>JAZHRO010000038.1:0-5000000 GCA_037157565.1 Thalassia testudinum
GGAGGAGGAGGGGATATTCTGACCGAGACGATCTCGCCGAAGTGATCCTTGATGATATAAGTAGCGAGGAGGACGCCGTGCTGCCCCACCATCTCTGTAAAAATCGATCAAACGATCTCTGCTTTTGCCCTAACTGAAAGCACCATTAGAACCCAAAGCCCAGAACCGCAACCAAGTAAGAAGCCCCCCGATCCTCAGGGGAGAAAGAAGAAGAAACTGGAAATACGTCAGGGCACACCTAAGACAAAATCCCCATTTTCTCGGTCTTCCCTCGGTCCCAGGCAATCGCGGAGCTCTACGCCACGCGAAGGGGCAGGAGGACCGGAGATGGGAGAGAAGGGTATCGGTGGGTTTAGGAAAGGGAAGAGGAAAGAAACCAACGGAGCGGTGATGGCGGGATATCAATGATCAATATGCTTCCGTTCGTAGGCAACCCGATCCGATTGTGGTTTATTCATTTCTAATAATTTGGTTCACGTTAAAATATAGATGGAGTTGGTAAATACGACTCAATTTTCTTAAATAAATTATCTACTCTCTAACTTTCTCTATTTTTTCTAATTTCTCAAAATCCATTTACATTTATTAATTCTACATGTATCAAATATAATATATAAAATTTATGATACTATGTACATATTCATCACATTATACTACTTCTTTTATCTTTACATTATTTTTTTTAATTTATATTATCTTTTTTTACAATTTTTTTCATTTCCTAAATATTCATCTTCTCTAACATGATTATGTATGAGAAATTTATCCTTTCTTTTTCATTTATTTTATTTATGCTTTGAACGGATTACATGTCATTTATTTTCTCCACTTTCATATTTAACCACATTCATTTTGAGTTACTTAATTATTTATATTTTACTCATTTTCTATTTTGTTTTAATACATCATGCTTGAGACTATTTTTAAATAAATTTGAAAATATATACATACATAGCTCACAATTATATATATAATTTTTGCATTTAACCATGTCATCCTAAAAATTCAAATGACTTTAGAATTTTATTTTTTTACACTAAATTCTTTACTTTAATTATTAAAAATACCGAAGGAGATGTGTAAATCCCTACAGAAGGAGTTGAGATTTGCGTGATAAAAGAAAAGTGCAAAAATATAAAATCAATCTCACAAAAGACAATCACACAATTTGCACAAGTGATTTTTAGGTGAAAACCTAAATCGGGTGAAAACCATCACCTAACCCTCTCAAGTTAAAATTTTCCGATCAATAAAGTCGATCAAATCCACTAATCGAGTCACTTAAAACGAGGGTGACTCAACCTCAATACAACAACGCTACAAGTACGATGGTAGCGTTCCTCAAATCCCTTCTCTTCACAATAAGGTTTTTGTCTCACGAAGGAGACGGTAATTCGTAAAGCAAATGCCCAACCAAATAACAAAAACAAAATACAATACAATCCTATAGAGCCACAAAGTATGGATCATAAACTTAGCTACTATAGGTAAAGATTACTTCCCTTTGCTGAAAGTGCATCGGCTTGACACGGATGCGTGAACCATGCATAGGCACTATATCGCTCTCGTAATCGCAGAGTGAGAGCGGGTGCACAGCGAAGATGCTCTCTTGATGTAGAACTGAAGCTTGTGAGAGCTAGTACTTCTACTTCTCTTAGACACAAAAGATGTGGAAAATGTGTTGCTTGGTGTGTCTTTGCAAGGCAAGGGTACTCCTCTATTTATAGAGGGCCTATGAAGGCTTTGGAAGGCCTTGGAAGGTCTACATAGCCGTTGGAGTTCATCCCAAGATAAGGCAAGTCGCAATCAGAATTATTAATGATTCTGACAGGGGCATCAGACGTCTGGAAAACATATCAGATGTCTAGAAATCACTCTTAAGACATTTGGGAACTAAGTCAAACGTCTAATTCTAGACAGGTTCCCCTACTGACTTGGTTCAAACCTAAACAAGGTTCTAGTGTAAAACCATCAGACGATATACAGGACGTCTTGCACTGGGTCTAGACATCTGGAAACCTAATTAATTGTGGGAATGGATTCCCAATAGCCTAAACGGCTATAATCCTCAAGACAGATGATTTTGGCTCAATCGAGGCTCAACGGTCACATATCAGACATCTGGGGTTCTCTACAGACGTCTGATAGAAGCCTAAAGGTCATTTTCCTCAACGTTTACTTTGTTAGCCAACGTTCAACTAATTGGACGTCTGACACAACCATCAGACGTCTGAACTAAGGTATAGATGTCTGATTTCAACAGACAAAACCTACTAAGTCCAGCCTAAGTTATTGGACGTTTGAGTTAACAGTCAAACATCTTAAAAGTCAAGATCAAACGTTTGATTTCCAGATTGAACGTCTAATCAGGCTGTCTGATGCCTATCTTGGGTTTCTAAGTTCTCTATGAAAAGCATGAGTATCCTAGGGTTATGCAAGTGTACCTAGGACTACTATAACGATATTTTAGGCTCTTTAACAAGTAATCTAAGAAATAAAAGAGCAAATAACAAAGAGATACATAGTACAAGATAGAAAAAACATCTATCATATTCTTCTGACTTCACGCTTTCGCTCCTCGCGAAGCACCTTCTTCTCCATCAAGCTCCTCCAATCTGCCATGGATGCGAGCTTGAACTCCGTCTTTACACTTTCTCCATTTGCAATTTGACCTGAAAACTATGACTCAAAAATAAATGTTAAATAACAAGTGTTTTGTTATCATCAAAATAAATGATCGTGGTGCTCTAGCACCAACAAGATGTACTTATATAGTCATACATTATTAATTTGTTATCAAGCTCTATCGAACCTGATTAAAAAAATTGGCAACTAAAAGTGCGAGAGACATGGATTGGTAACTCAATTCCAATTAAATGATGTATGTCTGGAGAAGATATCTAATCCTTAAGAATGCACTAAAATTTCTCTTTCAATACAATGTGGGTGACTACCCTTTTCTATATGCAATAAGCCCTTTTTATAAGCAGTTTAAGGCCCTAATTATTACACATGGTTATTTGTTCTTTTTGGGGTGTAATTGTTTTCTCTGCTTCCTGAGATGTCGCTTTGTTTCAGTGTCGTTTCACCTCTCGAGTGAATGCCACTTGAGCTTTGCTATCCTCAAGGCTAGGAGTGACGCCTTACTCAAATATCGAGCCAGCTTCCCACCAAGTGGCTTTGGCAAACTTGCTTTGTTATGCCCAGATTCTCTGGCCACTCTATCAGTAACTTTCTGGCTAGGTCAATCGCCTAAGATCTGGTTGGTTGCTTTCACCAACAAACTATTTGAGCCAACTACAATTTTAGTGACATAGGCCTAGTTCTCTTACTATACAGTTGCACCTTCTGGGCCTTGAGTTGTCCTAGTCTTCAATCCCTTAAATATGTTGGCCTACTCATTTAGGGTTGACTTTTCTCCTATCATCAATTTAATACTAGGACTTTTTGTGTTTAGTTTTAATTTAGCCAAGACAATGGCAAAAAACATTGGCATAGTAATTTTAGCTACAAATCTTAGGTTTGAATTACTATGAATCACAAGCAAGGCATTAATTAGAAACTAAAAACCACAAAAAAGAAAGAAACTACGAAACATATAAACCTTTAAATGCATATGTTGACCACTCTATTTTTAAAAAAAATGTAATTTTATTTTGTAGAGTTATCACTTAGATCATTTTCATAAAAATTATTTGCAATTATTATATGTAAAATCATATTTATAGAAAATTTAATATTCATATGTTAAAACATTTTACAAAAAATATATAATTAATATGCAAACTCATTTTTTAGAATATTATAATAGTAGTGTGTAAAAAAATAAAGAAAAGCTAATGTGAAATTCCGTAATAAAAAATAGAATATTGTAAAGATTCTATCATTCTAATACCAACTATAATCATTTTATAAATCATTTTTTAAAAACATAATGTTAACGTATAAAATCATCTTTAAAATAATTGGAAATCCGCATTAAAAAATATAATTCTAAAATAAAAAACCTACTTATTAATTATAAAATATAAAAAATATGATGCTAATATGTTAATTCTTTTTAATGAAAAAAAACTAATGCAAATATGTAAAATGACAACATCTAAAGTAATTTTATGAAGCATTATGATTCTTATACGTATTTTTTTTATAAAAAAGCTAATGTTAATATGTAAAATCATTTCTAAAAATAGGTAAAATAAATAAACAAAAAATTATATTTTTTATATGTAATTACAAAATATTACAAGGCCAATTAAAATCATTCACTAAATATAGAACATTATGAACATCCTAACCTTAGTAGTAAAATATTTTTATAAAAAGTCTAACTCCAATACGTAAATTTATAGTCATATAAGTCATTTAACTTCATAGGAAAATTATAATGTAAAGAGATGCCATACAATTTTATAGAAAAATTGATGCTACAATGTAAAATAATTTATTAAAATTTAACAACATGTAAAATCAATTTATAAAAATTACTTTCTTAAAAGTAAAATATTTCATAGAAAAAGAAAAAATATATAAATATGCACGTCAATTTTATAGAAAACCCAATGTTACTATGTAAAATTATTTTGTTTCATATAAAATTTTAATGGTAAGATGTAAAATATTTTTAAAATATAATTAACAATACTTAAAATCAAATTATAAAATATTATCATTAATTTATAATAAATTATTTTGTAAAAAATGTAATGCTTTTAAATGAAAATCATTTTATAAAAATTCTAACTCCTATATGTAAAATCGTTTCAACACAGTTAGGAATGCTAAAACATGTAAAGTCATTTTATAGAAAATGTAGTATGTGAAATTATTTTGTTTTGTAGACAAATTATATTGCTAACATGTAAAATATATATTTTTTCAATTAACAATGCGAATATGTACTTATAAAAAAAAATGCGACTATGTAATTAGGTGGGTTGAGTGGCCGTAGAAAGCTGCTCCGAAATCCTAAGCTAAAAAATAAAAAAAAAATTAGAAAAGAAGAAAAAAATCCTCCTTTGAATAAGGTGAGGGCTTGAGGCGATTTGCATTGTGGTAGACACCTAGGCACTGTTGTGTCTTTGTAGTTCAGGTTCTTAGTAAAAATCTCCTGGTGTTGGAGAATAACTTTTGCCCAAGAAATCTGACCTAATTCTTTTATAGATAGCATATAGTTTTTTGCTAAAGACTAGCAAAAGATAGTCATGGGGGTGTGATGTGCATACATCTGAATAACAAAAAATGTCTATTAATGTATGTTCTTAGTATCATATTAGCATCATGCATTGTAAATATTACATAACATGCATCATCATGCATTTAAGTCAAATTGTACAAATTGTATAGTAATTTCTTCTTTTTGGTAGCCAGGGGTAAGGCAACTTTTAATCGGGGCCTCGAATCAAATATCCAACCATATGGATCTTATCAAGGTGACGATTGGAGTTCAACGACTCCAAGATCACCTCAATCGGACTTCCGTAGCATCAGATATAATCCGAGGAATGTTAAAGATCAAGGGCCAAGATGATATCAATCTGCACTTCAGATGACAAATCTGACCGAACGGATGGGTTTGGATCGATGATCTCAACCTAACAGCGTGAAAGTCGGTACAATCCAACGTCTATGGCACCACCAATAAGCATTTGAAGATGGACGGCTAGGATGGTGCCACGTGGCATCATCCCAACCATCCAAAAGTGCCATCAGCCCATGCCTCTTCCTCAAAGGCCTCTCCATCGCACGATCTCAACCGTTGGATCTTGATCCAACAGTCGAGATTTACTCTAGGCCACGCCCCCTCCTTATCTAAAGGCATAAGATCGGATGATCTCAACCGTTGGATCACCTTCCAACGGTTGCAAGCATCCGCCCTTTAAAACATCTGCGCGACCAAGAGCTCACCACAGCGCAATGGTTAAAGGCATTTTCGCGAAGGAAGGGAGTGCGTTCGAGTCTTGCGTCTGCTCCCATGCATGGCTCAATCTAGCCGCTTGATCAGGCGCTAACGACCCAGATCTTCGGATCTGGAGAACGCGCGATTGGACGCTCAACTCACACGCCCAATCGTTCGCAACGAAGGCGTCGACGCGATGGCTTTTAAGCCGTCCGATCTCGCGATCGGACAGTTGATAGCCCTTGTACGTGCACGTGCATTAGACGCGTAGGAGAGAAGGAGACGGTGGGTGCGCGCACACGTCGCCCACGATGTGGGCTTTAGTGACAGTTTTATCCATCACTAAAGGCCCTTGCATTAATATTTTTAACATAAATTGACCGTTTTTCCCCCAACCTCTACACCTATAAAAAGACCTATGCCCCACACATTTCAATCATCCCTTCCTTCACCTCTCTCCCTCTCCAAAGCTCTAAAGAAACTTGTCCCAAGCTCGGGATACTCCTCTAAAGTCAAAATCAAAATTTTCTCTCCCCCATTCTAGAAGTGAATCTCGCGACGACAACAACACCCCACCTTGCCCCTGGTTCTTCCTACTTCGTTCTTCGTATTCCTTCTTCGTCCTCCATCTTTCAGGCGTCACCCCGTCCGGCTCGTCCTCCAATCAACCATCGTGAAGGATAACATATCTCTCCCTTCTTTATTGCTTTCTAGAATAGAATTTTCCATTTTCTAATTATAATCATTTCCTACTTTCTAGTTGTAAAAACAATATTCAGTTGCAAAGTGATTGTTCTCTCTCTCTTTCTCTTTTAGTGTTAATATCAAATTCATTGTGATTATCTCGCTTTTAAAACAAAAATACCAAAAAATTATAATCGCAGATTTTAGATCGACGTAGCCTCCCTATGTTTGACCTGGAATCTCTTTACGAATTTCGGTAAATTTATCTGTTGACGGATTTCTTCGCAAATCATACTACGATGACGGATTTTTCAAAATCCAATCCTTTTTGTGTAGATCTTCCGTCCAAAAATGATTCTCCTCCACATTTTATTTAGGTTTCAGACTTTGAGTAGACTAATAATCACGTCGCATCCTTCTCTAATCACTCCCATAAGGTTCCTACATCCTCCATCGACCCTTTTTGATTTGAGGATCCCTACTCTGACTAGGTAATCCGATTCAGCCAAACCCTAGCTTTTCACTTCCACATCTATTTGAGTCACAGAGTATATGGTGGGCTCCACATCTATTGATTCACATCTACCAACCAGATTGATTGGGTTTGGGCTGCATCATCAGCCTATGGATCTGAACAAGCACCTAGTTAGACCAACCAGGCTATTGATTAAGGTACTTGTTCTACAAAATTCATCTGATTTGACCACTCCTTCTCTATGACCATTTCCGCTCGGTTGAAGGCATTGAATTTAGTGCTTAACGGGAGGCAACCTGCCATTCCAAAAACCCGAGATCCTTCTGATTATCCTTTTGTACTTCATGTCTATTGCACTTCGAGTTCAGTTTTAGAAGAGTCCACTCCACCTTTGGTACTCGTACCAGAGCTTGAAATCGTTCGCAACAATCATCCTAACCTGTTCACCCACTCGATCATCCTGTTCTAATCCCTGAACCCAAACTGATTTCATACCCTTCGATTTACAATGAGGACATTGCAAAACTTAGGCATGGGGGTGTTAAAGTGCAAACACAAAAATTCTCTGAAGGGTTCTCACAAAAAAAATACATATTCCAAAAAAAAATAATAAAATAGAAAAAGAACAAAAAAAATTGGAGAAAGAGGAGGAAATTTTGGAAAAATTAAATTGCATATCATTCTTAAGGAGGAAGAGGTGATTTAAAATGTCAAAAAGGAGCAACAATTTGAAATAAAAAGAGTTAGTCATTAGTAAAAGATTATGGAATCTACTTAGTTTTAGACCAAATCAAAAGAAAAAAATGAAAATCAAAAGTGCTAAGAGATACAGAGATTAGTATAAGTGCTAATCTTAGACCTCTTAGGTTGTGTTTAGACTTAAAAATTTATGTATCCCTTAAGATCTGGATAGTCCTCAAAAGGTTGAGGAAAATGCAAAACTTAATTATTAGGTCTAAGGCTTAAAGATTATTCGGCCTCATTAACTGATCTTTGGTTTGCGGGACTCGGTAACCTAAGCACCCTAATCTACACATAGTCTGGCTTAGTGCGCTTAATTATCAAAATCATGCAAAGCGTTAATTCTATTTTGAAAAGCTACCTAGATTAAGAGCGGCTTATCAACACAAGTTGATTTGGATGAGTTCCCGACGTGGAAAGGTAGGAAATTCCCCTCGAAGATGCGCAATAACATATCGTCTCCTCGGTGCTTATCTCCTAGGATATCTAAATATCTTACCTGGGGCACGTAAGCAACTTTTGCTGATTCAAGTGCCATGGGCGGGATTATCCTGAATTGTCAATTGCTAGGGCCTGAATTTAGCTACGGAATGCCATGGGCGGCACTATCTCGAAGTGTCGAAAGCCAAGGTTTTGGGGGTTGCCATGAGATGTGCTATCTCGAAGCATCAAAAGCCAGGGATCCTGCGTGGATTGATGGTGGGAGTTAGGAATCTGATACAGAACGTGTTTGTAAACCAATCCAAAGCTAGAAATAAAGAAGAAAAGGAGAGAGAAAACTCTCCAAAAAATGCAAAAATTCTTCTATCTCTCTATTACAAAAATGCTCTGCAAACTGAACCTGGACTACGCATGTTTTAAGCACAGGTACTTTAACAGCGAAGTTCAACGAACTTTAGGTTAGTTCCCGTGGGCTTTAGAAACCTCTGTGGCAGATTGAGGCTAAAGCTGGTCAGGCCCGGATCTTGGTTGGTACTTGAGTACCTCTATGCCTATTGTTAGCATTTTGACCTAATCTACATCTGAGCATAAAAAGGCATGGTCTAGAATTTGAGTTAATTCCATTAGATTTTGCTAAGGGACTAGCAAAAGTTAGGCATTGGGGTATAATGACAACGTCATCATCAGGCATATCTAGCGTTAATTAATCATAATCAAGAAATAAATGCTCCTACATAACCTCCAGAGAACCATAATTCATTGCATAATCATTCTGAGAGAAATACAGTAAAATAGGAGTAAAAATGCAGTTTTAACAGCATATTTCAATTGCAAAACAATCATGGGATTTCTCCAGGGTTAATCAAAGGTAAAATGGTCATAATTGTCTAACAAGTGGATCCTTGCAGAAAGAAATATGTTTTCACGTGTTTCTATAATTAAATGACATTTGAAACCCTAAAAATAGACTTGCTTAATTAACTGAGGTTATGGTCATGATAAAATTCACATAAACCCTCTAAAAATCATAGAAAAATATTCTCTAGGGTTTGATATGCTTGATTTGACTATTGGAACCCAATTTGACCTAAAATAGAGTCTCAGACAGACAATTGCTCTAATTTAAGTTTTTACATAAATTACCTAGTCAAACTTGGTCAAAACCTAAATCCAACTTCGCCATTGGATTCCTTGGGTCAAAATTAGGTTTGTACCAGAATTTGGACCCAATCTAAGATCATCCTGACCTAGTTTGTAATTTAGTCATGTTTGACTCTTTTCTTTCACACACATGCCCTTAACTTTCAAAATCCTTACAAATAGACCCCTATCTTTGTCATCACTCTTTGCAAGTAGGTCCCTCCACCATTATTGCAGAGGAATCCTTCTCCGACAACCTTTGATTGAAGATAACTCCTTCTCTGATCAACGAATCCCTTCCAAAATTGGAAGGGAAATTCCTTAAGAAGTTCTCTTTCCAACGCACCCGACCTTGAATCCTATAACCTTTCCAATCTTTTATGCGGACGCATGAGAGATTCGTTTATCTCTTGGGTTTCCAACTCCGGCGAACCTTCCAAGCTTGAAAGCTTGGCTTCCAAGCTCGAACCGACCCCCTAATGCCTATATAAAGACCCCCAGGGCTTGCCCGAACTCCCACACTCGAATTTGGCTGGAAATCCTACACGTTCCTCCCCCCTCTTCGGCCTAATAGCTCCTTGACGTCCGACGATCTTCTCCGACTCCCTCTTCATTCATATGTAATACCAGCGACAGATTTGCCTTCCTCTCCTTTCGCTCTTGGCCATACCAGCAGGAGCTTCTCCCTCGTCTTCATCACCGTCCAACCCCCACCGGAGCCACCTTCGTCCCCGGTGTTGACGTACCCCCAGCAAGTCGATCTCCCCCCTTTCGTCCGTTAGTTTAGGAGTAGTTTAGTTCCCTTAGACTCTTAGGTTAATTATCCCCCTTTCAAACTTTGTTTCGACCCCTCGACTACACCACTCACTGAAAGAGCAATAGTCATTTTCGATAACAATTTTAACATAAAATATTGCTTTGTTGTAGTATGTCGCATGGTTAAAAATTGCTTTTCAAAATATTTAATTCTTTATAATCTAACCACGAAAATAGTTAAGTCATCTCCATAGGGAGGAATTAGCCTATTAAACCAGTGAGTGATGCCTTGTTTATACGGGAATCTCAATGGGTGTACGTATTAACTAGTGCACTCATTGCCCTCATAAATTCTCAATCTAGATAATTAATCAAGAACATAGGTGTGCACATGCAAAATCACCACCATGGAATACGTGAATTATGATCTTGGTACTAACAAGCACCGTCAATAATAATTAAAATAGAACCCGCTCCCTATAACCAATACCCCATACTCTATTGTTCATGAGAAGAATTCAACTGTCTATAATTCAAATAGACAGGAGGGATATTCATGCAAATATACCGTAATATAATAATTAGATAAATATCACAATAGTGTTTTCTACAATGGCATTTAGCGTAAATTTTAATTCGAGATTTACTATAGAGAAATAGGGGAAACGAATCCCCTGCTTGCACGCGGAGGAGAAGGCATAGCTAGACGTGTGGTGCTCGGAGGAGATCGGCGGGGATGCGGGCTTCACGTTGGTGGTCGTGGCGTCGACGGAGGTGGCCGAAGTTGTCGCTGGCGATGAGGAGATGATAGCCGACGGTGGCTTGTGCGTGCGCGTGCGTGGACTGCGGGAAGGGCTGCCGCAGGCGTGGGTGGCCTTGTGAGGGGGAGGCAAGGTTGATGGCATTGACGGAACGAAGTTTCATTGTCGAGAGTGGCAATTGCGTGGAAGGGGGCGGCACCAGTGATGGGTTCTTTTTGAGGAAGTTGTAGTGAGCAGGGGTTGTTGGAAGGAGAGGATGAAGAAGAACAGGAAGATGATGGGTGGACGCGGGTGGCGGTGAGGAGAGATGGTCTACGTGGAGTTGGTGTTGGCGGGTTTGGGCGTGTTTGCGGTGGTATTGGTGGCAGTGGTGGGTGTAACGACCCGATTCCCGAGTCCCTACGAGACACGAGAACCGGACCGACTCGACTAATCCCAAGACCTGGTCGTCCAACGAGGAAGTAACCAAAAGAGCAGTAAAATAAACCGCATTCAGCATGAATATAACTAATAGTAAGAAAATACAGCAGTAAGGAAAGAAACCACTACAGTATATACACCACAATAGTAGAACAACATTCATAACATAATAAGAACTGCAGGTAAAGAAAAGTACAGCGGTAACAAGAACTACTCACTACAGTGGAACAAAAAGAGGTACAAGAGAACAGTGGTAACTCTACTGGACCCTACTCGGCCCAGCGTCCTCTGCAACCGCTGACCTTGGCTGCTCAACACCTGGTCCTGAAAGGTAACGAGTGTAACACGTCAGCAAAACGCTGAGTAGAGTGGCAACTAAAACTAAAGAAATAGTAGAGTGTACAGTAGCTGTTATGTTCTGTTACTTTCTTTATTTACATCTTTCAATTGTCTCACGATTTCATTTATTTCTTAGATCCTTTACTTGATCTTGAATGTTCATCGTGGGAACGATCTTAATTGCAGTCTTTTCCAAAAAGTAGAAGTAGCACGTGGTTCTCTCTTGGCCGGGAGAGTCCCCCGTGGTGATCCTACTCTCAGTCAACCACCCCAAGGTCACGGACAGGCGTAACGGTGACTACGGCACGCGCAATAAACGCACAGGTAGCTAACCCGCACTGGCACGCGGTCAGTCGTTTCAGCTAACGAGTGCGCCCAAAGCACAGCACGGAACCAGTACAGGGCATAGCCCTCTCAGTAACAGGGGTCCAACCCCTCCACAGTCCGCGCACCCTCGCCTGACTACCCTGGTTTGCCTAGTGGGCCTAACAAGTTGGTGTAGGTGAGCTAGCAGAACCCCGGGGCCTGTGGGGTAGCTAGTACACGCCCTACACTAGTAGCTCTCCTCGGTACTGCGTACACGAGGGCCAGTAAGTCGGTACAAAGTGGCCAGACCTAACCCCGGGTCCCTGGGGCGGCTGGCTCCGCTCGGCACTAAACAGGGGGACAGTCGCTCTCCTTGGTACTCCGTACTCAAGGGCCAGCTCACTTCCCCAATTCTATTCCATTCACCTTCCAGGAGTTCTACTCCTAATTCCCCGTAGGGTTCCAGCTCTTTTAACTCAGCACATTCAGGTTTCACCTTTCCAGTTTCACGTTCATACATCCCATATTCTCAATCATGCTCATTTATTCATAACAGGCAGCTGTTAAACCAATTTACAGGTAGCTATTATTTTCTTTCCACATTTTCCAAGACTGCAGTATTCATATATTCCACTAGTTTTCCCCATCCTAGGATTCATGCCATACCATAGGATCTATCACACAATCTAGTTTTCCAGCCCTACGATTCATGCAACACCCTAGGATCTACCATTCATTCTAGTTTCTCATTCCTAGGATTCATGCAAAGTCCTAGGTTCTATTTATGGTTTCATAATTTAACAGATTATACTAATAAACTTAAAAGCCACTCTACCAGTTACAACAGGAGTACTGGGGGCGTGGTCGGGAATCCCGCGTGCCTCCGCAACCCCCGAGACTGCAATGGAACGGGGTCCTATCACAAGGATCAAACACAAGGAATTTCTCAAAATAGTGTCTAATCACTGTAGACGGGTAGAGGATTTAATTCCGAAAAGAACGCAACTCGAAATGCGAAAAACGAACTCCGAACGGGCCCTAAACCGGTCGAAAATGATGAAACAGTGCAAAATCAGACGTCTGGAACTTCTTCCAGATGTCTTAAAAATGGAGATCAGATGGTACCTTGTCCTGCGTGGTTTCTCAGATGTCCAGAAGCCTGCGGGGGCGTCTGGCCTAGTTCCTAGACATCCGATGGTCACCTCGGACATCTGGAAGTCCCTCCAGTCGTCTGGCACCGCTGCCAGACGTCTGATTCGCGTTGGATGCGAATCTCAGAACCTGCGCGTACACATCCTCGTGCTCAGTACGGACGGTCGAAGGAAAGGAAGAAGGTACGAAAAATAACTTACTTACCAGACGTCTGGACAGTCCTCCAGACGTCTTCCCTGTCGTCTGGTTGGAATCCCAGACGTCTGGTTCTGGAAAAACTTCCAGAATCAGAGCGCGACTCGCCCTCCGCCCGCGACGCACGGCCGCGCCTCACCCTCCTGTTGCTCGAGCTGCAGCAGGCCTCCCGCGTCACCCCGCGTCTGCTGCTCCCCCGCCAGCCGGCTCTAGCAGCCCCGGCAAGCTCGCCCTCAAGGCCGAGCGCCTCCTCCCTCGCGCAGCACCTCCTCCCGCACTCACCGCGACTGCCGCCGCTCGCTCGCGCTCGCACTCGCTGGAAGAAGAAGAAGGAGGAGCGGGGGTGATGAGAGTGAGCGAGAGGGCGAGGCTTTTTAAAGCCGCACGGGGAGAGAGAGAGCAGTGCCTGCGGAGGTGAGAGGGAAAAAGAGGTATCTGCAGGTCTGCGCGCGCAGGCGCGCAGACGAAATCCATCCTGCCGCAGAAAATAAATCCCAGACGTCTGGAAAGGGTTCCAGACATCTGGTCAGACTTCTGGGCCACCTCCCAGACGTTTTGAAACTGCAGTCGTAACAGTGGGATTGCTGGTGGTGAGGAGAGGACAGGCGGAAGTGGATGGTGGTGGGTTCTTTTGGAGGAAGAAGGTGAATAGGAAATCAAAGAAGAAGAAGAGAAGGGAAAGTAGAGATAGTGGTGCTTTCACGGTGAGGGGCGGTGGCATGCATGCACTATCACTGCACGCATGAGAGGAGATGAGGGCAAGGTCAAAGAACAAGGTGGTCTATGGTGTTCGCTTGATTCACAGTGCATGCCCTTCTGATCCATGGTGTACGCCTGTTGCATGGTGGAGGAGGGAAGATCCCCGCAAGGGGAGTGGATGGCGGTGATGAAGAAAACCCCTGGAGAAGATGATCCTCCTTTCCTTTAAAAACAAAGGCCTGCCTGTTTGTTTCCTCTGCCGAAAGCTTCTCCAACCACTCATGATCTTCGCAAATGGTTGGAACATATGGATAAGTGCTGGCCCATCAGACGTCTAACATTGACTCCAGAAGTCTTAAAATATGTAGAAACAGGAGCTTGTGATAGCAATTTTCCTGATGTCCATACTGATCTCCAAACGTCTTATGGATGCAGAAACGCATGCATAAACTCTTTCTCCTAGCCTGCATTCATCAAATAAATTATATTATCATATCGTATGTTATTAAATGTAAAATTAACGCATAAAATTAAATACAGGTTAAGGTGAATTGCCATTTAACTTCCACTCAATTAACAATTAAGGACAACTAATTAAAGAGTACTTAGGCAAAATAATAGTCCACAAAAGTGGACTTATCACTCACCACCTTCGTTTCCACCTCCGGCGACCCCTCTGGCGAGGCGTACCCGCCACTACACCCCTCCATCTGCCTCACCGAAACCCTTTACACCCTCGCCACATCCACTCGCATCACAGCCCCATCTTTATTTCCTACTCCACCCACTCCCGTGACCCTCCGAACAAACCCACCGTCGCACTCCTCCGACCTCTGCAAACCACCACACACCTCCACAAGTCACAAAATTACTACCAACGCACTCCACGCCCTATGGTGAAGCTCCTGAGCTGGTTTAACGTGACCGAGAGGCCGTTCACTTGAATTTCAGGCCTTGCTGTGCACCTCCGTCGCCGTTGCCATATCCAACCTTGTTCTTCGAGTTCGAGACCACGCATACTCCAGGCGCTATCTCTAGGTGATGCAGGTTACTCCTAGGAACACATCAGGGCTTCCAATTTGGAGCATCGCTCACTCCTTCAATTGCAATTGGAGAAGCTGCTGCTACCATACTCACGTAAAGGGAGTGGGACATTTAGTCCCACATCGTGAATCACCGAGCTGGAGTTGTGGAATAAATTGAAAAAGTTAATAAGGCTCACCGCCTCAAGACACTTGGAGGTCCCCTGCACCCCTTCACGCCTCGCCCATGACACCTCCAAGCGGGCTTGACTCATACCCGATTACCCGCCTAAGCCTCACACCTTGGTTGCTACCCACTGTAGGCAGCCTTGGTCCCGGGTACGCTCTAGTCCAAACCCGAATACTCGGTTATCCCTGGAAGAGGAAGAAGAAGAGAAAAAGAAAGAGTGCGGGGCAGGGGAGGGTTTTGCTATGGAGAAGAATGGCTAACACTTAGCCATTTAAGAAGTTGTTCCCCCTGAGTGTGAGAAGAAGAGGGGGCTGAAGAAGAAATCAAAGGAAGGAAAGAAGAAGGAAGAAGAACAGAAGAAAAAGAAAGAAGGAGCATTGTAGCAACGTACTTTAAGTCATCTGATTGTAAAATCATACGTCTAATTATCTGTTCCTTCATTTGATTATATTTAGTAAATACTATATATGTGTTAGGCTAATAATTGGTGATCCAAATCACCATAATTTTGTCTAGAGTTCTTTTTATTTCTTCATATACTCATGTTATACATTGCATATTAGTTTTTGAGTAATGAGTTGTGCTCATTTATATTATTTGTTAAGATTAACGCGTAAATTCTATACTTGCTCCCAGCGAACGACCTCGGATTCCATTTTTTGATTCTGAGCTTATAAGTTTTATTTATTGTTTGATTTATTATGGATTTCAAACTACGACGATAATACTTTGATTTAAATCCTCAACAGATCGCCTACAACAAGCACATCCCCTGATGGGAACACCATCATGAGCTATAACTATCTCAATTTGATCTGATAAAGTCAATAAAAGCTCATACATATCAGTTAGAAGGTCTCTTGGACAGGTTGAATTGTTTTGAGAAGAAAAGAAGACTGGGTTATTTCTATAATTTTACTAGTAATTCATAAGTACAGAATAACCATGGGGTATTTTAGGGGTTCATTAAGGGTCATATAGTCATTAATGGTTAATAAGGGGGTCCATGCAAATAGGAATGGGTTTTCATACATTTTAGGAATTAAATGACATCTGAAACCCTAAAAATAGACCCGCTTAATCTACTGAGGTTCTGGTCGGAATAAAATTCACCTAAACCCTCTAAAATTCATAGAAAAATATTCTCTAGGGTTTGGTAATATTCTATGATGGTCATAGACAGAGCCACAGACAGGCTATTACCATAATTTGGATTTTTACATGAATTACCTAGGCCAACTAGCTCAAAATCAAAATCCAACTTCACCGTTGGATTCCTTAGATCTAAATTAGGTTTGCATCAAAACTTGGGCCCAATATGAGATTATTTTGACCTAGTTTGCTTTTTTGTTCAAGTCTGATTTTCTTTATCTCAAATGGCTCCTCAGCTTTCAAATTTCTCACACAAAACCCCCCAACTTTATCATCATCTTCTTCAAAAAGGTCCCTGCTGCACAGAACTCCTAATCCTACAACTCCGGCAACAATCAATCAAGGATTTCTCCTTGATTAATTGATAAAACTTCCTCAAATTTGAACCGGAGATCCCTCTTGAAATCCTCTTCCAATCAGACTGATTCTTGATCTTCAACTCTTTCCCAATCTCTCATGCGAACACGTGAGAGATTTAGGTTTCCAAATCCGGCAAACCTTCCAAGCTTGCAAAGCTTGATTCCCAAGCTTAAACCAACTCCATGAGGCCTATATAAGGATCCCCGTGGCACACCGATCCTTCCACGCTCGAATTCGACCGAAACCACCCTCAATTCCTCCCTCCTCTCCGGTCGAATAGCTCCTCGACGTCCGATGATCTCCCCCGACTCCATTCTTCATCCGTTTGGAATATCGGTGACAAATTTATTCTTCCCTCTCTTCCGTGTCGTGTTGTACCCGCTGATGCCCTTGAAGACATCTTCCTCGTTTCCTACTCATCGGAGCATCTTTGTCCCCGGCGCCACCCATACTAGAACTGGCGTCGCCTCTACTCCCCGTCGTCTGCTAACCACTCAGATAAGTTCTCTAGCATCTCTACTTCACAAACTACACCAACCACACTTCATTTGGACCTCAGACTCATTCGCACACCCTCCATCTTCCACCTCGTCGGTGTACTTCCAGCGAGTTCGCACAGCCACCACATTCCACCAAATTGTCCACCACTTATCCCTAAACCTCTGCCTCGATCCCAGGAGCAAGCCCTAACTTAGTTAGTTCAATTGCCCCTTCAAACCCTCCACCCAACACTATGCCTTCTACACCAACAGACCGAGGTCATGCGACCTTTTCACTCACTCACATGCACTGCTACGTACACCAACACGTTCGCCATCTTCATACGAAGCTCCTGAACTTGTTTAACAGGGCTAAGAGGTCGTTTTGTTTGTTTCAGGTCTTCAGGTCATCTCCGCCATTAACGAGCGAGTTCAAGCCCGCTTGAAGCTTGCTTCAGGTCTCTCCAGCCCCATGTCTCAACTCCAGCTACTGCAGAATTGTCCCAAGATCGCTCTTGGATCACTAATTGGAGCGTTTGACCATAGCTTGACCGCGAATTTGACGAAGGAACGGCTGCTACTAGTTGCACAAAGAAGGGCGCTATCTTTAGTCCCACCTCAGAAGTGGGCAAGCAGTTGAAGCGGTATAAATTGAAAAAATGTTCTAGGTTTATTGCCTTAGACCATGGGGTGAGGTCCCATTAGCCCTCATGCTCACTCACCAACCTACCTACGCTTACACCTTGGCTGCGACTCATGCCCGCAGCCCTGGTCCCGGGTACGCAAATCCCTGAATACCTGATTACTCGAGTAATTGACCAGACATTAAGAAAGAGAAGGGGAAGAGAGAGAGAGAGCGTGGGGTTAGGGGGGCTTTACTCTTGCAAGCACTTGTGGAATACTTAATCGCGAGAAGAAGAAAGGAGACAGAGCCAAAGAAAGGTAGTGAAAGAAGAGAAGAAGAAGAGGAAGCATCCAAAGAGAAGTACAGTGCCTTTGCACTGTAGCTTCTGAGCACTTTAGTCGTCTGATAAGGAGTTCTGATAGTGCACTGTGCACTTGGTTTGACTAATTTAATACTGTTTGGATATTTGCTATTATTGTGTAAGGGTAATTGGTGATTCAAATTACCATTTTACCATATTATTTTTTACACATTGGTACTTGAAGTCTTAATATATCATTCCCGAATAATTCTGAATTAAGTTTTAGTTGAAATTACTCATATATTTGATTCAAATTGCGATCTTAAGATTAATTGCAAAACTCGTTCCCTGTGTTTGATCTCAGACTTAAATTCGAGTTATAAATTATATTTGTTGACAAGCGACTTTGGTCTGTACTACAACGTATTAATCTTAAACACCGATTTATCACGTCAACACCCCTCCTTAGGGCTTGCTTGGGAAAGCCACACTTTGGATGAGGAAGTAAAAAAAAGGAGCCCTTTTTTAACTACGGGAGCAGGCATAATTGGAGCAAATGCTTCATCTTCTTCATTGGCATTTTCAGAGGATCATTGTTTTTATTTTATGAATTTTTATTTCTAGTAGCAGAAGCATTCCTCTACTAGTATTTCTGTGTAAAACAAATCCTCTTTTCTACAAAAATTGCCTTCTTCTTAAATAGCTTTTGTCGAATTTTTATTGCAATTTTTTGCTTTATCTTTAGTGCACTTTTACTCCTTTCTTTCTAATTACCCTAGGTCTTCACCTACCTAGGGTGAGCTTAGAAAGAAAGCAGTTTCTGTCACTTAGGTATTAGCTATTAGGTGCAGTTCGCTTTTCTACCATCAAACTTGCATTACTTTTGTTATTTCAAAACCATAAAAATTATATATTGAAAAACACCAAAAAGAAAGTTGATTTCTATTTCCAAGCAAGAGACTCGATTTTGCAAATAAATTTCCTCCTTTGACGACCCTAGATACTTCCCTATCCAGGTTTACAAATTTTAAAAGCGAAACGATTTTTGTACGTTGCAATGATAAAACCCTAATTTTACAAACCGTGTGAAAACCCGATTAGTCCCTACGACACTTTTGCGTTTAGGCGTATGCCATTTGGATTGTGTAATGCACCAGAACCTTCCAACAGTGTATGATGTCCATTTTCTCGGACATGATTGACGAGTGTGTCGAGGTTTTTATGGATGATTTCTCCATTTACAGCTCGTCTTTCAACCCGTGTCTCCTGCACCTAGAAAATGTGCTGAAGAGATGTAAGTAGACTGGTTTAGTCCTTAGCTGGGAGAAGAGTCATTTCATGGTACAGAAAGGCATTGTACTTGGGCATGTTGTGTCTGAGAAGGGCTTGGAAGTAGATAAAGCCAAAGTTGATTCTATTTCCAAACTCCCATTGCCCACTAATGTCAAACAGATTAGATCCTTTTTGGGTCATGCTGGCTTTTATAGGCGCTTTATTAAGAATTACAATAAACTTTCTACGCCACTTTGCGATTTACTGGCAAAGGAATCCTCCTTTGATTTTGATACAAAGTGCACCAAGGCTTTCCACACTCTGAAGGAGGCCTTGATCTCTGCACCTATTCTTTGAGCTCCTGATTGGACACTCCCATTTGAACTGATGTGCGATGCTTCAGATTATGTAGTAGTAGTCCATGGACAAAGGGTTGAGGGAAGACCACATGTGCTACACTATGTTGGCAAGACTTTAACTGAAACACAACAAACTACATCATCACTGAAAATGAATTACTTATTGTAGTTTTTGCTTTGGAGAAGTTTAGGTCTTATCTTCTTGGGTCTAAGGTGGTTATTCTCACTGATCATGCAACAGTTAAACATCTCATTACCAAGAAGGATTCTAAGCCACGCCTGATTAGGTGGATTTCAATAGTTTGACTTGGAGATTCATGAGAAGAAAGGAGTGGAAAATGTAGTGGCTGACCACCTATCTCGCCTCCCACTTGATGACTCTCCATCTAGAGACATTCACGAGACATTTCCCGATGAAACCCTTATGGCGGTAACACCGACTTCACCCTAGTATGCTGATACTGTCAATTACTTGGTCACTGGAGAGGCTCCCATCTCTTGGGATGAGCAGAAAAGGAAGAGATTCATTTCCTAAGCTAAATACTTTCATTGGGAAGAGTCAGAATTATTTAGAATTGGACAAGACCAAGTATTGAGACGATGCATGCATGAAAAGGGGCAACAAAGTGCGTTGAGATTCTACCATGAACTTCATTGTGGAGGACACTTTGGTGATAAGAAAATAGCTTTTAAGGTTCTCCAATATGATTTTCGGTGGCCTGATTTATTTAAGGATTCCCATAACTTTGTTAAGGCCTATATTAGATGTCAATGGACTAGAACGATTGGAAAGTGAAATGAGATGCCCCAACACTCCATCCAACCTATGGAAATTTTTGATGTATAGGAGATAGACTTAATGGGTCCTTTCCCTTCGTCCCATGGATATGAGTATATCTTAGTGCCAATTTATTATATCTCTAAATGGATAGAAGCCATTCCTACGTGCACAAATCAGCACTCCGTGGTCTTGAAATTTGTGAAGGCAGATATCATATCTCGCTTTGGCTACCCTAAAACAATTATAAGTGATGGGAGACCTCATTTTTGGAACCACCACTTCAATTGTCTACTCAAGAGCTTGGGAGTAACTCACAAGATCTTTACCCCTTACCATCCTCAGACGAGTGGCCAAGTTGAAGTGTCAAATAGGGAGACTAAGAATATTTTGGAAAAGACTGTTAGGTCAGATAGGAAGGATTGGTCCCAAAAGCTAGATGATGCTTTATGGGCTTATCTGACAGCCTACAAAACCCCTCAGGGTATGTCTCCCTTCCGGATAGTGTACGGGAAAGCATGCATTTACAAGTTGAGCTTGAACATAGGGCACTCTGGGCTATCTGAAGTGTCAACATGGATTTCGAAAAGGTGAGTAAGGCACGACTTTTGGAATTAAGTGAGCTTGAGGAGCTGAGGAATGATGCTTATGACACCTCCCAAGCTTATAAAGAGAGAACTAAGGTCTTGCATGATGTTTGATTGGAAAACGTACGCAAGCAGGATTGAGTTTTGAAAACTCGTCGATGTAGTATAATTTGCGAAGAAATCCGTCAACAGATAAATTTACCGAAGCTCAAAAGAATTCCGGGTCGAACATAGGGAGGCTATGTTAATTTGAAATCCGCAGTTATATATTTTTTTGTTATTTTTTTTTAGAAAGCGGGATAATTACAAGGAACTTGATGTAAACACTAAGAGAAAGAGAGAGAACAATCACTTTAACAAGCTTGGAAAATGTCTTTACAACTAAAAAGTAGAAAATTTTACAGCTAGAAAGTGGGAAAATCTACTCTAGAAAGTGATAGAAAGAAGATAGAGAGAAGTTATCCTCCTTGATGGATGCTTGGAGGACAAGTCAGACGCGGCGACGCCTAGAAGACGGAAGACAAAGAATGGAGCAGGAAGAACTGAGGGTGAGGCAGGGCGCCGTCACGGGATCCACCTCCGAAACTGTGGAGAGAAAACTTTGATTGACTCTAGTGCAGCATCCCAGGTTTGGGACAAGCTTCTTTAGAGCTTTGGAGAGGGAGTGAGGTGAAGGAAGGGATGAAGAAGTGGAGGGCGTAGGTCCTTTTATAGATGAGGTTTGAGGGGGCAAATGGGTCATTTTAACATCAAAACATTAATGTCAGGTCTTTAGTGACGGATAAAATCGTCACTAAAGCCCAGATCATGGGCGTAGGTGCCAAGCACACTGCGCCTCCTCCTCTCCCCTCTCCTCAACGCATGCGCACGTACGCGCATTCTCAGCCGTCCGATCATGAGATCAGACGGCTTAAAATCACGTTCGCACGCCTTCACAAATCGTGCCTCCGCACGTCAGATCTCGCGTGAGATTAGGTGTCATCTTGCACGTTTGGCTGATCGGTTAATCTGTGCTGTTGGCGCTTGATCGAACGACTGGATTTCGCACCCGCATGCAATGAGGAGAGCTCAACGCCGCGATTCAAACACGTGCCTCTTGCGTGAACAGTGCCTCGACCGCTGTGCTACACAGCGGTTTGACGTGCATTCTTGAATTTAGGTGCGAGCTCTCTCAGCTGTTGGATCTTGATCCAACAGCTGAGATCGTCCGCGCGGTTGAGGAGAGGGCAGCGACGAGTCGATTGGGAGGCTAGGATGGTGCCACGTGGCACCATCTTGGCCATCCATTTTCTATGTGTTGTAGATGGTGTCACGGATGTCGGATTGGACTGATTTTCACGTCGTTGAGCTGCGATTGTAAATCTGAACCCATCCGTGAGGTTGAATTTGTCATCTGAAGTGCGGATTTACACCATCTTGGCCCTTGATCTCTGACCTTCCTCGGATTATATCTGATGCTACAGAAGTCCAATCAGGGCGATCTTGGAGTCGTTGAACTCCGATCATCGCCCTGATCGGATTTGTATAGTTGGATCTTCAATCCGAGGCCCTGATTAAATGTTACCCTGTTACTTGACCAAAAAAAGGGAAAATTAACCTAAAACTTACATAACCTAACATGAATGCAAGGTGATGCATGTTATGCAATATTTATAATGTATGATGCAACCGTACACCTAAGAATGCGCATAAATAGATAGTTTATGTGATATAAATGTGTTTACATCACATGATAAGTATATCCTTAAAAAGACCTTTAAGCTCAACCAACAAGTCTGGTTTTTCAATTCCAGACTTAAGCTTCTTCGTGGGAAATTTAAATCTCGTTGGGATGGGCCATACATAATCGCCAAAGTGTTTCCACATGGGGCTGTGGAGATCAAGAGCCCCTCCTCTTCAACAACACCCTTTAACGTCAACAACCAACGTTTGAAATCGTACATTGCTTTGGATGGCTATTTGGTTGATGAGGTCACTCTCAAGGAGCCTTAGCTCCTTTCATTCTCCACCCTAGGTAACATCTTCCCTTAGCTATTTTACTTCCAATGAGGACAATGTTTAAACCAAACATGGGGGGCTAGGAGTTGAGGTATCTGTTTGTAGCATGTGTACATATTGCATTCATATTACATTAAAAAAAAGAAAGAAAAAGAAAAAAAAGTTTAAATTTATTGAACTTAATTGGTTGTCTCAGCAATCTTTGTAGATGAGTTTTCCTAAAGTTCTGGGTTAGAACGAATGATGAGATAAGATCTTATGTGTCTTAGCTACGGAGATAAGTGAGAGTTACTACCTTTAGGTTCGTAGGGCTCTGAGAGCTTAAAATTCTGAGTATCTGTTAAGATGAAGATTATTCCTTAAGTAGTTGAGGATGTTGCGAAGCAAAGGTATTAAGTCAAGGACTTTGGAAGTATTGGATACCCCTGTCTTCTCTTTTATTTGTGAGTCTTAGTAATTTAAGCATCCATCCTTACACATTATGGTCTTATATAGAATGCATAATAAAGTTATCACTATTCTTAAAGAAAATTTGGTTCTCTCGGTTCTGACTTAGGAGAAGCTCGAAAACATAACTTGATTGGACGGGTTCTTGCCGCATGAGAGGTAGAGTTTATACTCACCTTGATGAAACGATGATAACATGTCACCTCCTCGGTGCTTGTCTCGTAGGATATCCATCCTACTGGACACATGTAAGCATATTGTGCGGTTCAAGTACCATGGCGACCCTATCTCGAAGTGCCGATTGCCACAGGCCTGAATTTATTTAAGAAATCCATGGGTGATACTGTCTCGAAATGTCGATTGTCAGGAGTTCTTAGGGTCGCCATAGGCGGTGCTATCTCGAAGCATCGAAAGCTAGACATCCTTCGAGGATCAGTGATGGGAACAATGAATTCGACACAGATCATGTTGATAACTGATCCAAGGTTAGACTCAGAGGAATCAAATAAAAAAATTACAAAAGAAGAATCGTTTAAAAAAAGAGAATCCTTTCTTGTTGGCAATCATGCCAACACAATTTAAGTCATCAGCAGACTGAATCAAGACCATTTGCACTTATGCACGGATGCTTAAACCTCTAGGACCAACAAATTTTAGGTTAGGCTTTGGAGCCTGAGAAACCTTTGTCAAGTGACCCAAAACGTACGCTGACCAGGTTTGCATCTTAATAAGTACTTGGATATGTTAAGATCTAGAGGTGTAACTCAAACTAGTCTTTAGAGGCGAGGTATGTTAAGGCATCTTGACAATTAAATCTGGCCTAGAATTTAGGAATTCTTTATAGATG
The DNA here is from genome assembly GCA_037157565.1 of Thalassia testudinum. Taxonomy (NCBI): domain Eukaryota; kingdom Viridiplantae; phylum Streptophyta; class Magnoliopsida; order Alismatales; family Hydrocharitaceae; genus Thalassia; species Thalassia testudinum. Next base: position 24,426 of record JAZHRO010000038.1, read on the forward strand.
TTGTTAGGGATTAGCAAAAACTAAGCATGGGGGCATTTGATGAGCCCACATTTGTAGGCTATTTAGGTATTTCAATGCCTAAACATTAAGTTATCTTTAACATTTATTTAGCATGCATTAGGATGTAAATAGATTAATTTATATTTTTGGCTTGATTGTATAATTCATGAATTGCATTCATAATTAAATGCATTTAGAATTGACTTAGAATGACATGCATTTGACTAGTTAACCAATTAGGTGCATTACATGCATTGTTTTGGGTTTAACATAGAAGTTAAGGGTTTGTGTATAAATAACCCATCATTTCTTTTTATTATTTTATTCACTTTTTTCTTCAACGGATGTATGCAGGAGTCGCGGCTATTGAAGAGCAGTAACGAATGGGATCTCTGTCACCCACGTTCGTCGTTGCTTCATCTCCTTCCCTCAACGACTCCCTGTAGCTATAACAACAAATCACCTCCTGCATTGTTGAGGAGGCCACCATCCCACCCTTACCATGCAAGTGTTAAGAACGCCCTATTCCATTACCACAGGCCTCGACCATGGCAGCAAGACTATCACCGTAGGTGTGTGGTGTGACAGATCACACTGCCAGAGCTTGCTCACATCACCATGAGTGCTCCTTGCTCCACCATAAGAACACACAGGGGTGCATGCTACCATATTCACTGTTCATCTCCGTCTCCACCGTATCCTCTGTTTTACTTCCAAAAGAACCCAACGGTACCTTTTCACGCCTCCCTCTTCACTGCCCAGCCTCTCGCTGCTCAGCCCCACGCACACCCTCCTGCCACGCTCATCCTCATCACCACCACCATCCTTCTTCGTTTCTTCTTCTTCCTCTCCTGCTACAGGTGAAAGAAACCCAACACCTACACCAACCACCCGTAGCACCACCCTCGCATCACTCCAAGCGGCCAATGGCCGTTGAAGCCACCAGTCACCACGCCTCCGCACACCCTGCCCGCTCCCAGTAGGGCCCTCTCCTCCACGCGCCACCACGTCCCTGCGTCATGCCTCTACTCGCGCGTAGCAGAGGCCATGTACCGCCCTACTCGCCACCCCACCCAACGGTGCCCCCCTCACCACACACAACCGCGCCGCCTCTCCGTTCCACGGGCGCTACCCCTCGCCGCGTAAGGCAGCCAGCACCAACCAGCCCATCGCCCACCTCTGCACACGCGTGGACCTGCTCAAGCAACAGACCCATTGCCACCGCCCCCTCTCCGCTCCATCCGGTCGACTCCGGCCGTCCCGCTCCTCGTCACGACCACCATTGGATGCGACCCGAAGTAGCCCACCTCTGGTGAACTCCTCATGGCCGACCGCTACCTCCTTCGTGCGCGAGCACAAGGGAAAGTTTTTCCCCTGTTTGCACCCAATTAAATTTTACGTTTACATTATGATTATAATATTTAGATTTATTGAGTTGAATTTGTGGCAAATGCTTACTCTTTCTCTATATTTATCGTGCTATCTCTCTGCTTGTCTTTGCCTCTATTATTTCAACAAATTTCTTCGTGAATTTTCAAACATGATTGGGCAAATATGCTTGGAAAATATTCGTGACTATATTGGGTTTGGTCATGGTGGAGACGACTTGATTCTTGTGGTTCAATTTCATATTATTCTTATTAATCTCGAATCGAAGATTTTCCCCCATGTTTACTACTACGACGTATCATTTTCTTGCTATCTTATTTAAAAATGAAAATTCTATCGATCACCCAACGTCCCTAGCTACCAGCACCATGTCCACGGCAGGCTAGACCCCCCCTCCCCCCAGCTCAATGAGATGGCCCTCGACGTCAACTGCCTCCTTGATAGTGCCCTCGTCCTCGACAGCGGCACGTGTCACGACCACTACGTCATGCCTAGCAAGGCCTGTCGCTGCTGCTTCATCGTCCCCATGGGCGAGCAGGTTATCTATCTGTCCATCTATGCATAAAGTTGGTTCTTTTCTCTCAGTGTTGCCTTGGATGTCTAGAATTGGGAGTTTATTCCACCAAATTCCATATGCCTGGATTTATATATGCCATCAGACCGTCCAAGTTCCAAAGCCACCAAAAAGCCTATGTTGTGCAAGGCCTCAGCAGAATCCAAAAGCCCTTAAACAGGCAAAACCCTGTATAGATGCCCTCAATGCATACTTCATACACAGAAGCTTTCATAGAGACCTTATGAAATGGGATAAAAACCACTCTGATGTTCAAATAAAAGCAAGAAAAATCACAAGAGCAATGATTTACCTAGATATGTTCCAAAAAATATAATGATTTATGCAGAAAACCCTTCTCAATTGAAGAAAAAAAATCATGGGAATAAAGAATACCCTCGCTAGGGTTTCTTATTTCTATACTCAAAAAGGGTTGAGAGGTGTTATAATACATATTTGGGGTAAATGGTCCATCTCCAAAATCTAATTACCTGGCTACATAAGATAACAAATTGAAATAAATTTTAATTGCATGCAGTTGGCCTACCTACAAGCTGTCTACTGGTTACCTTACTTGAGGGAGCTACAGAGTACAGAGGTACTCAAAAAACATGTAATTCATATAATACATGCATGCGTAGTTACATATATGGCATGACAACCTTGTGAATTTATGGATGTAAGGAACACCAATATGATGCAACTCTGGCTCTCAAAAAAGGCCATATAATCTATATATTATGATGCTATTGTTGTGTGAATTTTGTGGTTTTTCCTTAGAACCTTTCAATGTGGCATGCTTAACCAGGTAAATATTGAGCAATCTTGGCTTGGTGGAGACACTGCATTGAAATATTTCGAGTCACTTGAGTCTAAAGGAAAAGTAAAGGCCTCTACCTGGATAATGTCATCTTGCTGGTTTCTCGCCCCTTTTTTTACTTGTGATAATGATCTCCTTGTCGTTTTCAGGAAAATCATGAATTGGTTGAAACCACACCATCAGAGATTGATATTGACGTGAATTATTTGCCATTAGGGACCATCGTGAAAAGTTTGAAGTTACAAGCAGCTAAAATAAAGAAAATATTGAAAAAGCAAGCTAAATATATTCCCCATTTATGATTTTTTTTTTTGTCCCTCTAGTTTAAGAAAATATTGCAAGGGTTTAGAAGCATCAAGTTTCACTGATGCCATTGACTGAGAAAGATAGGATCATTGTACTGGATTTTATGGAATTGTCTAATTATAAAGTTTTTGCTCTTGAAATAAAAGGATTCTTGTTTTTTAATTTGTAGATGCCCATATTAAGCTATAGGCATAATCATTTGAAAGCGATCTTGACATATGTACGATAGAACGTCCTATGAGATAGTTGAGATATCTTATATACAGAGAGAGAGAGAGAGTTGTGATGTATGATTTATTTATTTAGTTGATTATATGTGCTATGTTTTGATTTTTGATAGCCTAGACTAAAAGCTGGTGCTGGATATCCTATTATTATATCACAGGAGCACCTTAAGAAGTTGAACTGCGGATATGGTACACTTCTTCCCTTTGGCTCGTTGACTTGCTTCTAGTTTTAGCCTTAATGGTGCACTTAGTCCATTTCATTTATAGGTGGTTTCCTTTATATGATTTCCTTCAACAATTTGTTAATCTAGATATTTATAATTTGATAGGTACTTGGAGGCATGAGGGGAATGACTGCATTATGGTGGGAAACTTCTTTGGTTGACCCAAATGAGATGCTTTCTACTTTTATAAAGATATTATTTCTGGGAAATCCATTTTTTTTTTATTTTTAATTATGCTGTCCATTTCCTTTGTAAAACTTGCTCTTCAATCATTTATATCTATTGTTGCTCTTTAGGGGATTTGCTTTCGAGGTCTTTCTATTCCTGAATGCTTGAAAGTTCTTCCCACTGCATATGAGGGCGGAGACACATTACCTGAAGGCCTTTTATGGCTTCTCTTGACTAGAAAGGTAAGTGTGGTCATTTGATCAGTACAAATACCATATTGGTACTACCTCTTCGAAAAAGTACCATGTGTTGATGTCAAAGGTTTTGGGTAAGTATAATGCCAAGTTACTCTGTCTGAGGACCATGGCTTCTAAAAATCAACATAACGAATTTATGAGAGTGAGAATTCTGGTATCTTATAAGTTTAATGTCTACCACTTGAAATTCGAAAATCCTTGAATATCTCATTTTGCTAGGTAAGCTTGCTAAATTTGGCTTGCAATTATCCGTTTCAAAATTAAAGGGCTATTCAAATTATCTTATAGGACTTTAGTAGTAGAAACGAATCAAGAAGTTGGGGAGATTTTATCTATTGGTATTGTTAGAGTAGGGAGTTTATGTTTCTTTTTTATTTTATGTTTTGTGCATTTGATGGCTTTTACTTGGTGTCTATCTAAACAAAGATGTCTAGACTACATATGTATGGGGAGGGGGGCTTTATGTCTGGGATATTGGGTGTAATGAGTTCGATGTGATAGAGTAATGAAATTAATGTGACAAATGAGTTAATGCGATCTAGGTCTTCTTTTTTAGAAGGAAGTAGTTAGAAGTTTATAGTTCATTTGCTTTATAGTTGATGTGCCATTGTCTTTTGTTATTATTTGGTTGGAAAATGGAGTTAGTGATCCTCAAATGTGACAAGTGAGTTTATATGTTGTAGTTAGACATGGATGTCATCTCTAGTGAACCCTAGTGGTCATTGTCCCTATTTCCCTAAGCTGGGACCTTGTAGTTTGAGATTGGGCAAGCCACGACCATGTGATTGAAAGGTGGATTAGGGTGAAGGGAATGAGCGAATAATTACACACAATAGAACATAGAAGATATTTTTTTACCAAATTCCACCCAAATAAGTGTGCATCTTGCTAAGGTATCGAACCTTCAGTTGAGGAAGTGATTACAAGAAGGAGCTCTCAATTTATCCAAGGATATAAAGTACAATCTTTGAAGTTCACTGCCCCTTTTTTGCTGTTATCAATCTCGATTTACAGGCACTTGGGTTTGTCTCCTAATGACCATTGCATCATTGTTTGAATGCCATCAGTGTTGTCCCACTAATTTGAATGATAACCAACGACCAAGGGTTGTGATCCAAGGTTTATTTCTTGTGTATGAGGTAGATAAGATGAGTTCTCTCCCAAAGTACAAGAAGTCAGTTTGTAGTACATAGTGGGACAGTGCATAGTGAGTATAAAATACTCACTACGTAGGAGAGTATGCGTTTTCATCTTTTTAAAATTAAAAATATAAAATACTTAAAAATTGATATTAATTGAACGAAGATATGGATTTTAACGTAAAGGCAAACACCTTTCAAAACACTTAAGCACTAAAACCAAAACTTAAGTTCTTAAAATAGAGTAAAAATAAAATTATCTGATATAATAACATATAGTCTTATTGGCTATTAATGGATTAATTTGTAGGTGGTTATTACATGGATAACCACCCTTCTTTCTAAAAAAAATATATATATTCTTGAGAAAAAGCTAGTTGCATTAAATCATCTATTACAAATGCAACTATGTATTTAGCCTTTTATATAGAATACTTTGTTTGTATATGTGCTGTTAAGGACGTGAGCATCAGACGGATTTTTAAGACATCTGGTAATAAATTTTTTCGACGTATCGGGTTGCGTCTGCGCGCGTGCACGCGCAGACTGCACCCACCGCCTTCGTCTTCTTTTCCTCTCTCTTCCTGCAGATGTGTTGTCCCTCTTCTCTCTCTCCCCGCTCTGCTTTATAAACCCTTGCCCTCTCCCTCACCCTCATCTCCTCCGCCTTTCTCTTCTCCTCCCTGCCAGCGAGAGCGCGAGCGAGTGAGCGGCGGCGGCAGCAGCAGTCGCGGCGAGCGTGCAGGGAGGAGGGTTGCGAGCGAAAGGAAAAAGCTCGACCGCAAGGGTTGGGGCTTGCCGGGGCAGCTAGAGCTGGCTGGCGGGGGAGCGGCGGGCGTGGGGTGTCGAGAAGGGGCTGCTGCAGCTCGGGCAGCAGGCGGACGGGGCGTGGCGCGGCCGTGCGTCACGGGCGGAGAATCGGGCTCTAATTTTGGAAAAATTTCCAGAATCAGACGTCTGGACTTACGTCCAGACGACGCCGAAGACGTCTAGAGGACTGTCAAGACGTCTGACAGGTAAGATATTTCTTATCTTCTCCTTTTTGCGCGTGTATGGCCATGCAACCGTCCGCCGCGACTTCTGCGTTTCGTCGTGCTGAGAGCCGGTGTATGTGTGCGTAGGTCCTGCTCGGGAGGGCGCGAGGGCTCGCCATCCCACGTGAATCAGACGTCTGGCTGCAGTGTCAGATGACGGAGAGAACCTCCAGACGTCTGGGGTGACAATCGGACGTTTGGAAACCAAGGTCAGACGTTCCAGCAGGCTTCTGGACGTCTGAAGGACTGCGTAGAACTGAGGTACGACCGATCCACCTTTTAAAATTTTGGACAGCTTCGTCGTTTTTAACCCGTTTAGGGCCCGTTCGGAGTCCGTTTTCCGCGTTTCGAGTTGCGTTCTTTCCGGAATAAATTCCTCTACCCGTTTACAGTAATTGTATACCGTTCTGAGAAACTCCTTGTGATTGATCCTTGTGTTAGGATCCCGTTCCGTTGCAGTCTTGGGGGTTGCGGAGGCGCGCGGGATTGCCGACCACGCCTCCAGTACTCCCGATTTCGCTGGTAGAGTGGCTTTTTAATTTACTTAACAAAATTTGTTACAATTGTGGAACAATTAATAGAGTATAGGGCATTGCATGAACCCTCGGACTGAGAAATTAGATTGAATGATAGATCCTAGGGTATTACATGAATCCTAAGACGGGAAAACTAGATTGAATGATAGATCCTAGGATACGGCATGAATCCTAGGACGGGAAAACTAGTTGAATATATAAATATTACAGTTTTGGAAAAGTGGAAAGGAAATGATAACTGCCTGTAAATGGATCAACAGCTGTCTGTTATGAATGAATCAATACGATTAAGAACATGGGGTATATAAATATAAAGCTGGAACGGTGAAACCCAAAATGGCCAAACAAAAAGAACATGAACTCTACGGGGAATTAGGAGTAGAACTCCTAGAAAGAGAATGGAATGGAATTGAGAAAGTGAAACGTGGAAGTGTGTTGTCTCTTGGGTACGTGGTACCAAAGAGAGCACACATTACCTCTTAGTGTAGAGGGGAGCTTGCCGCCCTCAGGTTAAGGCCGGGGTGGGTTTGGCCACTGTACACCGACTTGTTGGCCCTCGCATACGCAGTACCGAGGAGAGCTACTAGTGTAGGGAGAGCACTAGCTACCCCACGGGCCGTGGGGTTCTGCTAGCCCTCCTACACCGACTTGTTAGGCCCACTGGGCAAACCAGGGTAGTCAGGCGAGCGTGCGCGGACTGTGAAGGGGTTGGACCCCTATTACTGAGATGGCTCTGCCTTATACTAGTTCCGTGCTGTGTTTTGGATGCACCCGTTAACGGAAACGACTGACTGCGTGCCAGTGCGGGGTAGCTACCCGTGCGCTTATCGCGCGTGCCGTAGTCACCGTTACGTCTATCAGCGACCTTAGGGTGGTTGACTGAGGGTAGGACCACCACGGGGGACTCTCCCGACCAGGAGAGCACCACGTGTTACTTCTACTTTTCGGAAAAGACTGCAATCAAGATCGTTTTCACGAGGAACATTCGAGATCAAGAGAAGGATCTGAGAAATAAATAAATAGTGAAATAATAGAAAGACGTAAATAAAGAAAGTAAAAATATAACAGCTACTGTACACTCTACTGCTTCTTTAGCTTTTAGTTGCCACTCTACTCAGCGTTTTGTTGACGTGTTACCCTCGTTACTTTTCAGGACCAGGTGTTGAGCAGCCAGGGTCAGCGGCTGTAGAGGACGCTGGGCTTAGTAGGGTCCAGTAGGGTTACCTGTAGTACTTTCTGTACTTTTCTTCCACTGTAGTGAGTAGTTTTCTTTGTTACTCCCTGTACTTTCTTTATCGAAAAACTTTATGTAATGTACATGTTTATTTCCCTTCTGTTGAGTGGTATATACTGTAGTATTTTCTTTTCTTACTACTGTATTTTGTTACTGTTAGTTGTATTTATGGTGAATGTAGTTTATTTTACTGCTCTTTTGGTTACTTTCTCGTTTGACGACTAGGTCTTGGGATTAGTCGAGTCGGTTCGATTCTCGTGTCTCGTAGGGATTCAGGAATCGGATCGTTACATGTACTTTGCTTGCTTTTGAGGCTCCATATCTATGTGTGGTATAGCCCCCTTTGCTATTATTGCTTATAGATTCATTGACATGATAATTTTTTTTTGTATTAATTTCTCTTCATTGCATTGGGAAAACTTTTGAATCCAATTTTTGGTAGGTGTTTTATTGTCTTGAACTTCATTCTTGTGGTTTATTTACATCACAACAAGTAACCAGTATTCCACGTCCACAGCAGGCTATGTGTGTCTATCTTAGAGAATTGTGATCGTCATCTTCCACTAGTAATCAGTATTCCATGAGCATCTTGTTAAACTCAAAATTTTCATTGCTTGTAGGTCAGAACATGGGTTAAACTATTAAATGCCTGGAAGATTAAAACTTGAATTCATATATAAAATTCAAATCCAGTGTTACGAGGTTGTCAAAAGTTTTAAGCATATATACTAGATTAAGATTGTGTGCCTCCAATATAAAGTGGTCATAAAATGTGTAACTTTTAGCCATCATTGTAAAGTCCTTGAAGTCTTTTTTTTTTTCTTCAAAAGTACACCATCTTGTATTTTATATGATAATGAGTATACACACGCAATTTGATTCCACGTTTCTTGCGTGAATCTCATGATTTGTACTTGGTTCATCCAAGGCAAGTCGTAGAAGATCTTGTTTCATTGTAATTTAAGAGGTTCTCCTTGTAGATTATGTCTATATCTAACAAAAAAAATAAAAATAATGACAAGAGGACAATAGATGGAGGATTTTAGATATTTTTATTATTATTTTTCTTTTTAATCGATATTTGGTGACGGTTTATAAACCGTGACCAAAAATCTTTGGTCATGGTTGGTCTTTCGTCTAGAGCTGCAAGTCTTTGGTCACAGTTCATAACCGTGATCAAGGGCCCTTGAACCTAGGTAATGGTAAGGGTTTTGGTCACAGTTCTAAGTGGAATCGTGAATAAAATCGTTTTTTCACGGTTTTAGTCGAAACCGTGACCAAAACAATTCTGCACGTAACATTCATAACACGATTTTAACCGTGACCAAAACCATCTTTGTTGTAGTAAAAATGCTTTTCAAGCGTGAGTTTCTTTACTTTTTCACTATCTATAATAGTAAAGAAATTATAAAAAATAATAAATAAAAAAAGAGTGCCATGTAACCTCACAAATAACTTTACTAAATTTAGTTATTAATATTTTTAAAAATGATGGGTAAGTTTCAATGACTAGGTCACCAAATCATTTAATTTAGATATTAATGATATTATTATTATTCTACTTCTAAAGAGGTGTGTAATTGCATGGGTAAGACCTGAAGATATATTAATAATGTGTATATTAGAAGTGAGGGTAGGGAAGGGGTAGAGAGAAGAGACATGGGTGAGGGCATCAATGAGAGAGAGAGAGATATGAGTGAGTCACTTGGTTGGGGGAAGATGTAATGTGGGTGGAGTGGCAAGAGGGTTCCATGGAAGGAGGGTTGTGACACTCTTTTAACTACTAAATCACTAAATCATTTATTTTTTATATTAATGATATTATTATTTTAATTCTAAAGTGTCAAATAATTACATGGCTAATGGTTAAAAATATATTAATACTATGTATATTACACTGGAGGGGTGGAGGTGGTAAAGAGAAATGAGATGCACTACAACATTTACAACGAATAATATATTTGTTGGTAAATTCAAATGAAGAATAAAATCGTTACTAAAATTATCACATATTTTAAATTTAGAAATTGATGTTTTCATTGTCTTTGCTTTCTTTTGATAATGACTTTTTTCGTCGCCTTATGAAAAATATGTTAACGATTAATTAATAGTAATGTAAGAAGGATACAAAAAATTATTAATTATTCTTTAAAATATTCATAATGTATCATACTTATAATTTATTTTGATTACCTATACAATAAAAAATTAATTTACAGTACTCACCTAAATATTCCTTACAAATTAAAAATTTTTAGTGAAAACTTTATAGAAAACACTCTTAAAATATTACTGACAAGTTTCACTACAACATATATTTGAAAGTGACTAAAAATTTTACTTTATTATCATAATGAAGCAACTAAAAACAATCTAACAACCTAAAATAATCAAAGTTTAAAATAATTGTCGAGTTACCCCAAAATAGAGATACAATTCTACACATGATATACAAAAAGTCTATTAAATCAAAGTTTTGTCTCATGAATAAAAGACAAAGAAAGGCACACATATAACATATTTTGCCAAGTTAGATTGCTTTTTTTAACTAAAGAAGAAAATCCGATCACAACATCTAAGAAAGGAGACCTGATGAGAAAAAGGCATTGTCTTGTAAGGAAAAAAAGAGAAAAAAAATTCAATATAATCATTATCACTAAACACTTAGCTATACTAATAATGATAGACTTTCAACACTAATGCACGTATTACTATTGCTATATGACAACCCAACATTTGAATTGTATCACAAGAAAGTATGCCTTCTTTGATAACCACATGGATATGATATTTTGAAGATCATTCTTATAAGAAAACAATAATGTTTAACTAAAAGAAAAGATCTTTGCTGTATTCAAATTAAAGATGAGTTGAGGATGTGGTGGTAGTGGTGGAGGTGATGCCACGGAGAGCTCGTTGGAAGAGGTAGTGATGGTGGCAGTGCGTCAAGGATGGGGGTCGCGTGAGAGTTTGTTGGATTGGTTGTGGCGGTCGAGGGATCAGTGCAAGGGAGCCCGTTGGATAGAGGTCGATGAATCAGTGGTCGGATGAGGGATCGGTGAGGGGAGGTTGAGGTGTTGCCTTTGCGAGTGAGGGGGTCAGGGTTGGGAGGGAGGGGAGGGGAGGTAGGTCGAGGTCTTTCATTGGAGGAGTAGGATCAAGGGATAGACTATTAAGAGGGTTTGAAAAAATTATAAAAAATATCTTTTATCATGTATTTAAATTGAAATAAGACGATGACTATTTTTTTATCTTTAATGAATAGATAACGACAAATCAAAATAATCATTGTTATTTTTCAAAAGAAAATGTAGCGAATAATTAAAATTATTGTTACTTTTTAAAAGAAATTATAATTAAAATTATTGTTATATTTAAAAAATTATTATTATATTAAAATGTAGCGAATGTTATTAATCATCATTATTTATTTATTACCTTTTATACCTTTTGTTGGAGTGATATAAGTGAGCCATCAGTTAGAATGAGAAAGAAATATGAGTGGCGGGGTATTGTTTTAATTTTGACCATTTGTGTGGATGGGTCAGTGGGTCAAGGGAAGACGTTATGTGGGTGGGGGTAGCAATGTCGAGAAAGGAGTGGTACCTTCCTTTAATAAATATATAGATTCTTTGTATAAAAATAACATGTAATTCATCTTCCCTTACTGAATTACATTAAAGAAAGAAGTTGTAAAAATTTAAATGGAATAGATGAAAATAATCTCCATAATTTTAATCCATTCTTAAATATGTCAACACCTTTGATTTAGCATAGTTTGCACAAATCTGAACTCATTGCAAAAAATAATATCTAGTCATCTTCATCTCTTCTAAAATATTACACCATAATTTTCATTTATTCATTTCAAAATACCATAAACTCGTATTCAAAAGTTATTTTTGATGGGATCTTAAGTTGATCATTTAATATTAATTTATGATCTTTGATTATGAAATAGTCTAAAATTTATTAACTTTGGAAAAAGTTGACAACCTGCTAATAATAATAAGTTCATATATTAAATATCAAAATCGTAAAAGATAAGTTCACCTAAAAATTTCAAACAACTTAGACAGCTCAGTCTTGAAAACAACATATTTGAATATTAAATTATAATATGTGATAATCCTCTAGGGCAAGTTACCTTTATGCCCGTGTTGATAAACTACTTGGAAGAAAAGGGACATGTGAAATTATAATGGAAGGAGCACCCTCTTTTAGTGTATAGAATAGACTCCCTACCAAATCACCCCTACGTAGGAGTACTACGTAAGCACCTTTACATACATAATCTATAATTGTTTGAAATTTTTGTTTTCTACGAAGGAAAATAAACAGTTTTGTGCATTGAGTATAGGCAAGTGCACATTGTGGATAGGGCAGCAAGTGCCATCACCATTGGTTTTATTTTATGAAGGCATTGGTAATATAATACTTTTCCTAAAATCCATGTCAAAACCTATAATGGTTTTTAGTTAATTTCGTTGAGTTTGAGGTATGAATTTCTTAAGAATTTAGATCTTACCATGGATCATTATACATTGATTTCCTATTTGAAATGGAACCTTATCTATGTTTCATGTGTGTATATTTTTTTCAAATCTATGTAATGCTATTCATATTTTTCAATCCCCTCCTTGCCATGAATAGGAAATGGTGCATGGGTGGATCCCACCAAGCGGTGTTAAATGGGTTGGGTTGGATTTGATTAGATCTGATTTCACTTACCTTAAACATTATACGGTCAAACCTAACCTTACTTGATCTAGAATGGGTCCTAATTAAACTCCAAACACGAAACTTGACCCACTAAAGAAATAATAGACCTAATCCAATATTAGTTGAGCCTTATGTAGATAGACGGGTTCTAATAAGTATGTAGGTCCTATAGGGGTTTAACAGGTCCTATGCTGGTCTAATAGGTCTATGTGAGTCTAAGAATCATATTAAAGACTCAACCCAATAAAGAAACAAGCTGTTTCCAACCTGACTCAATATGGGTCTAATAGTTATCGAGTTAGGTGCAAGTTCTCTTAATGAGTTACTTCATCAGATTTGGGTCTGGTTTGACACCCCTAGTCATGCCCTTAAGAATTTTATCTTTTATGCTCAATGAATAGTTAAGATTAACATGAGTAGGTTGGGATGTAACGAGATCTTGAGTAGAAAATCACTTCCCAAGAGAAAAAGGAAATCTAGGAGGGGGGTCTCAATCTATGCAGTTTGGAGGAGCTCTAGGTTTGTGCTTTTACTAAACTGGCCCACTGCCTTATCTCCGTTTGTGACTCCATCTAGAGCAACTTGATGAATCAAATGTATGGGGATTAGGTAAGTGCCACCCCTTCTCATACTGACTCCTCCTAGTGGAAATGCTTTATATCTTATTGAGAGGTTCTGCTTAATCTCTGTCATAATGATGTTGGGTGGGCTTGGCCAGTCCTCCTAAATGGGGCCCTCTCTCCTAAAAAGATTAGAGAGTCTATCTGTCTTAAGGGTACTGTGCTTGATGTTTGGAAGACAATGTGGAACAAGAAAGCTCCTCCTAAATGGAATTGTTGCACTTGGTTAGCGGTTAAATGAAGGCTACTTACGTTTGACAGGCTTGCTCGCTGGGGAAGGATTATTGACACTACTTGCAAATTTTGCGGGAATTGTGAAGAGACTCACGATCATCTCTTCTTCTCTTATAGCTTCTCCAACGTTGTTTGGAGACATGTCCACTCCACTCTGGGGATTGCTAGTTCCATTCCTCTCATGCTGCTGCTATAGCCTATTCCTCAGGCTTCTAATGACTTGTAGTATGAATTAATGCCACGATTTGGAGACTCTGGAAAGAGAGAAATGCGAGGTTACATGGTGAAGCTGGTTTGATGGCTAAGACTGTGGCCACACTTATTATTAATGATTGTATGTAGATAAAATGTCCTGCCTTTTCTTTTTAGCCTTTTGGCTAATGTAATCCGATTTACATCACCCCTTCTTGGATTTTGGTCGGTTGGCCTCTTTTTGAGTTAATACATTACCAATTACTAAAAAAAAAAATCGTAATCATATCTTTGTAGCTAGACACCACTTGTTCAACTTACAATCTAAATATAAATTACATTGGTTTATGTTTAACATGCGAGATCGATGTTTAAGATTGATACGTTATAGTACAGACCAAAATCGCTCATCAACAAATACAATTTATTACTCGAATTTAAGTATGAGGTCGAACACGGGGAATAAATATGAATTCACACACTAACATTGATTAATATAGAAATGAGCACAATAATTAAGCCAAGAATTATAATATTCAATGCATAACAATCTACTCAAATGATATTTAATACTAAGCAAGACTATATTAAGAGTTTAATGAGGTAAAAAGAGATCCAAGACAAAATAATTGTGATTTAGATCAACAATTATTAGTCTTAAGCATTTATATATCAATTACTTAATAAATCAAATAAATGCACAGTACCTCAAATAATACCACAGTGTTTTCAACCAAGTTAGGCGTCGGGCATTTATCATCAGACGACTTAAGTTCAGCCCTACTATAGTGCTTCTTCTTATTCTTCTTCTTCCTTCCTTTTTCTCTTCTTTCAGGTCCTCTTCTTTAGCCTTAGCTTCTTCTCTCAAGATCTTTTTCTTCTCTCTTCTTCTACACAGAGCCTTCCTTCGCTAGCCTTCTCTTTCTTCTTCACGCACAAGGGCCTTCATAAGCTTCCTAGCGACTAAGTGTTGGGAGGTTGCCCTGAAGAGCAAAACCCCCCCTCTCTCTCACAGTTCACCTCTATTTCTCTTCTCTTTTCTCAAACCCAAGTGTAATCGAGTTAAAGGTCGGGTTATCGGATCTCAGGAAGTGGCAAGACTCGCGTGCGTGTGCACGGGCGAGGCGTAAGGGCACGAGGAGGCATGTGTGTGGGGGACCTCACCCCCCGTGTGCTCGAGGCAAAGAACCGATATCAGAAAAATAATTTAAGTATTGCCGCGCACCTCTACACGATCAATGTGGGACTATCTTCGTCCTTGTCATCTACGCGAAGCTGCAGGAGGTGAAGCTCTCAATTGTAGTCGAAGGGAAGGTGGATTCCTTAAATTGAAGACCTGGGTGCATTCTTGGAAGAAGTCCACGTGACCTGGGCTGCTCAGTGGGTATGAACACTACTCAATTGTGTTGAATGAAGCCAGAGAAGATGGCGCTGCGGAAGAGGGTGGTGAGAACCTGCGAACATGAATACAGGCTTAAAAGCCCCAGTCAGATGTCTCAAAAGCTTCGCCCAAGCACAACGAAGATGATGGAGGTGGTTTTGTGGTGAGAGCGTGTGCGTGGAGGACGGGCGAACTCGGAGGTGTGCGGGAGTGGGTGAGTTCGATGGGGAGATGGAGTGGTCAATAGCTTGGAATAAGTTAGGGTTTTAGATCTATAGGACATGGTGGAGCTGATGGAGGTGATAGTTGTTACGACCCGGTTCCCGAATCCCTACAGGACATGAGACCGGCTCGACTCGACTAATCCCAAGACCCAGTCGTCCAACAAGAAATAACAAAAAATCAGGAAAGTAAATCACATTCACTATACTAAGTAACTAACAGTAAAAGAGTACATCAGTAAAGGAAGTAAAGGCTGCTAACGGTACATATCACCACCACAACAGTAAAGCGGAAACAAAGTACAGAAACACAACGGTAACAAGAGTCTGAACTCACTAACAAAAGAAAGTACAACAATAGGTGAAGGTTCCCTTCGAAGAGGGGGTGACGTAATAAATGCTGAAATAAAATATAAAGCAATCTCACCAAAGAAAACCAATCACACAATGTACACAATTGTTTTTAGGTGGAAACCCAAACTGGGTGAAAACCACCACCTAACCTTCTCGAGTTAGGATTTTCCGATCAACCAAATTGATCAAAATCCACTAAATCGAATCACTTAAAACAAGGGTGATTCAACCTCAATACAACCACGCTACAAATACGAGGGTAGCGTTCCTCAACCCCTTCTCTCTACGAGAAGGATTTTGTCCCACGAAGGAGACGGGAATTCGCAAAGCGAATACCCAACCAAAAGACAAAGATAAAATAAACAACAAACCTATAGAGCCAACAAAGTAATAAACCTAAGCTTCTATAGGAATTAGGAAACTTCCCTTTGCAAGGAGTGCGTCGACGATGACGCGGGTGCGTGAGCCACACAAACGGCGCAATGTCTCTCTCGTGAACAACGGTGGGAGAGCGGGTGCGCGAAGGTTTGATGCTCTCAAGGGAATGGAGCTTAAGCTTGGAGAGCAAGATCTTTTCTGGACACAAAAGAGTGTGAAAGTGTGTAGCTAAGTGTATCTTGTGTCTTTCTTGGTGTGTCTTGTGTCTCTAAGTGTATTTTTTGGTGTGTAAAGGCTCCCCTCTATTTATAGAGGCCTTAGGAAGGCTTTGGAAGGCTTAGGAAAGCTTCTATAGCCGTTGGGAACAAAGCCCAAGAGAATCAGGCCGAAATCAGGACAATGATTACACTTGACAGGGTGATCAGACGTCTAATTCTTGCATCAGACATCTGGAAGGCCACTTTAAGACGTCTGATTTAAAGGTCAGACGTCTGATTCTATGCGGGTTTCCTCCTGACTTGAATCAGATCTAAACAGGGTTTTTGTGCAAGTCCATCAGACGACATATAGGACGTCTGGCACTATGTCTGGACGTCTGGAAACCAACTTTTACTGTGGGAATTGATTTCCAAACGTTGCAACGGCTAGAAAATCTCTAAGAAGAGATTTTGGGTCAGCCGAGGCAAAACGGTCAATTATCAGACGTCTGGAAAGGCCTAAGGACGTCTGATAAGGCTCTAACGGTCATATTCTGCGGTGTCTGGCAAGCTAGCCAATGGTCCACTATCTGGACGTCTGGCAAGTCCATCAGACGTCTCCTAAGACATCTGGTCTAATGTTTGGACGTCTGATTTCATCAGACAGAACTAGCTATGTCCAGGCTAACAGTTATCAGACGTCTAAAACAACAGTCAGACGTCTTAAAATACTTTATCAGACGTCTGATTTGAGAATTAAACGTCTGGAAGTGCTGTTTGAACCCTATATTGGTTTTCTAAGTATTTTACAGAAAACCTAAGTATCCTAGGGTTGTGCCGGTGTTCCTAGGACTACTGTTAGGGTATTTTGAGGCTCTTTAACAAAATATTCTAAGGAAATAAAAAGAGCAAGAAAATAAAGACAAGAGATACAAGAAAGGATTAAAAAGAATCTATCATATTCTTCTTGTCTTCTATCTTCAATCTGTCGCTCCACGCGAACCTCCTCTGTTCTTCATTTAGCTCCTCCAATCCATCCTGGATGCGAGCTCGAGTTCCGTCTAAACACGTCCACATTTGCAATTGACCTGAAATCTAGGACTCAAATTGCAAATGTTAAATAACACGTGTTTTGTTATCATCAAAATAAATGATCATGGTGCTTTAGCACCAACAATAGGAAGACTACTGCTGGCCGCGACTGGGCCCAACACCCTCTGCAGCCGGTGACTCGGGTTGCTCAACACCTGGACCTGAAAAGGGTTATGAGTAAATGGAGTCAGCGAACGCTGAGTAGAGTGGTAACTAACTGAAGCAGTAAAAGCTAATAGGTGATTTATCTTTTCCAATTATTTTATTTTACAAGTTATTCATTTTCACCCATTGGTTTACTTTTCAGATCTCTTTCTTGATCTCGAATGTTCCTCGTGGGAACGATCTTGATTGTAGTCTTTTCTGAAGAGTAGAAGGCACGCATGATGCTCTCCTAGCCAGGAGAGTCCCCCGTGATGATCCAACACCCAGTCAACCACCCCGAGGTCATAGACAAACGTAGCGGTGACTACGGCACGCGCGATAAGTGCACGGGTAGCTACCTCGTACTGGCACGCGATTAGTTGTTTCCGCTAGCGGGTACGCCTAAAGTACATCACGGAACAGTATAGGGCCTAGCCCTCTCAGTAACAAGGGTCTAACCCCTTAGAACCAAACAGGGGTCTCGCCCCTCCACAGTCCGCGCACCCTCGTCTGACTACCCCGGTTTGCCCAGTGGGCCTAACAAGTCAGTGTAGGACGATTAGCTGAACCCTAGGCCCCGTGGGGTGGCTAGCTCTCTCCCTACACTAGTAGCTCTCCCCGGTACAGTGTACGCGAGGGCCAAAGAAGTCGGTGTAGAGTGGTCAATCCTAACCCCGGGTCCCAACTCAAGGGCGGTTAGCTCCACTTTACACTGAATAGGGGATAGTCGCTCTCCTTGGTACTGCGTATTCAAGGGCCAGCACACTTCCCATTCACATTTCCATATCTATTCCATCTATCCACAGGATATCTACTCCTAATTCCCCGTAGGGTTCATGCTCGTATTTCCTATGTTATTCCATACCAGGTTTCCTCATTCACATTTCCATTTTCAGATTTTACACATGCAGCTCGTATTTCCACAATTTGCATATACCACAAGAAATGTCACAGATATCTATCTAACTAGCACAGGCATTTCATATTTCACAGGCAGCTCTTGTTTATTTACAGGCAGATGTTTATATTTCTATACATTTAAGACTGTAATCTCAAACATGCATACAACAATGCAAGTACTTCTCGTCCTACGATTTATGCCACAACCTAGGTTTATAGTTATCCAATTTCACATAAGCATTCATGTTTAATAATTAAATAAAGGGGAAACTACTCTATCAGACGACCCGGGAGTATTAGGGGCTCGAACGACAGGCTCACGTGCCTCAGCAAGCCCCGAATCTGC
This sequence comes from Thalassia testudinum, assembly GCA_037157565.1. NCBI lineage: Eukaryota > Viridiplantae > Streptophyta > Magnoliopsida > Alismatales > Hydrocharitaceae > Thalassia > Thalassia testudinum. Next base: position 43,094 of record JAZHRO010000038.1, read on the forward strand.
AACTAATAGAAGTCCTATACCAAGGAACATACCACAATGGAACATTCAGAACAGTATAAAAGTCTTTCTAACAAGTAGAGGAACTCACAAGGAAAACATCGATATCTTGTTTGCGTAAAACAGAACTCAAACGAACCCTAAACTGGTCAAAAACAGGGCTGCAGACCTAAATCAGACGTCTGGCACAAGGTCTAGACGTCTTAAAAGTAACCAGAGTCTCATCTCAGGTTCCTGCGTTGACTTTAGACGTCTAAACCTCTACGTGACCGTCTGGATCCAACTCCAGACGTCCGACCTATCCTCCAATCGTTTGGGAGAGCTTTCAGTTGTGTGGTAAACTGTCCAGATGTCTGAGATGCGTGGGAGGGTGTGCCCCGCGCCTTCCCGAAGCTATCCCTGCATACGTCAGAACGTATCTTCTATAATTAGCTACGCAAATCGTAGCGGCTGTGCGGCCTGCATGGCCGTAACCGCAAGAGGGTCATACCTTCGCGAAGCTCTGTTTTCAGACGTCCGGTGTCGTCACCAGACGTCTAGCCCGTCGTCTGGACGGCACGCCAGATGTCTGATTCTGGGAAAATCCCAGAATCAGAACAACCTCCTGCTCCTCCTTGGCACGCGCAGCCGCGGCCTCTCCTCCTCGCCTGCAGCAAGTGTCGGGGAAGTCTCCCTCGACGTGCTCCTCCCACATGCACCGCTCTGGCCATGCATCCTCCAGCGAGCTCCCACGAGCTTGCGAGCTCAAGCTCTTCCTCCTCTCTTCACGTCGCCTCTCCTCATCGCTCTCTCTCGCGCTCGCCCCTCTCGCTGCAGTGGAGAGGAAGGAGGGAAGGTGGTTGTGGTGGAGTGGGGAAGAAAGGAAGGGGGGAGGGGGTCTTATATAAGGATGCACTAGGGTTCTGCAGGGGGGGGGGGGGGGAAGAAAAGAAGAAGAGAGAGAAGGGGGAAAAAGGCAGTTTGCACACAGCCACAGCACGCAGACGCGAAGCTACGTACCAATTTTTCAATTTCCAGACGTCTGGGAATGTGTTCAGACGTCTGACCGACCGTCCAGATGTTTTAAAGGGCTCAGAATAGAACGGGTTTTTACAATAGCGGCGTAATTTGTGCGGTGGAGGGGCGGATAGGCGTCGTCGAAGCTTCGCCAGAGCAGAGGAAGGTGAAGCCGTTTGGGTTGAAATGGTGGTTGTTTGTGAGTGTGAGGGGGAAGTGAAGTAGAGGGAGAAAGGAAGAGATAGAACCTAATTTAATGGATGAATGAGAAGGAATACAAGTGCTGGTGTGATGGTCGGCGCCGTGGAAGAAGGGTGTTCCTTGAGGGAGATGGCGACGAAGAGAGGGGGAGATAGCCCTCGCTTTGGTTGGCGAGGAGCGGATGACGATGAGGAAGAAGATGAACATGCCAATTTGTTTGTTGGTTGTCTGTAGGACGAAGGGGACGAGGTTGCTGGAGCTAGGGCGGAACGTGGCTGGAGAGGGAGTTTGAAGAAGGTTTTTGGGCCAAAACCTAGTTAAGGAGGACGATTTGTCCTTAGGGGTCCTTATATAGGTCTCAAGAGAGCTTCCCGAGCTTGGAAACCAAGCTTGGAAGCTTCACGAAATAGGAGACCCGATCCTTCAAGCGATTCGCATGAGGATTTGGGCAAGAATTATAGCCCAAGATGCGGCTCAAATTGTAGGGAAATCTCTCAGGAGCCCCACTTCCAATTTTGGAAGGGATTCGCCAATTAATCAAGGGGAAATCCTTAGTCGAAGGTTGCCGGAGTAGGACTTCCTCCACAATAATGGCGGAGGGACTTGATTGCAAAGAAGATGACAAACTTAAGGACCCATTTGTAAGAAATTCAAAAAGCTAGGGCTACATAAGTGATAAAAAGAGTCAGACTGGACTGAAATGCAAACTAGGTCAATATGATGGTGAAGTAGGATTTAGGTTTTGACCAAGTTTGACTGGTTAAATTGCATAGAAATCTAAATTAGGGCAACTAATTGTCTAAGACTCTGTTTTAGGTTAAAATGGGTTCAGATGGTTAAATCAAGGATGTAAAACCGTAGAGAATATTTTTATATGATTTTTAGAGGGTTTAGATGAATTTTATCATAACTAGAACTTCAGTTAATTAAACGGGTATGTTTTTAGGATTTCAGATGTCATTTAATTCTTGAAATGCGTGAAAACTTATTTTTATCTGCAAGAACCTACTTATTAGACATTTATGACCATTTGACCTTTAACTAACCCTTGAGAAACTATGCGATTATTCTGCATTCATGATAGGATGGTAAAATTATAATTTTAACCCTAGTTTCTTGTTATTCTCTTAGAAATGATGCAGAATGAATTATTGTCTTCTGACGGTTATATGTAGGAGCATTTAATGATGGAATATGACTAAATAAAGCTAGATATGACTAATGATGACATTATCATCAGTTTACCATTTTCAAACTCCTTTGAATAGATATGTGCCATTATCTTCATTCATTCAATTAACTCAAATCTTTTTGTACACCACGAATGTCACGATAATCTCTAAAACCTTTACCTTGTAATTTAAACACATTCTTTTTGACATTTCTTTCGACTACTAGAATAACCCTCGAAAGAAAAGTATTCCTTATTCAATCATTAACTTATTCTTTTCTAATCATCACATGAATTATTTAGTTGACTCAAAAATGGAATATTACGAGTAAAGTTACATCCCATGTACTATAATGACAATTTCATTCCAATTCGGTCTCAAAATGGAAGAGTGCCATCCAAATGGGGACCAACTGCCAGAACTTTGGCTTCTCCGCTCCCCCACAACTACCTCTCGTCATTACTGACGTAACCACCCGACGGCACGGCTGACTTCCCCCAAGCCCGACTCCTCCCACTATAAATTATTACCCCGAGCTCGTGCTATTCTGGCGACCTCCGCGACTCCCCGTCTCCGCCCCTTCGCCTCTGCCCTAATGGCCGCCGCCTCCCTCTCCTTCTCCACGGCCGCCGCCCCCTCGTCCAGGGCCGCCGCCTCCGCCACCGTCCGCCGGGCCGCCCCGGTCCTCCTCTTCCCTTCTCCGGCGGTCGGATCCGCCAGATCGGCCGGGTCCTCCCTCCGCTGGGGACTCAGATCGGCGTTGTCATCCTCTGGTGGGGAAATGTGGTTTCTCGTGTGTTCGATTCGCGAGTGTGTGTGTTGATTTGCGACTGTGCGCAGGCGTGAGGGCTCAGGTCGCGGCCTTGGAGTCGACGGGCGTGGCGGAGGCGCAGAAGGTGGAGTCTCCGGTCGTCGTGGTGACCGGTGCGTCGCGAGGGATCGGGAAGGCGATAGCTCTGCAGCTGGGGAGAGCTGGATGCAAAGTTAGTGGTCTGGATGTTTCTTGGATGCGGCATTTGCTTCGAATGTGCTTAAAGTTGTCGTCTTTAGGGATTTGAGCAAGATGTTTTGAGAAAAAAAAGGGCACTTTTTGTGGGTTTTCACTTGCAATTTAGGGATGCAAGGAAGGTGATCACGTTTGCATTTGAGTGGTAATTGCTAAGAGTAAAAGAAAAGTAGTGACTTGTGAAAGGAGTGATGAGTGCCACCGAGAGAAGTGAGAGAGAGAGAGAGTGAGGGAGGAGGGCGGGGCTGGTCTTTGGTGGTAGGGAAGGCGAGGAAGAAAGGGGCGGCGCTGGAGGTCCTTTGCTTCAAATGTAGGGGGAAGGGTCATGTTGTGCAGGAGTGTAGGGACCCTGTGCGTTGCTTGCGATGCGGGGGTTTAGGCCACTGGAGATCGTTGTGCATGAAGGAGGTTGGGTAGGCTGTGGCTGTGAGAGCGCAAGTGGCGTTACCCCCACCCCCGCTGGAGGGTGCGTCGTCGATTGAGGTGGAGGCTCCCTGGTTGGAGGAGACTAGGAGGCTCAAGAGGACCCTCGCGTCGGCCTTGATTAGTGTGGTGGCGGAGGGCCACATTGAGCTGAGTGTTCTTGAAGCGGAAGTGGCGAAGGTGCTAGAGGGCAGGGTGAGGGGTTTGGAGTTGAAGGTGGTGAGGGAGGAGTTCATGTTGGTTGGCACGTTGTTAGAGGCGGCGGAGCGTCTGCTCTTCAGGGTCTTCCCGTGCCTGGGTGGAGTGGTTTGGTGGTGATGGGCGATTAGGTCTGATGGTGCGCTCCGGGAGTGGCCACCGAGGTGGGTGGAGATGATGGTGGATTTGGTGGGCGTGCTGCTATTTCTTCGCACGAGGAAGGTCATGGAGGTGGTGGTCGCCTACTTTGCGCGGGTGCGCTGGTGTAGGGGCCTTGGGCTTGCTGGTGAAGATCTTACGTCGATGTGGGCATTGATGGAGTTGAAGTCGGCCAAGAAACTCCATGAGAAGGTGTCCTTGTGCTTGGGGGGTGTTTCCTGGATCGTGCTGGTGAAGTTGGTTGGAGGGAGGCAATGATCTTTCGTTGAGGTGGTTGGGCTGTCATCCAGAGGGGGCTTGGTGGCGAGGAGGGGAGTCTTGATGCATGGGACAGTGTGGGGGTCGGAGGCCACTGACAGGGGTGGCGCCTTGTGTGCTGAGTCGGCAGCGCAACGCTTGGAGTTGGATGGGTGCGCTCCTCTCAAGGTGCGGCGTTCGAGGTACATGGCAGTTGGGGTGGAGTTGCTAGACGAGGAGGGAGATGTGATTGCTGGAGAAGAGATGGCGGGGGGCCCGAGGTCTTTTGGGGAAGTCGAGGTGTCGCATGGGGCTTTCGAGGGGTTGCGGCGAGGGGCTCGGGAGGGTGCATCAAGAGCCTTCTTCGTTGAGAGGGTTGTAAGCCTCGGTGGGAGTGTGAGGGCACGGGGACCTTCAGAGGGTTTTGGAGAGAGGGGGCAGGGTCGGATCCGCGCTCGGACCGGGTACCCCTTCATGGGTCTTTTCTTCGTGGCCTGCAGAGGGTCTTCTTGAAGGGCACTTGTAGTGCGTCGACCCCTTTGTGGCTGGGTGATGCGGAGTGTGGGCAGCGAGTGGACGAATCTGTCCTCGTAGGCGGTGATGGCGGGAGGGGCGTGGAGCTCAAGGCGACAAAGCTCCTCCATCAGAAGATGGAGAAGATCTAGTCAGTGGCGATAGGCCCCTCCGCGGCGAGGGGTATTTCGGATGGGGCTTCATTGGCATCGGCGGCCTCCTCATTGCACAGGGGAGGGTCGGGGAGCGACATGGGGCTTGGTCGAGGAGATGGCGGGGACGTCGTCCGTTGTGGTAGGGGTGGAGGGCCTTGCTTGGAGGGAGGGGGGAGGGACTGTTGCGGCCGCATGTGCCTGCGAGGGTGTTGAAGTGGGTGAGAGTAGTCTTTTAAGGAAATACAATTGCGTCGTCGTATAGTCGACGAAAATCGTTTTACAACATTTAAATTTATAGAGTGCTCGAAAATAGAGAAATGAGTCTGAGGTCGTTCGCAGGAAGCAAATGTGGAATTCACGCACTAATTACAATATAAATTAATGAGCACAATAAATTAAACACAAGAGAGATATTCAATGAATAATAATTTACTCAAAATGATATTCAATTATATCACAAGTTATTGGGATAAAATAAAATCAGGAATCTAAAAAGAATGGCGATTTGAATTGCCACTTATCAAGCACATATCCCATGTTTCAAGCCAATTCAAATATCTCAACAATGGTTAGAATCACTTAAATAGCCACGTTAGATTTAGAGCTAATATCTCCTAAATAATTCCACATAACCTTCAATCAGACATAGGACCCTAAGGTCAGACGACTTAATAGTTCAAAGCACAGCCAAGGCACAAGGCCTCAGCAACCTCAAGGATTAAGCCTCTTGAAATCTCGCTGAGTATTCAGCATATGCGGGCACGAATTTCGAGGCTACAGTGCAAAACCTACCCCTATCCACTTTAAAATTTTTCCCTATTTCTTTAATCGGGCACGCAATCGAGTAATTGGATCCAGGTAACGGGTCCAGGCTCACCATGTGTGGGGGTGAGTGAGGAGTGGAGAGAGGTGAGTGGGAACGGTAAGGGCACGTAATGCCTTTATTCGCTATTGCGTGCCTTTGCCTTTTCGAGGTGGGACTAAAAGTCCCTCTTCCTTTGCGTGCAGCTGCAGGCGAAGGCTTCGACGAATTGGAGTTGTCATTGCTTTGGTCGATTGAAGGCTCTGTTATCTTCGTGAGGGAATTTCGTGGCTGCTCAAAGTGATGCGAGGTGTATTGATGGCTTGAGGAGCGTGGTCGGTGACGGAGAAGACGAAGGCAGCGACGTAGCTCCGGCTAAATCCTGAAACCACAAACACGTCCTTGCGGCCCAATTAAAACAGTTCAATATGATTGTCGGAGCACGACGAGTGAAGTGGCGTGCTATGAGGGAGTGTGTGAGTGAGTGGTGACGTCGGAGAGTGCGTGTGTAGGTCGAGGTGTTCGGTGGGATGGAGGGATCAAGGCTCCAAATTTCTTTAGGGCTTTTGATCAGTGTGACACGGCAAAGGTCGTGGAGGTGGTGGAAGTGGGTTTTGTGGTCTGTGGTGTCAGCGTGAGCTTGTTGGAGCTCGTGCCGGCCGTGGGGAAGACGAAGGTGGTACGGTCGGTGTTTAGTTTGAACCTAAGATCTAAGTAGGTGGAAGTGAAGTAGAGAGGGAGAGGAAGAGAGAGAACTTAACTACGGACGATGAGAGAGAGGATTTGGCGCCGACTGTGATTGGTCAGTGCTGGAGGAGATGAAGGCTCCGGTGGGAGAGACGACGAGGAAGAAGGGGTCGGAGAGCCTTGGCTTTGGCTCACCAGGCGTGGACGAAGGAGAGGAAGACGTTCCCTTTGCCTATTGTACGTGGCAGAGGGCGACAAAGGGAGATCGAGAAGCTTGTCAGAGCAGGTCGGAGGAAGGGGAGAAAGAGGGATTTTTGCCCTAAACCTTACCAAGGAGGACGGTGGAATCATCGTGAGCTTTTATAGAGCTCATACCCAAGCTTTAATTGAGGAAATAATCTCAATTGGTCGGAGATTAGGAAACAAGAAACCCGCGGATTTCATGAGCTTCGCCTGGTCTTGTTGCAGCGAATTAAGATCCCAAATCACGTTCATGTGATTCTCTGCTTTGTGAACATCAATCCCACCAAATTTGGTGGGATTTGGTGTAGGTTTGATGCTATTTTCACCAAGTCAAAGCTCGTTTATAGGTCGGTTGCCCTAACAATGGCGGCAGAGACTAAAATGTGAAGACGAGAAATTAGGGGCCTTTTTGCAAGGAATTTTGAAAGCTAGGGGTTTGATTGAGAAACAGAGATTTAAGGGATTGAAATGCAAACTATGTCAAGATGAATTTTGATTGGACCCAAATTTTGGTATTAACCTAATTTGGATCTAAGGAATCTGATGGTAAACTTAGATTTGAGTTTTGATCACGTTTGATTGGAAAATTTGCACAGAAGTTCAAATTAGGGTATAATTCTGTCTGAAACTCTTTTCTAGGTCAAAATAGGTTCAGATGGTCAAACCAAGGGTATTAAACCTCTTAGAATATTTTTCTATGAATTTTAAGAGGTTAAGATGGATTTTATGCTGACTAGAACCTCTTCAATTTAAGCAAGTATGAAATTAGGGTTTTGTGTGCTGTTTTGGTTTTTCGGAATGTGTGAAATCCTGTTTCTGTCTTTGTGAACCCACTCTTTGTACTTTAATGCTCATTTGATCTTTAATTAACCCCTTGGTGACCCCGTGATTACTTTGTATTTATAATCTGATGTTAAAACTGTAGAATTAGTCCTTTTTATTATTTTCTTCTTAGAATGGATCTGCGTGGAATTACTGTCTTCAGGCGATTATTTAGGAGCATTTATCTCTTGATTTAGATTAGTTTAAGCTAATTATGGCTGATGATGGTGTTACATCGGAGGGTGAGGGCGAGGCTTGGGTCGAGGGGTCTGGGGGGGAGGTAGTGGTTGGGGATTCTGGGGGGAAGGCGGCGCCTGTGGAGGTAGGGGGTGTGGGGGCCGTTGGGGAGGGTTCAGGGTCTGCTTGTGGAGTGGAAGGCGGGCTTGTAGGTGGGGAGGTTGTAGGGGGGAGGTGGGAGCAGGAATCAGGAGGAGGGCGTGGATTAGTCTGAGGCATTTTGGTTGGGGAAAGTGGAGCAGATGGTGGAAGGGGCCAGATTTGGTTGCTTGGTAGGGGGAGGTTTTTTGGGAACCCCATGTTGAAGGTTCTTACATGGAATGTGAGGGGGCTTTGCGACCCCTCGCATAAGGGGACGTTGAGGTCCTACCTTTAGAAGTGGAGTTTGGATGTTGTATTCCTCCAGTAGACGAAGTTATAGAATTGCGACCAGAGGGTTTGGAGTAAGATTGGGGGTGACGTGCTGGGAGGATATCTAGCGTTGGATGAGGTTGGGAGGTCGGGGGGGGGGGGGGGGGGGGGGGGTTGTGGTTGGATGGAAGGACTTGTTCTCCCTGGTGGACTTTGAGGTGGGTGTGTGAGCGGTCTCGGTGTAGTTGAAGAGGCTAAGTGATGGGCTTGTTTTGGTGTTCTCGTCTGCATATGGGCCTGTGGATGACTCCGAGAGGAGCTGCACCAGATTGCCAGGAGATTCCAAAGGTGCCTGTGGCTTATTATAGGGGATTTCAGCGTCACTCTCCTGGTGGACAGGTCGGGGGGGGAGAGGGAGGGACAACGGCTCCAAGGACTTCGCGGGGTTCATTGCTGAGCACGAACTACAAGATGTGCCCTCTGGGTCCTGTGCCTACATGTGGAGGAGCTCTAGAGGTCTGAGGTCTAAGCTGGATTGTTTCTTGTGCTCGGTGAAGATCGTGGAGGTCTTCCTGCTGGTAGGGGCCCGTGCTATGGAGAGGCCCTTCTCGGACCACACCCCTCCGTTGTGGGAGTCTGGTGAGGGGTCCTGTTGTGGTACATATTTTAAGTTTGACAGGACTTGGCTGCTGGAAGAGGGTTTTAGGAGCATGGTGGACAAATGGAGGACTATGGACCCAGATGGCTCGGCGGTTGCGAGACTAGAGTTAAAACTTCGGGAGTTGAGGCTCTTTTTGAAGGAGTACAGAAGACAGGTAAAAGAACAAAACATGAAGAAAGATGAGGCGCTTGAGGAGATCCAGAGGTTGGACAAAGTGAAAGACCAGGGCTGTTGACCATGGAGGAGCAACAGAGCAAGGTAGACCACATAAAGACCATCCAGAATGAATACAGGAAAGTGGAAGTGGAATGGAGAACGAGGTCCAGGCAGAAGTGGATCAAGGAGGGGGACTTGAATTCTAAGTTCTTCCATATGATGGCTTCGGCTAGACGTAGGAGGAATTTGATTGATAAGCTCCAGGTGGGCGGGGCGGAGTGTTTCGGCAGGGAATCTATGGGCAGGGCGGTGGCATACTACTTCAGGGAGTTCATGGGGAGGAGGAACGAGAGTTGGCGGTGGCGTGGATTGGGCGTTCCGGTGGTGGATGCGGTGGAGGCGGAGGAGTTGGTGTCACCTTTCACGGAGGACGAGGCTCGTAGGGCGGTCTGGGGCTAAATGCGGATGAATGTCTAAGTTTTGATGGTTTTTTGATCCTGTTTTGTAAGGAGTTTTGGTTGTTGTTGAAGGCGGAGATCATGCAAGTCCTTGCGGAGTTCGGGGAGGGCAATAAGGGTTTCAACAGGCTGAATAAATTCTATATGTTCCTGTTCCTAAGGAGGGGGCGGAGGCGATTGATGACTACAGATCGATTGCTTTCTTGAATGCGACATACCTGATCGTAACAAAGATTCTGGCGAACAGGTTCAAAAAGGTGATTGGTGGAGTTGTGTTGGAGGTGCAGACAACGCTTGTGCCAAGGAGGTGCAGACGACGCTTGTGCCAAGGAGGTGCATCTTAGATGGATATGTTGTGGCGACAGAGATCCTTGCGCATTGGAAGAGGGAGAAGAGAAAGGCTTTTCTGTAGAAGGTTGATTTCAAGAGGGCGTACGACTTCGTACAGTGGTCCTTCTTGTGGGCGGCAATGGCTAAGAGGGGTTTCCTGTTGGTTTGGATTAGGTGGATGAAGCAGTACGTCACCACAACATCCTTCTCGATCCTCATCAACAGGAACTCGACAGGTGGTTGGATCCAGCCGGGGAGGGGCATTCGACAGGGGTGTCCCCTGGCACCCATGTTATTTGTGTTGGCGGCTGATGCGTTGGCAAGGGCATTTGATAGGGTATGTGGGATAGGTCTGGTTCAGGGTTTCCTTGTAGGGGAAGGGGATAGTGTATTGGTGTTGCAGTATGCCGATGATACCCTCTTCTTTGTGGAAGGGGCAAAGGTAGAGGCGAAGCGAAGCCGTATCCTCCTGGAGTTGTTCTGTGAGGCGTCAGGCATGCAAATTAATTTTTTGAAGTCTTCCTTTGTCCCGTTTGGTATGGTTGCTGAGGAAGTTAGGCGGTGCTCGGAGGCCCTGGGTATAGAGATTGGGTCTCTGCCTCTCTCGTATTTGGGCCTGCCCTTGACGGATGAGAGGGTTTTGGTGCATCACTGGGTCCCTTTGCTTGAGAGGATTGAAGATCGGCTGGCGGGTTGGGCATCCAAGATGCTTTTGAGAGGAGGGCAGCTGGTTCCGTTGTGAAGATGCCGTGAAAAGTTGAAGATAGAATTATGAGCCTGATGAGAAGCTTCTTCTGGACCAACTATGGAGTGGGCAGGAAGGGGGTGAAGTTGGTGGCATGGAGTGAGGTGTGCAAGCTGTTAGGGAGGGGGGCTTGGGTGTTAGGGAGATTGGGAGGATGAATGATAGCTTTCTGACGAAGTGTGTTGCGAGGCTACTTGGAGGAGAGGCATGTTTGGTGGGGAGGGTCCTGTGCTCCTGCTATGGGGGATTGCCCAGCTGGGGTTTCTTGATGACGCCTCCTTGAGGAGCCTCTTACTTTCTTAGAGGCTTAGCTTTGGTGGCACTGAAAGTCAGAGCCTTCAGGTTTTGGACAGACGGCTCGATAGCCCTGGCAGAACAATTTCCTAGGCTTGCGGCGTTGGCGGTTGACAGAGGGGCCTCTGTGGTGGAGGTTTGGAATGACGCATGGTGTCTCACGTTCTCGGGCAGTCTGTTAGATCAGAGGATTGGGAGGTGCAGGAGATGCTGTAAGATTTACAGGGGTTTCAACCAGAGGTTGGTATAGACTCTTATGGGTGGGAGGAAAGAGAGTTCTCAGTGCGGGAGGCATATAGGAGGCTTGGAGGTTCGACCGCGATGGGGGACATTGACTTGGCTAGGGACTGCAGACAACTCTGGGAGGCTTCTTGCCCCCTGAAGGTGAAGGTGTTCGCTTGGCTCCTTAGGAGAGACAGACTGACGACCAGGATGTGGAGGGCACGGTAGGTTCAAGACGCGGAGAGGTCGTGTTCGCTTTGTGATCAGACAGAGGAGGATATTGACCACTTGTTCTTTACTTATCCGGTGGTGAGGCAAGTTTGGGATTGGATTGAGGACCGATGGTGGGTTCATGACTCATGTACCAGCTTCTGGAGGTTGTTCAGGTGTGGAGGAGCGATGTTGGGCGCAATGTGTTTCGTTCGAAGAGGGAGCGGGCTCGGCCAATGGCGGTGGTTTGGGCTGTTTGGCTGGTTAGGAATGTGGTTGTTTTTAGGGGACATCGACCGTATGTGGGGAATATTGTTGCGCCCACGTGTTTTATTTCGAGGTGGAGCTCTTGTTTGTGATGAGGGCCTTGTATTTGTTGTGATTGGTTAATACATTTTTGGGTGGTATCTAAAGGATATCCACCTTCTCCTTTTCAAAAAAAGTAGTGACTTGTCATTTGGATTTTAGCAGGTATAACCATGTAGGGGCAAGCTGGTTTGTTTGGTGTTGTGCCTGTGGGGATAATAATAGGTATTCTGCAATAACATGTACTTTGAGGTGTGGCCATTTGAAAATCTGACGTGTACATGCTCTTTTGGCTTTAGGCATACATTTGATACATGGACTTGGACTCTTCCCCTTGCAACCCAACAAAGAACGAAAAAATTATTGGTTCAGGATATTTGTGATTGGGTTCTTTAGAAGAGATTTTGTGCAAATGCGGAAAATATTTAGATGAAACTAATTTGTTCCTGGTGTACCTATGACTGCAGCACAAATTCTTTCATGCACCAAGTTGTTTGGTGGTAGACAGGAAATGGTTTCATGGGTGGAAAATTTTTGGAGATATTTTTTTTTGGGACAACTTTAATATTATTACTGGAATAGCTTCCTGTGAATTGTTTTTTCAGATGTTAGCATGGGTCATATGTCTCTTTGATTCTATACTAAAACTGGTGCATTCCTATTTCAGGTCCTTGTTAATTATGCTAGGTCATCAAAAGAAGCTGAAGCGGTTTCCAAAGAGGTTAAGAACTGTGCCAATGGACTGATTTGCAATATGCTTTTTATTAGTTTATTGATTTATCAATTTCTAAAGTTATTTTGCCTTAGACGAAAAAGTTGGTCGTGATCTTGTTGGCTCTCCTTGCTGAAGAAGATGTGCACCTTGTATTGCTCTTGCTAATCTAAAATTGTGAATTGTTTTGAAGCATTATGTGTCTTTTCAACTGATTTCTACCTTAAACCTAAGCCGATTGCTCTTTTTGTTGATGTTTCTTCTCGGTGGCATAACAATAATCATAGATGCATACCGAAAAACATCTAAATTCAGTGTGAGCATATGAATAAAGATAAAAATACCGAACACATCTGGTTTCCCTGAAGTGTGTGCTTAAAAACGAAGTATCGCTGCAAATGATCTGGTTTTCATTGTAGATTGAAGCATCTGGAGGACAGGCTCTTACATTTGGTGGAGACGTTTCAAAGGAAGCTGATGCAGAGGCCATGATAAAGACAGTGAGTGCGAAGATCATGTTGCCAATAGTGTTGCATTTATGTGCTTCCTCATATTATCCCTTATATTATGTGGTTCTCATCATTCCCAGGCTGCTGATGCATGGGGAACAATTGACATAATGGTCAACAATGCAGGTTTGCATTTGATCTGCCCATCAAAGATATGTCATATATTGCCAGCAGTATTGTTCTTTTCACCTGAATTTTTCTTGTCGTCGCAGGAATAACTCGAGATGGATTGTTGATGAGAATGAAAAAATCACAGTGGGATGAGGTTATTAATCTAAACCTTACAGGGGTCTTTCTTTGTACACAGGTGTGCTTCTGCTCATGTTATCCTAGTTTAGCAAGTTCTATCTTCTCTGGCCACATGAACACATCTCATATTACTCAAAAAATCTAGGATAACTTGTTCTCCTATATTGATTGTTTTGTACCTACCTTTTCCAGGCTGTGGCAAAGATAATGATGAAAAAGAAAAAGGTAGTTCCCAGAACTCCTATCATTTGATGTTATATTTGCGTTTTCTTTTTTTTATCCCATTCCAGGTCCTGCTAGGTAGATTGAAGTTTGAAATATTCTCTATGCAATAATGTTTCTTTAACCTGATACCATGTTTACCAATTACAATACTGACCCAACTCTTAAGATTTTTGTTTGAGCACTACTGAACATGGGTCTAAAATTGCTTGGATAAGTTTTCAGCATATACTACATATTTTCTATTAAAATGCCTAAGCCCTAATCCATCCAAACAAAAAAGAAACACACATCATAATCAAAGCATGTGATATACAACAGCAACCAAGAACTTTTCCCTCATTAAGTGGCAGAGGCTACATGGATTCCTTGCTCACGTTGACCTGTTTTAGGTCATCCAAGGAGTTGGATCCAAAAACTCATGTAATGGCTGGAAGTTTCTTTCCAATAGTTCTTCGATCTTTCTCAAAAATGCTTATTTGATCTTTTCCTATATTATTTTCAGGCTCAACATCTGTCTTGTTTCTCCCCCCTTCAAATTGGCACATCATAAGGTCTTCTCTCCATATGTCCTGAACACCCCAAATGAGTCACCTTTTATCCTTCGTCAGTGTCACATCAAGCTTTTGCTAGATAATCTTGTTTGTTGATGTAGTCTTTCCTTGGGTGGCTACACATCCACCTCAAGATTTTGATTTTTCCACAAGAATTCTCCTTTTCAAAAAAAAAAAGCCACAAGAATTCTCTTTGCACACCTTTAATTGAGAACCTAATATCAGGATCCATAAAGCATGGCACATTTGCTGCCTTACAGTACTCAACTTTAACTTCAAAAGAATCTTTCTGTTGCATATAATAGCTGTGACTCCCTGGGGAATTATCCAGTAATGTTAAGTTGTTAACAAAGCCATCGAGAGGGTGAGCTCCATGTGATGTGGGTGCACAAGTAGCAAAAGTGTGCTTTGGGCTTGGTTGGGCTTTTTTGATCAGGTCGACCTGACCCACTGTTCCATCCTACCTTTTTCTTCCAAATCAACTTGTATCACCATTCTTCGAATTCCCCCATGTGCAGACTCCACAAGAGAAGGTTCAAATTCCCACTTCCAACCATTCACAGCCTCCTGCACAGGTGAACACCAGTGTACACTTGCTGCAACCACAAGAAGTCCACCGTCCGTTGTGTTAGAGTTCCTATACTTGTAGTTTATTTTCTTTCTTTGTCTGTGCTTGCTTGAAACTGTCCCAACTCTTTATATAGTAGAGATTAGGGTTCTATTTTGAAGTAATGCAATCTATTTTCAGTCTAACATGGTATTAGAACAACGATCCTAGATATGTTGTATGATATCCCACCAAAATTCGCCCCTTATTGTTAGATTATTCTTGTGGGATTTGTCGGAGATGGCGATGGCAGACCCACATACATTGTGTGGGTTGAAGCCTCAACAACCCGCTTGCCACTCGACTTGAAGTATGCTGCTGCTGCTGTGGACCTCACTGTTCGGCAATGTCGTTGATCCCTTAGGCCTAGTTTACTTGGGGATTAGGAAAGTGGTGTTCAGAAAATTGAAATTGATGTTAAACCTATGATAGTATTTACTTGCAGAGTGGTGTAACACCAGTGTATGTTTACTTGAATTGGTGTTAAGTTGTGGTGTTAACCCTTGTGATGTTTACTTGGTAGTGGTGTTAGGAATATGAAACACGAGGGGTGTCGGAGGCCTGAGTGGTGTACGACTTTAACACATATTTGACTAAACACCAGTGAAAATCGGTGTTAGACAAACCCCATGTTAAAGTAGCCAAACTTGGGTTGTTAGATGGAAGGTTAAGTAAACTAGGCCTTAGGGATTGGTATTTGGTGGACCATGCTTTGTCGGTCACCTTGTAACTTGTTGGAGTATATTCTCGACGTTGGTTGATTGTTTATTGAGGTCTATGGTTCATTTTGTCCATGTTCGGGACATGTCTTTGTTCCTTGCTTAGGGTCATTTCCTCATACTTGCCAATCTATCTTCTAGCCATTGTTGTGTTAGTTGATGGATGGCCTACATTGCACATGAAACCGTCCAAGTCGTGATGTAGCCTTTCTTGTTGACAAGGCTGGAGTACACGATCCAGCAATGACTGTTGGTCATGGACAATGGGTGCTTGACTCAAGAGTGTCTATTCATCTTATAGGAGACAGTAGTGCATTACACATGGAAACATGCTAGACATGTAACGTTTGTGAAAGCGGTGAATGGCTCTAATTCCTTAGTTGCTACAGTTGGTGATATACAATTCTCATCGTAATTGCAGTTACCAAAAGTGCGTTGTGCACTTGAATTTTCCATGAGCCTTTTGTCTGTCGGTAGGGTGTGCAAGGATTTGAAGTGGAGTTATTTTTAATGAGAATCATTCTTACGTCCAAGATAAGCAGACAAATGAGATCATTGGTGGAGGGGTTGAGAAGAATGGTTTATATTATCTTGATACTTCATCACCATTTGCTGAAGTAGTTTTCATCTCTGTAGATTCACTTATTTGGCATCGTTGCTTAGGCCATCTGTTTGTTGGAAAGATGCGACAAATGTTTCCAGATTTATCTATGAGTACGAACTTTGATTATGAGGCATGACGGTTGGGAAAGCATCATTGGAGTACCGTTCCCCATCGTACTGAGGGGATAAGTTCTTATCCTTTTGTCTTGTACATTGTGATGTTTGGGGACCATCATGTGTTCCTAGTACTGGAGGCTATCGATACTTTGTGATCTTTGTTGATGACTATAGTCGGTTTACTTGGGTTTTCCTGATGAAGAATAGGTTAGAGATCTTTCAGATCGTGTAGCGTTTCTTTGTAGAGGTGTAGACAAGTTATTCGTCCTCTATACAGATATTCTGGAGTGATAATGCTTAGGAGTTTATGTAGATAGACATACAGTCATTCTTTGCAAACAAGAGTACTATTCATCAGATGTTATGTGCTTACACATCTCAATAAAATGGAGAGGAAGCTTAGGCATATACTCGACATTGCTTGGACCCTTCTTGTCTCTATGAAGGTGCCCAAGCAATGCAATTCTGATAGCTACATCTCTTATAAATCAAGTATCCTCTTCAATTTTACATGGCAAGATTCCTTATCATCTCTTGTACCCAGACTTAGAATGCCCCTTTGCCCTACCCTTACGAGTGTTTGGGTGTACGTGCTTTGTTCATACTTTTGGCTCATAGGATAAATTCTCCCTACATGCAGTAAAATGTTACAACCATGTTCCACATCTTTTTTTGATTTTAACAAAATTATTTTAGATTAACATTTACAATTGAGTATTATTTCAAATTTCCGACTCTGATGAAGCTTGCAAAAGTAAAGACAAAAGAAAGATAAGAAAACGGCAACGATGGGGAGATCATCTTCAAGACAAATCCAATATATCGAGTTGTTAATTGAGTCAAATAGAATAGGTTTTTGTTTTATTCTTAAAATGTATGCCTTTCCTAACTTGAAAATTAAAATATATTGTAAAATTAATTAGAGATAAATTAGGACACTTCTCTATGTTTACTCGAAATATTTCAAATTACAAATTACTCAAAAGATCGATTTTCAAAGTTAAAAATATTTTTCAAATAGGTTTAACAAATTAATAATTTCTATTAAAAAGGTATTTGCAAACACACAAGTACCGATTCTAACGCTTAATACCAATATATGTGAGTTGTAGGTTTGGGTGTTTTCAAAGAATCAAACCTGTACTCAACGGGTACTGGTATTAAAGTTGGTCCTACACCTCTTCATATAGAGAGAGGTAAGGAAAAATTATAACATGAGTTCAATGAAATAAAAAACATAACAAAATAAACCTCAAGACATTATGTAACAAAATCATGATTATAAAAGAGAGGTTAGGGTTTTCTTTCAATAGTAATGCATCTTTTACCCCCTCACATGGTATCAGAGCAGCGGTCCTAGGCCAGTGCTCCGATATCCCACCTAATATCCACCAAAAAGATGATCGAATAACCAATAGAAAAGTGATTCGATGGAGAAACAAGGTCGAGATCGCAGTAACAGCAACATGGGAGAAACATCTCCTAATGATGTCGCCACTGCTATAGGGCCTGCAGGTGGACCCAATGCCGTTGGTGTCGCTGTTGGAGGCCTGCTAGTAGCCTTGCAGGCCAGCAGATGGTTGGTGGTTCCTATCCTAGATGCTGTGATCTGCATGATGGGCCTTTTCTCACGCTTAGTGCATGTGGTGACGAGTCTTCTCCCACCTTGGTCGATGAATCTTTTATTAAGCATGGTGAGTCTTCTCTTATGCAAGGAGGATGTGATAGGGTTGCTTGAAAGGCCCGTTTCAGACCTACAAGGGCATGCGTGTGCACCTTAAGGAGAATTGAAGAAGATGGGGGTAGATGCATGTGGATAGTTGATTCTTGCGCCTCTATACATTTCATAGGCAATGTTGAGTGGTTGGTGAATCCTACAAATCCACGTAGGATTAGAGATGTTGGAGTGGCCAATGGGGCCACGTCACTAATCACGGTAGTTGGAAGTGTACGTGCATCCTCGAAGATGATGATGGTTGAAGTTCATTGTTCTCTTGAGTTTGATGAGGCGCACTGCTACTTCCAGGATCGTCAAATGAGAGATTATAGGTAGTGGTATAGAGCAAGATGGTCTCTATTACCTCGACACACCCACTTTGTTTGCTGGAGCCGTTTCCATAGCCCATGATCTTTGGCTATGGCACAAGAGACTTGGATACCCATTTCTTAAGAAGATGCGCTAGATGTTCCTGATTTGCTAAACTCCTTGACTCTGGTGTACGAGGATTGCTAGCTTGGGAAGCATTACAGGAGTACATATCCACGGAGAGATGCTGGAGTGAGTATTGTTCACTTTTCTCTTGTGCATTGTGATGTTTGGGGGTCATCGAGAGTACCTACTCTAGGAGGACATCAATATTATGCAATCTTTGTGGATGGCCATAGTCATATTACTTGGGCCTTCCTGATGAAAGCTTGGTTAGAGATTTCTCAGATTATATAGCAGTTTCTTTTAGAGGTTCAGACCCAGTATGCTACCAGTGTTAGGGTTTTCTGCAGTGATAATGCACTAGAGTTTATGCAACGAGATGTATAGGAGCTTTTCTCTTCCAGGGGCATTATTCACCCAACATCGTGTGCTCATACATCCTAGCAGAATGGTGTGGTCGAGAGAAAGCTTCGACATCTTTTTAATATTGCTAGGACCTTGATGATTCACATGAAGGTTCCTAAATAGGTATGGGGAGATGCTATACTTGCTGTGACGTATTTGACTAATTGGGTACCTTCGTCTGTGCTTAGAGGACAGATTCCATATTAAGTGATTTATCCAGATTGTGACAGGCCCTTTGCTCTTCCATTGAGGATTTTTGGGTGTATTTGTTTTGTACAAGCATATGGAAACCGAGACAAGTTTTCACCTTGGGTAGTCAAGTATGTCTTCCTTGGATATTCTAGAATTCAGAAGGGATACAGGTGTTATGACCCCATTTACAGGAGATATATTATTGCAGTAGATGTTACTTTCTTTGAGAAGATCCCATACTTCTCAGAAGAAGGAACCTTTATACAGGCTGCTTTGGAGGAGATACAGATTTATCATCAGAGATAGCAAATTTCACCTAATTTTGTGACTCATCATATTATGACAGATGAGAGTAGTTTAAATACTGAGGAGTAGATAATGCAGAAGAAGTCCAGTAGAGCATGTACTCTTCATCTTTTATCTTAATACATAGGTGTTGCCCATGTGGAGGATGGGGTTCATTAGTTTGCCTCAGCCATTACCATAGCTGTTATCCCAAGAGATTTTGTTCAAACCTCTCAGGATTCTAGGTGACGTGTAGCTATGGATGAAGAGATGCAGGCACTACAGTCTCGAGAGACATAGGATCTTGTACCATGTCCCCTTGGTGCTATTGTTGTTGATTGTAAATGGGTTTATACCAAATATAGAGTTGATGGGACTGTGGATAGATATAAGGCCATGCTTGTTGCCAAGGCCTTTACCTAGACCTATGGGATAGACTATCTTGAGACCTCTCCTGTGGCTCGTATTATATCTGTTAGGATCATCATCTCAATTGTTGTTATTACATTAAAAATGCATTCTTATATAATGAGTTATTTAAAGAGGTATACATGAGATAGTCACCAGGGTACAATACTCAAGGGGAGCTTGTGTGTTGCCTGAGGAAGGCTATATATGGGTTAAAGCAGAGACCCGATGCATGGTTTGAGAGATTTAGCTCAGAGATTGAGAGGATTGGATTCCAGCTTCCAACTCAGACCATTCTATATTTGTCAGGAAGACTAGGTATGGTAAGCATGAGCGAGTTGTCATTCTTGCTGTTTATGTAGATGACATGATTCTTACTGGAGATGATTGAGATGGAATTATCTAGACCAAGTCCTTTTGACAGTCCACTTTTGTCATTAAAGACTTGGGTGATCTTAGACTTTTTATGGGGATTGAAGCAGTTTGATAAGGATCCTATCTTTCCTTGTCATAGAGGCAGTATACGTTACAGATTCTTGAGGAGGCTAGCTTGCTTGGGACCAAGTCCTCTGGTATACCAGTGGAGTCGCTGCCTGCATATTCTTTTGAGGACCGATTGTATAGGGATGTCAGTCGATACTGTAGTACAGTAGGACGTTTGTTATACCTTTCTATCACGAGGCCTGATATCAGTTTTGTCGTGAGTAGGGGTAACCAGCACATGCAGGTTCCACGATATGGTCATTAACGTAAGGTTTTCTTTATTCTTAGGTACCTTAAGGGGACACTAGGTAGAGGACTCTACAACAGAGATGGTGGCAGTCTGGACATTCTAGCCTACTTTGATGCAGATTATGTTGGGTCTGTAGATGACCGACGTTCTACTTCAGGCTTTGAAGTTTATCTTGGTGGGAATTTGGTCTCTTGGAGGAGTAAGAAGCAAAGTGTTGTTGCTCATTCGAGCGTAGAGGCTTAGTATAGAGCGATGGCTCAGGTCGCTTGTGAGATTATGTGGGTTGTCCCCTTTTTGCAGGACTTGGGCATTCAGGTCACTATGCCAGTTACACTTCTTTGTAACAAGTTAGCCACATATTGCCTCGAATCTAGTTTTTCATGACAGAATCGAGCATATTAAGGTAGATTGTCACTTTATTTGTGATGCATTTCTTATAGGGAAGATCAGCACTCCCTATGTCTCCTTTGAGCTTCAGTTAGCGAATATATTCACCAAGGCTCTTAAAAAGAAACATCTTGATTTCCTATGCAACAAATTGGGTCTCGTTGACATCTACACCCCAACTTAAGGGAGAGTGTTGAGCCTAGGGATGTATTTACTATTTTACATTATTTTTGGGTGACTATGTAATTTTTCCAAACCTCTCTATTATAAAAGATAGGCTAGGGTTTCCTTTCAATAGTAATGCATCTTTTTCCTCTTTCACACCATATTTCTATCATATTTCTCAAGTAACAAGAAGCTTGTCACTTTCATGCTTTCTCTACTCTTACAAGCTTAAAGGCATGTGCAAAAAGTTGATTTCTCGCAATTACGAATTGCTTTTTGCCCTACTTCCTAGGTTCTCAAATCGGTAACTTTATTCCAATTATTATTGGGAGGCTTGGGTTTATTTATGTTGTAAGATTTTATCTTTCTTATACCAGTGCTTAAATTGTATTGAGCTTGCTACTCGTTGAATGGGTTATAATAATCCGTTTGTTGTAATTGGGTTGAGGTAATATGGTATTTACTTTGGTTAGTAAAATTGGTTTCCTCCGGGTTGAGGGTATTGGGTTAAAAATATTATGTTGGAATGCTTAGGTAGCAGAGTATCTGGGAGTGGGGAACCACTATATATCTTGTGCAATTTTTTGTGGTTTGATTTCTATTTAATTTATCCTACATTACTCAAAATTTGCTTTAATTGTTTTTGTGCGCATAGAATTTAGATCCTACATAAAGTGTATCTTCTTAGGATATTCTTGGACTTAGAAGGGGTACGTGAGCTACGATTCAGTGAATAGAAGATACGGTATCACGGACGATGCCACATTCTTTGAGAAGGTTCCCTATTTCTCTGATGAAGGGTCAAGTATTGATCTTGCACCTAAAGAGACAGGTCTATCACTGATGAGAGATGCCACTCTCAACGACTCACTACATATGGCTCCAGTGTCCGCTCCTGAGGACATCTCAGGATCTCCACTGGAAAGCTACTATGGATGAGGAAATGAGAGCATTGATCTCTCAAGGCACATGGGAGATAGTGTCGTGTCCTCCTGGTGCCACTTTGGTGGATTGCAAGTGGGCGTTCATAGTAAAGTATCAAGTAGATAGTACAATTGATAGGTTCAAGGCAGGATTGGTGATAAAGGACTTTACTTAGACCTATGGTGTTGGCTATTTTGAGACCTTCTTACCCATGGCAAGAGTATCATTTATTCGAGTTATATTATCTACGGTAAATAAAGAGTGGCCTTTATATCAATTGGATATAAAGAATGTTTTCCTATATGGGGATCTCATAGAGGAAGTCTATATGCGCTAGCCTCTCGGGTATGACATTAAGGGAGTGTATGTTTGCAAGTTGAGAAAGGTTATCTATGGCCTTAAGTAGAGTCTCAGGTCTTAGTTTAAGAGGTTAAGCTCAGAAGTATTGCTGATTGGGTTTAGCCGATGCTCTTCATATCATTCTACTTTTATGAGACAAAGTGTAGATTAGATTTTTGCTTAGCTGTCTATGTTGACGATATGATCCTGATTAGGGCTGATATTGATGGTATCAAGAAGTCAAAGGAATTTGACTTTTGTTATGAAGGATCTTGAACAATTGAGATACTTTCTAGGGATAGAAGTTGAGCAACAACACAATGGTCTTGCCTCGTCCCATCGAAAGTATACTCTCCATATTCTAGATGAAGCTGGATTGTTAGGCACTAAGTCATCTAGCGTGCAGCAGAAGAAGTATATATTACTTGATGATGATCCACCATTAGAAGATGTTTATTGCTATAGAAGTATTGTAAGGAAACTTTTGTACCTGATAAATACTCGGCCATATATAGGCTTTGTAGTGAGCAAGGCTAGCCAGCTCATGGATAAACCATCTTATAGTCATTGGAACGATGTCTGCCTTTTAGGAACTCCTGGCAAGGCTAGCCAGCTCATTGAAATGTTTGAAAGGAACTCCTGGCAAGGGTTAATACTGTAAAAACACTAGCTTTATAGATATTGTTTCCTACTTAGACGTTGATTATGCACAGCAAATCTACCACAAGTTATGCAGTCTTTTAGGAGGAAATCTTATTTCCTGGCAAAGTAAGAAACAAATAGTTGTAGCTCGCTTTAGTGCCGAGGCAGAGTATAGAGTCATGACCCATACAACATGTGAAGTCATGTGGGTCATTTCCTTCCTAGGCAATTTGGGGCTCAATGTGCAGACTCTTGTTCCCATGTACTGTAGTAATAAGTCACTTATATTGCACCCAATCCAGTATTGCATGAGAGGACATAGCATATTGAAGTGGATTGCCACTTCATCAGGAATGCGGTTCTAGATGGGAAGCTTGCTACTCCTCACATCACATCTGAGCTCCAAGTTGCAAACATACTCATCAAGGCAATGAACAAGAAGCGACATGTATTTCTATGTGACAAATTGGGCCTAGTTGATATCTATGCTCTAACTTGAGAGGAAGTGTTAAAGTTCATGTACTTGTAATTTATTCTTTGCCTTTGTTTGGCTTGCTTGTAACTTTCCCAATTTTCTATATAAGAGAGATTAAGATTCTATTTTGAATCCGATAAATTACCCACCCCTTTTATCACCTCCATCATCCCAATATTCAGCCAGACTTGAAGCTTCGAGGCCAAAATAAGGAGCCTTGGGAATAGTACAATTGGATTCCCCACCATCCATTCATCCAATAAGAATTGGACATTAAAATGTATCGCAAAGGTCTTATGTGGAGAGTTTTGTCTCATCCATTTCTTCCTAGGTGATCTTCTGGGAGTCTACTTTGTAACTGGTGGTTGGTTGATGTTTCGGTGGAATGAATTTGGGTGGTTATCAATTGGATAACTGCCCTCTTGCTTCTAAAAAAAAATATCAATCCCTTAAAATAGGAGCCTCCCTTGCATGGGGAACCTTTCATTGCAAGCGATCTTCCTTTCATAGCAAGTTGCATGATTGGTGTAAGCAACCTATAACAAGAGTTATCCACTTCCTTGATAGAGCATGATTCCTTTTTCTTACTGGGCATAGGTATACTAACCTCGTAGGCCACCAAAGTTGTCCCCTATATTAGTGGATTCAAACCTTTTTTCCATTTTCCTCAACATTAGATAAATAAATATGTAAAAAGGAGCCTTTCAAAAAAAAATAAATATGTAAAAAGGAGAGGAATGGTTGAGAGAACCGGGTGGAGTAGACTAAGCCATCCTTCCTGTTTGGCAGGGTCTTAAATTGGGTATTATCCTAATTGGCATGGATAATTGCTACAATAGATGAATGGTACAGGGTATTAATGACCATTACATTACCTCCCATTACTACTTACAATATATCAACTCACTCGTAACATCTACTTCTATTAGCCCACTCTCAATACAAATAAAAACAAAAACATCTTATAACATATCCACTCACTCATCACATTTACCTTCACGAACACACTTCTAATACAAATAAAAACAAAAATCGATAACAATATATCAGGTCACCTATCATATTTACCTCCATTGATTCACCACTTACTCCACTCCCAAACCTTACCACTTCCTAAACTTTACTCAATCTTAAACTTTAAACCTTTTCCAGTGGGAAAAAGTGAGCAAACAGAGAAGAATCTCATTCGCATCAAGAGTTGGATCACCAAGCTTAAAGAAGTATTGGTAGATGTTATAAAGTAGCAAAAGGTCAGCTTTGATTCTCTGATGGCAGAGTTGGTTTTTTTGGAAATAAATTTTAAAAATGGATGCAACACGAGAATTTTTCAAGAGGTCACTTAACCTAGTACTACTCTTACCCTAGCACGCTTAACATTGGGGTTATGATGTGATTCGGTGTATTAGTGCTGGTATGATCGCACCACTGATGGTGGAGTTGGTGAAGGTATATTGATAAGACAGGCTATATTGAAGATTGCTAGGTAAAAATTGATAACGTCGGTGGTATGATGGCACCACTGATGGTATGCCCTTGTTGAAGATTGCTAGGTAAATGTCAAAGAATACTAGCCTAACATTGAATTGTTTCAGTACCTTTGACAAGTCATCCCTTAGGTATAGAACTAGGCTATGCAAAGCATCAACAAAGAAAAGTCTTGCTTTCAATTGAGGTTTTGTCAGATTGGATTAGTTCAAAAGAAGAGTGGTGGGTAAGCATTCAAAGCTCCTATTTAAAAGCATGGGAATTTGCCTTTCTTCTTTATTGCATTGAATTGTACCTAAATTAGTGAATGCAGAAGTTCCATTCCTACCTTATACCCTTGGTCCTTCCATTGGGTTTCATCTCCTTTGCCTCGTTGAGTTAAAATGTATGCTTGATTGTAGCTATCTTGCTAAGTGAATTGTTAGCTGGTAGCTTCTGGTTGGAAACCTGAGGACGGTCCAAGCCAAAAGCGTGTATCTTTCTTGATTGAACTTATGACCTAGGACATCGGAGGTGTGAGCCTTAACTATATTGGACTTTCTCCCGAGGTTGGAATAGACCCCATTATGGTTGGTTAGCATTAGTGGGTCATCTTCCTTGATTCTTGTTTAGATCTGGAGGTAGAGTGCCATCCTGGATGAAAAAAGATCATATGTACTTGATCACCACTTTTGCGCTTTGCTTACCAGGAATTGCTAACACAAGTGGACTGGGCTGACCTCACTTTAGATTGAGAATCAAGAGTCCATCACTTGCAAGGTGTTTAAAGCCGTCTTAGAAAAACTCTAGAAAGATAGTGCTAAGGCAGTAGCTTACAACTTCCTAAACTTAGTCTTATGTTTTAAACCTCTTCCAAATGGGGCCTTATAGAAGAGGAGAGACAGGAATAGTGGTCTTCCAATCTCCTTTTCCACTCTATCCACCATGGGAACCCAATCATTTATCTCCAAATTCCTGTTAGAAAGCATTAAACCTAGGTACATGAAGGTAGAACACATTTCGAGGTATGGAGCATTTTAGCTCATCAACTTGCCAGTTGCCACATCCTCCATCCTGAACTGTGCAAAAGATGATTTATCCCTATTCAACCAAGCCCAAAGGAATCGCGAAAAAAGGTCTAAAAGGATAGATTCTGGGCATTGTCAACATTTGCGTAGAATCACATTTCTGTTGGCACTTGGGATGAAACTCTTGATAAATCCACAACCATGAGCAGCATATGTGCAAATATACAGAACCCTTGTCATACGCCCTTTGGGACTACATTCACCCCTTTACACCATTCGATTGATGAGAACTAGAGTTGGTTGCAATGCACCTTTTCATCTAAGAAATCCATAGATCAGAGAAACCCCATCATGCAACGAGCTCCACAACCAATCAAGAGAACTGTGGGCCTTTGCAAAATTTACTTTCCAAAGGAAAGCTTTCCTACTCATTCTGTTCAAAAGCTAATAATCTCCACGGCCATGACCATGCTATCATTTAGATGCTTGCCCAAGATAAAAATCTATTGGACCTGATTGATCAAATCATTCATGACCTTTCTTAATAGCAAGTACCTTCATGATAACAAGATAAATTGCATTCCAAAGAGAAATTGGTCTATAATCCTTAATTCTTTCAGTTGAAGTCCTCTTCGGAAAAAGAAAATAAAGGGACTTATGCAAGCGATCAAAATAAAAACAACATTTCCAACCTGAAACTCATGAGTCATTTCCATCACATTCTCCCCAACAACTAGCCAGAATTCTTTGAAAAATAGAATAGGAAAACCATCTGGACTTAAGGTTCTCTTTGCACTAAGGCCAACCAATGCCCCCTTGACCTTCAACTCTGGGAAAGGATGCTCTGACTAGGTGGTCTGATCAGCAGAGATTGTGAAAGCTCCCCTACTTGTCCATCTCCATGATTCCTTTGTTTCCTGATTGTGCAGCCGGGAAAATGCTTTGCCAAAGTATATTAACCTCCTGTCGCCTAATCCTTTCCTTGTCCTGCAATGCAATTCCCATGATGAAGTTCCTTTGGTGCTGCTCATTGGCTGCCATGTGAGACAAATGTGTGTGTGTGTTCTTTTTCAACACGAGCTGTCTAGATCTTTGTCTCTTTTCCACTTCCACTTTTCCTTCCTCTTTGAACACCGCAGTGGCACACCTTGCTGCCTTGTATGCTGGACAAACTCCTCTTGTAGATCCACATAAGTACTCCATCCTATCAATGCTCTGAATTATCTCCAATGCTTCCATACACTTTTCCCTTTCCAACCTTATTATCTTCTTGAAATCAGTAAGAACCCCTTTAAGGCTCTGCAGTCGCCAAAGTTGCAATTGTAGAATCACATGCTGACAAAGACACCTAGCACTCTGTTTGAATCTTGGTTCCATCAACCAAAATCTTTCAAATCTGAAGAAGACGGTCTATGATGCAACAAGGACTCTTTTCTTAGGGAAGTACATTCCTTTCCTAGCTATAGTCTGAGTGCATAGGACTTGCCCTTACTATGTGGGAGAACTAGTATGCTTGCATCTCACCTCCTAGGTTAGGGTCCTTGAACCGCTATTAAAGGTCCAGTCAAAAGTTACACGATTTGAAAAGCCCTAGCCTATGCCTCCACCAATGAAGGTGGCAGAGCTTCCACCATGAAAAGGAAGCAGTTAATCTTAGGCCTCGTGGTTGAAAAGGCCGTGCTCCTTAGAGTAAAATAATAGTTGGAAGGCCCTATCTCCTGCAAGCTGAATTCTTATAGGGAATCCTTTCAATTGTTGGCAAGAGATCAGATCACATGGTGGCATTGCGGAAGCGTGAATCGGGCATGTTAAAAATTTTAAAACATAATCGAATTGATGTAAAAAATGATCATGCAATTAAACAAAAACGTCCTAAAAATCGGAACCACATGGTTGGAACTAGTTTCCAATAGTCTTGAGATAACACGAATTAGGATTATACCTTTGTAGGTGGCGTAGTATAACACTAACATGTGAAATACCTCCTACAATAAGTCCAAGCATAACCCGGAACTCTCCACCTCGACAGGTAGATGAGACACTTTGTGTCGAGGATGATCAACTATGGCGAATGCACAAACTCCTTCGCATGAATCAAGGACGACACTTGCCCTCCTTCCCGAACAAGTTGCTCTCCTGACGGTCAGGAGGGTGTATAGAGAAAACACCTGAGATCAGATGTCCAGAGTCCAATTTGGAAGTCTGATCACTACCTTCCTAGACATCTAGAGAGGGTCTTGGACTCCCAGAAGGACTTCCAGACTTCTGACGATGAGTCTGGAAGTTTGATGTTGAAGGAGAAAGAGAAGGCAGGCAATGCTCTCTCTCTCTCTCTCTCTCTCTCTCTCTCTCTCTCTCTGTCTCTCTCGATGACAAGGAAGAGATTGAATGGCTAATTAGGTTTAAGAATTAACCTTGGGAGATATTTATAGGGATTCCAAAACCAATTCTAATATGATGGGATCGCTTGGATCTCTATTTAAGAGATGGGATTAAATTCTACTTGAATTTTGCAGGATAAACACATAATAACTTATGAGATGTTTTGATTTGGTATCCAAACCCTTTAGATCAAACTTAATCAAATTAAGGCCCAATTAAATGTCAAATCAAGTGCAATTTAAGTCTTTAAATAATATTTGATTTATCTATAAGTAGGAACCTACCAAAATTATTATTAGTTTCATTACACTAATAATGAAGTGTTTAGGACTCTAGGAATTATGGCACTACGCCTCCTTAGGTATTTTAAATACTCATGAATCCTTTACACATGGATGATAATAATATCTCTGAGGTTTAATTGCATTAGATAGCTGTCATTCCCCTTGGATAGTATTATTTCTGATATCTCTTTGTATCATTTAAGATGAGGATGAATATCAGTTTCTTTCTCAAAATACTGCCTTCTCTTTCTTGCTTGAGTCTGATCAAGACTCCACAACTACATGTGGAATTGTCTTTTCCATCATACCTAGAGTCAACTTATTCCTTCAATTTGCCCCATACACTTATGAGATAAATTTGTGCGATCAATTTGAGAGATCATGTAACTCTTGTCCGTTCCCACATATATCAGCTTTCCAGTATCATTATATCAACACTAAGGTAGGTGCATCTACTATTGATTCGCCAAATGCATATGTTCGTGAATAGGGACACATATCTGTCTTATGTTAAATGATATGCCTTCTCCATGACAGTATTGGAGATGAACTTTGACTATCTCATGTTTCATTTGATTAACTTCTTAACGTAACTCATGTGACAGCTTTGAATCTTTATTTTAGAACATTAATCAGCGGATGGTCTCTTAAGAAGGTTGTCATCTCAATTCAGATAAAAAATAAGTGACTGGATTGAATGATTTCTTGATGTACTATTGGATCCTCTAAGTCTTTAGATCTCCAAGCTAGCACATATTAGGTTTATTCGATCTTCCTAAGTACGTCACCCTATTTATACTAACGGAATCAATTTATGTACCGAAAAATAATTTAATTCTTTTATTTAGATGAAATGTAATCATTTTACATTATTTGGATTGCTTGCTCATGGCATATAAAATTCAATATCAACATCATTCACAGATGTTCAGATGCAATCATGCCAGCAAAAATTGCCGCTGAAGACTTTCATAGCTTCTTTCTAAGTAACCTTATGCAGTGACAATTGACTTATAACAAACCTTTTTTTTTTTGATCAGTAAGAAACCAATAAATTAATTTGAAAACTGAAAAGAAAATCTAATCCGATCCTGGAAAACTTTCATGGTTTTCTTTGGTCAACCTGGAATGAAGAGATGCAAGTTTATTCTACGAATCTAATTTAAAGGTAAAATATTAAGTGCAGAGGTGTGCATCAGCAACAAATGTGGTCGATTCTATTTAGAGGGTAAAAGAAGCTTGCTACTGGTTGGAAATAGGTAACTTGGAGTATCACCTTTATTTTTTTGTAGGGGAGGATCATCAATATATCGTCTGTGGTGGGACTAATGGGCAATGCAGGTCAAGCCAACTATAGTGCTGCAAAAGCTGGTGTTATAGGTTTTACCAAGTCTGTTGCGAAGGAATATGCAAGCAGGAATATTGTGGTAGGATTCAATACTGGTAGACAACTACACCTGGATCTTAACATTCAGAACTGATATCCTTTGCTGCCTTAGGTAAATGCCGTTGCTCCGGGTTTCATTGCATCTGATATGACTGCCACGCTTGGGGTGGACCTTGAGAAGAAAGTCTTGGATCATATTCCACTGGGTAAGCGGCATAATCATGAGCAATATTCTTGTTAATAACCAAAATAAGAACGTTTCCCATTGTACGCTTTACTTCTATTTTTATCTCAATGATTTTTATAATTTCAATGCTCCAGAATTATTAGCAAGACCGAAGGACAGGTTTTTCTAACTTTACAATTGTCATTATACAGGAAGATTTGGACGACCGGAAGAAGTTGCCAATCTAGTAGAGTTCTTGGCCCTAAGTCCAGCGGGTAGTTATATAACAGGACAGGTAAGACAATTTTGGACACCATTTACTTTGAATATTTACAACAGTCTTGTGATTTTGTAATAGGAATACTCCAGTCTCGGAATCGACTGGTGACAACCAAGGAGGGATCCACTAAAACTAAAAAGATAAAAACCATATCATTTAAAATCATCAAAGTCCCTTGAGCCCATCCCTTCTTTATAGATGATCTCTATCCTCTCATATCCTACCATCTATTGGAATCAAGGGTCGATAGAGATCCCATTATAGTAATTGAATAGTTCAAGGACCATCTGGAGGTTGTTTGGATGGTCTTCTGAATTTGGGAAATTGGTGTGAGATTTTGGAATTTGACTTATAGATCTAACAACTTATGAAGGTATATAATTTTTCATTTTTAAGTAGTTTTTGGTAGTCTCTTTGGATACAATTGAATAATATGAATAAGTGAAATGTAATAAGATATCAAAATAAAGTAACAAGAAATATTTGGATTTACGTGGAAACCCTATTCTTGAAGAGTGTGGAGAAAATCATAGGAGAAGGTTTCGATAGGTTGAGTATTTGCATTATTCTTTTCAAAAAAGTAGAGAGGTACATGTCTATTTATAGGTCACCACATACCACACATAGCTCCACTCCATTATGAGGGACTAAATCAACTTCACATACTCCAACATTCCCCCTTCAAGTTGGAGCTTGTAATGCTCAGCTTGTATAATACAGAAATCTCATTATATATAACAGAACACAACTCTCTCAATTTGATTCTTGCTTATAGGAGGGTGTGCTAACGACATGGCTGGAGTTACTGGACGAACTGCTATAGCTGGCTCTGACAATGGCCTCTCCTCTGGAGAACTCAATTGGTGCTGGTGTCTTCCCATTCAGTATCCCTATCATGGGCCTTTCATTGAATACTTCGAAATTGGATCTCCCATTTGGAGTCTACGAAACTAGATCTCCCACATTCAAACCTGACATGGGCCCTTCTTATGAGGACCTCGAAACTGTATCTCTCTCCTCTGGAGATCTTGAAATTTTGGATCTCCCAGAGTTGTGATTTCTCATGTGGTGACCTCGAATAAAGGAACTTTCAAATGAGAGATGACTATAATAGGATCCACACTCCTCCTTTTTCCTATACTAATATTGGGAGAAGAAAATAACAAAGAGAAGAAATAATAAGACTAGAGAAGGGCTTCTTCCCCTTTTCTTTTTAACATAATCAACATCACATTTTTTTAATCATTTTTTTGCTTGTTTTCCCTTTTTTTTTTCTTTTTTTATTTCCCAAAATTTTTCCTTCCTTTTCCTTTTTAATCAAATTTTCTTTTTTTTTTCTTGATATTTTTCTTGATCTTTTTTTTATTCTTTTTTCTTTGCTTTGCCCCCTTTTCCTTTACAATGCTAAGAAAGGACCCAATTAGAGCTCAAAAGGAGGTAAAAGGAAAATAAGGGATAAATAAATAAAAGTTACCTAAAATATCTCCTAGGGGTTCAATAGAACCCAAAGTCATGGACTTGTCTCACCACCACGACCTCGCTGTTGCTATCTTCGCTGCTGATGATTGTGTGTGAGATCAACGTCGCTAATCGTAGGTGCGAGATCTTCGTGTAGCTGCTAGCTTCATCTCCTTCATCTCGATTGTGCACGTTGCCATAGATCGCTTCTCCAATCTCATGCGAGATCTCCACCGAGATCCTCGCCGTGATCTTTATCGCCGTCTTTGAAAACACGTGGAGCTCCTACAATCTCGTGTGAGATCGACATCGCTCGCTCGCTGCTTTGCCTCCTTACTCATGTCCTGATGTAAGCATTGCTACTACTAATAGCGTCATCGCATTTGTCTTCTTCACAAGCAGTGCCACGCATTGTGGCTTATGCAGCCCAACACCACCTTTGTGCAGCACCATCGATGTCCATCTTTGCCGCCCTAGTGGTGGTTGAGGCCCCAACGTCGCCTGATGCCCCAACGTCGCCTCCATTGTGGTTAAATAGTGAGTCGTAGACTAGCTGGAGATCCTTCATGCCTTCGACTCCTCTCCTTTCTTGTTGCTTGTAGTAGTGGCCCCCATGAGGCCCTTTGCTTTGCTTTTTGCATCACCACAACGACAGCGACCTCTCCTTTGACCAAGTTGATAAAAGTCGAGAACAAATCCAAGAACAAATTGTTCTGATACCAAGTTGACCAATATAAATAAGCGAAAATGTAATAAGATATCAAAATAAAGTAATAAGAAATATTTGAGTTTACGGGAAAATCTCACTAACGAAGAGTTGGGAGAAAACTATAAGAGAAGGTCCCAAATATCTATATTACTCTTTTCAAAGAATAAGTAGAAGGGTATATGTCTATTTATAGTCATCACATACTACATAAAGTCTCACTCCACTATGAAAGACTAAACCAATTACATGTACTCTAATGGAGACATGTGATAGAATTTGAACAATACAATGAAGTAATCTATTGGATTTTGCACGTGAACAGAATTTTCTCCTTGATAAAAAAAAAAACTTGACAAAAACATCAAAAATTACTTTTCTTGGGTTATATTAAAAATAATTTTCTTAATTAGAAGAATTAAATATAACTAACGAAGTGCAAACATTATACTTGTACAGTGCAAAATCCTTCAAGCATGGCAGGAATTACATATATAATCATATCACAAACGTGCATCCGTTACTTATTGCCCCCACTAGGAAAATGTCATAGATGAGTTCCCGGACAACGCCTTGCAATAGGCTTCCCTCCACTCCCTGAGGTTTGCAGTAAAATAAAACCATGTTAAATGCTTCACTGTGTTATCAGGGTAGGTAGATTTATGCGGCCCGAGGGTTTCAATGTAATTACCCAAGACATTTTTTGGAATTTCATGAGGATAGGCTTTTTCCTGTGATCTCTCTCTGTTTTTTTTTTTACAGATCCCTGATGTGATTTCATGAAAATCAAAGATCATATTTGGCAATAAGATTATCCATTTGATCTTTAGGAAATGATTTTAGTTTTTTTCTTTTTGGAGGATGATTGCAACTTTTGTTTCATCAATTGAGAAATTGAATTTTGCTGGAGTTTCGATTAACCATGCAGGACTTTTGATTAATCGGCCATTCTTTTAGGGTTAGGTTACTTGGAGGGTTAGAAAAGTGGTATTAAGAAATATGAAATTAGTGTTAATGTGCAATTGTGTTTACTTGAATTGGCATTAAGTTGTAGTGGTAACCCTTGTGACATTTATTTGATAGTGGTGTTAACTATATAAAACATGAGGGATGTCAGAGATACGAGTGGTGTATAATTTTAACACGAGTTTGATTAACACCAATTGAAACTGATGTTAGATAAACCTGTGTTAAAGTGGGTAAACCCAGGTTAGCAAATTAGAGGTTAAACAGTCAAGTAAATGGGAGTTAACCTCTTTTTTGAGGGGTTAACCCCCCAAGTAAATTAGGTCGTAACTAGGAATCTGCAGTTCGACGGTTTTGCAGAATCCATCGTACAAGCCTGATGTATAAGTGATTTTCCAAAACTAGAGCTCAAATTTTTCACAAACATGTTTAACTGTTATATGATTACTTTGATTTGAGCCCGGAAATGATTTAAGAACATCTGATGGAGGCAAATAATCCATGTGACCTTTCCCACTTAGAGTTGGTAAAGGCTTTATCGTTGTATTTTTCACGTATCAGGTCATTATAATCCGGAAAATATTACTCAGTTAAATAAGAAGAACGCATATATTGCTCAGACAAGCATGCCAAATACGATAATGCTTTCATCAGACGAAGAAGAAAACAGGCAAAAGGAAAGAGGAAACCAGACGGAAAGGAAGAAAATGGAAATTAAGAAATAAATACAGATACTTGCACGGGCTTCAGCATTTCGTTGCCTCAATTGTGCTGCAGCTGCCATAGATTCTATTCTCTGACCGTACATTATCATTCCAATATTGGTTACCGAACTTACTGGGGTTTTGCAGGTCTTGACGATTGATGGGGGAATGGTGATGGAACCTTAAGCATGGGTCTATCTTTCCTCCCCGTTCGGCGGTTGAACACAATAATCTTCTGCTGGCAGTTCCTGGGAGTGTGTTTTTTTTTTCTCCTTCAGGCAAGGCCTGAAAAATCAATTTTCCTCTTTTTGACAAGAATTTAGGTATGAACGATTAGCCGTTATTTTTCACTTGGTGACTGCGATCTTTGTGGAGTCTTGTAAGGCTATTTGGGATTATTTGCTTGAAAATTTTGTATTCGCTGAAGTTGCCATATTGCATTTCAATTCTGGTTCCTCTCGGGGTAAGTGGGGATCGCTTGCTTTCACTTTGTTTTCTTTTTTTCTTTTTATATTTGAAGAAGTAGGGATTACTTGCCATTCAAGTGCCCATAGATGATGCTGCACGAGGGAAAACAAATCAAGTACATTTGGGAGAAATTTGGTTTAAACGTGACAAAACATGGTGTCCGGAGATCTGCCCTCGGAAAAAGGGCCATCTAGTTCTATAGATTAGCTGTCATATTCTATGCTAAATTCTGTCGTAGGTAGTGAAAATCAAAGGACGTCAATATTTGACTTTGAGGTCTTAGAG
Organism: Thalassia testudinum; assembly: GCA_037157565.1. Classification (NCBI taxonomy): domain Eukaryota; kingdom Viridiplantae; phylum Streptophyta; class Magnoliopsida; order Alismatales; family Hydrocharitaceae; genus Thalassia; species Thalassia testudinum. Next base: position 77,649 of record JAZHRO010000038.1, read on the forward strand.
CGTTCAGTTTCCGGGACCACCAATCGAGAACTTTATTATTTTAGGGTGAACGGCGAAATATTTTTGCCATCATTACGCCCTTTACTTTAAGGGTGCAAATCCCTTTTCAATACCTATTTGCTATGACCTTGGTTGCAAAAGGCATCTTATCTATGAATAGAAAAAAATATAAATAGCAAAAACATGAACACTGATTGAAAGACAAGAGATTGATAAAGCCCAAAACTTAAACGTAGTTTCTTGAGTATAGAAGTCCTTAAAGCAAGGGATGTGCAAATAAGCAGCAAAAACCTAGTTAAAATGATGACTACCATGTAAAATCTCACTAACTCTTCCTTCCAATATTTACTTGCTATTAAATGAAAATTTAATTAACTTACACATGATTCTTACCTTCAATTCCATATTTCCTGCAAGCTACCCTAACTCCAGCTCCTCGTCTCAATCTAATGTCTACCATGTAGTCTTTAGGTGGTGAGCGAACGCATTTACAGTGAACCATCTATAAACACCTTGAGTTTATAAAGACTTATTTACCAAACCGGTTTAAAACTCATGGGCTTATGATCTAAGCCCATTTATCTATAGGAGAATTCAACCTAACTCATTTAGGTAAACAAGTCCATAGGTTGATTGGGTGTGTGGATCCTAATTAAGCCAATAGATCCTATTTGAGTCATAGATGAGTCCTATCTATGTCCATGTTTCCTAATTGGATCCTCATCAATTTTACAGGTCTTAAACAAGTCCATCGATCCAATGTTAAATGAGTCCAATAGATTGACTTGTGACTTGACCCATTTAAAATAAATGGAGTCTATTTTAGGTTGTGTTTAAAAGACAAGTTTGTTTTGCATTAGGTTAAACATTCCTACCCTTCGTTAGGTGGCATGTCGAACTTTCTTCCTTTCCATCTCTGAGTCTACCATAATCTATTCAATTCATACTAGATTACTAGTCCTGGTATAGTTCCCCACATTTCACAACATAGCGGAGATAATATCTTGCCTTCCACATCATCTCTTAATAATTCATAACCTGGTTAGATTGTCTGGTCTGTCATTGATCCTTGTTTCCATTGATTTAGGAGTGAGTATTATAAGTCATGGTTCAATACTTAGACCTTAGAATCTTGGATTTCCCAATTTAATCTCAACGTATGTCAACGTAGCAAACTTCGAAGCAAGTTACTCGTTAAGCTTTGTGAGACTTGTCCCTTTCTTGAAAGCTCACTGGGAAAACATTCCAAAACTACTAGCATAGTTCATTGATTCTTCATGTAGTGACTTAGCTAAGCACATGAAGGTTCTCTAGCATTTGCGTCTTACATCCTCATCCGTAGCTGATATCAATCATGATTAGCATATCATCCTTGTTCTTTCCAATATTTTCTAGCTTACGATGGTAACGACATTCCAGCTCAAGTCCTCCTTAAGCATAAAATAACCGATCCACTGGACTAAATTTCTCTAATCGACTAGCTAGCTCTTATTCTCCCAACTTCTATAATTTAAACCATCCAATCTTCTTCAATGACTATTGTACTAAGAGTTGAGGTTGCTAGTTATGATGTCTTAATATGTTTAAAATTAGATTATATTTGAATCATAAGTATCTCATCTAGTTGACTAAAAGTAGAATTAATTGACCCTGCTTTTGTTAACTTCCACCTCCAGATTTGTCAACTAGTTCTTTAGCTAGTTGACGAGATAGGAAAATCCCAAACAATGGTCACTGAAGTTTATTAGATCCAATGACATCTATTGACTTGATTTTTATCCTAGAAAATACTGCAGTGTTTCTTGATAGCATTTAAGCTATTTCGATTTAACTCTTTCATTCCTTGGCAAATTACGAACCAAGAGGCCCAAATATTTGTACGCAAAACGATTTTGATTTTCAAGAAAAATGCCATTTAATTTTAGTCAACAAAAGTGGATGGAACTAAATCCTGAGGTCTTGGATCTCTTTTTTTTTTTTTAAGGCTCTAAAAAATTTAGAACCGAACACCTAACTAATGAATTAAGCATTTAATCCATCACTTCATTTACCTTTTATTTACATAAAGTTAAATAAATTTAATCTAATATAAAATTATTTCATTATCTCTGTGAAATAATTTTAATCGGTTAAATATTAAAATATGTTAACTTGTTTTATTATTTATTTTATTAATTTTTTAGTTTTATATTTTTTTTATAAATTTATTTCTCTTATCAAACGAGACCCTCTATCTGGGTTGTTCCGAGCTCCTTTTTTTTACCCCCGCATCTTTTCTGCACTCTAGTTTCATTTAACAAGCAATCAAACCCCAAGCGAGTTGTGAAGGATCCGATATATGGTAGCAACGGCACAAGTTCTTCTACGTTAGCTTTCGAGATTCTTTATCTGCAGAAACTACGTAGTTTGCTCGACAACTGAGTAGTCATCAGTTCTTTTTCCTTTGTTGCTACATGCCTAATCAACCAAGATTCACCTAATCAACTGGCAAGTGGTATGTCAATTTTGCTTTATCCTCCCATCCATTTCACCTCTTCTATCTTTTCCTCTTCATGCTTCTCCCTTAACTCTTCAAAATTGCAATTAAGTCTTCTGTTACTTGTTCAAACTAACGGCATGATAGTCTCCCTTCATTTCACAATTTCCCTGAAAGTCAAAAAATTAGGAAATTAGTGACAAAACTTTGTTAAATATCATTGTTTAAAATGTGATGAATTAGAGCCTAAAATTCTTAAACATTAATCAAAATCATGGAGCATCCTTGGCGAACTTTTATGATTGAAAATCTGAAGGTGATAACTACTTAATAAGTTTTACTAAAGCAGCTAATTAATAAGTACTGGGAGGGAGGAGGAGGACGAGCTCCCCCTTCTAGATATGGGGTTAGGGACCATTTATAATGACCCTTTGCAGATAAGCAGTTATCCATATTAGGCCCTGTCTGGGAATGGGATTAGGGAGGGGTTATCATCCCTTTGAGGGGATTGGGTGAGGGGGAGGAATGATTGGAGAGAATATTCTTCTTTAATCAATATCTTAATCAAATTATTTCATCATATCACATTAATGTTAATATATGTTAAAATATATCTACTCTAACATAATATATCTATTATAATATGTTTACTATATCACATCAACCATTCACACTAATATCTTAATATTAAATAAATACTCACATCAACCATTCACACTAATATCTTAATATTAAATAAATACTCACCAACATCATGTTATAACACCAATTATTTTATCTTACCACTTATTCATATATCATAACCAAACACTCTTCTCTATTTATCCCTACAATATTTTACCCTGATATAATTTTTATCTCGTTGCTAAACAAGACCTCAGGACTAGTTTATGGTAGAAGATAGCTAACACAGGTTAACTTTTTTATAACATGGGATGACTCCTATTTCTATTTACTTGAAAACATGGGTTAATCCCTGGTTGTATTTATTGAACGACATTAGGAAAGGAGATTAAACTTATTTCACAGAAAAAATAAAATAAATTTACATTAGGTTGAATTCTCTCAACCCGATGCAAATATGAGGTAAGTTAAATGGTAAACAAACACAGCATAGCCTGAGAGAATTCTTCTCAACCAGGCTTACATCTTGCTATCTCAGTTCAATAAACTACATTTTATCAACCACAATGCCTACTTGTTTTACATAGTATCGATAAGCAATTCATTATTCCACTATCAAATTGATGATAGGCGTCCCATTATGTTATTTAGGTGTAGCAGATTTTGCAAATTAGAACCTAATAAGAAGAGACAGAAGCATGCAGCAGCACCGAAGATTCCACTGAGAAGATGATGGGATCGAAACAGAAACCATGACGCTCTTTCTTCTCTCTTTCCAAAGCAATAAATCATTAAATTCTTAAAACAAGTAAAAATCACATACGTAACATATCATACATGCTTTGACGCATGGTCCTGTTGCATCATTTGCTTCTTTAGGCTTTTAAGGGGACCATATTCACCTTTCTCCTCCTGCTTCATTTCACATTTACAGCTGCTCTCGTTCAAATTCGTGAAACATTTCAGGCACAATCCTTTGCAGCTAGGGTCACAAACAGCATCGATGGTGATTTCTATATGCACCAGATCTCGGATGTATTTGGAAATGTCTATCTCTTTTTCCTTGGGAGGGAAATGCAGTTGGTCATCGAGGTCTATAGAGTCTTTGTCGTCATCTTCATAGTTGTTCTCAGAGGATGCTTTGTTTGGTTCTTTTTTGTAGATGGTGCTTAGGTTGATCACATGAGGTTCCTCTGGGATTGGTTCTTCGGTTAGCAGAAGAGTGAAATTTGAAAAAATGGACTTCGCAGCAGGTCGACCACACCTACACATCCAGTGAAGAATGCTTTTCATTGTTCATGCATGCAAAGCATATTTCAATACTTGAAGGTATTCAATCTTCAAATAATATGAGAAGGAAATTTAGGAAAATTCCATGAACTGGAAACACTGAAATGCATAATGATGAAAAAACAGCACTCGGCAATAAACCCGTTTTCAGCAAAAAAAGTGCTATACTGCTATCATAGGTGAAACTTTTTCTATAAAATGCAGAAGATGTTATCATTACAGTTTGATGGGGAAATGGCACTTTTCCAGAAGTCATCTGGAGTGCAGCTGCTATTATTCTTGCAGACAGTCTCTCTTGCACACCACCACCCCTCCTGTCTCTGGTTTGACTGCACCACTGCCCCCACTCTCTCCCCCCCCCTCTCTTTTGATCTCTCTCTCTCTCTCTCTCTCTCTCTCAAGTTTGACCACACCATTGCTCTTCCCCCCTCACACTCCTCTCAGGTTTGACTGCATCATTGCTCCTCTATCTCCCCTTTCCCCTCTCTCTGTGTATTGCTTAGGCAGTCGTTGAGGTGGGAGCTGAGCCATTCTCAGAACTTGAGGGAGGTTGCAACAGAAAGGATCATCAGTTGGTTGTGGGAGGTTGTTGGAATTTGCGAAACTTGTTCACCGAGCAGGAGTCGACAGAGGGCTGCAGAGGTTGTGGCCTCTCTCTTTCGGGTGAGAGGAGGTAGAAAAGGTTCTTCTTTTAGGCTATGGTAAAGAGTTACAAATTAACCAAAGTTACAATCATCTATCATTGTGACAAGGCATTTATGAGTACCAGTGCAAGTTTGTAAGCGTATAGATGTAATAATGGGATATTGAAGGGTATGGATGAAATTATGAAAGTTTAGAACGACATGGATGCAAAAATCCCTACTAAAAAAGCTTCCAAGAATACATTTGCAATATATCTCAAATGTTTTTCAACATAAAAGCACAGGAAAGTGCAATATGAAGTTAAATGGAAAGCAACATCGGCAAACACTATCTAAATAGGGAACTATATGGAGGAAAGCTCAGATTTCAGAAGTTACTAGCTGAGCAGCGTAGAAAATATTTCTCTTTTTTCTGAAAGAGTAAAGGAGGATCACTCACTCAATGGCAGTGATCATCCTTGATCCTTCCCTTTTGGTAACTAGTTTTCACATGACCGACGAAAAGTGGGTGAAATTAGAGAGCAGCTTTCGTACTTACAGCTGGTAACTTTGAAGTATATAGTTCTCAAAACTAAAAGGAAGGTTCACCTTAGAGCCATTATCCAATTAAAGACATCAGATGTCTTACATTGCAAGCTGCCAAGGCTTGAGAAACACTTCCACTCCATCCAAGCTCCAACTTAACTAGTATTTTGGACTATCCTTACATCTCACCACTACTATTTGCATATAAACCAAATATAAATATTTTCCTGACTTTCCCATATTTATCTTTTAGATATTAAAAAATGTACGAGAAAAGATTTTATGGACACATATCTGACATGCATTATTTCAAATCGATGATCTCAAACACACAACTGAAGCCTTCTCACAAATTAAAGGCAAATTGATGTACACTACCCTCGTTTAAGTAGTGTGGTTAGTGGATTGATCACTTTGTGATCGAAAATCCTAAGTCAAGAGATTGGCTTAGGTGGTGGTTTTCACCCATCTTGGGTTTCCACCTAAAAATAATTGAATACATTGTGTGATTTAATTTTTTTTTTACAATATTATATAATTTTACTATTCACCCCCCCTCTAGTGCAATTTCATTTGGTATCAGAGCAGGTTCTTGCAAGATCGGAGTACTCTGAAACATCCACTACCCAGAAAAGTGAAAAGTTTGTAAGAGAAGCATAGCAACTGAAAGAATGTAAATTGGAGGCTTATAACATACCCCTAAAAAAAGGAGGCATCAAAACAAGACATCAAGCACCAGCCGTAGGATAACCACGAGTGATAAGGTATGGCAATGCAAGGACACTTCACAAATTAGCAAAGCTCTTGTTCTTCGTCTATGATGAATCCAAGGGCCCTTCCAACTGGCTCACTAACAAAGTGCTAATATTGACCATCATCAGATAATCAATAAGGTGAAGACTGCCTCCCTCCACCTCGATGGCAAAGGCATGCAATGCATCAGCTAAAAGGGATAAAATGGTTGTATCGACATGTAAGAGGAGTTTTGCAAGAAACTTCTCGCTCACTTCGGCAAAGGAATGTACAATAGCCCCTTGGGACTGCTTTCCAAGTTGCACTAAACCTCAATTGTCATCAAAATTTACCTCTACTTTGAAGAACTTCAAGAAAATGTTCTCCCATGAGTGAGCTTTATTTTAGGTTTGAAGGGGGATATTCTAGCAGAAATTATGATCTTAGAGCCTCACATCATGGCCTAGGTTGTATATTATGCACAAATATTTGAGAATGGTAATGTATGATGAAGCCACAACATCATCATCATGTCATCTTCCACTGCCAAGAAGGTGGGGAAGACAAATGTGCTCTGTTGATGGAGGGATCTGGCATCCATGATGGGATACAATGGGGGGAAGGTGAAGGGTCAGGGCAATTGGGAGTTCATTTCAATAGGTGGGTTTGTGATAAGGCAGGGTTTTAAGGTTTCTTATTGGGTATTTGAGTTGGACTAGAAAACTCGATTTACTTAAACCAGCTTGCAATACTCAAAGGATTAATTAAGCAATTAATTTGAGTATATGGCTAACTACTTGGCATAGATCGACTATTGCCCCAGGTAGCTATGCTTAGAGCACTTGTGTGGTTGAGTAATCAATCTACTCAGTCGTGTTTTGCAATCCTGATCTAAAACCATTACTACCCAGCGAGATTTCATTAGGAAGTTAAGGTTTCTAACCGTCTTCTGCAACTGGAGGACAATCACCTTGGGTAGATCATTGAAGATGATGGCCCCTAGGATGCGTGCCCTCCCAATAGAGTAGGAGGTTTTTATCAAACCAAAGAAACAGCTATTGAAGCGACAATGACTCAATATCTCTCTCAAGAATGGAAGTCAACTAGTTGCCTTGGTTCCTATTGCTATGCACGGTGCCAAAAAAGTAAATCTAGAAAGAAGATGTAAGAGTTTCTCATAGATGGTTGTAGATGAACAAATAGTAGCTCCATTCTTGTGTCGAAAAAGGGTGGGAATTGGTGCTTGGATTACTACCAAGCTTCTAATAAGCAGATGGTGAAAAAAAACTTCCCAATTATCATTGTTATTGAGCTTCTTGTTGGACCGAAGGGTACCATAATCTCCACCAAGCTCAAGTCTAGGATGAAGTGCCATCAAATATGAGTCAGTACAGTAGTAAGAACATGCACAAAGACAGCATTTTGCATGCGTAAGGGGCATTATGAGTTTCTCATTACACCTCTTGGCAGTTGTGATGCTTCATTATCATCTTTTATGATGAGATTTTTGACCTATAGAAAAACATGGGGAGAACACCTCTCCAATGTGCAACAGGTACTGGGTATTCTTTTCCAAGAAAGGGTTTACTTAAACTTTCCAAGTGCAAGTTTACTCACCTTATGGGCCACTACTGTCATTTTGTCCAAGAGTACCCCTCCACTTACCTCCTCGAAGGGGATCACTTCCATTGGATTACAAAAGCAAACGCATTTGCCACACTCAAGCGAATACTTACATCCACCCCCATTTCGTGCACGCTAGATTTCTCCCAACCATCCATGATTGAGTGTGATGCTTCCAGGCGAATGCCAATACGTTTGAATGCAAGGCGGGTAACCATTTGCACATCTCAATGAGGCATTCACTACATCGTAAATCCTTGGAAAATCGTTGAGGGATTAAGCTAACTAATCATTATACAACTACCACCATCCACATCACAAGGTGAGAAAGAGAGGGGCGCAATGATAGATACATCGAATTCATTCCCTAGAGTTCTATGCCTCCTTTTCAAACTCTTCTGCGAAATCCGCAAATATATACCAAACAGCACACATCCAACAATTCCCAACGAGTAGATACAAAAAAAAAAAAAAAAAAGGGAGTACAAAAACCAACGCCCGGAAAAAAAGTTACCAAATAATAACACCAGCAATTGCTCAGGAAAACAAAAATCTTCTTGTTCAATCGGAAGAAAAAGGAGCAGCTTTTACGTAAGACAACATCGTGATTTCACCTGTTACAGCCGAGAGCGATGACGGTCCTCACGATCCCATGCAGCAACAGCTTCTTCCTCTTCCTGGTGACATCCACGGACACGAGGACCGGTGTGCCGCCGGCGAGCGAGGGGTCCGCCGTCCCCTTCCCCCTCTGGACGACCCTCATGCCCATCTCGGCGGCCCTGGTCCTCGAGACGCTCGAGGAGACTTTGGCGAGGCCGAGCCTCTCCAGGGTGGTGCAGTACTCCAAGTGGGTCACCGAAGCGTTCCTCCTGTAGACCAAAGCCCCCTCCCAGGGGGACCCCACCTCCAGGGGCTCCTTGGACTTGTACTCGAAGTCGGTGCTGTCCGTTTGGAAGGCGGCGAGGGGGAAGGGGCAGTGGGGAGAGCGCCATCGTTGGAGGTTTATAGTTGGGAGTGGGCGGAGGAGGAGGAAGACGGGGGAGAGGTGGCGGATTGGGGTTTTGTGGAGGTGGAGAGACGAGGGGGAGAAGGAGGGGGGTGTGGGGTTTGCCGAGGAGGGGAGGGTGGTGACGGAGATGATGAAGCGTGTCGCCATCCTTTTGAGATAGGGGAAGCGCTGAGCTGGTGGCCTTCGAGGTTTAGGTGCCTCTTGGGTAGACGTGGGAGTGTGAGGAAGGTGGAGCTCATCCATCGTCCTTTTTTTTTTTTTTGTCTTCCTTTGAAGATGAGATAATATTTCGTTAACGAAATGAAAGAGATATAATAGGATGTAGTTTAACAAGGTAAAGGAAGAGAACAGGCAACCTCAACACTCTTGAAGAGGGAAAATAGTAATGTTCTCTCAAAGGAGAGAGGGGGGGGGGGGGGGGGGGGGGGGGGGGGGGGGGGGGGGGGGGGGGGTGTGGAAGGATTTCAAAGTACCATGACATAATAAAATAAAAAGAATAAAAAAAATAATAAGAAGCAATTGTATAATATTCTTGTAATATAATCGAAAGCTTGTTCCATGTCATTAAAAACGACTGTGCTACCAAATCATCGATGATCGAAATGATTTGCGCAAATGATTAGTAATAGGTCAAGGATTGACAAACAAACTCGGTCATGATGGAACCTGGCTTCAAATGTGGTTCCTGAAGAAACATTACATCAGTAAAGAAGAAAAAAACACAATCACAAGAGGTTGATGATAACAAAATCAGAGGCGAGATGAAGGTGGGAGCGACACGGTCGATGGAGCACCAACAATCAACAAGCGATAAGACATCAATTGCCCCAAACAACATCGACCAACTGGAGATGTCCCATTGACGACAAGCCGGAGAGTCACCGGTTGGCCAATGCTAAAACAACGCCGAGCAAAGGACGGCTTGACCATTGTCAATGACATCTGATCAAGGATGACAAGACAACGACAATGCCCCAAAACGATGAGGGGGAAGTTGTCCAAACGAAGACGACACTGTACCATGCGGAAATCGCTGCCATCAACCAACCCAGGAGGAAGGGGCCACCTGCGAAGGGGCTAAGCAATGCAGTGAGACTTACGACTAAAGGGGGGGGAGGAAGCTCAGGAAGGTAGGCAAGCTCAGTGGAAAGTAATGGGTGGGGCCTTAACTAGCGCTATGGTCAGCTGAGGCCCCCCAATGGCGAGATGGTTTAGGGGTTTCTCAAAGGGAGAAAAGGGAGGAAAGGAGAGCTCATTCCTCGTCTTGTAAGGTTTAATTTGGGATGAGGGAAAGAATTATGTGGGGGTATAAATCTTTAGAAAGATTATTATATGTTTCTAGTTGGAAGTAAAAAAGATTATTCCGCTAGATTAACTATTTTAAATGTATTGGGGTTACTTGAAGGGTTATCGCCTTTGTGCATTGAGATAATCATATGTTACTTTATTTTCATGGAATGACGAATGAGACAGCAAGGGTTCTCTTATGTGATAACTTATTTCATATCAGATCTAGAATAAATTATCTTGACTTAATTCCTTGTAATTTGGGTTAATCTTGCATGGTCATCAAATTGAATTATCCTTGATTTGAAGGGATAGGTATAACCTACCAAACAAACTAGGCCTAAGAGGCCTAAGAGTGAGAGAAGTGAGTGGGTAATTTACATAGAGCCTTGAAGTTGTGATTTCAATGTCAACGTAGTGGCTGAATGTTTGCAATGTGTAGCTCTACTTGCTTTTCTTGCGTGATCTCAATATTTTTCGAACTTGCCCAAATGGGCTTAAGGATTATAAAAGATGAGAAAAAAAATCTAGAGGGAACTTTGGTATTAAATCCCAAGAGAAATGGTTATCCAAAGTCACAATCCACGGCAGATTACACACAAAAAAATCCCAACCGTTCAATCTTCACAAATAAGTAGAATTTTGGTGACGTGGTGTTTCCAAAGCTGTGCCCCTACTTGGGGTCAAGGATGTGGGTGATGGTAAAGTATGTGGATGAGTGAGGGGTTAAGCAGAATCTCCAAGCATCTTGGTTAATTTTGCCTCTCCTCAAAGGAAAAGAGGCTAACAAGGTGAGAATCAGATGTTTAAAAAGGAGACGGTGGTTGAGGTAAGTAATTAATTTACTAGGGTGGTGGAAAGTCCATAGACCGACCACCATGTTGGTAGTTTTCAAAGTCTAGGAACCAATTTGAAATCAAGGTCAGACGTGAGTACCTTTGAAAACATTATTCATTGAAATAAAGTTTCATTTAACAAATGTTTTTTTGGTGTTTTTTTATTTATTTTTGTTTTTGTATACATATATAAGATACATAAATAGGTAAGAGAATTTTGAAGAGGAAAGCAACCAATTTCCCTCACGCAACCCCCACCCCCAAAAAAACACATCACTCTTCAAGAAATTATTCTTCATTGCCTTCCAGAGCGCAATGCTTTCTGTATCAAGTCGGAGTTTAAACAGGAAACTAAACCAAAATGGCCAAATTGGATTGGATGGTGAGAACAATTTGGTTGAAAAAGATGACGATGCTGTCAACCTTTTACGTCGGATTATACCGATCTTGTAGAATAACGTGGTTGAACTATACGGTCAAATCGATTCGAACCATTGTATGTACATTTTACATGCACGTGAAACAACCCTATATCAATTTTTGTAGGTAACCAGACATGTATGAGATGGGCGTCCTAATTTAGAATTGCTATTATTATCAATTACACACTTTGTTGTGGTCCTTATAGCATTCTTATGGACAATCTAACATAACAGTCATGTTAAATGATTGCATCTTCTCACTAATGATTTTCACATACTCGCCTCCTTCTAGATTTTCTTCATTTATATAACAATAAAAATTAGATCATCATCATGTTGTTGGGATTTTAAATCAAGAACTAAAAAGGCAACCTCCATATGTTGCAGCGACGATAAACAAACTCAATCCATACTAACATTGCACAGGAAAAGGAAACATTTCCTGATTGTTACCGCAAGAATTCAAGTGTCAATTCAACCTTGATCTAACCACTAAAATCAGACCAATGATTAGACTGATTGAACCAATGACTAGTTCAAAAAATTATTCAATTAAATCGAACTATGCTAAACTGAACCAACAAACCAACCACTGTCTAATTCACCAGCCTAGTCTAGTTCGTAAAACACCACTAGAGAGGCATGTGGGAACTCACCTCACTAGTGGACTACTGATAAACCTTTTGCCTATAGGAGCAAAATTTCAGAACGAATTCCTCATATTATTTGTTTGGTCGAGATAAGGGTTTAGACGTGAATCCTGATTAATAGGAAGAGTAGAGACAAATGTAATTAGACAAGAAGATTCGTCATCCCTTTCCATTTTCTTGGTTAGCGCATGATGTCAAAAACACACTTTTTTTACTTGGAGATTGCATTTCTTTATGCATATACACATGGATATTGATCTTGCTTTAGGGTTGAACCAAGAATTGACCAAAAGTTTTTGATTTTGAGTTAGTTTGCAAGACTCAATTCCAAGTATGATTTCGTAAAAGTACAAATGTATGCTCATACCAATGTTCATACAAAAATTCAGGTCGCCCACCTCCCACCCCCCTCCTTTCTCATCCACATACATTGATAAACTAAATTACACAAGTAATATTTAATTATAAAATAAATTACACTCATAATTTTTAATTATAGATCGAACTGTATCGATGATATTTTAATTTTAAAATAAATTAAATTGATAATTTTTCTATTCTAAAATCATATATCACTAATTATATTTAGAAATTATACTAATAATATTTAAACATTAATGATGTAATATAATAAATATCATCCGTGATATTTGATTTTCAAAGAGTATGTGACATTTCACGTGAACTTTTATATTTTTTTATTGCCGTCCGTTGTAAAATTCCAAGCTCCTGAAAATCACAAAACTGATTGTTTGAGAGGAAACAATATGGGATTATTTACCCCAATTTCCCTCTTTAGTTAATTTGGATGGACAATATGCGAAAATGAGACAACAGGTAAGGATGATGAAGATTGCCGTGAGACAAATCTGCAGAATAATTTATCTTCTACTCCAAAAGAAAGCAGTTTTAACCAACCTGCTCTTCTGGCACGGTAAGCTTTCTTCCGAGATGATTGGCTTCTAGAGGTTATCTGGAAATCTTATCAACACTATGGAGAACAAGCATCCCGCTAATTACACGAGATAAGTTCCTTTTTTACCAGAATTTTTATGTATAATGCCCCGAAAAAGTTGAATAGAAGAAACATCAACTGTCCCTGAAAGTCTAATTAGCTGTTCGTCATCTGGTTCCAAGTAGTTTGGCAAACCAAAAAACACGATTGAGATACGAGTTTCTGTTCGAGAAACCTGATCATATACAGGGATGAAGTACAAAAGAGATTCAAAAATAAAGAAAATAATAGAACTGAAACGAATATGGCCTATGGACATTGACAGATCATATATTGGTTCCACTACTCATACTTTTTTTTTTCTGAGGGAGTTCCACTACTCATAACTGAACATAGGATCTTCACTTCCATAAATGGAGAAAGGAAATGAAGCACCAGCAGACATTCAGTCAACAACTTCTTCACAGACCCTGCAGAGGCAGCCAGCAACCTTTGTTAATTATCACAAATATAACAAACAGGTTATTATGTTTATCAAAATTACACAGCATATTTTGGTGCAGTAGCTGAATTTTTAAGCCGGTTGCTCACCTGTTGCACCTCCCTTCACAGGGAAGATGCATCAATTAAAAATGACGCTGGGAAAGTACAAATTGCATGTCGCAGAGCATTGACGACACCGTAGGATTTTATTAAATTACAATTTAATCAGGATAGAGTTGGCAATAATTACTTCTATTCAACGTCTACAATACACAATTTTTAATCCAGCAAGATGCGACACTGTAAGGAGTTATCATTCCACACTCCCAAAGAAACACAAATGGTTCCTTCACGTGGTTGCTTCCAATTGGCAGCAACATCCAGGGAACAAATACTGGAAGGTTACTACTGAGCAATAGATGAAGTCACACCAGCAAGTGAGGATTTCCCAAAAGGAACCATTTCTTGAGGAAAATGAACTTCTTGTTCAAAACACATGGCATTTGATCAAAGTTATAAAAGCAGGTTTATGATATGTGAAATAACCCATGTATATATAATATACCTAAGAGCAGCATGGTGATGATTGCGATCTCTCTGGCTGCCTGTCTGCAAGAACCATCCCTGAAGGATTCTGCGCAGGCTGGGCACGAGGCAGCCTTCTTGCTGCATGCAACAAAATAGCACCAGCTAATCAGGTGAAAGGAGAAAAAGTTCAGATATAAAGAACTGGTGTCAGTGCTACCGTTTATTTTTGATGATTTACCAAAAGGGATTAAAGATGAATCAAGAAAAATTAAATCATCTTTTAGTTTCTACATCTATTGTAACTTGTTGCTCAAGTTAATTTGCAAGTTAAGCTCTCAAGCTCTTCATTAGAAAAGAACGTGCACAAGGAAGTCTACAATAGTTGATACTTAGCTCCAGAGTTTCAAGAAGAAAGTTCAATGTATCTTTAATTACGAGCACTGTACTCTTGTTCTTTTAGATTCATTGTTAAAGAGCCTTTAATAAACACTAGTTAACTATATGGTCATGAGACTTCGAAGGGAAACTAATTAGGTTCACCTAAAACTAAGTAGATCAACTTGAAAAATGCAGACCAAGTGCTGTAAGTCAACCTTTACAGATAATCCTTGACTAATATATTTCACATAGGTCGACCACCAACCACAAGCATCAACAGATGTCACTCTTATTGGTTAACCAATCTACTTAGGTGCTGACCACTAGCGGAACGTTGGTTAGCCAATGTTCACCTTGAATTTGAAACTTGTTTAACATCAATGACTTTTGATCCTTAATTACCTTACTTGTTGGTTGATTATTGGTCGACTACCCTGCTCGATTGGATGACCACTCCTTTAGTGAGCAGTCGACGCCCCAAGAAGAGTGGTCGACTCTATACCACCCAATTTCAACTCCAGGATCTTCCAAAGAATTCATCGACTCATCGCTGTAGTTGTTGGTCGACCAAATAATATTTAAGTCAACCAATTACCATCATGGGTGATGGCCACCTATATTGGGCGACAACTAATATTCATTCCCTTTGTTCCTTCTTCTCACAAGTCTTGCTGGCTAGTGGTCACCTTTCCAGGTGGCAACCGATAATTCACTTGGGTGCCAATCACCCCGTCCAGTAGTTGACCATCTACAACTAACTGACTTTTTGTTTTCCTAAATCTATTCATTGGACAAATATGATTAATTCCTAACAACTATATTACCAATCTAAGGCTATCTATAGTCTTCTTGCCTTGTCTATAAAATTCCCTAGAAGACTCTTTTAGTCAAACACAAGATAGAAGAGCACTTACACTTCTCTCAAGCTCACGTTCACACTCTCTGCTTTGGTGCTTAAGCTCTCCACACTTAATTCTACAACTCCGAGAGCACTCTGTCTCACTGCTTCCACACATCATCTTCATCAAAAGGGAAGTAATCCAAAACCCTTAGAAGCTAAACCAATCTTATTTTAATTAAGGGCTTTATTTGTAATTTTTTTTATTTCTTTTCATTTTCTTATATTTAGGTATTTGATTTGTGGATTCCCATCTTCTCCCCAAAAAAGAAGAGACAAATTTGGACCGGTGAGCTGCTACACTTTGAGGTTGCACCACCCTCTTTTTTATGTGGTGTGTTAGAGGATTTGATTGGCTTAACTTGTCAAGGAAGTCCTAAGTTAAGGAGACTTAGATGGTGATTTTTACTTTAAAGGATTTTCCACCTAAAACTTTATTGCATCTCTTGTGATGATTATTCTGCTTGATTTTATTATTATTTATATTTTATCTCCCGCACTGTTCTTCCCTCCTCTAGTGCGTATTCTCAATTGATACAATTTGACAGAAAAATGTAAAGCTAGAAAAGGCATATTCCTTACACGGTCTACAGTTTTGAAAACAACTGTCAACGTTGTAAGTGGAGCCCAGCCATTTACCGCATACTATATTATATATCCATTTTTGCAAAAAAAAAAAAGGTGTGGGATAAGGAGATCTACCAGTTTGCTGTGTAGTATAACCATGTGTTACCAAAAGTTTGTCTATGGTAAAACTAATCAATCTGTGGTGAAAATACAACAATAGCATCTACGGACTTCCCTGATGGGTACAAGAAGATGATAGCATAGGTCTCAAGAAGTGGCTGAAATCATCCAAGGTGAACAGTTAAACATAAATGCTCTCTTCCTCGATATAATCCTACCTTTGATGTTGCGAAACCACCATATCACCAATAAAATTCATCTGCTACTGGAAGGTACCGAGCAAGTAAAATTTAGAGCAGAGTTTGGTTTTTTATCTCCCAATACCCCCACATTTAAAGAAGGAGCTTCGTCTTGGTGGAAACATGCAGTAAGATAGTGACAGAGACCGGAAGAGGCAGGACAGAAAATATGAATATATTGACAAGCTGGCAGTCAGAAAATAGAATGATAATAAAATTTACTGTCTACAGAGAAAGCTAGAATATATTAAAGCTCTCAATATCCCGTTAATTTCAAATGAATAAAAACTTAGCTAGCACTAGCTCCTAAAGTGCATATTGAATTACAAACTGACCGATTTCATAAAACAGGTCATTGACATTTGTTGCAATTTTTGCAGAAGTTTCAACAAAGAAAAGGCTATTTTCTTCAGCATATGCACGCCCTTCCTGCAGATTGGCAAACATCATGCAAGTTAATATGATTGATTGGGTAATTGATTGGCATGTTGACAAAGGTGCCTACATATGATAACTAACAGAAAAGAATGAAGAGGTAATTGGATTGTACTCTTGCTTGTGATATTAATCATACTTTAGTATAGAATGCACAACGTAACATGAAATATAAAATGATTGAATGAAGCTTGCTACCAATTCATTACAAATAAGAGTAAAGATTGTTCTTCTTCAAGCGCCCAAGGAAGTAAACTTTTGAAAGAAGTATGGCATAAACCTTATCATTAGGCTTTGTGGATAGGATTTGTTTTTTGCAGATTATCAAAAAATTAAGACAAACCCTTTTTGTCAGTAAATCATCAGCTCCTATCATAACATAAAAAAAGAAAATATACCAGACTTGATATAGTTCAGTATCTTAGATTCTTGATCAACAAATGCTCCTGTTAGTCGAAAAGTTGGCCTTGTCAACCGAAATTATCAACTGGCAGGAGCATTCAATGGCCATTTGTTAGTGTTTGTACTGACCCGCTATGTTTTAGTCATTTAAGATGTCTGAATTTTCAGTCAGATGTCTGTCCAGATGTCTGTATCCGTTCCCGAACGTCTGAAAGTGGATTATTTCGTACTGCACTTTGTGCTCTGCGCACGGGCGGTGCGCAGAGGTCGTTCTCCTCTCTCTCCCTCATTTCCCCTCGAACCCTAAACCTTGCACCCTCTTATTTATACCCCTCTTTCCCCTCCTCTCCTCACACCACCACCACCACCTTCAGATCTCCTATGCGGCAGTGGCGAGGGTGGACGAGAGGCAAGAGGGGGGCGAGCAAGGGAGAGCGAGAGGGAGGAAGGTGAAGAGCGTGGAGGGTCGGAGGACCTTCGGGAGCTCGGTGGAGCTCGCATTGCCGGTAGCGGGAGCGTGCGCACGTGGAGGTCATCGGCGAGGAGTTGCCCAAGCTCCTACAGCGGCTGAAGTGTCGCCGCGGGCGGAGGCGCGAGCGCAGCGAGCTGTGAGGAGGTTCTGATCTGGGAGTTTTCCAGTATCAGACGTTTGGCATGACATCCAGACGATTGGCAAGGGACCTGGACGTCTGGAACTAAGGCCGGATGTCTGAGAGCACGTATCACGCAAGGCACCTACGTTCCTGCACTGATTTCTCCAATGCAAAAGATCTTAGTGCAGGAGGTATTGTCGGCTGACTGCGCCTGCGTTTGCGTGTGCAGGTGCAGCTTTGGGAAGGAGCGCATGACACTTTTCCACGTGCTTTTGAACGTCCTGATTACATCACAAGATGTCCAGAGGTGCTTCCAGACGACCGGAAACATTGTCCAATGTCTGGAACTGCCTTTAGACGGTCGCAGAGAAGGTGGACGTCTGATCAGCCGCAGGAGATACAAGGTGAGTTTTGACGTCTTTTAAGACGTTTGGGATTAGATCCAGACGTCTGATTTTGATCATAAATCATGTTTTTATCCTGTTTGAGGCCCAAACGAAATCAGATTTCTACAAACGAAGTACCGTTGTTTTCTACTTGAGTTCTGTTACGTATTCTTGTTGAGTACCTATTGTTTTGAGCTTGTCTAATGTACATTGGTCGCTAGTACAAGTTACCAGTCGGTGGCGTGTTTGGGGCCTGCAGAGACGACGAGATCTGCGGCACAAGCCCCCATTCCTCCTGTGATACCCGGTAGAGTGGTTTAATTCAGTGATTAATAATTAAATAAGAATGTGCTTGGTTGAAATAACCGAATGGAACCTTATGATGTGGAATGAACCGTAAGGTAGAAAAAATAGATGAACCTGTTTGAGCTGTACTGTTTGCTTGAATTCATGGTTAAGATAAATTGCTAGCAAATGCATGTATTATAATTACGAGTTGAATGTTAGAATACGAGCTGCCTGTATTAAATTGAGAAATTACCTGTGAAACCACCAATTGCATGTTATTGAAAATTGAACTATTAAAACACGAGTTGCCTGTATATGGACGAGGAATGAATTATGAAATTTGAGATCTAGATCTGGATAAATGAGGTAAACATGAGCATGAACCATATGGGGAATTAGAAGTAGAACTCCTGTGGATAAATGAAAATCTAGAATGTAGATGGGAAGTGTGCTGGCCTTAGAGTACGTGGTACGAAGGAGAGCAACTGTCCCCTTTTAGTGTGGAGTGGAGCTAGCCTCCTTTAGGTTGAGACCCGGGTTAGGATTGACCACTTTACACCGACTCCTGTTGGCCCTCGCGTACGTGGTACCGAGGCGAGCTACTAGTGTAGGGAGGGAGCTAATCACCCCACGGGACTTAGGGTTCAGCTAACCACCATACACAAACTTTGTTAAATCCTCTGGGCAAACCGGGGTAGTCAGACGAAGGTACGCAGATTGTAGAGGGTTGAGACCCCTATTTGGTTCTGAGGGGCGAGACCCCTGTTCTGAGAGGGCAAGGTCCTATACTGCTTCATGCTGTACTCGGGCGTACTCGCTAGTGGAAACGACTGATCGCGTGTTAGTACGGGGTAACTACCCGTGCGCTTATCACGCGTGCCATAGTCATCGCTACATCTTGACAGTGACCTCAAGGTGGTTGACCGGGTGTAGGACTACCACGGGGGACTCTCTCGACCAGGAGAGCACCACGTGTACCTTCTACTTTACAGAAAAGATCGTTCCCACAATAAATATGTAAGATCAAGAAATTTCTGGATACTTTGAGAAATAGATGAAACAGAAACATATAAATGAGATAAATAGAAATGGGAATTAAATCTGTTGTTTTTACTGTTTTTGTACTTAGATAATATAAACACCATTTTACTCAGTGTTCGTTGACTCTGTTTTTTCATAACACTGTTCAGGATCAGAAGTTGAGCTGCCCGAGTTTCCGGCTGCAGAGGGTGTTAGGCCCAGTCAAGTCCAGCCATAATCTTTCTTCAGCACTTTCTTTTTCTCTACTGTTATAGTAAGTAATGGATACTTAGTTACTGTTTTGCTACTTCTGTTTCCTTTCCGCTTTCTGTTGTCGTTGTTGTGGTGGTATGTATTGAGACAATTATTCTACTTCCTTTACTGCCTTGTACCTTTCTCCTATTTAGTTATATTGTATGTGTGAATATAATTTATTTTCCTGTTTTTTGTTACTTTTTGTTGGACGACTAGGTCTTGGGATTAATCGAGGCGAGCCGGCCTCGGGTCCTTTAGGAATCCGAGAACCGGGTCGTAACAAAATGGTATCAGAGTAAAGTTATCCCGAGAAATGAACCAATTGACTTGAGAATAACCACTCATGTGAATATAAGTAGGATAGCCACCACAACGTATCGCTTTGATATTCGTTCTGAGTCCTTTTTTTATGTAATTCAGTATCGTTGACACTCTTGTTCTATCTTTCGCGTCTCCTTACAGGAGATGCCTCGTTGGAGAGTTCTCGAGGAGGGCCGTGGTCGCGACCGTGGACAAGGTTGAAGGGGCAGACGTGCCAGACCTGAGGTACCAGCTGACCTACCTCTTCTCCCGGGCAATCAGGCCCAGGATCTCACTCAGCTGATCAGAGACATCGTGCGAGAAGAGCTCTATCAGCCTCCACAGGCACCTCTCCCTGAGGACGTGGAAGGGGAGTCCTTGGTGGGACAGAGAGACTGTCGCAGCGCTGGACGAGCAAGAGGGGGAGGGGTGGTCCTCCACAGCCCCCATCGCACTCTGACACTTCCGAGCACGGGCCCTCCTTGCCTGGAGGCATGCCTGTTCCCCCACTACAGCTGCACCACGAGCTTTTCGGACAGTTTCGGAAGCTGAAGCCCCCTCTTTCAAGGGAGATGAGGACCCGTTTGAGGCAGAGGACTGGCTGGAGTAGATAGAGGTGTTCGACACCCTTCACCCTCTAACGGAGTGCCGCGTGGCCTTTGCCACGTACCAGCTAGAGATCGCAGCACATAGGTGGTGGAGGGTAGTCAGAGGCCAGGAGGTGAGAGAGCCGATGTGGGACCAGTTCGTGACTCTCTTTTGCAAGCAGTACTTTCCGCAGATCTGACAGGACCAGAAGATGCGGGAGTTCCACATTTTGCTAGGGGACGATGACTGTTAGCGCGTACTGCACGCGTTTTCTGGAGTTGTCACATTTTGCCTCGACAGCTGTGTCTACGGAGGAGCGCTTGTGAAGGTTTACTAAGGGGCTCCGACCTGCTATTCAGGGGTATGTCAAACCCCTGAAGCTGCACACTTTCTCACGAGTGGTTGAGGCAGGTATGACCTACGAGGAGACCAATCTGGCCGTACGAGACACTGACAGGCGACGGAAGAGGCCCTACCAGCCAGAGTACTCTTAGGGCCGTTGGGAGAGGAGATACACGGCACCCGCAGGAGAGCCGTTTCGTTTTGCGGGGCCATCAGTGGCCTTTGGGTGCCCCAGACAGGGGCTAGTTGCCAGCACCGGACTCCCGCCCAGTCGCCAGTAGGTACCTACTGAGGGAGGAGGTCATGTTCCCCTCTGCTACCAGTGTGGCCAGCCAGGCCACATCAAGAGGGATTGCCCATCTAGGGCCGGAGCACAGCAGATGCTCCTCGCATTGAGTGCTGGAGGTCGAGCACTGTTAGAAGATCCATTTGTGATCAAAGGCCCAGGTGGCCAGTTGTTTGTAGCTGAGGAGGTCTATATGGACTGCGAGGTCAGTTTAGGGGAACACAGCCTCCCCGCTGACCTGATTGTGATACAGATGGACGATTTTGGCGTGATCCTAGGGATGGACTGACTGTCTGCCTATCACGCCCTGGTGGATTGTTTCGGGAGGAAGATCGTCTTCTCCATACCGGAGTTGCCTCCCTTTGAGTTTCATGGACAGTCGGTGAACGGAAGTTTCAAATGCATCTCCGTGCTTTGGGCAGCGAGGCTTTTGAGCTAGAGATGTGAGGGGTTTTTGGCCTGTGTAGTGACAAGGCCCAGCCCCGTGGTTGACTTTCAGATTATTCCGGTGGTTTGCGAGTACCTTGACATTTTTCCAGAGAAGCTGCCAGGACTGCCGCCTGAGCGTGAGATCGAATTTGAGATCTCAGTGGTACCGGGAACCAGCCCCATTTCTACTACACCGTACCGGATGACACCGCTTGAGCTGTGTGAGCTCAAGTCACAGCTACAAGACTTGTTGGAGAAGGGCTTTGTGAAACCCAGTGCGTCTTCGTGGGGAGTCCCTGTGCTGTTTGTGAAGGACGGTACCCTGCGAGTTTGTGTCGACTACTGACAGCTGAATAATGTCACCATCAAGAACAAGTATCCACTGCTGAGAATTGACGACCTCTTTGATCAATTGCGAGATGCCACCGTGTCCTCCAAGATAGATTTGAGGTCAGGCTATCATCAGTTGAGGATCAGGGAGATCGACGTCTCCAAGACAGTGTTCCGTACCCGGTATAGGGACTACGAGTTCTTGGTCATGCCGCCGTTGCTTTTATGGATTTGATGAAACGAGTTTTCAGGCTGTACTTAAACCAGTTTGTGATGGTGTTCATCGACGACGTACTCATTTACTCGCAGGATTAAACGCAGCATGGACAACATTTACGCATGATCCTGGACACCTTGAGGTGACGTAGGTTGTATGCCAAATACAGCAAGTGTGAGTTTTGATTGAGGCAGGTGACTTTCTTAGGCCACGTGATTTCAGGAAATGGTTTGGTTGTGGATCAAGCCAAGGTTGAGGCCGTATTCAGGTGGGAGAGGTCACGTACAGTGACAGAGATACGCAGCTTTTTGGGACTAGCAGGTTACTATCGACGGTTTATCAGAGGATTCTCTCAGATTGTGCATCCTATGACCCAGCTGACTCGAAAGGACGTGCCATTTGCCTGGATAGATGAGTGCGAGGCATGTTTTCAAGAGTTGAAGGAGAGACTGACTTTAGCTCTTGTGCTTACCATCCTAGATAGCAGTGGCGGTTTTGTGGTTTACATAGACGCTTCGTTGCAGGGGTTAGGAGGTGTGCTCATGCAGCGGGGTCACGTTATCACTTACGCTTCGCGACAATTGAAGCCCCATGAGCATAGCTACCCTACCCATGACTTAGAGCTGGTCGCTGTTGTCTTCGCGCTGAAAACATGGAGGCACTACCTTTACAGTGAGATTCGAAATTTTCACAGATCATAAGAGCTTTAGGTACTTGTTTAACCAAAAGGAGCTTAACATGAGACAGAGACGATTAGAGCTCTTGAAGGACTACGACTGCAGCATCTCCTACCACCTAGGGAAGGCCAATGTGGTGGCTGATGCCTTTAATCAGAATGCACCCGCCCACTTGGCCAATTTACAGGCACAGAGTTTGACACTTATAGAGGAGTTGGGCAGTTGGTGGCCTTGGGAGTCAGGGGTATTGTGGGACAGCAACAGCGACGCAGCAGACGCGACTAGAGCTGATAGACCGCATCATCGTAGGGTAGATGACAGATCCATACTTACAGACGTTGCGAGATAGGGTGTTGACAGGGGACCCAGGAGACTTTTCCTTTACAGACGAGATACTGTGCATGAGGGGATGCTTATGCGTTCCTAGAGATGAGGAGTTGTTGAAAGAGCTGTTGGCTAAGGCACACGGGTTCAGGTTCACCATACATTCTGGAAACACAAAAATGTATCATGATTGGAGACGTGACTTTTGGTGGAGAGGGATGAAGCGGAATGTTGGTGAGTTTGTGCAACAGTATTTAGTGTGCCAGCAGGTGAAGGCCGAGCATTAGAGGCGAGCAAGGCTATTGCAGTCACTTCCTGTGCGAGAGTAGAAGTAGAAGAGCATCACCATGGACTTGGTGGTGGATCTACCAGTTACCCAGCGGGGACATAACGCAGTCTGGGTGATAGTAGATAGGTTGACGAAGACGGCGCGTTTCTTGCCGATCCGAGTCACCCTTGGACCAGCACAGTTAGCAGAGAGATACATCCGAGATGTGGTATGCCTACATGGAGTTCCGCGCGAGATTGTATCTGACAGGGATACCCATTTTACTTCCCAGTTCTGGGCTCAGTTTCAGTAAGCTTTGTGGACACGTTTGAGGTTCAGTACCGCTTACCACTCACAGACGGACGGACAGTCAGAGCGTACCATACAAACACTTGAGGACCTTTTACGCTCCTGTGTACTAGACTGGAGAAGCTCCTGGGAGGAGCATTTACCCCTGGCAGAGTTTGCATATAATAATAGTTATCACTCGAGCATCGGCATGGCAGCTTACGAGGCTCTGTACGGACGGAGGTGTACTGCACCCTTGAGTTGAGTTGAGGTAGGGACCAAGTGGGAGATTGGCCTCAAGCTGATCCGGCAGAATTAAGAGGTGATAGAGTAGATTCACAGATGACTCCGCACTGTCAGGAGCAGGCAGAAGAGTTACGCTGATCGGAAACGTAGAGAGGTGTAGTTCGAGGTTGGGGATCAAGTCTTTCTCCGTGTTTCGCCCATAAAGGGCCTGCAGCGTTTTGGGGTGAAAGGAAAGCTTGCGCTGAGGTTTGTGGGGCCCTTTGAGGTCCTGGAGCGGGTAGGACGTCTAGAGCTAAGGTCAGACGTCTGAGAGCATGTATCGCGCGAGGTACGTACGTTCCTGCGCTGATTTCTCCCATGCAGATCTCAGCGCAGGAGGCATTGTCGGCTGATTGTGCCTGCATTTGCGTGCACAGGTGCAACTTTGGGAAGGAGCGTAGGACGTTTTTCCATGCGCTTTTAGACGTCTGATTACATCACCAGATGTCCAGAGATGCTTCCAGATGACCGGAGACATTGTCCGATGTCTGGAACTGTCTTCAGACGATCGCAGAGAAGTTAGACGTCTGATCAGCCGCAGGAGATACAAGATGAGTTTTGACGTCTTTTAAGACGTCTGGGATTAGACCCAGACGTCTAATTTTGATCAGAAATCACGTTTTTGGCCTATTTAAGGCCCAAACGGAATTTGATTTACGCAAACGAAGTACCGTTGTTTTTTACTCGAGTTCCTCTACGTATTCATGTTGAGTATCTACTGTTTTGAGCTTGTCTAATGTACATTAGTTGCTGGTACAGGTTATCAGTCGGTGGCGTGTTTGGTGCCCGCGGAGACAACGAGATCTGCGACACAGGCCCCCATTCCTCCCTTGATACCTGGTAGAGTGGTTTAATTCAGTGATTAATAATTAAATAAGAAAGTGCTTGGTTGAAATAACCGAATGGAACCCTATGATGTGGAATGAACCGTAGGGTAGAGAAAATAGATGAGCCTGTTTGAGCTGTATTGTTTGCTTGAATGCATGGTTAAGATAAATTGCTAACAAATGCCTGTATTATAATTATGAGTTGCATGTTAGAATACGAGATGCCTGTATGAAATTGAGAAATTACCTGCGAAACCACCAGTTGCATGTTATTGAAAATTGAACTATTAAAACACGAGCTGCCTGTATATGGACAAGAAATGAATTGTGAAACATGAGATCTAGATCTGAATAAATGAGGTAAACATGAGCATGAACCATACGGGGAATTAGGAGTAGAACTCCTATGGATAAACAGAAATCTGGAATGTAGACGGGAAGAGTGCTGCCCCTTGAGTACGTGGTACCAAGGAGAGCAACTGTCTCCTTTTAGCGTAGAGTGGAGCTAGCCTTCCTTGGGTTGAGACCCGGGGTTAAGATTGACCACTCTACATCGACTCCTGTTGACCCTCGCGTACGTGGTACCGAGGTGAACTACTAGTGTAGGAAGGGAGCTAGTCACCCCACGGGACTTGGGGTTCAGCTAGCCACCCTACACCAACTTTGTTAGGTCCTCTGGACAAACCGGGATAGTCAGACAAGGGTACACGGACTGTAGAGGGGTGAGACCCCTGTTTGGTTCTGAGGGGCGAGACCATTATTCTGAGAGAGCAATGCCCTATACTATTCCGTGCTGTATTTGGGCGTACCCGCTAGCGGAAACGACTGACCGCGTGTCAATGTAGGGTAGCTACCCGTGCGCTTATCACGCATGCCGTAGTCACCGTTACGTCTTAACAGTAGCCTCAGGGTGGTTGACTGGGTGTAGGACTATCACGGGGGACTTAGAGCATCACGTGTACCTTCTACTTTACGGAAAAGATCGTTCCCACGAGGAACATATAAGATCAAGAAATATCTGGATACTTTGAAAAATAGATGAAACAGAAACATATTAGAAATGAGAATTAAATCTGTTGTTTTTACTATTTTTGTACTTAGATAATATAAACACAACTTTACTCAGTGTTCGCTGATTCTATTTTTTCATAACACTGTTCAAGACCAGGAGTTGAGCAGCCCGAGTTTTCGGCTGCAGATGGTGCTAGGCCCAGTCGAGTCCAACTGTAGTCTTTCTTTAGCACTTTCTTTTTCTCTATTTGTTGTAGTAAGTAATTGACACTTAGTTATTGTTTTGTTACTTCTGTTTCCTTTCCGCTTTCCGTTGTTGTCGTTGTTGTTGTGATGGTATGTACTGAGACAATTTTTTACTTCATTTACTGCTTTGTACCTTTCTTCTGTTTAGTTATATTACATATGTGAATACGATTTATTTTCCTACTTTTGATTACTTATTATTGGATGACTAGGTTCTGAAATTAGTCGAGGCAAGTCGACCTTGGATCTTTTAGGAATCCGGGAATCGGATCATAATAGTGTTTAGGAAGAGGTCCTTAAGTTGTCAAGGTCTTTCCACTGCAGTAACAAAGCCTTCTTCTATGCTAAATGGAGTTGCCTACATTTTTTTGTTTTTACACAAATCTATTTTGAACTATTTTTGTGCTTAAGTTAAAGTAACCTAGTGTCTTTTCAAAACTTTTTTGATTTTCCCCATTTTCTTTTGAGAGGCTTAGCATTCGACTTTTTACATCTCCCAGGCGGAACATTATATGACCTTCTCTATAAATGTCTAAACTACCTTAAACAAGTCTCTCTTATTTTATCGTCTATTGATGTCGCCCCAACCTCTTCCTTGATAATCTCCTAAATTCTTGTCGAGGTCCTTCTATTGTATGATAATCACTGTCGTGCGATTTAAATTGCCAAAACAAAAGAACCAGTTCAACGTACAGGCAAAAGCAAGATTCTTTCGAAAACTAAGTAGATTTGATTCCTTTGAGTCAATACTATTTCCATATTTGACCATCTGAAGAGATGATCCATTCTTTCAACAAACCACTTGCTTTTCCTCTTTCATTAGTTGCTGCAGAGGCTATTCTATCCAGAATATGAAAATAAACACTAGGACATTCTAAGGAGAAAAAGCAAATGAAGCAGAAAGCTTTCAATCGCTTCGGGATTCTTTGTCTTTGCCGTCAAACAAGCAAATGGAGATATCATATCCATGCACAGCGTTTTCCAAAAACAACTTTCCTAAATTCTAATAGCAAAAAAGATCAGGGCACTTGCCTCAGCCGTCACCTTCCTTTTCTCCTCCAAATCAGCCTTGTTCGCAGCCAAAGCAGTTACCATATTCGGATTACCTGCAACAAATCCCAACACGCAAGCACTTCTTATCACTCCGATTCAACCTTCACTCCACAGTCCACACGCCACACACACCCATTTGAAAATTGAAACACAACCTTGTCTCTGGAGCTCCTCCACCCACTTCTTCGCACGCGCAAACGAGTCCTGTCATCATCACCAAGATCGAACCTTTCATCAACAAATCCACACCCAAACCAATAAGGAACAAAACCCAATTCGCGAAAGCAAATCCCCACCATGCTGGTGATGTCGTAGACGACGATGGCCGCGGCGGCACCCCTGTAGTACATGGGCGCCAAGCTGTGGTACCTCTCCTGCCCCGCCGTGTCCCATATCTCAAACTTCACGGTGGCGTCGTTGGTCGCCAGTGTCTGCGAGAAGAACGCCGCCCCAATCGTCGATTCCTGCACGAACCCATCACATGCATCACAAGAACAACCCCTCCAAATAGCGAACAGTCATAAAAAAGATGCGGCCTTTGACCTGGAACTCGAGGAATTGACCCTTCACGAATCTGAGGACGAGGCTCGATTTCCCTGCGCCCATGTCGCCGAGAAGGACCTGGGAACGGCAGAGGGAATTCGATTGGGGTCAAGGGATGGGGTACCCTGATGGTGATAGAAAGTTGGGGGGGTTGTTGACTTGGGTTACTCACGAGCTTCGCGTTGATGTGCGTGGTCGGGGCGGCAGCCATCGAGGTAGAGATCGAAGGCGGGATTGCTTCCGGCGGCAAAAGATGGAATCTTGCGGGGAGCTGGGGCTTCGCGTGGAGGCGGAATCGCGGGGTTCCGAGGAGACGGCAAGCGGTAGAGAAGGGCCGATGAGATGCTCTCCCGTGTGGAAAATTTGCCTGAGCTACGACTTAGCGGAGGAGAGGGTGCTTGATTAATCAATGCTTCCGTGGATAGAAAAAAGACAATAACGTGCACCGACTGGCTAACCAAATGTATACACCAGATGGCCAGCAATGACTGCTCACCGTTTGGTACCTTTCCATCTCTTTAGGTGTCATCTGAGTAGATTTGCATCAAATTAAACATTTAAATTGTCACTTAATTTAATTTTTATTTATACTGAGTTAAGTATAATTTATATTACTAGTCGATTCGACTCTATGTTATACGGTGTCATTTATCCTAAGATTCGATCGTCCAGAAATAAATCAAAACTAAAGTATTATCACACATGCATCATAGCTAAATAGAAAATTTAAACTATGGGAAGAAATGATTAGGTCCAAGCACTAGCATTCATTCCAAGAAAAGAACTAAAGTATTGATATAACCATCACAGCAAATAGAAAAGCATGGTAACGGATAAAAAAGACTAAGTTTTGAGACTAAAAACTCACTATCACCAACAAAGGATGCTCCTACAGTAGAAGGAAAGTAACCACTAGGCTTAGGTTGGACTCTGTCGGGCCTAACTCCCTCTACAACCGGTGGTGCTAGTTGCTCAGTTCCCTGACCTGAGTACAAGTAATGACAGTCAGCAAAAACTGAGTAGAGTGGTAGGAGAACAATATGCAAAACTACAAGAAAATAAAATAAACTACTACAAAACAAAGGCGACGAAACTACATGCTTTAATGTGATTTTTAACGGTTCTTTATCTACTTGTTATTTAATTCCCCAGAATTCTAGCACGTGATCATTCTTTCTTTTATTTCACATGTTCCCTAGTGGAATGATCTTATTACAGTATCCACGTGATGCAAGACGCACACGTGGCACTCTCCTGGCTGAGAGAGTACCTCGTGCCCGTCTTACATCCGGATCACCACCTTAGGGTCATGGTCGCAATATAGCGGTGACTACGGCACACGTGATAAGCGCATGGGGGGCACCTCTCATTGGCACGTGGTTAATCGTTTCTACTAATGGATACGCACTAAATCGTACCCTCTTTCGACTATCCCGGTTGGCCCTGTGGGCCTCAACAGGAGTTGGTGTAGGAAGGTTGTGCCTTCCCCGTGTCCCTACCTGAGGAGGCCATTTCTCTCCCTACACTACGAGGTAGTCAGCTCTCCTCGATACACGTGTATTTGAGGGCTAGCTCGTCCACACACCAAAATCATACGCAAGTATCAAAAGGGCCCATTGCGGGCTCACCTTCCCATTTTCACCTCATTAACAATCCCTAGATTTTGTTTTACCAACAAAGAAAAATATAACATTATTTGCCTTAAAGTTCCAAAGACCCCCTAGATGATTTCTAACACATTTCTTAAATTTCAGATTACCCATGTGCTAACAATTGTTCTCCCCTAGGATTCAAACTCATCCCTACCTTGAGTTCATTTTAGAGTGCGCGGCCATAACTTACAACACAAGCAATTAGATTCTTCTCATTTCCTTAGGATTTAGGTAATCACCCTAATTAGTACTAATCAAGCCTTATAATAGTAAACTTGATGTTTGACGATGCATGAAAATAGTCTAACCGTCCTTAGGGTTCATGTACTCCTAATTTATACAAACAAGGATGTCAACAACCACTTGGCTTAAGGAGTCTAGACTCAAAATTAGGCACACATTCATATCTCCATACTGGCATGCACTTGGGTAGTTACACATAAATACATATTCGCTGATTTTAATTCATGTGATGGAAGCAAACACAACATACAAGAGTCCACTTGAGAACCAACTCTTGACAAGACCCATGTTTCCATGTATTAAACAAAAGAGTGAGGAGAGCAAAGACCACCCTACCTAGGTTTTCTGGGAGGAATGGGGGCATGCAAGTTGACTCGGACACCTCCACATATCCTACTCGCCTTCTGGGGTAAGTCGCACTCGTCCTAGATTTGAACCCTACGTCAAACCAACAGTCAAACCAAGCATTAAGTGATTTGATCGAAAATTCAGTAACAAAAATGCATGCTAATAGGGTTAAATAGGGTACCAAAATGTAGGAAATCTCGCCAGCATGATACCTTGTTTGTGCAAAACAGACTTTGTTTAGGCACTGAACCGGCCTAAAACAACCTCTGGTTCTTGTAAGCCAACTCGGGCTGGTCGAACCTAGCCAGTCTAAGTGGACTAGCCACGCCCTTCCCTCCCCATGCTTGACACGTGGAGCACGTGTATTGGCACTCGATTGCACCCATGGATAGTGATATTCGCGACTTGCCTTGGCAGTCTAATTGTGCAACCCGCACATGATGCCTGTTGGATGGCTACGTAGTCCTGCATGCGCTCGCCTTGCATTGCACGCTCGCACCCTCACACAGTGCACCTCCTCGCGCGTTGCGCATGTGCTTCTGCTACTCTGCATGTCCCACGTCTGCTGCCCTCGCTTCATCCTGCGTACATGCAGGTGCGAGAGAAGGCGGGGAGGATGGAGCTCAGCTTCTCTTCTCCCTTTCTCTCTTTCTTCTTCGCTCCCTCCCTCTCCCTCTCCCTCTCCCTCTCAACAATGCGCGTCACTTAATGCGTGGAAATGAACAAGGGGGGTAAGGGTAGGTGATGGTAACACCATCATTCATCATAACCAACTTGAATTAGTCAGAATCAAATGATAAATGCTCCTAAATGATCACCTAAGGATCATAATTCGGCACTAATCTGATGTGAGAAGAAAATAAGAAAATAGGGTTAATTCTGTTGTTTTAACAGCTGTTACGACCCGATTCTCGGATCCCTACAGGACCTGAGACTAGCTCACCTCGACTAATCCCAAGACCTAGTCGTCTAACGAGAAATAACCAAAAGCATAAAGATAAACCACATTCATACATGCAATATAACTAAGCAGAAGAAAAGAATGAAGCAGTAAGGAAAGTAGAACATCTGTCTCAAAACATAGTACACGCCACCACAATAACATCAGAAAATGGAAAGGAAATAGAAAGTAACAGGAATAGTAAAATATGTGTCCATTACTTACTACAGCAGTAGAAAAATGAAAGAGCTAAAAGAATGACTACGGTTGGGCCAAGCATCCTCCGCAGTCGGAAACTTGGGCTGCTCTACTTTTGGTCCTGAATAGGGTTACGACAAGATAGAGTCAGTGAATGCCAAGTAGAGTGGTATTTATATTATTTAAGTGCAAGTATAGTAAAACAACAACAGGTTTATTTCTCATTTCTATTTATCTCATTTATATGTTTCTGGTTCATCTATTTCTCAAAGCATCAAGGTATTTCTTGATCTTGCATGTTCCTCGTGGGAACAATCTTAATTGCAATCTTTTCCATAGAGTAGAAGGTATACGTGGTGCTCCCTGGCCGGGAGAGTTCGCCGTGGTAGTCCTACACCCAGTCAACCACCTGAGGTCACTGTCGAGACGTAGCGGTGACTACGGCACGCGTGATAAGCGTGCGGGTAGCTACCTCGCACTGACATGCGGTCAGTTGTTTCTGCTAGTGGGTATGCCCAAAGTACAGTACGGAACAGTATAGGGCCTTGCCCTCTCAGAATAGGGGTCTCGCCCCTCAGAACCAAACCGGGGTCTCGCCCCTTCACAGTCCGCATACCCTCTTCTGGCTACCCCGGTTTGCCCAGCGGGCTTGACAAAGCCGGTGTAGGGTGGCTAGCTTAACCCTGGGCCTCGTGGGGTGGCTAGCTCCCTCCCTACATTAGTAGCACGCCTTGGTACCACGTACGCGAGGGCCTACAGGAGTCAGTGTAGAGTGACCAATCCTAACCGTCTCAACCCAAGGGAGCTAGCTCCGCTCTACACTAAAAGAACCACTATGCTCCTTGGTACTACGTACACAAGAGCCAACTCACTTCCCATCTGCAATCCAAATTCCTTTCATACACAGGATTTCTACTCCTACTTCCCTGTAGGGTTCATGCTCATTATTCATCTTATTTATCCACATTCAGATCTCATGTTTCATAACTCGTTCTCATCCATATACAGGCAGCTCGTGTTTTCACAATTTAATTCTCAATCATTTACATGCAACTTATGGTTATTGGAGTTAGAGCACTATGATCGTTTGTTTTAATGATAACAAAACATGTGTCATTTAACATTTGCACTTGGAGTCTTAGATTTCAGGTCAATTGCAAATGGAGACGTGGTTAGGCGGAGTTTGAGCTCGCATCCATGGCGGATTGGAGGAGCTTAACGGAAAACAGAGGAGCTTCACGAGGAGCGATGGCTTGAAGAAGGAAGGAGATGAAGAATATGATAGATTTCCTTTCCTTGTAATCGTTGTTATTTTGTTTCTTTTGTTGTTTTCATTTTGTTACTTAGATTCATGTTAAAGGGCATCAAAGTACCCTAACAGTAGTCCTAGGAACACCTGCACAACCCTAGGATACTTAGGTTTTCTATAGAAAACTTAGAAAACCAAAATAGGGTTCAAACAGCCTTTCCAGACGTCTAATCTGCAAATCAGACGTCTGATAAATACTTTTAAGATATCTGACTGTTACGAACGTGGCCTTAAGACGGGTTTTTAAGACGTCTGAGAAGTGGCCCAGAAGTTTGACCAGACGTCTGGAACCCTTTCCAGACGTCTGGTATTAAATTTTTTGTGGCGTACCGGGTTGCGTCTGCGCGCACCCGCCGCTCTCTTCTCTCTTTTTCCCTCTCTCCTCCTGCAGGGCGCAGCTCCTTTCTTTGTCTCTCCCCACGCGGCCTTATAAGGCCCCTCGCCCTCTCCCTCACCCTCATCTCCTCAGCTTTCCTCTTCTCCTTCTCCCTGCCGGTGCGAGAGCGCGAGCGAGCAAGTGAGCGGCGGCAGTAGTGGCTGCGGCGAGTGTGCGGGAGGGGGTGTTGCGAGAAGAAGAAGACGCTTGACCGTGAGGGCTCGAGCTTGCCGGGGCAGCTAGAGCCGGCCGGCGGGGGAGCAGCGGGCGTGGAGTGTCGCGGAGGGGCTGCTACAGCTCGGGCAGCAGGCGGACGGGGCGCGGCGCGGCCGTGCGTCGCGGGCGGAGAGCGAGTCGGGCTCTGATTCTGGAAAAATTTCCAGAATTAGACGTCTGAGCTTACGACCAGACGACGGTGAAGACGTCTTGAGGACTGTCCAGACGTTTGGCTGGTAAGATATTTCTATCTTCTTCCTTTTTCACGTGTACGGCCATGCGGCCGTCCGCCGCACCTTCGTTTGCGAACCGTCTTGCTGAGAGCAGGGTGGGTGCGTGCAGGTTCTGCTCGGGAGGGCGCGAGGACTCGCCATCCCACGTGAATCGGACGTCTGGCCGCAGTGCCAGACGACGGGGAGGACTTCCAGACGTCCGGGAACTAAGCCAGACGCCCTCGCAAGCTTCTGGATGTCTGAAGGACTACATAGAGCGAAGGTACACTCTGACCCACATTTTAAGACGTTTGGAAGAGGTTCCAGACGTCTGATTTTGGGCAGTTTCGTCGTTTTCGACCCGTTTAGGGCCCGTTCGGAGTCTGTTTTTCGCGTTTCGAGTTGCGTTCTTTCCAGAATAAAATCCTCTACCCGTTTACAGTAATTATATACCGTTCTGAGAAACTCCTTGTGTTTGATCCTTATGTTAGGACCCCGTTCCATTGTAGTCGTGAGAGTTGCGGAGGCGCGCGGGATTTCCAATCACGACCCCAGTACTCCCGTTGTAGCTGATAGAGTGGCTTTTAATTATTTAGTATAATTTGTTACAATTGTGGAATAAGTAATAGAGTCTAGGATGTTGCATGAACCCTAAGACTGAGAAACTAGATTGAATGATAGATCCTAGGGTATTGCATGAATCTTAGGACTGGAAAACTAGATTGAATAATAGATCCTAGGGCAGGGCATGAATCCTAGGACTGGAAAACTAGTGGAATATATACATATATTGCAGTCTTGGAAAAGCGGAAAGGAAATAATAGCTACCTGTAAATAAATAGCTACCTGTCATGAATGAATAAATATGATTAAGAATATGGGTTGTATGAAGTAAGACTAGAACAGTGAACCCTACAATGGCTAAACAAAAGAATACGAACCCTACGGGGAATTAGGAGTAGAACTCCTGGAAAGAGAATAGAACGGAACTGAGAAAGTGAAACGTGGAAGTGTATTGTCTCTTGGGTACGTGGTACCAACGAGAGCACACATTACCTCTTAGTGTAGAGGGGAGCTTGCTGCCCTCGGGTTGAGACCGGGGTGGGTTTGGCCACTGTACACCGACTTGCTGGCCCTCGCGTATGCAGTACCGAGGAGAGCTACTAGTGTAGGGAGAGCACTAGCTACCCCACGGGCCCCGGGGTTCTGTTAGCCTCCTACACCGACTTGTTAGGCCCACTGGGAAAACCAGGGTAGTCAGGCGAGGGTGCGCGGACTGTGGAGGGGTTGGACCCCTGTTACTGAGAGGGCTCTGCCCTATACTGGTTCCGTGCTATGTTTTGAGCGCACCCGTTAACGGAAACTACTGACCGCGTGCCAGTGCGGGGTAGCTACCTGTTCTCAACGATTTTGTGCGGATTTAAAGCGTATTACGTTGTAGTATAACCGACAAAACGTTTAAACAAATATAAAGAATTTTATTACTCGAACAATTAGAGTATCCGAGGTCGAACACGGGGAGCAATCTCAGTACTTTGTAAAACCAAAGAATACAACTGTTAAATGCAAATATAATTGATTTAAAGAGAGAATTTTAAAAAGGATTTGTGAAAAAAAAGTAGAATTGGACGTCTGATTTCTGTATCAGACGTCTTAAATGTGATCTCTCTTTCTCTCTTCTTCTCCTTTCTGCTTCTGTATCTTCCTTCTTCTCCTGCCTTGCCTTTCTTCTTTCTTCTTCTTTTTCTTCTGATCTCTTTGCAGTCTTCACTTGGCCTCTTCTTTGTTCTTCTCTCTCTTCTGCCTTGTCTTCCTTCTTCTTCTTCTTCTTCTTCTCGGCGAAGACTTCTCCTTTCACTGCTACACAGCCTCTTCTTTCTTCTCTTCCTGTTCTTCAGCTGCTAAGTGTTCGATGCCTCGGTCACTTCTTCCTTCCTGCACACACCACATAGTACCAAAAACCTACCCCCGTCCCTCTACCCAAGCGTCTCTTTTTCTAAAGCAATTCACTCAAGCACGCTCTCCCAGAGCCACACGGGTAGTCGGGTCAGATTCGCACCCGGGACCAGGCGCACCGGCAAGTGGTGATGCGCGAGGAGTGCGTAGGTTTAGGTCGGGTCGGATATGCCAGATCCGCGACGTCAAGCCACGGACGAGGCGTGTGGGGGCAGTGAGGGACCTCACCCCTGTGCTTACGGAGGCAGTAAGAAGAAAACACAAAAACAATTTATATGATCCTGAGTTTTGCAATCCCACGATGTGGGACTATCTGGTCGGTCTTGCCTTCACGCGCGCTCGCAGAGCTTTCGTCACTCGATTGCCCAAGCTGATGGCTCCTCTGTGCGACTGGCTGGCCTCGTTCACTTCGCGACCTTCGCGAGAGTCTGCTGCACCTACAGCCTGGGAAGCCTGATGCCCGAAGTTGCTCCAAGCTCCCTGCTGCTTCGGCTGTTAATGGCGGCCGGAGCGTACACCTGACATCCAATAGAACGGCCTATTGGCCCAATCAGAATAGCTGGAAACCTTCGCCGTAGCACGGCGAAGGCGGTGGGCGATGCTGCAGGTTGCAGGTCGGCCTAGGCGTGCGTGCCTAGGTCCACTTGTGGCCGGAGATGGTGGGTTGGTCGGGGGGTGCTTGTGGAGGTCTGGAGTGGCAGTGATGGGGTGGAATGGGTTCCTGGTGGTGAGGCGAAGCTCACGAGGGGGTTGGCGAGCCGTGTGGAGGGGCGGAGTGGTGTGGGCAGCTCGCCGGAGGGCGGTCGGAGGTGAGAACGATGGAGGTGGTTAGGTACTGTCGAGGGGTAATCAAGTAAAATAGTCGGGGGAAAGAGAGAGGAGAGGATGGAGAATGTATCTGGGGTTGTCTGGAAGGAAGGGAGGCGGTGGAGAGGACGGCTCGTAACTGCCGTCGTCGGGGAAGAAAGACCCTGAGGGAGGAAGCGGCGACGAAGATGAGGTCAGGAGCACGCACGCGGGGTACAGCGCGACGCGGGAGGAAGAGGCGGAGAGGAGTCTGCTGCTGGTATGGCAGCAGAGTGACGAGAAGGAGGGGAGGAGGTCGCCGGAGCTTGCGGGTCGTTTGGCCGGAGATGGGAGAGAGGGAATTTGGAGGGGATCTCCGTCAAAATCAAGCTTGGGTCCTGCGGCATGGTCTGGGGGGTGTTTTATAGGTGCTGGTCGCTCCTGTCAGCGCGTGGAGAGCACGCAATTAGGTCTGCCGGCTCGCCGGAGTTGGAAGGAAGGTGGATACCCAAATCTCTCATGCGTTCGCACGAGAGATTGGGTTCACACCAGCGATTGTAATTGGCTTTAAAAGGAAGGGAATTCCTCAGAGAATCCCCCTTCCATTTCTGGGAGGGAATCTCTGAGGGATTAGAGAGCAATCCCTCTCTGGACCTCGCCGGAGCTCGGTTCTGCCCTAACAATGGGGTCAGGACCGGATTGCAAAGGGGGCGAAGAACTTGGGGGGCTCTTTGCAAGGATATTCAAAAGATAGGGACCTATTTATGATTTGGGTGTACTAAATTGCAAAGTAGGTCAAGATGACCTCCCCTTAGGTCCAAATTTTGGTATAAACCTAATTTGGACCTAAGGAATCCAATGGCGAAGTTGGATTTTATGTTTGACCTCGTTTGACTGGATATTTTGCGTAAAAACCCAAATTTGGTTAATTGAGGAGCTAGGACCCTAATCTAGGTCAGATTAGGTCCCAAAGGCCAAATTAAGTGTTATAAACCCTATAGGATGTTTTTCCATGATTTTTGGAGGGTTTACTCGATTTTTGTCCTGACCGGAACCTTGTTAATTTAAGCGGTTCTGTTTTAGGGTTACCAAGTGTCATTTAATTCTTAGATTGCACATAAACCCATTTCTGATTGACTCAACCCTCTTTTTATCTTATTTGGACCATTTGACCTATGTTTTGCTTCTGAGAAATCCCGTTTATGTACTGCAATGGTAAAATTACAGTTTTAACCTTTATTTCATGTTTTCTTCTCAGAGCACTTGTTCCTTCAGTTAAGCCTTCTTCTAGGTTATGTAGGAGCTTTTATCTTCTTTATTGGGTCAAAATGAGCTAGTTATGGCTCATGATGAGGCTCTCATCACTACCCGTGCGCTTATCGTGCGTGCCGTAGTCACTGTTACGTCTGTCAGCGACCTTGGGGTGGTTGACTGGGGGGTAGGACCACCACGGGGGACTCTCCCGGCCAGGAAAGCACCACGTGTTACTTCTACTTTTCGGAAAAGACTGCAATCAAGATCGTTCTGACGAGGAACATTCAAGATCAAGTGAAGGATATGAGAAATAGATAAATTGTGGAATAATAGAAAGACATAAATAAAGGAAGAAAGAAAATATAATAGTTACTATACACTCTACTACTTCTTTAGTTTTTAGCTGCCATTCTACTCAGCGTTTCGCTGACGTGTTACACTCGTTACTTTCTAGGACCAGGTGTTGAGCAGCAAGGGTCAGCGTTTGCAGAGGACGCTGGGCCGAGTAGGGTCCAGTAGCGTTACCCGTAGTTCTTTTTGTACTTTCTGCCACTGTAGTGAGTAGTTTCCTTGTTACTCCTTGTACTTCTTTATTGTAAACTTCATGTTATGTACATATTTGTTGTTCTACTGTTGTGGTGGTGTATACTGTAGTAGTTCTTTTTCTTACTGCTGTATTTTGTTACTGCTAGTTATATTCATGCTGAATGTGGTTTACTTTACTGCTCTTTTGGTTACTTCCTCGTTGGACGACTAGGTCTTGGGATTAGTCGAGTCGGTTCGATTCTCGTGTCTCGTAGGGACTCAGGAATCGGGTCGTTGCACTGACTGTTGACTTAGACGTCCAATTATGTTTTGGCTGGGTTAGGTGGTTCTGTCTGATGAAATCAGATGTCCAGACCTTAGATCAGACATCTTAGAAGACGTCTAATGATTTTCCAAACGTCCAATTAGTGGACCGTTGCCTAGCTTAGCAAACAGTGAAGGATATGACCGTTAGAGCCTTATCAGACGTCCGTAAGTGACCCCAGACGTCTGATAAATGATCGTTTTGCCTCGGCTGACCCAAAAATCTCTTCTCAGAGATTTTCTAACCGTTGCACTCTCTTGAAAATCCATTCCCACAGAAAAGTAGGTTTTTAGATGTCCAGACATAGCGCCAGACGTCTTGTATGTCATCTGATGGACTTGCACTAGAACCCTCTTTAGATCTGATTCAAGTTAGGAAGGAAACCCACCTAAAATCAGACGTCTGACTTTATTCCCAGACGTCTTAAACTAGTTTTCCAGACGTCCGATGCCAGGATCAAACGTTTAATAACCCTGTCAGAGTCATGATTAACCCTGATTTCGGCCTAATTCTCTTGGGCCTTGCACCCAATGGCTATGGAAGCTTTTCAAAGCCTTCCTAGAGCCTCTATAAATAAGGGGAACCTTTGCCACTCAAATATACACCTAGACACACCAAGAACAAGCATTTCCACTCTTTTGTGTCTAAGAGAAGCTCTTGCTCTCCAAGCTCAAGTTCTACATCTAGAGAGCATCAAGCATTTGCGCACCCGCTCTCCCGCCGTAGTTCACGAGAGCGACGTTGCGCCGTTGTGTAGTTCACACATCCGCGTCGTCGACGCACTTCCTGCAAAGGGAAGCATCTTAATTCCTATAGAAGCTAGGCTTAAATCTTTGTTGGCTCTATAGGACTATATTTGTTATTTTGTTATTTGGTTGGGTATTCGCTTTGCGAATTCCTGTCTCCTTCGTGGGACAAAATCCTTCTCGTGAAGAGAAGGGGTTTGAGGTACGCTACCCTCGTATAAAGTAGCGTGGTTGTAATTGAGGTTGAATCACCCTCGTTTAAGTGACTCGTTTAGTGGATTTGATCAACTTGGTTGATCGGAAAATCTTAACTCGAGAGGGTTAGCTGGTGGTTTTCACCCAGTTTAGGTTTCCACCTAAAAATAATTGTGTACATTATGTGATTGAATTTTTTGAGATTGTTTATATTCTATTCTGCAATTTATTATGTCACCCCCTCCTACGAGGGGAAACTACAGTTGGTATCAGAGCAGGTTCTTGTTAATCGGAGTAACACCCGGCAAGAAGATCATGGAGGGGAGCAGTTCCGCAATCTGAATCTCCGAGGGGCAGTCCACGACCCGTCCACCATTCTTCGATGGGAGCAACTACCCCTACTGGAAGCTGTGGATGAAGACTTGGCTTCAAGCCGATGACTTCACGATTTGGGCCAGGTGCGAGACGTCATTTGAGATCCCAGAGAAACCCGCGAGAGGCTACTCGCAACAACAAATTCGTGAGCTCTCTTTGAACGCGAAGACCATGAACGCCCTTTATTGCGTGCTCAGCCCGGAGGAGTTCAACAGAATCTCGCAATGCGCCACCGCATACGAGATCTGGCACACACTTGAGGTAACTCATGAAGGTACCTCTAAGGTAAAAACTTCTAAAATAAATTTACTTTCTCAAGAATTTGAATCTTTTTCTATGAAACCTAACGAATCTTTAAGTGAGATGAACACTAGGTTCACTCTCATTGTAAATAATTTGAAAGCTTTAGGGAATACTTTCATCAAGGGGGAGCTTGAAGGGAAGCTTCTTCGTTCTCTCGGACCGGAATGGGAATAGAAAGTCACCGCCATCGAGGAGGCGAACGAAGTGGAGGAGCTCAACATGGAAGATCTCCTAGGCAATCTAATGGACTACGAGACAAAGTTGAAGCAGAAGAAGAAGGATACATCGGAGACAAAATCGAAGAAGACTCTTGCCTTCAGAGCCGCGTCGGATAGCAAGGTAAGTTCCGACGACGAAGACTTTAAAATTTTACTTAAGAAAATTTTCAAGTTTTGTAGGGAATCAAAGAAAGAGAAAAAGGAAAAGAAGGAAAGCCCGAGACGTTCTACCACTGCAACGAGAAAGGGCATCTTTGACCATAATGCCCTCTTCTCAAAAAGGAGAAGAAGAAGGAAACGGAGAAGAAGTCTAAGAAGAAGGCGTTCCAAGCCACTTGGGACGATTCGAGCTTGGAGGAAGAGGAAGAAGGAAAGTTTTTGGAAGAAGAAACCGCTTGCTTTGGTTTCATGGCCAGAGGAAGTGATAGTGATAGCGAAAGGGGAAGCGACTCAGACAACGAGGTAAATTCTAATTTACAAGAAGCTTTTAATGAACTATTTGATGTTAGTCAATCGTTAAGAATAGAAAACAAAAGCATTAAAAAGAACCTTAGCTTTCTTAAATCTGAAAATGTAGGTTAGAAATAAAACTTGAGGACCTAGAAAGTAGCTCTAGTCCTAAGGATAATAACCTGTTATTAGAAAATAAAGATTTAATCAATGAAAATACTAAATTGATTAAGGAAAATGCTAGTCTAAAGTTAGAAATTTCTGATTTAAAGACTAAGATGAATATTATAGAAAATGAACTTGCATGTCTTAGGGAGAGATCAAATAATTTGATAAATAAGGTAGATAACTTATATAACCCTAAGGTTGAGAAAGGATCTCCGTCAAGGAGACCCGCTAACAAATCCGGATCCAAGCTCACTTGGATACCGAAGAAAGATTTGGAATCTTGTTTTGTAGGTTTCAGGGGTGACTACAACACAAATGACTGGGCCTACAAGCTCAAGGCTGGTCAACTCATGTTGGGAGGACCAAAGAGTAGACCAAGGAGAAGGACAAGAAGACCGACGAGACGGCATACAAATGATGGACTTGCCGCACATCGACCGCCAGACTGGAGACTGGTGCCGATGCCAAGGCCTCCAGGCTACGGATGGGAGCCCCATTCGATGTGGCATCCACCACCATTTGGGCCATTTTATTGGCCATGGTAGATGAGGTAAAAAATTCTTTACCCTATCTTTGTTTATCATTAGCATTTAGATAGGGAGAGTTAAAAATTATGAGCTAATTGTCAATTATTAAGGGGGAGATGTAAGTTAGCTAAATTTCCTTTAGTAAGGGGGAGAAAAATAATAGCTATCTTATTGTTATAAAAAGGGGGAGGACATTACTCTTGTTAAAAGAAATTCATAGAAGAGCATATTTTAAGGGGGAGTTATAGGTAATTTAAAATCAATTAAACCTTTTTGATAATGTCAAAAAGGGGGAGAATTTTTTGAGTTATTATTTATGATTTTGTCATCATCAAAAAGGGGGAGATTGTTGGTGCTAAAGCACCACGATTGTTTGTTTTGATTATAACAAAACACGTGTCATTTAACATTTGCACTTGGATTCTTAGATTTCAGGTCAATTGCAAATGGACGTGGTTAGACGGAGTTCGAGCTCGCATCCATGGCGGATTGGAGGAGCTTGACGGAAAACAGAGGAGCTTCGCGAGGAGCGATGGCTTGAAGAAGGAAGGAGATGAAGAATAGGATAGATTTCCTTTCCTTGTAATCGTTGTTATTTTGTTTCTTTTGTTGTTCTTCATTTTGTTACTTAGATTCATGTTAAAGAGCATCAAAGTATCGTAACAGTAGTCCTAGGAATACCTGCACAACCCTAAGATATTTAGGTTTTCTATAGAAAACTTAAAAAACCAAAATAGGGTTCAAACAGCCTTTCTAAACGTCTAATCTGCAAATCATACGTCTGATAAATACTTTTAAGATATTTGATTGTTGACTCAGACGTCCGATTATGTTTTGGCTGGGTTAGGTAGTTCTGTCTGATGAAATCAGACGTTCAGACCTTAGATCAGACATCTTAGAGGACGTCTAATGATTTGCCAGACGTTCAATTAGTGGACCGTTGCCTGGCTTAGCAAACACTGAAGGATATGACCGTTAGAGCCTTATCAGACGTCCGTAAGTGACCCCAGACGTCTGATAAATGACCATTTTACTTCGGCTGACCCAAAAATCTCTTCTCAGAGATTTTCTAACCGTTGCACTCTCTTGGAAATCCATTCCCGCAGAAAAGTAGGTTTTCGGACGTCCAGACATAGTGCTAGACGTCCTGTATGTCGTCTGATGGACTTGCACTAGAACCCTCTTTAGATCTGATTCAAGTCAGGAAGGAAACCCACCTAAAATCAGACATCTGACTTTGTTCCCAAACGTCTTAAACTGGTTTTCCAGACGTCCGATGCCAGGATCAGACGTCTGATAACCCTGTCAGAGTCATGATTAATCCTGATTTCGGCTTGATTCTCTTGGGCCTTGCACTCAACGGCTATGGAAGCTTTTCAAAGCCTTCCTAGATCCTTTA
This sequence comes from Thalassia testudinum, assembly GCA_037157565.1. Classification (NCBI taxonomy): domain Eukaryota; kingdom Viridiplantae; phylum Streptophyta; class Magnoliopsida; order Alismatales; family Hydrocharitaceae; genus Thalassia; species Thalassia testudinum. Next base: position 120,049 of record JAZHRO010000038.1, read on the forward strand.
TAAATAGAGGGGAACCTTTGCCACTCAAATATACACCTAGACACACCAAGAACAAGCATTTCCACTCTTTTGTGTCAAAGAGAAGCTCTTGCTCTCCAAGCTCAAGTTCTACATCTAGAGAGCATCAAGCATTTGTGCACTTGCTCTCCCGCCGTAGTTTACGAGAGCGACGTTACGTCGTCGTGTAGTTCACACATCCACGTCGTCGACTCACTTCCTGCAAAGGGAAGCATCTTAATTCCTATACAAGCTAGGTTTAAATCTTTGTTGACTCTATAGGACTATATTTGTTATTTTGTTGTTTGGTTGGGTATTCGCTTTGCGAATTCCTATCTCCTTTGTGGGACAAAATCCTTCTCGTGAAGAGAAGAGGTTTGAGGTATGCTACCCTCGTATAAAGTAGTGTGGTTGTAATTGAGGTTGAATCACTCTCGTTTAAGTGATTCGTTTAGTGGATTTGATCAACTTGGTTGATCGGAAAATCCTAACTCGAGAGGGTTAGGTGGTGGTTTTTACCCGATTTAGGTTTCCACCTAAAAATAATTGTGTATATTATGTGATTGAATTTTTTGAGATTGTCTATATTCTATTCCGCAATTTATTACGTCACCCCATCCTGCTAGGGGAAACTACAGTGGTTTTACCGTTCACTTTCTCATTCACATACAGGCATTCGTATTCTAACATGCATCTCATAATTCATTCACATACAGGCAACCCGTATTCTAACATGCATCTCATAATTACATTAATACCATTTGCTAGCAATTTATTTTAAACAAGCATCAAGTAATCAGTACAGCTCAAAACAGTCTCATATATTTCTACCCTAGGATTTGATCTGATTATTCCAAGCAAGTACCTTCTTTTTTAAATATTAATAACCGAATTTAACCACTCTACTGGGTATCACGGGAGGAATGGGGACCTGCACCGCAGATCTCGTTATCTCCGCGGGTCTTGAACATGCCATCAGATGGTAACCTTACTAGCAACTAATATACATTAGACAAGCTCAAAACGGTAGATACTCAACACGAACACGTAGAGGAACTCAAGGGGAAAACAACAGTACTTTGATTGCGGAAATCCGATTCCGTTTAGGCCTTAAACAGGCCAAAAACGCGGTTACTGACCAAAATCAGACGTCTGGAACTAGTCCCAGACATTTTACAAGACGTCAGAACTCACCTTACCCTTCTTGCGGCTAATTCAGATGTCCAAACTCCATCTGCGATCGTTTGAGGGCAGTTCTAGACGTCGGACAAGGTCTTCGGTCGTCTATAAGTACCTCCGGACGTCTGGCGATGTGATCAGACGTCCAAAAGTACTTGGGAAAGTGCACCGCGCACCTTCCCAAAGCCTTCACCTTCATACGAAAATGCAGGCACGATTTTAGCCCAACACCTCCTACGCTAAAATCTTCTGCATGGTGGAAAGCAGCGCTGGAAAGTACGTACCTCGTGATATTGTGCTTTCAGACGTCCAACCTCAACTTTGGACTTCTTGGTGCCTCGCCAGTTGTCTGGACGATAACCCAGACGTCTGATACTGGAAAACATCCAGTACCAGAACTTTCTCCGCGACGCTTCTCACCTCGCATCGTCACCTACAGTTGACCGCAGCAGCTGCAGAGGGCCGGGAGGCTGCCTCCCCGAGCCCTTCCTCCTTGCGCACATGGTCGCTGTCGGCAGTGTGAGCTTTGCCGAGCTCCCGAAGGTCCTTCGACCTTCCCCGCTCTCTTCCTTCCTCTCTCTTCCTTTCTCCCTCCTGTCCTCTCTCGCTCGCCCTCCCACGGCCGCACAGTGAGGAGGAGTTGGAGGTGGTGGTGGCTGGCTGGAGAGTGATGTGAGGGTGGCGAGAAGAGGGAAGGGGGGTGGGTTTAAATAGAGGGGTGTTTGGGTTTAAGGGGGTAAGGGTGCGGGGAGAGAGAAAGGCCTCTACGCGTTGCCCGCGCGTAGAGTGCAAAGCGCAGTACGGAAATCTTACTTTTAGACGTCCGAACACGTGTCTAGACGTCTGGACAGACGTCTGACTGAAACTCCAGACATCTTATCTGACTAAAAAGGCAACGGGTCGTTTCAACATCATATCACAAATGCAGATTAACCATGGGGTTGATCAGGAGTTAATTAAAGGTCAAATAAACTTAAAAGACTAAAAAGTGGCTCACACTGACTGAATTAGGGTTTCACGCATTTCGAGGGTGAAAACAGTATTGAAAACCCTAATTCTCAGCCACACTTAAATTAAAAGGGTTCTAGTTGATATAAATTCAATTTAAACCTCCTAAAAATCATTGAAAAATATTCTAAGAGGTTTTGTACCTTCACCTTGATCATTTGAACCTATTTTGACTAGGAACAGAGATTTAGACGGGAATTTGTCTTGATTTGGGCTCCTATGCAATTACCTAATTAAACATTGTCAAAACTCAAATCCAAGTTACCATTAGATTCTTTGGGTCTAAATTAGGTTAATACCAAAATTTGGGCTCAATCAGAGTCCATGTTGACCTAGTTTGCAATTCAATCCCTAGATCTCTGTTCATTTCAATTAAACCCTCACATTTCAACTTTTCTTACAGAAATGCCCCTATTTTTGCATCTTCTTCACATTTGGGTCCCTGTTGCCATTGTTATCAGCAACTCTTAACGCACCCAAACCTCCAATATTCACGAGGAGATTTTTCCTCTAATTCAGGGTCAAATCCCTCCAAATTTGGAGGCATTGATCCCAAGGAGATCCCTTTGCAAACCCATCAGATCTTGGACTTCCATGTGAAGTCAAGAGCTAAGGCGAGCTCAAGAATTTTCAGAAATGAAATTTCCAATTTCGTAAAGGGAAATCGAGAATTCTCTGCGTTTGAAGGCCTGATTGAGTTCTATTTAAACTCCTCGAACTTCCCCAATGCTTCCTAGCCAGGTCTACGCCGAAATTCCACTTTCCTCCTCTCCAGCCGCGAACTCTACCGACTCCGGAAACCCTCTTCTTCCCTATCGTCCAACCACCCAACAGCCAAATTGGGTGGTCCAATACCTCCCTCATCTTCTTCCGCTCCTCGTCGAACCAAGTAGGAGCCCTTATCTTAGTTGTTGTCGTCGCTTCTAATCGCCGAAGGCTTTGTCTTCCTCTTGTCCGGCAAGACACACCGGCGCGAGATTCTTCCCCTTCATCCAAGTAATTAGGTTCTCTCTCTTCCTCTCCCTCTCTAGATTAGGATTTAGACCTTAAATCCTAGATTTGAATGAAATCACTGACTCCCCCCTCGCCTTCTCCGCCTCCGGCCACGCCTCCAGCAAGGTCGCACGGCCACTACACGCACCCAAACCGCACACCACCAACACCAAAAGCTCCACCTCTTCATATAGACCAAAAACTCTCAAGAAATTGAGGCTTTTGGTTTACGAATCAACCAGCCGGACAACATGCCCTACTACCACCGACATTGACTTCGACCGACCACCGCACACACGCTTTCACCAAATTGAACCCACCACCACATCGCCATGTCACGGTGAAGCTATTGTACTTACTGACTAGGCCCTAGGGTCGTGTTTTCTAGGTAGGCTTCTCTGCCACCGCCGTCGTATTCTTCGGTATCGACCACAGTCCTTCGGCCATCAAGCAACCATGCTACCATTCCCAATCGATGCAGATTCAAGTCAGGAAGGGGTTTGGGTCTTCAATTGCGTGAAGCAACGACAACAACTAGGCGTGTACACTGGTCGGGTTCAACCCAAACCTAACTTGATTGGGTTGGGTTAGGTCATGACTTACATTGGGTTGGGTTGAGATTTTCTTAACCTGATAAAAAATGGGTCGGGTTGGGTTTGAGGTCTAATAAACCTAACCCAACCCACAACCCGATACATACACGTGCGTGAAAGTATCCATTAAAATTTTAAAGGAAAAAAGCTACCTTGTTTAAACTTGAAAGGTGACAAAAAAAAAATCCACGCAAGTAACGTATGCCACTCCCTCAATTTCACTTTTCCTCTCCCTGTGTGCTCTCCATCGTGCGCTTCTTTTCAATTTTTCTTCGCTCGCAAGCCCTAAACCGAGCTTCCTCTCTTGTCATTGACACAAACCTCTCTTGCAGCTCCCTTCTCGTTGTCACCATTGTTCGTCATTATCACTTGAGGTTAGCATCTTCCTCCCTCCTCCCTTCCTCCTTTACAATAGTGACAGCCACCACCTCTCTTCATTAGAGTCATTGCCACTGCCACCACCACCATCACCACACAGCCCACCACCCCCTCACCAGCCATCCATCGTTGTCACTTCCTTGGCTCTGCCCAACCAGAGCCTACCACCAGAGGCACTTGCCCAGTACCATCGATCCACCACCACCACACAGCTCACCAGTCCACTACCCCTCATCGACCATCCACTATTCTCTTTACCTTCTCCTTTTCCTAGCCTATCACTAGAGTTGTTACCACCACCACCACCACACAACCTATCACCTCCTTACCGGCTATCCTCCTTCACTATAGCCAATAGACACCAGCCCCTCTCTCGGCCATCCTCCTCCCCCTTTACCTTCCCTTAATTTAGCCTAAATTATTTGAAACTTCGACTAGGCATTCAAACTTTGGCGCTTAAAATAGATATCATTATTTAGGTTTCATCTAATTCTTTGTTTAGACATAATTAAAAAACATCCACACGTACATCTTGAATTTTTCCTTACTAGTAAAAATTATTTTGATTCTCGTCTAATTCTTTGTTTTAAATGCATACATTTATGAAAAAAATTACATGGATAAGAAAATCGTCATGTAATATGTGTGTACTTTTCTACATTAAAGATGCAATTACTATTATACGACTATTAAGTTTTTTTTATTTTTACCTATGTTATTCACTTTTTTAGAAGATATAAGTTATTTATAAGTTTAAAATATTTTGTTATTAAATATGAAAGACATAGAAAACATGCAGGAGATAAAAATAAGTTTTGAGTCCTTTGACTAGTTAACAACTCGCTCAACCCGACCCAACCTGACTCGATTTTTATGGGTTGGGTTGGGTTGGGTTGGAAAAATCCTAACCCGAAAACTATGGGTTGGGTTTAGGTTGAGTCCTAACCTAACCCAACCTGACTCGTGTACACCCTTAACAACAGCAGCTCCAATTGATTGGAGATTTCACAACATCAAGCGAAGGAGTAGGCTCAGTGTTAGTCCCACATTGTGGGAAGATAAAAATAATTTTGATGCTTATTGGTTTTTGCGTGATACCTGGTTGACCTAGTCACAAGAGGTCGGGTCCTTCCTCATGAGCATTGCACCACCGGTCTGCTCGCCCACACCCATGCGAGTATGATTGGACCCCCTTGCGCTGAATAGATCTAGGTCTGAACCGATCTGGGATTGAGGAGAGAGAAAGGAGAGAATTTCTAAGGGAAGTAAGGGGGTTTTGCAGTGTGCATCATTGGGATTCGTGCCCATACTTAGCAAAATTTCAAGGCTTTGGGGCTTGATAGTTAAGTCGTCTGATGGTTGTCTCCAACGTCTGACTTGTGGGAATTGACTCTGATATTGGGTACTGTTGCTGAGATTTGACGTGGGATTTGTGCCTAATTGTGGGGCTTAATTGGTGGTTTCAACCACCATTTTTAGGCTTCTTTTTATATTTTAGTCCTTTGATTCTTAAGATATGGTTTGAATTGTGGTTGAATATCTTTTTAGTTGATTGATTCATTGAATATTATATTTGTGGTTAATTATTGTGCTCATTGCTTATCATCTCGATTAGTGCATTAAATTGCTACATTTGCTCCCGGCGAACGACTGCGAAACTCACAATTTTTCGAGTATTTACAAATTTAAATATCGATTCGATTTTCGTCACTATACTATGAAGTGCTTTTCTAAACTATGATGATTTACGAGCCAACAGTAGGGTTGAGGGGTTGGTGGGGTCGGGAGAAATTACATTTTAGGTCCTAAGGTCTTCGTTTATTTAAGTAGGGTCTTCGGATCAAGATTTAGAGGTGGGAAATTTACGCCTGACCCCTCCACGATGAGAAAAATCATAAGAGGGCCTTTTCACGAATTTTATAGTGGGCATAAATTATGTAGGAGCCCCTAGAGTTTATGAAAATTTAAAAGTGACCCTCAGGTACTCAATTCGACAAGTAGAAAAATTCTAGCAACCTATCCAAGCGAATTTAGAAATTTTACAGTAGTCCCTAAGGTCATTTCAACTTAACTCGTCACTAACATATTTACTTACTAAATACGAGGAGCAATAGCAAAAGAAATACATGAAAAGTCCATTCAAAACCCATAGCTATGGTAATGGAACCTTGCATTTAAAATCAATGCCCAATTTAGCAAAAATTAGAAAGTCCAGGGGGGCTACCTTAATTCAATTCAATATTTGCTCCATCAATGAAAAGAGGTGGAGCTAGAGTCGTCTTTGGTTTTCCTATTCGCTTTTTCTGGCTCTTAACCTTCCACTTGATTGGATATGTTCATAACTCTCTTTCTTTTACCTTTACCGGTTGATGCACCACCAACAAGAAAATACATAATCATTAAAATGATGAAGAAAGACTTGATATTACTACAATGCACCTCCTGTTAGTAAGGCTAGCAACCATTTGAGATGCATGCTACCCTTGAGAGATGTGGGTTGGGTTACGTTGAAATGAAGGTGGCTGCCCTTGTGAAAAATTAAGAGGTACTTTACTAGTGCCCTTATGATGGCCAATATTCTCACATCTTGTACATTTATGCCTTGGCTTACTACTTGGCTCATCTTTAGGCTTGATTCTATTTTTTTGGACCTTCCTGGCAGCCTCTTTGACTTGGCTGTTTGATTGTAAAATTCTCAAAAAGATAAAGAAGTATCATTACATGTGAAAATATGATTATTTATAAAATTTTAAACTCTTGAAAAAAAAATAAGAATAAAAATAGTTAGAGTTTAACTCATCCTTAGAGGTAAAATTATCTAAATTACAAATTACTAACCTAACTAATTTTTTTGAATTTTTCAAATTTTGTTAGAATTATATGACGAACCAACCCTAAAGCTAAAGACTAATCTTAAACTAATAAATAAAATTACATGAAAAATGAAAAATAAATTAACTAATTACGAACTACTAAACTAATCATTAAACTAATGCAAATAAAACAAATCATAAAATTAAAATTTTATTGATGTAAAAAAATTTCAGGATTAAAATTAGAGAGAGAGAAAGATAGAAATGAAGGAAGATATTTTGCGTGGTGGGAGTGAGTGGAAGGCGGAAGCTAACACTGGCTATGGTAGCGGAAATGCAAAAATACGCCGGAAGGTGAGAGAGAAAGAAAAAGAGAAGTGAGCAAGAGAATAATATATGTATGTGTATAAGATATGTATAAGAGACTAGGATTGTTAAGTATAGCCCACAGCAAACCTTAGATAATCTTGAGCATAATCGGCAGTTATTGAAGATCAAGATTCGAGGGAAGAACGTATTTGTTTTTTTGATATTTTTGACTTGAAATAGTAAATTTTCTAGTAAAACTTAATTCATGGGACATTAGTATAAAGGTTATCAACTCTGTAATGATATACATAGAAATACAAAAAAATTCAATGAAACTTTTAGTATGAACTAGGCAAAAAATTAACATACGTTAAGATGTTCACTAGGACATACTTGAATTTAGTTGAAAAAATTCAAAGTTTGAATTTCTATTCGTATATTATTAAGGAAATTGTCATATGTTGACGACCAATATCTCGATAATTTCTGCAAGTGAGATTCTAGATTATTTAGAAAAACCAAAATGTCCAACTATTTTTTGTATAAAAAATTATAAAAACCCAACCTCGAATTCACTACTACAAATCTCAACCATGACTCGTGCTAAATGCAAATGGCTAAGGAAGATTTACCATTTAATATCTTCGACTTGATTTTGACTCGAGGAAAGTCGTAGAAAAGGGCAAACATTGCAAAAAAGATTAATGGGGTTGTATTGATTTACGCCCTTTAATCTATAGTAAGATTGTTAAACTACATGGTTAAATGGAACCATTTCAAATACACGACCAAGCAATATTGTGAAAATGACCATTTAAATATATATTATAAAATTAGTAATATGTTATCTAAAGCATAAGGGGGTGTAGCTCATATGGTAGAGCGCTCGCTTCGCATGCGAGAGGCACGGGGTTCGATTCCCCGCACCTCCATTACACTCACCTGTTTTTGCCTGACTGGACTATGGGATCCGTACTCTTTTATTTTGCAAAACACCCCTTTCGGCCCATTTCGATGGAAAGCCCAACGAGACTGTATAAATAATGCAGTTCCTTAACAAGAACGTTGCAGCAAGGGTTATTTTCCTTAATGTTAATCGATTTAGGGTGCAGCAAAGAGGAATGTCTCAACGTCATTCTGTTAATCCATGATTTGGTGCTTTGCTTCCAAGGATTCCTTCAAATGAGCTACACGTTAAAAGATAATTCTAACTTTAGAACTCTCCGGCCTTTCCGTACCTGCCTTGATTAAGAACTAGATGTATTTATTTTCAACGAGGAGACAAAATAGGTCGGGTTTGGAGATGAAGGTGGCATTATAAATGTTATTTATAGTTAAATAATGGATGTATCCGAGAATTTGCTAAGTTTATTATAGGGGTTAAATATTATTATACTATAAATAAAGAAGAGAGGTTTTTGGGAGTTCTCTTCATGTAACCTTGGAGAGAGATATTGTATCATTTACAATTATGGTGAAAATTCGGAAGTATCGCCTTCCCCTCAAATGTAGATCCTTTTTGGATGGAATCGGGTCATCAATCTCTTGTGTATTTTTTTTGTGTGTTTGTTTGAGATTTTTGTTAATTCGGATCTCCTATTGATAAGGGCATCGTTGAGGGTAGGATGCTTGACCATCGTCAACTATCTGCATCACTTTTTTGTTGAGTTCACGCTAGAGGTCGAAACTTCACACGATCGAGACTTCATTGGGTCTTTCTTCGATTACGAGTCTTCTCGTATGTCGCTAGCGTGGATCGTTGAATACCTCTTTAATGACATCGTCGTCATCTTACGACTTGAAACAAACGTCGTTTTGCAACAACTTGTCACGAAAGCATCTTCTTTGAGGTTCATTCATTTTTTTCTTGTTTATTTTTCTAATTATTTTGTTTCCTTGTTTGAATTTCCCCTTAACAAAATAAGGTTTGGATCTTTCCATACATACACATACCTTGATAAATCTCGTTTTACAATTGGTCTATGACTAATGTTCTCGTCACCTGTGTTACATACGGTTGACTAGATGTTACAAATGGTATTCAACAGTGAGTGGAAGAACCTCACAATACTGTCTTGTAAATTGGTCATCGAAAACCCATGGTGAACGCATATGCTCTCATGTGATGAACCGTTCTATACCGAGTCAAAGTTCAAAGTAATGCTTGTTGATACATTTTTTCCTCTCTCCACGGTAATGTAAACCATACATGGATATTATCTATTAAGCAAAAGTCTCTCGACTGATTACAGAGGAAAATCCTGGTAGGTTGATACGGTAAGGGTGTGCTTATATATTAATAGTTATTTTATCTCTCATTTGATCATAGAGCTTTGTTTTTTTGCCATTGTGGCAACGCACATTACGAAAAGAGATAGTGAACTTTTACTTTTAGGAAGAGTAGTGAATTCTTATGCGTACCTACCAAATTTTATTTTCTTTTTTAACCTAAGCTATTTAGAATGAATTGATCATAAGAACGTCAGATCTTGACGGGGAAATGAAAAGGATAATCAAATTTCACCCGTTTTAAGGATGGCGGACTTCAAATAAGGAGATAAAATAATTAAAAAAACAAACAAGAAAAAATGAATGAATTTTGAAGAAGATGCTCTCGTAATAAGTCGTTGCAAATCAATTTTTTATTCTACGTTGTAAGGTGATGATGATATCACTAAAGAGGTATTCAGTGATCTGTGCTAGCGAGATATATGAAGACTTGCAGTCAAAGAAAGACCCAATGAAATCTCAATCATATGAAGTTTTGGTCTCTGGTGTGAACTCGACAAAAGGGTTGTAAAGGTGGTCGACGATGGTCAAGCATACAACTCGACTTGATTGAGGCCCTTATCGATGGGAGACCCGAATCAACGAGAATTGCAAACAAACACACAAAAAAGATGTACAAGAGATTGGTGACTCAATTCCACCAAAAAGACGTGTATATTTGAGGGGAGGGCGATGCTTCTGAATTTCTAGTATAGTTATTGGTGATACAATATCTCTCGTTTTCTCTCCAAGATTCTCTATTTATAGTACAAAGAAAGATTTAACAACATTCAACCCCTATAATGGACTTCGCGGATTCCCCAACACGTCCGTTATTTGGCTATGAATAGCATTTGTAACGTCACCGTTAGCGTTGACGTGGATGTTGCCACCTCTTTAACTCTAGTCAACTGGATTCTTTGGTGGGTAGGACTCCCTCGGATCCGATTGGATGTTGGTGGGTTGGGTCAACTCAGATCTGTGGATTTGTTGAGTATTCGGGTAGTCGAATTTTTTTGAACTTTGTACGAAATTTTAAATCTGATGACACTTTTTACTTCTCATCACGCCTCAAACACGCTCTCATCTCCTCCCCGCCCTCATGGAAGTAGGAATGGAGAAAGAGAAGGAGCATGAGCTTCGGATGCCAAGGAGGTCACCGGGAACCTCCCGCTGGAGCTAAAGCCAAAAGGAAAAAAAAGAGGCCTAGGGAGAGAAGCTAAAGGAGGCAAAGGTGATTGGCGGATTCGCAACATGGAGAAGGTGGAGGTGTGGAGCACGGGTGGATGAAAATGGTGAAAAGGGAACCAGGGAGGAGGGCCCTCGATCAACAGCGGAAGCACAAAAAGAAGCTGAGCTGCCTTCGTGGGCTGTAAAGAAATGGAATTTGTTTAGAAGGATAACCCTGTTCTTCCTTGCTGCCACGAGTTACTCCTGAATTGACGAATTTCAAAATAAGCTTTTCAATTCTGGAATAAATTCAATCAACTTAGGACGTGGAAGAAGCTTGTTTCATGATTTTATTTAATTCTCGATGTACACAAAGCCCCCACCAAGTTGTTCTTTGATATCACATAAAATATAATTATCTAATTCATCATTATTTTTTATTTTTTATTTTTAAACTAAATATCTTTTCAAACTTATTTCTTAATAACTTTAATCACTTAATAAAAATAAAAATTAGTCTATTTTGTAATAATTCTTTATTCTTGATATATTTCCGTCGAACTCTGTTCCTCTTCGCAAATGTTGCGTCCACTAAATTCGAGGGGAAGGAAGGAGTCAGGAAGAAGGAAACAAAGGGAAGGGCTTTTTGAAAATGTGATTTTATCCCTTTTGGACTAAAAATAGATGGTGAAGATAAGAGGCAAAGCATCGTACGTAAAGTCCCTCTTTAAAATGTGATGGCACGTAGGACTTTTTTTTAATGTTTCTTCAGGTAACGGAGAACAAAGAGGCAAACTTTATTTATCAACTTTAATAAAGCAAAACCACTCTCCTCCGGACTAATTAAATTTAATCAATCTAAATGACTTTCAAGAGTAGAAGTGAATTTCTTTCCGCCATTCAAAGATGATTTGAAAACATCACCTACCAAACTTCTTGTTTGTTCTGCGCGTTGCTATTGACAATAGTGTTTTCCTTTTGTAAACATGAATTTTCATTACACGGTGACGTAGAGATTAAAAGGGCGCCTAACTTCCAGGGGAGGAGAGAGACAATCGATCGGGAAACTCTTGAGAGAGAAAATAAGAAAAATTAAAGGAGAAAAGGAAAAAAAAAAGTACAAGGAAAGCAACTAAGACCGTTGGGTGACAACTAACGGTGTACACGGATGGATTGACTTAAACTTAAATCGATCCAACCAAATTGGATTGAATTGGGTTAAGTTAAGTTTGATCGAAAGTTATATGAATTAGGTTAGGTTAAGATTTTCTCAATCTAAGAAAAAATAGGTTATATGAGGATTGTGGTTTAACAAATCCAAAACTAACCTATAATTTGATAGAATTTATTTATACATGAATATATGTGTTACATATATAATATATTGTGTGTCAATATATTATACATACATACATATATATAGTTAAAATGTAGGAAAATACGTTGAGTGACATTTTTTGTAATGTAAGGTGATATGAATGTGATATTCACTTGATAATTAATATTTAATATAAAAAAATAAAAAAATGTGAAGTCTCTTACATTATGAGTTCCATCATATTGAAAAAAATCATCATATTATTTTAAATTAAAATATATAGGTGATAAATCATTTTGCACCGGTAATAAATTATTTTGTATGATTTTACATTGGTACAAAATTATTCTGGATGATTTTGTACTGGTGATAAATTATTATAGGTGATTTTATATGGTGTAAAATTATTTTAAAGGTGAAAAGTGATTTTGAAGGTGATTTGGTGGTTTTGGACAGTTGTATAGTGGCTTCGAAGGTAATTTAATTTAGTGATTTGCATATGTGCAAAATAGTTATTGATTTTAACATTTGTGAATTCATCACATGTTACTACTTTTTAACGTAAAAAGTAAATACATAAAGTGGGGATCACGTTTATACCTCGGTGTGTTGCATTTTGCATCCTTTGTGTGTTTGTGTACTCACACCAAGTTACAAATTAAAAGTTAAAATTTCATCTCAGAGTTTTGACATCTCTCTTTTGCATCCCAAATTCTGAAGACCCACCTCTCCTCTCTTATTCCCCACAGGGACCTCATCACCACCACCGGACGACCGATCTCTCATCTTTTCTTCCCTACAAAGATCTCACCACTACTACCAAAGTAGCACCTCTATATTTATTGTAGATTATTAATACAGATCTGAATTTTTATATGTAGCTATTAAATTTATTATAGTATTTCTTTATCTTTTCTCGTTAATTTTATATTATATCTTTTTTTTTATTTGAAGTTTTTTTGCTTTTACTTATTTTATTAACTTTTTAATAAGATGAAGCTTGCTTATGAGTTTATTTATTTATTCTTATTATTAAGTAGGAAAGGTATATAAAATATGTAAAAAATAAACATAAATTTTAGCTGGTTAACAACTTGTCCAACTTAACCTGATTTTATGAGTTAAGTTGAGTTGTATTGAATAATCTAACCGATTGGATTAGATTGAATAGTGTAATAAATTAAGTTGAATTAAAAAAATCCCAACCAATGAGTCGTGGGTTGAGTTCCAACTAGACTTATGTTCACTTCTAATGACAACCTAAAATACCCACCTTGTTAAAAAGAGAAAAAAAGGAGAAGGATCATCTTTTGGATGTTGCAATCGCATCCCTATCCTATTCTCATTTTTGTGCCGCTTTACGGCTAGTTTACAACTTGGGCTTGTAATTGGGGTTGGCAATTGTGAAACAAGAGATATTCTCTTGTTTCAGATATATAAAAATGTAAAAATTGATATATTTTATAATGTAAGGAGGTAATAGCAACTAAAAAAAATAAAATTTAAAGTATAGATTATGTCACATGTCCTCCCTTCACATAAAGAAAAAATGCAAATAATGTCATGTACCAGGATTCATCGTTGCATAAAAGAGTTACTATCACTTGTAAACAAAAAACACATAGATGTAAATTTAAAAAGATATTGGTGTAAAATTAAAATATATCAATATAAAATTAAAATATATGGATGCAATAATTTTATACTTATGTAAAAATAAAAAAATCACTTTTAAAATTATTTTAGATCAATATAAAATCACAAAACTTATCTTAATAACTAATTTATTTCGATGTAAATTTATTTTATACTAATATAAAATCATAAACTATACATCAAAATTATTTTACACCCATAAAATGATAAAATACATTTCAAAATCAATTTCTACTGATGTAAATTATTTTTCAACTATAAAATTTGATTAAAAATAAAACAATCACGCTTATGGTCAAACTCACAGAATGATGGTTAATTTTTTAAAATAAGATGAGACCAATGACGTACATTACTTTTTAAATTTTTTACATTAAATAAATTTTTTGATAAAGTCCGTGCATGTATCATCCGTACATTGCAAATTACATCATTTTTTCCAATTTTTTTTATGTCTACATCCATTTTGCCTCTATGCATTTACTGTACGGCAAGAGGCAATATCTTCTGTCCGTGCACAGCGAGTACGTGTCGGTGTTTAGGATTTTAGTGGCTTAAATGTAATTAATCTACCATTATTTTAGAATTGATCTAAATAATAATTAATTTTAACTGAGTTTATATCTGAATGTACATCGAAATTGGTGTATCCATACTGATATAAGTTATATTATTTTGAGTTATATATTTAAAGAAGTATCAGTATTTGCGTTAAGTATTGATACTTATAATTTATTATTTGGAACTCATGTTCATCTAAATATTTATCCAACACTTACAGTGTAATAAGTATTGGTATGCATAGGGTACTGATATTCTTAAGGAGAGAGCTAATCTCAACGAGTATCAGTACTCATTAAGAGTATCGGTACTTATTGAGTACTGAACACATTGCCTGTAACCTATCAGTACCGATATTAATGATCGGGATCGATATTTGTGAGTTACAGGTTCTGGTGACTTCAAGTTCAGAACCTGACTTAGGACTCATGTATATCGATATTCACATATAAGTTTTAGTTTTGAACTTAAGACGACCTGCAGTAGATATATAGCTTGTATGTATCGGTACTCATGAAGAGTACCAGTACTAACAACCTACAGTATACTTTAGGATCTAAAATTGTAACACCTGAGTATCGATACTTATCTAAAAGCATTGGACCTACAATTACAAGATATAATTTTGATTTTCTTTTAAAAGATTCAACACAATAATGATTTGTATAAAATTGAGATTAATATACGATATACATCTAAATAAAATAACATGTATATGCTTGAATTTAATGGAACGAACTATCATACAAATAAGTAATATACATAGATCCGTTCGTTATTCCATCATTATAAATATATCTATTCTCATGCTAGAAATAGAGACCCACAAGTGAGGATAAAAAATACTTGTATTCATCACAAAAACAAGAATAGGGGACTACTAAATGTTATTTTCAAAAGAACCCACCCTTAGATCCTTGATTGAGAATCACCTGAAGAAAGAACACCTTCTTTCCTCCTGTTGTTTTGAAGATCACGACATCAAAGACTTAATTTAGCAATTAATGTGACCAATTGCTATATAAATTATATATCTACTCATGGAGAACACACAATTCACATTTAGGTCTCTTCACATATATTTTAATAAATTACACAAATCTTTTTACATTTAACCCATATAAAATCAAAAATCTCATTTGATCAATTTAAAATATAAAATTAAGATATAAATTATTTTACTTATTATTATTTGATTATATATATATATTTATATATATAAATCCACATTCGAAATTCTCGTTAAGGAAGGTAACGGGGGCAAGTGCCAACCCTTGCTTGTAGAATACTATATATATAGTTAACTCGTGCATCATTTCGATAATTTAATGAAATGTAATATGGAGGATTACTAGTATTAATTAAGTAAATTTGTCCATCCTCAAAATGGGCATGCATGATTAATACATACGGTAATTTATCAGTTGAGTCTATACATGCATGGAGGTTTGATCCATTATGCATGTGTCGTAAGGAAAATATAAAACCTTTCTCAATGCTTTTAAAGTCCGTCAACTCACAATAATAAGAAGATCTCAATTAGTGAGATTTTTCGAAGTCCATGGACCGTAAGAACTTATAATTCGACACCGTAGCACACACTTGCCAAAAGAGAGAACAAAAAAGGAAAAAGACGTGACACTGCAAACAGAGCAACAGGGCAACGCTGGTTTATATGCTTCAGATCACTCATACAGATGGACAGCTCCACAAAGTACCCATATTTATTGCATCAATCATGTCATATGGGTACCATATGTATGCGTGTGTGCACACGTACTTAGCAGTGTATGGTGCAGAAGCAACGGCGGCGAAAGCCACGGCACTTGCCACCGGTGAAGCCCTCGGTCCGGCAAACGTGGTGGCAGTTGCTCTTGCTGAAACAGAGGCCCCTGTACATGTGGCTCGGAGACGCACACTTCCTTGCCTCCGCCACCTTCGCACCCATATCTCCTGCACATGCATGCACAAATGGGGCTTACATACGTAGGGGAAGATAAAGACGAATCCTTGAAAGTAGGAGCAGGTGTTAAAAGTGGTTACCAGTGGAGAAGAGGAGGAGAACGACGAGGAAGAAGATAGCGGAGAAGACATGCATACGCGCCATAGCTAACAGAGGAGTTTGGTGAAGGAGGAAAGGTTAGCTTCCTACTTGTAGCCTCTCCGCTAGTGGCAATGCTTAGTGCGATGCTCACTTTGTATCTTTAAGTAGTGCTGTTGCGCATCATCTTTTGAAAGTTGGAGAATTGGGAAAAAGAGGAAACGAAAGCTACTTTTCTGGGGAAAGTGATCATATACCAACTTCCCCCAACACTGTGTGCTGAAGCCTGCACTGGGGCAGGGTGTCGGATCTAAATAGGAATGAAATTAGATGGGTATTCGTTATTTATAATTAGTTTTTTAAAAGATTTTTTTAGGTGAATGTCATTGAAAATTTTTAAAATTAATTAAATATCATTAAATTCTCTATATTTATAAATATACATTGAAAAAGTAACGTTATTTTTAAATTTATTACTTCGTTAACCATAATAGTTAAATTTAATGATTATAAATTTAAATGTAATAAAAAAATATCTTTTAATCTTCAAATTTTATTATTTAAATTTTCACCTCCATTCCTTCCCCCACCAGTTCACCTCACTTCTTCTCACCTCTAACTATTTCTTTTATTTCCACTCTCCAACCTTTGACCACCTCTTTTGCTCCTTCTCTAACCACCACCTCCTCTCAACCACTTCCTCTTAGCTCCTAAGGTGACATCGAAAATGACAACGGAGTGACAAATATAAGAATTCTATTACTTTTTCAATGTTATGTCTATAAATATAGTGAATTAAATGATATTTAAGTAATTTAAAAAAATTTCAGTGACATTTATATGAAAATCCCTTTTTTTTATTTCGAAAAGTGGATATAATTTTTTTTTGTATCATATCCACGAAAAATCAAATACAATTTTAGTTCTAATAAAAATCAAATATGGGTATAAAAGTCAAATATAAGATGGAGCGATCAACTTACCCTTTTCGCCTGACCTACCTAGCTCGCAAGGGCCTTAAGCGATGAAGCACTAGATGACATGCAATTAGCTCAATACAAAGGAGTGCCTTATCTAATCAATAATAGAGTCAAGATGGCCTAATGAGGGAGATGGAGGATTGGCCCAAATGACAAAGCGACGAGCCAAGAAGTGAGGTGACAAGTAGTGCTAAGCATCGAGTTGTGTTGCCTTGACTCAGCCTTGGGCCCGACTCGCTAGGCTCGACCTAGGCCTAGGTCCATAACTTAAAGGGTCGGGCTTGGATCAAAATTTTTGCTCATTAATTAAATGGGCCTGGGTCGGGACCCAGGTTGGCCTAAGCTCTACCCATTTAGGACCTGTATATATATTATACATATATGTATTCTATATATACATAAATTAATATATTCAAACTTAAAAATAAAAAATAACAAAACTCTTTCCTTATTCATTAATGTCCAACTCATTCTCGTGACATCCACTCTTACGAGGGGCATACTCACTCTTAATCTCCACCCAATCTTGTAAATTCGTAACCCACCCATTAGCGTGGTCAAGTCTATCAAGTATTTGTTATGAATTAGAATTAAATTATATAAAATTTTTTAATTATTTTAGGGATTTTTATTTAGTAAATTACACAAATTTTCTTTCTTTTTGAATTATAAATGGGACTGACCTGGCCAAGCCTGACTCATTTATTTTCGATTAGGCTTAGGCTTAGGTCAAGATTTTGCAAATTAAATAGACTCGGACCGAACCCATAGGTCTGCTTATTTAAATGGGCTTGGGTGGGGCTTAGGTTGACTTTGAAGGGTCAGGTTCATTGCTTAGCCTTAGCAACAAGTTAGAAGGCAAAGCAATGTAGGTGACAATTATGTTTCTTGATGATCAAATGATTACTTGAAGTAATTATGTCCAAAATTCACTATAAAAAGGGATAATGGAAGAAAATTTCATTGTAAACTATCGAGAGTTAGATCTCATCTTTAGATATACACTATTAAGGTAGAACTAAATCATCAACTCTCTCTTTCTCATGCTTTTGATATGTGATCTTGATGATTAGACCCTTGTGACTTATCAGAATCATATGTAAATTTTGACATTACATATCCAAATCCATATTAAATAAAATTCTAAATTTATTATTCAAATCCGACGACATTCGGATATGGTCATCTGATATTGGAACCACATGTTTTAAACCTTAAATTTACTTTTTCTAATTTTTTTTTTTCCAATAAGGTAAGATTTAAATTTGATCTTTTCGGTGACAATCCACTTAATCATTAGATTACTCAATTAAATGTACATCAAATATTTCTATCAAGATAAAAGGAATTTAATGATGGTATAAGAAGTAGAAGTGAAAGTAAAAGTTATCTTAGAGTCATGAAAACTGACGTTCAATGAATTATGTATTATTGTATTTTTCGAGGAGTATTCTCCTTCTTAGTTGTGTTGGAACATGTTCTCACAAGTCCTTTCTCATAAGGACTTAAAATTTCAATTGTTCTCTAATGGAGGGGTTAGAATAATTCAATGCCTGTGAGATACGTGCAATCCTGACGTAGTGAATTTGGATGAAAAATGACAATTGCAATAGGTGACAATGGGATGTCATCATTCACTCTGATCATCTTTAATAGAATAATAACAAATGTACCCCTTTTCCACGGTACGGCGCGGATCTCCAAGCTGCACACGCAAGACAGAAGGACAGAAATAAAGGGTGGGAAACTATTTGCGTCGTTTCGGCCGTACACCTCCCAACATCCTTTTGTGAAATATATGGACACGATCCCAAACCATTGTGTAATATATATATATATATATATATATTTTACATATATATTTTACACATGGATAAGGTCCGTTTGTCTGCAAGTGAGTAGTTATTCTTGGTCAGTGTCAAAGACGAGGTAAGTGTTCAGATGAAGATCGATGAAATTTCGTTACCATGGTATTGCTTCTTCCAAGAAAGAGAGAGGAAAAATTTTATGTCAAATAACTTTTGATAATAAATAGTTCTTTTCCAGCTATTTCCAGAGGTTTTATCCTCACCTACCAACTTATCAGAATCACTGCTCCATCACTTAGATTCTGTTTGGAGGGAGCATTAGTCGGTGGATATCCACGTTCAAACTTATAAGAAAGATTCTCTATATCATTGAAAAGATTCTAGACCATCAAATCATCCTCGTAGGATCCAGATGAATTGGGAGTCATGCTGGGCTAATACACATCCACGTTCACACACACTCTCTCTCACGAATCCAGCTCTCAAATTAATCAAAATCCATCGACTTAAAGATTTCAAGGGGCATCCACACTTTGTGGCAAGAAAGTGTGAACTAAGGGGGAAACATGGGAACAAAATCACACTATATATCTTAGCTTAGAGAAGCCTTTATTCCTTGGATCATTAGTTTATATCTTCGAAAACAAATTGCACACACATGCACGAACACACAAACACAAATGCACACATATGCATAAACACACAAACACAGACAAGAATGCTCGCACTTACAATGACTAGTACCAAAAGATGACCATGCATGCATATATAACGATTATGCCACACGTGTATTACATGTGCACGTACTTAATTAAATTAACAATGCTTGTAGCAGCAGCAACGACGGCGGAAGATGGGGCCACAGCACTTGCCACCAATGAAGCCCTCGATTACGCAAACATCGTGACATTTGTTCCTTCTGATACAATAGCCCTTGTACTTGCGGCTGTGACTCCAACACTTCCTTGCCTCCGCCACATTCGCACCCATATCTCCTGAATGCATGGATGACGCCATGTTAGGTCAAGAGAAATGTTTCATGCATATAAAAAAAAAATCCACCCAAAAAATCACCCACATCCCATGGCGAGATGTTGGGTGGGGCTTTTTTGTGTGTGGGAAAGTGCACCGGTACATCGTCATGACGCACATATACGTTGGTTTGAAGCAAGTGGGAGTAAGAGTACTAATTAATCAATTACCGGTGGAGACGAGGAGGAGGACAAGGAAGAAGATCGCAGAGAAGGCGCGCATCTGTGCCATAGGTAATGAAATTAAGGAGTTGTGGAAGGAGGAAGGTTGGTGGATCTTCTACCGTGGAAGTAATTAGGTTCTTCATGTGCTTCCTATTTATAACCTCTCTGCTTGGTGGGTTGATCACCGTAAGTCTTGGTCGTCGCCCATCATCGTTTGCAAGGTAGACTTTTTGGAAAAGAATAGTATATTTTACCTTATCTCATCAGTAGGAAAATGAGAATTAAGGGAGGTTCCTTTCGGACACAGAAGTCAAATCAAGGTGAGGGCAACGTCCCTTATTGTTGTAGAGACGTAGGAATTAATCATATAGTTGGAGAAGAGGGGTGGGATCAATTATTATTTGCCAGTGTAGAAAAGTTCTACAACAACAAATGTGATAATGCATTTTGATTAGAGGTTTTCAGATGCTTAAGGCCAGCTAGTTAATTTACTTTCAATGTAGTCAGGAAATTTGGTTTTTTTACTATGAAGCAGCTGGTGCTTGCATTCATTAAGATTTAGTGGTAATGGAGTTAAATCGAGAGTTTACATTCACTTGAACATGCGGTGATCTGCAATGAAATGTGACTAAGCATGTATACTTGGGTCGCAGGTGGTGTTATATTCTCATGATTTTATTGGTATGGCATGAATGTACTATTGAAGATTTGGGGCAACATAATTAGGTATTCATGTCCACAAAGCCACACATGCTTGTTAGTGGATACCTTGCGGTAGGCCTTCTCCCTTGACTGCAGGGAACGGAAGAGTATATGGTTAACGTTTTTGTTGTTATTTTCATATAGGTTGTCCTTTCTATTAATTGAAGAGACTTTCGTTAGATCTTGGCATAATCTTAGAGTACCGATTTAGGTACTCGGTTGATCACTCCCATCTAGATTCTCCGCTCGCAATGCCATCCGAAGGCCTAACAATCTTCGGTGGAGCTCACCCGACCCTTGCTCTAATGTCCGAGTGAGGCACCACTTTCTCTAATCTTAAGAGATACAGAATTACAATTAAGCCTGTTCGTTCCTTCATGCTCCACTCTAAGTAATACTTTCCTCAACTCCAACCTCTAGGCGATGTGCTCTCCTCTCCCTGGTGGTAGAAACACCCTATGCTATTCAAGTAAACCTTCAACCTTCTTTCTTCTCTTAGCCCTCCAACTTTGCTCGAGTCCTCGATGACGCACCTCTCCTTTCTTCTTTCCAACATACTCTTAACTGTCACCACCAAACGACCCACCTTTCCTCTCTTCTTCTCCACAAGGCTCCCACGACCACCACCGGAGCACCCCTTTATATTTGTTGTCGAAAATTAATATAAATCTAAGCCTTTATATGCACCTACCAATTTTATTATTATGTATGTCTTTATTTCTTCTTATTACTTCTAGATTATGTATTAATTTTTTTGTTTGAAGTTTTTTTTTACCTATTTTATTTATTTTTTCATATGATATAAGTTGTTTATGAGTTTAAAATTTTTTGTTATTAAATATGAATGACATAAAAAGTATGTAGGAAATAAACATAAGCTTTGACTAGTCAACAATCTGCATAACTCAACCCAACTCGGCCTGAGGGTTGGGTTCGGTAGTGTAATAGGTTGGATCGAGTTGGAAGAATCCTTACCTGCAAACCATGGATTGAGTTTTGTAAAGACCCGTTCTGGTTTGAATCTTTTAAGACGTCTGGACTGTCAGTCAGACGTCTGACCAGACGTTTGGATCCCTTCTTAGACATCTGGAAATTGAAAAACCTGTATGCGAAGTTGGTTTTGCACACAGCCAACGCACAGACTCTTTTCTTCCTTCTCTCTCTTCTCTTTTTTTTCTCCCCCTCGCCGAACCCTAACCCATTGCTTATATAAGGAGCCCCCTTCCTCTCCTCCCCACTCCACCACCACCACCTTCCTTTACCCTCCACAATCGTGAGAGAGGCACGCGAGAGAGAGGGAGCAAGAGCGAGGAGGAGAAGCGGCGTGAAGAGAAGGAGGAGGTTGAGCTCACGAGCTCGTGGAGGCTCGCCGGAGTGTTGTACGGCCACTGTGGTGCGTACGGGAGGAGGAGAGTGCCGAGGCGTCGTCCCCGACTTCCTGCAGTGGCCGGAGCTGCAACCGAGAGGGAGGAGCTGTGGCGGAGCGTAGCGAGAGGAGCGGGAGCGCGTTCTGATACTGGATTTTTTCCAGTATCAGATGTCCGAAGTGCCTTCCAGATGACGGGCTGGACGTCTGGTGATGACACCGGACGTCTGAAAGCGGGTATTCGCGCAGGTACGTCCTTCTCGCGGTTACAGCCATGCAGGTCGCACCGCAGAGACGATTTGTTGGGCTAAAAAGGGTTGTGCTTCTCTGTTGTGTGCAGGAGCAGCTTTGGCAAGGCACGCGGCACGTCCTCCCATGCTTTTCGGATGTCTAGACAGCTTACTAGACGACCAGGGGCATTCCCAGACGATAGGAGGATAGGTCAGACGTCTGGAGCTAAGTCCAGATGGTCAAGTATGAGTCCTGGACGTCTGAGGTTGACACAAGGACTTGAGGTGAGAATCTGGTGACTTTTAAGATGTCTAGACTTGGTTCCAGACGTCTGATTTTGGTCTATAGACTTGTTTTTGACCCGTTTAGGGTCTGATCAGGGTCCATTTTATGCAAATGAAATATTTATGGTTTCCTTGTGAGTTCCTCTACATGTTAGAAACCTGTATATACTATTTTGAATGTTCTGTTGTGATATGTTCCTTGGTATAAAACTTCGACCTGTTGCGTGTCTGGGGCTTGCAGAGGCATGTGAGTCTACAGTTTGAGCCCCCAATACTTCCGGATTGTCTGGTAGAGTGGTTTCCCCCTGTTCTATTTATAAAACATTAATGCAGTCATGATAATTAGATAACTAGAAACCTAGGATGTGGCATGAATCCTAGGAGGAGAAATAGTTGCACTGTTTGTATGCGTGATTGAGATTATAGTCATAAATGAATGAGTTGAATTGTAAACAACTGCCTGTTAATAAATACGAGTTGCCTGTTAGAATATGAAATGCCTGAGATAATTAAACAGTTATCTATGATATCACTTGCTGCATATGTTAAATTATGAAAATACGAGTTGCATGTGTATAATACGAGAATAGAATTGTGAATGATGAAACCTAGTATGGAATAATATGGTAGATATGAGCATGAACCCTACGGGGAGTTAGGAATAAAGCTCCTGTGAATGAATGGAAAGGTCTGGAAAATTTGAGTGGGAAGTGTGCTGGCTTTTGAGTACGTGGTACCAAGGAGAGCGACTGTCCCCTTTTTAGTGTAGAGTGGAGCTAGTGGCCCTTGGGTTGGGACCCAGGGTTAGGATTGGCCACTCTACATCGACTTCTGTTGGCCCTTGCATACACTGTACCAGGGAGAGCTACTAGTGTAGGGAGGGAGCTAGCCACCCCACAGGGCCCAGGGTTCAGCTAGCCACCCTACACCGACCAGTTAGGTCCATTGGGCAAACCAGGATAGTCAGATGAGGGTGTGTGGACTGTAGAGGGGCGAGACCCCTGTTTGGTTATGAGGGGCTAGACCCCTGCAGCTGAGAGGGCTAGGCCCTATACTATTCCGTGCTGTACTTTAGGCGTACCCGCTAGCGGAAACGACTGACCACGTGCCAGTGCGGGGTGGCTACCCGTGCGCTTATCGCGCGTGCCGTAGTCACCGCTACGTCTGTCTGTGACCTCAGGGTGGTTGACTGGGTGTAAGATTACCACGGGGGACTCTTTTAGCCAGGAGAGTACCATGTGTGCCTTCTACTCTTCGGAAAAGATTGCAATCAAGATTGTTCCCACGAGGAACATACGAGATCAAGAAAGAAGTCTGAAAGTAAACCAATGGATGAAAAGGAATTACTTGTAAAATAAAATAATTGGAAAAGATAAATTTACCTGTTAGCTTTTACAACTTTAGATAGTCTGGTTACCACTCTACTCAGCATTCACTGACTCCATTTTCTCATAATCCTTTATAGGTCCAGGAGTTGAGCAGCCCGAATTACCGGCTGCAGAGGGTGCTGGGCCCAGTTGAGGCCAGTAGTAGTTTCTTACTGTTGTTGTACTCTTTTTCTGCTAGTGAGTTTCAGACTTTGTTTACTGTTCCTGTTATTGTACTTTTGTTCTACTTTCTTATTGTTGTGGTGGTATATACTGTGTAGCAGCTTTTACTTCCTTTACTGCTTGTACGCTTTTACTTTTAGTTACCTTACATAGTGAATGTGGTTTATTTTCCTACTTTTCGATTATTTCTCGTTGGACGACTGGGTCTTGGGATTAGTCGAGTCGAGCCGGTCTCGGGTCCTGTAGGGATTCGGGAATCGAGTCGTAACAAGATGGTATCAGAGTAAGGTAGTCCAGAGAAATGAACCAATTAGCCTGAGAATAACCAATTCACGTGCATGTAACTAGAGTAACTACCACAACATACCGCTTGACATCTGTTCTGAGTTCCTTTCGCTGATGTCCATTAGAGTTGGCTTCTTTTGTTCTCTTTTCCACATCTCCTTGCAGGAGATGCCTCGTCGTGGAGTTCTTGAGGCGGGCCACGGACGCGGCCGTGGACGAGGTCGGAGGGGTGGACATGCCGGGCCCGAGGTACCAGTTGACCCGCTACTTCTCCTGGGCGTTCAGGCCCAGGACCTCACTCAGCTAATCAAAGATATAGTACGAGAGGAGCTCCACCCGCCTCCACGGGCGCCTCTCCTTGAGGACGTGGAGGGGGAGTCCTCTGTGGGATTGAGAGATCGACGCAACGTTGGGCGAGCAGGAGGGGAGGGGGTGGTCCTCCACCGCCCCCACCACACTCTGACAGTTCTGAGCACGAGCCCTACGTGCTTGGATGAGTGCCTGTTCCCCCACTACAGCTGCACTACAAGCTTTTTGGACAGTTCCGAAAGCTAAAGCCCCCCTCCTTCAAGGGGGACAAGGACCTGTCTAAGGTAGAGGATTGGCTGGAGCAGATTGAGAAGGTGCTTGACACTTTTCGCCCCCTGTAGAGTGCCATGTGGCCTTTGCCACGTACCAGCTGGAGAGTGCAGTACACAGGTGGTGGAGGGCGGTCAGAGACCAGGAGAGGGGAGAGTTGACGTGGGACTAGTTCGTGACCCTCTTCTGTGAGTAGTACTTCCCGCAGACTTAGTAGGACCAGAGGAGGCAGGAGTTCTACACTCTCCGCCAGGGGACGATGACTGTTAGCGCGTATGGCACACGCTTCCTGGAGCTGTCACGTTTTGCTGCGACAACCGTAGCTACGGAGGAGGAGCGCCTGTGGAGGTTCACTGAGGGGCTCCGGCTTGCTATTTGGGGGTATGTCAAGCCCCTAAAGCTGCCCACCTTCTCGAGAGTGGTGGAGGCAGCCATGACGTACGAGGAGACCAACCTGGCCGTGCAAGACACCGAAAGCGGACGGAAGAGGCCCTACCAGCCAGAGTACTTAGAGGGCCGATGAGAGAGGAGGAACGTGGCACCCGCGGGAGAGCCGTCTCGTTTTGCGGGGCCGTCGGTGGCCTTTGGGGGCCCTCGACAGGGGCTGGCTATCAGCATTGGAACCCCACCCAGCCGTCAGCAGGGACCTATCGAGGGAGGGAGTCGAGTCCCCCTCTGCTACTAGTGTGGCCAGCCGGGCTTCATCAGGAGGGACTGCCCGTCTAGGGCTGGAGCGTAGCAGATGATCCCCGCACTGAGCACTGAAGGCCGAGCAGGTGGTTGTGGTTCCCAGGCAGGTGGGAGAGGGCAGCAGTCACGTGGAGGGTACCGACTAGCGGCTACTCGCCTGACTTAGAGTGTGGCTGCTTCTTTTGCACCAAGAGCTAAGGGGTGTATCAACACCCTGACATATAGAGACACCAGGGCATCCGGTTCAGTGGTGGCAGGTATGGTTACCGTTTCTGGCAGATTAGTTTACGTGCTTTTTGATTCCGGCGCCACACACTCTTTTGTCGCTGCGACTTTTGCTGTCAGTTTGGGACAGAACTGCGTGTTGTTAGAGGATCCATTTGTGATCAGAGGTCCAGGTGGCCAGCTGTTTGTAGCTGAGGAGGTCTGCACAGACTGTGAGGTCAGTATTGGGGGACACAGCCTCCCCGCTGACCTGATCGTGATACCGATGGTGGATTTTGGCATGATTCTTGGGATGGATTGGCTGTACGCTTACCACGCCTTAGTAGACTATTTCGGGGGGAAGATCGTCTTCTCCATACCGGAGATACCTTCCTTTGAGTTTCACGGACAGCCGGTGGACGGAGGTTTCAGATGCATATCTGTGCTTCGGGTAGTGAGACTTTTGAGCCAAGGGTGTGAGGGCTTTCTAGCTTATGTGGTGGCGGAGCCCAGCCCCGTGGTAGGCTTTTAGAGCATCTTGGTTGGTGGTGATCTTTTTGGGATCGTCATCGAGTTTGATTATATTTTATTACTCGAATAATTCAAAAATTCTTCGAGGTTGAACCCAGGGACCAAGCTTGATTTTAGAAGTGTAGAAAATCACAATTTACAATAATACACTGTTTTACAAAAGAACAACTAAAGAGAAAGGAAATAAAAATGTTTCTTCTCTTTTCTTCTTTGTCCTTCTTTCTCTTCTTCTTTCAGTCTTCAGACGTCTGATTCTGGGAATCAGATGCCTTAAGTAGCCACTTGCTACAGTGCACGTCTCCTTCTTCCTTTCTCTGCTGCTGCTTCTGCTCTCCTTGGCTTTTTCTTCTTCTCTTCTTCTTTTCCCTGCTTGGCCTTCTTCTTTGTGACAGCTTCCACTTCCTTCCTTCCTCAGTTGGCTTCTTCTTCTTCTTCAGTTGGCTTCTCCTCTTCCTCTTCTTTTGCTTTTGCTTCTGTCTTCTTCTTTCTCTTCCTTTTCCTCTACTTCTGCTCCTGAGCCTTCTTCTTCTCTTCTCTTCGGTTGCATCTACTTTCGCAGCTAAGTCCTCTGCCGCTTCTTCTCCTGCTTCCTCTTCCTCCTTCTTCTTCAGTTTCCCTGCACAAGCATGGTTAGGCAAAACCTAACCCCTACCCTCCCCATGTCTCTCTCTCTCTATTTCACTCCTGGGTTCGCTCTCCCAGAGCCTACTCGGGTATACGGGTCGGGTTAACACGCCCGGGACCAGGCCCATCGGCGTACGGTGGTGGGCGAGGTGTGCTAGGCTTAGGTAAACGGGTCGGGCCAGGTCCGCGAGGGGTGGTCGCGGACGAGGTCGGGTGAGCGGGTGAGAGGGACCTCACCCCGTGTGATTGAGGCGATAAGCCTCAATCACTTTTTCAATTTATGCGCCGAGGGGCGCTTGAAAACTCATGAGGTGGGACTAAACATCCCACCCTTCTGCCTATGCGCCCGCAGCAGCAAGCGCGAGCAATCGCCACTCTAGCAAAGGCTTTAGACGCCAATTGAAGACCTGGAGCTGTGCGCGGAAGCCTTCTGCGCAACTTGGGCTCGTCTCCTGGAGCTGGAAGGGCTTGAAGCTGCTTGCAAGCTTGCTCTGAGCTCGGCATCAATGGCAGCGGAAGCTCGGAACCTAAAACCACGAATACGGCCTTGCGGCCCTGTCAAAACGCTCGGTGAGCTTCGCTAGAGCACGACGAAAATAACTCGGGGGTTAGTGTGGCATAGTGTTGCCTGTGCGTGTGTCTATGGTAGACTGTGTGCATGCAAGTGGGTGTGTTTGGGGAAGGGTATTAGTGGGTGGCGCTGTCAGTGGAGGGTCGCAGGATGATCGGTGGGTGGAGGTGATGCTTCTGAGGGGTCTGGCTAGGTGGATGGGTGTGGGGAGGTTACGAAGACACCTCGCCGATGATTTGTAGGAGGTGGAGGAGATGGTGGTGGCTTGCGGTTGTTGAGGGGTTGAAATGGAAAATTGGCAGAGGGGAAATAAAGAGGAGGGTGAGAGGGACTTAGCTATAAGTCCAGAGTGAAGGAGGGGATGCGGAGGTGGCGAGCGGCCAGTGCTGCCATCGCCAGAGACGAAGGCGCCTCGGGGAAGAGACGACGACGAGGAAGAGGGGTTGGAGAGCGCCCACTAGTACGGCGTGACGCGGCGGAAGATGGCGGAGGGAGCTCTGCCACTGGTACTGTGGCAGAGCGAGGAGAGAGGAGGGGGAGAGTCGCCGAAAGCTCTGGGCGAATGGCCGGAGTTGGGAGGAGAGGAATTGGAGGGGATTCTTAGGCCAAGTGGAGCTTGAAGGATGCGACGAGGTGTGCCGCTCCTTAAATAGGCGAGAGCTGGCCGGGAGGTGTGCAAAAGCGGCGGGAAAAACTTCGCCGGAGTTGTGGCAGACGGAGACCCATACCTCTCGTGCGTTCGCACGAGAGGTATGGCGGTTGACAGGGCATGGGAGCCGGCCCATGCGATAGGGGACATCGCTGAGAGTCTCCCTTTTAAATCTGGGGCTGGCTCCCCCATGCATGCGTGGCTCCATCCTCCGCGCAAAGTCGCCGAAGGTATGGCCTGCGCAGTGGGTGGTAGAAGGACCTGATTGAAGAAAACAACAGGAAAGCTAGGGGGCATTTGCAAGGTTTCAAAAAGTTAAGGGTCAGAAAGTAATTGTTGAGGATCATTTTGTAAAGAGGGTCAAGACGACCTTTCCTTAGGTCCAAATTTTGGTATAAACCTAATTTGAACTCAAAGAATCCAATGGTGAAGTTGGATTTTAGGTTTGAAAATATTTGACCGGATATTTTGCACAAAAATCCAAATTAGGTCAGAACTTGGGTAAGGACCTCAATTTAGGTTGAAACAGGTTCCAAAGGCCAAATTGAAGGTTCTAAACCCTAGAGAATATTTTTCTATGAATTTTAGAGGATTTAGTTGATTTTTATCTTTCTTGGAACCTTATGAATTAAAGTGGATTTGCTTTAGGGTTACAGAATGTCATTTAATTCCTAGATTTTGTCATAACATTTTTCTGACCAAACCATCCCACTTTTTCCTTTATTAGGTTCACTTGACCTATGTCTAGACCCTTAGAAATCCCGTTCATGCACTGCAATGGTAAAATTACAGTTTTATCCCTTGTATAATGTTTTATTCTCTGATTAACAATTCCCTGATTTAGGCCTTCCCTTAGGTTATGTAGGAGCTTTTGTTCAATTTATTAGGTCAAAATGTGCTAGCTAGGATTCATGATGAGGTTCTCATCATCGGTGGTTAGTGAGTGTTTACGAGGCGAGATTGTGTTTTAAAAAGATGTTCGTTGCAGTATAAATGAAATCACTGTATAAACAAATAAAAATTTTATTACTCGAAAACCAAGGTATCCGAGGTCGAACTCAGGGAGCAAATTAGTATTTTTGAAACTAAAATTACAACTCTCAATTTTACTCAAAAGATGGTGTTGAATAATAATGCAATTCAATATTTAGGAAAGCTAAAGAGAGAATAAATATGCAAAAAAAGGGATTGAATGTTCTCGTCTTTCTTCTTCTCCTTTCTCTCTCTGCTGTCCTCTTCCCTTATGAATCAGATGTCTGATTTTGTGAATCAGACGTCCTAAACTTGCGTTGCTATAGTGCTTCTCTGATTTGCCCTTTCTCTTTCTGATTTTTGTCTTCTCTTTCTCTCTTCTTTCTCTTTCTCTTTGCTCTACGGCTTCTTCTTCTTCTTTGCTTTTCCTTGTCTTCTTTCTTTCTCTTCTTCTACTCTCTGTCTTCTCTTTCTTCTTCCTTTCTATCTGTGTTCTTCTGTGGCTCCTTCTTCTTCTGTTCTTGATTCCTCCTCCTTCTTCCTTTCTTCTACCTTTAGGTCCTCCTGCCTCTGCCCTTGGTCTTCTTCTTCAGCTGCTCCTCTTCTTCCTCTTCTTCTTCTTCCCTGCCTTAAGCTTTGGCTGCGGCTGCACCTTCAGCTTCCTCTTCTTCTTCCCTGCGCACGCACACAGTAGCAAAACCTACCCCTACCCTCCCTTCGCGTCTCTCTCTCTCTTTCTCGATTGTGCTCTTAGGTACGCTCTCCCAGTGCCGGGTAATCGGGTTGGGTTTCGCGTGCCTGGGTCCAAGAGCACCGGCGTGGGGTGGTGTGCGAGGAGTGTAGGATAAACGGGTCAGCCAGGTCTGCATAGGGGTGACCACGGATGAGGCAGGCGAGGGAGAGGGGACCTCACCCCGTGATCTGAGGCGATAAGGTGGAAACACAAAAACAATTTAAAGTACTCACCTGCGCTGAAAACTACCGAGGTGGGACTAAAGTCCTACCCGCTTCTTTGCGTGCACGTAAGAGGAACGCCTGCCCAATTGCTGCAGCTGCGATCGATGAAGCCTTCGATTGCTAGGTGCGAAAAAGTCGTGGAATGCTTCCGCGCACCTGGGACTCTTCTGCCTGGAGCGATGCGACCTGGAGCGAGCTTGTGAGCAAGCTTTGCTCCTGCTCCAATGGCGGCAGGGGGTCGGACCTGCACTTCACAAATACCGCCTCGCGGCCCTGTCAAAACACTTGGGTAGCTTCGCCGTGTCAAGGCGAAGGTGGTGCTGTGGGTGGAGTGGCGCAGAACGACCTAGGCGTGCGTGCCTAGGTCAGACTGTGACCGTGAAAGTGTGTGTGTTTGGTGGGAGTGTAGGGTACGTGTGGCGGTCAGTGAAGGGGTGGATGATGATCAGTGGGTGATGGCGGAGGTTCTGAGGTAGGTGGCGAGGCATGTGGATGAGTGGAGCGACAGTTGCGCCTTCGCCAGTGGTCTGCCGGAGGGTGTTGGAGGTGATTGGCGGCTGTCGAGGGGAGTTTTCTAAATTTAAGTAGGGGAAAACAGAGAGTAGAGAGAGAGGAACTCACTGAGGAGAGTTGGACGAAGGGGAGGCGGAGAGCGAGCGGCACGTATTTGCCATCGCCGAAGACGAGAACCCATTGAGAGAGAGGCGGCGACGAGGAAGGGGTTGGAGTGGCTCGTGCAGGTACGGCGGGACGCGGAGGAGCAAGGCGGAGATGACTCCACCAATGGTATGGTGGCAGAGTGACGAGAGGAGGGAGGAGAGGTCTCCGGAGCTTGTGGGCTTTTTGGCCGGAGGGGAAAGGAGGAATTTTGGGGGTAATCTTAGGCCAAAACAAGCTTACCTCAAGCGATTGGACCTGGAGCTTCTTTTATAGGCACAGGCAGAGGGTAAGGCGCTTGGAAGGCGAGCAAGACTCTCGTCGAAGGTTGCCTCAGGTACAATACCCATGCCTCTCGAGCGTTTGCACGAGAGGTATGGTGCGAATCAGGACATGGGAAGCTGCTCAAGCGGTAGGAGATTTCTCAGAGGACCCCCCTTTCAAATCTAAGAGTAGCTCCCTGGGGAAGTGAGGAGAAATCCTCCTCGAAACTTCGCCGGAGGTATGGGTCCTCTGCTGCAATGGAAGAGGGACCGGAATGCAAAAAGTGACGAGGAAGTTGTGGGGGTTTGTGCAAGGGTTTTCAAAAGTTAGGGGCCAGAATGTAATTGGACGGACTATTTTGCAAAGTAGGTCAAGATGACCTTCCCTTAGGTCCAAATTTTGGTACAAACCTAATTTGGACCTAAGGAATCCAGTGGTGAAGTTGGATTTTAGGTTTGACCACATTTGACTAGATATTTTGCACAAAAATCTAAATTAGGTCAAATGTTGAGCTAGGACACCAATGTAGGTCAAATAGGTTCCAAAGGTCAAATTGAAGGTTCTAAATCCTGGGGGATATTTTTCCATGAATTTTATAGGGTTTAGTTGATTTTTATCTTGACTGGAACCTTGTGAAATTAAGTGGGTTTGTTTTAGGGTTACCGAATGTCATTTAATTCTTAGATCTCACCGTAACCCTTTTCTGACTGAACCATCCCATTTTTCTTCTTATTAAGTCCAATTGACCTATGTTTAGCCCCTGAGAAATCCAGTTGATGAACTGCAATGGTAAAATTGTAGTTTTTCCCTTTGTTTCATGTTTTCTTTCCAGATTAGTGATTCCTTGAATTATGCCTTTCTCTTGATCTTGAAGGAGCTTTTGCTATCTTTTTTAGGTCGAAAAGGGCTAGTTAAGGCTCATAATGAGGTTCTCATCAGTGTGTACCCCAACGTGTTTCTAGAGGAGCTACTAGGACTACCACCTGAGCGTGAGATTTAGTTTGAGATTTCACTGGTGTCGGGGACCAGCCCCATTTCTACTGCACCGTTCTGGATGGCACCACTTGAGCTGCGAGAGCTCAAGTCACAGCTACAGGACCTGTTGGAGAAGGGCTTTGTGAGGCCCAGTGCATTCCCGTGGGGAGCCCCTGTGTTATTTGTGAAGAAGAAGGATGGTACCCTATGCCTTTGTGTTGACTATAGATAGCTGAATAGAGTCACCATCAAGAACAAGTATCCGCTGTCGAGGATTGATGATCTTTTTGATCAGTTGCATGGTGCCACGGTATTCTCCAAGATAGATTTGAGGTCAGGCTACCACCAATTGAGGATCAGGGAGACCGACGTCTCCAAGACAGCTTTCTGCACCCGGTACGAATACTACGAGTTTTTGGTCATGCCGTTTGGGCTGACCAACGCCCCCGCTGCTTTTATGGATTTGATGAACCGGGTCTTCAGACCGTATCTGGATCAGTTTGTGGTGGTATTTATCGATAACATGCTCATTTACTCGCGGGATCAGGTACAGCACGGACAGCACTTACGGATGATTCTGGACATTTTGAGACGACGCAGGCTGTATGCCAAATACAGCAAGTGCAAGTTTTGGTAGACCCGGTGACTTTCTTGGGCCACGTGATCTCAGGGGTTGGTTTGGTTATGGATCTAGCCAAGGTTGAGGCCGTACTCAGGTGGGAGAGGCCACGTACAGTGACCGAGATACGCAGCTTCTTGGGACTGGTAGGTTACTACCGGCGGTTTATCAGGGGATTTTCGTAGATTGCGCGTCCAATGACTCAGTTGACCCGGAAGGACGTGCCTTTTGCTTGGACAGACGCTTGTGAGGTGCATTTTCAGAAGTTGAAGGAGTGGCTGACTTCAGCTCCTGTGCTTACTATCCCAGATAGCAGTGGCGGTTTTGTGGTCTATACGGACGCTTCGTTGTGGGGTTTAGGGGGTGTGCTCATGCAGTGGGGTCACATTGTCACTTACGCTTCGCGGCAACTGAAGCCCTATGAGCATAGCTACCCTACCCATGACTTAGAGCTGGCAGCTGTTGTCTTCGCGTTGAAGACATGGAGGCACTACCTTTACAGTGAGACCTTTGAGATTTTCACGGATCATAGGTGCTTCAGGTACTTGTTTGATCAGAAGGAACTTAACATGAGATAGAGACATTGGTTAGAGCTCCTGAAGGACTATGATTGCAGCAGCTCCTACCATCCGGGGAAGGCCAACGTGGTGATTGACGCCTTGAGCCGGAAGGTGCCCGCCTACTTGGCCAGCTTACAGGCACGGAGTTGGAAACTTATGGAGGAGTTGGGCAGTTGGCGACCCCGAGAGTCACAGGGTTATTGTAGGGTAGTGACGATTACACGACAGACGAAACCAGAGTTGATAGACCGCATCATCACAGGACAGATGGCAGGTCCGTACCTACAGTCGTTGCGAGACAGAGTGCTGTCAGGGATCCAGGAGACTTCTCTTTTATAGACGAGGTGCTACGCATGAGGGGACGTTCGTGCATTCCCAGGGACGAGGAGTTGTCGAGAGAACTCCTGATGGAGGCACACGGGTCCAGGTTCACCATACATCCCAGGAACACAAAGATGTATCTTGATCTGAGACATGAGTTTTGGTGGAGAGGGATGAAGCGGGATGTGGGTGAGTTTGTGTAGTAGTGTTTGGTGTGCCAGCAGGTGAAGGCCGAGCATCAGAGGCCTGCAGGGCTGTTGCAGCCACTTCCTATGCCAGAGTGGAAGTGGGAGAGCATCACCAAGGACTTGGTGGTGGGTCTACCTGTTACCCAGCAAGGACACGACGTAGTTTGGGTGATAGTGGACAGGTTGACGAAGATGTCACATTTCTTGTCGATCCGGTTCACTTTGGGACTAGCACAGTTGGCAGAGAGGTACATTCGTGATGTGGTACACCTGCACGGAGTTCCGCGTGAAATTGTATCCGACCGGGATACCCATTTTACTTCCTAATTTTGGGCTGAGTTTCAGCAGGCTTTGGGGACACGGTTGAGGTTCAATACTGCGTACCGCCCCTAGACAGACGGACAATCAGAATGCACTACACAGACATTTGAGGGCCTTTTGCGCGCCTGTGTACTAGACTGGAGGGGCTCTTGGGAGGAGCACTTACCCCTGGCAGAGTTTGCATATAATAGCAATTATCACTCGAGCATCGGCATGGCACCGTACGAGGCTCTGTACGGACGGAGGTGTACTGCGCCTTTTAGTTGGGTTGAGGTGGGGCCTAAGTAGGAGGTTGGCCCTAGACTGATCCGGCAGAGTCAAGAGGTGCTAGAGCAGATCCATAGACGACTTTGCATTGTCAGGAGCAGGCAGAAGAGTTATGCTGATCGGAAACGCAGAGAGGTGCAGTTCGAGGTTGGGGATCACGTCTTCCTTCGCGTTTCGCCCATGAAGGGCCTGCAGCGTTTTGGGGTGATGGGGAAGCTTGCGTCGAGGTTTGTGGGGCCCTTTGAGGTTCTGGAGTGGGTAGGACCTGTTGCTTATCGGCTTGCCCTTCCACCCCAGATTTTTGGTGTGCACGACGTATTCCACGTGTCCAACCTCAGGAAGTACGTCTCCGATCCCAATCACATTATGAGCCATGAGAGTGTCGAGGTGGGTGACGATCTGACCTACCCCGAGAGACTAGTGCTGATACTAGACAGAGCTGTCCGGAGTTTGAGACGGAAGCAGATACCCCTGGTGAAGGTCATGTGGAGGAGTCAGCGGTACGAGAAGGCTACTTGGGAGCCTAAGGCAGCGATGCGAGAGCGGTACCTGGAGCTTTCTGAGGGTACGTCTTTTCAGACCGACTTCGGTCCTCTTTAAGTTTGTTATGCGTTTTATATTTCTTTCTCCGCACCCTAGCTAGCTCAAGTTTAGGGGACGAAACTTCCTTTAAGTTTATTATGATGTAAAGACCCATTCTATTTTGAGCCTTTTAAGATGTCTGGACTGTCAGTCAGACGTCTGGACCCCTTCCCAGACGTCTGGAAATTGAAAAACCTATACCCGAAGTTGGTTTTGCGAGCAGCCAGCGCGCAGACTCTTTTCTTCCTTCTCTCTCCTCTTTTTTTTCTCCCCTTCGCTGAACCCTAACCCATTGCTTATATAAGGATCCCCCTTCCTTTCCGCCCCACTCCACCACCACCACCTTCCTTCCCCCTCCACAGCCATGAGAGAGGCATGCGAGAGAGAGGGAGCAAGACCGAGGAGGAGGAGTGGCGTGAAGAGAAGGAGGAGGTCAAGCTCGCGAGCTTGTGGAGGCTTGCCGGAGTGTTGCATGGCCACTGCGACGCGTATGGGAGGAGGAGAGCACCGAGGCGTCGTCCCCGACTTCCTACAGCAGCCGAAGCTGCAGCCGAGAGGGAGGAGTTGGGGCTGGACGTCAGGTGACGACTTTGGACTTCTGAAAGTAGGTATTCGCGCCGGTACGTCCTTCTCGTGGTTACGGCCATGCAGGCCGCACCGCAGAGATGATTTGTTGGGCTAAAAAGGGTTGTGCTGCTCTATCGTGCGCAAGAGCAGCTTTGGGAAGGTGCGCGGCACACCCTCCCACGCTTTTCGGACATCTGGACAGCTTACCAGACATCCGGGGGCATTCCAAGACGACTGGAGGATAGGTCGGACGTTTGGAGCTGAGTCCAGATGGTCAAGTAGGAGTCCTGGACGTCTGAGGTCAACACAGGGACTTGAGCTGAGACTCTGGTGACTTTTAAGATGTCTGGACTTGGTTCCAGACGTCTGATTTGGGTTTGTAGACTTGTTTTTGACGCGTTTAGGGTCCGATCGAGGTCCGTTTTACACAAACGAAATATCTGTGGTTTCCTTGTGAGTACCTCTACATGTTAGAAACATGTATATACTGTTTTGAATGTTTTGTTGTGATATGTTCCTTGGTATAGGACTTCGACCTGTTGCGTGTCTAGGGCTTGTAGAGGCACATGAGTCTACAGTTCGAGCCCCTAGCACTTCCAGATTGCCTGGTAGAGTGGTTTCTCCCTGTTCTATTTATAAAACATGAATGCAGTCATGATAATTAGATAATTGGAAACCTAGGATGTGGCATGAATCTTAGGACGATAAATAGTTGCACTGTTTGTATGCGTGATTGAGATTGCAGTCATAAATGAATGGGCTGAATTTTAAACAACTACTTGTTAATAAATACGAGCTGCCTGTTAGAATATGAAATGCCTGAGATAACTAAACAGTTACTTGTGATATCACTTGTTGCATATGTTAAATTGTGGAAATACGAGCTGCATGTGTATAATACGAGAATAGAATTGTGAATGAAACCTGGTATGGAATAATATGGTGATATGAGCATGAACCCTACGAGGAGTTAGGAGTAGAGCTTCTATAGTTGAATGGAAAGGTTTGGAAAGGTGAGTGGGAAGTGTGCTGGCCCTTGAATACGTGGTACCAAGGAGAGCGATTGTCCCCTTTTTAGTATAGAGCGGAGCTAGCCACCCTTGGGTTAGACCTGGGGTTAGGATTGACCACTCTACATCGACTTCTTTTAGCCCTCGCGTACGCTGTACCGGGGAGAGCTACTAGTGTAGGGAGGGAGCTAGCCACCCCACGGGACCCGGGGTTCAGCTAGCCACCCTACACCGACTTGTTAGGCCCACTGGGCAAACCGGGGTAGTCAGACGAGGGTGCGCGGACTGTGGAGGGGGGAGACCCCTGTTTGGTTCTGAGGGGCTAGACCTCTGTTGCTGAGGGGGCTAGGCCCTATACTGTTCCGTGCTGTATTTTGGGCGTACCCGCTAGTGGAAACGACTGACTGCGTGCTAGTGCGGGGTAGCTACATGTGCGCTTATCGCGTGTGCCGTAATCACCACTACGTCTGTCTATGACCTTAGGGTAGTTGACTAGGTGTAAGATTACCACGGGGGACTCTCCCAACGAGGAGAGAACCACGTGTGCCTTCTACTCTTCGAAAAAGACTGCAATCAAGATCGTTCCCACGAGAAACATGTGAGATCAAGAAAGAAGTCTGAAAGTAAACCAATGGATGAAAAGGAATCACTTGTAAAATAAAATAATTGGAAAAGATAAATTTACTTGTTAGCTTTTACTAGTTTAAATAGTTTGGTTACCACTCTACTTAGCGTTCGCTGACTCCGTTTTCTCATAACCCTTTACAGGTCCAGGAGTTGAGCAGCTCGAGTTATCGGCTGCAGAGGGTGTTGGGCCAAGTCGAGCCTAGCAGTAGTTTCTTACTGTTGTTGTGCTCTTTTTCTGCTAGTGAATTTTGAACTTTGTTTACTGTTCCTGTTATTGTACTTTTGTTCTACTTTTTTGTTGTTGTGGTGGTATGTACTGTAATGACCCGATTCCCAAGTCCCTACGAGACACGAGAACCGGACCGACTCGATTAATCCCAAGACCCAGTCGTCCAACGAGGAAGTAACCAAAAGAGCAGTAAAATAAACCACATTCAGCATGAATATAACTAACAGTAAGAAAGTACAGCAGTAAGGAAAGAAACTACTACAGTAGATACCACCACAACAGTAGAACAACATTTATCATATAACATGAACTGCAGGTAAAGAAAGTACAGCGGAAACAAGAACTACTCACTATAACAGAAACAAAAGAGGTACAAAAGGCTGTGGTAAACTCTACTGGACCCTACTCGGCCCAGCGTCCTCTGCAGCCGCTGACCCTGGCTGCTCAACACCTGGTCCTGAAAAAGGTAACGAGTGTAACACGTCAGCAAAACGCTGAGTAGAGTGGCAACTAAAACTAAAGACAACAGTAGAGTGTACAGTAGCTGTTATGTTCATTTACTTTCTTTATTCACATCTTTCAATTGTCTCACTATTTCATTTATTCCTCAGATCTTTTACTTGATCTCGAATGTTCCTTGTGGGAACGATCTTGATTGCAGTCTTTTCCAAAAAGTAGAAGTAGCACGTGGTGCTCTCCTGGCCGGGAGAGTCCCCCGTGGTGATCCTACCCTCAGTCAACCACCCTAAGGTCACTGACAGACGTAACGGTGACTACGGCATGCGCGATAAACGCACAGGTAGCTAACCCGTACTGGCACGCGGTCAGTCGTTTCCGTTAACGGGTGCGTCCAAAGCACAGCACGGAACCAGTACAGGGCAGAGCCCTCTCAGTAACAGGGGTCCAACCCCTCCACAGTAACCAAACCGGGGCCTTGCCCCTCCACAGTCCGCGCACCCTCGTCTGACTACCCTGGTTTGCCCCAGTGGGCCTAACAAGTCGGTGAAGGAGGCTAGCAGAACCCCGGGGCCCGTGGGGTAGCTAGTGCTCTCCTAACACTAGTAGCTCTCCTCGGTACTACGTACACGAGGGCCAGCGAGTTGGTACAGAGCAGCCAATCCTAACCCCGGGTCCCTGGGGTGGCTGGCCCCACTCTGCACTAAATAGGTACAGGTACTTCCCTTGGTACTGCGTACCCAAGAGACAGTACAAACTACATCTCAGTTCCATTCCTTTCCCCTTTCCAGGAGTTCCACTCCTAATTCCCCGTAGGGTTCCATCCTTTTAACTCAAACATCCAGGTTTCACTTTCCAGTTTCACATTCTTACAATACATGTTCTCAACCACGTTTCTTTATTCATAACAGGCAGCTGTTAATTCAATTTACAGGCAACTTTATATTCCTTTCCATTTTCCAAGACTGCAGTATTATACATTCCACTGGTTTTTCCATCCTAGGATTC
Organism: Thalassia testudinum; assembly: GCA_037157565.1. Lineage (NCBI taxonomy): Eukaryota > Viridiplantae > Streptophyta > Magnoliopsida > Alismatales > Hydrocharitaceae > Thalassia > Thalassia testudinum. The sequence goes on from JAZHRO010000038.1 coordinate 159,163, forward strand.
ATGCCATATCCTAGGAGCTATCATACAATCTAGATTTTCCAGCCCTAGGGTTCATGCAACACCTAGGAGCTATCATTCAATCTATTTCTCATTCCTAGGATTCATGCAATGTCCTAGGTTCTAGTTATGGTTCCACACTTTAACAGATTTTATTAATAACTTAAGCCACTCTACCAGTTACAACGGGAGTAATGGGGGCGTGATCGGGGATCCCGCGTGCCTCCGCGACTCCCAAGACTGCAACTGAACGAGGTCCTATCACAAGGATCAAACACAAGGAGTGTCTCAAAACAGTGTATAGCTACTGTAGACGGGTAGAGGAATTAATTCTGAAAAGAACGCAACTCGAAACGCGGAAAACGGGGCCCGAGCGGGCCCTAAACGGGTCGAAAAAGACGATACTGTGAAAAATCAGACGTCTGGAACTTCTTCCAGACGTCTTAAATAGTGGATCAGAGAATTACCTATTCAGCGTGGTTTCCCAGACGTCCAGAAGTCTGCGGGGACGTCTGGCCTAGCTCCCAGACGTCCGATGTTCACCCCGGACGTCTGGAGGTCACTCCCGCCGTCTGGTACAACTTCCAGACGTCTGATTCGCAAAGGATGGCGAATCAGCGAACCTGCGCACAGCCAACTCCCTCCCTCAGTACGGTCAGTCGACAGGAAGGAAGAAGAAGGCGGAATACTCACCTTTCAGATGTCTGTATGAGCTTCCAGACGTCGCCCTCGCCGTCTGACTATCAACCCAGACGTCTGATCCTGGAAATTTTTTCCAGAATCAGGGCGCTACTCGGCCTCCGCTCGCGACGACGCCCGCGTCGCACCTCGCGCGTCTGCTGCTCAGACCGCAGCAGGTCCCTCTCCGTGTCGCTCCGCGCCCCCTGCGCCCTCCGCCGGCCGGCTAAGCCGCTCCGGCGAGCTCGCCCTCACAGCAGAGCTCCACTCTCGCACGCCGCACCTCCTCCGCGCTCACTGCGGCCGCCGCTGCCGCCCTCGCGCTCGCGCTCACGCTCACGCTCACTGGCTGAAGGAGAAGAAGGAGTAGACGGTGGAGACGACGGGAGGGGAGGCATGGCCTTTTAAGGCCGCGCGAGGAGGAGGGAGAGAGAGCGCGGCAGGTCTGCAGCCGCAGAGAGAGAGGGAAAAAGAGAGAGAGAGGGGAATCGCGGGTCTGCGCGCACAAGTGCGCAGACGAAACTTTCGTGCGAAAAAAAACTATTTTCCAGACGTCTGGAAACGATCCCAGACGTCTGGTCAGACGTCTGGTTCGACGTCTGGGGCACGCGTTCGTAACAATATAACAAACTCAAAGGAAGTTTCGTCCCCGAAACTTGCGCCAACTAGGGTGTAGGAAAAGATGTCCAAATAACCATAACAAACTCAAAGAGGACCGAAGCCGGTCCGAAAAGACGTACCCGCGAAAAGCTTCGGGTACCGCTCCTGCATTGCCGCCTCAGGCTCCCAGGTAGCCTCCTCGTACCGCTGGCTCCTCCACAAAACCTTTACCAGGGGTACTTGCTTTCGCCTCAAACTGCGGACGGCTCGGTCTAGGATCTGCACTGGCCGCTCGGGGTAGGTCAGGTCGTCGCTCACCTCGACGCTCTCGTGACTCAGTACGTGACTGGAATCGGCTACGTACTTCCTGAGGTTGGACACGTGGAACACGTCGTGCACACCAGAAAGTTGCGGGGGGAGGGCAAGTCTGTAAGCAACGGGTCCAACCCGCTCCAGGACCTCAAAGGGCCCCACGAACCTCGGCGCGAGCTTCCCTCTCACCCCAACCGCTGTAATCCCTTCATGGGCGAAACACGAAGGAAGACGTGGTCCCCAACCTCGAACTGCACCTCTCTGCGTCTGCGATCCGCGTAGCTCTTCTGTCTGCTCCTGACAGTGTGGAGTCGTCTGTGGATCTGCTCAACTACCTCTTGACTCTGCCGGATCAACCTGGGGCCAACCTCCCACTTGGTCCCCACCTCAACCCAACTCAAGGGTGCCGTACACTTCCGTCCGTACAGAGCCTCGTAGGGAGCCATGCCGATGCTCGAGTGATAACTGTTGTTGTATGCAAACTCCGCCAGGGGCAGGTGCTCCTCCCAAGAGCCCCTCCAGTCCAGTACACAGGCACGCAAAAGGTCCTCAAGTGTCTGTATCGTGCGCTCCGACTATCCATCCGTCTGGGGGTGGTAAGCCGTGCTAAACCTCAACCTCGTCCCCAAAGCCTGCTGAAACTCAGCCCAAAACTGGGACGTAAAGCGGGTATCCCGGTCGGATACGATCTCCCACGGAACTCCGTGTAGTCGCACCACATCACGGATATACCTCTCTGCCAACTGTGCTGGTCCCAAAGTGACTCGGATCGGCAAGAATCGCGCCGTCTTCGTCAATCTATCCACTATTACCCAAACTGCGTCATGTCCCTGCTGGGTAACAGGTAAGCCCACCACCAAGTCCATGGTGATGCTCTCCCACTTCCACTCTGGCACTGGAAGCGGCTGAAGCGGTCCTGCAGGCCTCTGATGCTCGGCTTTCACCTGCTGGCACACTAAGCACTGCTTCACGAACTCACCCACATCCTGCTTCATCCCTCTCCACCAAAACTCGTGTCTCAAGTCGTGGTACATTTTCGTGTTTCCGGGATGTATGGTGAATCTGGAACCGTGTGCCTCAGTCAGGAGCTCTCTCAACAGCTCCTCGTCTCTGGGAACGCACAACCATCCCCTCAAGCGTAACACCTGGTCTGTGAAAGAGAAGTCCCCTGGGTCCCCTGATAGTACTCTGTCGCGCAAAGACTGCAAGTACGGATCGGCCATCTGTCCCGTGATGATGCGGTCTATCAGCTCTGGCCTGGTCTGCCGTGTCACCGTCACTGCCCCACATTACCCTCGTAACTCTAGAGGTCGCCAACTGCCCACCTCCTCCAAAAGGCTCCAACTCTGTAACTGTAGACTGGCCAAGCGTGCGGGCGCCTTACGGCTCAAGGCATCAGCCACCACATTGGCCTTTCCCGGGTGGTAGGAGATGCTGCAATCGTAGTCCTTCAGGAGCTCCAACCAACGTCTCTGTCTCATGTTGAGCTCCTTCTGGTCAAAAAGATATCTGAGGCTCTTGTGATCTGTAAAAATCTCGAAGGTCTCACCGTACAAGTAGTGCCTCCATGTCTTTAGCGCGAAGACAACAGCTGCCAACTCTAGGTCGTGGGTAGGGTAGGTATGCTCATGGGGCTTCAGTTGCCGCGAAGCGTAAGCGACCACGTGACCCCTATGCATGAGCACACCTCCTAACCCTTGCAAGGAAGCGTCCGTGTACACAATGAACCCGCCACTACTGTCAGGGATGGTGAGCACGGGAGCCGAGGTCAACCTCTCCTTCAGCTCCAGAAAACACACCTCACAGGCGTCTGTCCAAGCGAAAGGCACGTCCTTCCGGGTCAACTGTGTCATAGGACGCGCAATCTGTGAAAATCCTCTGATGAACCGTCTGTAGTAACCTGCCAGTCCCAGGAAACTGCGAATCTCAGTGACTGAATGCGGTCTCTCCCACCTGAGCACTGCCTTGACCTTGGCGGGGTCCACCACCAGGCCGTCACCAGAGATCACATGACCCAAGAAGGTCACCTCCCTCAACCAGAACTCGCACTTGCTGTATTTGGCATACAGCCTGCGTCGTCTCAGAGTGTCCAGAACCATCCGCAAGTGCTGTCCGTGCTGCGTCCGATCTCTAGAATAGATGAGTACATCATCTATGAAAACCACCACAAACTGGTCCAAGTACGGTCTAAACACCCGGTTCATCAGGTCCATGAAAGCAGCGGGGGCATTGGTCAGCCCAAATGGCATGACCAAAAACTCGTAGTGTCCGTACCGGGTGCGGAAAGCTGTCTTGGAGACGTCGGTCTCCCTGATCCTCAACTGGTGGTATCCAGACCTCAAGTCTATCTTGGAAAACACCGTGGCACCCCGCAACTGGTCAAACAAATCGTCAATCCTCGGCAGCGGATATCTGTTCTTGATGGTGACCCTATTCAGCTGTCGGTAGTCCACACAAAGGCGTAGGGTCCCATCCTTCTTCTTCACAAACAGTACCGGGGCTCCCCATGGAGACGCACTAGGCCTCACGAAACCTTTCTCCAAAAGGTCCTGCAACTGGGACTTGAGCTCTCGCAGCTCAAGCGGTGCCATTCTGTATGGCCCGGTGGAGATGGGGCTGGTCCCTGGTACTAGTGAGATCTCAAACTCGATCTCACGCTCGGGCGGTAGTCCTGGTAACTTGTCTGGAAACACGTCGGGGTACTCTCTGACCACCGGGATGCTCTGGAAGTCTGTCACGGGGCTGGGCTCTGCCACCACACAAGCTAGGAAGCCCTCACACCCCTGGCTCAAAAGTCTCGCCGCCCGAAGTGCCGATATGCACCTGAAACCTCCGTCCACTGGCTGTCCGTGAAACTCGAAAGAAGGCAACTCTGGAATGGAGAAGACGATCTTCCTCTTAAAACAGTCCACCAAAGCGTGGTAAGCGGACAGCCAATCCATCCCCAGAATCACTCCAAAGTCCTCCATCTGTATCATAATCAGATCAGCTGCCAGGCTATGTCCCCCGACGCTGACCTCGCAACCCGTGTACACCTCCTCAGCTACAAACAGCTGACCACTCGGACCTCTGATTACGAACGGATTCTCTAACAGTGTATAATCCTGGTCCAAACTAATTGCGAAACTGGCTGCGATAAATGAGTGCGTAGCGCCGGAATCGAAAAGCGTGTAAACGAGTCTGCCAGAAACTGAAACCATACCTGCTACCACGGATCCCGAAGCTCTGGCGTCCCTGTGTGTTAGGGCGTTGATACGCCCCTCAGCTCTAGGTGCGGACGAAGCAGCCACACTCTGCGTCGGACGGGTAGGTGCTGGCCGGTACCCTCCTCGCGACTACTGTCCTCCTCCTCGCGCCTGGGAACCGCGGCCTCCTGCGCGCCCTCCAGTGCTCTGCGCGGGAAGTATCTGCTGACCTCCTGCCCTAGATGGGCAGTCCCTCCTGACGTGGCCCGGCTGGCCACACTGGTAGCAGAGGGGAACCCGACTCCCGCCCTCAGTGAGTCCCTGCTGTCGGCTAGACGGGGGTCCGGTGCTGGCGACTGGCCCCTGTCGAGGGCCCCCAAAGGCCACTGATGGCCCTGCACAACGTGACGGCTCTCCTGCGGATGCCACGTGTCTCCGTTGAGTTCTCCTAACACGCTTAGTGTGGCGGCGGAAATCTCGTTCCACCACTAACTCCCCTGTCGTACGCTCGGAAGGGGGAGGGGGTGGCGACGTGGGTGGAAGCTGAAATTCTTCTCGAACAACCTCTCGAATCAGTTGGACGAGGTCCGGAGACGGTATGCTCAGGAGAAGAGGAGGGGTAGTAAGTACTCCAAGCCCGACACATCTGTCCCTCGGGCCCCGACCTCGGCCGCGGCCCACCCTCCTAGCTCCACGACGAGGCATCTCCTACAATGGAGACGCGAAACAAAATGAAAAACGTTAAAACAGACGGTACCTAACGAAACTTCTAAGAGCTCATGTCAAGAGATATGTTGTGGTGGCTACTCTAGCTATAAAGATGTGAATTGGTTATTTTCTAGTCAGTTGATTCACTTCTCGGGACGACCTTGCTCTGATACCATCTTGTAACGACCCGATTCCCGAGTCCCTACGAGACACGAGAATCGGACCGACTCGATTAATCCCAAGACCCAGTCGTCCAACGAGGAAGTAACCAAAAGAGCAGTAAAATAAACCACATTCAGCATGAATATAACTAACAGTAAGAAAGTACAGCAGTAAGGAAAGAAACTACTACAGTAGATACCACCACAACAGTAGAACAACATTTATCATATAACATGAACTGCAGGTAAAGAAAGTACAGCGAAAACAAGAACTACTCACTATAACAGAAACAAAAGAGGTACAAAAGGCTGTGGTAAACTCTACTGGACCCTACTCGGCCCAGCGTCCTCTGCAGCCGCTGACCCTGGCTGCTCAACACCTGGTCCTGAAAAAGGTAACGAGTGTAACACGTCAGCAAAACGCTGAGTAGAGTGGCAACTAAAACTAAAGACAACAGTAGAGTGTACAGTAGCTGTTATGTTCATTTACTTTCTTTATTCACATCTTTCAATTGTCTCACTATTTCATTTATTCCTCAGATCTTTTACTTGATCTCGAATGTTCCTCGTGGGAACGATGTTGATTACAGTCTTTTCCAAAAAGTAGAAGTAGCACGTGGTGCTCTCCTGGCCGGGAGAGTCCCCCGTGGTGATCCTACCCTCAGTCAACCACCCCAAGGTCACTGACAGACGTAACGGTGAATACGGCACGCGCGATAAACGCACAGGTAGCTAACCCGTACTGGCACGCGGTCAGTCGTTTCCGTTAACGGGTGCGTCCAAAGCACAGCACGGAACCAGTACAGGGCAGAGCCCTCTCAGTAACAGGGGTCCAACCCCTCCACAGTAACCAAACCGGGGCCTTGCCCCTCCACAGTCCGCACACCCTCGTCTGACTACCCTGGTTTGCCCCAGTGGGCCTAACAAGTCGGTGAAGGAGGCTAGTAGAACCCCGGGGCCCGTGGGGTAGCTAGTGCTCTCCTAACACTAGTAGCTCTCCTCGGTACTACGTACACGAGGGCCAGCGAGTCGGTACAGAGTGGCCAATCCTAACCCCGGGTCCCTGGGGTGGCTGGCCCCACTCTGCACTAAACAGGTATAGGTACTTCCCTTGGTACTGCGTACCCAAGAGACAGTACAAACTACATCTCAGTTCCATTCCTTTCCCCTTTCCAGGAGTTCCACTCCTAATTCTCCGTAGGGTTCCATCCTTTTAACTCAAACATCCAGGTTTCACTTTCCAGTTTCACATTCTTACAATCCATGTTCTCAACCACGTTTCTTTATTCATAACAGGCAGCTGTTAATTCAATTTACAGGCAACTTTATATTCCTTTTCATTTTCCAAGACTGCAGTATTATACATTCCACTGGTTTTTCCATCCTAGGATTCATGCCATATCCTAGGAGCTATCATACAATCTAGATTTTCCAGCCCTAGGGTTCATGCAACACCTAGGAGCTATCATTCAATTTATTTCTCATTCCAAGGATTCATGCAATGTCCTAGGTTCTAGTTATGGTTCCACACTTTAACAGATTTTATTAATAACTTAAGCCACTCTACCAGGTACAACGGGAGTAATGGGGGCGTGATCGGGAATCCCGCGTGCCTCCGCGACTCCCAAGACTGCAACTGAACGAGGTCCTATCACAAGGATCAAACACAAGGAGTGTCTCAAAACAGTGTATAGCTACTGTAGACGGGTAGAGGAATTAATTCTGAAAAGAACGCAACTCGAAATGCAGAAAACGGAGCCCGAGCGGGCCCTAAACGGGTCGAAAAAGACGATACTGTGAAAAATCAGACGTCTGGAACTTCTTCCAGACGTCTTAAACAGTGGATCAGAGAATTACCTATTCAGCGTGGTTTCCCAGACGTCCAGAAGTCTGCGGGGACGTCTGGCCTAGCTCCCAGACGTCCGATGTTCACCCCGGACGTCTGGAGGTCACTCCCGTCGTCTGGTACAACTTCCAGACGTCTGATTCGCAAAGGATGGCGAATCAGCGAACCTGCGCACAGCCAACTCCCTCCCTCAGTACGGTCAGTCGACAGGAAGGAAGAAGAAGGCGGAATACTCACCTTTCAGACGTCTGTATGAGCTTCCAGACGTCGCCCTCGCCGTCTGACTATCAACCCAGACGTCTGATCCTGGAAATTTTTTCCAAAATCAGGGCGCTACTCGGCCTCCGCTCGCGACGTCGCCCGCGTCGCACCTCGCGCGTCTGCTGCTCAGATCGCAGCAGGTCCCTCTCCGCGTCGCTCCGCTCCCCCTGCGCCCTCCGCCGGCCGGCTAAGCCGCTCCGGCGAGCTCGCCCTCACGCTCACTGGCTGAAGGAGAAGAAGGATGAGACGGTGGAGACGACGGGAGGGGAGGCATGGCCTTTTAAGGCCGCGCGAGGAGGAGGGAGAGAGAGCACGGCAGGTCTGCAGCCGCAGAGAGAGAGGAAAAAAGAGAGAGAGGGGAATCGCGGGTTTGCGCGCACAGGCACGCAGACGAAACTTTCGTGCGAAAAAAAACTGTTTTCCAGACGTCTGGAAACGATCCCAGACGTCTGGTCAGACGTCTGGAAACGATCCCAGACGTCTGGTCAGACGTCTGGATTTGATCCCAGACGTCTGGTCCGACGTCTGGGTCACCTCCCAGACGTCTTAAAAGACGTCTGGGGCACGCGTTCGTAACATATACTGTCTAGCAGCTTTTACTTTCTTTACTGCTTGTACGCTTTTACTGTTAGTTACCTTACATAGTGAATGTGGTGTATTTTCTTGCTTTTCGATTATTTCTTGCTGGATGACTAGGTCTTGGGATTAGTCGAGTCGAGCCAGTCTCGGGTCTTGTAGGGATTCGGGAATCGGGTCGTAACAAGTTTGGATTGATCTAAACCCTATCCAACCTGACCCATGTACACCTCTATTAATTTTAAAATGTATGAGATCTTGTTTTAGTAGTCCCTTCTTAACCAGTTCAATTGTTCTTTGGAGGGATTAGGAGAATGTAATGCAACGTTAACTTTGAAGCACAAGTAATCCTTGCGGGACACAATGAATTTTGGAAGGAAAATTGAAATACGTGAAAATGGGACACCGACATTCAATCCATCACTTTTCAATGAAGCGGATCCTAAGGCCTCGTTAGGTAAGGAGAATAAGTTTGTGGAATAAGTAAAGGAAAAGAAAGTGAGTGGAATAAATGGTGGAATAAGTGAATTAATATGTTTAGGTGTTTTGACAGGTTAAAATTATTTCACAGGGTGGAATAACTTTACCCCAGATTAAGTCCACTTAACTTGATGTAAATAGGGGACAAGTTAAGTGCTGGGTTAAATACTTAACCTAGTGCAAATCCACTTAAGCCACTAATCAAACACCTGCTAAATCACTAGCCTTTTCTATATTTCTAAAATATGAATAGAACACATGCATGTAAGCGATACTTGAGTGAAGCTCACCAACGAAATTGAGCTCATTTGCATAAAACATGTCAGGGATGTGCATATATCATAAAAAGTAGTTTTGGTTATAGCCCTTTATCGCACCATGGTTTCCACTGTAAAATCTATTCTAAAAGTACACCCATCAAGGAAAGAAAAGTTAAGCCCATTAAGAGTAGCCCAAACAAGCCCTAATTGAGCTAAACAAGTAGTTGGCACAACAATAAGGTGAGGAGAGCCTATGACAATGACCGTGGACATTCCACCAATACCTCGTGCAAAATGCTTGATATGCTTGACACTAGCCAACTAACTCACACTGCCAAAGGCACCAAAAGCAGCTTTCCTGCCTCGTTCGCCAACTCACCTACGTCATCTATTTGATACTTGAGTAGCAAAGCTCTGCTAGGAGGACTAAGGCCAGGCAGCTCATTGCCGAGCCAAGTTAGACAATCGTGAGTAGGAAGGTGAAGCGATGGCAGGAGGATCAAGGTTATGACTTAGAAGGCAAAGCAACACATGAGTCGATTACGCTCCCCCAAGGAGTAAATAATTATCGTTGATCTTAATACAATCTAAAATCCTTATAAAAGGGGATTTATGTATCTAAGAGACTGTTTGCACAGCAAAAATACATTAGTAAATATACCATCTTGTGTTATTTCCTAGCACTGCTATTGCATTTTATGTAGCCCTACTTGCATTTGTAAATATACACCTGCAGGCATTTATAAAGAGGGGAGGAGAGTGAGAATAATTGGCCATCCTATTAACTTCTATTAATTAACATTTTCCTTAAGTGTGACATTGCAATTTCACCATTTGTCATTTTTTGTTTTGTATTTTCCTTTTTCTCGTGCAGTTGCCAGGCATGATATGTGCGCCTCTTCGCGCCTCTCCTCCTGCTAGTGGCATGGCAGGATGTGCGCGCCTCTCTTCCTGCTAGCAGCATGGCATGAGGCATGCCCTCTCTCTTTAAATCTCCTTGCTCTCTTTCTTGCTGTGGGGGCATCACCTTCAGATCACCCTCACCCTCAGTCAACCGTTGGCCAACCTCCTCTCCTCTCCCTCTCCATACACAGTTCCTCTTCTCACAAGTTGAGAAGAGGCACACCATGTGCAGGAGAAAACCCACAGTGGCCTCAGACCACCACTGTGAGTTCCACCACCGCCCAGCTCTTTCGTGAGTAGGTGGGCATGGTGGCTTCTCATTTTGTTTCACGTTATTTCGTCTCCTCCGCCATTAGTACCGAGCTTCAAGCTCTCAAGCTTTGAAGCTCCAATTTTCCATGCGCCTGCCTGCAGCTCCAGCAGGTCGTTGCGCGCATGCCAGCAGACCGCACAGGACCTTTTCTGACGCGTGCAAGTGCTCCACAGCGCGCTCGCGCACGCGAAACCTGCTCCAACCGGTCACCAGACCACGTGCGCATTGTAGCACACTGTAGCGCGCGGTCTGCGCGACACTGTAGCCACCGGCAACTTTCTTACTTAGCCAGTGGCGCGGCGCTCTCTCTCCTTGACTGCGACCCGCGCCAGCCGGTCACTGCACCCTCTCCTGTAGCACTATGCGCTGCACTCCGCAGCGCTCTGAGTCTCACCCGCTCGCGCAGCAGTGTGCTGCGCTTCACTCGGCCACGCGCGTGCGCACGACTCCAGCGCCCGCGCACCTCTGTGCCTTTAGACGTCGAGTCAGCGCGGCAGACGACTTATCTGCTGCGCTCCCCTCCTCCTCTAGCGTACACACACACACACACCCTGACACTTACACACATACACTCACACACTCACACATACACATATATATACATATATATTCACATACTCTCACCCTTATGTGTGTGTGTGTATATCCACTTACTCATATCCATCTATACACCGCACAAACACCACCCATATTCCCATCCACTTGCCACTCCACCGCGTATCATATCGCAGGAATATTCACACCAGTTGCTGATATTCCCCGATATCCATGCAAAACAAGCCCCTCCACCCTTACTCTCACACATCTATTCCACATTTCACGCGGCACTTAGTCTTGTTGGTCATGGCTTGTTAGACGTAGACCAACTTGGTACCGTGCTACATTCCATCTCCATTTCCACCTCCACCCCTATATACATAATATATAACTATATATATGTATATTTTGTATCTACTATATATATATATATATATACTAAGTTAAGTGTTTCTTTCTTTCCTAGCAACTTACTCTGTTTTCATTTGTCTTTTATTTCTTGCTATTAAAAAGATCAAAAAAAAAAAAGAGTAAAAGAGAAAAGATAATTCTTGTCTTGCAGGTACTTAATCTTGCGAATAAAAAGATCAATTTTGGGAACCCCTAGTTGGCTACAAGCTAAGAACCATTTGGCTCAGGGCCAATGACTTCATTTTTGAGGGTGTACCTCAAGAACAACATTATCACCAACAAAATATTAAAAATAGAAAAAATAAAAAACATAATAAACGCAAGGAAGAGATGCGTTTTAGGAAAGGCGTAGAAACTTCGCAATTCTCCTAATCCCCACCTCCCTGAGATCGAACCTTGGCCTAAAAGTGATCCAGCTAAAATCAAATAAGTCAGGTTAAAAATAATTTTTGTAAAACTAATGTAAACTCGATTTAGATTAACTCACTATACTCACTTTGACATTAATATCACCATTTTAATAAAGCCTATTCGAATACGCATCAAGACGAGTAAACATCCATATTGTACTCCCAAAATGGAAAGTGATACTCAAAGTGAACTATTTAGTATTAAATACCCTCCACACCCATATACCAATAGGCTAAAATTGGGTCAATAATTCCCTATCTTTTCCTCTAATTACATCATTTGTGCAATTATTATATCTTTCTTTCGATTTAGTCCCAATACAATAGAGTAAAAATTTACATGCTAACCGTCTGTCAATCCGAGAATATCCAAAACTTTCTAAATCTAGGGATGCCCTCAAATCGGTAAACTGAGAAGGTTTTGAATGGAATGTCTCATTTTTGTTGATCCATATATTATATTATATACCGTCACATAAAAGAACCAATGTTTACGCTGCATGGAATTTATCGTGTACGTATTGGTTTCTCATTTTCTTCATTTGATAGTAGTAAACACATGTAAAACTCCAGGTTTCATATCAAGTACTCCTCCAAAGATAGATGGCACTTCCGGATCGAATTAAATGGGATCACAATTTATCGAAAAGCTTCGTGAAAATAAAAGGGATTGTTACATCTATGTCTCTCCAATTCTTTTTAATTATAGCAATATCCCTCTAAACTTTATTATTACCTCTGTACTCTTGCGAACTTGCTGACTATATCGGTCATACCTCCAAGTTGAGTCTCCTTTAGATATTAAATGAACATTCCTCGAATAGTTTTTAATAATCACCAAAGTTAATGGTGCAAAATTTAGAAATTACACATCCTTGGAAGCTGGGATAGACTAACCTTAAATAATGGCAGCCACTTTTCTCCTGAGGTCGAATAAGGTAGCATGAATTACCATAACCTTTACATGCCTCTCTTACAACTATGCCACATCACAAGATACCCACCAATTTAATCCTACTACATCCCAAATTGTCGCAAGTTAACCCAACAGGTTATCTCCTTAATTTGCATTTCGAATACAAATGTAAGTTAACTTAAACGGTAAAAATATTATCCTGCAAAATCAATTCTAACTACCAAACCAGCCCTTAACATATGCAATCTTTAATGGATGAGAAACTAGGTCAGAGAGTACTATTTGGATAGGTTTAAACGTAGTGCTGGGTCTAGCGAGCTGTGCATTGTGACTTTTGCAAATTACATATGCTTGTTGAACAACTTTTGTTTTAAATCTTAACTTCTTGCAGCCTTTTAGTTTTACATTGGCATTTCTAGCTCAAGGTTGATTATGTGAAATGTAGGTTTTCTAGTTCTCTTGTAAGTTTGAACCAAAAATCATATTCTATCCTAGATGTATGTAAACCAAGGGGTCAAGAAGGGAACTCACCAAGGAAAAGCAATCCAAGTCTCTATTTATAAATGTAGCCCCTTCTAACTTCATGCCTTGTAATGTAACTTTTTGACTTTGTCCCTGATCACACTACAATTACATCAGCACAATTCCTTGTTAAAGCAGCATTTTAAGAAAATAAGGGATAGTGTACTTAGGAGATTAGATGGTGTTAATATTTAATTATATTTATTTGTAGGGTGATGTTAACATCAATTTGTATTTATTTAAATTAGTATTAAGTTATGATGTTAACTCTTATGATTTTTACTTAGTGGTGATATTAGATATATAAAATATGAAGAGAGTCGAAAACACGAGTGGTGTACGATTTTAATACAAGTTTGGCTAACACCAGTTAAAACTGATGTTAAACAAATCTATGTTAAAGTGATTAAACCTAGGTTAGCAAATGAGAAATTAAATAGCCAAGTAAATAAGTGATGGACAAGGCTCCTGTAAATCCACTAGAAATAAAGGGGTTAAAATCTATCAGAGTATCTTGCTCTCGGATTGTATATTCTTGCCTTGCATCCTCTTGGATTGCATCCTAGGAGCCCCGAAGGGTCTCCCTCCTTCATTTATAATAGAAGGAAGTATCTTAGTGAGGTAGCATCTTCTTCAACGGTCATTTGGGACTCTCCGTCACGTCTGTTGTCAGGACATGTTTGCTATCAGGCTATTAATAGCATCGGAAACGCCATGATTACTGCTGACGTGGGCGCAAGGGGCGTTTCCACCGCCTCTCTAACTTCGGTAAAGGCAGGACAGGCCTGCTCGGATCCGGTTAGATGCAAGCGAATCCAGATCCAAAGGTAGATTGTGCTTTATTCTGTGAGGGTTATTTTCGTCCCACATTATAAGCCTTGACTCTCCTAGTCCGGCTGTGTCGACTGTGAGAGTATACTTATTTTTTGCCCTCTTGCTGAGGTTACCCTTGCCCAGCAACTATCACTTGGTAGTATCGGGGGATTGGTGCTTTGATGCCCCCGCTCGCCTCATGGGGAGAGGAGGGTAGGCACTTCAATGCCTCTGTTCGTCTCATGGGGAGAGGAGGGTAGACGCTTCAATGCCCTCGCCCGCCTCATGGGGAGAGGAGGGTAGGCACTTGATTGTCCTCACTCGCTCGCTCGACCCTTGAGGGAGGGAGGGGGAGGTTGTTCAGGATCTGTCTCTTGAAAAATTAGGTGATTAGTAAAATATAAATCACAATAGAAGTGCGGGAATTTAGTTCCCGACTTCAAACTTGTTAAGACCCGTGCCATCAAAGTTCTTTAAGACGTCTGGGACTTAGGCCAGACGTCTGGTCAGACGTCTAGACACCTTCCCAGACGTTTGGAAATCAATTTTTGTGTGTGTACGACCGTGAGTCTGCGCGCGTGCCGCGCGCAGATTGAGCCCCAGCCGCCTTCTTCTCTTTCTTCTTCCCTCGCCGACTTGCAGAGCTTTTCCCCCCATGCCTACATATATCCCTCTCCTCTCCCTCACACCACCCCACACCATCCGTCTTCTCCTTCCCCCAGCGGAGAGCGAGAGCGAGATCAGCAGCTGCAGCCGAGTGCAGCGGTGGAGAGGAGAGTGCGCGAGCCGTGAGAGAGCTCGCCGGAGTAGCTCGAGGCCGGTCAGGCGTGCGTGAGGCGGAGCATTGTGTTGGGGAGGTTTCCCCTGGTGTTACTGCAGCTAGAGCAGCGGACGAGCGGCTGCGCGGCATGGTCGCACACAGTAGGAAGAAGACGAAGGTGGTTCTGATTCTGGGATTTTTCCCAGAATCAGACGTCTGGACCTACATCCAGACGACGCGGACGACATCTGGAGGAAGCTCCAGACGACTGAGAGGTACGTACTGCGCCCTTTACTTCCCTTTGTGGATACGACCATGCAGGCCGTTCCGCCGAGGCTCTGTTGCGTGCCGTGTTGAGAGATTTTGCGTGCGCGTGTAGGATTCGCTTTGGAAAGGCGCGGGACACGGCCTCCCACGCGGTTCAGACGTTTGGACGAGTCACTAGACGGTGGAGAGCATCTCCAGACGTCTGGAGAGGTGATCGGACGTCTGGAACTAGGTCCAGACGGTTCAGTAGGATCCCTGGACGTCTGAAGAGCAGCGTAGAGTGAGGTATGGATCTGGACCCCTTTTAAGACGTCTGGAAGATGTTCCAAACATCTGATTTGAGCCAGAATTGTCATTTTTGACCCGTTTAGGATCCATTTGAGGTTCGATTTTCGCATTTAAGATTTCATTCTTCTCCGTATAAGTTTCTCTACTTGTTTGAAATACTTTTATCCTGTTTTGAGTGGTTCCTTGTGGTTGATCCTTGTGTTAGGATCTCGTTCTGTTGCGGATTTGGGGGTTGCGGAGGCACGTGGACCTGCCGATCAAGCCCCCATTACTCCAGATTTTGCGGGTAGAGTGACTTTCCTTAGTTAATTACAAACATAAATGCATATCTGGAATAAATGATAGATCCTAGGGTATGGCATGAATCCTAGGATCAGAAACACTAGATTGAATGATAGATCTTAGGGTATGGCATGAATCCTAGGACTAGAAACACTGGAACGATTGTATTGAATGCCTGAATTGCAGTCTTGGATGAATAGATAGAATAATAATAATTACCTGTAATTGGATAACAACTGCCTGTGAAATGTAGAGTACTATTGCTAGTAACTGCTACATGTAATTCTTGTTGTTTGAAATTAAATACGAGCTGCTTGTATATAAATTGGAAAAGAAGGATTGAATGTTGGAAACACGTGTTATATGCGAATAAACCTGAAATGATGAAACATAGTATGGCTTGGCCTGAGAAACATGAGCATGAACCCTACGGGGAATTAGGAGTAGAGCTCCTGGAAATAAATAGAATGGAACTGGAAAGGTGAATGGCGAAGTGAGCTGGCTCTTGAGTACGGAGTACCAAGGAGAGCGACTGTCCCCCTGTTTAGTGCAGAGCGGAGCTAGCCGCCCTAGGGTTGGGACCTGGGGTTAGGACTGGCCACTTTGTACCGACTCTGTGGCCCTCGCGTACACACTACCGGGGAGAGCTACTAGTGTAGGGAGAGAGCTAGCCACCCCACGGGGCCCGGGTTTCAACTAGCCATCCTACATCGACTTGTTAGGCCCACTGGGCAAACCAGGGTAGTCAGGCGAGGGCGCGCGGACTATGGAGGGGCGAGACCCCTGTTTGGTTCTTAGGGGCTAGACCCCTATTATTGAGAGGGCTCTGCCCTATACTGGTTCCGTGCTGTGCTTTGGGTGCACCCGTTAACGGAAACGATTGACCGCGTGCCAGTGCGGGGTAGCTATCTGTGCGTTTATCGCGCGTGCCGTAGTCACCGTTACGTCTGTCAGCGACCTTGGGGTGGTTGACTGAGTGTAGGACCACCACGGCGGACTCTCCCGACCAGGAGAGCACCACATGCTACTTCTACTCTTTGGAAAAGACTGCAATCAAGATCGTTCCCACGAGGAACATTCGAGATCAAGAAAAAGACCTGATAAATAAACCAAGTGATGAAAGAAAGAATAATTAGTTGAATAAGGAAAGAAATTGAAAACAACAGCTACCTGTCCACCTTTACTGTTTCTCTTAGTTAGCTGGTTGCCACTCTACTTAGCGTTTTGCTGACGTGTTGTACTTACAACCTTTTTCAGGTCCAGGTGTTGAGCAGCCAGAGCGCACGGCTGCAGAGGGTGTTAGGCCCAGTAGAGCCCAGTAGTTGTATTTTTGTTGTACCCCATTTTCTGTAGTAGTGAGTATTTTGTTACACTTTTGTACTCTTGTACTGTAACTTTATATTCCTCTACCTGTTTAAAATTCTCTACTGTTGTGGTGGTGTGTACTGTAGTAGTTATTTCTTTACTGCTGTACTTTTGTTACTGTTAGTTGCTTGCATGGTGAATGTGGTTTATTTTACTACTTTTGGTTACTTTCTCGTTGGACGAGTGGGTCTTGGGATCAGTCGAGTCGGTCCGGTCTCGTGTCCTGTAGGGATTTGGGAACCGGGTCGTAACAAAACTCAATCTCGACGAGCTATTCACGCTGGTGGGACTGGAGTACCCAGGCGCTCCTCAAGTCCTTAAAAGGTAGCCTACAGTAGGATGTCAAGGTTTCTCTCACATTGCCGACGCTCGCAAGGGGCCTGAGGTCCGCTCTAGTTGGGGTACCCACTGGCAGCCTGTCTCGTGCGGGTGGTGTGCGCTTGTTGGGAACATGAGAGGTGATGAGAACCTTGTCACAAACCCTAAACTAGCACCATTTAACCCTGATTTGCAAGAAAAGCTCCTACATAACCTTAGAAAGGCTTGGCTCAGAGAGATTCTGAGTTTGCAAAGAAAACAGAAACTGAGGGGTAAAAATGCAATTTCATCAATCCAATCTGAAAACAAGGTAACTCAGGGTCCAAACATAGGTCAAAGTAACCTAATAAGAAGAAAAGTGGGATGAAATGACTCAACAAGGGTTACAGCAACTCCAAGGAATTAAATGACATCCTGTAACCCTAAAAATAAATCCACTTAAATGCACGAGGTTCGAGGCAGAGAAAAAATTAACTAAACCCTCTAAAATTCATTGAAAAATAACCCCTAGGGTTTAGAACCTTCAATTTGGCCTTAGGAACCCATTTTGACCTACATTGAGAACCATGCCCAATTAACAACTTAATTTGGGTTTTTACGTAAATTGATCGGTCAAACAAGGTTTAATCTGGAAATAAAATTCACCATCATAATCCTTAGGTCCCAATTAGTCATGTATAAAAACTTGAGCCTAAGAGGAAACCTTCTTGACCAACTTTACACTTTGGTCCTCATATATTTACTTTTTGGCCCTCAACTTTTGAACCCTCACATTTTGGCCCCTAACTCTCCTTCGTTCTTTGCGTTCTGGTCCCTCCTGCAAAACCTGACCAGCACCATGCTTCGGGGACCTTGCGCGGAGCATGGCGCTGCGCAGGGAGAGGGGGGGGCCTGCCAGGTCAAATGGGGGTGCCCTGCGTCGCCAGCCACCGCAGGAGCACCCCCCTGAGCTCTGCCACCACCCATACCGCCCGTGCGAACGCACGGACGGTATGGGTATCCCTTCTCCGGCGTCCTCCGGCGAGGGAGACACGTCGTCTCCCTCCGCCCTCCTCTCTGTTACTACCCCTATAAATACCCCCGTCGCTCCGCCTTTCTTCTCAGCTCGGATCTGACGGAGATACTCCCCCACTTCCTCTCTTCCCACTCCGACAGACGCCCCCTTGCTCCAGTGGCTTCTCCTCCTCCTCCTCGTCGCTCTGCCGCATTACTAGCAGCAGAGTTGCCTTCCCCTGCTCTTCCCGCGCCGCGCCGCACCAAGTGCGCGCCTCTCTAGCCCTCTCCTCGCCGTCGCTCCTTCCTCTGGGCAGCTTCTTCTCCGGCGACAGTCGATACGACTGTCGCCTGCTCCGGCCCCTCCTCGTCCTGCTAAGTAGGTAGAACTCCTCCTCTTCCTCCCCTCTTCCTTTTCCTCACTTTACATCTTTACTGTCGCCCCCGATCCGACCAATCGCCCTCACCTTCTCCACCTCCGGCCACACTCCGGCGACCCGCTCCCATCACTCCAGCAACCCACACGGCTCGTCGACCACCGCAGAACCTCCGCCTCCTCACCCTGATCAACCTCCGCCCTTCCACTTCCCCGAAATCGCCCTCTGCAACTCCACCGAACACACCCATTTTCCAACCCACAGTTTGACCTAGGGAAGCCCTTAGGCTCCGCCCCGCCACCTGCATACCCTCTGACCACCTTCGCCGAGCTACGGTGAAGGTCCTCTGCGCATCTGATTCGGCCGAGAGGCCGTTTCTCTGTGGGCAGGTACTTCGCTCGCCGCCGCCATTGACGAGTGAAGAAGCTCCTTCGACCTGCTGCTCCAGGCACGCCACGCCCAGATTAGGCTTCCAGGCTGCGTGGGGTGTCTTCGCGAAGTGCCAGGCTGCAGTTGAGGCGAAGCCCTCGCACGAAGCCTCGACTGCCGCTGCTTCCTTCGCACAGGCGCCCAAATTGGGGTGGGACATTTAGTCCCACCTCGGAAAGCCACTGAGGCGAACGGGCGCTTAAAGGCAAAAAGTGCCTTAAGCTGTTCGCCTCAGTTCACGGGGTGAGGTCCCCTTCACCCGCCCGATTACCCGACCTCGTCCGCGCTCACGCCCCGCGGACCTGGCCCGACCCGACTAAGCCCGACCTGCACTCCTCGCCCACCACCGCACACCGGTGGGCCTGGACCCGGGCGCGACCCGCGTACCCGATTACCCGGTTGCTCTGGGAGAGCTTTCCTAAGAGCGAATTCTGAGAAAGAGAGAGACGTGGGGGGAGGGTAGAGTAGGTTTTGCCCTCTCACGTAAACTTTGAAGTGTGCAGGCACAGGTGAAGAAGAAGAAGGACCGCGGAAGAAGAAGAAGAGAAGAAGAAGAAAGCTAAGGGAGACACTGTAGCAACAAGCGGTTTAAGTCGTCTGATTGGAAAATCAGACGACGTCTTGAAGGCAAAAGAAGAAGAAGGACAGAAGGACTGAAGAAGAAGAAGGGAAAAGAAGAAAGAAGGAGAGACGACGTCCTGACAGAAAAAGAAAAGAAGAAGAAGAAAGAAGAAGAGAAGCAAGAAAAGAAGAAGAAGAGCACGAGAAGAAAATCTGAAGAACAGAAGAAGAAGGAGAAAGAACAAGGAAGAACAGGAGGCAGAAGAAGAAGACCACAAGGAGATAAACAAAGAAGAAGAAACCAAAAGCCAAAGAAAGAGAAGACAAAGAGGAAGAAAGAAGAGAAGAAGAAGAAGTCAAATTTTCTCTCTCCCTCTCTCTCTTTATTTTTGTAATAAGAATTTGTACCCCTAGAATACGACTTGCTCCCTGAGTTCGACCTCGGGAGAACTTTATTTTCCGAGTAACAAATATTAGTGAATGATGGCAATAACTAACTGTACTACAACACTATAACAAAACCTAGTTGTCGGAACCGTCATTTCTTGGCGCCGTTGCCGGGGAGCAACGGCTATTCTAGAGGTAAACATTCTTTTCTTCTTAAGTTTCTAATAATCTCTTCTCTTTTGTGCAGATATAGAAAAATCGAGAAGACAAGCAACCGCACAACAACCACTCCGAGGACAGGTAATTTTCTATCCTCTCAACCCCTAAACCCTAAAGAGGAAGAGAAGAAAAGAACAAGCAATATAGGGCTAACCTGTCTTATATACCTAGTAAACCATAAAAAGTTGCATGTTTTCAACCCATTATTCCTGCACACTATTAAGGGTATTTAGGGGCTAACACATTCTTGCTTGAGCCCTAACTACCCAACAAAGAACTAACTGGACCAAGTAGAGCCAACATAAGATTCAACATTAGGGATTTAGACACACACTTTTAAGCAAGAACTGAGAAAACCAAATGAAGTGTGCCCAAGCCCTTGTCTGAAAATACCTATTCAAAGAAAACCTAAAACAAGTTGGCTCTCTAAAAACACTTGAATCTTAAAAAACAAGACCTAATAAGCTCTTAACAGAACTAGCAGTAAAGTTGACCACTTGGGTCAACCAAACCTTCAACTTAGGTCACTCTATTCACTCGAAAACACCTAAGAAGTTCAAGTAAAACCTAAGCACCTTGCTCTTGAATTAAAAGTGGTAGACTTAAGAGGTCAAGATCCCCATTCTGGTCTACCTGGAACCGCAGTGACAAGAGAGGTCGGGTGGGGGAAACCCTGTAACCCGTGGGGACGCTCTACCGTGTAGGGGTCTTCGCGGGACTCACCCTCTCTGGCTGCTCAGGTAATTCTCAGGTGGACGATCTTTCTGATCAAGGGGTCCATCTGCCCCGCACCTCTATAGTCACCCAACACATTTTTGGGTGTCTCGATTGGGTCCAGCACCTTCTGAACTCTTCCACTCCAACAGTGCATGAACGGTAGGAGATCCTTAAGATCTCCTTTAAAAATTCACCCTCGTCAAGGCCCAGCCTTGACTCCCGTGTTTGAACAGCAACCTAACCCCATCATTCTCTCTTCTGATTCTGAATCAAACTCTTCTTCTAGCATGGCTCAGCCAGTTGAGGAAGAAAACAATCTGGAGCACCAGCTCCAGCGACTCAACGACCTCTTCCAAAACTTTGTGCATCCACCGCAGCGTCCCATGATGCAGGACCATTATAATCCCGCTGCGGTGGCCATTGAGCCTCGAGTAAGAATCCCGACTGGAGGACCTGATTCTGAATTGAAGCCCAACATGATTCATGCTATACCTAAATTCCATGGGCTTAATTCTGAAGATCCCTTCCAGCACATCAAACAACTAAAGCATCTGGCCTAAACTTTTGGGTCAGATGCACAAAATCGGGATATTCTTCTCATGAAGATGTTCTCCTTTTCTCTTATGGACAAGGCCGCTCATTGTTATCAAACTCAGACCCGGCCGATCAACAATTGGGAAGAACTTCAGTCCGAGTTCTTGAAAAAGTTCTTCCCTGTTGGTCGAACCAACGCCTTGCGCCATCAGATTACACACTTCACCCAACAAACAGGGGAACCTCTCCATGAGGCATTGGATCGTTTTCAGGATCTCATGAGAAAGTGCCCGCATCACGGAGTTCCTAAATGGGAACAAGTCCAGTCTTTTTACCAGGGACTCCGTGAGGACATTCGTCTTTTCGTCAATGCAACCTGCGGAGGAAATATCATGGGTCAACATGAAGACACCGTGTGGGAGATTCTCGAAAACATGTGCGAGAACTCAATCAACAATGACTCCATGGGATTATTCGACAGGACGAATTCCCGCGCATCGACGAATCTTAGGGGAGCACATGAGATGCAGGGCCTGTCCGCATCAGTCGACCTGGAATTAATGGCCAGTCGATTGGACAAGGTCTCGATTATCGAAAAGAAGGTGGACGAGCTGACTCAGCACCTGCAACGAGCCACCTCTGCGCATAACCCTTTCGCACAGCCTCCTTCCACAAGGGAAACTCCTTCCACCTACATTTTGCTTACTGTGGACTACGTGTCCAAATGGATCGAAGCCATACCGACCCGAACCTGTGATCACAAGATTGTTCTTAAATTTATTCATCAAAACATTTTCTCAAGGTTCGGGATTCCCCGTGCTATAATCTCTGATGGGGGGACCCATTTTACAAATGCTCAGTTTATTTCACTGATGGCCAAATTTGGGGTGTCTCACCGAATCTCTACTCCTTATCACCCCCAAACAAATGGTCTAGCTGAGCTGTCAAATCGGGAGATCAAGAAAATCCTGCAAGTCACTATTCGACCTGACAGGAAGGACTGGTCGTCCCGACTTCCGGAAGCATTGTGGGCCTATAGGACCGCCCACAAGACCCAATTAGGCATGTCTCCCTTTAGACTGGTGTACGGAAAGGCGTGTCACCTTCCCGTCGAACTGGAGCATAAAGCCTATTGGGCAGTACGGAACTGTAATCTAGATCTTTCCAAGGCTGGAACCCACAGAAAACTCCAAATCAGCGAGATCGATGAATTACGCTTAGACGCGTATGAGAACTCGCGAATCTACAAGGAGCGGGTTAAAGCCTTCCATGACAAGCATATCTCGAGAAAGATCTTTCATCCGGGTCAAAAGGTCCTACTCTTTGATGCCCGACTCAAACTTTTCCCAGGGAAACTGAGATCCAAGTGGGTCGGACCATATTTAGTCCGACAGGTTTTTGGAAATGGAGCAATTGAAATCAGTCCACTCAACCACGATTCCGAACCTTTCATCGTGAACGGTCAGAGACTCAAACCGTTCATTGATGTGACTTCTACTGATTTTGCTGAGTCATCTCTCATCCTCCATTCCCCTTGAGTTTACTGCGCCCAGCCGATGGCGTAAAACTCAGCGCTTAACGAGAGGCAGCCCGTCATTTTTCTTGAAATCTAAAACCCTTTTTACACTTTTATGCACTTAAGTTCACCCTTTAAGACAGCCGACTCCACCTCAGATGCGTGCATTTGGGATTAGAAATCGTCCGCAAAATTCATCCCGACCCATTCACTCATACATCTGTCTTAAGAAATAAACTAAGTAAATAAAAACCCCTAAATCACAATGAGGACATTGCAAACCTTTGGCATGGGGGAGTATAAAAGTGCAAACTTACAAAAAAGGGTTTTAAACAAAAAATTCACATATGCCAAAAACACCAAAAACACCATAAAAATTAAAAATTTTTCAAAAATAAAAGGAGAAAGGAAATTTTGTATAGAAGAAAAAGAAACAAAAGGAAAAGGAGCACAAAAAGATGAAAGAAAAGAGTAATAGTCATTAGTAAGAAGCTAAGGAATTAACCTAAGCTCTAGACCATTTTTTCAAGAAAAGAAATGAAAAGTGCATGGTAGGATTAGTAGGAACGCAAACCTTAGGCATTCTTGATAGACTCGTAGTACCCATTAAGATCTAGACAATCCTCAAGAGGTTGAGGAAAATGAAAAGCTTAAGTACTAGGTCCAAGGCTGAGGGAGTATTTGACCTCGCTAACTAACTTCTGGTTTCCAGGACTCAGTAACCTAAGCACCTGAAACGGGACGTGCAATCGACTAGGTTTTGTTATAGTGTTGTAGTATAGCTAGTTATTTCCATCATTTCAAATATATATACTTTTTACTCGGAAAATAAAGTTCTCCCGAGGTCGAACTCAGGGAGCAAGTCGTATTCTAGAGATATACATGTTCTATTACAAAAATAAAGAGAGAGAGAGAGAGATGAAAGTTTGAGTTCTTCTTCTTTTCTTCTTTCTTTCTCTTTGTCTTTCTCCTCTTTAGCTTTTGTTCTTCCTGTTCTTCTTCTTTGTTTATCTCCTTGTGGTCCTCTTCTTCTGCTGTTCTTCCTTGTTCTTTCCTCTTCTTCTTCTGCTGTTCTCCCTTGTTCTTTTGTTCTTCAGATCTTCTTCTTTTCTTTTCTTTTTCCTGTCAGGACGTCGTCTCTCCTTTCTTTTTTCCCTTCTTCTTCTTCAGTCCTTCTGATTCTCTTCTCGTGTTCTTCTTTTTCCTTCAGGACGTCGTCTGATTTTCCAATCAGACGACTTAAACCGCTTGTTGCTACAGTGTCTCCCTTAGCTTTCTTCTTCTTCTTCCGCGGTCCTTCTTCACCTGTGCCTGCACACTTTAGAGTTTACGTCAGAGGGCAAAACCTACTCTACCCTCCCCCCCGCACGTCTCTCTTTCTCTGAATTCGCTCTTAGGAAGGCTCTCCCAGAGCATCCGGGTAATCGGGTACGCGGGTCGCGCCCGGGTCCAGGCCCACCGGCATGCGGTGGTGGGCGAGGAGTGCAGGTCGGGCTTAGTCGGGTCGGGCCAGGTCCGCGAGGCGTGAGCGCGGACGAGGCCGGGTAACCGGGCGGGTGAAGGGGACCTCACCCCGTGAACTGAGGCGAACAGCTTAAGGCACGTTTTGCCTTTAAGCGCCCGTTCGCCTCAGTGGCTTTCCGAGGTGGGACTAAATGTCCCACCCCAATTGAGCGCCCGCAGCGGAGGAAGCAGCGGGCAATCGCGGCTTCACGCGAGGCCTTCGCCCCAGCTGCGAGCCTGGGACTCTTCGCGGAGATGCCCCGCGCAGCCTGGGAGTCAGGCCTGGGCGAAGCGCACCTGGAGCTGCAGGTTGAAGGTGCTCCTTCCACGCAGCAATGGCGACGGCGGTCGAGATACCTGTACACAGAGGAACGGCCTCTCGGCCTAATCAGATACGCGGAGAACCTTCGCCGTGGCACGGCGAAGGTGGTGGGGGGTCTGGCAGGCGGCGGGGCGGAGCGTGAGGGTCGCCCTAGGTCAAACTGCGGGCGGAGAAGTGGGTTTGTTCGGGGGGTCTGCAGAGGGCGAGTGGCGGGAAGTGGAAGGGCGGAGGTTGATCAGAGTGAGGAGGCGGAGGTTCTGTGAGGGTCGGCGAGGCGTGTGGGGCTGTGGAGCGATGGGGGCGTCTCGCCGGAGGGTAGCCGGAGACGAAGGGGGTGACGGTGGACAGGAGCGGTCGAGGGTTTAATCAACTAAAAGACAATGAGGAAAAGAAAGAGGGGGAGATGGGGAGAAGTTCTGACCTAGCTACGGAGACGAAAGGGGCCGGAGCAGGGCGACGGTCGTATCGACTGTCGCCGGAGAAGAAGATGCCCAGGGGAAGGGGCGACGGCGAGGAAAGGGCTGGAGAGGCGCCAGCTGGGTGCGGCGTGGCGCGGGAAGAGCGAGGGAGGGCAACCCTGCAGCTGGTAGTGCGGCAGAGCGACGAGGAGGAGGAGAGGCCGCCGGAGCAAGGAGGGCGTCTGTCGGAGTGGGAAGAGAGGAATTGAGGGGGTATCTCCGTCAGATCCAAGCTGCCAAGAACGGCGGAGCGACGGGGGTATTTATAGGGGCAAAATCAGAGAGGAGGGCGGAGGGAGACGACGTGTCTCCCTCGCCGGAGATAGCCGGAGGACGGACACCCATACCGTCCGTGTGTTCGCACGGGCGGTATGGGCGGTGGCAGAGCTCAGGGGGGTGCTCTTGCGGTGGCTGACGACGCAGGGCACCCCAATTTACCTGGCAGGCCCTCCCCCTTATCCTACGCGGCGCCATGCTCCGCGCAAGGTCGCCGGAGCATGGTGCTGCTCAGGTTTTGCAGGAGGGACCTGAATGCAAAGAACGAAGGAGAGTTAGGGGCATAAATGTGAGGGTTCAAAAGTTGAGGGCCAAAAAGTAAACAAATGAAGACCAAAGTGTAAAGTTGGTCAAGAAGGTTTCCTCTTAGGCTCAAGTTTTTGTACATGACTAATTGGGACCTAAGGATTATGATGGTGAATTTTATTTCCAGATTAAACCTTGTTTGATAGATCAATTTACGTAAAAATCCAAATTAAGTTGTTAATTGGGCATGGTTCTCAATGTAGGTCAAAATGGGTTCCTAAGGCCAAATTGAAGGTTCTAAACCCTAGAGATTATTTTTATATGTATTTTAGAGGGTTTAGTTGATTTTTTCTCTACCTCGAACCTCGTGTTTTTAAGTGGGTTTGTTTTTAGGGTTACAGGATGTTATTTAATTCCTTGGAGTTGCTGTAGCCCTTATTGAATCATTTCATCCCACTTTTCTTCTTATTAGGTTGCTTTGACCTATATTTGGACCCTGAGTTACCATGTTTTCAGATTGGATTGGTGAAATTGCATTTTTACCCCTTAGTTTCTGTTTTCTTTGCGAACTCAGAATCTCTCTGAGCCAAGCCTTTCTAGGGTTATGTAGGAGCTTTTTCTTGCATATTAGGGTTAGATGGTGCTAGTTTAGGGTTTGTGACGCGGTTCTCATCAGCACCCCAACCCCACACATAGCGCGGTTCAGTAAGCATAAAAATTCAAAATCACGTAGAAGCGTCGCAAAAATTCTGAAAATACACCTGGAATAGGAGCGACCGATCAACACAAGTTGATTTGGACGAGTTTCCAGTGCGGAGAGGCAGGAAATCCCCTCAAAGATGCGTAACAAAATATCATCTCCTCGGTGCTTGTCTCTTAGGATATTCACATATCCTACTGGGGGCATGTAAGCACCCTGCTGGTTCAGATTCCATGGATGGCATTATCACGAAGTGTCAACTGCCAGGGTCTGAATTCGGCCACGGAACACCATGGATGGGATTATCTTGAAATCTCAATAGCCAGGGTTTTGGGGGTTGCCATGGGCGGTGCTATCCCGAAGCATCGATCGCCAGGAACCCTTGAGGATTGATGATGGGAGCAATGAATCTGATACAGACCGTGTTGAAAAGCCAATCCTAGGCTAGAACTAAAAAGAAAAAGAGAGAGAAAAACTCTCCAAACAAAAATACTTTCTACTTCTCTCTCTCTTGCAAAACGCACTGCGAACTGAACCAGGGAAAAAATCATTTCAAGCACGGGGTGCTTTAACCACGAAGTCCAATAAACCCTAAGTTAGCTCTTGTGGGTTTTAAAAACCTCTGCCAAAGACTGAGGCTAAGGCTAGACAGATCTGGATCTTGGTAGGTACTAGAAGTACCTTTTAAGCCTATGGTCAGCATTCTAACCTAATCTAGGTTCAAATGAAAAGGCACTTATCTGAAGTTGTTATAAATATCATGGTCTAGACCAAAGGTTAAAACCTTAGGTTTTTGCTAAGGGACTAGCAAAAGCTAGGCATGGGGGTGTGATGAGAACCTCGTCACAAACCCTAAACTAGCACCATTTAACTCTGATTTGCAAGAAAAGCTCCTACATAACCTTAGAAAGGCTTGGCTCAGAGAGATTCTGAGTTTGCAAAGAAAATAGAAACTGAGGGGTAAAAATGCAATTTCACCAATCCAATCTGAAAATAGGGTAACTCAGGGTCCAAACATAGGTCAAAGCAACCTAATAAGAATAAAAGTAGGATGAAATGACTCAACAAGGGTTACAGCAACTCCAAGGAATTAAATGACAACCTGTAACCCTAAAAATAAACCCACTTAAATTCACGAGGTTCGAGGCAGAGAAAAAATCAACTAAACCCTCTAAAATTCATAGAAAAATAACCCCTAGGGTTAGAACCTTCAATTTGGCCTTAGGAACCCATTTTGACCTACATTGAGAACCATGCCCAATTAACAACTTAATTTGGGTTTTTGCGTAAATTGACCGGTCAAACAAGGTTTAATCTGGAAATAAAATTCACCATCATAATCCTTAGGTCCCAATTAGTCATGTATAAAAACTTGAGCATAAGAGGAAAATTTTCTTGACCAACTTTACACTTTGGTCCTCATATATTTACTTTTTGGCCCTCAACTTCTGAACCCTTACATTTTGACACCTAACTCTATTTCGTTCTTTGCGTTCTGGTCCCTCCTGCAAAACCTAACCAGCACCATGCTCCGGCGACCTTGCGCAGAGCATGGCGCCGCGCAGGGAGAGGGGGGGCCTGCCAGGTCAAATGGGGGTGCCCTGCGTCGCCAGCCACCGCAGGAGCACCCCCCTGAGCTCTGCCACCACCCATACCGCCCGTGCGAACGCACGGACGGTATGGGTATCCCTTCTCCGGCGTCCTCCGGCGAGGGAGACACGTCGTCTCCCTCCGCCCTCCTCTCTGTTACTACCCCTATAAATACCCCCGTCGCTCCGCCTTTCTTCTCAGCTCGGATCTGACGGAGATACCCCCCCCACTTCCTCTCTTCCCACTCCGACAGACGCCCCCTTGCTCCGGCGGCTTCTCCTCCTCCTCCTCGTCGCTCTGCCGCATTACCAGCAGCAGAGTTGCCTTCCCCTGCTCTTCCCACGCCGCGCCGCACCCAGCGCGCGCTTCTCCAGCCCTCTCCTCGCCGTCGCTCCTTCCTCTGGGCAGCTTCTTCTCCGACGACAGTCGATACGATTGTCGCCTGCTCCGGCCCCTCCTCGTCCTGCTAAGTTGGTAGAACTCCTCCTCTTCCTCCCCTCTTCCTTTTCCTCACTTTACATCTTTACTGTCGCCCCCGATCCAACCAATTGCCCTCACCTTCTCCACCTCCAGCCACACTCCGGCGACCCGCTCCCATCACTCCAGCAACCCACACGGCTCGCCGACCACCGCAGAACCTCCGCCTCCTCACCCTGATCAACCTCCGCCCTTCCACTTCCCCCAAATCGCCCTCTGCAACTCCACCGAACACACCCATTTTCCAACCCACAGTTTGACCTAGGGCAGTCCTTAGGCTTCGCCCCGCCACCTGCAGACCCTCCGACCACCTTCGCCGTGCTACGGCGAAGGTCCTCCGCGCATCTGATTAGGCCGAGAGGCCGTTTCTCTGTGGGCAGGTACTTCGCTCGCCGCCGCCATTGACGAGTGAAGAAGCTCCTTCGACCTACTGCTCCAGGCACGCCACGCCCAGATCAGGCTTCCAGGCTGCGTGGGGTGTCTTCGCGAAGTGCCAGGCTGCAGTTGAGGCGAAGCCCTCGCGCGAAGCCTCGACCGCCGCTGCTTCCTTCGCACAGGCGCCCAAATTGGTATGGCACATTTAGTCCCACCTCGGAAAGCCACTGAGGTGAACGGGCGCTTAAAGGCAAAAAGTGCCTTAAGCTGTTCGCCTCAGTTCACGGGGTGAGGTCCTCTTCACCCGCCCGATTACCCGGCCTCGTCCGCGCTCACGCCCCGCGGACCTGGCCCGACCCGACTAAGCCCGACCTGCACTCCTCGCCCACCACCGCACGCCGGTGGGCCTGGACCCGGGCGCGACCCGCGTACTCGATTACCCGGTTGCTCTGGGAGAGCTTTCCTAAGAGCGAATTCTGAGAAAGAGAGAGACGCGGGGGGAGGGTAGAGTAGGTTTTGCCCTCTCACGTAAACTTTGAAGTGTGCAGGCACAGGTGAAGAAGAAGAAGGACCGCGGAAGAAGAAGAGAAGAAGAAGAAAGCTAAGGGAGACACTGTAGCAACAAGCGGTTTAAGTCGTCTGATTGGAAAATCAGACGACGTCCTGAAGGCAAAAGAAGAAGAAGGACAGAAGGACTGAAGAAGAAGGGAAAAGAAGAAAGAAGGAGAGACGACGTCCTGACAGAAAAAGAAAAGAAGAAGAAGAAAGAAGAAGAGAAGCAAGAAAAGAAGAAGAAGAGCACGAGAAGAAAATCTGAAGAACAGAAGAAGAAGGAGAAAGAACAAGGAAGAACAGGAGGCAGAAGAAGAAGACCACAAGGAGATAAACAAAGAAGAAGAAACCAAAAGCCAAAGAAAAGAGAAGACAAAGAGGAAGAAAGAAGAGAAGAAGAAGAAGCCAAATTTTCTCTCTCCCTCTCTCTCTTTAGTTTTGTAATAAGAATTTGTACCCCTAGAATTCGACTTGCTCCCTGAGTTCGACCTCGGGAGAACTTTATTTTCCGAGTAACAAATATTAGTGAATGATGGCAATAACTAACTGTACTACAACACTATAACAAAACCTAGTTATCGCGCCGTCAAAAGGATTTTTCAATCTTAGCGTGTACTAGTTCGTAGGTGGGGTGGAGAGATAAATGGGAAAAACTTTTCTAAAAATAAGCATCTATTTTATGAAATAGAAAAATTTTACTTATCTTTGCATAAAATTAATGGAGCATTGTTTAGACCCGGTTCCCGGATCCCTATAGGACCCGAGATTGGCTCGCCTCGACTAATCGCCAGACCTAGTAGTCCAACAAGAAATAACCAAAAGCAGGAAAATAAATCACATTCACACATGCAATATAACTAAGCAGAAGAAAAGTACAAAGCAATAAAAAAAGTAGAACAATTATCTCAAAACATATTATATGCCACCACAACAACAACAGAAAACGTAAAGGAAACAGAAAGTAACATGAACGGTAAATTATGTGTCAATTACTCACTACAACAGTAGGAAAGCGAAAGAGCCGAAAAACGACTACAGCTGGGCTCGGCTGGGCCCAGCACTTTCTGCAGCCAGAAACTCGGGCTGCTCAACTCCTGGTCCTGAACAGGGTCATGAAAAGATAGAGTCAGTGAACGCAAAGTAGAGTGGTGTTTACATTAATTAAGTACAAGTACAGTAAAACAACAACAGGTTTATTTCTCATTTCTACTTATCTCATTTATGTGTTTCTGGTTCATTTATTTCTCAACTATTCAGGTATTTCTTGATCTTGCATGTTCCTCGTGGGAACGATCTTGATTGCAGTCTTTTCTGTAGAGTTGAAGGTACACATGGTGCTCTCCTGGTTGGGAGAGTCCCCCGTGGTAGTCCTACACCCAGTCAACCACCCCAAGGTCTCTGTCAAGACGTAGCGGTGACTACAGCACGCATGATAAGCGCACGGGCAGCTACCCCGCACAGACACGCGGTTAGTCGTTTCTGCTAGCGGGTACACCCAAAGTACAATGCGGAACAGTATAGGGCCTTGCCCTCTCAGAACAGAGGTCTCACCCCTCAGAACCAAACAGGGGTCTTGCTCCTCTACTGTCCGCACACTCTCGTCTAACTACCTCGATTTGCCCAAAGGGCCTAACAAAGTCGGTGTAGGGTAGCTAGTTGAACCCTAGGCCCCGTGGGGTGGCTAGCTCCCTCCCTACACTAGTAGCATGCCTCGATACCACGTACGCGAGGGCCAGCAGGAGTCGGTGTAGAGTGGCCAATCCTAACCCTAGGTCTCAACCCAAGGGAGGCTAGCTCCGCTCTACACTAAAAAGGGACAGTTGCTCTCCTTGGTACCACGTACACAAGGGTCAGCACACTTCCCGTCTACATTCCAGGTTTCATTTCATCCACAGGAGTTCTATTCCTAATTCCCCATAGGTTCATGCTCATATTCATCTCATTTATCCAGGTCCAGATCTCATGTTTCATAACTCGTTCCTTATCCACATATAGGCAGCTCGTGTTTTCATAATTTAGTTCTCAATCATAACATGTTACTTATGGTTTCACAGTTCAATTTTAACATGCACCTCGTAATTATACTAAAGGCATTTGTTAGCAATTTATCTTAACCATGCATTCAAGTAAACATTACAGCTCAAACAGGCTCATTCATTTCTACCCTAGGGTTCATTCCACATCCTATAGTTTCAATCAATTTAATCCAAGCAGGCATATTCTTTATTCATGTCTTAATAAATGCATTAAACCACTCTACCGGGTATCACGGGAGGAATGTGGGCCTGTGCCGCAGATCTTGCCGTCTTTGCGGGCCCCGAACAAGCCACTGGCTGGTAACGTATACTACCGACCAATGTACATTAGACGAGCTTAAAACAGTAGATACTCAACACGAACACGTAGAGGAACTCGAGTGGAAAACAACGGTACTTCGTTTGTGGAAAATCGATTCCGTTTGGACCTTAAAAAAGCAAAAAATGTGGTTACTGATCAAAATTAGACATTTGGGACTAATCCCAGACGTCTTAAAAGACGTAAGAACTAACCTTGTGTTCCCTACGGTTGATCAGATGTGTAGACTCCCTCTGTGACCGTCTGGGGGCAGCTCCAGACGTCTCACCCTACTTCCAGTCGTTTGAAAGTACCTCCGGACGTCTGGCGACATGATCAGATGTCCAAAGGTACCTGGGAAAGCGCAGCGCGCACCTTCCCAAAGCCTGCACTTGCGTACGAAAATGCAGGCATGGTTTTAGCCCAACAACTCCTGCGCTGAGATCTTCTGCATGGCGGAAATCAGCGTAGGAACGTACGTACCTTGTGCGATACGTGCTTTCAAACGTCCGGCCTCAGCTCTGGACTTCCAGGTGCCTCGCCAGTCATCTGGACTTCACTCCAGACATCTGATACTGGAAAACATCCAGTATCAGAACCTCCTCGTAGCTCGCCCCGCTCGCACTCCGCCCGTAGTGCCAATTGCAGCAGCCGCAGGAGCTTTAGCAGCTCCTCGCCGGCATCCTCTCTCCCACGAGCTCCTCCTTGAGCTCCACCGAGCTCTCGTGGTCGTCTCCCTCCTCCCCTACTCTCACTCTCTCGCACTCTCTTGCTCTCACTCCTCCCTGGTTTCCCCTGGCCGGTGGCTCTCCTTCCTCACCGTGGCTTTAGTGGAGACGGAGGAGAAGGTGGCTGTCGTAAGAGAGGGTGGAGGTGGCGGTGGCTTGATTGGTGTGAGGAGGAGAGGAGAGGAGAAGGGAGGGGGTTTATATAGGAGAGGGGTTAGGGTTCGGGTGAGGGGTGAAGGAGAGAGAGCGGGTCTCTACGCGCCGCTCGCGTGCAGAGAGTAAAGCGCAGTACAAAAATTTCACTTTCAGACGTCCGGGAGCGTGTCCGGACATCTGACTGAAACTCTAGATGTCTTATTCGGCTAAGAATGTAATGGGTCATTACAAACATCGTTCCACCATTAGCTGACCTTTTAGCCGGGCCGTCATGACGAGGCTGCCATGGTTAGGTAGAGAGATCTTAGTAAGCAGATCTCCTCTTTTTTTTTGCTACAACAAGCGGGGGCTTATTTCTCGACTTTAACTTGGTCTCGACCCAATGTCCGTGCTGATGAGACTTGAGTACCGTGCTCTCCCGCCAAGGTTCCTCGCATAAAGCTGATGCGTGCAGGGGTTCCGGGGTCTACTTTGGTTCAGATACCCGCTGGTAGCTTGTCCGGTGAGGGTGGCTCATGCTTATGGGGAACATGAGGGGGTGTTTATTGTCCCAGCCTTTGGTCGAAGTAGCGCCTGGTTGTGGATGAGGTCGCCAGCCTTGTAAAAGTTTCCTTTGGTTGGAGTTTGGCAGTTGTTGTCTGGTTGTCATCGTCACTTAAGATCTTGGTGTAAGGGTGGCCCCAGAGGAGGATCCTCCAAGCATCAATGAGATCTGACAGGCGGGAGGAGGCCAGCAGAGAAAAAATATTGGCTGGAAGCCCTAATTGGCAAATAAGTAGCTAAGAGATGCCCTCCGTCAAAGCTCTTGGCGGATGAATAGCAATTTCCCATCACACACTATTTTCTTTCTTTTTTTTTTTAAATGGTGGGAGGGGCTAATGGTTGCCTGATCTATTGGCCACCGCTCTCCTCTTTTCTTTTTAAATGGCTCGACGCTTCCATCCCCCCCCCCCCCCCCCCCAACCCAAATTTTTTTGGGTTTTTTTACATGAATGCCACTATAATATTTTGAAATTACTTGAATGTCATTTAATTCACTATATTTACAGATATGCCATTGAAAAATTAACGTTGTTTACATATTTGCCACTTCGTCAGTCATAGCCGTTAAACTTGACGATTTTGAATTGAAATGTAATAAAAAAATTTATTTTTTAGTCATAATTTTTTTTATCGTTAAATTTTATTTTTTTTAATTTTCACCCCCTCCCTCTCCCCTCCCCTCGCCAATTCACCTACCTTCCTCCTCACCTTCGACCACCTCCTCCACCCCCACTTGGGCGGGGCACGCTTAGAGAATGCACCAAGCCTCCGTGCTCGAGATCGTTGTAAAGGACAAGGAACTTGGGAAGGACAACTTCCTTGGGTGGGTGCTCTTCGACCTCAACGAGGTCCCCAAGCGTGTCCCGCTCGAGGTGAGGAGGTGGTCGGAGGTGAGGAGAAAGGGAGGTGAACTGGTGATGCGAGGGGGTGAAAATTAAAAAAAATAAATTTAATGATAAAAAATTTTTTTAGGACTAAATAATAGATTATGAGGACTAAAAAATAATTTTTTATTACATTTCAGCCCAAAACCGTTAAGTTTAACGGCTATTGCTGATGGAGTGGCAAATATGTAAGCGACGCAACTTTTTCAACTGTATATCTGTAAATATAGTGTATTTAATGACATTTAAGTAATTTCAAAAGATTTTAGTGATATTCACGTAAGAAACCTTTTTTTTTTAAAAAGGGGAATGCGTGTCAATAGGGAACTTGAGGCAGCATATAGGAGGTAGGTGGATTGTAAAGCTGGCTACCTGATGTTGAGTCAGAGGAGCCGTGCAGCATTGCCGGTGCTTGCTATAGGGTGAGGAGTGAGAGGACCTTGCTGCCGAGTATGGAGCCACCGGAGCTCGCTGCCAGCGTGGACCCAGGCAAGCAGCTAGAGGAGCTCACTGTCGAGCGTGGAGCTGGGTGGGGAGTGGGCAGAGTTCGGTGTCGGAGCTTGGTGACATGGTCCAATTACCTTATTCCTAACACAAGTTCAATTGAAAATAAGTAACCCTAGCCCTTATCTTAGCAGCATAGGCTTAGTGGATCTCAATCAAGCATTTAAAATGCTTAACCTTAAGTTCTTCGACATAAGACTTGATTTGTTATAAATTACCACTCAATTTCCTAGGTTTCAGATGCAGTACTATTTAGAAGTGTCATAACTTCTCTTGGCCACTCCTTATTGGGACATGGTCTAATTACCTTATTCCTAGCAATGATAGTAACCCCACCTCTCTAAGTAGTTTCTTCCTACTACTTTAATGATAGCTTTTACTTCACTTTTTGCACAACCTTCTCCTCCCAGAGTAAGTTTACTTTTGCATCATTTATAATGATCCATGCCTAAACTCGAATTTGTGTTCTCCTTAATTTATGATGTGATATCACTTCCACTTGCCTTATGTTCTTCAACATCTATGCCCAACAACCCTTCCTCATTCGGGAGTAAATTTAGATGCTTTTTGTGGAGTAGTGGGTGATTTAGGGAGGACCTTGGAAAATGGGGAGGATGACCTGGATGTGGGCAAATGGCAAAAAATTTACAAGCATTGATGTGAAAGTAATGTAGTTTGACAGCTAATTGGTCTTTCCAAAATGGAGATTACATTTGCACTTTGATATACTACTATGGATTGGGAACTGACTTGGGGGACCCATCGTGCCCCCAAATCAAAGGGCTATGACACCAATGAGAAGGGCATGAGGTCACCGTCACCACTGTAAGGCCCCCCAAGGCAACGGTCTCAGACATCGTGGAGTAGCCAGTATCGGTGGTGGAGAAATAGATCCTCTACCACTTGTCGATCCTCAGCCTGGCGCTCTCCAAGTTTGGCTCGCCTCCACCGTGGTTGAAGGACAAGGAGAATCCCCCCATGCTCCCCAGCAACATGCACCAAACCATCGTTGATGACACTGTTGCTGACCTCCTCCTACCATTGTGTGAAAGGTAGTGGCTTTATTTCTTGAGGCCTCGTTTAGTAGAGGTTTAAAGTTTAAGATTGGGTAAAGTTTAGGAAGTCCTAAGAAGAGATAAGTGGATGGGTAAGATGAGGGTTTGTGAGTGTGGATGTAATAGTTGAGTTGATATGTTATTATTTATTTTTATTTTTATTTGTATTAGGAGTGGATTAGTAGGATAGATGTGATAGGTGGTTGTGATGGGTAAGAGTGAGTTAGTGGGGGGTAGATATGATTGGTGAGAGGTAGATGTGATGGATGATGGTAAATGTGATAGATGGGAATTAAAGTTTTTTCACTATTTATGCACTGTTCACTTTACCCTTGACACATCTTAAATTACCTTTTGCTAAGGGGAAAAAAATTACAGCTTCCATCATCCTTCTATCCCTATGGCAAATTCTCGATTTCTCCTCCTTTGATTTAGAGGCTTATGTGGAGCACTTCATTACCGTAAATGTTGCAACATCCTTAGTAAGCATATTGGAATTTCCTAGCACTGATATAGAATCGTAGATGTAATGGTTATTAGTATGGGAAGTGAAATTTAGAGTGTTGTGTCCTATCACAGACAAAGGATTTTTTGACAAATCAAAATACTTGTAGTATGGATGAAAGGTATTGCATGTTTATTACTCAGTTCCCTTTGATTTTATTCATGTAGTTATTTCCTTAATATGACAAGTACATTTTTTCGTCCAACGAAGTTCAATCCTAAGATATGACAATGCAGATAATGTTCGCTCACATTAAGTATTGGTTGGTGATTCCTACTATAATGTAACTTCTTGGTGCTTAGCTACTTTATTGAGATCTAGATATTCATATAAGTATTTATCTTCCTAAATTTGTTTCTAACTTTTTCGTATGGCAATTTATTACAAGGAGATTTTTGCCTTGCATAATTTCACTGAAACAAATTTTATTTTCAACCTTATTGTTTTTACAATAAAGTTAGGGCAAATGTGGATTTGGTAGGTTTGCCTGGGGTTTGATTGACAAGGAAACCTGTGTGAATTATTCAGCTTTCGGGTATTTTGCCAATTTGATTTGGTGAGGATTGTCAAGGTAGGGGGTTTTGTCAGTAGAGTTCAAGGGAAGGATCGATGGAAAGTGATGTATGTTTATTCAGTGAGGGCTTATTTGGTAGATAGGTTAAGTGAGATAATTTATGTTCGTTTAACACTTAATCTGCCTGTCACTTGCGTTGAGTTATGAAATGACCCGCCACCCTTTTAGTCAGATAAGACATCTGGAGTGTCAGTTAGACGTCTGTCCAGACATCTGGACATAGGTCCGGACGTCTGAAAGTGGGAAAAATCGAAACTTACCTTTCCTCCATGCACGCGCGGTGCGCGGACTGTTCTCTCTCTCCTCTCGACCCTCCCACCCGAAACCCTAATGCATCTCTTTTTAAACCTTCCATCTACACTCCACCCCCCATCACTCGAGCCACCGCCATCTCCACCTTCTCCTCACATTCGGCCACGCCTCACCAACGTCCTGTCTCTACTATAGCCGCGGCGAGGAAGGAGAGGAGCCGGCGAGGGAGAACGGGGAAGAGCGAGAGCGAGAGAGTGCGAGGGAGTGAGAGGAGAGCGAGGGAGAGGGACGATGGTCGCGGGAGCTCGGTGGAGCTCGAGGAGTTTGTGGGAGAGAGGAGGACGCCGGCTGGGAGCTTCTGAAGCTAATGCAGCTGCTGGAGTTGCCGCTGTGTCATCTGAGGCCGATGGAGCTCGTGCGGAAACTCGGAGGAGCTTCGGAAAAAGCCTGGAGGAGCTCGTGTGAGCGATGGTGGGGACACGTGCGAGGAGGAGGGCTCGGGGAGGTGGCCTCCCGGTCCTCTGCAGCTGCTGAGGCTGCTGCGGCGTGCTGCGGGCGGCACTGCGAGGAAAGTAGCGTCGCGAAGGTCCTGATACTGGCAGTCTTCCAGTATTAGACGTCTGGAGGGTCGACCAAACGTCTGGAGAGGCATCAGGACTTCCAGGGATGAAGCAAGACGTCTGAAAGCATATTATCCCGTGGAGGTATGTGTTCCCTACGCTACTTTCTGCCATGCAGACCGTAGCGCAGGAATGTTTGGCTGAAAATAGGTCTACGATTTCGTACGCAGGTGCAGGGCGTTGGAAAGGAGCGCAGTGCGCCTTTCCAGGCACTTTTGGACGTCTGACCACATCACCAGACGTCCGACGACACTTCCAGACGACTGGAAGGAAGGTCAGACGGCTAGAACTCTCCTCAGATGGTTGTAGAGGAGTCTGGACATCTGAGGCAACCGCAGAAAGTGAGAGGTAAGATCTGACGTCTTTTAAGATGCCCGGGACTAGTCCCAGACATCTGATTTTGGACAGTATGGGTGTTTTTGGCCCATTCGGGGCCCAAACAAAATCGGATTTTCGCAAACAAAGTACCGTTGTTTTCCACTCGAGTTTCTCTACGTGTTAATGTTGAGTACCTACTGTTTTGAGCTCGTCTAATGTAAATTAGTCGTTGGTACAGGTTACCAACCGGTGGCGTGTTCGGTGCCTGCGGAGATGACGAGATCTGCGGTGCAGGCCCCCATTCCTCCCGTGATACCCAATAGAGTGGTTTAATTCATTTGTTAAGATATAAATAAAGAATATGCTTGCTTAGATTAACTAATTGAAACTCTAGGATGTGGAATGAATCCTACGGTAGAAATGTATGAGCCTGATGTTGAGCTATACTGTTCACTTGAGATACATGTTTAACTAAATTTCTAGCAATGTGTATTAGTTGATTTATGAGTTGCCTTGTCAGATATGAAAACACGAGCTGCCTGCTATGTAATGGAAAAATGGAGAGTTGAATAATATGATCCGGTTATTGATAAATGAGATGAATATGAGCATGAACCCTACGGGGAATTAGGAGTAGAACTCTTGTATATGAAAGGAATCTGGTACGTAGACGGGAAGTGAGCTGGCCCTTGTGTACATGGTACCAATGAGAGCCACTGTCCCTTTTAGAGTAGAGGGGAGCTTGCTGCCTTTTGGGTTGAGACCCAGGGTGGGTTTGGCCACTCTACGATGACTCCTGCTTGGCCTCGCGTACGTGGTGCTGAGGTGAGCTGCTTAGTGTAGGGAGGGAGCTAGCCGCCCCACGGGGCCCGGGGTTAGGACTAGCTACCCTACACCGACTCTTGTTAGGCCCACAGGACAAACCGGGTTATTCGGACGAGGGTACGCAGACCATGGAGGGGCGAGACCCCTGTTCTGAGAGGGTAAGGCCCTATGCTACTCCATGCTGTACTTTAAGCGTACCTATTAGCGGAAACGACTGACTGCGTGCCAATGCAGGGTAGCTACCCGTGCACTTATCACGTGTGCCGTAGTCACTGCTTGTTCGTACGACGAGATCGTGGTTTAAAAAGATATTCGTTGCAGTATAGTTTGAAATCGTCGTATAAACAATTTACAATTTTATTTACTCGAAATTCAAAATATTCCGAGGTGGAACTTAGGGAGCAAATTGGTATTTTAGAAACAAAAAATCACAATCTCAAATTTTACTTGAAAGATGATGTTCAATAATAATGCAATGTATATGAAATGCTAGAGAGGAAAATGTAAAAAGAAATAGATTCTTTTTCTCTTTTCTTCCTTCTTCTCTTCTCTCTTTCTTTTCCTTTTTCTTTCTTCTGCTTGGCTGCACCATCTCCTTCTATCTTTCTCTGTCTTTCCTTTCTCAGACGTCTGATTATGTGAATCAGACATCTTAATTGGCGAATGCTACAGTGCTCACTTCTCTTTTGTCTTCTTTTTCTTCTTTTCTTCTTCACTTGGCTTTCCTCCTTGGCTTCTTCTTCTTCTTCTTCTTCTCTTCTTGTTAGTCTCTCTGTCTTCTTCTTTTCTTCTCTGCTGTGCCTCCTCTGCGGCTACAGTGCCTCCTCTAGCTTCCTTTCGCCGCTCCTTCTTCTTCGCAGCTGCCTCTTCCTTCTTCTTCTGCGGTTACTTCTTCTTCTGTTCTTTCTTCTTCTTCTTCTTTCCCCGCAGCTGCTTCCTCCTCCTCCTTCTTCCCTGCACAACACCACGCAGCAAAACCTACCCCTACCCTCCCCTGCGTCTCTCTCTCTATTGTAGGTTCGCTCTCCCAGAGCCTTCTCGGGTTATCGGGTCGAGTATGTGCGCCCGGGACTAGGCCCACCGGCGTGTGCGGTGGGCGAGGAGTGCACAGGCTAGTCAGGTATATGGGTCAGAGCCAGGATATGGGGAGCTGCTCAGGCGATAGGAGGTTCCGCAGAGGACTCCCCTTTAAAATCTGGGAGCAGCTCCTTGGGGAAGCGAGGAGAAAACAACCTCGAAACCTCGCTGGAGGTATGGGTCCCTGCTGCAATGACAGAGGGACGTGAATGAAGAAAGTGACAAAAAGTTGAGGGGGTTTTTGCAAGGATTTCCAAAAGTTAAGGGCTAGAATGTAATTGGGTGGACTATTTTGCAAAGTAGGTCAAGATGACCTTCTTTTAGGTCCAAATTTTGGTACAAACCTAATTAAGACCTAAGGAATCCAATGGTGAAGTTGGATTTTAGGTTTGACCATGTTTGACTGGATATTTTGCATAAAATCCTAAATTAGGCCAAATATTGAGCTTGGATCCCAATCTAGGTCAAAACAGGTCCCAAGGGCCAAATTGAAGGTTCTAAACTCTAGGGGATATTTTTAGATGAATTTTCGAGGGGTTAGTTAATTTTTATCCTGCTTGGAACCTTGTGAATTTAAGTGGGTTTATTTTAGGGTTACGAAATGTCATTTAATTCTTAAATTTCATAATAACCCTTATCTGACTGAACCATCCCAATTTTTCCCTTATTAAGTCCAATTGACCTATGTCTAGATCCTGAAAAATCCCGTTGATGCACTGCAATGGTAAAATTACAGTTTTACCCTTTGCTTCATGTTATCTTCTCATATTAGTGATCCCTTGAATTAGGCCTTCCTCTTAGCTATGTAGGTGCTTTTGTTCACTTTTTTAGGTCAAAATATGCTAGTTAGGACTTATAATGCGGTTCTCATTATCGTTACGTTGCGATAGCAATCCCGGAGTGGTTGACTGGGTGTAGGACTACCACAGGGGACTCTCCCGACCAAGAGAGCACCATGTGTACCTTCTACTCCATGGAAAAGACTGCAATCAAGATCGTTCCCAGGAGGAACAAGCAAGATCAAGAAATACTTGGATCCTTTGTGAAATAAATGAATTAGAAATGCATAGACGAGATAAATAGAAATGAGAATAAAACCTAGTTCCTTGTTTTACTTTACTTGTACATAAATAATGTAAACATCACTCTACTCAGCATTCGCTGACTCTGTCTTTTCGTAACTTTGTTCAGGGCCAGGAGTTGAGCAGCCTGAGTTTCCAGCTGCAAAGGGTGCTGGGCTCAGTCGAGCCCAGCCGTAGTCGTTTGTTTCCAGCCCTTTAGTTTTCTACTGTTGTAATGAGTAATAGACATTTATTTTATTATTCTTGTTACTTTCTGTCTTCTTTTCCGCTGTTGTTGTGTGATGGTACATATTACTTTGTTGAGACTTTTAATTCTGTTGTTTCTTTACGTCTCATTTTTCCTTATACTTAGTTATATTGCATGTGTGAATGTGATTTATTTCCTGCTTTTGGATATTTTTCGTTGGACGACTAGGTCTTGAAATTAGTCGAGACGAGCTGATCTTGAGTCCTGTAGGGATCTGGGAACTCGGTTGTAACAAGTTAAGAGAA
The DNA here is from genome assembly GCA_037157565.1 of Thalassia testudinum. Lineage (NCBI taxonomy): Eukaryota > Viridiplantae > Streptophyta > Magnoliopsida > Alismatales > Hydrocharitaceae > Thalassia > Thalassia testudinum. Next base: position 200,513 of record JAZHRO010000038.1, read on the forward strand.
ATTAATCCAATGTAAAATTCACTTATTCTACTATTCCTTCCATGTTGCTCTACTTGTTTCACTAATTTATTTTCCTTACCAAACAGACAAAGTGATTTTGGATGTGATATACAAAATGTATCATGACATGTTGCTTTGCATGAATATTTTTTCCAAGAAAGTAAAGAAACAAAAACCATAAAAAATAAAAGGTGGAATGCCTAGATTGCGACTGATACAACCATTTATGATTGGTCAATACCTCAACTTATACACTTCTCAAGATGTGTAGTCAGGTAATAATTTATGTACCTTTTTCCCTTAACAATACATGTACCTTTCCCACATTAATTTTCTTCCATGTCGGTTGACCTATATTATTGTGTTATTCTGCACATATGCGATACGTTATTACTATTTGGGCATTGTTTCATTGTTTTGTTAAGATTTGGTGGGTATACTTTGTTGCTTTATTCAGATTTTATGGGTTTTTTCATTTAATTTCTCATATTTTATATTTTTTTTTGTTGTTTTCTTCGTGTTATGGTGTGTGTTGAGTGTTATTGGATTGGAGAAGCTCGCATAGAGAGGTGCAGGCATGTGCATGGATTAGAATACTGTATAGTTAACTTGTGCATCATTTCGATAATTTCATGGAATGTAATATGGAGAATTACCGGTATTAATTAAGTAAATTTGTCCGTCCTCAAAATGGGTATGCATGATTAAAACATACGGTAATTTATTAGTTGAGTCTATACATGCATGGAGGTTTGATCCATTATGTGTCGTAAGGAAAATATAAAACCTTTGTCAATGCTTTTAAAGTCCGTCTAACTCACAATAAGAAGATCTCAATTAGTGAGATTTTTCGACCGTAAGAACTTATAATTCGACACCGTAGCACACAGTTGCCGAAAGAGAGGAAAATAAAACGAAAAACACGTAACACTACAAACAGAGCAATAGGGCAACGCTGGTTTATGCTTCAGATCACTCATACAGATGGAGAGCTCCACAAAGTACCCATATTTATTGCATCAATCATGTCATATGGGTACCATATGTATGCGTGTGTGGACACGTACCTAGCAGTGTATGGTGCAGAAGCAATGGCGGCGAAAGCCACGGCACTTGCCGCCGGTGAAGCCCTCGGTCCGGCAAACGTGGTGGCAGTTGCTCTTGCTGAAACAGAGGCCTCTGTACCTGTGGCTTGGAGACTCACACTTCCTTGCCTCCGCCACCTTCTCACCCATATCTCCTGCATATGCATGCATGCATGCACAAATGGGACTTACATACGTAGGGGAAGATAAAGACGAATCCTTGAAAGTAGGAGCAGGTGTTAAAAGTGGTTACCAGTGGAGAAGAGGAGGAGACGACGAGGAAGAAGATAGCGGAGAAGACATGCATACGCGCCAAAGCTAACAGAGGAGTTTGGGGAAGGAGGAAAGGTTAGCTTCCTACTTGTAGACTCTCCGCTGGTGGCAATGCCTAGTGCGATGCTCACTTTGTATCTTTAAGCAAGTGCTGTTGCGCATCATCTTTTGCGAGTTTGGTGCATTGGGAAAATTAAAGAGGAAACGAAAGCTACTTTTCTAGGAAAGGTGATCATATACCACCTTCCGCCAACATTGTGTGCGGAAGCCTGCGCTGGGGCAGAGATTGGGATCTAAATTGGGATGAAATTAGGTGGGATACACATTATTTTATAACTATTTTTTTAAAGGATATTTTTACGTGAATGTCGTCGAAATTTTTTAAAATTATTTAAATATTATTTAATTCACTATATTTACAAATATATCATTAATAACAATAACGGTTAAATTTAAAGATTATGAACTGAAATATAATAATAAAATAAATTTTAATCCTCAAATTTTGTTTTTTTAATTTTCATCTCATCCTTTCCCCTACTAGTTCGCATCCCTTCTCCTTACCTCTGACCACCTCCTCCAACCCAACTCTCCAATCTCTGATCACCTCTTTTGCCCCCTCTCTCTAAGCACCACCTCCTCTCAACCATCTCCTCCTAACTCCTAAGGTGACATCGAAAATGATAATAGTGACAAATGTGAAAACAAAATTATTTTTTCAATGATATATTTGTAAATATAAGAAATTGAATAATATTTATGTAATTTCAAAAATTTTTTGTGACATTTACATAAAAATCCTTTTTTTTTATCTTGAAAAGTGGATATAATTTTTTTTATCATATCCACGAAAAATCAAATACAAATTCAATACTGATAAAAATCAAATACAAATTCAATTATAATAAAAATCAATTATGGGTATACAAGTCAGATATAAGATGGAGCGATCGGCTTGCCCTTTTCGCCTGACCCACCTAGCTTGCCAGGGCCTTAGTCGATGAAGCACTGGCTAGGTGACATGCAATTATCTCAATATGAAGGAACACCCTATCTAATCAATAACAGAGTCAAGATTGCTTGATCTGGGAGATGGAGCATTGGCCTAGAAAACAAAGCGACAAACTAGGAAGCGATGAGGCAGGTAGGGTTGAGCATTGGGTTGGGTTGCCCTGACCTAGCCCTGGGCCCGACTCGTTAGGTCGGACCCAAGCCTAGGTCCATAACTTAAAGGGTCGGGCTTGGGCTAAAATTTTTGTCCATTAATTAAATGGGTCCAGGTCAGGGCCAAGGTTGGCCTAAGGCCGACCTGTTTAAGACCTGTATATATATTATACATATATGTATTCTATATATACATAAATTAATATATTCAAACCTAAAAATAAAAAATAACAAAACTACGCCCTCATTCACTAATGTCCAACCCATTCCGGTGACACCCATTCTTATGAGGGGCATACCCACTCTCAATCTCCACCCAATCTCGTAAATTTGTAACACACCCATTAGCTTGGTCAAGCCCATCAAATATTTGTTATGAGTTAGAATTAAGTTGTTTAAATTTTCTTAATTATTTTAGGATTTTTTATTTAGTAAATTGTACAAATTTTCTTTCTTTTTGAATAATAAATGGGTCTGACCCGGTCAGGGCCTGACTCATTTACTTTCGACTGAACTTGGGCTTAGACCAAGATTTTACAAATTAAATGGGTCTAGACTCAACCCATGGGTCAGCTTATTTGAATGGGCTTGGGTGGGGCCTAAGTTGACCTTGAAGGGTCAGACCCATTGCTTAACCTTGGTGACTGGTTAGAAGGCAAAGCAATGTAGGAGACGATTATGTTTCTTGAGGATCAAATGATTACTTGCAGTAATTATGTCCAAAATTCACTAAAAAGGGGTGAATGTGTACAAGAAAAGGATAGTCACGATCATTGTACTCTAGCTAAGAGAAGAGAATTCCATTGTAAACTATTGAGAGTTAGATCTCCTCTCTAGATGTATACTATTGGGGTAGAACTAAATTATCAACTCTCTTTCTTATCCTTTTGATATGTGATCTTAGTGACTAGGTCCCTGTGACTTGATCAGAATCGTATGTGAATTTTGATCTTACCATGTCCAAATCCATATTAAATAAAAATTTAAATTTATTATCTAAATCCCACAACATTTGGATATGGTCCTCGAATATTCGAACGGCCTGTTTTCATCTTTAAATTTACTTTTTATACCTTTTCTTTTGTTAAGTTAAGATTTAAATTTAATCTTTTAGGTGACAATCCACTTACTCAACCACCTGATTACTCAACTAGATGTACACCAAGTATTTCTATCAAGATAAAGGAATCTAATAATGGTAGAAAAGCCAGAAGTGAAAGTAAAAATTATCTTAGAGCCGTGAGACCTGACATTCAATGAATTGTGTGTTATTGCATTTCTCAAGAAATATTCTTCTTCTTCTTTCTTGCGTTCGAACGTGTTCTCACAAGTCCTTTCTCAAAAAAAGGATTTAAAATTTCAATTGTTTTATGATGGAGGGGTTAGAATAATTCAATGCCTGTGAAATACGTGTAATCCTGATGTAGTGAATCTGGAATAAAAAATGACAATTGAAATAAGTGACAATTGGACGTTATCTATCACTCCGATAATTTTTAATAGAGTAATGAAAAATGCATCCCCCTTTCCACGGTAAAAGCTACGGCCCTGTCCCTATCAAAAATCGACCCGGATCCTCAAACTGTGCACGCAAGATGGAAGGAGGAAAATAAGAAGTGGGGATTTATATGCGTCGTTTCGGCCGTTGTTTCGACCGCCCATCTCCTAACGTCCTTTTCAATAAGAAAAATGGGATATGTATTTTTTTATATACTCAGAATCATACCTAAATGAAGTGTCAGCTACAATGTTGTTGATTTAGCATATGGTTAGTTGCACGTCACATCCCTATTGACATCCATAGTAGTGATGACAACATCGTCATCAAATATATCTAACTTTATTTAGTTACAATCAATAGATAAATACTTCTACATAAGCATCAAAAAGCCATAATTCATTAAATATTCATTCTCAGAGAAATATATAAAAACAGGGGTAAAACTACGATTTTAACAAAATATCTTACTTACAGAACAGTTGCAGGGTTTCTCAGGAGTTAATCAAAGGTCACATGGTCATTAATGTCTAATAAGTGGGTTCGTGCAGACAGAAACAGATTTTCACGTATTTCGAGAATTAAATGACATCTAAAATCCTAAAAATAGACCCGCTTAATTAACTAAGGTTCTGGTCAGGATAAAATTCACCCAAACCCTAAAAAAATCATAGAAAAATATTCTCTAGAGTTTGACATCATTGAATTGACTATCATAACCCATTTTGACCTAAAACAGAGTCTCAAACAGAAAGTTATCCTAATTTAGATACTGTATAATTTACTCAATCAAACTTTGTCAAAACTTAAATCTGACTGCACCATCAGATTTCTTGGGTCCAAATTAGATTTGTACCAAAATTTGGATCCAATCAAAGGTCGTCTTGACTTAGTTTGCATTTTAGTCCAATTAAACTCTTTCTCTCTCACTTAACCCCTTAGCTTTTGAAATTACTTACAAAAAGCCCCCTAACTTTGTCATCTTCTTCACATTCAGGTCCCTACTGCCACTGTTGTGAACAAACCAAGCATCGACGAGATTCGAGAGAGATTTTCTCGCTCGATTCTCAACCAATCTCTCCCAAAATAGAAAGGGGGATTCTTGAGAAAGTTGCCTTCCATTTGAGCCATGTGCGAGGGTCCGATTCTTTCCCAATCTCTCATGTGAACGCATGAGAGATTCGGGTATCCCTTTGAGCGCAAGTTTCTCGAGCTTGAAAGCTTGGTTTCTGACGGAGAGCCATTTTCGCGCATTTGAAAGTCGTCGAAAATCGTACTATAGTCGCGCAAAAATGTTCGTCAAAAATTGATTTCTAAAGATAACGAGACTTGAGTCCCGGTCGTTCGTCTCTGGGAGGCGTTGCTTTTCCTTTTAAAATCGATCTTTTATTTTTTTCCAAGCTGCTCTACTTTATTTAAAGACGCATATCGGTTCGTGATTATTACGTATTTAACTACGACATGCTTAGTTGCAGAATGGATAGACAATTAAGACAGGCAACTTGAATCACGCAAATATGATAGCAATTAATAAGCTCATTGTGATTTCATAACATGGAGACAGATATATATATATAACATTTTTTATTCATTCAGTGAGAGAGTTGTTTGCAACAGAACTATAGATGAAAGCTTATACATAAATGCTTGAAATGAAAATCTAGCTACCAGAAAATGACTGCATACAAGAATCATGGGGGGGATTTCGCATGCATCATTGGGGGAGAAGTTAAGACTACTCTACTAAGCAGTAAATGAAAACAATAAAAATTATGAAGAGCATGATCTAGAGCTAGAAGAAAAGAGGGCATTTAGGGGTGGTCCCCGATGGCCTTAGAGTGGTCGAGAGGAGAATGAGGGGCGGCCAATGTAGCTTAGGCCGACCCTTGGAGAGAAGTAGGGTTGATCCAGCATCCCGGCATGGTGTCCTCCTTGGTGGTGGTGGTGAGCTCATGGAGTTGGAGTGAGTGGCTAAGTGGAGGTGGCGTGAATGGCACCAATGGAGAGCAATTGCCAAGGGAGTGAATGGGTGCCAATGGCCACCCATGGGGTCTTTTTATAGACCCAATGGAAGCTCTCTAGAGAATTATGGAATTCTCTAGAGAGGCCTATGGTGGGAGCTCGTGGGAGAGTGAGAGAGAGAGGGTGGATGGTGGTTTTTAGATCCACCAAATGTGGATCTAAAAATTGAATGGCTCTTGGTTGCTATTTTTGGCAACCAAGGCAACCACACATGGTAGAGTGTTACGAACGCGTGCCCCAGACGTCTTTTAAGACGTCTGGGAGGTGGGCCAGACGTCGGACCAGACGTCTGGAATCACTTCCAAACGTCGTACCAGACGTCTGGGATCGTTGCCAGACGTCTGGAAATCTGTTATTTTGACATGCGCGGGTCGTCTGCGCGCCTGAGCACGCAGACTCGCATATTCCCTCTTTTTCTCCTGCGGCTGCAGACGCCTCTGCCGCGTCTTCTCTCTCCTCCTCACGTGGCCTTAAAAGGCCACGCCTCCCCTCACTTCCGTCACCACCGTCTCCTTCCTCTTCTCCTTCAGCCAGTGCGCGAGAGTGAGCGCAAGAGCGAGCGCGAGGGCGGCAGCGGCAGCCGCGGTGCGCGTGGGAGAGGTGCTCGGCCGTGAGGGAGAGCTCACCGGGGCTGCTAGGGCCGACCGGCGGTGGGCGCAGGGGGCGCGGGGCGACGCGGGGGGACTGCTGCGGTTCGAGCAGCAGGCGCACGAGGCGCGGCGCCGCCCGGCGTCGCGAACGGAGGGCGAGTCGCGCCCTGGTTCTGGAAAATTTTCCAGAATCAGACGTCTGTGCTTGTAGCCAGACGACGGGCACGACGTCTGGAAGACTGTCCAGACGTCTGAAAGGTGAGTTTTCCGTCTTCTTCTTCCTTCCTGTCGACTGACCGTACTGAGGGAGAGAGATGGGTGCGCGCAGGTTCGGTGATTCGCCACCCAACGCGAATTAGACGTCTGGCTGTAGGACCAGACGACGGGAGCGACGTCCAGACGTCCGGGGTGACCATCGGACGTCTGGGAACTAGGCCAGATGCCCCCGCAGGCTTCTGGACGTCTGAGAAAACACGCAGAGCAAGGTAATTCCCTGATCCACTTTTTAAGACATCTGGAAGGAGTTCCAGACGTCTGATTTTGCACAGTTTCGTCATTTTCGACCCGTTTAGGGCCCGTTCGGGTTCCGTTTTCCGCGTTTCGAGTTGCGTTCTTTTCGGAATTAAATCCTCTACCTGTCTACAGTAGCTATACACTATTTTGAGACACTCCTTGTGTTTGATCCTTGTGATAGGACCCCGTTCTGTTGCAGTCTCGGGGGTCGCGGAGGCACGCGGGATTCCCGACCACGCCCCCATTACTCCCGTTGTACCTGGTAGAGTGGCTTTTAAGTTTTAAGTATAATCTATTGAATTATGGAACCATAAATAGTGCCTAGGACATTGCATGAATCCTAGGAATGAGAAATAGATTAAATGATAGCTCCTAGGTGTTGCATGAATCCTAGGGCTGGAAAACTACATTGTATGATAGATCCTATGATATGGCATGAATCCTAGGATGGGAAAACTAGTGGGATGTTTGAATACTGCAGTCTTGAAAAAATGGAAAGGGATATAAGCTGCATGTAATTTTGAATTAACAGCTGCCTGTTATGAATAAATAAACGTGATTGAGAACATGGATTGTAAGAACGTGAAACTGGAAAGTGAAACCTGGATGTTTTGAGTTAAAAGAGCTGGAACCCTACGGGGAATTAGGAGTGGAACTCCTGGAAAGAGAAAGGAATGGAATTGAGAAAGAAAGATGTAGTTGTGTACTGTCTCTTGGGTACATAGTACCAAGGGAGGTACCTGTACCTGTTTAGTGCAGAGTGGGGCCAGCCACCCCAGGGACCCGGGGTTAGGACCGGCCGCTCTGTACCGACTTGCTGGCCCTCGTGTACGTAGTACCGAGGAGAGCTACTAGTGTTAGGAGGGCATTAGCTACCCCACGGGCCCCAGGGTTCTGCTAGCCTCCTACACCGACTTGTTAGGCCCACTGGGGCAAACCAGGGTAGTCAGGCGAGGGTGCGCGGACTGTGGAGGGGCAAGGCCCCTGTTTGGTTACTGTGGAGGGGTTGGACCTCTGTTACTGAGAGGGCTATGCCCTGGACTGGTTCCGTGCTGTACTTTGGGCGCACCCGTTAACGGAAACGACTGACCGCGTGCCAGTGCGGGTTAGCTACCTGTGCGTTTATCGCGCGTGCCGTAGTCACCGTTACGTCTGTCCGTGACCTTGGGGTGGTTGACTGAGGGTAGGATCACCACGGGGGACTCTCCCGGCCAGGATAGCACCACGTGCTACTTCTACTTTTTGGAAAAGACTGCAATCAAGATCGTTCCCACGAGGAACATTCGAGATCAAGTAAAAGATCTGAGAAATAAATGAAATAGTGAGACAAATGAAAGATGTAAATAAAGAAAGTAACAGATCATAACAGCTACTGTACACTCTACTGTTTCTTTAGTTTTAGTTGCCACTCTACTCAGCGTTTTGCTGACGTGTTACACTCGTTACCTTTCAGGACCAGGTGTTGAGCAGCCAGGGTCAGCGGCTGCAGAGGACGCTGGGCCGAGTAGGGTTCAGTAGAGTTACCACTTTCTCTTGTACCTCTTTTTGTTCCGTTATAGTGAGTGGTTCTTGTTTCCGCTGTACTTTTCTTTACCTGCAGTTTATATTATATTATGAATGTTGTTCTACTGTTGTGGTATATACTGTAGTGGTTTCTTTCCTTACTGCTGTATTTTCTTACTGTTAGTTATATTCATGTTGAATGTGGTTTATTTTACTGCTCTTTGGTTACTTCCTCGTTGGACGACTAGGTCTTGGGATTAGTCGAGTCGGTCCGGTTCTCGTGTCTCGTCGGGACTCGGGAATAGGGTCGTTACAAGAGAGTTCTAGAGAACTCTAGGCTAGATATTTTCGTGTGGATGGTGTGTGTGGGTGTGTGTGGGTCGAAACTTAGGTGGCTAGGTTGATTAGGTTGGGTTCTAGTGGGTTTAGGTCAAGGTAGGTCTGAAATTAGGGTTATAAACCCTAATTCACTAAGGTAAAGTGCAATTAAACTTAATACAAGTTTAATTGGGTGTGTGGAAACTTAATTGAGAGTAAAACAACTCAATTAAGTCAGGTCTAGGTCAATTGGACTCTCATTGAATCCAATTGGACAGTGTGTGCTGAGATCAGGGCTCAATTGGACTCAATGAGTCCAATTGAATAGGCTGATGGAATTGACTAAGATCCAAGTCAATTAGGTTTAGTGAGGACCTAATTAGGTCCTTAGGGAGGTCTAGAGGTGATGTACTAGGGTTAGGGCACCTTAATTTAGGTTCCTATGGGGTTGGAATTGGGTTTAGGGACCTAGAGATCCAAGATCAAGGCTTAAATCTCAAAACAGGAATTGGAGAGCAGTATCAGACGTCTAATTATAGAATCAGACGTCTTATACTCAAAAATCAGAAGTCCAGACTTGTTGTTTGGATGTCCAATCAGAGTCAGGAAGGATTTCGGGTTCTGTTTTGGGTATTCTGCAGAAATTGGACGTCTGACAAAGTGTTTGGACGTCCAATAACACTGCAGAAGTGGGTTTGAAGTGTGCGGGAGTTGGCTAAGGGTCCTGGACGTCTTAAAACTTATCTGAACGTCCAGAGAAGGGTTGGAACTAGGGTTTTAGGGCTTCCTAGGGTGTTGTGATCTAATCTAAGGGTGGCTAAGGCTTAGGGAAGTCTCTAGGCTATCCTAGGGCTAGGATGGACCTAAGCTCTTCACATTTTACTGCTTTATTTCTACTTAATAGAATAGAAAACCTTTAACCCCCTTACATTATTATTCCTACATCTAAACTAGGCCTTCTGCTCCAGCTCTGCCACAACTCCCGTTATTTCAGATTCAGCTCCAGATCTGCTTATTGCCTGCAATCGACATAACACACTTAATCAGCACATTATAACATTATTTTATGCATAGCTAAAGGAAAGCAGTAAAGATACAGATAATACGTATGCATGCATGAATAACCCTAACTTATGCTAAGTCTTAGCTTAATTTAGGTCAATTAAGACCTATGATTGCTGCGCAATCAGTTTCCAAGCTTGAAACCTCTTCCTTAGGCTTATAAAAGAACCTACATCACATTATCGTTCTCTTTAACTTGGTTTGGAGGCTGGTTCCCCCCTCTTCCCTTCTCCCCGACCTTCATCTCCACCAACTCCGGCGACATCCTCCGATCACTTTCTTCACTATCCGCCACGTACAATAGGCGACGGCTGTTGAGCCCGTATTTGTGGGCTATTTATGTATTTTAATACCTGGACATTAAGTTAACATGTACATTTATATAGCATACATTAATATGTAAATAGGATAACATAAAATTACCTATTTCATGCATCACATGCATTGATAATATCATTTAAAATTTATTTAGAATATCATGCATTAAAATATGTTGCATTACATGTAGTGTTTGATTTAACATTTCTTCTAAGATCTTATAGATAAATAACCCTTGATTTATTATTTTATTTTATTAACTTTTCTTCTTTCAACAACAGCATGCAGGAGATGCACAAGCGATGATCGTGGATCTCTATTCCCCACGATCTTCGTCGCTTCACCTCCTCTTCAACCAATGCAGGTTGTCCTCTTGTAGCATAAAATGGAGCTTCCACCCGAGAGCTCAGCAGGCCACCACCCTCACTTCATCACTGTGCAGAGCTTCAAGCTCCTCCATCTCACCACCATCGGCCTCTACCGCGGCAAGAGCTTCGCCACCGTGGACGTGTGGGGAGACTGCTCGCATCGTCGTTTGCAGAGCCTCGCATCACCGTGTGCGTGCGTCTATGACGGCCACGTAACCATCACCGTCAACACCACCGCTACCTCCACGCACAATCTTCAAATTCATTTTTCCTTCTGGTTAAGACATCTGGGAAGCTTTCCAGATGTTTGAAGCCCCCATCTCCATGCCTCTTCACCTTACTATTCATCATCTTCTTCCTCTATTTCTCTTCCACCTCAAGAGAACCCATCACCACCAGCACCACCTGCACCCCTTCCTCTCCACCTCTACGTGGAACCCAACACCAATCACCTCATTGCTACCGCCCAAGACAAGTGGCCAACAACAACTGTGCGTGATCGCCCCGCGCATGCTAGCAACAGCCACCTTCACGCATGCTGCAAGCCACCCGCATCCCCTCGCTTCTAGCCCGCACGCGGCACCCACTTGCGTGCAGCAGCTAGTTGCAGTGCCACCCAACCGTACGCCCTCACGCCTCACCCGCAGCTGTTCTCGCCTCCTCGTCGACCCCTCCTCACGCACATCCGCTCTTGCAGCAGCACGCAGCCACCGCTATTGCTCCCTCGACTCCAACAGTAGCAGCACACAGCCACCGCTGTCACTCCCTTCTATGCGACCACCGCCACCTTCGGTTGTCCTACTTCTGCGGCTACCACCGCTGGATGCGGCTCGAAGCCGCCCACCTTCGGTGAGCTCCTCACCTCAAGACTCTCCCTCCTCCGCACGTGCGAGCAAGGAGAAGGATCTCCCCTGTTTCGCTACAGTAACATCCATATTAGATTTTACATCATATGCCATTATGAAGCCAACATTTATCATTTAATGGATTATATATATTGTGTGATTTTATGCAAGTACCCCTCCTTTTTCCCTTTATGCTTGAATCTTTGTTATAACTCTAATCTAGAAGGATTTTGATTATGTGTTTGGGGGAAATCTTTGATAAACGATTGTTAGCGACTTTTGCGAGTTTTAATAGGTCATTGCCTCCCTGTGGATACGACCCGCTCTTCTGTGAGTGGTTAATTTCAATTCAATACTTTAATTAGTTGATTTTCCACTACTTAGAAATATAGCGACAAATCATTTTAATTATCATCTTCGAAAGAGAAATCAACTCGTCAAATGGCGCCGTTGCCGGGGAGGCAACAGGCTTAATTAACTTGCATTTATCTATTTATTTGTTCACACATTATTTTTGAGGCATATTGAACTTCGATTTTTTTTTGTGCTAGATAACACATATCTTCTACATCTTGCTGCACCAGCCTCAGAGATAAGGTGACCCTCGACGTCATCTGTTGGCCACACATTAGGAGTAACATAGCCGCCGTGTGCACAATTGAGGTGGACCTTGAGCCACAATTCGGAGGAGAACATTTTGAGGAAGCTGCAAACATCAACTCCTCCATTCTGAATAGATAGAATAGATAGTATATTAAATTACCTTAGATTTAGTTTAGACTTCACATTCATTATTTGAGACCCTTGTTCTGGGGTTCATTTTAAGGGTTTGTTCCCTAACTTTCTTTTAGGCCCGTGTTGGGAAATTTTTCGGGAGTCTGTTCCCATTTCTTTAGACTTAAGTTTTTCTTCTCTTTCGTGGATTGATTTTATTTGTGCATAAGTAAAAAATAAAAATAAAACAAAACACAAGCTGCCTGCTAGAAGCTTCCTGCCCCTAGGACGAATCATTTAGGTGTGTATGAGCAGCCTCTAGATTTATTTTCTGCATTGCATGCATTCTTGCATTGTTGATCGCTGGAAGTAAGGTACGCATCCTCTTACTTTGCATCCATACCTTGATCATGCATTTGCATTTGGACTTAATTCCTAGACCACATAATTTGTCTTGAAACAATCTAACAAGTGGTCACATCAAATTTCTAAAAAGGACTAGGTAAAGGAGGAACACAATAAAACCAAGGAGTTTATTTGAGACATTGTGCAGCAGTTCAAAAATTCAAACTCAAAATTTTACAGTGAATGCACACGTGCATGACTGCGTACTATAGCACGCATTTAGACACTCTTAGGTTTTTGAGCTGCTAGGAAAGAACTCTCCTACCATTGGATACCAAAGTGCTTTAAACTTAAGTTCAAAAGTTTTGTAACTTTAAGGAGGGGGATACCCTGTCACAGATTTTTGAGGGTAGTTAAGAAGTACCGCAAAAGCACAACTTCAAAGGAAGGCTTACGCCTACTTGCATCCCTCGATCTTCCATCCTTAGAGTACTTTGTCATTTGAACTTTAGGGCAGAGCACCTAAGTTCCAATTAGGTTTTTATTGAGGCATTTCGTAAGTCGACATTAGGCACGTAATTGATTGGGCAATTTATATTGTCACCTACAACTGAACTAAAATCTCAAAGGCCTTAATTGATTAAAGACATAAAAGTCCTTTTAAATTGTGTATACTTGGTAGGCGATCTTTGAGGAGACAACTTGTGTTTAATCCAGAACCTGAAAGAATCCTTGGGAAAGTCAACCAAGAGAGAAGAGAGATGGCCGAAGGAGAAAATAGAATTGTGGAGAACCAACGATCTTTGAGAGACTATTTTATCCCTACCAACTAACCTGGCCATGCATTGAGAAGACCTGGGGGAAACAATCCTTACGAAATCAAGAGTAGTACCATATCTCTCTTGCCTTCATTCTATGGTACTTCTAGGGAGTATCCCTACAGGCAATTGGAGGAATTCACCGAGATTTGTTCCACGGTGAGATTGTAGGGTGTTACTGATGATGCCCAGATGCGAACCCTCTTTCCCTTCTCCCTCAAGGATAAGGTGAAGCATTGGTATCACACTTTAGATGGTAGAGAGGATACTTGGGATGCCTTGAAGGGAGAGTTTTTGAAAAAATACTTCCCCATGAGAAAAACTAATCACTATAGGAGGGAAATCATAGGTTTTGCTCAACAAGATGGAGAACAAATTCATGATGCATGGGAGTGTGATGGGAACACCATCATGAGCCATAACTAGCTCAATCTGATCATATAAAGTCATTAAAAGCTCCTACATAACCTACAGAGGACTATAACCCATGGCATGACCATTCTGAGAGAAAGATGAGAAAATAGGGTTAAAACTGCAATTCTACCAACATATCTTGAATGCAGTATAACCGGGGGTTTTCCCAGGGGATAATTAAGGGTCAAATGTTCTTAAACATCCAATAAGTGGATTAGAACAGACGGAAAAGGGTTTTCGTGTATTTTGAGAATTAACGAACATCTGAAATTCTAAAAACAGACCCACTTAATTAAGGGAATTCTGGTCAGGAATAAATTCACCTAAGACATCTAAAATTCATATAAAAATATTCTTTAGGGTTTGGCATTCTCAAATTGACCATCAGAACACATTTTGACCCAAAATAAAGTCTCAGACGAAAAGTTGCCCTAATTTGGGAAAATATTCAATTTACCCAATCAAACTTGATCAAAACCAAAATCCAACTTTACTATTAGATTCCTTGGGTCGAAATTAGGTTTGTACCAAAATTTGGGCCCAATCTGAGATCGTTATGATCAAGTTTGCAACTTCTTTTAGTAAGACTCTTCTTATTTCAATCAGGTCCCTAACTTTCAAAAACCTTTACAGTTAGCCCCCTAACTTCTTCTTCATCTTCACAATTAGGTCCCTCCGCCATTATAGCATAGGAAACATACTTCGGCGACCTATGACAGGAGATTTCTCCCTGATTACTTAGCGAATCTCTTTCAGAATTGGAAGGGAGATTCTTTGAGAAATTCTCTCCAATCTGAAACCGTCCATGGGCTCCGAATCTTTCCCAATCTCTCATGTGAATGCATGAGAGATTTGAGTATCAAGAAACACCCAAGTCTGGCCAGGCTTTCCAAGCTTGGAAAGCTTGTTTCCCAAGCTCAAACCACCTCAAACCGCCTCTAGATCCTTATATAAGATAGCCCAGATCCTACCGAACTTCTCACGCTCGAAATCGACCGAGATCCCACTCAATTCCTCTCTCTCTCATTCGGTCGAAGGTTCCTCAACGTTTGGCGACCTTTTCTGCTTCTCCTCGTCATCCATCCGCCATACCAGCGGTGGATTTATCCTCCCTGTTCCTCTTCGCGTCTCATTGTACCAGCAGATGCCCGTTTCCCATCGTCCTCGCCGTTTCACCCTCATCGAAACCGCTTTCATCTACGGCGTCGGCAATACCGCATCCGACGCCGTCTCTGCCCTACTTCGTCCACCAACCTCCTAGCTAAGTCCCCTATCCCCTCTATTTTATATCTAGACGTACCACATCTTGTTTCGACCACCGAAAACCCTCCGTGACCTCATCTCTCCCAACTCCGGCCATCCCTTCGGCGAGCCTGTTTCACCACCACAGGCCACCAAATCCCTTGCCGACCACCCTACAACCATCGCCACACCTCTCTGATCATTTCCCCTCTCTTTATTCACCACTCCACTCACTCGCACACACCCCCGAACACACCCACTCACATGCACGCAATTCGACCTCGCCACAAACCCACAGAAATCCACACGCCACATAACCCTCACCATTGCACTCGCCGTGACCTGGTGAACCTCTTTGAACATTCTGACAGAGTCAAGAGGTTGTTTTATTGATTTCAGGTGCTCGACCTCCCTGCCATGGAAGCAGCAAGCTTTGAGCTTGCTTGAGAGCTGCTCCAGGTGCCCCCGTTCCAGGTTAACGCTGCAGGTTGCGCGGAAGCGTCTCACGCACAAGTCGAGGTCTTTAATTGAAGACGTGAACCCAGTAGTTGAAGCAATTGCAGAGGAGACGTACTTCGGCAGACGCGAGAAGGGATGCACAGATAGTCCCACATCGGAAGCTGCGGGAGCGACTGCAGTGTATATCATGCAAAAGTGAAAGGGTCTATTTGCCTCAGATAACGGGGTAAGGTCCCTCTCACCTGCTCACCCAGTCTCGTTCGCGACTACCCCCCGCGAACCTAGTTCGACCCGATAACCCGACCTACACTCCTCACTCACCACCGCACGCCGGTGAGCCTGGACCTGGGTTCGCTAGGTCCAATTACCCGACTGTGGCTCTAGGAGAGAGAGACCGAAATAGAAGGAGAGGAGAGGAGAGTTACGTAGGGCAGGAGGTTTTGCCACAGGGAAGTCTGGCTGACACTTAGTCGGATTTCGAAGAGGAAAGCCAGAGAAGGAAGAAGAAAAGAAGAGGAGAGTCGCAGAGCTAAAGGCAGAAGAGTTAGAGAAAGAAGATGTGAAGGCCTAAGTAGAAGAGTTGGAGAAGAAGGAGCAAAGCAGAGATATAGAAGAAAAAGAAGGAGAAAGCCGTAGCTGAAGGAAGAGAAGAAGTTGAAGAGGAAAGACAGAGTCAAAGATAGGAAGAAGAGTTGCAGCACATCAACAGAGAACTTTAAGCCATTTGATTTCCAAATCAGACGACAGATTTGAGCTTTCATTTCATACATATACATTGAGTTCCTTAGCTAATAATGTAGGAGTATATGGTGATTTAAATCACCATTTTACTCCCATTTTTTTGCACATTGATATTGTTATTATTGCAAATTCTTTTACTTTAAATTGTGATCTTGATTTCTGAATTCCATCTTACTCCCTATGTTCAACCTCGGAATCTTTTCGAGTAATAAAAAATCTATCTATTTTGAATGCTATTTCGGTTATACTGCAACGTGATTATTTTTAAAACACCGATTTACCGCGCAAACATTTTGGCGCCATTGAAGGGGAGCAACAGGCAATTTAGAACTCTTGATTGCAATTACTGATTTTGGATTCCAACTTGCTATATCTCTTTTGCTTGTGGTTTGTTTTAGGGGATACATTCCGGGAAGATCAGCCGCACATCAAACACACCAGGAGCAGGTAAAAACTCTACCTTTTTCTTAAACCCCTGATTCTGAAAAGGCTAAAAAAGGAAATAATCAATTAGGGCTACTTGCGCGATCACTTTCCAGTCTTAGATAATTCATCAAGTTGCCTGATTTGATTTAGACAACAAACCCTGATTTGTGCACCCACTTGAAATTTAAGGTATCTAGGGTTACCACATTCTTGTTTGAGCCCTAGGTGCTACATTTGGATAAATTGAATTGGACCAAATCAGAGCCAATTAAGGATTCCAATTTAGGGTTTTAGAAACACACTTGCATAATCAAGAATTGATCTTTTCCAAACCAATGTGTGCCTAAGCCTTGATTGAATATATTTATTCAAGTGAAACCCTAAAATCAGGCTCTTAAAATCATTTGAACACTAAAAGAGGGACCTAAACTTCTCAAAAGGATAAAATAGGTAAAATCCTAAGCACCCATGCTCTTAATTAAAATCGGTACAGTTAGATTTTCCATCCGTACAGTCAGATTTTCCATCCAAAACCCGTATGGATGTCGCATTGCCCCCTGACCGTTGATCTTCTTCGGATTTCATATGATGCTACGGGACTCCGATTTAGACGATTTCGGAGGCGTTAGACTCCGATCATCGTTTTGATCAAATCCGTACGGTCTGATTGTCCATCCGAGGCCCTGAAATAGATCTTCTTCTCTCCTTACCATAAAAGGACCTAATTAACCTAAATTATATACAACTATTCTAAATGAAGGATGATGCATGCTATACAATATTTATAAGATGAAATGCAAATCTAAGCCTGGGAACATACATGAATAGGCATTTTAAACTAAATAGATGTGTCTACATCAGGATGTACTAGAACTTAAGGAATTGCTTGGAGTTTCTACTGAGTCTCTCTCCCTATCATACCTGCCTAAGGTAGATCTGCTACCTGAGATGGGGACTTCTAATATGAAACCCTCAACCATACAAGCCCCTGACCTTGAACTGAAACCCCTCCTAGACGCAGATGCATGGCAGAACTCGAGTATACTCTTGAATTCATTCTCCAGAACACATCGGCCAATAATCTGATCAGAGCCGATGCGGTACAATTCAGGGTCCTCCCAAAAATAACATTTGGCCTTAGATTTGAGTATATCCCGTTGTTGCTTGGTCCAATCTTGGGGGATTTGACCAACGGCCAAATAATAACGATGTCAGCAAACCATGGAGTTTGAACACCTGAAACTGTAAGGATGGTCTCGTCCAGAAAAGTATCAGCAATCGGAACGTCTGGATGAGAAGAATTACTCAGAAGTCTCGACAGATGATCCGCCACCACATTCTGTACCCCAGATTTATCCTTGATTTTAAGATCAAATTCTTGAAGCAGAAAAATCCAACGAATAAGCTGGGGTTTGGCATCCTTTTTGTCCGAGAGATGTCTTAAGGCCGAGTGGTTGGTATATATGATGACATGATACCCTAAGAGATAAGCCCTAAATTTCTCCAAAGCAAACACTACAGCTAGTAATTCCTTCTCAGTAATAGTGTAGTTCATCTGGGCCTCATCCAGAGTTTTACTAGCATAGTAGATGACAGAGGGCTTCCTATCAATCTTCTGACCCAAAACAGCCCCAACCGCGTAATCAGAAGCGTCGGTCATGATCTCAAAAGGGCCTATCCAAACCGGTGGTTGCAACACCGGAGCACAAGTGACTGCCGTTTTAAGAAAATCAAATGCCTTATGGCATGATTCGTTGAAATCAAACGGCATTTCTTTGGCGAGAAGATTGCTCAGAGGACGAGCAACCTTCGAAAAGTCCTTGATGAATCTCCTGTAGAATCCCACATGACCAAGAAATGATTGAATTTGTTTGTCAGATGTGGGAGGAGGAAGTTTAGCGATAGCATCAACCTTAGCTTTGTCCACTTTGATTCCCCGTTCAAAGATTACATGACCCAAGACGATGCCTTCATGTGTCATGAAATGACTCTTTTCCCAGCTAAGGACCAGTCTTGTTTTGATGCATCGTTTAAGAATCATTTTAAGATTAGCTAGACAAGAGTCAAACGATTCTCCAAAAACAGAGAAATCGTCCATGAAGACTTCCATAAACTCTCCCACCATGTCAGAGAATATGGCCAGCATACACTTTTGAAAAGTCACAGGTGCATTGCATAAGCCGAATGGCATCCTACGGAAAGCAAAGGTTCCGTAGGGACAAGTGAAAGTAGTTTTTTCCTAATTTTCGGGATGGATAGGGACTTGGTTGTATCCCGAGTAGCCATCAAGGAAACAGAAGTACTTCTGCCCGGCTAGTCTTTCAAGGATTTGATCAATAAAAGGCAGAAGGAAATGATCCTTTTTCGTGGCTGTATTCAACTTCCTGTAATCGATACAAATCCTCCAAGAAGAAGTTGAACGAGTTGTGACAGATTCTCCTTTCTCGTTAGTCACAACGATAATCGCAGCTTTCCTGGGAATAATTTGCACGGGACTTACCCAAGGACTATCAGAGATCGAATAAATGATTCCTGCATCGAGCCATTTAATAATCTCCTTCTTAACCGCTTCTCACATATTTGGATTTAATCTCCTCTGCATCTAGCGAGTAGGGCGGGATCCATCTTCCAAAAATATTCTGTGATTGCAATAAGATGGCTCGATCCCCCTAAGGTCATAAATGGTCCAACCAATTGCCTCCTTGTTTTCCTTTAGGACCTTAATCAGTTTAACCTCCTTCTCCTTTGTTAATTTAGCATTGATAATCATAGAGAGCGCCTTATGTGGTCCTAAAAATTGATATTTCAGATTCTCAGGCAATGGTTTCAGTTCACGCTGGGGCTGGTTGATGATTGAAGGTAAGGAAGATGCTGATGAAAACTTATCAAGAGGAAGAGGTTGAGAATGAAGAAAATCAATAACCTCTTCAGAAGATGGCGGGTTTGCCATAGAGGGTTGTGGGTCCAAATCATCATCAGAGGAGGAACTTTCAAATGAAGAAACCACCATACAAGTTTCAATATTCACATTATTGTCCTCAAGTTCCTCAATAAATCCACAATCCTCGAATTTATTAATTGCCTTAAAAATATCCAATTTCATTCTTTGATCCCCAAAGGCGATTTCCATGCTATCGCTTTCACAGTTAATGTTGGCCTTGGCAGTAGCCAGGAATGGACACCCCAGAATGATGGGCATGATGGGCGTGTTCCTCAGATTTTCGGGCACATCCATGTCAAGGACAAGGAAAACTATAGGAAAATAGAAATCCTTAACCTTAACAATAACATCTTCAATAATGCCTTGCAGATTTGTGACCGAATGATCCACTAACTGCAGTGTTACTGAAGTTGGCTGAAGTTCACCTAATCCGAACTTCTCGTAAAGAGAAGTCGGAATTAGGTTGATGGATGCACCCAGATTAAGTAGTGCTCTATCAAAGGTATAATCTCCAATGACACAAGAAATCAGAGGAGCACCTGGATCTCTCTTTTTCTGAGGGAAGTGATGCAGGATAACAGAACTAGCCTGCTCAGAGAGTACCACCTTCCTCGGAATAGATTCTCTCGACTTATGCTTCTGTGTACATAAATCCTTTAAAAATTTCGCGTAAGCCGGTATATGTTTGATAGCGTCGAGGAGTGGGATATTGATCTCGACATTCTTGAAAATATTCAGAAGCTCCTCATTACTATCAATAAACTTCTTCCTTGATCTAATCAAGGCCTCAGGAAAGGGAACATGAGTCGGATCTTCGGAATCAGGTTCCTGAGCCATGATTTCTTCTCCAGAATTCTCCTTTCTCTCCTCAGGCTCTTCAGGATTCGGTAAATCATAACAGTGTGGTTGTAGATCCTGAGTTTGTTTACCACTCCTCAAGGTAACAGAATTAGCAGACGCATACGGGTTTGGGTCTTGGGGAGGGTTAGGAAAGATTGGAGGGGCTTTATTAGCCAAGAACCGTTGATTTGCGGAAGAAGAAGAGGAAGGACCCTGCTCAACCAGCTGAGCAAGTGCATATGGGTCCCTCTGATTCCTGTACCCATGGGCTTGATTGCTCGGATTCTGGATATTACGCGGGTTGGGTATGGGTTGAGATGGTAGAGATCCGGGTTGATGAGAATTAGCAATGAACCCATTTTGCAAGTTGTCCAGTGAGGTTTTCATTTGCTGCATGAGCTGGAGCATAGATCTTTGCATCTCTACCATTTGTCGGTTCAAATTAGCCTGCCCTACAGGTTGACGGGCATTCCAAGCTGGCTGATTGACCTAATTCGAGGGTAGCTGAGTGTAAGCATGACCCTGATCCATTGGTCGTTGCGGAGCATAGTTGCTAAGTCGAAATTGGGTCTGCTACCCCGGGTTTCTCCTGGAGAAGTTAGGGTGGTTCCCCCAACCCGGATTATAGCATTGGAGTAAGGGTTGAATCTAACATTCTTTTATACAGCATAGACATCCTTATAGGATGAGGATAGAGAGAAAGAAGGGGAGAGATCAGAGAAACTGGGATCAAAGGCCTCAGTTTGGAACCTGTGGGGTTCCGAATAATGCTGGCTCGCAGGTTGAGCCGCATCAAGTTGATTCATGAACTCCCGTCCAGAAGGAGCTCGCGATGAATGGAATCTCGAATTCTGGGATTGAGTGGATCAAGAGTTGTTCATTGAGTTTCCAACCATCCACTCCTCCATTCTCTCAGCAACCAAGTCCACCTTATCAAGTTTATTACAAATCAATTCCATATCGAATGAATGAGAGTTGTGGACTTCATTAACATTCGATCTGGACTGCTGGGATCGGTTAAAAGTATCCATGGAGGCATGATTGATCGAATTCTTGCTCATCTCCTCAAACAAATCGTGCGTGCTATCTACGTCTTTGTTGAGGAAATTTCCTCCGCAAGAAGTGTCCACGTGATTTTTGAGTTGTTCAGTCAACCCGTGGTAGAAGATCTGCACGAGTCGCCATTTCGGCACCTCATGGTGTGGACACCTCTACAATAGGTCCTGGAATCGCTCCCAGGCAACATGAAACTGCTCCTCTGGCCGCTGAGTAGCAATGGTACGTCTGACAGGGAAGAATTTCTTTAGGAAGGCCGATTTCAACTCATTCCAAGTTGCAAGTGGTCTTTCTATAGTCTCATACCAATGAGCGACTTTATCCCTAAGAGGGTGGGGGAAGAGCCTCATGATCATTTGCTCCTCATTCACGTTTCGTGCCTTGGTAGTCTGGACTAGAGTGGTCAAGTCCTCCAAGTGCTGAACGGGTCTTCAGAGCCAAGCCCATGAAAATGTTTGATCAGGCTTAACACCTGGCTTGATTTCTACATCTCCAGCAGGAATCTGGACGCCGGGACGTTTCCCGTAATTTGAAGGATTATAAAAATCCTTCAAGGGCTGAGCGCTCTGCATTCTCTACATTTGTTCCAACTGCCTTTGAAATACCTCCTGTGGATCCTGTGGCAGAGGAGGCTGTTGATCGACCATGGGATCAATTTGACCAAAATCCAATCTACGCCTCCTAGAGTACTCTAGTGGTCCTTCCAATCGGGGATTCAATGACCTTCTTCCCAGCATAAACTAGGAAAAGGTCAGAAGGAATGGGGATAAGAACCCTGCAACACAACAAAATAAGCCTGTCCTTAAGTGGGGTAGCCTAAGGATCTACAGACTCTCAGAACCTGCCTTAAGATTATAAACGATTTACTCTACTTGCGTTTGCTCAATCCAACCAGTTAGAAGGAGGACTGGGGAGAAGGTTCTTCCTTTGACTTGTACCTCCGGTTCCTAGTGTACCCCCCAACTGTGGTCGTTTGACGCTACTCCCCTAGCTAGACATTAGATTGATCAGTATAAGCAGGTTAATCATAAACAATCTCAGATTGGACCCTGAAGAGCAAATCAATCCTTAAGGCCAATGTCTACTTGATTTTATTTAGGCTTAGGATTGTAGTGCTTATGGAATGTGGTGGGCCCTTAAAATGGGTTGTGCCCTTAATGATCAATTGAGTATGAGTGTGTGCACAACCAGGATTTTCAAGCAAGATTATTTGTGATGAGTAGATTTTAGAGTTCAAATCTTGCTTAAGTAGCTTTTAGGGTTTAGAATTAGGTTTAATTCAATCAAGTTTGAGGCAAACCAGGTTTTCAAGCACGGGTGAAGATCGCTTTACTTTTGAAATCAGAAGTAAAGTGAAACGCCTGGTATGAACCTAAATTGAAAATCCTAAGAGGAAGCTACTTGGTGAGTTGATTTTAGGTTGAGTGGTGCAGCCCAAACAACTCAAACAATTAGTCACAATTGCACCACTAAGTTAGGCACACAAAATGATTAACCTATACTGATTTTTACTCTTTTATGTGTTGACTTTTTTGTGTACCAGTTCCACAGATCAGAATCCGGTTGAGTAGAAGAAAATCAATTAGGTTAAGTGCCGTGAATATGGGTGTATGTTGTGTGTATATTGAATTATCCCACAAAAATATCTTTTTTTTTTTTTTTATATGCGAGGGTGAAATGAATGTGGGTGGAAATCCAAACAACCAAACTAATCCTACGATTTATGCAAACACCTAGGTTAATTGGAATTTGAATTAATGTGATGAAATGAAATCTATGGAGGGGGAAGAATGGGAAGCACTTACACTTGTCTTTAACTGCACTTTACTTCGATCTACCACTTGACAATTCTCTGATAGAGGTATCTGCAAAACAATAGACAAGAGATAAAGCAAGCTCGAAAATAGTAAAATGCGTGAAATGCCAAAAGAAGATCGAAAAATCGTTGCCTCTCTAGCAGCAGCGCCAAAATTTTGATAGCGGAAAACTATGCGTTCGCAATTAGATTTGAAAACCTGTCGTTGTAGTATAGTGGTAAGTATTCTCGCCTGTCACGCGGGTGACCCAGGTTTAATCCCTGGCAACGGCGCCAAAATGTTGATAGCGGAAAACTACGTGTTCGCAATTGGATTTGAGAACCCGTCGTTGTAGTTCGAGTTAGGAAGAAATCCATTCAACAAATAAAATTTATACCGAAATGTCGTAAAGAAGTTCCGGGTCGAACACAGAGAGGCAACGTCAATCAAAATTCGCAATTATAATTTTTTCTGTATTTTTGTTTAAAGGGTGAAATAATCATAATGGAAACAATATAAACAATAAGAGAGAGAGAGAAAGAACAATCACTTGATATTGAATAATGTTTTTACAACTAAGAAAGCGAGAAATGATTACACTAGAAACGGGAAATTGTTACAGCTAGAAAGTAGGAAAATTCTACTCTAGAAAGTGGAAAAAGAAGGGAGAGAGAAGTTATCCTCCTCGATGATCGCTTGGAGGATGAGTCGGACGGGACAACACCTGGAAGCTGAGGAACGGAGCGGGAAGGAGGATGAGGCAGGAGGAACATCGGGATCCGATTCCGGAACGGGGGTGAAAACTTGATTTTAGCTCTTGAGGAGCATCCCTGGTGTGGGACAAGCTTCTCTTAAGCTTTGGAGATGGAGAGAGGAGAAGGGATGAGAAATTCGTAGGGTAGGGGTCTCCTTTTATAGTTGAAAGGAGTGAGGGCATTTTGGACATTTCAACATCAAAAAGATTAATTCAGGACCTTTAGTGACGGATAAATCCCTCACTAAAGGTCTGAACGTGGCCGACGTGTGCGCGCCGCGTGTGCTCCCCCTCGCCTTCGCGCTCTTAATGCATATGCATGTTCGCGCACGCTCAGCCATCCGATCAAGAGATCGGATGGCTTAAATCGCACCTCACCAGTGCCTCGCGCCGGTGTGCGATCGAGCATTCGCGCTATGCGTCTGATCGCGCGTGGGCGCTATTGGCTGATCCGCACCGCTGGATACCAATCGCACGGCTATGATAGCGCGCTCGCACGCGAGGAGGGGTGCCGCTCTTGCGAATCGAAACCTTTGAGACAACCTCAAAGACGGCTTAACCCGAATATGCTAGAGGTTGTTAAGAAGAAGAACATCAAATGGCTGGATGCAAGTATTGTATACCCAATCTCTGACAGCCAATGGATGAGTCTGATCCAGATAGTGCCAAAGAAAGCAGGACTCACCGTAGTAAAAAATGATAAGGGCAAATCCATCTCGACCCGCACTGCGACATCTTGGCGGGTTTGTATCGACTATAGGAGACTAAACATGGCTACCCAGAAGGATTATTTTCCTTTGCCTTTCATTGATCAGATCTTGGAACTGTTAGCCAGGCGCAGTTTCTTTTGCTTTCTGGATGGATACTTCGGGTATAATCAAGTAGTGATTAGCCCAGAAGATCAAGACAAGACCACATTCACATGCCCCTTTGGAACATTCGCTTTCAAGCGGATGCCCTTTGGCCTCTGTAACGCACCAGCAACATTTTAGCGTTGTATGATGGCCATCTTCTCAGACATGATTGGGGACTATGTGGAGGTGTTCATGGATGACTTCTCCGTTTTCGGAGATGAGTTCACATCTTGTCTTGATAACCTCACCAAGATCCTGAAACGGTGTATTGAGGTAAACCTAGTACTATCCTGGGAGGAAAGCCATTTCATGGTGAGGGATGGCATTATACTAGGGCACAGGATCTCTAAAAATGGACTCGAGGTCGATCGAGCTAAATCTGAGATTATTTCCCACTTACCTAAAGAAAGACAGTCTACCCGCAAAACCGGGAGTAATGGGAGCGTGATTGGCAGATCCACGTGCCTCCGCAACCCCCAGATACGCAATAGAACGAGGTCCTAACACAAGGATCAAACACAAGGAACTACTCAGAACATGATGCAAGTACTTTAAACAAGTAGAGGAACTAATTCTGAGAAGAACGAAATTTGAAACGCGGAAAACAGACTTCGAACAGACCCTAAACGAGTCAAAAATGACAAGTCTGCCCCAAATCAGACGTCTGGAACATCTTCCAGACGTCTTAAACGATGGTTCAGATCATACCTCACTTCTATGCTGTTCTTCAGACGTCCAGGATCCTCTGAACCGTCTGGACCTAGTTCCAGACATCCATCTATCACTCCAGACGTTTGGAGACTCTCTCCGCCGTCTGGTGTTGTGCCCAGACGTCCGATCTGTGTGGGAGGGCATGCCCTTGCGCCTTCCCGAACGAAACCTGCACGTGTACGCAACCGACCTCAACACGACAAAGAGGCAGGATCCTTCGGCGGAATGGCTTGCATGGCCGTACACGCGAAAGGAAGAAGAAAAGAAATATTGTACCTTTCAGACGTCTGGATCTTCCTCTAGACGTCTCCCACGTCATCTGGACGTAGGACCAGACGTCTGATTCTGGGAAATTTTCCCAGAATCAGGACCTCATCGCCTTCCGCCTGCTGCGCACGGTCGTGCCACGCTCGCCTGCTACCTGAGCTGCAGCAGTACCTCCCCAGCGCTAAGCTCCTGTTGCGCGCCCTCGCCGGCCGGCCCTGGTGGCTCCGGCGAATTCGCCCTCTCTTCCTCACGCGCTCCACCTCTTCTCCCTCCCACTACACCTCCTCCTCCCTGCGCGCACTCGGCAGCAGCTACTGCCCTCGCTCTCGCACTCTCACGCTAACAGGAAGAAGAAGGAGGGGACGGTGGAGTGGTGGTGAGGGAGAGGAGAGGGGGAGATATTTGAAGGCGCCGTGGGGAGAGAGAGAGGAAGAGAAACATGCGCCTGCAGGACGGGGAGGGAAAAGAGAGAAGAAAAGAGGGCGGCGGGTCAGTCTGCGTGCGCATGCGCGCAGACGCGAAATCGTACGCCGCAAAAATTAATTTCTAGACGTTTGGGAAGGCTTCCAGACGTCTGGACCAACTCCCAGACATCTTAAAAGACGTTTGATGCCGGGATCTTAACAAATACTTTCCTCAACTCCAAGCTCTAGCCGATGTACTCTCCTCTCCTTGGTGGAAGAAACACCCTATGCGATTCAAGTAAACCCTCAACCTTCTCTCTTCCCTTAGCCCCCCAACCCTTCTCCTCTCCTTGTTGTTTGGTTGTCATCGCCGTCTGAGATCTTGGTGGAAGGGTGGCCCCAGAGGAGGATCCTTCGAGCGTCAATGAGATCTCACAAGCGGAAGGAGGCCTAAAAGAGAAAAAATATTGCCTGGAAGCCTTGATTGGCAAACAAGTAGCTAAGAGATGCCCTCCGTCAAAGCTCTTGCCGGGTAGATGGCAATTTCCCATCACACTCTATTTTCTTTTGTTTTTTTTTTAAATGGTGGGAGGGGCTAATGGTCGCCTGATCTATCGGCCACCGCTCTCCTCTTTTCTTTTTAAACGGCTCGACCCTTCCATACCCCCCCCCAACGCCTGATCTAAATGGGGTATGCATGTCAACAGGGAGCTCGAGACAGCGTATAGGAGGCAGGTGGATTGTCAAGGTTGCTACCGGGTGTTGAGTTAGAGGAGTTGTGTAGCGTTGCCATTGCTTGCTGTCGGGCGAGGGGCGAGAGGGCCTTACTGTCGGGCGTGGAGCCGCCGGAGCTCGCTACCGGCATGGAGCCGGGCAAGGAGTGGGAGGAGCTCACTACCGAGTGTGGAGCCAGGTGGGGAGAAGGAGGAGCTCGGTGTCGGAGCTTACTGCCGAGCGTAGAGCGAGAGGAGCCATTTGATTGGCCTCGGGAGGCCATCAAAGAATTTGTTGACGTAGGAAATGTAACATAACCACAAGAACACAAAAATTGGCAAGCAATAACAAGGAAAATAGGGAGATTGGTGAACCAGTTCCATCGCAAGGATTGTACATTTGGGGAGAGGGCAAGGCTCTCGTAAATCCATTAGAAGTAGTGGGGTTACAGTCGACTCTCAAAGTCTCTCACTCTCGGATTACATGTTTTGCTTTGCATCCTCTTGGATTGCATCTTAGGAGCCCCGAAGAGTCTCCTTCTATTTATAATACAAGAAAGTATCTTAGCGATGTAAGATCTTCTATTACGATCTTTTTGTATTCTCTGACACGTTTGTTGTCAGGACAGATCTGTTGTAAGACTATTAATAGCATCGATAATGTTGTAGTTATTACTGACGTAGACATCATGAGTATCTGTTGGTGGGATAGTGTTTTGGTATTTGTTTATATTTTAA
The DNA here is from genome assembly GCA_037157565.1 of Thalassia testudinum. Classification (NCBI taxonomy): domain Eukaryota; kingdom Viridiplantae; phylum Streptophyta; class Magnoliopsida; order Alismatales; family Hydrocharitaceae; genus Thalassia; species Thalassia testudinum. The sequence goes on from JAZHRO010000038.1 coordinate 228,305, forward strand.
AGTTAAATTAAGAGATTAGAAGAATTAATTTTTTATTTTATTAGTTAGAATATTTGTTGGTGGGATAGTGAAAAGAATGTTCAATCTCGAAAGAGATGAAATTAAGGGATTGCATAATCTCATCCCTCCCTCTGGATTAGACAATCTCAGATTAATGTGTTCAATCCTGAAATGATCTACTCCCAAAATTATGGAAGCCAAATGTAAGACACGGAGTGCAATTCCGTGAAACAAACATGACCATAGACATGAGCAACAAATCCTACTGATCTGATTTGAGTGATCCGATCATTTTAATGGGTTGCAAAAGAAAAGTATCGATTCACAAGTTTTTCCAACTAATAAGAAGTTAACAATTTTGTGCAAACATAGAGTTGTACCACATGTGATAGAGCACTTGCTTTACATGCAAGAGACACAGGATTTGATTCCCCTTGCCTCCTGTTTATTTTCCCATCATGCTTTTGTGATGTAGGTCTCCGTAATTGTTACTAAAATTTGCTCCAACATAGTTCCATCAAAAATGAGAAGATTGACTTTGGCCTTCGAGGTTGGATGGAGGAGATTGAGTTCCCTAATGACTTGTTATCAAACCTATTGAGGAACTTGTCTTTATCATAATGCAATTTCAAAATTAACACTATTAGGCATACTTAAAATCTTTACGTAATATCTAACAAAATCTCTCTCCACCATTAGATGTCTCGCAAGGGGATAAAATGTCCCATCCAGCTGCAGGTCCAATTTTTTTTTGGGGGGAAGGGGTTGATAGGGTGGTAGTTGAATTTTGTGCAAGGGGACATGTATCCCAAATATTGTCCTTTCAAAATTGATCACCGACCGACATCTAAGGGTTCCAGATATGTTATCTACCCTCATTTGACAGTTCTCAGGAGTAGTAATTTAGCTCTGTGATCTGTGTCCTACAAAGAAGATCCATGAACTTAGGCCTCACAACATGTAGAAAAGAACTGCATGGAAACTTCAAGAGCTCGGAAGAAACTTCTTACCGTCTAACTACAACATGTGTTAGACAGTACGTGGCCTAAGCCTTGAGAACTCATTCAAATCCAAAATTTAGGAGAATTGATAATAATTGTCAACCTACGATTTATAATCCATTAGATTTCCCTATCTATGGCTAACTTAAGTTAACATCCACCCCTTATATCATTCATATTTATTAGGTGGCATGCAATCACATCTTTTGATATTGCGACTACCCAAATCCACTACCGTAGAATGATGTGGTAATATCCACTTACCTCTTCCTGCAGAAAGAAGAGAAAAAACACCACATTAACAAATGAGAGAAAATCCTTAGAACTTCTAGCTATATGTGCAAGGAAAAAAAATTACCACTGACATTTTGCACCGATCACTCGTTTGCCACATGGCTAGAATCTCAAAAAATATAATTTATGAGGAGATGAGTTGTCATATGAAAACGCTCCTATTTAAGAATTGGGTTAAATAAAAATTGCCATCTTGTGAAATAATATAAAAAATAATATAGACACACATCCACATGCATGAGAAACGAAGAAAATAAAGAAAGGAAGCATCTAAGAAAAAAAGGTTTAAAGAAAAAGACATGCCCTCCCCATCAGCCAATCCACTCAATATCTTTATCTGTTTGTTTAGTTAAAGAAACTCAGATGATAACATCAACTATAATGTTAAAAGTTAGATCCATGCTTAAACTATCAGAAATTATGTGTATCATGTGTCAAATTTTTCATGATAGTTGGGAGCAAAAGAAAAACATAGCTAATCGTTTATCCACCAGGAATTTAAATTCATCCTTAACAAACTAAAATTCAAGCATTATTGTTAACTCAAAAGTATTAATCACCATAGTTCCCCAAAAAAGTATAATCTATACACAGAGGGAAGCCATCACATTTAAAAATCAAAACAAATCTTGAAATTGATCATGTATATCACCTAGTTAACCAAATAGATGTGATTAGACCTTCGTATAGCATAACATGGAGCAAAGCCTTTAAGATAGATATGGTCACCAAAATTAAGTCTGACTTTAAAATATGATTGCTAAAGGTATATTTTAATGTAGTGTTAGTAATTTTGAATGGGAATTTCTCCCCAATTCTATCAATTCTAGCATTTTCCCATCAAAGATACATACTTGATTTAATAATTATTGTGACAAAACAACCACTGAAAACAGTGTAACTGTTAACAATGAAAATAGTATAACTGTTAACCTTGAAAATCGAATAACTGCAACAAGATACATATTGATGTTATAATAACAAGGATATTTGAGTTCCCAGGAAATTACACAACAAAGACACATGATGTAAACAATTAGTTAGACCGTACAATCAAAAGGAAAAAGAACCAAAGAAAATAACGTAGTTATATTACCTTATCAACCAAGTGGTGTTTGACAATATTTACAATCTTTCAATAAGAATTGCAACAACAGGCAATCGACAACATAAAAAGAAGTTCAGTGGAAAAACTTGTAACTAGGAGAAATTTTGAAAAAGACTGACAATTTACTAGGTTATGCACAACCATCTAGAGAAGCTCTCAAACTCTATTTAATCACTGCCAAATATTACCAAGACTTGCCAGCAGCCTTGATTACAACAGCCTCTTTCTGCTTTCTATCAATTTATTAAGAGTTAGATCACCATAAATACAATAAAAAGGACCTGAAAAGCCAAGTATTGAATACCACAAAATATTTAATGGTACTAGCTTGTTTCGAAAGTGATTACAGGAAAAAAATAACCTATCACAAGTATACGATAGTCAATCAATCTTTACATATCCCTTTCCAATTTTCTTAAATATTGGAGAATCAAATGCTGAAAGAAACAATTAGAAAATATATATATCGAGTGGCTCCACATCAAAAACCACTTCATAATAATAAATTTAATTTTCAAATATAAAAGTACAAATTGGTCAATGGACTCAAAATTAAAAGAAAGATCGAGAAAGATGTGAGGTCGAACTTGAAATGATTTTAAATGGCTAATGGTACTTCAGATCAAATGAAACACAGATCCAGTTTAGAATTTCAGAGGGAAAAGGGGGGAGAGAGAGACACCAAATTCATTTACAAGTATATCAACAATCCATCGGAATACGAGTTTGTTCATTTGAAGATAAAAGCAGTTATCCATAAAACAATCTTTCGGTGGCAAGGACAGAGGCATGGGCATGGTAGCGAAGCCTAAGGTTGATGCAACTGTCCCAATGGCAACGGACCTTCATGGGGGCGGGCATGCTGCTAGTTGAAAGAAATGAGAGTACAAGTTAACTACCTCCACAGATCATCCCCTTGTTCATGCGGAGGCAAGCCTCCATCGTGTCAAGGCCATATTACATTCTATGGGTTTGGAATAAAGCATTGGGAATAAAATTCTTATTGAAAGGATCAGTTTTGGTGTAAATCTGGGTGAAGGCCAGTTAGGATGCGTTATTTTCTAATGCAAACTGCGAACTATTATAGCAATTTTGAGAAGGTGAATGAAATATAGGAACAAGGGACGTAATTTAGTGGACCGTATAAAATGAGTGGAATTCAAATTTAGGATCATGTAAAACAAAAGGAGCAATGCGACAAATGAAAAGTTAGAATACATAAAAATAGTGGTTCAATTCAAAGGAGAATAAAAGGTCAATGGGAATTCCACGTATATATCCAGCATTAGATACATACAGTTTATTAATATATGTCACGACCCGTTCTCGGCTCCCTACAGAACCCGAGAACGGTTTCCCTCGACGAACCTCAAGATCCAGTCGTCCAACAAGAAACAACCAAATGCATATTCATTCCACAATCACACGTGCAATGTAACTAAGTAGAAAGTACATAAGATACAGTAAAGAAAAAAAAAAACAGTATCTCACAAGGATATTACAAGTTATATAAACATAGCCATCACAACAGAAAATATAACCGAACATAACTACAAGCTACAAGTACTCACTACAACTGAAACATAAGAAAAGACTATGGCTGTGCTCGATTGGACCCAGCGCCCTCAACAGTCGATGGCTCTAGCTGCTTTAATCCCTGACCTAAACATGGTTACAAAATCCGTGATCAACTAACATTGAGTAATGTGATGGTTAAATCATTTCATGTATCATAGTTAAACAAGTAGCTAACTAAACATACAATTGTCAGTTATTTATTATCATCCATTTCCGTTTACCTCATTTATGGATTTCTGAGTTGAGTACTCTAATCCAAATCCATAACATTGCTAAATCTTCTTATTTCTTAAGGGAACGATCTTGCTTGCAGCTTTCCCGCGATGCAGGATGTACAAGTGACACTCTCCTAGTCGAGAGAGTCCCCCGTGGTAGTCCTACATGCAGTCTACCACCCCGAGGTCACGATCGCTACGTAGAGGTGACCACAGCACGCGCGATAAGCACATAGGTGTTAATGGGGCTAGATCAAGGTTTTAAATAGATGTGTTCGTTGTAGTAATAAATCCTCAAAAATAGTTCTCTCAACAAATAAGATTTTATTGCTCGAATTTAAGTCCGAGGTCGAACACAAGGAGTAAGTATTGCATTCACACACTAATCGCAAATAAAATGTAAATGAACATAAGAACTTAAGCCAAATAATGATATTCAATAAATACTAATCTGTCACATTAGATATTCAATGAATTCTCATGTATCTCAAGAGTATGAGGGCAAAAAGAAAAGAGAAAAAATAATAGTGATTTGAATCACCAATTATATCCTCTAATTAAGCATACCATAGTACTTTAAGTAATGCAATAGTATCTTCAAACAATGCCCAATCAGACAACAGAGATATTAATCAGACATCTTAAATACTTAGATGCTACAGTGTAAAGGCACCGTTTATCTTTTTCTCCTCTTCTTAAGCTCTTCTTTTCTTCAGCCTCTTCTCTTCTTTCTTCTCTCGTTTGCCTTAACCTCTTCTTTTTTTATGCCTTAGCTTCTTCTTTGGCTTCTCTTCCTTCTCTTTCTCTTCTTCTATGGTCCTCCTCTTCTTTTGCCTTTCCTCTTCCTTACTTTCTTCCTTTCTCTTCTCTTCACGCACAGGGGGAGAGTACTTGAATTTTGGCTAAGTGTGTTAGCCAATGCACAGAAGAGAAAAACCCCCCTTCCCCGCACTCTCTCTCTCCCTCATTTCCTTCCTCTTTCTCAATGTTCGGGCGTAGTCGGATAAACGGGTACGCGCACACCCGTGACCAGGGCTATGTGCGTGAGGTCACAGCCGAGGTGTGCTAGAGTTTAGGCGAGTATACGGGTCATGTGTGGGGTGTGAGGGGCCTCACCCCTCTGTGTTCGAGGCAAACAGCCAAGGGCACTTTTTCAATTTATATCACCGCGGGTGCTCTTTCCTCTACGTTGTGGGACTAAAGAGTCCCACATCCTTCATGTTACTCGTTGCTGCTGTTGTGGCTAATTAGGGTTGAGGAAGACTCTCTCCATGGTAATTGAAGACATGGAGCAGTTCTTGGGCCTCGTCCGCGGCACTTGGAGGGAGCACCTGATGCTTGCATGACCTGGAGCTTGAAGAACACAGCGATGTGATGGCGGCAGTGGTGGAGCGTTGGCAAACCTTGAAGTACATCAACACGGCCTCTCGGCCACATTAAATAAGCTCCTAATCTTCGCTGGAGGTTGTGGAGTGCAATGGCGGTGTTTTCATGGTGATTCGTGAAGTGTGGAGGTGGAGCGAAGGTGGAGATGAAGGTCTGGAGGTGTGGTGTTCGGGGGCGTGAGTGAGAGGTTGAGCAGGGCAATTATGTTGGGGCTTTTGTTGGTGGAGTCTTGATGGAGCTTGTGGGGATGAAAGCGGCAAGAATCGTGCGATGGAGTGGCGGATTGGCTTCACTAAAGCTTCGCCGGAGCAGGAGAAGACGGAGGGGTAGAGGAGTGATCAGTGGTTGTTTTAAGAGATAGAGAGAGGGGAAAGGAAGTAGGGGAATAGTGGAAGCTAAAGGACCTAGTTTAAGGACGAAAGGGGAAGGAACACAACACCGGTGTGATTGCCGCCGCCGTGGAAGATGAGAACCTCCTTAGATGGATGGCGGCGAAGAATGGGGAGGACGGCCCTCGCTTTGATGGGCGAGGCATGGAGGAAGTCAAGGAGGAGGATTGGCAAGCCATTTTGGCCATTGGTTGCCTCGAGGAAGGCAAGGGAGTAGCTCGCCGGAGCTAGGGCAGAGCCGGACGTAGGGGAGAAAGGAAGAGGGATTTTGGTCGTAAACCTAGCTGAGGACCTGCAAAATGCAACAAGGGTTCTTTTATAAGCCATAGGAAGCCCTTCCAAACTTGGAAAGAAGCTTCCAAGCTAGGAAGGTTTTTGTGAAAGAGGATACTTGAACCTTTGAAAGATTCGTATGACCTTTGGAAAAGAAGTAGAGCTCAAGATGCAGCTCAAAAGGAAGGTAATTTCACAAGTAGTCCTCGTATCTATTTTGGGAGAAATTGGTTAAGAATCGAGCGAGAAATCTTCGCTCGAAACTTGACGGTGAAGGTTAGACCTTCCACAAATGGTGCGAGGACCTTTTTGCAAAAGAATGATGATAAAAAGTTAGGGACCTGTTTATAATTATTTCAAAAATTAGGGGAATTAGTGTGAGAGAAAAGAGTCAGGCTGGACAAAAATGCAAACTTGGTCAAGATAATCTTAGATTGGGTCCAAATTTTGGTAAAAATATAATTTGGACCCAAAGAATCTGATGGTGAAGTCGAATTTAAGTTTTGACTAAGTTTGACTGGCTAAATTGAGTAGTTACCCAAATTAGGGCAACTATTTGTCTAAGACTCTATTTTATATCAAATTAGGTTCCAATGGTCAAATCAAGCATACCAAACCCTAGAGAACATTTTTCTATGAATTTTAGAGGATTTAGGTGAATTTTATTCTAACTAGAACCTCAGTTAATTAAGCGGGTCTATTTTTAGGGTTTTAGATGTTATTTAATTCTCGAAACGCATGAAAACTTGTCTCTATCTGTACGGACCCTCTTGTTAGGCATTTATGACCATTTGACCTTTGATTAACCCCTGAGAAATCCCGTGATTGTTCTGCAATTAAGATATTATGTTAAAACTACATATTTACCCTGTTTTAATGTATTTCTTTCAGAATGATTATGTAATGAATTATGATATTCTGACGGTTATGTAGGAGCATTTATTCCTTATTTATGACTAATTAAAGCTAAATATGGCAGATGATGACGTTATCATCAACGAGTAGCTACCCTGCACTGCACGCGGTCAGTCGTTTCCTCTAGCGAGTACGCCCCAATGTAAAGCACAGAATAGCACAAGGCCTCGCCCTCTCAGATCAAGGGTCTTGCCCCTCAGAACAGAACAGGGGTCTTACCCTTCCACAATCCACGTACCCTTATCCGACTATCCCAGTTTGTCAAGCAGGCCTAACAAGAGTCGGTGTAGGGTGGCCAGTCTTAACCCCAGGTCCCATGGGGTGGCTAACTCCCCCGTACACTAAGTAGCTCACCTCGGTATCACGTACACAAGGGCCAAACAGGAGTCGGTATAGAGTACTCAGTCCTAGTCTCGGGTCGCAACCCAAGGGACGACTAGCTCCCCTCTACACTAAAGGGATAGTTGCTCTATTCGGTACAACGTACATGAGAGTCAGCTTACTTCCCATAACTAGGTCCAAACAGCCGCCCGTAAGCAATTTGTTCCACGTTCCCTCAGATTTTTCGTATTACTGTATTCTTAATTTCTTTCTAAATTTCTTGTAGGGTTCGTACATAGACCTTCTCATTTCCACGTCTGATTCATTATATGCATAATAGGAAGCTTAAGATTTCACAATTGATTATTCAGTACACCGCATGTATTTCCGTTCATATCATGGTTCATTGTAATATAGGCAGCTCATGGTTCACTATTTTAAGAAAGCATCACACCAATTTAATCATTCATTAAATGCACATTTATTTCTTTCAACCTTAGTATTCATTCCAAAACCTACGGTTCAATAATATATTTCTGAAGTAGTATGCATTCATCTTACTTATCCCCAGGGTTCATTTAACAACCTAGGGTTCAAATAATTGTAAAGCATGCAATTTAAATATTAAATTCGAGATTAGAGAGAACCACTCTACCAGGATAACCGGGAAATGTGGAAGCACAATCAACGGAGCTCGCAGCCCTCATAGGTCCCATGCACACCACGAACGAACAACCTATCACATTAACCCACATGTCAAATTGAGCTCAAAATTGCACAGACACTATACCATTATGTAGAGAATTTCAAACAGAAACCAACGATATTTTGTTTGCGAAAAATCGACTCCATTTGGATCCTAAAAGAGCCCAAAAATACCAACCTTAACCAAAATCAGACGTCTGGGAAGAGTCTCAGACGTCTTAAACTAACTCAGTAACTCATATTGCTCTCTACGTCTTTTTCAAATGTCTGGAACTCCTTGCAGACATCTGAGGAGGTCTTCAGACATCAGAAAACACTTCCGAACATTTGAAACCACCTCGATCGTCGCACCAGTGCGCCTTTCCAACCTCTGACACATGCATGCAAGGTCAGAACTTGGTAGGGAATAATAGTTGAAAATTATGTGCTATTAGACGTCTGGTATTACCTCCGAATGTCTGACCAGACGCCTGATGGTTTCTCCAAATGTCTGATTCTGTGGAAAAAATGATTCCGCAAAATCATTTGCGAACTTTCTTCTTGCTTCAGTTGCAGCGCCTTCGCCTCTCCTCGTAGCGACCCGCCCTCCGACCACCTGCCAAGCCAAGCTGCTCCCTGCTCTCCTTCTCCTTCTCTCGACTGTTGTGGGGTGAATGGGGGGGGGGGGGGGGGGGGGGGAAGATTATATGGAGTTTGGGGCATGGGGGAGGGAATGGTGTGAAGGCATGAGGGGCATGGGGGAGAGGTATGGTGGAGGGATTTGGGGGAGAGGGGTGTGAGGGTAGGGGTGTGGGGATGGAAAAATTGCAGGGGCACCCGTGCAAGTTCTCTTTTTTCCTTGTATATCCCATAGCAAAAACTTAAGGGAGTTAAAATTACGTTAAGACGCCTACAAATTTCAAAAACATCAAACAACCTTAACAAAGGATCATTTCAATATAGTACCTGAGTCTACATCAAAAGGTTGTTTATAGTAGCAACTTCTAGTAGAAACTCCCGCTCTCTGGTCTTTGCCTCCCTGACATCAAGATGACTAAGCACATCATTCTCCTGCAAGCACAATGCTTGTTAGTCAGCAGTCGGTGACATGGAGCCCCATGAGTATTATGTTCCTGTTGACAAGTGCCACCCCACCACCTCCTTCGCAGCCACCAGTGAGGTTGCAGATCAACAAGGAGTTGATCGTAATGACGAAAAGGGTATTGCCGAAGAGGACGGCCTCCTTGACACAGCAACGCCCCCAGGGAGCCAAAGGGGATCTTGATGATGCTGAAGTAGGTGCTAATAGGCAACTTGAAGATTTGTTGGGACAAAGAGGGTCCGACAGTGAGCTCGTCTCCACCAATGCGGCCCTCGGCTTTGCTGCAGCTCTTGGCTCCTCCACAGTCGTTGTCGTCGCCCTCAAGTCCACCATCATCCTCGCGGGCGCCGCCCCGACCACCCTCCAACTGTACCTAGAACCTCCCCCTCCACTTCCCCTCCACCGGCGCCTGATTCGACCTCACCACACGTATGCCTCGCCCAACTGCCGGTGAAGGCTTTACATATCATCTAAGGAGGGATTTGGCTTGATCGAGCAAGAGGGGCACCCAAAGGCGCGATCTTTGGCCCGAGGGGTAGGCTGGGGTGGATCTTGTAACCCTAGGGATCAGAGGGGAGTCGGGAGTTGTGCTTCGGAGTGGGTGAAGGAAGAGAGATCTAAAGGAGGGAAAATAAATATTTGGGTGGGAACAAAATTAGGTGAGAGGAAAAGTTCTTTAAAAGCTTTAGTGACTGAATTTTGGAGACGTTGAACTGTCTTAAAAAGAAGTTATTAATTTTTGGGAATTATTTTTCTATCACCCACCTTTTTTTGACACTAAAATTAAATCTATCTTTAAAATATGATCATCAAAGATATATTTTGTTATAATGTATCTAGTTTGATCAAATTAACATTATATACTCCTCCCTCACTATATTCTACAAACTAGTACACCATTGACCTTTATCTACTAAAATTGATAAGAATAGATCAATACTTCATCTCTACACAAAGATTGGACTTGGAGGTGTAGAACCAAGTTCAATTGAAAATAAGTAACCCTAGCTCTTATCTTGGCAGCATGGGCTTAGTGGATCTCAATCAAGCATTTAAAATGCTTAACCTTAAGTTCTCTAACATAAGACTTAATTTGTTATAAATTACCACTCAATTTCCTAGGTTTCCGATGCAGTACTAGTTAGAAGAGTGTGATAACTTCTCCTGGCCACTCCTTATTGTAACATGGTCCAATTACCTCATTCCTAGCACAAGTTCAATTGAAAATAAGTAACCCTAACCCTTACCTTGGTAGCATGAGCTTAGTGGATCTCAATCAAGCATTTAAAATGCTTAACCTTAAGTTCTCCGGCATAAAACTTAATTTGTTATAAATTACCACTCAATTTCCTAGTTGTTAGATGCAGTACTATTTAGAAGAGTGTCATAACTTCTCCTAGCCACTCCTTATTGTGACATGGTCCAAATACCTTATTCCTAGCAATGATAGCAGCCTCACCTCTCTAAGTAGTTTATTCCTACTACTTTAATGATAGCTTTTACTTCACTTCTTGCATAACCTTCTCCTCCTAGAGGAAGTTTACTTTTGCATCATTTATAATGATACATGTCTAAACTCGAGTTTGTGTTCTCAGTAATTTATGATGTGATATCACTTCCACTTGCCTTATGTTCTTCAACATCTATGCCCAACAAGCCTTCCTCCTTCGGGAGTAAAATTAGATGCTTTTTGTGGAGTAGTGGGTGATTTAGGGGCGACCTTGGAAAATGGGGAGGATGACCTGGATGTGGGCAAATGGCAAAAAATTTTCAAGCATTGATGTGAAAGTAATGTAGTTTGACAGGTCATTGGTCTTTCCAAAATGGAGATTACATGTGCACTTTGATATACTACTATGGATCGGGAAATGACTTGAGGGACCCATCGTGCCCCCAAATCAAAGGGCTAGGACACCAACGAGAAGGGCCACGAGGTCGCCGTCGCCACTACAAGGCCCCCCAAGCCGACGGTCTCGGACATCGCGGAGTAGCCAATATTAGTGGAGGAGCAACAACTCCTCTACCACCTGTCGATCCTCAACCTAATGCTCTCCGAGTTTGGGTCGCCTCCACCGTGTTGAAGGACAAGGAGAATTCCCCCATGCTCCTCGGCAGCATGCACCAAACCACTATTGACGACACCGTTGTTGACCTCCTCCTACCATTGTGGGAAAGGGAGTGGCTTTTATTTCTTAAGGTCCCGTTTGGTAGAGGTTTAAAGTTTAAAATTAGGTAAAGTTTAGGAAGTCTTAAGAAGAGATAAGTGGATGGGTAAGATGAGGGTTTATGAGTGTGGATGTAATAGTTGAGTTGATATGTTACTATTTGTTTTTGTTTTTATTTGTATTGGGAGTGGATTAGTAGGATAGATGTGATAGGTGGTTGTGATGGGTAAGAGTGAGTTAGTGGGGGTAAATATGATTGGTGAGAGGTAGATGTGGTGGATGATGGTAAATGTGATAGGTGGGAATTAAAGCTTCTTCACTATTTATGCATTGTTCACTTTACCCTTGACACACCTCAAATTACCTTTTGCTAAGGGGAAAAAAATTGCAGCTTCCATCATCCTTCTATCCCTATGACAAATTCTCGATTTCTCCTCCTTTGATTTAGAGATTTATGTGGAGCACTTCATTACTGTAAATGTTTCAACATCCTTAGTAAGCATACTGGAATTTCCTAGCACTGATGTAGAATCGTGCATGTAATGGTTATTAGAATGGGAAGTGAAATTTAGAGTGTAGTGTCCTACCACAGACAAAGGATTTTCTAGCAAATCAAAATACTTGCAGTATGGATGAAAGGTATTGCATATTTATTACTCAGTTTCCTTTGATTTTATTAATGTAGTTATTTCCTTAATATGCCAAGTGCTTTTTTTTCATCCAACGAAGTTTAATCCTAAGATATGACAATGCCGATAATGTTTGCTTACATTAAGTATTAGTTTGTGATTTCTACTATAATGTAACCTCTTGGTGCTTAGCTACTTTATTGGGATCTAGATATTCAAATAAATATTTATCTTCCTAAATTTGTTTCTAACTGTCACGACCCATTCCTGGATCTCCATGGAACCTAAGAACAGCTCGCCTCAACGAACCCCAAGACCTAGTCGTCCAACGAGAAATAATCGAGTATATGCTCATTCCACAACCATACGAGTGATGTAACTAAACAGAAAATATAAAATTGACAGTAAAAAAAGAGAACGACAACCACGATAATATTACAGGCCATCAACGAGAAGTACAAATACAGAACATAGCCATTACAACCGAAACTAGTACAAATATGATAGAAATGTAGCTGAAAATAACCATGAACTACAGGTACTCACTACAACAAACTATCTGAAGTAGAACAGAAGAAAAACTATAGCTCGGCTCAACTAGATCTAGCGCCCTAAGCAGCCGGTGGCTCTAGCTACTCGAGTCCCTGACCTGAACAAGGTTATAAAATCTGGAGTCAGCTAACACTGAGTAGAGTGGTGGCTAAAACATATAATTTAAACAGGCAGCTAAAACATTAACATCAGTTTCCAATTATCTTGTTACGTGTTGCAGATTTGAGTACTCTAGTCAGGCTTCATAACATTTCTCAATCTTCTTATTCCCTAAGAGAATGATCTTGCTTGCAATTTTCCCACGATGTAGGATGTACACGTGGCACTCTCCTGACCAGGAGAGTCCCCCGTGGTAGTCCTACACCCGGTCTACCACCCCGAGGTCACGGTCGCGACGTAGCGGTAACTACGGCACACGTAATAAGCGCACGGGTAGCTACCCTGCATTAGCATACGGTTAGTCGTTTCCACTAGTGGGTACGCCCAAACGTATAGCACGGACCTTACCCTTTCAAAATAGGGGTCTCACCCCTCGGGAACAGGGATCTCACCCCTCACAGTCCGCGTACCCTCATCCGACTATCTCAGTTTGCCCAGTGGGATTAATAAGAGTCGATGTAGGGTGGCCAGTCCTAACTCCGAGCCCCCTGAGGCGGCTAGCTCCCCCCTACACTAAACAGCTCACCTCAGTACCACGTATGCGAGGGCCAACAGGAGTCGACGTAGAGTGGCCAAACCCACCCCGGGTCTCAACCCAAGGGCGGCAAGCTCCCCTCTACTCTAAAGCGATAGTTGCTCTCCTCGGTACTATGTACACAAGGGCCAACTCACTTCTCGTAGCCAAGTCTGAACAGCCGCTGTGGGCAACATGTTCCAGAACCATCCGGTTCTCCGTACTACAGTATTCTTGTTTCTCTCTACATTCCCTGTAAGGTTCGTACATGGTCTTTCCATATTCCCATATCTCGTTCGTTACATACAGAACAGGTAGCTCAATTTCCACATTTATCATTCAGTGCAAGTATGTTTTTCTATTCATAACATAGTTCATTTCAGGTTTTCTATTCATAACGTAATTCATTTCAGGTAGTATAATCCGCTCATGATTTATTCAATCATTCATTTCTCTACATAAGCATTTCTTCCAGCCCTAGTGTTCATGTCACAACCTAGGGTTCAATCGAATATATATATTCTAAAGCATGCATTTATTTCTTTTCAGTCCTAAGGTTCATCTCACAACCTAGGTTCAATTAATTCTACGCCTATAAATTATTAATTCTGAGATTATGGTGGAAACCACTCTACCAGGGTAACCGGGTGGAATGGGGACTCGTACAGTAGCTCCCGATGTCTCCACAAGTCCTATATACTCGATGGGCTGGAGACCTATGACATGGATTGACATGTCAAATGAGCTCAAAATAGCAAAGACAACGTATCATTACGTAGAGAAACTTTAACGGAAACCAATGACATTTTGTTTGTGGAAAATCGACACCATGTGAGCCCTAAACGGGCCCAAAAACACCAATTCTGACCAAAATCATACGTCTGGGAAAAGTCCCAGATGTCTTAAACGAACTCTCAGGCATACCTTGCTCGGGGCACCTTTCTTGTACGTCTGGAACTCAGTACAAACGTCTGAGGGTGCCTTCAGACATCTGAAGATGCTCCCAGATGTCTGAAATCGCCTCGGTCCTCGCATCGACGTGCCTCCTAACCTCTGACACATGCACATGAAGTCAGAAGTTTGGCAGGGAGAAAAATAATTGAAAAGAAATGCGCTATCAAACGTCTGGTATTACCTCTGGACGTTTGGACAGATGTCTGGTGGTCTCTCCAGACGTCTGATTCTGCGGAAAAATAACTCCGCAGAATCGTTTGCGAGCTCTCTTTCTCCCGTACCACAAAAGCTACAGCAACAACAGCACCTCCCCGACTCCCTCACGAACTCAAACCTTTGGTATCCTTCGCTCTCCGCTCTCTCCTTCTCCAACTCCCTGCTCTCCCTCTCCTCTCGGCTATGGCGTGGGATGGAATGGAGGAAGAGGGGGCTTATATAGAGCTCGGGATGTGGAATGGGGAGGAGTGGGAGAGAGGTATGGTGGAGGGGTGAGGTGTCGTCGGTGAGGGGGGTGGCGTATGGTGAGGGAGGGGGGTGGTGTAATTGGGGTAGGGGAAAGGTGTGGGAGAAATTGCGAGGGCTCCCCTGCAAGCTTTCCTTTTTCCCCTGCATATCCACAATAAAACCTATGGGGGTTAAAATTACACAAAAATCCCTAAAATTTCTTGAAACACCAAACAACCATTGGAAAGGACCATTTCACTAACTTTTCTGTATGGCAATTTATTACAAGGAGATTCTTGCCTTGTATAATTTCACTGAAACAAATTTTTATTTTCAACCTTATTGTCTTTATAATAAAGTTAAGGCAAATGTCTAGGTTTGGTAGGTTTGCCTGGGATTTGATTGACAAGGAAACCTGTGTGAATTGTTTGGCTTTCAGGTATTTTGCCAATTTGATTTGGTGAGGATTGTGGGGGCAGGGGGTTTTGTCGGTAGGGTTTAAGGGAAGGATCCGGGGAGAGTGATGTATGTTTAATCAGTGAGGGCTTATTTGGTAGATGGGTTAAGTGAGATGATATACGTTTATTCAATACTTAATTTTTCTATCACTTGCATTGAGTTAAGAGAACTTAATCCAACACAAAATTTACTTATGAATATTTTGGATGTGATGCACAAAATATGGTATGACATGTTGCTTTGCATGAATATTTTTTCCAAGAAAATAAAGAGATAGAAACCATCAAAAATAAAGGGTGGGAATGACCAGATTGCCACTGATACAATTATTTATGATTGGTCAATACCTCAACTTATACACTTCTCAATATGGGTACTCAAATAATAATTTATATACCTTTTCCCTTTAACAATACATGTACCTTTCCCACATTAATTTTCTTACATGGCGGTTGAACTATATTATTGTGTTATTCTGCACATATGCGATAGGTTATTACTATTTGGGTATTGTTTTATTGTTTTGTTCAGATTTGGTGGGTATACTTTGTTGCTTTATTCAGTTTTTATGGGGTTTTTCATTTAATATCTCATATTTTATATTTTTTTGTTGTTTTCTTTATGTTATGGTGTGTGTTGAGTGTTACTAGATTGGAGAAGCTCGCACAGTGAGGTGCAGGCATGTGCATGGATTAGAATACTGTATAGTTAAGTTGTGCATCATTTCGATAATTTTATGAAATGTAATATGGAGGATTACTGGTATTAATTAAGTAAATTTGTCCATCCTCAAAATGGGCATGCATGATTAATACATACGGTAATTTATCAGTTGAGTCTATACATGCATGGAGGTTTGATCCATTATGCATGTGTTGTAAGGAAAATATAAAACCTTTGTCAATGCTTTTAAAGTCCGTCAACTCACAATAAGAAGATCTCAATTAGTGAGATTTTTCGAAGTCCATGGACCGTAGGAACTTATAATTCGACACCGTAGCACACACTTGCCAAAAGAGAGAACAAAAAAGGAAAAAGACGTAACACTGCAAACAGAGCAACAAGGCAACGCTGGTTTGTACGCTTCAGATCACTCATGCAGATGGAGAGCTCCACAAAGTACCCATATTTATTGCATCAATCATGTCATATGGGTACCATATGTATGCGTGTGTGCACACGTACTTAGCAGTGTATGGTGCAGAAGCAACGGCGGCGAAAGCCACGGCACTTGCCACCGGTGAAGCCCTCGGTTCGGCAAACGTGGTGGCAGTTGCTCTTGCTGAAACAGAGGCCCCTGTACCTGTGGCTCGGAGACGCACACTTCCTTGCCTCCGCCACCTTCGCACCCATATATCCTGCACATGCATGCACAAATGGGGCTTACATACGTAGGGGAAGATAAAGACGAATCCTTGAAAGTAGGAGCAGGTGTTAAAAGTGGTTACCAGTGGAGAAGAGGAGGAGAACGACGAGGAAGAAGATAGCGGAGAAGACATGCATACGCGCCATAGCTAACAGAGGAGTTTGGTGAAGGAGGAAAGGTTAGCTTCCTACTTGTAGCCTCTCCGCTAGTGGCAATGCTTAGTGCGATGCTCACTTTGTATCTTTAAGTAGTGCTGTTGCGCATCATCTTTTGCACGTTGGAGCACTGGGAAAAAGAGGAAACCAAAGCTACTTTTCTGGGGAAAGTGATCATATACCAACTTTCCCCAACACTGTGTGCGGAAGTCTGCACTGGGGCAGAGTGTCGGATCTAAATAGGGATGAAATTAGATGGGGTATACGTTATTTGTAATTAGTTTTTTAAAAGATTTTTTAGTTGAATGTCATTGAAATCTTTTAAAATTAATTAAATATCATTAAATTATCTATATTTATAAATATATCATTAAAAAAGTAACATTATTTGTAAATTTGTTAATTCGTTAACAATAATCATTAAATTTAACGATTTTAAATTTAAATGTAATAAAAAAATATTTTTTAAATTTTCACCCTCATTCCTTCCCCAACCCGTTCACCTCACTTCTCATCTCGAACTAATTCCTCCACCCCCACTCTCCAACCTTTGACCACCTCTTTTGCCCCCTCTTTAACCACTATCTCCTCTCAACCACTTCCTCCTAACTTCTAAGGTGACATCGAAAATGATAACGGAGTGACAAATATAAAAAACTCTGTTACTTTTTCAATGGTATGTTTATAAATATAGTGAATTAAATGATATTTAAGTAATTATTTTTTTTTTTACATGAAAATCCCTTTTTTTTATCTTGCAAAGTGGATATAATTTTTTTTGTATCATATCCACGAAAAATCAAATACAATTTCTATTCTAATAAAAATCAAATATGGGTATAAAAGTCAGATATAAGATGGAGCGATCAACTTGCCCTTTCCGCCTGACCTACCTAGATCACAAGGACCTTAAGCGATGAAGCACTAGATGACATGCAATCAGCTCAATACGAAGGAGCGCCTTATCTAATCAGTAATAGAGTCAAGATGGCTTAATCAGGGAGATGGAGCATTGGCCCAAAAGACAAAGCGACGAACCAAGAAGTGAGGCGGAAGGTAGGGTTGAGCATCGAGTTGTGCTACCTTGACTTAGCCCTAGGCCCGACTCACTAGGCTTGACCCAGGCCTAGGTCCATAACTTAAAGGGTCGGGCTTCGATCAAAATTTTTGCTCATTAATTAAATGGGCCCAGGTCAGGACCAAGGTTGGCCTAAGCCCTGCCCATTTAGGACATGTATATATATTATACATATGTGTATTCTATATATACATAAATTAATATATTCAAACTTAAAAATAAAAAATAACAAAACTCTCCCCTTATTAATTAATGTCCAACTCATTCTCTTGACATCCACTCTTATGAGGGGCATACCCACTCTCAATCTCCACCCAATCTCGTAAATTCGTAACCCACCAATTAGCCTGGTCAAGCCATCAAGTATTTGTTATGAATTAGAATTAAGTTGTATAAATTTTCTTAATTATTTTAGGGATTTTTATTTAGTAAATTACACAAATTTTCTTTCATTTTGAATTATAAATGGGTCTGACTCGGTCAGGCTTGACTCATTATTTTCGATTAGGCTTGGGCTTAGGTCAAGATTTTGCAAATTAAACAGACTCGAACCCAACCCATAGGTCTGCTTATTTAAATGGACTTGGGTGGGGCTTAGGTTGACTTTGAAGGGTCAGGCTCATTGCTTAGCCTTAGCGACAGGTTAGAAGGCAAAGCAATGTAGGAGACAATTATGTTTCTGGATGATCAAATGATTACTTGAAGTAATTATATCCAAAATTCACTATAAAAAGGGGTAAGGGAAGAAAATTTCATTGTAAACTATTAAGAGTTAGATCTCCTTTCTAGATGTACACTATTAGGGTAGAACTAAATCATCAACTCTCTCTTTCTTATGCTTTTGATATGTAATTTTGGTGATTAGACCCTTGTGACTTATCACAATCATATGTAAGTTTTTGTAATTTCCTTACTTGGAGGGGTGAGATCAGCGTGACAAAAAAAAATGCGGAATTGAAAATATAAACAATCTCACAAAAATAAGCAATCACAAAATGTACACAGGAATTTTTAGGTGGAAACCCAAACCGGGTGAAAACCACCACCTAACCCTCTCGAGTTAGGATTTTCCGATCAACCTAGTTGATCAAATCCACTAACCGAATCACTTAAAACGAGGGTGATTCAACCTCACTACAACCACGCTACAAGTACGAGGGTAGCGTTCCTCAAGACCAAAAAGTTGGGTTACAGAGAATTGAAGCTCAAAAGGATAATCGTTGAATGTGTGCTTGAGTTTGACATCCTCGAAACAAATGTCGTAAGGGTTCTAATTTGATGGTTTCAACTTAAAAGGAACCCTTCGACTCAATCTTCTATTTCCTCCAAAATTAACTTCCCAAATCAGAACTTCCCACCTCCTATCACCCTCATTCAGCATATCAAAGTCCAGGACCTCTTTTATATTCATCACCCCATCTGAAATCTCCAAGTCTAAATGATGTGGTAAAATCAAAATTGACTTGGGTCTAATTATCTCAGAATTAGAATCATCAATAAGCTCAATGGGGTGTAACTGATAATCAGGGCATTGAATTGATTCCTCCGTAATGTGTGCCCTAAGATCAGTTTCCTCAGTTATTGGGCTATCAAATGATCTATCAGATTCCTCAGGCCCAATCGTCTCATAGAAATCATGTTCAGAAAACTCACGTGAGACTTCGCAACTCGAATCTTCACCATCAAAGAAATCAGGATCCGTATCAATGTATGTCCCAAAATCAGTTGTCACTTTCTGTTCCAAGGAGACATACGTTTCCTCGTAACCCGGCTCAGGGATCTCAGGTGAAGAAATCAGATCATCCTTAATTGGTTACTTTAATTCAATCTGGTCAGCCTCGTAACACATGTTCCCCCTAACAGGTGCCTGAGCGGGTTCTGTCATTGGCTTTCCTGAAGATGGTTCATCCTGGGAATCATTCCAAGATTGAATCAAAGCAACCACGAATCTCATCCTCAATTTCGCTAATTTCCCAAGTAGAAACTCACCCGGGTTCTTATCCTTAACATCCTGGAGCCAATCCAACAAAGACTTGTTTAAATCATCAATCATTTCAATCAGGGGCTCCAATCTCTCAATGGAAGGTATTGACTGAACTTCTAAAGATTGAATAATATTCCTAAAGTTAGCCAGAACCTTATCTTGAACCTGGTTAACCTGAACCAAATGAGTTGACTCAGGGTTGGGCAGGTTTGACATCAATGCAGAGGAATTAACGAATTGAGATTCGTTATACCCTTCCTGATAATAGGTCATTTCAGATTGTTGAAAAGATGGTGATGACCTAAAGGCAGTGAAATCAGAGGATGGGTAAGGATCAATGTGTCCTTCTTGATTGTAGATCGTATTAGGTTGTTCAGGAAAGGAAGACGATCTATAATCTATGTGGCACTGAGAAGGATAGAAATCAGAATCAAAGTGTTCAGGGTTAGACCCTAAACACGAAGGTCCGGAATTGTATCCCCAATTTGAATTATCCCAACTAACTGATGGTTGACTACAATACGAGTCGGGATAATCGTCATGTTGAGGATAATTCACAATAGGAGGGAAAGAGCGAGAATGTGTGTAATATGTGGAAGGATTCATGATACACGGGAGGAAGAAAGGTGCCCTGCAATACAAACAATCAAACATGTCCTTAAATGGGTTAGCCTACAGACCTATAGACTCTCAAAACCCATCTTGAGATAAAGGAACGATTTGATCTACTTCCGTCTGTTCAATCCAACCAGTTAGAAGGAGTGACTGGGGAGAAGGTTCTTCCTTCGGCTTGCGCCTCCGATTCCTAGTGTACCCCCCAGTCGCAATCGTTTGACTCTGCTCCCCTAGCTAGACATCAGATTGAACAATAGAAACAGACTAATCGAAAATAATCTCGTATTGAGTTCTGAAGAGCGAGTTCAATCCTTAAGGCCAATGTCTACTCTATTTTATTTAGGGATATGTTTGAATGTGCTTTGGAATGTG
Source organism: Thalassia testudinum (assembly GCA_037157565.1). Lineage (NCBI taxonomy): Eukaryota > Viridiplantae > Streptophyta > Magnoliopsida > Alismatales > Hydrocharitaceae > Thalassia > Thalassia testudinum. The sequence goes on from JAZHRO010000038.1 coordinate 249,017, forward strand.
ATGGGCCCATTAAATGGGTTGTGCCCTTAATGATTGATTGATTTGTGTGTGCGTGCACAACCAGTGGTTTTCAAGCAAGATTATTTTTGATGTGGTGAATTTTAAGGTTCAAATCTTGCTTAGTAGCTTTTAGGATTCAACTTTAGGTGTTTTCAATCAAGTTTCATTGGCACACTAGGTTTTGAAAGCACGGGTGAAGATGTTTTCCTTTAAAGCTTAAAAAGAATGTGGAGTGCCTAGTAAATCCTTAAAAGTTGAACCTATTTGGCAGCTACTTAATAAGTTAATTTTATTTGAAGTGGCCTGTTGCACCACTTAATTAGGCACACAAATGATTACCTAATCTGATTTCTACTCAATTTTGTGTTTGGATGTGTGTACCGGCTCCTAAGATCGGTTTACCGGTTGAGTTTGAAAATCAGATGAGGTTGTGTACCTCTGTGAGATTTTTTTTTTCTTTTTAATGTGGGGGTTGGGGTGAGTATGGGTGTCAAACAACAAACAATCTAACCTTAGAGTTTATAAAAACACCTAGGTTGATTGATGTTTGAGTTATGTGATGAAATGAAATCTAATGGGTGGGAGGTGGGGGATAACTCACAAAACCTTCTACAGTACTTTACTCCAATCTACCGCTTTTGCCTGTCTCGAAAGAGTACCTGCAATTGCAATAAGAAATGAGAAAAGTGAGGTAAATAATTTGTAAGTTACAAAACGCGAAGAGAAATCAAAGATCGTTGCCTCCTCGGCAACGGCGCCAAAATGTTGAGCGCACAAATGGCTACGCTAACGTGTTTGGTTTTGGAAAACCTGTCGTTGTAGCTTGAAAGCGAAGAATTCGTGTTCAACAAATAAAATTTATACCGAAATTAAAATTCCAGGTCAAACACAGGAAGGCGGACGTTTAATTTAAAAACTACGCGTTTCTTTTTATTTGTCACGGAATAATTCAATTTAAAACTATCTAATTATTTACAATAAATAGAAGAGAGAGAGAGTAAGAGAATATTACACAGAGAAAGAAAAATGAGATGTAGAATAAACAAGGAATTTATCATTAAGGAGATTGTTCATTTCACTCTTACAACTACAAAGCATAAAATAATTACTCTAGAAAGCATTAAAAGAATGGAGGGAAAAATGTCCTCCTCGACGATTGCATGGAGGACGAGCAAAACTACTCTAGAAAACAGTAAATCTATACTAGAAAGCAGTAAAAAGAATAGGGAGAGAGAAATCCTCCTCGACGGTTGCTTGGAGGACGAGCCGGACGGGACAATGCCTGGACGAAGGAGAACGGAGAAGGACGAAGGAGGACGAAGCAGAAGAACGGGAATGGAGCAGCACGCCGTCATCGTCGCGGGATCCACATCCGAAGGGGAACGAAAATTGGACTTTATCTCGCGAGAAGCATCCCGGGTGTGGGACAAGCTTCTCTTGAGCTTTGGAGGGGTAGAGAAGAGAAGGAAGGGATGAGATTTTCGTATGGAGGGGGTCTCCTTTTATAGTTGCAAGGAGTGGGGGCAAAATGGGTATTACAACTTCAAAATAATAAATGAGGGGTCTTTAGTGACGGATAAAACCGTCGCTAAAGCCCCCAACGTGGGCGTCGCTTCCGCGCCCACTCAGCTGCTCGCGCGTGCAATGCCTACGCACGTTCAATGATCCTCAGCCTTCCGATTGCGAGATCGGACGGCTTAAGACGCATCTCCGCCCGCTGCGCTGCGCGCCCGCCTGCGTGCGATCGCGCGTCCATGCCGTGCGTTCAATCGCGCGTGAATGCAATCGGGCGCGCGCGGTCGTCCAATCGCGATCCAACGCCTGCCCGCGCCCAATTGCCCGCCCTTCCAACCCTCTGCTGCAGCTCGAACTCGCGCCCGCCGGTCGCGTAAGCGCGCTCGACCGCTGCACTACGGGGCGTGGTTGGTCGAGCGGACGCTTTTAAGCGCGGCCGACCACAGCCGTTGGATCAGGATCCAACGGCGGAGAGCGAGCGGGTGCGGGATCTTCAAAGGTCGCATGCGGCCATTTGGGCGGTCGAGATGGCGCCACGTGGTGCCATCTTGGCCGTCCATCTTCTGGAAGTTGTAGATGGTGCCACGGATGTCGGATTGACTCGATTTTTGTGGCGTTGGGCTGCGATCGTCGATCCAAATTCATCCGTGTGGTCGGATTTTTCATCTGAAGTGCAGATTTACACCATCCTGGCCCTTGATCTTCTAGGGTTCCCTGGTCACTATCTGATGCTACGAATGTCTGATTTGGGAGATCTTGGAGTCATTGAACTCCAATCGTCACCCTGATCACATCCATACGGTTGGATCTTTGAGCTGAGGCCACGATAAAATGTTTGCCCTGTCCAAGCATATAAAAGGAGACAATTAACCTCCATTTTATTCAAACTACTCTAAATGCAAGATGATGCATGTTATGCAATATTTATATCATGAAATGTAATCCTATGCTTAAGAACATGCATAAATGGACATCTTAAGTAGTGTAAATGTATTTACATTTCCCTTCATCAGATGTAGAACCCCCCTCCTTCTGTCGATCAGATTCTTCAGATGCTGCCACCGATTCCATTATCCTCCCTTCTTTGTAGCTTCTTCAGTGCTGCCAGTAGCAATCACGTCTGTCAACGGCACGGTGGGATTGTTGCTTGGCAGATCGCACTTTCCTTCATCAGATGTAGAAGCCCCCTCCTTCGGCCGACCGACGTTTTCTACCTCAGATGATGCCTTCGATTCCATTAACCCCTCCTACTCTGCGGTATCTCCCCTCTCAAACCCTCCCTTACAGTACCGGTGATGGGAACACCATCATGTGCCCTAACTAGCTCATTTTGACCCAGAAAAGAGAACAAACGCTCCTACATAACCAACTGCAGGTCCTAATTCACTGGATAACCATTCTAAGATAGAAGCAAGAAACAAGGTGTAAAACTGCAATTTTACCATTGCAGTACAACAACAGGTTTTATCATGAGCTAAGTACAGGTCAAATGGTCTTAACAAGATAAAAAGTGGGTTGGTTCAAATAGAAAAGGGTTCATTTGAATTGTAGAAATTAAATGACTTCTTGTAACCATAAAACAGACCTACTTCATTTAACAAGTTTCTGATCAGGATAAAATTCTCCTAAACCCTCTAAAAATCATGGAAAAATATTCTTTGGGGTGTAGAACCTTCAATTTGGTCCGTAGAACCTATTTTGACCTAAATTGGGGTCTCAGTCAAATATTTGCCCTAAATTGGATTTTTACGTAAAATACCCAGTCGAACGTGGTCAAACCGAAAATCCAACTTCACCATTGGATTCCTTAGGTCTAAATTAGGTTTATACCAAAATTTAGACCTAAGGAGAATTCATCTTAACCTACTTTGCAAACAGGTCCAGCCCAATTACATTTCTTCTTCGATCTTTTGAAAACCTCTGTAGAAACTCCCTAGTTTTGTCTTCGTTCTTTGCAATTAACAAGGTTTTGGTCAGGATAAAATTCACCTAAACCCTCTAAAAATCATAGAAAAATATTCTCTAGGGTTTAGAACTTTCAATTTAGCCCTTGGAACCTATTTTGACCTAAATTGGGGTCCTAGACAAATATTTGCCCTAAATTAGGTTTTTGCATAAATTATCTAGTCAAATGTGGTCAAACCTAAAATACAACTTCACCATTGGATTCCTTAGGTCCAAATTAGGTTTGTATCAAAATTTGGACCTAAGAGGAATTCATCGTGACCCACTTTGCAAATAGGTCCAGCCTAATTACATTTCTACCCCTATCTTTCGAAAACTTCTGCTAAAACCCCCTATCTTTTTCTTCGTTCTTTGCAATTAAGTCCCTCTGCCATTATAGCGGAGGGAATCCTACTCCAACGAGATTTCAAAGGCATGAACTCTCTGATCTCTCAGAGAATCCCATTCAAAATTAAAAGGGAGATTCTTTGAGAAATCTCCTCTAGTATGAAGGCAATTTGAGGCTCTGTTTGGTACCCAATCTCTCATGCAAACGTATAAGAGATTCGGGTCCCTTTCAAGTTGCCATCTCCGACGAGCTCCAAATCCATCCCCTATGGCCTATATAAGCAGACCCAAGTCACCTCGCATCTCCTAAGCTTGAAATTGGCTGGAAAATCCCTCAAATTCATCTCTTGCTCCTCCGGCCAGTGGCTCAGCCAGCTCCAGTGACTTCCCTCTCTCTCCCTCATCACCTAGCCACAATACCAGTGGCAGGTTTCTCTTCCTCCCGCTCGTCCGCGTCGCACCGCACCCGCCGATGCCTCTGCAACTCCTTCGTCCTCGTCTTCCTCCCCCACTGAGCGTTTTCGTCTCCGACGACGGTAATACGAGTCGGCCGCCATCCCTTCCTCCCCCTTCATCCTTAGGTTAGGCCAGATAAGTTCCCTCTCCCTTCTACTCTTTTTCCCCTCTTTTTCTCTCAAAAACACACCTCGACGCCATCGATCATCCTCATCTTCTTCACCTCCGGCCAAACCTCTAGCGAGGAATCCCCGTTGCTCCGCACCTCCATCCACCTCACCAACCACCCCATAAGCTCCGCAACACTTCACTGAACATAAACCCTCACTCCATACATGCCATCACTCACCCACAAGGGCCCTCGAACACACCCACTCTCATGCACACAGGTTTCCCTAGGCACGCGCACTCTGGCAGCCCCACGTCGACCCCTGCAGTACACTCGTCGTGCCTCGACGAAGCCTCCTGAGCTTTCTGACGTGGTCGCGAGGCCGTTTGCGTGATTACAGGTTCGGAGGGTCGCCACCATTGACGACAGCAAGAAGCTTGCTTGCAAGCTCTCTCTAGGTTTGTCCGCTCCAGGCCAACAGTCCCAGGTGGCGTGGAATACTTCCGCGCATAGCTCCAGGCAGCCAATTGGCACTGAAGGTCAAAGCATCAGCTGCAATCAAGTGAAGTTCCCTGCTGCGGACGCACGCGAAGGGAGGTGGGAAGATAGTCCCACCTCGGAAACTCTTGACCGCCCGCAGCAGAATAAATTGCAAAAGTGCATAGGCTTTATTGCCTCCTAACCACCGGGTGAGGTCCCACTCACCTTCACCCACCTTGTCCATGACCCGACTTCCGTAGACCTGGCTTGACCCGTTTACCCGACATTGCACTCCTCGCCCACCACCGCACGCTGGTGGGCCTGGTCCCGGGCGCGTACCCGACCCGATTACCCGAGATGGTGGCTCTGGGAGAGCAAACGTAAGAGAGAGAGAGAGGAGAAGAGAGCGCATGCGGGTAGGGGTAGGTTTTACTCTTGCAGGGAAATGAGAAGAAGAAGGAGCCAAGGGCTGAAGCCAAGGAAGAAGAAGGTGAAGGCTGCAGAGGAAGCTAAGGAAGGAGAAGACAAGGCTGAAGAGGAAGAAGTTGAAGTCAGAGGCTGAAGCACTGAAGAAGAAAGAGAAAGAAAGAAAAGGAGAAGCAGTTGAAGGCAAAGAAAGACTAAGGGATGAGATTAGAAGAAGAGAAAGAAAGAAGAAGAAAGACAGTAGCTAGAGATAGAGAAGAGAAGAGAAAGAGAAGAAAGAAGGAGAAACCAAGGCAAAAAGGAGCCAAAGGTAAAGAAAGAAGAAAAGAAGGAGAAGCCAAGGCAAGGAGAGGCCATAGAAGAAAGAAATCAGAGGAATCATTTTTTAAGACGTCCAATTCTTCACAAATCCTCCATTATATTTCTTGCTACATTTATTCTTAATATCCATATACTCATGCTCTATATGTTTCATTAGATTTTTGAGTAATATTATGTATTCAAATTGCATTCATTGAGCTTAGTGCATGAATTCCATTTGCTCCCTGTGTTCGATCTCGGACTTTAAATTCGAGTAATAAAATCTATTTGTTTTCAAAGCGATTTCGACTATATTACAACGCAACTTTTCTAAACTCGATTTCGCCTTGTCAACACTCGATTGATGATTGTTGCACCTTTAGCCTCAACTACCCCTACACCGATTTCGTCCTGTGTGCTTGCACGCTCACTCCGTCCCTCCACTGGACATGTGCTTCTTGAGGGGAGATGCTTTTCGTGGAAACCTAATGTCCTACCATATAGAACCAACAAGTTAGGCTTTCTAAATCAAGGTTTCAGAAATAGGATTTTTGTTTTGGCCTTTGCTAACAACTTACCCTCGACATTTGCGCTTAAAGACCGTATTGAACCTTCTCGCTCCTTCTCTGCTCGCTTTATCTTTGTTCTCGATCTACGTGCCTACCATTCGTCCACTTTGCTAAGAAAGGTACCTTGCCTTTGGGTAAAGGCTTACCCTTCGGACAACATATCTCAATTAGCATTAAATGAGGTCTTCCATTACGATTTATTTAGTAACCACATGTATGTGCAGTTACACCACTTTCTCACACATTTCCATTTTCCTGTTACACAACAACTCTCTGCATTTGAATTTCAAACTCACAACCGACATTGCCTCTGCGGTTACCAAACTAATTTAAATGTACGTGCCATTTATTAAGGGACGTTGTAATGCTGTCGGCACCATACATTAATGCCGCAAGTATCAGACCTTTCCACGTTAATGCTGTGAGCACTTTAACAAATACACATTTTTTTACCCCATTGTGGGTATCTCCATTACATCACTAATTTGACTTTCATGTAACACATCCTGAATATTCACGCGAGTTTGCCATCCTAAATGTACTCCACTTCATCATTTCGGGAACATTTACTCTGTTACAATGTTCATCAAGCATTACACAAGTGTCAATGCTTTCGGCAAACTTAATGAATTACATATTAATGCCAAAAGCATTTCAAACATAAAGTGTCGTCGCCTATTTTCGGCCAACAGCATCATACCAAAAGAACACTTTCTCGTCCAAATCCACACGCAACATATGTAACAACAATATCTACTTTCATTACATCTACGCAAATATTAGAATACAAAAAAGATCGGGGTCTCCAAACCTTCCATGTTTGGTGCTTCCACCACCAACCTTAGCAAAACTACCCCATATTGATAGAATATCACACCCATACTAAAGATCACTTCACATCGGCTCCTACTACATTTAGAACACATTACGAAAAGGTGGAAACGCAAATCACCCAATGCATCCCAGAATGCAATGATCTACCAAAGGAATTATACACCCATGGTCATATACAAAAGGCATCAACAACATCATTGGCTATATGCTGGTGGCTGACCAATAGAGACTGATCCAGCGGTTGCAGCAGTAGTCGCCGATGCCTGTGTAGAGCTGCAATGAGATGGTGGGGGGCTATCCTCCACCCGGTCCTCACCATTTTTGTGCATCTTTATGAACATCCGCCTCCTGATGTTCCTCAACTCCAACTTCGCAACACGGTTGGAGAGGTAATCATTTCTATCCTTCATGCTGCTAACTTGAACTTGCGGGTCTTTCTTCTCCACCATTAACTCCGTCAACAACTCCAATGTATTTCCAAGCATTTTCGACATTGGCTTTAGCTGCAGCTTTTTGTTTGGAGGGGGTTTTAGTAGGTGGATATTTTCTCTTGGATTTTTTGTAAGAATTTTTCTAAAAATTTTTCTACCAAATTATAGTAACCTCCGCTCTTATTTTAAATATTAAATAAATACTTACTAATATGATGTACTCAAATATTTAATATTAAACAAATATGTACTACATCTTTTACCTCATTTTTAATATTAAACATATATCAAGTAACATCACTCTAATATATAAATTATTTTATCTCCTTACTAATCTCGTCACTTATTCCATTATCTAAATATTCAACACTAATTTATTCCTATAATATTTTATCTTGCATTCAAATGGTACCTTGCCATCACCGATCCAGTGTTGTTGCGGTAAGTTTGACAACAGCTCTATATCGTTGAAAAGATCCTAGATCATCGAATCATCCTCGTAGGATCCAGATGAATTGGGAGTCGTACGGGACTAATACAGATCCACGTTCACACACACACACACACTCTCTCTCTCATGAATCCAACTCTCAAATTAATCAAAATCCATCGACTTCAAGAATTCATATATTCGATAAAGGGGCATCCACACTTTGTGGCAAGAAAGTGTAAACTAAGGGAGAAACATGGGAACAAAATCACACTATATATCTTAGCTGTGAGAAGCCTTTATTCCTTAGATCATTAATTTATATCTTCGAAAACAAAATGCACACACATGCACGAACACATAAACACAAATGCACACACATGCACGAACACAAAAACACAAACAAGAATGCTCGCACTTATCATGACTAGTACCAAAAGACGACGATGCATGCATACATAGCGATCACGCCACATGTGTATTACGTGTACACGTACTTAATTAAACTACCATGTAGCAGTAGCAGCGACGGAAGAAGAGGCGACGGCACTTGCCGCCATGGAAGCCCTCGGTCTTGCAAACGTTTTCACAATTTATGTGTCTGTTACAACGACCCTTGTACTTGCGGCTCCGAGACCAACATTGCCTCGCCTCCGCCACCTTCGCACCCATATGTCCTGAATGCACGGATGACGTCGTGTTAAGGTCAAGAGAAATGTTTCACGTATATAGAAAAAAATCCACCCAAAAAATCACCCGCATCCCATGGCGAGATGTTGGGTGGGGCTTTTTTTGTGTGGGAAAGCGCAGTCATGACGCGCATATACGTAGGTTTGAAGCAAGTGGAAGTAAGAGTACTAATGAATCAATTACCGGTGGAGAGGAGGAGGAGGACAAGCAAGAGGATTGCAGAGAAGGCGCGCATCTGTGCCATAGCTAATGAGATTAAGGAGTTGTGGAAGGAGGAAGGTTGGTGGATCTTCTACCGTGTAAGTAATTAGGTTCTCCATGTGCTTCCTATTTATAACCTCTCTGCTTGGTGGGATGATCACCCTGATTCTTGGTTCTCGCCCACCATCTTTTGCAAGGTGGAATTTTTGGAATAGAAAAGTATATTCTACCTTGTCTCATCAGTAGAAAAATGAGAATTAAGGAAGGTTACTTTCGGACACGGAAGTCAAATCAAGGTGAGGGTAACGTCCCTTATTTTTGTCAAGATGCAGGAATTAATCATATAGTTGGAGAAAGAGGAGGTGGGACCGATTATTATTTGGAGGTGTAGAAAAGTTCTACAACAGCAAATGTGCTATTGCATTTTGATTAGAGGTTTGCAGATGCTTTAAGGTCAGCTAGCTAATTTACTTTCAATGTAATTTGGAAATTTGTTTTTGTTAACTATGAAGCAGCTGGTGCTTGCAGTCATTAAGATTTAGTGGTAATGGAGTTAAATCGAGAGTTTATATTCACTTGAACATGCGGTAATCTGCAATGTAATGTGACCAAGCATATATACTTGGGTCGATGGTGATGTCATAATCTTATATGATTTTATTGGTATGGCATGAACGTACCATTGAAGATTTGGGGCAACATAATTAGGTATTCATGTCCACAAAGCCACACATGCTCATTAGTGGATACCTTGCAGCAGGGTCCCCTCCCTTGATATCAGGGAATGGAAGAGCATACGTTAACGTTTTTGTTGTTATTTTCAAGGATGATCCTTTCTATTAATTGAAGAGGCTTTCATTAGATCTTGGCATACTTTTAGAGTATCGATTTAGGTACTCGGTTGATCACTCCCATCTAGATTCACCGCTCGCAATGCCATCCGATGGCCTAAAATTCTTCGGTGGGGTTCACTTGGCCCTTGCTCTAATGTCCGAGTGAGGCTCCGCCTTCTCTAATCTTAAGAGATACAGAACTACAATTAGGTTTGTTCTTTCTGGCCCTAATCTAAAAAAGTTTATTAATATTCAAGATAAGTAGCATGACATGAGACTTAATTTTTAGAGGTGTACATGGATCAGGTTGAATCCGACCCGATTAGAGTGAGTTGAGAGTTATAACAAGTTCAATTGGATTATGATGGATTAGATTGGATTTAAGATTTAACCAACTTAACACACAACTTGATATATATATATATATATATATATATATATATAAAAGGGGGCACCAAATTACAAATTAAAATTTGAAATCTCATCCCAAGTCTTAACATCTTCTAACTTCTACATCCCAAATTTTCAATTCCCAACCCTCACCAACCCCTCATCTCTCCCATAGTTGCCTCCATCGACTCCAGGTGGCATCCTCTGCCTTCACCTCACCTCCAAGCTCCACTCTAAGTAATACTTTCCTCAACTCCAAGCTCTAACCGATGTACTCTCCTCTCCTTGGTGGAAGAAAAACCCTATGCAATTCAAATAAACCCTCAACCTTCACTCTTCCCTTAGCCCCCCAACCCTATTCGAGTCCTCAACGATCCCCCAACCCTTCTCCTTTCCTTGTTGTTTGGTTGTTATCGCCGTCTGAGATCTTGGTGGAAGGGTGGCCCTAGAGGAGGATCCTTTGAGTGTCAATGAGATCTCACAAGCGGAAGGAGGCCTGAAAGAGAAAAAATATTGCCTGGAAGCCTTGATTGGCAAATAAGTAGCTAAGAGATGTCCTCCGTCAAAGCTCTTGCCAGGTAGATGGCAATTTCCCATCACACTCTATTTTCTTTTATTTTTTTTTAAATGGTGGGAGGAGCTAATGATCGCCAGATCTATCGGCCACCGCTCTCCTCTTTTCTTTTTAAACGACTCGACCCTTCCATTCCCCCCCCCCCACCAATTTTTTTTTAAGAATGGGGCATGCATGTCAACAGGGAGCTCGAGACAACGTATAGGAGGCAGGTGGATTGACAAGGTTGCTACCGGGTGTTGAGTCAGAGGAGCCGTGTAGTGTTGCCGGTGCTTGCTGTTGGGCGAGGAGCGAGAGGACCTTACTGTTGGGTGTGGAGCCGTCGGAGCTCGCTGCCGGCATGGAGCTGGGCAAGGAGCGGGAGGAGCTCACTACCGAGCGTGGAGCTGGGTGGGGAGTGGGAGGAGCTCGGTGTCGGAGCTTACTACAGGGCGAGGAGCGAGAGGAGCCATTTGATGGGCCTCGGGAGGCCATCAAAGAATTTGTTGACGTAGGAAATGTAACGTAACCACAAGAACACAATAATGGGCAAGTAATCGCAAGGAAAATAGGGAGATTGATGAACCAGTTCCATCACAAGAAGTGTACATTTGGGGAGAGGGCAAGGCTCTCGTAAATCCACTAGAAGTAGTGGAGTTACAGTTGACTCTCAAAGTCTCTCGCTCTCGGATTATATGTTCTTGCTTTGCATCCTCTTGGATTGCATCTTAGGAGCCCCGAAGAGTCTCATTCTATTTATAATACAAGAAAGTATCTTAGCGATGTAAGATCTTCTACAACGTTCTTTTTGTATTCTCTGACACGTTTGTTGTCAGGACAGATCTGCTGTCCTGACTATTAATAGCATCGGTAATGTCGTAGTTATTACTGATGTAAACATCATGGGTGTTTCTATCGCTTTTCTGATTTCGATAAAATCGGACCCTCAAATGAGTCGGACCTATTCGGATCGAACTAAATATAGACGGATTCGGATCAAATGACCAATTATACTTGATTATGTAAAAACTATTTTCATCCCACGTCAATAAAGGTTAATCACTCTTCTAAGGAGTGAACCTCTAATAAATAAAGCCGAGAGAATTAGCAACTGTCTGGATACAAATGTTAGACATGCGATTGATCTTGTGGGTACCGGTGAGTGGAATGCTTTGCTGTTGGCCACATGGGTTGCTTACGGTCGGCAAGCAGAGCACGCAAAGCACGAGTGCGACGAAAAGTTATTTAAAATATTGTGGCAACGGTAATTAATTAATTAAGAAATAAGTACGAGTGGAGTAGAAGGATACGACGGAGAAATTCCTCGTCCCGCCTCTCTGGCTACGTTTGTTTGCCCGGAGAGATTGTAAATTATATAGGTGAGGTTGGAAGGTAATTTGAAGATTGTGATTTTGTATTTGTTTATATTTTTAGGTTAAATTAAGAGATTAGAAAAATTAATTTTTCACTTAATTAGTTAGAATATTTATTAGTGGGATAGTGTGGAGAAGGTTCAATCTCGGAAGGGATGAAATTAAGGAATTGTACAATCCCACCTTTCCCCTTAGATTGGATAATCTCAAATTAATGGGTTCAATCCTAGAATGACCCATTCCTAAAATTATGGAAGCCAAATATAAGACACAAAATTCAATCCCGTGAAACAAACAGGACCTTAGACATGAGCAACAAATCCTACGGATCTAATTTGAGTGATGCGATCATCTTAATGGGTTGCAAAAGATAAGTATCGATTCACAAGTTTTTCCAACTAACAAGTTAACAATTTCACGCAAACATAGACTTGTAACACATGTGATAGAGCACTTGCTTTACATGCAAGAGACACGGGATTTGATTCCCCTTACCTCCAATTTATTTTCCCTTCTTGCTTTTGTGACGTAAGTCTCGATGATTATTACTAAAATTTGCTCCAACATAGTTCCATCAAAAATGAGAAGATTGACTTTGGCCTTCGAGGTTGGATGGAGGAGATTGAGTTTACTAATGACTTGTTATCAAACCTATTGAGGAACTTGTCTTTATCATAATGTAATTTCAAAATTAACACTATTAGGCATACTTAAAATCTTTAGGTAATATCTCACAAAATCTCTCTCCACCATTAGATGTCTCGCAAGGGGATGAAATGTCCCGTCCAGGTCCATTTTTTTTTTTGGGGGGGAGGGGGTTGATAGGTTGGTAGTTGAGTTTTGTGTAAGGGGACATGTATCCCAAATATTATCCTTTCACAATTGATCACTGACCGACATATAAGGTTCCAGATATGTTATCTGCCCTCATTTGGCAATTCTCGGGAGTAGGAATTGAGCTCTGTGATCCTTGTCCTACAAAGAAGATCCATGAACTGTACATGGCCCAAGCCTTGAGAACTCATTCAAATCCAAAATTTAGGAAAACTGATAATAATTGTCAACCTACGATTTATAATCCATTAGATAATGTAACATCAAATTATGAAAATTTCCCTCTCTATGGCTAACTTAAGTTAACATCCACCCCTTGTAGCATTCATATTTATTAGGTGGCATGCACTGAATCACATCTTTTGATATTGCAAGTACCTAAATCCACTACCGTAGAATGATGTAGTAATATCCACTTACCTCTTCCCGCAAAAAGAAGAGAAAAAACCACCACATTAACAAATGAGAGAAAATCCTTAGAACTTCTAGCTAAATGTGCAAAGAAGAAAAAAACCACTGACATTTTGCACCGATCACTTGTTTGCCACATGAGTAGAATCTCGAAAAATATAATTTACGAGGGCATGAGTTGCCGTATACAATATGAAAACGCTCATATTTAGGAATTGAGATAAATGAAAATTGATACCTTGGGAAATAATATAAATAATAATATAGACACACATCCACATGCATGAGAAAAAACTTTAACGAAGAAAATAAAAAAAGGGATTCAGCATCTAAGAAAAAAGATTTAAAGAAAGAATATACCCTCCTAATCAGTCATTTCATTCAATATTCTTATTTGTTTGTTTAATTAAAGAAACTTAGATGACAACATCAACTATACTGTCAAAAACTAGATTCGTGCTTAAGTTATCAAAAATTATGTATATCATGTGTCAAATTTTCCCTGATAGTTGAGAGTAAAAGAAAAATGTAACTAGTCGTTTATCAACAAGGAATTTATATCCACCCTTAACAAATTAAACCTCAAGCATTATTGTTAACTCAAAAGTATTAATCGACATATTCCTCAAAAAAAAAGTACAGTTCATACATGGAGGGAAGCCATCACATTTGAAAATCAAAACAAATCTTGAAATCGATCATGTGTATCACCGGTTAACCAAATAGATATGATTAGACCTTCGTATAGCATAACATGGAGCACAACCCTTAAAATAGATATGGCCACCAAATCAAGTCTATCTTTAAAATATAATTGTTAAAGATATATTTTATTATAATGTTAGTATTTTATATGGATTTTCTCCCTAATTTTGCTGGAGCTTCTATCCCAATTCCATCAATTCTAGCATTTTGCCCATCAAAGATACATACTTGATTTAATAATTATTGTGATAAAACAACCACTGAAAATAGTATACCTGTTAACAATGAAAATAGTATAACTGTTAACCTTGAAAATCGTATAACTGCAACAAGATACATACTTGATGTTGTAATAACAAGGATATTGGAGTTTCCAGGAAATTAGACAACAAAGACACATGATGTAAACAAATAGTTAGATGGTACAATCAAAAGGAAAAAGAACCAAAGAATGTTTGACAATATTTATAATCTTTCAATAAGAATTGCAACAACAGGCAATCGACAACAAAAAAAAGTTCAATGGAAAAACTTGTAACCAGGAGAAATTTTGAAAAAGACTGACAATTTACTAGGTTATGCACAACCATCTAGAGAAACTCCCAAACTCTATTTAATCACTGCCAAATATTATCAAGACTTGCCAGCAGCCTTGATTACAACAGCCTCTTTCTGCTTTCTATCAATTTATTAAGAGTTAGACCACCATAAATACAATAAAAAGGACCTAAAAAGCCAAGTATTGAATACCACAAAATATTTAATGATACTAGCTTGATTAGAAAATGATTACAGAAAAAAATAACCTATCACAAGTATACGATAGTCAATCAACATATCCCTTGCCAATTTTCTTAAATATCAGAGAATCAAATGCTGAAAGAACCAAGAAAGTATATATATCAAGTGGCTCCACATCAAAAACCACTTCATAATAATAAATTTCGTTTTCAAATATAAAAGTACAAATTGGTCAATGGACTCAAAATTAAAAGAAAGATCGAGAAAGATGAGAAAGTAGAACTTGTGGCTTCCTATATGCAATAGGAAAATGATTTTAAATGGCTAATGGTAATTCAGATCAAATGAAACACAAATCCAGTTTAGATTTCCAGAGGGAAAAGGGGGAGAGAGAGACACCAAATTCATTCACAAGTATATCAACAATCCATAGGAAGACGAGTTTGTTCATTCGAAGATAAAAACAATTATCAATTGAACAATCTTTCGGTGGCAAGGACAGAGGCATGGGCATGGTAGCGAAGCCTGAGGTTGATGCAACTGTCCCAATGGCAATGGACCTTCATGGGGGCGGGCATGCTGCTAGTTGAAAGAAATGAGAGTACAAGTTAACTACCTTCACAGATCATCCCCTTGTTCATGCTGAGGCAAGCCTCCATCGTGTCAAGGCCATATTACATTCCATGGGCCTGGAATAAAGCATTGGGAATGAAGTTTTGTTACGACCCGATTTTTGGAATCCCTACAGGATCTGAGATCGGCTCGCCTCGACTAAACTCAAGACTTAGTCATTGAAAGGTCGGTTTTGTATTTGTTATAACGTTGTAGTAAGGCCGGTTATTGCCAACATTTCAAATAAAAATTTTTTACTCGGAAAATGAAAGAGTTCCCGAGGTCGAACTCAGGGAGCAAGTCGTATTCTAGAGATATACATGTTTCTTTTACAAAATAAAGAGAGAGGGAAAGGATTTGTTGTGATGTTCTTCTTTCTTTCTCTTTCTTCAGATCTCCTTCTTCTTCTTCCTTGGTTTCTGCTACGGTGATAATCTTCTTCTGCAATGGTGATGCTCTTCTTCTTCTTCCTGCTGTTCCTGCGTTGGTGATGTTTTTCTTTCTTCAGAGCTCCTTGTTCTTCTTCTTCTTTGGTTTTCTGCCTTGATCTCTCTTCTTCTTCTTCTGCAATCGTGGTGACCCTTTCTCTTTCCCCTTTTTTTTTATGGCTGCAGAGCTTCTGCCTTCAGCTACTAAGTCTTCCTTCCTTCTTCTTCTGCTTCGGCCGTTGCTCTTCCTTCTTCTTCAGCCTGCCTTCTTTCCTGCTCTGGCTGCTGATTTTCCGTCGTCTGACCCGGTGCTTCGACGACTTAACTGAGCATTTGCTACAGTGCAGCTCCTTCTTCTTCGCCTGCACTTCTTCTTTTGCCTGCACACTTCAGAGTTTTTTTTTGTCAAGAGGCAAAACCTACTCTACCCCCCTCCCCCGCGTCTCTCTTTTTCTCTGAAATCACTCTTCGGAAGCTCTCCCAGAGCTACTACCGGGTAATCGGGTTCGGGTCAGGCCCGGGTCCAGGCCCACCGGCGTGCGTGGTGGGCGAGGAGTGCAGGTCAGTCGGGTCGGGTCAGGTCCGCGGAGCGTGAGCGCGGACGAGACCGGGTAACCGGGCGGGTGAAGGGGACCTCACCCCGTGGTCAGGAGGCAAACAGCATAAGGCACTTTTTGCCTTTATGCGTCCGCGCGCCTCCGAGAAGTTCCGAGGTGGGACTAAATGTCCCACCCCAATTGAGCGCCCGTCGCGGAGGGAGCAGTGGGCGATCGTGTCTTCACGCGCGGCTTTCGCCCCGTCTGCGAGCCTGGGACGTTTCGCGGAGACTCCCTGCGCAACCTGGGAGTTGCACCTGGGCGAAGGCGTGCCTGCACCTGCAGGTGAAGGAGCTCTGCCTGCTCAGTAATGGCGACGGCGGGCGAGTCACCTGGTCACAGAAGAACGGCCTCTCGGCCAAATCAGACAGGCGGGGGACCTTCGCCGTGGCACGGCGAAGGTGGTCAGGGGGTCTGCAGGGGGCGTGATGGAGCCAACAGGTCGTCCTAGGTCAAACTGTGAGCGAAGAAGTGGGTGTGTTCGGTGGATCTGCAGAGGGTGTTTGGTGGGAAGTGGAGGGGCGGAAGAGGATCAGGGTGAGGAGGCGGAGGTTCTGCGGTGGTCGGCGAGCCGTGTGGGTCGCTGAGGTGATGGGCGCGGCTCGCCGGAGGGTGGTCGGAGGCGGAGAGGATGAGGGTGAACAGGAGCGGTCGAGGGTTTAATTGACTAAATTGAAAGCGGGGAAAGAAAGAGGAGAAGAAGGGGAGTAGTTCTAACTTAACTGCAGGGACGAAGGGGGAGGAACAGGGCGACAGTCGTATCGACTGTCGCCGGAGAAGACGATGCTCAGGGAGAGGGGCGGCGGCGAGCAGAGAGCCGGAGAGGCGCCAGCTGGGTGCGGCGTGGCGCGGGAAGAGCAGGGGAGGAAGTCTCTGCTGCTGGTATTGCGGCAGAGCGAAGAGGTGGAGGGGGAGGAAGCCGCCGGAGCTGGTGAGCGTCTGCCGGAGGAAGAAGAGAAGAAAGCTGGGGGTTTTCTCCATCAGATCCAGGCTGCCCTGGTCGGTGGAGCAGCGGGGGGTATTTATAGGGATGAAACAGGGAGGAAGGCGGAGGGAGACGACGTGTCTCCCTCGCCGGAGAATGGTCGGAATACGAACCCATACCGTCCGTGCGTTCGCACGGCCGGTATGGTGGGCTACAATGACCAGGGGGGTGCCCCTGCGACGGCTGACGACGCAGGGCACCCCCGGTATACTTGCCAGGTCCCCCACCTCACCCTGCGCGGCGCCATGCTCCGCGCAAGGTCGCCGGAGCATGGTGCTGGCAGGGTTTTGCAGGAGGGACCTGATTGCAAAGAACGAAGGAGAGTTAGGGGCCAAAATGCGAGGGTTCAAAAGTTGAGGGCCAAAGAGTAAATATATGAGGACCAAAGTGTGAAGTCGGTCAAGGAGGTTTCTTCTTAGGCTCAAGTTTTTATACATGACTAATTAAAACCTAAGGAATCTGATGGTGAATTTCATTTTCATATTAAACCTTGTTTGACCGGTCAATTTGCACAAAAACCCAAATTAAGTTATTAATTGGGCATGGTTCTCAATGTAGGTCAAAATGGGTTCTAAAGGCCAAATTGAAGGTTCTAAACCCTAGAGATTATTTTTCTATGAATTTTAGAGGGTTTATTCTATTTTTACTTTGCCCCGAACCTTGTGAATTGAAGCGGGTTGTTTTAGGGTTACAGGTTATCATTTGGTTCCTTGGAAGTGCTGTAGCCCTTGCTAGATCATCTCATCCCACTTTTATTCTTATTAAGCTGTTTTGACCTGTGTTTGGGCCCTGAATTACCCTGTATGCAGATTATACTGGTAAAATTGCACTTTTACCCCTTATGACTGGTTTTCTTCTCAAACTCAGAATTCTCTGAGTTAAGCCTTTCCTTGAGATATGTAGGAGCTTTTATCCTTTGTATTGGGTCAAAATGAGCTAGTTATGGCTCATGATGAGGTTCTCATCATACCCCCATGCCTAGCTTTTGCTAGTCCCTTAGCAAAAACTTAAGGTTTCAACCCTTGTTCTAGACCATGAAGTTTTTAATGGTTTTAGATAAGTGCCTTTTTTATTTGAGCATAGATTAGGTTAGAATGCTGACCATAGGCCTAAAAGGTACTCTAGTACCAATCAAGATCCAAATCTGTCTAGCCTTAGCCTCAGTCTTTTAGCAAAGGTTTTTAAGGCCCGCAAGAACTAACCTAAGGTTTATTGGACTTCGTGGTTAAAGCACCCGTGCTTGAAATGATTTTAGCCCTGGCTCAGTTCGCAGTGCGTTTTGTAAGAGAGAGATAGAAAGTTTTTCTGTTTGGAGAGTTTTCTCTCTCTTTTTCTTTTTAGTTCTAGCCTAGGATTGGCTTTTCAACACGGTCTGTATCAGATTCCTTGCTCCCATCATCAATCCTCAAGGGTTCCTGGCGATCGATGCTTCGAGATAGCACCGCCCATGGCAACCCCCGGAACCCTGGCTATTGAGATTTCGAGATAATCCCATCCATGGTATTCCGTGGCCGAATCCAGACCCTGGCAATTGACACTTCGAGATAATGCCATCCATGGAATCTGAACCAGCAGAGTGCTTACATGCCCCCCGTAGGATATGTAAATATCCTAAGAGACAAGCACCGAGGAGATGATATTTTGTTACGCATCTTCGAGGGGATTTCCCGCCTCTCCGCGCTGGGAACTCGTCCAAATCAACTTGTGTTGATCGGCCGTTCCTATTCTAGGTGTTTTTTTTTTTTTTTTTTTTTTTTTTTTTTTTTTCAGATTTTTGCGACGCTTCTGCGTGATTCTGATTTTTACGCTTACTGAACCAGGCTGTGTGTGAGATTAGGGTGCTTAGGTTACTGAGTCCCGTAAACCAAAAATTAGTTAACGAGGCCGAATACTTCCTAAGCCTTAGACCTAATACTTCAGCTTTTCATTTTCCTCAACCTCTTGAGGAGTGTCCAGATCTTAATGGGTACTAAGAGTCTATTCAAGAATGCCTAAGGTTTGCATTCTTACCAATCTCATTGTGCACTTTTCAGTTATTTTCTTGAATGAGGTCTAGAACTTAGGTTAATTCCTTAGTTCCTTACTAATGACTATCACTTTTTCTCATAATTTTGTGCTCCTTTTTCATTTTGTTTCTTTTCTCCTTCACAAAATTTTCCTTCTCCTCTTCTCCTCTTATTCTTTTTCGAAGAATTTTTTTTTTTTTTATTTTTTTATTTTTTTATTTTTTTATTTTTAATTTTTATGGTATTTTTTGGCATATGTGAATTTTTTGTTTGAAACCTTTTCTTACACGTTTTTGCACTTTCCTACCCCCCCATGCCTAAGATTTGCAATGTCCTCATTGTAACCTAGGGGGTCTTAGTTCATTCCTTAAGACAGAAATTTGGATGAGTGAATGGGTCGGGTTGAATTTTTGCGGACGATTTCAAATCCCAGATGCAAACATCTGAGTTGGGGTCGGCTGTCTACAAGGGTGAACTTCGAGTGCTGAAAGGTGTCAGAACAAGTTTCAGGTTTTCAAAGAGAATGACGGGCTGCCTCCCGTTAAGCGCTGAGTTTTACGCCATCGGCTGGGCGCAATAAGCTCAAGGGGAAAGGAGGATATAAGATGCCTCAGCCAAATCAGTAGAAGTTACATCAATGAACGGCTTGAGTCTTTGACCATTCACGATGAAAGGTTCAGAATCGTGGCTGAGTGGACTGATTTCGATTGCTCCATTTCCAAAAACCTGTCGGACCAAATATGGTCCGACCCACTTAGATCTCAGTTTTCCTGGGAAGAGTTTGAGTCGGGCATCAAAGAGTAGGACCTTTTGACCAGGATGAAAGATCTTTCTTGAGATGTGTTTGTCGTGGAAGGCTTTAACCCGCTCCTTGTAGATTTGCGAGTTCTCGTACGCGTCTATGCGCAATTCATCGATCTCGCTGATTTGGAGTTTTCTGTGGGTCCCAGCCTTAGAAAGATCTAGATTACAGTTCCGTACTGCCCAATAGGCTTTGTGCTCCAGTTCGACGGGAAGGTGGCATGCCTTTCCGTACACCAGTCTAAAGGGAGACATGCCTAATTGGGTCTTGTGGGCGGTCCTATAGGCCCACAATGCTTCCGGAAGTCGGGACGACCAGTCCTTCCTGTCAGGTCGAACAGTGACTTGCAGGATTTTCTTGATCTCCCGATTAGACAGCTCAGCTAGACCATTAGTTTGGGGGTGGTAAGGAGTAGAGATTCGGTGAGACACCCCATATTTGGTCATCAGTGACCTAAACTGAGCATTTGTGAAATGGGTTCCCCCATCAGAGATTATTGCACGAGGAATCCCGAACCTTGAGAAAATGTGTTGATGAATGAATTTGAGAACGATTTTGTGATCACAGGTTCGGGTCGGTATGGCTTCGATCCATTTGGACACGTAGTCCACAGCCAACAGAATGTATTCGAAACCATCCGAAACAGGAAAGTGGCCCATAAAATCAATCCCCCAAACATCAAAGATTTCGCATACTAGAATCGGTTGCATAGGCATCATGTCGCGATGGCTCATGTTGCCCAAAGTCTGGCAACGACTGCATGCCTTGCAATGACTGTATGCGTCTTTGAACAGTGTGGGCCAGTAAAAGCCGCACTGGAGGACTTTTGATGAGGTTTTATGCCCGGCAAAATGGCCACCGCATGCCTGGTCATGGCAGAAAGAGAGGATATTGTTGACTTCCCCTTCCGGGACACATCTCCGGATGATCTGATCGGCACCTATGCGGAAGAGGTACGGGTCTTCCCAAATGTAATACTTGGCATCGGAGCGTAATTTGTCTTTCTTGGCCTTCGGCCAATCGGACGGGGTCTGATGAGATGCCAAGTAATTTACAATATTAGCAAACCATGGAAGGCTAGTACCAATAGTCAGCAGGTGCTCATCGGGAAAATGCTCAGTGATGGGTCCGGAAGGGTCTATCATTTCAGAAGGAAGACGGGACAAGTGATCAGCTACCACGTTTTGTTTTCCCGCTTTATCGCGAATCTCGAGGTCAAATTCTTGCAACAGCAAGATCCATCGGATCAATCGAGGTTTCGCGTCCTTCTTTGCAAGGAGATGCCTCACAGCCGTGTGATCCGAGTATATGATGACATGGGAACCCAGAAGGTATGATCTGAACTTCTCTAGGGCAAATACTACAGCTAGCAGCTCTTTCTCAGTAACTGTATAGTTACGCTGAGCCTCATCGAGTGTTTTGCTGGCGTAGTAAATGACCACAGGTTTCTTGTCATTTTTCTGCCCCAAAACCGCTCCTACAGCGAAGTCGGATGCATCACACATGATCTCAAAGGGTTGAGACCAATCAGGGGACTGTAGGATCGGGGCTTGGGTGACTCGGTCACGCAGGATTTCAAATGCTTGAGTGCATTCCTTGGAGATTTCGAAGGGAACATCCTTGGAGAGAAGAGTGGTCAGGGGGCGTGCGATTTTTGAAAAATCAGGGATAAATCGTCGATAAAAATCGACATGCCCTAAAAAGGATCGGATGTCCCTGATCGAGCTAGGCATAGGAAGGTGAGAAATCAGATTAACCTTAGCTCGATCCACTTGGATACCTTTCTCCGAAATTGAGTGTCCCAGGACAATTCCCTCAGGCACCATGAAATGGCTCTTTTCCCAGGAAAGAACCAAATTCACGTCGATGCACCGCCTGAGTATCTGGACCAAGTGTTGGAGGCAATCGTCGAATGATGCTCCGAAAACTGAAAAGTCATCCATGAAGACTTCCAGATAATCACCTACCATATCTGAGAATATGGCAAGCATGCATCGCTGAAAAGTAGCGGGTGCATTGCAAAGACCGAAAGGCATCCTTCGGAAAGCGTATGTTCCGAAGGGGCAGGTGAATGTGGTCTTTTCTTGGTCCTCAGGATGGATTGCCACCTGGTTATAACCGGAGTACCCGTCAAGAAAGCAGAAGAACCTATTTCCCGCTAGTTTTTCGAGAATTTGATCAATGAAGGGTAGTGGGAAATGATCCTTCTTCGTGGAGGAATTGAGTCGACGGTAATCTATACAGACTCTCCACGAGTTGGCTAATCGGGTAGGAATGATTTCTCCGGTCTCAGTCGTTATAGTGGTGAGTCCTGCCTTCTTAGGCACGACCTGAATTGGGCTCACCCAACGACTATCGGAGATCGGGTAGATGATCCCGGCATCTAACCACTTGATGATCTCCTTTTTCACGACCTCCTGCAGATTGGGGTTTAAGCGTCTCTGCATTTCACGAGAAGGTCGTGTGCCCTCTTCTGAATAGATATGATGAGTACAATAAGAGGGACTTATTCCAGTCAAATCATCGAGGGTCCATCCGATGGCTCTGCGATGTTGCTGGAGGACAACAATCAGACGGGATTCCTGTTCAGGACTGAGGTTGGAATTGATGATCACAGGAAGGGTCTGATTAGAACCCAAAAAGATGTATTTCAAATGAGCAGGAAGGGGTTTCAGTTCGAGGATGGGGTTTTCAGCAGCAGCGGGTGGTTCAGTATAGATGTGAGGTTCAAGGGTGGGAGTTACTGGGTTGTTCACATCTGGATTTGACTCCTCTGTTTGCGGGTCAAGATCCTTCTGTGGTTGATGAGGAATACTCAAGTCATTCTGGAGGTGTGATTCATCAACCAAAGTCTTGATGTCACAAATTTGCTCGATGACGCCGCAATTAATTCCTTGTTGGGCCTTAAATATATCAATTTTCAGTGTTTGATCTCCAAACTTAAGCTCTATTTGGCCCTCCTCACAGCTGATGTTGGCTCTAGCAGTAGCCAAGAAAGGTCTCCCTAGAATGATTGGTGTATCCCTAGGGTTCTCAGGTGCATCCATGTCTAAGACTATAAAGTCCACTGGAAAATAGAAATCCCGCACTCTCACGATAACATCCTCGAGAATCCCTTTTGGTGACTTTATAGATCGATCTGCTAATTGTAATGTCACCTCGGTTGGTTTCAGCTCAGATTCTTCCAGATGGTCAAGTAAGGATGTGGGTATCCGATTTATAGATGCACCTAAGTCTAACAATGCTCTATCAAATTGGGTACCACCTATCTTACAGGAGATCAGGGGAGTTCCAGGATCTTTTGCCTTGGGTGGGAGTCTACTAAGGATTACAGAGCTGGCTTGCTCTGACAGAACAATTGGGCTCCCTCCCTTGGTTCGCGGCTTACGCTGGGGTGTACATATATTCTTTAGAAATCGTGCGTAAGCTGGTACGTGGTGGATTGCATCCATCAAGGGGATGTTTATGTGGACCTGCTCAAAGAGCTTGACCAGGTCCTCCTCAGGGGCCACGGGTTTGGTGGTCTTCTTTCCCTTGGTCAGGGCCTCGGGGAACGGGATCTTGGTTGGTTCCTCTAGGATAGGTTCAGGTTGTGGGTCTGGAACAGCGGTACCTTGGCTAACTATCCTAGGGTCATGGTTATCAGGCTGGGAGTGGTTTGGATAATGCGGGTCCTGAGTTGTCTTACCACTACGTGTTGTTACAGAATTTAATCCGGCCTGATTTTGGTTTGGGTTTGGTAGGAGGGGTGGCTGCTGCTGAAATCTCGCACTAGAAGTTGAGGCATCCATCTCGTCTGGAGATGGAGCAGTGGGGGCCTGATAAATCCATTGAGCGTGGCCTAAATTTGGATTCATAACGCGCTTCTGGGTTGGCACGTTATTTGGGTTAGGAAGGGGGTTGGGAAGGAGTGTGCCTGGCTGGCGAGAATTTGCCAACTGGGCCAGTTGAGTTTTAACTTCAGTAAGCTCGTCCTTGTGCTGTTTGTGAATGGCCGCATTCGATTTTTGAATGTCAGCCAGAGTCTGAAGGATTAAGGACATTTGATCTTGATTTGGCCCTGATGGAATAAGTAGGGTTGGGCCGAGGCTGAGGCGGCTGGTAGTGATGAGAGGGCTGTGGGCGGGACTGAAAAGGTGGTCTTTGGGTTTGGGGATTTCCCGCCCACTGAAAATTGGGATGGTTTCGCCATCCAGGGTTGTAAGTGTTGGAGAATGGGTCGTTCTGGATGGCGTTGAGGTCCTCGCAGGTCTGAGGAACCTCCTGAGAATCAGGGAAAGGAGGAATGGAGTTCCCCCGGCTGGTGAAGAAAGGATCGGATGATCTTCCAGTCCAAGAATCAGATGGGGATGGATATGGATCCATCCCAGGGGAGGATCGGTGGAGGATGTTTTGCACAGTCTCCTGTGTGGAAGGAGGTTGTGCAAAGGAGTTACGCGCAGAAGTGGCTCGCTGCAAGTGCTGAGTCAGCTCATCCACCTTCTTTTCAATGATTGAGACCTTGTCCAATCGACTGGCCATTAATTCCAGGTCGACTGATGCGGACAGGTCCTGCGTCTCATGTGCTCCCTTAAGATTCGTCGCTGCGCGGGTATTCGTCCTGTCGAATAATCCCATGGAGTCATTGTTGATGGAGTTCTCGCACATGTTTTCGAGAATCTCCCATACGGTGTCTTCATGTTGACCCATGATGTTTCCTCCGCAGGTTGCATTGACGAAAAGGCGGATGTCCTCACGGAGTCCCTGGTAAAAAGATTGGACTTGTTCCCATTTAGGAACTCCGTGATGGGGGCACTTCCTCATGAGATCCTGAAAACGATCCCATGCCTCATGGAGAGGTTCTCCTGATTGTTGAGTGAAGTGTGTAATCTGATGGCGCAAGGCGTTGGTCCGACCAACGGGAAAGAACTTTTTCAAGAACTCGGATTGAAGTTCTTCCCAAGTGTTGATCGGCCGGGTCTGAGTTTGATACCAATGGGCGGCCTTGTCCATAAGAGAAAAGGAGAACATCTTCATGAGAAGAATATCCCGATTTTGCGCATCTGATCCAAAAGTGTGGGCCAGATGCTTTAGCTGTTTGATGTGCTGGAAGGGATCTTCAGAATTAAGCCCATGGAATTTAGGTATAGCATGAATCATGTTGGGCTTTAGTTCGGAATCAGGTCCTCCAATCGGGATTCTGACTCGAGGCTCAATGGCCACCGCAGCAGGATTGTAGTGGTCCCGCATCATAGGACGCTGTGGTGGGTGCACGAAGTTTTGGAAGAGGTCATTGAGTCGCTGGAGCTGGTGTTCCAGATTATTTTCTTCCTCAACTGGCTGAGCCATGATGGGGGAAGAAGAAGAACTTGGTTCTGAATCAGAAGAGAGAATAATGTGAGGGTGTTGCTGCACAAATACGGGCGTCGAGGCTTGGCCTTGACGAGAGCGAATTTCTAATGGAGGTCTTAAGGGTGGTCTTAGAGACCTCCTTCCGTACATGCACAGTTTGGGAGAGGTAAGTTTAGAAGGTGCTGGACCCAATCAAGACACCCAAAAATGTGTTGGGTGACTATAGAGGTGCGGGGCAGATGGACCCCTTGATCAGAAAGATCGTCCACCTGAGAATTACCTGGGCAGCCAGAGAGGGAGAGTCCCGCGAAGACCCCTACACGGTAGAGCGTCCCCACGGGTTACAGGGTTTCCCCCACCCGACCTCTCTTGTCACTGCGGTTCCAGGTAGACCAGAATGGGGATCTTGACCTCTTAAGTCTACCAATTTTAAGATCAGGGTGCTTAAGGTTTCACTTGAACTTTAGTCTTTTTAAGTGCAAAGAGTGACCTAATTTAAGGTTGGTTAACCCAAAGGGGTCAACTTTACCTCTTGTTTTCTTTGAGAGCTTTTTGGGTCCTTTCTTTTAGGGTTCAAGTGTTTAGAGAGAGCCAATTGTTTAGGATTTTTTTTTGTTAATTATTTTCAATCAATGGCTTGGGCACACCTCTTTTGGATTTCCTCAATTCTTGATTAAGGGGTGTGTCTCTACTGAAATCCTAATGTTTGACCTTATGTTGGCTCTACTTGGTCCATTTAACTTTTTGTTGGGCAATTAGGGCTCAAGCAAGAATGTGTTAGCCCTTAAATACCCTTAATAGTGTGCAGGAGTGATGAGTTGAAAACATGCAACTTTTTATGGTTACTAAGTATGGAAGACAGGTTAGCCCTATATTGCTTGTTCTTTTCTTTTCTTCCTCTTTAGAGTGTAGGGGTTAATAGTGAGAGAAAAGATTTACCTGCCTTCGGAGTGGTTGTGTGGTTGCTTGTCTTCTTGAGTTCCTGTAGCTGCACAAAAGAGAGGAGATTATCAGAACTTAAAAGAAACAGGAATGTTTACCTCTAGAATAGCCGTTGCTCCCCGGCAGCGGCGCCAAAATGAAAGGTCGGTTTTGTATTTGTTATAACGTTGTAGTAAGGCCGGTTATTGCCAACATTTCAAATAAAAATTTTTTACTCGGAAAATGAAAGAGTTCCCGAGGTCGAACTCAGGGAGCAAGTCGTATTCTAGAGATATACATGTTTCTTTTACAAAATAAAGAGAGAGGGAAAGGATTTGTTGTGATGTTCTTCTTTCTTTCTCTTTCTTCAGATCTCCTTCTTCTTCTTCCTTGGTTTCTGCTACGGTGATAATCTTCTTCTGCAATGGTGATGCTCTTCTTCTTCTTCCTGCTGTTCCTGCGTTGGTGATGTTTTTCTTTCTTCAGAGCTCCTTGTTCTTCTTCTTCTTTGGTTTTCTGCCTTGATCTCTCTTCTTCTTCTTCTGCAATCGTGGTGACCCTTTCTCTTTCCCCTTTTTTTTTATGGCTGCAGAGCTTCTGCCTTCAGCTACTAAGTCTTCCTTCCTTCTTCTTCTGCTTCGGCCGTTGCTCTTCCTTCTTCTTCAGCCTGCCTTCTTTCCTGCTCTGGCTGCTGATTTTCCGTCGTCTGACCCGGTGCTTCGACGACTTAACTGAGCATTTGCTACAGTGCAGCTCCTTCTTCTTCGCCTGCACTTCTTCTTTTGCCTGCACACTTCAGAGTTTTTTTTTGTCAAGAGGCAAAACCTACTCTACCCCCCTCCCCCGCGTCTCTCTTTTTCTCTGAAATCACTCTTCGGAAGCTCTCCCAGAGCTACTACCGGGTAATCGGGTTCGGGTCAGGCCTGGGTCCAGGCCCACCGGCGTGCGTGGTGGGCGAGGAGTGCAGGTCAGTCGGGTCGGGTCAGGTCCGCGGAGCGTGAGCGCGGACGAGACCGGGTAACCGGGCGGGTGAAGGGGACCTCACCCCGTGGTCAGGAGGCAAACAGCATAAGGCACTTTTTGCCTTTATGCGTCCGCGCGCCTCCGAGAAGTTCCGAGGTGGGACTAAATGTCCCACCCCAATTGAGCGCCCGTCGCGGAGGGAGCAGTGGGCGATCGTGTCTTCACGCGCGGCTTTCGCCCCGTCTGCGAGCCTGGGACGTTTCGCGGAGACTCCCTGCGCAACCTGGGAGTTGCACCTGGGCGAAGGCGTGCCTGCACCTGCAGGTGAAGGAGCTCTGCCTGCTCAGTAATGGCGACGGCGGGCGAGTCACCTGGTCACAGAAGAACGGCCTCTCGGCCAAATCAGACAGGCGGGGGACCTTCGCCGTGGCACGGCGAAGGTGGTCAGGGGGTCTGCAGGGGGCGTGATGGAGCCAACAGGTCGTCCTAGGTCAAACTGTGAGCGAAGAAGTGGGTGTGTTCGGTGGATCTGCAGAGGGTGTTTGGTGGGAAGTGGAGGGGCGGAAGAGGATCAGGGTGAGGAGGCGGAGGTTCTGCGGTGGTCGGCGAGCCGTGTGGGTCGCTGAGGTGATGGGCGCGGCTCGCCGGAGGGTGGTCGGAGGCGGAGAGGATGAGGGTGAACAGGAGCGGTCGAGGGTTTAATTGACTAAATTGAAAGCGGGGAAAGAAAGAGGAGAAGAAGGGGAGTAGTTCTAACTTAACTGCAGGGACGAAGGGGGAGGAACAGGGCGACAGTCGTATCGACTGTCGCCGGAGAAGACGATGCTCAGGGAGAGGGGCGGCGGCGAGCAGAGAGCCGGAGAGGCGCCAGCTGGGTGCGGCGTGGCGCGGGAAGAGCAGGGGAGGAAGTCTCTGCTGCTGGTATTGCGGCAGAGCGAAGAGGTGGAGGGGGAGGAAGCCGCCGGAGCTGGTGAGCGTCTGCCGGAGGAAGAAGAGAAGAAAGCTGGGGGTTTTCTCCATCAGATCCAGGCTGCCCTGGTCGGTGGAGCAGCGGGGGGTATTTATAGGGATGAAACAGGGAGGAAGGCGGAGGGAGACGACGTGTCTCCCTCGCCGGAGAATGGTCGGAATACGAACCCATACCGTCCGTGCGTTCGCACGGCCGGTATGGTGGGCTACAATGACCAGGGGGGTGCCCCTGCGACGGCTGACGACGCAGGGCACCCCCGGTATACTTGCCAGGTCCCCCACCTCACCCTGCGCGGCGCCATGCTCCGCGCAAGGTCGCCGGAGCATGGTGCTGGCAGGGTTTTGCAGGAGGGACCTGATTGCAAAGAACGAAGGAGAGTTAGGGGCCAAAATGCGAGGGTTCAAAAGTTGAGGGCCAAAGAGTAAATATATGAGGACCAAAGTGTGAAGTCGGTCAAGGAGGTTTCTTCTTAGGCTCAAGTTTTTATACATGACTAATTAAAACCTAAGGAATCTGATGGTGAATTTCATTTTCATATTAAACCTTGTTTGACCGGTCAATTTGCACAAAAACCCAAATTAAGTTATTAATTGGGCATGGTTCTCAATGTAGGTCAAAATGGGTTCTAAAGGCCAAATTGAAGGTTCTAAACCCTAGAGATTATTTTTCTATGAATTTTAGAGGGTTTATTCTATTTTTACTTTGCCCCGAACCTTGTGAATTGAAGCGGGTTGTTTTAGGGTTACAGGTTATCATTTGGTTCCTTGGAAGTGCTGTAGCCCTTGCTAGATCATCTCATCCCACTTTTATTCTTATTAAGATGTTTTGACCTGTGTTTGGGTCCTGAATTACCCTGTATGCAGATTATACTGGTAAAATTACACTTTTACCCCTTATGACTGGTTTTCTTCTCAAACTCAGAATTCTCTGAGTTAAGCCTTTCCTTGAGATATGTAGGAGCTTTTATCCTTTGTATTGGGTCAAAATGAGCTAGTTATGGCTCATGATGAGGTTCTCATCAGTCATCCAACGAGAAATAACCAAAAGCAGGAAATAAACCACATTCACACATGCGATATAACTGAGTAGAAAGAAAAACGAAACAATAAGGAAAAGTAAAGCAAACTGTCTCAAAATAATACATGTCACATAAGAACAACATCGGAAAGAAAACAGAAAGTAGCATATACACCGGGCCCCGTGGGGTTCGACTACCCCGGTTTGCACAGCTGGCCTAACAAAGTTGATGTAGGGTGGCTAGCTTAACCCCGGGCCCCATGGGGTGGCTAGCTCCCTCCCTACACTAGTAGCATGCCTCGATACCACATACGCGAGAGCCAACAAGAGTCGGTGTAGAGTGGCCAATCCTAACCTCGTGTCTCAACCCAAGGGAGGCTAGCTCCGCTCTATACTAAAAGAACCACTGTGCTTCTTGGTACTACGTACACAAGGGCCAACTCACTTCCCGCCAGCATTCCAGATTCCTTTCATACACAAGAGTTCTACTCCTAATTCCCCTTAGGGTTCATGCTCATTATTCATCTCATTTATCCACATTCAGATCTCATGTTTCATAACTCGTTTCTCATCCATATGCAGGCAGCTCGTGTTTTCAGAATGTAATTCTCAATCATTTACATGCAACTTGTGGTTTCACCTTTCACTTTCTCATTCACATACAGGCAGCTCATATTTTAACATGCATCTCATAATTCATTCACATATAGGCAACTCGTATTCTAACATACATCTCATAATTCATTCACATACAGGTAACTCGTATTCTAACATGCACCTCATAATTACACTAATACCATTTGCTAGCAATTTATTTTAAACATGCATCAAGTAAACAGTACAGCTCAAAACAGGCTCATACATTTCTACCCTAGGGTTCACTCCATATCATAGAGTTCGATCCGATTATTCCAAACAAGTACATTCTTATTTAAATATTAACAATTGCATTAAACCACTCTATAGAGTATCACGGGAGGAATGGGGGCTTGTGCCGTAGATCTCATCGTCTCCGTGAGCCTTGAACATGCCACCCGCTGGTAACCTGTACCAGCGACTAATTTACATTAGACGAGCTCAAAATAGTAGGTACGCAATATGAACACGTAGAGAAACTCGAGTGGAAAACAATGGTACTTCATTTGTGGAAAATTGACTCCGTTTGGGCCCTAAACGGGCCAAAAACACGATTACTGTCCAAAATTAGACGTCTGAGACTAGTCTCAGACGTCTTAAAAGACGTCAAATCATACCTCTCACTTCCTGCGGTTGGCTCAGACGTCTGAACTCCTCTGCAATCCATCTGAGGGAAGTCCCAGACATCGGACCCTCCTTCCAATCGTCTGAAAGTGCCGTCGGACGTCTGGCGATGTGATCAAACATCCAAAAGTTACTTGGAAAGGTGCACCACGCACCTTTCCAACGTCCTACACCTGCGTACGAAGATGCAGACCCATTTTCAGCCAAAGGAAACCTACGTCACAGTCTACATGAGCGGACTTGTGCAGACAACACATACCTCTGCACGAGAAATGTGCTTTCAGACGTCCGGCTTCAGCTCCGGACGTCTTGATACCTCTCCAGATGTCTGGTCAATGTCCCAGACATCTGATACTGGAAAGCTAGTATATGGAACTTCCTCTCGCGATCCTTCTCCTCCGCGCGAACTCCTCCGCGCCGCCTGTAGATGCTATGCCAGTCGTCTCAGAAGGTCTTGAAGCTCCTTTCGTGAGCTCCCCCCCTCCTCGCACGGCTCCTAACTCCTCTAGCTCGAGCTCGTGAGCTCCGTGAACCTCTCTAGAGCTCTCCCTCTCGAGTTCCTCCACCTTGAGCTCACGCTGCTGCACCCGCAGCATGGCACTCCCTGCACGTGAGCTCTTCCACTGCACCTCCTCTCCCATACGCTCCTCTCTCTCCCTCGCCCTCTCTCTCCCCTTACTCCCCCCTCACTCCCTCGCTCTCGCTCTCCCTAGCTCTCCTCCACTTTACCTTGCTCTCCCTCCTTGCCGAGAAGGTGGAGGTCGCTGGCGCAAAGGAAAGGTGAAGGTGGTGGTAGCTGGAGTGGTGGGGGTGGAGTGGAGATGGAGGGGTTTAAATAGAGGAGGTTAGAGTTTGGGTGAGGAGAACGGAGGGGGAGAAAAGGAAAAGAGATGCGTGCGTGACGCCTACGTGCTAAAAGCAAGCGAACGTATAGTTTTCCCCCACTTTCAGACTTCTGACCCTCAATCCAGACATCTGGACAGACGTCTGACCAATCTCCCAGACATCTTAAATATCCCAAGGGCGGCAGGTCATTTTAACATAATAAACTTAAAGGGAGTTTCATCCCTGAAACTTGAGCCAAGTAGGGTGCGTAAAAGTAACGTAAAAGCGCATAACAAACTTAAAGAGGATCGAAGTAGGTCCAAGAAGACACCCTCAAAAGCTCCGGGTACTGATCTCGCATTGCCGCCTCAGGCTCCCAGGTCGCCTCCCCGTACCGTTAGCTTCTCTGTAGAACCTTCATCAGTGGTACTTGCTTCCGTCTCCGACTCCGGACGACTCTGTCTATTATCTGTACCAGCCTCTCGGGATAGGTCAGGTCATCTCCCACCACGACGTTCTCGGGGCTCAAAACGTGGTTGGGATCGGCGACGTACTTTTTGAGGTTGAACATGTGGAACACGTCGTGTACTCTGGGAAGCTGGGGAGGAAGGGCAAGCCGGTAAACAACGGTCCCACCCACTCCAGGACCTCAAAGGGCCCCGCAAACCTCTGCGCAAGCTTCCCCTTCACCCCAAAACGCTGCAAACCCTTCATGGGTGAAACATGGAGAAAGTCGCGATCCCCAACCTCGAACTACTCCTCTTTGCATTTTTGGTCAGCGTAGCTCTTCTGCCTGCTCTTGACAGTGCAGAGTCGTCTATGGATCTGTTCCATCACCTCCTGACTCTGCTGAATCAGCCTTGAACCAACCTCTCACTTGGTCTCCACCTCGACCCAACTCAACGGTGCAGTACACCTTCGTCCGTACAGAGCCACATAAGGTGCCATGCCGACGCTCAGGTGGTAACTGTCATTGTATGCAAGCCCTACCAGGGGTAAATGCTCTTGCCAAGAGCCTCTCTAGTCTAGTACACAAGCACGCAGAAGGTCCTTAAGTGTTTGCATGGTGTGTTTTAATTGCCCATCTGTCTAGGGGTGATAGGCGGTACTGAACCTCAAACGTATCCCCAAGGCCTACTGAAACTTAACCCAGAACTGGGAAGTAAAACGAGTATCCCTGTCGGGTACTATCTCACGTGGGACTCCATGCAAGCGCACCACATTTTTGATGTACTACTCTACTAGCCGTACCAGCCCAAAAGTGACTCGGATCGGCAGAAACCATGCCGTCTTCGTCAACTGGTCTATGATCACCCAGATTGCATCGTGTCCCCACTGAGTAACGGGTAAGTACACTACCAAGTCCACGGTGATGCTCTCCCACTTCCACTCTAGCACAGGAAGTGGCTGTAATGGCCCTACAGGCCTCTGGTGCTCGGCTTTCACCTGCTGGCATACACAACACTGCTGAACAAACTCACCAACATCCCTCTTCATCCCTCTCCACCAGAAGTCGCGTTGCAAATTATGGTACATCTTTGTATTTTCGGGATGTATGGTGAACCTGGACCCATGCGCCTCGGTCAGGAGCTTGATAAACGCCAGTTTATCATCATTCTTATACATTAAAACAAACCTAGCTCTTAGGATTTTACTCCGCAAACGGGTTTTTGGGCTGCATTTAGGCATTAAATAAGTTAGGCATGCATTGCATTTTTTATTGTCTTTTTAATATATTTTTGTGAGTGTTAGGGATGTACAGATATATAGATCCCTAAAACCCTAGCACTCAAGAAGGCAAATGGTGAAGGAGAAGCCCAGACTAGCTGGAACTCAGCCTAATCCAGCTCACCTCAGCTTGATCCAGCTCACCGCAGCTGGAACCTAGCTTACTTGAACTAGGGTTAGCTCATCCCCGCTCCATTCAGCTAATCTCAGCTGGATGGCAGCTCAAGAGAGTTCACCTTAGCTCACCCTAGCTCAAGTCAGCTCAGATCCAACTCAACTTAGCTGAGTCTAGCTCATCTCAGCTCCCACTAGTCCACAGGGAGCTCTAGCTAGCTCAGCTAAGTTGATAGGAGTTCACCCCAGCTCAGATCCAGCTACATCCAGCTCCACTCAGCTCCAGCCAGCTGAAGAAGAACTCATCCCAGCTCAGGAAGCTCAAGTCCAGCTCCCAGGGACTTAGCTTAGCTCAACTCAGTTAAGCTAAGCTACCTTAGCTGCCTCAACCAGCTTGATTCTCCCCGGGAGCACCAGACCTAGCTCACCTCAGCTCATTTTGGTAGAAGCTAGCTCACTTTGGTTTGGCTTAGCAACTAGCAAAGAACTAGCAAGCTAAGCCAGCTAGAGTAGCCCCATGCCAGCCTCTTCAGCAGCAGCCAGCTCCAGACTTCTCCTCCTCAGCTCCTCCCTCCAAACCCTAGCTCCAACACCTTCTCCTCTACTCCTCCATTAGCTAAGCTAGCTTATCTTATCTTAGCTTAGCTTAGCTTAGCCAACAACCAGCTCCTTGGCCATCCATTACCTTAAAAATCAACCCTAGCTAGCTCCACCAACTCAAGCCTACCTAAGCTAGCTACCCTACTTAAGTTGGCGCCACCTCCTAGCCATCCCTTCACCCCATTATCTCCACCAAAAGACACTTCAAGTTGGTGCCAAAAACCACCCCTAACCACCTCTATATTGGCGCCACTTTCAGCCCCTTAATCCACCCTACACCTACCCACATAAGCCATCCTAGCCATCCACATACCCCCCCTTCTAGAACCTTAAGGTGGTGCCACCTAATGACCTTCTAGAATGTCCATTTTGGCGCCAACACCAAAGGGTGTCAACACCCATAACTACCCCTTGGTGCCCTTTAAGGTGGCGCCAACTCTCCTTGGCCATGGGATCTCCAACCACCTCCATCAACTCATCTTGGCCATCCATTTCAAAGGTCACCATAGCCCCCCTCCTATTCTATAAAAAGCCACCACCTACCACCATTTTTGGGGCATCCTCCCTTAGTGTATTTTCTACCTACATCCACCTATACCTACGCCTAAGGAGAAGGAGTAGAGAAGGAGATTAAAGGGGCACACCACCAGCCCTTTTGGTGACTTCTTCTCCCCACTCTCTTCAACTTGGGCCACGCCAAGGAGGAGGACTCTCCCACTTCAAGGAGGACGGCCAGGCAAAGGAGAAAAGCTTAGGGTGGACGTCCACCCTTGGAGAGAAACTTAGGGCACGCCCCCTTAGGGCTTGCCTTGGAGGTCATCACCTTGGCGGAGTTCTGCAAGGAAGGAGTTGAAGGATTCTTTTCAAGCTTGGGAGCCACCAACCTTGGAGCAAGAAGCCCTCTTCTTCACCATCTATTTAGAGGATTTGTGTTTTCTTTTACTTCAATTATCTAGTAGTAGAAGCATTCCTCTACTAGGCATTTTTGTTAAACACTTTATCAATTATTTAGTTACCTTCTTCGCATATCTTGTTTGCATTTCTATTTGCTTATTTTCAACATTCTTCACTTCCTCTCCCTAATTATTCTAGGTTTCCACTTGCCTAGAGTGAGCTTAGGGAGAGGCTCTACTTGCTACTTTAGAGTTGTTTACTTAATTGGAAGTGTAAACATTTTTCCCGCCATCAGTTCGCATGTTGCCTTAGTTCAAAAATAAAAAAAATGGTATATTGAAAATTACCAAAAAGAAAGTTGAGATTTATTCCAAGCAAGAGAATCAATTTTGCAACCATATTGCCTCCTTGGACGACCCTAGATACTTCCCTATCTAGGATTATAAATTTAAGAGCGAAAGCGGATTTACGCGTTACAACGACCTAATTAACAAACCGCGTATTTTCGCTATCAGAGCTCCCTCAACAACTCCTTGTCTCTAGGAACGCATAGGCATCCCCTCATGCGCAGTATCTCGTCTGAGAAGGAAAAGTCTCCTGGGTCCCCTGCCAACACTGTCTCGTAATGACGCGGTCTAGCAACTCTGGTCGTACCTGCCGCATCACTGGCACTGCTCCACAGTACCCCTGTGTTCGTAACGCTTTCTCGTATTTTAAATCAACCTTGTTGTAGTATAGTCGAAAAAAGCGTATGAACAAATAACAATTTTATTTACTCGAAATTCAAAATAATCTGAAGTCGAACTCAGAGAGCAAATTGGTATTTTAGAACTTAAGAACACAACCCTCAATAAAAAGCAATAACTAATTCGACCAAAATGTAATGTAGAAATAATGCTCAAAAGAATTAAATGGCTGATAAAATATCAGACGTCTTAAAAAATTCGTGCTACAGTGCTTTATATGTGATTTTGGCCTTCTGTGTCTTCTCTTTCTCTCTTCTTTCTCTTTCTCTTTGCTCTGCGGCTGGGCTTCTTCTTCTTCTGCTTAGCCACTCCTGCTTCTCTCTTTCTTCTGCCCTTGCTTTCTCTCTTCCTTCTCTTCTTTGTCTTCCTGCGGCTAAGTCTCTGCCTCTCTTCTTTTCTTCTTGAGGAACCTTCTCGCTCCTCAGCCTTGAGTTCTCCTTCCTTCTCTTTTCTTCTTCAGCCGCACCTTTCCTTCCTTCTTCTTCTTCTTCTTCTTCTTCTTTTTCTTCTCTTCTTCTGCCTGGCCGCTCTCGCTTCTTCTTCCCTATGCACACACACAGAAGCAAAACCTAGCCCCTACCCTCCCCGCGTCTCTCTCTCTCTCTCTATTTCGCTCTTAGGAATACTCTCCCAGAGCCTTCTTAGGTTATCGGGTTGGATATGCACGCCCGAGACCAGGCCTACCGATGTGCGGTGGTGGGTGAGGAGTGCATAGGTTAGTCGGGTATACGGGTCAGAGCCAGGTCCGCGTGGCGTGGGGTCACGGATGAGGTGGTGGGTGAGTGGGACCTCACCCCGTGGTCAGGAGGCAACGAGCCTATGACAGTTTTTCACTTTATTCAGCTGTGCCTGCTCCTGATCTTCCGAGGTGTGACAAAATGTCCCACCTTCCTCACAGGTGCCCGCAGCAAACGTTCGCGTCCAATTGCAAAGGTTGCGTGGTCGTCGACTCCAATAGCTGAGTTGGAGATGTGCGCAAAGGAAACCCACACAGCCTGGGACCTGGAGCTTGGTGCCTGGAGTTCTGGATGAAGCTCACGAGCTCCTTGCTTGTGCTTGGTAAACGCTGGTTTCTGTTTATTATGATTTGGTTACAGTCGTTGTAGTAATAAGACAAAACAGCTACCAGGTTACCATTACAAATTTTTTTACTCGGAAATAGTTTTCCCGAGGTCGAACTCAGGGAGCTACTGGAATTCTAGAAATATAAAAGTTCTCTATGATATTACAAAAATAAGAGAGAGAGAGAGAGAGAGAGAGAGAGAGAGAGAGAGAGAAATTTTGTCTTGGCTTCTTCTTCTTCTCTTCTCCTTTCAGCTGCTCTCCTTCTCTTCTTCTTTCTTTTCTTCTCTTCTTTTGCGGCTGTGACAATCTTCTTCTTCTTATCTGACTTCTTCTTTTCTTTTTCTTCTTGCCTTTGGCTGCCTTCTTCTTCCTATTTTCTTCTTCTTCTTCTTTCTGGCGGTGAAGTTTTCTTCCTTCTTTTTCTTCTCTTCTTTTCCTTCCTTCAGCCGGCAGCTGTGGTGATTTTCTTCTTCTTCTTCCTGCTTCCCCGCCTTCGTGCTCTGGCCGCTGGCTTCTCTCTTCTTTTCTTTTCCTTCTTCTTTCTTCTCTTCTCTTTTTCCTCCTTGTAGCTTCAGGCTTCTTTTTCTTCTGGCCATTGCCCAATCGTCGTCTGATGCAAGGGTCAGACGACTTAACTATAGGTTTGCTACAGTGCCGCTTTTCCTTCTATTTCTCCTCTCTTGCTTCTCTTTCTTCTTTTCTCAGCTTCTCTCCTTCCTTCCTTCTTCTGCACTGAGCGGCTTCGGTCGCCTTCCTTTCTTCTTCTCCTTCCTTCGGTTCCTACACGCTCACACAATGATTAGAGGGAGCAAAACCTACCCCCTACCCTTCCCCGCGTCTCTCTCTCTCAGATTTCTCTCTTAGGACAGCTCTCCCAGAGCCGGGTAATCGGGTGCGGGTATCGCGCCCGGGACAAGGCCCACTGGCGTGCGGTGGTGGGTGAGGAGTGCGCGGTGTTGGGTAATCGGATCCGGCTCAGACCCGCGGGGCGTGAGCGCGGGCGAGGGCGAGCGCGTGGCGCGCGGCGTGCGTGAGGGACCTGACCCCTGTGTTCGAAGGCAAATAGCCTTAGACACTTTTCTAATTTAAGTGCGGGCGTTTCGCCACGCACTTCCGAGGTGGGACTAAAGTCCCACCTCCCAGATTTGCGCCCGAAGCTGAGGAAGCTGCAGGCAATTGCAGCAGCGTGTGAGGCCTTCGCCCCAGATGCAGGCCTGGGATGGTTCGCAGCAGCAAACCGCGCGTCCTGGGGTGCTGACCTGGGCGGAACAGCACCTGCAGCTGCAGGAGAAGGAGCTGGAGTTGCTCGGTAATGGCGGCGAGGTAGCTTCGACCTGCAAATAGGAATACGGCCTCTCGACCCAATCAGAAGATGAAGGGTGCTTCGCCGGAGTGCGGGTGGTGGCAAGGTGTGAGGTGGTGTATGGTGGTGGCCCTAGGTCAGACTGTGGTTGGAGAGGTGGGTTTGTTCGGGGGGTCGTCGGGTGGCATTTAGCAGGGAATGGAAAGGGGGGATCTGTTGAGTGGAGTGAGGGGAAGCTTGTGGGGTAGTCGGCGAGGGGTGAGAAGGTCTGTGGAGGTGGGATGAGCTCACCGGAGAGGGTGGTCGGAGGCGGAGCAGGCGGAGGTGGAAGTCGTGTGCAGTGAGGCGAAAAGATAAATTGAGAGAGGGAAAATGTAAGGATGGAGGAAAGGAAGCTATTTACCTGGGTTTTGGACGAAGGGGGAGGGCGGAGCCACCGGCTCGTACCTTTCGGAGCTGGGGAAGAAAGGGCCCTGGAGGAGGAGTGCGGAGACGAGGATGCAGGCGAAGGGCTCCGGCGTGTACAGCACAGCGCAGACGAGAGGGCAAGGAGAACCCTGCTGCAGGTAAGGTGGCAGAGCGACGAGGAGGAAGTCGCCGAAAGCTGCGGGCCGTCTAACGGAGGAGGAGGGGATGAAGTGGGGGGGTGTTCTCTGTCAAAGAGAGCTTGAAGGAACCGGTAGGGGGTGTCGGTCCTTATAAAGGGGCTGGCGCAGAGGGAGGAGCAGGCTGGCGACGTGCCAGCCTCGCCGGGGCGTGGCCGGAAAGGGGACCCATACCTTCCACGCGTTCACACGGAAGGTATGGGGGTCGGCAGAGAGCATGGCCGGGTCCCTGCGACGTCCCCGTGTCAGCTTTGCAGAGCGGTTAGCCCTCTCTACACGGCGCCATGCTCTGCGCAAAGTCACCGGAGCATGGTGCTACGCAGAGTTTGCAGGGGGGATCGTTCTGCAAAGAACGACGAAAAATTGGGGGCCAAAATGCAAGGGTTTTGAAAGATAAGGGTCAAAAAGTAAATGAAGAGGACCAAATTGTAAAGTCGGCCAAGGAGGTCTCCTCTTAGGCTCAAGTTTTTATACAAGACTAATCTAAACCTAAGGATTTTAATGGTGAATTTTAATTCTAGTTTGGACCAAGTTTGGCTGGTCAATTTGTGTAAAAACCCAAATTAAGTTATTAATTGGGCATGGTTCTCTTTTTAGGTCAAAATAGGTTTCTAAGGCCAAATTGAAAGTTCTAAGCCCTAGAGAATATTTTTCTATGAATTTTAGAAGGTTTATTTGATTTTTTTCCTACCTCAAACCTCGTGAATTAAAGTGGATTTATTTTTAGGGTTACAGAATGTCATTTTATTCTTAGAAGTTGCTATAACCCTTTTCAGATCAGATCATCCCACTTCTCTCCTTATTAAGCTCGTTTGACTTGTGTTTGGATCCTTAATTACCCTGTTTGCATACTGCATTGGTGAAATTGCAGTTTTAACCCTTATGACTTATTTTCTACTTAAACTCAGAATTCTCTGAGTTAAGCCTTTCTTTGGGTTTTGTAGGAGCTTTCGCATATTTATTTGGATTAAATTGAGCTACTTAGGGTTCATGATGAGGTTCTCATCATACCCCCATTCCTAGCTTTTGCTAGTCCCTTAGCAAAATCTTAAGGTTTCAACCCTTGTTCTAGACCATACCATGAAGTGCTTAATGATTTCAGATAAGTACGTTTTCTTTTGAAACCTAGATTAGGTCAGAATGCCAACTATAGGCCAAAAAGGTACTTTAGTACCAATCAAGATCCAGATCTGTCTAGCCTCAGCCTCAGTCCTCAACAAAGGTTTTTAAGGCCTACAAGAATTAACCTAAGGTTTATTGGACTTTGTGGTTAAAGCACCTGTGCTTGAGATAATTTTAGCCTTGGCTCAGTTCGTAGTGCGTTTTGTAAGAAAGAGAGGTAGAAGATTTATCTGTTGGAGAGTTTTCTCTCTCTTTTTCCTTTTAATTCTAGCTTAGGATTGGCTTTTCAACATGGTCTGTATCAGATTCCTTGTCCCCTTCATCAATCCTCAAGGGTTCCTGGCAGTTGATGCTTCAAGATAGCACCGCCCATGGTAACCCCCAGAACCCTGGCTATTGAGATCTCGAGATAATCCCATCCATGGTGTTCCGTGGCCGAATTTAGACCCTGGCAATTGACACTTCGTGATAATGCCATCCATGGAGTTTGAATCGGCAGAGTGCTTACATGCCCCCAGTAGGATATGTAAATATCCTAAGAGACAAGCACCGAGGAGATGATATTTTGTTACGCATCTTCGAGGGGAATTTCCCACCTCTCCGCGCTGGGAACTCGTCCAAATCAACTTGTGTTGATCGGCCGCTCCTACTCTAGGTGTTATTTTCAGAATTTTGCGACGCTTCTGCATGATTTTGATTTTTACGCTTACTGAACCAAGCTGTGTGTGAGGTTAGGGTGCTTAGGTTACTGAGTCCCGTAAACCAAAAGTTAGTTAATAAGGCCAAATACTTCCTAAGCCTTGGACCTAATACTTAAGCTTTTCATTTTTCTCAACCTCTTGAGGAATGTCTAGATCTTAATGGGTACTAAGAGTCTATCCAAGAATGCTTAAGGTTTGCGTTCTTATTAATCTCACTGTGCACTTTCAGTTCTTTTCTTGAATGAGGTCTACAACTTAGGTTAATTCCTTAATTTCTTACTAATGATTATCTTTTTTCTTTCATTTTGTGCTCCTTTTTATCTTTTTGTTCCTTTTTCTCCTCCTTTGTAGAGTCCTCAAAATTTTCTTTCCTCCTCTCATTTTATTCTTCTTTTTAAAAATTTTTTTATTTTTATGGTGTTTTTGGTATATGTGGATTTCTTTGTTTAAAACCTTTTCTTACAAGTTTTGCACTTTCATACCCCCCATGCCTACGATTTGCAATGTCCTCATTGTAACTTAGGGGATTTTTATTCAACTTAGTTCATATATTAGGACAGATGTTTTGATGAGTGAATGGGTCGGGGTGACTGTTGCGGACGATTTCTAATCTCAGATGCAAGCACCTGAGGTGGAGTCGGCTGTCTTAAAGGGTGAACCTTAAGTGCACAAAGGTGTTAGAAAAGGTTTCAAGTTTTTAAGAAGAATGACGGGCTGCCTCCTGTTGAGTGCTGAGTTTTACGCCATCGGATGGGCGCAATATGCTCAGGGAAAATGGAGGATAGATGATGATTCAGCCAAATCAATAGAGGTTACATCAATGAACGGTTTGAGTCTCTGACCGTTCATGATGAAAGGTTCGGAATCATGGCTAAGCAGATTGATTTCGACGGCTCCATTTCCAAAAACTTGTCGGACAAGGTATGGTTCGACCCACTTAGATCGCAGCTTCCCAAGGAAAAGTTTGAGTCGGGCATCAAAGAGTAAAACCTTATGACCAGGATGAAAGATCTTTCTAGAGATGTGCTTGTCATGGAAGGCTTTAACCCCTCCTTGTAGATTCGCGAGTTCTCGTACGCATCAAGGCGTAATTCATCGATCTCGCTGATTTGAAGCTTTCTGTGGGTTCTAGCCTTAGAAAGACCTAGATTACAGCTCCGTACTGCCCAATAGGCTTTGTGCTCCAGTTTGACGGAAAGGTGACACGCCTTCCCGTACACCAATCTAAAGGGAGACATGCCTAATTAGGTTTTGTGGGCGGTCCTATAGGCCCACAAAGCTTCCGGAAGTCGGGACGACCAGTCCTTCCTGTCAGACCAAATAGTGATCTGCAGGATTTTCTTGATCTTCTGATTTGACAGCTCAGCTAGACCATTAGTCTGGGGGTGATAAGGAGTAAAGATTCGATGAGACACCCCGTATTTGGTCATTAGCGACCTGAACTGAGCATTCGTGAAATGGGTCCCCCCGTCTGAGATGATAGAACGAGGAATCTCGAACCGTGAAAAGATATTGTGATGAATGAATTTGAGAACGATTTTGTGATCACAGGTTCGGGTCGTTATGGCTTCGATCCATTTGGACAAGTAGTCCACAGCCAGCAGAATGTATTCGAAACCATCCGAAACAGGAAAGGGGCCCATAAAATCAATCCCCCAAACATCAAACATTTCACATACGAGAATCGGCTGCAAAGGCATCATGTTGCGATGGCTCATGTTGCCCAAGGTTTGGCAACGACTGCATGCCTTGCAGTGATTGTATGCATCCTTGAACAGAGTGGGCCAATAAAAGCTACACTGGAGGATTTTCGATGCGGTTTTGTGCCCAGAGAAATGGCCACCGCATGCCTGGTCATGGCAGAAGGAAAGAATATCATTGACTTCACCTTCCGGGACACATCTCCGGATGATTTGGTCAGCACCTATGCAGAAAAGGTACGGATCTTCCCAAATGTAATACTTGGCATCAGAGCACAACTTGTCTTTCTTGGCCTTTGGCCAATCAGACGGGATCTGATGAGATGCCAAGTAGTTTACTAAATCAGCAAACCAAGGAAGTCTAGTACCAATAGTCAGCAGGTACTCATCAGGGAAATGCTCCGTGATGGGTCCAGAAGGGTTGATGATCTCAGAAGGAAGGTAGGACAAATGGTCAGCTACCACATTTTGTCTTCTCGCCTTGTCGCGAATCTCGTGGTTGAATTCTTGCAACAGCAAGATCCATCGGATTAGTCGGGGCTTCGCATCTTTCTTAGCAAGGAGATGCCTCACAGCTGTGTGATCCGAGTAGATGATGACGTGGGAACCCAGGAGATAAGATCAAAATTTTTCAAGGGCAAATACTACGGCTAGCAGCTCTTTCTCCGTAACTGTATAGTTACGCTGAGCCTCGTCAAGTGTCTTGCTAGTGTAGTAGATGACCATGGGTTTCTCGTCAACTTTCTGCCCCAGAACCGCTCCTACAGCGAAGTCAGACGCATCGCACATGATCTCAAAGGGTTGAGACCAATCAGGGGATTGTAGGATTGGGGCCTGGGTGACTCGGTCATGAAGGTTCTCAAAGGCTTGAGTGCATTCCTTGGAGATTTCAAAGGGTACATCCTTAGAGAGAAGAGTCGTCAGGGGGCGCGTGATTTTCGAGAAATCAGGAATGAAACGACGGTAAAAATCGACGTGCCCCAGAAAAGAGCGGATGT
The DNA here is from genome assembly GCA_037157565.1 of Thalassia testudinum. Lineage (NCBI taxonomy): Eukaryota > Viridiplantae > Streptophyta > Magnoliopsida > Alismatales > Hydrocharitaceae > Thalassia > Thalassia testudinum. Next base: position 291,882 of record JAZHRO010000038.1, read on the forward strand.
CCCTGATCGAGCTGGGCATAGGAAGATGAGAAATTAAATCAACCTTAGCTCGATCCACTTGGATGCCTTTCTCAGAAATCAGATATCCTAGGACGATACCCTCAGGCACCATAACATGGCTCTTTTCCCAGGAAAGAACCAAATTAACATCAATGCAGCGCCTAAGTATATGAATCAAGTGCTGGAGGCAATCATCAAATGATGCCCCAAAAATTGAAAAGTCACCCATGAAGACTTCCAGATAATCACCTACCATATTAGAGAATATGGCAAGCATGCACCGCTGAAAAGTCACGGGTGCATTGCAGAGACCGAACGGCATCCTTCGGAATGCATATGTTCCGAAGGGGCAGGTGAACGTGGTCTTCTCTTGGTCCTCAGGATGAATAGCTACCTGATTATAACCGGAGTACCTGTCAAGAAAGCAGAAGAATCGATTTCCCGCTAATTTCTCGAGAATCTGATCAATGAAAGGTAGTGGGAAATGATCCTTCTTCGTGGAGGAATTGAGTCGTCGGTAATCTATGCAGACTCTCCACGAGTTGGCTAATCGGGTAGGTATGACTTCTCCGATTTCAGTCGTAATGGTGGTGAGCCCTGCCTTTTTAGGCACAACCTGAATCGTGCTCACCCAACGACTATTGGAGATCGGGTAGATGATCCCAGCTGGTCTGATTAAGCCGAGAGGCTTGTTTTGTGTTTGACATTATTTTAGCCCCCGCCGCCATTGACGGTTGAAGCAGCTTCGGAGCAGCTCCAGGCTTCAGGTGCAGCTGACTCGGGCAAGCAGCGCGAAGTCATCTGATCCAGCAAGGAACGCAGCGAAGCCCGCAGCCTTGGCAATCGAAGAAGGTCTTCTGCGGGTGCGCGCGAGAGCAAGGCGGGACTAATAGTCCCACATCGTGAAGTTACAAGCGGCTGAAGAGGTATAAAGTGATTTTGTGTTATTAGCTCTTCGCCTCCGAACGCACAGGGGTGAGGTCCCTCACCTAGCGCTCGCCTCGTCCGCGGCTTCATCTCGCGGATCTGGTGGGCTCTGACCTGACCCTATCTGAGCACACCTCGCGTATCACCCTTACGCCAGTGCGCCTGGTCTCGGGTGCGAAATCCAACCCGATTACCCGCGGCTCTGGGAGAGAGTCCTTTGAGTGAATTACAGAGAGAGAGAGATGTGCAGGTAGAGGGAAAGGGGTAGGTTTTGCTCTCTGTGCAGGCAGGCTGGGCGTTGAAGAGAAGAAACTTAGCCAAAGAAGCAAAGGCAGAGAAGAAGCCTTCGTAGAAGAGAGAAGATAAGGAAGAAGGAGAGACTGCTGAGAAGAAGACAGAAGAGAAAAGAAGCAAAGGCAGGAAGAAGAGAGATTGCAGAGAAGAGAATAAAGAAGAGAGGCCAAGACAGAAACCAAAGAAGAAGACCAAGGAGGAAGAAGCCTTCGCAGAGAGAGAAGAGAAAGAAGAAGAAAGACCAAGACAGAAGGAAGACAAAAGAGAGAAGCAAAGTGAAGACTGCAGAGGAAAGAAAGCAAGATCAGAAGAAGAATTTTCAAAGAAGGGAAACTTTTAAGACGTCTGATCTTGTGATCAGACGTCCAATTTTACTCTTTTGTCATAATTACTTTTTAACCGCATACATTCATACTTGAATTCAAGTTTTGAGTAAATTAAAGTGTTCAATTACATTTGAGATTAGTAGTAAATTCTGATTGCTCCCTGTGTTCGACCTCGGATACTCCGATTTTCGAGTAATAAAATTCTCTATTTGTTTGAACGCTTTTTCGGCTATATTACAACGTGTTATCTTTTAAAACCCGATCGAGAGCGTCTAAACATTTTGGCGCCGTTGCCAGGGAGCAACGTGAAATTTATCACTAGTCTCTACATTCTTTTTATCATATTGAACGTTAACTTGCCCTACTTTGCTTTGTTTTGATCTTGCAGGTATTTCACGAGAAAATCCCTCTCGCAAGTCAACCACTCTAGGGCAGGTAATTTCTTTTCTTCCTTAAACCATTCCCTAAATCCTGAAAAGACAAAAGGAAGAAAATCAATTTAGGAATCAATTGCCTTCTTTATATAGTAATCACCATCTTTAAGGCAAACATTTCTTGATTTTGCGAAAATTTTTCAAATCTTCTTGAAGTTGGAGAGAGTTTTTAGATTCTATCCCACAAATTCATGTGCCTAATTGAAATCACGCTTAATCTCGGCGGACAACACACTTCTTATTTTTAAGTCCAAAGAGAACCTTTTCAAAAAGAAAAAGAGGATTGGAAATAGAATCAAATTAGGGTTTCTATAGTAGGATCTTGGAGTGATAGTCACACATGCCTGCATAAAAGGAAATAAACCTTCTCGCATTAGTGTGTCACCCAAGACCTTGATTGAAGAGATCTTAAAAAACAAACCCTAAGAAAAAAAAGAAGCTCTAAAATCACTTGAATCTTAAAATTTTTGGACCTAATAACCTGGGAGTCAAATCAGGGTGATCTCTAGGCTCCACACCTAGAATCATTCTGCCATCTATAGGACAGGTCAGGTGAAGTTGACCCCTTGGGTTAACCAACCTCTAAATTAGGTCACAACATCAAAACATCTAAAGTTCAAGTGAGAACCCTAAAAGCACCTTTAAAATAAAAGTGGTAGACTTAAGAGGTCAAGGTCCCCATTCTGGTCTACCTGGAATCTCAGTGACAAGAGAGGTCAGGTGGGGGAAACCCTGTAACCCGTGGGGACGCTCTACCGTGTAGGGGTCTTTGCGAGACTCTCCCTCTCTGGCTGCCCAGGTAATTCTCAGGTGGACGATCTTCTGATCCAGGGTCCATCCGCCCCGAACCTCCATAGTCATCCAAACGTCTTTGGGTGTCTTGATTGGGTCAAAAACACCTCTAGTCCCACATCTTTTCTCTTTAGAGCACACATACACATTTTCAGTGGGACTCGTTATTCAGATCTGATCGCTTCATAACTTGATTCTACATCTTGATTCAAACTCTGATTCTACATCTGGATTCCACCACCTGATCCAAATATGCAGCCAAACCACTTAGGACTACCATTCAAGAAACCTGAATATCAGAGATCCATGAGAAATGAAATGATTAAGGATGCCCTAAAATTCTATGAAAAAGAAGAAACCTCAACACCAGTAGGAAACATTCAGGTTGATGTCCCAACAACCACAACCTTTATCATAACTTGTGCCCAAGTACTATTAGCAGAAGCCACAAAAGGATCAACTCGTGACTTGATCATTACTGCATACATTGAGATAGAAAACTGCACAATATTGAATACCTTCAATGTATGACAAATCCTCGACTTTGGAAGCAACACCAAGATAGTCTTGAAAAATGGGAAGAGATAATGAGATTAGTAAAACAAGTTATTGACCAGAAATACCCGTATATACCACAAACAGAGGAGGAACTTTCTTGGGACAACATCGAGGATAAATCTGATCTCGGGTTTGAGGCATAAAATGGTTGTGGATTCCCAACCCAGATGGAATACAATGTGCCGGATATTGAAGAAGGTTGGGAAGCTCCAAATGCAGGAAAATACCATATGAGCCCATTTCAGAATCCCAAAACTCCTACAAGAATGAGAGTAGAACTGAACCTCTCGAGGGTGTAAATTCCGTCCCTTATTCTGATAAGGTGACCCTCGAAGGTTATTTAGACCTAGATTCTAGTAATTCAACCCACATCCTAAGCCTAGAACCTAGATCTGAAACCTATTTTGAAGATTTCAAGGCCCCATATGAAGAAGATCAATCTTTTAATGAAGAATATGATTTTGGGCCTCGATTTGATGAATATCCCTCGCCAACCTCCTCAGAGGAACGAATCGATTTTTCGGAAGTCATGCCAATCTACGACATAGAAACCGAGGAGTTGGACAAGTGGGGTTTCTATTGGGTCTGCCCTACTAGCCTAGAACCTGAGCCTCTACCAGATAAGGATACCTTTTTAAGCTCAGAATTAACATTTAGGCTAGACCCCAGTCAGGCTGCTGAGTATACAACACATGACTTATTCTATGGTGGAACTCATTGATTAGCCCATAGTTGTGGGCTATTTAAGTATTTAAATGCCTAAACATTAGGATAATTCTAACATTTATTTAGCATAAATTAGGATGTAAATAGATTAATTCATATTTTTAATTTAATTACATAATCCATACATTGCATTCATATTTTAAGTGCATTTAGAATTAGCTTAGAATGCCATTCATCTAATTAGTTAACTAATTAAGTACATTGTTTTAGTTAACATAAAACTTGAGGGTTTGTATATAAATAATCATAATATTTTAATAATATCCTCTATTCTTCTTCTTCTCAGCAACGGCTCGGCTGCCGCTGCAATGCCTCCGGCCTCACTAAAAGCGCATTCATGGATCGGCGGAGAAGGTGGATTTGCTCCCGCCTCTCCATTCAAATTTGTGCTGGCCGCTACAAAAGGAGGAGAGAGGATGCTGAGCGAGGCAGGCCTCCGCCACCGACCCACCACTGTGCAGAGAGAACTTCTCTCTTCCACTCCACACTACCGGCCTCTACTGTGGCGACGAGTCTCCATCATCGTGGGCGTGTGGTGTGACAGGCCACACTGCCATCCGGAGCTCGCCGCATCACCGTGAGCACCTTAGCGTGCATCTCCCTCGCCGTCGTCACCAACCACCACCGCCGCAACCACCGTCATTGCAATCACCTTCTCATTCACTTAAGATGTCCGGGAAATTTCCCGGACGTATGAAGCTACCCGCTTACCTGCGATCACCCGCCTGCGTACCCGTCTGAAGTCCACCCGCACTCGCACAACCACATCCGCCCACCTCACCGTTCACGCCCGCACCACCACACCCGCGCCTGCGCCTTCATCCATGCGCGCCCATGCCTGCAGCGCCACCCACCAGCCTCCAGCGCAACCGCGCCTACTGATGAGAACCTCATCATGAGCCATAACTAGCTCATTTTGACCTAATACAAAGGATAAAAGCTCCTACATAACTCAAGGAAAGGCTTAACTCAGAGAATTCTGAGTTTAAGGAGAAAACAAGCCATAAGGGGTAAAAATGCAATTTTACCAGTATAATCTGCATACAGGGTAATTCAGGGTCCAAACATAGGTCAAACAAACCAAATAAGAAGGAAAGTGGGATGATCTGATAAGGGCTACAGCAATTCCAAGGAACTAAATGATAATCTGTAACCCTAAAACAAATCCACTTCAAATTCACGAGGTTCGAGGCAAAGTAAAAATAGAATAAACCCTCTAAAATTCATATAAAAATAATCTCTAGGGTTTAGAACCTTCAATTTGGCCTTCAGAACCCATTTTGACCTACATTGAGAATCATACCCAATTAATAACTTAATTTGAGTTTTTGCGTAAATTGACCAGTCAAACAAGGTTTAATCTAGAAATAAAATTCACCATCAGATTCCTTAGGTCCTAATTAGTCATGTATAAAAACTTGAGCCTAAGAAGAAACCTTCTTGACCAACTTTACACTTTGGTCCTCATATATTTACTTTTTGGCCCTCAACTTTTGAACCCTCGCATTTCTGCCCCTAACTCTCCTTCGTTCTTTGCATTCAGGTCCCTCCTGCCAAAACCTGACCAGCACCATGCTCCGGCGACCTTGCGCGGAGCATGGCGCCGCGCAGGGTAAGGGGGAGGGTCTGGCAAGACAACCGGGGGTGCCCTACGTCGTCAGCCGTCGCAGGAACACCCCCCTGGTCGCTGCAACCCACCATACCGGCCGTGCGAACGCACGGACGGTATGGGTTTCCATCTTCGGCGTCCTCCGGCGAGGGAGACACGTCGTCTCCCTCCGCCCTCCTCTCTGATTCTGCCTCTATAAATACCCCCGTCGCTCCGCCGTTCTGAGCAGCTCGGTCCTGACGGAGAAAGACCCCCACTTCCTCTCTTCCCACTCCGACAGGAAGCCCTCCAGCTCCAGCGGCCTCCCCTCTTCCTCCTCGTCGCTCTGCCGCACTACCAGCTGCAGGGTTGCTCTCCCTCGCTCTTCCCGCGCCACGCCGCACCCAGCTGGCGCCTCTCCGGCCCTCTCCTCGCCGCCGCCCCTTCCCCCGGGCATCTTCTTCTCCGACGACAGTCGATACGACTGTCGCCCGCTCCGACCCCTCCTCGTCCTACTAAGTAGGTAGAACTCCTACTCTTTCTCCCCTCTTCCTTTTCCTCATTTTACATCTTTACTGTTACCCCGATCCGACCAATCACCCTCACCTTCTCCACCTCCGGCCCCTGCTCCGGCAACCCGCTCCCATCACTCCAGCAACCCACACGGCTCGCCGACCACCGCAGAACCTCCGCCTCCTCACCCTGATCAACCTCCGCCCTTCCACTTCCCCCAAATCACCCTCTGCAACTCCACCGAACAAACCCATCTCCCGACCCACAGTCCGACCTAGGGCAGCCCTTAGGCTCCGCCCCGCCACCTGCACACCCCCCGAGCACCTTCGCCGTGCCACGGCGAAGGTCCTCCGCGTTTCTGATTGGGCCGAGAGGCCGTTTTTCTGTGGGCAGGTACCTGCGCTCGTCGCCGCCATTGTTGAAGCGAAGCAGCTTCTTCACCTGCTGCCCCTCCCAGGCTGTGCGGGGGCATTTCGGCAAAGCGTCAGGCTGCAGTTGAGGCGAAGCTCTCGCGCGAAGCCCCCGCGCTTCGCCTCGACTGCCGCTGCTTCCTCCGCGCAGGCACCCAAATTGGGGTGGGACATTTAGTCCCACCTCGTAACCTTTTAGAGGAGCGCGCCTGCATAAAGGCAAAAAGTGCCTTATGCTCGTTGCCTCCTGAGCACGGGGTGAGGTCCCTCTCACTCACTCGCTCGACCCGGTCTCGTCCGCGCTCACGCCTCGCGGACCTGGCCCGACCCGACTTAGACTGACCTGCACTCCTCGCCCACCACTCACGCCGGTGGGCCTGGACCCGGGCGCGACCCGTACCCGGCAACCCGGCAGCTCTGGGAGAGCTTTCCTAAGAGCAGATTCTGTGAGAGAGAGACGCGGGGGAGGGTAGAGATAGGTTTTGCCCCTCTGATCAAGCGGTGCAAGTTTGCAGGCACAGGTGAAGAAGAAGAACCGGAGAAGAAGACTGACGGAAGAAGAGCAGCCAGGACTACTCGAAGCAAAGAGGAAAAGGCGAAAAAGAAGAAGACGAGCGAGGCAGAGAAGAAGGACGACGAAAGCTGAAGGAAGGAGCACGAGCGGCACTGTAGCAGTGGCGGTTTAAGTCGTCTGATTGGAAAATCAGACGACGTCCTGAAGGCAAAGAAGGAGAAGGAAGGCGAGGCAGAGGAGGAACACAGAGAGGCCAAGTGAAGACTCTGCAGAAGAAGAAGAGCACGAGAAGAAGATCTGAAGAAAGGAAAAGAAGAAAGAAAGAAGAAGAAGAAGAACAGGATCGCTCTGCAGAAGAAAAAGGAAGAGACGAGCAGAAACAGCTGAAAGAAGAAGAAGAACAAAGGAAGAGAGCAGAAGATCTGAGAAGGAAGAAGAGGAGAAGCAAAGAGAAAAGAAGAAAAGCCAACAAATTCTCTCTCTCTCTTTCTTTATTTTTGTAAAAGAAACTTGTACCCCTAGAATACAACTTGCTCCCTGAGTTCGACCTCGGGAACTCTTTATTTCCGAGTAACAAATTGTATTAAACTGGTAATCACCTCTCTATACTATACTACGACGAAATAATAAAACTATAGAGGAAGGTCGCCACCAGTTTTTGGCGCCGTTACCGGGGAGCAACGGCTATTCTAGAGGTAAACATTCCTGTTTCTTTTTAATTTCTGATAATCTCCTCTCTTTTGTGCAGCTACAGGAAATCAAGAAGACAAGCAACCGCACGACAACCACTCCGAGGACAGGTAAATTTTTCCTCTCGCTATTAACCCCTAAACTCTAAAGAGGAAGAAAAGAAAAGAACAAGCAATATAGAGCTAACCTGTCTTCCATACTTAGTAACCATAAAATGTTGCATGTTTTCAACCCATTATTCCTGCACACTATTAAGGGTATTTAGGGGCTAACACATTCTTGCTTGAGCCCTAATTACCCAACAAAGAACTAACTGGACCAAGTAGAGCCAACCTAGGATCCAACACTAGGGATTTAGAGACACACTCCTTAAGCAAGAATTGAGAAAACCAAATGAAGTGTGCCCAAACCCTTGTCTGAAAATACCTATTCAAAGAAAACCTAAAACAATTGGCTCTCTAAACACTTGAACCCTAAAAGACAAGACCCAAAAGCTCTCAAAGGAAACAAGAGGTAAAGTTGACCCCTTGGGTCAACCAACCTTAAAATTATGTCACTTTCTCACTCAAAATACCTAAGAGTTCAAGTGTAACTTTAAGCACCCTGATCTTAAACTAAAATTGGTAGACTTAAGAGGTCAAGATCCCCATTCTGGTCTACCTGGAACCGTAGTGACAAGAGAGGTCGGGTGGGGGAAACCCTGTAACCCGTGGGGACGCTCTACCGTGTAGGGGTCTTCGCGGGACTCACCCTCTCTGGCTGCCCAGGTAATTCTCAGGTGGACGATCTTTCTGATCAAGGGGTCCATCTGCCCCGCACCTCTATAGTCACCCAACAATTTTTGGGTATCTTGATTGGGTCCAGCACCTGCTTATCTCATCCAGTCCTTCAGTATTTTGCAGGAGGTCCTTGAAACCTCCTATAGAAATTCACTCTCCCCGAGGCTAAGCCTCGGCTCCCTTGTTTTTGCAGAAATCATTCACTTAGCCCCTCTTTCCTCTGATTCTGAACAAAATCCCCTTCTTCCATCTCGATTCAAACTTCTGATTCTATATCTTGATTCCACCACCTGATTCGAAGATGCAGCCTAATTACCTAGCAAGACTACCATTCAAAAAACCTGAATATCTGAGATCCATGAAAGATAAGATGATTGAGGATGCCCTTGAATTCTATGAAATCAAACCCTCAACACCAGTAGAAAACATTCAGGTTGATGTCCCAACAACCACAGCTTTCATCATAAACTGTGCCCAGATTCTATTGACTGAAATTACAAAAGGATCAACCCGAGATATGCTCATGACAGGATACATTGAGATAGAAAAATTACACCAATCTGAATACCTTCAATGCTTGACAAATCCTGTACTTTGGGAACAACACCAAGATGCCCTTATGAAACGGGTAGAAATGATGAAATCAGTAGAACAAATTATCAACCAGAAATACCCGTATATACCAGAAATAGAGGATGAACCATCTTGGAACAGTATTAAGGAACAATCCAGTTTCCCAGATCTCGGGATTGAGGCACAAAGTGGTTGTAAAATCCCAACCCAGATAGAAGACAATGTTGAATTAGGTTGGGATATTACAGGAGAACACAATGATGAGCCAAACTTAGACCATGAATTGCCAAGCCTAGAATTTCAAAACTCCTGCAATAATGAGATCAGAACTGAACCTTCTGAGGGTATAAATTTCGCCCCTTATTTTGATAAGGTAGCCCTCAAAAGTTATTCAGACTTAGGTTCTAATAATTCTACCCACATCCTAAGCCTAGAACCTAAATCTGAAACTTATTGGGAAGATTATGAGGCCCCTTATGAGAAAGATCAAATTTTTACAGAATATGATTCCGGGCCTCTATTTGATGAATATCCCTCTCCAACATCTTCAGAAAATCTGATCGATTTTCCAGAGAACATGCCAATTTATGATACAGAGACTGAGGAGTTGGACGAGTTGGATTTTAATTGGGTCTATCCTACCAGCTTGGAGCTTGAGCCTAGACAGAATACCTTTTCGAGCCCAGAATTGACATATAGGCTAGACCCCAATCAGGCTGTTGATTCCACATCTGAGGATTTTTGCTGTGGTGGAATTCATGATCATGAATCTCATTTTTGCCAACTCTCCGACAATTTCAAATCTGACTATAATTGCGGAGAGATTCCCCTTCCTGAACACGCCAGGCCTATCTACGACCTCAGTTCTCATGACTCTAACTCCGACTCTGAGGTCCTGATTCCCGAGATCACTGATAACACAGAATCATTCCTTTTCGATCCTCAGGAACCAAAAACAGAAAATGCCAAGAGTAATTACAACCAAGAATCCAAATTTTTTCTCGAATCCGATTCCTTTCATCCTACAGACACTCTTCCGGCATTTGATAGTTACCCAGAGGACTCTCTACAGAAAACCACCTATCATCCATTTCTAGAAGAGCCCTCGTACACAATGGCCACCTCATCCGCACACACAGAACGGATCAAAACCTCTTCCAAACCCTGACCCGCAACCGGACTCAATTTCTATTCAGATTCACCTCTCACCGAGCCGATTGCATTTCCACATCGGGTTTGGAACACTGATCAGACTACATACCATGCTCTATCATTCTCTGATCACCCCTGTAGGGTTCCTGCATCAATCACTGATTATTCTATGGGTCCCTACTCTGACCAGGCTGATTCGACTCAGCCAAACCCTGCGTTTACACTTCCACATCTATCTGAGCTTCACAGTATATGGTGGGTTCCACACTTTTTTATCCACATCTATCAACCCACCAGATTGATTGGGTTTGGGCTACATCATTAGCCTGTCGATCTGAACAAGCACCTGGTTGGACCAACCAGGCTCTTAATCAAGGTGCTTGTCTTACAAAACTCCGCTGATTTCACCATCCCCTCTCCATCGCATTTCTCGCTTGGTTGAAGGCATCAAATTTAGCGCTCAACAGGAGGCAGCCCGTCATTCTCTTTGAAAACCTGAAACTTGTTCTGACACCTTTTTGCACTTGAAGTTCACACTTTAGGACAGCCGACTCCACCTCAGGTGCTTGCATCTGAGATTAGAAATCGTCCGCAACAGTCACCCCGACCCATTCACTCATCAAAACAGCTGTCCTAATGTATGAACTTAGTTGAATGAAAACCCCTAGGTTACAATGAGGACATTGCAAATCTTAGGCATGGGGGGGTATGAAAGTGCAAAACTTGTAAGAAAAGGTTTCAAACAAAAAAATTCACATATGCTAAAAACACCATAAAAATTAAAAAAAATTTTCGAAAAAGAATAAGAGGAAAAGAGGAGAAGGAAATTTTGTGAAGGAGAAGGAGAAAAGAAACAAAATGAAAAAGGAGCGCAAAATTATGAGAAAAAAGTGATAGTCATTAGTAAAGAACTAAGGAATTAACCTAAGTTCTAGACCTCATTCAAGAAAATAACTGAAAAGTGCATAATGAGATTAGTAAGAACGCAAACCTTAGGCATTCTTGAATAGACTCTTAGTACCCATTAAGATTTAGACATTCCTCAAGAGGTTGAGGAAAATGAAAAGCTGAAGTATTAGGTCTAAGGCTTAGGGAGTATTTGGCCTCATTAACTAATTTTTGGTTTACGGGACTTAGTAACCTAAGCACCCTAACCTCACACACAGCCTGGTTCAGTAAGCGTAAAAATCAAAATCACGCAGAAGCGTCGCGAAATTCTAAAAAGAACACCTAGAGTAGGAGCGGCCGATCAACACAAGTTGATTTAGACGAGTTCCCAGCGCGGAGAGGCGGGAAATCCCCTCGAAGATGCGTAACAAAATATCATCTCCTCGGTGCTTGTCTCTTAGGATATTCACATATCCTACTGGGGGCATGTAAGCACTCTGCTGGTTCAGACACCATGGATGGGATTATCTCGAAATCTCAATTGCCAGGGTCTGGATTCGGCCACGGAACACCATGGATGGGATTATCTCGAAATCTCAATAGCCAGGGTTCCGGGGGTTGCCATGGGCGGTGCTATCTCGAAGCATCGATCGCCAGGAACCCTTGAGGATTGATGATGGGAGCAAGGAATCTGATACAGACCATGCTGAAAAGCCAATCCTAGGCTAGAACTAAAAAGAAAAAGAGAGAGAAAACTCTCCAAACAGAAAAACTTTCTATCTCTCTCTTATAAAACGCACTGCGAACTGAGCCAGGGCTAAAATCATTTCAAGCACGGGTGCTTTAACCACAAAGTCCAATAAACCTTAGGTTAGTTCTTGTGGGCCTTAAAAACCTTTGCTAAAGACTGAGGCTAAAGCTAGACAGATTTGGATCTTGATTGGTACTAGAGTACCTTTTAGGCCTATGGTCAGCATTCTAACCTAATCTAAGCTCAAATGAAAAAGCACTTATCTGAAGCTATTAAGAACTTCATGGTCTAGAACAAGGGTTGAAACCTTAAGTTTTTGCTAAGGGACTAGCAAAAGCTAGGCATGGGGGTATGATGTGAACCTCATCATGAGCCATAACTAGCTCATTTTGACCTAATACAAAGGATAAAAGCTCCTACATAACTCAAGGAAAGGCTTAACTCAGAGAATTCTGAGTTTAAGGAGAAAACAAGCCATAAGGGGTAAAAATGCAATTTTACCAGTATAATCTGCATATAGGGTAATTCAGGGTCCAAACATAGGTCAAACAAACCAAATAAGAAGGAAAGTGGGATGATCTGATAAGGACTACAGCAATTCCAAGGAACTAAATGATAATCTGTAACCCTAAAACAAACCCACTTCAAATTCACGAGGTTCGAGGCAAAGTAAAAATAGAATAAACCCTCTAAAATTCATATAAAAATAATCTCTAGGGTTTAGAACCTTCAATTTGGCCTTCAGAACCCATTTTGACCTACATTGAGAATCATACCCAATTAATAACTTAATTTGGGTTTTTGCGTAAATTGACCAGTCAAACAAGGTTTAATCTAGAAATAAAATTCACCATCAGATTCCTTAGGTCCTAATTAGTCATGTATAAAAACTTGAGCCTAAGAAGAAACCTTCTTGACCAACTTTACACTTTGGTCCTCATATATTTACTTTTTGGCCCTCAACTTTTGAACCCTCGCATTTCTGCCCCTAACTCTCCTTCGTTCTTTGCATTCAGGTCCCTCCTGCCAAAACCTGACCAGCACCATGCTCCGGCGACCTTGCGCGGAGCATGGCGCCGCGCAGGGTAAGGGGGAGGGTCTGGCAAGACAACCGGGGGTGCCCTGCGTCGTCAGCCGTCGCAGGAACACCCCCCTGGTCGCTGCAACCCACCATACCGGCCGTGCGAACGCACGGACGGTATGGGTTTCCATCTTCGGCGTCCTCCGGCGAGGGAGACACGTCGTCTCCCTCCGCCCTCCTCTCTGATTCCGCCTCTATATATACCCCCGTCGCTCCGCCGTTCTGAGCAGCTCGGTCCTGACGGAGAAAGACCCCCACTTCCTCTCTTCCCACTCCGACAGGAAGCCCTCCAGCTCCGGCGGCCTCCCCTCTTCCTCCTCGTCGCTCTGCCGCACTACCAGCTGCAGGGTTGCTCTCCCTCGCTCTTCCCGCGCCACGCCGCACCCAGCTGGCGCCTCTCCGGCCCTCTCCTCGCCGCCGTCCCTTCCCCCGGGCATCTTCTTCTCCGGCGACAGTCGATACGACTGTCGCCCGCTCCGGCCTCTCCTCGTCCTGCTAAGTAGGTAGAACTCCTCCTCTTTCTCCCCTCTTCCTTTTCCTCATTTTACATCTTTACTGTTACCCCGATCCGACCAATTGCCCTCACCTTCTCCACCTCCGGCCCCTGCTCCGGCGACCCGCTCCCATCACTCCAGCAACCCACACGGCTCGCCGACCACCGCAGAACCTCCGCCTCCTCACCCTGATCAACCTCCGCCCTTCCACTTCCCCCAAATCACCCTCTGCAACTCCACCGAACAAACCCATCTCCCGACCCACAGTCCGACCTAGGGCAGCCCTTAGGCTCCGCCCCGCCGCCTGCACACCCCCCGAGCACCTTCGCCGTGCCACGGCGAAGGTCCTCCGCGTTTCTGATTGGGCCGAGAGGCCGTTTTTCTGTGGGCAGGTACCTGCGCTCGTCGCCGCCATTGTTGAAGCGAAGCAGCTTCTTCACCTGCTGGCCCTCCCAGGCTGTGCGGGGGCATTTCGGCAAAGCGTTAGGCTGCAGTTGAGGCGAAGCTCTCGCACGAAGCCCCCGCGCTTCGCCTCGACTGCCGCTGCTTCCTCCGCGTAGGCACCCAAATTGGGGTGGGACATTTAGTCCCACCTCGTAACCTTTCAGAGGAGCGCGCCCGCATAAAGGCAAAAAGTGCCTTATGCTCGTTGCCTCCTGAGCACGGGGTGAGGTCCCTCTCACTCACTCGCTAGACCCGGTCTCGTCCGCGCTCACGCCTCGCGGACCTGGCCCGACCCGACTTAGACTGACCTGCACTCCTCGCCCACCACTCACGCCGGTGGGCCTGGACCCGGGCGCGACCCGTACCCGGCAACCCGGCAGCTCTGGGAGAGCTTTCCTAAGAGCAGATTCTGTGAGAGAGAGACGCGGGGGAGGGTAGAGATAGGTTTTGCCCCTCTGATCAAGCGGTGCAAGTTTGCAGGCACAGGTGAAGAAGAAGAACCGGAGAAGAAGACTGACGGAAGAAGAGCAGCCAGGACTACTCGAAGCAAAGAGGAAAAGGCGAAGAAGAAGAAGACGAGCGAGGCAGAGAAGAAGGACGACGAAAGCTGAAGGAAGGAGCACCGAGCGGCACTGTAGCAGCGGCGGTTTAAGTCGTCTGATTGGAAAATCAGACGACGTCCTGAAGGCAAAGAAGGAGAAGGAAGGCGAGGCAGAGGAGGAACACAGAGAGGCCAAGTGAAGATTCTGCAGAAGAAGAAGAGCACGAGAAGAAGATCTGAAGAAAGGAAAAGAAGAAAGAAAGAAGAAGAAGAAGAACAGGATCGCTCTGCAGAAGAAAAAGGAAGAGACGAGCAGAAACAGCTGAAAGAAGAAGAAGAACAAAGGAAGAGAGCAGAAGATCTGAGAAGGAAGAAGAGGAGAAGCAAAGAGAAAAGAAGAAAAGCCAACAAATTCTCTCTCTCTCTTTCTTTATTTTTGTAAAAGAAACTTGTACCCCTAGAATACAACTTGCTCCCCGAGTTCGACCTCGGGAACTCTTTATTTCCGAGTAACAAATTGTATTAAACTGGTAATCACCTCTCTATACTATACTACGACGAAATAATAAAACTATAGAGGAAGGTCGCCACCACCTACCATCAGCCTTCGCCATCTCCACGCCCCCCAAACCGTGCCTGCACCCTCTTCCTCGCGCCTGCAGACCAGCGCCCGCCCTTCCCCGTACCTGCGCTCTCGTGCCCACGCCAGCCGCAGCAACGCCCTCCTCAGCCTACAGCGCACACCTTCCCCGCGCCTGCAGACCTGGACGCCCGCGCCTGCCTTTGCGAGACCAGCAGCCGCGCCTGCAGACCCGTCCGCCCGCTCCTGCAGACTCGCCAGCAGCAGCACATGGCTGATCTCATGCCAGCAGGCCGCGCAAGCTCACCGGTTGCAGCACCTTTGCCGGAGCTCGTCCGGCCACCTCCGGCTGCCGCGCGACTCGCCGCCACCACCGATTCGAAGCCCTCGGTCTAAGGGACCTCCTCCGAGCTTCCCGCACCCGGCCATCCGCTCCTCGTAGCGCAAGACAAAGGGGAAAAATTCCCCTATTTCGCTACAGTAAACCATCAATTAGAAATTACATTTTCTGCCATTGTCACTTTTTAATGATATTTTATTGATTCTGCATTGCGGAAAATATCCTCTAGTTTCTCATAATTGCCATTTCAGCATTGTTTCTTGCTTAAACCTTAATCTAAAGGCAATCTTGGCTTGATTCTTGTCCAAACTAACTACGAACGAACGTTTTTAATTGGTGCAAATTTTAATACGTCATTGCCTCCCTGTCGATACGACCCGCTCCTCTACGAGTGGTTATTTCTTCTTAAATATTGATCAGTCGATTTTTCCACCACATTAAACTCCAACCGACTTAAAAGCGAAAGATCGATCAGTCACTCATGATCTTGAATCTCATTCAGACTTTGATTTTCGCAAACTCTCCGACGATTTCGAATCTGACCATAACATCGGAGAAAATCTACTTCCGGATTATAACAAGCCAATTTTCTTTGAAGCCACCTACTCCATGATAAACACCAGTTTATCATCATTTTTATGCTTTAAAACTAACCTAGCTCTTAGGATTTTACTCCGCAAACGGGTTTTTGGGCTGCATTTAGGCATAAATTAGGATAGGCATGCATTGCATTTTTTATTGTTGTTTTAATGTGTTTTTGTGAGTGTTAGGGATGTATAGATTCACAGATCCCTAAAACCCTAGCACTCAAGAAGGCAATTGGTGAAGGAGAAGCCTAGACTAGTTGGAACCCAGCTTGATCCAGCTCACCATAGCTGGAACCTAGCTTACTTGAACTAGGGTTAGCTCATCCGAGCTCCATTCAGCTAATCTCAGCTGGATGGCAGCTCAAGAGAGTTCACCTTAGCTCACCCTAGCTCAAGTCAGCTCAGATCCAGCTCAACTTAGCTGAGTCTAGCTCACCTCAGCTCCCACTAGTTCACAGGGAGCTCTAGCTAGCTCAGCTGAGTTGACAGGAGTTCACCCCAGCTCAGATCCAGCTACATCCAGCTCCACTCAACTCCAGCCAGCTGAAGAAGAATTCATCTCAGCTCAGGAAGCTCAAGTCCAGCTCCCGGGGATTCAGCTTAGCTCATCTCAGTTGAGCTAAGCTACCTTAGCTGCCTCAACCAGCTTGATTCTCCCCGATAGCACTAGACCTAGCTCACCTTAGCTCATTTTGGTAGAAGCTAGCTCACTTTAGCTTGGCTTAGCAACTAGCAAAGAACTAGCAAGCTAAGCCAGCTAGAGTAGCCCCATGCCAGCCTCTTCAGCAGCAGCCAGCTCCAGCTCCAGCTCCAGACTTCTTCTCCTCAGCTCCCTCCTCCAAACCCTAGCTCCAACACCTTCTCCTCTACTCCTCCATTAGCTAAGCTAGCTTAGCTTAGCTTAGCTATGCTCCAACTTCCTTGGCTTGTACTACCCCAAAAACCCACCTACCAACTCTACCCAACTAGCTCCACCTAAGCTCCACATAAGCTAACCTACTTGGCACCAACCTAACCTAGCCATAGGATCACCAACCACCCTCATCCTTCCATCCTAGCCCTCCATTTCAAGGGGTACCTTAACCCCCCATCCTACCCTATAAAAAGACCACTACCCACCACCATTCAAGCCATCCTTGGCTAGCCATTTCACTCTTATATTCCACCAAGAATCCCACGTCCAAGAGAGAAGAAGAAGAAGAAGATTAAGGGGATATTCTGTCCCCTTGGTGCCTTCCCCTCTTCCCTTCTCTCTTGGGTCACGCCAGCCAAAGGAGAAGCCAGGCAAGGAAGATCTTGGAGGAGATCTTGAAGGTGGTCACGCCACCTTGGAGGAGTTTTAAGGGTGGTGCACGCCCACCCCTTTGGAGAGAGCATTAAAGGTGGTAGCTTCCACCTTGGAGGAGCTCTCAAGGAAGGAGAAGAAGGAGGCCCTCTTTTCAAGCCAAGGAGCAGCTAGGCTTGAAGCAAGAAGACAACCTTCTTCACCATTGTTACAAGAGGATTTGTGTTTCTTTTCTTGCTTTTAAATTGTTCAATTCTAGTAGAAGCTTTCCTCTACTTGTCCTTGAAAAGAACACTCATTCTACTCAATCAAAAATTGCCTTCTTTTAAGCTTTTTATTGCAGTTGTTTGTTTTGGTTCTAGCACTTATTTCACCTCTTCTTCCTAATTACCCTAGGCCTACACTTGCCTAGAGTGAGCTTAGGAAGATGATATTTCTATCTTTTAGATTTTTAATCATTTGTAGGTGTTAGTTCTTTTCGCTACAATCTGCCGTTTGCCCTCGTCTTTTCAAAATACAAAAAAATTACATATTGAAAAGTATTAAAAAGAAAGTTGAGATTGTATTCCAAGCAAGAGAATCATTATTGCAATTTTTGCCTCCTTGGACGACCCTAGATACTCCCCTATCTAGGATATAAATTTTAAAAGCGAAAGTGGATTCGCGTGTTACAACGACGTTAAAAAACTGCTTTTACAAATCACGCGTATTTCGCTATCACTTTTTGGCACCGTTGCCGGGGAGGCACGGTTTTGCATTAACTCATTTTCTCTTGCTTGAAGTGGATCTCATCCCCTTCTCTTTCTTTCTTTTGTGTGTGCAGGAACTACAGCGGGAAGGCGGGAATCTGGAAGAGAGAGCTCAAAGGTCCTTTTCTTCCCGCGAAAATTCAGGTTGGTTCCTCTTTCTGGTCACATAAATAATTAAAACTACCAAAAATATATTAAACTTGGCTTTCAGGACCCTAAACACTAAAATTAAGTGGAGTGGTGCGTTTTAAAATCCATTGTTTGCTTGTATGCTTCTTTAACACCACTCCATTGCAAGTATTGGTGTTCTGTTTTTCGGGTCCAGATTTCTGTCCGGACGTGAAAAATCGATTCCTAACACCCCAGGCCTCCTAAAATTATAAAATTTCATAGAGTGATTCCCAATTAAGTTAGGAACATCTGTTCCAAATTTCAAATCAATTGGATTTTTATTTAATTTTTAAAAATTCGTGGATTGCAGAGAGGTCATACCCTCTTATCTTCCTGTTTTGCTACTGTCCGCGAATTTTCAGAATTTTTATACTCATCCAATTTTTGGGAAATTGAGATTGTTGGAATCCTTGTGAAATTTTATATATCATATAAAATCATAAAAATTTTCTGAGATCGGTGGTAGTACTAAAAAGTTCATAATACCCACAGGTATTATTTCTAGACTTTGACATCAGTACAATTAAAAATTCAAAACAATTATCAAACGAATTCCTAAAATCTTACAAAATTTTTTTCTGGAATCCTTGTTTGATTTTATTCAAATTAGTGGTGTTGTTTGACTTGTTTGGACCACTACTTAATTCTGAAAGCGTAAAAAATAACTCATTGGTAGTTAAATTTCTGTCTTAGGGATAATTGGCTTAGGGTTTCTTTCTTTCTCTTTTGAGGATTAATTCAAAGGAAATATACAATCACCCATACAACTTGTTTTCCTTTGATTGTGGGTTTTCAAACTTGTTTGAAAATTTAACTAAAGAAACCCTAAAATACATTCAATTAAATCAAATCCTAAAAGACAAAAATACAAAAAAAAAAAAATTGTGTGACAACTTGATTTTCATTGGAGCCACTCTCCAATTCCTGCACACACAAAAAAAAATCAAATAACAGGGCAACAACCCAATAAACGCCCTCCACATTCCGTGTGCACTATAGAATCCTAGACCTAATTAAAATTTGTAGCAACTTGACCCCTAAGGCTTTATCAACTTAGGCTTGCTATTTAGGTCTTAAGTTTTCTTTAGTTAGTACCAATTCTGTCATCTATATCTGGTGTTCAGGCTGAGGGGCCGTGTCAAACGACCAGGCGCGGGTTTGTACAAGCACCTGGGGTTTTCCCTGGGAAACGTTTGGGCCCAAACCTCCCCTTAAGCAACTTGGCTGGATTTGTTGATAGAACGGGTATTCACTATTGACTACTTATTTCCTATATAGACCAAGTCTTAGGCTATTATTAGGGAGTCACAATTAAGTTAGGTCTAGTTTTTGTTTGTTTGAATTGCACACTTTCTCTCATCTCTTTCTCTTCTCCTCCCCTCCCCATTCTTCCATTTTATGCACGGGCGACGGTCTCAAAATCCGCACTTGGAAGGACCATTTGATTTCGCCCCCCACGTAAAAAGACCACTTTTTTTGTCTTCTCCTGAAAAAATGGAAACACAACAAAATAGGTCCACTGACCCTTCCACGTCTACCTCTAACCCCACCTCTAACCCTAATTCTAACCCTTCCACCCAAAACCCAACCACCAGTAACTTCCCACACTTGGAGCTCCCCAATCTTGAGTTGCCCCACACACAACATCAAGACCCCCTACCTGATCTTTTAAAATTGATGGCCGATCAGATTAATAAATTAAATTCCAATCAACAAACATTGACTAGGAACATCCAAAACCTAGCCAATCCAAGGCCAAACCCACCACCCCGTCAGCAGCCTGTTGTTCCTCTAAAAGATTTCTATGATCCGTCTTATTATGAGGAACGACCAGGGGTGGTCATACTGGAGGGGGACTTTGAGATCAAGCCAGCCGTCCTGAACCTGATTAAACACTTTCATGGCCTTCCTAGGGAAGACCCTTTCAGCCACCTTGAAGAACTAACTCTTCTTGCACAGACAACCCGTTCCCGAAATGTGCAAGAAGACATATGGCTGATGCGGCTTTTTCCATTATCTCTTAAAGATAAGGCCGCTTATTGGTTCAGGACCATTGGCCGACCCATTACAACATGGCCTCAACTCAAGAGTGCCTTCCTCAAGAAATTCTTTCCCATAGGTCGTACCAATTCCTTACGAAGATCTATTACGACCTTTCACCAAAAATCTGGCGAAACTTTCCATGATTCTTGGGAAAGATTTCAGGACCTTTTAAGAAGTTGCCCGCACCACGAGATTCCTTTGTGGCAGCTCGTGCAAATCTTCTATCATGGATTAGAAGATCAAATCCGACAATTTGTCGACGCCTCGTGTGGCGGCAACTTCTTAAATAAAGATGCTGAAAGTGCTTATGATCTATTTGAAGAAATGAGTGAAAACTCATTTAACCAAGCTTCCATGAACACATTTTGCAGAACCCAAAACCCGCAGTTTGGTGTTCATGAAATAGGCGCTCAATCTATCCCAGTCACCCAAGACGATCTTCAAATGATCGCTCAGAAACTTGACCAGATGCATATTAATCAGAAGAAAATTGAGGAAAGACTCGCCACATCAATTCAAGCTCCACACCCACATCTAACCCAACCTAACTTTCCATGAAGAGAAAATTTGTACAATCTCAACACCACTCCTGCTGATTATTCTGAGGTTTCCCATGATTCACTGGGGAATTTCAATTATCCAGATCTTAACCCCACCCAAAATATTTCTGCCATCCAGGAGCCCTTTAAAAATTCTTCCAATTGGAAAAATTACCCGAACTACTCCTGGAATAATCAAGTTTCCTCCCAACCATATCATTTTAATGGGTATGGGTCGAATCCAAATTTCCATCCTGGGCCATCCCAACAAGATATCAATGCCCAGATGCTACGGACCCTGCAGGATATGCAAACAAAAATGACGGAAGTAACCCGTAACATCACAAATCTGAACAATCAGATTGGGGTTGCTCCCACGCAAAGACCTGTAGGACATCTTCCGTCCCAACCCATACCCAATCCCAATCACCAAGGGAACCATTATATGGGCAGAAATCCACATTATCCAAATCAGCCTCCTCCTAATCCACCTCAGCAGCCGCCCAGGTTCCTGCAATCACAGGCCCCCCCACCTCCTCCAAATAATAATCTGACTGCACATGCAGTTACCTTGAGGAGTGGGAAAACCACCACTGACCCCGAGCCTTCGCACGAACCTGGTAAGATACATGTGCAAGTTGACTCCCCACCTCCCCATCAGGAAGAAAAAGAACAAAAATCTCAAGACAAGATTCCTATCCCTTTCCCACAAGCTCTCTACCCTACCACCAACAAAAGAAAGAAATCTGAGCCCACTACAGAAGAACTCATGGAGCTATTTGGGCAAGTTCATATCAATATCCCTCTCCTAGATGCCATTAAATATATACCTGCCTATGCTAAATTTTTAAAGGAGATTTGTACTCCTAAAAGGCAGGCCAAAAATCTAGGACAGGTGCATCTTTCGGAGACAGTAAGCTCTGTCATACAGAGTAAGCTGCCTCCTAAGATGAAAGATCCGGGGGCGCCTTTAATTTCTGTAATTATTGATGACACTACATTTAATCGCGCCCTCCTTGATCTTGGTGCCTCTGTAAATATTATTCCCACAAGTTTATTCGAAGAATTTCAGATCGGTGAATTAAAACCCGTCGAGGTTACCCTGCAATTAGCCGACCGATCTACAATCAAACCTCGTGGGATTGTCGAGGATGTATTAGTCAAGGTCCAGAATTGTGTCTTCCCTGCAGACTTTCTGGTTCTTGACATTGAGGCACCCGAATCATTACTGGACTCCCCGATAATCCTTGGACGCCCCTTTTTGGCTACTGCAAAGGCAAATATCAATTGCCACACAGGCAAAATGGATATCAACTGTGCAGGCCAAACTATCACCTTAGATATTTTTAAATCCTCCAGGAGATTCCATGATGATAACTTCTTTGAGGACTCAGATACTGAAATTTCTAATATGGTGGAGGAGACAATGTTAATAGATACCCTTACCGACCACAGTTTTTTTGAGGACTTTGATTCAGACTCAGTGGTCGGCGAGATCTGTGATCCGGAAACTTGTCTTGACTCCAAATTTGTTCCTGATACCCCCCCTAACCCACCCACTATTCACGCACCTAATTTTTCCACACTAACTCACCATTCCTTCCCCGACCCCTTTCTTACGGACCTGCCACCAACCCCGCCCGAGTTTGGCACCCAACCTGAATTAAAACCATGGCCAGACTCGGGCCACACTTATCAATTTCCATCTCACTTTGATCCCAATATTATTTCTAATCAATTTTCTAGGGATCTAGACGAAGACACCTTTTTTGCGGGCATCCAAGTGTCCAATTATTTACATGATTTTCCGTCTTCTGTGCATACCTTCACGCCCGGCTGAATGGCGTAAAAGATAGCATTGGATGGGAGGTAACCCATCATTTTCTTGCTTTCCTTTTTTCTTCTTTTTCCAGGTTTTGTTCATCCTAAACCCGACCGTCATCACTAAGGTGATCCCTTTTCCCTCCTAATGCATGAGGACATGGCATATCTTAAGCATGGGGGGGTGTTTTTAAATTTTTATGATCGATTCAGGATGTTCAAAACCTAAAAACATGCAATTTTCTTTAATTTATTTCCTGCTTGCATACCAAAAATATATATATATATATATATATATATATATATATATATATATATATATATATATATATGTTTGAGGAAAAATTTTGAAATCGGGACTAAGGTCGAAAAATTCACTTCTGGTACAATGGGATTTAATCTTTAACAAACTAAGGATGAGGATTTGGATCTGATCATTAGAATTCCAGGGTCTATTTTAGACTAGATGAGATATCCTTCTCTAAAATTTCACCTGAACTCATGATAGTTCAGGTGACTTGATCCTATTTTGTAATATGGAAAGTATTTGACTTAGTTTTTGACTCAAAAACTTGCGGTTCTCGAGAAACTTCTTGTGTCAATTTTCACACACAAGCTAACATTTAAAAACAACTAAAAATTTGAAAAACTCCCTTGTTTGGATTTAGTAAAAGTCTGAATCAGGTCATTGGTTTGAGTTCCCACCGTCAAGAAGAAGGAAAATACCTTCTTTGAGGACGCGATGTCAACATGTTACCGCCTCGGCGCTGCTCTATATCTATATTTCATATCTTTAGACGGAGCATTAAAGCGCATTTCAGCAGCTCAAGTGTCTTGGACGGTGCTCTACCTATAGCGTCGGAGCAAGAGCTTGAGTTTGCTTGGAGCGCCCCTTTTCACCGCATCGTGTTTTGGGGTTGTGAGCTCCTGGGTGGTGTCATGGACAGTGCTATCCCGAAGTACTGGTGCCAGAGCCCCCTCGAGGAATGGTAATGGGAATGATGATACCGACACATCTGTTGTAAGACTAAGCTAAAAATAAGCATGGGGAAAAAAAAAAAAATAATAATAACACGTCCTTATTAAGGTTGGCTTTTCACAAGCACCGACACAAGGTTTTAAAGGAATTTGCAAGTTGCGAATCAGATTCACGAGCCAGAAAAATCCTAAAAACAAACATTTCAAGTCATCTGAATTAACAAGGGGTTAATTTGTGAATTTTCTGAGGATATATTGATCCCGTTCTATCTAATGGTTGGATCCAAAAACAAATCCTGATGTTTATCTTCAACAAATCCCGTATCTCCTGTGTTTTAATCTACCAAGGTCCCTTAAATCTCTTTTTCTCCTCAAAAGTCAAAAAAATTAGATTTCCCAAAAATTCCATTTTCCAAAAAAAAAAAAATTAATGTTTTGCTAAGAGACTAGCAAAAGATAAGCATGGGGGTGTGATAAACACCAGTTTATCATCATTTTTATGCTTTAAAACTAACCTAGCTCTTAGGATTTTACTCCGCAAACGGGTTTTTGGGCTGCATTTAGGCATAAATTAGGATAGGCATGCATTGCATTTTTTATTGTTGTTTTAATGTGTTTTTGTGAGTGTTAGGGATGTATAGATTCACAGATCCCTAAAACCCTAGCACTCAAGAAGGCAATTGGTGAAGGAGAAGCCCAGACTAGTTGGAACCCAGCTTGATCCAGCTCACCATAGCTGGAACCTAGCTTACTTGAACTAGGGTTAGCTCATCCCAGCTCCATTCAGCTAATCTCAGCTGGATGGCAGCTCAAGAGAGTTCACCTTAGCTCACCCTAGCTCAAGTCAGCTCAGATCCAGCTCAACTTAGCTGAGTCTAGCTCACCTCAGCTCCCACTAGTTCACAGGGAGCTCTAGCTAGCTCAGCTGAGTTGACAGGAGTTCACCCCAGCTCAGATCCAGCTACATCCAGCTCCACTCAACTCCAGCCAGTTGAAGAAGAATTCATCTCAGCTCAGGAAGCTCAAGTCCAGCTCTCGGGGATTCAGCTTAGCTCATCTCAGTTGAGCTAATCTACCTTAGCTGCCTCAACCAGCTTGATTCTCCCCGATAGCACTAGACCTAGCTCACCTTAGCTCATTTTGGTAGAAGCTAGCTCACTTTAGCTTGGCTTAGCAACTAGCAAAGAACTAGCAAGCTAAGCCAGCTAGAGTAGCCCCATGCCAGCCTCTTCAGCAGCAGCCAGCTCCAGCTCCAGCTCCAGACTTCTTCTCCTCAGCTCCCTCCTCCAAACCCTAGCTCCAACACCTTCTCCTCTACTCCTCCATTAGCTAAGCTAGCTTAGCTTAGCTTAGCTTAGCTATGCTCCAACTTCCTTGGCTTGTACTACCCCAAAAACCCACCTACCAACTCTACCCAACTAGCTCCACCTAAGCTCCACATAAGCTAACCTACTTGGCACCAACCTAACCTACCCACCCCCTCCAAAAGACACCTAAAAGTGGCGCCAAAAACTACCCATAACCACCCCTTAATGGCGCCACTTTTCCCTCCAAAATCCCCCCCTCATCTCCACCACACAATCCTCCTTGAATCCATCTCCACCGTCCACCTAACCCTCCTTCTAGAAGACCCCATGTTGGCGCCAACATGGTGGTGTCTCTCCACCACCAAAAGACACCAACACCACCATAACTACCCCCTTTAACACCTCTTGGGTTGGCGCCAACTCTACTTAGCCATAGGATCACCAACCACCTCCATTCTTCCATCCTAGCCCTCCATTTCAAGGGGCACCTTAACCCCCCATCCTACCCTATAAAAAGACCACTACCCACCACCATTCAAGCCATCCTTGGCTAGCAATTTCACTCTCATATTCCACCAAGAAGCCCACGTCCAAGAGAGAAGAAGAAGAAGAAGATTAAGGGGATATTCTGTCCCCTTGGTGCCTTCCCCTCTTCCCTTCTCTCTTGGGTCACGCCAGCCAAAGGAGAAGCCAGGCAAGGAAGATCTTGGAGGAGATCTTGAAGGTGGTCACGCCACCTTGAAGGAGTTTTTGAGGGTGGTGCACGCCCACCCCTTGGAGAGAGCATTAAAGGTGGTAGCTTCCACCTTGGAGGAGCTCTCAAGGAAGGAGAAGAAGGAAGCCCTCTTTTCAAGCCAAGGAGCAGCTAGGCTTGGAGCAAGAAGACAACCTTCTTCACCATTGTTACAAGAGGATTTGTGTTTCTTTTCTTGCTTTTAAATTGTTCAATTCTAGTAGAAGCTTTCCTCTACTTGTCCTTGAAAAGAACACTCATTCTACTCAATCAAAAATTGCCTTCTTTTAAGCTTTTTATTGCAGTTGTTTGTTTTGGTTCTAGCACTTATTTCACCTCTTCTTCCTAATTACCCTAGGCCTACACTTGCCTAGAGTGAGCTTAGGAAGAAGATATTTCTATCTTTTAGATTTTTAATCATTTGTAGGTGTTAGTTCTTTTCGCTACAATCTGCCATTTGCCCTCGTCTTTTCAAAATACAAAAAAATTACATATTGAAAAATATTAAAAAGAAAGTTGAGATTGTATTCCAAGCAAGAGAATCATTATTGCAATTTTTGCCTCCTTGGACGACCCTAGATACTCCCCTATCTAGGATATAAATTTTAAAAGCGAAAGCGGATTCGCGTGTTACAACGACGTTAAAAAATTGCTTTTACAAATCACGCGTATTTCGCTATCACTCCACATATACAGAACCAATCAAAACCCGTTCCCTACCCCGACCCGCAACCGGACTCAATTTCTATTCGGATTCACCTCTCATTGAGCCGATTGCAGATGATTCAACTCCATATCTGTACCGGGTATTGGGCACTGATCAGTTCGAAAATCAGGAGCCATCATTCTTTGATCACCCCTGTAGGGATTCCACACCTTACATTGATTATTTTTCGGAACCCTACTCTGACCAGGCTGAGTCGACTCAGCCTAAACCCGAGTTTTCACTTCCATATTCATTTGAACTTCACTACATATGGTGGGTTCCTCATCTGTTGATCTACATCTATCAACCCACCAGACTTATTGGGTTTGGGCTGCATCATCAGCCGACTGATCTGAACAAGCACCTGGTTGGACCAACCAGGCTCTTAATCAAGGTGCTTGTTTTACAAAATTCCACTGATTTCACCACTCCCTCTCCACCCCATTTTCTGCTCGGCTGAAGGCATTAAATTTAGCGCTTAACAGGAGGCAACCCGTCATCCCAAAAACAGAGACCCGTCTGATTATCCGTCTGTACTCCACTTCCATTGCACCTTGAGTTCAGCCTTAAACAGTTGATCCCACCTCTGGTACACGTACCAGAGCTTGAAATCATCCGCATCATTCATTTTCGACCCATTCACCCACCCGATGTACCCTGTTCTAAATCCCTGACCTCAACACTAATTCACACCCTCCGTTTACAATGAGGACATTGCAAAACTTAGGCATGGGGGGTGATAAAGTGCATACATACAGAACCAAGAAAAAGTCAGGAGTCTCACACACAAAAATTTTTGCATATGTCAAAAACACAAAAAAATTGAAAAATTATGAAAAAGAACAAAAAAATGGGAGAGGGAGGAAATTTTGTGAGCCACGTATTCATAATAAGGAGAAAAAGAGTAAAATGACAAAAAGGAGCACAAAATGAAAAAAAGAAAAAGAAATAGTCACTAGTAAAAGATTAAGGAATTAACTGAAGTTCTAGACCAGATCAAGAAAAGAAATAGAAGAAAAGTGCTAAGGAGATATAACAAGAGATTAGCGGGAACGCTGGTCTTAGGCCTCTTGGGCTAGATTCGTTAGCTTAAAAATTCACGTATCTGCTAAAATTTGGATAATCCTCAAGAGGTTGGGGAAAATGCGAAGCTTAAGTATTAGGTCTAAGGCTTAGGAAGTATTCGGCCTCGTTAACTGACCTCCGATTTGCGGGATTCGGTAACCTAAGCACCCCAAATTCACACACAGTCTGGTTCAGTGCGCATAAACATCCAAATCACGCAAAAGCGTTTAATGTTCTAGAAAAGTCGCCTAGATTATGAGCGGCCAATCAACACAAGTTGATTTGGATGAATTCCCAGCGCGGAGAGGCGGGAAATTCCCCTCGAAGATGCGTAACAACATATTGTCTCCTCGATGCTTATCTCTTAGGATATTTGAATATCCTACTGGGGGTATGTAAGCACTCTGCTGGTTCAGATACCATGGGCGGCATTATCACGAAATGTCGATCGCCAGGGTCTGAATTCGGCCACGGAACGCCATGGGCAGGATTATCTCGAATTCTCGAAAGCCAAGGTTCTGAGGGTTGCCATGGGTGGGATTATCTCGAAATCTCGAAAGCCAGGGACCCTTGAGGATTGATGATGGGGACGAGGAATACGATACAGATCGTGTTGAGAAGCTAATCCGAAGCTAGAAATAAAAAGAAAAGTGAGAGAAAAGTTCTCCAAACAAATAAATCCTCTATCTCTCTTACAAAAACGCACTGCAAACTGAACCTAGGCTAAAAATGTCTCAAGCACGGGTGCTTTAACCGCGGAGTCCAACAAACCCTAGGTTAGTTTCTGTGGGCCTTAGAAACCTTTGCGGAGGACTGAGGCTAAAGCAGAACAGGTTCGGATTTTGGTTTGTACTTGAATACCTCTAGGCCTATCATCGGCATTCTAACCTAATCACAAAAGAAAAAGAAAAGCACTTACACTCAGGGTTTAGAACAGAAGTTGAAACCTTGAAATTTTGCTAAGGGACTAGCAAAAGCTAGGCGTGGGGGTATGATGAGAGCCTCATCATGAGCCATAACTAGCTCATTTTGACATAATAAAGAGAATAAAAGCTCCTACATAACCTAGTAGAAGGCTTAATTGGAGAAATAAGTGTTCTGAGAAGAAAACATGAAATAAAGGCTAAAACTGTAATTTTACCATTGCAGTACATAAAGGGGATTTCTCAGAGACAAAACATAGGTCAAATGGTCTAAATGAAATAAAAAGTGGGTTGAATCAATCAGAAATGGGTTCGTGTGCAATCTAGGAATTAAATGACATTTGGTAACCCTAAAATAGACCCGCTTAAATCAACAAGGTTCCGGTCAGGATAAAAATCAAGTAAACCATCTAAAAATCATGGAAAAATATTCCTTAGGGTTTAGAACACTCAATTTGACCTTGTGAACCCAGTTTGACCTAGATTAGGGTCCTAGCTCATTAATTGACCTAATTTAGGTTTTTATGCAAAATGTTTAGTCAAACGAGGTCAAACCTAAAATCCAACTTCACCATTGGATTCCTTAGGTTCAAATTAGGTTTGTACCAAAATTTGGACCTAAGGGGAGGTCATCTTGACCTACTTTGCAATTTAGTACACCTAAATTACAATTTGGTCCCTATCTTTTGAAAATCATCGTAGAGAGCCCCCTAACTTCCACGCCACCTTTGCAATCAGGTCCTTCCACCATTATTGGGGTAGAATCCCTCTCCGGCGAGGATTAGAGAGGGAATACTCTCTGATTCCTTAGAGATCCCCTCCCAGAAATGGAAGGGAGATTCTCTGAGGAATTCCCTTCCATCTGAGGCCAGTCGTGATCCCTGATGTGAACCCAATCTCTTGTGCGAACGCATGAGGGATTTGGGTATCCACCCACTTTCCTTCTCCGGTGAGCCGTCGGAGACAATGGCGTGCCCTCCACGCTCTGAAAGCACGGCCTAGTGCCTATAAAAGAACCCCCAAACCCGACCGCTCATTTTCAGCTTGACTTGGCCGGACTTCCACCTTAAATTCTTCTCTTTCTTCTCCGGCTAGGGTACCCAGCGAGCTCCGACGAGCCCCCCTCCCCTCCCTCTTCGCTTTGCCACAAAACCAGTGGCAGAGACTTCTTCCTGATTCTCCTCCGCGTCGCGCAATACCCGCACACGCCGCCTCAGCCCCGTCGTCGCCGCCGTCCTCCTCCACTGGGCAGCTTCTTCTCCGGCGACAGCAGGTACTGCTGTCCGCCTCTCCATCCCCCTTCGTCCCTGTAAGTAGGTTAGAATTGTTCCACAACCTCCCCTCTTTCTTTTCCCGATTTTATTTCAATTGATTGCCCCTCGACACCGCCTGACCACCCTCATCTTCCACGTCATCGGCCGACCTCCGGCGAGTCGCCCCCATCATTCCGCCCCTCCACACGCCTCGCCAACCATCTCATAAGCTCCGCCTCACCACAAGGAACAATCTCCGCCCATCCACCATCCCTCTATGCCTCCACCACAGCCCCCCGAACACCCCCACACTTCTGGTCACAAGACGACCTAGGCATGCACGCCTAGGCCGTCCCATGACCTGCTTCACCGTGCACGACCTTCGCCGTGCCACAGCGAAGGTCCCCAGCTGGTCTGATTAAGCCAAGAGGCTTGTTTTGTGTTTGACATTATTTCAGCCCCCGCCGCCATTGACGGTTGAAGCAGCTTCGGAGCAGCTCCAGGCTTCAGGTGCAGCGGACTCAGGCAAGCAGCGCGAAGTCATCTGATCCAGCAAGGAACGCAGCAAAGCCCGCAGCCTTGGCAATCGAAGAAGGTCTTCTGCGGGTGCGCGCGAGAGCAAGGCGGGACTAATAGTCCCACATCGTGAAGTTACAAGCGGCTGAAGAGGTATAAAGTGATTTTGTGTTATTAGCTCTTCGCCTCCGAACGCACAGGGGTGAGGTCCCTCACCTAGCGCTCGCCTCGTCCGCGGCTTCATCTCACAGATCTGGTGGGCTCCGACCCGACCCTATCTGAGCACACCTCGCGCATCACCCTCACGCCGGTGCGCCTGGTCCCGGGTGCGAAATCCGACCCGATTACCCGCAGCTCTGGGAGAGCGTCCTTTGAGTGAATTACAGAGAGAGAGAGACGTGCGGGTAGAGGGAAAGGGGTAGGTTTTGCCCTCTGTGCAGGCAGGCTGGGCGTTGAAGAGAAGAAACTTAGCCAAAGAAGCAAAGGCAGAGAAGAAGCCTTCGTAGAAGAGAGAAGACAAGGAAGAAGGAGAGACTGCTGAGAAGAAGAAGACAGAAGAGAAAAGAAACAAAGGTAGGAAGAAGAGAGATTGCAGAGAAGAGAAGAGAGAAGAGAGGCCAAGATAGAAACCAAAGAAGAAGACCAAGGAAGAAGAAGCCTTCGCAGAGAGAGAAGAGAAAGAAGAAGAAAGACCAAGACAGAAGGAAGACAGAAGAGAGAAGCAAAGTGAAGACTGCAGAGGAAAGAAAGCAAGATCAGAAGAAGAAGAATCTTCAAAGAGGGGAAACTTTTAAGACGTCTGATCTTGTGATCAGACGTCCAATTTTACTCTTTTGTCATAATTACTTTTTAACCGCATACATTCATATTTGAATTCAGGTTTTGAGTAAATTAGAGTGTTCAATTACATTTGAGATTAGTAGTAAATTCCGATTGCTCCCTGTGTTCAATCTCGGATACTCCAATTTTCGAGTAATAAAATTCTCTATTTGTTTGAATGTTTTTTCAGCTATATTACAACATGTTATCTTTTAAAACCCGATCGAGAGCGTCTAAACACACCGCAATTGATTCCTTGTTGGGCCTTAAATATATCAATTTTTAGGGTTTGATTTCCAAATTTGAGCCCTATTTGGTCCTCCTCACAGCTGATGTTGGCTCTAGCAGTAGCCAAGAAAGGTCTCCCTAAAATGATCGGTGTATCCCTAGAGTTTTCAGGTGCATCCATGTCTAAGACTATATAGTCTACTGGGAAATAGAAATCCCGCACTTTTACGATAACATCCTCGAGAATCCCTTTAGGTGACTTTATAGATCGATCTGCTAACTGTAGTGTCACCTCAGTCGGTTTTAGCTCAGATTCTTCTAGGTAGTTAAGTAAGGATGTGGGTATTAGGTTTATGGAAGCACCCAAGTCTAGTAATGCTCTGTCAAATTGGGTTTCACCTATTTTGCAGGAAATCAGGGGAGTATCGAGATCTTTTGCCTTGGGTGGGAGCCTGCTTAGGATTACAGAGCTGGCTTGCTCTGATAGTACAATTGGACTCCCACTCTTGGTTCGCGGCTTACGCTGAGGTGTATATACATTCTTTAAGAATTGTGCGTAAGCCGGTACGTGGTGAATTGCATCCATCAAGGGGATGTTTATTTGGACCTGCTCAAAGAGCTTGACTAGGTCCTCCTCAGGAGCCACGGGTTTTGTTGTTTTCTTTCCCTTGGTCAAGGCCTCGGGAAATGGAACCTTGGTTGGTTCTTCTAGGATAGGTCCAGGTCATTGATCTGGGACAGGGATAGGAACATCCTGGATTACTGTCCTAGGGTTTGGATCACTACCAGGCTTGGAGTGGTTTGGATAGGGTGGATCTTGGGTCTCCTTACCACTACGGGTCATTACGGAATTCAGTCCTGCCTGGTTTGGGTTAGGGTTTGGTAGGATGGGTTGCTGCTGATAGCCTGTATAAGAAATGGAATCCTCCATCCCATCAGGTGAAGGAACAGTGGGGGCCTGATAAATCATGCGTGCTTGGCTTGGGTTTGGGTTCATAACGTGCCACTGGGTCGGCACGTTATTAGGGTTAGGAAGAGGTTGGGACGGAAGAGTGCCTGGTTGACGAGAATTTGCCAACTGGGCCAGTTGATTTCGAACCTCTATAATTTCATCCTTGTGTTGTTTCTGAATAGCCGCATTCGATCTTTGAATGTCAGCTAGAGTCTGAAGGATGAGGAACATTTGGTCTTGGTTTGGCTCTGATGGATAAGTAGGGTTGGGCTGAGGCGGCTGATAAGGACGAGTGGGTTGTGGACGGGGCTGAAAGGGTGGTCTTTGGGTTTGGGAATTTCCCGCCCACTGGAAGTTGGGATGGTTTCACCATCCAGGGTTATAGGTGTTGGAAATGGATCGTTCTGGATGGCGTTGAGGTCCTTGCAGGTCTGAGGAACCTCCAAAGAATCAGAGAATGGGGAAATGGAATTCCCCAGGCTGGTATAGAAAGGATCGGAGGACCCTCCGATCCGAGAATCAGATGGGGGTGGATATGGATCCATCCCAGAAGAAGGTCGGTGGAGAATGTTTTGCACAATTTCCCGTGTGGGAGGAGGCTATGCAAAGGAACTATGCGCAGAAGTGGCTCGCTGCAAGTGTTAGGTCAGCTCGTCCACTTTCTTTTCGATGATGGAGACCTTGTCCAATCGACTGGCCATTAGTTCCAGGTCGACTGATGCGGACAGGCCCTGCGTCTCGTGTGCTCCCCTAGGGTTCGTCGATGCGCGGGTATCCGTCCTGTCGAATAAGCCCATGGAGTCATTATTGATGGAGTTCTCGCACATGTTTTCGAGAATCTCCCACACGGTGTCCTCATGTTGACCCATGATATTCCCTCCGCATGTTGCATTGACGAAAAGCCTGATATCTTCACGGAGTCCCTGGTAAAAAGACTGAACTTGTTCCCATTTAGGACTCCGTGATGGGGGTGATAAACGCCAGTTTATCGTCATCTTTATGCTTTACAACTAACCTAGCTCTTAGGATTTTACTCCGTAAACAGGTTTTTGGGTTGCATTTAGGCATAAATTAGGATAGGCATGCATTGCATTTTTTATTGTCGTTTTAATGTATTTTTGTGAGTGTTAGGGATATACAGATGCACAGATCCCTAAAACCCTAGCACTCAAGAAGGCAAATGGTGAAGGAGAAGCCTAGACTAGTTGGAACCTAGCTTGATCCAGCTCACCATAGCTGGAACCTAGCTTACTTGAACTAGGGTTAGCTCATCCCAGCTCCATTCAGCTAATCTCAGCTGGATGGCAGTTCAAGAGAGTTCACCTTAGCTCACCCTAGCTCAAGTCAGCTCAGATCCAGCTCAACTTAGCTGAGTCTAGCTCATCTCAGCTCCCACTAGTTCACAGGGAGCTCTAGCTAGCTCAGCTAAGTTGACAGGAGTTCACCCCAGCTCAGATCCAGCTACATCCAGCTCCACTCAGCTCCAGCCAGCTGAAGAAGAACTCATCCCAGCTCAGGAAGCTCAAGTCCAGCTCCCGGGGACTCAGCTTAGCTGCCTCAACCAGCTTGATTCTCCCCGGGAGCACCAGACCCAGCTCACCTTAGCTCATTATGGTAGAAGCTAGCTTACCTTAGCTCGGCTTAGTAGCTAGCAAAGAACTAGCAAGCTAAGCCAGCTAGAATAGCTCCATGCCAGCCTCTTCAGCAACAGCCAGCTCCAAATTTCAGTTCCAGACTTCTCCTCCTCAGCTCCTTCCTCTAAACCCTAGCTCCATTACCTTCTCCTCTACTCCTCCATTAGCTAAGCTAGCTTAGCTTAGCTTAGCTTAGCTTAGCTATGCTCCAACTTCCTTGGCTTATACCACCCCAAAAACCCACCTACCAACTCCACCCAACTAGCTCCACCTAAGCTCCACATAAGCTAACCTACTTGGCACCAACCTAACCTACCCACCACCTCCAAAAGACACCTAAAAGTGGCGCCAAAAACTACATATAACCACCCCTTAATGGCGCCACTTTTCCCTCCAAAATCTCCCCTCATCTCCACCACACAATCCCCATTGAACCCATCTCCACCATCCACCTAACCCCCCTTCTAGAAGACCCCATGTTGGCGCCAACATGGTGGTGTCTCTCCACCACCAAAAGACACCAACACCACCATAACTACCCCTTTTAACACCTCTTGGGTTGGCGCCAACTCTAGTTAGCCATAGGATCACCAACCACCTCCATTCTTCCATCCTAGCCCTCCATTTCAAGGGGCACCTTAACCCCCCATCCTACCCTATAAAAAGACCACTACCCACCACCATTCAAGCCATCCTTGGCTAGCCATTTCACTCTCATATTCCACCAAGAAGCCCACGTCCAAGAGAGAAGAAGAAGAAGAAGATTAAGGGGATATTCTGTCCCCTTGGTGCCTTCCCCTCTTCCCTTCTCTCTTGGGTCACGCCAGCCAAAGGAGAAGCCAGGCAAGGAAGATCTTGGAGGAGATCTTGAAGGTGGTCACGCCACCTTGAAGGAGTTTTTGAGGGTGGTGCACGCCCACCCCTTGGAGAGAGCATTAAAGGTGGTAGCTTCCACCTTGGAGGAGCTCTCAAGGAAGGAGAAGAAGGAAGCCCTCTTTTCAAGCCAAGGAGCAGCTAGGCTTGGAGCAAGAAGACAACCTTCTTCACCATTGTTACGAGAGGATTTGTGTTTCTTTTCTTGCTTTTAGACTGTTTAATTCTAGTAGAAGCATTCCTCTACTTGTCCTTGAAAAGAACACTCATTCTACTCAATCAAAATTGCCTTCTTTTAGTTTTTTTTTTGTTGCAGTTGTTTGTTTTGGTTCTACCACTTGTTTCACCTCTTCTTCCTAATTACTCTAGGCCTCCACTTGCCTAGAGTGAGCTCAGGAAGAAGATATTTCTATCTTTTAGATTTTAGTTAATCATTTGTAGGTGTTAGTTCTTTTCGCTACAATTTGCAGTTTGCCCTCGTCTTTTCAAAATACAAAAAAATTTTACATATTGAAAAATATTAAAAAGAAAGTTGAGATTATATTCCAAGCAAGAGAATCATTATTGCAATTTTTGCCTCCTTGGACGACCCTAGATACTCCCCTATATAGGATATAAATTTTAAAAGCGTAAGCGGATTCGCGTGTTACAACGAAGTTAAAAACTCGCTTTTACAAATCACGCGCATTTCGTTATCACTTTTTGGCGCCGTTGCCGGGGAGGCATGGCTTTGCATTAGTTAATTTTCTCTTGTTTGAAGTGGATCTCATCCCCTTGTCTTTCTTTCTTTTTGTGTGCGCAGGAATTACAGCGGGAAGGCAGGAATCTGGAAGTGAGAGCTCAAAGATCCTTTTCTTCCCGCGAAAATTCAGGTTGGTTCCTCTTTCTGGTCACATAATTAATTAAAACTACCAAAAATATATTAAACTTGGCTTTCAGGATCCCAAACAACTTGATTATGTGGACTGGTGCCTTATAAAATCCATTGTTTGCTTGTATGCTTCTTTAGCACCACTCCATTGTAAGTATTGGTGTTCTATTTTTCGGGTCCAGATTTCTGTCCGGATTTGAAAAATTGATTCCTAACACCACAGGCCTCCTAAAATCATAAAATTTCATAGAGGTATTCCCAATTAAGTTAGGAACATTTTTTCCAAATTTCAGAACAATTGGATTTGTTTTTAATTTTTAAAAATTCGTGGACTACAGAGGGGTCACGCCCTCTAATCTTCCTGTTTTGTTACTTTCCGTGAATTTTTAGAATTTTTATACTCATCCAATTTTTTTGAAATTTATCTTGCTAGAATCCTTGTGAAATTTTACACATCACATAAAATCACAAGAATTTTCTGAGGTCGGTGGTAATACTAAAAAGTCCATAATACCCACAGGTATTATTTCTGGACTTTGACACCAGTACAATTAAAAATTCAAAACAATTATCAAACGAATTCCTAAAATCTTACAAAAATCTTTTCTGGAATCCTTGTTTGATTTTATTCAAAGTAGTGGTGTTGTATGACTTGTTTGGACCACTACTTAATTCTGAAAGCATAAAAAATAACTCAATGGTAGTTAAATTTCTGTCTTAGGTATAATTGGCTTAGGGTTTCTTTCTTTCTCTTTTGAGACTTAATTCAAAGGAAATATACAATCACCCATATAACTTGTTTTCCTTTGATTGTGGATTTTCAAACTTTTTTGAAAATTTAATTAAAGAAACCCTAAAATACATTCAATTAAATCAAATCCTAAAAGACAAAAATACAAAAAAAAAAATTGTGTGACAACTTGATTTTCATTGGAGCCACTCTCCAATTCCTGTACACAAAAAAAAAAAATCAAATAACAGGGCAACAACCCAATAAACGCCCTCCACATTCCGTGTGCACTATAGCATCCTAGACCTAATTAAAATTTGTAGCAACTTGACCCCTAAGGCTTTGTCAACTCAGGCTTGCTATTTAGGTCTTAAGTTTTCTTTAGTTGATACCAATTCTATCATCTGTATCTGGTGTTCAGGCTGAGGGGCCGTGTCAAATGACCAGGCACGGGTTTGTACAAGCACCTGGGGTTTTCCCTGGGAAACGTTTGGGCCCAAACCTCCCCTTAAGCAACTTGGCTAGATTTGTTGATAGAACGGGTATTCACTATTGACTACTTATTTCCTATATAGACCAAGTCTTAGGTTATTATTAGGGAGTCACATTTAAGTTAGGTCTAGTTTGTTTGTTTGATTTGCACACTTTCTCTCATCTCCATCTCTTCTCCTCCCCTCCATTTCTTCCAAGTAGTGCATGCACGGGCGACGGTCCCAAAGGCCACACCTCGAGGGACCATCTGATTTCACCCCCCGCAGCAAGAAATCATTGTTTTCTTCCCCCTCATCTTCTAAAAAAGTGGAAAACCCAGGAAGCCGTCAAAAAAATTCTGCTTCCACTTCTAACCCGTCAGCCGACCCACAAGCTGACTCCACCCTCCCTCACCTTCCTAACTTGGAGCAACCAGAAATACCAGTAGGGCCAGGTGGCCCTCCAATTATAACCCATAATACAAATCCCTTTGCATTAATGGTCGACCATTTGGCTCGACTACAACAAAATCAAGAAGATCTAGCTAGGACTGTCACGAACCTAGCTAATCAAGGACAAAATCCACCACCTCGCCAACAGCCTGTCGTTCCTCTTAAGGATTTCTATGATCCTTCCAATTATGAGGAAAGACCAGGGGTGGTCATACCACAAGGGGATTTCGAAATCAAACCCGCTATTCTAAACCTTATCAAGCATTTTCATGGTCTTCCAAGAGAGGACCCTTTTTGTCATCTCGAGGAATTAACTGTCCTTGCTCAAACCACTCGTTCCCGCAATGTGCAGGAAGATATGTGGTTAATAAGACTCTTTCCTCTCTCTCTCAAAGATAAAGCATCACATTGGTTTAGAACAGTTGGGCGTCCTATTACCACCTGGCCCCAATTAAAAAGTGCTTTTCTTAAAAAATTTTTTCCGATCGGTCGAACAAATATATTAAGAAGATCTATAACGACCTTTCAACAAAAAATTGGTGAACCCCTCCATGAAGCCTGGGAAAGATTTCAGGAACTTCTAAGAAGTTGTCCCCACCATGAAATTCCACAATGGCAGCTAGTGCAGATCTTCTATCACGGATTAGAAGATCAATTAAAACGATTTGTGGATGCCTCATGTGGGGGCAATTTTCTTAACAAAGACGCTGAAAGTGCCTATCTTCTCTTTGAAGAAATGAGTGAAAACTCATTTAACATGACTTCAATGGACACTTTTGGCAGATCACAAAACCCCAGACACGGAGTCCATGAAATTGACTCCAAAACCACCTCTGTTCCAGTCACAGAAGATGATTTATATATGCTAGCTCAACGACTGGACCAGATGCAAATTCACCAAAAGAAAATAGAAGAAAAGCTCACAAACAAACAAGCTCCACACGTCCACTCTCCACACACTAACGCCCCACACATTCTCCGAAGAGAGAATCTACACAATATCGATGCCACATCTGCTGACCAGCAATTTCCGGCTGATTTCCTGCAAGATTTAACCAGGAATTTTGACCAAAATATTTTTGATTCCACCTCGGAAAATATTTATGCTCTCCAGGAGCAATTTAGAAACCCCTCCAACATTTCCAATCAAAATTGGAGGACTAACCCGAATCACTCCTGGAAAAACCCGAATCCGATTCCTTTTCCCAAACAAAACTATTTTGGGAATTATGGGCAACCTTTGTATCAACCTGGACCATCCCAGGATGATATTAATAATCAGGTCATGAAAACTCTGCAAGGAATGCAGACTCAAATGACAGAAGTAACCCGCATGGTTACCAATTTACAACAATAAGTTAAGGTTACTCCTGATCATTGACCTATTGGGAATTTACCATCCCAACCCATGCCCAACCTAAACAATCAAAGGAATCAATTCCAAGGTGGATATCACAGTCAACCTATTCAGCCAGCACCTCAGCATCCGCCGGGTTTCAATAACAGCCAGGCCCCCCGTCCTCATCCTAGAAACAACCAGACTGCAAATGCAGTTACCTTGAGGAATGGGAAAACCACTCAAAATACCCTGCCTGTTAAAGAAACCCGCTCTAATGACACACAGATTAACTCTTCCCCTCCTATTGTTCAGGAACCAATTCACGCAAAACAGGGCAACCCTGCCCCATTTCCACAAGCCCTCCACTCTTCAAAAAAGAAAAAAACAAAATCTGAGCCCACTGAGAAGGAATTAATGGATTTATTTGGGCAAGTAGAAATTAATATCCCTATCCTAGATGCCATTAAGTATATCCCTGCCTATGCAAAATTCTTAAAAGATTTATGTACTCCAAAAAGGCAGCCTAAGAATTTAGGAAAGGTGATTCTCCCAGAGACAGTCAGCTCAGTTGTGCAGAGTCGACTGCCTCTTAAGAGAAAAGATCCTGGCGCCCCCCTAATCCAAGTTATCATTAATGATACCTCATTTGATCGCGCTCTGTTGGATCTTGGTGCCTCAATTAATCTTATCCCCACAGTTATTTTTGAGGAATTTAAGATCGGTGAATTGAAACCTGTTGAGGTTACTCTCCAATTAGCCGACCGATCTACGATTAAACCAAGGGGAATTGTTGAAGATGTTCTTGTCCGGGTCAAAGATTGTCTATTCGCAGTAGACTTTTTAGTCTTGGACATAGAGGTACCTGAAGCACTTAAGTTTGCCCCCATTATTCTTGGAAGACCATTCTTAGCCACCGCCCGCGCAAATATTGATTGTGATTCTGGAAAGATGAAGATCATGTGTGGCGGTGAATCTGTAACCCTAGACATTTTTCAAGCCTCTAGGCGATTCCAGGAACCAGATTTCTTTGATGATTCGGATTCAGAAATAGAAAACATTGTGGAGGAAACATTGCAGATTTCCCAATTAGGTTCCTGTTTTGCTGTAAATATGGTTCCTGAACAATCTATTTTTTCTCACCCTTCCACCTCAACCACACGACCAGCTAACATTCCAGCTGACCCTTTCACTCTCACCTCACCTCTAACCCACAAAGCAGAAACTCTTTCGGAACCGGGCCTACAATTGGACTTAAAACCTTTGCCCGATTCACTTAAATATGTTTTCCTGGGTCCAAATCAGACCCTGCCCCTGATTATAAATTCTGGACTCACCGGGGCACAAGAGCACAAACTTCTCCAGGTTTTGAGTAAATATCGAAAAGCTATTGGATGGACCCTTTCTGATCTTAAAGGCATTCATCTGTCCTATTGTACGCATCGTATATATTTAGAGGACGATTCTCGCCCCTCCCGCCAACCACAAAGGCGCTTGAATCCTAGTATGCAGGAGGTGGTAAGAAAGGAGATTATTAAGTGGCTGGATGCTGATATCATCTACCCCATTTCTGACAGCTCCTGGGTTAGTCCAACTCAAGTTGTCCCCAAAAAGGCTGGACTAACAGTTGTCACCAATGAAAATGGGGAAAATATAGCCACTCGAACCGCTTCTTCTTGGCGCGTGTGTATAGATTACCGAAAATTAAACACCGCCACCAAGAAGGATCATTTCCCGCTCCCTTTTATTGATCAAATCTTGGAGCGGTTAGCCGGACGGGAATTTTACTATTTTTTGGACGGTTATTCCGGCTATAATCAAGTAGCGGTTCATCCTGAGGACCAGGACAAAACAACTTTCACCTGCCCCTTCGGAACCTTTGCTTTCCGAAGAATGCCCTTCGGTCTTTGCAACGCACCTGCGACTTTTCAAAGGTGCATGCTTGCAATTTTTTCAGACCTGGTAGGTGAATGTTTAGAAGTTTTTATGGATGACTTCTCTATTTTTGGAGATTCTTTTGACCATTGCCTCAAAAATCTTGAAAGAACCCTCCAAAAGTGCATAGAAGTTAATCTGGTCCTCAGCTGGGAAAAAAGTCATTTCATGGTCCAAGAAGGTATTGTCTTGGGCCATGTTATTTCTAAACAAGGAATCGCGGTAGATAAAGCAAAAATAGATGCTATATCTAAGCTCCCACCGCCCACTACTGTCAAACAAATCAGATCCTTTTTGGGTCATGTGGGTTTCTATCATCGATTCATACAAAACTTTTCCCAAATCTCCAAGCCTTTAAGTCAGCTTCTTACTAAAGACCAGCCATTTGATTTTAATAATAAGTGCCTGGAGAGTTTTTTGAGGTTGAAGAAAGAGGTTACTGAGGCGCCAATATTGCAGGGACTTGACTGGACTAGTCCTTTTGAATTAATGACAGATGCCTCAGATTTTGCTGTAGGGGCCGTTCTAGGGCAAAGAATAGGCAAGAAGCCCGTTGTGATCTATTATGCTAGAAAAACCCTTGATGATGCACAACGGAATTACACGGTTACTGAGAAGGAACTTCTTGCCATTGTATTTGCCTTAGAAAAATTTAGATCTTATCTGTTGGGGTCACGTGTCACTGTTTATACAGACCACTCAGCAATTAAATATTTGCTGACAAAGAAAGATAAGAAACCTCGCCTTATCCGTTGGATTCTGCTGCTCCAGGAATTTGACCTGGAAATCAAGGATAAGGCAGGATTGCACAATGTAGTGGCCGACCATCTCTCTCGTCTTATGACGAATGACATAATGACCCCGCCAGATCAGTTCCCTGATGAAAGTATTTTAGCTGCTACAACCCTCCCTTGGTTTGCACCCATCGCAAACTACTTAGCAACAGAACAAATCCCCGCTGATTGGCCAAAAACAAAACGAGATAAGTTCTTTGCTGATATTAAATATTATTTTTGGGAGGAGCCCGACCTTTTCCGCATTTGTGTCGATCAGATCATTCGACGATGTGTCCCTGATTCTGAAATCCATGATATCTTAACACATTGTCACTCAATGGCCTGTGGCGGACATTTTTCGGGCAAGAAAACTGCAGCTAAAATCCTTAATGCAGGATTTTATTGGCCCAGCTTGCACAAAGATGCTCATGACTTCGTTCGGTCCTGTGTGCGTTGCCAGAGCATCGGCAACATGACTCGAAAGGATATGATGCCCCTTAATCCTATTTTAGAGGTTGAAATTTTTGATGTTTGGGGCATCGACTTCATGGGACCGTTCATCAACTCTGGTGGGTATTTGTATATATTAGTCGCAGTAGACTATGTTTCTAAATGGATAGAAGCAATACCCACCCGCACAAGTGATCACCGTGTGGTTGTCGAATTTCTTAAGAAAAATATTTTCTCAAGATTCGGCATACCAAAAGCCATTATCAGTGATGGAGGCTCACATTTCACCCACTCACAATTCCGTCACCTCCTTTCTAAATACGGGGTTAATCATAAAATTTCCACACCATATCACCCCCAAACTAATGGCCAGGCTGAAGTTTCTAACCGGGAAATTAAAAATATTCT
Organism: Thalassia testudinum; assembly: GCA_037157565.1. Lineage (NCBI taxonomy): Eukaryota > Viridiplantae > Streptophyta > Magnoliopsida > Alismatales > Hydrocharitaceae > Thalassia > Thalassia testudinum. The sequence continues at coordinate 333,888 of JAZHRO010000038.1, forward strand.
ACAAAAGATGGTTAGGCCCGACCGTAAAGATTGGTCCACCAAATTGGACGACGCTTTATGGGCCTACCGTACCACTTTTAAAACTCCGCTTGGCATGTCTCCCTTCCGTCTGATTTTCGGGAAGGCATGCCATCTCCCGGTAGAATTAGAACATAGGGCTTTTTGGGCAATAAAACAACTTAATATGGATTTATCTGACGCCGGTAACCATAGAAAATTACAATTAACTGAATTGGAAGAATTACTTAATTTTTCCTATGAAAATGCGAGGATTTATAAAGATCGAACAAAGAAATTTCACGATAAATATATTGTTCGGAAACACTTTGACGTTAATCAACGTGTTTGGCTTTTTGATGCGAGATTACGTCTTTTTCCTAGCAAATTAAAATTTAAATGGACCGGCCCCTTTATTATCCATAAAACATATCCATACGGCGTTGTTGACCTTTTTGATCCAAAAACTAATTTGATATTTCAAGTCAATGGCCAGTGTTTAAAGCCCTATTTTGACCATACGCCTAAAATTCCATCTGAATCTTTTAATTTTACTGAGCCAGCCACCCTTGATCACTAGTGCACATCACGCCCGGCTGAATGGCGTAAAAGATAGCACTGGATGGGAGGTAACCCATCATTTTCTTGCTTTCTTTTTTTTTTTCTTCTTTTTCCAGGTTTTGTTCATCCTAAACCTGACCGTCATCACTAAGGTGATTCCTTTTCCCTCTTAATGCATGAGGACATGGCATATCTTAAGCATGGGGGGGTGTTTTTAATGTTCAAAACTTAAAAACATGCAATTTTCTTTAATTTATTTCCTGCTTGCATACCCAAATATATATATATATATATATATATATATATATATATATATATATATATATATATATATATATTGAAAACTTTTTGAGGAAAAATTTTGAAATCAGGACTAAGGACGAAAAATTCACTTCCGGTACAATGTGATTTAATCTTTAACAAACTAAGGATGAGGATATGGATCTGATCATTAGAATTCCAGGGTCTATTTTAGACTTGATCAGATATCATTCTCTAAAATTCCACCTGAACTCATGATAGTTCAGGTGACTTGATCCTATTTTGTAATATGGAAAGTATTTGACTTAGTTTTTGACTCAAAAACTTGTGGTTCCCGAGAAACATATTGTGTCAATTTTCACACACAAGCCAACACTTAAAAGCAACTAAAAATTTGAAAAACTCCCTTGTTTTGATTTAGTAAAAGTCTGAAGCAGGTCATTGGTTCGAGTTCCCACCGCTGAGAAGAAGGAAAATACCTTCTTTGAGGACGCAATGTCAACATGTTACCGCCTCGGTGCTGCTCTATATCTATATTTCATATCTTTAGACGGAGCATTAAAGCGCATTTTAGCAGCTCAAGTATCTTGGACGGTGCTCTACCTATAGTGTCGGAGCAAGAGCTTGAGTTTGCTTGGAGCGCCCCTTTTCACCGCATCGTGTTTTGGGGTTGTGAGCTCCTGGGTGGTGTCATGGACAGTGCTATCCCGAAGTACTGGCGCCAGAGCCCCCTCGAGGAATGGTAACGGGAATGATGATCCCAACACATCTGTTGTAAGACTAAGCTAAAAATAAGCATGGGGAAAAAAAAAAAATAATAATAACACATCCATATAAATGTTGTCTTTTCACAAGCATAGACACAAGGTTTTAAAGGATTTTGCAAGTTTCGAATCAGATTCATGAGCCAGAAAAATCCTAAAAACAAACATTTCAAGTCATCTGAACTAACGAGGAGTTAATTTGTGAATTTTCTGGAGGATATATTGATCCCGTTCTGTCTAATGGTTGGATCCAAAAATAAATCCTGATGTTTATCTTCAACAAATCCCATACCTCCTATGTTTTAATCTACCAAGGCCCCTTAATCTCTTTTTCTCCTCAAAAGTCAAAAAAATTAGATTTTCCAAAAATTCAGTTTTCCAAAAAAATTAATGCTTTGCTAAGAGACTAGCAAAAGATAAGCATGGGGGTGTGATAAACGCTAGTTTATCATCATCTTTCTGCTTTAAAACTAACCTAGCTCTTAGGATTTTACTCCGTAAACGGGTTTTTGGGTTGCATTTAGGCATAAGTTAGGATAGGCATGCATTGCATTTTTTGTTGTCGTTTTAATGTGTTTTTGTGAGTGTTAGGGATATACAGATGCACAGATCCCTAAAACCCTAGCACTCAAGAAGGCAAATGGTGAAGGAGAAGCCTAGACTAGTTGGAACCCAGCTTGATCCAGCTCACCATAGCTGGAACCTAGCTTACTTGAACTAGGGTTAGCTCATCCCAGCTCCATTCAGCTAATCTCAGCTGGATGGCAGTTCAAGAGAGTTCACCTTAGCTCACCCTAGCTCAAGTCAGCTCAGATCCAGCTCAACTTAGCTGAGTCTAGCTCATCTCAGCTCCCACTAGTTCACAGGGAGCTCTAGCTAGCTCAGCTAAGTTGACAGGAGTTCACCCCAGCTCAGATCCAGCTACATCCAGCTCCACTCAGCTCCAGCCAGCTGAAGAAGAACTCATCCCAGCTCAGGAAGCTCAAGTCCAGCTCCCGGGGACTCAGCTTAGCTCAACTCAGTTGAGCTAAGCTACCTTAGCTGCCTCAACCAGCTTGATTCTCCCCGGGAGCACCAGACCCAGCTCACCTTAGCTCATTATGGTAGAAGCTAGCTTACCTTAGCTCGGCTTAGTAGCTAGCAAAGAACTAGCAAGCTAAGCCAGTTAGAATAGCTCCATGCCAGCCTCTTCAGCAACAGCCAGCTCCAAATTTCAGTTCCAGACTTCTCCTCCTCAGCTCCTTCCTCTAAACCCTAGCTCCATTACCTTCTCCTCTACTCCTCCATTAGCTAAGCTAGCTTAGCTTAGCTTAGCTTACTTAGCTATGCTCCAACTTCCTTGGCTTATACCACCCCAAAAACCCACCTACCAACTCCACCCAACTAACTCCACCTAAGCTCCACATAAGCTAACCTACTTGGCACCAACCTAACCTACCCACCACCTCCAAAAGACACCTAAAAGTGGCGCCAAAAACTACCCATAGCCACCCCTTAATGGCGCCACTTTTCCCTCCAAAATCTCCCCTCATCTCCACCACACAATCCCCATTGAACCCATCTCCACCATCCACCTAACCCCCGTTCTAGAAGACCCCATGTTGGCGCCAACATGGTGGTGTCTCTCCACCACCAAAAGACACCAACACCACCATAACTACCCCCTTTAACACCTCTTGGGTTGGCGCCAACTCTACTTAGCCATAGGATCACCAACCACCTCCATTCTTCCATCCTAGCCCTCCATTTCAAGGGGCACCTTAACCCCCCATCCTACCCTATAAAAAGACCACTACCCACCACCATTCAAGCCATCCTTGGCTAGCCATTTCACTCTCATATTCCACCAAGAAGCCCACGTCCAAGAGAGAAGAAGAAGAAGAAGATTAAGGGGATATTCTGTCCCCTTGGTGCCTTCCCCTCTTCCCTTCTCTCTTGGGTCACGCCAGCCAAAGGAGAAGCCAGGCAAGGAAGATCTTGGAGGAGATCTTGAAGGTGGTCACGCCACCTTGAAGGAGTTTTTGAGGGTGGTGCACGCCCACCCCTTGGAGAGAGCATTAAAGGTGGTAGCTTCCACCTTGGAGGAGCTCTCAAGGAAGGAGAAGAAGGAAGCCCTCTTTTCAAGCCAAGGAGCAGCTAGGCTTGGAGCAAGAAGACAACCTTCTTCACCATTGTTACAAGAGGATTTGTGTTTCTTTTCTTGCTTTTATACTGTTTAATTCTAGTAGAAGCATTCCTCTACTTGTCCTTGAAAAGAACACTCATTCTACTCAATCAAAATTGCCTTCTTTTAGTTTTTTTTTTATTGCAGTTGTTTGTTTTGGTTCTAGCACTTGTTTCACCTCTTCTTCCTAATTACTTTAGGCCTCCACTTGCCTAGAGTGAGCACAGGAAGAAGATATTTCTATCTTTTAGATTTTAGTTAATCATTTGTAGGTGTTAGCTATTTTTGCTACAATCTGCAGTTTGCCCTCGTCTTTTCAAAATATAAAAAAATTTTACATATTGAAAAATATTAAAAAGAAAGTTGAGATTATATTCCAAGCAAGAGAATCATTATTGCAATTTTTGCCTCCTTGGACGACCCTAGATACTCCCCTATCTAGGATATAAATTTTAAAAGCGTAAGCGGATTCGCGTGTTACAACGACGTTAAAAACCCGCTTTTACAAATCACGCGCATTTCGTTATCAGGGGGCACTTTCTCATGAGATCCTGAAAGCGATCCCATGCCTCATGGAGAGGTTCTCCCATTTGCTGAGTGAAGTGGGTAATCTGATGGCGCAAGGCATTGGTCCGACCAACGGGAAAGAACTTCTTCAAGAACTCGGGCTGAAGTTCTTCCCAATTGTTGATCAGCCGGGTCTGTGTTTGGTACCAATGAGTGGCCTTGTCCATAAGGGAGAAGGAGAACATCTTCATGAGGAGAATGTCCCGATTTTGTGCATCTGACCCAAAAGTTTGGGCCAGATGCTTCAACTGTTTGATGTGTTGGAAGGGGTCTTCAGAATTAAGCCCACGGAATTTAGGCATAGCATGAATCATATTGGGCTTTAATTCAGAATCAGGTCCTCTAGTCGGGATTCTGACTTGAGGCTCAATAGCCACCGCAGCAAGATTATAATGGTCCCGCATTATAGGACACTGCGGTGGGTGCACAAAGTTCTGGAAGAGGTCATTGAGTCACTGGAGCTGGTGCTCTAGATTGTTTTCTTCCTCACCTGGCTGAGCCATTGTGGAAGAAGAAGGTGAGTTGGGTTCGGAGTTGGAGGAGAGGTTGATGTGAGGTGTTGTTTTCTCAGACAAGGTGTAACGACCCGATTCCCGAGTCCCTACGAGACACGAGAACCGGACTGACTCGACTAATCCCAAGACCTGGTCGTCCAACGAGGAAGTAACCAAAAGAGCAGTAAAATAAACCACATTCAGCATGAATATAACTAACAGTAAGAAAATACAACAGTGAGGAAAGAAACTACTACAGTATATACCACCACAACAGTAGAACAACATTCATAACATAATATGAACTGCAGGTAAAGAAAAGTACAACGGTAACAAGAACTACTCACTATAGTGGAACCAAAAAGAGGTACAAGAGAACAGTGGTAACTCTACTAGACCCTACTCGGCCTAGCGTCCTCTGCAGCCGCTGACCCTGGCTGCTTAACACCTGGTCCTGAAAGGTAACGAGTGTAACACGTCAGCAAAACGCTGAGTAGAGTGGCAGCTAAACTAAAGAAACAGTAAAGTGTACAGTAGCTGTTTTAATTTTCTTTCTTCCTTTATTTACGTCTTTCTATTGTTTCAAAATTTATCTATTTCTCAGATCCTTCACTTGATCTCGAATGTTCCTCGTGGGAACGATCTTGATTGCAGTCTTTTCCAAAAAGTAGAAGTAGCACATGGTGCTCTCCTGGCCGGGAGAGTCCCCCGTGGTGATCCTACTCTCAGTCAACCACCCCAAGGTCACGGACAGGCGCAACGGTGACTACGGCACACGCGATAAACGCACAGGTAGCTAACCCGCACTGGCACTCGGTCAGTTGTTTCCGTTAACGGGCGCGCCCAAAGTACAGCACGGAACCAGCACAGGACAGAGCCCTCTCAGTAACTGGGGTTGAACCCCTCCACAGTCCGCGCACCCTCGCCTGACTACCCGGGTTTGCCCAGTGGGCCTAACAAGTCGGTGTAGGTGAGCTAGCAAAACCCTGGGGCCCGTGGGGTAGCTAGTACTCACCCTACACTAGTAGCTCTCCTCGATACTGCGTACACGAGGGCTAGCAAGTCGGTACAACGTGGCCGGACCTAACCCCGGGTCCCTGGGGCGGCTGGCTCCGCTCTGCACTAAACAGGGGGACAGTCGCTCTCCTTGGTACTCCGTACTCAAGGGCCAGCTCACTTCCCCAATTCTATTCCATTCACCTTCCAGGAGTTCTACTCCTAATTCCCCGTAGGGTTCCAACTCTTTTAACTCAGGACATTCAGGTTTCACCTTTCCAGTTTCACGTTCATACATCCCATATTCTCAGACATGCTCATTTATTCATAACAGGCAGCTGTTAAACCAATTTACAGGTAGTTATTATTTCCTTTCCACATTTTCCAAGACTGCAGTATTCATATATTCCACTAGTTCCTCCCATCGTAGGATTCATGCCATACCCTAGGATCTATCATACAATCTAGTTTTCCAGCCCTAGGATTCATGCAACACCCTAGGATCTACCATTCATTCTAGTTTCTCATTCCTAGGATTCATGCAATGTCCTAGGTTCTATTTATGGTTCCATAATTTAACAGATTATACTAATAAACTTAAAAGCCACTCTACCGATTACAACAGGCGTACTGGGGGCGTGGTCGGGAATCCCGCGTACCTCCGCAACCCCCGAGTCTGCAACGGTACAGGGTCCTATCACAAGGATCAAATACAAGGAGTTTCTCAAAACAGTATACAACTACTGTAGACGGGTAGAGGATTTAATTCCGAAAAGCACACAACTCGAAACGTGGAAAACAGACTCCGAACGGGCCCTAAACGGGTCGAAAATGACAAAACAGTGCAAAATCAGACGTCTGGAATTTCTTCCAGATGTCTATGTCTTAAAAAATGGGATCAGATGGTACCTTGTCCTGCGTGGTCTCTCAGACGTCCAGAAGCCTGCGGGGGCGTTTGACCCCGTTCCCAGACGTCCAATGGTCTCCCCGGACATCTGGAAGTCCCTCCAGTCATCTGGCACCACTGCCAGACGTCTGATTCGCGTTGGATGCGAATCTCAGAACCTGCGCGTACCCATTCCTCATGCTCAGTACGGACGGTCGAAGGAAAGGAAGAAGGTACGAAAATAACTTACCTTTCAGACGTCTGGACAGTCCTCCAGACGTCTTCCCCGTCGTCTGGTTGGAAACCCAGACGTCTGATTCTGGAAAAACTTCCAGAATCAGAGCGCGACTCGTCCTCCGCCCGAGACGCACGGCCGCGCCTCGTCCGCCTACTGCTCGAGCTGCAGCAGGTCTCCCGCGTCACCCCACGTCTGCTGCTCCCCCGCCGGCCGACTCTAGCAGCCCCGGCAAGCTCGCCCTCACGGTCGAGCGCCTCCTCTTCTCGCGCAGCACCTCCTCCCGCACTCGCCGTGGCTGCCACCGCCGCCGCTTGCTCACTCTCGCACTGACTGGAAGGAGAAGAGGAAGGTGTGGAGGTGATGAGAGTGAGGGAGAGGGCGTGGCTTTTTAAAACCGCGCGGGGAGAGAGAGAGAGAGCGAGACAGAGGGCAGCCTGCACCCGCAGGAGAGAGGGAAAAAGCGACCACAAGTCTGCGTGCGTAGGCGCGCAGACACAACCGCGCGTGCCGCCGAAACCGAATCCCAGACGTCTGGTCTGACATCTGGGCCACCTCCCAGACGTCTGGTCCGACGTCTGGGCCACCTCCCAGACGTCTTAAAAGACGTCTGAAGCCGCACGTTCGTACCAATATAACTAACTCAAAGGAAGTTTCGTCCCCGAAACTTGCGCTAACCAGGGTGCGGGAAAAACGTCATTGTAACCATAACAAACTCAAAGAGTACCGAAGACGGTCCGAAAAGACGTACACACGAAGAGCTCCGGGTACCGCTCCCGCATTGCCGCCTCAGGCTCCCAGGTAGCCTCCTCATACTGCTGGCTCCTCCACAAAACCTTTACCAGGGGTACATGCTTTCGTCTCAAATTGCGGACAGCTCGATCTAGAATCTGCACTGGCCGCTAGGGGTAGGTTAGGTCGTCGCCCACCTCGATGCTCTCGTTACTCAGTACGTGACTGGGATCGGCTACGTACTTCCGGAGGTTGGACACGTGGAACACGTCGTGCACACTAGAAAGCTCGGGAGGGAGGGCAAGCCTGTAAGCAACGGGTCCAACCCGCTCCAGGACCTCAAAGGGCCCACAAACCTTGACGCGAGCTTCCCTCTCACCCCAAACCGCTGCAGGCCCTTCATGGGCGAAACACGGAGAAAGACGTGGTCCCCAACCTCAAACTGCACCTCTCTGCGTCTCCGATCCGCGTAGCTCTTTTGTCTGCTCCTGACAGTGTGGAGTCGCCTATGGATCTGGTCGACTACCTCCTGACTTTGCCGGATCAACCTGGGGCCAACCTCCCACTTGGTCCCCACCTCAACCCAACTCAAGGGTGCCGTATACCTCCGTCTGTACAGAGCCTCGTAGGGAGCCATGCCGATGCTCGAGTGATAACTGTTGTTGTATGCAAACTCCGCCAGGGGCAGGTGCTCCTCCCAAGAGCCCCTCCAGTCCAATACACAGGCACGCAAAAGGTCCTCAAGTGTCTGTATCGTGCGCTCGGACTGTCCGTCCGTCTGGGGGTGGTAAGCTGTACTAAACCTCAACCGCGTCCCCAGGGCCTACTAAAACTCAGCCCAAAACTAGGACATAAAGCGGGTATCCCGGTCGGATACGATCTCCCGCGGAACTCCGTGTAGTCGTACCACGTCGCGGATATACCTCTCTGCCAACTGTGCTGGTCCCAAAGTGACTCGGATCGGTAGGAATCGTGCCGTCTTCGTCAGTCTATCCACAATTACCCAGACGGCGTCGTGTCCTCGCTGGGTAACAGGTAAGCCCACCACCAAGTCCATGGTGATGCTCTCCCACTTCCACTCTGGCACTGGAAGCGGCTGTAGCGGCCCTGCAGGCCTCTGATGCTCAGCTTTCACCTGCTGGCACACTAAGCACTGCTGCACAAATTCACCCACATCCCGCTTCATCCCCCTCCACCAAAACTCACGTCTCAAGTCGCGGTACATCTTCTTGTTTCCGGGATGTATGGTGAATCTGGAACCGTGTGCCTCAGTCAGGAGCTCTCTCAACAGCTCCTCGTCTTTGGGAACGCACAACCGGCCCCTCAGGCGCAGCACCAGGTCTGTGAAAGAGAAGTCCCCTGGGTCTCCTGACAGTACTCTGTCGCGCAAGGACTGCAAGTACGGATCGGCCATCTGTCCTGTGATGATGCGGTCTATCAGCTCTGGCCTAGTCTGTCTGTCACCGTCACTGCCCCACAGTGCCCCGTAACTCTAGGGGTCGCCAACTGCCCACCTCCTCCAAAAGGCTCCAACTCTGTAACTGTAAACTGGCCAAGTGTGCGGGCGCCTTATGGCTCAAGGCGTCAGCCACCACATTGGCCTTTCCCGGGTGGTAGGAGATGCTGCAGTCGTAGTCTTTCAGGAGCTCCAACCAACGTCTCTGTCTCATGTTGAGCTCGTTCTGATCAAAAAGGTATCTGAGGCTCTTGTGATCTGTGAAAATTTCGAAGGTCTCACCGTACAAGTAGTGCCTCCAAGTCTTCAGCGCGAAGACAACAGCTACCAACTCTAGGTCATGGGTAGGGTAGGTATGCTCATGGGGCTTCAGTTGCCGCGAAGCGTAAGCGACAACGTGACCCTTCTGCATGAGCACACCTCCTAACCCCTGCAAGGAGGCGTCCGTGTACACAATGAACCCGCCACTACAGTCAGGGATGGTGATCATGGGAGCCGAGGTCAACCTCTCCTTCAGCTCCAGAAAACACGCCTCACAGGCGTCTGTCCAAGCGAAGGGCACGTCCTTCCGGGTCAATTGTGTCATAGGACGCGTGATCTGTGAAAACCCTCTGATAAATCGTCTGTAGTAGCCTGCCAGTCCCAGGAAACTACAAATCTTAGTGACTGAACGCGGTCTCTCCCACCTGAGTACTACCTCGACCTTGGCTGGGTCCACCGCCAAGCCGTCTCTAGAGATCACATGACCTAAGAAGGTCACCTCCCTCAACCAGAACTCGCACTTGATGTATTTGGCGTACAGCCTACGTCGTCTCAGAGTGTCCAGAACCATCCGCAAGTGCTGTCCGTGCTGCGTCTGATCTCTAGAATAGATGAGTACATCATCTATGAAAACCACCACGAACTGGTCCAAGTACGGTCTAAACACCCGGTTCATCAGATCCATAAAAGCAACGGGAGCATTGGTCAGCCCAAACGGCATGACCAAAAACTCGTAGTGTCCGTACCGGGTGCGGAAAGCTGTCTTGGAGACGTCGGTCTCCCTGATCCTCAACTGGTGGTATCCCGACCTCAAGTCGATCTTGGAGAACACCGTGGCACCCCGCAATTGGTCAAACAAGTCGTCGATCCTCAGCAGCGGATATCTGTTCTTGATGGTGACCCTATTCAGCTATCGGTAGTCCACACAAAGGCGTAGGGTACCATCCTTCTTTTTCACAAACAGTACCGGGGCTCCCCAGGGAGACGCACTGGGACTCACGAAACCCTTCTCCAAAAGGTCCTGCAACTGAGACTTAAGCTCTCGTAGCTCAAGCGGTGCCATCCTGTATGGCGCGGTGGAGATGGGGCTGGTCCCTAGTACTAGCGAGATCTCAAACTCGATCTCGTGCTCGGGCGGTAGTCCTGGTAACTCATCTGGAAACACGTCAGGGTACTCTCTGACCACCGGGATGCTCTGGAAGTCTGCCACAGGGCTGGGCTCTGCCACCACACAAGCTAGGAAGCCCTCACACCCCTAGCTCAAAAGTCTCGCCGTCCAAAGTGCCGAAATGCACTTGAAGCCTCCGTCCACTGGCTGTCCGTGAAACTCGAAAGAAGGCAACTCCGGCATGGAGAAGACAATCATCCTCTCAAAATAGTCTACCAAGGCGTGGTAAGCGGACAGCCAGTCCATCCCCAGAATCACTCCAAAGTCCTCCATCTGTATCATAATCAGGTCAGCTGGCAAGCTATGTCCCCCGACGCTGACCTCGCAATCCGTGTACACCTCTTCAGCTACAAACAGCTGACCACTCAGACCTCTGATTACTAACAGATTTTCTAACAGCATATAATCCTGGCCCAAACTAACTGCGAAACTGACTGCGACAAACGAGTGCGTAGCGTTGGAATCGAAAAGTGTGTAAACGAGTCTGCCAGAAACTGAAACCATACCTGTACTACCGAGCCCGAAGCTCTGGCATCCCTGTGTGTCAGGGCGTTGATATGCCCCTCAGCTCTAGGTGCGGACGAAGCAGCCACACTCTACGTCGGACGGGCAGGTGTTGGCCGGTACCCTCCTTGTGACTGCTGTCCTCCTCCTCGCGCCTGGTAACCGCGGTCTCCTGCGTGCCCTCCAGTGCTCTGCGCGGGAAGTATCTGCTGACCTCCTGCCCTAGACGGGCAGTCCCTCCTAATGTGTCCCGGCTGGCCACACTGGTAACAGAGGGGAACCCGACTCCCGCCCTCAGTGGGTCCCTGTTGTCGGCTGGGCGGGGGTCCGGTGCTGGCGACTGGCCCCTGTCGAGGGCCCCTAAAGGCCATTGATGGCACTGTAAAACGTGACGGCTCTCCTGCGGACGCCACGTGTCTCCTCTCTCGCCGGCCCTGTGAAAAGTCTGGCTGAAAGGGCCTCTTCCACCCGCCGTCAGTGTCTCGCGCGGACGGGTTGGTCTCCTCGTAAGTCATGGCTGCCTCCACCACCCTCGAAAACGTAGACAGCTTCAGGGGTTTGACATACCCCCGAATCGTAGGCCGGAGCCCCTCGGTGAACCTCCAAAGGCGCTCTTCCTCAGTGGCTACCGCTGTCGCTGCAAAGCGGGACAGCTCCAGGAAACGTGTGCGGTACGCGCTCACGGTCATCGTCCCTTGGCGGAGAGTGTGGAACTCCTGCCTCCTCTGGTCCTGCCGCGTCTGGGGAAAGTACTACTCGCAGAAGAGGGCGACGAGCCGATCCCAGGTCGGCTCGTCCCTCTCCTGTCCCCGGACCGCCCTCCACCACCTATGTGCCGCACTCTCCAGCTGGTACGTGGCAAAGGCCACGCGGCACTCCACCGGGGGGCAAAGGGTGTCGAAAATCTTCTCCAGCTGCTCGAGCCAGTCCTCTGCCTCTGCCCAAAGAGCTCGGAGTGGCACTGCAGTGGGGATGCTGGTGCACCTCCAGGCAAAGGTGCCTCGTGCACAGAAGTGCCGGAGGAAGGTGGGGGCTGTGGCGGCTCATCCCCTCCCCCGCATCCAGCGCCACATCCGTCGGGTAGTCCCACAGAGGACTCCCCCTCCGCAGCCCCAGGGGGAGGCGCTCGGGGCGGTGGGTGGAGCTCCTCTCGGACAATATCCCGTATTAGCTGAGCGAGTTCCCGGGCCTGGACGCCCGGGAGTAGTGGCTGGTCTACTGAGGCGTCGGCAACGGCACGCCCACCTTGCCGACCTCGTCCTCGGCCGCGCTCGCGTCCCGCCTCACCAGTCCCGCCACGAGGCATCTCCTGCAAGAAGACGGGAAACAAAACGGAACATGTCACTACGGAACGATACCTAACGGAAACATCTAAGAGCTCATGTCAAAAGATATGTTGTGGTGGCTACTCTAGTTATAGACATGTGAATTGGTTATTTTCCAGTCAGTTGATTCACTTCTCGGGATGACCTTGGTCTGATACCATCTTGTAACGACCCAATTCTCGAGTCCCTACGAGACACGAGAACCGGACCGACTCAACTAATCCCAAGATCTGGTTGTCCAACGAGGAAGTAACCAAAAGAGCAGTAAAATAAACCACATTCAGCATGAATATAACTAACAGTAAGAAAATACAGCCGTAAGGAAAGAAACCACTACAGTATATACCATCACAACAGTAGAACAACATTTATAACATAATATGAACTGCAGGTAAATAAAAGTACAACGGTAACAAGAACTACTCACTACAGTGGAACCAAAAAGAGGTACAAGAGAATAGTGGTAACTCTACTGGACCCTACTCGGCCCAGCATCCTCTGCAGCCGCTGACCCTGGCTGCTCAACACCTGGTCCTGAAAGGTAACGAGTGTAACACGTCAGCAAAACGCTGAGTAGAGTGGCAGCTAAACTAAAGAAACAGTAAAGTGTACAGTAGCTGTTTTAATTTTCTTTCTTCCTTTATTTACGTCTTTCTATTGTTTCAAAATTTATCTATTTCTCAGATCCTTCACTTGATCTCGAATGTTCCTCGTGGGAACGATCTTGATTACAGTCTTTTCCAAAAAGTAGAAGTAGCACGTGGTGCTCTCCTGGCCAGGAGAGTCCCCCGTGGTGATCCTACTCTCAGTCAACCACCCCAAGGTCACGGACAGGCGTAACGGTGACTACGGCACGCGGTCAGTTGTTTCCGTTAACGGGTGCGCCCAAAGCACAGCACGAAACCAGCACAGGGCAGAGCCCTCTTAGTAACAGGGGTCGAACCCCTCCACAGTAACCAAATAGGGGCCTTGCCCCTCCACAGTCCGCGCACCCTCGCTTGACTACCCTGGTTTGCCCAGTGGGCCTAACAAGTCGGTGTAGGTGAGCTAGCAGAACCCCGGGGCCCGTGGGGTAGCTAGTACTCGCCCTACACTAGTAGCTCTCCTCGGTACTGCGTACACGAGGGCCAGCAAGTCGGTACAACGTGGCCAGACCTAACCCCGGGTCCCTGGGGCGGCTGGCTCCGCTCTGCACTAAACAGGGGGACAGTCGCTCTCCTTTGTACTCCGTACTCAAGGGCCAGCTCACTTCCCCAATTCTATTCCATTCACCTTCCAGGAGTTCTACTCCTAATTCCCCGTAGGGTTCCAGCTCTTTTAACTCAGCACATTCAGGTTTCACCTTTCCAGTTTCACGTTCATACATCCCATATTCTCAGACATGCTCATTTATTCATAACAGGCAGCTGTTAAACCAATTTACAGGTAGTTATTATTTCCTTTCCACATTTTCCAAGACTGCAGTATTCATATATTCCACTAGTTCTTCCCATCCTAGGATTCATGCCATACCCAAGGATCTATCATACAATCTAGTTTTCCAGCCCTAGGATTCATGCAACACCTTAGGATCTACCATTCATTCTAGTTTCTCATTCCTAGGATTCATGCAATGTCCTAGGTTCTATTTATGGTTCCATAATTTAACAGATTATACTAATAAACTTAAAAGCCACTCTACCGGTTACAACAGGCGTACTGGGGGCGTGGTTGGGAATCCCGTGTACCTCCGCAACCCCCGAGACTGCAACGGTACGGGGTCCTATCACAAGGATCAAACACAAGGAGTTTCTTAAAACAGTATACAATTACTGTAGACGGGTAGAGGATTTAATTCCGAAAAGCACGCAACTCGAAACGCGGAAAACAGACTCCGAATGGGCCCTAAACGGGTCGAAAACGACAAAACAGTGCAAAATCAGACGTCTGGAACTTCTTCCAGACATCTTAAAAAATGGGATCAGATGGTACCTTGTCCTGCGTGGTCTCTCAGACGTCCAGAAGCCTGCGGGGGCGTCTGGCCTAGTTCCCAGACGTCCGATGGTCACCCCGGACGTCTAGAAGTCCCTCCAGTCGTCTGGCAGCACTGCCAGACGTCTGATTCGCGTTGGATGCGAATCTCAGAACTTGCGCGTACCCATTCCTCGTGCTCAGTACGGACGGTTGAAGGAAAGGAAGAAGGTACGAAAATAACTTACCTTTCAGACGTCTGGACAGTCCTCCAAACGTCTGGACAGTCCTCCAGACGTCTTCCCCGTCGTCTGGTTGGAAACCCAAACGTCTGATTCTGGAAAAACTTCCAGAATCAGAGCGCAACTCACCCTCCTCCCGCGACGCACGGCCGCGCCGTGCCTTGTCCGCCTGCTGCTCGAGCTGCAGTAGGCCTCCCGCGTCACCCCGCGTCTGCTGCTCCTCCGTCGGCCGGCTCTAGCAGCCCCGGCAAACTCGCCCTCACGGCCGAGCGCCTCCTCTTCTTGCGCAGCACCTCCTCCCGCACTCGCCGCGGCTGCCACTGCCGCAGCTCGCTCACTCTCGCATTGGCAGGAAGGAGAAGAGGAAGGGGCGGAGGCGATGAGAGTGAGGGAGAGGGTGTTGAACGCTACGAACCTACGCTAACGAGATTGGTTTTGGAAAACCTGTCGTTGTAGTTCGAAAGCGAAGAATTCGTGTTCAACAAATAAAATTTATACCGAAAATAATTCCGGGTCGAACACTGGGAGGCTACATTGATCTATTTTCGCAATTATATTTTTTTTAAGATTTTCTTTAAGAAAGGCGTTATAATTACAATGGGGTTATCAAACTATGAGAGAGAGAGAGAGAGAGAGAACATGCATTCAATATTTCAATAGTTTATAAAAGTTACACTAGAATGTGGAAAATTAATTACACTATAAAGCAGAAAATTCTACACTAGAAAAGTTGTAAATAAGAATGGGGAGAGAAATGTTATCCTCCTCGACGATTGCTTGGAGGACGAGCCGGACGGGACGACGCCTGGACGAAGGAGAACGAAGCGGGATGAAGGAGGACGAATCAGAAGAACGGGAACGAAGCAGCACGTCGTCGTCGTCGCGGGATCCACTTCCGAAAGGGAACGAAAATTGGACTTTATCTCGCGAGAAGCATCCCGGGTGTGGGACAAGCTTCTCTTGAGCTTTGGAGGGGTAGAGAGGAGAAAGAAGGGATGAGAATTTCGTATGGAGGGGGTCTCCTTTTATAGTTGCAAGGAGTGAGGGCAAAATGGACATTACAAGTTGAAAATAGTAAATGAGGGGTCTTTAGTGACGGATAAATCCGTTACTAAAGCCCCTAACGTGGGCGACGTGGGCGGCTCGTGCGCGCCTCCTCACTTGCTCGCGCCCTCAATGGCTTCGCACGTCCGCGAAGTCTCAGCGGTCCGATCGCGAGATCGGACGGCTTAAAATCGCGCCTTCACCGCTGCCGCCCGCCCGCCTGTGCGTGCGTTGGCACTATTGGGCACGCGCGGCCGTTGGATTGCGATCGTGCGGTCGATTGGAGGCGCGCCACCGCTCCAATTTCTGCGTGGCGAGGCTCGAACGCGCGTCCCTGCTTCTCGTTAGAGCGCTCGACCGCTGCGCTGCGGTCGCGTTTGTGTCGAGCGCCTAACTTCAGCGCGGGCGCGTCGCAGCCGTTGGATCGGGATCCAACGGCGGAGAGGAGACGGGTGCGCGGTCTTCACAAGATGCAAGCGATCGTTTGGGCGGCTGAGATGGCGCCACGTGGCGCCATCTTCGCCGTCCATCATCTGGAAGTTTTAGATGGTGTCATGGATGTCGGATTGACTCGATTTTTGTGTCGTTGGGCTGCGATCATCGATCCGAATTCATCCATGCGGTAGGATTTGTCATATGAAGTGCGGATTTACACCATCTTGGCCCTTGATTTTCTAGGGTTCCCTGGTCTCTATCTGATGCTACGGATGCCTGATTAGGGCGATCTTGGAGTCGTTGAACTCCAATCGTCGCCCTAATCATATCCATAGGATTGGATCTTTGATCCGAGGCCCCGATAAAATGTTTTCCCTGTCCAAGCACATAAAAGGAGACAATTAACCTCCATTTTATTCAAACTACTCTAAATGCGAGATGATGCATGTTATGCAATATTTATATCATGAAATGCAATCCTATGCTTAAGAACATGCATAAATAGACATTTTAAGTAGTGTAAATGTGTTTACATTAGAGGACGAGGCTTTTTAAAGCCGCGCGGGGAGAGAGAGAGAGAGAGCGAGACAGAGGGCAGCCTGCGCCCGCAGGAGAGAGGGAAAAAGCGACCGCAGGTCTACGCGCCCAGGCGCGCAGACGCAACCGCGCGTGCCGCCGAAACCGAATCCTAGACGTCTGGAAGGGGTTCCAGACGTCTGGTCCGACGTCTGGGCCACCTCCCAGACGTCTTAAAAGACGTCTGAAGCCGCGCGTTCGTAGCACAAGGGCACTGAGGCTCAGCCTCAAGGAGAGTGGAGTTCTAAAGGAGGTTTCAAGGACCTTTTACCAAACATACACTGAGGGAGAAGATGAGTTTAGTAGGTGCTGGACCCAATCAAGACACCCAAAATGTTGGGTGACTATAGAGGTGCGGGGCAGATGGACCCCTTGATCAGAAAGATCGTCCACCTGAGAATTACCTGGGCAGCCAGAGAGGGTGAGTCCTGCGAAGACCCCTACATGGTAGAGCGCCCCCACGGGTTACAGGGTTTCCCCCACCTGACCTCTCTTGTCACTGAGATTCCAGGTAGACCAGAATGAGGATCTTGACCTCTTAAGTCTACCGATTTTGGTTTAAGATCAGGGTGCTTAAGTTTTCACTTGAACGTTTAACTTTTTGAGTGCGAAGAGTGACCTAAGTTAAAGGTTGGTTGGCCCTAAGGGGTCAACTTCACCTATTGATTCCCTTGAGAACTTATTAGGTCTTGTCTTTTAAGGTTCAAGTGTTTTTAGAGAGCCAATTGCTTAGGGTTTTTCTGAATAGGTATGTTCAATCAATGGCTTAGGCACACTTCTTTTGGGATTTCTCAATTCTTGATTAAGGAGTGTGTCTCTAAAACCCTAGTGTTAATTCCTATGCTGGCTCTACTTGGTCCAGTTAGCTCTTTGTTGGGTAATTAGGGCTCCGGCAAGAAGGTGTTAGGCCTTAATTACCCTTAATAGTGTGTGCAGGAATAGTATTTTGAAAATATGCAGCTGTTACTAGGTATGAAAGACAGGTTATACCTATAGTGTTTATTCTTTCTTTTTCTTCCTCTTTAGAATTTAGGGGTTAATAGAGAGAGGATAGAAATTACTTGTCCTTGGAGTGGGCGTTGTGCGGCTGCTTGTCTTCTTGATTTCCTGTGCCTGCACACAAAAAGAGAAGAGATTAATAGACACTCATAAATAGAGAATTTATATCTTCTAGAATAGCCGTTGCTCCCCGGCAACGACGCCAAAAATGGTAAACGCTGGTTTCTGTATATTATGATTTGGTTACAGTCGTTGTAGTAATAAGACAAAACAGCTACCAGGTTACCATTACAAATTTTTTTACTCGGAAATAGTTTTCCCGAGGTCGAATTTAGGGAGATTCTGGAATTCTAGAAATATAAAAGTTCCCTATGAGATGACAAAAATAAGAGAGAGAGAGAGAGATTTTGTCTTGGCTTCTTCTTCTTCTCTTCTCCTTTCAACTGCTCTCCTTCTCTTCTTCTGTGGCTGTGACAATCTTCTTCTTCTTCTCTGACTTCTTTTCTTTTTCTTCTTACCTTTGGCTGCCTTCTTCTTCCTGTTTTCTTCTTCTTCTTCTTTCTGGCGGTGAAGTTTTCTTCCATCCTTTTCTTCTCTTCTTTTCCTTCCTTCAACTGGCAGCTGTGGTGATTTTCTTCTTCTTCTTCTTGCTTCCCTGCCTTCGTGCTCTGGCCGCTGGCTTCTCTCTTCTTTTCTTTTCCTTCTTTCTTCTCTTCTCTTTTTCCTCCTTGCGGCTTCAGGCTTCCTTTTCTTCTGGCCGCTGCCCAACCGTCGTCTGATGCAAGGGTCAGACGACTTAACTGTAGGTTTGCTACAGTGACGCTTTTCCTTCCGTTTCTCCTCTCTTGCTTCTCTTTCTTCTTTTCTCAGCTTCTCTTCTTCCTTCCTTCCTTCTTCTATGCTGAGCGGCTTCGGTCGCCTTCCTTTCTTCTTCTCCTTCCTTCCTTCCTTCCTTCGATTCCTGCACGCTCACACAACGATTAGAGGGTGCAAAACCTACCTCCTACCCTTCCCCGCGTGTCTCTCTCTCAGATTTCTCTCTTAGGACACCTCTCCTAGAGCCGGGTAATCGGGTGCGTGTATTGCGCCCGGGATAAGGCCCACCGACGTGCGGTGGTGGGCGAGGAGTGCGCGGTGTTGGGTAATCGGATCTGGCCCAGACCCGCGGGGCATGAGCGCGGGCGAGGGCGAGCATGTGGCGCGTGGCGTGCGTGAGCGACTTGACCCTTGTGTTCGAAGGCAAACAGCCTTAGACACTTTTCTAATTTAAGTGCGGGCGTTTCGCCACGCACTTCCGAGGTGGGACTAAAGTCCCACCTCCCAGATTCGCGCCCGTAGCTGAGGAAGCTGTAGGCAATTGCAGCAGCGTGCGAGGCCTTCGCCCTAGCTGCAGGCTTGGGATGGTTCGCAGCAGCAACCCGCGCGTCCTGAGGTGCGGACCTGGGCGGAACAGCACCTGCAGCTGCAGGAGAAGGAGCTGCAGTTGCTCGGTAATGGCAGCGAGGCAACTTCGACCTGCAAACAAGAATACGGCCTCTCGGCCCAATCAGAGGATGAAGGGCGCTTCGCCGGAGTGCGGCGAAATCCGTGCGGGTGGTGGCAAGGTGTGAGGCGGTGTATGGTGGTGGCCCTAGGTCAGACTGTGGTCGGAGAGGTGGGTTTGTTCGGGGGGTCGTCGGGTGGCGTTTGGCAGGGAATGGAAAGGGGGGGTCTGTTGAGTGGAGTGAGGGGAAGCTTGTGGGGTAGTCGGCGAGGGGTGAGAAGGTCTGTGGAGGTGGGATGAGCTTGCCGGAGAGGGTGGTCGGAGGCGGAGCAGGCAGAGGTGGAAGTCGTGTGCGGTGAGGCGAAAAGATAAATTGAGAGAGGGAAAATGTAAGGGCGGAGGAAAGGAAGCTATTTACCTGGGTTTTGGACGAAGGGGGAGGGCGGAGCCACCGGCTCGTACCTATCGGAGCTGGGGAAGAAAGGGCCCTGGAGGAGGAGTGCGGCGACGAGGAAGCAGGCGGAGGGCTCCGGCGTGTACAGCACAGTGCAGACGAGAGGGCAAGGAGAACCTTGCTGCAGGTAAGGTGGCAGAGCGACGAGGAGGAAGAGGAGGAAGTCGCCGAAAGCTGCGGGCTGTCTGACGGAGGAGGAGGGGATGAAGTGGGGGGGTGTTCTCCGTCAAAGAGAGCTTGAAGGAACCGGTAGGGGGTGTCGGTCCTTATAAAGGGGTTGGCGCAGAGGGAGGAGCGAGCTGGCGACGTGCCAGCCTCGCCGGAGCGTGGCCGGAAAGGGGACCCATACCTTCCGCGCGTTCGCACGAAAGGTATGGGGGCTGGCAGAGAGCATGGCCGGGTCCCTATGACAGAGGACGTCGCAGGGAACCCCGCATCTGCTTTGCAGGGCGGTCACCCCTCTCTGCGCTGCGCCATTCTCCGTGCAAAGTCGCCGGAGCATGGTGCTACGAAGAGTTTGCAAGGGGGACCATTCTGCAAAGAAAGATGAAAAGTTGGGGGCCAAAATGCAAGGGTTTTGAAAGATAAGGGTCAAAAAGTAAATGAAGAGGACCAAATTGTAAAGTCGGCCAAGGAGGTCTACTCTTAGGCTCAAGTTTTTATACAAGACTAATTTGAACCTAAGGATTTTAATGGTGAATTTTAATTCTAGGTTGGACCAAGTTTGGTCGGTCAATTTGCGTAAAAACCCAAATTAAGTTATTAATTGGGCATGGTTCTCTTTTTAGGTCAAAATAGGTTTCTAAGGCCAAATTGAAAGTTATAAACCCTAGAGAATATTTTTCTATGAATTTTAGAGGATTTATTTGATTTTTATCCTACCTCGAACCTCGTGAATTAAAGTAGGTTTATTTTTAGGGTTATAGAATGTCATTTTATTCCTAGAAGTTGCTATAACCCTTTTCAGATCAGATCATCCCTCTTCTTTCCTTATTAAGCTCGTTTAACCTATGTTTGGATCCTTAATTACCCTGTTTGCATACTGCATTGGTGAAATTGCAGTTTTACCCCTTATGACTTATTTTCTTCTTAAACTCAGAATTCTCTGAGTTAAGCCTTTCTTTGGATTTTGTAGGAGCTTTCTTATACTTATTTGGATTAAATTGAGCTAGTTAGGGTTCATGATGAGGTTCTTATCAGTTCTCCAATGGTGGAAAGGGGGTCGACACCTGTCAACAACAAATATGGCCTTACGGCCTTGTCAAACCACAAGAAAACCTTCGCCATATCACAATGAAGGTGAGGCGGGGGTCGGTGTGGCTCAGAACGGCCTAGGCATGCATGCCTAGGTCGGACTATGACCGTGGGTGTGGGGTTGTTTGGTGGAGGTGTGGAGCGTGTGTGGCTTGCAATGGAGATGGGGAAAGTGCTCAGTGGATGGTGGCGGAGGTTTTGAGGGGTCTGGCGAGGTGGATGGAGGTGTGGAAGTGACGTAAACACCTCGCCGGTGGTTGGCCGGAGTTGGGAACGATGGTGGTGGTCAGTGGTAGTCGAGGGGTCAAAAGTGTGAATTAAGAGAGGGGAACTGAGGAGGGGGAGAGGAGGAACTTTTCTGTGGGTCTCTGGATGAAGGGGGGAGGCGGAGGGCGAGCGATGTGTATTAGCCATCGCCGGAGACGAAAGCCCTGAGGTGAGGATGACGGCGACGAGGAGGAGGTTGGAGAGATGTGCGCTGGTGTGGCGCAATGCGGAGGAACGAGGCGGAGATGACTCTGCCACTGGTACGGTGGCAGAGCGACGAGAAAAGGGAGGGAGAGTCGCCGGAGCTTGTGGGATACTTGGCCGAAGAGGGAAAAGAGGAATTCTGGGGAATTCTTCGGCCAAATCAAGATTACCCCATGCGAAGGGATCTGGGCTTGCTTATAAAGTCACAGGCAGAAGGTTAGGTGCAAGGTGGCGGCTAAAAGTCCTTGCCGGAGGCATGGCCGGAGGTGATACCCATACCTCTCGAGCGTTCGCACGAGAGGTATGGGGCAATTCAGGACATGGGGAGCTACTCATGCGATAGGGGGTTTCGTAGAGAGGTCCCCTTTCAAATCTGGGAGCAGCTCCCTGCGGAAACGAAGAGAAAACCACCTCAAAACCTCGCCAAAGGTGTGGGTCCCTGCTGCACTGGCAAAGGGACCTGAATGAAGAAAGTGACAAAAAGTTGAGGATATTTTTGCAAGGGTTTCCAAAAGTTAAGGGCCAAAATGTAATTGGATGGACCATTTTGCAAAGTAGGTTAAGATGACCTTCCCTTATGTCCAAATTTTGGTACAAACCTAATTTGAACCTAAGGAATCCAATGGTGAAGTTAGATTTTAGGTTTGGCCACGTTTGAATAGACATTTTGCATAAAAATCCAAATTAGGTCAAATATTGGGCTTAAACCCCATACTAGGTCAAAACAGGTTCCAAAGGTCAAATTGAAGGTTCTAAACCCTAGGGGATATTTTTTCATGAATTTTAGAGGATTTAGTTAATTTTTATCTTTCCTGGAACCTTGTGAATTTAAGTGAGTTTATTTTAAGGTTACAGAATGCCATTTAATTCTTAAATTTCACAATAATCCTTTTCTGACTGAACCATCCTACTTTTTCTCTTATTAAGTCCAATTTTCCTATGTCTAGACCTTTAGAAATCCTGTTGATGCACTACAATGGTAAAATTACAGTTTTACCCTTTATTTCATGTATTCTTTTCAGATCAGTAATCTCTTGAGTTAGGCCTTTCTTTTGGTTATGTAGGAGCTTTTGTTATCTTTCTTAGGTCAAAATAAGCTAGTTAGGGCTCATGATGAGGTTCTCATCACCTCGTGACTCCCGGGGTCGCCAACCGCCCAACTCCTCCATGAGTCTCCAACTTTGTGCTTCTATGTCTTCAGCGCGAAGATAACTACTGTCAGCTCTAAGTCATGGATAGGGTAGCTATGCTCATGGGGCTTCAGTTGTCGCGAAGCATAAGCGACAACATGACCCTACTGTGTGTGCACACCTCCTAACCCCTACAACGAAACGTCAGTGTACACCACGAAATCGCCACTACTGTCTGGGATAGTAAGTACAAGAGCTGAAGTCAATCTCTCCTTCAGCTCCTAAAAACACGCCTCACACTCATCTGTCCAGGCGAAGGGCATGTCCTTCCTAGTCAGCTGAGTCATAGAACGTGTAATCTGAGAGAATCCTCTGATAAACCACCGGTAATAACTTGTTGGTCCCAAAAAGTTGCGTATCTCTGTCACTGTGCGTGGCTTCTCCCACTTGAGTATGGCCTCTAACTTGGCTGGGTCCACAACTAAGTAATCTCTTGAAATCACATGGCCTACGAAAGTAACCTATGGGCTATGAGCCCACCACACTTTCGCTGCACCACCTTGATCCCGAGAGTAGACCCATATACCCTCGAAGGTCACCACCACAAATGGGTCTAAGTACGACCTGAAAACACGGTTCATCATATCCATAAAGGCTGCGGGGCATTGGACAGCTCAAATGGCATGGCCAAGAACTTGTAGTGTCCATACTGGGTACAGAAAGCTGTCTTGGAGACGTCGGCCTCCCTGATCCTTAGATCTTTCTTAGAAAACACTGTGGCATCTTGCAAAGCCCTCCCCCAACAGGTCCTGTAACTAAGACTTGAGCCCTCGCAGCTCAAGTGGGGTCATCTTGTACGGTGCAGCAGGGTGGGGTTGGTCCCCGATTTTCGGTACCAGGGAAATCTCGAACT
This sequence comes from Thalassia testudinum, assembly GCA_037157565.1. NCBI lineage: Eukaryota > Viridiplantae > Streptophyta > Magnoliopsida > Alismatales > Hydrocharitaceae > Thalassia > Thalassia testudinum. The sequence continues at coordinate 357,210 of JAZHRO010000038.1, forward strand.
TGATCTCATGCTCAGGCGGTAGTCCTGGCAGCTCCTCTGGGAAAGCGTTGGGGTACTCACAGACCACGGAAATACTTTGAAAGTTGGCCACGGGGCTAGGCTCTGCCACCACATGGCCAAGAAGCCCTCACACCCCTACCTCAAAAGCCTCGCTACCCAAAGCAAGGAGATGCATCTGAAACCTCCATCCACCGGTTGGCCGTGAAACTTAGAGGGAGGCAACTCCGATATGGAGAAGACAATCTTCCTCCTGAAACAATCTACCAGGGCGTGATAGGCGGACAATCAGTCCATCCCTCGGATCATGCCAAAGTCCTCCATCTGGATCACAATCAGGTTAGCGGTGAGGCTGTGTCCCCCTATATTGACCTCGCAGTTCGTGTAGACCTCCTCGGCTACAAACAACAGGCCACGTGGACCTCTGATCACAATTGGATCCTCTAACAGTACACTGCCCTGCCTCAAACTGACGGCAAAACTCGTAGAAACGAAAGAGTGGATAGCACCGGAAATCAAAAAAAATATACGTACACTAATCTGTCAAAAACAGTAACCATACCTGCAACCACAGAACCCGAAACCCTGGCGTCTCTGTGTGTGAGGGCATTGATACGCCCCTTAGCTCTCGATGCAGACGAAGTGGCTACACTTTGGGTCGGGCAAGCAGTAGCTGGTCAGTACCTTTCTCGTGACTGTTGTCCTCCCTCATACGCCTGAAATTCAAATTTAGGACCATGTAAAACAAAAGGAGCAATGCGACAATGAAAAATTAGAATACATAAAAATAGCAGTTCAATTCAAAGAAGAATAAAAGGTCAATGGGAATTCCACATATATATCCAACATCAGATATATACAGTTTATTAATATAGTACCTGAATCTACATCAAAAGGTTGTTTATAGTAGCAACTCCTAGCAGAAACTCCCATTCTTTGGTCTTTGCCTCCTTGACATCAAGACGACTAAGCACATCATTCTCCTGCAAGCACAATGCTTGTTAGTAAGCAGTCAGTGACATGGAGCCCCTTGAGGATTACGTTCCCGTTGACAATTGCCACCCCACCACCTCCTTCGCAGCCACCAGTGAGGTTGCAGATCAACAAGGAGTTGATCGTAACGACGAAAAGGGTATCACCGAAGAGGATGGCCTCCTTGACGCAGCCAACGACCCTAAGGAGCCAAAGGGGAACTTGATGATGCTGAAGTAAACCTAAAGATTGGTTGGGACAAAGTGGGTTCGACAGCGAGCTAGTCGCCACCAGTGCGGCCCTCAACGTTGCTGCAACTCTCAGCTCCTCCGCAGTTGTTGTCATCGCCCTCGAGTCCACCATCATCCTCGTGGGCATCGCCCCTCCCCCCCCCCCCCCCAAACTAGGCCTAGAACCTCCCCGTCCACTCCCCTCCATCGGCGACTAATTCGACCCCACCACACATACGCATTGCCCAGCTGCTGGCCAAGGCTTTACATATCATCTAAGGAGGGATTTGGCTTGATCGAGCAAGAGGGGCACCCAAAGGCACGATCTTTGGCCTGAGGGGCAGGTTGGGGTGGATCTTGTAACCCTAGGGATCAGAGGGGAGGATGGGGAGTTGGGAGTTGTGCTTCGGAGTGGGTGAAGGAAGAGAGATCTAAAGGAGGGAAAATAAGTATTTGGGTGGGGGACGAAATTAGTTGAGAGGGAAAGTTCTCTAGAAGCTTTAGTGACCAAACTTTAGAGATGTTGAACCTGTCTCAAAAAGTAGTCAGTTTTTGGGAACTATTTTTCTGTCACCCACCTCTTTTTAGCCATTAAAATTAAATCTGTCTTTAAAGTATGGTCACCAAAGACATATTTTGTTGTAGTGTATCTAGCTTGATCAGATTAACACTACATACTCCTCCCTCACTATATTCTACAAACACGTACACCATTGACCTTTAGCTACTAAAATTGAGAAGAATAGATCAATACTTCATCTCTACACAAAGATTGGACTTGGAGATGTAGAGCCAAATTCAATTGAAAATAAGTAACCCTAGCCCTTATCTTGGCATCATGGGCTTAGTGGATCTCAATCAAGCATTTAAAATGCTTAACCTTAAGTTCTCCGGCATAAGACTTAATTTGTTATAAATTACCACTCAATTTCCTATGTTTCAGATGCAGTACTATTTGGAAGAGTGTCATAGCTTCTCCTGGCCACTCCTTATTGCGACATGGTCCAATTACCTTATTCCTAGCAATGATAGCAGCCCCACCTCTCTAAGTAGTTTCTTCCTACTACTTTAATGATAGCCTTTACTTCACTTCGTGCACAACCTTCTCCCAGAGGAAGTTTACTTTTGCATCATTTATAATGATCCGTGCCTAAACTCGAGTTTGCGTTCTCCTTAATTTATGATGTGATGTCACTTCCACTTGCCTTATGTTCTTTGACATCTACACCGAACAAGCCTTCCTCATTCGGGAGTAAATTTAGATGCCTTTTGTGGAGTAGTGGGTGATTTAGGGAGGACCTTGGAAAATGGGGAGGATGACCTAGATGTGGGCAAATGGCAAAAAATTTACAAGCATTTATGTGAAAGTAATGTAATTTGACATCATATTGGTTTTTCCAAAATGGAGATTACATCTGCACTTTGATATACTACTATGGATAGGGAACTGACTTGGGGGACCCATAGTGCCCCCAAACCAAAGGGCTAGGACATCAATGAGAAGGGCCACGAGGTCGCCGTCGCAACTGTAAGGCTCCCCAAGGCGATGGTCTCGGACATCGCAGAGTAGCTAGTATCGATGGAGGAGCAGCAGCTCCTCTACCACCTGTCGATCCTCAACCTGGTGCTCTCCGAGTTTGGTTTGCCTCCACCGTGGTTGAAGGATAAGGAGAATCCCCCCCATGCTCCCTGGTAGCATGCACCAAACCACCGTTGACGACACCATCGCTGACATCCTCCTACCATTGTGGGAAAGGTGGTGGATTTTATTTCTTGAGGCCCCGTTTGGTAGAGGTTTAAAATTTAAGATTGGGTAAAGTTTAGGAAGTCTTAAAAAGAGATAAGTGGATGGGTAACATGAGGGTTTGTGAGTGTGGATGTAATAGTTGAGTTGGTATGTTATTATTTGTTTTTGTTTTTATTTGTATTGGGAGTGGATTGTAGGATAGTTGTGATAGGTGGTTGTGATGGGTAAGAGTGAGTTAGTGGGGGTAGATATGATTGGTGAGAGATAGATGTGATAGATGATGGTAAATGTGATAGGTGGGAATTAAAACTTATTCACTATTCATACACTGTTCACTTTACCCTTGACACACCTCAAATTACCTTTTGCTAAGGGGAAAAAAATTGCAGCTTCCATCATCCTTCTATCCCTATGACAAATTCTCAATTTCTCGTCCTTTGATTTAGAGGTTTATGTGGAGTATTTTATTACTGTAAATGTTGCAACATCCTTAGTAAGCATACTAGAATTTCCTAGCATTGATGTAGAATCGTCGATGTAATGGTTATTAGTAAGGGAAGTGAAATTTAGTGTAGTGTCCTGTCACAGATAAAGGATTTTCTGGCAAATCAAAATACTTGCAGTATGGATGAAAGGTATTGCATATTTATTACTTAGTTTCTTTTGATTTTATTCATGTAGTTATTTCCTTAATATGCCAAGTGCTCTTTTTCATCCAACGAAGTTTAATCCTAAGATATGACAATGCAGATAATGTTCGCTCACATCAGGTATTAGTTGTTGATTTCTACTATAATGTAACTTCTTGGTGCTTAGCTACTTCATTGGGATCTAGATATTCATATAAGTATTTATCTTCCTAAATTTGTTTGTCACTTTTCTGTATGGCAATTTATTACAAGGAGATTCTTGCCTTGCATAATTTCATGGAAACAAATTTTTATTTTCAACCTTATTGTCTTTATAATAAAGTTAGGGCAAATGTCTGGGTCTGGTAGGTTTGCCTGGGGTTTGATTGACAAGGAAACTTGTGTGAATTGTTCGACTTTTGGGTATTTTGGTAATTTGATTTAGTGAGGATTGTGGGGGTAGAGGGTTTTGTCTGTAGAGTTCAAGGGAAGGATCGATGGAAAGTGATGTATGTTTATTCAGTGAGTGCTTATTTGGTAGATGGGTTAGGTGAGATAATCTACGTTTGTTCAATACTTAATTTGCCTGTCACTTACATTGAGTTAAGAAAAATTAATCCAATGTATAAAATCTATTTATTCTATCACTCCTTCTATGTTGCTCTACTTATTTCACTAATTTATTTTCCTTACTAAATAGGCAAAGTGATTTTGGATGTGATGTACAAAATATGTTATGATATGTTGCTTTGCATGAATGTTTTTTTCAAGAAAATAAAGAAACGGAAACCATAAAAAATAAAGGGTGAGAATGGCCCGATTGCTACTGATACAATCATTTATGATTGGTCAATACCTCAACTTATACACTTCTCAAGATATGTACTCAGATAATAATTTATGTACTTTTTCCCCTTAACAATACATGTACCTTTCCCACATTAATTTTCTTCCATGGCGGTTGAACCATATTATTGTGTTATTCTGCACATATGCGATACGTTATTACTATTTGGGTATTGTTTTATTGTTTTGTTCAGATTTGGTGAGTATACTTTGTTGCTTTATTCTGATTTTATGGGGTTTTTCATTTAATTTCTCTTTTTTTTTTTTTTGTTGTTTTCTTCATGTCATGGTGTGTGTTGAGTGTTACTGGATTGGAGAAGCTCGCACAGAGAGGTGCAGGCATGTGCATGGATTAGAATACTGTATAGTTAACTTGTGCATCATTTCGATAATTTCATGAAATGTAATATGGAGAATTACCGGTATTAATTAAGTAAATTTGTCCGTCCTCAAAATGGGTATGCATGATTAAAACATACGGTAATTTATTAGTTGAGTGTATACATGCATGGAGGTTTGATCCATTATGTGTCGTAAGGAAAATATAAAACCTTTGTCAATGCTTTTAAAGTCCGTCTAACTCACAATAAGAAGATCTCAATTAGTGAGATTTTTCGACCGTAAGAACTTATAATTCGACATCGTAGCACACGGTTGCCGAAAGGGAGGAAAAAAAAATGAAAAACACGTAACACTACAAACAGAGCAATAGGGCAACGCTGGCTTATGCTTCAGATCACTCATACAGATGGAGAGCTCCACAAAGTACCCATATTTGTTGCATCAATCATGTCATATGGGTACTGTATGTATGCGTGTGTGGACACGTACCTAGCAGTGTATGGTGCAGCAGCAATGGCGGCGAAAGCCATGGCACTTGCCACCGGTGAAGCCCTCGGTCCGGCAAACGTGGTGGCAGTTGCTCTTGCTGAAACAGAGGCCCCTGTACCTGTGGCTTGGAGACTCAGACTTCCTTGCCTCCGCCACCTTCGCACCCATATCTCCTGCATATGCATGCATGCACGCACAAATGGAACTTACATACGTAGGGGAAGATAAAGACGAATCCTTGAAAGTAGGAGCAGGTGTTAAAAGTGGTTACCAGTGGAGAAGAGGAGGAGGAGGACAAGGAAGAAGATAGCGGAGAAGACATGCATACGCGCCAAAGCTAACAGAGGAGTTTGGGGAAGGAGGAAAGGTTAGCTTCCTACTTGTAGACTCTCCGCTGGTGGCAATGCTTAGTGCGATGCTCACTTTGTATCTTTAAGCAAGTGCTGTTCCGCATCATCTTTTGCGAGTTTGGAGCATTGGGAAAATTAAAGAGGAAACGAAAGCTACTTTTCTAGGAAAGGTGATCATATACCACCTTTCGCCAACATTGTGTGCGGAAGCCTGCACTGGGGCAAAGAGTGGGATACACATTATTTTATAACTATTTTTTTAAAGGGTATTTTTACCTTAATGTCGTTGAAATTTTTTAAAATTATTTAAATATTATTTAATTTACTATATTTACAAATATATCATTAATAACAATAACGGTTAAATTTAAAGATTATGAATTGAAATATAATAATAAAATAATTTTTAATCCTCAAATTTTGTTTTTTTAATTTTCATCTCATCCTTTCCCCTACTAGTTCGCATCCCTTCTCCTTACCTCTGACCACCTCCTCCAACCCAACTCTCCAATCTCTGATCATCTCTTTTGCCCCCTCTCTCTAAGCACCACCTCCTCTCAACCATCTCCTCCTAGCTCCTAAGGTGACATCGAAAATGATAATAGTGACAAATGTGAAAACAAAATTATTTGTTCAATGATATATTTGTAAATATAAGAAATTGAATAATATTTATGTAATTTCAAAAGATTTTTGTGACATTTAAATAAAAATCCTTTTTTTTATCTTGAAAAGTGGATATAATTTTTTTTATCATATCCACGAAAAATCAAATACAAATTCAATACTGATAAAAATCAAATACAAATTCAATTATAATAAAAATCAAATATGGGTATACAAGTCAGATATAAGATGGAGCGATCGGCTTGCCCTTTTCACCTGACCCACCTAGCTTGCGAGGGCCTTAGGCGATGAAGCACTAGCCAGGTGACATGCAATTAGCTCAATATGAAGGAACGCCTTATCTAATCAATAACAGAGTTAAGATGGCTTAATCAGGGAGATGGAGCATTGGCATAGAAGACAAAGCGACAAACTAGGAAGTGAGGAGGCAGGTAGGGTTGAGCATCGGGTTGGGTTGCCTTGACCCAGCCCTGGGCCCGACTCGCTAGGTCGGACCCAAGCCTAGGTCCATAACTTAAAGGGTCGGGCTTGGACTAAAATTTTTGCCCATTAATTAAATGGGCCCAGGTCGAGGCCAAGGTTGGCCTAAGGCCAACCCGTTTAAGACCTGTATATATATTATACATATATGTATTCTATATATACATAAATTAATATATTCAAACCTTAAAATAAAAAATAACAAAACTCTGCCCTCATTCACTAGTGTCCAACCCATTCCGGTGACACCCATTCTTATGAGGGGCATACCCACTCTCAATCTCCACCGAATCTCGTAAATTCGTAACACACCCATTAACTTGGTCAAGCCCATCAAGTATTTGTTATGAATTAGAATTTAGTTGTATAAATTTTCTTAATTATTTTAGGATTTTTTATTTAGTAAATTGCACAATTTTTCTTTCTTTTTGAATAATAAATGGGACTGACCCGGTTAGGGCTTGACTCATTTACTTTCGACTTGACTTAGGCTTAGATTAAGATTTTACAAATTAAACGGGTCTGGATTCAACCCATGGGTCTGCTTATTTAAATGGGCTTGGGTGGGGCCTAAGTTGACCTTGAAGGGGCAGACCCATTGCTTAACCCTGGTGACTGGTTAGAAGGCAAAGCAATGTAGGCGACGATTATGTTTCTTGAGGATCAAATGATTACTTGCAGTAATTATGTCCAAAATTCACTAAAAAGGGGTGAACGTGTACAAGAAAAGGATAGTCACCATCATTGTACTCTAGCTAAGAGAAGAGAATACCATTGTAAACTATTGAGAGTTAGATCTCCTCTCTAGATGTACACTATTGGGGTAAAACTAAATTATCAACTCTCTTTCTTATCCTTTTGATATGTGATCTTAGTGACTAGGTCCCTGTGACTTGATCAGAATCGTATGTGAATTTTGATCTTACCATGTCCAAATCCATATTAAATAAAAATTTAAATTTATTATCTAAATCCCACAACATTTGGATATGGTCCTCGAATATTCGAACGGCCTGTTTTCATCTTTAAATTTACTTTTTATACCTTTTCTTTTGTTAAGATAAGATTTAAATTTAATCTTTTAGGTGACAATCCACTTACTCAACCACCTGATTACTCAACTAGATGTACACCAAGTATTTCTATCAAGATAAAGGAATCTAATAATGGTAGAAAAGCCAGAAGTGAAAGTAAAAATTATCTTAGAGCCGTGAGACCTGACATTCAATGAATTGTGTGTTATTGCATTTCTCAAGAAATATTCTTCTTCTTCTTTCTTGTGTTGGAACGTGTTCTCACAAGTCCTTTCTCAAAAAAAGGATTTAAATTTTCAATTGTTTTATGATGGAGGGGTTAGAATAATTCAATGCCTGTGAAATACGTGTAATCCTGACGTAGTGAATCTGGAATAAAAAATGACAATTGAAATAAGTGACAATTGGACGTTATCAATCACTCCGATAATTTTTAATAGAGTAATTAAAAATGCATCTCCCTTTCCACGGTAAAAGCTACGCCCCTGTCCCTATCAAAAATCGACCCGGATCCTCAAACTGTGCACGCAAGATGGAAGGAGGAAAATAAGAAGTGGGGATTTATATGCGTCGTTTCGGCAGTTGTTTCGACCGTCCATCTCCTAACGTCCTTTTAAATAAGAAAAATGGGATATGTATTTTTTTATATACCAAGAATCGTACCTAAATGACGTGTCAGCTACAATGTTGTTTATTTGACATCTCCTCAGTTGCATGTAACATCCCTACTGACATCCCACAGTAGTGATGACAATATCATCATCAGACATATCTAACTTTATTTAGTTATAATCAATAGATAAATACTCCTACATAACCACCAAAAAGTCATAATTCATTGAATATTCATTCTCAGAGAAATATATAAAAATAGGGGTAAAACTACGATTTTAACATAATATCTTACTTACAGAACAATTGCAGGGTTTCTCAGGAGTTAATCAAAGGTCACATGGTCATTAATGTCTAATAAGTGGGTTCGTGCAGACAGAAACAGATTTTCACGTATTTCGAGAATTAAATGACATCTAAAATCCTAAAAATAGACCCGCTTAATTAACTGAGGTTCTGGTCAGGATAAAATTCACCCAAACCCTAAAAAAATCATAGAAAAATATTATCTAGAGTTTGACATCATTGAATTGACTATCATAACCCATTTTGACCTAAAACAGAGTCTCAAACAGAAAGTTATCCTAATTTAGATACTGTACAATTTACTCAATCAAACTTTGTCAAAACTTAAATCTGACTGCACCATCAGATTTCTTGGGTCCAAATTAGATTTGTACCAAAATTTGGATCCAATCAAAGGTCGTCTTGACTTAGTTTGCATTTTAGTCCAATTAAACTCTTTCTCTCTCACTTAACCCCTTAGCTTTTGAAATTACTTACAAAAAGCCCCCTAACTTTGTCATCTTCTTCACATTCAGGTCCCTACTGCCATTGGTGTGAACAAACCAAGCATCGACGAGATTCGAGAGAGATTTTCTCGCTCGATTCTCAACCAATCTCTCCCAAAATAGAAAGGGGGATTCTTGAGAAAGTTGCCTTCCATTTGAGCCATGTGCGAGGGTCCAATTCTTTCCCAATCTCTCATGTGAACGCATGAGAGATTCGGGTATCCCTTTGAGCGCAAGTTTCTCGAGCTTGAAAGCTTGGTTTCTGACGGAGAGCCATTTTCGCGCATTTGAAAGTCGTCGAAAATCGTACTATAGTCGCGCAAAAATGTTCGTCAAAAATTGATTTCTAAAGATAACGAGACTTGAGTCCCGGTCGTTCGTCTCTGGGAGGCGTTGCTTTTCCTTTTAAAATCGATCTTTTATTTTTTTCCAAGCTGCTCTACTTTATTTAAAGACGCATATCGGTTCGTGATTATTACGTATTTAACTAGACATGCTTAGTTGCAGAATGGATAGACAATTAAGACAGGCAACTTGAATCACGCAAATATGATAGCAATTAATAAGCTCATTGTGATTTCATAACATGGAGACAGATATATATATATATATAACATTTTTTATTCATTCAGTGAGAGAGTTGTTTGCAACAGAACTATAGATGAAAGCTTATACATAAATGCTTGAAATGAAAATCTAGCTACCAGAAAATGACTGCATACAAGAATCATGGGGGGGATTTCGCATGCATTATTGGGGGAGAAGTTAAGACTACTCTACTAAGCAGTAAATGAAAACAATAAAAATTATGAAGAGCATGATCTAGAGCTAGAAGAAAAGAGGGCATTCAGGGGTGGTCCCCGATGGCCTTAGAGTGGTCGAGAGGAGAATGAGGGGCGGCCAATGTAGCTTAGGCCGACCCTTGGAGAGAAGTAGGGTTGATCCAGCATCCCAGCATGGTGTCCTCCTTGGTGGTGGTGGTGAGCTCATGGAGTTGGAGTGAGTGGCTAAGTGGAGGTGGCGTGAATGGCACCAATGGAGAGCAATTGCCAAGGGAGTGAATGGGTGCCAATGGCCACCCATGGGGTCTTTTTATAGACCCAATGGAAGCTCTCTAGAGAATTATGGAATTCTCTAGAGAGGCCTATGGTGGGAGCTCGTGGGAGAGTGAGAGAGAGAGGGTGGATGGTGGTTTTTAGATCCACCAAATGTGGATCTAAAAATTGAATGGCTCTTGGTTGCTATTTTTGGCAACCAAGGCAACCACACATGGTAGAGTGTTACGAACGCGTGCCCCAGACGTCTTTTAAGACGTCTGGGAGGTGGGCCAGACGTCGGACCAGACGTCTGGAATCACTTCCAAACGTCGTACCAGACGTCTGGGATCGTTGCCAGACGTCTGGAAATCTGTTATTTTTGACATGCGCGGATCGTCTGCGCGCCTGAGCACGCAGACTCGCATATTCCCTCTTTTTCTCCTGCGGCTGCAGACGCCTCTGCCGCGTCTTCTCTCTCCTCCTCGCGTGGCCTTAAAAGGACACGCCTCCCCTCACTTCCGTCACCACCGTCTCCTTCCTCTTCTCCTTCAGCCAGTGCGCGAGAGTGAGCGCGAGAGCGAGCGCGAGGGCGGCAGCGGCAGCCGCGGTGCGCGTGGGAGAGGTGCTCGGCCGTGAGGGAGAGCTCACCGGGGCTGCTAGGGCCGACCGGCGGTGGGCGCAGGGGGAGCGGGGCGACGCGGGGGGACTGCTGCGGTTCGAGTCGCGCCCTGGTTCTGGAAAATTTTCCAGAATCAGACGTCTGTGCTTGTAGCCAGACGACGGGCACGACGTCTGGAAGACTGTCCAGACGTCTGAAAGGTGAGTTTTCCGTCTTCTTCTTCCTTCCTGTCGACTGACCGTACTGAGGGAGAGAGATGGGTGCGCGCAGGTTCGGTGATTCGCCACCCAACGCGAATCAGACGTCTGGCTGTAGGACCAGACGACGGGAGCGACGTCCAGACGTCCGGGGTGACCATCGGACGTCTGGGAACTAGGCCAGATGCCCCCGCAGGCTTCTGGACGTCTGAGAAAACACGCAGAGCAAGGTAATTCCCTGATCCACTTTTTAAGACATCTGGAAGGAGTTCCAGACGTCTGATTTTGCACAGTTTCGTCATTTTCGACCCGTTTAGGGCCCGTTCGGGTTCCGTTTTCCGCGTTTCGAGTTGCGTTCTTTTCGGAATTAAATCCTCTACCTGTCTACAGTAGCTATACACTATTTTGAGACACTCCTTGTGTTTGATCCTTGTGATAGGACCCCGTTCTGTTGCAGTCTCGGGGGTCGCGGAGGCACGCGGGATTCCCGACCACGCCCCCATTACTCCCGTTGTACCTGGTAGAGTGGCTTTTAAGTTTTAAGTATAATCTATTGAATTATGGAACCATAAATAGTGCCTAGGACATTGCATGAATCCTAGGAATGAGAAATAGATTAAATGATAGCTCCTAGGTGTTGCATGAATCCTAGGGCTGGAAAACTACATTGTATGATAGATCCTATGGTATGGCATGAATCCTAGGATGGGAAAACTAGTGGAATGTTTGAATACTGCAGTCTTGGAAAAATGGAAAGGGATATAAGCTGCCTGTAATTTTGAATTAACAGCTGCCTGTTATGAATAAATAAACGTGATTGAGAACATGGATTGTAAGAACGTGAAACTGGAAAGTGAAACCTGGATGTTTTGAGTTAAAAGAGCTGGAACCCTACGGGGAATTAGGAGTGGAACTCCTGGAAAGAGAAAGGAAGGGAATTGAGAAAGAAAGATGTAGTTGTGTACTGTCTCTTGGGTACATAGTACCAAGGGAAGTACCTGTACCTGTTTAGTGCAGAGTGGGGCCAGCCACCCCAGGGACCCGGGGTTAGGACCGGCCGCTCTGTACCGACTTGCTGGCCCTCGTGTATGTAGTACCGAGGAGAGCTACTAGTGTTAGGAGGGCACTAGCTACCCCACGGGCCCCGGGGTTCTGCTAGCCTCCTACACCGACTTGTTAGGCCCACTGGGGCAAACCAGGGTAGTCAGGCGAGGGTGCGCGGACTGTGGAGGGGCAAGGCCCCTGTTTGGTTACTGTGGAGGGGTTGGACCTCTGTTACTGAGAGGGCTATGCCCTGGACTGGTTCCGTGCTGTACTTTGGGCGCACCCGTTAACGGAAACGACTGACCGCGTGCCAGTGCGGGTTAGCTACCTGTGCGTTTATCGCGCGTGCCGTAGTCACCGTTACGTCTGTCCGTGACCTTGGGGTGGTTGACTGAGGGTAGGATCACCACGGGGGACTCTCCCGGCCAGGATAGCACCACGTGCTACTTCTACTTTTTGGAAAAGACTGCAATCAAGATCGTTCCCACGAGGAACATTCGAGATCAAGTAAAAGATCTGAGAAATAAATGAAATAGTGAGACAAATGAAAGATGTAAATAAAGAAAGTAACAGATCATAACAGCTACTGTACACTCTACTGTTTCTTTAGTTTTAGTTGCCACTCTACTCAGCGTTTTGCTGACGTGTTACACTCGTTACCTTTCAGGACCAGGTGTTGAGCAGCCAGGGTCAGCGGCTGCAGAGGACGCTGGGCCGAGTAGGGTTCAGTAGAGTTACCACTTTCTCTTGTACCTCTTTTTGTTCCGTTATAGTGAGTGGTTCTTATTTCCGCTGTACTTTTCTTTACCTGCAGTTTATATTATATTATGAATGTTGTTCTACTGTTGTGGTATATACTGTAGTGGTTTCTTTCCTTACTGCTGTATTTTCTTACTGTTAGTTATATTCATGTTGAATGTGGTTTATTTTACTGCTCTTTGGTTACTTCCTCGTTGGACGACTAGGTCTTGGGATTAGTCGAGTCGGTCCGGTTCTCGTGTCTCGTCGGGACTCGGGAATCGGGTCGTTACAAGAGAGTTCTAGAGAACTCTAGGCTAGATATTTTCGTGTGGATGGTGTGTGTGGGTGTGTGTGGGTCGAAACTTAGGTGGCTAGGTTGATTAGGTTGGGTTCTAGTGGGTTTAGGTCAAGGTAGGTCTGAAATTAGGGTTATAAACCCTAATTCACTAAGGTAAAGTGCAATTAAACTTAATACAAGTTTAATTGGGTGTGTGGAAACTTAATTGAGAGTAAAACAACTCAATTAAGTCAGGTCTAGGTCAATTGGACTCTCATTGAATCCAATTGGACAGTGTGTGCTGAGATCAGGGCTCAATTGGACTCAATGAGTCCAATTGAATAGGCTGATGGAATTGACTAAGATCCAAGTCAATTAGGTTTAGTGAGGACCTAATTAGGTCCTTAGGGAGGTCTAGAGGTGATGTACTAGGGTTAGGGCACCTTAATTTAGGTTCCTATGGGGTTGGAATTGGGTTTAGGGACCTAGAGATCCAAGATCAAGGCTTAAATCTCAAAACAGGAATTGGAGAGCAGTATCAGACGTCTAATTATAGAATCAGACGTCTTATACTCAAAAATCAGAAGTCCAGACTTGTTGTTTGGATGTCCAATCAGAGTCAGGAAGGATTTCGGGTTCTGTTTTGGGTATTCTGCAGAAATTGGACGTCTGACAAAGTGTTTGGACGTCCAATAACACTGCAGAAGTGGGTTTGAAGTGTGCGGGAGTTGGCTAAGGGTCCTGGACGTCTTAAAACTTATCTGAACGTCCAGAGAAGGGTTGGAACTAGGGTTTTAGGGCTTCCTAGGGTGTTGTGATCTAATCTAAGGGTGGCTAAGGCTTGGGGAAGTCTCTAGGCTATCCTAGGGCTAGGATGGACCTAAGCTCTTCACATTTTACTGCTTTATTTCTACTTAATAGAATAGAAAACCTTTAACCCCCTTACATTATTATTCCTACATCTAAACTAGGCCTTCTGCTCCAGCTCTGCCACAACTCCCGTTATTTCAGATCCAGCTTCAGATTCAGCTCCAGATCTGCTTATTGCCTGCAATCGACATAATACACTTAATCAGCACATTATAATATTATTTTATGCATAGATAAAGGAAAGCAGTAAAGATACAGATAATGCGTATGCATGCATGAATAACCCTAACTTATGCTAAGTCTTAGCTTAATTTAGGTCAGTTAAGACCTATGATTGCTGCGCAATCAGTTTCCAAGCTTGAAACCTCTTCCTTAGGCTTATAAAAGAACCTACATCACATTATCGTTCTCTTTAACTTGGTTTGGAGGCTGGTTCCCCCCTCTTCCCTTCTCCCCGACCTTCATCTCCACCAACTCCGGCGACATCCTCCGATCACTTTCTTCACTGTCCGCCACGTACAATAGGCGACGGCTGTTGAGCCCGTATTTGTGGGCTATTTATGTATTTTAATACCTGGACATTAAGTTAACATGTACATTTATATAGCATACATTAATATGTAAATAGGATAACATAAAATTACCTATTTCATGCATTTCATGCATCACATGCATTGATAATATCATTTAAAATTTATTTAGAATATCATGCATTAAAATATGTTGCATTACATGTAGTGTTTGATTTAACATTTCTTCTAAGATCTTATAGATAAATAACCCTTGATTTATTATTTTATTTTATTAACTTTTCTTCTTTCAACAACAGCATGCAGGAGATGCACAAGCGATGATCGTGGATCTCTATTCCCCACGATCTTCGTCGCTTCACCTCCTCTTCAACCAATGCAGGTTGTCCTCTTGTAGCATAAAATGGAGCTTCCACCCGAGAGCTCAGCAGGCCACCACCCTCACTTCATCACTGTGCAGAGCTTCAAGCTCCTCCATCTCACCACCATCGGCCTCTACCGCGGCAAGAGCTTCGCCACCGTGGACGTGTGGGGAGACTGCTCGCATCGTCGTTTGCAGAGCCTCGCATCACCGTGTGCGTGCGTCTATGACGGCCACGTAACCATCACCGTCAACACCACCGCTACCTCCACGCACAATCTTCAAATTCATTTTTCCTTCTGGTTAAGACATCTGGGAAGCTTTCCAGATGTTTGAAGCCCCCATCTCCATGCCTCTTCACCTTACTATTCATCATCTTCTTCCTCTATTTCTCTTCCACCTCAAGAACCCATCACCACCAGCACCACCTGCACCCTTCCTCTCCACCTCTACGTGGTAACCCAACACCAATCACCTCATTGCTACCGCCCAAGACAAGTGGCCAACAACAGACTGTGCGTGATCACCCCGCGCGTGCTAGCAACAGCCACCTTCACGCATGCTGCAAGCCACCCGCATCCCCTCGCTTTCTAGCCCGCACGCGGCACCCACTTGCGTGCAGCAGCTAGTTGCAGTGCCCCCAACCGTACGCCCTCACGCGTCACCCTGCTGTTCTCGCCTCCTCGTCGACCCCTCCTCACGCACATCCGCTCTTGCAGCAGCACGCAGCCACCGCTGTTGCTCCCTCGACTCCAACAGTAGCAGCACACAGCCACCGCTGTCACTCCCTTCTATGCGACCACCGCCACCTTCGGTTGTCCTACTTCTGCGGCTACCACCGCTGGATGCGGCTCGAAGCCGCCCACCTTCGGTGAGCTCCTCACCTCAAGACTCTCCCTCCTCCGCACGTGCGAGCAAGGAGAAGGATCTCCCCTGTTTCGCTACAGTAACATCCATATTAGATTTTACATCATATGCCATTATGAAGCCAACATTTATCATTTAATGGATTATATATATTGTGTGATTTTATGCAAGTACCCCTCCTTTTTCCCTTTATGCTTGAATCTTTGTTATAACTCTAATCTAGAAGGATTTTGATTATGTGTTTGGGGGAAATCTTTGATAAACGATTGTTAGCGACTTTTGCGAGTTTTAATAGGTCATTGCCTCCCTGTGGATACGACCCGCTCTTCTGTGAGTGGTTAATTTCAATTCAATACTTTAATTAGTTGATTTTCCACTACTTAGAAATATAGCGACAAATCATTTTAATTATCATCTTCGAAAGAGAAATCAACTCGTCAAATGGCGCCGTTGCCGGGGAGGCAACAGGCTTAATTAACTTGCATTTATCTATTTATTTGTTCACACATTATTTTTGAGGCATATTGAACTTTGATTTTTTTTTGTGCTAGATAACACATATCTTCTACATCTTGCTGCACCAGCCTCAGAGATCAGGTGACCCTCGACGTCATCTGTTGGCCACACATTAGGAGTAACATAGCCGCCGTGTGCACAATTGAGGTGGACCTTGAGCCACAATTCGGAGGAGAACATTTTGAGGAAGCTGCAAACATCAACTCCTCCATTCTGAATAGATAGAATAGATAGTATATTAAATTACCTTAGATTTAGTTTAGACTTCACATTCATTATTTGAGACCCTTGTTCTGGGGTTCATTTTAGGGGTTTGTTCCCTAACTTTCTTTTAGGCCCGTGTTGGGAAATTTTTCGGGAGTCTGTTCCCATTTCTTTAGACTTAAGTTTTTCTTCTCTTTCGTGGATTGATTTTATTTGTGCATAAGTAAAAAATAAAAATAAAACAAAACACAAGCTGCCTGCTAGAAGCTTCCTGCCCCTAGGACGAATCATTTAGGTGTGTATGAGCAGCCTCTAGATTTATTTTCTGCATTGCATGCATTCTTGCATTGTTGATCGCTGGAAGTAAGGTACGCATCCTCTTACTTTGCATCCATACCTTGATCATGCATTTGCATTTGGACTTAATTCCTAGACCACATAATTTGTCTTGAAACAATCTAACAAGTGGTCACATCAAATTTCTAAAAAGGATTAGGTAAAGGAGGAACACAATAAAACCAAGGAGTTTATTTGAGACATTGTGCAGCAGTTCAAAAATTCAAACTCAAAATTTTACAGTGAATGCACACGTGCATGACTGCGTACTATAGCACGCATTTAGACACTCTTAGGTTTTTGAGCTGCTAGGAAAGAACTCTCCTACCATTGGATACCAAAGTGCTTTAAACTTAAGTTCAAAAGTTTTGTAACTTTAAGGAGGGGGATACCCTGTCACAGATTTTTGAGGGTAGTTAAGAAGTACCGCAAAAGCACAACTTCAAAGGAAGGCTTAGGCCTACTTGCATCCCTCGATCTTCCATCCTTAGAGTACTTTGTCATTTGAACTTTAGGGCAGAGCACCTAAGTTCCAATTAGGTTTTTATTGAGGCATTTCGTAAGTCGACATTAGGCACGTAATTGATTGGGCAATTTATATTGTCACCTACAACTGAACTAAAATCTCAAAGGCCTTAATTGATTAAAGACATAAAAGTCCTTTTAAATTGTGTATACTTGGTAGGCGATCTTTGAGGAGACAACTTGTGTTTAATCCAGAACCTGAAAGAATCCTTGGGAAAGTCAACCAAGAGAGAAGAGAGATGGCCGAAGGAGAAAATAGAATTGTGGAGAACCAACGATCTTTGAGAGACTATTTTATCCCTACCAACTAACCTGGCCATGCATTGAGAAGACCTGGGGGAAACAATCCTTATGAAATCAAGAGTAGTACCATATCTCTCTTGCCTTCATTCTATGGTACTTCTAGGGAGTATCCCTACAGGCAATTGGAGGAATTCACCGAGATTTGTTCCACGGTGAGATTGTAGGGTGTTACTGATGATGCCCAGATGCGAACCCTCTTTCCCTTCTCCCTCAAGGATAAGGTGAAGCATTGGTATCACACTTTAGATGGTAGAGAGGATACTTGGGATGCCTTGAAGGGAGAGTTTTTGAAAAAATACTTCCCCATGAGCAAAACTAATCACTATAGGAGGGAAATCATAGGTTTTGCTCAACAAGATGGAGAACAAATTCATGATGCATGGGAGTGTGATGGGAACACCATCATGAGCCATAACTAGCTCAATCTGATCATATAAAGTCATTAAAAGCTCCTACATAACCTACAGAGGACTATAACCCATGGCATGACCATTCTGAGAGAAAGATGAGAAAATAGGGTTAAAACTGCAATTCTACCAACATATCTTGAATGCAGTATAACCGGGGGTTTTCCCAGGGGATAATTAAGGGTCAAATGTTCTTAAACATCCAATAAGTGGATTAGAACAGACGGAAAAGGGTTTTCGCGTATTTTGAGAATTAACGAACATCTGAAATTCTAAAAACAGACCCACTTAATTAAGGGAATTCTGGTCAGGAATAAATTCACCTAAGACATCTAAAATTCATATAAAAATATTCTTTAGGGTTTGGCATTCTCAAATTGACCATCAGAACACATTTTGACCCAAAATAAAGTCTCAGACGAAAAGTTGCCCTAATTTGGGAAAATATTCAATTTACCCAATCAAACTTGATCAAAACCAAAATCCAACTTTACCATTAGATTCCTTGGGTCGAAATTAGGTTTGTACCAAAATTTGGGCCCAATCTGAGATCGTTATGATCAAGTTTGCAACTTCTTTTAGTAAGACTCTTCTTATTTCAATCAGGTCCCTAACTTTCAAAAACCTTTACAGTTAGCCCCCTAACTTCTTCTTCATCTTCACAATTAGGTCCCTCCGCCATTATAGCAGAGGAAACATACTTCGGCGACCTATGACAGGAGATTTCTCCCTGATTACTTAGCGAATCTCTTTCAGAATTGGAAGGGAGATTCTTTGAGAAATTCTCTCCAATCTGAAACCGTCCATGGGCTCCGAATCTTTCCCAATCTCTCATGTGAATGCATGAGAGATTTGAGTATCAAGAAACACCCAAGTCTGGCCAGGCTTTCCAAGCTTGGAAAGCTTGTTTCCCAAGCTCAAACCACCTCAAACCGCCTCTAGATCCTTATATAAGATAGCCCAGATCCTACCGAACTTCTCACGCTCGAAATCGACCGAGATCCCACTCAATTCCTCTCTCTCTCATTCGGTCGAAGGTTCCTCAACGTTTGGCGACCTTTTCTGCTTCTCCTCGTCATCCATCCGCCATACCAGCGGTGGATTTATCCTCCCTGTTCCTCTTCGCGTCTCATTGTACCAGCAGATGCCCGTTTCCCATCGTCCTCGCCGTTTCACCCTCATCGAAACCGCTTTCATCTACGGCGTCGGCAATACCGCATCCGACGCCGTCTCTGCCCTACTTCGTCCACCAACCTCCTAGCTAAGTCCCCTATCCCCTCTATTTTATATCTAGACGTACCACATCTTGTTTCGACCACCGAAAACCCTCCGTGACCTCATCTCTCCCAACTCCGGCGAGCCTGTTTCACCACCACAGGCCACCAAATCCCTTGCCGACCACCCTACAACCATCGCCACACCTCTCTGATCATTTCCCCTCTCTTTATTCACCACTCCACTCACTCGCACACACCCCCGAACACACCCACTCACATGCACGCAATTCGACCTCGCCACAAACCCACAGAAATCCACACGCCACATAACCCTCACCATTGCACTCGCCGTGACCTAGTGAACCTCTTTGAACATTCTGACAGAGTCAAGAGGTTGTTTTATTGATTTCAGGTGCTCGACCTCCCTGCCATGGAAGCAGCAAGCTTTGAGCTTGCTTGAGAGCTGCTCCAGGTGCCCCCGTTCCAGGTTAACGCTGCAGGTTGCGCGGAAGCGTCTCACGCACAAGTCGAGGTCTTTAATTGAAGACGTGAACCCAGTAGTTGAAGCAATTGCAGAGGAGACGTACTTCGGCAGACGCGAGAAGGGATGCACAGATAGTCCCACATCGGAAGCTGCGGGAGCGACTGCAGTGTATATCATGCAAAAGTGAAAGGGTCTATTTGCCTCAGATAACGGGGTGAGGTCCCTCTCACCTGCTCACCCAGTCTCGTTCGCGACTACCCCCCGCGAACCTAGTTCGACCCGATAACCCGACCTACACTCCTCACTCACCACCGCACGCCGGTGAGCCTGGACCTGGGTTCGCTAGGTCCAATTACCCGACTGTGGCTCTAGGAGAGAGAGACCGAAATAGAAGGAGAGGAGAGGAGAGTTACGTAGGGCAGGAGGTTTTGCCACAGGGAAGTCTGGCTGACACTTAGTCGGATTTCGAAGAGGAAAGCCAGAGAAGGAAGAAGAAAAGAAGAGGAGAGTCGCAGAGCTAAAGGCAGAAGAGTTAGAGAAAGAAGATGTGAAGGCCTAAGTAGAAGAGTTGGAGAAGAAGGAGCAAAGCAGAGATATAGAAGAAAAAGAAGGAGAAAGCCGTAGCTGAAGGAAGAGAAGAAGTTGAAGAGGAAAGACAGAGTCAAAGATAGGAAGAAGAGTTGCAGCACATCAACAGAGAACTTTAAGCCATTTGATTTCCAAATCAGACGACAGATTTGAGCTTTCATTTCATACATATACATTGAGTTCCTTAGCTAATAATGTAGGAGTATATGGTGATTTAAATCACCATTTTACTCCCATTTTTTTGCACATTGATATTGTTATTATTGCAAATTCTTTTACTTTAAATTGTGATCTTGATTTCTGAATTCCATCTTACTCCCTATGTTCAACCTCGGAATCTTTTCGAGTAATAAAAAATCTATCTATTTTGAATGCTATTTCGGTTATACTGCAACGTGATTATTTTTAAAACACCGATTTACCGCGCAAACATTTTGGCGCCATTGAAGGGGAGCAACAGGCAATTTAGAACTCTTGATTGCAATTACTGATTTTGGATTCCAACTTGCTATATCTCTTTTGCTTGTGGTTTGTTTTAGGGGATACATTCCGGGAAGATCAGCCGCACATCAAACACACCAGGAGCAGGTAAAAACTCTACCTTTTTCTTAAACCCCTGATTCTGAAAAGGCTAAAAAAGGAAATAATCAATTAGGGCTACTTGCGCGATCACTTTCCAGTCTTAGATAATTCATCAAGTTGCCTGATTTGATTTAGACAACAAACCCTGATTTGTGCACCCACTTGAAATTTAAGGTATCTAGGGTTACCACATTCTTGTTTGAGCCCTAGGTGCTACATTTGGATAAATTGAATTGGACCAAATCAGAGCCAATTAAGGATTCCAATTTAGGGTTTTAGAAACACACTTGCATAATCAAGAATTGATCTTTTCCAAACCAATGTGTGCCTAAGCCTTGATTGAATATATTTATTCAAGTGAAACCCTAAAATCAGGCTCTTAAAATCATTTGAACACTAAAAGAGGGACCTAAACTTCTCAAAAGGATAAAATAGGTAAAATCCTAAGCACCCATGCTCTTAATTAAAATCGGTACAGTTAGATTTTCCATCCGTACAGTCAGATTTTCCATCCAAAACCCGTATGGATGTCGCATTGCCCCCTGACCGTTGATCTTCTTCGGATTTCATATGATGCTACGGGACTCCGATTTAGACGATTTCGGAGGCGTTAGACTCCGATCATCGTTTTGATCAAATCCGTACGGTCTGATTGTCCATCCGAGGCCCTGAAATAGATCTTCTTCTCTCCTTACCATAAAAGGACCTAATTAACCTAAATTATATACAACTATTCTAAATGAAGGATGATGCATGCTATACAATATTTATAAGATGAAATGCAAATCTAAGCCTGGGAACATACATGAATAGGCATTTTAAACTAAATAGATGTGTCTACATCAGGATGTACTAGAACTTAAGGAATTGCTTGGAGTTTCTACTGAGTCTCTCTCCCTATCATACCTGCCTAAGGTAGATCTGCTACCTGAGATGGGGACTTCTAATATGAAACCCTCAACCATACAAGCCCCTGACCTTGAACTGAAACCCCTCCTAGACGCAGATGCATGGCAGAACTCGAGTATACTCTTGAATTCATTCTCCAGAACACATCGGCCAATAATCTGATCAGAGCCGATGCGGTACAATTCAGGGTCCTCCCAAAAATAACATTTGGCCTTAGATTTGAGTATATCCCGTTGTTGCTTGGTCCAATCTTGGGGGATTTGACCAACGGCCAAATAATAACGATGTCAGCAAACCATGGAGTTTGAACACCTGAAACTGTAAGGATGGTCTCGTTCAGAAAAGTATCAGCAATCGGAACGTCTGGATGAGAAGAATTACTCAGAAGTCTCGACAGATGATCCGCCACCACATTCTGTACCCCAGATTTATCCTTGATTTTAAGATCAAATTCTTGAAGCAGAAAAATCCAACGAATAAGCTGGGGTTTGGCATCCTTTTTGTCCAAGAGATGTCTTAAGGCCGAGTGGTTGGTATATATGATGACATGATACCCTAAGAGATAAGCCCTAAATTTCTCCAAAGCAAACACTACAGCTAGTAATTCCTTCTCAGTAATAGTGTAGTTCATCTGGGCCTCATCCAGAGTTTTACTAGCATAGTAGATGACAGAGGGCTTCCTATCAATCTTCTGACCCAAAACAGCCCCAACCGCGTAATCAGAAGCGTCGGTCATGATCTCAAAAGGGCCTATCCAAACCGGTGGTTGCAACACCGGAGCACAAGTGACTGCCGTTTTAAGAAAATCAAATGCCTTATGGCATGATTCGTCGAAATCAAACGGCATTTCTTTGGCGAGAAGATTGCTCAGAGGACGAGCAACCTTCGAAAAGTCCTTGATGAATCTCCTGTAGAATCCCACATGACCAAGAAATGATTGAATTTGTTTGTCAGATGTGGGAGGAGGAAGTTTAGCGATAGCATCAACCTTAGCTTTGTCCACTTTGATTCCCCGTTCAAAGATTACATGACCCAAGACGATGCCTTCATGTGTCATGAAATGACTCTTTTCCCAGCTAAGGACCAGTCTTGTTTTGATGCATCGTTTAAGAATCATTTTAAGATTAGCTAGACAAGAGTCAAACGATTCTCCAAAAACAGAGAAATCGTCCATGAAGACTTCCATAAACTCTCCCACCATGTCAGAGAATATGGCCAGCATACACTTTTGAAAAGTCACAGGTGCATTGCATAAGCCGAATGGCATCCTACGGAAAGCAAAGGTTCCGTAGGGACAAGTGAAAGTAGTTTTTTCCTAATTTTCGGGATGGATAGGGACTTGGTTGTATCCCGAGTAGCCATCAAGGAAACAGAAGTACTTCTGCCCGGCTAGTCTTTCAAGGATTTGATCAATAAAAGGCAGAAGGAAATGATCCTTTTTCGTGGCTGTATTCAACTTCCTGTAATCGATACAAATCCTCCAAGAAGAAGTTGAACGAGTTGTGACAGATTCTCCTTTCTCGTTAGTCACAACGATAATCGCAGCTTTCCTGGGAATAATTTGCACGGGACTTACCCAAGGACTATCAGAGATCGAATAAATGATTCCTACATCGAGCCATTTAATAATCTCCTTCTTGACCGCTTCTCACATATTTGGATTTAATCTCCTCTGCATCTAGCGAGTAGGGCGGGATCCATCTTCCAAAAATATTCTGTGATTGCAATAAGATGGCTCGATCCCCCTAAGGTCATAAATGGTCCAACCAATTGCCTCCTTGTTTTCCTTTAGGACCTTAATCAGTTTAACCTCCTTCTCCTTTGTTAATTTAGCATTGATAATCATAGAGAGCGCCTTATGTGGTCCTAAAAATTGATATTTCAGATTCTCAGGCAATGGTTTCAGTTCACGCTGGGGCTGGTTGATGATTGAAGGTAAGGAAGATGCTGATGAAAACTTATCAAGAGGAAGAGGTTGAGAATGAAGAAAATCAATAACCTCTTCAGAAGATGGCGGGTTTGCCATAGAGGGTTGTGGGTCCAAATCATCATCAGAGGAGGAACTTTCAAATGAAGAAACCACCATACAAGTTTCAATATTCACATTATTGCCCTCAAGTTCCTCAATAAATCCACAATCCTCGAATTTATTAATTGCCTTAAAAATATCCAATTTCATTCTTTGATCCCCAAAGGCGATTTCCATGCTATCGCTTTCACAGTTAATGTTGGCCTTGGCAGTAGCCAGGAATGGACACCCCAGAATGATGGGCATGATGGGCGTGTTCCTCAGATTTTCGGGCACATCCATGTCAAGGACAAGGAAAACTATAGGAAAATAGAAATCCTTAACCTTAACAATAACATCTTCAATAATGCCTTGCAGATTTGTGACCGAATGATCCACTAACTGCAGCGTTACTGAAGTTGGCTGAAGTTCACCTAATCCGAACTTCTCGTAAAGAGAAGTCGGAATTAGGTTGATGGATGCACCCAGATTAAGTAGTGCTCTATCAAAGGTATAATCTCCAATGACACAAGAAATCAGAGGAGCACCTGGATCTCTCTTTTTCTGAGGGAAGTGATGCAGGATAACAGAACTAGCCTGCTCAGAGAGTACCACCTTCCTCGGAATAGATTCTCTCGACTTATGCTTCTGTGTACATAAATCCTTTAAAAATTTCGCGTAAGCCGGTATATGTTTGATAGCGTCGAGGAGTGGGATATTGATCTCGACATTCTTGAAAATATTCAGAAGCTCCTCATTACTATCAATAAACTTCTTCCTTGATCTAATCAAGGCCTCAGGAAAGGGAACATGAGTCGGATCTTCGGAATCAGGTTCCTGAGCCATGATTTCTTCTCCAGAATTCTCCTTTCTCTCCTCAGGCTCTTCAGGATTCGGTAAATCATAACAGTGTGGTTGTAGATCCTGAGTTTGTTTACCACTCCTCAAGGTAACAGAATTAGCAGACGCATACGGGTTTGGGTCTTGGGGAGGGTTAGGAAAGATTGGAGGGGCTTTATTAGCCAAGAACCGTTGATTTGCGGAAGAAGAAGAGGAAGGACCCTGCTCAACCAGCTGAGCAAGTGCATATGGGTCCCTCTGATTCCTGTACCCATGGGCTTGATTGCTCGGATTCTGGATATTACGCGGGTTGGGTATGGGTTGAGATGGTAGAGATCCGGGTTGATGAGAATTAGCAATGAACCCATTTTGCAAGTTGTCCAGTGAGGTTTTCATTTGCTGCATGAGCTGGAGCATAGATCTTTGCATCTCTACCATTTGTCGGTTCAAATTAGCCTGCCCTACAGGTTGACGGGCATTCCAAGCTGGCTGATTGACCTAATTCGAGGGTAGCTGAGTGTAAGCATGACCCTGATCCATTGGTCGTTGCGGAGCATAGTTGCTAGGTCGAAATTGGGTCTGCTACCCCGGGTTTCTCCTGGAGAAGTTAGGGTGGTTCCCCCAACCCAGATTATAGCATTGGAGTAAGGGTTGAATCTAACATTCTTTTATACAGCATAGACATCCTTAT
Organism: Thalassia testudinum; assembly: GCA_037157565.1. Taxonomy (NCBI): domain Eukaryota; kingdom Viridiplantae; phylum Streptophyta; class Magnoliopsida; order Alismatales; family Hydrocharitaceae; genus Thalassia; species Thalassia testudinum. The sequence goes on from JAZHRO010000038.1 coordinate 382,509, forward strand.
AGGATGAGGATAGAAAGAAAGAAGGGGAGAGATCAGAGAAACTGGGATCAAAGGCCTCAGTTTGGAACCTGTGGGGTTCCGAATAATGCTGGCTCGCAGGTTGAGCCGCATCAAGTTGATTCATGAACTCCCGTCCAGAAGGAGCTCGCGATGAATGGAATCTCGAATTCTGGGATTGAGTGGATCAAGAGTTGTTCATTGAGTTTCCAACCATCCACTCCTCCATTCTCTCAGCAACCAAGTCCACCTTATCAAGTTTATTACAAATCAATTCCATATCGAATGAATGAGAGTTGTGGACTTCATTAACATTCGATCTGGACTGCTGGGATCGGTTAAAAGTATCCATGGAGGCATGATTGATCGAATTCTTGCTCATCTCCTCAAACAAATCGTGCGTGCTATCTACGTCTTTGTTGAGGAAATTTCCTCCGCAAGAAGTGTCCACGTGATTTTTGAGTTGTTCAGTCAACCCGTGGTAGAAGATCTGCACGAGTCGCCATTTCGGCACCTCATGGTGTGGACACCTCTACAATAGGTCCTGGAATCGCTCCCAGGCAACATGAAATTGCTCCTCTGGCCGCTGAGTAGCAATGGTACGTCTGACAGGGAAGAATTTCTTTAGGAAGGCCGATTTCAACTCATTCCAAGTTGCAAGTGGTCTTTCTATAGTCTCATACCAATGAGCGACTTTATCCCTAAGAGAGTGGGGGAAGAGCCTCATGATCATTTGCTCCTCATTCACGTTTCGTGCCTTGGTAGTCTGGACTAGAGTGGTCAAGTCCTCCAAGTGCTGAACGGGTCTTCAGAGCCAAGCCCATGAAAATGTTTGATCAGGCTTAACACCTGGCTTGATTTCTACATCTCCAGCAGGAATCTGGACGCCGGGACGTTTCCCGTAATTTGAAGGATTATAAAAATCCTTCAAGGGCTGAGCGCTCTGCATTCTCTACATTTGTTCCAACTGCCTTTGAAATACCTCCTGTGGATCCTGTGGCAGAGGAGGCTGTTGATCGACCATGGGATCAATTTGACCAAAATCCAATCTACGCCTCCTAGAGTACTCTAGTGGTCCTTCCAATCGGGGATTCAATGACCTTCTTCCCAGCATAAACTAGGAAAAGGTCAGAAGGAATGGGGATAAGAACCCTGCAACACAACAAAATAAGCCTGTCCTTAAGTGGGGTAGCCTAAGGATCTACAGACTCTCAGAACCTGCCTTAAGATTATAAACGATTTACTCTACTTGCGTTTGCTCAATCCAACCAGTTAGAAGGAGGACTGGGGAGAAGGTTCTTCCTTTGACTTGTACCTCCGGTTCCTAGTGTACCCCCCAACTGTGGTCGTTTGACGCTACTCCCCTAGCTAGACATTAGATTGATCAGTATAAGCAGGTTAATCATAAACAATCTCAGATTGGACCCTGAAGAGCAAATCAATCCTTAAGGCCAATGTCTACTTGATTTTATTTAGGCTTAAGATTGTAGTGCTTATGGAATGTGGTGGGCCCTTAAAATGGGTTGTGCCCTTAATGATCAATTGAGTATGAGTGTGTGCACAACCAGGATTTTCAAGTAAGATTATTTGTGATGAGTAGATTTTAGAGTTCAAATCTTGCTTAAGTAGCTTTTAGGGTTTAGAATTAGGTTTAATTCAATCAAGTTTGAGGCAAACCAGGTTTTCAAGCACGGGTGAAGATCGCTTTACTTTTGAAATCAGAAGTAAAGTGAAACGCCTGGTATGAACCTAAATTGAAAATCCTAAGAGGAAGCTACTTGGTGAGTTGATTTTAGGTTGAGTGGTGCAGCCCAAACAACTCAAACAATTAGTCACAATTGCACCACTAAGTTAGGCACACAAAATGATTAACCTATACTGATTTTTACTCTTTTATGTGTTGACTTTTTTGTGTACCAGTTCCACAGATCAGAATCCGGTTGAGTAGAAGAAAATCAATTAGGTTAAGTGCCGTGAATATGGGTGTATGTTGTGTGTATGTTGAATTATCCCACAAAAATATCTTTTTATTTTTTTTTATATGCGAGGGTGAAATGAATGTGGGTGGAAATCCAAACAACCAAACTAATCCTACGATTTATGCAAACACCTAGGTTAATTGGAATTTGAATTAATGTGATGAAATGAAATCTATGGAGGGGGAAGAATGGGAAGCACTTACACTTGTCTTTAACTGCACTTTACTTCGATCTACCACTTGACAATTCTCTGATAGAGGTATCTGCAAAACAATAGACAAGAGATAAAGCAAGCTCGAAAATAGTAAAATGCGTGAAATGCCAAACGAAGATCGAAAAATCGTTGCCTCTCTAGCAGCAGCGCCAAAATTTTGATAGCGGAAAACTATGCGTTCGCAATTATATTTGAAAACCTGTCGTTGTAGTATAGTGGTAAGTATTCTCGCCTGTCACGCGGGTGACCCAGGTTTAATCCCTGGCAACGGCGCCAAAATGTTGATAGCGGAAAACTACGTGTTCGCAATTGGATTTGAGAACCCGTCGTTGTAGTTCGAGTTAGGAAGAAATCCATTCAACAAATAAAATTTATACCGAAATGTCGTAAAGAAGTTCCGGGTCGAACACAGAGAGGCAACGTCAATCAAAATTCGCAATTATAATTTTTTCTGTATTTTTGTTTAAAGGGTGAAATAATCATAATGGAAACAATATAAACAATAAGAGAGAGAGAAAGAACAATCACTTGATATTGAATAATGTTTTTACAACTAAGAAAGCGAGAAATGATTACACTAGAAATGGGAAATTGTTACAGCTAGAAAGTAGGAAAATTCTACTCTAGAAAGTGGAAAAAGAAGGGAGAGAGAAGTTATCCTCCTCGATGATCGCTTGGAGGATGAGTCAGACGGGACAACACCTGGAAGCTGAGGAACGGAGCGGGAAGGAGGATGAGGCAGGAGGAACATCGGGATCCGATTCCGGAACGGGGGTGAAAACTTGATTTTAGCTCTTGAGGAGCATCCCTGGTGTGGGACAAGCTTCTCTTAAGCTTTGGAGATGGAGAGAGGAGAAGGGATGAGAAATTCGTAGGGTAGGGGTCTCCTTTTATAGTTGAAAGGAGTGAGGGCATTTTGGACATTTCAACATCAAAAAGATTAATTCAGGACCTTTAGTGACGGATAAATCCCTCACTAAAGGTCTGAACGTGGCCGACGTGTGCACGCCGCGTGTGCTCCCCCTCGCCTTCGCGCTCTTAATGCATATGCATGTTCGCGCACGCTCAGCCATCCGATCAAGAGATCGGATGGCTTAAATCGCACCTCACCAGTGCCTCGCGCCGGTGTGCGATCGAGCATTCGCGCTATGCGTCTGATCGCGCGTGGGCGCTATTGGCTGATCCGCACCGCTGGATACCAATCGCACGGCTATGATAGCGCGCTCGCACGCGAGGAGGGGTGCCGCTCTTGCGAATCGAAACCTTTGAGACAACCTCAAAGACGGCTTAACCCGAATATGCTAGAGGTTGTTAAGAAGAAGAACATCAAATGGCTGGATGCAAGTATTGTATACCCAATCTCTGACAGCCAATGGATGAGTCTGATCCAGATAGTGCCAAAGAAAGCAGGACTCACCGTAGTAAAAAATGATAAGGGAAAATCCATCTCGACCCGCACTGCGACATCTTGGCGGGTTTGTATCGACTATAGGAGACTAAACATGGCTACCCAGAAGGATTATTTTCCTTTGCCTTTCATTGATCAGATCTTGGAACTGTTAGCCAGACGCAGTTTCTTTTGCTTTCTGGATGGATACTTCGGGTATAATCAAGTAGCGATTAGCCCAGAAGATCAAGACAAGACCACATTCACATGCCCCTTTGGAACATTCGCTTTCAAGCGGATGCCCTTTGGCCTCTGTAACGCACCAGCAACATTTTAGCGTTGTATGATGGCCATCTTCTCAGACATGATTGGGGACTATGTGGAGGTGTTCATGGATGACTTCTCCGTTTTCGGAGATGAGTTCACATCTTGTCTTGATAACCTCACCAAGATCCTGAAACGGTGTATTGAGGTAAACCTAGTACTATCCTGGGAGGAAAGCCATTTCATGGTGAGGGATGGCATTATACTAGGGCACAGGATCTCTAAAAATGGACTCGAGGTCGATCGAGCTAAATCTGAGATTATTTCCCACTTACCTAAAGAAAGACAGTCTACCCGCAAAACCGGGAGTAATGGGAGCGTGATTGGCAGATCCACGTGCCTCCGCAACCCCCAGATACGCAATAGAACGAGGTCCTAACACAAGGATCAAACACAAGGAACTACTCAGAACATGATGCAAGTACTTTAAACAAGTAGAGGAACTAATTCTGAGAAGAACGAAATTTGAAACGCGGAAAACAGACTTCGAACAGACCCTAAACGAGTCAAAAATGACAAGTCTGCCCCAAATCAGACGTCTGGAACATCTTCCAGACGTCTTAAACGATGGTTCAGATCATACCTCACTTCTATGCTGTTCTTCAGACGTCCAGGATCCTCTGAACCGTCTGGACCTAGTTCCAGACATCCATCTATCACTCCAGACGTTTGGAGACTCTCTCCGCCGTCTGGTGTTGTGCCCAGACGTCCGATCTGTGTAGGAGGGCATGCCCTTGCGCCTTCCCGAACGAAACCTGCACGTGTACGCAACCGACCTCAACACGGCAAAGAGGCAGGATCCTTCGGCGGAATGGCTTGCATGGCCGTACACGCGAAAGGAAGAAGAAAAGAAATATTGTACCTTTCAGACGTCTGGATCTTCCTCTAGACGTCTCCCACGTCATCTGGACGTAGGACCAGACGTCTGATTCTGGGAAATTTTCCCAGAATCAGGACCTCATCGCCTTCCGCCTGCTGCGCACGGTCGTGCCACGCTCGCCTGCTACCTGAGCTGCAGCAGTACCTCCCCAGCGCTAAGCTCCTGTTGCGCGCCCTCGCCGGCCGGCCCTGGTGGCTCCGGCGAGTTCGCCCTCTCTTCCTCACGCGCTCCACCTCTTCTCCCTCCCACTACACCTCCTCCTCCCTGCGCGCACTCGGCAGCAGCTGCTGCCCTCACTCTCGCACTCTCACGCTAACAGGAAGAAGAAGGAGGGGACAGTGGAGTGGTGGTGAGGGAGAGGAGAGGGGGAGATATTTGAAGGCGCCGTGGGGAGAGAGAGAGGAAGAGAAACATGCGCCTGCAGGACGGGGAGGGAAGAGAGAGAAGAAAAGAGGGCGGCGGGTCAGTCTACGTGCGCATGCGCGCAGACGCGAAATCGTACGCCGCAAAAATTAATTTCTAGACGTTTGGGAAGGCTTCCAGACGTCTGGACCAACTCCCAGACATCTTAAAAGACGTTTGATGCCGGGATCTTAACAAATACTTTCCTCAACTCCAAGCTCTAGCCGATGTACTCTCCTCTCCTTGGTGGAAGAAACACCCTATGCGATTCAAGTAAACCCTCAACCTTCTCTCTTCCCTTAGCCCCCCAACCCTTCTCCTCTCCTTGTTGTTTGGTTGTCATCGCCGTCTGAGATCTTGGTGGAAGGGTGGCCCCAGAGGAGGATCCTTCGAGCGTCAATGAGATCTCACAAGCGGAAGGAGGCCTAAAAGAGAAAAAATATTGCCTGGAAGCCTTGATTGGCAAACAAGTAGCTAAGAGATGCCCTCCGTCAAAGCTCTTGCCGGGTAGATGGCAATTTCCCATCACACTCTATTTTCTTTTGTTTTTTTTTTAAATGGTGGGAGGGGCTAATGGTCGCCTGATCTATCGGCCACCGCTCTCCTCTTTTCTTTTTAAACGGCTCGACCCTTCCATACCCCCCCCCCAACGCCTGATCTAAATGGGGTATGCATGTCAACAGGGAGCTCGAGACAGCGTATAGGAGGCAGGTGGATTGTCAAGGTTGCTACCGGGTGTTGAGTCAGAGGAGTTGTGTAGCGTTGCCATTGCTTGCTGTCGGGCGAGGGGCGAGAGGGCCTTACTGTCGGGCGTGGAGCCGCCGGAGCTCGCTACCGGCATGGAGCCGGGCAAGGAGTGGGAGGAGCTCACTACCGAGTGTGGAGCCAGGTGGGGAGGAGGAGCTCGGTGTCGGAGCTTACTGCCGAGCGTAGAGCGAGAGGAGCCATTTGATTGGCCTCGGGAGGCCATCAAAGAATTTGTTGACGTAGGAAATGTAACATAACCACAAGAACACAAAAATTGGCAAGCAATAACAAGGAAAATAGGGAGATTGGTGAACCAGTTCCATCGCAAGGATTGTACATTTGGGGAGAGGGCAAGGCTCTCGTAAATCCATTAGAAGTAGTGGGGTTACAGTCGACTCTCAAAGTCTCTCACTCTCGGATTACATGTTTTGCTTTGCATCCTCTTGGATTGCATCTTAGGAGCCCCGAAGAGTCTCCTTCTATTTATAATACAAGAAAGTATCTTAGCGATGTAAGATCTTCTATTACGATCTTTTTGTATTCTCTGACACGTTTGTTGTCAGGACAGATCTGTTGTAAGACTATTAATAGCATCGATAATGTTGTAGTTATTACTGACGTAGACATCATGAGTATCTGTTGGTGGGATAGTGTTTTGGTATTTGTTTATATTTTAAAGTTAAATTAAGAGATTAGAAGAATTAATTTTTTATTTTATTAGTTAGAATATTTGTTGGTGGGATAGTGAAAAGAATGTTCAATCTCGAAAGAAATGAAATTAAGGGATTGCATAATCTCATCCCTCCCTCTGGATTAGACAATCTCAGATTAATGTGTTCAATCCTGAAATGATCTACTCCCAAAATTATGGAAGCCAAATGTAAGACACGGAGTGCAATTCCGTGAAACAAACATGACCATAGACATGAGCAACAAATCCTACTGATCTGATTTGAGTGATCCGATCATTTTAATGGGTTGCAAAAGAAAAGTATCGATTCACAAGTTTTTCCAACTAATAAGAAGTTAACAATTTTGTGCAAACATAGAGTTGTACCACATGTGATAGAGCACTTGCTTTACATGCAAGAGACACAGGATTTGATTCCCCTTGCCTCCTGTTTATTTTCCCATCATGCTTTTGTGATGTAGGTCTCCGTAATTGTTACTAAAATTTGCTCCAACATAGTTCCATCAAAAATGAGAAGATTGACTTTGGCCTTCGAGGTTGGATGGAGGAGATTGAGTTCCCTAATGACTTGTTATCAAACCTATTGAGGAACTTGTCTTTATCATAATGCAATTTCAAAATTAACACTATTAGGCATACTTAAAATCTTTACGTAATATCTAACAAAATCTCTCTCCACCATTAGATGTCTCGCAAGGGGATAAAATGTCCCATCCAGCTGCAGGTCCAATTTTTTTTTGGGGGGAAGGGGTTGATAGGGTGGTAGTTGAATTTTGTGCAAGGGGACATGTATCCCAAATATTGTCCTTTCAAAATTGATCACCGACCGACATCTAAGGGTTCCAGATATGTTATCTACCCTCATTTGACAGTTCTCAGGAGTAGTAATTTAGCTCTGTGATCTGTGTCCTACAAAGAAGATCCATGAACTTAGGCCTCACAACATGTAGAAAAGAACTGCATGGAAACTTCAAGAGCTCGGAAGAAACTTCTTACCGTCTAACTACAACATGTGTTAGACAGTACGTGGCCTAAGCCTTGAGAACTCATTCAAATCCAAAATTTAGGAGAATTGATAATAATTGTCAACCTACGATTTATAATCCATTAGATTTCCCTATCTATGGCTAACTTAAGTTAACATCCACCCCTTATATCATTCATATTTATTAGGTGGCATGCAATCACATCTTTTGATATTGCGACTACCCAAATCCACTACCGTAGAATGATGTGGTAATATCCACTTACCTCTTCCTGCAGAAAGAAGAGAAAAAACACCACATTAACAAATGAGAGAAAATCCTTAGAACTTCTAGCTATATGTGCAAGGAAAAAAAATTACCACTGACATTTTGCACCGATCACTCGTTTGCCACATGGCTAGAATCTCAAAAAATATAATTTATGAGGAGATGAGTTGTCATATGAAAACGCTCCTATTTAAGAATTGGGTTAAATAAAAATTGCCATCTTGTGAAATAATATAAAAAATAATATAGACACACATCCACATGCATGAGAAACGAAGAAAATAAAGAAAGGAAGCATCTAAGAAAAAAAGGTTTAAAGAAAAAGACATGCCCTCCCCATCAGCCAATCCACTCAATATCTTTATCTGTTTGTTTAGTTAAAGAAACTCAGATGATAACATCAACTATAATGTTAAAAGTTAGATCCATGCTTAAACTATCAGAAATTATGTGTATCATGTGTCAAATTTTTCATGATAGTTGGGAGCAAAAGAAAAACATAGCTAATCGTTTATCCACCAGGAATTTAAATTCATCCTTAACAAACTAAAATTCAAGCATTATTGTTAACTCAAAAGTATTAATCACCATAGTTCCCCAAAAAAGTATAATCTATACACAGAGGGAAGCCATCACATTTAAAAATCAAAACAAATCTTGAAATTGATCATGTATATCACCTAGTTAACCAAATAGATGTGATTAGACCTTCGTATAGCATAACATGGAGCAAAGCCTTTAAGATAGATATGGTCACCAAAATTAAGTCTGACTTCAAAATATGATTGCTAAAGGTATATTTTAATGTAGTGTTAGTAATTTTGAATGAGATTTCTCCCCAATTCTATCAATTCTAGCATTTTCCCATCAAAGATACATACTTGATTTAATAATTATTGTGACAAAACAACCACTGAAAACAGTGTAACTGTTAACAATGAAAATAGTATAACTGTTAACCTTGAAAATCGAATAACTGCAACAAGATACATATTGATGTTATAATAACAAGGATATTTGAGTTCCCAGGAAATTAGACAACAAAGACACATGATGTAAACAATTAGTTAGACCGTACAATCAAAAGGAAAAAGAACCAAAGAAAATAACGTAGTTATATTACCTTATCAACCAAGTGGTGTTTGACAATATTTACAATCTTTCAATAAGAATTGCAACAACAGGCAATCGACAACATAAAAAGAAGTTCAGTGGAAAAACTTGTAACTAGGAGAAATTTTGAAAAAGACTGACAATTTACTAGGTTATGCACAACCATCTAGAGAAGCTCTCAAACTCTATTTAATCACTGCCAAATATTACCAAGACTTGCCAGCAGCCTTGATTACAACAGCCTCTTTCTGCTTTCTATCAATTTATTAAGAGTTAGATCACCATAAATACAATAAAAAGGACCTGAAAAGCCAAGTATTGAATACCACAAAATATTTAATGGTACTAGCTTGTTTCGAAAGTGATTACAGGAAAAAAATAACCTATCACAAGTATACGATAGTCAATCAATCTTTACATATCCCTTTCCAATTTTCTTAAATATTGGAGAATCAAATGCTGAAAGAAACAATTAGAAAATATATATATCGAGTGGCTCCACATCAAAAACCACTTCATAATAATAAATTTAATTTTCAAATATAAAAGTACAAATTGGTCAATGGACTCAAAATTAAAAGAAAGATCGAGAAAGATGTGAGGTCGAACTTGAAATGATTTTAAATGGCTAATGGTACTTCAGATCAAATGAAACACAGATCCAGTTTAGAATTTCAGAGGGAAAAGGGGGGAGAGAGAGACCAAATTCATTTACAAGTATATCAACAATCCATCGGAATACGAGTTTGTTCATTTGAAGATAAAAGCAGTTATCCATAAAACAATCTTTCGGTGGCAAGGACAGAGGCATGGGCATGGTAGCGAAGCCTAAGGTTGATGCAACTGTCCCAATGGCAACGGACCTTCATGGGGGCGGGCATGCTGCTAGTTGAAAGAAATGAGAGTACAAGTTAACTACCTCCACAGATCATCCCCTTGTTCATGCGGAGGCAAGCCTCCATCGTGTCAAGGCCATATTACATTCTATGGGTTTGGAATAAAGCATTGGGAATAAAATTCTTATTGAAAGGATCAGTTTTGGTGTAAATCTGGGTGAAGGCCAGTTAGGATGCGTTATTTTCTAATGCAAACTGCGAACTATTATAGCAATTTTGAGAAGGTGAATGAAATATAGGAACAAGGGACGTAATTTAGTGGACCGTATAAAATGAGTGGAATTCAAATTTAGGATCATGTAAAACAAAAGGAGCAATGCGACAAATGAAAAGTTAGAATACATAAAAATAGTGGTTCAATTCAAAGGAGAATAAAAGGTCAATGGGAATTCCACGTATATATCCAGCATTAGATACATACAGTTTATTAATATATGTCACGACCCGTTCTCGACTCCCTACAGAACCCGAGAACGGTTTCCCTCGACGAACCTCAAGATCCAGTCGTCCAACAAGAAACAACCAAATGCATATTCATTCCACAATCACACGTGCAATGTAACTAAGTAGAAAGTACATAAGATACAGTAAAGGAAAAAAAAAAACAGTATCTCATAAGGATATTACAAGTTATATAAACATAGCCATCACAACAGAAAATATAACCGAACATAACTACAAGCTACAAGTACTCACTACAACTGAAACAGAAGAAAAGACTATGGCTGGGCTCGATTGGACCCAGCGCCCTCAACAGTCGATGGCTCTAGCTGCTTTAATCCCTGACCTAAACATGGTTACAAAATCCGTGATCAACTAACATTGAGTAATGTGATGGTTAAATCATTTCATGTATCATAGTTAAACAAGTAGCTAACTAAACATACAATTGTCAGTTATTTATTATCATCCATTTCCGTTTACCTCATTTATGGATTTCTGAGTTGAGTACTCTAATCCAAATCCATAACATTGCTAAATCTTCTTATTTCTTAAGGGAACGATCTTGCTTGCAGCTTTCCCGCGATGCAGGATGTACAAGTGACACTCTCCTAGCCGAGAGAGTCCCCCGTGGTAGTCCTACATGCAGTCTACCACCCCGAGGTCACGATCGCTACGTAGAGGTGACCACAGCACGCGCGATAAGCACACAGGTGTTAATGGGGCTAGATCAAGGTTTTAAATAGATGTGTTCGTTGTAGTAATAAATCCTCAAAAATAGTTCTCTCAACAAATAAGATTTTATTGCTCGAATTTAAGTCCGAGGTCGAACACAAGGAGTAAGTATTGCATTCACACGCTAATCGTAAATAAAATGTAAATGAACATAAGAACTTAAGCCAAATAATGATATTCAATAAATACTAATCTGTCACATTAGATATTCAATGAATTCTCATGTATCTCAAGAGTATGAGGGCAAAAAGAAAAGAGAAAAAATAATAGTGATTTGAATCACCAATTATATCCTCTAATTAAGCATACCATAGTACTTTAAGTAATGCAATAGTATCTTCAAACAATGCCCAATCAGACAACAGAGATATTAATCAGACATCTTAAATACTTAGATGCTACAGTGTAAAGGCACCGTTTATCTTTTTCTCCTCTTCTTAAGCTCTTCTTTTCTTCAGCCTCTTCTCTTCTTTCTTCTCTCGTTTGCCTTAACCTCTTCTTTTTTTATGCCTTAGCTTCTTCTTTGGCTTCTCTTCCTTCTCTTTCTCTTCTTCTATGGTCCTCCTCTTCTTTTGCCTTTCCTCTTCCTTACTTTCTTCCTTTCTCTTCTCTTCACGCACAGGGGGAGAGTACTTGAATTTTGGCTGTGTTAGCCAATGCACAAAAGAGAAAAACCCCCCTTCCCCGCACTCTCTCTCCCTCATTTCCTTCCTCTTTCTCAATGTTCGGGCGTAGTCGGATAAACGGGTACGCGCACACCCGTGACCAGGGCTATGTGCGTGAGGTCACAGCCGAGGTGTGCTAGAGTTTAGGCGAGTATACGGGTCATGTGTGGGGTGTGAGGGGCCTCACCCCTCTGTGTTCGAGGCAAACAGCCAAGGGCACTTTTTCAATTTATATCACCGCGGGTGCTCTTTCCTCTACGTTGTGGGACTAAAGAGTCCCACATCCTTCATGTTACTCGTTGCTGCTGTTGTGGCTAATTAGGGTTGAGGAAGACTCTCTCCATGGTAATTGAAGACATGGAGCAGTTCTTGGGCCTCGTCCGCGGCACTTGGAGGGAGCACCTGATGCTTGCATGACCTGGAGCTTGAAGAACACAGCGATGTGATGGCGGCAGTGGTGGAGTGTTGGCAAACCTTGAAGTACATCAACACGGCCTCTCGGCCACATTAAATAAGCTCCTAATCTTCGCTGGAGGTTGTGGAGTGCAATGGCGGTGTTTTCATGGTGATTCGTGAAGTGTGGAGGTGGAGCGAAGGTGGAGATGAAGGTCTGGAGGTGTGGTGTTCGGGGGCGTGAGTGAGAGGTTGAGCAGGGCAATTATGTTGGGGCTTTTGTTGGTGGAGTCTTGATGGAGCTTGTGGGGATGAAAGCGGCAAGAATCGTGCGATGGAGTGGCGGATTGGCTTCACTAAAGCTTCGCCGGAGCAGGAGAAGACGGAGGGGTAGAGGAGTGATCAGTGGTTGTTTTAAGAGATAGAGAGAGGGGAAAGGAAGTAGGGGAATAGTGGAAGCTAAAGGACCTAGTTTAAGGACGAAAGGGGAAGGAACACAACACCGGTGTGATTGCCGCCGCCGTGGAAGATGAGAACCTCCTTAGATGGATGGCGGCGAAGAATGGGGAGGACGGCCCTCGCTTTGATGGGCGAGGCATGGAGGAAGTCAAGGAGGAGGATTGGCAAGCCATTTTGGCCATTGGTTGCCTCGAGGAAGGCAAGGGAGTAGCTCGCCGGAGCTAGGGCAGAGCCGGACGTAGGGGAGAAAGGAAGAGGGATTTTGGTCGTAAACCTAGCTGAGGACCTGCAAAATGCAACAAGGGTTCTTTTATAAGCCATAGAAAGCCCTTCCAAACTTGGAAAGAAGCTTCCAAGCTAGGAAGGTTTTTGTGAAAGAGGATACCTGAACCTTTGAAAGATTCGTATGACCTTTGGAAAAGAAGTAGAGCTCAAGATGCAGCTCAAAAGGAAGGTAATTTCACAAGTAGTCCTCGTATCTATTTTGGGAGAAATTGGTTAAGAATCGAGCGAGAAATCTTCGCTCGAAACTTGACGGTGAAGGTTAGACCTTCCACAAATGGTGCGAGGACCTTTTTGCAAAAGAATGATGATAAAAAGTTAGGGACCTGTTTATAATTATTTCAAAAATTAGGGGAATTAGTGTGAGAGAAAAGAGTCAGGTTGGACAAAAATGCAAACTTGGTCAAGATAATCTTAGATTGGGTCCAAATTTTGGTAAAAATATAATTTGGACCCAAAGAATCTGATGGTGAAGTCGAATTTAAGTTTTGACTAAGTTTGACTGGCTAAATTGAGTAGTTACCCAAATTAGGGCAACTATTTGTCTAAGACTCTATTTTATATCAAATTAGGTTCCAATGGTCAAATCAAGCATACCAAACCCTAGAGAACATTTTTCTATGAATTTTAGAGGATTTAGGTGAATTTTATTCTAACCAGAACCTCAGTTAATTAAGCGGGTCTATTTTTAGGATTTTAGATGTTATTTAATTCTCGAAACGCATGAAAACTTGTCTCTATCTGTACAGACCCTCTTGTTAGGCATTTATGACCATTTGACCTTTGATTAACCCCTGAGAAATCCCGTGATTGTTCTGCAATTAAGATATTATGTTAAAACTACAGATTTACCCTGTTTTAATGTATTTCTTTCAGAATGATTATGTAATGAATTATGATCTTCTGACGGTTATGTAGGAGCATTTATTCCTTATTTATGACTAATTAAAGCTAAATATGGCAGATGATGACGTTATCATCAACGAGTAGCTACCCTGCACTGCACGCGGTCAGTCGTTTCCTCTAGCGAGTACGCCCCAATGTAAAGCACAGAATAGCACAAGGCCTCGCCCTCTCAGATCAAGGGTCTTGCCCCTCAGAACAGAACAGGGGTCTTACCCTTCCACAGTCCACGTACCCTTATCCGACTATCCCAGTTTGTCAAGCAGGCCTAACAAGAGTCGGTGTAGGGTGGCCAGTCTTAACCCCAGGTCCCATGAGGTGGCTAACTCCCCCGTACACTAAGTAGCTCACCTCGGTACCACGTACACAAGGGCCAAACAGGAGTCGGTGTAGAGTACTCAGTCCTAGTCTCGGGTCGCAACCCAAGGGACGACTAGCTCCCCTCTACACTAAAGGGATAGTTGCTCTATTCGGTACAACGTACATGAGAGTCAGCTTACTTCCCATAACTAGGTCCAAACAGCCGCCCGTAAGCAATTTGTTCCACGTTCCCTCAGATTTTTCGTATTACTGTATTCTTGATTTCTTTCTAAATTTCTCGTAGGGTTCGTACATAGACCTTCTCATTTCCACGTCTGATTCATTATATGCATAATAGGAAGCTTAAGATTTCACAATTGATTATTCAGTACACCGCATGTATTTCCGTTCATATCATGGTTCATTGTAATATAGGCAGCTCATGGTTCACTATTTTAAGAAAGCATCACACCAATTTAATCATTCATTAAATGCACATTTATTTCTTTCAACCTTAGTATTCATTCCAAAACCTACGGTTCAATAATATATTTCTGAAGTAGTATGCATTCATCTTACTTATCCCTAGGGTTCATTTAACAACCTAGGGTTCAAATAATTGTAAAGCATGCAATTTAAATATTAAATTCGAGATTAGAGAGAACCACTCTACCAGGATAACCGGGAAATGTGGAGGCACAATCAACGGAGCTCGCAGCCCTCATAGGTCCCATGCACACCACGAACGAACAACCTATCACATTAACCCACATGTCAAATTGAGCTCAAAATTGCACAGACACTATACCATTATGTAGAGAATTTCAAACAGAAACCAACGATATTTTGTTTGCGAAAAATCGACTCCATTTGGATCCTAAAAGAGCCCAAAAATACCAACCTTAACCAAAATCAGACGTCTGGGAAGAGTCTCAGACGTCTTAAACTAACTCAGTAACTCATATTGCTCTCTACGTCTTTTTCAAATGTCTGGAACTCCTTGCAGACATCTGAGGAGGTCTTCAGACATCAGAAAACACTTCCGAACATTTGAAACCACCTCGATCGTCGCACCAGTGCGCCTTTCCAACCTCTGACACATGCATGCAAGGTCAGAACTTGGTAGGGAATAATAGTTGAAAATTATGTGCTATTAGACGTCTGGTATTACCTCCGAATGTCTGACCAGACGTCTGATGGTTTCTCCAAATGTCTGATTCTGTGGAAAAAATGATTCCGCAAAATCATTTGCGAACTTTCTTCTTGCTTCAGTTGCAGCGCCTTCGCCTCTCCTCGTAGCGACCCGCCCTCCGACCACCTGCCAAGCCAAGCTGCTCCCTGCTCTCCTTCTCCTTCTCTCGACTGTTGTGGGGTGAATGGGGGGGGGGGGGGGGGGGGGGGGGGGAAGATTATATGGAGTTTGGGGCATGGGGGAGGGAATGGTGTGAAGGCATGAGGGGCATGGGGGAGAGGTATGGTGGAGGGATTTGGGGGAGAGGGGTGTGAGGGTAGGGGTGTGGGGATGGAAAAATTGCAGGGGCACCCGTGCAAGTTCTCTTTTTTCCTTGTATATCCCATAGTAAAAACTTAAGGGAGTTAAAATTACGTTAAGACCCCTACAAATTTCAAAAACATCAAACAACCTTAACAAAGGATCATTTCAATATAGTACCTGAGTCTACATCAAAAGGTTGTTTATAGTAGCAACTTCTAGTAGAAACTCCCGCTCTCTGGTCTTTGCCTCCCTGACATCAAGATGACTAAGCACATCATTCTCCTGCAAGCACAATGCTTGTTAGTCAGCAGTCGGTGACATGGAGCCCCATGAGTATTATGTTCCTGTTGACAAGTGCCACCCCACCACCTCCTTCGCAGCCACCAGTGAGGTTGCAGATCAACAAGGAGTTGATCGTAATGACGAAAAGGGTATTGCCGAAGAGGACGGCCTCCTTGACACAGCAACGCCCCCAGGGAGCCAAAGGGGATCTTGATGATGCTGAAGTAGGTGCTAATAGGCAACTTGAAGATTTGTTGGGACAAAGAGGGTCCGACAGTGAGCTCGTCTCCACCAATGCGGCCCTCGGCTTTGCTGCAGCTCTTGGCTCCTCCACAGTCGTTGTCGTCGCCCTCAAGTCCACCATCATCCTCGCGGGCGCCGCCCCGACCACCCTCCAACTGTACCTAGAACCTCCCCCTCCACTTCCCCTCCACCGGCGCCTGATTCGACCTCACCACACGTATGCCTCGCCCAACTGCCGGTGAAGGCCTTACATATCATCTAAGGAGGGATTTGGCTTGATCGAGCAAGAGGGGCACCCAAAGGCGCGATCTTTGGCCCGAGGGGTAGGCTGGGGTGGATCTTGTAACCCTAGGGATCAGAGGGGAGTCGGGAGTTGTGCTTCGGAGTGGGTGAAGGAAGAGAGATCTAAAGGAGGGAAAATAAATATTTGGGTGGGAACAAAATTAGGTGAGAGGAAAAGTTCTTTAAAAGCTTTAGTGACTGAATTTTGGAGACGTTGAACTGTCTTAAAAAGAAGTTATTAATTTTTGGGAATTATTTTTCTATCACCCACCTTTTTTTGACACTAAAATTAAATCTATCTTTAAAATATGATCATCAAAGATATATTTTGTTATAATGTATCTAGTTTGATCAAATTAACATTATATACTCCTCCCTCACTATATTCTACAAACACGTACACCATTGACCTTTACCTACTAAAATTGATAAGAATAGATTAATACTTCATCTCTACACAAAGATTGGACTTGGAGGTGTAGAACCAAGTTCAATTGAAAATAAGTAACCCTAGCTCTTATCTTGGCAGCATGGGCTTAGTGGATCTCAATCAAGCATTTAAAATGCTTAACCTTAAGTTCTCTAACATAAGACTTAATTTGTTATAAATTACCACTCAATTTCCTAGGTTTCCGATGCAGTACTAGTTAGAAGAGTGTGATAACTTCTCCTGGCCACTCCTTATTGTAACATGGTCCAATTACCTCATTCCTAGCACAAGTTCAATTGAAAATAAGTAACCCTAACCCTTACCTTGGTAGCATGAGCTTAGTGGATCTCAATCAAGCATTTAAAATGCTTAACCTTAAGTTCTCCGGCATAAAACTTAATTTGTTATAAATTACCACTCAATTTCCTAGTTGTTAGATGCAGTACTATTTAGAAGAGTGTCATAACTTCTCCTAGCCACTCCTTATTGTGACATGGTCCAAATACCTTATTCCTAGCAATGATAGCAGCCTCACCTCTCTAAGTAGTTTATTCCTACTACTTTAATGATAGCTTTTACTTCACTTCTTGCATAACCTTCTCCTCCTAGAGGAAGTTTACTTTTGCATCATTTATAATGATACATGTCTAAACTCGAGTTTGTGTTCTCAGTAATTTATGATGTGATATCACTTCCACTTGCCTTATGTTCTTCAACATCTATGCCCAACAAGCCTTCCTCCTTCGGGAGTAAAATTAGATGCTTTTTGTGGAGTAGTGGGTGATTTAGGGGCGACCTTGGAAAATGGGGAGGATGACCTGGATGTGGGCAAATGGCAAAAAATTTTCAAGCATTGATGTGAAAGTAATGTAGTTTGACAGGTCATTGGTCTTTCCAAAATGGAGATTACATGTGCACTTTGATATACTACTATGGATCGGGAAATGACTTGAGGGACCCATCGTGCCCCCAAATCAAAGGGCTAGGACACCAACGAGAAGGGCCACGAGGTCGCCGTCGCCACTACAAGGCCCCCCAAGCCGACGGTCTCGGACATCGCGGAGTAGCCAATATCAGTGGAGGAGCAACAACTCCTCTACCACCTGTCGATCCTCAACCTAATGCTCTCCGAGTTTGGGTCGCCTCCACCGTGTTGAAGGACAAGGAGAATTCCCCCATGCTCCTCGACAGCATGCACCAAACCACTATTGACGACACCGTTGTTGACCTCCTCCTACCATTGTGGGAAAGGGAGTGGCTTTTATTTCTTAAGGTCCCGTTTGGTAGAGGTTTAAAGTTTAAAATTAGGTAAAGTTTAGGAAGTCTTAAGAAGAGATAAGTGGATGGGTAAGATGAGGGTTTATGAGTGTGGATGTAATAGTTGAGTTGATATGTTACTATTTGTTTTTGTTTTTATTTGTATTGGGAGTGGATTAGTAGGATAGATGTGATAGGTGGTTGTGATGGGTAAGAGTGAGTTAGTGGGGGTAAATATGATTGGTGAGAGGTAGATGTGGTGGATGATGGTAAACGTGATAGGTGGGAATTAAAGCTTCTTCACTATTTATGCATTGTTCACTTTACCCTTGACACACCTCAAATTACCTTTTGCTAAGGGGAAAAAAATTGCAGCTTCCATCATCCTTCTATCCCTATGACAAATTCTCGATTTCTCCTCCTTTGATTTAGAGATTTATGTGGAGCACTTCATTACTGTAAATGTTTCAACATCCTTAGTAAGCATACTGGAATTTCCTAGCACTGATGTAGAATCGTGCATGTAATGGTTATTAGAATGGGAAGTGAAATTTAGAGTGTAGTGTCCTACCACAGACAAAGGATTTTCTAGCAAATCAAAATACTTGCAGTATGGATGAAAGGTATTGCATATTTATTACTCAGTTTCCTTTGATTTTATTAATGTAGTTATTTCCTTAATATGCCAAGTGCTTTTTTTTCATCCAACGAAGTTTAATCCTAAGATATGACAATGCCGATAATGTTTGCTTACATTAAGTATTAGTTTGTGATTTCTACTATAATGTAACCTCTTGGTGCTTAGCTACTTTATTGGGATCTAGATATTCAAATAAATATTTATCTTCCTAAATTTGTTTCTAACTGTCACGACCCATTCCTAGATCTCCATGGAACCTAAGAACAGCTCGCCCCAACGAATCCCAAGACCTAGTCGTCCAACGAGAAATAATCGAGTATATGCTCATTCCACAACCATACGAGTGATGTAACTAAACAGAAAATATAAAATTGACAGTAAAAAAAGAGAACGACAACCACGATAATATTACAGGCCATCAACGAGAAGTACAAATACAGAACATAGCCATTACAACCGAAACTAGTACAAATATGATAGAAATGTAGCTGAAAATAACCATGAACTACAGGTACTCACTACAACAAACTATCTGAAGTAGAACAGAAGAAAAACTATAGCTCGGCTCAACTAGATCTAGCGCCCTAAGCAGCCGGTGGCTCTAGCTACTCGAGTCCCTGACCTGAACAAGGTTATAAAATCTGGAGTCAGCTAACACTGAGTAGAGTGGTGGCTAAAACATATAATTTAAACAGGCAGCTAAAACATTAACATCAGTTTCCAATTATCTTGTTACGTGTTGCAGATCTGAGTACTCTAGTCAGGCTTCATAACATTTCTCAATCTTCTTATTCCCTAAGAGAATGATCTTGCTTGCAATTTTCCCACGATGTAGGATGTACACGTGGCACTCTCCTGACCAGGAGAGTCCCCCGTGGTAGTCCTACACCCGGTCTACCACCCCGAGGTCACGGTCGCGACGTAGCGGTAACTACGGCACACGTAATAAGCGCACGGGTAGCTACCCTGCATTAGCATACGGTTAGTCGTTTCCACTAGTGGGTACGCCCAAACGTATAGCACGGACCTTACCCTTTCAAAATAGGGGTCTCACCCCTCGGGAACAGGGATCTCACCCCTCACAGTCCGCGTACCCTCATCCGACTATCTCAGTTTGCCCAGTGGGATTAATAAGAGTCGATGTAGGGTGGCCAGTCCTAACTCCGAGCCCCCTGAGGCGGCTAGCTCCCCCCTACACTAAACAGCTCACCTCAGTACCATGTATGCGAGGGCCAACAGGAGTCGACGTAGAGTGGCCAAACCCACCCCGGGTCTCAACCCAAGGGCGGCAAGCTCCCCTCTACTCTAAAGCGATAGTTGCTCTCCTCGGTACTATGTACACAAGGGCCAACTCACTTCTTGTAGCCAAGTCTGAACAGCCGCTGTGGGCAACATGTTCCAGAACCATCCGGTTCTCCGTACTACAGTATTCTTGTTTCTCTCTACATTCCCTGTAAGGTTCGTACATGGTCTTTCCATATTCCCATATCTGGTTCGTTACATACAGAACAGGTAGCTCAATTTCCACATTTATCATTCAGTGCAAGTATGTTTTTCTATTCATAACATAGTTCATTTCAGGTTTTCTATTCATAACGTAATTCATTTCAGGTAGTATAATCCGCTCATGATTTATTCAATCATTCATTTCTCTACATAAGCATTTCTTCCAGCCCTAGTGTTCATGTCACAACCTAGGGTTCAATCGAATATATATATTCTAAAGCATGCATTTATTTCTTTTCAGTCCTAAGGTTCATCTCACAACCTAGGTTCAATTAATTCTACGCCTATAAATTATTAATTCTGAGATTATGGTGGAAACCACTCTACCAGGGTAACCGGGTGGAATGGGGACTCGTACAGTAGCTCCCGATGTCTCCACAAGTCCTATATACTCGATGGGCTGGAGACCTATGACATGGATTGACATGTCAAATGAGCTCAAAATAGCAAAGACAACGTATCATTACGTAGAGAAACTTTAACGGAAACCAATGACATTTTGTTTGTGGAAAACCGACACCATGTGAGCCCTAAACGGGCCCAAAAACACCAATTCTAACCAAAATCATACGTCTGGGAAAAGTCCCAGATGTCTTAAACGAACTCTCAGGCATACCTTGCTCGGGGCACCTTTCTTGTACGTCTGGAACTCAGTACAAACGTCTGAGGGTGCCTTCAGACATCTGAAGATGCTCCCAGATGTCTGAAATCGCCTCGGTCCTCGCATCGACGTGCCTCCTAACCTCTGACACATGCACATGAAGTCAGAAGTTTGGCAGGGAGAAAAATAATTGAAAAGAAATGCGCTATCAAACGTCTGGTATTACCTCTGGACGTTTGGACAGATGTCTGGTGGTCTCTCCAGACGTCTGATTCTGCGGAAAAATAACTCCGCAGAATCGTTTGCGAGCTCTCTTTCTCCCGTACCACAAAAGCTACAGCAACAACAGCACCTCCCCGACTCCCTCACGAACTCAAACCTCTGGTATCCTTCGCTCTCCGCTCTCTCCTTCTCCAACTCCCTGCTCTCCCTCTCCTCTCGGCTATGGCGTGGGATGGAATGGAGGAAGAGGGGGCTTATATAGAGCTCGGGATGTGGAATGGGGAGGAGTGGGAGAGAGGTATGGTGGAGGGGTGAGGTGTCGTCGGTGAGGGGGGTGGCGTATGGTGAGGGAGGGGGGTGGTGTAATTGGGGTAGGGGAAAGGTGTGGGAGAAATTGCGAGGGCTCCCCTGCAAGCTTTCCTTTTTCCCCTGCATATCCACAATAAAACCTATGGGGGTTAAAATTACACAAAAATCCCTAAAATTTCTTGAAACACCAAACAACCATTGGAAAGGACCATTTCACTAACTTTTCTGTATGGCAATTTATTACAAGGAGATTCTTGCCTTGTATAATTTCACTGAAACAAATTTTTATTTTCAACCTTATTGTCTTTATAATAAAGTTAAGGCAAATGTCTAGGTTTGGTAGGTTTGCCTGGGATTTGATTGACAAGGAAACCTGTGTGAATTGTTTGGCTTTCAGGTATTTTGCCAATTTGATTTGGTGAGGATTGTGGGGGCAGGGGGTTTTGTCGGTAGGGTTTAAGGGAAGGATCCGGGGAGAGTGATGTATGTTTAATCAGTGAGGGCTTATTTGGTAGATGGGTTAAGTGAGATGATATACGTTTATTCAATACTTAATTTTTCTATCACTTGCATTGAGTTAAGAGAACTTAATCCAACACAAAATTTACTTATGAATATTTTGGATGTGATGCACAAAATATGGTATGACATGTTGCTTTGCATGAATATTTTTTCCAAGAAAATAAAGAGATAGAAACCATCAAAAATAAAGGGTGGGAATGACCAGATTGCCACTGATACAATTATTTATGATTGGTCAATACCTCAACTTATACACTTCTCAATATGGGTACTCAAATAATAATTTATATACCTTTTCCCTTTAACAATACATGTACCTTTCCCACATTAATTTTCTTCCATGGCGGTTGAACTATATTATTGTGTTATTCTGCACATATGCGATAGGTTATTACTATTTGGGTATTGTTTTATTGTTTTGTTCAGATTTGGTGGGTATACTTTGTTGCTTTATTCAGTTTTTATGGGGTTTTTCATTTAATATCTCATATTTTATATTTTTTTGTTGTTTTCTTTATGTTATGGTGTGTGTTGAGTGTTACTAGATTGGAGAAGCTCGCACAGTGAGGTGCAGGCATGTGCATGGATTAGAATACTGTATAGTTAACTCGTGCATCATTTCGATAATTTCATGAAATGTAATATGGAGAATTACCGGTATTAATTAAGTAAATTTGTACGTCCTCAAAATGGGCATGCATGATTAAAACATACCGTAATTTATTAGTTGAGTGTATACATGCATGGAGGTTTGATCCATTATGTGTCGTAAGGAAAATATAAAACCTTTGTCAATGCTTTTAAAGTCCGTCTAACTCACAATAAGAAGATCTCCATTAGTGAGATTTTTCGAAGTCCATGGACCGTAAGAACTTATAATTCGACACCGTAGCACACAGTTGCCAAAACAGAGAGAAAAAAAAAGAAAAACACGTAACACTACAGACAGAGCAATAGGCAACGCTGGTTTACGCTTCAGATCACTCATACAGATGGAGAGCTCCACAAAGTACCCATATTTATTGCATCAATCATGTCATATGGGTACCATATGTATGCGTGTGTGCACACATACTTAGCAGTGTATGGTGCAGAAGCAACGGCGGCGAAAGCCACAGCACTTGCCACCGGTGAAGCCCTCGGTCCGGCAAACGTGGTGGCAGTTGCTCTTGCTGAAACAGAGGCCCCAGTACCTGTGGCAAGGAGACGCACACTTCCTTGCCTCCGCCACCTTCGCACCCATATCTCCTGTACATGCATGCACAAATGGGGCTTACATATGTAGGGGAAGATAAAGACGAATCCTTGAAAGTAGGAGTAGGTGTTAAAAGTGGTTACCAGTGGAGAAGAGGAGGACGACGAGGAAGAAGATAGCGGAGAAGACATGCATACGTGCCATAGCTAACAGAGGAGTTTGGTGAAGGAGGAAAGGTTAGCTTCCGACTTGTAGCCTCTCCGCTTGTGGCAATGCTTAGTGCGATGCTCACTTTGTATCTTAAGTGAGTGCTGTTGGGCATCATCTTTTGCGAGTAGGTGCATTGGGAAAAAGCGGAAACGAAAGCTACCTTTCCAGGGAAAGTGATCATATACCACCTTCCCCCAACACTGTGTGCGGAAGCCTGCGCTGGGGCGGAGAATGGAATCTAAATAGGTACGAAATTAGATGGGACACGCACTATTTTATATTCATTTTATTTTAAGAATTTTTACGTGAATGGCATCAAAATTTTATTAAATTATTTAAATATTATTAAATTTATTTACAGATATGTAATTAAAAAAATAATATTATTTTTATATTTAACATTTTGTCAGTTATAATAGTTAAACTTAACTATTCTTGATTGAAATATAAGAAAAAATATCGTTTAATCTTTAAATTTTATTTTTTTTAATTTTCACCATATCCCTTCCCACGCCTGTTTATCTCCCTTCCCCTCATTTCTGACCACCTCCTCCACCCCCACTTTCTAGCCTTTGACCACGTCTTTTGCCTCCTCTCTCTAACCACCACCTCCTCTCAACCATCTCCGCTTAGCTCCTAAGGCGACATCGAAAAGGAGGTCCCCAAAGCCCACCATCACCACCACAACATCTTTGGGTGCCTCTTCAACTATAAATCCAAGAAGGGCATCATCACAGATGATCAGAAGTTGAAGAAGAGTGTCACCGCAGATGGTGAGAAAATGATAGAGGGCGAAGGCAGGGTTGTCACCTTGGGAGGAGGTGGTGGTGGCTAGAGAGAGGGGGCGAAGGAGGTGGTCAAAGGTTGCAGAGTGGGGGTGGAGGAGGTGGTCAAAGGTGAGAAGGGAGGTGAATTGGCGAGGGGAAGGGGGGAGCGAGTGAGTGAAATTTAAAAAATTAAAAATTGAGGATAAAAGAAAATTTTGAAGACTAAAAAATAATTTTTTTATTACATTTTAGTAAAAAATTATTAAGTTTAACGATTATGGCCAATGATGTGACAAATACGAAAACGATATTATTTTTTCAAAGGTATATCTGTAAATATAGTGAATTGAATGACATTTAAGTAATTTCGAAAGGTTTCAATGACATTTACATAAAAATCCTTTTTTTTATCATGAAAAGTGGATACAATTTCTTTTATCATATCCTCAAAAAATCAAATACAAATTTAGTTCTAAGTGAAGGACTCGTAAGAGAGACTGGGAGGTGTTGTAGTTGCTGCAGCTTCTACGGTGAGGAGGGGTTCACAAACGGTTTTACAGAATCATTTTTTCGCAGAATCCGACGCCTAGAGTGACCTCCAGACGTCAAGTTGGACGTCCGAAAGTAATCTCAAATGTCTAATAGCACGTATTTTTTATTATTTTTCCTGCTAAAGTTCTGACTGTGCGCACGTGTATGTCAGAGGTTGGGAAGCATGCCGGTGCGAGTACCGAGACAGTTTCAAACGTCCTAAAGTGTCTTCAGAGTTCTGGTCGTCTGCGCGCATATGTCAAAGGTTGGAAAGCGCGCCAGCGTGAGTATCGAGACAGTTTCAGACATCCGGAAGTGTCTCAAGACGTCTGAAGACACCCTCAGACGTCTGTAAGGAGTTCCAGACGTCCAAAAAAGGCACCCCGAGCAAGGTGAGTCTCTGAGTTCGTTTAACACGTCTGGGACTCTTCCCAGACGTCTGATTTTGGTCAAAGTTGGTGTTTTTAGGCCCGTTCAGGACCCAAACGGAGTCGGATTTCTGCAAACAAAACATCATTGATTTTCGTTTGAATTTCTTTACGTAATGTTACATTGTCTATGTAGTTTTGAACTCGTTTGATCTGTCAGTCCATGTTATATGTCTCCAATCCATCGAGTATACGGGACCTGCGGAGACATCGGGAGCTACTGTACAAGCCTCCATTCCACCCGGGAGTTACCTAGGTTGTGAGATGAACCCTATGACTGAAAAGAGATAAATGTATGCTACTTTTGAATATATTCGATTGAACCCTAGGTTGTGATATGAACACTAGGGCTGGATGAAATGCATGTATTGTTAATGAATGATTGAGTTACCGTGATGAAATAAATCATGAGCTGCCTGTACTACCTGAAATGAACTACGTCATGAATGGAAATACATATTTGTACTGAATGATAGATGGTGGAATTTGAGTTGCCTATTCTACATGTAACAAACCAGATATGGAAATAAGAATATCCATGTACGGACCCTACGAGGAATTTAGAAAGAAACCAGGAATACTGTAGTACGAAAATCCAGATGGTTTTAGAACATGTTACCCACAGGCGGCTGTTCAGATTTTGTTAAGGGAAGTGAGCTGGCCCTTGTGTATTTGGTACCGAGAAAAGCAACTATCCCTTTAGAGTAGAGGAGAGCTAGCCACCCCTTAGGTTGAGACCTGGGTAGGAATGGCCACTCTACGTCGACACCTATTTGGCCCTCGCATACGTGGTACTAAGGTGAGCTACTTAGTTTAGGGGGGAGCTAGCTGCCTCATGGGGCCTGAGGTTAGGGCTGGGCACCCTACATCGACTCTTGTTAGGCCCGCTGGGCAAATCGGGATAGTCGGACGAAGGTACACAGACTGTTGAGGGTTGAGACCCCTGTTCTAAGAGGGAAAGGCCCTGTGTTGTTCCGTGCTATATGTTTGGGCGTACCTGCTAGTGGAAATGATTGACTGATTGCCAGTGCGGAGTAGCTACCCGTGCGCCTATTGCACGTGCCGTAGTCACCGCTACGTTGTTACCGTGACCTCGGGGTGGTAGACTGGGTGTAGGACTACCACGGAAGACTCTACCGGCCAGGGGAGTGCCACATGTTTATCTTACATCACGGGAAAGCCCAGCTGTAGTTTTTTCTTCTGTTTCTACTATAGAGTTTTATTGTAGTGAGTACCTGTAGCTCATAGTTATATTCATTTATATTTCTACTAATTTCGGTTGTGATGGCTATGTTCTATACTTATACTTTCCACTGATGGCCTATAATATTATTGTGGTTTGCTGTTCTCTTTCTTTTACTGTCAGTTTTATATCTTCTGCTTAGTTACATTACTCGTATGGTTGTGGAATGAGTATGCATTTGGTTATTTCTTGTTGGACGATTGGGTCTTGGGATTCGTCGAGGCGAGCAGTTCTCGGGTTCTGTAAGAAGTCGGGAACGGGTCATGACAGAGATGGAGCATTGGCCTAGAAGACAAAGTGATGAATCAGGAAGCGAGAAGGCAGGTAGGGCTAAGCATCGGGTTGGGCTATCCTGACCCAGCCCTAAGTCCGACTCGCTAGGCTCAACCTAGGCCTAGGCTCATAACTTAAAGGGTTGAGCTTGGGCTAAAATTTTTGCCCATTAATTAAATGGACCTGTGTTGGGACCAAGGTTGGCCTAACCCCAACCCATTTAGGACCCGTATATATATTATACATATATATATTCAATATGTACATAGATTAATATATTCAAATTTAAAAATAAGAAATAACAAAACTCTCCCCTCATTCACTAATGTCCAACCCATTCCATTGACACCCATTCTTCCGGGGGCATACCCACTCTCAATCTCAACCCAATCTTGTAAATTCGTATCATACCCATTAGCCTGGTTAAGCCCATCAAGTATTTGTTATGAATTTAAATTAAATTGTATAAATTTTCTTAATTATTTTAGAGATTTTTATTTAATAAATTACACATTTTTTCTTTCTTTTTAAATAATAAATGGGTCCGACCTAGGGATCAGGGGTAGTACAGTTGGTGCGTTCGCTCCCTATAAGGCACTCCTTGTGCGGGATGCGCAGGTTCGATTCCCAGTGGCATGCCCAATCGCACATAGTGTCCTCATGGGGGGACACATCGCTGATGTTGTCCCCGCCTTGACTCGGCATCGGAGAGTGGCCATGGCTAAGATCACGGAGGTGCTCCGTGGCAAGCGAAAAATTCGAGGGCCCCAGGAGGGGTGGGGTCTCCCCCCTCCCTCCCTTTTATTACTGTTTCAAAAATAAATGGGTCCGACCTAATTAGGTCTTCACCCATTTACTTTGGGTTGGACTTGGGCTTAGGTCAAGATTTTACAAATTAAACAGACCTGGCCCAACCCATAGGTCTACCTATCTAAATGGGCTTGGGTGGGGCTTAGGTTGGCCTTGAAGGATCCAACCCATTGCTCAACCCTGACGACAGGTTAGAACGCAAAGCAATTTAGGACATGATTATGTTTCTTGAAGATTTAATGATTACTTGCCATAATTATGTCCAAAAGCTACTATAAAAAGGGGCGATTGTGTACAAGAAAATGATAAGTCACCATCATTGTACTCTAGCTAAGAGAAGAGAATTCCACAGTAAACTATTGAGGGTTAGATCTTCTCTCTAGCTAGATGTGTACTATTGGGATAGAACTAAACCATCACTCTCTCTTTCTTGCCCTTTTGATATGTAATCTTGATGATTAGACCCTCTTGACTTGATCGGAATCGTATGCAAATTTTAACATTACCATATCAAATTCATATTAAACAAAATTCCAAATTTATTATCAAATCCGACAGCATTCGGATATGGTCGTCGGTTATGGGAATGGCATGTTTTCACCTTTAAATTTACTTTTTTTATTTTTATTTTTTTTAGTAAGATAAGATTTGAATTTGATCTTTTAGGTGACAATCCACTTGCCCAACCACCGGATTATCTTAGAGCTGTGGGAATTGGCATTCAATGAATGGTGTGTAATTGCATTTCTCAAAGAGTATCCTTCTTCTCTGTGTTTGAACATGTTCTTACGAGTCCTTTCTCATGAAAAAGATTTAAAATTTCAATTATTCTCTGATGGAGGGGTTAGAATAATTCAATTGCTGTGCAATACGTGTAATCTGGAATAAAAAACGACAATTAAAATAAGTGACAATGGGACGTCATCATTTGCTCTGATAATTTTCAATAATGGACATGATCCAAAATCGTTGGGCAATATGCATATATTTTTTTCTACACATGGATAAGGCCCGTTTGTCTGTGGGTTAGTGGTCAGTTTTAGGTAAGTGTTAAGATGATGATCGATGAAGTCCCATTATCATCGTATTGTTTTAGAAAAAGAAAAGGAAAAGGTAAAAAAAAAAATACTTTGTGTCAAAATCATTTGTCCTTTCCTACCATTTCGAGAGGCTTTACCGTCGTCTATCAACTTATCAAATTTGTAGCTCTATGTAATAATCGGTTATATTTTTAATTATTTAAGATATCTAGAGTTTCAGTGAAACATCTGTCCAGATGTCTGGATCCGTTCCCGAATATCTAAAAGTGAAATTTTCGTACTGCGCTTTGTGTTCGGTGCGTAGGCGACGCGCAGAGGTCGTTCCCTTTCTCTCACCCACACACCGCAAACCCTACTCCCCTCCTATTTATACCCCTCCTTTCTCTTCTCCTCTCCTCACACCACAGCAACCACCACCTCCTGTGCGGTAGCGGTAAGGCCTAAGAGAGAGGCGAGAGGGGGCAAGCGAGGGAGAGCAAGAGGGAGGAAGGAGGAGAGCGTGAAAGGTCAGAGGACCTTCGGGAGCTCGGTGGAGCTCGCGTGGCCGGCGGCGGGTGCGGGCGCGCGTGGAGGACGTCAGTGAGGAGCTGCCCAAGCTCTTGCAGCGGTTGGAGCTGCCGTCGCGGGCGGAGGCGCGAGCAGAGCGAGTTGCGAGGAGGTTCTGAAACTGCAAGTTCTCCAGTATCAAACATCTGTCGTGACGTACAGATGACTGGCGAAGGACCTGGACGTCCGAAGCTAAGGCCGGACGTCTGAGAGCACATATCGCGCGAGGTACGTACATTCCTACTCTGATTCCCGCCATGTAGAAGATCTCAGTGCAGGAGTTGTGTCGGCTGACTGTGTCTGCATTTGCGTATGCAGGTGCAGCTTTGGGAAGGCACATGGTATGCTTTTCCACGCACTTTTGGACGTTTGATCATATCACCAGATGTCTAGAGGTGCTTCCAGACGACCAGAGACCTTGTCCGACGTTTGGAACTATCCTCAGACGGTCGCAGAGGAGGTCTGGACGTCTGATCAACCGCAAGAGACACAAGGTGAGTTTTGACGTCTTTTAAGACGTCTAGGATTAGTCCCAGCGTCTGATTTTGATCAGAAACCACGTTTTTGGCCTGTTCAAGGCCCAAACGGAATCGGATTTCCGCAAACGAAGTACCGTTGTTTTCTACTCGAGTTCCTCTACGTATTCGTGTTGAGTACTTACTATTTTGAACTTGTCTAATGTACATTGGTCGCTGGTACAGGTTACCAGCCGGTGGTGTGTTCGGGGTCCACGGAGACGACGAGATCTGCGGCACAGGCCCCCATTCCTCCCGTGATACCCGGTAGAGTGGTTTAATTCAGTTATTGGTATTTAAATAAGAATGTGCTTAGTTGAAATAGCCACATGAAACTCTAAGATGTGCAATAAACCCTAGGGTAGAAAATGGATGAGCCTGTTTGAACTGTACTGTTTACTTGAATGCATGGTTAAGATAAATTACTAGCAAATGCCTGTATTATAATTATGAGTTGCATGTTAGAATACAAGTTGCTTGTATTAAATTGAGAAATTACTTGCGAAACCACCAGTTGCATGTTATTGAGAATTGAATTATGAAAAGACGAGCTGCTCGTATATGGATGAGGAATGAATTATAAAACATGAGATCTGAATCTGGATAAATGAGGTGAACATGAGCATGAACCCTACGGGGAATTAGTAGTAGAACTCCTGTGGATAAATGAAATCTGGAATTTAGATGGGAAGTGTGATGGCCCTTGAGTACATGGTACCAAGGAGAGCAATTGTCCCCTTTTAGTGTAAAGCAGAGCTAGCCTCTCTTAGGTTGAGACCCAGGGTTAGGATTGACCACTCTACACCGACTCCTGTTGACCCTCACGTACGTGGTACCAAGGCGAGCTACTAGTCTAGGGAGGGAGATGATGAGTCCATGTTATTGGACTATTATTACGCCTAAGTAATTCTATTTTAACATTTTATGTTTGTTAATAACCACATTAGGTCATTAAATGATTGCATGCATCATTATTTAAGTTTATATTTATTCTATAACTTATTATGTAATTATTTTATGTTTCATTATTGTAGGAATAATTTGTGCAAAGAAAAGGGTGGTGACGAGATATTTCCTCCCCACAAATCTCTCAACCTCTGGCCAGCCTCAACAACTCTATCAACAGCCGCCAGCCAAGTTTAGTAAGGGATTTGAAAATCCATTGACTTGTGGATGGGGGGAGGAGATAAAAGAAAAGAGAGGGCTCTTGGCGAGGAGGCCCGTCTCCTTCTCCCCTCGGTGGGGATCATCTCCACCTTCCCCACCGTGGAGAGAGCATGCATTGTTGTAACGACCCGATTCCCGAGTCCCTACGAGACACGAGAACCGGACCGACTCGACTAATCCCAAGACCTGGTCGTCCAACGAGGAAGTAACCAAAAGAGCAGTAAAACAAACCACATTCAGCATGAATATAACTAACAGTAAGAAAATACAGCAGTAAGGAAAGAAACCACTACAGTATATACCACCACAACAGTAGAACAACATTCATAACATAATATGAACTGCAGGTAAAGAAAAGTACAGCGGTAACAAGAACTACTCACTACAGTGGAACCAAAAAGAGGTACAAGAGAACAGTGGTAACTCTACTGGACCCTACTCGACCCAGCGTCCTCTGCAGCCGCTGACCTTGGCTGCTCAACACCTGGTCCTAAATGGTAACCAGTGTAACACGTCAGCAAAACGCTGAGTAGAGTGGCAGCTAAACAAAAGAAACAATAAAGTGTACAGTAGCTATTTTAATTTTCTTTCTTCCTTTATTTACGTCTTTCTATTGTTTCAAAATTTATCTATTTCTCAGATCCTTCACTTGATCTCGAATGTTCCTCGTGGGAACGATCTTGATTGCAGTCTTTTCCAAAAAGTAGAAGTAGCACGTGGTGCTCTCCTGGCCGGGGGAGTCCCCCGTGGTGATCCTACTCTCAGTCAACTACCCCAAGGTCACGGACAGGCGTAACGGTGACTACGGCACGCACGATAAACGCATAGGTAGCTAACCCACACTGGCACACGGTCAGTCATTTCCGTTAACGGGTGCGCCCAAAGCACATCACGGAACCAGCACAGGGTAGAGCCCTCTCAGTAACAGGGGTCGAACCCCTCCATAGTAACCAAACAGGGGCCTTGCCCCTCCACAGTCCGCGCACCCTCGCCTGACTATCCTGGTTTGCCCAGTGGGCCTAACAAGTCGGTGTAGGAGGCTAGCAGAACCCCGGGGCCCGTGGGGTAGGTAGTACCTCCCTACACTAGTAGCCCTCCTCGGTACTACGTACACGTGCGCCAGCAAGTCGGTACAAAGTGGCCAGTCCTAACCCCGGGTCCCTGGGGCGGCTGGCTACGCTCTGCACTAAACATGTACCGGTACTTCCTTTGGTACTACGTACCCAAGAGACAGCACACTACCACGTCTTTCTTTCTCAGTTCCATTCTTTTCTCTTTCCAGGAGTTCCACTCCTAATTCCCCGTAGGGTTCCAGTTCTTTTAACTCAGCACATTCAGGTTTCACCTTTCCAGTTTCACGTTCATACATCCCATATTCTCAGACATGCTCATTTATTCATAACAGGCAGCTGTTAAACCAATTTACAGGTAGCTATTATTTCCTTTCCACATTTTCCAAGACTGCAGTATTCATATATTCCACTAGTTCTTCCCATCCTAGGATTCATGCCATACCCTAGGATCTATCATACAATCTAGTTTTCCGGCCCTAGGATTCATGCAACACCCTAGGATCTACCATTCATTCTAGTTTCTCATTCCTAGGATTCATGCAATGTCCTAGGTTCTATTTATGGTTCCATAATTTAACAGATTATACTAATAAACTTAAAAGCCACTCTACCGGTTACAACAGGCGTACTGGGGGCGTGGTCGGGAATCCCGTGTACCTCCGCAACCCCCGAGACTGCAACGGAATGGGGTCCTATCACAAGGACCAAACACAAGGAGTTTCTCAAAACAGTATACAACTACCGTAGACAGGTAGAGGATTTAATTTCGAAAAGCACGCAACTCAAAACGCGGAAAATCGACTCCGAACGGGCCCTAAACGGGTCGAAAACGACGAAACAGTGCAAAATCAGATGTCTGGAACTTCTTCCAGACGTCTTAAAAATGGGGATCAAATGGTACCTTGTCCTGCGTGGTCTCTCAGACGTCCAGAAGCCTGTGGGGGCATCTGGCCTAGTTCCCAGACGTCTGATGGTCACCCCGGACGTCTGGAAGTCCCTCTAGTCGTCTGGCACCACTGCCAGACGTCTGATTCGCGTTGGATGCGAATCTCAGAACCTGCGCGTACACATCCTCGTGCTTAGTACGAACGGTCGAAGGAAAGGAAGAAGGTACGAAAAATAACTTACTTACTAGACGTCTGGACAGTCCTCCAGACGTATTCCCCGTCATCTGGTTGGAATCCCAGACGTCTGATTCTGGAAAAACTTCCAGAATCAGAGCGCGACTCGCCCTCCGCCCGCGACGCACGGCCGCGCCGCGCCTCGTCCGCCTGCTGCTCGAGCTGCAGCAGGCCTCCCACGTCACTCCGCGCCCGCTGCGCCCCCACCGGCCGGCTCTCGCTGCCCCGGCAGGCTCGAGCCCTCACGGCCGACACCTCCTCCCTCGCGCAGCACCTCCTCCCGCACCCACCGCGCCCGTAGCTGCCGTCGCTTGCTCACGCTCGCACTCGCGCACCGGCTGGAAGGAGAAGAGGAAGGGAGCGGAGGTGATGAGAGTGAGGGAGAGAGCGTGGCTTTTTAAAGCCGCGCGGGGAGAGAGAGAGAGAGAGCGAGACAAAGGGGGCAGCGCCTGCGGAGGAGAGGGAAAAAGGAGCGCATCTGCAGCCGAAACCGAATCCCAGACGTCTGGAAGGGGTTTCAAATGTCTGGTCCGACGTCTGGGCGACCTCCCAGACGTCTTAAAAGACGTCTGAAGCCGCGCGTTCCTAACAATTGTGGAGAAGGCATGCACGGTGGATCTAGCCTACTTGCAAGGGCGCTCCAACCTCTCCAACGCCACTGCCACAGCTTTCCCCGTGCACCCAAAGCCGAAATACTCCCACCACGCGCCCTGTAGGCGCGCCACCATCCTCCCGCAGCACCGCCTCCAGCCCTTGTGCGTTACACCATCCTCCCACTACGTGCCTGTAGCCGCGCCCTTGCAAGCCTCTCCTGTTGGTGTTAGAGCACCACAATCATTTATTTTGATGATAACAAAACATGTGTCATTTAACATTTGCACTTGAAGTCTTAGAATTCAGGTCAATTGCAAATGGAGACGTGGTTAGACGGAGATCGAGCTCGCATCCATGGCGGATTGGAGGAGCTTGACGGAGAACAGAGGAGCTCCGCAAGGAGCGATGGCTTGAAGAAGGAAGGAGATGAAGAATATGATAGATTTCCTTTCATTGTAATCATTGTACTTTCGTTTCTTTTATTGCTCTTTATTTTTGTTACTTAGATTCATGTTAAAGAGCCTCAAAGTACCCTAACAGTAGTCCTAGGAACACCTACACAACCCTAGGATACTTAGATTTTCTGTAGAGAACTTAGAAAGCCAAAATAGGGTTCAAACAGCCTTTTTAGACGTCTAATCTGAAAATCAGACGTCTGATAAATACCTTTAAGACGTCTGAATGTTGACTTTGACATCTGATAATGTTTAGGCTAGACGTAATTAGTTCTATTTGATGAAATCAGACTTCTAGACCTTAGTCCAGACGTCTTAGAAGACGTCTGATGTTTTTGCCAGACGTCCAATTAGTGGACCGTTGGCTACCTTAGCAAACACTGAAGAATATGACCGTTGCCTCATATCAGACGTCCGTAGAGGACACCAGACGTCTGATACATGACCGTTTTCTCTCAGATGACCCAAAATCTCCTCTCAGAGATTTTCTAGCCGTTGCACTCTCTTGGAAATCCATTCCCGCAGAAAAGTAGGTTTTCAGACGTCTAGACATAGTTCCAGACGTCTTGTATGTCGTCTGATGACAATGCACTAGAACCCTGTTTAGATCTGATTCAAGTCAGGAAGGAAACCCGCCTAAAATCAGACGTCTAACTTTGTTCCCAGACAGCTTAAATGAGTTTTCCAGACGTCCGATGCCAGGATCAGATGTCTGATAACCCTGTCAGTGTAACGATTAACCCTGATTTCGGCCTGATTTTCTTGGAGCTTGCTCCCAACGGCTATGGAAGCCTTCTAAGGCCTTCCAAAGCCTTCCTAAGGCCTCTATAAATAGAGGGGAACCTTTGCCACTCTAAGACACACCAAGACACATCCAAGCTACATACTTTCCACTCTTTAGTGTCTAAAAGAAGAAGAAGATCATATAGAAGAAAGCTCTCGATCTCCAAGCTTAGTTCTACACTTAGAGAGCTTGATTCCTGTTGCGCACCTACTCTCCCTCCGCGATTACGAGACCGATGAAGCGCTATCGCGTGGTTCACGCATCCGTGTCATTGATGCACTTCTTGCAAAGGGAAGCATCCTAATTCCTATAGAAGCTTAGGTTAAGATTTACTTTGTTGGCTCTATAGGACTATATTTGTAATTTACTTTGTTATTTGTGTTGGGTATTCGCTTTGCGAATTCCCATCTCCTTCGTGAGACAAAATCCTTCTCGTGAAGAGAAGGGGTTTAAGGTACGCTACCCTCGTATAAAGTAGCGTAGTTGTAATTGAGGTTGTACTACCCTCGTTTAAGTAGTACGTTACTAGATTTGATCAACTTGGTTATTCGGAAAATCCTAACTCGAGAGGGTTAGGTGGTGGTTTTCACCAGGTTTGGATTTCCACTTAAAAATCATTGTGTACTTTATGTGATTGCTATTTTGTGAGATTGTTTTATATTTTTATTATGCACTTTATTGCGTCACCCCTTCCTACCAGGGAAACTATATCTCCCACAGCACGCAAAGCAGGCACCGCACCGCAGTGCCCTCGCATGCCCTGCAATCACCGTAGCCCTCGCGCACAACCACCACCGCCGGTCCCTCTCTGTTGCAGCATTGCCACAGCCTCCACCGCATGCCCTGTAGACACCACACACGTGCCTACCCGTCTCCCTCTTCCTCTCTGCAGCCTCGGCGCAGACCACCCCGCAACCCTACGCCCTGCAAGCACGCTACCTCCGCGCCGTGTAAGCACGCTACCTCCGCACCTTGCAAGCCCTCATCGCGCTGCCCTCACCTCACCCGCGCATGGCCAAGCATGCCTGTAAGCAGCCACGCCCACAGGCAGTGCCCTCACGTGCCCTTGTGCGTGCGTCCATCGTGCACAGTTCATCTCCTCCGACAGAACCCAACACCGGCGTTCTTCTCCTCCACCGTCTGGCCGTCATGTCACCACCATCACGAAGCACTCGTCGAGGTGCACCATCCCGTCGACTCTCGCCGTCAACCACGCACGGTCGTTCAAGCGAGGAAGAGAGAGGAGAAATCTTCTGTTTTTGCTTCAATTAAAAATTACATTGCATGCCATTTCCACTTTAATATTATTATTTTATTCAGGCCACATTGCATGGATGCACTTATAGTTTTGTGAATTTACTTAATTAGTGTTATGTGCATCATTCAACATTGAAATTCAAATCAGATTTGCATGCAAGTCAAATTTATATGATATGCCACTACACATGCATCATGCACATACTTTAGGGAGCTTGATTTTTTGACGTGAAAATTACATAAATAGCCTTGAACTTTTAAGGAAATTATAAGCTCCATTTAGAGTAGCATATTCTTCGCATTGAAGTCGCGACCTTGTCTGCAAACATTATAATCCTCAACTCATGAATTTATTGGTTCTATTCCTCTCTGTGGATGCAACATTTTTATTATGGTTCAAGTTGATATTTATTTTAATCTTTGATTGAGAGATTTTCCACCACATAAAACACGTATCAATTTATTGCTATCATCTTCATAAATAAGCAAGAATCTCTCCGTCAAATGGTGTCGTTGCCGGGGAGGCAACAGATGCAATAGATTCACTTTATTATTTTTTAGTATTCTGAGTTGCGCAATTATCTGATCATTCTTTATCTTATTGTGCCAGGAATCTGATGGGGCAACAGGCGCATCAGAGTGACCACATTGACCTTGAACGACGAACACGACGGGCGCACACGGCGGAGATGATCTTTTTGGTGAACCTTGACGCCACCTGGAGGCCAGCAATAGGAGCACATGGGCCTTAATCCCACGCACGTAGGCTTACGGAGGAGCCTGTTTCTGATTTATTCATTAGATCGTAATTTAGATTTAGTTTAGATAGACATTAGAACTTAATTTCTGTCTTTTGGACCCTTGTCGGGTATTTTTGGAAACGTGTTCCCAGTGTTTCTTTATTTCTTATCGCTCCTGTATGCGGGAGTGTATTTTCGGGAGCATGTTCCCATTTATTTAGATTATAGGATTATTCGAATTGTTTGAATTGCATGTTGGTTAGTTAGTTAGATTAAGTTTGTTTGCTTATTATTAATATATATATATATATATATATATATTCAAACTGCCTGCTAGAAGCTGCATATCTATAGGACGACAATTTAGGATTGAATGAGCAGCATCTAGTTTATCTTTACTGTATTGCATACATTCTTGCACGAAGAAAGCTGGAGTAAAGTATGCCTTCTCTTGAGCATCAATTACCTGTCATGCATCTGCATTGAACCTAAATCGAAGACCACTAAAGTGCCTAAATCAAATTAATTCAGTGGTAACTTTAAAAATTGGGACTGCTAAGAGGTTAGACCTTAAAATCTGTGACTTAAAATTGTGTGTAAAAGGATCTTGTTTGCGAAGATTTCAAAACTAAAAAACACTAACGTATAATTGCACACCTGAGACATTGTGCACCTCACACATAAGGTCACTGGATAAATTTCTACCTCTCCTCTTTGCACCACAAGGGAAGTTAGTCGAAAATCAACAAGTCTATCCACCAAGTTACTTCGGTTCCTCGTGTGTGAGCTCGATTCGAGACTTCCATCCCTTGCGAGTAGGTTATAGGCACCAATGAAGGTTGGCCTAGGAAGTGTAATTCTTACAAAACTTGTTTGGCCACCAACTGAACATTTCATTCTAAGACCTAGAATCTACTAAAAACAGATCCCACTGGATTTGCGTTTGTTTTGATAGCGATAGAACTTTCTAGGAAGTTTCTGCTTGTGTTCTGAATTCTTTTAAATCCTAAGAGAGTTTAACCTGTTTAATTGAAAAAAATGGACTATCCTTACTCCTATCATTTTAACCAGGATCCCATGCCTCGAGCATATCCATCCTTTGATGGGTACATTGACAATTCATGAGATCATTCATATTCATATCCTAGGAGTACTGGCCTAATAACTCCCACTTTTGAGCAGATCCTAGGAGCGGGATTTTCCAACCTTAGAATCCCTACTTATATGCAAATACCCAACCCTCCCACCCTTCATGATTTTCCATATTGAGGTTAGACCGATACCCCTAGGCAACCAGAGCCTGAAATTGACTATCCTCCCCAACCTGATAGTAGTAGCCTCTCCTCTTTGATGATAGAAATGCAAAAAAAATAAAATGAAATGATGGAATCCATGGGAGAGATGTTGAGGAATAGTCAACAATTAAACGAAGAAATAAGACAGTTTAGCTATGCTCTTCCCAGTAATTCTGATCTTTACCTATACGACTGTGATCATGAAAATAATTCTGAGAAAACTAATGATAATAGGGATCCAGTTTTATGTAGCTATCACTTAGACTCTCCCAATGAGACACGGCCACTAGAGGAAAACGATCCTAGTGATTATCTACCCGAGCTATATTGGAGTCAAAAGAAAGGGAAGATGGTACCTCTTCAGGACCTCGACCCCAATGACGGTATTTTCCTTACCCCTACTAACCCGGGTCAAGGTTGTATTGTTCCTATCACTTCCCCTATTGATTATCTGGTGGAATCCTATTCTATCCTTAGTGAGTCTAATCCTGACCCTCCACTTAGGGAATCAACATCTACCATCAGCATCCTGAGGATTTAAATGCACTCAATGAAGGTGACCCTAAAGGAATGAGGATGAATTAGATCAATTTTGGTCTCAGGGATATAAAGAGTCTATTTCAGAGGATGGGGATGCCCCAATGGAGGAACCCGGACTGAAAATCTGGAGTGAATCACAGGGGGATTATTTATTATTTGAGGACTTGCCCCATAAGGATATAAATAATATGGCAAAATTTAGATTCCTCCCTTCTTTTAAGAGTGATCCTCCATCTAACCAAGAGTTGATATTAGAGGAGGACAAACAAAATAGTGAGAAGCCTTGGGGAGACTCTCGGGGACAAAACATGTCAATTGAGGATTTATGTCCCGAGAAGAACAAAGAATAGCGTGATATAGGCTTATTCCAAAACATTAAGATGGATCCCCCATCAGAAATAATTGATGATACTCAAGCAACTCCTTTCTGTACTAATGAATCACATTCACACCCTGACAAAAATTTGAGTGAACCAAAAGAATTCGGGGATGAAATTAATGATAATGATTCTGTTGTTTCGACCCTGCCATCAAAGGAATATAATTTGGAGTCCACCATTGATTCACATATACTGGAAGGTGAAAATATGACTTCGATCATTAATGCTAGGCAGGGTAATGTGAAGTTGTCTACAATTGTTAGGGAGAATAGACAATCTGAATCTTTGTTGGAATTAGACCTAACACCAACTAAGCCCTCATTGGACTTAATCATTACCTTCCAACACTACAAACAACCCTTACACTCCCTAACCAATCCTTGGCTCAGATCTCTACTCATGT
The DNA here is from genome assembly GCA_037157565.1 of Thalassia testudinum. Taxonomy (NCBI): domain Eukaryota; kingdom Viridiplantae; phylum Streptophyta; class Magnoliopsida; order Alismatales; family Hydrocharitaceae; genus Thalassia; species Thalassia testudinum. The sequence goes on from JAZHRO010000038.1 coordinate 421,726, forward strand.
ACATTCTTTCTGGAGAACATATCAGGCCAGTACATCCTCGGGTAGAATGGCGAGTGTGGATTGATGCTTGCACTTTTAGTCTCGCCATTCAAGGGTTTGAAATAATAATGTTTATATCTTTTAAAATCCATGTTTCTTTGGAGGATCCTTGTTATCCTCTACTTATTTCATTTCGGGAGGTCCCTTTTCATATTCCTTTTGTTATTCCTAGACCTCCCCAGGTAGCCAACGAGGTTTTCTTCTTTCATACCTTCTGGTGAGATTTTGGGATTATGTTGCATCATCAGCTCGCTAACATTCGTGGCTACCTGTTTTCTAGGCCCATGCTGTTACGCATATTTTTAGGGCTTAACTTTTTCTGTCTAGAACCAAACTTACAGGTTTCCTATAAGTCTAGTTGCTGACAGAAAATGTAGCACTTGTTGGGAGGCAACCAAGCATTTCGAATAACATCATCATCAGGTGATTTCCTTCCTTTCTCCCCCTGTTTTAATTTTTACAATGAGGACATTATAGGATTTAGGCATGGGGGGTGCATTTTGCATTTTAGGAAGTATTCATGCATTGCATTTAGGTTAACATATATATATATATATATAAATTCTCTTTTCTTGAGCTGAATGGGTTAGTCACTAGCAAAATATCTTTGTCATTGGAGGTTTTTCTTCTTGAATTATTTCTTAAGTTTAGAATCCAGTACATTTACATCATGTGCACATAGATTGGGTAATGGATCTTTGAAGAAAACCAATAAGCATTTTTAGTCTACTAAACCCTTGGACAGTTAATAGGGAGTCAGCATAGTATCTTCTAGTAGATCCACCTCATATTTGTGAGAAGAAAGTAGAGAGATTATTGGTGCGCTAAGTCTAGTGCAAGGACTCTTAAGTTTTGGATAATTAGATGATGATACTTCAGAGTTAGGCATAGTTTTCGCTCTCTGTTCCTATGTGCGTACTTTGTGTGAATTCCTGAGAGTCACCAAATAAGGCAGATACACAGAGATTAAGTCTTAATAAAGCTATGACTATGGTGGATGGTTACGACTGTCCTTCAAGAGTCCTTGGTTGAAGGAGGGTAATAGTGCTAAAGGTCAGAAATACGCCTGTCTTACCCATTCCTTCGCGATGCCGAGAATAGACACTTCCACCAAATAAGCCACACAATATCCTCTTGACCATCATCATCCATAATAATGCCTCATAAATAAAAGTCTGTGTCGTGTTATGTTGATTTATAAAAAAAAAGATAAAACAATTATTAAAAAAAAAAAGAAGAAGAAGAAAAGAGAGAGAGAAAAGAAAAAGAAAAGAGTCCAAGGTTATAATTTTATCTTTGTAACATTGTTTCTGAGGCAACAAAAATACCTATTGCGATCCACCAAATATGACCCATACCTACCTTTCAGTATTTTTGATCGCCCAAATACTAGCTGAGGACTCTAACTTAGTTGTAGAGTTATTAGGACTCTAATTGAAGTGTGAATGTCATGTGAGGCCACCAAACAGCGAGTACACACTAAATCTGGTGAGATTTAGGATCTCAGAAAGAAAAGAAAGAAAAGAGTGAGCGCCAAAGAACATCAAGAGAGCACATTTGTTTAGCCTCTCTCTAAGTTGACTTGTCTAATAGTTTAGATATCTAGAGTCTGTAGTACTAGACTACATGTAACACCAGATGAGTGTGTGCCACCAAATGCAAATCCATTCAACTCGATATCTCCTACCTAAGCCTAAAGTCAGGGTCAATTTACAGATTATTTTCTACTTTATCCTCGAGGGAAGTAGTTGCCAATCCTGATAAAAATATTTACTAAGGGATAAGTAGGAACTGCAAATGTAAGTTGGTTATTTTCACTTGGATTCGTTACCTAAGCTAGTATCACTTGACATTTGTCTGAATCTCTAAAGTTTTGAAATAAGAGAAGAAGAAATCTTTTGATTACTTCTATTATTTTTCATTTTTGCTAGGGACTGGCAAATCTTAGGCATGGGGGTATTTGATGAGTCCATTAGGAGCTAGCTACCCCACGGGGCCCGGGGTTCAGCTAGCCACCCTACATCGATTTTGTTAGGCCCTCTGGGTAAATCGGGGTAGTCAGACGAGGGTGCGTGAACTGTGGAGGGGCAAGACCCTAGTTTGGTTCTGAGGGGCGAGACCCCTGTTCTAAGAGGGCAAGGCCCTGTACTGTTCCGTGCTGTACTTTGGGCGTACCTGCTAGCGGAAATGACTGACTGCATGTCAGTGCGAGATAGCTACCATGCGTTTATCATGCATACCACAGTCACCGCTACATCTTGACAGTCACCTAAAGGGTGGTTGACTGGATGTAGGACTACCACGGGGGACTCTCCCAGCCAGGAGAGCACCACATGTACCTTCTGCTCTACGGAAAAGACTGTAATCAAGATTGTTCCCATGAGGAACATGCAAGATCAAGAAATATCTGGATACTTTGAGAAATGGATGGAACTGAAACATATAAATGAGAATTAAATATGTTGTTTTTACTATTCTTATACTTAAATAATATAAACACCACTCTACTCAGCGTTCGCTGACTCTATCTTTTCATAACACTGTTCAGGAACAGGAGTTGAGCAGGCCTAGTTTCCAGCTACAAAGGGTGCTGGGCCCTGTCGAGCCCAGCAGTAGTCGTTCTTCAGCACTTTCTTTTTCTCTACTGTTGTAATGGACACTTAGTTATTGTTTCTGCTACTTCTGTTTCCTTTCCACTTTTTGTTGTTGTTGTGGTGGCATGTACTGAGACAGTTGTTCTACTTTCTTTACTACTTTGTACTTTTCTCCTACTTAGTTATATTGCATGTGTAAATGTGGTTTATTTTCCTGCTTTTGGTTATTTCTTGTTAGATGACTAGGTCTTGGGATTAGTCGAGGCGAGCCAGTCTCGGGTCCTAAGGGGATCCGGGAGCCGATCGTAACAAGATGGTATCAGAGCGAGGTCATCCCGAGAAATGAACCAATTGGCTTGAAAAATAACCACTCATGTGAATATAACTAGGGTAGCCACCATAACGTATCGCTTTGATATTCATTTCCGAGTCTTTTCTCGATGTAATCTGGTATCGTTGACACTCTTTTTCCATTTTTCGCTTCTCCTTGCAGGAGATGCCTCGTCAGGGAGTTCTCGAGGCAAGCCGTGGTCGTGGTCGTGGATGAGGTCGGAGGGGCAGATGTGCCGGACCTGAGGTACCCATTAACCCACCTCTTCTCTCGAGCGTTCAGGCCCAGGACCTTGCCCAGCTGATCAGAGACATCATACAAGAGGAGCTCCACTCGCCTCCACGGGCACCTCTCCCTAAGGACGTGGAGGGGGAGTCCTCGGTGGGACAGAGAGACCGTCGCAGCGCTAGACGAGTAGGAGGGGGAGAGGGTGGTCCTCCACCACCCCTACCACACTCCAACACTTCCGAGCACGAGCCCTCCTTGCCTGGAGGCGTGCCCGTTCCCCCACTACAGCTGCATCACGAGCTTTTTAGACAGTTTTGGAAGCTGAAGCCCCCCTCCTTCAAGGGGGATGAGGACCCATCTGAGGCAGAGGACTGGCTAGAGCAGATAGAGAAAGTGTTCGACACCCTTCGCCCTCCCGCGGAGTGTCGCGTGGCTTTTGCCACGTACCAGTTAGAGAGCGCAGCAACAGGTGGTGGAGGGCAATCAGAGGCCAGGAGGGGAGAGAGCCGACGTGGGACCAGTTCGTGACTCTCTTCTGCGAGCAGTACTTTTCGTAGACCTGGCAAGACCAGAGAAGGTGGGAGTTCCACACTCTTCGCCAGGGAACGATGACAGTTAGCTCGTATTGCACACGTTTTCTGGAGTTGTCACGTGTCGCCTTGACAGCTATGTCTGCAGAGGAGGAGCGCCTGTGGAGGTTTACTGAGGGGCTCCGACTTGCTATTCGGGGGTATGTCAAACCCCTGAAGCTGCCCACTTTCTCTCGTGTGGTTGAGGCAGCCATGACCTACGAGGAGACCAACCCAGTCGCGTGAGACACTGACAGCAGACGGAAGAGGCCCTACCAGCCAGAGTACTCTCAGGGCCATCGGGAGAGGAGGCACATGGCACCCGCAAGAGAGCTGTCTCATTTTGCGAGGCCATCAGTGGCCTTTGGGGGCCCCAAACAGGGGCCAGTTGCCAACATCGGACCCCCGCCCAGTTGCCAGTGGGGACCTACGGAGAGAGGAGGTCGTGTACCCCTCTACTACCAGTGTGGCCAGCCGGGCCACATCAGGAGGGACTGCCCATCTAGGGCTGGAGCACAGCAGATGCTCCCCGCACCGAGGGTTGGAGGCCGAGCTGGTGGTCGTGGTCACCCGGCGTGTTGGGGAGGGCAACAGTGACGAAGAGGGTACTGGCCAACTGCTGCTCGCCCGACCCAGAGTGTAGCTGCTTCGTTTGCACCGAGGACTGAAGGGCATATCAATGTCCTGACACATAGAGACGCCAGGGCTTCAGGTTCAGTGGTGGCAGGTATGGTTACTGTTTCTGGCAGATTAGTGTATGTACTTTTTGATTCCGGCGTCATGCACTCCTTTGTCACTATGAGTTTTGCCGTCAGTTTGAGGTAGGGTAGTGTACTGTTAGAGGATCCGTTTGTGATCGGAGGCCTAGGTGACTAGTTGTTTATAGCCGAGGAGGTTTACATGGATTGCAAGGTCAGTATAGGGGGACACAGCCTCTGTGCTGACCTGATTGTGATACAGATGGAGGATTTTGGTGTGATTCTAGGGATGGACTGGCTGTCTGCTTATCATGCCTTGGTGGACTATTTCGGGAGGAAGATTGTCTTCTCCATACCGAAGTTGCCTCCCTTTGAGTTTCATGGACAACCGGTGGACGGAGGTTTCAGGTGCATCTCCGTGCTTCGGGTAGTAAGGCTTTTGAGCTAGGGGTGTGAGGGTTTCTTGGCCTGTGTAGTGGCAGAGCCTGGCTCCGTGGCTGACTTTCAGAGTATCACGGTGGTTTGTGAGTACCCCGATGTTTTTCCAGAGGAGCTGCCGGGACTACTACCTAAGCGTGAGATTGAGTTTGAGATCTCACTAGTACCGAGGACCAGCCCCATTTCTACTGCACCATACTGGATGGCACAGCTTGAGCTATGGGAGCTCAAGTCACAGCTATAGAACCTGTTGGAGAAGGGCTTTGTGAGTCCTAGTGTGTCCCCGTGGGGAGCCCCTATACTGTTTGTGAAGAAGGATGGTACCCTGTGACTTTGTGTTGACAACCGACAGCTGAATAGGGTCACCATCAAGAACAAGTACCTGCTGCTAAGGATTGACGGCCTCTTCGACTAGTTGCGAGACGCCACAGTGTTCTCCAAGATAGATCTAATGTTGGGCTATCACCAGTTGAGGATCAGGGAGACCGACATCTCCAAGTCAACTATCCGTACCCGATACGGGCACTACGAGTTCTTGGTCATGTCATTTGGGTTAACCAATGCCCCCGCTGCTTTTATGGATTTGATGAATCAGGTTTTCAAGTCGTACTTAGACCAGTTTGTGGTGGTGTTCATCGACGACGTGCTCGTTTACTCGTGGGATCAAGCACAACATGGACAGCATTTACGCATGATCCTAGACACCTTGAGGCGATGCAGGGTGTATGCCAAGTACAGCAAGTGCGAGTTTTGGTTGAGCAGGTGACTTTCTTGGGCCACGTGATTTCAGGGGATGGATTGGCTGTGGATCCATCCAAGGTTGAGGCCATACTCAGCTGGGAGAGGCCACGTACAATGATAGAGATATGCAGCTTTTTGAGACAGGCAGGTTATTATCGACGGTTTATTAGAGGATTCTCTTAGATTGTATGTCCTATGACCCAGCTGACTCGGAAGTACGTGCCCTTTATTTGGATAGACGAGTGCGAGGTGTGTTTTCAGGAGTTGAAGGAGAGACTGGCTTTAGCTCCTCTACTTACCATTCCAGACAGTAGTGGCAGTTTTATGGTTTACACCAACGCTTCGTTGCAGGGGTTAGGGGGTGTGCTCATGCAGTTGGGTCACATTGTCGCTTACTGATGAGAGCCTCATCATGAGCCATAACTAGCTCATTTTGACCCAATAAAGAAGATAAAAGCTCCTACATAACCTAGAAGAAGGCTTAACTGAAGGAATAAGTGCTCTGAGAAGAAAACATGAATTAAAGGTTAAAAATGCAATTTTACCATTACAGTACATAAACGGGATTTCTCAGAGGCAAAACATAGGTCAAATGGTCTAAATGAGATAAAAAGAGGGTTGAGTCAATCAGAAATGGGTTCATGTGCAATCTAGGAATTAAATGACACTTAGTAACCCTAAAACAGACCCGCTTTAATTAACAAGGTTCCGGTCAGAACAAAAAGCAATTAAACCCTCTAAAAATCATGGAAAAACATCCTCTAGGGTTTAGAACACTTAATTTGGCCTTTGGAACCTAGTTTGACCTAGATTAGGGTCATAGCTCCTCAATTAACCTAATTTGGGTTTTTACGCAAAATGTCCATTCAAACGAGGTCAAAACTAAAATCCAACTTCAGTTAGGTCCAAATTAGGTTTATACCAAAATTTGGACCTAAGGAGAGGTCATCTTGACCTACTTTGCAATTTAGTACACCCAAATCGCAAATTGGTCCCTATCTTTTGAATACCTTTGCAGAGAGCCCCCTAGGTTCTTCGCCTCCTTTGCAAACCGGTCCTGCCGCCATTGCTAGGGCAGAACCGAGTTCCGGCGAGGTTCGGAGAGGGATTGCTCTCTAATCCCTCAGAGATTCCCTCCCAGAAATGGAAGGAGAATTCTCTGAGGAATTCTCTTCCTTATAAAGTCAATTACAATCGCTGGTGTGAACCCAATCTCTCGTGCGAACGCACGAGAGATTTGGGTATCCACCTTCCTTCCAACTCCGGCGAGCCGGCAGACCTAATTGCGCACTCTCCACGCGCTGACAGGAGCGGCCAGCACCTATAAAACACCCCCCAGACCCTGCCGCAGGACGAGGAGCTTGATTTGGCCGAGTTTCCCCCTTCAATTCCTCTCCTCCTGCCCGGCCAAATGTCCCAGCTAGCTCCGGCGAGCTCCCCTCCCCTCCCTCTTCGCTCTGCCACAAAACCAGTGGCAGAGTTAGCTTCCTGACCTCCCTCCGCGTCGCGCAGTACCAGCGCACGCCGCCTCAGCCCCGTCGTCGCCGCCGTCCTCCCCCACTGGGTAGCTTCTTCTCCGGCGCCAGCAGGTACTGCTGTTCTCCCTCCGTCCCCTTTCGTCCTTACAATTAGGTTAGAACTCCTCTCCATCCTCTCCTCTCTCTTTTCCCCTGTTATCTCATCTGATTACCCCTCGACCGACGCTAAACACCTCCATCTTCCTCGCCTCCGACCGCCCTCCGGCGAGCCGCCCACACCACTCCGCCACTCCACACGGCTCGCCAATCACCTCGAGAGCTCCGCCTCACCACCAAGAACTCGCTCCACCCCACCACTGCCACTCCAGACCTCCACAGTCACCCCCCGAACAACCCACCATCTCCGGCCACAGGTTGACCTAGGCACGCACGCCTAGGCCGACCTGCGGCCTGCAGCATCGTCCACCGCACGGCGAAGGTCTCTAGCTGATCTGATTGGGCCGTGAGGCTCGTTTTGTGTATGACAGTGTTTGAGCCGCTGCCGCCATGGACGACCTCCGGTGAAGCTCCAACGAAGCTCCAGGCATCAGGCTTCCCAGGTTGCAGATGCAGGAGACTCACGCGAGTGTCGCGAGGTGAGTGAGCCCAGCACGGAGCGCCAGCAGAGCCATCCGCTTGGGCAACTGCATACGAGAGTCTGCGGGCGCTCGTGAAATCAGGGCGGAACCTTTAGTCCCACATCGTGGGATTGCAACACTCAGGTACGCTATAAATTGTATTTGTGCTTTAAGCCGGTTGCCTCAGTAAGCACAGGGGTGAGGTCCCTCACTGACCCCACCCGCCTCGTCCGCGGCTTGACCACGAGGGTCTGGCGGATCTGACCCGCGACCTAAGCCAACGCACTCCTCGCGCATCACACCACCTGCAGGTGCGCCTGGTCCCGGGTACGATCCGACCCGATTATGGCTGTGGCTCTGGGAGAGCATCCATGAGTGAATTGCTTGAGAGAGAGAGACGCGTGGGTAGAGGGAGAAGGGGTAGGTTTTGCTCCTGTGCAGGCAGGCTGAACGCAGGAGAAGGACTTGGCCGCTACAGAAGAAGAAGAAGGAAAGGCAAGCCAAAGAAGAAAAGAAAGGAGCAAGACAGAGAAGAAGAAGAAAGAAGCCTTCGCAGGAGAAGAAGGAAAGCAGAAGAAAGAGCAAGACACAGAGAAGAAGAGAGGCAAAGAAAGATTAGAAGATCAAAAGAAGAAGAAGAAGGCTTCGCAAGACAAGAAAGAAAGCAGAGAGAAGCAAAACGAAGAAGAAATGAGAGACTGTAGAAGAAGAAGAAAAAGAGAAATACTTTTAAGATGTCTGATCTTGTGATCAGACGTCTAATTTCATATTTTTGTCCTAATTACTTTTAATTGCATACATTCACATTTGAATTGATATTCTGAGTAAATTAGAGTGTTCAATTACATTTTGACTAGTAGTAAATTCCATTTGCTCCCTGTGTTCGACCTCAGATACTCTGATTTTCGAGTAATAAAAATTCTTTGTATTTGTTTGGACGTTTTGTCGGTTATACTACAACGTGATACGCTTTAAATCCGCACAAAACCGTCGACAACACTTACGCTTTGCGGCAACTGAAGCCCCATGAGCATAGCTACCCTACCCATGACTTACAACTGGCAGCAGTTGTGTTCGCGCTGAAGATATGGAGGCACTACCTTTACGGTGAGACTTTCGAAATTTTCACGGATCATGAGCCTCAGGTACTTATTTGACCAGAAGGAGCTTAACATGAGACAGAGACGTTGGTTAGAGCTCCTGAAGGACTACGACTGCAACATCTCATACCACCTAGGGAAGGCCAATGGGGTGGTTGACGCCTTGAGCCAGAAGGCGCTCACCCACTTGGCCAGTTTACAGGCACAGAGTTGGAGACTTATGGAGGAGTTGGGCAGTTGCGACCCCAGGAGTCACAGGGGTATCGTGGGACAGTGACAGTGACGCGGGAGACATGACTTTAGTTGATAGACCGCATCATCGCAGGGAAGATGACAGATCTGTACTTACAAACGCTGCGAGACAGGGTGTTGATAGGATACCCAGGAGACTTTTCCTTTTCAGATGAGAAACTATGCATGAGGGGATGCTTATGCGTTCCTAGGGACGAGGAGTTGTTGAGAGAGCTCTTGGCTGAGGCGCACGGGTCCAGGTTCACCATACATCTCGGGAACACCAAGATGTACCATGACTTGCGATGCGACTTTTGGTGGAGAGGGATGAAGCGGGATGTTGGTGAGTTTGTGCAATGGTGTTTGGTATGCCAGCAGGTGAAGGCTGTCAGAGGCCTGCAGGGCCGTTGCAGCCATTTCTTGTGCCAGAGTGGAAGTGGAAGAGCATCACCATGGACTTGGTGGTGGGTCTACCAGTTACCCAGCGAGGACACGACGCAGTGTGGGTGATAATAGACAAGTTGACGAAGACGGCGCGTTTCCTGCCGATCCGAGTCACCTTTGGACCAGCACAGTTAGCAGAGAGATACATCCGAGACGTGGTGCACCTGCACGGAGTTCCACGTAAGATTGTATCCGACAAGGATACTCGTTTTACTTCCCAGTTCTGGGCTGAGTTTTAGCAGGCTTTGGGGACACGTTTGAGGTTCAGTGCCGCTTACCACCCATAGACAGACGGATAGTCAGAGCACACCATACAAACACTTGAGGACCTTTTGCGCGCCTGTGTGCTGGACTAGAGAGGCTCCTAGGAGGAGCATTTACCCCTGGCAGAGTTTACATACAATAATAATTACCCCTCGAGCATTGGCTTGGCACCTTACGAGGCTCTGTACGGACGGAGGCGTACTGCACCCTTGAGTTGGGTTGAGGTGGAGACCAAGTGGGAGGTTGGTCCCAAGCTGATCCGGTAGAGTTAGGAGGTGATAGAGTAGATTCACAGATGACTCCACACTGTCAGGAGCAGGCAAAAGAGTTACGCTGACCGGAAATGCAGAGAGGTGCAGTTCGAGGTTGGGGATCACGTCTTTCTCCGTGTTTTTCCCATGAAGGGCCTGCAGCGTTTTGGGGTGAAAGGGAAGCTTGCACCGATGTTTATGGGGCCCTTTTAGGTTTTGGAGCGGGTATGACCCGTTGCTTACCGGCTTGCCCTTCCTCCCCAGCTTTTTGGAGTGCACGACGTGTTCTACGTGTCCAACCTTAGGAAATATGTCGCCGATCCCAGTCATGTTTTGAGCCACGAGAGCGTCGAGGTGGGTGACGACCTGACCTACCCCGAGAGACCAGTATAGATACTGGACAGAGCCATCCGGAGTTTGAGAAGGAAGCAAGTACTACTGGTGAAGGTCCTATGAAGAAGCCAGCAGTACGACGAGGCGACTTGGGAGCCTGAGGTGGCAATGCGAGAGTGGTACCCGGAGCTTTTTGAGGCTACGTCTTTTCAGACCTACTTTGGTCCTCTTTAAGTTTGTTACGCGCTTTTACGTTCTTTTTCCCGCACCCTAACTAGCATCAAGTTTCGAGGACAAAATTTCCTTTAAGTTTGTTATGATGTAATGAGACATTACACTTTTAGCCATTTAAGACATCTGGAGTTTCAGTCAGACATCTGTCCAGACATCTGGACCCATTCCTGGACATCTGAAAGTGAAATTTTCGTACTGTGCTTTGCGCTTTGCACTATGCGCGCGGGCGGCAAGCAGAGGCTGCTCCCTCTCTCTCACCCACACCCCGCAAACCCTACTCCCCTCCTATTTATACCCCTCCCTTCTTTTCTCCTCTCCTCACACCACAGCAACCACCACCTCCTGTGCGGCAGCGACGAGGCCTGAGAGAGAGGCGAGAGGGGGGAAAGTGAGGGAGAGCGAGAGGAAGGAGGAGAGTGTGGAAGGTCGGAGGACCTTCGGGAGCTCGGCGAAGCTCGTACAGTCGGTGGAGGGTGCGTACACACGTGGAGGACGTCGGCGAGGAGCTAGCCAAGCTCCTGCAGCGGCGAGAGTTGATGCCGCGGGTGGAGGCGCGAGCAGAGAGAGCAGTGAGGAGGTTCTGATATTGGATGTTTTCCAGTATCAGACGTCTAGCGTGAGGTACAGACGACTAGCGAAGGACCTAGACGTCCGGAGCTAATGCCGGACGTCTGAGAGCACGTATCGTGCGAGGTACGTACATTCCTACGCTGATTTCCGCCATGCAGAAGATCTCAACGTAGGAGTTGTGTCGGCTGACTGATGAGAACCTCATCATGAGCCCTAAACTAGCACCATTTAACCCTGATTTGCAAGAAAAAGCTCCTACATAACCTTAGAAAGGCTTGGCTCAGAGAGATTCTGAGTTTACAAAGAAAGTAGAAACTGAGGGGTAAAAATGTAATTTCACCAATCCAATCTGAAAATAGGGTAACTCAGGGTCCAAACATAGGTCAAAACAACCTAATAAGAAGAAAAGTGGGATGAAATTACTCAACAAGGGCTACAGCAACTCCGAAGAATTAAATGACATCCTGTAACCCTAAAAACAAATCCACTTAAATACACGAGGTTCGAAGCAGAGAAAAAATCAAATAAACCCTCTAAAATTCATAGAAAAATAATCTCTAGGGTTTAAAACCTTCAATTTGGCCTTAGAAACCCATTTTGACCTACATTGAGAACCATACCCAATTAACAACTTAATTTAGGTTTTTACGTAATTTGACCAATCAAACAAGGTTTAATCTAGAAATAAAATTCACCCTTCGAATCCTTAGGTCCTAATTAGTCATGTATAAAAATTTGAGCCTAAGAAGAAACCTTCTTGACCAACTTTACACTTTGGTCCTCATATATTTACTTTCCGACCCTTAACTTTTGAACCCTCACATTTTGGTCCCTAACTCTCCTTCATTCTTTACGTTTAGGTCCCTCTTGCAAAACCTGAGCAGCACCATGCTCCGGCGACCTTGCGCGGAGCATGGCATCGCGCAGGGTACGGGGGGGCCTGCCAAGTCAAATGGGGGTGCCCTGCGTCGTCACCCCCCTGAGTGCTGCGACCACCCATACCGGCCGTGCGAACGCACGGACGGTATGGGTCTCCTTCCTCCGGCATCCTCCGGCGAGGGAGACACGTCGTCTCCCTCCGCCCTCCTCTCTGATTCTGCCCCTATAAATGCCCCCGTCGCTCCACCGTTCTTCCGAGCTCTGATTTAACGGAGATACCCCCTCACTTTCCTCTCTTCCCACTCCGGCAGAAGCCCTCCAGCTTCGGCGATTCCTCCTCCTCCTCCTCTTCGCTCTGCCGCAATACCAGCAGCAGAGACTTCTTCCTGATTCTCCTCCGCGTCGTGCAATACCGGTGCGCGCTGCCTCTGCCCCGTCGTCGCCGCCGTCCTCCCCCACTGGGCATTTCTTCTCCAGCTCCGGTAGGTACGAGCCGGCAGTCTCTTCGTCCCCTTCGTCACTTTAGCTAGGTTAGAATTAGTCTTCTCTATCCCCTTTTTCTTTTCCCCTGCTACTTTTATCTAATTACCCCTCGACCGCGCCTAATCACCCTCACCTTCTCTACCTCCGGCCACACTCCGGCGACCCGCTCCCATCACTCCAGCAACCCACACGGCTCGCCGACCACCGCAGAACCTTTGCCTCCTCACCCTGATCATCCTCCGCCCTTCCACTTCCCCCAAATCTCCCTTTGCAACTCCACCAACCAAACCCATCTCCCAACCTGCAGTTTGACCTAGGGCGGCCCTTAGGCTCCGCCCCACCACCTGCAGACCCCCCGACCACCTTCGCAGTGTCATGGCGAAGGTCCTTTGCATATCTAATTAGGCCGAGAGGCCATGCTGTTGTGGACAGGTGTTGCGCTCGCCGCCGCCATTGCCGAGTGAAGCAGCTTCCTAAACCTGCTCCTCCAGGCGCGCCACGCCCAGGTCAGGCTCCCAGGCTGCGCGGGGTATCTTCGCGAAGAGTCCCAGGCTGCAGCTGGGGAGAAGCCCTCGCGTGGAGCCTCGATTGGGCGCTACCTCCTTCGCGCGGGCGTCCAATTGAGGTGGGACATTTAGTCCCACCTCGGAAACTCACCGAGGCAAGCAAGCGCTTAAAGGCAAAAAGTGCCTTAAGCTGTTTGCCTCAGATCACGGGGTGAGGTCCCCTCCACCCGCCCGATTACCCGGCCTCGTCCGCGCTCATGCCCCGCGGACCTGGCCAGACCCGACTAAGCCCGACCTGCACTCCTCGCCCGCCACCGCACGCCGGTGGGTCTAGACCCGGGCGCGACCCGCGTACCCGATTAACCGGTTGCTCTGGGAGAGCTTTCCTAAGAGCGAATTCAGAGAGAGAGACGCGGGGAGAGGGTAGAGTAGGTTTTTTCCCTGACCGAACTGTGAGTGTGCAGGCATAGGAGAAGAAAGAAGGAAGGAGGACGCACTGTAGCAGCGGGTTACTTAAGTCGTCTGATTGAATAATCAGACGACGCTCTGAGGACGAAGAAGAAGGAGAAGAAAAGACGAGCAGGACCGCAATGAAGAAGAAAAGAAGAAGACAAAGAAGAAAAGCAAAACACGAGGAGAAAGAGAAGAAGAAGCTCTGAAGAAAAAGAAAGAAGAGAAGAAGCAAGAAAAGAAGAAGAAGAACACGAGAAGAAGATCTGAAGGAAGCAAGCAAAAGAAAGAAAGATTCAAGAGCCAAGAAGAGAGAAGACAAGAAGAACAGGAAGAGAAGAAAGAAGAGAAGAAGAAGAAGCCACCAAATTTCCATCTCTATCTCTCTCTCTCTCTCTTTATTTTTGTAATAAAAACTTTGTACCCTTAGAATACGACTTGCTCCCTGAGTTCGACCTCGGGAGAACTTTATTTTTCGAGTAAAAAAATATATGTAATGATGGCAATAACTAGCTGTACTACAACGCTATTTCTATAACAAAACCTAGTTATCGGCCGATCATCACTGACCATGCTTGCGTTTACGTACACAGGTGTAGCTTTGGGAAGACGCACGGTACACTTTTCCATGCACTTTTAGACGTCTGATCATATCACCAGACGTGCAGAGGTGCTTCCAGATAACCGGAGACCTTGTCTGATGTCTGGAACTATCCTCAGACGGTCTCAGAGGAGGTCTGGACGTCTGATCAGCCGCAGGAAACACACGGTGAGTTTTGACGTCTTTTAAGACGTCTGGGATTAGTACCAAACGTCTGATTTTGTTCAGAAACTACGTTTTTGGCCTTTTTAAGGCTCAATGGAATCGGATTTCCGTAAACGAAGTACCGTTGTTTTCTACTCGAGTTCCTCTACATATTCGTGTTGAGTACCTACTGTTTTGAGCTTGTTTAATGTACATTGGTCGCTGGTACAGGTTACCAGCCGGTGACGTGTTCGGAGCCCACGGAGATGACGACATCTGTGGCACAGGCCCCCATTCTTCCCATGATACCCGGTAGAGTGGTTTAATTCAGTTATTAATATTTAAATAAGAATGTACTTGGTTGAAATAGCCGAATGGAACTTTAAAATGTGGAATGAACCGTAGGGTAGAAAATGGATGAGCCTGTTTGAACTGTATTGTTTACTTGAATGTATGGTTAAGATAAATTGCTAGCAAATGCCTGTATTATAATTACGAGTTGCATGTTAAAATATGAGCTGCCTATATTCAATTGAGAAATTTCTTGTGAAACCACCAGTTGCATGTTATTGAGAATTGAACTATGAAAACACGAGCTGCCTGTATATGAATAAGGAATGAATTATGAAACATGAGATCTGGATCTGGATAAATGAGGTGAACATGAGCATGAACCCTACGGGGAATTAGTAGTAGAACTCCTGTGGATAAACAGAATCTGGAATGTAGACAGGAAGTGTGCTTGCCCTTGAGTATGTGGTACCAAGGAGAGCAACTGTCCCCTTTTAGTATAAGCGGAGCTAGCCTCCCATGGGTTGAGACCCAGGATTAAGATTTGCCACTCTACACCGACTCCTGTTGGCCCTCGCGTACATGGTACCGAGGCGAGCTACTAGTGTAGGGAAGGAGCTAGCCACCCCACGGGACCCGGGGTTCAGCTAACCACCCTACACCGACTTTGTTAGGCCCTCTAGGCAAACCAGGGCAGTCAAACGAGGGTGCGCTGACTGTGGAGTAGCGAGACCCCTATTTAGTTCTGAGGGGCGAGACCCCTGTTATGAGAGGGCAAGGCCTTATACTGTTCCGTGTTGTACTTTGGATGTACCTACTAGTGAAAACGACTGACTGCTTGCTAGTGCGAGGTA
The DNA here is from genome assembly GCA_037157565.1 of Thalassia testudinum. NCBI lineage: Eukaryota > Viridiplantae > Streptophyta > Magnoliopsida > Alismatales > Hydrocharitaceae > Thalassia > Thalassia testudinum. The sequence goes on from JAZHRO010000038.1 coordinate 437,094, forward strand.
GCTACCCGTGCACTTATCAGGCGTGTCGTAGTCATCGCTACGTTTTGACAGTGACCTCGGGGTGGTTGACTGGGTGTAGGACTACCACGGGAGACTCTCCCGGCCAGGAGAGCACCACGTGTATCTTCTACTCTATGGAAAAGACTACAATCAAGATTGTTCCCACGAGGAACATGCAAGATCAAGAAATATCTGGATACTTTGAGAAATGGATGGAATAGCAACATATAAATGATATAAATGGAAATGAAAATTAAATCTATTGTTTTTACTATTGTACTTAAATAATATAAACACCACTCTACTCAACGTTCGCTAACTCTGTCTTTTCATAACACTGTTCAGGACCAGGAGTTGAGCAGTCCGAGTTTTCGACTGCAGAGGGTGTTGGGTCCAGCCGAGCTCAACCGTAGCAGCACTTTCTTTTTCTCTACTGTTGTAGTAAGTAATGGACACTTAGTTACTATTTCTGCTACTTTTGTTTCCTTTTCACTTTTTGTTGTTGTTGTGGTAGTATGTACTGAGACAGTTGTTATACTTTCTTTACTACTTTGTACTTTTCTCCTACTTAATTATATTATATGTGTAGATGTGATTTATTTTCCTACTTTTAATTATTTCTCATTGGACGACTAGATCTTGAAATCCAACAGTAACACTCTATCACTTAGATCCTGTTTGGAGGGGTCATTGGTCTATGGATATCCTCTATTGAGTTTTTTGTTAGAATTCTTTAAAAATTTTTTTCCTTGAATTGAAGTAATCTCTGCTTTTACTCACTTCTAATATTAAATAAATATTTACTAATATTCTTTATTTAGACATATATTATTAAATAAATACATACTACATCTTTTACTTCTATTTTAATATTAAATATATATCCAATAATATTCCATCAATACAATAATCATTTTATCTTTTCACTTATCTCATCACATATTTCACTACCTAAATACATACTCCTCTCAATTTATTCCATACTAATTTATCAGTATAATATTTTATCCACATTCAAACGAAATCTTACCATCAAGGATCTAATGTTATTGCCGCAAATTTGATAACGGCTCCATATCCTTGAAAAGATCCTAGACCATCGGATCATCACCGTAGGATCCAGATGAACCGGGAATCGTGTTGGACTGGTACATATGCACGTTCACTCTCTCTCTCTCTCTCTCACTCATAAATCCAACTTTCAAATTAATCAAAATTAATCAGCCTCGAGAATTCATATATATATATTCGACGAAGGGGTGTCCACACTTGACAAGAAAGTGTAAACTAAGGGAGAAACATAGAAACAAAATCACACCATATATTTTAGCTATGAGAAGCCTTTATTTCTTAGATCATTAATTTCTATCTTCGAAAACAAAATGCACACACATGCGCGAACACATAAACGGTACAGATAAGAATGCTCGCGCTTATCATGACTGGTAACAAAAGACAACCACGCATGCATATATATATATATATATATATATATATATATATATAGCGATCATGCCACATGTGTATTACACGTACGTACACGTACTTAATTAACAGTGCTTGTAGCATTTGCAGCGACGGCGGAAGACGGAGCCACGGCATTTGCCGCCCATGAAGTGTTCCGTCCGGCAAATGTGGTAACAATTTCTGCTTTTGGTGCAGTAGCCCTTGTACCTGTGGCTCCGACTCCAACATAGCCTCGCCCCCGCTACCTTCGCACCCATATCTCCTGAATGCATGGATGATGCCATGTTAGGGTCAAGAGAAATGTTTAGTGTATATAAAAAAATATCCACCCAAAAATTCACCCACATCCCATGCTGAGATGTTAGGTGAATTTTTTTTTTTGTGTGAAAAATAACACCGATACATCGTCAAGATACACATGTACGTAGGGAAGGCCTTTTTTCGAGCAATTGGAACTAAGAGTATTACCGGTGGAGACGAGGAGGAGGACAAGGAAGAAGATAGCAGAGAAGGAGCGCGTCAGTGCCATAGCTAATGAAATTAAAGAGCTGAGGAAGGAGGAAGGTTGGTGGATCTTCTACCGTGCAAGTAATTGGGTTCTCCATGTGCTTCCTATTTATAGCCTCTCTGCTTAGTGGGATGATCATTCTAGGTCTTTGGTTGTCGCCCATCATCTTTTGCAAGCTGGAGCTTTTGGAAAAGAAAAGTGTTACCTTATCTTATCGGTAGAAAAATGAGAAGGAAGGTTCCTTTTGGATACCCATACACAGAAGTCAAATCAGGGCAAGAAGTACCGAGATGAATAATGTTCCTTATTTTTATCAAGATGTAGGTATTAATCATGCAGTTGGGGAAGAGGGGGTAGGGTCCATGATGATCGTGCATAGTTGGGGGTGTAGAAAAGATCTACAACGACAAATGTGTTACTGCATTTTGATTAGAGGTTTGTAGATGCTAAAGGCTAGCTAGTTGATTTACTTACCATGTAATTAGGAAATTCGGTTTTTCAAGTGTGAAAGTTAGTGCTAGCATTCAATAAGATTTAGTAGCAATGGAGTTAAGTTGAGAGTTTGCATTAACTTTAACATGCATGCAGTAATATGCAGTGTTAACCTGTATAATGTCAGTAAACATATTTAATTACTTGGGTCGGAGGTAGTGTTATGTTCTCATGATTTTATTGGTAAGGCATGAATGCACCGTTGAAGATTTGCGGCAACATATATAATTACGAATTCGTGGTGCAAAAGCCATCGAGTTTAGAAATGTTTCTAAAATTTAAGCTTTCTACCCACGAGTCAAAAGTTCTCACGAAGCCTTATGCTCGTTAGTAGATACCTTACGGTAGGCCTTCTCCCTTGACTGCAGGGAACAGAAGAGCATACGGTTAACGTTTTTATTGTTATTTTCATATGGGTTATCCTTTCTATTAATTGAAGGGACTTTCATTAGATCTTGGCGTAATTTTAGAGTACCAATTCAGGTACTCTGTTGATCTTTCCTACCTAGATTCTTGCCCCACAGAATGCCATCCAATGGCATAACAATCTTCGGCGAAGTTCACCCATTTGTCTAATGTCCGAGTGAGGCACCACTTTCTTTCTCTAATCTTTAAGAGATACAGAACTACAAGGCTGCTTGCTCCTTTTTGGCCCTCAGCTAGAAAAGTTTATTGATATTCAAGATAAGTAGCATGACTTGGAACCTAATTTTTAGGGGTGTATACGCATCGAGTTGAACTTGGCCTAATTAGGTTGGATTGGGTTGGGTTGGGATGAGAGTTATAATGGGTTGGGTTGGGTTCGGATTTTTCCAACCTAATAAAAAATGTGTTAAGTTGAGTCTAAGGTTTAACCAACTCAACCCAACACACAACCCAATTTGTACATACATATGTATAATTTATGTATATAATATATATAATATATTGTATGTAGAAATATATGTAGAAATATATTATACACACACATATATATAATATATAAGGGATACCAAGCTACAAATTGAAATTTGAAACCTCATCTCCAGTCTTAACATCTCTTAATTCCTGCATTCCAAATTCCCGATTCTCAACCCTCACTGACCCCTCATCTCTCCAATAGCTATCTCTACTGACTCCAGGTGGCACTCTTTACCCTCACCTCACCTCCAAGCTCCACTTTAAGCGATGCTCTCCTCAACTCCAAGCGCCAGGCGATGTCCTCTCCTTGGTGGTAGAAACACCTCACGTTAGTTGATTAAACCCTCAACCTTCTCTCTTCCCTTAGCCCCCCACCCTTGCTCGAGTTCCCGATGATCCACCTATTCTCTCTTCTTCCCTACAAGGACTCAACCACCACCGGCAGACGACCCAACTTGCCTCCTTCTCCACAAAGATCCCACAACAACCATCCGAGCACCCCATCTATATATATCTGTTAATTATTTGTATAAATCTAAGCTTTTATATACATCTGCTAAGTTTATTATCATGCATATCTTTATCTTTTTTCATTACATTTAAATTATATCTTTTTTTCTTGTTTGAAAAATTTTCACCTAATTTATTCAATTTTTTATAAGATATATATAAGTTGTTTATAAATTTAAAATTTTTTTATTATTAAATATGAATGACATGTAAATTATGTAGGAGATAAATATAAATTTTAACTAATCAACCCAACCCAATTCAACCTTAGGATTTGATTCGATAGTTGCAAGTTATGGGTTGAATTTAAATTGAGTACAAACTCGACCCAGCCAGACCCATGCACACATCTATTAATTTTAATTAATATGAATGAGATCTTGTTTTAGTGGGAAAAATCTTAACCCCTTCGTTGCGAGGTCACTTGGTTTTTAACAGAGGGATTAGGAGAATGCAATGCAATGCTAACTGTGAAGTACACGTAATGCTCACGTCACACGGTGAGTTTCGGAATGAAAATTAAAATATGTAAAAATGGGACACCTGCATTCACTCCATCACCTTTCGACGACGAGGATCCTAAATCACTAGGCTTTTCTATATCTCTAAGAACACATGCATGCAAATGATACCTGAGCGAAGCTCATCGACGAAATTTAGTGTATTTGCATAAAGAATGTAAGGGATGTGTACGTGCATATCATCCCTTAAATAAATGTGATTTTAGTTATAGCCCTTTATCACTCTAAGGTTTTCACCTTAAAATCTATTATAAGAATATACCTAGCGAGGAAAGAAAAGTGACCCCATGAAGTCCAAACAAGTCCTAATTGGGTTGAAGAAGGAGCTGACTCAACCATAAAGCGAGGAGAGGTCATGATGATGGCCATGGACATTCCGTCAATGCCTCGTGCAAAATGCTTGATACACTTGAAACTACCCAACTAACTCACATTACCAAAGGCACCTAGAGTAGCCTGCTTACCTCATCTGCCTACTCTACTTACCTAGTAGGACCATCGGAAACAACACACCTATGTCATCCACTTGATACTCGAGCAACAAAGATCTATTAGGACTAAGATTAGCCAGCTCTCTATCAAGCCAAGTCAGACAACATTGAGTGGGAAGCTGAAGTGATGACAGCAAGACCAAGGTGATGACTAAGAAGGTAAAGCAACACATGTGTCGATTATGTTTCCTAAGGAGCAAATAATTGTCGTCAATCGTAATACAATTTAAAATCCTTATAAAAAAAGATTCATATATCTAAGAGAAGAATAAGCACCTATATTATATTCCAAAAAAGGAAAGAGACGCTCATAGTGAATTATTGAATATTACATTCTCTTCTCACACGTATGCTAACGAGGTAAAACCAAGTCAACAATCTCCTATCTTATCCTTTAATTATTTCATTGTATGATCATTATTCCTTTCTCTTGATTGAGTCCTCGAGCATACATGCTAACCCATTGTGGATTCGAGGGTATCTCAAATTTTCTAAATCTAGGATTTGCCTTAAATTGGTAAAATGAAAAGTTTTGAATCGAGTTTCTTATTTTTGTTGATCCATACGTTATAATATATACCATCATGTAAAAGAACCAATGTCTTTTTCTGCTACGTTGCCTGGAATTTATCATGTATGCATTGCTTTCTCAATTTTATCGTTTGATAGTAGTAAACACATCTAGAACTTCAAGTCTCATATCAAGTACTCCTCCAAACATATATACGTCAGAGCTAGGCACTTCTCGATCGAATTAAATGGGATCATTATTTATTGAAAACTTAGTCAAAATAAAAGGATCGGATTGTGACATCTTTGTCTCTCTGAGCCTTCCTAATTATAGCAATACCCCTCTAAACTCTATTATTACCTCTATACCCTTACATACTTGCTAACTACATTGGTCATACCTCCGAGTTGAGTCTCTATTAGATATTGAGGGAATATTTCCTCAAATATTTCCTAAAAATCACTAAAGTTAATGGTGCAAATTCCAGAAATTACACATCCTTGGAAGCTGGGATAGACTAACCTAAAATAGTGGCGCCACTTAACTCATGTTAACCTTAGGGTGAGGTAGAATAAGTTAGCATGAATTAGCATAACCTTTACATGCCTCTCTTGCAAATATGCCACATCACAAGATACCCACCGATTTAATCCTACCGCATTGATATCTCCTTAATTTGCATTTCAAATAGAAATGCCGGTTAACTTAACTGGAAAAATATCATCCTACAAAATCAATTCTAATTATCAAACTAGTCCCTTCACATATGCAATATATAATTGATGAGAAACTAATTCAGGGACCATTTGGATAGGTTTAAACGTAGTGTTTCGGTCTAAGAAGCTGTGCACTGTGACCTTTTACAAATTACATGTGCTTGCTGAACACACCTTATAACTTTTGCTCTAAATCGTAACTTCTTCCAGCTTTTTAGTTTTACATAGCTCAAGGTTGTTTCTCCAACACCTATGCCAAACGCATGTGAAAAGGGGGGGGTCAAGGAGGGGAAGTCTCCATGGAAAAGCCATCAAATTTTCATTGATAAATACAATCCCTTCTGACTTCATGCCTTTTAATGTAACTTTTTAACCCTGTCCCTGATCACACCGCAATTACCTCAGAACAATTCCTTATTACTGTAGCATTCCAAGAAAATAAGGAATTAGCGACTCTCTGGATACGATGTGAAACAGGCGATTGATCTTCTGGATACCACAGTGAGTGGAATGCTTTGCTGTTGGCCACATGGGGTTGCTTCCTGTCGGCAACCAGAGCATGTTATGCCAAGATGAGACGTAAAGTTATTTAAAATATTGTAGCAGCGGCGATTAATTAACCAAAAAGTAACTGCTAGGAGAGTAGGTGGATGGGATGGAGAGATTCCTCGACCGCTGACGTTTTCTTTTTTAAATAAAGACTTTTTCATTAACGGGAATGAAATAGGTGTAAGGATACCGCACCTCAAAAAAGGGAAGGGAGAGTGATAAATCAAACATCATCCCCTCAAAAGATGGAGGATACCATGCCTCATCTCGAGAGATAAGGGAACTTTAAATTAGGAGACAGAACATGTAAAATTAAAATAAGAAATGGAAAAAAAAATTATAAAGAAAATGTTCTCATATATGCCAATCGTAATAATTTTATATCCCACGTCGTAAGATGACGATGATGTCACTGAATGGATATTTCAGCGATTCACGTTAGTAAGATTCGGGAAACTCGAAGTTGAAGTAGATTCGACAAAATCACGGTTGTCTGTGGCCCCGAGCACTGATGTGGTTTTGACATAAAAGGGTCCCGATAGTGAATGGTGAACTCCAAGTAACTCGTTTCTAAGCAACCCCATCCCCTCCCCTTCAACCCTCCTTCTCTTCCCAACAGATGCAGGGACAGAGGAGGAAAAGAAGCAGCAACACAGAAGGGTGAGCTTGATCATGTTGGAGCCAAAGCAACATTGAAGGAAGGAGCAAAGTTTGAAGGTGGGATGTCGGAGGGGACGAGGTGGATGGAGGACCACGGCATGGAAAATGAGAAATGGAAGGGGGCGAGGGTGAAGAGCAGTGGGGAAGGGAGCCCCCGATCGACAGCCATAAGTCGATCAAGAGCCCAGGACGATTTAGGGTTCTTGTTTCACGGAAAGAAAGCAGATGGGAGGTGCTTCATTGACAATTTTAATGAGTTGCAAAAGTTGAGCAATTTTTCATAAACATGGGCAGTATAGACCATTTGGTAGCGCACTTGCTCTGCATGCAAGAGGCATGAGATTTGATTCCCCTCTCCTCCAATTTATTTTCCCTAATATGCTTTGGTGACAAAGGACTCGATCGTTGTTACTAAAATGGGCTCCAACATAGTTCTGTCGTAAAGGAGGAGATTGACTTCGACCTTCGAGGTTGGATGGAGGAGATTGAGTTCAATAATGACTTACTATCAATCCTAGTGAGGAACTTATTTTTATCGTAATGTAATTTCAAAATGAATACTATTAGGCATACTAAAATTTTTACATGATATCCCACAAAATCTCTCTCCACCATTAGATGTCTCGCAAAGGGATGAAATCTCTCATTGTAGGTCCCAATTTTAGGTGATTGGGGGGAGGGCGGGGGGGAGTGTGTGTGTGGTTGATTTTTTTGAAAGGGGACATGTATCTCAGATATTTATTCTTTCAAAATCGGTGGACGTGTCAAAAATTGCGTGCAACATAGTCTTCTCACCGTGGGATTTGTGTCCTTTTTTTTCGATGTTATCCTTTGATAGTATGTAACTCAATTTTTTTACTTAAGTTACGTTTCGTAAGGGAATAAAAATTTATATCGAGATAAAGTAACGTGTAGGGATAAATTAAGAGATATTTAATTAATGATATAAAAATAAGTAGTGAGATAAATATATTTTAATAGATATATTATATTAAAATGAATATACTTTATTATATAATGATGTTGATATAATATAATAAGATAATTTAATATTAATATTAATTAATAAAATAAAAATAATTTATAATTTTAACTTCCAAATTAATTCTGTTAACTTCTCCTTTTTAATCTTTTCATCGAACTTTTATTCCATGGGAGAACTTCCCAGCAAACGGAACCTTAAAAGTAGTTATCTCGTGTTCATGTTTACTTTCCAAGATCGTCTGAGAAATAACTCGAGACTCTATTTACTTTACAAGGATTAACCTGTGACTGAACATTTCATGTGTGCCACACAATGTGATTTAGAAAGTTGGATGGTTGGTAAATTTAATTGAATGTTTAGCTCTATGATTGCTATTGATTTGATTGTTGCGTACGTGGGCACGTATCCTAAATATTGTTCTTTTAAAATTAGTCACTGCCGGACATTCTCGATGTGACTTATCTTTATGATGATGCACTTGCAAAAATTGCGTGCAGCATAGTCTTCACGTACTCATTTGGTAGTGGAATCCACGCCCTTCTTGTTTTAAATGTTGCCCTTTGATATAGTGTCTAACTCGTTTCACATACAATATGGGTTGAATCAATTCCACACGTCTCTGTTTGCATCATTTACGTAATTTTAGTCATCCGTTAGACAACACAGATCACCTTTCGCTTAGATGAGTTATCTTGTGTAAATATTTACTTTTCGAAATCACATGGGAAATAACATGTGGCTCTATATATTTACGTTACGAAGGGTTAACCTATGACTAAATATTTTATGTGTATCATAAGATGTGGTTTAGAAAGTTGGGTAGGTTGCAAATTTATTTTAATGCTTAGTTATGTGATTGTTTTTGGTTAAGTTAATTGTAAATTAGATTGATATTACATAAGCATGGTAATTAATCATTATCTAACTTCATCGGATGAGTATTATATACTCTTTTCTTGCTATATTCTACAAACACCTACACCATTGACGTTTATCCCGACTCAGAGATCTCAAGTGAAGAAATCAATTCATCATTATTTAATTGCTCTAGAACAACATGGCCAACCTTGGTCTCGTAAAATATGTCCCCTTTATAGGTGATTGAGCGGATTTTGACATTGACTCTCCTGACAGGAGTTCATCCTAGGAACTATTCTAAGATTGGACTAGAGCAATCACAAATCTCATTCTTAATTTCGATAACTTCCAAAGTAAAAACTCACCTGGGTCCTTATCCTTAACATCCTAAAGCCAATCCAACAAATACTTGCTAAGATTGTTAATCATTTCAATTACAGGCTCCAATTCTTCAGGGCAAGGTGTTGACTACGCTTCTAAAGATTGTATGGTATTCCTTAAGGTAGTCAACACCTTATCTTAGACCTGGTTAACTTGGACCAAATGATTTGGTTCGGGATTAGGCGGCCTTGGGTTCAGTGCAGGGGAGTCATCGAATTGAGGTTCTTGATACCTTATCTGATAATAGGTCATTTTGGGTTATCCATAAGGGGGTGATGACTTATGTCCAGTGTAATATGAGGAAATGTAAGGATCAACATATCTTTTTTTATTATAGATTGGGTTAAATTGATCATCAAAGGGTGTAGATCTTTAATTATTATAGTTCCAAGAAAGATATAAATTACAATCATGATGGCCAGGGTTAGACCCTGAATACGGAAGTCCGGAATTATATCCCCGATCCGAGTTATCTTAACTAAAAGATGGATGAGAATAAGTTTGGTTCAAATAATAATCATTTTGGAAATAAATAGTGGTAGAAGGGTAGGAGTGGAAGTGCAAATAGGATGTAGAAAGATCCATGATAGAATGGGAGGAAAAAAGGTGCCTTGTAATACAAACAATCAAACCTGTCCTAAAGTAGGCTAACCTAAAGATCTACATACACTTAGAACCCATCTTGAGATGAAGAAATGATTTGATCTACTTCTTTTCGATCAATCCAACCGGTTAGAGGGAGAGGCTAGGGAGAAGGTTCTTCCCTTGGCTTTCGCCTCAAGTTCCTTCGATACCCCCCAACCATGATCGTTTGATTTTGCTCCCTTAGCTAGATATTAGATTGAACGGTAGAATCAGATTAATCGCAAATTATCTCGATCTAGAACTAGACTCCACCCTGGTACTCGTACCAGAGGTTGAAATCGTCTGCAACAGTCATCCTGACCCATCCACCCACCCTCTGACCCTATTCTAATGTACGAACTACGCTGAACTCGAACCCACTTAATTTACAATGGGGACATTGCAAATCATAGTCATGGGGGGTATTAAAATGCAAAACGTTGTGAAAATCACTACAAAAGAAAGGGTTTCACCAAAAAAAAAAAAGAGACAGAGAGGAGGTTGAGGAAAAAGAGGAGCCAATTTTGGAACCTACCTACATTCTAGATTGGATCGAATGATGAATTAAGTCCTGAAAAGCCAAAACTTAAGGGATTAATGGCGAATACCGACCTTAGGCCTTTTGGATCGTTTTACGATTTAAACATTCACATACTTGTCAAGATCCAGATTAATCCTCAAGAGGTTAAGGAAAATGCAATGCTTGTGTATTAGGTTTAAGGTTTAGGGAGTATTCGGCCCCGTTAACTGGCCCTTGGTTTGCGGGACTCAGTAACTTAAGCACCCTAAATCACATACAGTCTGGTTCATTGCACTTTAAAGTTAAAATCATGCCAAAAGGCATTAATATATTCTGAAAATGGTCCTAAGATCTAGATTAGGAGCAGCTCGAAGATACAAGTTGATTTGGATGAGTTCTCGATGAAGAGAGGTGGAAATTCCCCTCGAAGATGCGTAATAACATATCGTCTCATTGGTGCTTGTCTCGTAGGATATCTAAATATCCTACCGGGGGCATGTAAACACCTTGTGCTAGTTCAGATGTATTGGGCGGGATTATCCCGAAATCTCGATTGCCAGGGTCTGAATCTAGCTATAGAACGCTATTGGCGGGATTATCCTGAAATCCCGAAAGTCAGGGTTCTGGGGGTTGCCATGGGCGGTGCTATCTCGAAGCATCGAATGCAAGGGACCCAGCGAGGATTGATGGTGGGGATAAGGAATCCGATACAGATCGTGTTTAGAGCCAATTGGAGGATGGATCTAAGGAAAAATATAATAAAAAGAAAAGAGAGAGAAAACTCTCCACAAATGAAAATCTCCTTCTAATCAGTCTCTTACAAAATGCACTAGCAAACTGAATTGGACTAACCATGTTTCAAGCACGGGTGCTTTAACCGTTGGGTCCAACGAACCTTAGGATAGTTTCTGCAGACCTTAGAAACCTTCGCAGTGGACTGAGGAAAAAGTTAGTCAAGTCTGGATCTGGGCTGGTACTTGAGTACCTCTATGCCTACTGTTGGTATTAAGATCTGATTCCTAGAGACGAGGCATAGTAGGGCATCCTGACGGTTAAATCCGACCTAGATAATTGGTTCGATTCAAATGGTTTTGCTAAGGGACTAGCAAAAGCTAGACATGTGGGTATGATGGGAACACCATCATGAGCGATAACTAGCTCTGTTTGACTTGAATAATTTAATAAAAGTTCCTACATATCCATCGGAGGGTTATAAGGGCACCACACACTAATTTGAGAAGAAAATAGAAAGACAAGGTTATTTATGCAATTTTACCGCTCTATCGCAAAAACAGAGTAACTACAGGTTTTCTCGGGTCAAAATATGCGTTAAAATCTAATGAGTGGGTCCATACATAATGAAACGGGTTTTCACGCGTTACGGAAATTAACGGACATCTAAAATCCTAAAAACAGACCCGCATAATTAACTGAGGTTCTGGTTAGGATAAAATTCTCCCAAATTCTCTAAAATTCATAGAAAAATACTCTCTAGGGTTTGGTATCATCAATTTGATCATCAGAACCCGTCTTGACCCAAAATAGAGTCTCAGACACACATTTACCCTAATTTGAGTTTTTGCATAAATTACCCAAACAAACTAGGTGAAATCAGAAATCGAACTTCACCATTGGATTCTTTGGATCTAAATTAGGTTTGTACCAAACTTTAGACCCAATCTGAGATCGTCTTGACCTAGTTTCCAATTTGGTCCTGTTTAACCTTTTGTTTCACAACCATGCCCCTAACTTTCAAAATTCCTTATAAGTAACCCCCCAACTTCTTCATCGTCTTTGTAGAAAGGTCCCTGGCACCATTAAAGGCAACCCTAACCTTCACCGTTGAGATCGAGCGAGAATTTCTCTCTCTATTCTCAATTAATCAGTCCCAAAATAGATACTCAGATTCTTGACAAAGTTGCCTTCCATGTGAGCCACATCTTGGGCTCCAAGACTTACCTAAAGTGCCATGAGAGTCAATTGAAAATTGGGTTTCTATCTCTGGCGAAGCTTTCCAAGCTTGAGAGCTTGATTCTCAAGCTCCGTTCGCCCTCTGATGACCTATAAAAGACTCCCCAGATTAGATCGAAGATCCCAAGCTTGATTTTGGCCTGAACACCCTCAATTCCTCCCTCCTATTCTGACCGAAAGACTCCTCAAACTCCGGCAACCTCCTCCTTCTTCATTCCTCATCCGTTCACAATACCGGCGACAGATTTGCCTCCCTCAGCTTCCTCCACGTCATGCAATACCGGCCGGTGCATCTATCTCCTTCGTCCTCGCTGACGTCCTCCCACCGGAGTCACCTTCTTTCCCAGTGCCGCCCACACTGCAACCAGCTTGCCTCTGCTCCTCGTCGTCAACTACCTCTCCACATCGACTCTTCAGCTTCCCCTTATCACGACAGTACCCTTACTACTCAGATTCGACCTCGCCGACGCCCTCTGCAACTCCATCTTCCAACTCGCCGACAGACCTCTGGCGAGCCCTAGCAGCCACCACACATGCCCAAACGAGCTGCTATCGCATCCCGCACCTTCGTCGTATCCACGCGAGTAAAGCCCCTCAAGAAATTGAGGGGATTACTTGCCCAAATTCTCCACCGAACCCACCCACCTCCACCTTCATTTTTTGCATCCTCCAACACTCACCACACACGCACATGCCACGCTACCACCACCGTTACACTCGTCGTTGTCCGGCAATACTCCCTGAGCATTCTGACGCGGCTGAGGCCTTACTGCTATCTTCAGGTATGCGCTCCTTCGCCACCATGAATGCTAGCCTTGAGTGAAGCTTGAAGCTTGCTCCAGCACCTTCAAGCCCTAGGGGAAGTCCCAGGCGCAGTGGAAAGTCTCCAGGATCACAACCCATTAACCAATTTGTCCCTTTGATTGGGCCTTTGACTGCAATTGCAAGAAGCAGCAGCTGCAGCTGCATGTAGAAGAAAGGCAGTTGGATTAGTCCCACCTCAAAAGCTGAGGAGTGCCCGCAGCCGAATAAGTTGATTTTCTGTCACAGGCTATTCGCCTCAGCAGGCATAGGGAATGAGGTCCCCGCACCCGCCTCACATATGCCTCATCCGTGACACTGCTCACACAGGTTTGGCATTGATCTGATAACCCGCCTAACCTAGGCACTCCTCGCTCACCACCCACCGCCGGTGAACCTGGACCCAGGTGCGCTCTAGGTCCGATTACCCGTATACTCGGAAGGCTCTGAGAGAGCGGTCCCCAGAGAGAGAAAGAGAGGAGAGTGCGCGGGGGCAGGGGGTTTTGCTCTCTAAGAAAGTTGGCTAAACACTTAGCCAAATTTGAGACCCCTTTCCCTCTATGTGAAGAGAAGAAGGGTCTGAGAAGAAGATGAAGAAGAAGAAGGAAGCAGTTGAGGAAGAGAGCAGAGAAAGAAAGAAGAAACACCAGAAGAAGAGCCATAGAAGAAGAAGAAGAAGAGAGACAAGCACAGAGAAAGAGAAGAAGAAGTAATTCAAGAGAGATCATTGTTCATCCAGACGTTTAAGACGTCTGATCATTAAATCAGACGTCTGATTTGAGTTGATTTCTACATAGCTATTGAGTTCCATTTGATATTATTGTAGGGAGTAATTGGTGATTCAAATCACCATTTTACTCCATTCGTTTTGCAGTTTGGCACTTGATATATTTGCTACATTATTTTGAATCAATTTTTGATATTTATTGTTTAAAATTGCAATCTTGAGAATTGATTTCCTACTTGCTCCCAACGAATGACCTCAGACTTTTTCGAATATAAATTTTATCAGTTTCTCCTGAGATTTTGACTATACTGCAACGCAACGATTTTCAAACCCGATCTTGAGCGACTAACAACTACATTAGGAAGTAGGAAATCTACATTAGAAAGCAATGAAAGAGAAGGTGGAGTGAGGTTATTCTCCTCGACGGCAGCTTGGAGGACAAGCCGCATTGATGGAGCGCCCGAACGAAGATGGTGAGATGCTAGACGAAGGAGAATGACGACGGACGACGGGGCAGGGCGACGTCGCAGTGGGATTCGCTTCCTAAACGGCAGTGACAAGACAACCGCAGGCGCTCCACGAACACTGACGAGAAGGTGGAAAATTCTAATTTTAACTCTAATGGAGCGTCCTGGGTTTGGGACAAGCTCTTAGAACTTTGGAGGGGGTGAGAGAAGAGAGGAAGGGATGAAGAAAGTGTAGGAATCATAGGATTATTTATAGGTGAAGAATGAAGGGGCCAAATAGGTCATTTCATTCTTAAACATTAAATGCATAGGTATTTAGTGACAAATTTATTCATCACTAAAGCATAACATGGCTAAAGGTCGTGTGCCCCCCACCTCCTCTTCTTCCTCTGCGCTCAACGCTCACGCACGAATATACGATCTCAGTCGTCCATCTCGCATCCGGCAGCTCAGATCGCCTCGTACCCACGCCATCATCTTCTCTTCTTCAACGATTAAGCCCACAATCTCACGATCACAGCCGTCTGATTGCGAAATCGAACGGCTTAAGGTGCATTCGCACCTCATCGTGCACCCACATCTGATCGAGCTTTCGAATGTGCGTCATCGCCCGTGTGCACGATCCGCGACCATCCAAGCTACCATGTCTTTCCTTGCTCGCTATCTGACCACAATCCAATAACCAATTGAGCCGCGCCCTATGCGCGCTTCTTGATTTGAGGCGATGCATGGCTCGATCTTGCAACCTCCGCGTCACCCACAAGCATGCGACCAATGCCCATCGCCTTGATTTGTCTCAAATAAGAAGGCATGCGCATCCGCTCCTAATTGTTGGATTTCGATCCGACGGTCGAGATTTGAAGTTCGGCTGAAGATAGAAAGAGCTGTGGTAGGCTTTGGGTTGGTTTGGATAGTTAGGATTGTCCCACATGGCACCATCCTAGCTGTCCATCTTCATATGCTCGTAGATAGTGCCACAGATGTCAGATTGGATCAATTTTCGTGCCGTTAGGTGATAACGTGCTGAAACGATGTTTTAGAAGTTGTTGCATCATAGTACCGATTAAAATAGCATGAAAACACTTAAAATTTATGCTCAAATAAAATACGAGGTCGAACACAAGGAGCAATATGGCAAATCAATCTC
The DNA here is from genome assembly GCA_037157565.1 of Thalassia testudinum. Classification (NCBI taxonomy): domain Eukaryota; kingdom Viridiplantae; phylum Streptophyta; class Magnoliopsida; order Alismatales; family Hydrocharitaceae; genus Thalassia; species Thalassia testudinum. Next base: position 452,900 of record JAZHRO010000038.1, read on the forward strand.
AAAATCGCAATTATAAGGAAAATAGAAGTATTCCAGACAAGAAGAATAATTGAAAATGATATATCAATAAATCCAAGCAGGAATATGCAAAAAGAAGAGGGTAAAATGGTGATTTGAATCACCAAATAACCTTACAATATTAAGCTTTGCAAGTTACTCAAGTATTAGAATCGTATAAGCCAAGCAAATCTCAATTTAACCACAGAACCAATGTATCAGATGGCGGACTTATCAATCAAACGCTTTATCCAGCAGAGAAGCAAAGGCCACTTCTGTAGATTCCCTACCAGAAGGGGGTGACGTAATAATTGCGGAAATAAATATAATAAACAATCTCACAAAAAGACAATCGCACAAAGTACACAAAGATTTTTAGGTGGAAACCCAAACCGGGTGAAAACCACCACCTAACCCTCTCGAGTTAAGATTTTCCGATCAATCAAGTTGATCAAATCCACTAAATCGAATCACTTTAAAATGAGGGTGATTCAACCTCAATTACAACCACGCTACTTAGACAAGGGTAGCATACCTCAACCCCTTCTCTTCACGAGAAGGATTTTGTCTCGCGAAGGAGACGGGAATTCGCAAAGTGAATACCCAACCAAATAACAAAGATAAAACAAGTAATCCTATAGAGCCAACAAAGTAATATTTAACCTAAGCTTCTATAGGAAATAGGATGCTTCCCTTTGAAAGGAGTGCGTCGACGACGCGGATGCGTGTGCCACGCGACGGCGCAACATCGCTCTCGTGAATAACGGCGGGAGAGCGGGTGCGCAACAGGTTGATGCTCTCAAGATGAAGAATTAGAGCTTAGAGAGCAAGAGAGACACAAAATGGTTTGAAAGTGTATTGCAAGGTGTGTCTTGTGTTTCTTAGATGTATATTGATGTGTAAAGGCTCCCCTCTATTTATAGAGGCCTTAGGAAGGCTTTGGAAGGCTTAGAAAAGCTTCCATAGCCGTTGGGTACAAAGCCCAAGTGAATCAGCCCGAAATCAGGAACAATCATTGCACTGATAGGCTTATCAGACGTCTAATTCTGGCATTAGACGTCTGGAAGATCACTTTAAGATGTTTGAAAATAAGGTCAGACGTCTAATTTTGGGCGAGTCTCTTCCTGACTTGAATCAGATCTAAACAGGGTTCTTGTGCAAGTCCATCAGACGACATATAGGACGTCTGACACTATGTATGGACGTCTGGAAACCTACTTTTTCTGTGGGAATGGATTTCCAAACGTTGCAACGGCTAGAAAATCTCCGAGAAGAGATTTTGGGTCAGCCGAGGCAAAACGGTCAATTATCAGACGTCTGGAAAGGCAAATGGACGTCTGATAAGGCTCTAACGGTCATATTCTGCAGTGTTTGCTAAGGCAGCCAACGGTCCACTAATTGGACGTCTGGCAAGTCCATCAGACGTCTTATAAGATATCTGATTTCATCAGACAGAACTAACTGTGTCCAGCCTAAATGTTATCAGACATCTGAATTAACAGTCAGACGTCTTAAAACACATTATCAGACGTCTGATTTTGTAATTAGACGTCTAGAAATGCTGTTTGAACCCTATATTGGTTTTCTAAGTTCTCTACAGAAAACCTAAATATCCTAGGGTTGTGCCGGTGTTTCTAGGACTACTGTTAGGGTACTTTGAGGCTCTTTAACATAATTTTCTAAGGAAATAAAGAGCAAGAAAATAACGACAAATGTACATGAAAGGAATAAAATGGAATTCTATCCTATTCTTCTTATCCTTCCATCTTCAATCCATCGCTCCTCGCGAATCTCCTCTGTTTTCCATCAAGCTCCTCCAATGCATCCTGGATGCAAGCTCGAACTACGTCTAAACACGTCTCCATTTGCAATTGGCCTGAAATCTAAGACTCCAAGTGCAAATGTTAAATAACACGTGTTTTGTTATCATCAAAATAAATGATTGTAGCACTTTAGCACCAACAATCTCCCCCTTTTTGATGATGACAAAATCATAAATAATAGTGCAAAAAATCCTCCCCCTTTTTGACATTATCAAAAAGGTTTGATTGATTTTAAATTTCCTATAACTCCCCCTTAAAACATGCTCTTCTATGAATTTCTTTTAACACAAGTAATGTCCTCCCCTTTTTTTTTGTAACAACAAGATAGCTATTATTTTTCTCCCCCTTACTAAAGGAAATTTAGCTAACTTGTAACTCTCCCTTAAAAAGTGACAATTAGCTCATAACTTTTAACTCCCCCTATCTAAATGCTAATGATAAAAAGATAGGGTAAATGATTTTACCTCACCTACCATGGCCAATAAAATGGCCCAAATGGTGGTGGTGGATGCCACATCGGATGGGGCTCCCATTCGTAGCTTGGAGGCCCAGGCATTGGCGCCGGTCTCCAGTCTGGTGGTCGACGTGCGGCGGGTCCACTGTTTGTTCGCCGTATCGTCGGTCTTCTTGTTCTCCTCCTTGGTCTACTCCTTGGTTCTCCCAACTCGAGTTGACCAGCCTTGAGTTTGTAGGTCCAGTCCTTTGTGTTGTAGTTATCCCTGAAACCTACAAAATAAGATTCCAATTCTTTTTTCAGTATCCAAGTGGGCTTGGATCCGGATCTGTTAGTGGGTCTCCTTGATGGAGATCCTTTCTCAACCTTAGGACTATAAAAATTATCTACTTTGTTGATTAATTTGTTAGAATTTTCCCTAAGACATGCGATTTCTTTTTCTATAATATGTATCTTAGTCTTTAAATCAGAAATTTCTAATTTTAGACTATCATTTTCCTCAATCAGTTTTGTATTTTCATTGATTAAATTTTTATTTTCTAACAACAGGTTATGATCCTTAGGACTAGAGCTACTTTCTAGGTCCTTAAGTTTTATTTCTAATCTTTCATTTTCACTTCTAAGAAAACTAAGATTCTTCTTCATGCTATTGTTTTCTCTTTTTAGTGATTTACTAACTTCAAAAAGCTCATTAAAAGCGTCTTGTAAATCGTAACTTACCTCATTGTCTGAGTCGCTTCCGCTTTCGCTGTCACTTCCTCTGGCCATGAGACCAAAGCAAGCGGTTTCTTCTTTTTCTTCTTCTTCTTCCTCCAAGCTTGAATCGTCCCAAGTGGCTTGGAACGCCTTCTTCTTAGATTTCTTCTCCTTTTCCTTCTTCTTCTCCTTTTTGAGAAGAGGGCACTCTGGTCGTAGGTGCCCTTTCTCGTTGCAGTGGTAGCAACGTCTCGGGCTCTCCTTCTTCTCTTTCTTTAATTCCCTACAAAACTTGGAAAATTTTTTAAGTAAAATTCTAAAGTCTTCGTCGTCGGAACTTGCCTCGCTATCCGACGTGGCTCTGAAGGCGAGAGTCTTCTTCGGTTTAGGCTCCGGTGTATCCTTCTTCTTCTGCTTCAACTTTGTCTCATAGGCCATTAGATTTCCTAGGAGATCTTCCATGTTGAGCTCCTTTACTTCGTTCGCCTCCTCGATGGCGGTGACTTTCTGTTCCCACTCCGGTCCGAGGGAACGAAGAAGCTTCCCTTGAAGCTCCCCCTTGATGAAAGTCTTCCCTAAAGCTTTCAAGTTATTTACAATGAGAGTGAACCTAGTGTTCATCTCACTTAAAGACTCGTTAGGTTTCATAGAAAAGCATTCAAATTCTTGAGAAAGTAAATTTATTTTAGAAGTTTTTACCTTAGAGGTACCTTCATGAGTTACCTCGAGTGTGTGCCAGATCTCGTATGCGGTGGCGCATTGCGAGATTCTATTGAACTCCTTCGAGCTAAATGCACAGTAGAGGGCGTTCATGGTCTTCGCGTTCAAAGAGAGTTCGCGAATTTGTTGTTGCGAGTAGCCTCCCGCGGGTTTTTTTGGGATCTCAAATGGCGTCTCGCACCTGGCCCAAATCGTGAAGTCATTGGCTTGAAGCCAAGTCTTCATCAGCAGCTTCCAGTAGGGGTAGTTGCTCCCGTCGAAGAATGGCGGACGGGACGTGGACTGCCCCTCGGATATTCGGATCGCTGATGTGCTTCCCTCCATTTGATCTCTTGCCGGGTGTTACTTCGATCTCGCAAGAACCTGCTCTGATACCAATTGTAGATTCCCTACCAGGAGGGGGCGACATAATAATTGCGGAAATAAATATAATAAACAATCTCACAAAAAGACAATCGCACAAAGTACACAAAGATTTTTAGGTGGAAACCCAAACCGGGTGCAAACCACCACCTAACCCTCTCGAGTTAGGATTTTCCGATCAATCAAGTTGATCAAATCCACTAAACCGAATCACTTTAAAACGAGGGTGATTCAACCTCAATTACAACCACGCTACTTAGACGAGGGTAGCGTACCTCAACCCCTTCTCTTCACGAGAAGGATTTTGTCTCGCGAAGGAGATGGGAATTCGCAAAGCGAATACCCAACCAAATAACAAAGATAAAACAAGTAATCCTATAGAGCCAACAAAGTAATATTTAACCTAAGCTTCTATAGGAAATAGGATGCTTCCCTTTGAAAGGAGTGCGTCGACGACGCGGATGCGTGTGCCACGCGACGGCGCAACATCTCTCTCGTGAATAACGGCGGGAGAGCAGGTGCGCAATAGGTTGATGCTCTCAAGATGAAGAATTAGAGCTTAGAGAGCAAGAGAGACACAAAATGGTTTGAAAGTGTATTGCAAGGTGTGTCTTGTGTTTCTTAGATGTATATTGGTGTGTAAAGGCTCCCCTCTATTTATAGAGGCCTTAGGAAGGCTTTGGAAGGCTTAGAAAAGCTTCCATAGCCGTTGGGTACAAAGCCCAAGTGAATCAGCCCGAAATCAGGAACAATCATTGCACTGACAGGCTTATCAGACGTCTAATTCTGGCATTAGACGTCTGGAAGATCACTTTAAGACGTCTGAAAATAAGGTCAGACGTCTGATTTTGGGCGAGTCTCTTCCTGACTTGAATCAGATCTAAATAGGATTCTTGTGCAAGTCCATCAGACGACATATAGGATGTCTGGCACTATGTCTGGATGTCTGGAAATCTACTTTTTCTGTGGGAATGGATTTCCAAATGTTGCAACGGCTAGAAAATCTCTGAGAAGAGATTTTGGGTCAGCCGAGGCAAAACGGTCAATTATCAGACGTCTGGAAAGGCATATGGACGTCTGATAAGGCTCTAACGGTCATATTCTGCAGTGTTTGCTAAGGCAGCCAACAGTCCACTAATTGGACGTCTGGCAAGTCCATCAGACGTCTTATAAGACGTCTGATTTCATCAGACAGAACTAACTATGTCCAGCCTAAATGTTATCAGACATCTGAATTAACAGTCAGACGTCTTAAAACACATTATCAGACATTTGATTTTGTAATTAGACGTCTGGAAATGCTGTTTGAACCCTATATTGATTTTCTAAGTTCTCTACAGAAAACCTAAGTATCCTAGGGTTGTGCCGGTGTTCCTAGGACTACTGTTAGGGTACTTTGAGGCTCTTTAACATAATTTTCTATGGAAATAAAGAACAAGAAAATAACGACAAATTTACATGAAAGGAATAAAATGGAATTCTATCCTATTCTTCTTATCCTTCCATCTTCAATCCATCGCTCCTCATGAATCTCCTCTGTTTTCCATCAAGCTCCTCCAATCCATCCTGGATGCGAGCTCGAACTCCGTCTAAACACGTCTCCATTTGCAATTGGCCTGAAATCTAAGACTCCAAGTGCAAATGTTAAATAACACGTGTTTTGTTATCATCAAAATAAATGATCGTGTTGCTCTAGCACCAACAACTTCTTCCTTCCTTCAAGCCTCAAAGGACAAGCAAGCATAGCAACGCACAACAGAGGCAAAGGACTCCAATCGGCTAAGTGTAGAGAGGGCGTGAGGCAAAACCCTCCTCCCCTCTCTCTCTTCTCTCAGAACAGGTAAACTGGACCCGAGTAGCCGAGTAATTGGACCAAGGCCCAGACCCGCGAGGCATAAGCATAGGCGAGGGCGTGCGTATGCGTGTGTGTGAGCGGGGACCTCACCCCCTGTGCAAGCTAAGGCAACTAAGCAGAGGCACTTTTTCGTTTTGTATGCTGCGGAGAGCTCTACATTCTATGATGTGGGACTAATACCACACTTCTCTTCTTTGCGTGAAGTCGGGTGACTGCAGCAGGGGAGGTCTTTGAAGGATGAGGCTTCTATTGTAGGTCTTGCTCAATTGAAACCCCAGGTGGGCTTCTGGGTGTAGTCTGCATCGAGTGCAAGTCGTAGCAAGTCAATTGAGCATCGTAGGGAGGTGAATTAAGCCGGAGAAGATGGTGGTGATGGCCGTTGTCTGATGGGTCACCTGAAAACATGAACACGGGCTAAAATGCCCCAATTAAAATGCTCAGAATGTTCGCCGTGTGATGGTGAATGCGGTGGTGGTGGTTGGAAGGCGTGTAGAGGTCGATGTGTGTGTGTCGGTGATGGAGAGGGGGAGAGGAGGGAGGTAAGTTCAGGGAGGCAAATGTGTGGGTAATAGTCCTAATTAGGTTAGGACTTTTGCTTCTGGAGTAGCGGTGGAGCTAATGGAGGTGGTAGCGGCGAGGTTTGTGTGGTGGAATGGTGGATAGGCATTGCCAGAGCTTCGCCGTAGGAGGGGAAGATGAAGGTCATGCAGGTGCAACGGTGGTCGTTTGGGAGTGAAGATGAGGGGGAAATGAAGTAGAGGGGTAGAGGAAGAGAAATATGGACTTAGGGGAGAGAGTTGAGGAACGAAGAGCGTCGGTCGTGGCAGACCGGCATCGTAGAAGACGATGAGGTGGAAGGACGGCGACGGCGATGTAGTTGGAGATACGCCCTCCCTTTTTCAGGGGAGGATCGCGAGGATGAGGGGAGGATATTGGGCCGTCCAATTTGATGGTTGGACGGCTGGGAGGGGGAGAAAGGAGGTAGTCGTCGGAGAAAAATTCAAAGGTGGCCAAGACTTGTTGAGAAGAAGCGGCATGCAATGTGGGTTCTTATGTAGGCCATGTTAGCCACTCGAGATCGAGTTTTAAAATTGTTGTGTTGCAGTATAGTCGAAATCTCGCGAAAAAGGGATAAAATTTATACTCGAAAAAGTCCGAGGTCGTTCGCAGGGAGCAAGTAGGAATTCAATTCTCAAGATTCACGTCAATGCATTGCTTGAGGATTTGGATGAAGTGCAGGAGGCAATCATCAAATGATTCTCCAAATCTTGAGAAGTCATCCATGAAGACTTCCAAGTATTCACCTACCATGTCTGAAAATATGGCAAGCATGCACCGCTGAAAAGTGGCAGGTGCATTGCAGAGACCGAATGGCATCCTTCGGAACACGTACGACTCGAAGGGGCAGGTCAAAGTAGTCTTCTCTTGGTCTTTAGGATGGATTGCCACCTAATTATAACAGGAATACCCGTCCAAGCAACAGAAGAATCTATTTCCTACTAGTTTCTCGAGGATCTGATCAATAAACGATAGTGGGAAATGATCCTTCTTCGTGGAGGTATTGAGTCTTCTATAACCAATGCAGGATCTCCATGAGTTCGCTATACGGGTCGGAATGATTGCTCCGATTTCAGTTGTAATCACGGTGAGTCCTGCCTTCTTAGGCACAACTTAGATTGAACTCACCCACCGACAGTCGGAGATTGAGTAGATGATCCCTGCATCTAACCACTTCATGATCTCCTTTTTCACGACCTCCTGCAAATTAGGATTCAGACGTCTCTGCATTTTGCGGGAGGGTCATGCGCTCTCTTCAATATAGATGTGATGTGTGCAATACGAGGGGCTAATACTAATCAGATCATCGAGAGTCCACCCAATGGCTCTTCGATGCTACTAGAGAACAGAAATCAAATAGGATTCCTGATCAGAGGTAAGGTGGGAGTTAATGATCACAGGAAAGGTCAGATTCGAACCCAAGTAAACATATTTGAGATGGTCAAGGAGGGGTTTCAACTCCATGACTGGATTTTCAACAGCAGCAGGCGGTTCGGGGTGAGGGTCAGGAATAAAGGTAGAAGCTAAAGATGTATCTAGATCAAGTTCGGGCTCCTCTGAGGGTGGGTGTTTATCGCGCTTGATCGAGGTTTAAGAATGTCGTGTTGTAATACAGCCGAAAAGCGTTCAAATCAATTACAATTTTATTACTCGAATTTTAAAGTCCGAGGTTAAACACAAGGAGCAAATTGAGGTTTAGAAATCAAGATCACAACTTAGAATTTAAAAGAATATGCAATAATATCAATGTCTCAATGCAAAAATATAGGAGTAGATGTGTAGCACAAAATATCAAAGAAACCAATGTATATGAATAAAGCTCAAAATTGGATGTTTGATTTGTGAATAAGATGTCTTAAAATGATGATGCTACAGTGCTTGGCTCTTTCTTTCTTCTGCTTCTTCTTCTGTTCTTCTTTCTCTATCTCTGCCGGCTGCCTTTGATTTCTTTCTCTTCTTCTTTATCATCCTTCTTCTCTGTTCTCTGGCTTCTCCTTCTTTCTCCTGATTTTGCCTTGGCTTCTTTCTTCTTCAGCTTTGCTTGCCTTAGCCCTTACCTTCCTCTGCCTTCTTCTTCTTCTTCTTCTTTGGCTTTCTTCTTTCTCTCTCTCTTGCCGGCTACCTTTCCTTTGTCTTCAGCTTCTTCTGCCTTCAGTTTCTTCCTTCCCTTCCTTTCTTTACCTTAGCCTCTCTGCGGCTCTTTTCTTTCCTTCAGCTTTTTCCTCTTCTGCTTCAGTCCTTAACCTTCTCCTTCCTCTTCTTTAGCTTCGCTTCTCCTCTTCTTAGCCTGTAGAACAAAACCTACCCCCTACCTGCGCGAGCTCTCTTCTCTCTTCTCTCTTGGGTTTCGCTCTCCCAGAGCCACGCTTCTCAAGTAATCGGGTTGGGTACGTGCTTGGGACCAGGCCCACCAGTGTGTGGTGGTGGGCGAGGTGTGCTAGTCGGGTCGAGTTCACCAGGTTCACGGGATGTGGTCACGGATGAGGTGGTCAAGTCGGGTGAGAGAGGAACCTCACCCCGTGAGTTGGAGGCGAAGAGCCTATGGCAAGAATTCAACTTATGCGGGTAAAGTGCCTCGAAACTTTCCGAGGTGGGACTATCTTTCCACCCCCTTCACGTGCGCCTGCAGCAGAGGCGTTCCTTCGATTGCAGCAGCTGCAAGGGCTTGTGGCTCTAATTGGCAGCCTAGAGTCGTGCGTGAAGACGTTCTGCGCAACCTGGGGTAGCGACCTGGGGCTAGTGAAGCCTGGAGCCGCTTGCAAGCTTGCTCCAAGCTTTTCTCCAATGGCGGAGGGACGTCTGCACCTGAAAACACCAAAATGGCCTTGCAGCCTCGTTAAAATGCTCAGGGAGCTTTGCCAAGTCACGACGAGTGTGCAGGGGTGGTCGAAGTGGTGTGGGAATGCCTGAGGGAGCGTACCTAGGGCACACTACGGCCGTGTGTGTGGGTGTGTTCGAGGGTGTGTTTGGGTGAGTGGTGGAGTGATATGAGTGGGGGGGTTATGGTCAGGGAGTCGAGGTGATGCTTGTGGACTGGTCGGCGAGGAGGGAGGTGGTCTGTGGAGGTGGAGTGAACTCGCCGGAGTTGGTGGCCGGAGGTGAAGGGGATGACGATGGTGGAGTGCAGTAGTAGTTGGTTGAGGGAAATAAAGAGGGGGAAGGAATGTAGAGGGTGCGAGGAACTTATCTAGGCGGTGAAGAGATGAAGATGAGATGGAGGTGGCGTCTGGCGCATATTTTCGATGCCGGAGATGAAGGTGCTCAGTGAGGACAGTTGGCGAGGACGAAGGGGATGTAGAGGCGTCGGTGGGTACTGCGCGACGTGGACGAAAGTGAGGGAGAAAAACCTGCCATCGGTATTGTGGCTAGGCGATGAGGGAAAGTAGGAGAGGCCGCCTGAGGTTGATGAGCGAGTCGGCTAGAGGAGGAGAGTCGAAATTGAGGGGGTTTTCCAGCTGATTTCAAGCTTAGGAGAGTTGGGGCAAACTGGGGTGTCTTAAATAGGCCCTGGAGGTTGATTTTGTGCTTGGAAGCCAAGCTTCCAAGCAAGGTAGGTTCGATGGCGATGGCAACTCAAAAGAGACCCAAATCTCTCATGCATTCGCATGAGAGATTGGGTACCAAGTAGGGCCTCAAATTGGGTTCACATTGGAGGGGATTTCTCAGAGAATCTCCTTTCCAATTTTGAAGGGGATTCTCTAAGAAATCAGGGAGAAATCACCTTCTCAAGTTTGTTAGAGTAGGATTCCTCCTCTATAATGGTGAAGGGACCTAATTGCAAAGAACGATGAAGAAGCTAGGGGGTCAAATGCAAGGGTTTTTGAAAGATAGGGGTAGAAATGTAATCAGGCTGGACCTATTTGTAAAGTGGGTCAAGATGAGTTCCCTCTAGGTCCAAATTATGGTGAAAACCTAATTTGAACCTAAGGAACCCAATGGTGAAGTTGGATTTTAGGTTTATCCACGTTTGGTTGGGTAATTTACGTAAAAACCTAATTTAGGGTAAATATTTGTCTGAGATCTCATTCTAGGTCAAAATGGGTTCCAATGGCCAAATTGAGAGTTCTAAATCCTAGAGAATATTTTTTTATAATTTTTTGAGGATTTCGGTGAATTTTATCTTGACCTGAACCTTGTTTAATCAAGTGGGTTTGTTTTAGGGTTATAAGAAGTCATTTAATTCCCAGAATTCACACGAACCCTTTTCTGTTTGATTCAACCCACTTATTATCTTGTTAAGAACATTTGACCTGTGTTTATCCCTTGAGAAAACCCGTTGTACTGCAATGGTAAAATTACAGTTTTACCCCATATTTCTTGCTCTTCACTCAGAAAGGTTATGCAGTGAATTAAGACCTCCAGTTGGTTATGTAAGAGCTTTTATTCTCTTCATTAGGTCAAAATGAGCTAGTTAGGGCTCATGATGGTGTTCCCATCAGTGGGGTTTGATCTTTTTGTGGTTGATTCTTAGAGATAAGCGGGTTTTCCTCGATACACGTGTCTTCAAACATTGTCTTGATGTCGCATATCTATTCAATAACCCTACAATTGATTCCTGATGAGAATCTCATCATGAATTCTAACTAGCACATTTTGACCTAATAAATTGAACAAAAGCTCCTATAAAACCTAAGGGAAGGCCTAAATCAGGGAATTGTTGAGCAGAGAATAAAACATTATACAAGGGGTAAAACTGTAATTTTACCATTGCAGTATATGAACGGAATTTCTAAGGGTCTAGACACAGGTCAAATGAACTTAATAAGAGAAAAAGTGGGATGGTTTGGTCAGAAAAGGGTTATGACAAAATCTGGGAATTAAATGACATTCTATAACCCTAAAACAAACCCACTTTAATTCACGAAGTTTTAGGGAAGATAAAAATCAACTAAATCCTCTAAAATTCATGAAAAAATACCCCTAGGATTTAGAACCTTCAATTTGGCCGTTGGAACCTATCTTGACCTAGATTGAGACCATACCCAATTTTTGACCTAATTTGGATTTTTGTGCAAAATGTCCAATCAAACATGGTCAAACCTAAAATCCAACTTCACCATTGGATTCCTTAGGTCAAAATTAGGTTTATACCACAATTTAGACCTAAGGGAAGGTCGTCTTGATCCACTTTAAAAAATGGTACCCAATAATTACTTTTTGACCCTTAGCTTTTTGAAACCTTGCAAAGGCCCCCCTATCTTTCCCGTCGTTTTCTTCAATCTGGTTCCTCTGCCACCCGCTGCGCAGGCCATACCTCCAACAACTTTGCGCGGAGGATGGCGCTGTGCATGCATGGGGAGCCGACCCCAGATTTGAAAGAGGAGCTCCCTCCGGAGCCCCCTACCGCATGGGCCGGCACCCATGCCCTGTCGGCCGCTATACCTCTCGTGCGAACGTGCGAGAGGTATGGGTCTCCATCTGCCCACACCTCCGGCGGAGTTTTTCCTGCCGCTTTCGCGAGCTTCGTGGCCGACTGATGCCTATTTAAGGAGCAGCACCCTCCACCGCATCCTTTAAGTCTGTTTTGGCCAGAGATAGCCCCCCAATCTCGTCTCCTCCTCCGGCCATCTGCCCGCAGCTTTGGCGACTCTCTTCCTCCTTTCTTGTCGCCCTGCTACCATACCAATGGCTGGGTTACCTCAGCCATCTTCAGCCACGCCTCGCCGTTCTAGCAGGCGCCCTCCAGCCCCTCTTCCTCGTCGTCGTCTCTTCCCCTGGGCACCTTCATCTCCGACGACGGCAACACTGGCCATGCGCCACCTCTACATCCCCCCTTCTCTCTGGACTTGTAGTTAAGCTCTCCTTACTCCCCCTTTTATTTCCTCTCTATCAATTGGTTATTTCGACTCCTCGACAGCACTATCCACCATCGCCATCTCTACCTCTGACCACCAACTCCGGCGAGGCCATTTCAATACCACAGATAGCTCCACCCCTCGCCAACCGATCCTTGGGCATCACCTTCACCCAATGATCACCCCCCGACCCTCCATTGACCGCGCCACCCACTATCGCCTTCCCTCGAACAGACCCACTCATGCAAACTCAGAACGACTTGGGCATGCACACCCAGGCCATTCTGAGCCTCGCTGACGCCTGCAATAACTTCGTCGTGCTCTGGCGAAGCCTGCCGAGCGTCCTGACGTGGCCGAGAGGCCGTTTTGCTGATTTCAGGTCTTCGGCCTTCGCCGCCATTAACGCCGAGCTTGGAGCAGGCTCGCAAGCAGCTCCAGGAGGCGCGCCCAGGTTGCGCGAAAGGCTTCCGCGCACAGCTCCAGGTCTTCAATTGGCAGCGAAGACCTCGGCTGGGGCGGCTATTGCTCTCACTCCCTGCTGCGGGCGCGCGAGAGAGGTGGGGCATAGATAGTCCCACCTTGGGCGTTTCCAAGCGCCCCGCAATGCATAAATTGTAAAAGTGATTGAGGCTTATCGCCTCAGTCACACAGGGTGAGGTCCCTCTCACCCGCTCACCCGGCCTCGTCTGCAACCACCCCATGCAGACCTGGCCCGAATCAATTACCCCACCTATGCACACCTCGCCCGCAGTCGCACGCCGGTGGGCCTAGTCCTGGGCACGTCATCCGACCCACGTACCCGAATAGGCTCTGGGAGAGCAAACCCTGGAGTTAAATAGAGAGAGATGCGGGGAGGGTAGGGGTTAGGTTTTGCCTAACCATATGCCTGCGCAGGGAACAGAACAAGAAGAAAGGAAGGAGCAGCCGAGGACTTAGCCACACCAAGGAGCTGAAGTAGGAGAAGAGGAAGAGGAGAAGCTAGCTGAAGAAGAAAGAGACACAGCTTAAGAATGAAGAAGAAGACCAGACAGGAAGCCAACTGAAGAAGAAGGAGAAGGTAGAGACAAAGCGAAAGGGAAAAGAAGAGAAGGAAGCTGCCACAGAGAGGAAGGCCAAGCAGCTGAAAGAAGAGAAAAAGAAGCCAAGAAGAAGAAGCAGCAGCAGCAGAAAGAAGAAGAAAGAAAGCACAACACTGTAGCAAATGGCGACTTAAGGCGTCTGATCCATGGAGTCAGACGTCTGAAGACAGAAAGAAAGGAGCTTAGCCCTAATTTGGGTTCACAACATGCCTCTGGTTCAACACATTATTTGGATTAGGTAGAGGTTGTGAAGGAAGTGCACCAGGTTGGCGGGGATTTGCCATCTGGGCGAGTTGATTTCGAACCTCTGTGATCTCGTCCTTGTGCTGTTTTTTCATAGTCGCATTCGTTTTCTGAATGTCAGCTATAGTCTGAAGGATAAGAGTGATTTGATCTCCGTGAGTTGGCCCAGATTGATAGGTTGGGTTGGGTAGAGGCTGAGGTGGTTGATATGGACGAGAAGCTTGTGGTCGGGGTTGATATTTAGGTCTTTGATTCTGATTGTTCCCCACCCACGTGAAATTAGGATGATTTTGCCATCCAAGGTTATATGTGCTAGAGAAAGGATCGTTCCGGATGGCGTCGAGATCCTCCTTATGTAGGAACTTTTATTTACTTTGTATGACCAAAACAGGGTAGTTAGGACTCATGATGGTGTTCACATCATGACTTAGGCCAAGATTTTACAAATTAAACTGACCTAGGCCCAGCTGATGAGAACCTCATCATGAGCCCTAACTAGCATATTTTGACCTAATAAAGTGAACAAAAGCTCCTACATAACTAAGAGAAAGGCTTAATTCAAGGGATCACTAATCTGAGAAGAGAATATGAAACAAGAGATAAAGCTGTAATTTTACCATTGAAGTGCATCAACGGGATTTCTAAGGGTTTAGACATAGGTCAATTGAACTTAATAAAAGAAAAAGTGAGATGGTTCAGTCAGAAAAGAGTTATTGTGAAATTTAAGAATTAAATGACATTCTGTAACTCTAAAAAAAATCCACTTAAATTCACAAGGTTACAGGCAAAATAAAAATCAACTAAACCCTCTAAAATTCATGGAAAAATATCCCCTAGGATTTAGAACCTTTAATTTGTCATTTGGAACCTATTTTGACGTAGATTGAGGTCTAAGCCCAATAGTTGACCTAATTTGGGTTTTCATGCAAAATATCCAGTCAAACGTGGTCAAACCTAAAATCCAACTTCACCATTGGATTCCTTAGGTATAAATTAGGTTTGTACCAAAATTTGGGCCTAAGGGAGGGTCATCCTGGCCTACTTTGCAAAATGGTCCACCTAATTACATTCTGACCCTTAACTTTTGGAAACCTTGCAAATACCGCCTCAACTTTTTGTTACTTTCTTCATTTTCGTCCCTTTGCCATTGCAGCAGGGACCCATACCGCCGACGACTTTGCAAAAATGTTTTTTCCTCGTTTCCATGGGGAGCTGCTCCCAGATTTGAAAGGGGAGTCCTCTGCGACACCCTCTACCGCCTGAGCAGCTCCCCATGTCCTGAATCGCCCCATACCTCTCGTGCGAACGCTCGAGAGGTATGGGTTCCACTCTGGCCATACCTCCAGCGAAGACTTTCAGCCACAACTATGCCACTCTTCCCTCTGCCCGTGCCTATTTAAGCAAGCCCAAATCCCTCAGCTTCTTCTAAGCCTGTTTTGGCCAGAAATAACCCCCCAAATTCGTCTCCTCCTCCGGCCATATTCCCGCAGGCTCCGACGACTCTCCCTCCCTCTTCTCGTCGCTCTGCCACCGTACCAGTGGCAGAGCCATCTCTGCCTCGCTCCTCCGCATCGCATCGTACCCACGCGAGCCCCTCTGACCTCCTCGTCGTCGCCGCCTCTCCATCTCAGGGTCTTCGTCTCCGGTGACGGCAATTTGCTTCTGAAATACCAATTTTCTTCCTGAGTTCGACCTTGGAAGTTTTTGAACTTCGAGTAATAAAATTGATAATCATTTTCACGGTGATTTCAAATATACTACAATGAATATCTGTTTAAACTGCGAACTGACGATTATTTTTGGCGCCGTTGCTGGGGAGCAACAGGCATTTTAGAAGCTTTAATCACAATTTTTGATTCATGACTAACTTAATTTCTCTATTTTGTTGTGTTTATCGCAGGAAAAGCCAAGGAGAGAAAAGCAGCTACACAACAACCACACTAGGGAACAGGTAAATTCTTATTAGCCCTCTCTCTTAATCCCCTAAAAATCTAAAGAGGAAAAACAAAGAAAACTCAATCTAGGGCTACCTGTTTCTATATTTAGTAATTCACAAAAGTTGCCTGATTTTTAATTTCAATACATTTCTAATTGCATATCCACCTAAGGTAACTAGGGCTAAAACCTTCATGATTGAGCCCTAGATACCCATTTCTGAGGTAACTAAATTGGACCAACTAGAGCCAACCTAAGGATTACAAGCTAGGTTTTGAGAGACACATCCTTTTCTAAGAAAAGAAGCAAAAATTCCAAAAAGAGGTGTGCCTAAGCCTTGTTTGAAAAAACCTATCCAAGAGAAACCCTAATGTTGACGGTGTCTCGATTGTGTTTTAACAATTAGTTACGTCGTAGTATAGGTGATCAAGCGTTGTCAACAAATAAAGGTTTATTACTCAAAAACCTAAGTATCCGAGGTTGAACACTGGGAGCAATTGGAATTTATTACTAATCTCAAGAATGTAATTGAACACTTAATTACTCAAAACTTAATTCAAAATATATAAATGCATGAGTATGAAAATTAATAGTGGCAAAAAGAAAGAATTTGGACGTCTGATCATGGGATCAGACGTCTTAAAAGATGTTTCCCTTGTTCTTCTTCTTCTTCTGATTTTCTTCCTTTCTTCTTTGTGCTTCTTCTTTCTTCTCTGCCTTCTTTCTTCTTATTTTCCTCTGTCTTCTACCTTTCTTCTTTCTGCAGTTTCTTTCTCTGCGAGTCTTCTTCTTCCTTCCTTGGCTCTACTTCCCTTGCTTGTCTTTCCCTTTCTTTATTTCTTTGCAGATCTTCTCCTTGGTTCTGCTTTCTCTTCTTCTTCTTCCTTCTTCAGTTCCTCTTCTCTTTGTCTTCGCTTCTTCCCTCTGCTTTGCCTTTCCTTCTCTTTTTCCTCTACAAAGGCTTCCTTCCTTCTTCTTTTCCTTTGCTAGCAGCGGCTAAGTGTCAGCTTTGCTTCTCCCTCCTACCTTCCCTGCACAAACCAAAGAGGAGCAAAACCTACCCCTCTACCCACACCTGCGTCTCTCTCTCTCAGTGTAAACCACTCTTCAGCAAGCTCTCCCAGAGCCGGGTAAACGGGTCGGGTCGCACGCACGGATCCAGGCGCATCGGCGTGAGTGTGGTGCGCGAGGAGTGCTCAGGATGGTGTCGAGTCGGGTCGCCGGATCCGTGTGGTGAGATCACGGACGAGGCGATGAGTATATGTGAGGGACCTTACCCTATGTGCGTTCGGAGGCAAACGACTTATATCACAAAAACAATATAAATCACACCAGCGCTTCACAGCTTACCGAGGTGGGACTATTGCTCCACCTCACTTTCATGCGCGCCCGCAGGAGTCTGTTCTCCAATTGCCACAATTGTAGGCTTTGCAGTGTCACTTGCTGAGATAGATGTCTTCGTGATGCCTCCCCGAGTTAGCTGCACTTAGAGCCCTGAAGAATTGCAGCTTGGAGAAAGCAAGAAGCTTCCTAGAGTCACCGCTAATGGCAGCCGGAGTGTGAAACCTACCTGACACAAAAAGAGCCTTGCGGCTTAATCAGACCACGGGAGCACCTTCGCTGTGTCACGGCGAAGGTGAGGCGCTAGGTGGCAGGCAGCGGGACGACCTAGGTGTGCATGCCTAGGTCGCCCTGTGGCCGGACGAATGGGTTTGATCGGGGGGTAGTTGTGGAGGCGTAGAGGGTCTATGGATGGGTGGAGGTTATTCAGTGAGGTGAGGTGGAGGTTATGTGGTGGTCAGCGAGACGTGTGGGGTTGCGGAGTGATGGGAGCGTCTCGCCGGAGGGTGGCTAGAGATGAAGAAGATGGTGGTGAACAGCGACGGTCGAGGGGCGTTTGGTGAAATAAGATGAGGGAAGTGAAAGAGGGGATAGAGAAGAACAGTTTTAACCTAACTAAAGGGACGAAGGGGATGAGAAGGTGGCCGGCAGTACCTGCTTTCGCCAGAGAAGAAAGTGTCCAGTGGAGGAAGACGGCGGCAACGACGGGGCTATGGCAGTTCGTGCGGGTGTTGCGTGACGCGGAGGAGGATGAGGAGGACGGCTCTGCCACTGGTTTTGTGGCAGAGCGACGAGGAAGAGAAGGGGGTCTCGCCGGAGCTCGCTGGACCCCTTGGCCGGAGAAGAAGAGGGATTTGAGGTGGAATCCCGACCAAGTCGAGTTGAGGAGGTGCGGCCGAAGCTGGGGGTTAATTTATAGGTGCTGGCCGAGCTTCTGGTGCATGGAGGGCAAGCCTTCTGCCATCGACATCTCGCTGGAGATGGAAGGTAGTTAGATACCCAAATCTCATGCGTTCGCATGAGAGATTGGACAAGAATCAGAGATTGTGATCGGGCTCAGATGGAACGGGATTCCTCAGATAATCTCCCTTCCAATTCTGGGAGATCTCTGAGGGATCAGAGGGTATCCCCCCAGCCTTCCTCGTCAGAGAAGGATTCCTCCCCATTAATGGCAGAGGGACTTGATTGTAAGATTGGCGACAAAGCTAGGGGGGTTTATGTGATGGTTTTCAAAAGATAGGGACCAAAATGTGATTAGGTGTACTATATTGCAAAGTAGGTAAAGATGACCTCCCTTTAGGTCCAAATTTTGGTACAAACCTAATTTGGATCTAAGGAATCCAATAGTGAAGTTAGATTTTAGGTTTGACCACGTTTGGCTAGACATTTTACGTAAAAACCCAAATTAAGTTAATTGATGAGCTAGGACCCTAATCTAGGTAAAACTAGGTTCCAAAGGTCAAATTGAATGTTCTAAACCCTAGGGGATATTTTTCCATGATTTTTAGAGGGTTTAATTGATTTTTATCCTGACCAAAACCTTGTTGAATTAAGCGGGTCTGTTTTAGGGTTACAAGATGTCATTTAATTCCTGGATTGCACATGAACCCATTTCTGATTAAATCAACCCACTTTTTATCTCATTTAAACCATTTGACCTATGTTTTGTCTTTGAGAAATGCCATTTTTGTACTGTAATGGCAAAATTTTGATTTTAACCTTTATTTCATGTTTTCATTTCAGAACACTTATTTCTCCAAATAAGCCCTCTTCTAAGTTATGCAGGACCTTTTATTCTCTTTCTTAGGTCAAAATGAGCTAGTTATGGCTCATGATGAGGCTTTCATCATACCCCCATGCCTAGCTTTTTCTAGTCCCTTAGCAAAATTTCAAGGTTTTAACTTCTGTTCTAGACCCTGAGTGTCTGTCATCAGTTATGATAAATGCTTCTCTTTTTCTTTTGTAATTAGGTCAGAATGCCGACAATAGGCCTAGAGGTACTCAAGTATTAACCAAAATCCGGACTTGACCCGCTTTAGCCTCAGTCCTTTGCAAAGGTTTTTAAGGCCCGCAGAAACTAACCTAGGGTTTGTTGGACTCCGCGGTTAAAGCACCCGTGCTTGAAACATTTTTAACCTAGGTTCAGTGCATTTTTTTTGTAAAAGAGAGACAAAAGATTTATTTGTTTGGAGAGTTTTCTCCCTCTTTTCTTTTTATTTCTAGCTTCGGATTGGCTTCTCAACACGGTCTGTATCGGATTTCTCGTCCCCATCATCAATCCTCAAGGGTCCCTGACTATCGATGCTTTGAGATAGCACCGCCCATGGCAACCCCCGGAACCCTGGCTTTCCAAATTTCGACATAATCCCGCCCATGGCGTTCCGTGGCCGAATTCAGAACCTGGCAATCGACATTTCATGATAATGCAGCCCATGGCATCTGAACCAGCAGAGTGCTTACAAGCCCCCGGTAAGATATTTAAATATCCTAAGAGACAAGCACCGAGGAGATGATATGTTGTTACGCATCTTCGAGGAGAATTTCCCACCTCTCCGCGCTGGGAACTCGTCCAAATCAACTTGTGTTGATCGGTCGCTTCTAATCTAGGTGACTTTTTCAGAACATTAAACACTTTTGCATGATTTTGATATTTAGGCGCACTTAACCAGACTGTGTGAATTGGGGTGCCTAGGTTACCAAATCCCGCAAATCGAAGGTCAGTTAATGAGGCCGAATACTTCCTAAGCATTAGACCTAATACTTAATGTTACGAATGCGTGGCTTCAGACATTTTTAAGATGTCTGGGAGGTGTCCCAGACGTCTGACCAGGCGTCTGGAACCCCTTTCAGACGTCTGGGATTCGGTTATTTTCGGCACGCATGTTTCGTCTGCGCGTCTGAGCGCGTAGACCTGCGAGCGTCTCTCTCTCTTTTTCCCTCTCCCTCCTGCGCCCTCTGTCCCGCTCTCTCTCTCCTCCTTGCGCTGCCTTAAAAGGCCACGCCCTCCCCCTCACTCCCGTCACCTCCGCCCCCTTTCCTCTCCTCCTTCCAGCCGATGCGCGAGAGCGAGCGCGAGTGAGCGGCGGCAGCGACAGCCGCGGTTAGCATGGGAGGAGGTACTGCGCGTGGGAAGAGGCGCTCGGCCGTGAGGGCGAGCTTGCCGGGGCTGCTAGGGCCAGCTGGCGAGGGGGAGCAGCGAATGTAGGGTGATGCGGGAGGCCTGTTGCAGCTCGAGCAGCAGGCAGACGAGTCGCGGCTTGGTCGAGCGTCGCGAGCGGAGGGCGAGTCGCGCCCTGGTTTTGGAATTTGCTCCAGAATCAGACATCTGGGCTTACAACCAGATGGCAGGGAGGACATCTGGAGGACTGTCCAGACGTCTGAAAGGTGAGTTATTTCCATCTTTCTTCCTCTTCTTCGACTGACCATACTAAGAGAGAGAGGAAATGGGTACGCGTAGGTTGTGGATTTGCATCCAACGTGAATCAGACGTCTGGCTGCAGTGCTAGACGACGAGAGCGACTTCCAGACGTCCGGGGTGACCATCGGACGTCTGGGAACTAGGCCAGACGCCCCTGCAGGCTTCTGGACGTCTGAGAGACCACGCAGAGCAAGGTAACCCCTGATCCACTTTTTGAGATGTCTGGAATAAGTTCCAGACGTCTGATTTTGCACTGTTTCGTCGTTTTCGACCCGTTTAGGGCCCGTTCGGGTTCCGTTTTCCGCATTTCGGGTTGCGTTCTTTTCGGAATTAAATCCTCTACCCGTCTACAGTAGCTATATACTATTTTGAGAAACTCCTTGTGTTTGATCCTTGTGATAGGACCCCGTTCCGTTGCAGTCTCGGGGTTTGCGGAGGAACGTGGGATTCCCGACCACGTCCCCAGTACTCCTGTTGTAACCGGTAGAGTGGCTTTTAAGTTTATTGGTATAATTTGTTAAATTATGGAACCATAAATAGCACCTAGGACATTGCATGAATCCTAGGAATGAGAAACTAGAATGAATGGTAGATCCTAGGGTGTTGCATGAATCCTAGGGTTGGAAAACTAGATTGTATGATAGATCCTAGGGTATGGCATGAATCCTAGGATGTGAAGAACTAGTGGAATATATGAATACTGCAGTCTTGAAAAATGTGGAAAGGAAATAATAACTACCTGTGAATTGAATTAACAGCTGCCTGCTATGAATAAATAAACGTGATTGAGAACATGGATTGTAAGAACGTGAAACTGGAAAGTGAAACCTGGATGTTCTGAGTTAAAAGAGCTGGAACCCTACGGGGAATTAGGAGTGGAACTCCTGGAAAGAGAAAGGAATGGAACTGAGAAAGAAAGACGTGGTAGTGTGCTGTCTCTTGGGTACGTAGTACCAAGGGAAGTACCTGTACCTATTTAGTGCAGAGCGGAGCCAGCCGCCCTAGGGACCCGGGGTTAGGACTGGCCACTTTGTACCGACTTGCTGGCCCTCGCGTACGTAGTACGAGGAGAGCTACTAGTGTAGGGAGGGCACTAGCTACCCCACGGGCCCCGGGGTTCTGCTAGCCTCCTACACCGACTTGTTAGGCCCACTCGGCAAACCAGGGTAGTCAGGCGAGGGTGCGCCGACTGTGGAGGGGCAAGGCCCCTATTTGGTTACTGTGGAGGGGTTGGACCCCTGTTACTGAGAGGGCTCTGCCCTGTACTGGTTCCGTGCTGTGCTTAGGCGCACCTGTTAACGGAAACGACTGACCGCGTGCCAGTGCGGGTTAGCTACCTGTGCGTTTATCACGTGTGCCGTAGTCACCGTTACGCCTGTCCGTGACCTTGGGGTGGTTGACTGAGAGTAGGATCACCACGGGGGACTCTCTCGGCCAGGAGAGCAGCACGTGCTACTTCTACTATTCGGAAAAGACTGCAATTAAGATCGTTCCCACGAGGAACATTCGAGATCAAGTGAAGGATATGAGAAATAGATAAATTGTGAGACAATAGAAAGACGTAATTAAAGAAAGTAACAGAACATAACAGCTACTGTACACTTCATTGTTTCTTTAGTTTAGCTGCCACTCTACTCAGCGTTTTGCTGACATGTTACACTCGTTACCTTTCAGGATCAGGTGTTGAGCAGCCAGGGTCAGCGGCTGCAGAGGACGCTGGGCCGAGTAGGGTCCAGTAGAGTTACCACTGTTCTCTTGTACCTCTTTTTGGTTCCACTGTAGTGAGTAGTTCTTGTTTCCGCTGTACTTTTCCTACCTACAGTTCATATTATGATTTGAATGTTGTGCTACTATTGTGGTGGTATATACTGTAGTGGTTTCTTTCCTTACTGCTGTATTTTCTTACTGTTAGTTATATTCATGCTGAATGTGGTTTATTTTACTGCTCTTTTGGTTACTTCCTCATTGGACGACCAGGTCTTGGGTTTAGTCGAGTCGGTC
Source organism: Thalassia testudinum (assembly GCA_037157565.1). NCBI lineage: Eukaryota > Viridiplantae > Streptophyta > Magnoliopsida > Alismatales > Hydrocharitaceae > Thalassia > Thalassia testudinum. The sequence goes on from JAZHRO010000038.1 coordinate 475,178, forward strand.
CGGTTCTCGTGTCTCGTAGGGACTCGGGAATCTGGTCGTTACACTTAAGCTTCGCATTTTCCCCAACCTCTTGAGGATTATCCAGATTTTAGCAGATACGTGAATTTTTAAGCTAAAGAATCTAGCCCCAAGAGACCTAAGATCAGCATTCCTACTAATCTCTTTTTATGTCTCCTTAGCACTTTTTTCTTTTTCTCTTTTCTTGATCTGGTTTAAAACTTCAGTTAATTCCTTGATCTCTTACTAATGACTATTTCTTTTTCTTTTTCATTTTGTGCTCCTTTTTGTCATTTTTGCTCTTTTTTCTCCTCCTTATGATTATGTGGCTCACAAAAATTCCTCCCTCCATTTTTTTTTCTTTTTCATAAATTTTAATTTTTTTGTGTTTTTGACATATGTGAATTTGTTTTTGTGAGAATCCTTTTGACTTTTTCTTAGTTCTGTATGTATGCACTTTATCACCCCCCCATGCCTAAGTTTTGCAATGTCCTCATTGTAAATGGAGGGTGTGAAATAGTGTCGAGGTCAGGGACTTAAAACAGGATATATCGGGTGAGTGAATGGGTCGGAAATGACTGATGCGGACGATTTCAAGCTCTAGTACATGTACCAGAGGTGAAATCAACTGTCTAAGGCTGAACTCAAGGTGCAATGGACGTGAAGTATGGATAGATAATCAGACGGGTCTCTATTTTTGGGATGACGGGTTGCCTCCCGTTAAGCGCTAAATTCAACGCCTTCAGCCGAGCGGAAAATGGGGTGGAGAGGGAGTGGTAAAATTAGTGAAATTTTGTAAAACAAGCACCTTGATTAAGAGCCTGGTTCAAGGTGCTTGTTTTACAAAATTTCACTAATTTGGATGGATATGGAAGTGAAAACTTGGGTTTAGGCTGAGTCGAATCAGCCTGGTCAGAGTAGGGTTCCGAAAAATAATCCATGCATGGTGTGGGAACCCTACAAGGGTGATCAAAGAATGATGGCTCCTGTTTTTCGGTCTAATCAATACCCGATACCTGGTATAGATATGGAGTTGAATCATCTATAAACGGCTCAGTGAGAGGTGAATCAGAATAGAAATTGAGTCCGGTTGCGGGTCGGGGTAAAGAATGGGTTTTGATTGGTTCTGTATATGTGGAGCAAGTGGCTTCAAAGAGAATTGGCTTGTTATAATCAGGAAGTAGATTTTCTCCGATATTATGGTTAGATTCGAAATCGTCGGAGAGTTTGCGAAAATCAAAATCTGAATGAGATTCAAGATCATGAGTTTCACCATAGAATAAATCATATGTTGTAGATTCAGCAGCCTGACTGGGGTCTAACCTAAATGTTAATTTTGAGCTTAAAAAGATGTCCCTATCTGGTAGAGGCTCAGGTTGTAAGTTGGTAGGATAGACCTAATTGAAACTTCACTTGTCCAACTCCTTAGTTTCTATATCGTAAATTGGCATGACTTCCGAAAAATCGATTAGTTCCTCTGAGGATGTTGGCGATGGATATTTATCAAATAGAGACCCAAAATCGTATTCTCCATTAAAGATTGATCTTCCACATATGGGGCCTTGAAATCTTCCCAATAGGTTTCAGATTTAGATTCTGGGCTTAGGATGTGGGTTGAATTACTAGAATCTAGGTCTGAATAACCTTCGAGGGTCACCTTATCAGAATAAGGGAGGAAATTTACACCCTCGAGAGGTTCAATTCTACTTTCATTATTGCAGGATTTTTGGGATTCTAAGCCTAGTGATTCATGGTCTAGAGTGGGCTCATCATTATGTTTTCCTGCATTTGGAGCTTTCCAACCTTCTTCAATATCAGGTACATTGTACTCCATCTGGGTTGGGAATCCACAACCATTTTGTGCTTCAAACCCAAGATCAGATTGATCCTAGATGTTATCCCAAGATGGTTCACCCTCTGTTTGTGGTATATACGGGTACTTCTGGTCGATAATTTGTTTTACTAATCTCATTATCTCTTCCCATTTTTCAAGACTATCTTGGTGTTGCTTCTAAAGTCGAGGATTTGTCATACATTGAAGGTATTCAAGATTGTGCAGTTTTTCTATCTCAATGTACCCAGTGATGAGCAAGTCACAGGTTAATCCTTTTGTGGCTTCTGCCAATAGTACTTTGGCACAAGTTATGATAAAAGTTGTGGTTGTTGGGACGTCAACCTGAATGTTTTCTATTGGTGTTGAGGTTTTGTCTTCCTTTTCATAGAATTTCAGGACATCCACAATCATCCTCTCTCTCATGGATCTCCGATATTCAGGTTTTTTGAATGGTAGTCCTAAGTGGAGTGGCTGCATATTTGGACCAGGTGGTGGAATCAAGATGTAGAATCAGAATTTGAATCAAGATGTAGAATCAAGTTTTGAAGCGATTAGATCTGAATAACGAGTCCCACTGAAAATGTGTGTGCTCTAAAGAGAAAAGATGAGGGACTGGAGATGCTTTTGACCCAATCAAGACACCCAAAGAATGTTTGGATGACTATGGAGGTTCGGGGCGAATGATACCCCTTGATCAGAAGATCGTCCACCTGAGAATTACCTGGGCAGCCAGAGAGGGAGAGTCCTGCAAAGACCCCTACACGGTAGAGCATCCCCACGGGTTACAAGGTTTCCCCCACCCGACCTCTCTTGTCACTAAGATTCCAGGTAGACCAGAATGGGGACCTTGACTTCTTAAGTCTATCACTTTTATTTCAAAGGTGCTTTAAGGTTCTCACTTGAACTTTAGATAGTTTGATGTTGTGACCTAATTTAGAGGTTGGTTGACCCAAGGGGTCAACTTCACCTGACCTGTCCTATAGATGGCAGAATGATTCTAGGCTTGGGACCTAGAGATCACCCTGATTTGACTCCCAGTTTATTAGATCCAAGATTTTAACATTCAAGTGATTTTAGAGCTTAATTTTTCTGAAGGTTTGTCTTGTTTAGACCTCTTCAATCAAGGGCTTGGGTAGCACACTGATGCGGGAGGTTCATTTCCTTTTATACAAGCATGTGTGAACTAACACTCCAATACCCTACTGTAGAAACCCTAATTTGGATCTATTTCCAATCCTCTTTTTCACAAAAATTCTCTTTGGACTTAAAAGCAAGAAGTGTGTTGTCTGTAGAGATTAAGCGTGATTTCTATTAGGCACATGAAGTTTGTGGGATAGAATCTAAAAAAAATCGCTCCAACTTCAAGAAGATTTGAAAGATTTTCGCAAAATCAGGAAACGTTTGCCTTAAAAATGGTGATTACTATAGAAAGAAGGCAATTGATTCCTAAATTAATTTTCTTCCTTTTGTCTTTCAAAGCTTAGGGGATAATTTAAGGAAGAAAATAAATTACCTGCCCTGGAGTGGTTGACTTGCAGGAGGGATCTTCTCGCGAAATACCTTGCAAGATAAAAACAAAGCCAAGTAGGGCAAGTTAGTCTTCAATATGATAAAAAGAATGTAAAGACTAGTGATAAATTACACGTTGCTCCCCGGCAACGACACCAAAATGTTGACGGCGTCTCGATCGTGTTTTAACAATTAGTTACGTCATAGTATAGGTGATCAAGCGTTGTCAACAAATAAAAGTTTATTACTCGAAAACCTAAGTATCCGAGGTCGAACACAGGGAACAATTGGAATTTATTACTAATCTCAAGAATGTAATTGAACACTTAATTACTCAAAACTTAATTCAAAATATATAAATGCATGAGTTTGAAAATTAATAGTGGCAAAAAGAAAGAATTTTGACGTCTGATCATGGGATCAGACATCTTAAAAGATGTTTCCCTTTTTCTTCTTCTACTGATTTTCTTCCTTTCTTCTTTTTGCTTCTTCTTTCTTCTCTGCCTTCTTTCTTTTTATTTTCCTCTATCTTCTTCCTTGCTTCTTTCTGTAGTTTCTTTCTCTGCGAGTCTTCTTCTTCCTTCCTTGGCTCTGCTTCCCTTGCTTGCCTTTCCCTTTATTTCTTTGCGGGTCTTCTTCTCCTTGGTTCTACTTTCTCTTGTTCTTCTTCCTTCTTCAGTTCCTCTTCTCTTTGTCTTCGCTTCTTCCCTCTACTTTGCCTTTCCTTCTCTTTTTCCCCTACGAAGGCTTCCTTCCTTCTTCTTCTTTTCCTTTGCTAGCAGCGGCTAAGTGTCAGCTTCGCTTCTCCCTTCTGCCTTCCCTACACAAACCAAAGAGGAGCAAAACCTACCCCTCTACCCACACTCGCGTCTCTCTCTCACAGTGTAAACCACTCTTCAGCAAGCTCTCCCAGAGCCGGGTAAACGGATCGGGTCGTGCGCCCGGATCTAGGCGCACCGGCGTGAGTGTGGTGCACGAGGAGTGCTTAGGAGGGTGTCAGGTCGGGTCTCCAAATCTGTGTGGTGAGATCACAGACGAGGCGGTGAGTATAGGTGAGGGACCTCACCCCATGTGCGTTCGGAGGCAAACGACTTATATCACAAAAATAATATAAATCACTCCAGCGCTTCACAGCTTACCGAGGTGGGACTATTGTTCCACCTCTTTTTCGTGCACGCACACAGGAGTCCATTCTCCAATTGCCACAACTGCAGGCTTTGCGGCGTCACTTGTTGGGACAGATGTCTTCGCGATGCCTCCCCGAGTTAGCTACACCTGGAGCCCTGAAGCATTGCAGCCTGGAGCAAGCAAGAATCTTCCTCGAGTCACTGCTAATGGCGGCCGGAGCGTGAAACCTGCCTGACACAAAAGAGCCTTGCGGCTTAATCAGACCATAGGAGCACCTTCGCCGTGTCACGGCGAAGGTGAGGCGCTAGGTGGCAGGCCGCGGGACGGCCTAGGCGTGCATGCCTAGGTCGCCCTGTGGCCGGACTGATGGGTTTGATAGGGGGTAGTTGTGGAGGCGTAGAGGGTCTGTGGACGGGTGGAGGTTATTCAGTGAGGTGAGGTAGAGGTTATGCGGTGGTCGGCGAGACGTGTGGGGTTGCGGAGTGATGGGAGCGTCTCACCGGAGGGTGGTCGGAGATGAAGAAGATGGTGGTGAACAGTGGCGGTCGAGGGGCGTTTGGTGAAATAAGATGAGGGAAATGAAAGAGGGGATAGAGAAGAACAGTTTTAACCTAACTAAAGGGACAAAGGGGACGAGAAGGCGGCCAGCAATACTTGCTGTCGCCAGAGAACAAAGTGTCCAGTGGAGGAAGACGGCGGCGATGACGGGGCTATGGCAACTCGCGCGGGTGTTGCGTGACGCGAAGGAGGATGAGGAGGACGGCTCTGCCACTGGTTTTGTGGCAGAGAGACGAGGAAGAGGAGGGGGGCTCGCCGGAGCTCGCTGGACCCCTTGGCCGGAGAAGAAGAGGAATTTGAGGTGGAATCCCGGCCAAGTCAAGCTGAGGAGGTGTGGCCGGAGTTGAGGGTTAATTTATAGGTGCTGGCCGAGCTTCTGGTGCGTGGAGGGCAAGCCTTCTGCCACCGACGTCTCGTTGGAGATGGAAGGTAGTTAGATACCCAAATCTCTCGTGCGTTCACACGAGAGATTGGACAGGAATCAGAGATTGTGATCGGGCTCAGATGGAAGGGGATTCCTCAGAGAATCTCCCTTCCAATTCTGGGAGGAGATCTCTGAGGGATCAGAGGGTATCCCCCCTGCCTTCCTCGCCAGAGAAGGATTCCTCCTCATTAATGGCGGAGGGACCTGATTGTAAGATTGACGAGAAAGCTAGGGGGTTTATGTGATGGTTTTCAAAAGATAGGGATCAAAATGTGATTGGGTGTATTATATTGCAAAGTAGGTCAAGATGACCTCCCCTTAGGTCCAAATTCTGGTACAAGTCTAATTTTGACCTAAGGAATCCAATGGTGAAGTTGGATTTTAGGTTTGACAATGTTTGACTAGTCATTTTACGTAAAAACTCAAAATAGGTCAATTGATGAGCTAGGACCCTAATTTAGGTCAAACTAGGTTCCAAAGGCCAAATTTAATGTTCTAAACCCTAGGGGATATTTTTCCATGATTTTTAGAGGGTTTACTTGATTTTTATCCTGACCGAAACCTTGTTGAATTAAGCGGGTCTATTTTAGGGTTATATGATGTCATTTAATTCCTAGATTGCACATGAACTTATTTCTGATTGAATTAACCCACTTTTTATCTCATTTAGACCATTGGACCTATGTTTTATCTCTGAGAAATCCTGTTTCTGTACTGCAATGGTAACATTACAGTTTTAACCTTTATTTCATGTTTTCTTCTCAGAACACTTATTTCTCCAAATAAGCCCTCTTCTAAGTTATGCAGGAGCTTTTATTCTCTTTCTTAGGTCAAAATGAGCTAGTTATGGCTTATGATGAGGCTCTCATCACCTAAGCAATCAAGCTCTTAATCTACTTGAATCCTAAAAGAAAGGACCTAAAAGCTCTCAAAGGAACAAAGAGGTGAAGTTTGTCCTTTGGGTCAACCAACCTTAAAATTAGGTCACTTTGCACTCAAAAGGCTCAAAGTTCAAGTGGAACCCTAAGCACCTTGATCTTAACTAAAAGCGGTAGACTTAAGAGGTCAAGGTCCCCATTCTGGTCTACCTGGAATCTCAGTGACAAGAGAGGTCAGGTGGGGGAAACCCTATAACTCGTGGGGATGCTCTACTATGTAGGGGTCTTCGTGGGACTCTCCCCCTCTGGCTGCCCAGGTAATTCTTAGGTGGACGACCTTTCTGACTAAGGGGTATCATCTGCCTCGAACTTCTATAGTCACCCAACATATTTTGGGTGTCTTGATTGGGTCCAGCACATTCTAATCTCATCCAATCCTTCGATGTATGCTTGGTAGGAGGTCCTTGAAACCTCTAGAAATCCACTCTCCCCGATGCCAAGCCTCGATACCCTTGTTTGTGCAGCAACCACACCACATAAATCTTTCCTCTGATTCAGAAACAACTTCTCCTTCTTCTTCCATCATGGCACAGCCTGTTGAAGAAGAAAACAACCTTGAGCACCAGCTTCAGCGCCTAAATGACCTCTTCCAAAACTTCATGAACCCACCATAGCATCCCATGATGCGAGATCACTATAATCTCACTGCGGTGGCAATTGAGCCTTGAGTCTGAATCCTGGCTGGAGGTCCTGATTCTGAATTAAAGCCCAATATGATTCATGCCATACCAAAATTCTATAGGCTTAACTCCGAGGATCCATTCCAACATATTAAACAGCTCAAGCATCTGGCCCAGACCTTCAGGTCAGATGCACAAAATCGGGATGTTTTTCTCATGAAGATGTTTTCTTTCTCCCTCATGAACAAGGCTACTCATTGGTACCAAACTCAGACTGTCCGATCAACACATGGGATGAACTTCAGTCCGAGAAGTTCTTTCCTGTTGGTTGGACAAATGCCTTGCGTCATCAGATTACTCATTTCACTCAACAAATGGGAGAACCACTTCCCGGTGGACTTCATAGTACTAGACATGGACGCGCCTAAGAACCCAAGGGACACACCAATCATATTAGGGAGACCCTTTCTGGCCACTGCTAGGGCCAACATAAACTGTGAAGAGGGCCAGATAGAATTAAAAGTTGGGAATCAAACCCTGAAGATTGACATTTTTAAGGCCCAACAAGGGATTAATTGCGGGGTTATAGAGCAAATATGTGATATCAGAGCTGTGGTTGATGAATTACATACAGAGGACAACCTGATTATCCCTGATCAACCACTAGAAAATCAAAACCCGCCAACAGAGGAGTGCGAACATGATCTAGACACACCTATGACTCCGACCCTTGTTCCTGATACAAACCTCGATCCACCCGCTGCTGCTGACAATCCTGTCATGGAACTCAAGCCCCTTCCCGAGCATCTGAAGTACGTCTTTTTGGATTCCAATCAGACGTTTCCTATGATTATCGACTCTCGACTAACACCTGACCAGGAACTTCATTTGATTACTGTTCTCCAGCAACATCGTAGAGCCATTGGATGGACTCTCGATGATTTGACTGGTATAAGCCCTTCATACTGCACACATTGAATCTACACAGAAGAAGGCGCACGACCTTCACGAGAAATGCAAAGACGCTTAAACCCTAAGCTATAGGAGGTCATGAAAAAGGAGATCATAAAGTGGTTAGATGTAGGGATCATCTACCTGATCTCCGATAGTCGTTGGGTGAGTCCAATACAGGTGGTGCCTAAAAAGGCCGGACTTACCATTATCACGACTGAAACCGGAGAAGTCATTCCTACCCGAATAGCTAACTCATGGAGAGTCTGCATTGATTACAGAAGACTCAATTCCTCCACGAAGAAGGATCATTTTCCACTACCATTTATTGATCAGATCCTTGAAAAAGTAGCGGGAAATAGGTTCTTCTGCTTTCTTGACGGGTACTCCGGTTACAACCAGGTGGCAATCCACCCAGAGGACCAAGAAAAGACCACATTCACCTGCCCCTTCGGGACGTATGTGTTTTGAAGGATGCATTTCGGTCTCTGCAATGCACCTGCAACTTTTCAGTGGTGCATGCTTCCCATATTCTCAGATATGGTAGGTGACTATCTGGAAGTCTTCATGGATGACTTTTTAGTTTTTGGAGCATCATTTGACGATTGCCTTCAACACTTGGTCCAAATGCTCAGGCGGTGCATCGATGTGAATTTGGTTCTTTCCTGGGAAAAGAGCCACTTCATGGTGCCTGAGGGAATTGTCCTGGGACATTTAATCCCGGAGAAAGGCATCCAAGTGGATTGAGCTAAGGTTAACCTGATTTCCAAGCTCCCTATGCTTAGCTCGATTAAGGACATTCGATCTTTTTTGGGGCACGTCAGTTTTTACCGTCGATTTATCTCTGATTTTTCAAAAATCGCGTGCCCCCTGACCACTCTTCTCTCCAAGGATGTGCCTTTCGAAATTTCCAAGGAATGCACTCAAGCATTTGAGATCCTACATGACCGAGTCACCCAAGCCACGATCCTACAGTCCCCTGATTGGTCTCAACCCTTTGAGATCATGTGCGATGCGCCTGACTTCGCTGTAGGAGCGGTTTTGGGGCAGAAAATTGACGGGAAACCTGTGGTCATTTACTATGCCAGCAACACACTGGATGAGGCTCAGCGTAACTATACGGTTACTGAGAAAGAGCTGCTAGCTGTTGTATTTGCCCTAGAAAAATTCAGATCATACCTTCTGGGTTCCCGTGTTATCATATACTCGAATCATACACCTGTGAGGCATCTCCTTGCAAAGAAGGATCGAAACCTCGATTAATCCGATGGATCTTGCTGTTGCAAGAGTTTGACCTTGAGATTCGCGACAAAGCGGGAAAGCAAAATGTGGTAGCTGATCACTTGTCCCGTCTTCCTTTTGAAAAAATTGACCCTTCTGGACCCATCACAGAACATTTTTCTGATGAGCACCTCCTGACTATCAGTACAGGTCTTCCATGGTTCGCAGATATAGTAAATTACCTGGCATCACATCAGATTTTGTCCAATTGGCCGAAGGCCAAGAAAGACAAATTACGTTTCGATGCCAAGTATTACCTATGGGAAGACCCATATCTATTCCGCATTGGTGCTGATCAGATAATTCGACGGTGTGTCGCGGAAGTGGAAATCAAAGACATACTCTCATTTTGCCATGACCAGGCATGCAGTGGACACTTCTCAGGACACAAAACTGCATCAAAAGTCCTCTAGTGTGGCTTTTACTGGCCCACAATTTTCAAGGATGCATACGATCACTGTAAGGCATGTTCCCATTGCCAGACTTTGGGCAACATGAGCCATCGAGACATGATGCCTCTACAGCCGATCTTGGTATGCGAAATTTTTGATATTTGGGGGATTGATTTTATGGGACCCTTCCCGATCTCGGATGGCTTCGAATACATCTTACTCGCAGTTGACTACGTGTCCAAGTGGATAGAAGCCATTCCGACCCGAACCAACAATCATAAAGTTGTTATCAAATTCATTCATCAAAACATTTTCTCAAGGTTCGGGATTCCACGAGCAATAATTTTCGACGGAGGGACCCATTTCACAAACGCTCAATTCAGGTCACTGATGACCAAATACGGGGTGTCACACCGAATCTCTACTCCTTACCTCCCCCAAACTAATGGTCTAACTAAGCTATCAAACCAAGAGATCAAGAAAATCCTTCAGGTTACTGTTCGACCTGACAGAAAAGATTGGTCTTCTCGGCTTCTGGAAGCATTGTGGGCCTATAGGACCACCCACAAGACCCAATTAGGAATGTCTCCCTTCAGACTAGTGTACGGGAAGGCATGTCACCTCCCCGTCGAATTGGAGCATAAAGCCTATTGGGTAGTACAGAATTGTAATTTAGATCTTTCTGAGGCTGGAACCCACAGAAGACTTCAAATAAGCGAGATCGATGAATTACGCCATGACGCGTATGAGAACTCACGAATTTACAAAGAATGGGTTAAAGCTTTTCACGATAAACACATTTCTAGAAAGATCTTTCATCCCGGTCAAAAGGTTTTACTCTTTGATGCCCGACTCAAATTATTCCTAGGAAAGCTACAATCTAAGTAGGTTGGACCCTACCTAGTCCGACAAATCTTTGGAAATGGAGCCATTGAAATCAGCCCACTCAGCCACGATTCCGAACGCTTTGTTGTGAACGGTCAGAGACTCAAACTGTTCATTGACGTGACCGATACAAATTTGGCTGATTCATCCGTTACCCTCCATTCCCCTTGAGCTCATTGCGTCCAGCCGATGGCGCAAAACTCAGCGTTTAACGGGAGACAACCCGTCATTCTTTGAAAAACCCGAAACCTTTTCTAACATTTCTACGTAGAATTTGTATTGCACTTTAGTGTTCATCCATTAGAATAGCCGACTTCACCTCAGGTATCTCTACCCGAGATTAGAAATCGTTCGCAACAAGTCATTTCGACCCGTTCACTCACCACACACCTGTCCTGATGCATGAACTAAGCTGAAATCGAACCCACCTAATTTACAATGGGGACATTGCAAATCTTAGGCATGGGGGGGTATGAAAGTGCAAAACGTCAGGAAAATTCATATCAAGGAAGGGTTTCAATTGAAAAAAAGAAGGAGAGACTTGAAGGAGGAGAGAAACAATTCAGGGTCACACAAAATGAGAGAAGGAAAAGTGTAAAATGCTAAAAAAGGAGCACAAAATAAAAAAGAAAAAGAAATAGTCATTAGTAAAAGATTAAGGGATTAACTAAAGTTCTAGACCAGATCAAGAAAAGAAAAAAAAGTGCTAAGGTGACATAACAAGAGATTAGTGGGAACGCTGATTTTAGGCCTCTTGGGCTAGATTCTTTAGCTTAAAATTCACGTATCCGCTAAAATCTGGATAATCCTCAAGAGGTTGGGGAAAATGCGAAGCTTAAGTATTAGGTCTAAAGCTTAGGAAGTATTCGGCCTCGTTAACTGACCTTCGGTTTGTGGGATTCGATAACCTAAGCACCCCAAATTCACACACAGTCTGGTTCAGTGCGCATAAATACCCAAATCACGCAAAAGCGTTTAATGTTCTAAAAAAGTCACCTAGATTAGGAGCGGCCGATCAACACAAGTTGATTTGGATGAGTTCCCAACACGGAGAGGTGGGAAATTCCCCTCGAAGATGCGTAACAACATATCATCTCCTCGGTGTTTGTCTCTTAGGATATTTAAATATCCAACTGGGGGCATGTAAGCACTCTGCTGGTTCAGATACCATGGGCGGCATTATCACGAAATGTCGATCGCCAGGGTCTAAATTCGACCATGGAACGCCATGGGCGGGATTATCCCGAAATCTCGAAAGTCAGGGTTCTGGGGGTTGCCATGGGCGGGATTATCTCGAAATCTCGATAGCTAGGGACCCTTGAGGATTGATGATGGGGACAAGGAATCCGATACAGACCGTGTTGAGAAGCCAATCCGAAACTAAAAATAAAAAGAAAAGAGAGAGAAAGCTCTCCAAACAAATAAATCTTCTGTCTCTCTCTTACAAAAACGCACTGTAAACAGAACCTAGGCTAAAAATGTCTCAAGCACGGGTGCTTTAACCGCGGAGTCCAAAAAACCCTAGGTTAGTTTCTGTGGGCCGTAAAAACCTTTGCGAAGGACTGAGGCTAAAGCGAAACAGGTCTAGATTTTGGTTGGTACTTGAGTACCTCGAGGCCTATTGTTGGCATTCTGACCTAATCATAAAAGAAAAAGAGCAGCATTTATCATAATTGATGACAGACACTCAGGGTCTAGAACAGAGGTTAAAACCTTGAAATTTTGCTAAGGGACTACCAAAAGATAGGCATGGGGGTATGATGAGAGCCTCATCATGAGCCATAACTAGCTCATTTTGACCTAATAAAGAGAATAAAAGCTCCTACATAACCTAGAAGAGGGCTTAACTGGAGGAATAAGTGTTATGAGAAGAAAACATGAAATAAAGGTTAAAACTATAATTTTACCATTGCAGTACATAAATAGAATTTCTCAGAGATAGAGCATAGGTCAAATGGTATAAATGAGATAAAAAGTGGGTTAAATTGATCAAAAATGGGTTCATGTGCAATCCAGGAATTAAATGACATTTGGTAACCCTAAAACAGACCTGCTTAATTCAATAAGGTTTTGGTCAGGATAAAAATCAATTAAATCCTCTAAAAATCATGAAAAGATATCTCCTAGGGTTTAGAACATTCAATTTGGCCTTTGAAACCTAGTTTGACCTAGATTAGGGTCCTAGCCCATCAATTGACCTAATTTGGGTTTTTACGCAAAATATCCAGTCAAACGTGGTCAAAACTAAAATCCAACTTCACCATTATATTCCTTAGGTCAAAATTAGGTTTGTACCAAAATTTGGACCTAAGGGGAGGTCATCTTGACCTACTTTGCAATTTAGTACACCTAATCACATTTTGGTCCCTATCTTTTGAAAACCATCACTTAAACCCCCCTAGCTTCCTTGCCAATATTACAATCAGGTCCCTCCTCCATTATTGGGGAGAGATCCTGCTTCAGCGAGGATTAGAGAAGGAATACTCTCTGATCCCTCAGAGATCCCCTCCCAAAATTGGAAGGGAGATTCTCTGAGGAATCCCCTTCCATTTGAGCCCGACCATGATCCCAGATTTGCACCCAATCTCTCGTGCGAACGCACGAGAGATTTGGGTATCTAACCACCTTCCATCTCCAGCGAGATGTCGGCAACAGAAGGCGTGCCCTCCACGCACCAGAAGCACGGCCAAGCACCTATAAATTAAACCCTAACTCCAACCGAAACTCCTCAGCTTGACTTGGCCGAGATCCCACCTCAAATTCATCTCCTTCTTCTCCGGCCAAGGTGTCCAGCGAGCTCCGGCGAGCCCCCCTCCCCTTCCTCTTCGCTCTGCCACAAAACCAGTGGCAGAGTCGTCTTCCTCATCCTCCTCCACGTCGCGCAACACCCGGTGCGCTGCCCTAGCCCCGTCGTCGCCGCCGTCTTCCTCCATTGGGTGCTTTCTTCTCCGGCGACAGCAGGTATTGCCGTCCGCCTCCTTGTCCCCTTCGTCCCTTTAGTTAGGTTAAAACTCTTCTTCTCTATCCCCTCTTTCATTTCCCTCACTCTATTTCACACAATCGACCCTCGACCGTCCCTATTCACCGTCACCTTCCTCATCTCCAGCCACCCTCCGGCAAGACGCTTCCATCGCTCCGCAGCCCCACACGCCTCGCCAACCATCACATAACCTCCGCCTCACCTCACTAAGTAACCTCCGCCCATCCACAGTCCCGCTACGCCTCCACAACAGTCCCCCAAACTCACCCATCCATCCGGCCACAGGGCGACCTAGGCGCGCATGCCTAGGCCACCCCACGGCCTGCCACCTAGCTCTTCACCTTCGCCATGACACGGCGAAGGTCTCCCGGTGATCTGATTAAGTCGAGAGGCTCTTTTCGTGTCTAACAGATCCCAAGCTCCGGCCGCCAATGATGTCGACTCGAGGAAGCTCCACATTTGCTCCAGGCTTCAGGACTGCAAGATTCCAGGAGCAGCTGACTCGGGTAGGTCTTGCGAAGACAAGGGGTCCTACAAGAGGCGCAACAGAGTCCGCAGTAGTGGCAATTGCAGGAAGGACTTCTGCGGGCGGGCGCGCGCGAGCGAAGGTAGCGACCATCATTCCCACATCGGTAACTTACAAAGCGCTGGCATGGTTTATATTAGTTTTGTGATATGGGTTCAGTGCCTCCGAACGCACTTGGGGTGAGGTCCCTCACCTATCTCACTGCGCCTCGTCCGTGGTTTCGCCTCACGGATCTGGCGCGATCCGACCCGACCCTGTCCTGAGCACACCTCGCGCACCACCGTCACGTCGGTGTGCCTGGTCATGGGAGCACGATCCGACCCGTTTACCCGGCTCTGGGAGAGCATCTTGAGAGTGGTTTACAGAGAGAGAGAGACGTGTAGGTAGAGGGTTAGGTTTTGCTTTGCTGTGGTTGTGTAGGGAAGGAAGAAAGAAGGAAGGAATGAAGCCAACACTTAGCCGCTACTAGCAAGGGAAATGAAGAAGAAGTAAGGAAGCCTTCGTAGAAGAAAAAGAGAAGAAAAGGAAGAGGCGAAGGAAAAAGAGAAGAAGAACTGAAGAGGAAAAGAAATAGAATACAAGCAGAAGAAGAAGAGGAACTGAAGCAAAGGAAGCAGGGCCAAGGAAGAAGAAGAAGACCCGTAGAGAGAGATACTGCAGGAGAAGAAAGAAACAAGACAGAAGAAAATAAGAAGCACTGCAGAAGAGAAAGAACAAGCACAGAGAAGAGGAAAGGAAGAAAATCAAAAGAAGAATCAAAGAAGGGAAACACATTTTTAAGACGTCTGAAAACGGTTGCGACAACTAGTTTTGTTAAGTTGTTGTAGTATAGCTAGTTATTGCCATCATTTCAAATATATAATTTTTTACTCGGAAAATAAAAGAGTTCCCGAGGTCGAACTCAGGGAGCAAGTCGTATTCTAGAGATATACATGTTCTATTACAAAAATAAAGAGAGAGAGAGAGAGATGAAAATTTGGCTTCTTCTTCTTTCTTTCTCTGTCTTCTCCTCTTTGGCTCTTGAATCTTTTGTTCTTCCTGTGTTCTTCTTCTTCTTTGTTTCTTCTTCTTCTTCTTCTGATCTCCGCAGAGTCTTCACTTGGCCTCTCTGTGTTCCTCTCTTTCCTCTGCCTCGCCTTCCTTCTTCTTCTTTGCCTTCAGGACGTCGTCTGATTGGAAAATCAGACGACTTAAACCGCTTGTTGCTACAGTGTCTCCCTTAGCTTCCTTCTTCTTCACCTGTGCCTGCACGCTCAAGAGTTCAGAGTCAGAGGGCAAAACCTACTCTACCCCCCACCCCCGCCCGTCTCTTTCTCTCTCAGAATTCGCTCTTAGGACAGCTCTCCCAGAGCAACCGGGTAGTCGGGTACACGGGTCGCGCTCGGGTGCAGGCCCACCGGCGTGCGTGGTGGGCGAGGAGTGCCGATCAAGTCGGGTCGGGGCGGCCAGATCCGCGTGATGAGCTCGCGGACAGGCCGGGTGAAGCGGTGTGAGAGGGACCTCACCCCGTGTGCTGAGGCGATAAGCCTACAGCACGTTTTCAATTTATATCGGTGCGCTGCTTCAGAGCCTTTCGAGGTGGGACTAAATGTCCCACCCCAATTTGGTTGCCTGCGCGGAGGAAGCAGCAAGCAGTCGAGGGCCAATGCGAGGGCCTCGCGCGAGGACTTCGCCTCAGCTACAGCCTGGCACTTCGCGAAGACACCCCACGCAGCCTGGGAGTCGGACCTGGGCGAAGCGCACCTGGAGCTGCAGGTTGAAGGTGCTTCTTCAGCGCAGCAATGGCGACGGCGGTCGAGATACCTGTCCACAGAGGAATGGCCTCTCGGCCTAATCAGATATGCGGAGAACCTTCGCCGTGGCACGGCGAAGGTGGTGGGGGGTCTAGCAGGCGGCGGGGCGGAGCATGAGGGTCGCCGTAGGTCAAACTGCGGGCGGAGAAGTGGGTGTGTTCGGTGGATCTGCAGAGGTCGGGTGGCAGGAATTGGAAGGGCGGAAATGGATCAGGGTGAGGAGGCGGAGGTTATATGCAGGTCGGCGAGCCGTGTGGGGTGCTGGAGTGATGGGAGTGGTTTGCCAGAGTTTGGCCGGAGGTGGAGAAGGTGAGGGTGATTGGTGGGAAATCGGGGCCGACAGTAAGGGTTTTCAGTATGGAAAAGAAAGAGGGGAGGAAGAGGAGAAGTTTTACCTACTAAGCTGGACGAGGAGGGGTTGGCGCAGGCGACAGTCGTATCGACTGTCGCCGGAGAATAAATTGCCCAGAGGAAGGGGCGGCGGTGAGGAGAGGGCCGGAGAGGCGCCCGCTGGGTGCGGCGTGACGCGGAAAGATCGAGGGAAGGTAACCCTGCTGCTGGTAGTGCGGCAGGGCGACGAGGAGGAGGAGAGGCTGCCGGAGCAAGGGGGCGTCTGTCGGAGTGGGAAGGGAGGAATTGAGGGGGTGTCTTCGTCAGATCCGAGCTGGGAAGAACGGCGGAGCGACGGGGGTATTTATAGGGGCAAAACCAGAGAGGAGGGCGGAGGGAGACGACGTGTCTCCCTTGCCAGAGGACGCCGGAGGAAGGATACCCATACCGTCCGTGCGTTCGCACGGCCAGTATGGGTGGGTGCAGCGCTCAGGGGGGTGTCCCTGCAGTGGCTGTTGATGCAGGGTACCCCCCATTGACTTACCAGGGCCCCTCCCTCACCCTACGCGGCGCCATGCTCCGCGCAAGGTCGCCGGAGCATGGCGCTGCTCAGGTTTTGCAGGAGGGACCTAAATGCAAAGAATGAAGAAGAGTTAGGGGCCAAAATGTGAGGGTTCAAAAGTTGAGGGCCAAAAAGTAAATATATGAGGACCAAAGTGTAAAGTTGGTCAAGAATGTTTCTTCTTAAGCCCAAGTTTTTATACATGACTAATTAGGACCTAAGGATTCTGATGGTGAATTTTATTTCTAGATTAAACCTTGTTTGACTGATCAATTTACGTAAAAACCCAAATTAAGTTGTTAATTGGGCATGGTTCTCAATGTAGGTCAAAATGGGTTCCTAAGGCCAAATTGAAAGTCCTAAACCCTAGATATTATTTTTCTATGAATTTTAGAGGATTTAGTTAATTTTTACCTTGCCTCAAACCACGTGAATTGAAGTGGGTTTGTTTTTAGGGTTATAGGATGTCATTTAATTCCTTGGAGTTGCTGTAGCCCTTATTGCGTCATCTCATCCCACTTTTCTTCTTATTAGGTTGTTTTGACCTATGTTTGGACCCTGATTTACCCTATTTTCAGATCGGGTTGGTGAAATTGCATTTTTACCCCTTAGTTTCTATTTTCTTTGTAAACTCAGAATCTCTCTGAGCCAAGCCTTTCTAGAGTTATGTAGGAGCTTTTTATTGCATATCAGGGTTAAGTGGTGCTAGTTTAGGGTTTGTGACGAGGTTCTCATCACACCCCCATGCCTAGCTTTTGCTAGTCCCTTAGCAAAAACCTAAGGTTTTAACCTTTGTTCTAGACCATGATATTCTTAACAACTTCAGGTAAGTGCCTTTTCTTTTGAACCTAGATTAGGTTAGAATGCTGACCATAGACTTAAAAGGTACTCAAGTACCAACCAAGATCCAGATCTGTCTAGCCTTAGCCTCAGTCTTTGGCAGAGGTTTTTAAGACCCACAAGAACTAACCTAAGGTTTATTGGACTTTGTGGTTAAAGCACCCCGTGCTTGAAACGATTTTTGCCCTGGTTCAGTTCGCAGTGCGTTTTGCAAGAGAGAGAGATAGAAAGTTTTTCTATTTAGAGAGTTTCATCTCTCTTTTTCTTTTCAGTTCTAGCCCAGGATTGGCTTTTTCAACACGGTCTGTATCAGATTCATTGCTCCCATCATCAATCCTCAAGGGTTCCTGGCGATCGATGCTTCGAGATAGCACCGCCCATGGCAATCCCCAGAACCCTGGCTATTGAGATTTCGAGATAATCCCATCCATGGTGTTCCGTGGCCGAGTTCAGACCCTTGCAGTTGACACTTCGTGATAATGCCATCCATGGAATCTGAACCAGCAGGGTGCTTACATGCCCCCAGTAGGATATGTGAATATCCTAAGAGACAAGCACCGAGGAGATGATATTTTGTTACGCATCTTTGAGGGGATTTCCCGCCTCTCTGCGCTGGGAACTCGTCCAAATCAACTTGTGTTGATCGGCCGTTCCTATTCTAGGTGTATTTTCAGAATTTTTGCGACGCTCCTACGTGATTTTGAATTTTTTATGCTTACTGAACCAGGCAGTGTGTGGGGTTGGGGTGCTTAGGTTACTGAGTCCCGTAAACCAGAAGTTAGTTAGCGAGGTCAAATACTCCCTAAGCCTTGGACCTAGTGCTTAAGCTTTTCATTTTCCTCAACCTCTTGAGGATTGTTTAGATCTTAATGGGTATTAAGAGTCTATCAAGAATGCCTAAGGTTTGCGTTCTTACTAATCTTACCAAGCACTTTTCATTTCTTTTCTTGAAAAAAATGGTCTAGACTAAGGTTAATTCCTTAGCTTCTTACTAATGACTATTACTCTTTTCTTTCATCTTTTTGTGCTCCTTTTCATTTTGTTTCTTTTCCTTCTCCACAAAATTTCCTTTCTCCCCTTATTCTTTTTATTTTGAAAAAATTTTTAATTTTTATGGTATTTTTGGCATATGTTAATTTTTTGTTTAAAACCTCTTTTTTCTATAAGTTTTGCACTTATACCCCCCCACGCCTAAGACTTGCAATGTCCTCATTGTGATTTAGGGGTTTTTATTTACTTAATTTATTCCTTAAGACAGATATTTTTGTGAGTGAATGGGTCGGGATGAATTCTGCAGATGATTTCTAATCTCAGATGCAAGCATCTGAGGTGGAGTCGGCTGTCTTAAAGGGTGAACCTTAAGTGCACAATGGTGTCAGAAAAAAGGTTTTAGATTTTCAAGAAATGACGGGCTGCCTCCCGTTAAGCGTTGAGTTTTACGCCATCGGCCGGGCGCAGCAAGTTCAAGGGGAATGGAGGATGAGGGATGATTCGCCGAATCAGTAGAAGTCACATCAATGAACGGTTTGAGTCTCTGACCATTCACGATGAAAGGTTCGGAATCATGGCTGAGTGGACTGATTTCAATTGCTCCATTTCCAAAAACCTGTCGGACTAGATACGGTCCGACCCACTTGGACCTCAGTTTCCCCGGGAAAAGTTTGAGTCGGGCATCAAAGAGTAGGACCTTTTGACCAGGATGAAAGATCTTTCTCGAGATGTGCTTGTCGTGAAAGGCTTTAACCCGCTTCTTGTAGATTCGCGAGTTCTCGTACACGTCTAGGCGTAATTCATCGATCTCGCTGATTTGGAGTTTTTTGTGGGTTCCAGCCTTAAAAAGATCTAGATTACAGTTCCGTACTTCCCAATAGGCTTTATGCTCCAGTTCTACGGGAAGGTGACATGCCTTTCCGTACACCAGTCTAAAGGGAGACATGCCCAATTGGGTCTTGTGGGCGGTCCTATAGGCCCACAATGCTTCCGGAAGTCGGGACGACTAGTCCTTCCTCTCAGGCCGAACAGTGACTTGCAGGATTTTCTTAATCTCCCCATTTGACAGCTCAGCTAGGCCATTTGTTTGGGGGTGGTAAGGAGTAGAGATTCGGTGAGACACCCCATATTTGGCCATCAGTGACCTAAACTGAGCATTTGTAAAATGGGTCCCCCCATCAGAGATAATAGCACGGGGAATCCCGAACCTTGAGAAAATGTTTTCATGTATGAACTTAAGAACAATCTTGTGATTGCAGGTTCGGGTCGGTATGGCTTCGATCCATTTGGACACGTAGTCCACCGCAAGCAGAATGTACTCGAAACCATCCGAAACAGGAAAGGGGCCCATAAAATCAATCCCCCATACATCGAAGATTTCGCATACGAGAATCGGCTGCAAAGGCATCATGTCGCGATGGTTCATGTTCCCCAAAGTCTGGCAACGACTGCATGCCTTGCAGTGACTGTATGCGTCTTTGAAAAGTGTAGGCCAGTAGAAGCCACACTGGAGGACTTTGGATGCGGTTTTATGCCCTGAGAAATGGCCACCGCATGCCTGGTCATGGCAGAAAGATAGGATATTGCTGATTTCCTCTTCCGGGACGCATCTCTGAATAATTTGATCAGCACCTATGCGGAAAAGGTACGGGTCTTCCCAAATGTAATACTTGAAATCAGAACGCAATTTGTCTTTCTTGGCCTTCGGCCAATCAGACGGTGTCTGATGAGATGCCAGGTAGTTTACTATATCAGCAAACCATGGAAGTCTAGTACCAACAGAAAGCAGGTGCTCATCAGGAAAATGTTCCGTGATGGGTTCGGAAGGGTCGATGATCTCAGAAGGAAGACGGGACAGATGGTCGGCTACCACATTCTGCCTTCCCGCCTTGTCGCGAATCTCAAGATCGAATTCTTGCAACAGCAAGATCCAACGGATTAGTCGGGGCTTCGCGTCCTTCTTGGCAAGGAGATGCCTTACAGCCGTGTGATCCGAGTAAATGATGACATGGGAACCCAGAAGATACGATCGAAATTTTTCAAGGGCAAATACTACGGCTAGCAGCTCTTTCTCCGTAACCGTATAGTTACGCTAAGCCTCGTCAAGTGTCTTGCTAGCGTAGTAGATGACCACGGGTTTCCCGTCAGCTTTCTGTCCCAGGATCGCTCCTACCGCGAAGTCAGACGCATCGCACATGATCTCAAAGGGTTGAGACTAGTCAGGGGATTGTAGGATAGGTGCCTGGGTGACTCAGTCACACAGGTTTTCAAAGGCTAGCATGCATTCCTTGGAGATTTCAAAAGGTACATCCTTAGAGAGAAGAGAAGTCAAGGGGCGTGCGATTTTCGAGAAATCTGGAATGAAACGGCGGTAAAAATCGACGTGCCCTAAAAAGGAACGAATGTCCCTGATCGAGCTAGGTACGGGAAGGCGAGAAATCAGATCAACCTTAGCTCGATCCACCTGGATGCCTTTCTCCAAAATTGAGTGTCCCAGGACAATTCCCTCAGGCACCATGAAATGGCTCTTTTCCCAGGAAAGAACCAAGTTCACCTCAATGCATCGCCTGAGTATCTAGACCAAGTGTTGGAGGCAATCATCAAAAGATTCTCCAAAGACTGAAAAGTCATCCATGAAGACTTCCAAGAAATCACCTACCATATCTGAGAATATGGCAAGCATGCACCGCTGAAAAGTAGCGAGTGCATTGCAAAGACCGAAAGGCATCCTTCGGAAAGCATACGTTCCAAAGGGGCAGGTGAATGTGGTCTTTTCTTGGTCCTCAGGATGGATTGCCACCTGGTTGTAACCGGAGTACCCGTCAAGAAAGCAGAAGAACCTATTTTCCGCTAGTTTCTTGAAAATTTGATCAATGAAGGGTAGTGGGAAATGGTCCTTCTTTGTGGAGGAATTGAGTCGGCGGTAATCTATACAAACTCTCCATGCATTGGCTAATCGGATAGGAATGATTTCTCCGATTTCAGTCGTTATGGTGGTGAGTCCTACCTTCTTAGGCACAACCTGTATTGGACTCACCCAACGACTGTCGGAGATCAGGTAGATGATCCCTACATCTAACCACTTAATGATCTCCTTTTTCACGACCTCCTGCAGATTAGGGTTCAAACGTCTCTGCATTTCACGAGAAGGTCGTGCGCCCTCTTCTGAATAGATATGATGAGTACAATAAGAGGGACTTATTCCAGTCAAATCATCGAGAGTCCACCCGATGGCTCTGCGATGTTGCTGGAGAACAGTAATCAGACGGGATTCCTGTTCGGGATTGAGGTTGGAATTGATAATCACAGGAAGGGTCTGATTAGAGCCCAAAAAGATGTATTTCAAGTGAGCAGGAAGAGGCTTCAACTCGAGGATAGGGTTATCAGCAGCAGCGGGTGGTTCAGTGTAGATGTGAGGTTCAAGGGTAGGAGTTACTGGGTTGTGTATGTCTGGATTCGACTCCTCTGTTTGCGGGTCAAGATCCTTCTGTGGTTGATGAGGCATAATCGAGTCATTCTGGAGGTGTGATTCATCAACCAAAATCCTAACGTCACAAATCTGTTCGATGACGTCGCAGTTAATTCCTTGTTGGGCCTTAAATATATCAATTTTTAAGGTTTGATCTCCAAATTTAAGCTCTATTTGGCCCTCCTCACAGCTGATGTTGGCTCTAGCAGTAGCCAAGAAAGGTCCCCTAGAATGATTGGTGTATCCCTAGGGTTTTTAGGCACATCCATATCTAAGACTATAAAGTCCACTGGGAAATAGAAATCCCGCACTCTTACGATAACATCCTCGAGAATCCCTTTTGGTGACTTTATAGATCGATCTGCTAATTGTAATGTCACCTCGGTTGGTTTTAGCTCAGATTCTTCTAGATGGTCAAGTAAGGATGTGGGTATCAGATTTATGGAAGCACCCAAGTCTAGCAATGCTCTATCAAATTGTGTATCACCTATCTTGCAGGAAATCAGGGGAGTACCAGGATCTTTAGCCTTGGGTGGGAGTCTGCTTAGGATTACAGAGCTGGCTTGCTTTGACAGAACAATTGGGCTCCTACCCTTGGTTCGCGGCTTACGCTGGGGTGTACACACGTTCTTTAAAAATCGTGTGTAAGCTGGTACGTTGCGGATTGCATCCATCAAGGGGATGTTTATGTGGACCTACTCAAAGAGCTTGACCAGGTCCTCCTCAGGTGCCACGGGCTTGGTGGTCTTCTTTCCCTTGGTCAAGGACTCGGGAAACGGGATCTTGATTGGTTCTTCTAGGATAGGTCCAGGTTGTGGATCTGGGATAGGGGTGGGGACGTCCTGGATTACTGTCCTAGGATTGGGATCACTACCAGGCTTGGAGTGGTTCGGATGAGGTGGGTCTTGGGTTTCCTTACCACTACGGGTTGTTACGGAATTAAGTCCTGCCTGGTTTTGGGTAGGATTGGGTAAGATAGGTTGCTGCTGGTAACCTGCAAAAGAGGTGGAGGCCTCTATCCCGTCAGGTGAAGGAACAGAGGGGGCCTGATAAATCATATGGGCATGGCCCAGGTTTGGGTTCATAACGCGCCGCTGGGTTGGCACGTTATTAGGATTAGGCAGAGGTTGGGAAGGAAGAGTGTCTGGCTGGCGAGAGTTCGCCAACTGGGTCAATTGGTTTCGGACCTCTGTAAGTTCGTCCTTGTGTTGTTTCTGGATAGCCGCATTCGTTCTTTGAATGTCAGCCAGGGTCTGAAGGATAAGGGACATTTGATCCTGATTTGGCCCAGATGGATAAGTAGGGTTGGGCCGAGGCTGAGGCGGCTGGTAAGGACGAGGAGGTTGTGGGCGGGGTTGGAAGGATGGTCTTTGGGTTTGGGAATTTCCCGCCCACTGAAAGTTAGGATGGTTTCACCATCCAGGATTATAGGTGTTGGAGAATGGGTCATTCTGGATGGCGTTGAGGTCCTCGCAGTTCTGAGGAACCTCCAGAGGGTTAGAGAAAGAGGGAATGGAATTCCCCTGGCAGGTGTAGAAGGAATCGGAAGGACCTCCGGGCAAAGATTCGGATGATGGGTCCATCCTAGGAGAAGATCGATGGAGAATGTTTTGCACAGTTTCCCTTGTGGAAGGAGGCTGTGCGAAAGGGTTATGCGCAGAGGTGGCTAGCTGCAGATGTTGAGTCAGCTCATCCACCTTCTTTTCGATAATCGAGACATTGTCCAATCGAATGGCCATTAACTCCAAGTCGACTGATGCGGACAGGCCCTGCGTCTCGTGTGCTCCCCTGAGATTCGTCGCTGCGCGGGTATTCGTCCTGTCGAATAATCCCATGGAGTCATTGTTGATGGAGTTCTCGCACATGTTTTCGAGAATCTCCCACACGGTGTCTTCATGTTGACCCATGATATTTCCTCCGCAGGTTGCATTGACGAAAAGACGGATGTCCTTACGGAGTCCCTGGTAAAAAGATTGGACCTGTTCCCATTTAGGAACTCCGTGATGGGGGCACTTTCTCATGAGATCCTGAAAACGATCCCATCCCTCATGGAGAGGTTCCCCTGTTTGTTGGGTGAAATGTGTAATCTGATGGCGCAAGGCGTTTGTCCGTCCAACAGGGAAGAACTTTTTCAGGAACTCGGACTGAAGTTCTTCCCAATTGTTGATCGGCCGGGTCTGAGTTTGATACCAATGGGCGGCCTTGTCCATAAGAGAAAAGGAGAACATCTTCATGAGAAGAATATCCTGATTTTGCGCGTCTGACCCAAAACTTTGGGCCAGATGCTTCAGCTGTTTGATGTGCTGGAAGGGATCTTCAGAATTAAGCCCATGGAATCTAGGTATAGCATGAATCATATTGGGCTTTAATTCAGAGTCAGGTCCTCTAGTCGGGATTCTGACTCGAGGCTCAACGGCCACCGCAGCAGGATTATAGTGGTCCCGCATCATAGGACGCTGTGGTGGGTGCACGAAGTTTTGGAAGAGGTCATTGAGTCGCTGGAGCTGATGCTCCAGATTGTTTTCTTCCTCAACTGGCTGAGCCATGATGGGGAAGAAGAACTTGGTTCTGAATCAGAAGAGAGAATAATGTGAGGGGGTTGCTGCACAAACACGGGCGTCGAGGCTTGGCTTTGACGAGAGTGAATTTCTAAAGGAGGTCTTAAGGGTGGTCTTAAGGACCTCCTACCGTACATGCACTGTTGGAAGAGATGAGTTTAGAAGGTGCTGGACCCAATCAAGACACCCAAAAATGTGTTGGGTGACTATAGAGGTGCAGGGCAGATGGACCCCTTGATCAGAAAGATCGACCACCTGAGAATTACCTGGGCAGCCAGAGAGGGAGAGTCCCGCAAAGACCCCTACACGGTAGAGCGTCCCCACGGGTTACAGGATTTCCCCCACCCGACCTCTCTTGTCACTGCGGTTCCAGGTAGACCAGAATGGGGATCTTGACCTCTTAAGTCTATCAATTTTTAATTCAAGAGCAAGGTGCTTAGGTTTCACTTGAACTTCTTAGGTGTTTTGAGTGCAATGAGTGACCTAAGTTGAAGGTTAGTTGACCCAAATGGTCAACTTTACCTGCTAGTTTTGCTTATTAGGTCTTGTCTTTTAGGGTTCAAGTGTTTAAAGAGCCAATCTTATTTTAGGGTTTCTTTGGATAGGTATTTTCAGATAATGGCTTGGGCACACTTCTTTTAAGGTTTCTCACTTCTTGTTTAAGAAGTGTGTCTCTAAATCCCTAATGTTGAATCTTATGTTGGCTCTACTTGGTCCAGTTAGTTCTTTGGTGGGTAATTAGGGCTCAAGCAAGAATGTGTTAGCCCCTAAATACCCTTAATAGTGTACAGGAATAATGGGTTGAAAACATGCAACTTCTTATGGTTTACTAAGTATAGAAGACAGGTTAGCCCTATATTGCTTGTTCTTTTCTTTTCTTCCTCTTTAGAGTTTAGGGGTTAATAGCGAGAGGAAAAAATTACCTGTCCTCGGAGTGGTTGTCGTGCGGTTGCTTGTCTTCTTGATTTCCTGTAGCTGCACAAAAGAGAGGAGATTATTAGAACTAAAAAGAAACAGGAATGTTTACCTCTAGAATAGCCGTTGCTCCCCGGCAACGGCGCCAAAAAATGAAAACGGTCGTGACAACTAGCTTTTGTTAAGTCGTTGTAGTATAGCTAGTTATTGCCATCATTTCAAATATATATTTTTTTACTCGGAAAATAAAAGAGTTCCCGAGGTCGAACTCAGGGAGCAAGTCATATTCAAGAGATATACATGTTCTATTACAAAATAAAGAGAGAGAGAGAGAGAGATGAAAATTTGGCTTCTTCTTCTTCTTTCTTTCTCTGTCTTCTCCCCTTTGGCTCTTGAATCTTTTGTTCTTCCTGTGTTCTTCTTCTTTATTTCTTCTTCTTCTTCTGATCTCTGCAGAGTCTTCACTTGGCCTCTCTGTGTTCCTCTCTTTCCTCTGCCTTGCCTTCCTTCTTCTTCTTTGCCTTCAGGACGTCGTCTGATTGGAAAATCAGACGACTTAAATCGCTTGTTGCTACAGTGTCTCCCTTAGCTTCCTTCTTCTTCACCTGTGCCTGCACGCTAAAGAGTTCAGAGTCAGAGGGCAAAACCTACTCTACCCCCCACCCCCGCGCGTCTCTTTCTCTCTCAGAATTCGCTCTTAGGATAGCTCTCCCAGAGCAACCGGGTAGTCGGGTACGCGGGTCGCGCTCGGGTCCAGGCCCACCGGCGTGCGTGGTGGGCGAGGAGTGCCGATCAAGTCGGGTCGGGGCGACCGGATCCGCGTGATGAGCTCGCGGACTGGTCGGGTGAAGCGATGTGAGAGGGACCTCACCCCGTGTGCTGAGGCGATAAGCCTACAGCACGTTTTCAATTTATATCGGCGCGTCGCTTCAGAGCCTTCCGAGGTGGGACTAAATGTCCCACCCCAATTTGGCTGCCTGCGCGGAGGAAGCAGCGAGCAGTCGAGGGCCAATGCGAGGGCTTCACGCGAGGACTTCGCCTCAGCTGCAGCCTGGCACTTCGCGAAGACACCCCACGCAGCCTGGGAGTCGGACCTGGGCGAAGCGCACCTGGAGCTGCAGGTTGAAGGTGCTTCTTCAGCGCAGCAATGGTGACGGCGGTCGAGATACCTGTCCACAGAGGAATGGCCTCTCGGCCTAATCAGATACGCGGAGAACCTTCGCCGTGGCACGGCGAAGGTGGTGGGGGGTCTAGCAGGCGGCGGGGCGGAGCATGAGGGTCGCCCTAGGTCAAACTGCGGGCGGAGAAGTGGGTGTGTTCGGTGGATCTGCAGAGGTCGGGTGGCGGAAATTGGAAGGGCGGAAATGGATCAGGGTGAGGAGGCGGAGGTTATATGCAGGTTGGCGAGCCGTGTGGGGTGCTGGAGTAATGGGAGTGGTTCGCCGGAGTTTGGCCGGAGGTGGAGAAGGTGCGGGTGATTGGTGGGAAATCGGGGCCGACAGTAAGGGTTTTCAATATGGAAAAGAAAGAGGGGAGGAAGAGGAGAAGTTTTACCTACTAAGCTGGACGAGGAGGGGTTGGCGCAGGAGACAGTCGTATCGAATGTCGCCGGAGAAGAAATTGCCCAGAGGAAGGGGCGACGGCGAGGAGAGGGCCGGAGAGGCGCCCGCTGGGTGCGACGTGACGTGGAAAGATAGAGGGAAGGTAACCCTGCTGCTGGTCGTGTGGCTGGGCGACGAGGAGGAGAGGCCACCGGAGCAAGGGGGCGTCTGTCGGAGTGGGAAGGGAGGAATTGAGGGGGTGTCTCCGTCAGATCCGAGCTGGGAAGAACGGCGGAGCGACGGGGGCATTTATAGGGGCAAAACCAGAGAGGAGGGCGGAGGGAGACGACGTGTCTCCCTCGTCGGAGGAAGGATACCCATACCGTCGGTGCGTTCGCACGGCCGGTATGGGTGGGTGCAGCGCTCAGGGGGGTGTCCCAGCGGTGGATGTCGACGTAGGGTACCCCCCATTGACTTGCTAGGGCCCCTCCCTCACCCTGCGTGGCGCCATGCTCCGCGCAAGGTCGCCGGAGCATGACGCTGCTCAGGTTTTGCAGGAGGGACCTAAATGCCAAGAACGAAAGAGAGTTAGGGGCCAAAATGTGAGGGTTCAAAAGTTGAGGGTCAAAAAGTAAATATATGAGGACCAAAGTGTAAAGTTGGTCAAGAAGGTTTCTTCTTAGGCCCAAGTTTCTATACATGACTAATTAGGACCAAAGGATTCTGATGGTGAATTTTATTTCTAGATTAAACCTTGTTTGACCGGTCAATTTACGTAAAAACCCAAATTAAGTTGTTAATTGGGCATGGTTCTCAATGTAGGTCAAAATGGGTTCCTAAGGCCAAATTGAAAGTCCTAAACCCTAGAGATTATTTTTCTATGAATTTTAGAGGGTTTAGTTGATTTTTACCTTGCCTCAAACCACGTGAATTGAAGTGGGTTTGTTTTTAGGGTTATAGGATGTCATTTAATTCATTGGAGTTGCTGTAGCCCTTATTGCGTCATCTCATCCCACTTTTCTTCTTATTAGGTTGTTTTGACCTATGTTTGGACCCTGAGTTACCCTATTTTCAGATCGGATTGGTGAAATTGCATTTTTACCCCTTAGTTTCTATTTTCTTTGTAAATTCAGAATCTCTCTGAGCCAAGCCTTTCTAGAGTTATGTAGGAGCTTTTTCTTGCATATCAGGGTTAAATGGTGCTAGTTTAGGGTTTGTGACGAGGTTCTCATCAACGTCTGATCCCATTGATCAGACGTCCAATTCTTTCTTTTTGCCATAATTATTTTTTAAACTCATGCAATTACATTTGAATTAAAGTTTTGAGAAATTAAAGTGTTCAATTACAGTTTTGAGATTAGTAGTAAATTCCAATTGCTCCCTGTGTTCGACCGCAGATACTTACGTTTTCGAGTAATAAAACGTTTATTTGTTGACGACGCTTGATCACCTATACTACGACGTAATTAACTGTTAAAACACGATCGAGTTTCGCGTCAACAGATAGTTATCCAGGATGTCCCTTTCCCATATCAAGAACCTGGACCTATTCTAGAGGAACCAACTGTTTTGAACGTGTGCCCCAAACGTAATTTAAGACGTCTGCGAGGTGGGCCAGATGTCGGACCAGACGTCTGGAATCACTTCCAGACGTCGTATCTGACGTCTGGGATCGTTGCCAGACGTCTGGAAATATGTTATCTTTGACACGCGCGGGTCGTCTGCGCGCCAGAGCGCGCAGACCCGCATATTTGCTTATTCCCTCTATGGCTGCAGATTCCCCTGCCGCGCTCCTTCTCTCTCCTCCTCGCGCAGCCTTAAAAGGCCACGCGCTCTTCCGTCACCACCGCCTCCTTCCTCTTCTCCTTCAGCCAGTGAGCGCGAGAGCGAGCGCGAGGTTGCAGCGGCAGCGGCGGCCGCAGTGAGCGCGGAGGAGGTGCTGCGTGCGAGAGCAGCGCTCAGCGTGAGGGCGAGCTCGCCGGGGCTGCCAGGGTCGGCCGGCGGGGGGGGCAGCAGGCGCAGGGCGACGCGGGGGGGACTGCTGCGGTCCAAGTAGCAGGCGCACGAGGTGCGGCGAGGCGCGGCATCGCGAGCGGAGGGCGAGTCGTGGCCTGATTCTGGAAACATTTCCAGAATCAGACGTCTGGGCTGATAGCCAGACGACGAGGGCGACGTCTGGAAGACCATCCAGACGTCTGAAAGGTGAGTTCTTCCGTCTTCTTCCTTCCTGTCGAGTGACCGTACTGAGAGAGAGAGTTGGGTGCGCGCAGGCTCGGTGATTCGCCATCCATCGCGAATCAGATGTCTGGCTGTAGTACCAAACGACGGGAGCGACCTCCAGACGTCCGGGGTGACCATCGGACGTCTGGGAACTAGGCCAGACGTCCCCGCATGCTTCTGGACGTCTGAGAAACCACACAGAACAAGGTAATTCTCTGATCCACTTTTTAAGACGTCTGGAAGAAGTTCCAGACGTCTGATTTTGCACAGTGTCGTCGTTTTCGACCCGTTGATGGCCCGTTCGGGTTCCATTTTCCGCGTTTCAAGTTGCGTTCTTTCCGGAATTAAATCCTCTACCCGTCTACAGTAGCTATACACTATTTTGAGACACTCCTTGTGTTTGATCCTTGTGATAGGACCTCGTTCCGTTGCAGTCTTGGGGGTAGCGGAGGCACACGGGATTCCCCATCACGCCCTCATTACTCCCGTCGTACCTGGTAGAGTGGCTTTAAGTATAATCTTTTAAATTATGAAACCATAATTAGAACCTAGGACATTGCATGAATCCTAGGAGTGAGAAAAAGATTGAATGGTAGATTTCTAGGGTGTTGCATCAATCCTAGGGCTGGACAACTAGATTGTATGATAGATCCTAGGATATGGCATGAATCTTAGGACGGGAAAACTAGTGGAATGTATGAATACTGCAGTCTTGGAAAATGTGGAAAGGAAATAATAGCTGCTTGTGAATTGAATTAACAGCTGCCTGTTATGAATAAATGAACATGATTAAGAATATGGGATGCATGAACGTGAAACTGGAATGTCCTGAGTTAAAGAGCTGGAACTGTACGGGGAATTAGGAGTAGAACTCCTGGAAAGTGAATGGAATAGAATTGGGGAAGTGAGCTGGCCCTTGAGTACGGAGTACCAAGGAGAGCGACTGTCCCCCCTGTTTAGTGCAGAGCGGAGCCAGCCTCCCCAGGGACCCGGGGTTAGGACTGGCCACTCTGTACCGACTTGCTGGCCCTCGTGTACGTAGTACCGAGGAGAGCTACTAGTGTAGGGAGGTACTAGCTACCCCATGGGCCCCGGGGTTCTGCTAGCCTCCCACACCGACTTGTTAGGCCCACTGGGGCAAACCAGGGTAGTCAGGCGAGGGTGCGCGGACTGTGGAGGGGCAAGGCCCCTGTTTGGTTACTGTGGAGGGGTTGGACCCCTGTTACTGAGAGGGCTCTACCCTGTACTGGTTTCGTGCTGTGCTTTGGGCGCACCCGTTAACGGAAACGACTGACCGCGTGCCAGTGCGGGTTAGCTACCCGTGCGTTTACCGCGCGTACCGTAGTCACCGTTACATCTGTCAGTGACCTTGGGGTGGTTGACTAAGAGTAGGATCACCACGAGGGACTCTCTCGACCAGGAGAGCACCACGTGTTATTTCTACTGTTCGGAAAAGACTGCAATCAAGATCGTTCCCACGAGGAACATTCGAGATCAAGTGAAAGATCTGAGAAATAGATAAATCGTGAGATAATTGAAAGACTTCAATAAAGAAAGTAACAGAACTTAACAGCTACTGTGCACTCTACTGTTTCTTTAGTTTTAGTTGCCACTCTACTCAGTGTTTTGCTGACGTGTTACACTCGTTACCTTTCAGGACCAGGTGTTGAGCAGCCAGGGTTAGCGGCTGTAGAGGACACTGGGCCGAGTAGGGTCCAGTAGAGTTACCACTGTTTCTTGTACCTCTTTTTGTTCCGTTATAATGAGTAGTTCTTGTTTTCGCTGTACTTTTCTTTACCTGCAGTTCATATTTAGTTATGAATGTTGTTCTACTGTTGTGGTGGTATATACTGTAATAGTTTCTTTCCTTGCTGCTGTATTTCTTACTGTTAGTTATATTCATGTTGAATGTGGTTTATTTTACTGCTCTTTTGGTTACTTCCTCGTTGGACGACTAGGTCTTGGGATTAGTTGAGTCGGTCCGGTTCTCGTGTCTCGTAGGGGCTCGAGAACTGGGTCCTTACAAGATGGTATCAGAGCAAGGTCGTCCCGAGAAGTGAATCAACTGACTGGAAAATAACCAATTCACATGTCTATAACTAGAGTAGCCACCACAACATATCTCTTGACATGAGCTCTTAGACATTTCCGTTCGGTATCGTTCCATAGTGACGTGTTCCGTTTTGTTTCGCATCTCCTTGTAGGTGATGCCTCGTCGTGGGACCAGTGAGGCGGGCCGTGACGAGAACCTCATCATGAGCCATAACTAGCTCATTTTGACCTAATACAAAGGATAAAAGCTCCTACATAACTCAAGGAAAGGCTTAACTCAGAGAGATTCTGAGTTCGCAAAGAAAATAGAAAATAAGGGGTAAAAATGCAATTTCACCAATCCAATCTGAAAACAGGGTAACTCAGGATCCAAACATAGGTCAAAGCAACCTAATAAGAAGAAAAGTGGGATGAGATGATTCAATAAGGGCAACAGCAACTCCAAGGAATTAAATAACATCTTGTAACCTTAAAACAAACCCACTTAAAAACACGAGGTTCGAGGTAGAGAAAAAAATCAAATAAACCCTCTAAAATTCATAGAAAAATAATCTCTAGGGTTTAGAACCTTCAATTTGACCTTAGGAACCCATTTTGACCTACATTGAGAACCATGCCCA
This sequence comes from Thalassia testudinum, assembly GCA_037157565.1. Taxonomy (NCBI): domain Eukaryota; kingdom Viridiplantae; phylum Streptophyta; class Magnoliopsida; order Alismatales; family Hydrocharitaceae; genus Thalassia; species Thalassia testudinum. The sequence goes on from JAZHRO010000038.1 coordinate 507,091, forward strand.
ATTAACAACTTAATTTAGGTTTTTACGTAAATTGACCGGTCAAACAATGTTTAATCTGGAAATAAAATTCACCATCATAATCCTTAGGTCCCAATTAGTCATGTATAAAAACTTGAGCCTAAGAGGAAACCTTCTTGACCAACTTTACACTTTGGTCCTCATTTATTTACTTTTTGGCCCTCAACTTTTGAACCCTCACATTTCTGCCCCTAACTCTCCTTCGTTCTTTGCATTCAGGTTCCTCCTGCCTAAACCTGCACGGCACCATACTCCGGCGACCTTGTGCGGAGTATGGCGCCACGCAGGGTGAGGGAGGGACTCTGGCAAGTCAATGGGGGGTGCCCTGCGTCGTCAGCCACTGCAGGGACACCCCCCTATGCACTGTACCCACCCATACCGGCCGTGCAAACGCACGGACGGTATGGGTATGTAACTCCGGCGTCCTCCGGCGAGGGAGACACGTCGTCTCCCTCCGCCCTCCTCTCTGTTTCGGCCCCTATAAATATCCCCCGTCGCTCCGCCGTTCGAGGGAGCTCGGTCCTGACGGAGAAACACCCTCTTTTCACTCTCTTCCCACTCCGACAGGAAGCCCTCCAGCTCCAGCGGTTTTTCCCTCCTCCTCGTCGTTCTGCTGCACTACCAGCTGCAGGGCTGCCCTCCCCTGCTCTTCCCGCGCCGCGCCGCACCCAACGCGCGCTTCTCCAGCCCTCTCCTCGCCGTCGCTCCTTCCCCTGGGCAGCTTCTTCTCCGGCGACAGTCGATACGACTGTCGCCTGCTCCGGCTCCTCCTCGTCCTGTTAAGTAGGTATAACTTCTCACCTTTCTCCCCTCTTCCTTTTCCTCACTTTAAACCCTTACTGTCGCCCTCGATTCCGACCAATCGCCCTCACCTTCTCCACCTCCGGCCACACTCCGGCGACCCGCTCCCGTCACTCCAGCACCCCACACGGCTCGCCGACCCTCACAGAACCTCCGCCTCCTCACCCTGATCAACCTCCGTCCTTCCATTCCCTGCCATTCGCCCCCTGCAGACCCACCGACCAAACCCATTTCTCGTGCTGCATTTCGACTTAGGGCAGCCCTTAGGCTCCGCCTCGTCGCCTACCTGACCCCCCCACCACCTTCGCCGTGCCACGGCGAAGGTTCTTCGCGTATTTGATTAGGCCGAGAGGTCGTTTCTCTGTGGGCAGGTACTTCGCTCGCCGCCACCATTGCTGAGCAGCGAAGCTTCTTCAACCTGCTGCTCCAGGCGAGCCACGCCCAGGTCTGACTCCCAGGCTGCGCGAAGCGTCTTCGCGAAGTGTCCCAGGTGCGCGGCTGGAGCGAGTGCCTCGCGGGAAGCCTCGACCGCCGCTGTTTCCTCCGCACAGGCGCCAAATTGGGGTGGGACAATTAGTCCCACCTCGGAAGACTCCGAAGCGACGCACTGATACAAATTGAAAAAGTGCTGGAGGCTTATCGCCTCAGCACACGGGGTGAGGTCCCCTTCACCCGCCCGATTACCCGGCCTCGTCCGCACTCACGCCCCGCGGACCTGGCTCCGACCCGATTAGCCCGACCTGCACTCCTCGCCAACCACCGCACGCCGGTGGGCCTGGACCCGGGCGCGACCCGTACCCGACTACCTGGCAGCTCTGGGAGAGCTTTCCTAAGAGCAGCTTCTGTGAGAGAGAAACGCGGGGGAGGGAGGGTAGAGTAGGTTTTGCCGTCTCTGATTGGAACTTTGAGTGTGCAGGCACAGGTGAAGGGACTGCGGAAGGGCTGAAGAGAAGAAGAAGAAGACAAGCGAGGCAGAGAAGAAGGCTGACGAAGACTGAAGGAAGGACCACCGAGTGGCACTGTAGCAGCGGCGACTTAAGTCGTCTGAGTGGAAAATCAGACGATGCTCTGAAGGCAGAAAAGAAAGAAGAAGCACATCACCACTGCTGTAGATAAAGAAGACAGAAAGAAAAAGAAGAAAGAAGGACAGACAACGTCCTGACAGCAAAAATAGAAGAAGAGCACGGGAAGGAGATCAGCAGAAAGAAGTAAAAAGAAGATCTGAAGAACAAAAAGCAGAAGAAGAAGACCACAAGGAGATAAACAAAGAGGAAGAAACCAAAAGCCAAAGAGAAGAGAAAACAAAGAGGAAGGAAGAAGAGAAGAAGAAGCCAAATTTTCATCTCTCTCTCCCTCTCTCTCTCTTTATTTTTGTAATAAGAATTTGTACCCCTAGAATACAACTTGCTCCCTGAGTTCGACCTCGGGAACTCTTTATTTTTCGAGAAAAAAAAATTATATATTTGAAATGATGGCAATAACTGGCTATACTAGAACGCTATAATAAAACCTAGTTATCTCTGGCCACCATTTTTTCAGGCCGCGGGCGCGGCCGAGGACGAGGTCGGCGAGGGGGGCGTGCCGTTGCCGACACCTCAGTGGACCAGCCACTACTCCCGGGCGTCCAGGCCCAGGACCTCGTCCGGCTGATACGAGACATTGTACGAGAGGAGCTCCATCCACCGCCCCGAGCACCTCACCCTGGGGTTGTGGAGGGGGAGTCCTCTGTGGGACCACTCGACGGACGCGGCGATGGACACGGGGGAGGGGATGGGCCGCCGCAGCCCCCACCTTCCTCCGACACTTCCGTGCACGAGGCACCTTCGCCTGGAGGTGCACCAGCACCTCCCCTACAGCGCCACTTCGAGCTTTTCGGGCAGTTCCGGAAGCTGAAGCCCCCCTCCTTCAAAGGGGATGAGGACCCGACCGAGACAAAGGACTGGCTTGAGCAGCTGGAGAAGATTTTAGACACCCTTCGCCCCCCTGTGGAGTGCCGCGTGGCTTTTGCCACGTACCAGTTGGAGAGTGCGGCACACAGGTGGTGGAGGGCGGTCCGGGGGCAGGAGAGGGACGAGCCGACGTGGGACCAGTTCATCACCCTCTTCTGCGAGCAGTACTTTCCCTAGACGTGGCAGGACCAGAGGAGGCGGGAGTTCCACACTCTCCGCCAAGGGACGATGACTGTGAGCGCATACCGCACGCGTTTCTTGGAGCTGTCCCGCTTTGCAGCGACAGCGGTAGCCACTGAGGAGGAGCGCCTTTGGAGGTATACCGAGGGGCTCCGGCCTGCGATCCGGGGGTATGTCAAACCCCTGAAGCTGCCTACGTTTTCGAGGGTGGTAGAGGCAGCTATGACTTACGAGGAGACCAACCCGTCCGCGCGAGACACCGACGGCGAGAGGAAGAGGCCCTTCCAGCCAGACTTCTCACAGGGCCGGCGAGAACGGAGACACGTGGAGTCCGCAGGAGAGCCATCACGTTTTACAGGGCCATCAGTGGCCTTTGGGGGCCCTCGACAGGGGCCAGTCGCCAGCACCGGACCCCCGCCCAGCCGACAGCAGGGACCCACTGAGGGAGGAAGTCGGGTTCCCCTCTGTTACCAGTGTGGCCAACCGGGCCACATTTGGAGGGACTGCCCGTCTAGGGCAAGAGGTCAGCAGATACTTCCCGCGCAGAGCACTGGAGGACGCGTAGGAGGCCGCGGTTCCCAGGCGCGAGGAGGAGGACAGCAGTCGCGAGGAGGGTACCGGCCAGCACCTACCCGTCCAACGTAGAGTGTGGCTGCTTCGTCCGCACCTAGAGCTGAAGGGCGTATCAACGCCCTAACACACAGGAACGCCAGAGCTTCGGGATCGGTGGTAGCAGGTATGGTTTCAGTTTCCGGCAGACTCATTTACACGCTTTTCGATTCCGGCCCTACGCACTCGTTTGTCGCAGCCAGTTTCGTAGTTAGTTTGGACCAGGAATATACACTGTTAGAGAATCCGTTTGTAATCAGAGGTCCGAGTGGTCAGCTGTTTGTAGCTGAGGAGGTGTACACGGATTGCGAGGTCAGCGTCGGAGGACATAGCCTGCCAGCTGACCTGATTATGATACAGATGGAGGACTTTGGAGTGATTCTGGGGATGGATTGGCTGTCCGCTTACCACGCCTTGGTGGACTGTTTTGAGAGGAAGATAGTCTTCTCCATTCCGGAGTTGCCTTCTTTCGAGTTTCACGAACAGCCAGTGGACGGAGGTTTCAGGTGCATTTTGGCACTTCGGGCGGCGAGACTTTTGAGCCAGGGGTGTGAGGGCTTCCTAGCTTGTGTGGTGGCAGAGCCCAGCCCTGTGGCAGACTTCCAGAGCATCCCGGTGGTCAGAGAGTACCCTGACGTGTTTCCAGACGAGTTACCAGGACTACCGCCCGAGCGTGAGATCGAGTTTGAGATCTCACTAGTACCAGGGACCAGCCCCATCTCCACCGCGCCATACAGGATGGCACTGCTTGAGCTGCGAGAGCTCAAGTCTCAATTGCAGGACCTTCTGGAGAAGGGGTTCGTGAGGCCCAGTGCGTCTCCTTGGGGAGCCCCGGTACTGTTTGTGAAGAAGAAGGATGGGACCTTATGCCTTTGTGTGGACTACCGACAGCTGAATAGGGTCACCATCAAGAATAGATATCCACTGCCGAGGATCGAGGACTTGTTTGACCAGTTGCGGGGTGCCACGATTTTTCCAAGATCGACTTGAGGTCTGGATACCACCAGTTGAGGATCAGGGAGACCGACGTCTCCAAGACAGCTTTCCGCACTCGGTACGGACACTATGAGTTTTTGGTCATGCCGTTTGGGCTGACCAATGCCCCTGCTGCTTTCATGGACCTGATGAACTGGGTGTTTAGACTGTACTTGGACCAGTTTGTGGTGGTTGTCATAGATGATGTACTCATCTATTCTAGAGATCGGACGCAGCACGGACAGCACTTGCGGATGGTTTTGGACACTCTGAGACGACGCCGGCTGTACGCCAAATACAGCAAGTGCGAGTTCTGGTTGAGGGAGGTGACCTTCCTAGGTCATGTGATCTCTGGAGACGGCTTGGCGGTGGACCCAGCCAAGGTTGAGGCAGTGCTCAGGTGGGAGAGACCGCGTTCAGTTACCGAGATTCGCAGTTTCCTGGGACTGGCAGGCTACTACAGACGATTCATCAGAGGATTTTCACAGATTGCGCGTCCTATGACACAGTTGACCCGGAAGGACGTGCCTTTTGCTTGGATAGACGCCTGTGAGGCGTGTTTTCTGGAGTTGAAGGAGAGGTTGACCTCGGCTCCCGTGCTCACCATCCCTGACAGTAGTGGCGAGTTCGTTGTGTACACGGATGCCTCCTTGCAGGGGTTAGGAGGTGTGCTCATGCAGAGGGGTCACGTTGTCGCTTACGCTTCGCGGCAACTGAAGCCCCATGAGCATACCTACCCTACGCATGACTTAGAGTTGGCAGCTGTTGTCTTCGCACTGAAGACCTGGAGGCACTACTTGTACGGTGAGACCTTCGAGATTTTCACAGATCACAAGAGCCTCAGATACATTTTTGATCAGAAGGACCTCAACATGAGACAGAGACGTTGGTTGGAGCTCCTGAAGGACTACGACTGCAGCATCTCCTACCACCCGGGAAAGGCCAATGTGGTGGCTGACGCCTTGAGCCGTAAGGCGCCCGCACTCTTGGCTAGTCTACAGTTACAGAGTTGGAGCCTTTTGGAGGAGGTGGGCAGTTGGCGACCCCTAGAGTTACGAGGGTACTGTGGGGCAATGACGGTGACACGGCAGACTAGGCCAGAGCTGATAGATCGCATCATCACAGGACAGATGGCCGATCCGTACTTGCAGTCTTTGCGCGACAGAGTGCTGTCAGGAGACCCAGGGGACTTCTCTTTCACTGACCAGGTGCTACGCTTGAGGGGACGGTTATGCGTTCCCAGAGACGAGGAGCTGTTGAGAGAGCTCCTGACTGAGGCCCACGGTTCCAGATTCACCATACATCCCGAAAACACGAAAATGTACCACGACTTGAGACGCGAGTTTTGGTGGAGAGGGATGAAGCGGGATGTGGGTGAGTTCGTGCAGCAGTGCTTAATGTGCCAGCAGGTGAAAGCCGAGCATCAGAGGCCTACAGGGCTGCTTCAGCCGCTTCCAGTGCCAGAGTGGAAGTGGGAGAGCATCACCATGGACCTGGTGGTGGGCTTACCTGTTACCCAGCGGGGACACGACGCAATCTGGGTAATAGTGGATAGACTGATGAAGACGGCGCGATTCTTGCCGATCCGAGTCACTTTGGGACCAGCACAGTTGGCAGAGAGGTATATCCGGGATGTGGTATGACTACACGGAGTTCCGCGGGAGATCGTATCCGACCGGGATACCCGCTTTACGTCCCAGTTTTGGGCTAAGTTTCAGCAGGCCTTAGGGACGCGGTTGAGGTTTAGTACGACTTACCACCCCCAGACGGACGGACAGTCTGAGCGCACGATACAGACACTTGAGGACCTTTTGCGTGCCTGTGTACTGGACTGGAGGGGCTCTTGGGAGAAGCACCTGCCCCTGGCGGAGTTTGCATACAGCAACAATTATCACTCGAGCATCGGCATGGCTCCCTACGAGGCTCTGTACGGACGAAGGTGTACGGCACCCTTGAGTTGGGTTGAGGTGGGGACCAAGTGGGAGGTTGGCCCCAGGTTGATCCGGCAGAGTCAGGAGGTAGTTGAGTAGATCCACAGATGACTCCGCACTGTCAGGAGCAGACAGAAGAGCTACGCGGATCGGAGACGCAGAGAGGTGCAGTTTGAGGTTGGGGACCACGTCTTCTTTCGTGTTTCGCCCATGAAGGGCTTACAGTGGTTTGGGGTGAGAGGGAAGCTCGTGCCGAGGTTTGTGAGGCCCTTTGAGGTCCTAGAGCGGGTTGGACCCGTTGCTTACAGGCTTGCCCTCCCCCCGCAGCTTTTTGGTGTGCACGGCGTGTTCCACGTGTCCAACCTCAAGAAGTACGTAGCCGATCCCAGTCACGTACTGAGTCACGAGAGCGTCTAGGTGGGCGATGACCTGACCTACCCCGAGCGGCCAGTGCAAATTCTAGACTGAGCCGTCCGCAGTTTGAGACGAAAGCAAGTACCCCTGGTAAAGGTTTTGTGGAGGAGCCAGCGATACGAGGAGGCTACCTGGGAGTCTGAGGCGACAATGCGGGAGCGGTACCCGGAGCTTTTCGCGGGTACGTCTTTTCGAACCGACTTCGGTCCTCTTTGAGTTTGTTATGGTTATTTGGACGTCTTTTCCGCACCCCAGTTAACGCAAGTTTCGGGGATGAAACTTCCTTTGAGTTTGTTATATTGTTATGAACGCGTGCCCCAGACGTAACTTAAGACGTCTGGGAGGTGGGCCAGACGTCGGACCAGACGTCTGGAATCACTTCCAGACGTCGTATCAGACGTCCGGGACCGTTGCCAGACGTCTGGAAATCTGTTATCTTTGACACGCGTGGGTCGTCTGCGCGCCTGAGCGCGCAGACCCACATATTCGCTTATTCCCTCTACGGCTGCAGATTCCCCTGCCGCGCTCCTTCTCTCTCCTCCTCGCGCGGGCTTAAAAGGCCACGCGCTCTTTCGTTACCACCGCCTCCTTCCTTTTCTCCTTCAGCCAGTGAGCGCGAGAGCGAGCGCGAGGTTGCAGCGGCAGCGGTGGCCGCAGTGAGCGCGGAGGAGGTGCTGCATGCGAGAGCGGTGCTCAGCCGTGAGGGCGAGCTCGCCGGGGCTGCTAGGGCCGGCCGGCGGGAGGCGCAGCGGGCGCGGGGCGACTCGGGGGGACTACTGCGGTCCGAGAAGCGGGCACACGAGGTGCGACGAGGCGCGGCGTCGCGAGCGAAGGGCAAGTCGCGGCCTGATTCTGGAAACATTTCCAGAATCAGACGTCTGGGCTAATAGCCAGACGGCGGGGGCAACGTCTGGAAGACCATCCAGACGTCTGAAAGGTGAGTTCTTCCGTCTTCTTCCTTCCTATCGAGTGACCGTACTGAGAGAGAGAGTTGGGTGCGCGCAGGCTCGGTGATTCGCCATCCAACGCGAATCAGACGTCTGGCTGTAGTACCAGATGGCAAGAGCGACCTCCAGACGTCCGGGGTGACCATCGGACGTCTGGGAACTAGGCCAGATGTCCCCGCAGGCTTCTGGACGTCTGAGAAACCACGCAGAACAAGGTAATTCTCTGATCCACTTTTCAAGACGTCTGGAAGAAGTTCCAGACGTCTGATTTTGCACAGTGTCGTCGTTTTCGACCCGTTGAGGGCCCGTTCGGGTTCCGTTTTCCGCGTTTCAAGTTGCGTTCTTTCCGGAATTAAATCCTCTACCCGTCTATAGTAGCTATACACTGTTTTGAGACACTCCTTGTGTTTGATCCTTGTGGTAGGACCTCGTTCCGTTGCAGTCTTGGGGGTCGCGGAGGCACGCGGGATTCCCGATCACGCCCCCATTACTCCCGCCGTACCTGGTAGAGTGGCTTTAAGTATAATCTGTTAAATTATGAAACCATAATTAGAACCTAGCACATTACATGAATCGTAGGAGTGAGAAATAGATTGAATGGTTGATTCCTAGGGTGTTGCATGAATCCTAGGGCTGAAAAACTAGATTGTATGATAGATCCTAGGATATGGCATGAATCCTAAGACGAGAAAACTAGTGGAATGTATGAATACTACAGTCTTGGAAAATGTGGAAAGGAAATAATAGCTGCCTGTGAATTGAATTAACAGCTGCCTGTTATGAATAAATGAACATGATTAAGAATATGGGATGTATGAACGTGAAACTGGAATGTCCTGAGTTAAAGAGCTGGAACCCTACGGGGAATTAGGAGTAGAACTCCTGGAAAGTGAATGGAATAGAATTGGGGAAGTGAGCTGGCCCTTTAGTACGGAGTACCAAGGAGAGCGACTGTCCCCCCTGTTTAGTGCAGAGCGGAGCCAGCAGCCCCAGGGACCCGGGGTTAGGACTGGCCACTCTGTACCGACTTGCTGGCCCTCGTGTACGTAGTACCGAGGCGAGCTACTAGTGTAGGGAGGTACTAGCTACCCCACGGGCCCCGAGGTTCTGCTAGCCTCCCACACTAACTTGTTAGGCCCACTGGGGCAAACCAGGGTAGTCAGGCAAGGGTGCGCGGACTGTGGAGGGGCAAGGCCCCTGTTTGGTTACTGTGGAGGGGTTGGACCCCTGTTACTGAGAGGGCTCTGCCCTGTACTGGTTCCGTGCTGTGGTTTGGGCGCACCCATTAACGGAAACGACTGACCGCGTGCCAGTGCGGGTTAGCTACCCGTGCGTTTACCGCGCGTGCCGTAGTCACCGTTACGTCTGTCAGTGACCTTGGGGTGGTTGACTGAGAGTAGGATCACCACGGGGGACTCTCCTGGCCAGGAGAGCACCACGTGCTATTTCTACTGTTCGGAGAAGACTGCAATCAAGATCGTTCCCACGAGGAACATTCGAGATCAAGTGAAAGATCTGAGAAATAGATAAATCGTGAGATCATTGAAAGACTTCAATAAAGAAAGTAACAGAACTTAACAGCTACTGTGCACTCTACTGTTTCTTTAGTTTTAGTTGCCACTCTACTCAGCATTTTGCTGACGTGTTACACTCGTTACCTATCAGGACCAGGTGTTGAGCAGCCAGGGTCAGCGGCTGTAGAGGACGCTGGGCCGAGTAGGGTCCAGTAGAGTTACCACTGTTTCTTGTATCTCTTTTTGTTCCGTTATAGTGAGTAGTTCTTGTTTCAGCTGTACTTTTCTTTACCTGCAGTTCATATTTAGTTATGAATGTTGTTCTACTGTTGTGGTGGTATATACTGTAATAGTTTCTTTCCTTGCTGCTGTATTTCTTACTGTTAGTTATATTCATGTTGAATGTGGTTTATTTTACTACTCTTTTGGTTACTTCCTTGTTGGACGACTAGGTCTTGGGATTAGTTGAGTCGGTCCAGTTCTCGTGTCTCGTAGGGGCTCGGGAACCGGGTCGTTACAAGAACCAACCAAGGTTCCATTTCCCGAGGCCTTGACCAAGGGAAAAAGGACAACCAAACCCATGGCTCCTGAGGGGGATTAGGTTCAAATAAACATCCCTTTGATGGATGCAATCCACCACGTACCGACTTACGCACGATTCTTGAAAGACGTGTGTACACCCAAGCGTAAGCCACGAACCAAAAGTGGGAGTCCGATCATACTATCAGAGCAAGCCAGCTTTGTAGTCTTGAGTAAACTCCCACCCAAGGAAAAAGACCCAGGCACTCCACTAATTTAATGCAAAATTGGTGAAGCCCAATTTGATTGAGCATTGCTAGACCTAGGTGCCTCCATAAACTTAATACCCACATCCTTGCTTAACCACCTTAAAGAATCATAGCTTAAACCGACTAAGGTGACATTACAGTTAGCTGATCAATCCATCAAGTTGCCTAAAGGAATACTCGAGGATGTTATTATTAAGGTGCGGGATTTCTACTTCCCAGTGGACTTTATAGTTCTAGATATGGATGCACCTGAGAACCCAAGGGATACACCGATCATACTAGGGAGACCTTTTCTGGCCACTACTAGGATCAACATAAGCTGTGGCGAGGGCCAAATAGAATAGAAATTTGGGAACCAGACTCTTAAGATTGACATCTTTAAGGCCCAACAAGGGATTAATTGCGGTGTAGTAGAATAAAATATATGATATCAAAGCCGTGGTTGATGAACCGCATATCGAGGACAACCTGATTATCCCTGATCAACCACAAGAAGATCAAAACCTGCAATTAGAGGAGTCTAAACCTGATCTAGATACACCCATAACTCCTACCCTTGTTCCTCACACACACTCTGAACCACCTATTGCTGCTGATAATCCTGTCTTGGAACTCAAGCCCCTTCCCGATTATCTGAAATACATCTTTTTGGGTTCCAATCAGACGTTTCCTCTGATTATAAACTCCAAACTCACATCTGACCAGGAATCCCGTCTGATTACTGTTCTCCAGCAACATCGTAGAGCCATTGGAAGGACTCTCGACGATTTGACTCGGATAAGCCCCTCTTATTGCACACACCACATCAATTCCAAAGAGGGCGCACGACCTTCGCGTGAGATGCAGAGACGGCTGAATCCTAATCTGCAGGAGGCCGTGAAAAAGGAGATCATTAAGTGGTTAGATGCAGGGATCACTACCCGATCTCCGACAGTCGATGGGTGAGTCCAATCCAAGTCATGCCTAAAAAGGCAGGGCTCCTACCATCACGAATGAAACCGAAGAGGTCATACCGACCCGTATAGCCAATTCGTGGAGAGTCTGCATTGATTACAGAAGACTCAATTCCTCCATGAAGAAGGATCATTTTCCACTACCGTTTATTGATCAGATCCTCGAAAAACTAGCGGGAAATAGATTTTTCTAATTTTTTGACGGGTACACCGGTTATAACCAAGTGGCAATCCATGCAGAGGACCAAGAGAAGACCACGTTCACCTGCCCCCTCGGGACATACGCGTTCTGAAGGATGCCTTTCGGTCTCTGCAATGCACACACGACTTTTCAACGGTACATGCTTGCCATATTCTCTGATATGGTAGGTGATTATCTGGAAGTCTTCATGGATGACTTTTCAGTATTTGGGGCATCATTTGATGATTGCCTCCAGCACTTGGTTCAAATACTCAGGCGATGTATTGACGTGAATCTGGTTCTTTCCTGGGAAAAGAGCCACTTCATGGTGCTTGAGGGGATCGTCCTAGGACATCTGATTTCAGAGAGAGGCATCCAAGCTGATCGAGCCAAGATTAACTTGATTTCCAAACTCCCTATGCCCAGCTCGATCAAGGACATCCGATCTTTCCTGGGACACGTCGATTTTTACTGTTGATTCATCCCTGATTTTTCGAAAATCGGGCGCCCCCTGACCACTCTTCTCTCCAAGGATGTACCTTTTGAAATCTCCAAGGAATGTACTCAAGCATTTGAGATCCTTCATGACTAAGTTACCCAAGCCCCAATCCTACAGTCCTCTAATTGGTCTCAACCCTTTGAGATCATGTGCGATTCATCTGACTTCGCTGTAGGAGCGATATTGGGGCAGAAAATTGGTGGGAAACCCGTGGTCATCTACTACTCTAGCAAGACACTTGACGAGGCTCAGCGTAACTACGTGGTTACGTTGAAAGAGTTGTTAGCTGTAGTATTTACCCTGGAAAAGTCTAGATCATATCTCCTGGGTTCCTGTGTTATTATTTACTCGGACCACACAGCTATGAGGCACCTCCTTGTGAAGAAAGACGCGAAACCTCGATTAATCCGATGGATCTTGTTGTTGTAAGAATCTGACCTCGAGATTCGCGACAAAGCGAGAAGACAGAACGTGGTAGCTAACCACTTGTCTCACCTTCCTTCTGAGATTATCGACCCTTCTGGACCCATCACGAAGCATTTTCCTTATGAGCACCACCTGACTATTGATACAGGGCTTCCATGGTTTGCTGACATAGTAAACTGCTTGGCATCACATCAGATCTCGTCTAATTGGCCGAAGGCCAAGAAAGACAAATTGCGCTCCAATACCAATTATTACATTTGGGAAGACCCGTATTTATTCCGCATTGGTGCTGATCAAATCATCCGATGGTGTGTCACGGAAGTTGAAATCAAAGACATACCCTCTTTCTGCCAAGACCAAGAATGCGGTGGCCATTTTTCTGGGCACAAAATAGCATCAAAAGTCCTCCAGTGTGGCTTCTACTGGCCCACAATTTTCAAGGATGCATACAATTACTGTAAGGAATGTAACCGTTGCTAGACCTTGGGCAACATGAGCCATCGTGACATGATGCCTTTACAGCCGATTCTGGTATGTGAGATTTTTGACATATGGGGGATTGATTTTGTGGGACCCTTTCCTATCTCAGACGGCTTCGAATACATTTTACTCGCTATTGACTATGTGTCCAAATGGATCGAAGCCATTCCGACTCGAACCAATGATCACAAAGTCGTAATCAAATTCATTCACCAAAACATCTTCTCACGGTTTGGGATTCCTCGAGCGATCATTTCTGATGGAGGGACCTATTTCACAAACGCTCAGTTCAGGTCACTGATGATCAAATACGGGGTGTCGCACCGAATCTCTACCCCCTACCACCCCAAACTAATGGTCTAGTTGAGCTATCAAACTAAGAAATCAAGAAAATCCTCCAGGTTATTGTTCGACCTGACAGGAAGGACTGGTCATCCCGGCTTCTGGAAGCTTTGTGGGCTTGTAGAACCGCCCACAAGACCCAATTAGACATGTCTCCTTCTAGACTGGTGTACGGAAAGGCGTGTCACCTCCCCGTCGAATTGGAGCATAAAGCCTATTGGGCAGTACGGAACTGCAACTTAGATCTTTCTAAGGCTAGAACCCACAGAAAGCTTCAGATAAGCGAGATTGATGAATTACGCCTCGATGCATATGAAAACTCACAAATCTACAAAGAGCAGGTTAAAGCCTTTCACGACAAGCACATTTCTAGAAAGATCTTTCACCTTGGTCAAAAGGTCCTACTCTTTGATGCCCGACTAAAACTGTTCCCAGGAAAGCTGTGATCCAAGTGGATCGGACCGTGCTTAGTCCGACAAATATTTGGAAATGGAGCCGTTGAGATCAGTTCACTCAACCACGATTCCGAACCCTTTGTCGTGAACGGTCAGAGACGCAGACCATTCATTGACATAACCAATATAGATTTGGCTGAGTCATTCTTTATCCTCCATTCTCCCTGAGCTCATTACACCCAGCCGATGGCGTAAAACTCAGTACTTAACGGGAGGCAACCCGTCATTCTTTGAAAAACCTGAGACCTTTCCTGACATTTCCTTGCTGAATTCGTATTGCACTTTTGGGTTCACCCTTTAGGACAACGGACTCCAACTCAGGTACCCGTACTCGAGTCTAGAAATCGTCCACAACAATCACCTCGACTCGTCCACTCACCCAACACCTATCCTAATGAATGAACCAAGTTGAATACAAACCCACCTAATTTACAATGGGGACATTGCAAATCCTAGGCATGGAGGGGTATGAAAGTGCAAAATGTATGAAAACTCATATCAAGAAAAGGTTTCAACAAAAAAAAATCACATATCATCTAAAAAAAAAATTAAGAGGAGAGCAAATTCTTGGGCTATACATAATCAAAAGGAGGAAAAAGAGCAAAATGTTAAAAAAGGGGCACAAAATGAAAAAGAAAGAGATAGTCATTAGTAAGAGATTAAAGGATTAACCGAAGTTCTAGACCACATTAATAAAAGTAAAGGAAAAGTGCTAAAGAGACACAAAGAGATTAGTAGGAACACTGACCTTAGGCCTTTTTGGCTAGATTCTTAATACCCGTTAAGATATGGATATTCCTCAAGAGGTTGAGGAAAATGTAAAACTTAAGTATTAGGTCTAAGGCTTAGGGAGTATTCGACCTCGTTAACTAACCTTCAGTTTGCGGGACTCGGTAACCTAAGCACCCCAATTCACACATAGTCTGATTCGGTGTGCATAACTATCAAAATCACGCAAAAGCATTTTAATATTCTGAAAATGTTACCTAGATTAGGAGCAGCCGATCAACACAAGTTGATTTGGACGAGTTCCCTATGCGAAGAGGTGGGAAATTCCCCTCGAAGATGCGTAACAACATATCGTCTCCTTTGTGCTTGTCTCTTAGGATATTTACATATCCTACTAGGGGCATGCAAGCACTCTGCTAGTTTAGATACAATAGGTGGCATTATCTCGAAATGTCGATTGCTAGGGTCTGGATTCGGCCATGGAATGCTATGGGCGAGATTATCTCGAAATCTCGAAAACCAGGGTCCTGGGGGTTACCTTGAGCGGTGCTATCACAAATCATCGATTGCCAGGGACCTTTGAGGATTGATGATGGGGACGAGGAATCCGATATAGATCGTGTAAAGAAGCCAATCCGAAGCTGGAAATAAAAAGAAAAGAAAGAGAAAACTCTCCAAACAAATCAATCCTCTGTCTCTCTATTACAAAAACACACTGCAAACTGAACCAAGGTAAAATATGTCTTAACCACGGGTGCTTTAACCACGGAGTCCAATGAACCTTAGGGTAGTTCCTGTGGGCCTTAAAAACCTTCGCGGAGGACCAAGGCTAAAGCTAGTCAGGATCGGATCTTGGTTGGTACTAGAGTACCTTTAGGCACATTGCCGGCATTCTAACTTAATCACAGAGGAAAAAGAAGAAAAAAGCACTTATCATAATTGGTGAAAGAAACTCATGGTCTAGAACAAAAGTTAAAACCTTAAAATTTTGCCAAGGGACTAGCAAAAGCAAGGCATGGGAGTATGATGAGAACCTCATCATGAGCCCTAACTAACATAGTTTGACCTAATAAAGTAAACAAAAGCTCCTACATAGCCAAAAGAACGGCCTAATTCAAGGGATCACTAATCTGGGAAGATAACTTGAAACAAGGGGTAAAACTGTAATTTTACCATTGCAGTGCATCAACGGGATTTCTAAGATTCTAGACATAGGTCAATTGAACTTAATAAAAGAAAACGTGGGATGGTTCAGTCAGAAAATGGTTATTATGAAATTTAAGAATTAAATGACATTCCGTAACCTTAAAAAAAACTCACTTAAATTCACAAGGTTTCAGGTAAGATAAAAATCAACTAAACCCTCTAAAATTCATGGAAAAATATCCTCTAGGGTTTAGAACATTTAATTTGACCTTTAGAACCTATTTTAGCCTAGATTGAGGTCCAAGCCCAATAGTTGACCTAATTTAGGTTTTCATGCAAAATATCCAGTCAAACGTGGTCAAACCTAAAATCCAACTTTACCATTGGATTCCTTAGGTCCAAATTAGGTTTGTACCAAAATTTGGACCAAAGGGAAGGTCATCTTGGCCCACTTTGCAAAATGATCCACCCAAATACATTTTGGTCCTTAACTTTTGGAAACCCTTGCAAATACCCCCTCAACTTTTTATCACTTTCTTCATTTTGGTCCCTCTGCCATTACAGTAGGGACCCATACCGCCGGTGACTTTGCAAGAAGGTTTTCTCCTCATTTCCATGGGGAGCTACTCCTAGATTTGAAAGGGGAGTTCCCTACGACACCCTCTACCGCCTAAGCAGCTCCCCATATCCTGAATCGCCCCATACCTCTCGTGCCAATGCCCGCGCGACCATACCTCCGACGAAGACTTTCGGCCACAACTGTGCAACTCTTCCCTCTGTCCGTGCCTATTTACGCAAGCCCAAATCCCTCCGCTTCTTCCAAGCCTGTTTTGGCCAGAGATAACCCCCCAAATTCGTCTCCTCCTCCTCCGGCCATTTGCCCGCAGGCTCCGATGACTCTCCATCCCTCTTCTCGTCGCCTCACCCCTTTGCATCGCGCCATACCCGTGCGAGCCCCTCAAACCTCCTCGTCATCGCCGCCTCTCAATCTCAGGGTCTTCATCTCCGGCGACGGCAAACACGCGTCGCTCGCCCTCCGCATTCCCCCTTCGCTCCAAATACCCTAGATAAGTACCTCCTCTCCCCCACTTCGTTTCCCCTCTTTTGATTCACACTTTCGACCCCTTGACTGCCACTGACCACCACCATCATTCCCACCTCTTACCAGATCACCGGCAAGGTGTTCCCGCCGCTCCACGCCTCCATCCACCTTGCCAAACCCCTCAGAAGCTCTACCACCTTCCACTGAGAACTTTCCCCATCTCCACTGCCCACCACACACACTCCATACCTCCACCGAACAACCCCACACCCACGGTCACAGTCCAACCTAGGAACGCAAGCCTAGGCCGTTCTGAGCCACACTGACCCTCGCCTCACCTTCACCGTAACACGGCGAAGGCTTTCTTGTGGTTTGACAAGGCCGTAAGGCCATATTCATGTTGATAGGTGTCGACCCCCTCTCCGCCATTGAAGCTCGAGCGAGCTTGCTTGCTGCTTCACCCCAGCCTGCTGCGCTCCAGGCGAACTAGTCCAGGCGGTGCGGGATGGTCTCGCACACGCATCCAGACAAGTGAGAGGCCTGAAGAGGAATCATCACAGCAGCAATTGGGTGAAGTTCTTCCCTGCAGGCGCACGAAGAAGCGGGTGGGACATTTAGTCCCACCTCGGAAACTCAGGTACGTGGTAAGTGCTTTTTATTGCTTTTGTGCTTTTAGCTCTTCGCCTCCAGTACACGGGGTGAGGTCCCTCGCCCACGTACACCCGCCTCGTCCACGACCACTCCTATGCGGACCTTTCTGACCCATTTACCCTGTACTCCCCGCACACCACTGTAATGACCCGATTCCTGAGCCCCTACGAGACACGAGAATCGGACCGACTCGACTAATCCCAAGACCTAGTCGTCCAACGAGGAAGTAACCAAAAGAGCAGTAAATTAAACCACATTCAACATGAAATATAACTAGCAGTAACAAAATACAGCAGTAAGAAAAAGAACTACTACAGCATGTACTACCACAATAGTAGAACGACATTTATAACATAACAAGAACTACGGGCAAAGAAAAGTACAGAGAGTAACAAAACTACTCACTACAGTGGAAACAAAAGGGGTACAAAAGAACAGTAGTAACCCTATTGGACCCTACTCGGCCCAGTGTCCTCTGCAGCCGCTGACCCTGGCTGCTCAACACCTGGTCCTGAAAAGTAATGAGTGTAACACGTCAGCGAAATACTGAGTAGAGTGGCAGCTAAACTAAAGAAGCGGTAAAGTATACAGTAGCTGTTTTATTTTCTTTCTTCCTTTATTTACGTCTTTCTATTGTTTCATAATTTATCTATTTCTCAGATCCTTCACTTGATCTCGAATGTTCCTCGTGGGAACGATCTTGATTGCAGTCTTTTCCGAACAGTAGAAGTAGCACGTGGTGCTCTCCTGGCCGGGAGAGTCCCCCGTGGTGATCCTACTCTCAGTCAACCACCCCAAGGTCACGGACAGACGTAACGGTGACTACGGCACGCGCGATAAACGCACAGGTAGCTAACCCGCACTGGCACGCGGTCAGTCGTTTCCGTTAACGGGTGCACCCAAAGCACAGCACAGAACCAGTACAGGCTAGAGCCCTCTCAGTAACAGGGGTCGAACCCCTCCACAGTAACTAAACAGGAGCCTTGCCCCTCCACAGTCCACGCACCCTCGCCTGACTACCCTGGTTTGCCCAGTGGGCCTAACAAGTCGGTGTAGGTGAGCTAGCAGAACCCCGGGGCCCGTGGGGTAGCTAGTACTCGCCCTACACTAGTAGCTCTCCTCGGTATTGCGTACACGAGGGCTAGCAAGTCGTTACAAAGTGGCCAGACCTAACCCTGGGTCCCTGGGGCGGCTGACTCCGCTCTGCACTAAACAGGTAACAGGTACTTCCCTTGGTACCACGTACCCAAGAGACAGCACACTACCACGTCTTTCTTTTTCAGATCCATTCCTTTCTCTTTCCAGGAGATCCACTCCTAATTCCCCGTAAGGTTCCAGCTCTTTTAACTCAGAACATCTAGGTTCCACTTTCCAGTTTCACGTTCTTACGATCCATGTTCTCAATCACGAGTATTTATTCATAACAGGCAGCTGTTAAATCAATTTACAGGCAGCTATTTATTCCTTTCCATTTTTCCAAGACTGTAGTATTCGTATATTCCACTAGTTTTCCCATCATAGGATTCATGCCATACCCTAGGATCTATCATACAATCTAGTTTTCCAGCCCTAGGATTCATGCAACACCTTAGGACCTACCATTCATTCTAGTTTCTCATTCCTAAGATTCATGCAATGTCCTAGGTTCCATTTATGGTTCCATAATTTAACAGATTATACTAATAAACTTAAAAGCCACTCTACCAGTTACAACAGGAGTACTGGGGGCGTAGTCGGGAATCCCGCGTGCCTCCGCAACCCCCGAGACTGCAATGGAACGGGGTCCTATTACAAGGATCATACACAAGGAGTTTCTCAAAATAGTATATAATTACTGTAGACGGGTAGAGGATTTAATTCCGAAAAGAATGCAACTCAAAATGCGAAAAACGGACTCCGAATGGACCCTAAACGGGTCGAAAACGACAAAATAGTGCAAAATCAGACGTCTGGAACTTCTTCCAGACGTCTTAAAAATGGGGATCAGAAGGTACCTTGTCCTGCGTAGTCTCTCAGACGTCCAGAGGCCTGCGGGGGCATTTGGCCTAGTTCCCAGACGTCCGATGGTCACCCCGGACGTCTGGAAGTCCCTCCAGTCGTCTGGCACCGCTGCCAGACGTCTGATTCGCGTTGGATGTGAATCTCCGAACCTGCGCGTACCCATTCCTCGCTTTCAGTACGGACGGTCGAAGAGAAGGAGGAAGTACGAAAATAACTTACCTTTCAGACGTCTGCACAGTCCTCCAGACGTCTTCCTCGTCGTCTGGTTGGGAACCCAGACGTCTGATTCTGGAAAAACTTCCAGAATCAGAGCGCTACTCGCCCTCCGCCCGCGACGCGCGGCCGCGCCGCGTCTCGTCCCCCTGCTGCTCGAGCTGTAGCAGACCTCCCGCGTCACTCCGTGCCCGCTGCGCCCCCGCCGGCCGACTCTAGCAGCCCCGGCAAGCTCGCCCTCACAGCCGAGCGCCTCCTCCCTCGCATAGCACCTCCTCCCGCACTCACCACGGCTGTCGCTGCGGCCGCTCGCGCTCGCACTCGTGCACAGGCTGGAAGGAGAAGAGGAAGGGAGCGGAGGTGATGAGAGTGAGGGAGAGGGCGTGGCTTTTTAAAGCCGCACGGGGAGAGAGAGAGAGCGAGACAGAGGGGCTCAGCCTGCGCCCGCAGGAGGAAGAGGGAAAAAGAGAGGAAGGCGGTTGCGGGTCTGCGCGCGCCTGCGCACAGACGCAGCCCCACGTGCCACCGAAAATAGATCCCAGATGTCTGGAAGGGGTTCCAGACGTCTGGCAAGACGTCTGGGCCACCTCCCAGACGTCTTAAAAAAACATCTTGGAGTGCGTTCGTAACAACCACCCACGTCGGTGCGTCTAGACCCGGGCGCACGTAACCTGACCTGTATACCCGATTGTCTGGCTCTGAGAGAGCGAAGAGAGAAATAGAGAGAGAGCGATGCGGGGGAGGGTAGGGGTAGGTTTTGCTTTGCTCTGTGCAGGGAAAGAAGGAGAAGGAAGACGCAGCTGTGAAGAAGGAGCTGTGGAAGGAAGCTGAAGGCAGGAGCAGCTAAGGGAGAAGAAGGTGCTGCTGAAGAGGTAGAGTTGAAGTCAGGAGCGGCAAAGAAGAAGGAGACGGAAGGACTTAGCTGCAGAAATCAGAAGAAGAAGAACGAGGAAGGAAACTATAGAGGCCAAGGAAGAAAAGCTGAAGACGCAGCTAAAGCTCAACGTAGAGGAAGAACAAGCTGCTGCAGAGAAGAAAGAAAAAGAAGAGGCGCAGCAGAGAAGAAAAGCTGAAGACAGAGGAAAGTCAAGAGAAGAAGAGAGAAAGAGAAGGCCAAAAATCACAAAACCGAGCACTGTAGCAAAACCCCTTTTAAGATGTCTGATTTTCATCAAACGTCCAATTTTTGGGTAATATTTCTACATTTAAAATTACTTCTTAATTGTGATTGAATTAGTCATTGCTTTTCTTTATTAATTTGGAAGTTGTGCTCTTAAATTTCTGAAATACAATTTGCTCCGTAAGTTTGACTTCGGAAGTTTTTGAATTTCGAATAATAAAATTGATAATTATTTTCGCGGTGATTTCAAATATATTACAACGAATATCTATTTAAATTGCGAACCGACAATTACCAACCCATGGGTCCGCTTATCTAAATGGTTTTAGGTGGGGGCTAGGTTGGCCTTGAAGGGTCAGGCCCATTGCTAAGCCTTAGTGACAAGTTAGAACACAAAGCAATGTAGGAGACGATTATATTTCTTAAGGATCAAATGATTACTTGCAGTAATGATGTCCAAAAGTCACTATAAAAAGGGGTAAATGCGTACAAGAAAAGGGTGGTCACCATCATTATACTCTAGCTAAGGGAAGAGAATTTCATAGTAAATTATTAAAAGTTAGATATTCTTTCTAGATGTACACTATTGGGGTATAACTAAATCATCAACTCTCTCTTATTCTTTCTATATGTGATCTTGGTGATTAAGTCCTCGTGACTTGATCATAATCGTATGCAAATTTTAGCATTACCATATCCAAATCCATATTAAACAAAATTCTAAATTTATTATCCAAATTCGACAACATTCGGATATGGTCGTCGGTTATTCAAATGGCATGTTTTCACGCTTAAATTTTCTTTTCTTATTTTTTCTTTTTTTAGTAATATAAGATTTGAATTTGATCTTTTAGGTGACAGTCTACTTGCCCAACCACCGGATTACTCAACTAGATGTACACTTAGGTTCTTTTGGTAAGGGAAAAAAAATATATAGAATAAGTTGAAAGAGTGAAATAAATAAAGAAATAAGTGAGTTAATCCTTTTGGAAGTTTTATCAGGTTAAAGTTATTACACAAAGAGGATGGAATAACTTTACGCCTGATTAAGTCTACTTAACCTGATATAAATAAAATGCAAGTTAAGTGACGAGTTAAATATTTAACCCGTCAACCAAATACAACCTTAGTATTTGTATCAAGATAAAGGAATCTAATGATGGTAGAAGAGTTAAAAGTGAAAGTAAAAATTATCTTAGAGCTGTGGGAATTCCATTCAATGAATTATTTGTTATTGCATTTCTCAAGGAGTATCCTTCTTATCTGTGTTTGAACATGTTCTCACAAGTCCTTTCTCTTAAAAAGGGTTTAAAATTTCAATTGTTCTCTGATGGAGGGGTTAGAATAATTCAAGGTGACGCAGTGAATCCGGAATAAAACGTGACAATTGAAATTAGTGACAATAGGGCATAATTATTCACTCCGATAATTTTCAATAACGAACACGATCCTAAAACACTAAGGCAATATGTACGTAGTTTTCTACACATGGATAAGGTCGATTTGTTAATTATTCTTGGATAAGTGTTAAGATGAAGATCGATGAAATCCCATTACCATCGTATTGTTTCTCCTAAAATAAAAAAGGAGTAGAAAACAAAAAATATATCAAATAACTTTTGATAATAAATAATTCATTTCCTATCATTTCGAGAAGTTTTATTCTCACCTACCAAAGGTGATGCTCTGTCACTCAGTTCCTGGAAGGCGGCGTCAGAATTTTTGAAAATTTTTTTCGACAAATCCCAGTAACCTTCAATCTCATTTTAAATATTAGGTAAACACTTACTCACATATTTAATATTACACAAATGCGTATTATATCTTTCACTTCATTTTTAACATTAAATATATATTTAATAACATCATATGAATATATTAATTATTTTTATCTCTCCACTTATCTCATCATTTATTCTACCATCTAAATAAATGCCTCTCTAAATTTATTCCACGTTAATTTATCCATCAAATATTTTATCCAGAATTATTGCTGTAAGTTACCATCACGGATCCAGTGTTGTTGCGGTAAGTTTGATAACAGCTCTATATCGTTGAAAAGATCCTTGACCATTGGATCTTCGTCGTAGGAACCAGATGAATTGGGAATCGTGCAGGACCGATACATGTCGACGTTCACACAAACACACACTCTCTCTCATGAATCCAGCTGTCAAATTAATCAAAGTTAATCGGCTTCAAGAATTCATACATACATATATATATATATATAAAGGGGTGTCCACACTTGACAAGAAAGTGTAAACTGACGGAGAAATATAGGAACAAAATCACACTATATATTTCAGCTGTGAGAAGCTTTTATTCCTTGGATCATTAATTTATATCTTCAAAAACAAAATGCACACACATGCACGAACGCATAGATGGTATAGATAAGAATGCTCGCGCTTATCATAACTTGTACCACAAGTTTACAACGCATGCATATATATATATATATATATATATGGCGATCATGCCAGACACGTACGTACACGTACTTAATTAACACTGCTTGTAGCATTTGCAGCGACGGCGGAAGATGGAGCCACGGCAGATGCCGCCACTGTAGTGCTCCGTCCGGCAAATGCGGTTACACTTTCTGTTACTGGTACAATAGCCCGTGTACTTGCGGCTCCGAGTCCAACATACGTTCGCCTCCGCCACCTTCGCACCCATATCTCCTGAATGCATGGATGATGCCAAGTTAGGGTCAAGAGAAATGTTTCGTATCATGTAAAAAAAAAAAATCTACCCAGAAAATCAGCCACACCCCATGGTGAGATGTTAAGTGAAATTTTTTTTTTTTGTGTGAAAAATAACACCGATACATCGTCAAGATACACATGTACGTAGGGAAGGCCTTCTTTCGAGCAATTGGAACTAAGAGTATTACCGGTGGAGACGAGGAGGAGGACAAGGAAGAAGATAGCAGAGAAGGAGCGCGTCAGTGCCATAGCTAATGAAATTAAAGAGCTGAGGAAGGAGGAAGGTTGGTGGATCTTCTACCGTGCAAGTAATTAGGTTCTCCATGTGCTTCCTATTTATAGCCTCTCTGCTTAGTGGGATGATCATTCTAAGTCTTTGGTTGTCGCCCATCATCTTTTGCAAGCCGGAGTTTTTGGAAAAGAAAAGTCTTACCTCATCTTATCGGTAGAAAAATGAGAAGGAAGGTTCCTTTTGGATACCCATACACAGAAGTCACATGTTCCTTATTTTTATCAAGATGTAGATATTAATCATGCAGTTGGGGAAGAGGGGGTAGGACCCATGATCGTGCATAGCTGGGAGTGTAGAAAAGATCTACAACGACAAATGTGTTATTGCATTTTGATTAGAGGTTTGTAGATGCTAAAGGCTAGCTAGTTGATTTACTTACGACGTAATTAGGAAATTCAGTTTTTTTAAGTGTGAAAGCTAGTCTTAGCATTCAATAAGACTTAGTAGTAATGGAGTTAAGTTGAGAGTTTACATTAACTTTAATATGCATGCAGTAATATGCAGTGTTAACCTATATAATGTCAGTAAACATGTTTAATTACTTGGGTCAGGGGTAGTGTTATGTTCTTACGATTTTATTGGTATGGCATGAATGCATTGTTGAAGATTTGGGGCAACCTATATAAAATCACTTTCGAAATAGTTGGCAATCTTTGATCTTTTACTTATCCTAAGTTCAAATTCTTCTACTTGATTGAGTTTAGAACGGGAAGAGCTAGCCTCCACATTTGACATCGTTTCCACTTAACTAGGAATAAAACCAGATGTGGTGGCTAGAACAAGTGAAGTCATATTTTGAGGTAATCCAGTCTTCATGGGAAGATATCCTCAAAAAATATGGCATCTCGAAGCTCAATAATAGTGTTGATATCTATACTTGAAATATCATATTTTATAATAAAAAATCTATAGGTATAGCTATTATCAACATAACCCAAAAAGACCGTGTCAACTATCTTAGGTCCAAGCTTCTTCCTCTTGTGTTCTAGGACAACTTTTGCAAGGAAGCTCCACACTTTGAGGTATTTCAAACTTAGTTTCATGTTTCTCCAAATCTCAAATAGACTACTTTCCTTATGCCTGAGGGAAATTCTATTCAGAATATGGCATGCCGTATTCAAAGCTTCCCTCCATACGTAAGTAGGTAATCCTGAGCTTTGTAAGAGAGCGTTGACCATGTCAGTTAGGGTCATATTCTTTCACTCTACTATCCCATTAGACTGAGGGAAATATGGGGCCGTCACTTCATGAACTATACCAAAAGCTTGACACTATTTATCAAATAAGTTGGACGTATATTCCCCTCCTCTATTCGACCTCAATATCTTAAGAGTTTTCTCAGTTTGTATTTTTGCTTTTTTCTTAAAGACAAAAAATTTACTTAATGCCTTATCCTTAGATTTAAGCAAATATACATAGCAGTATCTGTTACTGTCATCTATAAAGGTGATAAAATACTTTTTATTATCCTTAGTCAACACACCATTAAACTCGTAAATATCCGTATGCACCAAATCTAGAACCTAAGTATCTCTAGTAATAGAGTGAAAATGTTTCCTAGTTTGTTTAGCCTGCACGTATATCTCATATTTCTAAGTTTTATCTATGGTGTGTTCAGGAATCATATTTAATTTCATTATTCTATTTAAAGAATTGAAATTTACATGACTCAATCTATCATGCCATATATCACAAGATTCAATATTACTGCAAACAGATTGAATCTAATGAAGACTAATATTATTTAAAACATTTTTAGATACATTAACATCACATCTTACTCTAAATAATAGATCAAAATCTATCAAATACCCATTTTCATAAAATATCCCATGTGTCAACATAATAACTTTATTACATTTAAAGTTTCACCTCAAAACCCTCTCTAACCAAAACCCTGTGCTTTGTCTAGACTCACCCCAAGAAAAACCTCAAGTCCACGCATTTGAATCCCAGCACCTTGGCTGTAAATCGTTCCCCATCTCCACGATTCCGCAACAGCAAGCCTAATAGGAAGAAAAGAACAATTCATCAGTACAAATATGTGCATTGGCTCCAGTATCCACGAACCATTCAGTAGGATCATGAATATTATAGAGTTCGGATTTTATTGTGACATATCCATCGCTAGGCTCGGCCTCCTCGGTGATCATATTCACCTGAGGATTCCCATCTGTAACCTTCTGCTAAGCTTTATTAGAAGGACAATCTTTCTTCCAATGCACAACCTGGCCACAGTGCCAACATGGTTTGTTCTTGGATTTCTTCTGGATCTTGGGTTTGGCGTTCGTTTTATTTTTATTATTCTTATTTTTATTCTCTTTGCCCTTACATGTCATGACATTCACCTTAGACTCCACAAGTATCACATATTTCTATTTTCTATGCTCTTCTTCAATAGCAATGGCTATCATCAAGTCATCTAGAGAAATCTTTCCCTTCCTATACTTGAGAGTCATCCTGAATTCCTCCCAAGATTGAGAAAATTTCTCAATAATAGACATGACTTGAAACTTCTAAGGAAGCTTCATTTCAGCCTCTGCTAAACCATGAAGAAATAACAGAAATTCATGTGCCTGCTCTGATACCGATTTACCCTTAATCATTTAGAATTTAAGGAATTTTGAGACAGTATTTTTCATGACCAAGATCCTCGATATTATACTTCTTGTTTAACTCCTCCCATGGCCCCCTTGTAGTGGACGCAAATGTGCTGTACACATCAAACAGCACATTGGACAATGCCAATAAGATGAAAACATGGCAAATATGGTTACACTCATTCCACACATCCACTGCCTTTTGGCCTTCAGGAGTGGGTTTTTCCTTATCCAAAATTTGGCAATGTATTTCCAACACCGAAATCAAACCAATGGTGGTTAACCAAATTCTCACGCGTTGCTGCCAACGCTAGAAATTTTGCCCACTAAATTTCTCAGGCATACCAGATAAGTGTTTAACGTGCTAAATCGGAGTTTAAAAAGTTTCGCGTTGCAGTATAGCTAAAATAGCGTTCAAACAAATACAGTTTTATTACTTGAAAAGATTTCAAGGTCGAACACATGGAGCAATATAGAATTCAGAAATCAAGATCACAATTTAAACAAACAGAATTTGCAAGAATATCAGGTATCAATGTGCAAAAAGATGGGAGTAAAATGGTAGTTTAAATCACCATGTACTCCTTACAATATTAACTAAGGAATTCAACGTATATGTATGAAATGAAAGTAAACCCCTTCGTCTGATTTACAAATCAGACGGCTTAAAGTCTGATGTTCTGCTTTGTGTGCAGCCCTTCTCCTTCTTCTACTCTTTCTTTCTCTGACTCTTCCTTTCTTCTGCAGCCTATCCCTCTTCAGACCTTCCACTTCTTCTTTCTCTACTTTCTCAGCTATGACCTTCCCTTCTTCTCCAAGCCTTCTTCTTCTCTGGCCCTTCAGCACTTCCGAATTTGGCTAAGTGTCAAAGCCAAGCTTCTCAAGGCAAACCCCCCCCCCCCCCCCCCCCAACCCACTCAACTCTCCTTCTCTCTTTCTCTCCTTAGGATCCGTTCTCCTAGACCCACAAGTAATCAGGTTATCGGATTCAGGCACGTACCTGGGTCCAAGCTCATCGGCGTGCGGTGGTGAGCGAGGAGTGCAGGTTTAGGTGGGTTATCGGGTCGAACCAAGTCCGTGTGTACGTGCCACAGACGAGGCCGGGTGAGCGGGTGAGAGGGACCTCACCTCGTGTTATCAGCCGAATATCCTCTAACACAAATTCAATTTATGCGGGTGCACTACTTCAGCACTTTCCGATGTGGGACGATCCCACTTCCTTCTTCGCGTGCGAACGGCTGCAGAGGATGCAACCAATTGAAGGTGAAGAGTAGGTAGACTCCCCCAATCAGCAGCCTAGGTCACTTCCTGGGCTGATTTCGCGCTACCTGGACACAACACCTGTAGGTACAGGTCGCTAGAACACGCTTCAAGCTCCTTCGAAGCAGTTACGGCAATGGTGTGAACCAATATCTTGAAAATCACAAAGAAGGTCTCTCAACCGCGCTAAAACACTCAGGAAGCGTCGCCAGAGCACGGCGAACTTGTAGAGAGGATTAGCGTGGCGGATGGATGCGTATGGTGGCTGGTCAGAGTTGAACTGTGTGCGTAAGGTGGTTGTGTTAGGGGGCAAGTTTGGGTGGATGATGGAGCGAATGGAGTGAGGGGAAAGGTGTGGAAAAGTGAAGTGGAGGTTTTGGTGTTGTAACGACCCGATTCCCGAGTCCCTACTAGACACGAGAACCGGACCGACTCGACTAATCCCAAGACTTAGTTGTCCAACGAGAAAGTAACCAAAAGAGCAGTAAAATAAACCACATTCAGCATGAATATAACTAGCAGTAACAAGAATACAGCAGTAAGAAAAGGAACTACTACAGCATGTACCACCACAACAGTAGAACAACATTTATAACATAACATGAACTACAAATAAAGAAAAGTACAGAGAGTAACAAGGACTACTCACTACAGTGGAAAAAAAAGGGGTACAAAAGAACTGCGGTAACTCTACTGGACCCTACTCGGCCCAGCGTCCTCTGCAGCCGCTGACCCTGGCTGCTCAACACCTGGTCCTGAAAAGTAACGAGTGTAACACGTCAGCGAAACGCTGAGTAGAGTGGCAACTAAACTAAAGAAGCAGTAAAGTGTACAGTAGCTGTTTTATTTTCTTTCTTTCTTTATTTACGTCTTTCTATTGTTTCACAATTTATCTATTTCTCAGATCCTTCACTTGATCTCGAATGTTCCTCGTGGGAACGATCTTGATTGCAGTCTTTTCCGAAAAGTAGAAGTAACACATGGTGCTCTCCTGGCCGGGAGAGTCCCCCGTGGTGATCCTACTCTCAGTCAACCACCCCAAGGTCGCTAACAGACGTAACGGTGACTACGGCACGCGCGATAAAAACACGGGTAGCTACCCCGCACTGGCACGCGGTCAGTCGTTTCCGTTAACAGGTGCGCCCAAAGCACAGCACGGAACCAGTATAAGGTAGAGCCCTCTCAGTAACAGGGGTCCGACCCCTACACAGTAACCAAACAGGGGCCTTGCCCCTCCACAGTCCACGCACCCTCGCCTAACTACCCTGGTTTGCCCAGTGGGTCTAACAAGTCGGTGTAGGAGGGCCAGCAGAACCCCGGGGCCCGTGGGGTAGCTAGTACTCTCCCTACAATAGTAGCTCTCCTCGGTACTGTGTACACGAAGGCGAAAAGTCAGTACAGAGTGGCCAGACCTAACCCCGGGTCCCTGGGGCGGTTGGCTCCGCTCTACGCTAAACAGGTAACAGGTGCTTCCCCTGGCACTACGTACCCAAGAGACAACACACTTCCACATCTTTCCTTCTCAGTTCCATTTCATTCTCTTTCCAGGAGTTCTACTCCTAATTCCCCGTAGGGTTCTAGCTCTTTTAACTCAGCACATTCAGGTTGCACCATTCCAGTTTCACGTTCATACAACCCATGTTCTCAATTAGGTTCATTTATTCATAACAGGCAGTTGTTAAATCAATTTACAGGCAGCTATTATTTCCTTTCCACATTCTCCAAGACTGCAATATTATATACATATCACTAGTTTTTCAATCCTAGGATTCATGCCGTACCCTAGGATCTATCATTCAATCTAGTTTCCAGTCTTAGGTTTCATGCAATACCCTAGGATCTATCAATTATTCCTCAATTGTAACAAATCTGATTAAGTAAATTAAAAGCCACTCTACCAGCTACAACGGGAGTACTGGGGGTGTGGTCGGAAATCCCGCGCTCCTCCGCAACCCCCGAGACTGCAATGGAACGGAATCCTAACACAAGGATCAAACACAAGGAGTTTCTCAGAATAGAATATAATTACTGTAAACGGGTAGAGGATTTTATTCTGGGAAGAACGCAACTCGAAATGCGGAAAACGGACTCCGAACGGGCCCTAAACGGGTCGAAAACGACGAAACAGTCCAAAATCAGATGTCTGGAACCTCTTCCAGACGTCTTAAAAGGTGGTTCAGATGATACCTTCACTCTGTGTAGTCCCTCAGACATCCAGAAGCCTGCGGGGGCGTCTGGCTTAATTCCCAGACGTCCAATGGTCAACCCGGACGTCTGGAAGTCCTCTCCGTCGTCTGGCACTGCAGCCAGACGTCCGATTCGCGTTGGATGGCGAGTCTCGCGCCCTCCTGAGCAGAACCTGCACGCACCCACTCCTCGCTCTCAGTACGACGGGTTGCAAACGAAGGCACGGCGGACGGCTGCATGGCCGTACGCGAGAAAAAGGAAGGACGAAATAACTTATTTGCCAGACGTCTGGACAGTCCTCCAGATGTCTTCACCGTCGTCTGGTTGGAATCCCAGACGTCTGATTCTGGAAAAACTTCCAGAATCAGAGCTCGACTCGCTCTCCGCCCGCGACGCATGCCCGCGCCGCGCCCCGTCCGCCTACTGCTCGAGCTGCAGCAGCCCTCCCGCGACACTCCACGCCCGCTGCTCCCCCGCCGGCCGGCTCTAGCTGCCCCGGCAAGCTCGAGCCCTCTCGGTCGAGCGTCTCCTCCCTCGCGCAACACCTCCTCCCGCCCACTTCCCGCGGCCGCTGCTGCCGCCGCTCGCTCGCGCTCTCGCACAGGCTGGGAGAAGAAGAAGAGGGAAGCGGAGGAGATTAGAGTGAGGGAGAGGGCGAGGGCCTTATAAGGCCGCGAGGGGAGAGCGAGAGGGAACGCAGCACTGCGCCCTGCAGGAGGAGAGAGGGAAAAAGAGGAAAGCGGGTGATGGTTGCAGGTTTGCGCGTGCATGCGCGCAGACGCAACCCCGTACTCCGCAGAAAATTAAATCCCAGACGTCTGGGCCACCTCCCAAACGTCTTAAAAAAAACGTCTTGAAGCCGCGTTCGTAACAGGTGTGGTCGGTGAAGGATTTGAAGTTGTGGCGTGAACGGGGGACTTCACCGGAGGGATTGCCAGAGTGGAAGACGATGAAGTCGCGGAGGAGCATCGGTGATCAGATTTGGAAAATAAACAGAGAAGAAAGTAGGAGAGATAAGGAACCTAAGAATCTACTCTAAGGACGAAAAGGTGAAGGGATTTCCACGTCGATGTGGTTGCCGGACGTGGGGAAGATGAACCTCCGTAGGGAGAGGCGACGGCAAAGATGGGGAAAGGACGGCAACGACTGGTATTGCACGACGCGGAGGACGGTGAGGAAGACGAATTTGCCACTGGTTTTGTGGTCAGATAATGAGAGGAGTCGGAGAGAGACCATCGGAGCTTGCGGAGATTTGCGGCGGAAGGGGAGAGAGGAAGAAGGGGACTTCTGGCTGAATTTCAAGCTTGAGGAGTTCAGGAAGATCTGGCAGTTCTTTTGTAGGGATCCAGAGGCAAGGAAAACTTGGAAATCAAGCTTTCCAAGCTCTGAAACCCTCGTCGGAATTGGGTGTTTCTTGATACCCAGATCTCGATCGCATGAGAAATTGGGTAGGTTCTAGTGCTTAGGATAGGAAGGGAATTTCTTAACGAACTTCCCTTTCAATTTTGAAAGGGATTTGTCAAGAAATCAGGAAGTTATTTCCATTTTAAGGTTGCCGAAGCAAGTAGGAATAGGATTAATGGCAGGAGGGACCTATGAGTGAGAGTGACAACAAAGTTAGGGGTCTTTTTGAAAGGATTTTGAAAGTTAAGGCCAAAAATGAAATTAGGCAGGACCAATTTGCAAACTAGGTCAAGACAAACTCATCTTAGGTCCAAATTTTGGTACAGACCTAATTTGGACCTAAGGAAACCAATGGTGAAGTTGGATTTTGGTTTTAACCATGTTTGAATGGGTAATTTACGTAAAAATCTAAATTAGGGCAAATGTCTGTCTGTGATTCTGTTTTGAGTCAAAACGGGTTCTGACAGCTAAATTGAAAGTTCTAAACCATATAAAATTTTTTTATATGAATTTTAGAGGGTTTAGGTAAATTTTATTCTGATCAGAACCTCAGTTAATTAGGTGGATTTGTTTTTAGGGTTTTAAAAGTCATTTAATTCTCAAAACACGTGCAAACTCTTTTCTGTCTGTCTTATCCCACTTGTTATCTTATTAAGGCCAATTGACCTTCATTCAACCCTTGAGAAAATCCTTGGTTGTACTGTATTTATGATGAGCTGGTAAAATTGTAGTTTTAGCCCTAGTTTCTTTTTTTCTTCCAAAATGTATATGCAATGACTTGTGAGTCTCTGGCGGTTATGTAGGATCATTTATTGACTTAATTGGGTTAAAATGAGCTAGTTATGACTCATGATGGTGTTCCCATCATACCTGCATGCATAGCTTTTGTTAGCCCCTGATGCAAACACATTTACACTACTTAAAATGTCTATTTATGCATGTTCTTAAGCATAGGATTGCATTTCATGATGTAAATATTGCATTACATGCATCATCTTGCATTTAGAGTAGTTTGAATAAAATGGAGGTTAATTGTCTCCTTTTATGTGCTTGGACAGGGCAAACATTTTATCGGGGCCTCAAATCAAAGATCCAACCGTATGGATGTGATCAGGGCGACGATTGGAGTTCAACAACTCCAAGATTGCCCTAATCAGGCATCCGTAGCATCAGATAGTGACTCGGGTACCCTAGAAGATCAAGGGCCAGGATGGTGTAAATTCGCACTTCAGATGATAAATCCGACCGCACGGATGAATTCAGATCGACGATCGCAACCTAACGACACAAAAATCGAGTCAATCCGACATCTGTGGCACCATCTACAACTTCCAGAAGATGGACGGTCAAGATAGCACCACGTGGTGCCATCTCAGCCACCCAAACGGCCCCATCATCTTGTGAAGGCCCCGCGCCTGATCTCTGTCCGTCGTTGGATCTTAATCCAACGGCTGTGGGCGCTCGCGCTTAAAAGCGTCCGCTCGACCATCTGCGCCCCATAGCGCAGTGGTCGAGCGCGCTGTTGCGAGTGTCGGGCGCGGGTTCGAGCCGTGGAGAGGGGCTGAAAGGAGCGGCGATTGGGCACGGGTGGAGCGACAGATGGAGATCGGACGACCGCGTGCGCCTGATAGCGTCCACGCGCGATAGGACGCGCAATCGGACGCGCAGGCGGGCGCGCAATGCAGCGGGAGAGGGCGCGACTTAAGCCGTCCGATCTCGCGATCGGACGGCTGAAAAGAGGCGAACGTTCGCAAGCCGTTGAGCGCGCGAGCAGGCGAGGAGGTGCGCGCGAGCCGGCCACGACACCCACGTTGAGGGCTTTAGTGACGAATTTATCCGTCACTAAAGACCCCTCTTTTATTATTTTGAAGTTGTAATGTCCATTTTGCCCCTACTCCTTGCAACTATAAAAGGAGACTCCCTCCATACGAAATTCTCATCCCCTTCTTTCTCCTCTCTACCCCTCCAAAGCTCAAAAGAAGCTTGTCCCACACCCGGGATGCTTCTTGCGAGATAAAGTCCAATTTTCGTTCCCCTTCAAAAGTGGATCCCGCGACGACGACGGCGTGCTGCTCCGTTCCCGTTCTTCTGCTTCATCCTCCTTTGTCCTACTTCGTTCTCCTTCATCCAGGCGTCGTCCCGTCCGGCTCGTCCTCCAAGCAATCGTTGAGGAGGATAACTTCTCTCTCCCATTCTTATTTACAGCTTTTCTAGTGTAGAATTTTCCTGCTTTATAGTGTAATTGATTTTCCGCTTTCTAGTGTAACTTTTATTTAGTTTGATTATATAAACAATTGAAATATTGAATGCATGTTCTCTTTCTCTCTCTCTCTTTCTCTCTCTCTCTCTCTCTCTCTCTCTCTCTCTTTTAGTCTGATAGCTCCATTGTAATTATATCGCCTTGCTTATCAAAAATCCTAAAAAAATATAATTACGAATATAGATCAACGTAGCATCCCTGTGTTCGACCCGGAATTCTTTTCGGTACAAATTTTATTTGTTGAACACGAATTCTTCGCTTTCGAACTACAACGACAGGTTTTCCAAAACCAAACACGTAAGCGTAGCGTTCGCAAAACCGTTCAACAGTCCCTTAGCAAAATTTCAAGGTATTACTTTGATTCTAGACCATAAAATCCTTTGATGCTTAAAAACTTTGCTGTACACTTCCTTTTTTAGATTAGGTTAGAATGCCGATAGTAGGCCTAAAGGTACTCAAGTACCAACCCAGATCCGAACCATACCAGCTCTAGCCTCAATCTACTACGAAGGTTTTTAAGGCCCATAGGAACTAACCTAAGATTCGTTGAACTCTGCGGTTAAAGCATCCATGCTTGTAACATGTTCTAGCCTCGGTTCAGTTTGCAGTGTGTTTTTGTCAGTGAGAGATAAAGGAATTTTTTTGTATTTTTGGAGAGTTCTCTCTCTCTCTCTCTCTTTTCTAGCTTCGGATTGGCTTTACAACACGGTCTGTATCGAATTCCTAGTCCTCATTGTAACGACCCGATTTCCTGAATCGCTACGAGACACGAGAATCGGACTGACCCGACTGATCCCAAGACCCGGTCGTCCAACGAGAAAGTAACCAAAAGAGCAGTAAAATAAATCACATTCACCATGTATATAACTAGCAGTAACGAAATACAGCAGTAAAGAAAGGAAATACTACAGTATACACCACCACAACAGAAGAGAAATAAACATGTACATAACATGAAGCTTACAATAAAGAGAGTACAGGGAGTAACAGAAAACTACTCACTACAGCGGAAAGAAAAGTACAGAAGGTACTACAGGTAACACTACTGGGCTCTACTAGGCCCAGCGCCCTCTGCAGCCGCTGACTCTGGCTACTCAACACCTGGTACTAAAAAGGTAACAAGGGTGACACGTCAGCGAAACGCTGAGTAGAGTGGCAACTAAAAGCTAAAAGAAGTAGTAGAGTGTACAGTAGCTGTTATATTTTTACTTTCTTTATTTATATTTTTCCATTTATTCACTGTTGATTTATTTCTCAGATCCTTCTCTTGATCTTGAATGTTCCTCGTGGGAACGATCTTGATTACAGTCTTTTCCGAAAAGTAGAAGTAACACGTGGTGCTCTCCTGGCCGGGAGAGTCCCCCGTGGTGGTCCTACCCTCAGTCAACCACCCCAAGGTCAATGACAGACGTAACGGTGACTACAGCACGTGCGATAAATGCACGGGTAGCTACCCCACACTGGCACGCGGTCAGTCATTTCCGTTAACAGGTGCACCGAAAGCACAACACGGAACCAGTATAGGGCAGAGCCCTCTCAATAACAGGGGTCCAGCCCCTCCACAGTAACCAAATAGGGGTCTTGCCCCTCCACAGTCCGCGCACCCTCACCTGACTACCCTGGTTTGCCCTGTGGGCCTAACAAGTCGGTGTAGGAGGGCTAGCAGAACCTCAGGGCCTAACAAGTCGGTGTAGGAGGGCTAGTCGATTGGACAAGGTCTCAATCATCGAGAAGAAGGTGGATGAGCTGACTCAGCACTTGCAGCGAGCCACCTCTACACGTAACTCCTTTGCACAACCTCCTTCCACACAGATGACTGTGCAAAGCATTCTCCACCGATCTTCCCCTAGGATGGATCCATATCCATCCCTATCTGATTCTCGGATCGGAGGATCATCCGATCCTTCCTACACCAGCCCGGGAAATTCCATTCCCCCTTTCTCTGATTCTCTAGAGGTTCTTCAGACCTGCGAGGACCTCAACGCCATCCAGAACGACCCGTTCTCCAACACCTATAACCCTGGATGGCGAAACCATCCCAACTTTCAGTGGACGGGAAATTCCCAAACCCAAAGACCACCCTTTCAGTCCCGCCCACAACCCTCTCGTCCTTACCAGCCGCCTTAGCCTCGGCCCAACCCTACTTATCCATCAGGGCCAAATCAGGATCAAATGTCCCTTATCCTTCAGACTCTGGCTGACATTCAAAGAACGAATGCGGCTATTCAAAAGCAACACAAGGATGAAATCATAGAGGTTCGAAACCAATTGCCCCAGTTGGCAAATTCTCGCCAGCCAGGCACTCTTCCTTCCCAACCTCTTCCTAACCCGAATAACGTGCCAACCCAACGGCGCGTTATGAACCCAAACCCGGGCCAGGCCCATATGATTTATCAGGCCCCCTCTATTCCTTCACCAGACGGGATAGAGGCCTCCACTTCTTTTGCGGGTTACCAGCAGCAACCTATCTTACCCAGTCCCAACCAAAACTAGGCAGGACTTAATTCCGTAACAACCCGTAGTGGTAAGGAAACCCAAGACCCACCTCATCCAAACCACTCCAGGCCTGATAGTGATCCCAAGCCTAGGGCAGTAATCCAGAACATTCCCACCCCTATCCCAGATCCACAACCTGGACATATCTTAGAAGAACCAACCAAGATCCCGTTTCCCGAGGCCTTGACCAAGAGAAAGAAGGCCACCAAGCCCGTGGCACCTGAGGAGGACCTGGTCAAGCTCTTTGAGCAGGTCCACATAAACATCCCTTTGATGGATGCAATCCGCCACGTACCAGCTTACGCACGATTTTTAAAGAATGTGTGTACACCCCAGCGTAAGCCGCGAACCAAGGGTGGGAGCCCAATTGTTCTATCAGAGCAAGCCAGCTCTGTAATCCTCAGTAGACTCCCACCCAAGGCAAGAGATCCTGGTACTCCCCTGATTTCCTGCAAGATAGGTGATACCCAATTTGATAGAGCCTTGCTGGACTTGGGTGCATCCATAAACCTGATACCCACATCCTTACTTGATCACCTAGAAGAATCTGAGCTAAAACCAACCGAGGTGACATTACAATTAGCAGATCGATCTATAAAGTCACCAAAAGGGATTCTCGAGGATATTATTGTGAGGGTGCGGAATTTCTACTTTCCTGTAGACTTTATAGTCTTAGACATGGACGCACCTGAGAATCCTAGGGATACACCAATCATTTTAAGGAGACCTTTCTTGGCTACTGCTAGAGCCAACATTAGCTGTGAGGAGGGCCAAATAGAGCTCAAATTTGGGAATCAAACCCTGAAAATTGATATATTTAAGGCCCAACAAGGAATCAATTGCGGTGTCATCGAACAGATTTGTGACGTTAGGGCTTTGGTTGATGAAACACACTTCCAGAATGACCTAATTATACCTCATCAACCGCAGAAAGATCTTGACCCGAAAACTGAGGAGTCAAATCCAGATATGAACAACCCAGTAACTCCTACCCTTGAACCTCACGTCTATACTGAACCACCCGCTGCTGCTGATAACCCCATCCTCGAACTAAAGCCCCTTCCTGCTCACTTGAAATACATCTTTTTGGGTTCTAATCAGACCCTTCCTGTGATTATCAATTCCAACCTCAATCCTGAATAGGAATCCCGTCTGATTGCTGTCCTCCAGCAACATCGCAGAGCCATCGGGTGGACTCTCGATAACTTGACTGGAATAAGTCCCTCTTATCGCACTCATCATATCTATTCAGAAGAGGGCGCACGACCTTCTCATGAAATGCAGAGACGCTTGAACCCCAATCTGCAGGAGGTCGTGAAAAAGGAGATCATCAAGTGGTTAGATGCCGGGATCATCTACCCGATCTCCAATAGTCATTGGGTGAGCCCAATTCAGGTTGTGCCTAAGAAGGCAGGACTCACCACCATAACGACTGAGATCGGGGAAATCATTCCTACCTGATTAGCCAATGCGTGGAGAGTCTGTATAGATTACCGCCGACTCAATTCCTCCACGAAGAAGGATCATTTCCGACTACCTTTCATTGATCAGATTCTCGAGAAACTAGCGGGAAATAGGTTCTTCTGCTTTCTTGACGGGTACTCCGGTTATAACCAGGTGGCAATCCATCCTGAAGACCAAGAAAAGACCACGTTCACCTGCCAGTTCGGAACATACGCTTTCCGAAGGATGCCTTTCGGTCTTTGCAATGCACCTGCTACTTTTCAGCGGTGCATGCTTGCCATATTCTCAGATATGTAAGTGATTATCTGGAAGTCTTCATGGATGACTTTTCAATTTTTGGAGAATCATTCGACGATTGCCTCCAACACTTGGTCCAGATACTCAGGCGGTGCATCGATGTGAATTTGGTTCTTTCCTGGGAAAAGAGCCATTTCATGGTGCCTGAGGGAATTGTCTTGGGACATTTGATTTCAGAAAAAGGCATCCAAGTGGATCGAGCTAAGGTTGATCTGATCTCTCGCCTTCCTATGCCTAGCTCGATCAGGGACATCCGTTCTTTTTTGGGGCACGTCGGTTTTTACCGTCGTTTCATTTCGGATTTCTTGAAAATCGTGCACCCCTTGACTTCCCTGCTCTCCAAGGATGTACCCTTTGAAGTCTCCAAGGAATGCACACTAGCCTTTGAAAACCTGCGTGACCGAGTCACCCAAGCCCCGATCCTACAATCCCCTGATTGGTCTCAACCCTTTGAGATCATGTGCGATGCATCTGACTTTGCTGTAGGAGCGGTTTTGGGGGAGAAAATTGCTGGGAAACCCGTGGTCATATACTACGCTAGCAAGACACTTGACGAGGATTAGCGTAACTATACAGTTACGGAGAAAGAGCTGCTAGCCGTAGTATTTTCCCTTGAAAAGTTCCGATCGTATCTTCTGGGTTCCCATGTCATCATTTACTCGGATCACACGGCTGTAAGGCATCTCCTTGCCAAGAAGGATGCAAAGCCCCGACTAATCCGATGGATCTTGCTGTTGTAAGAATTCGATCTTGAGATTCGCAACAAGGCGGGAAGGCAGAATGTGGTAGCCGACCATCTGTCCCGTCTTCCTTCTGAGATTATCAACCCTTCTGGACCCATCACGGAACACTTTCCTGATGAGCACCTGCTTACTGTTGGTACTAGACTTCCATGGTTTGCTGATATAGTAAACTACTTCGTATCTCATCAGACCCCGTCTGATTGGCCGAAGGCCAAGAAAGACAAATTGCGTTCTGATACCAAGTATTACATCTGGGAAGATCCGTACCTTTTCCGCATAGGTGCTGATCAAATTATTCGGAGATGTGTCCCGGAAGAGGAATTCAGCAATATCCTCTCTTTCTGCCATGACCAGGCATGCGGTGGCCATTTCTCTGGGCATAAAACCGCATCGAAAGTCCTCCAGTGCGGCTTTTACTGGCCCACACTGTTCAAAGACGCATACAGTCACTGTAAGGCATGCAGTCGTTGCCAAACTTTGGGCAACATGAGCCATCGCAACATGATGCCTTTGCAGTCGATTCTCGTATGCGAAATCTTTGATGTTTGGGGGATTGATTTTATGGGCCCCTTTCCTGTTTCGGATGGTTTCGAATACATTCTGCTTGTTGTGGACTACGTGTCCAAATGGATCGAAGCCATACCGACCCGAACCTGTGATCACAAAATTATTCTCAAATTCATTCATCAAAACATTTTCTCAAGGTTCGGGATTCCTCGTGCTATAATTCAGATGGGGGGACCCATTTCACAAACGCTCAGTTTAGGTCACTAATGACCAAGTTCGGGGTGTCTCACCGAATCTCTACTCCTTACCACCCCCAAATTAATGGTCTAGCTGAGCTGTCAAATCGGGAGATCAAGAAAATCCTGCAAGTCACTGTTCGGCCTGACAGGAAGGACTGGTCGTCCCGACTTCTGGAAGCATTGTGGGCCTATAGGACCGCCCACAAAACCCAATTAGGCATGTCTCCCTTTAGACTGGTATACAGGAAGGCGTGTCACCTTCCCGTAGAACTGGAGCATAAAGCCTATTGGGCAGTACGGAATTGTAATCTAGATCTTTCAAAGGCTGGAACCCACAGAAAACTCCAAATCAGCGAGATCGATGAATTACGCCTAGACGCGTATGAGAACTCGCGAATCTACAAGGAGCAGGTTAAAGCCTTCCATGACAAGCATATCTCGAAAAAGATCTTTCGTCCTGGCCAGAAGGTCCTACTCTTTGATGCCCGACTCAAACTTTTCTCAGGAAAGCTGCGATCCAAGTGGGTTGGACCATATTTAGTCCGACAGGTTTTTGGAAATGGAGCTATCGAAATCAGTCCGCTCAGCCACGATCCCAAACCTTTCATCGTGAACGGTCAGAGACTCAAGCCGTTCATCGATGTGACTTCTACTGATTTGGCTGAATCATCTTATATCCTCCATTCCCCTTGAGCTTATTGCGCCCAGCCGATGGCGTAAAACTCAGCGCTTAACGGGAGGCAACCCGTCATTTTCCTAAAAATCCAAAACCTTTTTCACACTTTTGTGCACTTAACGTTCACCCTTATAGACAGCCGACCCCATCTCAGATGCTTGCATCTGGGATTCGAAATCGTCCGTAAAATTCATCCTGACCCATTCACTCAGCCAAATTTCTATCTTAAGGAATGAACTAAGTAAATAAAAAAAAAAACCCTAGTCACAATGAGGACATTGCAAACCTTAGGCATGGGGGGGTATAAAAGTGCAAAACTTGTAAGAAAAGGTTTTAAACAAAAAAATTCACATATGCCAAAAACACCATAAAAATTAGAAAATTTTTCGAAAAAAGAAAAAGAGAATAAGAGTAGAAGGAAATTTTGTGGGAAAAGGAAAAGAAACAAAATGAAAAAGGAGCACAAAATTATGAGAAAAAGGTAGTCATTAGTAAGAAACTAAGGAATTAACCTAAGTTCTAGATCCCATTCAAGAAAAGAACTGAAAAGTGCACAATGGGATTAGTAAGAATGCAAACCTTAGGCATTCTTGGATAGACTCTTAGTACCCATTAAGATCTAGACACTCCTCAAGAGGTTGAGGAAAATGAAAAGCTTAAGCATTAGGTCTAAGGCTTAGGGAGTATTTGACCTCATTAACTAACTTTTGGTCTACGGGACTCAGTAAACTAAGCACCCTAACCTCACACACAGCCTGGTTCAGTAAGCGTAAAAATCAAAAGCGTCACAAAATTCTGAAAAGTACACCAAGAGTAGGAGCGGTCGATCCATACAAGTTGATTTGGACGAGTTCCTAGCGCTGAGAGGCAGGAAATCCCCTCGAAGATGCGTAACAAAATATCATCTCCTCAGTGCTTGTCTCTTAGGATATTTACATATCCTACTGGGGGCATGTAAGCACTCTGCTGGTTCAGATTCCATGGATGACATTATCATGAAGTGTCAATTGCCAGGGTCTGGATTCGGCCACGAAACACCATGGATGGGATTATCTCGAAATCTCAATAGCCAGGGTTCCGGGGGTTGCCATGGGCGGTGCTATCTCGAAGCATCGATTGCCAGGAACCATTGAGGATTGATGATGGGAGCAAGGAATCTGATACAGACCGTGTTGAGAAGCCAATCCTAAGCTAGAATTAAAAAGAAAAAGAGAGAGAAAACTCTCCAAACAGAAAAATTTTCTATCTCTCTCTCTTGCAAAATGCACTGCGAACTGAGCCAGGGCTAAAATCATTCCAAGCACGGGTGCTTTAACCACAAAGTCCAATAGACCTTAGGTTAATTTTTGTAGGCCTTAAAAGCCTTTGCTAAGGACTAAGGCTAAGGCTAGACAGATCTGGATCTTGATTAGTACTAGAGTACCTTTTAGGCCTATGGTCAGCATTCTAACCTAACCTAAGCTCAAATGAAAAAGCACTTATCTGAAGCTATTAAAAACTTCATGGTCCAGAACAGAGGTTAAAACCTTAGGTTTTTGCTAAGGGACTAGCAAAAGCTAGGCATGGGAGTATGATGAGAACCTCGTCATAAACCCTAACCTAGCTCCATCTAACCCAGATTTACAAGAAAAAGCTCCTACATAACTATAGAAAGGCTTGACTCAGAGAAATTCTCAGTTTGTAAAGAAAACAGAAACTAAGGGGTAAAAATACAATTTCACCAATCCAATCTGAAAGTAGGGTAACTCAGGGTCCAAACATAGGTCAAACTAACCTAATAAGAAGAAAAGTGGGATGAGTTGATCCAATAAGGGCTACAGCAACTCCAAGGAATTAAATGACATCCTGTAATCCTAAAAACAAACCCACTTGAATTCATGAGGTTCGAGGCAAAGAAAAAATCGACTAAACCCTCTACAATTCGTGAAAAATAATCTCTAGGGTTTAGAACCTTCAATTTGGCCTTAGGAACCCATTTTGACCAACATTGAGAACCATGCCCAATTAATGACTTAATTTGGGTTTTTATGTAAATTTATCGGTCAAACAAGGTCCGATCTAGAAATAAAATTCATCATTAGAATCCTTAGGTCCCATTTAGTCATGCATGAAAACTTGAGCCTAAGAAGAGACCTTCTTGACCGACTTTGCATTTTGGTCCTCATCCATTACTTTTTGACCCTCAATTTTTGAAACCCTTGCATTTTGGCCCATAACTCTTCTCCGTTCTTTGCATTTGGGTCCTCCCTGCAAAACCCTGAGCAGCGCCATGCTCCGGCGACTTTGCGCGGAGCATGGCGCCGCGCAGGGTAAGGGAGACCCTCTGCCAAGTCAATCGGGGGTTCCCTGCGACGTCTGCCGTCGCAGGGACACCTCCATGGTCTCTGCAACCACCGATACCTCCCGTGCGAATGCGCGGAAGGTATG
The DNA here is from genome assembly GCA_037157565.1 of Thalassia testudinum. Lineage (NCBI taxonomy): Eukaryota > Viridiplantae > Streptophyta > Magnoliopsida > Alismatales > Hydrocharitaceae > Thalassia > Thalassia testudinum. The sequence goes on from JAZHRO010000038.1 coordinate 549,018, forward strand.
GGTCTCCATCTCCGGTGTCCTCCGGCGAGGGAGGCACGTCGCCTCCCTCCGTCCTCCTCTCTGATTCCACCTCTATAAAAACCGCCCCCGTCCATCGAACTCAACAGCTCGGTTCTGACGGAGAAACCTCCCCCCTTTCCTCTCTTCCCACTCCGGCAGAAGCCCCCCTGCTCCGGCGGTTCTTCCTCCTCCTCCTCGTCGCTCTGCCGCACTACCAGCAGCAGAGCTGCCTTCACCCGCTCTTCCCGCGTCGTGCCGTACCCAGCGCGTGCTCTCCCGCTCTCTCCTCGCCGTCGCCCATTCTCTCTAGGCACCTTCTTCTCCGGCGACAGTCGATACGACTGTCGCCCTGCTCTGGTCCCCCTCGTCCCTCCAAGTAGGTACAGTTCTTCCCTTTCCTCCCCTCTTTCTTTTCCCTATTTTAATTTGCTCAACCACCCTTCGACCGCGCCTAATCACCCTCACCTTCTCCATCTCCGGCCACCCTCCGGCGAGACGTTCCCATTGCTCCGCAGCCCCATACGCCTCGCCGACCCTCACAGAACCTCCGCCTCACCACACTGAGCAACCTCCGCTCACCCATTATCGCTCCACCACCCCACCACACTCCACCGAACAAACCCATTTTTCCGGTCGCAGTCCGACCTAGGGCCGCCGCCAGACACCGCCCCACAACCTGCTACCCCCCACATTACCTTCGCCGTGCCACGGCGAAGGTCACCCTGTAGTCTGATTGGGTCGAGAGTCCCTGTTTGTGTTTGGCAGGTCTGCAGCCCCGGCAGCCATTGGCGACAAGGAGAGGAGCTTCCAAGCAAGCTCCAGGCCCTGCAGCAACAGGATCCCAGCTGAGGCGAAGCGGGGGCACTTGAGCGAAGGCAAGGAGCAGATCTGCGAAGAGAAACAAGCGCGTTGCTGCTGAAGCCAGGTCGTGCCTTCCTGCTGGCGCACGCAAGCGAGGGACAAAATTTAGTCCCACATCGTGGGATTTCAAAGCTCCGCACTGGTTTAAATTGTTTTTGTGAAATAAGCTTATCGCCTCAGCACACAGGGTGAGGTCCCTCTCACCCGCTTCACCCGCCCGGTCCGCGAGCTCATCACGTGGATCCGGCCGACCCGACCCGACTTGACTCGAACACTCCTCGCCCACCACGCACACCAGTGGGCCTGGACCCGGGCGCGACCCGTACCCGAATACCCGGCAGCTCGGGGAGAGCTATCCTACGAGTGAATTCTGAGAGAGAGAGACGCAGGGGGAGGATAGAGTAGATTTTTGCCTTCTGACCAAATTGTGAGTGTGCAGGCACAGAAGAGAAAAGAGAAGACAAGAAGAAGAAGAAGGATTGCGAGAAGAAGAAGAAGAAGAAGAAGAAAGCCACAGAGGAAAGAAAGAAAGAAGATGCACTGTAGCAAAAGCTACTTAAGTCGTCTGATCGAAAAATCAGACGACGCCCTGAAAGAAAGAAAAAGAAGAGGATCACTACTGCCGCAGAGAAGGAAAGAAAAGATAAGAAGAAGAAGAAAAAAGAGAAGCTGAAGAAGATGACGAGAAGCGCAAGGAAGACAGAGCTGAAAGAAGAAGAGAAGAAATAGAAGAAGCTCTGAAGAAAGAAGAGAAGAGAAGATCAAGGAAGAAGATCCGAGAAAGAAGAGAAGAAGACAAGCAAAGAGAGAAAAAAGAGAAGAAGAAAAAGCCAACAAACTAAATCTCTCTCTCTCCCTTTTCACTTTTGTAATAGAAACTTTGTACTTCTAAAATACAATTTGCTCCCTGAGTTCGACCTAGGAAAACTCTTATTTTCCAAGTAACAAATTATATTAAACTGGTAACTACTCCTCTATACAATACTACAACGAGATATTAAAACCATAGAGGATTGGCACTGAGCCATTAAGCTTCGCATTTTCCCCAACCTCTTAAGGACTATCCAGATCTTAGCGGGTACTTGAACTTTTAAGCTTAGGATTATAGCCCAAGAGGCCTAAAATCAGCGTTCCTACTAATCTTTTCTCAGTTTTATTAACACTTTTTTGCCTTTTATTTTCTTTCTTTTGATATGTTCTAGAACTAAGTTAATTCCTTAATCTTTTACTAATGACTATCTCTTTTTCTTTTTCTTTTCAAATTGTGCTCCTTTTTGTCATTTTTATCTCCTCCCCGTTTTTCTCCTCAAAATTTGATATGCCATCAAAATTTCCTCTCCTCTCATATTTTTGTTCTTTTTCAAGAATTTTTTATTTTTTTGGTATTTTTGAAATATGTGATTTTTTTGATGAAACCCTTTCTTGTGAGGTGATTTTCACGGCGTTCTGCACTTTACTATCCCCCCACGGCATTGAGCGCTGAGTTTAACGCCATCGGCCGGGTGCAATGAGCTCAGGGAGAATGGAGGGTAAAAGATATCTCAGCCAAATTTGTATTGGTGAGTTCAATGAATGGTTTGAGTATCTGACCGTTCACAACAAAAGGTACAGTTTGAGTCCATTTCCAAAGATTCGTCAGACAAGGTATGGTCCAATCCATTTTGATATGAGTTTTCCTGAGAATAGTTTGAGTTTGGCATCAAAGAGTAGGACTTTTTAACTAAGGAAAAGGATCTTTCTGGATATTTGCTTGTCGTGAAAGTCCTTAACCCACTATTTGTAAATTCGTGAGCTCTCATACGCGTTGTGGCGTAATTCATCGATCCCGCTCATTTGAAGCTTTCTGTGGGTTCCTGCCTTAGAAAGATCGAGATTGCTGTTTCGTACTGCCCAGTAGGCTTTGTGCTCCAATTCGACAAGGAGCTGACATGCCTTCCAGTACACTAATATGAAGGGAGACATGCCAAATTGGGTTTTATGGGCAATCCTATAAGCCCACAAAACTTCCAGAAGTCGGGATGACCAGTCCTTCCTATCAAGTCAAACAGTGACCTAGAGGATTTTCTTGATCTCCCGATTCGATAGCTCAGCTAGACTATTAGTTTAGGGGTGATAAGGAGTAGAGATTCGGTGTGACACCTCGTATTTGGTCATTAGTGATCTGAACTGAGCATTCGTAAAATGGGTCCCTCTATCAGAGATTATGGCATGTGGAATCCCGAACCGAGAAAGGATGTTCTAATGAATGAATTTGATTACTACCTTATGATCATTGGCGCAGTCGAAATGCTTCGATACATTTGAACACGTAGTCAACAGCGAGCAGAATGTACTCGAAGTCGTCTGAAATAGGGAAGGGTCCCATAAAATCAATCCCCCAAACATCGAAGATTTCGCATAATTATCAACATAATTAGGTATTCATGTTGCAAGAAACATAAATTTTAGAAATAAAATCCAAGTTTTCTACCCTTAAGTTAATGCTTCATAGTAAATTAGCCCTCAATGTCGACAAAGCCACATGCTCATGAGTGGATACCATGCAGCAGGGTCCCCACCCTTGATTGCAGGGAATGGAAGAGCATACATACGGTTAACATTTTTGTTGTTATTTTCAAGGGTGATGCTTTCTATTAATTGAAGAGGCTTTCATTAGATATTTCGCATAATTTTAGAGTACCGATTTAGGTACTCACTTGATCACTCCTATCTAGATTCTCGGCTCGCAATGCCATCCGATGACCTAACAATCTTCGATGGAGTCCGCTCGGGCCTTGCTCTAATGTCCGAGTGAGGCACCGCTTTCTCTGATCTTAAGAGATACAGAACTACAATTAGGCTTGTTCTTTTTGGTCCTAATCTAAAAGAGTTTATTAATATTCAAGATAAGTAGCATGACATGGGACTTAATTTTTAGAGGTGTACATGGATCAGGTTGAATCCAACCCAATTAGATTGGGTTGAGAGTTATAATGGGTTGACTTGGGTTAAGATGGATTAGGTTGGATTTAAAGTTTAATCAACTCAACCTAACACACAACTCACCTAACCATTACAGTTGGCCGCCTTCACACTCTCTCTCTCGCTCCGAGTCTCTCTTTCCTCTTCCTTTCCCTCTCTTGATGTAAACACATTTACACTACTTAAGATGTCTATTTATGCATGTTCTTAAGCATAGGATTGCATTTCATGATATAAATATTGCATAACATGCATCATCTTACATTTAGAGTAGTTTGAATAAAATGGAGGTTAATTGTCTCCTTTTATGTGCTTGGACAAGGCAAACATTTTATCGGGGCCTCGAATCGAAGATCCAACCGTATGGATGTGATCAACGCGACGATTGGAGTTAAACGACTCCAAGATCGCCCTAATCAAGCATCCGTAGCATCAGATAGTAATCGGGGAACCCTAGAAGATCAAGGGACAGGATGGTGTAAATCCGCACTTCAAATGACAAATCCGACTGCGCGGATGAATTCGGATCGACGATAGCAGCCCAACGACGCAAAAATCTAGCCAATCCGACATCTGTGGCACCATCTACAGCATCTAGAAGATGGACTGCCAAGATGGCACCACGTGGCGCCATCTCGACCGCCCAAACGGCCGCATACATTCTCTGAAGACCCCGCACCCGCTCCCTCTCCGCCGTTGGATCTCGATCCAACGGCTGCGGACGGTCGCGCCTAAAAGCGCCCGCTCGACCATCCGCGCCTCGTAGCGCAGCGGTCGAGCGCGCTTGCACGAGCTGCAGCCGCAAGTTCGAACCGTAGCGAAGGGAGGATGGCGCGGGCGAGCGAGCGCAGGCTAGAGTTGGATCGTCATCGGACGGCCATCTGCGCTCAATAGAGCTCACGCGTTATTGCATGCGCAGCATGGACGCGCGATCGTACGCGCTGGGCGGGCGCGAAGCAGCGAGCGATCACGCATCTTAAGCCGTCCGATCTCGCGATAGGACGGCTGAGAATTAATGAATGTGGGCGGATGCGTTGAGCGCGGCCAGCTGAGGAGGCGCACGTGGGTGCGGGTACTACACCCACGTTGGGGCTTTAGTGATGGATTTATCCGTCACTAAAGACCCCTCATTTATTATTTTAAATATGTAATGACCATTTTGCCCCCACTCCTTGCAACTATAAAAGGAGACCCCCTCCATACGAAATTCTCATCCCTTCCTTCTCTTCTCTACCTCTCCAAAGCTCAAGAGAAGCTTGTCCCACACCCGGAATGCTTCTCGCGAGATAAAGTCCAAATTTTCGTCCCCTTTCGGAAGTGGATCCCGCGACGACGACGGCGTGCTGCTTCGTTCCCGTTCTTCTGCTTCGTCCTCCTTTGTCCTACTTCGTCCTCCTTCGTCCAGGCGTCGTCCCGTCCAGCTCGTCCTCTAAGCAACCGTCGAGGAGGATTTCTCTCTCCCTATTCTTTTTACTGCTTTCTAAAGTAGTTCTACTCGTCCTCTAAGCGACCGTCGAGGAGGACATTTCTCCCTCCATTCTTTTAATGCTTTCTAGAGTAAATTTATCACTTTTTAGTGCAATTATTTTATTCTTTTTAGTTGTAATGAACAATCTCCTTAATGATAAAATCTCTATTTATTCTACATCTCATTTTGATTTCTATGTGTAATATTCTCTCTCTCTCTTACTCTCTCTCTCTTCTATTTATTGTAAATTATTAGATAGTTTCAAATTGAATTACTTCGTGACAAATAAAAAGAAACGCGTAGTTTTTAAATCAAACGTCCGCCTCCCTATGTGTTGAACACGAATTCTTCGCTTTCGAGCTACAACAACAGGTTTTCCAAAACCAAACACATTAGCGTAGCGATTCGTACGTTCAACATTTTGGCGCCGTTGCCGGGGAGGCGACGATCTTTGATTTCTCTTCGCGTTTTGTAACTTACAAATCATTTACCTCACTTTTCTCCTTTCTTATTGTAATTGCAGGTACTCTTTCGAGACAGGCAAAAGCGGTAGATCGGAGTAAAGTGCTGTGGAAGGTTCTGTAAGTTATCCCCCACCTCCCACCCGTTAGATGTCATTCCACAACATAATAATTCAAACATCAATCAACCTAGGTATTTTTATAAACTCTAAGGTTAGATTGTTTGTTGTTTGACACCCATACTCACCCCAACCCCTACATTAAAAAAAAGAAAAATAAAAAAAATCTCACAGAGGTATACAACCTCATCTGATTTTCTAACTCAACCGGTAAACCGATCTTAGGAGCCTATACACACATTCAAACACATAATTGAGTAGAAATCAGATTAGGTAATCATTTGTGTGCCTAATTAAGTGGTGCATCAGGCCAATTGTTTGAGTTGATTGGGCTGCACCACTTCAAATAAAATCAACTCATCAAATAGCTGCCAATTAGGTTCAACTCTTAGGGATTTACCAGGCACTCCACATTCTTTTTAAGCTTTAAAGGAAAACATCTTCACCTATGCTTGCAAAACCTGGTGTACCAATGAAACTTGTTTGAAAATGCCTAAAGTTGAATCCTAAAAGCTACTAAGCAAGATCTGAACCTTAAAATTCACCGCATCAAAAATAATCTTGCTTGAAAACCACTGGTTGTGCACGCACACACAAATCAATCAATCATTAAGGGCACAATCCATTTAAAGGGCCCATCACATTCCAAAGCACATTCAAACCTAGCCCTAAATAAAACAGAGTAGACATTGTCCTTAAAGATTGGATTCGCTCTTCAGAACCCAGAACGAGATTATTTTCGATTAGTCTGTTTCTACTGTTCAATCTGATGTCTAGCTAGGGGAGCAGAATCAAACGATCGCGGCTGGGGGGTACACTAGGAACCGGAGGCGCAAGCCGAAGGAAGAACCTTCTCCCCAGTCCCTCCTACTAACTGGTTGGATTGAATAGACAGAAGTAGATCAAATCATTTCTTTATCTCAAGACGGGTTTTAGGAGTCTGTAGGTCTTTACGCTAACCCATTTAAGGACAGGTTTGATTGTTTGTATTGCAGGGCACCTTTCTTCCTCCTGTGTCTCATGAATCCTTCCACATATTTCACGCATTCCCGCTCTTTCCCTCCTGTTGTGAATTATTCTCAACATGACGATTATCCCGACTCGTACTATAATCGACCATCAGTTAGTTTGGATAATTCGAATTAGGGATACAATTCCGGACCCTCGTGTTTAGGGTCTAACCCTGAACACTTTGATTGTGATTTCTATCCTTCTCGGAGCCACATCGATTATAGATCGTCTTCCTTTCATGAACAACCTAATACGATCTACAATCAAGAAGGATACACCGATCCTTACCCATCCTCTGATTTCACTGCCTTTAGGTCATCTCCATCTTTTGAACAATCTGAAATGACCTATTTTCAGGAAGGGTATAACGAATCTCAACTTGTTAATTCCCCTACATTGACCCCAAACCCGCCTAACCCCGAACCAACTCATTTGGTTCAGGTTAACCAGGTTCAAGATAAAGTTCTGGCTAACTTGAGGAATATCATTCAATCTTTAGAAGTTCAGCCAATACCTTGCATTGAGAGATTGGAGCCCCTGATTGAAATGAGTGATGATTTAAACAAGTCTTTGTTGGATTGTCTCCAGGATGTTAAGGATAAGAACCCGGGTGAGTTTCTACTTGGGAAATTAGCAAAATTGAGGATGAGATTTGTGGTTGCTTTGATTCAATCATGGGATGATTCCCAGGATGAACCCTCATCAGGAAAGCCAATGACAAAACCCGCTCAGGCACCTGTTGGGGGGAACACATGTTACGAGGCTAACCAGATTGAATTAAAGCAACCAATTAAGGAAGATTTAATTTCTTCACCTAAGATCCCTAAGCCGGGTTACGAGGAAATGTATGTCTCCTTGGAATAGAAAGTGACAAAAGATTTTGGGACATACATTGATACTGTAACGACTCGATTCCCGAGTCCCTACGAGACACGAGAACCGGACCGACTCGACTAATCCCAAGACCTAGTCGTCTAACGAAGAAGTAACCAAAAGAGCAGTAAAATAAACCACATTCATCATGAATATAACTAACAGTAAGAAAGTGCAGCAGTAAGGAAAGAAACCACTGCAATATATACCACTACAACAGTAAAACAACATTCATAACATAATATGAACTGCAGGTAAAGAAAAGTACAGCGGTAATAAGCACTACTCACTACAATGGAACAAAAAGAGGTACAAGAGAATAGTGGTAACTCTACTGGACCCTACTCGGCCCAGCGTCCTCTACAGCCGCTGACCCTGGCTGCTCAACACCTGGTCCTAAAAGGTAACGAGTGTAACACGTCAGCAAAACGCTGAGTAGAGTGGCAACTAAAACAAAAGAAACAGTAAAGTGTACAGTAGCTGTTTTATTTTCTTTCTTCCTTTATTTACGTCATTCTATTGTTTCACAATTTATCTATTTCTCAGATCCTTCACTTGATCTCGAATGCTCCTCATGGGAACGATCTTGATTGCAGTCTTTTCCAAAAAGTAGAAGTAGCACGTGGTGCTCTCCTGGCCGGGAGAGTCCCCCGTGGTGATCCTACTCTCAGTCAACCACCCCAAGGACATGGACAGGCGTAACGGTGACTACGGCACGTGCGATAAACGCACAGTTAACTAACCCGCACTGGCACACGGTCAGTCGTTTCCATTAACGGGTGTGCCCAAAGCACAGCACGGAACCAGTACAGGGCAGAGCCCTCTCAGTAACAGGGGTCCAACCCCTCCAGAGTAACCAAACAGGGGCCTTGCCCCTCCGCAGTCCACGCACCCTCGCCTGACTACCCTGGTTTGCCCCAGTGGGCCTAACAAGTCGGTGTAGGAGGCTAGCAGAACCCCGGGGCCCGTGGGGTAGCTAGTACCTCCCTACACTAGTAGCTCTCCTCGGTACTACGTACACGAGGGACAGCAAGTCGGTACAAAGTGGCCAGACCTAACCCCGGGTCCCTGGGGTGGCTGGCTCCGCTCTGCACTAAACAGGGGGACAGTCGCTCTCCTTGGTACTCCGTACTCAAGGGCCAGCTCACTTCCCCAATTCTATTCCATTCACCTTCCAGGAGTTCTACTCCTAATTCCCCGTAGGGTTCCAGCTCTTTTAACTCAGCACATTCAGGTTTCACCTTTCCAGTTTCACATTCATACAATCCATGTTCTCAATCACGTGTATTTATTTATAACAGGCAGCTGTTAAACCAATTTGCAAGTAGCGATTATTTCCTTTCCACATTTTCTAAGACTGCAATATTCATATATGCCACTAGTTTTCCCATCCTAGGATTCATACCATATCTTAGGATCTATCATACAATCTAGTTTTTCCAGCCCTAGGATTCATGCAACACCCTAGGATCTACCATTCATTCTAGTTTCTCATTCCTAGGATTCATGCAATGTCCTAGGTTCTATTTATGGTTCCATAATTTAAGAGATTATACTAATAAACTTAAAAGCCACTCTACCGGTTACAACAGGCGTACTGGGGGCGTGGTCGGGAATCCCGCGTACCTCCGCAACACCCGAGACTGCAACGGAACGGGGTCCTATCACAAGGATCAAACACAAGGAGCTTCTCAAAACAGTATACAACTACTGTAGACGGGTAGAAGATTTAATTCCGAAAAGCACGCAACTCGAAACGTGGAAAATGGACTCCGAACGGGCCCTAAACGGGTCGAAAATGACGAAACAGTGCAAAATCAGACGTCTGGAACTTCTTCCAGACGTCTTAAAAATGGGGATCAGATGGTACCTTGTCCTGCGTGGTCTCTCAGACGTCCAGAAGCCTGCGGGGGCGTCTGGCCTAGTTTCCAAACGTCCGATGGTTACCCCGGACGTCTGGAAGTCCCTCCAGTCGTCTAGCACCGCTACCAGACATCTGATTTGCGTTGGATGCGAATCTCAGAACCTACGCGTACCAATTCCTCGTGCTCAGTACGGACGGTCGAAGGAAAGGAAGAAGGTACGAAAAATAACTTACTTTTCAGATGTCTGGATAGTCCACCAGACGTCTTCCCCATTGTCTGGTTGGAAACCCAGACGTCTAATTCTGGAAAAACTTCCAGAATCAGAGCGCGACTCGCCCTCCGCCCGCGACGCACGGCCGCGCCGCACCTCATCCACCTACTGCTCAAGCTGCAGCAGGCCTCCCGCGTTACCCCGCGTCTGCTGCGCCTCCGCCGGTCGGCTCTAGCAGCCCTGGCAAGCTCGCCCTCACTGCCGAGCGCCTCCTCTTTTCGTGCAGCACCTCCTCCCTCACTCGCCGCGGCTGCCACCGCCGCCACTCGTTCACTCTCACACTGGCTGGAAGGAGAAGAGAAAGGGGCGGAGGCGATGAGAGAGTGGGAGAGGGCGAGGCTTTTTAAAGCCGCGCGGGGAGAGAGAGAGAGCGAGACAGAGGGCAGCCTGCGCCTGCAGGAGAGAGAGGGAAAAAGCGACCGCAGGTCTACGCGCGCAGGCGCACAAACACAACCGCGCGTGCCGCCGAAACTGAATCCCAGACGTATGGAAGGGGTTCTAGATGTCTGGTCCGACGTCTGGGCACCTCCGCACGTTCGTAACAATATGACAAACTCAACGGAAGTTTCGTCCCTGAAACTTGCGCTAACTAGGGTGCGGGAAAAATGTCATAATAAACATAACAAACTCAAAGAGGACCGAAGCCGGTCCGAAAAGACGTACCCGCGAAGAGTTCCGGGTACCACTCCCGCATTGCCGCCTCAGGCTCCCAGGTAGCCTCCTCATACCGCTGGCTCCTCCACAAAACCTTTACCAGGGGTACTTGCTTTCGTCTCAAACTGCGGACGGCTCGGTTTAGAATCTGCACTGGTCGCTCGGGGTAGGTCAGGTTGTCATCCACCTCGATGCTCTCGTGACTCAGTACGCGACTGGGATCGGCTACGTACTTCCTGAGGTTGGACACGTGGAACACGTCGTGCACACTAGAAAGCTGGGGAGGGAGGGCAAGCCTGTAAGCAACGGGTCCAACAAGCTCCAGGACCTCAAAGGGCATCACAAACCTCGGCGCGAGCTTCCCTCTCACCCCAAACCGCTGCAGGCCCTTCATGGGCGAAACACGAAGAAAGACGTGATCCCCAACCTCGAACTGCACCTCTCTGCGTCTCCGATCCGCGTAGCTCTTCTGTCTGCTCCTGACAGTGCGGAGTCTCCTGTGGATCTGCTCGACTACCTCCTGACTCTTCCGGATCAACCTGGGGCCAACCTCCCACTTGGTCCCCACCTCAACCCAACTCAAGGGTGCCCTACACCTCCGTCCGTACAGAGCCTCGTAGGGAGCCATGTCGATGCTCAAGTGATAACTGTTGTTATATGCAAAGTCCGCCAGGGGCAGGTGCTCCTCCCAAGAGCCCCTACAGTCCAGTACACAGGCACACAAAAGGTCCTCAAGTGTCTGTATCGTGCGCTTATACTGTCCGTCCGTCTAGGGGTGGTAAGCTGTACTAAACCTCAACCGCGTCCCCAGGGCCTGCTGAAACTCAGCCCAAAATTGGGACGTAAAGCAGGTATCCCGGTAATTATGATCTCCCGTGGAACTCCGTGTAGTCGTACCACGTCGCGGATATACCTCTCTGCCAACTGTGCTGGTCCCAAATTAACTCGGATCGGCAAGAATCGTGCCGTCTTCGTCAGTCTATCCACAATTACCCAGACAGTGTCGTGTCCTCGCTGGGTAACAGGTAAGCCCACCACCAAGTCCATGGTGATGCTCTCCCACTTCCACTCTGGCACTGGAAGCGGCTGTAGCGGCCCTGCAGGCCTCTGATGCTCGACTTTCACCTGCTGGCACACTAAGCACTACTGCACGAATTCAACCACATCCCGCTTCATCCCCCTCCACCAAAACTCGCGTCTCAAGCCGTGGTACATCTTCGTGTTTCTGGGATGTATGGTGAATCTGGAACCGTGTGCCTCAGTCAGGAGCTCTCTCAACAGCTCCTCGTCTCTGGGAATGCACAACCGTCCCCTCAGGCGCAGCACCTGGTCTGTGAAAGAGAAGTCCCCTGGGTCTCCTGACAGTACTCTGTCGTGCAAGGACTGCAAGTACGGATAGGCCATCTGTCCTGTGATGATGCGGTCTATCAGTTCTGGCCTAGTCTACCGTGTCACAGTCACTGCCCCACAGTACCCCCGTAACTCTAGAGGTCACCAACTGCCCACCTCCTCCAAAAGGCTCCAACTTTGTAACTGTAAATTGGCCAAGTGTGCGGGCACCTTACGGCTCAAGGCGTCAGCCACCACATTGGCCTTTCCCGGGTGGTAGGAGATGCTGCAGTCGTAGTCCTTCAGGAGCTCCAACCAACGTCTCTGTCTCATGTTGAGCTCCTTCTGATCAAAAAGGTCTCTGAGGCTCTTGTGATCTGTGAAAATCTCGAAGGTCTCACTGTACAAGTAGTGCCTCCAGGTCTTCAGCGCGAAGACGACAGCTGCCAACTCCAGGTCGTGGGTAGGGTAGGTATGCTCATGGGGCTTCAGTTTCCGCGAAGCATAAGCGACAACGTGACCCCTCTGCATGAGCACACCTCCTAACCCCTGCAAGGAGGCGTCCACGTACACAACGAACCCGCCACTACTGTCAGGGATGGTGAGCACGGGAGCCGAGGTCAACCTCTCCTTCAGCTCCAGAAAACACGCCTCACAGGCGTCTGTCCAAGTGAAGGGCACGTCCTTCCGGGTCAACTGTGTCATAGGACGCGCAATCTGTGAAAACCCTCTGATAAATCGTCTATAGTAGCCTGCCATTCCCAGGAAACTGCGAATCTCAGTGACTGAACGCGGTCTCTCCCACCTGAGTACTGCCTTGACCTTGGCTGGGTCCACCGCCAAGCCGTCTCCAGAGATCACATGACCTAAGAAGGTCACCTCCCTCAACCAGAACTCGCACTTGTTGTATTTGGCGTACAGCCTACGTCGTCTCAGTGTGTCCAGAACTATCCGCAAGTGCTGTCCGCGCTGCGTCCGATCTCGAGAATAGATGAGTACATCATCTATGAAAACCACCACGAACTGGTCCAAGTACGGTCTAAACACCCGGTTCATCAGATCCATGAAAGCAGCGTGGGCATTGGTCAGCCCAAACGGCATGACCAAAAACTCGTAGTGTCCGTACCGGGTGCGGAAAGCTGTCTTGGAGACGTCGGTCTCCCTGATCCTCAACTGGTGGTATCCCAACCTCAAGTCGATCTTGGAGAACACCGTGGCACCCCGTAATTGGTCAAACAAGTCGTTGATCCTCAGCAGCGGATATTTGTTCTTGATGGTGACCCTATTCAGCTGTCGATAGTCCACACAAAGGCGTAGGGTACCATCCTTCTTTTTCACAAACAGTACCGGGGCTCCCCAGGGAGACGCACTGGGCCTCACGAAACCCTTCTCCAAAAGGTCCTGCAACTGAGACTTGAGCTCTCGTAGCTCAAGCGGTGCCATCCTGTATGGCGCACTGGAGATGGGGCTGGTCCCTGGTACTAGCGAGATCTCAAACTTGATCTCGCGCTCGGGCGGTAGTCCTGGTAACTCGTCTGGAAACACGTCAGGGTACTCTCTGACCACCGGAATGCTCTAGAAGTCTGCCACAGGGCTGGGCTCTGCCACCACACATGCTAGGAAGCCCTCACACCCCTGGCTCAAAAGTCTCGCCGCTCAAAAGCCTCTGTCCACTGGCTGTCCGTGAAACTCGAAAGAAGGCAACTCCGGCATGGAGAAGATAATCTTCCTCTCAAAACAGTCTACCAAGGCGTGGTAAGCGGACAGCCAGTCCATCCCTAGAATTACGCCAAAGTCCTCCATCTGTATCACAATCAGGTCAGCTGGCAGGCTATGTCCCCCGACGCTGACCTCACAATCCGTGTACACCTCCTCAGCTACAAACAGCTGACCACTCGGGCCTCTGATTACTAACGGATTTTCTAACAACATCTAATCCTGGCCCAATCTAACTGCGAAACTGGCTGCGACAAACGAGTGCGTAGCGCCGGAATCGAAAAGTGTGTAAACGAGTCTGCCGGAAACTGAAACCATGCCCGCCACAACTGAGCCCGAAGCTCTGGCATCCCTATGTGTCAGGGCGTTGATATGCCCCTCAGCTCTAGGTGCTGACGAAGCAGCCACACTCTACGTCAGACGGGCAGGTGCTGGCCGGTACCCTCCTCGTGACTGCTGTCCTCCTCCTCGCGCCTGGTAACCGCGGCCACCTGCGCACCCTCCAGTGCTCTGCGCGGGAAGTATCTGCTGACCTCCTGCCCTATACGGGCTGTCCCTCCTGATGTGGCCCGGCTAGCCACACTGGTAACAGAGGGGAACCCGACTCCCGCCCTCAGTGGGTCCCTGTTGTCGGCTGGGCGGGGGTCCGGTGCTGGCGACTGGCCCCTGTCGAGGGCCCCCAAAGGCCACTGATGGCCCGGTAAAACGTGACGGCTCTCCTGCGGATGCCACGTGCCTCCACTCTCGCCGGCCCTGTGAAAAGTCTGGTTAAAAGGGCCTCTTCCGCCCGCCGTCAGTGTCTCGCGCGAACGGGTTGGTCTCCTCGTAAGTCATGACTGCCTCCACCACCCTCGAAAACATAGGCAGCTTCAAGGGTTTGACATATCCCGAATCGCAGGCCAGAGCCCCTCGGTGAACCTCCAAAGGTGCTCCTCCTCAGTAGCTACCGCTGTCGCTACAAAGCGAGACAGCTCCAGAAAACGCGTGCGGTACGCGCTCACGGTCATCATCCCTTGGCGGAGAGTGTGGAACTCCCGCCTCCTCTGGTCCTGCCACGTCTGGGGAAAGTATTGCTCGCAGAAGAGGGCGACGAACTGATCCCAGGTCGGCTCGTCCCTCTCCTGTCCCCTAACCTCCCTCCACCACCTGTGTGCCGCACTCTCTAACTGGTACGTGGCAAAGGCCACGCGGCACTCCACCGGGGGGCGAAGGGTGTCGAAAATCTTCTCCAGCTGCTCGAGCCAGTCCTCTGCCTCGGTCGGGTCCTCATCCCCCTTGAAGGAGGGGGGCTTCAACTTCCGAAACTGCCCAAAGAGCTCGGAGTGGCGCTGCAGTGGGATGCTGGTGCACCCCCAGGCAACGGTGCCTCGTGCACAGAATTATCGGAGGAAGGTGGGGGCTGCGGCGGCCCATCCCCTCCCCCGTGTCCAACGCTGCGTCCGTCGGGTGGTCCCACAGAGGACTCCCCCTCCGCAGCCCCAGGGGGAGGTGCTCGGGGCGGTGGGTGGAGCTCCTCTCGCACAATATCCCGTATCAGCTGGGCGAGGTCCTGGGCCTGGACGCCCGAGAGTAGTGGCTGGTCCACTGAGGCGTCGGCAACGGCACGCCCACCTCACCGACCTCGTCCTCGGCCGTGCCCGCGGCCTGCCTCACCAGTCCCGCGACGAGGCATCTCCTGCAAGGAGACGCGAAACAAAACGGAACACGTCACTACGGAACGATACCTAACGAAAACGTCTAAGAGCTCATGTCAAAAGATATGTTGCGGTGGCTACTCTAGTTATAGACATGTGAATTGGTTATTTTTCAGTTAGTTGATTCACTTCTCGGGACGACCTTGCTCTGATACCATCTTGTAACGACCCGATTCCCGAGTCCCTACGAGACACGAGAACCGGACCGACTCGACTAATCCCATGACCTAGTCGTCCAACGAGGAAGTAACCAAAAGAGCAGTAAAATAAACTACATTCAGCATGGATATAACTAATAGTAAGAAAGTACAGTAGTAAGGAAAGAAACCACTACAATATATACCACCACAACAGTAGAACAACATTCATAACATAATATGAACTGCAGGTAAAGAAAAGTACAGCGATAACAAGAACTACTCACTACAGTGGAACAAAAAGAGGTACAAGAGAATAGTGGTAACTCTACTGGACCCTACTCGGTCTAGCGTCCTCTGCAGCCGCTGACCCTGGCTGCTCAACACCTGGTCCTGAAAGGTAACGAGTGTAACATGTTAGTAAAACGCTGAGTAGAGTGGCAACTAAAACAAAAAAAATAGTAGAGTGTACAGTAGCTGTTTTATTTTCTTTCTTTCTTTATTTACGTCTTTCTATTGTTTCACAATTTATCTATTTCTCAGATCCTTCACTTGATCTCGAATGTTCCTCGTGGGAACGATCTTGATTGCAGTCTTTTCCAAAAAGTAGAAGTAGCACGTGGTGCTCTCCTGGCCGGGAGAGTCCCCCGTGGTGATCCTACTCTCAGTCAACCACCCCAAGGTCACGGACAGGCGTAACGGTGACTACGGCACGCGCGATAAATGCACAGGTAACTAACCCGCACTGGCACACTGTCAGTCGTTTCCGTTAATGGGTGCGCCCAAAGCATAGCACAGAACCAGTACAGGGCAGAGCCCTCTCAGTAACAGGGGTCCAACCCCTCCACAGTAACCAAACAGGGGCCTTGCCCCTCCACAGTCCGCGCACCGTCGCCTGACTACCCTGGTTTGCCTCAGTGGGCCTAACAAGTCGGTGTAGGAGGCTAGCAGAACCCCGGGGCCCGTGGGGTAGCTAGTACCTCCCTACATTAGTAGCTCTCCTCGGTACTACATACACGAGGGCCAGCAAGTCGGTACAAATTGGCCAGACCTAACCCCAGGTCCCTGGGGTGGCTGGCTCCGCTCTCCACTAAACAGGGGGACAATCGCTCTCCTTGGTACTCCGTACTCAAGGGCCAGCTCACTTCCCCAATTCTATTCCATTCACCTTCCAGGAGTTCTACTCCTAATTCCCCGTAGGTTTCCAGCTCTTTTAACTCAGCACATTCAAGTTTCACCTTTCCAGTTTCACATTCATACAATCCATGTTCTCAATCACGTGTATTTATTTATAACAGGCAGCTGTTAAACCAATTTACAGGTAGCGATTATTTCCTTTCCACATTTTCCTAGAATGCAGTATTCATATATGCCACTAGTTTTCCCATCCTAGGATTCATGCCATATCCTAGGATCTATCATACAATCTAGTTTTCCCAGCCCTAGGATTCATGCAACACCCTAGGATCTACCATTCATTCTAGTTTCTCATTCCTAGGATTCATGCAATGTCTTAGGTTCTATTTATGGTTCCATAATTTAAGAGATTATACTAATAAACTTAAAAGTCACTCTACTGGTTACAACAGGCGTACTGGGGGCGTGGTCGGGAATCCCGCGTACCTCCGCAACCCCCGAGACTGCAACGGAATGGGGTCCTATCACAAGGATCAAATATAAGGAGCTTCTCAAAATAGTATACAACTACTGTAGATGGGTAGAGGATTTAATTTCGAAAAGCACGCAACTCGAAATGCGGAAAACGGACTCCAAACGGGCCCTAAACGGGTAAAAATGACGAAACAGAGCAAAATTAGACGTCTGGAACTTCTTCCAGACGTCTTAAAAATGGGCATCAGATGGTACCTTGTCCTGCATGGTCTCTCAGACGTCCAGAAGCCTGCGGGGGCATCTGGCCTAGTTCCCAGACGTCCGATGGTCAACCCGAACTTCTAGAAGTCCCTCCAGTCATCTGGCACCGCTGCTAGACGTCTAATTCGCGTTGGATGCGAATCTCAGAACCTGCGCGTACCCATTCCTCGTGCTCAGTACGGACGGTCGAAGGAAAGGAAGAAGGTACGAAAAATAACTTACTTTTCAGATGTCTGGACAGTCCTCCAGACGTCTTCCCCGTCATCTGGTTGGAAACCCAGACGTCTGATTCTGGAAAAACTTCCAAAACCAGAGCGCGACTCGCCCTCCGCCCGCGACGCACGGCCGCGCCGCGCCTCATCCGCCTGCTGCTCGAGCTGCAGCAGGCCTCCCGCGTCACCCCGCGTCTGCTGCACCTCCGCCGGCCGGCTCTAGCAGCCCCGACAAGCTCGCCCTCACGGCCGAGTGCCTCCTCTTTTCATGCAGCACCTCCTCCCGCACTCGCCACGGCTGCCACCGCCGCCACTCGCTCACTCTCGCACTGGCTGGAAGGAGAAGAGAAAGGGGCGGAGGCGATGAGAGTGAACGAGAGGGCGAGGCTTTTTAAAGCCGCGCGGGGAGAGAGAGAGAGTGAGTGAGACAGAGGGCAGCCTGCGCCCGCAGGAGAGAGAGGGAAAAGCGACCGCAGGTCTGTGCGCGTAGACGCAACCGCGCGTGCCGCTGAAACCGAATCCCAGACGTCTGGAAGGGGTTCCAGACGTCTGGTTCGACGTCTGGGCGACCTCCCAGATGTCTTAAAAGACATCTGAAGCCGCGCGTTCATAACAGATACGGATCCTGATTTCTTTGATGGTGAAGATTCAAGTTGCGAAGCCTAACGCAAGTTTTCTAAACATGATTTCTGTGAGACGATTGGGCCTAAGGAATTTGATAGATCATTTGATAGCCCAATAATTGAGGAAACTAATCTTATTTGGGCACATATTACAGATCCAGAATCGCATTTTCTGGAGGAATCAATTCAATGCCCTGATTATCAGTTACACCTCGTTAAGCTTATCGATAATTCTGTTTCTGAGATAATTAGACCCAAGTCAATTCTGATTCTGCCACATCATTTAAACTTGGAGATTTCAGACGGGGTGATTAATATACAAGAGGTCCTGGAATTTGATATGCTGAATGAGGAGGATAGGAGCTGGGAAGTTCTGATTTGAGAAGTTAAGTTTGGAGGAAATGGAAAATTGAGTCGAATGGTTCCTTTTAAGCTGAAACCATCAAATCAGAACCCTTACGACATTTGTTTCGAGGATGTCAAACTCAAGCACACATTCAACGATTATCCTTTTGAGCTTCAATTCTCTGTAACCTGACTTTTTGGTCTTGGGTTGCATCCTCATAAATCGCAGGCCCGACCCCGCTTGCATTCTGATTTTAGGTTTTGGGTAATTTTTATCCAGAACCTAAGATATTCTCGATTATGGGGGATGGGTCTACACCACAATCTAGTCCACATCTATGGACCTCTGTTGATAGGCCAGAGGATTCTTTTATTTATTCTGATTCTAACCTACACTTGTGAATTCTTCAATTCTTTTCCTGTATAGTGTGCCTAGCTGAAGGCACTAAACTCAGCACATATATAGTTTTTCTTAGTTTTCATCTCGGAGCGGACCTGACATTCACGCAATTCAGGTGCTTTCTACGCTTTTCCACTCTATTTTATGACTTTTTAATACAATGAGGACATTGCATTAGATAGGTATGAGGGGTGGATATTCATCTCTGAATTCATTTGTCAGCTCCGTAGATTTGTTTTCTTTTCTTTTATAAAAAAAAAGAAAAAAAAATTCAGAATTAGGAAAGAGAATTTAGGTTTAAGAAAATTTTCAATCTTAAGAAATACTACATTATGATTTGAACACAAAGATCATTCAGGTCTTTAGACTTAATCAGCCCGTGTATCCACTAAAATGTGGATCTATTTTTCAAGTTCTCGCCAACCTAAATTTATTTTAATTGGAGTAAATAAGTTTGGGTGATAAGTACACGACTTATCAACCCGCCCTCTGATTTGAGGGAATTTTGAGTTTCTAGCATCTACACATTATCTTGTCACTGACTCGTTGTTCGACGATTCTAACGGAAATTGGGTAGCTAATGAATCTTCTAGGGTGATGTGGCTGGCAAGTTATCGTGGGTAACAGCTCATAGGTAGGTTGTCCAAAGCTCAGTCACTGGATCTTTCTCTTTTTGCTGCCTTTAGGTAAATCTTAGACCAAGGAAGCCACCTACATAAAAAAAAGAAAAAAAGAAAAAAAAATCAAAAAGAGAAGGAGAAAAGAAGAAAAAAAATAATAAGCCACACTTCGCCGCACGAGTATGGCTGGCAAGTTATCAGTGTAACAACTCACCGACCGGTTGTCCAGAACCCAGCTCAGTAAATGCACTAAAATTCCCAAAACACCTAGGAAGAAGCGGAGAAGTAGAATAAAACGGAGAGATATACACTGGATTCACCCTTATGTTGACCTCGTAAAAAAATAAAAGTAGGGAGAAAGCTACCGATTGTAAAGATACACCTTTAGGCAGAATTCTTTTTAAGGTCACCTAGAGACGTAGAAATCCGAAGTCTGTTTTAACTACCGGTCAATGAGTCTATCACAATCACAATAAGATGCTTAAAACTTAGGGTTCTCATCAAATCTTGGGTGAGTTGAATGGCCGTAGAAAGCCACTCTTAAACCCTAAAATTTGAAAATCCAAAAAAATTAGAAAAGAGTAAAAAGAGAAAAAGAAATTTTTCTTTAAATAAGGCGAGGGCTTGAGGCGGTCTGCATTTTGGTTGATACTTGGGCACCGTTGTGTCTTTGAAATTTCAGTTCCTAAGTAGACAATTTCTTAATGATTAAAAATAACTCATGCCCAAATAATCCAACCTAATTCTTTTATAAATAGCATATAGTTTTTTCTAGGGACTAACAAAAGATAGGCATGGGGGTATGATGTAAACACATTTACATTACTTAAGATGTCTATTTATGCATATTCTTAAGCATAAGATTGCATTTCATGATATAAATATTGCATAACATGCATTATCTTGCATTTAGAGTAGTTTGAATAAAATGGAGGTTAATTGTCTCCTTTTATGTGCTTGGACAGGGTAAACATTTTATCGGGACCTCGGATCGAAGATCCAACCATATGGATGTGATCAGGGCGACGACTGGAGTTCAATGACTCCAAGATCGTTCTAATCAGGCATCCGTAGCATCAGATAGTGACCGGGGAACCCTAGAAGATCAAGGGCTAGGATGGTGTAAATTCGCATTTCAAATGACAAATTTGACCGCACGGATGAATTCAGATCGACGGTCACAACCCAACGACGCAAAAATCGAGTCAATCCGACATCCGTGGCACCATCTACAACATCCAAAAGATGGACGGCCAAGATGGCGCCATGGGGCGCCATCTCAGCCGCCCAAATGGCCGCATACATTCTCTGAAGACCCCACACCCGCTCCCTCTCTGCCGTTGGATCTCGATCCAACAGCTGTGGACGGTCGCGCCTAAAAGCGCCCGCTCGACCATCCGCGCCTCGTAGCGCAGCGATCGAGCGCGCTTGCGCGAGCTGCAGCCGCGAGTTCGAACCGCAGCGAAGGGGAGGAAGGCACGTGCGAGCGAGCGCGGGCAGGCGTTGGATCGTCAACGGACGGCCGTCTGCGCTCAATAGAGATCACACGCTATTGCACGCGCGGCATGGACGCGTGATCGTACGTGCTGGGTGGGCACGCAGCAGCGGGCGATCACGCATAATGAACGTGGGCGGATGCATTGAGCGCGAGCAGCTGAGGAGGCACGCGTAGGCGCGGGTGCTACGCCCACGTTGGGGCTTTAGTGACAGATTTATCCGTCACTAAAGACCCCTCATTTATTATTTTAAAGATGTAATGACCATTTTGGCCCCACTCCTTGCAACTATAAAAGGAGACCCCCTCCATACGAAATTCACATCCCTTCCTTCTCTTCTCTACCTCTCCAAAGCTCAAGAGAAGCATGTCCCACACCCGGGATGCTTCTCGCGAGATAAAGTCCAAATTTTCGTCCCCTTCGGAAGTGGATCCCGCGACGACGACGGCGTGCTGCTTCGTTCCCGTTCTTCTGCTTTGTCCTCCTTCGTCCAGGCGTCGTCTCGTCTGGCTCATCCTCCAAGTGACCGTCGAGGAGGATTTCTCTCTCCCTATTCTTTTTACTGCTTTCTACAGTAGTTCTGCTCGTCTTCTAAGCGACCGTCGAGGAGGACATTTCTCCCTCCATTCTTTTAATGCTTTCTAGAATAAATTTATCGCTTTGTAGTGCAATTGTTTTATGCTTTTTAGTTGTAATGAACAATCTCTTTAATGATAAATTCTCTGTTTATTCTACACCTCATTTTGATTTTTATGTGTAATATTCTCTCTCTCTTACTCTCTCTCTCTTCTATTTATTGTAAATAATTAGATAGTTTTAAATTGAATTACTTCGTAACAAATAAAAAGAAACGCGTATTTTTGAATCAAACGTACGCCTCCCTGTGTTCGACCCGGAATTTTCATTTCGGGATAAATTTTATTTGTTGAACACGAATTCTTTGCTTTCAAGCTACAACGACAGGTTTTCCAAAACCAAACACGTTAGCATAGCGATTCGTACGTTCAACATCTCTACTTCAATTTAACTCACTTAGACCATAGGATTGAACACTCATTGCACCGTTCCGCCACCAACTTCCCTGTGGCCAGTGAAACTTCGGCAAGCTCGCCCAACCACTACACTTCATGAAACATGATGCCACCACCTCCACAAGCTCCACCTCACCTTCCTCTTCAAAAGCCCTAAATCTATTTGGGGTTTCATGCTCTCCACCTCCCCGTTGAACAAACCCACCCTCCGCCCTCATTTCGTCATCGACAGCCCTCCACTGAACACACCACGCCCTAAAACAACCACCACTACACTCGCCTTCGCACAGCGAATCTTCTGAGCACATTTGATAGGGTCGTAAGGTCGTTTTCATGTTTCAGGCACTTTGTCGGAACTCCGCCATCATCGCTATCTTCTCTTCTTGACTTCACACATCAAATATCAACCAATCCCACAAAATAATCCCTTCTAACCTAACTAAACAAGGTATGGGATCATCTAATCTTATGTTTGCCCCCAACTTAAACCAAACAATAAACGATCACAATCCTGGGATTACCTTACAATTCCACATACATAATTTACAATCCCTGAAAACTAATCCCTACGAACAAACAGTACCTTACACTCGAGCAATAAATCCTCCCGATCTGATTTCAGTGATGCAATCATTTTAATGAGTTGCAAAAGATAATCGACCCACAAGTTTTTCCAACTAATAAGAAGTTAACAATTTCTCACAAACATAGGAGTGTAGCGCATATGATAGAGCACTTGCTTTACATGCAAGAGACACAGGATTTGACTCACCTTGCCTCCAGTTTATTTTCCCTTCTATGCTTTTCTAACATAGGTATCGATAATTGTTATTAAAATGAGCTCCAACATAGTTCCATCGAAAATGAGAAGATTGACTTCGATCTACGAGGTTGGATGGAGGAGATTGAGTTCAATAATGACTTGTTATCAACCCTACCGAGGAACTTATCTTTATCACAATGCAATTTCAAAATGAACACTATTAGGCATAATAAAGTCTTTACGTAATAACTCACAAAATCTCTCTCCACCATTAGATGTCTCGCAAGGTGATAAAATGTCCCGTCCAACTACAGGTCCAGTGTGGGGGTGGGGTGGTTGATATTTTGTGTAAGGAGACGTGTATCCCAAATATATTCCTCTCAAAATTGGTCACCAAGCGACATCCTCGATGTGACTTATCTTTATAATGATCCACTTGCAAAAATCACATGTAGTGTAGTCTTCTCATATTTGTTTGGTAGTGGAATTCATGCCCTTCTTTTTTTTCTTTCATTGTTGCTCTTTGATAGTGTATGGTTCATTTAACATTCAATGAGGATTGAATCAATTCCACGTGTCTCTATTTGCATCATTTAGGTAATCTAAGCCATGAGTTAGACAATCTAGATTTCGAAGGATTAACATGTGACTAAACATTTTATGTATGTCACAAAATGTGGTTTAGAAAGTTGGATAGGTTGCAAACTTATTTGAGTGCTTAGTTATGAGGTTGATATTGGTTGAGTTAATTGTAAATTAGATTCATATTACATAAGTATTGTAATTAACGAGTATCTAGTTTGATTAGATTAACATTACATATTTCTACTTCATTATATTCTACAAACGCATACACTATTATCCTTTACCTACTAAAATTGACAAGAATAGATCAATACTTCATCTCTACACAAAGATTGGACATGGAGGTGTAGAGCCAGGTTCAATTGAAAATAAGTAACCCTAGCCCCTATCTTGGCAGCATGGGCTTAATGGATCTTAATCAAGCATTTCAAATGCTTAACCGTAAGTTCTTCGGCATAAGACTTAATTTGTTATAAATTACCACTCAATTTCCTAAGTTTCAAATGGAGTACTATTTAAAAGAGTGTCATAACTTCTCCTTACCACTCCTTATTATGACATGGTCCAATTACCTTATTCCTAGCAATGATAGCAACCCCACCTCTCTAGGTAGTTTCTTCCTATTACTTTAATGATAGCTTTTACTTCACTTCTTGCACAATGTTCTCCTCCTAGAGGAAGTTTACTTTTGCATCATTTATAATGATCCATGCCTAAACTCGAGTTTGTGTTCTCCTTAATTTCTAATGTGATATCACTTCCACTTGCCTTATATTCTCCAACAATCCTTCCTCCTTCGGGAGTAAATTTAGATGCTTTTTGTGGAGTAGTGGGTGATTTAGGGAGGACCTTGGAAAATGGTGAGGATGACATGGATGTGGGCAAATGGCAAAAAATTTACAAGCATCGATGTGAAAATAATGTAGTTTGACAGCATATTGGTCTTTCCAAAATGGAGGTTATATCTGCAATTTGATAGACTACTATGGATCAGGAACTAACTTGGGGGACCCATCATGCCCCCAAATCAAAGGGCTAGGACACCAACGAGAAGGGTCACGGGTTCGCCGTCGCCATTATAAAGGCCCCAAAGGCAATGATCTCGAACATCACGAAGTAGCCAGTATCGATGGAGGAGCAACAGCTCCTCTACCACATGTCGATCCTCAACTTGGTGCTCTCCGAGTTTAGCTCGCCTTCAACGTGGTCGAAGGACAAGGAGAATCCCCCCATGCTCCCCAGCAGCATGCACCGAACCACTGTTGATGGCACCATCACTGACATCCTCCTACCACTGTGGGAAAGGTGGTGGCTTTTATTCCTTAAAGTCCCATTTGGTAAAGGTTTAAAGTTTAAGATTGGATAAAGTTTAGAAAGTCCTAAAAAGAAATAAGTGGATGGGTAAGAGAAAGGTTAGTGAGTGTGGATGTGATAGTTCAGTGGATATGTTATTATTTATTTTTATTTTTATTTTTATGGGGAATGGATTAGTATGATACATGTGATAGGTGTGATAGGTAAGAGTGAGCTCGTCGGAAAGCTCACGGCTGGTCGGTGCGTGCGCGAGGTGGAGAGATGCATCGGGGAGGTCCTCCCCGAAACTGCTGCAATCGGAGCAGCAGGAGAGCGGGCGCAGCGCGGCCACGCCCGGAGCGAGAAGGCGAAGGCAGGTTCTGATTCTGGATTTTTCCCAGAATCAAACGTCTGGATTGACGTCCAGACGACGTAGACGACGTCTGGAGGAGGTTCCAGACGACTGAGAGGTAAGTTTCACGCCGTACACCTTCTTTGCGAATACGGCCATACAGGCCATTCCGCCGAAGCGCTGTTTCGTGCCATATTGAGAAGATTTCGTCGACGCGTGCAGGATTCACTTCGAGAAGGCACGGAAAACTCCCTCCCACGCAGTTCAGACGTCTGGGCGAGGCACCAGACGATGGGAAGCGTTTCCAGACGTCCGGAGAGGTGGTCGGACGTCTGGAACTAAGTCTAGACGGTCCAGCGGAGCTCCTGGACATCTAAGGAGTGGCGCAAGAGTTGAGGTATGGTTCTGGACTCTTTTAAGACATCTGGAAGGTGTTCCAGACGTCTGATGTGAATCAAAATTACTATTTTTTAACCCGCTTAGGATCCATTTGAGGTCCGATTTCCGCAATTAAGATATCATTGTTTCCCGTATAAATTCCTCTACTTATTGGAATAATTTTTATCCTATTCTAAGTAGTCTCTTGTAAATGATCCTTATGATAAGACCTTGTTCCGTTGCGGGTTTGAGGCTTGCTGAGGCACGTGGACCTGCCGATCAAGCCCCCACTACTCCTGGATTTACTGGTAAAGTGGCTTCCCTAGTTTAATTACAAACCTGAATGCATATGTGAAATGAATGTTAGATCCTAGGGTATGACATGAATCGTAAGATTAGAAACATTGGAATATTTGTGTTGAATGTATGGATTGCAGTCTTGGATGAGTAGATAGAATAATAACAATTGCCTGTAAATGAACAACAGCTGCCTGTGAATGTAAAGTACTTGTGTTAGCAAACTGTTGCATGTAAATTCCTGTTATTTACGTTAAATGTCATAATATGAGTTGCATGTATATGAACTGTAAATGGAAGATTAACTGTTGGAAACACGAGCTACCTATGAATAAACCTGGAATGTGAACAATTAAGTTACATGTTACATGTGTAGAACCTGAGAAATGGAAATAGAAATGATGAAACCTAGTATGGCTTGGCCTAAGAAACATGAGCATGAACCCTACAGGGAATTAGGAGTAGAGATCCTGGAAATAAATGGAATGGAACTGGAAATGTGAATGGGGAAGTGAGCTGGTCCTTGAGTATGGAGTACCAAGGAGAGCAGCTGTCCCCCTGTTTAGTGTAAAGCGGAGCTAGTCGCCCTAGGGTTGGGACCCGAGGTTAGGATTGGCCACTTTGTACCGACTTTTTGGCCCTCGCGTACACAATATCGGGGAGAGCTACTAGTATAAGGTGAGAGCTAGCCACCCCACGGGGTCCGGGGTTCAGCTAGCCACCTTACACCGACTTGTTAGGCCCACTGGGCAAACCAGGGTAG
Source organism: Thalassia testudinum (assembly GCA_037157565.1). Taxonomy (NCBI): domain Eukaryota; kingdom Viridiplantae; phylum Streptophyta; class Magnoliopsida; order Alismatales; family Hydrocharitaceae; genus Thalassia; species Thalassia testudinum. The sequence goes on from JAZHRO010000038.1 coordinate 575,468, forward strand.
TCAGGCAAGGGTGCGCGGACTGTGGAGGGGCGAGACCCTTGTTTAGTTCTTAGGGGCTAGACCCCTGTTACTGAGAGGGCTATGCCCTATACTGGTTCCGTGCTGTGCTTTGAGCGCACCTGCTAACGGAAACGACTGACCGCGTGCCAGTGCGGGGTAGCTACTCGTGCGTTTATCGCACGTGCCGTAGTCACCGTTACGTCTGTCAGTGACCTTGGGGTGGTTGACTGAGTGTAGGACCACCACGGGGGACTCTCTCGGCCAATAGAGCACCACATACTACTTCTACTCTTCGGAAAAGACTGCAATCAAGATCGTTCCCACGAGGAACATTCGAGATCAGGAAAGATACCTGATAAATAAACTAAATGATGACAGAAAGAATAATTAGTTAAAGAAAGAAAGATATTGAAAAATAATAGCTACCTGTCTACCTTTACTGTTTTAGTTAATTGGTTGCCACTCTACTCAGCGTTCGCTGACATTTTGTACTCATAACTTTTTTCAGGTCCAGGTGTTGAGCAGCCAGAGCCTACGGCTGCAAAGGGTGTTGGGTCCAGTAGAGCCCAGTAGTTATAGCGTTCTGTTGTACTCCGTTTCCTGTTGTAGTGAGTAGTTATTACACTTCTGTACTCTTTCATTGTGAATTTTATATTCCTGTACTCGTTTACCTTCCTACTCTTATGGTGGTGTGTATTGTAGTAGTTTATTTCTTTACTGCTGTACTTTTGTTATTATTAGTTGCTTGCATGGTGAATGTGATTTATTTTACTGCTTTTTGGTTACTTTCTCGTTGGACGACTGGGTCTTGGGATCAGTCGAATCAGTCTGGTCTCGTGTCCTGTAGGGATTCGAAAACCGAATCGTAACAGATAGTCACCATCATTGTACTCTAGCTAAGGAAAGAGAATTCCATAGTAAACTATTGAGAGTTAGATCTTCTCTCTGAATATACACTATTAGGATAGAACCAAGTCATCAACTATCTCTTTCCTGTCCTTTTGATATGTGATCATGGTGTTTAGGTCTTCATGACTTGATCAAAATTGTATGCAAATTTTGGGATTACCATATCCAAATACATATTAAACAAAATTCTAAATTTATTATCCAAATCCGACAACATTCGGGTATGGGCGTCGGTTATTCGAATGGCATGTTGCCCTTAAATTTACTTTTTCTTTTTCTTTTTTTTAAGCAAGATAATATTTGAATTTGATCTTTTAGGTGATAGTCCACTTGCCCAATCATGGGATTACTCAACTAGATGTACACCTAGGTTCTATTTGATAAGAGGAATAAATTTGTAGAATAAGTTGAAAGAGTGAAATAAATAAAGAAATAAGTGAGTTAACCTGTTTAGGTATTTTGACATGTTAAAGTTATTCCACAGAGATGATGGAATCCCTTTACGTCTGATTGAGTCTACTAAACCTAACATAAATAGGAGACGAGTTAAGTAGTGGATTAAATACTTAACTTACCAACCAAACACAATCCTAATATTTTTATCAAGGCAACGGAATCCAATGATGGTAGAAGAGTTAAAAGTGGAAGTAGAAATTATTTTAGAGCTGTGAGAATTGACATTCAATGAATTATGTGTTATTGCATTTCTCAAGGAGTATCTTTCTTCTCTTTGTTTGAACATGTTCTCACAAGTCCTTTCTCTTAAAAAGGATTTAAAATTTCAAATATTCTCTGATGGAGGGGTTAGAATATTTCAATGTCAGTGAAATACATGTAATCCTGACGTAGCGAATCAGCAATAAAAAAATGATAATTGAAATAAGTGACAATAGGACATCATTATTCACTCCGATAATTTTCAATAATGAACACGATCCTAAAACATTAGGCAATATATACATAGTTTTCTACACATGGATAAGGTCGGTTTGTTAGTTACTCCTGGGTCAGTGTCAAGATAAGGTAAGTGTTAAGGTAAAGATGGATGAAATCCCATTACCATCGTGTTGTTTCTTCTAAAATAAAAAGGAAGAGAAAAAAAAAAAATTTCTACCAAATAGCTTTTGACAATAAATAGTTCATTTCCTATCATTTCGTGAAGCTTTATTCTCACCTACCAAATGTGATGCTCTGTCACTTAGATCATGGAGGGGAAGTTAGAAATGTTTGAAAATTTTTTTCATCAAGTCCCAGTAACCTTCAATCTCATTTTAAATATTAGGTAAATATTAGAAATTTTTTAAAATATTTTTCATCAAATCCCAGTAACCTTCAATCTCATTTTAAATATTAGGTAAATACTTACTCACACATTTAATATTACACAAATACATATTATATTTTTCACTTTATTTTTTAATATTAAATATATACTCAGTAGCATAACATAAATATATTAATTATTTTCATCTCCCTACTTATCTCATTATTTATTCTACCACTCAAATAAATAACTTTGTCAACGCTAACTCATCCGTAAAATATTTTATCACGGACTCAGTGTTGTTGCGGTAAATTTGATAATTGCTCCACATCGTTGAAAAGATCCTAGACCATTGGATCATCCCCGTAGGAATCAGATGAACAGGGAATCGTGCAGGACCGATACATGTCGACGTTCACACACACTCTCTCTCTCTCTCTCTCTCTCTCTCTCTCTCATGAATCCAACTTTCAAATTAGTCAAAATTAATCGGCCTCAAGAATTCATATATATATTCGACGAAGCGGTGTCCACACTTGGCAAGAAAGTGTAAACTAATGGAGAAACATAGAAACAAAATCACAACATATATTTTAGCTATGAGAAGCCTTTATTCCTTGGATCGTTAATTTATATCTTCGAAAACAAAATGCACGCACATGCGCGAACACACATACGGTGCAGATAAGAATGCTCGCGCTTATCATGACAAGTACCAAAAGACGACCACGCATGCATATATATATATATATATATATATAACGATCATGCCACATGTGTATTACACGTACGTACACGTACTTAATTAACAGTATTTGTAGCATTTGCAGCGACGGCGGAAGACGGAGCCACGGCACCTGCCGCCGATGAAGTGCTCCGTCCGGCAAATGAGGTAACAATTTCTGCTTTTGGTACAATAGCCCTTGTACTTGTGGCTCCGACTCCAACATAGCCTCGCCTCCGCTACCTTCGCACCCATATCTCCTGAATGCATGGATGATGCCAAGTTAGGGTCAAGAGAAATGTTTCGTGTATGTAAAAAAAAAAATCCACCCAAAAATCACCCACATCCCATGGTGAGATGTTGGGTGGGGGCTATTTTTGTGTGGGAAAGTGCACCGGTACATCGTCATGATGCACATATATGTAGGTTTGAAGTAAAGTGGAAGTAAGAGTACTGGTTAATCACTTACCGGTGGAGACGAGGAGGAGGACAAGGAAGAAGATGGCAGAGAAGGTGCGCATCTGTGCCATAGCTAATGAAATTAAGGAGTTGTGGAAGGAGGAAGGTTGGTGGATCTTCTACCGTGTAAGTAATTAGGTTCTCCCTGTGCTTCCTATTTATAACCTCTATGCTTCGTGGGATGATCACCCTAAGTCTTGGCTGTCGCCCATCATCTTTTGCGAGCTGGACTTTTCGGAAAAGAAAAGTATATTTTACCTTATCTCATCAGTAGGAAAATGAGAATTAAAGAAGGTTACTTTTGGACACAAAAGTCAAATCAAGGTGAGGGTAATGTCCCTTATTTTTGTGAATTAATCATATAGTTCGAGAAGAGGAGTGGGACCGATGATTATTAGGCGGTGCAGAAAAGTTCTACGACAGCAAATGTGCTATCGCATTTTGATTAGAGGTCTGCAGATGCTTAAGGCCAGCTAGTTAATTTAATTTTAATGTAATTAGGAATTTTGGATTTTTAACTATGAAGCAACTGGTGCTTGCATTCATTATGATTTGGTGGTAATGGAGGTAAATCGAGAGTTTATATTCACTTGAAAACGCAGTAATCTGCAATGTAATGTGACTAAACATGGGTCAAAGGTGGTGTTATATTCTTATGATTTTATTGGTATGGCATGAATGCACTATTGAAGATTTGGGGCAACATAATTAGGTACTCATGTTGCAAGAAACATAAATTTTAGAAATAAAATCCAAGTTTTCTACCCTTAAGTTAACGCTTTATAGTAAATTAGCCTTCAATGTCGACAAAGCCACATGCTCATTAGTGGATACCATGCAGCAGGGTCCCCACCCTTGATTGCAGGGAATGGAAGAGCATACATACGGTTAACATTTTTGTTGTTATTTTCAAGGGTGATGCTTTCTATTAATTGAAGAGGCTTTCGTTAGATCTTTCGCATAATTTTAGAGTATCGATTTAGGTACTCAATTGATCACTCCTATCTAGATTCTTGGCTCGCAATGCCATCCTATGACCTAACAATCTTCGATGGAGTCCACTCGGGCCTTGCTCTAATGTTCGAGTGAGGCACCGCTTTCTCTGATCTTAAGAGATACAGAACTACAATTAGGCTTGTTCTTTTTGGCCCTAATCTAAAAGAGTTTATTAACATTCAAGATAAGTAGCATGACATGGGACTTAATTTTTAGAGGTGTACATGGATCAGGTTGAATCCAACACAATTAGATTGGGTTGAGAGTTATAATAGATTGACTTAGGTTAAGATGGACTAGGTTGGATTTAAACTTTAATCAACTCAACCTAACACACAACTCACCTAACCATTACAGTCGGCTGCCTTCACACACTCTCTCTCGCTCCGAGTCTCTCTTTCCTCTTCCTTTCCCTCTCTACTTCAATTTCACTCACTTAGACCTTAGGATTGAACACTCATCGCACCGTTCCGCCACCAACTTCCCTGCGGCCGGTGAAACTTCGGCAAGCTCGCCCGGCCGCTACACTTCACAAAACATGATGCCACCACCTCCACAAGCTCCACCTCACCTTCCTCTTCAAAAGTCCTAAATCTATTTGGGGTTTCATGCTCTCCACCTCCCCGTTGAACAAACCCACCCTCCGCCCTCGTTTCGTCATCGACAACCCTCCACTGAACACACCATGCCCTAAAACCACCACCGCTGCACTCGCCTTCGCACGACGAATCTTCTGAGCACATTTGATAGGGCCGTAAGGTCGTTTTTGTATTTTAGGTACTTTGTCGGAGCTCCGCCATCACCGCTATCTTCTCCTATTGACTCCACACATCAAATATCAACCAATCCCACAAAATAATCCCTTCTAACCTAACCAAACAAGGGATGGGATCATCTAATCTTATGTTTGCCCCCAACTTAAACCAAACAATAAACGATCACAATCCCGAGATTACCTTACAATTCCACATGCATAATTTACAATCCCTGAAAACTAATCCCTAGGAACAAATAGCACCTTACACTCGAGAAATAAATCCTCCCGATCTGATTTAAGTGATGCAATCATTTTAATGAGTTGCAAAAGATAATCGGCTCACAAGTTTTTCTAACTAATAAGAAGTTAACAATTTCTCACAGACATAAGAGTGTAGCACACATGATAGAGCACTTGCTTTGCATGCAAGAGACACAGGATCTGACTCACCTTGCCTCCAGTTTATTTTCCCTTCTATGCTTTTCTAACATAGGTCTCGGTAATTGTTACTAAAATGGGCTCCAACATAGTTCCATCGAAAATGAGAAGATTGACTTCGGTCTACGAGGTTGGATGGAGGAGATTGAGTTCAATAATAACTTGTTATCAACCCTACCGAGGAACTTATCTTTATCACAATGCAATTTCAAAATGAACACTATTAGTCATACTAAAGTCTTTACGTAATAACTCACAAAATCTCTCTCCACCATTAGATGTCTCGCAAGGTGATAAAATGTCCCGTCCAACTACAGGTCCAGTGTGGGGGTGGGGTGGTTGATATTTTGTGTAAGGAGACGTGTATCCCAAATATATTCCTCTCAAAATTGGTCACCAAGCGACATCCTCGATGTGACTTATCTTTATAATGATCCACTTGCAAAAATCACATGTAGTGTAGTCTTCTCATATTTGTTTGGTAGTGGAATTCATGCCCTTCTTTTTTTTCTTTCATTGTTGCTCTTTGATAGTGTATGGTTCATTTAACATTCAATGAGGATTGAATCAATTCCACGTGTCTCTATTTGCATCATTTAGGTAATCTAAGTCATGAGTTAGACAATCTAGATTTCGAAGGATTAACATGTGACTAAACATTTTATGTATGCCACAAAATGTGGTTTAGAAAGTTGGATAGGTTGCAAACTTATTTGAGTGCTTAGTTATGAGGTTGATATTGGTTGAGTTAATTGTAAATTAGATTCATATTACATAAGTATTGTAATTAACGAGTATCTAGTTCGATTAGATTAACACTACATATTCCTACTTCATTATATTCTACAAATGCATACACTATTACCCTTTACCTACTAAAATTGACAAGAATAGATCAATACTTCATCTCTACACAAAGATTGGACATGGAGGTGTAGAGCCAGGTTCAATTGAAAATAAGTAACCCTAGCCCCTATCTTGGCAGCATGGGCTTAATGGATCTTAATCAAGCATTTCAAATGCTTAACCGTAAGTTCTTCGGCATAAGACTTAATTTGTTATAAATTACCACTCAATTTCCTAAGTTTCAAATGGAGTACTATTTAAAAGAGTGTCATAACTTCTCCTTACCACTCCTTATTATGACATGGTCTAATTACCCTATTCCTAGCAATGATAGCAACCCCACCTCTCTAGGTAGTTTCTTCCTATTACTTTAATGATAGCTTTTACTTCACTTCTTGCACAACGTTCTCCTCCTAGAGGAAGTTTACTTTTGCATCATTTATAATGATCCATGCCTAAACTCGAGTTTGTGTTCTCCTTAATTTATGATGTGATATCACTTCCACTTGCCTTATGTTCTTCAACATCTACACCCAACAATCCTTCCTCATTCAGGAGTAAATTTAAATGCTTTTTGTGGAGTAGTGGGTGATTTAGGGAGGACCTTGGAAAATGGTGAGGATGACATGGATGTGGGCAAATGGCAAAAAATTTACAAGCATCGATGTGAAAATAATGTTGTTTGACAGCATATTGGTCTTTCCAAAATGGAGGTTATATCTGCAATTTGATAGACTACTATGGATCAGGAACTAACTTGGGGGACCCATCATGCCCCCAAATCAAAGGGCTAGGACACCAACGAGAAGGGTCACGGGTTCGCCGTCGCCACTATAAAGGCCCCCAAGGCAACAATCTCAAACATCACGAAGTAGCCAGTATCGATGGAGGAGCAACAGCTCCTCTACCACATGTCGATCCTCAACTTGGTGCTCTCCGAGTTTGGCTCGCCTTCAACGTGGTCGAAGGACAAGGAGAATCCCCCCATGCTCCCCAGCAGCATGCACCGAACCACTGTTGATGGCACCATCACTGACATCCTCCTACCATTGTGGGAAAGGTGGTGGCTTTTATTCCTTAAAGTCCCACTTGGTAGAGGTTTAAAGTTTAAGATTGGATAAAGTTTAGAAAGTCTTAAAAAGAAATAAGTGGATGGGTAAGAGAAAAGTTAGTGAGTGTGGATGTGATAGTTGAGTGGATATATTATTAGTTATTTTTATTTTTATTTTTATTGGGAATGGATTAGTATGATACATGTGATAGGTGTGATGGGTAAGAGTGAGCTAGTGGGACTAGATATGATTGGTGAGAGGTAGGTGTGATGGATGATGGTAGATGTAATTGGTGGAAATTAAAACTTCTTCACTATTCATGCACTGTTCACTTTACCTTTGACACACCTTAAATTACCATTTGCTAAGGGGAAAAAAATTGTAGCTTCCATTACCACTCTATCCCTATGACAAATTCTCAATTTCTCCCCCTTTGATTTAGAGGTTTATATGGAACACTTCATTGCTGTAAATGTTGCAGCATCTTTAGTAAGCATACTAGAATTTCCTAGCACAAATGTTGAATCATAGATGTAACGTTTATTAGCATGGGAAGTGAAATTTAGAGTGTAGTGTCCGATCATAGACAAAGGATGTTTTGGTAAATCAAAATACTTGCAATATGGATGAAGGGTATTGCATCTTTATTACTCAATTTCCTTTGCTTTTATTGATGTAATTATTCCCTTAATATGCTAAGTGAATCTTTTCGTCCAACAAAGTTCAATCATGATATATGACAATGCAAATAATGTTCGATCACATGAAGTATTATTTAGTGATTTTTACTATAATGTAACTTCTTGGTGCTTGGCGACTTTATTGAGATCTAGATATTCATATAAGTATTTATTTTCCTAAATTTGTTTCTAACTTTTTTGTATGACAATTTATTACAAGGAGATTCTTTCCTTGCATAATTTCACTGAAATAAATTTTTATTTTCAACCTTATTGTCTTTATAATAAAGTTAGGGTTGGGTTTGGTAGGTTTGCCTAGGGTTTGATTGACGAGGAAATCTATGTGAATTGTTCAGCTTTCGGGTATCGTGCCAATTTGATTTGGTGAGGATTGTGGGGGAAGGAGGTTTTGCCGACTGAGTTCAACGGTTAAAATGACGTATGTTTATTCAGTGAAGGCTTATTTGGTAGAAGGACTAAGTGAGATAATTTACATTTGTTCATCACTTAATCTATCTGTTACTTGCATTGAGTTAAGAAAAATTAATCCAACACAAAATCCACTTATTCTATCACTCATTTCTTATTGTTCTACTTATTTCACTAATTTATTCTCCTTATCAAACAGGTCTGAGGGATCTTGGATGTGATGTATAAAATGTGTTATGACATGTCGCTTTGCATGAATATTTTTTCTAAGAAAATAAAGAAATAGAAATCATCAAAAATAAAGGGTGGGAATGCCATTGGTCAACACCTCAACTTATACACTTCTCAAGAGGTGTACTCGGATAATAATTTATGTACCTTTCCCACATTAATTTTCTTCCATGGCAGTCGAACTATATTATTGTGTTATTCACACACATGCGATACTTATTACTATTTGGGCATTGTTTTATTATTTTGTTCAGGTTTGGTGAGTATACTATGGGATTTTATGGGCATTGTTTAGGTTTGTTCAGGTTTGGGCAGTCGATACTTATTATTTGTTGCTTTATTAAGATTTTATGGGATTTTTCATTTAATCTCTTATATTTATATATGTTTTTGTTGTTTTCTTCATATTATGGTGTGTGTTGAGGGTTACTAAATTGGAGAAGCTCGCACAGAGAAGTGCACAGAGAGGTGTAGGCATGTGCATGCGTAGCACATGCAATGCACATGTGAGCAGCTTAGGTGGTCGATTTAAGGCCCATTCAAGTTCGATTTGCATATCTTTGCATATTTAAGATAGTTTGGTGCCTTCTTGACTCTATTTTTTGCGAATAAGATATCATTGGAATTGTTTCAACAAGTACTACATGTTGGTGAGTTCTATTTTTCTTTTAAGATACAGTTTTATATTTGAAAACTTCAATTAGTGTTCTAATAAGTTTTGGATCTAGTTCTTAGTGTATTTGGCCAAGGGACTCGACTTAGAAAGTACACGGTTGGCATGGAAGATTGGGTAGCTTGGTAGGCAAGTTTAGGTTTTTAGAAAGTAAGATTAGGATTTGAAATTTAGGAAAATAGGATTGAGATTGTGATTTGGAATCGGTTTTAGTGTTGGCGTGGGAATTGCTTTTGAGAAGTGGGTTGCATGGGGTTTGGTGGGGATGTGGTTGTGTGGGGTTTTGTGGTGGGTGGAGGCAAGGTGGCATGAAGGATTAAGTGGAGTATCCGGAAAGTGGTGATTTTGATAATGAAATTAAGAGAGTGATTGTAGGAAGGTAATTTGTTGGAATTTTAGTTAAAATTAGGTGATCTCTTGGATTTGGAAAGAGAGGTGGCATGGAATTTTTCGTGGACACTAGATGGTGGGTGTGTGTTTTGGGTTCTAGAAGGTGGAATCTAGGGTTAGGGTGTTAGGGTGGCACCACTTAGGGTTAGGTTTTGGCTAGGGTTTTTGTGGTGGTGAAATAGGATTAGATTAGGTTCAGGGTTTTGGATTAAGGCTAGGATTAGCTCCCTTAGCTCAGGCATAGCTGCAAAATGAACAAAGCCTCATATTAATAATCATGGAATAACTAGGATTAATGCTACAATCCTGATTCTAAGATGTATGCATGCACTTATATATAAAATACCTTATTCTAATGCAATTATTGCTACAAAACTAACATAACTAAACACAGTATGACATAATTAAGCAAACTCATCATGACATGTTTCCCACCCAAGCCTCGAGAATCGCAAACAATGTCATAGAGTCACCTACCATACGGCCATGCACAAATGATATGCAGCGATGGTTAGCCACCATCCGCGCTAATTCTCGAGCAGATAAACTACCTATCCAGGTCAAGTTGCCTGGCCAAGGTATGGATGGTAAAAACCACCAACTCTAGACAAGAGGCAAGATCCCAAAGGCACCATCAAAGTGATCTAATGGATATACTGCCAAGGCAAGCAAAAGCAGCCCCCCCCCCCCCCCCCCCCCCCCCCCCTCCAAAGAGGAGGAGTGAGATGTCTCAATGTTGAAACACCAACCTCTCGGTGCACCGAGCACTAACTACTAGGGACAAGGGGGGAACGCCTAGTAAAAAAAACTCTTGCAGCCCACACAGCAAATTACGAGAGTATGGGCAACTGATGAAGGGAGAAAAGTCAAGCCTAATACAAAGAACCCACAAAGCCCAACAAGCTCTACTGGCCCAAAGAATGGGCCAGTCTAGTGCCAAGATGAGGCAAGCTCATAGCAACAACCCCACAGTCGTGTCACCTTGGGCAGTCCACCAAATCCGCCTAGGGCAACCAACTCTCCCTCTCCACCTTGGTCGCATGGTCCGCTAGGACCTCAGGCGATAAAGCTCACTAGAAGACATGCAGTCAACTTAGTATGAAGGAGCACCTTACCTCAATAATAGAGATGGGATGGCACCAATCAAGGAGGCAGAGCATTGGCCCAGAAGATGAAGTGACAAACCAGGAAGTGAGGTGGTGGCTCTGAAGGTGAACCGACGCAAGAGATGATTACGCTCCCTAAGGAGCAGATGATTACCTGCAATAATTATGTCCAAAATTCCCCATTAAAAGGGACGAATGTATACAAGAAAAGGGTAGCCACCTTCATTGTACTCCAGCTAAGAGAAGAGAACTCTAGAAAAGGACAATCACTTTCATTGTACTCCAGCTAAGAGAAGAGAACTCTATAGTAAACTATTGAAGGTTAGATCTCTTGCCTGGTACATACATCATTCAAGTGGAATTAGATTGCCAACTCTCTCTCTTCCTTATCCTTTTGATATGTGATCTCGGTGACCAGCTGTTGTGACTTGATTAGAATCCTATGCAAATTTTGGCATTATCGTGTCCAAAGCCATTTCTGGCAAATTTCTAAATTTAATGTCCGAATCCTAATATGGTCGTTTGAATTTCATATTTGATCTATTTTCATCTTTAGATTTACTTTTCATATTTCTGTCCATGGATGCGACGTTGATATATTGTCCATGACTTCTTTCACCAGCCAACCCGTAGAATGGACTCTGAATGCTGGACGAGCATCTTGAAGCACCGAGCTTACGTCAAAGGGTAGTTCACTACCATCAACCCCTCTGCGGAGTTTAGATGGGCCTAGCTGAGGTCGTCGGTAGATCTCTAGGAAGCTATTAGGCACAAACAAGATGAGCGAGATGTATCCAAGATTATATGGGGTAAAAGATGTACTGCGAAATGGTCGACGTACACTCTACTTGCATGTCGTGGCTAACTCCTTACATGGGACAAAATCTGCTCTTGGGGGATAGCGGCCCTTTCACTGCCCTCTCTGTGAGGTTGAGGAGACCATTGATCACCTCTTCTACGACTGCTGCTTCAACGGGGAAGTCTGGAAGAAGGTGCCACTTGCCATTAGGGTCACGAGTCTTTCCGTGGGCACCATCGAAGCAAAGCTGCTGGCCTCAGGGTTCCCCAATGGAGGGAGAGCCAATCTCGCAAGGCTTCTATGCGCAACGTTTCTTGGAGGATATGGAAAGAACGAAACTCCCGAATCTACACCGATCAAGCGCTCAACCCCGAAGCAAACTCTCGAAATATACTTCAATTAATGTGCTTATTTTCTTTGCGTGCGTCGGTTACCTTATTGTATTTTGCTTGTGACCTGTACTTATTCTTTATAACAGCTTTTACTAAAAAAATAAATAGTTGCCATTCCGAGAGGCTTTATCCTCACCTACCAGCCTCCCAAACTTGCTGCTCTGTCTCTTACCATTGATAACAGCTAGCTCTATATCGTTGTAAGATTCGTAAATCGTCAGATCATCCTCGTAGGATCCGAGTGAATCGGAAATCTCTCTCTCTCCCTCCCTCCCTACACACAACACCCCTCCCCCCACACTGAATCCAACTATCAGATTAATCAAAATCCATCGACTTCAAGATCAATTCATATATTCAACAGAAGGGTGTCCACACTTGCCAAGAAATTGTAAACTACCGGAGAAACATAGCAACAAAACCACACTAGCTATCTTAGCTATGACAGTTCTTTATTCTTCAGATCATTAATTTATTCGAAAACAAAACGCACACACATGCACACACACGCACACAAAATAATGCTCTAACTTATTGTGACCGGTACCAAAACACGACCATGCATGTATAGCTATCGTGCCACACGTGTATTACATGTGCACGTACTTAATTAACAGGGCTTGCCGCAGTAGCAGCGACGGTGGAAGAATCCACGACACCTGCCACCGGTGAAGCCCTCGATTATGCAAACATTGTGACATTTGTTCCTTCTGATACAATAGCCCCTGTACCTGCGGCTGCGACTCCAACACTTCCTTGCCTCCGCCACCTTCGCACCCATATCTCCTGCATGCATATGGATAACATCATTTTAGGGTCGTGAGAAATGTCTCATGTAAAAAAAAAATTTTTTTTTAAATCCACCCAAAAAACCACACACATCCCATGGGTGAGACGTTAGGTGGGGCTTTTTGTGTGGGAAATAGCACCGATACATCGTCATGCATGATACACATATACGTAGGCGAAGGCCTCGTTTGGAGCAATCGGAATTAAGAGTACTGGTTAATCAATTACCGATGCAGACAAGGAGGAGGATGAGGAAGAAGATAGCGAAGAAGGCACGCATCTGTGCCATAGCTAATGAAATTAAGGAGCTGAGGAAGAAGGAAGGTTGGTGGATCTTCTACTGTGTACATGATTAGGTTCTCCATGAGCTTCCTATTTATAGTCTCTCTGCTTAGTGCGATGATCATTCTAAGTCTCAGTCGTCGCCCATCGCCTTTTGCAAGTTGGGATTTTAGGAAAAGAAAGGTATTACCTTATCTTACCGGTAGGAAAATAAGAAGGAAGGTTCGTTCCTTTTGGACACCCACACACAGAAGTCAAGTCAGGGAGAGAAGCTCAGCAGACCAATAATGTCCCTTATTTTTGTCAAGGATGGGACCGATGATTATAATTGGGTGCGTAGAAAAGTGCTACAACGACAAATGTGTAATTACGTTTTGATTAGAGGTTTTCAGATGCTCAATTAGCTGGTTAATTTACTTACATGCCATTAGGAAATTCGGATTTTTAACCGTGAAGCCGGTGCTAGCATTCATTAAGATTCAGTAGTAAAGGACTTAAGTTGAGAGTTTATATTCACTCGAACAAGCAATAATCTACAGTGTTAACCTGTAATTTGACTAAACATGTGTTTACTTGGGTTGGAGGTGGTGTCATGTTCTTATGATTTTATTGGTATGGCGTGAATTCACTGCATGTTGAGGATTTGGGGCAACATGATTAATTAGGAATTCGTGTTGCAAATAAACATCAATTTTAGAAATAAAATCTAACTTTTCTACCTAGAAGTTAACACTTAAAAGTAAACTAACCCTCAGTGTCCACAAAGCCTCATGCTCATTAGTGGATACCCTGCAGCAGGATCTCCTCCCCTTAGTGGAGGGAACGGAAGGGCATGCGGTTTCTACCAATTGAAGAGGCCTTCGTGGGATCTTGGCATAATTTTAGAGCACCAATTCAGATACTCGGTTGATCACTCCTGCCTAAATTCTTGCCCCAGAATACCATCCAATGGCCTAACAATCTTCGGCTAAGTTCACACCTTTCTCTAATGTCCGAGTGAGGCACCACTTTCTTTCTGTTGACACAGAACTACAAGGCCTTCTTCTTTCTGGCCCTAAGCTAAAAAAGTTCATTGACATTCAAGATAAGTAGCATGACATGGAACCCAATTTTAATATGAATGAGATCTTATTTTATTGGGAACAATCCTAACCCCTTCTTAAAGGGTTCAAAGTTTCAACTTTTTTTTTGACAGAGGGATTAGGAGAATGAAACGCAATGTTAAACTTTAAAGCACATGTAATCCTCGCATCACATGGTGACTTTTGGAATGAAAAGTGAAATATGTGCACTCCATTGCTTTTCAGTAGAGAAGATCCTGAATCACTAGGCATTTCTATATTTCTAAAACATGGATAGAACACATGCAAGCAAACAATACTTGAGCAAAGCTCACCGACAAAATTGAGCTCAACTGCATAAAGAATGCCAAGGATGCGTACACATCTTTCCTTAAATAAAATGTGTTTTCAATTATATCGAGGCCTATTAAGAGTGGCCCATATCCCTCTAAACTCTATTATTATCTCTATACCTCTACAAATTTGCTAACTATGTCAGTCATACCTCCAGGTCGATTCTCTGTTAGATATTAAGGGAATATTACTCAAATATTTAGTAAATGTCACTAAAGTTAATGGTGCAAAATTTAGAAATTACACATATTTGAAAGTTCGGATAGACTGACCCAGAATAATGCCACTTAACTCACGTTAACCTTAGGGTGAGGTGGAATAAGTTAGCATGAATTAACATATATAACCTTTACATGCCTCTCTTGCTAATATGCCACATCACTGGATACCCACCAATTTAATCTTACCGCATCCCAAATTGTTACAAGCTAACCCAACAAGTTATATCCTTAATTTACATTTCTATTTGAAATGTAGGTTGACTTAACGGTAAAAACATTATCCTACAAGATCAATTCTAATTATCAAACTAACCCTTCACGGACTATTTGGATAGGTTTAACGTAATGTTTTGGTCTAGGAAAGGTATGCATTTGTGACTTTTGCAAATTGCTCGCAAATGGTTGCTAAACACATTTCATCACTTTTGCTGTAACTTCCTGTAACTTTTAGTTTTAAATCAACATTTCTAGTTCGAGGTTGTTTCTCCGGAAGGTAGCTTTTCAAGTTGTGTCGTAAGCTGAACCAAATATCATATATCATCCCTAACGTACGTGAAGCAAGCGGGGCAAGAAGGGGAAGCCTTTCGGGATAAGAGATCACACTTAATATAAAATAAGTGAAGATGGATGTTTATTTGAATAGTAATATAAGTGAAAGGTTAAAAAATGTGATAAAATGATTGGTCTATTAAAAGATTAAGAAATGTGATAAAATGATTGGTCTATTGATGTGATATTGATTATTTATTTCATATTGAAAGTAGTAGTGAAAAATGCAGTGGATATTGTTTAATATTAAAAGTAAAAGTTAAAGATATAGTGAGTATTTATTTAATGGACGCAAGTACATTAATCCGTATTGCAATATATTTTGTAACATATGATCAAAATTAATCGAATGAAAATCAGAATCAATCGCTTGAAAATTAAAATCTATTTATTGAAAATCAGAATCAACCGGCTAAAAGTGAAAATCCACCGATTGAAAATCAAGCAGGTCAAAATACGATAGTTGAAACATATTAGTTGAAAATAAAAATACATCGATATATTTTACCTTCCTATTGTTGGTAAATAGTTTCCCACTTATAACATGATTTTTCACTTATGGAGAGTGATTTTTTATTTAGAAAGTGATTTTTATTTATGGAAAGTGATTTTCATCGATGGAAAATTAAAATATGCTGATTAAAATTATTACTCTCACTTTATACATTGTAAAATATACTACAACCTATATTTTTTTACTTTGTAACTTATTTAATAATATAAGTAAAAGTCAAAGTTATTATAATTTACTTAAAATAATTAAAAATAATTACGTGAAAGATTACGGTGAAGCGACGAAAAAACTACAACAAAAACTTACAAAAAGGAAAAACTCCGTTAACTTCACATCCAATTGGGTCCTTTATCTGTGAATTAAATCCTTTTGACTTCATCCCTTCCAAGGTAGTTTTTTTTGACCTTACCCCGATCACAACACAATTACATCTGAGGAAAAAGAATATGCTACCCTCTGGATAGAATACGAAACACGTACGCAATTGAGCTTTTATGCACAGCAGGCGTCGGTGGAATGCTTTGCTGTTGGCCACATACATTGGGTCGCCTTTCGTCGGCAAGCAGAGCATTTGAGTGAGGCGTAAGGTCGTTTACGATGAGACGGCGGCGATTAATTAATCAAGAAATAAGTGCGAGTGGAGTAGAAGGATGGATATACGAGGGAGAGATTCCTCGTCCCCACCCCACATTGACATGAGCGCCACTTCTTCCTGATTTTATTTGGGTGATGCGATCGTTTTCATGAGATGTAAAAGATGAGTATCTACTCTATTTTTTTTTTTCGTTCTTTTGTTTTTCTTTTAATAGTAGATTTTGCGTGCTACGAAAAGTAACTTTTTCTTCTTCGTAAAGCTCTCTCTCTCTCTCTCTCTCTCTCTCTCTCATCCTTAAAAGGACCGAGTTCTTTATACTTAGTTTTTTCTTTTTAATGGAGTGATTTTAATTTAAAAATAAAGATGATTTAATAACAATTTTCTTTTTTTTTTTTTTTTTTTGTAAATAGGACACGTAGCTCACGTGGTAGAACACTCGCTTCACATGCGATGCCCAGCTCCAGTACTTTATGTTTTTCTTCTATGCTTCCGTGGCATACCTCTCAATGATTGTTATTTCGAGCCAATGCAACCATAACGGTTTATTTTTTAGGCTTATTCTTTTTTAGATGTGTGGTGATTGGTGCTTCGACGAGGCATGAGGTATTCTTTGCTTGCATGCAGTGACGTATGCTCTCGTGACAATGGGATACCGGCAAAAGAAGGGTGCAGGAGGAGCGAGAGGAGGCTAAAGTTAGTGCTATTTCGTTGGCGGTTGCACTGCTTCGAGGCATGTGCTCTTGCAGTGGTGGGATGCTTCCGGTGATGGCAATGGTGGCGTGCGGTGGGTGATGCTCCGGCAATGTTCGATGGGTGATGCTGCGGCAAGGAGACGCGTGCGCGTGGGGAGGGGGTTTTATAAGGTTTGGTGGGTGTGGGGATGTGGAATGGGGTTTGGACACTAAAATTCTTCTTTTTTTCTCAATGTTACATTTTGACGGTAGATAACTCATTTTTGCATCCAATAAGGATTGAATCAGTTTCATGGATCATTTAGGTAATCCACACCATGGGTTAGACAATCTGGATCACCTTTTGCTTGGGGGGAGTTATCTTGTGTTCATATTTGCTTTTTCAAGATTGTATGGGGAATAACTCGTGGCTATAGACATTTTATGTGTGCCATAATAAAATGTGATCTAGAAAGTTGGATAGGTTATAAACTTGTTTGAATGCTTAGTTATATGGTTGCTATTGGTTGAGTTAATTGTAAATTAGGCTGACGGTACAAAAATATTGCAATTAACCACTACCTAGCTTGATCAAATTAACACCACATACTCCTCCCTCACCGTTCTACGCAAACACGTGAACCATTGATCTTTGCCTACTAAAATTGAGAAGAACATATCAATACTTTTATCTTTGCACAAAGATTGGACTTGGAGTTGTAGAGTCAAGTTCAATTGAAAATAAGCAATCCCAACCCTCAGCTTGTCAACATGGGCTTAGTAGATCTCAATCAAGCATCTAAGACTTAATTTCCTAAGTTTCAAATGAGATACAATTTCAGGTGTTATAATTTCTCACGCTTACTCCTTACTGCGACGTGATCTAATTACATTACTCCTAACAATAATAGCAGCTCCACCTCTCTAAGTAGTCCCTCCATACTACTTTGATGATAGCTCTTGCTTCGCTTCTTGCACAACCTTCTCCTCTCAAAAGAAGTTCTACTTCTATATCGTTTATAACGATCCATGCCGAAACTCCAATTTATGTTCTCCTTAATTTCAAATGCAATGTCACTTCCACTTGCCTTATGTTCTCCAAACATCTACACCCAACAAGCCTTCCTTATTCGGAAGTAAATTTAGATGCTTTTTTGCGGCAAAGTGGTTGGTGGGCAAGATAAAAATATGAGTAGTGCAACTGGATCGTGGAGTGGGGCAAATTAAAGTCCACGGATTTGTGGGAGAGGAGCTTGAGCTTGAGCTTGAGCTTGAGGAGGCAGTTCAAGGAATGTCACAACCAAGTTTGTCTTTCTGTGGTTTTTGCGAGGAGAGAGCAAAGCATGTATAGGTGCTGCAGGGAAGAGATAGCGGTGGAGGAGAGGGGTGATTCAGGGAAGACCTATGGAAAATGGGGAAGATGCATGGCCTGGATGTGGGCAGATGGGGGAAGAATTTGCGAGTATCCGTGTGAAATTAACCAATGTAGTTTGTCAGCATGCATATTGGTCTTTCCAAAATGGAGGTTACAACTAACGTGGGTCGGGAACCGAGTTACGTACACACCAAGCACCCCTTCCCCCAAGATGTTAGCATTCACCTACTCTGTTATTTTCGGGTTAATCTAAGCAAGTGAGGAATGGATTACCCATATATATGTTTGAATCTCTATCAATTTGACACTCAGAATTTGATACGGAACCTCTTATTAGCTGGATAGGAAGCTAAACATCTGAATTCACACCAAAGTACCGCCAGCCGAGGCGAAGGTAGGGATAACCAGATCAGATGCATGTTTTGATGGATCAAATACCTGCATTATCATCGGATTCAGATCTTTTCCAAAAGAGAGGCTGGAAAACTATCATCCAAATTCAAGCATCGTATGCATAGTCATATAAACATCTAAATTAATAAGTAAACTACGAGCCCAAATTCGATTTTTTTTTTTAATCGATTTCCAAGCAGGCCTAGTACACAATTGTTGATCCATAACCTTGCTTTGAGGGGTTAAGCCCCTCGATCGGTAACGTTGGTCCATCTGATTTTAGCTATGAAAGCCCTCAACTTTGATTTAAAAGCTCTATGGCATTCCCCAGAGTCAAGGGGCCGCTGAACAAAGCCCGATATTTTATCTGGGAGGTGTGGGAACCGATATTCAAGGAATATTGAGTTATCGAGCATTCTTTTTCTTTGTTTGAACGTGTTCTCCCAGGTCCTTTCTTATAAAAACGATTTAAAATTTAAAAAAAAATAAAATGACCACCACTTGAAACCTCGCGCTCCCACCTACCCTCGCGCTCATCCAAGTTCCGCTCTTCTTCTCCGTTGGGCCCTGATCAACCCCGGCACCATTGGATAGCCCTTCCTCCCCCTTAGGACCTCTCTTCTACATCGATGGACCATTCTCGCCAACATGCATAACGATCGAATGCTTAGAGAGTCTGTCCGACGGCAAAGTGGTCGAGGGGGCCGACAACGTGATGTCATCGACGACAGGCAGTGCGGGTTGTGACGTGTTACGGACGCGTTTGCTTAAAAGGGTCGTCGTAGTTTGCATTCGAAACGTCGATTTTAAATGAAGAAACGGACGTGAGTCCGAGTATCGAACATAAGGAGGCGTGAAAATTAAATTTTTCTTGTCACTTAATATCACGAAAATGGCGGGTTTTTGCTTACGAGAAGATGCGGAAGAAAAGCAAGTGAGAGAGAGAGAGAGAGTAGGGTTAGAATCTTTTAAGTCATGGCATTCACTTAGATCAAGATGGAAAACAACATCAATACTATATTTAACATGCAATTCAAGTTTTTCAAATACAACAATAGCTAAATACTTAAACAAAAGGAAAGTAAAGCTAGAGTAAAGGGAGAGAAAAAGAGAGAGAGGGGAGACGGCAAGGCGGCTACGGCGGTGGAAGAGGGTTCCGTCGGCGGCTCGTCGACTCCATTGATTACAAGGGATGCTAAGAGAAGCTAGGAGGGAGGTATAACACTTGCTAAGTGAATTCAATGCCTTATATGGGTGGTTGGAAGGGGTTTAAATAGGGAAAAGGGCCTTCCAAATGAAGGAGGGGTTTTAGCAACATCCGGAACGTCGCTAAAACCCTTCCCAAAACGTCGGTGAAGCTCCCTGCCCAACGGTCGCACACGCGCGCTGTGCTTCCTCTCGCGTGCAATCCGCATGGTTGCCTTGAGGGTCGTCCGATCGAATATATGACGACTAAGATCTCGCGGAGGGCGCACTCGGATTGCACCTCAAGCACACGTGAGAGCGGGCATTGTCGATCGGCGTAGGCATGCGCGTGGAGGATCAACACTTGAGGAGGCGTCGCGTAGCGCCATCGAGACCGCTCGATGGCGATCGAGCGGTCGAATTTGGGCGCGCGGGCGAATTTGGCGGATGAGCTGCAGCGGGTGATTCGAACTTGCATCTTCTGCGTGCGAGGCGGAGGCGCGACCGTTGCGCTGCAGGCTCGGATGGTCGCGCTTCTTCGTCAATCGTCAGTCGTTCAATGGAGATCAGACAGACGTGGTTAGCTCTACACGATGGGGCGATGTTGCGCGGCGAGTAGGGGTGCATCTAATGCTACCACATGGCCACCACATGACTGTTGATCATTAGATCAACGGTCAGAACTTCTTGGGTCATTTGTAGGAGCTCCGAATGTCGGATTTGGCTGATTTCGAGTCCGTTGGACTCCATTCGTCGCTCTGAATCCATTCGTGCGGTCCGATCGCTCATCTGAGGCCTATTTTGACATGCTCTTGTACAAATGGCCATTAATAATACACTATAAGCAATCTCGATGTGCAATGCATGCAATGCTCCCATTCCTATTTATGATGTGCATTTTACCCTTAAGACCCACCCCATTTGGCAGATTAACATTGTAAAATGTAGTGTTATCAGGCTGCGATCAAGCGATGCAGGGTCGACGCGGTCGTCGACGGTGGCAACTTAGATCGGCTCCCCACATTTCGGCCTGTCCTCGACATTCTTTTTGCCTTGTTGCGCGGTGACAAGCATGGGATGTGTGGCCGATGTCTTCTGATTCCAACGTGTGGTGGCTCACTGGTGAGCTGCTATGGTTGGAGGAAGTAGCCACAGATCGGTGTTGGTGGTCCCTATTTGTGTGATTGTGATTGGTCTTTTCTTTTTTGTTTTCTTTTTGTTTCGTTCCATTTTGCTGGGACCATGTGTGACCTCAGGCTATTAAGACTAAGTTTGATTTCAACCTTTTGGTTGATCTATTCGATCTCGTTGGTGCGTTTCTTTGAGATTCATCTCATTGGTGCATTGCTGTACCTACGAGTGTGGGGTCGCCCTCCTTCTGGAGGTCATTCGGTTCCTAATATTGGGATGCTTTCTTCTTCCATCTCCTTTGTTTCTTGTCTCGTTTTTTACTTTTGAATTTCCCCGTTCTACAAGGCGTATTTCCTCCTTTGTGGGTAAGGTTTTGTCGATCTCTCCCTTCCCCTCTGAAGCGTGATGTAAACATGTTTACATCATATAAACCGTCTATTTTTGCAGGTTCTTAGACGTATAGTTGCTTCATACATTATAAATATTGCATAATATGCATCATCTTGCATTTAAGTTAGATTGTATAAAGTTTATGTTAATTTTCTCTTTTTGTGGTCAGGTAATAAGGCAATATCATATCAAGGCCTCAAATTGAAGATTAAACTATACAGATCTGATCAGGGTGACGATCGGAGTTTAACGATTAGAAGATCACCCTAATCGAACTTCCCTAGCATCAGATGCAGTCCAAGAAAGATCATAAGTCAAGGGCCAAAATAGTGTAAATACCATACATCAAATGACAAATCCAACTGCACGGATGGGTTCGGATCGACGATCGTAGCCCAACGACATGAAAATCGAGCCAATCCGACATCCGTGACACCATCTACAAGTCACAGAAGATGGACGGCCAAGATATCACCACATGGCCCCATCTCAGCCACCCATACAGGCCCAACACCCACCGCTGCATTTCTCTCCTCAACCGTTGAGCCAATATCAGCTGTTGGATAAAGATCCAACTGCCGAGATCAACTCAAGCCGCACCTCCTCTCATCTGAAGGCAAGGAACCAGGATTGTAAGCGTCAGCCCTTAAAACATAAAGGCGACCAAATGGCAGCCGCAACGTAGTGGCTGGGCGCTTCACACGCGATAGGAGGGTGTGAAGTCGATCCCCGCTACGCCTCAAATCAAGGCATGAGCATGGGCACGGCCAAATTAGGCCATCGGATGAAGCGCGAATGGCTTGGATGTGGGCGACTTGGCACAATGGATGGGCGAGGATTGCGCACGCACGTGATCCAACGCACCATCGCATGCATAGGTGCGCGATGAAGGTGCGGGCGTAGTGTGTTTAAGCCGTCTGATCTCGAGATCGGACGGCTGATATCGCGAGATCGTGGCTTATGCATTGAGGGCAAGGAGGCGGGAGGCACATGCATGTCGCTCACGTTTAAGGCTTTAGTGATGAATAAATCCATCACTAAAGTCCTTAACATCAATGTTTTAGGATGAAATGACCCTTATACCTCCTCCAATTTTCACCTATAAAAGGATCTACGACCCCGACACTTTTTTCATCCCTGCCTCTCTTCTCTTACCCCCTCAAAGGCTTTACGAGCTTATCCTAAACCCGGGATGCTCCATTAGAGTTAAAATTAGAAATTTTCAACCTTCTCACCTTCGTGGTGCATCTTGCGATTGTCCTCTCACCATTGTTCAGGAACCGGATCCCGCTGTGACATCCCCCTGCCCCGTTCTCTGTTTTTCGTCACCGTTCTCCTTCATCCCACATCTCACCATGTTCTTCCGGGCACTCCGTCAGTGCAGCTCGTCCTCTAAGCAGCCGTTGAGGAGGATAATTTCTCACCTCCCTTCTCTTTACTACTTTCTAGAGTAGATTTGCCGCTTTCTAGTGTAGATTTCCTATTTTCTACTATAGTGATTAATTGTAATAGACATGATATTATGGTCATGAAATTCTTATTCATTCTCCCTCTATTTTTCTTTATTTATATCATTATTTTCTCCCTCTTCTCTTAATTATTCTTTAAGTAGATAGCTAGTTTAGATTTAATTCGACCAGCTAATCCGTTTCGTGACAACAAAACAAACGTGATTTTTAATCAAACGTCCGCCTCCCTATGTTCTACTCAAAATTCCTTTTGACTTTCAGAAAAATTATCTGTTGACGGATTTTTTTCGCAAACTACGGTACGATGACGGGTTTTCCAAACCCAACTCTATTTGCGACGAATTTCCCCCGCAACATTTTGGCACCGTTGCCGAGGATTTTCCACCACAACATTTTGACGCCGTTGACAATGAGGCAACGCTCTTTGATTTTTCGCATTTTCCGACTTACTTATCATTTACCTCACTTCTCTCCTTTCATATTGTGAATACAGGTACTCTCACGAGACGGGCAAAAGCGATAGATTGGGGTAAAGTGTTGTTGAAGGGTCTGTAAGTATACCCCACCTCTCCACCAACTAGATTTCAGTCCATCACCTAATAATGCAAACCTTAATTAACCTAGGATTTCTCATAAACCCTAAGGTTAGTTTTGATTGTTTGGTTGTCACATCCACTCGCCTCACCCTCTGTATATAAAGAAAAATTTTTAAAAAATCTCACAGAAGTACGCAACCTCTTCTGATATTTCATACTCAACCGGTAACCCAATCTTTGAGATCGGTACATTCATCAATACATAATTGAGTAAAAATCAGATTAGGTAATCACTTCATTTAAAAATAACTCATCAAGTAGCTTCCTTTTAGGGATTACAATTTATGTCAATACCAAGCACTCCACTTTATTCTTGATTTTAAAGGAAAACATCTTCACCTGTGTTTGAACGATCTGGTTTGCCTCTGTTTGAACTCACCTAATTCTAAACCCTAAAAGCTACAAAGCAAGATTTAAACCCTAAAATTCACCACATCCAAAAATAATCTTGCTTGAAAATCACTGATTGTGCACGCACACACATATCAATCAATCATTAAGGACACAACCCAGATTAAGGGCTCATCACATTCCAAAGCACATTCAAATCTAACCCTAATTAAAACAGAGTAGACATTGGCCTTAAAGATTGGACTCGCTCTTTGGAGCTCAGATCAAGATTATTTTCGATTAGTCTGCTTCTACCGTTCAATCTGATGTCTAGCTAAGGCAGCAGAATCAAACGATCGCAGTTGGGGGGTATCAAAGGAACCTGAAGTGAAAGCCAAGGGAAGAACCTTCTTCCCAGCCCCTCCCTCTAACTGGTTGGATTGACTGAAAAGAAGTAGATTAAATCGTTTCTTCATCTCAAGATGGGTTTTGGGAATCTGTAGGTCTTTAGGCTAGCCCACTTAAGGACAGCTTTGATTGTTTGTATTGTAGGGTGCCTTTCTTCCTCATGTTTGTCATGAATCCTTCCACATTATACATGCATTCCCACTCTTACCCTCCTAATACATCTTATCCCAATATGATGATTATTATCCCGACGCGTGCTGTAATCAATCATCTACTAGTTAGGATAACTCAGATTGGGGATACAATTCCGAACCTCCATGTTCAGGGTTTAACCCTGAATACCATGATTGTGATTTATATCCTCCTCTGAACTATAATGATTATAAATGTCCACCCATTAATGATCAATTTAACCCGATCTACAATCAAGAAGGATATTCTGATTACAACTCTTACCCTCCCTCAGATTACAATGCATATAGGTCACCACCCCTCTTTGAACAACCAGAAGTGACCTATTATCAGGGAGGGTACCAAGAACCTTAATTCCTTGACTCCCCCAGATTGAAACCAAACCCACCCAACCCTGAACCAAACCATTTGGTTCAAGAGAACCAAGTCCAAGATAGGGTGTTGGCTAACTTAAGGAATACCATTCAATCTTTAGAAGTTCAGCCAATACCTTGCCCTAAAGAATTGGAGCCTCTGATCGAAACGATTGACGATCTTAACAAATATTTGTTGGATTGGCTCCAGGATGTTAAGGATAAGGACCCAGGTGAGTTTTTACTTTGGAAGTTATCGAAATTGAGGATGAGATTTGTGATTGCTCTAGTCCAATCTTGGGAGGATTCGCAGGATGAACCCCTGATAAGAGAGCCGATGTCAAAATCAACTCAGGCACCTATAGGGGGGACACATTTTAAGAGACCAGGGTTAACCAAGTTGCTCTAGAGCAATCAAATAAGGATAAATTGAATTCTTCACCAGAGATCCCTAAGCCGGGGAACAAAGAAACGTATGTCTTCATGGAACAAAAAGTAATTGATGACTTTGAGACATACATTAATGCGAATTTAGAATTCTTTGATTCTGAAGGTGAAGAATCATTATACGAAGTCTCACCTAAGGTTACAGCACACGATTTCAGTGAAACGACTAGGCCTGAGGAATTCGATAAATCATTTGATCGCCCAATAATTGAGAAAATTAATCTTGTTGGGGCTAGCATGGTAGATTTAGATCCTGATTTCATGAAGAATTCAATTCATAGCCCTATTCCTCAATTACACCCCTTCAAACATAATGACTGTTCTCAACATTTTTGTGCGGGTTTAAAGCATACCACGTTGTAGTATAACCGACAAAACGTTTAAACAAATATAAAGAATTTTATTACTCGAAAAACTAGAGTATCCGAGGTCGAACACGAGGAGCAATCTCAGTACTTTTTAAAATCAAAGAATACAACTGTTAAATGAAAAGGATTGATTCAAAGAGAGAATATTAAAAAGGATTTGTGAAAGAAAAATAGAATTGGACGTCTGATTTCTGTATCAGACGTCTTAAATGCAATCTCCTTTCTCTCTTCTTCTTCGTGGCTCTTCTTCTCCTTTGTACTTCTTTCTCTTTCTGCACTTCTTCTTGTCTTGAGAAGGCTTCTTCCTGCCTTTGTTTCTTTTCTCTTATTTCTTCTCCTGCATTGCCTTTCTTTTTTGTTCTTCTTCTTCTTCTGATCTTTGCAGTCTTAACTTGGGCTCTCTTCGTTCTTCTCTTTCTTCTGCCTTGCCTTCCTTCTTCCTTCTCTTTGGTTCTCTACGAAAGCTTGTCCTTCTTCTGTTGCACAGCCTCTTCTTTCTTCTCTTCCTGTTCTGCAGCTGCTAAGTGCTCGCTGCTTCCTTTGCTTCTTCCTTCCTGCACACACCACAGCAAAACCTACCCCCGTCCCTCTACCCAAGCGTCTCTCTCTCTCAAGTAACTCGCTCAAGGACGCTCTCCCAGAGCCACAGGTAATCGGGTCGGGATTCGAATCCAGGACCAGGCGCACCGGCAGGTGGTGATGCGCGAGGAGTGCGTAGGTTTAGGTCGGGTCGGATCCCGCCAGATCCGCGAGGTCAAGCCACGGACGAGGCGGGTGAGGGCAGGTGAGGGACCTCACCCCTGTGCTTATGGAGGCAATGGGCTTAAAACATAAAAACAATTTATATGATACCTATGTTTTGCAATCCCACGATGTGGGACTGTCTGGTCGGTCCTGCTTTCGCGCCCGCAGAGCTTTCGTCACGCGATTGCCACAGCTGCTGGCCTCTCTGTGCGACTTGCTAGCCTCACTCACTTCGCGACACTCACGCGAGTCTACTGCACCTGCAGCCTGGGAGTCCTGGTACCTGAAGCTGCTGCAAGCTCCTTGCTGCTTCGGCTGATAATGGCGGCCGGAGCTTAAACCTGTCACACACAAGAACGGCCTACTGGCCCAATCAGATTGGCTAGAAACCTTCGCCGTAGCATGGCGAAGATGATGCACAGTGCTGCAGGCCGCAGGTCGGCCTAGGCGTGCGTGCCTAGGTCAACCTGTGGCCGGAGATGTTGGGTTGTTCGGGGGGTGATTGTGGAGGTCTGGAGTGGCAGTGGTAGGGTGAAGTGAGTTCCTGGTGGTGAGGCGGAGCTCACGAGGGGGTTGGCGAGCCGTGTGGAGGGGCGGAGTGGTGTGGGCGGCTCACCGGAGGTCGGTCGGAGGCGAGGACGATGGAGGTGGTTTGGCACTGTCGGGGGGGTAATCAGATAAAATATCAGAGGGAAAAGATAGAGGAGAGGATGGAGAGGATATCTGGGGTGATCTGGAAGGAAGGGAGACAGCGGAGTGGACGGCGCGTAACTGCCGTCGTCGGGGAAGAAGGACCCTGAGGGAGGAAGCGGCGACGAAGATGAGGTCAGGGGCACGCACGCTTGGTACAGCGCGACGTGGGAGGAAGCGGCGGAGTTGACTCTGCTGCTGGTATGGCAGCAGAGCGACGAGAAGGAGGGGAGGAGGTCGCCGGAGCTTGTGGGTCTTTTGGCCGGAGATGGGAGAGAGGAAATTTGAGGGGATCTCCGTCAAAATTAAGCTTAGGTTCTGCGGCAAGGTATGGGGAGTCTTTTATAGGTGCTGGCCGCACCTACTATTGCGTGGAGACCCCGCAATCAACTCTGCCGGCTCGCCGGAGATGGAAGGAGGGTGGATACCCAAATCTCTCGTGCATTCGCACAAGAGATTGGGTTCACACCAGGGATCGTGATCTGCTCTAGAAGGAAGGAAATTCCTCAGAGAATCCCCCTGGGAGGGAATCTCTGAGGGATTAGAGAGCAATCCCTCTCTAAACCTCACCGGAGCTTGGTTCTGCCCTAACAATGGCGGCAGGACCGGATTGCAAAGGGGAGAAGAACTTAGGGGGCTCTCTGCAAAGATATTCAAAAGATGGGGACCAATTTATGATTTGGGTGTACTAAATTGCAAAGTAGGTCAAGATGACCTCCCCTTAGGTCCAAATTTTGGTACAAACCTAATTTGGACCTAAGGAATCCAATGGTGAAGTTGGATTTTAGGTTTGACCACATTTGACTGGACATTTTGCGTAAAAACCTAAACTAGGTTAATTGAAGAGCTAGGACCCTAATCTAGGTCAAACTTGGTTCCAAAGGCCAAATTAAGTGTTCTAAACCCTCGAGAATGTTTTTCCATGATTTTTAGAGGGTTTACTTGATTTTTATTCTGACCGGGACCTTGTTAATTTAAGTGGGTCTGTTTTAGGGTTACCAAATGTCATTTAATTCCTAGATTGCACATAAACCCATTTATGATTGACTCAACCCACTTTTTATCTTATTTAGACCATTTGACCTATGTTTTGCCTCTGAGAAATCCCTTTTATGTACTGCAATGGTAAAATTACAGTTTTAACCTTTATTTCATGTTTTCTTCTCAGAGCACTTGTTCCTTCAGTTAAGCCTTCTTCTAGGTTATGTAGGAGCTTTTATCTTCTTTATTGGGTCAAAATGAGCTAGTTATGGCTCATGATGAGGCTCTCATCATACCCCCATGCCTAGCTTTTGCTAGTCCCTTAGCAAAATTTCAAGGTTTTAACTTCCGTTCTAGACCCTGAATGTCTGTCAACAATTATGATAAGTGCTTCTCCTTTCATTTTGTGATTAGGTAGTAATGCTGATACTAGGCCTAAAGGTACTCAAGTACCAACTAAAATCCGGACCTGTTCCGCTTTAGCCTCAGTCCTCCACAAAGGTTTCTACAGCCCACAAAAACTAACCTAGGGTTTGTTGGACTCCGTGGTTAAAGCACCCGTGCTTGAGATATTTTTTGCCTAAGTTCGATTTGCAGTGCGTTTTTTTGTAAGAGAGAGATAGAAGATTTATTTTTTTGGAGAGGTTTTCTCTCTCTTTTCTTTTTATTTCTAGCTTCGGATTAGCTTCTCAACACGGTCTGTATTGGATTCCTCGTCCCCATCATCAATCCTCAAGGGTCCCTGGCTTTCGAGATTTCGGGATAATCCCGCCCATGGACTTCCGTGGCCAAATTCAGACCCTGGCGATCGACATTTTATGATAATGCCGCCCATGGCATCTGAACCAGCAGAGGGCTTACATGCCCCCAGTAGGATATTTAAATATCCTAGGAGACAAGCACCAAGGAGACGATATGTTGTTACGCATCTTCGAGGGGAATTTCCCGCCTCTCCACACTGGGAACTCGTCCAAATCAATTTGTGTTGATTGGCCGCTCCTAATCTAGGTGACTTTTTCAGAACATTAAACGCTTTTCGCGTGATTTGGATGTTTATGCGCACTGAACCAGACTGTGTGTGAATTTGGGTGCTTAGGTTACCGAATCCCGCAAACCGGAGGTCAGTTAACGAGGCCGAATACTTCCTAAGCCTTAGACCTAATACTCAAGCTTTGCATTTTCCTCAACCTCTTGAGGATTATCCAGATTTTAACGGATACGTGAATTTTTAAGCTAAAGGTACTAGCCCAAGAGGCCTAAGACCAGCGTTCCCGCTAATCTCTTGTTATATCTCCGTAGCACTTTTCTTTTCTTTTTCTTGATTCCGTCTAGAACTTCAGTTAACCCCTTAATCTTTTACTAATGACTATTTATTTTCATTTTCATTTTGTGCTCCTTTTTGTCATTTTTCTTTCTTTTCCTCCTCTCATTTGTATGACCCTGAATTGTTCCTCCCCTCTATCAAGTCCTTTTTTTTTTTTTAATGAAACCCTTTCTTGATATGAATTTTCTGACAATTTGCACTTTCATACCCCCCATGCCTAAGATTTGCAATGTCCCCATTGTAAATTAGGTGGGTTCAAATTCAGCTTAGTTCATACATTAGGACAGGTGTGTAGTGAGTGAATGGGTCGAAGTGACATGTTGCGAACGATTTCTAATCTCGGGTAGGTATACCTGAGGTGAAGTCGGCTGTTCTAATGGATGAACCCTAAAGTGCAATATGAGTTCCGCATAGAGATGTCAGAAAAGGTTTCGGGTTTTCCAAAGAATGACGAGTTGCCTCCCGTTAAGCGCTGAGTTTTACGCCATCGGCTGGGCGCAATGAGCTAAAGAGGAATGGAGGGTAAAGGATGACTCAGCCAAATCTATATCGGTCATGTCAATGAACGGCTTGAGTCTCTGACCGTTCACGACAAAGGGTTCAGAATCGTGGCTGAGTGGGCTGATTTCAATGGCTCCATTTCCGAAGATTTGTCGGACTAGGTAGGGTCCGACCCACTTGGATCTTAGCTTCCTTGGGAATAATTTTAGTCGGGCATCAAAGAGTAAAACTTTTTGACCAGGATGAAAGACCTTTCTAGAAATGTGTTTGTCATGAAAAGCTTTAACCCGTTCCTTGTAAATTCACGAGTTCTCATACGCATCGTGTCGTAATTCATCGATCTCACTCATTTGAAGTCTTCTGTGGGTTCCAGCCTTAGAAAGGTCGAGATTATAGGTCCGTACTGCCCAATAGGCTTTATGCTCCAACTCGACGGGGAGGTGACATGCCTTCCCGTACACTAGTCTGAAGGGAGACATTCATAATTGGGTCTTGTGGGCGGTCCTATAGGCCCACAACGCTTCCGGAAGCTGAGAAGACCAATCTTTTCTATCAGGTCGAACAGTAACCTGAAGGATCTTCTTGATCTCTCGGTTAGATAGCTCAGCTAGACCATTAGTTTGGGGGTGGTAAGGAGTAGAGATTCGGTGTGACACCTCGTATTTGGTCATCAGTGACCTGAACTGAGCGTTTGTAAAATGGGTCCCTCCGTCGGAAATTATAGCACGCGGAATCCCGAACCTTGAGAAAATGTTTTGGAGGAATTTTATAACGACTTTATGATTGTTGGTTCGAGTCGGAATGGCTTCTATCCACTTGGAAACATAGTCAACTGCGAGTAAGATGTATTCGAAGCCATCCGAGGTTGGAAAGGGTCCCATGAAATCAATCCCCCAAATATCAACAATTTCGCATACCAAGATCGGCTGTAGAGGCATCATGTCTCGATGGCTCATGTTGCCCAGAGTCTGGCAACGGGAACATGCCTTACAGTGATCGTATGCATCCTTGAAAATTGTGGGCCAGTAAAAGCCACACTGGAGGACTTTTGATGCGGTTTTATGTCCAGAAAAATGTCCACCGCATGCCTGGCCATGGCAGAATGAGAGTATGTCTTTGATTTCTACTTCCGCGACGCACCGTCGAATTATCTGATCAGCACCAATGCGGAATAGATACGGGTCTTCCCATAGGTAATACTTGGCATCGGAGCGTAATTTGTCCTTTTTGGCCTTCGGCCAATCAGACGGAATCTGATGTGATGCCAGGTAATTAACTATATCAGCGAACCATGGAAGACTTGTACTGATAGTCAGGAGGTGCTCCTCAGGAAAATGTTCTGTAATAGGTCCGGAAGGATCAATAATTTCAGAAGGAAGGCGGGACAAGTGATCGGCTACCACATTCCGCTTTCCCGCCTTGTCGCGAATATCGAGGTCAAATTCTTGCAACAGCAAGATCCACAGGATTAATCGAGGTTTCGCATCCTTCTTAACAAGGAGATGCCTCACATCTGTGTGATCCGAGTATATGATAACACGGGAACCCAGAAGGTATGATCTGAATTTTTCCAGGGCAAATACTACGGCCAGCAGCTCTTTCTCAGTAACCGTATAGTTACGCTGAGCCTCATCCAGTGTTTTGCTGGCGTAGTGATGAGAACCTCATCATGAGCCATAACTAGCTCATTTTGACCTAATGCAGAGAATAAAAGCTCCTACATAACCTTAGAAAAGGCTTGGCTCAGAGAGATTCTGAGTTTGCAAAGAAAACATAAACTGAGGGGTAAAAATGCAATTTCACCAATCTGATCTGAAAATAAGGTAACTCAGGGTCCAAACAAAGGTCAAAACAACCTAATAAGAAGAAAAGTGGGATGAAATGACTCAATAAGGGCTACAGGAACTCCAAGGAATTAAATGACAGCCTGTAACCCTAAAAATAAACCCACTTCAATTCACGTGGTTCGAGGCAAGGTAAAAAACAAATAAACCCTCTAAAATTCATATAAAAATAATCTCTAGGGTTTAGGAGTTTCAATTTGTCCTTAGGAACCCATTTTGACCTACATTGAGAACCATGCCCAATTAACAACTTAATTTGGGTTTTTGCGTAAATTGACCGGTCAAACAAGGTTTAATATAGAAATAAAATTCACCATCATAATCCTTAGGTCCTAATTAGTCATATATAAAAACTTGGGCCTAAGAAGAAATCTTCTTGACCAACTTTACACTTTGGTCCTCATATATTTACTTTTTGGACCTCAACTTTTGAACCCTCACATTTTGGCCCCTAACTCTCCTTCGTTCTTTGCGTTTAGGTCCCTCCTGCAAAACCTGAGCTGCGCCATGCTCCGGCGACCTTGCGCGGAGCATGGCGCCGCGCAGGGTGAGGGAGGGGCCCTGGCAAGTCAACGGGGGGTACCCTGCGTCGTCAGCCACTGCAGGGACACCCCCCTGAGTGCTGCGACCGCCCATACCGCCCGTGCGAACGCACGGACGGTATGGGTCTCCTTCCTCCGGCGTCCTCCGGCGAGGGAGACACGTCGTCTCCCTCCGCCCTCCTCTCTGATTCTACCCCTATAAATACCCCCGTCACTCCGCCGTTCTTGGCAGCTCGGATCTGACGGAGACACCCCCTCAATTCCTCCCTTCCCACTCCGACAGACGCCCCCTTGCTCCGGCGGCCTCTCCTCCTCCTCCTCGTCGCCCTGCCGCACTACCAGCAGCAGGGTTACCTTCCCTCGATCTTTCCGCGTCACGCCGCACCCAGTTGGCGCCTCTCCGGTCCCTTCCTCGCCGCCGCCCCTTCCTCTGGGCAGTTTCTTCTCCGGCGACAGTCGATACGACTGTTGCCTGCGCCAACCCGTCTTCATCCAACTTAATAGGTAAAACTTCTCTTCTTCCTCCCCTCTTTATTTTCCATACTGAAAACCCTTACTGTCGGCCCTGATTTCCCACCGATCACCCTCACCTTCTCCACCTCCGGCCAAACTCCGGCGAACCGCTCCCATCGCTCCAGCACCCCACACGGCTCACCGACCTGTGCATAACCTCCGCCTCCTCACCCTGATCCTCTTCCACCCCTCCACTTCCCACCAAACGCCCTCTGCAGATCCACCGAACACACCCACTTCTCCACCCGCAGTTTGACCTAGGGCGACCCTTTTGCTCCACCACGCCCACTGCAGACCCTCCGACCACCTTCGCCGTGCCACGGCGAAGGTTCTCCGCGTATCTGATTAGGCCGAGAGGCCGTGCTTCTGTGAACAGGTGTCGCGCCCGCCATTGCTGAGCAGGGAAGCTCCTTCGACCTGCTGCTCCAGGCAACACCACGCCCAGGTCAGACTCCCAGGCTTCGCGGGGTAGCTTCGCGAAGTGTCAGGCTGCAGTTCGGGGGAAGCCCTCGCCCGAAGCCCTCACGTGAAGTTCTCGCTACCGCTGCTTCCTCCGCGCAGGCGCTCACATTGGGGTGGGACATTTAGTCCCACCTCGGAAGACTTCGAAGAGGAGCGCCGATATAAGTTGAAAAAGTGCTGTAGGCTTATAGCCTCAGCACACGGGGTGAGGTCCCTCTCACACCGCCTCACCCGGCCCGTCCGCGAGCTCATCACGCGGATCCGGTCGACCCGACCCGACTTGACTACCACTCCTCGCCCACCACCGCACGCCGGTGGGCCTGGACCCGGGCGCGACTCGTACCCGATTACCCGGTTGCTCTGGGAGAGCTGTCCTAAGAGAGAATTCTGAGAGAGAAAGAGACGCGCGGGGGAGGGGGTAGCGTAGGTTTTTGCCCTCTGATGCTGAACTCTTAAGCGTGCAGGCACAGGTGAAGAAGAAGAAGGACTGCGGAAGAACTGAATCGACACTGTAGCATCCGCGGGTTAAGTCATCAGATTGAGAAATCAGACGACGTCCTGAAGACAGGTGAAGGTAAAGAAGAAGAAGGAAGGCGAGGCAGAGGAAAGAGAGGAACACAGAAAAGCCAAGTGAAGACTCTGCAGAGATCAGAAGCAAGAAAAGAAGAAACAAAGAAAATAAAAAGAAGAAAAAGACAGGATCGTCCAACCAAGAAATAGAGGAAGAACACGAAGAACAAAAGCCAAAGAGGAGAGAAGACAAAGAAGAAGAAAAGAAGAGAAGAAGAAGAAGCCAAACTTTCATCTCTCTCTCTTTATTTTTGTAATAGAACATGTATATCTCTAGAATACGACTTGCTCCCTGAGTTCGACCTCGGGAGAACTGTATTTTCCGAGTAACAAATATTAGCAAATGATGGCAATAACTATCTGTACTACAACGACTTAAGAAAAGCTAGTTGCTGCCACCGTTAGCCACGTAGTAAATGACCACAGGTTTCCCGTCAATTTTCTGCCCCAAAACCGCTCCTACAGCGAAGTCAGATGCATCGCACATGATCTCAAAGGGTTGAGACCAATCAGGGGAGTGTAGGATTGGGGCTTGGGTGACTCGGTCATGTAGGATCTCAAATGCTTGAGTGCATTCCTTGGAAATTTCGAAAGGCACATCCTTGGAGAGAAGATTAGTCAGGGGGCGCGCGATTTTGGAGAAATCAGGGATGAATCGACGGTAGAAACCGACGTGCCCCAAAAAAGATCGGATGTCCTTAATCGAGCTAGGCATAGGGAGCTTGGAAATCAGGTTAACCTTAGCTCGATCCACTTGGATGCCTTTCTCCGAGATTAAATATCCCAGGACAATTCCCTCTGGCACCATGAAATGGCTCTTTTCCCAGGAAAGAACCAAATTCACCTCGATGCACTGCCTGAGTATATGGACCAAGTGTTGGAGGCAATCGTCAAATGATTGTCCAAAAACTGAAAAGTCATCCATGAAGACTTCTAGATAATCACCTACCATATCTGAGAATATGGCAAGCATGCACTGCTGAAAAGTTGCAGGTGCATTGCAGAGACCGAACGGCATCCTTCGAAACGCGTACGTCCCGAAGGGGCAAGTGAATGTGGTCTTTTCTTGGTCCTCTGGATGGATTGCCACCTGATTGTAACCGGAGTACCCGTCAAGAAAGCAGAAGAATCTATTTCCCGCTAGTTTCTCGAGGATCTGATCAATAAATGGTAGTGGGAAATGATCCTTCTTCGTGGAGGAATTGAGTCTTCTGTAATCAATGCAGACTCTCCACGAATTAGCTATTCGGGTAGGAATGACTTCTCCGGTTTCAGTCGTGATGATGGTAAGTCCTGCCTTCTTAGGCACCACTTGTATTGGACTCACCCAGCGACTGTCGGAGATCGGGTAGATGATCCCTGCATCTAACCACTTTATGATCTCCTTTTTCACGACCTCCTGTAGGTTAGGGTTTAGGCGTCTTTGCATTTCTCTTGAAGGTCGTGAGCCTTCTTCTGTGTAGATTTGATGTGTGTAGTATGAAGGGCTTATACCAGTCAAATCATCGAGAGTCCATCCAATGGCTCTACAATGTTGCTGGAGAACAGAAATCAAACGAAGTTCCTGGTCAGGTGTGAGTCGAGAATTGATAATCACAGGAAACGTCTGATTTGAATCCAAAAAGACGTACTTCAGATGTTCGGGAAGGGGCTTGAGTTCCATGACAGGATTGTCAGCAGCAGCGGGTGGTTCGGGGTTTGTATCAGGAGCAATGGTAGGAGTTATAGGTGAAGGTTCTACCCTTGTACTAGGAGGGGTGAGATCAGCGTGAAAAAAATGCGGAATTGAAAATATAAAAAGCAATCTCACAAAAATAAGCAATCGCACAATGTACACAAAGATTTTTAGGTGGAAACCCAAACCGGGTGAAAACCACCACCTAACCCTCTCGAGTTAGGATTTTCCGATCAACCAAGTTGATCAAAATCCACTAAACGAATCACTTTAAACGAGGGTGATTCAACCTCAATACAACCACGCTACAAGTACGAGGGTAGCGTTCCTCAACCCCTTCTCTCCACGAGAAGGATTTTGTCCCACGAAGGAGACCGGAATTCGCAAAGCGAATACCCAACCAAATAACAAAGATAAAATAAACAATAGTCCTATAGAGCCAACAAAATAATTAAACCTAGCTTCTATAGGAAATAGGAAACTCCCCTTTGCAAGGAGTGCGTCGACGATGACGCGGGTGCGTGAGCCACGCAACGGCGCAATGTCGCTCTCGTAGACAACGGTGGGAGAGCGGGTGCGCGAAGGGAATGATGCTCTCAAGATGTAGAACTTGAGCTTAGAGAGCAAGAGCTTCTTAGACACAAGAGTGTGAAAGTGTGTAGCTAAGTGTATCCAAGTGTGTCTTATGTTTCTCTTCTTGTGTTTTTGTGTTGCAAAGGCTCCCCTCTATTTATAGAGGCCTTAGGAAGGCTTTGGAAGGCTTGGAAAAGCTTCCATAGCCGTTGGGTGCAAAGCCCAAGAGAATCAGGCCGAAATCAGGACAATGATTGCATTTGACAGGGTTATCAGACGTCTAACTCTGGCATCAGACGTCTGGAAGGCCACTTTAAGACGTCTGATTCCAAGGTCAGACGTCTGATTCTATGCGGGTTTCCCCCTGACTTGAATCAGATCTAAACAGGGTTTTTGTGCAAGTCCATCAGACGACATACAGGACGTCTGGCACTAAGTCTGGACGTCTGGAAACCTACTTTTACTGTGGGAATTGATTTCCAAACGTTGCAACGGCTAGAAAATCTCTGAGAAGAGATTTTGGATCAGCCGAGGCAAAACGGTCATTTATCAGACGTCTGGTAAGTCCTATGGACGTCTGATAAGGCTCTAACGGTCATAATCTTGAGTGTTTTCTAAGCCAGCCAACGGTCCACTAACTGGACGTCTGGCAAAGTCATCAGACGTCTCCTAAGACGTCTGGTATAAGGTCTGGACGTCTGATTTCATCAGACAGAACTAACTATGTCCAGCCTAACAGTTATCAGACGTCTGAAACAACAGTCAGACGTCTTAAAATTCTTTATCAGACGTCTGATTCGTGAATTAGACGTCTGGAAAGTCAGTTTTAACCCTATATTGGTTTTCTAAGTGTTCTACAGAAAACCTACGTATCCTAGGGTTGTGCAGGTGTTCCTAGGACTACTGTTAGGGTTCTTTGAGGCTCTTTAACATAATGTCTAAGGAAAATAAAGAGCAAGAAAATAAATACAAGAGATACATGAAAGGATAAAAAAGAATCTATCCTATTCTTCTTGTCTTCCATCTCCAATCTTTCGCTCCACGCGAACCTCCTCTATTTTCCATCAAGCTCCTCCAATCCGTCCTGGATGCGAGCTCGAGTTCCGTCTAAACACGTCTTCATTTGCAATTGACCTGAAATCTAGGACTCAAATTGCAAATGTTAAATAACACGTGTTTTGTTATCATCAAAACAAATGATCGTGGTGCTCTAGCACCAACAATAGGTGTGTCTAGATCATGTTCACACTCCTCTGTTAGCGGTTTTTGATTCTCTAGTGGTTGATCAGGAATAATCAGGTTGTCCTCTAGATGCAGTTCTTCAACCATGGCTTTGACATCACATATTTCCTCTATAACCCCGCAATTAATCCCTTGTTGGTCTTTGAAAATGTCAATCTTCAGATTTTGATTCCCAAATTTTAATTCTATCTGGCCCTCTTCGCAGTTTATATTGCAGTGGCCAAAAAGGGTCTCCCTAATATGATTGGTGTGTCTCTTGAGTTCTTAGGTGCATCCATGTCTAGTACTATGAAGTCCACTGGAAAATAAAAATCTCGTACGCTAACAATGACATCCTCGAGTATTCCTTTGGGTGACTTGATGGATCGATCGGCTAACTGCAATGTTACCTCAGTGGGTTTAAGTTCAGATTCTTCAAGGTGGTCAAGGAGGGATGTAGGTATTAAATTTATGGAGGCACCTAGGTCTAGTAGGGCTCTATCAAATTGGGTTTCACCAATTTTACAAGAAATCAAGGGAGTTCCTGGGTCTTTAGCCTTGGGTGGGAGTTTGCTCAAAATGACAGAGCTGGCTTGCTCTGATAGAACGATTGGGTTCCCATCCTTGGTTCGCGGCTTACATTTAGGTGTACATATGTCTTTCAAGAATCTTGCGTAAGCCGGTATGTGGCGGATTACATCCATCAATGGGATGTTTATCTGGACCTGTTCAAAGAGCTTGACCAGATCCTCCTCGGGAGCCACGGGTTTGGTTATTCTTTTTCCTTTGGTCAAGGCCTCAGGAAATGGGATCCTAGCTGGTTCCTCTAGGATAGGTCCAGGTTCTTGATCTGGGACAGTAGTATCTTGGATAACTATCATAGGGTCTTGGCCACTATCAGGCTTGGAGTGGTTCGGATAATGTGGGTCTTGGGTTATTTTACCACTACGTGTTGTTACAGAGTTCAACCCGGCCTGATTTGGGTTAGGTAGGAGGGGTGGCTGCTGCTGAAATCTCGCATAAGATGTTGAAGCCTCCATCCCATCTGGTGATGGAGTAGCGGGGGCCTGATAAATCACATGTGTTTGGCCTGAATTTGGATTCATAACGCGCTTCTAGGTTAGCACGTTATTTGGGTTGGGCAGAGGTTGTGAAGGATGGGTGCCAGGTTGGCGGGAATTTGCCATCTGGGCTAGTTGGTTGCGAACCTCTGTGATCTCGTCCTTGTGTTGTTTTTGCATTGCCGCATTCGTCTTTTGAATGTCAGCCAGTGTTTGAAGGATAAGAGTCAGTTGATCCTGATTTTGCCCGGATTGGTAGGTGGGATTGGGCCGAGGCTGAGGTGGCTGATATGGACGAGGGACTTGTGGACGGGGTTGATATGGTGATCTTTGAGAATTTCCCTCCCACTGAAAGTTAGGATGATTTCGCCATCCAGGGTTGTAGGTATTGGAGAATGGGTCATTCTGGATGGCGTTGAGGTCCTCGCAGTTCTGAGGAGCCTCAGGAAAGTCAGAATACGAGGGTTCAGAGTTCCCCCAACTCGAGTAGAAGTGATCGGAGGTTACTCCGGTTCGAGAGGCAGACGGGGGTAGATATGGGTCCATCCCCTTGGCAGGTTGGTGATATATGTTTTGCACTGTTTCCCTTGCCAGAGGAGGTTGTGCAAAAGAGTTTTGCGCAGAGGTGGCTTGCTGCAAATGTCGAGTTAGCTCGTCCACCTTCTTTTCTATAATAGAGACCTTGTCCAACCGACTGGCCATCAGTTCCAAGTCGACGGAAGTGGACAGGTCCTACATCTCATGTGTCCCTCTTAGATTCGTCGATGCGCTGGCATTCGTCCTGTCGAATAAGCCCGTGGAGTCATTATTTATGGAGTTCTCGCACATGTTTTCGAGAATCTCCCACACCGTGTCCTCGTGTTGACCCATGATGTTTCCTCCGCACGTTGCATTGACGAATAAGCGAATATCTTCACGGAGTCCCTGGTAAAAAGACTGGACTTGTTCCCACTTAGGAACTCAGTGATGGGGGCACTTTCGCATGAGATCAAGGAATCGATCCCAAGCTTCGTGAAGAGTTTCTCCCTGTTGTTGAGTGAAATGGGTGATCTGGTGGCGCAAGGCATTCGTCCGGCCAACAGGGAAGAATTTTTTCAAAAATTCGGACTGCAATTCCTCCCATGTGTTGATCGAACGGGTCTGAGTCTGATACCAATGTGCGGCCTTGTCCAAGAGGGAGAACGAAAACATTTTCATGAGTAGGATATCCCGGTTTTGTACATCTGACCCGAAGGTCTGGGCCAGATGCTTGAGTTGTTTAATGTGTTGGAATGGATCCTCAGAGTTAAGCCCATGGAACTTTGGTATGGCATGAATCATATTGGGCTTCAGTTCAAAATCAGGTCCTCCAATTGGGATTCGTACTCGGGGTTCGATTGCCACCGCAACGGGATTATAGTGATCTCGCATCATAGGTCGCTACGGTGGGTTTACAAAGTTCTGAAAGAGATCGTTCAGGCGTTGAAGTTGGTGTTCAAGGTTATTCTCCTCTTCAATGGGTTGTGCCATGATGGGAGAAGAAGGAGAATCAGGATCTGAATCAGATGAAAGATTTATGTGGTGGGGTTGCTGCACAAAGGGCGTCGAGGCTTGGCCTCGACGAGAGTGAATTTCTAAAGGAGGTCTTAAGGGTGGTCTTAAGGACCTCCTACCAAACATGCACCGGAAGATGTGATGAGATTAGAAGGTGCTGGACCCAATCAAGACACCCAAAAATTGTTGGGTCACTATAGAGGTTCGGGGCAGATGGACCCCTGGATCAGAAGATCGTCCACCTAAGAAATACCTGGGTAGCCAGAGAGGGAGAGTCCCGCAAAGACCCCTACATAGTAGAGCGTCCCCACGGGTTACAGGGTTTCCCCCACCCGACCTCTCTTGTCACTGCGGTTCCAGGTAGACCAGAATGGGGATCTTGACCTCTTAAGTCTACTTTTTTTATTTTAAGATCAAGGTGCTTATTGTTCCACATGAACTTTTAAGTATTTTCAGTGAAAAAGTGACCTAATATTAAGGTTGGTTGACCCAAGGGATACAACTTCACCTCTTGTTCCTTTGAGAGCTTTTAGGTCCTTTCTTTTATGGTTCAAATGGATTAATAGCCTGATTTGCATAGGGTTCCTCTTGTATAAATCGTTTCAAACACGGTTTAGGCACACCTCTTTTTGGAAAGTTTGTTTCTTTGTTTTAGAGAAGATGTGTCTCTAAAAACCCTAGCTTTGCAATCCCTAACTTGGCCCTAGTGGGTCCAATTTAGTTGACTTAGAAATTAGCACCTAGGGCTCAATCAAGAAAGTTTTAGCCCTAGTTGCCTGACGAGAACCTCATCATGAGCCATAACTAGCTCATTTTGACCTAATACAGAGAATAAAAGCTCCTACATAACCTTAGAAAGGCCTGGCTCAGAGAGATTCCGAGTTTGCAAAGAAAATAAAAATTGAGGGGTAAAAATGTAATTTCACCAATCCAATCTGAAATAGGGTAACTCAGGGTCCAAACATAGGTTAAAATAACCTAATAAGAATAAAAGTGGGATGAAATAACTCAACAAGGGCTACAGCAACTCCGAAGAATTAAATGACATCCTATAACCCTAAAAACAAATCCACTTAAATATACGAGGTTCGAGGTAGATAAAAAATCAACTAAACCCTCTAAAATTCATAGAAAAATAATCTATAGGGTTTAGAACCTTCAATTTGGCCTTAGGAACCCATTTTGACCTACATTGAGAACCATGCCCAATTAACAACTTAATTTGGGTTTTTGCATAAATTGATCGGTCAAACAAGGTTTAACCTAGAAATAAAATTCACCATCAGAATCCTTAGGTCCTAATTATTCATGTATAAAAACCTGAGCCTAAGAAGAAACCATCTTGACCAACTTTACACTTTGGTCCTCATATATTTACTTTTTGGCCCTCAACTTATGAACCCTCACATTTTGGAATCTAACTCTCCTTCGTTCTTTGCGTTTAGGTCCCTCCTGCAAAACCTGAGCAGCACCATGCTCCGGCGACCTTGCACAGAGCATGGCGCCGCGCAGGGTAAGGGAGGGAGCCTGCCAAGTCAAATGGGGGTGCCCTACGTCGTGTTCTTCCTCTATTTCTTGGTTGGACGATCCTGTCTTTTTCTTCTTTTTATTTTTCTTGTTTCTTCTTTTCTTGCTTCTGATCTTCCTCCCGTGCTCTTCTTCTTCGTTTCTTCTTGCTTCTCTTCTTCTTCTGCTTTCTGTTTCTTCACTTGGCTGCTCCTTCTCTCTTCTTTTCTTCTTCTTCTTTTCTTGCTTCTGATCTCTGCAGAGTCTTCACTTGGCTTCTCTGTGTTCCTCTCTTTCCTCTGCCTCGCCTTCCTTCTTCTTCTTTGCCTTCACCTGTCTTCAGGACGTCGTCTGATTTCTCAATCAGACGACTTAACCCGCGGATGCTACAGTGTCAATTCAGTTCTTCCGCAGTCCTTCTTCTTCTTCACCTCTGCCTGCACGCTTAAGAGTTCAGCATCAGAGGGCAAAAACCTACGCTATCCCCTCCCCCGCACGTCTCTTTCTCTCTCAGAATTCGCTCTTAGCACAGCTCTCCCAGAGTAACCGGGTAATCGGGTACGAGTCGCGCCCGGGTCCAGGCACACCGGCGTGCGGTGGTGGGCGAGGAGTGGTAGTCAAGTCGGGTCGGGTCGGCCGGATCCGCGTGATGAGCTCGCGGATGGGCCGGGTGAGGCGGTGTGAGAGGGACCTCACCCCGTGTGCTGAGGTGATAAGCCTACAGCACTTTTTCAACTTATATCGGCGCTCCTCTTCGAAGTCTTCCGAGGTGGGACTAAATGTCCCACCCCAATGTGAGCGCCTGCGCGGAGGAAGCAGCGGCAGCGAGAACTTCGCGTGAGGGCTTCGGGCGAGGGCTTCCCCCGAACTGCAGCCTGACACTTCGCGAAGCTACCCCGCGAAGCCTGGGAGTCTGACCTGGGCGTGGTGTTGCCTGGAGCAGCAGGTCGAAGGAGCTTCGCTGCTCAGCAATGGCGATGGCGGGCGCGACACCTGTTCACAGAAGCACGGCCTCTCGGCCTAATCAGATACGCGGAGAACCTTCGCCGTGGCACGGCGAAGGTGGTCGGAGGGTCTGCAGTGGGCGTGGTGGAGCAAAAGGGTCGCCCTAGGTCAAACTGCGGGTGGAGAAGTGGGTGTGTTCGGTGGATCTGCAGAGGGCGTTTGGTGGGAAGTGGAGGGGTGGAAGAGGATCAGGGTGAGGAGGCGGAGGTTATGCACAGGTCGGCGAGCCGTGTGGGGTGCTGGAGCGATGGGAGCGGTTCGCCGGAGTTTGGCCGGAGGTGGAGAAGGTGAGGGTGATCGGTGGGAAATCGGGGCCGACAGTAAGGGTTTTCAGTATGGAAAAGAAAGAGGGGAGGAAGAAGAGAAGTTTTACCTATTAAGTTGGATGAAGAGGGGTTGGCGCAGGCGACAGTCGTATCGACTGTCGCCGGAGAAGAAACTGCCCAGAGGAAGGGGCGGCGGCGAGGAAGGGACCGGAGAGGCGCCAGCTAGGTGCGGCGTGACGCGGAAAGATCGAGGGAAGGTAACCCTGCTGCTGGTAGTGCGGTAGGGCGACGAGGAGGAGGAGAGGCCGCCGGAGCAAGGGGGCGTCTGTCGGAGTGCGAAGGGAGGAATTGAGGGGGTGTCTCCGTCAGATCCGAGCTGCCAAGAACGGCGGAGTGACGGGGGTATTTATAGGGGCAGAATCAGAGAGGAGGGCGGAGGGAGACGACGTGTCTCCCTCGCCGGAGGACGCCGGAGGAAGGAGACCCATACCGTCCGTGCGTTCGCACGGGCGGTATGGGCGGTCGCAGCACTCAGGGGGGTGTCCCTACGGTGGCTGACGACGCAGGGTACCCCCCATTGACTTGCTAGGGCCCCTCCCTCACCCTGCGCGGCGCCATGCTCCGCGCAAGGTCGCCGGAGCATGGCACAGCTCAGGTTTTGTAGGAGGGACCTAAATGCAAAGAATGAAGGAGAGTTAGGGGCCAAAACGTGAGGGTTCAAAAGTTGAGGGCCAAAAAGTAAATATATGAGGACCAAAGTGTAAAGTTGGTCAAGAAGGTTTCTTCTTATGCCCAAGTTTTTATATATGACTAATTAGGACCTAAGGATTCTGATGGTGAATTTTATTTCTATATTAAACCTTGTTTGACCGATCAATTTACGTAAAAACCCAAATTAAGTTGTTAATTGAGCATGGTTCTCAATGTAGGTCAAAATGGGTTATTAAGGCCAAATTGAAAGTCCTAAACCCTAGAGATTATTTTTCTATGAATTTTAGAGAATTTAGTTGATTTTTACCTTGCCTCTAACCACGTGAATTGAAGTGGGTTTGTTTTTA
Source organism: Thalassia testudinum (assembly GCA_037157565.1). Taxonomy (NCBI): domain Eukaryota; kingdom Viridiplantae; phylum Streptophyta; class Magnoliopsida; order Alismatales; family Hydrocharitaceae; genus Thalassia; species Thalassia testudinum. The sequence continues at coordinate 619,355 of JAZHRO010000038.1, forward strand.
GGGTTACACGCTGTTATTTAATTCCTTGGAGTTGCTGTAGCCCTTATTGAGTCATTTCATCCCTCTTTTATTCTTATTAGGTTGTTTTGACCTATGTTTGGACCCTGAGTTACCCTATTTTCAGATTGGATTGGTGAAATTGCATTTTTACCCCTCAGTTTATGCTTTCTTTGAAAACTCAGAATCTCTCTGAGCCAAGCCTTTTCTAAGGTTATGTAGGAGCTTTTATTCTCTGCATTAGGTCAAAATGAGCTAGTTATGGCTCATGATGAGGTTCTCATCACTCTGCCACAAAACCAGTGGCAGAGACTTCTTCCTGATCCTCCTCCGCGTCGCGCAAATACCCGCGCGCGCTGCTTCAACCCCGTCGTCGCCGCCGTCCTTCCCCACTGGGTATCTTCTTCTCCGGCGACAGTCGATACGACTGTCGCCCTGTTCCTCCCCCTTCGTCCCTGCAAGTAAGTTAGAACTACTTCCCTTCCTCTCCTCTTTCTTTTCCCTATTTCAATTTGTTCAATTAAGCCCTCGACCGACCCTGACCACCGTCACCCCCTTCGTCTCCGGCTACCCTCCGGCGAGACGCTCCCATCGTTCCACAGCCTCACACGCCTTGTCGACCCTCACCGAACCTCCGCCTCATCACACTGAACACCCCCCAGCCCTCCACTGCCACTCCACACCTCCATAACGCTCTCCCAAACAAACCCATTTCTCCGATTGCAGTCCGACCTAGGGCTGCCGCCAGACACCGCCTCGCGGCCTGCCGCACAGCTCAACACCTTCGTCGTGCCACGGCGAAGGTTCCCCGGTAGTTTGATTAGGCCGAGAGGCCATATTCGTGTCCGACAGGTTCTGAGGCTCGACCGCCATTGACGCCACATTGAAGCAGCTTCTCCCGCGCTCCAGGCTTGAGGACTCTAGGTTTCCAGCTGCTGCGGATTAAGGAGACTCCTGCGAAGGTAGCCAGCCAGCAACTGACGAAAATCGAAGCTGCAGCTACAGAAGCAAGGCCGCGATCTTCAAGCAGGCGCACGCGAGGAGAGGCGTCAGTTTAGTCCCACATCGGTAAGCCTCGCAATGCTTTCACCGTTTAAATTATTTTTGTGAATAAGCCTTATCTCCTCCGAACGCACCGGGGTGAGGTCCCGCGCCCACTAACCCGCCCGATACGCGAGCTCACCACGCTGATCCGGCGGACCCAACTCGACACCCCACCTACGCACTCCTCGTGTACCACTCACACCGGTACACCTGGTCACGGGTACGAAGCCCGACCCGATTATCCGGAGGCTCTGGGAGAGCTATCCTACGAGCGAAGTCTGAGAAAGAGAGAGACGTGCGGGTAGAGGGAAAGGGGTAGGTTTTGCATTGGCTGTGGTGTGTGCAGGAACAGGCCGAGGCAGAGAAGAAGAAGACCGACGAAGAAAGACTGAAGGAAGAAAAAGGAGGAGCACCAAGCAGCACTGTAGCAGCAACGGTTTAAGTCTTCCGATTGGAAAATCAGACGACGTCCTGAAGGCCAAGTAGAGAAGCAAAAATCAGAAGAAGAGAAGGACAGGATCGTCCAACCAAGAAGAAGAAGAAAGAAGAGAAGAAGCAAGAAAAGAAGAAGAGCACGAAAAGAAGATTTGAAGAAAGAAAAATAAGAAACAAAGAAGAAGAACACAGGAAGAACAAAAGGAAGAAGATTCAAGAGCCAAAGAGAAGAGAAGACAAAGAGGAAGAAAGAAGAGAAGAAGAAGAAGCTAAATTTTCATCTCTCTCTCCCTCTTTATTTTTGTAATAAAAACTTTTGTACTTCTAGAATACGACTTGCTCCCTGAGTTCGATGATGTAAACACATTTACACTACTTAAAATGTCTATTTATGCATGTTCTTAAGCATAGGATTGCATTTCATGACATAAATATTGCATTACATGCATCATCTTGCATTTAGAGTTGTTTGAATAAAATGGAGGTTAATTGTCTCCTTTTATGTGCTTGGACAGGGCAAATATTTTATCGAGGCCTCGGATCAAAGATCCAACCGTATGGATATGATCAGGGCGACGATTGGAGTTCAACGACTCCAAGATCGCCCTAATCAGGCATCCGTAGCATCAGATAGCGACCGGGGAACCCTAGAAGATCAAGGGCCAGGATGGTGTAAATCCACACTTCAGATGACAAATTCGACCGCACGGATGAATTCGGATCGACGATCGCAGCCCAACGACACAAAAATCGAGTCAATCCGACATCCGTGGCACCATCTACAACTTCCAGAAGATGGACGGCCAAGATGGCGCCACGTGGCGCCATCTCAGCCGCCCAAATGGCCGCATGCATCTTGTGAAGACCGCGCGCCCGATCCCTCCCCGCCGTTGGATCTCTATCCAACGGCTGCAGTCGCTCGCGCTTAAAAGCGTCTGCGCGACCATTTCGTCCGCGTAGCGCAACGGCGACGCAGCTGCGGGCGAAGCGGAGGTCGCGGGTTCGAGCCGCGGTGAGGGGGTGGAAGGCGCAGGTGAGCGGGCGCGGACGAGCGTCAGATGAAGATCCAACGGCTGCGCGCGCTCAATCAGGACGACGCGCGATTGGACGCCGGGCGTAACGCGCGATCGCACGCGAGCGGCGCGCTACGCAGCGGGCGCGGACGCGATCTAAGCCGTCCGATCTCGCGATCGGACGGCTGAGACTACGCGGACGTGCGTAGGCGTTACGCGCGCGGGCAGCCGAGCGGGCGTGCATGGGCGCGGCGGCGACGGCGACGTCGGGGCTTTAGCGACGGTTTTATCCGTCACTAAAGACCCCTTATTTATTATTTTGAAGATGTAATGTCCATTTTGCCCCCACTCCTTGCAACTATAAAAGGAGACCCCCTCCATACGAAATTTTCATCCCTTCCTTCTCCTCTCTACCTCTCCAAAGCTCAAGAGAAGCTTGTCCCACACCCGGGATGCTTCTCGCGAGATAAAGTACAAATTTTCGTCCCCTTCGGAAGTGGATCCCGCGACGACGACAGCGTGCTGCTTCGTTCCCATTCTTCTGCTTCGTCCTCCTTCGTCCCGCTTCGTTCTCCTTCGTCCAGGCGTCGTCCCGTCCGGCTCGTCCTCCAAGCGACCGTCGAGGAGGATTCTCTCTCCCTATTCTTTTTACTGCTTTCTAGTATAGATTTACTGCTTTCTAGAGTAGTCTATTCGTCCTCCGAGCGATCGTCGAGGAGGACATTTCTCCCTCCATTCTTTTAATGCTTTCTAGATTAATTGTTTTATATTTTCTAGTTGTAACGAACGAACTCTTTTATGATAAATTCATTGTCTATTCTACATCTCATTTTGATTTCCATGTGTAGTATTCTTTCTCTCTCTCTTACTCCCTCTCTCTCTTTTATTTGTTGTAGATACTTAGATAGTTTAAATTGAATTTCTTCGTGACAAAATAAAAAGAAACGCGAAGTTTTTAAATCAAACGTTCGCCTCCCTGTGTTCGACCCGGAATTTTAATTTCGGTATAAATTTTATTTGTTGACCTCGAATCCTTCGCTTTCGAACTACAACGACGGGTTTTTCAAAATCGAACACGTTAGCGTAGGTTCGTAATCGTTCAACATTTTGGCGTCGTTGCCGGGGAGGCAACGATCTTTGATTTCTCTTCACGTTTTGTAACTTACAAATCATTTACCTCACTTTTCTCCTCTCTTATTGTAATTGCAGGTACTCTTTTGAGGCAAGCAAAAGAGGTAGATTGGAGTAAAGTGATGTGAAAGGTTTTGTAAGTTATCCCCCATTCTTTCCCCCTCCATAGATTTCATTCGCCACATTGAATCCAAATTCCAATTAACCTAGGTGTTTGCATAAATCCTAGGAATAGTTTGGTTGTTTGGATTCTCACTCACATTCATTCCACCTTCATTTATATAAAAAAAAGTAAAAAGATAATTTTGTGGGGTAATTTTCAACAAATACACAATGTACACCCACATTTAAAGGCACTTAACCGAATTGATTTGTTTCTACTCAACTGGGTTCTGATCTGTGGGACCAGTACACATAAAGCAACACATAAAAGAGTAGAAATCATTCTAAGTTAACCATCTTTGTGTGCCTAACTTAGTGGTGCATTTGAGGCCAATTGTTTGAGTTGATTGGGCCGCACCACTTCAAATAAAATCAACTCATCAAGTAGCTGCCAATTAGGTTCAACTCTTAGGGATTTACCAGGCACTCCACATTCTTTTTAAACTTTAAAGGAAAACATCTTCACCTGTGCTTGTAAAACTTGGTGTGCTAACGAAACTTGATTGAAAACACCTAAAGTTGAATCCTAAAAGTTACTAAGCAAGATTTGAATCTTAAAATTCACCACATCAAAAACAATCTTGCTTGAAAATCACTGGTTGTGCACTCACACACAAATCAATCAATCATTAAGGGCACAACCCATTTAAAGGGCCCATCACATTCCAAAGCACATTCAAACCTAGCCCTAAATAAAACAAAGTAGACGTTGGCCTTAAGGATTGGACTCGCTCTTCAGAACCCAGAACGAGATTATTTTCGATTAGTCCGTTTCTACTGTTCAATCTGATGTCTAGCTAGGGGAGCAGAGTCAAACGATCGCGGCTGGGGGGTACACTAGGAACCGGAGGCGTAAGCCGAAGGAAGAACCTTCTCCCCAGTCCCTCCTTCTAACTGGTTGGATTGAACAGACGGAAGTAGATCAAATCGTTCCTTTATCTCAAGACGGGTTTTGAGAGTCTGTAGGTCTTTAGGCTAACATATTTAAGGACAGGTTTGATTGTTTGTATTGCAGGGCACCTTTCTTCCTCCCGTGTATCATGAATCCTTCCACATATTTCACGCATTCCCTCTCTTTCCCTCCTGTTGTAAATTATCCTCAACATGACGATTATCCCAACTCGTATTGTAATCGACCATCAGATAGTTGGGATAATTCGGATTGGGGATACAATTTCGGACCCCCGTGTTTAGGGTCTAACCCTGAACACTTTGATTCTCAATTCTATCCTTCTCAGAGTTGCATCGATTATAGATCGTCCTCCTTTCATGAACAACCTAATGCAATCTACAATCAAGAAGGATACACTGATCCTTACCCATCCTCTGATTTCACTGCCTTTAGGTCATCTCCATCTTTTGAACAATCTGAAATGACCTATTATCAGGATGGGTATAACGAATCTCAATTCGTTAATTCCTCTACATTGATGTCAAACCCGCCCAACCCTGAACCAACTCATTTGGTTCAGGTTAATCAGGTTCAAGATAAGGTTCTGGCTAACTTGAGGAATATCATTCAATCTTTAGAAGTTCAGCCAATACCTTGCATTGAGAGATTGGAGCCCCTGATTGAAATGATTGATGATTTAAATAAGTCTTTGTTGGATTGGCTCCAGGATGTTAAGGATAAGAACCCGGGTGAGTTTCTTCTTGGGAAATTAGCGAAATTGAGGATGAGATTCGTGGTTGCTTTGATTCAATCTTGGAATAATTCCCAGGATGAACTCTCTTCAGGAAAGCCAATGACAGAACCCGCTCAGGCACCTGTTGGGGGGGACACGTGTTACGAAGCTGACCAGATTGAATTAAAATAACAAATTAAGGATGATTTGATTTCTTCACCTGAAATCCCTGAGCCGGGTTACGAGGAAACGTATGTCTCCTTGGAACGCAAAGTGACAAATGATTTTGGGACATACATTGATACGGATCCTGATGGTGAAGATTCAAGTTGCAAAGTCTCACACGAGTTTTCAGATCACGATTTTTGTGAGACGATTGGGCCTGAGGAATCTGATAGATCATTTGATAGCCCAATAACTGAGGAAACTAATCTTATTAAGGCACACGATACGGATCCAGAATCGTATTTTCTGGAGGAATCAATTCAATGCCCTGATTATCAGTTACACCCTGTTGAGCTTATTGATGATTCTAATTCTGAGATAATTAGACCCAAGTCAATTTTGATTCTGCCACATCATTTAGACTTGGAGATTTCAGACGGGGTGATGAATATACAAGAGGTCTTTGAATTTGATACACTTAATGAGGAGGATAGGAGCGGGGAAGTTCTAATTTGGGAAGTTAATTTTGGAGGAAATGGAAGATTGAGTCGAAGGGTTCCTTTTAAGCTGAAACCATCAAATCAGAACCCTTACGACATTTGTTTCGAGGATGTTCAACTCAAGCACACATTCAACGATTATCCTTTTGAGCTTCAATTTTCTGTAACCCGACTTTTTGGTCTCGGGTTGCATCCTCAGAAATCGCAGGCCCGATCCCGCTTATATTCTGATTTTAGGTTTTGGGTAATTTTTATCCAGAACCTAAGATATTCTCGATTATGGGGTGTGGGTCTGCACCACAATCTGGTCCACATCTGTGGACCTCTGCTGATAGGTCGGAGGATTCTTCTGTTCATTCTAATTCTGACCTGCACATGTGAATTCTTCATTTCTTTTCTTTGTATAGTGTGTCTAGCTGAAGGCACTAAACTCAGCACTTATACAGTTCTTTTTTGTTTTCATCTTGGAGAGAACCTGATATTCACGCAATTCAGGTGCTTTCTACACTTTTCCACTCTGTTTTATGTCTTTTTAATACAATGAGGACATTGCATTAGATAGGCATGGGGGGGTGGATATTCATCTCTGAATTCATTCGTCAGCTCCGTAGATTTGTTTATTTTCTTTTATAAAAAAAATATATAAATAAATAAATAAAAATTTCAGAATTAGGAAAGAGAATTTGGGTTTAAGAAAATTTTCAATCTTAGGAAATACTAAATTAGGATCTGAACACAAAGACCCCTCAGGTCTTTGGACTTAATTAGCCTGTGTATCCACTAAAATGTGGATTTGTCTTTGAGTCCTCGCCATCTTAATTCTATTATAATTGGAATAAATAAGTTTGGGTGATAAGTACACGACTTGTCAACCCACCCTCTGATTTAAGGGAATTTTGAGTTTTAAGCATCTACACACTTTCTTTGCACTGACTCGTTGTTTGGCGATTTTAACGGAAATTGGGTAGCTAATGAACCTTCTAGGGTGATATGGCTGGCAAGTTATCGTGGGTAACAGCCCATAGGTAGGTTGTCCAGAGCCCAGTCACTGGACCTTTCTCTTTTTGCTGCCTTTAGGTAAATCTTAGACCAGGGAAGCCACCTACTTAAAAAAAAAAGAAAAAAGAAAAAAAAAATCAAAAAGGAGAAAAGAACAAAAAGAAATAAGCCACACTTCGCCGCACGAGTATGGCTGGTAAGTTGTCGGTGGTAACAGCTCATCGACCGGTTGTCCAGAACCCAGCTCAGAAAATGCACTAAAAATTCCCAAAACACTTAGGAAGGAGCGGAGAAGTAGAATAAACCGGGGAGATATACACTGGATTCACCCTTGTGTTGACCCCGTTAAAAAATAAAAGTAGGGTCAAAGCTACCGGTTGTAAAGATACACCTTTAGGCAGAATTCTTTTTGAGGTCACCTAGAGGCGTAGAAATCCGAAGTCCGTTCTAATTGCCGGTCAACGAGTCTATCACAATCACAATAAGATGCTTAAAACTTAGGGTTCTCATCAAATCTTGGATGAGTTGAATGGCTGTAGAAAGCCACTCTTAAACCCTAAAAGTTGAAAATCCAAAAAAAAAAATTAGAAAAGAGTAAAAAGAGAAAAAGAAATTTTTCTTTGAATAAGGCGAGGCTTGAGGCGGTCTGCATTTTGGCTGATACCCGGGCACTGTTGTGTCTTTGAAAGTTCAGTTCTTAAGTAGACAATTTCTTAATGATTGAAAATAACTCAGGTCCAAATAATCTAACCTAATTCTTTTATAAATAGCATATAGTTTTTGCTAGGGACTAGCAAAAGATAGGCATGGGGGTATGATGTAAACACATTTACACTACTTAAAATGTCTATTTATGCATGTTCTTAAGCATAGGATTGCATTTCATGACATAAATATTGCATTACATGCATCATCTTGCATTTAGAGTTGTTTGAATAAAATGGAGGTTAATTGTCTCCTTTTATGTGCTTGGACATGACAAATATTTTATCGAGGCCTCGGATCAAAGATCCAACCGTATGGATATGATCAGGGCGACGATTGGAGTTCAACGACTCCAAGATCGCCCTAATCAGGCATCCGTAGCATCAGATAGCGACCGGGGAACCCTAGAAGATCAAGGGCCAGGATGGTGTAAATCCACACTTCAGATGACAAATCCGACCGCACGGATGAATTCGGATCGACGATCGCAGCCCAACGACACAAAAATCGAGTCAATCCGACATTCATGGCACCATCTACAACTTCCAGAAGATGGACGGCCAAGATGGCGCCACGTGGAGCCATCTCAGCCGCCCAAATGGCCGCATGCATCTTGTGAAGACCGCGCGCCCGATCCCTCTCCGCCGTTGGATCTCGATCCAACGGCTGCGGTCGCTCGCGCTTAAAAGCGTCTGCGCGACCATTTCGTCCGCGTAGCGCAACGGCGACGCAGCTGCGGGCGAAGCGGAGGTCGCGGGTTCGAGCCGCGGTGAGGGGGTGGAAGGCGCGGGTGAGCGGGCGCGGACGAGCGTCAGATGAAGATCCAACGGCTGCGCGCGCTCAATCAGGACGACGCGCGATTGGACGCCGGTCGTAACGCGCGATCGCACGCGGGCGGCGCGCTACGCAGCGGGCGCGGACGCGATCTAAGCCGTCCGATCTCGCGATCAGACGGCTGAGACTACGCGGACGTGCGTAGGCGTTACGCGCGCGGGCAGCCGAGCGGGCGCGCATGGGCGCGGCGGCGACGGCGACGTCGGGGCTTTAGCGACGGTTTTATTCGTCACTAAAGACCCCTTATTTATTATTTTGAAGATGTAATGTCCATTTTGCCCCCACTCCTTGCAACTATAAAAGGAGACCCCCTCCATACGAAATTTTCATCCCTTCCTTCTCCTCTCTACCTTTCCAAAGCTCAAGAGAAGCTTGTCCCACACCCGGGATGCTTCTCGCGAGATAAAGTACAAATTTTCGTCCCCCTTCGGAAGTGGATCCCGCGACGACGACAGCGTGCTGCTTCGTTCCCGTTCTTCTGCTTCGTCCTCCTTCGTCCCGCTTCGTTCGCCTTCGTCCAGGAGTCGTCCCGTCCGGCTCGTCCTCCAAGCGACCGTCGAGGAGGATTCTCTCTCCCTATTCTTTTTACTGCTTTCTAGTATAGATTTACTGCTTTCTAGAGTAGTCTATTCGTCCTCCGAGCGATCGTCGAGGAGGACATTTCTCCCTCCATTCTTTTAATGCTTTCTAGATTAATTGTTTTATATTTTCTAGTTGTAACAAATGAACTCTTTTATGATAAATTCCTTGTCTATTCTACATCTCATTTTGATTTCCATGTGTAGTATTCTTTCTCTCTCTCTTACTCCCTCTCTTTTATTTGTTGTAGATACTTAGATAGTTTAAATTGAATTTCTTCGTGACAAAATAAAAAGAAACGCGAAGTTTTTAAATCAAACGTTCGCCTCCCTGTGTTCGACCCGGAATTTTAATTTCGGTATAAATTTTATTTGTTGAACTCGAATCCTTCGCTTTCGAACTACAACGACGGGTTTTTCAAAATCGAACACGTTAGCGTAGGTTCGTAATCGTTCAACATACCTCGGGAACTCTTTTATTTTCCGAGTAAAAAAAAATATATCTTTAATGATGGCAATGACTAGCTGTACTACAACGCTATTTCTATAACAAAACCTAGTCACAACGCACGACCATCACTTTGGCACCGTTGCCGGGGAGCAACGGCTATTCTAGAGGTAGACATTTCTGTTTCTTTTTAGTTCTAATAATCTCCTCTCTCTTGTGCAGCTACAGGAAATCAAGAAGACAAGCAACCGTACGACAACCACTCCGAGGATAGGTAAATTTTTTTCCTCTCGCTATTAACCCCTAAACTCTAAAGAGGAAGAAAAGAAAAGAACAAGCAATATAGGGCTAACCTGTCTTCTATACTTAGTAAACCATAAGAAATTGCATGTTTTCAACCCATTATTCCTGCACACTATTAAGGGTATTTAGGGGCTAACACATTCTTGCTTGAGCCCTAATTACCCACCAAAGAACTAACTGGACCAAGTAGAGCCAACATAAGATTCAACATTAGGGATTTAGACACACACTTTTAAGCAAGAACTGAGAAACCCTAAAAGAAGTGTGCCCAAACCATTATCTGAAAATACCTATCCAAAGAAACCCTAAAATAAGATTGGCTCTTTAAACACTTGAACCCTAAAAGACAAGACCTAATAAGCAAAACTAGCAGGTAAAGTTGACCATTTGGGTCAACTAACCTTCAACTTAGGTCACTCGTTGTACTCAAAACACCTAAGAAGTTCAAGTGAAACCTAAGCACCTTGCTCTTGAATTAAAAGTGGTAGACTTAAGAGGTCAAGATCCCCATTCTGGTCTACCTGGAACCGCAGTGACAAGAGAGGTCGGGTAGGGGAAACCCTGTAACCCGTGGGGACGCTCTACCGTGTAGGGGTCTTCGCGGGACTCACCCTCTTTGGCTGCCTAGGTAATTCTCAGGTGGATGATCTTTCTGATCAAGGGGTCCATCTGCCCCGCACCTCTATAGTCACCCAACACATTTTTGAGTGTCTCGATTGGGTTCAGCACCTTCTAACCTCTTCCACTCCAACAGTGCATGAACGGTAGGAGATCCTTAAGACCACCCTTAAGATCTCCTTTAAAATTTCACTCTCGTCAAGGCCCAGCCTTGACTCCCGTGTTTGAGCAGCAACCTAACCCCATCATTCTCTCTTCCGATTCCGAATCAAACTCTCCTTCTATCATGGCTCAGCCAGTTGAGAAAGAAAACAATCTGGAGCACCAGCTCCAGCGACTCAACGACCTCTTCCAAAACTTTGTGCACCCACCGCAGCGTCCAATGATGCGGGACCATTATAATCCTGCTGCGGTGGCCATTGAGCCTCGAGTCAGAATCCCGACTAGAGGACCTGATTCTGAATTAAAGCCCAATATGATTCATGCTATACCTAAATTCCATGGGCTTAATTATGAAGATCCCTTCCAGCACATCAAACAGCTGAAGCATCTGGCCCAAACTTTTGGGTCAGACGCGTAAAATAGGGATATTCTTCTCATGAAGATGTTCTCCTTTTCTCTTATGGACAAGGCCGCTCATTGGTATCAAACTCAGACTCGGCCGATCAACAATTGGGAAGAACTTCAATCCGAGTTCTTGAAAAAGTTCTTCCCTGTTGGTCGGACCAACGCCTTGTGCCATTAGATTACACACTTCACTCAGCAAACAGGGGAACCTCTCCATGAGGCATGGGATCGTTTTCAGGATCTCATGAGAAAGTGCCCCCATCACGGAGTTCCTAAATGGGAACAGGTCTAATCTTTTTACCAGGGACTCCGTGAGGACATCCGTCTCTTCGTCAATGCAACCTGCGGAGGAAATATCATGGGTCAACATGAAGACACCGTGTGGGAGATTCTCGAAAACATGTGCGAGAACTCCATCAACAATGACTCCATGGGATTATTCGACAGGACGAATACCCGCGCATCGATGAATCTTAGGGGAGCACATGAGACGCAGGGCCTGTCCGCATCAGTTGACCTGGAGTTAATGGCCAGTCGATTGGACAAGGTCTCGATTATCGAAAAGAAGGTGGACGAGCTGACTCAGCACCTGCAGCGAGCCACCTCTGCACATAACCCTTTCGCACAGCCTCCTTCCACAAAGGAAACTGTGCAAAACATTCTCCATCGATCTTCCTCTAGGATGGACCCATCATCTGAATCTTTGACCAGAGGTCCTTCCGATTCTTTCTACACCAGCCAGGGAAGTTCCATTCCCTCTTTCTCTAACCCTCTGGAGGTTCCTCAGACCTGCGAGGACCTCAACGCCATCCAGAATGACCCATTCTCCAACACCTATAATCCTGGATGGAGAAACCATCCTAACTTTCAGTGGGCGGGAAATTCCCAAACCCAAAGACCATCCTTCCAACCCCGCCCACAACCTCCTCGTCCTTACCAGCCGCCTCAGCCTCGACCCAACCCTACTGGGCCGAATCAAGATCAAATGTCCCTTATCCTTCAGACCCTGGCTGACATTCAAAGAACGAATGCGGCTATCCAAAAATAACATAAGGACGAACTTACAGAGGTCCGAAACCAATTGACCCAGTTGGCAAACTCTCGCCAGCCAGGTACTCTTCCTTCCCAACCTCTGCCTAATCCTAATAACGTGCCAACCCAGCGGCGCGTTATGAACCCAAACCCGAGCCATGCCCATATGATTTATCAAGCCCCCTCTGTTCCTTCACCCGACGAGATAGAGGCCTCCACTTCCTTTGCAGGTTACCAGCAGCAAGCTATCTTACCCAATCCAAACCAAAACCAGGCAGGACTTAACTCCGTAACAACCCGTAGTGGTAAGGAAACCCAAGACCCACCTCATCCGAACCACTCCAAGCATGGTAGTGATCCCAAGACTAGGACAGTAATCCAGGACGTCCCCACCTCTATCCCAGATCCACAACCTGGACCTATCCTAGAAGAACCAACCAAGATCCCGTTTCTCGAGGCCTTGACCAAGGGAAAGAAGACCACCAAGCCCGTGGCCCCTGAGGAGGACCTGGTCAAGCTCTTTGAGCAGGTCCACATCAACATTCCCTTGATGGATGCAATCCGCCACGTACCGACTTACGCACGATTTCTAAAGAATATATGTACACCCCAGCGTAAGCCGCGAACCAAGGGCGGGAGCCCAATTGTTCTTTCAGAGCAAGCCAGCTCTGTAATCCTCAGTAGACTCCCACCCAAGGCAAAAGATCCTGGTACTCCCCTGATTTCCTGCAAGATAGGTGATACCCAATTTGATAGAGCTTTGCTAGACTTAGGTGCATCCATAAACCTGATACCCACATCCTTACTTGACCATCTAGAAGAATCTGAGCTAAAACCAACCGAGGTGACATTACAATTAGCAGATCAATCTATAAAGTCACCAAAAGGGATTCTCGAGGATGTTATCGTAAGAGTGCGAGATTTCTATTTCCTAGTGGACTTTATAGTCTTAGATATGGATGCGCCTAAAAACCCTAGGGATACACCAATCATTCTAGGGAGACCTTTCTTGGCTACTGCTAGAGCCAACATCAGCTGTGAGGAGGGCCAAATAGAGCTTAAATTTGGGGATCAAACCTTAAAAATTGATATATTTAAGGCCCAACAAGGAATTAATTGCGGTGTCATCGAACAGATTTGTGACGTTAGGACTTTGGTTGATGAATCACACTTCCAGAATGACTCGATTATGCCTCATCAACCACAGAAGGATCTTGACCCGCAAACAGAGGAGTTGAATCCAGATAGAAACAACCCAGTAACTCCTACCCTTGAACCTCACATCTATACTGAACCACCCGCTGCTGCTGATAACCCTATCCTAGAATTGAAGCCTCTTCCTGCTCACCTGAAATACATCTTTTTGGGTTCTAATCAGACCCTTCCTGTGATTATCAATTCCAGCCTCAATCCCGAACAGGAATCCCGTCTGATTACTATTCTCCAGCAACATCGCAGAGCCATCGGGTGGACTCTCGATGATTTGACTGGAATAAGCCCCTCTTATTGTACTCATCATATCTATTCAGAAGAGGGCGCACGACCTTCTCGTGAAATACAGAGACGTTTAAATCCTAATCTGCAGGAGGTCGTGAAAAAGGAGATCATCAAGTGGTTAGATGCCGGAATCATCTACCCGATCTCCGATAGTCGTTGGGTGAGCCCAATTCAGGTTGTGCCTAAGAAGGCAGGACTCACCACCATAACGACTGAAACCGGAGAAATCATTCCTACCCGATTAGCCAATGCGTGGAGAGTCTGTATAGATTACTGCCGACTCAATTCCTCCACGAAGAAGGATCATTTCCCACTACCCTTCATTGATCAAATTCTCGAGAAACTAGTGGGAAATAGGTTCTTCTGCTTTCTTGACGGGTACTCCGGTTATAACCAGGTGGCAATCCATCCTGAGGACCAAGAAAAGACCACGTTCACCTGCCCCTTCGGAACGTACGCTTTCCGAAGGATGCCTTTCGGTCTTTGCAATGCACCTGCTACCTTTCAGCGGTGCATGCTTGCCATATTCTCAGATATGATAGGTGATTTCCTGGAAGTCTTCATGAATGACTTTTCAGTCTTTGGAGAATCTTTTGATGATTGCCTCCAACACTTGGTCTAGATACTCAGGCGATGCATTGAGGTGAACTTAGTTCTTTCCTGGGAAAAGAGCTATTTCATGGTACCTGAGGGAATTGTCTCGGGACATCTAATTTAAGAAAAAGGTATCCAGGTGGATCGAGCTAAGGTGGATCTGATATCTCGCCTTCCTATGCCTAGCTCGATCAGGGACTTCCGTTCTTTTTTAGGGCGCGTCGGTTTTTACCGCGCGTTTCATTCCAGATTTCTCGAAAATCGCACGCCCCTTGACTTCTCTTCTCTCTAAGGATGCACCCTTTCAAATCTCCAAGGAATGCATGCTAGCCTTTGAAAACCTGCGTGACCGAGTCACCCAGGCACCTATCCTACAATCCCCTGATTGGTCTCAACCCTTTGAGATCATGTGCGATGCATCTGATTTCGCTGTAGGAGCGGTCTTGGGGCAGAAAGCTAACGGGAAACCCATGGTTATACACTACGCTAGCAAGACACTTGACGAGGCTCAGCGTAACTATACGGTTACGGAGAAAGAGCTGCTAGCCGTAGTATTTGCCCTTGAAAAATTCCGATCGTATCTTCTGGGTTCCCATGTCATCATTTACTCGGATCACACGGCTGTAAGGCATCTCCTTGCCAAGAAGGACGCGAAGTCCCGACTAATCCATTGGATCTTGCTGTTGCAAGAATTCAATCTTGAGATTCGCGACAAGGCGGGAAGGCAGAATGTGGTAGCCAACCATCTGTCCCGTCTTCCTTCTGAGATCATCGACCCTTCCGGACCCATCACGAAACACTTTCCTGATGAGCACCTGCTTACTGTTGGTACTAGACTTCCATGGTTTGCTGATATAGTGAACTACTTGGCATCTCATCAGACCCCGTCTGATTGGCCGAAGGCCAAGAAAGACAAATTGCGTTCTGATGCCAAGTATTACATTTGGGAAGATCCGTACCTTTTCCGCATAGGTGCTAATCAAATTATTTGGAGATGTGTCCCGGATGAGGAGGTCTGCAATATCCTCTCTTTCTGCCATGACCAGGCATGCGGTGGCCATTTCTCAGGGCATAAAACCGCATCAAAAGTCCTCCAGTGTGGCTTCTACTGGCCTACACTTTTCAAAGACTCATACAGTCACTGCAAGGCATGCAGTCGTTGCCAGACTTTGGGCAACATGAACCATCGCGACATGATGCCTTTGCAGCCAATTCTCGTATGCGAAATCTTTGATGTTTGGGGGATTGATTTTATGGGCCCCTTTCCTGTTTCGGATGGTTTCGAGTACATTCTGCTTGCGGTGGACAACGTGTCCAAATGGATCGAAGCCATACCGACCCGAACCTGCGATCACAAGATTGTTCTTAAGTTCATACATCAAAACATTTTCTCGAGGTTCGGGATTCCCCGTGCTATAATCTCTGATGGGGGGACCCATTTTACAAATGCTCAATTTAAGTCACTGATGGCCAAATTTGGGGTGTCTCACCGAATCTCTACTCCTTACCACCCCCAAACAAATGGCCTAGCTGAGCTGTCAAATCGGGAGATCAAGAAAATCTTGCAAGTCACTGTTCGG
Organism: Thalassia testudinum; assembly: GCA_037157565.1. NCBI lineage: Eukaryota > Viridiplantae > Streptophyta > Magnoliopsida > Alismatales > Hydrocharitaceae > Thalassia > Thalassia testudinum. The sequence continues at coordinate 635,182 of JAZHRO010000038.1, forward strand.
CCTGACAGGAAGGACCGGTCGTCCCGACTTCCGGAAGCATTGTGGGCCTATAGGACCACCCACAAGACCCAATTGGGCATGTCTCCCTTTAGACTGGTGAACGGAAAGGCATGTCACCTTCCCGTAGAACTGGAGCATAAAGCCTATTGGGCAGTACGGAACTGTAATCTAGATCTTTCCAAGGCTGGAACCCACAAAAAACTCCAAATCAGCGAGATCGATGAATTACGCCTAGACGCGTACGAGAACTCGCGAATCTACAAGGAGCGGGTTAAAGCCTTCCATGACAAGCATATCTCGAGAAAAATCTTTCATCCTGGTCAAAAGGTCCTACTCTTTGATGTCCGACTCAAACTTTTCCCAGGGAAACTAAGATCCAAGTGGGTCGGACCATATTTAGTCCGACAGGTTTTTGGAAATGGAGCAATTGAAATCAGTCCACTCAGCCACGATTCCGAACCTTTCATCGTGAACGGTCAGAGACTCAAACCGTTCATTGATGTGACTTCTACTGATTTGGCTGAGTCATCTCTCATCCTCCATTCTCCGTGAGCTTACTACGCCCAGCCGATGGCGTAAAACTCAGCGCTTAACGGGAGGCAGCCCGTCATTCCCTCTGAAAATCTAAAACCTTTTTTCTGACACCTTGGTGCACTTAAGGTTCACCCTTTAGGACAGCCGACTCCACCTCAGATGCATGCATCTGATATTAGAAATCGTCCGCAGAATTCATCCCGACCCATTCACTCACAAAAATATCTGTCTTAAGGAATAAATTAAGTAAATAAAAACCCCTAAATCACAATGAGGACATTGCAAATCTTAGACATGGGGGGGTATAAAAGTGCAAAACTTGTAAGAAAAGGTTTTTAAACAAAAAATTCACATATGCCAAAAAAACCATAAAAATTAAAAATTTTTCAAAATAAAAAGAATAAGAGGAGAAAGGAAATTTTGTGAAGGACAAGAAACAAAATGAAAAGGAGCACAAAAAAATGAAAGAAAAGAGTAATAGTCATTAGTAAGAAGCTAAGGAATTAACCTGAGCTCTAGACCATTTTTCAAGAAAAGAAATGAAAAGTGCATGATAAGATTAGTAAGAACGCAAACCATAGGCATTCTTGATAGACTCTTAGTACCCATTAAGATCTAGACAACCCTCAAGAGGTTGAGGAAAATGAAAAGCTTAAGTACTAAGTCCAAGGCTTAGGGAGTATTTGACCTCGCTAACTAACTTTTGGTTTACGGGACTCAGTAACCTAAGCACCCCAACCTCACACACTGCCTGGTTCAGTAAGGATAAAAAAAAAAAAATTCAAAATCACGCAGAAGCGTCGCAAAAATTCTGAAAGTACACCTAGAATAGGAGCGGCCGATCAACACAAGTTGATTTAGATGGGTTCCCAGCGCAGAGAGGCGGGAAATCCCCTCAAAGATGCGTAAAAAAATATCATCTCCTCGGTGCTTGTCTCTTAGGATATTCACATATCCTACTGGGGGCATGTAAGCACCCTGCTGGTTCAGATTCCATAGATGGCATTATCACGAAATGTCAACTGCCAGGGTCTGAATTCGGCCACGGAACACCATGGATAGGATTATCTCAAAATCTCAATAGCCAGGGTTCTGAGGGTTGCCATGGGCGGTGCTATCCCGAAGCATCGATCGCCAGGAACCCTTGAGGATTGATGATGGGAGCAATGAATCTGATACAGACCGTGTTGAAAAGCCAATCCTAGGCTAGAACTAAAAAGAAAAGAGAGAGAAAAACTCTCCAAACAAAAATACTTTCTACTTCTCTCTCTCTTGCAAAACGCACTGCGAATTGAACCAGGGCAAAAATCATTTCAAGCACGGGGTGCTTTAACCACAAAGTCCAATAAACCTTAGGTTAGTTCTTGTGAGTCTTAAAAACCTCTGCCTAAGACTGAAGCTGAGGCTAGACAGATTTAGATCTTGATTGGTACTAGAGTACCTTTTAAGCCTATGGTCAGCATTCTAACCTAATCTAAGTTTAAATGAAAAAGCACTTATCTTAAGTTGTTGAAAAAGTCTTGGTCTAGAACAAAGGTTAAAATCTTAGGTTTTTGCTAAGGGACTAGCAAAAGCTAGGCATGGGGGTATGATGAGAACCTCATCATGAGCCATAACTAGCTCATTTTGACCTAATACAGAGAATAAAAGCTCCTACATAACCTTAGAAAGGCCTGGCTCAGAGAGATTCCGAGTTTGCAAAGAAAATAAAAACTGAGGGGTAAAAATGCAATTTCACCAATCCAATCTGAAAACAAGGTAACTCAGGGTCCAAACATAGGGCAAAATAACCTAATAAGAATAAAAGTGGGATGAAATAACTCAACAAGGGCTACAGCAACTCCGAAGAATTAAATGACATCCTATAACCCTAAAAACAAATCCACTTAAATATACGAGGTTTGAGGCAGAGAAAAAATCAAATAAACCCTCTAAAATTCATAGAAAAATAATCTCTAGGGTTTAGAACCTTCAATTTGGCATTAGGAACCCATTTTGACCTACATTGAGAACCATGCCCAATTAACAACTTAATTTGGATTTTTGCGTAAATTGACCGGTCAAACAAGGTTTAACCTAGAAATAAAATTCACCATCAGAATCCTTACGTCCTAATTAGTCATGTATAAAAACTTGAGCCTAAGAAGAAACCATCTTGAGGAACTTTACAATTTGGTCCTCATATATTTACTTTTTGGCCCTCAACTTATGAACCCTCACATTTTGGCCCCTAACTCTCCTTCGTTCTTTGCATTTAGGTCCCTCCTGCAAAACCTGAGCAGCACCATGCTCCGGCGACCTTGCACGGAGCATGGCGCCACGCAGGGTAAGGGAGGGAGCCTGCCAAGTAAAATGGGGGTGCCCTACGTCGTCAGCCGTCGCAGGAACACCCCCCTGATGGCTGCAACCACCCATACCGGCCGTGCGAACGCACGGACGGTATGGGTATCCTTCCTCCGGCGTCCTCCAAAGAGGGAGACACGTCGTCTCCCTCCGCCCTCCTCTCTGGTTCTGCCCCTATAAATACCCCCGTCGCTCCGCCGTTCTTCCCAGCTCAATCCTGACGGAGAATCACCCACAACTATCTTCTCTTCCCACTCTGGCAGGCACCCAGCGAGCTCCCTTTCCTTTCCTCTTCGCTCTACCACAAAACCAGTGGCAGAGACTTCTTCCTGATCCTCCTCCGCGTCGCGTAAATACCCGCGCGCGCTGCTTCAGCCCCGTCGTCGCCGCCGTCCTTCCCCACTGGGTATCTTCTTCTCCGGCGACAGTCGATATGACTGTCGCCCTATTCCTCCCCCTTCGTCCCTGCAAGTAGGTTAGAACTACTTCCCTTCCCCTCCTCTTTCTTTTCCCTATTTCAATTTGTTCAATTAATCCCTCGACCGACCCTGACCACCGTCACCCCCTTCGTCTCTGGCTACCCTCCGACGAGACACCCCCATCGCTCCACAGCCTCACACGCCTCGCCGACCCTCACCGAACCTCCGCCTCATCACACTGAACACCCCCCACCCCTCCACTGCCACTCCACACCTCCATAACGCTCTCCCAAACAAACCCATTTCTCCGGTTGCAGTCCGACCTAGGGCTGCCGCCAGACACCGCGTCGCGGCCTGCCGCACAGCTCAACACCTTCGTCGTGCCACGGCGAAGGTTCCCCGGTAGTTTGATTAGGCCGAGAGGCCATATTCGTGTCCGACAGGTTCTGAGGCTCGACCGCCATTGACGCCACATTGAAGCAGCTTCTCCCACGCTCCAGGCTTAAGGACTCTAGGTTTCCAGCTGCTGCGGATTAAGGAGACTCCTGCGAAGGCAGCCAGCCAGCAACCGACGAAAATCGAAGCTGCAGCTGCAGAAGCAAGGCCGCGGTCTTCCAGTAGGCGCACGCGAGGAGAGGCGTCAGTTTAGTCCCACATCGGTAAGCCTCGCAACGCTTTCGACGTTTAAATTGTTTTCGTGAATAAGCCTTATCGCCTCCGAACGCACCGGGGTGAGGTCCCGCGCCCACTCACCCACCCGATACGCGAGCTCACCACGCGGATCCGGCGGACCCGACTCGACACCCCACCTACGCACTCCTCGTGTACCACTCACATCGGTACACCTGGTCACAGGTACGAAGCCCGACCCGATTATCCGGCGGCTCTGGGAGAGCTATCCTACGAGCGAAGTCTGAGAAAGAGAGAGACGTGCGGGTAGAGGGAAAGGGGTAGGTTTTGCGTTGGCTGGGGTGTGTGCAGGAACAGGCCAAGGCAGAGAAGAAGAAGACCGACGAAGAAAGACTGAAGGAAGAAGAAGGAGGAGCACCAAGCAGCACTGTAGCAGCAGCAGTTTAAGTCGTCCGATTGGAAAATCAGACAACGTCCTGAAGGCCAAGTAGAGAAGCAAAAATCAGAAGAAGAGAAGGACAGGATCGTCCAACCAAGAAGAAGAAGAAAGAAGAGAAGAAGCAAGAAAAGAAGAAGAGCACGAGAAGAAGATCTGAAGAAAGAAAAAGAAGAAACAAAGAAGAAGAAGAACACAGGAAGAACAAAAGGAAGAAGATTCAAGAGCCAAAGAGAAGAGAAGACAAAGAGGAAGAAAGAAGAGAAGAAGAAGCCAAATTTTCATCTCTCTCTCTCTCTTTATTTTTGTAATAAGAACTTTTGTACTTCTAGAATACGACTTGCTCCCTGAGTTCGACCTCGGGAACTCTTTTATTTTCCGAGTAAAAAAAAATATATCTGTAATGATGGCAATGACTAGCTATACTACAACGCTATTTCTATAACAAAACCTAGTCACAACGCAGGACCATCATTGCCTTAGTTGGATGAACAGACAAAAATATGTTGAAATGAAAATCAAGCAACTTGATGAGTTACTAAATATGAAACATGTCGCCCTAAGTTGATTTTTCTCTTCTTTTTTTTTCCTTTTTAGATTATGAGAGGGTTAAGAGAGAGGGCTTATGGAAATTACCTGTTCCTTGGAGAGTCTGTTGTGCAGTTATTGTTCTTTCCGTTTTGTTTTGCTTTCCCTGCTTGAACACAACAAAAGAGAAGTTAAGTCAGATATTAGATAGAAAAGTTGTAATCAAAAGCTTTAAAAGTGCCCGTTGCTCCCCGGCAACGGCGCCAAAAATGTTCTCAACGTTTTTGTGCAGGTTTAAAGCGTACCACGTTGTAATATAACCGACAAAACGTTTAAACAAATATAAAGAATTTTATTACTCGAAAAATTAAAGTATCCGAGGTCGAACACGGGGAGCAATCTCAGTACTTTTTAAAACCAAAGAATACAACTGTTAAATGAAAATGATTGATTCAAAGAGAGAATATTAAAAAGGATTTGTGAAAGAAAAATAGAATTGGACGTCTGATTTCTGTATCAGACGTCTTAAATGCAATCTCCTTTCTCTCTTCTTCTTCGTGGCTCTTCTTCTCCTTTGTACTTCTTTCTCTTTCTGCACTTCTTCTTGTCTTGAGAAGGCTTCTTCCTGCCTTTGTTTCTTTTCGCTTATTTCTTCTCCTGCATTGCCTTTCTTTTTTGTTCTTCTTCTTCTTCTGATCTTTGCAGTCTTCACTTGGGCTCTCTTCGTTCTTCTCTTTCTTCTGCCTTGCCTTCCTTCTTCCTTCTCTTTGGTTCTCTACGAAAGCTTGTCCTTCTTCTGTTGCACAGCCTCTTCTTTCTTCTCTTCCTGTTCTGCAGCTGCTAAGTGCTCGCTGCTTCCTTTGCTTCTTCCTTCCTGCACACACCACAGCAAAACCTACCCCCGTCCCTCTACCCGAGCGTCTCTCTCTCTCAAGCAACTCGCTCAAGGATGCTCTCCCAGAGCCACAGGTAATCGGGTCAGGATTCGAACCCAGGACCAGGCGCACCGGCAGGTGGTGATGCGCGAGGAGTGCATAGGTTTAGGTCGGGTCGGATCCCGCCAGATCCGCGAGGTCAAGCCGCAAACGAGGCAGGTGAGGGCAGGTGAGGGACCTCACCCCTGTGCTTACGGAGGCAATGGGCTTAAAACACAAAAACAATTTATATGATACCTGTGTTTTGCAATCCCACAATGTGGGACTATCTGGTCGGTCCTGCTTTCGCGCCCGCAGAGCTTTCGTCGCGCGATTGCCACAGCTGTTGGCCTCTCTGTGCGACTTGCTAGCCTCACTCACTTCGCAACACTCACGCGAGTCTGCTGCACCTGCAGCCTGGGAGTCCTGGTACCTGAAGCTGCTGCAAGCTCCTTGCTGCTTCGGCTGATAATGGCGGCCGAAGCTTAAACTTGTCACACACAAGAACGGCCTATTGGCCCAATCAGATTGGCTAGAAACCTTCGCCGTAGCACGGCGAAGATGATGCACAGTGCTGCAGGCCGCAGGTCGGCCTAGGCGTGCGTGCCTAGGTCAACCTGTGGCCGGAGATGTTGGGTTGTTCGGGGGGTGATTGTGGAGGTCTGGAGTGGCAGTGGTAGGGTGAAGTGAGTTCCTGGTGGTGAGGCGGAGCTCATGAGGGGGTTGGCGAGCCGTGTGGAGGGGCGGAGTGGTGTGGGCGGCTCGCCGGAGGTCGGTCGGAGGCGAGGACGATGGAGGTGGTTTGGCACTGTCGGGGGGGTAATCAGATAAAATATCAGAGGGAAAAGATAGAGGAGAGGATGGAGAGGATATCTGGGGTGATCTGGAAGGAAGGGAGACAGCGGAGTGGACGGCGCGTAACTGCCGTCGTCGGGGAAGAAGGACCCTGTAATGAACGCGTGCCCCGGATGTATTTTAAGACGTCTGGGAGGTGGCCCAGACGTCTGACCAGACGTCTGGGATCACATCCAGACGTCTTGCCAAACGTCTGGGATGGTTTACAGACGTCTGAAAAAAACGTTATCGTCGACACCCGCGAGTCGCCTGCGCGCCTGAGCGCGCAGACCGCATATTCTCTCTTTTTCTTCTGCGGCTGCAGACGCCTGCGGCTCCTTCTCTCTCTCCTCTCCGCACGGCGTTAAAAGGGGCGCGCCTCCCCTCCCGTCTCCTCCTTCTTCTCCTTCCTGTGCGCGAGAGCGAGCGGACGCGAGGGCGGCAGCGGCGGCCGCAGTGAGCGCGGAGGTGCGGCGTGCGAGGGCGGAGCTCTGCCGTGAGGGCGAGCTCGCCGGAGCGGCTTGGCCGGCTGGCGGAGGGCGCAGGGGGCGCGGAGCGACGCGGAGAGGGACCCGCTGCGGTCTGAGCAGCAGGAGCGCGAGGTGCGACGCGGGCAGCGTCGCGAGCGGAGGCCGAGCAGGGTTCTGATTCTGGAAAAATTTCCAGAATCAGACGTCTGGGTTGATAGCCAGACGGCAAGGTCGACGTCTGTAAGATCATACAGACGTCTGAAAGGTGAGTTTCCGCTTTCTTCTTCCTTCTTGTCGACTGACCGTACTGAGGGAGGGGGGTTGGCTGTGCGCAGGTTCGCTGATTCGCCATCCTTTGCGAATCAGACGTCTGGAAGTTGTACCAGACGGCGGGAGTGACCTACAGACGTCCGTATGGACCATCGGACGTCTGGGGTATAGGACAGACGTCCCCGAAGACTTCTGGACGTCTGGGAAACCACGCTGAACAGGTAATTCTCTGATCCACCGTTTAAGACGTCTGGAAGGAGTTCCAGACGTCTGATTTTGCACAGTATCGTCTTTCTCGACCCGTTTAGGGCCCGTTTGGGCTCCGTTTTCCGTGATTCGAGTTGCGTTCGTTTCAGAATTAATTCCTCTACCCGTCTACAGTAGCTATATCACTGTTTTGAGACACCCCTTGTGTTTGATCCTTGTGATAGGACCTCGTTCAGTTGCAGTCTTGAGAGTCGCAGAGGCACGCGGGGTTCCCGATCACGCCCCCATTACTCCCGTTGTACCTGGTAGAGTGGCTTAAGTTATTTTTAAAATCTGTTAAAGTATGGAACCATAACTAGAATCTAGGACATTGCATGAATCCTAGGAATGAGAAATGTATGGAATGATAGCTCCTAGGTGATGCATGAATCCTAGGGCTGGAAAACTAGTTGTATGCTAGATCCTAGGATGTGGCATGAATCTTAGGATGGAAAAACTAGTGGAATGTATAATACTGCAGTCTTGGAAAAATGGAAAGGAATATAAAGCTGCCTGTAATTTGAATTAACAGCTGCCTGTTATGAATAAAGAAACATGTTTGAGATCATGGATTTTGAGAACGTGAATCTGGAAAGTGAAACATATGATGTTCTGAGATAAAGAGCTGGAACCCTACGGGGAATTAGGAGTGGAACTCCTGGAAAGAAAAAGGAATGGAACTGAGATGTAGTTTGTACTGTCTCTTGGGTACGCAGTACCAAGGGAAGTACCTGTACCTGTTTAGTGCAGAGTGGGGCCAGCCGCCCCAGGGACCCGGGGTTAGGATTGGCAGCTCTGTACCGACTTGTTGGCCCTCGTGTACGTAGTACCGAGGAGAGCTAGTAGTGTTAGGAGAGTACTAGCTACCCCACGGGCCCCGGGGTTCTGCTAGCCTCCTTCACCGACTTGTTAGGCCCACCAGGGCAAACCAGGGTAGTCAGGCGAGGGTGCGCGGACTGTGGAGGGGCAAGGCCCCGGTTTGGTTACTGTGGAGGGGTTGGACCCCTGTTACTGAGAGGGCTCTGCCCTGGTTCCGTGCTGTGCTTTGGGCGCACCCGTTAACGGAAACGACTGACCGCGTGCCAGTGCGGGCTAGCTACCTGTGCGTTTATCGCGCGTGCCGTAGTCACCGTTACGTCTGTCAGTGACCTTGGGGTGGTTGACTGAGGGTAGGATCACCACGGGGGACTCTCCCGACCAGGAGAGCATCACGTGCTACTTCTACTTTTGGAAAAGACTGCAATCAAGATCGTTCCCACGAGGACATTCGAGATCAAGTAAAGGACCTGAGAAATAAATGAAATAGTGAGAAAAATTGAAAGATGTGAATAAAGGAAGTAATAGAACATAGCAGCTACTGTACACTCTACTGTTGCCTTTAGTTAGTTTGCCACTCTACTCAGCGTTTTGCTGACGTGTTACACTCGTTACCTTTTTCAGGACCAGGTGTTGAGCAGCCAGGGTCGGCGGCTGCAGAGGACGCTGGGCCGAGTAGGGTCCAGTAGAGTTACCACGGCCTTTTGTACCTCTTTTGTTTCTGTTCTAGTGAGTAGTTTTTGTTTCCGCTGTACCTTCTTTACCTGCAGTTCTTGTTATATGATAAATGTTGTTTTACTGTTGTGGTGGTACCTACTGTAGTAGTTTCTTTCCTTACTGCTGTACTTTCTTACTGTTAGTTATATTCATGCTGAATGTGGTTTATTTTACTGTCTTTTGGTTACTTCCTCGTTGGACGACTAGGTCTTGGGATTAGTCGAGTCGGTCCGGTTCTCGTGTCTCGTAGGGACTCGGGAATCGGGTCGTTACAGACCCTGAGGGAGGAAGCGGCGACGAAGATGAGGTCAGGGGCACGCACGCTTGGTACAGCGCGACGCAGGAGGAAGCAGCGGAGTTGACTCTGCTGCTGGTATGGCAGCAGAGCGACGAGAAGGAGGGGAGGAGGTCGCCGGAGCTTGTGGGTCTTTTGGCCGGAGATGGGAGAGAGGAAATTTGAGGGGATCTCCGTCAAAATTAAGCTTAGGTTCTGCGGCAAGGTATGGGGAGTCTTTTATAGGTGCTGGCCGCACCTACTATTGCGTGGAGACCCCGCAATCAACTTTGCCGGCTCGCTGGAGATGGAAGGAGGGTGGATACCCAAATCTCTCGTGCGTTCGCACGAGAGATTGGGTTCATACCAGGGATCGTGAACTGCTCTAGAAGGAAGGGTCTCTCTCTCTCTCTCTCTCTCTCTCTCTCTCTCTCTCTCTCTCTCTCTCTCTCTCTCTCTCTCTCTCTCTCTCTCTCTCTCTCTCTCTCTCTCTCTCTCTCTCCCCAGAATCCAACTTTGGGGATTTTAGTAGAAGGGACATTAGGTTCGGGTAGGTAAAGGAGAGGAAATCGAAAATTTAATAAAGTGGAGCAAAAGATTATTTGGAGCATATAGCAACCAACAATTGGATAATTCGACAATCTCTTCCTTCACTTTACGCCAAACCCACACCAACGGTTGCATGGGGGAAGGGATGGTATAGGTCACTAGATGATCTGACGATCTTTAACAGGTTGTTGGATCATCTAGCGACCTTACACCAGTTGCCAGCCAATGGTCTCTAGATGATCCAGTGATCCATCAAAGGTCGTCGAATCGCTTGGCAACCTGTATCATCCCTTCCCTACGTGGCTGTTGGTGTGGGTTCGAAGTAAAGCGAAGGAAAAGATTGCTAGATTATCCAGTGACATTTATAAGTTATTGCATGATCCAACGACCTTTTACCCCCATTTTATTAAGTTTTTTATTTCCTTCCCGGTTCCTAAACATCTCCCAACCTAGTGCCCCTTCTCCTCAAAATCCACTGACTTCAAAAGGCCGTCCACACTTGTCAAGAAACCGTAAACTGTAAACTAACAAAGAGACGTAGCAACAAAACCACACCATCTTAGTTACGAGGGACCTTTATTCTTCATATCCTCAATTTGTTCGAAAACAAAACGCACACACTTGCACAAACACACGAACACACACAGTAATGCCCACTCTTATCGTGATCGGTACCAAAAGATGACCAAGGATATATAGCATCATGCCACATGTGTAGTACATGTGCACATAGTTAATTAAATCAACAGTGCTCGATGCAGTAGCAGCGACGGCGGAAGCCACGGCACCGGCCACCATAGAAGCCCTCGGTATGGCAGACGTGAGCGCAGTTGCTCTTGCTGAAGCAGAGGCCCCTGAATCTGTGGCTCAAAGACTCACACGTTCTCGCCTCCGCCACCTTCGCACCCATATCTCCTGCATGCATGTATGCCGCCATGTGAAGGTCATGAGGAATGTTTCATGTACAAAAAAAAAAAAAAAAAAAAAGATAAAGATAAAGATAAAAAAAAAAAATCCGTCATTGGGTGAGGTTGTTTGTGTGAGATATGACACCAGTACATCATCAGGGTATACATATATGTAGGCGAAGGCCTTGTTTGGAGCAAGTGGAATTAAGGGTACTGTTTAATAGATTACCGGTTGAGACAAGGAGGAGAACGAGGAATAAGATGGCAGAGAAGGCGCGCATATTTGCCATAGTTAATAAAGGAGCTGAGGAAGAAAGGAGGTTGGTGGATCTTCTATCCTGTAAGTAATTAGGTTCTCCATGAACTTCCTATTTATAGGCCCTTTGCTGATTGTGATGCTCGTTCTAAGTCATGGTTGTCACCCACCACCTTTTGCAAGTTGGACTTTTAGGAAGAGAAAAGTGTTACCTTATCTTTGCCGGTAGGAAAATGAGGAAGGAAGGTTACTTTTGAACACCCATGCATGGAAGTCAAAGTCAGGAAGAGAAGTGAGACCAATAATGTCCCTTATTTTTATCAAGTGGAGAAGAGGGGCGGGACCTATGATTATTTTGGGGGTGTAAAAAAGTTCTACAACAACAAATGTGTTATGTATTGCATTTTGATTAGAGGTTTGCAGATGCTCAACGCTAGCTAGGTAATTTACTTAATTAGGTTGTAATTAGGAAATTTGAATTTTTAACCGTGAAGCTAGTGCTAGCATTCATTAAGATTTAGTAGTAACAAGAGTGCTTAAGTGGAGAGTTTATATTCACTTGAACATGCAAGTGTTAACTTGTAATGCGACTAGACATGTTTACTTGAGTCGAAGGTGGTGTTATGTTCTTATGATTTCATTGGCTTGGCATGAATGCACTGTTGCAGATTTGGGACAACTTAGTTAGGAATTTACGTTGCAAAAAGCATCAATTTTAAGAATAAAATCATAGTTTTCTACTAATGAGTTAACATCATTTGCATGCAGAATAAGGGAGGAGATAAGAATAAGTCACCTCAATTAACATCTTTATATAGTATCTTATTACATCACATCAATATCAATATATATTAAAATATAACCACTTCAATATGATATTCTATCGAAATATATTTACAATACTTACATCCATATCTTAACATTAAATAAGTAATCACGAACATCACATTAATATATATCACCAATCATAGTGAACTATTAAAAATTAGATCTTCTTCCCAACCTAAGTCAATAATCCCTTATCTTTTCCTCTAATTGCTTATGTTGTGCAATTATTATATTATTCTCTCAATCAAATCCTTAGACAACAACCAATACCTTACGGAGAAAATTTACATGCTAACCCTTCATGGATCCTAAGATATCTCAAAATTTCTAGATCTCAAATTGGTAAAAAGAAAAGATTTGAATGGAGTTCTTATTTTTGTAGATCCATATATTATATTATATACCATCACATAGAAGAATCAATGACTTTTATTTATGCTATATGGACTTTATCGTGCATGTGTTGATTTCTCGTTTCTTCATTTGAAAGTAGTAAACACATCAAGAACTCCAAAGTTTCATATCAAGTACTCCTCCAAAGATAGATGCCAAAGCTAGGCACGTCTGAATTGATTCAAATGAGATCATAATTTATAAAAAAATTTAAGAAAATAAAAGAGATTTTTACATCAATACCCCTCTAAACTCCATTATTATCCTTATAACCCTACAAAGTTGTTGACTATGTCGATCATAACTTGTTAGATATCAAGGGAATATTATTAGAATATTTCCTCACGGATGTCACTAAAGTTAATGGCACAAAATTCAAAAATTACAAAAATTTGAAAGTTGGTATAAACTAACCAAAAATAATGCCATTGAACTTATGTTAACCTTAAGGTGAAATGACCTGCTGTCTTTTTAGGTTGTTTAAAATGTCTAGATTAACCGTCAGACGTCTATCCAAACGTCTAGACGGAGTGTTGGACGTCTGAAAGTAGAAGAACCGTACCTTCTTTCTTTTCCGCGCGCACGCTGCACGCACACTCACCTCTCTCTCCTCACCCCAAACCCTAAACCTTTTCTATTTAAACCCCCACTTCCTCCACGCCACTCCATCCATCCATCTCCACCAGCCACCACTTCTGTCCTCTACCTTCCTCCCTTCCCTCCAGCACAGTGAGAGAAGTCGAAGAGAGAGAGAGAGTCGAGGGCGCGAGCGAGGAGGAGGAGCTTGCGAGTAGGTGCCTTGGCCTCCTGCAGCCGCTGGAGGCACAGCTGCAACTCCTGCGAGCGCGCTCGTGAAGGAGGCAGCTCATGGGAGAAGTTCTGTGTACTGGATATTTTCCAGTATCAGAAGTTTGGAGCATCTCCCAGACGTCTGGAGTAGCAGAAGAACGTCTGATGCTGAAGCCAGACGTCTGAAAGCACGCGCAGTGCTAAGGTACGTGCTTTTGTGCGGTTACCACCATGTAGGCCTCACCACAGAGTTTGTCCAGCCTTTTCTAATGGTCTGCACGGACATACGCAGGGGGTAGGCCGTTGGAAAAGCATGGGGTGCGCCCTTCGAGGTGCTTTTGGACATCTGGACACATCGTCATACGTCTGACCGTACCTCCAGACAACTGGAAGAAGAGTCCGACATCTGGAATTCACCTCAGATGATCGCGAAGGGGTCCGGACGTCCGAGGTAGCTACAGGGAACCCAGGGTAAGTGTTGATGTCTTTTAAGACATCTGGGATTAGACCCAGACGTCTGATTTTGGACAGTGTGAGTGTTTTTAGCCCGTTTAAGGCCCAAACGGAATCGGATTTCCGTAAACGAAGTACCGTTGTTTTTCATTTGAGTTTCTCTACAGGCTAGTGTCACTTGTATACAGTTTTGGACTCGTTTGATGTGGTTGGTCAATGGTATAGGTCTCCAGCCAGTCAAGTACGCAAGAGCTATGGAAGCGACAGGATCTACGATCCGAGCCCCCATTCCTCCCGTATTTGCTGGTAGAGTGGTTTACATTAATATATGATTCAAATAAATGAATTGTATGTTTAGAATAAATTGAATAAATCCTAGAATGAGAATGAACCCTAGGGCAGAAACAGATGGTTGAGCTATATTGTATACTTGAGAAACATGTAGAACCCTAGGATGAGAATGAACCCTAGGGTAGAAACAGGTGGTTCGAGCTATACTGTTTATTTGAGATCCCTATAAAAACCTTAAATGCTAGCAAATGTACTGGTTACTTAGTATGATGTCTTGTCAGTAGAAAACCAAAAGTTACCTGTTTTAAGAACGGAATTGGTAATGTAAATAGAGAAATCGGAAAGAATGGAATGTGAAACGAAAGGAGTATCAACATGAACCCTTCGGGGAATTAGGAGGAGAGCTCCTATAGACAGGAAGTGAGCTAGCCCTTGTGTACGTGGTACCAAGGAGAGCCACTGTCCTTTTATTGTAGAGGGGTACTAGCCGCCCATTGGGATGAGTCCCAGGGTCAGGCCTAGACACTCTACACCGACTTTATTTGGCCCTCGTGTACGTGGTACTGAGGTGAGCTACTTAGTGTAGGGAGGGAGATAGTCGCCCCAAGAGGCCTGGGGTTAGGATCAGCCACCCTACACCGACTCTTGTTAGGTCCACTGGGCAAACCGGGATAGTTAGACGAGGGTACGCGGACTATAGAGGGGCGAGACCCTTGTTCTTAAAGGGCAAGGCCCTGTATTGTTCCATGCTATACCTTTAGGCGTACCCGTTAGCAGAAACGACTGACCGCGTACCAGTGTGGGATAGCTATCCGCACGCTTATCACGCGTGCCGTAGTCATCTCAGGGTGGTTGACTGGGTGTAGGATTACCACGGGAGACTCTCCCGGCTAGGAGAGCACCACGTGTACCTCCTACATCATGGAAAAGACTGCAATCAAGATCGTTCCCGTGAGGAACAGCCAGATCAAGAAATGTTTAAGTAAATAAAAGAACAACAAATTAGCAGTACTTGGTTGAACTAAATGAAAATGGATAGTTGTTTAATTGCATAAATTAATTGCTTGCTTTAATTACATGTAAATAACTAAATTACCACTCTACTCAGCGTTCGCTGACTCCGAAAATTTTATAACCTTGTTCAGGTTAGGAAGTTAAGCAGCTAACACCACCGGCTGCAGAGGGAGCTGAGTCCAGTCGAGCCCAGCCTTAGCTGCATTCTTATTATTTTTCCTTAGCTCCTGTTGTAGTAATGAGTATTTTTTTGTTCTATGTAATATTGTTTCAGTACTTTTAGCTATACTTTTCTCTATCGTAGTTGTGATAGCCTGTAACTTTGATACACCATTTCGCTCTATTTCCTTTACTATCTCTTATTTATTTCTGCTTAGTTACATTGCATGTGTGGTTGTGATTTATTTCCTACTTTTGATTATTTCTCATTAGACGATTAGGTCTTGAGATTAGTCGAGGCAGGCTGATTTCGGATCCTTTAGGAATCTGGGATCGAATCATAACATAAGGTGAGGAAGAATAAGTTAATATAAACATAATCGTTACATGTCTCGCCTATAAATATGCCACATCACAAGATACCCACCAATTTATTCTTATTGCATCCCAAATTATCACAAGTTAACACAACAAGTTTTCTCCTTAATTTGCATTTCAAATAGATTAATGCAGGTTGACTTAAAGTAAAAATATTATCCTACAAAATCAATTCTGATTATTAACCTAACCCTTAACATGTGCAATCTATGAAGGATGAGAAGCCGGACAAGGGACTATTTTGATAAGTTTAAGAGTACCATTTGGGTCTAGGAAGCACATTTCAATTATTGCAAATTAATTACATATGCTTCTCAAATGTGTTTTATGACTTTTTCTCTAAATCGTAGCTTCTTCTAACGTTTTAGTTTTACATCCACATTTCCAACTCAAGGCTATTTCTCTAAAATATTGCTTTTCAAGTTATCTTGTAAGTTAAATCAAAAGTCATATCCTATCCCAAATGCATGTGAAGCAAAGGGAGCAAGGAGGGGAAGTCACCATGGAAAAGCAATGAAATATATATTGATAAATGTAATCCCTTTTGATTTCATCCCTTCTAAAGTAAATTTCTAACTTTGCCCTGAATACACTAAGCATGCTTTGTTCCTCTCCGCCAAGAAACCAAGAAACCCTAACCACCTATTTGGGGCTCCGACCGACCATCATGTTGGCCGAAGCCCCCCTCCCTCGCACCATTCACTTCATCCCCCAGCCCCTCCTCACCTCCTTCCATTGTGGTTCCTCTTGCTGTGACGTTCTCTTTAGCAGGTGGATGTCCTCCGCCTCTGCTTGTCTCAGTCGGAGTGGTGATGAAAGGGGTGGCAAAGCATCTAGAGCAGTGGCCGCGGTGCTCTTACTGAAGCCACAATGGCATCCTCTGGTTGTCTCGTGAACTCACTTGAGGGGAAGGAATCCATTAGAAGTAGATGTCGATTCCTCATCTCACTACACCTCCATCGAGATTGATGGCGTTTTTGATGTTTGGGGTCACTTTGAAGCCAGGCTCACCATAACCAGGTGCTTGTTGGCCTAGTTCTGATCGTTTATCAGTTGTTAACGCGATTTTTTAACAACGTCGGTAGCTCTTTGTCGTATACACTACATGATGTGAGTTATTTCACGCATCAAAAATGATGTTTAGAGTATTTTTTCTATTCTATCTTATTTTTCTTGTGGTGACTATTTTTTTAGTTCCCCTTCTCAACGTGGAATTTCTTTTTACCTCTTCTAGAGACGTAGGATATTCTTCTTTTCTACCTTTAAATTGTATTTTTGTACTATTGTTTCTTAAAAAAAAAAAAAAAAAAACTCTACCCTGATTACACTGCAATTACGTCGGAATAATTCCTTATTAAAGAAACATTTCAAGGAAATAAAGAATTAGCAACTCTCTAGTTACAATGTGATACACCCGATTGATCATCTTTTAGATACCAGTGAGTGGAATGCCTTGCTGTCCGCATGCGTTGCCTTCTGTCGGCAAGTGGAGCATGTAAAGCAAAGAGTGAGGCAAAAAGTGGTTTAAAATGAAACGTCAGAAATTAATTAAGAACCACGAAATAAGTGCTAAGTGAAGTAAGTGGAAGTAGTAAATGTTTCAGATATAAAAGAGGATACGAAAAATCTTACCACCTGTGCTTCTCTTTCTTCAAGAAGAAGATGACGATTGATATATATAATATTATATACAGAATTATGTATACACTCACAGGAAATATAATATCATTTAACTTAATATGATATCATTTAACTACGTGACTTTCTTTTTTTTTAATAGACACGCTAGATGTCATGCATGCATACTTCTATATATATATAAAATAATTTACCCTCAAAACATTGGTCCATGTCGTCGGATGTTTGTACCCTTCATTTTATCTACTTCCCCCATATCCCACGGCCCACTTAGATTTGGTGAGATTTTTTGTGTGCCAAACAGGTCCTGGAGGGACATATCTAGATAGATTCCTTGTCCACGACCCCATGACATGAGCGGCATATCTTCCTGATCTGATTTGGGTGACGCAATCGTTTCAACGAGTTAGCAAAAGATGAGTATCCACTCGGAAAGTAGAAAGGTAAATTGTAAGTTTTACAGCTATTAATAATTTAACATTTCTTCGCAAAAATGATGGCCGTGGGACAGTGATAGAGCACTTGCTTCACCTTTACCTTACTCTTTTTCCTTCTAATAGGTCTCGATAATCGTTACTGAAATGAGCTCCAACATAGTTTCGTCGTAAACAGATTTCTTCGAGCCAATATGACCATAGCAGGATCTTGAAAGTTCAATATTTGCTAAAGGAGATCGACTTTGGTCTTCGAAGGTTAGATGGAGGAGATTGAATTCAGTAATGGCTTGCTGCCATCCCTAA
Source organism: Thalassia testudinum (assembly GCA_037157565.1). Classification (NCBI taxonomy): domain Eukaryota; kingdom Viridiplantae; phylum Streptophyta; class Magnoliopsida; order Alismatales; family Hydrocharitaceae; genus Thalassia; species Thalassia testudinum. The sequence continues at coordinate 653,009 of JAZHRO010000038.1, forward strand.
TTGACGGAACTTTGTCTTTATGTGACGCAATTTCAAATTTGGTCATTGGCAGTCGTCCCCGATGGTACTTGTAATGGTCCACCTGAAGAAATTGTGTGCTTCCCAGTCCTCTCATGCTTATTATGGTAGCGGAATTCATGCCTTTTCCTTTTTTTTCAACGTTAGCCTTTTGGTGGTATATTACTCGTTCCGTATCCAATAAGGATGGAATCAATTCCACCGGTCTCCATTTACATCATTTAGGGCTAATCTACGTCATGAGTTAGGCAATCCAAATCACCTTTCACTCAGAGGAGTTACCTCGTGTTCATATTTACTTTTCAAAATCATCTAGGGAATAACCTGTGACCCTATTTACTTTACAAGGGGTTAACTTGTGTCTAGACATTTTATGTGTGCCACAAGATGTGGTTTACAAAGTTGGATAGGTTGTAAACTTATTTGAATGCTCGGTTACGTGGTTGTTATTGGTTGAGTTAATTGTAAATTAGATCGACATTACACAAGCACTTTAAATAACCACTAACTTGATCAAATTAACATTGCATTCTCCTTCTTCACCATAACATACAAATATGTACACTATTGACCTTTACCTACTAAATTTGAGAAGAATAGATTGATACTTTATCTTTGCAAAAAGAATAGACTTAGAGGTGCTAAGCCAAGTTCAAGTGAAAATAAGTAATCCTAATCCTTATCTTGTCACCATGAGTTTAGCGGATCTCAATCAATCATTTAAAATGCTTAACCTTAAGTTGTCAAACGTAGGACTCAATTTGTTAGAAATCACACTCAATTTCCTAAATTTCAAATGCGATGCTAGTTGGAGTATCATAATTTCTCCTGCATTTTCCTTTTCGCATGGTCCAACTACCTTATTCCTAACGATAATAGCAGCTCCACCTCTCTGAGTAGTCTCTTCCTACTACTTTGACGATAGCTTTTGATTCACTTCTCCTTAATTTCGGACGTGATATCACTTCCACTTGCCTTAGGTTCTCCAACATCTACATCCAGCAAAGCCTTCCTTATTCGGAAGTAAATTTAGATGCTTTTTCTAGAGTAGTGGGTGGGCAAGATAAAAATATAAGTTGTGCTTGTGGTTGTGGATCATAGCAAAGCCCATGGATTCGTGGAAGAGGAGCTTGAGCTTGAGGAGGAACTTGAGGAAAGTTACAACCACTTATAGCAACCTCATGGAGGGACGTATCATTGATGCTTTCCAAACTTTTGACTTGACACTAGAAAGTAATCGTGACAAATGAAAAACTCCGAGACCCTCGGAAGAGGAGGTGGGGTCTCCCCCCTCCCTTCCCTTCTCGTTATTGTTACGAGTTACATCATTCGATCGATCCCTATATCTCCAACAAAGTCCCAAAGTTTTACCCTTCTACTCCAAAAAAAAAAAAAATTATCCCAAAATATATCACCACAATAATCTACATCGCAAGGCCAACGCGAATAAAAAAAGAGCCCTTGATGCACGAGCGGAGCTAGACATCATTTGTCGAGGCACACCTCATGATGCCTTGTGCACCACATGGTCGACGACAAGAGGTACAGAGAGATCTTAACCAAAGCGTGCCTCTATATTTAATATTACGGGGCAACTTAATTAGCCTACCCATCCCCCTGGCATATATTAACTCAATATCTACCATTTGGTTTATAAAAAATAGTAGAGAAAACAACAACGGCAACAACAACGAGGCTTTTGGCTTTACCAAAAATACTAGAAAAATAAATGCCGCTATACTTATGCCTCCCCCACAAGATGTCAAGATAGACACATAAAATTATTTCATTGTCTTGATGCACCTCAATTAGTGACATCCGATATTAAGAATCAACCTTCACTTACTACCTAGATGTGCCATTCATAATTTGTAGACACTGACCAACACGTGGTGAGGTAAGTGGACCCAAGCTAGTCAATATATCCTTCTGGGCGGGGTCTTGCGACTGAACTGCTGCCGCACTGCGATGTTCAGATAAACACACATTAGGTGAGATGTCAATAATTTGCAAACATTGACGGAGAGATGCTGCAGCTGTTCTTAAAAATTGACACAATGCTGTAAGCTCATCAATGTATTCTTCTGGGGTCAGTGTGATGATGGGAGACCATCACTGAATAAACTGCATTAGAAATTTAGAACTAATCCATCTAGGGATGGTAAATGGGGCAAATAAAATGTCATTGACCGCAAACTAGATCTCTCTCCTTTCATCCCGTCCCTTCTCTAAAACTGAAACTGGTGAAAAGACACAGGCAAAGCACTAATCCGATAATAACTGGTTTCAGTCCTGAAACAAGCCCTGCTGATGCAGTAAATTAACTGGGAATGGAAATTAAGCTATCCACCGATTCACCAAGGTTCCACATTGCATGGGAATGGAAATAGAAAGCATTCAGTCAAAATCCTACTAGCCTGGTATGCCACGCTACCTCTCTTCGCTTCACGCCTTTGTTTATCAAATGAATGGGAGAGGGCTCGTACAATGAGGATGTGTAGCAGGCAGTGGAAGGAAATCCAGTTCACAATAGGCATAACGGTTGAAAGAGCTTTCAAACATTTCACATGCAATAACCAGACCGATAGCTGTACCTATGACCTCTTCTACTTTGCTTACCTGCAACCAGCCAACTTCAAGTAATAAGAAACATGCCCAAGAAATATATTGTCATGCATAAGCATGTGAACTTCAAATGTATAGGTGATGCCCAACACTTGACACACACACACACACACATCACCCTCAAGGAGTTTTGGGTATTCTTCGGGATATTTGATGTATGCAAAAGTATGTACCACTCTCCTTCTCACCTCCACCCCCCCGGTAATTCAAGGGGTACCCGAATGTAAATGTCTCTCCCAAATTTAAGCACGGGGCATGAGTGGCTCTTTGGTGGAGAAACTGGGAAAGACAGTATATCCACTATGCTTGGCGTAATTTGTTTTTCCATGTGTGATCAATCCCAGCAACGTTGAGGTCCAGTACGTTCACCCAACATCTTCCCATCCTGGTCAAGTTATGATATCAGAGACTGAAAAAGTGAATCCCTTTGAGGTTTGTTTTCCTTTTCCAGCATGCACCTAGATCCTACTTTCCCACTAGATCATGGATGGGTTTCCTTCGACTTCAAACCTACGAGTGACTTTTGTTCCCTGCACAGGTGGTGTCATGTCTTGTTTCCTCTTTCTTGCATTGTTCTCCCCTTTGATTGCCCCTCCACTCACCCCCTGCACTATTCTGTGGCAGCTCCTCCTACAGTAATCTCTATTTTTGTGGAGTGTAATCCAATTTTAGCCCTTTAAAAATCATTCCAATCAGATTAGAAGCCTCAAAGGGAAATGCTGCTTTAGAATCATGCCAGAACTTAGAATCTCGTCATGCGACTTGCTGACTTATTAGTCTTTCTAGGTTTGGAATAAGCTCAAGACACCCAACCCGCCAGAAATCTTGCCCACAGCCAACGTAGTCTAAAAAGTGACTGTCATCAGCTGCAACCATATAAAACACATGGTAGAGTAATTTACTTCTCAGTGATGTTAAAATTTTCTATTTTTCATTTGTTCCACATAACCCGTTTGTTTCATTTGGTCATTTTTCCTCCTTTACAGAATCATGGATCAAGAGCTCCTATTCAAAGTCCATTTGTAAATCTTTTCTATTTGTTGAGTCTTGAGTCTAGATTCAAACCTCAGAAATTTATTTACATTTTTCTAAGTTAACAAAGTTTTGATGATTTTGTTTAAACTTCCATTGATTGACCAAAATTGGGTATTTCATCGATCAAAATAAAAAATTAATCGACCAATTAGATAAAATAAGAAATTTTTTAGTCATGCAAATTGATCGACCATTTAGAAATTTGATCAATTGACCAACCAATTAATACGTTTTGATCGACCAAAGGATTTCGAAGTCATTTTTCACTATAAATAAAACCCTTTTCCAACATTTTTTCCACTTCTATTATCCTCGTACTTTTACACTCATTCTTCTACGCTTTTCAAAGCATGTTGCTTTGCGCTTCTGAGAAAAACTCAATTTGCATATTTAAATTTCTTGAGGCTTCATAGGCTTATACTTTGTATTATTCTATTTCTTGTGTTGATTGGTGATGTAAATATGTTTATATCACATAAATACATTTATTTATGCATGCTCTTAAGCGTATAGTTGCATCATATATTATAAATATTGCATAACATGCATCGTCTTGCATTTAGTTTAGATTGTATAAAGTTTATGTTAATTTTCTCTTTTTGTGGTTAGGGTACAGGGCCATATTTAATCGGAGCCTTGGATTGAAGATTCAACCGTACGGATCTGATCAGGACAATGATTGGAGTTCAATGACTCCAAAATCACCCCGATCGAACTTCCGTAGCATCAGATGCAGTCTGAGAAAAATCAGAGGTCAAGAAGCCAGGTGGTGTAAATCCATACTTCAAATGATAAATCCGACCGTACGAATGGGTTCAGATTGACAATCGCAGCCCAACGGAGTGAAAATCGATTCAATCCGACATCCGTGACACTACCTACGAGCACATGAAGATGAACAGCCAAGATGGTGCCACGTGGCACCATCCTAACCGCCCAATCCAACCTTTGAACGCCCACCGTCTCTCTCTCCTCAAGCGCTTGCCAAATCTAGGCCATTGGATTGGATCTTGATCCAACGGCCACTAGCGTACGCGCCTTGGATGGAAACATGACGAAGTCTCAACCTTAGCGCGTTGGTCACGCACCCACGAGCGAGACAGAGGTCTCGGGTTTGAGCCCCATGCACCTCAAATCAAGAGCGCAAATGTGGTGTGGCTAAATTTGGCCGTTAGATGATGATCGAGCAGTCAAGGAGCAGCTACGTGACGTGCCCAGATGCAAGGAGCCCCGCACGCGCGATCAAACGTGCCTCTACACGCGTGATCGCACGTGGAGGGCGTTATGAAGGCACGGGCGAGATGAATCCTAATTGCAAGGATTTTTGGGCGTGCATAAGGCGTTTTGTGCGCAAAAGCTAAAGAGGCGGGCGTGCGACCTAAGCCCACGTTCAGGTCTTTAGTAACGTTTAAATCCGTCACTAAAGACCTATGTATTAATGTTTTAAAGAGTGAAATGCCTCTTTTACCCTCAACTCTCACATTTATAAAAGGGCACCCCTACCACTCGAATTTCTCATCCCTTCCTCTCTTCTCTCACCCCCTCCAAAGCTCTAAGAGCTTGTCCCAAACCCGAGATGCTCCATTAGAGTTAAAATTAGAATTTTTTCACATTCTCATCCCCGTTCGTGGAGCGCTTGCGGTTGTCTTCTCACCGTCATTCGGAAAGCAGATCCCGCTGCGACGTCACCTTGCCCCGTCCTTCGTCCAACTTTATTTTGCTTCGTCCCACATCTCACCACCTTCGTCCGAGCACTCCGTCAACGTGGCTCGTCCTCCAAGCAGCCATCAAGGAGGATAACTTCTCTCCACCTCTTTTATTGCTTTCTAGCGTAAATTTCCTACTTTCTAGTGTAACGAGTAGTTGTAATAAACATCATCCAGTGGTTATGAAATTCATGATTAGTCTATCTCTATTTTTCTCTTTATTTATATTATTCTTTTCTCTCTATTCTATTCATTATTTTTTAAATAAATAGCTAGCGTAGATTCAATTCAACTAGCTAATCTGCTTCGTAACAACAAAACAAACGTGATTTTTAATCAAACGTCCGCTTCCCTATGTTCGACCCGAAATTCCTTTTGAGTTTCGATTAAAATTATATGTTAGACAGATTTTTCTCGCAAATCACGTTACGACGATGGGTTTTCAAAACTCAACTCTTTTTATGACGATTTTCCGCTCCAACATTTTGGCGCCGTTGCTGGCGATTATCAGCCTCAACATTTTAGCGCCGTTGCGTGGGAGGCGATGCTCTTTGATTTTTTACATTTTCCAACTTACCGATCATTTACCTCACTTCTCTCCTTTCTTATTGTGATTGCAGGTACTCTCACAAAGCAGGCAAAAGCGGTAAATTGGAGTAAAGTGCTGTTAAAGGATTTGTAAGTAACCCCACCTCTCCACCCACTAGATTTCATTCCACCACCTAATAACACAAACCCTAATTAACCTAGGAGTTTGCATAAACTCTAAGATTAGTTTTAATTGTTTGTTTGACACCTCCACCCGCCTCACCCTACACATATAAAAGAAAAATTTTAAAAAATGTCACAGAGGTACACAACCTCTTCTGATTCTTCATACTCAACCAGTAACTCGATCTTTGGGACCAGTACACTCATCAACACATAATTGAGTAGAAATTAGATTATGTAATCACTTGTATGCCTAATTAAGTGGTGCATCAAGCGAATTGTTTGAGTTATTTGGGTTACACCACTTCGACTAAAAACAACTCATTAAGTAGTTGCCAAATAGGTTCAACTTTTAATGATTTACCAGGGACTCCACATTCTTTTAAGTTTTAAAGGAAGACATCTTCACCTGTGCTTTCAAAACCTGGTGTATCAACTGAACTTGATTGAATATACATAAAGTTGAATTCTAAAAGCTACTAAGATTTAAACCCTAAAGTTCACAACATTCAAAAATAATCTTGCTTGAAAACCACTAGTTGTGTACGCACACACATGTCAATCAATCATTAAGGACACAACGCAGATAAAGGGTCCATCACGTTCCAAAGCACATTCAAGCCTAACCTAATTAAAATAGAGTAGACGTTGGCCTTAAGGATTGGACTCTCTCTTCGAAACCTAGATTGAGATTATTTTCGATTAGTCTACTTCTACCGTTCAATCTGATATCTAGCTAGTGGAGCAGAATCAAATAATCGCAGTTGAGGGGTATCAAAGGAATCTGAAGCGAAAGCCAAGGGAAGAACCTTCTCCCCAATCCCTCCCTCTAACTGGTTGGATTGACTGGAAAGAAGTAGATCAAATCGTTCCTTCATCTCAAGACGGGTTCTGGGAGTCTGTAGGTCTTAGGCTAACACACTTAAGGACAGATTTGATTGTTTGTATTGCAGGGCATATTTCTCCTCCCGTTCTGTCATGGATCCTTCCACATCCTATTTGCACTTCCACTCCTACCCTCCTACCACTACTTATTCCCAAAATGATTATTATTCCAATCAGACTTATTCTCATCCATCTTCTAATTGGGATAATCCTGATTAGGGATACAGTTAAGAACCTCCGTGTTCAGGGACTAACCCTGATCTTGATTCTTATCCTTCTTCGAGCTACATCGATTATAGATCACCGCCCTTATATAGACAACTTAATACGAACTACAATCAAGAATGATATATTGATCCTTACCCTTCCTCAGATTACACTGCATATAAGTCATCACTCCCTTATGGACAACCCGAAATAACCTATTATCGGGAAGGATATCAAGAACCTCAATTTGTTAACTCCCCTGTACTAAACCCAAACCCATCCAATCCTAAACCAAACCATTTGGTTCAGGTTAACCAGGTCCAAGATAAGGTGTTAGCTAACTTAAGGAATACCATACAATCTTTAAAAGCTCAGCCAACACCTTACCCTGAAGAATTGGAGCCTCTGATTAAAATGATTGACGATCTTAATAAGTATTTGTTGGATTGGCTCCAGGATATTAAGGATAAGGATCCAGATGAGTTTTTACTTGGGAAGTTATTGAAATTAAGGATGAGATTTGTGATTGCTCTAATCCAATCTTGGGATGATTCCCAGGAAGCAGAGAAGAAAAATGTCACGAAGTTTCTAAAAAGAGATGGAAAGAAGAAAGCTCTTCAAATAACATGCGACGATTTAGATTCAAGTTCCAAAGAAGAAGCAAAAGATGCCTCAAGCGAAGCACTTCTAGCGCTTATGGCTCTTGAGAATAAGGTATCTTCTTTTACTTCTAATGAATGTTTAGATGCCTTCTTTGAATTACATGATGTAGCTAAGTCACTAAAGACTGATAATAAAAAGTCCACAAAAGACTTAGAAGTGTCAACCACTAAGATGCACAAATTAGAAATAGAAAATGAAAAATTACTTTGTGAAATTAATTCTCTTAAGAGTCACATAAGTTCTCTAGCGATCGACATAGCAAATTAACAAAAAAAAAAAATTCTCTCTGGTTAATGATCTAGCTAAATTTACTAAAGGTAAGGCCAACCTTGACAAACTTCTAGGCACTCAAGCCTAGACCTCCACAAAATTTGGGTTAGGATACCTCCCCAAAAATAATCATGATGCTTCCAGCTATAGGTCATAAAACAACACACATAGGTCTTCTGGTCAAAAGGAAGAGGAAGTGTATACGCCTGATGAAACTCGTTATTGGGCTTAACACATTGACAAAATCAGACCCAAAAAAGAAAATGTGGGTACCAAAAGATACTTTGAAATCTTGTTTTGTAGGGTACCTTCTTGAAGAAAAAATAAAGTGCAAAGACTGGCTGTATAGAAGCTGGAAGGGTCATCTTGAATCTGTTACAACCTTATCAGGTCATAATGGATGGGTGCTCGATCCTTGGTGCTTGACCCTCTCCAGCTAAACCTATTCAAAAATGATAGGAATATGAAGAAAGAAGATGGGTCATAAACAGCGAATGTTCAAAGCACATGACGAGAGAAGAATGACTATTCCTCAGCCTCAACCGTAAGAAAAGTGGTACAGTCGCCTTTGGCAACAACCACAATGGTCGTATTATTAGTACTAGCCAAATTGGTAATTCTAAAACTTTTTTGGATAATGATTACTTAGTTAAAGGTTTGAAACATAATATTGTGTAAGTCAGATTTGTGACAAAGGCTATAAAGTAAACTTTACTTCAGATGAGTTCAAAATTAAAGATAAGAAAACAAAAGAAACACTACTAAAAGAACTTAGATTTAACGATATCTATATTGTTGACTTCGAAAAATGCAACACCTATGAACGTTAGGTTGCATCGGATGATAAGTCAACACTATGGTACAAATGGCTATCGTATGTTCACATGAAAAATATAAAAAAACTTGTGAAACATGACTTAGTCAATGGTCTACCAAAAATAAGCTTCAAAAAGAAACATGTTTGTGAATCCCGTGAATTAAATAAACTACACAACTTCGTTTAAAGCTAAAAACATAGTCAATACTACTCAACCTTTGGAGTTAATCCACTTAGATCTCTTCGAACCAACTAAGTCTAAAAGCCTAAGCAGGTGTCGGTATTGCCTTATTATTAACGGCTTCTCGAGGTTTACCTAGGTATTATTCCTTAGGACTAAAGATCTAACTTTTGAGGAATTTAGCAAACTTGAAAAAAGAATACAGATAGAAAAAGGGTATGTGATTTCTAAAATTAGGAATCATGAAGATGAATTTGAAAATCAATTCTTTACTAATTACTACACTAAATTTGAGATTAAATAAGAATTTGCCTTCCCTAGAGCTGCACCTCAGAATGGAGTTGTAGAAAGAAAAAATAGGACTTTGCAAGAGTATGCCTGCACAATGATGTGCAATTCAAAACTACCTCGATATTTTTGAGCTAAGGCAGTAAACATAGCTTGCTATATCCAAAACCGAGCCTTAGTTGGACCTATTCTAAATAAAACACCTTTTAAGTTGTATTTCAGAAGATCTCTTAGAATTTCCTTTTTGAGATCTTTGGATGCAAATGTTTTATCCTCAACACAAAAGATAATTTGGATAAATTTGATATTCGAAGTGAAGAAATCTTTCTAGGATACTCTTTTAGAAGTAAAGCCTTTAGGGTTTTTTAACAAAAAGCCTCTGTTGTCGAGGAAACCCTACATTTATCCTTTGATGAAACAATTCCTATATCAGGGCCTTCTAGTAGCTAGGATGATTTGCCCTTAGAAGATCCATTAAATATACCTGAGGATAATATAGCAACTGAACTACCTAAGGATCTTACGCTTTTACGAGATCACCCTAAAGATCTTGTCATTACCGAAATATCCAAAGGAGTTCAAACTAGATTATCACTAAATAACCTAGCCTTTAATGCATTTGTTTCATAATTAGAACCTAAATCTATAAAAGTTGCCTTTAGTTATAAATATTGGATCTTAGCAATGTACCAAGAGCTAAATCAATTTCAGAGAAATAATGTCTAGGAACTAGTTCCTAAACTAGAGTGTCATCAGTACTAAATAGGTATTTAGATATAAGCTTGATGAATATGGGCAGGTTGTTAGAAATAAGGCTAGACTTGTGACCCAAGGGTATAACCAAGAAGAAGGTGTGGATTTTAATGAGATATACGCACCTATGGCTCACCTTGAATCCATTCTGATGATGCTAGCCTTTACTGCTCATATAGGATTTAAATTATTCCAAATGGATTTATTAAGAAAGAAGTCTACGTGCAACAACCTTTAGGGTTTGAAAATTCAGAACACGTTGATTATGCCTTTAAATTAAATAAGACTTTATACGGTCTTAAGTAAGCCCCCAAGGCCCGGTATGAATGTTTAAGAGATTACCTAATTAACAATGGATTCCAAATTGGAAAAGTAGGTCCCACCTTATTTACCAAAAGAAAAGATAATGATATATTATTAATTCAAATATCTTTCAATGATATAATCTTTGGTGCTACTAACGATTTATTATGTCAAGAGTTCACTGAGGTTATGCCGATTCAATTCGAAATGAGCATAATGGAAGAGCTACAGTTGTTCCTTAGTCTCCAAATTGATCAACTAAAGGATGGGATATTTATATCCTAGACCAAGTACACCAAGGAAATATTGAAGAAGCTTTCAATGGAAAACACAAAAGGAGAGGAGATGCCAAGGAACCAAGAGGACCCACTCTGATACTATGTGAGAATTTAATGATGCATCAAGCCCTTCTCCATCTATGTTGCACGTGGCGAGAGGAGGGAGAGAAAGAGAAATAGAACGACGTGGAAGAGAGAGAGGAGGGAGTTCTTAAAGTAAGAAATATTATTAATGGAATTCAAAAGAAAACAAGGAGAGTTGATCTCTATTTAAAGAGATCTATAAGGATTGGCGCTAACATGGAGGTCTCCTTGGCATGTAGGCATGCATGAAAAATCCACGCATGGACTATTGGCACACGTGAACAATGAGAAAGAGGGAAAGAGTTGGCGGTGAGAGAGGAGAGGAGTTGAGAGAGATATGTTGGAAATAATTGCATTCAACTCAAGGAAAGAAATTACGTTCTCTCTATTTAAAGAGAGCAAATCATAATCTTAAAAACAAGGAAACAAATCTAATCAAATCTCCTAAAATAGGAAAGAACAAATCCCCTTAACAACTTGACTAAAACCCACATAACCATACTAAATTTAGAAAACTCAGACTCTAAGCAAGACTAAATTTGGCCCTAAGACCACCAATTAGGGTCGGCGCCCCTTATCGACCACTGGATGCCACATGGCATTGCCACATGACCCAACTGACCTACCACGTGGCACCTTCATTCTCCACACTCTCCCTCAAGTCGAGGTCAGAAGGATGATGACTTGTTTTCGAACTTTGTGAGACTAGATGCCTCGCCACTCATCTTCGAGCTCGGAGCTCTCCACCTTATCTTTTGAAGAAGTCACGATGTAACTTCTCACGACCTCCGGAGTCGTTACTTTTGTGACAACCTCAATAGTCGTTGTGATGACCACCATTGTCTTTTTTTTTTCTTGAAACATAGCCCAAATCTTCTTAAAGTTGGCACGCGTAAGAAAATCTACACATGAAGTGCTAATAGCCCGACAGTGAGATCTCCCAACATCTATCCTGTAGGTGGTTGGTGCATCCACAATACTGACATGGAAGATAGATGCATCCTAGGCCTCAGCCACGTCCTCTCCCACGCCCTGCACCAGTCTTTGAAATAGTAAGTGCGAAGTTGTCGCTCTTCTAAGTGGCCTCAACCACTAGGACCTCCATCTTCCCCAAACTGCTAAAGATGGTTTCAAGATCCATCTTTCCATCTGTAGCCAGAATCCGATCGCGCGCCGGATGATAGCAAGGATGTAACCTCGACAAGAACTTGGCCGCCTGCCATCGAGCACATGTCTCCCCTTGTTTATCACAATAGAAGGGCTCATAGACATCTAGTTCCTCAAATAGCGCCTCCATCTTTGTGTGGTAATCCATCAAGGAAAGATCTCCTTAACTAGTTGTCCATATGCGTGTATAGAGGTCGATGACATGCGCATAAGTAGACTTATGGACGTACCTCTTCTCTAGGGTTGTTTTAATCTCGTAAGCACTCTTCTTATATAACATGTTTGAGGCGATGACCGGATCAACTTAATTCATGATCCAGTTCATCACAATGTAATTCTCCTCTTGTTTTTTCTTCTTGGCTCCATCTTTCTGTTCAGGTGCTTTTTTGAGGAGAATACTAAGTTTGTCATGGCCCCCAACGAATATCTTGAACATGCAGGCCCACAAAACATAGTTGCAAGCACCTTGAAACTTGATGGTTGTTCCTTGAACGACCACCTTGCCTTCTCTTGTCAACAACGTGGCTCCGATGTTAGTCATCTTCCTCGATCAATGATCCTCTTACTCTGCGTAAGGTGCTGGATATGATGGAAGAGAATTTGTTGAAGAAGAGCAAGACCACGCACGTGTGGCCTTGTTGTTGATGCGAAGAGTACACACAAAAGAATGAGAGCTTCATGCCTAAACTCCTCCCGAATATGTGCACGCCAAGGAGCCTAGATCGATGGCTCTAATACCATATGAGGATTGGCGCTAACGTAGAGACCTCCTTAACATGTAGGCACGCATGAACAGTCCACGTGTGGATTGTTGGCACGTGCGAACAATGAGAGAGAGGGAGAGAGTTGGTGGTGAGAAAGGAGAGGAGTTGAGAAAAATATGTTGGAAATAATTGCATTCAACTCAAGGAAAGAAATTACATAGGTTCTCTTTATTTAAAGAGAGCAAATCCTAATATAAAAAACAAGAAAACAAATCTAATCAAATCTCCTAAAATAAGAACAAATCCCCTTAACAACTTGACTAAAACCCACATAACCATACTAAATTTAGAAAACTTGGACTCTAAGCAAGACTAGACTTGATGCTAAGACCACCAACTAGGGTTGACGCCCCATATTGACCGCTAGATTGCTACGTGGCCCAACTGACCTGCCACGTGGCACCTTTATTCTCTACAAGATCCAATCCCAATCATAATCCTAATTGCAATCCTAACTAATTTAAGATTTGTTGATCTTATTTTCTAAAACAAACTCAATCATATCAAATCACCTATTCTTAAATTGATTCAATCCTAATTTGGACTCTAGTTAACCAATCAAAACAACTTGCCACATATGACACAAAACAAACTTGGCTTGGAAGTCAAAACCCACACACACATGCATTCACACCCAACATGGGCACTACACGCGACTCTCCACTAACTGCCACGTGACATGGCCACGTGGTTTATTCCAAACTCTAACAGGTTAAAAGTCAATATGTTGAGTAAATGCACTACTTTAAGGGCTTCAATGTAAGTTTCATTGCCGATTTAATGGAGATGATTTTTCATTCTACAAAGGCAAGAAAAATACTTCTCTCTTAATAAAGGCTCAATGGCATGGTAACCTTGTAACTTCTCTCCACATCTTCGCTCAACTAGAGTAAGAGTATCAAATGCTTTACGTAACACACTTGAAGCATGACTCATTTATGGATAAGCAATTGCCTACACTAATCAAGCTTGCACAAGGACTAAGTAAGATTTTCCTTCAACAAACTTACCACATGAGATTTCCATTCACATAACTTATTTTTTTAGTTAAAAAGATAAAAAAGGAAGGCTATTGGAGGTTGGTAGCCATCCAATATATTGCTATAAAAAGTAATGACAGATGTTATAGAAGCATATTCCAGGAGGTAAAAAGAGAGGGCTTCCCCTACAACATTTTCCACCCAAACCTTGCCACCTTTAAAAATGGCACAATTTCTTTCTAGCCACAAAGGCCACAAGGCAAAAGCCATAGACACAAATAAAAAGACCTGCAAGTGCTCCACAGTGCACCAAACCCCCAGACATCGAGGAAGGAGCAGTCCTCAACCATCGAAATTCCCAGCTCCAGTAGAACTTCATTAGAGAAGCCACAATGAAGCAGGAGGTGTATGTCCTCCTCATGTTCACCACAAAATGGACATGTGACATCTGAATACTGGCTCCATCTCCTCACCACCATTTTTGTAACCAACCTCCTCCAAAAAAGCCACAAGAAGATCCTAATCTTGAGGGGGATTTTCAGTGGTCATCCCCACCAGCGTTTCCTCTCAATAGTTTATACACCCTTTTGGTGGTGAAGTTCCCATCCGACCAAGCTAGCTGGTCCCGGATATCCTAAGAAGGCCAGAAAAAATGCAGTGCACGCAGCAGCTCCTACAACTCATCAAATCTTGCCTTAATGCCCCGAAGGAGGCAGCCAAAAGCCAACTCCTCAAACAAGAGGGCCATCCCAAACTTCAGAAACTAGGCTCTTTTTGTTCAGAGCTAAAGCATTAAAGCCTAGGGAATCTTGAAGCTAGAGTGCTTGAGCCAATTCAATCATTCTCGTGAAATTTAAATGTAAATGTCTGCCCATTACCGAGAACGGGATTAGAGAAAGGGGCGATGCAGCCCATCACCTTACAAAGGCCCCGCCAAAAGGAAGATGCCCACGAGGAACCACTCTCCTATCACTCAAATCAAGCGAGGACCCATACGAGTTGACCGAAACCCAATGCAAAAGAGAATCTTCATTCTTCAAGAGTTTCTCCACCCACTGCCAACAAAGAATCCCCAAAATCTTCGAGATGTAGAACTCCCAAACCCCCTTGGATGATCAACCTACACACCTCTTTCCACTTCACCAAATGCATGAACCATCCTTCATGATTCGGCCTACATAACTCAAAGGGAGTTCGTTGGAGCCTAAACCTATAAACAGAGGGTAGGTAATCTCATTTCTGAACATTGACTTCTTTATTCTACAAATTCTAAGAAAGAGATTGAGGTTTATAATCATCCCAATTCTACGTAACATTTTGAAGATCCGATCCCTCCATGAGATGTACACCTATATGAATGGAACTCAACCCATGAAGCCCCATTCTCATGGTCTAATTGCTGGTTTTGCTCTCTTAATGAAGATATTGCAATTTATCCATCCTAGAATCAAATGATGTTGAACAACTGTGATTTTATTAAATGGCTTTTTACATAGGTACCATGTTGAGAGTTGACTCTTTCCATGTTTCCTTATTTTTTTTCTTACTTTCTATTTTTAGGAGGGTCCACTAGTAATTTTTCCATCCTCTATATATCGAAGATTGGGATCTTGCAATGAAGTCAATCTCTTCTTTTCTTCTAACTTGGTATCAAAGTAGCAGTCCTAAGCTAATGTCTGGTACCCTCGATTCTCATTTCTTCTTTTTTTTTTCTTCACCAAAAAGAGAGAATCCTAAAAGGAAGAGGAAAAAATCTCAAGAGACCCAAACAACTATCAGCCTCAAGGTCGCCGAACCAACCACCGATCAGCTAGGCCACGCCACCCCATCGTCGCCATCGACCCTAGCCAACAACCACCGACCAAATCTCCTCTAGGCAGTAGCAGGGTTGTAGCAACCTGTGTTTTGGTGCTTCTACCACTACTGACCCTTGTTGGCCACCACCAAGGTCCGACTAGGGTCATTGATCTTCGCCTCGACTTGCTAGGCCTCACCAACTACCGATGGGCTTGCCAGAGGGACTTTTATTATCAGATTGGGCCAATTTAATTGATTTTTGGACGGATTCGAACCATTTATTCATTGTTGGAGTATGTTGGGACATCGTTGACTCTTGTGTAATGCCTACATGATTTCTCAACTCTGTTTGGTGTTACTTTGATGTACTATTCAGTCATTTTTGCTTCATTTTTCGCTACTTCTAAGTTATTTGTGGCTTTGATTGGGGAGAAAATGGCTTCTGAAGACTTGTTAAAGGTGACATCGGTGCAAATGACTGAGATGGGGGCATATGAGAGCCGCATCTTCGATTCCTTGTTGAGGTTTGATAAGATCAACCATGCACGATGGTTACAAGCTTTCAACACGACAGTAGAAGGTTAGGACAAGGGGCACATTTTGCTCAAACTAGAGCCTACAGAGAAGGGTAGTGAGAATGCACTGAGAGTTCCATAACCTCGAGGTGGCATGCGTCCAAGAGGAGAGTTCTAGTCATGTTATGTCCATTCAGATGGATAGTAAATGTAATTTAGATTGGCTTGTTGATTCGAGACCATCACACCAATTGTGTGGTAATCGACACCACTTCAATCGTTTTTGGTAGCTTCCTGCAAGACGAACAGGTAGCAGATGGGAGACATTCTCCCATCACTGGTCAAGGGGAGGTCATGGTTACCTTGACCATGCGGTTATCAGGCGTTCTATATGTTCCTGACCTCCTCATCAGCCTACTTTCAGTCAATAGAATCACAAAAGAGCTGAACTATCATAATAATATTGATGGTGTTTCATGCATGTTTTAAGACATCTTGACGGGGATGATCATTGGTGAAGGTCGTGAGAAAGGAGTGTACTAGCTACTTCAGTCTACATTTACTACCCATGTTGCAATTCCTACATTGTCAGCATCTGCTCTTCGGTGGCACTTGTAACTAAGTCATCTTTCCTGTTGCAAGCTCCGTCGCATCATTCCTAAGATTTCTCCAGGTGCAAAGATCGAGTGTGGAGCATGTCAATTGGGGAACACTACAGAAGTACATTTCCATCCTGTCAGACACGGAGATCATGATCCCTATTTAAGCTCTTTTCACATGGATGTCTAAGGTCCTAGTCGTGTTCCAAAGATTGGGGCATCGCTACTATTTAGTGATTATCAACAATTATTCTTGCCTGGCTTGGGTGTCCCTGCTGAAGCAAAAATCTAATGTAGGGATGATCATCAAAGATTTTGTTTCGAAGATGACACAATTTGGGGCCATCACCAAATTGTTCGTTCTAAGAATGCCTTCAAGTTTTGTACCATATTTCTTCATGACTTCTACAAGTCACCAAGGATAATATGCCATACTACTTGTCCACATACTTCTCAGCAGAATAGTGTTGTCAAGCACAAACACCGATACATCTTGAATGTGGCCAGGACACATCTATCCATAATAGTGTCCCTTAAACATAGGGAGATGTGGTTCTTACACCATGTTATCTTATTAACAGTATGCCTTCTTTAGTACTTGATGAACAAATTCCAATACAACCATTATATCCAAATAGAGAACTGTTCTCTATTCAGTCTCGTGTATTTGGATGTGTGGCATTTACCCATTTTCATGGTCTTGGTAGAGACAAGTTGGCCCCTGGAGAAGTGAAGTGTGTCTTCCTGGGATACTCCAAGTCACAAAAGGGCTATCAGTGTTATAATCCCCTCCAGTGACACCACTATGTTAATACAAATGTGTTGCGTCACTTTCGTTCTAATTTAAGATACGCGACATAGTATAGTCAACAAAAGCGATCAACAACAACAACAACAACCAAGCATTTTCCCACACTAAGTGGGGTCGGCCATATGGATTCTCTACCTCCACACAGATCGATTTTTAGCCATTTTAGAACTTAAATTAAAGTAATTGAGGTCATACTTAATAGTTTTCTTCCAACACTTATTTGATCTTCCTCGCCCCCTCTTAACAGGTTCAGCCTCCAACTTTTCACATCTCCTAATTGAAGCATCTAGTGACCTTCTTTATAAATGTCTAAACCACCTTAGAGGTCTCTCTCATTTTATCCTCTATCAGTACCACCCTAACATTCTTTTTAATAATCTCATTTGAAATACAATCCTTTCTTATATGACCCCACATCCATCTTAACATCTTCATTTCTACCACAACCATCTTCTATACATGCCTATGGTTGATAGCCCAACATTCAGAACCATACAACATGGTTGGTCTTACCGCAGCTTGATAGCATTTTCCTTTGACTTTTAAAGGAACCCTCTTATCACAGAGAACACCAAATGCACCCCTCCATTTCAACCACCCTGCATTAACTATATGTGTAACATCTCCATCAATTCCACCATCTTGTTGGAAAATAGATCCCAAGTACTTAAAAACATCTTTCATTGGAATGCACTCTTCTCCAATTTTTACATCCATCCATTCCTTGTTCTCTCTACTACTAAACTTGCATTCCATATATTCAGTCTTCGTCCTACTTAGGCATAATCCTTTATCTTCCAAGGATTCTCTCCAAAGCTCAAGTTTTCTATTCACTTCATCTCTTGTCTCATCAACCAACACAATGTCATCAGTAAAAAGTATACACCATGGCACCTCAACTTGGATATGCTTCGTCAACAAATCCATGACCAAGGCAAAAAGATAAGGGCTTAAAGTCGATCCTTGATGCAGACCAATGGTGATATCAAAGTAGTCCGTCAAAACATCATTAATCTTTACACAAGTTACAGCTCCATAATGCATATCCTTTATGAGGTTGATATATAAAACTGACACTTGTCTCTTCTCAAAAATTCTCTATAAGATATCTCTTGGGACAGAATCATAAGCCTTCTCCAAATCAATAAAAATCATATGTAAATCCTTTTTCTTAACTTTATAGGTCTCCATCATACGTCTCAAGAGATATATTGCCTCAATAGTAGACCGACCTAGGATAAAGCCAAAATGATTTTCAATTACTACAGAGACTTATCTCACCCTTCTTTCAATTATTCTCTCCCAAAGTTTCATTGTATGACTCATCAATTTAATACCTCTATAGTTGGAACAATCTTGTATGTCTTCCTTGTTCTTGTATAAAGGTACCAAAAAACTTTTCCTCAATTCCTCTGACATCTTCTTACTTCTCCAAACAGTATTAAATAATTTTGTGAGCCAAGTTATACCCCGTTCTCCCATCACTCTCCAAATGTCTATAGGAATATCGTCAGACCCAACCCTCCCACTTTTTATCATCTTCAAAGCCTCCTCTACTTCTTTCTTTTGTATCCTTTGATAACTTACCCGATTCACATAATCTTCTGAATTGGCTAACTCCTCTAAGATGATATCATTCTTTTGTTTTTCATTAAAAAGCTTATGAAAATATCTTTTACATCTTGTCTTTATATCTTCACTGGCTATAAGCACCCTTCCTTCTTCATCCTTAATGCACCTTACATGTGTAAGGTCCTTTGCTTTCCGCTCTTTTGCTTTAGCTAACTTGAAGATATCTTTTTCACCTTCTTTAGAATCAAGTTTCTTATAGAAATGCTCCCAAGCTTTTGCTTTTGCTTTACTAACTACTTTCTTTGCTTCTTTCTTTGCTCTTTTGTACTTTTCCATATTTTCATCAGTCTTATCTCGATATAAGGCTTTAAAGCAAGCTCTTTTAATTTTAAGCTTCTCCTGCACTTCCTCACTCCACCACCAAGCCTCCTTTTGTCCTAGAACACCTCCTTTGCCACCTTCCTAATACAGTTTACCATATTTAACCACATTTCATCAGCACTACCATCAAGATCCCAAGTCTTTTGTTGCATCATCTTCTCTTTAAATCTCACTTGCTCCTTCTTAAGATTCTACCATTTAATTCTCAAATTCTTAAACACCAATTTTCTCTTCTTTGTCTTCTTCAAATGAGCATCTAACACCAAAAGACGATGTTAAGCAGTTAACTCTCCACTGGAATAATCTTACAATCTTTACAAGATAAATATCTCCTCTTCTCAAAGCAAAGTAATCAATTTGCGTTCTTGTTAAGCCCACTTTTATAGGTAAGCCACTTTTATAGGCTATGAAAGCAAAGTAATCAATCAAAGCAAATCTCATTTTTTGAAGAAGGTATTTGCTATGAAAGGATCATAAGCCATTGCAAAATCAAGGAAAGTATTCCCTTCTTCATTCCTAACACCAAAACCAAGATTTCCATGCACTCTTATATACTCTAAAGCATCTTTTCCTACATGCTCATTTAAATCTCCACCCAAAAAAATCATCTCTCTATGGGATTCCTTGAATTATTATATCAAGCTTCCCCCAAAATTTATTCTTCATTCTTTCCTCCAGACCAACTTGAGGTGCATAAACTGAAATGACATTCAAGATCTCTTCTTCTAAGACTAATTTTATCAAAATAATTCAATCACCTAATCTCTTAACCTCAACCACACTCTCCTTCAAATCCTTATGAATTATAATGCCCGCGCCGTTTCTACCTTTGTCCCTTCCTGAATACCACAGTTTGAAACCTGTTCTTTCGATTTCCTTTGCTCTTTTTCCAACTCACTCAATCTCTTGAAGGCAAAGAATTTGAATCATTCTCCTTACCATTGTATCCACAATCTCCATGAGCTTGCTGGTCAAAATACCAATATTCCAACTACCGAATCTCAACATCCTTTGTGACACACTTCGATGGCAAAGTTGTGGATCTAGTTTCTTTACTCGCATGCATTCCTCATGCGAGAACCATTGCTCATTTTAGAGTACATCCAGGCGATGATGTAGCGGAACTAACTTCTTTACTCACATGCGTTCCTCATGCAAGAACCATTGCTCATTTTGGACTACATCCGGGCGGCGATGTAGCGGAACTAACTTCTTTACTCAAATGCGTTCCTTATGCAATAACCTTTGCTTATTTTTCACTACACCCGAGCGCCGATGCAAGACATCGCAAGTAGGGAACGCCCCAACAAAATCTGAGTGTTTGCTAGAATCCATGTTTAAAGATCCGACAAATTTTTCTCTAGCTGTTGGCTACCTAACAAAACCCTCCTTTACCCGAGCTTAGGACTGACAATGAAAAAGCACACGAACCTCAACATAGGCAGAGTTAACAAAAGTGATACAGCATTTAAATTTATAAGTATTCGAAAACAAGAAATGAACTTAATGTCATTCATAGGGAGCAAATATGAAATTCACATATTAATCGTAATTACAAAAAGATGAGCATAATAATGAATCACAATTGAAGATATTTAATGAATGAAATCTACTCAAATATATTCAGTGATAAGCCAAATTGTATCTCAGAATTAATGTGACAAAAAGAATAATTAAAACCTAAAAATGGTGATTTAAATCACCAATTAAATCCCTCATTAAGCATATATCCAATGTAATCAATTTCTCAACAGTGCTTAGAACACTAAATCAAAACCAGCCAAGTGAGACATCGGCAAGGCACTACAAACGCCTTAAATCATCAAGCCTCAGCAAAAGGCTAAGGCACAGCACAGCAGCAGAGGCACAAGGGCCTCACAAAGACTCAAAGCGACTAAGTGTTAGGCGTATGGGCATGCATCCCCAGGCACATGCATGCATCCCAATGCAAAACCACCCCCAACCCTCTTCGGATATTCCTTTCTTCTCTTTCTAACCGGGTTAACGGGTAGCATGGTAACAGGTACTCGGATCCAGGTATGGGGGACTACGCTCATCAACTGTGAATGGTAAGCGTGGAGGGGAGTCAGGAGTGAGAGGGACCTCACCCCTCGTAAAGAGGTAACAACCCCTATGCACACATTTCTTTTATGCGCCTTCACGCTTTTGTCACACGATGTGGGACTAATTGTTGTTCCCTTCGTCTTCATGCGCTGTCGTAAGGAAGCTGCTCCAATTAAGGCAACTGCCACTACCTCTTTTGCTCGATTGTGGACCTGGGAATCTTTGTCACCTGGAGCCGCTTCGATTGCACCCCATAACAGATCAGATGAAGGTCGGAGAAGTGCGAATGTGGTCGGAAAAGATGAAGGCGACGGCAGAGCTCCAATGAAAACCTGAAATAGAAAGTATGGGCTCTATGCCCAAATTAAAGCATTCAAGAGCTTCGCCTGAGCGTGGCAAGTATGATGGTGGTGGTGTCGTAGTGATTGGAGGTCTGGAGTGGCCAAACGGTGGAGGGGTGGTCGAGGAAAACGTGGGTTGTCCAGCCGAAGTATTCGAGGGTCAAAGCTCTCAATAAAGTAAGGGCTTTTAATCCCTGAACCGTGGGGAAGGTTTTGGCGATGATGGTTGTGTGGATGGTCGAATGTAGTGACTGGACGAAGCTCACTGGAGCTTCGCCAACAGCGAAGAAGATGGAGAGGGAGAGAGGCAATCGTCGGTCGAAACGAGGGGAAGGGGCTAGGAAGGATATAGAGATGGAGAGGAGATTAAACCTAAATTAGGGACGAAAGGGAGAGGAGTTGGTGTCGGCTTTGATTGGATGATGCCAGAGGAGTCAAATTCCCCGGTGGTGAGAAGTGACGAGGATGAAGGGGGAGAACACTCCCGCTTTGGCTGGCAAGACGTGGAGGAAAGAGGTAAGGATGTTGAGTCACCCAATTTAGCCACTGGGTGGCCGGAAGAGTAGGAGCATGAGGGTCGCCGGAGCTTCGGTTGGGGATGGCCAGGGAAGACGAAGAAGGTTTTTGGCCTTAAATTGAGCTGAGGAGAATTCTGAGGACACAAGGGCTTTTTATAAAGCTCCAAACCGAGCTCTATAGCACGGAAGGAGGCTTGAATTGCTCGAGATTTCAGGGGAAAAGATCCCCAAATTCCCTCGTGTTCGCCTAATCTTCGTGAGCCGAATCGGGTCTCAATAGGCGATTCGATTGATTAGGAAGATCTTGTAGTCATTCCCTCCAATTTTGAAGAAGTTTGACTCTAATTTGAGAGAGAAAACCTCTGTCGAATCTCGCTGCAGAAGCTCGATTGACACCAATGGCGGTAGGGGCATGTGCGAAAACGAAGAGAAAGTTATGGACCAAATTGCAAGGAAATTGAACGTAGGGGGCCTAAATGTAAGGAATAGAGATTTTAAGGACTAAATTGTACACTAGGTCAGGATGGACTCTGATTAGACCCAAATTTTGGTGTTAACCTAATTTGAACCCAAGGAATCTAATAGTGAACTTGGATTTAAGTTTTGACCATGTTTGACTGGGTAATTTGCATAGAAACCCAAATCAAGGTAAAATCTCATCTGAAACTCTGTTTTAGGTCAAAATAAGTTCATATGGTTAAACCAAGGGTACCAAACCTCTTAGAATATTTTTCTATGAATTTTAGGAGGTTTAGATTGATTTTATCCTAACCAAAACCGCTTCAATTCAAGTGGGTTGATAAATTAGGGTTTTGATGTTGTTTTTGCCCTCGAAATACGTGAACCATGTTTCTGTCAGTGTGGACCCACTTCTTGATCTTTAATACTCAATTGACCTCTAATTAACCCCTTGGTGACCCCGTGATTACTCTGTATTTATAATGTGATGTTAAAACAGCAGAATTAATCCTGTTTAATTGTCTTCTCAAAATAGTTCTGAGTGAAATTACTGTACTCAGGAAATCATTCAGAAGCATTTATCTCTTAATTACAACTAATTCAAGCTAGTTATGACGAATAATGACGTTACCATCAAGATGTGACATTATTCGAGTGTTTCATATTTTTCAACTGTAGGATTGCGTATATGGTTCCCGATATGGTGCCTAAGTCAATGCCACCTACCCTTTTGGAAGAGACTCCTGATATGGTGACTATGTCAGTGCCTCCTACCCCTTTGGAAGAAATTCCTATTGTTGTCCCTCCAAATCCTAAGTACAAGAAGCCTCAGGAGATCTCTACTCATCTTCCCTCTACTCCTGACCCTGCATATCCATCAGCTCCTAAGGAAAATACTGATCTAGATAGTCCGGATGATGTAGTGGTGGTTGACATGTCAAATACCAGGTGATAGATACTTCACCTGCAAATAAGTAGGTAGGTGCAGTGATAGTCATGAGGATAGAACACACTGGGACTGGCTAATAGCTATACGGAAAAGATGTACTTACACCATGCATTACATTTCCAAACATATATCTATGGCATGTCTTAGGCCCTCATTCAAGAAGCTCTCTTTGGCACTATCTGCAATGTCAATCCCTACATCTCACCATTAGGCCTTATTAAACTCATGATGAAGACATTTTTTTTGAAAAGCAGAAGGGCGATTATCCGTGTGATAACCACCCAAATTCATTCCATTACTCGAAAAATGGGGTCACATCACATATTACATTGTAGATTCCAAAAACACCACCTGAGAAGAAATAGAGGAAACAAAATTCTCTACAGTCTTTCACCCCTAAACAGCATCCCATTCCTCCCTAACTAGACGCCCCATAACATCGCCAAAACCTTAGCTCTATCCTTCTTGGATCTATAGGTGATACCTCCGTCGAGGGCATTTCCTCTTCGAAACGAGGACCAAAAGTTGTTCGTGTCCTAAGGGGCGATCTAGTCAATCCCCATCCTCCGCTAGACCTGCATCACGAAAGGACACTAGAAAAAGAGGTGCTAGATGTCCTCGTCTACAGCTTCACAAAGAAGGCATCTCACATCTTCTGTTTGAGCCCACCTCGCCCTCCATATCTTTGTCATAATTCTCCCCCTTGTTATCAACCAAACAAAAATCTTTACTTTTAGTGGACACTCCAACCAAAGCAATCTACAATCTGTTAAGAAGTCGATATCCAAGTTTAGCGAGACATTTCCTGCAGAATGCCTTCGCTACAGTGAACTCCCCCTCCTCCCAAAAGTATGCGTCACCTCCTCCGACGCCCAACTGCCCAGCCCTCCAGCTCCTGGATCAACAGTTGAAACTCTGCGCACCTCTGGTCCGAGAACCCCCCCAAAAAGTCAGGCACTGTGCTCCGTCCCAACAGCTCCCCACTATAACTACCAGGTCCACAGCTCTCCCAAAGAGGCGAGGAAACCTGCCACTGAGACTAGATCCGACCCCTTGCCAATTGTCCATCCAAAAACGGAAGGCATCCCCCCCCAGGATAGGAGAAAAGGACCACACCTTTGGCGCCACCACCGCCAAGCCTCTGAGGAAGTGAGAAGCCCCAGGAAGGCGAGTCACCAGAGGTCCCCACGAAAGGAAGGAACCATAACACTGCCGCAGGACGTCCCCAAGAAGACCCTATTCCCGCCTCACCAATCTAGTAATCCATTTCATGAGGAGGCTCAAGTTCACCTTGTCCACATCCCTAACCCCCAAACCCCCTCCTGCACCAGTCTACAGACCTCCTCCCAAGCTACCAGCTCGTCCCCTTTCTTGCCGAACCCACATTAGACCAGAAGTCCCTCATTAGCCCCGAGATCTTCTCAATCTGACGTGGTATCCTGAACACCAAAAGCAAGTACGCTAGTACGGAAGACAACACTGCCTTCACTAGAGTCAACCTCTCTCCTCTCGAGAGCAACTTGGAAGACTAGCCCGCCAACCTCCTCTCTATCCTCTCCAGTAGAGGTATCCAATCGTGCATCCTAAGACGACGATCGGACAATGGTAGCCCCGAGTACATCAGCAGCAGTGCACCCACACCTGTTGATGAGAACCTCATCATGAACCCTAACTAGCTTACTTTGATCTAATAAACTGAACAAAAGATTCTACATAACCAAGAGAAAGGCCTAATTCAGGGGATTACTAATCTGAGAAGAGAACATGAAACAAATGGTAAAACTGCAATTTTACCATTGCAGTGCATCAATGGAATTTGTAAGGGTCTAGACATAAGTCAATTAGACTTAATAAGAGAAAAAGTGGGATGGTTCAGTCAGATAAGGGTTATTATAAAATTTAAGAATTAAATGACATTCTGTAACTCTAAAACAAACCCACTTTAATTCACAAGGTTCCAGGCAAGATAAAAATCAAATAAACCCTCTAAAATTCATGGAAAAATATCATCTAAGGTTTAAAACCTTCAATTTGACCTTTGAAACCTGTTTTGACCTAGATTGGGGTTTATGCCCAATATTTGACCTAATTTAGATTTTTATGCAAAATGTTCAATCAAACGTGGTCAAACCTAAAATCCAACTTTACCATTGGATTCCTTAGGTCCAAATTAGGTTTATACTAAAATTTGGACCTAAGGGAAGGTCATCTTGACCCACTTTGCAAATTGATCCACCTAATTACATTTAGACCCTCAACTTTTTGAAACCCTTGCAAATCCCCCCTTAACTTCTTCGTCTCTTTCTTCATTTCGGTCCCTCTACCATCGCAGCAAGGACCCATACTTCCAGCGACTTTGCACGAAGGTTTTCTCGGATTCATGGGGAACCACTCCTAGATTTGAAAGGGGAGCTCCGTGCGAAGCCCCCTACCGCATGGGCAGCTCCCCATGCCCTGAAATGCCCCATACCTCTCGTGCAAACGCTCGAGAGGTATGGGTCTCGCTCCGGCCATACCTCCGACGTGGTATTCTCGCCTCCTCCGTGCGCTTCCCGCTCTGCCTGCGCCTATTTAAGGAAGCCCAGACCCCGCCGCTTCCTTAAAGCCTAATTTGGCCGAAGATTACCCCCCAATCTTGTCTCCTCCTCAACTGCCCATGGCTTCCGGCGACTCTCCCTCCCTCTTCTCATTGCTCTACCACAGTACCAGCAAAGCCATCTCCGCCATACTCCTCCGCGTCGTGCCTTACCAGCGTGCGCCCCTCCGCCTCTCTTCCTTGTCGCCGCTTCTTCACCACAGGGCCTTCGTCTCCGACGACGGCAGGCATCCGCCGCTCACCCTCCGCCTCCCCCCTTCGCTCCAAACCTGTCAATTAAGTTCCTCTTTCTCCCCTCTTCATTTTCCCCATATTAATTTCCTAAATCGACTACTGCCACACGTCAACCACCATCATCCCCTTCACCTCCGACCATCAACTTCGGCGAGTTCACTCCACCACCACAAACCACCTCCCTCCTCGTCGATCAGTCCCTGAGCTCCACCACCTTCCACTAATCATTTCCCCCCTCTCCATCGACCACCACACGTCCCACAATCTTCCCCCAAACACACCCACCTGCACGCACACAGTGTGCCCTAGGCACGCTCGCACAGGTGCCCTCACGCCACGCTGACCATCGAGCCACCTTCGCGGTGTCATGGCGAAGCCTGCTGAGTGTTTTTGACAGGGCCGCAAGGCCATTTGGGTGCTTTCAGGTTCCAGGGGCTCGCCGCCATTGACACGAAGCTCGAAGCTTCCTTACAAGCTTCTCCAGGCCGTGCTCACTACAGGGCACAATCCCAGGTCGCGCGGAGAGCTCTCGCGAACATCTCCAAGCCTTCAATTGGCGTCGAGGGCCGTAGCTGCAACTGCAATTGGACGCGCCATCTACTGCTAGGCGCGCAACAGGAAGGTGGGACGTTTAGTCTCACCTCGAAAGTGGGTGAGCGGGCGTACCAACATAAATTGAAAAACTGCATAAGGCTCTTCGCCTCCGAACACGGGGTGAGGTCCCCTCGCCCGTATACCCGCCTCCTCTGCGACCCACGCTACGCGGACCTGGCTGACTCGTTTACCCTGCACTCCTCGTGCACCACCCACGCTGGTGCGCCTGGACCCGGGTGCACGTAATCCGACCCGATTACCTGACTAGCTCTGAGAGAGCGAAGAGCGAAATAGAGAGAGAGAGACGCCGGGAGGGTAGGGGGTAGGTTTTACTTCTCTGTGCTGTGCAGGGAAGGAGGAAGAGGAAGCAGCTGCAGGGAAGGGAAGAAGAAGCTGAAGACTTAGCTGCGGAAAGGAAGAGAAGAAGAGGCGCAACAGCTTAAGAGAGAAGAAGAAGCCAAAGAGGAAAAGAAGAAAAGAGAAGGAAGGAGCCAAAGAAGAAGAAGAGGTCTGCAGAGCCTAAGGAAGGAGCTGAAGACTTAGCCGCAAAAAGACAAGGAGCCGTAGAAGAAGAGGAAGGACTTGAAGAGAAAGAAGAGAAGGTGCAGCAGCTACAGACTCAGCCGCAGAGAAGAAAGAAGAAGAAGCCAAGGAGACAGCCACAGAGAAAAAGAAGAAAGAAGAAAGCAGGAGAAGAAGCAGCTAAAGACAGAGCAGCAGAAGCCCAAGAGAAGGAAGGAAGAAGAAGAAGGCGCGGCACTGTAGCAAAAGGCATTTAAGGCGTCTGATTCAAAGAATCAGACGTCTGAAAGAGGAAAAGAAAGAAAGGAGAAGAAAGAAAAGATCTATTTCTTCTATACAATGCATTATTGAACATTATCTTTTAAGTAAATGTTGAGAATTGTGATTTTGCTTCTACATACCAATTTGCTCCCTAAGTTCGACCTCGGGATATTTTTGAATTTTGAGTAATAAATAAATTTGATAATCATTTTTCGCGGTATACTACAACGCATATCTTTCTCAAACTGCGAAAATGAGTGATTATCACCTATCCCAAGAGCTTCACCAACCACCTCCACCTCCTCAGCAGACAAGTTCATTAAGACGAAGCTCGATTTTGGATAGTTGATCCGCAATCCTGAGGCCTCGCCAAAAAGTTCCAACAAAATTCTCATCCTCTTAGCCTCCAAGATAGATCCTTCCACCAAAAACAAAGTGTCATCCACGTACAGCGGTACAAGGACCTCCCTGTCATCACAAACCACAAAACCCCTGAGCAGACCCTAACACAGGACCTGCGAGTCACCCTCGCAAGGCCACCCCCTGCAAGAACAAACAGCATAGGAGCGAGAGGGCAACCCTGCCTAACTCCCCTCCTAGGCTGCAACCAACCTCCTGCTAAGTTCCCATTAACCAGGACTGAGAAAGATGTTGTCACACACCTCTTCATCTAGTCAATCCAAGTCCTAGGGAAGCCCCTCCTTACTAGGGAGGTCCAAAGAAACTCCCACTGCACGAAGTCATACGCCTTGCTGAAATCAACCTTCCACAAAAATGCTTTCCTCTTCTCCTTCCTCCAAGTAACAACAAAACCATCTAGGATCCCTCTTCCCAAAACGAAGGTTGTCTGAACAGGCGAAGTCAAATCTCCCAGAAGGCCACGGAGTCTGTTAACCAAGACCTTCACGACAATAAGGTACACAGCATTCGATAAGGCGATCGGTCGGATGTCTGGATTACCTCCACACCCTTCTTAAGCAACAAGAACAGGTAATACCTATTCAGCTTATCAAACCCCCCATTCCCAATCGCAAACCCCTCCATCATCTACATCACATCAGCCTCCACCAGAGACCAAAACTCCTCAAAAAAGAATACTGGGAATCTGTTCATAGCAGGGCACCCCTCCGCATTGAGGCCCCACACCGCCTCTCTTACCTCATCCTCCATGAAAGCAACCATGAGGCCCACCGCTTGATCCACAGTAACAATTTACGCATCCTCCCCCCTCCACCTCCAACACCCCCTATTGCGCCTCCCTATGAATTCCTTGAAGTAATCTACTGCTGCCCGTCCAACCTCCTCCTTGCCCGACAAGGTCTCCCTGTGAGCTAGCAACTTCTAAATCCAATTTCTCTCCCTAACTGAGGCCACTTAGTGAAAGAACCTAGTATTGGAGTCGCCATCTCTCAACCATTTCTGCTCCGATCTCGTCTTCCACTCCACCTCCACCTTCCTATCCTCTTGCACCACCCATGTCATCTTCTCCCTGTGCTCTCTATCTTTGACCGACATAAAGTCCCGATCCTCATGCCTGTCAATCCTGGAGATTACTGCCAATGCCTCCTCCTGCAGCACTTGGATGCCCTGAGCTCCCTCCTGTAAACCCTCAGGTGGTCCTGTAAAGCAACCAACTTCTTTACCAATCGAATCGAAACTGATCCCTCTACCTCCATAGAGTTCCACTTCACCATGTTTTTGAACCCCTCCTCTATCAGCCAGGATTTGTCAAATTTGAAGTATGTGCCAAAATAAGTCCCCTCGTTGGATCTCCAAATAAGAGGTGTATGGTCCGAGAAGGGCCTCCCCAAAGGAGAGACATCCGTCAAAGGGAACGCCTCCGCCATCTCCACATTGGACAGGAGCCTACCTATCCTGGACTTTTGGCCACTGTGTTCCTCCAAGTATTTGCACAGGACGTTGGGATCAAATCTGTAAGGCCATGCAGGGCCACAAACTCCATAAAATGTTCTGACCCGGGGTCTTACCTCCCTCGCCCACCAGGCCTATCATTAATATGTACAGTGATGGTAAAGTCTCCTCCAAGTAGCCATGGTAATCCATGGCACTCCGCCACCACCAACGCAAGCTCCTCCCACATAACCCCCCTCGCCTGAGCATCTGACAGACTATAAACCCCTATGACGACCATTCTGGCCCCACCCACTCGCCTCACTAACCTTGTAGAAATGACGTGAGCTCCTCTGAAGCAGTCCTCCACAGTGAAGACACATCGCGCCACACCAACAACTGTCCCCCCATGCAGCCAACCGCGCCGAGAGCTCAAAACCCTTCCATCCACGAACCCTCAATATCCCTTCATAGCCTCCCATCACATGCAAACAGCTTCGTCTCCTGCAGCAGCACCATGTCTGCCCTCCACTGGCGTATGTAGTTTCCCAGCACCTCTCTCCTCAATGGGTCATTGAGACCCCTGATGTTCTAAGTAAGGATACCATTCATTAAGAACCATTGGTGACCTCCTTCGCAGTCAAACGGAAGCCTCCCGCCTTCGCAGTTCGATGCACCTCCTCATCATTCTGATTCAACACCGAGGACGCCTGGTGTGGAGGCTACGGTGACCCTCCGCGGCCATCAACCACCACCCGGAATCCCCGACTGATCCTTCGAAAACTCCACTTCTGGTTATAACGAAGGCCGCCACCGTAGCGCCCATTCACCATACGTGGTCGCCATCTTGTCAAGGCAACCTCTATCTGCTCACCGGACCGTCCAGTCGTGCCAGACGTCGTAGCAATGTCCTCCGACCGCTACTATGATGGACCCCCTTGGACAACCTCCGTTCACCGTGTATTGATCTGCATCCAGCCACCGCCCCCATCAGCTCGGACCTCCAGCGAGCATTTGGTCGTGAACGTCCGATCATCGCCCCACTAGTCATCGGTGCACTACCGATCGCCGCCTTTCCTCCCATCGGGTCCACTTCCTCCGTTGTCGACCTGCTGTTCTGCAACAGTCGTCACTCACCAAGTCACCCCTTCGGCTAGCGTGTGTCCGTCATGCAACCTCCAAGGCCGCCTTCGTGTGCACCCTTCTGAGAGGGTGTCATGAGGTCACCCCTACAAGCATCGTTGGAATAGGCCGAATCCCACATATCCCCCTTGGTTGGCGACTGACTCAGATCCCAATCACAAATCAGATCCGTGGAAAGATCCCTATTGGATCCGAGTCTCGGAGAGAGGCAGATCCGGATCCCCAACTGCCACCATCATGGCATGTCCAACACGCATTGCCTCCGCCTCCAGTTGTCCGTGTTTAACCGCATGTGCATTAAAGTCCCTAAGAAATGGCTCTTCCGCTTCCCAAGCCGATGATTGCGCCGCTACCTTCACACATGCCTCCATCACTGTCGCCACGTACATAATTGGCACAGGCATTTCGGGAACCAAGTCCACGTAAGCAACCATCCGTCTCCTCTCCCAACGAGTCCTCCGCTCCATCACCAGACGTCACATCACCGCCTCCCGCATCGAATCACCAACCACGTCTCCTCGTGGAGCGCCTCCTCGAGGTGTGCATGTCACTATCCAAGAACCCCCAAGACATAGCAGAACCCTCTCCATTGTAGGAACGCCAACCTTTGGCTCAATCACCGCCACCAATGGACGTTCGGTGAACCTCGCTGCCTTGCATTCTCTGAGCCTAGCAAAAGGAGACACCACCGCTTTTACCACACCTCAACCACCAAAGGACCCCAAAGATGACCACCTCGAGTAGAGGTCTCTATGGTGGGCGCTCCGAGGATGCCCCATCATGAAGACAAGACCATCTCCATCTCAACCTCCCCGACTCCATTTGGACCTCCTTGAAACAAATCTCCTCCAACGAGGAAAGACCAAGGATCAGGAACTTCTTGTCAAGAACCAAAACCTCCACCCTCTCCATCATGGAGTCGCACCCCAACTCCCTTTCCACCTCTTCCCGACTGATCCCACCCTCCAACACCTCCCCCACCAAACTATCCTCTACCGTTGCCCGCAAGGCCATCACCCCCTCGGACCATGGTGCCTCAACCTCGATTTGTGGCAGCCTTCTCACCGGCGATAAGGGTAAGGTCATACCTCCACCACCATGGCCGTCGCGACAGTGCACACTTCGATGCCTGAACCCACCACACCTCTAGCATCTCCAAGGGTCGCGGCAATCCCGAGCCCAATGGCCACGACTAAGGCATCTAAAGCACCTCTCCTCCCTCGCGCCGCCTCCACAGTCAACAGCACCCAGGCAACCGCTCGAGGGCCGACATTGCATCCTTCTCTTCGCCACCAGTGTCTGTCTGCCTCCTTCACCTCAGCTTCATCCCCCCTGGTGGCATCCCCTACCACTTTCTCCCAACGACCCACCTCATGGTGGTTCCCCTTCCCTCCCACTCTCTTTTGGTGGCTCTCCTTCTCACTCATCCGTCCTCCCTCCACCGTCCACGATGAAGAAATGCTATGGAGGAGATATTTGTCCTTAAGTCCTGTGATACCTGAGACTCTAGGAGCTTACTGAACCAACATCTAATGCCACTGTGGCAGGGTCTAAATGATTCTTCACTATAATCCAAATGGATCAGTTACAAGATGCACAACCAAGCTCATTGCAAAGGGATTCACCCAGACTTATGGAATGGATTTTCTTGACACTTTCTCACTAATGACTCGACTCCCTACTGTCCAAATTTTGCTTTCTATGGCAATCCACCAGGAATGGTCTCTTCATCAATTGGATGTGAAGAAGGCATTTCCTTATGGCAATTTAGAAGATGTGGTCTACATAGAGTAGTAAGGAGGAGTGTTAGAAAGTATGTCGCCTTCGTAAAGCAATTTATGGTTTTCATAAATCTTCAGCACATCATTCCTTATTTGTTTAACAGACATCTCAAGAGATAGCGGTGATATTGGTTTATGTAAATGGCATCATTTTTACTGGTGATGATACTCAAGGGATCCTAAATTGAAGAAATGCCTGGTTAAGAACTTTGTTATCAAGGACTTGTCTACTTAGGTACTTTCTTAGAATCAAAGTTGGCCCTAGCAAATGGGGTGTAGTGTTATCCTAGAGAAAGTGTGCTATTGATCTCTTACAGGAGACTGGTATGTTGAGGGAAAAATTGGCACATATTCCTATGGATCCAAAAGTTCATCTTTATGATGAGAATGCAACACATGTTCATGCTTGCTAGTTTAGAACTTTAGGGGGGAACCTTCTTTATAGCATAGCACATCCTAACATCACATTCGCAATTGGTAAGCTGAGTTGCTTCATGCATAAGCCAACTAAGGTACATTGGGATGTAGCTATGACAATACTTAGCTGCCTAAAGGGGCTCATTCAAGACATCCACGTCTCTTCTCAAGATTAAACAACAAATATCTTTACCAAAGCACTTCCCAAGCTTTTATTTGATAGATGTTCAAAGCTAAGCATGATAGATATCTATGCTCCAACTTGAGGAGAAATATTAAGAGTTGGCTTTCTCCATGTTTCCTCATTCTTTTTCTTATTTTCTTCTTTTAGGAGGATCCACTAGTAATTTTTCCATCCTTTATATATTGAGGATTGGGATCTTTTAATGAAATTGATCACTTCTTTTCTTCTAACTTACCATTGAAAACTTTCGCAGTTATGTTGTAAGCTTTGCAACTTTGTATTTAAATTAGAACCCTAACATATGATAATCATTAAATGTAATAGGGAAAAAAATAGAAATATGCCTTCTTTATCCTTATATTTTATTCTAATTTGCAATTTCTACCATCTCCTCTTAATGGATTTCTTAATTTCTAGCCACCTTTACTTACCAAGGCCCCAATGTCATAGAGCTCATCAAGGTTCTATTTTGGCAATGCTACAATGTGGTGAGGTGTCTACAATCAAGCTAATGCCTTTGCCATAAACCAAAACCTCATTGCATAGTCTTTAGTACATGACCTGTACTTGAAGAGGGGGATGATGGAGAAAGAAGCAATGGAGTGGGGTGACCAGCAAGGATGGGTAAGGGGAGACTGAACTTGGTTGGAGGCGGGGGTCAAGGAGGCACGTGACTTCATGCTTAAAGGTAGGCTCAACAAGATCCTCTTCACCATAATGACCATGATACCTCCCTTATCATGGCCATACAGGTTGTAAATCATTGAAGGCATTGTTAAAGCTACAATACCTCCAAAAAAAGTGGGAATAGGTGGTGATCCATGAGGTGTGAAGGCTCAACATGTCCTCTTTGATGACAATTTCAAGGGCTACTAGAGGTTGAGAGAAGAGCAAAGGAGGACAAAAAGAACAAGAATCAGGAATAACCCTATGTAATCCCCAAGACAAGATAGGATTGATTCCTGCACTTGCAAACTCCTGTTTATTTATTGATAGAAAATAGTTAATAAAAACTTGGACTAAACAAAAAGAGGCCCAAGAAGCTAAAGACTTTTGCCTAAGTAGGATAAAGACTTAGTATATAGAATGCAACTTTGGTGATGGAGGAGATGAAAAGGGGATAGAAACGTAAATTGTATCAGAGAGCATTTTGAAGAAAGATGTTCTTAAATACTTGAGATTCATTTTTCAACAAGATGGAGAAATTGCTAATAATGTTATATATAGAATTATTGCAGGGTAGTTAAACTAGAGGGAAACACCTACTTTTTTTATGACAAGAGGGCTCCCTTGAAAGCTGAGTGTTAGGATATTGATTGTAGGCAAGTGCAAAAGATGCTTGTGGTAGAAATGAAAATGTTAAAGTGGATGTGTGTCCATACAAGCAAGGATCAAATTCCTAGCGAGATTATCGGGGAAAAGGTTAAGGTGGCTTTGATAGAGGATAAAAAAAAGGGGATACGTTTAAGGTGGTTTGGACAATTAATGATCCAGTCTAAGAGATAGAGTATGAAATAAGTGAGACACGTTTAAGATAGTTCAAACATTTATAAAGAAGGTCAAGCAATGAGCCACTCAATGCGAGGCAGGGAAGGCCAAAGAAATGTTAGAAGAAAACTATTATAAGTGTTGAAAGGAAACTATTAGACATGATCTCAATTACTTTAATTGAAGCCTGGGAGTGGTTCAAAATAGATCCGAGTGGAGACAAAAAAAATCCATGTAGCCGACTCTACTTAATGTGGAAAGGGAAAAGTATTTGTTGTCATTGTCGTAGAAAATAGTTAATAAGATGGAATTGATGCAAACTGGCAGTTGCATAAGTGAAACATGCCTTTGACTCAAGGGGTTCCTTTTTTTGAAAGGTAAAAGATGGTCAACAGCCATCCCCTTTATTACTTCCTCCAAAGAAACCCAAATTACAAGTACTGAGTCTAGAAATCAAACATAGCCAAGGCCTCCCTTAAAACATTTTTAACCAAAGCCCCTTCACCACTAAAAACAATCCTATTTCTTCACAGCTAGACTGACCACAAAATGGAGCACAGGCTAATGAGTTAACCTGGAGGACACTTTTAAAAGCCCCCTAAAAATCTTCCAAAGAGTCCACCTGAGTGCCTCGGCTTGCCATGCAGTCCGGCACTGTTTTGGCAAACCTGCAACAGAAGAAAAGGTGTGTGTACTATCCTCCTCCCTGGCCATGTAAAGGCTACACAATGTATCCACATCTTTGTTCAACCTTCATGACCAACCTTTCCCTTCTGAGGAACAATGGGAAATTTTTTAACTTTTAGTGGGATTTTCAATCTCCAAATGACAGAGCAATTGACAACCACTTCCACATTCTTTGTTCCTACCTCAAATCAAAGTATATGATAAGCCTTCTTAACCAAGAAATCCCTTCATTCCATTCCGAGGAATCAAGCATCCCAAACCTTGGTTGGAATTCCTGCATCATGCCAAGCAACACTTGCAAATCCTCCCATACTGTTTTCAAGTGTCAATTGATGGTACAATTTAAGTAATCACCCAATGACCTAATTCAAAATGAATAAAAACATAGCTGCATGTACGTGTGGTTGGTTCTAGGGAGTCAGATAAGGAGAGTGACAGTATTTTCCAAAGTGTCACAGATACATCTAGAATCCATATAGACATGTTTACATCCATGATTTTTGGAGCTTAAATTACTGACAGAGTGAAAATTAATATGTTAGATGGATAAAAACTAACACCAAATACAAATTCAGTAACTGAAAATTGAGTTGTAGACACATCTAACATCAGAAGCACCTTACCTAATGTTAAATACCCATTCAATGTCAGATAGAAAATCATCTAACACCAGATGAAAAGTTTGGTTCAGATCCATCTTGTTTATACCATTACTTTCATAATTAGAATCTGATGGACATGATATTTGAACCAACTTCTCCTAGAGAAGAATACATCCAATATTTGGATTTAATTAAGTTATGAAAATGTAAACTCAGAAGGATTTCATCTGAATTCAAAATCCTGGCTAAATAGTTCCTAGAGCAGCAAAGCATACTTAGTGTTTGTGATGACTACCATTATTCCAGGCTCTTAAACCACATCATTTGCGTATTTTGCAGTGATTAAAAAAGTATGTTTAGATGATAATTGTGGAACTCATTAAGCATGACAGTGGTTGATATAGCTATTGCATAAAGAATGAGGTATATGTGCAAGAATTGCAATTTGATATCTGCACCACTAATGCATGGTAACAGACTATAGGGAAAATGCAAGTGAATCACAGGTAAAGACACATACATGCTAGAAGGTGATAAGTTGTGAGATATGTCCGGCTATGAGTGACAACATCCAATGGAAATGGAGGGTGACTCCGAGTTAACAACTCATAAACAGATTTTAGCAATGGGGAAATATAATCAAGGATGGCAAAGTGATCCATCCTCAGATTGTGGTCCTCCTGGAGAAAGTGAATGATGGGGATGCACAAATCCTAGGAAATATCCTGCTACTTCTGGATGAACTGAAGAATTGATTGTAGGAGTGAAGCATTACCACTGGCCCATGTTAGGTTCACTCTCGGATTTCCTCTCAACTGGTTATGGCAAGATTAGCCTCATAAAACCTGAGGGATTATTGATGAAAATCATGACTTGAGAATATATAGTTACATAAGGTAGCTACAATTGAATTCAAAATAGAATTGTTTGTTGCTGTTCATTTAACACACAAATTTATAGCATGTTGTTTGTTAATTTCATTGAGGTTATGGGATAGCTAAATGCCCAGTGTCTAGTCACTACCAACTACCAAGCCACTTGCCTCGCCCATACTTTGCAACTCAATTTCAGGATAAAATGCCACGCCATCATGTGTGACATGTATAGACCCAGAAGGCTCATCAACAAGCATGACAATTAGACCGCAATGATGAGATGGCACAGGATCCGGAGTCCTGAAGCTTGGTGGGTCTCGATTTTTAACAGTGTTCTTTTTGTGCTTGGAATTATTGCTTTTGCCTCATGTACTCTACTTCTAACTCACATATAGCCTTTTAACCCAACAGAACTAATGGGAAAGACTTCCCACTTCGTGGTAAGGCAATGGATGTGAATGCTAATGTTTTTTTTTTTTTTTTGAAAAGTGAAAGGGTAAGTATCCAAGCGATAACCACCCACGTCCATTTCATTCTACCAAAAATGATTACATCAACAGATTAGCTCTCCAGAGCTCCACCTGGGACCTAATGGAAGAAAGAAAATTTTTAACATAGGGTCTCTCTTCCCTAAAAAGCACAACATTCCTACCCAGCCAAACATCCCACAAAACAGCCAAGATCTTGGCTCGATCTTTCTTGGATCTAAAAGAGATCTGCCCCTCTCGTGCATTCCTCCTACGGAAATAAGACCAGAAGCTAGTTATGTCCTGATGGACATTCCAGCCAATCCCCATCCTCTACCACACCTGCACCACAAACGGACACTGGAAAAAGGGATGCTTAAGGTTCTCCTCCGCTGCTCCACAAAGGGGACAGCTCACATCATCAATCTAGGCCCACCTCACTGTCCACCTTTTCGTCACAATCCGCCCCCTCATCAACCACGCGAAAATTTTCACCTTCAATGGACACTTTGCCTCCCAAAGAAGTCTGCAGTCTCTTATGAAGTCAACGTTCGGGTTGGTCA
Organism: Thalassia testudinum; assembly: GCA_037157565.1. NCBI lineage: Eukaryota > Viridiplantae > Streptophyta > Magnoliopsida > Alismatales > Hydrocharitaceae > Thalassia > Thalassia testudinum. Next base: position 691,015 of record JAZHRO010000038.1, read on the forward strand.
CGTCGCAACTCAATCTACGAAAGACCTTCGCCACTGAGAAATCTCCCTCTTCCCAAGAAAATGTATCACCCCCCTCCTCTGATTCCCATCCTTCCAGCTCCTGCAACAGCCGCTGGAAGTCCTCATATCTCTGGTCAGAGAGGCCCCCTCAAAAGACTAGACACCAAGGCCCAATCCAGCATTCTCTTATCAAGGCCGATGTTAATGTTATTAACTTGTTATTGAAATTTATGCTAAAACTTGACACAATAGTTGTAAAATATTTCTAGCGAGTTCGTTGACAGTTTTTGCAAGATTTTGTGAACCTATGTACTTAGGAGGCGAATGTGCAAATGCCTTTACTACAAGTGCCAACAAGTTGTGACACCACAGTAGGCATCTTGTTTTGCAATGGAAGCAGCGAAATTGGTTTAACAACAATTTTAGATGAGTTGGTTTTCTGGTTCAGCATCCATTCGTGGACCCAATTCTCCCAATCAACATGTACAGGAGATGTAAAGCGTTTGTTGAGTTACATTTTATTGTAAGGAGCAAAATATCTTTTTATTATTTTGATTGAATTTATGATGTAACTTTTTCCTTACCTCTCTCTATATAAAGAGATGTTGGAACAACTTGGTAATTAAGAAAAAAAATCATTTTCTTCAACTTAATATTAGAGCCAAGTTGAGGATTCCATTTCCAAAAACCCTAACCCTACCTTCAAGCCCACCACCGCCACCCGTAGCAACATCGGCCAACAGCACCAGCACCGTCGCCGCCAGCCAGCATTGCTGCCAGCAGCAGCGTCGCCGTTGACTACAACAGTAGGAGCGGCAACAGGGTGTGTTCCTTGACCCTCTTACTCCTCTCCAGCGCCCTCTTCTTGTTGTTGGATCTCTTTCGACAGTAAGGAGAGGATTGTAGACCCTAATCTCCCTTGCTATTGGGTCTATGAAGATCCTCTGCATGTTGGTGATGGAGTTCTGAAGCAAGGATCTTCCAGAAAGAAGTTTGGAAATTCTTCTTTGATGGTATAATCAAGTCAGAATTTTCTATTCTATTTTGGGATGTGTATTCCACTTGTTACATGTTTTGGGGTGTGTATTCCCCTTTAATATTTGGTCACATGTGAGCGAAGATTTTTAGGGTATGTATTCCACGTTTGGTGCATATTTTAAGGTGTGTATTCTCTATTTTGTGTCAGATTTTAGATCTGCATTTAGAGAAATTTCTGAGTCTTTGTTGCTATGGTCTCCTCATCATCAGAATACGGGGTTACATCAGAACAAACTAGAGATAGTATAGTCTACAAGAACCCGTTCTTTGCCCCTATTGTGAAGCTTGATGAGACCAACTACCCCTTGTGGTCTTAGACATTTCCTGTGACTGTAGAAGGACATAAGAAGTAGCATGCTCTTATAGAAGCACCACCAGAGCAGAAGACAGGCAAATATGCAATCTAGAATAGAGATGATGCTATAGTGAGGGCTTGGATACTCAATAGTGTTATACCTCGCAATGGAGATAAAGTCATGTATTATAAGATGGCCAAAGAGATGTGAGATGGCCTGAAGCCCGCTTATTCTAATGAACTCAACTCCACCTAGGTCTTCCAGATTCATTATGATCTCTATCACTTGAAGCATGAATCCATGAGTCTATCACAGTACTATTCCACCATGAAGGAACTCTTGGAGAAATACAATGCATGCCGGCATATGTGTACCTCAGCCACGTGTAGGGATCAGAGGATGGGGTTTTCGGCACATATGTTTCTAGCAAGGCTCAATGACAGTTATTCTGCTACACGCTCACAGATTTTGACACTATCTGATCTTCGCCATATTGAGGAGATATACAAGAGGCTTAGCAGGTTGCAGATTCAGTCTATGCCAGAAGGTGTTACTAGTAACACATCTTTTGCTCATGCAACTGTGAGTACTCGTGGAGGACGGACAGGAGCCTTCAGAGGCAAAGGCAAGGGTCGTATTAATGGTGGTTGAGGCAAGCCGCAAGCCTACCTATACTTATTGTGCAAGACTTGGCCACATCAAGGCCAAGTGCTGGAACAAACTTGGAAAGCCTGCATTTACCAACCAAGTTTCTATGACTACACCTCCAATCGTGTCCACTGAGGCAGTGAACCTTACAGAGGCGGACTATGATGCCATTGTACAGTGCTTAGCCTAGTTGACTCATTAGCAGTCTCAGTATTCAGGCACAACAGCTTATGCATCTGCATCAGGTATGAATAACTCATGGTTGATTGATTCAAGTGCCTCAGATCATTTGACAGGGAATTCCCAGTATTTTGCAAATTTGTAGAAGACACCACAAGATCGCTTAGTGCAGCTTGCAAATGGTAGGCATGCTCCCATCTGTGGTAAGGGAGGGATATCAGCTACTCCCTTCATGCATCTCTCTGATGTTTACTATGTGCCTAACATAGCAATGCAACATTGATTTAAATGCCGACGGCATGCCGTCGGCAAGGCCAGTTTTGAAGAACAGCCATGCCGATATGGTTTCAGTGTCGGAAAACAGGTGTTTCGGCGGCATGCCAACCATACCGGTCGGCATGCCGCCGCCGGCAAAATGGTCACTCTCCCTCGTCCCCCTCACCTGTATAGGAACTTGGCAGGGCTGTAGGGCGTGCGGCTACCGAAGAACACCGCGGAGTAGATCGCGTCGAGATCGCACACGAGGCACACGACCTTCCCGTCGTCGCCCTCGCCGCCCGCCTTCTTCCTCTGCTGCGGCCTGCAGACGTAGGGGTTGTGACGGTCGCTGAGGAAGTAGTTCCTCAGGGGCGGGGTGTGGAGCAGCGCCTGCAGTACGGAGTTCATGAAGCAAGTGCTGCCAAGGTTGTTGAGCCCCCGGAGGCCCCATGGGACCCCGCAACCCGACTCGGCGGCGGCGGTGTCGGGGCACCACAGTGGGCTGGAGCAGCAGTCGAGGAGGCACTACTCCCTAGGGGTGGGGGTCCAGGGGCGAAACTCGACCAGTCGCCTCCTCTTGGGGGGTGTGGGGGGAAGGGGGATGGAGGCGATCCGGTATTGGGAGGCGAGGAGGACGGAGGAGTCGAAGTCGGGGTCGTGACCTGGTCGCGGCAGGCGAAGCAGAAGAGCTCGACACGGTGGACGTCGAGGGCAAGGGCGTGGGGAGGGGAGGAGGGGGACTGGTAGAGGTGTTTGGGGGCGTGGAGGGGGCAAGAGAGGCAGAAGTAGAGGCGAGGTGGGGAGGAGGAGGGGGGGCAGAGGGGACAGCGGTGGGGAAGGTCGAGGTGGAGCTCGGCGCAGCCGAGGGCGGGGGGTTTAGGGCGAAGGAGAAGGTGGAGGGAGCGGAAGGGGTTTGGGGAGGAGGAGAGGAAGAGCTGAAGGTGGGGGCAAGGAGGAGGGATGGAGGGGGAGGAGGAGGACATGGGGAGGAAGGTGGTGGTGGTGGTGGTGGAGCCGCAGGGTAGGTGGGCCCCGCGGACATAGAGGGTGGGGAGGGAGGGCGGGGGAGGCGGGAGGGCTATTTGATTTGGGTGTAGTGGGGGCCCCACCTTGTTAAGAGATGCTGTGTGCTTGTGCAGATATCCATAGGGTCAGCAAGCACTACCGATGCCGTAGGATGCTTAACATAATAGGGACTCCCACCAAGGGCGTGTGCTTGTGCCGATGCCGATGCAGCCCACCTTGTTAAGAAATGCCGATGCCGATGCTGTGTGCTTGCTGTAGACTGCCACTGCCATCTCTTCCGCTCCGCTAATGCCACTGTCACTGTCATCTCTGCCGCTGCTTCAGGCTGTAGCCTGCATCGTTACTTATGGAACTTCTCACCTTCTTGGTGGTGGACTAGTTGCCTGCTGGGAAGGTGGGGGAGCGTCTCCCTGTAGAGGGTGGCCGCCGCACGTTTAGGATTTCCTCCAATAATGACTCTTTTGGAGGGAAGGGGAAAGGGGACAAAGGTAACGGGAGGTCGTGCGGTGCCAATGCCCGCACTGGCTGGTGGCATGATGCAATGGCCAATATGAATGGGGTGGGGTGGGAATTAAGGTGTGTGCACTGTGTGGTGGATGGTGGTGGATGGGGTGGCCAAATGTTTTAACTTTTACTTTGAAACTATACACTTTGATTCTTTCATTCTTAAATTCTTTGATTCTTAAACTCTTTGTATTCTTCTATTATTAAATTTTCTGTATTCTTAACATGGTAAGAATATTTCATCTCGTTATTGAATTTTAACATTATATGGTCATGTTGTATATGAATATTATGATGTAACACTCTTATTGTTACATAATCAACATTTGATTTTCTTGAAACTGATATCATTTTGACCACTTCTACCATTTTTGTCGGCATGCATCGGCATGCCCTCGGCGTGCCTCCGAAATGGCATTTTTTCGAGCCATCGAAATCATCGAAATCTGCCATCGAAAAACGGGCATTTCTCCGGCATGCCCACGAAATGCACACTTGCAATTTCATCGGCACGGCATCGAAATCGGCATTTCGAACCTTGAATGCAGTTGTTATCAGTTAGTTCACTAAGCAGCTGAATTGTCGTATCATTTTTTATGCGATTGGATGCACATTTCAGGACCACATGACGGGGATGATGATTGGTGGTAGCCATCAAGAGGAGGGTGTGTACCGACTGGTTGAGGGTCCTATTGCTGCAACCTGTCAGACGAGTACTACTGCAGGGAGTGCCTTACAGTGGCACAGACAACTAAGGTATCCTTCACTAGACAAGCTACGTCGAATCATCCCTCATCTTTCTCCTACCATGAAGATTCAATGTGATACTTGTCAACTGGGGAAGCATCACCATGCCAGTTTTCCAACCTCTATTCAGTCCAGTAGTTCTACTTGCTTTAATTTATTGCATTGTGATGTCTAGGGTCCTAGTCATGTGGCAGACCAACATAGTTATCGATATTATTTGTTATTTGTGGATGATTTCTCCTGTTTGTCGGGGACATTTTTGATGCAGAATAACTCAAAAGTTGGTTCTCTTATTCAGCAGTTTGTGATGTTTGTGAAAACACAATTTGGTGTGTGCATTAAGAAAATCTAAACTGATAATGCTTTAGAATCCTGCACTAAGAATTTGGCTAACCTGTATGGATCACTTGACATTGTGCATCAAACATCGTGCCCTCACACGTCACAGCAGAATTGGATTGCTGAAAGAAAGTACCGTCATATTCTGGATACAGCTAGAGCCCTGCTAATCCAAAATAGTGTTCTACATAGTTATTGGGGAGATGCAGTTCTTACTGCCTATTATCTCATTAACAAGCTTCCTTCCTCTGTGCTTCATGAGCAAATCCCATGGAACATCCTATATCCTAATTCAGATTTGTTCCTTGCGTCGCCAAAGACTTTTGGCTGTGTAGCGTTTGTACACCTCCTTGGACCTAGTCATGACAAATTGGCTCCAAGGGCAGTTAAGTGTGTATTTCTTGATTATTCACGCACTCAGAAAGGATATAGGTGTTTTGACCCTATACACCAGAGACACCATGTTAGTGCGGATATGACTTTCCATGAGTCTATTCCATATTTTTCCACCTTAGGTCATCAATTGAAAGAGGTGAAGATGGCTATGCCAATGCCTGTACTTCTTGTAGCCATGTAGGATTTCTCTCAGAGCAATAGTGTACCTACTACAGAGCAAACTGTAGGCACATTCAAAGTAGTACCACCTAATGAGAAGACCTTTAAAAGTAGCTTCCTGTCACTTACAGAGAGAAGACACACCCCCCTCCTCCTTAGTCCCCACTAAGCCACTATCGTCCTCTCTCACTCAGATATGTGTTAAGGGTACTGACGATCCTTCTCCTAATGTTGTGTCTTCAAGTTCTCTTTCTATGCTCAGTTGACGATATACCCATTGTTATCAAGAAGGCTTCACGATCTTATGTATAGTATCATGTTGCTAGGAGTGTTTCTACTGATTCTCTAAGTTCGGAGTTTCATGCCTTCGCTGCTGCATTTCCAATGCTAAGATTCCTACCTCGTACCAGCAAGCTCTGCTACATCCACACTGGAAGGCAGCTATAAAGGAGATGTCTGCTCTTACTGACAGAGGCACCTTGAAGTTGTCTCTACCATTTGGCGCACACCTTGTTGGAGCCAAATGGGTCTTTGCCTTGAAATACAACACAGATGGGTCTATTTCAAGGCAAGGCTCGAAATGCCGATTTCGACGTCGTGCCGATAAAATTCTAAGTGTACATTTCATGGGCATGCCAAGGAAACGCCTATTTTTCGATGGCCATGCCGCTGGCACACCGAGGGCACACTGTAAAAATGCCGAGGGCATGCCGACAATATGTCAACAAAAAATCACAAAAATACCCAAAATTATGTAAAAATATACTCAAATTGTGTGTGTGTGAAACCTCCCAAACAGCCATTTCGAACTTCCTTCCTGCCTGCATTTCCCTCCCAGCGTAGTTCAAATCTCCCTCCCAGCTAGGCATATGGCAACATGCCAGCCATACCATCAATATGCCGACGAAATTGCCAGCATGCCGCCAGCATCCCTGCATTTTGACACCAAATGCGTGTTGGCTAAGACCATTTCCAAAACTAACCTTGCCGACGGCATGCTGTCAACATTTGAAACACTTCAAGGTATAAGACCCACCTTGTGGCTAAAAGATTCACCCAAACCTATGAAGTGGATTTTTTTGACACGTTCTCCCCAGTTGCACAGCTCTCCATTGTTCGTATAGTGGTTTCGGTTGCAGCTCATTATAGATGGCGTCTACATCAGCTGAATGTTAAAAATGTGTTCTTATATGAAGATTTGCAGGAAGAGATCTACATGCAACAGCCGCCTGGCTTTAAGATTCAGGGGAGTGTGTATAGGCTTGTCTGAAGCGTTATCTGTTATGAGGATGTAGAGGTCATCATCTGACCATTCACTATTTGTGAGGAAAACCTGTAATAGTACAGTAGCTCCACTTGTGTATGTGGATGGCTTCATTCTCACAAGTGATGATGCAGGTGACATTTCTCAGGTAAAGGAGTACTTGGCACGTCAGTTTGTCATAAAAGACCTTGGAAAACTGAGATACATTTTGAGTATTGAGATTGCCACAAGTAAGCAAGGGATAATTATGTTACAGAGAAAGTATACCCTTGATATTCTTCAAGAGACAGACATGCTAGGATTCAAGAATGCTAATATTCCTATGAATCCTAAGGTTTATCTCTTTGATGATACAGTGAAGTTGAAGGACAAGAAGACATATCGACAACTAGTGGGGAAGCTATTATATCTAACCATCACTAGGCCAGATATTAATCTTGCAGTGGGTAAGCTAAGTCAGTTATTAAACAAACCCACTGATGTTCATTGGCAGGTTGTCATGCAAGTATTGAGGTACATCAAGGGATGTCCAGGTAGAGGCATTTTATTTCAGAAGAAGGTACCTATGTCTGTTGTTGCCTACTCAGATGCAAATTATGCAGGGGATGTTGGAGACAAACAGTCTACCACTGGCTTCTGTACTTTTATAGCTGGGAACTTGGTGACCTAGAGGAGTAAGAAACAAAGTATGGTTTCGCACTCTAGTGCTAAGTCTGAGTACTGGGTCATGACACAGACTGCAACTGAGATGATATGGATTGGATCTCTGCTACGAGATCTTCATGTTACTATTCAGGAGCCAATGGAGATACATTATGACAATCGAGCTACAACATATACTACAAACAATCTTATGTTCCACGAGAGAATGAAACATGTGGAAGTGGATTGTCATTACATCAGGAGTTTGATTCAGCAAGGTCTGCTTCGTACTACTTGTCTTACCTCCTCAGACCAGACAGCTAACATGTTTACCAAGCCGCTACCTCACCCTCAGTTTGAGAAGTGTAGAAACAAGCTAAGCATGATGAATATATATGCTCCAGCTTGAGGGAGAGTCTTGAGTTACGTTTTATTGTAAAGGGCAAAATATCTTTTTATTATTTTTATTGGGTTTATGATGTAACTTTTCCCTCACCTCTCTTTATATAAATAAATATAGGGACGACTTGGTAATTAAGAAAAAAAAACCATTTTAACCCAACAAAACTAATGGGAAAGACTTCCCTCTTCATGGTAAGGCAATGGATGTGAATGCCAATGTCATTAACTTGCTATTAAAAGTTATGCTAGAGCTTGAAACAATAGTTGTAACATATTTCTAGCAGGTTCGTTGTCAGTTTTTGGTGCAACCACCTTAAGGTTGCATGATATAGGTATTTGCAAGATTTTGTGAACCTATGTATTTAGGAGGCGAATGTGCAAATGCCTTTACTACAAGTGCCAACAAGTTGTGACAACACAATAGGCATCTTGTTTTGGCATGGAAGTAGTGAAATTGGTTTAACAACAATTAGATGAGTTGGTTTTCTAGTTCAGTATCCATTCGAAGACCCAATTCTCACAATCAACATGTACAGTAGATGCAAGGCATTAGAGTAGAGGCCTACATATATGGCCTTGTACTCCTCAGTCTTACTTAAGAAGAAACAACATATCCATCATTACGCCAACTAGCCCATGGAGTGCGGTGGATCTCTGCCATCACAAATCATGTTACTCTTGATCTTCCATTGTGTGATGTTTTATACTATATATTTTATTATCTTAAATTTTCAACAAGATGAAATATCTAGGCCTTTTGATTGAAAAGATGAAAATTTTGGATCAGCCCAATAAATCACCAACTTGCAATTCTAATACAATCCCTTCCATATATAGTCTTGGAAATATATGGCGCACTCCAAATGTACCCGCGAGCACAGGAAAAAAACATATTTAACATTAAAATATAGGTCTGACCTAGCCCAAACACCAAGGCCAGTCCTTAGTATTGGCAAGAAAACGGGCCTATGCAGCTACTTGACAACTTGGTCCAATCATCAAGCCCCAGTGCTGAGACATCTCTTGCCCAATCCCACAAACAACTCTATTGCATCTTCGGGCATTTGAGGCAAAATGTGGAAGGTCGATATCCCTGAAATCAATTCTATTCTTGAAGTAAATGAGTTCCTAATCTTATCAAAATGATAAAACATTCTTATAGGATACCTTTCACATTTGTTAAAGATCTCCTACTTGATTAAAGAACATGCCAAAAAAAGGAAAAGGAAATGAAAAGAAATGAAGGTACTAACAGAAACTAGAAGAGGCCAATATCCTACCAGAATGTTGAGAAAGAAATTAAGTTGAACATAACTACAATGAGGTGGCCCCTTGAAGGCGTTTCCAGTTAGGTAAGCAAGAATCATCTGCTAACAAGAAAAGAAAATGGAGTAAATTTTAATCATGTGACTAAAAAACACCACCTTAATGGTTCAATCTAAAGATCCATTGAGTAATTCTCGTACCACAGATCAAATCATTTATATCAACTCCATATAACCAGCTTCAAACAAGAGATCGTGGAATAAGTAGTCATCATTGACCTAAATGTTTGTGAGAATAAAACACCAATCCATAGCAGGGTTCGGAAAGTTGACAACTTCAAGTTAGCCACTCACATTATGCAGAACCTGCAAACCTACCTGAAGAGTAAGATGATTTGTATTTAGCAACAAAATGAGGAAATCAAATATTTAGATAAGTGTACATTGGAATGGCACTAAATGAAATAGATAATGTAATAGCACGATAAATCCATGACTTTTGCCAATCCATTCTTCTCACCAACCTTTCAATGATAATATTTCTTAAAACCACAAGCAAGACAAGTAAGCCAAATTCATATGTATCTTAACCGTTGCATTACCAATAATCACCACAAGAGCAGCTTCCATCCTTAAAATGATGAATTCAACTACCATCTCTCAAAATTTTCTCTCTCTCTAACACCTAAGAAATCATTTTGCTCACCTAATGGCAATCCCCACAAACTCTTAGGTTCTTCCAAATGTGGATCATGTCGCCTGCCTAAGCCAAATGCAACAGCCAACAGCTCCAACTATGCTCCTCGATCGCTACAATTTTCCCCTGTCCTTGTATATCATGAAGAACCAGTGGCACATCTGGTAAGCATCTTGCTTCAGCTAAATGCCTCAGCACCAAGCATTTCATATCATGTCGTGTACTTCCTTTCAATGGCTCGCGGTTTCTATCACATGCCGCAAACTTATGGATAGTGCCTTTCGGCCTCAATCAAACTCCAACCAGCAACTTTATTAGCGCCCCTGCCAGACATCAATGTCCGAACTCTTGCAACATCCTCCCATTTATTGGCCTTTGCATAAATACCAGAAAGGAGCACATAGTGACCATCATGGGCAGGCTCTAGCTCTATTAGTTTCTTCCCTATATTCATGCCCAATTCTACTTGCCCATGGATCTTACAAGCCCCTAGCAATGATCCCCATAGCACAGGATCAGGGCCTATCCTCATCCCCTTCACCAAATCAAGAGCTTCAGCAATAAGGCCGGCACGCCCTAGCAAATCAACCATACAACCATAATGCTCCATCTCCGGCTCGATACCATAATCTTCAACCATGGACTTGAAATGCCTACGCCCTCTGTCCACAAGGCCAGCTAGCCCACATGCATTCAAGACACCAACAAAGGTCACGCTGTTGGGACGATGCCCATCAGTAGTAAATTGCCGGAAAAGCTCGAGAGCCTCCACACCAAGTCCATGAACAGCTAATCCACAAATCATTGAATTCCACGTGAAAACATCTCTCCTCGGCATATCCTTGAACACACGTTTTGCCTCATCAATGCACCCGCACTTAGCATACATCTCGATGAGTGCAGTCCCGATCGGGACCGTCAAGGGGAAATTCAAATACTTGATCACAGAATGCACAAAGTGACCATGTTCGAGCACACCCAACTGTGCGGTAGCCGAGAGGGCCGTGACCAACGTGGCCTCGTTGGCCTTCACCCCGGTCTTCACCATCTCCCTCAACAACAGGAGGCCCTTCTCCAGCAACCCACCCTGAACATACCCCATGATCATGGTGCTCCAGGAGACCTCATCTCTCTGGGGCATTTCATCGAACAGCTTCTCGCACTCACCGACCCACCCATCCCTCGCATACGCGGCTACCATCGCGTTCCACGAAACCACGTCCCGCCAATCGGGCATTTCGTCGAAAACCTTCCGCGCGTCGTCCAGCAACCGGCACACGCCGTAGAAATGGACCAACCCGTTGCGCACGAACAAGTCCCCGCCCTGCCCGAGCCTCACCACGTGGCCGTGGACCTGCAGCCCTTCGGGGACCAGTGGTGGCTCCTTCCCGCACGCCTCGAGCACAAAGGGGTAGGTGTAGTTGTTGGCGGGGGTCCCCTTCCGCCGCATGCGGGCGTAGACCTCCAGGGACTCTCTTTGGCGGGCGGCCCTCGTGAGGCAGCGGATGAGGTTGTTGGTGGCGAAGACACCGGGGAGATCGATGCGGGAGAATATGGAGAGCGGGTAGTGGGGAGGGGCGGACGGGGAGGTGGTGGCGCAGGCGTAGAGGAGGTGGGCCATGGCGGCGCCGCTGGAGGCAAGGCCGAGGAGGATGAGGCGGGCGTGGACTTGGAGGATTTGGCTTGAGGAGGGGCATGGAGGGAGGAGGGAGAGGGGAGGAAGAGAGCTGACGGAGGAGTGATGCGAGGTGGCTACGAGATGGAGGAGAGAGCGAGGGAGTCTCCGGCTGAGACGAAATGTCAACGGAGGCATATGTCATGCTACGGTGGTGGTGGAGATTTCAGGGGGTTATTAACATGCGGTTTCAGATAGAATTTCCTATTTAAGGGAAAGGATATATATATATATATATATATATATCAGATCGATTTTATGTGAGGTTGTTATATACATATATATATATTATTTTTAGTGAAATAATAAAAAATCATTGGCTGATTAAAGTGTTACAATACTCCATAACTCATGTGGGAGACCATCGCACGTACGGTAACCATCCTAAAAAGCAGGAAAGTCGTGTTAGTGCCTCTAGAAAGTAATTCTCCTGTTTAAATTTATTATTAAAGGCCACCATAGTAAAGAAGTTAACATTGATTTATTTTACTTATAATTGTAGATAGATCTTAACATCAATTTTTATTTATTTGAGTAGACGTTAACCCTGTAATATATGTTCGAAAATACTGTTAGAAATTAAACTTTTTTTATTTATTTCATATATAAGTGATGATACTCAAATGAACCTAAAATTTCAACTTTAGATAAAAATCAAATACCCACATTCGGAGCAAAGGTATTTGATCAAACACATAATAAGCATTATGAAATGACCTTTTCTAAGAGTCCTTACATGGTTCTCAAAATTTCTTAAGTATTTTGGGAAGTTTTATCACTCCCAATCCTTCTTCTGTGAATTCCACGGGGAAAAAAAGTTATGTGGAGCCAAACCTGCAATTTCCCCCTAAAAAAGAAAAAAACCTACCGAACATCCCTTAAAACCCTCTCCCTCGTAAACCCAATTGCCCTACAATTCTCCCTCAAGTGGCACACCCTCTTCACTTCCAGCAAGAGAGAGGCGAGCGGGAGAGGAGTCGCATGAGAGGGGGAGGGAGCTCGCGATTAAGCTAAGGCGGCACGCGAGCGCTGGGGCGAAGCTGCGGCTGCACAACGAAGGTGCTACTGCGCAAGGGTGAAGCGAGCAGCAGCTCGCAGCAAGGCCGGTGAGGCAAGGCGGGCTTCGATCGCGTGTGGGCTCCAAGGGTGTTGCACGAGGCCGAGGTCGAGGTCACGCTACAGACGACTCTGCGTAGGAGAGGAGCAAATCTACTGCTCGAGAACGGGAAAGGCACTCATTTCAGATGTCCGGGTGGGATATCGGACGTCCAGAGTGGGCCCAGGATGGCCAGGATACCCGTTGGACGTCTGAGGAGGAGAGACGGGGCTTTCATGCTATATAAGACATCTGAGGAGTGCCTCAGACGTCTGATACGAGAGCCAGGCAGGCTACATGGCCTGACTGAATCGACCCGACCCGGTTTAAGTGAACAAGGAAGGGTTTTTGGGCCGATTCAGGGCCCAAACAAGGTTCAATTTCTGCATAACAGGTATCATTGGAAATCTCTTGGAATTTTCCACATTTTAGAATCATTTCCACACCGTTTTGAACTGTTTTAGCACACTGGAATGTCGATCAAAGTGTTTAATACTCCTTTTTACCATTGATTTGGTGTAGGCTCTACGTCCGTGGTATGTGCAGGACCAACGGGGGAGTCCAGATTGGTCCCTCTTGCACCCATATCTCCCGTACACCTAGGTAGAGTAGTACTTCTCGTCCTAGTGTGTTTAGTTTCGTTGAATGCATGTTACAAGTAGCTAATTAGTCAAGTATTGAGATTTTCCAAGTGTGATTAGTGAATGAAACAAATGATTGTATAGACTTACAGGCGTATTCACATACATGCATGCCCTAAGTTTAAATTGATAAACTTTGCACTTGAGTTATATATGGTGATTAATTTATGTTTAACATGAAGAAATGTTAACCCTAATGGTTGGGATAACGGTTTTTATAGTGATGCATTTAATTATCTATTCCATGCTAAAATATAAACTATGACTTGAGATGCATATAATCTCTGATGCTTGAAACAGAACTTAAGGGATTATAAATACTGCTAGTGACAACTAGAAAAAATAACTTAGTTGTCGTGGTATGAACGTTGATAATGATGGGATGTTTCACCTACTATGTTGATGGGAACACCATCATGAGCCATAACTAACTCAATTTGGTCTAAAAAGGTTGACAAATACTCCTATATATCCATCAGAAGGTCCTAAGAGCACAAAATCCTATTTTGGAAAGAAGAGAATAATACAAGGTTATCTCTGCAAAATTAACAGCATTTCACAAATACAAAATAACCATGGGGTATTTTAAGGGTTTATTAAAGGTCATATGTTCATTAATGTCTAATAAGTGGGTCTATGCAGAACGAAACGGGTTTTCACGTATTTCAAGAATTAATGATATCTGAAATCCTAAAAACAGACCCGCTTAATTAACTAAGGTTTTGGTCAGGATAAAATTCACCTAAACCCTCTAAAATTCATAGAAAAATATTCTATAGGATTTGGTATCTTTGATTTGACCGTCAGAACCTATTTTGACCCGAAATAGAGTCACAGACAGAAAGTTACATTAATTTGGGTTTCTACATAAGTTTCCCAGGCAAACTTGGTCAAAACCTAAATCCGACTTTGCCATTAGATTTCTTGGGTCCAAATTAGGCTTGTACCAAAATTTGGGCTCAATCTGATATCATTTTGACCTAGTTTGCATTCTGCTCCAAATCTAACTCTTTTACTTATAAAAGGCCCATCAACTTTCAAAAATCCTTGCGAACTGCCCCCCCAACTTTGTCTTCTTCTTCATAGACGGGTCCCTGCCGCCATGGTAGGTGTGAACCCATACACCCGAGGTTTCAATCAAGGATTCCTCCTTGATTATTTGACCAATCCCTTCCAAAATTGGAAAGGATGATCACGAGGAAATCTTTGCTCTTCTAAACCTATTTCTGGTTTCCAAATTCCCCCTTGTGGCTTATACGAATCCTTGAGTCTCAAGCCTTCTTTCCCTAAAAATCAGAGCTCTCCAAGCTTATTTCCAAGCTTGGAGACTCACCCAATGGCCTATAAAAGACCCTAATGGCCAACCTAACCTCCTTAGCAAGCTTTTGAGCCAAAATCCATCTTCCTTTCCTACCTCCGGCTCACTCCAAGCTTAAACTCCAGCGACCTCCCTCCTCCGGCTTCGTCGCCGGCCGCCACATACCATAAGCGGCTGATGGAGGCGCGCTCTGAGAATTCAAATCGGGGTTTGGAGGATCTGTCATTGTAAAGACCTGTTCTGTTCTGAGCCCTTTAAGACGTCTGGACTGTCGATCAGACATTTGGTCAGACGTCTGGACCCTTTCCCAAACGTCAGGAAATTGAAAATTTTGTATGTAACTTCGTGTCTGCGTGCGAGCTGCACGCAGACAATACCGCTCTCTTCTATGTCCCTCTTCTCTCCACCCGAACCCTAGCGCACCCTTATAAAACCCCTCTCCCACCTTCCTCTCCTCCCCACTCCACCACAGCCACCTTCCTTCCTTCCTCTCCACTACAGCGAGAAGGGCGAGCGCGAGAGAGGGAGTGAGAGTGAGCAACGAGGAGGAGAGGCGGCGTGAGGAGAGGAGGAAGAGCTTGAGCTTGCGAGCTTGTGGGAGCTCGTCGGAGGACGCACGACCGGAGCGGCGCGTGCAGGAGGAGCACGTCGGGGGAGACGTCCCCGACACTTTGCTGTAGGCAGAGCTGCAGATGAGGAGAGGCCGCGGCTGCACGCGGCGAGGAGGAGCAGGAGGTCGTTCTGGTTCTGGGATTTTCCCAGAATCAGACGTCTGGTGTGCCGTCTAAACGACGGGTTGGATGTCTGGTGACGACACCGGATGTCTGAAAGCAGAACTTCGTGAAGGTACGTTCCTCTTGCGGTTACGGCCATGCAAGCCACACTGCAGTTACGATTTGCATGGCTAAATATAGGTGATTCACCTGTCACATGCAGGGATAGTTTCGAGAAGGCATGGGGCACGCCCTTCCACGCGTTTCGAACATCTAGACAGCTTACCAGACGACCGGAAGCACTTCCAGACGACTGGAGGAGTGGTCGGACGTCTGGAGCTGGGTCCAGACGGTCAAGAAGGGGTTCTGGACGTCTGAGGTCAACACAGAAACCTAAGGTGAGACTCTGGTTACTTTTAAGACGTCTAGACCTTGTGCCAGACGTCTGATTTAGGTCAGCAGTCCTGTTTTGACCCGTTTCAAGTCTGTTTGAGTTCCGTTTTACGCAAACAAGATATATGTGGATTCCTTGTGAATTCCTCTACGTGTTAGAAAGCCTTATTTACTGTTTTGAATGTTCCATTGTGGTATCGTAACGACCCGATTCCCGAGTCCCTACGAGACACGAGAACCGGACCGACTCGACTAATCCCAAGACCTGGTCGTCCAACGAGGAAGTAACCAAAAGAGCAGTAAAATAAACCACATTCAGCATGAATATAACTAACAGTAAGAAAATACAGCAGTAAGGAAAGAAACCACTACAGTATATACCACCACAACAGTAGAACAACATTCATAACATAATATGAAACTACAGGTAAAGAAAAGTACAGCGGTAACAAGACCTACTCACTACAGTGGAACCAAAAAGAGGTACAAGAGAACAGTGGTAACTCTACTGGACCCTACTCGGCCCGGCATCCTCTGCAGCCGCTGACCCTGGCTGCTCAACACCTGGTCCTGAAAGGTAACGAGTGTAACACGTCAGCAAAACGCTGAGTAGAGTGGTAGCTAAACTAAAGAAACAGTAAAGTGTACAGTAGCTGTTTTAATTTTCTTTCTTCCTTTATTTACGTCTTTCTATTGTCTCAAAATTTATCTATTTCTCAGATCCTTCACTTGATCTCGAATGTTCCTCGTGGGAACGATCTTGATTGCAGTCTTTTCCGAACAGTAGAAGTAGCACGTGGTGCTCTCCTGGCCGGGAGAGTCCCCCGTGGTGATCCTACTCTCAGTCAACCACCCCAAGGTCACAGACAGGCTTAACGGTGACTACAGCATGCGCGATAAACGCACAGGTAGCTAACCCGCACTGGCACGCGGTCAGTCGTTTCCCTTAACGGGTGCGCCCAAAGCACAGCACGGAACCAGTACAAGGCAGGGCCCTCTCAGTAACAGGGGTCCAACCCCTCCACAGTAACCAAACAGGGGCCTTGCCCCTCCACAGTCCGCGCACCCTCGCCTGACTACCCTGGTTTGCCCAGTGGGCCTAACAAGTCGGTGTAGGAGGCTAGCAGAACCCCGGGGCCCGTGGAGTAGCTAGTACCTCCCTAGAATAGTAGCTCTCCTCGATACTACGTACACGAGGGCCAGCAAGTCGGTACAAAGTGGTCAGTCCTAACCCCGGGTCCCTGGGGCGGCTGGCTCCGCTCTGCACTAAACAGGTACAGGTACTTCCCTTGGTACTACGTACCCAAGAGATAGCACACTACCACATCTTTCTTTCTCAGTTCCATTCCTTTCTCTTTCCAGGAGTTCCACTCCTAATTCCCCGTAGGGTTCCAGCTCTTTTAACTCAGAACATCCAGGTTTCACTTCCCAGTTTCACGTTCTTACAATCCATGTTCTCAATCACGTTTATTTATTCATAGCAGACAACTGTTAATTCAATTCACAGGCAGCTATTATTTCCTTTTCACATTTTCCAAGACTGTAGTATTCATACATTCCACTAGTTTTCCAGCCGTAGGATTCATGCAACACCCTAGGATCTACCATTCAATCTATTTCTCATTCCTAGGATTCATGCAATGTCCTAGGTTCTATTTATGGTTCCATAATTTAACAGATTATACTAGTAAACTTAAAATCCACTCTACCGGTTACAACAGGAGTACTGGGGGCGTGGTCGGGAATCCCGCGTGCCTCCGCAACCCCCGAGACTGCAACGGAACGGGGTCCTATCACAAGGATCAAACACAAGGAATTTCTCAAAATAGTATACAGCTACTATAGACGGGTAGAGGATGTAATTTCGAAAAGCACGCAACTCGAAACGCGGAAAAGGGACTCCGAACGGGGCTTAAATGGGTCGAAAACGACGAAATAGTGCAAAATCAGACGTCTGGAACCTCTTCCAGACGTATTAAAAAGTGGATCAGAGGTTACCTTTGCTCTGCGTGGTCTCTCAGACGTCCAGAAGCCTGCGGGGGCGTCTAGCCTAGTTCCCAGACGTCCGATGGTCACCCCGGACGTCTGGAAGTCGTTCCCGTCGTCTAGCACTGCAGCCAGACGTCTGATTCGCGTTGGATGCGAATCTCAGAACCTGCGCGTACCCATTTCCTCTCTCTCTTAGTACGGTCAGTCGAAAAAGAGGAAGAAAGACGGAATAACTCACCTTTCAGACGTCTGGACAGTCCTCCAGATGTCGTCCACGTCGTCTGGCTAGACTCCCAGACGTCTCATTCTGGAAAAGTTTCCAGATCCAGGGTGCGACTCGCCCTCCGCTCGCGAAGCTCGGCCGCGCCTCGCCCGCCTGCTGCTTGAGCTGCAGCAGGCCTCCCGCGTCACCCCGCGTCCGCTGCTTCCCCCGCAGGCCGACCCTAGCAGCCCCGGCGAGCTCGCCCTCACGGCCGAGTGCCTCTTCCCACGCACATCACCTCCTCCCCCGCTCACCGCGGCTGTCGCTGCCGCTGCTCACTCGCGCTGGCTCTCGCGCACCGGCTGGAAGGAGAAGAGGAAGGGCGGAGGTGACGGGAGTGAGGGGGAGGGCGTGGCCTTTTAAGGCCGCGCGAGGAGGAGAGAGAGAGTGGGACAGAGGGCGCAGGAGGGAGAGGGAGATGCTCGCAGGTCTGCGCGCTCAGGCGCGCAGACAAAACGCGCGTGCCGAAAATAACCGATTTCCAGACGTCTGGAAGGGATTCCAGACATCTGGTCAGACGTCTGGGCCACCTCCCAGACGTCTTAAAAGACGTCTGAAGCCGCGCGTTCGTAACAGGTATGTTCCTTGGTATAGGACTTCAATCTATTACGTGTTCGAGGCCTGCAGAGTCACATGAGCCTGCCGTTTGAACTCCCAGTACTCCCGAATTGTCTGGTAGAGTGGTTTCCTCCTGTCTTAATTATAAAACATGAATGCATATGTTAAATTAGATAATTAGAAACCTAGGATGTGGCTTGAATCCTAGGATGAGAAGTACTTGCATTGTTTGTATGCGTGTTTGAGATTGCAGTCATAAACGAATGAATAGAATTGTAAATAATTGCCTATTAATAAATACGGACTGCCTGCGGAATATGAAATGCCTGTGCTAGTTAAACTGCTACTTGTTACATTACTTGTTGTATCTGGTAAATTAGGGAAATACGAGCTGCATGTGTATAATACAAGAATAAAATTGTGAATGATGAAACCTCGTATGGAATGGTATGGTGAATATGAGCATGAATCCTACGGGGAGTTAGGAGTAGAGCTCCTGTGGATGAATGGAAAGGTCTGGAAATGTGAATGAGAAGTCTGTTGGCCCTTGAGTACGTGGTACCAAAGGAGAGCGACTATTCCCTTTTTAGTGTAGAGTGGAGCTAGCCGCCCTTGGGTTGGGACCCGAGGTTAGGAATGGCCACTCTACACCAACTCCTATTGGCCCTCGCATACATACTACCAGGGAGAGCTATTAGTGTAGGGAGGGAGCTAGCCACCCCACAGGACCCGGGGTTCAGCTAGCCACCCTACACCGACTTGTTAGGCCCACTGGGCAAACCGGGGTAGTCAGATAAGGATGCGCGAACTGTGGAGGGGTGAGCCCCTGTTTAGTTCTGAGGGGTTAGACCCCTTGTTACTGAGAGGGCTAGGCCCTATACCGTTCCGTGTTGTACTTTGGGCGTACCCGCTAGCGGAAACGACTGATCGCATGCCAGTGCGGGGTAGATACCCGTGCGCTTATCGCGCGTGCCATAGTCATCGCTACTTCTAAACAATGACCCTGGGGTGGTTGACTGAGTGTAGGATTACGGGGGACTCTCCAGGCCAAGAGAGCCCCACGTGTGCCTTTTACTCTTCAGAAAAGACTGCAATCAAGATCGTTGCCATGAGAAACATGAGAGATCAAGAAAGAGATCTGAAAGTAAACCAATGGGTAAAAGGAATGACTTGTAAAGTAAAGTAATTGGAAAAGATAAATTACCTGTTAGCTTTTACTGCTTTAGTTAGTTTGGTTACCACTCTACTCAGCGTTCGCTGACTCCGTTTTTCCCGTACCCCCTTTACAGGTCCAGGAGTTGAGCAGCCCGAGCCGCCGGCTGCAGAGGGTGCTGGGCCCAGCCGAGTCTAGCAGTAGTTCCTGTTGTTTTACTTCCTTTTTTGTTAGTGAGTTCAGACTCTTGTTACCGTTTATGTTGTTGTACTTTGTTTCCGCTTTACTGTTGTGGTGGTGATATGTACTGTCAGTAGCTTTTACTTCCTTACTGCTGTACTCTTTTACTGTTAGTTACTTAGCATAGTAAATGTGGTTTACTTTCCTATTTTTTGGTTATTTCTTGTTGGACGACTGGATCTTGGGATTAGTCGAGTCGAGTCGCTCTCGTGTCCTGTAAGGATTCAGGAACCGGGTCGTAACAGTCGTCGTAGCTCACAAAACGCGTCTATTAGATAAAATTTATAACCGAAACTCGAAAAGTAAGTCCCGAGTCGAACACAAGGAGGCGAACGTTTGGTTTTATAAAAATCCGCACTTTGATTTTATTTGTTTTTTGTTGTTTTTATCGTTTCTAATTTTTTTGGTACTTTTAGCAAGCAAGAGATTCAGTCGATGAAAACTTTATCTACTTGCAAAAATAAGAGAGAGGGAGAAAGAGAGAGAGAGAAACAATCATCTATTCATGAATAATTGTTTATTATACTATGAAAGCGGAAAATCTACACTACGAAAGTATAAAATGATAGAATGAGGTGAGAGAAATTCCCCTCGACGGTTGCTCGGAGGACGACTCGCTCTGATGTCGCCTGGAGGAAGGTGGTGAGGAGCGGGACGAAGGAGGATGGGGCAGGATGGCATCGCGGCGAGGATCTTCTTCCCGAAGGGCAGTGAGAGGACAGCCATGGGATGCTCCACGAATGGGGATGAGGGGAGGGAAAGCTATTTGGCTTTACTCTAGAGGAGCAACCCAGGCTTGGGACAAGTTCTCTCTAGAGCCTTGGAGGTGGTGAGAGGAAAAAAGGAAGAGATGGTTTGGAATGGTGGTGAGTAGGTCCTTTTATAGTAGAGGAGGAACAACAAATTCGCATCTGGGTCATTACTGACATCCATAAACGTCGTTGCAGCTGTCGCTGAAGATCTACCCTTCAAATCCTCTTGCTTGCACGCGCAGACCATTAGTGACAACTGCAAGCGTCACTAAAGGTGCGTGTCGCTGAATATCCGCGCCCGCCCCAATGGCGCACGCATTGCGCGCTGCGTGCTTCACGCGCCCGTGCTCCCCGCGCCTTGCGCACGCGCACGCTAGCATGCGCTGCACTGCTGCTGCGCGCGGCTACACTGTGCGCGGTGCGCTATTGCGGCTGTGGCTGTGCACGGTGCGCTGCGTGTGGCTGCGGCTGTGCGCGTGCGCTGCTACTGGCCGGTATTAGGCAGCCTGGATGGCACCACATGGCTCATCTAGGCAATCCATTCTTCTTTCTTTTGTAGAGGGTGCTACGATGCTCAGATCGAGATTCCCGCGTTGTTGGACTACAGTCGTCACTCCAGATTCATCCGTACGATCGGATTTTCCATTCGAAACCCATATGGATGTCGCATTGCCCCCCTAACCATTGATCTTCCTTAGACTTCGTACGATGCTATGGTTCTCCGATCTAGACGATTTCAGAGGCGTTAGACTTAGATTGTCGTATTAATCAAATCCGTATGGTCCGATCATCCATCCGAGGTCCTGAAATAAGTCTTCTTCTCTCCTGACCATAAAAATGACCTAATTAACCTAAAATATATACAACTACTCTAAATGCACAATAATGCATGTTATGTAATATTTATAACATGAAATGCAAATATAAGCCTAGGAACATGCGGAATAGGCATTTTAACTTAAATAAATGTGTCTATATCATACCCCCATGCCTATCTTTTGCTAGTCCTTAACAAAATTAAACTACATGCTATGTATAAAATTAAAATTAGGATTAGATCGCTTAGGCCTAAGTCATTTATTAACAATAGAAAATTTCAACTAAGGTCTAAACTACGAATACTCAACAGTACCCGGGTGTCTGCCAGAATGCAGACTGCCCAAGTCCTCGCCTTATTTGAAAAGGGAAGGTACATTTTTTTATTTTCTTCTTTTCTAATTTTTTTTTGTACTTTTGGAGTTTGAGAGTTCCAGGATAACTTTTTACGGCTACCTGACTCGCCCAAGACCCGAAAAAGACTCTAAGTGCTAAGCATCTTGTGAAAATAGTGAAAGACTCACTGGACGGCCGTTAAAACGGACTTCGGGTTTCTACAACCCTAGGTGACCTTGCCTAGAGGTTTATCTTTTCGATCGGTAGCTTTCTCCCTACTTTTATTTATGGGGTTAACATAAGGGCGAACCCAGTGTATATCTCCCCAATTTATTCTACTTCCCCGCTTCTTCCCTAAGTGTTTTGGGAATTATTGTACATTTTTTTGTGAGCTGGGTTCTGGACAGCCGGCCGATGAGCTGTTACCACCGACAACTTGCCAGCCATACTCGTATGATGAAGTGTGGTTTTATATATTTTTTCTCCCTTTTTTTGTTTTTCTTTTTTCCTTTTTTTTTCTTTTTCTTTTTTAAGTATGTGACTTTCCTGATCTAAGATTTACCTAAAGGCAGTACAACGAAAATGGTATTGTGATCTAAGATTTACCTAAGGGCAGTACAACGAAAATGGTATTGTGGCTGGGTTCTTAACAACCGACCGATGAACTATTACCACCGACAACTTACCAGCCATACCACCCTAGATAGTTCGTTAGCTACCCAATTTTCGAAGAAACTGCCGAAAAGTGAGTCAGTGCAAAAAAAAGTGTAGATGCTTAGGCTTAAAGTTTCCCCAAATCAGAGGGCGAGTTGATAAGTCGCATACTTATCATCCCAATTTATTTACTAAATTAAAATGAATTTTAATTGGCGAGAACTCGAGACTAAGCCCACATTTGAATGAACACCCGGCAAATTAAGCCCAAAGACCTGAAGAGTCTAAGTATTCAGGTCCTATCGTATCATTTCCTAAAGTTAATAACTTCCAGATGCCTAAGTTTTCTTCTCCTAATTTTTCTTCTTCTTTTTTATCTTTTTGAATTTCCATTTTTTATTATTATTTTTTTTAAGAAACTAAAAGAAATTCTACGGAGTTAACAAAATGATTTCAGGATTAAGTATCCACCCCCCCATGCCTAAATGATGAAATGTCCTCATTGTAAAAATAAAGACATAAAAAGGGCAGAGTAAACAGAATATCACCTGAACAACGTGAGGAATCCGGTCAGCTCCATAGAGAACGTGAAAATAAACACGTGCTAAATTTAATGCCTTCAACTAGGCATAAAATACATACAAGGAAGAAATTGAGAATTCACAAGTGCGGGTCAGAATCAAAATAAAAATATTGATCCTGAAACCCGCCAGCAGAAGATGTCCACAAACGTGGACCATATTATGATGTAGACCCATGCCCAAGGGTCAAGTAGTTCTAGATGAAAATCACCCAGAACCTAAGATTGTTGTGAAACTTGCAAGGCCAGGCCTGCAGTTTTGTGGTGTGCAACCCAAGACCAAAGTGTCGGACAACGGGTAAAGATGGTTCAATAGGTGTGGCTGTCCACTTAACATTTAACTCAGAAAAATAATCAGTTATTTCGAGCTTGGGTTGCGCATAAAAGATATCATAAGGGTCTTGGTAAAAAGTTAGTGGTTTTAAGTAAATAGAAACCTTTATATCCAAACTTGTTTTTCCCTCAAAATTAACCTCCCAAATTTTCATTTCAACATTCCTATCCTCCAACATCAAGTGCTCAGGTTCCGGGACCTCTAGCATACCATTCACCCCATAAGATTTACCCAAGTCAAGAAATCGTAGCTGACTCAGAATTGACTTGGGTACAATGATTTCCAAATCAAAATCAATCCCTTTGGGGTGTGCTTGAGGAATGGGGCTATTTATTGAATCTTCTAGTAAATGAGGATTCGAATCCTCCAAGTTAGCCCCAACCGAATCCGAATCTTCAATAATTGGGCTATCAAACGGTTCGTCAGATTCTTCAAGCCCATTTGTCTCACTAAAATCATCTTCCTTACGCTCAAGTGAGACTTCACTAAGAGATTCTTCACCCTCAGAATCAAAGAATCCATGATCCTCATTTATATATGTCTCAAAATTGATTGTCATTTCCTAATTCAAAGAGACATATTTTTCCTCACTCCCTGGCTCGGGGATCTTGGGTGAATCAATCAGTTCATCCTCAATAGTTTGCTCTAGCCCAACCTGGTCATCCCCGATCTCAGAAAATGTATCCCCCCGACAGGCACCTGAGCGGGTTCAGACATTGGCTCTCCTGAAGGGGGTTCATCTTGAGAATCATCCCAAGATTTGACTAGGGCAACCACAAATTTCATCCTCATCCTCAATAATTTCCCAAGAAGAAACTCACCCAGGTTCCTATCCCTAACATTTTGGAGCAAATCCACTAGAGAACTATTAAGTTCATCAATCATTTTGATCAAAGGCTCCAATACTTTAGTGCATGGTGTTGGCTGAGCTTCTATAGAATGTATAGCTTCCTCAAATTAGCCAACATCCTATCCTGGATCTGGTTCACCTGAACCGATTGGTTCGGTTCAGGGTTGGGTGGGTTCGTGTTAAATCTAGGGGAGTCAAGATATTGAGGTTCTCGGGTCCCTCCCTGATAGTAAGTCGTTTCAGATTGTTTAAAGGATGGTGGTGACCTATAGCAGTGGAATACTGGGGAGGGTAGGTGTTATAATCATTATATCCTTTTTTATTGTAGATCGGGTTGGTTTGGTGATTAAAGGATGAAGATCTATAATCATCATTGTAGCTTTGGGAAGGATAATAATTATAGTCTTGTTTCCAAGGTTAGGCCCTGGACACTGAGGTCCAGATTCATATCCCCAATCAAAGTTATCCCGGCTAGTGATGGGCAATTACAAGTCAAGTCGGGATAGTAATCATCTTAGGGATAAGTGGTTGTAAGAGGATAGGATGGGAAATGCATGTAAGAAGTGGAAGGATACATTGTGAAGTAGGAGGGAAAACAGAATAGAGAAAGGTGCCCTACAGTACAATCAACCAAACCTATCCTTATGTGGGTAGCCTAAAGACCTACAGACTCCGAGGACCTGTCTTGAGATTATAAACGATTTAGCCTACTTTTATCCGATCAATCCAACCAGTTAGAAGGAGGGACTGGGGAGAAGGTTCTTCCTTTGACTTGCGCCTCCAGTTCCTAGTGTACCCCCCAGCCACGGTCGTTTGATGCTACTCCCCTAGCTAGACATCAGATGGATCAGCAGAAGCAGATTAATCGAAAAAATCTCAATCTGAGCTCTGAAGAGAGAATCAATCCTTAAGGCCAACGTCTTCTCAGTTTTAGTTAGACTTGGGATGATCGTGCTCTTGGAATATGATGGGCCTTTCAGATGGGTTGTGCCATTAATGATCAGTTAAAATGTGTGTGCGTGCACAACCAGGGTTTGCAAACAAGGTTATTTGATGATGTGTCTTTTAAGGTTTAACCTTGTTTAGTAGCTTTTAGGGTTTACTCTTAGGTATATTCAATCAAGGTTTAATAGAACACTTCAAGTTTTGAAAATACAGGTGATGATATGTTCCTTTAAAAATAAAAAATAATGTGGAGTGCCTGGTTCAACCCTAAGAATCAACCCTAAGTGTCAAGCTACTGATAAATCATTTTTAATTTGAGTGGTGCGGCCCAAACAAATCAATCAATTAGCCTATTCGCACCACAAATTAAGACACACAATATCTTAGCCTAATCAGATTTCTACTCACTTATGTGTTTTGAGTTGAAGTGTACCGGGTCCACAGGTTAGATCCCGGTTAAGTGGTAGAATCAAAGTGGCGAAGTGCGCCTTAAGTCGAGAGTTGTGAGTGTTAAGGGGTGTCTCTTTCAGAAAATCCCACAATCAGATAACACTTTTTATTTATTTATTTATTTATGTGGATGGCGAGATGAGTGGAGGTGGCAAACAAACAACCAAATCTATCCTAGGGTTTATAAAAAGCACCTAAGTTGATTTGGGTTTGAGTTATTAGGTTATGGAATGAAAACTAAGGTTGGGGTGGTGTGGGGGACACCTACAAAACCTTCATCAGCACTTTTCTCCAATCTAACCGCTTTGGCCTGCCTCAAAAGAGTACCTACAATCATAGTAAGATTGAAGAAAAAGTGAGATAAAAGTTAGGTAACGCGGAAAAGGCACAGAAAAAAAATCAAAGAGCGTTGCCTCCTCGGCAACGGTGCCAAAATGATGGAGCCGTGTTTCGCGAATTCAAATCGAGGTTTGGAGGACCAATCGTCGTAGCTCGCAAAACGAGTCTATCAGATAAAATTTTATAACCGAAACTTGAAAAGTGAGTTTCGGGTCGAACACAGGGAGGCGAACGTTTGGTTTTATAAAAATCCGTGCTTCGATTTTATTTATTTTTGGTTATTTTTATCTTTTCTATTTTTTTGATACTTTTAGCAAGCAAGAGATTCGGTCGATGAAAACTTTATCTACTTGAAAAAATAAGAGAGAGGGAGAAACAATCATCTATTCATGAAGAATTGTTTGTTACACTATGAAAGCAGAAAATTTACACTACGAAAGCATAAAAAGATAGAATGAGGTGAGAGAAATCCCCCTCGACGGTTGCTCGGAGGACGACTTGCTCTGATGTCGCTTGGAGGAAGGTTGTGAGGAGCAGGACGAAGGAGGATGGGGGAGGACAGCGTCGCGGCGAGGATCTTCTACCCGAAGGGCGGTGAGAGGACAGCCACGGGATGCTCCACTAATGAGGATGAGGGGAGGGAAAATTATTTGGTTTTATTCTAGAGGAGCATCCCGGACTTGGGACAAGCTCTCTCTAGAGCCTTGGAGGTGGTGAGAGGAAGAGAGGAAGAAATGGTTTTGAATGGTGGTGGGTAGGTCCTTTTATGGTGGAGGAAGAACAAATTAGCATCTGGGTCATTACTGACGTCAATAAACATTACTGCAACTGTCGCTGAAGATTTGCCCTTCAAATCCTCTTGTTGGCACGCGCAGACCATTAGTGACAATTGAAAGCGTCACTAAAGGCACGCATCGCTAAAGATTCGCGCCTGCCCCATTGGTGCACGCATTACGTGCTGCACGCTTCACGAACCCCTGCTCCCCACGCCTTGTGCACACGCTAGCATGCGCTGCTGCTGGCCAGTGTTGAGCGGCTTGGATGGAGCCACATGGCACCATCTGGACCGTCCATTCTTCTTTCTTTTGTAGAGGGTGCCATGGTGCTCAGATCGAGATGATTCCCACATTGCTGGACTGCGATCGTCGCTCTAGATCCATCCATACGGTCAGATTTTCCATTCGAAATCCGTATGGATGTCGCATTGCCCCCTAGCCATTGATCTTCCTCGGACTTCGTACGATGCTACGGTTCTCCGATTTAGACGGTTTCAAAGGCGTTAGACTCTGATCGTCGTCTTAATCATATCTGTACGGTCCTATCATCCATCCGAGGCCCAAAAATAAGTCTTCTTCTCTCCTGACCATAAAAAGAACCTAATTAACCTAAAATATATACAACTACTCTAATGCACAATGATGCATGTTATGTAATATTTATAACATGAAATGCAAATCTAAGCCTAGGAACATACATGAATAGGCATTTTATCCTAAATAGATGTGTCTATATCAGCGGCCACTTCCTACTCCCTATTCTCTTCCGCACCTCGCAATGCCAACGAGGTGTCCTCTAACCTTCCATTGTCGCCGTTCTTCGTCACCGGAGCTACTTCACCTTCTTCGGCGCCAGTTCATCACGATTGACCCCTCCTCTACCCCTCGCCGTCCGTTAGCTAGCCTCATCAACTCTACTCCATCTATGTATCATCACCGTGCTACTACAACTTTGCTTCGACCACAGACTCGCCTGGACATCCTCCGTCTTCCACCTCGCCAGCGTATCTCCGACGAGCTCGCATGGTTGCTACATGATGTAAACACATTTATTTCACATAAACTGTCTATTTTTGTGTGTTCTTAGGTGTAGAGTTGCATCATATATTATAAATATTGCATAACATGCATCATCTTGCATTTAGGTTAGTTTGTATAAAATTTAGATTAATTTTCTATTTTTGTGGTCAGGGAACATGGCGACTTTAATCGGGGCCTCGGATTGAAGATCTAACTGTACGGATTTGATCAGGGCGATAATCGGAGTTCAATGACTCCAAGATTGCCCCGATTGGACATCGTAGCATCAGATATAGTCCGAGGAAGATCTGAGATCAGGGGCTAAGATGGTATAAATCTGCACTTCAAGCGACAAATTCGACCGCATGGATGGGTTCGGATCAACAATTGCACCCTAACGATGCAAAAATCAACCCAATCCGACATCCGTGGCACCTTCTAGAAGTCATAGAAGATGGACGACCAAGACGGCGCCACGTGGCGCCATCTCAACTGCCCAAATCGGCCCAGCAGAAGTCTGAAGACCCGCCACACTCTCACTCTCTCCTCAACACAAGATCAAACCTGGGTCGTTGGATCTCGATCCAATGGCCACAAGCGCGTGCCGCGGTTAAAAAGTCGACAAAGAAAAAGCACAGTGCAGCAATTAAGGCGTTGCGGGAGCTGAGAGCGTGCGTTCGAGACATGCGCAATGCATCTCCTCTTCCTGCGTAGGCGTAAAATCTAGCCGCCCGATCTGACTCCAACGGTTTAGATCTTCTGATCAGGCGGACGCGCAATTGAACGCTCGTCGCGTACGCATGATCAGACGCACGATGTAAAGGGCAGGTTGGCATGCGATGATGACCCTTCAATCTGGATCCAGCAGCTTGGAATGGGGCTGCGTCGCGCCATAATGGGTGAAGACGAAGAGGTAGCAGCACGATCGTGGCCGTCTGACCTTGATCGTACTGTTGAGATCTATGCTCAGCCGCTCAACGTTCGAAGATAGAGGGGCTCGAGTGTGTTTAAGCCGTCTTATCTTTCGATCTGATGGCTGGGAATGCACGGTTAGTGAGAGTTAAGGCGCAAGGAAGGAGAGAGGGCGTAGGCAGGTGATGAGAGAGTCATCATGAGCCATAACTAGCTCATTTTGACCTAATAAAGAAGATAAAAGCTCCTACATAACCTAGAAGAAGGCCTAAATGAAGGAATAAGTGCTCTGAGAAGAAAACATGAATTAAAGGTTAAAACTGCAATTTTACCATTGCAGTGCATAAACGTAATTTCTCAGAGGCAAAACATTGATCAAATGGTCTAAATAAGATAAAAAGTGGGTTGAGTCAATCAGAAATGGGTTCATGTGGAATTTAGGAATTAAATAACATTTGGTAACCCTAAAATAGACCTGCTTAAATTAACAAGGTTACGGTCAGAATAAAAATCAATTAAATCCTCTAAAAATCATGGAAAAATATCCCCTAGGGTTTAGAATACTTAATTTGGCCTTTGGAACCCAGTTTGACCTAGATTGGGGTCCTAGCTCATCAATTAACCTAATTTAGGTTTTTACGTAAAATATCCAGTCAAACATGATCAAACCTGAAATCCAACTTCACCATTGGATTCCTTAGGTCCAAATTAGGTTTGTACCAAAATTTGGACCTAAGGGGAGGTCATCTTAACCTACTTTGCAATTTAGTACACCCAAATCACAATTTGGCCCCTTTCTTTTGAAAATCATTGCAGAGAGCCCCCTAATTTCCTCGCCACCTTTGCAATCAAGTCCCACCGCCATTGTTAGGGCAGAACCGACCTCCGGCAAAGTTTAGAGAGGGAATACTCTCTGATTCCTCAAAGATCCCCTCCCAGAAATGGAAGGGAGATTCTCTGAGGAATCCCCTTCCATCTAAGGCCAATCACGATCTCTGGTGTGAACCCAATCTCTCGTGCGAACGCACGAGGGATTTGGGTATCCACCCTCTTTCCTTCTCCGGCTAGCCGGCGGAGGTGATTGCGCGCCCTCCACGCACTAGAAAGTTCGGCCAACACCTATAAAAGGCTCCCCAAACCCGGCCGCAGATCTTCAGACTTGTTTTGGCGGAGATTCCCCCAAATTTTCCTCTCTTCCATCTCTGTCCAAGAAACTCGCAAGCTCCGGCGACCTCCTCCCCTCCTTCTCGTCGCTCTGCTGCCATACCAGCAGTAGAGTCAACTCCGCCTCTTTCTCCCGCGTCGCGCAGTACCAGGCGCGCGTTCTCTTGACCTCGTCCTTGTCGCCACTCCCTCCCTCAGGGTTCTTCTTCTCCGACGACGGCAGCTACGCGCCGTCTACTCCCCTACCTCCCTCCCTTCCAGAACACTCGAGATACCTTCTCCATCTTCCCCTCTCTCTTTTCCCCCTTTTATTTCATTTAATTACCCCCCGACATTGCCTGACCACCCTCATCTTCCACGTCACCGACCGACCTCCGGCGAGCTGCCCCCACCATTCCGCCCCTCCACACGGCTCGCCAACCGTCTCATAAGCTCTGCCTCACCACAAGGAACAATCTCCGCCCATCCACCATCCCTCTACCCCTCCACCACAGCCCCCCGAACAACCCCACACTTCCGGTCACAGGTCGACCTAAGCACGCACGCCTAGGCCGTCCCACGACCTGCAGCACCGTGCACCACCTTCGTCGTGCCACGGCAAAGGTCCCCAGCTGGTCTGATTGAGCTGAGAGGCTTGTTTTGTGTGTGACAGTATTGAATCCCCTGCCGCCATTGACGACGGTTGAAGAAGCTTCAAAGCAGCTCCAGGCGTCAGAAGCTCCAGGCCTCAGGTGCAGTGGACTTGGGCAGCCAGTGCGAAGACATCTGGTCCAGCAAAGAGCGCAGAGACGTCCGCAGTCTTGGCAATCGAAGAAGAATCTTCTGCGGGCGCACGTGGGAGCGGGGCAGAACCAATAGTCCCACATCGGCGAAACGCAAAGCGCAGGTATACTTTAAATTATTTTTGTGATATTACCTCGTTGCCTCCAAACGCACAGGGGTGATGGAGAACAGAAATCAAACGGAGTTCCTGGTCAGGTGTGAGTCGAGAGTTGATAATCACAGGAAACGTCTGATTCGAATTCAAAAAGACATACTTCAGATGCTCGGGAAGGGGCTTGAGTTCCATGACAGGATTTTCAGCAGCAGCGGGCGGTTCGGGGTTTGTATCAGGAACAAGGGTAGGAGTCATAGGTGTGTCTAGATCATGTTCGCACTCCTCTGTTAGCAGGTTTTGATTCTCTAGTGGTTGATCAGGGATAATCAGGTTGTCTTGCGCCACCAGATCACTCATTTCACTCAACAACCGGGAGAACCTCTTCACGAAGCATGGGATCGATTCTTAGATCTCATGCGAAAGTGTCCCCATCACGGAGATCCTAAGTGGGAACAAGTTCAGTCTTTTTACTAGGGACTCCGTGAAGATATTCGTTTATTCGTCAATGCAACGTGCGGAGGAAACATCATGGGTCAACATAAGGACACGGTGTGGGAGATTCTCGAAAACATGTACGAGAACTCCATAAATAATGACTCCATGGGCTTATTCGACAGGACGAATGCCCGCGCATCGACGAATCTGAGAGGGACACATGAGATGCAGGACCTGTCCAATTCTGTCGACTTGGAACTGATGGCCAGTCGGTTGGACAAGGTTTCTATCATAGAAAAGAAGGTGGACGAGCTAACTCGGCATTTGCAGCAAGCCACCTCTGCGCAAAACTCTTTTGCACGACCACCTCTGGCAAGGGAAATTGTGCAAAACATCTATCACCAATCTGCCAAGGGGATGGACCCATATCCACCCCCGTCTACCTCTCGGACCGGAGTGACCTCCGATACATTCTACTCAAGTTGGGGGAATTATGAACCCTCGTATTCTGACTTTCCTGAGGTTCCTCAGAACTGCGAGGACCTCAACACCATCCAGAATGACCCATTTTCCAATACCTACAACCCTGGATGGCGAAATCATCCTAACTTTCAGTGGGCGGGAAATTATCAAAGACCACCATATCAACCCCGTCCACAAGCCCCTCGTCCATATCAGCCGCCTCAGCCTCGGCCCAATCCCACCTACCAATCCGGGCAAAACCAGGATCAACTGACTCTTATCCTTCAAACACTGGCTGACATTCAAAAGACAAATACGGCAATGCAAAAACAACACAAGGACGAGATCACAGAGGTTCGCAACCAACTGGCCCAGATGGCAAATTCCCGCCAACCTGGCACCCTTCCCTCGCAACCTCTGCCCAACCCAAATAACGTGCTAACCCAGAAGCACGTTATGAATCCAAATTCAGGCCAAACACATTTGATTTATCAGGCCCCTACTGCTCCACCAGACGGGATGGAAGCTTCGACATCTTAAGCGGGATTTCAGCAGCAGCCACCCCTCCTACCTAACCCAAACCAAAATCAGGCCGGATTGAACTCTGTAACAACACGTAGTGGTAAAACAACCCAAAATCCACATTATCCGAACCACTCCAAGCCTGATAATAGCCAAGACCCTAGGATAGTTATCCAAGATACTACTATCCCAGATCAAGAACCTGGACTTATCCTAGAGGAACCAACTAGGATCCCATTTCCTAAGGCCTTGACCAAAGGAAAAAGGATAACTAAACCCGTGGCTCCCGAGGAGGATCGGGTCAAGCTCTTTGAACAGGTCCAGATAAACATCCCATTGATAGATGCAATTCGCCACATACCGGCTTATGCAAGATTCTTGAAAGACATATGTACCCCTAAACGTAAGCCGCAAACCAAGGATGGGAATCCAATCGTACTGTCAGAACAAGCCAGCTCTGTCATCTTGAGCAAACTCCCACCCAAGGCTAAAGACCCAGGAACTCCCTTGATTTCCTGCAAAATTGTGAAACCCAATTTGATAGAGCCTTACTAGACCTAGGTGCCTCCATAAATTTAATACCTACATCCCTCCTTGACCACCTTGAAGAATCTGAACTTAAACCCACTGAGGTGACATTGCAGTTAGCCGATCGATCCATCAAGTCACCTAGAGGAATACTCGAGGATGTCATTGTTAGGGTACGAGATTTCTATGTCCCGGTGGACTTCATAGTACTGGACATGGATGCACCTAAGAACCCAAGGGACACACCAATCATATTAGGGAGACCCTTTTTGGCCACTGCTAGGGCCAACATAAACTGCGAAGAGGGCCAGATAGAATTAAAATTTGGGAATCAAAACCTGAAGATTGACATTTTTAAGGCCCAACAAGGGATTAATTGCAGGGTTATAGAGGAAATATGTGATATCAGAGCCGTGGTTGATGAATTCCATATAGAGGACAACCTGATTATCCCTGATCAACCACTAGAGAATCAAAACCTGCTAACAGAGGAGTGCGAACATGATCTAGACACACCTATGACTCCTACCCTTATTCCTGATACAAACCCCTACCGCCCGCTACTGCTGAAAATCCTGTCATGGAACTCAAGCCCCTTCCCGAGCATCTGAAGTACGTCTTTTTGAATTCGAATCAGACGTTTCCTGTGATTATCAACTCTCGACTCACACCTGACCAGGAACTCCGTTTGATTTCTATTCTCCAGCAACATCGTAGAGCCATTGGATGGACTCTCGATGATTTGACTGGTATAAGCCCTACATACTTCACACATCGAATCTCCACAGAAGAAGGCGCACGACCTTCAAGAGAAATGCAAAGACGCCTAAACCCTAACCTACAGGAGGTCGTGAAAAAGGAGATCATAAAGTGGTTAGATGCAGGGATCATCTACCCGATCTCCGACAGTCGTTGGGTGAGTCCAATACAAGTGGTGCCTAAAAAGGCAGGACTTACCATCATCACGACTGAAACCGGAGAAGTCATTCCGACCCGAATAGCTAACTCGTAGAGAGTCTGCATTGATTACAGAAGACTCAATTCCTCCACGAAGAAGGACCATTTCCCACTACCGTTTATTGATCAGATCCTCGAAAAACTAGCGGGAAATAGGTTCTTCTGCTTTCTTGACGGGTACTCCGGTTACAATCAGGTGGCAATCCATCCAGAGGACTAAGAAAAGACCACATTCACCTGCCCCTTCAGGTGGCAATCCATCCAGACGTACGCATTTCGAAGGATGCCATTCAGTCTCTGCAATGCACCTACAACTTTTCAGCGGTGCATGCTTGCCATATTCTCAGATATGGTAGGTGACTATCTGGAAGTCTTCATGGATGACTTTTCAGTTTTTGGAGAATCATTTGACGATTGCCTCCAACACTTGGTCCAAATACTCAGGCGGTGCATCGATGTGAATTTGGTTCTTTCCTGGGAAAAGAGTCATTTCATGGTGCCTGAGGGAATTGTCCTGGGACATTTAATCTCAGAGAAAGGCATCCAAGTGGATCGAGCTAAAGTTAACCTGATTTCCAAGCTCCCTATGCCTAGCTCGATTAAGCACATCCGATCTTTTTTGGGGCACGTCGGTTTTTACCGTCGATTTATCCCTGATTTCTCCAAAATCGCGTGCCCCCTGACCAATCTTCTCTCCAAGGATGTGCCTTTCGAAATTTCCAAGGAATGCATTTAAGCATTTGAGATCCTACGTGACCGAGTCACCCAAGCCCCGATCCTACAATCCCCTAATTGGTCTCAACCCTTTGAGATCATGTGCAATGCATCTGACTTCGCTGTAGGAGCGATTTTGGGGCAGAAAATTGATGGGAAACCTGTGGTCATTTACTACGCCAGCAAAACACTGGATGAGGCTCAGCGTAACTATACGGTTACTGAGAAAGAGCTGCTGGTCGTAGTATTTGCCATAGAAAAATTCAGATCATACCTTCTGGGTTCCCGTGTTATCATATACTCGGATCACACAGCTGTGAGGCATCTCCTTACAAAGAAGGACGCGAAACCTCGATTAATCCGATGGATCTTGCTGTTGCAAGAATTTGACCTCGAGATTCGCGACAAGGCGGGAAAGCAAAATGTGGTAGCTGATCACTTGTCCCGCCTTCCTTCTGAAATAATTGACCCTTCCAGACCTATCACAGAACATTTTCCTAATGAGCACCTCCTGACTATCAGTACAAGTCTTCCATGGTTCGCTGATATAGTTAATTACCTGGCATCACATCAGATTCCGTCCGATTGGCCACAGGCCAAAAAGGACAAATTACGTTCCGATGCCAAGTATTACCTATGGGAAGACCCGTATCTATTCCACATTAGTGCTGATCAGATAATTCGACGATGCGTCGCGGAAGTGGAAATCAAAGACATACTCTCATTTTGCCATGACCAAGCATGCGATGGACATTTTTCAGGACATAAAACCGCATCAAAAGTCCTCCAGTGTGGCTTTTACTGGCCCACAATTTTCAAAGATGCATACGATCACTGTAAGGCATGTTCCCGTTGCCAGACTCTGGGCAACATGAGCCATCGAGACATGATGCCTCTACAGCCGATCTTGGTATGCGAAATTTTTTATATTTGGGGGATTGATTTCATGGGACCCTTCCCGATCTCGGATGGCTTCGAATACATCTTACTCGCAGTTGACTATGTTTCCAAGTGGATAGAAGCCATTCCGACCCGAACCAACAATCACAAAGTTGTCATAAAATTCCTTCATCAAAATATTTTCTCAAGGTTCGGGATTCCGCATGCTATAATTTCCGACGGGGGGACCCATTTTACAAACGCTCAGTTCAGGTCACTGATGACCAAATACGGGGTGTCACACCGAATCTCTACTCCTTACCACCCCCAAACTAATGGTCTAGCTGAGCTATCTAACTGAGAGATCAAGAAGATCCTTCATGTTACTGTTCGACCTGATAGAAAAGATTGGTCTTCTCGGCTTCCGGAAGCATTGTGGGCCTATAAGACCACCCACAAGACCCAATTAGGAATGCCTCCCTTCAGACTAGTGTACGGGAAGGCATGTCACCTCCCCGTCGAGTTGGAGCATAAAGCCTATTGGGCAGTACGGACCTGTAATTTGGATCTTTCTAGGGCTGGAACCCACATAAGACTTCAAATGAGCGAGATCGATGAATTACGCCACGACGCGTATGAGAAATCGCGAATTTATAAAGAACGGGTTAAAGCTTTTCACGACAAACACATTTCTAGAAAGGTCTTTCATCCTGGTCAAAAGGTTTTACTCTTTGATGCCCGACTCAAATTATTCCCAGGAAAGCTAAGATCTAAGTGGGTTGGACCCTACCTAGTTCGACAAATCTTCGGAAATGGAGCCATTGAAATCAGCCCACTCAGCCACGATTCTGAACCCTTTGTCGTGAACGGTCAGAGACTCAAGCCATTTATTGACATGATCGATATAGATTTGGCTGAGTCATCCTTTACCCTCCATTCCTCTTGAGCTGATTGCGCTCAGCCGATGGCGTAAAACTCAGCGCTTAACAGGAGGCAACCCGTCATTCTTTGAAAAACCCGAAACCTTTTCTGACATCTCTATGAGGAATTCATATTGCACTTTAGGATTCATCCATTAGAACAGCCGACTTCACCTCAGGTATCTCGACCCGAGATTAAAAATCGTTCACAACAAGTCACTTCGACCCATTCACTCACCACACACCTGTCCTAATGCATGAACTAAGTTGAAATCGAACCCACCTAATTTACAATGGGGACATTGCAAATCTTAGGCATGGGGGGGTATGAAAGTGCAAAATGTCAGGAAAATTCATATCAAGAAAGGGTTTCAAAAAAATAAAATAAAATAAAATAAAAAAAAGAGAGACTTGAAGGAGGGGAGGAACAATTCAGGGTCATACAAATGAGAAGAGGAAAAGAGTAAAATGACAAAAAAGAGCACAGAATGAAAATGAAAAGAAATAGTCATTAGTAAAAGATTAAGGGGTTAACTGAAGTTCTAGACCGAATCAAGAAAAAGAAAAAAAGTGCTAAGGAGACATAACAAGAGATTAGTAAGAACGCTGGTCTTAGGCCTCTTAGGCTAGATTTGTTAGCTTAAAAATTCACGTATCCGTCAAAATCTAGATAATCCTCAAGAGGTTGAGGAAAATGCGAAGCTTGAGCATTAGGTCTAAGGCTTAGGAAGTATTCGGCCTCGTTAACTGACCTCCGGCTTGCGGGATTCGGTAACCTAAGCACCCCAAATTCACACACAGTCTGGTTCAGTGTGCATAAACATCCAAATCACGCAAAAGCATTTAATGTTCTGAAAAAGTCACCTAGATTAGGAGCGGCCAATCAACACAAGTTGATTTGGACGAGTTCCCAGCACGGAGAGGCGGGAAATTCCCCTCGAAGATGCGTAACAACATATCATCTCCTCGGTGCTTGTCTCTTAGGATATTTAAATATCCTACTAGGGCCATGTAAGCACTCTGCTGGTTCAGATACCATGGGTAGCATTATCACGAAATGTCGATCGCTAGGGTCTGAATTCGGCCACGGAATGCCATGGGCGGGATTATCTCGAAATCTCAAAAGCCAGGGTTCTGGGGGTTGCCATGGGTGGGATTATCTCGAAATCTCGAAAGCCAGGGATCCTTGAGGATTGATGATGGGGACGAGGAATCCGATACAGACTGTGTTGAGAAGCTAATCCGAAGCTAGAAATAAAAAGAAAAGAGAGAGAAAAGCTCTCCAAACAAATAAATCTTCTATCTCTCTCTTACAAAAAACGCACTGCAAACTGAACTTAGGCTAAAAATGTCTCAAGCACGGATGCTTTAACCGCGGAGTCCAACAAACCCTAGGTTAGTTTCTGTGGGCCGTAGAAACCTTTGCGGAGGACTGAGGCTAAAGTGGGTCAGGTCCGGATTTTGGTTGGTACTTGAATACCTCTAGGCCTATTGTTGGCATTCCTACCTAATCACAAAAGAAAAGAAGAAGCACTTATCATGATTGTTGACAAACACTCAGGGTCTAGAATGGAAGTTAAAACCTTGAAATTTTGCTAAGGGACTAGCAAATGCTAGGCATGGGGGTATGATGAGAGCCTCATCATGAGCCATAACTAGCTCATTTTGACCTAATAAAGAAGATAAAAGCTCCTACATAACCTAGAAGAAGACCTAAATGAAGGAATAAGTGCTCTGAGAAGAAAACATGAATTAAAGGTTAAAACTGCAATTTTACCATTGCAGTGTATAAATGGGATTTCTCAGAGGCAAAACATAGATCAAATGGTCTAAATAAGATAAAAAGTGGGTTGAGTCAATCAGAAATGGGTTTATGTGCAATTTAGGAATTAAATGACATTTGGTAACCCTAAAATAGACCTGCTTAAATTAACAAGGTTCCGGTCAGAATAAAAATCAAGTAAACCCTCTAAAAATCATGGAAAAATATCCCCTATGGTTTAGAACACTTAATTTGGCCTTTGGAACCCAGTTTGACCTAGATTGGGGTCCTAGCTCATCAATTAACCTAATTTAGGTTTTTACGTAAAATATCCAGTCAAACATGATCAAACCTGAAATCCAACTTCACCATTGGATTCGTTAGGTCCAAATTAGGTTTGTACCAAAATTTGGACCTAAGGGGAGGTCATCTTGACCTACTTTGCAATTTAGTACACCCAAATCACAATTTGGCCCCTATCTTTTGAAAATCATTGCAGAGAGCCCCCTAATTTCCTCGCCACCTTTGCAATCAAGTCCTGCCACCATTGTTAGGGCAGAACCGACCTCCGGCGAAGTTTAGAGAGGGAATACTCTCTGATTCCTCAGAGATCCCCTCCCAGTAATGGAAGGGAGATTCTCTGAGGAATCCCCTTCCATCTAAGGCCAATCACGATCTCTGGTGTGAACCCAATCTCTCGTGCGAACGCACGAGGGATTTTGGTATCCACCCTCTTTCCTTCTCCGGCGAGCCGGTGGAGGTGATTGCGCGCCCTCTACGCACTAGAAAGTTCGGCCAACACCTATAAAAGGCTCCCCAGACCCGACCGTAGATCTTCAGACTTGTTTTGGCGGAGATTCCCCCAAATTTTCCTCTCTTCCATCTCTGGCCAAGAAACCCGCAAGCTCCAGCGACCTCCTCCCCTCCTTCTCGTCGCTCTGCTTCCATACCAGCAGCAGAGTCAACTCCGCCTCTTTCTCCCGCGTCGCGCAGTACCTGGCACACGTTCTCCTGACCTCGTCCTCGTCTCCGCTCCCTCCCTCAGGGTTCTTCTTCTCCGACGACGGCAGCTACGCGCCGTCTACTCCCCTGCCTCCCTCCCTTCCAGAACACTCTAGATACCTTCTCCATCTTCCCTTCTCTCTTTTCCCCCTTTTATTTCATTTAATTACCCCCTGACATTGCCTGACCACCCTGATCTTCCACGTCACCGACCGACCTCCGGCGAGTCGCCCCCACCATTCCGCCCCTCCACATGGCTCGCCAACCGTCTCATAAGCTCCGCCTCACCACAAGGAACAATTTCCGCCCATCCACCATCCTTCTACGCCTCCACCACAGCCCCCCGGACAACCCCACACTTCCGGTCACAGGTCGACCTAGGCACTCACGCCTAGGCCGTCCCACGACCTGCAGCACCGTGCACCACCTTCGCCGTGCCACGGCAAAGGTCCCCAGCTGGTCTGATTGAGCTGAGAGGCTTGTTTTGTGTGTGACAGTATCGAAGCCCCTGCCGCCATTGACGACTGTTGAAGAAGCTTCAAAGCAGCTCCAGGCGTCAGAAGCTCCAGGCCTCAGGTGCAGTGGACTTGGGCAGCCAGTGCGAAGACATCTGGTCCAGCAAAGAGCGCAGAGACGTCCGCAGCCTTGGCAATCGAAGAAGAATCTTCTGCGGGCGCACGTGGGAGCGGGGCAGAACCAATAGTCCCACATCGGCGAAACGCAAAGCGCAGGTATACTTTAAATTGTTTTTGTGCTATTACCTCGTTGCCTCCAAACGCACAGGGGTGAGGTCCCTCACCTTATCCCACGCTCGCCTCGTCTGCGGTTTCACCTTGCGGATCTGGTGGGCTCCGACCCGACCCAACCTGAGCACTCCTCGCGCATCACCCACCTGCCGGTGCGCCTGGTCCCGGGTGCAAAATCCGACCCGAATACCCGTGGCTCTGGGAGAGCAGCCTTGAGTGAATTTCAGAGAGTGAGAGACACGCGGGTAGAGGGACAGGGTAGGTTTTGCTTCCACCTCTCTATGCAGGCAGGCTGAGAGTTGAGAGACTTAGCCACGAGGAGAAAAAGAAGCAGAAGAAGAGGCTGAGCAAAGAAGAGAAGAGAAGGAAGAAAGAAGGACTGCAGAGAGAAGAAAGAAGACCAAGGAAGGAGAAGACTTCGCAGGAAGGAGAAAAGAAGAGAAAGAAGTTCAAGGAAGAAGAAGACCTATAGACCAAAAGAAAAGAAGAAGAAGGAACGTACGAAGAAGAAGGCAGAAGAGAGAAGAGCAAGCAAAAATCTGAGAAGGCCAAGGCAGAATCAAAACAGGAAGAAGAATAGTTGCATTTAAGACGTCTGATATAGAAATCAGACGTCTAATCCTGTTATCTTTTAGCAATTCTTTTTATAACTCTCTCTCTTTGAATCAATTGTTCTTCATTTAAAAGTTGTATTCCTTAGTTTTAAAAGTACTGAGATTGCTCCCTGTGTTCGACCTCGGATACTCTAGTTTTTCGAGTAATAAAATTCTCTATTTGTTTGAACGCTTTGTCGGCTATATAACAACGTATTATCTTTTAAAACCCAATCGAGAGTGTTTAAACAAAATGGCGCCGTTGCCGGGGAGCAACGGGCACTTTTAAAGCTTTTGATTACAACTTTTTGATCCAATATTTGACCTAATTCCTCTCTTTTGTTGTGCTTATTACAGGGAAATCAAAAAGGAAAGAAGAGCAGCTGCACAACAGACACTCCAAGGAACAGGTAATTTCCATAAGCCCTCCCTCTTAACTCTCTCAAAATCTGAAAAGAAAAAAAAGAGAGAACAATCAACTTAGGGCTACCTGTTTCATATTTAGTAACTCATCAAGTTGCCTGATTTTCATTTCAACACATTTTTATCTGCTCATCCAACTAAGGTAACTAGGGCTAAAACTTTCTTGATTGAGCCCTAGGTGCTAAATTCTGAGGCAACTAAATTGGACCCACTAGAGCCAATTTAAGGATTGCAAAGCTAGGGTTTTTAGAGACACATCTTCTCTTAAACAAGGAAATAAATTTTTCCAAAAAGAGGTGTGCCTAAACCTTGTTTGAAAAGATCTATACAAGAGGAACCCTAAGCAAATCAGCCTTTTAATCCATTTGAACCTTAAAAGAAAGGACCTAAAAGCTCTTAAAGGAACAAGAGGTGAAGTTGATCCCTTGGGTCAACCAACCTTAAAATTAGGTCACTTTTTCACTCAAAATACCTAAAAGTTCAAGTGGAACATTAAGCACCTTGATCTTAAAATAAAAAAGGTAGACTTAAGAGGTCAAG
This sequence comes from Thalassia testudinum, assembly GCA_037157565.1. NCBI lineage: Eukaryota > Viridiplantae > Streptophyta > Magnoliopsida > Alismatales > Hydrocharitaceae > Thalassia > Thalassia testudinum. The sequence goes on from JAZHRO010000038.1 coordinate 732,202, forward strand.
GTCCCCATTCTGGTCTACCTGGAACCGCAATGACAAGAGAGGTCGGGTGGGGGAAACCCTGTAACTCGTGGGGACGCTCTACCGTGTAGGGGTCTTTGCGGGACTCTCCCTCTCTGGCTGCCCAGGTATTTCTCAAGTGGACGACCTTTCTGACTAAGGGGTCCATCCGCCCCGAACCTCTATAGTCACCCAACAATTTTTGGGTGTCTTGATTGGGTCCAGCACCTTCTAATCTCATCACATCCTTCGGTGCATGTTCGGTAGGAGGTCCTTAAGGCCACCCTTAAGACCCCCTTTAGAAATTCACTCTCGTCGAGGCCAAGCCTCGACGCCCTTGTTTGTGCAGCAACCCCACTACATAAATCTTTCATCTGATTCAGACCCTTGTTTAAACGCTTTGTCGGCTATATTACAACGTATTATCTTTTAAAACCCGATCGAGAGCATTTAGACAGCAGGCATGCACTACACCCATGTTTGGGGGCTTTAATGACGTTTAAATATGTCACTAAGGACCCCTGATTTAATGTTTTTAAATGAAATGACCTTTGTACCCCCTCTAATCTACACCTATATATAGCCCTACGACCTCAACATATTTCTCATCCCTTCTTCTCTTCTCTCACCCCCTTTAAAGCTCTAAGAGCTTGTCCCAAACCCGGGATGCTCCTTTAGAGTAAAAATTAGAATTTTTTTGCCTTCTCCCCCTTCGTGGAGCATCCCGTGGTTGTCCTCTCACTCCATTCGGGAAGCGGATCTCGCGACGACGACGATGTCCTGCCTCGCCCTTGATTCCTCCCACTTTGTCCTCCTTCTTCCCGCTCTGTCCGTCTTCCAGGCGTCGCTCCATCCGGCTCATCCTCCAAGCAATCGTCGAGGAGGATACTTCTCTCTCCATTCTCTTTACCACTTTCTAGAGTAGATTTACTACTTTCTAGCATAGATTTCCTACTTTCTAGTTATAATGATTAGTGTAATGAACAACATTTGATGATGAAATCCATGTTTATTCTACCTCTCTTTTGTCTTTATTTGTAATTCTCTCTCTCTCTTCTGTTTATTATTTGTTAAATAGATAACTAGCTTTCAACCAGCTAATCTATTTTGTGACAAACAAAACAAGCGTGTATTTTTAATCAAACGTCCTCCTCCTTGTGTTCGACCCAGAATTTCTTTACGAATTTCGATAAAATTTTATCTATTAACGGATTACTTCGCAAATCGAACTACAACGACAGGTTTTCAAAATCCAATCCTTTTTGCATAGTTTTCCGCTTAACAACACTACACTTCACCAAATTGCCTGCCACCGCTCCCAAAAGCTCCGCCACACCCACGTGAGCAAAACCCCTCAAGAAATTGAGGGGTTTGCTTGCCCTATCCTTCCAACGAACATAACCACCTCTACCTTCGTTTTTCGCGTTCGCCAGCCATCTCCGACCCCTCTCACAGCTTGCCACCGCCACCATCGCCCTCGCCACGCCACAGCGAAGCCCTTGAGCATCTCTGACGTGGCCATTAAGCCATTTTTCTCTTTGCAGGTGTTCGCAGTTCATGCCATTAACAGAGATCCTTCAAGCAACCTGTGAAGCCTAGTTCGTGTCGTACTTTCCCTCAATACCACGCCTAGGCTATGCGGACAACTACCAGGTGCCTTCCCAGGCACCCAATTGCAGCTACCAAGGTCTCAAACATCTCCAATCAGATGCCCTCTCTGCTGCTGCTTCGCGCAAGAAAAGAACCCGGGGATAGTTCCACATTGTGGGAATTGAGAGCGTTGCAGCCACATATATTGATTTTGTGCTGAGGGCTTATCGCCTCAAGAACACCGGGGGTGAGGTCCCCGCACACCGCTCACCTAACCCGACCTGACCTACTCACTCCTCGGCTACTACCCACTGCCGGTAGCCCTGGACCTGATACTTCTCATACCCGAATACCCGACTGGATACTCGGTTATTTGAGAGAGAAGAGGAGGGGGAAATTGTGAGCGGGGGAGGGGGTTTTGCTCTTTAGAGAGGAAACCCAACACTTAGCCGCTGTGAAGATTGGGAAGCCTTTGTGCGTGAATGAAATGACCAGTGGCCTTTTTGGGTTGTTTAAGACGTCTGGATAAGCCGTCAAACGTCTGGATGAAGGGTTGGACATCTGAAAGTAGAAGAACCGTACCTTCATTCTTTTCCGCATGCATGCTGCACGCGCACTCTTCTCTCTCTCCTCACCCCAAACCCTAACCCTCTCCTATTTAACCCCCCTCCCCCAAGCCACTCCATCCATCTCCACCAGCAACCACCTCCGTCCTTCCTTCCTCTCTTCCTTCCAACACGGCGAGAGGAGAGGAAGCGGAGAGAGAGAAACGAGACACAGAGGAGGAGGAGACCACAGTGGGAACGTGGGAGGAGCTTGCGAGGGAACCGTGAGAGCTAGGAGGAGTCGAGCGCGTAGGCGAGGAGGAGCTTGCGAGCAGGAGCCTTAGCCTCCTGCAGCCAGTGGAGGAACTGTTGCAGCTCCTGCGGGCGAGCTCGCGAAGGAGACAGCCGCAGGAGAAGTTCTGTGTACTAACTATTTTCCAGTATCAAATGTCCGGAGCATCTCCCAGACGTCTGGAGTAGTAGAAGGATGTCCGGAGCTGAAGCCGGACGTCTGAAAGCACGCGCAGTGCTAAGGTACGTGCTTTTGTGCAGTTACGGCCATGCAGGCCTCATCGCAGGGATCTTGTTCAACTTTATTTAGCTCTGTGCGTACGTCCGCAGGGGGTAGGCCGTTGGAAAGGCGCAAGGTGCGCCCTTTGAGGTGCTTTTGGATGTCTAGACATGTCGTCAGATGTCTAATCGTACCTTTAAACGACTGGAAGGAGAGTCCGACATCTGGAACTCACCTCAGACGATCGCGGAAGGGTCCAGACATCCGAGGAGCCGCAGGGAACCCAAGGTAAGTGTTGACATCTTTTAAGACATCTTGGACTAGACCCAAACGTTTGATTTTGGACAGTGTGAGTGTTTTTGGCCTGTTTAGGGCCCAAACGGAATCGGATTTCCGCAAACGAAGTACCGTTGCTTTTTGCTTGAGTTTCTTTACGAGTTAGTGTCACTTGTATACAGTTTTGGACTCGGTTGATTTGGTTGGTCAATTGTATAGGTCTCCAGCAAGTCGAGTACACGGAAGCTGCGAAGGCGACAGAATCTGCGACCCGAGCCCCCATTCCTCCTGTATTTGCCGGTAGAGTGGTTTACATTAAAATTAAGATTTAAATAAATGAACTGCATGCTTAGAATAACTCGAATGAACCGTAAGATGAGAATGAACCCTATGTTAGAAATAAATGAGTATGGTTGAGCTTTACCGTTTACTTGAGATGCCTGTAAAACTTTAAATGCCAGCAAATGTACTAGTTACTTAATATGATGCCTTGTCAGTAGAAAATCACGAGCTGCCTGTTTTAAAGAATGGAAAACGGAAATGTAAATAGAGAGATCTAAAAATTTGGAATATGAAACGAAAGGAATATCAGCATGAACCCTACGGGGAATTAGGAGGAGAGCTCCTGTAGATGGGAAATGGGCTGGCCCTTGTGTACACGACACCAAGGAGAGTCACTGTCCCTTTTTTGTAGAGAGGTACTAGCCACCCGTTGGGTTGAGCCCCAGGGTCAGGCCTAGACACTCTACACCGACTCTATTTGGCCCTCGTGTACGTAGATCGAGGTGAGCTACTTAGTGTAGGGAGGGAGCTAGACGCCCCAGGGGGCCCGGGGTTAGGACTAGTCGCCTTACACCGACTCTTGTTAGGCCCACTGGGCAAATCGAGATAGTCGGATGAGGGTACGTGGACTGTGGAGGGGCGTGACCCCTGTTTTGTTCTGAGAGGGCAAGGCCCCGTACTGTTCCGTGATGTACCTTTAGGAGTACCCGCTAGCGAAAACGACTGACCGCATGCCAGTGCGGAATAGCTACCCGCGCGATTATCACGCTTGCCTTAGTCACCGCTACATCGTGACCGTGACTTCGGAGTGGTTGACTGGGTGTAGTGTCACCATGGGAGACTCTCCCGGCCAGGAGAGCACCACGTGTACCTCCTACATCATGGAAAAGACTACAATCAAGATCGTTCCCGTGAGGAATAGGCCAGATCAAGAAATGATTTAAGTGAATAAAGGAACAATAAATTAGAAGTACTTGGTTGAATTAAATGAAAATGGATAGTTGTTTAATTGCATAAATTAATTACTTGTCTTAGTTACCACTCTACTTAACGTTCGCTGACTCCGGAAATTTTATAACCTTGTTCAGGTGAGGGAGTTGAGCAACTAGCACCACTGGCTGCTAATAACGATCGTTTTAGTAATGGTGGTAATAGTAATGATATTGCGATATTGTATGTGTAATGGTGTTGGTTGTTGAGATAATGATGTGTTGTAGTAATTGAGATACCATGAGTGTCATTGTGGTGAGTTGTATGGAATACCAGTCATTACAACCATTATTATTTACTTATCTAATTTTTACTAGTTTTATTCCAGGTCATTCACTGGGAGGCAATTTATTGAATTACATCGCTCTTTGATCTCAAAATTATCCTCTAATTCCAAAAAGAAGCCTTACATCTTATTAAAGAATGAATGAATGTGGACATGGTTTGCCTACTTGCTAAGAATTAATTGTAATGCTTGCAAAAACTAACTATAAACAAGCACCAAACAATTTATCACTATACTTTAAACTGTCTTTACAAGTTATAGTATTAATACTTACATGAAAGTACACAATAGACTAAGATGACATAGTATATTAACTTAACTTACTAGTCTAATATCTACAGTAACACATACAACAGTTTTAGTGACAGACGTAAGCGTCGCTAGATCCCAGAAAACACTATATACAAACCTAAGGAGGGAAACTGGGGTCTGTAGCGACACTTATGGTGACATTTTATTCTGTTAGTAAATATATGGGTTTATTTATAAAAATAATTGGTTGTACTACGTATACATATATATATATATATTTATAGTTTTATTGTATATGTATTTACTTACGTATATACATCATCTCTCTCTCTTCTCCTTCACATAAATATTCATTAGTTGTTCTTCTTCTGTGTTTTCATTCAGCCTTAATGACTTTAACACGCTGCGGCGAAGAGGCGCTTAACAGTCGTCATTAACTCTCTTTAATTAATTAAAAATGTGTTTAATTTGCGGGCACACTTTTCGAGGGATACACAGCACCCAGAGGGTGGGACCAAACCTTTACTAAGCGCACCCTAATTCTCATTAGGCCACTTAATCACGTTTTTCTTAACTCAACACAGGGCCTGCTCAGCCCCACACACACATGCCTCTCCGAGGCCCCTGGCCCCACACAAATCATGTTCAGAATGCTCAGTATGTATCAATGTATAGGTTATTTCGGGTGCCCGGCGCCCGTGACGACTAATCGGCATATGCACAAATTCAATATAAACCACTGCGTGTGGTTTGCAACGCACGATGTGGCGCTATTCGAGCGCCACATCTGCGCTGGAAACCGCATGCAGCTGTGGGCTGAAAGTGATTTTGGCCCTCAATTTGAGGGCCATAATTTATTTAAAAATAAAAATAAAATTTGGAAAATAAAATATTTACATAATACTATATAATTGTTCAATTAATTTTAAATTTTAATTAGATTTACTATATAAATAAATTTACTAAAGTGGACTATTTTTATACACTGATTTTGGTGTTTTCTTGGTTACTTATAGATTAGTTACTAGATGGTCTAATTGACCTCATACAGAGTTATAATACATACATAAGTATTTTATAGACATTTTTATTATATTTTTTCAAATTAATATATGTGTTATTTATATTTAAATAGCAGTTTCAGTTGTTCTGCTTATAAATTAAGTTAAACTTAACGTAATCAGGTATGAATATACGTAAATTAGCATAAATTACTTAAAGTATTTTAGTCTTAGTATACAGATTCAATTTAACTTAATTATAATTCTAAATTACTAATTTAACTAATTTAATTTAACAACTTAGCTATAAACTTAATAAATTCATTATTTATTATCTATAAAGGATTAAATTAAGATAAAAGATTTTATTTACTTATAATCTACATATACATAGATATATATACAGTTTTATAATTTAAACTACTTAGTGATCTATTCAGTTTAATATTACATATAACTTAGTTCAATTTATATATAGCTATATAATTATTGTATTTATTGTCTAAACTAGATCTAAAACCTAAATTACAGTATTATATTTACACAGTTAAGTATACAGTATTTATATATATATTTACATTATCTATTTACATATGTAGCCTAATATATAGCTTAAGTCTATATAAGTATACTTAATATACAAAGTAATATATATATGTACATATATAGATATATAAATATTTTTATTTCTCTTTTGGGTGTTTTACTCTAATTACTTTACTGTTGTTATAGGTTTAACAGAAGTAGGAGAGAAGAAGGGAAGAGTTAACTGAGGAGAGAGTCCTCGGTTCAGTTTTCTCTTTTAAAACATGTTTAGGATGGTGATTTCTGACTAAACTAGCTGACAGAGTTGAGAAAGAGTAGACATGTATGTACCGAAATTAGAGCTCAAGTATTGAACAAGAAAATTTGTTTACATATGAGATGAAATACAATCTACTGTCAGCTAAGATCAAATTAGAGTCTACAAGGTTTAACACTAGAACCTAGCTGTTACAACCTATAATAACTAGACAGTAGCAGCACAAGACCTTCCAGACTCTGCAGCAGCTTAAGTCACTATCCAAATGGGCTAACTGTTGCTGCAGTTAGTCCATTTGAGAAGAACTGTGAGTTTGGAGAGAAAAAAACATGTAGCTGCAAGATGCAGCACTTTGTTTTGTTTACTGGGATCAGAGTCAAACAAATCCAAACTTAAAAGAAACTCAGTCAATCCCAAATCTGACAAGGGTTTAATTTCTCATTAAATCACTAAATACCCTAATTCAAATGCCAAAAACCCTCATCAACAACTTCATTTCAGATGAAATCCACGAATATCACTGAATTAACTCTTCCTAATGCTATAGACAGCATGAAGGAAGAATCAATTCAATCAATTAAAGCCCTTAATTCAGATCCCAGTTTCATGAAACCTTAAGGAGTATTGAGAACTCCTTAGGTTAGGAAATCACCAAACAACCATTAACAAACTTATGAATGCGAGATCAGACTTCAAATTACCACAGTAATTATCCTTAGATCTGACTTTCATTCAATGGATTCAAGACATTATCAAATCAGATTTATGTATGGCTCTTCTAAGATGATTTCTGTCACCAGAAATCCTCTCAGATTCCTTGCCAACAAGGAATTCAAATCAACTTCATTCAATTCGTCAGATCAGGCAGTAAAACTAAAAAGAAAAATCCTTAAAATCCAAATTGAGGAGAAATCTGACAAACTGAAAATTTTGATCCAAAATCAGGGGCTTTTGTGACCAAGAGTGAGGTGAGTGGGAAGCCCCTTAAGTGCTTGTTGACGCCAATCTCAGATCTGAGGTTGAAAACCAACCAGATCTGAAATTGGGTCAGAGTGTATGGGTGGAAGATGAGAAAACATATCATGGAAAATCAGAACTGGACATGAAAATATGGAGAGGGAGATAATTTGAAAACATGGTTCTATGAAGTCTTCCCCTCTGATCTGAAATGATCAGAGGAGGTGAGGGGGGGAGTATTTAAGCCTAATTCTACTACTACAGCTACTTTATCCTAAGGCGAAATTAAACATTAACAATTATATTAATTCTACTCTAAACTACGTAACTACAGCTAAAACTAATATGCAGAATTATAAACCTAATCTAACAGGAAGAATGGGACCTATGGGTCCTTAGCCGATGGCTAAGGAGGAAGAAAGGAGGAAGATGACTCCAGCGGAGGGAAGAGTCTGCTAGTGAGGCTCCAGGGTCGTCCTCAGGTGCTACGAAGTCCTTAGCGACGAGGAGGTTGAGAGAATGTGATGATTTCATCGTCGGTGGCTGTGAAATCAGAGGCTTGATGGGGAGGAGGGACTGGAGTGAACGAATGATCGCTAAGAGGTGTAGGAGGGAGCGATCCCTTGCGTGCGACACCACTGAGGTGCTTAAGTAGCATGCTCAGTGGCTGAGATCACTGTGCAGGTGAGGATAATCAAGATGCAACCAACGGCGAGGATGAGAGGGGCGGAGCACGCGGTGAGCTAAGCACAAAATCTGACCGTCAGATGAGATCTGGGGGAGGGGTGATTGCACACGCAGAATCGCGCGAAACTTCCATTCGAATCTAACCGCAGATAAAGATCATGAAGAGCGACGGACGGCTGAGATTGGCCGTGTTCTTCACGCGCTACAGTGCGTGAGAAGAGCAGCAGGCCTCTCTCTGAAATAAAGGAAAATTTGCAGACAGACCCTTGAACGAAGGGGTAGAAGAATAGCGTGCAGGCCCATAAGTGAAAAGAACTACAACCGGAAGGGCCCTGCAGCATTTCAAAAGGGTCCCTACGGCTTACAAATAGGTCCAAAGGGGAGTTTTTAAGGGCGAGAGTGTAATGCATGAAGGACCTAAGTGTAAACTACCTATTTCATAACCTAAATGATGTCCAATTGCCTTCAAATTTTTATATGTGCTTAATTGAGCATTTAAGACATTGATTATACTTCTGATTTGGCCTTTCAAACTTATTTATGTGTTCAATTGACGCATGGATCATCATTTGTACTTTGCTTTCAGAATATCTCATTTTGTGACCTAATTATGAAATTTTAACACATAGTAAAGGTTTTAGGTCTTTTTCTTTAATTCCCACACTTAACCCTTTTTATCTGTTAATTTGATATTGTTTTACTTAGTGTCTAGCTTAACTTCAGCTTTTTAGTCATGATGAGTAGCCACTCATTAGCTGCCGAGGGAGCTGAGCCTAGTCGAGCCTAGCCTTAGCTGCATTTCTTACTGTTTTCCTTAGCTCCTATTGTACTGGTGAGTATTTTTGTTATATATAATACTGTTTCAGTTACTTTTCTGTCGTACTTGTTTCTGTCATAGTTGTGATGGCCTGTAGCTTGATAGACTATTTCGCTCTATTTCTTTTACTGTCTCTTGTTTCTTTCTGCCTAGTTACGTTGCGTGTGTGGATGTAAATTATTTCCTGCTTTTGGTTATTTCTCGTTGGACGACTAGGTCTTGGGATTAGTCGAGGTGGGCCGGTCTCGGGTCCTATAGCGATCTTGGATCAGGTCGTAACAAGATGGTATCCGAGAAAGGTCGTTCTGAGAAATGAACCAATTGGTTTGAGAATTGGTCACCCACATGCATGTAACTAGGATAACCATCACAATGTATCGCTTTGATCTTCGCTTCGAGTCTTATCTCTTGATGTAATCTGTTATAACTGATAGTTCTTGCTCTTTTTCTTGTGTCTCCTTGTAAGAGATGCCTCGTCGGGGAGTTCCTGAGGCAGGGTCGAAGGGCGGACGTGGCCGTGGGCAGGGTCGAAGGGGCGGACGTGCCGGACCTGAGGCACCAGCCGACCCACCTCTCTTTTCGGGCATTCAGGCCTAGGATCTCGCCCAGATGATCCGAGATATCGTACGGGAGGAGCTCCAGCAGCCTCCTCGGCCACCCCTTCATGAGGACGTGGAGGGAGAGTCCTCTGTGGAGCAGGGGAACCGCCGCAGCGCCATACGAGCTGGAGGGGGAGGGGGTGATCCTCCACCACCCCCGCCACCCTTAGACACTTCTGAGCACATCCCTCTTTACCTAGAGGCGTACCTGTTCCCCCGTTGCAGCTCCACTACGAGCTTTTCAGGTAGTTCTGGAAGCTGAAGCCCCCCTCCTTTAAGGGGGTGAGAGCCCTTCTGAGGTAGAGGACTGGCTGGAGCAGATAGAGAAGCCTTTGCCACGTACCAATTAGAGAGAGCAGGCCATAGGTGGTGGAGGGTAGTCAGAGGCCAGGAGGGGAGAGAGCCGACGTGGGACCAGTTCGTGGCTCTCTTCTGCGTGCAATACTTTCCACAGACCTGGCAGGATCAAAGGAGGCAGGAGCACCACACTCTCCGCCAGGGGGCGATGACACTTAGCGCGTACCGTATGCGTTTCCTGGAGCTATCATGCTTCGCCTCGACAACTGCATCTACTGAGGAGGAGCGTTTGTGGAGGTTTACTGAGGGGCTTCTATTGGATCTCGTCTTTCGGGTTTTAATGATGTATTCGTTGTAGTATTATGAAAGACGATTATCACTTTAATTTATTTATTGCTCGAGATTTTAAAATATCCCGACTTCGAACTCAGGAAGCACACGTCATTCTAGAAACATATGAATTCACAATTGACTATATACTGTTTTACAAAACTTTAAGAGAGAGAGTGAGCAAAAATTTCTCTTTTTCTTCTCTTGTCTTCTTCTTCTCTCTTGTCTTTCAACAGCTTCTCCTTCTTTCTTCTTCTTTTCTTTCTCTTCTTCTGTTAGCTTCTCTGCCTTCTTCTTTCTTCTCCCTCTGCTACAGTTCTTTTTCTCTTCCTTTTCTCTGCTGCTGCTTCTTCTTCTTTCTTCTCTCTTATGCGTCTTCTTCTCCTTCTTCTTTCTTCAGCAGCTCCTTCCTTCTTCTTCTTCCCTTTCTGCCTTTCCTTGCTCCGGACGTCTGATTCTTCGAGTCGGATGCCTTATCGACCCTGTTGCTACAGTGCCTCCTTCTTTCTTCTTCGGCTGCTACGGCTTCTCCTTTACCTTCTTCTTGCTTCTCACGGCCAAGTCTTCGCTGCTTCCCTTCCTTTTCTCCTTCTTTTTCTCTGCTGCAGGAGCTTTACGACTAAGTCCTCGCTGCCCGCTCTTCTTCTTCTTCCTCACCTGTTCCCTGCACACACGCAACGCAAAACCTACCCTTACCCTTTTGCACATCTCTCTCTTTGAATCTCTCTTTGGTACACTCTCCCAGAGCCGGGTAATCGGGTTGGGTTACGTGCCCAGGTCCAGGCGCATCGGCGTGGGTGTGGTGCGCGAGGAGTGCTCAGGAGTTGGGGTAGTCGGGTCGCGGGTCAGGTCTGCGTGGGCAGTGCCGCGAACGAGACCCGATGGATAGGTGAGGAGGGACCTCACCCTAGTGTTTCGAGGCGAATAGCCAGGAGCATTTTTTCAATTTATGTGTGGGTGCGTGCCCACACACTTCCAAGGTGGGACTAAAGTCCCACCTCCGATCTCGGGCATCTGCGGGAGGAAGGTTCGTCCAATTGGGGCAGCAGCAGAGGCCTGCGACCCCAATTGAGGTCCTGAGTGCGTGCGTAAAAGCCTTTCGCGCAACCTGGGCTGCAGACTTGGAGCTGAAGAGGCTTGGAGCTTCTTGTAAGCTTGCTCCAAGCTTCTCGTCAATGGCGGCAAGGGTACGAGACCTGAAACCACCAGTACGGCCTTGCGGCTCTGTCAGAACACTTGGTGAGCTTCGTTAGAGCACGGCGAAGACAGTGCGGGGGTCGGCGTGGCGTGGGGTGCAGATTTAGTGTCAGTGAGGTGTCGCAGTGCTTAGGGGGTGATTGGCGAGGCGGATGGAGACGTGGAACGGCGGGAACACCTATCCGGAGGGTGACCAAAGATGGAGAAGGTGGTGATGGACAGTGGTGGTCGGTGGGTAGAAATAGCAAATAAAAAGGGGGAAATAAAAGAGAGAGTAAGGGGAAGAGTTTCACCTACTTAACTGATGAAACAGAGGGAGGAGGCGCTCGACACGTGCCTGCCGACGCCGGAGATGAAGATGCCCAAAGGGGGGTAACGGCGACTAGGAGGGGATCTGGAAGGCACCAGCTGGTGCGGCCTGGCGCAGGAGGATGAGGCGGAGTGAACTCTGCTGCAGGTATGGCAGCAGATCGACGAAGGGGAGGAGGAAGGGTCACCGGAGCCTGCGGGCGCTTGACCGGAGGAGGAGGAGACGAAGTTTGGGGGAATTCCTCGGCCAAATCAGGCTTGAGACGACTGAAGAGCCCTGCCGTCCCTTTTATAGCGGTAGGCGAGAGGAGAATCTCGAGGAGAGATCGTGGAGAGCTTGCCGGAGTTGGCTGGAGATGGAGACCCATTCCTCTCACGCATTCGCACGAGAGGAGTGGGTGATGGCAGGACATGGGAGGGGGTCCCTACGAAAGAGGACGACGCAGGGAACCCCTGTTTCGTTTCTGGGAGCGGCCCCCATACCCTGTGCAGCGCCATCCTCCGCGCAAGGTCGCCAGAGGTATGGGCGGCTGCGTGGGGTGGCAGAGGACTGTTCTGCAAAGAACGAAAGAGAAGCTAGGGGGTAAAATACAAGGGTTCAAAAAGATAAGGGTCGAAAAGTAATTTAAGAGGACCAATGTGTAAAGTAGGTCAAGATGGCCTTCCTTTAGGTCCAAATTTTGGTATAATCCTAATTTTGACCTAAGGAATCCAATGGTGAAGTTTGATTTTTGGTTTGACCACGTTTGACTGGTCAATTTGCACAGAAACCTAAATTAGGTCACAAATTGGGTATGGTTCTCAATTTAGGTCAAGATAGGTTCCAAAGGCCAAATTGAAGATTCTAAACCATAGGAAATATTTTTCCATGAATTTTAGGAGGTTTAGTTGATTTTTATATTTCCTGAAACCTGGTGAATTAAAGCAAGTTTGTTTCAGGGTTACATAATGTCATTTAATTCCTAGAAGTTGCTATAACCCTTTTCGGATCAGGTCATCCCACTTTCTTTCTTATTAAGCCCATTTGATCTATGTTTAGACCCCTAGACACCCCATCTGTGTACTGCATTGGTAAAATTGCAGCTTTACCCTTTATGAATTATTTTATTCTTAAATTTAGAATTCTCTGATTTAGGCTTTTCCTTAGGTTTTGTAGGGGCTTTTGTACACTTATTTGGATCAAAATGTGCTAGTTGGGGTTCATGATGAGGCTCTCATCAGCTTTGACCGACGATTCGGGGGTATGTGAAACCCCTATAGTTGCCCACTTTCTCTCGTGTAGTTGAGGTGGCCATGACTTATGAGGAGACCAACCCGACCGCGCGAGACACTGACGGCGGATGGAAAAGGCCCTACAAGCCCAAGTTCTCACAGGGTCGTCGGGAGAGGAGGCACACAGTGGTCGCCGGAGAGTAGTCTCGTTCTGTGGGGCCACCAATGGCCTTTGGGAGCCCCAGACAGCAACCAGCTGCCAGCTCCAGACCTTCGTCCAGTCACCAGCAGAGACAGACTGAGGGAGGAGGCTGTGTTCCTCTCTACTACCAATGTGGCCAGCCAGGCCACATCAAGAGAGACTGCCCATCTAAGGCCTGAGTACAACAGATGCTCCCCGCACCGAGCACTGGAGGTTGAGTTGGCAGCTGCAGTCACTAGGCACGTGGAGGAGGACAGTAGTCACGAGGAGGGTACCGACCAGTTGCTGCCCACTCGACCCAGAGCGTGGCCGCCCCGTCTTCACCTAGGATTGAGGGGCGCATCAATGCCCTAACACACAAAGATGCTAGGGCTTCAGGTTCTATGGTGGCAGGTATGATTATTGTTTCTGGCAGATTAATCTATGTTCTTTTTGATTCTGGTGCCACACATTCCTTTGTCTCCTAGAGTTTTGCTGTCAGTTTGGGACTGAGCAGTGTATTGTTAGAGGTTCTGTTCCTGATTAGAGGGCCAGGTGGACAATTGTTCATAGCAGAGGAGGTCTTTGCAGATTACGAGGTCACTATAGGGGGACATAGTCTTCCCACCGACCTGATTGTGACCTCGATGGAGGACTTTGGCGTGATTCTAGGGATGGACTGGCTATCTTCCTATCATGCCTTGGTAGACTGTTTTGGGAGGAAGATCATCTTCTCCATACCAGGGTTGCCTCCCTTCGAGTTTCACGACCAGTCGGTGGACGGAGGTTTTAGGTGCATCTCCGCGCTTCGAGCAGCGAAGCTTTTGGGCCAGGGGTGTGAGGGCTTCTTGGCTTGTGTTGCAGCAGAGCCTAGTCCCATGGCTGATTTTCAGAGTATCCTGGTGGTCTGCGAGTACCCCGACGTTTTCCTAGAGGAGTTGCCAGGACTATGGCCTGAGCATGAGATCGAGTTTGAGATCTCACTGGTACTGGGGACTAGCCCCATTTCTACTGCACTGTACAGGATGGCACCGCTTGAGCTGCGAGAGCTCCAGTCACAGTTACAGGACCTATTGGAGAAGGGCTATGTGAGACTCAGTGCGTCCCCATGAGGAGCCCTCGTGTTGTTTGTGAAGAAGAAGGACGGTACCCTGCGACTTTGTGTCGACTATCGACAGTTGAATCGGGTCACCGTCAAGAACAAGTACCAGCTACCTCGTATCAACGATCTCTTTGACCAGTTGAGAGATGCCACAGTGTTCTCTAAGATAGATCTGATGTCAAGTTACGACCAGTTGAGGATCAAGGAGACCGATGTCGCCAAGACAGCTTTCCGTACACGGTACAGGCACTATAAGTTCTTGGTCATGCCGTTTGGGCTGACCAATGCTCCCACTGCTTTCATGGACATGATGAACCGTGTTTTCAGACCATATTTATACCAGTTTGTGGTGGTGTTCATCGATGACATTCTAGTCTACTCACGGCATCAGGCGCAGCATGGACAACATTTACGTATGGTCCTAGATACCTTGAGATGATGTAGGTTGTATGCCAAGTATAGCAAGTGCGAGTTTTGGCTGAGACATGTGACTTTCTTAGGCCACGTGATATCGGAAGATGGATTGGCTGTGGATCCAGCCAAGGTTGAGGTCGTGCTCAGGTGGGAGAGACCACGTATAGTGACAGATGTACGCAGTTTTCTGGGACTGGCAGGCTACTATCGATGGTTTATCAGAGGATTCTCTCAGATTGCACGTCCTATAACTCTGCTGACCCGGAAGGACATGCCCTTTTCCTAGACCGACGAGTGCGAGGCGTGTTTTTAGGAGTTGAAGGAGAGACTAACTTTAGCTCGTGTACTTACCATTCTAGACAGTAGTGGCGGGTTTGTGGTCTACACCGACGCATCATTGCAGGAGTTAGGTGGTGTGCTCATGCAGAGGGGTCATGTTGTCGCTTATGCTTCACGGCAACTGAAGCCCCATGAGCCTAATTACCCCACCCATGACTTAGAGCTGGCAGCTGTTGTCTTCGCGCTGAAGACATGGAGGCACTACCTGTATGGTGAGACCTTTGAGATCTTCACAGATCACAAGAGCCTCAGGTACCTATTTGACCAAAAGGAGCTCAACTTGAGACAGAAGCGTTGGTTAGAGCTCTTGAAGGATTACGACTGCAGCATCTCCTACCACCCAGGGAAGGCCAATGTGATGGCTGATGCCTTAAGCCAGAAGGCGCCCACCCACTTGGCCAGCTTGCAGGCACAGAGTTGGAAACTCAAGGAGGAGGTGGCCAGTTGGTGACCCCGGGAGTCACAGGGGTACTGCGGGGTAGTGACAGTGATGCGACAGGCACGACCAGAGCTAATAGATCGCATCATTGCAAGACAGATGGCTGATTCGTACTTATAGACACTGCGAGATAGGGTGCTAACTGGGGACCCAGGAGACTTTTCCTTCTCAGACAAGATACTGCACATGAGGGTACGCCTATGTCTTCCTAGAGACGAGGAGTTGTTGAGAGAGCTCCTGATCGAGGCGCACAGGTCCTGGTTCACTATACACCTCGGGAATACAAAGATGTACCATGATTTACGACGTGACTTCTGGTGGAGAGAGATGAAGCGGGATGTTGGTGAGTTTGTCCATCAGTGTTTGGTATGCCAGCAGGTGAAGGCCGAGCAACAGAGGCCTGCAGGGCCGTTACAGCCACTTCCTGTGCCAGAGTGGAAGTGGGAGAGCATCATCATGGACTTAGTGGTGGGTCCACCAGTTACCCAGCAGGGACACGACGCAGTTTGGGTGAAGTAGACCACTTGACGAAGACGGCACGGTTTCTGCTAATCCTAGTCACTTTTGGGCCAACACAACTAACAGAGAGATACATAAGAGATGTGGTGCATTTGCACGAAGTCCCTCATGAGATCGTATCTGATAGGGATACTCGTTTCACTTCCCAGTTCTGGGCAGAGTTTCATAAGGCATTGGGGACCCGTCTGAGGTTCAGCACCGCATACCACCCCCAAACCGACGGGTAGTCAGAGCGCACCATACAGACACTCGAGGACCTCCTACGCTCTTGTGTACTAGACTGGAGAGGTTCCTGGGAGGAGCATTTGCCCCTGGTAGAGTTTGCATACAATAATAGCTACCATTCGAGCATCGGCATGGCACCTTACGAGGCTCTATACGGGCGGAGGTGTACCGCACCCTTGAGTTGGGTTGAGGTGGGGACTGATGAGAATCTCATCATAAACCCTAACTAGCACAATCTAACCCAGATATGTGAGAAAAAAGCTCCTACATGACCCAAAGAAAGGCTTAACTCAGAGAATTCTGAGTTAATGAATAAAAAAATCATAAGGGGTAAAACTGTAATTTTACCAATGTAGTATGCGAACAGGGTAATTAAGGGTCCAAACACAGGTCAAACAAGCTTAACAATGAGGGAAGTGGGTTGATCTGATCTGAAAAGGGTTATAGCAACTTCTAGGAATTAAATGACATTCTGTAACCCTAAAACAAACCCACTTCAATTCACGAGGTTTGAGGCAGGATAAAAATCAACTAAACCCTCTAAAAATCATATAAAAATATTCCCTAGGGTTTAGAACCTTCAATTTGGCCTTTGAAACCTATTTTAACCTAAAAAGAGAATCATGCCCAATTAATAACTTAATTTGGGTTTTTACGCAAATTGGTTGGTCAAACATGGTCCAACCTAGAATTAAATTTCACCATTAAAATCCTTAGGTTCAAATTAGTCTTGTATAAAAACTTGAGCCTAAGAAGAGCCCTCCTTGACCGACTTTATAATTTGGTCCTCTTTATTTACTTTTTGACTCTTATCTTTTGAAACCCTTGCATTTAGGTCCCTAACTTTTCATCATTCTTTGCAGAACGGTCCTCCCTGCAACTTCTGCGTAGCGCCATACTCCGGCGACCTTGCGCGGAGCATGGCGCCGCGCAGGGTAGGACTGCCGTCCTCTAGAACAGAAGCAAGGTTCCCTACGACGTCCTCCGTCGCAGGGATCCGCCCATGCCCTCTGCCGACCACCATACCTTCCGTGCGAACGCGCGGAAGGTATGGGTGTCCCATCCGGCCATACTCCGGCGAGGCTGGCATGACGCCACCTCACCCTTCTCTACGTGCCAAGCCCTTTATAAGGACCGGCAGACCTTGCCGGCTCCTTCAAGTTTCCTTTGACAGAGAATTACCCCCCTCTTCATCCCTTCCTCCTCTGGTCAGAGAGCCTGAAGCTTCCGGTGAACTCCTCCTCTTCCTCCTCGTCACTCTGCTGCCCTACCTGCAGCAGGGTTTGCCCGGCTCCGTCGTCCGCGCCAGGCTGTACCCACTGGCGCTCTCCGCCTGCTTCCTCGTCGCTGAAACCCTCCTCCAGGGAGTCTTCGTCTCCAGCTCCGGCAGATACGAGTCGGCTGCTTTGCCCTCCCCCTTCGTCGAGTAATTAGGTAGAAAGCTTCCTCTCTCCTTCCCTTGTATTTTCCCCCTTTTAAACTGTCCTTTCGACCACCCAGCCGCCACTGTCCAGACCACCTTCACCACCTCCGATCACCCCCTCCGGCGAGACCATCTCACGACCACAAACATTCTCACACCTCGCCGACCAGCCCAGAAGCTCCCTCACACTCCACTCCACCGATCTCCCCTCTCCATTCACTGCCAAGCGCCACCCGACCACCCTCCGGACAAACCCATCTTTCCGGCCACAGTCTGACCTAGGTCAGCCACTCCACGCACTCCCTCACCCCGTCGACCACCGCACAAGCTTCGCCTCACTCCAGCGAAGCTTCCTACGTATTCTGACTGGGCCGAGAGGCCGTAGCTGCGATTTCAGGTTCGCACCCCTTGCCGCCATTGTTGACGAGCTGCAGCAGCTTCACCTGCAGCTGCAGGCACCCTCCAGCCCAGGTGCTTGTCCCAGGTTGCGCGGGCAGGAGTCGCGAAGACACCCAGGCCCGCACCTGGGGCGAAGGCCTCACGGGCTGCCTCAATTGGCTGCCGATCGCTCGCCTGCGGGCGTCAACTTGGGAGGTGGGACTTTAGTCCCACCTCAGAAGTGCGTGGCCAAGCGCCCGCACTTAAATTGAAAAAGTGCCTAAGGCTTATCGCCTTCGAACACAGGGGTCAGGTCCCTCTCTCGCACGTAGCGCGCCACGCGCTCGCTCACCCTCGCTCGTGCTCTGTAATGACCCGATTCCCGAGTCCCTACGAGACACGAGAATTGGACCGACTCGACTAATCCCAAGACCTAGTCGTCCAACGAGAAGTAACCAAAAGAGCAGTAAAATAAACCACATTTAACATGAAATATAACTAACAGTAACAAAATACAACAGTAAGAAAAAGAACTACTACAGCATGTACCACCACAACAGTAGAACAACTGAAAGTTTTCCCTTCGAAGAGGGGTGACGTAATAAATGCAGAAATAAAATATAAAGCAATCTCACAAAAAAATCAATCGCACAAGTACACAAAGATTTTTAGGTGGAAACCCAAACCGGGTGAAAACCACCACCTAACCCTCTCGAGTTAGGATTTTCCGATCAACCTAGTTGATCAAATCCACTAACCGAATCACTCTAAAACGAGGGTGATTCAACCTCAGTACAACCACGCTACAAGTACGAGGGTAGCGTTCCTCAACCCCTTCTCTCCACGAGAAGGATTTTGTCCCACGAAGGAGACGGGAATTCGCAAAGCGAATACCCAACTAAATAACAAAGATAAAATAAACAACAAGTCCTATAGAGCCAACAAAGTAATTATGAACCTCGCTTCTATAGGAATTAGGAAACTCCCCTTTGCAAGGAGTGCGTCGAGGATGACGCGGGTGCGTGAGCCACGCAACGGCGCAATGTCGCTCTCGTGAACAACGGCGGGAGAGCGGGTGCGCAACGGTTTGATGCTCTCAAGATGTAGAACTTGAGCTTAGAGAGCAAGAGCTTGTTGGACACAAGAGTGTGAGAGTGTATTACAAGGTGTCTCTTGGTGTATCTTTGTGTATCAAAGGCTCCCCTCTATTTATAGAGGCCTTAGGAAGGCTTTGGAAGGCTTAGGAAAGGTTCTATAGCCGTTGGGAACAAAGCCCAAGAGAATCAGGTCGAAATCAGGACAATGATTACATTTGACAGGGTGATCAGATGTCTAACTCTGGCATCAGATGTCTGGAAGGCCACTTTAAGACGTCTGATTTAAAGGTCAGACATCTGATTCTATGCGGGTTTCCTCCTGACTTGAATCAGATCTAAACAGGGTTCTAGCGCAAGTCCATCAGACGACATATAGGACGTCTGGCACTATGTCTGGACGTCTGGAAACCTACTTTTACTATGGGAATGGATTTTCCAAACGTTGCAACGGCTAGAAAATCTCTGAGAAGAGATTTTGGGTCAGCCGAGGCAAAACGGTCAATTATCAGACGTCTGGAAAGGCCTAAGGACGTCTGATAAGGCTCTAACGGTCATATTCTTGAGTGTTTGCAAAGCTAGCCAACGGTCCACTAATTGGACGTCTGGCAAATCCATCAGACGTCTTCTAAGACGTCTGGTATAAGGTCTGGACGTCTGATTTCATCAGACAGAACTAGGTATGTCCAGCCTAACAGATATCAGACGTCTGAAACAACAGTCAGACGTCTTAAAATACTTTATCAGACGTCTGATTTGGGAATTAGACGTCTGGAAGTGCTGTTTGAACCCTATATTGGTTTTCTAAGTATTCTACAGAAAACCTAAGTATCCTAGGGTTGTGCCGGTGTTCCTAGGACTACTGTTAGGGTACTTTGAGGCTCTTTAACAATATTCTAAGGAAAATAAAAAGAGCAAGAAAATAAAGACAAGAGATACAAGAAAGGATTAAAAAGAATCTATCCTATTCTTCTTGTCTTCTATCTTCAATCTGTCGCTCCACGCGAACCTCCTCTGTTCTTCATTAAGCTCCTCCAATCCATCCTGGATGCGAGCTCGAGTTCCGTCTAAACACGTCCACATTTGCAATTGACCTGAAATCTAGGACTCAAATTGCAAATGTTAAATAACACGTGTTTTGTTATCATCAAAATAAATGATCGTGGTGCTCTAGCACCAACAACAACATTTATAACATAACAAGAACTGCGGGTAAAGAAAAGTACAGAGAGTAACAAAAATTACTCACTACAGTGGAAACTAAAGGAGGTACAAAAGAACAGTGGTAACTCTACTGGACCCTACTCGGCCCAGCATCCTCTGCAGCCGCTGACCCTGGCTGCTCAACACCTGGTCTTGAAAAGTAACGAGTGTAACACGTCAGCGAAACGCTGAGTAGAGTGGCAGCTAAACTAAAGAAGCAGTAAAGTGCACAGAAGCTGTTTTAGTTTCTTTCTTCCTTTATTTACGTCTTTCTATTGTTTCACAATTTATCTATTTCTCAGATCCTTCACTTGATCTCGAATGTTCCTCGTGGGAACGATCTTGATTGCAGTCTTTTCCGAACAGTAGAAGTAGCACGTGGTGCTCTCCTGGCCGGGAGAGTCCCCCGTGGTGATCCTACTCTCACTCAACCACCCCAAGGTCACGGACAGACATAACGGTGACTACGGCACGCGCGATAAACGCACAGGTAGCTAACCCGCACTGGCACACGGTTTGTCGTTTCCGTTAATGGGTGCGCCCAAAGCACAGCACGGAACCAGTACAGGGCAGAGCCCTCTCAGGGGTCTAACCCCTCCACAGTAACCAAACAGGGGCCTTGCTCCTCCACAGTCCGCGCACCCTCGC
The DNA here is from genome assembly GCA_037157565.1 of Thalassia testudinum. Classification (NCBI taxonomy): domain Eukaryota; kingdom Viridiplantae; phylum Streptophyta; class Magnoliopsida; order Alismatales; family Hydrocharitaceae; genus Thalassia; species Thalassia testudinum. Next base: position 753,104 of record JAZHRO010000038.1, read on the forward strand.
CTGACTACCCTGGTTTGCCTAGTAGGCCTAGCAAGTCGGTGTAGGAGGCTAGCAGAACCCCGGGGCCCGTGGGGTAGCTAGTGCTCTCCCTACACTAGTAGCTCTCCTCGGTACTACGTACACGAGGGCCAGCAAGTCAGTACAAAGTGGCCAGACCTAACCCCGGGTCCCTGGGGCGGCTGGCTCTGCTCTGCACTAAATAGGTAACATGTGCTTCCCCTAGTACTACGTACCCAAGAGACAGCACACTACCACGTCTTTCTTTCTCAGTTCCATTCCTTTCTCTTTCCAGGAGTTCTACTCCTAATTCCCCGTAGGGTTCCAGCTCTTTTAACTCAGACATCTAGGTTTCACCTTCCAGTTTCACGTTCTTACAATCCATGTTCTCAATCACGTTTAGTTATTCATAAAAGGCAGCTGTTAAATCAAATTACAGGCAGCTATTTATTCCTTTCCACTTTTCCAAGACTGCAGTATTCATATATTCCACTAGTTTTCCCATCCTAGGATTCATGCCATACCCTTGGATCTATCATACAATCTGGTTTTCCAGCCCTACGATTCATGCAACACCCTAGGATCTATCATTCAATCTAGTTTCTCATTCCTAAGATTCATGCAATGTCCTAGGTTCTATTTATGGTTCCATAGTTTAACAGATTATGCTAATAAACTTAAAAGCTGCTCTACCAGTTACAACGGGAGTACTGGGGGCGTGGTCGGGAATCCCGCGTGCCTCCGCAACCCTCGAGACTGCAATGGAACGGGGTCCTATCACAAGGATCAAACACAAGGAGTTTCTCAAAACAGTATATAATTACTGTAGACAGGTAGAGGATTTAATTCCGAAAAGAACGCAACTCGAAACGCGGAAAACGGACTCCGAACGGGCCCTAAACGGGTCGAAAACGACGAAATAGTGCAAAATCAGACGTCTGGAACCTCTTCCAGACGTCTTAAAATGAGGATCAGATGGTACCTTCGCTCTGTATAGCCTCTCAGACATCCAGAAGCCTGCGGGGGCGTCTAGCCTAGTTCCCAGACGTTCGATGGTCACCCCGGACGTCTGGAAGTCGTTCCCGTCGTCTGGCACTGCAGCCAAACGTCTAATTCGCGTTGGATGGTGAATCTCAGAACCTGCGCGTACCCATTCCTCGCTCTCAGTACGGACGGTCGAAGAAAAGGAGGGAGTAAGAAAATAACTTACCTTTCAGACGTCTGGACAGTCCTCCAGACGTCTTCCCCGTCGTCTGGTTGGAAACCCAGACGTCTGATTTTGGAAAAACTTCCAAAATCAGAGCGCCACTCGTCCTCCGCCCGCGACGCACGGCCGCGCCGCGTCTCGTCCGCCTGCTGCTCGAGCTGCAGCAGGCCTCCCGCGTCATCCCGCATCTGCTGCTCCCCCGCCGGCCGGCTCTAGCAGCCCTGGCAAGCTCGCCCTCATGGCCAAGTGCCTCCTCCCTCGCGCGGCACCTCCTCCCGCACTCACCGCGGCTGTCGCTGCCGCCGCTCGCTCGCACTCGCACTTACGCACCTGCTGGAAGGAGAGGAGGAAGGGAGCGGAGGTGATGAGAGTGAGGGAGAGGGCGTGGCTTTTTAAAGCCGCGAGGGGAGAGGGAGAGAGAGAGAGAGCAGCGCCTGCGGAGGTGAGAGGGGAAAAGAGCATCTGCAGGTCTGCGCACGCAGGCGCGCAGACGAAACCCACCGTGCCGCGGAAAATAAATCCTAGAAGTCTGGAATGGGTCCCAGACGTCTGGTCAGACGTCTGGGCCAGCTCCCAGACGTCTTAAAGGACGTTTTGAAGCTGCGGTCGTAACACGCTCACGCCCTGCGGGTCTGGGCAGGATCCGATTACCTAAACTACGCACTCCTCGCCCACCACCGCACGCTGGTGGGCCTGGTCCCGGGCACGATACTCGTACCCGATTACCCGGCTCTAGGAGAGCAGTCCTAAGAGACAAATCTGAGAAAGAGAGAGACGTGGGGAAGGGTAGGGGTAGGTTTTGCTCTGACCCTTATGTGAGCGTGCAGGAAGAAAAGAAGAAGAGAGGCGGCCGAAGCCTTAGCCACTCAGGGCAGCTGAAGAAGAAGAAGACAGGAAGGAAAAGAAGGAAGGAAGGAGAGAAACAGAAGAAGAAGAAAAGAAGAAGGAAGGCACTCTAGCAATGCCATAGATAAGTCGTCTGAGCACAGCATCAGACGTCGGAATCACCACAGCGGCAGAAGGCAAAGAAGAAGAAGATCACCACAGTTGCCGGCTAAAGAAAGGAAGGAAGGAAAAGAAGAAAGAAGAGTGTAAGAAGAAAAGAAGAATAAAAAGAAGGAAGAAGACATTGCCACCAGAAAGAAATAAAAGCAAAGAAAAGAAGAACAAAAGAAGAAGGCAGAAGAAGAAGAAAAGAAGAAAGCAAGGAAGAAGAAAGAAGAAAGAACAAAGAAAGAAAGAAGAAGAAGAGAAACGGCCAAGGAAGAAGAAAAGAGAGAGAAGAAGAAGAAGCCAAGATCTCTCTCTCTCTCTTATTTTTGTAACATAATAGAGATCTTATTTAGACTTCTAGAAACATAGTTGCTCCCTGAGTTCGACCTCGGGAAAACCTTGTTCCAAGTAAAAATTTTTTGGTAGTAATCTGGTAGCCGTTTTGTCTTATGCTATAACGACTGTACTTAAACTATAATAAACATAAAGACACAACAAGACAAGGCGGCTTACACCTGGCATCGCTACCAGGGACCAAGTGAGAGGTTGTCCCCAGGCTGATGCGGCAGAGTCAGGAGGTGATAAAGCAGATTCACAGGTGACTTCTCTCTGTCAGGAGCAAGGAAGAGCTACGTCGACAGGAAGCATAGGGAGGTACAGTTCGAGGTCGAGGATCACGTCTTTCTCCGTGTTTCGTCCATGAAGGGCTTGCAGCATTTTGGAGTGAAAGGGAAGCTTGCACCTGGATTTGTGGGACCCTTTGAGGTTTTGGAGCGGATTGGACCCGTTGCTTATAGGCTTGCCCTTCCTCCCCAACTCTCTAGAGTGCACGACGTGTTCCACGTGTCCAACCTCAAGAAGTACGTCGCCGATCCCAGCCATGTTCTGAGCCACGAGAGTATCGAGGTGGGAGATGACCTGACCTATCCCGAGAGGCCAGTACAAATATTAGACAGAGCCATCTGGAGTTTGAGGCGGAAACAGGTATCAGTGGTGAAAGTCCTATGGAGAAGCCAGCGATACGAGGAGGCCACTTGGGAGCCTAAGGCGGCAATGCGAGAACAGTACCCGGAGCTCTTTGAGGGTACGTCTTTTTAAATCTACTTTGATCCTCTTTAAGTTTGTTATGCACTTTTACGCAACTTTCTCCGCACCCTACTTGGCTTAAGTTTCGGGGACGAAACTTCCTTTAAGTTTGTTATGTTGAAATGACCCATGGCCTTTTTGGGTTGTTTAAGACATCTGGATAAGCTGTCAGACGTCTGGATGAAGGGTTGGACGTTTGAAAGTAGAGTCGTACCTTCTTTCTTTTCCGCGCGCATGCTGCACGTGCACTTTTCTCTCTCTCCTCACCCAAAACCCTAACCCTCTCCTATTTAACCCCCCCTCCCCCAAGCCACTCCATCCATCTCCACCAGCCACCACCTCCGTCCTTCCTTCCTCTCTTCCTTCCAACGCGACGAGAGGAGAGGAAGCAGAGAGAGAGAGGGGATGCAAAGGAGGAGGAGAGAGCAGCGAGAGCGTGGGAGGAGCTCGCGAGGGAGCCGCGGGAGCTTGAAGGAGCTCGTGCGGGAGGAGTCGAGGGCGCGGTCGAGGAGGAGCTTGCGAGCAGGAGCCTTGGCCTCTTATAGCCACTGGAGGAACTGCTGCAACTCCTACGGGTGAGCTCGCGAAGGAGACAGCCGCGGGAGAAGTTCTGCGTACTGGATATTTTCCAATATCAGACGTCTGGAGCATCTCCCAGACATTTGGAGTAGCAGAAGGACGTCCGAAGCTGAAGCTAGACGTTTGAAAGCACGCGCAGTGCTAAGGTATGTGCTTTTGTGCGGTTACGGCCATGCAGGCCTCACCACAGGGATCTTGTCCAGCTTTATTTAGCTCTGTGCATACGTACGCAGGGGGCAGGCCGTTAGAAAGGCGCGGGATGCACCCTTCGAGGGTCTTTCGGATGTCTGGACATGTTGCCAGACGTCTGATCGTACCTCTAAACGACCGGAAGGAGAGTCCGATGTCTGAAACTCACCTCAGACGATCGTGGAAGGGTCCGAACGTCCGAGGTAGCTGCAAGGAACCTAGGGTAAGTGTTGACATCTTTTAAAATGTCTGGGACTAGACCCAGACGTCTGATTTTGAACAGTGTGAGTGTTTTGGCTTGTTTAGGGCCCAAACGGAATCGAATTTCTGCAAACGAATTACCGTTGCTTTTCGCTTGAGTTTCTCTACGAGTTAGTCACTTGTACACGGTTTTGGACTCGTTTGATGTGGTTAGTCAATTGTATAGGTCTCCAGCCAGTTGAGTACGCGGGAGCTGCGAAGGCGACGAGATCTGCGATCCGAGCCCCCATTCCTCTCGTATTTGTCGGTAAAGTGGTTTACATTAAAATTATGATTTAAATAAATGAACTGCATGCGTAGAATAACTTGAATGAGCCCTAGGATGAGAATGAACCCTAGGGTAGAAACAAATGAGTATGGTTTGAGCTATACTGTATACTTGAGAAACATGTAGAACCCTAGGATGAGAATGAACCCTAAGGCAGAAACATATGAGTATGATTGAGCTACACTGTTTACTTGAGATGCCTGTAAAACTTTAAATGCTAGCAAATGTACTGGTTACTTAATGTGATGCCTTGTCAGTAGAAAATCACGAGCTGCCTGTTTTAAAAAATGGAAAATGGAAATGTAAATAGAGAGATCTAAAAACTTGGAATATGAAATGAAAGGAATATCAGCATGAACCCTATGGGGAATTAGGAGGAGATCTCCTGTAGACAGGAAGTGGGCTGGCTCTTGTGTACGCGACACCAAGAAGAGCCACTGTCCCTTTTTTGTAGAGAGGTACTAGCCACCCGTTGGGTTGAGCCCCGAGGTCAGGCCTAGACACTCTACACCGACTCTGTTTGGCCCTCGTGTACGTAGTACCGAGGTGAGCTACTTAGTGTAGGGAGGGAACTAACCGCCCCAGGGGGCTCGGGGTTAGGACTAGCTACCCTACACCGACTCTTGTTAGGCCCATTGGGTAAACTGAGATAGTTGGATGAGGGTACGTGGACTATGGAGGGGTGAGACCCCTGTTCTGTTCTGAGAGGGCAAGGCCTCGTACTGTTCCATGCTGTACCTTTAGGCATACCCGCCAGCGGAAACGACTGACAGCGTGCCAGTGCAGGATAGCTACCCATGCGGTATCACGCGTGCTGTAGTCATGCTACATCGCGACCGTGACTTCGGGGTGGTTGACTGGGTGTAGGATCACCACGGGAGACTCTCCCGGCCAGGAGAGCACCACGTGTACCTCCTACATCATGGAAAAGACTGTAATCAAGATCGTTCCCGCGAGGAATAGGCCAGATCAAGAAATGATCTAAGTGAATAAAGGAACAACAAATTAGATGTACTTGGTTGAACTAAATGAAAATGGATAGTTGTTTAATTGCATAAATTAATTACTTGTCTTAGTTACATGTAAATGGCTAATTACCACTCTACTCAGCATTTGTTGACTCCAGAAATTTTATAACCTTGTTCAGGTGAGAGAGTTGAGTAGCCAGCACCACCGGCTACTGAGGGAGCAGGGCCCAGTCGAGTCCAACTTTAGCTACGTTTCTTACTATTTTCCTTAGCTCTTGTTGTACTAGTGAGTATTTTTGTTCTATATAATACTATTTTCGTTACTTTTCTTCCGTACTTGTTTCTGTCGTAGTTGTGATGGCCTGTAGCTTGATAGACTATTTCGCTTTGTTTCTTTTACTGTCTCTTGTTTCTTTCCACCTAGTTACGTTGCATATGTGGATGTGAATTATTTCCTGCTTTTGGTTATTTCTCGTTGGACGACTAGGTCTTGAGATTAGTCGAGGTAGGCCGGTCTCGGGTCCTGTAGTGATCTGAGATCGGGTCGTAATGGTGAAGAAGTGAAAGATGAGAAGAGGGACTGAAGAGGAAAAGAAGCGCACTGTAGCAAGGCTTAACTTAAGTCATTTGATATTGTGATCTGTCATTTGATATCTCTGACATCGTGCACTGTGGCTATAGTGATTACTTGCATTATGTGGAATATTTGTTTGATAAGCACCATGCATTTATTTGAAATAATTGTAAGGGTAATTGGTGATTTAAATCACCATTTTTACCCCATTCTTTTTACACCTTGACATTAGTTTTCATATTTATATCATTCTTACTTGCTCATATTTATGGTGATATTATGATCCTTGAGATTAATTGCAACACTTGCTCCTTGCATTTGATCTCAGATTTCATTCAAGTTATAAATTATATTTATTCATGCACTATTTCGGCTATATTGCAACGAAGTGATTTTAAAACCCCGATTTAGGACGTCAACATGTGTGGCATGACTGTTGTTGGGTTTTACCATGGGAGTGAGCTGGCCCTTGGGTACACACACATACTGATGAGAGCCTCATCATGAATCCTAATTAGCACATTTTGATCCAAATAAGCATACAAAAGCTTCTACAAAACCTAAGGAAAAGCCTAAATCAGAGAATTCTAAATTTAAGAATAAAATAATTCACAAGGGGTAAAACTGTAATTTTACCAATGCAGTACACATACGGGGTGCCTAAGGGTCTAAACACAGGTCAAATGGGCTTAATAAGAAAGAAAGTGGGATGATTTGATCCGAAAAGGGTTATAGCAACTTCTAAGAATTAAATGACATTCTGTAACCCTGAAATAAATCCACTTTAATTCACGAGGTTCCAGGAAGGATAAAAATTAACTAAATCTCCTAAAATTCATGAAAAAAAATTCTCTAGGGTTTAGAACCATTAATTTAGCCTTTGGAACCTATCTTGACCTAAATTGAGAACCATACCCAATTTGTGACCTAATTTAGGTTTTTGTGCAAATTGATCAGACAAACGTGGCCAAACCAAAAATCAAACTTCACCATTGGATTCCTTATGTCTAAATTAGGTTTATACCAAAATTTGGACCTAAGGGAAGGCCATCTTGACCTACTTTACAAATTGGTCCTCTTGAATTACTTTTCGACCCTTATCTTTTTGAACCCTTGCATTTTGCCCCCGAGCATCTCTTTTGTTCTTTGCAGAACGGTCCCTCTGCCACCCCATGCAGCCGCCCATACCTCCGGCGACCTTGTACGGAGGATGGCGCCGCGCAAGGTATGGGGGCCACTCTCAGAAACGAAAAGGGGGTTCCCTGCGTCGTCCTCTTTCGCAGGGATCCCCTCCCATGACCTATCATTGCCCACTCCTCTCGTGCGAACGCGCGAGAGGAATGGGTCTCCATCTCCGGCCAACTCCGGCAAGCTCTCCACGATCTCTCCTCGAGATTCTCCTCTCGCCAGTTGCTATAAAAGGGACGACAGGGCTCTCCAGTCGTCTCAAGCTCATTTTGGCCAGAGAATTCCCCCAAACTCGTCCCTTCTCACTCCGGCCAGATAGACGACGCTTCTGACGACACTTCTCCCTCCCCCTCGTCGCTCTGCTGTCGCACCTGCAGCAGAGTTCACTCCGCCTCGTCCTCCCGCGCCAGGCCGCACCAGCTGGCACCTTCCAGATCCCCTCCTCGTCGCCGTTACCTCCCTTTGGGCATCTTCGTCTCCGACGTCGGCAGGCACGCATCGAGCGCCTCCTCCCCCCCCTTTCTTCAGTTAAGTAGGTGAAACTCTTCCCCTTACTCTCTTTTTTATTTCCCCCTTTTTTATTTGCTATTCCCACCCACCGACCACCACTGTCCATCACCACCTTCTCCATCTCCGGCCGCCCTCCGGTGAGGCATTTCTGTCGCTCCACGCCTCCATCCGCCTCTCCAGCTACCCCTTAAGCACCACGACACCTCACTGACCCTAAATATGCACTCCATTCACCATGCCACACTTCTAGAACACCCCCCGAACACACCCACTCTCACGCACGCAGTGTACCCTTGGCGCATGACCGCAGGCACTCTCGCGTCTCGCCGACCACCGCTGCACACTCGCCACACTTGGGCGAACCTCCCTGAGCCTTTTGACATGGTTGTAAGGCCGTTTTAGTGTTTTCAAGGCCCAAGTGCTCGCCGCCATTGTCGAGCAAGTGTAGCTTGCTTGGGAGCTTCACCCAGGTCTCCTCGTCCCAGGCAACAGGTCCCAGGTCGCGCAGAATCCGCTTGTGCACACACTCAGGTTCGAAATTGGGGTCGCAGGCCTCTACCGCTACCCCAATTGGACGAACCCTCTTCCCGCAGGTGCTCGAAAACGAAGGTGGGACTTTAGTCCCACCTCGGAAGTATGTGGGCACGCACCCACACATAAATTGAAAATGTCACATAGGCTATTCGCCTCGAAACACTGGGGTGAGGTCCCTCCTCACCTATCCACCGTGTCTCGTCCGCGGTACTGCCCACGCGGACCTGACCCGCGACCCGACTACCCCCACTCCTGAGCACTCCTCGCGCACTACACCCATGCCGGTGCGTCTGGACCCGGGCACGCGACCCAACCCGATTACCCGGCTCTGGGAGAGCGTACCAAAGAGAGATTTAGAGAGAGAGAGATGCGGGAAAGGGTAGGGGTGGGTTTTGCGTCGCGTGTGTGCAGGGAACAAGTGAGGAAGAAGAGGAAGAGCGGGATGCGAGGACTTAGCCACGAGAAGTGAGAAGAAGGTGAAGGAGAAGCCGTAGCAGCCAAAGAAGAAAAAAGAAGAAGAGAAGACAACAGAAGAAGGCACTGTAGCATTGGGGTCGATAAGGCGTCCGACTCGGAAAAGCAGACGTCCGGAACAGGGAAAGGCAGAAAGGGAAGAAGAAGAAGGAAGGAGCTACTAGAGAAAGAAGGCAGAGAAGCTGATTGAAGAGAAGGCACAGTGAAAGAAAAGAAGAAGAGAGAGGAAGAAGAAGCCAAGACAAAGAAGAGAAGAAAAAGAGAAACTTTTGCTCACTCTCTCTTTCTTAAATTTTTGTAAAATAGTATATAGTCAATTGTGAATTCATATGTTTCTAGAATGACGTGTGCTCCCTGAGTTCGACCTTAGGATATTTGAAAATCTCGAGTAATAAATAAATTAAAGTGATAATCGTCTTTCATAATACTACAACGAATACATTATTAAAACCCGAAAGATGAGCCCAAACACTTTTTGGCACCGTTGTCGGGGAGCAACGGCCATTCTAGAAGCTATTTATTCACAATTTTGGATTTACTACTGACTTAAGCTGTCCTCTTTTGTTGTGCAGGAGCACAAGGAAACAAGCAGCCGTACAACAACCATGCCAAGGGACAGGTAATTTTCTATCCTCTCTTTTAAGCCCCTAAAATTCTAAAGAGGAAGAAAAAGAAAAAGCAATTTAGGAATAACCTGTTGTCCATACCTAGTAAATCACAGAAGTTGCCTGTTTTCAAATTTCAACACATTTTATCTGTACATCCACTAAAGGTATTTAGGGCTAAAAGCTTCTTGCTTGAGCCCTAATTACCTAACCTTGAGACAACTAACTGGACCAATTAAAGCCAACTTAATGATTGCGCAGCAATCATAGGTCTTAATTAGCCTAGATTAAGTTAGGACTTAGCATAAGTTGAGGTTATTCATGCATGCATACGCATTATCTGCATCTTTACTGCTTTCCTTTAGCAATGCATAAAATAATGTTATAATGTGCTGATTAAGTGCATTATGTCGATTGCAGAGAATAAGCTGATCAGGGACTGGATCTGAAGCTGGATCAGGAATAACGGGAGTTGCAGCAGAGGTGGAGCAGAAGGCCTAGTTTAGATGTAGGAATAATAATGTAAGGGGGTTAAAGGTTTTCTATTCTATTAAGTAGGAATAAAGCAGTAAAATGTGAAGAGCTTAGGTCCATCCTAACCCTAGGATAGCCTAGAGGCTTCCCCAAGCCTTAGCCACCCTTAGATTAGGTCACAACACCCTACGAAGCCCTAAACCCTAGTTCCAACCCTTCTCTGGACGTCCAGATAAGTTTTAAGACGTCCAGGACCCTTAGCCAACTCCCGCACACTTCAAACCCACTTCTGCAGTGTTATTGGACGTCCAGACACTTTGTCAGACGTCTAATTTCTGCAGAATACCCAAAACAGAACCCGAAACCCTTCCTAACTCTGATTGGGCATCCAGACAACAAGTATGGACTTCTGATTTTTGAGTATAAGACGTCTGATTGTATAATTAGACGTCTGATACTACTCTCCAATTCCTGTTTTGAGATTTAAGCCTTGATCTTGGATCTCTAGGTCCCTAAACCCAATTCCAACCTTATAGGAACCTAAATTAAGGTGCCCTAACCCTAGTACATCACCTCTAGACCTCCCTAAGGACCTAATTAGGTCCTCACTAAACCTAATTGACTTGGGTCTTAGTCAATTCCATCAGCCTATTCAATTGGACTCATTGAGTCCAATTGAGCCCTGATCTCAGCATACACTGTCCAATTGGACTCAGTGAGAGTCCAATTGACCTAGACCTTAATTAATTGAGTTGTTTTACTCTCAATTAAGTTTCCACACACCCAATTAAACTTTTATTAAGTTTAATTGCACTTTACCTTAGTGAATTAGGGTTTATAACCCTAATTTGAGACCTACCTTGACCTAAACCCACTAGAACCCAACCTAATCAACCTAGCCACCTAAGTTTCGACCCACACACACCCACACACGCCATCCACACGAAAATATCTAGCCTAGAGTTCTCTAGAACTCTCTGCCATGTGTGGTTGCCTTGGTTGCCAAAAATAGCAACCAAGAGCCATTCAATTTTTAGATCCACATTTGGTGGATCTAAAAACCACCATCTACCCTCTCTCTCTCACTCTCCCACGAGCTCCCACCATAGGCCTCTCTAGAGAATTCCATAATTCTCTAGAGAGCTTCCATTCGTTCTATAAAAAGACCCCATGGGTGGCCATTGGCACCCATTCACTCCCTTGGCAATTGCTCTCCATTGGAGCCATTCACACCACCTCCACTTATCCACTCACTCCACCTCCACGAGCTCACTACCACCACCATGGAGGACACCATGCCGGGATGCTGGATCAACCCTACCTCTCTCCAAGGGTCGGCCTAAGCTACATTGGCCGCCCCTCCTTCTCTCGACCACTCCAAGGCCATCGGGGACCACCCCTGAATGCCCTCTTTTCTTCTAGCTCTAGATCATGCTCTCCATAATTTTTATTGCTTTCATTTACTGCTTAGTAGAGTAGTTTCTCTTCTCCCCCAATGATGCATGCGAAATCCCCCCGTCGATTGTTGTATGCAATCGTTTTCTGGTAGCTAGGTTTAATTTCAAGCATTCCTGTATAAGCTTTCCTCTAGATTTCCTGTACAAACAACTCTCCCCCAATGAATGAATGAAAAATGCATTTATATATATCTCTCTTTATGTGTTTGAAATCACCAAGAGCTGAATGATTATTTTATTTGCGTGATTTAAGTGCCTGTTCTTTAACCGCCTATATATTGCGCACCAGAATACTAAGTAGAGCGGCTTTAAGATCGATTTCAAAAACAGAAACACGCCTCCCAGAGACGAACGACCGGGACTCAAGTTTCGTTATTTTACAAAATAATATTTTTGACGAACGTTTTGCGCGACTATACTACGACTTTCGACGACTTTCAAATGCACGAAAATGGCTCTCCGTCACTTAAGACTCAACGCTAGGTTTTTAGAGACACACTTTCTAATCAAAAATGGAGAATTCCCAGAAGAAGTGTGCCCAAACCATTGGTTGAAAACATTTATCAAGAGAAACCCTAAGCAATTCGGCTCTTATATCACTTGAACCTTAAAAGGAAAGACCTAATAAGCTCTCAAAGGAACTAATAGGTGAAGTTGATCCCTTGGATCAACCAGCCTTTAAATTAGGTCACTCTTTGCACTCAAAAGGTTAAAGTTCGAGTGAAATCCTAAAGCACCTTGATCCTAATTAAAAGTGGTAGACTTAAGAGGTCAAGGTCCCCATTTTGGTCTACCTGGAATCTCAGTGACAAGAGAGGTAGGGTGGGGGAAACCCTGTAACCCGTGGGGGTGCTCTACCGTGTAGGGGTCTTCGCAGGACTCACCCTCTCTGGCTGCCCAAGTAATTGTCAGGTGGACGACCTTCTGATTAAGGGATACCATCCGCCTCAAACCTCTATAGTCACCCAACATTTTGGGTGTCTTGATTGGGTCCAGCACCTGCTAAACTCGTCTAATCCATCAGTGCATGTTTGGTAGGAGGTCCTTGAAGCCTCCTCTAGAAATTCACTCTCCTCGAGGCCGAGCCTCGGTACCCTTGTTTGTGCAACCAACTCTTCACATAGACCTCTCCTATGATTCTGAACCTAACTCACCTTCTTCTTCCACAATGGCTCAGCCAGTTGAGGAAGAGAATAATCTTGAGCACCAGCTCCAGCGACTCAATGACCTCTTCCAGAACTTCATGAACCCACCGCAGCGTCCCATGATGCGAGATCACTATAATCCCGCTGCGGTGGTAATTGAGCCTCGAGTCAGAATCCCAACTAGAGGACCTGATTCTGAACTGAAGCTCAGCATGATTCATGCCATACCTAAATTCCATGGTTTTAATTCTGAAGACCCCTTCCAACACATCAAACAACTAAAGCATCTAGCCCAGACTTTCGGGTCATATGCTCATAATCGGGATATCTTACTCATGAAGATGTTCTCTTTCTCCCTTATGGACAAGGCAGCCCATTGGTATCAGACCCAGACCCGTCCGATCAACACTTGGGAGGAACTTTAGTTTGAATTTGTGAAAAAGTTCTTCCCCGTTGGTCGAATCAATGCCTTGCGCCATCAGATTACTCACTTCACGCAACAGACGGGAGAACCTCTTCATGAGGCATGGGATCGTTTTCAGGCTCTCATGAGAAAGTGCCCCCATCACGGAGTTCCTAAATGGGAACAAGTCCAGTCCTTTTACCAGGGACTCCGTGAGGATATTAGACTGTTCGTCAATGCAACTTGCGGAGGGAATATCATAAGTCAACATGAGGACACCGTGTGAGAGATTCTCGAGAATATGTGCAAGAAATCCATCAATAATGAGTCCATGGGACTATTCGACAGGACGAATACCCGTGCAGCAATGAACCTTAGGGGAGGACATGAGACGCAAGGCCTGTCCGCATCAGTCGATCTGGAATTAATGGCCAGTCGATTGGACAAGGTATCTATTATTGAGAAGAAGGTGGATGAGTTGACTCAGCATTTGCAGCGAGCCACCTCTGCGCAGAACTTCTTCTCACAACCCCCTCCCACACGGGAAGCTGTGCAACACATTTTCCACCGACCTTCTCTTGGGATGGACTCGTATCCACCCCCATCTGACTCTCGGATCGGAGGAACCTCCGATCCTTTCTATTCTAGCCGGGGGAGCTCTACTCCCCCATTCTCTGACTTTTCTGAGGCTCCTCAGACCTGCAAGGACCTCAACGCCATCCAGAATGACCCTTTTTCCAATACCTATAATCCTAGATGGCGAAACCATCCCAACTTCCAGTGGGCGGGGAGTTCCTAGAATCCGAGACCACCCTTTCAGCCCCATCCACTAGCACCTCGTCCTTATCAGCCGCCTCAACCTCGACCCAACCCCACTTATCCATCCGGGCCAAACCAAGACCAAATGTCCCTTATCCTCTAGACTTTGGCTGACATTCAGAGAACGAATGCGGCTATTCAAAAGTAACATAAGGACGAAATCACAGAGGTTCGAAATCAACTGGCCTAGTTGGCAAATTCTCGCCAACCAGGCATGCTTCCTTCTCAGCCTCTACCTAACCCTAATAGCGTGCCGACCCAGCGGCACGTTATGAACCCAAACCCGAGCCAAGCACACATGGTTTATCAAGCCCATTCTATTCCTTCACCTGACGGGATGGAAGCTTCAACTTCTTATGTAGGTTATCAACAGCAGCAGCCCATTCTACCAACCCCCAACCAGAACCAGGTAGGACTTAACTCTGTAACAACTTGAAGTGGTATGGCGACCCAAGATCCACCTTATCCAGACCACTCCAAGACTGGTAGTAACCCAAATCCTAAGGCAGTCATCCAGGATGTTCCTTTCCCTATCCCAGATCAAAAACTTGAACCTATCCTAGAGGAACCAACCAAGGTTCCATTTCCCGAGGCCTTGACCAAGGGAAAGAAGACAACCAAATCCGTGGCTCCTGAGGAGGATCTGGTCAAGCTCTTTGAGCAGGTTCAAATAAACATCCCCTTGATGGATGCGATCCGCCACGTATTGGCTTACGCACGATTTTTGAAAAACGTGTGTACACCTCAGTGTAAGCCGAAAACCAAGAGTGGGAGCCCAATTGTACTGTTAGAGTAAGCCAGCTCTGTAATCCTGAGCAGACTCCCACCCAAGGCAAAAGACCCAGGCACTCCCCTGATTTCATGTAAGATCGGTGAAACCCAGTTCGACAGAGCATTGTTAGACTTAGGTGCCTCTACAAACTTGATACCCACATCCTTACTCAACCATCTAGAAGAATCTGAGCTAAAACCGACCGAGGTGACACTACAATTAGCAGACCGATCTATCAAGTCACCTAAAGGAATTCTTGAGGATGTTATTGTGAGGGTGCAGGATTTCTATTTCCCTGTAGACTTTATAGTCTTAGATATGGACACACCTGAAAATCCAAGGGATACACCGATCATACTAGGGAGACCTTTTCTGACCACTGCAAGGGCCAACATAAGTTGTGAAGAGGGCCAAATAGAACTGAAATTTAGGAATTAGACTCTCAAAATTGATATCTTTAAGGCCCAACAAGGGATCAACTGCGGTGTTATTGAACAAATCTGTAATGTTAGAGCTTTGGTTGATGAACCACAACTTGAGGACAACATGATTATTCCTCATCAACCACAAGAAGATCTTGAATCGCAATTAGAGGAGTCAGATCCTGATTTAAACAAACCTGTAACTCCTACCCTTGTACCCCACACTCACTCTAAACCACCCACTGCTGCTGATAACCCCATTCTTGAACTCAAACCCCTTCTCGATCATTTAAAATATGTCTTCTTGGGTTCTAATCAGACATTTCCTGTGATTATAAACTCCAGACTCACACCTGATCAGGAATCCCGTCTGATTACTGTTCTCCAGCAACATCGCAGAGTCATTGGTTGGACTCTTGATGATTGGACTGGAATAAGTCCCTCTTATTGCACACATCATATTTATTCTGAAGAAGGCGCACGACCTTCCCAGGAAATGTAGAGACGTTTGAATCCCAATATGCAGGAGGTCGTGAAAAAGGAGATCATTAAGTGGTTAGATGCAGGGATCATCTACCCGATCTCCGACAGTCGTTGGGTGAGCCCAATCCAGGTTGTGCCTAAGAAGGTAGGGCTCACCACCATTACGACTGAAATTGGAGAAGTCATACCTACCCGTACAGCCAACTCGTGGAGAGTCTTCATAGATTACCAAAGACTCAATTCCTTCACAAAGAAGGATCATTTCCCACTACCATTCATTGATCAGATTCTCGAGAAATTAGCGGGAAATAGATTCTTCTGCTCCTTAATGGGTACTTCGGTTATAACCAAGTGGCTATTCATCCTGAGGACCAAGAGAAGACCACATTCACCTGTCCCTTTGGGACATACGCATTCCGAAGGATGCCTTTCGGTCTCTGCAATGCACCCGCGACTTTTCAGCGGTGCATGCTTGCCATATTCTCTGATATGGTAGGTGATTATCTGGAAGTTTTCATGGATGACTTCTCAGTTTTTGGGGCATCATTTGGTGATTCCTCCAGCACTTGGTTCATATACTCAGGCGTTGTATTGACGTAAATTTGGTTCTTTCTTGGGAAAAGAGCCACTTTATGATGCCTGAGGGGATCGTCCTAGGACATTTAATTTCTGAGAAAGGCATCCAAGTAGATCGAGCCAAGGTTGATCTGATTTCTCGACTTCCTATGCCTAGCTCGATCAGGGACATCCGTTCTTTTATAGGGCACGTCGGTTTTTATCATCGTTTCACCATTATTTCTCGAAAATTGCACGCCCCCTGACTACTCTTCTCTCCAAGGATGTACCCTTTGAAATTTCCAAGGAATGCACTCAAGCTTTTGAGAGCCTTCGTGATCGAGTCACCCAAGCCCCGATCCTACAGTCCCCTGATTGGTCTCAACCCTTTGAGATCATGTGCGATGCATCTGATTTCGTTGTAGGAGCGGTTTTGGGGCAGAAGATTGACGGGAAACCCGTGGTCATCTACTACGCTAGCAAGACACTTGATGAGGCTCAGCGTAACTACACAGTTACGGAGAAAGAGCTGCTAGCCGTATTATTTGCCCTCGAAAAATTCCGATCTTATCTCCTGGGTTCCTACGTCATCATCTACTCGGATCACACTGTTGTGAGGCATCTCCTTGCTAAGAAGGATTCGAAGCCTCGATTAATCCGATGGATCTTGCTGTTGCAAGAATTCGACCTCAAGATTTGCGACAAGGTGAGAAGACAGAACGTGGTAGCTAACCACTTGTCTCACCTTCCTTCTGAGATCATCAACCCTTCTGGACCCATCACGGAGCATTTTCCTGATGAGCACCTATTGACTATTGGTACTAGGCTTCCATGGTTTGCTGATATAGTAAACTACTTGGAATCTCATCAGATCCCGTCTGATTGGCCAAAGGCCAAGAAAGACAAGTTGCGCTCCGATGCTAAGTACTACATTTGAGAAGACCCGTACCTTTTCCGCATAAGTGCTGACTAAATCATCCGTAGATGTGTCTCGGTGGGCGAAGTCAATGACATTCTCTCCTTCTGCCATGACCAGGAATGCGGTGAACATTTCTTTGGGCACAAAATCGCATCAAAAATCCTCCAGTGTGGCTTTTACTGGCCCACTATCTTCAAAGACGCATACAGTCACTATAAGGATGCAGTCGTTGCCAAACTCTGGGCAACATGAGCCACCGAGACATGATGCCTTTGTAGTCGATTCTCGTATGTGACATCTTCGATATTTGGGGGATTGATTTTATGGGCCCCTTTCCTGTTTCGGAAGGCTTCGAGTACATTTTATTCGCAGTGGACTACATGTCCAAATGGATCGAAGCCATTTTGACCCGAACCTGTGATCACAAGATCGTCATCAAATTCATTCATCAGAATATCTTCTCATAGTTCGAGATTCCTCGTGTAATCATCTTTGACGGAGGGACCCATTTCACCAATGCTCAGTTCAGGTCACTGAAGACCAAATACGGGGTGTCTCACCGAATCTCTACTCCTTACCACCCCTAAACTAATGGTCTAGCTGAGCTATCAAATCGGGAGATCAAGAAAATCCTGCAGGTTACTGTTCGACCTAACATGAAGGATTAGTCGTCCCGACTTCCGGAAGCTTTGTAGGCTTATAGGACCGCCCACAAGATCCAACTAGGCATGTCTCCTTTCAGACTAGTGTACGGGAAGGCATGTCACCTTCCCGTCGAACTGGAGCACAAAGCCTATTGGGCAATACGGAGCTGCAACTTAGATCTTTCTAAGGCTGGAACCCACAGAAAGCCTCAGATAAGCGAGATCGATGAATTATGCCTTGATGCGTATGAGAACTCGTGAATCTACAAAGAGCGGGTTAAAGCCTTCCATGACAAGCACATATCTAGAAAGATCTTCCACCCTGGTCAGAAGGTCATACTCTTCAATGCCCGACTCAAACTCTTCCATGGGAAATTGCGATCCAAGTGGGTCGGACAGTATCTTGTCCGACAGGTTTTTGGAAATGGAGCCGTCGAAATCAGTTCTCTTAGCCACGATTCTGAACCTTTCATCGTGAATGGTCAGAGACTCAAACCGTTCATTGATGTAACCTCTATAGATTTGGCTAAGTCATCATTTATCCTCCATTCTCCCTAAGCTTATTGCGCCCAGCTGATGGTGTAAAACTTAGCGCTTAACGGGAGGCATCCTTTAGGATAGCCGACTCCACCTCAGGTGCTCGCATCTGAGATTAGAAATCGTCCGCAACAGTCACCCCGACCCATCCACTCACCAAAATATCTGTCCTAATGCATGAACCAAGCTAAATAAAAACCCTCCTAATTTACAATGAGGACATTGCAAATTTTAGCCATGAGGGGATATGAAAGTGCAAAATGAATAAAAACTCATAAGAAAAGGTTTCAACATTAAAAAAAAAAAAATTTGAAAAGAGGAAGGATTCTTGTGGATTTTACAAAAGGAGGAGGAGAAAAAAAGCTAAATGATAAAAAGGAGCACAAAATGAAAAAGAAAAAGGATAGTTAGTAAGAAATTAAGGAATTTAACTTAAGTTCTATACGACATTAATGAAAAGAAAAAGGAAAGTGTGCAACAAGATTAGTAAGAACGCTAACCTTAGGCATTTTTGGATAGATTCTTAGTACCAATTAAGATCTAGATACTCCTCAAGAGGTTGAGGAAAATGAAAAGCTTAAATATTAGGTCAAAGGCTTAGGGAGTATTCGACCTCATTAACTGACTTTTGGTTTACAGGACTCAGTATCCTAAGCACCCAAATTCACACACACAGTCTGGTTCAGTGAGCATAAGTATCAAAATCACGCAGAAGAGTTTCAAATATTCTAAAAAAGTCACCTAGATTAGGAGCAGTCGATCAACACAAGTTGATTTGGACGAGTTCCTGGCGCGGAGAGGTAGGAAATTCCCCTTGAAGATGCGTAACAACATATCATCTCCTCGGTGCTTGTCTCTTAGGATATTTACATATCCTACTGGGGGCACTTTGTCAGTTCAGATTCCATGGATGGCATTATAGCGAAGTGTCAATTTCCAGGGTCTGAATTCGGCCACGGAACACCATGGACGGGATTATCTCGAAAGCCAGGGTTCTGGGGGTTACCATGGGCGGTGTTATCTCGAAGCATCGACTGCTAGGGACCCTTGAGGATTGATGATGGGGACAAGGACTCCGATATATATTGTGTTGTGAAGCCAATCCTAACTTAGAATTAAAAAGAAAAGAGAGATAAAACTCTCCAAACAAATACATCTTCTATCTCTCTCGCTTACAAAACGCACTGCGAACTAAACCAAGGCTAAAATTATCTTAAGCACGGGTGCTTTAACCACAAAGTCCAATAAACCTTAGGTTAGTTCCTGTAGGCCTTAAAAACCTTTGCTAAAGACTGAGGCTAAAACTAGACAGATCTGGATCTTGGTTGGTACTAGAGTACCTTTTAGGTCTATGATTGACATTCTGACCTAATAAAGGATATAAGAGGAAAATTACTTATCTAAACTTGATAAGAAATTCATGGTCTAGAACAAGGGTTAAAACCTTAAAATTTTGTTAAGGGACTAGCAAAAGGTAGGCATGGGGGTATGATGAGAGCCTCATCATGAATCATAACTAGCACATTTTGATCCAAATAAGCGTACAAAAGCTCCTACAAAACCTAAGGAAAAGCCTAAATCAGAGAATTCTAAATTTAAGAATAAAATAATTCACAAGGGGTAAAACTGTAATTTTACCAAAGCATTACACAAACGGGGTGTCTAAGGGTCTAAACACAGGTCAAATAGGCTTAATAAGAAAGAAAGTGGGATGATCTGATTCGAAAAAGGTTATAGTAACTTCTAAGAATTAAATGGCATTCTGTAACCCTGAAATAAACTCGCTTTAATTCACGAGGTTTCAGGCAGGATAAAAATCAAGTAAACCTCCTAAAATTCATGAAAAAATATTTCCTATGGTTTATAACCATCAATTTGGCCTTTGGAACCTATCTTTACCTAAATTGAGAACCATACCCAATTTGTGACCTAATTTGGATTTTTATGCAAATTGACCAGTCAAATGTGGTCAAACCAAAAATCAAACTTCACCATTGGATTCCTTAGGTCCAAATTAGGTTTATACCAAAATTTGGACCTAAGGGAAGGCCATCTTGACCTACTTTACAAATTGGTTCTCTTGAATTACTTTTCGACCCTTATCTTTTTGAACCCTTGCATTTTGCCCCCAGCTTCTCTTTCGTTCTTTGCAGAACGGTCCCTTTGCCACCCCACGCAGCTACCCATACCTTTGGTGACCTTGCCCGGAGGATGGCGCCGTGCAGGGTATAGGGGCCGCTCTCAAAAACGAAAAGGGGGTTCCCTATGTTGTCCTCTTTCGCAGGGACCCCCTCCCATGACCTGCCATTGCCCACTCCTCTCGTACGAACGTGCGAGAGGAACGGGTCTCCATCTTCGGCCAACTCCAGCAAGCTCTCCACGATCTCTCCTCGAGATTCTCCTCTCGCCAGCTGCTATAAAAGGGACGCCAGGGCTCTCCGGTCGTCTTAAGCTCATTTTGGCCAGAGAATTCCCCCAAACTCGTCCCTTCTTACTCTAGCCAGACAGCCCGACACTTCTGACGACCCTTCTCACTCTGGCCAGACAGTCCGACGCTTCCGGCGACCCTTCCCCCTCCCCCTCGTCGCTCTGCTGCCACACCTGCAGCAGAGTTCACTCCGCCTCGTCCCCCTGCGCCAGGCCGCACCAGCTGGTGCCTTCCAGATCCCCTCCTCGTCGCAGTTACCACGCTCTGGGCATCTTCATCTCCGGCGTCAGCAGGCACGCGCCGAGCGCCTCCTCCCCCCCCTTTCGTCAGTTAAGTAGGTGAAACTCTTCCCCTTACCCTCTCTTTTATTTCCCCCTTTTTTATTTACTATTCCCACCCACCGACCACCACTGTCATCACCACCTTCTCCATCTCTGGCCGCCCTCCGGCGAGGTGTTTCCGCGGCTCCACGCCTCCATCCGCCTCGCCAGCTACCCCTTAAGCACCGCTACACCTCACTGACCCTAAATCTGCACTCTATTCACCACGCCACACCTCCAGAACACCCCCCGAACACACCCACTCACACACACAATGTGCCCTAGGCGCATGACCACAGGCACTCTCGCATCTCGCCGACCACCGCTGCACACTCGCCACACCTGGGCGAACCTCCCTGAGCCTGTTGACATGGCCGCAAGGCCATTTTAGCGTTTTCAGGGCCCAGGTGCTCGCCGCCATTGTCGAGCGAGTGAAGCTTGCTTGGGAGCATCACCCAAGTCTCCTCGTCCCAGGCAGCAGGTCCCAGGTCGCGCAGAATCTTCTTGTGCACACACTTAGGTTCGAAATTGAGGTCGCAGGCCTCTGACGCTGCCCCAATTGGACGAACCCTCTTCCCGCAGGCGCTCGAAAATGAAGGTGGGACTTTAGTCCCACCTCGGAAGTGTGTGGGTGCGTGCCCACACATAAATTGAAAAAGTCACATAGGCTATTCGCCTCGAAACACTGGGGTGAGGTCCCTCACCTATCCACCGGGTCTCGTCCGCGACACTACCCACGCGGACCTGACCCGTGACCCGACTACCCCCACTCCTGAGCACTCCTCGCGCACTACACCTACGCCGGTGCGCCTGGACCTGGGCACGCGACCCGACCCGATTACTCGGCTCTGGGAGAGCGTACCAAAGAGAGATTTAGAGAGAGAGAGAGAGATGCGGGAAATGGTAGGGGTAGGTTTTGCGTCGCACGTGTGCAGGGAATAGGTGAGGAAGAAGAAGAAGAGGAAGAGCGGGCAGCGAGGACTTAGCTGCGAGAAGAGAGAAGAAGGTGAAGGAGAATCCGCATCCGCCAAAGAAGAAAGAAGAAGAAGAGAAGACAACAGAAGAAAGCACTGTAGCATTGGGGCCGATAAGGCATCCGACTCGGAAAAGTTGACGTTCGGAACAGGGAAAGGCAGAAAGGGAAGAAGAAGGATGGAGCTGCTGAAGAAAGAAGAAGGCAGAGAAGTTGACTGAAGAAGAGAAGGCACAGTGAAAGAAAAGAAGAGAGAAGAAGAAGAAGCCAAGAGAAAGAAGAGAAGAAAAGGAGAAACTTTTGCTCACTCTCTCTCTCTTAAATTTTTGTAAAATAGTATGTAGTCAATTGTGAATTCATATGTTTCTAGAATGATGTGTGCTCCCTAAGTTCGACCTCGGGATATTTGAAAATCTCGAGTAATAAATAAATTAAAGTGATAGTCGTCTTTCATAATACTACAACGAATACATCATTAAAACCCGAAAGACGAGCCCAAACACATACCGAGGACAACTAATCAAAACTTGTGTAGGGAGAGAGCTAGCCTTCCCTTGGTTAGAGACCTAGGGTAGGAATGGCCTCCCTACACCGACTCCTATTAGGCCCACAAGGCCAATCGGGATAGCCAGGCGAGGGTACGCAGATTGGTGAGGACACAACCCTATTCTGTTCTATGTTGTACTGCTTAGAGCGTATCTGTTAACAGAAAAGACTGACCACATGCCAGCGCAGGTAGCCCTCTTTGAGTTTATCGCATGTGCCATAGTCACCGCTTCGTCGCGACCGTGACCCCGTGATGGTAGACTGGGTGTGGGACAAACGCGGGGTGCTCTCTCGGCCAGGAGAGTACCCCATGCACATCTTGCCTCGTGGGAAAACTGCAGCAAAATCGTTCCGTTAGGGAACATGTGAACCAAGAGAAAATGGGGCCTTTGCTAATAATCGAATCACAAAACAACTAGTACTTAGAAATAGAAATAAAACATGAAATGTTGGAAATGCTTATTACTGCCTAAAATGTTTACTGTTTTTCTTCTTAGTTAAATTGTGTTAGTTGAATATACATTTGCCACTCTACTTAGCTTTTTGCTGACATCTACCACTTATGTCCAGGACAGGGAGGTGGGCAGTCAGTTCCACCGGCTGTAGAGGGAGTTGGGCCTAGCCGAGCCCAACCTTAGTTTGTTTTCATTTCCATATTTGTTGTACGAGACTTTTTCCTTCTGTTATCGTGAGTATCTATTCCTGGAACTAGTAATTCTATTTCTGTCTTTCTATTATGGTTGTGATGACTATGTTGAGAACCTTGTTATTCTCTTGTGGTACTATTTGCAGTTACAGTCTACCTTATAGCTTTCTATCTTTTATTTAATGTTTCTAGTTATGTTGCATGTGTGGAATGATTTCCTTTCGGTATATTTCTTGTTGGATGATTAGGTCTTGGGTTGGTCAAGGCTATCTGACCCGGGTTCCACGTGGAGTCGGTTTGGGTCGTAACTCATTACCTTCAAAGAATGTTCATAGGTTGGGTACCTATCGTATTTCCACGTGACTTGACCCAACCTAGTGTCAACTAGGTCATGACCCGACTTGTCCCATTCAAACAGGTATGTTATGGATACGGTATCTAACTTTGCTAAACTAAGTCATGGATACTCGTTGGATATCCTGTTGATTAATTTAGCTAAAATATAAAATGTAAAGGAATAAAATATAACTTTAAAAAATTATAAAAAGTAACAAATATACAAATATATTAATTAAAATGACAAAATCTTTTTATAAATAAATATAAAAATAATAAAATTTTATAAAATTTACTTAAAAATAAAAATAACTTTAGCTAACAACAAGCATTACACCAACCAATTGGTGGGCACTATTGGTTTAATTCTCAACATAGTTAATTAAATTATTTAAGCTTAATTAAATGCGTAAGAATGTAACTTAGGTTAACTCAAATTAATGTCGTGAATGTAGTATAGGGTCAAGTTAACCTAACATTTTAGATTTTTTTTAAGTTCTTTTTAACTGGTTAAGTCCAGATCGTTCACTGGTAGGCATAACTTAATCTTAATTCACCATTAAATTTCTAAGAGTAATTAAGAGTCAATTAATTAATTAGATTATAATTAACAATACTTTAAACACATGAATAATTACACAAAATATTTGACAATAAATGCATGCAATATTCCATTAAGAGAAAACAAGTTTACAAGAAAGCTTTTCATTTAAAACAAAGTAAGCATTGTTTATTACAACATTTATTACAAAAATATAAGGCAAAGAATATAATACATGAGTCGACAATGCCTTTACAACAATTCAAACTAAATCGTATAATAGCTTCAACCCTGAAATCAAACGTCTGAAAATTGAGTTAGACGACTTAAAAATTTATATTGAACTTCTGATCAATAGTAAAGACGTTTGATTTCTTTCTCCTCTCTATTTATTTCCTTCTTAAGCTTTATGATTCTCTCTCTTCTCTTTAACTTTTCCATGAACTCAACCCTCTCTCTCTCTTAACTCTTTTCATTCCCTCTTCTTTAATTCTCCTCGGGCCTTCTTATTTATCTTTTCCTTTTTAACTCTTGTCTCTGTTCTCTTCCTTTATTTCTTAATCCTCTTTACTGTGCTCTATGTCCATACTTAGCCAAATTTTTACCCACCTAACCCATCTATTCTCTCTTTAATTATAAAAATTATGATTTTTAATAAGCGGCATAGGCTTTTCGAGGATACACAGCACACACTAAGGTGGGACCAAACCCTACTAACCCCATGCCTAGTTCATTTATTATGTATTTTACACATTTTTTAGCATGTACAGTATTCGGCCTCCCAGTCCCATGCCCATTTGGGCCCACGAACACGCCCCCACAAGCGCACACACACACCCGCACAGGCACGTGCACATGCACACGCCTGCACACAGTTCTCATATTTGCACCCTATGCTGACAACCGAAGTGGCGTCAGCGCAAAATCAACTTATACTAGGTCACGCATTCTTAGTTTCCCGATGTGGGACTAAGTTCGGGCGTTCCAGACCAATCTTTGCTTGAGGATTCCCAGCGAACTGTTGGGCCAAATTGGTCGAGCAAAGGCTTAATCGAGAGCTGTTTGTGTGCTCTACAGGATTTGAGCATCAATTTAATGCTCAGAACATGATTGGTCCATCGATTTGAAGGACGAAAGTGGATGTTTTGCACGACCATTTAAGCCTGTAGAGAAGACACTCAAGTCAATTGACCTGCAGAGGCTATGCAGCTCTCAGCTGAAGGCTTACGTGACTTCAATGATGGATTCCGCATTGCTTGGGAAAGGAGAGAGGTTCTGGAGAAGGTTTAAGAAGCTCAGAAACTGAGGAGCTTCAATATGAAGCTTCAGAGCTCAGATTTGAGCTCGAATTTGTCCAACAGACAGATAAAATACTCAGAAAAGGATTTGAATCAATTTAAGAGGTCCTAAACAATAGATCTAGGTAGAATTTGAATTCAAATCTCAACAAAAACCTCAATAACAGTATTGGGTTTCAAAAATAATCCAAAATGCACAGTAGGTTAAATCTTAATTAAACCTCAATAAGACTCATTTAAATCACTTATATCAGATTCTAAGAATCATTCTAGGATCTTAATCAGTCCACTCAATTAGAGATTTAAACTCTAATTCCTTAAATTCGACTCAAGTTTAACCTAACAGGTTCAAAAGTTGACTTTCACATTCAAAACTACTTTGATCAAATTAAAGATCTGAATATATCCAATTCATTCTCCAAAATCAATCTATCATCTCAAAAGCGTATTTTGATAGGTCTAGAGGTGTTCTCAGATCCGTTGCCTGAACTTGAGATAAGGTTTGTTTGATAGATCAGAGGAAGAGTTTGCAGACCTTTCTAACACTTGAAATAAGCTTCTTAGGTTCTACTCATGCTTTTAGATCAGTTATCAATCTTGAAACCTCAACAGATTAGTCTCTCCAACTCTGTCGGAGTTGGAGAAGAAGAAGTTCAAATGGAGGCTCCAGACAGTAAAACATACTTTAAACCATTAATTCCTGATCCTTAAGCCTTATTGATGCAATCTGGAAGTTCTTGAGGCTTGCCTAGGGCTAAAGTATAAGATCAGGTCGCCGGAGCTTGCCGGAGCTCTGGTAAGTCCAAATAAATGATGTCCTAGAGTTCAAAACTCCATGGAACTACTCAAAAATAACATAAAAAGTCTCCTGAGGTCATAAGGAACCTCAAGAGCTCGGCAATTGAAGTAATTAAGGAAGAAACCAAATGATATGCTTCAAATTCAAAGAAAATGCAATCTGAGTTAACTGGAACTCAGATTGACTCCCCTTACTCAATTGAGTGAGGGGAAATACTAGAAGAGTGTTGCAAAGGTGTACGAGTGATCTATTAGGTGTTAGGACTCTTCGGAGCTCGCCATTGACAGCAAGCTCGGAAGTTAAAATGAAATTAGGCGTTTAATGTAGAGGTAATTATTTATCTAATTGATATGTCGATCAGAGCCCTTAAGTGATGTAGAGGTGGTGCAGAGCTCCTATGGATGTGATCTAAGCCCGGAGACCTCCGCTATGGACAGCAGCAGTTGTTGGTGCAGGAGGAGGTGGCTTAGGCGATAAAGTTGATAAAATGTAAAATACATGAGGTAGAAGTGTTCATGGAAAGGTATAGAGTGTGTTTAGTGGATCAAAAACACAAAAGAATGCTTTAGACAAGTTCAAGGAGCTCACCAAAGCTGAAGAAGACGGTAGACAATCTAACATTAAATCTAACTAAACTACTTAATCAACTAAACTAACTACTCTAAACTTACCTAAATTCCTAATCCTACTGTTACCTGGACGAAGGGAGGTAGAGGAGTTCCGTCGAAGGTCGTAACAGAGGAAGAAATCAGAGGGAGGGAGGAAGAAGTTCGACAAGTGAGTGGCGTGGAGTGGATACGAAGTTCGGAGTCGTCGCTTTGTCCAGAGACGCAGTAGAGGACGGCGGAGCTCGGTAGATGACAGAAGTGATCGGAGGAAGATGATGGAGACAGAGGATGGTCATCGGAGTAGGAGAGAATAGCCTATTGGAAAGCTCAGTTGGGAGGAGAGGATAGGGAGCTAACCGCCAAAATCGGAGGGAAGGGGAGCTATTTATAGGTTATGGTGGAGGATAGGGGGGTGTACCTGGATGGAAAAGCATCTAGTGATGAGTCCATTTTAATGGACTATTATTACACCTAAGTACTTCAATTCTAACATAGTATGTTTATTAATAATTAAATTAAGTCATTAAATAAGTGCATGCATCATTACTTGAGTTTTTATCTATTTTATTGCATTTTATAGCATGTAATTATTTTATGTTTTGTTGCAGGAATAATACCGGGAAGAAGAGGGAGGAGGATCAAATGTAGAAAAGAACAGGGGGTGGAAAGATATTTTCCCCCCACAAATATCTCCACCTACGGCCAATAGAACCCAACAAGCATCGGCTAAAATTAGGAGGGGATTTTGAAAATCCCTTGATTGGCGAGGGGAGAGGAGTTAAAGGAGGCACTTGCATAAGAGAGAAGGCTGGATCTTCGGATCTTCTTCCTCCCCCTTGAGGGGATATCCACGGCGTGCACTGCGAACATTGAAGGAACCGTGCTTGCACTGTGCACCGCGTGCCCTCCACTGCAAACACCCTACCGGCCTGCACTCCGCCTGCCCTCACCGCACACCCATGCCCTCTGCAGGTGCAGGCACAGCCAAAACCCTCCAACGCCCTACTTCCCACTGCGCAACCGTCCTCCTCTGCAGGCGCACACTGCTAGCGCTTGCACCTCCAACCAGGCACTCACAGGCACCGCGCCTTCTTGTTGAACGTCGGGTTGCTACGCTAACGTGTTTGGTTTTGAAAACCTTGTCGTTGTAGTATGAAAGCAAAGAACTCGTGTTCAATAAATAAAATTTATACCGGAATGGAAATCCCGGGTCGAACACAGGGAGGCGGACGTTTTATTTAAAAAATTCGCATTTGTTTTATTTGTCAGGAAGTAATTCAATTGATTAGAACAATCTAACTATTTACAATAAATAGAAAAGAGAGGGAGAATATTACAAACAGAAACCAAAAAGAGATGTAGAATGAACATGGAATTCCATCATTAGAAAGATTGTTCATTAAACTAAACATTACGACTAGAAACGGGAAAATGATTACACTAGAAAGCAGTAAATCTATTCTAGAAAGCAGTAAAAAGAATGGGGAGAGAGATATCCTCCTCGACGGTCGCTTAGAGGACGAGCCGGGCAGGACGACACCTGGACGAAGGAGGATGGAGCAGGACGAAGGAGGGTGAAGCAGGAAGAACGGGAACGGGGTAGCACGTCGTCGCCGTCGCGGGATCCACTTCCGAAAGGGGGACGAAAAGTTGACTTTATCTCGCGAGAAGCATCCTGGGTATGTGACAAGCTTGTCTTGAGCTTTGGAGAGGGAGAGAAGAGAAGGAAGGGATGAGAATTTCGTGTGGAGGGGGTCTCCTTTTATAGTTGCAAGGAGTGGGGGCAATTTGGTCATTACAACTCTAAAAACATTAATTCAGGACCTTTAGTGACGGGTAAAACCGTCGCTAAAGGTCCGAACGTGGGCGTAGTGGGTGACGCGCTCGCGCCTCTTCGCCTGTCGCGCGCTTAACGCATGAGCACGTCCAGCCGATCTCAGCCGTCGGATCACTAGATTGGATGGCTTAGATTGCGCCTCTGCTCGCCTCCTTTACGCACCCCATCGCGTGCGATGCCGCGTCTTCACCGTGCGTCTAATAGCGCATGAGCGCTATCGGGCGCACATCCGTTCGATGATGATCCGACGCTCCTCGCGCCCTCTCGCCCACGCCTTATTTGAGGCTCGCGGGGGCTCGACCCTGCGACCTCTGCTTCGCCCGCAGCGTCGTCTCCGCTGCGCTACGCAGTCGAGATGGTCGCGCGGATGAAATCAGGCGTGCGCATCCACAGCCGTTGGATGCGCATCCAACGGCGAAGAAGCGGCGCTCTGATTGAAGAAGAGAAGGTGCAGCGGTGCTTTGGCCGATTGGGCAGCTGAGATGGAGCCACATGGCGCCATCTGAGCCGTCCATCTTCTGGATGATGTAGATGGTGCCACGGTTGTCCGATTGAATCGATTTTCACGCTGTTAGGCTGTGATCGTCGATCCGAATCCATCCGTGCGGTCGGATTTGTCGTTTGAAGTGTGGATTCACACCATCTTGGCCCTTGATCTTATAGGGTTCCCTGGTCTCTATCTGATGCTACAGATGCCTGATTAGGGCGATCTTGGAGTCGTTGAACTCCAATCGTCGCCCTGATCACATCTGTACGGTTGGATCTTCGATTCGAAGCCATGATAAAAAGTTTGCCCTGTCCATGAACATAAAAGGAGACAATTAACCCCCATTTTATTCAAACTATTCTAAATACAAGATGATGCATGTTATGCAATATTTATAGCATGCAATGCAATCCTGTGCTTAAGAACATGAATAAATAGACATCTTAAGTAGTGTAAACATGTTTACATCACTTCTCTATTGCAAGCGTCCACCGCAGCGCAAGCCACCCTCCGCCTGCCCTTGCATGCCTGCAGGCACCGCGCCCGCCAACCAGCGCACGTAGGAGCTGAACTTCACCTCTGTAGGCGCCTGCACCCCTTCAGCGCCCTCGCCATCATCGCGCTCTCCACCGCTACAGGCGCGCCCGCCTCTAGCGCCCTCTTGCATTGTGCGCCCGCACCCCCTGCGCTCCTCCAGCAGCAGCACAGGCAGTCCCTGCTCCACCACCGCATGCGTGCGCCCCCAACACTTTCTGCTCTAACCGCGCATGACCTCCGCACTAGCGAGCAGAATCACCGCCCACCACCTTCCTCTCCTTCTTGTAGCCACCACAGGCTGCCATTAGCTGCGTTGTCACCACCGTCGGGTGCGGCCCAAGCGGGGTGACCTTCAGCTACAGCCTCGACGCCCGTCTCTCCTCCTCCTGTGCGCACAAGCCGCTGCAAAAAATCCCCTGTTTTAAAGTTAATTAAAATTTACATTTTCTGCCATTGATGGGGAAGGTATTTTTAGTTAATAATATTCTATTCGATTGATTTTATGAGTATCTCCCTCTTGTTTTGCATAACTACAATATCGGCATGATATTATCTTATTATCTTAATTGAAAAGCGATTTCGATCTGATTTCTTGACGAAACTAATCATGAGCATATGTTTTTAACCGGTGCAAGTTTAAATAGGTAATTGCCTCCCTGTGGACATGTCCCGCTCTTCTGTGAGTGGTAATTCTTATTGTAATTATTTTGTTCAGTGATTTTCCACCACTTTGTTACTAAACGACAGATCATCTTAATCACATTATTCGAAAGCAAAAATTGACTTATCAAATTGGCGCCATTGCTGGGGACGCAACAGATGCAATAGATTTACGTTATTAATTTTTGAATATCTGAGTAGTGCAATCATCTGATTCATTTTTTTTATTATAAGAGGAATCTGACATGGCAATAGGCGCAGCAGAGCGACGACATTGAACCTGAATGACGTGCACGGCGGAAACGATCATTTTGGGGGACCTTGACACCACCTGGAGGCCAGCAACAAGAACACGTGGGCCTTGATCCCACGCACATAGGCTTATGGAGAAGCCTATTTCTGATTTAGTCAGTAGATCTTAGTTAGATTTAGTTTAGATAGACATCAAAATTTAATTTTTGTCTTTTGGACACTTGTCGGGTATTTTTGGGAACGTATTCCCAGTGCCTCTTTATTTCTTATCGCTCTTGTATGCAGGAGTGTATTTTCGGGAGCATGTTCCCATTTATTTAGATTATAGGACTATTCAAATTATTTGAACTGTATGTTTGTTAATTAGTTAGATTAGGTTTGTTTGCTTATTATTAAATATATATATATATCGAACTGCCTGCTAGAAGCTGCATATCTATAGGACGACCATTTAGGACTGAATGAGCAGCATCTAGTTTATTTTTACTGCATTGCATTCATTATTACACGAAGAAAGCTGGAGTAAGGTACGTCTTCTCTTGAGCATCAATTACCTGTCATGCATATGCATTGAACCTAAATCTAAGACCACTAAAGTGCTTGAATTAAATTAATTCAGTGGTCACTTTAAAAATTGGGACTGCTAAGAGGTTGGACTTTAAAATCTATGACTGAAAATTGTGTGCAAAAGGATCTTGTTTGCGAAATTTCAAAAATCAAAATATGATCATATGTTTGCACACTTGAGACACTGTACACCTTACACATAAGGTCACTAGATAAATTTCTACCTCTCCTCTTTTGCACCATAAGGGAAGTTAGTCGGAAATCAACAAGCCTATCCACCAAGTTACTTCGGTTCCTCGTGTGTGGGCTCGATTCGAGACTTCCATCCCTTACGAGTAGGTTATAGGGACCAGCGAAGGTTGGCCTAGGAAGCATAATTTTTTGCAAAACTTGTTTGGCCTCCAACTGAACATATAATTCTAAGACCTACAAACTACTAAAAATAGATCCCATTGAATTTGTGTTTGCTTTGACAGTAGAACTCTCTAGGAAGTTTCTGCTTGTATTCTGAACTCTTCTAAATCCTAAGAGAGTTAAAATTGTTTTGCTTAAAGAAATGGATCACCCTTACTCCTATCAGTTAGATTATCAGAGTCAATACTTCCCATCTTTTAATCAGTATCCCATGCCTCGAGTGTATCCATCCTTTGATGGGTACATTGATAATTCATGGGATCATTCATATTCCTATCCTGGGAATACTGGCTTGATAACTCCCACTTTTGAGTAGAGCCTAGGAGCGGGATTTTCCAACCCTGGAATCCCTACTTCCATGCAAACACTCAACCCTCCCACCCTTCATGATTTTCCATATCGAGGTTGGACCAATACCCCTAGGCAACCAGAGCCTGAAATTGACTATCCTCCCCAACTTGATAATAGTAGCCTCTCCTCTTTTATGATAGAAATGCAAAAACAGCAAAAGGAAATGATGGAATCAATGGGAGAGATGTTGAGGAATAGTCAACAATTAAATGAAGAAATATGATAGTTTAGCTACACGCTTCCCAATAATTTTGATCCCTACCCATACGACCATGATCATGAAAATAATTCTGAGGAAACCATTGACAATAGGGATCCAATTTTATGTAGCTATCACTTAGACTCTCCCAATGAGACACGCCTACTAGAGGACAATGATCATAGTGATTATCCACCCGAGCTTTATTGGAGTCAAAAGCAAGGGAAGATGGTACCTCTTGAAGACCTTGACCCCAATGACAGTATTCTCCTTACCCCTACCAACCCGGGTTAAGGTTGTATTATTCCTATCACTTCCCCTATTAATTATTTGGTGGAATCCCATTCTACCCTTAGTGAGCCTACTCCTGACCCTCTACTTAGGGAATTAACACCTACCATTTAGCATCTTGAGGATTTAAATGCACCCAATGAAGGTGACCCTAAGGGAATGGAGGATGAATTAGATCAATTTTGGTCTCAGGGATATGAAGAGTCTATTTCAGAGGATGAGGATGCCCCAATAGAGGAACCTGGACTGAAAATCTGGAGTGAATTACAAGGGAATTATTTATTATTTGAGGATTTACCTCCAGAGGATATAAATAATATGGTGAAATCCAGATTCCTTCATTCTTTTGAGAATCATCCTCTATCAAAACAGGAGTTGACATTAGAGGAGGACAAACAAAATAATGAGAAGTCTATGGGAGACTCGTAGGGACAAAACACGTCAATTGAGGATTTATACCTCGAGAAGAATGACGAATTCAATGATATAGGCTTGCTCCAAAATATTAAGACTGATCCTCCTTTGGGAATAATTAAGGATACTGATCCAACTCCTGTCTTTACTAATGAATCACATATACACCCTGACAAAAATTTGAGTGAACCAAACGAATCGGGGGATGAGCTTATTGATAAGGATTCTGACATTTTTACCTTGCCATCAAAGAGTTGTAATTTGGAGCCTACCCTTGATTCAAATATGACTCCAATCATTAATGCTAGGCAGGGTAACCTGAAGTTGTCTACAACTGTTAGGGAGTATACACAATTTGAATCATTGTTGGAATTAGACCTAATACCGACTAAGCCCTCATTGGACTTAACCATTACCTTCCAACGCTACAAACAACCCTTATACTCCCTAACCAATACTTGGCTCAGGTCTCTGCTCATGTACATTCTCTCTGGAGAACATATCGGGCCAGTACATCCTCGGGTAGAAATGGCGAGTATGGATTGATACTTGTACTTTTACTCTCGCCATTCAAGGGTTTGAACTAATAATGATTATATCTTTTAAAACCCATCCTGCTTTGGAGGAACCTTGTTATCCTCCACTTATTCCGTTTCGAGAGGTCCCTTTTCATATTCCGTTTATTATTCCTAGACCTCCTAAGGTAGCCAACGAGGTTCTTCGCTTTCATATCTTCTGGCGAGCATTTGGTATTACGTTGCATCATTAACTCGCCAACATCCCTGGCTACCTGTTTTCTAGGCCTGCATTGTTACGCATATTTTTAGGGCCTAACTTTTTCTGTTTGGAACCAGACTTATAAGTTCCTTCTAAGTCTGGCTACTGACAGAAAATGCAGCGCTTATTGGGAGGCAACTCAGCGGTCTGAATAACACCGTCATCAGGTGATTTCTTTCCTTTCTCCTCTTGTTTTAATTTTACAATGGAGACATTGTAGGATTTAGGCATGGGGGGTGCATTTGCATTTTAGGAAGTATTCATGCATTTAGGTTAGCATATATATATATATATATATATAAGAAAAAGAAATTCCTTTTCTTGAGCTGATTGGGTTAGTCCCTAGCAAAATATCTTTGTCATTGGAGGTTTTTCTTCTTGAATTATTTCCTAAGTTTAGAATCCAGTACATTTATTTCACGTACACGTAGACTTGGTAATGGATCATTGAGGAAAACCAATAAGCATTTATAGTCTACTAATCCCTTGGACAGTTCATAGGGGGTCAGGCATACTATCTTCTAGTAGATCCACCTCATATTTGTGAGATGAAAGTAGAGAGATTATTGGTGCAGTAAGTCTAGTGCAAGGACTCTTAAGTTTCGGACAATTAGATGATGATACTTCGGAGTTAGGCGTAGTTTTCGCTCTATGTTCCTGTGTGCATACTTTGTGTGAATTCCTGAGAGTCACAAAATAAGGCAGATACACAGAGATTGAGTTTTAAGAAAGCTACGACTATGGTAGATAGTTATGACCGTCCTTCATAGAGTCCTCGGCTGAAGAAGGGTAATAGTGTCAAAGGTTAGAAATACGCCTGTCCTATCCATTCCTTCCTGGTGTCGAGAATAGGCACTTCCACCAAATAAGCCACACCATATCCTCTTGACCATCATCATTCCTAATAATGCCTCATAAATAAAAGTCTGTATCGTGTTGTGTTGATTAATAAAGAAGAAAAAGAAGAAACAGAAAGAAGAAAAAGAAGAAACAATTATATTATAAAAAAAGGAGAAAAAGAAAAGATTCCAAGGTTATCGTTGTAACATTATTTTTGAGGCAACAAAACACCTATCGTGTTCCACCAAATATGACACATACCTACCTTTCAGTATTTCTAATCGCCCGAATATTGGTTGAGGACTCTAACTTAGTTATAGAGTTATTGGAGCTTTAATTGAAGTGTGAATGCCATGTGAGGCCACCAAACAGTGAGTACAATTATTAAATCTAGCGATATTTGTGATCTCAAAAAGAAAAGAAAGAAAAGAGTGAGCGCCCAGGAACATTAGAAGAGCACAGTTGTTTAGCCTCTCTCCGATTTGACTTGTCTAATAGTCTAGAAATCTAGAGTCTATAGTATTAGATTATATGTAGCACCAGATGAATGTGTGCCACAAAATACAAATCCATTCTACTCAAGCCAAAAGCCAGGGTCAAATTACAGATTATCTTCTGCTTTATCCCTGAGGGAAGTAGTTGCCTATCCTGACAGAAATATTTACCAAGGGTAAAGTACGAACTCTCAATGCGAATTGACTTTTCACATTGATCTGTTACTATCATCACTTCACATTTGTCTGGATCTTTAAAGTTTTGAAAGAAGAAAAGAAGAAATCTTCTGATTACTTCTATTATTTTTCATTTTTGCTAGGACTAGCAAATCTTAGGCATGGGGGTATTTGATGAGTCCATTTTAATGGACTATTATTACGCTTAAGTACTTCAATTCTGACATAGTATGTTTGTTAATAATCAAATTAAGTCATTAAATAAGTGCATGCATCATTATTTGAGTTTTTATCTATTTTATTGCATTTTATAGTATGTAATTGTTTTATGTTTTGTTGCAGGAATAATATCGGGAAGAAGAGGGAGGAGGATCAAATGTAGAAAAGAAATGGGGGTGGAAAGATATTTTCCCGCCACAAATATCTCCACCTATGGCCAACAGAACCCAACAAGCATCAGCTAAAATTAGGAGGGGATTTTGAAAATCCCCTTATTGGCGCGGGGGAGAGGAGTTAAAGGAGGCACTTGCACAGGAGAGGAGAAGGCTGGATCTTTGGATCTTCTTCCTCCCCCTTGAGGGGATATCCACGGCGTGCACTGCGAACATTGAAGGAACCGTGCTTGCACTGTGCACCGCGCGCCCTCCACTGCAAACACCCTACCAGCCTGCACTCCACCTACCCTCACTGCACACCCGCGCCCTTTGCAGGCGTAGGCACAGCCAAAACCCTCCAATGCCCTACTAGCCACTGCGCAACCAACCTCCTCTGCAGGCGCACATCGCCAGCGCTTGCACCTCCAACTAGGCACCCGTAGGCACCGCGCCTTCTCTACTGCAAGCGTCCATCGCAGTGCAGGCCACCCTCCGCCTGCCCTTGCACGCGCCGCAGGCACCGTGCCCGCCAACCAGCGCACGTAGGCGCTGCACTTCACCTCTGTAGGCGCCTATGCCCCTTCAACGCCCTCGCCATCATCGCGCTCTCCACCGCTACAGGCGCGCCCGCCTCCAGCGCCCTCCTGCACTGTGCGCCTGCACCCCCTGCGCTCCTCCAGCAGTAGCACAGGCAGTCCCCGCTCCACCATCCCATGCGTGCGCCCCCAACACTTTCTGCTCCAACTGGCCACGACCTCCGCACTAGCGAGCAGAACTACCGCCCGCCACCTTCCTCTCCTTCTTGTAGCCACCATAGGCTGCCATTAGCTGCGCCGTCACCACCGTCGGGTGCGGCCTGAGCGGGGTGACCTTCAGCTGCAGCCTCAACGCCCATCTCTCCACCTCCTGTGCGCACAAGCCACTACAACAAATCCCCTATTTTAAAGTTAATTAAAATTTACATTTTCTGCCATTGATGGGGAAGGTATTTTTAGTTAATAATATTCTATTCGATTGATTTTATGAGCATCTCCCTCTTGTTTTGCATAACTACAATATCAGCATGATATTATCTTATTATCTTAATTGAAAAGCGATTTCGATCCGATTTTTTGACGAAACTAATCATGAACACATGTTTTTAACCGGTGCAAGTTTAAATAGGTAATTGCCTCCCTATGGACACAACCCGCTCTTCTGCGAGTGGTTATTTTAATTGTTGATTAGTCGATTTTTCCACCACTTACATACTGTTACGAACACGCGCTTCAGACGTCTTTTAAGATGTCTGGGAGGTGGCCCAGACGTCTGACAAGACGTTTGGAACCACTTCCAGAAGTCTGGGAATCGGTTATTTTTGGCACGCACGATTCGTCTGCGCGCCTGAGCGCGCAGACCTTCGTACGCTCTCTCTCCCTCTCTTTTTCCCTCTCTCCTGCGGCCGCCGACCCACCCTGTCCCGCTTTCTCTCTCCTCCTCACGCGGCCTTAAAAGGCCACGCCCTCCCCCTCACTCCCGTCACCTCCGCCCCCTTCCTCTTCTCCTTCCAGTCGGTGCGCGAGAGCGAGCGCGAGCCGCGGCATGTGCGGGAGGAGGTGCTGCGTCGGGGAGGAGGCGTCAGCTGTGAGGGCTCGAGCTTGCCGGGGCAATGGGAGCCGGCCGGCGGGGGCGCAGCAGACGCGGGGTGGCGCGGGAGGAGCACTCGCAGCGCGGCCGTGCGTCGCGAGCGGAGGACGAGTGGTGCCCTGATTTTGGAAAATTTTCCAGAATCAGACGTCTGGGATTCCAACCAAACGACGGGGAAGACGTCTGGAGGACTGTCCAGACGTTTGAAAGGTGAGTTATTTTCATACCTTCTTCCTTTCCTACGACCGTCCGTACTGAGAGAGAGAAATGGGTACGCGCAGGTTCGGGGATTCGCATCCAACGCGAATCAGACGTCTGGCTACAGCGCCAGACGACGGGAACGACTTCCAGACGTCCTGGGTGACCATCGGACGTTTGGGAACTAGGCCAGACGCCCCCGCAGGCTTCTGGACGTCTGAGAGACCACGCAGAGCAAAGGTAACCCCTGATCCACTTTTTAAGACGTCTGGAATAAGTTCCAGACGTTTGATTTTGCACTGTTTCGTCGTTTTCGACCCGTTTAGGGCCCGTTCGGGTTCCGTTTTCCGCATTTTGAGTTGCGTTCTTTACGGAATTAAATCCTCTACCTGTCTACAGTAGCTATATACTATTTTGAGAAATTCCTTGTGTTTGATCCTTGTGATAGGACCCCGTTCCGTTGCAGTCTCGGGGGTTGCAGAGGCACGCGGGATTCCCAACCATGCCCCCAGTTCGCCTGTTGTAACCGGTAGAGTGGCATTTAAGTTTATTAGCATAATCTGTTAAATTATGGAACCATAAATAGAACCTAGGACATTGCATGAATCCTAGGAATGAGAAACGAGATTGAATGATAGATTCTAGGGTGTTGCATAAATCCTAGGGCTGGAAAACTAGATTGTATGATAGATCCTAGGGTATGACATGAATACTAGGATGGGAAAACTAGTGGAATATGTGAACACTGCAGTCTTGAAAATGTGGAAAAGAAATAATAGTTGCCTGTTATGAATAAATGAACATGATTAAGAATATGAGATGTATGAACGTGAAACTGGAAAGGTGAAACCGGAATGCGCTGAGTTAAAGAGCTGGAACCCTAGAGGGAATTAGGAGTAGAACTCCTGGAAAGTGAATGGAATAGAATTGGGGAAGTGAGCTGGCCCTTGAGTACGGAGTACCAAGGAGAGCGACTGGCCCCCTATTTAGTGCAGAGCGGAGCCAGCCGCCCCAGGGACCCGGGGTTAGGACTGGCCACTCTGTACCGATTTGCTGGCCCTTGTGTACGTAGTACCGAGGAGAGCTACTAGTGTAGGGAGGTACTAGCTACCCCACGGGCCCCGGGGTTCTGCTAGCCTCCTACACCGACTTGTTAGGCCCACAGGGGCAAACCAGGGTAGTCAAGCGAGGGTGCACGGACTGTGGAGGGGC
This sequence comes from Thalassia testudinum, assembly GCA_037157565.1. Lineage (NCBI taxonomy): Eukaryota > Viridiplantae > Streptophyta > Magnoliopsida > Alismatales > Hydrocharitaceae > Thalassia > Thalassia testudinum. Next base: position 791,369 of record JAZHRO010000038.1, read on the forward strand.
AAGGACCCTGTTTGGTTACTGTGGAGGGGTTGGACCCCTGTTACTGAGAGGGTTCTGCCCTGTACTGGTTCCGTGCTGTGCTTTGGGCGCACCCGTTAACGGAAACGACTGACCGCGTGCCAGTGCGGGTTAGCTACCCTTGCGTTTACCGCGCGTGCCGTAGTCACCGTTACGTCTGTCAGTGACCTTGGGGTGGTTGACTGAGAGTAGGATCACCACGGGGCTCTCCCGGCCAGGAGAGCACCACGTGCTACTTCTACTGTTCGGAAAAGACTGCAATCAAGATCGTTCCCACGAGGAACATTCGAGATCAAGTGAAGGATCTGAGAAATAGATAAATTGTGAAACAATAGAAAGACATAAATAAAGGAAGAAAGAAAATTAAAACAGCTATTGTACACTTTACTGTTTCTTTAGTTTAGCTGCCACTCTACTCAGCGTTTTGCTGACGTGTTACACTCGTTACCTTTCAGGACCAGGTTTTGAGCAGCTAGGGTCAGCGGCTGCAGAGGACGCTGGGCCTAGTAGGGTCCAGTAGAGTTACCACTGTTCTCTTGTACCTCTTTTGGGTTCCACTGTAGTGAGTAGATCTTGTTTCCGCTGTACTTTTCTTTACCTGTAGTTCATATTATGTTATGAATGTTGTTCTACTGTTGTGGTGGTACATACTGTAGTGGTTTCTTTCCTTACTGCTGTATTTTCTTACTGTTAGTTATATTCATGTTGAATGTGATTTATTTTATTGCTCTTTTGGTTACTTCCTCATTGGACGACCAGGTCTTGGGTTTAGTCGAGTCGGTCCGGTTCTCGTGTCTCGTAGGAACTCGGGAATCGGGTCGTTACACATACTACAACAACGCGTTATTTCATTTGCGAAACTTAATCGAAAGCGGAAAATCGACTTATCATCTAGGTTCAGCTAAACCACTTGCGTCAGAGTCTTTGACGCAGGTGAACTTAACTGTAAGACCTAATTAGGATTAAAAGTCAATCCGGTTTGTTGGATGAAGAAGGGGAGGTGAGCGGAAGAGAAACAGCCAAGGCAGCGGTGTTCTAACGAAGGATGAAGGTGGATCGGAAGGTGCGATGACCAGCTAACGAGAGCCGTCCAGTGCGAGGAAGAAGAGGAAGAAGAAAGTGCTGTGCTCACAGGGACCTATGCGTAGGAAAACTTAAGGACCTAAACTAAATAAAAGGACTCAATGGAAATAAAAACCTAAGAACTAAACGTAAACTGAGGTTTTCAAGGCTTATGTTAATTTAATTCATTTTTCAACCTTTTATATATGATTATAAATTATATAAATAATATATATATACCTTGAATTTACGTTTTGGACATTTTTAGCTTAATTTATTTAATTGATTAAGTTACTTAAATTATTACATACTTAAGGTTAAATATTTATAATGTTAACTTAAATATTAATTAGGTAGCTAAATATTTATAATTTAAGTCTAAATTATTATTTAAATTATTAATAACATTAATTGAGCGCTTCGGGTGTCCCAGTTGGTCCTCCCCATCATCGTAAGTCTCCCTGTCCGGGGTGGCGTGAGTTCAATTCGTGTCTTGCCCATACGGACACATATCAGGGGGTGGTGTTGCTTACTTGGCATTCCTATCGGGTTGCATTAGCGTCTTTGAGACGGTGTGGTGTCTGGGCCTCCGGAGTTTATCTTGGACGAATGTGCCGGGAGTTCTCCATTATCAAAAAAAAAAAAAATGATATTTAATTAATTTATTTTATGGTCCTTTAATATATTATCCCTTGTAATATAATTAAATCCTAAATAAACATATTCTTAGCTAATTAACTGGGGAAATTAATTAATTAAGGGTATTTAGGAGCTATGATGAGTCTTTCATCAGGCATGCACTTTTGATAAACTCTTTTGATGATGGTTAGTAGGGTTCAAACCAAGCTAATGGAGTTTGCCATTATAACCGTCGTTGTGGGATAGGTGGTCAAAAATGACAATCAGTGGCACGTGGAATGAATACATCTGATGGTTGTAACTATCGACGTACAATAATAGGTGATTGAAGATGACGCAAAGCGACGAGTGTTGAGTTGGGAGAACAAAGTTGACATTCATAACTATTGACGTAGGGTTGGAGGTTGCACCTAGCAGAGAGAGGGAGGTGGTGTTACACCCCAAAATCCAGGCCCCCTAAACGAAGGTCGAGGTTCCAAGGGTGGCAACAGGAAAGGTGCTGATTTATCTAATTCAGGTTACCCAAACACACAGTCGAGCTACCAAAATTTCCATTGACAAGCGAAATAGAAGAACATAGCAGGAAAGATGGCACAAAAATGATAATGTACAACACACACTAAGCATATTCAGTAGACATATACACAAGAAACCACCACACAACCGAAGCATAAAAGTTGTCTATCAAGCGATACTCGACAATCCTGCCTGTCAACAACTCACAATGGCAACAACCTAAAAATCGGTCACAAAACTAGGATATGCTAATCGACTCAGTAGGGAACAAATAGCTACTATAATCCAAATAAAAATAGGATAGTGTACAGTTTTGCTAACCGACTAGATCCCTAGGCTAAACACAGAAACTTAGGTTTCAACCCTAACCCGATTTTAACTTGACTAACCATTGTGGCCCAAGCCCATTAATCAAACCTTCTTAATTAAAGTAACACAATCTAACGTAACTATCCTAAGATCTAAGATTATATTACCTGCCACTCCAATCACTGGAGTGATTAAATCAACCTTTCATACCGAAGGAGATCTCGATGTACCATATCCAATGGTAGACTCGTAGCATAACCCCTCCTTATCCCTTAGAGAGATTAAAGCAATCATGTCCACCAGGCAAGAATACCCATTTTGATCGCCAGAATGTTGACTATACTTAAGTCCCTGGAAACTATTTCACTCAAGACATCCTTGAGTACTTGATCCAAATGATTCGGTGGGAGAAACTTCCTGCTACTCGTGATCCTTGGAAACTATTACACCCAAGATCATGCATTCCCTAATGCCGGAATCCCTGTAAACTATTTCGCTCAAGACCCATGTTCTCTCACCCATCTGGATCCTTGGAAACTATTCCACCCAAGATCTGCATGATCCTCATCACTTGAGAATCCCTAAAAACTGTTCCACCCAAGACCCCTTGAGTCACGAACTTGAGATCCCTGGAAACTATTCTACCTAAGATCTCGGGGCACCTTTTGTCAACTCAAACTCAATACACTCCTAGTGCCTCATCTCCATGATGGCACCTCGCGAACCCCCAACCAGGAACTACTCCCGTTTTGAGGTTGGACTCCGAAAGCTTCTCGCTATCCAGACCTCTGGGTTTCCAACCCGCAACAGTAAACTCACTGTTCACAAAGTCCCAATGTCTCACCTAACGAGCTCACCTATTTAACCTAATCGCTCCTTAGTTTCTTTTCCCCTTATCAATACCTGACCAAACAACCTTAAAGACCTATTGAATCACTTGGAGTCTTATCCATGACCTTGTGATCTAGGCATTTCCTCTTATTAGACTCTCGTTGAGTTAGTAACATGTTTAGCATTTAAGATTCATGGCTTTACTTAACCGATCTAAATTTCCCTTTTTATCCTATTTTTAGAGCTCAAGAGTTCCTTGGCTCTTGGCTTAAATAGGGTGGAACATGTGCACCAATATCAATACTAAACCCTAGTACCAGTGCTGGGCACCATCAGCCCAACTCAAGCCATAGCATGCCAGTACCGGTACTGGGTGCCCTTGGTACTCATCTTAAAGCCCTTTTTTAGACTGTGCTAAGTCAACTAGTGCCGATACTGGTCACTAATATCGGTACTAGGTGCTTTCAACACCCAGTTGAATATCCATTCACTCATTCAATTTCTCACAATCACCACCAAACTACACATGATAAAACACGAATCTAAGCTTTTTCCACCATTAATTGAACACACACACAACAAGGGAAAATCGAAGAAAAACCCTTACCTTTCCATTCATTAAAACCTTGATACCTTTAGAAAACCCTTAAAACCTCTGAGATTAAAGCCATGGAACATGATTTCAATTCCAAACAGCACCTCTACAGTTCCTAATCACAACGAAACAAAAGGGTGGGAATCAAGAGGAAGATCCCTACCTTGGAGCTCCTTCTCTCTTTCTCTTTCCCCAGCGTGAGCATCTGCCACAACAACAACAGCAATAGCAGCTGCAGCAACAACAACAATAGTAGGAACAACAATAGCACTAGCAGCAGCAACAACAATAGCTACAATAGCAATAGGAGTAGAACTAGTTGGAGCAGCAACAATGGCCACAACAGTAGCATAGCAGCACCAGTAGCTGTAGCAACAAAGGCAACAACAACAATAACAACTTCAGCAACACAACAGTGATGTAGACATGTTTATATCACATAAATAGTCTATTTATGCATGTTCTTAGGCATATAGTTGCATCATACATTATAAATATTGCATAACATGCATCATCTTGCATTTAGGTTAGGTTGTATAAATTTTAGGTTAATTTCTCTTTTTTATGGTCAGGTGATAGGGCAACATTTAATCGGGGTCTCAGATTGAAGATCCAATCATACGGATCTAATTAGGGTGATGATTGGAGTTCAACGATTTCATGATCGCTTCGATTGGACTTCTGTAGCATCAGATGCAGTCCGAGAAAGATCAGACGTCAAGGGGCCAAGATGGTGTAAATCCTACATCAGATGACAAATCCGATTGCACGGATGGGTTCGGATTGACGATTGCAGCATAACGACGTGAAAATCGATCTAATCCGACATCCATGGCACCATCTACAAGGCATAAAAGATGGACAGCCAAGATGGCACCACGTGGTGCCATCTCAGCCCCCCACACTGACCAAAGGCGCACGCTCCCTCTTTCTCCTCAACCGTGCGATCAGATCTGGGTCATTGGATCACCATCCAAATACCATGGTCGCGTGTGCATTAAAACATGCGCGTGCCTCAAATGCGGACGCAGCGCATTGGGCGAAGGCGTTACGCAAAGGCGGAGGTGCGGGTTCGAGCCTGTAATGACCCGATTCCCGAGTCCCTGCGAGACACGAGAACCGGACCGACTCGACTAATCCCAAGACCTAGTCGTCCAACGAGGAAGTAACCAAAAGAGCAGTAAAATAAACCACATTCAACATGAAATATAACTCGCAGTAACAAAATACAGCAGTAAGAAAAAGAACTACTACAGCATGTACCACCACAACAGTAGAACAACATTTATAATATAACAAGAACTACGAGCAAAGAAAAGTATAGAGAGTAACAAGAACTACTCACTGCAGTGGAACAAAAAGGGCACAAAAGAACAGTGGTAACTCTACTGGACCCTACTCGGCCCAGCGTCCTCTGCAGCCGCTGACCTTGGCTGCTCAACACCTGGTCCTAAAAAGTAACGAGTGTAACACGTCAGCGAAACGCTGAGTAGAGTGGCAGCTAAACTAAAGAAGCAGTAAAGTGTACAGTAGCTGTTTTATTTTCTTTCTTCCTTTATTTACGTCTTTCTATTGTTTCATAATTTATCTATTTCTCAGATCCTTCACTTGATCTCGAATGTTCCTCGTGGGAACGATCTTGATTGCAGTCTTTTCCGAACAGTAGAAGTAACACGTGGTGCTCTCCTGGCCGAGAGAGTCCCCCGTGGTGATCCTACTCTCAGTCAACCACCCCAAGGTCACTGACAGACGTAACGGTGACTACGGCACGCGCGGTAAACGCACGGGTAGCTACCCTGTACTGGCACGCGGTTAGTCATTTCCGTTAACGAGTGCGCCCAAAGCACAACACGGAACTAGTATAGGGCAGAGCCCTCTCAATAACAGGGGTCCAACCCCTCCACAGTAACCAAACAGGGCCTTGCCCCTCCACAGTCCGTGCATCCTCGCCTGACTACCCTGGTTTGCCCAGTGGGCCTAACAAGTCGGTGTAGGTGAGCTAGCAGAACCCCGGGGCCCGTGGGGTAGCTAGTACTCGCCCTACACTAGTATCTCTCCTCGGTACTGTGTACACGAGGGCCAACAAGTCGGTACAAAGTGGCCAGACCTAACCCCGGGTCCCTGGGGCGGCTGGCTCCGCTCTGTACTAAGCAGGTAACAGGTGCTTCCCCTGGTATTACGTATCCAAGAGACAACACACTTCCGCATCTTTCTTTCTCAGTTCCATTTCATTCTCTTTCCAGGAGTTCTACTCCTAATTCCCCGTAGGGTTCCAGCTCTTTTAACTCAGCACATTCAGGTTTCACCTTTCCAGTTTCACGTTCATACAACCCATATTCTCAATCATATTCATTTATTCATAACAGGCAGCTGTTAAATCAATTTACAGGCAGCTATTATTTCCTTTCCACATTTTCCAAGACTGCAATATGTATATTCATTTCGCTAGTTTTCCAGTCCTAGGATTCATGCCGTACCCTAGGATCTATCATTCAATCTAGTTTTCCAGCCCTAGGATTCATGCAATACCCTAGGATCTATCATTCAATCTGGTTTCTCATTCATAGGATTCATGCAATGCCGTAGGTTCTATTAATTGTTCCATAATTGTAACAAATTATGTTAATAATTTCTAAAGCCACTCTACCAGCTACAACGGAAGTACTGGAGGCGTGGTCGGAAATCTCGCGCGCCTGCGCAACCTCCGAGACTGCAATGGAACGGGATCCTAACACAAGGATCAAACACAAGAAGTTTCTCAAAACAATATATAATTACTGGAAATGGGTAGAGGATCTTATTTCGAAAAGAACGCAACTCGAAACGCGGAAAATGGGCTCCGAACGGGCCCTAAACGGGTCGAAAACGACAAAACAGTCCAAAATCAGACGTCTGGAACCTTTTTCAGACGTCTTAAAATGTGGATCAGATGGTACCTTTGTTCTGCGTAGTTTCTCAGACGTCTAGAAGCCTGCAGGGGCGTCTGGCCTAGTTCCCAGACGTCCGATGGTCTCCCCGGACGTCTGGAAGTCGTTCCCGTCGTCTGTCACTGTGGCTAGACGTCTGATTCGCGTTGGATGCGAATCTCAGAGCCTGCATGTACCTACTCCTCGCTCTCAGTACGAACAGTCGCAGAAAAGGAAGACGAAAATAACTTACTTGTCAGACGTCTGGACAGTCCTCTAGACGTCTTCCCCATCGTCTGGTTGCAAGCCCAGACGTCTGATTCTGGAAAAACTTCCAGAATCAGACCTCGACTCGCCCTCCGCCCGCGACGCACGGCCGCGCCGCGCCTCGTCTGCCTGCTGCTCGAGCTGCAGCAGCCCTCCCGCGACACTCCTCGCCCGCTGCTCCCCCACCGGCCGGCTCTAGCTGCCCCGGCAAGCTCGAGCCCTCACGGCCGAGCATCTCCTCCCTCGCGCAACGCCTCCTCCCGCACACCCGCCGTGGCTGCCGCTGCCGCCGCTCGCTCACTCTCGCACTGGCTGGAAGAAGAAGAAGGGAGTGGAGGAGATGAGAGTGAGGGAGAGGGCGAGGGCCCTTTTAAAGTCGTGCGGGGAGAGAGCGAGAGAGAGGGGCGCAGCCTGCGCCCGCAGGAGGAGAGGGAAAAAGAGGGCATCTGCAGGTCTACGCGCGCAGGCGCACAGACTAAATCCACCATGTCGCAGAAATTAAATCCCAGACGTTTGGAAGGGGTTCCAGACGTCTGGTCAGACGTCTGGGCCACCTCCCAGACGTCTTAAAAGATGTTTTGAAGCCGCGTTCGTAACAGAGCCTCTTCGAGCACTCAAATCGATCGCAAGTGGGCGCGGGCAAAATTTGCCTGTTGGATGTAGTGCAGACGGTGGATGAAGGGGCGACGTGGTGCGATCTGGGCACCTCATCACGCATGCACGATCGGATGCGTGTTTAAATGCTCGATCGCATGCAGGCGCGCGATGAAGGCGCGGGCGCGATGGCTTCTAAGCCGTCCAATCTCGCAATTGGACGGCTGAGAGCGCACGATCGTGCGTAGACGTTGAAGCGCGGGGAGAGGAGGTGTGGTGTGCGCGCAACCTAAGCTCACATTTAGGGGCTTTAATAACGCTTAAATCCGTCACTAAAGACTTAAGTGTCACTAAAGACCCTGAGTTAATGTTTTTAAGCATAAAATGACCAAATTGCCCTCAATTTCTACAACTATAAAAGGAGACCCCTACCACTCGAATTCATCATCCCCTTCTCTTTTCTCACCCCTTCCAAAGCTCTAAGAGCTTTTTTTAAACCCAGAATGCTCCTCTAGAGTTAAAAATATAATTTTTCCATCTTCTCATCTCGTTCATGGACCATTCCGCCGTGGTCCTCTCACCGCCATTTGAGAAGCAGATTCCGTTGCGATGTCGCCCTACCCTGTTCTCCGTTGTCCGTCATCGTTCTCCTTCGTCCCGCATTTCACCACATTCTTCCGGGCGCTCCGTCAACGCGGCTCGTCCTCTAAGTAGCAGTCGAGGAGGATAACTTCTCTCCACCTTCTTTTTACTTCTTTCTAGAGTAGATTTACCACTTTTTATTTTTAAGATTTCCATCTTTCTACTGTAGTGGTTAGTTGTAATAGACATCATTCTTTGATTATAAAATCTATGTTTATTCTATCTCTATTTTGTCTTTATTTGTAATATTATCTCTCTCTCTTCTATTCATTATTCTTTAAGTAGATAGCTAGTTTATATTCAATTCGACCAGCTAATCTGCTTCGTGACAAATAAAACAAATGCGATTTTTAATCAAACGTCCGCCTCCCTGCGTTCGACCTGGAATTTCTTTTGAGTTTCGGTTAAATTTATCTGTTGACAGTTTTTCTCGCAAATCGCACTACAATGACAAGTTTTACAAACTCAAACCTCTTTGCGATGATTTTCTGTTCCAACAAGCAGCAACAACACCTTAAGAGGGTATTTACAGGTGTAGGAGGTCAGATTTAAGTAATAGAATTTGTTTGAATTTGATTGAAATAACTTAAGGTGAAACAGATACCCAACATTTAAGTGGAGATTGATTGGAAAAGACATCTGAAATTCAAGATAAGTGTATTAAATTCAAAGCTCAAAGATTTGAAACACTAGTAACAAGCATCCTAATGACTAGTCAAAAGTTAGAAAATCAATGACCGCAATACTCGAAAGTTTTTGGTAACTGATGACAATTTTTGAAATAAGATCAGACATTTAAGAGAAAATATAAGACATCTCAAAAGAATAATTTAGATGTCCAAAATTAAAATAGGACATTTGAAAATTATAGCTTCACAAGGTTGAACAAAGTGGTCGAAGCGTGATCAATGTCTTATAATAGGGTTGGTTATAAAATAAGTCAATGCGTTAATGAAGGATACGAAATATATATTTGAGAAAATAAGTCTCAACATGTTTACAGTGTTAGTTGACTCCAAGGAAATTCAAATGTCTCAAGAGAAAATCTAGACGTCCAAAGATTAAAAAAACACTTGACGAACAAAAGTAGCTTATCATTTGTTAAGAAGTCAAATGATTTGAATTGAAAAATTGATTGTTAAGATGTTATAGCACATAGATAAATGTTTGATGTGAATATAAAAGATAGAAAACATGAATGAAAAAGAGATCTTTAGAACATAGGTTAGAGGCCTCTGAAAGTAGCCCTAAGAATGATGGTAAGTATAGTTGTGACATGTGCCCCTACCATTTCCTTAGCCAGCTTCCATGGTATTTGAAACCTTAGGCTAATCATCAAGACATTTATCCTCTACATGTTGAGGAAATGTAGGTAACCTTTGATAGCTGCCACAACATCCTCACCACCGTCGTCTCCTCATTCCTTAATGTTAATCACTAGGTCTCCTCCCTCCACAACACTAACACAACCTCCTATGCCACCTCCTTAGTAGCCTTGATCTAAAGTGGTGCCTTGCCTTCATCCAATACTCCTACCCCATCATCTTCCTCCAACTCTACATTAGCCACCACTACCTTGACTTCTATCTCCTGCCAATTCTTGCACAAACTCCCTTACATTACATTTAGTTAAGGGTTTAAAGTATAGAGTTAGTAACATGACATAGTTAGATGAATAATACATAAATAAAACAATGATGTAGGCGTAATATATGAGAAATATAAACTATATTCTCTATTCACAGCATATTAATTCACTTGTCTCATCTAACCTCACTTCACTTTTTAATAAAATAATAATAATAAATAAATTAATATAAAATATAAAATAAATTATAACCCTCTCCATGTGACATTGACTTAGGAGGAGTTACCAACGCCATGGGGATGTGTCACTTGAGGTAGGCCAAGCTGAACGGGGTTGGTGGCTAGCACTGTGATGGGGATCGAGGTGGAGAAACTGAAGGAGGTGGAGGAATTAAAAATATGAGGATTAATTTATAATTTTAATTTATTTTGATTTGATTGGTTTAGATGCAAACCTCCCCTTTTAAACAGGTAGGCTATACTTATAAAAATTAAAGTGGTAAATTTTTTAAAATATCTAAAAATATGAGACCGCTATCTCCATCATTTTGTCATTAGCCATGAGACCAATGTCATGGGCTTAGGGGTGCAATGGAAAATGTAAGTGAGGGTTTTGGTTGTGGGCGATTCAAGATTGTTCACATACTAAATTTAACGAGGGCTGGGTTTGAAACATCTAACCCAAGCTCGACACAAAGATAACCGACCCAAACTTTTGACCGGACCGGATCGTGTCGGATGGGATCGTAGCTGAATTGTTCGAGCTCAAACCTGTTCAAGGCTGGCCCATCAACCACGTCTAAGTCAAAGTAAACAAGCAACGCATCCCTTTTAAGAGAGCGCACAGCGGCCCATATAGACTCCAACGAGACCGAGATCGACTCAGGCTCGAAAATAACAACCGTTAGCACCTAGGGTTTCCTCGCCTCCCTCCAAACCCTCTCTATAAATAGCCTCTCACCGTGATGGCATTCTCATCGCCTCCACGTCTCCCCGAAAGAGTTGGCCTTCCTCCGTTCCCGATCTCTTTTCCTAGGGTTTTACTCTTTTCCCTATCTCCTCTTCTAGGGTTTATACGTAGATCCCCCTTTCCCGTCTCTCCCTCGCGTCAAGAACTGATTACCGGCGATCCGTGCACGATGATCGCCGCGTATGAGGCGACGCTACAATCACATCTCCCCTTCTCCGCTCCTTTCCAGCGATCGCTAGCGGTCACTTCCCGCTTCGAGGTAACGGCGGATCTGGAGAAATCCCCACCTTCCATTTCGTGCTTTCCTTTCTGTTTATCGATTTCGATTTAGGCGTTTGCGATAAAAGGGAGATCCATCGATCGGGAAGCGCAAGTGAGGAACCTTTCCCCGAGTGATCGACCATGAACACACTGTGCGATCTTTCTTGCCGATCGGTCGATCGGCTCCAAGCCAGACTTCTGATCCGCCTCCATCGAATCTCCCTAATTCGATCTCCCTTTACATCTTGCGCAGCTCACGTTTCTCCTCTCGATGAGTTCTTCGATGCTTTTGTCGAGTTGTGTTCGAAGTTTCGACGTGGATGAGATGTGTTTGTGGATGTGATGCTCCTTTCCCCAAGTGATCGACTCTGAACGTATCGTGCGATCTTTCTATTTCCGATCGGTTTCCTCCACGGTGTCGATCGGTTTCCAAGCCAGAAATCTGATCCCCAATCCTCTCATCCACAACTTTATTTTGTCCCCGTACCGTTCAATGGAGTCCCTTTACGTTTATCCAATTTATTTTTAACAAAATATTGTTTTTCTACGGATTAAAACTGTTTTTATTCGTCGTTTCATATCATTAAAAGAGTGGCTAGTGATGATTGATCTGTAAAGGTCTGAGCGGATTTCAGTGAGACCGCAAGTCCATGATCTAACAATGTTGTTACACACACTGAAGCCTTGCTATGACGAGTTGACAAACGTCTACTCTACCTCTAGTTTCATCTCTTTGAGCTTTATTTTGGCGTGTTTCTATGTTTATGTTGCGTCTCTGCTTTGGCTCAAATATGGAAGTGAGGATCATTTCCCCAAGTGATCGACAATGAACGAACTGTGCTATTTTTTTCATGTCGATCAATTTCTTCGGAGTTGATTCGGCATCAAGCCAGTCTTCTGATCCATATTGCACCATCATATGTTTCAAGAGGTCTCTTGATTGTACGCTTGCTATTTTGTTCTTGCAGTTATGGAATTGGATGGATGGATGGATATAGCTTGTCGGTTTCGCATAAAATTTATTTGGGTAATGAAAAATAACTAAATGAATTTGACGTTGAGGAAATACGAAGAAAATGGATCCGACGTCATTGATCTTGGGACGTGTATTTCTTTCCTAGTTATGGGTTGTTAATGTACGGTACATGGTTTTGAATTATTTCAGCTGTGATGGAGGAAAGTCTGCTAGTTTTTGTCAGTAGGAAATAATTTGGTCGATTCATTTCAGTCGAATTAATGCTTATGATGGTAATAGAAAATGGCGTCGTTTAAAGTCATCAGGACTTCTCTTGAAAATTTGTTGTGAAGTCAATTTGTTGTCGTCGTTTAAACCCTAAACCCTCACATTTTCGGTGAAAAGAGATTCTAGCGGGTTTGTCTCCTTTTCTAATGGTAAGATTTAGGTCTTCGTTTGATTACTCAAGGCTATCCTTCGATGAACGGATTTTCAAAGGAATGTTAACAAGGAAAAGTAATTAATTTTAAAGTTCAAAATACAATTTATTCTACTTCAAACAACCTCTTCAACCAAAAATCTTAAATTTATAACATAATATTTAAATTTCATTTATTAACAGGGAATCATTATTTTAATTATTTTACTCTGCTAAATATTTTTATATCTCAACAAAATGTCTTTTTTATTTATCTCTGCAATATTTTATTATAGAGTTTAAAGGATAAAACGTTTGGTAAATTGATGCGATGGTTGTAAATAGCTTTTCAATATCGGATGAGTGGGTAGATTGGATGGCGAACTGATGTTAGTGGATATGTTATATCAGGATGGATATATTTTGACATGTATTATTATAGATGTAATGTAATTAGATGGTTTAATGCTGATGATAATTGATCATGTGACGTGTTTTGATCTTCTGTATCAGACATTCTTTGATCAAGTGAAATCGCAAACAGGCCCTCAAGTTATGTCCAAAAACGAGGTCCAGATATATCGTCATTGGTAGAGGTTATTCGTTATGTAATTACTCATTAGAATGTTTGTTTCAGACTTAACATGCCTGTTTTTCAAATGTAATTAGGTCCGTACCGTGGGTGTTCTGGTTCAGTAATTTAGAGAGGTATGCGTCAACTAAACAGTCCACGCCTGGTTAGGCAGCCACGTAAAGTTGATTATTTTGTTCATTTGTAGATGATGGACAAATATGTATTAATCTATTTACCTGAAAATGTCTCGCTGATTTATGGTTTAATTTATTTAAAAGATATACGGAAAACTAATATTAGGTTTTTTAAGATCCTCAATATATGGGCTCGTCAGTCCCGCGAAGTTCTCTCGGAACTAGATGGATGTTCCTCTTAAGCCTAGGTTGACAACAGGGATAATCAATTAAAATATGTGTTATATTTTGAGTTAGACTTTAAGGGTTTAATTTTGAGATAAATTATTTTGAAGTTGGCGTGGAGTAAATTGTTTTTTTTTAATAGGTTACTTAATTTTACATAAAAGTAAGAGATAATTCAATTATAAATAAGTTATCCTTTAAAATCTATTCTTCTATTTAAATTAGTTGTAAATGCTTCGTTGTTTGTGGATGAATATCTTACTGAGACATTCACATTATTATCTTTAAGATTCTTGAAACATAGAAATTGACATTGTCCACAGCATTCGATTGCAAACTCGTGTAAGATATTTGATTTTGTTTCGGGAAGATTATTATTACGGAAGCAAGGGTTGTTCCTGCGAATACCTTCCTGCAGCCGAAGGGTGATGTGATTTAAAAAATGTTGTCGAATTATGGTTCTTTCAGCTTGAAATTGATGGTTTTGTGATCGAATATGTTTAGGGTTAGTGTCAGTTAGTTAATCTGTGTCAGTAAGGTTATAATAAGTGTTAATTTTTATTTTTAGTTATTTGTAAGTTTTTGTTCGTGTATGGTTATTTGTAAGTTTTTGTTCGTGTTTAATAAGGGTTAGGAATGAAGGTTAAAGGGTAAGAGCGAGAGAATAGGGGTTAGGTGGAGGATTTTGGTTAAAATCTCTTCAAATTAGTATTAGAATAACATAGGTTAGCAATTTAAAGATGAGTTGAGTTATTCCTTAGGAGTTAACCTCTTCTCTAAATTAGAGTTAAGTTTTAGTTTATTTTGAAGGTTAATCTTTTAAATTGATAGTAAATTTTTGTTAATTTGAATTTAATAATTTTAATATAAATTTATCTAACATTAATTTTAATTTATGTTAGTTAAAGTTATATTAAAATTTTATAATATTCATGTCTCTAATATTTTTTATATTTTATATATTTAACATCACTATTAATGCATTATAATTGTTAACAGAATAATTTAATATGAATTTAATTAAATATAAATTGATGTTAACATTATATGTTAAGTAAATATAATTATAGATTTAACATCAGTTTTATATTTTTTTAATATTATTTTTTTAATCTCTTAAGTAAATTAACTTCAAATTAGCTTAAAGGGTTAGTTTATGATGTGGGTTAGTTAATTTGTGTTAGTAAAGATGTAATAAGAGTTAATCATTATTTTTATTTGTTTGTAAATAGAGGTTAATTTTTATTTGTGTTTATTAAACAAGTAATGAGGGTTATCATGTGATGTGAGAGGGGATAAGAGAGATCAGAGGTTAAGTGGGAGGTTGGATTAACCTCGATGTTAGGCTAACACAAGTTAGCAACTCAAAGAAGAGTTGGATTATTCCCTTAAATAGGGTTAACCTCCTTCATAAACTAAACCAAGAATAGATTTTAGTTTGTTGCGCTGAGGGTCATTGTAGTCGAAGGTTCCGAAAGAATGGTATCCAAGTCAATGTCTAACTCACGTGTTTCAGACCTTATAAAAGTTATTTACTTCGAAATTTCCTCATGCTCTCCTTGTTTATTAGACATTATTGTATCGATGGTTTGATGCTTAATCTTGTATACGTGGCGATCAAACGCTTTTTGCGGTGACTTTGAACGGTTTTGCGGTAAAAGCGTTTTAAATTCATTATGATTGGAGTTTGTTTACGTGAATGTTGGCTAAAATGTTTAAAATTATTTAAATATCATTTAATTTATTATATTTAGTGATATATCAAGTAAATAATATTATTTTTTTATTTATCATATGATATTTATTATCGTTATTGCATTATACTTTAGATTAAAATATAATAAAAAATTATTATGTAATCTTTAAATTTTATTTTTTAATCATTAAATTATGTTTTTACTTTCACTTGTCTCTTTTGACTCTTATTCACCTCCTTTCCTACTTCCTTTGTCTCCTCTCTTACCATTACCTCCTCTCAACCACTTCTTTTTTTTATTGAACATAATTAAGATTTAGTTTCTTAAGGGGGGATAACTTATCAAAACAAGGGTTAACATTATTTTGTGGTGTCACGATTTGATTTCAGATTCTTATATGATTTGAGATCGATTTGTCTCGATTAATCTCAAAATTCAGTTGTCTCATAATAAATAATCAAATAATATTTAATAAATCATAATCACATATACATTAGTTAACCAGAAAAAAATTTACAATAGGGAAAAAGAAAAGTAATACTATAATATTACATGTTATAATATAATTATTACAACAAAAACGAGTATTACATGTAACGGAAATAAGGTTATAGAAATTTACTACACCAAATAGTAGAAATAAAGTTAGGTTCGATTAAGTCCAGCATCCTCAACAGCTGGTAGTTTGGGTTATTCAAATTTCTGACCTGTACAAAGATATACATTTGGATTCAGCTAACGTTGAGTAAAGTGGTAGTCAAGAAGTAACATGCATTTAACAATTATTTTAACATATAATTTTTCGTTTTCAATTATCTTACACATGTTGGTGCATGGGGATATTTAATTAGGATTCATCACATTATTTAATATTCTTGTTCCCTACAAGAACGATCTTGCTTTTAATTTTTCGTGATATAAGATGTACATGTGACATCCTCTTGGTTGAGAAAGTCCTCGCCAGTAAAGATCCGTTTCATCCTGAGTCTTTTAAGACGTCTGAACTATCGGTTAGATGTCTGGAAATTGAAATTTTTGTGTGGAGCCTTTGCTTCTGCACGTGTGCGACGCGTAAACAGTACACTCTTTTTCCTTTCCTTCTCTCTTTGCCTCCAGCGAACCCTAACCCACCAACCTTATAAACCCCCTTACCCGTCTCTCGGTTTCCCCACTATAGCAACCTTCCTCTCTTCCTCTCCACCTCTACGAGAGAGCTAGTGTGAGCAGGTGAGCGCGAGGGCAGTGACGAGGAGTGGCATGAGGAGAAGAGGAGTTAAGCTAGCGAGCTCACTGGAGGGCGCCCCGTCGGAGCGTCACGTGCGGGGGGGTCATCCCCGACACTGTTGCAACAGGAGCTGCAGGCGAGGAGGCGAGGCGCGGTCACGTGTGGCGAGAGCGAGCGAGAGCAGGTCTTGATTCTGGGTTTCTTCCAGAATTAGATGTCTGGAGTGACTTCCAGTCGACTGAGAGGACGTTAGGAGGCGATTCTAGATGTCTGAAGAGATCTTCGCGAAGGTACGTTTTCTTTGCGGATACGACAATGCAGGTCGCTATGCAGCTACACTTTGTGTGGCAATTTTCAGAGGTTTTCACTGTCGCGTGTAGGATTTGCTTTGGGAAGGCGCGGGGCACGTCCTCCCACACATTTCAGAATTCTAGGCAGCTTACCAGATGGCTGGAAGCACTTTCAGGCATCTGGAGAGGTCGGACGTCTGGAGCTGGGTTCAGATGGACCAGAAGAGTTCCTGAACGTCTAGGGTCAACACAGAACTTGAGGTACGTTTCCTGACAATTTTAAGACCTCTGGATGATATTTCAGACGTCTGATTTGAGATAGTAGTTTTGTTTTTTATTCGTTTAGGGTCCGTTTGAGGCCTGTTTTACGTAAATAAAATATCGGTGTTTTCCTTGTGAGTTTCTCTACTTGTTAGAAGGCTTTTTATATTTTTCTAAATGTTCCTTTGTGATTGTTTCTTGTTATAAGACTTTGCTCTGTTGCTGGTTCGAGGTTTGTTGAGGTACGTGAGCCTGTCGTTCGAGCCTCCACTACTCTTTGGGTGTCTAGTAGAGTGGCTTCCCCTACTTTAAATACAAATCTGAATGCATGTATGGAATGAATGATTAGAAACTACGATAAGGCAGGAACCCTTGGATGAAAAACAATTGAAATGTCTGTATGCGTGTTTGAATTACAGTCTTGAGTGAGTAGATAGAAAACAACTGCCTATTAAAGAATAAGAGCTATCTGTGAAATATGAACTAACTGTGTTAGTGAAATAATTGCATGTAACCTTTTCTGTTGTATAAGATAAATGTTAGAATACGAGCTGCATGTGAATAACCTGAGAATATGAATGTGGATGATAGAAATACGAGTAATATGTATATAATCTGAGAATGAAAATGTGAATAATGAAATCTGATATGGAATGACATGAATATGAGCATGAATCCTATTGGAAAATAAGGAGTAGAGCTTCTGGAAATAAACGAATGGATTTGGAAATGTGACAGGAAGTGTACTAACCCTTGAGTACGTGGTACCAAGGGGAGCGCATGTTCCCTCTTAGTGTAGTAGAGGGGAGCTTGTCCCCTTAAGGTTGAGACTCGGGGTGGGTTTGGTCACTTTGCACTGACTTTGTGGCCCTCGCGTACATTGTACCGGGAGTGCTAGTCTGTGCTTTTACTTCATTACTGTTAGTTGCTTAGCATAGTAAATGTGGTTTACTTTCCTGCTTTTTTGTTATTTCTCGTTAGACGACTGGGTTTTGAGATTAATCAAGTTAAGTCGGTCTCGGGTCCTGTAAGGATTTGGGAACTGGATGGTAACAAGATAGTATCAAAGAAATGTTATCTTGGAAAATGAATCAACTAGCTTGAGAATAACCAATTTACATGCATGTAACTAGAGTAATCATCACAACGTATCGTTTTGGCATATGTTTTGAGGTTCTTTTGATGAATGTCCATTAGTGTGACGCCTGTTCTGTTTTCCGCGTCTCCTTGAAGGAGATGCCTTAACGTAGAGTCCTTGAAGCGGGCCGTGGATACGGCCGTGGACAATGTCGAAGGGACAGGCGTGCTGGGCCTGAGGTTTCAGTGGATCAGCCACTTTTTTCGAACGTTTAGGCCAAGGACTTCACTCAGTTGATACGGGAGATAGTATGAGAGGAGCTCTACTCGCCTTCATGGGCACCTCTCCCTGGGGACGTAGAGGGGGAGTCCTCTGTGTCTACGAGATCGACGCAACGTTGGACAGGGGGGAGGGGGTTTCCTCCACTGCCCCTACCGCACTCTGATGCTTCCGAGCACAAGCTCTTCTTGCCTGGAGGTGTGCCTGTTTCCCCACTACAACGACATTATGAGCTTTTTGGATAGTTCCGGAAGCTAAAGTCCCCCTCCTTCCAGGGGATGAGGATCCGACTGAGGCGGAGGACTGGTTAGATCAGATCAAAAAGGTGTTTGACACCCTTCGCTCGCCTACGGAGTGCTGCGTGACCTTTGTCACGTAACAGCTAGAGAACGCGACACATAGGTGGTGGAGGGCAGTCAGAAGCTAAGAGAGGGCAGAGCTGACGTGGGATCAGTTTATGATCCTTTTTTGCGAGCAGTACTTTTCGCAGACATGGCAAGATCAGAGGAGGTGGGAGTTCTATACTCTTCGCTAGGGGACGATTGTTAGCACGTATCGTACGCATTTCATGGAGCTGTCTCGTTTCGCTGTGATAGGTGTGGCTACTGAGGAGCTCCTGTGGAGGTTCACTGAGCGGCTCCGGTCTGCCATTCGGGGGTATGTTAGGTTCCTGAAGCTGTCCACGTTCTCCAGAGTGGTAGAGGCAGCTATGACATATGAGGAGACCAACCCGGCCGCATGTAACACTGACAGCGGACGGAAGAGATCCTACCAGCTAGAGTACTCACAGGGCTGGCGGGAGAGGAGGCACGCGGTGCCTGCAGGAGAGCCATCTCCCTTTGCGGGGCCGTCAGTGGCCTTTGGGGGCCCCCGATAGGAGCCAGCTGCCAGCACGTAGCTGATAAAGACGATTTGGTTGTGGATCCAGTCAAGGTAGAGGCAATGCTCCGGTGGGAGAGACCACGTACAGTGATAAAGATCCACAATTTCTTCGAACTGGCAGGTTACTATCGGCAGTTTATCAAGGGTTTCTCGTAGATTGTGCATCCTATGACTCAGTTAACCTGGGAGGACGTGTTCTTTGCTTGGATAGATGCTTGTGAGACATGTTTTCAGGAGTTGAAGGAAATGCTGACTTTGGCTCCTGTGCTTACCATCACAGACAGCAGTGGAGATTTTGTTATTTACACGGACGCTTCGTTGTAGGGGTTAAGGGGTGTGCTCATGCAACGGGGTCACGTTGTCGCTTACGCTTCGCAGCGACTGAAGCTTCATGAGCATAGCACCTTACTCATGACTTATAGCTGGCAGCTGTTGTCTTAACACTAAAGATATGGAGACTATCTCTACGGTGAGACTTTTGAGATACTCACACATCATAAGAGCCGTAGGTACTTGTTTGATCAGAAGGAGCTTAACATGAGACAGAGACGTTGGTTAGAGCTCCTGAAAGGCTATGATAACACCATCTTATTAAGATCCGTGACATCAAAACACTTTAAGACGTCTAGGAGTTGGTCCAGACGTCTGGTCAGACGTTTGGATGCCTTCTCAGACGTCTGGAAATTAATTTTTACGTGCGTACGATTGCGAGTTTGCGCGCGTGCCGCGCGCAGACTGAAACCCAGCTGCCCTCTTCTCTTTCTCTTCCCTCGTCGACCTGTAGAACCTTTCCCCCACGCCTACAAATATCCCCTTCCCTCTCCCTCGTTTGCCACCCCACATCCATCCATCCCTCGTCTTCCTTCAGCGAGGGTGAGAGCGAGCAACAATTGCGGTCGAGTGCAGCGGCGGAGAGAAGAGCAGCGAGAGGGAAGAGAAGAGAGCGCGCGTGCCGTGAGGGAGAGAGAGCTCGTCGGTGCAGCTTGAGGCCGGTCGGCGTGCGCAAGTCGGTGTGCGTCGGGGAGATTTCCTCGACGCTGCTGCAGCAGAGCAGCGGACGAGCGACTGTGCGACGAGGTTGCGCGTAGCGGGAAGAATACGAAGGAGGTTCTGATTCTGAGATTTTTTCCAGAATCAGACGTTTGGACCTACATCTAGACGACGTAGGCGACGTCTGGAGGGAGCTCCAGACGACTTAGAGGTACGTATTTCCTCTTATGCTTCCTTTTGTGGATACGGCCATGCAGGCCGTTCCGTCGAAGTTCTGTCTCATGCCGTGTTGAGAGAGTTGCGTGTGCGTGCAGGATTCGCTTCGGGAAGGCGCGGGACACCCTCCTACGCAGTTCAGATGTTTGGGCGAGTCCCCAAATGGCGGAGAGCATCTCCAGACTTTCGAAAAGATAGTTGGACGTCTGGAACTAGGTCCAGACGGTTCAGCAGGACCCCTGGACGTCTGAGGAGCAGCGCAGAGCGAGGTGTGGATCTGGACCCCTTTTAAGACATCTAGAAGTTGTTCTAGACGTCTGATTTGTGTCAGAGATGTCTTTGATCCGTTTAGGGTTCGTTCGAGGTCCGATTTTCGCGTTTAAGATTCTGTTCTTCGTATAAGTTCCTCTACTTGTTGGAATACTTGTTATCATGTTCTGAGTGGTTTCTTGTGGTTGATCCTTGTGTTAGGACCTCGTTCTGTTATGAACTTGGGGGTTGTGGAGGCATGCGGACCTGCTGGTCACGCCCCCATTACTCTCGATTTGCAGGTAGAGTGGCTTCCCTTAGTTAGTTACAAAACATAAATGCATGTCTGGAATAAATGATAGATCTTAAGGTATGACATGAATCCTAGGGTCAAAAACACTAGATTGAATGATAGATCTTAGGGTATGGCATGAATCCTAAGACTAGAAACACTGGAACGGTTGTATTGAATGCCTGAATTGTAGTCTTGGATGAGTAGATCGAATAATAATTGCCTGTAATTGGATAACAGCTACCTGTGAAATGTAGAGCACTGTTGTTAGTAACTGCTACATGTAATTTCTGTTGTTGGAAATTAAATACGAGCTGCATGTATATAAATTGGAAAAGAAAGTTTGAATGTTAGAAATACGTGCTATATGCGAATAAACCTGAGATGAAACCTAGTATGGCTTGGCATGAGAAGCATGAGCATGAATCCTACGGGAAATTAGGAGTAGAGCTCCTGGAAATAAATAGAACGGAATTGGAACAGTGAATGGGAAAGTGTTCTCTTGGGTACATGGTACCAAGGGAAGCACATGTTACCTCTTAGTGTAGGGTGGAGCTAGTTACCCTAGGGTTGAGACCCAAGGTTAGGTCTGGCCGCTTTGTCCCTTGCGTATAGAGTACCGGGGAGAGCTACTAGTGTAGGGAGAGAGCTAGCCACCTTACGGGGTTCGGGGTTCAGCTAGCTGTCCTACACCGACTTGTTAGGCCCACTGGGCAAATCAACGTAGTCAGGCGAAGGTGTGCGGATTGTGGAGGGGCGAGACCCCTGTTTGGTTACTGTGGAGGGGTTGGACCCCTGTTACTGAGAGGGCTCTGCCCTATGTTGGTTCCGTGCTGTGCTTTGGGTGCACCTGTTATCGGAAATGACTGACCGCGTGTTAGTGCGGGGTAGCTACTCGTGCGTTTATCGTGCATGTCGTAGTCACCGTTACGTCTGTCAGCGACCTTGGGGTGTTGATTAAGGGTAGGACGATCACGGGGGACTCTCCCGGCTAAGAGAGCACCACGTGCGACTTCTACTTTTTGGAAAAGATTGCAATCAAGATCGTTCCCACGAGAAACATTCGAGATCAAGAGAAAGACCTGAGAAATAAACCAAGAAAGAGTAGATGGATAAATATAGAAAGAAATTAAAAACAACAGTTACTTGTCCACATTTACTATTTTTCTTAGCTAACTGGTTGTCACTCTACTCAACATTTTGCTGACGTGTTGTACTTACCACCTTTTTCAGGATCAGGTGTTGAGCGGTCAGAGCCCACGGTTGTAGAGGGTGCTGGGCATAGTAGAGCCCAATAGTTGTACTTGCGTTGTACCCTGGTCATGCCGTTATCTCGCTTTAGGGTTTCGTCGTAGTATAGTATAAAGAAACGATCACCAGTTTAATATAATTTGTTACTCGGAAATAAAAAGTTTTCCGAGGTCGAACTCATGGAACAAACTATAATTCCAGAAGTATATAAATTCACAATATATAATGTTTTACAAAATTTAAGAAAAAGTGAGAGAGAGAAAGAGAGTAAAAATTGCTCATTTCTTTCTTTTTTCCTTTTCCTTCTCGTCTTTCTTCTGCAGCAAAAGCTTTTCTTCTCTTTTCTTTTCTTTTCCTCTCTTTTCTCCTGAAGGGCTTCTCTGCTTCTTCCTTTTCTTCTTTGGTTTCTTGTGCGGCAGTCTCTCTCTTGGCTTCTTTTCTTTTCCTTTCTTCCTTCTCTGAAGGGCTTCTTTGCTTCTCTCTTCTGCTTTAGCCCTTCTTTTTCGCTCTTTCTTCTTGCTGCGGCTTCTTTGTTACTGACGTCTGATTTAGAGCTCAGGTGCCTTATCTGATCAGCTTCTTTTCCTCTTGGTTTCCTTTTCTCTTCTCCTTCCTTCTTCCTTCTTCCCTGTGTTGCTAAGTCCTGGCCACTGCTCCTCTTCTCCTTTCTTCCTTCCTGCGCACACACACAAACGTCAGCGCGAAACCTACCCCTTCCCCGCGTCTCTCTCTGAATCTCTCTTTGGTAAGCTCTCCCAGAGCTGGGTAATTGGGTCGGGTTGCGTGCCCGGGTCCAGGCGCACCGACGTGGGTGGTGCGCGAGGAGTGCACAGGAGTGGGAAGTCGGGTTGGGTTAGATCCGCGTGGGCATGTCGCGGATGTGACCTGGTGAGTAGGTGAGGGAACTCACCCCAGTGTTATCGGAGGCAACCAGCCGATAGCACGTTTTCAATTTATGTATGGGCTTGCGCCCATACACTTCCGAGGTGGGACTAAAGTCCCACCTCCGATCTCGAGCGCTTGCAGGAGAAAGCTTCGCGCAATTAGGGTAGCAGTCGAAGCTTGCAACCCCAAGTGAAGTTCTGGATGTGTGCGCGGCTCGCTTCCGCGTCGCCTGGGGCTCACGCCTGGAGCTGAAGAGACCTGGAGCTTCCTGCCAAGTAGCTCCTGCTGCTCGTCAATGGCGGCGAGGAGGGAGAAACCTGAAACACGCAAACGGCCTCGCAGCCATGTCAAAAAGGTTCAGGGAGGTCCGCCAGAGCATGGCGAGTGCGGTGCAGGGGTCGGCGAGCCGCGAGAGTGCCTGTGGCCGTGTAGCTAGGGCACTTTGCGTGCGTGAGAGTGGGTGTGTTCGGGGAGTGGTTTGGAGGTGCTAGGTGGTGAATGGAGGGTGGATTCGGTGTTAGTGAGGTGGCGCGGAGCTTAAGGGGTAGCTAAAAAGGTGGATGGAGGCGTGGAGTGGTGAGTACGCCTCACTGGAGGGCAGCCGGAGATGGAGAAGGTGGTGATGGACAGTGGTGGTCGGTGGGTTGAAATAGTAAATTAAGAAGGGGGAAATAACAGGGAGAGAGAGAGAGTAAAGCTTTTACCTACCAAGTTGACGAAGAGGGAGGGAGGCGGCACTCGACGCGTACCTGCCGGTGCTGTAGACGAAGGAGCCCAGAAGGGAGTGACGGCTGCGAGGAAGAGGTCGGGAAGGCGCCAGCTAGTGCGGCTTGGTGCGGGAAATGAGGTGGAGTGGGCTCTGCTGCAGGTATGGCAGCAGAGTGACGAAAAGAGGGCCACCGGAGCCTGCGGGCGTTTTGGCCGTGGGCGGAGGAGATGAAATTGGGGAGGGATCCTCGGTCAAATCAGGCTTGGAGTGGACGGCAGCCCCTGCCGCTCCTTACAAAAGTGTTGGCGGGGAGAGGGTTTCGAAGCAGCGACGTGGGACTCGCCGGAGACGGCCGGAGATGGAGACCCAAGCCTGTCGTGTGTTCGCACGAGAGGCATGGGCAGCCGTCGGTCACAGGGGAGGGTCCCTGCGATAGAGGACAATGCAGGGAACCCCTCGCTCGTTCTTGAAAGTGGTTGCCTTACCCTGCGCAGCGCCATCCTCCGCGTAAGGTCATCGGAGGTATGGCGTCTGCGTAGGGTGGCAGGGAGGACCATTCTGCAAAGAACGAAGGGGAAGATGGGGGGCTGGATGCAAGGTTTTGAAAAGATAAGGGTAAAAAAAAAGTAATTCAAGAGGATCAATTTGTAAAGTCGATTAAGATGGTCTTCACTTAGGATCAAATTTTTGTACCAGACTAATTTGAACCTAAGGAATTCAATGATGTAATTTGATTTTAGGTTTGACCATGTTTGACCGGTCAATTTGTGTAAAAATTCAAATTAGGTTAAAATTTGGGCATGGTTCTCAAATTAGGTCAAAATAGGTTGTAAAGGCTAATTTGAAGGTTTTAAACCTTAGGGAGTTTTTCCATGATTTTTAGAGGGTTTAGTTGATTTTTACTCTTCCTAAAATCTCGTGAATTAAAGTGTTTGTTTTTAGGGTTACAGAATTTTATTTAATTCATAGATGTTGCTATAACCCTTTTCAGATAAGATCATCCCACTTCCTTCCTTATTATGCTCATTTGACCTGTGTTTAGACCTTTAGATATCCTGTTTGTATAAAATTGCAGTTTTACCCCTCATGACTTGTTTTATTCTTCAATTTAGAATTCTTTGAGTTAGGCTTTTCTTTAGATTTTGTAGGAGCTTCTTCACACTTATTTAGATTAGATTGTGCTAGTTAGGGTTCTTGATGAGGCTCTCATCATACCAATTTTTGTAGTAGTGAGTTTTTTGTTACACTTTTATACTCTTTTATTGTATACTTCATATTTTATACCTGTTTTAATTTCTCTACTGTTGTGGTGGTGTGTACTATAATAGTTCTTTTCTTTACTGCTGTACTTTTGTTATTGTTAGTTGCTTACATCGTGAATGTGGTTTATCTTATTGCTTTTTGGTTATTTTCTCGTTGGACGACTGAGTCTTGGGATCAGTTGAGTCGGTTCAATTCTCGTGTCCTATAGGGATTCGAGAATTGGGTCATAACACCTATCATTCGGGGAAGACCACCGTGGTGGCTGACGCCTTGAGCCGGAAAGCGCCTGTCCGCTTGGCCAGTTTACTGGCACGGAGTTTGAGGCTTATAAAGGAGTTAGACAGTTGGCGACCCCTAAAGTTACAGGGGCATTGTGGGGCAGTGACAGTGACCCGACAAACGAGACCAAAGTTGATAGATCGCATCATCACAGGACAGATGACAGATACGTACCTGCAGTCATTGCGAGACAGAGTACTGTCAGGGGATCCTGGAGACTTCTCCTTTACAGACGAGGTACTGCGCATGATGGGACGTTTGTACGTTCCCAGAGACGAGGAGTTGTTGAGAGAGCTCCTGATCGACGCATACGGGTCCAGGTTTACCATATATCCCGGGAACATGAAGATGTATCACGATCTGAGACGCGACTTTTGGTGGAGAGGGATGAAGCGGGATGTAGGTGAGTTCGTGCAGCAGCATTTGGTGTGCCAGCAGGTGCAGGATAAGCATCAGAGACCTACCGGACCGTTGCAGCTACTTCCCGTGCCATAGTGGAAGTGGGAGATCATCACCATGGACTTGGTGGTGGGCTTGCCCGTTACCCTGCGAGGACACGACGCAGTCTGGGTGATTGTAGACAGATTGACGAAGACGGCACGTTTCTTGCCGATCCGAGTCACTTTGGGACCAGCACAGTTGGTAGAGAGATATATTCGTGACGTGGTACGTCTACGCGGAGTTTCACGTGAGATAGTATCCGACCGGGATACCCGTTTTAAGTCCCAATTTTGGGTTGAGTTTCAGCTGCCTTTGGGGACACAGTTGAGGTTCAGTACTGCATATCACCCTCAGACGGACTGTCAGAGCACACGATATAGACACTTGACCTTTTGTGTGCCTGTGTACTATACTGGAGGGGCCCTTGGGAGGAGCACTTGCCCCTAGTAGAGTTTGCATATAATAACAGCTATCACTCGAGTATCAGCATGACACCCTACGAGGCTCTGTACGGACGGAGGTGTATTGCGCCCTTGAGTTGGGTTGAGGTGGGGACCAAGTGGGAGGTTAGCCCCGGCTGATCTGGCAGAGTCAGGTGGTGGTAGAGTAGATTCAAAGACGACTTCACACTGTCAGGGGTAGCAAAAGAGTTATGCAGGTCGGAAGCGCGGAGAGGTGCAGTTCGAGGTTGGGGATCACGTCTTTCTTCACGTTTTGCCCATGAAGGGCCTGCAGCGTTTTGGGGTGAAAGGGAAGCTCGCGCTAAGGTTTGAGGTAGGACTCGTTGCTTACAGGCTTACCCTCCCTCCCCAGCTTTTTGGTGTGTACGACGTGTTCCACGTGTTCAACCTCAGGAAGTACGTCGTCAATCCCAGTCACGTTCTGAGCCACGAGAGTGTCGAGGTGGGTGACGACCTGACCTACCCCGAGCAACTAGAGCAGATACTAAACAGAGTTGTTCGGAGTTTAAGACGGAAGCAGGTACCCCTGGTGAAAGTCTTGTGGAGGAGCCAGAGGTACGAGGAAGCTACCTGAGAGCCTAAGGTGGTTATGCGAGAGTGGTACCCAGAGCTTTTTGAGGGTACGTTTTTTCGGGCCAGCTTCGGTCCTCTTTAAGTTATGCGTATTTATATTTCTTTTCTACACCCTAGCTAGCTCAAGTTTCTGGGACGAAACTTCCTTTAAGTTTGTTATGATCTAAAGATCCGTTCTGTCCTGAACTTTTTAAGACGTCTGAACTGTCGATCAGATGTCTGGATAGCTTCTCAGACGTCTGAAAATTGAAATTTTTGTGCAAAGCCTTCGCATCTGCGCGTGGGCGGCGCACAGACTGTACACTCTTTTCTCTCTCCCTACCTCCAGCGAACCCTAGCCCACCTTCCTCTCTTCCTCTCCACCTCAGCGAGAGAGCCAGCGTGAGCGGGTGAGTGCGAGGGCGGTGATGAGGAGCGGCATTTGGAGAAGAGGAGTTGAGCTAGCGATTTCGTGTGGGAGCTCACCGGAGGGTGCACCACTGGAGCGGCACGTGTGGGAGGAGTGCGTCAGGGGAGTCATCCCCGACACTGCTGCAGCCGGTGCTGTAGGCGAGGAGGCGAGCCGCGGCCGCACGTGGCGATAGCGAGCGCGTGCAGGTCCTGGTTCTGGGTATTTCCCAAAATCAGACGTCTGGAGTGACGTCCAAACGATGGAGAGGATGTCTGGATGTGGTTTCAGACGTCTGAAGAGAGATCTTCACGAAGGTACATTCCCTTTGCCGATACGGCCATGCAGGTCGCTCCGCAGCTACACTTTGCGTGGCTATTTTTAGTGGTTTTCGTTGTCGCGTGCAGGATTTGCTTTGGGAAGGCGCAGGGCATGCCCTCCCATGCATTTCAGATGTCTGGGTGACTTACTAGACGGCTGGAAGCACTTCCAGACATTCGAAGAGGAGGTCGGACGTTTGGAGCTGTGTCCAGATGGACCAGAAGAGTTCCTGGACATCTGGGGTCGACACAGAGCTTGAGGTGCGTTTCTGGATAGTTTTAAAACGTCTGGACGATGTTCCAGACGTCTGATTTGAGTCAGTAGCCCTGTTTTTGACCTGTTTAGGGTCTGTTTGAGGCCCGTTTTACGCAAATAAAATATCGATGTTTTCCTTGTGAGTTCCTCTACTTGTTAGAAGGCTTTATATGCTGTTTTGAATGTTTCTTTGTTATTGTTCCTTGTTATAGGACTTCACTCTGTTGTGGGGTCGAGGTTTGCTGAGGCACGTGAGTTTGTCGTTTGAGCCCCCATTACTCTTGGGTTGTCCGATAGAGTGGCTTCGCCTACTTTAAATACAAACCTGAGTTCATGTGTGAAATGAATGATTAAAAACTAGGATATAGCATGAACCTTAGGATGAGAAACAATTGAAATGTCTGTATGCGTGTTTGAATTACAGTCTTGAATGAGTAGATAGAAAACAACTGCCTTTTAATGAACAAGGGCTGCCTGTGAAATATGAATTAACTGTGCTAGTGAAACAATTGCATTTAACATTACATGTATAAGCTAAATGCTAGAATACGAGCTGCATGTAAATAACCTAAGAATGGGAATGTGAATGATAGAAATACGAGCAGCATGTGTATAACCTGAGAACGAAAATATGAATGAAGCCTGATATGGAATGACATGAGGAATATGAGCATGAATCCTGCGGGAAAATTAGGAGTAGAGCTCCTGAAAATAAATGAATGGATCTGGAAATGTGACGGGAAGTGTGCTAGCCCTTGAGTACGTGGTACCAAGGGGAGCGTATGTTCCCTCTTAGTGTAGAGGGGAGCTTGTCGCTTTTTAGGTTGTGACCCAGGGTGGGTTTAGCCACTTTGCATCGACTTTATGGCCCTCGCGTACACTGTACCGGGGAGAGGTACTAGTGTAGGGAGAGAGCTAGCCACCCCACGGGGCCCAGGGTTTAGCTAGCCACTCTACACCGACTTGTTACGCCCACTGGGTAAACCAAGGTAGTCAGGCGAGAGTGCGTGAACTGTGGAGGGGCAAGACCCCTATTTGGTTCTTAGGGGCTAGACCTCTGTTACTGAGAGGGCTAGGCTCTATACTGTTTTGTGCTGTACTTGGGCGCACTCATTAGCGTAAACGACTAACCGCGTGCAAGTGCGGGGTAGTTACCCGTGCGCTTATCGCGCATGTCGTAGTCACCGTTACGTCTGTCTGTGACCTTGGGGTGGTTGACTGGGTGGACTACCACGGGAGACTCCCGGCTAGGAGAGCACCACGTGGGACTTCTACTCTTCAAAAAAGGCTGCAATCAAGATCGTTTCCACGAGGAACATTCGAGATTAAGAAAGAGATCTGATGAATAAACCAATAGGTGAAAAGGAATAATCTGTAAAATAAAGTAATTGGAATAAAACAGCTACCTGTTCACTTTTCCTGCTTTAGTTAGCTGGTTGCCACTCTACTCAACGTTTGCTGACTTTGTGTACTCATAACCCTTTTCAAGTCCAGGTGTTGAGCAGCCCGAGTCTTCGGCTACAGAGTTTGCTAGGTCCAATAGAGCCCAGTAGCAGTAGCTTTCTTTTATAGTACCTTTTTGTAGTAGTGAGTTCAGACTCGTGTACTTTACGTTCTGTACCTTTACTTTTCTATACCTTTTTGTTTCTGTACCTTTTTACTGTTCTATTGTTGTGGTGGTGATATGTACTGTAACAGCTTTTATTTCTTTACTGCTGTACTCTTTTACTGTTAGTTGCTTAGCATAGTGAATGTGGTTTACTTTCCTGCTTTTTGGTTATTTCCCGTTGTACAATTGGGTCTTGGGATTAGTCGAGTCGAGTCGATCTCGGGTCATGTAGGGATTCGAGAATCGGGCCGTAACATCACCCGTGATAGTCCTACACCCGGTCTAGCACCCTGACGTCACGGTCGCGACGTAGCAGTGACTACGGCACATGTGATAAACACGCGGGTAGCTACCCTACACTGTCATGCGGTCAATCGTTTCCGCTAGCCGGTATGTCTAAATGTAAAGTGTGAAACAGCACAGGGCTTTGCACTCTTAAAACAGAATAGGGGTCTCGCCTCTCGAAAGTCCGTGTACCCTCGTTTGACTATCCCGATTTGCCCAGCAGGCCTAATAAGAGTCAGTGTAGGTTGGCTAGTCCTAACCCTGAGCTCCCTGGGGCGGCTAGTGCTCCCCCTACACTAAGTAGCTCACCTCGGTACCACGTACCTGAGAGCCGACCAGAATCAACGTAGAGTAGCCAAACCCACCCCAGGGTCTCAATCCAAGGGTGGCAAGCTCCCCTCTACTACAAGGGATAGTTACTCTCTTCGGTACCATGTACACGAAGGTTAGCTCACTTCCCTTAACAGCTGCCCGTGGGCAGCATATTCCAGAACCATCCGATTTTTCGTATTATGGTATTCTTGTCTACATTTCTCGTAGGGTTTGTACAAGAGCTTTTTCTACATCCGGATTGGAATGTATGGAACAAGTAGTTCAATTTTCATTTTTATCACAGTATGGGTCCATTTTAGATAATACAGGCAGATTTTGATTACTCAATCATTCACGTGTATTTTCCTCTAGCCCTAGTGTTCATGCCATAACTTAGGGTTCAAAAATATATTCTAGAGTATGTGTTTACTCCTTCCTAGGGTTCATCTCAAGTCCTAGGATTAATTACTTGCATGTATTAATTTAGAGATTTACGGTTATAACCACTCTTCCAGGGTAACCGGGTGTAATAAGGGCTCGTACAGTAGCTCCCGACGTTTCTGCAGGTCCCGTACACCCGACGGACTGGAGACCTAAAACATGGATTGATAGGCCAAAAAGGTTCAGAATGATACAGACAAAGTATCATTACATAGAGAAACTCGTATGGAAAACAAAGACGTTTTGTTTGCGAAAAATCGACAACATTAGGGCCTTGTATGGGCCCAAAAACTCGCGGTCAGACAGAAATCAAATGTTTGGGAAAGATCCCACACGTCTTAAAACAGTTCTCAGGGATACTTTTCTTGGTCTTCCTCTATCAGACGTTTGGAACTTAGTGTCGACGTTCGAGGGTTACTTTAGATGTCTGGAGATGCTTTCGGACGTCTGAAACTGTCTCAATCCTCGCTCCGACGCGCTTCCCAACCTTTGACACATCCAGGAAAAATACGGAATATAAAATTTAGACCAGACGTCTCATACTACGTTCGGACGTCCAGCCAGACATCTGGAGGTCACTTCGGACATCTGACTCCGCGGAACTACCTTGGGCTTTGCTTGTCGCTGATCAGAGAAGCACAGCGCCCTCCGCTCTTTGCTCAGACTCACTCTCGCCCTCGCTCTACTCTCTGCTCTCTCGTCCTACTGCGGGGTGTGCGACGAAGAGGAGGAGAGGTTATAAAGGGAGAGGAGGTGAGGGGAACAAGGTGGAAAGGAATGGCTAGGGATGGCGCGGAGTGGCGAGGGATGGCCGTTGTAGGGAAGGGGCGGTGAGGGAAACGACGTGGCATGTGTACGGCGCATGCGGAAAAGGAAAGGTACTTTCAGACGTCCAGTGCCCTTTACCAGACGTCTGACGTTCTCTCGAGACGTCTGGTGAACACTCAAGACGTCTTAAGCTGTAACAAGGTGTCGGGTCATTTCAGGTGGGAAGGATTTTTTTACCTGGGTTAAGAAGACTTTGTTGGTGCCAGAGCACCACGATCATTTGTTTTGATGATAACAAAACACGTGTCATTTAACATTTGCACTTGGAGTTTTAGATTTCAGGTCAATTGCAAATGGAGATGTGATTAGACGGAGTTCGAGATCGCATCCACGGTGGATTGGAGGAGCTTGATGGAGAATAGAGGAGATTCGCGAGGAGCAATAGATTGAAGAAGGAGGTGAAGAATATGATAGATTTCCTTCTCGTGTACTTGTATTTTTTCGTTTCTTTTGTTGCTTTTTATTTTTGTTATTTAGATTCTTGTTAAAGAGCCTCAAAGTACCCTAACAGTAGTCCTAGGAACACCAGCACAACCCTAGGATACTTAGGTTTTCTGTAGAGAACTTAGAAAACCAATATAGGGTTCAAACAACATTTCCAGACGTCTAATTCTAAAATCAGACGTCTAATAATGTGTTTTAAGACGTCTGACTGTTGATTCAGACGTCTGATAACATTTAGGTTGGACTTGTTCTGTCTGATGAAATCAGACGTCCAGACCTTAAACCAGACGTCTTAGAAGACGTCTGATGACTTTGCCAGACGTCCAATTAGTGAACCGTTGGCTGGCTTAGCGAACACTCAAGGATATGACCGTTAGAGCCTTATCAGACGTCCTTAGGCCTTTCCAGACGTCTGATATACGACCGTTTTGCCTCGGCTGACCCAAAATCTCTTCTCAAAGATTTTCTAGCCGTTGCACTCTCTTGGAAATTCATTCCCACGAAAAAGTAGGTTTTCAGACGTCCAGACATAGTGCCAGACGTCCTATATGTCGTCTGATGGACTTGCACTAGAACCCTGTTTAGATCTGATCGAAGTCAGGAAGAGACCCACCCAAAATCAGACGTCTGACCTTATTTTCAGACGTCTTAAAGTGATCTTCCAGACGTCTGATGCCAGGATCAGACGTCTGATAAGCCTGTTAGTGCAATCATTGTTCCTGATTTCGGCCTGATTTTCTTGTGCTTTGCACCCAACGGCTATGGAAGCTTTCCTAAGCCTTCCAAAGCCTTCCTAAGGCCTCTATAAATAGAGGGGAACCTTTTACACACTACGACACCTAGATACACAAGAAACACTTTGTAATACACTTTCAAACTCTTTTGTGTCCTAAAGAAGCTCTTGCTCTCCAAGCTCAAGTTCTATATCTTGACAGCATCAAGCATTTGCGCATCCGCTCTCCCGCCGTAGTTCACGAGAGCGTCTTGCATCGTCGTTCACACATCCGCGTCGTCGACGAACTCCTTGCAAAGGGAAGCATCTTAATTCCTATAGAAGTTAGGTTTAAATTACTTTGTTGGCTCTATAGGATTGTTGTTTATTTTATCTTTGTTATTTGGTTGGGTATTCGCTTTGCGAATTCCCGTCTCCTTCGTGGGACAAAATCCTTCTCGTGAAGAGAAGGGGTTGAGGAACGCTACCCTCGCACTTGTAGCGTGGTTGTAATTGAGGTTGAATCACCCTCGTTTATGTGATTCGTTTAGTGGATTTGATCAACTTGGTTGATCGAAAAATCCTAACTCGAGAGGGTTAGGTGGTGGTTTTCATTCGGTTTGGGTTTCCATCTAAAAATTCTTGTGTACATTGTTTGAATTTTGTGAGATTGTTTATATTATATTACGCATTTTATTACGTCACCCCCTCCTGGTAAGGAATCCACAATTGGTATCAGAGCAGGTTCTTGCTATTCGGAGTAACACCCAGCAAGAAGATCATGGAGGGGAGTAGTTCTGCAGTCCGAATCTTCGAGTGACAGTCCACGTCTCGTCCGCCATTCTTCGACGGGAGCAACTACCCCTACTGGAAGCTGCAGATGAAGACTTGGCTTCAAGCCAATGACTTCACGATTTGGGCCATGTGCGAGACGCCATTTGAGATCTCAGAGAAACCCGCGGGAGGCTACTCACAACAATAAATTCGTGAACTCTCTTTGAACGCAAAGACCATGAACGCCCTCTACTGCGCGCTCAGCCCGGAGGAGTTCAACAGAATCTCGCAATGCGCCACCGCATACGAGATTTGGCACACACTTGAGGTAACTCACGAAGGTACCTCTGAGGTAAAAACATCTAAAATAAATTTACTTTTTCAAGAATTTGAATTTTTTTCTATGAAACCTAATGAATCTTTAAGTGAGATGAACACTAGGTTCACTCTTATTGTAAATAATTTGAAAGCCTTAGGGAAGACTTTCATCAAGGGGGAACTTCAAGGGAAGCTTTTTCGTTCCATTTGACCGGAGTGGGAACAGAAAGTCACCGCCATCGAGGAGGCGAATGAAGTGGAGGAGCTCAACATGGAAGATCTCCTAGGCAATCTAATGGCCTATGAGACTAAGTTGAAGCAGAAGAAGAAGGATACACCGGAGCCTAAACCAAAGAAGACTCTCGCCTTCAGAGCCGCGTCGGATAGCGAGGTAAGTTCCGACGACGAAGACATTAAAATTTTACTTAAAAAGTTTTCCAAGTTGTGTAGGGAATCAAAGAAGGAGAAGAAGGAGAGCCCTAGACGTTGCTACCACTGCAACGAGAAAGGGCATCTGCGACCAGAGTGCCCTCTTCTCAAAAAGGAGAAGAAGAAGGAAAAAGAGAAGAAATTTAAGAAGGCGTTCCAAGGCACTTGGGACGATTTGAGCTCGGAGGAAGAAGAAGAAGAAACCGCTTGCTTTCGTTTCATGCCCAAAGGAAGTAATAGCGACAGCGAAAGCAGAAGCGACTCAGACAACGAGGTAAGTTACGATTTACAAGAAGTTTTAATGAACTTTTTGAAGTTAGTAAAGCACTTAAGATATAAAATAAAAACATTAAAAAGAACTTTAGCTTTCTTAAATCTGAAAATAATAGGTTAGAAATAAAACTTAAGGACATAGAAGCTAGTCTTAAAATTGATAACCTATTATTAGAAAATCATAACCTTATCAATGAAAATAATAAATTGATTGAAGAAAATGATAGTTTAAAGTTAGAAATCTGTTATTTAAAAACTAAGATGCATACTATAGAAAAAGAAATTGCATGTCTTAGGGAAAACTCTAACAAATTAATCAACAAAGTAGATGATTTATATAACGCTAAGATTGAGAAAGGATCTACATCAAGGAGACCCGCTAATAGATCCGGATCCAAGCCCACGTGGATACCGAAAAAAGAATTGGAATCTTGTTTGGTAGGTTTCAGGGATAACTACAACACAGAGAACTGGACCTACAAACTCAAGGCTAGTCAACTCGAGTTGGGAGAACCAAGGAGTAGACCAAGGAGGAGAACGAGAAGACCGACGAGACGACGAATAAATAATGATCCAGTCGCACGTCGACCACCAGACTAGAGACCGGCGCCGATGCCCGGGCCTCCAAGCTATGGATGGGAGCCCCATCCGATGTGGCATCCACCAATACCATTTAGGCCATTTTATTGGCCATGGTAGGTGAGGTAAAAATTCTTCACCCTATCTTTTTATCATCAACATTTAGATAGGGGGAGTTAAAAAGATTTATGAGCTAATTATCAATTTTAAGGGGGAGATGCAAGTTAGCTAAATTTCCTTTAGTAAGGGGGAGAAAAATAGCAGCTATCTTGTTGTTATAAAAAAAAAAGGGAGGACATTACTCTTGTTTAAAAGAAGTTCATAGAAGAGCATGTTTTAAGGGGAAGGTATAGGAAATTAAAAATCAATCAAACCTTTTTGATAATGTCAAAAAAGGGGAGGATTTTTTACATTATTATTTATGATTTTGCCATCATCAAAAAGGGGGAGATTGCTGGTGCCAGAGCACCACGATCATTTGTTTTGATGATAACAAAACACGTGTCATTTAACATTTGCACTTGGAGTCTTAGATTTCAAGTCAATTGCAAATGGAGATGTGATTAGACGGAGTTCGAGCTCGTATTCAGGATGGATTGGAGGAGCTTGATGGAGAACAGAGGAGATTCACGAGGAGCGATAGATTGAAGAAGGAAGGAGATGAAGAATAGGATAGATTTTCTTCTCTTGTACTCGTATTTTTTCGTTTCTTTTGTTGCTCTTTATTTTTGTTACTTAGATTCTTGTTAAAGAGCCTCAAAGTACCCTAACAGTAGTCCTACGAACATCGGCACAACCCTAGGATACTTAGGTTTTCTGTAGAGAACTTAGAAAACCAATATAGGGTTCAAACAGCATTTCCAGACGTCTAATTCCAAAATCAGACATCTAATAATGTGTTTTAAGACGTCTGACTGTTGATTCAGACGTCTGATAACATTTAGGTTGGACTTGTTGTTCTGTCTGATGAAATCAGACATCCAGACCTTAGACTAGAGTCTTAGAAGACGTCTGATGACTTTGCTAGACGTCCAATTAGTGAACCGTTGGCTGGCTTAGCGAACACTCAAGGATATAACCGTTAGAGCCTTATCAGACGTCCTTAGGCCTTTTCAGACATCTGATATATGACCGTTTTGCCTCGGCTGACTCAAAATCTCTTCTCAGAGATTTTCTAGCCGTTGCACTCTCTTGGAAATCGATTCCTACGAAAAAGTAAGTTTTCAGACGTCTAGATATAGTGTCAGACGTCCTGTATGTCGTCTGATGGACTTGCACTAGAACCCTGTTTAAATCTGATCGAAGTCAGGAAGAGACCCACCCAAAATCAGATTTCTGACTTTATTTTCAGATGTCTTAAAGTGATCTTCCAGACGTCTGATAAGCCTGTTAGTGCAATCATTGTTCCTAATTTTGGCCTGATTTTCTTGGGCTTTGCACCCAACGGCTGTGGAAGCTTTCCTAAGCCTTCCAAAGCATTCCTAAGGCCTCTATAAATAGAGGGGAACCTTTTACACATTAAGACACACCTAGATACACAAGAAACACTTTGTAATACACTTTCAAACTCTTTTGTGTCCTAAAGAAGTTCTTGCTCTCAAAGCTCAAGTTCTACATCTTGAGAGCATCAAGTATTTGCGCATCCGTTCTCCCGCCGTAGTTCACGAGAGCGACGTTGCACTGTCGTTCACACATCCGCGTCGTTGACGCACTCCTTGCAAAGGGAAGCATCTTAATTCCTATAGAAGTTAGGTTTAAATTACTTTGTTGGCTCTATAGGTTGTTTATTTTATCTTTGTTATTTGGTTGGGTATTCGCTTTGCGAATTCTTGTCTCCTTCGTGGGACAAAATCCTTCTCGTGAAGAGAAGGGGTTGAGGAACGCTACCCTCGCACTTGTAGCGTGGTTGTAATTGAGGTTGAATCACTCTCGTTTAAGTGATTCGTTTAGTGGATTTGTTCAACTTGGTTGATCGAAAAATCCTAACTCGAGAGGGTTAGGTGGTGGTTTTCACCCGGTTTGGGTTTTCATCTAAAAATTATTATGTAGTGTTTTATTGAATTTTGTGAGATTGTTTATATTCTAGTCCGCATTTTATTACGTCACCCCCTCCTGGTAGGGAATCCACAGACTTAACCTAGGATAAGTTATTTTAGGGTTGATGTGGGATAAATTATTTTTATGGGTTATCCCATGTATTTTTGCATGTTAACCCAAAAACTTTCCAAATAGCCACAAGTTAACCTATCAGGATAACCTTTATAACTTTCAAACGAAAATGGAGGATAATCCATTTGCAAAAAAATTATCTCATGAAATCTAGCCCTCCATCCAAACTAGTCCCAAAGGAGTAGAAACTTGTGTCTAGCCCTGTTGTGAGAAGAGAGAAAATATGCAGGAGTTCTTACGTGGGTTGGACAATGTGTAAAAATTATGAAAAAGTCCTTTAGAGGTAGAGAATTTTTTGAAACTATGAGACTATAATAGATGCGTAGAAATTGTGAAAT
Source organism: Thalassia testudinum (assembly GCA_037157565.1). Taxonomy (NCBI): domain Eukaryota; kingdom Viridiplantae; phylum Streptophyta; class Magnoliopsida; order Alismatales; family Hydrocharitaceae; genus Thalassia; species Thalassia testudinum. The sequence continues at coordinate 828,668 of JAZHRO010000038.1, forward strand.
GACCTCCAAATGTTTAGAGGTCTACCACGTGACCCTCACGTGAGAGAGGAGGCAGAGGAGGTGGTCGTAGGTTGGAGAATGAGGGTGAAAAGGTGGTTGGAGGTGAGGAGGAAGGTAGGTAAATTGGCGAGGGGAGGGGGGAAGGAGGAGGTGAAAACTAAAAAATAAAATTTAATAATAAAAATAATTTTAAAAATAATTTTTTTATTATATTTTAGTCCATCAGCAATGAATTGATTAACGTATTCATATAAAAGAGTCCCTTATAATTAACTTTGACCAGGTCCTCCATGAATATTCGACAGCTGTTATGAATGTGGGTGCTTGTTCTATCTCCATTTTTAGTGGTGGGTCGTACTATTTATTTGCTATTTTAAGTTTTTTGATCGATCTCTCCTACCTTCCTAGTCTGTTGGGTTCGTGTGAACACAAAACGTAGGCCTGCGGAGGTCCCCAGATCTTTATTAGCCGGCTCTGGCAGGGTCTGCGAATTTGGAGATCAGGATTTGTCGAGACTATCCAACCCTTGTAGAGGGTCTACTGTTTTAAGTCTTCTAAGCTCCATCTCGGGGTATGTCCGGATTATACGATGCTAATTTATGGTTTTTCTTCACCTTGGTTTGAGGAAATTAGTTCATCCTAACGTCGGGTCATCTCGAGGTGTTCAACCTCCCAACTGCGACGAAGAGGTCTAACGTCCCAGAAATGTCTTCTCATTGAAAGCTTCGAACGAAAGGATCATTTTGGACTTGCTGCCTAGGTTTCTATTATTTGATTCGCCGGTGAATCTGGGTGCGACAGTCCACCTCTGTGATACAGTTGAACTTCTATATCAAATCCTTCTTTGCATAGCTTGTAGAGCATTATTGAGGTTTGGCAAGACGGCCGATGTCGAAGTTCTTACAATTGCAGTGTCGTTTGAGGGTTAGTTGGCTTGAGCGGTTAATTTTTAATTAATCATTATTTTATAGGTTAACACCACATTTTAAAAGCCTGCATTTTGGAAGAGAAAATGGTAGTTTGTCTAAACTCAAGTTCCCATTGGTATTTCGAAGGTGCATTGACCCTTATGTTTTATTAATGATCATTCTACCCGTCAACAACATATGTTACCCCCTGTTTTAAGTAATCCGCAGGCCATATGCACAGAAAATGGAGGCCTTAAAGGCAGGGGTTTCTTACTGGCATGTTCTTGTCTCAAAGGAACAACCAAATATTCGCACAGTGGTAGAAAAGTTGCTATTCATAGAAGGCAGTCATATTGCCTAGGAGTCTTTACAATAAGTATAAATCATCGCAAAAAAATTACTATTATAGTCTTCCCCAGTTGCACTAGGGTCCAAGTCTAACAAGATGGAGGGTCTAGTATCCTTTATATTCTTTGACATGTGTTTGGTTTTGTATCAAGGATTAGTTGTCCTCATGCTGCCTATTCTTCATAACGCGTGCTTTGCTAGCCGCCCTTTGCATGCTCGAACGTCCTTGTTTCCGAACATCGGCAGTTTGTTCTAGTGAACATTGAAGGATTATCATTGTCAATTTGTTGTCTTGAATTGATATAGTTGGTACAACCGGGCAACCGAGAAAGTAGTTTGTGCTTTAAATGGAGTGGTGGGAAAGTGAAAGCCTGATTGAAGCCAAGAAGATTACGTATGCCTATTAAAGCTCACGTGTAGTGCATATTAAATTGGATTGGGATTAGATTGGGCTGCGGGCCTGGACCTCGTTCTTCCTTTTTTACTGTGGGCTTCGAATCGTTGCACTTAACTTTGGTGTAAAAAATTCATAAGATTCCAAGTAATTTAAGAGCGCTCCACTATATCAACCGTCTGCCCTCACCACATATGCCGCTTTAAAGACAATAACTCATTATATGTACGGAAATTAGTCCTCTCTTTGTGTGGAAGCAAATCGAGCCAATACTGAAAGTGAAGGCAGCTGAGGAGCACTGGCAAAAGCAAAAACGAAAAAAGCCATTTCACTCTATTGGTATTCTTAAGCTCACCATTTTGAATTGTTTTAAATATTCTCTTGGTAACAGTTTTAACAGGAATACATTTAACATGGTTTTCAAAAGTAATTAGAAACATGGAATTTATTCGGAGATTTTCCTTTCATTTTCCGCAAGTATACTTGGGTTTTGTAATCTCGTCGATGAAAAATTAGATTATGCATTTTCTTTTAACATTTCCCAAAAGAAGCGTCTGAAAAATAATGATGTAGCGATTGCCGAGATGACATCCATTGGCAAGGTCGGCTTAATGATGGGACTTTTCTTATGATGGGAACTACCATCTGATAAAAACTCACTACTGCATCTTGGTCTAGAGAGCATTTGAGGAGTCCTTTCCTTTTACTTGAATGACCTTAGCGGCGGATCGACAAGATTTGCGGGGTTTGGTGAACATGAAGTGTACTTCAAAAAAATCTCAATCAATAGAAGATCCGTCTGCAATTTAATTCAGATTCTGACGAGAATATATATATATATATATTTTTATAAGGAAGTAATTCATTGAACGAAAATGATACAATGAGGTATTCCAAAGATAAGAAAGATATTCTATGTCCTCAGGGAAAGGGAAAGTAACATCTCTTTGAGAGGGAAACTCTAAAAGCAATCACAACAAGGAAAAAAATAGAAAATAAGTGTCCTAAATATTATTTTCGATGTGAAAAAAAATTTATACAACTTAGTGCATAGGATAAAGTGTTACCGACATCATTACAAATTACACTAACAAATAACGTAGGGTTTACATTGAACCGATTAAATACCTGATTGTGGCGAATCCAACTTACCTTAAACGTCAAAATAAACAAGTATAATTGCTATCTACGATGGGAGAAATCCCTCAATTACTTAAAATCGAATTTGTCTTTTCCACCTCTACTTCCACCAGGCTATATATGTTCTACTTCAAGGAGTTAATTATCTATAACAGGATATTACTTCTTTTTTTTCTCTTCCAAAGCACGTATGGATCTAGAGACATTTCATGCATCGGGGGGCAATGAAAAGGACTTACCTCCTCTCCTTACGACAGCATCTGCACATCACACGTGAGGATGTTGGAGCATTATATTGTACAGACGTGAAATTCAACGAGAGATTTCACTTTTTTTTAAAAATATATCCTTGACGTAATGGAAAAATTTTAGATTGAAAATATTTATTAGTAAAATTAACTGTGAAAAATTAGATCATATTTACGGGGAGAAATAATTATAATAAATCTATTAGTATATTTAGTACATTATTTAGATATTTTGTACGAGACTAATATGATGTAAAATAAATTTATCATTAAGTTGTAGTATCAAATGAGATGAAGAGTGGTTTTAATTGACATTAATGTGAAATAGAGAGATTTAGGAGGACACGTAAGTAAATTCACTTCAAATAATTTATCAAATAAATGAGAAGGGGTAATGACATTTTTCATAAATATTAATAGAACCTAACATTGTAGTAAAGCAGGGAGCTTCTTCAAGGAGCTCCTATGTGCGGAAGGAAGAGTAGCTGCTGGCGAGACCTTCTTCGGAGGTCGGTGGGATGGGCTCGCACTCATTGGAGGTTGCGGTGAGGGGAACAGTGGCCGGTGGTGGTCGTCGGAGAGGAGGAACCCACTGGCCATGGCGACGGCTCATCAATGTGAGTGAACGTACTCGGTGTGGCGTGGCAAGTTTGATGGGGTCGTTGGTGTGAAGATTCAAGGCTCGTGGAGGTGGTTGCGCGGAGGGGGATGGCTGGCGGCTTTGGGTTCTTTTCTGTCGATAGAGAAGAAGAGCAGGAGGCCAGGTTGTGTGCGGCCGTAGGCACGTGAGGGTGAGGTTGCGACCGGCTGTAGGCGTCGGTGGGTTGCATGCAACGAGGCGTTGATGGCTTGTTACGCAGAGGCTGCGCCCGAGGGTGTTGTGAGTGGTGGCGACTGCGCGGGAAGGTGTGCGTGGGATGGTTAGCACCGAGGGTTGTGGTGCACGGCTGTGGGCACGTGCAGAGGTAGAATTGCTGCAGGTGTGCGGAGGTGCTCGAATGTTTGGGCGCACATGCGTACGCGAGGTGTTGCGCACGGTTGGTGGTTGGCTAACGGCGAGGAAGGTGTGTTGTTGAGGAGGAGCCAATCAGAGAGAAGCGTGATGGATGTGGTGCTCACGGAGGATGAGGTACATGGTTGCAGTGAGGAGAATGCGGTGTCGAGGAGCGTGCTGTCACCACATTTGTCGAGAGGAAGCATGGTCGCGGTCAAGGTGTTGAAGGCGGATGAAACGCGTGTTTGTGGTGCTCGTAGTTGGCACGCGGTCAACGAGAGAGGTCGAGGATGCGGATGGCTCGCAGTGGCAGAGCTGTGGGCACGCGGTAGAGGTTGCTGGAGTGCGGTTGTAGGGAACTCGCGGTCGTGGTGAGGGAGGAGTTGCAGTGTAGACGGAGGCTCGCAGTTGTGGATCTCTGTCAGGTATGTGGGGAAGGAGATGAAGGTGGAGGTTGTCATCCCTCCTAAGGGAGGAGGAAGATTATGCTCTCCTAGCCGTCTTTGCCTGTTATATATGGAGAGAGAATATCAGGAAGAGAGAGAGGGAAAATAAGAAAGGAAATTAGAGAAGAATATGCAATCTGATTTGATTGTTACAAAGATATTGATGACGGCCTTGACGACTAGCTTTTGTTATAGAAATTGCGTTGTAGTACAGCTAGTTATTGCCATCATTACAGATATTTTTTTACTCGGAAAATAAAAGAGTTCCCGAGGTCGAACTCAGGGAGCAAGTCGTATTCTAGAAGTACAAATTCTTATTACAAAAATAAAGAGAGAGAGAGATGAAAATTTGGCTTCTCCTTCTTCTCTTCTTTCTTCCTCTTTGTCTTCTCTTCTCTTCCTCTCGTGCTCTTCTTCTTCTTCTTCTGTTCTTCAGATCTTCCCCTCGTGCTCTTCTTCTTCTGTCTTCTGTTCTTCCTTGTTTTCTTTCTTTCTTTTTCTTCAGATCTTCTTCTTCTTTTTTGTCTTTCCTCTTCTTTGCCGCGGTCCTGCTTCTTCTTTTCTTCTTCTTCCTTGCCTTTCAGACGTCGTCTGAATTTGCAATCAGATGACTTAAACCGCTGCTGCTACAGTGTCTTCCTCAGCTTCCTTCGTCTTCTGCTTTGTGTTCTCTTCCTCTTCTTTTTCTTCCGCAGTCCTTCTTCTTCACCTGTGCCTGCACACTTCACGGTTTATACGTCAGAGGGCAAAACCTACTCTACCCTCCCCCCCCGCGTCTCTCTCTCTCAGTATTCACTCTTCGGAAGGCTCTCCCAGAGCAACCGTGTAATCGGGTATGCGGGTCGCGCCTGGGTCCAGGCCCACTGGCGTGTGGTGGTGGGCGAGGAGTGCCAGTCAAGTCGGGTCAGGTCGGCCGGATCCGCGTGATGAGCTCGCGGACGGGCCGGGTGAAGCGGTGTGAGAGGGACCTCACCCTGTGTGCTGAGGCGATAAGCCTACAGCACTTTTTCAATTTATATCGGCGCGCCGCTTCAGAACCTTCCGAGGTGGGACTAAATGTCCCACCCCAATTTGGCGCCTGCAGCTGAGAAAGCTGCAGGCAGTTGCGGCTTTTGCAGAGCTTTCTCCCCAGCTGCGAGCTTAGGCAGGTGCGCGAGGGCTGCCTTGCGTCCTGGGGAGTCTGACCTGGGCGAAGCGAGGCTGCAGCTGCAGGCGGAAGCAGCTCCTTCTGCACAGCAATGGCGGCGGAGGACGGGTGACCTGTTCACAGCAAAACGGCCTCTCGGCCTAATCAGAAGGTGCCGGGAGCTTCGCCAGAGTGCGGCGAAGCTCGTGCGGGTGGTGGCGAGGCGTGGGGCGGCACGCAAGGGCTGCCCTAGGTCGGATGTGGCTGGGGGAATGGGTTTGTTTGGGGGGTCTGCAGGTGGCGAGTGATGGGAAATGGAGGGGCGGAAGAGGATCAGGGTGAGGAGGCGGAGGTTCTGTGAGGGTCGGCGAGTCGTGTGGGGTGGTGGAGTGATGGGGGCGTCTCGTCGGAGGGTAGCCGGAGACGAAGGGGGTGACGGTGGTCAGGGTCGGTCGAGGGCTTAATTGAACAAATTGAAATAGGGAAAAGAAAGAGGAGAGGAAGGGAAGTAGTTCTAACTTACTTGCAGGGACGAAGGGGGAGGAGCAAGGCGAGGAGCAGGGCGACAGTCGTATCGACTGTCGCCGGAGAAGAAACTGCCCAGAGGAAGGGGCGACAGCGAGGACGGGGCAGAGGCAGCGCGCGCCGGTATTGCGCGACGCGGAGGAGAATCAGGAAGAAGTCTCTGCTGCTGGTATTGCGGCAGAGCGACAAGGAGGAGGAGGAGAAACCGCCGGAGCTGGTGGGCGTCTGCCGGAGTGGGAAGAGAGGAAAGTTGTGGGGGTTTTCTCCGTCAGAACCGAGCTGGGAAGAACGGCGGAGCGACGGGGGTATTTATAGGGGCAGAATCAGAGAGGAGGGCGGAGGGAGACGACGTGTCTCCCTCGCCGGAGGATGCCGGAGGAAGGAGACCAATGCCGTTCATGCGTTCGCACGGGCGGTATGGGCGGTCGCAGCACTCAGGGGGGTGCTCTTGCGGTGGCTGACGACGCAGGGCACCCCCATTTGACTTGGCAGGCTCCCTCCCTTACCCTACGCGGCGCCATGCTCCGCGCAAGGTCGCCGGAGCATGGTGCTGCTCAGGTTTTGCAGGAGGGACCTGAACGCAAAGAACGAAGGAGAGTTAGGGGCCAAAATGTGAGGGTTCAAGAGTTGAGGGCCAAAACGTAAATATATGAAAACCAAAGTGTAAAGTTGGTCAAGAAGGTTTCTTTTTAGGCTCAAGTTTTTATACATGACGAATTAGGATCTAAGGAATCTGATGGTGAATTTTATTTCTAGATTAAACCTTGTTTGACCAGTAAATTTATGCAAAAACCCAAATTAAGTTGTTAATTGGGTATGGTTCTCAATGTAGGTCAAAATGGGTTCCTAAGGCCAGATTGAAGGTTCTAAACCTTAGAGATTATTTTTATATGAATTTTAGAATGTTTATTCTATTTTTAATTTGCCTCGAACCTCGTGAATTGAAGTGGGTTTGTTTTAGGGTTACAGATTATCATTTAGTTCCTTGGAATTGCTGTAGCCCTTATTGGATCAAATCATCCCACTTTCCTTCTTATTAGGTTGTTTTGACCTATGTTTGGACCCTGAGTTACCCTGTTTTCAGATTGGATTGGTGAAATTACATTTTTACCCCTTAGTTTCTGTTTTCTTTGCAAACTCAGAATCTCTCTGAGTCAAGCCTTTCTAAGGTTATGTAGGAGCTTTTTCCTGCAAATCAGGGTTAAATGGTGCTAGTTTAGGGCTCATGATGAGGTTCTCATCAGATATCATTTCCTTCTTAAATTTAACTTGCTACAAATAGTCGAAAGAGATTATAATAATCTATAGCTCTCCAACAAAATGTTTGATTATCTTCCTTTCAAATAAACTTCTTTTCTAAATATTTTGGTGTCAATTAAAAATTATATTCCCAACTTTGTCTCTCCATTATTTCTGCACATGGAATTAATGTATCAGTTTGCATATGGAGTACTATAAAAATGTAGGAATAGTAAATCGTGAGCTTACTCATTTCTCAGTTTAATACATTCTCGAAATCTATTCTCAACTCCATATTAAATGCTCTTGGCATAATTTGAATCCACTAAAGTGGACCTATCAAATACCCTCACGCCTATGTTTTGCTAGTCCCAAGCAAAATCATATGGATCAGACTAGGTCTTTAGGCTAGATTTTCTCGTCAAGACGCTTTGTCGTGCAGCACCTCTAGAAATTAGATTGAAATACCAACTCTAGACCTAAAGGTACTCAAGTACCAACTAAGATATGGACCTGACCAGCCTTAGCCTTGGGTTCACCGCGAAGGTTTCTAAGGCTCGCAAAAACTGCCTAAAAGTTTGTTGACCCCAGTAGTTAAAGCACCTGTGTGTATGTGCAACAAGTATAAGTTCAATTTGCCAGTGCATTTTTTATAAGAAAGATACAGAGAGATTATTTCTAGAGCTTTCTCTATTTTCTTTTTAACTTCCCTTAAATCCAACATCAGATTAGCCTTAAAAATGATCAGTATCGGATTCCTTGTCTCTACCATCAATCCTCATAGGGTCCCTAACAGTTGATGCTTCGAGATAGCACTGGCCATGGAAAACCACTAGAACACTGGCTTTCGACACTTTGGGATGGTGTTGCCCATAGCGTTCTGCAGCTAAATTCAGACCCTGACAATTGAAATTTTGGAATAATGCCACCCATGCCACTTAAACCAGCATAAGTTGCTTCCGTATCCCCGGTAGAATATTTAGATATCTTAGGAGACAAGTACTAAGGAGATGGTATGTTATAACGTATCTTCGAGGGGAGTATTTTTCATTCCTTTTCTCCGCATCAGGAACTCGTCCAATTAACTTGCGTCTTGGAGCAGCTCCTAAGTCAAATTTTCAGAAAAACATTTTTAGAGCAGAACACTTTTTGACATTATTTTTCATTACACACATTGAACCAGACCGGTGTGTGATTTTTGGGTGCCTTGGTTACCAAGTCCCGCAAACCAAAGGGCAAGCAATAGGGTCGAATACTCCCTAAGCCTTAAATTTAATACATCAGCCTTGCAACTCTCTCAACCACTTGAGGAATAGTCCAGATCTTAACAAATATGTAAGTGTTTAAGTACTAAAACAAACCCAAGAGGCCTAACGTCGGTATCTTTCACTTATCTCATTCTCTCTAGCACTTCAGGACTTGATTAATCATTCATCCTAACCTAGAACTTAGGTAACTCTTCCATAATCAAATGTTGAAACCAGCACCAATTTTGCACCTTTTCCTCTCTGTGTCTCTCTTCTGCTCTCTTTTTCCTTCTCAATATATTTGCAATTTAGCTCACAAAGATTTCATCTCTCCCCCCCCCTTTTTATGCAATATGATGCCCTAACTATATGCAGAATAGGTATAAATGTTATGAACAACCTTAGGTTATACCCCCCATGCCTAAATATGATAATGTCCTCATTGGAAAGCAAAAGTAAGTAAAGATATTACCTGATGTGGAGTTGGGATGTCTCCTAAGGGGTGATTCTCGCAAACTAGGCTCTAGAAGTGAAGTAGAAGTAGACTCGAAGAAAATTCGTAACAAACCTGGCCTAACGACTAAGTAACCCAAGATGTTGGAAAGCTAGTGATGGAGAGTGATGCCAAAAGCTCGCTAGATGCAAGTGAAAATAGGGTATTCCTGAGCTATTGTTGGAGGTTTCACATAATACACATGAGTAGTGACCTCTGGGAGTGTGTGGCGAGGAGGTAAAGGCTCCTCAAGCAGATATGTGTGGGACAAAAGGGCTGCGACGAAGGACACCCTAAGGATAATGGGCTGACACGGACAAGCGTCGATCCATACCCACTACTCTACCACAGGATGTATTGGTCTGATTGTCCCCTCGTAAATCAGGAATGTGAGCAGAGATTTTAGGAAGCTATTTCTACAGGAGTGTAAGTCTCTCAGTTGCGGGGTAAGGATGAGCGTCAAAGAGGGCTTGAGAGGTTCAACATTCATCCTCAACAACCATTCCAATTCCTGAATGTCATCAGAAGCAGCCGAAGTAACTAATTGGCTTACATGCTACATATCATTGGTGTGCGTGTCCTAGAATGGGCCCATATGTTCATCTTCCAAATTGAACCGATCAAGGGTGTTACCCATTTCATTATCATGTAAAGGTTGGTTGGAAGCAACAGGAGTGTGAGTGTCCTAAACAATGACATCCCCCGATCCTTGTTCAATGCTAAGATTCTGCCCTTAGGGTGTATAGATTCCTTCATCAAGAATATTAATTGCTTCAATTTCTTCCCAATGTTCGAGAGGATGATCTTTGTAGTCAGAGGTATGTAGGAATCCGAATTTGGCTAAATCATTAAGATCCTCAGGAGGTAAGTCAAACAAAACATATTCCCCCCTAGAGTCACTCCATACTCTGAGTCCAGGCCCCTCAACGTCATCATCAACCTCCTCTATGCTTCTTCCCTCTTGTCTTTAAGACTCAGGCAAATCTTCAAAGCTAGGATCAAGTATTTCAAGTGTTCCATTGTCTTCTTCAAAAATCAACTCCTCATGTTCCTGAGACCAATATTGATCCAAGCCTTCCAATTCAGTACCAATTCCCTCAGGGTCACCTGTGTTGGGTACCTATAAATCCTCAGAATGTTCAATGATAGATGTTGGTCCCCTAAGTTGAGGATCGTGGTTATTATGACTTCCTTCCAATATGGTTTTGTTCGACATCCAAGACTCTTGGAATTTGTTAACTTTATAATCACAATCGTCAGGGAGATCTAATTGAGGTGCAAGGTCTTCAGAGGTGTAAAGTATAGGTTCAGCATCCCTAGGATGGGGTGTAGATTCCACCTCAAAATCTAGAATGGGAGTTGGGTTGACTGTTTGACTGCGACCCATTTCATCAAATGTAGCAAAGATACTATCATTCAGGTCGAGTTCATCTAATGGGACCATTTTCCCCTTCTTCCATTTAAGATTAGGTAGATAATCACCAGGATTCCGGGGACGTCTAAGTGATAGCTACTCCTCAAAACAAGATCCTTGTTGTTATTGTTTTCCTCAAAATTATCTTGGTAATTGTGGGTATAGAGGTAGGGATTAGAATTGACTGTAGGAGGGTCGCTAAGTTAGCTAATCTCTTCAGTTAGTCTTTGATTATTTCTAAAAATCTCTCCCATAGAATCCATCATTTTTTTTTGTTATTTTTGCATTTCTCTCCTAAAAGAGGAGAGGCTACCATCAGATTGGAGAGGATAGTCAATCTCAGGTTCAAGTTGCTTAGAAATATCGATCCAACCTCGATAAGTAAAATCATTAAGGGTGGGTGGGTTAGGTATAGTCAAGGGAGAGCTAAGACTGGGATACTCTTCTCCTAAGTTCTGTTCATCATCATTGGATTACTTATTTTTCAGATTTGTATCAAGTTATATACAAAGTACCATAAAAATATAAGAACATTAAATCATAAACTTACTTATTTTTCAATGTAACACTCCATGTTAAATGCCCTTGGATGTAATTTAAATTGACTAAATTAACCGTATCATATGGACTTACCCTTCATCACATGGCACATCACATGAAAGTACTTACCCTTCGTCACCATCCATACCACGATTACCGACATCCTACGTACCTTTTACACCCTTTTTAATATGAACGTGCGTATCTAACATCCTTAGCATAATCAACCAATTCAACACATGTTCTGGGGGCGTTTGGATGTGAGGTAAAATTTAATTCACGTGGATGGGGGTAATTTGTAGTATAAGGTAAATTTATTTCACACACACACGTATATTCTCATGTGATTTGATTTAACTGCTCATATTATCAATGTTCACTGTACTAATTTTCATGCAACTGTTACGTATGTTATCCTTGTAGACATCATATTTCGTTGGAAATATAATCTCATTGCTATTCATTTTACCTATAACGGGTCACCTCTCCCACGTACTTACCTCATATCCAAATGAAACGAAACAGTTTAGCACTGCCAGATCCCATGCGTGAGGTACCGACGTAACATTCCGATAATAACTTCCTACATTCATTCAAATCGTTAATGCTATTTAATTAGTCCCTACCCTACTCTTTTTACCAGAAGTTAATGAACCGATGGCCAGTAAATTTTTCCCACATGGTAGATGTCAGGTTGTGAGTGATGTGGGGAGGGGTCTACCATTGTGGTTGTCTGCGAAAGCTTAAATGCGGTGTTACTGCCCAAAGAATAGACAAAGGAAAAAGAATTTCTGCTTCGACTCCTTCCTTTGCAGCAAAGGGGACGCAGACATCGACAAGCGTCTCCCCCACACACCTCTCTCTCAGCCATTCTGTTCCAATGCGTGATTAAAGGCTATGCACCAAACAACATTTGCCAGCACTGTCCACTGCCACCTCGATTGGCCCTCCTTGCCATTTTGCACCCCTCACCACACTACTGGTGAAACAGTACTGGTAGCAATACATTCTCCAAAATGACCAACCTTTGTCTTAGATTTTACGAGTGATAGCTTATCAAATATGGTGAATATCTCACATAAGATGTTTGGTTTGCAGTCGGGAATGGGAAGATATGGGTTTGCACCTTGTTTTTTAATCTCCTTGTAGGTGGGTTGAACTAAGCGGATTTACCTTGTGGTCTGTTGTACTCTTGGGTAGGCTTGCACACGAGTTTGGGTTGGAAGGGATCGAGGCGCAATCCACAAATCAACAAAATATCTATGGGAAAACACTTCATGTCTACAACAACATACATAAAAACGTACACACATGACACCTGCCTCCTATTAAGAAAGGGATGTTCACGTCAGATGGTGTCACGTTGGGTCGGACGATGTCATATTTTTTGTGAGTGAGCATACAATTCTATGTACATTGCTATGTACACCTATCATCATTTCTCAGATATAAAATTTGATCAAATTCGACGACATTGTTGGCTAGCTAAATTGTCGAAACACTCTCTTGCTTACATATTTCCTATTTGCCAACAAAAAAAAAACTTAAATGTATAACATAGCTGTCCAAGTAATCATAAAGAGGATAAAACAAGTAAAGATAAGAAGAATTTTAAACAAAAATTTTGAAATAATGTAAAGCTTGTAAAAAAAGGACGGTTGGGTCATCCATCCACATGAAAATGGTAAAAGGAAAAAATAAATATTAATAGGATTTTAATTTTTAAAGATAATGGGCCTAATGGATGTAATGTCACTTAAATATAAGGACTAATAAGATACTTGAATTTTAATATATAATATATTCATTAAAATTAAGTTTTAAAGAAATTTTTATGGGTTGCGCATAAGGTTAGATCAAATTTCTCCTTTGAGCTTATCCAACCCATATTTTAATGGGTCGGCTAAAACATAAACCAGTCCAACGCAACGAAACTTTTAACTTGACTTGATTGACTGAATGGGTGTTTGGATTAGGTTCCGAGTTGAATCTTACCTGTGTACATAATGCCTACGTATAGGTAGGTTAACCTTTTTATGTGATAGTGCCTAGAAGAGCAAAGGCTATCTTTTTTGAACAACTTCCCTAGCCATCCTCCATTCTTGGATTAAAGAAAACCTAGGTTTTCTCCAACCTTGGCGGCAAGATGAGTTGTGAGACATTGATTGTCGACGTGTGTCGATCTTGATCATCGACGGCGTCGTTCTGACCTTGGCATGTGGCATCTGTTGCTTCGACGTTGGAGTGCATGGATTTGGCCTTGGTACATGACATCGTACTCAACGTTGGTGTGCGGTTGGCCTCAACATGCGGTGGTAGTGGCCCTCGTGATCATCGATGACGCGCAGCAGCTCGTCGGGGTGTTTTGCTGCAGTTGGTCGATGTGGGCTCCTACCCGATCGTTGGTCAGCAATGGGTGGAAGGTTTATGTTGATGTGGGTGATTAGTATGATTCTTTTTTATTTTTTAAGTTTTTAGTTTTATGTTATTTTATTAGGGATCACATGTGATCCAGAATTATTTAATATTGAATTTATTAATTGAGTTAGTGGTTGAATTCGACTTTTAAATTGTTGTGTTTAATTTCTCATTAACGTGATCTTTAAATTTAACTCATTGACAATTTATCATACTTACGAGCATGGAAACACCTTCTTTTTCAAGGTCATCGATTCTTGATTTAGGAACTTTTTTTTTTTTTTTTCTTCTTTATTTCTAATCTTACTTTCAAATTTTTATAAGACGTAATCTTCCTCTCTTTACGAAAGTGTCCGGCATTCTCTTTCCTCTTCCTTTTTACATTTGTGTTCATCTTTTTTTTGCATCGGATCCTCCACGTTATCGATGAAAACTTTCCTTAAAAATAAAAAAGAGGTGATGCTCGAAGTAGTGGAGGGATTTTCCTTTATTTTTAGGGATCATCCTCCAAGGTAAACTGTACCCGAAGACGTTTTTTTTTCTAACGTTGAGTTCGGTGTGAGTTTTATGGCCATACCATTTGTAACCATGATAATATATGCTTGCTTGATAGATTGCAGTAAGGTTTAAAATATGAATTTCTACGTCATATTGATGAAATTTTAGATATATATTTTGTAAATATATTGAAGATTTATCGTGAAAATATTTATTTTTGGATGAAATTATCGATCAACATGTCAAAGAGTATGTATCCAACCATCCTAACTCGATATCAACGTAACTTTGATTATAGAGAAATTTCGTGACAAACAAGAAATTTAGAATCTCTTTTGATTTTAATAAATAAATATATATTGATAAAGATAATGATTTCTCTCTCCCTGATGTCAAGTTGTGCCCGCTATTTAAACAGCAGTTAATGACAAGACAATTAAGTAGGGAATGGGGAGTAAGTGTTCAGAAAGGGAATAATTGCAAAAGGCCAAAGCTGTCATAGGGAGAAATTTTAAGAGATGTCGTGGATTTGGAAATAAAGTTAAACCGTATGACAACAAATGAGATGACGTGTATCGTGTTGTGAGTTGTTAATTTGATATTTAATGTAAATATAATAAAAAAAATAAAATTGTTATGAAGTGAATTTTATTATATTAAAAAAAATTATCACGTCATTTTAAATTAAAATATATAGACTATAAATAATTTTGTATCGATTATCAGTAATTTTACATAATGATAAATTATTCTATGTAATTTTACAGATAATTTTGTATCGATGTAAAATTATTTTGAAGGTGATATGATGATTTTGTATCGATGTAAAGTGATTTTGTACTTATGAAAAGTAATTTTGACTTATAGGTTTTAGATTTACGATTTAGGATTTAGAGTTTAAGATTTAGATATATGAAAGTGATTTTGTCTATGAAAAATAAGTTTTTACTTGAGAAGTGATTTTCTACTTTCGGATTTAAGGTTTAGAACCTAAACCTTAAATACTAAAGATTAAATCTTAAACTTTAAAATGAAAAATTACTGTTCAAGCAAAAATCACTTGTCATATGTGAAAAAATACTTGAAATTTAATTTATACTGATACAAAATTATTTTGAAGATGATATGATGCTTTTGTACTAATGTAAAATGATTTTTAAGATAATTTTAATAATTTGCACCTATATAAAAGAAATTTACCATTAATTTCACCTCATCATGAATACTTTTTTTACATAAAAATAAATATATCAAATAAAAATTACATTCACAGCTCTTTACACTATCTTTTCCATCATTGTTTTACGCTTCCAAACCCACATTCAAAAATAAAATCAATTTATTTTGTAAAATCAGAAATAATTTTAGAAATGCTTTTTCCAAAAGTGGGTTATTTAACGCTTTTCCGATTCATCCATTTGACTGAAAGAGTATTTGCAAATATTAAAAATAAAACTCGAATTATAAGATGGTAGTACCTTTATCCATTACGTAGCAACAAATTACTTTGATTATTTTAAGCACTAGAGGTCCTTAATTTCTGCATCGATAGTCTTATTCTTTTTCTTTTCTCATTCACTGATTTTTTTGTTAGTTAAAATCCTTTGTATTTTCTTTTCCCTTTGTGTGCTCACTCTATGAAAAGAATGAGTTTCGACTTCTTCACTGCGTTGAGATTCTTAAACAATCAATAAACTTGGCATCTAAATCTTCGAGCTGATGCCATGCCACCAAACCAAAACATACAAACTTTTAGAAAGCATTTGACATAATCCCTTTACAAAAAAGAATTATCACAAACTTGCATTGTGCGCACTTATAGATTCTTGATCTCGATAGGAAAGATTAAATTTTAAATTTATATTACTTGGAGTATTGGTTAATAGGAAAATGCAATTCCTCTCCGATTTATCCAAACGATATTTTAAATCACAAAAAAAATCTCCTTTTGTGCGTTCGATGTACATGCTAACCTTTCCCTACTCATGAGAAGGAGGAGGTGCCGAAGAAGAGCATGGAAACAAAGAGATGACACAGGAGTATGTATCTTCTCGGGAAGGAAGTATCTTCTTGGAAGGTGATGGTTTAATGCGAGTGCAGATTCTTATTTTCTTTTTAGGATTTTTATATATATAGTTTCTAAATTTTTGATCAAACATATATATCTTTATATTTTGGATATTTACGTGTATATCCTTATAAATTTACTTTATTTAGGTTGTATGTTACTTTTAAGTTAAATCCAACGAAAATGTAGAAAAGTATATAAAAAAAAGAAAAATTTATTTTTTCATCCCCATGATTTTGTGTTGGTTTCCCTCTACTCCCTTCATGTTGACTTCTCCCTGGCCTTCTTCTCCTTCGTCGGCTCGTGTTGTACCTCAACCCCCTTGTCGACGACCTCAAATTCGAGGAACTCGATGTCCTCCGCCTTCGACGTCGGCTCGACCTTACATTGGGGCAGCATCCGGGGAGGCACGGTCGTGGGTTCGTCAAGAATGAAGTCGTCGATCTCATCGTACTTGAGCTACTGTCTTGCGGATGATCACCAAGAGCCGCAGGCTGTTCATGGACACCAGGAGGCCCTGCACAGTGATGACCTCGATAGAAAACAGGCAGCTCAGCTAGTTCATCGTGATGTGGGAGAGGACGCACATGGGCTTCCAACTCCATATGCCCTTTTTCTGCATCCACCGTGTCCTTCGTGGCGAAATTCGATCGCGACTTGGCAAGGGGTTGAAACCTGCTGACGCCAAAACCATTGTCGGGATCCTCTTGCTTGGGGTGGGAGAGGAGGGAGCTGGTGTAGGCCAAAGTGGTGGGAGGAGAGGAAGGAGGAGGAGGAGGAGGAGGTGTGAGGGTTTAGAGGGAAAAATATGGGAAAGATATATTTAGGGATGAAAATATAAATTTTTTTATTTTTTAATTTTTTTTTGACATTTTCAATTAAATTTAATGAAACAAGAACATACGATTTTTATGGAGAAAATTTATATATATATATCAAAAATATAACAATATATATATTTCATGAAAATTTAGAGAAATACATATGTACAAACCTCTACTCTATTTTGCGAGAGGAAGAGAAATAAGAGGTGAGAAAGTTGGGGGGGGGGGGGGGGGGTGTTCAGGACAAGGAGGTGGGTTCCAACCTGCCTGCGGGTTTTGGGAAAAAGATGGAAACATTGTAATACTGATCTTATAATATTGAAATTGCATCGTTAACACTATGATATGCTTTTCAGAAATTAATACTATGAAATGGTTCTACTAGCGCACACAAGTGTGAAAGGAATAGTCCATAGACCATATTTGTTATTAGATTGTAACAATATCCTTGACGGATCAAAAGATAAGGTGGCATTTGACGATGGTCTATAAATCAGTTCGATTTAGCTGGTTCAACCGTTTGAGGTAATAAAAGTTAAAAATCGATGTGAATCGATTAAAATTAGGTTAAATGAGTTGATTTGATTAAATTGATTATCTAGTTGGATCGTTCTCGTGGGAGTTAAAATATTAACAAAAATAAAAAATATATGTGATTGTAAAATTTGAAAATAAAAAATTCAAAGATTTACATATATTTTTAAAATTAGATTTTAAATTTTGATTGTATTTTTCATTTGCAAAACTCATGCCAATTTTAACGTAATTAGAATTTTAAAATAAATTTTTCTATTACGTATCTTTATTAATTTTTTTATTAAATATCAGTTTAACTCGTTTGAATATGATTGAATTAATCTAAATTACATAAAAAAACTTTACGTTTCCATTTTTTACATATTAATTAATATCATGGTGTCGTCATCACTGGTGCAGCCATTGATTCGAATTTTAAAACACTGACATCAGATGCATGGAGTAAAATTCAGAATCTTGCCACTTCCATGTTATCTATCTTACATGAGCGTATAAAGATGGAACAGCTGAAATTTTGAAACTTATCATGAGAGACAATTAAGGTTTCGTTTGTTCAGTAGGGTTGAACTTTTAATCCCATGTTTGATTTCTATAATTTTAGGAGTGGGTCATTATGGAATTGAATCCACTAATTTAGGATTGTTCAATTCAAGAGGAAAGGGTGGGATTTGTGTAATCCCTTAATTTTATCCTTTTCAAGATTAAATCTTCTCCACACTATTCCATCAACAAATATTCTAATTATCTAAATAAAAAATTAATTTCTTCGATTTCTTAATTTGATGTAAAAATATAATCTAATACAAAAAAAAAAAATATATATATATATATAATCTGGATATTACCTTACATTTCCATCTATACAACCTACGATCCTTCAAATTATGCAAACAAACGATATCTAAGAGAATAAAGTTACCACACATCCTCCTTCCGTGTCCCATCATGGGATATTATATTTACAAATATACGATGGGAAAGGGAGATCCATGGAAAACGCCATTCTCCAAAGCAATGTTATTTCTCAAACTTAAACTAAACATCAGATGGGTCATGATCTGGGATTCCGTAGGAACGCTATTAAAGGTATTGGATGTGCATGTATAGCTTCGGTGTCATAGCTTGTTTTCTGCGAATTGGTTAGATGGAAGGCTGTTGTACTTACAAATTTATTTTTATATGCCCAGTCATCAGGGCCAAGTACTTACCATGGGACGAAGTAGACTTACTACACTTCCGAGGATCATTCTCTTCGCTGTAATTAAATAGTCCTCAGGCCAACGCGCCGTTCGTTCACCTTGAAGCTTACCATGATGGCCGGGACATTAATAGCGGAAGAACAGACTCAATAAGCAATCACATCAAAACGATAAAAAAATTGATGATTTAATTTCATCTTAACGAATGTACGTCCAGAAAGAATGTGGTAATTCTCAAATCTTAATGTATATTTTTTTAGATATAAAATATAATAGAATCTCTCATCTTACTCTCTGATTACTTAACCCTTTTTAATCAAATGACTTTGGCTTTTTGAAGGTCAGGAGATCCTCAATTGTGAGGATTGTGGTTGTTTGGCTAGTTGATTGTGAGTCAAAACCCATGATATCATGATTTTTACGAAATGTAATGATGTGTATCTGAATAATTGTCTTATTTGTGACAATTATTTCGTAGTCATATTCAGATGGAATAGAATGTAGCCTCTTCCCATCAGGTATACGTATTGACCATGTTCTGTCAATTGGGTTGGTTAAGTGTTATGGCCTGATTCCTGAATTCTTACAGGATTCGAGACTGACTTGACTCGACTAATCCTAAGATTCGATTAATCCTAAGATTCAGTCGTCCAACAAAAAATAATTGAAAAGTAGGAAAATAAACTACATTCACTATGTAAGATAACTAACAGTAAAAGCATACAAGCAGTAAAGGAAGTAAAAACTGTTAAACAATATATATCACCACCACAACAGGAAAGTAGAACAAAAGTACAGAACATGAACAGTAAATAAAATCTGAACTCACTAACAAAAAAAAAGTACGACAACAGTAAAAATTACTATTGGACTCGACTGGATCTAGCACCTTCTACAGTCGATGATTCAAAATTTCCTTTCCCTTTGTGAGCTCACCCTATCAAAAAGAGTTCTGACCTCTCTGCTATTCTTGAATGATCAATAAACTTGGCATCTAAATCCTCGGGTTGATGCCATGCCACTCAAACCAAAACATACAAACTTCTGGAATGATAATTCTCTGCTATTCAGAATGATAATGCATTTGACGTGATCCCTTTAAAAAAATATTCTCACAAAATTGCAGTGCGTGCGCTTATAGATTCACCTTGGTTCTAAGGATATTGAATGATTTAACCGTATAGAATAATTTTGATTTGATGGTAGAAATTGAAGTTTTAAATTTTCATCTCTACATTATTTAGAGAATTCACGTATAGGGAAAATCAATTCTTCCCTGATTTATCCCGATGATATTAATTTGGGATCACAAGTAAAAATTTTCTTTTGTGTGTTTCATGTACATGCTAACCCTTCTCCACCCGTGAGAAGGGTAGCATGAAGGAAGAGGTGCCCAAGAGGAGCATAGAACCAGAGAGATAATTCGGGTGTATCTTCTCAAGAAGGAAGCATTTTCTTGTAAAGTGTTGGTCTAATGTGAGTGCAGTTGTGTTCTTTCTGTGAGAGGAGGAGAAGTAAGAGGTGAGAAAGATGGGGGTTGGGGTGGAGGACAAGGAGGTGGGTTCCAACTTACTACCAGGTTTTGGGATAATGACAAAGATGGAATGATGGGAACATTGTAATACTGGTCTTATAATATTGAAATTGCATTATTGACAATATAATATGTTCCACTACCACACGCAAGTGTGAAAGGCACATTTCATAGACCATCTTTGTTATCGTATCGTAAGAATATCCTTGACCGATCAAAAGATAAAGGTGTCATTTGGCAATGTTTTATAAATTGGATCGAATTGGTCCGGTCAATTGGTTTAGATAATAAAAGTTAAAATCAATGTGAATGGCTAAAAATTAGGTTAGGTTGGTTTATTCGGTTAAATCGATCGTATAATTTAACTATTCTTTTAAGAGCTAATACATTTAAAAAAATGAAAATGTAGTTAACTTTAGAAATAAGAAATAAAAGATTCGAAGATTTATGTGTTCTTAGATTTTTAATTTGGATTATATTTTTATTTACTAAAATAATATTAATTTTAGTATAATTAAAATTCTAAAATAATATTTCTTATTACAGGTCTTTATTGATCTTATATTAAATATCGATTCAATTTAATTTGATTTGATTCAACTAATACAAATTAAATTAAAGATTTTACTATTTAAATTTTTTTATTTTGATATCATTACCGATTCAATCAATATAAATTGTTGATTGAATTATTAAAAAATTAAATAAATTAACACTTGATCAATTCAATGATCAATTTGATTTTTAAAATATTAACATAAGAGGAAAATTCAAAAACTTCTCGAGGCAGAATCTTGCCACTTCCATGTTATCTAATTTAAATGGACATATAAAGATGGAACAAATGAAACTTTTGAAATTTTGAAACTTATCGTTAGACAATTAAGAGAATAAAGTCATTAATTACACATCTTCCTTTTATATTCCATCGTGGGGTATTATATTTACAAATGGATGAGAGTTGGAAAATGCAAATAGTGACGTAAAATTTGATGTATAGTACTATGAATGTGGTTCTCACTTGATATATTTTTTTTTATGCAAAAAATACTCACATGTGGTTGGGTCTATCATTGTTGAAATAAATAACAAATCACTTTTGTATAAGTGTAAACCACTTAAATCACCTTTGGAATCACTTTACACCGGTGCAATCTTACTTTACATCAATGTAAAATCAATGCAAAGTAGTTTGAAATAAGATTACACAGGTGGAAAATTATATTCCAAGTGTTTCTTCACCTATGACAAGTAAGTTAACACTTGAAAGGTGATTTTTCATCTTAGAGTTTAGGTTTTAGTGTTTAACCTTAAGGTGAAAAATCACCTTTCAAGTAAAAAATCATTTCTCATATGTGAAATCACTTTCCGTAAGTCGAAACCCGAAATCCTAAATCCATAAGTTAAAATCACATTGCATAGGAGTAAAATCACTTTACCTGAGTGAAACCACCCTTAAAATAATTTTGCACCGATGCAAAATGAGATTACACTGGTGTAAAGATACCTTAGAATAACTTATTACTGGTCCAAAGTAGTTTATCACGATGCAAAGTTATTTATCACCTTTGTGTTTTAGTTCAAAGTGGTGTGGTGATTTTTTCGAATGTAGTGGAGCCTACCATGTAACAAACTTTACGTTCTTTTACTTCCTTACATTAAATATTAATTATCAGGTAGGCTCACGTTTACAACGTTGTGTGAACCATGAGAACAGAACTTGCAAAGTCCCTGCATCACTGTTTACGTCACTGTTTGCATTTTCCTACTTTTTAGCTTTACCAATATACGATGTTAAAAGGGACCTATGGAAAACACCTTCTCCAAAGCAATGCTATTTCTCAAACTTGTTCAAATATCAGATGGGGCAGATCTCTAGGTTACCTCCACCTTTCAACATGATTGTTGGGAAGCAAAGTGTTCATTCGCGATCGAGCCCACTTCCCACATTTAGCGGTAGTGTTATTTGTGCTATGATATCCCTCATCGCATCCTTTCCTTTCACCTAATATTCCTACTTTTCTTATGAATCTCACTACTCTACCTGTTAATGTCTTTCTAACGAATCACCACTCTCATTATTGATCGCAAGCTCTGATCCTTTATAATTGTTTCTTATGTATCCCCTTATTAGTTGCTTGTATGTTAATATATTATCAGTTTTCACTATTGGTCTCTCATATATTATTTTTCTATTATATGCTTTGTGTGGATTTATTACTCATCTATCACTACAACGGTGTCTTGTATTGCAAAAATTCCACTCAAGCTGAGATGGAGGAGTTGGAAGTCATCAAAGGCATTTAAGTATTGCTACGAGAAGAGGAGCAAAAGGTAGCAGTTAGAATGAAGCCTCATTGTTACGAACGCGGCTTCAAGACGTCTTTTAAAACGTCTGGAACCCCTTTCAGACGTTTGGGATTTGATTTCTGCAGCACGCGCAATTTCGTCTGCGCGCCTGCACGCGCAGACCTGCGATGCCTCTTTTCCCCTCTCTCTCTCTCTCCCTCTCCCCGCGCGGCTTTAAAAGAGCCCTCATCCTCTCCCTCACTCTCATCTCCTCTGCTTCCTTCTTCTTCCAGCCGGTGTGAGAGTGCGAGCGCAAGCGAGCGGCGGCAGTGGCAGCCGCGGCGAGTTGCGGGAGGAGGTGTCGCGCGAGGGAGGAGACGCCCGACCGTGAGGGCTTGAGCTCGCCGGGGCAGCTAGAGCCGGCTAGCGGGGGAGCCGCGGGCGTGGAGTGTCGCTGGAGGGCTGCTGCAGCTCGAGCAACAGGCGAACGAGGCGCGGCGTGGCCGTGAGTCGTGGGCGAAGAGCGCGTCGAGCTCTGATTCTGGAAGTTTTTCCAGAATCAGACGTCTGGGCTTCCATCCAGATGACGGTGAAGACGTATGGAGGACTGTGCAGACGTCTGGCAAGTAAGTTATTTTTTTTCCGTCCTTCGTCCTTTTCTGCGACAGTTGTACTGAGCACGAGGAGTGGGTATGTGCAGGTTCTGAGATTCGCATCCAACGCGAATCAGACGTCTGGCCGCAGTGCTGAGTTATGAATAAATGAACATGATTGAGAATATGGGTTGTATGAACGTGAAACTGGAAATGTGAAACCTGAATGTGCTGAGTTAAAAGAGCTGGAACCCTACGGGGAATTAGGAGTAGAACTCCTGGAAAGAGAATGAAATGGAACTGAGAAAGAAAGATGTGGAGGTGCGTTGTCTCTTGGGTACGCAGTGCCAGGGGAAGCACCTGTTACCTGCTTAGTGCAGAGCAGAGCCAGCCACCTCAGGGACCCAGGGCTAGGTCTGGCCACTTTGTACCGACTTGTTGGCCCTCGTGTACACAGTACCGAGGAGAGCTACTAGTGTAGAGCGAGTACTAGCTACCCCACGGGCCCCGGGGTTCTGCTAGCTCATCTACACCGACTTGTTAGGCCCACTGGGCAAACCAGGGTAGACACGCGAGGGTGCGCGGACTGTGGAGGGGCAAGGCCCCTGTTTGGTTACTGTGGAGGGGTTGGACCCCTGCTACTGAGAGGGCTCTACCCTATACTGGTTCCGTGCTTTGCTTTGGGCACACCCGTTAACGGAAACGACTGACCGCGTGCTAGTGTGGGTTAGCTACCCGTGCGTTTACCGCGCGTGCCGTAGTCACCGTTACGTCTGTCAGTGACCTTGGGGTGGTTGACTGAGAGTAGGATCACCATGGGGGACTCTCCCGGCCAGGAGAGCACCACGTGCTACTTCTACTGTTCGGAAAAGACTGCAATCAAGATTGTTCCCACGAGGAACATTCGAGATCAAGTGAAGGATCTGAGAAATAGATAAATTGTGAAACAATAGAAAGACGTAAATAAAGGAAGAAAGAAAATAAAATAGCAACTGTACACTTTACTGCTTCTTTATTTTAGCTGCCACTCTACTCAGCGTTTCGCTGACGTGTTACACTCGTTACTTTTTAGGACCAGGTGTTGAGCAGCCAGGGTCAGCAGCTGCAGAGGACGCTGGGCCGAGTCGGGTCCAGTAGAGTTACCACTATTCTTTTGTGCCCTCTTTGTTCCACTGTAGTGAGTAGTTTTTGTTACTCTCTGTACTTTTCTTTACTCGCAGTTCTTGTTATGTTATAAATGTTGTTCTACTGTTGTGGTGGTACATGCTGTAGCAGTTCTTTTCCTTACTGCCATATTTTGTTACTGCTAGTTATATTTCATGTTGAATGTGGTTTATTTTACTGCTCTTTTCGTTACTTCCTCGTTGGACGACTAGGTCTTGGGATTAGTCGAGTCGGTCCGATTCTCGTGTCTCGTAGGGACTCGGGAATCGGGTCATTACACTCATGATATCAAGGATCCAAAAAGTTGGTTGAAGTGTCTTTATTTCAACATATTGTCTATGAAGAAGCCATGACTAGTTACTGTCATTAAGGTTGTATCAAAGGCCTGGATTGTGTCAGAAGCTCCCTTGGTGTTTAAAGCAGTTGAAGTTAGTTGGGTGGCCTCATTCAACAAGGAATTAGACATGCGATCTATACTCAATAGTAGTGTTACGAACGTGCGGCTTCAGACGTCTTTTAAGACGTCTGGGAGGTGGCCCAGACGTCTGACCAGATGTCTAGAACCCATTCCAGACGTTTGGGATTCGATTTGTTCGACACGAACGGTTTCGTCTGCGCGCTTGGGCGCGCAGACCTGCAAGCGCATCTCTCTCTCTCTCTCTTTCCCTCTCTCCTGCGGCCGCAGGCTGTCTGTCCGCTCTCTCTCTCCTCCCCGCGCGGCTTTAAAATGCCACGCCCCCTCCCTCACTCTCATCACCTCTGCCCCCTTCCTCTTCTCCTTCCAGCCGGTGCGCGAGAGCGAGCGTGAGTGAGCGGCGGCGGCGACAGCCACGGCGGTTGCGGGAGGAGGTGCTGCGCGAGGGAGGAGGCGTCGGCCGTGAGGGCTAGAGCCTGTCGGGGCAGCAGGAGCCGGCCGGGGGGGGCGCAGCGGACGCGGGGTGACGCGGGAGGCCTGCTGCAGCTCAAGCAGCAGGCGGACGAGTCACGGCGCGGCCGAGCGTCGCGAGCGGAGGGCGAGTCGCGCCCTGATTCTGGAATTTTCTCCAGAATCAGACGTCTGGGCTTACAACCAGACGGCGGGGAGGACGTCTGGAGGACTTCCCAGACGTCTGAAAGGTGAGTTGTTTTCGTCTTTCTTCCTCTTCTTCGACTGACCGTACTAAGAGAGAGAGGAAATGGGTACGCGCAGGTTCGGATTCGCCATCCAGTGCGAATCAGACGTCTGGCAGCGGTGCCAGACGACGGGAGCGATTTCCAGACGTCCTGGGTAACCATCGGACGTCTGGGAACTAGGCCAGACGCCCCCGTAGGCTTCTGGACGTCTGAGAGACCACGCAGAGCAAAGGTAACCTCTGATCCACTTTTAAGACGTCTGGAAGAGGTTCCAGACGTCTGATTTTGCACTGTTTCGTCGTTTTCAACTCGTTTAGGGCCCGTTCGGAGTCCGTTTTCTGCGTTTCGAGTTGCGTGCTTTTTGGAATTAAATTCTCTCCCCGTCTACAGTAGCTATATACTGTTTTGAGAAACTCCTTGTGTTTGATCCTTGTGATAGGACCCCGTTCCGTTGCAGTCTCGGGGGTTGCAGAGGCACGCGGGATTCCCGACCACGCCCCCAGTACTCCTGTTGTAACCGGTAGAGTGGCTTTTAAGTTTATTAGTATAATCTGTTAAATTATGGAACCATAAATAGAACCTAGGACATTGCATGAATCCTAGGAATGAGAAACTAGAATGAATGGTAGATCCTAGGGTGTTGCATGAATCCTAGGGCTGGAAAACTAGATTGTATGATAGATCCTAGGGTATGGCATGAATCCTAGGATGGGAAGAACTAGTGGAATACAAGAATACTGCAGTCTTGGAAAATGTGGAAAGGAAATAATAGCTACCTGTAAATTGGTTTAACAGCTGTCTGTTATGAATAAATGAGCATGTCTGAGAATATGGGATGTGTGAACGTGAAACTGGAAAGGTGGAACCTGAATATGCTGAGTTAAAAGAACTGGAACCCTACGGGGAATTAGGAGTGGAACTCCTAGAAAGAGAAAGGAATGGAACTGAGAAAGAAAGACGTGGTAGTGTGCTGTCTCTTGGGTACGTAGTACCAAGGGAAGTACCTGTACTTGTTTAGTGCAGAGCGGAGCTAGCCGCCCCAGGGACCCGGGGTCAGGACTAGCCACTTCGTACCGACTTGCTGGCCCTCGTGTACGTAATACCAAGGAGAGCTACTAGTGTAGGGAGGTACTAGCTACCCCACGGGCCCCGAGGTTCTGCTAGCCTCCTACACCGACTTGTTAGGCCCACTGGGCAAACCAGGGTAGTCAGGCAAGGGTGCGCGGACTGTGGAGGGGCAAGGCCCCTGTTTGGTTACTGTGGAGGGGTTGGACCCCTGTTACTGAGAGGGCTCTGCCCTGTACTGGTTCCGTGCTGTGCTTTGGGCGCACCCGATAACGGAAACGACTGACCGTGTGCCAGTGCTGGTTAGCTACCTGTGCGTTTATCACGCGTGCCGTAGTCACCGTTATGCCTGTCCGTGACCTTGGGGTGGTTGACTGAGAGTAGGATCACCATGGGGGACTCTCCCGGCCAGGAGAGCACCACGTGCTACTTCTACTGTTCGGAAAAGACTGCAATCAAGATCGTTCCCACGAGGAACATTCGAGATCAAGTGAAGGATCTGAGAAATAGATAAATTTTGAAACAATAGAAAGACGTAAATAAAGGAAGAAAGAAAATTAAAACAGCTACTGTACACTTTACTGTTTCTTTAGTTTAGCTGCCACTCTACTCAGCGTTTTGCTGACGTGTTACACTCGTTACCTTTCAGGACCAGGTGTTTAGCAGCCAGGGTCAGCGGCTGCAGAGGACGCTGGGCCGAGTAGGGTCCAGTAGAGTTACCATTGTTCTCTTGTACCTCTTTTTGGTTCCACTGTAGTGAGTAGTTCTTGTTACCGCTATACTTTTCTTTACCTATAGTTCATTTTATGTTATGAATGTTGTTCTACTGTTGTGGTGGTAGATACTGTAGTGGTTTCTTCCTTACTGCTGTATTTTCTTACTGTTAGTTATATTCATGTTGAATGTGGTTTATTTTACTGCTCTTTTGGTTACTTCCTCGTTGGACGACCAGGTCTTGGGATTAGTCGAGTCGGTCCGGTTCTCGTGTCTCGTAGGGACTCGGGAATCGGGTCGTTATAGTAGTCCTCACTGTAGTCGGGAGATATAATCCTCACTATAGTCGATCGTCTTGAGATGAAGCCTACATATTACACCTTTTAGAAGGTTTGTTTATGGGTGCAGTTTTGGGACCTGCCTCCTGCGTATAGGTGCTGTTCAACTTTGTTGAGGTTAGCAAATGGGTGGGCAGATATAAAGACTTGGATCTTAATGAAAGAAAGGGAGGAAGGTATGTTAAAGCAAAGCTTGAGTTTGTGGCAAAGGAACCTTTGGTGAAAGAGGTTCGGGTCACTACTACTTCTGGGGTTCAGATGCCAATTCCTCTTAGATATGAAGGATTGCCACACTTTGTCATCTATGTGGGAAACTTGGTCATGAGTAGAAAGACTGTGGTGGATGGCTGAAGATGAATGCGAAAATGGAAGATATTTAAAATGCTGAGTGATGAGAAACTCATCATGAACCCTAACTAGCACATTTTGACCTAAATAAGTATACAAAAGCTCCTACAAAACCTAAGGAAAAGCCTAAATCAAAGAACTATAAATCTGAGCATAAAGTAACTCACAAGGGGTAAAATTGTAATTTTACCAATGCAGTACACAAACGGGATGTCTAAGGGTCTAAACATAGGTCAAATGGGCTTAACAAGAAAGAAAGTGGGATGATTTGATCTGAAAAGGGTTATAGCAATTTCTAGGAATTAAATAACATTCTGTAACCCTAAAACAAATCCTCTTTAATTCACGGAGTTTCAGGTAAGATAAAAAATCAATTAAATCATCTAAAATTCATGAAAAACATCCCTTAGGGTTTAGAACCTTCAATTTGGCCATTAGAACCTATCTTGACCTAGATTGAGAACCATACCCAAATTTTGACCTAATTTAGGTTTTTATGCAAATTGACCGATCAAACGTGGTCAAACCTAAAATCAAATTCACCGTTGGATTCCTTAGGTCCAAATTAGGTTTGTACCAAAATTTGGACCTAAGGGAAGGCCATTTTGACCTACTTTACAAATTGATCCTCAAGAATTACTTTTTGACCCTTAACTTTTTGAACCCTTGCACTTTGCCCCCCATCTTTCCCTTCGTTCTTCACAAAACGGTCCCTCTGCCACCCTGCGCAGCTGCCCATGCCTTCGGCGACTTTGCGCGGAGGATGGCACCGCGCAGGGTATGGGGACCGGCCCCGGAAATGAGAGGGGGGTACCTTGCATTGTCTTCTTCCGCATGGACCCCCTCCCATGCCTTGCCGATGCCCATGCCTTGTGCGAACATGCGAGAGGCATGGGTCTCTTCTTCGGCCATTCTCCGAAGAGCTGCCTGGTCGGCTTATCGTTCGCGGTGTTTTAATGATATATTTGTTGCAGTATATTACAAAAAACGATCACCGGTTTAATTTATTTATTACTCGAGATTTAGATTATCCCGAGATCGAACTCAGGAGCACACATAAATCTAGAAACATATAAGTTCACAATACTATTACAAAAATTTAAGAGAGAGAGAGTGAGCAAAATTTTCTCTTCTTCTTCTTCTCTCCTTTCTCTTGTCTTCTTCTTCTTCTCTCTTCTCGCACTGTGCTTCTTTTCTTTCAGCAGTTGCGGCTCTTTTCTTTCTCTTTTCCTTCTCTTCTTTCTCTTGGCTTCTTCTTCTTCTCCCTTCTCTTACTGTGCCTTCTCTTCTTCAGTCAGCTTCTTTGCCTTCTTCTTTCTTCTTTCTTCTGTGTCTTCTTCTCCTTCTTCTTTCTTCAGCAGCTCCTTCCTTCTTCATCTTCCTTTTCGCTCCTCCTCCTTTCTTCTTCTTTTTCTCTGCTACGGGAGCTTTGCGGCTAAGTCCTCGCTGCCGGCTATTCTTCTTCTTCTTCCTCACCTGTTCCCTACACACACGAGCGCAAAGCCTACCCCTATCCTCCCCGCGCATCTCTCTCTCTCTCTAAATCTCTCTTTGGTACGCTCCCGGGTTATTGGGTCGGTCGCACTCCCGGGTTCAGGCACACCGACGTGGGTGTGGTGTGCGAGGAGTGCACGGATTAGGGTAATCGGGTCGCGGGTGTTAAGAACGTGGGCATCAGACGGATTTTTAAGACGTCTAGGAAGTGGCCCAGATGTCTGTCCAGACGTCTGGAACCCTTTCCAGACGTCTGGAACCCTTTCCAGACGTCTGGTGATAAATTTTTTCGGTGTACCGAGTTGCGTCTGCGCGCCTGTGCGTGCAGACTGCGCCCGCCGCCTTCGTCTTCTTTTTCCTCTCTCTTCCTACAGACGTGCCGTCCCTCTTCTCTCTCTCCCCGCGCTGCTTTATAAACCCTCACCCTCTTCCTCACCCTCACCTCCTCCGCCTTTCTCTTCTCCTTCTCCCTGCCAGCGAGAGCGCGAGCGAGCGAGTGAGCGGCGGCGGCAGTAGCGGCCGCGACGAGCGTGCGGGGAGGAGAGTTGCAAGCGGAAGGAAGAAGCTCGACCGCGAGGGTTGGGGCTTGCTGGGGCAGCTAGAGCCGGTTGATGGGGGA
The DNA here is from genome assembly GCA_037157565.1 of Thalassia testudinum. Taxonomy (NCBI): domain Eukaryota; kingdom Viridiplantae; phylum Streptophyta; class Magnoliopsida; order Alismatales; family Hydrocharitaceae; genus Thalassia; species Thalassia testudinum. Next base: position 858,545 of record JAZHRO010000038.1, read on the forward strand.
GCGATGGGAATGGGGTGTCGCGGAGGGGCTGCTGCAGCTCAGGCAGCAGGCGGACGGGGCGCGGTGCGGCCGTGCATCACGGGCAGAGAGCGAATCAGGCTCCGGTTCTGGAAAATTTTCCAGAATCAGACGTCTGGATTTACGTCCAGACGACGCCGAAGACGTCTGGAGGACTGTCAAGACGTCTGACAGGTAAGATATTTCTTATCTTCTCCTTTTTGCGCGTGTACGGCCACGCAGCCGTCCGCCGTGACTTCTGCGTTTCGTCATGCTGAGAGCTGGTGTATGTGTGCGCACTTCCTGCTCGGGAGGGCGCGAGGGCTTGCCATCCCACGTGAATCAGACATCTGGCTGCAGTGCCAGACGACGGAGAGAACCTCCAAACGTCCTGGGTGACAATCGGACGTCTGGAAACCGAGGCCAGACGTTCCAGCGGGCTTCTGGACGTCTGAAGGACTACGCAGAACTAAGGTATGACCGATCCACCTTTTAAGACATCTGGAAGAGGTTCCAGATGTCTGATTTTGGATAGTTTCATCGTTTTTGACCCGTTTAAGGCCCGTTCGGAGTCCGTTTTCCACGTTTCGAGTTGCGTTCTTTCCAGAATAAATTCCTCTACCCGTTTACAGTAATTGTATACCGTTCTGAGAAACTCCTTGTGATTGATCCTTGTGTTAGGATCCTGTTCCGTTGTAATCTTGGGGGTTGCGGAGGCGCGTAGGATTGCCGACCACGCCCCTAGTACTCCCGATTTCGCTGGTAGAGTGGCTTTTTAATTTGCTTAACAAAATTTGTTACAATTGTGGAACAATTAATAGAGTCTAGGGCATTGCATGAACCCTAGGACTGAGAAACTAGATTGAATGATAGATCTTAGGATATTGCATGAATCCTAGGATGGGAAAACTAGTTGAATATATAAATATTGCAGTCTTGGAAAAGTGGAAAGGAAATGATAACTGCCTGTAAATGGATCAACAGCTGCCTGTTATGAATGAATCAATGCGATTAAGAACATGGGGTATATAAATATAAAGCTGGAACGGTGAAACCCAAAATGGCCAAACAAAAAGAACATGAACCCTACGGGGAATTAGGAGTAGAACTCCTGGAAAGAGAATGGAATGGAATTAAGAAAGTGAAACGTGGAAGTGTGTTGTCTCGTGGGTACATGGTACCAAAGAGAGCACACATTACCTCTTAGTGTAGAGGGGAGCTTGCTGCCCTCAGGTTGAGGTCGGGGTGGGTTTGGCCACTGTACACCAACTTGTTGGCCTTCGCGTACGCAGTACCGAGGAGAGCTACTAGTGTAGGGAGAGCACTAGCTACCCCACGGGACCCGGGGTTCTGCTAGCCCTCCTACACCGACTTGTTAGGCCCACTGGGCAAACCAGGGTAGTCAGGTGAGGGTGCGCGGACTGTGGAGGGGTTGGACCCCTGATACTGAGAGGGCTCTGCCCTATACTGGTTCCGTGCTGTGTTTTGGGCGCACCCGTTAACGGAAACGACTGACCGCGTGCCAGTGCGGGGTAGCTACCTGTGCGCTTATCGCGCGTGCCGTAGTCACCGTTATGTCTGTTAGCGACCTTGGGGTGGTTGACTGAGGGTAGGACCACTACGGGGGACTCTCCCGGCCAGGAGAGCACCACGTGTTACTTCTACTTTTCGGAAAAGACTGCAATCAAGATTGTTCCCACGAGGAACATTCGAGATCAAGAGAAGGATTTGAGAAATAAATCAATAGTGAAATAATAGAAAGACGTAAATAAAGAAAGTAATAATATAACAACTACTGTACGCTCTACTGCTTTTTTAGCTTTTAGTTGCCACTCTACTCAGCATTTCGCTGATGTGTTACCCTTGTTACTTTTCAGGACCAGGTGTTGAGCAGCCAGGGTCAGCGGCTGTAGAGGACGCTGGGCCTAGTAGGGTACAGTAGGGTTACCAGTAGTACTTTCTGTACTTTTCTTCCACTGTAGTGAGTAATTTTCTTTTACTCCCTGTACTTTCTTTATCGAAAAACTTTATGTAATGTACATGTTTATTTCCCTTCTGTTGGGTGGTGTATACTGTAGTATTTCCTTTTCTTACTGCTGTATTTTGTTATTGCTAGTTATCTTCATGGTGAATGTAGTTTACTTTACTGCTCTTTTGGTTACTTTCTTGTTGGACGACTAGGTCTCGGGATTAGCCGAGTTGGTCCGATTCTCGTGTCTCGTAGGGATTCGGGAATCAGGTCGCTACAGTGGGTCAGGTCCGCGTGGGTAGTGTCGCGGACGAGACCCGGTGAGTGAGGGCGAGGGACCTCACCCCAGTGTTTTGAGGTGATAAGCCAGGAACACTTTTTCAATTTATGTGTGGGCGCATGCCCACACACTTCCGAGGTGGGACTAAAGTCCCACCTGCTGCTTCGTGCGTCTGTAGGCAGGAGGCTCGAGCGATTTGGGGTAGCAGCTGAGGCTTATGACCCCAATTGAAGACCTGGACACGCTCGCGCCACAATTCCGTGTCGCCTGGGGCTTACGCCTGGAGTGGATGGACCTGAAGAAGCTCGCGAAGCAGCTTCAACTTGCTCGACAATGGCGGCGAGCACCTGGGTCCTGAAAGCACTAAAACGGCCTCGCGGCTACGTCAAAAGGCTCAGGGAGGTTCGCCAAGGTGTGGCGAGTGTGTAGAGGTGGTCGACGAGACGTGAGAGTGCCTATGGCCGTGCACCTAGGGCACACTGTGTGCACGAGAGTGGGTGTGTTTGGGGGGTGTTCTGGAGGTGTGGCATGGTGAATGGACTACGAATTTAGGATCAGTGAGGTGTCGCAGTGCTTAAGGGGTAGCTGGCGAGGCAGATGGAGGCATGGAGCGGTGGGAACGCCTCGCCGGATTGTGGCCGGAGATGGAGAAGGTGGCGATGGACAGTGGTGGTCAGTGGGTGGAAACAACAAATTAATAAGGGGGAAATAAAGGAGAGAGTAAGGGGAAGAGTGTTTACCTACTTAACTGACGAAAGGGGAGGAGGAGGTGCTCGGCGCGTGCCTGCCGACGTCGGAGACGAAGATGCTCAGAGGGGGGTAACGGCGACGAGGAGGAGGTCAGGAAGGTGCCAGCTGGTGTGGCCTGGCACGGGAGGACGAGGTGGAGTGAACTTTGCTACAGGTATGGCAGCAGAGCGACGAAGGGGAGGAGGAAGGGTCACTGGAGCCTGCGGGTGCTTGACCGAAGGAGGAGGAGACGAAGTTTGGGGGTTTTCCTCGGCCAAAACAAGCTTGCCCTGATCGGAGGGCCCTGCCGTCCCTTAAATAGCAGTTGGTGAGGAGAGGATCTCGAGGAGAGAGCATGGAGAGCTTGCCAGAGAATGGTCGGAGACGAGACCCATTCCTTTCGTGCGTTCGCATGAGAGGCATGGGCAGTGGTAGGTCATGGGAGGGGGTCTACGCGGAAGAGGACGACGCAGGGATCTCCCCCTTCATCTCTGAGAGCGGCTCCCATACCCTGTGGGCGCCATCCTCCGCGCAAAGTCAGCAGAGGTATGGGCAGCTGCGTGGGGTGGTAGAAGGATCGTTTTGTAAAGAACGAAAGGAAAGTTAGGGGGCAAAGGGAAAGGGTTCAAAAAGTTAAGGGTCAAAAAGTAATTCATGAGGACCAATTTGTAAAGTCGGTCAAAATGGTCTTCTCTTAGGCCCAATTTTTTTTACCAACCTAATTTGGACCTAAGAAATCTAATGGTGAAGTTTGACTTTAGGTTTGACCACATTTGACCGATCAATTTGCATAAAATCCCAAATTAGGTCAAAAATTGGGCATGATTCTCAATCAAGGTTAAGATAGGTTCCAAAGGCTAAATTGAATGTTCTAAACCCTAGGGAATATTTTTCCATGAATTTGACCGAAATCAACTTGCCCAGTTGCCAAATTCTCTACAACCAGGCACACTTCCTTCCCAGTCTCTACCTAACCCTAATAGCGTGCCGACCCAGCGGTGCGTTATGAACCCAAACCCGGGCCAAGCACACCTGGTCTATCAGGCCCCTTCTATTCCTTCACCTGACGGGATGAAAGCTTCAACTTCCTATGTGGGTTACCAACAGCAGCAACCCATTTTGCCAACCCCTAACTAGAACCAGGTAGGAATAAATTCTGTAACAACCCGTAGTGGTAAGGCGACCCAAGATCCACCTTATCCAGACCACTACAAGCCTGGTAGTGACCCAAATCCTAGGGCATTCATCCAGGATGTTCCTATCGTTGTCCCAGATCAAAAACCTGGACCTATCCTAGAGGAACTAACCAAGGTTCCATTTCCCGAGGCCTTGACCAAGGGAAAGAGGATAACCAAACCCGTGGCTCTTGAGGAGGACCTGGCCAAGCTCTTTAAGCAAGTGCAAATAAACATCCCCTTGATGGATGCGATCCGCCACGTACTGAGTTACGCACGATTTTTGAAGAACGTGTGTACACCTCAGCGTAAGCCGAGAACCAAGAGTGGGCGTCCAATTGTACTGTTAGAGAAAGCCAGCTCTGTAATCCTGAGTAGACTCTCACCCAAGGTAAAAGTCCCAGGCACTCCCCTGATTTCATGTAAGATCGGTGAAACCCAGTTCGACAGATCATTATTAGACTTAGGTGCCTCCATAAACTTGATACCCACATTCCTACTTAACCATCTAGAAGAATCTGAGCTAAAACCGATCGAGTGACATTACAGTCAGCAGATCGATCTATCAAGTCACCAAAAGGGATTCTTGAGGATGTTATTGTGAGGGTGCGGGATTTCTACTTCCCTGTAGATTTCATAGTTTTAGATATGAACGCACCTGAAAACCCAAAGGATACACCAATCATTCTAGGAAGACCTTTTCTGGCCACTGCAAGGGCCAATATAAGTTGTGAAGAGGGTCAAATAGAACTGAAATTTGGGAACCAGACTCTCAAAATTGATATCTTTAACTTCCAACAAGGGATCAATTGCGGTGTCATGGAACAAATCTGTGATATTAGAGCTGTGGTTGATGAACCACAACTTGAGGACAACATGAACATTTCTCATCAACCACAAGAGGATCTTGAACCACAATTAGAGGAGTCAGATCTTGATCTAGACAAACCTATAACTCCTACCCTTGAACCCCACACTCACTCTGAATCACCTGTTGCTGCTGATAACCCCATTCTTGAACTCAAACCCCTTCCCGATCACTTGAAATACGTCCTTTTGGGTTCTAATCAGACATTACCTGTGATTATAAACTCCAAACTCACACATGATCAGGAATCCCGTCTGATTACTGTTCTCCAACAACATCTTAGAGCCATTGGTTGAACTCTTGATGATTTGACTGGAATAAGTCCCTCTTATTGCACACACCGTATCTACTCTGAAGAGGGCGCACGACCTTCCCGTGAAATGTAGAGACGTTTGAATCCCAATCTGCAGGAGGTCATGAAAAAGGAGAACATTAAGTGGTTAGATGCATGGATCATCTACTCGATCTTCGACAGTCGTTGGGTGAGCCCAATCTAGGTTGTGCCTAAGACGGCAGGGCTCACCACCAGCACGATTGAAATCGGAGAGGTCATACTTACCTGTATAGCCAACTCGTGGAGAGTCTGCATAGATTACCGAAGACTCAATTCCTCCACGAAGAAGGATCATTTCCCACTACCATTCATTGATCAGATTCTCGAGAAATTAGCAGGAAATAGATTCTTCTGCTTTCTTGACGGGTACTCCGGTCATAACCAGGTGGCAATTCATCCAGAAGACCAAGAGAAGACCACATTCACCTGTCCCTTCGAGACGTATGCATTCCAAAGGATGCTTTTCGGTCTCTGCAATGCACTTGCGACTTTTCAGCGGTGTATGCTTGCCATATTCTCTGATATGGTAGGTGATTATTTGAAAGTCTCCATGGATGACTTCTCAGTTTCGGGGCATCATTTGACGATTGCCTCTAGCACTTGGTTAACATACTCAGGCGTTGCAATGATGTAAATCTGGTTCTTTCCTGGGAAAAGAGCCACTTTATGGTGCCTGAGGGGATTCTCCTGGGACACTTAATTTCTGAGAAAGGCATCCAAGTGGATCGAGCCAAGGTTGATCTGATTTCTAGACTTCCTATGCTTAGCTCGATCAGGGACATCCGATCTTTTCTGGGGCACGTCAGTTTTTACCGTCGTTTCATCCCTGATTTCTCAAAAATCACGCGCCCCCTGACTACTCTTCTCTCCAAGGATGTACCCTTTGAGATTTCCAAGGAATGCACTCAAGCTTTTGAGAACCTTCGTGACCGAGTCACTCAAGCTTCGATCCCACGGTCCCCTGATTGGTCTCAACCCCTTGAGATCATGTGCGATGCATTTGACTTTACTGTAGGAGCGATTCTGGGGCAGAAGATTGACGGGAAACCCGTGGTCATCTACTATGCTAGTAAGACACTTGACGAGGCTCAACATAACTACACAGTTACGGAAAAAGAGCTGCTAGCCGCAGTATTTGCCCTCGAAAAATTCTGATCTTATCTCCAAGGTTCCTACGTCATAATCTACTCGAATCACACTACTGTGAGGAGTCTCCTTGCTAAGAAGGGCGCGAAGCCTCGATTAATCCGATGGATCTTGCTATTGTAGGAATTTGGCCTCGAGATTCGTGACAAGGCGGGAAGACAAAATGCGGTAGCGGACCACTTGTCTCGCCTTCCTTCTGAGATCATCAACCCTTCTGGACCCATCACGAAACATTTTCCTGATGAGCACCTATTGACTTTTGGTACTAGGCTTCCATGGTTTGCTGATATAGTCAATTACTTGGCATCTCATCAGATTCCGTCTGATTGGCCAAAGGCCAAGAAAGACAAGTTGTGCTCCGATGCCAAGTACTACATCTGGGAAGACCCGTACCTTTTCCGTATAGGTGCTGACCAAGTCATCCGGCGATGTGTTCCGGAGGGTGAAATCAATGACATTCTCTACTTCTGCCATGACCAGGCATGCGGTGGCCACTTCTCTAGGCACAAAACTGTATCAAAAATCCTCTATTGTGGCTTTTACTAGCCCACTATCTTCAAGGACGCATACAGTCACTGCAAAGCATGTAGTCGTTGCCAAACTTAGGGCAACATGAGCCACCGAGACATGATGCCTTTACAACCGATTCTCGTATGCGAGATTTTGGATATTTGGGGGATTGATTTTATTGGCCCCTTTCCTATTTCGGACGGCTTCGGGTACATTTTACTCGCCGGGGACTATGTGTCCAAATGGATCGAAGCCATTCCAACCTGAACCTGTGATCACAAGATCGTCATCAAATTCATTCATCAAAATATCTCCTCACGATTCTGGATTCCTCGTGCAATCATCTCTGATGGAGGGACCCATTTTACCACTACTCAGTTCAGGTCACTGATGACCAAATACGGGGTGTCTCACCAAATCTCTACTCCCAACCACCCCCAGAGTAATGGTCTAGCTGAGCTATCAAATCGGGAGATCAAGAAAATCCTATAGGTTACTGTTCGAGCTGATAGGAAGGATTGGTTGTCTCGACTTCCGGAAGCTTTGTGGGCTTATAGGATCGCCCACAAGACCAAATTAGGCATGTCTCCTTTTAGACTAGTGTACGGTAAGGCATGTCACCTTCCCGTCGAACTAGAGCACAAAGCCTATTGGGCAGTACGGAGCTGCAACTTAGATCTTTCTAAGGCTGGAACCCACAGAAAACTTCAAATAAGCGAGATTGATGAATTACGCGTTGATGCGTATGAGAACTCGCGAATCTACAAAGAACGGGTTAAACCCTTTCATGACAAGCACATATCTAGAAAGATCTTCCATCCTGATCAGAAGGTTCTACTCTTCGATGCCCGACTCAAACTCTTCCCTGGGAAACTGCGATCCAAGTGGGTCGGACCATATCTTGTCCGACAGATTTTTGGAAATGGAGCCATCGAAATCAATCCTCTCAGCCACGAATCTGAACCTTTCGTCGTGAACGGTCAGAGACTCAAACCGTTCATTGACGTAACCAGTACAAATTTGACTGAGTCATCATTTATCCTCCATTCTCCCAGAACTTATTGCGCCTAGCCGATGGCGTAAAACTCAGCGCTTAATGGGAGGCAGCTCGTCATTCATTTTGAAAAACCCGAAACCTTTTCTGACATTTCTTTGCACTTTAGGTTTATCCATTAGGACAGCCAACTCCACCTTAGGTACCCGTACTTGAGATTAGAAATCGTCCGCAACAATCCCCTCGACCCATCCACTCACCAAATACCTATCCTAATGTATGAACCAAGCTAAATAAAAACCCACCTAATGTAAAATGAAGACATTGCAAATCTTAGGCATGGGGGGGTATGAAAGTGCAATGAAATGACATAACAAGAAAAGATTTTAACAAAAAATCCACATATACAAAAAAAAAACTTTAAAGGAGGAAGAAAGTGCCGGTAAACTTTATAGAAGGAGGAGAAAAAGAACAAAATGATAAAAAGGAGTACAAAATAAAAGAAAAGGGATAGTCATTAGTAAGAAATTAAGGAATTAATGAAATAGTGGGGGTATGACTAGGTTTTGTTGTTTGTTATAGAAATGGCGTTGTAGTATAGTTAGTCATTAACACTATTACAATTTTACTTGGAAATAAAAGGTTTCCCGAGGTTGAACTCAGGGAGCAAACTATAATTCTAGAGTACAATGTTTCTGTTACAAAAATAAGAGAGAGAGAGAGAGAGAGAGAGATTGGTCTCTTAGCTTTTTCTTCTTCTCTTCTTTCTCTCTTGTCTTTGTCTTCTTCTTCCTCTCTTCTCTTTGCTTGATCGTCTTCAGCTCTTCTGTTCTTTCTTCTACTTTATCTTCCTTCTTTCTCTTTCTCTCTTTGATCTTCTTCAGCTTTTTGTCTTCTTTCTTTTTCTTATGTTCTTATTCTTTTCTTCTTTGCTTCCAGCTGCGGCGCCTGTTCTTCTTTCCTTCTTTTCTTTTTCTTTAGAGCGTCGTCTGATTCCTCAGTCGGACGACTTAAATAGCATCTGCTATAGTGCTTCCTCTTCTGCTTCTTTCTTCTTCTTCTTCTTTTCTGTCCTTCTTCTTCTTCTCTTCTTTGCGGTCTTCTTTCTTCTCCTTCCTCTTCTGCTTGCACACTCACATAGCCTGGTCAGAGCAAAAACCTAACCCTACCCTCTCCTGCGTCTCTCTCTCTCTCTTAGATTTCACTTGTAGGATCACTCTCCCAGAGCCGGGTATTCGGGTACGGATTCGTGCCCGGGACCAGGCCCACCGGTGTGCGGTGGTGGGCGAGGAGTGCAGGTCGGGTATACGGGTCAGGCCTGGTCCGCGGGGGGTGGTCGCGGACGAGGCCGGGTAAGCGGGTGAGAGGGACCTCACCCCATGTAACTGAGGCGATAAGCCTTAGTCACTTTTACAATTTATGCGCTGGCGCGGCTTCGAAATCCCGCGATGTGGGACTACCTTCTGTGCTATCTTCGCGCGTGCCCGCAGGACGACTCCACCTCGCCCTCTGATCAGCTGCAACTGGTGTCGGTGCCAACTGACGAGGCAGGAGTCTTCGTGGACTTCGCCCCAACCTGCAGCACCTGGGAATCTGGGGCTGTAGGGCCTGGAGCTTGCCTCGAAGCTGCTTCAGTCGTCGTTAATGGTGGCTGGAGCATCGAACCTGTTCGATAGAAACACGGCCCTTTGGCCTAATCAAACAAGCGGGGGACCTTTGCCGTGGCATGACGAAGGTGGTGCGAGGTGTGGCAGGTCATGGGACGGCGTCTGGCGGTGGGGCTAGGTCGGACAGCCACCGGAAAAATGGGTCTGTTCTGTGGAGTGTGGTGGGGGTGTGAAGCGGTAATGGGTAGGCGGAGGTTGCCCAGTGTGGTGAGGCGGAGGTTCTGTGAGAGTCGGCGAGGCGTGTGGGGCTGTGGAGCGATGGGGGCGTCTTGCCGGAGGGTAGCCGGAGACGAAGGGGGTGACGGTGGTCAGGAGTGGTCGAGGGCTTAATTGAATGTAAAATAGTGAGGAAAAGAAAGAGGGGGAGGTGGGGAGAAGAAGATGCCCAGAGAGAGAGGGCGGCGGCGAGGAGAGAGCGGGAGGGCGCTCGCTGGGTACGGCGCGACGTGGGAAGAGCGGGCGAAGGCAGCTTTGCTGCTGGTATTGCAGCAGAGCGACGAGGAGGGGGAGGAAGAACCGCTGGAGCTGGAGGACTTCTGCCGGAGTGGGAAGAGAGGAAAGATGGGGGTGTTTCTTCGTCAAGACCTAGCTCCCCTCTTCTGCTGGCGAAGGCGGCTTTCATAGAGGCGAAAGTGGAGAGGTGGGCGGAGGGAGGCGACGTGCCTCCCTCGCCGGAGGACGGCCGCAGTAGGGACCCATACCTTCTGCGCGTTCACACGGAAGGTGTGGGCTGCAGCAGTGATCATGGAGGTGTCCCTGCGACAGCAGACGTCGCAGGGAACACCTCGTTGAAAGGGCAGAGGGCCTCCCTCACCCTGCGCGGCGCCAAGCTCCGCGCAAAGTCGCCAGAGCATGGCGATGCGCAGGGTTTTGCAGGGAGGACCCAAATGCAAAGAACGATGAAGACTTAGGGGCCAAAATGGGAGGGTTTCAAAAGTTGAGGGTCAAAAAGTAATAGATGAGGACCAAAATGCAAAGTCGGTCAAGAAGGTCTCTTCTTAGGCTCAAGTTTTTATGCATGACTAAATGGGACCTAAGGATTCTAATGGTGAAATTTATTTCTAGATCAGACCTTGTTTGACTGGTCAATTTAGGTAAAAACCCAAATTAAATCATTAATTAGGCATGGTTCTTAATGTAGGTCAAAATGAGTTCCCAAGGCCAATTGAAGGTTCTAAGCCCTAAAGATTATTTTTCTATGAATTTTAGCAGGTTTAGTATATTTTTTATGAGCCTCGAACCTTGTGAATTGAAGTGGGTTTGTTTTAGGGTTACAGGATGTCATTTAATTCCTTAGAGTTGCTGTAGCCCTTTTGGATCAAATCGTCCCACTTTCCTTCTTATTAGGTTAGTTTGACCTAGGTTTGGACCCTGAGTTACCCTATTTACTAATTGTGTTGGTGAAATTGCATTTTTACCCCTTAGTTCCTCTTTTCTTCACAAACTCAGAATTCTCTGAGTCAAGCCTTTCTATAAGTTAGGTAGGAGCTTTTTCTTGCAAATCTAGGTTAGATGGTGCTAGTTTAGGGTTTATGACGAGGTTCTCATCATACCCTCATGCCTAGCTTTTGCTAGTCCCTTAGCAAAAACCTAAGGTTTTAAGCCTTTGTTCTAGACCATGATGTTTTTAATAACTTCAGATAAGTGCTTTTTCATTTGAACTTAGATTAGGTTAGAATGCTGACTATAGGCCTAAAAGGTACTGTAGTACCAATCAAGATCCAGATCTGTCTAGCCTCAGTCTTTGGCAAAGGTTTTTAAGGTCCACAAGAACTGACCTAAGGTCTATTGAACTTTGTGGTTAAAGTACCTGTGCTTGAAATGATTGTAGCCCTGGTTCAGTTCGCAGTGCGTTTTGTAAGAGAGAGAGATAGAAAGTTTTTCTCTTTGGAGAGTTTTCTCTCTCTTTTTCTTTTTAGTTCTAGCTTAGGATTGGCTTTTCAACACGGTCTGTATCACATTCCTTGCTCTCATCATCAATTCTCAAGGGTTCCTGGCAATCGATGCTTCGAGATAGCACCGCCCATGGCAACCCCCAGAACCCTGGCTATTGAGATTTTGAGATAATCCCATCCATGGTGTTCCGTGGTCGAATCCAGACCCTGGTAATTGACACTTCGTGATAATGCCATCCATGGAATCTGAACCAGCAGAGTGCTTACATGCCCCTAGTAGGATATGTAAATATCCTAAGAGATCAGCACCGAGGAGATGATATTTTGTTACGCATCTTCGAGGGGATTTCCCGCCTCTCCGCGCTGGGAACTCGTCCAAATCAACTTGTGTTGATCGGCCGCTCCTACTCTAGATGTACTTTTCAGAATTTTTTGACGCTTCTGCGTGATTTTTGATTTTTATGCTTACTGAACCAGGCTCTGTGTGAGGTTGGGGTGCTTAGGTTACTGAGTCCCGTAAACCAGAAGTTAGTTAATGAGGTCAAATACTCCCTAAGCCTTGGACCTAATACTTAAGCTTTTCATTTTCCTCAACCTCTTGAGGAATGTCTAGATCTTAATGGGTACTAAGAGTCTATCCAAGAATGCCTAAAGTTTGCGTTCTTACTAATCTCACCATGCACTTTCATTTCTTTTCTTGAATAAGGTCTAGAACTTAGGTTAATTCCTTAGTTTCTTACTAATGACTATCACTCTTTTCTTTCAATTTATGCTCCTTTTTTCTTCATTTTGTTTCTTTTCCTTCTCCTACAAAATTTCCTTTCTCCTCTTATTCTTTTTATTTTTTTTGAAAATTTTTTTAATTTTTATGGTGTTTTTTTTTGGCATATGTGAATTTTTTTGTTTAAAACCTTTTCTTACAAGTTTTGCACTTTTATACCCCTTCATGCCTAAGGTCTGCAATGTCCTCATTGTGACTTAAGGGGTTTTTATTTACTTAGTTCATTCTTTAAGACATATGTTTTAATGAGTGAATGGGTCGGGATGAATTTTGCGGACGATTTCTAATCCCAGATGCTAGCATCTGAGGTGGGGTCGGCTGTCTATAAGGGTGAACCTTAAGTGTACAAAAGTGTGAAAAAGGTTTTAGATTTTTAGGAAAATGACGGGTTGCCTCCCGTTAAGCGCTGAGTTTTACGCCATCGGCTGGGCGCAATAAGCTCAAGGGGAATGGAGGATATAAGATGATTCAGCCAAATCAGTAGAAGTCACATCAATGAATGGCTTGAGTCTCTGACCGTTCACGATGAAAGGTTCGGACTCATGGCTGAGCAGACTGATTTCGATGGCTCCATTTCCAAAAACCTGTCGGACTAAATATGGTTCGACCCACTTGGATTGTAGCTTTCCCGAGAAAAGTTTGAGTCGGCCATCAAAGAGTAGGACCTTCTGACCAGGATGAAAGATCTTTCTCGAGATATGCTTGTCATGGAAGGCTTTAACCCGCTCCTTGTAGATTCGCGAGTTCTCATACGCGTCTAGGTGTAATTCATCGATCTCGCTGATTTAAAGTTTTCTGTGGGTTCCAGCCTTCGAAAAATCTAGATTATAATTCCGTACTGCTCAATAGGCTTTATGCTTCAGTTCTACGGGAAGGTGACACGCCTTTCCGTACACCAGTCTAAAAGGAGACATGCCTAATTGGGTTTTGTGGGTGATCCTATAGGCCCACAATGCTTCCGAAAGTCGTAATGACCAGTCCTTCCTGTCAGGCCGAACAGTGACCTGTAGGATTTTCTTGATCTCCCGATTTGACAGCTCAGCTAGACCATTAGTTTGGGGGTGGTAAGGAGTAGAGATTCGATGAGACACCCCGTATTTGGTCATCAGTGACCTAAACTGAGCGTTTGTGAAATGGGTCCCCCCATCAAAGGTTATAGCACGGGGAATCCCGAACCTTGAGAAAATGTTTTGATGAATGAATTTGAGAACGATTTTGTGATCACAGGTTCGGGTCGGTATGGCTTCGATCCATTTGGACACGTAGTCCACAGCAAGCAGAATGTATTCGAAACCATCCGAAGCAGGAAAGGGGCCCATAAAATCAATCCCCCAAACATCAAAGATTTCGCATACGAGAATCGGTTGCAAAGGCATCATGTCGCGACGGCTCATGTTGCCCAAAGTATGGCAACGACTGCATGCCTTGCAGTGACTGTATGCGTCTTTGAACAGCGTGGGCCAGTAAAAGCCACACTGGAGGACTTTTGATGGAGTTTTATGCCCAGAGAAATGGCCACCGCATGCTTGATCATGGCAGAAAGAGAGGATATTGTTGATTTCCTCCTCCGGGACACATCTCCGGATGACTTGATCAGCACCTATGCAGAAAAGGTACGGGTCTTCCCAGATGTAATACTTGGTATCAGAACGTAATTTGTCTTTCTTCGCCTTCGGCCAATCAGACGGGATTTGATGAGATGCCAAGTAGTTTACTATATCAGCAAACCATGGAAGTCTAGTACCGATAGTCAGTAGGTGCTCATCAGGAAAATGTTCTGTGATGGGTTTGGAAGGGTTGATAATCTCAGAAGGAAGACGGGACAGATGGTCGGCTACCACATTCTTCCTTCCCGCCTTGTCGAGAATCTCAAGGTCGAATTCTTGCAACAGCAAGATCCAACGAATTAGTCTGGGCTTAGCATCCTTCTTGGCAAGGAGATGCCTTACAGCTGTGTGATCCGAGTAGATGATGACATGAGAACCCAGGAGATACGATCGGAACTTTTCGAGGGCAAATACTACGGCTAGCAGCTCTTTCTCCGTAACCGTATAGTTACGCTGAGCCTCGTCAAGTGTCTTACTAGCATAGTAGATGACCACTGGTTTCCCGTCAGCTTTCTGCCCCAGGACCGCTCCTACAGCGAAATCAGACGCATCGCACATTATCTCAAAGGGTTGAGACCAGTCAGGGGATTGTAGGATAGGTGCCTGGGTGACTCGGTCACGAAGGTTTTCAAAGGCTAGTGTGCATTCCTTGGAGATTTCAAAGGGTATATCCTTAGAGAGAAGAGAAGTCAAGGGGCGCGCGATTTTCGAGAAATTCGGAATGAAACGACAGTAAAAATCGACGTGCCCCAGAAAAGAACGGATGTCCCTGATCGAGCTAGGCATTGGAAGGCGAGAGATCAGATCAACCTTAGCTCGATCCACTTGGATGCCTTTTTCTGAAATTAAGTGTCCCAGGACAATTCCCTCAGGCACCATGGAATGGCTCTTTTCCTAGGAAAGAACCAAATTCACCTCGATGCACCGCCTGAGTATTTGGACCAAGTGTTGGAGGAAATCGTTAAAAGATTCTCCAAAAACTGAAAAGTCATCCATGAAGACTTTCAGATAATCACCTACCACATCTGAGAATATGGCAAGCATGCACTGCTGAAAAGTAGCGGGTGCATTGCAAAGATGGAAAGGCATCCTTCGGAAAGCGTATGTTCCGAAGGGGCAGGTGAACGTGGTCTTTTCTTGGTCCTCAGGATGGATTGCCACTTGGTTGTAACCGGAGTACCCGTCAAGAAAGCAGAAGAACCTATTTCCCGCTAGTTTCTCGAGAATTTGATCAATGAAAGGTAGTGGGAAATGATCCTTCTTCGTGGAGGAATTGAGTCGGCGGTAATCTATACAGACTCTCCACGCGTTGGCTAATCGGGTAGGAATGATTTCTCCGGTCTTTGTCGTTATAGTGGTGAGTCCTGCCTTCTTAGGCACAACCTGAATCGGGCTCACCCAACGACTATCGGAGATCGGGTAGATGATTCTGGCATCTAACCACTTGATGATCTCCTTCTTCACGACCTCCTGTAGATTAGGGTTCAAACGTCTCTGCATTTCACGAGAAGGTCGTGTGCTCTCTTCTGAATAGATATGATGAGTACAACAAGAGGGACTTATTTCAGTCAAATCATCGAGAGTCCACCCGATGGCTCTACGATGTTGCTGGAGGACAGTAATCAGAGGGGATTCCTGTTCGGGATTGAGGTTGGAATTGATAATCACAGGGAGAGTCTGATTAGAACCCAAAAAGATGTATTTCAAGTGAGCAGGAAGGGGCTTCAACTCAAGGATAGGGTTATCAGCAGCGGCGGGTGGTTCAGTATAGACGTGAGGTTCAAGGGTAGGAGTTACTGGGTTGTTTATATCTGGATTCGACTCCTCTGTTTGCGGGTCAAGATCTTTCTGTGGTTGATGAGGTATAATCAGGTCATTCTAGAAGTGTGTTTCATCAACCAAAGCCCTAATCTGTTCGATGACACCGCAATTGATTCCTTGTTGGGCCTTAAATATATCAATTTTCAGGATTTGATTCCCAAATTTGAGCTCTATTTGGCCCTCCTCACAGCTAATGTTGGCTCTAGTAGTAGCCAAGAAAGGTCTCCCTAAAATGATTGGTGTATCCCTAGGGTTTTCAGGTACATCCATGTCTAAGACTATGAAGTCTGCAGGAAAGTAGAAATCCCGTATCCTCACAATAACATCCTCAAGAATCCCTTTTGGTGACTTTATAGATCGATCTTCTAATTGTAATGTCACCTCGGTTGGTTTTAGCTCAGATTCTTCTAGATGGTCAAGTAAGGATGTGGGTATCATATTTATGGACGCACCCAAGTCTAGCAAGGCTCTATCAAATTGGGTATCACCTATCTTGCAGGAAATCAGGGGAGTACCAGGATCTTTAGCCTTGGGTGGGAGTCTGCTTGGGATTACAGAGCTAGCTTGCTCAGACAGAACAATTGGACTCCCACTCTTGGTTCGCGGCTTACGCTGGGGTGTACACACATTCTTTAAGAATCGTGCGTAAGCCAGTACGTGGCGAATTACATCCATCAAGGGAATGTTTATATGGACCTGCTCAAAGAGCTTGACCAGGTCCTCCTCAGGTGCCACGGGCTTGGTGGTCTTCTTTCCCTTGGTCAAGGCCTCGGGAAACGGGATCTTGGTTGGTTCTTCTAGGATAGGTCCAGGTCTTGGGTCTGGGACAGGGGTAGGAACGTCCTGGATTACAATCCTAGGCTTGGGATCACTGCCAGGCTTGGAGTGGTTTGGATGAGGTGGATCTTGGGTTTTCTTACCACTACGGGTTGTTATGGAATTAAGTCCTGCCTGGTTTTGGTCGGGATTGGGTAAGATGGGTTGCTGCTGGTAGCCTGCAAAAGAAGTGGAAGCCTCTATCCCGTCGGGTGAAGGAACAGAGGGGGCCTGATAAATCATATGGGCTTGGCCCGGGTTTGGGTTCATAACACGCCGCTGGGTTGGTACGTTATTCGGGTTAAGAAGAGGTTGGGAAGGAAGAGTGCCTGGCTGGCGAGAGTTTGCCAACTGGGCCAATTGGTTTCGGACCTCTGTAAGTTCGTCCTTGTGTTGCTTTTGAATAGCCGCATTCGTTCTTTGAATGTCAGCCAAAGTCTGAAGGATAAGGGACATTTGATCTTGATTTGGCCCTGATGGATAAGTAGGGTTGGGCCAAGGCTGAGGCGGCTGGTAAGGATGAGGGGTTTTTGGGCGGGGTTGAAAGGGTGGTCTTTGGGTTTGGGAATTTCCCGCCCATTGAAAGTTGGGATGGTTTCGCCATCCAAGGTTATAAGTGTTGGAGAACGGGTCATTCTGGATGGCGTTGAGGTCCTCGCAGGTCTGAGGAGCCTCCAGAGTGTCAGAGAAAGAGGGGATGGAATTCCCCGGACTGGTGTAGAAAGGATCGGATGGACCTCCGGTCAAAGAATCAGATGGCGGATATGGATCCATCCTAGGAGAAGATCAATGGAGAATGTTTTGCACAGTTTCTCTTGTGGAAGGAGGCTATGCAAAGGGGTTATGCGCAGAGGTGGCTCACTGCAAAGGTGGTCTTTGGGTTTGGGAATTTCCCGCCCACTGAAAATTGGGATGGTTTCGCCATCCAGGGTTGTAAGTGTTGGAGAATGGGTCGTTCTGGATGGCATTGAGGTCCTCGCAGGTCTGAGGAACCTCTTGAGAATCAGGGAAAGGGGGCATGGAGTTCCCCGGGCTGGTGTAGAAAGGATCGGATGATCCTCCGATTCGAGAATCAGATGGGGATGGATATGGATCCATCCTAGGGGAAGATCGGTGAAGGATGTTTTGCACAGTCTCCTGTGTGGAAGGAGGTTGTGCAAAGGAGTTACGCGCGGAGGTGGCTCGCTGCAAGTGCTGAGTCAGCTCATCCACCTTCTTCTCAATGATTGAGACCTTGTCCAATCGACTGGCCATTAATTCCAGGTCAACTGATGCGGACAGGCCCTGCGTCTCATGTGCTCCCCTAAGATTCGTCGATGCGCGGGTATTCGTCCTGTCGAATAATCCCATGGAGTCATTGTTGATGGAGTTCTCGCACATGTTTTCGAGAATCTCCCACACGATGTCCTCATGTTGACCCATGATATTTCCTCCGCAGGTTGCATTGACGAAAAGACGGATGTCCTCACGGAGTCCCTGGTAAAAAGATTGGACCTGTTCCCATTTAGGAACTCCGTGATGGGGGCACTTTCTCATGAGATCTTGAAAATGATCCCATGCCTCATGGAGAGGTTCCCCTGTTTGTTGAGTGAAGTGAGTAATCTGATGGCGCAAGGCGTTGGTCCGACCAACGGGAAAGAACTTTTTCAAAAACTCGGACTGAAGTTCTTCCCAAGTGTTAATCGACCGGGTTTGAGTTTGATACCAATGAGCGGCCTTGTCCATAAGAGAAAAGGAGAACATCTTCATGAGAAGAATATCCCGATTTTGTGCATCTGACCCAAAAGTTTGGGCCAGATGTTTTAGCTGTTTGATGTGCTGGAAGGGATCTTCGGAATTAAGCCCATGGAATTTAGGTATAGCATGAATCATGTTGGGCTTCAATTCGGAATCAGGTCCTCCAGTCGGGATTCTGACTCGAGGCTCGATGGCCACCGCAGCAGGATTATAATGGTCCCGCATCATAGGACGCTGCGGTGGGTGCACAAAGTTTTGGAAGAGGTCATTGAGTCGCTGGAGCTGGTTCTCCAGATTGTTTTCTTATTCAATAGGCTGAGCCATGATGGGGGAAGAAGAAGAGCTTGGTTCAGAATCAGATGAGAGAATGATGGGGTAGGGTTGTTGTGCAAACACGGGCGTCGAGGCTTGGCCTTGACGAGAGTGAATTCCTAAAGGAGATCTTAAGGGTGGTCTTAAGGATCTCCTACAGTTCATGCACTGTTGGAATAGATGAGTTTAGAAGGTGCTGAACCCAATCAAGACATCCAAAAAATGTGTTGGGTGACTATAGAGGTGCGGGGCAGATGGACCCTTTGATCAGAAAGATCGTCCACCTGAGAATTACCTAGGCAGCTAGAGTGGGTGAGTCCCGCGAAGACCCCTACACGGTAGAGCGTCCCCACGGGTTACAGGGTTTCCCCCACCCGACCTCTCTTGTCACTGCGGTTCCAGGTAGACCAGAATGGGGATCTTGACCTCTTAAGTCTACCTCTTTTACTTTAAGATCAAGGTGCTTAAGATTTCACTTGAACTCTTAGGTGTTTTTGTGAACAAGGTGGCCTAATTTGAAGGTTGGTTGACCCTAGGGGTCAACTTCACCTAGTGGGTCCCTTGAGAATTTAGGCCTTGTTTTTTTTTTTTTTTTTTAAGGTTCAAGTGTTTAGAGAGCCAATTGTTTAGGATTTTTCTTATTAATTATTTTCAATCAATGGCTTAGGCACACCTCTTTTAGATTTCCTCAATTCTTGATTAAGGGGTGTGTTTCTGAAATCCTAATGTTTGGCCTTATGTTGGCTCTTCTTGGTCCAGTTAATTCTTTGCTGGGTAATTAGGGCTCAAGCAAGAAGGTGTTAGCCCTTAATTACCTTTAATATTGTGTGCAGGAATAATAGTTTTTGAGAATATACAGCTATTACTATGTATAAAAGACAGGTTATGCCTATTTTTTTTCTTTCTTTTTTCCTTTTAAAATTTTAGGGTTTAATAGGAAGTTACCTGTCCTTGGAGTGGCTGTGGTGCGGCTGCGTCTTTTTCTTTCTGTACCTGCACAAAAGAGAGAGAGATTATTAGAAACTTAGAAATTTTATAACTTCTAGAATAGCCGTTGCTCCCTAGCAACGGCGCCAATGAAATAGTGGGGGTATGACTAGGTTTTGTTGTTTGTTATAGAAATGGCGTTGTAGTATAGTTAGTCATTGCCACTATTATAATTTTACTCGGAAATAAAAGGTTTGCCGAGGTCGAACTCAGGAAGCAAACTATAATTCTAGAAGTACAATGTTTCTGTTACAAAAATAAGAGAGAGCGAGAGAGAGAGATTGGTCTCTTGGCTTTTTCTTCTTCTCTTCTTTCTCTCTTGTCTTTGTCTTCTTCTTCCTCTCTTCTCTTTGCTTGATCGTCTTCAGCTCTTCTGTTCTTTCTTCTACTTTATCTTCCTTCTTTCTCTTTCTCTCTTTGATCTTCTTCAGCGTTTTGTCTTCTTTCTTTTTCTTCTATTCTTCTTCTTTTCTTCTTTCTTTTCTTCTTTGCTACCAGCTGCGGTGCCTGTTCTTCTTTCCTTCTTCTTTTCTTTTTCTTCAGAGCATCGTCTGATTCCTCAGTCAGACGACTTAAATAGCATCTGCTACAGTGCTTCCTCTTCTGCTTCTTTCTTCTTCTTCTTTTCTGTCCTTCTTCTTCTTCTCTTCTCTGTGGTCTTCTTTCTTCTCCTTCCTCTTCTTCCTGCACACTCACATAGCCTGGTCAGATAAAAACCTAACCCTACCCTCTCCCGCGTCTCTCTCTCTTAGATTTCGCTCGTAGGATCGCTCTCCCAGAGCCGGGTATTCGGGTACGGATTCGCGCCCAGGACTAGGCCCACCGGTGTGCGGTGGTGGGCGAGGAGTGCAGGTCGGGTATACGGGTCGGGCTAGGTCCGCGGGGGGTGGTCGCGGACGAGGGCGGGTAAGCGGGTGAGAGGGACCTCACCCCATGTGACTGAGGCGATAAGCCTTAGTCACTTTTACAGTTTATGCGCAGGCGCAGCTTCAAAATCCCACGATGTGAGACTATCTTCTGTGTTGTCTTTGTGCGCACCCGCAGGACGACTCCACCTCGCCCTCTGATCAGCTACAGCTGGTGTCGATGCCAACTGACGAGGCAGGAGTCTTCGCGGACTTCGCCCCAACCTGCAGCACCTGGGAATCTGGGGCTGCAGGGCCTGGAGCTTGCTTCGAAGCTGCTTCAGTCGTCGTTAATGGTGGCTAGCGGCGAAGGTGGTGAGGGGTGTGGTAGGTCGTGGGACGGCGTCTGGCAGCGGGGCTAGGTCGGACAACGACCGGAAAAATGGGTCTGTTTGGTGGAGTGTGGTGGGGGTCTGAAGCGGTAAAGGGTGGGTGGAGGTTGCTCAGTGTGGTGAGGCGGAGGTTTTGTGATGGTCGGCGAGGCGTGTGGGGCTGTGGAGTGATGGGGGCATCTCGCCGGAGGGTAGCCGGAGACGAAGGGGGTGACGGTGGTCAGGAGTGGTCGAGGGCTTAATTGAATGTAAAATAGTGAGGAAAAGAAAGAGGGGGAGATGGGGAGAAGTTCTGACCTAGTTGTAGAGACGAAGGGGGCCGGAGCAGGGCGGCAGTCGTATCGGCTGTCGCCGGAGAAGAAGATGCCCAGAGAGAGAGGGCGGCGGCAAGGAGAGAGCGAGAGGGTGCGACGCGGGAAGAGCGGGCTAAGGCGGCTCTGCTGCTGGTATTGCAGCAGAGCGACTAGGAGGGGGAGGAAGAACCGCCGGAGCTGGAGGGCTTCTGCCAGAGTGGGAAGAGAGGAAAGATGGGGGTGTTTCTCCGTCAGGACTGAGCTCCCCTCTTCTGCAGGCGGAGGTGGCTTTTATAGAGGTGAAAGTGGAGAGGTGGGCGGAGGGAGGCGACGTGCCTCCCTCGCCGGAGGACGGCCGAAGTAGGGACCCATACCTTCCGCGCGTTCGCACAGAAGGTATGGGCTGCAGCAGTGACCATGGAGGTGTCCCTGCGACAACAGACGTCGCAGGGAACACCTCGTTGAAGGGGCAGAGGGCCTCCTTCACCCTGCGCGGCGCCATGCTCGGCGCAAAGTCGTCGGAGCATGGCGATGCTCAGGGTTTTGCAGGGAGGACCCAAATGTAAATAACGATGAAGACTTAGGGGACAAAATGGGAGGGTTTCAAAAGTTGAGGGTCAAAAAGTAATAGATGAGGACCAAAATGCAAAGTCGGTCAAGAAGGTCTCTTCTTAGGCTCAAGTTTTTATGCATGACTAAATGGGACCTAAGGATTCTAATGGTGAAATTTATTTCTAGATCAGACCTTGTTTGACTAGTCAATTTAGGTAAAAACTCAAATTAAATCATTAATTAGGCATGGTTCTTAATGTAGGTCAAAATGAGTTCCCAAGGCCAATTGAAGGTTCTAAGCACTAAAGATTATTTTTCTATGAATTTTAGCAGGTTTAGTATATTTTTTATTTGCCTCGAACCTTGTGAATTGAAGTGGGTTTGTTTTAGGGTTACAGGATGTCATTTAATTCCTTGGAGTTCTATAGCCCTTGTTGGATCAAATCGTCCCACTTTCCTTTTTATTAGGTTAGTTTGACCTAGGTTTAGACCCAGAGTTACCCTGTTTACTGATTGTGTTGGTGAAATTACATTTTTACCCCTTAGTTCCTATTTTCACAAACTCAGAATTCTCTGAGTCAAGTCTTTCTATAAGTTATGTAGGAGCTTTCTCTTGCAAATCTAGGTTAGATGGTGCTAGTTTAAGGTTTATGACGAGGTTCTCATCAAATAACCTATGTTCTAGACCACATTAAGGAAAAGAAAAAGGAAAGTGCACAACAAGATTAGTAAGAATGCAAACCTTTGGCATTCTTGGATAGACTCTTAGTACCTGCTAAGATCTAGATATTCCTCAAAAGGTTGAGGAAAATGAAAAGCTTAAGTATTAGGTTCAAGGCTGTAACGACCCGATTCCCGAGTCCCTACGAGACACGAGAACCGGACCGACTCGACTAATCCCAAGACCTAGTCGTCCAACGAGGAAGTAACCAAAAGAGCAGTAAAATAAACCACATTCAACATGAAATATAACTAGCAGTAACAAAATACAGCTGTAAGAAAAAGAACTACTACAGCATGTACCACAAAACAGTAGAACAACATTTAACATAACAAGAACTACGAGTAAAGAAAAGTACAGAGAGTAACAAAAACTACTCAGTACAGTGGAACAAAAAGGGCACGAAAGAACAGTGGTAACTCTACTGGACCCTACTCGGCCCAGCGTCCTCTGCAGCCGCTGACCCTGGCTGCTCAACACCTGGTCCTGAAAAGTAACGAGTGTAACACGTCAGCGAAACGCTGAGTAGAGTGACAGCTAAACTAAAGAAGCAGTAAAGTGTACAGTAGCTGTTTTATTTTCTTTCTTACTTTATTTACGTCTTTCTATTGTTTCACAATTTATCTATTTCTCAGATCCTTCACTTGATCTCGAATGTTCCTCGTGGGAACGATCTTGATTGCAGTCTTTTCCGAACTGTAGAAGTAACACGTGGTGCTCTCCTGGCCGGGAGAGTCCCCCGTGGTGATCCTACTTTTAGTCAACCACCCCAAGGTCACTGACAGACGTAACGGTGACTACAACACGTGCGGTAAACTCACGGGTAGCTAACCCGCACTGCCACGCAGTCAGTCGTTTCCGTTAACGGGTGCACCCAAAGCACAGCACGGAACCTCAGTAACAGGGGTCCAACCCCTCCACAGTAACCAAACAGGGGCCTTGCCCCTCCACAGTCAGCGCACCCTCGCCTGACTACCCTGGTTTGCCCAGTGGGCCTAACAAGTCGGTGTAGGTGAGCTAGCAGAACCCCGGGGCCCGTGGGGTAGCTAGTACTCGTCCTACACTAGTAGCTCTCCTCGGTACTGCGTACACGAGGGCCAGCAAGTCGGTATAAAGTGACCAGACCTAACCCCGGGTCCCTGGTACTCCGTACTCACTAAACAGGGGGACAGTCGCTCTCCTTGGTACTCCGTACTCAAGAGCCAGCTCACTTCCCCAATTCTATTCCATTCACTTTCCAGGAGTTCTACTCCTAATTCCCCATAGGGTTCCAGCTCTTTCACTCAGCACATTCCGGTTTCACCCCTTTCAGTTTCACGTTCATACAACCCATATTCTCAGTCATGTTCATTTATTCATAACAGGCAGCTGTTAAACCAATTTACAGGCAGCTATTATTTCCTTTCCACGTTTCCCAAGACTACAATATCTATAATCATATCACTAGTTTTCCAGTCCTAGGATTCATGCCGTACCCTAGGATCTATCATTCAATCTAGTTTTTCAGCCTTAGGATTCATGCAATACCCTAGAGTCTATCATTTAATCTGGTTTCTCATTCCTAGGATTCATGCAATGCCTTAGGTTCTATCATTCAATCTGGTATCTCATTCTTAGGATTCATGCAATGTCCTAGGTTCTATTAATCGTTCCATAATTGTAACAAATTATATTAATAACTTTAAAGCCACTCTACCAGCTACAACGGAAGTAATGGGGGCCTGGTCGGAAATCCCGCGCTCCTCCGCAACCCCCGAGACTGCAATGGAACGGGGTCCTAACACAGGGATCAAACACAAGGAGTTTCTCAGAACAGTATATAATTACTGTAAACGGGTAGAGGATTTTATCTCGAAAAGAACGCAACTCGAAACGCGGAAACCAGACTCCGAACGGGCCCTAAACGGGTCGAAAACGACGAAACAATCAAAAATCAGACGTCTGGAACCTCTTCCAGACGTCTTAAAAAGTGGGTCAGATGGTACCTTTGTTCTCCGTAGTCTCTCAGACATCCAGAAGCCTGCGGGGGCATCTGGCCTAGTTCCCAGACTTCGATGGTCACCCCGGACGTCTGGAAGTCCTTCCAGTCGTCTGGCACTGCAGCCAGACGTCTGATTCGCGTTGGATGCGATTCTCAGAACCTGCACGTACCCACTCCTCGTGCTCAGTACGGACGGTCGCAAAAAAGGAAGGAGGACGAAAATAACTTACTTGTCAGACGTCTGGACAGTCCTCCAGACGACTTCCCCGTCGTCTGGTTGGAATCCCAGACGTCTGATTCTGGAAAAACTTCCAGAATCAGAGCTCGACTCGCCCTCCGCCCGCGACGCACGGTCGCGTCGTGCCCCGTCCGCCTGCTGCTCGAGCTGCAGCAGCCCTCCTATGTCACTCCGCACCCGTTGCTCCCCCGCCGGCCAGCTCCAGCTGCCCCGGGAAGCTCGAGCCCTCATGGTCGAGCGTCTCCTCCCTCGCGCGACACCTCCTCCCGCGACTCCCCGCGGCTGCCGCTGTCGCCGCTCGCTCGCGCTCGCACTACGGTTGGAAGAGGAAGAAGAAGGGAGTGGAGGAGATGAGGGTGAGTGCGAGGGCTCTTTTTAAAGCCGCGCGGGGAGAGAGAGAGAGCAGCGCCTGCGGAGGTGAGAGGGGAAAAAAGAGCATCTGCAGGTCTGCGCGTGCAGGCGCGCAGACGAAATCCACCGTGCTGCAGAAATTAAATCCCAGACGTTTGGAAGGGGTTCCAAACGTCTGGTCAGACGTCTTAAATGACGTTTTGAAGCTGCGTTCGTAACAATATAACAAACTCAAAGGAAGTTTTGTCCCTGAAACTTGCGCTAACTAGGGTGCGGGAAAAGATGTCATATATAAATATAACAAACTCAAAGAGGACCGAAGCCGGTCCAAAAGACGTACCCGCGAAGAGCTCCGGGTACCGCTCCCGCATTGCCGCCTCAGGCTCCCAGGTAGCCTCCTCGTACTGCTGGCTCCTCCACAAAACCTTCACCAGGGGTACTTGCTTTCGTCTCAAACTGCGGACGGCTCGGTCAAGAATCTGCACTGGCCGCTCGGGGTAGGTCAGGTCGTAACCCACGTCGACGCTCTCGTGACTCAGTACGTGACTGGGATCGGCTACGTACTTCTGGAGGTTGGACACGTGGAACATGTCGTGCACACTAGAAAGCTGGGGAGGGAGGGCAAGCCTGTAAGCAACAGGTTCAACCCGCTCCAGGACCTCAAAGGGCCCCACAAACCTCAACGCGAGCTTCCCTCTCACCCCAAACCGCTGCAGGCCCTTCATGGGCGAAACACGAAGAAAGACGTGGTCCCCAACCTCGAACTGTACCTCTCTGCGTTTTCGATCCGCGTAGCTCTTCTGTCTGCTCTTGACAGTGCGGAGTCGCCTGTGGATCTGCTTGACTACCTCCTGACTCTGCCGGATCAACCTGGGGCCAACCTCCCACTTGGTCCCCACCTCAACCCAACTCAAGGGTTCCGTACACCTCCGTCCGTACAGAACCTCGTAGGGAGCCATGCCGATGCTCGAGTGATAGCTGTTGTTGTATGCAAACTCCGCCCGGGGCAGGTGCTCCTCCCAAGAGCCCCTCCAGTCCAGTACACATGCACGCAAAAGGTCCTCAAGTGTCTGTATCGTGTGCTCAGACTGTCCGTTCATCTGGGGGTGATAAGCTGTACTAAACCTCAACCGGGTCCCCAGGGCCTGCTGAAACTCAGCCCAAAACTGGGACGTAAAGCGGGTATCCCAGTCGGATACGATTTCCCACGGAACTCCATGTAGTCGTACCATGTCACGGATATACCTCTCTGCCAACTGTGCTGGTCCCAAAGTGACTCGGATCGGCAAGAATCGTGCCGTCTTCGTCAGTCTATCCACAATTACCCAGACTGCGTCGTGTCCTCGCTGGGTAACAGGTAAACCCACCACTAAGTCCATGGTGATGCTCTCCCACTTCCACTCTGGCACTGGAAGCGGCTGTAGCAGCCCTGCAGGCCTCTGATGCTCGGCTTTCACCTGCTGACACACTAAGCACTGCTGCACGAATTCACCCACATCCCGCTTCATCCCCCCCACCAAAACTCGCATCTCAAGTCGTGGTACATTTTCGTGTTTCCGGGATGTATGGTGAATCTGGAGCCGTATGCCTCAGTCAGGAGCTCTCTCAACAGCTCCTCGTCCCTGGGAACGCACAACCATCCCCTCAGGCGTAGCACCTGGTCTGTGAAAGAGAAATCCCCTTGGTCTCCTGACGGTACTCTGTCGCGCAAGGACTGCAAGTACGGATCGGTCATCTGTCCTGTGATGATGCGGTCGATCAGCTCTGGCTTAGTCTGTCGTGTCACAGTCACTGCCCCACGGTGTCCCTGTAACTCCAGGGGTCGCCAACTGCCCACCTCCTCCAAGAGGCTCCAACTCTGTAACTGTAAGCTGGCCAAGTGTGCGGGCGCCTTCTGGCTCAAGGCGTCAGCCACCACATTGGCCTTGCCCGGGTAATAGGAAATGCTGCAGTCGTAGTCCTTCAGGAGCTCCAACCAACGTCTCTGTCTCATGTTGAGCTCCTTCTGATCAAAAAGGTATCTGAGGCTCTTGTGATCCGTGAAAATCTCGAAGGTCTCACCGTACAAGTAGTGCCTCCAGGTCTTCAGCGCGAAGACGACAGCTGCCAACTCCAGGTCGTGGGTAGGGTAGGTATGCTCATGGGGCTTCAGTTGCCACGAAGCGTAAGCGACAACGTGACCCCTCTGCATGAGCACACCTCCTAACCCCTGTAAGGAGGCATCCGTGTACACAACGAACCCGCCACTACTATTAGGGATGGTGAGCACAGGAGCCGAGGTCAACCTCTCCTTCAGCTCCAGAAAACACGCCTCACAGGCGTCTGTCCAAGTGAAGGGCACGTCCTTCCGGGTCAACTGTGTCATAGGACGTGCAATCTGTGAAAAACCTCTGATGAATCGTCTGTAGTAGCCTGCTGATGAGAACCTCATCATGAGCCATAACTAGCTCATTTTGACCTAATACAAAGGATAAAAGCTCCTATATAACTCAAGGAAAGGCTTAACTCAGAGAATTCTGAGTTTAAGGAGAAAACAAGTCATAAGGGGTAAAAATGCAATTTTACCAGTATAATCTGCATACAGGACAATTCAGGGTCCAAACATAGGTCAAAGCAACCTAATAAGAATAAAAGTGGGATGAGATGATCTGGCAAGGGCTACAGCAATTCCAAGGAAATAAATGATAATCTGTAACCCTAAAACAAACCCACTTCAATTCACGAGGTTCAAGGAAAAGCAAAAATGGAATAAACCCTCTAAAATTCATAGAAAAATACTCTCTAGGGTTTAGAACCTTCAATTTGACCTTAGGAACCCATCTTGACTTACATTGAGAACCATACCCAATTAATAACTTAATTTGGGTTTTTGCGTAAATTGACCAGTCAAACAAGGTTTAATCTAGAAATAAAATTCACCATCAGATTCCTTAGGTCCTAATTAGTCATGTATAAAAACTTGAGCCTAAGAAGAAACCTTCTTGACCAACCTTACACTTTGGTCCTCATATATTTACTTTTTGGCCCTCAACTTTTGAACCCTCGCATTTTGGCCCCTAACTCTCCTTTGTTCTTTGCGTTCAGGTCCTCCCTGCAAAACCTGCCAGCACCATGCTCCGGCGACCTTGCGCGGAGCATGGCGCCGCGCAGGGTGAGGGGGAGGGTCTGGCAAGTAAACCAGGGGTGCCCTGCGTCGTCAGCCGTTGCAGGGACACCCCCCTGGTCGCTGTAACCCACCATACCGGCCGTGCGAACGCACGGACGGTATGGGTTTCCATCTCCGGCGTCCTCCGGCGAGGGAGACACGTCGTCTCCCTCCGCCTTCCTCTCTGATTCGGTCCCTATAAATGCCCCCGTCGCTCCACTGTTCTTCGTAGCTCGGTCCTGACGGAGAAAGACCCCCACTTCCTCTCTTCCCACTCCGACAGGAAGCCTTCCAGCTCCGGCGGCCTCTCCTCTTCCTCCTCGTCGCTCTGCCGCACTACCAGCTGCAGGGTTGCCCCCCCTCGCTCTTCCCGCGCCACGCCGTACCCAGCTGGCGCCTCTCCAGCCCTCTCCTCGCCGCCGCCCCTTCCCCTGGGCATCGACTGTCGCCCTGCTGCTCCCCCTTCGTCCCTGCAAGTAAGTTAGAACTACTTCCCTTCCTCTCCTCTTTCTTTCCCCGGTTTCAATTTGTTCAATTAAGCCCTCGACCGACCCTGACCATCGTCACCCCCTTCGTCTCCGGCCACCCTCCGGCGAGATGCCCCCATCGCTCCACAGCCTCACACGCCTCGCCGACCCTCACCGAACCTCCGCCTCATCACACTGAGCACCCCCCACCCCTCCACTGCCACTCCACACCTCCGTAACGCTCCCCCAAACAAACCCATTTCTCCGGTTGCAGTCCGACCTAGGGCTGCTGCCAGACACCGCCTTGCGGCTTGCCGCACAGCTCAACACCTTCGCCGTGCCACGGCGAAGGTTCCCCAGTAGTTTGATCAGGCCGAGAGGCCATATTCGTGTCCGACAGGTTCTGAGGCTCGACCGCCATTAACGCCACATTGAAGCAGCTTCTCCCGTGCTCCAGGCTTGAGGACTCCAGGTCTCCAGCTGCTACGGATTACGGAGACTCCTGCGAAGGCAGCCAGCCAGCAACCGACGAAAATCGAAGCTGCAGCTGCAGAAGCAAGGCCGCGGTCTTCCAGCAGGCGCACGCGAGGAGAGGCCTCAGTTTAGTCCCACATCGGTAAGCCTCGCAACTCTTTCACCGTTTAAATTGTTTTTGTGAATAAGCCTTATCGCCTCAGCACACGGGGTGAGGTCCCCTTCACCCGCCCGATTACCCGGCCTCGTCCGCGCTCACGCCCCGTGGACCTGGCTCCGACCCGATTAGCCCAACCTGCACTCCTCGCCCACCACCGCACGCCGGTGGGCCTGGACTCGGGCGCGACCCACGTACTCGATTTACCCGGTTGCTCTGGGAGAGCTTTCCTAAGAGCGAATTCTGAGAGAGAGTGACGTCGGGGGGGGGGGGGGGTAGAGTAGGTTTTGCCCACTGACGTAAACTTTGAAGTGTGCAGGCACAGGTAAACAAAGAAGAAGAACCATGGAAGAAGAGAAGAAGAAGGCCGACGAAGACTGAAAGAAGGTGGAGCACTGTAGCAGCGGCGATTTAAGTCGTCTGATTGGAAAATCAGACGACGCCCTGCAGTAAAAGGACTGCAGAGAAAGAAGGAGAATGAAGACGCCGTGCCACTGAGCAAGGGATCGCAAGAAGAAAAGCTTTACAGCTGAGGCAGAAAGAAGAAAGGAGAAGCTGAAGAAAGGCAGAACTGAAAGAAAAGAAGATGAGGAGCTCTGAAGAAGAGAAGAAATAAGAAGAACAGAAGGCAGAAGAAGAAGACCACCAGGAGATAAACAAAGAAGAAAAACCAAAAGCCAAAGAGAAGAGAAAACAAAGAGGAAGAAAGAAGAAACCAAATTTTTATCTCTCCCTCTCTCTCTCTCTCTTTATTTTTGTAATATTTTTGTAATAAGAATTTGTATCTCTAGAATACAGTTTGCTCCCTGAGTTCGACCTCGGGAACTCTTTTATTTCCGAGTAACAAATTGTATTAAACTGGTAATCACTTCTCTATACTATACTACGACGAAATAATAGAACTATAGAGGAAGGCTGTCACCAGTTTTCCTATTCTAGAGGTAAACATTCCTTTTTTTTTTTTTTAATTTCTGATAATCTCCTCTCTTTTGTGCAGCTACAGGAAATCAAGAAGACAAGCAACCGCACGACAACCACTCCGAGGACAGGTAAAAATTTTTTCCTCTCGCTATTAACCCCTAAACTCTAAAGAGGAAGAAAAGAAAAGAACAAGCAATATAGGACTAACCTGTCTTCTATACTTAGTAACCATAAAAGTTGCATGTTCTCAACTCATTACTCTTGCGCACTATTAAGGGTATTTAAGGGCTAACACATTCTTGCTTGAGCCCTAATTACCCAACAAAGAGCTAACTGGACCAAGTAAAGCCAACCTAGGATCCAACACTAGGGATTTAGAGACACACTCCTTAAGCAAGAATTGAGAAAACCAAATGAAGTGTGCCCAAGCCCTTGTCTGAAAATACCTATCCGAAGAGAACCTAAAACAATTGGCTCTCTAAAACACTTGAACCCTAAAAGGCAAGACCTAAAAGCCCTCAAAGGAAACAAGAGGTAAAGTTGACCCCTTGGGTCAACCAACCTTAAATTAGGTCACTCTTTGCACTTAAAAGACTAAAGTTCAAGTGAAACCTTAAGCACCCTGATCTTAAAATAAAAATTGGTAGACTTAAGAGGTCAAGATCCCCATTCTAGTCTACCTGGAACCGCAGTGACAAGAGAGGTCGGGTGGGGGAAACCCTGTAACCCGTGGGGACGCTCTACCGTGTAGGGGTCTTCGCGGGACTCTCCCTGTCTGGCTGCCCAGGTAATTCTCAGGTGGACGATCTTTCTGATCAAGGGGTCCATCTGCCCCGCACCTCTATAGTCACCCAACACATTTGTGGGTGTCTTGATTGGGTCCAGCACCTTCTAAACTTACCTCTTCCAACAGTGCATGTACGGAAGGAGGTCCTTAAGACCACCCTTAAGACCTCCTTTAGAAATTCGCTCTCGTCAAGGCCAAGCCACGACGCCCGTGTTTGTGCAGCAACACCCTCACATTATTCTCTCTTCTGATTCAGAACCAAGTTCTTCTTCTTCCCCCATCATGGCTCAGCCAGTTGAGGAAGAAAATAATATGGAGCATCAGCTCCAGCGACTCAATGACCTCTTCCAAAACTTCGTGCACCCACCACAGCGTCCTATGATGCGGGACCACTACAATCCTGCTGCGGTGGCCATTGAGCCTCGAGTCAGAATCCCAACTGGAGGACCTGATTCTGAATTAAAGCCCAACATGATTCATGCTATACCTAAATTCCATGGGCTTAATTCTGAAGATCCCTTCCAGCACATCAAACAGCTAAAGCATCTGGCCTACACTTTTGGATCAGATGCGCAAAATCGGGATATTCTTCTCATGAAGATGTTCTCCTTTTCTCTTATGGACAAGGCCGCCCATTGGTATCAAACTCAGACCCGGCCGATCAACACTTGGGAAGAACTTAAATCCGAGTTTTTGAAAAAGTTTTTTCCCGTTGGTCGGACCAACGCCTTGCGCCATCAGATTACACACTTCACTCAACAATCAGGAGAACCTCTCCATGAGGCATGGGATCATTTTCAGGATCTCATGAGAAAGTGCCCCCATCACGGAGTTCCTAAGTGGGAACAAGTCCAATCTTTTTACCAGGGACTTCGTGAGGACATCCGCCTTTTCGTCAATGCAACTTGCGGAGGAAACATCATGGGTCAACATGAAGACACCGTATGGGAGATTCTCGAAAACATGTGCGAGAACTCCATCAACAATGACTCCATGGGATTATTCGACAGGACGAATACCCGCGCAGCGACGAATCTTAAGGGAGCACATGAGGCGCGGGGCCTGTCCGCATCAGTCGACCTGGAATTAATGGCCAGTCGATTGGACAAGGTCTCAATCATTGAGAAGAAGGTGGATGAGCTGACTCAGCACTTGCAGCGAGCCACCTCCGCGCGTAACTCCTTTGCACAACCTCCTTCCACACAGGAGACTGTGCAAAACATCCTTCACCGATCTTCCCCTAGGATGGATCCATATCCATCCCCATCTGATTCTCGAATCGGAGGATCATCCGATCCTTTCTACACCAGCCCGGGGAACTCCATGCCCCCTTTCCCTGATTCTCAAGAGGTTCCTCAGACCTGCGAGGACCTCAACGCCATCCAGAATGACCCATTCTCCAACACTTACAACCCTGGATGGCGAAACCATCCCAATTTTCAGTGGGCGGGAAATTCCCAAACCCAAAGACCACCTTTTCAGTCCCGCCCACAGCCCTCTCGTCATTACCAACCGCCTCAGCCTCGGCCCAACCCTACTTATCCATCAGGGCCAAATCAGGATCAAATGTCCCTAATCCTTCAGACTCTGGCTGACATTCAAAGAACGAATGCGGCTATTCAAAAACAGCACAAGGACGAACTTACAGAGGTTAAAACTCAACTGGCCCAGTTGGCAAATTCTCGCCAACCAGGCACACTCCCTTCCCAACCTCTTCCTAACCCGAATAACGTGCCAACCCAGAAGCGCGTTATGAATCCAAATTTAGGCCACGCACAATGGATTTATCAGGCCCCTACTGCTCCATCTCCAGACGAGATGGAAGCTTCAACTTCTTATGCGGGATTTCAGCAGCAGCCACCCCTCTTCCCAAACCCAAACCAAAATCAGGCCGGATTAAATTCTGTAACAACACGTAGTGGTAAAACAACTCAAGACCCGCATTATCCAAACCACTCCAAGCCTGATAACCATGACCCTAGGATAGTTATCCAAGATACCACTGTCCCGGATCCACAACCTGGACCTATCCTAGAAGAACCAACCAAGATCCCGTTTCCCGAGGCCTTGACCAAGGGAAAGAAGACCACCAAACCCGTGGCCCCTGAGGAGGACCTGGTCAAGCTCTTTGAGCAGGTCCAAATAAACATCCCCTTGATGGATGCAATCCGCCACGTACCAGCTTACGCACGATTTCTAAAGAATATATGTACACCCCAGCGTAAGCTGCGAACCAAGGGAGGGAGCCCAATTATTCTGTCAGAGCAAGCCAACTCTGTAATCCTCAGTAGACTCCCACCCAAGGCAAAAGATCCTGGTACTCCCCTGATTTCCTGCAAGATAGGTGGTACCCAATTTGATAGAGCATTGTTAGACTTGGGTGCATCCATAAACTTGATACCCACATCCTTACTTAACCATCTAGAAGAATCTGAGCTAAAACCAACCGAGGTGACATTACAATTAGCAGATCGATCTATAAAGTCACCAAAAGGGATTCTCGAGGATGTTATCGTAAGAGTGCGAGATTTCTATTTCCCAGTGGACTTTATAGTCCTAGATATGGACGCACCTGAGAACCCTAGGGATACACCAATCATTCTAGGGAGACCTTTCTTGGCTACTGCTAGAGCCAACATCAGCTGTGAGGAGGGCCAAATAGAGCTTAAGTTTGGAGATCAAACACTGAAAATTGATATATTTAAGGCCCAACAAGAAATTAATTGCGGCGTCATCGAACAAATTTGTGACATCAGGACTTTGGTTGATGAATCACACTTCCAGAATGACTCGATTATGCCTCATCAACCACAGAAGGATCTTGACCCGCAAACAGAGGAGTCGAATCTAGATATGAATAACCCAGTAACTCCCACCCTTGAACCTCACATCTATACTGAACCACCCGCTGCTGCTGATAACCCCATCCTCGAACTGAAACCCCTTCCTGCTCACTTGAAATACATCTTTTTGGGTCCTAATCAGACCCTTCCTGTGATTATCAATTCCAACCTCAGTCCTGAACAGGAATCCCGTCTGATTGTTGTCCTCCAGCAACATCGCAGGGCCATCGGGTGGACTCTCGATGATTTGACTGGAATAAGTCCCTCTTATTGTACTCATCATATCTATTCAGAAGAGGGCACATGACCTTCTCGCGAAATGCAGAGATGCTTAAACCCCAATCTGCAGGAGGTCGTGAAAAAGGAGATCATCAAGTGGTTAGATGCCGGAATCATCTACCCGATCTCCGATAGTCGTTGGGTGAGCCCAATTCAGGTCGTGCCCAAGAAGGCAGGACTCACCACTATAACGACTGAGACCGGAGAAATCATTCCTACCCGATTAGCCAACTCGTGGAGAGTCTGTATAGATTACCGCCGGCTCAATTCCTCCACAAAGAAGGATCATTTCCCACTACCCTTCATTGATCAAATTCTCGAAAAACTTGCGGGAAATAGGTTCTTCTGCTTTCTTGACGGGTACTCCGGTTATAACCAGGTGGCAATCCATCCTGAGGACCAAGAAAAGACCACGTTCACCTGCCCCTTCGGAACATACGCTTTCCGAAGGATGCCTTTCGATCTTTGCAATGCACCCGCTACTTTTCAGCGATGCATGCTTGCCATATTCTCAGATATGGTAGGTGATTATCTGGAAGTCTTCATGGATGACTTTTCAGTTTTCGGAGCATCATTCGACGATTGCCTCCAACACTTGGTCCAGATACTCAGGCGGTGCATCGATGTGAATTTGGTTCTTTCCTGGGAAAAGAGCCATTTCATGGTGCCTGAGGGAATTGTCCTGGGACACTCAATTTCGGAAAAAGGTATCCAAGTGGATCGAGCTAAGATCAATCTGATTTCTCACCTTCCTATGCCTAGCTCGATCAGGGACATCCGTTCCTTTTTAGGGCATGTCGGTTTTTATCGACGATTTATCCCTGATTTTTCAAAAATCGCACGCCCCCTAACCACTCTTCTCTCCAAGGATGTTCCTTTCAAAATTTCCAAGGAATGCACTCAAGCATTTGAAATCCTGCGTGACCGAGTCACCCAAGCCCCGATCCTACAGTCGCCTGATTGGTCTCAACCCTTTGAGATCATGTGCGATGCATCCGACTTCGCTGTAGGAGCAGTTTTGGGGCAGAAAATTGACGGGAAACCTGTGGTCATTTACTACGCCAGCAAAACACTCGATGAGGCTCAGCGTAACTATACGGTTACTGAGAAAGAGCTGCTTGCTGTAGTATTTTCCCTAGAAAAATTCAGATCGTACCTTCTGGGTTCCCGTGCCATCATATACTCGGATCACACAGCTGTGAGGCATCTCCTTGCAAAGAAGGACGCGAAACCTCGATTAATCCGATGGATCTTGCTGTTGCAAGAATTTGACCTTGAGATTCGTGACAAAGCGGGAAAGCAAAATGTGGTAGCTGATCACTTGTCCCGTCTTCCTTCTGAAATAATTGACCCTTCCGGACCATCACTGAACATTTTCCCGATGAGCACCTGCTGACTATTGGTAGTAGCCTTCCATGGTTTGCTAATGTAGTAAATTACTTGGCATCTCATCAGATCCCGTCCGATTGGCCGAAGGCCAAGAAGGACAAATTACGCTCCGATGCCAAGTATTACATTTGGGAAGACCCGTACCTCTTCCGCATAGGTGCCGATCAGATCATCCGGAGATGTGTCCCGGAAGAGGAATTCAACAATATCCTCTCTTTCTGCCATGACCAGGCATGCGGTGGCCATTTCGCCGGGCATAAAACCGCATCAAAAGTCCTCCAGTTCGGCTTTTATTGGCCCACACTGTTCAAAGACGCATACAATCACTGCAAGGCATGCAGTCGTTGCCAGACTTTGGGCAACATGAGCCATCGCGACATGATGCCTATGCAACCGATTCTAGTATGCGAAATCTTTGATGTTTGGGGGATTGATTTTATGGGCCCCTTTCCTGTTTCGGATGGTTTCGAATACATTCTGTTGGATGTGGACTACGTGCCCAAATAGATCGAAGCCATACCGACCCGAACCTGTGATCACAAAATCGTTCTCAAATTCATTCATCAAAACATTTTCTCAAGGTTCGGGATTCCTCGTGCAATAATCTCTGATGGGGGGACCCATTTCACAAATGCTCAGTTTAGGTCACTGATGACCAAATACGGGGTGTCTCACCGAATCTCTACTCCTTACCACCCCCAAACTAATGGTCTAGCTGAGCTATCTAATCGGGAGATCAAGAAAATCCTGCAAGTCACTGTTCGACCTGACAGGAAGGACTGGTCGTCCCGACTTCCAGAAGCATTGTGGGCCTATAGGACCGCCCACAAGACCCAATTGGGCATGACTCCCTTTAGACTGGTGTACGGAAAGGCATGCCACCTTCCCGTAGAACTGGAGCATAAAGCCTATTGGGCAGTACGGAACTGCAATCTAGATCTTTCCAAGGCTGGGACCCACAGAAAACTCCAAATCAGCGAGATCGATGAATTACGCCTAGACGCGTACGAGAACTCGCAAATCTACAAGGAGCGGGTTAAAGCCTTCCACGACAAACACATCTCGAGAAAGATCTTTCATCCTGGTCAGAAGGTCCTACTCTTTGATGTCCGACTAAAACTCTTCCCAGGAAAACTGAGATCCAAGTGGGTCGAACCATATTTGGTCCGACAGGTTTTTGGAAATGGAGCAATCGAAATCAGTCCACTCAGCCACAATTCTGAACCTTTCATCGTAAACGGACAGAGACTCAAGCCGTTCATTGATGTAACTTCTACTGATTTGGCTGAAGCATCTTATATCCTCCATTCCCCTTGAGCTTATTGCGCCCAGCCGATGGCGTAAAACTCAGCGCTTAACGGGAGGCAACCCGTCATTTTCCTAAAAATCCAAAACTTTTTCTGACACCTTTTTGCACTTAAGGTTCACCCTTGTAGACAGCCGACCCTACCTCAGGTGCTTGCATCTGGGATTAGAAATCGTTCGCAAAAATTCAACCCGACCCATTCACGCATCCAAATTTCTGTCTTAAGGAATGAATTAAGCTAAATAAAAACCCCCTAGGTTACAATGAGGACATTGCAAATCTTCGGCATGGGGGGGTATGTAAGTGCAAAACTTGTAAGAAAAGGTTTCAAATAAAAAATTCACATATGCCAAAAACACCATAAAAATTAAAAAAAAATTCGAAAAAGAATAAGCGGAAAAGAGAAGGAAATTTTGTGAAAAAAAAAAGAAAGAAAAAAAAAAGAGAAAAAGAAACAAAAGGAAAAAAAGGAGCACAAAATTATGAGAAAAAAGTGATAGTCATTAGTAAGGAACTAAGGAATTAACCTAAGTTCTAGACCTCATTCAAGAAAATAACTAAAAGTGCATAATGAGATTAGTAAGAACGCAAACCTTAGGCATTCTTGGATAGACTCTTAGTACCCATTAAGATCTGGACACTCCTCAAGAGGTTGAGGAAAATTAAAAGCTGAAGTATTAGGTCTAAGGCTTAGGGAGTATTTGGCCTCGTTAACTAATTTTTGGTTTACGGGACTCAGTAACCTAAGCACCCTAACCTCACACACAGCCTGGTTCAGTAAGCGTAAAAATTAGAATCACGCAGAAGCGTCGCAAAATTCTGAAAAGAACACCTAGAATAGGAGCGACCGATCAACACAAGTTGATTTAGACGAGTTCCCAGCGCGGAGAGACGGGAAATCCCCTCGAAGATGCGTAACAAAATATCTTCTCCTCGGTGCTTGTCTCTTAGGATATTTACATATCCTACTGGGGGCATGTAAGCACTCTGCTGGTTCAGATTCCATGGATGGCATTATCTCGAAGTGTCAATTGCCAGGGTCTGAATTCAGCCACGGAACACCATGGATGGGATTATCTCGAAATCTCAATAGCCAGGGTTCCGGGGGTTGCCATGGGCGGTGCTATCTAAAAGCATCGATCGCCAGGAACCCTTGAGGATTGATGATGGGAGCAAGGAATCTGATACAGACTGCGTTGAAAAGCCAATCCTAGGCTAGAATTAAAAAAAAAAAAAAAGAGAGAGAGAGAGAGAGAAAACTCTCCAAACAAATTAACTTTCTATCTCTCTCTTACAAAACGCACTGCGAACTGAGCCAGGGCTAAAATCATTTCAAGCACGGGTGCTTTAACCACAAAGTCCAATAAACCTTAGGTTAGTTCTTGTGGGCCTTAAAAACCTTTGCTAAGGACTAAGGCTAAGGCTAGACAGATTTGGATCTTGATTGGTACTAGAATACCTTTTAGGCCTATGGTCAGCATTCTAACCTAATCTGAGCTCAAATGAAAAAGCACTTATCTAAAGCTATTAAGAACTTCATGGTCTAGAACAATGGTTGAAACCTTAAATTTTTGCTAAGGGACTAGCAAAAGCTAGGCATGAGGGTATGATGAGAACCTCATCATGAGCCATAACTAGCTCATTTTAACCTAATACAAAGGATAAAAGCTCCTATATAACTCAAGGAAAGGCTTAACTCAGAGAATTCTGAGTTTAAGGAGAAAACAAGTCATAAGGGGTAAAAATGCAATTTTACCAGTATAATCTGCATACAGGATAATTCAGGGTCCAAACATAGGTCAAAGCAACCTAATAAGAATAAAAGTGGGATGAGATGATCTGGCAAGGGCTACAGCAATTCCAAGGAAATAAATGATAATCTGTAACCCTAAAACAAACCCACTTCAATTCACGAGGTTCAAGGCAAAGCAAAAATGGAATAAACCCTCTAAAATTCATAGAAAAATACTCTCTAGGGTTTAGAACCTTCAATTTGACCTTAGGAACCCATCTTGACTTACATTGAGAACCATACCCAATTAATAACTTAATTTCGGTTTTTACGTAAATTGACCAGTCAAACAAGGTTTAATCTAGAAATAAAATTCACCATCAGATTCCTTAGGTCCTAATTAGTCATGTATAAAAACTTGAGCCTAAGAAGAAACCTTCTTGACCAACCTTACACTTTGGTCCTCATATATTTACTTTTTGGCCCTCAACTTTTGAACCCTCGCATTTTGGCCCCTAACTCTCCTTCGTTCTTTGCGTTCAGGTCCTCCCTGCAAAACCTGCCAGCACCATGCTCCGGCGACCTTGCGCGGAGCATGGCGCCGCGCAGGGTGAGGGGGAGGGTCTGGCAAGTAAACCAGGGGTGCCCTGCGTCGTCAGCCGTCGCAGGGACACCCCCCTGGTCACTGTAACCCACCATACCGGCCGTGCGAACGCACGGACGGTATGGGTTTCCATCTCCGGCGTCCTCCGGCGAGGGAGACACGTCGTCTCCCTCCGCCTTCCTCTCTGATTCGGTCCCTATAAATGCCCCCGTCGCTCCACCGTTCTTCCAAGCTCGGTCCTGACGAAGAAAGACCCCCACTTCCTCTCTTCCCACTCCGACAGGAAGCCTTCCAGCTCCAGCGGCCTCTCCTCTTCCTCCTCGTCGCTCTGCCGCACTACCAGCTGCAGGGTTGCCCCCCCTCGCTCTTCCCGCGCCACGCCGTACCCAGCTGGCGCCACTCCAGCCCTCTCCTCGCCGCCGCCCCTTCCCCTGTGCATCTTCTTCTCCGGCGACAGTCGATACGACTGTCGCCCTGCTGCTCCCCCTTCGTCCCTGCAAGTAAGTTAGAACTACTTCCCTTCCTCTCCTCTTTCTTTCCCCGGTTTCAATTTGTTCAATTAAGCCCTCGACCGACCCTGACCATCGTCACCCCCTTCGTCTCCGGCCACCCTCCGGCGAGATGCCCCCATCGCTCCAAAGCCTCACACGCCTCGCCGACCCTCACCGAACCTCCGCCTCATCACACTGAGCACCCCCCACCCCTCCACTGCCACTCCACACCTCCGTAACGCTCCCCCAAACAAACCCATTTCTCCGGTTGCAGTCCGACCTAGGGCTACCGCCAGACACCGCCTTGCGGCTTGCTGCACAGCTCAACACCTTCGCCGTGCCACGGCGAAGGTTCCCCAGTAGTTTGATCAGGCCGAGAGGCCATATTCGTGTCCGACAGGTTCTGAGGCTCGACTGCCATTAACGCCACATTGAAGCAGCTTCTCCCGCGCTCCAGGCTTGAGGACTCCAGGTCTCCAGCTGCTGCGGATTACGAAGACTCCTGCGAAGGCAGCCAGCCAGCAACCGACGAAAATCGAAGCTGCAGCTGCAGAAGCAAGGCCGCGGTCTTCCAGCAGGCGCATGCGAGGAGAGGCCTCAGTTTAGTCCCACATCGGTAAGCCTCGCAACTCTTTCACCGTTTAAATTGTTTTTGTGAATAAGCCTTATCGCCTCAGCACACGGGGTGAGGTCCCCTTCACCCGCCCGATTACCCGGCCTCGTCCGCGCTCACGCCCGCGGACCTGGCTCCGAGCCGATTAGCCCAACCTGCACTCCTCGCCCACCACCGCACGCCGGTGGGCCTGGACCCGGGCGTGACCCGCGTACTCGATTTACCCGGTTGCTCTGGGAGAGCTTTCCTAAGAGCGAATTCTGAGAGAGAGTGACGCCGGGGGGGGTAGAGTAGGTTTTGCCCACTGACGTAAACTTTGAAGTGTGCAGGCACAGGTAAACAAAGAAGAAGAACCATGGAAGAAGAGAAGAAGAAGAAGGCCGACGAAGACTGAAAGAAGGTGGAGCACTGTAGTAGCGGCGATTTAAGTCGTCTGATTGGAAAATCAGACGACGCCCTGCAGTAAAAGGACTGCAGAGAAAGAAGGAGAACGAAGATGCCGTGCCACTGAGCAAGGGATCGCAAGAAGAAAAGCTTTACAGCTGAGGCAGAAAGAAGAAAGGAGAAGCTGAAGAAAGGCAGAACTGAAAGAAAAGAAGATGAAGAGCTCTGAAGAAGAGAAGAAATAAGAAGAACAAAAGGCAGAAGAAGAAGACCACCAGGAGATAAACAAAGAAGAAAAACCAAAAGCCAAAGAGAAGAGAAAACAAAGAGGAAGAAAGAATAAACCAAATTTTTATCTCTCCCTCTCTCTCTCTCTTTATTTTTGTAATATTTTTGTAATAAGAATTTGTATCTCTAGAATACAGTTTGCTCCCTGAGTTCGACCTCGGGAACTCTTTTATTTCCGAGTAACAAATTGTATTAAACTGGTAATCACTTCTCTATACTATACTACGACGAAATAATAGAACTATAGAGGAAGGCTGTCACCACCTGCCAGTCCCAGGAAACTGTGAATCTCGGTGACTGAACGTGGTCTCTCCCACCTGAGCACTGCCTCAACTTTGGCTAGGTCCACCGCCAAGCCGTCTCCAGAGATCACATGACCTAAGAAGGTCACCTCCCTCAACCAGAACTCGCACTTGCTGTATTTGGCGTATAGCCTACATCGTCTCAGTGTGTCCAGAACCATCCGCAAGTGCTGTCCGTGCTGCGTCCGATCTCGAGAATAGATGAGTACATCATCAATGAATACCACCACGAACTGGTCCAAGTACGGTCTAAACACCCGGTTCATCAGGTCCATGAAAGTAGCGGGGGCATTGGTCAACCCAAACGGCATGACCAAAAACTCGTAGTGTCCATACCGGGTGTGGAAAGTTGCCTTGGAGACGTCTGCCTCCCTGATCCTCAACTGGTGGTATCCAGACCTTAAGTCGATCTTGGAGAACACCGTGGCACCCCGCAACTGGACAAACAAGTCGTCGATCGTCGGCAGCGGATATCTGTTCTTAATGGTGACCCTATTCAGCTGTCGGTAATCCACACAAAGGCGTATGGTACCATCCTTCTTCTTCACAAACAGTACCGGGGCTCCCCAGGGAGACGCACTGGGCCTCAAGAAATCCTTCTCCATAAGGTCCTGCAAAGGGGACTTGAGCTCTCGTAGCTCAAGCGGTGCCATCTTGTATGGCGCAGTGGAGATGGGGCTGGTCCCTGGTACTAGTGAGATCTCAAAATCGATCTCACGCTCGGGAGATAGTCCTGGTAACTCGTCTGGGAACACGTCAGGGTACTCTCTGACCACCGGGATGCTCTGGAAGTCTGCCACAGGGCTGGGCTCTGCCACCACACAAGCTAGAAAGCCCTCACACCCCTGGCTCAAAAGTCTTGCCGCCCGAAGTGCCGAAATGCACCTGAAGCCTCCGTCCACCGGCTGTCCGTGAAACTCGAAAGAAGGCAACTCCGGTATGGAGAAGATAATCTTCCTCTCAAAACAGTCCACCAAAGCATGGTAAGCGGACAGCCAGTCCATCCCCAGAATTACGCCAAACTCCTCCATCTGTATCATAATCAGGTCAGCTGGTAGGCCATGTCCCCCGACGCTGACCTCGCAATCCGTGTACACCTCCTCAGCTACAAACAGCTGACCACTCGGACCTCTGATTACGAATGGATTCTCTAACAGCAAATAATCCTAGCCCAAACTAACTGTGAAACTGGTTGCGACAAACGAGTACGTAGCACCGGAATCGAAAAGTGTGTAAACGAGTCTGCCGGAAAATGAAACCATACCTGCCACCACTGAGCTCGAAGCTCTGGCATCCCAGTGTGCCAGGGCGTTGATACGCCCCTCAGCTCTAGGTGCAGACGAAGCAGCCACACTCTGCGTCGGACGGGCAGGTGATGGTCGGTACCCTCCTCGTGACTGCTCCTCCTCCTCGCACCTGGGAATCGCGGCCTCCTACGCGCCCTCCAGTGCTCTACGTGGGAAGTATCTGCTGACCTCCTGCCCTAGACGGGCAGTCCCTCCTGATGTGGCCCGGCTGGCCACACTGGTAACAGAGGGAACCCGACTCCCGCCCTCAGTGGGTCCCTGCTGTCGGCTGTGCGGGGGTCCGGTGCTGGCGACTGGCCTCTGTCGAGGCCCCCCAAAGGCCACAAATGGCCCTGCAAAATGTGACGGCTCTCCTACGGACGCCACGTGTCTCCTTTCTCGCAAGCCCAGTGAAAAGTCTGGCTGAAAGAGCCTCTTCCGCCCGCCGTCAGTGTCTCGCGCGGACGGGTTGGTCTCCTCGTAAGTCATGGCTGCCTCCACCACCCTCGAAAACGTAGGCAGCTTCAGGGGTTTGACATACCCCCGA
Source organism: Thalassia testudinum (assembly GCA_037157565.1). Classification (NCBI taxonomy): domain Eukaryota; kingdom Viridiplantae; phylum Streptophyta; class Magnoliopsida; order Alismatales; family Hydrocharitaceae; genus Thalassia; species Thalassia testudinum. The sequence goes on from JAZHRO010000038.1 coordinate 901,558, forward strand.
ATCGCAAGCCAGAGCCCCTCAGTGAACCTCTAAAGGCGCTCCTCCTCAGTGGCTACCGCTATCGCTGCAAAGCGGGACAGCTCCAGGAAACGCGTGCGGTACGCGCTCACGGTCATCGTCCCTTGGCGGAGAGTGTGGAACTCCCGCCTCCTCTGGTCTTGCCACGTCTGGGGAAAGTACTGCTCGCAGAATAGGGCGACGAACCGGTCCCAGGTCGGCTCATCCCTCTCCTGTCCCCGGACCGCCCCCCACCACCTGTGTGCCGCACTCTCCAGCTGGTACGTGGCGAAGGCCATGCGGCACTCCACCGGGGGGCGAAGGGTGTCGAAAATCTTCTCCAGCTGCTCGAGCCAGTCCTCTACCTCGGTCGGGTCCTCATCCCCCTTGAAGGAGGGGGGCTTCAGCTTCCGGAACTACCCGAAGAGCTCGGAGTGGCGCTGCAGTGGGGATGTTGGTGCACCTCCAGGCAAAGGTGCCTCGTGCACAGAAGTGTCGGAGGAAGGTGGGGGCGGCGGCTGCCCATCCCCTCCCCTGTGTCCAGCGCCGCGTCCGTCGGGTGGTCCCACAGAAAACTCCCCCTCCGCAGCCCCAGGGGGAGGCGCTCGGGGCGGTGGGTGGAGCTCCTCTCGCACAATATCCCGTATTAGCTGGGTGAGGTCCTGGGCCCGGACGACCGGGAGTAGTGGCTGGTCCACTGAGGCGTCGGCAACGGCACGCCCACCTCGCCGACCTCGTCCTCAGCCACGCCCGCGGCCCGCCTCACCAATCCCGCGACGAGGCATCTCCTGCAAGGAGACGCGAAACAAAACGGAACACGTCAATAAGGAATGATACCTAACGGAAACGTCTAAGAGCTCATGTCAAAAGATATGTTGTGGTGGCTACTCTAGTTATATACATGTGAATTGGTTATTTTCCAGTCAGTTGATTCACTTCTCGGGACGACCTTGCTCTGATACCATCTTGTAACGACCCGATTCCCGAGTCCCTACGAGACACGAGAACCGAACCGACTCGACTAATCCCATGACCTAGTCGTCCAACGAGGAAGTAACCAAAAGAGTAGTAAAATAAACCACATTCAACATGAAATATAACTAGCAGTAACAAAATACAGCTGTAAGAAAAAGAACTACTACAGCATGTACCACAAAACAGTAGAACAACATTTAACATAACAAGAACTACGAGTAAAGAAAAGTACAGAGAGTAACAAAAACTACTCAGTACAGTGGAACAAAAAGGGCACGAAAGAACAGTGGTAACTCTACTGGACCCTACTCGGCCCAGCGTCCTCTGCAGCCGCTGACCCTGGCTGCTCAACACCTGGTCCTGAAAAGTAACGAGTGTAACACGTCAGCGAAATGCTGAGTAGAGTGACAGCTAAACTAAAGAAGCAGTAAAGTGTACAGTAGCTGTTTTATTTTCTTTCTTACTTTATTTACGTCTTTCTATTGTTTCACAATTTATCTATTTCTCAGATCCTTCACTTGATCTCGAATGTTCCTCGTGGGAACGATCTTGATTGCAGTCTTTTCCGAACAGTAGAAGTAACACGTGGTGATCTCCTGGCCGGGAGAGTCCTCCGTGGTGATCCTACTCTTAGTCAACCACCCCAAGGTCACTGACAGACGTAACGGTGACTACGGCACGTGCGGTAAACACATGGGTAGCTAACCCACACTGCCACGCAGTCAGTCGTTTCCGTTAACGGGTGTGCCCAAAGCACAACACGGAACCTCAGTAACAGGGGTCCAACCCCTCCACAGTAACCAAACAGGGGCCTTGCCCCTCCACAGTCAGCGCACCCTCGCCTGACTACCCTGGTTTGCCCAGTGGGCCTAATAAGTCGGTGTAGGTGAGCTAGCAGAACCCCGGGGCCCTTGGGGTAGTTAGTACTCACCCTAAACTAGTAGCTCTCCTCGGTACTGCGTACACGAGGGCCAGCAAGTCGGTACAAAGTGGCCAGACCTAACCCCGGGTCCCTGGGGCGGCTAGCTTCGCTCTGCACTAAACAGGGGGACAGTCGCTCTCCTTGGTACTCCGTACTCAAGGGCCAGCTCACTTCCCCAATTCTATTCCATTCACTTTCCAGGAGTTCTACTCCTAATTCCCCGCAGGGTTCCAGCTCTTTTAACTCAGCACATTCCGGTTTCACCCCTTTCAGTTTCACGTTCATACAACCCATATTCTCAGTCATGTTCATTTATTCATAACAGGCAGCTGTTAAACCAATTTACAGGCAGCTATTATTTCCTTTCCACGTTTCCCAAGACTGCAATATCTATAATCATATCACTAGTTTTCCAGTCCTAGGATTCATGCCGTACCCCAGGATCTATCATTCAATCTAGTTTTCCAGCCCTAGGATTCATGCAATACCTTAGGGTCTATCATTCAATCTGGTTTCTCATTCCTAGGATTCATGCAATGCCCTAGGTTCTATCATTCAATCTGGTATCTCATTCCTAGGATTCATGCAATGCCCTAGGTTCTATTAATCGTTCCATAATTGTAATAAATTATGTTAATAACTTTAAAGCCACTCTACCAGCTACAACGGAAGTAATGGGGGCGTGGTCGGAAATCCCGCGCTCCTCCGCAACCCCCGAGACTGCAGTGGAACGGGGTCCTAACACAGGGATCAAACACAAGGAGTTTCTCAGAACAGTATATAATCTGTAAACGGGTGGTGGATTTTATCCCGAAAAGAACGCAACTCGAAATGCGGAAACCGGACTCCGAACGGGCCCTAAACGTGTCGAAAACGACGAAACAGTCCAAAATCAGACGTTTGGAACCTCTTCCAGACGTCTTAAAAAGTGGGTCAGATGGTACCTTTGTTCTGCGTAGTCTTTCAGACGTCCAGAAGCCTACGGGGGCGTCTGGCCTAGTTCCCAGACATCCGATGGACATCCCGGACGTCTGGAAGTCCTTCCAGTCGTCTGGCACTGCGGCCAGACGTCTGATTCGCGTTGGATGAGAATCTCAGAACCTGCACGTACCCACTCCTTGTGCATGATAACACCACGCAAGGGGGTAGTAATTAGGTTGAATATGACCCATCTTTAGAATAAAAGGCACAACATAAAGTAGAATAGGAGCATTGCATGCATCAAGTACCAAGATTGCTTATAAACTGTATTAATGGCCATTTGTGTAAAGCATTTGTCAAAGCAGGCCTCAGATGAGCAATCGGACCGCACGGATGGATTCAGGACGACAAACGGAGTCTAACGAACTCAAGATCGGCCAAATCCGACATCCGGAGCTCCCACAATGGGCCCAAGAAATCCTGACCGTTGATCTGGAGATCAACGGCCCAGAACGCGCCACGTCGCCCCGCCCCCGCCGCTCGCACGCCCCCAAGCCAGGCAAGGACGAATCTCGGCCGTTGATCTTCGATCGAACGGCCGAGATCCGCGCGCTCGCCCGCGGTCGCCGCGACAAAGCGCGGGCGTGGCGCAACGGTTAGCGCGCACGCCCGCGTCGCGGCGACGCGCGTTCGAATCACGCGGAGCGGAAATCAATTGCGAGCGAAGGGCGCGGCAAAATTGAGCCGCGCGATCAGCCGCGAGCGGCTAGGATTGCGCCACGCAGCGCGACGACAGCGCCCCACCTCCCACGTGCGCGAGCACGCCGGGCGGAAACGCGCGCGCGCACGCGCTCCCGAAGCGCGATCTTAGCGCAGGCGCGGGAGGATCTCAGCCGTCCGATCATCAATCGGACGGCTCTCGTTCGACATCCACGGATCGCGCCTGAAGAGAGAGAGGGGCGGGCGGCTGACCGGCGGCAGGAGGGCTTCACCGACGTATCTAGAAGTGGTTTTAGCGACGTTCTGGATGTCTCCAAAGCACATTCTTCTTTTAGGATGCCCTTAACTCTATTTAAACCCCCTTCTACCACCATTCAAGGCATCCTCTCCCACTTGCAACTACTCCACTCCTCTCCTAGCTAGTCTTAGGCACTCTTGTAATCGCCGGAGACGACGAGCCGCCGACGGAGCCTCCTCCACCGCCGTGGCTGCCTCGTCGCTCTCCACTCTCTCTCTACCTCTCTCTCTCTCTCTCTTTTAAGCTTTCATTTACTTTTGTTGAAGCATGTATTTAATATTGTAAACCATGAACTATGAATGCATGTTTAATGAAATTATTTTCCATTTAGTTGCCATTTTAATTTCTGTTTAAAGTGCATGATCAAAACCAAGAGCTTTCTAACCCTAAACTCTCTCTATCTCTCGCTTTTCAAAACCGTCTCTTTCGCAAGCAAAACTCCGCCTTTTTCGTGACAACAAGTGGTAAACAAAATCCGATTTCCACGCCTCTCTGAGATCGACACTCGAACTCACCTCCGTTTACTTCTTTTAAAACCGACGTATCAAGTGCAACTATAACGACACCTCTTAACACACACGCACGAAGGCACGTCAGTTCTCAGTACGGGCGGTCGCGGAAAAGGAAGAAGGACGAAAATAACTTACTTGTCAGACGTCTGGACAGTCCTCCAGACGACTTCCCCGTCGTCTGGTTGGAATCCCAGACATCTGATTCTGGAAAAACTTCCAGAATCAGAGCTCGACTCGCCCTCTGCCCACGACGCACGGCCGCGCCGCGCCCCGTCCGCCTGCTGCTCGAGCTGCAGCAGCCCTCCCGCGTCACTCCGCGCCCGTTGCTCCCCCGCCGGCCGGCTCCAGCTGCCCCGGCAAGCTCGAGCCCTCACTGCTGAGCATCTCCTCCCTCGCGCGACACCTCCTCCCGCGACTCGCCACAGCTGCCGCTGCCGCCGCTCGCTCGCGCTCGCACTCGCACTCCGGCTAGAAGAGGAAGAAGAAGGGAGTGGAGGAGATGAGGGTGAGGGAGAGGGAGAGGGCTCTTTTTAAAGCCGCGCGGGGAGAGAGAGAGAGAGAGAAGAGAGAGAGAGAGAGAGTGAGAGTGAGAGCAGCGCCTGCGAAGGTGAAAGGGGAAAAAAGAGCATCTGCAGGTCCGCACGCGCAGGCGCGCAGACGAAATCCACCGTGCCGCGGAAATTAAATCCCAGACGTCTGGAAGGGGTTCCAGACGTCTGGTCAGACGTCTGGGCCAGCTCCCAAACGTCTTAAATGACGTTTTGAAGCTGCGTTTGTAACAAAGGCTTAGGGAGTATTCGACCTTGTTAACTGACTTTTGATTTACGGGACTCAGTAACCTAAGCACCCAAATTCACACACACAGTCTGGTTCAGTGAGCATAAGTATCAAAATCACGTAGATGCGTTTCAAATATTCTGAAAACGTCGCCTAGATTAGGAGCAGTCGATCAACACAAGTTGATTTGGATGAGTTCCCGGCGTAGAGAGGTGGGAAATTCCCCTCGAAGATGCGTAACAACATATCATCTCCTCGGTGCTTGTCTCTTAGGATATTTACATATCCTACTGGGGGCATGTAAGCACTCTGTTGGTTCAAATTCCATGGATGGCATTATCATGAAGTGTCAATTGCCAGGGTCTAAACTCAGCCACGAAGCACCATGGATGGGATTATCTCGAAAGCCAGGGTTCTGGGGGTTACCATGGGCAGTGTTATCTCAAAGTATCGAATACCAGGGACCCTTGAGGATTGATGATGGGGACAAGGAATCCGATACAAATCGTGTTGTGAAGCCAATCCTAAGCTAGAATTAAAAAGAAAAGAGAGAGAAAACTCTCCAAACAAATAAATCTTCTGTCTCTCTCTTACAAAACGCACTGCAAACTGAATCAAGGCTAAAAATATCTCTAGCACGGGTGCTTTAACCACAGAGTCCAATAAACTTTAGATTAGTTACTGTAGGCCTTGAAAACCTTTGCTAAATACTAAGGCTAAAGCTAGACAGATCTAGATCTTGGTTGGTACTAGAGTACCTTTTAGACCAATGATTGACATTCTGACCTAATCAAGGATACAAAAGGAAAAGCACTTATCAAAACTTGATGGAAGAAATTCATGGTCTAGAACAAAGGTTAAAACCTTAAATTTTTGCTAAGGGACTAGCAAAATCTAAGCATGGGGGTATGATGAGAGCCTCATCATGAACCCTAACTGGCACATTTTGACCTAAATAAGTATACAAAAGCTCCTACAAAACCTAAGGGAAAGCCTAAATAAAAAAACTATAAATATGAGCATAAAGCAACTCACAAGGGGTAAAACTGTAATTTTACTAATGCAGTACACAAACGGGATGTATAAGGGTCTAAACACAGGTCAAATGGGCTTAACAAGAAGGAAAGTGGGATGACTTGATCTGAAAAGGGTTATAACAATTTCTAAGAATTAAATGACATTCTGTAACCCTAAAACAACTCCGCTTTAATTCACGAAGTTTTAGGTAATATAAAAATCACTTAAACCCTCTAAAATTCATGAAAAAATATTCCCTAGGATTTAGAACCTTCAATTTAGCCATTGGAACCAATCTTGACCTAGATTGAGAACCATACCCAATTTTTGACCTAATTTGGGTTTGTGTGCAAATTGATCGATCAAACGTGGTCAAACCTAAAATAAAACTTCACCATTGGATTCCTCAGGTCTAAATTAGGTTTGTACCAAAATTTGGATCTAAGGGAAGGCCATTTTGACCTACTTTACAAATTAGTCCTCAAGAATTACTTTTTAACCCTTAACTTTTTGAACCCTTGCACTTTGCCCCCCACTTTCCCTTCGTTCTTCGTAAAACGATCTCTCTGCCACCCTATGTAGTTGCCCATGCCTTTGGCGACTTTGCGCAGAGGATGGCACCGCACACGGTATGGGGACCGACCCTAGAAACGAAAGGGAGGTATCCTGCGTTGTCTTCTTCAACATGGAACCCCTCCCATGCCTTGTCGATGCCCATGCCTCTCGTGAGAACGCACGAGAGGCATGGGTCTCTTCTCCAGCCATTCTCCGACGAGCTACCCACGCTTCCTCCTCAAGACCTTCTCCTCGCCAACATCTATTTAAGGAGCGGCAAGTGCTGCTAACTGCTTCAAGCCTATTTTGGTCGAAGAAAACCACCAAACTTCATCTCCTCCTCCTCTGGCCATTCGCTCGCAGGCTCTGGTGACTCTCCTCCTCCTCTCTCGTCGCCCTACCACCATACCAGTGGCAGGGCTACCTCCGCCGTCATCCATCGCGCCTTGCCATACCCGCAGGCACCCTCCAGTCTCTCTTCCTCGTCGCCGTCCCTTCTCCTGTGCACTTTCATCTCCGACGACGGCAGATACCCGCCACTCACCTTCCGCCTCCCCCCTTCGCTCCAAACCTGTCAGTTACGTTCCTCTTCCTCCCCTCTTTATTTCCCCCTTATCAATTTTAGTTTCGATCCCTCGACTGCCACTACCACTACCATCATTTCCACCTCCGGTCACCAACTCCGGCGAGGCTGCTCCACCTCCACAGGCCATCCCACCTCTCACCGACAAGTCCATAAGCATCCCCTCACTTCACTCAACATTTCCCCTCACTCACACCACCACTCCACACACCCCCGAACACACCCACACATATGCACACAGTGTGCCCTAGGCACGCTCACGCAGGTGCCCCCGCACCACGCCACCCATTGCACCACCTTCGCCTTGACACGGCGAAGCTGCCTAAGTGCTTTGACAGGGCCGCGAGGCCGTTTTGGTGCTTTCAGGTTCCGACGCCCCTCCGCCATTGAAGCAGAGCTTGAAGCGAGCTCCAGACTTCACCAGCCTCAGGTAGGTATCCCAGGTCACACGAAACATCCTCGCGCACGACTCCAGTCCACCAATTGAAGCCGCAGTCCCTTGCAGCTTCGCATTCATAGGGAACACCTACTGCTGCAGCGCGTGCGAAGCGGGTGGGACATTTAGTCCCACCTCGTAAACTCAGAGGTACGCTGCGATGCATAAATTGAATTCTTGCATAAGGCTTATCGCCTTCGATACACAGGGGTCAGGTCCCACGCCCACGCACGCAGCATGCCACATGCTCGTGCCCGCCCTCGCCAGTGCTCATGCCCCGCGGGTCTGGGTCCGAATTCGACTACCCTACCATGCAATCCTCGCCCACCACCGCACGCCGGTGGGCCTGGTCCGAGCACGCTACCTGACCCGTATACCCGCGAATGCTCTAGGAGCGAACCTTGAGAGAGAACAAAGAGAGAGAGACTCAGGGCGGGTAGGGGTTAGGTTCTGCCTAACCGTGTAATGTGTAGGGAAGTAGAGGAGAAGAAGAAAGGAGGAGGAGCGGAGCATGAGAAGAAGGAAGGAGCCGCTGAAGAAAGAAGATAGAGAGGCGGCTGAGGACACTTAGCCTCACAAGAGGAAGAAGAGAACAAGAGGTGAAGCAAAGGAAGAGGAGTGGCGAGGACTTAGCCGCAAAGCACCCGCAGCAGAGAAGAAGAAAGGAGGAGGAGGAGACACAGCAGCTCAAGAAGAAAAGAAGAAGAAGCCAAGGAGGAGCTGCAGCAAAAGAAGAAGCTGAGAAGAAGGAGAAGAGCCGCAGTAGCCGAAGGAGAAAGAAGAAGACAGGAAGGCCAAGAAGACAACTGAAGAAAGAAGAAGGAGGCACTGTAGAAACGGGGCTGATAAGGCGTCTGATTCAGAGAATCAGAGAAGGAAAAGAGAAGAAAAGAAGGGAAAGAGAAGAAAGAAAGAAGAGAAGAAAATGATTCCTTTGTTCTCTCTCTCTTAAATTTTTGTATTTCATAGTAAATTGTGAATTTGTATGCTTCTAGAATTAAAGTGTGCTCCCTGAGTTCGACCTCGTGATATTTTAAATTCCAAGTTATAAATTTTCATTTGTTTTCGCGAAGAGTTCATCTATATTACAACGAGATAACTGTTAAAATACGATCTAGCCGTGCGAACACTGAGATACTGTAGATGATAGAGTATAAAGATTTGCATGCTTCTAGAAGGGGAAGAAGAACGACTGATGATCATCAAGCTGATCCTTACCGATCTCATTAAACATTCTCTGATGAATATTGACATTGCATATTCTCCTACTAGGCCAAAATTAATGCCAATCCTACTCTCCCCTCCTATATGACTGATATAGAGAATATCGTTACTCCTCTTGTGGACAACAAGTCTCTGTTGCATTTGAAAGACAATTTTAACTCACGTGGAAATGTTTCTAACGTCGATCTTGATAAAAAGATGAGGAGGAAATTCAAAAGAGTGGCAAGGGAATATGCTAGTTTTGAGCATATGAATGGAGACGATTAGTTGGGCAAGAAATGAAAGAGGCAGTTAAAGGGAAGAATATGAAATTGTACTGGAGGGGAGTGGATAGTGCGTGATAAAAGTTTGATAAAAATAAAATCACTCGCACAAGATCATGCCACAATTTCACACAAGTAATTTTAGATAGAAACCTTACAGGTAAAAACACCACCTACGCCTCTCAAATTAGAATTTCATAATCTACCTAGTAGATCAAGTCCATTAACATATCACTTCAAATTTAAGGTGTTACAACCTCAATATAACATGCACTAGTCAAGACCAATACAAGTTTTGCCTTAAGAGAGGTCAGGAATCTACAAACCGGACACCCACTACAAAGAACAAAATAAAGAGGACCATATAGAGCCCCTAAAATATGATGAAGTGTAGATGGGGAGTATAGAGATCACCAAGATTCCCTTAAGCAATAGGGAGTTGCAACACTTGGAAGCTTAGCACACAAATCGAAGAAGGGGAGCACTTATGAGTTATGAGAGCCAAATTGGGAGCAACTGAGAGCTAGACAATATTCTTAGGTAATGTTAAGCTCTTGTGTGGTGTGTGAAGTGTGGGAATGTTCTAAGGTATATATAAATGGCTTAGGAATACTCTAGATGGGCATTGAGACCAAAATAGCCATTAAGGGTTAATTTAATGAAATCTAACATTTAGAAATAAGATAGTAAATACAGTACATACCAGTCGGCGCCTAGTCAACGTGTTACAACGTGGCCAGTCGACTAAAAATAATTTTCAGTTAGCATCGCCTTATAGTGCTATATTTGTGTAAGGTGAGTCTTCTAGAGCTAGACAGCTGATGGTCAGCTAATTTTGTTCTAGTAAGTGGACTTATGGTCGACGCCCTATTGAAGTATTCTTGGGATAAAGTTCCCGCATTTGGTCTCGATGTGCCATCGGTCAACGCCTTGACACTATCAGGTAGCCCCTAAAGATATGGTTGGTTGACGCCTGGTAGACCAAAAATTGGGATATTTGAAAGTGAATTAGCAAAATGATTAGGGTCATAAATTAATTACGATGATTGCCAAGGCTAACAACGTCGTTGCAGGGACAACTGTCCAGACATCGGTCAACCGGTTGATCAATTGGTTGACTTGCCACAACGAGGCAAGTCGGTTGGCTATTGTGTTGATTGGTACCCAAGTGAAGGATAGGCTATATTTGGTGGCTTTTGAGGTAGAGTTTTGGTTTCTTAGGTAAAGTGACAGCTATGGGATCTTTTGCACCATATTCTAGGAGCTCTTTAACACCTAACTTGACAAAGTGTAAATAAAAAGATTACATAATGATTGCACATGTCTTCTTTGGAAATTTTTCATAGCCTTCTTTTTGAGCTATCTTTAAGCTCTTAATGGGTCCTCTTTAAATTATGATTTGGGTTTCTTTTTGCATCTATCTTGGCCCTAGGCTCCATTTCATGATGCAAATTTTATACAGAATGATCAATCGAAGTCCCTACAATCTTAACAAATGCTTACACAAATCTAGATTAATATTGTAAATCATCAAAACATTTAATTACAAGATTAATTGCAATATTTAATTTAATATTAGCCTATTGCAATAATAGAATCATGACTAATATTAGTGTGTGCTCTAAGAAGCTAAAGTTAAGTGCTTTGAAGGGGGTGAACAACTTTGGGCCTATGGCAGCTAAGCCTCATCAACTGCCAAGAGAATTGTGAATATTATCTTCCGGAAATGTAAACGGTTAGGGACTCCCTTTGTAATCTGTCACCTAAAAGTCTCATTTGAGACACTTTTCCTTCGCTATTTTTTTTTTTAATCTCTTGAGACACATTTACAAGAAGGCACTGTGGCTAGAATTGTAGAGAAATTAAAGGATTTTGAGATGCAAGTTGTAGTGTAACTTTAATCTATACCGATCGTCATTGCTTGCTTGAGAATGTCAATTTTGGGAGCAATAGTTGGTATTTATTTTGTGTTTATGACACTCTTAAAAATGGAAAAATTAAAGGGTTTCGATTGGTATGACTAGACTTTTGCAAGCTTATGTTGAAAGGCTGGTCTGTATTGGTGATTTCAATACCATTTCGAAAGCCAAAGATAAGTTTGGGGGTTTGCAGGTTCCTCGATGAGATTTCAGAAACTTAGGCCTCATGGATTTGGGTTATGCAAGCCAGGCTTTTATTTGGTCCAATGCAAGGAAGCCAAAAATTTTTATAAAGGAGAGGCTAGACATTTTTTTGTCTTAGGAAATTGGCGTGAATTGTTTCCATCAATTTGTGTATTGCACTTATCGGTTATGATAAGTGATCAATGCTCAATTATGCTTAGAATAGTTAGGAAGAGTGCCCCTAAGAATAGCATTTGGAGATTTGATGCCTTGTGGTATTTCAAGGATACTTTCAAGGATGCTGTTGCTAAACCTTGGGGCTAGGGTCGAGGAGGAGGTTAGGCAAGGACGAGAGTGTAGCTTTATCGATTGAACTACATCAAAGGAGTAGGAAAGATGAGAACAATTAGAAGATGAAGAAGCAAGCTTTAGAGAGTGCTATGACAGAAGAGTTGTCCTCAAAGAGTTGGCAAAAAGAGAGAAGTATTAAGTAGCAATATGAGGAAGTTTTAAAGCATGAAGAATTATACTAGTTCAGCATTCTAAGCATGCTTGGATCCAAAGAGGTGATCGCAACACAAGATATTATCGTTTACATGTTATGAATTGTAGGAGAAAGAAGGTAATTGAAGGGTTGCAGCTTCCCTTCATAGAAGAAACAGGTGATCAAAAGAAAATACAGAAGTGTTTCTTTCATTTTCACATGCCTCTCTTTACCTCTGAATGGTTTAGGATGGGTACTCCTATTATTTTCAAAGAGGATGATAGGCTATCAAATGAAGAATCTACTTGGTGTGCTTCAACCCTCGAGGATGAAGAGATAAAGAATATTTTATTTTATATGAAAACTTGTAAAAGCCCTACCCCCAATGGAATGTCCACAATTTTCTTCTAGAAGTCTAAGGAAATTGTTAGAAAGTATAATAAGTTCCGATTGATTTAAATATTTTTGATTGCTAGCAATGATCAGAGTTTCCATGTAAACTTTAAGGTCACGGTGAACTTTGCTTTTAAGGTTAGGAAAAAAAAAAAACTAATACAGCCATGCCATGATTGAGGTGGTTCTTCCAATGATCCTTGATTGCTTATTACACCAATGGATTACACCTTTTACGGGAATTGATGGTGAGCATTTAAATGGTTGTTTTTTTTTCGGAGGGCGCCTTAATGTAGTGGTGATGGGAGCGAGAATTTTGAAGTGCCACGAAAACACAGGAGGCAGAGACGGGCAAGTAGTTATGATAATTATCTTACTCTCCTATACGGGAAAGAAAGTACATAGTCGTAGAATATAATTGTAGTGCAATAAGTACCCGCTGTCCTCATCTCCTCACACTCCCGGTTCACTTGCAGCTTGGGATGTTCCTCGTCTTGCACGCTTTTGGTATATGGAATAAATGTTAATTTTATATTTAATTTTACGTTTGCTATCTTTGGTTTTGAAATTTTACGATTTTAAAATTAAGGATGTAATTTTATAATTAGACAATTTCGATCCTTCCTGTGCAGTTATCTAATTTTACTAGTTTTTTCTTTTCAATTAATTTTCTTCCTATCTAACTAATTGATTCCATCAAACAAGAATAAAATTTTCTAATTCCTTTGATAAGACAACAAACTCAATCAAATACTTGGGTGGAATAAAATCACTTAATTCCTCCATTTCTCCCATTTCTAATTTTTATACCTCCTAATAATTTCACATACCAAACATCACCGAGGGATGTAAGTTTTGGTAAATATGATCAGAATCCAACTTTAAAAGAATGGGTAAAACTCGACTCATTCTCGATAAATTTCGGATATATGTTTTATCCAAAAAAAACCTTAATGAGTTTGGGTACAGGTATGGGTATTGATCTATATCCAATTATTTAACTCGAGTACTTAAATAAAATTCTCATTTACCCAAGATATATAAGTTTCACCTTAAGTCATTCATCCCCCACGCTTTAATCTCTCTTATAATTTCCTCCTTGATTTTAAAGGTTAGGAGAGTACTTTTTAAGATTCCCTTAAATATTTATTTCTTGGATGTTGATCTTTTATTTAAAATATATTTGTATTTTATTTTTTTTATATTTTTTATTTTTATATATTTCCTTTAAAATTCTTTTTTTGTAATGATTTAAGTAGGAATCACTAAATTTAGACTAGCTTAAACTTCTATATTTTAAACTCGTTAAAAATAAATAATTGATGTATCGTATTATAGAATTTTTTTTCTTCTTTAACTTTAATTTAAATAAATTTAATTTATAAATAAATATCCAATAAATAAATCAATAAAATATAAATATAAATATAAATTTTATAAATAAATACACATATAAATTTAACCAAGTCTAATCCAAATTCAAACCATTTTCATCCATATGCACACCACCCGCTCTTTCATGGTACTGATTCCAAGTAAAACTTAGGAAGCAGGAGTCCTTTGGTGACTCGATACACGGTAAAATTTAAATATATACCCTTCAGTTGTAAAATCATGGTAAAAATGGTGCATTTCTTTTTTTCTTTTGCAACACTAGTAACATTATCAATCTTGGATGTGTGAATCGTGCAGCCACATTGTTACTGTTCATCGACCGGTATATGTAGGATGTGGAGTAGCGACTGTTCTTGTCATTATTCCACCGGAAATTATTATTAATATAATTTTTAGACACAATTGAGTGCATTCTGCCAATAGCATAGTTGGTCACTGAAATTGAATGCCCGTTTTCAAGATTGAGAGATAGCAATCTTGAATCCTAAATTTTTTGTGCATATGTGAGATTTATTTTTAGGAGCATTGAGAGCTTAGAATCCTTTTTGTTTTTATTTAAAACTTTAAGTATATAATTGTCAACAACACAAATATATATTTTACTTGTTAATTAGAAGAAGTTCATATTTTTTATGCAAAAATTGCAACAAGTCCCTATTTGAGTTATGAATTTATTGAAATTGAATTCCTTTTGTTTTCTTATCTATAAGGTTTATTTTCTAGGGTATTGAGACTTTAATTGGCCTAGAAATTGACTTTCATTTTAATTTTTATATAAAATTTTAAATATATCATTACCTAGAGTATAGAACTTATATTGTACTTGCTAATTGCAAGAAGAACTTATTTTTTATGCAAAAAATACATTGAGACCCTGATTGATCTATAAATTTATTGAAATTAATTTTCCTTTTATTTTTATTTAAAATTTTAAACAAATCATTGCCTAGAGTACAAAGTGTAAATGTTACTCGCTAATTGTAAGAAGACCCTACTTTTTATGTAAAAATGACAATGAGACCTTAATTGGCCTATAAATTTATTAAAATTGATTTTTCTTTTTTTTTTATTTAAAAGTTTAAACATATATTTACTTACGGTACAAAGCATATATTTTACTTGTTAATTGCAAGATGATCTTGCAAAAATATGAAATTTCAAAATTTTAAGTTAGCTACATATTTAAAGAGAAGAAACCTCAATTTCAAGAAATGATATCTTCTTCTGCAGAAACAAAATCATTTTGAAGGAAATAATCCCAGGAGAGATGGAAAGTTTTTACTTCATGGACAAATATAAATTTCTCATTCTTATTGCATTACTCTTTTTACATTTTTTTTACTCAAATCAAAGAGTAATCGTTAATGGATGTCTTTGATTTCACAAAATCTATGAGATTTTAGGTATATATATTTAAACAAATAGATATAAATCCATTATGTCCAATTGAAAATTTATTGAGATTGTAATTTTTTACTTTTCTTATTTTACTTTTTAGATATATTATCACCAATAGTAGGGCAACAATTAATATTGTTATTTATAATCTTTTAAAAGACTTTCTTGGCGACAAAGGAAATTTCTCTTACATTCAATCCTTTTAGATTTCTCCAAAAGTAATCCTGCGATTGTTAAGTTTCTTCCTTTTATTTTAACATGCCATTTGATTTTCGATAAATATATAACATTTGCTTCTTCTTTTTGTTGTATAATGTGATATTGCATATCAAAATATTTTAATGATTATTAGAGGATTTTTTTTTGTTGGTATTGCTAAATATTTTCTTGGCTTTTTTCCTAAAAATTTCATAGTATCTTTACTTTCATACCATTAGTTTGAATATGTGCTATATATAATACAATCTTGTATCTATGTAAAGCGTAGGTTAAAAATTAATTACACGTAATGTCATGCACATATGAATTAATATATGATTTTTCACACTGTGCTGTGCTGAGAAATGTGCCATTGCAGTACTTCAATATGTTGCCAAATGCATGCATGAAGAATTACTCGTTTAATTAACGGACTTATGCTAAACTTCTACCCCCATTGCGCAAAATCTCTGCATGCATATCCCATGGGATTCCACAGTTACTCGAAATATTTCATCCAAGGTGAGAAATGTAGCTATTTTGTTTGTGTTCTCGCGGGTAAACCGAAAAGCCATGTGCGTCAACTGGATATTGACGTAAGCATTGCCACACTGGTCTCAAGAACTTCCAAGGGGAGGAGTAAGGGAAGGGAGCCTCTCTTGCCTTTATCTGGGGAGGTAGAAGCCAAATGCATGCACTTGATGAAGCTAAATTTTCTTGGATCTAGATCTGGTTGTCAACTCGTTCGTTTGGGACCCATACCTTTGTGTGTCATGGAGATGGTGTTGGGTGGGTTTCTTCCCTCTACATGCCGAAGGAGCTCAACTCATAGTTTTGAATCTTTAAGGTTAGTTTATTTGGAGGGTTAAGGAAGTGGTGTTAGGAATTGTGAAATTGATGTTAACCTTCAATTGCGTTTACTTGTAGAGTGGTGTTAATATCGATTTGTGTTTACTTGAATTGGTGTTAAGTTAGAGTGCCAATCCTTGTGGTGTTTACTTGCTAGTGGTGTTAAAAATTTGAATCAGAGACCGCGAGTGTACGACAAAATCATGGAACTTAAACACGGATTTATCTAACACCAGTAGCAATCGATGTTAGACAAATCATTATTAAGAGTTCTTAACATGTGTTAACTAAAGGGAGGTTAACCTTCTAAATAAACAAGGGTTGATCTCTCAAAAAGGAGGTTAATCTCTAAAGTAAACTAACCCTCCAACTAGCTAGAAACATGAAGAAATATTGGGCAACTCCCTTGTAACCTTCTCGTGGGCTGTCGTGATATTTCTCCATTTTCAATTTGATAATAGCCTTCTTGGTGTAGCTTGGTGGGTAGGAAGGAAACAAAAAGTGAGAGAGGGCAAGCATGGGAGCCTTTCGGGGATCATATGGGGGAAATATCTTTGGTCGATCGAAGGAGGATATTTTCAATTGTTAGTCCAGAGAATCACGGAGTTCCTTTGATGGTGGGAACACCGCCTCTCGTCTTGTTGATATTTTGTTAATATTTTTTCAATTAAGTCTCTTGTAGCACGACATTATTTTCCGTGGGATTTAATTTTAGGTTGCGTGGATTCCGTGATTTTTTTACTTTCGCGTCGTTGAGGATTTTTTTTCGTTTTAAAAGTAACATGTATATTATAGTTGTGATTGGATGATGTGGTTGCATTTTTTTTTTTTTGATATACTTTGTAACGTACTGCATGATTCATCGGATAAACTATTGTATTTTTATTTAATCCCACCAGATACTACTCCTATGGTAGTCACGGTACTCCATGTTGGCATTGGATAATTTACGAAGGGCATTAGTTTTTCCTTTGGACACTTTCTACCGCATCTCATTCAGAGCTTGAAATCTCCTCCATTGGTCAAAATCGAGGGAGGAGGGAGCGGCTTCACCTTCCAACTGCGAGCCCAATTTTGGATAAGGGCGGAGGTGTGGATTTTGGCACGAAGGATTTGTTTCTCATTTCCAAAGCTTCCATGCAATGCAACTTCGCACTAATAAGAGTGAAATTGATCATTCAAGTTCTCATTTCGTGATACATATATGCATTCTTACATGATTTCAGTTCTCCAATATTGCGCATCCATATGAGCTCGCTATTTGCTTCTTGATTCTACGGTTTAACTAAGTGGGCAAATTAGCATATATACTTATTGGCAACTTGTTCTTTATTACCAGAAGCGGAATCAAGGATTTATCCATTAAATGATTCCCCTCTCACATTTTCAAGAGATGTCCTTTGCCTACACTACGTGGTACATTTGAAGTCCCATCTTTGTATATCTCCAGAAGCATGCTTAATTTAGCAATACTAAATAAGATTCTGGTACGTTCTTTCTATCAGCGAGGCCTACTTTTAGCCTTAGGAGATTTTTATGAGAATGTAAGCTATCTAGTTAGACGATCCCTCAAATTGATCTTAGAACACATTAATAAGAAATCCCTTGCCAAATTAGGATTTAAATGATAAAAATTATGGAAAAGGAATGGAACGATAATTAATTAGAACATGCATGCATCCAACGATGTGGTAAGAGAATAGTCTCAAAAAATCGCACATATCGAGTCGCTTTGAATGAATAAAACGTATATGTATATCCGATGCCTGATCAAAAGTGAGTCTCATTTCGTTTACCATGATAATTTATTTGCATTTAAGGCAAGAAGCAAATGGTCACGTTAACCGTTCTTCAATCTAATTAATTGAATTTACATCTTCCAACATCTTTAATTTCACATGAATAACTTTAAACTAAAGTTAGAATCATGACAGATCTCTACTTGATTCAAAAGATTTCATTACATTAAGGTCCCACCAGAAAACTTCTTTTCGAAATCCCATTACATGACCAGACTGCCGACCCTAACCTGGAATTTAGATAAAATTTAGCAATGTCACATTCGAGTATCAGTAATCGAGAAATTGGGTTCACCACGATCAGACCCACGAGCACAGTATCGACACGGTTGCTGGAGCTTGATGCTTTAGGTCTGGGAGTCGGCGAATGGCGGGAAGATTGGAAAAGCCATTTAACTTAACACCCTTCACCTCTATTTATATATTTCTAAAGCAGTTGAATATTCTTTCTTTCGGAAGCTTCGCCTTCCATCTTGCGTCACCTGACTGGTCATTGTTTCCTTTAACTTGGTCAAAGTTGATGGGCCTTCTTTTGCTGGCATGTCAAAGTCTATTGCAATAGATATGTCTATATTGTCGTCCAAGTTCATTATAACAGATTCATGGTAACGGCTAAGAATAGACTCTAAGATGCCACTACTGGATCTTACTAGTTGATTTTGTCCACTTTTTAAATTTGGAGGGTTGGGATCTTGCGAGAATGTATAGGAGTCCTCATGACAGTACGCTATCGAGAGAATCGAGTTGTTAATTTAGTGTCACATTGAAAGATGTGGACTTTGTATGGTGAGTGGTTGCCTATAAGTAAGTGTGCACTCCTCCCATGTTTCTTTAAGAAGAAATAAATAGAAACATGTCTTATCGCGATCTTCTCCCGTGATTTTCTCTCCACTTTTTATGAGTTGGATTTTCACGTAAACTCATGCATTCTTATTATTTTATTACTTTTGATATCTTGCTTCCACTTTATTTTAAAATTCAACTTGGTATCAGAGTGGATTGTTCTTGAGTTTTATCATTATGTTCCACATATTATCTTTTATCCTTGAAGTGTTTTGTTCTCTGGTCGATGATCTCCATTAGCGTTGAATCGCAAGATCAAGAGATGACGAGATCTCTGCAACCACCACACAGCTGTAGTAGCATAAATGAATCGAAGCATTGTTGTTCGAAGTTTTAGATGGTGGCAAGATTCACACAGCAGTCCTTGGTGGCCTGAGCAGCGCCACAACCACATCGGTGCGTCACTAGCGAGGCCTGAACAATATTGCTCAGTGGTTCCTTGGCTGTCGTGAGTCTGCTGCGGCTACTCGAAGTGCTGCCAGTGCTGCTTCGACTATCGCTACTGGTCCAAGCAGCGTTGATAGCATCGTTGACATGAGATTGCGAGATTGTGGTAATAGCTGTGAAGATGTAGCCGAAGGAGGAGGAGACTTCGACGGCAGCCCCATCAATGGAGGAATCATGAGGGGCAGGAAGAAGTAGCTGGAGGTCTGGTCGTTTCGAGAAGTAGGGGTGGCTTAGCATGTTTAGGTTCCATAACCCTCTGGAAGAGAGGCTGGCACTTTATCTTTTTAACTCTTTATTATTTTTTCTTTTATACTACTCTTATGGAAAAAAAAGGGAAAGAGGATGAGAGAAAGAGGGAAAAAAAAAAAAAACGTGGTAGTTGGAAAAGGAGGACTTGAGCAAAAAAGAAAAAAGAGGAGGAAAGAGAAAAAAAAGAGGAAAGGAAAAAAAAAGATGAGAGAGATGAATAAAAAAAGAATGATAAAAAAAAGAAAGAAAAATAAAAAAAATGGGAAAAAAAGTTTGAAGAGAAGTGGGAGAGTGATTATTCTCTAGTTTTATTTTATCTTCTTGTTATTTGTTTCTTTTTTCATAGGAGTATAGGAGAAAGGGGGAATGTGGAAGTTTCTTATAGTCAAGCTCATTTGGAAGTCGCTTTGTTGTAGTCGGTGACATCGGATACTACTATAGACTTTTGAAGTAGCCGATCATCACATGAGAAACAAAATTTCGAAGTCTCCAAAGAAAAGAAGATCCATTTTTGAAGCCATGAGAGGAAGGGCCCAATAGATTTGTATGTGAGAGATGGAGCTTTGAGGTCTTCAGAGGAAGGCCCACTTCAGGGATATTGAATGGGGAGCCACCAGCATTAGGTCTCCAAAGGGGAGGTCATTGTCAGAGCCAGCTACAACAGTTCCTTTTAACAACTCTACCTCGTGTTCTCGCCTACATGTAAGAACCAGTCCGGAGGTTGTGTTATGTTGTATAGAATGGATTTTTTTGTGTTACAAGCTGAGCATTCTATACTCCAGCTTGACGGGGAGTGTTGAGAGAATTGAGTTGTTCGTTTAATGCCACATTGAAAGATGTGGACTGTGTGGTGAGTGTTGGCCTATAAGTAGACGTATACTCCTCTCATGTTCCTTTGAGAAGAAATAAATAGAAACACACCCTATCGGGGCATTTTCCCGTGATTTTCTCCCCGCTCTTTTTAAATGGGATTTTCACGTAAACCTAAATATTCTTATTACTTTATTACTTTTGATATCTTACTTCCGTTTTATTTTAAACTTCAACTTACGTGAATTCATACTCTACTTTTTAAGAATGGGCGAGAGAGGGTGTACTAGCGTTCTTCCATGAGTCATATAAATTCAGTTGTTATTAACAAATCGGAGGTTTATATAGATACAATAAGACTTCAAATCTTTCTTTCCTTTCATCCACCTTTTTGTTCTTCAAATTAAACTTCCCTGGAACTGTTGTTTAAACTAAGCTTGAATAAGGCATTCATCTGATCTATGGTAACTATATCTGAACATGGACAACTTTTTTCCCGCTTCTTTTCAACATTTTCCAACTGATCAACTCTAATAATTTTAGTTCGCTTCTTGTATAATTAAAGCAATCCTGTAAAAATACATCGTAATATTGTTGCTGCACGATCATTAAGTTTTAGAAACTGGAATAGATGAGTTCGAAATTCTGATTTATGAACTAAGCTTCGTACTTTTTTAAGGCCTGTTCAGGCAGTTACCTGCTATAACATTACAGCCAGCAGAAAGAAAACATTAACTTTGTGCATTCTTTGATTATTTCCCTCCTAATTTCTTTGCAAAGTTGGCCTGTGAATCTAACATTCCCGCGGATGAAAAGTTTTAGAACACTTTAATTGGGATGGCACGCATAAAGGTCTAATGTGATCATCGATCCCATCAAAGAAGGAGCATTAATCTGGATACCATTTGAAGCTTTTCCCGATCTTCTCCAGTAATTGAGATCAAATCCAAGTGGGGTGGGCATTTGCTTCTGTCATGTGAACCTCATATATTCCACAGAAGCAGCACACAAAGAAATGGCTCCAATATAAATTCCACGACCGGTTCTTTGTAATTTGCTGGCTGTCCCCCGTCCTCTCCTCTCATTCTTATCTCTCCTCCATTATGAAGGCTTATTAGGTGACATCCACCCCTGCCACTGGAGTCAAAACAACAAGCAGCTGCTACAAGTCCTACTGTAGCAGTACAACTATAATTATTAGGAACAATCAGTAATGTTCGAGGGGTCGACAGTGGTTTAGTACTGGGAATTTCCACTCTTCTAGCAAATAATCCAAAAAACCATCATGGCTACCACAAAACCACTTGGAATGTGCTCACAGCTCCTCTCTTGCTTCGGCTGCTGCAATATCTTTGGTCCCCCTCACCCTCACCCTCCTCTTTTCCAGCCATATATATTTTGACACAGAGTGAGGAAACAAATCCATTTCCAGAAGTGGTCTCCCTCCCTCTCTCTCTCTCTCTGTATATGTTCTTCTCTTTTCCAACTCTTTTGATGGACGAAAAGGTTCATAGAGGCCAAGAGGCAAGAATGGTGAGCTCTGGGAAAAATGGTGCTGCAGTGAGGCAGTACATAAGATCCAGGGTTCCTCGTATGAGATGGACCCCCGAGCTCCACCTTTGCTTTGTTGAAGCCATCGAAAAACTTGGAGGAGAAACGAGTACTATGACCCAACTCTTTCCCTCTAGCTATATATATGTATATCTCTTATTTGGGATGTGCATTTTATGAACATGTGCTTCTATTCTTATGGTGGGTATGCAGAAGCAACACCTAAGCTCGTCCTTCAGATGATGAATGTTAAAGGGCTCACCATTTCTCATGTCAAGAGCCATCTCCAGGTTACCTTGATCCCCTCTAAACATAATTTTACACACACGCACGCACGCACACACAGAGTGAGATGAAGAAAAAGAGCCTTTTTTCTCCATGAGATCCATGTTGGGTTATCTGTAACTTGCATCTTTGTTGCTTGCAACAGATGTATAGGGGCATGAGGAATGAGATGAACAAGCAAGGTGAGAATATGGCATGATGCATACTTCCCCTCCAAACTTCCGTGTTCCAACTGGAAGAAACCTCCCACAAAAATTGCTTGTAACCGAGGACCTGATCCATCCTTATTCACGCTTTTCTTTTGCTTCCTTAAGGCTTGTTAATAATGTTATATCTTGATATGGGAGATGCGCAACTTTCTCATATGGATAGGGTTTAGCCGAGATCTCCTGGAACCAAACTTTGGAAAAACATAAAGGGGTACCTTTGTAGAGTATGATTTCACTCTGTCCATTGATGAGAACTGCAGCTTACACAAGTTGGAACAGAAGGAGGATCTATGTCTTTCCCCTGGAGCTGTTCGCTCACAGGGTTTCTACTGTATGCATTGCAAAGCATACTATTCTCTTTGGTGTTATTATGTCTTTTTTGTTTTTTGCCTCTTAAATTACATGTGAATCCATTCACTCTTCCCAACAAAAGCTAGTTCTTGAACATTTTACCAGAGTCAATAGCATAATTAGTCAATCTACATATCTCTCTAATCATCGCAATCTTTACTCTTTGCACTTACTTCTCAAGCCTAGGTTTGGATCTTTCCTGCAGATTTGTAAACAATGTTATATATGTACATATATCATTGATGTATATATTATTCGCAACCCAATGCAGAAAGGAGGGGGCTTTACAGATGCAACGATGATCAGCAGAAGGGATATGCGTACCCTCCACAACCCACAAAGGATCCTCAGCTACCATTCCCTTGCTCTCCCTTCCCAATGAAAAGGTCAACTACCAACCCCTGGCCTTTTTTGCCATTTCTTTTTCTTCTTGCCCCCCTTTTTCTTTTTTGCCATTTCAAACAGAACCTTTTCTTCTCCTTCTTCTTCTGCTTTTTAAAAACAGCCACCTTTTTCTGAGGTTGCCTTCCCAAAAATTTCCGGGACCCTGCAAAGAAGAGATCCTCATTTTTTTGGATATGTTTGACAGGCCTAGGGATGTGGAGAGAGAACCCTTTTGGAGTAGCTTTCGATTCAGCAAAAGAATGTCTGAAACAGTCACGTCCCAGTGCCCTCTTGGTGACTTTTACATGCAAGCTGCACCCGTGGATGTGGAAGGTGCAATAAAGGAAGGGGGAACGCTAAGACCTATTGGCCCAACGGAGAAAGCTCGCGCTGAGCTCTTCGAGGTAAACACAACGCATATATATATATATATATATATATATGTATGTATGTATGTATGTCGTAAAACTGACTCCAAATGGTCTCCTTAAAATCTGAGCCATTTAGTGACGATTATAGATATTGGTTGCTATTTTTGTTTTTGATGGTAGGATAGAACCCACACACTCTACATCTCATAAAGGATAGAAAACAAAAAAGATAAAAAAGAAGAGGAGGAGGAAGAAGAAGAAAATCCTTCCTTCCGTTTATATTTACATAACCCAAATGGTTCCTCATGGTACCGTTCTTTGGTTTCTTCCAACTTTGGTTCTCGGCTTAATTAGTAGGTTGATCGCCCACCTGAACTTTGTCCTTTCTTGGGTTTTTGTTCGTTTGTGATTTAAAGTACACCTAATTGTCAGGAAGAGGGGGGGGGGTGGTGGGGGGTGTGGGTGGGTGGGTGCAAAAGTGGTATGCAGAGAATTCTTAAGTTGATGAATCTGTCGGTTCTTATCCTGTAAGAACCCTTTGATCGTCCCCAGATGATCCAATGGATTGGAATGGTCCCACATTTTTTTTTTCTTTTTTTAAATTTGGGTGGTTGGGGAATTTGATTGTAATAGCATCCATTTAAAAAATATATCTGTGGGTAAAGTGAAGCCACCCTTAACGCATTACTAGCTAATTGGCTACTTCTGATGCCTTCAAATGGATCTGTTAAGGATATTTCTTCCCTATATTTGAATAAATCTAATTGCTTCATTCTTATGCCAATTGCCTGTGATCCGCTAGTTCTGTTTAAAAATGTCAGGATAGTTCACACACACACACACACACACACACACACACATATATATATATATTCATACCATATTCATTCACACACACATATATAGGTGTATGCATGTCATCCAGAATGTTTGTGGTATTATTGTTTGCAATTATCAATTTTTATCACTTTAAACTTGGATAGACTTCCTAATCTCTCTCCCGCCCTCTCAGAGACACACATACACATGTCCTTATTCTCCCTATGTCCGTGGTAATGCTTCCCGTATGTCGTTATTCTCCTTTACCCGTGCAGGGTTTTTGTATGCTTTCCTCTTTCCATTTTTCCCTCTGCTCCCAGTGTTGTGCTTCGACCAACGTAACATTGGCTTTCAGCTTTTTCTTCACCCCGTAAATTTACCACCGAATGCGGATTGTAAGCTTTCCCACTCTTGTTGATGACCTCCACTCTAAATAACCCTTGTCTTAATTTACAGCCTTTGTTTATCGAATAAAACGTACTTAACAGACTGCAGTATTGGATGTATTATATAAAATATTTAATGACCTATATATGACTATTTCCATCTGGAAAGCTACATACTTAATCAGGAGAAGCTCGCATGCATCGTTGGAAAAAGGTCCATGACTCGAACCCAAAAAATTAAAACAGAAACGTAAGTTACAACGTGTGATTTTTACATAATGAAATATATTGATATATTTTAATCTTTAAATAATTTATTTTAATTATCCATTGAAATACATCGATTGAAAGTAAATATACCGATCAAAAATTAAAATACATCGATATATTTTTATTTTTAATCGATAAAAAATAGATTTTCACCTATGAACATTGAATTTAAGATTTACAGGATAGTGTTTGGGTTTATAAAAAGTAATTTTACCTATGAAAAATAATTTTTCATTTTAGGATTTAGTGTTTAGAGAACCTAAACCGTAAGCACTAAAGGCTAAACTCTAAACTATAACAAAAAAAATCACTTTTCATATGTGAATAATCACTTGGAATAGTTGAAAAGCGACTGAAAATAAAAATTCACTGGTGTATTTTCCTTTTCAACCGATGTATTTTAATTTTCAATTGGTAGAATATCCAAATACACTGGTTGAATATCAAAGTACATCGATATATTTTGTTAGACGAAAATATGCAATGCAAAATATGTTATAATCCATATTTACTTATCCATGTCCTTTAACTTTAAAGGGTAGAATCCACTGCAACTTATTTAGGACATTACATTAGTGTACAGTCTTACATGTGCTTTATGGATATTTTGATATATCAAGTGGATCACGTCCGGCACGCCTATAATTTGAATGGCTAGATGTGATGTATAATTCAGAAAATATTCAAATAATTGGTGTGTTATGTTTTCTTTTTCAAAATACAGGAGCTAGTATTATCCATCCCTACTCCGTGGAGGCTTATAAAAAGAGGTAGGAGAGCTGAATCAAAACTTATCAGTACAAAAAAATAGAATCATGACTCGTGACTTAGTACAATAAAAAACAACAAGAAAGCAAAGGAAACAGAAAACAAGAAAACAGCCCCTAGAAGGAGAGAAGCCTTAAGCAACATAGGGGAATTGAAGCCTATTGAGGGATATAATGCCATGAATCTTCCTAGGGAGCTGGTATGTAGAGTCAAAAAAGCACGGGTCATCGTTCCCAAGGCCTACAATGTGGTGAGCGAGAGTATTCACAGCACGATGAACATAGTCCAACGAGTCAATCCGATGCATCTAGCCTCTAAGGAGTTGAAAATCGTTCTTAACGTATCAAGGAATCTCCAATTTACCTTTCCATCGGTAGAATACCATTGTCGAATCAGTTTCAACTTGAAAATGCATCATAGACAGCGCAACAAAGGAGAAAGCGTGCAAAAGAATTTGTAAAATTGCAGAATCGTCATGAATATACTCCCATTTACAAGCAGCACTAACAAGAAAGTCACCCTGACAATTCCTAACCACCCAACCACCAAAGGAATGGTTAACTCCATAAGAGACAGCAACATCAAGTTTAAAACATAAAGAGGTTTGACCCAGGATAAAGCCAGTGTAAGGGCTTTTGGGAACGGATCCAAGAGTGAAGGCTGAAATCATCCCAACTTTTATGTAACATGTAGCCATTATTATGAAGAGGAAAATTGCCATGAATAATACAATTTTTGATATACCACACATTAATCCAAATAAAACAAATCAAGCCCTTATTGATGTTGTTCTTGGGAGAACTAACTGAGGCACGTAAGATATCAAAAAATTGGGTAGGGGAGATATGAGCATAATGAGCTTTGTCAAAAACCCAAGAATCGACATTATAAGCCAATGTGCTATCTCTGAATAAGTGAGTAGCAGATTCACACGAAGCATTGGTGCAACAGACACATTTAGAAGCAAGGGGAATATGAAGTTTCATGATGTTCATTAGTAGGCAAACTACCATGTAGGATGCGCTAGCTGCAAAGAAGTAACCACAGAGGAAGCTTAAGGTTCTAGAGGAGTTTCATGGAGGGGTCAGACAATGTTGGGAAAATTACTATCGTAAGCCGATGCGGCAGTAAAGGAGCTAGAGGGGGATGCCTTCCAAAGAGGCTTGTCAGGTAAATTGTCCAAGGAGTTGTTTTGAATAAGAGATCGGATATGAGGCAGAATCATTTAGAACAAAGGAGTACTGTAATCATTGGAGAGGACATCTTTAACCAGGATCGGGTCCAGATTGGCAAAAGGTGGAAGAAAATCCTTAAGGGGGAGTCACCCACCCAAAGGTCAGTCCAAAAATCAACATTACCCTCATGAGTTTCCCAGTGAATAAAGGGTTTCATTTGAATAAAAGAGTCACGCATAGCTTTGATTCTAGCAAGGAGATTGCCATGAAGACAAGTGCCATAAAGCTGTTTAATCAGAATGACATAAGTAGAGTCATGAAAAAGAACATTCTAGGCACGCTTCATTCTAAGGGACCTGATCAGAAGAGAGAGAGAGAGGTCACAAACACCAAGACCTCCAAAATTGGGAGGACACGTAACTTTTCTCCAACTAACCCAATGATGCCTACAAGCAGATTCAGAGGATCCCCATAAAAAAATCGCAAAGATGTTCTCCAGTTTATGGTAAACAGCTTTAGGAACTTCAAGAACATACAAAATATGTATAGGGATGGAGGAAAGGACATGCTTAATTAGGAATAGTCTCGCCGAAGCAGAGAGAAGATTGGCCTTCTAGGAGGCAAGTTTAGATTGAACCTTCTCAATGATGGAATGGAAGAGATTTTGGTATGCCCAGGAAAAATAGGACAGCTGAGATAGGTGAAAGGAAAGGTCCCCAACTGAAAACCTATAATCTGCAAGATACGGATAAGCCTACTAGAAGGGAAATGCTTTCCAACAAAACAATAGCGTTTAAACAAACTGACCTGAATGAAAATCATCCGCATAAAGGTTAGAGATGCGAATGAAAGGTTAGAGATGGAATTTTGCAAGGTTAGAGATGGAATTGAGAGTGCCATTTAAGAAAATAATAATATCATCCGCATAAAGGAGGACAATCGGAGGGGAGACACCCCTTTTAACAGAAAAGGGATTAATTTTGCCCGTGAAAACAAGTTCTTTAAGGCCTCAAATGAAAGGTTCCATGAAAATATCAAAAAGATAGGGAGAAAGTTGATCCCCTTGGCGAAGGTCATGGGACACTTCAAAGAAATGAGAGGAGACACCATCAACAACGATAGAAGACCCACAGTGTTCCACACAAGCCTTGATGAGGCTAATACACTTCTTGGAAAACCCAAATTTTTCCATCACTTGATACAAGCATACCACTCAACTCTATCATAAGCTTTTTCAAGGTCGAGATGGAGAATGATATTAGAGCCAAAAACTTTACAGTCAATTCTCTGAGTGAGTTCAAAGGTAGAAGTAATATGATCAAATATGGATCTACCTTTAATAAAACCAGCCTTCTCAGGTGAAATCAGATTTGGAAGGATATTACTGAGACGATTAGCCAAAATCCCAGAGGCAATCTTAGAGCACACATTGCAAAGGTTGATAGGTCCAAAGTCCGAAATATGCAAAGTTGAGAGCTTTTTAGCAATAAGAGAAATGAAAGTATTGTTGAAGGCTGTAGGAGCAGACTAAGTGGAGAAAAAGGATGATATGGCAGCCACCAGATCGACTTTCAAAATATCCCAGAATGCTAGAAGAAATACAGCATTAAAGTCATCAGGACCCAGGGATCGGTTGTTGGGCATGGTGGATAAAGTGTCAAAGATTTCTTTCTCAGAAGGAGGCTGAGAGAGATTGTTAGAGTCATCTTGAGAAACCAAAGGAGGAATAACCTCAAGGAATTTATCAATGGAAGTAAAGCCCTTCGAGGAGAGAAGGTTTTGAAAATAGTTAACCAAGCTTGTAACAGCAAGATCCCAGGAACCATTACCAGGAAGGGCAGATATGGAATTACAGGAGCGTTTAGCAAATCTACCCTTAATATAAGAAAAGGAAAATTTGTTATTTCTTTCGCCATCTTTGATCCATTTCATCTTAGCAATCTGATGAAGATAGTCATTCTATTTGGCCAAAGTGTCCTCAAGTTTGATTCTAACAGAGTTGAGCTTAGCATCCAACTTGTCGTTCCAAGCGAAAGAGAGTTTAGTATCCATGTCTTCATAGAGGGCCTCTAAACTTTCCAGCCGCATATGAATATTACCAACAGTCGATCAATTCCAAGATTTAATAGCCTTTTTCAAAATACTCAATTTGGAGCAAAGATAATCAATGGGGTTAAGGGAAGAATTGATAGTACTTTGATCCCAAACAGTAGAAATCAGCCTGCGAAGAGAGCTTTCTCTAAGCCACATACTCTGGAAATGGAAAGGATGGGGCATGTGGTCGGTTGGAGTAGAGAAGGAAAGAAAGATAGGGCATGGTCAAAATTGCTCTGTGGTAAGTATTTGCCAGTATGGGAGAAATTTAACCAAACCTTAGTAGATAGGATACGGTCCAATTTTTGATAAATACGAGCCGAACCTTTTCAATCGTTACACCGGGACAATTGGCTCCCACCTAATGGCAGATCAACTAAAGAAAGGGAGTCAATAAAGTTAGAAAAATCCAAAACTTGAGCATCCCTAGAAGGGGCACCTCCACTTTTCTCCAAAGGACGAAGGATATAGTTGAAATCGCCACTAACAAGCAAGGGTAAATGGAAAGAGTGATGGAAATTAGAAAGATGATGCCGCAGTGAGATTCTACAATCGTTACATGGCATAGACCGTTGAAATCATAATGGATTTAGAGTTGACCTTGCACAAAATAGATAAGGCTTGAGGCATAGCTTCAACAATGGAAATATCAATAGAGTTTTTGGAGAAACACTAGACATTCAAGGCCCTAGAATCAACAAAAGCATTATCGAATCTAATGACATCCTTAATAGCCCGAGAATTGCCAGAATCAGAGAAAGGCTCAAGAATAAAGATAAGATCAAGATGGAATTTGGAAATCAAATGATTAAGGCGATTGAGAGTAGGCACATTAAGAATGCCTCTACGATTCTAGAAAAGACTCTTCATTGCGCAAAGGCTATAGATCTTGATTTCGATCAACTTCTAGTCATTCTACCAGTACCACTAAAGGATCAACCTCCACAGGCTCCTCCAGTTGTAAGGGAAGAATGTGCCACATATGCCATATCCTCAAATGATCTAGAGCCAAACTTAGAATCTAAATATCTAGAGGACTCCTCCTCAGACCAAGATTTATAAACGTTTGGATTATTGTTCTTAAAAAGATCTTTTTCATTAAGTATCTCGGTGATCAAGGGAGGGTTAGGGTCAGGTGTGAGGGGGGGTGGGGTTGTTTGGGGAGGAGCAGGTAAAGGCAGATAGATACCCTAGTTATAGGATTATTATGAAGATCCTTAAGAGTCCTTGGAGTAAAAAGATTTATCCAATTCATTATCCTCAGATTTAGAATCGTTGCTAGAAGGATAATCGATTTTAACAGGCATACAATTGATTAGCAGCGAACTCGTCGTTAAAGACAGAACCGCAGGATCGTTTAAGACATTTTGAATATGGTGATATAAATGATACGTTTTGGTGTGTTACGATCTTATCTAAAGCCACCATATTTTTGTCACTTTTTAGTTATATTTAGTTTACCAAATTACGCTTTTATATATTATCCCGTAATCCCTTCAAAGCGACAAAGGAAAAACTCAAAAGGAAAGAAAAATAGCTTTCAATATGAGAAAGAAAACTGCTTGGTTTTCTCGGTTTTGTCCAGCCCATCTAATATAAAATATGGCCTGAGTATAGAAACATAAAAATTGATATATTTTGTAATATATTGATAATGATATATTATTGTAAAATTATTTTTAATTATTTTATATCAATGTAAAATTATTATGAATTATTTTACATCAGTATATCATAAATCACTTTGTATCGATATCAATTATTCTATGGCTATTTTACATTAATATAAATTATTAAAAATTACTTTGTAGCGATACAAAATTATTTTATAATTATTTTATATCGATGTAAAATCAACTAAAATCACTTTTCACTGATGTCCCATGTGAACACATTACAAAATGCATCGTGTAATGTATTTTTATATATTTTAATTATAAAATACTTTTGATTATGCACTTCTTTTTATCACCCCCGTCTCTCCCCCAAAAAATGAAGAAAAGAAACAAAAAAAAAAAAAATCTGTCATTCGATGATTTTATTTTCCACCATTCAAAAATGGGAGAAAAAATTAATCTCCATCTCTTTGGTACCGGCTGCATTACATCTAAAACCCATTTGTTTGAACATCCCAATCAACTCTGTGGTCATCCATGAAGTCCTTAAACGAACTATAAACATATATAGTTGCTAAGCTACCAAGTGGCTTGCCAATTAATTTTCTGAAACAAACGGGCCCTTTCTCTCTTTGTTCCTTCATTACTCTTGGGTAATCTGTATGTTATGATATGCTTACTCCATCCCAACCTCAATCTCAAGTTATCATATATATTCAAAGCAATGTTTTAAAAAACATACCTAACCATCCAGCAAGTTTTCAACAATTTAAGATGCGGTTTGACTGATTAACCGAAAAAATAGACTGTGACACCTATAATTCCCTTTGGTATTTTTAATCATCCAAATACATATCCAATGTAAAAGAGATTGCAATTCTGTCGTCACTATTTCTAGCTACTTAACTAAGATATGTTTAGACTTATACTCTGATTCACATAACTAAAAATCATTATATATGTAATACTTGTTTAGGGAATAAACAAATTTACTCGCTTCTCTTCGATTTTACCCGGAGAGCTTACGTGTTTTGCCAATGCCATATGGATGGTAATAAAATAATAAAAGAGCTTTTACACGTACTCTACCATAAAGTTTCAAAATTAATATAACATCGTCA
Source organism: Thalassia testudinum (assembly GCA_037157565.1). NCBI lineage: Eukaryota > Viridiplantae > Streptophyta > Magnoliopsida > Alismatales > Hydrocharitaceae > Thalassia > Thalassia testudinum. The sequence continues at coordinate 933,125 of JAZHRO010000038.1, forward strand.
TATTTCTAATATTTGCTTTGAGTACCACAAAAAAGTGATGTCACTCTCACATTTATCACTATATTAATTAACACTATTAAATTTAATGATGATGAAATAAAAGTCAGAAAATATTATTTTTTTATACATAATTTTTATTTTTTTCCTCACCTCCAACCTCCTCCCCCCTCTACCTTCCCTCATCGGACCTCCCCTCAATAGACCTCTGCAACTCCCCAAATCGCATTGCACCTCACAGGACATCATCGGAACTCACCAAGTCTCCCTTACCATGCCTTCTCCTCCCTCCCCAACGTCTCCCACCTCCACGCTTGATACCTCTCCAAGCTCGACCTCAACTCCTCCTCCCACCTCTTTGCTGTTTGCGAATGCATCCTTCCCATCTCCCAAGACAACCTCATCATCCAATAGGTCTCCCAACCCCTCTATACCCTCTACGTGCCTCTCCCCCTCACCCTCACTTGTGATGGTGGACCAATCCCTAGTAGTGACACCAAACCTCTAGTCGAATGCCAAAACAATCTTGGCAGGCTTGTGATTGGGCAATAAGAAGCACACAATGTAATCCCCTTCATCTGACTCTACCTTCTCCCTAAGGTGAATCTTATTGTCGTGGGGAGGCATCACCTGAGTGGATTGCCCAATCGCACCTCACCTAACACTACCAACAAAAGGATGAGGTTGACACAAGAATTGAGGGGGAGTCAATCTTGTAGGAGTTCGGGAGGGGCTGTGCTCTTGCTGTTGCTAGTGGTGGTGGTGCATGGTAAGGATACCTCTCGTAGGAGAGGATGGAGTAGGGATGAACGATAGTAAACTTATTGATGGATATATGGCATTGAGCTTGATGTCCTTCGTGACACACTTGGAGGGACTGGAGGCCTTTGAGAAGCCTAATGAGGTTGTGGAGGTGCAAAAGGATATGAGAGGCAGTGTTTCGATGATGTCTAATGTGAAGGTTTGTGAGGAGGTAAAGCTTTGTTGAGGGGATGCTTGGCGAGGGAAGGTAGAGGAGGTGGAAGAGAAGAAGGGAAAAGATAGTTTTGAGGGTAAAAAAAAAAAATCTTATTTTTTGATCCATGATCACTAAGTTTAGCTGTAATATAACTAACAAAGTGATGACTGCAAAAGTGTTGTCACTTTTTCAATGACATTAAAACCAATATTGAGAACATGATAACATTATATTGATTTCAAAAGTTTACAATAACATCTGTGTAAAAACTCCAAAAATATATAAATGTATAATTACAATAAGGTTTGATATGCAAATGTACATTTGTATGTTTGGATATATGTATTCATACACACATCGAAGGAGGTTCATTTTTTATGGCTTAAGTATTACAAAATTTAACTTTAATAGATGTAAGTGTTCGGAGTATTGGATTAGTTTTAAATTTGATGTATAACATATTCATATAGAGTAATTTCAATCTCCAAATTTTCAATTCAAAATATTACCACACCTATACATAAGTTATGTATAAATTATCTACATACTCTCTTCCCTTTTCCCTATATATATATCTATATATATATATATATAAGAATTATCAAATAAACACCAATAATCCTTTTGTCAAGAGCAATCATAATAACTATGGATTTAGTGATCTAAACTTTGGTAGACATTGTCAAATAGAATGAGAAAGTGAGGTGGAAGTTGGATTGTTCATCTATATATGGTTGTCACATGCTAGTATTTGGAATTGTTGGTGGGGGTGAACTTTCCTAGAAAATCTACCAGAACCTAACCTTTGATGATTAGTTAGGAGTAATATTAATATCAAATTTCACCAACTCCGAGGCCCAATGCATTTGCCTAGAACCTGTTGGTTTATTTTGTATTCCTTTTAAAGACTAATTAGTGAGCATTATTATGGTGTGAACTTGAATATAAGAGTGCATCTTTTGAGCAACGACAACCAGGGCTAGATTAGGGATGCAAATAGGTTGGGTATAAGTTAAGTTTGACTAAACTTATACCCATATCCATTTATAAAATTCATATCTATATCCTATCCATTTACCTATCGAGTAGGAAAATTAAATCCATATCCATATCGATCATCTGTCGGGTATCCATTTATCCATTAATTATTCATTTATAAATGAATCCTACAAAAAAATCAAGCCTCCAATAAAGTCAAACAAGATAAAAAATTTACACGAATCATTAATTGTTTGCAACAAAATTCAAATGATATACTAATTATATCATTCATAAAATAAACATATATCACTTTTCACCAATAAAATAGTAGTAGCATATCAAATATAACATAGAAAGTAAAAAAATAAAATAAACATAATGATATTTCAACACAACAATAAAGTACTAATATGGTTACATTCATTTAAAATATTCACAAAACTGATTATGATCCCATCTCAAGACACATCTTCATCCCATAGAGACAAATAAGAAATAAGTGTGAGCGTAATAATAGATTTTTAACTAATATTATCTTGGTTAAAAATTTATCTTTATTAGGCAAGTTAACTCACCATAGTAGAGTTTTCAGTTATACATCCCCATGAGTTGGATCATGTAGATCATGATTTTCACATTACACATATCTTGAGATGGGATAATCATTAACGATATTTTTTTAGTTAAAACATTATTAACTATTTATCTCAAAATCTTCATCTACATCTTCCCTTGCATTTTACAATGCATTTATATCAACATTCCTCCCTATAATATAATTGGATATATCAATACAACAATTTATTTTAGTAATAATAGAGGCAAAATATTTAAAAAAAGTATGTTAGTACCTAAGATGCCAACTTTAGGAACACATCATGGCTTCCAATGTTGAAGGACAAAGTCTCCTGTGATGAAGACTTAAATTCCTGTCACTTATAGTAGATGCAAATTTCGAAGCAGCAATGGAGACATGAACGACAAGTATATCTCTAGCAATCAACTACAAAATTGAGAATTTCATGTCATTAGTCTTCCATTAAATCAGTTTGTCAAACTTTGGAGGTCTTGACAATAAGCCATCCTCAAGATATAGTAATCCAACATTGACTTCGTATTAACATTTTTACAATCACGGCTCACAAATTTGTTAGGCAGAAGACTTTAATCACCTGACTAATGGGTTTAGGAGTAGTTAGTCTACTTTAGGCTAGACGGACAATCTACCTAACGGTGAGTGATCCTCCTAATGATGCTTTGGTGAGTGATCAGCTTGATTCAAGGAGGCATGTGGTGTTAATTGTTGCGAGCGAAAAGAGGAGATGTAATATGCGTTCGTTGTAGTACACTCCTAAATTGCACAACACATTTAAATTTGTAAAACTCAGATTTAAATTGGAGTTTGAGGTCATTCGCAAGGAGCAAATATAGAACTCATGCATTAATCTTCATTCATAATAAATGAGCACAGTAAATTGAGTACAATAGAAGATATGCAATGAATAAAAGGTCAGAATCGATAACCAAATGTATCTCAGAAGATGTAGAGACAAAAAGAACAAAGAGAACCTAAAAAGTGATTATTTAGATCACCATTTAAATCCCTCTAATTAAGTATGCATCTCATATTCAATTTATTCAAATAACCCAATAGTACCTTTAATCAATTCAATGTAGGTACTTAAATAATCCAATAGTACCAGAATCAAGGGATCAATCAGACATCGCCAAACATAACCAGACAATTTAACTTTCACAACATAGAGCCTCACAGAAGGCACAACATCAGAGCACAAGGCTTCTCACAAGAGCCTTCCTTCTTCTTCAAGCCTTTCAAGAGCAAGGCCTTCAAGCACAAGCACACGGCTAAGTGTTAGCCTTCCTTCCTTCAACACATGCCCAAAGCACTTCAGTGCAAAACCCACCCCCCTCCCCTCACAGATCCTCTTCCTTTTCTCTTAGGTAATCGGGTATAGGTTCAAGTAAGTCAAGAAATCGGATCCTGTATGGTGGCCAGACCCGCGTGTTGTGTGCACGGGCGAGGCGTGAGGGGCATGTGAAGTGAGGACCCGACCCCTGGTGACTTGGGCAAATAATGGATATCAGAAAATCAATTTGTGCTGTCGCGAGTTTGTCTGTTCACGAAGTAGGACTAAACGTCCCCATCTTTGAGCGTGCAGCTGGAGTCGCATCTCCAATTGGAGCAGCTGCTGAGGCTCTTCCACTCGATTGAAGCCCTAGAAAGGTTCCTGGGACTGGGCTGCAGTGTCTAGAGGTGGTAGCAGGGTTGGGGTAGGTTGGAGAGAGGTGGACGGAGTCGGAGACGATGGCGACGACGGCAAGACCCGTAAGTCACAAATACGGGTTCAAAAGCCTCGGTTAAAATGCTCTTGAGCTTCGTTGGAGGATGGCGAAGGTGATGGTCGGGCTCTTGTGTCGTGCGGTTGCGTGTCGTGACATGGCGAGGTCAAGGAAGAGGTGTGGTGGTGGTGGTGTTAGGTGGAGCTTTGGAGTGGGTAATTTGCGAGGTCGTTTGGAGGTCTGTGGCATTGGGGTAACCTTGCCGGAGCGTGGTTGGATGTGGGGAAGATGGTGTGGTTGAGGGCGAGTTGGCAGTCGAAACAGGAGAGGAATGGGATAGGGAGATTTAGGAGAAGAGGGAGAAGATAGGACCTAAATTAATGGATGAAAGGGTAAGGAGGGCGCTAGCTGTGATTGGCTGGTGTCGGGGAAGGTGAAGCCTCTGGTGATGGAGCAGCGATGACGAAGAGGGTCTGGGCACTCCTGCTGTGGCTGGCGAGGAGTGGAGGAAGGTGAGGAAGACGGTCTTGCTGCTTATAGTATGTGGCAGCAGGCAAGGAGGTTAGATGTAGAAGGGTCATCGGAGCTGCAGTGGAGGTGGCCAGAGAGGAAAATTGGTGAAGAAATGAGGCCAATCTGGGCTAGTTTTGGACGGTGGGAGATGCTAAAGCTTATATAGAGCTCCATTGTGCTCTTAATTCCTAAATTGAGTGACATTTTCTCCAAGAAATAGAGTTTCCTCTTTCTAAAACGAGACCTCGGTGGAGCTTTTCAGGCTCCAATCAGGCAAAACTTGAGGTGCAATCGACAAGAAATCCTTCAAGGACCAATCCCTTTAAATTTGAAGGGATTTACTTGCCAAATGCAAGAGCTTTCCCTCTTTGAAGTCGGCGGTCTTTGGGTTTTGGGACTCTGTGTGGGAATCAGGTGGCAAGGGGTTGTTGGTAAAGAAGATGACAAAGACAGGAGGCTATACGCAAGGAATGTCAAAAGCTAGGGGCTTATATATGAAGAACATAGTTTAAATGAACTAAAATGCAAATTAGGTCAAGGTGAACTCTAATTGAGCCCAAATTCTCGTACAAACCTAATTTGAACCGAAGGATTCTGATGGTGAAGTTGGATTTTAGCTTTGACCAAGTTTGATTGGACAATATGCATAGAAACCTAAATTAGGGTAGAAATCTGTCTAAGACTCTATTCATGGTCAAAATAGGTTTAAATTGTCAAATAAAGTACACAAAACCTCAAGGAATACTTTTCTATGAATTTTAAAAGGTTTAGATAAATTTTATCCTGACTGGAACCTCTGTAATTTAAGCGGATCTGAAATTAGGGTTTTGAGTGCTGTATCAATTCTTGAAATACGTGAAATCCTGTTCTGTCTATGTAGACCCACTTATTAGAATTTAATGCCCACTAGACCTTATATTAACACTTGGAAAATCCCGTGGTTACTCTGCTTTCATGATATGATGTTAAAAGTGCAGAATTAACCCTGATTTAGTGTTCTTCTCTCAAAATGGATATGCAAGGAAATATGACTCTCAGGCGACTATGTAGGAGCATCTATCACTTGATTATGACTAATTAAAGCTAGTTATGACTCATGATGATGTTATCATCATTAACACACCATAATCATTGATTTTGATGATAACAAAACATCTGTTATTTAATATTTGCATTGGAGATTAAGATTTCAACTTGAATACAAATGGAAGAAAGCATGATGGAAGTTCAAAATCAATCTCCATTGACTCATGGAAGAGCTTGAAGGACAAAAGCATCAAGGATCATGATGGAGGAGCATAGGAAGAAAGGCTATAGCTTGAAGTCTTAAAGAATAGGATTAGTTTGATTGAGTTGTAATTGTTATATTTAGTTTGCTCTTTTCTTTTCCTTATATACTTGTTAAAAAGCTCAAAATATGATAACCTAAGTTCTTGACACACTCACTTAATCTTAGGACACTTAGACAAACCATAGAATTAAGTTAGGAAGCCAGAATAACAAACATGCTTCTTTATCAGATGTCCAACATCGTAGTTAAAACGTTTGATAACCCTTTTTAAGATGTCTGGACTTTTGACCAGACCATTAACTAGAACCTGACGAGTCGATTTTCGATTTCGAAGGTGATGATTAAGATGATTGATCGTTGTATTTTTAAGTGGTGGAAAATCGACTAATCAAAGTATGGAATTAAAATTAAACCACTCATAGAAAAGCAGGTTGTGTTCATAGGAAGGCAATGGCCTATTTAAACTTGCAAGGGTCAAAAATCGATGTTTACTATTAATTTCGTCAAGAAATCGAGTCAAAATCACTTTCAGATTAGGTAAATAATAAGAGCTAATGCTAAAATAGCTATTTTGCACAACTGAATGATATTTTGCAATACAACACAATAAAATAGTAATAAAATTTGACAATGGCACTAAATGTAATAACTAATACCCTCTTCACTGTAACAAGGTAGCTGTGGCCAGGCCGCTACTTTTGGTGGTGGTGGCGAAGCAAGGCATGGCTGGAGGTGGCCAGTCGGAGGAGAGGAGCGGCGGCAGGTGGCGGTGGCTGCAGCTCTTTGCTACTGCTGGAAGCGCGGAGGCATGCATGCAAAGAGGTACTGCAGCACGCACGAGTGCTGGAGGGGTTGACGAGGGCATGCGCTGGCTGTGCGAGCACACACGTGGAAGCTGTTGGAGGAGTGCGACCGCAGGTGCTGCTGCTGTAGGCTACAGGCGTAGGGAACGGTGCTGCGTGCTGTTGAAGGGGATGCAGGCGCGTGCTGGGAATGAAGGCAAGGGGCACGCGCTAAAGGTGGCGCGCGCTGGAGGCGAAGGGGCATGTGCCGCTGCACATGTTGCTGCAGTTGCAGGCGTGGCGAAGGCACAACAAGGGGGTGCGCCTGTGCGTGTGTGTGCAGAGGGCTAGCCGGGGCGCGGTTGCTCGCTGCTGCTGTGCATGCGGAAAGGCGTGGCACGCGCGCGAGGAGAGGGTGATGACAGGTGGGTCCGTTGGCATTGGAGGTGATGTTGGGTTCTCTTAAGCAACAAAAGGAGATGAAGAAGGAGAAGTGAAGGTGGTGCCGGTGGATCTTCAGACGTCTGAGAACATTCCCAAAAGTCTTAAATGCGTAAGGTGGTGGCTGCTGGTGCATGGCTACGGTGGTGGTGATGGTGGTGGTGCATGCTGTTGTTGCAGTGTGGAGGGACGTGCAAACTGTGGTGCTCACGGTGGTGCAGCTGCTCCGATTTGGCAGAGCGTCCTGCCACAACGCACTCCCCTGGTGGTGGAGCAGATTGCCGTAGTCGAGGTTGGTGATGGTGGAAAGGACGAGAAGGTGTTCTCTGCACAGTAGCTAATGGGGTGGAGGCCTGCTGGTGCACGTGGAAGGAGCCCTTCTTTTATGTTTGTAGGAACGTGGAGAAGATGGAGCGACGACGACGTGCAAGATCCACTTTCTTCAGCCATTAAGATGCTCCTTCATTGTTCGGAGGCTGTTGCTGTAGAGAAGAAGAGAATAAAAATAAATAATAAAAATATTAGTTTATTTATGTACAAACCCTCAATAAAATATTAATTCTAATATATGCATATAATGTAACCTAAAGACTAATGCATGTTATTCTAATGCATGCTAAATAATTTAAATATGGAATGCATACAAGCAAATATATATAAACTAAATTATTTATATCTTAATGCATGCTATGTATATGTTAATATTAATCTAATGCCTAGGCACTTAAGCAACTAATTAGCCCACAAATATGGGTTCATCAAATGTCCTCATGCCTAGTTTTTGCTAGTCTCTAGCAAACTCAAGCAATAACCTAGCTCTCCAAGTGAACTAGCCAACCTAATCGATGTTCCTTTAGAAACATGTTAAGTTCAGACTTTAGACCTAAGGTTCCCAAGTAGTTGCTAAGTTACAAACTCGATTGGCTAAGGATGAGTTGTAGGCACAGGTTTCCCTGATTCCTAACTCTACCCTAAGGTCTATTGGTCCCAGAGATTAAAGCATCTGTGTATGTGCAATGATCTGATTTATTTAAGGTTGATATGATTGCCAACCTGAAAAGAGGATTTTTTTTCGCTAATATATACATATATATATGGATGGAGCAATTAGACGGGCTAGAGTGTTGATCCTCATGAAATTAGGCAAATAGAAAAGCATTCTTCATGAAGATAAGTCAAATGTGTTCTTCAGAAGAGTAACCACTATGGAATAAGGTTTGTTGATCCACAGGAGTTCATTGCTTCAAATAAAGAACTTCCACATTAAGTGTTGAGATAGTCAAAGATCTTTATCTCCAAGAAGATAATCAGTAGCATTAAGTCCTTTCTAGGCTAAGAGTAGTAGGATAGGAAAAGGCCTTCATCTCCAAGTTTAAAGACTCTTGAATTAGAACTTTATGGAGAAGGTAGGGAAAACATCTCAATAACTAAGAAGTAAATGTGCAACATCTTGATATAAAGGAAGGCAATAATGAAGAAGTCTTGAACAGAGTTGAAGCTCAAGGATTATCGGAGATATTCATTTGAAAATTTTCTCCTTCAATTAGTGGGAAAAATTGGAAAAAAATATCCATCACTACATAAATTCTAAGTAAGAAGAGATATCTATCTCTAATAATAATCACTTTTACAACAATCTCAAAAAGAATGGGTCTTTTCTATATGGAGATTCAAAGAGTGGGCCTTTCCCAAATGGACATGCAAAATTTCTTGCTCTAATACCATGTTAATAAATACAAAATATTCACAGTAACATAATATAAATAAGGATTGTCTGTGGTGCGACAGCTCCTCTAGGAGGACCCCCCACTCAACTACAGACCTTCCCATGCGAGTTCCATTCCGAAGAGGCAAGCACCAAGCCCCCATGTCAGGGTGCCAACAATCAGCAATAGTGACATCCTATTTGCGCAAGAGAAAAAAGCACCTGGCAGATTGCTTCGGAAGAGCAACCTGTCCCATCTAGTCCTATCGCCAAAAAGAGAGTGGAACTATTGCCCATGAGGGGCAGAAGTGCCCCCAGTGCTCCATCATCGCCCCCAAAAAGGAATGCCAGAACGGTGAGTCACCTGAGCGGTGCCGAAGGACCCCCTTTGGTGGGATGTAGCTACAAAAAGAGTCCCTCAAGAGATCCTGCCACATCCCTTGCTCCCCTCAAAGAAGTCTAGAAGCCTAGTTTAGGATCAGAGAATCCGCCACCTCCTTGATCCGTCATATCACAGACCCTCCTTCCTTCTTCTTTCTACATATGGTGGCCCACCGTAGTGGTTGCATGAACCTGCCCTCACTGGTTGCTCCATGTCTAAAAAAACCCCATTTTCACCACCTCGGGCCTCTTTAGCACCGTCTTCCTTGGTCAAAAGAGCAAGAAGTGGAAGATCGAGATAGCAGAGACAATCAAGTTAAGGAAAGTATGGCGACCCCCCTTCAACAATAGTCTTCCACTCGATCCTCGCAGCCGCCCAATTTGTCGATGTTATTTCCTTGGCTTGCAAGGGATGACCCAAATAACATATCGAGAGGGAGATAGCAGGGGTGGATAGGGTTTGCGACAGGGAGGTGGTGTCGAGGGAATCTTGTCCAAAGCACACGAGGGAGGACTTGGCTCCATTCACCTTGAGGATAGAGATCTCATTGAAGATGTGGAGGAGCTTGGCGATAACCACCCCCTGCTCCAACCCTCTCTCTAAAAAGAAGACAGTCTCATCCGTATACTGCAGGACCAGGGTGAGAATCGTAGACCTGGCCGTGAGTGTATACCCCTGGAGGAGGCCCCCAGCACAAGCTCGAAAGGCCAAGCTAGCTAGAGTGTCGACCGCATGGATGAAGATAAGAGGGGCAAGTGGACACCCTTGTCAAACCCCTTTTTGAGGCTAAATCCAAGTCCTTGCTGGGCTGCCGTTGAGAAAAGAGAGAGAGGTTTTGGTGACACACCGTTGCACCCACCCTACCCACTGCTTAGGAAAATCGCACCGCCTCAGTGTCTCCGAAAGGTAAGGCCATGACAATGTGTCATAAGCCTTGAATAAATCTACCTTCCATAGGAAGGCCTTAGCCTTCCTCTTGGTCCACCCCGCCACCATATCCTGTGCCGATATGAAAGACTCCTGTAAGGACCTTCCCGCAAGGAAGGCCGACTGCAAGGACTAATAAGGGAGGTCAACACCGCATGGATCTGATTGGCCAAGACTTTACCGATAAGAGATAAATGGAGTTGGAAAGTGTAATCGACCTAAAGCTTGCCAAGCTCTCCGCCCCTGGCTTCTTTGGCAGGAGGAAAAAAAGAGAGAGATTAAGGTGTTCAAATCCAAAATTTTCCTCCTAGAACTCAGCCACCATCGCCATGATGTCTTGCTTGACCACCTCCCAAAACTCTTGGTAGAATAGGACCTGAAAGCCATTCGATCCAGGAGACCCTTCGACGTTCAGACCCCTCATCGCCTCCTTGACCCCATCCTCCGCAATAGGGTGAATTAGTGTCACTGCGTCATCAACTGACAAATGGGGCATGTCCAAAGAAGCCATCCTCCAAGAGCCACATAGGGCAACGTGCGTGGTCTAGACAAAGTAGTCAACCACAGCAGTACGGACCTCCTCGAGCGAGTCCATCACTCTATTGTATACTTAGAGGGTCGAGATGTGATTGGCCCACCTCTTAGAACTAGCAATAGTATGGAAAAATCTCGTGTTGGCATCTCCCTCCATCAGCCAAAGCTGGCGAGACTTCTTCGGCCAATCCACCTCTTGCATATGGTCTTCCTGCTGAATAATGGATTGACACTGCCAACGGTCCTCGTGCTCCTCCAGAGAGAGGCGTCAAGTCCTTTGCCACGTCCAAAGTGAAATTGAACTAAAGAGGGGGGTGAATAGTGCGGTACAAAAAAAAATGTGGAACTAAAATCCAATCGCTCAAACTTATTCACCACAAGAGACAAGTAATTTTTAGATGGAAACCCCAAAGGTAAAAAGCACCACCTAAGCCTTTCGACTTCGAATTTCCTAATCTATCGAGTCGACCAAATCCACTACGTACTACTTGAATGAGAGTGGTACAACCTCAATTACAACCATGCTACTTTAACTTGAGGGTAGCGTACCTCAAACCACTCTTCTTCATGAAGAGTATTTTATCTTACGATGGAGACGAGAATTCACCATGTGAATACCCAACCAACGAAAATGAGAAATACACCAACTTATAGAGCCCAAATGTAAGATTTAACCTAAGCTTCTATAGGAAAGAGTTACTTACCTCAAGATGGAATTAGATGAGCATGGTGTAGTAGAGATTCAATGCTCTCCGATGTATGCTAGAAAGCTTGGAGAGCAGGGGTACTTCTCTTCCAAATGATCTCTATTTCTTAAACACTCAAATGGTGAAAAGTATTTCCTTAAGATGTATCTTGCCAAGGTGAGGTCCTCTATTTATAGAGGTGTTAGGAACCTTCAAAAACATGTTGGAAAGGCCTCATAGCCGTTGGAAACAAACTCAAGGCAAATCAAGCCGAAATCAAGGTCATAATAATTCTAACAACAGAATCAGATGTCTAATTTTAGTGTTAGACGTCTAGTTAGACGTCTAATAACAATTTTGGACGTCTGATCTAAAGGGTCAGAGCTCTTGATTCTATCTAACAAAAACAAGATTTAAGTTATACGTTTGGAAACCTATTTTAAGACGTCTGGGTAAAGATTTGGACGTCTAATTCTGTGAGGGTTCGTTCCTGTTTAAGACCAAATCTAAATAGAGTTCTAGTGTAAAGAGGTCAGACAACGTATTGAACGTCTAGGCATGTTATTTGGACGTTTGAAACTAAACGTTCTCTACGAAAATTGATTCCCTAGAAGTCAATAGTTAGATTTGGTCTGACATCTTAAGATTTTGGTCTAACGTCTCTTTATCAGATGTCTAGGGGTCTCTATAGACGTCTGGGAATAATAAATAAAATATTGCTGAGTTGATTCTTGAAGATTTTGCTCAGACAGGTTAACGGTCCTATTAATGGACATCTAGAAAGGTTATCAGACGTCTGGATCTAAATCAGGGCATCTAATTGGAAAGGCACAGAATATGAATTTCTAGCCTAAATAAATGGATGTCTAGTCATAAAATTAGATGACTTAAAAATCTTGATTGAACATCTGATAATCATGTTAGACATTTAATTAGTCTGTCTGATTCCTATTTTGACTTTAGAACTCTATTTTAGGGTTTGCCTGAGTATTCTAAGGATGTGTAAGTGTTCCTAGGACTAAAGGTGATATACTTTGGGCTCTTTAACATGAATGTAAGGAAAATATAAATAGCAAATAAATAGAAGAATATGAACAACAGTTCTATCCTATTCTTCAAACTTCTTCTTCAAGCTTTCGCTCCATGCGACGCTCCTTGTCCTCCATCAAGCTCCACCATCCCTCCATGGATTTGAGCTTGAGCTCCTCGCACTCACTTCCATTTGCATTTTATCATAAAATCTTAAACTCAAATGCAAATGTTAAATAACAAGTGTTTTATTATCATTAAAATCAATGATTGTGGTGCCCTTGCACCAACACAAAGCGACAAGGGTTTCCAAGGCCTCCACCTGACGATGCTCCCTGTCCTCTTGCAGTCTTCGTTGGTGATCCTAAAGATGGTGATGAAGCAAGCGTAATCTGGTGGCTAAGGTCCTGGTGGCTGTGTCTTCCATCGGAAAGGAAGCCCAGAGCTGAGCCACCCTGTCTCTGAAACCCTCCTCCAAAAGCTAGGAGCATTGGAACCTAAATTAGCCACCCACTCTAACCCCCTCCCCACTGTCCCAGAGGATAGGGGTGTGGTCAAAAAAAGGTTGGGACATGGCAATAACCCCAGACAACTGGTGCCATTCTACCAGGTGCACATTGCAGAGGAAGCGATCAAGCCTTGACATGGCACCACTCCCACTTCGGCATGTGTACTGGGATGCTAAAGTAGGTAGACCTTCAAGATCCAATTCAACAACAACCTCATGGAAGCCCAAAGTTGACGTGTCTCCCTGACCCCTCGAACGGTCATCATGGCTTAAGCTTGCATTAAAGTCACCACCAATAAGCCACTCACCTCCTTGCACCATCTCAGCTGCCTATTGGAGTGCTTCTACCACGTTTTATAAAATAGATGCATCATAGTATAGGCGATAAAAGCGTAGCAACACTTAAAATTTATAGTACTCAAAAAAACATGAGTTCCGAGGTTGTTCGCAAGTAGCAAAAATGGAATTCAACCACTAATCGAAAGGTATACGTATGAGCACAATAATCAAATCACAAGTAATGATATGCAATGAATAGTCAATCAAAATTATATTCAGTAAATAGCCACATTGTATCTCAGGAGTCAAACAACAAAAAGATAATAGAGCTAAAAAAAGTGGTGGTTGGAACCACCAATTAATCATTTACACCGAGGCTCTATTCCCAATCAGATCTCAAGCACTTAGCCAAATTCAGAGCCTCAACTCTTTACAAATCAGACATCTGTGATCACCAACAGGTGGCTTAAACTACATGCCCAACAACCTCTCAAATTTGCCTAAGTTCCCAGGAAAATATCCATAGTGCATAAACCCCCCGCACTCACTTTGAAAACCTCTTTTTCTCTCTCCAGACTCGGACCAGTTCACTGTTCCAAACCCAAATCAAATCGGTTCAGACTGACCCAGATCAGCCTAGGCCCACGTGCATGTGGGCACAAGCGAGGGCATGCACGTGAGTTAATGGGGACCTGACCCGCTGTCTCGAAGGCAATTAGCACATGCACTCAAAACCTTAAGTACACATTTTCAATTTATCTCCCACCGATGTGGGACTATATCTTCTGCCTTATCTTGCTGCTGTTGTGAGGAGAAGCATGGGGCAATTGCTGGAGCTGTAGTTGATGTTCTTTCGAATTGAAGGTGCAGTTGTGTTGCTGAAGTGGTTTCGCACACGAGCAAGGTGGTGGCACATTGAATGGCGTATGGACGACGGCGGAAGGAAGCAGCGATATTTTCGACGGCAAAGAACAGCTGAAGCAAGGAGCATGGGCCTTAAGCCCCGATTAAAAGGCTCATGAGGATCGCTGGAGCACGGCGAGTGTGATGGCAGAGTTGGCTAGGCGTTTAGTGGACTCAGGTGACCAGATGGTAGCGGATGGGTCAGTGGTTAGATGGGTTATCCAATGAGGCTAAATAATGATCAAAGCCCCAAATTTCTTTGGGGCTTCTAATCTATGGGTCATGGCGTAGGTTGTGGTGGTGGCTATTTGTCATTTGGTGAATGATGGTGGTGTGGCGACCTCGCCTGAGTGGAGGCCGGATATGAAGAAGACGAGCAAGGAGAGAGGTGAATACGCGGTTGAGTCTATAATCTAAAGTCTTAATTCTAACATAGGGAGAAAGGGGAGTACAAGGACGTAGTCTACAGGACGAAAGGGGTAGGAAGTCCGCAGTGGTGTGCCTCGCCGGCATCGAGGATAACGAAGACTTCGGTGGTGAGAAGCGACGACGACGGAGTTAGGAGCTCCTACTTGGTCCAGTGAGGAGCGGAAGAAGATAGTGAAGATGTTGGGCCACCCAATTCAGTCGTTGGGTTGCTGGAAGAGAGGGATGGAGAGAGTTGCCGGAGCCGGTGGAGTTCGCAGCTGGAGAGGAGGGAAGACGGGGAATTCCAACATGGACTTGGCTGGGAAACACCATGGAAGTTAGGAGAGCGTAAGTAGAGCTCAAATGTGCTCTCAAATTGGAGTCGCGATTTTGGCAACTCCAAATTCTAGATTTCTTGAGCTCGCCAGAGCTCTATGCTTCAACTTAGGATTTGAGAGCTGTCTTAAATGGAAGATAATCACCTGTTAATCCCCCCAAATTTGGAGGGATTTGATTAAAGATTGAAGGAGAACTACTCCTTTAAAGTCGGCAGGTGTTGGGTTTGTCGGTGAGGAGCTTTCCTGTTTTGGACAAAGGAGAAGATGATCAAGGGACCTAACTGTACGATCAACTCAAAAGGTAGGGGGCAACGTGTAAAGACACCTGAGACTTGGGGATTCTTATGTGATAAATAAAGAATTTAAGGGTTAAAATGCAAACTAGGTCAAAATGAAATGTATTTTAGCCCAAATTTTGGTGTTAATCGAATTTGGACCCAAGTAATCTAGTGGTGAACTTAGATTTGGGTTTTGACCATGTTTAACTGGGTGAAGTATACAGAAGCCTAAATCAGGGCAAATTCCCATCAGAATCTCTATTTTTGGTCAAAATGGGTTCAGATGGTCAAACCAAAGGTACCAAACCTCTTAGAATATTTTTTAATGATTTTATAAGGTTTAGATTGAGTTTATCGTGACCAAAACCCTTTCAATTTAAGTGTGGCTTATAATTAAGGTTTTCAGTACTATTTTAGTACTTAAAATGCACAAAACCCTAATTCAGTCAGTTGGGGTTCACTTTTTGATCTTTTAAGTTTATTTGACCTTGAATTAACCCCTAATCAACCCCTTGATTAATCTGCATTTGTGATTGAATGTTAAAACTGTTGGTGCTAGAGCACCGCGATGGTTTATTTTGATGATAACAAAACATGTGTCATTTAACATTTGTACTTGAAATCTTAGATCTCATGTTAATTGCAAATGAAGACGTGGTTAGACAGAGTTCGAGCTCGCATCCATGGCGGATTGGAGGAGCTTGATGGAGAACAAAGGAGCTCCGTAAGGAATGATAGCTTGAAGAAGGAAGGAGATAAAGAATATGATAGATTTCCTTTCCTTTGTACTATATATTTTTGTTTCTTTTGTTGCTTTTTAGTTTTGTTTCTTAGATTCATGTTAAAGAGCCTCAAAGAACCCTCATGGTAGTCCTAGGAACACTTGCACAACTCTATGATACTTAGGTTTTCTATAGAGAACTTAGAAAAATAAAATAAGATTTAGACAGTCTTTTCAGACGTCTAATCTGGATTTCAGACGTCTGATAAAAATTTTTAAAACATCTGACTGTTGACTCAGACGTCCGATTATTTAGGCTGGACTTAGTTAGTTCTGTCTGATGAAATCAGCCATCCAGACCTTAATCCAGACGTCTTAGAAGACATCTGATGCCTTTGCCAGATGTCAAATTAGTGGACCGTTAGCTTCCTTAGCAAACGTTGAGGAAACGACCGTTAGCCTCGTATCAGACGTCCGTAGAGGACTCCAAACGTCTGATACATGACCGTTTTGCCTCGACTAACCGAAAATCTTCCTTCAGAGATTTTATAGGCGTTAGACTCGTTGGGAATCCATTTCCAAAGAACAAATAGGTTTCTAGACATCCAGACCTTGTGCCAGATGTCCTGTGTGTCGTCTGATGGACTTTCACTAGAACCCTATTTCGATCTAATTCAAGTTAAGAAGGAAACCCGCCTAAAATCAGACGTCTGACTTAGTTCCCAGACGTCTTAAATGAGTTTTCCAGACGTCTGATGCAAGGACCAAACGTCTAATGACCCTGTCAGAATCATGATTAATTCTGATTTCGACCTGATTCTCTTGGGCTTTGCACCCAACGGCTATAGAAGCCTTCCAAGGCCTTCCAAAGCCTTCCTAGACCCTCTATAAATAGAGGACGACCCCTCACACACCAAGAAACACCTAGACACACCAAGTACAAGCATTTCTACATCTTTGTGTCTAATTGATCTTTAGAAGAAGCTCTCGCCCTCAAGTCTTAATTCACCTTCCAGAGAACTTCAATCCAATTGTGCACCTGTTCTCCCGCCGTAGTTCACGAAAGCGCCGTTGTGCCATTGCGTAGTTCACGCATCTGCGTCGTCGACGCACTTCCACCAAAGGGAAGTTTCCTATCTCCTATAGAAGCTAAATGTTAATATTTGTGGCTCTATAGGATTCTTGTACTTTTATTATTCTTTGGTTTGAGTATTCGCTTTGCGAATTCTCGTCTCCATCGAGGGACAAAATCTTCCTTGTGAAGAGGAGGGGTTGAGGAACGCTACCCTCGCACTTGTAGCGTGGTTGTACTTAAGGTTGAACTACCCTCGTTGAAGTAGTTCGTATAGTGGATTTGATTGACTAGATCGATCGGAAAATCCTAACTCGAGAGGGTTAGGTGGTTGTTTTCACCCGGGTTGGGTTTCCACCTAAAAATATTTGTGCCTAATTGTGTGATTGCTATTTTTGTGAGATTTATTTTTAATTCTGCATTTTTTACGTCATGCATATCTCACCCCCTCCAACTAGGTAAATCACAAAAACAACATAATTAACCTTATTTTCCTGTCTTCTTCTCAGATCAGATCAGTACAGAATTGCAATCCTCAGATGATTATTTAGGAGCATTTATCATTTGAATCTAACTAGTTTTAGTTAGTTATGATGGATGATGGTGTTACCATCACTACCGACCTGAGTTCCTCTCACAGCCTCGGTTTGTTGCTCAGAGTGCATGGCCCATAAACACATGAGATGTACAAAGTGTCCCTGTCCACCCTCATGAACGGTGTAGTAAGCATAAACTCCCCATGTGTGGAAGACACCAGCTGTAAGTGGGTCGTCTTCCACCAGACGGTGAAAACCCCTTCCCTCCCCTGTGAAGGCACACATAAAAAGTCCTACCCCCAACCCAAAGGGCACCAATCTCTAGCCTGTTGGTTGGAGATGTAGGTCTCCTGAATGACCACGCATTGCACTTGCCATTCAGTCATGTACCTCCTCAACAAGGATCTCCGCTCGCCGTCTCGAAGACCCCGCACATTCCGTGAGAGAATGCACGTCATGGCGAAGGCAGTCCAACCTGACCTGTTGTGGCTGGTCATCCACAACACCCTCCTGGCTAGACCCCTGCCCTGTGGCCTACTCCATCATCAGCACTCGCGCAAGACACTCCTCGTCAACGGTCCAAGCTCTAGACGCCCTTTAGCTGTATAGCTGAAAGCGACAAGAGGCCAAAGCTACAAGAGGCCGACATGCAAACCAACCTCTCCCTACGGACATGATGTCGGATGCTTGAGTCATCCATTTCATCAAGCACTTGGCGTTGACACATCGGCTGCGACAATGAAAGCATTTCCTCGAACGGTTGGTGTGCATCCTCCCTAACGCTTCTCCCTGGCATCGTTAGAAGTAACTTTTTACTAAAGCCTCTTTTTTAAAATGAAAAGGTAAATGTGATGGGTATGAGATTTGATTGCATAACCTCTTTGATGTTGGTTGGGGCTCTGCCATTAAGCCAACTCCTTGGTGGAGAAAATGCTTGCTTCTCCTTCACTAGTGTCTTTACCATCTTCTAATCTGTGCAGGTTTTTCTACTATCATTCAAGGCCTGCAAAGGCTTGACAAGTTTATCTATGATTAATTTCTCTTTTGGCAATAACTGACGGATGTAAAATATACACCTTTTAAACACTATCTGCTTTCACAACCTAAGGTATATAGTTTACTTTGAGGAATAGCCTTGGTTTTGGGAGACAATCTCTGTTTTTAAATTTATTTCATGGGTTATCCTTGGTGGGGTTAACCCATGTTTGGAGGAGAAAACTTGGATTTTATCAAATGTACATACAAGGTTGCATTAAGAAACCCTAGTCAACTGCACGCAGGTTTTTCTCCATTATGAAAAATAAGAATATGAGCATTCTGTCATTTTATTTCTTATGTAAAGTAAAAACTAACATGAGATATCTTATGTTTCACACAGTGAAATCTGAGTTTGTAACTTAATATGTAATCTAGCTCTAATGATATGGCTCTTAGTATCCTAAATTTGCACACATATCCCTACAATCTTAATACCTTTGACCCAACTACTCCTCCATGGAAGTTCCAAAAAGAAACTTTCCGTTTTTTTGTTGGATTTAAGTTCCTTCAATTCTAGCATTAAAAATTTGATGTGATTTTAGGCTCAATTATCCCAATAATTGAAACATGTTGCCCTGGTGACATCTTGATCTCGGTGACAAGATTATCCCCTTTTCTTTTTTCGTAGTTTTTTCAATCTTTGATTGGATTTTAATATTTAGACAAACACCATCAGACCTTTCCCTGTCATAAATTAACTTGTATCTTGTTAATTTCAAAGTTGACACCAATGGAGGAACAAAAGTATAAAATCAGGCAACTTTACGAGGACATCTACACAAATACGATAAAGTCTTGAGTCCGATCTCCAATATCGAATGTTTACATGGGCATGCATGTAAAGTTTCCAAAGGGAAGATGGAAATACAACACGTTATCATTCAAATCCATATACATATACATAAATGCTCCACTGATGCCCTGTCTACGTCACTGGTGCAGATAACTAAAAGACAAGGAGATATCCACGCCATCCCCACTAATGCTTGCCGAAACTGTTGGGGCTCACGTCCATTGTCAAGCCCTGAATCAAAGGATGATGGGAATGGGGATATCTGTTGCCTATCCCTGTCTCTATCTCTGCATTCGGGACATCATGGGACTACTCACCCCACCTCTTCCACCGACATGAGGAATTGTGGAACCGCGAGCCACACCCCTCCCTATAGAACACGACCTGCTGAGTGGTGAGTGCTGCGCTACCTGAACCCTTCCATATCCAGTTTGGAAATCTAGTTAAGCATTGTAGTAAAAAACTTTTCTTTCTCTTTCTCTTTTTTTTTTTTTAATTTAATTTTTGACCTTCTCTTTTTATGATGTGCATCAAGAGCTTCCGGGGATCTTTGTAATGAAAACTTTGCAGCAGAAATATAGGAACTTGCTGAGGCCTACTGGGATGGTATATTACCATATAAGAAAGTTAACTCATGACCAACATGTAACGTGATTAGTGATGTAGTGTAAGTAGGATGGAAATCAATGGTGCGATTAGTATCTTGTTAGTTGTCATCTTATATGTGGCGATCTTCTCGTAGGGGGAATTTTATCATCGTTGCGAGGCATCCGCAAACTAGTGTTAATTCCCATGCCTCTCCCCTCCTTTGAGGGATTCTAGCTTTTCCCTTTTACCGACGCCTACTCCAAGCTACATAACGCCTTCTTTTAAGGTGCATTTACTTGAGGGATAAATTCTATCGTTGGGATAAGTTTTAATAGGATAAGTTGAGCAGGATGTTTAGTTGGACCATGGAATAAGTAATAGGATAAAAGTAATTGACTCGTGATGCTCCTTGTGAGAGGTCATTAGGCTACATCCCTTAAACTAGCAATAATTTTTACATTCTAAAAAGAAGAAAAAAAAAAGGAAAAATAGATTAGCATAGAACGGTTAGTACATTGGAATCCAACCACACGAGAGCAAACCGATAAAAAGAAGCAAACAGATAAGTGACACGAGTCCATGGTCAACTATAAAAATTATGGTGTCGGTAGGTTCCTTCTGAAAGCGGGTGGAGCTTTTCACGCATACTTACAACGCAGCACCTCAACTTTCATAAAATTGCTAACTAGTCTGGCCAAGCAGACAAAATTTTCCAGCACCAAAAACTGGTCAAACAAACTCAAGCAGCACAACCAACTACATACATACAATGCACCTTGTCCTCCTCTCAGATTAGACCGCCACTGCTGGGGGTTACTGGAAGGGAAGATGGTGAAGCAGAACGATCCATCTCAGAGGAAAACATCGAAAAATGGCAGCAACCCATGCGAGCATTCATTCCTTGGTGCAACGTCTGTAGCAGTACTGATGGTCTTTCCAAAGAGCCGAAAGGATTTCGGAGAAGTGAGGTTGCTCTTCCCCTGGATTTAGAGCAGGCAGCACAAACAGTCAATTAATTAATCCTCGTTGAAAATAAGAACGTCGAAAGCAGGGTTGCAAACGACGCATCCGTTTCAAAAGGCAGGAAAACTATAGACTCCTTGATTAAGGGAGGAGAGGATGGAGCCTGGAGGTTCCATGGACATAGTGGGACCCTATCAGCATGCATGCCAACACATCCCTTGGGTTGACATTGTCTGGTTGCGTATTTGCTTTTATTAATCCTCTAGTTCGGATCTAAAGAGATGAGGATGGTCTTACACCTAAAATTAACTGGATTGAGAGGGAAGAGAGATCAGAGATCTGAGAGTAACTCAACCTGTTCATCCTCTGAGAGCAACACAGCGGAATCGGGGACCAACTTCTCTCCGTTTGCCTTCTGATTGGTAAACCCTGAGATGGGAGAGATGGGACCGGTAACAGATGAATCTGAAAGACTGGGATGGTTCTCAACGGCAGAAGCGGATGACCCAATCCTTTTCTCCTCAACTTTGGTTCTTGGGTATAAATTTTCTCGACCATTGGGTGAATGAGCTGACAATGGGTACACTTTATCCATAGCATTCCTTTTCCTCGGATATGGAAGCAGGGACTTCTTCTTGGGCCTGGGGGCAGGGATCTCAACAACTGAATAGACATTCCCATTGGTCGAATCACGGGCCACCTACAAGCAAAACGACAGATGAAAACTTAAACCTTTTAGCACATCCACGAGCAAAAAGGCGAGGGCAGGGATGGAGCCAGGGGGTAGGCAGGGGCATCCACCCTCCCTCACTTGTTTAATTTCCTTTAAAATTTTATACCGCGATCTTTAATTTTAGTCAACTGTCTTATATTTCACCTCTCCAATCGCTAGACTCCCACTTCCCCCTAAATTCCTGACCCTACCCGTTATCAATTGAGCTTGATACTTGTAAGCTAATTGCTTCACCTTGTTGAAGAACTTCTGCGCGTGGCTGCGAATCTGCGCGGCATTCTTAGTTCCTACGTGTTCTACAAGTTGGGTAAAATTCTAGATGTCAGTACACGAGGAAAGAGTGGAGAGTGAAGAATAAAATACCCACGAACAAATGGCCGTTACCTTTGACACTCCTCCATGCACGGCCGTGAAGCTTCACGGCTTCAAGGAATCTCCGGTGCTCCTCCCCTGTCCACTTTTCCCGTGGCTTTGTTAAGGTGTATGGTTTCCTCACCTGTTTGAGATTGCAAGGAAACATACAGGTCCACTTCTTAGATGTATTGAGATTGGTGCGAATGAACTTCTACGCAATTCAAGAGGAAGGAGACCTTTGGTGCAATTTGGTCTTGCAAGGAACGCGGAACCTTCATCTGGTGGTTGTTTGCACATGACATATTTCCATTCACAGAGCCCAAAGCGTTAAAGCGGAGAATGCACATCTCACGCCTCTAAACCTGCTTAATCGACAAAGTATCAATATCTACAATAACTTACGGTAATGTGATGAAAGATTAGCATGACAGAATAGTAGCAATCCTATCAAATGCAATGTTATTGGCTTGGATTGGATTTGATTTTCATCTCTGACGGATTAGAGGTTGACGTGGAAACTTACGCAATCCACTGAAAAATCGAAAGTCCCAATCCAATTTGTTACGTGTAAACTTAAACCCCTATGGGATTTCTGCTGTAATGCACACATGTTAAATAAGTGGTCTACCTGTTTCTTATGGTTTACAACATACCCCTCATTTGCAGTAAAGAAGGAAAAAAAAAAACTTATTGAACATTAAACACAAAACACATAAACCATAACTGTCATAGTTCACTGCTTATTCCTCGAAATAACTCAACATCAAATTGAAAACAAATATATTATAACTCTCAACTTTCTACTTAAGACGTATGAATTCACCCACCACATTTTGCTATTACTTATCATTCCATCTAAGTAAACATCTCCTGTATCACTTACCCCTTCCTAAATGCTGTCTAATGTGACAGTTAACCAACTCTTTTAGGCAGTGCCACTTCAGTTTTGTTTGGAGTTTTAGGTTTCAACATCGTTCAAAATCCTTATTTCTAATTCTAACTTCTGCAAGTTCATTTTCGTTTCTCTTTTAAATGTTACACGTAAACTTTTTAAGCAGTTCTTTTATTTTGAAATAATTAAGTCTAGGTGAAACTTTGAGGGTTATTTTTCAACTTATTTGGTAGAAATTGTGCTACCAAGTAAAACACAAGAAATGAAAATATATATCTATATATCTTCAGTTTTCAGACCTTGTGGCCATACAAATTTAAACAGACAAAAAAATGGCGTCATCAGCTTCATTCCAAATATCTTACCCTCTGGATTGGATTAGATCAAGGGTCAAATTGGACCACATCGAGTCCTGATCCAACATGAAAGGATTACGAAAGGATCGGATTATGGATTTGGTCAAATCCGATGCAACGTTGTACTCAAAATCATCAACAACAAATTCCATGATATTCATGCACAATAGGAAAATATGCCTTCAGAGAAGGGACCAATATACATCTACAACAGATTAAACAAAATTTGATCAAACCTTTTTGAAATTTATTTTCCACTGTACGGTGGAAAAGAGAAAACTGTCCAATTAATTTAATTTAAGCATTTTTCTCAAACATTGCAATTAAAGTATCGCAATAAAGGATGCGTTCTATGTCCGTTTTAAGTGTCAGACTAGTACAAACCGGGACCATGATTGGCCTGATAATGGAATAGACTTGGATATCCATAAGATATATAAGGCGAAGTTGGCGGGGCAGATAAGGGGCATCGGAAGCTCCATAAATAGGACTTCCACCAGTGAGAAAGGGTGCACAAAAAGACAAAGAGGTATTCCTGGGAGCCCCAAATCCCTAGATCACATCGTTTCTTAGATCTAGATTAAGCATCCAAGTTTCATGAATCGAATCCTTCCGAATCAAACTACAATGGCCCAAAATTAATTTCACTTGAAATCCATGAAACCTGTTTCTTCTGGCGGCCATCTTAAACAGGGCAAAGAGCACTAAGCTGAAAATTCCCATATACTTTTGGTAAACTGTAGCTCAAGTTACAAGGGTTCAATTCGTAACTTTAAACAATAATTCGATCTTAAACCACGAGGAAATAAATCTTGATGCCTTTTTAAACAATTCATCATAAATGATAATCTTCTCTTATAAATGAAAAAAAAAATAAAATAAAATTTCTAGGAAGGGGAAAAAAAACGGGCTACCTGAGCAGATCCTCCGACGCCCTACCAGTCAGCAAAACTGGTTTCCTCCAGTAGCATACGTGGAGGCAAATAGAGAATCAATCTAAGTTAAGGGACAAACATGAAAGATACCCCCTTCATAATCCATCTCCCCGTGACACCTCCTTCCAATCTCCGAAATTTTCCCCCTCCAAATCCCCCATGTTTATTATAAACACATAATAAATTCCCCACTCCCACTCGGGAGAGGGATGTCAAAGAAAAAGGAAGAGCAGAGAGAGCTTCCAATCAGAAAATAGCAGTGAAATAATCGAAGTCGAAAACCATAAGAAGAGTGAAGCACCAAAGAAGACAACGCGCCACAGAGCAAAATCTGATCATTATGTATATGTGATTTTATTTTTTTTTTCCTAGTTACTACGAAATGGAATAAATAGCGGAGGATAAATTGCCTGAAACGCACACAGTCGGAGAGCTCTTCGGAGTCGCAGAGAGAGAGAGAGAGAGAGAGAGAGAGAGAGAGAGAGTGAGTGAGTGGAGGTTTGTTTGAGTATGGAGGATTTAGGAGACTTTTGAGGCGGGGGATCTGGAAAGGAAAAAGGCCCGAGGGGTGCCACGTCAGCGTCCTTTTTAGGGGGGGTTAGACAACGATGGTTGACACGTGGCGACTTTGGTATTCGGGGGGCGTTTTGCTGTTCGGATAAGCATTGTTTTGGGGGGCCCCACCAGAGATGGGACTATTTGGCCAATGGCACGTAAACTCGACGGTAGATCTTTGGGTAACTTGTTGAAATGCCTTCCAATTTTGACCTGGATCTCAGGTTGGTCCTGAACCTGTTGGGACAGCTGGATTATCCCGGTCGAAGTGGGCTGTTGACTTCAAATATACTCACTTCCGCTGTAAAATATATCATATTAATATATTACACCCACCACTTATACCCCCGTGATGAAAGAGTTTCATTTTTTTATGACTGCTTATCAAGGTTTTTATTCGTTTGGATCAACTTACATTCGAAAGTCACGTGTTAAGTTAGATGAAGATAATTGTGATTTTATATATTAAGTATTATTATAGACAAATTGTCCATGCATCATGTCACATCCATTGAAGTTAATTAGATCCTTACATTAATATAAAAAGATGGTAAGGTTGATATCATCTTTTTTCGTGATGTGTGAAGAAAAATATCTTATGTGATGAAGTAAGAGAGAATCGTTAGAGTACGTACACGCATGAAGTATGATCACGGTCACATTAGTATTTTTCCTTTCTTGCTCCTCTTGATATTATGAAACCCCTTTACGCTTAGGAGTCACCAAAATCCTTCCGAGGGTTTTCTCTAAAAAGTATGTGTTGAATTGAGAGACTCCTCCTTAATCACATTGAAATTTTCTATTATGATTGATTCTATGTATCCTTCTCATTGTCCATTAAGGTAAGTCTTTAATTTGATATGACCATATTCATCGATTAAATTAGGCTTATTTATTATTTAATTTAAATCTTATGAATCATTTAATAAGATTAATTCTAACACATAATACAACCAAGTACATTAACTCATTCCCTACTTATCACCAGCCCCCTCTTTGCGGCAAATATTTGACTAATTAAAAGTTTTGTACTTCTAAAAGTAGTTTTCGTCCCCTATACATCTTAATATTGATCAGAGAAAAGAAGTGATGCAAATCAAACAGGATGTTCCTAGACCTTAGGAACGGTACCGACTTCAATCTTCTAGCAGTGGTGATGCGGAAGTAGTTGGAAAGGTAACGTTTAGAAATTTAGGAGCCATATATCTCATGGTGGTGTAGTAACTACATTTAATTGTGATCGAAATCGAGGGACTTTTAACTAAGATTATTTTTTAACGTCGATCGCCGATGTTGCTACGTATTTGAACTTGATTCGAACAATTAAGAGAAATTAAAATATATAAAAATATATTATATCACATGTTTTTCAATACGTTTGATGTAGCGCACGGTAGTAAATATTCTAGGTAAAGTGACTTTTGATAATTTTATATTAATAAAAAATAATTTTAAATAATTTTTCATCGACGTAAACTAATATTAATGGGATATTTTTATACTAATGTAAAATAAATTTAAATAATAATTTTACATTGATATATTCTGTAAATACGTTGTGAATTATATTAACTTTTTTTATTTTTATTTTTATTCTTTTTTATCCACATCTTTCGTAGAACCACATAAGTAGTTGGGTTTGCCCACGCCCTATCTTTTATCGGATCCCTTCCATTAAATATGAACGACCAACAATCAGCTTTCGTGCGCGAGAAGATTTTGTTTCGTGGTTTTTTTTTTATGAATGAGGATAAGATAAAGGAGACAAAAATAGAAGGAACGAGATAATCACGTTCATTCTATGTTGTGGAAATGAGGATAGTGTGTGCCTAAGATGACTCACCGAAGTTATCATTAGAATTCTACCATTCTTCCAACTAGAGCGTGGACAACCGGCATAGGTTTTGTTTAGATGGCATAACGTCGCGATGGCGCCGGAGAGGACTATGGCTCAAGAATGGACGTGAGGCTAAATACCCTTATGGTGTAGGGTGGAGAAGCGGTTCGACAGCTCTTATATGTATAAATATATAAATGCAAAAACATGGGAATCACTATTATAAGAAGCAAATGTATAAATTAGGGGGTATGGCTTTGGGTGATGATAGACTTTGGATGTTGTTGTAATCATTGATGATGATCGAAGAATTTTTGTACGTAAGAAATGAAATATAATTATGAATAAATAAAAAGGACTATATAATTATATGAAAATAAGGAAAATTATTGATTTAATTTCTTCCGATATGGGTGTATATTTAAAAAGAGGATCTAATTATCGATATCCAATATAAATAGGAATGATACATGTGATGGTAAATTGTAGAACCTTTAGGTTAATTGCTCCTAATGGATGCCCTTGTATTGTACATATAGGTGGGAGTTCATTGATAGAATATAAACGTAAGAGATTATATATTTGGAGATGTAATTGTTGAACTAATCGAGGATGATAAAGAATAACAAGGAGTTATTGCATTGACTATATAATCATTCAATGGGTTTGTGTAACGACTCGATTTTCGAGTCTCTACAAGATACGAGAACCGGATCGACTCGACTAATCGCAAGATCTAGTCGTTTAACAAGGAAGTAATCAAAAGAGCAACAAAATAAACCACGTTCAGCATGAATATAACTAACAGTAAGGAAATACACCAGTAAGGAAAGAAGCCACTACAGTATATACCACCGCAACAGTAGAACAACATTTATAACGTAATATAAACTGCAGGTAAAGAAAAGTACAGCGGTAACAAGAACTACTCACTACAGTGGAACAAAAAGAGGTACAAGAGAACAATGGTAACTCTACTGGACCCTACTCGGCCCAGTGTCCTCTGCAGCTGTCGACCCTGGCTGCTCAACACCTGGTCCTGAAAGGTAACGAGTGTAACACGTCAGCAAAACGCTGATTATAATGGCAACTAAAATAAAAAAAACAGTAGAGTGTATAGTAGCTGTTATGTTATGTTACTTTCTTTAATTACATCTTTCTATTGTCTCACAATTTATCTATTTCTCATATCCTTCACTTGATCTCGAATGTTCCTCGTGGGAACGATCTTGATTGCAGTCTTTTCCGAACAGTAGAAGTAGCACGTGGTGCTCTCCTAGCCGGGAGAGTCCCCCGTGGTGATCCTACTCTTAGTTAACTACCCCAGGGTCACGGACAGACGTAACGGTGACTACGGCACGCGCGATAAACGCACAGGTAGCTAAACCGCACTAGCACGCGGTCAGTCGTTTCCGTTAACGGGTGCGCCCAAAACACAGCACGGAACCAGTACAGGGCAGAGCCCTCTCAGTAATAGGGGTCCAACCCCTCCACAGTAACCGAGCAAGGGCCTTGCCCCTCTACAGTCCGCGCACCCTCGCCTGACTACCCTGGTTTGCCCAGTGGGCCTAACAAGTCGGTGCAGGAGGCTAGCAGAACCCCGGGGCCCTTGGGGTAGCTAGTGCCCTCCCTACACTAGTAGCTCTCCTCGGTACTACGTACGCGAGGGCCAGCAAGTCGGTACAAAGTTGCCAGTCTTAGCCCCGGGTCCGTGGGCCGGCTGGCTCCGCTCTGCACTAAACAGGTACAGGTACTTCCCTTGGTACTACGTACCCAAGAGACAGCACACTACCACGTCTTTCTTTCTCAGTTCCATTCCTTTCTCTTTCCAGGAGTTCCACTCCTAATTCCCCGTAGGGTTCCAGCTCTTTTAACTCAGAACATCTAGGTTTCACTTTCCAGTTTCACGTTCTTACAATCCATGATCTCAATCACGTTTATTTATTCATAGCAGGCAGCTGTTAATTCAATTCACAGGCAGCTATTATTTCCTTTCCACATTTTCCAAGACTGCAGTATTCATATATTCCACTAGTTCTTCCCATCCTGGGATTCATGCCATACCCTAGGATCTATCATACAATCTAGTTTTCCAGCCCTAGGATTCATGCAACACCCTAGGATCTATAATTCATTTTAGTTTCTCATTCCTAGGATTCATGTAATGTCCTAGGTTCTATTTATGGTTCCATAATTTAACATATTATACCAATAAACTCAAAAGCCACTCTACCGGTTACAACAGGAGTACTCGGGGCGTGGTCGGGAATCCCGCGTGCCTCCGCAACCCCTGAGACTGCAACGGAACGGGGTCCTATCATAAGGATCAAACACAAGGAGTTTTTCAAAACAGTATACAACTACTGTAGACGGGTAGATGATGTAATTCCGAAAAGCACGCAACTCGAAACGTGGAAAACGGACTCCGAACGGGCCCTAAACGGGTCGAAAACGACGAAATAGTGAAAAAACAGACGTCTGGAACCTCTTCCAGACGTCTTAAAAAGTGGATCAGAGGTTACCTTTGCTCTGCGTGGTCTCTCAGACGTCCAGAAGCCTGCGGGGGCGTCTGTCCTAGTTCCCAGACGTCCGATGATCACCCCGGACGTCTGGAAGTCGTTCCCGTCGTCTGGCACTTCAGCCAGACGTCTGATTCGCGTTGGATGCGAATCTCAGAACCTGCGCGTACCCATTCCTCGTGCTCAGTACGGACGGTCGAAGGAAAGAAGAAGGTACGAAAATAACTTACTTACCAGACGTCTGGACAGTCCTCTAGACGTCTTCCCCGTCGTCTGGTTGGAAGCCCAGACGTCTGATTCTGGAAAAATTTCCAGAACCAGGGTGCGACTCGCCCTCCGCTCGCGACGCTCGGCAGCGCCGCGTCTCATCCGCCTGCTGCTCGAGCTGCAGCAGGCCTCCCGCGTCACTCCGTGCCCGCTGCGCCCCCGCCGGCCGGCTCCCGCTGCCTCGGCAGGCTCAAGCCGTCACGGCCGACGCCTCCACCCTCGCGCAGCACCTCCTCCCGCACCCATCGCGGCTGTCGCCGCCGCCGCTCGCTCACGCTCGCACTCGCGCACCGACTAGAAGGAGAAGAGGAAGGGGGCGATGGTGAAGAGAGTGAGGGAGAGGGTGTGACGTTTTTAAAGCCGCGTGGGCAGAGCGAGAGAGACAGCGCTGCGCCTGCGGTCGCAGGAGGAGAGAGGGAAAAAGTGAGAGGAAGGCGATTGCGGGTCTACACGCAGACGCAGTCCCGCGTGCCACGAAAAATAGATCTCAGACATCTGGAAATGATTCCAGACGTCTGACCAAACGTCTGGGACACCTCCCAGACGTCTTAAAAAAATATCTTGAGTACGTTCGTAACAGTTTATGTCACTTCAAATTTTCTTATATATCTAATCCAAACATGTTTCATCCATATAATCACAAGTTAACTGATCTTATTTTGCGAGATCAATTTGTTTCCTAGCCAGACAAGAAGTCAGCATTTATGTTGCTTGCACAAGACCAATGCGAAGCTCCAACCCATCAACACGATTGCTGATATACTGTTTGGTACAAGACAACATATATAAATTGCAGCATTCTGCTGCCGCAGGCGAATCCTGCACGTAGAAGAACGAAAACATCAAACTGGATGAGATTGAAATGCCCATAGCTATGACCGGCGGATTGGGATTTATTTGTGGTTTAAAAAGAAAAGAAAAAAACAAAAACAAAAACAAATATCCACCGAAAAAGAAAAGCGTCTTTCACGCGTTTTATCTCTCTGCTGCGGATTGGGAAATGTACTCTTTCGAATTGGGGAAATGTTGGACCAGCAAAGCACGTCTATTTCATAGTTAGAGGAGAAATATTTTCTTGTTGGAAATTATTTGATCTGGAGGAGGCAGTTCCTACTCCGCAAGTCCATGTCGTAGTTGGACTTATCCAATAGAATATTTTTCCTGAATACCGGGGTGTACGACGGTGAGTATTGTAACCCTTATCCACAGGTGGGACCCGATGTCCAGGAAGCACCTCCCCTTATCCAGCGGACCCGTGTGAGTATGGCACATTGGAAAGGGGTGCGAACCCGGGAATATCTCGCGCCACCCGTTTCTGCGCACGGATCTTTTCTACGCTTTACGCCACGTCAGAGGGTCCTTATCAAGTTGCCACGTGGAGGTTGCCGGTACCTTTGATCCATCTCCGGATGACGCCGGCGCCTCGAACCTGCTGGGAGTGCTATACTGAATCAAGCTTCATTTGAATTCAATTTGACGAGAGAACAAGGGGTTAATTTAATGTAGGAGATAATTAACACAGTTTAACTTCTTCATAACAGCAGATAATTCTTATTTTTATTTGCTTGAGAACGGAGGTTAAACCTATTTATATTTACTGAATAAGAGATTAGGAAAGGGAGTTGAAAAAAATTCTCGTGATGTAATCGGATGTGCGAGTAGATCTAGAAGGATAAGTTGGGAGATAAGTAAACCTTCTGACCAGTTAAAATTAACTTATCTCAGGATAAAAAGATCATGAGATAAATATAGGTTATCTTTCAAAAAGAAGAGTTAGTTCCCTCCGGAAACCAACCCTTGGTGAGTGAGCACGTGAATCCCTTTATCTTGATTTGACATTGATTTGATTTATTGTTTGAAAATTCACTTCAAATAGCCTCGGACGTCAAAGCAAATGCTTGCCATTACTCCCCTTTTGACCTTTCTACACTTCGGTTGTGTTCGGAGGGGGTGTTAACTAAAGGTTCAAATTTAAGGTGACTTTGTGGTATGCGTTTGGGTGAATTTTGAGATTATCTCGTGTGAAGGGTGCAAAAGAACCTCACATCTTATCACAAAAGCTTAACTTATCTTCTTTTTTTTTTCATATTATAAAAATATCTCCCTATCATTTTTCATCCTTACTTATCTTATAAAAAAATATCTACTAACATTACATCATTAAATAAATTATTTTATCTTCTCACACATCCTTCCGCTCATTCCACTGCACAAACAAATACTTAAATCTAAATATTATTTTTTAATTTATTCTTACAATATATACTTTATCTCACATCCAAACGTGCCGTTATATCTTACTTTATTAGCCTCCCGATAACTTCCTTCAAACCTTCCAATTTTCACGTTCGTTCAGCTTGACAATGGTATCATTAACGAGATATGTGCCCACATGAAGGGACGAAATTCCTGCAAGTAGACAAGGGATATTAAACATCCCCTCGTAAATGGCATACACCAACTCTTGCACACAAAGAGAAGACACTAACGCCTATTGAAACATGGGGGGATATGAACTTGACTTCACCTTTTGACACCACAGTTTCATGTAGTGCTTTCGGTAGTGCACTATGATATGAGTCAGTCCCTAGATTATCGCGCTTATCCTTGATGATCATGTGGTCAATCTCATTTCTCGTGCATCATAAGGTATTTTCCTCCCATTTTTCATTAGTGGAAGCCAAAATGCTATCTTTATTTAAACAAAGGAAATGCTTACCAATCGATGTACGATTGTTTCTCTATATCTTTTATGGCTAATTTACCTGAGATATTAAGAAAATAGTATTAAGAAATATGAAATTGATATTAACATGTAATTTTATTTACTTGCAGTATGGTGTTAATACCAGTTTGTATTTACTTGAATTGGTGTTAAGTTGTAGTATTAATCCTTATGGTGTTTACTTGGTAGTGATGTTAGGTCTATAAAACATTAGAGATGTCAGAGACATGAGTAGTGTAGAATTTTAACACAGGTTTGGCTAACACAATTGAAACTGGTGTTAGATAAACCCGTGTTAAAGTTGCTAAACCCGTGTTAGCAAATGAGGGGTTAAGTAACCAAGTAAACGAGGGCTAACCCCTCTTTTGAGGGGTTAACCCTTCAAGTAAACTAGGCCTAACGGTAAAATGTCCTAATCTCAAAGAAAAAAGGGTTGTAATGGAGGAGAAAAAGTCAAAGTCATGAGAAGCTTGCCCACGGAGTGAACAAGTTCAAATGAAGTTTAGAAATAGAGCCAACTCGACCTAAAATCAAAATAAGCCCCCAATCAGTTGAGTTGAGGGGTCACCATCTCAAGTGGATCACTTGGAATTGGATCAATTGATTCACCTACCAAAAACACCCAAAAACATCCAACCATATTGACTTCTTGATCCTGGACCACCTAAAAAACTAGGACCCCTTAATCTACCACTATGTCACATCTAACAACAATGAGCGAGAAAGGCACTAGCCATATAAGGGCCAAGGTAGCGGTGTAAGAATCGAGGTAGCAATGTGAAGAGCGAGGTGACGAAATGGAAGACGATACAACTCTTAGGATGATTGCACTTCACAAAAAGTATGGCTACCCTCAATTGCGATCAATAACCCCATATAAAAAGAGAAGCATGCACGTAGAAAAGGAGACGATTCTTGTAATAGTCTCGAAAGATTAGTAGTAGACAATTGAAAGTTAGATCCTTTCCCCGATCGTACACCAATACGATGGAATCGAATCATCAAATTCCTAAATTTTCTCTCTCCCTCTCTTTTCCTCTACTCGTGCTCTAGCAACATACCCTTCTCTCCATCTCGCTGTTAAGCTCCATTGAGCTCAAACAGGTTGAATGAAGATTAATTTGTCAATCATAGTACATTTAACGACCAATTGGAGTAACACAAAAGTTTAACACTTTCTCGTCCACTCTAAATCCAAAATCAAGAGGCATGAATATTGCTACGGTTAGTAAGCATGTAGTTTATGTGCGTAAAAATTGCATTTATCATCACAGAGTTATGTTAGAGTCTGATGAGCACCTCATCATGAACCCTAACTAGCACTTTTTGACCTAATAAATTGAACAAAAGCTCCCACAAAACCTAAGGAGAATCCTAAATCTGGGAACTACAAATCTGAGAATAAAATAATTTACAAGGGGTAAAACTGTAATTTTACCATTGTAGTACATAAGCGGAATTTCTAAGGGTCTAGACACAGGTTAAATGAGCTTACTAAGAGAAAAAGTGGGATAGTTTGATCAGGAAAGGGTTATGACAAAATTTAGGAATTAAATGATATTCTGTAACCCTAAAACAAACCCACCTTAATTCACAAAGTTTCAGGCAAGATAAAACTCAATCAAACCCTCTAAAATTCATAAGAAAAATATTCCATAAGGTTTAAAATCTTCAATTTGGCCATTGGAACCTATCTTAACTGAGATTGAGAACCATAAGCAATTTTTGACCTAATTTGGGTTTTTGTAGAAAATATCCAGTCAAACATGGTCAAACCTAAAATCTAACCTCACCATTGGATTCCTTAGGTCCAAATTAGGTTTACGCCAAAATTTGGACCTAAGAAAAGGTCGCCTTGACCGACTTTACAAAACGATCCCTAACAATTACTTTTTGACCCTTAGCTTTTTGGACTCTTGCAGATACCCCCCTACCTTTCTCGTCTCCTTCTTCAATCGGGTCCCTCTTCCCCGCTTGCACTGGTCATACCTCCGGCGACTTTGCGCGGAGGATGGCACTGCACAGACCTGGGGGGCAGGCCCCAGATTTGAAAGGTGAACTGCTTGCATTGTCCTCTTCTTCATGGGCCGACTCCCATGCCCTGCCAGCAACCATACCTGTTACGAACGCACTCCAAAACGTTTTTCTAAAACATCTGGGAGGTGGCCCGGACATCTGGCCAGACGTCTGGAACCCCTTCCAGACGTCTGGGATCTATTTTCGGTGGCACGCGGGGCTGCGTCTACGCGCGCCTAACCGCCTTTCTCTCTTTTTCCATCTCTCCTCCTACGACCGTAGTCTGCGTTCTCTCCCTCTCCCCGCGCAGCTTTAAAATGCCTCGCCCTCTCCCTTACTCTCATCACCTTCGCTCCCTTCCTCTTCTCCTTCCAGCCGGTGCGCGAGTGCGAGCGCGAGCGAGCGGCGGCAGCGACAGCCGCGGTGAGTGCGGGAGGAGGTGCTGCGCGAGGGAGGAGGCGCTTGGCCGTGAGGGCTCGAGCTTGCCGGGGCAGCGAGAGCCGGCCGGCGAGGGCGCAGCGGGCACGGAGTGACGCGGGAGGTCTACTGCAGCTCGAGCAGCAGACGGACGAGGCGCGACGCGGCCGTGCGTCGCAGGCAGAGGGCGAGTCGCGCTCTGATTCTGGAGGTTTTTCCAGAATCAGACGTCTGGGTTTCCAACCAGACGACGGGGAAGACGTCTGGAGGACTGTCCAGATGTCTGAAAGGTAAGTTATTTTTGTACTTCCTCCTTCTCTTCGACCGTCCATACTAAGAGCGAGGAATGGGTACGAGCAGGGTCTGAGATTCTCATCCAACGCGAATTGAACGTCAGTCCGCAGTGCCAGACGATGGGAAGGACTTCCAGACGTCCGGGGTGACTATCAGACGTCTGGGAACTAGGCCAGACGCCCCGGCAATCTTCTGGACGTCTGAGAGACTACACAGAGCGAAGGTATCCTCTGAGCCACTTTTTAAGACGTCTGGAAGAGGTTCCAGACGTCTGATTTTGCACTGTTTCGTTGCTTTCGACCCGTTTAGGGCCCGTTCGGAGTCCGTTTTCCGCGTTTTGAGTTGCGACCTTTTCGGAATAAAATCCTCTACCCTTCTACAGTGATTAGATACTGCCTTGAGAAACACTTTTTGTTTGATCCTTGTGATAGGACCCCGTTCCATTGCAGTCTCGGGGGTTGTGGAGGCACGCGGGATTCCCGACCACATCCCCAGTACTCCTGTTGTAACTGGTAAAGTGATTTTTAAGTTTATTAGTATAATCTGTTAAATTATGGAACCATAAATAGAACTTAGGACATTGCATGAATCCTAGGAATGAGAAAGTAGAATGAATGGTAGATCCTAGGGCTGGAAAATTAGATTGTATGATAGATCCTAGGGTATGGCATGAATCCTAGGATGAGAAAACTAGTGGAATATACGAATACTGCAGTCTTGGAAAAATGGAAAGGAACAAATAGCTACCTGTAAATTGATTTAACAGTTGCCTATTATGAATAAATGAACATGATTGACAATATGGGTTGTATGAACGTGAAACTGGAAAGGTGAAACCTGAATGTGCTGAGTTAAAAGAGCTAGAACCCTACGGGGAATTAGGAGTAGAACTCCTGGAAAGTGAATGAAATAGAATTGGGGAAGTGAGCTGGCCCTTGAGTACGGAGTACAAGGAGAGCGACTGTTCCCTTGTTCAGTGCAGAGCGAAGCTAGCCGCCCCAGGGACTCGGGGTTAGGAATGGCCACTTTGTACCGACTTGCTGGCCCTCGTGTACGCAGTACCGAGGAGAGCTACATGTGTAGGGCAAGTACTGGCTACCCCACGGGCCCCGGGGTTCTGCTAGCTCACCTACACCGACTTGTTAGGCCCACTGGGCAAACCAGGGTAATCAGGCGAGGGTGCGCGGACTGTGGAGGGGCAAGGCCCCTGTTTGGTTACTGTGGATGGTGGCTCTGCCCTCTACTAGTTTCGTGCTGTGCTTTAGGCGCACCCGTTAACGGAAACGACTGACCGCGTGCCAGTGCGGGTTAGCTACCCGTGCATTTACCGCGCGTGTCGTAGTCACCATTACGTCTGTCAGTGACCTTGGGGTGGTTGACTGAGAGTAGGATCACCACGGGGGACTCTCCCGGCCAGGAGAGCACTACGTATTACTTCTACTGTTCGGAAAAGACTGCAATCAAGATCGTTCCAACGAGGAACATTCGAGATCAAGTGAAGGATCTGAGAAATAGATAAATTGTGAAACAATAGAAAGACGTAAATAGAGGAAGAAAGAAAATAAAATAGCTAGTGTACACTTTATTGCTTCTGTAGTTTAGTTGCCACTCTACTCAGCGTTACGCTGACGTGTTACACTCGTTACTTTTGAGGACCAGGTGTTGAGAAGCCAGGGTCAGCGGTTGCAGAGGACGCTGGGCCAAGTAGGGTCCAGTATAGTTTCCACTGTTCTCTTGTATCCCTTTTGTTTCCAGTGTAGTGAGTAGTTTTTGTTACTCTCTGTACTTTTCTTTACCCGCAGTTCTTGTTATGTTAAATGTTGTTCTACTGTTGTGGTGGTACATGCTGTAGTAGTTCTTTTTCTTACTGCTGTATTTTGTTACTGCTAGTTATATTTCATGTTGAATGTGATTTATTTTACTGCTCTTTTGGTTACTTCCTCGTTGGACGACTAGGTCTTGGGATTAGTCGAGTCGGTTCGGTTCTCGTGTCTCGTAGGGACTCGGGAATCGGGTCGTTACAAGATGGTATCAGAGCAAGGTCGTCCTGAGAAGTGAATCAACTGACTGGAAAATAACCAATTCATATGTCTATAACTAGAGTAGCCACCACAACATATCTTTTGACATGAGCTCCTAGACGTTTTCGTTAGGTACCGTTCCGTATTGACGTGTTCCATTTTGTTTCGCATCTCCTTGCAGGAGATGCCTCGTCGCGGGACTGGTGAGGCGGGCAGCAGGCGCGACCGAGGACGAGGTCGGCGAGGTGGGCGTCCCGTTGCCGACGCCTCAGTGGACTAGCCACTACTCACGGGCGTCCAGGCCCAGGACCTCGCCCAGCTGATACGGGATATTGTGCGAGAGGAGCTCCACCCACCGCTCCGAGCGCCTCCCCCTGGGGCAGCGGAGGGGGAGTCCTCTGTGGGACCACCCGACGGACGCGGCACTAGACACGGGGGAGGGGATGGGCAGCCGCCGCCCCCACCTTCCTCCGACACTTCTGTGCACGAGGCACCTTTGCCTGGAGGTGCACCAGCATCCCCACTGCAGCGCCACTCCGAGCTCTTTGGGCAGTTCCGGAAGCAGAAGCCCCCCTCCTTCAAGGGGGATGAGGACCCGACCAAGGCAAAGGACTGGCTCGAGTAGCTGGAGAAGATTTTCGACACCCTTCGCCCCCCGGTGGAGTGCTGCGTGGCCTTTGCCACGTACCGGCTGGAGAGTGCGGCACACAGGTGGTAGAGGGCGGTCCGGGGACAGGAGAGGGACGAGCCGACTTGGGATCGGTTCGTCACCCTCTTCTGCGAGCAGTACATTCCCCAGACGTGGCAGGACCAGAGGAGGCGGGAGTCCCACACTTTCCGCCAAGGGACGATGATCGTGAGCGCGTACCGCACGCGTTTCCTGAAGCTGTCCCGCTTTGAAGCGACAGCGGTAGCCACTGAGGAGGAGCGCCTTTGGAGGTTCACCGAGGGGCTCCAGCCTGCGATTTAGGGGTATGTCAAACCCCTGAAGCTGCCTACGTTTTCGAGGGTGGTGGAGGCAGCCATGACTTACGAGGAGACCAACCCGTCCGCGCGAGACACTTACGGCGGGCGGAAGAGGCCCTTTCAGTCAGACTTTTCACAGGGCCGGCGAGAGAGGAGGCACGTGGCATCCGCGGGAGAGTCGTCACGTTTTGCAGGGCCATCCGTGGCCTTTGGGGGGCCTCGACAGAGGCCAGTCGCCAGCACAGGACCCCCGCCCAGCCGACAGCAGGGACCCACTGAGGGCGGGAGTCGGGTTCCCCTCTATTACCAGTGTGGCCGGCTGGGCCACATCAGGAGGGACTGCCCGTCGGGGGCAGGAGGTCAGCAGATACCTCCCGCGCAGAGCAAGGCCGCGGTTCCCTGGCGCGAGGAGGAGGACAACAGTCACGAGGAGGGTACCGGCCAGCACCTGCCCGTCCGACGCAAAGTGTGGCTACTTCGTCCACACCTAGAGCTGAGGGGCGTATCAACGCCCGGACACACAGGGATGCCAGAGCTTCGGGCTCGGTGGTGGCAAGTATGGTTTCAGTTTCCGGCAGACTCATTTACACACTTTTCGATTCCGACGCTATGCACTCTTTTGTCGCAGCCAGTTTCGCAGTTAGTTTGGACCAGGATTATACACTGTTAGAGAATCCGTTAGTAATCAGAGGTCCGAGTGGTCAGCTGT
The DNA here is from genome assembly GCA_037157565.1 of Thalassia testudinum. NCBI lineage: Eukaryota > Viridiplantae > Streptophyta > Magnoliopsida > Alismatales > Hydrocharitaceae > Thalassia > Thalassia testudinum. The sequence goes on from JAZHRO010000038.1 coordinate 971,673, forward strand.
TTGTAGCTGAGGAGGTGTATACGGATTGCGAGGTCAGCGTCGGGAGACATAGCCTACCAGCTGACCTGATTATGATACAGATGGCGGACTTTGGCGTAATTCTGGGGATGGACTGGCTGTCTGCTTACCACGCCTTGGTAGACTGTTTTGAGAGGAAGATTGTCTTCTCCATGCCGGAATTGCCTTCTTTCGAGTTTCACGGACAGCCAGTGGACGGAGGCTTCAGGTGCATTTCGGCACTTCGGGCGGCGAGACTTTTGAGCCAGGGGTGTGAGAGCTTCCTCGCTTGTGTGGTGGCAGAGCCCAGCCCTGTGGCAGACTTCCAAAGCATCCCGATGGTCAGAGAGTACCCTGACGTGCTTCCAGACGAGTTACCAGGACAACCACCCGAGCGCGAGATCGAGTTTGAGATCTCGCTAGTACCACGGACCAGCCCCATCTCCACCGCGCCATACAGGATGGCACCGCTTGAGCTACGAGAGCTCAAGTCTCAGTTGCAGGACCTTTTGGAGAAGGGTTTCGTGAGGCCCAGTGCGTCTCCCTGTGGAACCCCGGTACTGTTTGTGAAGAAGGATGGTACCCTACTCCTTTGTGTGGACTACCGACAGCTGAATAGGGTCACCATCAAGAACAGATATCCGCTGCCGAGGATCGACGACTTGTTTGACCAGTTGCAGGGTGCCACGGTGTTCTCCGAGATCGACTTAAGGTCTGGATACCACCAGTTGAGGATCAGGGAGGCAGACGTCTCCAAGATAGCTTTCCGCACCCGGTACGGACACTACGAGTTTTTGGTCATGCCGTTTGGGCTGACCAATGCCCCCGCTGCTTTCATGGACCTGATGAACCGGGTGTTTAGACTGTACTTGGACCAGTTCGTGGTGGTATTCATTGATGATGTACTCATCTATTCTCGAGATCGACCGTAGTACGGACAGCACTTGCGGATGGTTCTGGACACGCTGAGACGGAGTAGGCTGTACACCAAATACAGCAAGTGCGAGTTTTGGTTGAGGGAGGTGACCTTCTTAGGTCATGTGATCTCTGGAGACAGCTTGGAGGCAGTGCTCAGGTGGGAGAGACCGCGTTCAGTCACTGAGATTCGCAGTTTCCTGGGACTGGTAGGCTACTACAGACGATTCATCAGAGGTTTTTCACAGATCGCGCGTCCTATGACACAGTTGACCCGGAAGGACATGCCCTTCACTTGGACAGACGCCTGTGAGGCGTGTTTTCAGGAGCTGAAGGAGAGGTTGACCTCGGCTCCAGTGCTCACCATCTCTGATAGTAGTGGCGGGTTCGTTGTGTACACGGACGACTCCTTGCAGGGTTTAGGAGGTGTGCTCATGCAGAGGGGTCACGTTGTTGCTTACGCTTCGCGGCAACTGAAGCCCCATGAGCATACCTACCCTACCCATGACCTGGAGTTGGCAGCTGTCGTCTTCGCGCTGAAGACCTGGAGGCACTACTTGTACGGTGAGACCTTCGAGATTTTCACAGATCACAAGAGCCTCAGATACCTTTTTGATCAGAAGGAGCTCAACATGAGACAGAGACGTTGGTTGGAGCTCCTGAAGGACTACGACTGCAGCATCTCCTACCACCCGGGAAAGGCCAATGTTGTGACTGACGCCTTAAGCCATAAGGCACCCGCACACTTGGCCAGTTTACAGTTACAGAGTTGGAACCTTTTGGAAGAGGTGGGCAGTTGGCGACCCCTAGAGTTACGGGGGTACTGTGGGGCAGTGACAGTGACACGACAAACTAGGCCAGAGCTGATAGACCGCATCATCACAGGACAGATGGCCGATCCGTACTTGCAGTCCTTGCGCGACAGAATACTGTCGGGAGACCCAGGGGACTTCTCTTTCACAGACCAGGTGCTGCACCTGGTGGGACGGTTGTGTGTTCCCAGAGACGAGGAGCTGTTGAGAGAGCTCTTGACTGTGGCACACGGTTCCACATTCACCATACATCTCGAAAATAAGAAAATGTACCACGACTTGAGACGCGAGTTTTGGTGGAGGGGGATGAAGCGGGATGTGGGTGAATTCATGCAGCAGTGCTTAGTGTGCCAGCAGGTGAAAGCCGAGCATCAGAGGCCTGCAGGGCCGCTACAGCCGCTTCCAGTGCCAGAGTGGAAGTGGGAGAGCATCACCATGGACTTGGTGGTGGGCTTACCTGTTACCCAGCGAGGACACGACACTGTCTGGGTAATTGTGGATAGACTGACGAAGACGGCACGATTCTTGCCTATCCGAGTCACTTTGGGACCAGCACTGTTGGCAGAGAGGTATATCCGCGACGTGGTACGACTACACGGAGTTCCACGGGAGATCTTATCCGACCGGGATACCCGCTTTACATCCCAGTTTTGGGCTGAGTTTTAGTAGGCCCTGGGGACGCGGTTGAGGTTTAGTACAGCTTACCACCCCCAGACGGACGGACAGTCTGAGTGCACAATACAGACACTTGAGGACCTTTTGCGTGCCTGTGTACTGGACTAGAGGGGCTCTTGGGAGGAGCACCTGCCCCTGGCGGAGTTTGCATACAACAACAGCTATCACTCGAGCATCGGCATGGCTCCCAACGAGGCTCTATACGGACAAAGGTGTACGGCACCCTTGAGTTGGGTTGAGGAGGGGACCAAGTGGCAGGTTGGCCCTAGGTTGATCCGGCAGAGTCAGGAGGTAGTCGAGCAGATCCACAGGCGACTCCGCACTGTCAGGAGTAGACAGAAGAGCTACGCTGATCGGAGACGCAGAGAGGTGCAGTTTAAGGTTGGGGACCACGTCCTTCTTCGTGTTTTGCCCATGAAGGGCCTGCAGCGGTTTGGGGTGAGAGGGAAGCTCGCGCCGAGGTTTGTGGGGCCCTTTGAGGTCCTGGAGCAGGTTCGATCCGTTGCTTACAGGCTTGCCCTCCTTCCCCAGCTTTCTCGTGTGCACGACGTGTTCCACGTGTCCAACCTCCGGAAGTATGTAGCCGATCCCAGTCACGTACTGAGTCACGAGAGCGTCGAGGTGGGCGACGACTTGACCTACCCCGAGCGGCCAGTGCAGATTCTTGATCGAGCCGTCCGCAGTTTGAGACGAAAGCAAGTACCCCTGGTGAAGGTTCTGTGGAGGAGCCAGCGGTACGAGGAGGCTACCTGGGAGCCTGAGGCGGCAATGCGGGAGTGGTACCCAGAACTCTTCGCGGGTACGTCTTTTCAGACCGGCTTCAGTCCTCTTTGAGTTTGTTATGGTTATTATGACGTTTTTCCCGCACCCTAGTTAGCGCAAGTTTCGGGGACGAAACTTCCTTTGAGTTTGTTATATTGTTACGAACGCACTCCAAGACATTTTTTTAAGACATCTGGGATCTATTTTCGGTGGCACGCGGGGCTGCGTCTGCGCGCGCTTAACCGCCTTTCTCTCTTTTTCCCTCTCTCCTCCTGCGACCGCAGTCTGCGTTCTCTCTCTCTCCCTCTCCACGTGCGGCTTTAAAAAGCCTCGCTCTCTCCCTCACTCTCATCACCTCCGCTCCCTTCCTCTTCTCCTTCCAGCCGGTGCGCGAGTGTAAGTGCGAGCGAGCGGCGGCAGTGACAGCCGCGGTGAGTATGGGAGGAGGTGCAGCGCGAGGGAGGAGGCGCTCCGCCGTGAGGGCTCGAGCTTGCCGGGGCAGCGAGAGCCGGCCGGCGGGGGCGCAGCAGGCACGGAGTGACGCGGGAGGTCTGTTGCAGCTCGAGCAGCAGGCAGACGAGGCGCGACGCGGCCGTGCGTCGCGGGCGGAGGGCGAGTCGCGCTCTGATTCTGGAGGTTTTTCCAGAATCTGACGTCTGGGTTTCCAACCAGACGACGGGGAAGACGTCTGGAGGACTGTCCAGAAGTCTGAAAGGTAAGTTATTTTTTTACTTCCTCCTTCTCTTCGACCGTTCGTACTAAGAGCGAGGAATGGGTACGCGCAGGTTCTAAGATTCGCATCCAACGCGAATCAGACGTCCGTCCGCAGTGCCAGACGACGGGAAGGACTTCCAGACGTCCGGGGTGACCATCGAACGTCTGGGAACTAGGCCAGACGCCCCCGCAAGCTTCTGGACGTCTGAGAGACTACACAGAGCGAAGGTATCCTCTGAACCACTTTTTAAGACGTCTGGAAAAGGTTCCAGACGTCTGATTTTGCACTGTTTCGTCACTTTCGACCTGTTTAGGGCCCGTTCGGAGTCTGTTTTCCACGTTTCGAGTTGCGTCCTTTTCGGAATAAAATCCTCTGCCCGTCTACAGTGATTAGATACTGTTTTGAGAAACTCCTTGTGTTTGATCCTTATGATAGGACCCCATTCCATTGCAGTCTCGGGGGTTGCGGAGGCACGCGAGATTCCCGACCACGCCCCCAATACTCCTGTTGTAACTGGTAGAGTGGTTTTTAGGTTTATTAGTATAATCTGTTAAATTATGGAACCATAAATAGAACCTAGGACATTGCATGAATCCTAGGAATGAGAAACTAGAATGAATGGTAGATCCTAGGGGTTGCATGAATCTTAGGGTTGGAAAACTAGATTGTATGATAGATCCTAGGGTATGGCATGAATCCTAGGATGGAAAAACTAGTGGAATATACGAATACTGCAGTCTTGGAAAAATGGAAGGGAACAAATAGCTGCCTGTAAATTGATTTAACAGCTGCCTGTTATGAATAAATGAACATGATTGAGAACATGGGTTGTATGAACGTGAAACTGGAAAGGTGAAACCTGAATGTGCTGAGTTAAAAGAGCTGGAACCCTACGGGGAATTAGGAGTAGAACTCCTGGAAAGTGAATGAAATAGAATTGGGGAAGTGAGCTGGCCCTTGAGTACAGAGTACCAAGGAGAGCAATTGTCCCCTTGTTTAGTGCAGAGCGGAGCTAGCTGCCCCAGGGACCCGGGGTTAGGACTGGCCACTTTGTACCGACTTGCTGGCCCTCGTGTACGCAGTACCGAGGAGAGCTACTAGTGTAGGGCGAGTACTAGCTACCCCGCGGGCCCCGGGGTTCTGCTAGCTCACCTACACCGACTTGTTAGGCCCACTGGGCAAACCAAGGTAGTCAGGCGAGGGTGCGCGGACTGTGGAGGGGCAAGGCCCCTGTTTCGCTACTGTGGAGGGGTTGGACCCCTGTTCCTGAGAGGGCTCTGCCCTATACTGGTTCCGTGCTGTGCTTTGGGCGCACCCATTAACGGAAACGACTGACCGTGTGCCAGTGCGGGTTAGCTACCCGTGCATTTACCACGCGTGCCGTAGTCACCGTTACGTCTGTCAGTAACCTTGGGATGGTTGATTGAGAGTAGGATCACCACGGGAGACTCTCCCGGCCAGGAGACCACCACGTGTTACTTCTACTGTTCGGAAAAGACTGCAATCAAGATCGTTCCCACGAGGAACATTCGAGATCAAGTGATGGATCTGAGAAATAGATAAATTGTGAAACAATAGAAAGACGTAAATAAAGGAAGAAGGAAAATAAAACAGCTACTGTACACTTTATTGCTTCTTTAGTTTAGTTGCCACTCTACTCAGCATTACGCTGACGTGTTACACTCGTTACTTTTCAGGACCAGGTGTTGAGCAGCCAGGGTCAGCGGCTGCAGAGGACGCTGGGCCGAGTAGGGTTCAGTAGAGTTACCACTGTTCTTTTGTACCCCTTTTGTTTCCACTGTAGTGAGTAGTTTTTGTTACTCTCTGTACTTTTCTTTACCCGCTGTTCTTGTTATGTTAAATGTTATTCTACTGTTGTGGTGGTACATGCTGTAGTAGTTCTTTTTCTTACTGCTATATTTTGTTACTGCTAGTTATATTTCATGTTGAATGTGGTCTATTTTACTGCTCTTTTGGTTACTTCCTCGTTGAATGACTAGGTCTTGGGATTAGTCGAGTCGGTCCGGTTCTCGTGTCTCGTAGGGACTCGGGAATCGGGTTGTTACAATACCTTTTGTACGAACGCTCGATAGATATGGGTCTTTTTCTGACCATGCCTCCGGCGAGGAGCCCACGTCTCATCCTCGTGATTCCCTCCCGGCCAGCACCTATTTAAGGAACGACAGCCCCTGCCGCTTCCTTCAAGCCTGTTTTGGCCGAAGAAAACCTTCAAAATTAGTCTCCTCCTCCTCCGGCCATTCGCCCGCAGGCTCCAACGACCCTCCTCGTCCTCTCTCGTTGCCCTGCCACCATACCAGTGGCAGGGTGACCTCCGCCGTCGTCCACTGTGCCTGGCCTTTCCAGTAGGCACCCTCCTGCACCTCTTCCTCGTCGCCATCCCCTCTCCTAGGCCCTTTCGTCTCCGACGATGGCAGTGCAGCTGCTTGCGACCTTCGCCCCCTGCCCCTTCGTCCAAAGACTTTAGTTAAGTCCCCTCTTTTTGCTCTTTATTTTTCCCTCATTTATTTCTGATTTTCTGCCCCACTGCTCACACACCACCGCCATCTTCTCAATCTATGGCCAACATCCCGCAAGACGCACCCATCACTCCACGCCTCCACACGTCTCGCCACCAAGCTCTTCACCTCTGCCATCGACCGCTGAACACTTTCCACCCACTCACAGACCGCCACACACACACCACGCTTCCACCAGACAAACCCACTCACACGGTCACAGACAAACCTAGGCACCCACGCCTTGGTCAGTCTGAGCCACGCCAACCACCATCCCACCTTCGCCAAGACCCGGCGAAGCTCCTCATGTGTTTTAATGGGTTGCAAGACTGTATTCAGTCCTTTCAGGTTTAGCCCTCAGCCGCCATTGACGACTGCAAGCATCTTGCTTGCTTCGGAGCTCCAGGCTACGCCAGTCCCAAGTCTCTGTCTCAGGTTGCGCGGAAGACACTCGCGCACACTTCGGGGCTGTCAATTGGTGTCAAAGGCAATAGCAGCTGCTGCGATTAGGGAAGCCTTCTGCTGCGGGTGCAAGCGCGGAAGTAGGTGGGACTTTAGTCCCACCTTAGAAGTTTGCGAGCGGGCACGCACACATAAATTGAAAAAGTGTCTTAGGCTAGTTGCCTCAAGACAAATAGGGGTGAGGTCCCTCACCCTCACCACACCTCGTCCGCGACACTTCTCCCATGGACCTGGCCACCGGATCTAACTAACCCTGTCTGTGCACCCCTCGCACACCACCCACGTCGGTGAGCTTGGTCCCGGGCGCGTCACCCGACCCGCATACCCGACTAAGGCTCTGGGAGAGCGAACCCTGGAGTGAATTTGAGAGAGAGAGACGCGGGGAGGGTAGGGGTTAGGTTTTGCCTGACCGATCACCTGTGCAGGGAACAGGAGAGGAAGCTAAGGAGGAGGAGCGGCGAGGACTTAGCCGCAAGAAGAAAGCTGCGGCTAGAAGGAAAGGGAGAAGGACTAGCACAGCAGAGAAGAAAAGGAGGAAGATGAAGACAGCACTGTAGCCGCAAAGAAGCTAAGGTAGAAAGAGAAATAAGAAGAAGGATGATGAGAGACTCATCATGAACCCTAACTGGCACAATTTAATCTAAATAAGTGTGAAAACGCTCCTACAAAACCTAAAGAAAAGCCTAACTCAGAGAATTCTAAATTGAAGAATAAAAGAAGTCATAAGGGGTAAAACTGTAATTTTACCAATGCAGTGCACAATCAGGGTGTCTAAGGGTCTGAATACAGGTTAAATGGGCTTAATAAGAAAGAAAGTGGGTTAACCTGAGCCGAAAAGGGTTATAGCAACTTCTAGGAATTAAATGACATTCTGTAACCCTACAAACAAACCCGCTTTAATTCATCAGGTTCTAGGCAGGATAAAAATCAACTAAACCTTCTAAAATTCATGGAAAAATACTCCCTAGGGTTTAAAACCTTCAATTTGGCCTTTGCAACCTATCTTGAGAACCATGCCCAAATTTTAACCTAATTTGGTTTTTTAAGCAAATTTACTGATCAAACATGGTCAAACCTAAAATCAAATTACACCATTGAATTCCTTAGGTTCAAATTAGGTTGGTACAAAAATTTGAGCCTAAGAGAAGACCATCTTGATCGACTTTACAAATTGATCATCTTGAATTACTTTTTGAACCTTATCTTTTTAAATCCTTGCATTTAGCCCCCTATCTTCTCTTTCATTCTTTGCAGAACGGTCCTTCCTGCCACCCCACGTAGGCACCATACCTCCGGCGACCTTGCGCGGAGGATGGCACCGCGTAGGGTATGGGGGCCGCCCTCATGAACGAACGGGGGGTTCCCTGCGTCATCCTCTTTCACAGGGACCCTCCCCTTTGACCTGCAACTGTCCATGCCTCTCGTGCGAACGCACGAAAGGCATGGGTCTGATTTCTGGCCATATCTCCGACGAACTCCCCACGTCTCTCCCTCGAGATCCTCTCCTCGCCAACACTTTTATAAGGAGCGATAGGGGCAGCCGTTTCCTTCAAGCTTGCTTTGGCCGAAGAAAACCCCCCGACTTCGCCTCCTCTCACTCCGGTCAAACAACCCAAGCTTCCGGTGATCTTTCTTCCTCCTCATCGTTCTGCTGCCATACCTGCAACAGAGCTCACTCTACCTCGTCTTCCCACGCCAGGCCGCACCAGCTGGTGCCTCCAAATCCCCTCCTCGTCGCCGTTACCTCACTTCTGGGCACCTTCGTCCCCAGCTCTGGCAGGCACGCGTCGGGTGCCCCCTCTCTCCCTCTTCGTCAGTTAAGTAGGTAGAAACCTTCCTCTTACTCTCCGCTTAATTTTCCCCTCTTAAATTGGCATTTTTCACCCCTCGACAGCTGTTCTCAACGCTTTTGTGCGGGTTTAAAGTATATCACGTTGTAGTATAGCCGACAAAGCGTTCAAACAAATAGAGAATTTTATTACTCGAAAATCGGAGCATCCAAGGACGAACACAGGGAGCAAATGGAATTTACTACTAACCAAAATGTAATTGAACACTCTAATTTACTCAAAATGTTAATTCAAATATGAATGTATGCCATTAAAAGTAATTATGACAAAAAATATGAAATTGGACGTCTGATCTGGTGATTAGACGCCTTAAAAGTATTTCCCCTTTTTCTTCTTCTGATCTTCTTTCTCTTCGTTTCTTGCGAAGGCTTCTTCTTCCTACCTTTGTATCTTTTCTCTTGTTTCTTCTCCTGCCTTGCCTTCCTTCTTTCTTCCTCTTCTGATCTTTGCTGTCTTCACTTGACCTTTCTTTCGTTCTCTGGCTTGCTTCTGCCTTGCTCTTCCTTCTTCTCCTGCGAAGGCTTCTTTCCTCTTCTTCTTCTCTGCCTTGGTCTCTCCTTTGCTCAGTTTCTTCTTCTGCTTCTTCTCTCCTCCTTGCGGCTAAGTCTCTCCACGCTCAGTCTGCCTGCAAAGGAGCAAAACCTACCCATTTCCCTCTACCCGCGCGTCTCTCTCTCTCAACAATTCACCCGACTGGAGGTGTTCAGGCACTGTTGGGGGGGTAAGTAGATAAAATAGCAAGGGAAAAAGAGAGAGGGGAATGTGGAGAAGGTACTTGGCCTAACTATAGGGATGAAGGGGGACGGAGAGGCGAACAACAGTACCTGCTGTCGCTGGAGAAGATGCTGCCCAGTGGGGGAGAACGGCGGCGACGACTGGGCTGAGACGGTGCGCGGGTGCTGCGCGACGCGGAGGAGAGTCAGGAAGCTAACTCTGCCACTGGTTTTCTGGCAGAGCGAAGAGGGAGGGGAGGGGGGCTCGTCGGAGCTTGCTGGGAATTTTGGCTGGGTAGGAGGAGATGAATTGGAGGTGGAAACTCGGCCAACTCAAGCTGAAGATGAGCGGCCGGAGGTGTGGGTTCTTATATGGGCACTGGGCCAGTCGTTCAAGGCGTGGAAGGCACGCAATCGTCTGAGGTCGGTCGCCGGAGATGGAAAGAGTTTATATACCCAAATCCCTCGTGCGTTCGCACGAGAGATTGGGTTCACACCAGGGATCAAGATTGGACTCTGTAACGACCCGGTTCCCGAGCCCCTACGAGACACGAGAATCGGACCGACTCAACTAATCCCAAGACCTAGTTGTCCAACGAGGAAGTAACCAAAAGAGCAGTAAAATAAACCACATTCAACATGAATATAATTAACAGAAAGAAAATACAGCAGCAAGGAAAGAAACTACTACAGTATATACCACCACAACAGTAAAACAACATTCATAACTAAATATGAACTGTAAGTAAAGAAAAGAACAGCGGAAACAAGAACTACTCACTATAACGGAACAAAGAGGTACAAGAAACAGTGGTAACTCTACTGGACCCTACTCGGCCCAGCGTCCTCTGCAGCCGCTGACCGTGGCTACTCAACACCTGGTCCTGAAAGGTAACGAGTGTAACACGTCAACAAAACGCTGAGTAGAGTGGCAACTAAAACTAAAGGAACAGTAGAGTGTACAGTAGCTGTTAAGTTCTGTTACTTTCTTTATCTAAGTCTTTCATTTATCTCAAGATTTATCTATTTCTCAGATCTTTCACTTGATCTCGAATGTTCCTCGTGGGAACGATCTTGATTGCAGTCTTTTCCGACCAGTAGAAGTAGCACGTGGTACTCTCCTGGCCGGGAGAGTCCCCCGTGATGATCCTACTCTCAGTCAACCACCCCAAGGTCACTGACAGACGTAACGGTGACTACGGCATGCGCAGTAAACGCACGGGTAGCTAACCCGCACTGGCACGCGGTCAGTCGTTTCCATTAACGGGTGCGCCCAAAGCACAGCACGGAACCAGTACAGGGCAAAGCCCTCTCAGTAACAGGGGTCCAACCCCTCCACAGTAACCAAACAGGGGCCTTGCCCCTCCACAGCCCGCGCACCCTCGCCTGACTACCCTGGTTTGCCCCAGTGGGCCTAACAAGTCGGTGTGGGAGGCTAGCAGAACCCTGGGGCCCGTGGGGTAGCTAGTACCTCCCTACACTAGTAGCTCTCCTCGGTACTACGTACATGAGGGCCAGCAAGTCGGTACAGAGTGGCTAGTCCTAACCCCGGGTCCCTGGGGCGGCTGGCTCCGCTCTGCACTAAATAGGGGGACAATCGCTCTCCTTGGTACTCTGTACTCAAGGGCCAGCTCACTTCCCCAATACTATTCCATTCACTTTCCAAGAGTTCTACTCCTACTTCCCCGTAGGGTTCCAGCTCAGAACGTCTAAGTTTCACCTTCCAGTTTCACGTTATCACAATCCATGTTCTCAAACACGTTTATTTATTCAATAGGCAGCTGTTAATTCAATTACAGGCACTATTTGTTCCGTTCCATTTTTCCAAGACTGCAGTATTCATCTGTTCCACTAGTTTTCCCGTCCTAGGATTCATGCCGTATCCTAGAATCTATCATACAATCTAGTTTTCCAGCCCTAGGATTCATGCAACACCTAGGATCTATCATTCAATCTACTTTTCATTCCTAGGATTCATGCAATGTCCTAGGTTCTATTTATAATTCCACAATTTAACAGGTTATACTTAAAAGCCACTCTACCAAGTACGACGGGAGTAATGGGGGCGTGATCGGGAATCCCGCGTGCCTCCGCGACCCCCAAGACTGCAACGGAATGAGGACCTATCACAAGGATCAAACACAAGGAGTGTCTCAAAACAGTGTATAGCTACTGTAGACGAGTAGAGGATTTAATTCCGGAAAGAACGCAACTCGAAACGCGGAAAACGGAACCCGAACGGGCCCTCAACGGGTCGAAAATGACGACACTGTGCAAAATCAGAAGTCTGGAACTACTTCCAGACGTCTTAAAAAGTGGATCAGAGAATTACCTTGTTCTGCGTGGTTTCTCAGACGTCCAGAAGCCTGCGGGGACGTCTGTCCTAGTTCCCAGACGTCCGATGGTCACCCCGGACGTCTAGAGGTCACTCCCGCCGTCTGGTACTACAGCCAGACATCTGATTCGTGTTAGATGGCGAATCACCGAGCCTGCGCACTCCCAACTCTCTCTCTCAGTACTGTCAGTCGACAGGAAGGAAGAAGACGGAAGAACTCACCTTTCAGGCGTCTGGATTGTCTTCCAGACGTCGCCCCCGCCATCTAGCTATCAGCCCAGACGTCTGATTCTGGAAATGTTTCCAGAATCAGGCCACGACTCGCCCTCCGCTCGCGACGCCGCGCCTTGTCGCACCTCGTGCGCCTGCTGCTCGGACCGCAGCAGTCCCCCCCGCGTCGCCCCGCGCCCGCTGCGCTCCCTGCCGGCCGGCCCTGGCAGCCCCGGCGAGCTCGCCCTCACGCCTGAGCGCCGCTCTCGCATGCAGCACCTCCTCCGCGCTCACTGCGGCCGCCGCTGCCGCTGCAACCTCGCGCTCGCTCTCGCGCACCTAGAGCTGAAGGAGAAGAGGAAGGAGACGGTGGTGACGGAAGCGAGGGGAGGCGTGGCCTTTTAAGGCCGCACGAGGAGGAGAGAGAAGGAGCGCGACAGGGGAATCTGCAGCCGCAGGAGGAAAGAAAAGTGAATATGCGGGTCTGCGCGCTCAGGCACGCAGACGACCCGCGCGTGTCAAAGATAACCAATTTCCAGACGTCTAGCAACGATCCCAGACGTCTGGAAGTGACCCCAGACGTCTGGTACGACGTCTGGGCCACCTCCCAGACGCCTTAAAAGACGTTTGGGGCGTGCGTTCGTTACAGCCTCAGATGGAAGGGAATTCCTCAGAGAATCTCCCTTCCATTTCTGGGAGGGGATCTCTGAGGAATCAGAGAGGATTCCCTCTCAAATCCTTGCCGGAGTAGGATTCTGCCTTAATAATGGAGGTAGGACCTGATTGCAAAGGTGGCGAGGAAGTTAGGGTTCTTTCTGTTATTCTTTTCAAAAGATAGGGACCAAATTGTGATTTGGGTGTACTAAATTGCAAAGTAGGTCAAGATGACCTCCCCTTAGGTCCAAATTTTGGTACAAACCTAATTTTGACCTAAGGAATCCAATGGTGAAGTTTGATTTTAGGTTTAACCTCGTTTAACAGATATTTTGCGTAAAAACCCAAATTAGGTTAATTGATGAACTAGGACCCTAATCTTGGTCAAACTGGGTTCCAAAGGCCAAATTAAGTGTTCTAAACCCTAGAGGATATTTTTCCATGATTCTTAGAGGGTTTAATTGATTTTTATCTTGACCGGAACCTTGTTGAATTAAGCGGGTCTGTTTTAGGGTTACCACATGTCATTTACTTCCTAGATTGCACATGAACCCATTTCTAATTAACTCAACCCACTTTTTATCTCATTTAGACCTTTTCACCTGTGTTTTGCCTCTGAGAAATCCTGTTTATGTACTGCAATAGTAAAATTGCAGTTTTACCTTTAATTCATGTTTTCTTCTTAGAGCACTTATTCCTTCAGTTAAGCCTTCTTCTAGGTTATGTAGGAGCTTTTATCTTCTTTATTGGGTCAAAATGAGCTAGTTATGGCTCATGATGAGGCTCTCATCAACTGCTGCTACCACCTCCATCTGCTCCACCTCCGGCCACCAGCTCCAGCGAGGTCGCTCAACCTCCACAGGCCTTCCCACCTCTCACCGACAAGCCCAGAAGCTCCCCTTCACTCCACTCAAGCATTTCCCCCATTCCATTCACCGCCCCGCACCTCAAGACCACCCCTCGAACACACCCACCTGCACCTCTGCAGTGTGCCCTAAGCACACTGCCATAGGCACTTTCCCGCCACGTCGACTCCCGCACCGCCTTCGCTGTCCTCTGGCGAAGCTCCCTGAGCTGTTTGACGTGGCCGTGGGGCCGTTTTCATGCTTTTAGGTCTCGGCCCCCTTGCTGCCTTTGACGAACAGCAGGAGCTGCTTAGCGAGCAGCTCCAAGTTCCTTCAGCACCAGGTGCAGGCCCCAGGCAACGCGGGACACCTCTGCGAGTGTGCCCAGGCCTTCAATTGGGGTCTCGAGCCTTCTCTGCTGCCCCAATTACCTGGAGCTTTCTGCCTGCAGGCGTGCGGAGCGAAGGTGGGACTTTAGTCCCACCTCGGAAGTGTGTGGGCGCACGCCCACACATAAATAGTTAAAGTGTTCTAGGCATTTCGCCTAGAAACACTGGGTGAGGTCCTTCCTCACCTATCACCTGGGTCTCGTCTGCGGCTCTTCCCACGTGGACCTGACCCGACCCGACTACCCCCACTCCTGTGCACTCCTTACGCACCACCCACACCGGTGTTCCTGGACCCGGGCACGCAACCCGACCCGATTACTCGTCTCTGGGAGAGCGTACCAAAGAGAGATTCAGAGAGAGAGAGAGACGCGGGAAGAGGGTAGGGTAGGTTTTGCGCTGAACTTGTGTGTGTGTGCAGGGAACATGTGAGGAAGGAAGAAGTAAGGAGCTGCTGAAAAGAAGAAGGAAGGAAAGGAGCAGAAGGAGGAAGAAGCCAAGAAGAAAGAGAAACAGAGGCCACAATGAAGAGGAGCAGAAGAAAAGAAGACAGCAGGGGCACTGTAGCAACAGTGCAGTTAAGGCGTCTAATTTCTGAATCAGACGTCGGAAAGAAAGGAAGGAGTGAAGCAGATGAGAAGAGCATAGGACAGGCCAGAGAAAAAGAAAGAGAAAAGAGAAGGAGGGAGCCTCTGCAGCAAAGAAGAAGACGCAGAAGAAAGAAGAAAATCAGAGAAGAAGAGAAGAAGAAGGAAGAAGGACATAGCAGCTGAAGAAAGAAAGAAAGAAAGAAAGAGAAGGAAGCCTCCGCAGTAAAGAAAAAAAAAGAAGAAAGAAGAAGACAGGCTGAAGAAGAGAATCGGCTGAAAGGAAGAGAGAAGAAGAAAAAGCCAAGAAGATAATTTTTGCTCTCTCTCTCTCCTTTGAAATAAATTTTTGTAAAACAATATATATTGTGAATTCATATGCTTCTGGAATCATAGTTTGCTCCCTGAGTTCGACCTCGGGAAACTATTAATTCCGAGTTGATGTAAACACATCTACACTACTTAAAATGTCTATTTATGCATGTTCTTAAGCATAGAATTGCATTTCATGATATAAATATTGCATAACAAGCATCATCTTGCATTTAGAGTAGTTTGAATAAAATGGAGGTTAATTGTCTCCTTTTATGTGCTTGGACAGGGCAAACATTTTATCGGGGCCTCGGATCAAAGATCCAACCATATGGATGTGATCAGGGCGACGATTGGAATTCAACGACTCCAAGATCGCCCTAATCAGGCATCCGTAGCATCAGATATATACCGGGGAACCCTAGAAGATCAAGGGCCAGGATGGTGTAAATATGCACTTCAGATGATAAATCCGACCACACGGATGAATTCGGATCGACGATCGCAGCCCAACGACACAAAAATCAAGTCAATCCGACATCCGTGGCACCATCTACAACTTCCAGAAGATGGACGGCCAAGATGGCACCACGTGGCGCCATCTCAGCCGCCCAAACGGCCGCTTGCATTTTGTGAAGGCCCCCGCCCGATCGCTCTCCGTCGTCAGATGGAGATCCAACGGCTGCGGTCGCTCGCACTTAAAAGCGTCCACGCGACCATTTCGTCCGCGTAGCGCAGCGGCGACGCAGCTGCGGGCGAAGCAGAGGTCGCGGGTTCGAGCTGCGGTGAGGGGGTGGAAGGCGCGGGCGAGCGGGCGCGGACGAGCGTCAGATGAAGATCCAACGGCTGCGCGCGCTCAATCAGGACGACGCGCGATTGGATGCCGGGCGTAACGCGAGATCGAACGCGGGCGGGCGCGGGGCGTGGACGCGATTTAAGCCGTCCGATCTCGCGATCGGACGGCTGAGACTACGCGGACGTGCGTAGGCGTTACGCGCGCGGGCAGCCGTGGGCGCGGCGGCGACGGCCACGTCGGGTCTTTAGCGACGGTTTTATCCGTCACTAAAGACCCCTTATTTATTATTTTGAAGATGTAATGTCCATTTTGCCCCCACTCCTTGCAACTATAAAAGGAGACCCCCTCCATACGAAATTTTCATCCCTTCTTTCTCCTCTCTACCCCTCCAAAGCTCAAGAGAAGCTTGTCCCACACCCGGGATGCTTCTCGCGAGATAAAGTCCAATTTTCGTCCTCCTTCGGAAGTGGATCCCGCGACGACGACAGCGTGCTGCTTCGTTCCCGTTCTTCTGCTTCGTCCTCCTTCGTCCCTCTTCGTTCTATTTCGTCCAGGCGTCGTCCCGTCCGGCTCGTCCTCCAAGCAACCGTCGAGGAGGATTTCTCTCTCCCTCTTCTTTTTACCGCTTTCTAGTATAGATTTACTGCTTTCTAGATTAATCTACTCGTCCTCCAAGCAATCGTCGAGGAGGACATTTCTCTCTCCATTCTTTTAATGCTTTCTAGAGTAAATTTATAGCTTTCTAGAGTAATTGTTTTATGCTTTCTAGTTGTAATGAACAATCTCTTCAATACAAAAATACCTTGTTTATTCTACATCTCATTTTCATTTCTCTATGTAATATTCTCTTTCTCTCTTACTCTCTCTCTCTCTTCTATTTTGTTGTAGATACTTAGATAGTTTAAATTGAATTTCTTCGTGACAAAATAAAAACGAAATGCGAAGTTTTTAAATCAAACGTCCGCCTCCCTGTGTTCGACCCGGAATTTTAATTTCGATATAAATCTTATTTGTTGTCGCTTTCGAACTACAACGACAGGTTTTCCAAAATCGAACACGTTAGCGTAGCTTCGTAATCGTTCAACACGAGTAATAAATTGTAAACCGGTAGTAGCTTTTCGTGATATACTACAACGTCTAGAACTTCAAAACACCATGCGAAACCCACACCAAAGGACTTGGCGCAATAGAGAAAAAGAGAAAGAAGCAGCAGAGAAGAAAGAAGAAGGAGAAGTCAGAAGGACTAGGCGCACAGCAGAGAAGAAGAAAAGAAGAAGATGAAGCCAAGAGGAAGAAGAACCAGCAGTAGAAGCACTGTAGCAACTGGCATTTAAGGCATCTGACCCTTGAAGTCAGACGTCTGAAAAGAGAAAGAGAGAGGCAGACAAAAGAAAAAAAGAAAGAAGAAAAGAAGAAGACATTTTTTTCCCTTTCTTTAGTCTTTTATAAAATAATATATATTATAAATTGTGATTTTGTACGCTTATAGAATCAAATTTTACTCCATAAGTTCGACCTCGAAAATTTTCTATTTTCGAGTAATAAAATACAATCAAATCGATCCTCCACGGACCAAAGTCTATTTACGTCGTGGGATATCTCACATTTTTTTTTCAAATATCTCATATTTACGAAGGCCAATGAGTAAGCTCATATTTTACTTGAAACCTAGGTTTTCTCAAACTCGAATATTAATGAGGAATAAATTATCTCATGTCTAAATTACTTACCATTCAAATTTATTCTCACCTTATCTCCCATTCACGAAAACGTCTATATAGAATTATCCCATATTATACATAAATGCTAATGTAAGATATCCTTTATTTATAAATTTTTATCCCTTGACATAAACTGGCGTTTAATGTGTTGATAAATTGACCGCGTCTCGTTACCATAAGCTTCTTTGAGTCAACCGAGCACAAGGTAAAAACTTGGAGGATTCAACGAACTCAACGTTGGTTTCACCTCTTCTCTCTGGGTTGAACGGAAGGTACATCAAATAAGCGTCACCCTTAGCGGGACAGAACCTTTTTTTTCTTCTTCCATCGCAGACGTAGCTTTGATTCTCATATCTTGCGAATATTGTATTCCGCATGGATGCACCGATCTGGACGCCGATGAGTGGCCCATGTGAAAGGCATATGCTTTTAAGGGGGCATCTAGTTTTCTTATTTAAAGGTCCAGCATACGAAAGCAACGGTCGTCTGGAGTCCAAAGAGCTGGCCTTTATCGAGACAAAGGTGCTGTCTCACTTTCTATGGTCCAAATCGATGTTTTGAAAATCGGATCTAACACCTCGGTTCAAGCACTCCGATGGCAAATCCGTGTTTTATTGGTCAAATCGATTAATTTAGATAATAAAAATTAAAATCAATATAAATCCACTAAAATCAGATCGATTTAATTAAACCGATCATCTCATTTAACTTTTCTCTTAATAACTAAAAAGATTAAAAAATATAAAAGAAAAATTAATATGATTTTACACACTACATCCACGCAAGGATGGGTATTAGGTTGGGTCGACATGACCCAATCCGAGGCTCAATTTTATTGGATCAATTCAAGTTCGAGTTTACAATTAATTTAGGTTAGATTTAGGTTATAAATACAACCCATTTATTAAATGTGTTGGTTCTTGAGTCGAGGTTGTCCAAATCCAATTTGGCTCATTGACCCATTTATAGGGTCACCTTTAAGGTCTCAATCTGTTGATCCAATTATATATATATATATATATATATATACTGCACATCAAAATATATATCATGTATGCATCATACAAAAGCACTAAATAAACATTGACTCCTCTTATTATTTTTTAACTAACAAAACCTTAACTCCCGTGTTCTTTGTAACTGTAAGTTGTGTAATGCAATTTTACAATTTTATTGAAACTAGATATAAAACATTGACTTCTTACTATAAAAAAAACGCAAACATCCAAATTCAAATTAAATATAAACATACAAGATAAGTATTTTTATTTTTTATCATAATTTGTACCTACATGATTGTATTTGGTTGGCGTGTTATATATTATATATGTTGAATATTCAAATCAAATATTTACAATACAAGTAACTAGATTATTTTAGTTAGACATGTAACCGTGAGGATTTAAAGATTTTTTAATATACATAAAAAATAAATATAATAACTTCATCATTTATATAACTGAAAAAGATAATTATATTTTACCAATATTTTTTCTCATTAGTATAAAACCATATTATTTTTGATATTTTTAAAATAATTATTATTTAAAACTCTACTTAGTATTAGTGAAATAAATAATTAGATAATAAATAAATGAATCCCCAAAATGACATGACCCCAGTATATTTTGGATTAGGCTAAACTTTGATTAAGAAAATTTATTTTAGATCAACTCTTCAAATGACTTTTTAGCACATTTATCAAATGAGTTTAGGTCAAATCAAACTTAACCTATAAGAACTTGACCCAATATCTATCCCTAAATTAGAGTACAAAATAAATTCTCTTAATATATATCTTCATTGCTTTTTTTTTTTTTTTTTTTGGACATTCGATTAGATCTGATTGAATCAATAGAAATTAAATTAAATATCTTATGATTCGGTTTTTTTCGTTGGTTTCATCTGCTGATGTCATACTGGCACCATTACCGATACAAATCTTCTAAAAAAATCAAATCATTACCTTATCGCTTCAACGACTGATTCAATGTTTAAAATATTGGTCCAAAAAAGCATTTTGAATGCCACGCGGTAACGAGTGTGGATTCTGTGCTACAGCAGCAAGAAATGCTGTACGTCAATCCATCGTTTGTCGGCCATCCAACGGCCCAAACGTTCCCCCTAAGACGGTAACGAGGGGATTAAGCAGACTTATCGCCGTGGAACAGCAGTTTGATCCCACACACCATTTGGTGCTATTAGCCTATTTGGTACAGCACCGAATTGCAGGCCTTCCAAATTAGGTTGCAACTATATCCTCACGCCAAGATCTAAATGAAGTTCTCAAGATCAGGCCCCGATAGGCCATCACAGCTGATTAGGGATCCCCTTTCTCACTGGATATCCTTTTCCTCTGTTCGGATCGTCCCAACTATAAGGCGCTCAACATGTATAGCCTTTGGTGGCTTGCAGTAGCCGATCTCGGGTGTCACATTGGTGGGCGTGTAGTCGAAGGTCTTCCCCATTCAACTTCCGTGCAATGTGTGCACTGCAAAGCCTCCTCGTGGTGAATTGATGTGCATGGCGGTGGATGACGCTCCTCGTCATTTGCGAATGTCTCGCTTTCCGTGTTGTTTGTGTGCTGTGGGGACTTGTTTATTTTGTGTGTTGTGCTTGATTAATCATTTCTATTCCTTTTTTTAAGATTAAGTTATTTTATTGGGAATCACGTGTGATCACGAACTAATACGACCGAGTTTTCCAATGTTTATCAGTTTTCGCTTGCAGTCTTTTAGTCAATCTTTGCGATTAACTTGTTGGCGTGTTTTTTGAGATTCATCACGTTGGTGTCTTACTGTATCTATAAGCGTGGGTTACCCTCCTTCGAAAAGTCATCAGATTCCTAATCATGTGACATATTTTTTTTTTTTTTTTTCCTTTATATTTTATCTTAATTTTTATATTTTGAATTCTACATTTTTTACGATATATATTTATTCTTTGGTAGGTGAATATTTTTCTACCTCTCTCTCTCCCCCATCCTCTTATATATATTGGATTCTTTCACTTTAACGAAAATGATTTCAAAAGAAGAAAAAGAAACTCTTAAGACAGGTTGCTCTAGCGGCCATTGCTGTTCCAATTCGAAGATGTCACGCTAATTGCCGAACACTGCCTTAATTTTTGGAACTTTTTGGAATGTCCCACAATAGCCTCACCACAATTATTCTGATGATCAGCAGTTACATGATTTATCGAAACCGTGTGTACTACTTTCCCTTTTTTTTTTTCTTTTATGACGAGAAATCCCAGCCAGGTGAGGTAAATCTCGAGAGACTTGCACTACCTTTTTGGGGAGGAGAATAACGCAAAGAATAAGTTTATTGCCCAGATTAAATACCCTGTTTAGTTGAGAGTTTGACATCCAATGGATAAGTTTAAAATAGTATTTGCTTTTCTCTAGTTGGCATTTGGACGAGAACGGTGGGGTTAGGCATGACATGGGGCCCTATTCCTGAGTCGAGGAGAAATCATGCTTGAGCCCTATTCTAGAATTAAGCAATTTTTCGAAGGAGGAGGAGGTTACGTCAAAATTAAGTTGCTTAAATGAGGAATACTCTTACAATAAAACGAGCCCCTAAAGAAAAAATATTACTAAAAGGTCACAAAGATTTGGATGCCTAAGACTCCATGTTGAAGGTCTCTCAAGGCAATAAATAACCAAAATTTCGTTTAAATCAAACAATAAATTCCACCTGGGAGGAAATGTCTAGATACTCAACGTGGGCCTTACACGGTGGTGGGAGAGAGCTCTCGCTTCTCTCCTACCGCTGTCTATGCATGACCTCTCACACCTTGTCTTCTGCCTCTCGCTCACCTCTTCTCTAATGAGAGTAGAGTTCCATTAATTACTCGCTTTGTGCTGCTTGCTATCGCCCCTGTCATGGCTCTGTCTTTTCGAATGGCTTGCCTTTAAGTCGA
Organism: Thalassia testudinum; assembly: GCA_037157565.1. Lineage (NCBI taxonomy): Eukaryota > Viridiplantae > Streptophyta > Magnoliopsida > Alismatales > Hydrocharitaceae > Thalassia > Thalassia testudinum. The sequence goes on from JAZHRO010000038.1 coordinate 992,860, forward strand.
TGGCCCATACGAGGTTCATATCCTATCATTGTAGCTGTTGTTTTTTCTTATGGGGATGCATACGTATTTGTGCTTGCTGATTTCTTGACGTTTGTTCCTTCGAATCGACACCGCGAATCCATTTCGACGCCTTTGCCATCTGTGGCATCCTTGATTCGGGTTGAACGAGAAATTTCAACTAATGCATTGCTAAGCATCTTCCCGTATGTAATAAGAGGAGTTGTAGTTATCGTCTCTCCCTGCAAGCATTATCCCTCGATCGTAACATGTGATTCTTTCTCTTTTCTTTGTTTTCTCTGTAATCTCTTTGTCGCGACCTATCTCCCCTTGAAGGCTCGCACTTTGATGTTTCTCTCCCGTAATAAGATATTTTGTCAAAAATTAAAGAAACACACGCTGGATACACATGATCAAACCAATGTCATACACCATAACCTTTAGGCGCTACTTCTTGCAAAGTTAGGCCGGATCTAGCTCGACTCATCTTATCATGGACCCCCATGACTAAACCAATCACGTCAGGTCACTCGTAGCCATCAACTGGATCTCATTTTGATACTTTGGACCCAAGTGGCCACATTATAACCAGACTCAACTTGCCTTCAGCCCAACATCTACTTTATGAATGGAGGGAGGTGGATTAGAGAGCATGTGTGTTACATGAAGAACAGACATAGGTCAACATGCAGAGCATCAACATTACATGTAAACAACAATGTCGCAGGCTTAACAATGGGGGATTCGCCTACTAAGGAATGGTTGAACGGTGAGAATTTTTTTCTTTGGTAAAAAAGATCTAGGCTCGAATACTCATTCCTATATTACGTGGAGGACTGATACATAAAAAAGAAAAAGAGCAATTCCTCCTCAATTTACCTAATTAAATTTTAGGTTATCAAAACTCTGGAAGGAATAGCCCAAATTTAATTCTCTGAAAAACCAGTGTCTATGGGGACGGCAACCCCGCCCTCCCACTTGACCATGTGAGATCATGTGATTAGAAAACTATATTATTATTAGCTCTAAATAAAGGTAATTAATGTACATCCTAATCACTCTCAGCCTCAACAAAATAACTACCAAATACATACACACAAATAGATAAAACCTCTCAAGTACCAAAACATCAAAAAAAAAAAGAAAAAAAATCATCTTATATAAACATACACGGACAAATACACGACACAAACGAACCTAAGAGATTCGGACTCGACTACCAAATACATACGCACAAATAGATAAAAACTCTCAAATACCAAAACACCACAAAAAATCATCTTATATACACGTACGCAGACAAATGCACGACATAAACGAACTTAATCTACTCCTAACAGAAGAGATCCAGATTCGAGTCGACGTGAAGACCAATTCTTTCCGGATACACTGAAATGTGAGTCTCGGTCGTTAAAAAGGGAAAACAACAAACCACGACGACGAGATATCTACGGCAGGAACCGGTACACCGCTCTCTCCTTTGCCTCCGCGCTGCCCGCCGACGCAGCGGAGGCGCCGCAGCGGGGGACGACGGGGCGGCGGCAGGAGGGGCAGGAGGAGTGGAGGACGAGCCACGCGTCGACGCAGGGGGCGTGGAAGGCGTGGCCGCACCCGGGGAGGAGGCGGACCCGTTCGCCGCCGGCAAACTCGCCGAGGCAGATCGGGCAGTCCGTGGCAATGGAGGAGGAGGAGGAGGGGTCGAAGGAGAGGGCCGGGAGGGCGCGGACGAGGTCGTGGTTTGCGCCCTTGGGGGGCGGCTGGGGGTAGGAGCTGCTGCGGCGTTGGCGGCGGAGCCACGCGCAGCGCGCGACGAGGGCGAGGCCGGCGAGGCAGACCACGCCGCAGAGGAGCGCCGCGAGGACGGTGATGGCGTCGGAGTCGCGAGGCATTGGTGTCGCCGCAGAGGAGGAGGAGGAGGAGGAGGTGAGGTTTCTCTGCGATGACGCCGTTGTCATCGTTAAGTGAGTTGAAGGAGTGTGTGTATGTGTGTATGCGTGTGCGATGGAGGAGAGTGGCGAAGTAGTGTGAAGGAAGGGGTAGTTATAAGTAACACGAGAAGACGACACCCACTCCTTTACACGAGAAAATTATTCTCGCACATAAAAGAGTACATCAAATCCTACCTCCCTCGGTCAAGGGGTTAGCTCAGTAATAAATCTTCCATTGACATCCAGGGAGTGTTTGATTTGCGATCTAAGAGGATTTGCAATATTTAACTCATCAATTAACTTATTTCTTATTTATGTAAGTACATTTTATTTGAGGTAAAATTATTTTATTTCACTGTAAAATAATTTTAATTTATCAAAATATCCGAACATATTAATTTAATTATTTTACTATTTATTCAACTCATTTCCTATCCTTTTAATTATTCCGTAAATTTATTCTCTTTACCTAATGAAATCTTAAATTTTATTTTATTTGAAAAGTTAAACCTTTAAAAGAGAACTTAATACATTTTTACCTGAACATAACCTTCATATGGTAATTTAGATTTGACAACTTTAACATGAATTTGTTTAACATAAAATTTTTGATAATAGTAAAATCTATGTTAACGTCATTTAATAAGTAAATATAACTACGTACTTATATCAATTTCATATTTTTAAATGCTATTTTTTTAACCTCCCCCAATAAACCAACTCTGAGAGGGCATGAGATCCGCACAATTTACCTATTCAAAGAAAAGATCCTACCTCCCTTGAGTTAGAAGAGTTTGGGGACCCACGGACCCTCTCAACATGGGTTAGGAATTAGCCCGTCCCTCCCTCTTATCGCATGATGGGGGGTGGAAAATGAAGTACTCCTCCTGAGTATCCCGGTCAGTGCTCCTTTGAGGGCGTGGAAGCAATGAGTGAGTTCATCTAGATTTGTTAGGACATCAAACGTCATTGGAAGTAGTACTCTGGATGGGAGTGATCAACCGAGTAATCGAAAAGATACTGCTCTTATGATAATAACATAGAGGTGTGCCATACAACATTTTGGATGCAGACTCCATGCAGATATCGTATGTTCCCATAAATGCCATAAGCATTAAATGTTGTTGCAGGGTCTCCCTAAGGCTAAGAGGAGGTAGCGTCAGAAAGATCATTGAGGTTCGTTTGTTGCGAATGTTAATTATTTAACATGTCACTTGATATGTTCAAAAATAAGTTGACGTATCTAAAATTTATGATGGGTTAAGTAGATTTAACATGTCTGAAAAATAAGTTTAACATATCACTTAACACACCTAAAATCTAAATAAATTAATTTATTTATTCTATCATTTATTTAAATTTTTTTACTTAATACATAGATTTATTTCCCATGTCAAACGGAACTTGAAGGAACCGTACGTTTTCTAACTTTCATGGTAACAATATACGGTGGCATGAAATTGAGGGAGGAATTTGTGGAGAAGATCCCTGATCTTCTTCTTGGGTTATTGCTGGGAGGTTTAGGGAGTCAGGATATGCGGGATGAGATCTGATTTGATCATCGACGGTTGTTTGTGTCTCTTCGTGATCATGCAGGCAGTAATTTCTCAGAATATATATACTTGGAATGTACTAAAATTACAGGACGTTCACGAGATCAAGAAAGCGATACATTTATTTTAAGCTGGGCTTAGACATGGCAAATGCAATTCAATCAGCTTATATACGTTATTTAGAATTTATCTATAACTGGTAGCAAATTATTTAACGTGCCTTACCATCAGCAACGCAACGCAATAGCGAGATGTACGCATCAAATAGAGAGCACGAACAATACAGCGACCCCTACCAGACACATTAGAAACACAAGATGCAAGTAGAGAGATGTTAAGCAAAACCACAAACTTCGCAAGTCTCTAAAGTATTTTTGACATAATTTTCGTGTAGACAAAAACTAACATTAACTTTTACATGCAAACTGAACATAAATTAATAAGGGTTAACTCAAGTTTCATTTTACAAGGTCTAGGTTCCTAACCCTCTAAGTAAAGGATCAATTTGGTTGGAGAGATATGTTTCATGAGATAATTTTTTTTACAGTTGTATTATCCTATATTTTTGTTCGAAAGTCATAAGAATAATCTTAATGGATTAACCTGTTGGTGTTTGAAAAATTTCTAAATTAATCCATAAAAATACATGAGATAATCCATAAAAATCAATTATCGTACATCAACTTTAGAATAATTTATCTCAGGTTAAATTCTTTTAATCCAGATCAAAATATTCCTTCTATCAAATAAGATTAACCCTTATTTTGATGGATTACCCCCATTTACCAAACAAGGCCGAAGACCTGCATAAGCACGTTCTTTCCACGTGACGGTGTTAATTTATATGGCTAAAATGAGTTTTCCAGCTCGAGGAGGAACTTTTCCTTGTAAAACCGCCCCAGCTGTTCGGTTGAAATTACCATCGGCCACCGTGGCACTTTTGCGGGGAAGATATTTTGGAGAGACGAGGCGGGAGAAGGAGGGCTTTATTTTTATGAACTTTTCAGGACGATGGGGCCCACGTGGTAGTCCCGGATAAAGAGGCGCAGTCGACGCTTGGATCTTACTGGGCCCACCTCCACGTCCCCCTCCCATCTATACCGTCGATCACGATTTGGACGGCTGCAACGAGATCTGTACCGCGCGTACGTCGGGGAGTAGATTGGTTGGAGTCATGTGCCCACTCTTATCAGAAAATGGAGACTATTCGCCTTTGCCATTGGCCGTTTGGCAGAGTTCTGTCCCGTTTGGAAATATCTCCCCCTTTCTCTATAATTTTTTATTTTTGTAGACTAATGTAGATATTTCCACTCCCGAAAAAGTGTTTGAGCTCCTAAGGATCAAGGACATTTTTCTAATGACCATTCATTAATTTACTCATGTAGCTACATATGTAATAACCCCAAATTAACAAGGATTGACCGGTTCCCACACATCCAACTGCCACGGGCCTTCGTCTAGGCTACGAAACGATCGAGATGCGTTGAAAGAAGCTCGATCGATTCAGTAGTTTCCATGGATCCAACCCTCGTTTTCGTTGGACTCAACGCGATTGAGAAAGAAAAGAAGGAAGACTAACATACGAAGAAATATCGCAAATCCAGAAGATAGAGAAGTGGCGAGAAGTGTGAGAGTAAGTCTATGATATTCAAGTGAGCTAAGGTAAGTTCATGAATTTACAATATGATACTACTTTCTGAGGTGTTATTATATCCCTACTCGCAATACCAAGTCCTAAGCATTCACGTAGCAACGACGGTAAGGGATCTTCAAATACTTAGTAAGACAATGTGCATCGCCTTTGGCCATCTAAATATCTACTTTGCACCCTCGTTGTAAATTGGAAAATGACAAACACCATGTTTATTCTTTTCCCTCGTTGAACGATGTCAAAGAAGACAATTCTTTTATAATTTTTAACCGAATTGGGCCACAGTAGGTTGCGAGCAAATTAAGTCGTAAGAAATCGAAAGCACTTTTCGGAATATAATATGGGGGTTGTCTCCATCGATCACGTAACGACGACGGACAGCTGCATAAAATATCTCCAGATTTTCAATTCACCGTGATCCAAGTAAGACTTGAGTTCACATGCAAGAGAGGAGATTAATATCTTCCAAGGGTTTGAAGTATACACAGAACACACGCATGACCGATCGTACAACATCGGGGCATATATATATATATATATATATATATATAGACACACACACACACACATACGAGATGCATGTTGGATACTGTAATGGCTCGATTTTATAATCAAGCTTGCATGATTGATATATAATTCTCATGTACTAAGAGGGGGTCACCACGAAATAGAAAGATGTCTTCAATTAATTGCGATGGGCACCTTGAGGTGTGTACTTGCTCAAATGATGACCATGCTAGTTTCTCTATTCTTTTGATGAACGTGATGATAGATAACCAAGAGAGAATACGTAGATATATATATATGGTTTCACTGCATGTGTCCTCTTTGCATTTATTTTTAGGTAATATTTGGGCATACAGTTGCTTCGTTTCCTTTTGTCTTTAATTATATATAAATTTTATCAATCATATGTACAAAATATTTGAGTACATAAAATAGTAATTTCCAAATTTTTTTTAACCATATCTCATTATTTCTAAGTTTTTACCATGCTACTTCCTGTGGGATGGTATGATCTTTCTTGCTTAATGAATGTTATCTTGACATCACTCTCACCTTCGTAGCTCAGTTGATTAATTAGCAAAGCCAAGACACATCGTTTCTGGAGGTGCCTAAGGATGAGTCCTATGAGCCCTAGAGGCAATTCTCGCCAACAACTTAAAATTACAATTTTTGACCGTATATAATTTCTGTATTTTCAATTGTTTAGTCATAAATTCAATCGTCCCAGATCAAACGGTTAATTAGATGTCTGTGACTAAGTTATAAATAATACATACTTTTTTAATCGAGCATATGAACTTTAATACATTTTTTATGAGCTAGTCTTGTTTTTGGGGTGTTACAGAGTTGCCTCGAGCACTACAGTTAAGACATAAATATCATACTAAAAAATCTAACATTATATCCCTCTCCAGCCTCTAAGTCTCATGCATGGATCTGTCGGTAGCCTTGACATATCGTATGTAAGAATGTGCGTTCAAAAATATAAAAGGTGATGCAGAAGTTAATATATAATTATAAATGTAATTTTTTTTTATGTAAAAGAAATATTAATATATGATGGGATCTATAATTGTTGAAATCAATAATAAATTACTTTTATAAGGGTGAGTGGTTGTGTAAAATTATTTTATATCTTTAAAAAAATTTTACATCGATGTATAATTTTACTTTGAACTACTTTGTACCAATGTAATATTTTTTTACATCGGTGTAAAGTAAGGTTACACCTTAGTTTGAACTACTTTACACCGGTGCAATATTTTTTTATACTGGTGTAAAATTAAATTTCAAATGTTTCTTCATATATGAGAAATAATTTTTCACTTTAAAAGTGATTTTTCAACTTAAGGTTTAAAGTTTAATCTTTGATGTTTAGAGTTTAGCGAAATCCTAGATCCTAGTTCCTAGATCCTAAATCCTATACTTTTATGTCAAAATCATTTTAGATAGTTGAAACTACCAATAAAATAATTTATCACATATGTAAAATTTTTTATCACTTTTACATTTTTTAGGTTAAAGTTGTGTGATAATTTTTTTAAATATGATGAAAATTACCACGTAACAAGTCTTATATTTTTTTAATTTTTTACATTAAATATCAATTATCAAATAAATCAATATTACATAAAATACAAAAACAATAATTACATTACCTTTTACATCACAATTTACGTTTCCTACTTTTGGACCTTCTATAAATAGGTAAAACGAAAAAGGGTAGGTTCACAAGCAAGAGACCTGGTGGAACCTGGCAGATAAACAAGCTACCGAATTTTTTATATATAAAGAATGGAAGCATGGATGTTAGATAAGCCAGTAAGAGCAATATTAAGATTATTCTTTTCATCTCATTTTTACTTTAGTTGATGACTTTTTTTTTGTCTTTCAGAAATTAAATATTTGGCAAAAGGATGCGATCCAATAAAGAAAAGATATTGACCAACCCTTTCTGGTCATTTCTTGTCATGAACTCTTAGCCGAGAAGGATTGGGTGGGATCATCTTTGGACATATTTGTTTCTTGGGATAAATGTTTAGGGATAAATTTTTTAGGTGATGAAATTAAAGAATAAACTCGACATAAATTAATTTTGATGTCCAGGAGGATATGAATCAAATTATGAGATAAATAAAGATGTTTGGATGATAGGTGAGGATGTTGTCTTACAAGAAGAGGGATAAAATTTATCACACCCCCCTTAAAATAAATTTATTATAGGTGTTAATGTTTCCTCTCAAAATAACTTTATCCTGGGATAAAATTCAAAGAATATAGGATAAATGGTTGTCTACCATAACAAACATGCCCTTTAGGAAATCCCTTGCCATGATGGATTATGAGTTTTCTCAAGTCTAGGATATATTGGTTAAAATTATCTCAAATAAAAAAAAGTGTGGAATTTTACATCATCTAAAGGAGACCAGCGACACATAGCCCCTTGGTTAAACGTACCAACGCAAGTGCTAAAAATGTGAATGTTTCAGCGAAGATTGGATTGATGATAACATAGATTTAGCTTGATGCAATTGTACAAAATATAAGTTCTGGTCAACAAGGATATGAGCATTTCTTTGGGCTGAATAAGTGAAAATTAATAAAACTATTGATATATGCTTTTTGCTCAATACATAAACACAAAACGTTCCATCACAATCAGATAACATAAGCTAACCATCACTATCAAGTATAATAATAATAACAAAAATGACAACGACGATAAGAAGTATATCCATTCCTAAAATAACGTACTGCCGTCTTGAATTTTATCAAGATCTGGACTAGCTAGCCACTTTTGTCAGCCTGATTTTATCTTACCCAAAGCCATTAGCTCGTTGTTTAACTAATGAACTTCCTCTGATACATCTTAATTGTGTCAACGAATGTAAACAGACCTCCCAGATGGATTCATCCAAAGAACATGGTGCCTCTACTCTTTGGTAGCCCTACTCACAATGCGTTATGAAGGGTATTATTGCACCATCTAGAGCACAAGCAAAAACCGCGAGTCGTGTAATTCCTAAACAATTAGATAAAACGTCAGATTTGTAAAATAATTCCACTCCTTGTTATATAAATTCGTTGTTATATTATCTGTACATATTATCTGGTATTATCCCTACTCTAACCTCAACTCACAATGCTCCAGATATCTAAGACGTACTCCTATAATGGCTTCAATCATTGTTGAATCTCTAGAGATCTAAGACTCCTAGAATGGCTTCAATCATTGTTGAATCATTTCTTTACATGTGCAAGGCACAATTAAGTACATAGAGAAAGTCATCAGGTCAAAATAAATTATCTCTTGCCACAAGTATATTCTAACCTGAAGTCGAAAGGTGCTTTTATATATTCCAATACGTCAAGAATAATCCACCTCGACGCTCTTTACTTCCTTGCGTTTACCTTCCTTGGAACTCAAGTCCTCAGCAACCACGGTTAGGGCTACCCTCTCGTTTGCATTCTTCTTGGCACTGTGGCTTCCAGCGTTGGTTAAACGTCACGGTTAACCTATCTCCGTTTAATTACGCCTTTCCCAACTTTTATAAACGTCAAGATTGGGTAAACATATCGCGGTAAAAGATACTTGGCCACACATTGAACAATTAATTCAAAGTAGAATTTAGTTAAAGCTTGAGATGTAGGAATGATTTGAACGGATATGGTTCATCTCTTATTGGAGGGTAAATAACGTACCAAACGGGAGATGTGAAGTTAATGTTATCTAGGAGCTGCAAGCGTTGTTATAGGCAAGGAGTACCCTCATTCATTCAGCAAACAAACGATCCTTTGAAGAACAACCGTTTATGCATAAAATGGTAATGCAGCAAAATATTATATGATACAATAAGTAGATACAGCCGTATTTCCTTTTCAGCAGCTCATACAAGAAATTCAGACTCATCGAAGGGCTCCGTCGTGGTGGTTTTTTTCCTTTGATAATTAAATTGGTCATCGGAACGTGGCGTGCAAGTTTTATTTTTCTATTGATTTTCAATTTAATCCCTGGAATATGGCGTGTAAGTAAAGTTTAGTTTTCGATCTTAACTAAAAACGTGCAAGTAATTTTTATTTCACGAACTTTACTAAAAATGAGTAGTCATGCTACGTACAGTTTTGATCAAGCGCCGCACAGAGAAGTTTAAATTGTATTTTAGCATCCATCCTATAAATCTCCCGAAAAGAACATGGGAAGAATGGAATCTTAGAAATAGTATATCCAATGACCAGTGCTCAAGTTCGTCAATACCTACCTCTAATTTTATCATATAACCTTGTCCTAAGCTTACTCGTGCGATCAATGATACATCTCCAGACAAGGAAAGGTGCAGCCACATGTTGACTTCATGGAGAAATAAAGCTAATTTTGATGCTACAAAATTCTGCCTTATGTATCCAACAGCTATCAAGATCAAAGGACTAAAAGTGAGCAGATACTCGAATCAGAACTCATCAATTATATCCAGAAGCTCGTCAACCTCCTGTCTCAGAGCAGTAAGCTTCTGTTGGATGGGGCTCACACGATTGTTCATTTCTCGTGGGGTGTGCTTCCTCTCATAGCTGTCAACGACAACTGAATGTTTTGACATTAATTTATCTTGCATCTCTCTCTCTTTCGCAACCAGTTCTTCCACCTGCAACAATGCCAAACAAAAAAAATGGAAGTTTGGCAGTAGTAGATACACAAACTTGAATGCAAAAGGGATTGGCATGTCCAAAACATGATCGAGAAGGCTTCACACCTTGCTCTCGTAAAAGGAAAGCCAATGGTAGAAGATGGCACTACAAACTATAATACTTTTTAACAGAAGAAGGTGCATTCATCAAACCTTGGGCCAGATTTGTGTGGCCTGGGGACTGGATTGCAAGTACACCAGGATGGGCTTCATCTCCTTGCCTAAATCTTTTAGTAGAGCATCCGCATTCTTACGAGCTGCCTTACAGGATTGCACGTCTCCCGTCCTGGACAGATCTCGCAGAGATGCATCCAATTTATCATGAACTGCCAAAGAACGGTTGATGATATTCTGGAGCTGTTGAATAGCTGCTTGAACCTGTTGTCTTGGATAGGGGAGCAAAGTGAGATGCTAATGACTACAAACGATGTTAAGACAAATATCGTTCCAAGGACCACAAATGACATAGTCAACTGTTTTCTCGATGTTATTTCCATACATAACAAGGCATTTTATAGTGTCTATTTTTGGCATTCAGCTTCATCTCAGGAGTATCTTTTTTTTCTTATTTATCTCTCTCTTTGAACCATTTGGTTATATTTCTAGAATTTCTTTGGAATATTTTGGATACTTTCTGTTGCTATGTGGATATTTTCAGAAGTATCGTACGAAAGTGGAACCGGCTGACAAGATGACAAGATGACAAGATCAAATTCAAGATGCAACGAAGAAAAAAATTCAATTCAAATTGGAGAGCAACATTCAGAAGCCATATAGCAAAGGATGCACCGTAAAGATAGTTTGAATTTAACTCCAAAGTAGCACAATATAAACCTTTGAATTGTTACTGATGGGGAACCTAATAAATGCACCCCGGATCAGACAGCCAGAGTAATATTTAAGACTTAACTATCTTGAAGTTGGGAAATCTCATGTTGACAGAACACATCAAGGAACAAAAATGAGGGAATAAACTTATTCTGCCTCAATGGTGAACAAAATTATCCCAGGATAGTAGAATTTATCCCAGGAATTCAGAATTCCAAAGGATGATTAAAACCTTTCATAATTGGACAATATAATTGCATTTGCCAAGTAAAAGAAAACTAAAATATATATATGGAATCTTGGGAATGGATCCACAGTATGATAAAATTCGGTTAAACCCTGATGTGCTGAATGTCGAGAGATGAACCTGCGGTATCAAAACAGCCAGGTAGGGCTGGTAGAAAAATCTGAACTGATGAGCTCAATTCATGTGCTTGTTATGAGCTCAACCCTGGATTTTTTTGTACTTAATGAACTGAACCATGACAAAAAGTTGTTCAGCTAGGTAACTTGACACGAAAAAATGTCAAATATATTTGGAAGATAATACTATCCTATGGCGGTCGAAGCGGCGGCCACATCGGCCAGAGCATGCAGTGGTGGCGGGAACTTCGTTGAGGCTCTTTGCCAGCAGCGAACTTTGTTGGCAAGCGTGGTGGCCTGCGACGGCAGAGGTGGCGTGCGGCATGCGAAGGTGGTTGCGTCACAGCGGCGTGGAACGTGGCTTTAGCGCAGCAGTGTATGGCCAGCGTTTGTTCTCCGTGCCGCCGGCAGATGTGGGACGAGCGCCGCAGCGAGGTATGGTCGTCTCGTTTTGTGTGCCGTCATTTGTCACTGTGGATGCATGTCTTGTTTGTTGTTGATGGGAAGATCCATTCTTTTTCTTTTTTAGTGTTTTGTTCGTTGTTGGGAACCATGTGTGACCCTGTGCTTCTTCCCGCAAAGTTCCCTAAGTTGGTTTCAGGGTTGCCTGTTGGCGCTTTACTAGTTCCACGAGCGTGGGCTCGATCTCCTTCGGGAGATCGTCCAGTTCCCGAACTCAAGACACCTCTTTTTCTTTTTCTTGAACTCAAGACACCTCTTTTTCTTTTTCCTTTATTTCTTATCTTATTTTTTTGTGTTCTGACATTCTCCCATTCTACGAGGCGTTTTGGCGTTTCCCTGTTCTACGGGGTGGTTTTCTTCCCCTTTTGAGGGATAGGTGTTTCTATTTTTTTCCTCGCATCTCTTGTATCGGAGTCCTCCCCTTTTTTAATGCAAGTTAATTTCACAAAAAAAAAAAAAACTATCCTATAGCAGTGCAGCTTGCTCTGTTGTTATACTCTCGATCCAGAGAACCTAACATTGTGTACCACAAACAATGCTGGATATTTTTCTTTGCAATGATGATAAGGCCGTTTCACTTGTTGGTTTTCTCTTCAATATTTAACAGTTGCGCATCAGTGGATTGCAAGACAAGCTTGGTCTCTAGGCTCTACATAGGAGAGAATTTCACTTGGAAGGACTATTATTTTGTGGTTTCCTGTATGTGTGGCTTCCACCTTCTCACACGACCAATTAAGTATATTGGTCCAGTTGCTTCTCTATAGTGCTCTTGATGTTGCTGAAGTTCTGCTCTAAATTTAACTGAACCCACGATAATGTTTGGCTCAATCCACAACAACAAACAGAAAAAATAAAGCCATTTCGGGTCGGAAACATGGATTTATTGCATCTTGCTCAGATCCATCTAATACCATTCCCAGGCTTAGATGGAAGTAATCAAGAAAATGTCGTTTCCCTTCCAGCACTTCTTCAACCTTCCCCAACACACACACACACCCCCCCCCCCCCCCCCCCCCCCACCCGAAAGGCTCAACTTCCACCTTCTCACATCTTATGGAGGGACATCAATTCACGTTGAAATCATCTTAAACGTCTCTCTCATTTTATGATCTACTATTTTATAGGCCCAATAAAGTTAAAAATCCAGAAGGACTCAAGTGAACTTGGCTCCACAAATTCATCCCTATAAATAACTATACTCAAGCATAGGCAATCAAAAAATCCAATTAAATCACAGATTGGTATCACACAACTTCCTTAATTCAAAGGCAGGTAATAATCAGTCCCCTGAGACGTGAGACATCTTTACTCTTTAGAGCCTGAAACATCATTGGTTGAGTCAAATTGACATGCTGTTGACCAAATGTTCCAGAAGAGATCATCTGTGTAACACCTTTAGATGTTTGAATAGTTTTGATCGGTTTTATCCTGCACAAACAACAACCACACATTCAAATTTACTAGTTCCCTAAACTAAAAAAGTCTATCTTATTAGCAGAAGCTTTGTTGTCATTTTACTTTCAGCAGTAGGCAACATCAGAAATCCACTAAGGATACACCATGCACATGTTGCTTTCGTATATGTTGTACCCAACTTCTAAAGTCCAAAAATTTTTAATATAGTCCATGCCCAAAAATTTAAAAGATTGACGTATTGTGTACTTCAGCTATCAGGAATCATGTGGTCAAGCATTAGCTCATCAGAAAAGTACCTATGCTCTCAGGAATAAAGTGGGAGAACCTTGACCATTGCACCATTAGTTCTCAGAAATGCACAGGCAATATCACATTTCCTTGGCAACCACCTCCCAAGCCAATAGTTAAAAACCAACTGGCTAAAGTAGCTTAGGATAGGATAGGACTTTCACATTGTACCGACAGCAGTTTAAATAGTAAGGTCTAGTTTGGTAAGGCAATCCCAGAAAAGCATGGGTTACCCCAGTTTGATTTGCAGGACCGCCCAACCCAGGTTAGAGGGACATAACTTGAGATAAGCCATCCCAAGGGAGAGGTGGGATAGGCTATCATGTGGGTTAAGTCATCCTTCCCCATCTTACAAAACACAGGATAGCCCATCAGGTTATCCCTCTGGATACCAAACAATCACAAGCTAACCCTGCAAAATAACCATTCTGCATTCCAAACAGAAATGTACAATAATCCGATTGAGAAAAAGTTATCCCACAAAACCTTTCCACATTACCAAACTAAGCCTAAGTGTTAACATCTACACTTTAAAAAATACACTATGAAGGCTCTGCACACAAAGCCGTTTACTGCCTTCCTCCTAAGCAAAAATCCATCATAGCTATCAAGACAATCAATCAAGTTGAGCCAAGCCTATACTCAGATTCAACTTGAGAATTCTATGCCCACCTTGAAATAGGGTTTGGATTCAATCGAGCTCAGGAAGCACTATAAAGCCAAGCTCAAGTTTTGACTCAAGCACCTTGTCAGGCCCATTGTTCTAAATGCCCACGGCATTATCACGAAATGACTTTTTTCTTACGTGGGGCAATATCAGCACACGTGTAACGTCGAAATGCAACAATGCCAGCAATACTTTGCCAAATATAAATGTCTATAAGGTTGAAGAAATGCATGGTATTAGATACAATTCTTAAATCGTTACCATATTTTAAAGTCGATACAAGTGACTCAATAACCAGATTCTACTCATTTCTATTTTTGTAAGTGCTTTAAATTTTCATGACATGTCATTGGCATATTTTTGAAATGGTTATTTTTAATTTTAGGCCATATCGACATCAATATAATATCAAAACACAGGAACTTCGACGAAATGTCATCAAAATTTTCCCAAAATGTCAACAAGTGACGGCATTTCAAATTGCTACTACTGTTTCATAATCAATTTTCTCATTCTTCTCTACTACTGCTACTACTACTACTCTGTTCGTGTCCGAATTGAATCCCTATTGCTACTGCTCCCTCTCATCTTGCTAAGCCTCTTCGATTTTCTTAAGGTTTGATACCATACATATCTATAATTATATAGATCTACATATTAAACTCTAGATCCACTATGATTACAAACATATAGATCTAATCACAATTTAAAATTGAGAAAATATTCGTTCAATTCACAAAAATAAAATCCTAAGTTTGAATTAGTATTAGAGAATAAATAACTCGCATCCATCCATAAGAGAATAAAATCTAAAAATTGCAAATACTAAGGACATGTTTACTTCGTGAATTAATCATATGATTTACTTCAAGGATAACATCCAACCTAGATCTAGATGTGACTCATAAAGGGTGAATAAATAAAAATGCCAACATCAAACACATAGGTATGTTAATTTATATCTATTCAAATTGATTAATCTATCAACATAGTGAAAGACCACAAATTAACTAATAAATTAACTAGTTAGATATTTAAATTTCAGCTTTTAAATTTTATTTTAATTTTCTGCAAATTAGATATTTGAATTATTTATCTTTGTGTGACTTAATTCAATTTGCACAGTAGTTATTTGATACTTGATTCTTACACTTGAACATAGTATAGCAAATTGTATGTTGCATATGAATATTAGGATATAACATTATTATTCTTACATAAACATGTTTAAGATTGAGATTTCCTTGAAATTCTAAACACTTTGACTACTTCTACCATTTTTGTTGATATACATCAGCATGTCTTCGAAATAAACTATTTTCGGGGCATCAAAATCATCAAAATACAAGCATTTCAACGATGTGTCCTCGACGTGTCTTTGAAATGCACACTTAAAAATTTATCGAAATAACATCGAAATCAGCATTTCAAAACTTGGTTAGGCCCACTTATTTAAATTAACATCTTGTTTAACAATTAAAATGATTTTAAGTGTTGATTTCTAGAGGTGTGTACATGTTAAGTTCAACCAAAACCCAACCTAATTAGGTTAGGTTGTGAGTTAGAATGGGTTGGGATTTTTTCAACCCAATAAAAATTGGGTTGGGTTGGGTTTAACAAACCCAAGCTAACCCAAAACTCGAGTTTGAGTTTATATATATATATATATGGAAAAAAGGAAGATACTGGTGACCTGCACCTAACTTGGCTGCAGGCGACTCATATGGACCATTCGATTAAATCAACGGTTAAGATTATATCCCACCTACCACTAAAATCCCTAATCCGTCACCAAGTGTCGTCCCCCATTGCCTCCTCACCGAGCGTCATTCCCCACCGTCGTTCCTTACCGAGTGCACAGACGTCATCGCCCGTTGTTCCCTCCACATTGCAGTGCTCAGACGTCACCAAGGTATGTCCCAGTCGCGATCCCTCTCTTCCCTTTTCTCCAACCATCCACCACAACCATGCCGCCACATACCTTCCTCTTCACTATTCTCCTTCCTTCAACCATCCACATGCCATCCACCACAGCACCTCCCTCTTCCTCTTGGCATTCATTCTTTTCAGCTTTGAACCCTTTGATTATGGTTTCTTGTTTTTTTTATATCCAACAAGATAAGGGTATTTATTAGGCCCCACTCTTGCTTGAATGAAGACGTACAGTTTCCAATGCACCGGGAATTGATTACTTCAAAGTTTCGATGTATGCCATTGCCTTATGGTTGTTATTAATGGTATGCAATTTTATAAATTTTATTGTATATTTAGTGTTCATTGGTTCAACATATGAAAGCAAGGGATATTCGAGCTTTCGTCAGGCCTTACCACGTTGTTGAAAACATTGGTCTTCTATGCCTTGAATGGATTTAGTCAGAGAAATTTGCTCATTCCCCATTCCCCAGAATGTATGAAAATGAGCTGAAAAAATAGAGATGGAAAATAAGTGATTGAACGTATAAGGTCCTTCTCACTAATTAATCATGTTTACATAATGTTAGAGCCTGACAATGTATCAAGAAGTAGAAGACTTTGAATTTGATTATTAATCACTCGAGGAATTGCACCAACTACAAAAGTAGCTCTAAGTTATGAGTTTGATAAATGTCTTAGTTAATCATTTTAAGAGACTATCACCATCACAAAAGAGCAAAACTATCTCTATGTCCTTATGCCGTGTCAGCCCATAGTGACATTACAAAAAGGCATGATTATTCATTAGCAACTCAAGGATAGCTATTTGTCATGGGTAACTATAGAAAAATTAACTTTTCACCTTCATAATTCATGGCAAATGAATGAATGACACATGCGAAAGGTAAATTTATCAAAATTAAATTGAAAAATGAGAATACAATTCAACCCAAAAAAAATTCCAATTTATTCTTTTTGAGGAGTTATGTAAATGTTACTAGAAATGTTTCATAGCAGTAATTTAAATTCAATAACTTGCTAGAGATATTTCATAATTTGCCATGCATCTTTATTGTTGTAATTCTAACTTATATGATAAATAGTAGGGTAGAAAGAAATTAGAAATAAAGAAGGAATTGAGAGCTTTAGAAGAAAATAATGATAAAGAGAGTAAGCCTAAGAAAGGTATCTGTATTTTACAATGATTTTTATTATTTAGTTAATTATTTTTATTATTTTTTTTTTTAATTATTTTAGATCAATTGGTGTTACAACATCGATGTTACGTAGTCGATTACGTTAACACCATGAAGAGATTGGATCTTAGAAATGATCATATGAAAGTGATGAAAGCCTCACTCCATTTCACATTATGTTGGATTTACAAGTTTCATCAGTCAATGTTATGTTTCTACAGGAGATCCACCTTGGGTATAAAGGGAGTAACATGTTTTCACTAGGGAAGAAACAATTTGAGTTTACAGTTGACATTAATGTCATGCTTGGTCAACCATCTAATGGTGAGATTATTTATAGAGGCCATGTCAAGCCAACTTTAACCCAAGGAGGAATTTTTGGAGCCGAGGTTTTTCTATGTAGAAAAGAATTGGAGTAGATGCTTCAATCAATAATTCACGAGGGTAAGAAAGACGTGAAGAACTTCATCAAAATCTTAATTTTGTACATGTGCGCAACATTTTGTTGTCGAATTCAAGAGGGTGTGCTCCACACACGCTACTGCGATATGTGGATGACATATATGCAGTGGATGCATATAACTGGCTAGAGGCCATCTACAATTGCATCATGCTGAATGTTGAAAGCATTTCAAATGATTTGAAGTTGGTACGGAAAGGTGCATTGTAAAGTCTACAGAAGGCTCTACTTGAATGCATAGTGTGCATGCTGGTAAGAACTATTTATTTGAACATGCCATATATTTTCCATTTATTATTCCAATTATCTTAATTATGTTAAAATCTTTTTCTAGGTATGAGCATATAAGCATGTAAACCTGCTAACTACTACTTTTCCTAGAGTGGCTAAGAGTCAAAATATACAAAGATAGGAATGACCCTCAAAAGTCCTTTGTAGACATTCAACCTAAGGACACAAATGTTACATCATTACAGACAATGAAAAGTTGAACTTGAATGCAGTAAGGCCTTCGCATTCTTCAAATCCGAGGGTCGATGAGATTAAAGAAGACTCATTATTTTTCTGATCATTCTGATGAATGTCGTAGGGAGGAGCTGAAAACAAATATGATTGCTAACCTTAAGAGGAAATTTAAATAAGATTTGAGGGAAGAATTTAATAATTGCTTCTTGGCATTAGAAGCGAAAATAAAACAACTTCGAGAGGAGAATAAGCAATTGAAGATCCAACTTAATTCTAAACATTTGGAGATGATGGTGGATTCTACAGCAATCCCTACTTGTGTTGCTTTCAAGAATAACGCAAGTCTAAAGTTGAGTTCAAAGAAGTAAAAGAAAAATCTTCGATGCAATCGTATTCAAAAATTTGATGTCGAGAAGATTTTTGGGATAAAAAAAGCAAGATAAAATTCTAAATATAGATAGCCAAGCAGAGAGTGGCCCTACAAGGATGGTATGCACATACAAGTAACCTTCTTGATTCATATTATCATTGTCTTAGATTTCTTTTTAAATAATATTTTCATTGACAATTTCAGGTTATATCATCTGATATGATTAAGGCATGTGGCTTTTCAAATCTTCATAATGAGTGAGCTATTGTCAAATTTTATTTTTGTCAACCTATCACAAGGTATGTTCAAACCTCATGTCTTTTAATTATCTATGTGATATTAATTCTTATCCACGCTTTGTATAAGGAGGTCATATGTAAAGGATTCAAATAGAATTACATTAGTGGGTTTTAGCTTAAAGATATGTTGTTTGGAGGCTTGGTAGAGGATCATGTAAAAATTGCACTTTGTTTTGTTCTCATACTGCGAAACCATTAAGTTCATAATGTATTATTATTAATTCTTATAGATCATTAATGTTTCCTTGTACAATATTCACAAAGATAGGTGTCATGAGTTGCCATATTTATGTGACCATATTATATTCTCCGTGTGTGTGAACTCGACATTTCAATGGCACAAGAAAGAAAATCAATTGAATAAATTGATAGAAAACTTTAAGGATAATTATTATGGGATGAGTGATCATGAATTGGTGTGGAGAAAATATTTTTGATTTTGCATTATGATATTCATTGGCACCTGCAACTCTATGATTGTAAGGCAAAGCTTTTCCACTCTTTAATCTCAATCAAAGGCCAAGCTTTGCAAGAGAAATTAGTGATAGATTAGGTGAGTATAAACTCTTGCATTTTACTTTTCGCTCTTTACATTTATGATTTAAATTTGCTTATTTTTTTTACACGTTGACTACTCTATAATAGGTGTCAACTCTATGAACTTTTTTACAAGAGCATTTAATTTTCAAATGCAAACAATTGGAATCTCATATTCAACGAGTATTGCCCAACTCTATTAGATATTAACTTGAATTATGGATTATTTGTGATAAAATGTGTAGAATGTCTTTTTAGTGGTCGAGACTTGGGAGATGGATTTCAACGATAAAGACATGACTACTTATAGAGTTGGCCTCACATCTACGTTGCTTAATGGGGAGGATGGGCATGATACATTTTTGTGGATAAAGAAAATTTAACTTCTCACTTGTAGTTTTGATTACGTACAGGTGTGCCTTTCTATTTTAAAGTATTGCCATCATTTGTATGTTTACTATTTAAAATGCTCTCATTTGCAAAATTGTCCTCTGTTTACTACAACCTAAACATGAGGTCAGCTCTATAGGTAGTCATGTCTTCATCGTTGAAATCCATCTCTCGACTACCCAAAAGACATTCTACAAATTTTTTCATAAATAATAACACATAATTCAAGCTAATATCTGATTGAGTCGGGCAACGCTCGTCGAATATGAGATTCCAATTGCTTGCATCTGAAAAGTGAACTTTTGTAAAAAAGTTCATAGAGTTAATACTTATTACAGAGTAGCCAACTTTTAAAAAAATAGGCAAATTTAAATCATAAATGTAAAGAGCAAAAAGTAAAATGCAAGAGGTCATATTAACCCAATCTATCAAAGTAAAGCCTTAATTGAGTTTAAAGAGTGGAAAAGCTTTGCCTCATAATCACAAACTAGCAAGTGCCAATGAATATCACAATGCAAAATCAAAAATATTTTTTTCACACCTAATTCAGGATCACTCATCCCATAATAATTATCCTTTAAGTTTTCTATCTATTTATCCAATTGATTTTCTTGTGCCATTGAAATGTCAAGGTCGCATGCGCGAAGAATATAAGACAGTCGCATAAATTTAGCGACTCACGGCACCTATCTTTGTGAATATAGTACAAGGAAATGTCAATGATCTACAAGAATTAATAAAAATACCTTATCAACTTAATGATTTCGCAATAGAACAAAAAAAAATGCAATTCTTACATCAACCTCTACCATGCCTCCAAACAACATGTCCAACTAAAGCCCACTAACGTAATTTCTTTGAATCCTTTACATATCACCTCCCTATACAAAGTGGGGATAAGAGTTAATAATCTCGATAGATAGTTAAAATACATGAGGTTTGAACGTACCCTGTGATAGGTTGACAAAAATAAATTTCGACAATAACTCGCTCCTCATTAGGAAGACTTAAAAAGCCACTAGACATCTTAATCATTTCAGATGACACAACATGAAATTATCAATGAAAATATAATTTAAAAAGAATCTAAGACGATGATAATGAATCAAACAGGTCACTTGGATGTGCATACCATCCTTGTAGGGTCACTCTTTGCTTGGCTATCTATATTTAGAACTTTTGTCTTCCTTGCTCTTTTTTCATCCCAAAAATCTCCTTGACATCAAATTTCTGAATGCGATTGCGTCGAAGAGTTTTCTTTCGCTTCTTTGAACTTGACTTCGGACTCGTATTATTCTTAGAAGCAACACAATCAGGGATTGCTGTGGAATCCACCATCTCCAAATGTTTAGAATTAAGTTGGATCTTCAACTGCTTATTCTCCTCTTGAAGTTGTTTTATTTCCGCTTCTAATGCCAAGAAGTAACTATTAAATTCTTCCCTTAAATCTTCCTTAATTTTCCTCTCAAGGTCAGCAACATCGAACTTGGTTCCCTCATCCATATTTGTTTCCAACTCCTCCCTACGACACTCATCAAAATGATAATCAAAAAAATCATGGGAATCTTCTTTGGTCTCGACCCTTGGGTTTGAAGAATGCAAGGGCCTTACTACATTCTTCAAGTTCAACTTTTCCTTATCTGTAATTATGCAACTTTTCGTCCTTTGATTGAATGTCTACGAATGACTTCTAAAGTTCATTCCTATTTTTTTATTTTCTTATTCTTGGCCACTCATGGAAAAATAGGGGTTAGCATGTTTACATGCTTATATGCCCATACCTAGAAAAAAGATTTTAGCACAATTAAGATAATTAAAATAATCAATTGAAAATATATGGCACATTCAAATAAATAGTTCTTACCATCTAAGTAGAACCTTCCGTGAACTTTGCAATTCACCTTTCTACACCAACTTCAAATCATTTGAAATGCTTTCAAAATTCAACGTGATGTAATTGTGGATTGCTTCTGACCAGTTATATGCATGCAGTGCATATATGTCATCCACATCGCAGTAGCATGCGTGGAGCACACCCTCCTAAATTCGGCAACAAGAATGTTGCGCAGATATACAAAATTAATTCTTTGCAGAAGTTCTCCATGTCTTACCCTCATGAATCATCGACTGAAGCATCTTCTCCAATTATTTTCTACCTAAAAAAACATCTCCAAAAATTTCTCCTTAGGTTAAAGTTGGCTTGACACGGCCTCTATAAATAATCTGCTCACCTCTAGATGGTTGACCAAGTATAGCACTAACATCGTCAACTACAAACTCAAATTGCTTCCTCCCTAGTGAAAACATGTTACCCCCTTTATACCCAAGGTGGATCTCCTATAGAAGCCTAACATTAACTGATAAAACTTGTAAATCCAATCGATTGTCAAATGGAGTGGCCTTCATCGTTTCATATCATCTTTTCTAAGATCCAATTTCTTCATGGTGTTAACATAATCAACTACGTAACATCGATGTTGTAACACCAATTGATCTAAAATAATTTAAGAAATAAATAAAAATAATTGTCATATAAACTACATAATAAAAATCATTATAAAAGCCAGATACATTTCTTAGGCCTACTCTCTCTATCAGTCCTTTCTTTTGAAGCTCTCAATTCCTTCATTTCTAATTTCTTTCAATCCTACTATTTATCATATAAGTTAGAATTACAACAATGAAGATGCATGACAAATTATGAAATATCTCTTGCAACATTTACATAACTCATCAAAAAGAATAAATTGAATTTAATGAAAAAGATTAGAAACTACTATATATAGAACAAAATTTTGAATTGAATTGTACTCTCATTCTCTAATTTAATTTTGATAAATTTAACTTTTGCATGTCTTTCAAAGCCAATTTTTCTATGGTTACCCATAACAAATAATTATCCTTGAGATGCTAATGATTTAATGAACACTCGTGTCTTTTTGTAATGTGACTATGGGTTGAAAAGACATAAGGACATAGAGATAGTTTTGTTATTTTGTGATGGTAATATCATCTCTTAAAATGATCAACTAACCCTTCAGCATTTGTAAAAGCTAGACATAGTTATCAAACTCATAATTTGGAGCTATTTTTGTAGTTGGTGCAATTCCTCGAGTGATTGGTAATCAAATTTAAAGTCTTCGACTTCATGATACATTGTCACATTCTAACATACTGTAAACATGGTTTAATTAGAGAGAGACCTTATACGTTTAGTCACTTATTTTCCTTCTTTGTTTTTTCAGCTCATTTTCATACATTTTGGGGAGTGAGCAAATTTGTCTGACTAGATCCATTCAATGCACATAGAAGACCAATATTTTCAACAATGTGGTAAGGCTTAATAAAAGCTTGAATATCCCTTGCTTTCATCTTCTGAACCAATGAACACTAAATATACAATAAAATTTATAAAATTGCATACCATTAATAATAATCATAAGATAGTGGCATACGTAGGAACTTTGAAGTAATTAATTCCCAATGCTTGGGAAATTGTACATCTTCATTCAAGAAAGAGTAGGGCTTGATAAATACCCTTATCTTGTTAGATATAAAAAAACGATAAGAAACCACAATCAAAGGGTTCAAAGCTGAAAAGAATGAAGCCAAGAGGAAGAGGGAGGTGTTGTGGTGGACGACAGGTGACTAGTGGACGGTTGAAGGAGAACAGTAAAGAGGAAGGTCTATGGCGACATGGTGGTGGTGGACAATTGGAGAAAAAGGACGAGAAAAGGACGGCGATTGGGACATACCTTAGCCGTGAGGGACGGGTGGCGACGTCTAAACGTTGCAATGTGGAGGGAAGGCAGGCGACAACATTTGTGCACTCGATGAGGGAGTTGGAGAGGAACGGTGATAGGGAACAATGCTCAGTGAGAAGGTTGATTTAGTGAGGGAGTGGGAGAGGAGCAGCGATGGGGAACAACGCTCAATGAGGAAGGTCGGTTCAGCGAGGAGGGAGTGGGAAAGGAGGAACGACACTCGATGATGGATTGAGGATTTAAGTGATGGGCGGGATATAATCTTGACCATTGATTTAATCAGGGATTGGGGATTTGAGTGATGGCCAGGATATAATCTTGATTGTTGATTTAATCGAACAGTCCATATGAGTCACCTGTAACTAAGGTGCAGGCCACCAGTACCTTCGCTTTTCCCACATGCACATACACACGTATCAAGTTTTCCCTAAAAAATCAAATTATCAACTTGAGTTAGTGAACCAAACAAAGCTTGGTAAGGGCTTAGCTTAATAAGATTAACAAGGAGTTGTGGCAATGACTAGTGCTCAGGGGCTTAATGAACCATGATCACAAGCCCTTAATGAACAAAGCCCTGGAGCTTTTTCCCCCACTATAATAGGTAGCACAGCCACGGTAAGGAGATTGCTCAATTAGATTGAGATTAAAGAAAACAAGTGATCCACCATTAAGTATGTATCATCCTATCAACAAACATGGTAGCTTGGAGAAGAGAGAAACCATTTTCTGTCCCTCCATAAAGAGAGAATACAATGACACTTGGTGTCACTAAGATGCTTTGGTTATCATGACCTTTCAAAAGAAAGGTAAAACTCCTATCTTACATGGCAATGATCACGATTAGGGAATAAAGTTAGGGATTTGATTAGTGAATTTCCATATTCGGATCATTGCTATTTTTCGTAAATGTTTGGCTACGTTTCCATGTATGCCAAGGCCCTCTCTTTATATAAAGAGGGCTAAAGCCTCTCTTTTTTATATCAACAAAGTTCATTTTCCTCCAAAAAATCATAACATGGTATCAAAGCATATTTAATCTCGTGGGAAAGAAGAAACCCTAAAGGGGGGGGGGCCTCTGGCAGCGCTGTTGGTCTCCTGCTAGCCACCAGAGAGGCTATCTCCTCTCCCAACATCTCTTCTTTTTTCCTCTTCTTCCTTTATTCTTCTCTTCTTTTCTTGTTCTCCTCCTGCTGTTGTTCACTTCCACCAAGGAGAAAAGGGGCCATTAGCATCCCGAGGGTTGTTCGTGGGTCGGATACCCACCCCATTCCCACTTGACTTGATCCGATCCAATCTCAAGTGGGTCATGACTTGACCCGATCCATTCAAGCGGAAGTCCAATAGATATGGTATCTAGCTGTGTTAAAATTGGGTCATGGGTACCCGATTAACTAATTTAGCTAACATATAAAAATGTAAAGACATGAATTATAATTCAAAGAAAATTATAAACAAATAAAAAAATATATATGACAATATTCATTAAAATGATAATACTTTTATAAATATATAAAAATATTTAGAAATATATAAAAAATATTTATTAAAAAATAACTTTATATAAAACATAAATTTAACAAGAAAAATGTTATTAAATAAAAGTAAGTTCAAAATATTTTTAAAATAAAATAATAAAATAAAGATAAAAATAATAATAAAATAAAGATAAAGATAAAGATAAAGATAAATATCATATCAATAAATTTTGACAACTACTATTAATAGTAGTGATCCTTTTTTTCTTTAAGAAAAAATGGAAACCTTAAGCATGCAACAATGTCTTCAAGATGGGGTCAAAGGGAAAGCGCACGACTACCGGCTATGTACGCACTAGCGGCAATGCGAAACGGCACACGGGCTTCACGCATTATTGTGAAGGTAGGTGCGACCGAGGACGAGGAGGGGGTTTGTCACATTGGAGGATCGAGGGAGGGAAGCACCAAAGCACTGAAGCTATCGCGGCGAGACCCTCTCCGATAGCTAAACCACGTCACCTTCCACGTCTTCACCTACTCTCGGTCCAAGCTCCGTGACCTCAAGCACCTCTTCGCCTCTAAGCTCGACCACGACCGCAACCTTGCAAGCTGGATCGAGTCCAGATCCGTCGACTCGAGGAGCCTCAACATCGCCCCATCGACATTGACTATGACGCGACCTCCACTTCCCAACCACCCCCCCCCCCACTAGCAGCCCCCTCCCCCTGATCTACCTTAAAAGATAAGGGTTGTAATGGTCAATGGGTTGGGATTGAGCGGTAAGCACAGTGAGGACTGAGGAGAAGGGGGTCGCAAATTGGCTTAGTTGGGTCACAACATTGGTAATGTGGATGGATCATAGAAGGGTCATATGACAAGTCAGTTAATAGGTACACGTGGATGTCTTGACGAGTACCCAAATGGAGACCCGAGAAGTAACAGGTCATATTTAATGGGTACCCGACCCAATAAGGTCAAAAATGATGGCTTGGGTCAGGTACCCAAGATTTGCATATTTTTTAAACACCCCTAGGCGTCGCCATCAACCCACCATCAGCATGGGACCTCTAAGGTTTGGGTCGCCAACGCCCTACCTACTGCTCCAACCACATCATGCAGCCATCGAACCAACCACACATCGATGAGAAGCCAGCACACAACTAGTGCCACCCCTCACAGGTGGGGTTCAGATTCCTCGTTTAGTCCACCAAATCACATCTGTTTGATGATTTCCTGGCACCACTCGACTTCATGGAGGTCATGCCACAGGACCAAGGTGGTCCGAACCTCCTCTAACTCGCCGAAGCTCCGTCGTGCTCTTTTTCTAGTCCTGCACCGCCACCCGACAAAGAGAAAAGGGGAAGAACAAGAACAAGAGCGAAGGTTGTGGCTACAGATCCTCTCCTACTTCTCTTGTTACTCCTCTTCGGTTGCTCTTCTCCAGCTTCATGTACGGGGGGGCTTTTATCAGAAACTTAGTGCTCCTTTTGCATGGAGAATTGCCAGACCTCATCATCCTCGACTTCTTTGGTGAACCTTAGATCGTAGAGAATCGATGTGTTTTCCGACTCACGAGCAAGGCTGCATTCTCTTCAAGGAGGCACGTGAAACTCTCTAGCGAACTGGGTTATGTCGAGATATAGGGCTCAACTCTCAGGCGTATAAGAAGAGGCACGAAGACCATCCTCAACTTCTTCGAGACTTGGTGATGCAGATTCGACAATACAAGAAATCAAAGGAGAGGCAACATAAAGAAAGGACTCCAATAGAAATTGATCTTCACTACCTTAAGGATCCAAGTCTTCACCGTCACCCGCGTCTCGACTTGTAGGGGAGTGTTAGGGCATAAAGTTAGGGATTTGATTAGTTTTTCATATTCAGGTCATTGTTTTTTTTAGTAAATGTTTGGTTATGTTTCCATGTATGCCATGACCCTCTCTCTATATAAGGAGAGCTAAGGCCTCTTTTTTTTATATCAACAAGGTTCATTTTCCTCCAAAAATCGCAACAATCACCAATGTCAACATCCAAATTCAACACTTGCATTGAGCATTATGTGACTGGGTTTTTCCAGAAAGGATGATTACTTGAGATTGCTTACAACAGCTTCATATAAGAAAAGGTTTATGTCGAACTAACCTTACCTTTATGTCCATAGCTCCATCTCAACAACCAAGTTATTGACATATACTGATGAAAAAGCTTTCTAAATTTTAGCTCAAGCATTCACAAACTGGATGGTTTTGCATATTTTTCATTTGATCACATATTGATCTAAAGCCGGGATACATACATGCAATTAGAGGCTATCTCATGATCATGCATGAAAAGAAGAAAAGGACTTCCATGGTATGTGTAAAGCTATAAATTTATCTCAAATTACCCAGAACCCTGGGCAACAGAAACATCAGAACCTTGAGAAAAGTCCTAGGGTCTTTCCCTCCATGAGCATGGAACCACATAACTCTTGCTTCCCTGTCTCCTCATTTTCCAGCCCTAAGATGCTTCTTTTATCAGCTTGACCATCAAATATTTGTATTCTTTATGGCAAGCTGACAATCTAATCCTCTCTTTCTCAAGGCACACTACTGTGTATCTACCCTGTTTTCTCATTCTGCCTTTGTTCATTGTTTTTTCTCAACTTCTTTTGAAGATTCTTTGATTTTTCTCAATTAGATGAGAAGTCCACTCTTTGCCCTTAAAAACAGACATTCCAGTGGACCTATTTGCCGTAATTTAACAGCACACAACTGTCTAAAAAGAGAGAATGAACATATGCCCGTGACTACATGTCCATGGAGGCAAGGATTATTCAGAACGATACTCTCTCATTCCAGATTCAAGATTCTTACACCTAAGAAAAGCACAATAGAAGACGAGAATGAAATATCTTGCAGCCATAGCAGGTACAACATGACTGGCATGATTGGAATATATTGTCCAATGAGGTGTTGATCTAAATGGAGACTACTCACTATAACTTCAGAAATCAACAGATATACATAGGAAAAAACTGACAATATAATCAGCAAGATACTGCATAATATAATCTGCACAGTAGACAAAAGAACATGAAAAAGAAGTAAAATCCAGAAAATTACCTCCTCCAACTGTAACTTGGCCATATATGAAGGTGACGATTTGGATATCGAAATATCAAGGTGCATATATGCAATGCAAGTGATAAAAAAGAAGATGAAGCCCATAATTAATAGCATTGGCTCAATAAACAATGATAGATTGCTGAATTTGTAGTGAACCTGAATCAAAAAATAGTAAGCCATCATCAGCTTTGAAGCAAATCCCTTGTCCAGAGTATACCAGAGTTGTGCATAGTTATTTAGGGGAAAAAACATTCATGTATCAACTAGCATGTTTAGATTTTTGGAAAAAGTGTTTGGAAACTTAGGTTGAACCTCCTTTTAAAAAATAGTTAGATTGAATCATTCAAGCAAAAGTGTTAGAAAATAAAATTAGGGATTTTACTGGTTGTTATTTCTATTTTTAGTAAATATTTAGTTGAATTTCCCTATATACCAAGGCCTCTCTCTCTATATAAAGAGGTCTAAGGCCTCTATTTTCAAATCAGCAAAGTCATATTTACCAAAACTCCACATGGTATTAAAGCCACCAATTTCTGTGGCTTAAGGTTAGGAAAGAAAACCTTAGAGAGAGAGGGGTTCTCCAACTATGCCGCCAGTCTCCGACGAGCCTCCAGGGATTCCCCTCCTCTCCAAGTCACCTCCCTCCTTTCTCTTCCTTCTCTTCCCTTAATTTTGTCCTTTATCTCAACATCGGAGCAACAACGGCTACAATAAACGACATTGAAGAACAAACCCACCACCGTTGTCGCTGAATCGATCGCCATGAGACTTGGGAGGGTGTCACTGGCCCATCGCCGACCTACCGCACCCCCTCTAGTGACCATCAACCGCCAAAGTCATCGCCGGCAAGCTATTTCGGCCCCAACGTCACCAGTGACAGAGAAGGCTCAAAACTCTATTCTGAGTCCTCTCTCCCTGATCTAATGAAGGCCTAGGGGTCTCATTCAACCCTAGGGAAGTCCTCTCATGTTTGGAGTAAACCCAAGTGCCAAAGGCTCGTCGAAGCGTCGACGCGCTCCTCCTCTACATTGTAATGCTACCAGCCAAATGGAGAAAAAGGGGAAAAGGAGAAGAAAAGGGATACAGTGGCTTCTCTCCTCTCCTCTCTTCTCCGATTACACCAACAACGACATCAGTGACAGCAGTAGCAATTGCTCTCTCTCTCTCTCTCTTTGATTTCAATCAAAGAAAAAAAAAGGTGTTTTAGACTCTTTTGCGTTCAGGTCTTGTGAAAAACTAGAAGTTGTCTTTTGTTTTTCTTTAATTCTTTGGGCATTTGCATGTAGCCCTTAAAAAGTTTTGGATTTTGGGTCATTATATGTTGAGTGGAAGTCACAATGAAGATGAGAGCTACCTCAAGATGTCAAGGGTGTAGATAGTACTCTCACGCAGTACAAGAGAAACCAAGTGTTAACTAGTTCTGTAAGGGCATACAAGAAAAGACACCCAGGGTTGAAGACATGAAGAAGGGACTACTACGTCGACAAGAGTTGATCTCCACTACCTTAAGGATCCAAGTCTACACCGTCTCTCACGTCTCAACTTGTGGGGGAGTGTTAGGAAATAAAATTGGGGATTTTATTAGTTGTTATTTCCATATTTAGTCTTTTCTATTTTTAGTAAATGTTTAGTTAGATTTCCTTGTATGTCAAGGCCTCTCTCTATTATATAAAGAGGGCTAAGGCCTCTATTTTCAAATCAACAAAGTCATATGTCCCAAAACTCCACAAAAAGGAACAAGGTCACAAACTGGGATAACATAAGTAGATAAATACATATACTGCTAGAGCAACTTGAATAGCAATAAGTCCAAGCATACCACATTGGCACGATGGAAATTAGCCTCGCTATCAATTTAATTCAGCAGCCCAAAATAGAAAATTAACACCAAGGCTTCATCCCTAACTAGGTTAACCCAAAGTTTTGGCATCCATGTTTGATAACCACATTGACCCTGTTAGGGAATAAATCAATTAGGAATATTTGATTAGGTGTTTTACTATTTTTAGGTCATTGTTGGTTTCCATGTTTGCCCTTACCTCTCTATATACAAAGAAGGCTAGGGCTTCTCCCTTCAATAATAACAAATATTCTTTTCCCCTAAATTTCTCTACATGGTATCCAAGCTACCGAGCTTAGTGGTTTAGGGTTTAGGAAAAGAAAACCTAGAGGGGGGAGGCCCTTCAACGACGCCGCCAGCCTCCAACAAGCCACCGAAGAGGCTCTCTCCTCTCCCACAACTTCTCTTCCTCTTCTACTCTTCCGCTACTGCTTGTCGCCGAAGGGAAAAACGCCACCAGCGTCGCCTCCGGCCACCATTCAGCGACGGACCATCAGTAGGGTGGTCGCCAAACCCCCAGCAACCAAACCAACCACCGTCGGTGGTCCTCCAACGAGCCATGTGCTGGCGAAAGCCAAATCTCTGTCCAATGTCGCCCATGAGCCATGAGGCTCAAATCTCTGTTTTAACCCTTCTAACCTCATTTGTTCGAGGTTTTGAGGGTACCACTTGGCCCCATGGAGGCTGCTCTACCGGACCAAGGTGGCCCAATCCTCTAACCAACCAAAGCGTCGCCATGCACCTCCCTCGCATTGTAGTGCCACCTTCAACAAGGATGAAAA
Source organism: Thalassia testudinum (assembly GCA_037157565.1). Taxonomy (NCBI): domain Eukaryota; kingdom Viridiplantae; phylum Streptophyta; class Magnoliopsida; order Alismatales; family Hydrocharitaceae; genus Thalassia; species Thalassia testudinum. Next base: position 1,023,798 of record JAZHRO010000038.1, read on the forward strand.
GGAGAAGAGGGAGCCAATGGTGGCTCCTCTCCTCTTCCATGTTTGCCACTGCAATCGATGTTGTTGCTGTCTTTTAACGCCCAACAGAGGAGCACCAACCGAGAAGAATGAGAGAAGAGGATGAAAACCCTCCTTCGATCCTTTGTGTTGCTTTAAAAAAAATAGGGTTATTTATGATTAAGTCCATTTTTTATTTTCTTTAAAGTTGTCTTCTATTGTTGGGGTACTTGTCTATAATCTCTCAAGGTTTTGAGTTGTCTCAGTCGGGTCCTTATATGTTGAGTGAAAGACACAGGAGTTAAAAATAGGAGCAACCTCAAGATGTCAAAGTTCAGATAGTACTCACTCACCTCAAGAGAAACCAAGCATTGACTAGCTCTGTAAGGGCGTACAAGAAGGGACACCTAGGGTTGAAGACACGAAGAGAGGACTTCCATGTCAACAAAAGTGGATCTTCACTATCTTAAGGATCCAAGTCTTTATCATCTCCCACGTCTCGACTTGAGGGTGAGTGTTAGGAAATAAATCAGTTAGGAATATTTGATTAAGTGTTTTACTATTTTTAGGTCATTGTTGGTTTCCATGTTTGTCCTTGCCTCTCTCAACATAAAGAGGGTTACGGCCTCTCCCTTCAATGATAACAAATATTCTTTTCCCCTAAATTTCTCTACAGACCCAACATGGTTAACCCAAATTTTCATGAGTGTCTAACTATCAATTGTAAAGCCTTTTCAAAAAAGAAAAAAGAAAAAAGAAAATTATCAATTGTAAAGCAACCTCCCACCCCTACCCCATAAAATCAAGCCATTTATCCGCAACAAACAGGTACTTCGGTAGGATAGCCACTTATCCATAGAGCTTCAGCATTAAATCAAGCCCACGCCCTAAACAAACATCAGTAGTCCACAAGTTTCTACTTTCTAGACACCAGAAACGAAGATGCATAAATACAATCGATGAATATGCTAGTACATAGGAGCACCAAATAGGAGCCATTCATCCCTTGCCCACAGTTGTGTGTGTGTGCGAATGATAACTTGCAATAGAGAAACAATGGAGACACTCAAAATTAGGGAAATTAACATTTGGGCCCGTCCTAAATCTGTTAATTATGCAAGCCTTCCACAATGCCCTTGGTTTCCATTAGTGTTTACATACTTCTCATGGTGTCTATGATCCATCCCCTCAAAATGGTAATAAGCTATCCTAATTTTTTCCTTGGAGCAATGGAAATCAAATGCCAAATCTTGACTCCTACCTTTCCATGTCCCCATCTCTCTCCCCCCTTTGGCCGTTAGCTCCCACATCTCACAACCAATGCCCACATGCCCCACTCCTCTCTGTTCCACTTCCCATGCTCCATACTGCTGTCAACTCTCACACTCTCTACCCCCCCCCCACACCTCCCTCGTAAAGGCAAATCCACCCCTCTCCTGGTAGCAATACATACTTCATTTTTTTCATAATTAGTGAAATACATATTGCCTAGTTCTCCAATCTATTTTATTTGATTATGGATTTCATGTTAAACCAATGATTTAACATTAGGAATTTTATGAATTTCAAAGTTAAGAAATACATTTGTTTTCAAATGGAACTTGATTATGTATCATTCATTGCCATAAATAAGATGACTTCATATTTGGTGCCCTACAACCCACCACCCACCCAGACGCACCAAGAGAAAACAAAGCCTTTTCGCATGCTAAGTAGGGTTGGCTACATAAGATTCTTTACCTTCACTCAGATCTATTCTAAGTCATTTCTAGGCTTAAGTCAAAGTAATTGAGATAATGCTTAATAATTTCCTTCTAACATTTCTTTGTCTTTCTCACCCCCTCCAAGGGGTTTAACATCCAACTCCTTGCATCTCCTAATCGGGACATTGACTTGCCTACTCTACAAATGTCCAAACCACCCTAGGCGTGCCTTTCTAATTTTATCTTTATAGATGCCACCCCAACCTTTTTCATATAATCCCATTAAAAATATGATCCTGCCTTATATGACCACACGCATCAACCATAACATCTTTTCTTCCATGGCCATCTTTTACACGTGTCTATAATTGACAACCCAACACTCAAAATCATACAGCATGACAGGTCTTACAACTACTCTATTATCCTTTCTTTTAACTTCCAAGGAAATCCTCTTATCACATAGAATATCATATGCTCCCCTCCACTTCAACCACCCTGCATTAGTTTTATGTGTAACATCTCCATCAATTTCACCATCTTCTTGAAAAATGAATCCCAACTATTCGAAAGGATCTTTTCTTTTGAAAGAACTTTGCTCTTACTTTTACATCTATCCCTTCATTATTCCCTCTACCACTACACCTACATTCCATATATTCAATCTTTGTCCTACTTCGATGCAGGCATTTAACTTCTAAAGCTTCTCTCCAAAGCTCAAGTTTTCTATTTACTTCACCTCTTGTCTCATCAACCAACACAATATTAGCAACAAAAAACAAACATCACGATACCTCTGCTCAAATATGCTTCGTCAACTCATCCAAGGCAAAGAGATAAGGGCTTAAAGTTGATCCTTGATGCAGACAATGGTGAGATTGAAGTAATCTGTCAATCTAGCTTTAATCCTTACACAAGCTGCAAGTCCATATATATCCTTTATGAGGTTCACATATGGAACAAGTACCTATCACTTTTCCAAAATTCTTCACACAATATCCCTTAGAAGTTAACAAAATCACAAGCCTTTTTCAAATCAATAAAAACCATAGATAAATCATTCTTCTTGACACTATAGATCTTCATCATATGCCTTAAACAATGCATTGCCTCAATTGTGAACTGTCCTAGCATGAATTCAAATTGGTTCTCAATAGTAAGACTTGTCTCAACCTATTGTCAATTATTCTCTCCCAAAGCATCACCATATGACTTATCAATTTAACACATCTATAATTGAAACAATTGTGCATATCTCCTTTATCCATGAATTAAGTTACTACAAAACTTTTCTTTCATTCCCTTTGGCATCCTATTACTCGCCAAATAACATTAAATAATTTTGCAAACTAAGTTATACCTTCTTTTCTCATTACTCTCCAAACATCTATAGGAATATTATCAAGTCCAATAGCCTTCTAGATTTCATCATCTTTAAAGCATCCATTACTTCTTTCTTTGATATTCTTTAATATCTTGCTCAATTGAGGTAATCTTTTAAATTGGCTAAATCTTTTAAGATGATACTACCCATCTCATTTCATTAAAGAGCTTATGAAAATAGCATTCTCGCATTGCCTCTATATCCTCACCAACTATAAGCACCCTACTTTATTCTTTTGTAAAATCCGTTGTTTTTTCCCTCTCTTGCTTTAGCTAGCTTGAAGATATCTCTTTCACCTTCTTTAGAATTAAGTTTCTTGTAAATATTTTTTTGAAAGAGGAAAGGGTAGTTATCCAGAGAGATAACTACCCAAAAACTTATATAATAGAATCAACAATAACAAACATTACAACAGGCGGACCCCAAGGTCCCCCACTCACACCGAAACAACCCAAAGAGAAAACAAGGAGTCGATAGACTCAACAAAATTCTCCACGTAAGGTCTCTGGCCCGGGAAAATCACCGCATTCTTGCCCAACAAAATCCCCCAAAGGACCGCCAACGGCTTGGCCAGCTCCTTTTTCGAACGGAAAACAAATCGTCCACCACCACCACCTCCGCTTCTGAAGCTGCGCCAGAATTCCTCAAACAGCCGGCACTCCCACCATCTCTCGCCCATTCTATCCCAAACTTGCACCACAAAAGGACAGACAAAAAAAAGGTGGTCAACATCCTCCTCACCACCTCCACATAAGGAGCAGACTTTACACACTCCAGGAGCCCACCTTGCCCTCCACACCTTAGTCACCAGTCTTCTCCTCCTAAGTAGCCAGGCGAAAATCTTGACTTTCAGCGGACACGCGGCTTTCCACAGCTGTCTGCAGTCCCTTACCAAATCCAGCTCCACCCCAGGATCACCAGCAGACAATCTCCTGTAAGCAGCCGCAACTGAAAACTCACCTTCATCCCAACCAAACATGTCTGTACCAGCCGCCAAATGCAGTCCCTCCAACTCAGCCAGTAATGTCTGGAAATCATGCGTTCTTGCATCTGACAGACTGCCAACAAAACGCGGGTACCACCCACTATCCCACACCTCGGCCACGGACACCACCTTGTTCTGGGATAAGGCAAACAGTCTCTGAAATCTTCTACGAAGCGCACCACCACCTGTCCAGTCATCCTGCCAGAATCTGAAAATCTCCCATGTTCCCAACACAGGGACAAAACAGTTCCTCACCCTCGGGGCCACCGTCGACAAGCCTTTCAGAAAGTGAGAAGCACCCCTAGGCGGAGACCAGAAAATCCCAACGCATCGGACAACCATATGCCGTCTCAAACACCTTGCCCAACAGATCCCCCCTTCCTTCCAACAGGCACCCCACCCACTTCGCCAACCGACTGTCATTAGACCTCTCCAAATCCCTCACGCCTAGCCCCCCGTCCTTCAGCGGTCTGCAGACCTCCTTCCAAGCAACCAACCTGGCACCCTGTCCATATGTCCCCTGATTGGACCAGAAGAAACCCCTCATGGTTCTTTCAATCCTTGCAATCATTTGTCGAGGCATCTTCAGTACAGAGATGAAATATGACGGCATCGCCGACAGAACCGCCTTGAGTAGGATCAGCCTCCCACCTCTAGACAAAAGCCTGGACGCCCACCCCTCCAGCCTCCCAACCAGTCTCTCCACCAGGGGGGTCCAGTCTCTCACCAGAATCCTCCCATCTGACAACGGCAGGCCCAAATACTTAACCGGAAGTTTACCCTGTTCTGTGCCAAGACCCAAACTGCATCCCCTTGCCTCCGTCTCATTCATGTTGAATGGGACAAAATCCGACTTAGCCAGGTTAATCTGCAATCCGGATGCCTCACCCAGCAAGAAAACCAGGAACCTCAACCTTCTGGCCTCCACTTCTCCACCTTCAATAAAGAAGATCGTGTCATCTGCATACTGGAGCAAAGGGATACTCATCCCATCCCTCAGGGAGAAACCACTCACCAGTCTTCTCTCACAGGACCTCCTCGCCGCCCTAGCAAGAGCATCCACAGCAATCACAAAGAGCATCGGGGCCAGCGGACAACCTTGCCTCACCCCCCTCCTAGGCTGGACCCAACCCCCAGCTGGGTTTCCATTGATAAGAACCGAGAAAGATGTCGTGGTGACGCACCTCTTCATCCACTCAATCCACGCCGGCAGGAACCCCCTCTTTACCAAGGACGCCCAAATAAACGACCACTGGATCGAGTCATAAGCTTTGCTGAAATCTACCTTCCATAAAAAAGCCTTCTTCTTTTCTCTCTTCCAGGATGAAAGGATTTCCGATGCTACCACAAAACCTTCCAAGATATTCCTGCCAGGGACAAAAGCTGTCTGCACTGAGTCTATGATCCCACCCAGTGTCCTCAATCTGTTCGCCAGAAGCTTAGCCACCACCAAGTAGATAGCATTTGAAAGAGCTATCGGTCTGTACTCCCGAATCTCCTCAGCGCCCTCCCTCTTCGGCAATAACATATAGAACTTGTTCAGTCTATTAAATCCCGAGTTACCCGTTCTAAACTCTTGCACCACTTGCATAACGTCTTCCTTCACCACCGGCCAGAACTCTCTGTAGAAGGCAACCGGGAAACCATCCGGCCCTGGACACCCATCCGCGTTCAGCCCCCAAACTGCCTCACGAACCTCATCCTCCTTAAAAGAACCCGTCAAAAAATCCGCGTCTGCCTCCCTGATTTGTGGCATCCCAAATCCCAACCACCTCCACCTTCCCCCCGCCTCCACCCCGTGAAATCTCTAAAATACCTTACAGCCGCCTCTCCCACCGCTTCCTTTCCCACAAACTCCTCCCCATCCACCACCAACCTGTCAATCCAGTTCCTCCTCCTGCCCGACGTAGTCATATGAAAAAAGCGGGTATTGGAATCTCCCTCCTTCAGCCACTTCTGCCTAGATCTCACCCTCCACTCCACCTCCGCTTTCCTGTCTTCCTCCTAAATCACCTGAGTCAATCTCGCTCTGTAAACCCTGTCATCTTCTGAAAGGAGCCCAACATCCTCTGCCCTGTCCAGGCGTGTAATCGCAGCAAGAGCCTCCTCTTTCTTCCTCCCTCGTTCCCCCCTAACCCGCTTGATGTGGGACTTCAAGAAAAATCTCAAATCCTTCAGCTTCGCTTCTAACCTAGCAGCCGCCGACCCATCCACCTGAGTAGATCTCCACCGTTCCTCAACCAAACCCCTAAAGCCCTCCTCCAAAAGCCACGCTTTGTCGAACTTAAAATAAGTGCCATGCCTCCATACCTCGTTCGACGTCCATATCAAGGGGGTGTGATCCGAGAACGGACGTTCCAAAGGTCTAACCTCCGCCATCGGGAACAACTCTGCCATCGCCGTCGAAACCAGAAACCTGTCAATACGGGATCGTTGCCCTCCCGCATTCCTCCATGTGTAGAGACATGACAACGGAAGCATATCAATCAGCCCCTGGTCTGCCACAAAGTCCGCAAACGCCTCAGAGCCCTGGTCCAATCCCCCTCGGTCACCCGGTCTGTCCTCAGCCCGCAGAGTAACATTAAAATCCCCACCAATCAGCCAAGGGACCCCCTGGAAAGCTGCCGCAGCCTGGTTCAGATCTTCCCACAAGACCTGTCTCCTCCGACCCTCCGTCGGGCCATAAACCGAGAGGAGCAAACACGTGTCATCTCGGCGTCTCTGAAGTCTGACAGTGACAACGTTGGATCCAATCACAGAGTCCAGCAAGGAGAACTCCTCCCTCCACCCCACAACAATTCCCCCCGCACTCCCAACCGCATCCAGGGCTAGGAAACCCCCACATCTCTCTCCCCCCACCTCCCTCCACAACCTTCCATCACAGCTCCCCAACTTCGTCTCTTGGAGAAAGACCACATCAGGCCCCCATCTCTGAATATACCCCCGCAGAACCGCTCTTCTCGACGGATCATTCAGACCCTTCACATTCCAAGATAAGACCTTAGTCATGTGGTCCTTCGGGAAACGCCTCCAGACGTCAGCCGTCTAAACCCCATCATTTCTGCCACGACATTCTCCTCCTCAGCCAGCAAACGACATCGGTCCTCCGAGTTTCCCTCACCATCACATACCTCAATTCCACGTCCCATAGCGACCAAATCCCCAACAGCCTCGAAAACCTCTTCGCCGGCACCAGCCCCCAGCAGCTCAGCCTCACCCCCAAGCTGCCCAGCCGCCTCCGTCATTCTCTTCCCTGCCTTCGCATCCCCCAGCTCCCCTTCTCCACCACCAGCCTCCGCCGCCTGCCGCCCCTCTGCCAGCCCAGGGAACCCCGGAGCAGACAGGTCCCCGTCGCCACCCTCAGCAGACGCCGCCGCTGACGACGCAACGCCACCAGACGTCCCCAGCCCCTCCGGCGAACGGCGTCGGTCGACCCCAACCACCCCCCCAGACGGGGTCCTCCGAGCCAACCCCCTACGGTACGACCACCGCGGCCGATAGAGGAGTTTCTGCGACCCGGCCATCTTCCGCTCCCATCGTCGTCCGCTCCCCTCCCCGCCAATCACCACCAGTCCTGCCGCCCGGCCCTGACCAGCCCAGGAGAGCTTTGAAACCCCTCCAGCAGCCTTCCGCCCCTCCTCCGCAGAAACCAAGGGACGCGGGGACGAGCACGCAATGGGATCCGACCCGGCTATAGCACCGGAGCCCCCCAAAACCTGTAACCGGGTCGCGCTCACCCGACCCGAGACCGCCCCCCGCCACCTCCTCAAGAGCAGGAGCCCGCACGTCGACACCGACACTCCCACATCCAGCGGGGCTGCCCAAATTCAGCGTCGCATTCAATTCCCCCGCCTCCTCCGCCGAAACCGCAGTGGCCCTCCGCATTCCCGCCGCATAGTCTGCCACTGAACGCGCCACGGGAATCGCGTTCACCCCAAGATCCCCGCCATGATCTCCGCCACGACCTTCGGTCTTCCCAAATACAGTCCGGCCCACCTCCGCCCGCCTGCTGCCATCGCCACCACACGTCGCCGCCGCTCCGCCACCCACCACCTCAGCAAAGGACCTAGGGTTCTCAGAACCCCAGGAGACTCGGAGGAGCCAGCCGGAACTTCCCCACCGGAGCACCGATCTCTCCACCAACCGCCGCCCCGGCTTCACCTCCACCCAAGCCTCGATCCGCGACAGGTCCGCCTCCTTCAAGCCAGTGCCGCTACACCTGCGCAGCCTCGCAAATGGGGCAACCACCGCTGCGACCACCTCCACCGTGCGGAGGAAAAGCGGGACCCCCTCAATCAGGACCCTCCTCCTCGCGCCAGACGGCGGCCTCTCCGCCAACGCCCCATCAGACCTGACCGGCCACCGACATCTCACCACACCCTCGCCACAACGGAGCACCCTGAAGACCAGCCGCCCCAGCTCCACTCGGCTCAACCCCAGCAACACCATCCGCCCTCCTCCTAGAGAAGCCACCCTCACCCGACCCCCGTCAGCCCCCAAGTAGGCGGCGACTGCCTCCCTTAGGGTCTCCACCTCCACCAAACCCTCCAAGACCACCGCAACCAGCGTCGAGGCCAGCTTTCCTTCCAGTTCTCCCAACTCCTCCGACCACGACGCTTCGACCTCCACGAGGGGCGCACCCACCGGAGGGGGCGAAGGCGTCTCTCCTCTCCTCGAGGAAACCACCTCACCCGACCTCCGTCGCCCACAGCCCGATCTCCGGTGACCCAGAACGCCACAGCGCAGGCAACGCACCGGGTCCCTGCACACCGCCGCCAAGTGCCCCTCCCCAAGGCACTTGAAGCACCTCACCGGCACCGCCTCTCTCCTCGGCCTCCCGCCCACCACCGTCCAGCCCGGGCCAACTCTCCCTGCCCCGATCGCCAGACCTCTCTCTCTCATATCGCCCTTCACCGCTTGGTTTCTGATGTTCCAATCCAACCTTGATCCACTATTCTTAATTCTTGGTTTGGATTGGTCAGAGTGGTGTATGATGATGGAGTGAGCTTTCTGGGGTCAGTTCAAGTTTCTTGTAAATATGCTCCCAAGCTTTTTGCTTTTGCTTCACCAATCACCTTCTTCGCTTCTTTCTCACCTCTTTTGTAATTTACCATGTAAAGGGCAGAGGTCTTGGCTCTACTTTGGGGCATTTGGTTGGGAAAGAATGGTGTCATCTTCAAGGGGGATCATCCTTATCTCGAGAATCCTCTTTGATTTCTTCCCTTTTTTCCTTTTGAGATAAGCACTTGTAATATGGTTGCCCCATTGTAATTTTTGATTGATTAATGATATGGAAGTTATCCAACTATCTTTTTCTTTTTCAAAAAAAAAAAAAAAAACTGACAAGTTTTACGTTGGCCATCATCTACCAAACACAAGCTATGCAAACCTCCTTTATTCGGGTTTAGGACCAGCAATGAAAGCTGCAAAACCTCGAGAGGGGTAAAAATCAAAGTGGTGGCCTGAGACAAGCAAGAACTAAAAATACACCGCACATTATATGAAGATTAGGAGATTAAGACCACTCCATAAGTGGTGGGTTAACCTAATTCAGATAGGTATGTAGCTATAATGCTTGTGGGTTAAAATATGAGGCTAAGTGGGGGTGAGTTTTCAATACATTAAAACTCCTATAAAAGATAAATGCAACATCAAATATAAAACAAATCAACTACAATTTACATTGCCTTATTTACCACACATTTAGTCAATTATCATACATGATCCACTACCCATCCTACTGCCAAGTGCCAACCAAAAAAGAAAAATAAAACCAACTCAACATCAAATATTTAAAAAAAGAAAGCTACAATTCCCAATTCCCCACTTATAGCACATCTATCACATTTAGTTCATTACTTATCCCACCACTAATCAAACATCTTTCCACTCAAAACATTAAAAATTAACCAATCCAAAACTTTTATCCACTATTAAATCCACCATAAGGCTGCGTTTGGCAAGATGATAAGGGTTATATCGGGATAAAGTACTGTAGGGATAAGATGTGGGGTGTTTGGTTATAGTATAATAATTAGTGGGATAAAATGATTGATAATGTGATGTGATGTTAGTGGATAATTTTTTAATATTAAGATATAGGTGTGAGTAGGTTGATGTAATATAATGAATATATTTTAATAGGTATATTATGTTGAAGTGAATATATTTTATTGTATATTGATGTTAATGTGATGTAGTGGGATAGTTTGATGTTGATGTAGATCAATGAAGTGGAATAAGTTATATTTTTTGACTTCCAAATTATTTCATTTGACTTCCCAATGTAATCCTTAGATTGGGGGATAACCCTTGAGTTATCCCCTAGCCAACCGCAGCCTAAAGGTATAAAATTGCTTTTTGTAGTGCCTATTTAACCATCATGCCTGCTGAATGCGTGTACCATATCAGAAAAAACTCAACTTTAAAAGCCATCTTCAAAAAGAAAAAAATGGAGGAAAATTTGATAGATTTGACAAAATATGAATATTGTTGAGTAGTGATCCTTCTAACTTTAAAAAATATTTATTCAAGTACCTGAAAAGGTTGATTTAACTCTGGTATGACATTAACTTTCTCAAAGACAACAACACAAAATATGAATATTGTTGAGTAGTGATCCTTCTAACTTTAAAAAATATTTATTCAAGTACCTGAAAAGGTTGATTTAACTCTGGTATGACATTAACTTTCTCAAAGACAACAACTGGACGGCCAAAAATATCCAAATGAGTGTATGCCATCTGAAACAATCCCGACATTGCGGAAAATAAAATATTAAAGAACGGTAAATAAAAATGCATGATTGTTGTTGCTGGTAATGAAAAGACAATTGGATAGTGTTACTGGATGCAGTTTTTTTTTCCCAGACCTCCAATGATTTTCTTGCAGAAAATGGAAGAGATGCAGAGATATCTCTTGAACCCTCAGGTAGGATGACCTGCATGCTCAAAGCACCAACAAGTGAATGTGAAGCAAAACAATCCAGCCCTCCTTTTCACTGTGATAAACAGTCATGGAAATTTTTTTGGGAAAAATATACAAATGCCAATTTGCTTGATAATAGTTCCAACCATACCAATAATGGCAACTTCCTACAAACTCATGCTTTGTAAATTAAATGTAAACCTGGTTCTCATGTGAAACAGTAATTTATCGTGAGGATCCTATCCAGCTAGTCCTAAACTCCTAATAATCCCAGACATGCATTGTTAAATATCAACGTAGTGAAGTTGGAGTGCCCATCTCATGTGAAATTTGAAAGATACTAACATTCAGAACGGCAACAAAACAATCAAGGAACAAAGGATATAGTGGCAGTGTCTCACTGTATGTGCAGATAACAACCTAATTCTAGTGAATCTATAGAAGCAATGCTGAAAAGGTCAGGAATGTAGAGTGTTTTATTCAAAAGATTGTATAATAGAAAGGAATGGTTTATCTGGCATATGATTTTTCTTTCAGGACATACTAAGTAGGCTTACCTTGACAGTGAGGACATCAACAACAAGGCCATCAACAGGAGAGCCAAATGTAAAATCAAGGTACCGCTTTCCATCTTTATCAAACAAGAAATCTTCAAGTGGCAAACCATATCCAATAGTGAAAGATGTATTCCACCCACCAAATAAAGGATATCTGGGTTCAATTACTAATTTAGTCTGCAAAAAGAACCACATTACCAATGAATCTCCCAAATAATAACATGCATAACTGGCATTGAAGAAAAGATACCTCCTTAGGTTCACTCCAGAATTGAGATGTGGATATGTTCCCAATTTCATCTCTGTAATAAATAGAGTGTGCCCTTGGTGGCAATCTAAGAAGAAGCCTGCTGAATGAAGCAGTATCTCTTGAACCATATCTACTTTGATAGTCAAATCTACAAAATAAGACGAAGATGTAAACTTCAAAAGTAAGAAATGCATAAGCGTATCTCTTTGATGAATATCATGATCTTAGTAACTATCAGAAGAATCTTATAGGAATAATGTGGCAGACAATATCAATCCATTATCTGGAAAGTATGCTACCAGTTAGGTCAAAATGAATGACCGCCTCCTTCCAAGAGAACTGTCAAACTTACCAGTATAATGGTATTGATTATGGCTGAAAGATACGTAGGTTATTATTGTAGCAATAAAAGCAAAAGTAGAATAGGGATAATTAAGTGACTCTAAATAAGAAATTAAACCATAAATCTGTAATCCCTTTCAAAGAAAGATAATCTCGTAATAAATCCCTTAAATAAATTGAAAGGCTAATGCAAATCTAATCCTTAAGGGCCCGTTTGGAAGCGAGAAGAAAGGGGGTAAAAGTAGAGAATAAGAAATTATACCAGAGAAGTTCCACACTTTGTGTTTGGACGATAGCATGAGTCCCATCACAGAAGAAGAATATCACACCATGGAATAAGAATGTCGCACTAAGAATTAAACTTGAATTCAAATTAAATATAAAAAAAGTATTTTATTTCATATCCAATAGTTAATAAGTATGATTCATGTCAAATCAAAATAAAGAATGGAATAACTTTTTTTCAGGGGGACTTGAAATAAGAAGACCTGGAATCAGTGGCTATTCGCAGGTTAACTATTTATGGGGATATCCAAAAACACTTAGTCTTAACCCGGAATATCCACACGCAAGTCAGGTTTTCTATTCCAAGTAGAAATGTTGAGGAAAATGGGCTGTAAAGCTGGAAAACTAAGCTTCCAAAAGGGCCCTAAATGACATTTCTATAAAAAAGTACTATTTTTTTGGGAAGAATTTAATCCCATCTTCCAATCAAAAAAACAAATGAAATCCACCTGAGAGATCTATACAAAATCAAGGAAAGGAAGAAGCACCAAATGTGGAATGCAATAATTCATTGTCCATACTGATCCTTATCATGTTCATTTTTTATCACTAATTACACAGTAATTTAAAAAAGCACAATGGAGCAATGCATGATGGTCAATCCATATCTTAACTTGATGAGGTATTTACATCACAAGAAAGAATGCAAATGAAATTAGCAAAATTTAAGGGGGAGAAATGGTAGCACAGACCTAGAGAAACCCCCTTTATTCCGAGCACCTCCATGCACTAGGGTGTAACTTTCAGTGACTTGTATGTTTCCCCAGTGAGAGATCTCAATTTCTCTAAGAAGTTCTCGAGCAACTTGAAAAGGTCCGTTGTTTTCAAAATGTAAAACAATAGGAGCATAGGAAAATGCTGGAAGATTCTCATATGGGCCATATTTAATCTCTGAATCCACGAGTTTTGAATTCTGAAGTTTAGTGTATGACTCTACTCGCAGGCTAGGTAGTGTAATCTTAAGCAACTGTGTTTTCACAGCATAAGGTGAAAGATAGTTGGCACTATCTTGAAACAGGAGAAGCTGAACGTCCGCTTGGGTGATTTCTTCAGGAAAAGGATCTAATGAATGCGTAAATGTAGCCAAAACATCTAAAGTAAAACTTTCTTCCTCATGAATTGGCTTTGGTAAAGACAGTGAATAAAAAGTCAGATCCGGAGGCATTGCTTCAGGTTCTGTAAGTTCTATTTGAAGGTTCACACCAGACCCTTTTATTTTCGCGGTTCCGTCATGATAAAATGATCTCAAATATGCCAAATGCTTTGCCTGGTAATTGGGAAATGCCAACAAAAAGTTTGATACCACCTCAGGCCCAATATTCACCACCTGCAAGACAATTTTTGGAATATAAGCAACTTACCTCCAAAACAAATATAATTAGACATTTGCCTGGTACTGTTGCTACATTATTTGTACAAAGTCTAGATTGTGCATGGATGCACCATAAAATTGTGGCTAGGGGAAATAATCAGGGGTATGACAATGTTTAATATGTTTCTCAAAAGAATGCAACGAAGTGAATTTGAGACTAATATATTCCACACAGAACAGTTAGAAAAGGTATAATCAGAAAGATTTGAGATTCAAGTACCTTCAAGACTGATGTTGTCCGAACAATTTGAGATGTTAGGTCAATCTGCATAATTTCAGCAGTTAGGAAACTTACGAACCAAAACAGAAGGTTAACTCAACAGGACAACATCAAAATAAAAATCAAAATGAAAATGTTTCATATAGTAGGAAAAAGAGCTAAACGGACAACCAGACTTTACGCAAAATCTGTCAGTAACTAACTTAACAAGAAAGAGGCATTACTAAGCTAATACAAAACAGGTACGTTGACTCATAAAGCAATCTACAAAACTTTCAACCCATAACCTCTGAGAGAGAAAAAACTTTGATTTGACATTGAGTCTTTGACCGGGATGCTTACATGCAAAGGATGGCAGAAAATTACACTAATGTGGATGGAAAATTCTGACTATGATTTTCTGTAAACTTCTGTGGAAAATAAAATAAGCATCCGTTGCATGTTTTAATGCACACAAAAGTAAAACAATTCAAAATTCAAAATAACGCATATACCGCACAAGCAAATAAGCAGTAAAACTACCTAGAATTGCCCTAGAGAAATTGGAATTATGAAAATGAAAATACTAATATTTCATGAAAATTGTTAGCATGAAATAAAGCCACGGGGCAGCAGCAGTCAGTGGGCCACGTGGCAGTGTCGGTGGGCCCATGTGAACGCATGGAGTTGTGTGCGTGTGGGAATTGGAATAGCTTCAGGGTTTGTTTGTTCTGTGCCAAATTTGGCAATTTATTTTTAGTAATTGATTGAGTTCAAATTAGGAATAGTTAATTAAGTTTGTTTAGGATTTACAATTCCTAGATTTGTTAGGGTTGCAATTAAGTTTGGGATTGGATTTGGTTCTCTTTAAATGGAGACCAAAACCCACTTGTTTTATTTGAGTTCACATAATAATATTTCCACATTTAAGAACTCTCCTCTCTCCCTACTCTCCACACCGACTTCTCTCTCTCTTCCTCCTCTCTCCACGAGCGCCATCTAGACGGAAGGGCCTCCACACATCTCAATTCTTCACAAAAATATTTTAAGATGAATGAATAGAAGCATATAGATACAAGATGAAGTAAAAAGCAAGGTTAAGTGTCTCAATTTGTATTTGCAACATGTTGGTAGATGCTTTTTAAAAAAGAAAAAGAAACAGCAATTATCCGATTGAAACCACCAAAATTAATTAATTAATAAGGGAGGCCAGAAACACAGCCAAATTACAAAGTATCATCCCAGAAATTACCCAAAGACAAAATGCTACAAATAAAATTCTCAGGGTAAGGATGTTGTCCTTTAAAGATTGTCATGTTCCTTCCTAGCCATAAGCCCCAAAACACCACAAGGACTCCCACCTTCTCCTTCTTTGACCTAAAAGCATTTTACCCCACAAATTGGCTTCCACACCTAAAAGATCTCCAGAAATCCTCCTGGCTGGAATGTGCGATCCACTCCAAGTGAAAATACATCCATAATTGCGTTGAGAAGAGGCACCCGAAAAATAAGTGGTTCACATCCCCATCAACCACACAACAAAGTGTGCAGCTCATTGCCCCCCTCACACCCATCTGGCTCCCCACTTTCTCATCATTAGCCTCCCCTTTCTGAGCAATCATGCAAAGATCTTGATCTTCAAAGGGCAAGAACTTGTCCAAATCTGTTTGCAATCTCCGATAAAATCAATGTCTGCCATCGCCCCCCCCCCCCCCAAGGCTCAATCTTTTATAAGCTTCACAAACCGCAAAGTCCCCTCCATCCTAACAAAAGGCATCTACTCCATCTTCCAGCTACTAACCATCCAACTCTCGTAACAAAGCTTGCAGATCCTAGATCCTTTGATCCAATAGGTTCCCCAAAAACGTAGGACACCAAAAGCCATCCCAATAATCAACCACCTTCGCCTCACTACTAGCAGCAATTGCAAAAAGCCTCGGAAATTGATCCTTCAACTTCCCATGTCCCATCCAATCATCTATCCAAAAGCAAAACATGTCACCTACACCCACGTAAGGCAAGAAGAAGCCCTGTACCTTTGGCACCACCAAAGACATACCCCTAAAGAAATGACAGGTTCCATCACAATGAGATAAGTTATGAATGTAAATCACTTTAAATCTGTCATCTTTTTTAGCATGAGTGCTCACATGGTAAATCAAGGATTCCAACACTTTCTCACTTCTTTCCACAAAGGTGTCCAATTAAAGAAAATAATCTTCACTATAGCAGCTATAAATCACTTTTGGAACTCCTTATGATATGAGGGGAGCTTAGTCGATATCCTGCCCTCGGAAGAGTCAGCAGCATGGCAAGGTATGGATTGTCTTTGAGCTAAACCTTATAAGCTTAAGGGCAATAGAATGTGTTCTTTTGAGGGTAGGAAAACGAGGATAAATTGAGTCGTTTATTCACTCTTAACCAAGGTACTCACAAATATGCTTGATGGCAAACTAATTGTAAGGAACCCTATAAACAACAATTGCCTAAAAATGGCATATAAGTCTCCATGAGAAATGGGAGAATTTTGTAGAGATTAGTGCATTCTTGATCCACGTGTAGATGTGACATTGAAGAAAAACGAGCAAAGTTCTAATTCAAAAAACAAGAGTGTCAAGAACCAACATGAATAGATGGGTTTCATCTACACTCAAAATAGAATATAAAAAAGGGATCAGGTGGCATGATAAGGGTGTTTGTGATGGTGGATAAAATGGTAATGGAAACTCAACTGAGGCTCAAAAAAAAAAAAACGATGGAAAGGAAAAGAACTTCTGGAGGAGGTCAATAGCTAGCAAGAGAAAATTACAAGGCCAAAGTCCACAAAGAAAATAAAGATAGAGAATCCCTTACTAGATTTTCCTGTCAAACCCTCCCTCTCTTCAAGGAAGACTACCCCATTTCGTTGAAGCCAAGTAGACCATAAAACCACACAGGCCTTCGTCCACAGAAGCAAGTCAGTCTGAACGTCGAGCCAAAAAGCCACCCAGAAGGAGTTGGAATCCACTAGCATGCCAAGAATAGAGAAGTGACTCCAAATCATTCTAAAGAAACTATAAGTACAAAAAAGATGTGTATTGTCTTCATCATCCTAACCACAGCAAACACACATGGTCTCCACCTCAGGGGCCCATTTCCTCCTAACCAAAGTGACGAGGCATCGCCTTTAGAGAAGCCAAAAAAAAATCTTTACCTTGAATGGGGGATTCAACTTCCAAAAGGAGGCACAATCATTTGCCAAGACAACACTTCCCTCACCAGCATCACCCAAAAGAATCTTATAAGCCTTGTTCATAGAGAACCTACCCCTATCCCAAACAAGGGAATTTGGCAAGACCTCACTTGGTCTCAAATCCTTTACCAAGTGAACCTAACACTACAAGTCCTCCAATCTCGCCTCTGAAGGGCCTCCCCTAACCCGAGGGCTCAAGCTCCGCTACTCCCAACAACAGGACCATCCCACACACTCCTAACCACCTCTCCCCTGTCCAAAGCCAACGCATATAGTTTAGGCAGAAGCTAAGCAAAAATACCTTCACTGGGCCAATCATCTTCCCAAAATCTAAAGGGCCTTCCATCACCTAAAACAAGGTGAAAGAGATGAGCAAAGTGCACCCCAACAGGTAGCAAACCACGCCAAAATGCCGAGGCCCCATGGCAGAGAATTCACAAGCAAGGGGCAACCATAAGTCTTTGAAGCGACAGTGCCAAAGGCACATCCCCATTTGAGAGGAGCTTCACAACTCACTTCAACAACATGACCTTATTGAAGCAATCAAGTCTAAGAACCCCAAGCCCTACTCAATCAGCATGCAAATACCATCCCAAGCAACCAAGTGCAAAGATCTGTCAACCTGTTCTACCCCATTCTAGAAAAATTTCTTCCTTATCCATCAGCTTAAGAATCTTCTTCGGTCGTGCAAAACAGCTAAGTGAAAGATAGGACAGTAGTCAGCATAGATCCAAGAAGAATCAGGCATCCACCCCTCAAAAGTAACCTCCTTCTCCAACCAGTGAGCCTCTTCTCTAGTTTCTCCACAAGTGACATCCAATTACCCACAGACAACTATTTCCCCTTAAGAGGGAGGCCAAAATGGGTAGTCCCCCCACAAATGCGATAAGAGCCTAAGAGCACACTGTAACCTCCTTTGCAACCATACCAAACAAGACAAAAGCCAACTTGGAATGATTTGTTTTTCTTTTCTTTTTTTTGAAAAACTTGGAATGCTTTACTACCAACCCTAAAATTGCACCAAAGATACAAGCTAAAGCTGCTAGGTTGACCGCTTCCTACTCTTCACCTTCCACAAAGAAAACTGCATCACCAGCATACTGTCGTATCAACATGAGTAGCGACTCCTCTCATTTAGTAGTAAACCCCTTGAGGAGACCACCACCACAGGCCCCAAAGGCCATACCAGCCAAGGTATCTATAGCAAGAATAAAAGGCATGAGTGCCAAAGGACATCCCTGATGAACACCCCTTTATAGTTGGACCCACCCCACGATCAGCTTTCCATTAACTAGCATAGAAAAACAAAGTAATAGTAACGCAGCACTTCATCCACAAGATCCACTGGTCCAGAAAACCCCAACACATAAGCACCTGCCACATGCAAGTCCAAGCTAAAGAGTCGTAGGCCTTTGAAATATCTCTTTCTAAAGAAAACCCTTCCTCTTAGTTCTCTACCAAAGCTGTCAAGGATTAGACGACTACAAGGTGACACTCTTTAATCACCAAAGGTGAGAGATGACAAAAAGGCGACCGCCTAATTGAATCAAGGCAACAAGTCTTTTTTATATTTTAAAATATTAAATATGCCTAACTAACTCATGTGGTAGTATTAACTTTCATTAGAAATACATGATAACACTATTTAAGTGAAAGAAGAAAACAATGAACCTATCACATATAAGTAACAATAACATACATATTTATATTATCATACAATGTGTACATATGAATATAATATGTATAATTACAAGACAAAACAAACAATCAAAGCATATATTATATGTATCAATCAAAACAACACTATGATATAATATACCATAGTTACATCATAATATAATCTTAATACCATAACTTATACATATATTGCTATATATAATTAGAGGCTTACACTTTTTTTTTGAAAAAGGAAAGGGTAGTTATCCATAGTGATAACTACCCAAATATATAAATTATAGAATCAACAGCCACCGCCAATACTACAGGCAGACCACAAGGTCCCCCACTCACAAGAATCCACACCAAAGATTAAACAAGGAAATAACAGACTCAACAAAATTCTCCAGATAAGGTCTCTGGCCCATGAAGACCACAGCATTCCTGCCCAACTAAATGCCCCATAACACTGCCAACGGTCTGGCCTTCTCCTTCTTTGTACGGAAGACAATCCGTCCAACATCACCTCCTCCGCTTCTGAAGCTGTGCCAAAAATCTTCAAAAGATCGACACTCCCACCACCCCGCTCCCACCAGGCCCCATATCTGCACCACAAACCGGCAAGTGAAAAAAAGGTGGTCAATCTCCTCCTCCCCACCTCCACACAAAGGGCAGGCCTTACTCTCTCCAGGAGCCCACTTCGCCCTCCAAACCTTGGTCACAAGCCTTCTCCTCCTAAGTAGCCAGACAAAAATCTTGACCTTTAAAGGACACGCGACCTTCCAAATCTGTCTGCAGTCCCTCACCAGATCTAGCTCAACCATGGGATCTCCAGTGGACAATCTCCTGTAGGCAGCCCCTACCGAGAACTCACCTTCATCCCAACCAAATATATCCGTACCAAAAGCCGGTTGCAGCCATTCTAACTCTTCAAGCAGAACCTGAAAATCATGAGTTCTCGCATCTGAAAGGTTTCCTACAAAGCACGGGCACCACCCACCATCCCACACCTCGGCCCAGATGCCTCTTTGTTATGGGACAAAGCAAACAACCTCTAAAATCTTCTAGCAAGCACACCTTGTCCCGTCCAATCATCTTGGCAAAATCTGAAAATATCCCCCGTTCCCACCACAAGAACAAAATAGTTCCGCACCCTAGGGGCCACCATCGACAGACCTTTCAAAAAATGAGAAGCATCCCTCAACGGAGATATCAGAAGATCCCACCGCACCGGGCCACCATAAGCCATCCCGAACACCTTGCCCACCAAATTCTTCCTACATTCCAAGAGGCTTCCTACCCATTTCGCCAACAGGCTATCATTAGACCTCCCTAGGTCCCTCACCTCGAGCCCCCCTTCTTCCACCGGCCTGCAGACCTCCTCCCAAGCAACCAACCTAGCACCCGGTCCATTCATCCCCTGGTTGGACCAAAAGAAATTCCTCATAAGTCTCTCTATCTTCCCGACAACCTGTCGAGGCATCTTCAGAACAAAAGTGAAATACGACGGCATTGCTGCCAGAACCGCCTTGAGCAAGACCAACCTTCCACCCCTTGACAGAAGACTGGACGCCCACCCTTTCAGTCTCCCCCCCAGTCTCTCCACCAGGGAGCCCAATCTTTCACCAAAATCCTTCCATCCGTCAATGATAAACCCAGATATCTGATCGGAAGTTTCACCTGCTCTGTACCAAGACCCAAGCTACACCCCCTCACCTCTGCCTCAGTCAAATTGAATGGGACAATCAGATTTAGATAGGTTGATCTGCAGTCCCGAAGCCTCGCCAAACAAAAAAGTAGGATCCGCATTCTCCTAGCTTCCACTTCCCCACCTTCAATGAAGAAAACCGTATCATCCGCATACTGTAGTAACAGGATACTCGTCACATCTCTCAAGGAGAAACCCCTCACCAAATTCCTCTCACACGACCTCTTAGCCGCCCTCGCAAAAGCATCCGCTGCAATCACAAAAAGCATCGAGGCCAAAGGACAACCTTGCCTTACCCCCCTCCTTAGCTGAATCCAACCCCCAGCCAGGTTTCCATTGATAAGAATAGAGAAAGACGTCGTGGTGACACATCTCTTCATCCAGTTAACCCACATCGGCGGGAAACCCCTCTTCATCAAGGATGCCCAAAGAAACGACCACTAAATCGAGTCATAAGCCTTGCTGAAATCAACTGTCCATAGGAAAGCCTTCTTCTTATCTCTTCCAGGACGAAAGGATCTCCGAGGCCAACACATAACCTTCCAAAATATTTCTACCAGGAACAAAAACCGTCTGCACCGGGTCTATAATCCCAGCCAGCATCCTCCTCAATCTATTCGTCAAAAGCTTCGCCACTATCAAGTAGATAGCATTCGAGAGGGCTAACAGTCTGTACTCCTGGATCTCCTCAGCACCCTCCTTTTTCGTCAGCAGGAACATGGAGAACCTGTTCAGCCTATTGAAACCCAAATTTCCAACTCTAAATTCTTGTACAACTTGCATCACATCCTCCTTCACCACCGGCCAAAACTCTTTATAGAAGGCAACCGGAAAATCGTCCAACCCCGGACAACCATCAGCGTTCAGCCCCCAGATTGCCTTGTGGACCTCATCCTCCTCAAACGGACCCATCAAGAAGCTGGCTTTTGCCTCCCCAATCCGCGGTACCTCAGACCCCAACCATCTCCATCTTCGCCCCAGTCTTCTCTCAGTAAACTCTCTGAAGTACCTCGCAGCTGCCCCTCCCACCACCTCTCTTCCCATAAACTCCTCCCCATCCACCACCAACCTGTCAATCCAGTTCCTCCTCCTCCTTCCTTGCAGCCATATGAAAAAATCGGGTGTTGGAATCGCCTTCCTTCAGCCACCTCTGCCTGGACCTCACCTTCCACTCCATCTCCACCTTCCGGAAGACTCCACTCCTTCACCAACCTTCGGAAATCCTACTCCAAAGGCCATGATCCGCCTGGCTTAAAGTACAAGGAGAACAAAACTCCTTCCTTGGAATCCTAAAGAAGTGGCGTATGGTTAAAGAATGGCATGGGCATTGTTGAAACCTCTGCCAACTAAAACTGCTCTTCCAGCTCCATGGAACACAGAAATCTATCAATTCTTGATCAAGCCCCGGAAGAATTCCTCCAAGTGAAAATTTCCCCAACCACTAAGATGTCGTACAAGTCCAAAGCTGCAACCACCTCTACAGAGACCTCAATAAAGCAGTCCCTCCCATCTGAGCGGTTGTCAACAGATAACATGATGTTGAAATCACCACCGACCAACCAAGGATGACCATCAACTAAAGCTGCCACCTACCTGATCTCCTTCTAAAGCTCAATCCTACTAACATCATTACAAAGGCTATACATAGAAGAAAAAATGAGCACCCCCCATCCATACACCTCTTGAAGCATGCAGTAAGTACCCGTCTCGCAGCCAAAGAGTTAAGAAGCTCGAAAGCAGAAGTGTCACTTATATCTCTCTTCACTACAGCATCAACCTCTTCCAACTATGTCTCTTACGGCAAAGCTATGCTCACCCTCCACTCAAGCAAATACCCATGAAGAACAAACCTCCTAAAGGAATCATGGAGGCCCCTGATGTTCCATGTGAGAACATTAACCATGACGACTTGACAAAGCCCCACTACAAGCACTTAAGCCTCAACTCAAAGGGCTACCCTTCGTTTAGCCTCCAACAAATCTGGAGCAACAGCTAGAGGAGCCATCATAGCCAGACCTCTTCTCTTCTGTCTTCTCATGTAGAGTTTGTTTATGAACCTATGCCTTGGACCGAGTAGTAGCCTTCTAGATGAGGTGGACCTATGACCCTCACCACCACCAAAAGCTAACCTTGAGACATTAAAGTTCCCACTAGATGTTCTTCGCTAAAAGGAATGGTTGCAAAATGCAAAGGTTAGATTAGATAGGTTTCTAATATGCAAAACGTAAAGGACATTTCCATTCACAAGAGGCCAATGTTACACAAATCAAGGAACATTCATAAAAAAATCATGCAATATAACAAGTGTTCTGGTCGATTACAAGATAATGAATGCCAAGAGGAGGGGGAGGAAGAAAAGGGAAAGAATGAGGTACAAGGTGCCGAATGCACATGTCAAACATATTTACCTGTAGGACACGTTAACTCATCACATGCCCCTCCCTACCTGCAAATGGTTCATGTGCATGATTATAGACAAGCTTTGCTTTGAATTCACCTCCTTCCCTCCTAGCAAACAACACATGCTCATGCTAATACACAAGCTTCCTTGAGTGTTCTCATCCCCTTCTATCAATTTCTTTTTTAGGTGCAAACTGCAAAAGGAGGGCTACTCAAGGTCACTAGTCTTGCACTTCATTAAACTTCAAAAATCAATATAACATAGGCTCAAAAAAGAAACTGCCCCACTCCACAATAGAGACCCACGCCTGAAAGATCACACTCTCAACGTATGGATGTGATAAATCAAAAACCGGTCCATTCCTCTAATATTAGACCAACCAAAGGATCACCAAAGGTGCAGTCATTTCTCACTTGGTTTTAAACTAAGAAGGCTCAAGTGAATTGCAACCATATTTATAAGATCTCCAAAAATCCTATTTGGTAGAGGTTCAAGACTAGGTAAAGTTTAGGAAGTCACAAGGTTTGCAAGTGGTGGGATATGTGGTGGTTAATAGGGTGTAGATATGATAGTTGAATTGATATGTTGTTATTGATTTTTGTTTTTATTTGTTTTGGGAGTAGGTTAGTAGGTGTAGATGTGATAGGTGAGAGTGGATTAGTAGAGGTAGATGTGATAGATGGTACTAGATTAGCGGAGGGTTAGAAGTGATAGGTGAGTAGATTTGTAGGGAAGACCTTAACCCTTTTGCATTGTTTACTTCCAATAGCACTAATCTCATCCACATAGGAAAACCTTCCCATTTAACATTGCACCAAACAAGGCCTAAGCAAACTATGACAATACACATCACTCCAACCTCTCCCTACACCCTCTAGGGCAAGAAAAACATAGGTGTAGGTGGTTGACATCTTCATCTACAATTTTGCATAAAAAACTTCTTTTGAAATGGAAAAAAGGGGTTAACACAGATTGTTTTTTTGAAAAGCAAGTTAACATAGATTGTTAACCCCTAGCTTTCATTACAAGGAGAGCTAGTTACACTAGAAACTACAAAAGAGTTGAAGTGGTTTAAAACCCCATCCACGTATGTCCTTTCCTTCCTAAAACCACACCTTACACTCAAGCCAAACGCATCATACAAGTGTGAAGGCTCTCTGCAAATAATTAGCATCAACAAGGAGCCCATGAATGCTAGCATAGAACTCGACCTTTAAGGAGTAATGAAAGGACCAATCCGCCAAATTAGACCAACATGCATGTGCAAAGGGGTAGGTGAAAAAGAGCATACCTTCAAGTCCATTTATCCCTTCCTTCCCGACATCGAAGTTGGTGCAAGGTTTACAATAAGAGAGTAAGCTCCCCCAACTTGGCTTCAAAAAGAGATTGCGGCAATGAAGGCACCTAGTAGTTGTCATCATCAAAGCAAGAGTCAACCACGGTTGCTCTTGGATTGGTGGCAAGGGCAAAAAGCTCAGGGAAAAGGTAGACCAAGATCCGTTTCAAAAAAAAAAGGTGGGCCAAGATACCAACTGGTGACAACTCATGTATGCAAAATTTGAATATGGTTCCATCACCCAAGTGACTTCATTTGGATGACTGGAAACAAAGGGCACTATAAAGATTTCATTCTTGGGATTTTCTTACATAGAAATAAATTTTGATTTTGAAGCCAAACACCTTCCTTGAACTTGCTCATACTATAGTGAGGGAATGAAATGCCATCTAAAACCCTCCAAATCCCAAGTTTCCCCAACTCACATCCACAAACATAATTCCAAGTAAACACCAATTTTTTTCCTAGCCCAATAGCGGTGAGGTGCCCTTCCCCTTCCTTTGTCTCTCAATCCAAATAGGCCCAATTTTTTTATGGGAAGGAGGAGGCTATCACAACTTCTTGGCTTTTGAATTCCTTATTATCAAACCCATTGTAGGTTTCACAACCCATGTTATAAGACCCATGTTATGAGGTCCTTTGCATGAATGGGTTGGGTCATCTTGTCATCTAATAGGTTGGATATAGTGATACGATTAGCCATAGAGACCTCTAAGCCTTTTATCCTTTGTCAATATAAAGAGCAAAGAAGGTGAATTAAGGGGAGGCCATTAAACCACCTAAAAGTTATCCTGCATTTTGCACTTCAATAGGGTTTAAAGGTTCATCTCCCTATGCAAACAAAAGAAAGGGGGTCAGAAATTGGAGGGAAGGTAGAGGGGAATGAGGAAGCACGTCAAGTTGCACAAGTTGAGAAGAAAGGAGTAAGCAATTGGAAGAATAAGGTGGGAAGGACAAAAACTTACCAAAAAAGAAGTAGCACCTAAAGGGTTCTCAAATCTACTTCTATTCAACTATCTTCAAATTGGCAACAACACCCCCTTTATATGGAAGGACTACATGAAATAAAGAAATAACTAACCCTACTCCTACATACAATGCAAAAAAGAAAGACAATTTCCTAAACTAATATATATACTCCTAAATTGGATATCATAATTGATCTCTATTTTATTTCCAAAACAAATATCTAGATAAATAATTACATAACAAATTGTGCATTGGCCTCATTATGCTGCATAAGCTCACCCCTACTTCAAGAACTTGCCTCCTGACAAGTTGATTCACCTCATATAGGTAGATAACTTCACATTCCCAGAATATTGGATTTATTAGGAAACACTCTGCAACTTCTAAAAATTGGTCTTTATTGCATTCCTCCTTTTTTGGGACTTCCCTTCAAAGAAAAGCAACTTCAGAAATTAGCAGTAATTTGGAATGGCAACATGGAAGAATAGGTGGTGGCAAGCTCCACAAGTTGGTAGGTGGCAGAGGAAGCCTAAAGAAATTGACAGAGACTTAGGTAATGCTTACATAGGCTCAAATTATGAGGGAGAAAGATGAAGGTGCTAATGGAGATGGTGAGAGGAAATGGCACAGTGAAAGGTGACTATTTGTTTGTCCTGTCACATTGAAATCAAATGTGACCAAAATGAGAGGCAACAACATCAAAGCATTTTCCCACACTAAGTGAGAATATCTATAATGGGAGAGGATGATCAAAACATTTTGAAAGATTTTTACTATTGCTTAATCTTGTTTTGATCATGGGAATCTTGCCAAGGAAAAAACCTAAGCCACAATATTGCTCTTACCTGGGTTCCTTAATTCTAAAGATTAATCTATATATTTTGAGAGGAATCCCTAGATGCAGCCTAAGCCACCAACGTAGATGCCTTTAAAAGTCTAGGACGATGTTTTTCAATCGAGAGAAGTGCAATGGGACTTGGCTTCTCAATAGTAGTCTAAACATCCATTCCATATCTACTCTTCTCGATGGTGATAACTTTAGGGTGTAGGTAGCAAGTGACTGCATATCAACATATTTGTTGCATACTTCAATGGAAATTCCAAAATAGACAAAAAAAAATCCCAGTTAAATCATAAGGCTTTGTCTTGAATTCAAAAGTGACAGAGAGGCCTAGTTGCGGAGATGGAGCATGTCCTTATTACTTTATATGCAAGTTTTAGGAGATGGCTCTTCCTCAAAAATTTAAGTATCCTTTGTCCTATCTTTAATGCAAAAAAACAAAGTACAGGCCCATCATTAATGCACATTGCAACTTGAAGAAAGAGGGTTCTACAGTGGTGGTCATTGCCATTTGGAAGTATGGATGCTTTGGCATGTGATACTCCAGGTGAATTTGGGATGAATAGTGTGGAAAGATGTATATGTCATAGTGTAAAGGAGCTTTTCTCTAGCCAACAAGATGTAGCTAAATAGTGCATGGTATCATCTCAATTGAAGAAGTGGGAATTGGTCCTGCGGTGCACAAAAAAATAGTTGGAAATTTTTCTATAGGTCTTCAGCATACATTCTTCGGCCAAAAAGCAAAGCTCCTGGACACTTTGAGAAATGGTTAAAGAAGGAAACCAAGCATGATCACTAACCACAAATGACCAGGGCAAGAATTGTATATCCCTTGATGCAGTTAGTTCAAGTCAAGGATCAAAATTCACACATTTGACTACCATACCTTCACATGGATTAAATGAAATTGCCCTTGGGGTCACAAATGGTGGGGAGGCAACTGCGATTAGGAATCAGTTTGTGCAGCATGCTGTAAGCATTCTTCAATGTTGAGAACATGTGAGATAACAACTACACAGGTTTGCAGTTGGATTTGGTTTCAAAAAAATCCTATGTGATGCTCTTGCTTTGCAAGGCTGCAACTTCCAATAGGAGCAAGCTGCTGGATTTCATTCTAATTGCTTATACAAGGTTTTTCTTTTGTTTGAGTTGACCCTGAGGATGAGAACAAACAAGTAGGGTGGAGTTGCTCGGGCCCTTTACGGAAATGGGCCTGATCTAGTGATTCAATTGGAAGGAATTGGACATAACATCCTATAATGGCTGGTTCTAGTGATCCTATTAGTCATAGAATCATGCAACCTGCCTATCCTTAATTAATACAAATAGAGAAGTGGGCAAACAGGTAAATTTCAACCAACCACCTACAACTTATCCTGGATTTTGTATCCTCTTCAAGGATTGAAGGTTGACCTAACCTCCTCTCGTTGCTTGTTGCTGTCTAGAGGCCTAATTCGCCCAAAGATCGTCCGCTTGCAGGGTCTCCTTTGCTGCGATTTGCACCCGACTGGGCCTCGATAGCAGGCACGCATCGCCATGCTCCCTTGCTAACATTAGTCAAATTACTATCTGCCTGTTTGTAGAATGCGGCACGCATACAAACTCGCACTGGATGACACCATCCTGAACTGTACTTCCATTGCAACGGACGCACGAAATGGTGAAATGCCGGCATCGATCACCACGCAGAAGTACATCACCGAGCCACGTAAATACATCTCACGGAATTTCCTCCATCAAGACTGCCGCATACATATAGAACTAAAACCACACATCCACATATCATTCACCAGATAATGGAACAACACGAAATTGCCGGTGCGCGACTTTAACCATCCCGATTAAGACAACTCATCGTGCAACAACCGATCGACGACACACCGATTCCATCCACGATGCGGTATCAGACCCGGTTATCAGAGACATGATACAGATCAAAGTGAGATCCCGATCCGTCTGTTTTGGATCGCGATTGCCCAAATCTGAGGCCTTACCTTGCGATCGACCCTGGAGATGAAGAGCGTCGAGTGCGCGGACGACCAGAGGAGACCGATCAAGCACAGCAGGAGGAGAAACGAAGGGATTGAGAGCGCCATGGCTCCAGTGCCTCGTCGAGGTGTGAGTTAGGGTTTAGGGTAGAGGAGGGAGGGAGAGGAGGAGGTCGTTCTTCTTAAACCTCTCTGGGGCGGAGGTCGCCTCCACGACGGCGACTTTGGCGATGTCGGGATTAAGAGGGGCGTGGTTTGGGCGGAAGGAGACCTGCTTGGTAGATCGGATCTTGAGGTGATCCAGCGGCTGGATCGCGATCTTCGAGTTGGGAAGTTTAATCCAACGGCTGGAAACGATCCGTGTCTACGGTAGAGGGACCCAGATGGTCAGTGGAACGGTTTAGGGTGCAAACTTGTCGAACGACTCGAACGTGATTCTATTGGTATGTGCTTTCGTTGCAGGGATCTACTTCGTACATGGAAAACAAGTATTTGTTTACATTACTGAGGTTCCGTTTGGATGAATATCGGAAGTTAATATCGGATAAAATTTAATCTTGGGTATTTGATAGAGTGAAGTAATAAGTGATGAGTTAGGGTAGGATGGCTCTGTAGAGTGAATCGATAAATTGTAAAATGTAATATTATTTAATTTAGTTTGGGAGTAAAAAGGTCATGTGACGGATAAGTTTTAATATCATTTTATTTAATTTAAGAGTGGCGGGTGATTGTGGTGATAAGTGGAAGATAAATGAAATTGGTGATTAACAGAGGTTTGATGGATTTTGTGAAAAAAATAAAATAAAGGTTTAACAACAATGTGACATGAGCGAAGGGAGTTAGGATAGTATTTATACTAAGTAGCAGCTAATTCTATCATGTAGGGTAATTGTTGATGCAAATACCTATTTAAATGGAACCTAAAGCCTCTTCATGGTACAACACTCTCGTCGACCATCACCAAATCCTCTACTACAACCCCTCTAGGCCCAAAATCCTTGGATTTAGGTAAGGAGAGGATCAACGCAAGACCAAACTAGGATGCATCAGCAGCACCAGTCAAAGGCATCCTTCCACGACTTTAGACAGATCGCGAAAATCACCAAGTTTGCTAGGATCACACGAGGAGGGCACCCCAGATGGCTGTCCTACCTAATCCATCCAGATGGTTGTTCCACTTATTCCATTTGGAGCTTGGGTGTCATGGTTTGCCAGGAAGAATGATGATAGCCGCCAGCCACTCAGTTATGTCAGATGACATCAAGTGGGAATATGGAGCACGAGGCAGCAACACCAATACTGAGGCGACAGCTCGGAAGGTAAGGCGATGCAAAAGCAATTACTACCTTTGTTGTCTTAAGCCTCGTATAATTAAAAGGGGGATCCCTCTACTCAAAAAAAGGGTAATCACCCTAACTATATTGAAGGACCACCAAAAAAAAAGAATATCCATATCGTATAAACTTTGAGAGATAGATACTCTCACAAGACGTATATCCATAGCGGTAGAAGTAATCAAATGCATTGAGTCATGTGATTTGCATTTCTTTCCCACTCTTTACAATAAGCATTTCAATCAGGTGTTTGAGACGCAATCAAAGATATGGGCCTTTTTTTGATGTTTCAAACACATTGTATCTTTATGAATGTAATTTCTAACTATGATCAGTAGTGCTCATATTAGTTTCCTCAAGGAGAAGGCCATTGTTAAGACTCGTGCTGTTTGAGCCTTTTAAGATGTCTGAACTGTGGGTCAGACGTCTGGACACCTTCCCAGACATTTGGAAATAGAAAATTTTGAGTACGAACTCGCGTTTGCACGCGTGCTGCACGCAGACAATACACCCCCTTGTTTTCCTTCTTCTTCTCTCTCTTTCCGGCCCCAGCAAAACCCTAAACCCTCACCCTTATAAAGCCCCCGCCTCCACCTTCGTTTCCCCCAGTTCCCAGCCACCTTCCTCCTTCCCTCCAGTGAGAGCGGCAGAGCATGCGAGAGTGCCAGACCGGCGTGAGAAGGAGAGGAGGAGCAGCGTGAGAAGGAGAGGAGTTGAGCTTGCAAGCTCGCGTGGGAGCTCGCCGGTAAGTGCACGGCCGGAGTTGCAGCCGGAGGAGTGCATCGGGGAGGTCCTCCCCGACACTATTGCAGCCGGAGCTCCAGGCGAGAGGGCATGGCGCGATCACTCGCGCGCGCGAGAGGGCGGAAGCAGGTTCTGGTTCTGGGTTTCTCCCAAAATCAGACGTCTGGAACGACGTCCAGATGACGTAGTCGACGTCTGAAGGAGGTTCCAGACGTCTGAGAAGTAGACTTCATGAAGGTGCGTCTTCTTTGTAGATATGGCCATGCAGGCCGCTCCGCGCGAGACACTGTTGCATGCCTTTTTGAGGAGATTTGGTGGATTTTGTGCAGGTTTCGCTTCGGGAAGGCTCGAGACACGCCCTCTCAAGCATTTCGGACGTCTGGGCGACATACCAAACGACGGGAAGCGCTTCCAGACATCTGGAGAGGTTGTCGGATGTCTAGAACTGGGTCCAGACGGTCTAGAGGAGTTCCTGGACATCTGAGGATTGGCGTAGGGTTTGAGGTATAGCACTGGACACTTTTAAGACGTTTGGAAGCTATTCTAGACATTTGATTTGAGTCAGAAACACTGTTTTTGACCCATTTAGGATCCGTTTGAGGTCCGTTTTCCGTAATTAAGATACCGATATTTTCCGTATGAATTCCTCTACTTGTTAGAAGACTTTCTATACTATTCTGAGTGTTCTCTTGTGATTGATCCTTGTAATAGGACTTCATTCCGTTGCGGATTCAAAACTTGCTGAGGCACGTGAGCCTGCCGTTCAAGCCCCCACTACTCCTGGGTTTACTGGTAAAGTGGCTTCCCCTAATTTAATTGTAACCTAAATGCATGTGTGGAATGAATGATTAGAACCTAGGATATGGCATGAATCTTAGGACGAGAAACACTTGAAATGTCTGTATTGGATGATTGAATTGCAGTCTTGAATAAGTAGATAACATGATAACAATTGCCTGTAAATGAATAACAGCTGCCTGTGAAATATGAAGTACTTGTGCTAGCTAACTGTTGCATGTAAATTTCCTGTTGTACACGTAAAATAACATAATATGAGCTGCATGTATATAAATTGGAAATAGAAAGATGAATGTTGGAAACACGAGCTACCTGTGAATAACCTGAATATGGAAATGTGAACGATAGAATTTCAATTTGCATGTGTATGACCTGAGAATGGAAATAGAAATGATGAAGCCTGGTATGGAATGGCCTGAGGAATATGAGCATGAACCCTACGGGGAATTAGGAGTAGAGCTCCTGGAAATAAATGGAATGGAATTGGAAATGTGAGTGGAGAAATGAGCTGGCCCTTGAGTACGGAGTACCAAGGAGAGCGACTGTCCCCCCTATTTAGTGTAGAGCGGAGCTAGCCGCCCTTGGGTTGGGATCCGGGGTTAGGATTGGTCACTCTGTACCGACTTCTTGGCCCTCGCGTACACAGTACCGGGGAGAGCTACTAGTGTAAGGAGAGAGCTAGCCACCCCACGGGACCCGAGGTTCAGCTAGCCACCCTATACCGACTTGTTAGGCCCACTGGGCAAACGAGGATAGTTAGGCGAGGGTGCGCGGAATGTGGAGGGGCGAGACCCCTATTTGGTTCTTAGGGGCTAGACCCATGTTACTGGGAGGGCTAGGCCCTATACTGGTTTCGTGCTGTGCTTTGGTTGCACTCGCTAACGGAAATGACTGACCGTGTGCCAGTGCGGGATAGCTACCCGTGCGCTTATCGCGCGTGCCGTAGTCATCGTTACTTCTGTCCTTGACCTTGGAGTGGTTGACTGGGTGTAAGACCACCACAGGGGGCTCTCCTGGCCAGAAGAGCACCACGTGCGACTTCTACTATTCGGAAAAGACTGCAATCAAGATCGTTCCCATGAGGAACATTCGAGATCAAGAAAGAGACCTGATAAATAAACTAAGTGGTGAAAAAGAATAAGTAATTCAAGGAAGTAATTGAAAAACAACAGCTACTTGTCTACCTTTACTGTTTAGTTAGTTGATTGCCACTCTACTCAGCGTTCGCTGACGTTTTGTACTCATAACCCCTTTTCAGGTCCAGGTGTTGAGCAACCAGAACCTACGGCTGAGAGGGTGCGGGGCCTAGTAGACTTCAGTAGTTGTAGCTTCTTGTTGTACTCCTTTTCTATTGTAGTGAGTAGTTTCTTACACCTCTGTACTCTTACATTTTGTACTTATACCTGTACCTGGTTACTTTTCTACTGTTGTGGTGGTGTGTACTGTAGTAGTTTTACTTCTTTACTGCTGTACTTTTGTTACTGTTAGTTGCTTAGCATAGTGCATGTGGTTTACTATCCTGCTTTTTGGTTACTTTCTCGTTGGACGACTGGGTCTTGGGATCAGTCGAGTCGGCCCGGTCTCGTGTCCTGTAGAGATTCGGGAACCAGGTCGTAATAAGATGGTATTAGAGCAAGGTCATCCCGAGAAGTGAACCAATTAGTTTGAGAATAACCAATTCACATGCTTGTAACTAGAGTAACCACCACAACGTGACTTTTGACATATGTCCTGAGGTTCTTTTGCTGAATGTCCGTTGGAATTGACGTTTTCCTGTTTTGTTGTTCGCGTCTCCTTGTAGGAGATGTCTCGACGTGGAGTCATTGAGACAGGCCGCGGACGCGGCCGTGAACGAGGTCGGAGGGGCGGACGTGCTGAGCCCGACGTCTCAGTAGACCAGCCACTACTTCCAGGCGTTCAGGCCCAAGACCTCGCCCAGCTGATACGGGAGATTGTGCGAGAGGAGCTCCACCCGCCTCCACGGGCGCCTCTCCCTGAGGACGTGGAGGGGGAGCCCTCTATGAGACCGTGAGACAAACGTAGCACTGGACGTAGGGGAGGGGGTGGTCCTCCACCGCCCCCACCATCCTCTGACAGTTCCTAGCACGAGCCCTCCTTGCTTGGAGGCGTACTTGTTTCCCCCCTTCAGCGACATTACGAGCTTTTCGAACAGTTTCGAAAGCTGAAGCCCCCCTCCATCAAGGGGGATGAGGACCCAACCGAGGCGGAAGACTGGCTCAAGCAGATCGAGAAGGTGCTTGACACCCTTCGCCCCCCTACGGAGTGCCGCGTGGCCTTTGCCACATACCAGTTGGAGAGCGCAGCACACAGGTGGTGGAGGGCAGTCAGAGATCAAGAGAGGACCGAGCCGACATGGGACCAGTTGTCACCCTCTTCTGTGAGCAGTATTTCCCCCAAACGTGGCAGAATCAGAGAAGGCGGGAGTTCCACACTCTCCGCTAGGGGACGATGTCTGTGAGCGCATATCGCACGTGTTTTCCACAATCTCGTGTTTTCTAGGTCGGAGTTCCATGACAGCTGTAGCTACTGAGGAGGAGCGCTTGTGGAGGTTCACCGAGGGGCTCCGACCTGCTATTCGGGGGTATGTCAAACCCTTAAAGCCGCCTACGTTCTCGAGAGTGGTGGAGGCAGCTATGACACATGAGGAGACCAACTCGGCCGCACGTGACACTGACAGCGGACGGAAGAGGCCCTACCAGCCAGACAACTCACAGGGCCAGCAAGAGAGGAGGCACGCAGCGGCCGTAGGAGAGGTGTCACGCTTTGCGAGGCCGTCAATGGCCTTTGAGGGCCCCTGACAGGGGCCAGATGCCAGCACTGGACCCCCGTCCAGCCATCAGCAGGGACCTACTGAGGGCGGGAGTCGAGTTCCCCTTTGCTACCAGTGTGGCCAGCCAGGCCACATCCGGAGGGACTGCTCGTCTAGGGCTGGAGGTCAGCAGATGATCCATGCTCCGAGCGCTAGAGGACGAGCAGGAGGCCATAGTTTTCAGGCGCGTGGGGGAGGACAATAGTCGAGGGGAGGGTACCGGCCAATGGTTACCTGTCCGACGCAGAGTGTGGCTGCTTCTTCTGCACCGAGGGCTGAGGGGCGTATCAATGCCCTGACACACAGAGATGCCAGAGCTTCAGGTTCAGTGGTGGCAGGTATGGTTACAGTTTCCGACAGACTAGTTTACACACTTTTTGATTCCGGCGGCACGCACTCGTTTGTTGCTGCTAGTTTTGCTGTCAGTTTGCGACAGGATTGTATGTTGTTAGAGGATCCGTTTGTGATCAGAGGTCCGAGTGGTCAGCTATTTGTAGCTGAGAAGGTTTACACAGGCTGTGATGTCAGTGTTGGGGGACACAGCCTCCCCGCTAATCTGATTGTGATACCGATGGAAGACTTTGGCGTGATTCTGGGGATGGATTGGTTGTCCGTTTACCACGGTTTAGTGGACTGTTTTAAGAGGAAGATCATCTTCTCCATACCAGAGATGCCTTCTTTTGAGTTTCACGGATAGCCAATGGACGGAGGCTTCAAGTGCATTTCTGCACTTCGGGTGGCGAGACTTTTTGGGCCAGGGGTGTGAGGGCTTTCTGGCTTGTGTAGTGGTAGAGCCCAGCCTCGTGGCAGACTTTCAGAGTATCCCAGTGGTCAGAGAGTACCCCGACGTGTTTCCAGATGAGCTGCTAGGACTACCACCTAAGCGTGAGATCGAGTTCGAGATCTCACTATTACTGGGGACCAGCCCCATTTCTACAGCACCTTACAGGATGGCACCACTTGAGCTGCGAGAGCTCAAGTCCCAATTGCAGGACCTTCTGGAGAAGGGCTTTGTGAGACCTAGTGCATCTCCGTGGGGAGCCTCAGTATTATTTGTGAAGAAGAAGGATGGTACCCTACGCCTTTTATGAATTATAGACAGCTGAATAGGGTCACCATCAAGAACAAGTATCCGCTGCCGAGGATTGATGAGTTGTTTGATCAGTTGCGAGGTGCCATGGTGTTCTCCAAGATAAA
Organism: Thalassia testudinum; assembly: GCA_037157565.1. NCBI lineage: Eukaryota > Viridiplantae > Streptophyta > Magnoliopsida > Alismatales > Hydrocharitaceae > Thalassia > Thalassia testudinum. The sequence continues at coordinate 1,058,833 of JAZHRO010000038.1, forward strand.
CTTGAGGTCTGGCTACCACCAGTTGAGGATCAAGGAGACCGGCATCTCCAAGACAGCTTTCCGCACCCGATACGGACACTACGAGTTTTTGATCATGCCGTTTGGGCTGACCAACGCCCCCGCTGTTTTCATGGATTTGATGAACCGGGTGTTCAGACCATATCTGGATCAGTTCGTGGTGGTATTTATCGACGATGTGTTCATCTACTCGCGGGATCAGGCGTAGCACGGACAGCACTTGCGGATGGTTTTAGACACATTGAGGCGACGTAAGCTGTATGCCAAATACAGCAAGTACGAGTTCTGGTTGAGGCAGGTGACCTTCTTAGGTCATGTGATTTCAGGGGATGGCTTGGCTGTGGACCCAACCAAGGTAGAGGCAGTGCTCAAGTGGGAGAGACCACGTACAGTGACAGAGATCCGCAGTTTCTTGGGACTGGCAGGCTACTACTGGCGATTTATCAGGGTTTCTCGCAGATTTCACGTCCTATGACACAGTTGACCCGGAAGGACGTGTCCTTTTCTTGGACAGACGCTTGTGAGGCCTGTTTTCAGGAGTTGAAGGAGAGATTGACTTCGGCTCCTATGCTTACCATTCCAGACAGCAGTGGCGATTTCGTTGTGTACACGGAAGCTTCTTTGCAGGGGTTAGGGGGTGTACTCATGCAGAGGGATCACGTTGTCGCTTATGCTTCGCAGCAACTGAAGCCCCATGAGCATAGCTACCCTACCCACGATCTAGATCTGGCAGCTGTCGTCTTCGCGCTGAAGACTTGGAGACACTACCTGTACGGTGAGACCTTTGAGATATTCACGGGTCATAAGAGCCTCAGGTACTTGTTTGATTAGAAGGAGCTCAACATGAGACAGAGAAGTTGGTTAAAGCTCCTGAAGGACTATGACTACAGCATTTCCTACCATCCGGGGAAGGCTAATGATGCGAACCTCATCATAAACCCTAACTAGCACATTGTGACCATATAAACTGAACAAAAGCTCCTACATAACCTAAGGGAAGGCCTAAATCTGGGAATTGTAAATCTGAGAATAAAATAATACACAAGGGGTAAAACTATAATTTTACCATTGCAGTACATAAATGGGATTTCTAAGGGTCTAGACACAGGTCAAATGGGCTTAATAAGAGAAAAAGTGGGATGGTTTGATCATGAAAGGGTTATGACAAAATCTGGGAATTAAATGACATTTTATAACCCTAAAACAAACCCACTTCAATTCACAAAGTTTCAGGCAATATAAAAATCAATTAAACCCTCTAAAATTCATGAAAAAAATCTCCCATAGGGTTTAGAACCTTCAATTTGGCCATTGGAACCTATCTTGACCTATATTGAGAACCATACCTAATTTTTGACCTAATTTGGGTTTTTGTGCAAAATGTCCAGTCAAACATGGTCAAACCTAAAATCCAACCTCACCATTAGATTCCTTAGGTCTAAATTAGGTTTATACCAAAATTTGGACCTAAGAAAAGGTCACCTTGACCCACTTTACAAAACAGTCCTCAATAATTACTTTTTGACCCTTAGCTTTTTTGGACTCTTGCAGAGACCCCCCTACCTTTCTCGTCTCTTTCTTTGATTGGGTCCCTCTGCCACCCGCCTGCGCAGGCCATACCTCCGGCGACTTTGCGTAGAGGATGGCGCCGCGCAGACCTGGGGAGTCGGTCCCAGATTTGAAAGGGAGACTCCTTGAGTTGTCCCCTACAGCATGGGCCGGCTCCCATGCCCTGTTGGCCACCATACCTCTCGTGCGAACGCTCGAGGGGTATGGGTCTTTTTCCGGCCATACCTCCAACGAGGTATCCCCGTCCCCTACTCCCGATTCCCTCTCGGCCAGCACCTATTTAAGGAACGCCAGCCCCTATCGCTTCCTCCAAGCCCTATTTGGCCGAAGAAACCCCTCGATTTTCGTCTCCTCCTCCGGCCATTCGCCCGCAGTCTCAGGCGACCCTCCTCCTCCTTTCTCGTTGCCCTGCCACCCCACCAGTGGCAGGGTTACCTCTGTTGTCGTCCACCGTGCCTGGCCGTACCAGTAGGCGCCCTCCAGCACCTCTTCCTCGTCGCCGTACCTTCTCCTGGGCTCTTTCATCTTCGGCGACGGCAGCACAGCCGCTCGCCACCACCGCTTCCCCCCTTCGTCCAAAAACTCATAGATAAGTTCCCTCACTCCTCTTCATTTCCCCTCTCTAATTTTGCACTTTCGACCCTTCTATGCCACTATCCACCGCCACCTTCTCCACCTCCGGCAGATCACCGACGAGGCGCAGCCACCGCATCGCACCTCCACATGCCTCGCCAGTCACCGCACGAGTTCCACCGCAATCCACTGATCACCTTTCGCACGTTCACTAACCGCCAGCACGGCCCCACACTTCCACCGACCTAACCCACCTTCACGGCCACAGAGCGACCTAGGCACGCACGCCTAGGCCGCCCCGCGGCCAGCCAACCCCCGCCTCACCTTCGCCGTGATACGGCGAAGGTTCTCCTATGATCTAACAGGGCCGCAAGGCCGTTTCTGTGGTTTTAGGGTCGCGACGTCTTCCGCCATTAGCGCAGGAGCTGAAGCTTGCTTGAAGTTTCGCGCAGAACCCAGCACCCCAGGCTGCCAAGTCCATAAGGCACGGAACCCCCTCTCAAAATCACCTAGGCCTTCACTTGGCGTCAGGGGCCTCAGCTGCAACTGTGATTGCTCGTGCCTTCCTCCTGCAGGCGCAAGCAGAAGCGGGTGGGACTTTAGTCCCACCTCAGAAACTTTAGTGCGCAGGAACAGGAGAGGAAGCAAGGGAGGAGCTGCGAGGACTTAGCTGTAGGAAGGCAGCTGCGACTAAATAGAAAGAAGAGAAGGTGAGCAACAGAGGAAGCAAAAGAGGAGGAAGAAGACGACACTGTAGCCGCAGAGAAGCTGAGGTAGAAGGAGAAAGAAGGAAGAGAGAAGAAAGAAGAAGTCAAGAGAAGAAAGAAGAAGAAATCAGAAGAGAAGGTGAGTAGCAGAGATAGCAAAGAAGAAAAAGAAGCCAAGAAGAAGAAGAAGAACCAGCAGCAGCAGAAGCACTATAGCAAGAAGCATTTAAGGCGTCTGACCCTTGGAGTTAGACGTCTGAAAAGAGAGAGAGAAAGGAAGACAAAAGGAGAAAGAGAGAGAAGAAAAGAAGAGACAATTTTCCTTTCTTTAATCCTTTTTTGTAAAATAGTATATTTTGTAAATTGTGATTTTCTACGCTTCTAGAATCAAGTTTTGCTCCCTGAGTTCGACCTTGGAGATTTTCTATATTCGAGTAATAAAACATAATCAAACCGGTCTCGCGATCAGTTTCTGGCGCCGTTGTTGGGGAGCAACGGGCATTCTAGAGGCTACTAAATCACAATTTCTGATTGAATACTGACTTAATCTCTCTTCTGTTGTGCAAGCAAAGGAAGGCATAGGAAGGCAAGAAGGAACAAGTAGCCGCACAACAACCATACCAAGTGATAGGTAACCTTCTACCCTCTCTCTTAAACCCCTTAAATTCTAAGGAGGAAAAAGAAAAGAAAAATCAATTTAGGGTTACCTGTCTTCAATACATAATAATTCACAGAGTTGCTTGCTTTTAAATTTCAACACATTTTATCTGCATATCCACTTAAGGTAACTAGGGCAAAAACCTTCTTGCTTGAGCCTTAGTTACCCAATTCTGAGGTAACTAATTGGACCAATTAGAGCCAACCTAGGATTCAAAGATAGGGTTTTGGAGACACATCTTCTAATCAAGAACTGAAAATTCTAAAAAGAGGTGTGCCTAAACCATTGCTTGAAAAGACCTATTAAGAGAAATCCTAAGCAATCCGACTCTTAATTCACTTGAACCATAAAAGAAAGGACCTAATAAGCTCTCACAGGAACTAATAGATGAAGTTGATCCCTTGGATCAACCAACCTTTAAATTAGGTCACTTTTTGCACAACAAAAGGTTTAAAGTTCAAGTGAAACCCTAAGCACCTTGATCTTAATTAAAAGTGGTAGACCTAAGAGATCAAGGTCCCCATTCTGGTCTACCTAGAATCTCAGTGACAAGAGAGATCGGATGGGGGAAACCCTGTAACCCGTGGGGGCGCTCTACCGTGTAGGGGTCTTCGAGGGACTCACCCTCTTTGGTTGCCCAGGTAATTCTCAGGTGGACGACCTTCTGATCAAGGGGTATCATCTGCCCTGAACCTCTATAGTCACCCAACATCTTGGGTGTCTTGATTGGGTCCAACACCTTCTAACCTCGTCTAATCCATCAGTGCATGTTCGGTAAGAGGTCCTTGAAACCTCCTCTAGAAATTCACTCTCCCCGAGGCCAAGCCTCGGTACCCTTGTTTGTGCGACAACCACTCCACATAGACCTCTCTTCTGACTCTGAACCTAATTCCCCTTCTTCTTCCACCATGGCTCAGCCTGTTGAAGGAGAGAATAATCTTGAGCACCAGCTTCAGCGACTTAATGATCTCTTCTAAAACTTCATGAACCCACCGCAGCACCCCATGATGCAAGATCACTATAATCTTGCTGCGGTGGCAATTGAGCCTCAAGTCAGAATCCCGACTAGAGGACCTGATTCCGAATTGAAGCCCAACATGATTCATGCCATCCCTAAATTCTATGGGTTTAATTCTGAAGATCCCTTCCAGGATATCGAACAGCTTAAGCATCTGGCCCAGACATTCGGGTCAGATGCGCAGAATCGGGATATCTTACTCATGAAGATGTTCTCTTTCTCCCTTATGGACAAGGCGGCTCACTGATATTAGACACAGACCCGCTCGATTAACACTTGGGAAGAACTTCAGTCCGAGTTTTTGAAGAAGTTCTTTCCCATTGGTTGGACAAATGCCTTGCGTCATCAGATTACTCACTTCACGCAACAGACGGGAGAACATCTTCATGAGGCATGGGATCGATTCCAGGATCTCATGAGAAAGTGCCCCCATCACGGAGTTCCTAAATGGGAACAGGTCTAGTCTTTTTACTAGGGACTCCGTGAATATATTAGACTGTTCATCAATGCAACTTGCGGAGAGAATATCATGGGTTAACATGAAGACACCGTGTGGGAGATTCTCGAGAATATGTGCGAGAGCTCCATCAACAATGACTCCATGGGATTATTCGACAGGACAAATACACGTGCAGCGACGAACCTTAGGGGAGCACATGAGATGCAGGGCCTGTCCGCATCAGTCGACCTGGAATTAATGGCCAGTCGGTTGGACAAGGTCTCAATTATTGAGAAAAAGGTGGACGAGTTGACTCAGCATTTGCAGTGAGCCACCTCTGCGCAAAACTCCTTCGCACAACCACCTCCCGTACGGGAAACTGTGCAGAACATTTTTCACCGAACTTCTCCTGGGATGGACGCGTATCCACCCCCATCTAACTCCAGGACCGAAGGAACCTCCGATCCTTTCTATTATTGCCGGGGGAAACCTACTCCCCCATTCCCCGACTTTCCTGAGGCTTCTTAAACCTGCGAGGACCTCAACGCCATCCAGAATGACCCATTTTCCAACACCTACAACCCTGGATGGCGAAACCATCCCAATTTCCAGTGGGTGGGAAATTCTCAGAACCCAAGACCACCCTTTTAGCTCCGTCCACAAGCCCCCCGTCCTTATCAGCCGCCTCAGCCTCGGCCCAACCCCACTTATCCATCCAGGCCCAACCAAGACCAAATGTCCCTTATCCTCCAAACCCTAGCTAACATTCAAAGAATGAATGCGGCTATCTAGAAATAATATAAGGACGAAATCACAGATGTCCGCAACCAACTTGCCCAGTTGACAAATTCTCGCCAACCAGGCACACTTCCTTCTCAAATTCTGCCTAACCCGAATAGCGTGCCGACCCAGCGGCGCGTTATGAACCCAAACCCGGGCCAAGCACACTTGATCTATCAGGCCCCTTATGTTCCATCACTTGACAAGATGGAAGCTTCACCCTCCTATACGGGTTACTAACAGCAGCAGCCCATCTTACCAACCCCCAACCAGAACCAAGCAAGACTAAATTCGGTAACAACCCGTAGTGGTAAAGCAACCCAAGACCCACCTTATCCAGACCACTCCAAGCCTGGTAGTGACCCAAACCCTAGGACCGTCATCCAGGATGTTCCTATCCCTATCCCAGATCAAAAACCTGGATCTATCCTAGAGGAACCAACCAAGGTTCCATTTCCCGAGGCCTCGACCAAGGGAAAGAGGACAGCTAAACCCATGGCTCCTGAGGAGGACCTGATCAAGCTCTTTGAGCAAGTCCAAATAAACATCCCCTTGATGGATGCAATCTGCCACGTATCGGCTTACACACGATTCTTGAAGAACGTGTCTACACCTCAGTGTAAGCCGCGAACCAAGAGTGGGAGTCCCATTGTACTATCAGAGTAAACCAGCTCTATAATCCTGAGTAAACTCCGACCCAAGGTAAAAGACCCAGGCACTCCGCTGATTTCATGTAAGATTGGTGAGACCCAATTTGATAGAGCATTATTAGACCTAGGTACCTCCATAAACTTAATACCCACATCCCTGCTTAACCACCTAGAAGAATTCGAACTGAAACCGACTGAGGTGACATTGCAGTTAGTCGATCGATCTATCAAGTCACCTAAGGGAATTCTTGAAGACGTTATTGTTAGGGTGCGAGATTTCTACTTCCCTGTAGACTTTATAGTTCTGGACATGAACGCACCTGAAAATCTAAAGGATACACCAATCATACTAGAGAGACCTTTTCTGGCCACTGCAAGGGCCAATATAAGTTGTGAAGAGGGCCAAATAGAGTTGAAATTTGGGAATCAGACTCTCAAGATTGATATCTTTAAGGCCTAATAAGGGATTAATTGCAGTGTCATTGAACAAATTTGTGACATCAGAGCCGTGGTTGATGAACCACAACTTGAGGACAACATGATTATTCCTCATCAACCCCAAGAAGATCTAAAACAAAATTAGAGGAGTCAGAACTTGATCTAGACAGACCCATAACTCTGACCCTTGTAACCCACACTCACTCTGAACCACCCGCTTTTGCCGATAACCCCGTTCCTGAACTCAAACCCCTTCCCGATCATTTGAAATATGTCTTTTTGGGTTCCAATCAGACACTTCCGGTAATCATAAACTCCAAACTCGCACCTGACCAGGAATCCCGTCTGATTGCTGTTCTCCAGCAACATCACAGAGCCATTGGTTGGACTCTCGATGATTTGACTAGAATAAGTCCCTTTTATTACACACATCGCATCTATTCTGAAGAGGGCACACGACCTTTACGTGAGATGCAGAGACGTCTAAACCCCAATCTGCAAGCGATCGTGAAAAAGGAGATCATTAAGTAGTTAGATGCAGGATCATCTACCCGATCTCCAACAGTCGCTGGGTGAGCCCAATCCAGGTTGTGCCTAAGAAGGCAGGGCTCACCACCATCACGACTGAAAATGGAGAGGTCATACCTACCCGTATAGCCAACTCGTGGAGAGTCTGCATAGATTACTGAAGACTCAATTCCTCCACGAAGAAGGATCATTTCCCACTATCGTTTATTGATCAGATTCTCCAAAAACTAGCGGGAAATAGATTCTTCTGCTTTCATGACGAGTACTCCGGTTATAACCAAGTGGCGATTCTTCCAGAAAACTAAGAGAAGACCACGTTCACCTGCCCCTTCGGGACTTATGCGTTCCGAAGGATGCCTTTCAGTCTTTGCAATGCAAACGAGACTTTTCAGCGGTGCATGCTTGCCATATTCTCTGATATGGTAGGTGATTATCTGCAAGTCTCAATGGATGACTTTTTAGTTTTTAGGGCATCATTTAACGATTCCCTCCAGCACTTGGTTCACATACTCAAGCATTGCATTGACGTAAATCTGGTTCTTTCCTGGGAAAAGAGCCACTTTATGGTGCCTGGGAAAAGAGTCTGCTAGTGAGGCTCCAGGGTCATCCTCAGGTGCTACGAGGTCCTTAGCGACGAGGAGGTCGAGACAAGGTGACAATTTCACAGCCGGTGGCTGTGAAATCAGAGGATTAATGGGGAGGACGAACTGGAGTGGACGAACGATCGCTAAGAGATGTAGGAGAGAGTGATCCCTTGCGCGCGCAACCACTGAGGTGCTTAAGTAGCAAACTCAGTGGCTGAGATCACCGCGCGGGTGAGGATAATCGATGAGGTAACCGGCGGCGAGGATGAGAGGAGCGCGCGGCGAGCCAATCTCAAAATTTGACCGTCAGATGGGATCTGGGGAGAGGGGTGAGCGCACGTGCCGATTCGCACAAAGCTTCTATTCAAATCTGACCACAGATCGAAATCGCGAGAAGCAACGGATGGGTGAGATCTGCTGTGTTCTTCGCGCGCTACAGTGCGTGCAAAGAGAAGCAGGCCGACCTTTGAAATGTCGGGAAAATTGCAGGGAAGACCCCTACGCGAAGGGGTAGAAAATTTACGTGCAGGCCCATAAGTGAAGAGAATTGCAACAGGATGGACCCTGCAGCCTTTCAAAGGAGTCCTTGCGATTTACAAGGAGGTCCAAAAAGGAATTTTAAAGATAAGAATGTGATGCATGAAGGACCTAAGTGTGAACTACATATTACATAGCCTAAATGATGTCCAAATGCCTTCAAATTTTTATATGTGCTTAATTGAACATTTAAGACATTAATTATACTTTTGATTTGGCCTTTCAAACTTATTTATGTGTTCAATGAACGCTTGGATCACCATTTGTTCTTTACTTTCAAAATATCTCGTTTTGTGACCTAATTATGAAATTTTAACACAGAGTAAAGGTTTTAGGTCTTTTTTCTTTGATTCCCACACTTAACCCTTTTTATCTGTTAATTTGATGTTGTTTTACTCAGTGTCTAGCTTAACTTTAGCTTTTTAGCTATGATAAGTAGCCACTCATCATACCCCCATGCTTACGTTTTGCTAGTCCCTTAGCAAACAATTCATTGAAGTGTAAAGCAATTTGAGTATCAGCAAGGCAAGTGTGAAGAGATATCTTTTTCCTCTTTCAAAAAATTTTTTTTTCAAAAAGTTTTAAGTGTTTGATGATGATCTTCAAGATGAAAGATTTTTCCAATAAACCAACTATGTTTTGGACATTGTGAGAACCTTATTACTGAGGATAACCTACCAGAACTCGAGACTTAAATGACATAGACCATCTCTCAACCAACAAGAACTCTTGATATTTAAACCTTAAGTTGAATTCCAGGACTCAGGGGGTTTTACAGAGACTCAGAATGCTATGAGGTTATGGCTGTGCTTTGTGATAAGTTAGGACTAACCAAGTGAATTCTAAAACTCACTCCCGGGGTTTCACCTCTTTTTAAGACCAAGTTGGTCCTAACTTCAGCTCATGTTTTCGGATGACTCTCAAGAATTGATGAGTATACAAACCCAACCCTTATTATGTTTGTGGCTCAAAGAGTTTTTGGTGGACAAACAGGGTATTTGTTTTGAACCCTGAAAACATTTTTGGTGGAACATTGTATTTCCAGAATCTGGAGAACATACTTGACTTTTTTGCAAGAACTCTTCTTTTTTTTTGTGTCAGTATGTCTCTGGAACTTATTTGGTAGAGTGCACTGTATTTGGTGGGTGAACTTTTTGTGGAAAGAGTTTCTTCTAGACACAAGACTAAAGGTTAGGACAAAGAGTCTACCTGCGCGCACAGGTAACGACTCCACCTTCCCTAATGAACACTAGGGTTGAATTTTAGGTTCAAGTGGTCTTTCCTGACATTGTGTAGTGTAAGCCAAGGTTACTTAGACTCCTAAGTCAAAGCAAACCAACGAATCCTGTACTGGTGACTCAGGTACAAGAATGTCCTAAAGTTAAGAGAGACTGTGGTCTATCTTATCAAGGCTCAAAGTGTATTAAGCCCAAGCTTGTATCAAGCTATTATGGCCCGGCAAGTCAAACCAGTAACGGTTGAATGTCCATAGACACTTATTCTATATTTATTTTCAGCTAGAAGATCATAGTTAAACACTTATTTTTCATCTTTGACACTTTTTCTCCCTTTCTCCTTAAAATTAATGTCCTCCCTTGACAATAGAGTGCATGCCCCTTATTGTACTTTTGGAATTTTTATGATTTATTATTTTTTTGTATTTTTGGCTTTGTATTTTTTTTTTTCAGCATATATATATATTATTGGTGTGTCTACAATTGTATTTCAGTTTAAATGGTTAACCATTTACACCCCACCATGCTTAATTGTTGCAATGTCCTCATTGAATGAATAGGGTGGATGCAAATGCATGCTCTGCTTTTTACTATCCTAGACTGGGTGATGGAAGGAAGTCAGAATGAGGAGATAAAATCTCTGTGCGGACGATTTTAAGTCTGATCTAGGATCAGAGTGAACAGTCGGGCTAGGAAGTGAAATGCATGACATGTGTGTCAATGGAAGTATGCTAAAAATGCAAGAGTAGACACCTAATGCAAATGAAAGCTAGAGGAAGAAAGGTGAAAAACAGTTATATACAAGGATAGGTTTTGCTAAGCTTAACGCCTTCAGCTAGGCAAAAACTTGGATGGTAGTTCAAAATGTAGGAGCGAAATGGTAGAATTGACAAGTCTGAGATCATGCGGCTCAATGAAAGGTTTCAGTCTTTGTCCATTTACAGTAAAAGGTTCAGATTTGTCAATTTCAGTAATCTCAACGGCTCCATTGTCAAATATTGTTAAGATTTTGAAAGGTCCAGTCCATTTTGATCTTAGTTTCCCAAGAAAGAGTTTCTGTCTAGAGTTGAAGAGGACTTTTTGACCAGGGTGAAATGATTTCCTATGAATGTGATGGTCATGGAAGGCCTTAAGTTTATCCTTATAAATCCTTGAGCTTTCATAAGATTCATTCCTTAACTCATCAAGCTCAGAAATTTGCAATTTCCTAAGATCACCGGCCTTCTTTAGGTCCAAGTTACACTTTCTGATGGCCCAATAGGCTTTGTGCTCTAGTTCTACAGGAAGATGACAGTGTTTCCCGTACACAAGTCTAAAAGGAGACATTCCTAATGGGGTTTTGTTAGCTGTCCTATATGCCCACAATGCATCAGAAAGGCAGGAAGACCAATCCTTTCTATCTGGTCGGATGGTAGTCTGTAAAATCTTCTTGATCTCCCGATTGGACAATTCAGCAAGTTCATTGGTTTGAGGGTGATATGGTGTAGTTATCCTATGTGACACCCCATACTTTTGAAGTAGGGACTGAAAATGTGTGTTTCTAAAATGAGGCCCTCCATCACTAATGATGGCTTTTGGTACCCCAAATCTAGAGAAGATGAAATCTTGAACGAATTGTGTCACAACTCTATGATCATTAGTCCTCGAGGGGATGGCTTCTATCCATTTCAAAACATACTCAACTGCCAACAATATATACTTGAAGCCATAAGATTTAGGAAAAGGTCCCATGAAGTCAATGCCCCAAATGTCAAAGATTTCGCACACCATGAGTGGATTCAAGGGCATCATGTCTCGGCGGCCAATACTGCCGAGAGACTAACAGCGTGAACATGCCCTGCTATATTCGTGTGCATCTTTAAAGATTGTGGGCCAATAAAAATCGCTCTGCAAAATCTTCTCAGTAGTCTTTTTGCCAGAGAAGCGACCGCCGCACACCTGGTCATGGCAGAACGACAAGATGCTTTTAATCTCCTTATCTGGAACACACTTCCTAAAGATCTGGTCTTTGCAATGCTTGAAAAGCCAGGGTTCTTCCCAGTAATAGTGCTTGGCCTCGGATCTAAGTCTGTCTTTTTGATGTCGAACCCAATCAGCGAGGAGGATTCCAGAAGCTAGGTAGTTGACAATATCAGCATACCAGGGAAGATCAGAATGAATGACCAGAAATTGCTCGTCAGGGAAGTGGTCAGAAATGGGTGAAGGAGAAATCGCTTCAGAAGGAAGGCGGGATAAGTGGTCAGCTACCACATTCTGCTTTCCAGCCTTATCACGAATCTCTAAATCAAATTCCTGTAAAAGCAGGATCCATCTAATCAGACGAGATTTCGCGTCCTTCTTGGCGAGAAGATGTCGAACTGCCGTGTGGTCAGTGTAGACTATAATGTGGGAACCTAAAAGATAAGGTCTGAATTTCTCCAGTGCAAATACTACAGCTAGCAATTCCTTTTCCGTGACGGTGTAATTCCTCTGGGCTTCATCTAAGGTCTTGCTAGCGTAATAGATGACTGTGGGTTTCCCGTTTAATTTTTGACCAAGGACAACTCCTACTACATAATTAGAGGCATCACACATGATCTCAAAAGGGTGAGACCAATTCGGGGGTTGCAGTATTGGTGCCTTGGTAACCAGATCACGAAGTGTCGTATAGGCACGAACACAATCGTCAGAGATCTGGAAGTCTACATCTTTAGAGAGGAGAGTAGTGAGAGGTCGGGCTATTTTCGAGAAATCCGCTATAAAGCGGCGATAAAAACCAACATGCCCGAGAAAAGATCTAATTTGTTTAACCGACGAAGGTAGTGGTAATTCAGAAATCAACTTTACCTTCGCGCGGTCAACCTCAATTCCTCTCTCTGAGACAAGGTGACCTAATACTAGTCCTTCTGTTACCATGAAATGAGATTTCTCCCAGGAAAGTACCAGATTCACATTTGTGCATCTTTGCAGGACCTTAGTCAGGTGGTCTAAGCATGCATCAAATGTGCTCCCGAAGATCGAGAAGTCATCCATGAAGACTTCTAAGCAATCACCTACTAAGTCGAAAAAGATTACAAACATACATCGCTAAAATGTAGCAGGAGAGTTGCACAATCCAAAAGGCATCCTACGGAATGCAAAGGTTCCGTAGGGGCAGGTGAATGTCATTTTTCCTGATCGTCGGGGTGAATTGCCACCTGATTATATCTTGAATAGCCATCCAAAAAGCAGAAAAATATATTCCCCGCCAGTCTTTTCAGTATCTGATCAATGAAGGGCAAAGGGAAATGATCTTTATTCGTGGCTTGGTTGAGTTTTCGGTAATCTATACATACTCGCCACGAACTAGCAGTGCGTGTAGGGATGACTTCTCCAGAATTAGTGGTGATGATGGTAAGTTCGGCCTTCTTTGGCACAACCTGAACAGGACTTACCCATCTACTGTCAGAGATTGGGAAGATAATTCCATTGTCTAACCACTTAATGATCTCATTTTTCACCACCTCTTGCAATGTAGGGTTCAATCTACGCTGGGCTGTCTGGTAGGTCTAGATCCTTCTTTAGTGAAAATCCTATGCGTGCAAAAAGAAGGACTAATGCCAGTTAGGTCAGAAAGGTTCTATCCTATAGCCTGTCTATGTGCTCTTAGGACAGATAAGAGTCGTGATTCTTGATCAGATGAGAAGGAAGAGTTAATAATCACCGGATAGGTCTGATCAGGTCCTAAGAAAACATATTTGAGAGTCAGGAAGAGGTTTGAGTTCAACAGGTACAGGATCAGAAGGAGCAGGTGTGAAAGTTTCAGGAGATCCTAGAGATACTGAAGGAATAGGAGGTATGTCCTCAGTCTCTAAATTCGGTATCTCAGTGGAAGTCAAGTCAGAGTCCAAAGAGTGTTGAGGTTCTAAATTTAATAAATCGATTAAGGTGTCCTCAACCAACCGGTCCAAAGAATCCAAAGAAAAGATTTCCTCAATTAAACTACAGGTCGGTCCTCTTTGAAGGTTCGTCCCTACCAGGAGGGGTGACGTAATAAAATTGCGGAAATAAAAATATAAAGCAATCTCACAAAAATCAATCGATTGCACAATGTACACAAAGATTTTTAGGTGGAAACCCAAATCGGGTGAAAACCACCACCTAACCCTCTCGAGTTAGGATTTTCCGATCAACCAAGTTGATCAAAATCCACTAAACGAATCACTTTGAACGAGGGTGATTCAACTCAGTACAACCACGCTACAAGTACGAGGGTAGCGTTCCTCAACCCCTTCTCTCCACGAGAAGGATTTTGTCCCACGAAGGAGACGGGAATTCGCAAAGCGAATACCCAACCAAAATACAAAGATAAAATAAAACAACAGTCCTATAGAGCCAAAAAAATTAAACCTAGCTTCTATAGGAAATAGGAAACTCCCCTTTGCAAGGAGTGCGTCGACGATGACGCGGTGCGTGTGCCACGCGATGGCGCTACGTCGCTCTCGTAATCTACGGCGGGAGAGCGGGTGCGCAACGGTTGAATGCTCTCAAGATGATGGAGCTTGAGCTTGGAGAGCAAGAGAGTCTTTTCTTTGGACACAAAAGGTTTGAAAGTGTATTGCAAGGTGTGTGTCTTAGTGTGTATATGTCTCTCTTATGTTTCTCTTTTTGTGTATGTGTGTTACAAAGGTTCCCCTCTATTTATAGAGGCCTTAGGAAGGCTTTGGAAGGCTTGGAAAAGCTTCCATAGCCGTTGGGTGCAAAGTCCAAGAGAATCAGGCCGAAATCAGGACAATGATTGCATTTGACAGGGTTATCAGACGTCTAATTCTGGCATCAGACGTCTGGAAGGCCACTTTAAGACGTCTGATTCCAATGTCAGACGTCTGATTCTATGCGGGTTTCTCCCTGACTTGAATCAGATCTAAACAGGGTTTTTGTGCAAGTCCATCAGACGACGTACAGGACATCTGGAAACCTACTTTTACTGTGGGAATTGATTTCCAAACGTTGCAACGGCTAGAAAATCTCTGAGAAGAGATTTTTGGGTCAGCCGAGGCAAAACGGTCATTTATCAGACGTCTGGTAAGTCCTAAGGACGTCTGATAAGGCTCTAACGGTCATAATCTTGAGTGTCTTCTAAGCCAGCCAACGGTCCACTAACTGGTCGTCTGGCAAAGTCATCAGACGTCTCCTAAGACGTCTGGTCTAAGGTTTGGACGTCTGATTTCATCAGACAGAACTAACTATGTCCAGCCTAACAGTTATCAGACGTCTGAAACAACAGTCAGACGTCTTAAAATACTTTATCAGACGTCTGATTTGGGAATTAGACGTCTGTAAATGCTGTTTGAGCCCTATATTGGTTTTCTAAGTATTCTACAGAAAACCTAAGTATCCTAGGGTTGTGCAGGTGTTCCTAGGACTACTTTTAGGGTACTTTGAGGCTCTTTAACATAATGTTCTAAGGAATCAAAAAGAGCAAGAAAATAAATACAAGAGATACATGAAAGGATAAAAAAAAGGAATCTATCCTATTCTTCTTGTCTTCCATCTCCAATCTTTCGCTCCACGCGAACCTCCTGTGTTTTCCGTCAAGCTCCTCCAATCCGTCCTGGATGCGAGCTTGAACTCCGTCTAAACACGTCCACATTTGCAATTGACCTGAAATCTAGGACTCAAATTGCAAATGTTAAATAACACGTGTTTTGTTATCATCAAAACAAATGATCGTGGTGCTCTAGCACCAACAATCTCCCCCTTTTTGATGATGACAAAACTGTAAATAATAATGCATAAAAATCCTCCCCCTTTTTGACATTATCAAAAAGGTTTAATTGATTTTACATTTCTTATAACTCCCCCTTAAAACATGCTCTTCTATGAGTTTCTTTTAACAAAGGTAATATCCTCCCCCTTTTTGTAACAATGCGATAGCTATTATTTTTCTCCCCCTTTCTAAAGGAAATTTAGCTACCTTACATCTCCCCCTTAAAAATTGACAATTAGCTCATCATTTTTTAACTCCCCCTATCTAAATGCTTATGATAATAAGATAGGGTTAAAAATTTTACCTCACCTACCATGGCCAATAAAATGTCCCGAATGGTGGTGGTGGATGCCACATCGGATGGGGCTCCCATCCGTAGCTTGGAGGCCCGGGCATCGGCGCCGGTCTCCAATCTGGTGGTCGACGTGCGGCGGGTCCGTCGTTTGTTCGCCGTCTCGTCGGTCTTCATCTTCTCCTCCTTGGTCTACTCATTGGTTCTCCCAACTTAAGTTGACCAGCCTTGAGCTTGTAGGTCCAGTCCTTTATGTTGTAGTCATCCCTGAACCCTACAAAACAAGATTCTAATTTTTTCTTTGGTATCCAAGTGAGCTTGGATCCGGATTTGTTAAAAGGTCTCCTTGATGGAGATCCTTTCTCAACCTTAGGGCTATAAAACTTATCTACTTTGTTGATTAATTTGTTAGAATTTTCCCTAAGACATGCAATTTCTCTTTCTATAATTTGCATCTTAGTCTTTAAATTAGAAATTTCTAACTTTAGACTATCATTTTCCTCAATCAATTTAGTATTTTCATTGATTAAATTTTTATTTTCTAAAAGCAGGTTATTAGGACTAGAGCTACTTTCTAGGTCCCTAAGCTTTACTTCTAACCTATCATTTTCACTTCTAAGAAAACTAAGGTTCTTCTTCATGCTTTTGTTTTCTATTTTTAGAGATTTACTAAGCTCAAATAGTTCATTAAAAGCTTCTTGTAAATCGAAATTTACCTCGTCGTCGGAGTCGCTTCTGCTTTCGCTGTCGCTATTGGTTCCTCTAGCCATGAAACCAAAGCAAGCGGTTTCCTCCTTCTCGTGATCTTCTTCCGAGCTTGTCTCTTCATGAGTGCCTTCCAACCTTCTCCATATCTCGTGGGCGGTGGTGCACTCTTGGATTTTCTCGAACTCTTCCGGTCTCAACGCGCAATACAGGGCATTCATTGCCTTTGTGTTGAGTGAGAGCTCTAGAATCTGCACCTGCGAGTAGCCTGCATCCGGTCGCTCCGGGATCTCGTATGAGGCTTCGCAACATTCCCATAGAGCGAAGTCCGTGGCTTGAAGCCACGTCTTCATCCTCAACTTCCAATATCCGAAGTCCCTCCCGTCGAAATAGGGTGGTCGGACGGTGGATTGCCCTTCGGAGATTCTGACTGCGGCTATGCTTCCCTCCATGATCTAGATCCTCGCCGGTTTGTAACGCCGATTTCGCGAGACCTGCTCTGATACCAATTGAAGGTTCGTCCCTACCAGGAGGGGTGACGTAATAAAATTGCGGAAATAAAAATATAAAGCAATCTCACAAAAATCAATCGATTGCACAATGTACACAAAGATTTTTAGGTGGAAACCCAAATCGGGTGAAAACCACCACCTAACCCTCTCGAGTTAGGATTTTCCGATCAACCAAGTTGATCAAAATCCACTAAACGAATCACTTTGAACGAGGGTGATTCAACCTCAGTACAACCACGCTACAAGTACGAGGGTAGCGTTCCTCAACCCCTTCTCTCCACGAGAAGGATTTTGTCCCACGAAGGAGACGGGAATTCGCAAAGCGAATACCCAACCAAAATACAAAGATAAAATAAAACAACAGTCCTATAGAGCCAAAAAAATTAAACCTAGCTTCTATAGGAAATAGGAAACTCCCCTTTGCAAGGAGTGCGTCGACGATGACGCGGTGCGTGTGCCACGCGATGGCGCTACGTCGCTCTCGTAATCTACGGCGGGAGAGCGGGTGCGCAACGGTTGAATGCTCTCAAGATGATGGAGCTTGAGCTTGGAGAGCAAGAGAGTCTTTTCTTTGGACACAAAAGGTTTGAAAGTGTATTGCAAGGTGTGTGTCTTAGTGTGTATATGTCTCTCTTATGTTTCTCTTTTTGTGTATGTGTGTTACAAAGGTTCCCCTCTATTTATAGAGGCCTTAGGAAGGCTTTGGAAGGCTTGGAAAAGCTTCCATAGCCGTTGGGTGCAAAGCCCAAGAGAATCAGGCCGAAATCAGGACAATGATTGCATTTGACAGGGTTATCAGATGTCTAATTCTGGCATCAGACGTCTGGAAGGCCACTTTAAGACGTCTGATTCCAATGTCAGACGTCTGATTCTATGTGGGTTTCTCCCTGACTTGAATCAGATCTAAACATGGTTTTTGTGCAAGTCCATCAGACGACGTACAGGACGTCTGGTACTATGTCTGGACGTCTGGAAACCTACTTTTACTGTGGGAATTGATTTCCAAACGTTGCAACGGCTAGAAAATCTCTGAGAAGAGATTTTTGGGTCAGCCGAGGCAAAACGGTCATTTATCAGACGTCTGGTAAGTCCTAAGGACGTCTGATAAGGCTCTAACGGTCATAATCTTGAGTGTCTTCTAAGCCAGCCAACGGTCCACTAATTGGTCGTCTGGCAAAGTCATCAGACGTCTCCTAAGACGTCTGGTCTAAGGTCTGGACGTCTGATTTCATCAGACAGAACTAACTATGTCCAGCCTAACAGTTATCAGACGTCTGAAACAACAGTCAGACGTCTTAAAATACTTTATCAGACGTCTGATTTGGGAATTAGACGTCTGTAAATGCTGTTTGAGCCCTATATTGGTTTTCTAAGTATTCTACAGAAAACCTAAGTATCCTAGGGTTGTGCAGGTGTTCCTAGGACTACTTTTAGGGTACTTTGAGGCTCTTTAACATAATGTTCTAACGAATCAAAAAGAGCAAGAAAATAAATACAAGAGATACATGAAAGGATAAAAAAAAGGAATCTATCATATTCTTCTTGTCTTCCATCTCCAATCTTTCGCTCCACGCGAACCTCCTGTGTTTTCCGTCAAGCTCCTCCAATCCGTCCTGGATGCGAGCTTGAACTCCGTCTAAACACGTCCACATTTGCAATTGACCTGAAATCTAGGACTCAAATTGCAAATGTTAAATAACACGTGTTTTGTTATCATCAAAACAAATGATCGTGGTGCTTTAGCACCAACACTCTTTGGGCCTGGAAAATATCAATCTTTATTTTCTGATCTCCGAACTTCAATTCTATAAGGCCCTCCTCACAATTGATGTTTGCCTTGGTCGTAGCCAAGAAAGGTCTTCCTAAAATGATAGGTGTGTTCTGAATATCTTCAAGTACTTCCATGTCAAGGACTATAAAGTCTACAGGAAAGTAAAAATCCTTGACCCGCACTATAACATCTTCCAACACTCCTTGAGGTGTCTTAACTGATCTGTCAGCTAATTGCAGGGACACCTCGGTTGGCTTCAGATTGCCAACCTCAAAATGTGTCAGCAGAGAGGTTAGGATAAGATTGATGGAAGCACCTAAGTCAAGTAGTGCTCTATTAAATGTGGTGTTACCTATCATGCAGGATAGGAGAGGGGTGCCTAGATCTTTCATCTTAGTAGGGAGGGTACTGGAGATAATGGAACTAGCTTGTTTCAAGAGGATAATTGGACTACTCCCTTTTTGAATCCTTGCTTTACGCTTAGGTGTGCATAGGTCTTTTAAAAACTTAGCGTAAATAGGAATGTGGCGAATTGCATCCAACAAGGGGATGTTTATGTGGACTTGCTCAAAGAGCTTAAGCAAATCCTCCTTAGGTGCCACACAGGTCTTTTTCTTTCCTTTCTCCTTCTTCTTTAAAGCTTCAGGAAATGGTACAGGAGTGGTGATAAGAGGTTTAGTCCTAGGTAAAGGAGAATTAGGAAGTGGAGGAGCGGAATTAGAAGTAGTAGAAGTTGGAAGAGGTGGATTTAGTGTGCTTTTACCACTCCTAGTGACTATGGCATTTAGTTCATCCCTCGAGGTAGATGGTAAATCATTGTTAGGTAGCAGAGGTGGTCGTGTTTGTGCAAGAGAAGAACTTGAGTTTGTGAAGAATTCAATGTTGTGCAAGGGTTGTGAAATGACATGTGCTTGATCTTGCACTACCGGTCTAGGTTGGACATACCTCTGAGCTGGTATGTTCCTAGGGTTGGGTTGTGCTTGAGATGGGAGTGAATGTGGTTGATGGGACTCCGTCAAGTGTGATAGCTGGGCTCTCATCTCAGCTAAGGCCACATCTTATCTCTGCTGCATAGCAATATTCTGTTGTTGCATATCAGCAAGAGCTTTCATGATAGACCCCAACTGGTCATCTCGTGTAGGCCCAGATTGAGAGTATTGGGTGGGCCTGGGTTGGGGTTGCTGGTAGGCACGCGGTGGATATCCGTGTGATTGTGGAGGTGGTGCTCGGATCGGGTTGTGCAGTGGTGGTGCAGAAGGTTGTTGAAAAGGAGGTCTCTGTGAGTTTCCCGACCACGAGAAATTTGGATGATTGCATCATCCAGGGTTGTAGGTTTGTGCGAAAGGGTCATTATGAATGGCATGGAGCTCCTCCAAAACTCCAGAAAGTGCAGGGAAGTCAGTGAAGGGAGGGACAAAGGTTCCTCCAACCGGTAAAGGATATGGAAATGGAAAATCCGGTAATGCAGTTTGTGTCACAGAAAGGTTATTCACAGTTTCCCTCCCTGTGGGAAACTGAGAAGAAGTGTTTTGTGCTGGTGACTAAGAAGAAGAAGATGAGGGTTTTGAGAGAAATTTCCATACATCATCTACTTTATTCTCGATTAAGCCCACTTTATCCAGTTGACTAGCCACTATCTCTATGTCTTTGCTACTGGATTGGGCTTCGTGTACCCCAGTATGTGAGTGGGAATGTGAGGACTTTCTATTAAACATGCTCATTGAAGCATTATTAATAGAGTTTTCGGCCATGCCTTCAAAGAGCTCAAAGGCTGAGCACAGGAAATTGCCTCCACAAGCGGCATCTACAAAATTCCGTGTGTCATCATGGAGCCCATGGTAGAAGATCTGGACTTGTTGCCAGCGTGGGACACCATGGTGGGGACATTTTCTCTGAAGCTCGTGGAATCTCTCCAAAGCCTCGTGCATTGGTTCTCCTGAATTCTGTGTGAATGTAGTGATGGCATGCCTTAAGGCGTTAGTGCGGCCTACAGGAAAGTACTTCTTTAAGAACTCATGTTCTAAAGAAGCCTAGGAATCTATAGGTGTAGTCCGTGCAAGTGTTCGAAACCAAAAGGCTGCCTTATCTTTCAATGAAAAGGAGAACATTTTCATTAAAAGCGTGTGCTGATCATGTCCTTGTGGACCCAAAGTTTGGGCAAGATTCTTCAGCTCCTCTAAATGCTGAAAAGGTCCTCAGAAGCAAGTTCATGGAAGTGAGGAATGAGTACTATAATGTTTGACTTCAGTTCAGTAGCACAACCCCCATTGGGATAACATACCACAGGCATTGGTTGGGCAACTGCGGGATTATAATAATCCCGTAGTTGAGGTCTACGGAGTTGGGGTGGTGCCTGAGGATTTCTAGGCGGAGGTTGTGGTTGGGGGTTAGCTAAGAGATTAACAGCTTGAGCCAGCTGTTGCACCTGTTGGGTTAAGGTATTCATTTGTAGTTGTGTTTCGAAAAGGTGCTGAAGATGAGGCATAGGTCCTCTCTCCAGGGGTGGGTTAGGAAGATTAGGATAAGGTGGAGGTTGGAACCTAGGGATAGGTGGTTGTGGTGGTGGAGGATGTGCAATTAAGTGTGGAGAAAGTTCTTCAAAATCCTCGAATTGTGATGACTCAAAATCATCCTCTTGGTGAATGGGATTGTGAATAGGAGTTTGAGACTCGGGAGGCAATGGATTAGAAGTGGAAGGCAAAGAGGAAGATGCAATAGCTTAGGTACCAGTACCCAAGGGGAGTACATGTTCTGGGTTCTAGGATCTCCTACCTTCCATTGAGTTGGTTTTTGAAAACACGTTTACTATTCAATTCGTTACAACTCAATGTGAAAATTTTAGCCAAGTTCACAGAAAGTGGAAAATCCCAATTAAATCTCAATCCATTCAGAAGACCCAGCAAGCGAGATGAATCGAAAATTTTTTTCTAGAGGCTACTACGCAAAATTATGTTGTACGCAAGCAATTGTTTCAAACAATTGTACGTGTCTTAAGATAAACCCAGCGATGTGCAGACCTCTAAAATCCACTGGGAGTCTGGATAAGACTTAGCGTGCGAATCCAAATCCTGTGGTTGCAGAAAGAGATGAGGTAGAAACCCGTGTGTTGTGACCTTAAGTGATCGTGCTGTGTGCACGATAGCAATCAACACAAGGCGATAAAAATCTCAATCAAGGTTTCACCCAAAGTTAATATCTCCTTTTTGATTTAGTTCAAGTGCTTATGAGATGATTTTTATGCTGCTTGTCTCGCTTTTTACTCAATTCAATACAAAAGATGGTCTTCTTTAATTTTAAGTCAAATGCAATGATGACAGGAATTAGAGAAAGGTAAAAAATGCGTACCTGACTTCAGCAATCTTCTATATGCAAATTTGACTTGAATTGAAATCTAGCAGAAAAGTATGCAACCTATGATGGATACCTAAGGATATGTTGCTGCTAGATAAGGATGAGATCTTTTTGATTTTTTTTTTTATATATGCAACAAGCAAAAACAAAGAAAGAAATCGATTTGGAAAATCGCAATGGAAAAACCATATCGATGAGGGAGAAGTAGAAAAAATAAAGTCCAGAAAGTCCGCAGTTATTACAATGAATGTGTGAGAACAGGCTCTCACAACTTATGACTAACAATTTATCCTAGTTAGTATACCTAAATCTATCTAAACTATACTACTACTACTAGTCCTACAACTACTCCGAGGGCAAACTCCGCCTGGATGTCGAGTCAGGAGAGCAGCGATTCCACCAGGAAGACAACCTCTACCTGGAAGATGATACTGCTTCTCCTCCTCCTCAAGTGCTGTGGAAAAATAACAAATGATTAGTAGAAGAATAAAAGAATGTATACACAATAACAAATAAATTAATGGAAGAAAACAATTACAATCAATGAATTTGAATGAAATGAAGAATTTCTATATACAAAAAGAATTAAAGGGTAATTTTGACGTAGAGAGCGTTGCCTCCCCAGCAACGGCGCCAAAAATAATGGTGGTTGCAATGGTTGTTGTACATTCTCATAATGAAGCATGGTATATGGTATATTGATGGATGAAAATACCATTAGTGTCATTGTAGTAAATTGTATGAGATACCAGTCATTATTACGACCATTATTATTTACTTACATAATTTTTACTGGTTTTATTACAGGTCGTTCACTGGGAGGCAATTATTGATTTACATCGCTCTCTAATATCAAAATTATCCTTAAATTCCAAAAAGAAGTTTTACATCTAATAAAGAATGAATGAATGAAGACTTGGTTTGCCTAATCACAAAGAATTAATCAAAATGCTTGCAAAAACTAACTATGAACAAGCACCAAACATTTCATCACTATATTCTAAACTATCTCTTTACAAGTTATAGTATTAATACTTACATGAAAGTACACTACCAACTAAGATTACATAGTATACTAACTTAACTTACTAATCTAACACCTACAGTAACACATACAATAGCTATAGTGACAGATTTAAGCATCGCTAGACCCAAAAAATACTATATACAAACTTAAAGGGGGAAACCAGGGTCTGTAGCGACAGTTATGGCGACGTTTTATTCTGTTAGTAAATGTATGAATTTATTTATATAAAAGTAATTGGCTATACTACATATATATATACTTCGTATCTGTATTCTCTCTCTGATTTTACTATACGTATTTACATATTCTCTCTCTCTCTCTCTCATTCCACACGACTCTTCTTCTGTTATTCTTCACATATTGCGGCATATGTGATTAGCTACTGTCATTAGTTCTCTTAATTAATAAAAAATGTGTTTAATTTGCGGGCATACTTTTCGAGGGATACACAGCACCCAGAGGGTGAGACTAAACCTCTATTAAGCGCTCCCTAATTGTCATTAGGCTGCTTAATTGTACATTATCAAGCTCAGATCAGGGCTTTCTCAGCCCGCGCACACACACACACCTCCTCGAGCCCCCGGCCCCTCAATGCTCAATCAAATGCTCAAGAATATGCTCGGATCATAATAGCGTGCATTGTTTCGGGTGCCCAGCGCCTGTGACAACTGTGTTATAAGTTAACAAAAATAATTTATATCAACGCGAGCACTTTGCAGTGCACGATGTGGTGCTATTCGAGCGTCGCATCTGCGCTGAAAATGTGCGCGGCTACACGCTGAAGGAGATTTTGGCCCTCAATTCGAGGCCATAATTTATTTAAAAATAAAAATAAATTATGGGACATTGAAATATTTATATAATACTATACAATTGTACGCTTAATTTGAAATTTTAATTATATTTACTATATAAATAAATTCACTAAAGTGTACATTTTTTACACACTGATTTTGGTGTTTAATTCTTTAATTACTTATAGATTAGCTACTATATGGTCTAATTGACCTTATACAGAGTTAGTATACATGTATAAGTATTTTATAAGCATTTTTATTATATTTTTCAGAATTAATTTCTGTTCTATTAACATTTAAATAGCAGATTTAACTGTTTTACTTATAAATTAAGTTAAAGTAATATAATAAGATATAAACATACTTCAATTAGCTTAAATTACTTAAGGTATATTAGTCTAAGTATACAGATTCAATTAACTTAATTATAACTCTAAATTACTAATTTATCTAATTTAATTTAACAACTTAGCTATTAACTTAATAAATTCATTATATATTATATCTAAAGAATTAAATTAAGGTACAGGGTTTTATTTACTTATAATCTACATATGCATATATATATATATATAGTTAAATAGTTTAATATTGTTACTTATACTGTCTATTTATTTATTTAGTCTAAGAATACATATAAGTTAGTTTAATTAATAGATAGTTATATAATTAATATATATACCATCTGATCTAACTTAGATACCAAATTTATAGTATGCAATATATACACAGTTATTTGTACAGTTTATATACATATGCTATCTATTTACATATATAACCTAGTATAAAGCTTATGTTTACAAGAGTATACTTAATATACAAATTAATTTTTTAGATCTTTTTGGAGTTTTTCACTTTTTATGGTTTTTATAAATATTATAGAAATAAGAGATGAGAAGGGAAGAATTGGTTGAGGAGAAGAGGTGTGTTTGATATTTTTTTTTTAGATATGACTTTTATTATTATGCTTCATGGTATACAAATCCATCGACTAGCAAATTTTACCAAGTTGAGGGTTTTGCATACCATGAAACTTGGTATATAGATAAAAAATTTTCTGATCTTTGATCAGACAGTTTTATTTTAATTTTCTAGAATTTTTATTGATTTTTATTGAATTTTAAATCTTACCCAACCTAAGCCTTTCAACAAATTTCTAAGGGATCCTAAAGGCTTAGGATGGGTCTAAAAAACTGTGAGAAGGCAGTGACTGCCTTGTTTACATTCAGCATGGAATCTGGGAAGTGTTTTTACCCATTTTTAATACATTCCTTAGTTTATATTCCTTTTTAAATCATGTGTTGGACAGTTAGCTTTAAACTAAACTAGCTGACAACATTTAGAAGAGAAATAACAAGCATTCACAGAAATTAAAATTCAATTATTTAAACAGGGAAGCTTGTATACACAAGGAATACAATACAATTATATGTTAGCTATGTTCAAAATACATTCTACAGGGTTTTACATCAGATTCTATCTGCTACAAATTAAGACAGTCAGACAGCAGCAGCAACATGGATTTTACAGACCAACCTTGTAGCAGCTCAGATCTGATTCCAGATGGTCTAACTGTTGCTGTAGTTAGTTTATTTGGGATGAAATCAAAGTTAGGAGAGGAGAATGTAGTTGCAAAGTGCGGCAATTTGCTGTGACCTCTGGGATTAAAATCATAAATCCAAACTAAAGAAAAGAAATACTCTCTCAATCCCCATCTGACAAGGGTCTCACTTCTCATTAAAAACACTGAATACCCTAATTCAAATGCAAAAACCCTTATCAATAAATTCACATCAGATTAAATCAACAAAAACACTGATCTAACTCTTCCTAATGCTATAGACAGCATGTAGAAAGAGTTAAATCAATTAATTAAAATCCCTAATTCAAATCCCAGTTTCTGAAACCTTAAGGAGTATTGAGAACTCCTTAGGTTAGGAAATCATCAATGCTTTCATCCAAAACAACTCATGGATGCAAGATAAAACTTCAAATCACCACACTGATTTTCCTTAGTTCTATCTTGCATTTAATGCATTAAAACCCTCATAAAACTCAGATCAGAATATGGCTCTTCTGAGATGAGTTCTGACATCAGAAACATCTCAGGTTCCTTGCCAAACAATGAACACAAATCAGAATTTTTCAATTTGTCAGATCAAAACAGTTAAAGCTCAATTGAGTGAAAATCCTTGAAATCCAAGTTAAAGAAAAATCCGACAAACTGAAAACTTCAAGCTCAGACCAGGGGCTTTTGTGAACAAGAGTGAGGTGAATGGGAAGCCCCCTTTATGTGCTTTTTGATGCCAATTTCTGATCTGAGGTTAAAAACCAATCAGATCTGAAATTTGGTCTGAATGCATGGGTGGAATGCGAGAAACAGGTCGTGGAAATCAGAAGTGAATATGAAAATATGGAGAGGAAGAGAATTTGTGATCATGGCTGTGTGAAACCTTCCCCTCTGATATGGAATGATCAGAGGAGGTGAGGGGGGAATTATAGCCTAAATCTACTGCTACAGCTACTCTATCATCACAGCAAAATTAAACACTACCAATTACGTTAATTCTACTCTAAACCTACTTAACTACAGCTACAACTAATTTGCAGAATGATAAATATACTCTAATAGGAAGAATGGGACCTATGGGTCCTTAGTCGGTGGCTAAGGAGGAAGAAGGGAGGAGGATGACTCTAGTGGAGGGAAGAGTCTGCTAGTGAGGCTCTAGGGTCGTCCTCAGGTGCTACGAGGTCCTTAGCGACGAGGAGGTCGAGAGAAGGTGACAATTTCACAGCCGGTGGTTGTGAAAACAGAGGATTGATGGGGAGGAGGAACTGGAGTGGACGAACGATCGCTAAGAGATGTAGGAGGGAGCGATCCTTTGCGCACGCAACCACAAAGGTGCTTAAGTAGCAAACTCAGTGGTTGAGATCACCGCGCGGGTGAGGATAATCGATGAGGTAACTGCCAGTGGGGATGAGAGGAGAGGAGCGCGCGGCGAGCCAATCTCAAAATTTGACCATCAGATGGGATCTGGGGAGAGGGGTGAGTGCACGCGCCGATTCTCGCGAAGCTTCTATTCAAATACGACTGTAAATTGAAATCGCGAGAAGTAACGGACGGCCAAGATCTGCCGTGTTCTTCGCACGCTACAGTGCATGCGAAAAGCAGTAGGCCGACCTTTGAAATGTCGGGAAAATTGCAAGGAAGACCCCTGCGCGAAGGGGTAGAAAATTTACGTGCAGGCCCATAAGTGAAGAGAATTGCAACAGGATGGACCCTGCAGCCTTTCAAAGGAGTCCCTACGATTTACTAGTAGGTCCAAAAAGGAATTTTAAAGATAAGAATGTGATGCATGAAAGACATAAGTGTGAACTACATATTACATAGCCTAAATGATGTCCAAATGCCTTCAAATTTTTATATATGCTTAATTGAACATTTAAGACATTAATTATACTTTTGATTTGGCCTTTCAAACTTATTTATGTGTTCAATTAATGCATGGATCACCATTTGTTCTTTGCCTTCAAAATATCTCGTTTTGTGACCCAATTATGAAATTTTAACACAGAGTAAAGGTTTTAGGTCTTTTTTCTTTGATTCCCACACTTAACCCTTTTTATCTGTTAATTTGATGTTGTTTTACTCAGTGTCTAGCTTAACTTTAGCTTTTTAGATATGATGAGTAGCCACTCATCAATTGCAAGGAATGCACTCAAGCTTCGTGACTGAGTCACCCAGGCCCCGATCCTACAGTCCCCTGATTGGTCTCAATCCTTTGAGATCCTGTGCGATGCACCTGACTTCACTGTAGGAGCGGTTCTGGGGCAGAAGATTGACGGAAAACCCGTGGTCATCTACTACACTAGCAAGACACTTGACGAGGCTCAGCATAACTACACGGTTATGGAGAAAGAGCTGCTAGCTGTAGTATTTGCCCTCGAAAAATTCAGTTCTTATCTCCTGGGTTCTCATGTCATAATCTACTCGGATCACACTGCTATAAGGCATCTCCTTGCGAAGAAGGACACGAAGCTTCGATTAATCCGATGGATCTTACTGTTGCAAGAATTAAACCTCGAAATTCACGACAAAGCGGGAAGACAGAACGTGGTAGCTGACCACTTGTCTCGCCTTTCTTCTGAGACCATCGACCCTTCTGGACCAATCACGGAGCACTTTCCTGATGAGCACCTCTTGACTATTGGTACCAGGCTTCCATGGTTTGCTGATTTAGTAAACTACTTGGCATCACACCAGATCCCATCTGATTGGCCGAAGGCCAAGAAAGACAAGTTGCGCTTCGATGCCAAGTACTACACTTGGGAAGACCCGTACTTATTCCGCATAGGTGCTGACCAAATTATCCGGCAATGTATCCCGAAGGTCGAAATCAACGACATACTCTCTTTTTGCCATGACCAGGTATGCGGTGGCCATATTTCTGAGCATAAAATCGCATCAAAAATCCTTCAGTGTGGCTTTTACTGACCCACTATCTTTAAGGACACATACAGTCACTGTAAGGCATGCAGTCGTTGCCAAACTTTGGGCAACATGAGCCATCACGACATGCTGCCTTTACAGCCAATTCTCGTATGCGAGATTTTCGATATTTAGGGGATTGATTTTATGGGCCCCTTCCCTATCTCGGACGACTTCAAGTACATTTTACTCGTTGTGGACTACGTGTCCAAATGGATCGAAGCCATTCCGACCCGAACCTGTGATCACAAGATCGTTATCAAATTCATTCATCAAAATATCTTCTCGCGGTTCAGGATTCCTTGTGCGATCATCTCTAATGGAGGGACCCATTTTACCAATGCTCAGTTCAGGTCACTGATGACCAAATACGGGGTGTCTCATGGAATCTCTACTACTTACCACCCCCAGACTAATGGTCTAGCTGGGCTATCAATTCGGGAGATCAAGAAAATCCGGCAGGTTACTATTCGACCTGACAGGAAGGACTAGTTATCCCGACTTTCGGAAGTTTTGTGGGCTTATAAGACCGCTCACAAGATCTAATTAGGCATGTCTCCTTTTAGATTGGTGTACGGGAAGGCGTGCCACCTTCCCATCGAACTGGAGTACAAAGCCTATTGGGCAGTATGAAACTGCAACTTAGATCTTTTTAAGGCTAGAACCCACATAAAGCTTCAAATAAGCGAGATTGATGAATTACGCCTTGATGCATATGAGAACTCGTGAATCTACAAAGAGTGGGTTAAAGCCTTTCATGACAAGCACATATCTAGAAAGTTCTTCCACCCTGGTCAGAAGGTCTTACTCTTTGATGCCTGACTCAAATTGTTCCTTGGAAAACTGCTATCTAAGTGAGTCGGACCATATCTTGTCCGACAGACCTTTGGAAATGGAGTCGTTGAGATCAGTCTGCTCAGCCATGATTCCGAACCTTTTGTCGTGAACGGTCAGAGACTCAAACCGTTCATTGACGTAACCAATACAGATTTGGCTGAGTCATCATTTATCCTCCATTCTCCCTGAGCTTATTGCGCCCAACCGATGGCGTAAAACTCAGCTCTTAACGGGGGGCAACCCGTCATTCTTTTTGAAAAATTGAAACCTTTTTCTGATATTTCTTTGCACTTTAGGTTCATTCCTTAGGACAACTAACCTCACCTCAGATACTCGTATCTGGGATTAGAAATCATCTGCAACCGTCACCTTGACTCATCCACTCACCTAATATCTGTCCTAATGCATGAATCAAGCCAAATAAAAATCCACCTAATGAACAATGAGGACATTGCAAACCTTAGGCATAGGGGGTTGTAAAAGTGCAATAGAAAGTCACAACAAGAAAATGTTTCAACAAAAAAATTCACATATACGAAAAAAAAAATTTTTGAGGAGGAAAGTGTTGATAAGCTTTACAAAAGGAGGAAAAGAGCTGAATATTAAAGGAGCACAAAATAAAAAAGAGAGCACAAAATAAAAAAGAAAAAGAGATAGTCATTATTAAGAAATTAAGGAATTAACCAAAGTTTTAGACCACTTTAAAGAAAAGAAACGAGAAAGTGCACAAGAAGATTAGTAAGAACACGAATCTTAGCCATTCTTGACTAGACTCTTAGTACCCGTTAAGATCAAGATATTCCTCAAGAGGTTGAGGAAAATGAAAAGCTTAAGTATTAGGTCTGAGGCTTAGGGAGTATTCGACCTCGTTAACTAACCTTCGGTTTACAGGACTTGGTAACCTAAGCACCCAAACTCACACACACAGTTTGGTTCAGCAAGCAAAAATACCAAAATCACGCAGAAGCGTTTCAGATATTCTGAAAATGTCACATAGATTAGGAGCGGCCGATCAACATAAGTTGATTTGGACAAGTTCCCAGCGCGAAGAGGTGGGAAATTCCCCTCGAAGATGTGTAATAACATATCATCTCCACGGTGCCTGTCTCCTAGGATATTTACATATCCTACCGGGGGCATGTAAGCACTCTGCTGGTTCAGATTCCATGGATGGCATTATCACGAAATGTCAATTGGCAGGGTCTAAATTTGACTACGGAACACCATGGATGGGATTATCTCAAAATCTCGAAAGCCAGGGTTCTGGGGGTTACCATGGGTGGTGCTATCTCGAAGCATCGACTGTCAGGGACCTTTGATGATTGATGATGGGGACGAGGAATTCGATACAGATCGTGTTGTGAAGCCAATCCTAAGCTAAAATTAAAAAGAGAGAGAAAACTCTCCAAACAAATAAACCATCTGTCTCCCTCTTACAAAATGCACTGCAAACTGAGCCAAGGCCAAAAATGTCTCAAGCACGGGTGCTTTAACCACGGAGTCCAATAAACTTTAGGGTAGTTCCTGAGGGCATTAAAAACCTTTGCCAAAGACTGAGGCTAAAGTTAGACAGATCTGGATCTTGGTTGGTACTAGAGTACCTTTTAGACCTATGGTTGGCAATTTGACCTAATCAGGGAGACGAGAAAAAACACTTATCAAATTTGAAGAAAGGAATTCATGGTCTAGAATAGAGGTTAAAACCTTAAATTTTTGCTAAGGGACTAGCAAAAGCTACGCATGGGGGTATGATGAGAATCTCATCGTGAACCCTAACTAGCACATTTTGACCATATAAACTGAACAAAAGCTCCTACATAACCTAAGGGAAGGCCTAAATTTGGGAATTGTAAATCTAAGAATAAAACAATACACAAGGGGTAAAACTGTAATTTTACCATTGTAGTACATAAACAGGATTTCTAAAGATCTAGACATAGGTCAAATGGGCTTAATAAAGGAAAAAGTGGAATGGTTTGACAAGGAAAGGGTTATGACAAAATCTGGGAATTAAATGACATTCTATAATCCTAAAACAAATCCACTTCAATTCACAAAGTTTCAAGCAAGATAAAAATCAATTAAACCCTCAAAAATTCATGAAAAAATCTCCCATAGGGTTTAGAACCTTCAATTTGGCCATTGGAACCTATCTTGACCTAGATTGAGAACCATACCCAATTTTTGACCTAATTTGGGTTTTTGTACAAAATGTTTGGTCAAACATGGTCAAACCTAAAATCCAACCTCACCATTGGATTCCTTAGGTCCAAATTAGGTTTATACCAAAATTTTGACCTAAGAAAAGGTCGCCTTGACCCACTTCACAAAATGGTCCTCAATAATTACTTTTTGACCCTTAGCTTTTTTGGACTCTTGCAGAGAACCCCCTACCTTTCTCATCTCTTTCTTCGATCGGGTCCCTCTGCCACCCGCCTACGCAGGCCATACCTCCAGCGACTTTGCGCGGAAGATGGCGCCGCGCAGACTTGGGAAGCTGGCCCCAGATTTGAAAAGGAGACTCCTTGTGTTGTCTGCTACAGCATGGGCTGGCTCCCATGCCTTGTTGGCCACCATACCTCTCGTGCGAACGCTCGAGAGGTAAGGATCTTTTTTCGGCCATACCTCCAGCGAGGTATCTCGGTCCCCTCTTCGCGATTCCCTTTCAGCCAGCACTTATTTAAGGAACGGCAGCCCCTGCCACTTCCTTCAAGCCTGATTTGGCCGAAGAAACCCTTCGATTTTCGTCTCCTCCTCCTCCAGCCATTCGCCCGCAGTCTCCGGCGACCCTCCTCCTCCTCTCTCCTCGCCTTGCCACCATACCAATGGCAGGGTTACCTCTGTCGTCGTTCGCCGCGCCTGGCTGTACTAGCAGGCGCCCTCCAGCACCTCTTCCTCGTTGCCATCCCTTCTCCTGGGCTCTCTTGTCTTTGGTGACGGCAGCACAGCCGCTCGCCACCACCACTTCCCCCCTTCATCCAGAAACTCATAGATAAGTTCCCTCTCTCCTCCTCTTCATTTCCCCTCTCTAAATTTGCACTTTCGACCCTTCTACGCCACTGTCCACCGCCACCTTCTCCACCTCCGGCAGATCACCGGCGAGGCGCAGCCACCGCATTGCACCTCCACACTCCTCGCCAGTCACCCCACTAGTTCCGCCGCAATCCACTCATCACCTTCCACACGTTCACTAACCACCAGCACCGCCCCACACTTCCAACCTAACCCACCTTCACGCCCACAAAGCGACCTAGGCACGCACGCCTAGGCCACCTCGCGGCCAGCCAACCCCCGCGTCACCTTCGCTGTGATACGGAGAAGGTTCTCCTATGATCTGACAGGACCGCAAGGCCGTATCTGTGGTTTCAGGGTTGCAATGTCTTCCGCCATTAGCGCAGGAGCTGAAGCTTGCTTGAAGTTTCGGGCAGAACCTAGCACCCCAGGCTGCCAGGTCCAGAAGGTGCGGAACCCCCTCGAAAAATCACCCAGGCCTACACTTGGTGTCAGGGGCCTCAGCTGCAGTTGCGATTGCTCGTGCCTTCCTCCTGCAGGCGCAAGCGAAAGCGGGTGGGACTTTAGTCCCGCCTCGGAAACTTTAGCGTGCAGGAACAGGAGAGGAAGCAAGGGAGGAGCTGCGAGGACTTAGCCGCAGGAAGGCAGCTGCGGCCAGAGAGAAAGAAGAGAAGGCGAGCAGCAGAGGAAGCAAAGGAGGAAGAAGATGGCACTGTAGCCGCAGAGAAGCTGAGGCAGAAGGAGAAAGAAGGAAGAGAGAAGAAAGAAGAAGAAATCAGAAGAGAAGGCGTGCAGCAGAGATAGCAAAGAAGAAGAAGAAGCCAAGAAGAGGAAGGAGAACTAGCAGCAGCAGAAGCACTGTAGCAAGAAGCATTTAAGGCGTTTGACCCTTGGAGTCAGATGTCTGAAAAGAGAGATAGAAAGGAAGACAAAAGGAGAAAGAGAGAGAAGAAAAGAAGAGACAATTTTCCTTTCTTTAATCCTTTTTTGTAAAACAATATATTTTGTAAATTGTGATTTTCTACACTTCTAGAATCAAGTTTTGCTCCCTGAGTTCGACCTTGGAGATTTTCTATATTTGAGTAGTAAAACATAATCAAACCAATCTCGCGACCAGCTAACGTGGTGGCTGACACCTTGAGCCGGAAGGCACCCGCCCACTTGGCTAGTTTATAAGCACAGAGTTGGAGACTCATGGAGGAGATGGGCAGCTGGCGACTCCTAGAGTTACTGGGGCACTGTGCGGCAGTGACTGTGACACGACAGACGAGGCTAAAGCTAACAGACCGCATCATCACAGGACAAATGGCAGACCCGTGCCTGCAGTTGTTGCGTGACAGAGTACTATCAGGGGACCCTGGGGACTACTCCTTTGCTGACGAGGTGTTATGCATGAGGGGATGTTTGTGCGTTCCCAGGGACGAGGTGTTGTTGAGAGAGCTCCTGACTGAGGCACACGATTCCAGGTTCATCATACATCCTGGGGACACAAAGATGTATCATGATCTGAAACATGACTTTTTGTGGAGGGGAATGAAGCGGGATGTATGTGAGTTCGTACAGCAGTGTTTGGTGTGCCAGCAGGTGAAGGCTGAGCATCAGAGGCCTGTAGGGCCGTTGCAGCCACTTCCAGTGCTAGAGTGGAAGTGGGAGAGCATCACCATGGACTTGGTGGTGGGCTTGCCCATTACCCAGCGAGGACACGACGCAGTCTGGGTGATTGTAGATAGATTGACGAAGACGGCACGTTTCTTGTCGATCCGAGTAACCTTGGGACCAGCACAGTTGGTAGGGAGGTATATTCGCGACATGGTACGGTTGCACGGAGTTCCGCGTGAGATTATATCCGACCAGGATACCCATTTTACGTCCCAGTTTTGGGCTGAGTTTCAGCAGGCTTTGGGGACACGGTTGAGGTTCAGCACGGCATACCACCCTCAGACAGACAGACAGTCAGAGCGCACGATACAGACACTTGAGGACCTTTTGCATGCCTGTGTACTGGACTGGAGGGGCTCTTGGGAGGAGCACTTGCCCCTGGCAGAGTTTGCATATAATAACAACTATCACTTGAGCATCGGCATGGCACCCTATGAGGCTTTGTACGAATGGAGGTGTACTGCACCCTTGAGTTGGGTTGAGGTGGGAGCCAAGTGGGAGGTTGGCCCTAGGCTAATCCGGCAGAGTCAGAAGTTGGTTGAGCAGATTCAAAGACGGCTTCGCATGGTCAGGAGCAGACAGAAGAGCTATACCGATCGGAAGCGCGGAGAGGTGCAGTTTGAGGTTGGGGATCACGTCTTCCTTCGCGTTTCACCCATGAAGGGCCTGTAGCGTTTTCGGGTGAAAGGGAAGCTTACGCCGAGGTCTGTGGGGCCCTTTGAGGTCCTGGAATGGGTAGGACCCGTTGCTTACAGGCTTGCCCTTCCTCCCCAAATTTCTGGTGTGCATGACGTGTTTCACATGTCCAACCTCAGGAAGTACGTCGCCGATCCTAGTCACTGTTGAACCGTTTACGAACGCTACGCTAACGTGTTCGATTTTGGAAAACCTATCGTTGTAGTTCGAAAGCGAAGAATTCGTGTTCAATAAATAAAATTTATACCGAAATTAAAATTCTGAGTCGAACACAGGGAGGCGGACGTTTGATTTAAAAACTATGCGTTTCTTTTTATTTATCACAGAATAGTTCAATTTAAAACTATCTAATTATTTACAATAAATAGAAGAGAGAGAGAGTAAGAGAGAAAGAGAATATTACACAGAGAAATCAAAATGAGATGTAGAATAAACAAGGAATTTTTTCATTGAGGAAATTGTTCAACAATTACTTTAGAAAGTGATAAATTTACTCTAGAAAGCATTAAAAGAATGGAGGGAAAAATGTCCTCCTCGACGATTGCTTGGAGGACGAACAAAACTACACTAGAAACTAGTAAATTTATACTAGAAAGCAGTAAAAAGAATAGGGAGAGAGAAATCCTCCTCGACGGTTGCTTGGAGGAAGAGCCGGATGGGACGACGCCTGGACGAAGGAGAACGAAGCTGGACGAAGGAGGACGAAGCAGAAGAACGGGAACGAAGCAGCACGCCGTCGTCGTCGCGGGATCCACTTCCGAAGGGGAACGAAAATTGGACTTTATCTCGCGAGAAGCATCCCGGGTGTGGGACAAGCTTCTCTTGAGCTTTGGAGGGGTAGAGAGGATAAAGAAGGGATGAGAATTTCGTATGGAGGGGGTCTCCTTTTATAGTTGTAAGGAGTGGGGGCAAAATGGACATTACAACTTCAAAATAATAAAAGAGGGGTCTTTAGTGACGGACAAATCCGTCACTAAAGCCCTCAACGTGGGAGTCGTGGGTGGCTCGCGCGCGCCTCCTCTCCTGCTCGCGCGCTCAACGGCTTGCGCACATTCGTCGATTTTCAGCCGTCCGATCGCGAGATCGGACGGTTTAACATGCGTCTCCGCCTGCTGCATT
Organism: Thalassia testudinum; assembly: GCA_037157565.1. Taxonomy (NCBI): domain Eukaryota; kingdom Viridiplantae; phylum Streptophyta; class Magnoliopsida; order Alismatales; family Hydrocharitaceae; genus Thalassia; species Thalassia testudinum. The sequence continues at coordinate 1,094,562 of JAZHRO010000038.1, forward strand.
GCGCGCCTGCCCGCGTGCGATCGCGAGTCCACCCGCGCGTTCAATTGCGCGTGGATGCTATCGGGCGCCCGCGGCCGTCCGATCTCCATCTGACGCTCCACCCGCACCCAATCGCCCGCGCCTTCCAGCCCCTCGCCGCGGCTCAATCCCGCGCCTGCTGCTCGCGAAAGCGCGCTCGACCACTGCGCTATGGGGCACCAATGGTCGAGCGGATGCTTTTAAGCGCGAGCGACCACAGCCGTTGGATTAAGATCCAACGGCGGAGAGCGATCGGGCGCAGGGCCTTCACAAGATGCAAGCGGCCGTTTGGGCGGCTGAGATGGCGCCACGTGGCGCTATCTTGGCCGTCCATCTTCTGGAAGTTGTAGATGGTGCCACGGATGTCGGATTGACTAGATTTTTGTGTCGTTGGGCTGCGATCGTCGATCCGAATTCATCCGTGCGGTCGAATTTATCATCTGAAGTGCTGATTTACACCATCCTGGCCCTTGATCTTCTAGGGTTCCCGGGTCACTATCTGATGCTACGGATGCCTGATTAGGGCGATCTTGGAGTCGTTGAACTCCAATCGTCGCCCTGATCACATCCATAGGGTTGGATCTTTGATTCGAGGCTCCGATAAAATGTTTGCCCTGTCCAAGCACATAAAAGGAGACAATTAACCTCCATTTTATTCAAACTACTCTAAATGCAAGATGATGCATGTAATGCAATATTTATATCATGAAAGGCAATCCTATGCTTAAGAACATGCATAAATAGACATTTTAAGTAGTGTAAATGTGTTTACATCATACCCCCATGCCTATCTTTTTCTAGTCCCTAGCAAACACTATATGCTATTTATAAAAGAATTAGGTTGGATTATTTGGACTTGAGTTATTTTTCAATCGTTAAGAAATTGTCTACTTAGGAACTGAACTTTCAAAGGCACAACAGTGCCCTGGGTATCAGCCAAAATGTAGACCGCCTCAAGCCCTTGCCTTATTAAAAGAAAAATTTCTTTTTCTCTTTTTACTCTTTTCTAATTTTTTTGGATTTTCAAATTTTAGGGTTTAAGAGTGGCTTTCTACGACCGTTCAACTCACCCAAGATTTGATGAGAACCCTAAGTTTTAAGCATCTTATTGTGATTGTGATAGACTCGTTGATCGACAATTAAAATGGACTTTGGATTTCTACGCCTCTAGGTGACCTCAAAAAAACTTCTGCCTAAAGGTGTATCTTTACAACCGGTAGCTTTCTCCCTACTTTTATTTTTTACGGGGTCAACACAAGGGTTAATCCAGTGTATATCTCCCCGGTTTATTCTACTTCTCCGCTTCTTCCTAAGTGTTTTGGGAATTTTTTAGTGCATTTACTGAACTGGATTCTGGACAACCGGTCGATGAGCTGTTACCACCGACAACTTGCCAGCCATACTTGTGCGGCGAAGTGTGGCTTATTTCTTTTTATTCTTTTCTCCTTTTATTTTTTATTTTTTTTTTTTAAATAGGTGGCTTCCCTGGTCCAAGATTTACCTAAGGGCAGGAAAAAGAGAAAGGTCCAGTGACTGGGCTCTGGACAACCTACCTATGGGCTGTTACCCACGATAACTTGTCAGCCATATTACCCTAGAAGGTTCATTAGCTACCCAATTTCCGTTAAAATCGCCGAACAACGAGTCAGTGCAAAGAAAGTGTGTAGATGCTTAAGACTCAAAATTCTCTCAAATCAGAGGGCGGGTTGATAAGTCGTGTACTTATCACCCAAACTTTATTTACTCTAATTAAAATAAAATTCAAGTTGGCGAGAACTCGAAAAACAAATCCACATTTTAGTGGATACATGGACTGATTAAGTTCAAAGACCTAAAGGGTCTTTGTGTTCAGATCTTAATGTAGTTTTTTCCTAAGATTGAAATTTTTTTTAAACCCAAATTCTCTTTCCTAATTTCGATTTTTTTTTTAATCAAAATAAAACAAATCTATGGAGCTGACGAATGAATTCAGAGATAAATATCCACCCCCCATGCCTATCTAATGCAATGTCCTCATTGTATTAAAAGACATAAAGCAGAGTGGAAAAGCGAAGAAAGCACCTGAATTGCGTGAATGTCAGGTCCGCTCCGAGATGAAAAATTAAAAAGAACTGTATATGTGCTGAGTTTAGTGCCTTCAGCTAGGCACACTATACAAAGAAAAGAAATGAAGAATTCACAAGTGCAGGTCAGAATTATAATAAATAGAAGAATCCTCCGACCTGTCAACAAAGGTCCACAGATGTGGACCAGATTGTGGTGCAGACCGACACCCCATAATCGAGAATATCTTAGGTTCTGGATAAAAATTACCCAAAACCTAAAATCAGAATGTAAGCGGGGTCGGTCCTGCGATTTATGAGGATGCAACCCAAGACCAAAAAGTCGGGTTACAGAGAATTGAAGCTCAAAAGGATAATTGTTGAATGTGTGCTTGAGTTAAACATCCTCGAAACAAATGTCGTAAGGGTTCTGATTTGATGGTTTCAGCTTAAAAGGAACCCTTCGACTCAATCTTCTATTTCCTCCAAAATTAACTTCCCAAATCAGAACTTCCCAGCTCCTATTCTCCTCATTCAGCATATCAAATTCCAGGACCTCTTGTATATTCATCACCTCGTCTGAAATCTCCAAGTCTAAATGATGTGGCAGAATCAAAATTGACTTGGGTCTAATTATCTCAGAATTAGAATCATCAATAAGCTCAACAGGGTGTAACTGATAATCAGGGCATTGAATTGATTCCTCCAGAAAATGCGATTCTGGATCCGAAATGTGTGCCCTAATAAGATCAGTTTCCTTAGTTATTGGGCTATCAAATGATCTATCAAATTCCTTAGGCCCAATCGTCTCACAGGAATCGTGTTCAGAAAACTCGCGTGAGACTTTGCAACTTGAATCTTCACCATCAGGATCCGTATCAATGTATGTACCAAAATCATTTATCACTTTCTATTCCAAGGAGACATACGTTTCCTCGTAACCCGGCTTAGGGATCTCAAGTGAAGAAATCAGATCATCCTTAATTGGTTGTTTTAATTCAATCTGGTCAGCCTCGTAACACGTGTCCCCCCCCAACAGGTGCCTGAGCGGGTTCTGTCATTGGCTTTCCTGAAGAGGGTTTATCTTGGGAATTATTCCAAGATTGAATCAAAGCAACCACGAATCTCATCCTCAATTTCGCTAATTTCCCAAGTAGAAACTCACCCGGGTTCTTATCCTTAATATCCTGGAGCCAATCCAACAAAGACTTATTCAAATCATCAATCATTTCAATCAGGGGCTCCAATCTCTCAATGTAAGGTATTGGCTGAACTTCTAAAGATTGTATGATATTCCTTAAGTTAGCCAGAACCATATCTTGAATCTGGTTAACCTGAACCAAATGAGTTGGTTCAGGGTTGGGCGGGTTTGGGCTCAATGCAGGGGGATTAACGAATTGAGATTCGTTATACCCTTCCTGATAATAGGTCATTTCAGATTGTTGAAAAGATGGTGATGACCTAAAGGCAGTGAAATCAAAGGATGGGTAAGGATTTGTGTGTCCTTCTTGATTGTAGATTGTATTAGGTTGTTCATGAAAGGAAGACGATCTATAATCGATGTAGATCTGAGAAGGATAGAAATCAGAATCAAAGTGTTTAGGGTTAGACCCTAAACACGGGGGTCTAGAATTGTATCCCCAATCCGAATTATCCCAACTGAATGATGGTTGATTACAATATGAGTTGGGATAATCGTCATGTTGAGGATAATTCACAATAGGAGGGAAAGAGCGGGAATGCGTGAAATATGTAGAAGGATTCATGAGACACGGGAGGAAAAAAAGGTACCCTGCAATACAAACAATTAAACCTGTCCTTAAATGGGTTAGCCTACAGACCTACAGACTCCCAAAACCCGTCTTGAGATAAAGGAACGATTTGATCTACTTCTGTCTGTTCAACCCAACCAGTTAGAAGGAGGGACTGGGGAGAAGGTTCTTCCTTCGGCTTGCGCCTCCGGTTCTTAGTGTACCCCCCAGCCGCGATCGTTTGACTCTGCTCCCCTAGCTAGACATCAGATTGAACAGTAGAAACAGACTAATCGAAAATAATCTCGTTCTGAGTTCTAAAGAGCAAGTTCAATCCTTAAGGCCAACGTCTACTCTATTTTATTTAAGGCTAGGTTTGAATGTGCTTTGGAATGTGATGGGCCCTTTAAATGGGTTGTGCCCTTAATGATTGATTGATTTGTGTGTGCGTGCACAACCAGTGGTTTTCAAGCAAGATTATTTTTGATGTGGTGAATTTTAAGGTTCAAATCTTGCTTAGTAGCTTTTAGGATTCAACTTAAGGTGTTTTCAAACAGGTTTCGTTGGCACACCAGGTTTTGCAAGCACAGGTGAAGATGTTTTCCTTTAAAGTTTAAAAAGAATGTGGAGTGCCTGATAAATCCCTAAGAGTTGAACCTAATTGCCAGCTACTTGATGAGTTTATTTATTTGAAGTGGTGCGGCCAATCAACTCAAACAATTGGCCTGATGCACCACTTAATTAGGCACACAAATGATTACCTAATCTGATTTCTACTCAATTATGTGTTTGAATGTGTGTACCGATTCCTGAGGTCAGTTTACCGGTTGAGTTTGAAAATCAGATGAGGTTGTGTACCTCTTTGGGATTTTTTTTAATTTTTTTCTTTTTTCTTTTTTTTTAATATGGGGATTGGGGTGAGTATGGGTGTCAAACAACAAACACAGCTCCGGTCAATGCACTCCTCCGCCTCGCGCATGCACCGCTCCGGCCGTGCGCTCACCGGTGAGATCCCACACGAGCTCGCGAGCTCACTCTCCTCCTCTCCTTACGTCGCTCCTCCTCGACGCCGCCCGCACGCTCTCTCGCTCGTGCTGCCTCTCTTGCTGGAGTTGAGAAGAAGAGGGGAAGGGGCTGGTGGCTGAGAAGTGAGGAGAGACAAGAGAGGAGGAGGGGGTTTTATAGATCGGTGGGTTAGGGTTTCACTGGAGGTGGGGAGAAAGAGAAGGGGAGGAAAAACGAGAGTGCTGTCTGCGCGCAGCATGCACGCAGACACGAGCTCGTACTCAAATTTTTCAATTTTCAGACATCTGGGAATGTGTCCAGACGTCTGACCCACAGTCTAGACGTCTTAAAAGGCTCAAACAGCACAAGTCTTAACAAAGGGTCACTCAATAATTGAGAAATGAGATCTTTCTTGGTAGCATACAAAGTGAGTTCGCAACAACTATAGGACTAGTTGCTACCAGATCCTTAGAAAAAGAGGTCAAACTCTTAAGGCTATTACTAACAAGATAGGTGAGGATAGCAATAGTTAATTGGTTGAAAGTTAAGATATACAAAAGATGGCTATGAGATACAATTACTAGAGCTTGAAGACTGGGTACAAGAGCATTGACCAACTTCACACCTGAGGGATTGCACTTGTTGTTGGACTTCACCGAATACCTTATGGCATGAATTGATGTAAAGACTCAGGTCCCACCAATCAAGTAAACCCGATGAGAACCCAGTCGTCGAGTACGAATTATCCATCTAAATATAAGATCGTAGTTATCTAACACATAATCATAAAACAACAATAGCCAAACAAGTAAATCATAAAGCACTAATTAAATAAATGAATAAAATACTAACCATGATGAATGATGTAAACCAAGAGTATACAAATAAGAAAGATCTTCAATTGCAACTACCAACGTTTATTATCAAATCACACCTGACTATGAAGTCCAGAGAATTACGTCAGTAGAAGTTGAGTAGAATAAAACAATGTAAAAATAACACAATGGGTAAGTACTATTCATATGTTAAGCCATCTATTTAGACCTATTTTTTAATCAATCATCCAATTATTTTAGTAAGCTAATGCCCATTTAGTTACAATCATCAAGCTCTCAATCTATGCCTTGAAGCATAAGATGATTTGACATGATATCCTAAGGAGTAAAATCGATGTAAGACACCCTCTTGGTTAGGAGCATGTCTTATACTCATTCTACACCTTAATCCATCACCATGGGGTCATTGTGAGGAGTGGTGGCTACAAAGTGTGGCGTGCCATGTGAACACATGCTAATCTCACAGGTTGAACCATTGACATTCGTTTATCTATTCATCTATAATAAAACTTACTCTAACTCTCGAGCCATGCACACTACTATCTCAGTTGGCCGCTAAACTTAACAATGATTTACAGGGAAGCCAACAACTCCCTGACCAGTCCAACTAGTCTAAAATAGATCAATGCTACAAGCAAAGTACCGATGAGTAGAAAGAACTGAACCTGTTATCTCAAGTTTGATTCTGACCAATCCATCACCATCAAGTTTAATAAATAATTTTGGATAATTGAATTAGTAATACTAATTCAAGTCATGTCTTTTAATTACCCAACAAGCCTCAAACATTATCTAAGAAGTTGTTCAACGTTCATTCCCAATTAAGCTCTTATTAATGCAAGGAATAAAATTGGGTACTTCAATTATTAGTTTCTCATATATGAAATTTAGGTATTTATGTTCATTCCAACTCGATTATAAGAACCTGATTATCTATTGATCTTAATCCAATATTTCTCCAATTCAAACTCATCGATTTTAGAGGCAACCATAGCATTATTAACAAAATAAACTACCTAAAACAGTAACAAAAACATGTTTATGGACTTTAATCTCAATAGGAATCAGAAAAACACGCTAAATAGTGCACATGCGAAGAAACCCACGATACAAACCAAAATGCATAGGGAAAAAAGAGGCCACTCTACATAACATTGACGGGAGCTCATGGTGACTTTGAAGTATGCGTCTGAGGTCAAGTGATGCTGGTTAAGCATCCCTTGTAATTCGTGCATGCACCAGGCTAGGTTCCTAGGCTAGGTGCATTGAAAATTAGGTTCTTGTGCACGTTAGAACACAATATTGAATTTTAAAGTCTGAAACAATATTCAAAAGGGAATTTAGGACTCACCAATGCATAGTACACATCAAGATGATTTCAATGATATCTTATTTGTGAAAAATGGATGTCGGGAAGGCCCTAAACCGCCCGAAATACGTAAGTAGCTTGAATTGGGCTGGTTCAGGTGAACTAGGCACACGACCCCCCATCCCCCTCCCACACGTGCTGCGCATGTTGCTTATGCATGTAGCGCTAAGCACCCATCCTCGCACTCCCTATGCTTCGCTTCGAGCTTGCCCTATGCACCACTACGCACACCACCTCACCCATGCGCTATGCGTACTCATTGCATGCTACATGCATTTGCCCACGTGCACCGTGCACACCCCGCCTTACGCACGCCTGCTGTATTCAAGCATTTTCTCTTTCCTCTCTTCTTCCTCTTTTCTTCTTTCTTCTTCTCTCTCCTCTCCCTCAAGTTGTGTGTAGATTTAGAATAGAAATAATGACCCAAAATCCTAATTTGGGTCTTACATAGTCCACTAATTTAGAATTTGGATTAGGAAAGCTTGGATTTGACAAAAATACCCTCAAACGTGAGTTTGATCACACCTCATTCCTATTTGTCTTATTTTTGAGGTAACTTGAGCTACACACTTCAAATTTGCACAAAACAAGTACCATTAAAAAGTTTACGATGAGAGGAATCCAACGATACTACATATGACTCCCTTTTGAAAATGTTTCATCAGGGGTTACCGAAAGCACGTTTTTCACATTTTATGAGGCATTCTGACTTGACCTGGCCCCGACAAGTACCGATGGGTCCAAACCGATGTGATCGACTCCAACATGACTCGAAACCCAGCCTTTTGGCCATTACAAGTGAACATTCCTATCTTTCTTTCTTGTTTAACATTCTCAAACAAAAAGGGAATTGCTAACCCTTTGTTCTATTATGGCCATGTCTTCCTCTCCATGGTGCTTCTTATCAAATCCATAATGAAGTAGGGAAGTATAAAACATTAGGCACTTTGTGAGGAGGGGTGTCGTAGACCCTTCCATTACAAGCCCTTGCAGATGTTATCATAGGAGGCTAGCTAACCATGTGAATATGATTAGATGGCCATAGAGTAGAGTTGTGATGGATCATGGAATAAAATCAAAATATAAAGAGTCAATTAAAGGAGGATAACGTTAAAATCACAAAGGAATTAAGAAAATAAAATCAAGATTTGAATGAAGGGAATAAGGAGCAAGGAGAGAGAGTTTAGTGATGATAAAGCTTATAGGATTCCTTACTAGTTGAAGAATAAAGTATAATTGATTCCAAATTTGGAGTCGTGCAGTGTGACCAGCAAATAAGATGGGATATATAATGGTAATAAAATCAAATGAGGTGCATATGCTTGTTTCCAAATTTGAAATCAATTATTTTGTGATTTTTGACATCATATATTGTAAGGGATCACAAATTCTTCTGACTTACTTATTTAATTGTAAAATAAAAAAAAAGATTGATAAAAGTTGACATTAGTAAATAATGAATTCTCAGTTTAATTTTTACTATTTTGCATAAGTATACAATTCATTTTGTATATAAATCCTTTTTACAGCGTACTGATTTCTTGTAAGGTTGCCCATTAGTTGTTGCATGTCTGGTATAGATTTAAAAAGAATTCTAGATAAATATTAATGAAATCATTTTCACTTTAGGATCTTAATTGTTCTTGAATTGAACATAATTTAAATTGATGCAGTTTTTACACATTTCCTTTGTGAGGTTATAACTCGGATTATCCTTAGGAAAAATCATATAGGTAGTTAAGTGGTGATAAATCATACATGAAATTTATAAACTAATTAATGATTTTCTGAATGTAAGGTAGACTGTGATAAATCATAATATAGATTTATCGAAAAATAAATTCTCTACAAAAAAAATGGGGGATATATATAATTTTTGGTGGTATTGCTACTATTATTTACATTTTCTCCTTTGATGAAAGGAGTATTTCTCAACCCTTATATAACACGACATAGTTATAACTCTTGTATTTCCGATGATGACAAGATTTATGTTCAAAGTTCCTGAGTGTGTAATTAGTTTTTTATTTTTATTCTGGATAGTTTGAAGACGGTTCTTGTTTTGATAATAAGATAGGAAAGTTAATGTATTGCAAGTATGGGGTTAATGACCACGGTTTAATCATTTTTATAGTTGTGGTTGAATTTACTTTAATATTCTGATTAATTATTAACTGGCTAGGCTAATGAATTACCTGAAATTAGTAAATTTGGTTATAAAGGTTGGAAAATGAAAGTTCTTGTGGTTTGTTGAATGTGGTTGATTTTGTTATGGATTTTTATGTTTTGCATACCTCACACCTTAACCATTACCTAACCCCTTCGTGTTAGTCTTTCTACTCTGTAGTTACCTTACTCACAAACAAATGCTTTTAGAATAGTTTCTATATTTTTCTTTCAGTTTATTATCAAGAAATTAGATTTCTTGTCTAATTGGGATGTCGGAGAGGTATCTCAAGTTGTTTTTCGGCTGAGTCCATAACATCCTAGTTTATTCCTTTTAAGATTATTACTATCTCTTTTAAGATTGTTATGAACCACTTACTTGCACATCTCCTTTTGTACTTACATATTCGCTCGAATTTCGGGAACGAAACTCCTTTTAAGGTTGTTATATTTGTAAAAACTCGAATCCAGATTTTCAAGTTATTTCCGACTAAGCATTTTGAAACGAATCTATTTATTCTTTTCGAGCGTGAATTGGATTTGTGTAATTCAAAAATAGGAAAACTTACATTGTTTTGTCAAATAAGATTATCCTAAAAAAATATGCCTGAAATATGACAAAATTAGTGTCTTTAAATTCCTTTAATCGTAAACTTTCAACGATATGCAATTTGCACAAATCTAAATTTTGTGATAAAAGTTACATGAGAAAAATAAAATTTTGTAGAAAAGACTTATAAGTAAATAATGAATTTGACAATAAAAGAAAAAAAAAATCTAAGTCCGTGGATTGGCGGCACGTTTTCGTGGAGGAAAGGATTTTTTTTTTTCGTTGTTTGTTGTGGTCATCGATTGGGTATAAAAGGAGCGAGGGAGAGAGATTGGAATAAAGAGAGACAGAGAGGTAAAGAGAAAGAAAGAGGTTGAGAAAGAGAGAAAGAAATCGAAGAGGAAGAGAGGCCGTCGGTGCGGTGGCCGTCGAATCAACCGTGGAGGCTGGAGGATGGCCGGAGGGTGGAGGAGCGCCGGCGAGGAGCACAGCTGTGCATGGATTTGTTGTGCGTGAACAGTCCCATGCGGGGTTAGATTGCGGAAAGCGCCGGCGAGGATCCGACGAGGGTGTCTGGACGGCGGGAGGTTGCCGACGACGAAGACCGCGGCCTTGCATGGCGTCGTGCATGCGTCGTGTGCGTGGGAACGGAGGGCACGCGAAGAAGAAGCGGGAAGAGGAGGAGACCGGAGAGGAGGCCGGCGCACGACCGGAGAGCCGCCGGACGTCGGCATCGGCAAGGAGGGCCGTCGGCGTGGCAGCGGGAACGCCGACCGGTGGCCCTGCGTATGCACGCATGGCGTCGTGCGTGGGTCGTTGCAGTACGCGCAGGGGGAGGGATCGCAAGGAAGAAGAGGAATAGTTGAGGTTAGAAAAATTGTGAATTTGAAATTATACGTTTTTAATATTGCGTTTTGGTCTCTGTGGAGGTTATTTAATATTATTTTTTATCAACTATTAATGGTTGAAATTGTTTTGCTTAGATCGAGAGCCTTCAAGATCGGATTTAGGCGATTTAGGAGTTGATCTTGAGGTTCTCGAGCGTGTCAAACACATCCGTACGGTTGGATTAGGCAAATTCTGCTCCAATTTCCAAGACGTAGAATTGGGAGACATGTGTGGTATTAAAAGCTTTTGACCTATTTTAGCAAAATCATCATGACCCCCCGACGATGTTAAGTATAGTAGACTCTCTCATTTTTTCATACAGTTTGTCTATATGGTGATTTTTTTCGCGTATTTTACCATTTAGTGTATATTCTTGTCTTTTGCTGGGATGGGACCTATTGCGTATTTCTTGCTATCTTGAGTACTAAAATATTAAATGTGGATGATGTAAATCAGATCGTTAACTTAATGTGTGATAATCAAATTGATATAGTTACCTACTGGATTAAAAGGGGTTAACAGCAATTTATTAGACTATGTTCATGAATTAACTGAATTATGATACACTTAGAATATGGGATGTAGTCTTAACATTGCATGTATGAAATGAATTCTATTTTGAGTAAAATTGATATCATCACGATGGTTAAATAATAATTTGATTGGAACAACGATAAGAAATTGAAAATTTCTTAGAAATGGATAAGTTGGAGGATAGAAATTGGAAATTTCTTGGAAACGGATAAGTTGGAGGATAATGTGAATAATATTATTGGAATTAAAAGTAAAATTGTCGATATGGTTTGATTGGATATCAATAAATGATACACTTCTTTGAAAATGATTAAACAATTAGCACGACGGATTTGTTGAAAATTAAAGGAATTAGATAAATGGTTTCAGCCCACTACTCGCCAGATTTAATTGTAGCTTTAGTCTACTATACCAGTTCTGGTCTAGTTTAGGGAGTTGTTGGCCTCTCTACAATTCTTTGGTTAGGCTTAGAGGCCAACTGAATAGCGAATTGCAGAGCTCGAGGGTTGGAGTGGTTTCTTTCTCAGCCGATGGGTGGGTCATTAGCTGTCTATGGTTCAGTGTACATAGCGAGTGTACGTGTTCACGCTATACGATGTAGTTGCCACCCGTTTTCACAATGGCCCCAGGATGATGGAGAGCAGTGACTTGGTGGGTATAAACGATCTTCCTATATAGGAGGGTGGCTTATACCAGTCTTGTGTTGTAGGAAGTTACATAGAAATCGTCTCGTGTCGTAAAACATCGATTAACAGATTGTGGACTATAACAATTTGGGCTTCTAATATATAGAATGAAACTGGATAATAAGATGTTTAATAAATGAATTGATCAAAGTTATAGTACCCATTTTTTCTTGTGTTCGGTTACTATTGTACTTTGCCGTTGTTGTTTCTACTCTATTCAGTTTTTACTGACGTATTTTTGGGTTCTGTACTAGATATACTTAGAATTCACAAGGGAATTTCCATTGTACATCTCCTTGGGCTTATATACGATGATAAATCTTTTGATTAATATTTTATTTATGTTGATTTAATTTATGCAATATGAATTATTTGCTGGCTATGTTTATATTTTATGATTATGTATTAGATTACTTCGATCTTGTAAGTGAGTTCGCTGGTTGTTAGCACATTGCAACTCGAGTTTTGTCGGTTGGCGGGACTCGGGTCATCACAATGGGTCAGGACGCTTGAATAGAATGGTCACAAACTATTAATTTCCAAACCTAGGTTATTGGATGTTTGGTAAAAATATCAGACGTCTTAAAAGTCAAGATCAAATGTCTAATGTTCATGTTAGACGTCTGATCAAGCTGTTTAATTTCTATTTTGACTTTCTAATTCAATTCTAGATTTTACGTAAGTGTTCTAGGATAGAGTATGTGTTCCTAGGACCTAGGATGTCATACTTTAGACTCTTTACAACAATTCTAAGTAAATAAAGAGCAAAAAAACAAATACAAGTACATTAAAATAATTATCTATCCTATTCTTCAATATCCATCTTCTTCAAGCTTTTAGTCCTCAGCAAAACTCCATCTCCTCCAAGTTCCATACTCCTTGATGCTTTTGTTCTCTTCTATCAAGCTCCTCCATTCCTCCATGGTTTTAAGCTTGAGCTTCTTTACACTTGTTTCCACTTGCATTTTATCTGAAATAATAAACTCAATACAAATGTTAAATAGCAAGTATTTTGTTATCATCAAAATCATCGATCGTGATGCATTTGTACCAACACTTCTCATTATGCACAATATAACGGTTGCTTCGCACTTCCAATTGACTTCTTTGCTAACGTCATCAATTGATTAGAAGCAAACACCGGAGAAAAAAATGCAAAACCCATCTCGGTACTCGATGAATATCAAACCCATAGTAACTTTCAAGGATAAATTATGATCTTAATGGCTTTTACTCTTTTCCAAATTTGTAAGTTTACTTGAAATCTTTAAGTGGTTAGAGTGAAAATTATCCCCATATGAAACAAGCATGTTCCTCAAGCCCAAGTAAATGTAGCCAAGATGGCAAAAGATCGTTTAGGCCTCAACCTAACAGGGAAACCTACATTTGTACTTGGTATCTTGTATGACAATTACCTTAGTGTTGCTTACAACCTTTTAAGGATCCTAAAAGAAGTCCTCAAGCTAGGGGAGGCAACAATGACATCCAAAGCTTCCTACCAAAGCCTTTCAATTAGACACCAATTAAGCTAGTTATCCTTAGAAGACGTGGAACATGCGGTTAAATGTCCAACGCCTTTTGTTAATGCTCATTATTTGGGTGATTTGCTAAGCCGTCCTAAGAAGAATGTAACATTTTGATCACTTCTCTAAGCATGTGTATTACTCCATATGCTTTCTAACAATTAGCTTCTCTCGATCAATTCTCTGAGTGAAAATCTTAAACCCTTAAATAATACCTGGAAGATGAATCATCACCTTGAAAGAGGGAAAGGTAGACCACACAATCCAAATATGATCTCCTTGATCAACATCACCTCAGAAAATTAGCTAACATTTCTCACTAAATATCATATCTAACATCTCCACTTGCCCTCATCTATACAAGTGATGAGTTTGGAAAGGCATGTGATCTTATGTTGCATTCCATCCTCATAATTAAGAGAAGTCAAGTACTTGATGGCTCGACAACGATGCTCCATTTACATAGTGCTTATTAGAGTTTAAATCCCCTCCCCAAAGCATATATCTTATCCCTAGGTGGAACTTGACTAAAAATCTTTCTTTGTCTGATTTCAAAATCGTACTCTTAAACTCTCCTTTCTTTTTGTCATGATTCTATTCATTTGATCTTCTTTTTTATTAACTAGAGAAAAGTTCAAATAAAGGAACATAATATATTTGATTTTCATAATTGCATCCACCTTTTTTTTTTGTTTTCTAGGGAATCAAGTATTATGAGGATCCATTGAAGATTAAAGAAAAGCTGTTTGAGTTAAACGAACACCTAAAATAAGTCTATAAAAAAAATAAAGATGAAGTTTTGAATAGGAAACAAAGTCTGAACAAAGTTAAAAGGGAATTTACCTTCAAGAAATGTAGATAGTGGAATAGAGCTCAAGAGACAAGTAAAAACATTTTTCTCCTAATTTTTGAAGACTTGAGTATGTCTTGAAGCAAAGAGTGTGCTTCATTGTGAACATAATCTAAGACCAACAGACCCTTAAGTCCCATAAAAACCCTAATCCTACTATCCTCTCTTTCTCTTTGTCTTGCTCCCCACACCCCCTCTCTCTTAAGCCTAATTTTAAGACTAATTTCCATGACAAATTGAGCTTGAGCCTAACTCTGCCCAATTCGCTAGCTTGACTTAATAGCTTAGCTCAAGTCAATCTCTACTCAACTTGCTAACTTGACTTAGTAAGATTATAGAAATGCTTTAGCATGATAAGCATTTTAAGCTCTCAATGTATTTTTTTGACAAAGCATTTCCATAAACATAATCAAGAGGCCATGTTGCCACACACTTCCTCTCTTTTGCTTTATCCATAGAGTTTTTGTGTAAATCTTCTTTCATTAAGATTGTTATTGAAATCATGATTTATTTCTATCAAATCTTTTCCTAGTCAATAACTTGGACATTTTAGTCCAAAAAGAGAGTACTATCAGATCCATTTCATACTAGAAAGAAAGACAAGCTATCTTCATCATAGACTTGGCTTGCATCATGAACCAAATTCGAGCCAACATAATTTTGATTTGCATGTTAAAGGTAGGTTGGTTCATTTGGTTTGTGAACCTAGCTTGATTTAAGCAAGTCAAACTCAGGTTGACTTTATTGAGCTTGATCAAGCTTGGGCCAGCTTAGGCTTATTAAACTCAAGCCATATTTGTTCAACTCATTCAACTTGATATTCAAGCCTACTCCTACCAAAACCTTAACCTGATGCTACCCCTCTCAACTTCTCTACATGCTTTGCCATCATGACCACCACATCTCCCTCAACTCCTTTGTTGTGCTATGTATCTTCTCCACCTCCTCACCAACATAAACCCTAACCTATTGGTTATCTTTCAACCCCCAAGCAAGGCTCTTCCTAGTTGTGAGAAGGCTTCATCTTCAACAACCTCAATTTGGACGTGCATCAAAGACTCTTTGAACTCTAACAAGATGGCCACCATCAGGTCTTTACTTTAGATTTATTTTTTGTTTATTTCTACTCTCGCTCCCCTCCCCTTCCTTAGTATGGTTCTTTCCTAGTTAGCTTTTCCATGTTATCTCCCTCTTCAAAGTAATCTTCTCTCTCTGCATGTATGAACCCACATGGTTGAATTAATAAAGCTAACATTTTCACCCCTCTATACGAGCTTTTTTCATCTCTTTCATAAAAGTTAATCATATCTCATGTTTTTCCATGTTTTTAGCATAATTTCTCACATTAGTTCACTCTTTGCTTGCATCTTAAGATGATAACTTAGTTTTTTCAAGTAAATTCATCTTTTTCATACTTGGATAATCGCAGAGTATTATTTGCATTTAATAGGTATTTTCTGAAAGCACATTAGAATTTCGTTTCAACATATACAGTACTCTAAAACTTCCTTGCAATAGATACGACCCATACTTGCACATATACTCATCACAATTTCATCATTTCCAGTACTTTATGGTGACCATACTGTCAAGATTTTTATGCATTATAACGTCATATTCCTAAATTCCTTTCTTTCAGATTTTTTTTCCTTTTTTCTGAGAGGTCATGTTCATAAATTTTAATTTTGATGATCAATGCATTACCTGATTCCTCGTGTTTTAAGTCTTGTAACTAAGATTTGCTTGAAATTTGATGAGAGGGGAACACTTGTCATTTCTCCATGATTTTGACGATTATCACTTTTGCATTTGAGGGGATCAGCAATGACAGCAAATGACATCCACAAGGTACTGAAAGAATCTTAGTAAGTGCAAGTTCTATTTGATTTACAGTGACATGATTTCAGTACTAGAGCACATAACATCATAGGGTATACCTCCAAAATTTCGATGCCGCTAGACATGTGGGAAAATAACATTTTTAACTACAGCTCCTAAGAATATGGTTATTAGCTCAATTTCTAATATTTTACTCATGTGAGGGATGATTGTATACATCCAAATTCTGTGGTAAAACCTCGGGAGCAGATACCAGTTCAAGGTTACTACTATTGCTGGCAGTTAATCAGCCACCTAGCTGTCTTTGCTTTCGCATTTCCCTTGTTTCAAGCTTCTCGTCAGCAAAGGACAAAAATCTGCGAAAGTGGCGGGCAGATGACCGGGAACTTCCTGGATCAGAAGAATCCACTCTTCCCTGATCTGAGCGTTGACAGTATTCACGGACTGTTAAAACAAGATACATGATCAGAGCAAGAAAGCATGCTATCCCACATATGAGAAACAGTCCTAAAAAACTCCTCAGGTGAAGGCGGTCAGCATCCAGTTCTGTGTTCTTAGAGCTACAGGCAGCCCTTGTCAACCATTTGTCATGAATACGCTGGAGATCGCCATTTTCAGAGAGAGTTAGAATGGCTGTTGACATGTCAACAGCCAAGGGAGAGTCCCGTGGGAATGCCTGCAAAACAGGGCGTAAGCCACGGTCAGATCAAACAATACCAAATGATTTGGAAAAAGACAGCGGCAAGTGGACCTAACATAAAGGGTATGGCATCAACTGACTAAATCTGCTGCAAATTTACTCTGCAGATGAGAATAACAAAGAGCTAAGTCACCTAATGTCATCCCCAGAGTATAGGTTAACACTCTGGATTCTGAGTTCTTAGTAGTAGAGAGGACTCTGAACTTGGTGAAAAAAAGGACCTTTGCTTATCAAATAATAGGGCCTTTTAATATTTATGGCTATTATACAACAAAAGGATAAGCTTATCCTTCACTTCATGTCTCTATGTCCCAGAAAGGTTAAAAATAAAAAAACAAAGGTGGAAAATGTAGAAGTTTTGCTGTATCTGTTCATATATCATCCTCTTCAAATATTTTCCCCGGTTAAACTTAATCCTGTGAGAGAAACTTTTACATTTTATATTTACCATTTTAACAACGAAGTTAACAAAATATCCCTCTTGGAAGACATTCATGAAGTTTATCTGTTTGTCAGCTTGGAGGTTTCAAGTTCACAGGGCATGAAGTACCTCAGCTTTAAAACAAAATTATGCTACATAAATCATATAGTGTCAAGAAGAAAAACAAAGGAATTTGACTGTGTCGATGAATTTCATACAAATCCCCATCCACTTTTGGTAAATTCTGAACCAATAACTGTGAATTTGCACTGTCTTGACAGAAACAGATCAACATAAGGGCGTTCGTCCACGATAGCAGCAACACCTCCATTTCTAGGACCAAGCTCAAGTGCTTTAGCATAATCGTCTGGAGTATAGAGAGTTTTCAGTCGAGATCTGGCAATTCCTAGCTCGTCTACCATGTAATTTTCTGCAAAAGAACCAACTTGAAACCCAATAGGTTCATTACTTCTAATTAAGCCGTCAATTCCTTTGACTGGAGATGAAAGCTGCTGTACGGTAAGAATAGAGGTAAGACTTGCAGTATAACTTGATTGAATTATTAGAACCACAAAAAGCCATATTACGAGCACAAAGCGTCCCAAGGTGCTCACAGTATTCTCCCCTGCAGATCGTGCAAGGAAAAAGGATTAGTTTGTTCTTGTCAACAATGATCAAAGCCAAATCAACAATTCTAAATCATAAATGAAGGAATCCATTGACACTTACTGTGGGAAAAAAACAAGGTTGAGAAGGTGAACCTGAGATGGTACACAGAAAATTTATATGTTAGAAACTTGGGATGATGATACCACTGGAAGTTCTAGATCTAGCACTTTCACGGACAAAATAGGAGGAGTTATATTGCTTAGATTTTATGTCTAGCTTTGAATTGCAAAGAAAGCATTATGCATGTGGCCCAAATTGATGTACGAGATCCATGTTGCCTTGCCTGCTTGCATTTTAATTTAAGGGGGAGAGAATTTTTAAAGTCATCAGCAGCGTAATAATTCTTGTTGCAGGAATTTATGATGTTAGTTAAAAAAAAAATGAATGTGCACACCAATTGATGTTTTGGCTCTTGCATGATCTTATCAATCGAATGCTATCAAAACAGAAGCAATATTCATCATGAAGCCAAGTTTGAAGCTATTACATTGCAAGTGTCTATGGAAATCACATAATCCATGAACTTCTAACAGAAAATATTAGAAGAAGAACGAATATGTGGCTATTCAACCTGCTAGAATTGGAATGAAGCAGTAGTATCACATCTTCAAAACCCCCAAAACAATAGGAGTTGTCAATGCACAAGGACAGACTTACCTTGCTAGTCAAAGACACTTATTTACTGCTAAAGGATGGTGGTGTAAGGACAGGTATTTACAAGGAAACACGGAAACAGAATCTACCCCCAAGAACTTCTTTCCTCATTTGGTTGGACATACTGTAGGTGAAAAAGCTCTGAGGGTCATTCCTGACACCTTGTGATCACTGCTCAACATGATCTTGTCCTCCCTTTTGTCCCAGGAAGGAATGTGCTTACTGCTATGGTCTTTGGTTGACGCATTTAATCCCTCTTTCCTGTACCAGGAGTGCCTGTACTTGGGCCCTACCTGGGTCTTTTCAAACTTTCTTAACTTCTTTCTACTTAGATGAATGAATGGAATCTTTTTTGACTTGCTCCCATAACAACTTCTTGACCACAAATATATCGAAATCACCAGGCACTGTACACAAGCATCAACCTATTCAAGTGATATTTTCACTAACAACTGCATGGGTTAGTATTTGAGCCCCTTCATTCAGTAGAAGTCGTTTTTCAGCTCTGATTGTTTTTATATTCTGTTTAAGAAATAATTGTTTTCAGCAAATTATTCTCTGTTTAAGCAAATTGTAAGTTTGTGGTTGGACACTGATTGCACTAGTGAAGGCAAGAAAAAGAGAACACAGTTTGACACAGACTGCATTAGTAAAGGCAAGCGAAAAACAATCTTAGGAATAAAAATATGTACGTAACTTGGGTAATTTCCATTTTGCAAAACGAATTCTATCTGGAAAAGTAGATTCCACATTCAAGATGACACAAGTTTCAATTAATAAAATGTTACATTTTCAATTGACCATACCAAAAGATTGTTGCCACTTGCTGCTTTGGTGGTCCACGAAATTCATCATTATGCCTGTGCTCAAGAATCCATACTATTGCTCCAACAATAAGAAAGAACACCCCAGTGACACACCACATTTTTACAGTGAATGGTTGCAGAAAAGCCCAACCACTTGAGCTTCGTTTCTTTGCTGCAGCCAAAATGACAAGCCCAGACTCAATGTAGGGTTGAGTAAAATCCACAATTTTTGTTCTATTTGTAACAATGGCAATGTCACCTATTGCTGCATCAAACTCCTGCAAAAACCAACAAGTTGGATTGGAATCACTTCTCATATCTTAAACCATTATAATTGAGAGCAGGAAAGTTTGGCTATAGTTCCTCTACTGTTAAATAAAACTAAAAATGAAAGTAAGTTTATTACTTTACCCCTAATGCGACTTTATTCACTAACTCATTATAGCTGGGATTCCGGAGACCATTTCCAAATGGGACAAACCTGTAAGGTACTGCATATGGCAATAGGTTTACAGAAGCAGCAAATACATCTATACAGTACCCCTTTACAATGTCGCTACCTTTGACTTTAGTAATGAATTCCCGATAGGTGGCTCTATAAGGGACTCCAATTTTCAACTTTTTCCCATTGCTTGGGAAAACCCATCCACGTGGTTTCCTACTGGTTTCACCAGGCCAAATTACACTGTAAAGCTGCCGGGAAGTCACAGACTTATTTGGCGGCTTTGAAAATAGAGTTTCAGGAGATAAAACAGATAACCCAGAGTGATTAGACCAGTAGCCAATTGTTCGGAAGCCAGTTCCAATCACATTAATGATGTCATATGCAGGATCAACAATCTGGCGTTCGGAATCAAAAAGAATTCGACCAGTTACACCCATGATGTCTGTCTTCAGAATATCATCCATAAAAAGCTTCCCATCGTCAAACACAGTCATAGCTTCAAGGTGCAGACGCCCATCATCTACATCATGCAATCTTGAATCATTTGAAAAAGAAATAGTCCCTCCATCATTGAAAAAAGCATCCAGTGCCTGAGCAACGATCCATACAGTGTCATATGCATATAGAGCATAGGAGTTAATACCGATATGTATACCATTTGTGTCATTTTTTAGCCTGCTCAACCTGGAGGTTAAAGCTTTTCTCCTTGCAGAGTCCACCATGTGCTGTCTAAGCCCAAGAACACCTTGCATTGCATTAATAGCCTCTGGAGCAAGAGGAGCAGAAGTATCCAAAAGACATGTGAGCCAATCTGTGGCTATCCAAACATACCCATCTCTCACCATCCCAAGATGATGAGCAACTGATAAAACCATGAGACCAGAATCCGGATTTGCATGCAGGACTATGACACGAGATTCCATCAATGCCACTTTCACCAGCAAGTCAGTGATATCATTCCGGCTGCTTCCAGGTGGTAAGGCACATTTACAAGTGATCTTACAGCGTTTATCGGATAGTTTATCACCCAAAGCTGAGACACCATTTCTTCCATGGTCATCATCTACATATATGGCAATCACTTGTCTCCACTGATAGTAGTCAACAATATCAGCAACCGCAGCCATCTGAAACAGATCACTTTGCGTGGTCCTGATGAAGAAGGGATGCTGCAAAGGAGATAATGTAGGGTCTGTTGCTGCAAAGGACAGCAGTGGAACTCGAAGCTCGGTGACAACATGTAAAATGGCATGAGCAAGAGTGGAAGATTGAGGTCCGACAATTGCAACAATATCTGTCTCCATGAACTGCAGCACTGTTGTAGATCCACATTCAAAAAGATTTCCAAGAAACATTGCCATTCAAAAAGTTTTTTGTCTAATATTGACATTTATTAACTACCTGAGAAATTTGATAAGGATTAGGAGATGAACATATAAATCGATGAATTATCTCTTCTTAACACCAAGAGGATATGGATATGGAGCCTTCATTTGGCAAGAAAATAGGTTAACAAAACATGTATATCTTTTTCTAGATATCCTTATCCATATCTCCATTTATTTCAAACATCCATACACACTTAAAAATATATAAATAAATGATATGATGATTTTATTCATTCTTGAGCATGTTTGATCTTCACTTTGAAACATTGGATGGATATAACTACCATTAATGGATGTAACCATGTATGTATATGGATCTTCAATATGTTCACAATTTCCATATTTGATAAACACCAAGTCCTGTTTCTTTTGGAAATATATATAATTTTCCAGATCATAGCTTATGCATATCAATATCTGTTTCTGAGAGATAGGGATGGAGGGGAGAGCAGACATATTCATATCCAGTCCTTATCCTTATTGAGTTGCAAACTTAATGAAGAGGTAAGAACCATGAGTACAACAATATACCTTCCATCAAGCCAAAGAAACCATTGCACTCGGTATTCTGCATTTTAACAAGAAGCTTGGTATCACTGAGAATATTTGAATTGGAATTGACATCATCCACTGCAGCCTCAATGGCGATCTTTGCTGCTCTTCCTATTGTAGAGTTGAAGGTGAAAAGAGCTCCTAAATTGACAATTTTGGGTTTGGAAGAGACACCATCTCTAACACCTTCAGAAAAAGTAGAGATGTGAAGAACCAGAAGCAAAAACAAGATCATCTTCTTCTGGGAGATAAGACGACAAAGATCGGATTGCCCAAGCATATTTGACCATGAAGGGAGGAATACGCAGTTGCTGCACAGTTGGGAAGGATGAAAAATTCCAACCTTGTTGAACAACACGCGATAACTCATCACAGGGGACTAAATGGACAGAGAGCAAGAAAAGGGAACTGCATCTTTTCCTGGAATCAAAGGGGGCATTGTTTTAAGAAAGGAACGGGATGCTTCCAATCAAAGCAGAGAGCTTTTGCCCCCTCAACGCATAATTAAGAAGCTCTGCAAAAGAAGACAAGACAAGAAGGTCCCATCAAGAACTCTGGAAACAGGAGAACGGGGCAGCTGATCTTAACAAGCATGCACCATCTAACAACCACAGGTCTCAAGTGAGAAAGCTCAAAGACACCAACCTAGGACTAAGAAGAGGCGAGGAAAGATGTGGCCAGTCAAGCCAGGCCCACCAAGCGAATTCTAGAACAAGAACAAGCATAAAGGGCTACAGAATCTGGAAAGGAACATTAGAGGAGTTGGGTACCCCCAAAGTCGCTTCCTTTTCACCCACATGGAAACCTGCAGCTCACTGGGGCATTTCGTCGAACACTGGACGTGCACAGCGAAAGCAACCGACGAGAGACCCACCCTCCGACGACTTCTTTTTTTCTCTTCTTCTTCTTCTTTTTTCTTTTCTAATCAGGTGTCCAAGCGGGGTGCTTTTGCTTGGAATCAAATGGGAGGCACATGTGCCATCGCGGGGAAAAAGCGAGGGAATAATTATTTTTTAATGCGGGTTTGACTGATGCCAAAGGGGTGACGGTACTCTCTCTCCTCCTCTCCTTAAATAGCACTACTTGTGGCTACTTGTGGCGTGGTGAGAAGGCTTCACAGAAAAGAAAAAACAGGGAATTGATATAAATGTCCCTGGAAAACATGCGACATTACACATATGCTCCTAGAAGTATCATATCTGCACGTATGCCCTCATCAAGTTGTTCGGTCTCTCATTATATCCCTCCGTAGACAGTGGAAGCTGATAATTAACCATACGTGAAGTCCCATGTAAAGATTGGTAGTTGAACAAAATATTAAAACTGAATAAAAAGTGAGAATTTCATTGATGAGATCTAGGCATTGTGAGAGGTCGGAGTCGTTGTGGATATATAGTTGAGATAGTAGAAGGTGGAAATCAATGAGTTTGTATATCAGGATGACATGGAGGAGGGAAGTGTATGTGTCTTCTTGATATTCTCCATCAAAGATAACAATTTTTTCGTTGGAGTTTAATTTAGGGATTCTTAAGTAAAGAGCATCAATCTTACGGGGCTAAATTTGTTGATATAATAAACGTAGGGTTATTTATGATAGCGGATGCGTGTGTAACCATATGGCTACGATGCTGTCGTGCCTAGTATGTTGTATGTATTCTAATATTTGCCAAATTAACATTCCATATATGGTCTAGAAGCTTTGCGTTGGCGTGACCCGCTTTCGGAATCTTCTTTTGTTGCATGGTCCGTTGGTAGGAAACTGTCAATTAAAGTGATGGCCGGATTTTACAGTAATTCCGGCTTAAGTGAGGGAAAAATAGCCGTCTTATCGATTCCCACCCCCCTTCAATTGTATCCTCCCCTACCATTTTCCATCATCCTACTCGTGCTGCAAGCAGGACCGGACTCGCCGGACGCCACACCGAAGTCCTCGAGGGGAAAGGTGCGGTGGTGGGAGAGATTGCTGGGACTGTAAGCATGAGAAGGAAATTAAAATAAAAAAAAAAAGTAAATAAATGTATATTGTAATGTGTTTTATAATATATAACTGGAAAGAGGTAATTTTAATTGATATATTTTAATTTTTTATTTGTAAAAATTAGTTTTTATAGATAAAAAGTCATTTTTTATATACGAAAAATTATTTTCTGAGTAATAAAATTATTTCCTATAATTGAAAAATCATGTTCTAAGTGAAAAATTATTTACCACCATAAGTGAAAAATAATTTATCACCAATAGAAAGGAAAAACACAGTGGTGTATTTTCATTTTCAACCGGTGTGTATTGATTTTCAATCGGTTGAAAATCATTTCCAATAAACGTATTTTGATTCACTTGATTTTCATTTTTAATCAGTTAATTTTGATCGTGCATTGCAAAACGTATTGCAACACTCGTTTCTGTACTCACACTCTAAAAGAAAGAGTATCCCAACGGAGACTCTCTGTCTCTCTCTATATATATATAGCAGCATGGAAATGGAGATCACGTCATGTATCTTTCTCATGTGGGTACTGAAATGACCCTTCCCAAGGGTTGTTTGCCGTTTCCGAAATCTTTAGATGTTTTTATGCAATTTTAACCCCCTTAGGTTTTATTGTGGGTATGTAGGGGAAAAGAAAAACTTGCAAGGGTACCCCTGCAATTTCTCCCACACCATTCCCCTACCCCACGTACACCACCCCCCTCCTTCACTGTACACCACCCCACCTCACTGATGACACCTCACCCCTCCACCATACCTCTCTCCCATTCCTCCCCACTCCTCCCCATTCCACGCCCCACGCCCCGAGCTCCATATAAGCCCCCTCCTCCTCCATTCGTTCCCACACCGCAGACGAGGAAAGGGAGAGCAGGGAGCAAGAGGAGGAGAAAGCGGAAAGCAGAGGAGGCCGGAGGCCTGAAAGCAGAAGGAGACGAGGAGGTGCTGCAGTTGCTGCAGCTTCTGCGGTGCGAGAGATAGAGAGATCATAAATGGTTCTGCGGAGTTATTTTTCCACAGAATTAGACGTATGATAGTGCATTTTCTTTCGATTATTTTTCTCGCTGTCGAATTTTGACTTCACGTGCATGTGTCAGAAGTTGGGGAGGCGTGTCAGTGCGAGGACTAAGGTAGTTTCAGACGTCTGGGAGCATCTTTAGATGTCTGAAGACACCTCAAATGTCGACACGAAGTTCCAGATGTTCGAAGGAAGGCACCCCGGGCAAGGTGTCTCTGAGTTTGTTTAAGACGTCTGGGACTCTTCCCAGACGTCTAATTTTGGTCAGGGTTGGTGCTTTTGGGCTGTTCAGGGTCCAAACGGAGTCGGATTTTCGCAAACGAAACGTCGTTGGTTTCCATTCGAGTTTCTCTAGGTAATGATACAGTGTCTATGCAGTTTTGAGATTGTTTTATGTAAAGACCCGTCATACTTTTAGCCTTTTAAGACGTCTGGACCCTTTCCCGGATGTCTGAAAATAGAATTTTTGTACGCGCTCTACACTCTGCGGGCGGCACGCAGAACATTCTTCTTCTCTCTCTCCCTTCCTCCCGTCCTCGAACCCTAAACCCCTAAGCCATCTATAAAAGCCCCCCTCCCCTCCTCTCCACTCCACACACCACCACCTGCGGGAGTGGCGAGAGGAGGTGAGAGAGGAGGAGAGCAAGAGGGAGAAGGAGAGTGCGGGAGGAGAGATCTTGGGGAGGCAGCCTTGACCATCTGCAGCGACTGGAGCTGCGGCGACGCGAGGAGGTGCGCGGTGGAGAGCGTTGGGAGTAGGTTCTGGTACTTGAAATTTTCCAGTATCAGACGTCTGGAGTGGAATCCAGACGGCTGACGGAGCACCTGGATGTCTAGAGTTAGGGCCAGATGTCTGAAAGCTCATTTATCGCTAAGGTATGTTCTTTTTCGCGATTTCAGCCATGCAGGCCTCATCGCAGAGTGAATGTCGGGTCTGATTTGGGGGCTGCAACTGTCGTACGTAGGAGCAGCCTTAGGAAGGAGTTGAAACGCTCTCCCACACACTTTTGACATTTAATCAGATCACCAGACGTCTGGAGGTGCTTCCAGATGACCGAAGGCATTGTCCAACGTCTGGAACTGCCTTCAGACGATTGCAGAGGAGGCTTGGACGTCTGAGGACACCGCAGGGACTTAAGGTAAGGTTCTTGTACCTTTTAAGATGTCTGGACTTATTCCTAGACATCTTATTTTTGACAGTAGGCATGTTTTTGACCCGTTCGGGGTTCGATTGGGGTCCGTTTTACGCAAACAAAGTACTTGTAGTTTCCTTGCAAGTTTCTCTACATACTAGAGACCTTTATACACTGTTCTGAACCCTTCTTTTGTATAGTATTCCCTGGTATAGGGTTTCAGCCTACTGCGTGTATAGGACTCACAAAGACGCTTAGGTCTGCAGTTTGAACCCCCATTACTCCCGAATTGTCTGGTAGAGTGGTTTACTTCTGTTAATAATATTTAATAAGAATGTGCTTGTGGAAATAGTCGAATGGAACCCTAGGATGTGGCATGAATCCTAGGATAGAGGAATGAATGAATCTTTTGTGCTGTATGATGTACTTGCATGATAATTTAGCTAAACTGTTAGCAATTTCCTGTATTATAATTATGAGCTACCTATAATTAATGAACAATTACCTATGGAACCACCAGTTGCATGTATCGAATTATGGAAACACGAGCTGGCTGTATATGGATGAGATATGAATTGGAATGTGAAATCTGGATCGGAATAACTGGGGTGAACATGAGCATGAATCCTACGGGGAATTAAAAGTAGAACTCCTGTGGTTAGATGGAAACCTGGAATGTAGACAGGAAGTGTGCTGGCCCTTGAGTATGTGGTACCAAGGAGAGCGACTGTCCCCTTTTTGTGTAGAGCGAAGCTAGCTGCCCTTGGCTTGAGACCCGAGGTTAGGATTGGCCACTCTACACCAACTCCTGTTGGCCCTCGTGTACGCGGTACCGAGGCGAGCTACTAGTGTAAGGAGAGAGCTAACCACCCCACGGGGCCTGGGGTTCAGCTAGCCACCCTACATTGACTTGTTAGGCCCTCTGGGCAAACCGAGGTAGTCAGACGAGGGTGCGCGGACTATGGAGGGGCGAGACCCTATTTGGTTCTGAGGGGCGAGACCCCTATTCTGAGAGGGCAAGGGTCTATACTGTTCCGTGCTATACTTTGGGCGTACCCGCTAACGGAAACGACTGACCTCATGTTAGTGCGGGGTAGCTAACCATGCGCTTATCACGTGTGCCGTAGTCACCGCTACCTCTTGCCAGTGACCTCGGGGTGGTTGACTGGGTGTAGGATTACCATAGGGGACTCTCCCAGCCAGGAGTGCACCACGTGTACCTTCTACTCTTCGGAAAAGACTACAATCAAGATCATTCCCACAAGGAACATGCTAGATCAAGAATATCTGGATGTTTTGAGAAAAATGGGTGAAAAGGAAGTACACATACAACAAATAAATAGAAAAGAGAATTAAACCTATTGCTTCTACTGTTTTAGATAGTATAGATACCACTCTACTCAGCGTTTGCTGACTCTGTCTTTTCATAACCCTGTTCAGGATCAGAAGTTGAGCAGCCCGAGATTCCGGCTGCGGAGGGTGCTGGGTCCAGTAGAGCCCAGCTGTAGTTTCAACACTTTTCTTGTTGTTTCCCTTACTGTTGTAGTAAGTATCAAACTTTTGTTACTATTATCTCTACTGTTTACTTTCGTTTCCGTTGTTCTGTTGTTGTGGTGGTATGTAATGGAACAACAGTTTTACTTTCCTTTATTGCTTAGTTATATTGCATATGTGAATGTGGTTTACTTTCATACTTTTTTGGTTATTTCTTGTTGGACGACTGAGTCTTGGGATTAGTCGAGGCAAGTCGATCTCGGGTCCTGTAAGGATCCGGGAACGGAGTCGTAACATCTGATATGTCGGTTCATGTTGTAGGTCTCTAGTCCGTAGAGTATACGGGACCGCGGAGATGTCGGGAGCTACCGTACAAGCACCCATTCCACCCGATTAACCGGTAGAGTGATTTTTTCTAATTCCAGAATTAATAATTAATTTGCATGCTTTAGAATTATTCGATTGAACCCTCGGTTGTGAGATGAACCCTCGGGACGAAAGAGATGAATGCATGCTACTTTAGATATATAAATTAAACCCTAGATTATGAAATGAACACTAGGACTAAAAGAAATGCATATGTAGCTAATAAATGAATGAGTTACCGTGGTAAATAATGAGCTGCATGTACGACCTGTAATACCTGCCTATACTGAATAATCTATTGTGGAATCTTGAGCTTCCTGTTATGTATCAGATATGGAAATGAGAGTCTATGTACAAATCCCACAGAGAATTTAGGAAGAAACCAATAATACTGTAGTAAGAAAAACCTGATGGTTTTGGAACACATTGCCTACAGGCGACTGTTCGGACTTGGCTAAGGGATATGAGTTGGCCCTCGTGTACATGGTACCGAGGAGAGCAACTATCCCTTTAGAGTAGAGGGGAGCTTGTCGCCCCTTGGGTTAAGACTCAGGATGGGTTTGGCCACTCTACGTCAACTCCTGTTTGGCCCTTGCGTACGTGATATCGAGGTGAGCTACTTAGTGTAGGGGGAGCTATCCACCCCATGGGGCCCGGGGTTAGGTATGGCCACCCTACACCGACTCTTGTCAACTGCTGGGCAAACCGGGATAGTCGGACGAGAATACGTGGATTGTGGAGGGGCGAGACCCCCATTCTGTTTTGAGGGGCGAGACCCCTGTTCTGAGAGGGCAAGGCCCTGTACTGTTCCTTGTTATATGTTTGAGCAAACCCACTAGCAGAAACGATTGATCGCGTGCCAGTGCAGGGTAGCTACCCGTGCGCTTATCACGTGTACCGTAGTCACCGCTACGTCGCGACCGTAACCTCAGGGTAGTAGACCGGGTGTAGGATTACCACGGGGGGACTCTCCTAGCCAGGAGAGTGCCACGTGAACATCCTGCATTGCGAGAAAACTATAAGCAAGATCGTTCCCTTAGGGAACAAGAAGATTGAACAATATCATGAAACTTGATTAGCGTACTCGACCCGGAAACACATAAATCAGGAACGGATAAAAATAAATAACCAACAATTGAATGTTTAGCTGATTGCTGTTTTAATTATGTTGCATGTAAATAACTTAACCACCACTCTACTCAGCATTAGCTGATTCCAGATTTTGTAACCATGTTCAGGTCAAGGATTCGAGTAGCTATAGCCACCGGCCGCTGAGGGCATTAGGCTCAGTCGAGCCCATGCATAGCTCCTTTCTTTTGTTCCATTGCAGAGAGTTTTTGTTGTAGTGAGTACCTATAGCGTATTTTCTGTTGTGTTTCTACCAGTTTCCTATTGTGATGGCTATAATTGTAACTGTACTTTTCCGCTGTATCATGTGAAAATCTAGTGGTTTCCTGTTCCCTTTCCTTTATTATCAGTTATATATTTTCTGCTTAGTTACATTACTGATGGTTGTGAAATGAATATGTATTTAGTTGTTTCTCGTTGGACGATTGGGTTTTGGGGTTCGTAGATGCGAGCTATTCTCAGGTCCTATAGAGAGCTAGGGGCAGATTGTGACATGTACTCTCTCTACTTGGGTGATACATTTAAAATATCATTGGCCATATTTGTCATCGTCATACACAATGTTATATGTCTCTTACAATGCATGCTATGGGACTCATCACCCACCAAAGAGCAAGAAATCATCAACGCTTTTCACCTATAACTGAAAATTATCAATGATATTTGGTTATTAACTAAAAACAAAACAAAAGAACACCGATGCATTTTAATTCAAAATAAAAATCATCAGTATAAAATCAAAAATTACCGATGCATTTTGATTCAAAACAAAAAACATTCATACATTTTCATTCAAAATAAAAAATCATCAATGATTTCTTCAGTCATGAGTGGTGGTGGCTATTTTGAATGATGGACTCAACCAATGGCAGTACTTACATTCATTTTTGCATGTAAAATCACTTAACAAATTTATACATTAAATGCTAACGTACACTATGAAAATCACGTATGTTACATTCATGCAGAACTGTGTTGTTTGGAATGGAAGCCTCTAAATTCCAAGGCCCTGACGGGTTGCCTACCTTGTTCTTTCAAAATTCTTGGGGAGTGGTGGGTAAAGATGTATTACACTTTGTCAAGCAATGTTTCCAAACTTCTTCTATGCCTTCCAAAATGAGTAGAATGTACTTGGCTCTAGCTCTGAAGATAGAGAATCCGATGATGGGAAAAGATTTCAGACCTATGAACATGACCAATACCTTGTATAAATTGGTAGCGAAACTTGCAGTTAACAGATTAAAGCCAGTCCTATTGAGGTTAACATCTTATAATCAGTCTGGTTTCTAACAAGGAGGCAAATAGCAGATAATATTATTCTCGCACGAGAAGTTATTCATGCTATGAAGACATCATGAAGAGCAAGAAAGGAAGCATGGTCCTAAAATTAGACATGGAAAAAGCTTTTGATAGACTTGAATGGAGCTTTGTGATGTCTTCTCTTAACCAATTGTCCTTCCCTTCTTCTTTTGTGTCTTTGATTATGTCTTGCATAAGTTCTATGTCTTTTGAGGTTATAGTCAATGGTTCCACAAGTAACACTACTTATCCTACGCGTGGAGTAAGACAAGGCTTCCTCCTCTCTCCCTACCTTTTTATATTATGTTCAAAATATTTTACTCGTGCTTTGATTTATGCTTCTCATATGAACCTCATTTCAAGATATAAATTAGCAAAAGAGGTTGCTCCTCTCACTCATCTTATGTTTGCGTATGACACCATATTATTCATGGTGGCCTCTATGTTTGAAGTGGTGCATCTCAAAGCAATATTAGAAGATTTTCATAAGCTTTCAGGCCAGAAAATAAATTTCATAAAGTCTAAGGTCTTCTTTAGCAAGAGTTCGATGATATGAAGAATTCTATCACCTCCCCTCTAGGAGTAAAGGAAATGTCCAATATTGAGATTTATCTTGGATGTCCACTTCTTGATTCTATGAGGAAAAGCAGCTTGAAAAACTTGGTCCTTTCAAAGTGCCAAAAAAAAAGGCGGGTTGGTGACGAAACACAAGTAGGGTTATTTAATATGGTGATATTAGCTTCGAAATGTCTATAATGGGAGTGATTATCTACAGGAGAATCTACACAGTTTATCAAAATTTATTAACCTGGACTAAATCAAAATTTAAGATTGTCAATTTTAGTCCCAGGATCAAACACAGGGAGGCAGTTTTGGAGTTAATTGATTTCTACGCGATTCCTAACGACGGTTGATTTTCGTTCGTTTATTGTATTTTTATATTTTTCTTAATTTTAGATTTTTTGGATAGTCTTGTTCTTGAGATACGCCCTCAAAATTTTATCTTTGGCTACACGCCAAAAATTGGTCATTGGCGATTTGCCAAAATTAAGTTTAACAATTGACCTCACTACATGCGAGATCATGTACCTGCAAAAACAAGAATTACCTTTTTTATTTTATACTTTTTTGGTCTTTTCTTTGATCAACAAAATAAAAGACAAGGAGAAGAAATGTGGAGAGAAAAGTCCGGAATGGAAAGGAATAGAAATACTTAGCTTATTTATAGATATATATATATTGTATAATATATAATATGAGGAGTGGAATTGAATCAAAGATCCAAGGGAATGTAGCACATGTTAGTGTGACCATCATCTAAGGAGACATGATCGACACTAACAATGCGCTGCGCATGATGTGGAGCTGTTGTATGGATGTTTGTGTGGAATGCTTGATGTGCGCAAATATTGGGAATATATGCGCAACTGGTGCGAATATACTCGCGATGTAATGTGCGGAAATGAGGTGAATGCACGGTATCGTGAGTGAGAAATATATATGTGAATGTGTGTATGAGGGAATGTGTGATATATATATATATAAGTCTATATGTATCTATCTATATGTGTGTGTGCCCGCGTGCATATGTATATATTTGTGTGTGTGTGTGAATATATATATATAAATATGTATGTGTAGGCGTGTGTATGTATGTGTGAGTGACAGTCAGGGGGGGGGGTACGTATGCGGTTGGGGATGCATATGTGTATGTGCATGAGTAGGAAGGAGTGAGCGAGAAAGAGGAGAGAGAGGGCAGGGTAACCAGCTAAGTGAGGATTGCTTAGTCACCCCTTGCGGGAATAGTGTGGGAGGCAGAAAGAGCGAGAATAGTGGAGGGGTAAAAAGCCCACCGGATGAGGCAATTTCTCACCGGCTAAGTTTCTCACTTAGCCGGTGAGAGGGGGAGAGAGAAGGTGGAACCAGCTGAGTGGCACGTGCGTGAGGAAAACCACCGGATAACTGAGAAGTGTTCAATGACTGATAACTTTCGTTTCGCGTGTTTTAAAAAGATATATGCGTTGTAGTATTACCGCGAAAACGATTATCAAATTTTATTTATTACTCGAAATTCAAAAAAAATATTCCAAGGTCGAACTCAGGGAGCAATTCGGTATTTAGAAGCAGAAAATCACAATCTCAAATATGTTCAATACTGATGCAAGGAAGATAAATGCTAGAGACAAAAAAAGAAATAAATTCTTTTTCTTTCTTCTTCTCTTCCCTCTTTCTTCTTTGCTTTTTCTCTTCTCTTCTTTCTCTGTCTTCAGACGTCTGATTCTGTGAATCAGACGCCTTAACTGACGTCTGCTATAGTGCTTGATCTTCTTTTTCTTCTTCTCCTTGGCTTCTTCTTCTTCTTTCTTCTCTGCAGCAGTTCCTTCCTCTTCTTCTCTTTCTCTGCAGCTGAGTCTTCAGCTGTTGCACCTTCCCTTCTTCTTGGCTTCTTCTTCTTCTTTCTTTTCTGCTTGGCTTTCCTTCCTCTTTGTGGCAGCTCCTTCCTTCTCTTTTCTTCTTTTCCTCTTTGGCTTCTTCTTCCTCTCTCTTGAGCTGCTGTTCCTCCTCCTTCCTTTACTTTTGCAGACCTTCTCCTTCAGCAGCACTTCTTCTTTGGCTTCTGCGGTCCTCTTCTTCTTCTTTGGCTCCTTCCTCTACCTTCTTCTCTTTGCGTGGCTAAGTCTTTAGCTTCTTCTACCTTCAGCTGCTGCACCTCTTCTTCTTCTCTTCCTCTTCTTCCCTACAGCTGCTTCCTTTTCCTCCTTCTTCCCTGCACAGCATAGAGAAGCAAAACCTACCCCCTACCCTCCCCGCATCTCTCTTTCTCTATTTCTCTCTTCCCTCTCCTAGAGCCAGCCGGGTAATCGGGTTGGGTACGCGTGCCCAGGACCAGGCCCACCGGCGTACGGTGGTGGGCGAGGAGTGCGCAGGTAGTCGGGTTAGGTCAGGTCCACGTAGGAGTGGGTCACGGAGGAGACCAGGTGGTGGGCGAGGGACCTCCCCCCGTGTTACTTGAGGCGGTAAGCTAAAAACACAAATTCAATATAAATCGCGCACCTTACTCCTGAGTTCATGAGGTGGGACTAAATGCCCCACCCACTTTGTTTACGCGCCCGCAGGAGGGCTTCGCCTAATTGGCGCTGCTGCAATCGCTCGCTAAGCCTGCTCTCTGGCTGGATGCGTGCGTGAGACCCTCGTGCATCACCTAGGACTCTTATGCCTGGAGCACGCGACCTGGAGCGAAGCTTGCAAGCTCTGTGCTTCTGCGTCATTGGCGGAAGGGGACTGAATCTGAAATCACTTAAGACAGCCTTGCGGCCTAATTAAACCAGATGGGGAGCTTCGTCGTGGCACGACGAAAGTGCCTAGGTGGGTGGCTGGCCGCGGGGCGGCCTAGGTGTGCATGCCTAGGTCGCTCTGTGGCTGTGAACGTGGGTTAGGTCGGTGGAGGTGTGCAGTGTGCGTGGCGGTTGGTGAAGGTGCGGAGGATGATCAGTGAGTCAGGGCGGTGCTTAGGGACTGGTCGACGAGGGGTGGGACGACCTATGGAGGTGGAGTGGCCTCGCTGGAGTTGGTGGTTGGAGGTGGAAATGATGGTGGTGGTAGTGGCAGTCGAGGGATCGAAACTAGAAATTAATATGGCGAAAATGAAGAGGGGAGAAAGAGGACTTAACTGAGGCGTTTAGAGCGAAGGGGGAGGCGGAGGGTGAGCGGCGGGTACTGCCGTCGCCGGAGACGAAGAGGCCGAGGGGAGAGATGACGGCAATTACGAAGAGGGTCGGAGGGCGCACGCTGGTACGGCGCGATGCGGAAGAGAACGGCGGAGATGGCTCTGCCTCTGGTACAGTGGCAGAGCGACGATAAGAGGGAGGGAGAGTCATCAGAAGCCGCGGGCAGTTGGCTGGAGTGAGGAGGAGACGAGATTAGGGGGTAATCTTCGAACAAATCAGGCTTGAAGGAAGCGACGAGGTCTAGGCTTCCTTAAATAGGCGCGGGTAGAGGGAGAAGCGCATGGCGGAGGTGGGAATGCTACGCCGGAGGTAAGGCCAGAGGGAGACCCATACCTCTCGAGCGTTCGCACGAGAGGTATGGGGCGTTTCAGGGCATGGGGAGCTGCCCATGCGGTAAGTGACTTCATAGGGAGCTCCCCTTTCAAATCTGGGGGCGGCTCCCCATGTAAACGAGGAGAAACCTCTGCGCAAAGTCATCGGAAGTATGGTCCTTACTGCAATGGCAGAGCGACCGAAATAAAGAAAGAGACGAGAAAATTGAGGGGGTAATTGCAAGGGCTTTCAAAAATTAAGGGCCAGAAAGTAATTGAGTGAACCAAATTGCAAAGTATGTCAAGATGACCTTCCCTTAGGTCTAAATTTTGGTATAAACCTAATTTGGACCTAAGGAATCCAATGGTGAAGTAGGATTTTAGGTTTGACCACGTTTGACAGGACATTTTGTATAAAAACCTAAATTAGGTCAAATATTGCGCATGGACTCCAATCTAGGTCAAAACAGGTTCCAAAGGCCAAATTGAAGGATCTAAACCCTAGAGGATATTTTTCCATGAATTTTAAAGGGTTTATTTAATTTTTATATTTCATGGAACCTTGTGAATTTAAGTGGGTTTGTTTTAGGGTTATATAATATCATTTAATTCCTAGATTTCACAATAACCCTTTTCTGGCTGAACCATCACACTTTTTCTCTTATTAAGTCCAATTGACCTATGTCTAGAGCCTTAGAAATCCCGTTGATGCACTACAATGGTAAAATTACAGTTTTACCCCTTGTTTCATGTTTTCTTCTCAAATTAGTAATCCCCTGAATTAGACCTTCCTTTAGGTTATGTAGGAAATTCTGCTCAGTTTATTAGATCAAAGTAAGCTAGTTAGGATTCATGATGAGGTTCTCATCAGTGACTTGCAAAGAAAATGAATCACGATTGTGTTTCTACAGTGCGAAATAGGGGAGATGAGTTACTGATGAGAACCTCATCATGAACCCTAACTAGCATATTTTAACTAAATAAAATAAACAAAAGCTCCTACATAACCTAAGGGAAGGCCTAAATTCAAGGAATTATTAATCTGAGAATAAAACATGACACAAGGGGTAAAACTATAATTTTACCATTGCAGTACATCAACGGGAATTCTAAGGGTCTAGACATAAGTCAAATAAATCAAATAAGAGAAGAAGTGGGGTGATTTGGTTTGAAAAGGGTTATGGTGACATCCAGGAATTAAATGACATTCTACAACCTTAAAACAAATCCACTTTAATTCACGAAGTTCTAGGCAAGATAAAAATCAACTAAACCCTCTAAAATTCATGTAAAAATATCCCCTAGGGTTTAGAATCTTCAATTTGGCCTTTGGAACCTGATTTGACCTAGATTGAGGTCCATACCCAATTTTTGACCTAATTTGGATTTTTGAGCAAAATGTCTAATCAAACGAGGTCAAACCTAAAATCAAATTTCACCATTGGATTCCTTAGGTCTAAATTAGGTTTTTACCAAAATTTAGACCTAAGGGAAGGTCATTTTAACCTACTTTACAAATTGGTCCTCAATAATTACTTTCTGACCCTTAACTTTTTGAAGCCTTACAAATACCCCCTCAACTTTCCCTTCGTCTTCTGTGAACTGGTCCCTCTGCCACCCGCAGCAGCAGGCCATACCTCCGGCGACATTGCGCGGAGGATAGCGCCGCGCAGGGCATGGGAGTCGGCCCTAGAAATGAGAGGAGGATCCCCTACGTTGTCCTCTTCTGCATGGACCACCTCTCATGCCCTGTCGGCACCCATACCTCTCGTGCGAACGTGCGAGAGGTATGGGTCTCTTCCCCAGCCATATCCCTAGCGACGACGCCAAAAACTGCTGGTCGCTGTCTTGGGCAACCAGTATGTATGTTTTATTACTCGAAAAATAGAAAATTTTTGAGGTCGAACTCAGGGAGCAACACTTGATTTTACAAGCGTACAAAATCACAATTTACAACATGGATATAAACTATTTTACAAAAATAAGAAAGGAAAATTTGTTCTTCTTTTCTTCCCCTTTTTTTCTCTCTTCAAATGCCTGACTCCAGGGTCAGACGACTTAAACTCCACTTGCTACAGTGCTTCTTCTGTTGGTTCTTCTTTTCTTCTTCTCTACTGCTTCTCCTTCTCTTTTTCTTTGCGGCTTTCTCTTTCTCTTCTTCTTCTGTGCAAGGCCTTCTCTGTCATCTCCTTTTCCTTAGGCTTGAGCTGCGTCGGCAGCTTCTTCTATTGTAGCCCCTCCTTGGCTTCTTCTTCTTCTTTCTTTTCTTCAGCCGCATCTCTTCTTCTTCTCTCTCTGCTGCACTCCCTCCTCCTCCTTCTTCAGCTACTGCTCCTCTGTGCGGCTAAGTCCTCAACCGCTTCTCTCCCTTTCTCCTTCTTCTTCTCCTCCTCCTTCCCTGCACAGTGTAAGGTTAGGCAAAACCTAACCCCTACCCTCCCTGCGTCACTCTCTCTCTCTCAAATGCACTCCAGGGTTCGCTCTCTCAGAGTCGTATTCGGGTAAGCGGGTCGGGTGACGCTCCCGGGACTAGGCGCACCAGCGTGGGTGGTGCGCGAGGTGTGCACAGGAAGGGGGTAAACGGATCTGGGTGCCAGGTTTGCGGGGAAGGTGTCGCGGACGAGGCGTGGCGGGGGTACAAGGGACCTCACCCCAGTGTGTTTCGAGGCAAATAGCCTGAAACACAAAATCAATTTATGTGCCAGTGCCCAGGTAAGCAGTTTTTGGCGCCGTTGCCGGGGAGCAACGGGCATTCTAGAAGCTATTAAATCACAATTTCCGATTGGCTATTGACTTAATCTCTCTTTTGTTGTGCAGACACAGGAAGGCAAGAAGGAACAAGCAGCCGTACAACAACCACACCAAGGGATAGGTAATCTTCTATCTTCTCTTTTAAGCCCCTTAAATTCTAAAGAGGAAGAAGAAAAAGAAAAGCAATTTAGGAATTACCTGTCTTTTATGCATAGTAAATCACAAGAGTTGCCTGCTTTTAATTTCAACACATTCTATCTGCATATCCACTAAAGGTAATTAGGGCTAAAACCTTCTTGCTTGAGCCCTAGTTACCTAATCCTGAGGCAACTAATTGGACCAACTAGAGCCAACCTAGGATTCTAAGCTAGGGTTTTAGAAACACACCTTCTAATCAAGAACTGAAAATTCCCAAAAGAAGTGTGCCTAAGCCATTATTTGAAAAGACCTAATAAAGAGAAACCCTAAGCAATCCGGCTCTAAAGTTACTTGAACCATAAAAGAAAGGACCTAATAAGTTCTCACGGGAACTAATAGGTGAAGTTGATCCCTTAGATCAACCAGCCTTTAAATTAGATCACTTTTTGCACACAAAAGGTTAAAGTTCAAGTGAAACCCTAAGCACCTTGATCCTAATTAAAAGTGGTAGACTTAAGAGGTCAAGGTCCCCATTCTGGTCTACCTGGAATCTCAGTGACAAGAGAGGTCGGGTGGGGGAAACCCTGTAACCTGTGGGGGGGCTCTACCGTGTAGATGTCTTCGCAGGGCTCACCCTCTCTAGCTGCCCAGGTAATTCTCAGGTGGACGACTTTTTGATTAAGGGGTATCATCCACCCCGAGCCTCTATAATCACCCAACATTTTGGGTGTCTTGATTGGGTCAAGCACCTTCTAACCTCGTCCAATCCATCAGTGCATGTTCAGTAAGAGGTCCTTGAAACCTCCTCTAGAAATTCACTCTCCCCGAGGCCAAGTGTAACGAGCGCGTGCCCCAGACGTCTTTTAAGACGTCTGGGAGGTGGCCCAGACGTCTGTAAAGACGTCTGGGATCACATCCGGACGTCTGACCAGACGTCCGGGATAGTTTACAGACGTCTGGCGAACAGTTATGCTCGCACGGGATATTCGTCTGCGCGCCTGTGCGCGCAGACCTGCGATCCCGCATCTTCTCTGCGGCTGCAGGCGACTGCGACCGTCTCTCCCTCCTCTCCGCGCGGCGTTAAAAGGGGGAGGGGGCGCGCCTCCCCTCCCGTCTCCACCATCTTCCTCCTTCTCTCCTGCCTGTGCGCGAGAGCGAGCGGACGCGAGGGCGCAGCGGCAGCGGCGGCCGCAGTACGCGCGGAGGAGCTGCGGCGTGCGAGGGCGGGGCTCTGCCGTGAGGGCGAGCTCGCCGGGAGCGGCTTGGCCGGCCGACGGAGGGCGCAGGGCGTCGCGGAGAGGGACCTGCTGCGGGCGGAGCAGCGGACGCGCGAGGTGCGACGCGGGCGGCGTCGCGAGCGGAGGCCGAGCGAGGTTCTGATTCTGGAAAAATCTCCAGAATCAGACGTCTGGACTGATATCCAGACGACAAGGTCGACGTCTGTGAGATCATACAGACGTCTGAAAGGTGAGTTCCGCTTTCTCCTTCTTTTTGTCGACTGACCGTACTGAGGGAGGAGGGTTGGCTGTGCGCAGGTGTTCGGATTCGTCATCCTTTGCGAATCAGACGTCTGGAAGTTGTACCAGACGGCGGGAGTGACTTCCAGACGTCCGGAGAGACCATCGGACGTCTGGGATCTAGGAGAGACGTCCCCACAGACTTCTGGACGTCCGGGGAACCAAGCCGAACAGGTAATTCTCTGATCCACCGTTTAAGACGTCTGGAAGGAGTTCCAGACGTCTGATTTTGCACAGTATTGTCTTTCTCGACCCGTTTAGGGCCCGTTTGGGCTCCGTTTTCCGCGATTCGAGTTGCGTTCGTTTCAGAATTTATTCCTCTACCCGCCTACAGTAGCTATACACTGTTTTGAGACACTCCTTGTGTTTGATCCTTGTGATAGGACCTCGTTCGGTTGCCGTCTTGAGAGTCGCGGAGGCGCGCGGGATTCCCGACCACGCCCCCATTACTCCCGTTGTACCTGGTAGAGTGGTTTTAAGTATTAATAAAATCTGTTAAAGTATGGAACCATAACTAGAACCTAGGGCATTGCATGAATCCTAGGAATGAGAAATATATGGAATGATAGTTCCTAGGTGTTGCATGAATCCTAGGGCCGGAAAACTAGATTGTATGATAGATCCTAGGATATGGCATGAATCCTAGGATGGAAAAACTAGTGGAATGTACATTACTGCAGTCTTGGAAAAATGGAAAGGAATATATAAAGCTGCCTGTAAATTTAAGTAACAGCTGCCTGTTATGCATAAAGAATCATGTTGAGATCATGGAATGTGAGAACGAGAATCTGGAAAGTGAAACATATGATGTTCTGAGATAAAGAGCTGGAACCCTACGGGGAATTAGGAGTGGAACTCCTGGAAAGAAAAGGAATGGAACTGAGATGTAGTTGTACTGTCTCTTGGGTACGCAGTACCAAGGGAAGTACCTGTACCTGTTTTAGTGCAGAGTGGGGCCAGCCGCCCCAGGGACCCGGGGTTAGGATTGGCCGCTCTGTACCGACTTGTTGGCCCTCGTGTACGTAGTACCGAGGAGAGCTAGTAGTGTTAGGAGAGTACTAGCTACCCCACGGGCCCCGGGGTTCTGCTAGCCTCCTTCACCGACTTGTTAGGCCCACTAGGGCAAACCAGGGTAGTCAGGCGAGGGTGCGCGGACTGTGGAGGGGCAAGGCCCCGGTTTGGTTACTGTGGAGGGGTTGGACCCCTGTTACTGAGAGGGCTCTGCCCTGGTTCCGTGCTGTGCTTTGGGCGCACCCGTTAACGGAAACGACTGACCGCGTGCCAGTACGGGCTAGCTACCTGTGCGTTTATCGCGCGTGCCGTAGTCACCGTTACGTCTGTCAGTGACCTTGGGGTGGTTGACTGAGGGTAGGATCACCACGGGGGACTCTCCCGGCCAGGAGAGCACCACGTGCTACTCCTACTGTTGGAAAAGACTGCAATCAAGATCGTCCCACGAGGACATTCGAGATCAAGTAAAGGATCTGAGAAGTAAATGAAATAGTGAGAAAAATTGAAAGATGTAAATAAAGGAAGTAATAGAACATAACAGCTACTGTACACTCTACTGTTGCCTTTAGTTAGTTTGCCACTCTACTCAGCGTTTTGCTGACGTGTTACACTCGTTACCTTTTTCAGGACCAGGTGTTGAGCAGCCAGGGTCAGCGGCTGCAGAGGACGCTGGGCCGAGTAGGGTCCAGTAGAGTTGCCACAGCTTTGTACCTTCTTTTGTTTCTGTTCTAGTGAGTAGTTTTGTTTCCGCTGTACCTTCTTTACCTGCAGTTTTTGTTATATGATAAATGTTGTTTTACTGTTGTGGTGGTGCCTACTGTAGTAGTTTCTTTCCTTACTGCTGTACTTTCTTACTGTTAGTTATATTCATGCTGAATGTGGTTTATTTTACTGTCTTTTGGTTACTTCCTCGTTGGACGACTGGGTCTTGGGATTAGTCGAGTCGGTCCGGTTCTCGTGTCTCGTAGGGACTCGGGAACCGGGTCGTTACACCAAGCCTCGGTACCCTTATTTGTGCGACAACTACTTCACATAGACCTCTCTTCTGACTCTGAACCTAATTCCCCTTCTTCTTCCACAATGGCTCAGCCCATTGAAGAAGAGAATAATCTTGAGCACCAGCTCCAGCGACTCAATGATCTCTTCCAAAACTTCATGAACCCACCGCAGCGCCTCATGATGCGAGATCATTATAATCCCACTGCGGTGGCAATTGAAACTCGAGTCAAAATCTCGACTGGAGGACCTGATTCCGAATTGAAGCCCAACATGATCCATGCCATACCTAAATTCCATGGGCTTAACTCTGAAGACCCCTTCCAGCACATCAAAGAGCTTAAGCATCTGGCCCAGACTTTCGGGTCAGATGCATAGAATCGGGATATCTTACTAATGAAGATGTTCTCTTTCTCCCTTATGGACAAGGCAGCTCATTGGTATCAGACGCAGACCCGCCCAATCAACACTTGGGAAGAACTTCAGTACGAATTTTTGAAGAAGTTTTTCCCCGTTGGTCGGACAAACGCCTTGTGCCATCAGATTACTCACTTTACGTAGCAAACAAGAGAACCTCTTCATGAGGCAAGGGATCATTTTCAGGATCTCATGAGAAAGTGCCCCCATCACGGAGTTCCAAAATGAGAACAAGTCCAGTCTTTTTACCAGGGACTCCGTGAAGATATTAGATTGTTCGTCAATGCAACTTGCGGAGGGAATATCATGGGTCAACATGAGGACACCGTGCGGGAGATTCTCGAGAATATGTGTGAGAACTCCATCAAAAATGACTCCATGGGACTATTCGACCAGACGAATGCCCACACAGCGACGAAACTTAGGGGAGCACATGAGACGCAGGGCCTGTCCGCATCAGTCGACCTAGAATTAATGGCCAGTCGATTGGACAAGGTCTCAATCATTGAGAAGAAGGTGGATGAGCTGACTCAGCACTTGCAGTGAGCTACCTCTGCGCAGAACTCCTTTGCACAGCCCCCTCCTGCATAGGAAACTGTGCATAACATTTTCCACCGACCTTCTCCTAGGATGGACTCTTATCCACCCCCATCTGACTCCTAGATCGGAGGGACCTCTGATCCTTTCTACCCTTGCCGGGGGAGCCCTACTCCCCCATTCTTCGACTTTTCTGAGGATCCTCAGACTTGCGAGGATCTCAACGCCATCCAAAATGACCCATTTTCCAACACCTACAATCCTGGATGGCGAAACCATCCCAATTTCCAGTGGGTGGGAAATTCTCAGAATCCAAGACCATCCTTTCAGCCCCATCCACAATTCCCTCGTCCTTATCAGCTGCCTCAACCTCGGCCCAACCCCACCTATCTATCCGGGCCCAACCAAGATTAAATGTCCCTCATCCTCCAAACTCTGGCTGACATTTAGAGAACGAATGCGGCTATCCAGAAGCAACATAAGGACGAAATCACAGAGGTCCGAAATCAACTTGCCCAGTTGGCAAATTCTCGCCAACCTGACACTCTTCCTTCTCAGCCTCTTCCTATCCTGAATAGCGTGTCGACCCAGCGGTGCGTTATGAACCCAAACCCAGGCCAAGCACACTTGATCTATCAGGCCCCTTCTGTTCCATCACCTGACGGGATGGAAGCATCAACCTCCTATGCAGGTTACCAACAGTAGCAGCCCATCCTACCAACCCCCAACCAGAACCAAGCAGGAATAAATTCTGTAACAACCCGTAGTGGTAAGGCAACCCAAGATCCACCTTATCCAGACCACTCCAAGCCTGGTAGTAACCCAAACCCTAGAACAGTCATCCAGGATGTTCCTATCCCTATCCCAGATCAAAAACCTGGACCTATCCTAGAGGAACCAACTAAGGTT
Organism: Thalassia testudinum; assembly: GCA_037157565.1. Classification (NCBI taxonomy): domain Eukaryota; kingdom Viridiplantae; phylum Streptophyta; class Magnoliopsida; order Alismatales; family Hydrocharitaceae; genus Thalassia; species Thalassia testudinum. The sequence goes on from JAZHRO010000038.1 coordinate 1,136,991, forward strand.
CCATTTCCCGAGGCCTTGACCAAGGGAAAGCGGACAACTAAACCCGTGGCTCCTAAGGAGGACCTGATCAACTCTTTGAGCAGGTCCAAATAAGCATCCCCTTGATGGATGTGATCCGGCACGTACCGGCTTACACACGATTCTTGAAGAATGTATGTACACCTCAACGTAAACTGCGAACTAAGAGTTGGAGTCCAATTGTACTGTCAGAGTAAGCCAACTCTGTAATCCTAAGTACACTCCCACCCAAGGCAAAAGACCCAGGCACTCCCCTGATTTCATGTAAGATTGGTGAAACCCAGTTTGATAGAGTATTATTAGACCTAGGTGCCTCCATAAACTTGATACCCACATCCCTACTTAACCATCTAAAAGAATCTGAGATGAAATCGACCAAGGTGACATTGCAATTAGCAGATCGATCTATCAAGTCACCTAAGGGAATTCTTGAGGATGTTATTGTTAGGGTACGGGATTTCTACTTCCCTGTAGATTTCATAGTCTTGGATATGGACGTACCTGAAAACCCAAGGATATACCAATCATACTAGGGAGACCTTTTCTGACTACCGCAAGGGCTAACATAAGTTGTGAAGAGGGCCAAATAGAACTGAAATTTAGGAATCAGACTATCAAAATTGATATCTTTAAGGCCCAACAAGGGATCAATTGCGGTGTCGTTGAACAAATTTGTGACATCAGAGCCGTGGTTGATAAACCACAAATTGAGGACAACATGATTATCCCTCATCAACTACAAGTAGATCTAAAACTGCAGTTAGAGGAGTCAGAACTTGACCTAGACAGACCCATAACTCCTACCCTTGTACCCCACACACACTCTGAACTACCCGCTGCTGCTGATAACCGCATTCTTGAACTCAAACCCCTTCCTGATCATTTAAAATACGTCTTTTTGGGTTCCAATCAGACGCTTCCTGTGATTATAAACTCCAAACTCACACCTGATCAGGAATCCCGTCTGATTGCTGTTCTCCAGCAATATCGCAAAGCCATTGGTTGGACTCTCGATGATTTAACTGGAATAAGTCCCTCTTATTGCACGTACCGCATCTATTCTGAAGAGGGCGCAGGACCTTCACGTGAGATGCAGAGACGTCTGAATCCTAATCTGCAGGAGGTCGTAAAGAAGGACATCATTAAGTGGTTAGATGCAGAGATCATCCACCCGATCCCCGACAGTTGTTGGGTGAGCCCCATCCAGGTTGTGCCTAAGAAGGCAGGGCTCACCACTATCACGACTGAAACCTGAGAGATCATACCTACTCGTATAGCCAACTTGTGGAGAGTCTGCATAGATTACCAAAGACTCAATTCCTCCACGAAGAGGGATCATTTCCCACTACCATTTATTGATCAGATTCTCAAGAAGTTAGCGGGAAATAGATTCTTCTACTTTCTTGACGGGTACTCCAGTTACAACCAAGTGGCGATTCATCCTGAAGACTAAGAGAAGACCACATTCACCTGCCCCTTCGGGCCGTACACATTTCGAAGGATGCCTTTCGGTCTCTGCAATGTACCCGCGACTTTTCAACGGTGCATGCTTGCCATATTCTCTGATATGGTAGGTGATTATCTGAAAGTCTTCATGGATGACTTCTCAGTTTTTGGGGCATCATTCAACGATTGCCTCCAGCACTTGTGATTGAAGAGGTTGGGACAACCGGGTTTTATTGTTATAACGTTGTAGTATAGCCAGTTATTACCAACATTTCAAATATATAAAATTTTTTACTCGGAGAATAAAAGAGTTCCCAAGGTCGAACTCAGGGAGCAAGTTGTATTCTAGAGATATACATGTTTCTTTTACAAAAAATAAAGAAAGAGAGAGGGAAAGAATTTGTTGTCTTCTTTTCTCTTTGTTTTCTCCTCGTGATGATCTTCTTTCTTTCTTTCTTCAGATCTCCTTCTTCTTCTTTGTTTTTCTTCTTTCAGTTCTTCCCTTGTTCTTTTGTGTTCTCCTCTGCTTCGCCTTCTTCTGTTGTTCTTCAGATCTTCTTCCGCCTTTCTTCTTTTCCCTTCAGGACGTCGTCTGATTTCCAAATCAGACGACTTAAACTGCCTGTTGCTACAGTCAGCTTCCTTCTTCTTCCGCGGTTCTTCTTCTTCACCTGTGCCTGCACACTTCAGAGCTTACGTCAGAGAACAAAACCTACTCTACCCTCTCCCCCCGCGTCTCTCTCTCTCTGAAACCACTCTTGGGAAAGCTCTCCCAGAGCTGCCGGGTAATCGGGTTCGGGTCACGCCCGGGTCCAGGCCCACCGGCGTGCGTGGTGGGCGAGGAGTGCAGGTCAGTCTTAAGTCGGGTCGGGTCGGGTCAGGTCCGCGGGGCGTGAGCGCGGACGAGACCGGGTAATCGGGCGGGTGAAGGGGACCTCACCCCGTGTGCTGAGGCAGTAAGCCTCCAGCACTTTTGCATCTTATATCGCTGCGCCTCTTCAGGCTTTTCCGAGGTGGGACTAAATGTCCCACCTCAATTGCGCGCCCGCAGAGGGGAAATCAGCGGGAGATCGCGGCGTCACGCGAAGCCTTCTGCCTTAGCTGCGAGCCTGGTGTTTTGTCGAAACGCCTCGCAAGGCCTGGGAGTTGAATCTGGGCGTGGCGCTGAGCGTGGCGCGCCTGTAGCTGCAGGCGGAAGCAGTTCCTTCTGCACGGCAATGGCGGCGGAGGTCGGTTGGCCTGTTCACAAGAAAACGGCCTCTCGGCCTAATCAGAAAGTGCCGGGAGCTTCGCCAGGGTGCGGCGAAGCTCGTGTGGGTGGTGGCGAGGCGTGGGGCGGCGTGCAAGGGCCGCCCTAGGTCGGACTGTGGGTCGGAGGATGGGTTTGTTGGGGGAAGCGTTACGGAGGTGTGGAGTGGCAGTGAAGGGGTGGGGGGTGCTCAGTGTGATGAGGCGGAGGTTCGGTGAAGGTCGGCGAGGTGTGTGAGGCTGTGGAGCGATGGGAGCATCTCGCCGGAGGGTGGCCGGAGACGAAGGGGGTGACGATGGTCAGGGTCGGTCGAGAGCTTAATTGAATAAATTGAAAGCGGGGGAAGAAAGAGGAGAAGAAGGGGAGTAGTTCTAGCTTACTTGCAGGGACGAAGGGGGAGGAACAGGGCGACAGTCGTATCGACTGTCGCCGGAGAAGACGATGCTCAGGGAAAGGGGCGGCGGCGAGCAGAGAGCCGGAGAGGCGCCAGCTGGGTGCGGCGTGGCGCGGGAAGAGCAGGGGAGGAAGTCTCTGCTGCTGGTATTGCGGCAGAGCGAAGAGGTGGAGGGGGAGGAACCGCCGGAGCTGGTGAGCGTCTGCCGGAGAGAGAAGAGAGGAAAGTTGGGGATTTTCTCCGTCAGATCCAAGCTGCCCCGGTCGGTGGAGCAACGGGGGGTATTTATAGGGATCAAAACAGGGAGGAAGGCGGAGGGAGACGACGTGTCTCCCTCGCCGGAGGATGGCCGGAAAAAAAAACCCATACCGTCCGTGCGTTCGCACGGCCGGTATGGTGGGTTACAACGACCAAGGGGGTGTCCCTGCGACGGCTGACGACGCAGGGCACCCCCGGTTTACTTGCCAGGTCCCCTCCCTCACCCTGCGCGGCGCCATGCTCCGCGCAAGGTCGCCGGAGCATGGTGGTGGCAGGTTTTGCAGGGGGGACCTGATCGCAAAGAACGAAGGAGAGTTAGGGGCCAAAATGCGAGGGTTCAAAAGTTGAGGGCCAAAAAGTAAATATATGAGGACCAAAGTGTAAAGCTGGTCAAGGAGGTTTCTTCTTAGGCTCAAGTTTTTATACATGACTGATTAGGACCTAAGGAATCTGATGGTGAATTTCATTTCTATATTAAACCTTGTTTGACCGGTCAATTTATGCGAAAACCCAAATTAAGTTATTAATTGGGCATGGTTCTCAATGTAGGTCAAAATGGGTTCTGAAGGCCAAATTGAAGGTCCTAAACCCTAGAGATTATTTTTCTATGAATTTTAGAGGGTTTATTCTATTTTTACTTTTCCTTGAACCTCGTGAATTGAAGTGGGTTGTTTTAGGGTTACAGATTATCATTTAGTTTCTTGGAATTGCTGTAGCCCTTGCTAGATCATTTCATCCCACTCTTATTCTTATTAAGCTGCTTTGACCTATGTTTGGGCCCTGAATTACCCTGTATGCAGATTATACTGGTAAAATTGCATTTTTACCCCTTATGACTTGTTTTCTTCTCAAACTCAGGATTCTCTGAGTTAAGCCTTTCCTTGAGATATGTAGGAGCTTTTATCCTTTGTATTAGGTCAAAATGAGCTAGTTATGGCTCATGATGAGGTTCTCATCAACTTGGTTCACATACTCAGGTGTTGCATTGACGTAAATCTGGATCTTTCCTAGGAAAAGATCCACTTTATGGTGCCTGAGGGGATCGTCCTGGCACGCTTAATTTCTGAGAGAGGCATCTAAGTGGATTGAGCCAAGGTTAATCTAATTTCTAGACTTCCTATGCCTAGCTCGATCAGGGACATCCGATCTTTTCTGAGGCACGTCGATTTTTACCGTCGTTTCATCCCTGATTTCTCGAAAATCGCACGCCCCCTGACCACTCTTCTCTCCAAAGATGTACCCTTTGAGATTTCCAAGGAATGCACTCAAGCTTTTGAGATTCTTCATGACCGAGTAACCCAAGCCCTGATCCTACAGTCCCCTGATTGGTCTCAACCCTTTGAGATCATGTGCGATGCATATAACTTCGCTGCAGGAGCGGTTCTGGGGCAGAAGATTGACGGGAAACCCGTGGTCATTTACTACACTAGCAAGACACTTGACGAGGCTCAGCGTAACTACATGGTTACGGAGAAAGAGCTGCTAGCTGTAGTATTTTCCCTCGAAAAATTCCGATCTTATCTCCTGGGTTCCCACGTCATAATCTACTCGTATCACACAGCTGTGAGGCATCTCCTTGCTAAGAAGGACGCGAAGCCTTGATTAATCCGATGGATCTTGTTGTTGCAAGAATTCGACCTCGAGATTCAGGACAAGGCGGGAAGACAGAACGTGGTAGCTGACCACATGTCTCGCCTTCCTTCTAAGATCATCGACCCTTCTGGACCCATCACGGAGCATTTTCCTGATGAGCACCTCTTGACTATTGGTACTAGGCTTCCATGGTTCGCTGATATAGTAAACTACTTGACATCACATCAGATCTCGTCTGGTTAGCTGAAGGCTAAGAAAGACAAGTTGCGCTTCGATGCCAAGTACTACATCTGGGAAGACCCGTACCCATTCTGCATAGGTGCTAACCAAATCATCCGGCGATGTGTCCCGGAGGACGAAATCAATGACATTCTCTCTTTCTACCATGACCAAGCATGCGGTGGCCATTTTTTTGGGCATAAAACTGCATAAAAAATCCTCTAGTGTGGCTTTTACTGGCCCACCATCTTCAAGGACGCATACAATCACTGTAAGGCATGCAGTCGTTGCCAAACTTTGGGCAACATGAGCCATCGCGACATGATGCCTTTACAGCCAATTCTCGTATGCGAGATTTTCGATATTTGGGGAATTGATTTTATGAGCCCCTTCCCTATTTCGGACGGCTTCGAGTACATTTTACTCGCTGTGGACTACGTGTCTAAATGGATCGAAACCATTCCGACCCGAACCTGTGATCACAAGATCGTCATGAAATTCATTCATCCTAATATCTTCTCACGGTTCGGGATTCCTCATGCAATCATCTCTGATTGAGGGACCAATTTTACCAATGCTCAGTTCAGGTCACTGATAACAAATACGGGGTGTCTCACCGAATCTATACTCCTTACCGCCCCCAGACTAATGGTCTAGCTGAGCTATCAAATCGAGAGATCAAGAAAATCCTGCAGGTTACTATTCGACCTGATAGAAAGGACTGGTCGTCCCGACTTCCAGAAGTTTTGTGGGCTTATAAGACCGCCCACAAGACCCAATTCGGCATGTCTCCTTTTAGACTGGTGTATGGGAAGGCATGTCTCCTTCTCGTCGAACTAGAGCACAAAGCTTATTGGGCAGTACGGAGTTGCAACTTAGATCTTTCTAAGGCTGGAACCCACAGAAAGCTTCAAATAAGCGAGATTGATGAATTACACCTTGATGCATATGAGAACTCGGGAATCAACAAAGAGCAAGTTAAAGCCTTTGATGACAAGCACATATCTAGAAAGTTCTTCCACCCTGGTCAGAAGGTCTTACTCTTCGATGCCTGACTCAAATTGTTCCTTGGGAAACTGCTATCTAAGTGAGTCGGACCATATCTTTCCGACAGACCTTTGGAAATGGAGCCGTTGAGATCAGTCCGCTCAGCCACGATTCCGAACCTTTCGTCGTGAACAGTCAGTGACTCAAACCGTTCATTGATGTAACCAATACAGATTTGGCTAAGTCATCATTTATCCTCCATTCTCCCTGATCTTATTGTGCCCAACCGATGGCGTAAAACTCAGCGCTTAAAGAGAGGTAGCCCATCATTCTTTTTGAAAAACCAAAACCCTTTCTGACATTTCTTTGCACTTTAGGTTCATTTCTTAGGATAGCCGACTTCACCTCAAGTACTTGTACCTGAGATTAGAAATCGTCCGCAATAGTCACCTCGACCCATCCACTCGCCTAATATCTGTCCTAATGCATGAACCAGCCAAATAAAAACCCACCTAATGTACAATGAGAACATTGCAAACCTTAGGCATTGGGGGTTATGAAAGTGCAATAAAATAACATAACAAGAAAAGGTTTCAACAAAAAAAATTCGCATATACAAAAAAAAAACTTTGGAGGAGGAAAGAAGTGCTAATATTCATAAGGAAGAGGAGAAAATAGCAGAATATTAAAAAGGAGCACAAAATGAAAAAAAGGGATAGTCATTAGTAAGAAATTAAGGAGTTAACCAAAGTTCTAGACCACATAAAAGAAAAGTAAAGCGAAAGTGCACAACAAGATCAGTAAGAACGCAAACCTTGGGCATTCTTGGATAGACTCTTAGTACCCATTAAGATCTAGATATTCCTCAAGAGGTTGAGGAAAATGAAAAACTTAAGTATTAAGTCTAAGGTTTAGGGAGTATTCGACCTCGTTAACTGACCTTCGATTTACGGGACTCAGTAACCTAAGCACCCAAATTCACACACACAGTCTGGTTCAGCAAGCATAAATATCAAAATCATGTAGAAGCGTTTCAAATATTCTAAAAATGTTACCTAGATTAGGAGCGGCCGATCAACATAAGTTGGTTTGGACGAGTTCTCGGCGCGGAGAGGTGGGAAATTCCCTTCGAAGATGCGTAACAACCTATCATCTCCTCGGTGCTTGTCTCCTAGGAATTTACATATCCTACTGGGGGCATGTAAGCGCTCTGCTGGTTTAGATTCCATGGATGGCATTATCACGAAGTGTCAATTGCCAGGGTCTGAATTCGACCACAGAACACTAGGGACGGGAATATCTCGAAATCTCGAAAGCCAGGGTTTTGGGGGTTATCATGGGCGGTGCTATCTCGAAGCATCAACTGCTAGGGACCCTTGAGGATTGATGATGGGGACAAGGAATCCGATACAGATCATGTTGTGAAGCCAATCCTAAGCTAGAATTAAAAAGAAAAGAGAGAAAACTCTCCAAACAAATAAACCTTCTGTCTCTCTCTTACAAAACGCACTGCAAACTGAACCAAGGCTAAAAATATCTCAAGCACGGGTGCTTTAACCACGAAGTCCAATAAATTTTATGTCAGTTCCTGTAGGACTTAAAAACCTTTGCTAAAGACTGAGGCTAAAGCTAGACAGATCTGGATCTTGGTTAGTACTAGAGTACCTTTTAGGCGTATGATTGGCATTCTGACCTAATCAAGGATACAAGAGGAAAAACACTTATCAAAATTAATGAAAGAAATTCATGGTCTACAACAAAGGTTAAAACCTTAAAATTTTGCCAAGGGACTAGCAAAAGTTAGGAATGGGGGTATGATGAGAACCTTTTCATGAACCCTAACTGGCACATTTTAACTAAATAAAGTAAACAAAAGCTTCTACATAACCTAAGGGAAGGCTTAAATTCAAGGAATTATTAATCTTCCCCTTTTTTTCTCTCTTCAGACGTCTGACTCCAGGGTCAAACGACTTAAACTTCACTTGCTACAGTGCTTCTTCTCCTGGTTCTTCTTCTTTTCTTCTTCTCTGCTGCTTCTCCTTCTCTTCTTCTTTGCGGCTTTCTCTTTCTCTTCTTCTATGCAAGGCCTTCCTTGTCTTCTCCTTTGCCTTAGGCTTGAGTTGCATCGGCAGCTTCTTCTTCTGTTGCAGCTCCTCCTTGGCTTCTTCTTCTTCTTTCTTTTCTTCAGCCGCGTCTCTTCTTCTTCTCTCTCTACTGCACTCCCTCCTCCTCCTTCTTCTTCAGCTTTTGCTCCTCTGTGCGGCTAAGTCCTCAGCCGCTCCTCTCCCTTTCTCTTGCTTCCCTGCACAGTGTAAGGTTAGGCAAAACCTAACCCCTACCCTCCCCGCATCTCTCTCTCTCTCAAATGCACTCCAGGGTTCGCTCTCCCAGAGCCGTATTCGGGTAAGCGGGTCGGGTGATGCGCCTGGGACCAGGCACACCAACATGGGTGGTGTGCGAGGTGTGCACAAGCAGGGGGTAAATGGATCCGGGTGCCAGGTCCGTGGGGAAGGTGTCGCGGACAAGGCGTGGCGGGGGTGCGAGGGACCTCACCGCAGTGTGTTTCGAGGCGAATAGCCTTAAACACAACATCAATTTATGTGCAGGCACCCACCCACACACTTCCGAGTTGGGACTAAAAGTCCCAACCTCTTCCATGCCTTTGCCCGCAGTAGAAGTCCTTGCAATTGCAAGGCTCACGTCTGAAATTGGAGTCCCAGGCCTCACGGAAGAAACTCACACACAGTCCCAGGTCCCCAATTGCAGACTCGAGCATCGTGTATCGCTGCAATTGCAAGGACTTCTGCTGTGAGCAAAGGCGCAGAAGCGGGTGGGACTTTTAGTGCCACCTCGGAAGTGTGCGAGCGGGTGCCCGCACATAAATTGATTTTGTGTTTCAGGCTATTCTCCTCGAAACACACTAGGGTGAGGTCCCTCGCACCCCCGCCACGCCTCGTCCACGACACCTTCCCCGTGAACTTGGCACCTGGATCCGTTTACCCCCTGCCTGTGCACACCTCGCGCACCACCCACGTCGGTGCGCTTGGTCCCGGGCGCGTCACCTAACCTGCTTACTCGAATACGGCTCTGGGAGAGTGAACCCTGGAGTGCATTTGAGAGAGAGAGAGACGCGGGGAGGGTACGGTTAGGTTTTGCCTAACCTTACACTGTGTAGGGAAGCAGGAGAAGAAGAAGGAGAAAGGGAGAGGAGTAGCTGAGGACTTAGCCGCACAGAGGAGCAGAAGCTGAAGAAGGAGGAGGGAGTACAATAGAGAGAGAAGAAGAAGAGATGCAGCTGAAGAAAAGAAAGAAGAAGAAGAAGCCAAGGAGGAGCTGCAACAGAAGAAGAAGCTGCCGACGCAGCTCAAGCCTAAGGCAAAGGAGAAGACAGGAAGGCCTTGCATAGAAGAAGAGAAAGAGAAAGCCGCAAAGAAGAAGAGAAGGAGAAGCAGCAGAGAAGAAGAAAAGAAGAAGAACCAGCAGAAGAAGCACTGTAGCAAGTGGAGTTTAAGTCGTCTGACCCTGGAGTCAAACGTCTGAAGAGAGAAAAAAAGGGGAAGAAAAGAACAAATTTTCCTTTCTTGTTTTTGTAAAACAGTTTATATCCATGTTGTAAATTGTGATTTTGTACGCTTCTAAAATCAAGTGTTTCTCCCTGAGTTCGACCTCGGAAATTTTCTATTTTTCGAGTAATAAAATATACATACTGGTTGCCCAAGACAGCGACCAACAGTTACAGGGCTTCGTAGCTACGTAAATGGCAATGAAAACTACTTAGCAATTAAACCAACAAATAAAAAGAACCCAGCACGTCCACCTACTCTCGAGGGAGCTGGACGGTGGTGGAACTCACGATGGTGTTTGCAACCACGTTGAGCTTCTCTAAGGTCACCAACATGCACTCTCATCTTGTGAGAGGGAGCTGGGAACAAGAGAGGAAGAGAGGGAGAGAGGAGAGATAAGGGAGATGTTTGGCCAGCTGAGGACAGTGGAGTGGCTGGTGCTGTGCATGTGATGGGTGATGAGGGGAATGGCTGGTGGTTGTTGTAGAGGGATGGAGTGGTAGCCGACGTCCTATGTGGAGTGAGGTGGGAGAGGTTATATAGATGAGGGGGAAAGAAGACGACAAGGGAATGTCATAGGGGAATGGAACATTTGGGGATTTTTATGGGTAGGCACTTAAGGTGTTAGGTAATTAATGTAGATGGTGAATAGGTGGAGTTAGGGGCTCAATCTCTCTCTCTGTCTTCTTCTCCATAAAATGCATTCATGCACATATTTATAAGATGCATAAATATCTACCTAATCTAAATGCGAATAGCTAGGACATAGCATAAGATGGATTAATTAGCGGCGTGAATTGTTGTGTAATCAGTTGGAAAAGTAGAGCTGTATCGCAAGCAAGGAGGACCATACTCATTCAATCTTCCTTACTACCGGTTCCTTCTTATCTTATATTCTCAAATCTCTTTTCTAAAAAATTATGTACACAAATTGAAAAGATAGCTCGGGACTTCTGGTGGGGCTTCTTTGATGGCAAAAGACATTTATATAGCAAGGCATGGTCAGCAGTGGTAATACCAAAGCATTCTGGAGGAATGGGTTTTAGGGACCCATACTATAGAAATCTTGCTTCCCTTATGAAGACGGGTTGGAGATTATTAATTGAAACTGATGGCTTATGGCAATCGATTGTGAAGGCAAAGTATTACCCAAATTCTTCATTCTGGGACTTCTATCCATCACAAAAGGCCTCCCCTTTCATGAAAGCATTGTTTCAAGTAAAAGAATCATTATTTTCTAACTCAATAGGCAAAGGGGACCAAATAAACTTCTGGCGAGATAATTGGATTAGAGGTTGGTCTAGTCCTCTATTATTGGGTAAGAGGCATGATAATGTTAGCCCTCTACTTCAACAGTTTATTTCTGATACCTACGATTGGAATTCAGAAAAATTACTTTCCTTCTTTGAACCTGCTATGGTTGATAAGATCAAGGAAATACCTATTTTTAAAAATCAAAGAGACTCTTATTTGGGCTTCCCATAAGTTGGGCATCTTCTTCTTAAAATATGCCTATCAAACTTTGATGATAGAAGCTGGTAAGGATAAAATTTATGAGCAAACAGTAATCAAGTACTGTAAGTATATTTGGGCACTCAAGGATTCAGCTCCTAGAACAAAAGTCTTCCTATGGAAAGCTACTACATCTTCACTACCTACTAAAGCATTGTTGTCACAGAGGACACAAGTGGTGAAGCTAATTTGTTCTATTTGTGGAAGAGGAGTTGAAGATTCAAAGCATATTTTCCTTTTCTGTAAAGTTGCTAGAGCACTGTGGTTTGCTTTTGGAATCAGAATTCAAAATCTTTCTAGCATATGGATGCAGGATTGCATTTCTTTAGTCCAGGTTTGCTCATCTAATGGAAACAATTACTATATCCCATTCTATATTCTACACGTGCTATATTTGCAATGTTGTGAGGTTTTGTATGGTGGTAAACCTCTTGACATACAAAATTCCTTGCAGAGAGCATTAAATATGTCAAATTTCTATGCATTCAGGGAGGTCATCCCATCTTGTTTAGATACAGTTATCCTCTCTCCCTTGAAGCCTGACTTACAAGCTCTTATTGTGGGTGTTAATTCCTTAAACCCTTAGGGGCTTAACATAAATTAATCCATTTCTAGCTTAGGATGGACCTGTATCTGATCTCAATTGGACTTCATGCTGACTGGGTACCAGTACTGGTGGACCAGTACCAGTACCCATGACTTACTGTCATGGGTTCCATATTTAATGGGTACCGGTACTGATGAGAAATACCGATACTCATGTGTTACTATTTGGAACACATGTCCAAATGAGTATCCATCCAGTACTCATCATGTACCGGTACTCATGTTGAGTACCAATACTCCATGAGTACTGATAACACTCAAGGAACTAATTGGTCTCAACAAATACCGGTACTCATGAAGAGTACCGGAACTTATTGAGTACTAACAATTTTCCTGTAGCTAACAAGTACCGATACTAGTGTCCAGTATCGGTAGTTGTAAGCTACAGGTCCTAAAAACTTGAAGCCCAATACCTCACTTGGGACACGTGTACCTGTACTCAAGAAGAGTATGGGTACATTCGACCCAGTTATGGACTTAAGATGTCCTGGAGTTGGTTTGATGCTAGTAGTACCGGTACTCATGAAGAGTATCGGTACAAGCTAGCTACAGGTGTCTTTATTAGTTGTAAACAGAATAGCAACAGTACCAGTACACGACTTTAGTACCGGTACTTGTTGACGGTTACGGGAATATTTCTAAATATTCTGGAACATGAAAGGTCAAATCTAAACATGCATCTGATCTGGTGATTACAAGGATAAATCGCACGAAATAGTACATATATGAGGAAACATGATGGACATAAACAAATACTTATACATGAATCTCTATTCTCCTTAATCCATTCATATTCATTGAGTATAAGGACATACTGATGAGAACCTCATCATGAACCCTAACTAGCACAATCTAATCCAAATATGTGTGAAAAAGCTCCTACAAAACCCAAAGAGAGTCTTAACTCAGAGAATTCTGAGTTAAACAATAAAATAAATTATCAGGGGTAAAACTACAATTTCACCATTGCAGTATGCAAACAGGGTAATTAAGGATCCAAACATAGGTCAAACGAGCTTAATAAGAAGGGAAGTGGGATGATCTGATCTGAAAAGGATTATAGCAACTTCTATGAATTAAATGACATTCTATAACCCTAAAAAAAACCTACTTTAATTAACGAGGTTCAAGACAGGATAAAAATCAACTAAACCTTCTACAATTCATAGAAAAATATCCCCTAGGGCTTAGAACCTTCAATTTTTCCTTTGCAACCTATTTTGACCTAAAATGAGAACCATGCCCAATTAATGACTTAATTTGGATTTTTAGGCAAATTAATCGGTCAAACATGGTCCAACCTAAAATCAAATTTCACCATTAAAATCCTTAGGTTCAAATTAGTCTGGTATAAAAATTTGGGCCTAAGAAAAGACCATCTTGACCGACTTTAAAAATTGGTCCTCTTAATTTACTTTTTGACCCTTATCTTTTGAAACCCTTGCGTTTAGCCTCCTAACTTCTCGTCGTTCTTTGCAGAACGGTCCTCCCTGCCATTTCTGTGCAGCGCCATACCTCCGGCGACCTTGCGCGAAGGATGGCGCCACGCACAACAGGGCGACCATCCTCTAGAACAGATGGGGGGTTCCCTGCGACGCCCTTTGTCGCAGGGACCTGCCCATGACCTCTGCAACCGACCATACCTTTCATGAGAACGCACGAAAGGCATGGGTATCCTTTTCCGCCACTCTCCGGCGAGGCAGGCACGTCGCCTCCTCGGTCCCCTCTCCTCGCCAAAGCCTTTATAAGGAGCGGCAGAGTCTGCCGTCTCCTTCAAGCTCCCTCTAGCGGAGAAATACCCACATTTCATCTCTTCCCCCTCCGGTTAGAGCGCCAGAGCTTCCGGCGATCTTCTCCTACTCCTCCTTGTCGCTCTACTACCCTACCTACAGCAGAGTTTACTCTTCCTGTCGTCCGCGCCAGGCCGTACCAGCTGGCGCCCTCAGACCGCCTCCTCGTCGCCGTTACCCTCCTCTTGGGCATCTTCGTCTTCAGCTCCGGCAGGCACGAGCCGGACGCTTCCCTCTCCCCCTTCGTCAAGTAAATAGGTAGAACTCTTCCTCTCTCTCTCCCTTACTTTTCCCCTTCCTGATTTTCCCTTTTACTCCACCGCCTGCCACTTCCACCTCCATCTGCTCTGTCTCCAATCACCTTCTCCAGTGAGTCCATTCCACTTCCATAGACCACCTCTTCCCTCGCCGACCAGCCCAGAGGCTCCCCCTCACTCCACTCAACCGTTCCCCCTCTCCATTCACTGCCATTCACCGCCCAACCACCCCCTGAACAAACCCATCTTCACGCACACAATCTGACCTAGGTCCACCTCCACAGGTGCTCTCGTGCCTCGCCGACCACCGCACTTCGGCGAAGCTTCCCACGTTATCTGACTTGGCCGAGAGGCCATCACTGTGTTTTCAGGACAGCACCCCCTCGCCGCCATTGTTGAGCTGCTGCAGCTCCTTTACTCGCAGCTCCAGGCCTTCTCCACCCCAGGCGCAAGTTCCAGGCAGCGCGGACTGACTCCGCGAAGGCTCCCAGGCTTGCGATTTGGGTCGCGAGCCTCGCAGCTGCCCCAATTGGCAGCAATTCCCTTGCCTGCAGACGTGCAATTTGGAGGTGGGACTTTAGTCCCACCTCGTAAGTGTGCGGCCACGCACCCACACTTAAATTGAAAAAGTGTATCGAGCTGTTTGCTTCGATACACAGGGGTCAGGTCCCTCACATGCACGCGGCGCGCCACGCGCTCGCCCGCCCTCACTCGTGCTAACGCCCCGCGGGTCTGGGCCCGATCCGACTACCCGACCAAGCACTCCTCGCCCAGCACTGCACGTCGGTCGGCCTGGTCCCGGGCGCACTACCCGAACCCGATTGCCCGGATCTGGGAGAGCATTCGTAAGAGAGATTTAGAGAGAAAGAGAGACGCGGGGAAAGGGTAGGGGTAGGTTTTGCACTAATGGGTGTGTATCCGCGCAGGGAAGAAAGAAGAAGAAGAGAGGAGGAGCGGCTGAAGCCATAGTCACACTGAGCAGCTGAAGAAGAAAGGAAGGAGAGGAGCTGAAGAAGAAAGCAAGGAGAGAAGAAGCCGCACTATAGCAAACCCATAGTAAGGTCGTCTGAGCATCAAGTCAAACGACGGAAGGGCAGCGGCCAGAGCGCAAAGAAGAAGAAAGAAAGAAAAGAAGGAAGCAGAGCAGAGAAAGAAGATAAGAACAAGGCAGGCTGAGAAGAAAGAAAGAAAAAGAAGAAAAGAAGAGGAAGCAGAGAAGAAGAAGAAGAAGAAGAAGAAAGAGCAAGGTAGGCTGAGAAAGAAAAGAGAAAGAAGAAGGCAGGAAGAAAAGAAGAAAGAAGAAGAAGAAGAAGAAAGAAGGTAGAAGCTTCTGCAGCCGCAGAGAAAGAGAAGAGAAACATCAGCTGAAAGATAAGAAGAAAAGAAAGAAGAGGAAGAGAGAAGAAGCCAAGAGAACTTTTGATCCCTCTCTCTCTCTCTCTTACTAACATAATTGAGAACTTTTATACTTCTAGAATTATGGTTGCTCCTTGAGTTCGACCTCGGGAAAACTTGTTATTCCAAGTAAAAGAAATTTTGTAGTAATCTGGTAGCTGTTTTGTCATATACCATAAAGACTATAAACCAAAATAACCATAACGACGAAACACGCACGACCAACCGTTACTATTTTTGGCGCTGTTGCCGGGGAGCAATGGCTATTCTAGAAGCCATAAAATCTCTATTTTTGAGTTTCTACTAATCTGTTCTCTTTTGTGTGCAGGCACAGGAAATCAAGAGGACAACAAGCAGCCGCACAACAACCACTCCGAGGACAGGTAATTTTCTATCCTCTCACTTTAATCCCTAAATTCTAAAGAGGAAGAAAAAGAAAAAACAAGCAATATAGGTATAACATGTCTTCCATACCTAGTAAATCATCAAAGCTGCATGTTCTCAATTTCAACCCACTATTCCTGCGCACACTATTAAGGGTATTTAGGGCTAACACCTTCTTGCATGAGCCCTAATTACCAAATCAAAAGGAAGCTAACTGGACCAAGTAGAGCCAACATAAGATTCAAAATTAGGATTTTAGAGACAAACTTCTTAAGCAAGAATTGAGAAATCTCAAAAGAAGTGTGCCCAAGCCATTGTTTGAAAATACTTATTCAAAGAAACCCTAAGAAAATTGGCTCTTTAAAGACACTTGAACCCTAAAAGACAAGACCTAATAAGCACTCAAAGGAACTAGCAGGTAAAGTTGACCCCTTGGGTCAACCAACCTTCAACTTAGGTCACTCTTTGCACTCAAAAGGCTAAAGTTCAAGTGAAAACCTAAGCACCTTGATCTTAAACTAAAAGTGGTAGACTTAAGAGGTCAAGATCTCCATTCTGGTCTACCTGGAATCTCAGTGACAAGAGAGGTCGGGTGGGGGAAACCCTGTAACCCGTGGGGACGCTCTACCGAGTAGGGGTCTTCGTGGGACTCACCCTCCCTCGCTACCCAGGTAATTCTCAGGTGGACGATCTTTCGATAAAGGGGTCCATCTACCCCGAACCTCTATAGTCACCCAACATTCTGGGTGTCTTGATTGGGTCCAGCACCTGCTAAACTCATCTTCTCCATCAGTGTATGTTTGGTAGGAGGTCCTTGAAACCTCCTTTAGAACTTCACTCTCCTCGAGGCCGAGCCTCAGTGCTCTTGTTTGAGCAAACAACACTTCACAGAGACCTCTCCTCCGACTCCGAACCCAACTCACCTTCTTCCTCCACAATGGCTCAGCCAGTTGAGGAAGAGAACAATCTGGAGCACCAGCTCCAGCGACTCAATGACCTCTTCCAGAACTTCATGCACCCACCGCAGCATCCTATGATGTGGGACCATTATAATCCTGCTGCGGTGGCTATTGAGCCTCGAGTCAGAATCCCGATTGGAGGACCTGATTCTGAATTAAAGCCCAATATGATTCATGCCATACCTAAATTTCATGGGCTTAATTCTGAAGACCCCTTCCAGCACATAAAACAGCTAAAGCATCTGGCCCAGACTTTTGGGTAAGATGCACAAAATTGTGATATTCTCCTAATGAAGATGTTCTCCTTTTCCCTTATGGACAAGGCCGCTCATTGGCACCAAACACAGACCCGGCCGATCAACAATTGGGATGAACTTCAGTCCGAGTTTTTGAAGTTCTTTCCCGTTGGTCGAACCAATGCCTTACGCCATCAGATTACCCACTTCACGCAACAATCGGGAGAACCATCGCTTTCAGGATCTCATGAGAAACTTGCCCCATCACGGAGTTCCTAAATGGGAACAAGTCCAGTCTTTTTACCAGGGACTCCGTAAAGATATTAGGCTTTTTGTCAATGCAAATTGCGGAGGAAATATCATGGGTCAGCATGAGGACACCGTGTGGGAGATTCTCGAAAATATGTGCAAGAACTCCATTAATAATGACTCCATGGGATTATTCGACAGGACGAATACCCACGCATCGACGAACCTTAGGGGAGCACATGAGACGCAGGGCCTGTCCGCATCAGTCGACCTGGAATTAATGGCCAGTCGATTGGACAAGGTCTCTATCATTGAGAAGAAGGTGGATGAGCCGACTTAGCACTTGCAGCGAGCCACCTCTGCGCATAATTCTTTTGCACAGCCTCCTTCCACACCGGAGACCATGCAAAACATTCTCTACCGACCTTCTCCTGGGATGGCTCTGTATCCACCCCCATTTGATTCTCGGATCGGAAGATCCTCCGATCCTTTCTAGACTAGCCAGGGGAATTCCACTCCCCCATTCTATAACTCTTTGGAGGTTCCTCAGACCTGCGAGGACCTCAACGCCATCCAGAATGATCCATTTTCCAATACCTACAATCCTAGATGGCGAAACCATCCCAACTTCCAGTGGGCGGGAAATTCCCAAACTCAAAGACCATCATTTCAGCCCCGTCCACAACCACCTCGTCCTTACCAGCCGCCTCAGCCACGGCCCAACCCTACTTATTCATCAGGGCCAAACCAAGACCAAATGTCCCTCATCCTTCAAACTCTGGCTGACATTCAAAGAACGAATGCGGCTATTCAGAAGCAACACAAGGACGAACTCACAGAGGTTCGAAACCAACTGGCCCAGTTGGCAAATTCTCGCCAACCAGGCACACTTCCTTCTCAACCTCTTCCTAACCTGAATAACGTGCCTACCCAGCGACGCGTTATGAGCCCAAACCCTGGCCAAGCACACATGATTTATTAGGCCCCCTCTGTTCCTACACCTAATGGGATGGAGGCTTCCATTTCTTATGCGGGTTATCAGCAGCAACCCATCCTATCAAACCCTAACCAAAACCAGGTAGGACTGAATTCTGTAACGACTCGTAGTGGTAAGGAGACCCAAGATCCACCCTATCCAGACCACTCCAAGCCTGGTAGTGATCCCAACCCTAGGACAATAATCCAGGACGTTCCTATCCCTGTCCCAGATCAAAGAACTGGACCTATCCTAGAAGAACCAACCAAGGTTCCATTTTCCGAGGCCTTGACCAAGGGAAAGAAGACAACCAAACCCGTGGCTCCTGAGGAGGACCTGGTCAAGCTCTTTGAGCAGGTCCAAATAAACATCCCCTTGATGGATGCGATTTACCACGTACCAGCTTATGCACGATTCTTAAAGAATGTGTGTACACCTCAGCGTAAACCGCGAACCAAGAGTGGGAGTCCAATTACACTGTCAGAGCAAGCCAGCTCTGTAATCCTAAGCAGACACCCACCCAAGGTAAAAGATTCAGGTACTCCCCTGATTTCCTGCAAAATAGGTGAAACCTAGTTCGACAGAGCATTGCTAGACATGGGTGCTTCCATAAATCTGATACCCACATCCTTACTTAAACACCAAGAAGAATCTGACCTAAAACCAACTGAGGTAACACTACAGTTAGCAGATCGATCTATAAAGTCACCTAAAGGGATTCTTGAGGATGTTATTGTTAGAGTGCAGGATTTCTATTTCCCTGTAGACTTTATAGTCTTGGACATGGATGCACCTGAAAATCCTAGGGATACACCGATCATTCTAGGGAGACCTTTCCTGGCTACTGCTAGGGCCAATATCAGTTGTGAGGAGGGTCAAATAGAGCTGAAATTTGGGAATCAAACCCTCAAATTGATATCTTTAAGGCCTAACAAGGAATCAATTGCAGTGTCATCGAACAAATCTGTGATATTAGGGCTTTGGTTGATGAAACGCATTTTGAGAGTGACCTAATTATACCTCGTCAACCACAGAAAGATCTTGAACCGCAATTAGAGGAGTTAGACCCTGATTTAGACAAACCCATAACTCCTATCCTTGAACCTCACACCTACCCTGAACTACCCGCTGCTGCTGATAACCCCATCCTTGAACTAAAACCCCTTCCCGATCATTTGCAAAACATCTTTTTGGGTTCTAATCAGACTTTTCCTGTGATTGAAAATTCCAAGCTCACTCCTAATCAAGAATCCCGTTTGATTGTTGTTCTCCAGCAACAAGGCAGAGCCATTGGTTGGACTCTCGATGACTTGACTGGAATAAGCCCCTCTTATTGCACACACCACATTTATTCAGAAGAGGGTGCACGACCTTCCCGTGAGATGTACAGACGTTTGAACCCCAATCTACAAGAGGTTGTGAAAAAGGAGATCATTAAGTGGTTAGATGCAGGGATCATCTACTCGATCTCCGACAGTCGTTGGGTGAGCCTAATTCAGGTCGTGCCTAAAAAGGAAGGGCTCACCACCATTACGACTGAAACAGGAGAAGTCATACCTACCCGATTAGCCAACTCGTGGATAGTCTGCATAGATTACCGACGACTCAATTCCTCCACGAAGAAGGATCATTTCCCACTACCTTTCATTGATCAGATTCTCGAGAAATTAGCGGGAAATCGATTCTTCTGCTTTCATGACGGGTACTCCGGTTATAACCAACTAGCTATTCATCCTGAGGACCAAGAGAAGGCCACGTTCACCAGCCCCTTTTGAACGTATGCATTCCGAAGGATGCCTTTCAGTCTCTGCAATGCACCCGCGACTTTTCAGCGGTGCATGCTTGCCATATTCTCTGATATGGTAGGTGATTATCTGGAAGTCTTCATGGATGACTTCTCAGTTTTTGGGGCATCATTTGAGGATTGCCTCCGGCACTTGGTTCATATACTCAGGCGTTGCATCGACGTTAATTTGGTTCTTTCCTGGGAAAAGAGCCATTTTATGGTGCCTGAGGGGATCGTCCTAAGACATCTAATTTCTGAGAAAGGCATCCAAGTGGATCGAGCCAAGGTTGATCTAATTTCTCGACTGCCTATGCCTAGCTCGATCAGGGACATCCGCTCTTTTCTGGGGTACGTCGATTTTTACCGTCGTTTCATTCTTGATTTTTCGAAAATCGCACGCCCCCTGACTACTCTTCTCTCTAAGGATGTACCTTTTGAGATCTCCAAGGAATGCACTCAAGCCTTTGAAAACCTCCGTGACCGAGTCACCCAGGCCCCAATCCTACAATCCCCTGATTGGTCTCAACCCTTTGAGATCATGTGCGATGCATCGGATTTCGCTGTAGGAGCGGTTCTGGGGCAGAAAGTTGATGGGAAACCCGTGGTCATCTACTACGCTAGCAAGACACTTGACGAGGCTCAGCGTAACTACACAGTTACGGAGAAAGAGCTGCTAGCCGTAGTATTTGCCCTTGAAAATTGTCGATCTTATCTCCTGGGTTCCCACGTCATCATCTACTCGGATCACATGGCTGTGAGGCATCTCCTTGCCAAGAAGGACGCGAAGCCCCGACAAATCCGATGGATCTTGCTGTTGCAAGAATTCAACCTCGAGATTCACGACAAGGCAGGAAGACAAAATGTGGTAGCTGACCATCTGTCTCGCCTTCCTTCTGAGATCATCAACCCTTCTGGACCCATCACGGAGCATTTCCCTGATGAGCACCTGCTGACTATTGGTACTAAATTTTCATGATTTGCTAATATAGTAAACTACTTGGCATCTCATCAGATCCCGTCTGATTGGCCGAAGGCCAAGAAAGACAAATTGCACTCTGATGCCAAGTACTACATTTGGGAAGATCCGTACCTCTTTCGCATAGGTGCTGACCAAATCATCCGGAGATGTGTCCCGGAAATGATATTCTCTCCTTCTGCCATGACCAGGCATACGGTGGCCATTTCTCTAGGCACAAAACCGCATCGAAAATCCACCAATGTGGCTTTTATTGGCCCACTCTGTTTAAGGATGCATACTATCATTGCAAGGCATGCAGTCGTTGCCAAACTTTGGGCAACATGAGCCATCGCGACATGATGCCCTTGCAGCCGATTCTCGTATGCGAAATCTTTGATGTTTGGGGGATTGATTTTATGGGCCCCTTTCCTGTTTCGGATGGCTTCGAGTACATTCGGCTGGCTGTGGACTACGCGTCCAAATGGATCGAACTCATACCAACCCGAACATGTGATCATAAAATTGTTCTCAAATTCATTCATCACAATATCTTCTCACGGTTCGGGATTCCTCGTGCTATCATATCTGATGGAGGGTCCCATTTCACGAATGCTCAGTTCAGGTCACTGATGACCAAATACGGGGTGTCTCACCGAATCTCCACTCCTTATCACCCCCAGACTAATAGTCTAGCTGAGCTATCAAATCGGGAGATCAAGAAAATCCTACAGGTCACTGTTCGACCTGACAGGAAGGACTGGTCGTCCCGACTTCCGGAAGCTTTGTGGGCCTATAGGACAGCCACCAAAACTCAATTAGGCATGTCTCCCTTTAGACTGGTGTACAGGAAGGCGTGTCACCTTGCCGTCGAACTGGAGCACAAAGCCTATTGGGCAGTACGGAGCTGTAATTTAGATTTTTCTAAGGCTAGAACCCACAGAAAGCTTTAAATCAGCGAGATCGATGAATTACGCCATGATGCGTACAAGAACTCGCGAATCTACAAGGAGCGGGTTAAAGCCTTCCATGACAAGCACATATCAAGAAAGATCTTTCATCATGGTCAGAAAGTCCTACTCTTTGATGCCCGACTCAAACTCTTCCCTGGGAAACTGCGATCCAAGTGGGTCAGACCATACCTTGTCCGACAGGTTTTTGGAAATGGAGCGGTCAAAATCAGTCCGCTCAGCCATGATTCTGAACCTTTCATCGTGAATGGTCAGAGACTCAAACCGTTCATTGATGTAACCTCTACTGATTTGGATGAATCATCATTTATCCTCCATTTTCCCTGAGCATATTGTGCCCAGCCGATGGCGAAAAACTCAGCGATCAACGGGAGGCAGCCCGTCATTCTCTTTGAAAAAAACCTGAAACCTTTTCTGACACCTTTTCGCACTTAAGGTTCACCCTTTAGGACAGCCGACACCACCTCAAGTGCTTGCACCTGAGATTAGAAATCGTCCGCAACTGTCACCCCGACCCATTCACTCATCAAAACATCTGTCCTAATGTATGAACTACGTTGAATAAAAATCCTCCTAAGTTACAATGAGGACATTGCAAATCTTAGGCATGGGGGGTATGAAAGTGCAGATCTTGTAAGAAAAGGTTTTAAACAAGAAAAAAATGACATATACCAAAAACACCATAAAAATTAAAAAAAAAATTTGAAAAAGAGTAATAAAATGAGAGGAGGAAAGAAATTTTGTGAACTCTACAAAGAAGAAGGAGAAAAGGGAACAAAATGAAAAGGAGTACAAAATGAAAGAAAAAAAGAGAGATAGTCATTCGTAAGAAATTAAGGAGTTAACCTAAGTTCTAGACCTCATTCAGGAAAAGAAATGGAGAGTGCATAGTGAGATTAGTAAGAACGCGAACCTTAGGCATTCTTGGATAGACTCTTAGTACCCACTAAGATCTAGACATTCCTTAAAAGGTTGAGGAAAATGAACAGCTTAAGTATTAGGTCCAAGGCTTAGGGAGTATTTGGCCTCGTTAACTAACTTTTGGTTTACGGGACTCAGTAACCTAAGCACCCTAACTTCACACACAGCCTGGTTCAGTAAGCATAAAAATCAAAATCACGCAGAAGCGTTGCAAAAATTCTGAAAATGACACCTAGAGTAGGAGCGGCCAACCAACACAAGTTGATTTGGACGAGTTTCCAGCGTTGAGAGGTGGGAAATTCCCCTCGAAGATGCGTAACAAAATATCATCTTCTCGGTGCATGTCTCCTAGGATATTTACATATCCTACTAGGGGCATGCCAGCACTCTGCTGGTTCAGATTCCATGGATGGCATTATCACGAAATGTCAATTGCCAGGGTCTGAATTCAGCCATGGAACACCATGGATGAGATTATCTCGAAATCTCAACAGCCAGGGTTCCGGGGGTTACCATGGGCGGTGCTATCTCAAAGTATCGATTGCTAGGAACCCTTGAGGATTGATGATGGGGACAAGGAATCTGATACAGACCGTGTTGAGAAGTCAATCCTAAGCTAGAATTAAAAACAAAAAGAGAGAAAACTCTCCAAACATATAAATCTTCTACTTCTCTTTCTTACAAAACGCACTGCGAACTGAGCCAGGGCTAAAATTATCTCAAGCACAGGTGCTTTAACCACAAAGTCCAATGAACCTTAGAATAGTTCTTGTAGGCCTTAAAAACCTTTACTAAGGACCGAGACTGTGGCTAGACAGATCTGGATCATGGTTGGTACTAGAGTACCTTTTAAGCCTATGGTTGGCATTCTGACCTAATCTAGGTTTCAAAAGAAAAGGCACTTATCTAAAATGATTAAGAACTTTATGGTCTAGAACAAGGATTGAAACCTTAAATTTTTTGCTAAGAGACTAGTAAAATCTAGGCATGGGGGTATGATGAGAAACTCATCATGAACCCTAACTAGTACAATCTAATCCAAATATGTGTGAAAAGCTCCTACAAAATCCAAAGAGAGGCTTAACTCAGAGAATTCTGAGTTAAAGAATAAAACAAATTATCAGGGGTAAAACTGTAATTTCACCAATACAGTATACAAACAGGGTAATTAAGGGTCCAAACATGGGTCAAACGAGCTTAATAAGAAGGGAAGTGAGATGATCTGATTTGAAAAGGGTTATAGCAAATTCTAGGAATTAAATGACATTCTGTAACTCTAAAACAAACCTACTTTAATTCAACAGGTTCGAGGTAGGATAAAAATAAACTAAACCCTCTAAAATTCATATAAGAATATCCCCTATGGTTTAGAACCTTCAATTTTGCCTTTGCAGCCTATTTTGACCTAAAATGAGAACCATGCCCAATTAATGACTTAATTTGGGTTTTTACGCAAATGAACTGGTCAAACATGGTCTAACCTAAAATCAAATTTCACCATTAAAATCCTTAGGTTCAAATTAGTCTGGTATAAAAATTTGGGCCTAAGAAAAGACTATCTTGACCGACTTTACAAATTGGTCCTCTTAATTTACTTTTTGACCCTTATCTTTCAAAACTCTTGCATTTAGCCCCCTAACTTCTCATCATTCTTTGCAGAACGATCCTCCCTGCCATTTCTACACAGCGCCATACCTCCGGCGACCTTGCGCGAAGGATGGCGCCGCGCAGAGCAGGGCGGCCATCCTCTAGAACAGACGGGGGGTTCCCTACGATGTCCTCTGTCGCAGGGACCCGCCCATGACCTCTACAACCGACCATGCCTTTCGAGAGAACGCACGAAAGGCATGGGTATCCTTTCCGGCCACTCTCCGGCGAGGCAGGCACGTCGCCTCCTTAGTCCCCTCTCCTCGCCAAGGCCTTTATAAGGAGCGGCAGGGTCTGCCGTCTCCTTTAAGCTTCCTCTGGTGGAGAAATACCCCACATTTCATCTCTTCCCCCTCCAGACAGAGCGCCTGAGCTTCCGACGATCTTCTCCTACTCCTCGTCTCTCTGTTGCCCTACCTGCAACAGAGTTTACTCTGCCCTGTCGTCCGCGCCACGCAGTACCAGCTAGCTCCCTCAGACCGCCTCCTCGTCGCCGATACCCTCCTCCTGGGCATCTTTGTCCTCAGCTTCGGCAGGCACGAGCCGGACGCTTCCCTCTCCACCTTCGTCGAGTAAATAGGTAGAACTCTTCCTCTCTCTCTCCCTTACATTTTCCCCTTCCTGATTTTCCCTTTTACTCCACCGCCCACCACTTCCACCTCCATCTGCTCCGTCTCCGATCACCTTCTCCGGTGAGTCCATTCCACTTCCACAGACCACCTCTTCCCCCGCCGACCAGCCCAGAGGCTCCACCTCATTCCACTCAACCGTTCCCCCCTCTCCATTCACTGCCATTCACCGCCCAACCACCCCCCAAATAAACCCATCTTCGCGCACACAGTCTGACCTAGGTCCACCTCCTCAGGCGCTCTCACGCCTCGCCGACCACCGTACTGCCTTCGCCGCACTCCGGCGAAGCTTCCCACGTTATCTGACTTGGCCGAGAGGCCGTCACTGTGTTTTCAGGTCAGCACCCCCCCGCCGCCATTGTTGAGCTGCTGCAGCTCCTTCACTCGCAGCTCCAGGCCTTCTCCAGCCCAGGCGCGAGTCCCAGGTAGCGCGAACTGACTCCACGAAGGCGCCCAGGCTTGCAATTTGGGTTGAGAGCCTCGCAGCTGCCCCAATAGGCAGCAATTCCCTCACCTGCAAACACGCAATCTGGAGGTGGGACTTTAGTCCCACCTCGTAAGCGTATGGCCGCGCGCCCACACTTAAATTGAAAAAGTGTATCAGGTTGTTTGCCTTCGATACACAGGGGTCAAGTCCCTCACACGCACACGGCGCACCACGTGCTCGCCCACCCTCGCCCGCGCTCTCACCCCACGAGTCTGGGCCTGATCCAACTACCCGACCAAGCACTCCTCGCCCACCACCACACACCGGTGGGCCCAGTCCCAGGCGCGCTACCGGAACCCGATTACCCGGCTCTGGGAGAGCATTCGTAAGAGAGATTCAGAGAGAAAGAGAGACGCGGGGAAGGGGTAGGGATAGGTTTTGCACTGATGGGTGTGTATCCGCGCAAGGAAGAAAGAAGAAGAGAGGAGGAGCGGCTGAAGCCTTAGCTGTTGGTGCTAGAGCACCACGATCATTTGTTTTGATGATAACAAAACAAGTGTCATTTAACATTTGCACTTGGAGTATTAGATTTCAGGTCAATTGCAAATGGAGACATGATTAGACGGAGTTCGAGCTCGCATCCATGAGGGATTGGAGGAGCTTGATGGAGAACAGAGGAGATTCGCGAGGAGCGATAGATTGAAGAAGGAAGGAGATGAAGAATAGGATAGATTTCCTTCTCTTGTACTCCTTGTATTTTTCGTTTCTTTTGTTGCTCTTTATTTTTGTTACTTAGATTCATGTTAAAGAGCCTCAAAATACCCTAACAGTAGTCCTAGGAACACCGGAACTACCCTAGGATACTTAGGTTTTCTGTATAGAACTTAGAAATCCAATATAGGGTTCAAACAGCATTTCCAGACGTCTAATTCCAAAATCAGACGTCTGATAATGTGTTTTAAGACGTCTGACTGTTGATTCAGACGTCTGATAACATTTAGGCTGAACTTGTTGTTCTGTCTGATGAAATCAGACGTCCAGACCTTAGACCAGACATCTTAGAAGACGTCTGATGACTTTGCCAGACATCCAATTAGTAGACCGTTGGCTAGCTCAGCAAACACTCAAGGATATGACCGTTATAGCGTCTTAGGCCTTTCCAGACGTCTGATAAATGACCGTTTTGCCTCGGCTGACCCAAAATCTCTTCTCAGAGATTTTCTAGCCGTTGCACTCTCTTGGAAATCCATTCCCACGAAAAAGTAGGTTTCCAGATGTCCAGATATCGTGCCAGACTTCCTGTATGTCATCTGGTGGACTTGCGCTAGAACCCTGTTTAGATCTGATTCAAGTCATGAAGAGACCCGCCTAAAATCAGACGTCTGAACTTATTTTCAGACGTCTTAAAGTGATCTTCCAGACGTCTGATGCTAGGATCAGACGTCTGATAACCCTGTCAGTGCAATCATTATTCCTAATTTCGGCCTGATTCTCTTGAGCTTTGCACCCAACGGCTATGGAAACTTTCCTAAGCCTTCCAAATCTTTCCTAAGGCCTCTATAAATAGAGAGGAACCTCTTGCACATAAACACACACCTAGACACACCAAGAACAAGCATTTCCACTCTTTTGTGTCCAAAAAGAATCTCTTGCTCTCCAAGCTCAAGTTCTACATCTTGAGAGCATCAAGCCTTTGCGCACCTGCTCTCCCGCCATAGTTCACGAGAGCGACGTTGCGCCGTCACGAGGCTCACACACCCGCGTCATCGATTCGACTCACTCCTTGCAAAGGAGAGTTTCCTAATTCCTATAGAAGCTAGGTTTAAATCTTTGTTGGCTCTATAGGACTATATTTGTTATTTTACTTTGTTATTTGGTTGGGTATTCGCTTTGCGAACTCCCGTCTCCTTCGTAGGACAAAATCCTTCTCGTGAAGAGAAGGGGTTGAGGAACGCTACCCTCGCACTTGTAGCGTGGTTGTAATTGAGGTTGAATCACCCTCGTTTAAGTGATTCGTTTAGTGGATTTGATCAACTTGGTTGATCGGAAAATCCTAACTCAAGAGGGTTAGGTGGTGGTTTTCACCTGGTTTGGGTTTCATCCTAAAATAATTGTGCACATTGTGTGATTGAATTTTTTTTTAGATTATTTATATTCTATTTTGCATTTTATTACGTCACCCCCTCCTGGTAGGGAATCTACATTAGCCGCACTGAGGAGCTGAAGAAGAAAGGAAGGAGAGGAGCTGAAGAAGAAAGGAAGGAGAGAAGAAGCCACACTGTAGCAAACCCATAGTAAGGTCGTCTGAGCATCAAGTCATACGATGAAAGGGCAGCGGCCAGAGCGCAAAGAAGAAGAAAGAAAGAAAAGAAGGAAGCAGAGCAGAGAAAGAAGACAAGAACAAGGCAGGCTGAGAAGAAAGAAAGAAAAAGAAGAAAAGAAGAGGAAGCAGAGAAGAAGAAGAAAGAACAAGGCAGGCTGAGAAAGAAAAGAGAAAGAAGAAGAAGAAGGCAGGAAGAAAAGAAGAAAGAAGAAGAAGAGGAAAGAAGGCGGAAGCCTCTGCGGCCGCAGAGAAAGAGAAGAAGAGAAACATCAGCTAAAAGAGAAGAAGAAAAGAAAGAAGTGGAAGAGAGAAGAAGAAGCCAAGAGAACTTTTGATCCCTCTCTCTCTCTCTCTCTTATTAACATAATTGAGAACTTTTATACTTCTAGAATTATGGTTGCTCCCTGAGTTAGACCTCTGGAAAACTTATTATTCCGAGTAAAATAAATTTTGTAGTAATCTGGTAGCTGTTTTGTCATATACCACAACGACTGTAAACCAAAATAACCATAACGACGAAACACACACGATTAATCGTTACTACACACCTTGGTTCATATTGGATGCAGAACAAGAACCCACGAGTTAGGTTCTTCCAAGGGTGTTCTCACCTTCCTTAGATCAAGAGTAATAAGGGGAAAGTCTTCTTCTGATCTTATTGCCACACAGCAATCATTTTCTCTTTGTTCTTCTCTCAACACACGATGGGGAGGGTGTCAAAACTAAAAGGTGAGAACCCTTGGGGACCTAACCTATCCTTATTAGTAATCAGGCAAAACTAATTACTATTAGCAAATTACAATTCCACCAATTGTGGAATTGCAATTGCAAACCCGATCTCTGCACATATAATAATCTGAAATGCACAATCCTCTTGCATTTTATGTCCATACCCTTAATAAACCTTAAATTGATCACTTTAGTGATGGGCAATTACATGACAATATATAATCTTTATGTTGAATGATTATATCTATATGTACGAATACATATACTAATCCATACATTGGATTATTATCCAACACTTATATTAGACGGATTTGTTGTAGTGATGGATGCAGCAGTCAGGTCATCTCATTCAGTTGCTGTTGTTGTGCCCATAAACAATGCTGGGATAACATGTTGGGATGTAGCTAAAGTACAATAGTTTCCACATTTGAATAAAATTCATGCTATCTATATCAAGGCATTTCTCTAGCCATGAACTTGGTTATTATCGTACTCAACATATTGCAACCTCATTGAAAATCAAAACATATTATCCTTTCCTGGCATGAGCTTTTACGTTCCAATCCGAACCTATCTGTGGCAAAGGTTCTAAGGTTTCGTGTTCATTAAGAATATGTCTCAGCAAAATTTTCTGTAGAATCTGAAATAGTTGGTTTCCGTCCGTAGCTAGATCCTTCTTATATGCTTTGATTTCTGCCTAAGGTTTCATTTTTTTAAAGTTATTATGCATTTTTACCAGAAAAAGAAAGGAGTGTCCGGAGATTCTGTACGCACACAAAAAAAAAAAAGAAAAAAAAGAAAAAAAGGAAAAATAGTGCTTGTGCCAATCCGAAACTGTGCTTTCTTTTGTTTTTTATTTTTATTGTTTTTTCTGTCTTCAATCACATGCATGGAATATGAACGCGAGGCTCGTGGTAAAAAAAAGGGCCATGTGTAAACGTACACCACAGAAACTTATTAATAACTCGCACTGTCGGATTCTTCGCAGAAAGAAAAGACTCAAGCTTATATTTCACCGCAAGAAAGCACACGAGGCTTTAGGTCAGTTTATAAACTATAACGTGTGAATGTAAAAATTAATTATATAAAAATTTAATATTATTTTTAATAAATGTAATTTAATTTTAGTTGAGCGAAAAATTAATATATTAATGTTAAAAATAATAATATGCCATGTATCTTAATTTTCAACAAATAAAAAAATATCAATTAAAAATAAAAATATATTATCTTCTATATTTTTATTTTCAATCGATATCTTAAATTATGTCTACTTCTATAAAAATATATTCAATATAGATCTCTAATGGAAAAGTGTAACAACCTAATTCCCGAGTCCCTACGAGACATGAGAACTGGACCGACTCGACTAATCCCAACACCTAGTCGTCCAACGAGCAAGTAACCAAAAGAGCAGTAAAATAAACCACATTCAGCATGAATATAACTAGCAGTAACAAAATACAGCAGTAAGAAAAGGAACTACTACAGTATGTACCACCACAACAGTAGAACAACAACTATAACATAACATGAAACTACAAGTAAAGAAAAGTACAGATAGTAACAAGAACTACTCACTACATTAGAACAAAAGGGGTACAAAAAGAACTGTGGTAACTCTACTGGACCCTACTCGGCCCAGCGTCCTCTGCAGCCGTTGACCCTGGCTACTCAACACCTGGTCCAGAAAAGTAACGAGTGTAACACGTCAGCGAAACACTGAGTAGAGTGGCAACTAAAACTAAAGAAGCAGTAGAGTGTATAGTAGCTGTTATATTTTGTTACTTTCTTTATTTACGTCTTTCTATTATTTCACGATTTATTTATTTCTCAGATCCTTCACTTGATCTCGAATGTTCCTCGTGAGAACGATCTTGATTGCAGTCTTTTCCGAAAAGTAGAAGTAACACGTGGTGCTCTCCTGGCCGGGAGAGTCCCCTGTGGGGATCCTACTCCCAGTCAACCACCCCAAGGTCGCTGACAGACGTAACGGTGATTACGGCACGCACGATAAACACGCGGGTAGCTACCCCGCACTGGCACGCGGTCAGTCGTTTCCGTTAACGGGTGCGCCCAAGCACAGCACGAAACCAGTATAGGGCAGAGCCCTCTCAGCAACAGGGGTCCAACCCCTCCACAGTAACCAAACAGGGGCCTTGCCCCCCCACAGTCCGCGCACCCTCGCATGACTACCTTCGTTTGCCCAGTGGGCCTAACAAGTCGGTGTAAGAGGGCCAGTAGAACTCCGGGGCCCGTGGGGTAGCTAGTACTCTCCCTACACTAGTAGCTCTCCTTGGTACTGTGTACACGAGGGCCAAAAGTCGGTACAAAGTGGCCAGACCTAATCCCGGGTCCCTGGGGCGACTAGCTCTGCTCGGCACTAAGAGGTAATGTGTGCTCTCTTTGGTACCACGTACCCAAGAGACAACACACTTCCACGTCTTTCTTTCTCAGTTCCATCCATTCTCTTTCCAGGAGTTCTACTCCTAATTCCCCGTAGGGTTCCAGCTCTTTTAACTCAGCACATTTAGGTTTCACCGTTCCAGTTTTATGTTCATACAACCCATATTCTCAATCATATTTATTCCCCTATAACATGCAGCAGTTAAATCAATTTACAGGCAGATATTATTTCCTTTCCACCTTTCCAAGACTGCAATATTATATGCATATCACTAGTTTTTCAGTCCTAGGATTCATGCCGTACCCTAGGATCCATCATTCAATCTAGTTTCTAGTCCTAGGTTTTATGCAATACCCTAGGATCTATCATTCAATCTAGTTTCTCAGTCCTAAGGTTCATGAAGTGCCCTAGACTCTATTAATTATTCCACAATTGTAACAAATTTGATTAAGTAAATTAAAAGCCACTCTACCAGTTACAACGGGAGTACTGGGGGCATGGTCAGAAATCCCGCGTACCTCCGCAATCCCCAAGACTGAAATGGAACGGGATCCTAACACAAGGATCAAACACGAGGAGTTTCTCAGAAAGGTATATAATTACCGTAAACGGGTAGAGGATTTTATTCTGGAAAGAACGCAACTTAAAACGAACTCCGATCGGGCCCTAAACGGGTCGAAAACGACGAAACTGCCCAAAATCAGACGTCTGGAACCTCTTCCAGACGTCTTAAAACGTGGGTCAGAGCGTACCTTCGTTCTGTGTAATCCCTCAGACGTCCAGAAGCCTGCGGGAGCGTCTGGCTTAGTTCCCAGACGTCCGATGGTCACCCCGGACGTCTGGAAGTCCTTCCTGTCGTCTGGCACTGCGGCCAGACGTCCGATTCACGTGGGATGGCGAGCCCTCGCGCCCTCCCGAGCAGAACCTGCACGCACCCACACCTGTTCTAAGTACGACGAGTCGCAGACGAAGGTGCGGCCGACAGCCGCATGGCCGTACACGCGAAAAGGAAGATTATAGAAATATATTACCTGCCAGACGTCTGGACAGTCCTCCAGACGTCTTCACCGTTGTCTAGTTAGAATCCTAGACGTCTGATTCTGGAAAAACTTTCAGAATCAGAGCTCAACTCGCCCTCCACCCGCGATGCAGGGCCGCGCCGCGCCGCGCCCCGTCCGCCTGCTGCTCGAGCTGCAGCAGCCCCTCCGCGACACTCCACGCCCGCTGCTCCCCCACCGGCCGGCTCTAGCTGCCCCGGCAATCTCGAGCCTTCACGGTCGAGCGTCTCCTCCCTCGCGCAACACCTCCTCCCGTACACTTGCCGCGGCCGCTGCTGCCACCACTCGCTCGCTCTCACACCGGTTGGGAGAAGAAGAAGAGGGACACGAAGGGGATGAGGGTGAGGGAGAGAGCGAGGACCTTTTAAGGCCGCGCGGGGAGAGAGAGAGAGAGAGCACTGCGCCCTGCAAGAGGAGAGAGGTAGAAAGAGGAAAGAGGGTGGCAGTTGCAGGTCTGCGCGCGCATGCACGCAGACGCAACCCCGTACGCCACAGAAATTTAATCCCAGACGTCTGGAAGGGGTTCCAGACGTCTGGTCAGACGTCTGGGCCACCTCCTAGATGTCTTAAAAACCGTCTTGAAGCCGCGTTCGTAACAATATAACAAACTCAAAGGAAGTTTCGTCTCCGAAACTTGCGCTAACTAGGGTGCGGGAAAAAAGTCATATAAAAACATAACAAACTCAAAGAGGACCGAAGCCTGTCCGAAAGAATGTACCCGCGAAGAGCTCCGGGTACCGCTCCCGCATTACCGCCTCGGGCTCCTAGGTAGCCTCCTCGTACCGCTGGCTCCTCCACAAAACCTTCACCAGGGGTACTTGCTTTTGTCTCAAACTGCGGATGGCTCGGTCAAGAATCTGCACTGGCCGCTCGGGGTAGGTCAGGTCGTCGCCCACCTCGACGTTCTCGTGACTCAGTACATGACTGGGATCGGCTACGTACTTCCTGAGGTTGGACACGTGGAACACGTTGTGCACACCAGAAAGCTGAGGAGGGAGGGCAAGTCTGTAAGCAACGGGTCCAACCCACTCCAGGACCTCAAAGGGCCCCACGAACCTTGGCGCGAGCTTCCCTCTCACCCCAAACCGCTGCAGGCCCTTCATGGGCGAAACACGAAGAAAGACATGGTCCCCAACCTCGAACTGCACCTCTCTGCATCTCCGATCGGCGTAGCTCTTCTGTCTGCTCCTGACAGTGCGGAGTCGCCTGTGGATCTGTTCGACTACCTCCTGACTCTGCCGGATCAACCTGGGGCCAACCTCCCACTTGGTCCCCACCTCAACCCAACTCAAGGGTGCCGTACACCTCCGTCCGTACAGAGCCTAGTAGGGAGCCATGCCGATGCTCGAGTGATAGCTGTTGTTGTATGCAAACTCCGCCAGGGGCAGGTGCTCCTCCCAAGAGCCCCTCCAGTCCAGTACACAGGCACGCAAAAGGTCCTCAAGTGTCTGTATCGTGCGCTCAGACTGTTCGTCCGTCTGGGGGTGGTAAGCTGTACTAAACCTTAACCGCGTCCCCAGGGCCAACCGAAACTCAGCCCAAAACTGGGACGTAAAGCGGGTATCCCGGTCGGATACGATCTCCCGCGGAACTCCGTGTAGTCGTACCACATCACGGATATACCACTCTGCCAACTGTGCTGGTCCCAAAGTGACTCAGATCGGCAAGAATCGTGCCGTCTTCGTCAGTCTATCCACAATTACCCAGACTGCGTCGTGTCCTCGCTGGGTAACAGGTAAGCCCACCACCAAGTCCATGGTGATGCTCTCCCACTTCCACTCTGGCACTGGAAGCGGCTGTAGCGGCCCTGCAGGCCTCTGATGCTCGGCTTTCACCTGCTGACACACTAAGCACTGCGGCATGAATTCACCCACATCCCGCTTCATTCCCCTCCACCAAAACTCGCGTCTCAAGTCGTGGTACATCTTCGTGTTTCCGGGATGTATGGTGAATCTGGAACCGTGTGCCTCAGTCAGGAGCTCTTTTAACAGCTCCTCGTCTCTGGGAACGAACAACCGTCCCCTCAGGCGCAGCACCTGGTCTGTGAAAGAGAAGTCTTCTGGGTCTCCTGACAGTACTCTGTCGCGCAAGGACTGCAAGTACAGATCGGCCATCTGTCCTGTGATGATGCGGTCTATCAGCTCTGGTCTAGTCTGTCGTGTCACCGTCACTGCCCCACAGTGCCCCCGTAACTCTAGGGGTCTCCAACTACCCACCTTCTCTAAAAGGCTCCAACTCTGTAACTGTAAACTGGCCAAGTGTGCGGGCGCCTTTCGGCTCAAGGCGTCAGCCACCACGTTGGCCTTCCCCGGGTGGTAGGAAATGCTACAGTCATAGTACTTCAGGAGCTCCAACCAACGTTTCTGTCTCATGTTGAGCTCCTTCTGATCAAAAAGGTATCTGAGGCTCTTATGATCCGTGAGAATCTCGAAGGTCTCACCATACAAGTAGTGCCTCCAGGTCTTCAGCGCGAAGACGACAGCTGCCAGCTCCAGGTTGTGGGTAGGGTAGGTATGCTCATGGGGCTTCAGTTGCCGCAAAGCGTAAGCGACAACATGACCCCTCTGCATGAGCACAACTCCTAACCCCTGCAAGGAGGCGTCCGTGTACACAACGAACCCGCCACTACTGTCAGGGATGGTGAACACGGGAGCCGAAGTCAACCTCTCCTTCAGCTCCTGAAAACACGCCTCACAGGCGTCTGTCCCAGTGAAGGGCACGTCCTTCCGGGACAACTGTGTCGTAGGACGCGCAAACTGTGAAAAACCCTTGATGAACCGTCTGTAGTAGCCTGCCAGTCGCAGGAAACTGCGAATCTCAGTGACTGAACGCGGTCTCTCCCATCTGAGCACTGCCTCGACCTTGGCTGGGTCCACCGCCAAGCAGTCCCCAGAGATCACATGGCCTAAGAAGGTCACCTCCCCCAACCAGAACTCGCACTTGCTGCATTTGGCGTACAACCCACGTCGTCTCAGTGTGTCTGTACCGGGTGCGGAAAGCTGTCTTGGAGATGTCTGCCTCCCGGCTCCTCAACTGGTGGTATCCAGACCTCAAGTCGATCTTGGAGAACACCGTGGCACCCCGCAACTGGTCAAACAAGCCGTCGATCCTCGGCAGCGGATATCTGTTCTTGATGGTGACCCTATTCAGCTGTCGGTAGTCCACACAAAGGCGTAGGGTACCATCCTTCTTCACAAATAGTACCGGGACTCCCCAGGGAGACGCACTGGGTGTAACGACCCGATTCCCGAGTCCCTACGAGACACGAGAATCGGACCGACTCGACTAATCCCAAGACCAAGTCGTCCAACGAGGAAGTAACCAAAAGAGCAGTAAAATAAACCACATTCAACATGAAATATAACTAGCAGTAACAAAATACAGCAATAAGAAAAAGAACTACTACAGCATGTACCACCACAACAGTAGAACAACATTTAACATAACAAGAACTACGAGTAAAGAAAAGTACAAAGAGTAACAAAAACTACTCACTACAGTGGAACAAAAAGGGGCACGAAAGAACAGTGGTAACACTACTGGACCCTACTCGGCCCAGAGTCCTCTGCAGCCGCTGACCCTGGCTGCTCAACACCTGGTCCTGAAAAGTAACGAGTGTAACACGTCAGCGAAATGCTAAGTAGAGTGGCAGCTAAACTAAAGAAGCAGTAAAGTGTCCAGTAGCTGTTTTATTTTCTTTCTTCCTTTATTTACGTCTTTCTATTGTTTCATAATTTATCCATTTCTCAGATCCTTCACTTGATCTCGAATGTTCCTCGTGAGAACGATCTTGATTGTAGTCTTTTTCGAACAGTAGAAGTAACACGTGGTGCTCTCCTGGCTGGGAGAGTCCACCGTGGTGATCCTACTCTCAGTCAACCACCCCAAGGTCACTGACAGACGTAACAGTCACTACGGCACGTGGGGTAAACGCACGGGTAGCTAACCCGCACTGGCACGCGGTCAGTCATTTCCGTTAACGAGTGCGCCCAAAGCACAGCACGGAACCAGTATAGGGCAGAGCCCTCTCAGTAACAGGGGTCCAACCCCTCCATAGTAACCAAACAGGGGCCTTGCCCCTCCACAGTCCGCGCACCCTCGCCTGACTACCCTGGTTTGCCCAGTGGGCCTAACAAGTCGGTGTAGGTGAGCTAGCAAAACCCCGGGACCCGTGGGGTAGCTAGTAATCGCCCTACACTAGTAGCTCTCCCCAGTACTGTGTACACGAGGGCCAAAAGTAGGTACAAAGTGGCCAGACCTAACCCCAGGTCCCTGGGGCGGCTGGCTCCGCTCTGCACTAAGCAGGTAACAGGTGCTTCCCCTTGCACTACGTACCCAAGAGACAACGTACCTCCACATCTTTCTTTCTCAGTTACCTTTCATTCTCTTTCCAGGTGTTCTACTCCTATTTCCCCGTAGGGTTCCAACTCTTTTAACTCAGCACATTCAGGTTTCACCTTTCCAGTTTCACGTTCATACAACCCATATTCTCAATCATGTTCATTTATTCATGACAGGCAGTTGTTAAACCAATTTACAGGCAGCTATTATTTCCTTTCCAAGACTGCAATATGTATATTCATTTCACTAGTTTTCCAATCCTAGGATTCATGCCGTACCCTAGGATCTATCATTCAATCTAGTTTTTCGGCCCTGGGATTCATGCAATATCGTAGGATCTATCATTCAATCTGGTTTCTCATTCGTATGATTCATGCAATGCCCTAGGTTCTATTAATTGTTCCATAATTGTAACAAATTATGTTAATAATTTCTAAAGCCACTCTACAGCTACAAAGGAAGTAATGGGGGCGTGGTCGGAAATCCCGCGCGCCTCCGCAACCCCCGGGACTGCAATAGAACGGGGTCCTAACATAACACAAGGAGTTTCTCAGAACAGTATATAATTACTGTAAATGGGTAGAGGATTTTATCCCGAAAAGAACGCAACTCGAAACGCGGAAAACAGACTCCGAACGGGCCCTAAACGGGTCGAAAACGACGAAACAGTCCAAAATCAGACGTCTTAAAAAGTGGTTCATAGGATACCTTCGCTTTGTGTAGTCTCTCAGACGTCCAGAAGCCTGCGGGGGCATTTGACCTAGCTCCCAGACGTTCGATGGTCACCCCGGACGTCTGGAAGTCCTTCCCGTCGTCTGGCACTGCGGCCAGACGTCTGATTCGCGTTGGATGCGAATCTCAGAACCTGCACGTACCCCCTCCTCGTGCTCAGTACGGACGGTCGCAGAAAAGGACGAAGGAAGAAAAATAACTTACTTGTCAGACGTCTGAACAGTCCTCCAGAAGTCTTCCCCGTCATCTGGTTGGAATCCCAGACGTCTGATTCTGGAAAAACTTCCAAAATCAGAGCTCAACTCGCCCTCCACCCGCGACGCACGGCCGTGCCACACCTCGTCCAACCGCTGCTCGAGCTGCAGCAACCCTCCCGCGTCACTCCGCACCCGCTGCTCCCCCGCCGGCAGGCTCCAGCTGCCCCGGCAAGCTCGAGCCCTCACGGCCGAGCATCTCCTCCCTCGCGCGACACCTCCTCCCGCAACTCGCCGCGGCTGCCGCCGCTCGCTCGCACTCACACTCGCACTTGCACTCCGGCTGGAAGAGGAAGAAGAAGGGAGCAGAGGAGATGAGAGTGAGGGAGAGGGCAAGGGCTCTTTCTTAAAGCTGCGCGGGGAGAGAGAGAGAGAGAGAGAGAGAGAAATGCAGCACCTGCGCCCGTAGGAGAGAGGGGAAAAGTGGCATCTGCAGGTTTGCGCGTGCAGGAGCGCAGACGAAATCCACCGTGCCGCAGAAATCAAATCCCAGACATCTGGAAGGGGTTCCAGATGTCTTTGTGAGGCCCAGTGTTACGAACACAACTTCAAGACGTCTTTTAAGACATCTGGGCCACCTCCCAGACATCTTAAAAGACGTCTTGAAGCCGCGTTCTTTACACTGGGCCTCACGAAGCCCTTCTCCAAAAGATCCTGCAACTGAGACTTGAGCTCTCGTAGCTCAAGCGGTGCTATCCGGTATGGCGCAGTGGAGATGGGGCTGGTCCCTGGTACTAGTGAGTTATCAAACTCGATCTCACACTCGGGCGATAGTCCTGGTAACTCGTCTGGGAACACGTCAGGGTGCTCTCTGACCACCGGGATGCTCTGGAAGTCTGCCACAGGGATGGGCTCTGCCACCACACAAGCTAGGAAGCCCTCACACCCCTGGCTCAAAAGTCTCGCCGCCCGAAGTGCCGAAATGCACCTGAAGCCTCCGTCCACTGGTTGTCCGTGAAACTCGAAAGAAGGCAACTCCGATGTGGAGAAGACGATCTTCCCCTGATACCATCTTGTAACGACCCGATTCCCGAGTCCCTACGAGACACAAGAACCGGACCGACTCGAATAATCCCAAGACCTAGTCGTCCAACCGGACTCACCCCTCGCCGGGAGAGTCCCCCATGGTGATCCTACTCTCAGTCAACCACCCCAAGGTCGCTGACAGACGTAACGGTGACTACGGCACGCACGATAAACACGGGGGTAGCTACCCCGCACTGGCACGTGGTCAGTCGTTTCCGTTAACGTGTGCACCCAAACACAGCACGGAACCAGTATAGGGTAGAGCCCTCTCAGTAACAGGGGTCCAACCCCTCCACAGTAACCAAACAGGGGCCTTGCCCCCCCACAGTCTGCGCACCCTCCCCTGACTACCTTGGTTTGCCCAGTGGGCCTAACAAGTCGATGTAGGAGGGCCAGCAGAACCCCGGGGCCCGTGGGGTAGCTAGTACTCTCCCTACACTAGTAGCTCTCCTCAGTACTGTGTACACGAGGGCCAAAAGTCGGTACAAAGTGGCCAGACCTAACCCCGGGTCCCTGGGGCGGCTAGCTCTGCTCAGCACTAAGAGGTAATGTGTGCTCTCTTTGGTACCACGTACCCAAGAGACAACACACTTCCACGTCTTTCTTTCTCAGTTCCATCCATTCTCTTTCCAGGAGTTCTACTCCTAATTCCCCATAGGGTTCCAGCTCTTTTAACTCAGCACATTTAGGTTTCACCGTTCCAGTTTTATGTTCATACAACCCACATTCTCAATCATATTTATTCCCTTATAACAGGCAGCGGTTAAATCAATTTACAGGCAGATATTATTTCCTTTCCACCTTTCCAAGACTGCAATATTATATACATATCACTAGTTTTCCAGTCCTAGGATTCATGCCGTACCCTAGGATCTATCATTCAATCTAGTTTCTAGTCCTAGGTTTCATGCAATACCCTAGGATCCATCATTCAATCTAGTTTCTCAGTCCTAAGGTTCATGCAGTGCTCTAGACTCTATTAATTATTCCACAATTGTAACAAATTTGATTAAGTAAATTAAAAGCCACTCTACCAGCTACAACGGGAGTACTGGGGGCGTGGTCGGAAATCCCACGCGCCTCCGCAATCCCCAAGACTGAAATGGAAGGGGGTCCTAACACAAGGATCAAACACGAGGAGTTTCTCAGAACGGTATATAATTACTGTAAACGGGTAGAGGATTTTATTCTGGAAAGAACGCAACTCAAAACGCGGAAAACGGACTCCGATTGGGCCCTAAACGGGTTGAAAACGACGAAACTGCCCAAAATCAGACGTCTGGAACCTCTTCCAGACGTCTTAAAATGTGGGTCAGAGCGTACCTTCGTTCTGTGTAATCCCTCAGACGTCCAGAAGCCTGTGGGGGTGTCTGGCTTAGTTCCCAAACGTCCGATGGTCACCCCGGACGTCTGGAAGTCCTTCCCGTCGTCTAGCACAGCGACCAGACGTCCGATTCACGTGGGATGGCGAGCCCTCACGCCCTCCCGAGCAGAACCTACACGCACCCACACTTGCCGCGGCCGCTGCTGCCGCCGCTTGCTCGTTCTCACACCGGTTGGGAGAAGAAGAAGAGGGACACGAAGGGGATGAGGGTGAGGGAGAGGGCGAGGGCCTTTTAAGGCCACGCGGGGGGAGAGAAAGAGAGAGCACTGCACCCTACAGGAGGAGAGAGGGAAAAAGAGGAAAGAGGGTGGCAGTTGCAAGTCTGCGCGTGCATGCGCGCTGACGCAACCCCGTACGCCGCAGAAATTTAATCCCAAACATCTTAAAAATCATCTTGAAGCCGCGTTCGTAACAAAATGTATAAGATAAAGAGGTTGATGATATAGATAAAATTTAAAATAGATATACAAGATAAATAATATACAAGAAAAAGAAAAAAAAGAAAGAACTAACGTAATGTAGCATACATAAAAAATAAAATAAAAAATCAGATAACATAAATAAATAGGAATATCTACAATAATATTACACTCATATGCTTACAGCAATTCATCATATTTATACAAGTGCCTTCATGAGAATTTGTTCTTATTTCCATTTTGATTAGCTAACTTGAGTCCACCCTGTGACGTGGGAGTACAAAAGTTAGCAAATAAAAATAAAATATGTTAGGTTATTTTTCCATGTCATAAACAAAAAGTAATTTGATAAAAATAAAAGTTTCTAAAAATGAAACAAATAAATACTTGGTATCTTTTGATTTTCCATTGATATTAATTGGTGTATTTTGATTTCTCATGTGTTATGATTTTACATCGAAATCAGCCAATATATTTTAATTTTTTGATAAAAAATCAAAATACATAAATTAAAAATTTTCAATTAATATATTTTGATTTCTCATTTTCCCACAACAAACAGAAGTTAACAGTTTGACGGGGAAAAAAAAATAAAACAATGATTGTAAATCATATCACATGTTGCAAAATATATTACATGGGATATTTTGATTTACAATCGATATCTTAAATTATATTTACACTATCTTATTTTATATATATATTATTTTATACTCTTATAGAGATATACTCAACATTGATCTATAACGAAAGAGAATAAAATAAAAAAGTCTATAACAAAGATGAAATTTGAATCTAATGTGCACACTAAACATTGTCTAAAAAAATAGAAAAAGGAAAACATGAAAAAGAGGTTACTGTAGCAGCTCAATGAAAAAGAAAAAGAGAAAAACAACGCACAATTAATGTACAGCATAACTAAAACAACGGCTGTTTCTTATTATTAAAGATCAGTGCATGTGACCCAACCTACCTAAAGGAGCATATTCTTCAGTCGTGTCCAAACATTCCTCCCTATTTGTCGATCAATCCCTTCCTGATTCAATATCCTTCAAAATGAACGTGTTGCACGTTGGGTGATGTGAATTGAATTTTACTTGATTGTTGATATTTAATATCAAAAATTAAAAAATATAATATTTATTACCTGATGGATTTTATGACATCATTTTAAATTAAAATATATAGGTAATAAATAATTTATATCAATAATAAATTATTGTAAGTGATTTTACACTGATAATAAATTATTTAAAAATATCTTTTCATCAATATAATCTCATTTTACATCAATGTAAAATTATTCTAAAGGCAGTTTCATTCATACAAAGTGATTTTGACCTATAAATTTGGGATTTAAGATTTAGGATTTAGAGTTTAGGATTTAAGTTTATAGAAAATGATTTTTCACCTTAGGGTTTAAGATTTATCCTTTACTGGTTAGGGTAAACCTTAAATTCTAAGGTGAAAAATCACCTTTCAAGTGTAAAATCACTTGTCATATATGAAGACACACTTAGAATTTAATTTAAGATTGCATCGGTGTAAAGTACGTAATAAAATTTACATCGGTGCAAAATAAAATTACACAGGTACAAAGTCGTTCCGAAGGTAATTTGAGTGATTTGTACCTGCATAAAAGTGGTTTGTTGTTGATTTCAACAATAATAAACCCACCACTTGTGAGTACTTTTTTTGCATAAAAGATAGATATATTAAGTGGGGACTTTGTTCACAACATTGTGTATCAATTTTTATGTTTCCCAACTCGTGTCCTTTTTACTTGCATTCGTTCCCTTTCTTGATC
Organism: Thalassia testudinum; assembly: GCA_037157565.1. Lineage (NCBI taxonomy): Eukaryota > Viridiplantae > Streptophyta > Magnoliopsida > Alismatales > Hydrocharitaceae > Thalassia > Thalassia testudinum. The sequence continues at coordinate 1,178,898 of JAZHRO010000038.1, forward strand.
CAACGATGTGAATAGATACCAAACTACATTGATTAGTTTCCTTTAATGATGCTTCAGAGGATACCATTATGTGTTACTCACGCTTAGAGTGGTCAAGAAGATTTTTTCTAAACCATATAAATTAGATTTCCAGATTGGCATATAATAAGGGGCAAAAAGCACTATCGGATTCAAGATTCTGTGGTAAGCTCGAGGACAAATCCGACTACCTAAATAAAGAGTAAAAAAGCAAATTCGACCAGACTCGACCTACCTATGCCTAGGCGGATCCGGATTTGCCTACCTCTAGGTGATCTGGTTTACCCAAGGAAAGAAAGACGGTGGGAAAGTCCACCACACTCACATCGATGGTAACATTGGCATTACTACCATCAATAGTCTGACGAAGGATGTGCCTTGACAACAGACACATCCTGACAGAAGATCCTACAGCAAGTTCCTCATTTAACACTATAAATAGCGAAGAGAGACTCTTAAGTTTCTCTTTCAGACAATTCGAGAGAGAGAGAGAGACTCTGAGAGATTATAATCCTGCTACTTCTAGTGGATTCACAGGAATACTGTTATCTCCCCAGATATATACCCCTTACGATAGAACTTGATCACCAATCTCTTTATTTCCATCTAAATTACTTATTTTCGATTCATTGAATCAGATCTTCAAATTACTTAGGAGATCGGATGGTATACATTCAATATCAAGATCCTAAATATATATATACCTGTTATGTTAATTAGCTTTATAGATAGATTACTAAAAACGTTATTTCATTTCTCCCGAAAAAGGTCTATTCCATCAACTAACAAGAAAATATTGCAGCATCATAGGTCCATTTTGCGGCGGCACCCAAACAAAGGGGTTTGTCAGAAAATAACCTTAATTGAAAAAGAAAACCCTAAAATAACCTTAGCTCACGGATCTATCTGGTGAAAGTTACGGCATAGCAAGATAAAAGCTCAAACAGCAATAATCAGTAGAAAGTAAATCTCAACGGTAAATAATTTCTAACGTTTTATTTTGTTGGTAGGTTAAGTGAAATTATGTTGGATTAAATACTTAATATATCACTTAACCCAACTCGTAATTGCATCGAGTTAGGTTTCATTTAATCTAGGATAATGTTATTTTATTTTTTCTATGAAATAATTTTAATTTGATAAAATATCTTAACGGATTAATTCACTTATTTTATTATTTATTTTACTTATTTTTTTCTTTAATTATTTTATAAATATATTTTCCTTATCAAATGAGATCTAACTCTTCATACTTCCTCAAGAAAAGTATCTTGAGTAAAATAATGGTAAGGAAAAGATGAGCAAGTGCTAAGTGAAATTAATTAAGGTTATGGTCGCGGGGATCGATTTGATTATGTTTTATTACTTGAAAATAAAAATTTTTCGAGATCAAACTAAGGGAACAAAACTTGATTCTAGAAGCGTAGAAAATCACAATTTACAATAGATACTGTTTCACAAAAGACTAAAGAAAGGAAAAAATGTCTTCTTCTTTCCTTCTCTCTTTCTTCTTTTATCTTCCTTTCTCTCTCTCTTTCCAGACGTCTGACTCCAAGGGTCAGATGACTTAAACGGCATTTGCTACAGTGTTTTGCCTCTTCTTTTCAGCTGCCGCTGCTGCTGGTTCTTCTTCTTCCTCTTGGCTGCTTCTTCTTCTCTGTTGAGCTACGCCTCCTTTTTCTTCCTTTCTTTCTACCCTGTGCCTCTGCTCTCTCTTTTCTCTTCTTTTTCTCTGCTGCACCAAGTCCTTTTTTTTTCTGCCTCAGCTTCTCTGCGGCAACAGTGCCATCTTCATATTCCTCCTTTGCTTCTCTGCTGTGCAAGTCCTTCTCCCTTTCCCTCTGGCCACAGCTGCCTTCCTGCGGCTAAGTCCTTGTAGCTCTTCCCTTGCTTCTCCTATTCCCTACACAGGCAACCGGTTAGGCAAAACCTAACCCCTACCCTCCCCGCGTCTCTCTCTCTCAAATTCACTCCAGGATTCGCTCTCCCAGAGCCTTAATCGGGTATGCGGGTCAGGTGACGCGCACGGGACCAGGCGCACCGGCATGGGTGGTGCACGAGGTGTGCACAGGCAGGGTTAGTCGGATCCGGGCGCCAGGTCCGCAGAGGAAGTGTCACGGATGAGGCGTGGTGAGTGAGGGTGAGGGACCTCACCCCTGTATGTCTTGAGGAAACTAGCCTAAGACACTTTTGCAATCTATGTGCGGAGGGTGCTTGCAAACTAACGAGGTGGGACGTTTAGTCCCACCCACTTTTGCACTTGTGCCCGCAGTAGGTCGTCGCTCGATTGCAGACGCAGCTGAGGCCCCTGGTGACAAGTGAAGGCCTGGGTGATTTTGCAAGGGGGTTCCGCGCCTTCTGGACCCGGCAGCCTGGGGTGCTAGGTTCTGCGCGAAGCTTCAAGCAAGCTTCAGCTCCTACGCTAATGGCGGAAGACGTCGCGACCCTAAAACCATCAATACGGCCTTGCGGCCCAGTCAGATTAGAGGAGAACCTTCGTTGTGTCACGGCGAAGGTGAGGCGGGGGGTGGCTGGCCACGGGGCGGCCTAGGCGTGCGTGCCTAGGTCACTCTGTGGCCATGGAGGTGGGTTAGGTTGGTGGAAGTGTGGGGCGATGCTGGCGGTTGATGAATGGGCGGAAGGTGATCAGTGGATTGTAGCGGAGCTCATGGGGTGTCTGGCGAGGCGTGTGGAGGTGTGACGCGGTGGCTACACTTCGCCGGTGGTCTGCCAGAGGTGGAGGAGGTGGCGGTGGTGTGTGATGGTTGGTGTGTGATAGTAAAAATTGATAGGGGGAAAATGAAGAGGGGAAAGAGAGGAGTAAGTCTGACCTAGCTAAGTGGATGAAAGGGGGAGAGCTGGCGGCTGGCTGTACCTGCTGTTACCGGAGAAGACAGTGCCTAGGGGAGAAGATGGCGACGAGGAAGAGGGGCTGGAGGGCACCTGCTGGTACGGCAAGGCGCGGCGGACGACAGCAGAGGTAACCCTGCCACTGGTATGGTGGCAGGGCGACGAGAGAGGAGGAGGGTCTTCGGAGCCTACAGGCGAATGGCCGGAGGAGGAGGAGACGAATTGAGGGATTTCCTTGGCCAAAACAGGCTTGAAGGAAGCAGTAGGGGCTGTCGTTCCTTAAATAGGTGCTGGCTGAGAGGGAATCGCGAGGAGGAGATGTGGGTTCCTCGCTGGAGGCATGGCCGGAAAAAGACTCATTCCTTTCGAGCATTCGCACGAGAGGTATGGTGACCGGCAGGGCATGGGAGTCGACCCATGCTGAAGAGGACAACGCAAGGAGTCTCCCTTTCAAATCTGAGGCCGACTCCCCAAGTTTGTGCGGTGCCATCCTCCGCGAAAAGTCGCCGGAGGTATGGCCTGCACAGGTAAATGGCAAAGGGACCCGATTGAAGAAAGAGACAAGAAAGATAAGGGGAATCTACAAGAGTTCAAAAAGCTAAGGGTCAAAAAGTAATTGTTGAAGACCGTTTTGTAAGGTGGGTCAAGGCGACCTTTCCTTATGTCCAAATTTTGGTATAAACTTAATTTGGACCTAAGGAATCCAATAGTGATGTTGGATTTTAGGTTTGACCATGTTTGATTGGATATTTTGCACAAAAAACCTAAATTAAGTCAAAAATTAGGTATGGCTCTCAATCTAGGTCAAGATAGGTTCCAATGACCAAATTAAAGGTTCTAAACCCTAGGGAGATTTTTTCATAAATTTCATAGGGTTTAATTGATTTTTATCTTACCTGGAACTTTGTGAATTGAAGTGGATTTATTTTAGGGTTACAGAATGTCATTTAATTCCCAGATTTTGTCATAACCCTTTCCTGATCAAACCATCTCACTTTTTCTCTTATTAAACCCATTTGACCTGTGTCTAGACCCTTAGAAATCTCGTTTATGTACTGTAATGGTAAATTACAATTTTACCTCTTGTGTATTATTTTATTCTCATATTTGCAATTCCCAAATTTAGGCCTTCCCTTAGGTTATGTAGGAGCTTTTATTCAGTTCATCAGGTCAAAATATACTAGTTAAGGTTCATGATGAAGTTCGCATTAGGTTACTTATTGTACTTTTATTTTACCCCTTATTTTGGTGGTATTCCCGACTCTTGCCCCTGTCCACTTCTAAGCAGTTTCTATCTCATCCCTCAATCTTACATTATATTTTCAGGAACCTCCTCATTCTCTACCCATCTTAGAAGTTAGAAATATGGTGAAGCTAATATCATAACGCAATATGTGAATAACTACTGCACCTAATTTTTTGAGTAGCTTGATTATTTTTTTTGAATAACTTATAGAACAACTCGATTCTACTCTCTAAAAGTTTCCGCCATTTCCCTTTAAAAAAGACAACTTAACTTATTGTCGTCGGGTGGGACCTCGACCGACTTCTGTGTTGGTTAAGGATTTAACTCCTAATTTTTTTAGTAGCTTGATTTTTTTTTTTTTTTGGAATGAGTAACTTAATGGAACAACTCTATCCTAGTTCTCTCGAAGCTTCTACCCGTCCCCCTTCGAGCGAAGGAGAAAACCTAACTTATTATTGTCGAGCAGCACCTCAATCGACCTCTGTGTTGGTTGAGGGTTTAGTTTTCCATGTTTAGGATGTAAGTTCTCTAAATCTTAAATCCTAAACTTTAAATCTAAAGTTGAAAATTCATTTTTTATAATCTCAAATCCTAAATCCTAAATCTAAAATGTATAGGTAAGAATAAATTTTTATTTTTTAAATAAAAATTTATTTTTCATTGATTGAAAATTAAAATACATCGATATATTTTTATTTTCAACCAGTGTACTCCGATAGAAAATCAAAACATACATATTGAAAATCAATATATTTTGTTGAGCAAAAGATGCCCATTACAAAACATATTATGATGTATATTTCTTTATTTTTTGGCTAACCTATAATGAATTGCAAGATATGTCATCGTGTGTGAACTATGTTTAACAAAAAAGATAATTTATATTACAAGATATTAATATTGGTTACGTAGAAATCAATAACCATAAGTTTATACAAAATAATTAAGTATTAATTTTTTATTACAACATATGGGTATGATATAAAGTATTTAAAAAATATATATGAATAAATAAGTTAGGTAGGTAAATTAAACAAACGGATTGCATTAACAAATCCGGTAAATAGGTAAACTCCCAACTCCATACTCACATCCGTTTAGATTTTTAAATCAAAGCCTATATACATCCAAAAATTAAATGAGCTTAATTTTCCCCACTCGAGTTGAGTCAAATTTAGGTTACCTAAATTTTCTTCCCTACCCGCAATCACCTCCTCCTCCTCACCCACTCTCTATCGTACTCTCGTAAGGTCTTTTAGGGGATCACTGTGGTTTATGGTTGAAATATAACCATAGTCTAAAAACCATCACAGTAAAGGAGAGCATATACGATAGATAATGCAAGTTTACAAGAGTATGGATATGATAACAGATTTTGTAAGGATATAGATATTAGAAAAGGTTTTAAGGACATGGATGTAAAAAAACCTACAAAAAATGCTCCACTTTGACTTTAATTTCCAAGAGTAATCGGGCCTACTATGTGCAACAGATCAATCAATACGAGTCACCGATAATGCCTGCTTATTAGAAGGAATGCCCATCGAAGACAATCACGCGGTTTGTACATGGTGATGCACGCAAAGAAAGTTATGAAAATTTGTTGGAAATCAGTATTTTGGAAACAAATGGAAAAATGGGCAAAACTCAAAAGCTACCATATTGCTTTGCAAGTTCCTTACAACTAGCCTGTAACATATTTTAAAGATTTTTGCTAATGATGTAGTCCCAAGTAAATTCTGTGTTTAAGAAAACAAAGGAAGGATATATGTGTATATATTCAAAAACAATTCCCCCTTGCCCTCAATAGATCTCTTACATTCTCCCATGTCTACAGAAGCGTTGCAATCAATCAAATTTTCTGAATGGTGAACCTCCGGAAAATCAATTGTATGATGTAAAATACAGTATTTGTTTCATTGTTTTGGATTACTGACGCTTATGGTTCCAGCCAATGGATCACTTCAACAAATAGATTGAGGGCACTGACTGCCCATAATATATTGTATAAGATTACAAGATCTGTATAGACTGTATCCGTTTGTTTTGACAGGCATCTCGATTCTCTGGTTTATGCCTATTATGATTCTAATTCTGCAGGGAAAACCTCTCCAACATCACCCAGAAAATGTAGCCAACTTTCATGGAGCAGCACAGCTGTTGCACAGCAAGTACCATAATGGAGCAGGCAATCTTCCCCCTGCAAATGCATGGACTTTTTACCTGAGAAGAGCCAAACAGGCAAAAATGTCAGATTACAAGGTTAAAATAGCAGGCATACTATAGCATGCATGTTTTGGAATAAAATCTCGCAATGAACTCACATACAAGAGTAGACATGCCTTTTAAACAGGTCTTTACGAAAATGCCTGTTCAGGAGAAATCTACTGATCTACTCTTTGCTTCTTTGGTTGTTGATGCTCAAATGTCTCGTTCTTTATTGTCTCCTTGTCTGCATCTACCTCTTTATAAGAGTCCTTACCTCCAAATGACCAGCCAGGAAAGTCTGCTTCTGAAAACAGGGCTGTTGGGGCAGCTCTATAGAATGCAAGTGGGACCTGTTTTATCCGGCGTCTGATCTGCAAGTCCAGTGTCAAACCATAATCAGACCAAGAGACTTATCTATCCACATTTTCAAGTTCAAATTGGACAAATTCTAGTCCGCTATATGAGAATATAATAAAACCGTCAACAAATATTACCCATCTAATACTTTGCATGGTGTTGAAATATAGGTGTTCAGCTCTATGTTACTTTGTTTTTTTTTTTTGAAAGGAACTCAATGTTACTTTGTTCTTTCACTATTTTCAATTCCCTAATTGTTTTCCCACTTAAATTTCCCTTCTCATCCTCTATATCAACTAGAACTCTCTCTCCATTTTACATGGAAACCTGTGGTAGTCCCTACCCTTCACGCCCATAACCCACTGGGAGGATACCCTAGCATGCTGATTCCACATGTGAGGATCCAATTTTAGATTGCATGCATGTGTATCCTAGATATATGGCCTGTTGTCCTAGTGTGCAAGTCTAACCAGACAAGTAAACAAATTGTACCTTAACCGAATCTCTACAAGCCCAAGCACCAGGCAGATTAAGCAACATACAGGCAACTAAACACAAGTGTGGTTCAGTCCCATTGCACATGTGCCTTCACATGTGTGAATCCCAACCCCACCCTGATATAGAGCAGATAGTGAACCTTTTCTCTCTCCTCGATTTGCAATGTAGTCTGTGAAATTCAAGAAATCAGGCCACGTGGTGTGTGCCTGTAAATGACTTGGGTTGAAAGCCAAGTAATTTTGTGCCTCTTGCGACAATTCTATTTTTATTAAGAGTTAATTTGTTTGGTTTAGGAAAGGGTCTAGAGTCCTATTTTAAGAAAGAGTGTTTTTATAAAACCTGTTAGAGATATGAATAATCTGTTCTCTCTTGTTTTGTTCTTGAGTTCGTAAATAAAATTCTACATTTTAGAGGACTACTCTCCTCTCTTCCCTTTCTCCATGGTTGGCTCCTCCCTCTCTCACGCAACTCTCTCAGATGCCAACTCTCTTCCTCTCTCTTCCACACAAGATATCTTCCTCTCTCAATGTCTTCCCTACAACACATGGGTGGTTGTAAGGGCCCAAAAATTCTCATAGGGTATCAAAGGCAAACGTTTCTGCAACCACGAAGGTGTGAAGAACTAGCGCGTGGACTCCTAACATGGACTCCAGAGTGTGAACTCATGGCATGAAAGGTCTGACATGTAGGGGACCCAAAGCTCCAAACCATGCTAAGGTCAAAGCGATGGCAAATGTTGACTTGGCTATCACCATGGAGACGAAGGTGCTAATCTAAGGCACCACCATCAAACTGACAGGGGCCTCAAACTATGTCGTGTGAGCTGAGGCCTTCAAGATCTTTGTGGGAGGCCAAAACAAGCTTCACGTGTTGATTGAAGAAGCGCCAGAAGGAGCCAAAGCAAAAAAGTGAGAGAACTATCAAGTCATGAACTGGCTCATGAACTCGATAGATCCCGCAATTGTCACAAACATGCTTTATAAAGACACAACGAAAGACATCTGGAGTGCTCTTGAGAAGAGATTCACCAAGAAATTAAGCAATGTCAAGATTACCGATATCTACATGTGCATATGGAGGACTAATCAAGGGGATCTCTCCCTTGATGAATATTTCGTAAAGATGGAGGGCTTTTTTAGGAGCTCGAGATCTACAAGCCCATCTGTTGTGATAAACAACCACAGTTGCACATTAGATGGTAGGTGTGTCTCTTTTGGGGCTAAACCCCCAATACCAAGCGACACATAATCAAATTCTCACGGTAGATGATGGATTCGATCTTGAGATATATATAGTCGTCTCGAGAAGCTCAAAGAATTCCCCCATCTCAACTCCAACATCAACTGAGTCTTCCGTACTTGCTATCACCAGTGGCACAAAACATGGAGGTGGCCTTAGCCGTGGTCATGGCCGAGTTTTCCCACCATCCAAGCACTGCAACCGAACTAATCATGCCTCAAAAAAATGTTGGAAGACATTCAGGAGGCCCTCCCCAGTCTACATGTCTGCATCAACACCTAGGGAGTCTTCACTTACTTCTGCAGAGTGGGAGCAACTCCGAAAACTTCTTCGAAGCAAGGAGAAATCTACAACAATGGCAATTGCAACCACTACTACAGAGGTCACTGAGGGACTCTCTGCAACCCCTAGCAATTCAACAAAAGAAGATACGAGCAAGTTCATAGACATGGATGACAAGGACAACTAGTGGGACAACTAGACTCACATCTATCTTTGACAAGTCTTCCCCTTTACGGAAATTCAACTTGAGGGGGAGTGTGAAATACCAAAAATCAAGCCACATGGTGTGTGCGTGTAGGTGACTTGGAGTGAAAGCCATGTGATTTTATGCTTCTTGTGACAATTCTATTTTTAGTAAGAGTTGATTTGTTTGGTTTAGGAAAGAATCTAGAGTCCTATTTTAGGAAAAGAGTTTTTTAGAGATACAAATAATCTATTAATTGATTGACTCCTCTTCTATAAAAGGAGATCAATCTACGTTATTTTGTTCTTGATTTCATAAATAAAATTCTACATTTTACATGACTCCTATCCTTTCTCCCTTTTCTCCACTGTTGGCTCCTCTCTCTCTCTCTCTCTCTCTCTCTCTCTCACACACACACACACACACACACACACTCTCTTCCTCTTTCTTTCATGCATGATATCTTCCTATCTCAACATGTTCCCTATAACATGTCAGTGGCTGCAAGGGCCCAAAAATTCTCACATAGCTGAAGCACAAATTGTCCTGTCAATACAATGTTGACTTCAATTCTTTTTTGTTTATTCCCATTAACCTTGGTGGATCTATGTCATACCCTGATGGAGACATCTGCACGACCATCATCTTTTTCTTGGGGGAATTTGTTAGTAGGACAACCACCTGGATAATCCCACTCCACAGGATATTTGCTGGCATCCAATTGATACATATGGGAAATAAGTCCATGTCATTGTTTACATGACAAATCACATGTAACCTAAAATTCATGTCACCTTTTGACCAAATCCAAATTAAACACGACCAACTTATGCCACATCCATTCACAAATTACATTCAACCAATTGCTCATCTCACCACCCAACCAAACACTCCTTTACTTATTCCACCCACCAATTTATCCAAGTTAGGACACTCTGCTACCAAATGCCCTCTTAATGTTAGTTCCAAACCCCTTATGAAGAAACTTATTGATTAGAAGTTGTGTGCAACCATCAATTTGAAGGGTGTGACTATATCTTCAGGTTCTAAGAATTCACAATCTACATTCATGACAATAACTTCATAGCAAGTTATCGTAATTATTTCACTACTGCCACTTCTATGGTACCTTAGACTTTGGGTCCCTCCCCATCTTTTCCTCATCCTACAACTATTTCTAATTTGTCTTTTTTTTATGCCTAACCTGTCATGCATAATTAATTCATGCACCAAACTACTAGGTTTAATATGGTAATCCAAGTTGAGACCCATGCCTTCCGGTTATCTAGTCATCCTGCTGATAGTGTTTCTCCCCCATCAAGAGAACCAGTTATGTGCAAATTTCACCTACAATGCAAAAGCATTGAAATGCTGTCTTTTACAGTACCACACTGGACTGAATTACAATGATCCTAGGAGTAGGAACAGGATGCTAATCAATGTAGATCATAAGCATCATCAACTCCACTGCCTGGATCTTCTCCTGATTTTGCAAATTCTATGTCCAATTCAAATTCATGTAATTGGCATTACCATTTGGACCATCCCTCTCCTCAGAAATCAAAGAATATGCTTCTCAAGATCTTGCGTCATTCTACTATTCACCAGCAAGCCTTAGAGCTGCAAAATTATCACCAAGCCACTTGTCCCAAGGGGTCTGGAAGCAAAGTCCTCATTCATCCCATTTGGAATTGAAGAGCAGGAGGCTGAGATGCACAAAGATGGTGGCCACATCATGAAGGGAGCTCCCATTGGCGTATTTGGGCCACGAAGATTGGAATCCGGTCATGGATAGGATGTGCAGAAGACTGGAGAATTGAAGGTTGAAGTTGCTCTAGGAAGTTGATTTTTGGGCATCTTTCAGAGCAGGTCGTATTGGCATGGGCCGAGGTGCTTTAAGTCTAAAAAGAGAGGGCTAAGCCCTTTGCAGCTGTTTTGGACATTGTGGCTTCAATGCAATCAGGTGGTTTTCAAGGGGGAAAGGTTTTCGGTTCATGGGTTGGAATATCATGCTTGTGTACTCATGAGTTTATGGAGTAACCATCTGTAAGTCATAATCATTTTGAAGGAGGTGATATATTTCAGTGGTCACCATTCCTGAGTGGCTGTTCTTTCACTTTTCAGACAAAAAAAATGAAAAGAAAAAAAAAAAAAACAGTAAAGGGTAGATGTTCTCGCACTATACATCCTACCCACGTCTATGAAATATGGTAGTCCTTCAGGCCTTTTTCCTAGGCTGCTAATATTATTGTGTCCAAGAGTCATTTGGATACTCCCGTGAGAAAGACCATCATGAAGATGATGTTGTTGTTAGGCTGTGGCCTTTTGGGAATGTCTCTGTTCCAACAATGATGAAGGAGTTGCATGTCAGGTTTTAATGAAGAAGCATCTTCACAATAGAAAGGTGGATCAACTAAAGGCTTTGCTATACTTTTCGATAAAAAAAAAACCATACTTGTGGTTTGGTCAGTAATCAAAGGTTCATGCAGACTTACATAGATTACTTCAATGGCCTGTTAGGTGACACGGACAAGTTATTCTCTCTTGTGATGATCAGAACCAGCCCATCTACAAACTAGGCAAGATATTTACAATGCATTGTGCAATGGTGATTTTGAGGCTTCAAGCTGAGGGGGGCTGAGAAAGGCATCTGTTTTTGGATATGTGAAGGGAGGATTAACAAGACCTGTTAATCCCATGGCCCCCACTAAAACTCTGAGCTAATTGTTTCAAGTGTTGCAAAGGGAACCCAAAAGATACGACACACCTTTAACAAGCACACTCTCACTTCTGAACAAAAAACCACAGCGCTTGTAACCAAATACTCTAAAGCAATATACCGTCCTCCTCATCTCAACACCATCGGATTCAAATGAACAAGACAGAAATAACCCCAACCATTTGTGAGGTGAAATCCAATGTTACCTTCTCCAGCCAACAATCTCCAACAAGAGGAAGAAAAAAAAAGGCATGATTATTGTCTTCCCAGTTCATTCCACATAGAATGCAAGAGGCCTCAACATCTGGTCTCCCTCTCCATTTGAAGTCTACATAACAATTTTTTCTGTCTCAAAAGCAGAGGAAGGGTTTTTTGAAGGGACGTGGACCTTCCAAATAATCACTAGCCAAAACAAGCGATAAGCCTTTGTATAAGTAAACTGGCCATTCCTCCAAATGCAGATGTCTCTCCCAACACCCACGCAAAGATCTTGAAGGGCCTTAATAATGGTAAGCTTCTTAATCCTAGTGTCAGAGAAAGTCAGAGGCAAGCTTGGTATCCACGATCCATCTTTTGTAGCCAAGGGCTCCACCGCCGAGCTAGCAAGGGGAGGATAGAACTCACAAATAACACTAAAATGGGACCAAAGTTGCTAAGGCTATATATATATATATATATATATATATATATATATATATATTGAAAAGGAGCTATTCTTTTTTTTGTGTAAGGAAGCTAAAACTATTCTTTCGAGTCTTAAACCAAAAGGTGATTGGTGAGATGTCTCACCCATTCTTCCAAAATTTACTTTTTGTAGGTTCTCCTGTCCCCTCTGTAACAATGCAAGGAAAAAAATAACATCTTTCCTTGAGTGCTCCCCTCCCCCAAAAAACCTAGGGTTTCTGCTTGTGCGCTGTTGTCGGGTCCCCGATTGGCCACCAAGTGCTAGTTAAGGACCCTTCTCCCCCTCATTCACCTCCTATTCCGCACCCCACCTCCTTCCTAAGAGCTGTTGTTCCTCTCCTCCTTGGGTGAAGGCCCTTCACATTTATGTAGATTTGTCCCTTGCTTCCTGCATGCCTCACCAATGCTCGATGTGTAGATAGCAACAATGGAGGCTTAGATGGCGAAGCATCTCAAACGATGCTGGGCCCAACGACGATGGGTTTCCTCACTCGTACGATGTGTCTCTACGGTTTAGGTCTTCGTTGATGATGGATTGGGGTTGTGTTCCTCGTGTGCTCAACTAGGCTTAATCTTTTGGTTGGAGACCTCACTTTGGCTCTTGGAATCATATGTTTTTCATTTCATGGGTTGAGATTCCCGCTCTCCCTTAACACTTTTACTCGGGCTCATGGTGTTCGAGTTTCACCTACCACCATCACAGCCTACTTTTTGTTCTCAAGGGCCACATGTGACTTTGGGCCTTCACACAACCAAGAGTTCGCCAGCCAATTCCAACATCCGGTATTCAATGGTTTCTCATTTGTGTAGATCGTGTAGATTGCCAAAATTACTTCTCAATAGCGTAGTTGTCATCTAGGAGAGTGGAACATTACTTGGGTTTCCAATGTACTGCGAAGGAATTGTTCATTTTGGATGCCTTCTTTTCTTTTTTATGTTTTTCTTTGTGATTGGTTCTAGTTTAGTTTTAAGCTTTGTGAGTTGCCCTTGCAAGGGGTGTCTCTATTCCCCCCTTTGCAGGGTGTTGAGTCTCTTCCTCTTTCCTCGCCCTTTGGGGCTGTGTCCCTTTGTAACCATTCCTTCCCCTTAATGGTGATTAATTTGCAAAAAAGAAAAAAGCCACCGACCAAAAAAATGTTCTAAGGCTTCTTAGTGCAAAACCTTCCAACACTTTCATGAACTAAAGTTGGTTTTTCAGGTGCAAATGATGTGTGTGAAGATGCAAACAGTTTCTTTTTAGAAGGTTGAAGATGCAAAAGCTATAGGAGTGTGGTCGACAAACTCTTACACTCGACTAGATAGGTATTAGCTTTGCTGGCACAATGGTTATTTTGCAGACAATCCCAAATGTAGAGTTGGATGACAATGTCATCTGAGATATTCAAAGTTCCGTTGATGCGGCATTAATTTGACATAAATTTTAAGAGTTCAATGACATTTCTCTCCTTTATTTAATTTAAGTAATTTAGAATATTTTTCAGTTATTTTTATGTAGGAATTTCATTAATTAGGAAAGTAGTTTTTTTTTCGGATTAAAAGTTAGGACTACGACCAAAGCTCTATGAAATTTTACTACAACTAAAACTCCTTGTAGTCCTCCCATACAAAGTGGTATTGCCATTAATGAATGGTAGAAATTTGAATAGAACCAAATTTTATTTCCATTTTCGCCTTGTAATCTTTCCTCTCTTGGCTCCTCTTCCGATCTATCTGCATGACTCTTTACATTTTCTTTGCCAAGATCTCATGTAACCTAGCATGTTTTTTTCTTTTGAGAGGAAAAAAGATGACCACCAGAGGTCAGTAGTCATCCACTTCATTACTGTCAAGGAAAAGTCGGCTTAGCATGTTTTTACCATCTTCTCCTCATCCTCCACTTTTTCCCCTAAATTATTTCATCTATGTCTAGTGGTATCAAAGCCAAAATTTTCACATTATCATGAACAAGGAGATTCAATAGTTGATTCTCTATTATGAGAACCTCTTGCACCCATCCACAACACTACCTCTGCCTTTCATCAACGTCATCAGCACTTGAGGAATCCCCTCCATTGCTTGCAACCTTACATGGCTTCCAATCCATATGTTAGTTGTACTCTTGCAACTTTATGTAAGGCAGAGTTTGGTTCTTTGGGGATGCTAGTGGAAAAGTTGACAGTAACTCATCCTTATTGTCACCCTACAAAACCATACAAGAGGTATTCACCTCACCACTCCGTTGATCTCCACAAGCCACTGGCAGCCAATTGAGAACAATTTCTGCTGAAATGGCACCCACTCCCCATTTTGTTACCTATTCCAACGTCAGCACTAATGCCATCACTGCTATCTTAATGTCCATTGATCCATCAACTTCTACCATCTTGGCCAAAGCCACACGCAACCAAATTGCCGCCACAAACATCACCTTCTTTGAACTTGCCTCTTCCAACTTCACCCCCTCAAAAGTTGTCACCTCCATCTGTTCCACTGCGGGTTATGTCATCTCTAAAGGCGTCATCTGTGTATCTCAAATACAAAGAACACCACCTAGAGCCATCAATTATGAACCCTATGCTGACCTCACCTATTCCAACCACAAGTGTTGCCAGTTTTAGAAACCCTAGCAGGTGTTGCATAAAAGCAAGAAACCTTAAGTTCTCAATCTGGTGTGAGTTTGTCCTTGTTGGGGCTATGACGATGTATAAAATTCACGCATCCAAAAACCTTAAGTTCTCAATTTGGAAAAAAGACAAAATAGGGGCACTACTCATCAAGTACTATAGGCGACATTCGATTGATGAGGTAGTATGCAATTAACACTACATCTTCCCGCTATTCTGAGTTAGAAGCATCCAAACTACATTCAAAATATGTTGAAACTTCCTTTCTTCCACACCATCTACCCACGACGTGTAGGGCAACTGATTTAGTGTATTGCAGAGGCACAAAGAGAATAACTAAAAAATTTCAAGACATTCTGATCAAATGACTTTCATATTGGCGCCAAATTGATTTTTGATCTCCATCGGAAAAGTCTTGATCATATCACCAGCTTCAAACTTCAATTTCAATAGGAACACCCATGTCAAGTGGAAAAAGTCATCCACAGCAACAAGATAAAAACTGTGATCTGAATGATCAAGATTATGACTAGGTCCCCAGATATCTAGATGAAGTAACTGGAACAACTCTTCAGAACTTTGATGTTGTGTCCGGAAACGAGCTTTTATAGTGCTTACCAAGTTGGCAAGCTTCACATTGGAAGGTAACAGTTGGTGGAATCTGCAGTACCACCTGTCGAAGCTTGAATCAGGGGAGATGGCCAAATCGAAGGTGCCACAGAAAACTAGATGGCCCTCTAGATGAGAAAGATGTGTGACCATCATAAGTTGACTATATGAGGCCATATACACCACTTTCCTTATGTTCACATCCAATGACCTGTCCTATCAGTATGTTCTAGAAAGTGACATAACATCAAACACTACTCTGCAATTCAACTCCTTTGTAATCTAACTGACAGATAGTAGGCTCAAGGAAAAGTCGAGAGCATGAAGAACATTCTCCAACTGCATATGGGGTGCAACTTATACCTCCCCTTGACATGTGATAGGAGAATGCAGCCCATCAGCAACCAAATGGTTCTGCCTGATAGAATCGATTTAAGGCTAGAGAACTATCTTGAGTCACCACATATGTATCGGTAAGCACCCAAATCAACCAGCTAGTATGCATCCTTTGTCTCAGATTAACATGCAATGTCAATCTGAGTTGTACCACATTGCCTGAGTTTTCGGGTCATTGTATCATACACAATTCAAGGAACGGTAACATTCTCATTCACCAACCCTGGTACAACAAAGGCCTAATCCTCAACATATAATCTCCCACTAATCTTGCATTAAGGCCTAGAGCGACTCTGGTCCCCATGACCACATCCACGTCTATGAGTGGACGGTGAAATACCTTAGTTTCCTTTAAAGCTCCTACTAGGCTCTGATCTAGTGTTCATTTCATGCCTCGCGACACTGATGAGAGTTAACCGTGGCTACCACATGGATTGACCCATTAAAATTCTCAATTAAGTCAGATGAGGGGTTTTGGAAATTCCCATACTTCTATCTTCTTGCATAAGAGAATCAATCACTTCGGTGACCATTACTCATGCCGTCGGAGTCCCATGCACTTAAAATAGTGAGTAAAATTCAATCTCAATGCATTAGAATCACAAGATTTACTTCATAGCCACATGAGGAGATAAGAGACCAATACAGAACAAGAAAAAAACCAAAGACGCGGCAACAACTGCCTAAAAAGAACCACTGGCAGGCCTGAAGGTCTCTTTGACTAGCCTCTCAAAGGACCGATCCATTCACTGGTCCTTGGCAGTAGGCCTCCTCCAACCACCCCGTCTGATGGGGTTCCTTTCGGGCAATAGTGCCTCATGCAACAAACAGCACCCAAAGGACCAAGAACCAGTCCATGATCAACCGATGTTGCCTTGTGAAGTCAATCTCAAGTGAGCGGTAGCTACACTTGGGGTCAGCGGTGATGCTCCAGTCCGGCCTCAACATAGTAATGCCACGGTTGGCCGTCGATGACCTCCTTCACGATGATGGTGGCAAGATTGAGGGTCCCTTCTCTTGGGTCTTGTGACCTAGGACTTGGGACCCTAAAGAATCTTATTTTTTGAGGAAGATTACCTAAGGGTGGTAATCATCCTAAAATTGTACTAAAAATGGAACGGACTACAGATTTTGCAGTCTCCCTCACAACATTATCAACCCAACACCTTGAAAACCTTGCCATTCCTCTGGATCTAGAAGCTCCAAACAATTGCAATCACTTGGCACCAGCCCACCATACCAAGATCAATATGATCTCTAAAGGACATCCAGAAGTGATCAAAATCTGATGAATAAATGTTTGTAAGGCTAGAGTGCTCCCATACGTCCCTAGAAAAACCATAGCCAAAGAAAAGATGTATATCTTCCTCAGATTGTTGGCACAGGGGGGATGACCCTAGAGAATCTTGAGAATAGAGATCTCTTTGTTCTCAAGAGAGGCCCTGATGTTGACACATCTATTTCACATAAACTGTCTATTTATTTATGTTCTTATGCATATAATTACATTCAACACTATAAATATTACATAGCATGCATCATTCTACATTTAGAATAGATTGTATAATTTATAGGTTAATTTATCTTTTTTGTGGTTAAGGGACAGGGCACATATGCAGTCCGATCAAGATCAGAGATCAAGGGACAAGGTGGTGAAAATCCAAACCTCAGATGACAAATCCAATTGCATGGATGGATTCGGATCGACGATTGTAGCCCAACAACGCAAAAATCAGTCCAATCCAACATCCGTGGCACCTCCTAAGAGCAAAAGAAGATAGACGACTCAAATGATGCCACGTGGCGCCATCCAAGCCACCCACAACCACCGGCCTTCTCCTTTGTCCATGCTCGTGAGATCTCGATCGTTGGATCAAGATCCAACGGTCATTAGCGGGTGCACCTAAATTCAGAAACGCAACAAAAAGGGGAGGATGGTGCATTGGTCCAATGACTTATCTTCAAGGAGTGGCGTGCATTCGAGCCTCCATTTGCAAATTTAATTCGCGAGAGGAGGCACGAATGAAATTGGATCGTCGGATGTGCAATCTGAACGACAATGGAGGTAGAGACGTGGCACACTCTCGTGCATCGGATGAACGAGAACGCTAAACACGTGCGATGACGCGCCATCGTGCGCAGGCACTATTTTAAGACGTCCGAAGGCCTTCTCAGCCGTCTGATCCAGATGAGGCGCGGCACGCGTTCGCCAACAGCTGAATGGGAGAAGGCGAACGACGTGGCTAATCGTGGAGCATCGAAAACTCGGATCTCGATCGAAGGGCTCACATCGTGCGTGCACCAACAGCCACCTTTCGCTTCAACGACGTTCATATCCGTCACTAAAGGCCATGCATTCATTTTTAAGCATGTAAAAGGACATTTTTGCCCTCAAACCTCAACTACATAACGGCCCTACATCTCCTCATTCTTCATCCCTTCCTTCTCGCAACCTCTCTAAGAGCTAAGAACTCAAATTCTAAAGCTCACTCTAGTGCTTCCAAGCTACGGGAAGCTCTGCTAGAATTAAACAAAATTTTCCACTTCTCACCCCCTTCGCGGAGCTCTCGCAAGCCGTCCTCTAACCCCCATTCTCGCGACGTCGACTCCCTGCCTTATCCCTGGTTCTTCTAGATTCACCCTCCTTCCATCTTCACTCTCCTTCCTCCAGGCATCAGCCGTCCGACTCGTCCTCTAAGCATTTGTTGAAAAAGATAATCTCTCATCCCCTATCTTTTCATCTATTTCCAATGTAGATTTTCAGCTTTATAGTTGTAGCAAGTAGTTGTAATTGACATCCTAGTTATAAAAGTTGTTGTCTCTCACTCTTGTTTATATTGCAAGTAGATTAGATGTTTAAAGCCTTTGTGAATGTTTCCTTTATAAAGAAAATACAAAAAAATATAATTGCAGATTTAAAATTGACGTAGCTTCCCCATGTTTGCCACAAAACTCACCAAAGTTTCGATTATAAATATTATTTGGTAGCAGATTTTCTTGTGAATTTGCAACGACTTAGGTTTTCCAGACTTAAACTTTTCACAATGATTTTCTCGCCTATTAGGCACAAATCGCAGGAAACCCTAATTTACTGGTGGAGAAAGAAGAAGATGAGAGATCAAGAAGGTATAAAACTCCGACCTAGGATCACCACTCTGATATCTGTGAAAAGGAAAATGATTTTTTTTATTTCTCAGTAGAAACCCTATACCTCTATATATAGAGAGAACTTAGGAGACAAATTACAACCACATCCTTAAGAAAAAAAATAAAAACAAAATAACTAAGACCAAGGACACTCATGATAATAAACTATAAAGACATCTTTCTCAACATTACCTATCAGAAAATCTGTGAATCTACAAATGAAATCTTTACAGCTCAATAGGAATCAATCGATCTAGATATTGTAACTTACATCTAGCTTAGAGAACAAGCAATCACTCCTATTTGTCATTAGGGTAACTAAAATACATTAAAGATTTAATAAAGAGGGAGAGAACTTTTGCAAGAGGTTTTCTCACTCCAACAATCATCCATCAGTAATAGATAGAAATGAGCTACCATGCTGCCCATGTCAGCCTTAAAATATAGAAAGGGAGGAGTGAAGTTGGATGTTAAGGGCCACCATGGAAGAGTGAAGAACAATCAGAAGGAAAGAGGATTTCAATTAGGATTTAAATCTAGAATGGCTCTTACCCAAAAACAAGAAATCCATGTAGCAAACAACTCTTAACGTTTTAAGGCATTTTTTTGCTGTCACTGCGGTGCACAACATCAATATCTGCAAGCAATCACTCAAAATTATTGTTAATTTCTTGATGTCATTTTGTATAAAATCTTCTAACATGTTCTCCATGACTACTAACCCTCGGTAGCTCGATCTTTCTTCTCTCAGAAAACAATATGCAGTTATTTACCATTTGGATGAATTTTCATCATTCATGCAATTTGCCACTTTCGATTATTGCCAGTGCATTGCATTTGTTATTTAGTAATCATCAGACTGTAATTGTTTAATTTCCATTGTGGAGTTCTTTGGACAGCATTGCATCTGTATGTATTAGATCCGTACAGCTACATGTATTATCCATATCTTTGGAAAAAACACTTCAGTATTTTGCAGAGAAGAAAAATCCTATATAGCATATCAAAGTATGAGTCAATCATCAAGAACCTTCAGAAACAAACAAAACACTCCAAACTGAATTTGATAGGTGCATACAGGAATTGTGTAACTCTTTATTTAAACCACCAAGAAAGATGTGTACCTATACATATATATATATATATATATATATATATATATATATGAGAAACCAAGGTCTAAGAAGACAAAAAACTCACCTCAGCACCAAATATTGTAGCATAGGAACCAGATGCAAAATCAGAAACTGCAATTTCAGATGTCTTGTTTCGAACAGTTAAATCATTCTCAAGTGATGCAACGAATCTGATAGAAAATAAACATCAGAATACAACATTCAAGAAAACAAGCTTGAAAGAGAGGACATTCGCATGAATAGTGTTACCTGGAAACTGCTGGGCAATAATGATGGCGAAGAGTATCAATCTCCCACAAAGAACTCCCTACATGACAGAAAAGCAAAAACATATAAGAAAGTGGATCTTTCGGCATAAGTGATTTAATCAATTAAACGGGCGACTCCAAAAGGATGACCAGTACATTTTTTTTTTTGAAAAGGGGAACCGGTACATAAATGTTGAGAATATAAAACCTAAGGCAAAATGATTATTACAACTTCCATAATGTTCCCTTGTTCTAAATTGTTACTAGATCGACAATCTTAGGGATATAAAGCTAATATTTTTAGATTCAGCAATAATGTTAAAAAAAAGCTCTTAAATATTTTGGGGAAAATGCTGCATTTCCAATTAACAACCATACGAAAGAAGCCCTGAAACTTACTCATCGCATCAGACTTCACTGGGTCACTTTCCTCCATTTTGAAAGGATCAATGCCGTCAGTACTGCTTGGCATCACCTGTCCACAACTCACTTTACCATCAACACTTGCTGATTTGTTGCTCTCAGCTGAAGCATTCCCTTCAATGTCACCACCAGGAATCTGCAGGGCACCCCAAAAACAATCCACAAAAAAGATAACGGATAAGAACAAAAACCTAATTGTCTTTTCTAAAAGAGCAATTTAAGAAAGAAAGAAACAAGGTAAGACAAGGCTTTCAAGTAAAAACATACAAAAATCCTCCCTATAATTTTTTACTAATGCACTTAAAGCAAGAGCAACAATTTAATCCTTTTTTAGAAAAAAGAAATTTAAACCGCAATTCAGACAAGAGTTTGGTGCGAGGAAATATTTGAAAAAAAAAATTCATTGAAACAACCAAGCAACAATGACGACAATGCATCAAAACTGAATGGCATCCATAGTTCACCTAAAAGACAGCATAACTACAAATGCAGTTACAACACATCTCAATGAGAAAGAAGGAACATCCCAAATAGAAAAATAATCAACAAAAATGATAATGGATGGTGATTCCAAACATCTTTTCTAAAGGCCAGTTAAGGCAAAAATCTAAGATAGAATGGGGTTATTCAAGTACACATATACAGAAACCAGCTCTTCAAATTTTGCTAATTTACCTTGATAAATGGTGCATGTAAGTGGGCATGTCGATGTCAGGGGTGGATCTATGTATTCAGTGTTTCTATATAATATAGTCATCCACTGCTATTATCAATATTGAAGAAAACCCACCCCTAGCTGCCACTAGGGTGTCATGCTCCTGTGGTTGTTCCCTCCTGTATTGGAGGCTTTTCCACATAAAACCTTGAATATTTGTATAAATACTTTGCTTATGTGAATTCAATATGTAATCAAAGCGACGGGACTTAACTTGTGGGCACTTAGATCAATGGAGAACGATCTATAAAAGTCAGAAGACATGCTAACAGGGATCACTGGGCATTGGAGGCATCACTAGTGAGCAATGCACTGGTGGTGGTGGAACTTATGAGCATCACACTACAGAGAAGACATTGACATGCTATGGAGGCAGCACTAGTGAGCTTTCTTCACTATCATTTGTGATGATGACTGTTGTGCTGTTATGGAGGCATCTTTACATGACTGTGACTTATGGAGTGTCATGATGGAGGTCACAATGCGTCTGGCTATTACCATCCTGTGGATGTCACGTGGTGGGATTCTCTTCCATGTGCTGCCTATTGGACTAAAGTTTCTTTTCAGTTCCTGTGGATGTTATGTGGTGGGATTCTCTTCTGTGTGCTACATATTGGACTGAAGCTTCTTTTCGGTTGTTATTTGTTGATGTAGAAATTTTTATTATTGCAACTCAAATGATAAATTGGTAGGGTCCTCTTTTTTATAGAGGTAATCCTACTTCTAAATAAGGAAAAACAACCAAATAGAATCCCAATTAACTAAAAATAGCAACCACTAATTATCCTAGCAACAACTCCAATTATTCTACCAAATAAATGTCATAAGTTGGCAAAACTTCCTATCTATGAATACCCACCAAATATCAAGGCAGGTGACCTTATTGGACATGTGAACCATGCCACGTGGACTGTCCATGTGGCTGTTTCCTCCTTCACACTCCCCCTCAAGTTGAGGCTGGAGTAGGTCAATGACTTGCTAGCAATGATTTAAATGCCATGCCGGCGAAATGGTGATTTTTGGAGATATGCCATGTTGACATGCTCAAGTTGTCGAAATGCAGGAATTGAAATCTTCGGCATGCCAGTGAAATCTTCTGCATGCTACTGGTAAGCTGCTGCTCCTACTGTTGTTACTGCTCTTGTTGCAGCTCTACTACTTCTTCTGCAAGGTTACGTATCAACATATTACATATAAAGTAAAAGACAAGATTTAGGGCTTAAATGGAAACATTTATCCATTGAAATAGTTATTTTTAAAATTCTAATCATTTTAACTACTTCTAGCATTTTTGTTGGCATATTTTGGCATGCCCTTGGCATGCCGACGAAATATGCATTTGGAAATTTATCGAAACAGCGTCGAAATTGACATATCAAACCTTACTTGCTAGACTTGTTGTAAGACTAGAGCCCCCACCACGCTTCATCATCTTCCACGCTTTAACTTTCCTTATCTTGTCCTTTGGAAGCCACGAAGGGTTCTTTTGCAACCTCTGAAGTCGTTGCCTCTTAAGCAACCTCAATAGTAGTCACAAAGACCACCATGATCTTTTTATCTTCTTGGAGCATCGCTAGGATCTTCTCTAGATTTGTAGGTGAAAGGGAGAAGTCACGTTGGGAATTAGTTGTTCCACATGAAGGCCTCACAAATTTATCCCAACACTTGTCGTGTAGGTGTTTGGTGCACTCGCAGTGTTGACATGATGGAAAGACTCGACCTCACCCTTTCCCATGACCAACACCACCATAAGTAGTGGCTAACACGGTGTTCTCAGACATTGTAATCAACTCCACCTCTGGTTCTCTGAACTTCTCAAGACAACTATAAATTGTCTCAAATCCATCCTTCCATCCAAGGCGAGAAGCTAATCATGCGTCAGTTGATATCAAGGATGTAATCTTAATAGAAACTCTGCTGCCTAGCACCTCTTACTCATGGTGGTCTACCTATCGCAACAAATGAGCTCTAAAATCTTGATCTCTTCAAATAATGTCTCCATCTTCAAGTAATATTTATTAAGGGGAAGATCATCTTGATTTGTTGTCTAGATATAAGCATAAAGGTCAGTGATGTGGGCATTGCTGGATTTCTCGGAGTACCTCTTCTCACTCCCACATCTTGAATGTCGACTTCTTGTATAG
The DNA here is from genome assembly GCA_037157565.1 of Thalassia testudinum. NCBI lineage: Eukaryota > Viridiplantae > Streptophyta > Magnoliopsida > Alismatales > Hydrocharitaceae > Thalassia > Thalassia testudinum. The sequence continues at coordinate 1,202,604 of JAZHRO010000038.1, forward strand.
TATATTGGAGGTGATGGATGGATCGACTGAATTCATCAGCCAATTCATCATGAGATAATTGTCTTTCTCTAACTTTTTCTTCTTTAATGCATCCTTGTTCTCAGGCAGTTAAAGTAGGACGTGTAGCTTCTCTTGTCCGCTCACGAAAATCTTGAATGCCCTTACCCATAGGACATAATTGGACGCTCCGTACAACTTGATCGCGTACCCTAGACAATTACTTTGCCTTCTCTAGTCAACACCTGGGCCTCATTCTCCACCATCTTCTTTTCTAGACAACGAATCTCCCCCTACTTCTGTGCTCTACGTAAGGTGTCAGATGTAGTAGCAAGAGGATTTGCCAGGAATCCCCTACTTGACTCCTTGTGCCTTACGTAAGGTGCCAAGGTCTTCCAAGGAGTTCTCTAAGAGAACTCCCACGCTGAATGAAGCCATGAATCACATGGCTTAAGTGTTGGCGTGAAGTATTCATGCACAAGAGAGAATTCTCTTTGTATGTGAACTCTCGTCCTTGCTTCTCTCAATCCACACACATAAAGATGGAGCCTAGATCGATGGTTCTAATACCATGTGGAGAATCGGCAGTGTGGCGGAGGCTCCTTGGGCATTGAGTTCCATGCATGGAGCTGAGAGAGCGAGAGAGACTTGGCGAGAAAAAGGGAGAGAGTTGGAGAGATGTTGATGTAGAAACTTTTATTATTGCAACTCAGATGATAATTAGTAGGTTCCTCTCTTTTTATAGAGAGGTAATCCTACTTCTAAATAAGGAAAATCAGCAACAACTCCAATTATTCCAGCAACAACTCCAATTATTCTACCAAATAAATGCCAAAAGTTGGTAGAACTTCCTAACAAAGAAAACCCACAAAAAATCAAGGTCGGTGGCCTTATTGGACACATGAACCATGCCACATGGACTATGCACTTGGCCATTGTTCCACGTATCCTTTTCCTCCATAATATTTAATGTTGGATGATTTTTTGTTATTGTTTTGTTAGAAAATAAAGTAGTGGTTGGACATGGCAAGTGAATATATTGCAAGGATGTGAAATGGCACCCCTCCTACACCATGCATATTCCACTTTCACTATTGATTCAAACACGGCAAGTCACCCTAAACCTGCCATTATCCCAAATCCAAATAGGGCCTTAGTGTTCAAATCCCTACCACTAAGTTGACAACTGCAAACATGGCCACCACACAATGAGGACAAATATGGACATGTAAGGTGATATCATATCCATATCCAACAACAACAACAACAAATAACAACCAAGCCTTTTCTCACACTAAGTGAGGTCGGCTATATGGATTCTTTACCTCCACACAGATCGATTTTCAACCATTTCAGAACTTAAATTAAAGTAACTGAAGTCATGCTTAATAGTGTCCTTCCAACACTTGTTTGATCTTCCTTGCCCTCTCTTATCGGATTCAACCTCCAACTTCTTGCATCTCCTAACTGAAGTATCTAGTGGCCTTCTTTGTAAATATCCAAACCACCTTAGACGTGCCTCTTTCATTTTATCTTCTATTGGTGTCACCCTAACCTTTTTTCTAATAATCTCATTTGAAAAATGATCCCTTTTTGTATGACCACACATCCATCTTAACATCTTCATTTCTACCACAGACATCTTTTGTACATGCTTATAGTTGATAGCTCAACATTCAAAACCGTACAACATGGTTGATCTTACCACAGCTCGATAATATCCATATCCATTTTACAAAATAAAGGCAGACATAGAAATGGAGCTTACGCGGATATGAAAATTAAATAACCATGTTAAAAAATTTTGAGAGAAAATAGGAAGACTACTAGTATTTAGTAGCCATCCAGTTTCATTAAAATAAAGTTAAGGATAAATATAATAAATGCAAAGCAAAAAAACATTAGTGCGGTAAGCAACTAGACACAAAGGTCCCACCCACTCCCCTAACATAAATCAACGACCAACACAAGTCATAATACATAGAAAGAACCTATAGGGACTCCATGTTCTAACATTGATCAAACTGGACTTCTCACGACAAATGGTAGCCCCCCACCCAAAAAAAAGTTACCTGAACACCTAAAACAATCAACAAAGAGATACACATTCCGTCTCCTCCTTCTGTGCATGTAGCCTTTGCTTCTTAGTGCGATAAATCAATCTACGTGTTTGAAACATTAGCTCTTAAACTTTGATACAACATTGAAACTCTCCACTTGTCACAGATGCACAGTTAAATGCTTCACCACCACCCCTCTTTTCCGACACATTGGGATCATGGACTACTCATGCCAACCTCAACCTCTATCACCAAAGATGCTAAAGAGAAAACACCAGATGAGAGCCCCAAACTATCCCCCACCACTAAAGGGAAAGAGATGCTTTGGGACTCTTTTCCATGGAACAATGATAGAGGAAGAAATTGCTATGGTCGAAACATAATCCAGATTTAGGCTCTAATTTATCGTTGAATATGAACCACGACTACCTTTACACAGTTTGACACCACCAGAGAAAGCATAAGCCAATGGTTTTGAGAGAAGTGGATCCCATCAACAGCAACAACCACCAAATATGGATCAAAATCCAAGCCCATACCTACAGCTTCACACTTCAATTGATTTTAGAGAGATATCTACTTGGTACCCACTGCCAACATGTCAAATTTATTTTTAAATGATCCATTACCAGATTTGGCCTTTGCCCAATATGGAAAACCCACCGAACTTACTTGGAGAAATGGATCAAAATCAAAAGAAAATCCCACCTCGTTACCAATCGACTGATTTCCAGAATTTTCGTTTCCATTTTTACAGAAGCCAGTCACGCTTTTCCCCTTTTTACCCCCTCTGCCAGTGCTACTATTTACAAAAATGGAAGTGGCGTTGCCCTGCCTGCTATTTTCACAACCATCATCCACAAATTGTGGAGCCAAAAACAGCATGGCCGAGTCTTCAATGCTGTGACACCCAGCTTTCCCAATTTGGTCAACCTGTAATAGTAATTTTGAAGGTCCTGCACCATCAAAATTATCTGCAATACGCAGCCGTCCTCGTTTGAAAAATTCAAATTTTGAAATCAAATGAGAATCACTCCTATCAATTGGCTTCCAAATATGTCTCACAACCTTCTTCTCCGATAGCTTCACCGGACCACCATCATTCACCACCTCCACGTATGACTTCTTTGTAGAGTATCATGCAAAGCTCCAACCAACTCGAACTTAATGACCTAAGAGGAACCCCCCAAGTTAAGAACTACCTTGGACAACAATTTTCGTCTCAGGAAAATCTCTCCAAAGACATGAACACATAATAAATCCCCCTCTTCCAAACCAATTCACGTGCATTGCTTTATCCTCGCAAAACCAAAACACAAATCATGCACAACCTCCAAGGTACGCAACCTTAGAGGGATGCCCCAAGTCATGAACTCCAAATCCAACCCCGCAAGTGGTAACTCTTCAAATGCACCTTCATGGATAGAAGGAGCTCTCCGCCAAAAAAGAACACCACCAACATCCATCTCTTTCCACCTTAGCATCGCAAGGCTATCCCCAACAAGACCAAAAAGAAGTATTCTACTTCGTGAGATAATAACAACTTTCCAATCCTTTGAAATGAGCCCAATACTGGAGAGAAAACTCTTGACCCCTTCTGAAGAAAACTACCCCCACAAAAGATCTCCCACCATCGATGAAGAAAAATTCGAACCAAGGAAACTCACCAAAGGGGACCACAACACTTCAATCTCCAAAAAAGATGGTGATGCTCCCACCATCACCTCCACTGAGGAATCCACCTTCTTACACGAATCCCTCTCGTGCCCCACCCCTCTGCATGCCAAACACACCACTGAATTGTGACAATCAAACACGACATGACCACTTGACCTACACCTGTAACACATGATCACACGAGGAGACCTCTTTGGAGCACATGGACCACGAGAACCCGCTGCCACTCCTCTCCCTCTCAACCTCACTCCACACATCTTCTGCCATCGTCAACAAGTCTACATACAAATTTTTTACAGCAGTTACAGATTATCTTATGGATAGTATATTTCTCCTAATTCATTTAAAAGTTAAAAAATCTAGCTTCTCAACAAATCATAAAGCACATGTAAACTTTAATAATTAACTTAGAAATTACCTAGATAACAAAAGGGGGATGTGTTTTTCTTTTTGATGCCATTGGCTGTGGTGTTGGGACCTGGGTGGGGAAGGGAAGGGCTATGGACAAACACCAGAATGGACTCCAAGGCCAAGTCGATGGCCAAGCAGGAAATCAACAACATGAGGGTGAAAGCGAAGATGAAAGGGTGCAGAAGGGACTAAGAATAGGTTTCAGAAAGTCCTAAATGATAACCGCAATCTTTTAACGAAAAAATTTACACATAGAACCCTATAGATTAAGCCATATAGATGTACATGTGAAAAAAAATTACAAAAAAGGAATATCCGTGTCTGTATCCACTAAAATAAAAAAACCTATATCCATATCCTTATAAATTAAAATATGAAAACTTAGATCCAAACCCACATGCGTATCCACAATCCTTCCAAACTAAATATCTCTATTCGCATCCCTTTCTACCAATGTTTAAAAAGTGATATCCATATCCTCTTCAAAACAGATACAGTTAAAGATCAGATTCAGACAAATCCACATCCGGCAACCCTAGGAAAAGTACCTATGTACGCATAACACAGCAAACCACCACAATTACAACATAAAAAATAAGGGCGAAGCCACTGTCACAAATTGCATTCTTCTAGAGCATAATTCAGTCCTTATTTCTTATCAGAGCAACAAAGGGAGAAAGTACCCGATGAACCAAAAAGTTAATTGAAGGATGCCTCCTCAATAGATTATGAATTATGACAATAATAACAAGTGCACTTGAAGGAGATGCAGTAAGAGCCAATCTGCTCAGTTTCTTGGCAAATGCAGCCGCCAGGTATGCAGGAACATAGCCAGACTTTAGACTACTATCCAGCAGCTGCAGCATATAAGCACTCATCAGTGATGATTTCTGATATAGCAGCATTTAGAGATATTAAACCAAGAAAAGAAAAGGTGCGGAAGAGCAATATTAATTTCTACCAAGGAAATAGAAGTTCTACATATTGAAAATAAAGCAGATATTCAAGATCTACTTCTAAAAAATTCCCTACAGATATTTGTTTCAGTGAATGCCTCAGATTTTTAATTTTATGTATTTTCTCACTGCTGTCTCAGCCCCTTTAAAGAAATTCTTTAACGTACCATGCTAACTTTATTATGTGTATATGCGCCAACACATGTTCTCGCTCAATCAAGAGCCTATTTGTGTTCATATTTCATGCATTTTCAGGCCCCTATTCCTATAGTGCTGTGTTCATTCTATGTAATCTGCTTCTGAAAGATCCAGGAAAAAAAACTATAGAATCAGCTTTGTCCAGAAAAAATATTTTTAAGCTGGTATAGTGCTGTGCCCATTCTATGAAATCTGCTTCCGAATGTCCAGCAATAACAACAACAACAATCAAGTCTTTTCTCACACTAGTAGGGTCGGCAATATGACTTATTTGCCTCCACACAGATCGATTTTCAGCCATTTTAGGACTTAAATTAAAGTAATTGAGGTCATACTTAATACTTTCCTTCCAACACTTGTTTGGTCTTCCTCGCCCCCTCTTAGCGGGTTCAGCCTCCAACTTCTCGTATCTCCTAACTGGAGCATCTAGTGGCCTTCTTTGTAAATATCTAAACCATCTTAAACGGGTCTCTCTCATTTTATCCTCTATCGGTACCACCCTAACCATGTTTCTAATAAACTCATTTGAAATACGATCCTTACTTGTATGACCACACATCTATCTTAACATCTTCATCTCTGCCACAGACGTCTTCTGTACATGCGTATAGTTTATAGCCCAGCATTCAGAACCGTACAACATGGCTGGTCTTACCACAACTCGATAGTATTTTCCTTTGACTTTTAAAGGAACCCTCTTATCACAGAGAACACCAGAAGTACCCCTCCATTTCAACCACCCTGCATTAATTCTATGTGTAACATCTCCATCAATTCCAACATCATGTCGGAAAATGGATCCCAAGTACTTAAAAATATCTTTCATTGGAATACACTCTTCTCCAATTTTTACATCAATCCATTCATTGTTCCCTCTACTACTAAACTTGCATTCCATATACTCAGTCTTCGTCTTACTTATGCGTAATCCTTTATCTTCCAGGGCTTCTCTCCAAAGCTCAAGTTTTCTGTTCACTCCATCTCTTGTCTCATCAACCAACACAATGTCATCAGCAAAAAACATCCACCAAGGCACCTCAACTTGGATATGCTTCGTCAACTCATCCATCACCAAGGCAGAAAGATAAGGGCTTAAAGTCGAACCCTGATGCAGACCAATGGTGATATCAGAGTAGTCTGTCAAATCATCCTTAGTCTTTACACAAGCTGCAGCTCTATAGTACATATCCTTTATGAGATTGATATATATAATTGGCACTTGTCTCTTCTCCAAAATTCTCCACAAGATATCTTTTGGGACAGAATCATAGGCCTTCTCTAAATCAATAAAAATCATATGTAAATCCTTTTTCTTCACTTTGTATGTCTCCATCATACGCCTCAAGAGATGTATTGCCTCAATAGTAGACCTGCCCGGCATAAAGTCGAATTGATTTTCAGTTACCATAGAGACTTGCCTCACCCTTCTTTCAATTATTCTTTCCCAAAGGTTCATCGTATGACTCATCAACTTAATACCTCTATAGTTGGAACAATCTTGTATATCACCCTTGTTCTTGTATAAAGGTACCACAAAACTTTTCCTCCATTCCTCTGGCATCTTCTTGCCTCTCCACACAGTATTAAATAAATTTGTGAGCCAAGTTAAACCCCGTTCTCCCGTCATTCTCCAGACGTCTATAGGAATATCATCAGGCCCAACAACCCTCCCACTTTTAATCATCTTCAAAGCCTCCTCTACTTCTTTCTTTTGTATCCTTCGATAACATGATCGATTCACATACTCTTCTGAGTTAACTAACTCCCCTAAGATGATATCATTCTTTTATTTTTCATTAAATAGCTTATGAAAATATCTTTTCCATCTTGTCTTTATATCCTCACTAGCTATAAGCACCCTTCCTTCTTCATCCTTGATGCATCTTACATGCGTAAGGTCCTTTGCTTTCCGCTCTCTTGCTTTAGCTAACTTGAAAATATCTTTTTCACCTTCTTTAGAATCAAGTTTCTTATAAAAATGCTCCCAAGCTTTTTCTTTTGCTTCACTAACTATTTTCTTTGCTTCTTTCTTTGCTCTTTTGTAGTTTTTCATATTTTCATCGGTCTTATCTCGATATAAGGCTTTAAAGCAGGCTCTTTTAATTTTAAGCTTCTCCTGCACTTCCTCACTCCACCACCAAGTCTCCTTTTGTCCTGGAACACCTCCTTTGCCACCTTCCTAATACAGTTTGCCATATTTAACCACATTTCATCAGCACTACCATCAAGATCCCAAGCCATTTGTTGCATCATCTTCTCTTTAAATCTCACTTGCTTTTTCTTAAGATTCCACCATTTAATTCTCAAATTCTTAGACACCAATTTTCTCTTCTTTGCCTTCTTCAAATGAACATCCAACACCAAAAGACGATGTTGAGCATTTAAACTCTCCCCTGGAATAATCTTGCAATCTTTACAAGATAAACGATCCCTTCTTCTCAAAGCAAAGTAATCGATCTGCGTTCTTGTTAAGCCACTTTTATAGGTAATCAAATGCTCTTCCCGTTTTTTGAAGAAAGTATTTGCTATGAAAAGATCATAAGCCATAGCAAAATCAAGGAACGTCTTCCCTTCTTCATTCCTAACACCAAAACCATGATTTCCATGCACTCCTGCATACTCTAAAGCACCTTCTCCCACATACCCATTTAAATCTCCACCCAAGCAAATCATTTCTGTCTGTGGGATTCCTTGAATTATCATATCAAGCTCTCCCCAAAATTTGTTCTTTATTCTTTTCTCTAGACCAACTTGAGGTGCATAAACTGAAATGACATTCAAGATCTCTTCTTCGAAGATTAATTTTATCAAAATAATTCGATCACCCAATCTCTTAACCTCAACCACGCTCTCCTTCAAATCCTTATGAATTATAATGCCCACACCATTTCTACCTTTATCCCTTCCTGAATACCAAAGTTTGAAACATGTTCTCTCGATTTCCTTTACTTTTTCACCAACCCACTTAGTCTCTTGAAGGTAAAGAATTTGAATCCTTCTCCTTACCATTATATCCACAATCTCCATGAGCTTGCTGGTCAATGTACCAATATTCCAACTACCAAATCTCAGCATTCTTTGTGACACACTTCGATGACGAAGTGGTGGAACTAGCTTCTTTACTCGCATGCGTTCCTCATGCGAGAACCCTTGCTCATTTCGGACTACATCCAGACGACGATGTAGCGGAACTAACTTCTTTACTCGCATGCATTCCTCATGCAAGAACCCTTGCTCATTTTGGACTACATCCGGGTGGCGATGTAGCGGAACTAACTTCTTTACTCGCATGCGTTCCTCATGCGAGAACCCTTGCTCATTTATCACTACACCCGGGTGTTGATGCAGCGCGTCGCAAGTAGGAAACGCCCCAACGAAATCAGAGTGTTGTCCAGCAAAACAAAAAATTTTGTAGAATCCGCTTTTGTCCAAAAAAAAAGGCTTTTAAGCTAGTTCTATGTGATAATATTTATCTTCCACATTTCAGAATTTTTTCCAACAATCATGGAAAGAGTACAATGGAGATCCACAACAAGATCTGCAACATGTGTTGTTTGCCCGTTCAAACCTTTATATTTCACAACAAACATCCGTATAGAAATCATAATCTTTTTTTTTGAGAAAGAAATCACAATCAATTAAATGCAATTAGTTTATCATATGTAATTTATAAATACTCATGGACTTTGAGGGGATTTTGATCATTGGAAAACTTTATCCAGAATCTCAAGGAAAACATGTAGAGTTAATCCATTTATATAGAGAGAAATCAATCCTAATCCTACTCCTAAACATGGAAACAAATAACATTTGAAACAAACTAAATCATACCCCTACAATTAGGAAAGAACAAAACATGAAAAGATATAATTCTAATTTCTTATTCCTAACTACTAGATTATCTCTAACACTCCCCCCAAGTTGAAGCGTGTAACACCCAACTTGTAGGAATAGTGCACTAGCAGTAGGACTCCCTCCATTTGACGTAGTTCAAGGCTGGAGCAAGCAGGCAGACGTGCAAGTAGAGACACACAGGTACTTTACCATACAAATGGACTCATCTTCAGATATATAGACAATTGTCGCTTCATCGATGAATATCCAACTCCATTAGAGTTAATACAAAAAACCTAACTTTTAATCAAGAGATAATCGCAAGCACTAAAATTGAAACCGATAGAAGACACATTCCTAAGCATTGAATTGGCATAGATTGGCTCGCTAAAATTGATATTGAAACTAATACTGATACAAGAGATGATCTTAAGCACTAATAGTCGCCTTACATCAGCAAAAAAATCTTCACCCTAGGTGAAGACGAAAAACTGACATAGGCATTTATAGATGGGGTTGAGCATGCGACTCAGTTCCCCAACCACTCATCAGCATCTATCACATGGAGAGTACTTTTGCAACATATGTAGCCATCGCAATTGCAGCAGTTGAAGAGGGTTCTTCACCCTTCAGAAGATTTCGTAGGCACTCTAACTATGCCTGCATGAAAGGCTGAGCATTTAATGGCTCAGATAGTGACTTGTTTACCGGTGCAAGTCTCCCACACTTGTCCTAGCACTTATCGGACACATGATTGGTCCGGTTGCAGTGGATACAGGAACTAAATGAATGTCCACGACCTCTTCCTCGTGTTGCAGAAAAGGATACATTGCTTCCTTCTCTAGATGCTACCAGCGCAGATGAATCCTAAGAGGTAGTCGACACTGAAGATGGAGGATCCTCAATCTCAATCTTCTGAAGACGACTATAGATCTCCAGATTTGGTACCGTCATAAGACAATATCTGGTCACGTATCGAGTGGTACCTGGTGCTAAATCCTCCAAGAAACTTGTAGGCCTGGCATTAAGTGTGCTCAATGATTTGCCTGTCGCAATAGGTAGGCTGGTAGATGCCTCGCTCCTCAAATAGGCCTTCGAGGACTGTGAAATACCTAATCAGGGTCATGTCACCCTAATTAGTATTCCAAATCCTCCAATAGATGTCAGCAGTACTAGTTTTCTAGGAATACATCTTGTCGAAGGTATTCTAGATCTCCTTTGTTATTTCTTTATACATCATCATGTTGACAGCAATTAACTAGTTAATGTTGTTCATCAACCAATTCATCACAAGAAAATTCTCCTTTGCTCACTTCTTGTACTTCAATTTGTCTCAGGAGTCTGGAACCTTTTCTATCAGGATATGAAGTTTATCTTGCCCTCCTACAAAGATCTGGCAAGCATGATACCATTAGAAATAGTTCAAGAAACACGACAACTTGATATTAGCTCCTTGAATAAGTACCAAGGATGAGATTTTGGCCTCAAAAGTCACTGTAAAAGATACTCCATCAGCCATAGGACCAACCATGGTCTTGTTACACATGCACAAGGCGAAAACCAACCAGATGGATGATGGCCAAACCGAGAAACTGCACCAAGATCGATTCAACAATCTAGTTTGATGTCAAGCATTACGTCACCCAACCACGCAGCAAGGGTTGTTGCTTGTTGGGGGCCCACACAATGAAGTAGGGACCAACTCAGTCCCCTTTACTTGGCGATGGGGTAGAGATATGCCATACTCCAAGGCTTGGCGATTCTTCAAGCAACGCTAGTGATGCATGGTGTTGCACAACATGTGCTATGGGGTAGCACACGACACTCGAGGCATAGAGGAGACCAACAGTGCCTTTAGGGTTTGAAGGACATGAGGTTCTCTATATGAACCTACTCTGATATCATGTGAAAATTTTAATAACTGAAAGACTTATTCTGAATCTCAAAGAAAACAAGTAGAGTTTATCCCTTTATATAGAGAGGAACCAATCCTAATCCTACTCCAAAATATGAAAATAAATCACATCTCAAACAAACTAAATCTTATCCCTACAATTAAGAAAGAAACAAAACATGGAAAGAGATTGTTCTAATTTTCTATTCCTAAATCCTAAATTATCTCTATCAGACTCGAATATCAATAAAGGTAACGCCTAACCTAATTGTAATGCTTCAAAATAAAATACTATCTTCCATCGAATTTAATTAGACCAATCCATTCTTTCTTACTTCTCTAAGGTACCTCTCTCGACCTCCTTTTAGTTTTCCTACTATTAGAGAAAATTAGGAATTAGAAATTAGAATTATCTCTTTTCTATTTTGTTTCTTTTTAAATTATAGAGATATGTTTTAGGTTATTAAAGATTTGATGAGATGTGATTTATTTCTTTTACGAGTAGGATTAAGATTGGATCCCTCTCTATATAGAGGGATCAATTTCATGTTTTCTTCCTTGAGATTTCTTTTTTTCTTTTTTTTAAGAAAAATAGGAAAGCTATTGGCATTTAGTAGCTATCCAAAATCTATTAAAAATTAGATCAAAGGTAAATGCAATATGCAAGAACCACAACCCCCACCAACAAAGGACACACCCACATACCAACGGGACTCACCCACTCCTAGAACAAAAAATAGCATCCAACATAGGACACACCACAATGCTAGCACCCACCGGGTCATCTCTTTCAAACAAAAATCCCAAAAAGACTCCTTACATCAAAAACCAATCCCTACACCTAGAAGAATTCCCAACAACCAGCAAACATGATCATTTGATAGAAGATTCTTTGCATTCCATCTCCTTCCAAGCCTGCAATTGTTGCTTCTTAGTGTGGTACACCAACCTTTGTCCTTGGAAAACCAGCTTCCATAAATGAATGCTACATCGAGATTGACGACTTGTCACATATGCACAATCTAAAACCTCTCAATCACCCTTCTCTAGCACATTTTGATTTAAAACCAAACCTCTACCAGTCTCAACCTCCACCACCAATGACGCAATGGAGAAAACATACGTACAAGGACCCATATCTTCCTCAAATACAGGAGGGAAACAAAAGCACTTTCGAGTCTCTTTGCATTGAACAAACATTATGGTCGAAATACCCACGGTTAGATCTAAATCGACATTAGGAAACTGACCTTGTGTTGAAATCGAACCACAATTGCTTTCAAATTCCTCCAACACGAACTCCTCTGACACCACGATAGGGAAGGGATGTTTCTTGTTTATCGAACACACCATAATCCAAGCACACAAATAGATTGGGATAAAAATCCAAGGAAACATGTCGAATGAGATTGTACTGTTGTTGTCAGCTCCATTATTCACGTTCCCAGCAGTACGCAAATGGTGATTGCCATTAAAATCCATGTTTTCTTCTTTGAGATTTCATAATAAAAGTTCCCTAGTTTTTGTTGTCTCGTGCCTTCCGGATCTTCATAGAAGGGAAAAATAAACTTCATATCGTAACAGACAAAGTCCCTTACTCCCGTGATGGATCAAAGTACAAAAAGTGGGAGAACTTCCTCGTGATGAAATGATTGATGAACAATATCGACTAGTCCATTACTGCCAACATGCTATACAAAGAGATAGCAAAGGAGATCCGGAATACCCATGAGAGGAGGTATTACCAGAAAACTAGTAGCACGCGATTAATGGGCATCTATTGAAGAATCTAGAACATCAATTAGGGAGATATGTCCCTAGTTAGGCATTTTACGGATCTTGAAGGTCAGTTCGAGAAGCTTAGCATGTATCAACCTACCTACTACAACAAATAAATCATTAAACATGCATAGTGGCAAGCCTACAAGTTTCTAGGAGGCCTCAGCCCTATCTACCACTCGACGTGCAACAAGATACTATCTTCTGATGTAGTGCTTGATCTGGAGACGATCTACTGTCGTCTTCAAAAGATCGAGATTGATGACTCCCCAGAATCTGCATTGTCACCTCTCAGGAGTCCTCTAAGTCTACGCTGGTGGCATCTGGAGAAGGAAGCAACGTGCCACACTCTGCAAGACGAGGTCGTGGATGTGTATTCAGTCCTTACATCTACTGTAATCAGACCAATCATGCATCTAATAAGTGTTAGGACAAGAACGAGACACTTACCTAGGCGAACAAGTCAATTGTTACACCACAAGAAGCCCAACCATTCAAGCAAGCTCAAATTGAGTGCCTGCGTAGTCTATTGAAAGGTGAAGAACCCTCTTCTTCTACTGTTACAGTTGCAACCACTACAAAAGTCACAAAAGTACTATCTACACAACCTGTGTCTGGCCCAAAAGAAAGTTCTAAAGCCTCAGGTTGTGTGATTAATGTCAAAGGCACTGATGAGTGGTGGGAAAACTAAGCCACAGGTTCAGGTCCATCTATAAATGCTCAAAGCCAGTTTTCATCATCTCTTAACATAAAGTGTTTTTTTTTCTCTACTGACGAGCAACTATCAATGCTTGGGAACGTACCCCATACAAGTGACAATATCCGAATCAATTCAATATCAATTTCAGTATTAGTTTTAGTGATGTGCCTCGTATCAGTGCTTAGGATCAACTCTCCTATGGTGCTTCGAATTTCCCTCTGAATTATATTCTCCAATTCAATTTTTGCTCCAACTTTGAGGGTTTGGGATGTTTCCTTATGAACAGACACCTTTTGCATGCATGAAGGACAAAGTCCATATGCATCCCACAGTGCCTAAATGACCAAGCTCATGCCCATGCTCTAGCCTCGAACTACATTAGATGGGGGGAGCCTCTACCAATGCACTACTCCTACAATTTGGGCGTTACACACTTAGAGAAAATTAGGAATTAGAATTCTCTTACCTATATTATTTCTTTTCAAATTATAGAGATATGTTTGAACTTGTTAGAGATTTGATTAGATATAATTTGTTCCCTTTATGAGTAGGATTAGGATCAGATCCCTCTCTATATAAAGGGACCAATTCCATGTTTTCTTCTTTGAGATTTCATAAGAAAATTTCCCCAGTTTCTTAAATCTCCACACCATACAATTGAAATTATTCTTCCCATGGCATAATCTGCAAAATTACTTGAACATATATATATATATATATATCCTTGTCGTTGCCTTCACTGTGCCTTATAATGGTTTTGTTGGCTTTCTCACTTCCAATTTTCACCACTCTGATGCCTTAAAAAAGGAAAAAAACAAAAAACAAAAATAGAACAAAAGCAACAAGCGTCACCACTCTGAGCCTGAGAATTCAATCTCAAGGGGGTGTATCACACAAGAAGCTTCAAATCCAAGACACTTCCATCAGCATGGAATCACCAATGCACCAAGCAATCCCATCACCCCAGCCCCCTCCTTCCCCTTTCCCACTTTTCCTTTTCCTTCCCTTTGAATTATCCTCCTTTCCTCTTTTCCTTCGGAATAAGAACTCAAGCCAAACTCTTAAGGAGGGAAGAGTTATTACTGCCAACCACTATCAAAGATGCATCTCTCTCCAAGATACCAATCTAAATAAGCAACTTTTTCTCATAAGCTCTGTTGTCAACCACTCCATCTCCCAAGTCCTACCACCATGAAACATATCACTAAAGCAGATTAATCAATGAGCTCCATTTTTCATAAAAGGGCCTTCAACCCCTCACATAAACATGTCCGAAATAATGCAGTGGAATGTGGGTTTGCAAAAAAAAAAGATGAGTTTGTGGTGCCCAGCACCTTCTGCATTAGCCATCCAAGCAGAAAAGAATGAGCACAGAACAGAGATGACACAGAAAATCAGAAGACATGTGGAAAATTGTGCCATTATTATTACTGCCACCCTTATTTTCAGCAGCGGGTGCTGTTGGTGGCTACCACTTTCACTAGTATCCTTCCTTTCTTGAATGCACAAAGCACATTGACTTCAATTGTCACTTATCTGTGATATTATTCCCAGAGGTCAAATAGCACTATTTACACTGCTATAAGTGATCACCTTGCTAGTATTTTTACCGGTACGTTGTCTAGGAGTAAAAACTTTCTATTTTAAGCAAGTTGGTCATGATAGATACATATGCTTCATTTTGAGGGTGGTCGGCGCCAGAGTTTTAAAAATATGTTATGTTCTATTTTCTATAATGTTTTTCTGTTTCCTTTAACTTCTTGTATATACTTGTATTTTCCCCAGTAAGCTTGTCAATTTAAAGAGAAGAACCCCTGTCAATATTTTATCTCAGTTGTATGCCGTAATACTGACAGATATACAAAAACAAATATAACAGATGCAGTACAGACACACATAGAAAACACTGTAAGGAGCCACACCTTATTTTACTTCAAAAAGCACCAGATCACTGGCCAGCATTTCTTAGGAAAAGTGAATCATCATTTCTTGGAAAGGATCCTTTTTTTGAGAGCTAAAGGAAAGGCCACATGAGAGGCTGCAGCATGATTACAACAGTACACAGACCCAGTCCTAAACGTTGCATTTGGCCTAGAAGGGCACATTCTCTACATAACCTCTTGTACCATCAAAAACCACACATTTCTCTCCAGCCAAATGGCTCATAGCACTGTGAGAGGATCATCCCTCTACCTTTTTTATCTAAGCTGCCCAAAATCATGTGAAGAGCTACCCTCCCTAAATCTTCAAACGGAGAGGGGTTTATCCATGACAAACCCAATCCGGTTCTACATCCTCCTAGCAAAGCTGCAGACGAAAGAGAAGTCATTGATGTCCTCCATCATTACACAGGGAGCAAGTTCTCTTAGCCTGAGGATCCCATCTTTGTCTTCTTGACTCTGTTACTATCCTTTGCCAGCACAGCTCCCAAGAAAAAAGGTGGAGCTTTAAAGGTGTCTTTGTCTTCCACAACAACCTTGAATCTCTAAGGTAGTCCTCATCACAACAGTAGGTTCTCAAAGCCTCATGGGCCTTCTAAACTCCCCACCATCCCAATCCCACTCGCCTCTACGTCAATGAGTGAAGCCAAGTGAGCAATACACTCACGGACTTGTAATCACTCATTAAAACATGCCTCAGAGAGCATCAAAACAAAAGTCGGCATCCAACCCCAACTACCACGCTCAGGGCACATCAGTTATTACCTAAGTAATATTGTATCATATTTCAGAGCATTACCACCTTCAGTGGATAAGCCATTACCTAAAGTGCTCCATTATTTACCATTTCACCAGAACGAGCATCTCATCTTCTTCCCAGAGATAAATGTACTGCCACAAAAATTGCTGGCTTCCTAGAGGTCATAGGATCAGTCCCAGGGACAATATGTTTTCCACAAAGGTGGAGATTTGCCATTCATGGAACCCATAATGCCAGTCACTGCTTACTAAGGAGTGCATACGTGGAGGCTCTGTGACAACCTCCATCTCCCAAACACCCCTTGCTCCTCTCAAGATTCTACGTCATCCTGGAAAAGGGCTTCACAACTTAATAAAAAGAACACCACTTGATCCTTCACCAATTCAAAGAATTAGCGAGGGATCCAACAGGGTCTAGAGTACATATTCTAGTTCGGGGAGGGATATATCACCACATCCAGAGGGGAGGGGGCTTTGGCCCCATCCTGGGCAACAATGGGCGAGAGTGACAGTTCAGGTCTAGGGTAGGGGGATTATATTCAGAACTGGGTACCCAGTCCTGGAGCAACCCCTTTTTCCTAGAGAGCTATAATTCACAACTAAGAGCACAGCCAAAAAAAATGAAACATGCAATACAATAAGTAGAGAAGTGAAGCGAGATGTCCATTTCAAAATGCACAAATACTCTGCATGTATCAAATATGTACCAGTTCTAATATCTGTCACTCCCTCAATCACAATGAATGCATAAGCACTAATGTTTATGAGCATACTACCATGCACAACATGTTTAACATGGACTCATGTGAAATATTACCTGTCCAGCTCATAAAATAAGGCAAAGATGCAGGTCAAAGTTATACGATTGTAAAGGTTGCTCGAATAGGTGTGTACCAAAGACAAGGAAATTGAAGTGAAATGGTCTTAAACAGAATTTCAGGAAGTAGACAAACAAAAGCTGAATTTTGTACATAAAGAACTCATCTAGAGAACCCAATCAATGATAATAGATGACTAAAATCTTCAAGAAGGTTGATATTGCATATTACGTCTGACTTTGGACAAGCTCAAACAATTTCAGAAATAAAGCATTTGAACTACATTCTTAGGCAGATATGATTCTTGGAGAAACCTGGAAAAATCTAGCCCGGTATTTGGCCATGAAAACTGTTGGCGTCAGCAAAGCATAGAGCTTTTTATAGAAGTTAGGATATTCGATTCCATGCTGAGTGATAAGAATGTAAAGGCCATTGAGCGCCATCACACTGATAACACCACCAATATCGTAGGATCTAGTCAAAAAGTCACTGCAAATTGTTGGCATGAAGAAAATCACTTCAGAAGTAAGTCAACACAAAGCCAAGGGAACAGTTTAGACATTTTAGAGAAACCATACCATAGGAAAACAGGATTGGCAACATTTGGAATTACCAATTGGTGAAGACTGCCAAGAACCTACAGTTCAGATGAAATATCCTCATGTACAGCAAAAGGCCAAGAAAAAATAACATGACCATCTAAAACTAAACTTCCCTAATCCAATAAAAGAAACATTTAAATGAATTCACTTAAGCACTGATATCAGGATTGTAATTCAAACGAATAAAACATCTTTAGAACTGGCAATTTCACTCACCCATACAAAAAAACATTTAGAAATGAATGAATCAAAGCACCAATCTCAGAATTACAAATCAAATGATCAAAACATCTTTAGAACTAATAATTGGCACTAGCCACAACTGCAAATTTAGGGTGCAATCTAATTTGGGCATGGCTTCATTGCAAGCAATGATAAGAGATCTATTTTAGCCAAAGTATGTTTTTTTTTTTTTTGGAGTAGTATGGTTTGAACCTCAATTTTCCGGATGGCAGTCAACTACTCAGCCATTAAACTATTTAGTGAGTTAACCAAAGTCATAGATTAAGGATGTAAGTTTAGCTGAATTGCACTTCCCTCAAATACAGAAAAACCTATGCAAATAAATAACAAAAAGTTGGGGTGATCATAAGTCTATGAGGATTGGGTGGCAAAATGAGCTATATCTTATGAGAAATTAAGTCATCAAAGCCACGCCTGTAAAAGCAGCTTTAGCTTCTTCATTCTTTATTTTTTCGTAGAGGTGTTTTTTCAAAAATATAAAAAAGGACAACTCCTGGTTGCAGCTATGACATGAAATCCATTGGACTGCTCGTTGAATCATTAATATTACACTTGTAAATTGACTACTATGCTCATTTTCAACAACAACAGCAACAACAATCAAGCATTTTCTCACACTAGTAGGGTCGGCAATATGAATTATTTGCCTCCACACAGATCGATTTTCAGCCATTTTAGGACTTAAATTAAAGTAATTGAGGTCATACTTAATACTTTCCTTCCAACACTTGTTTGGTCTTCCTCGCCCCCTCTTAGCGGGTTCAGCCTCCAACTTCTCGTATCTCCTAACTGGAGCATCTAGTGGCCTTCTTTGTAAATATCTAAACCATCTTAAACGGGTCTCTCTCATTTTATCCTCTATCGGTGCCACCATAACCATGTTTCTAATAAACTCATTTGAAATACGATCCTTACTTGTATGACCACACATCTATCTTAACATCTTCATCTCTGCCACAGACGTCTTCTGTACATGCGTATAGTTTATAGCCCAGCATTCAGAACCGTACAACATGGTTGGTCTTACCACAACTCGATAGTATTTTCCTTTGACTTTTAAAGGAACCCTCTTATCACAGAGAACACCAGAAGCACCCCTCCATTTCAACCACCCTGCATTAATTCTATGTGTAACATCTCCATCAATTCCAACATCATGTCGGAAAATGGATCCCAAGTACTTAAAAATATCTTTCATTGGAATACACTCTTCTCCAATTTTTACATCAATCCATTCATTGTTCCCTCTACTACTAAACTTGCATTCCATATACTCAGTCTTCGTCTTACTTATGCGTAATCCTTTATCTTCCAGGGCTTCTCTCCAAAGCTCAAGTTTTCTGTTCACTCCATCTCTTGTCTCATCAACCAACACAATGTCATCAGCAAAAAACATCCACCAAGGCACCTCAACTTGGATATGCTTCGTCAACTCATCCATCACCAAGGCAGAAAGATAAGGGCTTAAAGTCGAACCCTGATGCAGACCAATGGTGATATCAGAGTAGTCTGTCAAATCATCCTTAGTCTTTACACAAGCTGCAGCTCTATAGTACATATCCTTTATGAGATTGATATATATAATTGGCACTTGTCTCTTCTCCAAAATTCTCCACAAGATATCTTTTGGGACAGAATCATAGGCCTTCTCTAAATCAATAAAAATCATATGTAAATCCTTTTTCTTCACTTTGTATGTCTCCATCATACGCCTCAAGAGATGTATTGCCTCAATAGTAGACCTGCCTGGCATAAAGTCGAATTGATTTTCAGTTACCATAGAGACTTGCCTCACCCTTCTTTCAATTATTCTTTCCCAAAGGTTCATCGTATGACTCATCAACTTAATACCTCTATAGTTGGAACAATCTTGTATATCACCCTTGTTCTTGTATAAAGGTACCACAAAACTTTTCCTCCATTCCTCTGGCATCTTCTTGCCTCTCCACACAGTATTAAATAAATTTGTGAGCCAAGTTAAACCCCGTTCTCCCGTCATTCTCCAGACGTCTATAGGAATATCATCAGGCCCAACAACCCTCCCACTTTTAATCATCTTCAAAGCCTCCTCTACTTCTTTCTTTTGTATCCTTCGATAACATGATCGATTCACATACTCTTCTGAGTTAACTAACTCCCCTAAGATGATATCATTCTTTTATTTTTCATTAAATAGCTTATGAAAATATCTTTTCCATCTTGTCTTTATATCCTCACTAGCTATAAGCACCCTTCCTTCTTCATCCTTGATGCATCTTACATGCGTAAGGTCCTTTGCTTTCCACTCTCTTGCTTTAGCTAACTTGAAAATATCTTTTTCACCTTCTTTAGAATCAAGTTTCTTATAAAAATGCTCCCAAGCTTTTTCTTTTGCTTCACTAACTATTTTCTTTGCTTCTTTCTTTGCTCTTTTGTAGTTTTTCATATTTTCATCGGTCTTATCTCGATATAAGGCTTTAAAGCAGGCTCTTTTAATTTTAAGCTTCTCCTGCACTTCCTCACTCCACCACCAAGTCTCCTTTTGTCCTGGAACACCTCCTTTGCCACCTTCCTAATACAGTTTGCCATATTTAACCACATTTCATCAGCACTACCATCAAGATCCCAAGCCATTTGTTGCATCATCTTCTCTTTAAATCTCACTTGCTTTTTCTTAAGATTCCACCATTTAATTCTCAAATTCTTAGACACCAATTTTCTCTTCTTTGCCTTCTTCAAATGAACATCCAACACCAAAAGACGATGTTGAGCATTTAAACTCTCCCCTGGAATAATCTTGCAATCTTTACAAGATAAACGATCCATTCTTCTCAAAGCAAAGTAATCGATCTGCGTTCTTGTTAAGCCACTTTTATAGGTAATCAAATGCTCTTCCCATTTTTTGAAAAAAGTATTTGCTATGAAAAGATCATAAGCCATAGCAAAATCAAGGAACGTCTTCCCTTCTTCATTCCTAACACCAAAACCATGATTTCTATGCAATCATGCATACTCTAAAGCACCTTCTCCCACATACCCATTTAAATCTCCACCCAAGCAAATCATTTCTGTCTGTGGGATTCCTTGAATTATCATATCAAGCTCTCCCCAAAATTTGTTCTTTATTCTTTTCTCTAGACCAACTTGAGGTGTATAAACTGAAATGACATTCAAGATCTCTTCTTCGAAGATTAATTT
The DNA here is from genome assembly GCA_037157565.1 of Thalassia testudinum. Classification (NCBI taxonomy): domain Eukaryota; kingdom Viridiplantae; phylum Streptophyta; class Magnoliopsida; order Alismatales; family Hydrocharitaceae; genus Thalassia; species Thalassia testudinum. The sequence goes on from JAZHRO010000038.1 coordinate 1,223,649, forward strand.
TATCAAAATAATTCGATCACCAATCTCTTAACCTCAACAACGCTCTCCTTCAAATCCTTATGAATTATAATGCTCACACCATTTCTACCTTTATCCCTTCCTGAATACCAAAGTTTGAAACATGTTCTCTCGATTTCCTTTACTTTTTCACCAACCCACTTAGTCTCTTGAAGGTAAAGAATTTGAATCATTCTCCTTACCATTGTATCCACAATCTCCATGAGCTTGCTGGTCAAGGTACCAATATTCCAACTACCAAATCTCAGCATTCTTTGTGACACACTTCGATGACGAAGTGGTGGAACTAGCTTCTTTACTCGCATGCGTCCCTCATGCGAGAACCCTTGCTCATTTTGAACTACATCCGGGCGACGATGTAGCGGAACTAACTTCTTTACTCGCATGCATTCCTCATGCAAGAACCCTTGCTCATTTTGGACTACATACGGGCGGCGATGTAGCGGAACTAACTTCTTTACTCGCATGCGTTCCTCATGCGAGAACCCTTGCTCATTTATCACTACACCCGGGTGTTGATGCAACGCGTCGCAAGTAGGGAACGCCCCAACGAAATCAGAGTGTTTGCTAGAATCCATGTTTAAAGATCCGACAAATTTTACGCTGGCTGTCGGCTACCTAACACAACCCTCCTCCTTTACCCGAACTTGGGACCGGCAATGAAAAGGCACACGAACCTCAACATAGGCGAAGTTTCTACTATGCTCATTTTATCATGAAAAAAATCAAATCAAAACCATTCATTTCTACTCCAAGAGACACTTCCAAAACCACCTATTCGTACAAAAGGCAGCTCTGTTTATAAGCTAGTTTATTTATTACACTGTCACTTTTTTTTGAAGGACAAGCTGCTACTTTTATGGTATTCCTTTTTTAAGAAGTTCCCCCATTCATAAGTAATCTCATGCATGGTGGGGCATAGCAAAGGTCGCCAGAAGGAAGCTGGGCATGATGGAGGAGCGAGACTGACAGGTAGTGCTCTGTCATGGAGGGTGGTGTCTGTGGGCTTCCAGCATCATTGGAGAGGGGAGAAGCAGAAAGAGAGGTTACAAGTAAGGCACGGCATGGCAGAGGTGGTCAAAGGGAGGTGGGGCATGGTGGAGATAGAGAAAGGGTGGAGATGGAGGTCCATCATGGAGGGGGATGGAGGTGGGTTTTCTAACCCATGAAAGGTGGGAGGAGAGGATGAGAAAGGACTTACAACAAAGGTTAGGTGCAGTGGAGTTGGTACTATCAATTTGACATGCATCTTACAAATCGGTATACATTTTTTTATAAGCAATGCTCATCAATCTGCAACTTGTTGCTCGTCAATATGTTGTTTTTCAAGTCTGTTCGACCTTTTCGTAAGTTGATTTACCTATTTTACAAGTGTATTAAATTTACACAGTATATGCTAATAATGGACATGGAATGTAGGAACCATAATGATGCAACAATGACAATTCAAGTTAGAAGATGCCATAACAACTGGTCAGTGCAAAGTATCTAACTTTATTCTACACTCTCAAAAAAATGACATCATTCACAAGATACAGATACTTCATGTATAAATCCTTGAGCAGAAACATAATGAGGTACAAGAGACCAGACTCTTATTGATGTGGTGTGCTTTGGGGGATTCAGTTTTTGGCATTTAAGGGTCATGTCAATTATGGCCTATGTTTGATGATGGGAGGACTTTAAAATTTGGATTGATAATTAGTTGGTGAAACTCCACCTATGCTGATGTTTTGCACCTTTTCATTGACAATCCCAAGCCTAGATAAAGGAGGGTTGCATTAGGTATTCGACAGATAAGGTAAAACTTATCAAATCTTTAAACATGAATTTAGACAATCATTCAGATTTCATTGGGGTGCTTCCCACTTGCGACATGCAACATCGACATCCAGGTGTACTAAAAAATTGGCAAAGGATCTCACATAAGGAACATATGCGAGTAAAGAAGCTAATTCTGCTACATTGCCACCGTATGTAATCCAAATTAAGCAAAGATTCTTGCATGAGGAACACATGCAAGTAAAGAAGCTAGTTTCGCCACTTCGCCGTCGAAGTGTGGTAGTTGGAATGTTGACACTTTGACTGGCAAGCTTATGGAGAATGTGGATACAATGATGGAGGGAGCAAGCTAGAGGGAGGGAGCGAGCAAGAGGGAGGGTGAGCATGGAGAGGAGGGTCGGGGCTAGACCCTGGTCAGTGGGAGGGCGAGGCGGAGGAAGGTGGCACTGGAGGTGGTTTGCTTCAAGTGTAGGGGGCTAAGGCACATGGCGCGAGATTGCAGGGACCCGGTGCAATGTCTCAGGTGTGGGAAGTTGGGCCACCGTAGGGCATCCTATGCGGGGGAGCTGCGGCGGAGTGTGGAGGCGGCTGCGAGGGGGCCGACGCTCCCGCCCCCGCCGAAGGGGACGCCATCGGTCGAAGTGGAGGCCCCGTGTCGGAGGAGTCCAGGTGGATCGAGAAGACCCTCGCGTCGACGCTAGTAGGTGTGGTGATGGAGGGCCGCGTAAGGCGACAAGAACTGGAGGCCGAGGTGGGTAGGGCAATAGGGGGAGACCTGTCGGGTCTGTGGTTGAAGACTGTGGGTGTGGAGATGTTTTTGTTGGTGGAGGCATTGTCAGGGCTAACGGAGAAGCTCCTCTTCAAGGAACTTCCGTGCATGGGGGGCACAGTTTGGTGGCGATGGGCGGTGAGGTCAAACGACGCGATCAAAGAACGACCACCGCGGAAGGTGGAGATGATGGTCGACCTTAAGGGGTTTCCTCTATTCCTCCGCACCAGATAGGTCGTCGAGGCGGTGGTCGTTCCCTTCGCGAGGGTGCGGTGGTGCGAGGGGCTCGGTCTCGAAGGAGGGCACCTCGGAGCTTTGCAAGCCGCGGTGGAGCTGCGACCAGGCATGACGCTTAGGAGGAAGGTGGCGCTGTGTCTGGGGAACGCATCGTGGGTCGTTCTAGTGAAGCCAGTGGAGAGAGGCCGAAGGTCTTTTGTGGAGGTGCTGAAGCATTCGGTCGAAGGCGCTGCGGCGGGGAAGGACGGTCCGACGAACGGGACCATCCGGAGACCAAAGGTCGCCGAAGGGAGGGACGCCTCGTGGGTTGGGTCGGCAGCACCGGATCTAGAGGAGGGTGGACGCACACCCCCTAAGGCGCATCGTTCGAGGGGGTATGGCGGCATGGGCAAGCTGGGGGTCGAGGTGCATGTTGGCGAAGGCGAGGAGTCGCGTGGGGTTGTCAAGACAGTGCGGCAAAAGGAGGGAGGCCCGAGGGGAGGCGGCGCATTTAAGGGCTTCCTGAGCTCGAGGGAGGCGGAATCGCAACGTGTGAGGGCTTTTAAGGCGGGGGTGCGCTCGAACCCAGGTCCAAACCCGGTACCAAACCCGATACATTTTCGTTCCTTTTCCTTAAATGACCCGCGAAGGGTGCCCTCGGTGCTAGGGCGCGATGCGTCGCCCTTGGAGCAGAGGAGACCGGAGCTTGGAGGTCGGACGGCAGCTTCCGCCTTCGGCGGGAGCGAGGGCAAGATCAGAGTGACCAAGCTCCTCCATCGGAGGATGGAGAGCCTATGGTCAACGGCGCAGGGCCCCTCCACGACGCAAGGGGGGCCGACTGGAGCTCCTCCGATGCCGGCGAGCCCCGTGTCCAGTGGCGGAGGTCAAGGGTGCGATGGGGGGCCTCGTCAGAGTAGCGAGGACGAGCTTGGCGACGCCACCCTTAGCAACGATGCAGGCTGACGGCTCCCGCAGGGGAAAGAGGAGCCCTCTGAGCCAGAGGAACATCAAGAGGAGGCCTTGATGACGGGGGCCACAGGGGAGGAACCGATGCAACTGGAGGTGAGGGCCTACGATGCGGGGGGCAAGTCGGGTGGCGACGAGGGGGAGGGGTCTGTGGGTGGTGCGGAGATGGCAGGGAGGGGGGAAAGGAGATCAGGGGAGCGGAGGGGAGCCTAGGTTGTTGGCTGCGAGGAGGGGGAGGTCGAGCGGGTGGCTGATAGGGATGGGTTTGGTCATGTGAGAGGGGGTAGTGCAGTTGGGACTCCATGTTGAAGGTCCATACGTGGAATGTAAAGGGTCTTTACCATTGATTTAAATGCCGACGACATGCCGTCGGCAAGGCCATTTCTGGAAGGGGGTCGTGCCGACATGAATATGTTGTCGATTTACAGGTGTGCCGCCGGCATGCCGATGAATTTCGTCGGCATGCCGACGATTTCGCCGGCAAGCCGATCGACGCTGCAGGAGATTTCGTCGACATCCCTTCATGACTGTGCTGACGTGTGTATTGTCCAGTGAAGGGCCTGTCTTGGACAGACCAAAATCAGAAACCTTGGCGACCAAATTGTCATCCAAAAGGATGTTGGTTGTCTTCACATCACGGTGGATGATGGTGTACTTGGCACCGGTGTGCAGATAATGGAGGCCACGAGCAGCCCCGATACATATCAAGCCTCTGCTTCCAACTCAAGGGCTGGTTCTTGGACTTGTAGAGGTGCTCGCGGAGCGTGCCATGAGCCATGTAATCATACACCAATACCATGTCTTTACAGTAACCGATTAGAGAGACAAGATGGTGGTGGCGGAGCTTGGACAACATCTCAATTTCATTCTGGAACTCGTGCAGGCCTTGTTCGGACATTGGGTTAGCACGCTTGATCGCTACCATGGTCATCCCATCATCGATACTGCCGCGGTAGACCTTCCCAAAGCCACCAACGCCAAGCAGAAGCTTCTCATCGAAATTATTCGTTACGGCCTTGATCTCTGCAAACGTGAAGTGGCAGCAAAGATTGGAAGGCAAAGATGATCCATAGCTCACTGTCGTCGTTTTAGCCCCCGAGCTGGTGATGGAAAGTGGCAGCCAAGCATGGCCTGCTTCCTCATGTGCTTTGCGCCGATGACAGCAGCAGAAGAACACCAAGCCACTTATCAACAACAACCCCACCATAGATCTATGGGCAACAACATGTCATATATCTAAAATCACATGCCTCAATCTAAAAGTACTCCAATGACGCTTTTCAAGCTGACAAGCATTACAACCGATGACAACAGTAGGAGATCCCTGTGGTATAACATGATGATTAGCCAGAGATAAATGACCCAAATAGAGATGCCACTGAAAAGAAAACTTAACAGAAGTGGTGACTCCACCAAAACTTACCGCAATAAAAGGAGATTAGAAGAGGCGATAGACTTCCCCTTCTTTACAACCACCACTAATCGTTCTCCCCATCAGGATATTCTAAAAAGTACAAGCAACTACATCAAATATAGCCTGGCAATTCAATTCATTGGTAATTCTGCTAACTAAAAGTAAACTGATCAAAAAATCAAGAACAAGCAGGATATCAGTCAATCTCATGTTGGGGACGTCAGTAACCTCCCCTTGACCAGTGATGGGAGAATGCCTCCCGTCGACCACCTGTACTGTATGTCCAGGAGGAACAAAGAGGAGACGACAGAAGCGTCGCCGATCTCAACTCAAGTGACGTAATGCTCCTGAGTCCACTAGCCAATATGTGTCACATAAATCATCACTTTGTACAGAGAGTGTAGGCAATATACCTGAAGAGGTGGTTAGGGCAGCTTTAGCAGAGGTAGAAGAGGTCACCAGGATAGTAATGTCAGATGCAGAAGAAGTATCTTGAGAGAGCTAAGAAAGTCGTTGAAGAGGCTTATCATAGTCAAACCAAGGTACTGATACAGTGTCTCTTGGCTGCTCTTCAATGGCAAGCACCTGATTGGCAAATAGTCGTCATACATGCTTGGTTCAACAAGTGCTCTTAATATGACCAAGCTTCCCGCAATATGTGCAGGATTTGCACCCTCTGCCCTTAGTACCATGCCTCCCGTCGGTAGAGAGAATACCTTGTCCATGACCTTAGGCAACAACCAAGGAAAAAGCCTAACCTATGGACTCCTTAATCGTGAGAGAAATGAAGATCCTATTCAGCATGTTATATGCTTCCTCAAGACTAGGAAGCTCTGTTAATGTAAGCATCTAAGAATAAGAAATCGCATACTGAGGCCCCAAACCAAACAGAAACTTCACAACTGCAGCTTCCTTGTGATACACCTTTTATGTGTCATAAGCACTAATCGGGCAACACGTATTGGACTTCTCAAAGACGTCCTTAAGTGTCGATTGTCACTAAGATAAAGTGCAACCTTCTGGTTGTCGTTCTGTTGCTGTAGTCTGTGATTTAAATGCAGACGACGTGCCACCGACATGCCGTCGGTAAGGGGTTTTTTAGAGGGAGGGCATATCGACACAAATATAGTGTCGGTTTGCAGGGAAACCGTCGACATGTCGAGGATTTCGCCGACATGCCAACAGTTACCGACGAAACGTCGGCATGCCGATGGTGGTTGAGCGGCGGGATACTTGAAAAGGGTGGGCGGGAAGCTTTTGGGCGGGAAATGGGGGCGGGGAGCGGGCGCGAGGGGGGTTTGGGAGGGAAGGGAAGGTCAAAGGCGTGGGGGCGGTCTGGGAGTGAAGAGAAGGTCACACACACAGCTAAAATAACATGTTTTTATTATAAAAAAATGTTTCTAATATCTTAATCACACACACATACAGAGATAGATTTTCCGGCTAAAATAACCTGTTTTTATTATAAAAAAACCTATAAAACGTTTCTAACATCTTGATTTAGTTGTCTTTCAAATCTTAATCATTTCTGTCAGCATGCCCTCGGCGTGCCCTCGGCGTGCCTCGAAATGTCATTTTTTCGACTCGTCGAAATCATCGAAATCTGCCATCGAAAAACAGGCATTTCCACTGCATGCCTTCGGCATGCCCACGAAATGCATACCTACAATTTTATTGACACGACGTCAAAATCAGCATTTCGAACCTTGGTCTTTACGACCCATCTCGCAGGGGGACACTGAGGTCGTATCTACTTAAGTGGAACCCGGATGTAGTTTTTCTACAGGAGACGAAGCTGTAAAAGTGTGATCAAATGGTGTGGAGAGAGATTGGGGGAGCCTACCGGGGGCTTTTATGGCTCTGGATGCGGTTGGGAGGTCTGGAGGGTTGATTGTTGAGTGGAAAGAGGACCTCTTCTCGCTGGTGGAATCGAAGGTGGGGGTGGGTGTGGTCTCGGTGCAGATGAGGAGTGATGGGCTTGTGATGGTTCTCTTCGGTGTACGGGCCTGCTCGTGAAGTGGACAGGAATTCCCTTTGGGAGAGCCTGCACCAAGCTGTGAGGAACTTTCAGGGGAGCCCGTGGCTCAATGGAGGAGACTTCAACGTCACCCTTCTAGCGAAGGACAGGCTAGGGGGAGAGGAGGCAGGGACCGGGGCTCAGAGGAACTCGCGAGGCTCATTGCTGAGCATGGGCTGTAGGATATACCTCCCACCTGTTGTGCATTAACATAGAGGAGCTCAAGGGGCCTAATGTCCAGGCTAGATCATTTCCTGTGCTCGGTGGAGTTGGCTGAGATCTTCCCAATGGCAGGGGCCCGCTCTCTAGAGAGGCCCTTCTCTGATCACTCACCGCTGTTGTGGCAGTCTGGCGAGGGATCCCGATGCGGTACGTACTTTAAGTTTGAGAGGGCATGGCTGCTGGAAGAAGGTTTCAGGAGTATGTTGGAAAACAAATGGAGGGATCTGCATCCAAATGGGTCGACTGCCACGAGGCTTGAGGCAAAGCTTCAGGAGATGAGGTGCTTTCTGAAGGACTACAGGAAGTAGTTGAAAGAAGAGCGGACCAAGAAGCGGGACGAGGTGCTCGGAGAGGTTCAGAGGTTGGATAGAATAGAAGACCAAGGGCTGATGTCGGTGGTGGAGAGGCAAAGCAGGGTGGACCACATGAAGACCATTCAGGAGGAAAATCGAAAGGTGGAGGTGCAGTGCAGAACCAGATCCAGACAAAAGTGGGTCAAGGAGGGTGACTCCAACACCATATTTTTCTATATGACGGCAATGTTGTAAAAATCGACCTACTCAGCCGAGTAATCCTATGTGGTACCCTACCGACTGAATAACCCATAGTCGAGCCTATAGTCGGCAACACCGATTACTCGGCCGAGTAGTCGTGTAGTCGATCGAGTAGTAGACCGATTTTTGCATAGAGGGAAAAATAGGTATGTAGGTATATTACCTTTTTTTAGGTCAAATAAAACTCCACTCGACCCCCCTTCTCTCGACCACTCCCCTAAAATCATTTATTTTCACCCGAGACTCCTCTTTGACCAAGCAAAAACCCTCCATCGCCGAAGCACATATTGTAATGTATTTGATTCAAGTATATATTAATTCTTGGTTTATGTTGCTCTGTCGTTGGTAATGTATTTGTAATGGTTTATACCTTGATTTAATTATTAATTTGTAATGAATTTGATATTGTTTGTATTTTGTAACTTATTTTATAACCTTGAACTTAAATATGTTTACTTTTATGCAATGATATATTTTACTTCTTGATATATATATATATATATATATATATATATATATATATATATATATATATAAAGTGCCCGACTGAGTACTCCCCGACTACTCCCCTGCATACCATATACTCCTTAGTCAGAGGCCTGACCAACTGAATACCGACTACCGACTTTTACAAGATTGTATGACGGCCTTAGCCAAATGGAGGAGAAACTAGATCGATAAGCGGCAAGTGGGCAAGGCAGGGTGCTCGGGAAGGGAGTCAGTGGGAAGGGTTGTAACATATTACTTCAAGGAGTTTACGGGGAGACGGAGGGCCGAGAATTGGAGATGGAGGGGGCTGAGGGTTCTAACGGTGGGTCCGAGTGAGGCGAAGAGGCTAGTGGCACCTTTCTTGGAGGACGAGGCTCGTAGGGCGGTTTGGGGGCTGAACACTAAAGGTTATCCAGGGCCAAACAGTTTCCCGATTTTTTTTTTCAAGGATTTCTGGCCGATGCTGAAGGATGAGATGTTGCAGGTCTTGACGGAGTTTAGGGAAGGGAACAGAGGTTTCAACAGGCTGAACAAGTTATATTTGTTCATGTTGCCTAAGAAGGAAGGGGTAAAGACAATTAAAGAATACAAACCAATTGCACTATCAAATGCGGCATATCTGATCATAGTAAAAATACTGGTGAATAGGCTTAGGAGGGTAATTGGCAAGGTTGTGTCAGAAGTGCAAACTGCTTTTGTTACGGGGAGATGCATTTTAGACGAGTATGTGGCGGCGACGGAGATGCTAGTACACTGGAGGAGAGAAGGTAAGAAGGCTTTCCTATGGAAGGTGGACTTCGCAAAAGCCTACGACTCGGTGCAGTCTTTCCTGTGGACAATTATGGCCAAGAGGGGTTTCCCGATGGCCTGGATTAGATGGATGAAGCAGTACATCACTAATGCATCTTTCTCAGTCCTCGTCAACGGAAACCCGGCGGGAGGTTGGATCCAGCTAAGGAGAGGCGTGAGACAGGGGTGCCCCCTTACACCTATGCTATTTGTGTTAGCAGCAGATGTCCTGGCAAGGGCTATTAACAAAGCGAGCGCAACAGGTCTGCTGTAGGGGTTCCCTCTGAAGGGAGGTGAGGGAATTTCAGTTCTACAGTACGCAGATGATACTCTCTTCTTTGTCGAGGGGACGATGGCGGAGGCAAGACGATGCCATATCATCCTGGAGCTGTTCTGCGAAGCGTCAGGTATGCAGATCAACTACTCCAAATCGTCCTTTGTTCAGTTCAGCATGGAGGATGGAGAGGTGGAGGCGTGCTCGAAAGCTCTAGGGACAGAGGTGAGGGCCCTACCCCTCCGTTACCTGGGGCTACCCCTGACAGATAAGAAGATCTTGACGCAGGACTGGGCCCTATTGCTTGAGAGGATTGAAAGTCCGCTATTGGGATGGGCGTCCAAGTTGTTGTCAAGAGGTGGACGACTGGTCCTCCTCAAGGCAGTTCTCTCGGCAATACCAGCTTATTCCTCTTAGGTTGTCCAAATGCTAAGGAAAATTGAAGAAAGAGAGATGAGCTTGATGAGAAATTTCTTCTGGACCAACTATGGAGCGGGAGGGAGGGGGCGAAGTTGGTGGCCTGGAGTGAGGTGTGCATGCCGTTTAAGGAGGGGGGGTCAAGGAGTCAAGGAAGTGGGGAGAATGAATGACAGCCTCCTGACAAAGTGAATTAACAGATTGCTTAGGGGAGAGGTCTGTCTGGTGGGGAGAGTCTTGCGCTCTTGCTATAAGGGACCGACGAATTGGGAGCTCTTCGCCTCGCCCCCTAGAGGAGCTTCCCATTTTTTGAGAAGTTTGTCGTTGGTGGCGCCGAAGGTCAGACCATTTTTCACCCCAATATTGGGGTCGGGCAAGGTTTTCGGTTTCTGGTCGAATGACTGAATGAGGCTTGGGGTTTTGGCGGAGCGCTTTCCCAGACTTGCGGCATTGGTGGTTGACAAGAGAGCCTCGGTGGCGGATATGTGGAGCGGCACATGGTGTCCCACTTTTGTGGGTAATCTATCAGATCAGAGGCTTGGAGAGGTGCAGGAGCTGTTGCAGAAACTCCATACTTTTCAGCCATAAGATGGTACGGACCGTTTTGGGTGGGAGGAAGGTCATTTCTCCGTACAAGATGCGTATAGAAGGCTTGGTTGCTCTGATGCGCTTGGGGACATTGATCTCACCAGAGACTACAGGCAGCTATGGGAGGCTTCTTGCCCATTGAAGGTTAAAATTTTCATTTGGCTCCTAAGGAGAGGAAGGCTGATGACCAAGAAGTAGAGAGCCCGATGGGTGCCAAATGCAAACAGGTCATGTCCACTTTGTGGTCAAGCGGAGGAAGACATTGACCAACTTTTCTTTACGTACCCGGTGGTGACACAGATTTGGGAGTAGGTGGGGGACCAATGGTGGGCCCACGACTCTCATGCAGGATTTTGGCGATCGTTCAAATGTAGGGAAGCAACGGCATGTGTCATGTGTTTCGATATAGGAGGGAGCGGGCTAGACCAATGGCGATCTTGTGGGCTATCTAGCTAGGTAGGAATACCGTGGTTTTTAGGGGGCAACGTATGTGGAGAATTTTGTTAGATCTGCGGTATCTTTTATTTTGGGGTGGAGATCTACCTTGTGACGTAATTTTTCTTGTTTTAATTAATAAATTCCTAGGTGATATCTAAAGGATCACCGCCCCTTTTTCCCTCACAAAAAAAAAAAAAAAGGATTCAAATTCTTTGCCTTCAAAGACTAAATGGATAGGAGAGAAACTAAAGGAAATTGAGTGAATAGACTTCAAATTGTGATACTTAGAAAGGGAGAAAGCTACAAATGAAGTTGGAATTTTTTTTTTTTGACAAAGTAAAGGGTGACGATCATTCACTAGTCACCTAGTTGTATTAACAAAGAAAACAATAGCAACAGGCCACAATTACATAAGTGTCTCCCCACAAGAGATCAAGGAGGAAGTATTAGAAATAACATTTTGAACATGAGGCCTTTACCCCTGAAAATCACTCTATTCCTCTCTAGCCAAAGTCCCCACAACACAACCAACACTTTGGCTCCCTCCCCTCTCAACCGGAACATAGATCTACCAGGCTGCATATCACCAAATCGGAAAGACTCCCAAAATCTGTCCACATCAGACCAATCAATCCGGCTAAAGTTAAAATTGTGTCAAACATCTCGTGAAAAAATGCATCCAAAGAAGAGATGAGTGTAATCTTCTGGTTCCAGCCCACAAAGAACGCAGCTGGTATTTGCCTGTAGATCCCATCAAGCACACAGCACCTTTGGCAAAGTTCTTTCTCATCGTAACAGCCAAGCAAATATCTTAATCTTCAAGGGGCAAGCAGCAATACAAACAAGCCAACAATCCCTTAAGAAATCCACATCAGCCTGGATGAGAAGTGCCCGCAGCTGCTTGTAAACCTCACACAGAGGCCATTTCCCAGAGTTCCAGAACAGGACCACAAGGATCCTGATGTGGACAAAATCCCTCAATAGAAGACAGCAGCTGCATTAAATCATCTGTTTTTTGGTCAGATAATGGGCTGAAAAAAGAAGGGGCCCACATTCCCTTCCAAAGACTACCAGCAGAAGCATCTTTATCTGTGGCCAAGGCAAAACGAGGTGAGAATAGGATATCTAAAGATCCATTTCCAGTCCATTATCTCTCCAAAAGAAGAGACAATCCCCATCTCCAAGCTTCAGCTCAAAGTAATCTATCAGCTTTCCGCAAAACTGAACCACCCCTCACCAAAAATGGGAAGCCCCCCATGCAAAGCCATAGCATGCAGAAAACAGTGCTCCAAAAATCACCTCCAGGACCCACAATTGAGTCACCCACTTTGCCAAAAGAGCCTCATGGAGTGACCTCAGATGCTTCACTCCCAACCCTCCTTCCTGCACTGGCTGGAAAATCTCTTCCCAGGCCACCAATCTAACCCCTGATCCAGCCGTATGACAAAAGAGTGTCATGTACAGTTCCTTTGAGAAGGGTGTAAGACCACCACCTACACCTATCAGGCTCGACAAACAGACAAACAGTCCACAGAGTTGCATCCTTACTCACCTAATCTATGCACTAAGAGGTTGGCCACCCATCCTAGATCTTCCCATTTCAAGTAGGGTCCCGGGCTCAATCTGGTTTGGTATCAAGGTTCTTCTGTTTTGGTAAATATAATCCTGCAAGAAGAGATCTTGAATGTCATTTCAGTTTAAGCACCTCAAGCTAGTTTAGAGGAAAGAATAAAGCAAGAATTTTAGGAGGAGCTTGTTGTGATAATTCAGGAAATCCCACAAAGATGATTTTCTTACGTGGAGATTTAAATGGACATGTGGGCAAGAATGCTTTAGAGTATGCAAGGGGTGTGTGGGAATTATGGCTTTGCTGATAGAAATGAATAAGGGAAAATTTTTCTAAATTTTGCAATGGCTTATGATCTTTTTATAGCAAATATCTTCTTTGAAAAACAAGAAGAGCATCTGATCACCTATAAAAATAATCTAACAAGAACAAAGATGATCACTTTGCTTTGACAAAAAAAGATCAACTATGCTACAAGAATTGCAAGAATATTATTGGGGGAGAGTTTAATTGCTCAACATCGTTGGGTGTGCATATGAGGAAATCAAAGAAGAGAAAATTGGTTTATTAGAAGATAAGAACTAAATGGTGGAATCTTAAAAAAGAGCAAGAGAGATTCAAGTAAAAGATGTTGCAACAAAACACTTGGGATCTTAATGAAAGTGCTAATAACTTATGGGTAAATGTGCCAACTTATATTAGAAAGGTAGCAATAGAGATATTAAGCGTGTCTAAGGCAGGATTACCGGGACAAAAGGAGGTTTGTTGGTTGAATGAGAAGTGCAAGAGAAGCTTAACATTAAAAGAGCAAGCTTTAAAGATAGATGAAAACATGGCAAATTACAAAAGAGCAAAAAAAGAAGCCAAAAAGGCAATTAGCACAGCAAAAGCAAAAGTTTGGGAGTATTTTTATAAAAAACTTGATTCTAAAGAAGGTGAAGGAGATATCTTCAAGCTAGCTAAAGTAAGAAGCTGAACACAAAGGACCTTACACATGTAAAGTGTATCAAAGATAAAGGAGCAGTGCTTATAGCTCGTGAGAATATAAAAGTGAAAATTTTATTTTTATAATCATTTTAATGGAAATTTGAAGGATTGATATCATCTTAGGGGAACTAGCTAATTCAGAAGATAAACTGAATAGGGCAAGCTATCAAAGAATACAAAAAAAAAGTGGATGCCTTAAAGATGACGAAATTTGAGAAGGGTATTGAGCCCAATGATATTCCTATAAATGTTTGGAGGATAATAAAAGGTATCACTTGGCTCACAAAATTATTTAATGTTATTTGATGAGACAAGAGAATGCTAGATAAATGGAGGAAAAATTTTATGATACCTTTATATAAGAATAAAGGAGATATACAAAATTGTTCTAACTACAGAAGTAGCAAATTGATGAGTCATACGATAAAACTTTGGGAAAGAATAATTGAAAGAAGGTTGAGGCAAGTCTCTATAATAATGGAAAACTAATTTAGATTTATGCTAAGCCAGTCTACTTTTAAGGCAATACAATACATCTTCTGAAGCGTTTGACAGAGATCTACATAACCAAGAGGAATGATTTCTGTATGATTTTTATTGATTTGGAGAATACCTATGACTCTATTCTAACAGATATCTTGTAGAGAATTTTAGAGAAGAGACAGTTATCGATTATATATATCAACCTCATAAAGAATATGTACGATGAAGCTGCGACTTGTAAGGATTAAGGCTAGATTGACGGACTACTTTGATATCATCATTAGTCTGCATCAAATATAAACTTTAAGTCCTTACCTCTTTACCTTGATCAAACAAAGTTGCCATGGTGTACACTTTTTTTTTTATGACATTGCGTTGATTAAGGATACAAGAAATGGAGTGAACAAAAAATTTAAGCTTGAGGGAAGCCTTGGAAGCTAAAAGCTTTCGTCTAAGTAAGACAAAGACCAAATATATGGAATGTATCTTTAGTAGTAGAGGAAGCAATGAAGGGACGAATATGAAAATTAGAGCAGAGTGTATTCTGAAGAAAGATACTTTTAAATACTTGGGTTCCATTTTCCAACAAAATTGTGAAATTGGATATGTTACATATAAAGTCAATGCAGGGTGATTGAAATGAAGGAAAGTATTTGGTGTTCTATATAATAAGAGGGTTCCCTTGAAAATTAAAAGAAAGTATCATAGTGCAGCCGTAAGATAGGCCACGCCACATAGTTTTGAATGTTAGGCCGTCAATTATAGGCATTTGCAAAAGATTTCTGTGGCAAAAATGAAGATGTTAAGATGGATGTGTGTCCATACAAGGAAAGATTGTATTTCTAATGAGATCATCTAAGAAAAGGTTAGAGTGACACCAATAAAGGATCAGATAAGAGAGACATGTCTAAGGTGATTTAGGCATTTTCAAAGAAGGCCAGGCCAGTACCCCAACTAGGAGATGTGAGTTGAATGTTGAACCACCTAGGAGGGAACGAAGGAGACCAAAGAATTATTAAAAAAAAAACTATTATTCATGATCTCAATTACTTTAATCTAAGCTTAGAAATGGTTCAAAATAGCTATGAGTAGAGGCCAAAAACCCATGTAGCAAACCCCAATTAGTGTGGAAAAAGGCTCCGCTGTTGCTGTTGTTGTTCATTAGTCAATGAAAACCATGTTATCCCACTAATGCGCCTAGCACTTGATTTGGAGGCAACTATGGCTTCCAACGGGGACTTAGGAGACAAGGTTGAAAGCAGGAAAGCAACATTTTTTTGCGAACTTGTCCAATCAGAAAGTGGAGTTTTGCAAGTGCAAGACATATTCAAGACATCAAACCCAAACATGACAATGTAGATACATGAGGGTTGGATTCTACGAAGTCTTTGGTTAGAGATATCTACCATCTCTTATGTGGAGAGTTAATGATTTGATAAGAGATTGTCCGCTTACTTGAAATCTAAAAATACATTTGAAATTTTGAAGGTCAAGCTTTTTGCAGAGTTACTTGGATGAAGATTATGACAAAGAAAGTACAATTAGAGGACTTTAATACAAGAGAACATCATTCATGTGTACTTTGGTGGTGAAGAATTGTACCATCTATTTTTTGTTTGGCTTTTTGCTAAGGTAGAATGTAAATGGGTTCATATTGGATGGGTTGATAGCTCCTTGGGAGACGTGTTTTGGGTGTCCTTTGCAGCTGAAAGGATTGGGCAAAGAACTTCATGCTTTAGAACCAAACAGGAGCACAACCTTTGATGGTTCCTTGGGCATTGTGGTTGCAGCATAATGGTGTCATCTTTAGATGGTAAAGGCCTACGTTAAAGGTGTTTTGTCTCATAAAGGTTCTTAAAGGATTGTGATGTTTGGTGTTTTAATGAGGCTTTTTTTAGCTTTTCCTCCAATAAATCTGAAAATTGATCACTGACATTGAATAATCATTCTTTTCCTTTTCCCAAAAAAGGGACTTGTGCTTACATTTTGCAAGGCAGAACTCTTATTTTTTACTTTTAAGTCCCTAGATATTTTGGATTCTCCAATCATTTTATCAAGTCCAGGAAAAAAGAACATAGAGACCCAAGTTCCCCCTAATTCCTCAACAGTTACTACACAATATTAAAAGGTCTAGAGATGTATGTGACAAAAGAGAGTCAACAAGGACTAGACATCCTAACCATCACAGAAACCACCAAAATGCCATCAAGAATCCTCTTTCTTCTTGCCATCTCCTCTCTGAGCCCCAGTCCCCCGTCATTCATATTTCTCTCAAAAACTCTCTCATCCTCCATACCCAACCAAACTCTCACATGCATGATAGCACACTGCAAAAACATCACCATAGAATCTGCCAACATCATTCTACAGCGTTGGTTTGGACATCAAGTAACACAACTTATCTAATCTGCCACAGCTGTTTAGGTCTTTGCCACCAGAAACATGATTAGCTTCACTAAGTGGCCCCCTTTCGAAGAAATATCCAGCCCTGGCTTTGAAATATCAGGTTTTGCTATTTTTGTCTCTTGAAACAATTGTTTCTGTATGGTTGCACTTTTGCCCCGTCACATACTGTAAAATAAGACAGAGCTAGACCTACAAACAGGCTGGAAGCTAAAAAATGCAACCGGAAGCTGAATGAGCATTGATGAGATATTCTGAGGTTGAACCAAATGTCTTGAGCATATCACTAATGACATGTAATCATATCAAATAATATTCAAAGAACATACTAGAACACTCCGAAATCTACAAGATGAAAGTGCCAGGTGTTTGTTTTCATCACGTACCTCCTTATACACATCCAAGGGAAGCTGTAGCCTTAGAAACAACCTCCATGCTGTTGTTAATTTTGTCTTCAGTTTTTTTGCAACCTGATAAGAATAAAAATCATTACAGATAATGTACAAAGCAATAAACACAACATAATTCTGTACTCCACCATAGACGAGGTAGCACTAAACAATATGGTTCTTGAACCAGATACATTTACACAACTGCTTCGACACATGACCCTCAACAACCATGTATGAAATAGGATTCATGACACTGAAACCCTTCTGATTACTACATCAAAATATGGCCCAGCAAATACATCAACAAAATTTATAAGCAGTCTTTAGCCATAATTTTTCCCATGCATCCCTTAAATTAGTTTCCATTCCAATATTTGGCAGAGTTTATGGACGGGGTATCTCACTGCAGTTGATGCAACAAAGGATTTATTTCCATATGGATTGCTAATAACCCTCCCTAATAAATTTGGATGACTGCTCCCAGATAGCCATCCTTTTTTTTCTCAAAAAAGGGGTCACACTGAAAAAGGTAGATAAGAAGTAGGAATCCGATAAGGTCATTCCATACCAGACCAGTCTAGAATAGGGTGATGTATATTCTAATTCTTATGAGCATTCTCATTATGAGAAAGGATCATTCGAGTGTATGCAAATAGAGACTGTGTATACATAGGGATCTCTACGTTGGCCGTGACATTCTATTTCTTTAGGATTCAGAATAGGCGTAACTGAGCCTACTTTTGACATATCTATCATCCATTTTGGGTACCACATTCACTTCTTTGGGCTTCTACGGAATCGAGAAATAGAAAGGACTCAGACCCATGAGTACATCGGGTGATTCAAATATATGACCTATAGATCAAATAGTTGCATTAGAGAAAACTTTACAAACCTTGCCATGGTTCTTCTCTTAGATGGGTCTATAATACACTTCTTACATGTGTATATCAACAGACTTGATTATAAGAGGAACCATATGTGAAGAAATTCTTATAGTTGAATTTGTAAATAATGAGTCTGTATTCGTCAAAGCCAGCATGAACCGTCCATTGCTGCTCCCTCTTTAAAGGCATTGGTTTGAGTACTATAAAACTGATAACACTGAAGACCGTTCAGTAAACTGCATCTGTTCAAAATTAAGATTGGTTTGTTATAGCTATCAGTTTCACCAATTTAACTGTAATAATGCAGTAAGAAAGCCATGGTATAAGCCCAAATTCAAAGAAAGAAGAAGAGGAACAAAAGGCCTAAAAAGAACAAGATGATGACTTACAGATGTAATTTAAATATACTCCCGCAATGTCATAACGGATAACCATTATCGGCACAGAATCAAAATAAACCAACCAAATCTCATATATTGTTAGTCCTACTCTTCCATTGCTGATGTTTTAGCTATGACCTTGACAGATGACCAAGACTAGAATATCATCACCCAAGAAGCACTTAATTCCCTCTTTTGTAGATCACTACATTTTGCTAGGAAGAAATAGAGCACGACTGCAGAAAGCACAATTTTAAAGAAGGGATTGCAAGAAGATTTTATTAAACTCACTTTGCCTTGAACTTTGTTTGATTTTTGAGGTTCTCCATCCAAAGTTGGCATGTCAAGGCCCTTATCTGCACCTTTTAATGAAAGCCCTGAAAACAAATTGCCAGCAAATGACAAAACCAGTTTGGAAGAAGAAGAAGAAGAAGCACTTATGTGCTTATGCATCATGTACCACAAATAAAGCCAAGATATTCATCAAATGTGATGGAAAGAAAAAGATAGATCGTGGCACTTAACAAAAAGGTTCTTACGTTATCAAAAACCAGTGTCACAGTTACAACAACAACAACAAAGCCTTTTCCGATACTAAGTAGGGTCGGCTACATTGATTATTTGCCTCCACCCGTATCTGTTTTGATCCATTTCAAGGCTTAATTTTAAGTAATTGAGATTATGTTTAATAGTTTCCTTCCAACAATTCTTTGTTCTTCCTCACCCCATCCTAGGAGGTTCAACCTCCAACTCCTCACATCTCCTAACTAAGGCATTTACTAGCCTTTTCTACAAATGTTCAAACCACCTTAGATATGTCTCTCTTATTTTATACTCTATTAGTATCACCCCAACCTTTTCTCAAATAATCACATTTGAAATATGGTCCATCCTTGTATGACCACACACCCATCTTAATATTTTCATTTCCGCCACATACATCTTTACACATGCCTATAACTAACGATCCAACATTTGAAGCCATACGGCATGGCAGATCATCTTACGAGTACTCTATAGTACTTTCCTTTAGTTTTCGAGGGAACCCCACATAGAACACTAGATGCCCTCCATTTCAACCACTCCACATTAATTCTATTTGTAACATCCCCATCAATTTCACCATCTTTTTAAAAAATGCATCCCAAGTATTTAAAAAAAAAAATTCTTCAGAATGCACTCAACTCCAATTTTCACATCCATCCCTTCATGGTTCCATCTACCACTAAACTTACCTTCTGTGGAGATTTTGGGAAGAATATCTGTTCTTACTCAATAACCAAGCCAAACCCCTCTTTATGTAGAGAGAGGGTTAGATACAAAAAGGAAAAATGCACTAACATACTAAAATACATGGATCAAAATAAGTAGGACAATTAACTAATTAGATCATCATTTATTTCCCAACACTCCCCCGCAAGTCGAGACACGAGACGGCGAAGACTTGGATCAATAGTACTCGATGGTAGTAGAAAAATAATCAACTTCAGCATCTGCATCAACTTGTCATGTTTCTGCTTGTATGTCCCACGTAAGGCGCTTGGCACGTGAGAAATCATGACTAGAGCTTGGATGTTGTTACTCCCACATCTAAGAGTCTAAAGATGATGAGGCTTGGTCTTCTTGAATGCACATAAGGTCACACGGATGTCGTTGCTCCTACACCCCGCAAGCCAACGTACCATGCTTAGTTTCTCCAAGCATGAATAAGATCACCTCGCTAACATTGCTCCTACGCCCTAAGAGCCAGCCAAAACACTCTAGGTGCGTAAGAGTGCATCCCATCTACATGATGATGTAAAGGTCAACGATGATTAAAGGAACGGTTGGTGGCAATGGTGATGATCTTTGGTTGTTGCAATTGCAGTTGGTGAGTTCCAACATTGAGAAAAAGGAGAGAATGAGATCAATGGAAGATAAGAGAGAAAGAGATTAACATGGAGAGGAGGGGCCTCCCCAGTGCCGTCGGAGACCCCCCTCCCCCCTCTAAGGCTTCTTCTCTTTTAACCTTAAGCTACAGAGATCGGTGGTTCTGATACCATGTGAAAATTTTAGGAAGAATATTTGTTCTTATTTAATAACCAAGCCAAGCCCCTCTTCATATAAAGAAAGGGTTAAGTACAGAAAGGGAAAACACACTAATATACTAAAAATAACATGGACCAAAATAAGTAGAACAACTAACTAATTAGATCCTCATTTATTTCCCAACACCTTCAGTATACTCAATCTTTGTCTTGCTTAGAGGAAAGCTTAACTTTTAGGGCTTCTCTCTAAAGAAGTTTTCTGTTCACTCCATCTCTTATCTCATCAACTAATACAATGTCATTAACGAAAAACATACACCATGCCATCTCAACTTGAATATGTTTTGCCCAATCATCCAAGACCAAGGTAAAGAGGTAAGGACTTAAAGCTAATCCTTGATGCAAACTAATGGTAATATCAAAATAGTTTATTGATCCAAGCTTAATCCTTACACAAGCTACAGCTTCATAGTACATATCTTTTTATGGGGTTGATGTATAAAATCGTCACTTGTCTCTTATCCAAAAGTCTCTACAAGATATAACTTGGAGTAGGGTCATAGGCATTCTTCAAATCAATAAAAACCATATGTAAATCCTCCTTCTTGGCTCCACCCATCATACAACTCCAAAGATGTATTGCCTCAATAATAGGTCAGCCTAGCATAAATCCAAACTGGTTTTGAATTACTACCAATACTTACATCAACATTCTTTCAATTATTCTCTCCCAAAGCTTCGTCATATGAATCATCAATTTGATGCCTTTAAGGTTCAAAAAATTTTGTATGTCTCCTTTGTCCTTGTATGTACGTATGTAAACACACATACGTATAATATATATATATATATATATATATATTGATTGATCATTAATTCCAATGGCTCAAACCCATACCTACACACATGTGAATCCTCACTGAGCCTCACATGCACAAGTACATCTTAGCACAAGATCACGCAATTGTTTCCTCCACCTAATCATAGGCCAACTTACATAATCAAGGAGGAGCCACAGTTCTATCCTATCGTTACAATTGCATGTCTAAACATGAATTCCATGAGCCTTTTTCAATTGCCATTTCTGAAAATCCCGTAATGTAATAACAATACACACTACATCCTTTATCATGCCATCCATCTACCTAGCGTTTGACAAGTTGTATTGATGATTCCAAGACAAAGTTTGTTTGGGTCAAAGGTTGTAGAAATCGTCATAAGGTCACCGATTAAAGAGTATACAGTATGCAAGTGATTAAAAGGTTAAGTATTTAAAAATATAAATATAATTACACATACAATTATGCATATTATATATACATATATTTTTTTGATGACTAGGAACCCTCCAAAGAGGTAAACCCTGGGGGGCCAGCCACGAGAAGACGGTGCGCTTTTAATCACACGATACATCACGCCGAACAGCGAACCCCAGCAAGCAACACTGTCGTCTGAGCCCTATGCAAGTATGGGCAAGCCGCAGGGACTCAAACCCGCGCACCCCACACAGTGAAGGCCTTACGACAACAGGGAGACCCAACTAAGATACCCCTACAACCCTATCACACACACACACACACATATTTACAATATGCATATATGTATATTTTTTTGACATGCATATTCTCTCGAGGAGACCCGACAAGCGACAGGTAGGGTGTTGCCGATGGAGGATCAAGAAGAATCAAAGAGAGAGGCACAAGTTTAGGTTTTCATTAGGATTCAAATGTAGGGGGAGGGGATGGAGAAGTCGGGGAAGACATAAAAAATTGAACTCCCAATGTTCAATCAAATGATTAATCAGTCGATTAATCGAACAATCGGTCTAACCGATTATAGGCCCAAATATTGATATGTGGTTCGGTCTCCGACCACATACGATTAATCGGCTACATAGACCGATCTTTCTAATCTTAGGGTACAATACAAAAGGAAAAAATGATTTTTGTTTTCAAAGGGGAAAAAGGGAAATTTTAATACAGATGATCATTTCAAACTTCTTGTCTAGATTACAATGATTGGACTTGGGCCAACCAGATAATTATGAGAATGGACTTGTCACTCAAGTTTAGCTTCGTGCTACCAGGAACTGTGGGTTGTTCTTCATAATGCGCTTTGTCAAATAGCCCAATCTATATCACTTAATGGAAAACAGATTAATGTTTTAACCCAAAGAGACATATAGGAGAGGTATTACCATATCTCTTTTATGGTAGAAAGGTATGGTTATATTGTGAAACAATCCAATTGATCCACAATATGCCAATGCCTGCTTGATGGGACCATCATTAATGACTCAAAATAAAGTTTTCAATCAAGACTAAATGACAACTTGTATAATTTCTTAGTAGATAGAGGCAAAGGTTGCCATGGCAAAGGCC
Organism: Thalassia testudinum; assembly: GCA_037157565.1. Classification (NCBI taxonomy): domain Eukaryota; kingdom Viridiplantae; phylum Streptophyta; class Magnoliopsida; order Alismatales; family Hydrocharitaceae; genus Thalassia; species Thalassia testudinum. Next base: position 1,246,109 of record JAZHRO010000038.1, read on the forward strand.
ATCCAAGTAGATGGAAGATTACATATCAAATGTGTGTGTAAGAGAGAGAGAGAGAGAGAGAGAGAGATATGTAATTCAGATGGTTTCAAATCTCTAAATGCCCCAACTAGAAGTATGAGAAGTAGGAATGATAACTTTTCAGGAGGGGATGAACACCAAAAAAAGATTTTTAAAGGAAACCCTTAGAGCCTGTTTAAATTTATGGGTTAACTCCTTTTTTGGAGGGTTAACCCTGATTACTTCCTGAATTAATATCCTCCACAAAACCCATCTTGAAAGATATAAATCTGGGGTACCACTTGGTGTTATGGAAAACCCGTGAACATTGCCTCTTCTCACATCCCCAGCTGCAATTTTATGCCCCTGATACCAACTGACACCCTTATTAAATAAAAATTTTAAGTTACATCACAGCATAATGCAACAAGTTAACCCCACTGCAGAGCAACATGCATGGTGGTAAGACCGCTTCCATGTTTGAAACCCAGGTTTTCCCAAGTAAACTAGCTCTTAAACATATACTATCTTATTTGGATCTAAGCCTGGTATGGCAGATGATAAATATGAACAAAAAACAAAGCATTTTCCCACACTTAGTGGAGTAGGCTAATCGATTCTTCCCCTCCGCTCAAATCCATTGTGAGCCATTTGTAGGTTTAAATTAAAGTAACTGTGATCGTACTTTTAATATATGAATTGAGGCAAAAAAATTACATAGGCAAATCTACTTATTTAATGGGCTTGGTTTCAATAATATGAATTTTTTTGCCTTTTCTCAATTTCAAGTTTCTTTGAAAGCTCATCCATACACTCTAAGCAAGCACCTTTACACTTGCCAAAAACAGAAAGTGCTCGGCAAGAAACTCTTTCAAAGACTAAAAGAGAACTTATTAACAGAGTGGATCTTTTTTTTTTTGGAGAGGCAGGTATCAATGAATGTTGTCCACAATCAAACCAAAAGTGAAGGGAAATAAAGCCCTGGTAATTTTTTTCCATATGATCACTCCATAACATCCATAAATCCATCAAAAGATATTTCGCCATTGATATTTACATTAAGTGAATTTTTAAGCTCATTTTTGAAAGGCTGGAAACATAAGCACTTTTCACGTTATGCGGGATCATCAATCATCTACATGATTGTTTTGCTTCCATTCAAATCTATCCTATATCATTAGGCCCAACAACAAACTTCTCGTATCTCTTGACTAAGGCATCAATTGGACTACCCCACAAATATTCAAATCACCTTAAACATCTCTATCTCATATTAACGTATGTTTCATTTTATCCTCTAGTGGTGCCACCTCAACCTTTTCCATGACAATCTCATTGTAAATCTAACCCTTCCTTGTATGGCGACACATCCACCTCAGCATTTTCATTACACAAACATCCTCTAAACATGCCTACCTATAATTGATAGCCTAACACTTGGATCCATATAATAAGACAAAGTTTCACAACTGTTCTATAATACTTTCTTTGAACTTCCAAAAATACCATAGACATAAAATACCAAAAGCTTCCTTCCATTTCAACCAACCTACATTAACCCTATGCATGTCATCTCCACCAATTTCTCCATTTTGTTGTAAAACTAATCCTAAATATTAAAAAAAAAAAAAAACAAACTTTCTTAAATATGTAATCTACTCCAATTTTCACCTTTACCCCATCTTTATCTCTTCTGTCCCTAAATTTATATTCCAGATGCCCATCTTTGTCCTACTTAGCCAAAAGCCCTTAACTTCTAAAGCACTCTCTAAAATCAAGTTTCTTTAGGGAAAAAAGGCTTTTTTTTCTACAACTCTTTTTTGAAAGGTATTTTACTACATCTCATCTCATCAACTGGTGCATTATCATCCACAAAAAGCATACACCATGGCATCTCATCTTGAACATGATAAAGAGATAAGGATTTGAAGTTGATTCATGATGTAGACCAACGATGATATCAAAGTAATATGTCAACCCAATTCCAATCCTTACACAAGCTATGGCTCCATCATAGATATCCTTTATGAGGTTAATAAGAAATAGTGACTTGTCTCTTCATGAAAATTCTCCACAAGATGCCTCTTAGAGCATAATTATAGCCCTTCCTTAAATCAATATAAAATCATATATGCAACTTCTTCCTCTTCTTCTTCTTATCTTTGAACATCTCCATTGTATGTCCCAAAAGAAGTATTGCTTCGCTTGTAGATCCACCACACATGAATCCAAGGAGGTTGTCAATTACTCTAAAGGCTTACCTCAACCCTATTTTAAACGCTCTCCAAATCTTCATTGCATGAATCATTATTTGAAACCTCTAAAGTTTGAGCAATTCTATGCATCTCCTTTATTCTTATAGAAGGTTGTGTCAATATTTTTTCTCCATTCTTACGAGGGTTGTTTGGATGGAGGAATTGACACCAAAATTCCTTGTTTAGACACCTAAATTTTAGAATTCTTTTATTCCAAAATTTAGTATATAATTCCGAAAGAAAATAATTCCACCTCTAAGGTGGAATTATTTTACTTCTCTCACATAATCCATGACAAGATGTTTAATTCCCTAAAGCAAAAAAAATATCCAATTCCTCTCTTAATTCCATTTTCTCCTCATTCCTCTTGCAATTCCTCTTTTTTCATTCCTTCACCCAAACAGCCCCATAGAATTCTCTTGCCTTGCCAAATAGTATTAAAAAATTTTGTAAGCCAAGTTATGCCATCCTCTCTCTTTATTTTCTAAACATCCACCATAATATCATTGGGTCCCCCTTTCAAAAATAATATTATCATGGGGTCCAACAACCTTTTCAAGTTTTGTCCTTAGAGTATCCTCTACTTCCTTTATATCTATCGATAATTTGCACAATTCAATTAAGCTTTTGAATTAGGTAGCTCCCTCAAATTGACATTATCTATCTTATTTTTGTTAAAGAGCTTATGAAAATAATTCTTTCACTTTGTTTATAAATCTTCACTGACTACACACTCCCTTTTTCCCCCCCTTGACATGCCTAAACCAAAAGCCATAGAAAATGATGTGGAGATCGAATGAAGCTATTTTCTTTAGCACCTACTTCAAGTTCGATAAATCCTAGTTGATGGAGACGGGCTTCAGAGATCAAGTGGAGAGTCCAATCCATGGAGGTCGAGGGGTTGACCGCGGCCCAACTAGCTAGGAAGTTGGCTGGTTTACAATAGTACCTGTGGGGGTTCAGGAAAGAGCTCAGAGAACCCATGCTTAGGAGGAAGACCGAGGCGTTAGTTGACATCGCTAGAATTGATAGGTAGGAGGACAGAGGGTCGTTGTCGGCAGAGGATAGGGAGCACAGGGTAAGGCAGATGCGTGTGGTACAGGCGGAGGGCAAGAAAGCTAAGGTCGAATGGAAGACGAGATCTAGACAGAAGTGGCCGAAGGAGGACTTTAACACCAAATTTTTCCACCAGGCAGCATCGACTAGGAGGAGGAGGAATTAGATAGAGAGGTTGCTAGTGGGTGGGGTGCCTTACTGCAGTATGGAGGAGGTGGGGAGGGTAGCGGTGGACTTCTTTAAGGAGTTCACTAGTAGGCATGAAGGGATTGTGGAGGGGGAAAGGGGAAGGCGTATAGAGCATCTCAAAGGAGGATGCAATGACCCTCATGGCCGACATCTCGAAGGATGAGGTGAGGAGAGTCGTTTGGGGACTCAATGTCGATGATTGCCCAAGTCCGGATGGGTTCCCAATAGTCTTCTACAAGGAGTTCTAGCCGGTGGTTAAGAAAAAGGTTTTGCAGGTGTTTGAAGAGTTTAGGATTTGACAGGCTTAATAAATTTTACCTCTTCCTCCTACATAAGAAAGGAGTAGAGGCCATTGAAGACTTCCGATTGATGACCTTATCTAATGTTATTTATCTCATTATCGCGAAGGTCCTCACTAACAGACTTCATATACTTTTGGGAGACCTGGTCTCTCCCATACAAACTGCCCTTGTTCCAAGGAAACGCATCTTGGATGGCTTCGTTATAGCTTTGGAGGCTCTTGTCGCCTGGAGAAGGGAGAAGAAGACTGTGTTTCTGTGGAAGGTTGATTTTAGCAAAGCTTATAATTCCATCCAGTGGGACTTTCTGTGGCCATCACTGGCCAAAAGAGACTTCCCTCATGTTTGGATAGATTGGATGAAGTGTGTTTCGACGTCATCGTTCTCAATTCTGCTGAATGGGAACCCTGCGAGAGGTTGGGTGCAGCCTAAGCAGGGGGTCAAATAGGGTTGCCCGCTTGCCCCGATGTTGTTTGTTCTGGTAGCGGATGCCTTGGCAAGGGCGACTCACGAGGCTTGTTCGAGGGGCCTGCTCAGATGCTTCACGGTTGGTGCTGGCAGGGAGGTCCTAGTGCTGCAGTATGCGGATGATACATTGTTTCTAATGGAGGGGTATGTGTTGAAGGCTAAAGGGATGTGCATACTTTTGGAGATCTTTGGTGAGGCCTCAAGATTACGGATCAACTACGGGAAGTCAAGTTTTATACCGCTTAACATGCCAGATAGGGAGAGGGAGGCTACTGGCACTGCACTCGGGACTAGCATGGGGACGCTGCCGTTGACGTACTTAGGGTTGCCATTGTCTAAACAACGACTCAGGGTTCAGGATTGGCTACCCCTGCTGGAGATGATGGAGAAGAGGTTGGTGGGATGGTCCTCCAAGCTACTTTCAAGGGATCGTAGCTTGACACTTGTTAAGACAGTTTTGTCATCCATGCCGACCTATTTTCTCACTGTTTTCAGGTTACCAGGGTAGGTGGCAAAGAAGCTTACAGGTTTCATGCACAACTTCTTCCGGTCCAATGTGGGGCCGATGGGGAAGGAGATGAGACTTGTGGCTTGGGAGGAGGTGTGCCAACCAGTGCAGGAGGGTAGGCTTAGGGTCAAAGATGTGGAGGGAATCAACGTGAGCCTCCTCACGAAGTGGATAACAAGGTTTGTGGGGCAAAAGCATAGCCTCTTTGAAGATGTGATGCAGAGTGTTATGGTTCCTTCCTTTCCTGTGGACCTCTCAAGGCACCGCCACCGGGGGCCTCACCTTTCTTGAAGGGCCTGGCGAGGGTGGCCTCGAAGGTGCATTCCTTTTTTTCGCCCTATGCAGGGGAGGGAGACACCTTCAGGTTCTAGATAGATGACTAGCAAGGCACTGGCAGCGATTTCCATGACAAGTGCCCTCGCTTCTTCTTAAGAGCCACAAACCAGGAGGCCACAGTGGAGGGCTACTAGGATGGGACGTGGTGTCCCACTTTTCTGGGGGTACTGTCGGACCAGAGGTGCACGAAGTTCCAGCAGATGTTGGGCGAACTGGAAGGCCGGGGGCCAGGAGGGAGAGATGCTTATTGTTGGGAGGAGGGGGAGTTTACTGTGGCTAGGGCTTTCCGCTAGCTACATTGTTCACCGTAGTCCCTAGACATTGATTTTCTGAGAGACTGCAAATTAATTTGGTCGGTAGAGTGCCCGCTGAAGGCCAGAATCTTTGCTTGGCTCCTGAGGAGAGGAAGGATTGTAACCAAGACCTGGAGGGCAAGTTGGACAACTACAGGCGATCTTGTTTGCCCCCTCTGCAGAGGGGTAGATGAGGGCATCCAACATCTCTTCTTCGAATGCCCTTTGTTGCACAGGTATGGCAGAGGATGGGGATTAACTGAATCGCCTCTGAATCGCCTCTGACACCTTGGACGATTTTTTGTCCTCTTTCAGGAGTGGTAATGCCCTTGGTTGTTGTGTGGGGGGGGGGGGGGGGGGGGGGGGTGCAACTTGTTCAAATCAAGGAAAGAGAAGGCGAGAGTGCTAGCAGTCCTCTAGGGCGTGTGGTTGGGAAAGAATGGAGTTGTGTTTTGGGGCAAGACTCCTTATGTTGAAAATTTTGTATGCTCCATTTTTTCCCTTGTGACGTCCTGTGTAATATGATTTTGCACCTTTGTACTTATGCCTTCTAATTAATGAATTTGGGTGGTTATTGTTTGGATAATCACCCTTCCACTTTTCAAAAAAAAAAAAAGGCATAGAAAATGCTAAAAAGAATCATTAGCTTTCATCACCAAAAGATGTACTAGTCATAACCCATTTTGCATCATTTTGTCTTAGCATCGAAATGCACGGTTTCCCCTTAAGCATTTTCTGACAGATGTTAAGTTGGTTGTTGCATATCAATCTCCCTTAAGGATTGGAATAACATAGGCACCACACCCTTGCTTTGCATTTCCTACATATAGTATGTGGCATGGAATGGACAAAAGAAGGATTTGAGTCATTTGACATTATAAAAGCACATTTGCACATTTAATCAGCTAGAGTAATAGTTAAGGCCAACTTTATTTTATGCAGAGCTTGATTAGAGAATACGGCCAATTAACCACAAATGAGAACAAAATTTCAATAAAGCTGTTTGTTCTTGGAGATCTGTGAATGCATGGTGCAGATTACAATTATTTTTAAAACAGTAAATGCAGAATACAATTATTAAAAGAAACACATGATTCCTGATAAACCTGAATCAGAGGATAAAAGCAATAAACAAAACACTCACCAGATTCACTCCACATCTCATAAGCGCTTTCTTGATCTAATCTTTCTGCAGAAGATATCCGTGAAAGAATAATGTACATAGAATGAATAGATGCTTCCTTGCTGATTCAAAGAACAAACGTCAGACAAAAAGTAACAAAATATAGAAAACTCGTACAAATCATATAAAACACAGCAATTTATCTAAAACATTTATGATGTAATTAGCATCTATGTCAGGAAGTTAGCATCCATACTTATATAGACTGGTTCACACTTTCAAAGGCTATAGAGTGAACAGGTGCTTATGCAATGTTCAAGTATAACACGTCTAATCCCCATGGCAAACTACTGCTGCTAAAAGAAATGACAAGAATCTGGATGGGCAACGGCAATGAGGCTTGACAGCCATGTGACATGGCACAGAATAAATGACTCAAACACAGTAAAAAAGCAAGCAAGAAAGCCTTGAACATGGACCAAAAACTAGGAATTCAGGTTAAGCATGGTTGTGGCAAGCAATCCTGATTAGGTCAACTTGGTATAGCTTGAGCAGCCTAGTGCTTTTTCTCCAAAAGGGTGGAAACACAGAAAAAAGAAAGAAAATAATGGACCATGATAGAAAAATAAGGACAAATATGTTAAACACCAACCAAAAATCCACCAGATATGCCACAATTTATTTTAAATCGTAATTACCAACACACACTACACATCACCAAGCAACTGGAAATCAAGTTGGTCACATCCCAATCCCTTGCACAATCCCTCCTCTACAGCAAGTAATCATCACAGTCAATATAAAATTTTTGTGCCTTCAATATTAAGATTTACCTTCCTAAGTAGCAGAATGACATATTTCTTTATATCTTAGTCAAAAGACTTCAGTTAAAAGTTAATACAAATAAGTCAACGATCATCTTATCAATCTGACAATTAATCATCATGTTTTTTTTTTATGAATCAATTAATAATCATGTTGTTCACCTCACCAAAGGATCAGAACTGACATGAGAGTACAAATATGCTTGTAAAAGGAAATGAAATGCTGTTGAGCAATGCACCGCATGCAGCAAATTCTCCAACCATCCATTTCCTTCAATTGCTTCTGCAATTTTCCCTGAACTCACGATGGTATTCTAAGACAACTTACAACCTTACCTTATTACCACGCTTTTATGCTCTTTCCTTCCATAATGACAAGAATTGCATCCAATTAACCTCTCCTGCACTATCAATCACAAAGAAAACTGTCCATCCACTATATCATGATTCACCTGAGCAATCTTGACTAAACAATGAGCAATATATGGTGACTAACATGCATGCAGACAAGAGCATACAAGTCTATGACCACAGGGAAAAAGCAGAGAAAACACATACTCATGAGCCAATAATGACAAGAGATCTTAACACACACCAGTAAGGGCAATCTAGGGCACAGTAGATTATGGGTCCAACAACCAATGGTTACAAAAATCAACGACAAATCAGTAAGCACTTGATGCCGTTAAGTATTTCTAAAGAAAAAGCAAACAAAGCACAAGGAATTTGCGTGGATTGTCTAGAATGAATCCTAGGATCATATCTGGGTTTAGCAAGGTAACTGAAGGACCTGCATAGCTTTGCTAACCTTTACTCTCAAAATTACAACCACTTAATAATACATTATACTTACACTTACCGACTATTCTAGTCAGCTTTACGAACACAAATATGTCTGAAACTTCACAAGACTTGGAAATGTCTAGGTTTTTCATATTTTCTCTTATGTGCATAAAATTTAGAGAGAGAGAGAGAGAGAGAGAGAGAGAGAGGCTTTCTAATGTTCTTTCTATTCAATTTCTTTTTTTGTGTGTGAGAGAAGGTAATGGTTTCTATTTAATTTCTGACTATTGTGCCAGAACGGGACACGTAGCAATGATCATAGTTAAGGGTTAACATGTTATCACCTCTAAACATATCTCAAAAAAATGGCCAGTCATTTTTTTGAGAGTAAGAAATAGCCAGTCAATCCACAACGCAGAAATGAGAATAAGAACGCAGCATTGAATGAAACTTTACAATAATAATAAGGAACTGCAGCTTAAAGAAAGAAGGCAAAGCTAACATGAAGGCTCACCCTGCTTCCAGAATAAATTTGTTGCATGTACTTTCGCTATCAATTCTTGCTTTCTGCTCTTCTGGAAGGAAGGAAAGCAGAAACTATAACATTGACAAAAGAAAGGGAACTTTCTGGGAAAGAGAGAGACCACTTGGGAAAAAAAGAAACCATATGATAACTTGTCCAAAAATATTTACCATCACCATCTGCCATCTCACATTTACTAGATATCTTTCCCAGACTAGCATAAGTATAATACCTGAAATTACAGAGAACTCCAATCTTACATTTCACCTGGTTTACAATTAACAGATTCGAAATAATAGAGTGAAAGAATCAAAATTAAATAAGGGCCAAGAAATGACCATCACTGCTGTACATTAGAAAAACATCAATCTAATTCGAACAAAAACCAGATTCTTATATTGCTAACCCAATCAGCACTTGCCTCATTTCCAAAATCTGGTTAATTTGTTCAAGATCTTGACCTCCTAAGCTCAGGCAAGTCAATCAACTGAGCAACAGTAAGTCCTGATAGGAGGCCAGCTTATTTAGCAGGACATGTCTCACTCTTTTTTTTTTTTTTTTGGAAAAGGTTTTCTCACTTAATTATAGTAAAGTTTAGAAGCATTGAGATTGAAGTTGACTGTGATTAGTAGGACTAAAGAACAAGCAATCTTTAGTACTCACATTTTGACCCATGAGTAAGGCATGTACCATTCTTTTCAATTAAAAAGAATCAAATGGGGTTAACTTAGTGGTCTATACCCTATTACTTCAGGCTTTGGCCACCTCTATCATCTTTCAATCTATGTATGGTATTATAATCCATTTAAGTACATGTAAGGTTTCCTTATAGGCACTTAACTCAAGGCGTCAAGCAGGCACTTCTGATTATTAGGCTCAAACTCCACTAACTAATGAAGCTTGACCAGAATCCATTATGATTTTGTCTTACTCCTGGAATAAAAGGTTGCATATGCATGAATTATTCTAAATTAGATGGGTTTCTAACTTGGCCAAAGCCAAAACAGCTACATCCTGCAAACTTGTTTTCATATGTTATGGCATGGGTTCATATTCTCCATGTGGAGGGAATTTTGGCGGTGTCCACTTTGGTAACATGTATATATTTCCTCCTACATCGAGTTTGCAAAATTCACATAGTTGAATTAGAAAGTCTAAATCCATTGCTCTCAATTTTAATGGAGTAAATTTCTATCTGGACTACCCACAATTTTGACCACTTGTCACCCTTTCAAAAAAATTTTGACCAATTGTCCTCAAAAGGTTTTTACATAGATATATATGGGATTTACCTAGTACTTCTTCCCCATCATCACTCATCTTGTTTGGGTACAAATCTACAGACAAGTTCTCCAGCAAACTCTGCATGGCCCTTCATGGCATTGCCCATCCCATCAACCATACTCCTATGAGGGCCATCAATGGGAACACGCCATATCAATCCTCTGGGTAAAAATTTGGGGAATCCATACTACTCAGCAAAAGAAAGCCTTTCCAGCAAATCCGAGATCCCAGAGATCTTCCTTCCTCTCACAGGGGCTTTTTTGGATCCAAGAACCTCAGTGGAATGACCAATTTTACTCAGAATTGAAGCTTCTAAGCTTTTGAACATGCATTCTATATGAAATAAACTTTAGAAGATCACAGTTCCTTACTTTGATCGGTACTCACTGATCGATGCACTCCATGCATAGTTCTCTCCTTTCAATCGTCCATCGCCCTTGTGGATCTCCAGCAAACCACACTAGAACCACCAGCTATGGCAAAATATGGCTCTTTGTAGCCTGTGATGCAAAAAAAACCATGGGATTTGTGTAAGAAATCTCTTCTGTTTGATCCATATGGGGTTACCCAGTCATGATTCCTCGGCCACTAATTGATTGCTAGTTACGATGCAAAAGTGTTGATTGCTATACAAAACACATTGGCTCTTGGACAGCAATGCTATCATAATGGGCCATAAAACTCGGTAGCTAGCTACATAAGCCCTATCTTAAATTCTATGTCGTTGCCTTAGGCTATGTTCGGATTGTAAATACATCTGTTTTGATGCACCAAAATTATGTTAGTTGCGAAACTAATATTTCAGGACTTTTATCATGGATCAAAACTTCTCTCCTGGATCAAAGCTAGAAGAATGATGATCTGTGTCTCAGTGTCCTTTTGATCTTCATTGAGTCTAGAATATTTTGTAAGAAACCTCAAAATAAGTTTCAAACAGATTTTCGCACTTCATATTAAAAATAAAGTTTTTTGGGTTATTGATTGACCAACTAAATTAATTGATCGACCAAAGTTATTGATTAACCAATCAATTTAATTAATCGATCAAATCAACCCATTTTAGGAAGTTGATAAATACTCTTTTGATCAACCATTTAAGTAAACTAATTGACCAATCATTGATTGATCAAATAACTAGTTTGATCGACCAAACCTCATTTTGATCCATCAAACTACCTTAATTGATCAAACAATTTGATTTCAAATTCAGACCAATTTGCTAGTATAAATAGAGGTCATGCACAGCCCTTTTTACACACTCTCAAGTAGAAAAACCATTCAAAAGCAAAGAGCTTCTCATGCTTCTCCAAGTGCTTCTACGCTCCTATTTTTACGCCTTCCAAAGCACGACGATTCAAACCTCCGTTGAAATTCTGGTTTGAATTTTATTGAGGTTCCATAGGTTCTTCTTGTTCTTTATATTATTGCTTTTAATTAACGAATCCCAAGTTGTTGGGAGAAATCCATTGTTGTTTTTCTTTAGGATAATAAGAGAAGGGATCGTTGTAAAGAGGTTGTGTCATCTTCGTTCAAGCTTTGCCTAGTCGGGAAAATCCTAAACTGAGAGACTTAAGTAGTGATTTTCACTTGATTTAGGTTTCCACTATAAATCCAGGTGTTATCTATGCTTAATACTTTTGTGGATTGATCTGTGTACAATTAATTTGAATCTTTAAGCGATACTATTCACCCCTCCTCTCTAGTATACTATTACGATCCGCAGACACCCTCACTTGGTATCAAAGCTTCGTTATCCAAAAGATGTCGAAATCGTTTGTCGACACATATGTAGAGGGACAATCAGCAGTTCGACCTCCATTGTTTAATTGAACAAACTACAGATACTGGAAGACCAGGATGTAGATCTTCCTGGAGTCGATGAATTTTGAGGTGTGGGATGTCATTACCTCCAATTACACACGCTCTGAGATTGAGGGAGTAGCAGCAACTCCATATCAGAAGAAAATGGCAACGAATAACGCGAAGGCCATAAATGCAATCTTCTACGAGCTTTCTAGAGCAGAATTCAATCGCGTCTCAGCCTGCAAGATAGCCTACGAGATCTGGAGCATCCTTGCAATTACCCATTAGGGGGCATCCAAGGTAAAAGAACCTAGAGTAAATCTACTGACACAAAATTATGAGCTTTTCATGATGAAGAAGGGAGAGTCAAAGAGATGTTCACGAAATTCATGGACATTATAAACTCTCTAAGGAATCTAGACCAAGAAATAAAGAACGAAGCTTTGGTGAAGAAGATCCTCTGATCTCTCACCAGCGATTGAGAGACAAAGACCACAGCCATACAAGAGTCAAAGGATCTATCTACTTTAAAACTAGACGATCTTATCGGTAGCTTGATGGCATACGAAGTTTAGCTTCAGCACACATGAAGGAGCATGAAAATGAAGGGGTTAAGAAGAAGACCGTGGCGCTTGAAGCCAACCATCAATCGGAAGACTCCTCAAGCGAAGATGAAGAGGAAGATATAGCCCTTCTATCGAGAAAGTTTAAAAAGTTCCTCAAAAACAAGAGAAGTTGGAGAAGAAAGAAGAATCTCAAGCAAACACCACTATCTATTACAACTGCAAACGGAAGGGACACATTAAGAAGGATTGTCCATTTCTCAAAAAGGAATCAGAGAAGAAGAAAAGATTCCCCAGAAGGAATCAAAAGAAGAAGGCTCTTCAAGCCACCTAGTATGAATCAAATTCAAGCTCAGAAGAAGAAGAGACATTCGGAGAAGTGCTCCTAGGACTTATGACTCTAGAAGATGAGGTAACTTTCTTTTCACAAGACGAATTATTAGAAGCTTTCTTTGAAATGCATGACTTAGCTAAATCACTACAGATAGAACACAAAAGCTTAGCAAAAGTCTTAGGAGAAGAGAAAGCACAAAAAGACATGTTTGCTTTATATAATAAAGAATTATCCAATTGCTTCACTAAAATCACAAATAGATAATCTGAAAGTAGACATAGACAAGCTAAAGGAAAACTCTATTGTTCTCTTAAATGATCTGGCTAAATTCACTAAAGGAAGTCAAAATCTACATAAACTCTTAGGAACACAAATCTAGAGCACCACAAAATTTGAGTTAGGTTATATACCTAAAAACAATCATGAAGCATTGAGTTCTAGCCAAAGGAAGGAGAAAAGTAGTTTGCCTAAACAGGCAACACCAACTAACCACCGGGGACCCAAACAAAAATGGGTAACAAAAGCACTTTTGAAGTCCTCTTTTGTAGGTAAAGTAAATTATAAGAGGTGAACATATCAAGAAACAAATGGAAATCTGAAGCGACTTTATAGATCCAAGAATCCAAGACATCACAAACACAAACAAATGACAGGATCAAGAAAAAAGGTGGATCATGAACAGTGGATGTTTCAAGCATATGACCGAAGAGGAAGACCTGTTCCTACAACTCCACTGCCAGGAAGGTGATATGGTCACATTTGGGAACAACAAGGGTCGTATTGTTGGCACTGGCCAAACTGGTAAGTTCACATCTTTTGATAATGTGCATCTAGTTAGTGGATTAAAACACAATCTTCTTAGTGTAACTCAAATCTGTGATAAATGATATAAAATCACTTTCACATCAAATGATTTTAAAATAAGAGATAAAGAAACAAAACAAATCCTTCTTAAAGGAAACAAACATAAAGATATTTATGCTGTCAACTTCGCCAAATGCGACAACCTTAAATGTCTTGTCGCATCTAACGAAGAAGCAATACTTTGGCACCAACGACTAGGTCATGTTCACATGAGAAACATTAGTAGACTTGTGAAACATGAACTTGTCACAAGCCTGCCAAAGATCAACTCCAACATAGCAAAGTCTGCAATTCTTGTCAAGTTGGTAAACAAACCGAAAATCCTTTTAAACCAAAACGGATGGTTAACACCTCTCAACCCCTAGAGTTACTTCACTTAGACCTGTTCAGACCAACAAAATCTGAAAGCTTAAGTGGGTGCAAATATTGTTTAGTCATAATTGATGATTTTCTAGATTTACCCGAGTATCTTTCTTCAAAAGTAAAGATCTAACTATTGATGTTTTTAGTAAGCTTGTAAGAAGACTACAGAATGAGAAAGGATCTGAAGTCATTAGGATTAGAAGTGATCACGGCAGAGAATTTGAGAATGAATCTTTTTCTGACTTCTGTGATCAATATGCGATAAAATATGAATTTGCTTTCCCTAAAGCCCCACCTTAAAATGGTGTAGTTGAAAGGGAAAATAGGACCCTACAAGAGTGTGCCCGCACAATTCTGTGTGAGTCAAAGCTACCTCGATATTTTTAGGTTGAGGCTGTAAACACTGCTTACTATATCCAAAATAGATCGTTGATTAGATCAATCCTAAACAACATCTTTTGAACTCTATCATGGAAGAACACCTAGAATTTACTATTTCAAGATATTTGGTTGTAGATGTTTTATACTTAACACTAAGGATAATCTTGATAAATTTGATGCTAAGAGCTCAGAAGGAATCTTCTTAAGTTACTCAACTAAAAGTAAAGCCTATAAAGTATTTAACAAGAAGAATTTTGTTGTTAAGGAAACTATACATGTATCTTTTGATGAGACACTAGTTCACCCTCAATCTTATGTAAATGATAATGATGATCTAATAGAAGATCCTTCAAATATACCAAAGGAGAACATTTCAGATGAACTACCCAAAGATATATCCTATATGAAGGATCATTCAAAAGAATTGAAAATAAAACTATCCAAAGGAGTTCAGACCAGATCTTCTATCAACACCTTAACCTTCACAGCTTTTGTTTCTCCGTCAGAACCTAAAAATGTTAAGGATGCTTTTTCTGACAATTGCTTGATCATTGCAATGTAAGATGAGTTAAATCAACTCAAAAAAAATCAAGTATGGAACTTGTTCCAAAAACTGACTCTTAAACCATTATAGGAACCAAATGGATCTTTAGAAATAAACTAAATGAATTAGGAGAAGTTGTTAAGAACAAAGCTAGACTTGTAGCACAAGGGTATAATCAAGAAAAAGGAATTGATTTTGATGAAACATATGCGCATGTAGCTCGCCTAGAATCTATTAGAATGTTGCTAGCCTTTGCCGCCCACATGGAGTTTAAACTCTTTCAAATGGAAGTCAAAAGCACCTTTTTAAACGGATTTATCAAGGAGGAAGCCTATGTTAAACAACCTTCGGGCTTTGAAGACGCCAACCATCTAGGATATGTATATAAATTAAACAAAGCATTATATGGTTTAAAACAAGTTCCATGAGCTTGGTATGACAGATTAAAAACTTATCTAATTGAAAATGATTTAATTGATAAAGTAAATCAAACCTTATTCACAAAAAGAAAAAAAAATGACCTATTAATAATATAAATTTACGTAGACAGCATTTTTAGTGCTACTAATAATCTTTTATGCCAAGAATTCATAAAGGTAATGCAAAATTAATTTGAGATGAGTATGATTGGAGAACTTCAATTTTTTCTCGAACTTCAAATTGACCAGCTATTCTCCAGAATTTTCATATCTCAAACCAAGTACGCCACGAAGATCTTGAAGAAATTCTCCACGGACAAGGTAAAAGGAAAAGAAACACCTATGGCAGCCTCTAGATAGCTAAAATCTGATGAGACAGAAAAGTCTGTAGATCAAAAACTGTATAGAAACATAATAGGATCAAACTCTGATGAGACAGATATTCTCTTTAGCACTTGCTTGTGTGCTCATTTTCAAGTTAACCTAAAGAAGTACATTTAAATGCAGTTAAAAAAATACTTAGGTACCTAAACCACACACCAAATCTAAGACTTTTCTATCCAAAGTCAGACACATTTGATCTTTACTCCTTTTGTGATGTTGCTTATACGGATAGCTTTACAAACCAAAATAGTACTAGCGGAACGTGTTAATTTTTCGGAAATTCATTAGTCACTTAGTTCTCTAGAAAACAACACATTATTTCTTTATCAACAACAAAAGCTAAATATGTAGCTGCCTCTTTAGCTTGTTCACAACTATTATGGATGAAACAAACCCTAGAAGATTTTAGCCTATCCTATAGAAATAACAAAATACTTTGTGACAACACTAGTGCCATAAATCTATCTAAAAATCATGTTCAACACTCTAGGACTAAACATATTGATGTTACGCATCATTTTCCAAGAGATTATGCCCTAAAAGGTGAAATCAACCTAGAATTTGTTGAAACAGAAAATCAATTAGCTGATATATTTACAAAACCTTTACCAAAAGAAAGATTTAATCTTATCTGTCATTCACTAGGTTTATCTAGGTTAAAAGAGTGTAATTGATAATTTGGAATGCATCTTTTTCAACCTTTAATCGATCAATTTTTTTAAAATTGATTGTCTAAACTTTTTGATCGATCAATTTTCCTTGATTGATCGACCAAAATCTCTAGCGAGAAATCTTCCTCTAAAAATTTGAGTTTTTATCGATCAACTTAGTTGTTTGATCGACCAATCCGGTTGAGCGAGAATTTTCCCTCCAATCGTTTGAACCCTAATCAACCAATAAGCTTACTTGATCAATCATTTTCGATTTTGATCAACCAAAACATGAGTTTGATTGACCAAAACTGGTCGGATTTGCTTTTTACGATTGCATTTCGAATCTCTTCCAATCACGCCCCTAATCTCCTCAACCAAACCTAATCTACTTGTTTACCTACCTTAAATATACTTACCTATTTTACTAACTTAACTTTGTATAAAACATGTTTTTACCTCAAACCTACTTTTTTACTACCCATACCCCACATTTGGTCCCACATCCAAACACCTCCACCGACCAAACATGCTCCACCCGACCCCACCTCTCCTCCTCCGGCCACCCTGATCGACCAACAACCTCAACGCCATCGACCACCCCGCACCTCGTGAGAGCAAGCCACACCATGCCCAACACCACGACGCGTGTCCTCCGTGTGTCCTCCACGTCGCCATCATTGCACGATGTCCTCGCGCGCACCCTCGTTGTGCGCACTTCTCACTCACCAGTCGTGCTTGCCACCAACGACCACCTTAACTCCCATTGATTGCTTTGTTGATCGATCATGATAACATTCAAAACTTTTTTTGAAACTGTTCTTAAGTCGATTTCTATGAAGTTTGGATGTTCCATGTATTGATCATGTGAATCTTGTGTTTGCTTATTATATCTTGAAGTATTTGTGAGCTTATCACTCGTGGAAACACCTATTTTTTTCAATCTGTTCGCTTTTGGTCGACCAAATTCCTTAATTGATCAACCAAAGGCCGATTTTTCATAAGTTTGTTTAGTTTATTTTTAATCGACCAAAACTTCTTAATTGATCGACCAACGTGCTTTTTCTTATCTAAAATGGCTCCTAAACACGCACATGCCTCCTCTTCTGCTCCTCGCAATGACACATTTGACCGATTTTTCATCATTGAAGCCGCTCGTGAGCGTTTTTCCATTCTACCCAAACTTTCCTCGTACGTCAATCGTCTGGTAGATTTTGCCTATTTTGAGTCTATCTTTCCAGGGATCCACAAAAAATTTGCATATTACCAGATTTTACGTCTTTTTGAGTGGAACTTTTATGTGGGTTCCAAGAACAGCTGCATACCCGGTGTTGATCCTATGGCCTGTCACCTATTTTAAGCAAATCTTAAGAATATAGGTGAGGGTTTCAACATCGAGTTGACCTCGAATGCCTACGGCATAGAGGTTATAGTTAATGCGGATTTCATTTATGAGATTCTCAGGTGTCCGTCTGTTGGTCCTACTTTTCCAGAGCTTCACCAGCAGACACAAACGGATTCTATTAGGGAGACCCTACTCACTCCCTCACACTATGACTTGGGTCATCCTGCCAAATCTCCTTATTTCCGTCGTCTTCCACGTTTTCTTAATAGTGTCTTTCTTTAGAATTTCATGTCTAAATCTACCTCATTTGAAAACTGTCCCGGTATCATGCTCATTACCCTTGATGCATTTCTTAAGAACAAGCAGTTCAACTGGAACCACTTGATTCTCTCTTTGATGAGCAAGTAACCACCAGCTACTTTCAGTTTAGGACACCTCTCTCATATCTTCCTACATTTTAGTGTTCCAATGGATATAAATCATAAACAATTTATTACGAGAGTCTCCACATTTAACAAACTCACTTATAGAAGGATGGAGCAAGCTGAGGGAGCCCGTGGTGAGGATGCAGACCAGCAGCAACAGCATCAAGAGTCCTCTGCCGTACCTCCTTTCTCGCCATACGAGCACTTTACAGTGACATGTCCTCCTCCAGTGCAACCTACTCCGTCCTACGACCAGGAGTGGGGCCTTCTCAACAGACCACTTACAGGCAGAGATTTTGTCAGCATTCAAGACATGACTGATGGCATTTCCTTGATGATGCACAGATATGGTGAGGATGAGACATGGGCATTAGGTATCCGAATACTTGAATGCTCAAGGCCAATTTCTGGGTAGACTTGAAGAGTCTATTCACGGGATTCAGCAGCAGCTTCGCAGGTCTCCTCGTCCTCGTCGATCTACTACAGTGCCTCCACCATCAGCAACACCTCCTCATCCTACTACAGCAACAGCAAATCAACAGGTGACACCTCCTCAATGGACATTTAGGCAGCCGACCCCCAGATCGTCAACTCAAAGACACCTCTGTCTTGGCTGCCCTACTTCATCAGAGAGATCTAACTCGATGGACCTCGAGTTAGATACCGATCTTCAGAGCACTATGGATGCATTTATGGCATCTTTAAAGTAGCTTCAGCTTAGTTTTATTTTTGCTTTGATTAGCTTTATGAATTGTAGTACCCTATATTTCTTGTGGACTATTTTTATCCTTGCTACGTTTATCTGGACTCAATTTTGCTTTATAGTTATATGCATGATTATATCTCTCAGCTAAATATTTCTCTCTTTCAATTGCATGTCAAAATTATTACTGCTTCAATTACATGTTTAAGGGGGAGATCATTTAGATTAATAACTACATGTTTTACTTTTTGCTGAAACAAAAGGGGGAGATATTATACATAACTCTCCATATTTCTATCTCTACACATAATTATAATTTTGTTGTCATCAAAAAGAGGAAAAATGTAAATACATTTGTTTTGATGCACCAAAATTATGTTATTTACGAAACTAATATTTCAAGACTTTTATCATGGATCAAAGCTTCTCTCCTGGATCAAAGCTAGAAGAATGATGATCTATGTCTCAATGTCCTTTTTATATTGAGTCTAGAATATTTTGTAAGGAACCTCAAAATAAGCTTCAAACGAATTTTCGCACTTCATATTAAAAATAAAGTTTTTTGGGTTATTGATCGACCAACCAACTTAATTAATCGATCAAATCAGCCCATTTTAAGAAGATAAATACTCGTTTGATCGACTATTTAGGTAAATTGATCGATCAATTCATTTTAATCAATCAAACTACCTTAATTAATCGACTAATTTGATTTCATATTCAACTCGATTTGCTAGTATAAATAGAGGTTGTATGCAGCCCTTTTAACACACTCTCAAGTAGAAAAACCATTCAAAAGCAAAGAGCTTCTTGTGCTTCTCTAAGTGCTACGCTCCTATTTTCACACCCTCCAAAGCACGATGATTCAAACCTCTGTTGAAATTCTAATTTGACTTTTATTGAGGTTCCATAGATTCTTATTGTTCTTTATATTGATGCTTTTGATTAACGGATCCCAAGTTGTCGGGAGAAATCCGTTGTTATTGCTTCTCTTCAGGATAGTAAGAGAATGGATCGTTGTAAAGAGATTGTGCCACCCTCGTTCAAGTGATACGTTAGTGGATGACTAGCTCTGCCTAGTCGAGAAAATCCTATGCTGCGATACTTAGATAGTGGTTTTCACCTGATTTAGGTTTCCACTATAAATCCAGGTATTGTTTGTGCTTAATACTTTTGTGGATTGATCTGTGTACATTTAATTTGAATCTTGAAGTAATACTATTCACCCATCCCCTCTAATATACTATTACGATCCATAAGCACCCTCATAGATGTGGGTTAGCATTTGTTCTTAGGTAAGAAAGTTAGAAAGGGGTAAGTTGTAGATGTGATGATGTAGGTGATGGGTTAGTAGGTGATAGATGTGATAGATGGGTTGATATGTTGTGAGTTATATGTTGATATAATTTAAATATAGAGAAAGGGTTGTAATTTATTTGTTTTATAGTTAATACTAGGTTATTTTTTATTATTATCTTATTAAAAAGTGAAACGGAATTATGTGATTGATGATGTAGGTAGAGAATTGAGTTGATATTTCTCATAAATCATAGCTACACCATGGCACTATTCATGCACTATTCAATTATACTTACCACATCACTTAACTCGTGACTTTAACCCTCAACCAAGCACAACCTCAAGCTTTATGTTGAATTATGGGTTATCCCCTCAAGCATACCGGCAATATAAGGCTCGTAGCCGGCCATTCAGCCTATTTAAGCTTATTCTGGTTCATTTTCAAGCCATGTCTTCTTTATTACTTGTTATCTCTTTTTCTCATTAGCTTTGGTCCATTAAAACCTTAGTTTAAGGCTTAGTTATTAAAAATAGGGTTAATAATTTATGGATGTACTTCAAGTTCCTAGGGACATTGCTTGTTGTCATAGGGATACTTTGCAAAGGCACAAACTTAATCCCAAGGATACCATCTACATTGCTTTGCCTATATGGATTGCTAAAAGGATAACAATTACTCCATTCATTGTTTAAAGAAATGCTTTATTTTAAAAAAAAAATGTCTATAGAGAGGAAAGCAATGCTCCATGGACAAAATATGTCAATTATATGAGTCCCAGGCAAGGCTTTAAGTGTCGATATTGATTCGTGCCAATAAATTTTCAAGTGCGCATATCGAAAGCAAACCATGGAAACACCCACGTTTTGACATTGGGTTATCGAGGTTATCAATGACCCAAAAATTATGCATATCGAGAGCATGCTAATGGCGTGCCAAAACAT
Source organism: Thalassia testudinum (assembly GCA_037157565.1). Lineage (NCBI taxonomy): Eukaryota > Viridiplantae > Streptophyta > Magnoliopsida > Alismatales > Hydrocharitaceae > Thalassia > Thalassia testudinum. Next base: position 1,267,066 of record JAZHRO010000038.1, read on the forward strand.
GCCAACAAATTCACTTCAATAATTAAAATTGAAAGTAAATCACAAATTACCAGCTTAAAACCTTAAAAGATTATGCAAGAAGTACATACATGTAAAAACACAAGTACTGAATTAATACATAATCAAATGAAGTAGTCTAACCAGTTTGAAGTTTGAAATAGGTGGCAGAGAGATATTATCAATAAATTTATGATCTTAGAAAATTACCTAATTAGGAAATTCAAAAGGTCAAAATATAAGACCGTTTTGCATTATTTAAGTCATTGAACATATGCAAACCAATACCGGCCACCATCTGCGCTCCTTGTTCAACCTGCTCACCATGCAACACCACCTCGGCCTCCTTCGATGTTGCTTGACCACTCACGACCCTCTATTACCACCTTCTGTTATTGTCAACCTCCTCCGACACACCCTTAAGCAGCAACAATAGCAGCAACGTGCAGGAGCGACAACAATAGCAAGGCATAGACAAAATATATACGAGTAAAATATCAAGGTTATCGCTGACATTATTGATGACACTGTATACCAATAATTATTGCATGTCAATACGGCCATTTCCACAAAACCCTCACTATCGTTGCCATGATGCTGGCATGCCATTAGCAACTTGATCACTAAGCCCTGGTATCAACCCTACTTCATAAGGACTCTAATTGCCCACTTCCTATGGTTGTTGTCTCTGGGAAAAAAGCAACAAGAATTTCAATGAACCAATTGAACAAATTTACACAAAATTCATATGTTAAAGGCATTCCAGAAAAAGAATGCCAATGACTCATAATGGGTTCACAAAATTAAATACAACTTACCTATGTCTATTAAAGGATAAAGGCTTGCCTCATTGCCAAGGGGGTCACTTAGAAGTAGTATTTAGAAAATCGACCAAGCAAACCGATACTCAACCACTTACTCATAGTCTGCATAATCATCCAAATACTTATCCAATCTTTGAATGGAGTGAATTCATATCACTATTAAATCTAACTATGTGATACCTAGAGGCATAATACCCCTAAAATTCTATGTGTTATACTCATATTAGACACCCTATTTCACACCTAAAGCTTTGACACCTTATCCTTTGGGAAAATATGTTATTAACTTGGAACATTTTACTCATGCCTTGTTTTAAAACGGTGTATTATGATTGTACTGTTTATTTTCTTCTAAGATGTGGTTGTTTATTACATGTTTTTACCATATTACATGTCTTTTTGTTTGATTAATTGTATAATTTATTTTGTATAATTTTTATTTTTTACAAAAACAAAACCGCACCCTCACCCATACACTCACCCGCATGATGAGAACTCACCATGCGGTAATTGTCTAACCAAATACCGAACACCAACTATCCGAACCTTGCTTAGGAGCACATTTTGAAATACAAAGTACAATTACCATAGTAGAAACTTGGGGAAATGAATGGTAAATAATAAGGGTTTAAGATTACTGCTTGATAACTTAAAACTTAAATATTTTAGGTAATTGTCTTGTGCCTATTGAACTTCTACCCAAAAAATCATCAATGCCTTTCAAATGGTATCAAAGTCAGATTCCCTCTAAGAAGAGGACAGAGTTGCCCAAGAAACAGAACCATCACTTCTAAAAGAATACTAGTGGGAAAAGGCAAACAAAGAAATGAAGTCACCACCATTACCAAGAATAAAGTGGCTAGCCATGTCATAACTAGGATGTTGCGAATTTGAGTGGAGAGGTTGTAAAATGTCTTTAAAAGTAGTGCTCATCAAAAAATGAGATAGTAAGTAGTGGATTGTAAGGGTTGTGGATATTATTTGATAACTTCGACTTAAACATTTTGGGCAACTACCTTGGGTCTACTAGACTTATACTCAATAGGCTATCAAGACTAATTTTTCTCAATTAAATCCAAATATAAGCATGGGCCATATATAAAGACTCTTGGACTTGCAACTAAGTTTATCATTGTACATGAAGTCATCATTTAACTCTAAACCATCTGTGAAAAAAATAATAAATGGATAACAAATGCAATAAGTGCAAAGAAAGGTTTCCTTGGTGTCTAACCACTCCCTCACATGAATTACTGGAGTGAATCATGGAGGAAATGAAAAGTTACAACTGAATGTGTTTGGATTTTGCATTTTAGAAAACTTGATAAATTTCTTTCTTTTTTAAAGGAGTTTCCATTAAAAAAGGGGAAGTATCCGATACAAAGGACACATCCCACAAGAGAAGGAAGAGAAGAAAATCCCGACGCCCTCATAAGGGGAAGGTTACACCCCGTAGAAACAAGGGGAGGCGAAAACCCATAAACAAGACAAGAAATAAAAGGGAACAAAAAAAAGAATGCATCCCGAGATCGAAAACCGAACACCTCCCAGAAGGAGGGCAACCCCACACTCATAAATACGGCAAAGCACCAACGAGAAAAATCTCGAAGATCGCGCTAACGAAATAGTCAAAATTTATCAACCTGAAAGCCGAATTCTACCATTGATTTACGTCAGAAACTTGGTCGTAAGAAGCCTAGGGTCACATGTGGTCCCCTACATAACTGAACAAAACTAAAAAAGAAAAAGAAAAGACCAATCACAAACTACACAAACAAGACTACCAACACCGACCGCCAGCCATCGTCCGAACATGCAGCCAACCGCAGCAGCACGTCGGAGATCCGCTGCCGCTGACAACCACACTCCAGCCACACGTCCCCTGCTCATCACTGTACATCGAGTCGAAAGAACACCAAGGAGAGGCCAAAACGCAAAGCACCAATCTGAGCTGCCACCGTCAACGACCAGCCGGTGTCGCCCCCACATCGTCTAACAGCAACCTGCACCCCTCGCCATTGACAACATGTCGATATCAACGCCGAGCTCTCCTACACCACCGCACGACTCGATGCGTCAAGCCTCACACGTCAGCCACCTATCAATCGCTCGACGAGCACAACACCGTTGTCTCATCGTCGACACATCATGCTGCGAGCCCCCTTGACCATGTCGCTGCCGCACAGGCACACAAAGCATCCGATCGTCATGCATGTCGGCGTGGAGGTTCAATCAACGTAGAGGAGAGGTCCTGTAAGGGAGGGAAGGCAATCTGATGGCTGGGGGGTGGGGGGGCTGATCGGCCTCATACGGCCGATCAGGGCCCATCAGGGGAATAAGAGGAAGCTTGCTCAGGAAGGAAGGAGTTAGAGGGGGCAGTTCTCGAAAACTTCATAAATTTCAATATCAACTGCTGATATCATTGCAGCTGATGGAACCCAAAACAAAACCCTAAGTTGAAGTGTGGCCACTTGATTGGAGGTAATGAGTTGTAGGCTTCCATGCCTCCTATAAACTAATATTTAGTTTGCACCAAGCTTTTTATGTAGCGACATTGATTCCCTCGCATAACAGTAGCTGCAACGAGTTTCACGAAGTGAATAAACTAGCACTCAGTTGTCCTGTGGATTGAGATCAAGATGACGAGAGTGCAAGCGCTGTCAACATACCCACACAAACGTTTTACCATCCCAACCTAAGGAAACATCTTAGATGAGATCCTTAGTGACAAACTCTGTAGTTATATCTCTGCTTCATTAACAACAACAAAGGTTTAACGGCTAGTGGCAGCAGCGCAAAGACTACAATCACCATGTTACTTCGTACTCACAGTTACCGAGGCTCGAGAAGCCAAAAGAACGAACACGTACCGAACATCCACGTAATTGAAAAACTTCTCGGCAAGTAGGTTCAAAAGGGTATCCACATTAGACGTGGCATAGACCTGCTCTGAAACGGCATCAAGGCGCTGTCATCAGGAAAAGGTTCGCATAGAAATAAAAGTAACAATAGCAGTAATAACGGTAGTGATGCCAACCATCCCAGGAAAGAAGGGATTTTTAAGGATGGGACTCACAAGACCATGCATGAACCTGTGATAAATTGCCGATTCGAACTTCCCGCCTTTCCCCTTCTTCACGAAATCCATTATCACATCTAACATAACATCCTGAACACAGTTCCCATGCACGATCAGCTACGCGGAGACACCAGCAACCAGAGGCGCACAGAGTCGATAGCTTTCTCACCAAGATCGCGTCTGCCGAGTGCGGCGAAGCGGCGACGGCGATGAGGGAGTCGAGGAACTCGTCGAACCGGTTGCGGAGCCATTCCCGGTAGAGCTCCTCGGGTTCCCTGCGGTCGCCGGCCCGGAGGGGTTTGGAGCGGGAGCGGGAGGGTATGTCGGGGAGGAGGGTGAGGAAGAAGGAGTGGAGAGAAAGGAGGGACTCGAGGAGGAGTTGGGGAGGGGAGGAAGGGGAGAGGACGCGGAGGAGGCGGGGGAGGTTGTTGATGTGCTCCCTCGAGGAGAGGAGGTCCGTTCCCAGGGCTTTCACCTCCTCTAGGGTTAGGATTGGGATTTCGCCGTCGCCGGCAGCCTCCTTGGGCCTCTTGGAAGGGAGGGAAGGCATCGAGATTGGGGGAGGCTCTGGCGGAGGCGGTGAAGTGCTGTTTTGGTGGGTGCGCGCGTCGGGGAAGGGGGGGAAGTGGAGTTGAGGAGAGGTTTGGGTTTTTGTCCTCGGTGGACGAGGGCCGTTGGATCCTTATATGCGATTTAACACAACCCCAACCCCCCGTTTCTTTTTCTTCTCTCTCTTGCCGTCTTCTTCTCTCCATTCACCAAGTGAATTGCCCTCGTGCCTCAAATTTTGAAATTTACATTCGTCAATGTATTTAATATTATTTTTTTTAAATAAAAATATTTAATTGATGGAATGAAATGATGTGAGAATATAATTTTAAAGGATAAGGTAAAAGAATAATCTCTACGTCCCACTCAGAAAAATCTAAAACATAACACTCCCTTAAGAGGGGGAACTTTAAAACTAAACACCCATAAACAAAATAGAAAAGAAAGAAAACTGAAAAGAAGAATCCAATATATCTATTTGATGCAGAAAGATCCTATACCACACACTGAATACAACAAAGCATCGTCGACGTTGTCAATAAATTGTGCTAACAGGTGACAAGCGATCCGATCGAAGCCAACCATCTGTCCAATCATGATGAACTCAACTTCGATGTGGTCCCAACATCAAAAATAATGTTGATTGACAAGGAGGCGAAGTGAAGATGAAGGATCATTCAACACCTTCTGGAAGCCCTTCTGTAACATAAGGTCGTGAGACAATAAACAACTTCGAACATAGCCTGATGCCAGAGCACTTACCACAATCGGGCATCGCCACTACTATCTTAATGCACACCTTAACTAGGACATTGCACCGGGTTTCAAAGCCTCCGCGACCAATGCCCTACAGTTGAAGGTAATCAAAGACGATGAAAGCATGCCGCGAAGGACGTTGTCACAAAGTAAATATCTCACATCGAAAGAGGGGGAGATGCAGTAGGCGCGAGGAAAAGGAGGCCCTACCAATATTATGGCTGCCTGAAGCCCCAGCTGTACCTATTAGGGTTTTGTTGTATAGAGTAGAACAGAAGGGGACAAAGAGAAGATCGATTCATCTACTTAATATTGTTATCAAGAGTCATATTTCTCAATTATAATTAACTCGCTTTATTTTCTTCCTCGTCTCTCACTATATGGTTTTTTTTATGATTCTTAGCCATTTTTTAGCTCAACACAAAGTAATCATCCTCGACACACCTTGTTTTATTCATTTTCTTTGTAATCTTAGCTTCTAATTAAATCATTAAAGTGTGGTTATTGTGAATTGTAAATTTTTTATTTTGATTGCTCAATTTTTGCATAGATTGTAATGATTTTTTCCTTGTAAATAATCAACTTATCTTGTATCTCTACTCAAATCGCACATTAAACTTTGGTTTAATCGCGATTTCATGATCTAAATCACCATGTTTAAGTAATGGTTACTATCCATTTCCAACTTTTTCTTTGAGATTTCTTGGAGTAATGATAGATTAATGATATCTACACATTATCTTACAAAGATCATGAAGTAGACTAGAATTTAGTCATTATTTCATGGCTTAAATCTCATCTTAAAGTCATATTGACTATTCATTCCAAACTTTTATCTTTAGATCTATTCGATTATTATGTAGATTAAGGTTTCTTGGCCATTATAATAGTCAAATAAAAAATTAAGCTCTAACTGAATTGTGATTTCGTTGCCTAAATTTCACCTTAAAACCTCATTTACTATTCATTACAAGTTATATTTTAAGAGATCTCGTCTCGTTTTAATATAAACCGTGATTAATAATTTGAAATATCGATTTATGTCTTATAGGTATTCAATCATGTTGGGAAGTGGAAGACACTCAAGATGTGGATGCTGGAGAAATTAGTTAAAATCATGACACTCCCATAAATGGAGACAAGATAAAACTACAATGCAACTTTTGTGGTAAACGAAATGATTGGAGGAGGCATGACAAGATTGAAGCAACATTTGAGATGAGGTACGACTCATCATAACTAAAATGCCCAAGTTAAGCTATAATCTATATTAAACACTATCTTATTAACACAATAAATGAGTTAAGTGTGAGAATTAATGGAAATGCCCTAAAGTATTCAATTTGTGTTAAAAATACATAATTAGGTCATATTTGAGATATTCTATTCAGAAAATATAATTTGATGATCCAAATGTTAATTGAACACATATTTGAGCTTCAAAGTACAAATCAAGGGTTAAATTATGTTCCACTATGTTCAATTAAACTTACATAAAAAATCTTAAGGCATTTAGACATTACTAGGACCTTGCATTTTGAGTATTACACGTAGGTCCTTTTTACAATACATTCCTTTACCTTTTAAAGTCACAGGGGCTTCTTTGAAAGTCTTCAAGGACCGCTCCACATTGAAACTTATCACTTATGGGCTTCTTCTACAATTCTTCTACCCCTTCACTATTAGGGTTCTTCTTGCAATTATACCATTACACCTGATGCACCCTCGACCACTGTTGCTCGCAAAGAACACAAAGCGCAGCTACCTTCCATCTATTGATCCATTGATCCAATGGTGGATCTTCCACCATTGCTTTAGCGCCTTTGCACGCACCTTTGCAACACCTCCCAGATCTCATCCTACGGTGGAATTTCATCACATCACTTCACGCGCTCACCTCTCTCATCTCCACCGTTCTTCCCCAATTTGAATAACCTTAAAATCCGATGACCATATTCACTAAATCACCTATATAAGGAGATCGATAGCATCCTTAGCAGAGGAGGCAACTCCCCACTACACATCTCGAGCTACCGTTCTTCCCTCTTCAGTTTCTTCTATCCCCTTCACTCAGTCCACCGGTAACAGTGGCGGATCTGATCTTCCTCCTTCGTCCACGTCGAGCTGGATCACTTAACACAAGGGGGCATCCCAGAATCTCCTTTAGTGAGCTTTTCACTCACTGGAGATCTTCTCCCTTACTTCATCACCACTGACCGTCGATCATGGTTCCAGATGGTAGCACCACACAGGTGTTAATAAGCCTAATTTAGCCTAACTGCAGTAATAAATTCTCCTTAATATTCATATGAGTGTTATAATTCTACTCTGAATTGAATGAGAGAAGAAGACAGAAAATTGGGGTAATTTTGTTATTTTAATGAGTAACCACAATTGTAGAAAAACTAAGGAGTTAATTAAGGCTTAATCTAAGGTTAAATGTGCTTAATTTCCCAAGAAGTGGGCCTACGCTGATCGAATTAAGATTTTTCTCAGATTTGAGGATTAATTTAATAATGAAAAAATCTAATTTCATTCTCACTTCAATTTAACAGGTTATGGTATAAATAAATATCATCTAAACCTCCTAAAATCATTAAAAATATTCCATGAGGTTTGGAACTGTTGTTTTGACCTAGGGAACTCGTCTTGACCAAAAATAGAGACTTCAGTGGGAATTTGTTTTGTTTGGGCTTCTTTCTAATTTTCCTAGTCCAACATGGTTAAAACTCAAATTTAAGGTCACCATTAGATTTATTGGGTTCAAATTAGGTTAACCTAAAAAATTAAACCCAATCAGAGTTCATCTTAACTTAGTTTGCATTTTAGCCCACAGTCCTCTATTTATTACACATCACCCCCTATGTCTCGTGTTTTCAGTGCATACACTCCCCTATTGTTATGACCCGATTCCCAAATCCCTATAGGACACGAGACCGGCTCGACTCGACTAATCCCAAGACCCAGTCATCCAACAAGAAATGACCGAAAAGCATAAAAGTAAACCACATTCACTATGCTAAGTAACTAACAGTAAAAGAGTACGAGCAGTAAAGGAAGCAAAAGCTGCTAACAGTACATATCACTACCACAATAGTAAAGTAGAACAAAGTACAGAACAAAAACGGTAAAAACAGTTTAAACTCACTAACAAAAGGAAGTACAACAAAAACAGGAACTACTGTTGGGCTCGACTGGGCCTAACACCCTCTGCAGCCAGTGACTCAGGCTACTCAACTCCTGGACCTGAAAAGGGTTATAAGCAAACGGAGTCAGCGAACGTTGAGTAGAGTGGTAACCAAACTAACTAAAGTAGTAAAAGCTAATAAGTAAATTTACTTTTCCAATTATTTGTTTTACAAGTCATTCCTTTTCACCAATTGTTTTACTTTTCAGGTCTCTTTCTTAATCTCACATGTTCCTCATGGGAACAATCTTGATTGCAGTCTTTTTCTGAAGAGTAGAAGGCACACATGGTGCTCTCCTAACCGAGAGAGTCCCCCGTGGTGATCCTACACCTGTTCAACCACCCTGAGGTCACAGACAGACGTAGCGGTGACTACGACACGCACGATAAGCGCATGGGTAGCTACCCCGCATTGGCACGCGGTTAGTCGTTTCCGCTAGTGGGTATGCTCAAAGTACAACACGAAACAGTATAGGGCCTAGCCCTCTCAGTAACAGGGGTTTAGTCCCTCAGAACCAAACAGGGGTCTCACCCCTCCACAGTCCGCGCACCATCGTCTGACTACCTCGGTTTAACCAGTGGGCCTAACAAGTGGGTGCAGGGTGGCTAGCTGAACCCCCGGCCCCATGAGGTGACTAGCTCTCTCCCTACACTAGTAGCTCTCCCCGGTACAGTGCACGCAAGGGCCAAAGAAGTGGTGTAGAGTGGCCAATCCTAACCCCGGGTCCCAACCCAAGTTCGGCTAGCTCCGCTCTACACTAAATAGGGACAGTCGCTCTCCTTGGTACAGCATACTCAAGGGCCAGCACACTTCCCACTCACATTTCCAAATCTATTCCATTTATCCACAGGAGCTCTACTCCTAATTCCCCGTAGGGTTCATGCTCTAATTTCCCATGTTATTCCATACTAGGTTTCCTCATTCACATTTCCATTTTCAAATTTTACACATGCAGCTAGTATTTCCACAATTTGCATATATAACAAGAAATGTCACAGATATCTGTTTAACTAGCACATGCATTTCATATTTCACAGGCAGCTCTTGTTTATTAACAGGCAGTTGTTCACATTTTTATTCATTCATTTAAAACTGTAATTTCAAACACGCATACAACAGTTTAAGTACCTCTTGTCATAAGATTCATGCCACATCCTAGGTTTCTAGTTATCCAATTTCACATATGCATTCAGATTTTATAATTAAAATAAGGGGAAACCACTCTACCAGACGACTCGGGAGTATTGGGGGCTCGAACGGCAGGCTCACGTGCCTCAGCAGGCCTCGAACACATAACAGAGCGAAGTCCTATACCAAGGGACATAACATAATAGAAAGTTCAGAACATATAAAAGGCTTCCTAACAAGTAGAGGAACTCACAAGGAAAACACCGATATCTTGTTTATGTAAAACGGACCTCAAACGGGTCAAAAACAAGGGTGCAGACCTAAATCAGACGTCTGGCACAACGTCCAGACGTCTTAAAAGTCACCAAGGTCTCACTTCAGGTTCTTGCGTCGACTTCAGACGTCTAGAACCCCTACTTGACCGTCTGAACCCAGCTCCAGACGTCCGACCTCTCCTCTAGTCGTCTAGGGGTGTTTCTGGTCGTCTGGTAAGCTGTCCAAACGTCCGAAACGCGTGGAAGGGCATGCCCCGTGCCTTCCCGAAGCTATCCCTACACGCGACAGACCGAATCGCTCACTTTTAGCCACGTAGATCGACTTTGCGGTGCGGCCTGCATGGCCGCAACCACAAGCGGAACGTACCTTCGCGAAGCTCTGCTTTCAGACGTCCGGTGTCATCACTAGACGTCCAACCCGTCGTTTGGACGGCACGCCAAACGTCTGATTTTGGGAAAATCCTAGAACTAGACTAACCTCCTGCTCCTCTCGCCGCCCGCAGCCATAGCCTCTCCTCATCTGCAGCTCCGGCTGCAACAGAGTGTTGGGGATGTCTCCCCCGACGCGCTCCTCCCGCACGCACCACTCCGGCCGTGCGTCCTTCGACAAGTTCCCACGAGCTCACGAGCTCAAGCTCCTCCTCCTCTCTTCACGCCGCCTATCCTCGCTCCTCACTCTCGCGCTCGTCCCTCTCACTGCAGTGGAGAGGAAGAAGGAAGGTGGTGGAGTGGAGAAGAGAGGAAGGGGGAAGGGGTTATATAGAGGGAGCGGCTAGGGTTCTGTGAGGGGAAAAAGGAAGAAGAGAGAGAAGAGGGAAAAAGGTAGTCTGCGCTCAGACGCGAAGCAACGTACCAATTTTTCAATTTCCAGACGTTTGGGAATGTGTCCAGACGTCTGAACGACCGTCCAGACGTCTTAAAGGGCTCAAAACAGAATGGGTCTTTACATCATAACAAACTTAAAGGAAATTTCGTCCACAAAACTTGAGCTAGCTAGGGTGCGAAAAAGGAAATATATACGCATAACAAACTTAAAGAGGATCGAAGCCGGTTCGAAAAGATGTACCCTCAAAAAGCTCCGGGTACCGCTCTCGCATCGCCGCCTTAGGCTCCCAGGTAACCTCCTCGTACCGCTAACTCCTCCACAAGACCTTCACTAGGGGTACCTGCTTCCGTCTCAAACTTCAGACGGCTCTGTCTAGTATCTGCACCGGTCTCTCGAGGTAGGTTAGGTCGTCACCCACCTCAACACTCTCATGGCACAGAACGTGACTGGGATCGGCGACGTACTTCCTGAGGTTGGACACGTGGAACACGTCGTGCACACTAGAAAGCTGGGGAGGAAGGGCAAGCCTGTAAGCAACGGGTCCTACCCTCTCCAGGACATCAAAGGGCCCCACAAACCTCGATGCAAGCTTCCCTTTCACCCCAAAATGCTGCAGGCCCTTCATGGGCGAAACGCGAAGAATGACGTGATCCCCAACCTCCCTCTCTGCGCTTCCAATCGGTATAACTCTTTTGTCTGGTCCTGACAGTGCGGAGTCGTTTGTGAATCTGCTCTGTCACCTCCTGGCTCTGCCGGATAGCATGGGGCCAACCTCCCACTTGGTCCCCACCTCAACCCAACTCGAGGGCGCAGTACACCTCCATCCGTACAGAGCCTCATAGGGTGCCATGCCGATACTCGGGTGATAACTGTTATTATATGCAAACTCTGTCAGGGGTAAGTGCTCTTCCCAAGAGCCCCTCCAGTCCAGTACACAGGTGCGTAAAAAGGTCCTCAAGTGTCTGTATCGTGCACTCTGATTGTCCGTCCATCCTGAAGCCAAGGGAAGTAGAGCTAAGGAAAGAAGAAGAAGAGACACAGAGAAAAGAAGGAGAAAGACACTATAGAAGAGAGGCAAGGCAGAAGACAGAGGAAAATAAGAGGAAAGGAAGAAACAAGGAAGAAGCAGACGGCCAAAGTCAGAAGAAGAGAAGAAAAAGAACTAAGGAAAGAGGAAAATCAGAGAAAGGAAGAAAAGGAAGAAGAGAGAAGAGAATAAGAGGCCATCATTTAAGACGTCTCATCCTATGATCAGACGTCCAACTCTTTTATTTTTGCCATAATTGACTTTTAAACTCTTGCATTTATATTCTGCATTAAGTTTTGAGCAATTCTAAGTGTTCAATTACATTCTTGAGATTAGTGAATAAATTCCATTTGCTCGTTGTGTTCGATCTCGGATACTTAGGTTTTCGAGTAATAAATTTTTATTTATTGTCAATGCTTGGTCACCTATACTATGACGTAACTGACTGTTAAAACACGATCAAGCGCTGCCAACAGTCCCCTCATGCACAGCACCTCGTCTATAAAAGAGAAGTCTCCTAGGTCCCCTGATAGTACTCTATCTCGCAACAATTGCAGGTACGGATCTGCCATCTGTCCTGTGATGATGCGGTCTATCAGCTCTGGCCTTGTCTGTCGTGTCAATGTCACTGCCCCACAATGCCCCCGTAACTCTAGGGGTCGCCAACTACCCAACTCCTCCATGAGTCTCCAACTATGTGCCTGTAAACTGGCTAAGTGGGCGAGCGCCTTCCGGCTCAAGGCGTCAGCCACCACGTTGGCGTTCCCCGGATGGTAGGAGATGCTGCAGTCATAGTCCTTCAGGAGCTATAACCAACGTCGCTGTTTCATGTTAAGCTTCTTCTGATCAAACAAATACCTGAGACTCTTATGATCCGTAAAAATCTCAAAGGTCTCACCGTAAAGGTAGTGCCTCCATGTCTTCAACGCGAAGACAACAGCTGCCAGCTCTAAGTCATGGGTAGGGTAGCTATGCTCACGGGACTTTAGTTGCCGCAAAGTGTAAGCGACAACGTGACCCCGCTGCATGAGTACACCCTCTAACCCCTGCAACGAAGCATCCGTGTAGACCACAAAACCGCCACTGCTATTTGGGATGTTAAGCACAGGAGTTGAAGTCAGTTTCTCCTTCAACTCCTGAAAACACGCCTTACAAGCGTCAGCTCAAGCAAAGGGCATGTCCTTCCGGGTCAACTGAGTCATAAGATGCGCAATTTGCGAGAAACCCCTGATAAACCGTCGGTAATAACCTGCCAGTCCCAAGAAACTATGTACCTCAGTCATTTTACGTGGCTTCTCCCACCTAAGTACAACCTCAACCTTGGCTGGATCCACAGCCAAGCCATCCCTAGAAATCACATGGCCCAAGAAAGTCACATGTATCAACCAAAACTCGCACTTGCTGTATTTGGTATACAGCCTGCACGGTCTCAAAGTGTCCAGAACCATCCGCAAGTGTTGTCCGTGCTGTGCCTGATCCCGCGAGTAAACGAGCACGTCATCAATAAATACCACCACAAATTGATCCAGATATGGTCTGAACACTCAGTTCATCAAATCCATGAAGGCAGCGGGGGCGTTGGTTAGCCCAAACGGCATGACCAAAAACTTGTAGTGTCTGTACCGGGTGCGGAAAGTTGTGTTGGAGACGTCGATCTCCCTGATCTGCAACTGGTGGTAGCTTGATCTCGGATCTATCTTGAAGAATACCGTGGCACCTCGTAACTGGTCAAACAAATCATCAATCATCGGCAGCGGATACCTGTTCTTGATGGTGACCCAATTCAGCTGTCTATAGTCAACACAAAGGCACATGGTACCATCCTTCTTCTTCACAAATAACACCGGGGCTCCCTAAGGGGACGCACTGGGCCTCACAAAGCCCTTCTCCAACAGGTCCTACAACTGTGACTTGAGCTCTCGCAGCTCAAGTGGTGTCATCCTGTACGGTGCCATGGAAATGGGGCTGGTTTCCGGTATCAGTGAGATCTCAAACTCGATCTCACACTCAAGTGGTAGTTCTGGCAGCTCCTCTAGAAACAAGTCAGGGTACTCTCAGACCACCTGGATGCTCTGTAAGTCTGCCACGGGGCTGGGCTCTGCCACCACACAGGCTAGAGAGCCCTCACACCCCTGGTCTAAAAGTCTCGCTGCCCGAAGCGCAGAAATGCACCTGAAACCTCCGTCCACCGCAATCCGTGAAACTCAAAGGAAGGCATCTCTGGTATGGAGAAGACTAACTTCCTCCAAATATATTTCACCAAGGAGTGGTAAGCGGATAGCCAATCCATCCCCAGAATCACACCAAAATCCTCCATCGGTATCACTATCAGGTCAGCGGGGCTGTGTCCCCCAATACTGACCTCACAGTCTGTGTAGACCCATTTAGCTACAAACAGTTGACCACCCGGACCTCTGATCACAAAAGAATCCTTTAACAACACGCAGTCCTGTCCCAAACTAAGAGCAAAACTTGTAGCGACAAAAGAGTGTGTGGCACCGGAATTAAAAAGTACGTAAACTAATCTGTCGGAAACTGTAACCATACTTGCCACCACTAAACCTGATCCCTGGCGTCTCTATGTGTCTGGGCGTTGATACGCCCCTTAGCTCTCTGTTTACGCGACAAGATCGTGTTTTAAAACGACATTCTTTGCAATATAGTTTGAAGTCGTCGTACTAACAATTTACAATTTTATTTACTCGAAATTTAAAATATTCCGAGATTGAACTCAGTGAGCAAATTGGTATTTTAGAAACTAAATCACAATTTCAAATTACTTAAAAGATGATATGAATGCAATCCAATGTATATAAAAACTAAAGAGAGAAAATGCAAAAATAAATGTCTTTCTTCTCTCTTTTTTTTTTCTTCCTTCTTTCTCTTCTCTCTTTCTTTTCTTAGACGTCTGATTCTGTGAATCAGACATCTGAACTGACGGATACTACAGTACGTTCTCTTTCTTTCTTCTGCTTCTTCCTTCTGCCTTGAGCATTGGCTACGGCTCCTTCTTCTATTCTTCTTTGTCTTCCCTTGTCTTCTTCTTCTTCTTCTTCTTCTTCTGCTTTTCTTTGCTTCGCCACCTCCTTCTTTTACAGCTCCTTCATCCTCTTCCTTTCTCTGCAGCTTCCTCCTTGGGTTCTTCTTCTTCTTTCTTCCGCTCTTGCTTCTCTCTTTCTTCTCTTCTCTGTCTTCTTGCGGCTAAGTCTCTGCCTCTCTTCTTTTCTTCTTTAGGTACCTTCTTCTTATTTTTCTTCTCTTCTTCTACCTAGCCGCTCCTGCTTCTTCTTCCCTGCACACACACAGAAGCAAAACCTAGCCCCTACCCTCCTCGCGTCTCTCTCTCTCTATTTCGCTCTTAGGAATGCTCCCCCAGAGCCTTTTCGGGTTATCGGGTCGAATATGCGTGCCCGGGACCAGGCCCATCGGCGTGCGGTGGTGGGCAAGGAGTGCACAGGTTAGTCAAGTAAACGGATCAGAGCTAGGTCCGCGTGGAGTGGGGTCACAAACGAGGTGGTGGGTGAGTCTGACCTCACCCCGTGGTCAGGAGGCAACGAGCCTATGACAGTTTTTCACTTTATTCAGCTGCGCCCGCTTCTGATCTTCCGAGGTGGGACTAAATGTCCCACCTTCCTCGCAGGCGCCCGCAGCAAACGTTCGCATCCAATTGCAGAGGCTGCATGGTCGTCGACTCCAATAGCTGGGTTGGAGATGTGCGCGAAGGAAACCCGCACAGCTTGGGACCTAGAGCCTGGAGTTCTGGACGAAGCTCTCAAGCTTGCCTCGTGCTCTGTCAATGATGGCAAAGGCCTGACCCATGTCAACAAGAAAACGACCTTGCGGCCTCGTCAAAACACACAGGGAGCTTCGCTTGGACACGGCGAAGGTGGGACGGTGGTCGGCATGGCACGAGGTGGCCTGAACATGCGTGCGTAGGTCACCTTGCGCGTGCGAATATGGGTGTGTTCAGGGGGCATTCTGGGTGTGTGGCGGAGAGATTGGAGTAGGGGGAAATGGTCAGTGAGGTGTTGCGGAGGTCGTAGGGTGGTTGGCGAGGTGGATGGAGGCGTGGAGCGACGGGAACACCTCGCCGGTGGTTTGGTTGGAGGTGGGAACGATGGTGGTGGTCAGTGTGAATTAAGAGAGGGGAAATGAAGAGGGGGGGAGTAGGAACTTATATGTGGGTCTCTGGACGAAGGGGGGAGGCGGAGGGCGAGCGGCACGTATTAGCCGTCACCGGAGACGAAAGCTCTGAGGTGAGGATGACGGCGACGAGGAAGGGTTCGGAAGGGCACGCGCGGCGCGGAGGAGCATGGCGGAGAGGACTCTGCCACTGGTATGGTGGCAGAGTGACGAGAGGAGGGAGGAGAGGTCACCGGAGCCTGTGGGCAGATGACCGCAGACGAAGGAGGACGAATTTATGGGGGTATCTGCGGCCAAAATAGGCTTGCTTGATGCGGAGGGCTCTGGGCATGCTTACAAAGGCACGGGCAGAAGGAGAGTCGTAAGGAGGCGGCCAAAACTCTTCGCCAGAGGCATGGCCGGAGTGAAACCCATACCTCTCGAGCGTTAGCACGAGTGGTATGGGGCAATTCAGGGCATGGGGAGCTGCTCATGCGATAGGGGGTTCGCAGAGAGCTCCTCTTTCAAATCAGGGAGCAGCTCCCTGGGGAGACGAGAAGAAAATCGCCTTGAAACCTCGCCGGAGGAATGGGTCCCTCCTGCAATGGCAGAGGGACCTGAATGAAGAAAGTGATGAAAAGTTGAGGGGGTTTTTGTAAGGGTTCCAAAAGTTAAGGGTCAGAATGTAATTGGGTGGACCATTTTGCAAAGTAGGTCAAGATGACCTTCTCTTAGGTCCAAATTTTGGTACAAATCTAATTTGGACCTAAGGAATCAAATGATGAAGTTGGATTTTAGGTTTGGCCACGTTTGACTAGATATTTTGCACAAAAATCCAAATTAGGTCAAATATTGAACTTGGACCCCAATCTAGGTCAAAACAAGTTCCAAAGGATAAATTGAAGGTTCTAAATCCTAGGTGATATTTTTCCATGAATTTTAGAGGGTTTAGTTGATTTTTATTTTTCCTGGAACCTTGTGAATTTAAGTGGGTTTATTTTAGGATTATAGAATGTCATTTAATTTTTAAATTTCACAATAACCCTTTTCTGACTGAACCATCCCACTTTTTCTCTTATTAAGTCCAATTGAATTATGTCTAGACCCTAAGAAATCCCATTGATGCACTGTAATGGTAAAATTATAATTTTTCCCTATTCTTCAGGTATTCTTTTCAGATGAGTAATCTCCTGAATTATGCCTTCCTTTAGGATATGCGGGAGCTTTTGTTCATTTTATTAAATCAAAATAGGCTAAATAGGGCTCATGATGAGGTTCTCATCATACCCCCATGCCTAGGTTCTGCTAATCCCTTAGCAAAATTTTAAGGTTTTAACTTCTGTTCTAGACCATGAGTTTCTTTTACCAATTATGATAAGTGCTTTTTCTTCATTTTCCTCTGTGATTAGGTCAGAATGTCGACAATGGGCCTAAAGGTACTCTAGTATCAACCAAGATCTTGACCTGACCAGCTTTAGCCTCGGTCCTCCGCGAAGGTTTTTAAGGCCCGTAGGAACTATCCTAAGGTTTATTGGACTCCGTGATTAAAGCACCCGTGCTTGAGACATATTTTAGCCTTGGTTTAGTTTGTAGTGCATTTTTGTAAGAGAGAGACATAGGATTTATTTGTTTGGAGAGTTTTCTCTCTCTTTTTATTTCTAGCTTCGGATTGGCTTCTCAACACGGTCTGTATTGGATTTCTCGTCCCTATCATCAATCCTCAAAGGTTCCTAGCAATCGATGCTTCGTGATAGCACCGCCCATAGTAACCCCTAGAACCCTGATTTTCGAGATTTCAAGATAATCCCGCCCATGGTGTTCTGTGGCCAAATCCAGACCCTGGCAATCGACATTTCGTGATAATGCCACCCATGGTATCTGAACCAGCAAAGTGCTTACATGCCCCCTGTAGGATATGTAAATATTCTAAGAGACAAGCACCGAGGAGACGATATGTTGTTACGCATCATCGAGGGGAATTTCCCGCCTCTTTGCACCTGGAACTCGTCCAAATCAACTTGTGTTGATCGGCCACTCCTAGTCTAGGAAACATTTTCGGAACATTAAAACGCTTTTGCGTGATTTTAATTGTTATGCGCACCGAACCAAACTGTGTGTTGATTGGGGTGCTTAAGTTACTGAGTCCCGCAAACCGAAGGTCAGTTAACAAGGTCGAATACTCCCTAAGCCTTAGACCTATTACTTAACTTTACATTCTCCTCAACCTCTTGAGGATTATCCAAATCTTAGCAGGTACTAAGAGTCTAGCCAAAAAGGCCTAAGGTCAGCGTTCCTACTAATCTCCTTGTGTCTCTTTAGCACTTTTCTTTACTTTTCTTAATGTGGTCTAGAACTTCGATTAATCCCTTAATCTCTTACTAATGACTATCTCTTTCTTTTTCATTTTGTGTTCCTTTTTTTAACATTTTGCTCTTTTTCCTCCTCTTGTTTTGTATAGCCAAAAAATTTTCCTCCTCTTCTCAGTTTTTTTTTTTAAGATATGTTAATTTTTTTTTGAAACCTTTTCTTGGTATGAGTTTTCATATATTTTTGCACTTTCATACCCCCCTCATGCCTAAGATTTGCAATGTCCCCATTATAAATTAGGTGGGTTCGAATTCAGCTTAGTTCATTCATTTGGACAGGTGTTTGGTGAGCGAACGGGTCGAGGTGACTGTTGCGGACGATTTTTAGACTCGGGTTTGGGTACCTGAGGTAGAGTCAATTGTCCTAAAGGGTGACCCCTAAAGTGTAGTATGAATTCAGTAAAGAAATGTCAGGAAAGGTTTCAGATTTTTCAAAGAATGACGCGTTGCCTCCCGTCAAGTGTTGAGTTTTACGCCATCGGCTGGGCACAATGAGCACAGGGAGAATGGAGAATAAAGGATGACTCAGCCAAATCTGTATTGGTCATGTCAGTGAACGGTTTGAGTCCCTGACCGTTCACGACAAAGGGTTTGGAATCGTGGCTGAGTGGACTGATCTCAATGACTCCATTTCCAAAGATTCGTCGGACGAAGTGAGGTCCGATCCACGTAGATCGCAACTTTCCTGGGAATAGTTTGAGTCGAGTATCAAAGAGTAGGACCTTTTGACTAGGAGGAAAGATCTTTCTAGATATGTGCATGTCGTGAAAGGCTTTAACTCGCTCTTTGTAGATTCGCGAGTTTTCATACGTATCATGGAGTAATTCATCAATCTCGCTCATCTGAAGCTTTCTGTGGGTTCCAGCCTTAGAAAGATCTAAGTTGCAGTTCCGTACTGCTCAATAGGTTTTATGCTCCAATTCAACGAGGAGGTGACACCCTTCCCGTACACCAGTCTGAAAGGGGACATGCCTAATTGGGCATTATGGGCGGTACTATAAGCCCACAAAGCTTCCGGAAGCTGGGATGACCAATCCTTCCTATCAGGTCGAACAGTAACCTAGAGGATTTTCTTAATCTTTCTGTTTGATAGCTCAACTAAACCATTAGTTTGGGGTTGGTAAGGAGTAGAGATTCAGTGTGACACCCCATATTTGGTCATCAGTGACCAGAACTGAGCGTTTGTGAAATAGGTCCCTCCATAAAAAATGATCGCATGTAAAATCCCGAACCGTGAGAAGATGTTTTGGTGAATGAACTTGATAACGACTCTGTGATCATTGGTTCGGGTCGGAATGGCTTCGATCCATTTGGACACATAGTCAACAGCAAGTAAAATGTATTCGAAGCCGTCCGAGAATGGGAAGGGTCCCATAAAATTGATCCCCCAAACGTTAAAAATCTCACATACCAGAATCGACTGTAAAGGCATCATATCACGATGGCTCATGTTGCCCAAGGTCTGGCAACGGTTACATGCCTTACAGTGATTGTATGCATCCTTGAAAATTGTGGACTAGTAAAAGCCACACTGGAGGACTTTTGATGCGATTTTGTGTCCAGAAAAATGGCCACCGCATGCCTGATCATGGCAGAAAGAGAGTATGTCTTTGATTTCCACTTCCGTGACACATTGTCGGATAATTTGATTAGCACCTATGCGGAATAAATACGAGTCTTCCCAAATGTAATACATGGCATCGAAGCACAATTTGTCCTTCTTGGCCTTCGGCCAATCAGACGAGATTTGATGTGATGCCAAGTAGTTTACTATGTCAGCAAACCATGGAAGCTCGATATTGATAGTCAGGAGGTGCTCATCAGGAAAGTGTTCCGTGATGGGTCTGGAAGGGTTAATGATCTCAGAAGGAAGGCGAGATAAGTGGTTAGCTACCACGTTCTGTCTTCCCGCTTTGTCGCGAATCTTGAGGTTAAATTCTTGCAACAGTAAGATCTATCTGGTTAATCGAGGTTTTGCGTCCTTCTTCGCAAGGAGATGCCTCACAGCTGTGTGATCCGAGTAGATAATAACATGGGAACCCAGGAGGTAAGATCTGAATTTTTCTAAGGCAAATACTACGGCTAGCAGCTCTTTCTCAGTAACAGTGTAGTTACACTGAGCCTCGTCAAGTGTTTTGCTAGCGTAGTAAATGACCATGGGTTTCCCGTCGATTTTCTGCCCCAAAATTTCTCCTACAGCGAAGTCAGATGCATCGCACATGATCTCAAAGGGTTGAAACCAATCAGGGGACTGTAGGATCGGGGCTTAGGTAACTCGGTCACGAAGGATCTCAAATGCTTGAGTGCATTCCTTGGAGATTTCGAAAGGTACATCCTTGGAGAGAAGAGTGATCGGGGGTGTGCGATTTTCGAAAAATCAAGGATGAATCGACGGTAAAAATTGACGTGCCCTAGGAAAGATCAGATGTCCCTGATCGAGCTCGGCATAGGGAGTTTGGAAATCAAGTTAACCTTGGTTCGATCTACTTGGATGCCTCTCTCCAAAATCAGATGTCCCAGGACGATCCCCTCAGGCACCATGAAGTGGCTTTTTTCCCAGGAAAGAACCCAATTCAAGTCAATGCATCGCCTGAGTATTTAAACCAAGTGCTGGAGGCAATCGTCAAATGATGCTCCAAATACTGAAAAGTCATCCATGAAGACTTCCAGATAATCACCAACCATATCTGAGAATATGGTAAGCATGCACCGCTGGAAAGTCACGGGTGCATTGCAAAGACCGAAAAGCATCCTTCGGAACGCGTATGTCCCGAAGGGGCAGGTGAATGTGGTCTTTTCTTGGTCCTCTTGATGGATTGCCACTTGGTTATAACCGGAGTACTCGTCAAGAAAGCAGAACTTATTTCTCGCTAGTTTTCGAGGATCTGATCAATTAACGGTAGTGGGAAACAATCCTTCTTCGTGGAGGAATTGAGTCTTCTGTAATCTATGCAGACTCTCCACGAGTTGGCTATACGGGTCGGTATGACTTCTCCGGTTTCAGTCGTGATGGTGGTGAGCTCTGCCTTCTTTGGCACAACATGGATTGGACTCTCCCATCGACTGTCGGAGATTGGATAGATGATCCCTGCATCTAACCACTTAATGATATCCTTTTTCATGACTTCCTGCAGATTAGGGTTCAGATGTCTCTGCATCTCTCGCGAAGGTCGTGCGCCCTCTTCGGAATAGATGTGGTGTGTGCAATAAGATGGGCTTATACCAGTCAAATCATCGAGAGTCCATCCAATGGCTCTACGATGTTGTTGGAGAATAATAATTAGACGGGATTCCTGGTCAAATGTGAGTTTGGAGTTTATAATCACAGGAAACGTCTGATTGGAACCCAAAAAGACGTATTTCAGATGATCGGGAAGAGGCTTGAGTTCCAAGACGGGATTATCAGCAGCAGCAGGTGGTTCGAGGTGTGTTGGAAACAAGGGTAGGAGTTATGGGTGTATCTAGATCAGGCTTAGACTCCTCTAATTGCTAGTTTTGATCTTCTTGTGGTTGATTGGGGATAACTAGGTTGTCCTCAATATGCGGATCATCAACCACAGCTGTGATATCACATATTTGTTGTACAACACAGCAATTGATCCCTTGTTGGGCCTTAAAGATGTCAATCTTAAGAGTTTGGTTCCCAAATTTCAATTCTATTTAGCCCTCCTCACAACTTATGTTGGCCCTAGCAGTGGCCAGAAAAGGTCTCCCTAGTATAATCGGTGTATCCCTTGGGTTCTGAGGTGCATCCATATCTAGAACTGTGAAATCACTAGGAAATAAAAATCTCGTACCTTTACAATAACAACCTCGAGTATTCCTTTAGGTGACTTGATAGATCGATCAGCTAACTGCAATGTCACCTCAGTGGGTTTAAGCTCGGACTCTTCAAGATGGTTAAGGAGGGATGTGGGTATTAGGTTTATGGAGGCACCTAGGTCAAGCAAGGCTTTGTCGAATTGGGTTTCACCAATTTTACATGAAAGTAGGGGAGTGCCTGGGTCTTTTGCCTTGGGTGGTAGTATACTCAAGATTACAAAGCTGGCTTGCTCTGACAGTACGATCGGACTCCCAGTTTTGGTTCGCAGCTTACGCTTGGGTGTACACACGTCTTTCAAAAATTGTGCTTAAGCCGATACATGGCAGATTGCATCCATCAAGGGGATGTTTATTTGGACCTGTTCAAAGAGCTTGATCAGATCCTCCTCGGGAGCCATGGGTTTGGTTATCCTTTTTCTCTTGGTCAAGGCCTCGGGAAATGGAACCTTGGTTGGTTCCTCTAGAATAGGCTCAGGTTCTTGATCTGGGATAGGGACGTCCTTGATAACTATCTTAGGGCTTGGTTCATTACCAGGCTTGGAGTGGTTTGGATACGATGAGTCTTGGGTTGCTTTACCACTACAGGTTGTTACAGAGTTTAATCCAGCCTGGTTCTAGTTTGGGGTTGGTAAAATGGGTGGCTGCTGTTGAAATCCCGCGTAAGATGTCGAAGCTTCCATCCCGTCAAGTGATGGAACAGAAGGGGCCTGATAAATCATATGTGCATGGCTTGGATTTGGGTTCATAACGCGCCTCTGGGTCAGCATGTTATTTGGGTTCGACAGAGGTTGCGAAGGAAGAGTGCCCAGTTGGCGGGAATTCGCCATCTGGGCGAGTTGGTTGCGAACCTCTGTGATCTCATCCTTGTGTTGTTTTTGTATTGTCGCATTCATTTTCTGAATGTCAGCCATTGTTTGAAGGATGAGAGACATTTGGTCTTGGTTTGGATCAGATTGATAGGTGGGGTTGGGCCGAGGCTTAGGCGGCTGATATGGACGAGGGGCTTGTGGATGTGGTTGATAAGGCAGTCTTTGAGTATGAGAATTTTCCACTGATGAGAACCTCATCATAAGCCCTAACTAGCATATTTTGACCTAATAAAGTGAACAAGAGCTCTTACATAATCAAGAGAAAGGCTTAATTCAAGGGATCACTAATCTGGGAAGAGAATATGAAACAAGGGGTAAAACTACAATTTTACCATTGCAGTGTGGTAGCGGTGTTAAACCGACCAGTTTGATTTTATTTTATTACTCGAATAAAAAAATTCTCTGAGGTCGACCTCAAGGAGCAAGCTTGATTCTAGAAGCGTAGAAAATCACAATTTACAATATACTGTTTTACAAAAAAGATTAAAGAGAGGAAATAAAAATTTGTCTCTTCTCTTTTCTTCTCTCTTTCTTCTTTTGTCCTCCTTTCTCTCTGTCTTCAGACGTCTGACTCCATGAATCAGACGCCTTAAGTAGCCACTTGCTACAGTGCTTGTACTCTCCTTCTTCTTCTTTCTTTCAGCTGCTGTTGCTGCTTCTTCTTCTTCTTCTTGGCTTCTTCTTTTTCTCTTCTTTCAACTGCTTGGCCTTCCTCTCTACGGCAGCTTCTTCTTTCCTTCCTCAGGTGGCTTCTCACTTGGTCTTCTTCTTCTTCTTCCTTGAGGTGTGTCTCTTTCTTCTTCAGCTGCTTCTCCTCTTCCTCTTCTCCTGCCTCAGCTCCTTGGTGCGGGTAAGTCCTCGGCCGCTCCTTCCTTGCTTCCTCTTTTGTTCCTTGAACAGGCATATGATTGGCAAAACCTAAGCCCTACCCTCCCCGCATCTCTCTCTCTGTTTCTGGTGGGTTCCCGTTTCGCGGTGTTTTAAAGTTATGTTCGTTGCAGTATATTGCGAAAAGTGATTACCAGTTTATTTCAATTTATTACTCGAAATTTAAAATATCCTGAGGTCGAACTCAAGGAGCACACTTTGATTCTAGAAGCATACCAATTCACAATTTACTATGATATACTATTTTACAAAAATTTAAAAGAGAGAATGAACAAAAAAATCATTTTCTTCTTTTCTTCTCTTCTCTTCTCTTTTCCTTTTCTTCTTTCTCTGCCTTTCCCTTTTCGAACGTCTGATTCTTTGAATCAGACGCCTTATCAACCCCGTTTCTACAGTGCCTCCTTCTTCTTTCTTCAGTTGTCTTCTCGGCCTTCCTGTCTTCTTTCTCCTTCGGCTGCCGCGACTCTTCTCCTTCTTCTCAGCTTCTTCTACTGCAGCTCCTCCTTGGCTTCTTCTTCTTTTTCTTTTGAACTGCTGCGTCTCCTCCGCCTTCTTCTTTCTTCTTCCCTACTGCGGGTGCTTTGCGGCTGAGTCACCGCCGCTCCTCTTCTTCTCTGTTGCGGGTGCTTTGCGGCTGAGTCCCCTCCGCTCCTCTTCTTTTTCCCCACCTGTTCCCTGCACACACGAGCGCAAAACCTACCCCTACCCTTCCCCACATGTGCTCTCTCTCTATTTCTCTCTTCGCTCTCCCAGAGCCAACCAATTGGGTATTCGGGTCGAGTTATGCATACCCGGATCTAGGCGCACCGGCGTGGGTGGTGCACGAGGAGTGCATAGGTAGGATATTTGGGTCACGAGCCAGATCCACGTGGGTAGTGCCGCGGACGAGACCGAGTGAGGGCGAGGGACCTCACCCTTGTGTGACTTGAGGTGAATAGCCTAAGTCACTTTTTCTTCTTATGCAGGTGCGGGCGCGCCTCCACTTCTGAGGTGGGACTAAAGTCCCACCTGCTTCTTCGTGCGCCTGCAGGAGGAAGGCGCGAGCAATTGGGGCAGCAGCCGAGGCCTTCGACTCCAATTAAGGGCCTAAGTGCGTGCACGAGAGTAAGCCGCGCCTGCTGGACCTGGGGACCTGGCATGCTGCGGCCTGGAGAAGCTTGCAAAGCAGCTTTGACATGCCTGTCAATGGCGGCGAGCCCTTGGAACCTGGAATCACCAAAACGGCCTCGCGGCCACGTTAAAAAGCTCAGAGAGCTTCCCCAAAGTGCGGCGAGTGTGCAAAGGTGGTCGACGAGGCGTGGGAATGCCTGTGGGAGCGTGCCTAGGGTTTACTATGACCGTGGAGTTGGGTGTGTTTGGGGGGTGAAAGCAGAGGTGTTGGTGGTTAATGGAGATGAGGAAACTGATCAGGGAGTGATGGTGGAGCTTCTAAGGGGTTTGGCGAGGTGGATGGAGGCATGGAATGGCGGGGTCACCTCGCTGGTGGTCTGTCGGAGGTGTAGATGATGGTGGTTGTTGGCGACTGTCGAGGGGTTAAAAGTGACAATTGATGAGGGGGAAATAAAGAGGGGAGAAAGAGGAAGAGCTTTCACCTAGCTAAGCGGATGAAGGGGGGCAGGAGGCGGACGGCTCAATTCTGCCATCGCCGGAAACGACGCCCTGTGGGGAAGATGACGACGACGAGGAAGAGAGACTGGAGGGTGCCTGCTGGTACGGTAGGGCACGACGAACGATGGCAGAGCTAACCCTGCCACCGGTATGGTGGCAGGGTGACGAGAGAGGAGGAGAAGGGTTGCCGGAACTTGAGAGCGAATGATCGGAGGAGGAGACGAAGTTTGGGGGTTTTCTTCGGCCAAAACAGGCTTGTCGAAACCAGCAGCCGTAGCCGCTTCTTAAATAGGTGTTGGCAAGGAGAAGATCTCGAGGAGAAAGCATGGGCAACTCGTCAGAGAATGGCTGGAGAAGAGACCCATGCCTTTCGCACGTTCGCACGAGAGGTATGGGCATCGGCAGGGCAAGGGAGGGAGTCCACGTGGAAGAGGACAACGCAGGGGACCCCCTTTTCGTTTCTGGGGACGGTCCCCATACCCTGCGCGGTACTATCCTCTGCGCAAAGTCGCCGAAGGCATGGGTAGCTGCGCAGGGTGGCTGAAGGACCATTTTGCAAAGAATGAAGGGAAAGTTGGGGGGTAAAGTGCAAGGGTTCAAAAAGTTAAGGGTCAAAAAGTAATTCTTGAGGACCAATTTGTAAAATAGGTCAAAATGGCCTTCCCTTAGGTCCAAATTTTGGTACAAACCTAATTTGGACCTAAGGAATCTAATGGTGAGGTTTGATTTTAGGTTTGATCACATTTAACTGGTCAATTTGCACGAAAACCCAAATTAGGTCAAAAATTGGGTATGGTTCTCAATCTAGGTCAAGACATGTTACAATGGCCAAATTGAAGGTTCTAAACCCTAGGGGATGTTTTTTCATGAATTTTTGAGGGTTTAATTGATTTTTATCTTATCTAGAACTTCATGAATTAAAGCAGGTTTGTTTTATGGTTATAGAATGCATTTAATCCCTAGAAATTGCTATAACCCTTTTCAGATCAAATCATCCCACTTTATTTCTTGTTAAGCCCATTTGACCTGTGTTTAGATCCTTAGACATCCCATTTGTGTACGGCATTGGTAAAATTACAGTTTTACCCCATGTGAGTTGCTTTATACTCAGATTTATAGTTCTTTTATTTAGGCTTTCCCTTAGGTTTTGTAGAAGCTTTTGTATACTTTTTAGGTCAAAATGTGCTAGTTAGGATTCATGATGAGGCTCTTATCAGTTTCACTCCAAGGTTTGCTCTTCCAAAGCCTATTCGGGTTTGCGGGTCGGGTGACGCACCCGAGACCAGACCCACCGACGTGCGGTGGTGGGCGAGGTGTGCACAGGTTGGGTAATAGGGTTAGGCCAGGTCTGCGGGGGTGGTCGCGGATGAGGCCGGGTGAGCGGCTGAGAGGGACCTCACCCCATGTGACTGAGGCGATAGGCCTCAATCACTTTTACAATTTATTCCACACCGCCCGCTTATAATCTTCCGAGGTGGGACTAAATGTCCCACCTTCTTCTCGCGCATGCCCGCAGCAGGTCGGCGTTCAATCACAAAAGCTGCAGAAGCTTTGGCCTCCAATTGCTGGGCATGAGGGGTTCACAAAGGGAGTCCGCGCACCTGGGGTGCGTCTACCTGGAGTGGGTTGTCCTGGAGCAAGCGAGGGAGCTCCTTCACTCCTTTGCTAATGTCAGCGGAGGCGCAAGCCTGAAATGCACGAATACAGCCTCACGGCCCTATCAGACCATAGGAAAACCTTCGTTGTATCATGGCAAAGGTGAGGTGGTGGTTGGCTGGCTGCGGGGTGGCCTAGGCGTGTGTGCCTAGGTCGCTTTGTGGCCGTGAAGGTGGGGTAGGTTGGTGGAGGTGTGGAGTGTGTGTGGCAGGCAGTGGGGATGGGGAAAGTGCTCAGTGGATGGTGGCGGAGGTTTTGAGGGATCTGGCGAGGTGGATGGAGGCGTGGAGCCGCGGGAACACCTCGTCGGTGGTCTGGTCGGAGGTGGGAACGATGGTGGTGGTCAGCGGCAGTCAAGGCATGAAAAAAGAAATAAAGTGGGGAAAATGAAAGGTAGGGAGAGAGGAGCTTTTCTGTGGGACTTGGAGCGAAGGGGGAAGGCGGAGGTGGTGAATGGCTGTGCTGCCGTCACCGAAGACGGAGGTTCCCAGGGGAAGAGACGACGACGAAGAAGAGGGGCTGGAGGGCGCCTGCTGGTACGGCACGGCGCGGCGGAAGACAGCGAAGGCAACCCTGCCACTGGTATGGTGGCAGGGTGACGAGAAGGGAGGAGGAGAGTCGCTAGAGCCTGCGGGCAGATGGTCGGAGGAGACGAAATTGGGGGGGGGGGGGGGTATCTATAGCCAAAACAGGCTTGAAGGATGCGGAAGATGGTGCCGCTCCTTAAATAGGCGTTGGCCGGCCGCGAAGCACGCAAAAGAGGTAGGAAAAACCTCGTCGGAGATGTGGGCAGATGGAGACCCATACCCCTCGCGCGTTCGCACGAGAGGTATGGCGGTCGACAGGGTATGGGAGCCGGCCCATGCTGTAGGGGCCTTCGCAGGGAGCTCCCCTTTCAAGTCGGGGGCTAGCTCCCCATGCATGCGCGGCGCCATCCTCCGCGCAAAGTCTCCGGAGGTATGGCCAGTGCATGCGGGTGGCAGAGGGACCCGATTGAAGAAGACTATGGAAAAGATAGGGGGTCTTTGCAAGGTTTCAAAAAAGTTAAGGGTCAAAAAGTAATTATTGAGGACCATTTTGTAAAGTGGGTCAAGACGACCTTTCCTTAGGTCCAAATTTTGGTATAAACCTAATTTGGACCTAAGGAATCCAATGGTGAAGTTGGATTTTAGGTTTGACCATGTTTGACCAGATATTTTGTAAAAAAACCCAAATTAGGTTAAAAATTAGGTATGATTCTCAATCTAGGTCAAGATAGGTTCCAACGGCCAAATTGAAGGTTCTAAACCCTAGGGGATATTTTTTCATGAATTTTAGAGGATTTAATTGATTTTTATCTTGCTTGAAACTTCATGAATTAAAGTGGGTTTGTTTTAGGGTTATAGAATGTTATTTAATTCCCAGATTTTGTCATAACCCTTTTCTGACCAAATCATCCCACTTTTTCTCTTATCAAGTCCAATTAACCTGTGTCTAGACCCTTAGAAATCCTGTTCATGTACTGCAATGGTAAAATTACAGTTTTACCCCTTGTGAAATGTTTTATTTTCTGCTCAACAATTCTCTGATTTAGGCTTTCCCTTAGATTTTGTAAGAGCTTTTGTTCACTTTATTAGGTCAAAATGTGCTAGTTAGGGTTCATGATGAGGTTCTCATCATACCTTCATGCCTAACTTTTGCTAGTCCCTTAGCAAAAATTTAAGGTTTTAACCTCTATTATAGACCATGAATTGCTTTCATCAAATTTGATAAGTGCTTTTTTTTTCTCTTTTCTCCTTGATTAGGTCAAAATGCTAATCATGAGCTTAAAAGGTACTCTAGTACCAACCAAGATCCAGATCTATCTAGCTTTAGCCTCAATCTTTAGCAAAGGTTTTTAAGGCCTACAGGAACTATCCTAAAGTTTATTGGACTCCGTGGTTAAAGCACCCGTGCTTGAGACATTTTTAGCCTTGGTTCAGTTTGCAGTGCGTTTTGTAAGAGAGAGACAGCGGGTTTATTTGTTTGGAGAGTTCTCTCTTTTCTTTTTAATTCTAGCTTAGGATTGGCTTCACAACACGGTCTATATCGAATTCCTCGTCCCCATCATCAATCCTCAAAGGTTTTTGCCAATCGATCTTCGAGATAGCACCGCCCATGGTAACCCCCAGAACCTTGGCTTTCGAGATTTAGAGATAATCCCGCCCATGGTGTTCCGTGGCCGAATTCAGACCTTGGCAATTGACATTTCGTGATAATGCCTTCCATGGAATCTGAACCAACAGAGTGCTTACATGCCCCCAGTATGATATGTAAATATCCTACGAGATAAGCACCAAGGAAATGATATGTTGTTACGCATCTTCGAGGGGAATTTCCCACCTCTCTGCATCGGGAACTCATCCAAATCAACTTGTATTGATCAGCCGCTCCTAATCTAGGTGACATTTTTAGAACATTTGAAACACTTCTGCGTGATTTTGATATTTATGCTTACTGAACCAAACTGTGTGTGAATTTGGGTGCTCAGGTTACCGAGTCCCGTAAACCGAAGGTCAGTTAACGAGGTCATATACTCCCTAAGCCTTAGACTTAATACTTAAGCTTTTCATTTTTCTCAATCTCTTGAGGAATATCTAGATCTTAATGGGTATTAAGAGTCTAGTCCAATAAGGCCTAAGGTTAGCGTTCTTACTAATCTTCTTGTGTTTCTTTAGCACTTTCTCTTTGCTTTTCTTTTAATGTGGTCTAAAACTTTGGTTAATTTCTTAATTTCTTACTATTGACTATCTCTTCTTTTTCATTTTGTACTCCTTTTTTAAAATTTTTGCTCTTTTCCTCCTCCTCCTTTTGTAAATCTTACCAAAAAATGCTTCCCTTCTAATTTTTTGTTCTTTTTCAAAAAAAAAATTTAATTTTTTTGGTGTTTTTGACATATGTGAATTTTTTGTTGAAACCTTTTCTTATTATGAATTTTTATTGCACTTTCATACCCCCATGCCTAAGACTTGCAATGTCCTCATTGTACATTAGGTGGGTTTTTATTTAGCTTGGTTCATGCATTCGGACAGGTATTTGGTGAGTGGATGGGTCGAGGTGACTGTTGCGAATGATTTCTAATCTCAGGTACGAATACCTGAGGTGAAGTCGGCTGTCCTAAGGAATGAACCTAAAGTGCAAAGAAATGTCAGAAAACGGTTTCAAGTTTTCAAAATAATGACGGGCTGCCTCCCGTTAAGCGCTGAGTTTTATGCCATCGGTTGGGCGCAATGAGTTCAGGGAGAATGGAGGATAAATGATGACTCAGCCAAATCTATATTGGTCACGTCAATGAATGGTTTGAGTCTCTGACCATTCATGATGAAGGGTTCGGAATCGTGGCTGACCGGACTGATTTCGACGGCTCCATTTCCAAAAATCTATCAGATAAGATATGGTCCGATCCACTTGGATCGCAGCTTTCCAGGGAACAATTTAAGTCGGGCAGCCGGTTAGAGTCATATGCATCAAGGCGTAATTCATCAATCTCGCTTGTCTGAAGCTTTCTGTGGGTTCCAGCCTTAAAAAGATCTAGGTTGCAGTTCTGTACTACTCAATAGGCTTTATGCTCTAGTTCGATGGGAAGTGACATGCCTTCCCGTACACCAGTCTAAATGGGAACATGCCTAATTGGATCTTGTGGGCGGTCCTACAAGCCCACAAAGCTTCCGGAAGTCAGGATGACCAATCCTTCCTGTCAGGTCAAATAGTAACCTGAAGGATTTTCTTAATCTCTCGATTTGATAGTTCAACTAGACCATTAGTCTAGGGGTGGTAAGGAGTAGAGATTCAGTGTGACACCCCGTATTTAGTCATCAGTGACCTAAACTGAACGTTGGGAAAATGGGTCCCTCCATCAGAGATGATAGCTCAAGAAATTCCGAACAGTGAGAAGATATTTTGATGAATGAATTTGATGACGATTTTGTGATCACTGGTCCAGGTTGGAATGGCTTTGATCCATTTGGACATGAAGTCAACAACGAGTAAAATGTATTCGAAGCCATCCGAGATAGGGAAGGGGCCCATAAAATCAAACCCCCAAATATCAAAAATCTCGCATACGAGAATCGGCTGTAAAGGCATCATATCGCTGATGAGAGCCTCATCATAAACCCTAACTGGCATAATTTAATCTAAATGAGTGTGGAGAAGCTCCTACAAAACCTTAAGAGAGGCTTAACTCAGAGAATTCTGAGTTAAAAAATAAGACAAATCATAAGGGGTAAAACTGCAATTGCACCATTGCAGTGCTCAAACAGGGTAATTAAGGGTATAAACAAAGGTCAAATGATCTTAATAAGGAGGGAAGTGGGATGATCTGATCTGAAAAGGGTTATAGCAACTTCTAGGAATTAAATGACATTCTGTAACCCTAAAACAAATCCACTTTAATTCACGAGGTTTGAGGTAGGATAAAAATCAAATAAATCCTCTAAAATTCATGGAAAAATATTCCCTGGGGCTTAGAACCTTCAATTTGGCCTTTGCAACCTATTTTGACCTAAAATGAGAACCATGCTCAATTTATGACTTAATTTAGGTTTTTACGCAAATTGACTGGTCAAACATGGTCCAACCTAAAATCAAATTTTACCATTAAAATCCTTAGGTTCAAATTAGGCTGGTATAAAAATTTGGGCTTAAGAAAATACCATCTTGACCAATTTTACAAATTGATCCTCTTAAATTACTTTTTGACCCTTATCTTTTGAAACCCTTGCAAATGGCCCCCTATCTTTCCGTCGTTCTTTGAAGAACGGTCCTCCTTGCCATTTCTGAGCAGCGCCGTACCTCCGGCGACCTTGTGCGGAGGTTGGCGCCGCGCAGGGCATGGCGCCCATTCTCAGGAACGAGCGAGAGGTTCCATACATCATCCCCTATCGTAGGGACCCTCCCCTAACCCCTGCAACCGGCCATGCCTCTCGTGCGAACGCACGAAAGGCATGGGTGTCCATTTCCGTCCATCTCCGACGAGCACGACACGTTGCCTCCTTGGTCCCCTCTCCTCGCCAGTGCCTTTATAAGGAGCGACAGGGTCTGCCGTCTCCTTCAAGCTACTTCTGGCGGAGAAAAACCCTCGATTTCGTCTCTCCCCTCTCCGATTAGAGTGCCCTATCTTCCGACGATCTTTCCTCCTCCTCCTCGTCGCTCTGCTGCCATACCTGCAGCAGAGCCTACTCTGCCCCATCTTCCCACGCCAGGTTGCACCAGCTAGCGGCCTCAGATCTCCTCCTCGTCGCCGATAACCCCCTCTGGGCACCTTCGTCCCCAGCATCGGCAGGCATGAGCCGGACGTCTTCCTCTCCCTCTTCGTCGACTAAGTAGGTAGGAATCTTCCCCTTACTCTCCTTTCACTTTTCCCTCATTCAATTAGCATTTCAGACCCCTCAACTGCCACTACCACCCTCATCTGCTTCACCTCCGGCCGCCATCTCCGGCGAGGTTGCTCCACCTCCACAGGCGATTTCACCCCTTGCTGACAAGCCTAGAAGCTCCCCCTCACTCCACTCAAGCGTTTCCCCCACTCCATTCACCGCCCTTCACCTCCCGACCACCCCCCGAACACACCCACTTCCGCACACACAGTCTGCCCTAGGCACATGGCCACAGCTGCTCTCACGCCTCACCGACCCTCGCACCACCTTCACCACACTCCGGCGAAGCTCCTTGCGTTGTCTGATGTGGCCGTGAGGCTGTCTTCATGATTTCAGGTCTCAGCCTCCTCGCCGCCATTGACAGTAGGTTGGAGCTGCTTCGCTGGCAGCTCCAAACTCGTTCAGCCCCAGGCAGCGCGGGGCACTTCCGTAGACATGCCCAGGTTCACAATTGGGGTCACGAGCCTTCGCTACTGCCCCAATTGCGCGAAGCCTTCTCCACGGGCGCCTGAGACTGGAGGTGGGACTTTAGTCCCACCTCATACGTGTGTGGCCTCGCGCCCACACTTAAATTGAAAAAGTGACATTAGCTGTTCGCCTTCGATACACAGGGGTCAAGTCCTTCGATACACGGGCGCCTTCGATACACAGGGGTCCCACCACACGCTCGCACCCGCCCTCGCCCGCGCTCACGCCCCGCGGGCCTGGGCCGAACCCGACTACCCGACCAAGCACTCCTCGCCCACCACCGCACGCGCGGTGGGCCTGGTCCCGGGCACGTTACCCGACCCGTATACCCGCGAATGCTCTGGGAGTGAACCTTTGAGAGAGAAATAGAGAGAGAGAGAGATGCGGGGAAGGGGTAGGGGTAGGTTTTGCACTAATAGTTGTGTGTGTGCGCAGGGAAGAAGGAAAAAGAAGGAAGAAGCAGGCGAAGGAAGAAGAAGAGAGGAGGAGGAGCTGAAGGAAAAGAAGACTTAGCCGCACTGAGCAGTTGCTGAAGAAGAAAGGATGGAGAGGAGCTGAAGGAAAAGAAGAAGAGCCGCACTGTAGCAAATGCACAGTGAAGTCGTCTAAGCACCGAGTCAGACAACGGAAGGTCAGCAGCCAGAGCAGGAAAGCAGGCAGGCTGAAGAAGAAGAAAAGAAGAAAGTAGAAAATCATAGATGAAGAAAGGAGGAAGACTTAGCAGTTGAAGGAAATCAGAGGGAAGGCAGAAGCCTCTGCAGCCGCAGGAAAAGAAGAAGAGAAGAAAATTAGAGAGGAAGAAATGAGAAAGAGGAACCACAGAAGCAGAGAAGAAGAAAGAAAAAGAAAGAAGAGAAAGACAGAAAGAGAAGAGGAAAAAGCCAATTCTTTCTCTCTCTCTTAATTTTGTAAAACCTTATATTGAGAATTTATAGGCTTCTAGAATTATAGTTGCTCACTGAGTTCGACCTCGGGAAACTTGTCATTCCGAGTAATAAATTGTATTAAACTGGTAACTGTTCTTGTCATATACTCCAACGACTGTAATTACCATAGCGACAAAGGACTGCACCAGTCGTGATGGCTCATGTTGCCCAAAGTTTGGCAACAACTGCATGCCTTATAGTGACTGTATGCGTCCTTGAAGATAGTGGGCCAGTAAAAGCCACACTAGAGGATTTTTTATGCGGTTTTATGCCCAGAAAAATGGCCACCGCTTGCTTGGTCATGACAGAAAGAGAGAATGTCATTGATTTCGACCTCCGGGACACATCTCCAGATAATTTGGTCAGCACCTATGCAGAATAAGTACGGATCTTCCCAAATGTAATATTTGGCATTGGAGCGTAATTTGTCCTTCTTGGCCTTCGGCCAATCAAAAGGGATCTAGTGTGATGCCAAGTAATTTACTATATCACTAAACCATGGAAACCCAGTACCAATAGTCAAGAGGTGCTCATCAGGAAAATACTCCGTGATAGGTCCAGACGGGTCGATGATCTCAGAAGGAAGGCGGGACAAGTGGTTAGCTACCACGTTCTGTCTTCCTGCCTTGTCGCGAATCTCGAGGTCAAATTCTTGCAACAGCAAGATCCATCGGATTAAACGAGGCTTCGCGTCTTTCTTCACAAGGAGATGTCTCACAGTTGTGTGATCCGAGTAGATTATAACATGAGAACCCAGGAGATAAGATCTGAATTTTTCAAGGGCAGATACTACAGCTAGCTCTTTCTCCGTAACCGTGTAGTTATGATAAGCCTCATCAAGTGTCTTACTAGCGTAGTAGATGACCACGGGTTTCCTGTCAATCTTTTGCCCCAGAATTGCTCCAACAGCGAAGTCAGATGCATTACACATGATGTCAAAGGGTTGAGACCAATCAGGGGACTGTAGGATCGGGGCTTGGGTAACTCGGTCACAGAAGATCTCAAAAGCTTGAATGCATTCCTTGGAAATTTCAAAGGGTACATCCTTGGAGAGAAGAGTGGTCAGGGGACGTGCGATTTTCGAGAAATCAGGGATGAAATGATGGTAAAAATCGACGTGCTCCAAAAAAGATCGGATGTCCCTGATCGAGCTAGGCATAGGAAGTTTAGAAATCAGGTTAACCTTGGCTTGATCCACTTGGATGCCTCTCTCAGAAATCAAGTGTCCTAGGATGATCCCCTCAGACACCATAAAGTGACTCTTTTCCCAGGAAAGAACCAGATTTACGTCAATGCAACGCCTGAGTATGTGAACCAAGTGCTGGAGGCAATCGTCAAATGATGCCCAAAAACTGAGAACTCATCCATGAAGACTTCCAGATAATCACCTACCATATCAGAGAATATGACAAGCATGCACCGCTGAAAAGTTGCGGGTGCATTGCAGAGATCGAAAGGCATCCTTCAGAACGCGTATGTCCCAAAGGGGCAGGTGAACGTGGTCTTCTCTTGGTCTTCTGGATGAATCGCCACTTGTTTGTAACCGGAGCACCCGTCAAGAAAGCAGAAGAATCTATTTCCCGCTAGTTTTTCGAGAATCTGATCAATAAACGGTAGTGGGAAATGATCCTTCTTCGTGGAGGAGTTGAGTCTTCGGTAATCTATGCAGACTCTCCACGAGTTGGCTATATGGGTAGGTATGACCTCTTCGGTCTCAGTCGTGATGGTGGTGAGCCTTGCCTTCTTAGGCACAACGTGGATTGGGCTCATCCAGTGACTGTCGGAGATCGGTTAGATGATCCCTGCATCTAGCCACTTAATGATCTCCTTTTTCACGACCTCCTGCAGATTAGGGTTCAGACATCTCTGCATCTCACGTGAAGGTCGTGCGCCCTCTTCAGAATAGATGTGGTGTGTGCAATAAGGGGGACTTATTCCAGTCAAATCATCGAGAGTCCAACCAATGGCTCTGCGATGTTGCTGGAGAATAGCAATCAGACGGGATTCCTGGTCAGGTGTGGTTTGGAGTTTATAATCACTGGAAGTGTCTGATTGGAACCTAGAAAGACATATTTCAAATGATCGGGAAGGGGCTTGAGTTCCAGAACAGGGTTATCAGCAGCAGCGGGTGGGTTAGAGTGGGTGTGGGGAACAAGGGTAGGAGTTATGGGTTTGTCTTGATCAAGTTCTGACTCCTCTAATTGCAATTTTGGATCTTCTTGTGGTTGATGAGGGATAATCATGTTGTCCTCAATTTGTGGTTCATCAACCACGGCTCTGATGTCATAAATTTGCTCTATCACACCGCAATTAATCCCTTGTTGGGTCTTAAAGATATCAATCATAAGAGTATGATTCCCAAATTTTAGCTCTATTTGGCCCTCTTCACAACTTATGTTGGCCCTTGCAGTAGCCAGGAAAGATCTCCCTAGTATGATTGGTGTATCCCTTGGATTCTCAGGTGCGTCTATGTCTAGAACCATAAAATCTATAGGGAAGTAGAAATCCCGCACCCTAACAATAACATCCTCAAGAATTCCCTTAGGTGACTTAATGGATCGATCAGGTAATTGGAATGTCACCTCAGTTGGTTTTAGTTCAGATTCTTCTAGGTGGTTAAGCAGGGATGTGGGTATCAGGTTTATGGAGGCACCTAGGTCTAATAATGCTCTATCAAATTGGGTTTCACCAATCTTACATGAAATCAGGGGAGTGCTTGGGTCTTTTGCCTTTGGTGGGAGTTTACTCAGGATCACAGAGATGGCTTGCTCTAATAGTACAATTGGACTCCCACTTTTGGTTCGCGGCTTACGCTGGGGGGTACACACGTTTTTCAGGAATCTTGCGTAAGTCGGTACGTGGCGGATTGCATCCATCAAGGGGATGTTTATTTGGACCTGTTCAAAGAGCTTGATTAGGTCCTTCTCAGGAGCCACGTGTTTAGTTGTCCTCTTTCCCTTGGTCAAGGCCTCTAGAAATGGAACCTTGGTTTAGCTGTCCTCAGGAGCCACGCCGACCACTGGGCCACCTTCGCCGTGTCATGGCGAAGCTTTTTGTGTAATCTGACGAGGCCGTGAGGCCGTTTGCCTGTGGACAGGTGTCGACACCCCTCTGCCATTGGAGCAAATCTTGGAGCAAGCTTGCAAGCTGCTCTAGACTTCACTAGCCCCAGGTGCCAGCCCAGGTCGTGCGGAACATCTTCGGGCACGACTCCAGACCACCAATTGCAACCACAAGCCCTTGCATCTGCTGCAATCGAGCGCATCAGCTGCTACGGGCATGCGCGAGAAGAAGGTAGGACATTTAGTCCCACCGCAGAAGCTGACAAGCGGGAGGCGCCACATAAATTGAAAAAGTGCCATAGCCTTGTCGCCTCAGATCCTCGGGGTGAGGTCCCACTCACCCGATCCGGTCTCGTCCGCGATCACGCCCTGCGAACCTGGCCTGACCCGACAACCCATGCACTCATCACCCACCACCGCACGCCGGTGGGCTTGGTCCCGGGCACGCATGCCCGACTCGTTTACCCGAGAAAGGCTCTGGGAGAGCTGTCTTGAGAGTGAAATAGAGAGATAGAGAGAGACGCGGGGAGGGTAGGGGTAGGTTTTGCTTCACTCTGTGCAGGGAAAGAAGGAGAAGGTAGGAGCAGCTAAGGGAGAAGAAGGTGCTGCTAAAGAGGAGGAGGCGCAGTAGAGAGCAGCTGAAGGAAGGACTTAGCCGCAGAAAGAAGAAAGAAGAAGAAGGCAGAGGAAGGAGCCGAAGAAGAAGGAGGAGGCGCAACAACTCAAGAAGAGAAGAAAAGAAGAAGCCAAGAGAAGAAAGCAAAAGAAAGAGAGAAGCAATCGTAGACAAAGAAGGCAGAAGGAAAGGAAGAAGAATAGGGAAGACAAAAAAGAAGACTCACTGTAGCAATCTACAAGATAAGCCGTCTGATTCACAAAATCGGACGTCTGAGAAAAGATAAACAAAGAAAGAAAGAAGGAAAAGGGTGCGGCTAAGAAGAGAAAAGAAAAGTAGGAAAGAGAAGAAGGGTGAAGCCATCAATAGTTCCTCTCCCATTTCTATTTTCTTTAGTTTTCTTATACATAAACGTTCACTTACATCCTTGTTAAATATTACATTTTAAGAATTGTGATTTTTTACTTCTAAATACCAATTTGTTCCCTGAGTTCGACCTCGGAATTTTTGAATTTCGAGTAATAAAAATTTATAATCGTTTATACGACGTTTTCAAATATACTGCAATGAATGTCCTTTTAAAAACATGATATCGTCGTAGAATTCGATTACCCGCCCACTGGAAATTGGGGTGATTTCGCCATCTAGGGTTGTAGGTGTTGGAAAATGGGTCATTTTAGATGGAATTGAGGTCCTCGCAGGTTTGAGGAGCCTCAGAAAAGTCAGAGTATGGGGTTTCAGAGTTCCCCCGACTAGCATAGAGTGGATCAAAGGTCCCTCCGATCCGGGAGTCAGATGGGGGTGGATACGGGTCCATCCCCTAAGAAGATCGGTGATAGATGTTTTACACAGTTTCCCTCGTGAGAGGTGACTGTGCGAAAGAGTTCTGCGTAGAGGTGGCTAGCTGCAAATGCCGAGTCAGCTCGTCCACCTTCTTCTCTATGATAGAGACCTTGTCCAACCGACTGCCCATCAGCTTCAAGTCGACAGATGCGGACAGGCCCTGCGTCTCATGTGCTCCCCTAAGATTCGTCGATGCGCAAGCTGATGAGAACCTCATCGTGAACCCTAATTAGCACATTTTTACCTAATAAATTGAACAAAAGCTCCTACATAACCTAAGGGAAGGCCTAAATCAGGGAATTGTTAATCAGAGAATAAAACATTATACAAGGGGAAAAACTGTAATTTTACCATTATAGTGCATGAACAGGATTTCTAAGGGTCTAGACATAGGTCAAGTGAACCTAATAACGGAAAAAGTGGGATGGTTTGGTCAGAAAAGGGTTGTGATGAAATCTGGGAATTAAATGACATTCTACAACCCTAAAATAAACTCACTTTAATTCATGAAGTTTCAGGCAAGATAAGAATCCTCTAAACCCTCTAAAATTCATGAAAAAGTATCTCCTAGGGCTTAGAACCTTCAATTTGGCCTTTGGAACCTATTTTGACCTAGATTGAGGTACATACCCAATTTTTGACCTAATTTGGATTTTTATGCAAAATATCCATTCAAATGTGGTCAAACCTAAAATCCAACTTCACCATTGGATTCCTTAGGTCTAAATTAGGTTTATACCAAAATTTGGACCTAAGGGAAGGTCGTCTTGACCCACTTTACACAATGGTCCTCAATAATTACTTTCTAATCCTTAACTTTTTGAAACCTTGCAATTACCCCATCAACTTTCCTGTCATTTTCTTCAATCTGGTCCTTCTTCCACCTGCAGCAGCAGGCCATACCTCCGGCGACTTTGTGCAGAGGATGGCGCCGCGCATCAAGGGGGAGCCGGCCCCAAATTTGAAAGGGAGACTCTGCGATGTCTCCTGCCGCATGGGCCGGCTCTCATGCCCTGTCGACCGCCATACGTCTCATGCAAACGCCCGAGAGGCATGCATCTCCGTTTGCCACAACTTCGGCGAGGTTTTTCCCGCCGCTTTTGCACACCTCCCGACCAGCTCTAGCCTATTTAAGGAGCGGCACACCTCGCCTGCATCCTAATAGCTTCGTTTGGCCTGAGATCCCCCCTCCTATTCATCTCCCACCAACTCCGACTAACTGCCAGAGCTTCCAGCGACATTCCCTCTCCTTTCTCATCGCCCTGCCACCCTACCAGTGGCAGGGTTAACTCCGCCATCCTCTGCTGCGTCACGCCGTACCAGCGGGCGCCCTCCAGCCCCTCTTCCTCGTCGCCGTTCTCTCCCCCTGGCACATTCGTCTCCGGCGACGGCAACATCGACCTCTCGCCACCTCCACATCCCCTCCTTCACTCTGGACTCACAGCTAAGTCCCTCTCACCCTCCTCTTTATTTCCCCTCTGCCAATTTGTTATTTCAACCCCTCGACAACCGCAAGCCACAACCATCTCCTCCACCTCCGGCAGATCACCAGAGAGGTGTCTCTGTCACCTCCCCACACCCATCCACCTCGCCAGACCCCTCAGAAGCATCACCTCCACCCACTAATCATCCTGCGACCACTATCGCGCTACCCACTGAAACCCTTCCCCGAACACACCCACTTGCACGCACACAGTGTGCCCTAGGCACACGTGCATAGGCGACATCACACCATGCTGACCCCCGAGTTATCTTCACTGTCCTCTGGTGAAGCTCGTCAAGTGTTCTGACAGGGCCGCAAGGCCGTATTCGTGGATTCAGGTCCCGAGCTTTCGCCGCCATTGACGCCGAGCTTGGAGCAAGCTCGCAAGCTCCAAGCCCTTCCATCTCCAGGAGACGAGCCCAGGTTGCGCGGAAGACTTCCACGCATAGCTTCAGGTCTTCAATTGGCGTCTGAAGCCTTTGTTGGAGTGGCGATTGCTCGCGCAGGCACGCGACAAGGAGGTGGAAAGTCCCACCTCGGGGGTTTGTGGGCGCCCCATGGTGCATAAATTGAAAAAGTGACTCAGGCTTATCGCCTCAGTCATACGGGGTGAGGTTCCTCTCACCCGCTCACTCGGCTTTGTCTGCGATCCCCTCCCCCCGCAGACCTGGCCCGACCCGTTTACCTAAGCCTAGCACACCTTGCCCACCACAGCATGCCGGTGGGCCTGGTCCCGGGTGCGTTAACTCAACCTGTATACCCGAGTAGGCTCTGGGAGAGCAAACCCGAGAACGAAATAAAGAGAGAGAGATGTGGGGAGGGTAGGGGTTAGGTTTTGCCTAACCATGCCTATGCAGGGAAACTGAAAGAGGAGGAAGAGGAAACAGGAGAAGAAGCGGCTGAGGACTTAGCTGCGAAAGCAGCTGCAGCCGAAGAGAAGAGAAGAAGAAGACTTAGGTGCAGAAGCAGAGGAAAAGGAAGAGAAAGAAGAAGACATGCTGAAGTAGAAGAAGAGGAAGGGGAGAAGCCAACTGAGGAAGGAAGAAAGAGGAAGCTGTTGCAAAGAAGAAGGCTAAGTAAGGAAAAGAAGAAGAGAAGAAGAAAAAGCCAAGGAGGGCAGAAGCAGCAGTAGTAGAGAAAGGAAGAAGAAGGAGACGTGCACTGTAGCAAGTGACTACTTAAGGCGTCTGATTCCCAGAATTAAATGTCTGAAGACTGAAAGAAGAGAAAGACGGACAGAGAAGAAAGAGAGAAGAAAAGAAAAGAGAAGAAACATTTTTTGTTTCCTTTCTCTCTAGTTGTTCTTTTGTAAAACAGTGTATTATTGTAAATTGTGATTTTCCACGCTTCTAAAATCAAGCTTGCTCCCTGAGTTCAACATCGGAGAATTTTTGAACTATTCGAGTAATAAAATCTAATCAAACTCGGTGACGATCCCAAAAAGATCGCCACCACGGGCATTCG
This sequence comes from Thalassia testudinum, assembly GCA_037157565.1. Taxonomy (NCBI): domain Eukaryota; kingdom Viridiplantae; phylum Streptophyta; class Magnoliopsida; order Alismatales; family Hydrocharitaceae; genus Thalassia; species Thalassia testudinum. Next base: position 1,308,304 of record JAZHRO010000038.1, read on the forward strand.
TCTAGTCGAATAAGCCCATGGAGTCATTATTGATGGAGTTCTCACATATATTCTCGCTAATCTCCCACACCGTCTCCTCATGCTGACCCATGATGTTTCCTCCACAGGTTGCATTGACGAATAATCGAATGTCCTCACAGAGTCCCTGGTAAAAAGACTGGACTTGTTCCCATTTAGGAACTCCGTGATAGGGGCACTTTCGCATGAGATCCAAGAATCGGTCCCATGCCTCATGAAGAGGTTCTCCCGTTTGTTGGGTGAAATGAGTGATCTGGTGGCGCAAGGCATTTGTCCGACCAACGGGAAAGAACTTCAAAAAGTCAGACTGAAGTTCATCCCATGTGTTGATCGGGCGAGTCTGAGTTTGATACCAATGACCAGCCTTGTCCATGAGGGAGAAAGAAAACATCTTCATGAATAGAATATCCCGGTTTTGTGCATCTGACTCGAATGTCTGGGCCAGATGCTTGAGCTGTTTAATATGCTGGAATGGATCCTCGGAGTTAGCTCATAGAATTTTGGTATGGCATAAATCATATTGGCCTTTAGTTCAGAATCAGGACCTCCAACCGGGATTCGAACTCGAGACTCGATTGCCACCATGGGACGCTGTGGTGGGTTCATGAAGTTTTGGAAGAGATCATTTAGGCGCTAAAGCTGGTGCTCAAGATTGTTTTCTTCTTCAACAGGTTGTGCCATGATGGAAGAAGGAGAACTTGGTTCTGAATCAAAGGAAAGATCTATGTGGTGGGGTTGCTGCACAAACAAGGGTACCGAGGCTTAGCCTCGGGGAGAGTGGATTTCTAAAGGAGGTCTTCAGGACCTCCTACCAAACATACACAGAAGGATTGGATATGATCAGAATGTGCTGGACCCAATCGAGACACCCAAAATATGCTTGGTGACTATAGAGGTTCAGGGTGGATGATACCCCTTAGTCAGAAAGGGCGTCCACTTGAGAAATACCTCGGCAGCCAGAGAGGGAGAGTCCTGCGAAGACCCTTACACTATAGCGTGTCCCCATGGGTTACAGGGTTTCCCCTACTCGACCTCTCTTGTCACTGAGATTCCAGGTAGACCAGAATGGGGACCTTGACCTTTTATGTCTACCTCTTTTAGTTAAGATCAAGGTGCTTAGGATTCCACTTGAACTTTAAGCCTTTTGAGTGCAAAGTGACCTAATTTTAAGGTTGGTTGACCCAAAGGATTAACTTCACCTCTTTGTTCCTTTGAGAGATCTTAGGTCCTTGCTTTTAGGGTTCAAATGGATTAAGAGCCTGATTTGCTTAAGGTTTTCCTTGGATAGATCTTTTCAAACAAGTCTTAGGCACACATCTTTTTGGAATTTTTGCTTCTTTTCTTAGAAGAAGATGTGTCTCTAAAACCCTTGCTTGTAATCCTTAAGTTGGCTCTATTTGGTCCAATTTAGTTGCCTCACAAATTGGTATCTAGGGCTTAATCAAGAAGGTTTTAGCCCTAGTTACCTTAAGTGGATGTGCAATTAAAATGTGTTGAAAGTAAAAATCAGGCAACTCTTGTGAATTACTAAATATAGAAATAGGTAGCCCTAGATTGATTTTTCTTTGTTTTTCCTTTTTAGATTTTGAGGGGATTAAGAGAGAGGGCTAATAAAAGTTTACCTGTTCCCTGGTGTGGTTGTTGTGCGACTATTTTTCTCTCCTCGGCTTTCGTGCAACAAACACAACAAAAGAGAGAAATTAAGTTAGTATTGAATCAGAAATTGTAATTAATGCTTCTAAAATGGCCGTTACTCCCTAGCAACGACGCCAAAATTTTTCACGCCGCGAGATCGTGTTTTAAAAGGACATTCATTGCAGTATAGTTTAAAGTCGTCGTATTAACAATTTACAATTTTATTTACTCGAAATTTAAAATATTCCGAAATCGAACTCAGTGAGCAAATTGGTATTTTAGAAACTAAATCACAATTTCAAATTACTCAAAAGATGATATGAATGCAATCCAATGTATATAAAAACTAAAGAGAGAAAATGAAAAAATAAATGCCTTTCTTCTCTCTCTCTCTCTCTCTCTCTCTCTCTCTCTCTTTTCTTCCTTCTTTCTCTTCTCTCTTTCTTTTCTTAGACGTCTGATTCTGTGAATCGGACGTCTTAACTGACGGATGCTATAGTACGTTCTCTTTCTTTCTTCTGCTTCTTCCTTCTGCCTTGAGCTTTGGCTGTGGCTCCTTCTATTCTTCTTTGTCTTCCTTTGTCTTCTTCTTCTTCTTCTTCTTCTTCTTTTCTTTGCTTCGCCTCCTCCTTCTTTTGCAGCTCCTTCTTCCTCTTCCTTTCTCTGCGGCTTCCTCCTTGGGTTCTTCTTCTTCTTTCTTCTGCTCTTGCTTCTCTCTTTCTTCTCTTCTCTGTCTTCTTGCGGCTAAGTCTCTGCCTCTCTTCTTTTCTTCTTCAGGTACCTTATTCTTCTTTTTCTTCTCTTCTTCTGCCTAGCCACTCCTGCTTCTTCTTCCCTACACACACACACACAGAAGCAAAACCTAGCCCCTACCCTCCCTTTATCTCTCTCTCTCTATTTCGCTCTTAGGAATGCTCCCCCAGAGCCTTTTCAGGTTATCGGGTCGAATATGCGTGCCCGGGACCAGGCCCACCAGCATGCGGTGGTGGGTGAGGAGTGCACAGGTTAGTCAAGTATACGGATCAGAGCTAGGTCTGCGTGGCGTGGGGTCATGGACGAGGCGGTGGGTGAGTCTGACCTCACCCCATGGTCAGGAGGCAATGAGCCTATGACAGTTTTTCACTTTATTCAGCTGTGCCAGCTCCTGATCTTCCGAGGTGGGACTAAATGACCCACCTTCCTCACAGGCGGCCGTAGCAAACGTTCGCATCCAATTGCAGAGGCTGCGTGGTCGTCGACTCCAATAGTTGGGTTGGAGATGTGCGTGAAGGAAGCCCGCATAGCCTGGGACTTGGAGCTTGGTGCCTGGAGTTCTGGACGAAGCTCTTGAGCTTACTTCGTGCTCTATCAATGGCGGCGAAGGCCTGACCCATGTCAACAAGAAAATGGCCTTGCGGCCTCGTCAAAACACACAGGGAGCTTCGCCTAGACACGGTGAAGGTGGGACGGTGGTCGGCATGGCACGAGGTGGCTTGAACATGCGTGCCTAGGTCACCTTGCGCGTGCGAATATGGGTGTGTTCGGGGGGCATTCTGGGTGTGTGGCGGAGAGATTGGAGTAGGGGGAAATGGTTAGTGAGGTGTTGCGGAGGTCGTAGGGTGGTTGGCGAGGTGGATGGAGGCATGGAGTGGTGGGAACAACTCGCTGGTGGTTTGGTCGGAGGTGGGAACGATGGTGGTGGTCAGTGGCAGTCGAGGGGGTCGAAAGTGTGAATTAAGAGAGGGGAAATGAAGAGGGGGGGAGTAAGAACTTATCTGTGGGTCTCTGGATGAGGGGGGGAGGCGGAGGGTGAGTGGCGCGTATTAGCCGTTGCCGGAGACGAAAGCCCTGAGGTGAGGATGACGGCGACGAGGAAGGGGTCGGAGGGGTGCGCGGGTACGGTGCGGTGTGGAGGAGCACAGCAGAGAGGACTTTGCTACTGGTATGGTGGCAGAGTGATGAGAGGTCGCTGGAGCCTGCGGGCAGATGATCGGAGACGAAGGAGGACGAATTTTGGGGGGTATCTACGGCCAAAATAGGCTTGCTTGATGTGGAGGGCTCTGGGTATGCTTATAAAGGCACGGGCAGAAGGAGAGTCGCAAGGAGGTGGCTAAAAGTCTTCGTCGGAGGCATGGCCGGAGTGAAACCCATACCTTTCGAGCGTTCGCACAAGAGGTACAAGGAACATTCTCACGGAATGAATTCAGTTTTAATATTTAGTCTAAATGTCGATAAGCTCAGAGAAAGAAAATCAAAGTGGTTGTGAAAGGTGATGGGATTATGAATGTTTGAAAGAAGGAAATGACATGTGTTGAAAGAATGGATAAGTAAAACTTCTTATCATTAATATGTAGTGTAGATACAGTTAAGTCCAAAGAAAAATTAGAGAAGTTGCAAAAGATGATATGAATGTAAATGTGATGTAAAAAAAATGACACACATGCATATATATATATATATATATATATATATATATATATATATATATATATATAGAAAGTTTTCTAACTTATTTCCTATTTTAAAATAGGTAAATTAATGAATTCATTCTTTTCTTTTTTTCTTTTTTGTTAAAATAAGATAATATTTAAAAGGAGCCCAAATACTATATCGTCTGGGAGTGGTTTTGTAGAGCGTAGCTGTAATTCCCCTGTGCACTCTCTCAAAAAACACCTGCTTCTTCCTCCTCTCTCCTCTCTTGGCTTCGCCCCACCTCCCCTACAATGCATCTGCTCCGAGCAATCGCTCGATCCTCATCACACCTCCGACCCTCGTCTCCTCTCCTTCGGAGACGCATCCCCATGTGCTTCTCGACACTCCCTTCTCCCAAAGACTGCACCTTTCCGGAGAAATCGCCATCCCCGTGCCAAGAAGAGAGCGAGGAACCCATCACCACGTGCTCATCCACCCTCCCTTCCCTTAAAGACCTCGTCTTCTTGGAGAAATCGCCATTCCCATGCCAAGAACAGAGCGAGGAGTCCATGCCTGCGTCCTCATCCACGCTCCCTTCTCCCGAAGACCGCGTCTTTCTGAAGGAAGCGCCATCTCCGTGCGAGGAAGAGAGCGAGGAGCCGCCGTGCGCGCTACCGGAGGGTGCCCTGACGGATAAAGACGGGGCCTTTTCGGAAGGAGAAGGGTGCCCAGATGAGCCACCGGAGCCCTTGTCGTTCAGGGTGGAGAGGCTTCCTCCGGGGGTCCCCGTGGCTTCGGCCTTCCAGAGGTGGATGGGAGAAGGGTTCTGTGTCCATAGAGGATATATTTTCCACTCCATCAATAGGCTCAGGAGGCTTAAGAAGACGAAGAGGGCGCTTGAGGTACCTTTTCGTTCTCTTTCCTGATGTCTTTGGGTGCTATGTTTTAGAGTTCCTTGCTTTCTTCATTCGATGTTCTTTTTTTTTCCCCTCATTTTTGTTTAGTTACATATGTGAGAAGTTAACCGCAGTGCAGATAAGTCAATTTGCTCTGCTTTGTTTGCTTCTGAGTTTGTTTACATGATTATTTGTTCAAATCAGAAATGTAACACATACATAAATCACCTTTGGATCTACCATTAATCTTATAGGGTGTCCCACTAGCTTCCTTAAGATCAAGGAAAGAAATCTCGCCTGTCTCTTTAACCGAAAAAAAATGTAGGTCAAAACTGGTGCAAACAATTCATCATAGAAGAGAGGACTCACCGAGTTCCCTTGTTTTCAAATAAGTACAGATAGAATGAAATCCGATAATCAATACTGGTGAGTGACAAAAGAATCATCGGACTTAAAACTCCGTAAAAAACCCAACAAGAGGTCCGACCACGTGAAAGTGTGGATCCGACCCGTCTATACCCAGAAAGGCCCGAATATAGGCGGGTTTGGGAAACCCAACCCGCTTAAGGATCCAATGCTAATTGGTGACAAGGAGAGCGAAAAAGTCTAACACGGCCATACATCAATAAATGATCGCATGATCGTCGCAATTAATAACGTGACAACATACATACCCTTGCAACGGGTGTATTCGGTCAAAAGATCTTGTGAAAGGACCAATTCCAGCACTATAAATAGCTAAGAGAGGCTCTCGAGGTCCTCCCTTAGCCAATCCGAGAGAAAGAGAGAGATTGTTTTATCATTTCTTGCTAGTGGATATTTGGGAGCACCACCCTCCTCCAAGACGTACACCCTTTCGTGGTGGAACTGGATCACCAATCCTCTTGTCTCATTGCGATTGCTTGTCTTTAGATCGTTGAGTTGGACACTTTGATCACTTAGGAGGTCCAATAAATTGACGTCGTCAGTGGGAAGCGATTATCAGTTGATAACGTTTCCTAGCTCGAGTCCTTCTAATGACTCCTACGACTAACAACTCCTCCCGTGTCGGCCCTGAGAAAGTGTCGGCCTAGGCAGAATTTAGTGTCTCGGTGTCCAAGAAACACCCTCAGCTGGCCAGGCCAAGCAAGGAGAAGCAGGGATTCCCCGACCGACTACTAGAGGACCTTGAGAAAGACCCTCTCCTGGAGATCCAGTCAAGGGAGGAACAGTATCAGGCTAGGCTGGCAACTCTTAGGATAAAAGAGCTCTCAGTCGTCGAGAAACTTCAGGAGATCAAACAGATCCGGAGTTCGGAAAAATCCCATTAGAGCCCTACCAATCGAGCCTTGAAAATGAATAGCAAATGTAATGTGGTACAATGAAGGATGAGAATGCCTGTTTGTGTGAATAGCTCAAAAAATTAAAATAAGAGCTTAGTAGCTAGAGATGGGAGGCTCCTCCCGATCAGCCTAAAATTCCTCGCTTGCCTTTATCGAGAGAGCACTTAGGGGCTCAACCCCTGGCGATCAGCAGCGGAGGCTCGATCCCTGAGATCGTACGCCAAGTCACCAGGGCAATGCAGGGTATACGCCCATGGGCTTACGTCACCACCTATCCTTTCACTGAGGAGGTGATGATGGCTCCCATGTCGAAAAAATTCAAGTAGCCCGTCATGGCCTAATATGATTGGACGACGGACCCCAATAGCTTCATTGGGAGTTACCGTCAGATGATGCTGATCCATGGTTGCCCCAACGTAGTACTTTACCGAGTATTCCCGTCCTACCTGTCTGGCATGGCCCATGGGTGGTTAAATGAACCATCGGCCAGACAAATTACATGCTTTCAAAAACTGGTAAACAAATTTTACCAGTACTTTATTAGGCAGTAGAGGGTTAGAGATAACCCTGAGAGGCTGTCGGAGATCCGGCAGTGGAAGAGTGAATCTTTTCGGTCTTACCTGGACCGATTTAAGGCCCAGTATTTCAAATGCAAGTGGCCTTACGATTCCATTACCATCCAATGCTTCAAGTCAGGACTCCTGACTCATAGATTTTGGTATGATATCGATGATTTTCCGCTCAGAGATATGGCAGAGCTCTGGGATAGAGCCACAAGGTTCGCAGAGCAGGACGATTCTTTCTTCTTCTGCAGTTGGCTGGCAGAGGGATACGGAGACGATGCCAGCCCGGTTAAAGAGAAGCAGGCCTCGGGAGATTCCGCCCCCATCTCCATCCGCGGAAGCAGCTGCTTCAACAAGCACAAAGTCAGCTTCCCAGAGTGGAGAAATGATTGGCCAACTAAGGGTTGAAATAGTGGACCCCGCCAGCCTAGGCGGGATTACTTTGAAGAATACACTCCCCTTATAAACCAGGTGGACGTGTTGGTGGAAGTATGGTCTACAGACAAAGACCTGTTACCTCCGCCTAAGTCGTTGAAACAGAAGGTCGATTCCAGGCCCTATTGCAAATACCACAAGACCTGGGGGCACGCCACCGAAGACTGTCGAGATCTATGGGACCATATCGAGTCTCAGATCTGGCATGGAAATCTGACCTACTTCGTCAGGTGGAGTGAGGGCCAGGATAAGGGTAAAATGCTCATGGAGGATCCAGAAGACTACCACAATGAAAAGTTTCAGCAGTTCTGTGAAGTCAACATGGTCCTCATCGAGGGCCATGGGCTCAACAACACCTCAGCTCGCCGTCTCGAGCAGGTGTTTTCACCCCTGCTCTCCCCAGTTGAGTATCATCGCTAGGTTCTGGTGGTTATGCCTGGATTACCCCAAAATGTTCCCCTCCCGCCCTCTACGAGCGTGGAGGTTGAAATAATTTTCGGGGTCAACGCTGCCCCGGATCAGCAACTCACCTCCTTTGGGTAGGCAGCCTGTAGCACGTTCGCCACTCTTTGGTGGGGTGAGAGGCCTCGTTAAGCATGCGGCCTCCAGATTGTTTACCTCTCTATCGAACCTAGCAGAGCACACTGACCCGCTGTTGGTAACACTCCTACTAGTGGGACAACAGCAACCCTGGCTCCTCGTGGACGAAGGCAGTGCTGTTGACATCCTCTTCTCTAGAACACTACTCCGGTTGGGCTTCAAAGAAGAGCATCTTTCCCTGTTAACTCACTTGGTTGTAGGGTTTGGTAACCACAATGTGATGCCAAAAGGAGAGATCAACCTCCCCTTGTTCGTCTGCGATGGGGACATGCACCTCGATGGCTACGTTCATAGTGGCTGGACTGACGGTAGCATTCGATGGCATCCTTGGCTGCCCAACTACCCACTCATTCTGTCTAATTCCCTCTCAATACTTCCAATTCGTGCTTTTCCAGTCTCATTGTGGAGTAAGAATAGTACACGGGGATCAATCACCCAGACGCAAGCTCCTAAGGATCGAGCTAGAACGATCCATGGAGCTGAGGCCCCCTAAGCCACATAAATGGAGGAAGAAGAGAAACCAAGACCAAGCAATCGAGTAGGAGATAAACCCAGTTGATTCGCCAGCGACTTTGGGACTGCAGCCAGTCTCTTCAGCCATGGCTATACAGATGTATCCTGACGACGCTACCAAGCTCGTCTAGGTCGGAGCAGACCTTGACCCCTCCGAAGTATAGGAGTTGTTGCTCCTGCTTCGGACCAACGTAGACATTTTCACTTGGTCCGCCAACGATCTGCCGAGAGTAAATCCGTCCCTAATTCAGCACCATCTGAACATCTAGGCGAGCACCCGCACGGTTAAACAGGCGCGCTGACACAAATCAGCCGAGCAATGGCAAGCGGTGGAGGCTGAAGTCCAAAAGGTACTTGAAGGCGGATTCATCGAAGAATTCTTATATCTGGCATGGTTGAACGTGGTCATGGTGAAGAAGGCTAACAGTAAGTGGCGCATGTGCATGGACTTCAATAACCTCAACAAAGCCTGTTCAAAGGATGAATTCCCCTTATCAAAGGTCGATGCTCTGGTGGACTTTTGCAGCGGACAATCGCACGTCCTTCTTGGACGCCTACAACAGGTATGACTAGATAAAGCTCCAGCCGACAAACCTCACATCTCGTTTATCATTGATAGGAGTCTGTTTCAATATAGAGTCATGCCCTTTGGCTTGAAAAACGTTGGTGCAACTTACCAGCGACTTGTAAATATGATTTTCTCTAAAATAATAGGAAAGTCGTTTGAAGTGTATATAGATGATATGCTTGTAAAAGGATTTAGCTTCTTTTAGCACTTAGAATATTTGGCAGAGGTGTTCCAAATATTAAGGGACACCTGCCTTCGGCTGAATCCTGAGAAATGTACCTTCAGGGTCTCAGCCGACAAATTTCTGGGGTTCTTGATCTCCAATAGAGGAATTGAAGCCAACCCTGACGAGATCCAGATGATCATGGACCTTCTGTCACCAAGTATGCTAAAAGGGATGCAGTCACTGGTTGGCAAAATCGCCTTTTTAGGCCGATTCTTGTCTCAATCTTCTGACAAGTGCCTCCCCTTCTTCGAGTGCATCAAGAAGGGTAAAGGTTATACTACTGCTCATTGGACTCCTCACAGTCAAAAGGCCATGCAGGACATCAAAGAGGTGCTCTGGAGCCCTCTATCCTGACGGTCCCTGACCAGGAGAAAGCTTTTCTTTGTACCTGGCGTCATCTCTAACTGCCGTCAGCGTCATCCTAGTTGGCGAACGAAAAGGGGCACAACAATTGGTATACTTCATTTGCAAAACGTATCAAGCTGCGAAAGCTAAGTATACGGTGATCAAGAGGCTTGGGTTGGCCCTGGTAACCGTCGCTAGAAAACTACACTCATATTTTCAAGCTCATACTATAATCGTTCTGTCCGACTATCCCCTGTGGTGGATGTTACATAAGCCCACGAGGTCAGCATGACAGATAAAATGTGCTATGGAGTTGGCCAAATTTGATATTCAGTACCGCCCGAGGAAGGCAATAAAGGGGCAAGTCTTGGCGGACTTTGTGGCGGAATTCACAGACTCAAATGCCTCCCTCACTCTGCCCTGGAAATTATATGTAGACGGCTCATCAATGACAGCCGGGTTCGGGGCCGGCATAGCTTTGATCGCCTTAGACGACATTACGCATGAGTATGCCATCAAATTGGTTTTTCCAGCATCCAATAACCAGGCAGAGTATGAGGCCATGTTGCTGGCATTCGGGTAGCCAAATCAAAAGATGTTTCCTCCCTCGAGGTCTGCACGGATTTCCAACTGGTCGTCAATCAGGTCATTGATAAATATCAGGTTAGGGATCCAAACATGATCCTGTACACCGATAAGGTCAAGGAGGAGTTGTCCGACTTCAGAATCGTCTCAATCAACCGGATACCTCGATCCGACAACCCCCTGGCCAATGCCTTAGCCCGCTTAGCTTTAGCTATCCCTTTTGACCAAGTCACTCCCAAATTGTTCACAGTGGAGCAATTCTAATCATGGATGGGCCCCATTGTGATCTACTTGAACATTGGCGAGCTGCTCTCAAGGGAATCACGCCCCAGGGCATTTTGCCTGAAAGCCTCTAAGTACACTTTGATAGATGGGCAAATGTACAAGAAGGGTTTCTCCACCCCCTTGCTGTGTTGCCTTACAAAGGAAGAAGCATCTCAAGCCCTCCAAGAGGCTAATGGCGGTACTTGCGGCACCACGAGGGGCATAAAGTCCTCTTGGGATGGCTATTCCAGGCGGGATATTTTTGACCCCAGATGAAGCAGCAGTGCAAAGACTTTGTCCACAGGTGTGATAAGTGCCAGCGCTTTGCTACTCTACACAACTTGTCGCTTGGAAAGCTGGTCCCTATAATGTCACCCATCTCCTTTGCCAAATGGAGGATGGACTTCATTGGACCTTTTCCGTTAGCGCTGGCTCAGAAACGGTTCATACTGGGGTTAGTTGACTACTTCTCTAAGTGGGTCGAAGTCGAGGTCATGGCTGATAGGGTTATCTCTTTTATCCGCAAGAATATTATAGCTCGATATGGGATACCTCAGTACATTATCACGGACAATGGCACCCAGTTCGCCTGCAGAAAATTCAAGGAATTCTGCACCAGCTGGGATGCCCCCTATGCTTCACATCCGTGGGACACCCCCAGGCGAACAACCAGATGGAGGTAACCAATCGCACCATCATCTCGGCACTTAAACATCTGATACATTTAGCTAAAGGGAGATGGGTGGATGAGCTGTTGGACGTACTGTGGGGCTACACGACATGCTAGAGGACTTCCACAGGCCATGCACCATTTACCTTGGTGTACGACATGGAAGCTCGACACCCCATTGAGAAGATCCTCCCTACCTATCGGACACAACTCTATGACCTTGCTACCAATGACGATCATATCTGCTTAGCCTTAGACCTCGTGGATGAACTAAAGGAAGAGGCGTTGGAAGCATCCCTTAAGTACAAGAAAGCGACTGTGGCTACTTACAACAGGCGGGTCTGCAAAAGGGCGTTCTCCGAAGGAGACTTAGTCTTGCAGAGGTGTGAAATCTCCATGCCAAGCAAATCGGGTGGAGAACTAGATGCCACTTGGGAAGGGCCTTACAAAATTTGTACGAATAGTCCGTGTGACTTACAAATTATAGATCCTAGGCAGTGAAACGATCCCTCGTACTTGGTATGCAAGTAACTTACGTTTGTATCATGTATGAAAAGAAAACGCAATAGAAATAAAAACTTTTCTTTCTTTGAAAGTTGTGCCCACTACATCATTCCTGGCAAAACAAAAGGAAAAGATAATAGGACCACTCTGAAGACTAAGTGACTTCACTCCTAGTCTTCGAAGATGTCCACTCCGGGTGTTTTGGGCGGCGACGAGGCGGCACGAGGAGAGCTACTTGACTGCATTAGCAATGCCGCAGCCTCTAACGGACCCGGTTTGGGCATCTCCTCAGCTGCTGGGCTTCGCGGCTGGCTCGTGGGCTCCAACTGTTCGTCGGGCGGTTCTATAGGAACCTTGTCCATAATGTGATCGTCAGCTTTTTGATGGTCATACATGGACAAAAATTGGTCCATAGACCAACCACACAGCTCCTCCATCGAGGTACGTTTGCCCTCGAGCAGGGCTTGTACTGCTGCCAAGGTGTGTTTCCCCACCTCCCTCGATAAGGCCTCCCGATTCTCCTCCATGGACGGGTCAGTAGCAAACAATCCCATCACCATGTCGGGATCGAGCTTCGATTGGCTAGCGTTCTCCAACTCAAGCACCGTCTTGCCTCAGTCCTCCGCGAGATGCTGAGCCTTGCCAAGGTCTGCTTTCAGCGCCTCCTCACTTGCCGACATCTTGGCAAGTTTGTTAATAGCCGCGCCCAAGCGAAGGCATTCTTCCTGAAGGTTCGCTTCATAGCCCTCCACAACTGAAGAGCGCTCGGCTCTTAGCACTTGCACCTCCTCATTTAGGGAAAGGACGTTGGTGCAGGAAGTTTGCAGGCGCTTGGATAAGTCTTGCAGAGCCACGACTTCAGTCTTGTGCACTCCAATAAGACACGCCTCCATCTTCTCGCCCATGGCGACAATCCACCTCAAAGCCTGGTGGGCCTTCCTCAGCTCCTCTAGTCGGGAAACTTGGTGGGCCACCTACTGCTGCGATTGCAGCTTGTAAAGGGTGTCCTCTGCTCTCCTCTTTGCCTTTTCTCGGGCGGCAGTTGCCTCCTCCAAATGGCGGGCAAAGTCGTGCTGCTCTGCCCTGGTCGTCACGGCCAACTTCGCAGTCATTTCAGCCGCCCTGAAAGACTCGCCAAGCCTAGTGACGTCGGCCAGAGCATCGCCACGTGGAACAAAAGTTGTCCCGAGAAGCTCGACTTGCTTAGAACCATGGGTGGGTGTAAGGAGAATATTCCTCCTCAAAGGGTAAGTAAAGGGCAAATAAGACAAGGCTTCTGCTCGAAGGTAGTAGTGGAACACATGGTTTAGGTGCATGCCTCCCAGTCGGAAGGCGGCCCAAAATATGGCATCCTCCAAATGCCGGATGAGCTGCCTCTCCACGCTAAGCCCTTAGCCCGAATCGCCTGACCTGCCTGAATTGCCCACAGGGATCGGGACTGCCCGGCAAGGTGTGGGCCCTGCATTAGCAGCTTCCAGAATGGATCCCTTAGTGGATCCGACCATCTGGCCTATCAGCCCAGGCCCCCTCTCCTGGAAGGGTTGACTAGCATTCTTGCCTCCGTTGAACTTCGCCTATAGTGCTGCTGCGCAAAAATGCTCCCACTAAGGAAGCCCCCTGTCATGGCCACCTCCTGCGCTAGCCGAGAGAAGGCACCGGTTGATCCGGACAGGCGTTGGATGCACTCGCTCCACCTAACCGAGCCTTTTCCACTGAAGCAGCAGGCGGAGGATCGAGGATAACACATCCCTTTGGCGGTTTGGGCGAGCTTAAGGGGGTGGGCGAATCCACTGAGGCTTTCCCCGCCTCAGCCCTGTCGAACTCTCACGAGCGGACGCTGGCTGAAACTCCCTGGACCCACCCCTCTTTGGGTGCTTGAGAGGGGTCTCTACCTTCTCGCTCCCCCTCACCTCCTTCCTCTTGGGCTCCTTGGAGTGAGAGGGTTGGCTTCCCTCGCTTTGCTCCATGAGCCTTTCCTCCCTATGGTGCGACTGATGCTAAGAGGAACTGTTGCCTCGACGCCTGGGAGTATCTGGTCGAGTAAATTGGCTAAAGGCTGCAAAGAAACAACAGAACTATCAAGTCATTAAGTAATGAGCGAGGATGATACGCGTTCTAAAGCTATCACCTCCCCCTATTTACATTGTGTGGGATAAGAATCTGCAACCCACGACAAAGCCGCCCGGACGTCGTCCCGCTTGAGCCCCAAACGGGCAATCAGCTCGAAGTCAATAATTCTATCAGCGTCTGCTTAAGCAGCTAGATCAAGCTCCTCAGGCCTAGGCAGCAGGTCCTTATCAAACAGACCTTACTAGGTATAAGGGGCGTTGTGACCCTATCCGAGGACCAGGAAAAAATGGCAGTCATACCCCTTCAAACTATCGGGCAGTTCAACTATTCGGTACTGTGTGCCGGCTGTACAGCATGTAAGTACCACATGAAGGCTTCCCCTTCTTAACCTTAAGGGGAATAAGACCAAAAAGCAGGCGGAATAAAGTCAGGTGGGGGACAATTCGCAAATGGAAACTGATAATGGTAAAAACATTCAACATTGGCCAACAATTGAGGCTAAGTTGAGTGGAGGCTAGGCGGTAGTACCAAAGGAATGAACATAAGAAGGGATTCAAAGGAATCCGAACGTCATATTCGATGCCATATTTACAAATGATGAACGAGTCCTTAGACCCGTCTGAGCATAGGCGGGTCTGTGACCCACAAGGGTGGAATAGAACTTTATCGAGTTCGTAATCACTCAAAAATATCTTAATAGCGGAATGAATACGAAAGTCGGAAGCAAAGGTGTAAAGCTCCATCGTCTCAAGTGAGATGCCAGATGAAAACGAGGTAGACTTACCCTTGCCCGCGAGTCCAGACATTACGGATAGCATCTCTGACACTCACCGGGGAAAGAAGCTCTGAGAAAACAACCTCCTTGTGCCTCGCTTGAGAAGAAAGGGCCCGCACCAGTGACGAAGTGCGCTCACAAAGAGGTAGGTTGGGCATTAACTATGCCCCACACCTTCTATTTATAACCCCTGTACTGGGCGGTTCCCCCTTGTGGGGCACAAATTTCAAAAAATAAAATCCTGTGGATACGATGCGGGTTTCAAAAAATACCCTTTTAAGTTAGGGATAGCTCGATAATCATTACCAACATTAAATGCTTGTGCATGCATACCTCACACAGCAATAATGTCGGTCACATCCTTGTCAAGTGCGGTATTATAGGCCTTTACGCCTTATCATGACAACAATTAATGCTGATCTTGTCATACAAGACAAAAATTAAATCCTGTAGTAATTGGCCATTCCAAGCAGTAGTATAACCGGCAGATGCGCTTGAAGCCACCTCTTCAGGTTTGCAGTATAACAGGCGGACGCACCTCAAGTCGCATCTTTAGGCCGGCAGTATAACAGGCAGACGTGCTTGAAGTCGTCTCTTAAGGGAGGCAATAAAACAGGTGGACGCACCTGGAGCCGCCTTTTAAGGCCGATAGTAAAACAGGTGGACGCACCTAGAGCCGCCTTTTAAGGTCGACAGTAAAACAGGCGAATGCGCCTGAAGCCGTCTTTAAAGGCAAGCAACATAACAGGACACATCTCAACCTGCCTCTCACGGTTGGGAATAAAACAGGAGAATGCGCCTCACGTCGCCTGTTAAGGCTGGCAGAGAAAATAGGTGCCCACGTCCCTCTTACTGGCAAGCCACCTCTTTAATGTAGAATCGCCTCTCTAAAGACGACAACACTAAGATTGCCTTGGCCGCTTAAAATTGCAACTCCCGCTCCATAACAAATTCTCCCCCGCTTAAATAAAAAAGCAAGGGCACCATTTGGGGGCATCACCTATTGTGGAGTTTTAACCACTTTAGTTACTCTCTCAGCAGCATTTGCTAGCTAGAGAGTAAGGAGCATATGATGAGGGGCAAAAAGCGCCTTCGGACTTAAAACTTCGCGAAAAGCCAATAAGAGATCCGACCACCGGAAAGTGTGGATCCGACTCGCCTACAACTGGAAAGGCTCGAATATAGACGGTTCCGGGAAACTCGACCCGCCTAAGGATTTGACGCCAACCGGTGACAAGGAGAGAGTGAAAAAAGTCCAACATGGTCATATCATCAATAAATGATGGTATGACCATCGCAATTAATAACCTGACAACATACATACCACGGCAACGGGTGTATCCGGTCAGAAGATCTTGCGAAAGGACCAATCCTAGCACTATAAATAGCTAAGAGAGGCCCTCGAGGCCCTCCCTCAGGCAATCCGAGAGAAAAAGAGAGATTGTATTATCGTTTCTTGTTGGTGGATATTTGAGAGCATCCCCCTTTCCCTAGACATACACCCTTTCGTGGTGGAACTAGGTCACCAACCCTCTTGTCTTATTGTAATTGCTTGTCTTTAGATTGTTGAGTAGATTACTTAGGAGGTTCGATCAACTACCAATCTCATAGAAAAGATATATAAAAAATGATTTTTTCATAGAAATCTTATGCATCTCTTCTCCAACACAAGATATGTCATCAAAAGGATCTTGGATGACTCACCTTAGCATGAAAAATGGGATCTTTAAGAAAATGGATTCATATTGGAAGAGTACATAATTGCTCACACTAAGCCGTTCATTTTGGAACTAATTCAGGATTTTCCTTGGGAAGTATTGGGAAGAAATGAGGATGTAAAAATATCGATTTATACAGAGGAAGAGGTCCATGTCATCTATTCCACGTGCCATGGGTCCAAAAATCTATGATGGACAATTCACTTGCAATTAAATGGACATTACAAATGTCAGTGTTGTTGAGTTGTAAGGGTATTTGGTAATTTTATTTATCTTCAGGGATACTTATGTAATTAACTCAATCTTCTTTTAATAAAAGAGAGTTAGGGCTTTCTTTGGTAAGTAATGCAATTCATTTGTTTTAACATGGTATCAGAGCAGCGGTCCTAGACTGATACTCCGATATGTCACAGAAAATCCACCAAAATATGATTGGATCACCCAAGTGGGGGTGATTTCATGGGAGATCATGAAGATCTCTCTTCCAACGTTGACCCGATGATGGTTTCCATGCCACTGTTGGTTAGTGTTGATCCTGCCAGTTGCTACTGGTCAGCGTTGGTCCTACGCTTGTTGCAGGGGTGTCGCCGACCCTGTGCTCGCTGCAGGGGATGTTGCTGGTGATGCAACAACCCCAGAAGTCACTGCAGCGGCCTTGGCAGTCTGTGTAGACGCCTCCGTTGCCCCTGCTGCGATCGTGGATGGGGGTTGTCCTCCATTTAATGGGTGTGCTGCCACTACTGGGTGGTGGTGCAGCCCATGGGGGCAAGATTAGTGTGGATAGATCTATCTTGCGTGTGTTTGAGCCTACCTCACACATTGCAAATGTGTTGATGAGTCTTCTCTCGCCACCAATGAAGAAGATATCCCTTTCAAGCATGATGAGTCTTCTCTCATGCCAAGAAGATGAGTTTGATACGTTGAAAAATCAAACTTAGATATAGAAGGACTTGCGTTTGCAGTCCAAGAGGCTGAGAAGAAGAGAAAGGGATACAAAGGTGCATGGGTGATAGATTCTGAAGCTTTTGTACATCTCATTGGAGACCGAGATTGTCTGAAGAATTTTATGATCCCACGAGGACTGCGAGAAGTGCGGGTGGCTAATGGAAAAACCTCTCCTGTGACTGCAGTTGGGGGTGTAGATGCTACGCTCAAGATGAAGATAGAGGAGGTATACTACGCTCTTGAATTTCCTATGAATCTTTTGTTAGTGAGCTTGATTTGCAGAGATCTGGGATGCCGTGTTATTTTTTATGAGAAGCATTGTTACTTTCAAGATCAAAACACATGGGAAATCATTGGCAGTGGCATAGAGAGAGATGGCCTGTACTATTTAGACACGCTCATGTTGTTTGCTGGGGCGGTGTCTATCTTTCGTGATCCTTTCCTTTGGCACCGAAGACTTGTGCATCCGTTTGTGAGGAAGATGCACCAAATGTATCCGGAGTTGCCAGATTCTTTGGTCTTGGATTGTGAAGATTGCTAGCTGGGGAAGCATCACAGGGATAGCTATCCTGAGAGAGGTTAGTATTGGTGTTAGTTCTGCTCCTTTTTCCCTTGTACATTGTGATGTTTGGGGACCGTCCAAAGTTGCCTCTATTGGAGGACTCAGGATTTTGCAACTATGGTTGATGATAGTAGCAAACTCACCTGGGTATTCCTGATGAAGGCTTGTAGTGAGATTCCCATTATTGTTCAGCATTTTCTATCTAAGGTGCAGACTTGGTATGGTTCTACTATTCATATTTTTCGCAGTGACAATGCGTTAGAGTTTATGATGGTAATTTGCAGGAGGCATTCTGAGCCAAGGGGATCATTCATCAGATTTCTTGTGCTCATACGTTCCAGTAGAATGGGGTTGTAGAGCGCAAGTTGCGACATTTGGTTGATATTGCCAGGACCTTGATGTCATATATGAAGGTTCCTAGGTAATTTTGGAGTGATGCCATACTCTTAGCAGCATATTTAGTTAATTGACAACCATCTTCTGTGCTTCAAGGTCAGATTCCATATCAGATTATACATCCTAACTATAGTAGAGCTTTTCCTGTGCCACTGCGAGTGTTTGGATGCGTCTGTTTTGTTTAGAACTATGGGATCTAGGATAAATTTGCTCCTCGTGCCATAAAGTGTCTTTCTTAATTACTCCAGGACCTAAAAAGGCTATAGGTGTTATGATTCAGCTCGAATGAAATATCTTGTTATTGTGGATGTGACATTCTTTGAGAAGATTCCCTATTTCTCAGAAGACGGATCATCCATAGGGGCTGCCATAGAGGAGACACAGATATATCACAGGAGATCACAGCCACAGGATTCTGCTTGTGACGAGCCAACTTAACTTGTTATTTCGTCAGGCAAAGATGAGTCACATAGGGAGGATACTGTGCAAAGGAGATCTGACACTACCCTTTGTCCTATTTCTCGTTACACTACGGTTTTTCATCTCCAGGGAGAGGTTGGACAGTTTGCGTTTGCTATTACCATAGTAGTTATTCTTAAAGATTTTGTGCAGGCACTCCATGATCCGAAATGGAAGGCGGCTATGGATGAGGAGATGCAGGCTCTTCAGACAAGGGGATCTTGTTCTATGTCCTGAGGGTGCTATAGTGGTTGGTTGCAAATGGGTGTATACCATAAAGTACAGGTTTGATGGGACAATGAAGAGATATAAAGCTAGACTTATTGCTAAGGGGTTCACCCATACTTATGGGGTGGATTACCTTGAGACCTTTTTCCCTGTTGCTCACATTACATCCATCATGATGATCTTGTCTCTTGCAGTAATTAGAGAGTGGCCACTGCATCAACTTAATATAAAGAATGTCTTTTTGTATGATGATTCGGCAGAGGAGGTATATATGAGACCATCACCAGGTTATGACATTCAGGGGGAGCTTGTTTGCCGCTTATAGAAGGCCATTTATGGCTTGAAGCAGAGTCCATGAGCTTAATTTGAGAGGCTCAATCTTGAGATCAGGAAATTGAGGTTTCAGAGGTCTGCTATTGACCATTCTATATTTATTAGATAGATAGAGCATGGTGGGATATGGAGAGTGGTTATTTTGGCAATTACGTTGATGACATGATCTTGATAGGTGATGATACTGATGGGATTGCCGGGGTAAAAGACTTTCTCCAATTCACGTTTGTTATCAAAGATTTAGGTGATCTTCGCTACTTTCTAGGGCTAGAGGCTATTCGTTAGGAGGGAGGTTTATCCCTATCACAGAGGCACTATACCCTACAGATTCTAGAGGAGGCTGGACTTTTTGGGCCCAAACCATTAGAGGCATCTACTACTCACAGTTTAGATGAGACATATCCTTTGTTTGAGGATGTTACCAGGTACTAAAGTACTATTGGTCGTTGTTATATCTAACTATTACTCGTCCAGATATTAGCTTTGTAGCTAGTCATGCCAGTCAGTTTATGCAGAGTCCTAGGTATAATCATTGGCATGATGTGTCTCATTTTGAGATATTTAAAGGGTATCCCAGGACAAGGTCTTTATTATAGTGTGACAGTCTAGATCTTATGGCTTACTCTGATGCAGATTATGTAGGATCTATAGAGGACATGAGATCTACATTCAGTTTTGCTGTCTACTTGGGAGGAAATTTGGTTACATGGAGGAATAAGAAATAGAGTGTTGTTGCTTGCTCCAGTGCAGAGGCAGAGTACAGGTCTATGGTACAGGCTGCATGTGAGATCATGTGGATGATTGTTTTTTGCAGGATTTAGGAGTGGTAGTTGATACCCTAGTCATACTCTACTGCGATAATAAAGCAGCAGTGTATATTGCCTCTAATCCTATTTTTCATGAGATGATGAAGCATATAAATGTTGATTGTCATTTCATACAATATGCTATCCTGGAAGGCAATATAAGTACCTCTTATATTTCATCTGAGCTACAGGTTGTTGACATTTTTACCAAGGCCCTTAAGAAGAAATGTCATGATTTCTTAAGCAGCAAGTTAGGGGTCGTTGACATATACACCCTAACTTGAGGGAGAGTGTTAAGTTGTAAGGGTATTTGGTAATTTTATTTATCTTTAGGAGTACTTATGTAATTAGCCTGGTCTTCTTTTATATAAAAGAGGGTTAGGATTTTCTTTTACAAGTAATGCAATTTATTTATTTCACCAAGTGCCATGTAAGATTCCTTGTTTTCTTTTGGAGGTGATAAAAATGAATTTATTGCCCACAAATAGGAAGCAAATTGTCTGGGAAGCCTCTATCCGAAAATTGAGGTGCGACCTTATATTGGATGTCACCCTTCAATAATTCAAACAATTCAACGATTAGTGCACTTCTCGATGAAAGATAATTGTTTTACTTGTTGTATCTTAGAAGGTATTTATTTTTACAATGTGAGACACACCTACAATATAATGATTGAAAAATGAACCACATCCTTGTGACCAAGGTTTTACAAAATGTAAGGTGGTATCGAGGCGATTTGCCTTCACTGAAGCGAGGCTTAAGCCTCGAGGTGTTCAAGACGTAAGCCTCAGTCTTTAAATGGAAAATAAGAAAAAATAACATAAATATATATGTTAAGTGCTAATAATGTAAAAATACACTTTCATGCTATTTTTGCTCTATTACAACATTTAAATGTCCGTTACTAAATATTATTACCACACAGCACACACACAATATTCACATATAAATTAATATAACAAAATTTAAATACACATAAGTACCACATGATATGTAAAATCTTCAAACAAAAATATTAGTCACATAATAGTACTAAAAAAATCAAAATAATAATAAAAAATATTTTTTTGAGAAAATAATAATAATAAATATATAACAATAAGATTTAAGCAAACAATCACCACATAACTTCTTAAAAAAAAATTAATTCAATGATCACATAATATGTAAACTAATCATATAAAACATTTAAACATACTTTAACACAACTAAACAATAAAATAAAGGTATGAGTAACAAGAAAAAATGTAATGTGTAACTCAAGAGGTTGAGACTCTTACCAATAACAAGAAGTGAGGTTGAGACTTGAAAGAGGAAGGGGCAATGATGAGCAATGTAGAGGGGACAAACTGCTAAGAGGTGGTACGTAGCGGAGGTGATTGGCAACTGGCGATGCAGCAACAGTCATCGGCAATGGTAATGGAGGAGTCCCAAGATGGAGAATAACTTACAACAGCTAAGGGCGATGAGTTTTTTAGGGCTTAAGGGGTTAGGGTCATTGTTTGGGGTCGAGCGATCGGTATAATACTTTAAAAAAGAGTTTTATTTGTTTTGTTATGTCATATGTAACTCATATGACATTCAAATGTGAGCTTTTGACTGTGGCTATAGCCTCGGTTCCACTTTGCCGCCTCACTGCCTTAGCTCCACCTCGACAAAATGAGGCGCACACCTCACATTGCAACCTCGAGGCTATAGCCTCGAGGTAGTTTTCTTCAGCCTCGCCTCAAGGCTAATTTTTTTAAAACCATGCTTGTGACTTTTGATATCATGTTTTCTTTGAGAATGCCTTCCATGTCTTCCCTCGTGCATGATGTAACTAATGTTTGTTCATAATTCGAACTCATTACATGATTAATGACATATGTAGCTTGGACATATTCATCATGCAGATGCCTGCAGCATTGATGTTGGTCTAAACTCCAATAGGTTTTTATTTGCTTCTTCTCTTGTTACCCTTTAAATGAAGAGGTTTGTTTCTATGGTGGGGACTGATGGGGCATTTTGTGAAGAATACAGTTTTCATTTAAGACGTACATCTATTGGTGAATTATCTTGTTATCAATTTTTAATTCTTTTAGTTTTGGTTGTGGGAGTGACGACCTCTAATGGCATATGAGTAAATATGACTGATGCTCAAATTTCCAATAGCTACTATCTGCTGTTGTTTCAAGGTGACGGAGTGGGTGATTCGAGAGAGGCCTTATAAGTTGAAAGAATTAGACTACTCTTACCTTGTGGAGTTCACAACAAAGCTTCATGGGATTTCAGCTGGAGAAAGTCTTTTCAGTCGCATTCCTGCAGAGCATCAAAATGAGCTGCTTTACAACAATCTTGTAATGGCCTGTCTGGACAAGGGTGTAATAAAGCGTTCCCTGGCTTACATGAAAAAAATGAGGGAATTGTCCTTCCCCATCTCACCTTTTGTTTACAATCGTCTTATACTTCTTCATTCATCTCTTGACAAGAGAAAAGAAATTCCAAAAATTCTTGCTCAGATGAAGGCTGATCGTGTCTCTCCACATGTATCCACTTACAACATTCTCTTGAAGATAGAAGCTGATGGCCACAACATTGAAGGAATGGAAAAGGTGCTTGCTGATATCAAAAGATTGAAGGTGAAGCCAAATGAGGTCACATATGGAATATTAGCAACTGCATATGCTGTGGCAAGACTGCCTACAGCCTGTGCAATCTATGTTGAATCCATGGAGGCATCCAGAACTGGGAAAACTTGGTCAACATTAGATATGTTACTTATCTTATATGGTTACCTGGGAAAGGTAGAGAAACTATTGAAAACATGGATTAGTGTGAAGGAGCTTCCCCATGTAAGATCTAAAAGTTTTCTCCTTGCAATTGAAGCATTTGGAAGAGTGGGCAGGATAGATAAATGTGAAGAGCTCTGGGCCGAGCTGAAGTTAAAAGGAGACTTGAAGCTTACCAAGGAGTTTAATTCCATTATTTCTGCATACTGTCGTCATGGGCATCTTCTTAAAGCATCAAATTTCTTTAAAGAAATGAGGAAAGCAGGGTGCATTCCTAATGCCATCACTTATCGTCACCTTGCATTGGGTTGTTTAAAAGCTGGACTAATCAAGGAAGCATTGAAAACTTTGGAAATGGGGAAGAGTCAGCCTGCAACCTATCAAACTAGAAAATCTATACCATGGCTGGAGACCACTTTTGCAAAGTTAGAAATTTTTGCTGATATGGGTGATTTAGAAAATGCAAAGAAACTCTTCATGGAGCTCAAGGAATGCAGATATACCAGATATACCTTTGTGTGGAATAGTTATCTAAGGTCTTATGTAAGGGAAAAAAGATATGAGTCAAATTTACTGAAGCAAATGATTCTAGGAGGAGCAAGGCCTGACACTGAGACATACAGTCTTATTAGATTAATAGAGCAATTCAAGAGTTGACTTACTTTGATATCTCTATACACATGGTAAGTGTCTTGTCAGCTTCTCATGTATGAAAGGTCGGTTGGGATGAGAATGGAAGGAAACCTTTGATGCTAAAACTCAGTGCAAAGCAGCAATGAAATTTTGAGATCAAAATCATCTCCGTTTTCTTATTGTTTTTGGTAGATTATCTGCAATGGATCCTAAGCCAGGGTTCTGGTTTACTAAGCATTAAATTATATCTTGAGGCTCTAGCATGTTGCCATTCTGGCCGTTTAGGGAGCTGGAAAGCCCACGTCTATGAGTGTGTAGTTTATATTTATGTAACTTGCACTCTTCTTCAGGAACACACCAACAACAGGTGCAACTGCTTTATTGCAACAGACAAAGCAAAACATATCATTACTCTTCAACTAATTAGTTGAAACTTGTTCAGATAATGCCTGATTCTAATTTAATATAATCTATGGAGTTGCATTCAGACAGTTTGGATGAGGAAAAGAAGCATTGTGAGGCTAAAAGGGCTCAAGGAATCTGGATTCTCAAACAACCTGACTCACTGACGTCTTGTGGTGCAATAGGTTCTAGGCATGATGGTACTCTTGCCCTCTCTGGCGCCTCCTTCCAAGGGACTTGCACCCGATCCGTTGTCAAGGAAGCTTCTACATACTACAATTTTGAAGGTGTGACCATCTGATTCTCAAGCTGGGCTATTCCTTGTTCAATTGCTGATACTGGCTGTATAAAAGGTATGTTCCTGGTTAAGCATATTAGGTGAATATTGAATGTCTACTCAATCTAACTTTGTCAGCAAACTCGTATTCCATCTAAAGTAATAACTTGCAAGCCTTTGGGGACAAAGTTTTTTGCCTCATAGATTTAGAGAGTTTGCAGTTGATTCTTGTAAGTTGATCATGGAGTTTCAGACTTAGCCTATCGATTTAACATGTGACGATAGTAGTTTAATCTCGGTAACTAGCCATTCACTGTTAAGCTAATATGCTGACAGGTGCTACGTTCAGGTTGCTCGTCTGGATAGCCTCATATCTGAAACTAGCTGCTTGGGATTTCTTCAGCGCATCTGATATTTTTCTTATTCTGGTGTATAGTCTATACCCCTTTCTCTTGCTTTGAATCACCTTATTTGTTTTCCCGCTGCCATCCATGCTTTGGCAAACACTACTTTATTGAAAGCCAAAAGATTTCTTTAAGACTGCTTCTGGATGCAGGTTGGAAAATAACTTGCAGATAATTGTCATGCACTTTTAGGTGTTTGTATCCTCCATCATCATCACTGATAAACCTAAGATCATTATCTCTTCATTTCATAAATAGAGTCAATAGAATCCAGCTTGAAGAAAGGATGCATTCTATATGTGGAATGTTGGGGTCAGAGGTGTGACAAAGGAAATATCCGTTCTACTGCAAACTTCTGTATCAATTTTAGCTAAAATGGATGATGTGATGCCTTTTATACCTTAATTGAAGAAAATGAATTTTCTTATTTTACTAAATCGGTCCTACACCTCTTTATGTAGAGAGGGTGAGGAAAAATTATAACATGAGTCCAATGAAATAAATAACAAAACAAACAACTCTCAACACATAATGTAACACTTTCCCTCAAGTTGGAGCATATATATCAACCATACTCAGCTTATCTCTACACTTCTCAAACATAGGGCTAGAATGTGGCTTTGTAAACATTTGCAGTCTAATATGAAGAGGCAAGGCAAGCAGTACGGAGTAGCCCTCGTTGGATAAGACTCTTGGTATAATGACAATCCACCTCTACATGCTTAGTTCTCTCATGGAACATGGGATTGTTAGCTATATAAGTTGCAGCCCTGTTATCACAATACATCTCCATAGTTTCATCAACTGTAACATGAAGGTCACGCAACAATGACCATATCCAGATCATCTTTGCTATCGTGTGTGCCATAGCGAGGTACTCTGATTCAACGCTCAAACATGACACCAGATTTTCTTGCTCCTGCAGGTCAGAAGGTCTCTTACTACAAATGTACAGAAACCTGTAGTAGATTTTCTGTCCCTAATATCACCAACATAGTCAGCATCAGAATAAGCAATAACATTCATAGGAGCTTTCTTCTGGAACGAGAGGCCACGGCCTGGACACTTCTTAATATATCTCAACACCTACATCATTGCCTGTCAATGATTAGTAGTAGGTTTGTCTAAGAACTGACTTAGCTTACCTACTGCAAGGTTAATATATGGTTTAGTAATGGTCAAACATAACAACTTTCCCACTAACTGTTTATAGGCCTTCTTATCCATCAATTTTGCTGTGCCATCAAACAAGTGAATCTTTGGATTCATAGGGATATTAACACCCTTAGACCCAAGCATGTCTGCCTCTTTGAGAATGTCAACAGCATATTTTCTTTGGGATATAACAATACCCTGTTTACTCGTAGCAATCTCAGTGCCAAGAAAATAGCTGAGCTTCCCAAGGTTTTTCTTAACAAATTGGCGAGCTGAGTACTTCACATGGGAAATACTCGGTGCATCTTTACTTGTGAGTATTAGGTCATCCACATATACAAGTAAGATCACAGTACCACCTTTGGTTTTCCTCACAAACAATGAATGGTTAGACGAAGACCTCTGCAACCCAACCACAACCAAGGCCTCTGATAGGTGCTGAAACCAGGCTTAGGGGCTTTGTTTAAGACCATAAATGATTTTTCTGAGCCTACAAACACACTTCCTCCTGAACTTCAAATCTAGGAGGCTGTTGCAGTATATCTTATCCTGAAAATCTCCATATAAGAATGCATTCTTGACATCTTGCTGGTGTAAAGAACATTCGTAGTATGGTGCCACAGAAACAAGTATACGATAATGGAGATGTGAGCAACTGGAGAGAAGGTGCCAAAGAAATCCATCTCATAGGTTTGGGTGAATCCTTTGACCACAAGATGAGTTTTGTACCAAGAAATAAACCCCTCTGGGTTGTATTTAAGGCAAAAACCTATCTAGCACCAACAAGGTGCGCACCAGAAGGTAACAGAGTGAGCTCCTAGGTGCCCTTGTCATAGAGAGCAAACATCTCCTCTATAGTAGACTTCTGTGTGGATTAAGTAGAGCTTATTGATATGATGTAGGATGCACAGAATTGGAGATTGCAGCAGTTAAATCATGGAACTCGGTATTAAGAGTATCAGTGGAGACTGCAGCAGTTAAAGCATGGAACTTAGTATTAAGAGTATCAGTGGAGATTGCATGTCCAGCAACATGGTACTGAGAACAGGAACGTGGAGCTTTTTGAATGGCGATAGGCATATCATCAGCAATATCCATGGACACCTGACCTGAGGAAACATCAACAGGAGAAGCACTGTTAGAGGGCTCAATATATATCTGACTGGGGGAGGACGATGGTGGTTTAGTAAAGACTGGAGGAGGGGGGTGTGTGTATGCTTCTCTCTGTAACTGACAGGTAATTGATATGTGGTGTCCTTGAATGTCTTCTCATCTGGTGGTGCTACTCTGAATGTACTCATAGGCTGCTCTGAGGAAGTAGCGGCTTTGCTATTACTGGAAAGTCATCCATAGATACTGGAGGCATAAGCATAGCACAACAGTCTCCACATCACGTAACTGACTCCCCAATGTGGAGAAATAGGGAATAGACTTATGAAATGTGATGTTCGCACTGATATAGTGTTTCCTAGAAATGGGATCGAAACATCTATATCCCTTTTGAGTGTGACAGTAGCTAAGAAACACACACTTGGCTGCTCTAGGGGCAAGCTTATCATGACCAGGTCCAAGCAAGTGTACAAAAGCTACACACTCAAATGTCTTGGGAGGCACAAGAAACAAATCTGCATCAGGGTATGATGAGGGGTAAAAAATACCCTCGAACCCGAAACTTCATGGTAGGCCCAAAAGAAAGGATCTAGCCTGGAGAAGCTTAGATACGGGCGGGTTTAGAGATCTGACTTGTCTACATCTAAGAGAACCCCCTGCGCAGATGGATTTGGCGGTCCAACTGGCCTGCATACGAGCAGGCGGGGCACAGCCAGGCCCAAAAGGCTTTATCCGTCGGAGGTTCAACAAGAGTACAACAGGCCTACGCCTCCAATAAATGCTGACAGTAATAGCCACCATTAATAATCTGGCAGCGTAGAAAATCCTGCTAAAAGCACGATCTGCTCAGGAGATTTTGCTCGGAGCCTGAGCTCGATCCGCCCAGAAGATATTGCTAGGATCTCCATCTCAGCACTATAAATAGGTAGGACACTCAAGTCCTCCCCAAAGCAATTCGAAAGAAATCGAGAGATTGTATACTTTATAACCTTGTAAAATTCTAGTGTGTAGTTGGGAGTCCTATACTCTGCCTAGACGTACACCCTTTGTAGTGGAACTGGGAATTAACCCTTGTGTCATCTGTGAGATTGTTTTTGTTCCCTTGATCGGACCACCCATTTTAGGGAGTTCGATCACTTTTAAGTTGGATCCCCCGCATCTACGAGGGAGCCGATCAATTGGCGCCGTCTGTGAGAAGCGATTATTGATTGATAACGTTTCCTCCCTCTCGAGGTCTTCACGATGGCCCCGCTACTCGCAACTCCTCTCGCGTTGACCCTGAAAAAGTGTCGGATCGAGTCGAGTCGAGCGTATCAGTGTCCAAGAGGTGCCCTTCGCCGATCGAGCCGAACAAGGAGAAGCAGGGAGCCCCCACGCAACTGCCAGAGGACCATGAGCGCGTCCTCCTCCCTGAGCTACAGGCGAGGGAAGAGCAGTTTCGGGCTAAATTGGCGACTCTCAAGGATAAGGAAATCTCGGTCACGGAGAAGCTCCTGGAGATCAGACAGACTCGGGAGCTCGGTCCTCCCCTACAGGGGGAGACTCGCCAGCCCAGCCTCGATGATGAGCAGCTGAGGTGGTGTCATGTGGCAGAGGACGAAAACGCTCGCTTGCTTGCGCGAATAGCTCGAGCGACTAAATGTGAGCTTAGTAACCAAAAAGACAAAGTCACCCCTGACCCACCGAAGGCTCCTCGCCCACCTACCTTGGAGGAGATCTTGAGGGCTCAACCCCTTGCAACCGGCAGTCGGGGATCGACCCTTGAGATCGTTTGTCAGGTTACCCGGGCTATGAGGGGCATGCGCCCCAAGGCCTACGTCACCACCTAGGTGGTGACAGCTCCCTTGCCTGAGAGGTTTAAGCAGCCCGTTATGGCTCCATACGATGGGACGGTGGACCCTAATAGCTTCGTTAGGAGTTACCGCCAGATGATGCTGGTGCACGGTTACCCCGACGGAATACTCTGTAGAGTATTCTTGTCTGTCTGTCCAGCATGGCCCATGAGTGGTTCAACGAACTACCGGTCGGGCAGATCGCCTACTTCCAAGAACTGGTTGACAAGTTCTGCCAGTATTTTGGCAGACAACAAAGGGTTAGAGATAACCTTGAGAGGTTGTCCGAAATCCAGCAGCGGACGAATGAGTCCTTCTGGTCGTACCTAGACTGGTTTAAGGCCTAGTACTAAAAGTGCAAACGGCCTCATAATGCCATCGCTATCCAATACTTCAAGTTAGGGCTCCTGACTCAGGTTTTGGTATGACATTGACGACTTCTCGCCCGAAGACATGGCAGAACTCTGGGATCGGGCCACGAGGTTCATGGAGCAAGATGACTCTTTCCGCTCCCGCAATCGGCTGGTTGAGGGATTTGAGGAAGATGCCATCCCGGCTCGAGTGAGGTGGGCCCCAGGCGACTCTGCCTCCGCCTTCATATGCGGAAGTGGCTGCTTCAGCAAGCGTAAGGCTAGCTTTGTGGAACGGAGGAACAATCGGCCTGCCAAAAGTTGGAACAATGGACCCTGCTAGACTAGGCGAGAGTGTTTTGAAGAGTACACTCCCCTGGCTGTGAATCAGGCTGATGTGTTGGCGAAAGTGTGGTCTAGGGACAAGGACTTGCTTCCCCCGCCTAAGCCGATGAAGAAGGCAGACATCGGGCCTTATTGTAAGTTTCACAAGGCTCAGGGCCATGCCACTGAAAACTGCTGCGATCTGTGCGACTAGATAGAGGCCCACTTTGTTAGGCAAAACGAGGGCCAGGATAAGGGCAAGGGGCCCATGGAAGGCCCGGAAGATTACCACAAGGAGATGCTCCAGCACCTCCGTTGAATCAATGTGGTATTCACTAAGGCCCTCGAGCCTAACGAGACCACAGCCCGCCGCCTTGAGCAAGCGGTATCCTCCTTGCTTCCACCAATTGAGTACCCTCGTCAGGTTCTAGCGGCCGTACCTGTGGCACCTCAGTATGCTCACCACCCCCCCTTTGCGGGTGCAGAGGTCGAGGTCATTTTTGGTGTCAACGTTGCCCCAAGCCGACAATCCAGCCCCTCCAAGTGGCTGACCCTTAGTGCTTTCCCTACTCTTCAATGGGGCGAGCGAGGCTCCGCCAGGCAGGCCACCTTAGGGTTGTTCGCCTCTCTCCCCGACCCAACGGAACACACTGACTCATTGCTGTTAACACTCCTGCTAGCCGGGCGACAGTAGCCCCGGCCCCTCGTCGGCGAGGGAAGCGTCATGGATTTCTTCCTCAAAACCCTACGCCAGCTGGGTTTCACAGAAGAGCACCTAGCCCCTTTGGTTCACCTGGTGGTCAGTTTCGGCAACCACAAAGTAATGCTGAAAGGAGAAATCAACCTCCCCTTGTCTGTTTGCGACGGGGACAAGCACCTCAATCGCATGACAACCTTTGTAGTGGCTGGGTTGACGACAGCTTTTGACGACATCCTTGGCCGTCCAATTACCCATGCCTTCTGGTTGATCCCCTCCTCTTCCAATTCGTGCTTTTCCAGTCCCTATGCGGAGCGAGAGTAGCACACGGGGATCAGTTGGCCGAGTGAGAACTTCGAATTGAGCTGGAACGGTCCTTGGAACCACTTCCCCTAAAGGCATGGAAATGGGGGAACAAGAGAAACCAAGTCTAGGTGATTGAGCAGGAAACCATCCCCGATCAACCGGCAGCTTTAGGGCTGTAGTTGGGCTTGTCAGCCATGGCTATACAGATGTATCCCGACGACGCTACTATGCTTATCCGGGTTAGAGCAGACCTTGCGCCCTCCGAAGTGCAGGAGCTGTTGCTTTTACTTTGGGCCAACGCAGACATCTTTGCTTGGCCCACCAATGACCTACCCGGGGTGGACCCGTCTCTGATTCAACACCACCTGAACATTCAGGCAGGCACCCGCGTAGTCAAACAGGTACGCCGGCACAAGTCGGCCAAGCAGTGGTAGGTGGTCGAGGCAGAAGTACAAAAGCTCCAAGATGTGGGATTCATAGAAGAATTCTTGTACCTGGCATGGCTCTCGAATGTCGTAACGCTAAAGGTCAACGGCTAGTGGTGCATGTGCGTCTACTTCACCAACTTGAACGAAGCCTGCCCGAAGGACGAGTTCCCTTGCCGAGGGTGGATTCCCTGGTGGACTCTTGTAGCGGATAGTCTCACATGTCTTTCCTGGATGTCTACAGTGGATATCACCAGATTAGCCTCGCTCCAGCTGACAGATGTCACACCTCCTTCATCATGGACAGGGGTCTGTTCCAATATAGAGTTACGTCCTTTGGCCTAAAAAATGCTGGGGCCACATACCAGCGTCTTGTAAACATGATTTTCGTAAAAATAATAGGAAAATCATTTGAGGTGTACATCGATGATATGCTTGTGAAGGGATCGAACTTCCCACAACATCTAGAGTACTTGGCCGAGGTGTCTCAAATTCTAAGGAACACCCACTTCTGCCTGAACCCCGACAAAGGCACCTTTGGGGTCTCGGTTGGTTTCTGTGGTTCCTGGTCTCTAGCTGGGGAATCGAAGCTAACTCGGAAAAGATCCAGGTGATTGAAGATGTACAGCCACCAGGCATACTGAAAGTGTTGCAATTCTTAGTTGGCAAGATCGCCTCATTAGGCCGATTCTTGTCCCGATCTTTCGATAAATGCCTATCCTTCGAGTGCATAAAAAAGGACAAAGGCTTCAACGTCTCCCATTGGACTCCCCATTACCAGAAGGCCCTGGAGGAAGTCAAGACTGTACTCTGAAGTCCCCCCAACCCAAGGAGATTCTCTCCCTGTACTTAGCCGCCTTTGCATCGGCCGTCAGTGCCATCCTAATCAGCGATTGGGATGGAGCTTAGCAGCTGGTGTACTTCGTCAGCAAGATCTATCAAGGTGCGGAAGCCAAGTACATGGTCATTGAGAAGTTGAGGCTAACTTTCATTACCGTAGCCCAAAAATTACGCCCGTACTTCCAAACCTACACAATAACGATCTTGTCAGACTACCCCCTCTGGCGGATGTTGCACAAGCCCACGGGGTTAGCATGACAGATCAGATGGGTTATGGAGCTAGTCGAATTTGACGTCAAATATTAGCCGCGAAGGGCAATTAAGGCACAAGTTATAGCGGACTTCGTTGTCGAATTCATTGATCCCGATGCTTCCCTCTCACGGGAAGCTTAGATACGGCCCGGAGAAGCTTAGATACGGGCGGGTTCGGAGATTCAACTCGCCTACATCCAAGGGAACCCCTTGTGCGGACGAATCTGGCAGTCCAACCGGCCTGCATACGAGTAGGCAGGGCACAGCCGGACCTGGAAGGCCCTATCCGTTGGAGGTTCAACAAGAGTACAACGGGCCTGCGCCTCCAATAAATGTTGATAGTAGTAGCTGTCATTAATAACCTGGCAGCGCATTTGCTCAGAAAATCCTACTAGAAGCGCGATCCGGTCAGATCTTGCTCGGAGCTCGAGCCCGATCTGCGCAGAAGATATCGCTGGGATCTTCATGTTAGCACTATAAATAGGTAGGACACTCAAGTTCTCCCCTAAGCAATCCGAGAGAAATCGAGAGATTATATACTCTGTAATCTTGTAAAATTCTATTGCGTAGTTGGGAGTCCTATCCTCCCCCAGACGTACACCCCTTACGGTGGAACTAAGTAATCAACCCTTGTGTCATCTGTGAGATTGTTTTTGTTCCCTCGATCAGACCACCCATTCTAGGGAGTTCGATCACTTCTTGAGTTGGATCCCCTCACATCCACGAGGGAGCCGATCGGGGTACAACACTGTCCATGGCACCTCCTTGTGGATCACAGAAGAAGCATGTTAATAAGATAACAACCTGTAAGTATTGCATCTCCCCAGTAGGTATGCGGTACACTATTCTGAATAAGCAAAACTCTAGCTGCATCCAGAATGTCTCTATGTTTTTGTTTTGCAACCCCATTTTGTTGTGATGTGTCGGAGCAGGAGGTCTGATGCACAATGCCAAGAGAGCTATAAAAGCTTGTCAACTGTTTAGTGCAAAACTCTAATGCATTATCTGTTCTGACAATTTTAAGACAAACCCCAAACTGGTTTTTCAAAAAAGTCACAAACGGCTGAATAATAGTTCCAACATCAAATTTATTATGCATAAAAAATAGTCATGAAAGGCAATAAAAATTTTCCACTAGAATCAAGTAATAGCGATGACCTTGTCTATCTACCACATGGCTAGGGCTTCAAACATCACAATGTATCAAATCAAAACATGCAGAACTATTAGGCTGCATAGAAGCTGGAAAACTAGATCTGTGGTGCTTCCCCAACTGGCAGGCAGTAATCTTCGTAGTTGGTGATAGATGTAGGAAGATCTGGTGTAGCTTATCCAAAGACGGATGGCCTAGTCGTCTGTGCCACTGCAAGGCACTCTCAGCAGGACTTGTCTGACAGGTTGCTGCAACTAGACTTTGCATTAGTCGGTACACACCCCCTCATGTCTACCGCCAATTGTCTTCCCTGTTATGTGATCCTGAAATGTACACCCAATAACATAAAAAATAGCACGGCAATTCAGTTACTTTGTAATAGTGCTAATAGAAAGCAACTGCATAGTTATATCAGGAACATAATAAACATCTGAAAGGTGTGGAGTGGGAGTAATTGACACCTCTCATTTTCCACAAATAGGGGCATGCCTACCATCTGCAAGCTGGACTGAGTGTCCTTGTGAAACATCCTGTATACCTTTAAAGCATTGGGGATTCCCAGACAAATGATCTGATGCACCTGAATCTATCAACCATGTATTACTCATAACTGAAGTTGAGAGCCTGAGGCATAAGCTGATGTGCCTGAAGACTGTAGCTGATCGTGAGTCAACTGTGTCGACGCTGTACCACTGCATTATAATCTGCATTTGCAAGAGTCAGGGGCTCAGTAGGAGTCACTAGAGCAGGTGTCACAGTAGCTTGGTTGGCCACAGTAGGCCTTCCAAGTTTATTCCAGCACTTGGCTTCAAAATGGCCAATCCTCTCACAATAGGTGGATGTTGTCTTAGTATAAGTACCATCACCACGTCCTCTACCTTTACCATGAAAAAATCCACCCCGTCCACTAGGGTTGCTAATAGTTGCATGGGCAGAAAATGTATTTGTGGAGACTACCTCATGAGTAGGCTGAACCTGTAACCTACCAAGCCTCCTGTAAATCTCCTCGACAGGAGGAAAGAATAATCATCACTTAGCCTTGTAAGGAACATATGAGCCGAAAACTCCTTCCTGTGATCCCTGCATGTAGTGGATGTACACATAGGTCTTCAAGCATCATATTTTTCCAAGAGACCCTTCATAGTAGAATAATACCGTGGCAAACTCATCAACTCTTGCTTGTGATGACATAAATCATAGTGTATCTGAAAGACTTGAATTGAATTCAACTCATGTGAATAAGCAATCCTCAGGCCATCTTACATCTCTTTGGTTGATTTGTAATACATAATTTCATCTCCAATGCAGGGAATTACACTATTTAGAATCCAAGCTCTCGATATAGCATCATCTCTATTCCAAGTTGCATATTTTCCTGTTTTCTGCTCTGGTGGTGTTTCTATAAGCACATGTTTCTTTTCATAACCTTTTACAATAACAAGGAATGCTTGAGATCAACGAGGGTAATTGGTCTCATCCAATTTCACAATCGGAGCAAAAAATAGGCTTTTGTACATGCTACTTTCTGCACCATGCCTTGAAGACACTTCAGACTCTGACCATGAGGCCATAATGAATCCACAACACAAACAACTTCACAGAATACTACAAACTGCAAATCTGAATTTTAGTACCAAAATCACAATATCTGGGGAATACACACCCCGTAATCCACACACACGCGGTTAACCAAAATCCGTCAACAGTTCACAGGGGAATACACACCCCAAAATCAATCCAATAGTCTGAAAAATTCATATCACAGTTCGGTGTTGCATCACTAAACCTTTCCAGAAGGTTCTTGCTCTAGAACTTCATCACCAAAAAGTCAAGAACCTTCTTAGACACTACTGCAGAAGGGAACATGGCCTACTGCCCTCTCCCTACCACCGGAGCAGACCGGGTAGCGAGGAGAAGGCACTGGAGGAGTCGCTACGGTTGCGCTGCTGCTGGCTAGCAGTGGCGGCGGTGGAGAGGCTATGAGGCAGGGTTAGGGTTTTCTTGGTAGAGTTCCTAACCTAGCTCTGATACCAAGTTGAAGAAAATGAATCTTATTATTCTACTAAGCCGATCCTACACCTCTTTATATAAAGAGAGGCGGGGAAAAATTATAACATGAGTTCAATGAAATAAATGACACAGCAAAACAACCCTCAACACATAATGTAACAAGCTTAAATTGAAGGTATGTTGTTTCCAACTCTCTTTTAAGTTAATAAGCCAGGTGGTTGATGTAGCCTGATTTTCTTTTTTTTGTTCTAGCCATTTTTTTTTCCCTTTTTTTTTCATAGAACCTAAATGTTGGAAATAAACAAAGGGATAAGGAAGTCCCATTCTTAATTGCTTCCCTGTCAATGAATGGGAGAGGCTTCTGAACAAGAAGCAGTGCCAAAGGCGGTGGGCGGTTGGAGGAGATTGTGGGGTGCATGCTATGCGTGTGGGTGATGGGAGGAATTTGGTCTGAGTCAGAGTGGAGGGGCCGGGTGCCAAGTTGCCCATAGTGTGGTTGGAGTTGTGTTTTAGGTGGTTGTGTGGCAAGCTAGGAGTGGGGCGGTGGAGGGAGGACCTGATGGTGGTGAGGATCCGATGGTGGGTGGCTATGTGGGGTTCTGTAGTGGCGCATAATCAATGGGACTGGGTAGGTGGTGTTGATCGGAAGGAGTTGCGGTGGTGTGACTGGGTGAAGGGAGGTGCTTCTGGTGGTGTGTTGGGTTGCGGTGGTGTTGGTTGGCAATGAATGGAGGAGGCTTAGGAGATGCGGGGGTGGTGGTTGCTTGATGGGATGGTGGTGGGTTTTGGGTGGTCGAGAGATGGAGAAAGAAGGTGGAGGGGAGAAAAAGAAGAAAGTAGGGTGGGGGAAGATATTAGAGTTCCTGTGAACTCTTTTCGGATAGATGGGACGGGAGTAACTCTTGGATCTTTTATTTCTTTTTCGATGTCCATTACATGGGTGGGCGCCCTTACAAAACAATACTATCCTATTAAAAAATGGAATAAACAACTGATCCTAAGCCAATTTGCAAAAGAAAATGAAAATTTTGCATAGGAGACCTCCGGTAATGAAAAAATAACAAAATTAAAAGAATCCTTTACTATGTAGAAATTGCTATCCTGCATCAATTCCCATCAGGTGCAAAAATCTTGCTCCTGTAAGATTGCCTCCATGTATTGTTGAAACAAATATGGGTTGAGATTTTGGAGTTGCGGTTCGTCCGTCCATGTGCAAGTAGCTATGGTTGTTTCTTTCATTTGATGAGAAATCGTCGAGAAATCTCTTGTCATGTAGCAAGTTCCTGAACATGTGCAATATATGTTCGGAAAGATTTTTTTTAATAGGTAAATGTGTGGATTATGAGATTTGATCCCATGATGTCTTGAATGCCAATGGGAGGCTTTTCCACTGAGCCAATCCCTTGGTGGTTGTGCTACTTCTTCGGTGGAAGAGCCTCCCGAGGATGAGTCATCGCTGTAATAATCACATAATTTAGAAATGTTGAATATCAATGATGTTGGTTGTCAGGTGGAAGATGTAAGCGATAGGCATTCATTCCAATGCATTTGAGCACTGGATAGGGACTGAATTTTCTTGGACTCAAGTTCTGATAAAGGCTCTGAGGAAATCTCTCTTTCCTAAACTATACCATGACAAGATCTCCTCCTTTGAATTCAGCTTTTGATGGTGGAGACTGGCTTGTTCTTGATATTTTTGGTTTATTGCTTACAACTTTGAGTGAATTTCATGTAGTTGAGAAAGATGTTCAACAAGGTCTTTTGTGGTTGCACTTGCTCTAACATGATGACTTGTAGGATTGTGATCTAGAAATTGGGGCATTGAGGAATCCATATATGCATTCAAAAGGAGTTTTCTCCATAGAATGATTGGTGAAACTGTTATAAGCAAACTTAGGCAGCGTAGTAAATCTCCCAAGGACTATTTGGTAGGTGGGTTAAGAGAGATTAAGTCCACTTAACTCCTGTTTGGCCACGGTTAACTTGCCACACATTTGCCTTGAGTTAAGAAAACTTAATTCGGTGTAAACTTACTCCATCCTGTCCGTGGAATAAGTTTAACTTGCCTATTGTTCCAAACACCAAAACCTACTTATTTCACCATTATTTTCTATTTCTTCTCTATTCCTCTACTTATTCCACAAACCTATTCCCCTCATCAAACACCACCTCATTGATCTATTTACTACTTTAGTCTGACCATCTATCTGTGAATGGTAGGCAATGCTATATTGCAGATGCGTCCCAAGGCGTGACCAAAGGATTTGCCAAAGTTGGCTCAGAAAATGAGTATTAAGATCAGAAGTAAACGCGCATATAATTCCATTCCATGCAGATGAAATACATCTCTGAAGAATAAATCAGCTACATAAGAAGAATCAGACATCTTGTGATAAGCAATGAAGTGCGCCATCTTGGAGAATTTATCAACAATCACGAAGACAGAATCAACTTTGTGCACAATTTGTGGTAACCCAAGGATGAAGTCCTATAGTAAGTAATGTCTTCCCATGGGTGCATGGGTGTGGGAAGTGGTGCATACAACCTTGCATTCTATTTGAGCCCTTTAAACTTTTGACAAATCTGGCAACACAGAACATGGTGCCGCTCCACATCCATCCTTGTGACCAATAGAATCAGCCTGTAGTAATGCCAAGGTCTTGTCTCACCCAAAGTGTCCTCATAATTAATTAATTAATTAAAGATGAGGAGGGAATGGCTACTTGTCTGTAATTTTGTATTAAGTTTTCTTCATTTATGTTCTCAAGACTATTGTTGTCTTGCCACATAACTGGGAATTGAAGAATGACTTTGACAATCAAGCTGTCTTAGATGGGTAATTGGGTCCTACTGAAAACCAACACTTGGGTTATGAGTTTGCTCCTTCACCTTTATGAGTAATTGGGTCCTACGGAAAATCAACAATTGGGGAAACAGAGTGGTTCCCCTCTTTTGAGTTTCTTCTCCCAACTTTTTTATTGGGGTACATCAATTGGACAAGAATGGTAGAAAAAGGGAGAAGTGAAAACTATTTTTATGTTCTCCCTAGCTTTCTTCACACGGGGATGCCCCATTCTTTTTTCTTATTTGTTGAGTTGTTTTTTCAAGTTAATTCTTTGAGCTCTCCAGTCAATTCTACTTTGAGTCCTGATATAGAGATTACTCACTTTCCTTCTTGAGATGTCTACATCCAATGGCCCATTGTTCAAGGTCTCTATATGGATTCCCTTGGCATGATTTTCTATGTTCAGTTTGGCCTCTTCCGATTTAAGACACAATGCCTTAACATAAAAATATGGAAAAGCACTCTTCAAGTTTATAGTCTAAACTTTGAAGTTAATTATAAATTTTGAACATCGGACAATTATGAAAAAATGAGCAGAGGCACGGGCGAGTTCGAGGGAGCGGGAGTGGGGAGGGGAGCGAGTGTGGGGGGGCGGGCAGATGCGCGTGAAGGGGAGAATGGGTAGGCGGTGGGTCGGGGCTGGACCACTGTACGGGGGCGGTCGAGGCGGAGGCGAGCAACACTGGAGGTGACGTGCTTTAAGTGCCGCGGGCAGGGGCACTTGGCGTGTGACTGTAGGGACCCGATGCGGTGCCTCAGGTGTGAGAAGCTGGGGCACTGGAGGGCTGGCTGTGCGGAGGGTCGGCGGCGACACGAGATCTCGTGGGCACGCAGGGGGCGAGGCTCCCTCCCCCACTGGAGGAGGCAACCCTGGTCGAAGTCGATGCCCCATGGTCGGAGGACTCTGGAAGGCTCGAGAGGGCCCTTGCGTCGGCCTTGGTGGTGTGGTGGCAGTGGGCAACGTAGGGGTTTAGGAGCTGGAGGCTGAGATCGCCGGGGTGTTAGGGGCGAACCTCTGGGGCTGGGGCTACAGTCGGTGGAAGAGGGGAAGTTTTTGCTGATGGGAGCGTCGGCTGCGGTGGTGGAGAGGCTCCTTTTCAGGGAGACCCGTTGTGCAAGAGTGGTGCGGTGGAGGTGGGCGGTGAGATCAAATGGCACGCTCAGGGAGCGCCCATCGCAGAATGTGAAGGTGGTCCTGGGCCTGATGGGGATACCTCTTTTCCTTCGCACCCGGCAGGTTGTCGAAGCTGTGGTTGCACCCTTCGTGCGGGTGCGAAGATGTGAAGGGCTAAGACTCGGAGGTGGGCACCTCGACATGTTGCGGGTTGCGGTGGAGATGCGGACTGGCAAGGTGTTGCAGAAGAAGGTTGCGTTGCAACTGGGGAACGCATCCTCGATCATCCTCGTCCAGCTAAAGGTGGGTGCATCGAGGTCCGTTGTGGAGGCTCTGATGCGTTCGACTGGTGGTGATGCGGCTGGGAGGAAAATTCCAATGAGCAGGGCCGTGTGGAGGTCGAAAGTTGCTGGGGAGGGGAGCGCCTCGTGGGCTGGGTCGGCTGTGCCATTGGGCACACCCCTTGAGGCACATCCTTCGAGGGCTGCAGAGACGAGCGGGCCAGGTCTCGAGGCGCAGGCTGGGAGGTGCGAGGCGCCGTGCAGTGAGGTTGAGGGGTTGCGGCGCTTTGAAGTGCCTTAGGTCCCCAGCGAGGTCGAGGGGAGGGCGCAGTGATGGGAGGCGGCGCTTTGAACTGCCTTGGGACCCCGAGCGCCTTTAAGGGCTTGAGGTGCCTGAGGGGGGTGAACCGCAACGCACGTGGCCCTTTGAGGGGGTGTTTTTGGACCCGGGCTCGGACCCGACTACCGAATCGATATCCCCCCACCTTTCCTACTTAATTGGACCCCGAAGGGTACCTTTGGTGTTGGGGCGTGTTTCGGTGACTTTGGAGCAGAGGGGACTCGAGCTGGGAAGTCGGGCGACGACTTCCAGCTTTGGTAGGGGCGGGGCTGTGGTTGGAGTGACCAAGCCCTTCCATCGAAGGATGGAGCGGCTATGGGTGGCGGCGCAGGGCCCCCCGGTACCCCGAGGGGGGTTGAGTGGAGCCTTTCCAGTGTCGGTGAGCTCCGCGGTTGGGGGCGAAGGAAAGGGGGGCGATGGGGAGCCTCCTCGGCACGACGATTTCGGGCTTGGCGGAGCTGCTTGAAGCGGCGACATGGAGCCCCAACAGGGCTACGAGACTGCTTTTGGTGGTGCCGCCCTCGACGACGGTGGGGGCTGCTGGCCCTCGTAGGGGGGAGTTCCCTAGGCTGGAGGGGCATTGTGAGGAGACTCGGGTGGCGGGAGGGGCAGAGGTCGGTTCGACGCAGCTGGCAGGGAGGGCTGGTGGTGCGGGGAGCAGGTCGGGTGGTGGACAGGGGGAGGGTGTTGCAGGTGGGGCGCAGGAGGTAGGGGAGGAGAGGAGAGCAGGAGGGTTGGAGGGTATCTTGGGTGCTGATGGAGTGAACAGGGAGGTGGAGGGAGGTGGAGGGGGCGGTGTAGTCGGGGTTGGGTTTTGTCGGGTGACAGGGGGCGGTGCAGTCAGGGCCTCATGTTAAAGGTCCTTACATGGAACGTGAGGGGTTTCTGCAACCCATCTCACAGGGGGACACTGAGGTCGTACCTGGTTAAGTGGAACTCGGATATAGTCTTTCTATAGGAGACGAAGCTGCAAATGTGTGATCAGAGGGAGATAGGGGGGAGCCTGTTGGGGGGATTTTTGCCTCTGGATGCAGCTGGGAGATTTGGAGGGGTGGTGGTCGGGTGGAAAGATGACCTCTTTTCGCTGGAGGCGTCGGAGGTGGGGGTGGGGGTGGTCACGGAGCAGCTAAGGAGAAGTGATAGGCTTATGATGGCTTTCTCCTCGGTGTACGGCTCGGTTGAGGGAGCAGATAGGAACTCCCTCTGGGAGAGCCTGCATCACATTACGAGAAGCTTTCAGGGGAGACCGTGGCTCGTTGGTGGTGACTTCAACGTCACGTTGTTGGCAGAAGATAGGCCAGGGGGAGAGGAGGCAGGGACTAAGGCTCTGAGGAGTTCGCAGGGCTCATCACCGAGCACGGGCTGCAGGATGTGCCTCCCAACGAATGTTCCTTCACCTGGAGGAGTTCTGGGGGCCTGATGTCTTGGTTGGACCGGTTCCTATGCTCGGTGGAGCTGGCGGAGATCTTCTCGATGGCAGGAACCCGTGTGCTGGAGAGGCCTTTCTCTGATCACTCACCGCTGCTGTGGGAGTTTGGCGAAGGATCCCGGTACGGTGTGTATTTTAAGTTTGAGAGGGCATGGCTGCTGGAAGATGGTTTTAGGAGTCTAAAGGAGAGTAGATGGAGGGATCTGCATTCGGAAGGGTCGGTTGCCGTGAGGCTCGAGGTGAAGCTCCAAGAGATGAGGCGCTTCCTGAAGGCCTACAGGAAACAGTTGAGAGAAGAATGAAACAAGAAGCAGGATGATGCACTTGGAGAGGTTCAGAGGTTGGATAGAATAAAAGACCGAGGGTTGATGTTGGCGGTGGAGAGGTAGAGTAGGGCGGACCATATGAAGACCCTTTAGGAGGAGGATTGGAAGGTAAAGGTGAAGTGGAGGACTAGATCCAGAGAGAAGTGGATCAAGGAGGGAGACTCCAACACCATATTTTTCCACATGGCAGCTTCAGCTAGACGGAGGAGGAACTGGATCGAAAAAGTGAAGGTGGACGATGCAGAGCGCTTGGGAAGGGAGTCGGTGGGGAGGGCGGTGACGGAGTACTTTAAGGAGTTTACGGGAAGATGGAGAACCGGGGTGTGGAGATGGAGGAGGATGGGGGTTCCGTTGGTGAGCCCGGGGGAGGCAGAGAGGTTAGTGGCTCCTTTCTCGAAGGACGAGGCTCGTAAGGCGGTTTGGGGTCTCAACGCGGAGGGGTGTCCGGGGCCATACGGATTCCCGATCCTCTTTTTCAAAGAATTCTGGCCATTATTGAAGGATGAGATGATGCAGGTCCTAGCGTAGTTCAGAGAAGGGAACAAGGGCTTCAATAGGTTGAACAAGTTTTATTTGTTCCTGTTGCCTAAGGAAGGGGTAGAAGAGATTGAAGATTATAGACCGATTGTGCTATCAAGTGCGGCATATCTAATCATAGCAAAAATTTTAGCGAACAGGCTTCGGAGGTAATTGGCAAGGTTGTCTTAGAGGTGTAGACCGCTTTTGTTTTGGGAAGATGTATTTTAGACGGATATGTGGCGGCAACAGAGATTTTAGCATACTGGAAGAGAGAAGGTAAGAAAGCTTTCCTTTGGAAGGTAGATTTTGCGAAAGCATACAACTCGGTACAATGGTCCTTCCTGTGGGCGACTATGTCCAAGAGGGGCTTCCTGTCGACTTGGATTAGATGGATGAAATAGTGCATCACTACAATATCGTTCTTGGTCCTCATCAATGGGAACTTGGCAGGAGGATGGATCCAGCCGAGGAGGGAGGTGAGACAGGGGTGCCCCCTTATGCCAATGTTGTTTGTGTTGGCAGCTGATGCCCTGGCAAGGGCCTCTGTCAAAGCCAGCGAGGTAGGTTTGCTGCAGGGTTTTCCTCTGGAGCGAGGTGAGGCTATTTCGATTTTGCAGTACACGGATGATACCTTGTTCTTTGTAGAGGGAACGGTGACGGAGGCAAGACGGTATCGTATCATCCTGGAGCTGTTTTGCGAAGCATCTGGTATGAAGATCAACTACTCTAAATCATCTTTTGTTTACTTCAACATGGAGAGTGGAGAGGTGGTGGCGTGTTAGGAAGCTCCAGGTATGGAGGCAGGGGCCCTACCCCTCCGCTACCTGGGGCTGCCCTTGGCGGATAGGAGGATCTCGGCGCTTGATTGGGCCCCATTGCTTGAGAGGAATGAAGGTCGGCTGTCGGGATAGGCGTCCAAGTTGCTATCGAGAGGTGGGCGGTTGGTCCTCCTCAAAGCAGTTCTCACGACGATACTAGCATACTTTTCTTCAATTTTTTTTTTTTTTTGAAACAATAGAAAATGAAAAAAATCGAAGTGAGGTTTGATGTTAAGGAAGATCGAAGACAGAATGGTGAGTTTGATGCTTTTATTTTTGTTTACTTGTAAAGTAATGTTAATATCAATTTTTATTTACTTAAAACTGATGTTAAGCTGTAGTGTTAACTCATGTGATGTTTATTTGAATCCGTGTTAACATCAATTTTTGGAAAGTGAAGTTTAGGTGTAGGAGAGTTACAGAGTTAATTAACACATGTTTTGGTAACATCTCCTAGAATTGATGTTAACCTTTCAAAATAGATGTTAAAATTATGTAGTTTAATCCTTCAAGCAAATGACGGTTAATCCCTCAAATAAATTAGTGTTGGAAAATTAGTTTTGTTTACCAGGAGTTTGGCATTTTGTTTCGTAACATCTCTGATGTTTCTCTTTTTAGGCAAAAACCATGGAAGTGTTCAAAGTTTCTCGAGACTTCTGTTGGTTTTAAGGCCTCTAGCTTCACAGAGGCATTTTTGAAAACAATAAACAATAACATTGCAGATGCATGGCTTAGGCCTGGATATCTTAAATAGTTTCTCT
Organism: Thalassia testudinum; assembly: GCA_037157565.1. Classification (NCBI taxonomy): domain Eukaryota; kingdom Viridiplantae; phylum Streptophyta; class Magnoliopsida; order Alismatales; family Hydrocharitaceae; genus Thalassia; species Thalassia testudinum. The sequence goes on from JAZHRO010000038.1 coordinate 1,351,502, forward strand.
TAAATTTACCGGTAGTCTAAATTGCACTTGAACAAAGCTAACACTACTAAAGAACATTCGAAGGAAATTAAATTGAACATCACAAAGGTAAAATTATTATACAACAATAACGGTACAAGGGTTGGTTCAAGTTTTTTATTTTTCGATGTGATTTTTTAATTATTTTTTATTTTTATTTTACTTTTGAAACTTTTAATAGAATTAATTTAAAGATTTCTTTCTTGTGTATGTTGGACTTCGTTAAAATTTTTGTAATTATTTTTATTTTAAGATCTATGACATGTTGGCTTTTCTTTTATATTTTTTATGATTATTTAATTTTGAAGAATCTACCTTTAAAAAAATAAACTTAAATTCTATGTAAAATTAATGATCAGAAGATTAATTCCGCCAGAAATACTTTCAACTCAATTAGTTGATAATAAAGATCATGACATTATAACGAATGATTCAAATTGTTCATTTTTTTAAATATTTTAAGTAATTTAATCTCATTGTTCAGCTATATACAATGCAGTAATGTGGGCTAACGTAGATAAAGTAAGAAGGAAAAAAAAGTAGTGAGATGAATCGAATGGGAGAGAGAGAGAGAGAGAGAGAGAGAGAGAGAGGCAATAAAGTAGATAAAGTAAGGAAAAAAAAAAAAAAAAGGACATGAGATGAAATGAATGGGGAGGGAGAGATATGAAATCGTACAGGGGAGCGGAGGAGTGCGAGGGGTTGGGGATCCACACATGGTGTGGGGGGAGGAGGGGGGGTGATCTAGTACGGTGGGGGTTAAGGGTGGTTAAAATGAAATAATTGAAAATGGTATTTATTTAGGTGATGGAATAAGGATAAGGTTAAGTATAGGATTAAAATGATTGGTATTTTGATGTGATGTTAGTAGATATTTATTTAATAATATAAGTAGGAGTAGAAAATATTAGTAGATATTTATTTATTATTAAAAGTGAGAGTGGATGATATAGTGTGTACTTTTTTAATAGTAAAATTAGGAGTAAAGAATAATTGATGTATTGATATTGATATGATATTTATGTTGAAATAATAAAAAAAATTTAGAAAAATTTAAGATAATTCTTACCCTAAGTTAACCCACTTTCAAATAGGATCTTAGTATATAAGAATAGGTAAAGAAAAATGATGTTTGTTACGGGGCAGTTGTTTGACCAACAACACTGCTCAAACGCACTCTTTCGACGTGTGTATGTATATGCATGACAACTTTGCATGAATCAGCAAATATCGATCCATCGTTAGCCAAGAAACCAAGTCGTGCATTTTAGTTCGTCGCCACGGGTGGCACTTGAGCCTCGTCAACCAGCTGAGTGTCCTTGTTCGACATGTTCGCCATCATCGCCCTCACCACGGGCTTCAGCTTCTCCGTGGCCTTTATGATCACCAGGAACAGCACCCTATAGAGGGCAACCATCCCAATGAGCACCCCGAGATCCACCCACTTGGAGTAGCTCATGTCCACCTGCCACGTGTCCCTCAATATGGTATCCCCATCTACGAGCTCGCCTCGCTCGTTGGGCAACCTCAGCCCGACGAACTCGTTCTTGTAGAACCCTTGGTTGGCGTACCTGTGGAATGCTACGTAGTACATGGGGTATCTCCACACGGGCTTAGGCAGGTCGTCGGGTAACCTGAAGAAGCCACCGTTGAGCATCATGACGCCTTGGATCCCCGCTCCCGTTATGATGCCCATGAGGAAGTCGGGGACTACGCTCGCAACGATCATCATGAGGCTCTCGACCAGCATCATGCAGACGTAGAGGACGAGGGCGAAGTAGACGAAGTGGTCGAACCCTTTCTGGAGGCCAACGAGGTAGTACGCCATGGCTCCGGGTACCACCGAGATCAGGGCGAGGTATGGGCTTGAGGACATGGTGTTGGCTATAACGAAGGAGCTCACGCTGTAGTGCCCGTTCAACCTCTCCCTTCCGAAGATCTGAAATATATAGTCAATTAAGGAAATTAACGCAGTTGTATTTATAAATACAATGCACAATGATGCACAGTTGTGTTTGATAGGGGATAGTGTTATAATGGAATAGTCTATAGGATAAGGATATGAGACAAGTTATGTGATGTGATTTCACGCATTAACTATGTATAAACTGATTTACAAATATATGTTTGTGAGATATTTCAGTTTATATAGTCGGGGCTTTAAATATATGTGTATTGCTAAGTATGCTTTTACTTTTGTAGTCTTCGCACGATGCCCTCGTGCAAGAGGATATTGAAGTTTTTTTTGTCTGTCCGTCGGTTTAAGCTCGGAAATGAAGCCTGTACGAACTAATTTTGGTTAGGAATTTAATTATGACCTATAAAATCCACATCCGTTTAAAAGATAAAAAAAGTTAATTAAAATAGATAAGCTTGTCACATAAATCTAGTCATTTGCGAGAACTTGTTATAACATTGGTAATTGATTTCGTGGTTGAGATAGTGGGAGGTAGAGATGATTTAGATTCGAATATTGTTGTGTGAGATGTAGGAAAAATTTTTCTTTCTTGAATTTTTTGCATCAAAAATAACAAATTCCTTTTTGGAACCTAACTCTAGAGGTATATATTTACTTTGTAGGGATGCACGAATATATCTAAAAATTCCAAGGATGTATGTCCAATATCAACAGTTTAATTAGTTATACCAAGGATTAATATGTAAAAATCTCGAAACCGTAATCAGGTGCGTGCGTGCTCGGAATTTCCAAACTAGGAGCGTCATTTGGATGCATGTTTAATTTGAATGGCAAAGCGTGTTTAATTAGGAGTAATAAAATTTTGGTCTTGTTGAATCCGGTGAACTCACCTTCATGTCTTCCACAAACGAAGGGAATCCACCAATAGCCATGAAGGTCAGGAAGGCAGCAGTGAACATAAGTACCGAACCTCGGGCCTGAAATCAATTAGTTGTATCCAACATGCCAATCAGACAAACACGTATATCTATCATATGGTCGGCACATATATATATATATATATATATATGTGTGTGTGTGTAACTAACTAACTAGAGAAATTAACGTACGTATCACAGTACGTTGGTGGTGGAAATATAATAATCTCACCTGTATGGATCTAAAGCTGTCTCCAATGTCGTAGAATATTGTCCCCAAACAAAGGCAGAGAGCTATGTAGATAGCAAATCGGAGCCAGTAGTATCCAAGATCCCTAAACATGTTAACCATCGATCTCCTCGTGAGGATCAGACATTGCATCAAAAAGCCAGCTTGGCTCCGTTTCTTCACCGATGCCCCTTCCTGGCATAATTAATTCAAGCAATTAATTAAACATATAATTATTACAAACTCTAGTATACGTAATTAAAGTATCCGAGAGTTATATATATATATATATATATATATATTTTGGTCGACCATGGCCTCACTTGTTTACTGATATCGGCAATCCGGTACATCACTAGGCGGCGGACGTAAGACGACCTGTAGGACTTCGTAAGGATCTCGATTGCTTCCGCTACGGTTGTTCGACCTCCGATCTCTCCTTCTTCTATGCCCTGAATTATATATAAATAGACACGTATGTCTGATTGCGATGACATGAACGTACGATTTAACTAGAATTTCAAGGGTTGGTTTTGCAAATGTTCGCACCTTGTCGAAGTCCTTGTTGACCGTCCTCAGATAGTGATCCGATGGGTTTGTGAGTGATGGGCACGGGAAGCCGTTCACAGCAAAGAACTGAAAGATCAAATTAATTAATACAATAGATTAATACATATATAATTAAATCTGACTTAGACGTCTGATTGGATAAACCTTCGCACATTATTCTACAGGGAGAGTAGATGCTAACGCTTGCTCAATCACAAAACAAAAATGGCAGCACAACAACAACTTTTGTGGTTTTGCGTTGATTAAAATCTCAACAATTTACTATATATATAATTTTGTTTACTATTTATTTATTTCTTAATAACAAAGTTAAGATCCGACGCTTTTGTGCTCTCTAATCTCTATGATGGAAGGATTATTGCTCTGCCTGATGTGGGAAAAAAATAATTTTTGTAAAATAAAGTACAATTAGTTCTTGGATCTAGATCGGCCAATATCCAAGTGGATTCGGAGAAGTTTGACCTATCAGAGGATCTAGTTCAACCAAAGTAAGAGAGGTCGTAATGATACTCATGACACCCATGTCGACAATAACCATGGAGTTACTGATGTTATTAATAGTTTAACAATAGATATACTCTGACAATGGACATATGTTGGAGAATTCGATAAAATCATTAAAGAAGATCTTACTTTGCTAAGATAGTTTCTTATATTATAAATAGACAAAGGAGATCCTTTGGAGCTCTATTCACGCAAGAGGTTAAGACAGGATTATGCAATATGAGAAAGAGAGAAATTTTGAGAAATTGTAATATTGTTAATTTTAATGAATTTATAGAAACATTATCTTATCTTGACATGTACCCGTTAGGGTGAAATTGAATCAACAATTTTAATTCATGCTAATTTGTATATTTTTATATCTACTTTACATTTCCTACGCGCGCAAGTATCCTTTAAAAAACTCATCACTGCCGACACATAATTTAATTGAATTTTTTTTATTAATAAATACCTAAATAAGTGGAATGATCAAATGAAAAATTCATCACGAAAGTTAATTTCTCGCTGGATCCCATTTAATGTATGTGTGCATGTATGTATGCAAGCAAGCATGCATGCAGGCGATGTGGATTATATATACCTCGCTGGCCATTCCCGGCGGACCAAAATAGACGGTCTTCCCATAGGCGAGGAGGCAAAGGGAGTGGAAGAGCTGGAAGGTCTCGGTGCTCGGTTGGTGGATGGAGGCGAGAACGGTCATGCCCTCGTTCCTCGCGAGGCGTACGATGCGGCTCATGACGTGGAAGGAGGCGGCGCTGTCGAGGCCGCTGGTGGGCTCGTCGAGGAAGAGGAGCTTCGGCCTGGTGAGGATCTCCAAGCATATGCTCACCCTCCGCTTCTGCCCGCCGCTAAGCCCCTTCACCGCCCACCCGCCGATCCGCGTGTCCGCAGCGTCCGCCAATCCCATCTCCCTTATGGTCTCCTCCGCTCTGGCCCTCTTCTCCGCAGTGGACATGGAGCCCGGCAGCTGCAGCCTCGCGGAGTAGCCCACCGCCTCGCGAACCGTCAGAGTTGTCATGAGGATGTCGTCTTGCGTTACGTAAGACTGCACATCCAATTAATTAATATTTAAGCCACTCCTTAAGATAACGTCAACTCTGGAGATTAATTAAGCGGGAAAATTCTGGTAGTAAATTGGTTAATTAAATTCTCACGGAGGTGCCGAAAGCCAATCTCTGACGCCGGCCATTGATCAAGATCTTCCCGGTCTGCTTTGTTTCCGACGCCGAGCGTCCTACAACCAACACCGACGGATTACTCATAGCGACAAGCGTCGCAATACTACACGCAAATGGGTCAAATCTGACAGATTAATGATCCCTCCGATCATCACTATATAAACTCATTTCTATCCCACATCTGTTATTATTTCCCTCTGATAAGCTTATCATAATACTCATATTTTTATCCGTATCCAAGGTTAATACGTACACTCCTTAACTGCATGCACGTACCATACAAAAAAAATTGCATCAGATCTTATAAATATATATATATTTCAATTATGAAATTAAATAATTAACACGTTTAAGGCATGTAGTACGAACCTGCAAGAGCGTCAAGCAACGTGGACTTGCCACAACCAGATGGCCCCATGATGGCCAGCACCTCCCCTGGCTGGGCGTACCCGTTCAAACCCTGCAATATAGCTCGCTGTCCTCCGCCTTCGCTCTCCGGTGCCATGACCCACAGGCCCTCCCACGTCAAGTACACCCCCTGCTTGTCCTCGCCGCCATGGTGGCTCTCGCACCCGATCTCCGGGTCCAAATCGGAGCTCTCGATCTCGTCCCTCGCGTCGTCGTGGTGGTCATCCGCCACCGGCACGGGCTGTGTCTGCTCCTGCACCGGCTGCTCCTGATATTGGAAGTGGTCTACGTCGCCTTTGCGGCTGAAGCTGTAGAGGAAGGACCCATCCAGGCTGTGGATGGAGCCGCTTGTGAGCTCGACGTGTTGCGGGGGCTCCACGGGAGGTTGCCGCTTCGGGCTCGGGTTCCATCTGGGTACTTCATCCATGGGGGACGTGCAGAGGAATGGTTAATTGGTGGACGTGAGTGTTACGGGGGGAGAGAAGCGTAGGAGTAGAAGAAGCTGTGGGTGGCCAATTAGTTGGGAATGGATGTGTGTATTATAGAGAGGAGGTTACGAGAGGGTTGCAAGTAATTGGCAACTTGGTTCTTTATGTTGCGTGCTTGATATGTCGATTTGAACGAGTGATGGCGAGGAAGGTGTGGTTGGGGTTACGCCAAGGTGGCGGCTTTCACAGAGAGAGAGAGAGAGAGAGAGAGAGATGGGATAAAATTCAAAGGAGACAGAGATGCGTGGCGTTGTTGACCGGGAGAAAACTCGGGTTGCTTGGATAATTTATTGATTGAGAAAGGGTTAACCACGAGAACATAGAAGGGTCAAGTGAAGGCCGGGGGGTCCGTCGGTAGTTCAGCGGCGAGAAGGTTCGCATCGTTTAAGTGAAAATGGTAGATCCTCAATTTAAATTTTAATTATTTAAAAAAAATAAAATTATAAACTATTTATTCCCCACTCCAAGACGAGCGCCATCATCAAGTAACGGACTGAAAAGCTGCAGAACTCGTGGAAAGAGGAGGATGTGTGTAGAGGATACGTTGGGTTATTCTCACTTTTATATTATATTTTGTATTGTGACTTTCACATGGATCGTCGACTTTCCTTTACTTTGACTTTTTGTATATTTTTGTGGGCTTGCGACTCCACAGAATATTATTAATCTCTTGATGAGTTGATTAAGAAATTAACAGAGGGAAAGAGATGCTTACCCCAAAGTCCACTTTGTTTGGATAGTGACAATACCCTCACACGGAATCTTGATCTTGCTCTTGAGTAAATAACAACTTAACCATATTTGTGAAAGATTCAAAGATTACGACTAGCACTCGGTCAAAGATAAAAATCTAAAAGAATATATATTTAGAAGAAAGATGCGAGTCAGGAGGTGTAAAGTTACGTAAAAAAGTAACGGAAAATATTGTAAATGTCATTTTTATTTGATATATATATATTTATTTTTATTTAATATATTTTTTATGTAAAAAATTATTCACATATGCTGTGATTTATCATTATTGAAATTAACAATAAATTATTTTTATATGGATGTAAATCACTTAAATTATCTTCGAAATCATTTTGAATCAATGTAAAATTACTTTACACCAGTGTGCTCTTACTTTATATTAGTGTAAAATTATTTTACATTGAAATAATTTTGCGTATCGATGCAATATTACTTTGAACTATTTTGTACCAGTACAATCTTACTTTGAACTGCTTTGCATAGGCACAAAGTAAGATGCACCGGTGTAAAATTCAATTCTAAGTATTTCTTCAACTGTGACAAGTGATTTTACACTTGAAAAATGATTTTTCACTTTAGGATTTAATGTTTAATCTAAATTCTGAATCATAAACCCTAAATCTTAGGATGAAAAATCACTTTTCAAGTGAAAAATTATTTCTTATATGTGAAACTACTTTCCACAAACCTAAATCCTAAACTCTAAATCTTAAATCTTAAATCCTAAATCTATAGGTCAAAATAACTTTACACAGGTGTAAAATCACTTTGCATGAGTGAAAATACTCTTGAAATAATTTTACACCTATGCGGTGTAAAATGACCAATTAAAATCACCTAGTATAATTTATCACTGATATAAAATAATTTATCATCGATGTAAAATTATTTATTATCGATATAAAAGTATTTATCACCTACACATTATAATTCAAAATAATATGATAATTTTTTTAAATATAATAAAATCCATAATATAACAAATCTTAAATTCTTTAATTTTTTTTTTATATTAAATATCAATTATCAAAGTCCACGTTCACAACACATTGGTTTTGACTTACAAGAAATGATCATCGTAGATAAGTGGAACTGCCCCCATCACTCCGAGCGAGATTTTTTCCCATCAGATTGAATCTTCCTTCTTTGCCTGCTCCCCACACTTACATATATGGGGCAATTTTTGAGAAATTAAAGTCTATCATTGCAAAAGGATACGGATGAAAAATAGGAAAGATTGGACAAAGAACGGGGAAGATAATTTCGCTGTATTTTTTTTATCAAGAACAAGACCTGGTCATCACAAGCATATTTTCATTCAATTGATAAATCGGACTTTGGAGAGAATGATTTGATCATGGAATCCACCATCTTTTTTTAAACTAGAATTGATAAGGATTCCTTTACAATTATTCTATAAAATTTTTGATGGGATTGAAAATTTCTTGATATTAGCTAGAATCAAGTTATAATTACGATGAATCATTTGATGTGCCTGTACGTATACATGGAGGGTGGTCCTTGGTTTGGTTCATTCTTGACAGGTGGGAGGATAGCTTGGTGTTCGAGGAGGAGCCCTTGCTTAATGTTCGGTCAAGGGAGGTTCCCTGGAGTCAACCTTTGCATTTGGACCATGAGATCTATCTCCTGCATATGTCCGATGCTGCATTACAATTACCCTAGGAAAATATCTATCCCATGAGATCACTCTCGAAAAAGGTTGAGTAGAATCAAAACTTGCCTATTTACTTTCTAATTGTGCTCTTTCTTCCATGATTCTAGTTTGACACTTGATGTCCGATTTGGATCAATTTGATAAGGTGAGGAAGACACATGAAGTTGCTAACAACAACGTGCAATCACCAGAGTTGGAGATGAATGTGGCCAGGGTTCCAGATTCAAATCCAAAGGATGCTTGTATTCAATGCATAAAAACAGTAATTGGAACCTTCTAACAAACGGAGCCTTTCAACCCCTTCTCTCAAACCCTAAAACCTGCTGGAAAGTACAAAGGTCATACCAGGAGTAGACCATTCCCTTAAACATCTCCACGAGGGCTGCATGGATATGTATCTCAAGTTAATTGAGGATTTCCAAAAAATCATAAGTCTTCTTATAAATATCAACAAAGTGCCACAAGGATGCATGGGTAGGAAATATGAGTTAAGGTGAAATAAAAAATGAAAGCATATATATTTTACCTGTTAAATTCTCAAACTACTCGATTCCGATCATTTATTGACTACTATTTCCTGATTGATCTTTATCTGAGAGGTAATCAACTATCTTGGTCTAATGGGTGTCGAGGTAGTGTCAGAATTTATCAGAGGCTTGATCAAATTCTCGTCAACGTTGACTCCTTTTCCTCTGCTCCCATGAGTAGCTAACTTCCGAGGTGAAATTCTGACCATGCTCCTATTCTCCTGTCCATGCAAAATATTTGTATTTGTATTGTATATTTGATTCAAATGTGTTATTGATTTTAATATCTATGATTTGTTTGCATACATTGTGGAGTTGATATTTTTATAGGTCATCTTTATACAAAGTTCGTAAATAAGAAAAAAATTAAATATATAAAACAATATAAATTTCACTATGACTCATTAGAAAACTACCGTGAATATATATTTGATGATGATTTTATAATCATTGCAAAATATGGAAATTTGTTAAATATACATTTGTGACCGTCTATAACCTATAGCTAAAAGAATAAATTAAGGATGATTTATGTTAAATTGTTTGTAGATATAAGTTGTCGACGGTCACTAAATTGTATCTAATAGAGTAAATTTTAATCTTTTTTGATTTTTTAAGACCTTTACTGACAAATTTTAAATCACCGCAAATATTATATTACGATGAATTTACAATAATTATCGTTGAAAACATATAACGATAGTTTTGAATCGTCATAAAAAGATATATTTCTCGATAAATTGGAGCGGAGTAGCGGTGATGGCTTTGAAAAAAAAAAAAAGAACAGTCGCTAAAACATTACCATCACATAACCTTTCATTATCTTATTTGGCAATGACATTTTGATTTTTGACAACGATTTTGAATCATCAAGAAAAGCACCTTTTCTTGTAGTGTTCCCCTCTCTTTTCCCATCGTTTGCAATCATGTTCCATCTACGGTGTTTCCTCTCCCTTCGTTAACTCAGATGACATATGGAATAATGGTAGAGCACCCAATCCTAATGTGAATGGTCCCTACAACTAGCATCGACGGTTCCGCAATTTAACAGACTTGTTACATGAGCATTGCTTCGTGGACATGGGAGTGTGCATAGAAGTATACACCCCCGTTTACCCAAAAGGTGAGATGCACTCCTGGAGGCGGCGGGTCGCAACTCTTGGGTAGGGGAGGTTTCGTGTAGGCTCTCGTGTCTACGAAACGTTTACCTTGTTAGATTATCCAATCCAGCGGGCAGTTAGTAAACATCCACCCCTAGTTTGCTCTTTCCAGAATCGCTTGTCTACGGACTCATTCCATGCCATGTATGCTTTCATTCTTCAACCATTTATCTTAAGCAGCCGGTTTTGACTGCTGACTAATTAATACTTATTCTTCTCATCAGCTTACGATGACAAAGTCTCACCAAAATATTCAATGCTAAGGAGATGAAGTCTGCCAGAAGGAAAGCAAGGAAAATTCAACTGACAAAAACGACGGGAATGGTGTGAAAGATGTCTAAACAAATTAAGAAGCATCCATACTCAATTGATATTATGAGGAGGGTTCTAGTGTATGAATCAATTAATTAACTTTGTAGGGAAAAGCACGTAAGTACGAAGACGTCACGAATTCCATGCACAACGTCAAGGGCTAGTGGGCAGCTGGACCACGTTGAAAAAGGGGAGAAACGGGATGGGAACAGAAACGAACTCGAAGGACCATTTTATGTAATATCAATTGCTTCGAGAGGCATCTCCGCAAAAATTCTTGAGAATGGAAACAAAAGAGGGCAATACCCCCTCCTTCCGGTCGCCAACTAAGGCTTTGTTTGTTCGGTGGTTCCTTTAAAATGGGAATAACTCAATTTACGTTGAATTAATCCAGCTACAAGATATTATCTTAGATCCGATGCTGGTTAACTCTCGTTATCTCATTTCTTAGAAACAAAGCAGGTTGTCCCTTGAGGTTATCTCAATGCATTCCAAACAATCATAGACTAATCAAACACTAATCTAGCAGGATAATATTTTTAACTTCCAAACATAAACGTAGGATGATCTTTCTAAAAGTTCTCATCCAAACAAACCTTAACCTATCAATTCATCCCAATGGTCATAACCAAGAGGGTACAACATAGGTATTTGATGAGAGAAGAACAACTCTCTTTGTAAACTTCGTGACTCAGCTCATTTGGTTTGACCTTTCGATATATTGATGGATCCGATTGCTCAATATCCTGGTTAATCCAACTACTTGATGTCCTACCGAATCTAACTCGATCTAACAACCTGCCATGTTTAAGGATATGACAAAATGCACAATTATTGTGTAGATATTTATGTTAGTAGTCATTCTACGATTACTAAATTTAATTTTATTAATGGATAGATTGTGAGATCGTGAAAAGTCTCACAAGGCAACACGTTCTATGAATACTTGAGTTGAGCTGATTATTATTTTTAAGCAACCCAGGAGAAAGAATAGTTTTTACGCACCCCTTTAAAAATTTTGCTTGTATTATCCACAAAATACTACTAAAACTTAAAAGGATCCTATCTCGTTCTTGACATACACCTCTCTTTTAGATGAAATTACGAAACTAGACCAATAATTCTATATTTTCTTCGTTGCGGTTACATTTAAATCAGGAATCTACTCTAGGGACCCGATCAGTATTTATCTTTCTTTTTATCATTTAAAAAAACTTCTTTTTCAGTATATTTTACAACCATCTTCCAATCTTTACTTCGTCGTGGCAGAAGTTGGACCACGCACCATCTTCTGGTGTGGTCTTCCAATCTTTACAACGGTTCCTTCTCCCAAGCAGTATCAGCTGCCAGCGGGGTTTTGGCAATATCTGACCAAGTTTGGGAGACTCGTACACGAAAAAAATGTCAAAAGCCAAACCATGAATCCTTCTCTCCCCCTTATAAGTAGGCCATTTCGCATCCTTTGTTAACTCGCGACATCTTTCAATTCCCCACTTCTTGCGCTTACAACCAAATTAAGATATCATCACCTCCTTAGTTGATCAATTAGCCTCTAATTCTGGTTAACTTCATCACAAGCCGACTTTCGTTTTGATATCCAACAGTGCAATATTGATTCCAAAATGACTACTTTGGGCTTCAGCATGGAGCTGGGGAGGGGCCATAACCACCACCATGGCCATGAGAAGAGACCCTCCAAAGACATCGCCACCCCTTTCATAAAGCCGCAGTTCTTCAGCATCATGCGCGGGAGCTCTGAGGACGTCCCCGACGAGGAGGAGGCGAAGATGGAGTGGCTCCGCTCCCAACTCATTGGGGACGACGTCGAGTTCGACACCCCGTTCGGGAAGAGGCGCCTCACCTACGCGGACCACACGGCCTCCGGGAGGTCCCTCCGCTACATAGAGGAGTACATGGCCCAGAAGGTGCTCCCTTACTACGGCAACACCCACACCGACGACAGCCACGTCGGCCATGTGATGTCGATGATGGTGCACGACGCCGCGCACTACGTGAAGAAGTGCATGGGTGGCGGAGCCGATGACGTCCTCCTTTTCTGCGGGTCGGGAACCACCGCCGCCATCAAGCGCCTGCAGGAGGTGATGGGTCTGACGGTGCCTTCGATCTTGAGGGAGAGCGTGCTCCAGACCATGAGGGAGAAGGAGAGATGGGTCGTCTTCGTAGGCCCCTACGAGCACCACTCCAACATACTCTCCTGGAGGCAGAGCCTCGCGGAGGTGGTGGAGATCGGGATGAACGAGGACGGGCTCGTGGACATGGACGCCCTCAACAGGGAGCTCAACAACCCCAAGTACCACGGACGTCCCAAGTTGGGCTCCTTCTCCGCCTGCAGCAACGTCACCGGTATCTACACCGACACCCGTTCTCTCGCTCGCCTTCTCCATCGCCATGGTGCCTTTGCTTGCTTTGATTTTGCAGCAAGGTATATATAATAAATAAATAAATAAATAAATAAATAAATAAATAAATAAATATATATATATCTATATATATACACACTTGTTAATTAGTTGAGTTATGAATCAATTATATCTCACGCATGCATACCGTAGTTAGCGTTTACCAGTCAATATATTACTATGTATTTCATGCGTTTCGTTACATATAGTGGCCCATACGAAGAGATCAGCATGAGATCGGGAGAGGAAGATGGGTACGACGCGGTGTTCCTAAGCCCTCACAAGTTCCTCGGAGGACCCGGAACTCCCGGAGTACTTCTCGTGAACAAAGCCTTGTACTTACTCAAGTCATCTCCCCCGTCTACTTGCGGTGGTGGCACCGTTTGTTATGTTAACGGATTCAGCGAAAAGGCATGTCTGCGCATATATATATATATATATATATATATATATATATATATATATATATATATATATTTAATTGGCTATCTAGCTAGGAGCATATATGCATGATGATTATAGTTTCTATGATCATTACAGGAGTAATTAGTATAATGATCAATGAATGAATCAATAATACATTGATTGATGTGAAAACAGGATACACTATACTACGAGAACGTGGAAGAGAGAGAAGACGCGGGGACGCCACAGATCACACAGAAGATAAGGACGGCGCTGACGTTTTGGGTGAAGGACTACATTGGGACAAACCTCATCGACCTCCACGAGAGGCTCTACATAGAGATGGCCCTCAAGAGGCTTCTGCCCAACCCCAACATCCACGTCCTCGGCAACGCGCGCGCCAAGAGACAACCCGTCCTCTCCTTCCTCGTCTTCCCCCGCAACACTAACGACGTCGAAAGCAGCAGCATATTATCCTCTTCACGAATCGGAAGCACTCCAACCACTCGTAATAATTATGGTGGTACTGGAGGAGGGATATACGAGAAAGGAATGCCACTCCACGGACGCTTCGTGGCGAGGCTCCTCAATGACCTCTTCGGCATACAAGCACGCGGCGGTTGCGCGTGCGCCGGCCCCTACGGTCACCTTCTCCTCGACATAGACGAGGGCCTCTCCCTTGCACTGAGATCTGCCCTTAAGAACGTATATCAATTATACATGCCCTACCTAGTTGTTAATTATATATAGGTCGACCTTAATTATTACCAAACATTCATTTATTTAATTACAAATTAAAGTACTCCATTAATTAGTTATATATGCCAAATAGTTTGAACTAATTGGTATTTAAATTAAAACTCTTGAAGGGTTACGATGGATTGAAACCAGGATGGACGAGGGTGAGCTTCTCCTACTACATGTCCAAGGAAGAGTTCGCGTTCGTCCTCGCGGCCATGGAGTTTGTAGGGGAGTACGGCCACCGCTTCCTCCCTCTCTATCACTTCGACTGGAAGAATGGGAACTGGGCCTTCCGCAAGCGCACGCTCAAGTATCAACTCATGAGAGAGGAGATTGCCAACGCTCTCGGCGACTTCTCTATCTCCGACGACGGTGTTTTTACACCCTGCCATGCCTCTAGCACTAAGGGAGTGTGGTCACTAGAACAAGGAGTGGACGTCAAGTTAGTAGCTTCCGGTAACGATGGTAAGAATCGGTTTGTTTCCTACATGGAGGCCGCAAAGAACATCGTAAAGATGCTGCCGGAGATCCCCATGCCTCGGAAGATACCGGACGATGTCGATCTCAGCCTCATCCTCTTCAGAATTTGAGGAAAAAATCTACTGTGGTTAGTGGTAGGCATTTGCAATGTACTAATACTGTTAGTTACTAGTGGTGATCTTGTTACATAGTTAGTTACATAGTTAGTTACTGTTGTATGCTGCTGAGCTGTACAGGATCACGCTGAGTTTGTTGCAACAAGTTGTAACCAACCGAGAAGCTCATCTACAAATAAGAACTCTCGATTCTTTCACCCTGGTAGACTATATATTTTGTTTCTCCATATTAATTTTAGTTCGTGTTCAAATTTCATCCAAAATTCGTTCCATGAAAAAAAAGTAAAAAAAATATTCGTGATAATTTAATCTTCTCATTTTCTTAAAATTTTCGAGCATGCTTTGGATATATTTTTTACATAAAATTTGGTAGGTACCTTACTTAGTTAGGAATGTGTGTGTAGAATTTTATTGTAATTTTTATATATTTGAAAAGTTATTCACTGGCAAATTCCATCTAGGTTTAGATTCTACAGTTTAGTCCCCAATTTGACACACCTTTTTCTTCTTCCTTGTTTAAAATGCCAAAAAATTTAGAAAACTCTAAAATGTAAAAAAGTGCAATAGTTAGGTTTAATTAGAAATCTATTAGACCTTGTGCCTATGAGACGACTCGAACTATTGGTAGTCTTTGTAAGTTTCATCTATAAATAAGAGCTCTCGATTCTTTCACCCTGGTAGACCATTGGTAGGCTTGGAAATGTTTTCATTGGTAGCCAAACTATTCCATTGCAATGTCTTCCCCCTTGTAGACTTACCCGTTGATGGGCTTCGAAAGGCCACAAAAAGATTTATACAAGTAGGAAGTAGTACTTAGCCATTCTCATCCGTTGCATAGGGAGGAAGATCGACAATCAACAAGCAAGTACAAAGGAAACCAGGGATTTGGTAAGCCAGTTCCAGTACAAGAGGTGTACATCTGAGGAGAGGATGGTCCTCCCAACTATGTACTAAAATTTTTAGAATTACAAGATGTGCCCTTCCTCTTTGGGGAGAGGCCCTATTTCTCTGGGGGCCTCTCTCTCTATTTATAACATGGGGAGAATCCTCACTTGATGGCCTCTAGTACTCCTACTATTAGACTACTTGTTAGCTATTAGGGCATACGTGGTTACGTCCATCTTATCGTATCATTTGCCTTTGTTGCGTTGAATGTTTTGGTAGGATGGGCAGGTTCCTGTTGGGATCCGGCTGGTCTTGGGCGAGGTGGGCGGTGCCGGTTCTGCCTGTTTACCCTGTAGTTGGGTAGCCGGATCCTCTGTCGTGTTATGTGTGGAGTTTTGGATCCGAGGGTAGTTTTTGTCCCTTAACATATGCCCATACCTCTAGCTAGTGTGAACTGTTGAGAGAGTAATGAGAGTGGCCAAAACTCTGCTGTGGATGATGCTCCCAAATGTTCTTCCGGTTGTACAGCAGCAGGGAGAAGATTTATGCTGGAGGAGTGTTTAAATGGGCTATCAAGGAGTTTTAAGTTATTTTGTTGTAGCAAAGCCTCAATCATTCGAAAATAATTAAATTTATAACTCAGAATCAAAAGAAGAGTCTGAGGTCGAATACAAGGAGCAAATATGAAATTCACAACATTAATCTCATTCAGAATCATTGAGAAAAATTAATTGAACATTAAAACAGATATGCAATGAATGCAATTTGTCATATTGTAATTCAAATAATGATGAGATAAAAAGAATAGAGAGAATCTAAAAAGTGATGATTTAGACCACCAATTAGGTTATTTAATTAAGTATGCATCTCATATCCAACTTATTCAACAATATTCAATCAGAATTTAATTGTAAACTATATATTTAAATAATGCAACAATATCTCTAATCAACTCAGATCAGACGTTGGTTTCTTTCTTCAGACGACTTAATAGCACAAGCACAGGGCTTCTCCTTCTTCTTCAAAGCCTCCTTCTGCTTCTTTTCTTCTTCACAAGTCTTCCCTTTCTTCTCCTTCACAGCATAGGGAAACCAACTCCCTCAGCGACTGAGTGTCGCACGGGGGCACAAGTCTCAAAGAGTAAAATCCTCCCCCGCCCTCTCACAATTCCTCCTCCTCTTCTCTCAAACCTAAGACATATTCGGATCTGGTCATGGGTATTCGGGTCTAGAGCATGGACTAGGGTCACCGGCGTGGGTGGTGACCGAGGAGTGAGCATAGGCAGGTTAGCGGATGTGAGGGGTATGAGGGACCCGATGAAGTGATTGACCACGGTTCGTATAAAAATATGTCGTTACTGTAGTATATGTCATAAATACAAAACCGTTGTCGCGTCAATTTTATTTAATTACATAATTTTTACTGGTTTATTCCAGGTCATTCACTGGAAGGAAATTATTGATATACATCACTCTCTAAGTCTAATATTATTCTTTAATTCCAAAAAGATTAATTTTATGTACAAATATGAATGAATAAATTAAAGAAAGAAAGAATGAAATAATTTATGTACAAAAGAATGAACTAAAATGTTTACAAACATCTATTTACAAATAAGCATCAAACACTTTAATTAAATACTATATTCTATCTATTAATAACTTATGATAATAATACTTACATATCTATATAATAATATGGTATAATATGTAGCATACTAACTGATGAGAACTTCATCATGAACCCTAACTAGCACAATCTAATCTAAATATGTGTGAAAAAGATCCTACAAAACCCAAAGAGAGGCTTAACTCAGAGAATTTTGAGTTAAAGGATAAAACAAATCATCAGGGGTAAAACTGTAATTTCACCAATGCAGTATAAAAATAGGGTAATTAAGGGTCCAAACATAGGTCAAACAAGCTTAATAAGAAGGAAAGTGGGATGATCTAATCTGAAAAGGGTTATAGCAACTTCCAGGAATTAAATGACATTCTGTAATCCTAAAATAAATTCACTTTAATTCACGAGGTTCGAGGTAGGATAAAAATAAAATAAATCATCTAAAATTCATAGAAAAATATCCCCTAGGATTTAGAACCTTCAATTTGACCTTTGAAACCTATTTTGACCTAAAATGAGAACCATGCCCAATTAATGACTTAATTTAGGTTTTTATGCAAATTGACCAGTCAAACGGGGTCCAAACTAAAATAAAAATTCACCATTAAAATCCTTAGGTTCAAATTAGTATAGTATAAAAACATGGGCCAAAGGAATGATCATCTTAACTTACTTTACAAATTGGTCCTCTTAATTTACATTTTGACCCTTATCTTTTGAAACTCTTGCGTTTAGGCTCCTAACTTCTCATCATTCTTTGCAGAACGGTCCTCCCTGCCACTTCTGCGCAGCGCCATGCCTCCGGCGACCTTGCGCGGAGGATGGCGCTGCGCAGGTGGTGGCGACCTTCCTCTATAGTTTTATTATTCCGTCGTAGTATAGTATAGAGAGGTGATTACCAGTTTAATACAATTTGTTACTCGGAAATAAAGAGTTCCCGAGGTCGAACTCAGGGAGCAAACTGTATTCTAGAGATACAAATTCTTATCACAAAAATATTACAAAAATAAAGAGAGATAGGGAGAGATAAAAATTTGGTTTCTTCTTTCTTCCTCTTTGTTTTCTCTTCTCTTTGGCTTTTGGTTTTTCTTCTTTGTTTATCTCCTGGTGTTCTTCTTCTTCTGCCTTCTGTTCTTCTTATTTCTTCTCTTCTTCAGAGCTCCTCATCTTCTTTTCTCTCAGTTCTGCCTTTCTTCAGCTTTTCCTTTCTTCTTTCTGCCTCAACTGTAAAGCTTTTCTTCTTGCGATCCCTTGCTCAGTGGCACGGTGTCTTCGTTCTCCTTCTTTCTCTGCAGTCCTTTTACTGCAGGGCGTCATGTGATTTTCCAATCAGACGACTTAAATCGCCGCTGCTACAGTGCTCCACCTTCTTTCAGTCTTTGTCGGCCTTCTTCTTCTTCTCTTCTTCCATGGTTCTTCTTCTTTGTTTACCTGTGCCTGCACACTTCAAAGTTTACGTCAGTGGGCAAAACCTACTCTACCCCCCCCCCCCCCCCCCCGGCGTCACTCTCTCTCAGAATCCTCTCTTGGGATAGCTCTCCCAGAGCTGCCGGGTAGCCGGGTACGGGTCGCGCCCGGGTCCAGGCCCACCGGCGTGCGTGGTGGGCGAGGAGTGCAGGTCAGTCTAAGTCGGGTCGGGCCAGGTCCGCGGGGCGTGAGCGCGGATGAGGCCGGGTAATCGGGCGGGTGAAGGGGACCTCACCCCGTGTGCTGAGGCGATAAGGCTTATTCACAAAAATAATTTAAACGGTGAAAGAGTTGTGAGGCTTACCGATGTGGGACTAAACTGAGGCCTCTCCTCGCGTGCGCCTGCTGGAAGACCGTGGCCTTGCTTCTGCAGCTGCAGCTTCGATTTTCGTCGGTTGCTGGCTGGCTGCCTTCGCAGGAGTCTCCGTAATCCGCAGCAGCTGGAGACCTGGAGTCCTCAAGCCTGGAGCGCGGGAGAAGCTGCTTCAATGTGGCGTTAATGGCGGTCGAGCCTCAGAACCTTTCGGACACGAATATGGCCTCTCGGCCTGATCAAACTACTGGGGAACCTTCGCCGTGGCACGGCGAAGGTGTTGAGCTGTGCGGCAAGCCGCAAGGCGGTGTCTGGCGGCAGCCGTAGGTCGGACTGCAACCGGAGAAATGGGTTTGTTTGGGGGAGCGTTACGGAGGTGTGGAGTGGCAGTGGAGGGGTGGGGGGTGCTCAGTGTGATGAGGCGGAGGTTCGGTGAGGGTCGGCGAGGCGTGTGAGGCTGTGGAGCGATGGGGGCATCTCGCCAGAGGGTGGCCGGAGACGAAGGGGGTGACGATGGTCAGGGTCGGTTGAGGGCTTAATTGAACAAATTGAAACCGGGGAAAGAAAGAGGAGAGGAAGGGAAGTAGTTCTAACTTACTTGCAGGGACGAAGGGGGAGCAGCAGGGCGACAGTCGTATCGACTGTCGCCGGAGAAGAAGATGCCCAGGGGAAGGGGCGGCGGCGAGGAGAGGGCTGGAGAGGCGCCAGCTGGGTACGGCGTGCGCGGGAAGAGCGAGGGGGGGCAATCCTGCAGCTGGTAGTGCGGCAGAGCGTCGAGGAGGAAGAGGAGAGGCCGCCGGAGCTGGAAGGCTTCCTGTCGGAGTGGGAAGAGAGGAAGTGGGGGTCTTTCTCCGTCAGGACCGAGCTCCCCAGAACGGTGGAGCGACGGGGGCATTTATAGGGACCGTATCAGAGAGGAAGGCGAAGGGAGACGACGTGTCTCCCTCGCCAGAGGATGCCGGAGATGGAAACCCATACCGTCCGTGCGTTCGCACGGCCGGTATGGTGGGTTACAGCGACCAGGGGGGTGTCCCTGCGACGGCTGACGACGCAGGGCACCCCTGGTTTACTTGCCAGACCCTCCCCCTCACCCTGCGCGGCGCCATGCTCCGCGCAAGGTCGCCGGAGCATGGTGCTGGCAGGTTTTGCAGGGAGGACCTGAACGCAAAGAACGAAGGAGAGTTAGGGGCCAAAATGCGAGGGTTTAAAAGTTGAGGGCCAAAAAGTAAATGTATGAGGACCAAAGTGTAAGGTTGGTCAAGAAGGTTTCTTCCTAGGCTCAAGTTTTTATACATGACTAATTAGGACCTAAGGAATATGATGGTGAATTTTATTTCTAGATTAAACCTTGTTTGACTGGTCAAATTATGCAAAAACCCAAATTAAGTTATTAATTGGGTATGGTTCTCAATGTAGGTCAAGATGGGTTCCTAAGGTCAAATTGAAAGTTCTAAACCCTAGAGATTATTTTTCTATGATTTTTATAGGGTTTATTCCATTTTTTCTTTGCCTTGAACCTCGTGAATTGAAGTGGGTTTGTTTTAGGGTTACAGATTATTATTTAGTTCCTTGGAATTGCTGTAGCCCTTGCCAGATCATCTCATCCCACTTTTATTCTTATTAGGTTGCTTTGACCTATGTTTGGACCCTGAATTACCCTGTATGCAGATTATACTGGTAAAATTACATTTTTACCCTTTATGACTTGTTTTCTCCTTAAACTCAGAATTCTCTGAGTTAAGCCTTTCCTTGAGTTATGTAGGAGCTTTTATCCTTTGTATTGGGTCAAAATGAGCTAGTTATGGCTCATGATGAGGTTCTCATCATACCCCCATGCCTAGCTTTTGCTAGTCCCTTAGCAAAAACTTAAGGTTTCAACCCTTGTTCTAGACCATGAAGTTCTTAATAGCTTTAGATAAGTGCTTTTTCATTTGAGCTCAGATTAGGTTAGAATGCTGACCATAGGCCTAAAAGGTACTCTAGTACCAATCAAGATCCAAATCTGTCTAGCCTTAGCCTCAGTCCTTAGCAAAGGTTTTTAAGGCCCACAAGAACTAACCTAAGGTTTATTGGACTTTGTGGTTAAAGCACCCGTGCTTGAAATGATTTTAGCCCTGGCTCAGTTCGCAGTGCGTTTTGTAAGAGAGAGATAGAAAGTTATTTTGTTTGGAGAGTTTTCTCTCTCTCTCTCTCTCTTTTTTTTTTTTTTTTAGTTCTAGCCTAGGATTGGCTTTTCAACACGGTCTGTATCAGATTCCTTGCTCCCATCATCAATCCTCAAGGGTTCCTGGCGATCGATGCTTTTAGATAGCACCGCCCATGGCAACCCCCGGAACCTTGGCTATTGAGATTTTGAGATAATCCCATCCATGGTGTTCTGTGGCTGAATTCAGACCCTGGCAATTGACACTTCGAGATAATGCCATCCATGGAATCTGAATCAGCAGAGTGCTTACATGCCCCCAGTAGGATATGTAAAAATCCTAAGAGACAGGCACCGAGGAGATGATATTTTGTTACGCATCTTCGAGGGGATTTCCCGCCTCTCCGCGCTGGGAACTCGTCCAAATCAACTTGTGTTGATCGGCCGCTCCTATTCTAGGTGTTCTTTTCAGAATTTTGCGACGCTTCTGCGTGATTTTGATTTTTACGCTTACTGAACCAGGCTGTGTGTGAGGTTAGGGTGCTTAGGTTACTGAGTCCCGTAAACCAAAAATTAGTTAACGAGGCCAAATACTCCCTAAGCCTTAGACCTAGTACTTCAGCTTTTCATTTTCCTCAACCTCTTGAGGAGTGTCCAGATCTTAATGGGTACTAAGAGTCTATTCAAGAATGTCTAAGGTTTGCGTTCTTACTAATCTCATTATGCACTTTTCAGTTATTCTCTTGAATGAGGTCTAGAACTTAGGTTAATTCCTTAGTTCCTTACTAATGACTATCACCTTTTCTTATAATTTTGTGCTCCTTTTTCATTTTGTTTCTCCTCTCCTTCTCCTTCACAAAATTTCCTTCTCCTTTTATTCTTTTTCGAAAAAATTTTTAATTTTTATGATGTTTTTGGCATATGTGAATTTTTTTGTTTGAAACCTTTTCTTACAAGTTTTGCACTTTCATACCCCCCCCCATGCCTAAGATTTGCAATGTCCTCATTGTAACCTAGGGGTTTTTTATTTAACTTAGTTCATTCCTTAAGACAGAAATTTGGATGAGTGGATGGGTCGGGTTGAATTTTTGCGTACGATTTCTAATCCCAGATGCAAGCATCTGAGGTGGGGTCGGCTGTCTACAAGGGTGAACCTCAAGTGCAAAAAGGTGTCAGAACAAGTTTCAGGTTTTCAAAGAGAATGACGGGCTGCCTCCCGTTAAGCGCTGAGTTTTACGCCATCGGCTGGGCGCAATAAGCTCAAGGGGAAAGGAGGATATAAGATGCTTCAGCCAAATCAGTAGAAGTTACATCAATGAACGGCTTGAGTCTCTGACCGTTCACGATGAAAGGTTCAGAATCGTGGCTGAGTGGACTGATTTCGATTGCTCCATTTCCAAAAACCTGTCGGACCAAATATGGTCCGACCCACTTGGATCTCAGTTTTCCTGGGAAGAGTTTTAGTCGGGCATCAAAGAGTAGGACCTTTTGACCAGGATGAAAGATCTTTCTCGAGATGTGTTTGTCGTGGAAGGCTTTAACCCGCTCCTTGTAGATTTTCGAGTTCTCGTACGCGTCTAGGCGTAATTCATCGATCTCGCTGATTTGGAGTTTTCTGTGGGTCCCAGCCTTGGAAAGATCTAGATTACAGTTCCGTACTGCTCAATAGGCTTTATGCTCCAGTTCTACGGGAAGGTGGCATGCCTTTCCGTACACCAGTCTAAAGGGAGACATGCCCAATTGGGTCTTGTGGGCGGTCCTACATGTTGGTGCTAGAGCACCACGATCATTTGTTTTGATGATAACAAAACACGTGTTATTTAACATTTGCAATTTGAGTCCTAGATTTCAGGTCAATTGCAAATGTGGACGTGTTTAGACGGAGTTCAAGCTCGCATCCAGGATGGATTGGAGGAGCTTGACGGAAAACACAGGAGGTTCGCGTGGAGCGAAAGATTGGAGATGGAAGACAAGAAGAATAGGATAGATTCTTTTTTATCCTTTCGTGTATCTCTTGTATTTATTTTCTTGCTCTTTTTGATTCCTTAGAACATTATGTTAAAGAGCCTCAAAGTACCCTAAAAGTAGTCCTAGGAACACCTGCACAACCCTAGGATACTTAGGTTTTCTGTAGAATACTTAGAAAACCAATATAGGGTTCAAACAGCACTTCCAGACGTCTAATTCCCAAATCAGACGTCTGATGAAGAATTTTAAGACGTCTGACTGTTATTTCAGACGTCTGATAACTGTTAGGATGGACATAGTTAGTTCTGTCTGATGAAATCAGACGTCCAGACCTTAGACCAGACGTCTTAGGAGACGTCTGATGACTTTGCCAGACGTCCAGTTAGTGGACCGTTGGCTGGCTTAGAAGACGCTCAAGAATATGACCGTTAGAGCCTTATCAGACGTCCATAGGACTTTACAGACGTCTGATAAATGACCGTTTTGCCTCGGCTGACCCAAAATCTCTTCTCAGAGATTTTCTAGCCGTTGCAACGTTTGGAAATCAATTCCCACAGTAAAAGTAGGTTTCCAGACGTCCAGACATATTGCCAGACGTCCTGCATGTCGTCTGATGGACTTGCACAAAAACCCTGTTTAGATCTGATCCAAGTCAGGGAGAGACCCGCCCAAAATCAGACGTCTGACCTTTGAATCAGACGTCTTATAGTGAACTTCCAGACGTCTGATGCTAGAATTAGACATCTGATAAGCCTGTCAGAACAATGATTGTTCCTGATTTCGGGCTGATTCACTTGGACTTTGTTCCCAACGGCTATAGAACCCTTCCTAAGCCTTCCAAAGCCTTCCTAAGGCCTCTATAAATAGAGGGGAACCTTTGTAACACATACACACACCTAGAGAGACCAAGATACACAAGAAACAAGTTGTATTACACTTTCCACTCTCTTGTGTCCTAGCTAGCTCTTGCTCTCCAAGCTCAAGCACCATTCTCTTGAGAGCATCAAGCTGTTGCGCACCCGCTCTCCCGCCATAGTTCACGAGAGCGAAGTTGCGCCGTCGCGTGGCTCACGCACCGCGTCATCGTCGACACACTCCTAGCAAAGGGGAGTTTCCTTATTCCTATAGAAGCTAGGTTCTTAATTACTTTGTTGGCTCTATAGGACCTGTTGTTTTCTTTTATCTTTGTTATTTTGTTGGGTATTCGCTTTGCGAATTCCCGTCTCCTTCGTGGGACAAATTCCTTCTCGTGGAGAGAAGGGGTTGAGGAACGCTACCCTCGTACATGTAGCGTGGTTGTACTGAGGTTGAATCACCCTCGTTTTAAGTGATTCGGTTTAGTGGATTTTGATCAACTTGGTTGATCGGAAAATCCTAACTCGAGAGGGTTAGGTGGTGGTTTTCACCCGGTTTGGGTTTCCACCTAAAAATTACTTGTGTACATTGTGTGATTGCTTATTTTTGTGATATTGCTTTATATATTCAATTCCGCAATTTTATTACGTCACCCCTCCTGGTAGGGACGAACCTTCAATTGGTATCAGAGCAGGTCTCGCGAAATCGACGTTACAAATCGGCGAGGATCTAGATCATGGAGGGAAGCATAGCTGCAATCAGAATCTCCGAGGGGCAGTCCACCGTCCGGCCACCCTACTTTGACGGGAACAACTACAGCTACTGGAAGTTGCGGATGAAGACATGGCTTCAAGCCACCGACTTCACAGTCTGGGCCAGATGCGAGACGCCTTTTGAGATCCCAGAAAAACCCTCGGGAGGCTACTCGCAGCAACAAATCCGTGAGCTCTCTTTAAACGCAAAGGCCATGAACGCCCTTTACTGCGCGCTCAGTGATGAGAACCTCATCATGAGCCATAACTAGCTCATTTTGACCCAATACAAAGGATAAAAGCTCCTACGTAACTCACGGAAAGGCTTAACTCAGAGAATTCTGAGTTTAAGGAGAAAAAAAGTCATAAGGGGTAAAAATGCAATTTTACCAGTATAATCTGCATACAGGGTAATTCAGGGCCCAAACATAAGTCAAAGCAGCTTAATAAGAATAAAAGTGGGATGAGATGATCTAGCAAGGGCTACAGCACTTCCAAGAAACTAAATGATAATCTGTAACCCTAAAATAACCCACTTCAATTCACAAGGTTCGAGGCAAAGTAAAAATAGAATAAACCCTCTAAAATTCATAGAAAAATAATCTCTAGGGTTTAGAACCTTCAATTTGGGCTTCAGAACCCATTTTGACCTACATTGAGAACCATGCCCAATTAATAACTTAATTTGGGTTTTTGCGTAAATTGATCGGTCAAATAAGGTTTAATATAGAAATGAAATTCACCATCAGATTCCTTAGGTCCTAATTAATCATGTATAAAAACTTGAGCCTAAGAAGAAACCTCCTTGACCGACTTTACACTTTGGTCCTCATATATTTACTCTTTGGCCCTCAACTTTTGAACCCTCGCATTTTGACCCCTAACTCTCCTTCGTTCTTTGCGATCAGGTCCCCCCTGCAAAACCTGCCAGCACCATGCTCCGGCGACCTTGCGCGGAGCATGGCGCCGCGCAGGGTGAGGTGGGGGACCTGGCAAGTAAACCGGGGGTGCCCTGCGTCGTCAGCCGTCGCAGGGACACCCCCCTGGTCGTTGTAACCCACCATACCGGCCGTGCGAACGCACGGACGGTATGGGTTCTTGTCTCCGGCCATCCTCCGGCGAGGGAGACACGTCGTCTCCCTCCGCCTTCCTCCCTGTTTGATCCCTATAAATACCCCCCGTTGCTCCACCGACCGGGGTAGCTTGGATCTGACGGAGAAAATCCCCAACTTTCCTCTCTTCTCTCTCCGGCAGACGCTCACCAGCTCCGGCGGTTCCTCCCCCTCCACCTCTTCGCTCTGCCGCAATACCAGCAGCAGAGACTTCCTCCCCTGCTCTTCCCGCGCCACGCCGCACCCAGTTGGCGCCTCTCCGGCTCTCTGCTCGCCGCCGCCCCTTTCCTTGAGCATCGTCTTCTCCGGCGACAGTCGATACGACTGTCGCCCTGTTCCTCCCCCTTCGTCCCTGCAAGTAAGCTAGAACTACTCCCCTTCTTCTCCTCTTTCTTCCCCCGCTTTCAATTTATTCAATTAAGCTCTCGACCGACCCTGACCATCGTCACCCCCTTCGTCTCCGGCCACCCTCCGGCGAGATGCTCCCATCGCTCCACAGCCTCACACACCTCGCCGACCTTCACCGAACCTCCGCCTCATCACACTGAGCACCCCCCACCCCTTCACTGCCACTCCACACCTCCGTAACGCTTCCCCCAACAAACCCATCCTCCGACCCACAGTCCGACCTAGGGCAGCCCTTGCACGCCGCCCCACGCCTCGCCACCACCCACACGAGCTTCGCCGCACCCTGGCGAAGCTCCCGGCACTTTCTGATTAGGCCGAGAGGCCGTTTTCTTGTGAACAGGCCACCCGACCTCCGCCGCCATTGCCGTGCAGAAGGAGCTGCTTCCGCCTGCAGCTACAGGCGCGCCACGCTCAGCGCCACGCCCAGATTCAACTCCCAGGCCTTGCGAGGCGTTTCGACAAAACACCAGGCTCGCAGCTAAGGCAGAAGGCTTCGCGTGACGCCGCGATCTCCCGCTGCTTTCCCCGCTGCGGGCGCGCAATTGAGGTGGGACATTTAGTCCCACCTCGGAAAAGCCTGAAGAGGCGCAGCGATATAAGATGCAAAAGTGCTGGAGGCTTACTGCCTCAGCACACGGGGTGAGGTCCCCTTCACCCGCCCGGTTACCCGGTCTCGTCCGCGCTCACGCCCCGCGGACCTGACCCGACCCGACCCGACTTAAGACTGACCTGCACTCCTCGCCCACCACGCATGCCGGTGGGCCTGGACCCGGGCGTGACCCGAACCCGATTACCCGGCAGCTCTGGGAGAGCTTTCCCAAGAGTGGTTTCAGAGAGAGAGAGACGCGGGGGGGAGAGGGTAGAGTAGGTTTTGTTCTCTGACGTAAGCTCTGAAGTGTGCAGGCACAGGTGAAGAAGAAGAACCGCGGAAGAAGAAGGAAGCTGAGGGAGACACTGTAGCAACAGGCAGTTTAAGTCGTCTGATTTCCAAATCAGACGACGGCCTGAAGGGAAAAGAAGAAAGAAGGAGGGGTGACGTCCCTGGCTGAAGAAAGAAAGAAAGAAGAACATCACCTCTGCAGAACAAAGAAGAAGGAGATCTGAAGAAAGAAAGAAAGAAGAGCATCACCTCTGCAGAACAAAGAAGAAGAAGGAGATCTGAAGAAAGAAAGAAAGAAGAGCATCACCTCTGCAGAACAAAGAAGAAGAAGGAGATCTGAAGAAAGAAAGAAAGAAGAACATCACGAGGAGAAAACAAAGAGAAAATAAGACAACGAATTCTTTCCCTCTCTCTTTCTTTTTGTAAAAGAAACATGTATATCTCTAGAATACAACTTGCTCCCTGAGTTCGACCTCGGGAACTCTTTTATTTTCCGAGTAAAAAAATTTATATATTTGAAATGATGGCAATAACTGGCTATATTACATCGACATAACAATCAAACCCGGTTATCTCTCGAAGCCATCGTTATCAATTTGGCGCCGTTGCCGGGGAGCAACGGCTATTCTAGAGGTAAACATTCCTGTTTCTTTTTTAATTTCTGATAATCTCCTCTCTTTTGTGCAGAAAACTAAGAAGACAAGCAACCGCACAACAACCACTCCGAGGACAGGTAAATTTTTTTTTTTTTTTCCTTTCCTCTCGCTATTAACCCCTAAAACTCAAAAGAAAGAAAAGAACAAGCAATATAGGGCTAACCTGTCTTCCATACTTAGTAACCATAAAAGTTGCATGTTTTCAACTCATTATTCCTGCACACTATTAAGGGTATTTAAGGGCTAACACATTCTTGCTTGAGCCCTAATTACCCAACAAAGAATTAACTAGACCAAGTAGAGCCAACCTAGGATCCAACACTAGGGATTTAGAGACACACTCCTTAAGCAAGAATTGAGAAAACCAAATGAAGTGTGCCCAAGCCCTTGTCTGAAAATACCTATTCAAAGGAAACCTAAAACAATTGGCTCTCTAAACACTTGAACCCTAAAAGAAAGGACCCAAAAAGCTCTCAAAGGAACAAGAGGTAAAGTTGACTCCTTGGGTCAACCAACCTTAAAATTAGGTCACTTTCTCACTCAAAATACCTAAGAGTTCAAGTGTAACTTTAAGCACCCTGATCTTAAGCTAAAATTGGTAGACTTAAGAGGTCAAGATCCCCATTCTGGTCTACCTGGACCCGCAGTGACAAGAGAGGTCGGGTGGGGGAAACCCTGTAACCCGTGGGGACGCTCTACCGTGTAGGGGTCTTCGCGGGACTCTCCCTCTCTGGCTGCCCAGGTAATTCTCAGGTGGACGATCTTTCTGATCAAGGGGTCCATCTGCCCCGCACCTCTATAGTCACCCAACACATTTTTGGGTGCCTTGATTGGGTCCAGCACCTTCTAAACTTACCTCTTCCAACTGTGCATGTACGGAAGAAGGTCTCTAAGACCACCCTTAAGACCTCCTTTAGAAATTCGCTCTCGTCAAGGCCAAGCCTCGACGCCCGTGTTTGTGCAGAAACACCCTCACATTATTCTCTCTTCTGATTCAGAACCAAGTTCTTCTTCTTCCCCCATCATGGCTCAGCCAGTTGAGGAAGAAAATAATCTGGAATACCAGCTCCAGCGACTCAATGACCTCTTCCAAAACTTCGTGCACCCACCACAGCGTCCTATGATGCGGGACCACTACAATCCTGCTGCGGTGGCCATTGAGCCTCGAGTCAGAATCCCGACTGGAGGACCTGATTCCGAACTAAAGCCCAACATGATTCATGCTATACCTAAATTCCATGGGCTTAATTCTGAAGATCCCTTCCAGCACATCAAACAGCTAAAGCATCTGGCCCACACTTTTGGATCAGATGCGCAAAATCGGGATATTCTTCTCATGAAGATGTTCTCCTTTTCTCTTATGGACAAGGCCGCCCATTGGTATCAAACGCAGACCCGGCCGATCAACACTTGGGAAGAACTTCAATCCGAGTTTTTGAAAAAGTTCTTTCCCGTTGGTCGGACCAACGCCTTGCGCCATCAGATTACACACTTCACTCAACAATCTGGAGAACCTCTTCATGAGGCATGGGATCGTTTTCAGGATCTCATGAGGAAGTGCCCCCATCACGGAGTTCCTAAATGGGAACAAGTCCAATCTTTTTACCAGGGACTCCGTGAGGACATCCGCCTTTTCGTCAATGCAACTTGCGGAGGAAACATCATGGGTCAACATGAAGACACCGTATGGGAGATTCTCGAAAACATGTGCGAGAACTCCATCAACAATGACTCCATGGGATTATTCGACAGGACGAATACCCGCGCAGCGACGAATCTTAAGGGAGCACATGAGACGCAGGGCCTGTCTGCATCAGTCGACCTGGAATTAATGGCCAGTCGATTGGACAAGGTCTCAATTATTGAAAAGAAGGTGGATGAGCTGACTCAGCACTTGCAGCGAGCCACCTCCGCGCGTAACTCCTTTGCACAACCTCCTTCCACACAGGAGACTGTGCAAAACATCCTCCACTGATCTTCCCCTGGGATGGATCCATATCCATCCCCATCTGATTCTTGGACTGGAAGATCATCCGATCCTTTCTACACCAGCCGGGGGAACTCCATTCCTCCTTTCCCTGATTCTCAGGAGGTTCCTCAGACCTGCGAGGACCTCAACGCCATCCAGAACGACCCATTCTCCAACACTTACAACCCTGGATGGCGAAACCATCCCAATTTTCAGTGGGCGGGAAATTCCCAAACCCAAAGACCACCTTTTCAGTCCCGCCCACAGCCCTCTCGTCACTACCAGCCGCCTCAGCCTCGGCCCAACCCTACTTATCCATCAGGGCCAAATCAAGATCAAATGTCCTTAATCCTTCAGACTCTGGCTGACATTCAAAAAACGAATGCGGCTATTCAGAAACAGCACAAGGACAAGCTTACAGAAGTTAAAACTCAACTGGCCCAGTTGGCAAATTCTCGCCAACCAGGCACACTCCCTTCCCAACCTCTTCCTAACTCAAATAACGTGCCAACCCAGAAGCGCGTTATGAACCCAAATTTAGGCCACGCCCAATGGATTTATCAGGCTCCTACTGCTCCATCTCCAGACGAGATGGAAGCCTCAACTTCTAATGCGGGATTTCAGCAGCAGCCACCCCTCCTACCAAACCCAAACCAAAATCAGGCTGGATTAAATTCTGTAACAACACGTAGTGGTAAGACAACTCAAGACCCGCATTATCCAAACCACTCCCAGCCTGATAACCATGACCCTAGGATAGTTATCCAAGGTACCGCTGTTCTAGATCCACAACCTGGACCTATCCTAGAAGAACCAACCAAGATCCCGTTTCCCGAGGCCCTGACCAAGGGAAAGAAGACCACCAAACCCGTGGCCCCTGAGGAGGACCTGGTCAAGCTCTTTGAGCAGGTCCACATAAACATCCCCTTGATGGATGCAATCCACCACGTACCAGCTTACGCACGATTTCTAAAGAATATATGTACACCCCAGCGTAAGCCGCGAACCAAGGGGGGGAGCCCAATTGTTCTGTCAGAGCAAGCCAGCTCTGTAATCCTTAGTAGACTCCCACCCAAGGCAAAAGATCCTGGAACTCCCCTGATTTCCTGTAAGATAGGTGGTACCCAATTTGATAGAGCATTGTTAGACTTGGGTGCATCCATAAACCTGATACCCACATCCTTACTTGACCATCTAGAAGAATCTGAGCTGAAACCAACCGAGGTGACATTACAATTAGCAGATCGATCTATAAAGTCACCAAAAGGGATTCTCGAAGATGTTATCGTGAGAGTACGGGATTTCTATTTTCCAGTGGACTTTATAGTCTTAGATATGGATGCACCTGAGAACCCTAGGGATACACCAATCATTCTAGGGAGACCTTTCTTGGCTACTGCTAGAGCCAACATCAGCTGTGAGAAGGGCCAAATAGAGCTTAAGTTTGGAGATCAAACATTGAAAATTGATATATTTAAGGCCCAACAAGGAATTAATTGCGGCGTCATCGAACAAATTTGTGACATCAAGACTTTGGTTGATGAATCACACCTCCAGAATGACTCGATTATGCCTCATCAACCACAGAAGGATCTTGACCCGCAAACAGAGGAGTTGAATCCAGATATGAACAACCCAGTAACTCCCACCCTTGAACCTCACATCTATACTGAACCACCCGCTGCTACTGAAATCCCCATCCTCGAACTGAAACCCCTTCCCGCTCACTTGAAATACGTATTTTTGGGTTCTAATCAGACCTTTCCTGTGATTATCAATTCCAACCTCAGTCCTGAACAGGAATCCCGTCTGATTATTGTCCTCCAGCAACATCGCAGAGCCATCGGATGGACTCTCGATGATCTGACTGGAATAAGTCCCTCTTATTGTACTCATCATATCTATTCAGAAGAGGGCACACGACCTTCTCGTGAAATGCAGAGACGCTTAAACCCCAATCTGCAGGAGGTCGTGAAAAAGGAGATCATCAAATGGTTAGATGCCGGAATCATTTACCCGATCTCCGATAGTCGTTGGGTGAGCCCAATTCAGGTCGTGCCCAAGAAGGCAGGACTCACCACTATAACGACTGAGACCAGAGAAATCATTCCTACCCGATTAGCCAACTCGTGGAGAGTCTGTATAGATTACCGTTGACTCAATTCCTCCACGAAGAAGGATCATTTCCCACTACCCTTCATTGATCAAATTCTCGAAAAACTAGCGGGAAATAAGTTCTTCTGCTTTCTTGACGGGTACTCCGGTTATAACCAGGTGGCAATCCATCCTGAGGACCAAGAAAAGACCACGTTCACCTGCCCCTTCGGAACATACGCTTTCCGAAGGATGCCTTTCGGTCTTTGTAATGCACCCGCTACTTTTCAGCGATGCATGCTTGCCATATTCTCAGATATGGTAGGTGACTATCTGGAAGTCTTCATGGATGACTTTTCAGTTTTCGGAGCATCATTCGACGATTGCCTCCAACACTTGGTCCAGATACTCAGGCGGTGCATCGATGTGAATTTGGTTCTTTCCTGGGAAAAGAGCCATTTCATGGTGCCTGAGGGAATTGTCCTGGGACACTCAATTTCGGAGAAAGGTATCCAAGTGGATCGAGCTAAGGTTAATCTGATTTCTCACCTTCCTATGCCTAGCTCGATCAGGGACATCCGATCCTTTTTAGGGCATGTCGGTTTTTATCGACGATTTATCCCTGATTTTTCAAAAATCGCACGCCCCCTGACCACTCTTCTCTCCAAGGATGTTCCCTTCGAAATCTCCAAGGAATGCACTCAAGCATTTGAAATCCTACGTGACCGAGTCACCCAAGCCCCGATCCTACAGTCCCCTGATTGGTCTCAACCCTTTGAGATCATGTGTGATGCATCCGACTTCGCTGTAGGAGCGGTTTTGGGGCAGAAAATTGACAAGAAACCTGTGGTCATTTACTACGCCAGCAAAACACTCGATGAGGCTCAGCGTAACTATACGGTTACTGAGAAAGAGCTGCTAGCTGTAGTATTTGCCCTAGAAAAGTTCAGATCATACCTTCTGGGTTCCCGTGTCATCATATACTCGGATCACACAGCTGTGAGGCATCTCCTTGCAAAGAAGGACGCGAAACCTCGATTAATCCGATGGGTCTTGCTGTTGCAAGAATTTGACCTTGAGATTCGCGACAAAGCGGGAAAGCAAAACGTGGTAGCTGATCACTTGTCCCGTCTTCCTTCTGAAATAATTGACCCTTCCGGACCCATCACTGAGCATTTTCCCGATGAGCACCTGCTGACTATTGGTACTAGCCTTCCATGGTTTGCTAATATAGTAAATTACTTGGCATCTCATCAGATCCCGTCCGATTGGCCGAAGACCAAGAAAGAAAAATTACGCTCCGATGCCAAGTATTACATTTGGGAAGACCTGTACCTCTTCCGCATAGGTGCCGATCAGATCATCCGGAGATGTGTCCCGGAAGGGGAAGTCAACAATATCCTCTCTTTCTGCCATGACTAGGCATGCGGTGGCCATTTTGCCAGACATAAAACCGCATCAAAAGTCCTCCAGTGCGGCTTTTACTGGCCCACACTGTTCAAAGACGCATACAGTCATTGCAAGGCATGCAGTCGTTGCCAGACTTTGGGCAACATGAGCCATCGCGACATGATGCCTATGCAACCGATTCTAGTATGCGAAATCTTTGATGTTTGGGGGATTGATTTTATGGGCCCCTTTCCTGTTTCGGACGGTTTCGAATACATTCTGTTGGCTGTGGACTACATGTCCAAATGGATCGAAGCCATACCGACCCGAACCTGTGATCACAAAAGCGTTCTCAAATTCATTCATCAACACATTTTCTCAAGGTTCGGGATTCCTCGTGCAATAATCTCTGATGGGGGGACCCATTTCACAAATGCTCAGTTTAGGTCACTGATGACCAAATACGGGGTGTCTCACCGAATCTCTACTCCTTACCACCCCCAAACTAATGGTCTAGCTGAGCTGTCTAATCGGGAGATCAAGAAAATCCTGCAAGTCACTGTTCGACCTGACAGGAAGGACTGGTCGTCCCGACTTCCAGAAGCATTGTGGGCCTATAGGACCGCCCACAAGACCCAATTGGGCATGTCTCCCTTTAGACTGGTGTACGGAAAGGCATGCCACCTTCCCGTAGAACTGGAACATAAAGCCTATTGGGCAGTACGGAACTGTAATCTAGATCTTTCCAAGGCTGGGACCCACAGAAAACTCCAAATCAGCGAGATCGATGAATTACGCCTGGACGCGTACGAGAACTCGCAAATCTACAAGGAGCGGGTTAAAGCCTTCCACGACAAACACATCTCGAGAAAGATCTTTCATCCTGGTCAAAAGGTCCTACTCTTTGATGCCCGACTCAAACTCTTCCCAGGAAAACTGAGATCTAAGTGGGTCGGACCATATTTGGTCCGACAGGTTTTTGGAAATGGAGCAATCGAAATCAGTCCACTCAGCCACGATTCTGAACCTTTCATCGTGAACGGTCAGAGACTCAAGCCGTTCATTGATGTAACTTCTACTGATTTGGCTGAGGCATCTTATATCCTCCTTTCCCCTTAAGCTTATTGCGCCCAGCCGATGGCGTAAAACTCAGCGCTTAACGGGAGGCAGCCCGTCATTCTCTTTGTAAACCTGAAACTTGTTCTGACACCTTTTAGCACTCGAAGTTCACCCTTGTAGACAGCCGACCCCAACTCAGATGCTTGCATCTGGGATTTGAAATCGTCCGCAAAAATTCAACCCGACCCATCCACTCATCCAAATTTCTGTCTTAAGGAATGAACTAAGACCCCCTAGGTTACAATGAGGACATTGCAAATCTTAGGCATGGGGGGGTATGAAAGTGCAAAACTTGTAAGAAAAGGTTTCAAACAAAAAAAAATTTCACATATGCCAAAAACACCATAAAAAAAAAAAAAAAAATTCCGAAAAAGAATAAGAGGAAAAGAGGAGAAGGAAATTTTGTGAAGGAGAAAAGAAATAAAATGAAAAAGGAGCACAAAATTATGAGGAAAAGTGATAGTCATTAGTAAGGAACTAAGGAATTAACCTAAGTTCTAGACCTCATTCAAGAAAAGTGCACAAAGAGATTAGTAAAGAATGCAAACCTTAGGCATTCTTGAATAGACTCTTAGTACCCATTAAGATCTGGACACTCCTCAAGAGGTTGAGGAAAATGAAAAGCTGAAGTATTAGGTCTAAGGCTTAGGGAGTTTTCGGCCTCGTTAACTAATTTTTGGTTTACGGGACTCGGTAACCTAAGCACCCTAACCTCACACACAGCCTGGTTCAGTAAGCGTAAAAATCAGAATCACGCAGAAGCGTCATAAAATTCTGAAAAAGAACACCTAGAATAGGAACGGCCGATCAACACAAGTTGATTTGGACGAGTTCTCAGCGCGGAGAGGCAGGAAATCCCCTCGAAGATGCGTAACAAAATATCATCTCCTCGGTGCTTGTCTCTTAGGATATCTACATATCCTACTGGGGGCATGTAAGCACTCTGCTGGTTCAGATTCCATGGATGGCATTATCTCGAAGTGTCAATTGCCAGGGTCTGAATTCGGCCACGGAACATCATGGATGGGATTATCTCGAAATCTCAATAGCCAGGGTTCTGGGGGTTGCCATGGGCGGTGCTATCTCGAAGCATCGATCGCCAGGAACCCTTGAGGATTGATGATGGGAGCAAGGAATCTGATACAGACCGTGTTGAAAAGCCAATCCTAGGCTAGAACTAAAAAGAAAAAGAGAGAAAACTCTCCAAACAGAAAAACTTTCTATCTCTCTCTTACAAAACGCACTGCGAACTGAGCCAAGGCTAAAATCATTTCAAGCACGGGTGCTTTAACCACGAAGTCCAATAAACCTTAGGTTAGTTCTTGTGGGCCTTAAAAACCTTTGCCAAAAGACTGAGGCTAAGGCTAGACAGATTTGGATCTTGATTGGTACTAGAGTACCTTTTAGGCCTATGGTCAGCATTCTAACCTAATCTATGCTCAAATAAAAAAGGCACTTATCTAAAACTATTAAAAACTTCATGGTCTAGAACAAGGGGTTGAAACCTTAAGTTTTTGCTAAGGGACTAGCAAAAGCTAGGCATGGGGGTATGATGAGAACCTCATCATGAGCCATAACTAGCTCATTTTGACCCAATACAAAGGATAAAAGCTCCTACATAACTCAAGGAAAGGCTTAACTCAGAGAATTCTGAGTTTAAGGAGAAAACAAGTCATAAGGGGTAAAAATGCAATTTTACCAGTATAATCTGCATACAGGGTAATTCAGGGCCCAAACATAGGTCAAAGCAGCTTAATAAGAATAAAAGTGGGATGAGATGATCTAGCAAGGGCTACAGCACTTCCAAGAAACTAAATGATAATCTGTAACCCTAAAATAACCCACTTCAATTCACAAGGTTCGAGGCAAAGTAAAAATAGAATAAACCCTCTAAAATTCATAGAAAAATAATCTCTAGGGTTTAGAACCTTCAATTTGGGCTTCAGAACCCATTTTGACCTACATTGAGAACCATGCCCAATTAATAACTTAATTTGGGTTTTTGCGTAAATTGACCGGTCAAATAAGGTTTAATATAGAAATGAAATTCACCATCAGATTCCTTAGGTCCTAATTAATCATGAATAAAAACTTGAGCCTAAGAAGAAACCTCCTTGACCGACTTTACACTTTGGTCCTCATATATTTACTCTTTGGCCCTCAACTTTTGAACCCTCGCATTTTGACCCCTAACTCTCCTTCGTTCTTTGCGATCAGGTCCCCCCTGCAAAACCTGCCAGCACCATGCTCCGGCGACCTTGCGCGGAGCATGGCGCCGCGCAGGGTGAGGTGGGGGACCTGGCAAGTAAACCGGGGGTGCCCTGCGTCGTCAGCCGTCGCAGGGACACCCCCCTGGTCGTTGTAACCCACCATACCGGCCGTGCGAACGCACGGACGGTATGGGTTCTTGTCTCCGGCCATCCTCCGGCGAGGGAGACACGTCGTCTCCCTCCGCCTTCCTCCCTGTTTGATCCCTATAAATACCCCCCGTTGCTCCACCGACCGGGGTAGCTTGGATCTGACGGAGAAAATCCCCAACTTTCCTCTCTTCTCTCTCCGGCAGACGCTCACCAGCTCCGGCGGTTCCTCCCCCTCCACCTCTTCGCTCTGCCGCAATACCAGCAGCAGAGACTTCCCTGCTCTTCCCGCGCCACGCCGCACCCAGCTGGCGCCTCTCCGGCTCTCTGCTCGCCGCCGCCCCTTTCCCTGAGCATCGTCTTCTCCGGCGACAGTCGATACGACTGTCGCCCTGTTCCTCCCCCTTCGTCCCTGCAAGTAAGCTAGAACTACTCCCCTTCTTCTCCTCTTTCTTCCCCCGCTTTCAATTTATTCAATTAAGCTCTCGACCGACCCTGACCATCGTCACCCCCTTCGTCTCCGGCCACCCTCCGGCGAGATGCTCCCATCGCTCCACAGCCTCACACACCTCGCCGACCTTCACCGAACCTCCGCCTCATCACACTGAGCACCCCCCACCCCTTCACTGCCACTCCACACCTCCGTAACGCTTCCCCCAACAAACCCATCCTCCGACCCACAGTCCGACCTAGGGCAGCCCTTGCACGCCGCCCCACGCCTCGCCACCACCCACACGAGCTTCGCCGCACCCTGGCGAAGCTCCCGGCACTTTCTGATTAGGCCGAGAGGCCGTTTTCTTGTGAACAGGCCACCCGACCTCCGCCGCCATTGCCGTGCAGAAGGAGCTGCTTCCGCCTGCAGCTACAGGCGCGCCACGCTCAGCGCCACGCCCAGATTCAACTCCCAGGCCTTGCGAGGCGTTTCGATAAAACACCAGGCTCGCAGCTAAGGCAGAAGGCTTCGCGTGACGCCGCGATCTCCCGCTGCTTTCCCCGCTGCGGGCGCGCAATTGAGGTGGGACATTTAGTCCCACCTCGGAAAAGCCTGAAGAGGCGCAGCGATATAAGATGCAAAAGTGCTGAAGGCTTACTGCCTCAGCACACGGGGTGAGGTCCCCTTCACCCGCCCGGTTACCCGGTCTCGTCCGCGCTCACGCCCCGCGGACCTGACCCGACCCGACCCGACTTAAGACTGACCTGCACTCCTCGCCCACCACGCACGCCGGTGGGCCTGGACCCGGGCGTGACCCGAACCCGATTACCCGGCAGCTCTGGGAGAGCTTTCCCAAGAGTGGTTTCAGAGAGAGAGAGACGCGGGGGGGAGAGGGTAGAGTAGGTTTTGTTCTCTGACGTAAGCTCTGAAGTGTGCAGGCACAGGTGAAGAAGAAGAACCGCGGAAGAAGAAGGAAGCTGAGGGAGACACTGTAGCAACAGGCAGTTTAAGTCGTCTGATTTCCAAATCAGACGACGGCCTGAAGGGAAAAGAAGAAAGAAGGAGGGGTGACATCCCTGGCTGAAGAAAGAAAGAAAGAAGAACATCACCTCTGCAGAACAAAGAAGAAGAAGGAGATCTGAAGAAAGAAAGAAAGAAGAGCATCACCTCTGCAGAACAAAGAAGAAGAAGGAGATCTGAAGAAAGAAAGAAAGAAGAGCATCACCTCTGCAGAACAAAGAAGAAGAAGGAGATCTGAAGAAAGAAAGAAAGAAGAACATCACGAGGAGAAAACAAAGAGAAAATAAGACAACGAATTCTTTCCCTCTCTCTTTCTTTTTGTAAAAGAAACATGTATATCTCTAGAATACAACTTGCTCCCTGAGTTCGACCTCGGGAACTCTTTTATTTTCCGAGTAAAAAAATTTATATATTTGAAATGATGGCAATAACTGGCTATATTACATCGACATAACAATCAAACCCGGTTATCTCTCGAAGCCATCGTTATCACTCAGCTCGGAAGAATTCAACAGAATCTCGCAGTGCGCCACCGCATACGAGATTTGGCACACACTCGAGGTAACTCATGAAGGTACCTCTAAGGTAAAAACCTCAAAAATTAATTTACTTTCTCAAGAATTTGAATCTTTTTCAATGAAATCTAACGAGTCTTTAAGTGAGATGAACACTAGGTTCACTCTCATTGTAAATAACTTGAAAGCTTTAGGAAAGACTTTCATCAAGGGGGAGCTTCAAGGGAAGCTTCTTCGTTCCCTTGGACCGGAGTCGGAACAGAAAGTCACCGCCATCGAGGAGGTGAACGAAATGGAGGAGCTCAACATGGAAGATCTCCTAGGCAATCTGATGGCCTACGAGACTAAGTTGAAGCAGAAGAAGAAGGATACACCGGAGCCTAAACCAAAGAAGATTCTCGCCTTCAGAGCCGCGTCGGATAGCGAGGTAAGTTCCGACGACGAAGACTTTAGAATTTTACTTAAAAATTTTTCCAAGTTTTGTAGGGAATTAAAGAAAAAGAAAAAGGAGAAGAAGGAAAGCCCGAGACGTTGCTACCACTGCAACGGGAAAGGGCATCTGCGACCAGAATGCCCTCTTCTCAAAAAGGAGAAAAAGAAGGCGTTCCAAGCCACTTGGGACGATTCTAGCTCGGAGGAAGAAGAAGAAAAGACCATAGAAGAAGAAACCGCTTGCTTCGGCTTCATGGCCAGAGGAAGCGACAGCGAAAGCGAAAGCGACTCAGACAACGAGGTAAATCTTGATCTTCAAGAAGCTTTTAATGAACTTTTTGAGATTACTAAATCACTTAGGATAGAAAATAAAGGCATTAAAAAGAACCTTACTTTTCTTAGAAATGAAAATGATAGGTTAGAAATAAAACTTAAGGATCTAGAAGCTAGTCCTAAAAATGATAACCTATTATTAGAAAATCAAAACCTCATCAATGAAAATAATAAATTGATTGAGGAAAATAATAGTCTAAAGTTAGAAATTTCTGATTTAAAGACTAAGATGGATATTATAGAAAAAGAAATCGCATGTCTTAGGGAAAACTCTAACAAATTAATTAATAAAGTAGATAATTTTTATAGCCCTAAGATTGATAAAGGATCTCCATCAAGGAGACCTTCTAACAAATCCGGATCCAAGCTCACTTGGATACCGAAGAAAAAATTAGAATCTTATTTTGTAGGGTTCAGGGATGACTACAACATAAAGGACTGGACCTACAAGCTCAAGGCTGATCAACTTAAGTTGGGAGAACCAATGAGTAGATCAAGGAGGAGAAGAAGAAGACCGACGAGACGGCGAACAAACGACGGACCCGCCGCACGTCGACCACCGGATTGGAGACCGGCGCCGATGCCCGGGCCTCCAAGCTACGGATGAGAGCCCCATCCGATGTGGCATCCACCACCACCATTCGGGCCATTTTATTGGCCATGGTAGGTGAGGTAAAACCCTTTACCCTATCTTTTTATCATAAGCATTTAGATAGGGGGAGTTAAAAAAAAGGATGAGCTAATTGTCAATTTTTAAGGGGGAGATATAAGGTAGCTAAATTTCCTTTAGAAAGGGGGAGAAAAATAATAGCTATCGCATTGTTACAAAAAGGGGGAGAATATCACCTTTGTTAAAATAAATTCATAGAAGAGCATGTTTTAAAGGGGGAGTTATAGGAAATGTAAAATCAATTAAACCTTTTTGATAATGTCAAAAAGGGGGAGAATTTTATGCATTATTATTTACGGTTTTGTCATCATCAAAAAGGGGAAGATTGTTGGTGCTAGAGCACCACGATCATTTGTTTTGATGATAACAAAACACGTGTTATTTAACATTTGCAATTTGAGTCCTAGATTTCAGGTCAATTGCAAATGTGGACGTGTTTAGACGGAGTTCAAGCTCGCATCCAGGACGGATTGGAGGAGCTTGACGGAAAACACAGGAGGTTTGCGTGGAGCGAAAGATTGGAGATGGAAGACAAGAAGAATAGGATAGATTCTTTTTTATCCTTTCATGTATCTCTTGTATTTATTTTCTTGCTCTTTTTGATTCCTTAGAACATTATGTTAAAGAGCCTCAAAGTACCCTAAAAGTAGTCCTAGGAACACCTGCACAACCCTAGGATACTTAGGTTTTCTGTAGAATACTTAGAAAACCAATATAGGGTTCAAACAGCACTTCCAGACGTCTAATTCCCAAATCAGACGTCTGATGAAGAATTTTAAGACGTCTGACTGTTATTTCAGACGTCTGATAACTGTTAGGCTGGACATAGTTAGTTCTGTCTGATGAAATCAGACGTCCAGACCTTAGACCAGACGTCTTAGGAGACGTCTGATGACTTTGCCAGACGTCCAGTTAGTGGACCGTTGGCTGGCTTAGAAGACGCTCAAGAATATGACCGTTAGAGCCTTATCAGACGTCCATAGGACTTTACAGACGTCTGATAAATGACCGTTTTGCCTCGGCTGACCCAAAATCTCTTCTCAGAGATTTTCTAGCCGTTGCAACGTTTGGAAATCAATTCCCACAGTAAAAGTAGGTTTCCAGACGTCCAGACATAGTGCCAGACGTCCTGCATGTCGTCTGATGGACTTGCACAAAAACCCTGTTTAGATCTGATCCAAGTCAGGGAGAGACCCGCCCAAAATCAGACGTCTGACCTTTGAATCAGACGTCTTATAGTGAACTTCCAGACGTCTGATGCTAGAATTAGACGTCTGATAAGCCTGTCAGAACAATGATTGTTCCTGATTTCGGGCTGATTCACTTGGACTTTGTTCCCAACGGCTATAGAACCCTTCCTAAGCCTTCCAAAGCCTTGCTAAGGCCTCTATAAATAGAGGGGAACCTTTGTAACACATACACACACCTAGAGAGACCAAGATACACAAGAAACAAGTTGTATTACACTTTCCACTCTCTTGTGTCCTAGCTAGCTCTTGCTCTCTAAGCTCAAGCACCATTCTCTTGAGAGCATCAAGCTGTTGCGCACCCGCTCTCCCGCCGTAGTTCACGAGAGCGAAGTTGCGCCGTCGCGTGGCTCACGCACCGCGTCATCGTCGACGCACTCCTAGCAAAGGGGAGTTTCCTTATTCCTATAGAAGCTAGGTTCTTAATTACTTTGTTGGCTCTATAGGACCTGTTGTTTTCTTTTATCTTTGTTATTTTGTTGGGTATTCTCTTTGCGAATTCCCGTCTCCTTCGTGGGACAAATTCCTTCTCGTGGAGAGAAGGGGTTGAGGAACGCTACCCTCGTACTTGTAGCGTGGTTGTACTGAGGTTGAATCACCCTTGTTTTAAGTGATTCGGTTTAGTGGATTTTGATCAACTTGGTTGATCGGAAAATCCTAACTCGAGAGGGTTAGGTGGTGGTTTTCACCCGGTTTGGGTTTCCACCTAAAAATTACTTG
This sequence comes from Thalassia testudinum, assembly GCA_037157565.1. Taxonomy (NCBI): domain Eukaryota; kingdom Viridiplantae; phylum Streptophyta; class Magnoliopsida; order Alismatales; family Hydrocharitaceae; genus Thalassia; species Thalassia testudinum. The sequence continues at coordinate 1,393,684 of JAZHRO010000038.1, forward strand.
TGTACATTGTGTGATTGCTTATTTTTGTGATATTGCTTTATATATTCAATTCCGCAATTTTATTACGTCACCCCTCCTGGTAGGGACGAACCTTCACTATAGGCCCACAATGCTTCCGGAAGTCGGGACGACCAGTCCTTCCTGTCAGGTCGAACAGTGACTTGCAGGATTTTCTTGATCTCCCGATTAGACAGCTCAGCTAGACCATTAGTTTGGGGGTGGTAAGGAGTAGAGATTCGGTGAGACACCCCGTATTTGGTCATCAGTGACGTAAACTGAGCATTTGTGAAATGGGTCCCCCCATCAGAGATTATTGCACGAGGAATCCCGAACCTTGAGAAAATGTTTTGATGAATGAATTTGAGAACGATTTTGTGATCACAGGTTCGGGTCGGTACGGCTTCGATCCATTTGGACACGTAGTCCACAGCCAACAGAATGTATTCGAAACCGTCCGAAACAGGAAAGGGGCCCATAAAATCAATCCCCCAAACATCAAAGATTTCGCATACTAGAATCGGTTGCATAGGCATCATGTCGCGATGGTTCATGTTGCCCAAAGTCTGGCAACGACTGCATGCCTTGCAGTGACTGTATGCGTCTTTGAACAGTGTGGGCCAGTAAAAGCCGCACTGGAGGACTTTTGATGCGGTTTTATGCCCGGCGAAATGGCCACCGCATGCCTGGTCATGGCAGAAAGAGAGGATATTGTTGAACTCCTCTTCCGGGACACATCTCCGGATGATCTGATCGGCACCTATGCGGAAGAGGTACGGGTCTTCCCAAATGAAATACTTGGCATCGGAGCGTAATTTGTCCTTCTTGGCCTTCGGCCAATCGGACGGGATCTGATGAGATGCCAAGTAATTTACTACATTAGCAAACCATGGAAGGCTAGTACCAATAGTCAGCAGGTGCTCATCGGGAAAATGCTCAGTGATGGGTCCGGAAGGGTCAATTATTTCAGAAGGAAGACGGGACAAGTGATCAGCTACCACATTTTGTTTTCCCGCTTTGTCGCGAATCTCAAGGTCAAATTCTTGCAACAGCAAGATCCATCGGATTAATCGAGGTTTCGCGTCCTTCTTTGCAAGGAGATGCCTCACAGCTGTGTGATCCGAGTATATGATGACACGGGAACCCAGAAGGTACGATCTGAATTTTTCTAGGGCAAATACTACAGCTAGCAGCTCTTTCTCAGTAACCGTATAGTTACACTGAGCCTCATCGAGTGTTTTGTTGGCGTAGTAAATGACCACAGGTTTCCCGTCAATTTTCTGCCCCAAAACCGCTCCTACAGCGAAGTCGGATGCATCGCACATGATCTCAAAGGGTTGAGATCAATCAGGGGACTGTAGGATCGGGGCTTGGGTGACTCGGTCACGCAGGATTTCAAATGCTTGAGTGCATTCCTTGGAAATTTCGAAAGGAACATCCTTGGAGAGAAGAGTGGTCAGGGGGCGCGCGATTTTTGAAAAATCAGGGATAAATCGTCGATAAAAACCGACATGCCCTAAAAAAGAACGGATGTCCCTGATCGAGCTAGGCATAGGAAGGTGAGAAATCAAATTAACCTTAGCTCGATCCACTTGGATACCTTTTTCCGAAATTGAGTGTCCCAGGACAATTCCCTCAGGCACCATGAAATGGCTCTTTTCCCAAGAAAGAACCAAATTCGCATCGATGCACCGCCTGAGTATCTGGACCAAGTGCTGGAGGCAATCGTCGAATGATGCTCCGAAAACTGAAAAGTCATCCATGAAGACTTCCAGATAATCACCTACCATATCTGAGAATATGGCAAGCATGCATCGTTGAAAAGTAGCGGGTGCATTGCAAAGACCGAAAGGCATCCTTCGGAAAGCGTATGTTCCGAAGGGGCAGGTGAACGTGGTCTTTTCTTGGTCCTCAGGATGGATTGCCACCTGGTTATAACCGGAGTACCCGTCAAGAAAGCAGAAGAACCTATTTCCCGCAAGTTTTTCGAGAATTTGATCAATGAAGGGTAGTGGGAAATGATCCTTCTTCGTGGAGGAATTGAGTCGGCGGTAATCTATACAGACTCTCCACGAGTTGGCTAATCGGGTAGGAATGATTTCTCCGGTCTCAGTCGTTATAGTGGTGAGTCCTGCCTTCTTGGGCACGACCTGAATTGGGCTCACCCAACGACTATCGGAGATCGGGTAGATGATTCCGGCATCTAACCACTTGATGATCTCCTTTTTCACAACCTCCTGCAGATTGGGGTTTAAGCGTCTCTGCATTTCACGAGAAGGTCGTGTGCCCTCTTCTGAATAGATATGATGAGTACAATAAGAGGGACTTATTCCAGTCAAATCATCGAGAGTCCATCCGATGGCTCTGCGATGTTGCTGGAGGACAACGATCAGACGGGATTCCTGTTCAGGACTGAGGTTGGAATTGATAATCACAGGAAGGGTCTGATTAGAACCCAAAAAGATGTATTTCAAGTGAGCAGGAAGGGGTTTCAGTTCGAGGATGGGGTCATCAGCAGCAGCGGGTGGTTCAGTATAGATGTGAGGTTCGAGGGTGGGAGTTACTGGGTTGTTCATATCTGGATTCGACTCCTCTGTTTGCGGGTCAAGATCCTTCTGTGGTTGATGAGGCATAATCGAGTCATTCTGGAGGTGTGATTCATCAACCAAAGTCTTGATGTCATAAATTTGTTCGATGACACCACAATTAATTCCTTGTTGGGCCTTGAATATATCAATTTTCAGTGTTTGATCTCCAAACTTAAGCTCCATTTGGACCTCCTCACAGCTGATGTTGGCTCTAGCAGTAGCCAAGAAAGGTCTCCCTAGAATGATTGGTGTATCCCTAGGGTTCTCAGGTGTGTCCATATCTAAGACTATAAAGTCCACTGGAAAATAGAAATCTCGCACTCTTACGATAACATCCTCGAGAATCCCTTTTGGTGACTTTATAGATCGATCTGCTAATTGTAATGTCACCTCGGTTGGTTTTAGCTCAGATTCTTCTAGATGGTCAAGTAAGGATGTGGGTATCAGGTTTATGGATGCACCCAAGTCTAACAATGCTCTATCAAATTGGGTACCACCTATCTTACAGGAAATCAGGGGAGTCCCAGGATCTTTTGCCTTGGGTGGGAGTCTACTAAGGATTATAGAGCTGGCTTGCTCTGACAGAACAATTGGGCTCCCTCCCTTGGTTCGCGGCTTACGCTGGGGTGTACATATATTCTTTAGAAATCGTGCGTAAGTTGGTACGTGGCGGATTGCATCCATCAAGGGGATGTTTATGTGGACCTGCTCAAAGAGCTTGACCAGGTCCTCCTCAAGGGCCACGGGTTTGGTGGTCTTCTTTCCCTTGGTCAAGGCCTCGGGAAACGGGATCTTGGTTGGTTCTTCTAGGATAGGTCCAGGTTGTGGATCCGGAACAACGGTATCTTGGATAACTATCCTAGGGTCATGGTTATCAGGCTTGGAGTGGTTTGGATAATGCGGGTCTTGAGTTGTTTTACCACTACGTGTTGTTACAGAATTTAATCCGGCCTGATTTTGGTTTGGGTTTGGTAAGAGGGGTGGCTGCTGCTGAAATCCCGCATAAGAAGTTGAGGCCTCCATCTCGTCTGGAGATGGAGCAGTAGGGGCCTGATAAATCCATTGAGCGTGGCCTAAATTTGGATTCATAACGCGCTTCTGGGTTGGCACGTTATTTGGGTTAGGAAGAGGTTGGGAAGGGAGTGTGCCTGGCTGGCGAGAATTTGCCAACTGGGCCAGTTGAGTTTCAACTTCTGTAAGTTCGTCCTTGTGCTGTTTTTGAATAGCCGCATTCGTTTTTTGAATGTCAGCCAGAGTCTGAAGGATTAGGGACATTTGATCCTGATTTGGCCCTGATGGATAAGTAGGGTTGGGCTGAGGCTGAGGCGGCTGGTAATGACGAGAGGGCTGTGGGCGGGACTGAAAAGGTGGTCTTTGGGTTTGGGAATTTCCCGCCCACTGAAAATTGGGATGGTTTCACCATCCAGGGTTGTAAGTGTTGGAGAATGGGTTGATCTGGATGGCGTTGAGGTCCTCGCAGGTCTGAGGAACCTCTTGAGAATCAGGGAAAGGGGAAATGGAGTTCCCCGGGCTGGTGTAGAAAGGATCGGATGATCCTCCGATCCGAGAATCAGATGGGGATGGATATGGATCCATCCTAGGGGAAGATCGGTGAAGGATGTTTTGCACAGTCTCCTGTGTGGGAGGAGGTTGTGCAAAGGAGTTACGCGCGGAGGTGGCTCGCTGCAAGTGCTGAGTCAGCTCATCCACCTTTTTCTCAATGATTGAGACCTTGTCCAATCGACTGGCCATTAATTCCAGGTCGACTGATGCGGACAGGCCCTGCGTCTCATGTGCTCCCTTAAGACTCGTCACTGCGCGGGTATTCGTCCTATCGAATAATCCCATGGAGTCATTGTTGATGGAGTTCTCGCACATGTTTTCGAGAATCTCCCATACGGTGTCTTCATGTTGACCCATGATGTTTCCTCCGCAAGTTGCATTGACGAAAAGGCGGATGTCCTCACGGAGTCCCTGGTAAAAAGATTGGACTTGTTCCCATTTAGGAACTCCGTGATGGGGGCACTTTCTCATGAGATCCTGAAAACGATCCCATGCCTCATGTGGAGGTTCTCCTGATTGTTGAGTGAAGTGTGTAATATGATGGCGCAAGGCGTTGGTCCATCCAACTGGAAAAAACTTTTTCAAAAACTCGGATTGAAGTTCTTCCCAAGTGTTGATCGGCCGGGTCTGAGTTTGATACCAATGGGCGGCCTTGTCCATAAGAGAAAAGGAGAACATCTTCATGAGAAGAATATCCCGATTTTGCGCATCTGATCCAAAAGTGTGGGCCAGATGCTTTAGCTGTTTGATGTGCTGGAAGGGATCTTCAGAATTAAGCCCATAGAATTTAGGTATAGCATGAATCATGTTGGGCTTTAATTCAGAATCAGGTCCTCCAGTCGGGATTCTGACTCGAGGCTCAATGGCCACCGCAGCAGGATTGTAGTGGTCCCGCATCATAGGACGCTGTGGTGGGTGCACGAAGTTTTGGAAGAGGTCATTGAGTCGCTGGAGCTGGTGTTCCAGATTATTTTCTTCCTCAACTGGCTGAGCCATGATGGGGGAAGAAGAAGAACTTGGTTCTGAATCAGAAGAGAGAATAATGTGAGGGTGTTGCTGCACAAACACGGGCGTCGAGGCTTGGCCTTGACGAGAGTGAATTTCTAAAGGAGGTCTTAAGGGTGGTCTTAACGACCTCCTTCCGTACATGCACTGTTGGAAGAGGTAAGTTTAGAAGGTGCTGGACCCAATCAAGACACCCACAAATGTGTTGGGTGACTATAGAGGTGCGGGGCAGATGGACCCCTTGATCAGAAAGATCGTCCACCTGAGAATTACCTGGGCAGCCAGAGAGGGAGAGTCCCGCGAAGACCCCTACACGGTAGAGCGTCCCCACGGGTTACAGGGTTTCCCCCACCCGACCTCTCTTGTCACTGCGGTTCCAGGTAGACCAGAATGGGGATCTTGACCTCTTAAGTCTACCAATTTTAAGATCAGGGTGCTTAATGTTTCACTTGAACTTTAGTCTTTTAAGTGCAAAGAGTAACCTAATTTAAGGTTGGTTGACCCAAGGGGTCAACTTTACCTCTTGTTTTCTTTGAGAGCTTTTAGGTCTTGTCTTTTAGGGTTCAAGTGTTTAGAGAGCCAATTGTTTTAGGTTTTCTTTTGAATAGGTATTTTCAATCAATGGTTTAGGCACACTTCTTTTGGATTTTCTCCATTCTTGATTTAAGTAGTGTGTCTCTAAAACCCTAATGTTGAATCTTATGTTGGCTCTACTTGGTCCAGTTAGTTCTTTGTTGGGTAATTAGGGCTCAAGCAAGAATGTGTTAGCCCTTAAATACCCTTAATAGTGTGCAGGACTAATGAGTTGAAAACATGCAACTCTTTATGGTTACTAAGTATGGAAGACAGGTTAGCCCTATATTGCTTGTTCTTTTCTTTTCTTCCTCTTTAGAGTTTAGGGGTTAATAGCGAGAGGAAAAATTTACCTGTCCTCAGAGTGGTTGTCGTGCGGTTGCTTGTCTTCTTGATTTCCTGTAGCTGCACAAAAGAGGGGAGATTATCAGAAATTAAACAGGAATGTTTACCTCTAGAATAGCTGTTGCTCCCCGGCAACGGCGCCAAAAACTGGTGGCGACCTTCCTCTATAGTTTTATTATTCCGTCGTAGTATAGTATAGAGAGGTGATTACCAGTTTAATACAATTTGTTACTCGGAAATAAAGAGTTCCCGAGGTCGAACTCAGGGAGCAAACTGTATTCTAGAGATACAAATTCTTATCACAAAAATATTACAAAAATAAAGAGAGATAGGGAGAGATAAAAATTTGGTTTCTTCTTTCTTCCTCTTTGTTTTCTCTTCTCTTTGGCTTTTGGTTTTTCTTCTTTGTTTATCTCCTGGTGTTCTTCTTCTTCTGCCTTCTGTTCTTCTTATTTCTTCTCTTCTTCAGAGCTCCTCATCTTCTTTTCTCTCAGTTCTGCCTTTCTTCAGCTTTTCCTTTCTTCTTTCTGCCTCAACTGTAAAGCTTTTCTTCTTGCGATCCCTTGCTCAGTGGCACGGTGTCTTCGTTCTCCTTCTTTCTCTGCAGTCCTTTTACTGCAGGGCGTCATGTGATTTTCCAATCAGACGACTTAAATCGCCGCTGCTACAGTGCTCCACCTTCTTTCAGTCTTTGTCGGCCTTCTTCTTCTTCTCTTCTTCCATGGTTCTTCTTCTTTGTTTACCTGTGCCTGCACACTTCAAAGTTTACGTCAGTGGGCAAAACCTACTCTACCCCCCCCCCCCCCCCCAGCGTCACTCTCTCTCAGAATCCTCTCTTGGGATAGCTCTCCCAGAGCTGCCGGGTAGCCGGGTACGGGTCGCGCCCGGGTCCAGGCCCACCAGTGTGCGTGGTGGGCGAGGAGTGCAGGTCAGTCTAAGTCGGGTCGGGCCAGGTCCGCGGGGCGTGAGCGCGGACGAGGCCGGGTAATCGGGCGGGTGAAGGGGACCTCACCCCGTGTGCTGAGGCGATAAGGCTTATTCACAAAAATAATTTAAACGGTGAAAGAGTTGTGAGGCTTACCGATGTGGGACTAAACTGAGGCCTCTCCTCGCGTGCGCTGATGTAAACACATTTACACTACTTAAAATGTCTATTTATGCATGTTCTTAAGCATAGGATTGCATTTCATGATATAAATATTGCATTACATGCATCATCTTGCATTTAGAGTAGTTTGAATAAAATGGAGGTTAATTGTCTCCTTTTATGTGCTTGGACAGGGCAAATATTTTATCGGGGCCTCGGATCAAAGATCCAACCGTATGGATATGATCAGGGCGACGATTGGAGTTCAACGACTCCAAGATCGCCCTAATTAGGCATCCGTAGCATCAGATAGAGACCGGGGAACCCTAGAAGATCAAGGGCCAGGATGGTGTAAATCCTCACTTCAGATGGAAAATCCGACCACACGGATGAATTCGGATCGACGATCGCAGCCGAACGACACAAAAATCGAGTCAATCCGACATCCGTGGCACCATCTACAACTTCCAGAAGATGGACGGCCAAGATAGCGCCACGTGGCGCCATCCCAGCCGCCCAATCGGCCGCAGGGGTCCTGTGAAGACTGCGCACCGTCTCCTCTCCGCCGTTGGATCTCGATCCAACGGCTACGGTCGCGCGCGTTTAAAAACGTCCGCGCGACCATTTCGCCCGCGTAGCGCAGCGGCGACGCAGCTGCGGGCGAAGCGGAGGTCGCGGGTTCGAGCCGCGGAGAGGGGGTCGAAGGCGCGGGCGAGCGGGCGCGCACGAGCGTCGGATGAAGATCCAACGGCCGTGCGCGCCCGATAGCGCCGACGCGCAATTGGACGCTCTGGTGGGCGCGCGATCGCACGCGGGCGGCGCGCTACGCAGCGGGCGCGGACGCGATCTAAGCTGTCCGATCTCGCGATCGGACGGCTGAGACGACGCGGACGTGCGTCTGCGTTACGCGCGCAGGCCAGCCGAGCGGGCGCGCGTGGGTGCGGCGGCGACGGCGACGGCGGGGCTTTAGCGACGGTTTTATCCGTCGCTAAAGACCCCTTATTTATTATTTTGAAGATGTAATGTCCATTTTGCCCCCACTCCTTGCAACTATAAAAGGAGACCCCCTCCATACGAAATTTTCATCCCTTCCTTCTCCTCTCTACCTCTCCAAAGCTCAAGAGAAGCTTGTCCCACACCCGGGATGCTTCTCGCGAGATAAAGTCCAAATTTTCGTCCCCCTTCGGAAGTGGATCCCGCGACGACGACGGCGTGCTGCTTCGTTCCCGTTCTTCTGCTTCGTCCTCCTTCGTCCCGCCTCGTTCTCCTTCGTCCAGGCGTCGTCCCGTCCGGCTCTTCCTCCAAGCGACCGTCGAGGAGGATAACTTCTCTCTCCCATTCTTATTTACAGCTTTTCTAGTGTAGAATTTTCCTGCTTTATAGTGTAATTGATTTCCCGCTTTCTAGTGTAACTTTAATTTCGTTTGCTTGTATAAACAATTGAAATATTGAATGCATGTTCTCTTTCTCTCTCTCTCTCTCAATTTGATAGCTCCATTGTAATTATTTCGCCTTGTTTATCAAAAATCCTAAAAAAACATAATTGCGAATATAGATCAACGTAGCCTCCCTGAGTTCGACCCGGAATTCTTATTTCGGTATAAATTTTATTTGTTGAACACGAATCCTTCGCTTTCGAACTACAACGACGGGTTTTCCAAAGCCAAACACGTTAGCGTAGATTCTCGCTCAACATGCGCCTGCTGGAAGACCGCGGCCTTGCTTCTGCAGCTGCAGCTTCGATTTTCGTCGGTTGCTGGCTAGCTGCCTTCGCAGGAGTCTCCGTAATCCGCAGTAGCTGGAGACCTGGAGTCCTCAAGCCTGGAGCGCGGGAGAAGCTGCTTCAATGTGGCGTTAATGGCGGTCGAGCCTCAGAACCTGTCGGACACGAATATGGCCTCTCGGCCTGATCAAACTACTGGGGAACCTTCGCCGTGGCACGGCGAAGGTGTTGAGCTGTGCGGCAAGCCGCAAGGCGGTGTCTGGCGGCAGCCCTAGGTCGGACTGGAACCGGAGAAATGGGTTTGTTTGGGGGAGCATTACGGAGGTGTGGAGTGGCAGTGGAGGGGTGGGGGGTGCTCAGTGTGATGAGGCGGAGGTTCGGTGAGGGTCGGCGAGGCGTGTGAGGCTGTGGAGCGATGGGGGCATCTCGCCGGAGGGTGGCCGGAGACGAAGGGGGTGACGATGGTCAGGGTCGGTTGAGGGCTTAATTGAACAAATTGAAACCGGGGAAAGAAAGAGGAGAGGAAGGGAAGTAGTTCTAACTTACTTACAGGGACGAAGGGGGAGCAGCAGGGCGACAGTCGTATCGACTGTCGCCGGAGAAGAAGATGCCCAGGGGAAGGGGCGGCGGCGAGGAGAGGGCTGGAGAGGCGCCAGCTGGGTACGGCGTGCGCGGGAAGAGCGAGGGGGGGCAACCCTGCAGCTGGTAGTGCGGCAGAGCGACGAGGAGGAAGAGGAGAGGCCGCCGGAGCTGGAAGGCTTCCTGTCGGAGTGGGAAGAGAGGAAGTGGGGGTCTTTCTCCGTCAGGACCGAGCTCCCCAGAACGGTGGAGCGACGGGGGCATTTATAGGGACCGTATCAGAGAGGAAGGCGAAGGGAGACGACGTGTCTCCCTCGCCAGAGGACGTCGGAGATGGAAACCCATACCGTCCGTGCGTTCGCACGGCCGGTATGGTGGGTTACAGTGACCAGGGGGTGTCCTTGCGACGGCTGACGACGCAGGGCACCCCTGGTTTACTTGCCAGACCCTCCCCCTCACCCTGCGCGGTGCCATGCTCCGCGCAAGGTCGCCGGAGCATGGTGCTGGCAGGTTTTGCAGGGAGGACCTGAACGCAAAGAACGAAGGAGAGTTAGGGGCCAAAATGCGAGGGTTCAAAAGTTGAGGGCCAAAAAGTAAATGTATGAGGACCAAAGTGTAAGGTTGGTCAAGAAGGTTTCTTCCTAGGCTCAAGTTTTTATACATGACTAATTAGGGCCTAAGGAATATGATGGTGAATTTTATTTCTAGATTAAACCTTGTTTGACTGGTCAAATTACGCAAAAACCCAAATTAAGTTATTAATTGGGTATGGTTCTCAATGTAGGTCAAGATGGGTTCCTAAGGTCAAATTGAAAGTTCTAAACCCTAGAGATTATTTTTCTATGATTTTTAGAGGGTTTATTCCATTTTTTCTTTGCCTTGAACCTCGTGAATTGAAGTGGGTTTGTTTTAGGGTTACAGATTATTATTTAGTTCCTTGGAATTGCTGTAGCCCTTGCCAGATCATCTCATCCCACTTTTATTCTTATTAGGTTGCTTTGACCTATGTTTGGACCCTGAATTACCCTGTATGCAGATTATACTGGTAAAATTGCATTTTTACCCCTTATGACTTGTTTTCTCCTTAAACTCAGAATTCTCTGAGTTAAGCCTTTCCTTGAGTTATGTAGGAGCTTTTATCCTTTGTATTGGGTCAAAATGAGTTAGTTATGGCTCATGATGAGGTTCTCATCAGCAGGGCGGGGCGGCCGTCCTCTAGAACAAATGGGGGGTTCCCTACGACGTCCTCTGTCGCAGGGACGTTCCCCTGCCCTCTGCCATCAACCATGCCTCTCATGCGAATGCACGAAAGGCATGAGTATCCTCTTCGACCACTCTCCGACGAGGCTGGCACGTCCCCACCTCGTTCCCCTCTCCGCGCCAAGGCCTTTATAAGGAGCGGCAAGGTCTGCCGACTCTTTCAATCTTCCTCTGGCGGAGAAATACCTCGCACTTCATCTCTTCCTCCTCCGGTCAGAGCGCCCGAGCTTCCGGCGATCTCCTCCTCGTCACTCTGCTGCCCTATCTGCAGCAGAGTTTACTCTGCCTTGTCGTCCGCGCCAGGCCGTACCAGCTGGCGCCCTCCGACCACCTCCTCGTCGCCGAGACCCTCCTCCTGGGCATCTTCGTCCCTAGCTTCGGCAGGCACGAGCTGGGCGCTGCTCTCTCCCCCTTCGTCGAGTAAATAGGTACAAAGTCTCCTCTCTCTCTCCCTTGTATTTTTCCCCTTTTAATTTGCTATTTCAACCACCCGACCGCCACTGTCAAACTCCATCTTCCCCATCTTTGGTCGCCTTCTCCTGTGAGTCCATCCCACTTCCATAGACCTCCTCATCCCTCGCCGACCAGCCCAGAGGCTCCCCCTTACTCCACTCGACCATTCCCCCTACTCCATACACCGCCACTCACTACCTGACCACCCCCGAACAAACCCATCTTCCCGCACACATTCTGACCTAGGTCCACCGCCATAGGCGTTCTCGCGCCTCGTCGACCCCCGAGTTGTCTTCGCCACACTCCGGCGAAGCTTCCCACGATATCTGACTTGGCCGAGAGGCCGTCTCTGTGTATTCAGGTCAGCAGCCACTCGCCGCCATTGTTGAGCTGTTGCAGCTCCTCTCGTAGCTCTAGGCATTCTCCAGCCTAGGCACACATCCCAGGCAATGCGGAAAGCTACTGCGAATACGTCCGGGCCTGCCAGTTGGGTGGTGAGCCTCGCTACTGCCCCAATTGGCAGTAGCTTCCTCAGCCGCAGGTGCAAGATTTGGAGGTGGGACTTTAGTCCCACCTTGTAAGCGTGCGGCTGCGTGCCCACACTTATATTGAAAAAGTGTATCGGGCTGGTTGCCTTCGATACACAGGGGTCAGGTCCCTCTCACCCCCACGCAGCGTGCCACGCGCTCGCTCGCCCTCGCCTGCGATCACGCCCCCTGGGTCTGGGCCGGTCTGACTACCCGACCACGTACTCCTCGCCCACCACCACACGCCGGTGGGCCTAGTCCTGGGCGCACTACCCAAACCCGAATACCCGGCTCTGGGAGAGTAGTCCTAAGAGAGATTCTGAGAAAGAGAGAGACACGGGGAAGGGGTAGGGGTAGGTTTTTCACTGACCACTGTGTGAGCGTGCAGGAAAAAAGAGAAAGAAGAAGAGAGGAAGAAGACTCTGCAGGAGAAAGCAGAGAAAGAGAAGAAGATCAGCTGAATGAAGAAGAGAAGAAGCCGCACTGTAGCAAACCCACAGTTAAGTCGTCTGAGCATCAAGTCAGACGATGGAAGGGCAGTGGCCAGAGCAGAAAGAAGATGAAAAGAAAAGGAGCAGAAGCAGAAAAGAAGGAAGAAAAAGAAGAAGGAAGACACAGCCGCAAGCAAGGAAAGAAGGAAGGAAAGAAAGAAAAAGAAGAACAGAAGATGGAAGCAGAGAAGAAGAAGAAGAAAAGAAAGAAGTCACAGCCGCAGGTAAAGAAGAAAGAAGAAGGCAGGAAGAAAAGAAGAAGAAAAGAGAAAGAAGAAGAAAGAAGAAGAGAGGAAGAAGACTCTGCAGGAGAAAGCAGAGAAAGAGAAGAAGATTAGCTGAAAGAGAAAGAAGAAGAAGAAGCCAAGAGAATCTTTGCTCTCTCTATCTCTCTCATTTTTGTAACATAATTGAGAACTTTTATACTTCTAGAATTCTAGTTGCTCCCTAAGTTCGACCTCGGGAAAACTTTTGTTTCGAGTAAAAAATTTTTCTGTAGTAATCTGGTAGCTGTTTTGTCATATACTACAACGATCATAATAAACATAAAGAAGAAACTAGCTCAAGCCAGTTACTATTTTTGGCACCGTTGCCGGGGAGCAACGACTATTCTAGAAGCCATAAGATCTCTATTTTTGAGTTTCTACTAATCTCTTCTCTTTTGTGTGCAGGCACAGGAAATCGAGGGGACAACAAGCAGCCGCACAACAACCACTCCAAGGACAGGTAATTTTCTATCCTCACTTTAACCCCTAAATTCTAAAGAGGAAGAAAAAGAAAAAAATAAGCAATATAGGTATAACCTGTCTTCCATACCTAGTAAACCATTAAAGCTGCATGTTTTTCAATTCCAACCCACTATTTCTTCACACACTATTAAGGGTATTTAAGGGCTAACACCTTCTTACCTGAGCCCTAAATTACCCAACAAGGAGCTAACTGGACCAAGTAGAGCCAACATAAGATTTAACATTAGGGTTTTAGAGACACACTTCTTAAGCAAGAATTGAGAAATCCCAAAAGAAGTGTGCCTAAGCCATTGATTGAAAATACTTAGTCATAGAAACTGTAAGCAATTTGGCTCTTAAAAATACTTGAACCCTAAAAGACAAGGCCTAATAAGCTCTTAAAGGAACTAGCAGGTGAAGTTGACCCCTTGGGTCAACCAACCTTCAACTTAGGTCACTCTTTGCACTCAAAAGGCTAAAGTTCAAGTGAAAACCTAAGCACTTTGATCTTAAACTAAAAGTGGTAGACTTAAGAGGTCAAGATCCCCATACTGGTCTACCTGGAATCTCAGTGACAAGAGAGGTCAGGTGGGGGAAACCCTGTAACCCGTGGGGACGCTCTACCGTGTAGGGGTCTTCGCGGCACTCACCCTCTCTGGCTGTCCAGGTGATGTAAATACATTTACACTACTTAAAATGTTAATTTATGCATGTTCTTAAGCATAGGATTGCATTTCATGATATAAATATTGCATAACATGCATCATCTTGCATTTAGAGTAGTTTGAATAAAATGAAGGTTAATTGTCTCCTTTTATGTGCTTGGACAGGGTAAACATTTTTATCGGGGCCTTGGATCAAAGATCTGACCGTATGGATGTGATCAGGGTGACGATTGGAGTTCAATGACTCCAAGATCACCCTAATCAGGCATCCGTAGCATCAGATAGTGACCCAGGAATCCTAGTAGATCAAGGGCCAGGATGGTGTAAATTCACACTTCAGATGATAAATCCGACCGCACGGATGAATTCGGATCGACGATCGCAGCCCAACGACACAAAAATCGAGTCAATCCGACATCCGTGGCACCATCTACAACTTCCAGAAGATGGAAGGTCAAGATAGCGCCACGTGGCGCCATCTCAGCCGCCCAAACGGTCGCTTGCATCTTGTGAAGGCCTCGCGCTCGATCGCTCTCCGCCGTTGGATCTTAATCCAACGGCTGTGGTCGCTCGCGCTTAAAAGCGTCCGCTCGACCATTCGCGCCCCATAGCGCAGTGGTCGAGCGCGCTTTCGCGAGCGGCAGGTGCGGGATCGAGCCGCGGCGAGGGGTTGGAAGGCGCGGCGATTGGGCACGGGTGGAGCGTCAGATGGAGATCGGACGGCCACACGCACCCGATAGCATCCACGCGCATTTGAACGCGCGGCGCGGACGCGCAATCGCATGCGGGCGGAGACGCATCATAAGCCGTCCGATCTCGCGATTGGACGGATGAAAATCGACAAACGTGCGCAAGCTGTTGAGCTTGCGAGCAGGCGAGGAGGCATGCGCGAGCCGCCCACGACGCCCACGTTGAGGGCTTTAGTGACGGATTTATCCGTCACTAAAGACCCCTCTTTTATTATTTTGAAGTTGTAATGTCCATTTTGCCCCCACTCCTTGCAACTATAAAAGGAGACCCCCTCCATACGAAATTCTCATCCCTTCTTTCTCCTCTCTACCCCTCCAAAGCTCAAGAGAAGCTTGTCCCACACCCGGGATGCTTCTCGCAAGATAAAGTCCAATTTTCGTTCCCCTTCAGAAGTGGATCCCGCGACGACGACGGCGTGCTGCTCCGTTCTCGTTCTTCTGCTTCGTTCTCCTTCATCCAGGCGTCGTCCCGTCCGACTCGTCCTCTAAGCAATCGTCGAGGAGGATAACTTCTCTCTCCCATTCTTATTTACAACTTTTCTAGTGTAGAATTTTCTTGCTTTATAGTGTAATTGATTTTCCGCTTTCTAGTGTAACTTTTATTTAGTTTGATTATATAAACAATTGGAATATTGAATGCATGTTCTCTTTCTCTGTCTCTCTCTTTCTCTCTCTCTCTCTCTCTTTTAGTCTGATAGCTCTATTGTAATTATATCGCCTTGCTTATAAAAAAACTCCTAAAAAAAATATAATTGCGAATATAGATCAACGTAGCCTCCCTGTGTTCGACCTGGAATTCTTTTCCGTATAAATTTTATTTGTTGAACACGAATTCTTCTCTTTCGAACTACAACGACAGGTTTTCCAAAACCAAACACGTAAGCGTAGCGATTCGCAAAAACGTTTCAACATTTTGGCGCTGTTGCCGGGGAGGCAACGATTTCCGATCTTTTCTTCGCATTTCTTGCACTTTATTTGTTTTTCTAACTAGCTTTCTCTTGTGTCTATTGTTTTGCAGAGACCTCTATCAAGGAATCAACAAGCGGTAGACTGGAGTAAAGTGCAGTTGAAGACAACTGTATGGCTCCCCCATTCTTTCCCCCTCCATGGATTCCATTCGCCACATTAAATCCAAATCCCAATTAACTGAGGTGTTTGCATAAATCCTAGGAATAGTTTGGTTGTTTGGATTTTCACTCACATTCATTCCACCTTCATTCATAAAAAAAAATAACAAAAAGATAATCTTGTGGGTAATTTTCAACAAACACACAACACACACCCACATTCAAGGCACTTGATCAACTTGATTTGTTTTCTACTCAACCGGGTTCTGATCTGTGGAACCGGTACACACAAAGCAACATATAACAGAGTAGAAATTATTCTAGGTTAACTATTTTTGAGTGCCTAACTTAGTGGTGCATTTGTGGCCAATTGTTTGAGTTGTTTGGGCCGCACCACTTTATTTAAAACCAACTCATCAAGTAGCTCCTCCTTAGGATTTTCAATCTAGGTATATTCCAGGCACTCCACTTTCTTTCTAATTTTAATGGAAAACAATCTTCACCCGTGTTTTACAACTTGGTTTTCCTAGAAACTTGATTGCAATTCACCTAATTTTAAACCCTAAAAGCTACTTAAGCAAGATTTGAATACTAAAATTCACACATTATCAATAATCTTGCTTGAAAACCCTGGTTATACACGCACTTACATAAATCTCAATCAATCATTAAGGGCATAACCCATTGTAAGGGTCCATCACATTCCATAAGCACCACAATCCCAGGCCTTAATAAAATTGAGTAGACGTTGGCCTTAAGGTTTGATTCGCTCTTCAGGGCCTAGTCTGAGATTGTTTTTGATTAACCTACTTGTACTGATTAATCTGATGTCTAGCTAGGGGAGTAGCGTCAAATGACCGCGGCTGGGGGGTACACTAGGAACCGGAGGCGAAAGCCAAAGGAAGAACCTTCTCCCTTGTCCCTCCTTCTAACTGGTTGGATTAAACAGACGTAAGTAGAGTAAATCAGTTACAGTCTTAAGGCTGGTTTTGGGAGTCAGTAGATCCTTAGGCTACCCCACTTAAGGACAGCCTTGTTTTGTTGTGCTGCAGGGTCCCTATCCCTAGTCCTTCCGACCTTCTCCTAGTTTATGCTGGGAAGACGGTCATTGAATCCCCGATTGGAAGGACCGTTAGAACATTCTAGGAGGTGCAAGTTAGATTTTGGTCAATTTGATCCCATGGCCGAACAACAGCCTCCTCTGCTTGAAAATCCACAGGAAGAATTTCAAAAGTAGATGGAACAAATGCAGAGAATGCAGGAATGGTTCCAGAGAATGCAGGGCGCTCAGCCCTTGAAGGATTTTTATGATCCTTCAAATTACGGGGAACGTCTCAGCATCCAGATTCCAGCCGGTGGCGTAGAAATCAAGTCCCAGGTGTTAAGTCTGATTAAACATTATCATGGGCTTGGCTTCGAAGATCCGTTTCAGCACTTGGAAGATTTGACCACTATGGTCCAGACCACCAAGGCTCGAAACGTTAACGAGGAGCAAATGATCATGATGCTCTTCCCCCACTCTCTTAGGGATAAAGCCGCGCATTGGTATAGGACAATAGGAAGACCAATTACAACTTGGAATGAGTTGAAATCGGCCTTTCTGAAGAAATTCTTCCCAGTCGGTCGTACCAATGCTTTGAGACGGGCAATCACTACCTTTACCCAGCGGCCGGGGGAGCAGTTTCATATGGCCTGGGAGCGATTCCAGGACTTATTGCGGAGGTGTCCACACCAAGAGGTGCCAAAATGGCAACTCGTGCAGATCTTCTATCATGGGTTGAATGAGAAACTCAGAAACCATGTGGATGCTTCTTGCGGAGGCAATTTCCTCAATAAAGATGCAGATAGTGCACATGATTTATTTGAGGAAATGAGTGAGAATTCAATTAATCATGCCTCCATGGATACTTTTAACCGGTCCCAGCAACCCAGATCAAGTGTCAATGAAGTCCATGACTCTTATTCATTTGATATGGAATTGATTTGTAATAAACTTAATAAGGTGAACTTGGTTGCTAAAAGAATGGAAGAGTGGATGGCTGGCAATTCTATGAACAACTCTCAATCCACTCAATCCCAAAATTCAGGATTCCATTCCTCATGAGCTCCTTCTGGATGGAAGTTCGTGAATCAACTCGATGCGACTCAACCTATGAGTCAGCATTTTTTGGAACCCCATGGGTTCCCAACTGGGGCCTTTGATCCCAGTTTTTCTGATTCTTCCCTTTCTTTCTCTCCATCCTCACCCTATGAGGATGTCTGTGCTGTACAAGAGAATGTTAGATCCAACTCCTACTCGAATGCCTATAATCCAGGTTGGAGAAACCACCCTAACTTCTCTTGGAAAAATCCGGGGCAATAGACCCAATTCCGACTCGGCAACTTTGCTCCGCAACGACCAATGGGTTAGGGTCAAGTATATACTCAGTTGCCTCCGAATCAGGTCAGTCAGCCAGCTTGGAATGCTCGTCAACCCGCAGGGCAGGCTGATTTGAACCGTCAAATGGTAGAGATGCAAGGATCTATGCTCCAGCTCATGCAGCAAATGAAAAACTCATTGGAAAACTTGTAATCCGGGCTGATTGCTAACTTTCGTCAACCCGGATCTCTACCATCCCAACCCGTATCCAACCCACGAAACATTATAAATTCGGGCAATCAAGCCCAAGGGTACGGAAATCAGAGGGACCCGCACGCACATGCTCAGGTGGTTGAGCAGGGTTCCTTGTCTTCTTCTTTTGCAAATCAACAATTCATGGTCAATCAAGCCCCTCCAATCTTTCCTAACCCTCCCCAAGACCCAAATTCTTACGCTTCTGCAAATTCTGTCGCTTTGAGGAGTGGTAAGAAGACTCAGGATCCACAACCACACTATTCTGATCTTTTGAATCCTGAAGAATCTGAGGAGAGAGAGGAGAATTCTAGAGGAGAAATCAAGGCTCAGGAACCTGATTCCAAAGATCTGACTCATGTTCCTTTTCCTGAAGCCTTAGCCAAAGCAAAGAAGAAGAAGTCTGTTGATAGCAATGAGGAGCTTATGAATTTATTTAAGAATGTTGAGATCAATATTCCGTTCCTTGATGCTATCAAGCACATACCCGCTTATGCAAAATTTTTAAAGGAATTATGTACACAAAAGCGTAAGTCGAGAGAATCTGTTCTGAGGAAGGTGGTACTCTCCGAGCAGGCTAGCTCTGTTATCCTGCACTACCTCCCTCAGAAAAAGAGAGATCCCGGTGCTCCTTTGATTTCTTGCGTTATCGGAGATTACACGTTTGATAGAGTAGTTTTGGATCTCGGTGCATCCATCAACCTAATTCCGACTTCTCTCTACGAGAAGTTTTGGTTAGGTGAACTTCGGCCAACTTCAGTAACGCTACAGTTAGCGGACCGTTCAGTCACAAACCCGCGAGGCGTTATTGAAGATGTTATAGTTAAGGTCATGGATTTCTATTTTCCTGTAGATTTCCTTGTCCTTGACATGGATGTACCAGATAATCTGAGGAACACGCCCATCATTCTGGGGCGTTCGTTCCTGGCTACCGCAAAGGCCAACATTAATTGTGAAAGCGGTAGCATGGAAATCTCCTTTGGGGACCAATGAATGAAATTGGATATTTTGAAGGCGATCAACAAATTTGAGGATTGTAGATTTATTGAGGAACTTGATGAGGATTATGTTAATATTGAAACTTGTTTGACAGTTTCTTCAATTGAAAGTTCCTCTTTGGTTGATGAATTTGATCTGCAACCCTCTGACCTGACATCTTTGGAAGAGGTTACTGATTTTGTTCACTCAAAACCTCTTCCTCTTGTTGAATCTTCAGCATCTACCTTACCATCAATCATTACCCCACCCCAGCTTGAATTGAAACCATTGCCCGAGAATTTAAAATATCAATTTTTAGGATCGCAGAATACGCTCCCTATGATTATTAGTGCTAAATTGACAAAGGAGCAAGAGATTAAATTGATTAAGGTCCTAAAGGGACATAAGGAGGCAATTGGTTGGACCATTCATGACCTCAGGGGGATCGAGCCATCTTACTGTAATCATAGAATATTTTTGGAAGATGGATCCCGCCCTTCTCGCCAGATGCAGAGGAGATTGAATCCAAATATGCGAGAAGTGGTTAAAAAGGAAATCATCAAGTGGCTCGATGCAGGAATTATTTATCCAATCTCTGACAATCCTTGGGTAAGTCCCGTTCAGATTGTTCCAAAGAAAGCTGGGATTACTATTGTGACTAATGAGAGAGGAGAATCTGTCACAACTCGTTCAGCTTCCTCTTGGAGAGTTTGTATTGATTACAGGAAGCTGAACACAGCCACTAAAAAGGATCATTTTCCCCTACCCTTCATTGATCAAATCTTGGAAGAATTAGCTGGGCAGAAGTACTTCTGTTTTCTTGATGGCTACTCGGGATACAACCAAGTTCCTATCCATCCCGAGGATCAGGAAAAAACTACTTTCACCTGTCCCTATGGAACCTTTGCTTTTCGTAGGATGCCTTTTGGGTTATGCAATGCACCTGCGACTTTTCAAAGGTGTATGCTAGCCATATTTTCCGACATGGTTGGAGAGTTTATGGAAGTCTTCATGGATGATTTCTCGATTTTCAGAGAATCATTTGACTTTTGCTTGGCTAATTTAGAAATGATTCTTAAGCGATGTATCAAGACACGATTGGTCCTTAGCTGGGAAAAGAGTCATTTCATGACCCAAGAAGGTATCGTTTTGGGTCATGTAATCTCTGAATGGGGAATTGAAGTGGAAAAAGCTACGGTTGATGCTATCGCTAAACTTCCTCCTCCCACATCTGTTAAACAAATCAGATCATTTCTAGGCCATGTGGGATTTTTTAAAAGATTCATCAAGGATTTCTCGAAGGTTGCTCGTCCTTTGAGCAATCTTCTTACCAAAGAAACGCCATTTGTTTTTGACGAATCATGCCGAAAGGCATTTGATTTTCTGAAAACGGCAGTCACCTGTGCTCCAATTTTGCAACCACCAATTTGGACAGCCCCATTTGAGATCATGACCGATGCTTCTGATTACGCGGTCGGGGTTGTCCTGGGTCAGAAAATTGACCGAAAGCCGTCTGTCATTTAGTACTCTAGTAAAACTCTGGATGAAGCCCAGAGGAATTACACTGTTACTGAAAAGGAATTACTAGCTGTAGTATTTGCGTTGGAGAAATTCAGGGCTTATCTCTTGGGGTCTCATGTTATTGTTTATACCGACCACTCGGCCTTGAGACATCTCTTGGCTAAAAAGGATGCTAAACCCTGGCTTATTCGTTGGATTCTTCTTCTTCAAGAATTTGATCTTGAAATCAAGGATAAAGTCGGGGTGCAAAATGTGGTAGCGGATCATTTGTCGAGACTCCTAGGTGATTCTTCTTGTCCGGACATTCCGATTGCTGACACTTTTCCAGACGAAACCATTCTTACTGTTTTAGGTGTCCACTCCCCATGGTTTGTTGACATTGTTAACTATTTGGCTGTTGGTCAAATCCACCAGGATTGGACCAAGCAACAACGCGATAGACTCAAATCTGAGGCTAAATACTACTTTTGGGAGGACCCTGAACTGTATCGCATCGGCTCTGATCATATTATTTGCCGATGCATACCGGAGAATGAATTCAACAGTATACTCGAGTTCTGCCATGCATCTGGGTGTGGTGGACATTTCTCCAGGAGAAAGACGGCTGCAAAAATCTTGCAATCTGGCTTCTATTGGCCATCTTTATTCAAGGATGCCCAGGACTTCTCAAGGTCATGTTCTCAATGCCAGTCGCTCAGGAACATAACTAAGAGAGACATGATGCCCCTAAACCCTATTCTTCCTGTAGAAATTTTCGATGTTTGGGGCATCGATTTCATGGGACCCTTTATCCCTTCATTTGGACATCAATACATTCTTGTTGCTGTTGATTATGTGTCCAAATGGATTGAGGCAATTCCCACCCGAACCAATGACCACAAGGTGGTCATCAATTTTGTCAAGAAAAATATCTTCAGTAGGTTCGGAATTCCGAGGGCTATCATCAGTGATGGTGGCACTCATTTTACTAATGCCCAATTCCAGAATTTATTGGCCAAATACGGGGTTAATCATCGAATTTCCACACCTTACCATTCCCAAACGAATGGAAAAGTCGAGATCTCCAATCGAGAGATCAAGAACATTATGCAAAAAATGGTTAGGCCTGATCGCAAGGATTGGACTCAAAAGCTTGAGGACGCTCTTTGGGTCTATCGTACGGCGTATAAAACGCCCATCGGAATGTCTCCATTCCATTTGGTGTATGGAAAGGTGTGCCATCTACCCGTAGAGATTGAACATAGGGCATTCTGGGCAATCAAACAATGCAATTTAGATCTGAATCTAGCTGGAAAGACCAGGAAACTCCAACTATCTAAGTTGGAGGAGCTTAGAAATGATGTTTATGAGAATGCCAAGATCTACAAGGCTCGGACCAAAGCTCTACATGATCAATTGATTTCCCGCAAGAGCTTTGAGTCAAACTAGAAGGTCTGGTTATTTGATTCTAAACTTAAGCTCTTTCCTGGTAAACTTAGATCTAAATGGAATGGCCCATTCATAATT
The DNA here is from genome assembly GCA_037157565.1 of Thalassia testudinum. NCBI lineage: Eukaryota > Viridiplantae > Streptophyta > Magnoliopsida > Alismatales > Hydrocharitaceae > Thalassia > Thalassia testudinum. The sequence goes on from JAZHRO010000038.1 coordinate 1,415,700, forward strand.
GATCAGATTTTTCCTAATGGTGCCGTTCAGATTTCTGACCCAAAGACGGGTAACACCTTTAAAGTCAACGGTCAACGTTTGAAGCCTGTTGTTGACCGTAATCTTCCAGAACCTGTCTCAGACTCTGTTGCTCTAGCCATTCTGTGACTTCTTTGGCTGGACTTTGCCTAGCTGACGGCATTAAACTCAGTAGTTGTACATATGACACAAGGCTGATACGAGCTTCATATCCAGGTGACATCTTTCATATTCTACCTTTTCTTTCATGTCTCTTTTTCAATGAGGACATTGCATCAGCTAGGCATGGGGGGGTGGATTCATTCTTGAATTATTTGGCCACTTTGTGAAATCCATATGAATTGTCTCTCTTCTTATTTAAAAAAAAAAAAAATTAGGAAGGATTAGTTGGACATTAGGACTTTTCAATCCTAAGAAATTTTACATTAGGATCTGAACACAAAGACCCCTCAGGTCTTTGAACTTAATTAGCTTGTGTATCTACTAAAATGTGAATTTATTTTTGAGTCCTCGCCATCTTAATTCTATCGTAATTGGAATAAATAAGTTTGAGTGATAAGTACACAACTTATCAACCCACCCTCTGATTTGAGGGAATTTTGAGTTTTAAGCATCTGCACACTTTCTTTGCATTGACTCGTTATTCGACGATTCTAACGGAAATTGGGTAGCTAATGAACCTTCTAGGGTGATATGGCTGGCAAGTTATCGTGGGTAACAGCCCATAGGTAGGTTGTCCAGAGCCCAATCACTGGACCTTTCGTAGTTTGCTACCTTTAGGTAAATCTTAGACTGGGGAAGCCACCTACTTAAAAAAAAAAAGGAGAAAAGAACAAAAAGAAATAAGCCACACTTCGCCGCACGAGTAATGCTGGCAAGTTGTCGGTGGTAACAGCTCATCGATCGGTTGTCCAGAACCCAGCTCAGAAAATGCACTAAAAATTCCCAAAACACTTAGGAAGAAGCGGAGAAGTAGAATAAACTGGGGAGATATACACTGGATTCACCCTTGTGTTGACCCCGTAAAAAGATAAAAGTAGGGAGAAAGCTACCGATTGTAAAGATACACCTTTAGGCAGAAGTCTTTTTGAGGTCACCTAGAGGCGTAGAAATCCGAAGTTCGTTTTAATTACCGATCGACGAGTCTATCACAATCACAATAAGATGCTTAAAACTTAGGGTTCTCATCAAATCTTGGGTGAGTTGAATGGCTGTAGAAAGCCACTCTTAAACCCTAAAATTTGAAAATCCAAAAAATTAGAAAAGAGTAAAAAGAGAAAAAGAAAATTTTCTTTGAATAAGGTGAGGGCTTGAGGCGGTCTGCATTTTGGCTGATACCCGGGCACTGTTGTGTCTTTGAAAGTTCAGTTCCTAAGTAGACAATTTCTTAATGATTGAAAATAACTCAAGTCCAAATAATCCAACCTAATTCTTTTATAAATAGCATATAGTTTTTGCTTGGGACTAGCAAAAGATAGGCATGAGGGTATGATGTAAACACATTTACACTACTTGAAATGTCTATTTATGCATGTTCTTAAGCATAGGATTGCATTTCATGATATAAATATTGCATAACATGCATCATCTTGCATTTAGAGTAGTTTGAATAAAATGGAGGTTATTTGTCTCCTTTTATGTGCTTGGACAGGGCAAACATTTTTATCGAGTCCTCGGATCAAAGATCCAACCGTATGGATGTGATCAGGGCGACGATTGGAGTTCAACGACTCCAAGATCGCCCTAATCAGGCATCCGTAGCATCAGATAGTGACCCGGGAACCCTAGAAGATCAAGGGTCAGGATGGTGTAAATCTGCACTTCAGATGATAAATCCGACTGCAGGATGAATTCGGATCGACGATCCCAGCCCAACGACGTAAAAATCGAGTCAATCCGACATCCGTGGCACCATCTACATCTTCCAGAAGATGGACGGCCAAGATAGTGCCACGTGGCGTCATCTCAGCTGCCCAAACGGCCGCTTGCATCTTGTGAAGGCCCCGCGCCCGATCTTAATCCAACGGCTGTGGTCGCTTGCGCTTAAAAGCATCCGCTCGACCATCCGCTCCCCATAGCGTAGTGGTCAAGCGCGCTTTCGCGAGCGGCAGGCGCGGGATCGAGCCGCGGCTAGGGGCTGGAAGGCGTGGTGATTGGGCGCGGGTGGAGCGTCAGGTGGAGATCGGACGGCCATGCGTACCCGATAGCGTCCACACGCAATTGAACGCGCAGCGTGGACGTGCGAACGCACGCGGGCGGGTGCGCAACGCAGCGGGCAGAGACCATCATAAGCCGTCCGATCTCGCGATCGAACGGCTGAAAATCGACGAACGTGCGTAAGCCGTTGAGCGTACGAGCAGGCGAGGAGGCGCGCACGAGCCGCCCACGACGCCCACGTTGAGGGCTTTAGTGACAGATTTGTCCGTCACTAAAGACCCTTCTTTTATTATTTTGAAGTTGTAATGTCCATTTTGCCCCCACTCCTTGCAACTATAAAAGGAGACCCCCTCCATACGAAATTCTCATCCCTTCTTTCTCTTCTCTACCCCTCCAAAGCTCAAGAGAAGCTTGTCCCACACCCGGGATGCTTCTCACGAGATAAAGTCCAATTTTCGTTCCCCTTCAGAAGTGGATCCCGCGACGACGACGGCGTTCTGCTCCGTTCTCGTTCTTCTGCTTCGTTCTCCTTCGTCCAGGCGTCGTCCCGTCTTATGCATGATTCTTAAAGAATGTGTGTACACGTCAGCGTAAGCCGCAAACTAAGAGTGGGAGTCCATTGTACTATCAGAGCAAGCCAGCTTTGTAATCCTAAGCAAACTCCCACCCACGGCAAAAGATCCAGGTACTCCCTTGATTTCATGCAAAATAGGTGAAACCCAATTCGATTGAGCATTGCTAGACTTGGGTGCTTCCATAAATCTGATACCCACATCCTTACTTAAACACCTAGAAGAATCTGACCTAAAACCAACTGAGGTGACACTACAGTTAGTAGATAGATCTATAAAGTCACCTAAAGGGATTCTTGAGGATTTCTATTTTCCTGTAGACTTTATAGTCTTGGACATGGACGCACCTGAGAACCCTAGGGACACACCGATCATTCTAGGGAGACCTTTCCTGGCTACTGCTAAAGCCAACATCAGTTGCGAGGAAGGCCAAATAGAGCTGAAATTTGGAAATCAAACCCTCAAAATTGATATCTTTAAGGCCCAACAAGGAATCAATTGCGGTGTCATTAAACAATCTGTGATATTAGGGCTTTGGTTGATGAAACGCATTCTGATAGTGACCTGATTATACCTCATCAACCACAAAAACTTCTTGGACCGTAATTAGAGGAGTCAGACCCTGATTCAGACAAACCCATAACTCCTATCCTTGAACCTCACACTTACCCTGAACTACCCGATGCTGTTAATAACCCCATCCTCGAACTGAAACCCCTTCCCGATCATTTGAAATACATCTTTTTGGGTTCTAATCAGACTTTTCCTGTGATTATAAATTCCAAGCTCACTCCTGATCAGGAATCCTGTCTGATTGCTGTTCTCCAGCACCATCGTAGAGCCATTGGTTGGACTCTCGATGACTTGACTGGAATAAGTCCCTCTTATTGCACACACCATATTTATTCAGAAGAGGGCACACGACCTTCCCGTGAGATGTAGAGGCGTTTAAACCCCAATCTGCAGGAGGTCGTGAAAAAGGAGATCATCAAGTGGCTAGATGCAGGGATCATCTACCCGATCTTCGACAGTCGTTGGGTGAGCCCAATTCAGGTTGTGCCTAAAAAGGCAGGGCTCACCACCATTACGACTGAAATCGGAGAAGTCATACCTACCCGATTAGCCAACTCGTGGAGAGTCTACATAGATTACCACAACTCAATTCCTCCACGAAGAAGGATCATTTCCCACTACCTTTCATTGATCAGATTCTCGAGAAATTAGCGGGAAATCGATTCTTCTGCTTTCTTGACGGGTACTCCGGTTATAACCAAGTAGCTATTCATCCTGAGGACCAAGAGAAGACCACGTTCGCCTGCCCCTTCGGAACGTACGTGTTGAGCGAGAATCTACGCTAACGTGTTTGGTTTTGGAAAACCTGTCGTTGTAGTTCGAAAGCGAAGGATTCGTGTTCAACAAATAAAATTTATACCGAAATAAGAATTCCGGGTCGAATACAGGGAGGCGAACGTTTGATTTAAAAACTTCGCGTTTCTTTTTATTTTGTCACAAAGAAATTCAATTTAAACTATCTAAGTATCTACAACAAATAAAAGATACAGAGGGAGTAAGAGAGAGAGAAAGAATACTATACATGGAAATCAAAATGAGATGTAGAATAGACAAGGAATTTATCATAAAAGAGTTCGTTCCTTACAACTAGAAAACATAAAACAATTACTCTAGAAAGCATTAAAAGAATGGAGGGAGAAATGTCCTCCTCGACGATCGCTCGGAGGACGAATAGACTACTCTAGAAAGCAGTAAATCTATACTAGAAAGCAGTAAAAAGAATAGGGAGAGAGAATCCTCCTCGACGGTCGCTTGGAGGACGAGCCGGACGGGACGACGCCTGGACGAAGGAGAACGAAACGGGACGAAGGAGGACGAAGCAGAAGAACGGGAACGAAGCAGCACGCCGTCGTCGTCGCGGGATCCACTTCCGAAGGGGGACGAAAATTTGGACTTTATCTCGCGAGAAGCATCCCGGGTGTGGGACAAGCTTCTCTTGAGCTTTGGAGAGGTAGAGAGGAGAAGGAAGGGATGAAAATTTCGTATGGAGGGGGTCTCCTTTTATAGTTGCAAGGAGTGGGGGCAAAATGGACATTACATCTTCAAAATAATAAATAAGGGGTCTTTAGTGACGGATAAAACCGTCGCTAAAGCCCCGCCGTCGCCGTCGCCGCCGCGCCCACGCGCGCCTGCTCGGCTGGCCGCGCGCATAACGCCTACGCACGCCGCTTGATTTTCAGCCGTCCGATCGCGAGATCGGACGGCTTAAAATCGCGCCTTCACCGCTGCCGCTCGCCCGCCTGCGCGTACGATCTTGCGTTCACCAGAGCGTCCAATTGCGCGTCGGCGCTATTGGGCGCACGCGGCCGTTGGATCGCGATCGTGCGGTCAATTGGAGTGCGCCCGCCCGCCTCAGAAATCGCTTGGCGAGGCTCGAACGTGCGCCAGCGCCTCGCGATAAGGCGCTGGACCGCTGCGCTGCCTCGCCCAAATGGTCGCGCGGATGCTTTTAAAACGATGCGTCCACAGCCGTTGGATTGAGATCCAACGGCGGAGAGGAGACGGTGCACGGTCTTCACCAGACGCATGCGGCCGATTGGGCGGCTGAGATGGCGCCACGTGGCGCCATCTTAGCCGTCCATCTTCTGGAAGTTGTAGATGGTGCCACGGATGTCGGATTGACTCGATTTTTGTGTCGTTGGGCTGCGATCGTCGATCCGAATTCATCCATGTGGTCGGATTTTCCATCTGAAGTGTGGACTTACACCATCCTGGCCCTTGATCTTCTAGGGTTCCCCGGTCTCTATCTGATGCTACGGATGCCTGATTAGGGCGATCTTGGAGTCGTTGAACTCCAATCGTCGCCCTGATCATATCCATACGGTTGGATCTTTGATCCGAGGCCCCGATAAAATATTTACCCTGTCCAAGCACATAAAAGGAGACAATTAACCTCCATTTTATTCAAACTACTCTAAATGCAAAATGATGCATGTAATGCAATATTTATATCATGAAATGCAATCCTATGCTTAAGAACATGCATAAATAGACATTTTAAGTAGTGTAAATGTGTTTACATCATACCCCCATGCCTATCTTTTGCTAGTCCCTAGCAAAAACTATATGCTATTTATAAAAGAATTAGGTTGGATTATTTGGACCTGAGTTATTTTCAATCATTAAGAAATTGTCTACTTAAGAACTGAACTTTCAAAGACACAACAGTGCCCGGGTATCAGCCAAAATGCAGACTGCCTCAAGCCTCGCCTTATTCAAAGAAAAATTTCTTTTTCTGTTTTTACTTTTTTTTTTTTTTTTTTTTTTTTTGGATTTTCAAATTTTAGGGTTTAAGAGTGGCTTTCTACGGCCATTCAACTCACCCAAGATTTGATAAGAACCCTAAGTTTCAAGCATCTTATTGTGATTGTGATAGACTCGTTGACCGGCAATTAAAACGGACTTCGGATTTCTACGCCTCTAGGTGACCTCAAAAAGAATTCTGCCTAAAGGTGTATCTTTACAACCGGTAGCTTTCTCCCTACTTTTATTTTTTTTTATTTTTATTATTATTATTTTAACGGGGTCAACACAAGGGTGAATCCAGTGTATATCTCCCCGGTTTATTCTACTTCTCCGCTTCTTCCTAAGTGTTTTGGGAATTTTTAGTGCATTTTCTGAGCTGGGTTCTGGACAACCGGTCGATGAGCTGTTACCACCGACAACTTGCCAGCCATACTCGTGCGGCGAAGTGTGGCTTATTTCTTTTTGTTCTTTTCTCCTTTTCGATTTTTTTTTTTTTTTTTTTTTAAGTAGGTGGCTTCCCTGGTCTAAGATTTACCTAAAGGCAGCAAAAAGAGAAAGGTCCAGTGACTGGGCTCTGGACAACCTACCTATGGGCTGTTACCCACGATAACTTGCCAGCCATATCACCCTAGAAGGTTCATTAGCTACCCAATTTCCGTTAAAATCGCCAAACAACGAGTCAGTGCAAAGAAAGTGTGTAGATGCTTAAAACTCAAAATTCCCTTAAATCAGAGGGCGGGTTGACAAGTCGTGTACTTATCACCCAAACTTATTTATTCCAATTATAATAAAATTCAGGTTGGCGAGAACTCGAAAAACAAATCCACATTTTAGTGGATACATAGGCTGATTAAGTCCAAAGACCTGAAGGGTCTTTGTGTTCAGAACATAATATAGTATTTCTTAAGATCGAAAATTTTCTTAAACCCAAATTCTCTTTCCTAATTTTGATTTTTTTTTTTTTTAAAAAAAATTAAAACAAATCTACGGAGCTGACGAATGGATTCAAAGATAAATATCCATCCCCCCATGCCTATCTAATGCAATGTCCTCATTGTATTAAAAAGACATAAAACAGAGTGGAAAAGCGTAGAAAGCACCTGAATTGCGTGGATATCGGGTCCGCTCCGAGATGAAAATGAAAAAGAACTGTATATGTGCTGAGTTTAGTGCCTTCAGCTAGGCACACTATACAAAGAAAAGAAATGAAGAATTCACATGTGCAGGTCAGAATTAGAATAAACAGAAGAATCCTCTGACCTGTCAGCAGAGGTCCACAGATGTGGACCAGATTGTGGTGCAGACCCACACCCCATAATCGAGAATATCTTAGGTTCTGGATAAAAATTACCCAAAACCTAAAATCAGAATGCAAGCGGGGTCGGGCCTGCGATTTGTGAGGATGCAACCCAAGGCCAAAATGTCGGGTTACAGAGAATTGAAGCTCAAAAGGATAATCGTTAAATGTGTGCTTGAGTTTGACATCCTCGAAACAAATGTCTTAAGGGTTCTGATTTGATGGTTTCAGTTTAAAAGGAACCCTTCGACTCAATCTTCCATTTCCTCCAAAATTGACTTCCCAAATCAGAATTTCCCAGCTCCTATCCTCCTCATTTGGCATATCAAATTCCATGACATCTTGTATATTCATCACCCCGTCTGAAATCTCCAAGTCTAGATGATGTGGCAAAATCAAAATTGACTTGGGTCTAATTATCTCAGAATTAGAATCATCAATAAGCTCAACAGGGTGTAACTGATAATCAGGGCATTGAATTAATTCCTCCAGAAAATGCGATTCTGGATCCGTATCGTGTGCCCTAATAAGATCAGTTTCCTCAGTTATTGGGCTATCAAATGATCTATCAGATTCCTCAGGCCCAATCGTCTCACAAAAATCGTGATCTGAAAACTCGTGTGAGACTTCGCAACTTGAATCTTCACCATCAGGATCCGTATCAATGTATGTCCCAAAATCATTTGTCACTTTGCGTTCCAAGGAGACATACGTTTCCTTGTAACCCGGCTCAGGGATTTCAGGTGAAGAAATCAAATCATCCTTAATTGGTTGTTTTAATTCAATCTGGTCAGCTTCGTAACACGTGTTCCCCCCAACAGGTGCCTGAGCGGGTTCTGTCATTGGCTTTCTTGAAGAGAGTTCATCCTGGGAATTATTCCAAGATTGAATCAAAGCAACCACGAATCTCATCCTCAATTTCGCTAATTTCCCAAGTAGAAACTCACCCGGGTTCTTATCCTTAACATCCTGGAGCCAATCCAACAAAGACTTGTTTAAATCATCAATCATTTCAATCAGGGGCTCCAATCTCTCAATGCAAGGTATTGGCTGAACTTCTAAAGATTGAATGATATTCCTCAAGTTAGCCAGAACCTTATCTTGAACCTGATTAACCTGAACCAAATGAGTTGGTTCAGGGTTGGGCGAGTTTGACATCAATGTAGAGGAATTAACGAATTGAGATTCGTTATACCCATCCTGATAATAGGTCATTTCAGATTGTTCAAAAGATGGAGATGACCTAAAGGCAGTGAAATCAGAGGATGGGTAAGGATCAGTGTATCCTTCTTGATTGTAGATCGCATTAGGTTGTTCATGAAAGGAGGACGATCTATAATCGATGCAACTCTGAGAAGGATAGAATTGAGAATCAAAGTGTTCAGGGTTAGACCCTAAACACGGGGGTCCGGAATTGTATCCCCAATCCGAATTATCCCAACTAACTGATGGTCGATTACAATACGAGTTGGGATAATCGTCATATTGAGGATAATTTACAACAGGAGGGAAAGAGCGGGAATGCGTGAAATATGTGGAAGGATTCATGAGACACGGGAGGAAGAAAGGTGCCCTGCAATACAAACAATCAAACCTGTCCTTAAATGGGTTAGCCTACAGACCTACAGACTCCCAAAACCCGTCTTGAGATAAAGGAACGATTTGATCTACTTCTGTCTGTTCAATCCAACCAGTTAGAAGGAGGGACTGGGGAGAAGGTTCTTCCTTCGGCTTGCGCCTCCGGTTCCTAGTGTACCCCCCAGCCGCGATCGTTTGACTCTGCTCCCCTAGCTAGACATCAGATTGAACAGTAGAAACAGACTAATCGAAAATAATCTCGTTCTGAGTTCTGAAGAGCGAGTCCAATCCTTAAGGCCAACGTCTACTCTGTTTTATTTAGGGCTAGGTTTGAATGTGCTTTGGAATGTGATGGGCCCTTTAAATGGGTTGTGCCCTTAATGATTGATTGCTTTGTGTGTGCGTGCACAACCAGTGGTTTTCAAGCAAGATTATTTTTGATGTGATGAATTTTAAGGTTCAAATCTTGCTTAGTAGCTTTTAGGATTCAACTTTAGGTGTTTTCAATCAAGTTTCATTGGCACACCAGGTTTTGCAAGCACAGGTGAAGATATTTTCCTTTAAAGTTTAAAAATAATGTGGAGTGCCTGGTAGATCCCTAAGAGTTGAACCTAATTGGCAGCTACTAGATGAGTTGATTTTATTTGAAGTGGTGCGGCCCAAACAACTCAAACAACTGGCCTGATGCACCACCTAATTAGGCACACAAATGATTACCCAATCTGATTTCTACTCGATTATGTGTTTGGATGTGTGTACCGGCTCCTAAGATTGGTTTACCGGTTGAGTTAGAAAATCAGATGAGGTTGTGTACCTCTGTGAGATTTTTATTTTTTTCTTTTTTTAATGTGGGGGTTGGAGTGAGTATGGATGTCAAACAACAAACAATCTAACCTTAGAGTTTATAAGAACACCTAGGTTGATTGATGTTTGAATTATTATGTGATGAAATGAAATCTAATGGGTGGGAGGTGGGGGATAACTTACAAAACCTTTCACAGCACTTTACTCCGATCTACCGCTTTTGCCTGTCTCAAAAGAGTACCTGCAATTACAATAAGAAAGGAAAAAAAAAATGAGGTAAATGATTTGTAAGTTACAAAATGCGAAGAGAAATCAAAGAGCGTTGCCTCCCCGGCAACGGCGCCAAAATGTTGAGCGAGAATCTACGCTAACGTGTTTGGTTTTGGAAAACCTGTCGTTGTAGTTCGAAAGCGAAGGATTCGTGTTCAACAAATAAAATTTATACCGAAATAAGAATTCCGGGTCGAACACAGGGAGGCGAACGTTTGATTTAAAAACTTCGCGTTTCTTTTTATTTTGTCACAAAGAAATTCAATTTAAACTATCTAAGTATCTACAACAAATAAAAGATACAGAGGGAGTAAGAGAGAGAGAAAGAATACTATACATGGAAATCAAAATGAGATGTAGAATAGACAAGGAATTTATCATAAAAGAGTTCGTTCCTTACAACTAGAAAACATAAAACAATTACTCTAGAAAGCATTAAAAGAATGGAGGGAGAAATGTCCTCCTCGACGATCGCTCGGAGGACGAATAGACTACTCTAGAAAGCAGTAAATCTATACTAGAAAGCAGTAAAAAGAATAGGGAGAGAGAATCCTCCTCGACGGTCGCTTGGAGGACGAGCCGGACGGGACGACGCCTGGACGAAGGAGAACGAAACGGGACGAAGGAGGACGAAGCAGAAGAACGAGAACGAAGCAGCACGCCGTCGTCGTCGCGGGATCCACTTCCGAAGGGGGACGAAAATTTGGACTTTATCTCGCGAGAAGCATCCCGGGTGTGGGACAAGCTTCTCTTGAGCTTTGGAGAGGTAGAGAGGAGAAGGAAGGGATGAAAATTTCGTATGGAGGGGGTCTCCTTTTATAGTTGCAAGGAGTGGGGGCAAAATGGACATTACATCTTCAAAATAATAAATAAGGGGTCTTTAGTGACGGATAAATCTGTCGCTAAAGCCCCGCCGTCGCCGTCGCCGCCGCGCCCACGCGCGCCTGCTCGGCTGGCCGCGCGCATAACGCCTACGCACGCCGCTTGATTTTCAGCCTTCCGATCGCGAGATCGGACGGCTTAAAATCGCGCCTTCACCGCTGCCGCTCGCCCGCCTGCGCGTACGATCTCGCGTTCACCAGAGCGTCCAATTGCGCGTCGGCGCTATCGGGCGCACGCGGCCGTTGGATCGCGATCGTGCGGTCAATTGGAGCGCGCCCGCCCGCCTCAGAAATCGCTTGGCGAGGCTCGAACGCGCGCCAGCGCCTCGCGATAAGGCGCTGGACCGCTGCGCTGCCTCGCCCAAATGGTCGCGCGGATGCTTTTAAAACGATGCGTCCACAGCCGTTGGATTGAGATCCAACGGCGGAGAGGAGACGGTGCACGGTCTTCACCAGACGCATGCGGCCGATTGGGCGGCTGAGATGGCGCCACGTGGTGCCATCTTAGCCGTCCATCTTCTGGAAGTTGTAGATGGTGCCACAGATGTCGGATTGACTCGATTTTTGTGTCGTTGGGCTGCGATCGTCGATACGAATTCATCCGTGTGGTCGGATTTTCCATCTGAAGTGCGGATTTACACCATCCTGGCCCTTGATCTTCTAGGGTTCCCCGGTCTCTATCTGATGCTACGGATGCCTGATTAGGGCGATCTTGGAGTCGTTGAACTCCAATCGTCGCCCTGATCATATCCATACGGTTGGATCTTTGATCCGAGGCCCCGATAAAATATTTGCCCTGTCCAAGCACATAAAAGGAGACAATTAACCTCCATTTTATTTAAACTACTCTAAATGCAAAATGATGCATGTAATGCAATATTTATATCATGAAATGCAATCCTATGCTTAAGAACATGCATAAATAGACATTTTAAGTAGTGTAAATGTGTTTACATCAGTACGCTTTCTGAAGGATGTCTTTCGGTCTCTGCAATGCACCCGCGACTTTTCAGCGGTGCATGCTTGCCATATTCTTTGATATGGTAGGTGATTATCTGGAAGTCTTCATGGATGACTACTCAGTTTTCGGGGCATCATTTGATGATTGCCTCTAGCACTTGGTTCATATACTCAGGCATTGCATCGACGTTAATTTGGTTCTTTCCTGGGAAAAGAGCCATTTTATGGTGCCTGAGGGGATCGTCCTAGGTCATCTAATTTCTAAGAAGGGCATCCAAGTTGATCGAGCTAAGGTTGATCTAATTTCTCATCTTCCTATGCCTAGCTCGATCTGGGACATCCGCTCTTTCCTGGGGCACGTCGATTTTTACCGTCGTTTCATTCCTGATTTTTCGAAAATCGTGCACCCCCTGACTACTTTTCTCTCTAAGGATGTACCCTTTGAGATCTCCAAGGAATGCACACAAGCCTTTGAGAACCTCCGTGACTGAGTCACCCAGGCCCCTATCCTACAATCCCCTGATTGGTCTCAACCCTTTGAGATCATGTGTGATGCATCTGATTTCGTTGTAGGAACGGTTCTGGGGCAGAAAGTTGACGGGAAACCCGTGGTCATCTACTACGCTAGCAAGACACTTGACGAGGCTCAGCGTAACTACACAGCTACGGAGAAAGAGATGCTAGCCATAATATTTGCCCTTGAAAAATTTCTATCTTATCTCCTGGGTTCCCACGTCATCATCTACTCGGATCACACGGCTGTGAGGCATCTCCTTGCCAAGAAGGACGCGAAGCCTCGACTAATCCGATGGATCTTTCTGTTGTAAGAATTTGACCTCGAGATTCGCGACAAGGCAGGAAGATAGAATGTGGTAGCTGACCATTTGTCTCGCCTTCCTTCTGAGATCATCAACCCTTCTGGACCCATCACGGAGCATTTCCCTAATGAGCACCTGCTGACTATTGATACTGGACTTCCATGGTTTGCTAATATAGTAAACTACTTGGCATCTCATCAGATCCCGTCTGATTGGCCAAAGTCCAAGAAAGACAAATTGCGCTCTGATGCCAAGTACTACATTTGGGAAGATCCGTACCTCTTCCGCATAGGTGCCGACCAAATCATCTGGAGATGTGTCCCGGAAGGTGAAATCAATGATATTCTCTCCTTCTATCATGACCAGGCATGTGGTGGCCATTTTGCTGGGCACAAAACCGCATCGAAAATCCTCCAGTGTGGCTTTTATTGGCCCACTCTATTCAAAAACGCATACAATCATTGCAAGGCATGCAGTCGTTGCCAAACTTTGGGCAACATGAGCCATCGCGACATGATGCCTTTGCAGCCGATTCTCGTATGCGAAATCTTCGATATTTGGGGGATTGATTTTATGGGCCCTTTTCCTATTTCAGATGGTTTCAAGTACATTCTGCTGGCTGTGGACTACGTGTCCAAATGGATCGAAGCCATACCAACCCGAACTTGTGATCATAAAATCGTTCTTAAATTCATTCATCACAATATCTTCTCACGGTTCGGGATTCCTCATGCTATCATCTCTGACGGGGGGACCCATTTCATGAATGCTCAGTTCAGGTCACTGATGATCAAATATGGGGTGTCTCACTGAATCTCCACTCCTTATCACCCCTAGACTAATGGTCTAGCTGAGCTATCAAATCGGGAGATCAAGAAAATCCTGCAGGTCACTGTTTGGCCTGACAGGAAGGACTGGTCGTCCCGACTTCCGGAAGCTTTGTGGGCCTATAGGACCGCCCAAAAAACCCAATTAGGCATGTCTCCCTTTAGACTGGTGTACGGGAAGGCGTGTCAACTTCTCGTCGAACTGGAGCACAAAGCCTATTCGGCAGTACGGAAGTGTAATCTAGATCTTTCTAAGGCTGGAACCTACAGAAAGCTTCAAATCAGCGAGATTGATGAATTACGCCTTGATGCGTATGAGAACTCACGAATCTACAAGGAGCGGGTTAAAGCCTTCCATGACAAGCACATTTCAAGAAAGATCTTTCATCCTGGTCAGAAGGTCCTACTCTTTGATGCCCGACTAAAACTTTTCCCTGGGAAGCTGCGATCCAAGTGGGTTGGACCATACTTAGTTCGACAGGTTTTTGGAAATGGAGCCGCCGAAATTAGTCCGCTTAGCCATGATTCCGAACCTTTCATCGTGAACGGTCAGAGACTCAAACCGTTCATTGATGTAACCTCTACTGATTTGGCTGAATCATCATTTATCCTCCATTTTCCTTGAGCATATTGCACCCAGCCGATGGCGTAAAACTCAACGCTCAACAGGAGGCAGCCCGTCATTCTCTCTGAAAAAACCTGAAACCTTTTCTGACACCTTTTCGCACTTAAGGTTCACCCTTTAGGACAGCCGACTCTACCTCAAGTGCTTGCACCTGAGATTAGAAATCGTATGTAACTGTCACCCCGACCCATTTACTCATCAAAACATCTGTCCTAATGTATGAACTCAGTTAAATAAAAACCCTCCTAAGTTACAATGAGGACATTGCAAATCTTAGGCATGGGGGGTATGAAAGTGCAAAACTTGTAAGAAAAGGTTTTAAACAAAAAAATTCACATATGCCAAAAATACCATAAAAATTAAAAAATTTTTTTTGAAAAAGAATAATAAAATGAGAGGAGGAAAGAAATTTCGTGGACTCTACAAAGGAGGAGAAAAAGGAACAAAATGAAGAAAAATGATAGTCATTAGTATGAAATTAAGGAATTAACCTAAGTTTTAGACCTGATTCAGGAAAAGAAATGGAAAGTGCACAGTGAGATTAGTAAGAATGCGAACCTTAGGCATTCTTGGATAGACTCTTAGTACCCATTAAGATCTAGACATTCCTCAAGAGGTTGAGGAAAATGAAAAGCTTAAGTATTAGGTCCAAGGCTTAGGGAGTATTTGACCTCGTTAACTAACTTTTGGTTTACAGGACTCTGTAACCTAAGCACCCTAACTTCACACACAGCCTGGTTCAGTAAGTATAAAAATCAAAATCACGCAGAAAGCGTTGCAAAAATTCTGAAAATGACACCTAGAGTAGGAGCGGCCGATCAACACAAGTTGATTTGGATGAGTTCCCGGCGCGGAGAGGTGGGAAATTCCCCTCGAAGATGCGTAACAAAATATCATCTCCTCGGTGCTTGTCTCTTAGGATATTTACATATCCTACCAGGGGCATGTAAGCACTCTGCTGGTTCAGATTCTATGGATGGCATTATCACGAAATATTAATTGCCAGGGTCTGAATTCGGTCACGGAACACCATGAATGGGATTATCTCGAAATCTCAATAGCCAGGGTTCTGGGGGTTACCTTGGATGGTGCTATCTCGAAGCATCGACTGCTAGGAACCCTTGAGGATTGATGGTGGGGATAAGGAATCTGATACAGACCATGTTGAGAAGCCAATCCTAAGCTAGAATTAAAAAGAAAAGAGAGAGAAAACTCTCTAATCATATAAATCTTCTACCTCTCTTTCTTACAAAACGCACTGCGAACTGAGCCAGGGTAAAAATTATCTCAAGCACGGGTGCTTTAACCATAAAGTCCAATAAACCTTAGGTTAGTTCTTGTAGGCCTTAAAAACCTTTGTTAATGGCTGAGGCTAAGGCTGGACAGATCTGGTTCTTGGTTGGTACTAGAGTACCTTTTGGGCCTATGGTTGGCATTCTTTCCTAATCTAGGTTTCAAAAGAAAGAGCACTTATCTGGAATCATTAAGAACTTCATTGTCTAGAACAAGGGTTGAAACCTTAAAATTTTGCTAAGGGACTAGCAAAAGCTAGGCATGGGGGTATGATGAGAACCTCATCATGAACCCTAACTAGCACAATTTAATCAAAATATGTGTGAAAAAGATCCTACAAAATCCAAAGAGAGGCTTAACTCAGAGAATTCTGAGTTAAAGGATAAAATAAATTATCAGGGGTAAAACTGTAATTTCACCAATGCAGTATGAAAACAGGAAAATTAAGGATCCAAACATAGGTCAAATAAGCTTAATAAGAAGGGAAGTGGGATGATCTGATTTGAAAAGGGTTATAGCAACTTCTAGGAAGTAAATGACATTCTGTAACTCTAAAACAAATCCACTTTAATTCACGAGGTTCGAGGTAGGATAAAAATCAACTAAATCCTATAAAATTCATAGAAAAATATCCCTTAGGGTTTAGAACCTTGAATTTGGCATTTGAAACCTATTTTGACCGAAAATGAGAACCATGCCCAATTAATGACTTAATTTAGGTTTTTACGCAAATTGACCGGTCAAACAGGGTCCAACCTAAAATCAAAATTCACCATTAAAATCTTTAGATTCAAATTAGTATAGTATGAAAACTTGAGCCTAAGAAAAGACCATCTTGACCGACTTTACAAATTGATCCTCTTAATTTACTTTTTGACCCTTATCTTTTGAAACCCTTGCGTTTAGGCTCCCAACTTCTTTTCGTTCTTTGCAGAACGGTCCTCCCTGCCACTTCTGTGCAGTGCTATGCCTCCAGCGACCTTGCGCGGAGGATGGCGCCGCGGAAGGCAGGGCGGCAGTCCTCTAGAACAAACGGGGGTTCCCTGCAACGTCCTCTGTCGCAGGGACCATCCCCTGCCCTCTGCCATCAACCATGCCTCTCGTGCGAACGCACGAAAGGCATGGGTTTCCTCTCTGGCCACTCTCCGACGAGGCTAGCATGTCGCCACCTCATTCCCCTCTCCGCGCCAAGGCCTTTATAAGGAGTGGCAAGCTCTGCCGACTCCTTCAAGCTTCCTCTGGCGGAGAAATACCTTGCACTTCATCGCTTCCTCCTCCGGTCAGAGCGCCCGAGCTTTCAACGGTCTCCTCCTCCTCCTCCTCGTCGCTCTGTTTCCCTACCTGCAGCAGAGTTTATTCTGCCTTGTCGTCCGCGCCAGGCCGTACTAGTTGGAGCCCTCCGACCGCGTCCTCATCGCTGATACCCTCCTCCTTGGCATCTTCGTCCCTAGCTCTGGCAGGCACGAGCCGGGCACTGCTCTCTCCCCCCTCATCGAGTAAATAGGTACAAAATCTCCTCTCTCTCTCCCTTGTATTTTCCCCCTTTTAATTTGCTATTTCAACCACCCGACCGCCACTGTCAAACTCCATCTTCCCCATCTCCAGTCGCCTTCTCCGGCGAGGCCATCCCACTTCCACAGACCTCCTCACCCCTCGTCGACCAGCCCAGAGGCTCCCCCTCACTCCACTCGACCATTCCCCCTACTCCATACATCGCCACTCACCACCCGACCACCCCTCGAACAAACCCATCTTCCCGCACACATTCTGACCTAGGTCCATCGCCACAGGCGTTCTCGCACCTCGCCGACCCCCGCATTGGCTTCGCCACACTCCGGTGAAGCTTCCCATGATATCTGACTTGGCTAAGAGGCCATCTCTGTGTATTCAGGTGAGCAGCTCCTCACCTCCATTGTTGAGCTGCTGCAGCTCCTTTGCTCGCAGCTCCAGGCATTCTCCAGCCCAGGCGCACATCCCAGGAAGCGTGGAAAGTTGCTGTGAATACGCCTGGGCCTGCCAGTTGGGTGGCGAGCCTCGTTATTGCCCCAATTGGCAGCAGCTTCCTCAGCCGCGGGTGCAAGATTTGGAGGTGGGACTTTAGTCCCACCTCGTAAGCGTGTGGCCGCGCACCCATACTTATATTGAAAAAGTGTATCGGGCTGGTTGCCTTCGATACACAGGGGTCAGGCCCCTCTCACCCGCACGCAGCGTGCCACGCGCTCGCCCGTGATCATGCCCCGCAGGTCTGGGCCGGATCCGACTACCCGACCATGCACTCCTCGTCCACCACCGCACGTTGGTGGGCCTGGCCTTGGGTGAGCTACCCGAACCCGAATACCAGGCTCTGAGAAAGAGAGAGACGCGGGGAAGGGGTAGGTTTTGCACTGACCACTGTGTGAGCGTGCAGGAAAAAAGAGAAAGAAGAAAGAAGAAGAGAGGAAGAGGACTCTGCAGGAGAAAGCAGAGAAAGAGAAGAAGATCAACTGAAAGAAGAAGAGAAGCTGCACTGTAGCAAACCCACAGTTAAGTCGTCTAAGCATCAAGTCAGACGACGGAAGGGCAGCGGCCAGAGTAGAAAGAAGAGGAAAAGAAAAGGAGTAGAAGCAGAAAAGAAGAAGGAAGACATAGTCGCAAGCAAGGAAAGAAAGAAAAAGAAGAACAGAAGATGGAAGCAGAGAAGAAGAAAAGAAAGAAGGCACAGCCGCAAGTAAAGAAGAAAGAAGAAGGTAGGAAGAAAAGAAGAAGAAAAGAGAAAGAAGAAGAAAGAAGAAGAGAGGAAGAAGACTTTGCAGGAGAAAGCAGAGGAAGAGAAGATCAGCTTGAAGAGAAAGAAGAAGAAGAAGCCAAGAGAACCTTTGCTCTCTCTCTCTCTCTCATTTTTGTAACATAATTGAGAACTTTTATACTTCTAGAATTCTAGTTGCTCCCTGAGTTCGACCTCGGGAAAACTTTTGTTGTGAGTAAAAAATTTTTCTGTAGTAATCTAGTAGCTGTTTTATCATATACTACAACGATCATAATAAACATAAAGGCGGAACTAGCTTAAGCTAGTTACTACTAACTTAACTTATTATGTTAACATTGATAGTGACATATATAGTATGTACAACGACTTATATAAACGTTGCTAAACATTAGGAAAAATTTTATACATAGACTAAGGTCAAAATAAGGGTCTACAGTGACATTTATTCTCTCTACAGTGACATACTTATTTGTCACTAAATCTCACAAGTTATTTATATATATGTATGAGCTCAAAGCACTCTATATACTACGTATTCTATATTGTTATATTATTTATCTATAGTATACTATATATACTTTATACTTATATATACATATATATGGTTCTTCTCTTCTTTCTCTTCTGTTCTTTTTCTCTTCTCTTCTCTGTTTCTCACACTTGCACTTAGTTAAGTTTTAGGTTCTTTCTTCCTTCCCCTTAGGTGATTAAGGCATGATTACTGTTCATTTTAACAAAAAATTTAGATTTTTAATTGGCGGGCAGCCTTTTCGAGGGATACACAGCACCCTCAAGCGGTGGGACCGACCTTTACTAAGGCCACCCATAATTCATTATTAAGCTTCTTTAATCCAGATTTAAGCTCGTTAATGGGCCCATTCCGGCCCATGACAGTGCCAGGCCCCCGACCCGCACCGCACTTAAGTATCAATGACAGACTCATTTCATGCTCAGAGGGGAAAGGGTGAGGTGTTTCGAGCGTCCGGTGCCCGTGTCGACTGAAGAGGAGGGAGAAAAACAATTTAAGTGCCCTTAGGCGCTCCCCAACGGCCGATGTGACACTATGTTAGTGCCTCCACAGGCGCTGTAGCTCCAGTGTGTAAGTCTGATTTCATGATTTTGACCCTCGATTCGAGGGCCATAAATTATTATAATTTTAAAAATAAATTATGGGGTCTTAAAGTATTTACATAGAGCTACTTAATTGTATAATTTATTTACAAACTTAATTACATTTAATATATAAATAAATTAGTCAAAATTTACAATTTATATATATTGTTTATTGGTTTTATTTCTTAATTAATGAATAAATTAGGTAATTAATGGTCTAATTGATGATGTAAAGTATTAATATACATATTAATGTATTTAATACACATTTTTATTGTATTTTACAAGTTTCATTTTAATTTATTTACATTTAAATATCAATTTTCAAGCTATTTTACATATAAATTAGGTATAAATAGTATAATACAATATAAATATAGTTAAATTAGTTTAAATTACTTAAAATATTGTAATACAAATGTAAAGTATAACTTATCTCAGTTATAACTTAATTTACTAATTTGATTTAACTTAATAACTTAGATAATAACTTAATAAATTCAGTATTTATTCTATATACATAATTAAATTATGATGCATGGTTTCTAATATACATAATACATATATAAACATATATACATCATACAGTTAGTGATTATATTTATATACAGAGTTTTATAAATTTAATTAATTTATAGTACTTATAAGTTAATATAAATAGTAGATAATTATACAATTAAGATATATACAGTTTAAATAATCTTAAATATGTAATTTACTATATAGTATATATAATTTATTTACACATATTATGCATCGATTTTAAAATATATACATGTATAGCTTACTATATTCCTTATATATACAGGTGTATACATACTATACGTAGTATTTTTGTGTATTTTGGGGTTTTTATTCTTTTTATGGGTTTTATATATTTTATGGAGGTAGGGGATGAGAAAGAAAGAAATGGATGAGAGAGAGAATGTCTTTTGGTCATTTTTGGTTTAAGGTCTTTTATTAATTCTAAAGGTATATTGAATCGTCGACTGGTATGTTGTACCAAGCTGGGGGTTTAGTTGACCTTGAAAATCAAAGTACACTTAGAAATATACCTTATCTTCACCAAGACAAGTTTATTTCATTTTTTGAATTCTTTTAATCATTTTAATTTTTGTACAAGTTTAGCATATTCTAGGCCTTAAAAAGAATTTCTAATGAGAACCTAAGGCACTAGAATCCTAATCTAAAGGCTGGATAAGCAGGAAAAACATTCAGATATGCTCTATAGAATCTAAGAGGTATGTTCCAGCCATTAAACAAGATTTTCATCTAATTTATGTTTTAAATTGCAGATTTGGACAGTTGGATACATAAGTTAGCTGACAATAAAGATTTAAATTACAATACAAGTAATCCAAATTCTATTAACATCCCATTTCAGATACATAAAAGCTTGTACAACATTTTTACAACATATAAAACATGTCAGCTATTAAAATAACCTAATCCTAACCCACTGTCCTACTGAAATTTGACCATCCATCAGGAGCAATAGCTGCAGCAGTAGCTTCAAACAATAGCAGCAGTGTTGCTGCTGGGATTCAGCAGGGCAGCAACAGTAACTGCAGGAGCTTCAGCAGGTATAGAAATGAGCTTAGACGTCTTAAGAATATGTAAAGGGCTGCTGCAGTGAAATCTAATCATTAAAATTTAGCAGCTGTAGCAGGTCTGATAAGCAGAACCAATATCAAAAAAAAAAAAAATCCAAAATTAGACTTTGTCAAGTCTGATTTTTGATCAAAAACATCTATCTTCAAGGAGTGATTTGTATCAAATTTAGGGTTAATAACTCAGATATGTAGCTGCTGAAGCAGCACTTTGATATGTAGAATTGGGATTCAAAAACTAAACAGTAAGCATCCTTAAAATAAAATTTGATAATACTTGGAAATCATTTTGCAATCAAATCGGGTGAAAGGATCCACATCAAAAATTCTCAACAATATTTTTCATTCCAAACCATAGAAAACTACTGATCTAATACCTTCCTTATGCTATAGATAGCATGAAGGAGGATCTTAGATCAGTCCACCAAATTCAGCCTAATTGAATCCCAATTCTCTTATACCTCAAGGAATATTGACAATTCCTTAGGTATGAAATCAAAATCCGAACATCAATTCCACTCAAAAATACATGGTAGACCTCAAATTAACAAGGTTGATTCTTGTTATTCGCTCTGAATTGGATTTTAAAATCAATGCATGCAGTATAGGTTGAATTATCATGAAAAACAAATAGAATTTATTACTCGAATATTAGAAATGAAGTCCAAGGTCGAACACAGGGAGTAATTAGCCAAATAATTCTAAAAAATTGGAATTCAAACAAATATATAAGCAATATAATTCCAAGCAGTAATGATGTATAAATGAAAACATACGTCAAATAGTGCAAAAAGAATGGGGTAAAATGGTAATTTGAATCACCAATTACCCCACACAATTATATCAAATATTTCAACGGTACTAAGCAATTTAATTCCATGTAAGATAAGTACACAGTGCACTTCTGTTGAATCTCAGACGTCTGCTTAGCCAATCAGATGGCTTATCCTGCTCAAATTGCTACAGTTCCCTTCTGCTTCATCTACTTCTTCTATGCCTTCTTCTCCTTCTTCTTTGTTACGACCCGGTTCCTATATCCCTACAGGACACGAGATCGGACCGACTCGACTGATCCCAAGATCCAGTCGTCCAACGAGAAAGTAACCAAAAAGTAGTAAAATAAACCACATTCACCATGCAAGCAACTAACAGTAATAAAAGTAGAGCAATAAAGAAATAAACTACTACAGTACACACTACCACAACAGTAGGAAAGTAAATGAGTATAGGAATATAATGTTCACAATGAAAGAGTACAGAAGTGTAATAAACTACTCACTACAGTAGGAAATGGAGTACAACAGAAAGCTACAACTACTGGGCTCTGCTGGGCCCAGCACCCTCTGCAGCTGTAGGCTCTGACTGCTCCACACCTAGACCTGGAAAATGTTATGAGTACAAAACGTCAGTGAACGCTGAGTAGAGTGGCAACCAACTAACTAAAACAGTAAAGGTAGACAGGTAGTTGTTGTTTTTCAATTTCTTTCTTTGACTAATTATTCTTTTTGTCATCGTTTGGTTTATTTATCAGGTCTCTTTCTTGATCTCGAATGTTCCTCGTGGGAACGATCTTGATTGTAGTCTTTTTCGAAGAGTAAAAGTAGCACGTGGTGCTCTCCTGGCCAGGAGAGTCCCCCGTGGTGGTCCTACACTCAGTCAACCACCCCAAGGTCACTGACAGACGTAACGGTGACTACGGCACGCACGATAAATGCACTGGTAGCTACCACGTACTGGCACACGGTCAATCATTTCTGTTAGCAGGTGAGGTCAAAGCACAGCACGAAACCAGTATAGGGCATAGCCCTCTCAGTAACATGGGTCTAGCCCTTAAGAACCAAACAGGGGTCTCGCCCCTCCACAATCCGCGCACCCTCGCCTGACTACCCTGGTTTGCCCAGTGGGCCTAACAAGTCGGTGTAAGGCGACTAGCTGAACCCCGGGCCCCGTGTGGTGGCTAGTTCTCTCCCTACACTAGTAGCTCTCCCCAGTACTGTGTATGCGAGGGCGAAAAAGTTGGTACAAAGTGGCCAATCCTAACCCCGAGTCTCAACCCTAGGGTGGCTAGCTCCGCTCTGCACTAAACAGGAGACAATCGCTCTCCTTGGTACTCCATACTCAAGGGCCAGCTCACTTCCCCATTCACATTTCTAGTTCCATTCCATCTATTTCCAGGAGCTCTACTCCTAATTCACCGTAGGGTTCATGCTCATGTTTCTCAGCCCAAGCCATACTAGGTTTCATCATTCCTATTTCCGTTTCTCAGGTTCTGCACATATAACATGTAACTTAATTGTTCACATTCTAGGTTTATTCGCAGGTAGCTCGTGTTTCCAATATTCAATCTTCCATTTCCAGTTCATATACAGGCAGCTCATATTATGACATTTAACGTAAATAACAGGAATTTACATGCAACAGTTTGCTAACACAGGTACTTTACATTTCACAGGCAGCTGTTATTCAATTACAGGCAATTGTTATTATTCTATCTACTCATCCAAGACTGCAATCCATACATCCCATACAAATATTCCAGTGTTTCTAGTCCTAGGATTCATGCCATACCTTAGGATTTAACATTCATTCCACATATGCATTCAGGTTTGTAATTAAACTAGGGGAAGCCACTCTACCAGTAAACCCATGAGTAGTGGGGGCTTGATCGGCAGGTCCACGTGCTTCAGCAAACCCCAAACCTACAACGGAACGAGGTCCTAACACAAGAATCATTCACAAGAGACTACTCAGAATAGGATAAAAAGTATTCCAACAAGTAGAGGAATTTATATGGGAAACAACGGTATCTTAATTGCGGAAATCGAACCTTAAATGGACCCTAAACGGGTTAAAAACAGTAATTCTGATTCACATCAGACATATGGAACTCCTTCCAGACGTCTTAAAAGAGTCCAGAACCATACCTCAACTCCTGCGCCACTCCTCAGACGTCCAGGAACTCCGCTGGATCGTCTGGACCCGGTTCCAGACGTCCGACCACCTCTCCGGACATTTGGAAACACTTCTCGTCGTCTGGTGCCTCACCCAGACATCTGAACTGCATGGGAGGGCATGTCCCGCGCCTTCCCGAAGCGAATCTTGCATGCGTCAACAAAATCTTCTCAACATGGCACGAAATAGTGCCTCGGCGGAACGACCTGCATGGCTGTATCCGCAAAGAAGGTGTACGTCACGAAACTTACCTCTCAGTCATTTGGAACCTCCTCCAGATGTCATCTACGTCGTCTGGACGTCGGTCCAGACGTCTGATTCTGGGAAAATCCCAAAATCAGAACCTGCCTTCGCCTTCTCGCGCTGCGTCCACTCGCCTGCTGCTCCGGCTGCAGTGGTGTCGGGGAGGACCTCCCCGACGCACCTCTCTGCCTTGCGCATGCACCGATCGGCCGTGAGCTCTCCGGTGAGCTCCCACACATGCTCGCTCGCTTGCTCTCCTCTCTTCCCCTCGCTGCTCCTCTCATCCCACGCTGCTCACGCTCGCTGCTCGCTACTCGCCGCTCACTGCTCTCGCTGGAGGAAGAAGGGTGGTTGAAGGTGGGGTGAACGAGGGAGAGGAGGGGGTTTAAATAAGGTGCTGGGTTAGGGTTTACGTCGGTGAGAGGAGAGAGAAGGAGAGAAGAAAATGAGGTCGCATACTGTCTGCACGCAGCATGTGCGTAGACGCAGGGACGTACACGAATATTTCAATTTCCAGACGTCTAGGAAGGTGTCCAGATGTCTGACCAGATATCTGATCAAAGTTCCAGATGTCTTAAAGGACTCTAACAGCATGGGTCTTAACATTCTTTGTGGCTTCCTTTCTTCTTCCTCTTCTCTGTTCTGTAGCTGCTCTTCTCTTCTTTCTCTTTACGCACAAGGGAAGGGTTCCTTAAATGGCTAAGTGTCAGCTGTTGAACCTCAGAGCAAAACCCCCTGCCTTCGCATGCTCTCTCTCTTTTTCTCTCTGGGATTTGCTGGTCGTGAGTGCTTCGCGTGTTAGAAATAGGGGTTACAAGTAACCTATCGTCGTAGTTGCAAAACACATAGATCAAATAAAATTTATACCAAAACTCCAAGGGAGTCCCGGGTCGAACACAGGGAGGCGACGTTTTCTTTATTGAAAATCACGCTTCATTTCGTTCTTTTTGGTATTTTAAGGTTTGATATTTTTTTGTATTTTTGTAATAAAAGAAATCAAGCAAATGTATCACAAGATAGAGATCTGGAACAAATCTGATATATATTACTTCTATTGTCAATTACAAGAAACTATGAAAGCATATAAAAAGAGGGAGGTGAGAGGAAATCTCCCGAATCGGCTGTTCGGCAAGACGACGGTGCTTGGCGGAAGCTCGGATGAAGGAGGTGAGGAGCGGGATGACAGAGGTGAGATGTTGGAGGACGTCGGGTTGAGGAAAGCTTCGACGTAGCTCCGAAATGGAGGTGAGAAGACGGAGTTGATCTACTACTAGAATGGAGGTGAGAGGACGGCTCCAAGGTGACCTATGAAGGGAGATGGGAAGTTGGAGGAGTATTTGGTGGGGCAAAGTTTCGTTACACTAATAGGCACCTTGGGAGCTTGAGAACAAGCTCTAATGGAGCGTTGGTAGGCTTGCTAGAGCTTGGGAGTAGGTGGGAGTAGAGTAGGTAGAGATGGCTTGGAAGGGAGGGGGTGAAGGCCCTTTTATAGTGGTGGAGAAGAGGCTAAAAATGGATAAAGGACCTCTAGCGACCTCCAGACCGTCGCTGGAAACGTTGCTGTAGACAGCTCACCTCCACCCACGCCCATAGCTGGCTCTGCTAGCTTGCAATGAAACAACGACGGCTGTAAGCGTCGCTGTAGGTCAGTCCAGCTGTCGCTGAAAGCTGGCGCCAACCGCCCCTTGCGCCAGCGCCACTTGCCCCGCTCTTCACGCGTGCTGATCGTGCGCGCCCAGCTGTGTGCGCGTGTGCTGTGCACTGGCGTGCGCGCTTGCAATGCGCTTGCCCGTGCGTGCGTGCGCTCTCTACCGCTGCCGCTGCGCTGCTCTCCAAGTGCCCGCCCAATTGCAAATTGGAGGTGCTGCGGGGAATCGAACCCGCGCCCCTCCTTTGCAGACCGCTGCGTCAACCAGTGCGCCACGTTGCCCTTTGTGTCGTGAGGAAGAAATCGGTGCAGACGCTTCCCAGCCGTTGGATCTTGATCCAACGGCTAGGATCAGCGGTGCAGATGATGAGGGAGAGTGGGTGGTGGCTGCTGGCCGGGTTTGGGCGGCCTAGATGGCGCCACGTGGTGCCATCTGGGCTGTCCGTCTTCTTCTTCTTGCAGTGGTTGCCACGATGCTCAGATCGGGATGATTTTTGCGATGCCGGACTGCAATCGTTGCTCTGGATCCATCCGTACGGTCGTATTTTCCATCCGAAGCCCATATGGATGTCGCATTGCCCCTTGGCCGTTGATCTTCCTCGGGCTTAATGTGATGCTACGGAACTCCGATTTGGACGATTTCAGAGGCGTTAATCTCCGATCATCGTCCCGATTAGAGCTATATGGTCTGATCATCCATTCGAGGCCCTGAGATAAATTCTCTCTTCTCCTGACCATAAAAAGGACCTAATTAACCAAAAATATAAACAACTACTCTAAATGCAAAATGATATATGCTATGCGATATTTATATCATGATATGCAATACTAAGCCTAGGAACTATCACAAATAAGCATTTTACGATGAATTTATACATGTTTATCATACTCCCATGCTTATTTTTTGCTGGTCCCTAGCAAAATTAAACTACATGCTATGTATAAAATCAAAATTAGGATTAGATCGCTTAGGCCTAAGTCGTTTACTAACAATAGAAAATTTCAATTAAGGTTCTAAACTACGAAGACTTAACAGTACCTGGGTCTAAATTAGGTTCTAAACTAGGTTGAAACAATATCAGATTTGGCCCAAATTCTGGTATGAACCTAATTAGACCTAAGGAATTCAATGATGAAGTTGGATTTTGGTTTTGACCTAGTTTGCTTAGGTAATTTGCACAATTACCCAAATCAGGGTGTCTGAAACTCTGTTTTAGGTTAAGATGGGTTCCAGTGGTCAAATTGAAGGTACTAAACTCTAGAGAATATTTTTCTATGATTTTTAGAGGGTTTAGGTGAATTTTATTCTGACCAGAACCTTAGTTAATTAAGTAGGTCTGTTTTTAGGGTTTCAGATGTTCATTAATTCCTGTAATGTATGAAAACCCTTTTCTGTCTGTTCTAACCACTTATTAGGCTCTTAAAATCATTTGACCTTTGTTCAACCCCTGATAAAATTCGTGATTGTTCTGTTTATGTGATAGAATTGTAAATTTGCAGAAATAGCTCTGTATTCTTGTCTTCTTCTCAAATCAATGTTTTGTGCCCTTAAGACCTTTTGATGGATATGTAGGAGCTTTTATTGACTTAAGCAAATCAAATTGAGCTAATTATAGCTCATGATGGTGTTCCCATCAATTCTCCTTGGCTCTCCTACACATTGAAAATCATGAAAACCTCCATTGAAGCTCAATTTCACCATGGCTCATCTAAGAAAAAATTTACCAACAGAAATAATCTTAGATTCACTACCATGGACAGATCTATTGAAAAACATATCGATTTGCTTGATCAAACACTCTTTGAAACCCGAGTTGATCAAAATCTCATGATTTCGCATTGAAAATCAAATCAAAATCAGATCATGCAAATCAATTCCATTTTAAACTCAGATCAGGGGTCTTTGTGAATTTCTAAAATGAATGGGAGACCCCTAAATGGATTTGAGTGCAAACCTTCATCTTAAATCTAGAGAGCAATGAGATGAGGGTTTGACTCTTAATGGATGGGTGAATTGCGAAATAAAACAGGAGAAAAGTCAGAACATGGACTTGTGAGGTGGTGAGGAAGAGATTATTGATCAAATGAGCGAGATGGATTCATCTCCCCCTCTGATCTGAAATGATTAGAGGAGGTGGAGTGCGAATTCTATGCTACATTAATCTACTCCTAGCTAGCAATCAATCCAGCGAATTTCCTAAATCTGATCTACTTATATTCTACTCTAAATTATACTAACTAAACTACAATTAACTAGGGAATAGGGAAATTCTATTCTAATCATATGAATGGGACATGTTGAGAAGATCTGTAGTTGGTGGCTGCAGCGATGAAGGGGGGAGGATCTCCGGTGGATTGAAAGTCCACTAGTGGGACTCAGGGTCGCCCTTAGGTGCTATGTGGTCCTTAACAGTGAGGAGAGTCGGAGAAGATGAAGTTCCTTTGCTCATGGTGCCAGAACAGGGTCGGGTGGAGAGGAGAAACTAGAGAGGGTGAGGAGATCGCCTAAAGAAAGTAGGAGAGGAGGTCGATCCCCTATGCGCGAGGCAAGGGAGCACCTTAAGTAGGAAGATGAGTGAATCAGGTCACCTCGCGGTGGGATTAGGCAAATAGGGCATGGACGTTGGTGATTTGAGAAGTGGAACGCGTGCAATCCTAGGCCAAAATTGGACTGTAGGATCAGATCTGGGCGAGGTGGTGAACACACGCGATGATTTATGCGAAACTTTGATTGAAGGAGAACTAGCGAGTGAATGGCCACGATGGCCCATGTTCTTCGCGGCTATAGTGAACCCATGGTGCACACAACTGCAGGTGTTTTAATGGTGAAATTGCAGGGGGGGCCCTTAGGCGAAGGGGTAGAGAAATAGCTAGGTCACCCATACGTGATAAGGAAAGCTATCAAATCAGTCCTTAAGGGCTTGCAAAAAGGTCCTTATGCCTACAAATGGATCCTTGAAAGGTTTTTTAAGGATGAAATGTGATATGTGAAGGACCTAAATGTGGAACTCTAGTTGCAAGGTTCTAATGATGTCCAAATGCAATTGGGTTTTTATTGAAGCTCAATTGAACATATTAGAAGTTAATTTTACTTTTGATTTGGAGTTTTGGGCTCGTTTGTGTGTTCAATTTGCAATTGGATTACCATAATAGAATATCTCAATAATTGACCTAATTATGCATTTTTAGCACAAAATTTATGTTTTAGGTCTTTTTCTCTATTTCCCACACTTTACCCTTTTTATGTGTTAATTCCATAGTGTTTAACCTAGTTTTTAGCTTAACTTAAGCCATTTAGCTATGATGAGTTACAACTCAACACCCGACCCCACGTGTCTTGGGTGGTAAGCTCAATTCACAAAATCCTTATATGTGTAGCAGAGGCTTTGTCCACTCCCGATGTGGCACTAAGGCACCCCGGCTTCTCATGTAGCTGCAGGACGAAGCTTCGTTTAATTGGAGGTGAAGGTGAAGCCGTGGTCTCTAATTGAGGACCTGGGAAAAGTTCTGGAAGTGTTCTGCGAGACCTGAAGGTGGTGATTTGGTTGAAGGCAGTTGGAGTACTACGATTGTGGCCGGACGAGATGGTGAAGCACGACAGACAATCAAATCTCATCTATTGGTAGAGTATATTTGCGGAAACAAAAATAGAAGCGATCTTTCACTACAGCATACGATCGTATATGTATTACAATATAGAAATCAAGAAGGAGGATTTTTCAATAAAAAGTTGACTATGTCGATTCCACAGCCTGGGAAGTGTGTGATTCATTATTTCATTAGTAAGACAGCCTTACCTATAGTTGGCATCAGGGGAAAAAGCCCCTACATGACACCCCAAGAGGGGAGAAGCAGACCCATTGTGAAATAACTAGGTTTGAGCCAAGGTTTAGGCCATCCATTGATGAGTGAGGGTATAGTGAAGCGGAAACACAAAATAAGGCCTCACGGCCACATTAGAACAGCTTAGGAGAATTGGTAGGTGATGGTGAAGGTGGTGGTGGTGTTAGGTCGGTGTGGGAATGGGCGTGGAGGTCGGGCGAACTCGAAGAAGGTGGTCGGCGATGAGTGTGTTCGGTAGGGCGTTGTAGGGGGTATTTGGAGGAATTGAATGAGGGGTTTTGATGGAGAGAGTATGGCGATGCTTATGGAAGTTGTGGCGAGGCGAGCGGTGTGGTGTAGTGTCAGGGAGGACAGGCCAAAGGTACATCGGACGTGGGGAAGACGAAGGGATTTAGGGTGAATGGTGGGTCGAATCAGGAGGTAGAGGGGTTAGGAAGATTAAGGAGACGAAGAGGAAGATGCTAGGCCTAACTAAGGGGTGAAGGGGTGAGGATTTGCATTGGCTTTGATTGGCTGGTTGCGGGGAAGATGAAGTCTCAGGCGGGGGAGAACGACAGGGACGAAGAGGTAGGGTGGCTCCTGTTGGTGTTGCGAGAAGTGGAGGAAGGAAGGGACGTGTTTCCCTCTACCTATGGTATGTTGCTAAGGGTGAGGATGGAGGTTGGAGAAGCTCGCTAGAGCTACGATTGGAGGCGGCCGGAGAAAGGAAGTTGTGAAGAAGTATGGCCCGAACCGAGCTAGTTTTGAGCGGTTGTGTATGACCTGGTTTTCTAGAGCTCCAGGGTGAGCTCTAGAACAGGAAACAAGATTCATTAGCTTGCTTAGGTTTCAAGAAAACACCCACTGATTTAGTGGGTTCGCATGGTCAATCAAGTGCGAATTGGGATCCAAGATTGGTCCCTATCGATTCTCCTAGGTGTGAACATCAATCCCACCAAATTTGGTGGGATTTGATGGAGATTTGAGTGGGATTAGCTTATGTTAAAGGTCGTTTGGAGGTCAGTTCACCTCCAATGGTGGCAGGGACCTGCATGCGAAGAAGTTAACAAAGTTAGGGGGCTCTTTGCAAGGATTTTGAAAGCTAAGGGATTATTTGAGAGAAAAAGAGTCAGACTGGACTAAAATGCAAACTAGGTCAAGATGATCTCTGATTGGGCCCAAATTTTGGTACAAATCTAATTTGGACTCAAGGAATTTGATGGTAAGTCTAATTTTAGTTTTGACCAAGTTAGACTGGATAATTTACGTAGAAATCCAAATTAGGACAACTTTATGTCTGAGATTCTGTTTAAGGTCAAAATGGATTCTAAAGGTCAAATCATGGACACCAAACCTTATGGAATATTTTCTATGAATTTTAGAAGGTTTGGATGAAATTTATCCTGAACAGAACCTCTGTTATTTAAGCGGGTTTGAAATTAGGTTTTGGGTTATGGATAAGTTCTCGAAGTACGTGAAAACCTGTTTCTGTCTGTGTGGACCCTCTTATTAGTCATTAATGATCATTTAACCTTAGTTCAACCTCTGGAAGATCCCATGATTATTCTACATACATGATATGCTGTTAAAACTGTAGAATTAACCCTAATTTAATGCACTCTTCTTAGAATGGATATTCAGTGAATTACAACTCTCCGGTGATTATGTACGAGAATTTGTCAATTAATCCTAGCTAATAAAAGGTAGTTATGGGTCATGATGATGTTATCATCAAGGAGTTGGGTGGCTTTCACCTGCTTTTAATTGCTTGGAAGAGGTCCCTTGTTAGGGACGTATAAGCCCGAGCGCTCGCCGACCTTAGGAGGCAATGTTTGCTTGAGCATGGGGCATATCAGCTCGAGGTTGCACCGACCCTAAGAGGTGGCATGTGCTGAGACTGAACGTTGGGCGTGTAAGCCCGAGTTTATATTGGCTTTACGAGGCAGCACTTGTTGAGTTTGGGGCTTATGAGCTCTAGTTCTTGCTGGCTTTAAGAGGCGACATTGGTCAGGTATGAGGCATATAAGCCCGAGCCCATGTTGGCCTTAGGTGGAAGCCTTACTTGGGCATGGGGTGTATGAGCCCGAGCCTGTGCCGACTTTAGGAGGCGATGTTACTTGTTACCGCGAGAGATGGTGGCTCGAAGTGTTGTGCCTTTTTGGAAAGGTGTGAAAGTTTTTTTGAATGCCGGTCGTGTAATAGTGCGCGGGGTCCTTGACCAGTGATTTTATTAGCACGGTCATGCTATCGCGGAATCAATGCTGTATCTCGCGGTATTTGATTCCTTGGGAACTGGCGATCCACATGGGGGGTGGAAAGACGTTATCGCCCTCGGGAGCCCACGTGGTGGGGCTATAAATAGAGGCTTGTGTTGGATCTCATTTTGTAGCCTTTCATCCTCTTTCATTATGCCTGAGGAACCTAATAGTCGCGGGGAGGAAATTTTATGGTTTGTTCTCTCCTTTGATAAAGCTTCGTCGTCGAACTACTTGTTCGGTGGAGCAGTCGAAGAGCTATTATGTGCGACTCTTCGGACGGGAGTGAACTCCGCTTCGTGCCCCTGCTCAATACATGCGTTGAGGTAAGGGCTTAGATTCGTCGATACGCCTGTTGTGGCTTATCCTCCCTTTTGTGTGCTTATCATCCCTTGTTTTCTGGCACAAGCTTATGGGGGTTTTCTTTATCGGGCGATTTCGGATGCCATAGAGGGCTCTCCTGGTCTGGGGCCCATCCTGCATGGGGGAGGCTTATTTGGTGAGGCGAAAGAAGCGGTCCTCTTACTCTCAAGGAGTTTAATGGAAAACAAGTGGGAAGGCGAGAAGGGGTGGGGCAGGCTCTCTCTAGGCACCTGCGGGGTGAATCCGACGGTGCATTCGTTGGGAGAGAGATGCACCTGCGTCTGTCCTTTTGGATCGTTGTGGTGAACGTGCTGGACACTGGGTTGTCGGGGTGCCTCTTGGGGCTTGGGGGAAGGTTGCTGGTCTGCGGAGTTGCGACACTTCTCGCTTTGCTCAGATCCCTTGATCACTCAGCGGAGGTGGAGCATGGGCTATTGCCGTCAGAAGCTCTGTTTGCGGGGGTGTATTTGCTCAAGCGGATGTGGAGCCTTGGTCAGACGGCACCCACAATCTCATCCAGATGGTTGAGTCTCTCTAGGGATTCCTCACGGGAGGGTTGGCTTAAAGCCTAGTGGCGTTGATTAGGTGGGGTACCTCATTGATATATTGGGAGGTACTCCGCACCTCTGGGTGGCCTCGACTCCCTCAAGCGGTTGTTGCCATCCATCAATGCCTGCTGAACCGATAGCAGGCTCCTTGTTCAGCCACTATTCCCCTGCAGAACGAGGTGCATGTCCTGGAAGTGAGACAATCCTCTACTGCAGAGGGGTAGGGGATTTGGAAGTCGGTTCCTTACTAGGGATGTGGGCGAGTGGCGTTTGGCAGGGACAGACCAATTTTTCCAGGGAGTCGTTCAGGGTGGACCCGGCAGGAGATACAGGGCTTACTGGTCTTGCTACTACACTATCACCTTGTTCTGTTGAATGCGAACAGCTTGGAAGATCGAAGGTGAAGCTGCTGAATCCCAGTTCCACCATTTTCTTTGTACTAGTTTGTCTTTTGCCAGTTGTAATTTAGCCGGAGGCAATAATCCAGGGAATGTAATAGTTGATGTTTGTTATAAAGGAAGAGACTTTTTCATTCCTTGTATCAAGAACTGCTTGAATGCTAAATGTGAGGAACTATTTTTCTGCCTTGGATTTTGTTGCTCTCACGGGTTATGTTAACCATGCTTTTCGAGTCTCAACTTGATCCCCTTTGTTTGCTCGAATGATCTGGCATAGAGACTTTTCCTATTACTCCCTCTTGGTTTATTACTGGCGAGGCTGAATGAGATGCCCATGGAGAGGGCTATTCGAGGTAGTGGTCGGGCGCTCATGGCTTGCGCCCGTGATGGCACAGGAGGGTGACCCTTGGGGATCCTCTTGCAATTTTCGAGGTTCGACTACACGCCTGGCGCCTTGTCCAATCTTCTTCACCTGGTACAGGGGGTAGCCATGTCGGCTGTGGGTGGAATCATTGTCTTGGCCACACCCCACTTGCATGATGGGGTGAGTTAACATAGTCCCCTTTAGTAGGCGGGAGCGGCACGCTCTCTTTAGGCAAAAGGTTGCCTCAAGGCTACTTGGTGTGTAGCGCTTATTCCTTGCAAAGCAGTTGGGCTAGGGGTGGTTGCCGCAAACGCCTTGCCTTTGAGTGACATTCCTTGTGAGGTGGCAGAAGGAGGGAGAGGAGAATCCCCCGTTGCTTTGATAGCTTTCAAGCGGAATGCTCCAATCCATTGCGCTTTTTTTCAGAGTTAGTTGCTGATGGGATTTGCTAGGGCGGAGTCCAGCGGGTACTCGTGCTCTACTCGTGCTGCTTGGTGTCCGGGAGCGAAGGGGCTTGGGCCGCCTTGGCGATGTTGTCCCCATTCCTTTTGTTGAGGATTGGTGTGACTAGGGGCTCTTTTTATTGGGACATGCCCCTCCGTCTGGGGAAAATTTAGTTGGGTCTCTTGGGAGACCCCTTGGCTGGGATAGGTCCCTCCTTGGTAGTACTTGCTGCTTGTCCCGCATGGGAGTTGGGCAGGAACGCTTGATGTAGGAGTGCCTGGGCGCCTATCCTTGATGAGGGAGCCTTAATGCATGCTTTGTTGGTGGAGCTTGTGTGCTACCCTATGTAGGATCGTTGCTTCCCTCGGGAGATCGCTCGTCTAGACGAGCAAGACAGCGTTGTTAGGATAGGATTGAGTGGTCGAGGTTGAAGACCCTGGCCGAATTCATGTGAGGGTTGGTTAGGACCTGGTTGTTGAATCGCGATTCGTCACCTCGACCTCTCTATAGAGTCAAGGGCCTAGAGTTGGCCATCGGGTGACAACTATGTCTGTAAAGGCGGTTGGCGGCCTGGCCGTTTTCTGGACGCGGCCATTTTGCTACTGGGTTCGTCCTTATCGTACGTGGACGAGGGGCGATTCTGTCATCCCGGCCGCAGGGTGTGATATCGCCGGGCATTTTCCTGCCCGACTGTGCCCCCGAATAGGGCAAGCCCAGGGGGATTCCTGCCAGGGTCGAGCCTTGAAGGTGACCATCGCCTAGAACCGTCCTTAGAGGGTAGCAATAAAGGGGAGCCGACCTTGGGAGGTGGTGATGATCGAGGCGTTAACTAGGTTTTGTTATAGAAATAGCGTTGTAGTACAGCTAGTTATTGCCATCATTACATATATAATCTTTTTACTCGGAAATAAAAGAGTTCCCGAGGTCGAACTCAAGGAGCAAGTCGTATTCTAGAAGTACAAATTCTTATTACAAAAATAAAGAGAGAGAGAGAGATGAAAAATTTGGTGGCTTCTTCTTCTCTTCTTTCTTCCTCTTTGTCTCTTCTTTCTTCTCTTCCTGTTCTTCTTGTCTTCTCTCTTCTGTTCTTCAGATCTTCCTCTCGTGCTCTTCTTCTTCTGTCTTCTGTTCTTCCTTGTTTTCTCTTCTTCTTTCTTTTTCTTCAGATCTTCTTCTTCTTCTTTTTCTTCTTTCTTGTCTTTCCTCTTCTTTGCCGCAGTCCTGCTTCTTCTTTTCTTCTTCTTCCTTGCCTTCAAGACGTCGTCTGATTTTGCAATCAGATGAGTTAAACCGCTGCTGCTACAGTGTCTCCCTTAGCTTCCATCTTCTTCTTCTTTGTGTTCTCTTCTTCTTCCGCAGTCCTTCTTCTTCTTCACCTGTGCCTGCACACTTCAAGGTTTTCGTCAGAGGGAAAAACCTACTCTACCCTCCCCCCCTGCGTCTCTCTCAGAATTCGCTCTTAGGAAAGCTCTCCCAGAGCAACCGGGTAATCGGGTACGCAGGTCGCGCCCGGGTCCAGGCCCACCGGCGTGCGGTGGTGGGCGAGGAGTGCAGGTCGGGCTAATCGGGTCGGGGCGAGGTCCGCGGGGCGTGAGCGCGGACGAGGCCGGGTAATCTGGCGAGGGAAGGGGACCTCACCCCGTGATCTGAGGCGAACAGCTTAAGGCACCTTTTGCCTTTAAGCACCCGTTCGCCTCAGTGGGTTTCCGAGGTGGGACTAAATGTCCCACCTCAATTGGACGCCTGTGCGAAGGAAGCAGTGGAGGTCGAAGCTTCGCACGAGGGCTTCGCCTCAACTGCACCTGGCGCTTCGCGAAAATACCTCGCACAGCCTGGGAGCGTGACCTGGGCGCGGCGCGCCTGGAGCAGCAGGTCGAAGGAGCTTCTTCACCTCAGCAATGGCGGCGGCGAGTGAAGTTCCTGTTTACAGAGAAAGGGCCTCTCGGCCTAATTAGATACGCGGAGGACCTTCACCGTGGCACGGCGAAGGTGGTCGGGGGGTCTGCAGGTGGCGGGGCAGAGCCTAAGGGCCGCCCTAGGTCAAACTGCAGGTGGCGAGATGGGTTTGGTTGGTGGGTTTGCAGAGGGCGATTGGTGGGAAGTGGAAGGGCGGAGGTTGATCAGGGTGAGGAGGCGAAGGTTCTGCGGTGGTTGGCGAGCCGTGTGGGTTGCTGGAGTGATGGGAGCGAGTCGCCGGAGTGTGGCCGGAGGTGGAGAAGGTGAGGGTGATTGGTCGGAATCGAGGGCGACAGTAAAGGTTTAAAGTGAGGAAAAGGAAGAGGGGAGGAAGAGGAGAAGTTATACCTACTTAGCAGGACGAGGAGGGGCCAGAGCAGGCGACAGTCGTATCGACTGTCGCTGGAGAAGAAGCTGCCCAGGGGAAGGAACGACGGCGAGGAGAGGGCCGGAGAAGAGCGCGCTGGGTGCGGCGCGGCGCGGGAAGAGTGAGGGAAGGCAACCCTGCTGCTGGTAGTGCGGTAGGGCGACGAGGAGGAGGAGGAGAAGCCGCCGGAGCAAGGGGGCGTCTGTCGGAGTGGGAAGAGAGGAAGTGAGGGGGTATCTCCGTCAGATCCGAGCTAGGAAGAACGGCGGAGCGACGGGGGTATTTATTGGGGCAGAACCAGAGAGGAGGGTGGAGGGAGACGACGTGTCTCCCTCGCCGGAGGACGCCGGA
Source organism: Thalassia testudinum (assembly GCA_037157565.1). Taxonomy (NCBI): domain Eukaryota; kingdom Viridiplantae; phylum Streptophyta; class Magnoliopsida; order Alismatales; family Hydrocharitaceae; genus Thalassia; species Thalassia testudinum. The sequence continues at coordinate 1,452,298 of JAZHRO010000038.1, forward strand.
GGAAGGATACCCATACCGTCCGTGCGTTCGCACGGCCGGTATGGGTGGTTGCAGCCATCAGGGGGGTGTTCCTGCGACGGCTGACGACGCAGGGCACCCCCATTTAACTTGGCAGTCTCCCTCCCTTACCCTGCGCAGTGCCATGCTCCGCGCAAGGTCGCCGGAGCGTGGTGCTGCTCAGGTTTTGCAGGAGGGACCTAAACGCAAAGAATGAAGGAGAGTTAGGGGCCAAAATGTGAGGGTTCAAAAGTTGAGGGCTAGAAAGTAAATGTATGAGGACCAAAGTGTAAAGTTGGTCAAGAAGGTTTCTTCTTAGGCTCAAGTTTTTATACATGACTAATTAGGACCTAAGGATTCTGATGGTGAATTTTATTTCTAGATTAAACCTTGTTTGACCGGTCAATTTACGTAAAAACCCAAATTAAGTTGTTAATTGGACATGGTTCTCAATGTAGGTCAAAATGGGTTCCTAAGGTCAAATTGAAGGTTCTAAACCCTAGAGATTATTTTTATATGAATTTTAGAGGGTTTATTCTATTTTTACTTTGCCTCAAACCTCGTGTATTTAAGTGGGTTTATTTTTAGGGTTACAGGATGTCATTTAATTCTTCGGAGTTGCTGTAGCCTTTGTTGAGTCATTTCATCCCACTTTTATTCTTATTAGGTTGTTTTGACCTATGTTTGGACCCTGAGTTACCCTGTTTTCAGATTGGATTGGTGAAATTGCATTTTTACCCCTCAGTTTATGTTTTCTTTGCAAACTCAGAATCTCTCTGAGCCAAGCCTTTCTAAGGTTATGTAGGAGCTTTTATTCTCTGTATTAGGTCAAAATGAGCTAGTTATGGCTTATGATGAGGTTCTCATCATACCCCCATGCCTAGCTTTTGCTAGTCCCTTAGCAAAAACTTAAGGTTTCAACCCTTGTTCTAGACCATGAAGTTCTTAATAGCTTCAGATAAGTGCTTTTTCATTTAAACTTAGATTAGGTTAGAATGCTGACCATAGGCTTAAAAGGTACTCTAGTACCAATCAAGATCCAAATTTGTCTAGCCTCAGCCTCAGTCCTTAGCAAAGGTTTTTAAGGCCCACAAGAACTAACCTAAGGTCTATTGGACTTTGTGGTTAAAGCACCCGTGCTTGAAATCAGGTGGCAAGAGGAACAACTTGATGGGGAGCCGACCTTGGAAAGGGGCAACATGCCGACCTTGAAAGAGCTGGCGCCCGCACTAGAAGCTCGAAGGCGCGGCAAGTGGTGCTTGGGGCTAGGAGCCCAAGCTCGTGTTTTGTGACGTTGTGTTGTTTGAAACGTGGGGCGCAGGAGACCCAGTTCCCTCCGACCTTGTTGGATGGTACGACGGTTGTTAGGTGAGGTGGCCCAAACGCCTAGCCTACGCTTTGGTGGGCGAATGCCACTAAGGGTGAAGCAGCTGAAACTTTGTTAGTGGGCGGTGTGTGGAACTTCAGGGCACATGGCCCAAGTCCTTATCAGCCTAAGGAGATGGCCTCACAGTTGCTGGAATGTGGGGTGTGGGGGCCCTAGTTACACTGTTCTCCAAGGATGGTATTCAATAATCGGGGCGTGAGTGACTTTGCTTGAATTCAGGCCAGCTGTTGGGAGTGGCTTTGCCGGCCTTAAGAGGCGGAAATCTTTGGGATTGTCGGGCGGGTTTGTTCGAGACGTAGCCAACCTGAAGAGGTGACCTGCCAGCCTGAATAGGTGGAGATATGGGGAACGTCGGGCAGTTCCGTCTGAGTTCGAGCCAACCTTAAGAGGTGGCTCTTCAGCCTTAAGAGGCATCGACATTAGGAACATCGGGTGCGTCCGTCCGAGTTCGGGCCGACCTTAATAGGTATTTTGCTGGCTTGAAGAGGCGGCGATATGAGGAATGTCAAACATGGCCGTCTGAGTTCGAGCCGGCCTTAAGAGGCGGCTTGCCCGTTAGGCGCGTCCATCCGAGTTCGTGCCAACCTTAAGAGGTGGCTTGTCGACCTTAAGAGGCGGTAATATAAGGAACGCCGAACGTGTACATTCGAGTTTGGACCGACCTTAAGAGGTGGCATGCCGGCCTTAAGAGGTGACAATATGAGAAACGTCAGACGTGTCCATCAAAGTTTGTGTCGACCTTAAGAGGTGGCTTGTCAGTCTTAAGAGGGGGCAATATAAGGAACGTTGGATGTGTCTGTCCGAGTTCGTGCCGACCTTAAGAGGTGGCTTGCCTGTCTTAAGAGGAGACAATATAAGGAATGTTGGATGCATCTGTCCGAGTTCGCGTCGACCTTAAGAGGTGGCTTGTCGACCTTAAGAGGCGGCAAGATAAGGAATGTTGGGCTTGTCTGTCTGAGTTTGTGCTGACCTTAAGAGGTGGCTTGCCGACCTTAAAAGGCGACAATATAAGGAACGTTGAACATGTCTGTTCGAGTCCGCGTCGACCTCAATTGGCAGCTAGGCAGCTTGTCAGCCTTAAGAAGCGACAATATAAGGAACGTCGGACGCATCTGTTTGAGTTTGCATGACTTTAAGAGGCAGCTAGGTGTGTTGTCGACCTTAAGATGCGGCAACATAAGGAACATTGGATGCGTCTGTCTGAGTTTGCGCTAACCTTAAGACATGGCTTGCCGGCCTTAAGAGGTGGCAATATAAGGAACGTCAAACGCGTTCGTCTAAGTTCACACAGACCTTAAGAGGCAGCTTGCCGGTCTTATGAGGCGAAAACATAAGGAACATCGGATGCGCTCGTCCGAGTTCGTGTTGACTATTCGGCGTGTAATTCGCATTTTAAAAGATTATTCAGTTGTAGTATAGTGCGAAAACATGTCGGCAAATAAATTTATAAAATTCCAGTGAGTATTGGGTCGTTTACAGGAAGGCAAGCTTGATTTTTAACGGAAGCTTTTCAGAAAATTAGTTCTAACGGTATTTATATATGTATATATGTATAAAGAGGCATCAGATATACATAAGATCAAATTTAATTGCATTGATAAAGAGTTTTTCACAATAGAAATTGCTATGCAAAAAGTAGAGATAGATAGAGAGAAAGAGAGAGAGAGAGAAAGTGGCAGAGAATCGACATCGCTTGTGGGATGCTTGTACGAGTTGCAGGAACACCTCAGATCCAGAGAGCCAGGATGGAGTTGCAGAGGAGACAGAGAATTGTAGAGAAGACGGTAGAAGAGATCTGGAGTTGATGGGAGAGCGATTCTAAGTTGATGCCTTCAACTGGGGGGTCTTGGGCCTTCTTTTGTTGTTTTTATGGAGGGAAAAAAGGGTATTTGAGGCCTTAATATTGTGTAACAACTCTTGGGCGATCTAATCCGTTGATCGGGAGATCAACGGCTCTGATTTGACCTCAAAATAGCCTTTAGAAAGCCTTCTACGCTCGGATTTGCTCTGGTGGCGACATGTGGCAGTCACTGGAGCGTTGGATCAAAGATCACATGGCCTCGCTTCCTCCTCACGCGTCCGCTGCAACCTCTTTTCGCACATGCACCCGCAAGGCCCTTTTCGGTGCCTTATACTCAGCCGTCTGATCGTGATGATTGGACGGCTTATGTGCGCTTGCCTCGCCTTCCTAATCTTGCAAAATGCGTGCGATCGTGAATCCGCTTGCAGAGGGCTCTAATCGCGCCATGTGGTTGCACCTTCGCTCTCCGATCGCATAACTGCACCTGCACGCTCCCGCACACCAATGCTGCTTCAATTTCGAGCAGCGCACGACTAGAACCTACAGTCATGCTAATCTCCGTATCTCTTTGTACTTTTGATTTTCATTTTTTTTCTTTCTTTTGATTTGGTATAGAACTTAAGTAGATTCTATAATCTTTTATTAATGACTAATTTTTTGTTTTTCAAATTTTGCTCCTTTTTGACATTTAAATCACCTCCCTTTTTCCTTCTCAAGAATGATATGCGTTTAATTCACTCAAAATTTTCTCCCCTTTCTCCTTTTTTTTTCTTTTTAATTTTTTTTTGATTTTTTTGATTTTTTTTTGGAATATGTAATTTTTGTGAGAACCCTTTAGAGGCTTTGAATTTTCTATGTGTTTGTACTTTAACATCCCCCATGTCTAAGTTTTGCAATGTCCTCATTTAAAATTGGAGGGCATGAAATTAGTTAAGGTTCAAGGCTTAGAACAGGTTCAATGGGTGAGTGGACAGGTTGGGATGACTATTGTAGACGATTTCAAGCTTTGGTACGAATACCAAAAGTGGAGTCGATTGTTTTAAAAGTAAACTCAAAGTGCATTAGGCGTGAAGTACAAAAGGATATTCAGAAGTATCTAGGGTTTTTGGATTGACGGGTTGCCTCCCATTAAGCGCTAAATTTAATGCTTTCAGCCAAGCAAAAAATGGTATGGAAAGAGAGTGGTCAAATCAGATGAATTTTGTAGAACAAGCACCTTGATTAACTGCCTGGTTGGTCCAACTAGTTGCTTGTTCTGATTAACAGGCTGATGATGCAGATCGAACCCAATCATTTTGGTGGGTTGATAGATGTGGATTAGTAGATGTGGTGCCCACCAGATACTGTGAGATTCAAAAGGATATGGAAATGAAAATCGTGGGTTTGGCTGAGTCCAATAAGCTTGGTTAGAGTAGGGATCCTCAAAGGAGAATGAATCAGTGGAGTATATGAGATCCCTATGAGAGTGATTAGAGAAGGATGAGACGTGATTATCAGTCTGATCGATGCCCGAAACCCGATTAAAAGATGGTCCCTCCCTCCCGTCTTTTATCTAGGCAAGGATGATACAACCAAGCCTTCTTGCAGGATCCAGCGGAGCGTCTAGGTTCATCGCGGCAAGAGTTCCCTCTCTTTGGGGCAGCACAAAGCCTTTCGAAAAACATGCTCCCTTGGCCATGGGCCGGGTGGAAGTCACCACCGCGGTACCTACGATGGTCTGAGGCCTCCGCCTCCAGCATCTCAGGCGCATCAGTGCGCAGATTGAGGCAACCTCTAGGAGCGACGACGCCCAAAACGGGTCCACAACCCACCTAACCAACTTCCAACGGTAATGCCTGCAGTGCTCCAAGGAGCTTGGGCCAGGCCGCCTTCCAAGCTACCCTTCCTGGGTCGGTGCACCCGTAACACATCCACCACTTCGGTGAAAACACCTTCCTCTCCTCCTGACAGCCATTTCGGTCATGAACCTTTGGTAATCAAGGAAAAGGGAGAGGGGAAGAGAATGACCCTCCTTTGACCAACTTGGACGGGAATGGGCACCTCAACCGGGATGCCAAACTTAAGGCGGCCAGGTTGATCGTAGAATCATGCGGCCTGGTCAGCTAACCACCAATACCCATCCGCCGTCAGGACCTCCTATTACGTACTTGACTTCCTTAGAGGAGGAGACTGGATGCAGAGAAGCCATGACCCGACGTAAGCTGCTCAGAGTCAAGGCGAAGTAACTTGAGAAGCCCTCGTGAAGAAGGGAAAGGGGAGCCAAGTCCGTGCAATTCAGTAAGGGGCTAACTTGGTTGATTTTGCAGGCAACTTTGTGATCGTAGCTGGGCTCTTTAGTCGCACATCCCCCTCTTCCCGCTCTTCGCTCACGAATGCATCCAAGCTCGTCGAGGGTTGGAAGGGGGATCTCATGAAGGTTCTACAACGGAGGGGGTGAGAATGTGGAAAGATAGATAATGCGGAAATATACTAAACAATCTCACAAAAAGTAACAAACACAAGTGCACAACAGATTTTTAGGTGGAAACCCAAACCCGGGTAAAAACCACCACCTAAGCCTCTCGACTTAGGATTTTTCGATCGATCGAGTCGATCAAATCCACTATCCGAACTACTTGAACGAGGGTAGTTCAACCTCTTACAACCAATGCTACTATGAACGATGGTAGAGTGCCTCAAAACCCTCCTCTTTATGAGGAGTATTTAGTCTCTCGATGGATACGGGAATTCGCAAAGCGAATACCCAACGGAAGGCAATGAAACTACAATAATCCTATAGAGCCACAAAGTGAATAATTAAATCTAGCTACTATAGGTAAAGGGTCTTCCCTTTGGTGGAAGTGTGTTGACTTGGAAACACGGATGCGTGAGCCATGCAATGGCACGATGTCGCTCTATTTATCGTAGGCGGGAGAGCGAGTGCACAGCGAGAAAGAAGCTCTCAAGATGAAGACGATGGCTTTTGAGATCTAGAACTTCTACTTCTCTAGGACACAAATATGGTGGAAGGTAGTGTTTCTTAGTATGTCTTGGTGTGTCAAACAAAGGAGGGCTACCCCTCTATTTATAGATGGCTTAGGAAGGCTTTGGAAGGCCTTGGAAGGCTTCTATAGCCGTTGGGAACAACACCACGCCACGTCGACCCCCACAGTACATTTGTCGTGCCTCGGCGAAGCCTCCTGAGCATTCTGATGTGGCTACGAGGCCGTTTGCATGATAGCAGGTACAGGAGGGTCATCGCCATTGACAAACAGTGAGGAGCTTTTTTGTGAGCTCTCTCTAGGTCCACTCGCTCCAGGCTTGCGTCCCAGATTGTGCGGGATACGCTCGCGCATAGCTCCAGGCAGCTAATTGGCATCGAAGGCTGGAGCATCAGCTGTAATCAACTGAAGACCCCTGCTGCAGGCATGCACGATGGGAGGTGGGAAGATAGTCCCACCTCGAAAACTCTTGGATGTCTGCAACTGCATAAATTGAAAAATTGCATAGGCTTATCGCCTCATGATGAGAACCTCATCATGAACCCTAGCTAGCACATTTTGACCTAATAAATTGAGCAAAAGCTCCTACAAAACCTAAGGGAAGGCCTAAATCAGGGAATTATTGGGCAGAAAATAAAACATTACACAAGGGGTAAAACTGTAATTTTACCATTGCAGTACATGAACGGGATGTCTAATGGCCTAGACACAGGTCAAGTGGACTTGATAAGAGAAAAAGTGGGATGGTTTGATCAAAAAAGGGTTATGACAAAATCTAGGAATTAAATGACATTATGTAACCCTAAAACAAACCCACTTTAATTCACGAAGTTTCAGGCAAGATAAAAATTAATTAAAATATCTAAAATTCATGAAAAAATATCCCCTAAGGTTTAGAACCTTCAATTTGGCCGTTGGAACCTATCTTGACCTAGATTGAGAACCATACCCAATTTTTGACCTAATTTAGGTTTTTGTGCAAAATGTCCGACCAAACATGGTCAAACTTAAAATCCAACTTCATCATTGGATTCCTTAGGTCCAAATTAGGTTTATACCAAAATTTGGACCCAAGTGAAGGTTGTCTTGACCGACTTTACAAAATGGTCATCAATAATTACTTTTTAACACTTAGCTTTTCAAAACTTTGCAAAGACCCCCCTATCTTTCCCGTCGTCTTCTTCAATCGGGTCCCTCTGACACCCGCATGCGCAGGCCATACCTCGGGTGACTTTGCGCAGAGGATGGTGCCGCGCATGCATGGGGAGCCGGCCCCAGATTTGAAATGGGAGCTCCTTGCGAAGCTCCCTACCGCATGGGCCGGCTCCCATGCCCTGTCGGCCGGCATACTGCTGGTCTACCTGCTTTGTCTTTGTAGTTATTGTTATTTACAATCGTTGTGGTATATGACAAAATAGCTACCAGATTTATATAAATTTTTTTTTTTACTTGGAATGACAAGTTTCCCGAGGTCGAACTTAGGGAGCAACTAGAATTCTAAAAACATAAATTCACAATATAAGGTTTTACAAAAATTAAGAGATAGAGAGAGAGAGGGAGCAAAAGTCTTTTTGTTGGCTTCTTCTTCTTCTCTCTTCCTCTTCTCTTTTCTTCTTCTCTTGCAGCTGATTCTTCTCTTCCTTCAATCTGCCTTCTTCTCTCTTCTGCTCTAGCCGTTCCTCTTCTTTCTTTTCTTTCTCCTTTCTGTCTTCTTCTTCTTCTTTGCTTCTTCTTTCTTTCTTCTTCTTTCTGCTTTGGCTGCTGACCTTCCGTCGTTTGACTCGGTGCTCAGACGACATAACTATGCATTTGCTACAGTGCGGCTTCTTTTCTTCTTCTTCAGCTCCTCAGTGTGGCTAAGTCTTTCAGCTCCTCCTCCTCTCTTCTTCTTTCTTCGCCTGCTTCTTCTTCTTTTTCCTTCTTCCCTGCGCGCGCACACAATGATCAGTGCAAAACCTTCCCCTACCCCTTCCCCGCGTCTCTCTCGCTCTCTGAATCTCTCTTTAGGAAAGCTCTCCCAGAGCCGGGTAATCGGGTTTGGGTTGCGTGCCCAGGAACAGGCCCATTGGCATGCGGTGGTGGGCGAGGAGTGTTTGGTCGGGTAGTCGGATTCGGCCCAGACCCGCGGGGTGTGAGCGCGGGCGAGGGCGGGCGAGTGCGTGGCGCGCTGCGTGCAGGTGAGGGACCTGACCCCTGTGTATCGAAGGCAAACAACCCTATACACGTTTTCAATTTAGGTGTGGGAGCGAGGCCACACAGTTACGAGGTGGGACTAAAGTCCCACCTCCAATTTACGCTCTCGCAGGCGAGAAGACATTGCCAATGGGGGCAGCAGCGAGCGTTTACGACCCCAATCGCAAGCTTGGGCGTTCTCGCGGAACCAACCCGCGCTGCCTGGGGCTCACACCTGGGCTGGAAGCATCCTGGAGCTGCTTGCGATGGAGCTTCAGCAGCTCTTCAATGGCGGCGAGGATGTGCTGACCTGAAAACACAAGGACAGCCTCGCGGCTGCATCTGATAACGTAGGTGTAGGTTCGGCCCTACGAAGAGGGGTGACGTAATAAAATGCGGAAATAAATATAAACAATATCATAGAATAAACAAACACACAAGTACACAGGTATTTTTAGGTGGAAACCCAAACCGGGTGAAAACCACCACCTAACCCTCTCGAGTTAGGATTTTCCGATCAACCTAGTTGATCAAATCCACTAACCGAATCACTTTAAAACGAGGGTGATTCAACCTCAGTACAATCACGCTACAAGTACGAGGGTAGCGTTCCTCAACCCCTTCTCTCCACGAGAAGGATTTTATCCCATGAAGGAGACGGGAGTTCGCAAAGCGAATACCCAACCAAAAGACAAAGATAAAATTAAACAAGTAATCCTATAGAGCCAACAAAGGAATTTAAACCTAGCTTCTATAGGAAATAGGAAACTCCCCTTTGCAAGGAGTGCGTCAAGTTGATGACGCGGTGCGTGTGCCACGCGACGGCGCAACGTCGCTCTCGTAGACAACGGCAGGAGAGTGGGTGCGCGAAGCTTGATGCTATCAAGAGAATGGAGCTTGAGCTTGGAGAGCAAGAGCTAGCTAGGACACAAGAGAGTGGAACTATGTTGCTTAAGTGTGTCTTGTGTTTTTCTTGGTGTGTCTTTTTGTGTCAAAGGCTCCCCTCTATTTATAGAGGCCTTAGGAAGGCTTTGGAAGGCTTAGGAAAGGTTCTATAGCCGTTGGGAACAAAGCCCAAGAGAATCAGGCCGAAATCAGGACAATGATTGTGCTTGACAGGGTAATCAGACGTCTAACTCTGGCATCAGACGTCTGGAAGGCCAGTTTAAGACGTCTGATTTCAAGGTCAGACGTCTGATTCTATGCGGGTTTCCTCCTGACTTGAATCAGATCTAAACAGAGTTTTTGTTCAAGTTGATCAGACGACATACAGGACGTCTGGCACTATTCCTGGACGTCTGGAAACCTACTTTTACTGTGGGAATGGATTTTCCAAACGTTGCAACGGCTAGAAAATCTCTGAGAAGATATTTTGGGTCAGCCGAGGCAAAACGGTCAATTATCAGACGTCTGGAAAGGCCTAAGGACGTCTGATAAGGCTCTAACGGTCATATTCTTGAGTGCCTGCTAAGCTGGCCAATGGTCACTATCTGGACGTCTGGCAAGTCCATCAGACGTCTCCTAAGACATCTGGTATAAGATCTGGACGTCTGATTTCATCAGACAGAACTAGCTATGTCCAGCCTAACAGATATCAGACGTCTGAAACAACAGTCAGACATCTTAAAATACTTTATCAGACGTCTGATTTTGGAATTAGACGTCTGGAAATGCTGTTTGAGCCCTATATTGGTTTTCTAAGTATTCTACAGAAAACCTAAGTATCCTAGGGTTGTGCCGGTGTTCCTAGGGCTACTGTTAGGGTACTTTGAGGCTCTTTAACATGAATTATCTAAGGAAATAAAGAGCAACAAAAGAAACGAAAAAAATAACAAGTACAAAAGAAGGAAATCTATCCTATTCTTCATTTCCTTCCATCTTCAATATATCGCTCCTCGCGAATCTCTTCTGCTCTCCATCGAGCTCCTCCAATCCGTCCTGGATGCGAGCTCGAACTCCGTCTAATCACGTATCCATTTGCGATTGACCTGAAATCTAGGACTCAAAGCGCAAATATTAAATGACACATGTTTTGTTATCATCAAAACAAATGATCGTGGTGCTCTAGCACCAACAGTAGGGAGCTTCGCCAGAGGGTGGTGAAGGTGGTGCGAGGGTCAGCGAGGGCGGATGTGCCAGTGGAGGTGTGCCTAGGGCAGACTGTGTGTGCAGAAGTGGGTTTGTTCGGGGGGTGGTTGGGAGGTGAATGGTGGTGAATGGAGTAGGGGAAACGGTTGAGTGGAGTGAGGGGGAGCTTCTGGGCTTGTTGGCGAGGGGTGAGGTGGTCTGTAGAAATGGAGTGACGTTGCCGGAGATGGTGATCGGAGATGGAGCAGATGGAGGTGGAAGTGGCGGTCAGTGGATTAAAAGGGTAAATCAGGAAGGGGAAAATGTAAGGGAGAGAGAGAGGGAAATTCCTACCTACTTAATCGACGAAGGGGGAAAGGGAGGCATCCGGCTCGTGCCTGCCGGAGCTGAGGACGAAGATGCCCAGGAGGGGGATATCGGCGACGAGGAGGCGGTCTGAGGGTGCCAGCTGGTACGACAGGGCAGAGTGAACTCTGCTACAGGTAGGGTAGCAGAGCGAAGAGGAGGAGGGAGGTTCGCCAGAAGCTTGGGATGCTTGATCGGAGAGGGAAGAGACAAAATGTAGGGTTTCTCTCAGCCAGAAGAAGCTTGAAGGAGACGGCAGACCCTGCCGCTCCTTAAATAGGCACTGGCGAGGGGAGGAGATCGAGGAGACGACGTGCTGCGCTCGCTGGAGAGTGGCTGGAAATGGACACCCATGCCTTTCGTGCGTTCGCACGAGAGGCATGGTTTGTTGCAGAGGTCAGGGGAGGGTCCTTGCGACAGAGGACGATACAGGGAACCCCCCGCTTGTTCCTGAGGACAGCCGCCCTGCCCTGTGCGGTGCCATCCTCCGCGCAAGGTCGCCGGAGGTATGGTGCTGCGTAGAAATGGAAGGGGGGACCATTCTGCAAAGAAAGATGAAAAGATAGGGGGCAAATCGCAAGCGTTTCAAAAGATAAGGCTTAAAAAGTAAATTAAGAGGACCAATTTGTAAAGTCGGTCAAAATGATCTTTTCTTAAGCCCAAATTTTTATACTAGACTAATTTGAACCTAAGGATTTTAATGGTGAAATTTGATTTGAGGTTGGACCATGTTTGACCGATCAATTTGCGTAAAAATCCAAATTGAGTCATAAATTGGGCATGGTTCTCATTTTAGGTTAAAATAGGTTGTAAAGGCCAAATTGAAGGTTCTAAACCATAGGGAATATTTTTCCATGAATTTTAGAGGGTTTAGTTGATTTTTATCTTGCCTCAAATCTCGTGAATTAAAGTGAATTTGTTTTAGGGTTACAGAATGTCATTTAATTCTTAGAAGTTGCTATAACCCTTTTCAGATCAGATCATCCCACTTCCCTCCTTATTAAGCTCGTTTGACCTGTGTTTGGACCCTTAATTACCCTGTTTGCATACTGCATTGGTGAAATTACAGTTTTACCCCTTATGATTTGTTTTATTCTTTAACTCAGAATTCTCTGAGTTAAGCCTCTCTTTAGGTTTTGTAGGAGCTTTTTCACACATATTTGGATTAGATTGTGCTAGTTCGGGTTTATGATGAGGTTCTCATCACATACCTCTCGTGTGAACCCGCGAGAGGTATGGGTCTCCGTTTGCACACGTCTTTGGCGGGGTTTTTCCTGCCTCTTTTACGGGCTTCGCGGCTGGCCGATGCCTATATAAGGAGCGCACCCTCTACCGCATCCTTCAAGCCTGTTTTGGCTAGAGATACCCCCCTAATTTCATCTCGTCCTCCTCTGGCCATTTGCCCGCAGGCTCCGGCGACTCTCCTCCTTTCTCGTCACTCTGCCACCATACCAGTGGAAGGGTTGCCTTCGCCGTCTTTCGCCGCGCCGCTCCGTACCAGCGAGCGCCCTCCAGGCCCTCTTCTTCGTTGCCGTCTCTTCCCCTGGGCACCTTCGTCTCCGGCGACGGCAGCACAGTCGCTCCCCACCTCCGCCTCCTCAATTCACTCCTGACCTACCAGCTAAGTCCCTCTTACCCTTCTCTTTAATTCCCCGATCAATTTGTTGTTTCGACTCCTCTACACCACTGTCCACCCTCACCATCTCCACCCTGACCAGATCATCGGTGAAGTGCTCCCGCCACTCCACGCATCCACCCACTTCGCCAATCACCTCACAAGCTTCGCCACAACTCACTGATAATAACCCCTCCTCCCATTCAATGCCACACGCTCCCAACACATCCCCCAAACACACCCACCTTAACTACCACAGGGTGACCTAGGCACGCAGCCCAGGCCACCCTGCGCCACTTCTGACCACTGGGCCACCTTCGCCGTGTCACGACGAAGCTTCCTGTGTAATTTGACGAGGCCGTAAGGCCGTTTTTCTTGTGGACAGGTTCAGGCCTTCGCCGCCATTGACGGATGGCAAAGTAAGCTTGAGAGCTTCACCTACTACCCCAGGCTTCAGGGAGCAGGGTCCCAGGTGTGCAGGCTCCCTTTGCGAGCCCCTCACGCCCAGCAATTGGAGGCCAAAGCATCTGTAGCTTCTATGATTGAATGTCGACTTTCTACGGGAGTGCGCGAGAAGGTGGGACATTTAGTCCCACCTCGGAAGATTTCAAGCGAGCAGTGTGGAATAAATTGTAAAAGTGATTAAGGCTTATCGCCTCAGTCACATGAGGTGAGGTCCCTCTCACCCGCTCACCCGGCCTTGTTCGCGACCACCCCTCGCGGACCTGGCCCGACCCGATTACCCAACTTGTGCACACCTCGCCCACCACCGCAAGCCGGTGGGCCTGGTCTCGGGCACGTCACCCAACCCGCATACTCGAATAGGCTCTGTGAGAGCGAACCCTGGAGTGAAACAGAGAGAGAGAGACGTAGAAAAGGTTAGGGGTTAGGTTTTGCCTAACCGTATGCCTGTGTAGGGAACAGAAGAAGCAAGGAAGGCGCGGCTGAGGACTTAGCCGCGGAAGCAGCTGCGGCTAGGAGAAGAAGGAAGGACTTGGAGGCGCAAGAGAAGAAAAGGAAGGAGGCGCAGCTGAGACTTAGCTGCAGGAAGACAAAGAAGAGAAGGAAGAGAGAAAGCAAAGGCGCAGCAGATAAGAAAGAAGAAGAAGCTAGAGGAGAAGGCAGAGACAAAGCAAAAGGGAAAAGAAGAGAAGGAAGCTGCCGCAGAAAGGAAGGCCAAGCAGCGGAAGAAGAGAAAAAGAAGAAGCAGCAGCAGCAGCTGAAAGAAAGAAGAAGGAGAGCATAAGAACTGTAGCAAGTGCTACTTAAGGCATCTGATCCATGGGGTCAGACGTCTAAAGATAGAGAGAAAGGAGGACAAAAGAAGAAAGTGAGAAGAAAAGAGAAGAGATATTTTTATTTTCTCTCTTTAATCTTTTTGTAAAACAATATATTGTAATTTGTAATTTTCTACGCTTCTAGAATTAAGCTTGCTCACTGAGTTCGACCTCGGAGAATTTTTGTATTCGAGCAATAAATAAATCAAACTCAGTGACGATTCTAAAAAGATCGCCACCACCTCAGTACGACGGGGTGAGGTCCCACTCACCCTTCACTCGCCGTGTCCGTGACCTTGCCTCCATGGACCTGGCTTGACCCGTTTACTCGACCCAGCACAGCTCGCCCACCATCGCATGCCGGTGGGCCTGGTCCCGTGCGCGTACCTGACCTGATTACCCGAGACGGTGGCTCTGGGAGAGTGAACGTAAGAGGGAAAGAGGAGAAGAGAGCATGCACGGGTAGGGTTAGGTTTTGCTCTTGCAGGAAAAGGAGAAGAAGAAGAAGCCAAGGAAGAAGGCAGAGGCCAGAGAAAGCTAAGGAAGGAGGAAGACTAGGCTGAATGGGAAGCTAAAGAGTTGAAGAAGAAAGAGAAAGAAAGAGAAGGAAGGACTGAAGGCAGAAGAAGGAGCCGCCAAAGAAAGAAAGAGAAAGAAGGAACTAAAGGAAGGCTAAGGCAAGGAGAAGCAGCTGAAGGCAGAGAAAGGCTAAGGCACGAGATCAGAAGAAGAGAAAGAAAGAAGAAGAAGAAAGTGAGCAACTAGAGACAGAGATCAGAGAAGAGAAGAAGGAAGAAAAGCACAACACTGTAGCAGCCATAGTTTAAGACGTTTGATTTGCCCAATTTTTATGCTTATTCACATACATTGATATTCTGTGTTTACATTTATCTTTTTGCACTATAACTCTGGTCTTTATTGCATATTATATTCAATATCTTAAATTGTGCTCTTGATTTTTAAACCCTAATTTGCTCCCTGTGTTCGACCTCAGACTTAAACTTCGAGTAATAAAATCTATTTGTTTTCAAAGCGATTTCAACTATATTATAATGCTTTATTTTAAAACTCGATTTCTCCTTGTTAACACCTAGGTTTGAGTAGGTGTTCCTAGGACTATAGTTTTATTACTTTAAGGCTCTTTAACATATATCTAGACACAAATAAAGAGCAAAGAAAATAAAGACAAAAGTACAAGACAATAACACATCTATCCTATTCTTCTTCTCCTTTCTTCAAGTTCTCACTTCCAGCGAAGCTCCTTCTACTCCAACGAGCTCCTCCAATCCACCATGGACGTGAGCTCTTCACACTTGTATTCATTTACAATTGACCTGAAATCTTGGACTCAAAAGCAAATGTCAAATATCAAGTGTTTTGTTATCATCAAAATTAACGATCGTGGTGCCCTTACAACAACATCTCAATCCCCCCAAAAGTTTAAGGGCTACGCCCCCTCTCTCAAGGCTCTAAAGCATCGAAAAGCACCCTCTTAAGGCTATTAGGAATTGCGGAGTCCCGCCTGACTCCTGGCGATGGCAAGACCACCCCTCGAGGGGGGTTGGATCAAAAAATCCCTCACGTGTGCAGTCCCTGCCGGACGAGGAGTGATCCCGTCACAGTGAAATCGACACTTGAGGCCCCTATCCTACTTCGGGGATTGCAAGAGGCCCGACCTGTCTTAGCAAAGATAGGGCCCTACCTATCGTAACAGATGGCCATCACCCGCAAAGGGTGGTGACCGCCCCTTGCTCTCGCCTGGCAACTCACCTATGGAGGGTGGCCAGGATGAAATTTCGACATGGCAAGCCACCTCTTATGGTCAACTAGAACTCAGACGGACACGTCCGACGTTGCACATATTGCCGCCTCTTCAGGCCGGCAAGCCACCTTTTAAGGTCGGTCAGAACTTGGACGGACGCACCTGATGTTTCACATTTTGCCACCTCTTCAGGCTGACAAGTCACCTCTTAAGGTCGGCCAGAACGCGGACGAACGTGTCTAATGTTCCACATTTTGCCGCCTCTTCAATGTAGTAAGCCACCTCTTAAGTTCGACAAGAACTCGGATGCACGGATCCGACATTCCACATATTGTTGTCCCTTCAGGCCAGCAAGCCACCTCTTAAGGCCGGCTAGAACTCTTAAAGAGCGAGGGTTTACGCCATTTCGCCCAATGGTCACCATACTGGCTACTAAAAGTTGAGTCAAGACCTTAGGGCCCCGTGTCGCGCAGTGCCCATAACGTGGGCTTGGACCCTCGTGCTCCAAGCCCTGCCCAACGTGCCTCCGGACCCTCGCCAGCAAGAGTCCGACTGCCCACTCTTGTCTCTTGTCGCCACCTTCCAGGGTTGGTCCCACTTCATGGTCACCCTCTACTGAAAGCTTTAGGCGATGGTCACCTTCAGAGGTCGACCTATGTAGAAATCCCCCTATGCATGACTTGCTCAGGGGCACAGCCAGGCAGGCAAATGCCCGGTAGTATCACACCCTATAGCCATGACCATAGAGTCATAAGGCCAGCTCGAACTCGGGACAGGTTGCCTCCTAAGGCTGACATAATCCCGAGTAGATATGCCCCATGTTCAAGGGACGTTGCCTCCTAAGGCTGATTCGAACTTGGGCTTATACGCCCCTAACAAGGGACCTCTTCTAACTAACCGGAAGCAGGTGACGGCCACTTAACTCCTCAATCATAAATGTTCCCCTCGCTACAATATAGTTGGAACAACATCTGGGGGCATCACCTACCGCGGAGTTTTGGCTACTCTTACTACTCTCTCAACAGTTCACACTAGCTAGAGAGTGGGGGCATATGATGAGGGGTGATGTGCATACATCTGATTAACCTAAAATGTTTATTAATGCATGTTCTTAGTGTCACATTAGCATCATACATTGTAAATAGTGCATAACATGCATAATCATGCATTTAGATCAAGTTGTATAAATTGTATAGTAATTGTCTCCTTTTTATGGTCAGGGATAAAGCAACTTTTTATTAGGGCCTCGGATCGAAGATCCAACTGTACAGATCTGATCAAGGCGACGATTGGAGTTCAACGACTCCAAGATCGCCCTAATCAAACATCCGTAGCATCAGATAGAGACGACAAATCCACACCTTAGACGACAAATCTGACTGGATGGATGGGTTCAGATCGACGATTGCAGCCTAACGGAGCAAAAATTGGTCCAATCTAACACCCGTGGCACCATCTACAACACTCAGAAGATGGGCGGCTTAGATGGCACCACGTGGTGCCATCATAGCCGCCCAACATCGGCCGAAGCCCTCCTTCTACACCTGTTCGTTTGATCTCGATCGTTGGATGAAGATCCAACGGCCGAGCGTGCTTGCATGACCGCGACCATCCAACGGCTTAACGCAGTGGTTGCACGCTCGTGGGCGAGGCAGAGGTTGCGGGATCGATCCTCGCGGGGCCTTAAATCGAAGAGTGGGTGTTGCGCAGGTGCGCGATCAGAGCCGTGCAATGAAGATTGGGCGACGAGGAGCTAGCGATAGCGCCCATGTGCGATCAGACGTGTGACACTTATGCGTGATTGCACGCGGGTGCGTGGTGTGGCCATAGCTGCTCTCAGCCGTCCGATCAAGAGATCGGACGGTTGTGAGTGCACGTACATGCGCATGCATTTTGGGCGGAGAAGAAGAGCGGACACGCACAGCCTGCACACACGACACCCATGACGGACCTTTAGTGACGTTTAAGTCCATCACTAAAGGTCCCATATTAATGTTTTTGAAATTAAAATGTCCAAAATGCCCCCACTCCTTGCAACTACAAAAGGAGACCCCCTCTATACGAATTTTTCATCCCTTCCTTCTCTTCTCTCCCTCTCCAAAGCTTAAGAGAAGCTTGTCCCACACCCGAGATGCTCCTCAAGTGCTAAAATCAATTTTTCACCCCCATTTCGGAAGCGGATCTTGCGACGACGACGATGTGCTGCCTCGTTCCCGTTCCTCCTATTTTGACCTCCTTCCCGATCCGTTCCTCATCTTCCAGGCGTTGTCTCGTCCTGCTCGTCCTCCAAGCGATCGTCGAGGACGATAACTTCTCTCTCCCATTCTTTTTTCCTGCTTTCTAGAGTAGAATTTTCTTGCTTTCTAGTGTAATCTTTTCTCGCTTTCTTAGTTGTACAAACATTTTGCAACATGAAGTGAATGTTTTCTCTCTCTCTCTCTCTCTTATTGTCTATATTTATGCCATTTCATTGTGATTATTCCACTCTTTAAACAAAAGCACAAAAAAATATAATTGTGAATTTTGATCGACGTAGCCTCCTTGAGTTCGACTTGGGATTTCTTTTCCGGTAGAAATTTTATTTGTTGAACCCGAGTTCTTCGCTACTCGAATTACAATGATAGGTTTTCAAAGCCAACTCCGATAGAGTAGTCCTCCGATGTTCAACATTTTGACGCCTTTGCCAAGGAGGCAATGATTTTCTGATCTTCTTTTCGCATTTCATGCACTTTACTATCTTCTAACTTACTTTCATTCATGTCTATTATTTTGCAGATACCTCTATCAGGAAATCATCAAGCGGTAGATCGAAATAAAGTGCTGTTGAAGATGACTGTAAGTGCTTGCCATTCTTCCCCCTCTATAGATTTCATTTCATCACATTAAATTCAAATTCCAATTAACCTAGGTGTTTGCATGAATCCTAGGATTAGTTTGGTTGTTTGGATTTCCACTCACATCCATTTCACCTTCGCATATAAAAAATAAAAAGATAATTTTGTGGGGTAATTCAACATACACACAACATACATCTACATTCAAGGCACTTAACCTTATTGATTTTCTTTTACTCAATCGGATTCTGATTTGTGGAACCGGAACACACAAATCAACACATAAAAGAGTGGAAATCATTCTAGGTTAATCATTTCTATGTGCCTAACCCAGTGGTGCAATTGTGGTCAATTGTTTGAGTTGTTTATGCCGCACCACTCAACCTAAAATCAACTCACCAAGTAGTTTCCTCTTAGGATTTTCAATCTAGGTTCATACCAGGCACTCCACTTTATTTCTGATTTTAAAAGGAAAGAAATCTTCACTCGTGCTTGAAAACCTGGTTTGCCTCAAACTTGATTGAAATCAACCTAATTCTAAACCCTAAAAGCTACTTAAGCAAGATTTGAACATTAAAATTTACTCATCACAAATAATCTTGCTTGAAAGCCTTGGTTGTGCGTGCACTTGCATATATTCAATTGATCATTAAGGGCACAACCCATTTTAAGAGCCCACCACATTCCATAAGTATTACAATCCCAGGCCTCAATAAAATCAAGTAGACGTTGGCCTTAAGGACTGATTCACTCTTCAGGGCCTAGTCTGAGATTGTTTATGATTAACCTACTTGTACTGATCAATCTGATGTCTACCTAGGGGAGTAGCGTCAAACGACCGCGGTTGGGGGGTACATTAGGAATCGGAGGTGCAAGCCGAAGGAAGAACCTTTTCCCCAGTCCCTCCTTTTAACTGGTTGGATTGAGCAGACACAAATAGAGTAAATCGTTTATAATCTTAAGATGGGTTCTGGGAGTCTGTAGATCCTTAGGCTACCCTACTTATGGACATGATTGTTTTTTTGTGCTGCAGGATTCTTATCTCCAGTCCTTCCGACCTTTTCCTAGTTTATGCTGGGAAGAAGGTCATTGAATCCTCGATTGGAAGGACCACTAGAGTATTCTAGGAGGCATAGATTGGATTTTGGCTAAATTGATCCCATGGCCGATCAACAGCCTCCTCTGCCTCAGGATCCATCTGAGGTATTTCGAAGGCAGCTGGAACAAATGTAGAGAATGCAATAATGGTTCCAGAGAATGTAGGGCGCTCAGCCCTTGAAGGATTTTTATGATCCTTCAAGTTACAGGGAACGTCCCGGCGTCCAGATTCTTGCCGGAGACGTAGAAATCAAGCCCCAGGTGTTAAGCCTGATTAAACATTTTCATGGGCTTGGCTCTGAAGACTTGTTTCAGCACTTGGAGGACTTAACCACTTTGGTCCAGACCACCAAGGCGCGAAACGTGAATGAGGAGCAAATGATCATGAGGCTCTTCCCCCACTCTCTTAGGGATAAAGCTGGTCATTGGTACAGGACTATAGGAAGACCAATTGCAACTTGGAATGAGTTGAAATCGACATTTCCGAAGAAATTCTTCCATGTTGGACGTACCAATGCTTTGAGACGGGCAATCACTACCTTTACCCAGCAGCCGAGGAAGCCGTTTCATGTGGCCTGGGAGCGATTCCAGGACCTGCTGTGGAGGTGTCCACACCACGAGGTATCGACATGGCAACTCATGCAGATTTTCTACCACGGGTTGACCGAGCAACTCAGAAATCACGTGGATGCTTCTTGTGGAGGTAATTTTTTCAACAAAGACGCAGATAGCTGAAAAACGGCGAACCGCGGTGCTGCTTTGTGTTTATTATAGTACAGTCGTTATAATATAAGACAAGACAGCTATGGTTGTCGTTACTATCAAAATTTACTCAGAAATAGTTTGGTTTCCCGAGGTTGAACTCAGGGAGCTACTAGAATTCTAGAAGTACAGAGTTTTCTTTATTACAAAAATAAGAGAGAGGGAGAGGGAGAGATGGATTTCGATTTTTCTTCTCTTCTTTCTCTCTTTGCTTGTCTTCTTCTCTTCTTTGGCTTTTCTTTAGCTGTAGTGTCTCTACGGGTCTTCTTCTTCCTGTTGCCTTCAATTCTTCTTCTGCTTGTCTTCTATTTCTTTTCTTCTTCAGTTCTTCTTCTTTCTCTTTTCCTACGCGAGGTCTTCTTCTGCTTCTTTCTTCCTTCTTCTCTTTTCTTTCTCTTCAGTTGCGGAGCCTTCTCTTTTCTTCTTCTTCCTCTCTGCTTTATCTCCTTTGAAGCTTCATCTGTCGTCTGATACTGCAGTCAGACGACTTAAACGGTGGTCTGCTACAGTACGTCTCTTCTTCTCCTTCCTTTCTTCCTTTGCCGCTTCTTCTTCTTCTTCTTCTTCTTCTGCTCCTACACACTCACACAACTGGTTAGAGCAAAACCTACCCCTACCCTTCTCCGCGTCTCTCTCTTTCTCAGATTTCTCTCATAGGATCGCTCTCCCAGAGTCGGGTATTCGGGTACGGGTATCGCGCCCGGGACTAGGCCCACCGGCGTGCGGTGGTGGGCAAGGTGTGCGCAGTGTCGGGTATTCGGATCCTACGCAGACCCACGGGGTGTGAGCGCGGGCGAGGGATAGAGCGTGGCACGCACTTGCGCTAGGGACTTGACCCCTGTGTTCGAAGGCGAATAGCCTCGAACACTTTTACAATTTATGTGCGGGCATTGAGCCACGCACTTCCGAGGTGGGACTAAAGTCCCACCTCCCCACTGGCGTCCGCAGGCGAGGAGGCTGCAGGCAATTGCAGCAACTCGTGAGGGGTTTGCCTCAGCTGCAGACCTGGGAGTCTTCGCAGAGACACTCCGCGCGACCTGGGACCAGTGCCGGGGCTTGATCGAAGCTGCAGCTGCAGGTGAAGGAGCTTCACCTGCCCAACAATGGCGACGAAGGGGGCGTGACCTAAAAGCAGGAATACGGCCTCTCGACCTAGTCAGAAGATGCAGGGAGCTTCGTCGGAGTGCGGCGAAGCCAGTGCGGGCGGTGGCGAGGCGTGAGGCGGTGTATGGCGGTAGCCCTAGGTCGGACTGTAGTCGGAAAAATGGGTTTGTTCGGGGGGTCGTTGTGGAGGTGTGGAATGGCAGTGGAGGGGCGGAGGGTGTTTGGTGAAGTGAGGCGGAGATTTTGGTGCAGTTGGCAAGTCGTACGGGGTTGTGGGATGATGGGAACGACTCGCCGGAGAGTGGCCGGAGGTGGGGAAGATGAAGGTGGTCAGGCATGGGCGTAGGGCGATCAAGCAAAACAAGTTGGGGAAAAGAAAGAGGGGAGGAAGGGAAATAACTGTTACTTACCTATAGGGACGAAGGGGGGCCGGAGCGGCAGGCAGCCATACCGACTGTCGCCAGAGAAGAAACACCCAGAGGGAGAGAG
Source organism: Thalassia testudinum (assembly GCA_037157565.1). Classification (NCBI taxonomy): domain Eukaryota; kingdom Viridiplantae; phylum Streptophyta; class Magnoliopsida; order Alismatales; family Hydrocharitaceae; genus Thalassia; species Thalassia testudinum. The sequence goes on from JAZHRO010000038.1 coordinate 1,474,010, forward strand.
CGGCGGAGAGGAAGAGGGCAGGGAGGCGCGCGCTTGGTGTGGCGTGACGCGGGGAGATCAGGTGTAGGTGACTCTGCTGCTGGTATTGCAGCAGAGTGACGAGAAGGAGGAGGAGGAGCTGCCGGAGCTGGTGGGTTCCTGTCGGAGTGGGGAGAGAGGAAGGGATGAGGTATTCTCCGTCAAGACCAAGCTGCCAGAACCGGCTAGCGATGCTGGTCTTTATAAAGGCGGTGGCGGAGGGTCGGACGCAGGGAGACGACGTGTGTCCCTCGCCGGAGTATGGTCGGAGACGAGATCCATACCTTCCACGCGTTCGCACGGAAGGTGAGGGCGTCGTCAGGTGGCATGGCCGAGTCCCTGCGACAGCAGACGTCGCAGGAAACTCTGCGTTCTCCTTGCAGGACGTCCCCTTCACCCTGCGCGGCGCCATGCTTTGCACAAAGTCGCCGGAGCATGGTGCTGCGCAGAGACTTGCAGGAGGGACCAAAATGCAAAGAACAAAGATGAAAATATGGGCCAAAATGCAAGGATTTCGAAAGTTGAGGGTCAAAAAGTAAAGGATGAGGACCAAATTGCAAAGTCGGTCAAAGAGGTCTCTTCTTAGGCTCAAGTTTTTATACATGACTAAGTTGGACCTAAGGATTTTAATGGTGAATTTTTTTTCTAGGTCAGACCATGTTTGACCGACCAATTTACGTAAAAATCCAAATTAAATCATTAATTGGGCATGGTTCTCAATGTAGGTCAAAATGGGTTTCTAAGGCTAAATTGAAGGTTCTAAGCCCTAGAGATTATTTGTCTATGAATTTTAGAGGGTTTAGTTGATTTTTACCCTTCCTCGAACCACGTGAATTGAAGTGGATTTATTTTAGGGTTACAGAATGTCATTTAATTCCTTGGAGTTGCTGTAGCCCTTGTTGGATCAGATCATCCCACTTTCCTTCTTATTAGGTTAGTTTGACCTGTGTTTGGATCCTGAGTTACCTTGTTTGCAGATTGTGTTGGTGAAATTGCATTTTTACCCCTTATAACTTCTTTTCTTCTTAAACTCAGAATTCTCTGAGTTAAGCCTTTCTTTGAGTTATGTAGGAGCTTTTTCTTGCATACCTAGGTTAGATTGTGCTAGTTAGGGTTCATGATGAGGTTCTCATCAATAGTGCACACGATTTATTTAAGGAGATGAGTGAGAATCCGATCAATCATGCCTCCATGGATACTTTTAACTGGTCCCATCAGCCCAGATCGAATGTTAATGAAGTCCACGACTCTCATTCATTCAATATGGAACTGATTTGTAATAAACTTGATAAGGTGGACTTGGTTGCTAAGAAAATAGAGTGGATGGCTAGAAACCCAATGAATAACTCTCGATCCACTCAATCCTAGAATTCAGGATTCCATTCGTCGCGAGCTCCTTCTGGACGGGAGTTCGTGAATCAACTTGATGCGGCTCAACCTGCGAGCTAGCATTATTCAGAACTCCACGGGTTCCAAACTGAGGCCTTTGATCCCAGTTTCTCTGATCCTTCCCTTTCTTTCTCTCCATCCTCACCCTATGAGGATGTTTGTACTATACAGGAGAATGTTAGATCCAATCCCTACTCCAATGCTTACAATTCGGGTTGGAGAAACCACCCTAACTTCTCCTGGAAAAACCCGAGGCAGTAGACCCAATTTCGACCCAGCAACTATGCTCCGCAACGACCAATGGGTCAGGGTCATGTTTATACTCAGTTGCTCCCGAATCAGGTCAATTAGCCAGCTTCGAATGTCGGTCAACCCGTAGGGCAGGCTGATTTGAACTGACAAATGGTAGAGATGCAAGGATCCATGCTCCAGCTTATGCAGAAAATGAAATCCTTGCTGGACAACTCGCAAACCGGGCTCATAGCTAATTCTCGTCAACCTGGATCTCTACCATCTCAACCCATACCCAACCCATGAAACATCCTGAATCCGAGCAATCAAGCCCATGGGTACGGAAATCAGAGGGACCAACATGTACATGCTCAGGTGGTTGAGTAGGGTCCTTCTTCTTCTTCTTCTTCTTCTTCTTCTTCTGTAAATCAACGATTCTTGGCTAATGAAGCCCCTCCAATCTTTCCTAACCCACCTTAAGACCCAAACTCGTATGCATTCGCAAATTCTGTTATCTTGAGGAGTGGTTAACAAACTTAGGATCCACAACTACATTGTTTTGATTTACCGAATCCTGAAGAACCTGAGGAGAGAAAGGAGAACTCTGGAGAAGAAATCAAGGCTCAGGACCCTGATTCCAGAGATCCGACTCATGTTCCTTTTCCTGAAGCCTTGATTAGATCAAGGAAGAAGAAGTCTATTGATAGTAATGAGGAGCTTCTGAATATTTTCAAGAATGTCGAGATCAATATCTTGCTCCTCGACGCTATCAGGCATATATCGGCTTACATGAGATTTTTAAAGGATTTATGTACATAGGAGCATAAGTCGAGAGAATCTGTTCTGAGGAAGGTGGTACTTTTCGAGCAGGTTAGTTCTGTTATCCTGCACCACCTCCCTCAGAAAAAGAGAGATCTAGGTGCTTCTTTGATTGCTTGTGTCATCAGAGATTACACTTTTGATAGAGCACTGCTGGATCTGGGTGCATCCATCAACCTAATTCCGACTTCTCTTTACAAGAAGTTCGGATTAGGTGAAATTCGACCGACTTCAATAACGCTGTAGTTAGCGGACCGTTCGATCACAAATCCGTGAGGCGTTATTGAAAATGTTTTTGTTAAGGTTAATGATTTCTATTTTCCTGTAGATTTTCTTGTCCTTGACATGGATGTATTTGAAAATTTGAGGAACACGCCCATCATTTTGGGGCTTCCATTCCTGGCTACCGTTAAGGCCAACATTAACTGTGAAAGCAGTAGCATGGAAATCGCCTTTTGGGATCAAAGAATGAAATTGGATATTTTTAAGGGGATTAATAAATTCGAGGATTGTGGATTTATTGAGGAACTTGAGGACGATAATGTGAATATTGAAACTTGTATGATGGTTTCTACATTTAAAAGTTCCTCCTCTGAAGATGAATTGGACCTGCAACCCTCTATGGCAGACCAGCCATCTTCTGAAGCGGTTATTGATTTTGTTCACTCTCAACCTCTTCCTCTTGATGAGTCTTCATTAGCATCTTCCTTACCTTCAATCATCAACCCACCCCAGCTTGAACTGAAACCATTGCCTGAGAATCTGAAATATCAGTTTTTAGGATCACATAAGACGCTCCCTGTGATTATCAGTGCTAAATTAACAAAGGGGCAGGAGATTAAACTGATTAAGGTCCTGAAGGAACACAAGGAGGCAATTGGTTGGACCATTCATGACCTTAAGGGGATCGAGCCATCTTATTGCAATCACAGAATATTTTTGGAAGATGGATCCTGCCCTTCTCGCCAGATGTAGAGGAGATTAAATCCAAATATGTGAGAAGTGGTCAAGAAGGAGAACATTAAGTGGCTCGATGCAGGAATCATTTATCCGATCTCTGATAGTCCTTGGGTAAGTCCTGTGCAGATTGTTCCCAAGAAAGCTGGGGTTACCGTTGTGACTAATGAGAAAGGAGAATTTATCACAACTCGTTCAGCTTCCTCTTAGAGGGTTTGTATCGATTACAGGAAGCTGAACACGGCCACGAAAAATGATCATTTCCCTTTTCCTTTCATTGATCAAATCTTGGAAAGATTAGCCAGGCAGAAGTACTTCTGTTTTCTTGATGGCTACTCGGGATACAACCAAGTTCCTATTCATCTCGAGGATCAAGAAAAAATTACTTTCACCTGTCCAACGGAACCTTTGCTTTCCATAGGATGCCATTCGATTTATGTAATGCACTTGCGACTTTTCAAAGGTGTATGCTGGCCATATTCTCTGACATGGTGGGAGAGTTTATGGAAGTCTTCATGGATGATTTCTCTATTTTTGGAGAATCGTTTGACTCTTGTCTAGCTAATCTTGAAATGATTCTTAAATGATGCATCAAAACAAGATTGGTCCCTAGCTGGGAAAAGAGTCATTTCATGACACAAGAAGGCATTGTCTTCGGTCATGTAATCTCTGAACGGGGAATTGAAATGGATAAAGCTAAGGATGATGCTATCGCTAAACTTCCTCCTCCCACATTTGTTAAACAAATTCGATCATTTCTTGGTCATGTGGGATTCTACAGGAGATTCATCAAGGACTTTTCGAAGGTTACTCATCCTCTGAGCAATCTTCTCGCCAAAGAAACACCATTTGATTTCGACGAATCATGCTGTAAGGCATTTGATTTTCTTAAAATAGCAGTCACTTGTGCTCCGGTGTTGCAACCACCGGTTTGGATAGCCCCTTTTGAGATCATGACCGACGCTTCTGATTACGCGGTCGGGGCTGTTTTGGGTCAGAAAGTTGGCAGGAAGCCCTCTGTTATCTACTACACTAGTAAAACTCTGGACGAGGCCCAGAGGAATTACATTGTTACTAAGAAGGAATTACTAGCAGTAGTATTTGCCTTGGAGAAATTCAAGGCTTATCTCTTAGGGTCTAATGTCATTATATATACTGACCACTCGGCCTTGGGACATCTCTTGGCTAAAAAGGATGCCAAACCCCGGCTTATTCGTTGGATTCTTCTGCTTCAAGAATTTGATCCTGAAATCAAGGATAAATCCAGGGTACAGAATGTGGTGGTGGATCATCTGTCGAGACTTCTGAGTGATTCTTTTCGTCCGGACATCTCGATTGCTGATACTTTTCTGGACGAAACCATCCTTACAGTTTCAGGCGTCCAAACCCCGTGGTTTGCTGACATTGTTAATTATTTGGCCGTTGGTCAAATCCCCTAGGATTGGACCAAGCAACAATGGGATAGACTCAAATCTGAGGTCAAATATTACTTCTAGGAAGACCCTGAATTGTACCGCAACGGCTCTGATCAACTTATTCGCCGATGTGTTACGGAGAACGAATTCAACAGTATACTCGAGTTCTGCCATGCATCTACGTGTGGTGGACATTTCGTTGGGAAAAAGACGGCTGCAAAAATTTTGCAAACTTGATTCTATTGGCCGTCTTTATTCAAGGATGCCCAGGAATTCTCAAGGTCGTGTTCCCAATGCCACACACTCGGGAGCATAACTAAGAGAGATATGATGCCCCTAAACCCAATTCTTCCTGTCGAAATCTTTGACGTTTGGGGCATCGATTTCATGGGACCCTTCCTCCCTTTATTTGGACATCAGTACATTCTTGTCACTGTTGATTACGTGTCCAAATGGATTGAGGCGATTCCCACCCGAACCAATGACCACAAGGTGGTTGACTCGTCGATCTTTCGCTTTTAAGTCGTTTGCAGTTTAATGTGGTGGAAAAATCGATTGATCAATATTTAAGAAGAAATAACCACTCGCAGAGGAGCGGGTCGTATCCACAGGGAGGCAATGACGTATTAAAATTCGCACCAATTAAAAATGTTCGTTCGTAGTTAGTTTGAACAAGAATCATCCAAGATTGCCTTTAGATTAAGGTTTAAGCAAGAAACAATGCTGAAATGGCAATTATGAGAAAATAGAGGATATTTTCCGCAATGCAGAATCAATAAAATATGATTAAAAAGTGACAATGGCAGAAAATGTAATTTCTAATTGACGGTTTACTGTAGCAAAACAGGAGAATTTTTCCCCTTTGTCTTGCGCGACGAGGAGCGGATGGCCGGGCGCGGGAAGCCCGGAGGAAGTCCCTTGGACCAAGAGCTTCGAATCGGTGGTGGCGGTGAGTCGTGCGGCGGCCGGAGGTGGCCGGACGAGCTCCGGCGGAGGTGCTGCAGCCGGTGAGCGTGCGCGGCCTGTTGGCGTGAAGTCTGCCACGCGCTGCTGCTGTGGGGTTGGCTGCTGCTGTTGGCATGGGCGCTGCTGCGGCTAGCGTGGGCACGGGAGCGCAGGCGCGGGGAAGGGCGGGCGCTGGTCTGCAGGCGCGGGGAAGAGAGGTCGCTGGTCTGCAGGCGCGAGGAAGAGGGTGCAGGAGCGGTTGAGGATGGTTGCGCGGGTCTACAGGCGTTGTTGGATGGCGTGGGCTGGTCTGCAGCTGTGCGTGGGTCTGCAGGCGCGTGGAGAGCACTGCAGCCGGTGAGCGCGTGGAGATGGGCGTGGTTGGAAGGTGGCGTGGGCTGGTCTGCAGGCGTTGTTGGAGGATGTTGCGGGCGTGGGAGCGTGTGCGTTTGGAGGGTGTAGCAGGCTGAGGAAGACGTGGCTGTTGGAGGTGAGCGGGTGGAGGGCGCTGCGTGGAGAGCAGGTGTGGGTGGACTGCAGATGGGTACGCAGGCGAGTGGGTGGAGGTGAGCGGGTAGCTTCAGACGTCTGGAAATTTCCCGGACGTCTTAAGTTACTGAAAGGGTGGCTGAATCAGTGGCTCGGTGGTGGTGGTCGGCGACGACGGCGAGGGAGATGCACGCTAAGGTGCTCACGGTGATGCAGATGAGCTCCGGATGGCGGTGTGGCCTGTCACACCACACGCCCACGGTGGTGGAGACTCGCCGCCACAGTAGAGGCCGGCAGTATGGAGTGGAAGAGAGAAGTTCTCTCTGCACAGTGGTGGGTCGGTGGTGGAGGCCTTTCGAGCTCGGCTGCCTCCCTGCTCCTTTTGTAGTGGCCTGCACAAGTTTGAAATCAGCCGCCCGACCAGATCCACCACATCCGCTCCCCCTTGAATGGGTTCTTCACTGCAGCAGCCGGGCATTGGAGCGGCAGCCCGCCGTTCCTGAAAGAAGAAGAATAAAGAAAATAATGTTAAAATATTAGGGTCATTTATATATAGACCCTCAACTTCTAGGTTAATGAAAATAATGTACCTAATTGGTTGTCTAATTAGATGAATGCTATTCTAAGCTAATTCTAAATGCAGTTAAGATATGAATGCAGTGCATGGATTATGTAATTAAATTAAAACTATGAATTAATATATTTACATCCTAATTTATGCTAAATAAATGTTAGAATTAACCTAATGTGTAGGCACTTAAATACTTAAATAGCCCACAACTATGGGCTAATCAAATACCCCCATGCCTAATTTTTGCTAGTCCCTAGCAAAATTAAGCGAAACCTAGCACTCCAAGTAGACTAGTCAACTCACTTAGTCTTCCTTCAAAAGCATATTAAGTTCAAGCTCTAGACCCAAGGTTTCTAAGTAGTTGCTAAGTTACAGACTAGGTCGGCTAAAGATGAGTTGCAGGCACAAGTTTCCCTGATTTCTGACTCTACCCTAAAGTTTATTGATCCCTGAGATTAAAGCATCCGTGCCTGTGCATTGGTCTGAGTTATTTGAGTTAAAGGATTTTTTTTTTTGTATATATACTTTTTTTTTTTTTTTTTGATTCTTCTAAGTCTAACCTCAGATCAGCTATCAACACGGTTTGTGTCGGATTCATTGTCCCCATTACCATACCTCGAAGGTTGCTTGGCTTTCGATGCTTCGAGATAGTACCTCCCATAACGACCCCAAGAACTCCTGGCAATCGACACTTCGAGATAGTATCGCCCATGGATTTCTTAAGCGAATTCAGGCTTATGGCAATCGGCACTTCGAGATAGGGCCGCCCATGGTACCTGAACCGTGCAATGGGCTTACATTCCCCCAGTAGGATGGATATCCTAAGAGACAAGCGTCGAGGTGGTAATATGTTATCATCGCATCCTCAAGGTGAGTATATACTCCACCTCTCCTGCGGCGGGAACTCTTCCAATCATAATGTGTTTTCAAGCCTCTCTTAAGTCAAAACTAAGAGAACCAAATCTCTTTTCAGAAAGACAGAAATTAAGTTGATTACCAGACCAAGTGTGTGAAATTTGGATGCTTGGGTTACAAGGACCCGTAAACCAAAAGGTAGAATAAGACTCCAGGTACTACCCCACCTTTTAACTCAAACCCTAGCTTCCCTTCCTCAACCTCTTGAGGAATTGTCCGCAACTTAACTCCTACTTAAGTTTTTAAGTCCACAAAGGACCCTAAAGGTCTAACGCTAGCAACTCATTTAGCTTCTAAAGTTTGACCCTAGAATTTATTTAGTCTACCCTAGAGTTCTGATTTACTTAAGAATGCAAGATCTAGCCAGTTAAACTCAAAACCTTTTTTTCTTTTTTTTTTCTTTTTTTTATATGTACAAATATATGCAATTATGCTATGTATATCACCAAGTACACCCCCCCATACCTAAAATTTGCAATGTCCTCATTGCATAGAAGGATATTACCTGGGTTAGAGCTGGGCTGAATAGCCAAAGAACCGGCAAATCAGGTTCAAGAATTGCAGAAATAGGCCCTAAAAATGAGCAAAGCAATGTTGGCCTAGAAAATAGGTAACCTAGGATGTTGGCGAGCTGATGATGAATCCCGATAGCAAATGCTCGACCAACTAAAATGGGAATGAAATCTTCCCAGGTCACCAGAAGAGGTTCTAAAGGATAAACAGGTAAAACAACCTCCAAAGGGGTAGGGGGAGGATAAGATGGATCCTCCAAAAGGTATGGGGAAGGAATGGTACAGAGATAAACCCCCAGGGTAATGGACTAACTAAAGAAATCATCAATCCATACCCGATACTCCATTACAGGAAATATTGGTCTGTTAAGCCCCTAGTCAGAACAAAAGTGAGCAATTCTCTAAGGCAAGGATCGTCTAGGGTGTCTAAGTTACGAGGTTGTGGGATGGCCATAAGATCTAGGTTGGGTTTAATCAGCTCGGTGTCCATCCCAAACACTCTTTCTAAATCCTCAATTTCATCCCTAGCATTCCTTGCACCATCACATGTATCTTCCTGCTCTTCATCAGGAGTCACAATTTCGCTTTCAGATATAAGCGAATCAGAGGGCGACTTCGAAGTGAATGAAGGCAGGTTGGAAGCAACAGATCTAGGGATTATCCTATCAATGTCATCCCCGGGTTTTTGTTCTTTACTCAAATCTTCCCCGGAGTCTATATGTGAATCCACATAAATCTTAGAAATTGCTTCCAAATTTTCCATCATTTTATCATGAGGAGAAATATCATCAATGGATGTGCTAAGGAAACCTAATTTGGTCAAATCTGTGACATCCTCAGGGGCTAACTCTTCAAATAAGACATAATCACCCTTAGTGTCACTCCAAATCTTGAATGTAGGTTCCTCATATAATTCGTCTTCCTCCTCATCACACAATTCATCATGTACCCAAGGTTTAGAATCATTTAATATCTCAGCAGATCCCCTAGGGTGCTCTATCTGAGGTAAATGGTTTACACTGGTTACATCAGACTCCTCAGATAGGTCATTTTCTTTAGGGTTAGGTTCCCTAAGGGTGGGTTTGAGTTCCATATCGTGATCAGAAGGGAGGGTAGGATTAACAACTTGACTTTGACCCACTTCATCAAATGTCACGAAAATACTATCATCTGGGTTAAGGTCTTCCAATGGTACCATCATTCCCTTCTTTTGACTCCAATATAATTCAGGTGATACTCAACCTTATCATCATCTTCCTCGGGTTGCCACCTTTCTTCATCCAATGCATAGCTACTTTCATGTGTATTTTCCTCCCACATAAAGTGTAGATCTCTCAAGGAAGTGTCATCTAATGGGGAGGTTTCAAAATCGATCCTCGAAAAGTAGCTATTCTCCCTAGAATTTTCCTCCAACTTAAAGTGTAGCTCTCCCACGGGAGATGCATCTATTGTAGAGGGGTGTATGTCATCCTCAATGGGGTAGATTGGGTGGCTAATTTCATCTCTTTCTTGTTGGCCTGCTCTCAAAGATTCTCCTAACAATTCACTCATTTCGTTTTGTATTTTCTGTATTTCCATCTTCAAAGAGGAGAGGTCATTTCTATCATGAGAGAAGTCAGGCTCAGGCTTATAATACCCAGGAGTGTTTGTCCAACCATAATACTTTTTCAGGGAGGGTGGGTTGGGTATTTCTTTGGTATGTGGGATATTGGGCAAAGCAAATCTCGCTCCTAGGCTCTGCTCACTGATTTGGGGCTTAACTAGGCCAATACTCCTATAATAGGAGTAAAATGGATCCCAATGATTGTCATTATGTCCATCAAGGAATGGACCATCTCGGCGTCTGGGATCGAAGGATGCACAGTGGGGGTGAAGGTGTGGGCAAGATGTGAAAGGATGAAAAGCAATGTGGTCCATTCTAACTCACACTTCAATCAGAATTCCCCAAGCAAAACACAATTCAAAAAGGACCTTTTAGGTCTTTCCCAATTTAGGCTTTTGATTTTAAATCAGATTGCAGGTGACAATACAATTTGTTCAATCAATTTACGCGCCTATTGTCGACCTACGGCTCGCCTAAGAAGACCTAGTTGGAGCTTAGGTGTTCTTCCCTAAATCTCAAATGGCCAAGTAAATCCAAAGACGGAAGATCGATGGATGCAAGTAGGCTTAAGCCTTCCTTTGAAGCTGTGCTTTCGCAGTGCTTCTCAACTACCCCCAAAAATCCGTGATAGGGTATCCCCTTCTTTGGATTTACAAAACCTTTGATCTCATGTTCCGAACACTTCAGAATCCAACGATAGGAGGGCCCTTGTCCTAGTATTTCCAAACCTAAGGAGTGTCTAGAAGCGTGCCGTGGTGCAAGTGAAATAAGTGTGCATACACTGTAAAAGATTTTGAACTTTGAATCGCACGCCAGGTTTGAAAATCAAATCCTTGGTTTTTAAAATGTCCCTCCTTTAATTAGTCCTTTTTCTAAAAAAAATGTGACCACTTGTTAAATTTATTCAGTACAGACTTTGTGGTCTTTGAATTAAATCCCAAATGCAATGCGTGATCAAGAATAGGATGCAAAGTAAGAGAATGCATACCTTGCCTCCAGCGATCTACGATGCAAGAATGCACGCAATGCAGAGAAGTAAATCTAGAGGCTGCTTATACAGATCTAAATGGTTCGTCCTAGGGCAGGCAGCTTCTAGCAGGCAACTCATTTTTTTTTTTTTTTAAATTTTAGAACTACTTATGCTCAAGCAAATAAAAGTCATAATAATAAAAAAAACCTAAATCTAAAGAAAAGGGAACAGACTCCCAAAAATTACCCAGACACGGGTCCAAAACAAAATCAGGGAACAGACCCCTCAAAATATGCCCCAGAATAAGGGTTTCAAACTAACTGCAATGAAAAATTAAGTCTACAGTCTTAATTCTATTCTAATTAAACTAGAAACTAAATACAATGGTGTCCGTCGCGGCCTCGTCCTTCTCCTCGTTTCAAAATTGCTCGTCCACTTCTCGTCTGGCGACGTCAAGGGTCGCCTCTCACACTGGTTGATTCTTGCATAATTTTTCTCGCACAAAAAAGAAAATAATAAATGGCCAAATCTATGTGCAATTGACAAATAATCAAAATAAAATTAGGCAAAATTATTGCATCTGTTGCCTCCCTGGCAACAGCGCCATTAGACTCGTCGATCTTTCGCTTTTAAGTCGTTTGCAGTTTAATGTGGTGGAAAAATCTACTGATCAATATTTAAGAAGAAATAACCACTCGCAGAGGAGCGGGTCGTATCCACAGGGAGGCAATGACGTATTAAAATTTGCACCAATTAAAAATGTTCGTTCGTAGTTAGTTTGAACAAGAATCAAGCCAAGATTGCCTTTAGATTAAGGTTTAAGCAAGAAATAATGCTGAAATGGCAATTATGAGAAACTAGAGGATATTTTCCGCAATGCAGAATCAATAAAATATGATTAAAAAGTGACAATGGCAGAAAATGTAATTTCTAATTGACGGTTTACTGTAGCAAAACAGGGAAATTTTTCCCCTTTGTCTTGCGCGACGAGGAGCGGATGGCCGGGCGCGGGAAGCCCGGAGGAAGTCCCTTGGAACAAGAGCTTCGAATCGGTGGTGGCGGCGAGTCGCGCGGCGGCCGGACGAGCTCCGGCGGAGGTGCTGCAGCCGGTGAGCGTGCGCGGCCTGTTAGCGTGAAGTCTGCCGCGTGCTGCTGCTGCGGGGGTGGTTGCTGCTGCTGGCGTGGGCACTGCTGCGGCTGGTGTGGGCACGGGAGCTCAGGCGCGGGGAAGGGCGGGCGCTGGTCTGCAGGCGCGGGGAAGAGCGGTCGCTGGTCTGTAGGCGCGAGGAAGAGGGTGCAGGCGCGGTTGAGGATGGTTGCGCGGGTCTGCAGGCGTTGTTGGATGGCGTGGGCTGGTCTGCAGCTGTGCGCGGGTCTGCAGGCGCGTGGAGAGCGCTGCAGCCGGTGAGCACGTGGAGATGGGCGCGGTTGGAAGGTGGCGTGGGCTGGTCTGCAGGCGTTGTTGGAGGATGCTGCGGGCGTGGGAGCGTGTGCGTTTGGAGGGTGCAGTAGGCTGAGGAAGACGTGGCTGTTGGAGGTGAGCGGGTGGAGGGCGCTGCGTGGAGAGCGGGTGCGGGTGGACTGCAGATGGGTGCGCAGGCGAGTGGGTGGAGGTGAGCGGGTAGCTTCAGACGTCTGGGAAATTTCCCGGACGTCTTAAGTTACTGAAAGGGTGGCTGAATCAGTAGCTCGGTGGTGGTGGTCGGCGACGACGGCGAGGGAGATGCACGCTAAGGTGCTCACGGTGATGCGGACGAGCTCCGGATGGCGGTGTGGCCTGTCACACCACGCGCCCACGGTGGTGGAGACTCGCCGCCACAGTAGAGGCCGGCAGTATGGAGTGGAAGAGAGAAGTTCTCTCTGCACAGTGGTGGGTCGGTGGTGGAGGCCTTTCGAGCTCGGCTGCCTCCCTGCCCCTTTTGTAGTGGCCTGCACAAGTTTGAAATCAGCCGCCCGACCAGATCCACCACATCCGCTCCCCCTTGAATGGGTTCTTCACTGCAGCAGCCGGGCGTTGGAGCGGCAGCCAGCCGTTCCTGAAAGAAGAAGAATAAAGAAAATAATGTTAAAATATTAGGGTCATTTATATATAGACCCTCAACTTCTAGGTTAATGAAAACAATGTACCTAATTGGTTGTCTAATTAGATGAATGCTATTCTAAGCTAATTCTAAATGCAGTTAAGATATGAATGCAGTGCATGGATTATGTAATTAAATTAAAACTATGAATTAATATATTTACATCCTAATTTATGCTAAATAAATGTTAGAATTAACCTAATGTGTAGGCACTTAAATACTTAAATAGCCCACAATTATGGGCTAATCAGTGGTCATCGATTTTGTCAAGAAGAACATCTTCAGCAGGTTTGGGATTCCGAGGGCCATCATTAGTGATGGTGGCACTCATTTCACTAATGCCTAGTTCCGTAATTTGTTGGCTAAGTACAGGGTTAATCACCGAATCTCCACACCTTACCATCCCCAGACGAATGGACAGGCTGAGATCTCCAATAGGGTGATCAAGAATATTCTGCAGAAAATGGTTTGGCCTGATCGCAAAGACTGGACTCAAAAGCTTGAGGATGCCCTTTGGGCCTACCGTACGACGTATAAAACACCCATTGACTTGTCTCCGTTTCGTCTAGTGTATGGAAAAGCATGCCATTTACCCGTAGAAATTGAACATAGGGCATTCTGTGCAATCAAGTAGTGTAATCTAGATCTGTGTTTTGCCGGGAAGACCAGGAAACTCCAACTATCTGAGTTGGAGGAGCTTAGAAATGATGCATATGAGAATGTCAAGATCTACAAGGCTCGGACCAAATCTCTACATGACCAATTGATTTCCCGCAAGAGCTTTGAGTCGAACCAGAAGGTCAGGCTATTCAATTCTCGACTTAAGCTCTTTCCCGGCAAACTTAGGTCGAAATGGAACGACTCGTTCATTATCGACTAGATTTTTCCAAACGAAGCTGTTCAGATCTCTGACCCGAAGACGGGTAATTCATTCAAAGTCAATGGTCAACGTCTGAAGCCTGTTATTGACCGTACTCTTCCAGAACCCATCTCAAACACGGTTGCTCTAGCCATGTTGTGACTTCTTTGGCTGGACTTTTCCTAGCTGATGGCATTAAACTCAGCAGTTGTATAGTCTGACTCAGAGCTGACCCGAGCTTCATATTCAGGTGATATCTTCCGTACTCTACCCTTCCTTTCATGTCTCTTTTTCTCAATGTGGACATTGCATCAGCTAGGCATGGGGGGTGGATTCATTTTTGAATCATTTTGTTAGCTCTGTGAAATTCTTGTAAATTCTATTTCTCTTCTTATATATATACATAAAAAAAAAGAAAAAAAAATTTGAATTAGGAAGGAATTCTTGGACATTAGGACTTTTCAATCTTAGGAAATATTACAATAGGATCTAAATACTAAGACCCTTTAGGTCTTTGGGCTTAATCAGCCTGGGTATCCACTAAAATGTGGATTTATTTTTTGAGTCCTCGCCATACTGAATTCTATTTTAATTTGACTAAGTAAGTTTTGGTGATAAGTACACGACTTATCAACCCACCCTCTGATTTGAGGGAACCTTAAGTCTAAGCATCTACACACTATCTTGTCACCGATTCGTTCGACAATTTTAATGGAAATTGGGTAGCTAATGAACTTTCTAGGGTGATATGGCTGGCAAGTTATCGTGGGTAACAGCCTGTAGGTATGTTGTCCAGAGCCCAGTCACTGGACCATTCTTTTCTTATTGCCTTTAGGTAAATCTTAGATAAGGGAAGCCACTTACTTAAAAATAAAAAAAGGAAAGAAAGTCAAAAAGAAAAGGAAAAGAACAAGAAAAAGGAGAAAAGAAAAAAAAGAAAAAAAAAGAAATAAGCCACACTTCACTGCACGAGTATGGCTGGTAAGTTGTCGATGGTAACACCTCATTGATGGGAGCCTCATCATGAGCCCTAACTAGCTTATTTTGACATAAGAAAGAGAATAAGTTCTCCTACATATCCTAGAGAAAGGCTTAATTCAAGGAATAAGTGTTCTGAGAAGAAAACATGAAATAAAGGTTAAAATTACAATTTTACCATTGCAATGCATAAACGGGATTTCTTAGAGGCAAAACATAGGTCAAATGATCTGAATCAGATAAAAAGTGGGTTGGTTCAATAAAAAATGGGTTATTGTGCAATCCAAGAATTAAATGACATTCTGTAACACTAAAATAGGCCTGCTTAATTCAACAAGGTTTTGGTCAGAATGAAAATTAACTACACCCTCAAAAATTCATGGAAAAATATCCCCTAGGGTTTAGAACCTTCAAGTTGGCCTTTGGAATATATTTTGACCTAGATTGGGGTCCTAGTTCATTAATTGACCTAATTTAGGTTTTTGTGTAAAATGTCCAGTCAAACATGGTCAAACCTAAAATCCAACTTCACCATTGGATTCCTTAGGTCCAAATTAGGTTTGTACCAAAATTTGGACCTAAGGGGAGGTCATCTTGATATACTTTGCAAAATAGTACACCCAATTACATTTTGGCCCCTACCTTTTAAAAATCATTGCACAGACCCCCTTAACTTCCTCGCCACTCTTACAAACAGGTCCCTCTACCATTAATGGGGAGAAATCCTACTTCGACGAGGAATGGAGGGGGAATACTCCCTGATTCCTCAGAGATCTCCTCCCAGATTTGGAAGGGAGATTCTTTGAGGAATTTCCTTCCATCTGAGTTCGATCCTAATCTTTGGTTTGCACCCAATCTCTCGTGTGAATGCATGAGATTTGGGTCTCTTAACTGATTCCATCTCCGGCAAGGATTCGCGTACTTGGAAGCTTATCTTCCAAGCATAGGAACCCCTGCCAGCATCTATAAAAGGATCCTCAACCCTGGCCACACCTCCTTAGCTAGACTTGGACAAAGTTCCACTCCAATTTCGTCTTTCCTCCTCTGGCCAAGTAGTCCAGCGAGCTCCGGCGAGCTTCCCTCCTCTTTCTCGTCGCTCTGCCACCATACCAGTGGCAGAGTTGTCCTCACCATCCTCCTCTGCATTGCACAACACCTGCGCGAGTATCTCTAGCCCTATCGTTGCTGTCGTCTCCCTCCACTGGACGTCGTCTTCTCCGGCAACAGCAGATACTGTCAGTCGCCATCTCTCCCCCTTCGTCCACTTAGTTAGGTTAGAATCACTCATCTCTATCCCCTCTTCAAATCCCCTCAATCAATTTCACGAATTACCCCTCTACAGCCACTGTCTACCTCCATCTTCCCCATCTCTGGCCAACCTCCGGTGAGACGCACCTGTCACTCCACACCACATGTCTCGCCACCAACCTCACAACCTCCGCTACAGTCCACTGAACATCATCCACCTACTCACAGACTGCCTACACCACCAAAAATGCCCCCCAACCTAACCCATAAACCCGGCCACAGAGCGACCTAGGCACGCATGCCTAGGCCGCCCTGCAGCTTGCCACCTACCGTCCCACCTTTGCCTTCACATGGCGAAGCTTCCCATGTATTTTAATAGGGCCGCAAGGCCGTGATTGTGTGTGACAGATTTTCACCACCTGCCGCCATTGACGCATACAGTAAGGAGGTCACGAGCTTCATCCCAGGCTGCACGGTCCAGGTGTTAGGGTCCCAGAGGAAGCAGACGTGTACGCGAACTCAGACTGCAGGGCAATTGGTTTGGCGAGGCCTCCAGCTGCAGCAATTGGAAGATGGAGCTCCTGCGGGCGAACGTGCAAAAGCGGGTGGGACATTAGTCCCACCTCGAAAAATCAAGAGTGAGGTGCGTCGCTTATATTGAATTTGTGTTTTAGTCTCTTCGCCTCGAGATACACATGGGGTGAGGTCGCTCATCTATCAGGCCTCGTTTGCGATATATGCCCCGCAGACCTAGAAACTCGACCCGATTAGCTTACCAAGCACTCCTCGCACACCACACCCACGCCGGTGCACCTGAACCCGGGCACGCGACCCGACCTGATAACCCAGCTCTGGGAGAGCGTATCGAAGAGAGATACGCAGAGAGAGAGGTGCGGGTGTGGGTAGAGGAGTAGGTTTTGCTCTTCGATGTTGTGTGTGCAGGGAAGAAGGAAAGAAGACAAAGAGAAGAGAATGTCAGAGGAAGCTAAGGGAGGAAGAGGCGTAGCAAGAAAAGAAAAAGAACTAAAGACAGAGGAAAATAAGAAGGAAAGGCAGAAGATAGAGGAAGAAGCAAGAAAGAAGAAGAAGACCCGCAGAGGAAGAAGGTGAAGTTGACACTTAGCCGCAGACAACTACTAGAAAAGAGAAGACTTAAGAAGCTAAGGCAGAAGCCAAGGAAGAAGAAGAAGAAAGGTTGAAGCCAAGGGAAGCAGAGCTAAGGAAGGCTAAAAGAGGAAGAAGCAAGAAAGAAGAAGGCCCGCAGAGGAAGAAGGAGAAAAACTCTGCAGAAGAGAAGCAAAAGCTAAGAAGACAGAAAGAGAAGGGAAGAAGAAGAAGAGAGCTGCAAGGAGAAGAATAAAGAGTCCATCATTTAAGACGTCTGATCATCCAACTCTTCTATTTTTTTGCCACAATTGACTTTTAAACTCTTGCATTTATATTCTGAATTAAGTTTTGAGTAATTTTAAGTGTTCAATTACATTATTGAGATTAGTGAATAAATTTCATTTGCTCCCTGTGTTCGACCTCGGGTACTTAGGTTTTCGAATAATAAATTTTTATTTGTTGTCAACGCTTGGTCACCTATACTACGACACAACTGACTGTTAAAACACGATCAAGCGCTGCCAACACTCATCGACCGGTTGTCCAGAACCCAGCTCAAGAAATGCACTTAAAATTCCCAAAACACTAAGGAAGAAGCGGAGAAGTAGAATAAATCGGCGAGATATACACTGGACTCACCCTTGTGTTGACCCCATAAAAATAAAAGTAGGGAGAAAGCTATCGGTTGTAAAGATACACCTTTAAACAGAATTCTCTTTTTAAGGTCACCTAGAGGCGTAGAAACCTGAAGTCCATTCTAATAGTTGATTAACGAGTCTATCACATTCACAATAAGATGCTTAGAACTTAGGGTTCTCATTAAATTTTGGGTGGGTTGAGTAGCCGTAGAAAGCCACTCTTTAACCCTAAACTCAAAAATCCAAAAAAAAAAAAAAAAGAAGAAAAAGAGAAAAAGAGATTTTTCTTTGAATAAGGCGAGGGCTTGAGGCGGTTTGCATTTTGGCAGATACCCGGGTGCTGTTGTGTCTTTGAAAGTTCAGATCCTAAGTAAAAAAATTTCTTAATGTTGAAAATAACTTATGCCCAAGTAATCCAACCTAATTCTTTTATAAATAGCATGTAGTTTTAGCTAGGGACTAGCAAAAGATAGGTATAAGAGTTTGATGTGCATACATCTGATTAACCCAAAATGTCTATTAATGCATTTTCTTAGTGTCACATTAACATCATACATTGTAAATAATGCATAACAAGCATAATCATGCATTTAGATCAAGTTGTATAAATTGTATAGTAATTGTCTCCTTTTTATAGTCAGGGATAGGGAAACTTTTTATCAGGGCCTCGAATCGAAGATCCAACTGTACAGATTTGATCAGGGTGACGATTGGAGTTCAACGACTCTAAGATCGCCCTAATCAGACATTCGTAGCACCAGATAGAGACCAAGGAACCTTAAAGAGAAAGGGCCAAGATGGTGTTAATCCGCACCTCAGAAGACAAATCCGACCGCACGGATGGGTTCGGATCGACGATCGCAGCCTAACGGTGTAAAAATCAGTCTAATCCGACACCCGTGGCACCATCTACAACACTTAGATGGCACCATCATAGCCACCCAACACCGGCTGCAACCCTTCTTCTTCACCCGCTAGTTTGATCTCGATCGTTGGATGAAGATCCAATAGCCAAGCGTGCTTGCACAAACTGCGACCATCCAACGGCTTAGTGCAGAGGTTGCGCACTTGTGGGCGTGGTAGAGGTCGCAGGATCGATCCTCGGGGAGCCTCAAATCGAAGAGCTGGCGTGGTGTGGGCGCGCGATCAGAGCCATGCAATGAAGATCGGGCGGCATGTTGCGAGCGATAGCGCCCACGCGTGATTAGATGCGCGGTGCTTACGTGTGATCGCATGCGGGCGCGCGACGCAAGCATAGCTGCTCTCAGCCGTCTGATCTCTTGATCGAACGGTTGTGAGCGTGCGTACGTGCGCATGCATTTTGGGCGGAGAAGAAGAGCGAACGCGCGTAGTGCACGCACACCTCTCCCACGACTGACCTTTAGTGACGTTTAAGTCTGTCATTAAAGGTCCCATATTAATGTTTTTGAAATTAAAATGTCCAAAATGCCCCCACTCCTTGCAACTCTAAAAGGAGACCCCTTCCATATGAATTTCTCATCCCTTACTTCTCTTCTCTCCCTCTTCAAAGCTCAAGAGAAGCTTGTCCCACACCTGGGATGCTCCTCAAGAGCTAAAATCAATTTTTTGCCCCCATTTCGGAAGCGGATCCTGCGACGACGATGACATGCTGCCTCGTTTCCGTTCCTCCTACTTTGACCTCCTTCTTTCTGCTCTGTTCCTCGTCTTCCAGGCGTTGTCTTGTCCGGCTCGTCCTCAAAGCGATCGTCAAGGAGGATAACTTCTCTCTCCCATTCCTTTTCCTGCTTTCTAGACTAGAATTTTCTTGCTTTTTAATGTAATCTTTTCTCACTTTCTTAGATGTACAAACATTTTGCAACATCAAGTGAATGCTTTCTCTCTCTCTTATTGTCTATATTTATTCCATTCCATTGTGATTATTTCGCTCTTTAAACAAAAACATAAAAAAATATAATTGCGAATTTTGATCGACGTAGCCTCCCTCAGTTCGACCCAGGATTTCTTTTTCGGTATAAATTTTATTTGTTGAACCCGAGTTCTTCGCTACTCGAACTACAACGACAGGTTTTGAAAACCAACTCCGATAGCGTAGTCCTCCAACGTTCAACAAGGGGCAAAAAATGCCTTCAGATCTAAAGCTCTGCACCTGACCCGATAGAGGATTCAGCTACCTGGATACAAGGTATACAGGCGGAACCAGCATGCCGTCCCGCCTAAGACCAGTCGGATCCCAATCAGCACCAGCCTAGCTTGCCAAAAGATTTAGCGTAGCAAGGGCAGAAGATACTATATGATGGGCTTGACCACCTATATGCGGATAGCAACCAAGTAGCCTGACAACTAGGGGGACCAGAGTCTGTTGAGTGAGGGTTCGCCCCCATGTTATAAATAGAGGGAGAGCCCCCTAGCAGCGAAGATCCTCCTCCCCGTAGAGAAATCATGTAACACCTTGTAATCCCCGAAATTCTAGTACATAGTTAGGAGTACCATCCTCCCCCCCAGATGTACACTCCTTGTGGTGGAACTAGGTCCTCAAACTCTCGGTCTCCTCTGTGCATGCTTTTGGATCATTGCTCTATCCTCCTATGCGATGGATGATTTACGGCTAAGTAGCACCTCCTTTGCCAACAAATCTCTTGGTGGCCTTCCGAGGCCCATCATAAGCTCACTACTATATAACGAACGAATTTTCTTCACATGTTTTTCGATGTCAACTGGCTAGTTTAGGTCTAGTCCCCCTGCCTTTTATTATCTACCTTCAGAGAGTGGGGGATGTATAATATTAGCTCCTGTATTTCTTAAAAAAAAAAAAGAGTTCTCGATTCTTAGTCCGTGTGTAAGAAGTATAGAGTTTCTTGTTTTCTAAAATTACAAATATACATTAACATTGGGATAATGGTATACGTTTAGCAAAGGGGATTGGAGCGTTGTTTTCCATGAGAGCCCTAGCTAGGCTTTCTCTCCTTCTGCACGCCCTTCCTCCTCTTTTTCTCCTCTTCTCCTCTATCTTTTTCTTGGTAGCCGTCCTCTCTCCCTCGACATCCCCAAACTCTACAAGCCATTAGAACTCTAGGTCCACCATCCCCACACCTTCCTCTATCTTAAGATATCTCCATCTCCATCTTCCATAGCATCTCTGCATCTCCGATGTCTTCATCTCTATGTGAATGTCATCATAGAGGCCGTTGGCAAAACTCTGCACCACCGTAAGGAACTCTTTGTTCTCCGCTCGCCATTCTTTGCCATCTTAGAATTCATTCTTCTTCTTCTTTGTATTCTCTTTTAGTGCTTCTTTTCATTATCTAGTTCATGAATTAGTTTTATTGCAGTAAAAGATTATGTTTTGGTTTTCATATCGGACATAGGTTAGGAAATGTAAAACTGATGCAAAAGTTGATGCACAGCATTTTTAACGTTGTCCTTACTTGATATATCTCTTTTATGCAAAAAAAATTTTGCACCACACATGGTGGAGTCCACTATTGTTGAAACCAATAATAAATCACTTTTGTACGGGTGCAAACTACTCAAATTACCTTGGAAATTACTTTGCATCGGTGCAAAATGACTTTTCACCTTTGAAATAATTTTTCACTAGTGTAATGTAATATTGCACTGATGTAATTTTACTTTAAACAACTTTGCACCAGTGCAATCTTACTTTGCATTGGTGCAATCTTACTTTCCACTGGTGCAAAGTAGTTTAAAATAAGATTTCATCGGTGCAAGATGCAAAATTATATTCCAAGTGTTTATTCACCAATGACAAGTGATTTTACACTTGCAAGGTGATTTTTCATCTTACGGTTTAGTGTTTAACCTTAAATCCTAAACCCTAAACTTTAAAGTGAAAAATCATTTGTCATAGGTGAAACCACTTTCCATAAACCTAAACCCTAAACTCTAAACCCTAAATCCTATGTCCTAAACCCACAGGTCAAAATCACCTTACACGAGTGCAAAATTACCATGCAAGAGTGAAATAATTTTTCACTGATGTAAAATAAGATTACACGGGTGCAAAGACACCTTAGAATAAGTTATCACTGGTGCAAACTTACTAAAAATAATTTATCATCAATGCAAAGTAGTTTATCACTGGTGTAAATTTATTTATTACCTGTGCATTTTAGGTTAAAGTGATGTGATAATTTTTTTGAATGTGATGGAGTCCACCACTTAACAAATTTTACATTTTTTTGTTTCTTTACATTAAATATCAATTATTAAGTAGACTCACATTCATAACGTTATGTGAAGTATAAAAATAAGACCCATAAATTTTTTTACGACTCTTTTTATGTCATTATTTACACTTCCCTGCTTTTGACCTAATTAAATTTATTTAATATATTATTTTATGTCTGTTTTAGTGTCTGACCCACGATTCTTCCTTATGTATATAGAGTGCACACAATAATTTCTTTGATTTGTCTTTTTTCCTTTTCCTTTTTGCTAGTCAACTGCTCAAAAATTAAATCATTTAATTAAATACTTTTTATTGTGTTGTTCACAAATCAAGGAATTAAGGTCAAGTGAAACACCTTTTTTGATTTTAAAAACATTTCCAAGTAAGATAATCTCATCCATCAATGTGTACGGGTTTGGAACTTGACTGCAACTTGTATGACTTTGTTGTAAAAAACTATTTGAGGAATGCACAAAATTAATGAAAAACTAAAACGAATATCGAATGTGCGCATGGCACTCTTTTTACTTTCCAAAATACGTACTTGAGAATGGGTGTGCTTGAAAGTCTCCACTCCCCCTCTCCGCTCTCACCTGTGCTCTTCCCCTCCTCCTTCCTCCTTCCTTGTTTCCTTCTCTTCGCTCTTACTTTTTGTGGTTGGGTTGCGCTCCTCCTCGTTTGGTTGCAAGCTCCGGTTCTTCGGAACTCTCCTTTGTGGAGCTGGCACTGAAAGTTAGATGACTGGAGATGTGCGATGGGTCCTTGTTGCTTCCTTCCCACTTGATGAGGTCTCTAATCTCTCGCATGGGTTTTCTACCTCGCTTCTTGTTCGAGCTTAGGACCCTAAACCCTCTACTCAGCATTTGAAGGACTTTTTGTTTAACCACTTGAACATCCGGTCGAACTTTGCTCTGGTTTCGCTGGATGCTCGGCATTGGCTCCTTCGCTGTGAGACTTACGTGGATTTTTCCTCGATCTTTTCTGTGGGCTCGGTGGTTATTGATCGCATTAGGTGCAAGTTTATTCATTGGTCACCTTCCTTTCGTATTGGTTCTCTGATCTCTATTGCGTCGGTGTGGGTTGAGTTTCTTGGCCTTAACCTGCAATTGATCCACCTGAATGCCCTGCTTTCCATTGCTTACCAGTTGGGAACCCCCATTTGTGTGGATCCCTGTATGGTCCAGCGCCTTCGTCCTGGCTACCCCAGGGTGTGTGTGGAGATAGATCTTCTAGCCCCTCGTCTTGATTCAGTGGTCATTTTTAATGGGGATGTTCAGATCACTCAACGTGTTATTTTTGAAAGGATTCTATTGTTTTGTTCGAGCTCTAGGAAATTTCGCCATGCTACTTTCTTGTGCTCAAAGTTCTCCTTGCAGGCAGCAATAAAGGAGGTTCCGAAGGGCGTAGGGTAGGAGGCTTCAACTTCTCATTCAGAGGAACACTTCGTGGACCCAACTGGTTCGACTATGCAGGATGCAGATGACCCAGTCACCTCGGAGCCCTGCTTGACTTTAGTACTCCATCCGGACGTCTTCTCTGGGCCAGTGTCAGGGGAAGGGTTTTCTAAAGCTCTCATGTTGGCTTGTATAATTTCTTCTCCTCTCTCATTTGGGGGGCCTTGGGATTCAGTTGCAGGCATCAACACTGGCCCGAAGAGGAAGGGAAGGAGGCGTATCTGAAATGACCCGTTGCTCTTGGGTTGGATAAGACGTCTAGAGTATTTGTCAGACGTTTGTCCAGACGTCTGGATTGATGGTCAGACGTCTGAAAGTAGTGAAAACCGTACGTGCTTTTGCTTTTCGTGCGCATGCGACACACATGCATTTTCTCTCTCCTCCGGCCTCCTCACCTGAAACCCTAAACACCTCCTATTTAAACCCAACCCCCTCCTCCCTCTCAATCACCACAGTCTCCACCTTCACTTGTTAGCATCCGCCCCTCCCTGTCCCTTGTAGCCATGAGTGTGGAGAGAAGCTCGCGAGCGGAGGAGAGGGAGAGAGGGTGAGCGAAGAAGGGGAAAGCGTGGGAGAGAAGGAGAGAGCTCGGGGGAGCTCAAGGAGCCGCAGGAGCCGAGAGGAGTCATGCGAGGAGGAGGAGCTCACGAAGGGAAGCTTCGCGATCTCCTGAGGCTGCTAGCGTAGCAGCTACAGGCGACGTGGAGGAGTTCGTGTGGAGTTCTGCGTACTGGATATTTTTTCCAGTATCAGACATCTAGAGCATCTCCCAGATGTCTGGAGTAGCAGAGGGATGTCCGGAGCTGAAGCTGGACGTTTAAAAGCACGCTTAGTGCCAAGGTACGTGTTTCTGCACGGTTTCCGACCATGCAGGCCTTACCGCAGTATGGCTTAGCTGTTTTTGGCTCTGTGCATGCGTATGTAGGTGCAGAGCGTTGGAAAGGCACACTGTATGCCCTTTGAGGTACTTTTGAACTTCTGGGCATTTCGCCAGACGTTTGACTGTACCCCTAAACGATCGGAAGGAGAGTCTAACGTCTGGGACTTCCCTCAGACAATTGTATAGGGGTTCGGATGTCTGAGGAAATCGCAAGAAAGAAAGGTGAGGTTCTGAGCTCGTTTATGACGTCTGGGTCTGGTCCCAGACGTCTGATTTTAAACAGTATGCGTGTTTTTGGTACGTTTAGGGCCCAAACGGAATTGGATTTCTGCAAACGAAGTACTGATGTTTTCCGCTTGAGTTTCTCTACGAGTTAGTGTCACTTGTATACAATTTTGGATTCATTTGATGTGGTTGGTCAATCATATAGGTCTCCAGCCAGTTGAGTACACGGGACTCGTGGAGGCGATGGGATCTGCGATCTGAGCCCCCATTCCTCCCGTATTTCTCGGTAGAGTGGTTTACATTAAGATTAAGATTTAAACAAATAAACTGCATGTTTAGAATAATTTAAATGAACCCTAGGAAGAGAAATGAACTCTAGGGTATGAACAAATGAATATGGCATGAGCTACATTGTTTACTTGAGATGCATGTTAAACCCTAAATGTTAGCAAATTTATTAGTTTACTGATGTGATGCTTTCTCAGTTAGTAAATCATGAGCTACACTGTTTACTTGAGATGTATGTTAAATCCTAAATGCTAGCAAGTGTATTAGTTTACTGATGTGATGCTTTCTTAGTTAGCAAATCACGAGCTGCCTGTTATAAGAATGAAACCGGTAATGTGAATAGCAAGATCGGAATGTTGAAATAGAACGAAAGGAATATCAGCATGAACCCTATGGAGAATTATGAGAAGAACTCCTGTACATGGAAAGAGATTATTTGGAAGACGGGAAGTGAGTTGGCCCTTGAGTACGCGGTACCAAGGAGAGAAACTGTCCCTTTAGTGTAGAGATGAAACTAGCCACCCCTTTGGGTTGAGACCTGGAGTTAATCCTAGTCACTCCACACTGATTTTTATTTTTGGCCCTCGTGTACGTGGTACTGAGGTGAGCTACTTAGTGTAGGGTGGGAGCTAGCCGCCCCATGGGGCCAGGGGTTCGGACTAGCCACCCTACATTGACTCTTTTTAGGCCTACTGGGTAAACCGGGATAGTCGAACGAGGGTACGTGGATTGTGGAGGGGCGTGACCCATGTTTTGAGAGGGAAAGGCCCTGTGTTGTTCTGTACTGTACCTTTAGGCGTACCCGCTAGTGGAAATGACTGACCGCGTGCCAGTGTGGCATAGCTACTCATGCGCTTATCAAGCATGCCATAGTCACCGCTACGTCGCGACCGTGACCTCGAGGTGGCTGACTGGGTGTAGAACTCCAATGGGGGACTCTCTAGGCCAGGAGAGCACCACGTGTACATCCTACATCACGGGTGATGAATTGTTCGCTGCGGTTTTCAAAAGATACGCGTTGTAGTGTGTTGCGAAAAACGATTACCAAATTTACTTATTTATTACTCGAAATTTGAAAACATTTCGAGGTCGAACCCAAGGAGCAATTCGGCCTTTAGAAGCAGAAAAATCAAAATTCTCAATAATGTAATATTTTACAAATATTTAGAGAGTAAAAGGAAATAGAATTTTTGTTCTCTTTTTCTTCTTTTCTCTTTCTTCTTTGCTCTCTCTCTTTTCTTTTCTTTGTCTTCAGACGTCTGATTCTATGAATCAGATGCCTTAAGTGGCATTTGCTACAGTGTCACGCCTTCTTGTTCTTCTTCCTTTCTTCTCTTTGGCTTTTGCTACTTTGACTTTGGCTGCTTCTTCTCCTTGGCTTCTTCTTCTTTTCTTTCTTTTCTGCTTGGCTTTCCTCTTTGCGGCAGCTCCCTCCTCCTCTTTTCTTCTCTTCCTCTTTGGCTTCTTTTTCTTCTTTTCTTTCTTTTCTGCTTGGCTTTCCACTTTGCAGCAGCTCCCTCCTCTTTTATTCTCTTCCTCTTTGGCTTCTTTTTCTTCTTCAACTTCTTCCTCTGCCTTCTTTTTTTCTTCCTTTCCTTTTGCACTGTGCTCCTTCTCTGCCTTCTTCTTCAGCTCCTGCTCCTTCTTCCCCTTCTTCAGTTGGCCTCTTCTTCTTCTTCTCTTCTTCTTCCGTGCAGCTGCTTCCTCTTCCTTCCTTCTTTCCTGCACAAGCATGGAGAAGCAAAACCTACCCCTACCCTCCTCGCATCTCTCTCTCTCTATTTCTCTCTCAGGTCACAGCTCTCCTAGAGCTAGCCGGGTTATCGGGTTGGGTATACATGCCCGGGACCAGACCCACCGACGTACGGTGGTGGACGAGGTGTGCATGGGTAGTCAGGTCAAGACCAGGTCTGTGGGGCATGGTCGCGGACGAGGTCGAGTGGTGGGCGAGGGACCTCACCTCGTGTAATTGGAGGCGATAAGCTTAATTCACAAAATCAATTTATTTACCTGTGCCCTCACGAAAATGCACGAGGTGGGACTAAATATCCCACCTTCCTATCGTGCGCCTAGCAGCAGATGGCACGTCCAACTGCAGCTACGGCCCCCGACGCCAATTGAAGGCCTGGTTGAGTGCGCGAGGGGAGTCCACGCGACCTGGGCTTGTGAACTGGGGCTGGTGAGGTCTGGAGCTGCTTGCAAGCTTGCTCCAAGATCGACGTCAATGGCGGAGGTGGTTCTGGACCTGAAAACACGAACACGGCCTTGCGGCCCTGTCAGAACACTCAGCAGGCTTCGCCAGAGAATGGCGATGGTGGCTCGATGGTCGGAGTGGCGTGAGGGCGTCTGTGCGTGTGTGCCTAGGGCACACTGTGTGGGTGCAGGTGGGTGTGTTTGGGGGGAGGTTCCAGTGGGTGGCGCGGTGCGTGGAGTGGGGGAAGATGATCAGGGAGTGATGGGGAGCTTCTGAGGGGTTTGGCAAGGTGGATGGAGGCATGGAGTGGCAAGGTCACCTCGCTGGTGGTCTGCCAGAGGTGTGGATGATGGTGGTGGTTGGTGACTATCGAGGGGTTGAAAATAACAATTGATAAGGGGGAAATAGAGAGGGGACAAAGGGGAACTTATCTAGTAGGTTTGGAGCGAAAGGGGGAGGCGGAGGGCGAGCGGCTGGTGCCTGCTGTCGTTGGAGACGAAGGTGCCCAGGGGAAGAAGATAGCTACGACGAAGGGGGTCAGAGGGTGCACGCTGGTTCGGCGCGGCGCGGTGGAGGACAGTGGAGCTGGCTCTGCCACTGGTACGGTGGCAGAGCGATGAGAGAGGGAGGAAGAGTCGCCGGAAGCTCTGGGCAGTCGGCTGGAGTTGGGAGGAGACGAATTGGAGGGGGTCTCTGGCCAATTTGAGCTTGAAGAAAGCGGCGTGGTCTACCCTTCTTTAAATAGGCACAGGTCGGGTGAGAGGCACGCGAGGGCGGCGGGAAAGTCATGCCGGAGGTAAGGCCTGTCGGAGACCCATACCTCTCGTGTGTTCGCACGAGAGGTATGGTGGGTTTCAGGGCATGGGGAGCAGCCCATGCGGTAGGGGGCTTCGCAGGGAGCTCCCCTTTCAAATTTGGGGGCGGCTCCCCATGTAGAAGAGGTGTAAACCTCCATGTGAGGTCTCCGGAGGTATGGCCCCTACTGCGGATGGTAGAGGGACCGAAGTGAAGAAAAGGATGAGAAAGTTGAGGGGTAATCGCAAAGGTTTCAAAATGTTGAGGGTCAGAAAGTAATTTTGAGGACCAAATTGCAAAGTGGGTCAAGACAACCTTCCCTTAGGTCTAAATTTTGGTATAAACCTAATTTAGACCTAAGGAATCCAATGGTGAAGTTTGATTTTAGGTTTGACTACGTTTAAATGGATATTTTGCATAAAAACCTAAATAAGGTCAAAAATTGGTATGGACCCCAATCTAGGTCAAAATAGGTTCCAAAGGCCAAATTGAAGGTTCTAAACCCTACGGGATATTTTTTCATGAATTTTAGAGGGTTTATCTGATTTTTATCTTTCCTGGAACCTTGTGAATTAAAATGGGTTTGTTTTAGGGTTATAGAGTGTTATTTAATTCCTAGATTTTGCCATAACCCTTTTCTAACCAAACCATCACACTTTTTCTCTTATTAAGTCCACTTGACCTATGTATAGATCCTTATAAATCTCGTTGATGCATTGCAATGGTAAAATTACAGTTTTACCCCTTGTTTCATGTTTTCTTCTCAGATTAGTAATTCCTCGAATTAGGCCTTCCTTTAGGTTATGTAGGAGCTTTTGTTTATTTTATTAGGTCAAAATGTGCTAGTTATGGTTAATGATGAGGTTCTCAACAACGGGAAAGACTGCAATCAAGATCGTCCCCTTGAGGGATAGTCAAGATCATGAAATGACTAGTTCTTAAGAGAATAAACAAATTAGAACTTCTCAATTGAGCTAAATGGAAATTGAAAAATAATTAGTTGCTTGTCTTAACTTAAATTGCATGTAAATGATTTAGTTACCACTCTACTTAGCATTAGCTGACTGTGAAATCTTATAACCTTGTATAGGTCAGGGAGTTGAGCAGCCAGCACCACCAGTTATAGAGGGAGTTGGGCCAGTTAAACACAGCCTTGGCTGCGTTTCTTTTCTATTTCCTAGCTTCTGTTGCAGTAGTGAGTATTTTGTTATATGTATTACTGTTTCAGTTACTTTCCGCTGTCGTAGTTGTGATGGACTGTATTATTGTGAGATTGTTCTCTCTGTTTTTCCTTTACTGTCTCTTGTTTATTTTTTTTTCTTAGTTACATTGTATGTGTGGTTGCTAAATATTTCCTGTTTTTGGTTATTTCTCGTTGGACAACTAGGTCTTGGGATTAGTTAAGGCGGGTCGGTCTTGGGTCCTGTAGGGATCTGGGATCGAGTCGTAACAATATCCAAGTTCGTCGTAAGATGAAACAAGGTCTTCGTACCACTATTGCGATGGGGAAGGAGGTGGTCGGCTCGGAACCGTGATCCCCCTCCCCCCCAAAGGTGAAATTTTCCTTTTTAGCCCCTTCGCCTATCTTTACTTTTGATTCTTCGATGCCTGATTGTGGTGTGCATGATACTCTTCACAAATCTGCTTGATTTTTGATGGAGATTTCTCGCACTTTTCCTGATGAAAGGATCTCTCTTGTCCTGCTATTATTAGCAACGATTTTCCTGATTGTTCGATTTCTTACATGGCGAACACTGATGACAAGAATGCTATGCTTTTGGGTGATTTTTCTAATCGAAGTCGAATTTTTGAGGTTTCTCCTGGTGGTGATGATGCTAGAATTCAGATGGTTAAATGTAGCCATTCTAATGACTCTTGTGGGTTAACTTGGGGTATTTATCTTCCCTTGCTCTCTCTTCCTCCTCCTCCAGACCTTGAATCACCCTTCATTGCTGAGGTAAGAGGGAGGGAGGATATCCTGAGCAATGATAACAATTGTCTAGATGACATTTCTGATGTCGAGTCTCAAGGTCTTTTGAATTTTTTTGATGTTGAACCCTTTTTTGTCCAGGAAAAGGCATATGTTGTCAACGTTTCGTGCGGATTTAAAGCGTATTATGTTGTAGTATAACCGACAAAACGTTCGAACAAATACAAAGTTTTTATTACTCGAACAACTAGAGTATCCGAGGTCGAACACAGGGAGCAAATGGAACTTACCACTAAATCAAAATGTAATTGAACACTCTAATTTACTCAAAATGTCAATTCAGGTATGAATGTATGCGATTAAAAGGAGTTAGGGCAAGAAAATAAGAAATTGGACGTCTGATCACAAGATCAGACGTCTTAAAAGCATTTCTCCTTTTCTTCTTGATTATTCTTCTTCTTCTGCTGCAGTCTTTGCTCTTTCTTTTCTTCTTCTGATCTCTGCAAAGTCTCCACTTGGCTTCTCTATGCCTTTTGCTTCTGGCTTGCTCTTTTCTTTCTTCTTCTGATCTCTGCAAAGTCTCCACTTGGCTTCTCTATGCCTTTGCTTCTGGCTTGCTCTTTTCTTTCTTCTCCTGCGAAGGCTTCTTTCTTGCTTCTTCTTCTCTGCCTTGTTTCTTCCTCTTCTATTCTTCTCTACCGTTCCTTCTTCTTTCTTTCTTTTCCTTCTCGCGGCCAAGTCCTTCTCCTGCGTTCAGCCTGCCTGCACAGGAGCAAAACCTAACCCTTCTCCCTCTACCCACGCATCTCTCTCTCTCAAGCAATTCACTCAAACCGCTCTCCCAGAGCCACAGCCATAATCGGGTCGCGGATCGTACCCGGGACCAGGCGCACCTGCAGGTGTGTGATGCGCGAGGAGTGCGTAGGTCTAGGTCGGGTCGGATCCGCCAGGTCCGCGTGGTCAGGCCGCGGACGAGGCGGGTGGGGTCAGTGAGGGACCTCACCCCTGTGCTTTCGAGGTAGTAAACGTATATCACAAAAACTCTTTATACCATACCTGTGCCTTGAGATTCCACGATGTGGGACTAAACGTTCCGCCCTTCCTTTGCGTGCGCCCGCAGACTCCCGTGTGCAATTGCCCACGCTGAAGGCCCTGCTGCTGCTCCTTGCTGAACTCAGTCACCTCGCAACACTTGCGAGAGTCTGCTGCACCTGCCGCCTGGGAAGCCTGACGCCTGCTGCTGCTCCCAGCTTCCTGCTGCTTCGGCTGTTAATGGCGGCCGGGGCGTTCACCTGAGCTTCCACAGAACGGCCTATTGGCCCAATTAGAATGGCTGGAAACCTTCGCCGTAGCACGGCGAAGGCGGTGGGTGATGCTGCAGGTTGCCTGTCGGCCTAGGCGTGCCCGCCTAGGTCAACCTGTGGCCGGAGACGGTGGGTTGTTCGGGGGGTGGTTATGGAGGTCTGGAGTGGCAGTTGTGGGGTGGAGCGAGTTCCTGGTGATGAGGCGGAGCTCACGAGGTGGTTGGCGAGCCGTGTGGAGTGGCGGAGTGGTGTGGGCGGCTCGCCGGAGTTCGGTCGGTGATGTGGAAGATGAGGGTGGTCAGCGTCGGTCGAGGGGTAATCAGATGAGATAACAGGGGGAAAAGAGAGGGGACAGGATGGAGAGGAGTTCTAACCTAATTGTAAGGACGAAAGGGGACGGAAGGCGGACAGCAGTACTTGCTGTCGCCGGAGAAGATGACGCCCAGTGGGGGAGAACGGCGGCGACGA
Source organism: Thalassia testudinum (assembly GCA_037157565.1). NCBI lineage: Eukaryota > Viridiplantae > Streptophyta > Magnoliopsida > Alismatales > Hydrocharitaceae > Thalassia > Thalassia testudinum. The sequence continues at coordinate 1,505,464 of JAZHRO010000038.1, forward strand.
CGGGGCTGAGGCGGCGTGCGCTGGTACTGCGCGACGCGGAGGGAGGTCAGGAAGCTAACTCTGCCACTGGTTTTGTGGCAGAGCGAAGAGGGAGGGGAGGGGGGCTCGCCGGAGCTAGCTGGGGCATTTGGCCGAGCAGGAGGAGAGGAATTGAAGGGGGAAACTCGGCCAAATCAAGCTCAGCCTCTTCGGCCGGAGTTGTGGGTTCTTATATAGGCGCTGGACTTGGTGTGCAGGGCGTGAAGGGCACGTAATTGCCTGCGGTTGGTCGCCGGAGATGGAAAGGAGTTAGGATACCCAAATCTCTCGTGCGTTCGCACGAGAGATTGGGTTCACACCAGGGATCGATATCGGTCTTAAATGGAAGGCAATTCTTCAGGGAATTCTCCTTCCATTTCTGGGAGGGAATCTCTGAGGGATTAGAGAGCAATCCCTCTCCGAACCTCGCCGGAGCTCGGTTCTGCCCTAGCAATGGCGGCAGGACCGGTTTGCAAAGGAGGCGAAGAACCTAGGGGGTTCTCTGCAACGGTATTCAAAAGATAGGGACCAATTTGTGATTTGGGTGTACTAAATTGCAAAGTAGGTCAAGATGACCTCTCCTTAGGTCCAAATTTTGGTATAAACCTAATTTGGACCTAAGGAATCCAGTTAGATTTCAGGTTTGACCTCGTTTGACTGGATATTTTGCGTAAAAACCCAAATTAGGTTAATTGAAGAGCTAGGACCCTAATCTAGGTCAAACTAGGTTCCAAAGGCCAAATTAAGTGTTATAAACCCTAGAGTATGTTTTTCCATGATTTGTAGAGGGTTTACTTGCTTTTTGTTCTGACCGGAACCTTGTTAATTTAAGCGGGTCTGTTTTAGGGTTACCAAGTGTCTTTTAGTTCTTAGATTGCACATGAACCCATTTCTGATTGACTCAACCCACTTTTTATCTCATTTAGACCATTTGACCTATGTTTTGCCTCTGAGAAATCCTGTTTATCTACTGCAATGGTAAAATTGCAGTTTTAACCTTTATTTCATGTTTTCTTCTCAGAGCACTTGTTCCTTCAGTTAGGCCTTCTTCTAGGTTATGTAGGAGCTTTTATCTTCTTTATTGGGTCAAAATGAGCTAGTTATGGCTCATGATGAGGCTCTCATCAGCATACGAGACACACTTTCCATTGTTGACTAGAGGAGTTCATGGTGGTCAATCCTTGGAGGGAATGGGAAGCATTACCCGAAGTCGTTCTAAATAGCTGCAAAAAATGTTTTTCTCTATGAATTGTCTCTTTTGGAATTGTAAAGGCATTCTTAATGCCCCTACTGTGAATTGTTTGACGGACATGATCCACCTTCATTGTCGTGGACTTATCTTCTTGTTTGAACCTTTCTCTCATTCATCTTTTATCAACTCCATTCATAAAGGCAACTCCTTTCATCACTGCTTTGTGGTTCCAGAGGCTCCTAAGATTTGGTGTCCTTGGAAGGATAGTATCTCCATCAATCTCCTTAATAGTATTAGTTAGGATATAATGGTCCAGTGCTCTTTCGATGCTTCCTTGATCAAAATATCTGTCGTTTACGCCTCTTGTGAGCCTGATAAGCATTTGGTCCTATGGGATTTCCTTACTTGTACCTTAGTCATTAGTCCTACTCCTTGGATTATAGGGGGTGATTTTAATTGTGTTCTTTGGGCCTCAGAGAAATCTAGAGGACTTCCTTTCTCCCAATCTCTTGCGGATCCTTTCCAAGCTTGCATCCAGCACTTGGGCCTCTTGGAGATGCCTTTGGCGGGATCTCAATGCTCGTGGCGCAATGGCCGACATGGTAGCTCTCTCGGATCTATCAAAAACTTGACCATGTGTTGTTGAACTTAGATGCTTGGAATTTTGTCTCCTTGGGATTGTATGCGTTTAGATCAAACTCAGACCATGCCCCTATGATTCTTTCCTCTATTGCTAGTCGGGTCTCCCGCTCACATCCTTTTTGTTTTCAAAATATGTGGTTTAGGGACAAGTCATTTTGACAATTGGTGCAGAATGTCTGGCAGGATACCAATGCTAATCTCTAGCTCTAGCTAGATCCAATCTCTATTTTCTATTCCAAGTTATCTTCTCTCAAAAGGTGTTTAAGGGTGTGGAACAGATCGACTTTTGGGGATATTCGTGATATTGTTAAAGGCCTTGAGACTTGCTGTGAGGATATTGATTCTAGACTCACATCCTACTGGGATGACGACCTTGCTGCTGAGCTCAGTGATACCCAAATTCAACTTGATGATGCTCTTGCCAAGCTTAATGATTTTCTCCTTTAGAAAGCTAAAATTGGTTGGATAAAAGATGGGGGAAAGGAACACTAAATTTTTCTACTCTACCATTAGGAAGCATTTTGCTAAGAGGAATAGATCTTCCCTATCCAATGTTGTTGGGGGTGGGTGTTGGGAAACTGCTTCTTCCAAAGCATCTGACTTCTTTAGGGATCTTCTATCCTCGGAAAGCCCCTTGGGTCCCTTTTCGTTGCTAGAGGTTGTTCTGAATACTCTCTATGGAAGGGTCTGAGCTTCTCACCCGTGTCCCTAACTCCACTGAAATTTTCAAGATGATTTCTAACATGCCTGTCAATCATACTCTTGGGCTTGATGGTTTTAATGTTGAGTTCTACACTAACTTTTGGTACCTTATAAAAGATGACTTAGTTCAGGCTATTTCCCATTTCTTTACTCATAATCAGGCCCCTCGTTCTTTGAATTGCACCTTCATTTCGCTTATCCCCAAGAAAATCAATGTCCAAGACATCTCTACATATCGGCTGATCAGCTTCTGCAATGTCTTCTACAAATTTGTCTCCGGCATTGTGGCAAGTAGGCTTTCTTCTATTCTACCCAAAATCATCTCCCCTTAGCAAGTGGGGTTTGTTAAAGGTAGATCCATATTTGACCACATTGCGACTGCTTTTGAGCTCACCCAACGAATTGACTGCAAGGTCTTTGGATCGAATATTATTGTCCATCTTGATTTGCAGAAGGCCTATGATAGGGTTGAGTGGGACATTTTGTATCAAATTCTTTAGAAGTTTGGCTTTTCTTCCTTCTCCATATCCCACATCAAATCTTTTGTGGAGCATGAAGGATTTTCTGTCCTCATTGATGGCATCTCTAGTCCTTTCTTTTAGGTGTCTCGGGGCCTTCGCCAAGGATATCCGATCTCCCCTATGCTCTTTGACATCTTCATGGAGCCATTCATTAGGGGTATCAAAGAGCTTGCGTTCCATGGGAAAGTCAAACCCTTCTCTATCATTCATACTCTTCCTGCTAGGATTAGGCTTCTTTGGGATGCCTACTCTTCTATGAAACTGCTGATTCGATGGGAGGTTCATGAAGGGAAAATTGATTTTTTGATGGACCTTTGGGTTGGGGATGCTGCTCTGTGCTAATTTTTTCCTAGTCCACCTTCCTTGGCCCCGACTCTTGTCAACTCTGTCGTTGACAATTTCCTTAACAACCCTCTCTTTGTTTATCTCCCGCAACATATCTATTCTAAAATCTTCGAGATCACTCTGGATCACAACAAGGATATTCCCTTCTGGACTCCCAATCCTACTGGGAACTTCACAGTTGTTTCTGCTCATCTTAATTTCTTTAATAACTCTTCCGTTAATTTGGCTGCTAAGGATCTGTGGAGCCTTAAGCTGCCGCTGAGATTGTCTATCCTTGTTTGGAGGATCCTTCATTCTAAACTTCCTACGGATGATAATATCATTAGGCTTGGCTTTTCACATTCGTCTAAATGCCCATGTTGTCTTCATACTCCCTAAATTTAAACAATTCCCCACCTATTCTCTACCAGCCAACTTGTTCATATTGTTTCGAGTTGGACGTTCTCTGAGAGTGTCACTAGCCCTATTAGTTACAATTTCATTTTTCGGAGAATGAGTACCCCTACTAAGCATTGCCAGAGTCGTATTTACAAAGGCCTTGTTTGCCTCATCTGGTTTAATGTCTGGACTATTAGGAATAAGTTAAGGTATGACCAGATCTCTATTAATCGTATTAACTCCTTTTTGGCACATGGGTGGAATAGATTTGACATTTGGTGTTTGGTTTCGTAAGATGAAACCTTCTACATTTGCGGTGAATTGGATTTGTCCTTCTAATGGTTTGAAAATTAATTCTACTATTCGTCGTAGAGGTTCCTTTTTGCATATGGGTTGGGTTTTGTGCAACCAAAATGGAGATTTCATGAAAGGTGCCTCTTGCAAGGTTCCCTCCATGCTTAAAGAGAAGGCACTGATAAGGATGTTTATTCATTCTCTCTCCACTGTTGATGGGACAGCCTTGCTGAATTTAGAATCTGGTTCCACAATACTTCACTTGTAGTGGGATGGAAAGGTCTCTATTATGCTCAAAAAGGATTTCAGCTAACTGAAGGCAAACAAGCAGCAAATTAGCCCATTTACGTATATCTCATCTGCAACCAAGGCTCTTGCCTCTTATTTTGTGGAAATGGCTTCTAGAGACTGGAAGGTTCTTTCGGACCCAATGCAATTAGCTCCTAGAGCAAATGGTCTTATTAGACTTGATTGCCTCTAGTTTTCTTATGTCATTTTCTCCTTTTGATGTTTTTCTCGCTTTATTTTCCTTTCTTAGTGTTATTTTGTAGTAGGTCACGAGTTGTGATCCTTTATAATTTGTACTAGGTATGTTTTAATTTGATCCCCCTGCCTCTCATTGTGCTCTTTAGGAGTGAGGGATAAATAAGATCTACTCCTGCTTTACCTGCAAAAAAAAGAGAGAGAGAGAGAGAAAATGGGTGTGCTTGTGCTACAAGTAGAGTGTATTGTTCCATTTCAAATTTGAACGAGCAAGGCTAAGGAAAAGAAAAAAAAAAAAAGGAAAAATTTAAATTTCTTTCCACAACTCCGGTAAGAAAAAGGGTTACTGATCTCGAAAGTTGCAGTCTCCGTAGAAGAATATGGAAGATGATGATGCACCGAGTGGAAAAGAAAGTGGAAAGAAGAATCGTTCCCTCGTAGCTCTTTGAAATAAAAAAAAAAAGCAAAATTTAAACTCCTTTCCACACCTCCGGTACAAGAAACATGAGAGTCACCATCCCGGAAGTCGCAGTAGCTGTAGGAGAAAATGGAGGATGATGATGCACCGCGTGGAAAAGAATTGATCCCTCGTAGCTCTTTGCAATAGGTGTTTACCTATTTTACGTCTTCCATGATGTTTAGGAATTCACGAGCGTCGGCATATAAGCAAGTGACGTTGATATTGATATTGATATTGGCTGACTTAGCTTTTATTGACGTGTATATATATATATATATAGATCCTATTATTGTGGAGGGGGTGAGTATATCTAAAGTCAATGTTTGAATTGATTGATCCAAACATTATTGAATAAGTCAACAAAAGAATCAATCGGTCTTCAAAACTGGGCTCTTGACATTTCGCCCTGTCTTTCTCGGATCAAGTATTAGAAATATTCGCACGAGCATTGATCTCAATCAACATTGCATGTGATCGAAGGTGAATTGTATTTAGCTGCCTAAAATAATAAGCAATTACAAATATTGGCCATATTAACAAGAATATTTTCAATACTTTGATTCGGGTCCTTATGTTCTATTTGATTTGAGTTCGACATAAAGCATGCAGCCATTAATGTAAATACATTGTGTTGCCCACATATTTTTTAAGTTTTGTTTTCAAGAAACATCAAGCTGCAACCTTTGATTCGTTGATTAAGTTGTGGGATAATATCAATCCTTAAAAAATATAAATAAAAATCAAATTTATCAACTAAATCAAGTAACTTAAAATAAAATAGAAAAAGACCTGTAACCACCGATCCAAGCTCGGAGGAGTTTCTTGATTGAAGGGGACGTAATGATATGACTTGACATAAATCCTTCTCACTTTTTCACGAAACTAAAGTCAAAATACAGGAAAAATATCAAAAATGATGTAAGGTTGTGTGAATTAACTTCTTTAGTTGATATTTAATATAAATAAATAAAAAAATATAAAATTTATTATGTGATAGATTTCATCCTATTAAAAATATCATTATATTATTTTAAATTAAAAAATATATATAATAAATAATTTTATAACGATGATAAATCATCCTACGTTGTTACATATACTTATACTTTTTATTGATTCCGCTAACTTCCTTTTCCTATTATAAAACACCTATGAAGTTTTACGTCAATTAGATTATTCTAATTGTGATCAATGACAATAATCTATGAGTTACACAGCATTGACGAAATTAAAAGTTACGGTAGATGTTAATCACGTTCTTATTTGAAGAAAAAGGCAAACTTGCTTGGGGCTGAATGGTCAAAATTGAATTTATTATAGAAATTATACTCGTGCAACAAAGCAAAAGCTACTAACTAATAAATAAATTGAAGCACGGTGGTTGAAGTAAAATTCCCATCCAGCTACCATGGTTGGTTGCTCCATGGTGCTCCTACAACTCACCAGCCCTCCTCTCTCCCCACCAATCTTTTTCTTTACATTTGCCACGAAACCTCTCCTCACGTCGTCCCACTCCTCACCCAAACCGGTGAGCAGCTCGAGCTTTAAAGGAATTGAATTGGTTCTCTGGAGCTCCAGGAACGGGGTGCATGCCATCTTGAGTGAGTTCGCATCGAATTGGTTCGGGTTTTGCGTGGGGACAAAATGGATGTCAAATGTGGGTTGGATAACGTAGGATCCTAATTAACTGCATAGAGCCTTCAGGGATAACATAATTTATGTGTTTGGTCCTTGTTTTGTTTACAATTTTAATATTTTTCTAAGTTGGATGTTGATTTATGTGGTATATTTGGGAATGGTCCTTTGACTTATCAATGTGGGTAGAAGTTCTTGCTCTTTACATCCATGCTTTGGTTAGTTGTCGTGCAGAAGCCACTTCGTCAAAGGGTTTCCTGTAATGACAACTGTGGTTCATAAAAACAAGTGGCTGTTTGTCGTGATCAGATCACTTGGTTCATCAATTCATATTTATGTACATTTTATCCTCTTCAAATTTTAATAAATTTAAGATATATATATTGTACAAGAAGTAAAGGTACTCGGCATATCAGTATGTTGGTAGCCGCATTTCGCCAACTATTCCTTTGGAGATATATAGCGTACAGCTTTTTCAATGTAATTTTTTGTTCCCGGTCTACAAAATTTGAGAAGTATTTTCCTGAAACATAAGTAGCCTAAAGCTTGGTATATTTGTGTTGATGGCTTATTCCTTTGATGTAGGCCAATAATGTTAATATATAGTAACAGCTGTGGACAACGTACAAGTAAAGGTGGTTGGCATACTAGAATGTTGGTAGCCGTATAGTTTTTTAAATGTAACATTCTTGGCACACAAAATTTGAAAAATATTTTCCAATGAGATATGAAGTCTAAAGCTTGGCATATTCGACGTGATGGCTTATTCCTGGAGGACTTGTTTGGTATGGGGGTTAAATTAGTGGAATAAGTAGAGGAAATCTTATAATTTTGGGGGACTTCTCATTCATGATCTAACTATTTTTGGCACTGCTCTTAGAATGAAATAGGCTTGGAACATATTCTTTTCTGAGTCTCCCTATGCCATCCTCATGCATTAACTTTATCGGCCACTCTCCCAATTTGCTTAGCTACTTGCTAGGATTAGGAACATCTGGGAGACTTATACCGAGATGAAACCTTTGATTCGTTGAGAGATACATTGAGGAGCGATTGATTTTTGGTTGGATCTATGGATCTGGAATTCTCAGCTAAAAGAACTCCTTCCGGATGATTCTATTCAAGATTCTATTTTTGTCAAGAATTTCATAAGCAACTCATCTTAACATCCATCTCTAGCTTATATCCCTTGAGAAATCTGTGATCAATTCTCTCAAATTACCCTTGATAAGAATAGCAAGGATCAACCTATTTGGTCCCTAAACTCGGCTGGAAATTTCTTTATCGTTTCTACGTACCATGGACACTTTCACAACATTTCTTAGATCCCTATGTTCAAGGACTTATGGAGACTCAATCTCCCTTTTAGAATTTCAATCCACAGTTGGAGAATTTTGCTCCTTAAGCTCCCCACGGTTGACAGCATTGCCAAACTTGGCTTCTCCTTACCTTTGAAATGTTCCTATTGTCTCTTCAATTCGACTGAGGAGACTAATCCCCATATTTTCTCTCACAGTCAGCTTGTTAACCAAGTCTCCAATTGGATTTTTTCTGAACACCTCATTTATCTTGTCAACACAAACAATTTCTTCCAAATTATGAGATCTTGTGTGAAAAATGGGAGAGGACGTGCCCTTAAAGGTCTTATTGCCTTCATCTTGTTTAATGTGTGGTGGATCAAGAATAAATTGAGAAATGACCAATTTCACTTTGAGCAAATTAATCACTTTCTGGACACTAATTAGTATAGGTTTGATTTTTCCCAATGGATCTGAAATATGCACTCTACCACCTTTGCAGTTATTCAGGTTTGGCCTTCGGTTGGCTACAAAATTAATATTGTTGTGCGCTACAAAAATTCTTATACTTGGCTTGGGTTCTTCACAATTGTATTGGAGACTTCATCACAGCTAGTTCTTACAGGTCTAATATTATTGTCAAGGAGAAAGCCATTATCAGGACTATGAACCATGCGCTTTCCAACTCCTCAAGTTTTACTCCCCTTCAGTTGGAGTCTGACAACACTTTGTTACATTACTGGTGGAATAGCAAAGTTTGTATTCTATGGGTTATACAGCAGCAATTCACTTAGGTGTTGAGAAGCAAACATAGAATCAACTCTATTTCCTATATCTGGCTAGCTGTCAACGCTTTCGCATTGCAACAAGTAGAATTGGGAGCTACAGATTGGACAATATTCATGAACTCTGCACAACTCCCTATACAACCACTGGGGATCCTTTGGCTGGATAGAATCAAATTCCCATATATCATCTCTAGATTATAGTTTTTGGTGGAGTTACCGGCTTAGTTGATGATAACATCATCATCAGCGATAACTAACTTTAATTAGTCACAATCCATTGATAAATGCTCCAACATAACTGTCAAAAGATTGTAATTCATTGCATATCTATTTCGAGGGAAACATTAAAACAGAGGTAAAACTGCAGTTTTAACAGAATATCTTAAATGTAGAGAAATCACGGGATTTTTCAGGGATTAATTAAAGGTCAAATGGTCATAAATGCTAAATAATTAGGTTCATGTAGACATGAATGGATTTTCACGTGTTTCGAGAATTAAATGACATCTGAAATCTTAAAAATAGATCCGCTTAAATAATTGAGGTTCCAGTCAGAATAAAATTCACCTAAGCCTTCTAAAAATCATAGAAAAATATTGTTTAAGGTTTGGTATGCTTGCTTTGATCATTGGAACTCATTTTGACCCAAAATAGAGTCTCAAACAAATAGTTACCCTAATTTGGGTTTCTACGTAAATTATCGAGTCAAACTTGGTCAAAACCTAAATCCGACTTCACCATCAAATTTTTTGTATCCAAATTAGGTTTGTACTAAAATTTGGGCCCAATCAGAGATCTTCTTGACATAGTTTACATTTCAGTCTTGTCTGATTTATTTCTCTAACACAAATGCTCTTAACTTTTGAAATCCTTGCAAATATGCCCATAACTTCATCATCTTCTTCACCAACAGGTTCCCACCACCTTCAACTCCTAAACCTACTTCACCGGTGGCCTTCAATCAGGGATTACTCCCTGATTTGACGGCCAAACTCTTCCAAATTTCGAAGGGAGGTTCCTGAGAGAATCCTCTACAATCTAAACTTACTCTTGGGCTCTAATTCTTTTCCAATCTCCCATGCAAATGCATAGGAGATGTGGGTTTCCTTATGCATGAAACTTCCAAGCTTGGAAGAACCTCCTTTGGCCTATAAAAGCACGCCCAGGGCATGCCTCACCTCCTTAGCTTGGTTTAAAGATCGGTTCCCTCCTCTTCCTTTCTCCACCAACTCCGGCGAGCCCCTCTGTCTACCTTCCTCGTCCGCTCTCATAGACCATAGTGAGCAGATTCCTTCTTCCCACGATCTTCCATGTCTCGCAATATTGGCGAGCACCCTTCCAGACCTCATTCTTCCTTGCCATCCCCCACTGGAGGCTTCTCTTCCACGGTGCCGGCCAGCCAAAGCCGGTGTCAACTCTACCCCCGTCATCCAATTGGATTAGGTAGTTAGTGTTGGTGCTAGAGCACCACGATCATTTGTTTTGATGATAACAAAACACGTGTCATTTAATATTTACGCTTTGAGTCCTAGATTTCAGGTCAATCGCAAATGGATACGTGATTAGACGGAGTTCGAGCTCGCATCCAGGATGGATTGGACGAGCTTGATGGAAAACAAAAGAGATTCGCGAGGAGCGATATATTAAAGATGAAAGGAAACGAAGAATAGGATAGATTTCCTTCTTTTGTACTTGTTGTATTTTTCGTTTCTTTTGTTGCTCTTTATTTCCTTAGATAATTCATGTTAAAGAGCCTTAAAGTACCCTAACAGTAGTCCTAGGAACACCTGCACAACCCTAGGATACTTAGGTTTTCTGTAGAACACTTAGAAAATCAATATAGGGTTCAAACAGCACTTCCAGACGTCTAATTTCCAAATCAGACGTCTGATAAAGTATTTTAAGACGTCTGACTGTTGTTTCAGACGTCTGATATCTGTTAGGCTGGACATAGCTAGTTCTGTCTGATGAAATCAGACGTCCATACCTTAGATTAGACGTCTTAGGAGACGTCTGATGGATTTGTCAGACGTCCAATTAGTGGACCGTTGGCTGGCTTACCAAACACTCAAGATTATGACCGTTAGAGCCTTATCAGACGTCCTTAGGCCTTTCCAAATGTTTGATAATTGACCGTTTTGCCTCGGCTGACCCAAAATCTCTTCTCAGAGATTTTCTAGCCGTTGCAATGTTTGTAAAATCCATTCCCACAGTAAAAGTAGGTTTCGAGATGTCCAGACATAGTGCCAGACGTCTTATATGTCGTCTGATGGACTTGTACTAGAACCCTATTTAGATCTGATCCAAGTCAGGAAGAGACCCGCCCAAAATCAGACGTCTGACCTTGGAATCAGACGTCTTAAAGTGAACTTCCAGACGTCTGATGCTAGAATTAGACGTTTGATAAGCCTGTCAGAACAATGATTGTTCCTGATTTCGGGCTGATTCTCTTGGGCTTTGTTCCCAACGGCTATAGAACCTTTCCTAAGCCTTCTAAAGCCTTCCTAAGGCCTTTATAAATAGAGGGGAACCTTTGCAACACCTAGACACACTAAGAGAAACACAAGACACACTTAAGCAACATAGTTCCACTCTCTTGTGTCCTAGCTAGCTCTTGCTCTCCAAGCTCAAGTTCCATTCTCTAGAGAGCATCAAGCTTTGCGCACCCGCTCTCCCGCCGTTGTTCACGAGAGCGAAGTTACGCCGTCGCGTGGCTCATGCACCGCGTCATCAACTCGACGCACTCCTTGCAAAGGAGAGTTTCCTTATTCCTATAGAAGCTATGTTTATAATTACTTTGTTGGCTCTATAGGACTTGTTGTTTCTTTTATCTTTGTTATTTAGTTGGGTATTCGCTTTGCGAATTCCCGTCTCCTTCGCGAGACAAAATCCTTCTCGTGGAGAGAAGGGGTTGAGGTACGCTACCCTCGTCTAAGTAGCGTGGTTGTATTGAGGTTGAATCACCCTCGTTTAAAGTGATTCGGTTTAGTGGATTTTGATCAACTTGGTTGATCGGAAAATCCTAACTCGAGAGGGTTAGGTGGTAGTTTTCACCCGGTTTGGGTTTCCACCTAAAAATACTTGTGTACTTGTATGTTTGTTTATTTTGTGAGATTATTTATATTTCAATTCCGTATTTTTTACGTTACGCTAATCTTACCCCCTCCAAGTAGGAAACTTTCAATTGGTATCAGAGCAGGTTCTTGCGAGATCGGAGTAACACCCGGCAAGAAGATCATGGAGGGAAGCTGTTCCACAAGCAGGATTTCCGAGGGGCAGTCTACAACCCGTCCGCCGTTCTTCGACGGGAGAAACTACCCCTACTGGAAGTTGCGGATGAAGACCTGGCTTCAAGCCACCGACTTCACGATCTGGGCTAGATGCGAGACACCATTTGAGATCCTAGAAAAACCCGCGGGAGGCTACTCGCAGTAACAAATCCGTGAGCTCTCTTTAAACGCAAAGACCATGAACGCCCTTTACTGCGCGCTCAGCTCGGAGGAGTTCAACAGAATCTCGTAATGTGCCACAGCATACGAGATCTGGCATACACTTGAGGTAACTCACGAAGGTACCTCTAAGGTAAAAACTTCTAAACTCAATTTACTTTCACAAGAATTTGAGGCTTTTTCTATGAAATCTAACGAAACTTTAAGTGAGATGAACACTAGGTTCACTCTCATAGTAAACAATTTAAAAGGTTTAGGGAAGACCTTCATCAAGGGGGAGCTTCAAGGGAAGCTTCTTCGTTCCCTTGGACTGGAGTGGGAACAGAAAGTCACCGCCATCGAGGAGGCGAACGAAGTAGAGGAGCTCAACATGGAAGATCTCCTAGGCAATCTAATGGCCTACGAGACAAAGTTGAAGCAGAAGAAGGATACACCGGAGCCCAAACTGAAGAAGACTCTCGCCTTCAGAGCCGCGTCGGATAGCGAGGTAAGTTCCGACGACGAAGACTTTAGAATTTTACTTAAAAAAATTTTCAAATTTTGTAGGGAATTAAAGAAAGAGAAGAAGGAGAAGAAGGAGAGCCCGAGACGTTGCTACCACTGCAACGAGAAAGGGCACCTATGACCAGAGTGCCCTCTTCTCAAAAGGAGAAGAAGAAGGAAAAGGAGAAGAAATCTAAGAAAAAGGCGTTCCAAGCCACTTGGGACGATTCAAGCTCGGAGGAAGAAGAAGAAGAAAAAGAAGAAACCGCTTGCTTTGGTTTCATGGCCAGAGGAAGCAATAGCGACAGTGAAAGTAGAAGCGACTCCGACAACGAGGTAAATTTCGATTTACAAGAAGCTTTTAATGAACTATTTGAGATTAGTAAATCACTAAAAATAGAAAACAAAAGCATGAAAAAGAATCTTAGCTTTCTTAAAAATGAAAATGATAGGTTAGAAAAATAACTTAAGGATCTAGAAGCTAGTCCTAAAAATGATAACCTATTATTAGAGAATCATAACCTCATCAATGAAAATAATAAATTGATTGAGGAAAATGTTAGTCTAAAAATAGAAATTTCTGATTGAAAGACTAAGATGAATACTATAGAAAATGAAATTGCATGTCTTAGGGAAAATTCTAACAAATTAATCAACAAAGTTGATAATTTTTATAGCCCTAAGGTTGAGAAAGGATCTCCATCAAAGAGACCCGCTAACAGATCTTGATCCAAGCCCACTTGGATACCGAAAAAAGAATTAGAATATTATTTTGTAGGGTTCAGGGATAATTACAACATAAAGGACTAGACCTACAAGCTCAAGTTTGGTCAACTCGAGTTGGGAGAACCAAGGAGTAGACCAAGGAGGAGAATAAGAAGACCGACGAGACAGCGAACAAACGACGGACCCGTCGCACGTCGACCACCAGATTGGAGACCGGCACCAATGCCCGGGCCTCCAAGCTACGGATGGGAGCCCCATCCGATGTGGCATCCACCACCACCATTCGGGCCATTTTATTGGCCATGGTAGGTGAGGTAAAAATCATTTACCCTATTTTTTTATCATAAGCATTTAGATAGGGGGAGTTAAAAAATTTTATGAGCTAATTGTCAATTTTTAAGGGGGAGATATAAGGTAGCTAAATTTCCTTTAGAAAGAGGGAGAAAAATAATAGCTATCTTGTTGTTATAAAAAAGGGGGGAGGACATTACCTTTGTCAAAAGAAACTCATAGAAGAGCATGTTTTAAGGGGGAGTTATAGGAAATGTAAAATCAATTAAACCTTTTTGATAATGTCAAAAAGGGGGAGGTTTTTTTGCATTATTATTTATGATTTTGTCATCATCAAAAAGGGGGAGATTGTTGGTGCTAGAGCACCACGATCATTTGTTTTGATGATAACAAAACACGTGTCATTTAATATTTGCGCTTTGAGTCTTAGATTTCAGGTCAATCGCAAATGGATACGTGATTAGACGGAGTTCGAGCTCGCATCCAGGATGGATTGGACGAGCTTGATGGAAAACAGAAGAGATTCGCGAGGAGCGATATATTAAAGATGAAAGGAAACGAAGAATAGGATAGATTTCCTTCTTTTGTACTTGTTGTATTTTTCGTTTCTTTTGTTGCTCTTTATTTCCTTAGATAATTCATGTTAAAGAGCCTTAAAGTATCCTAACAGTAGTCCTAGGAACACCTGCACAACCTTAGGATACTTAGGTTTTCTGTAGAACACTTAGAAAATCAATATAGGGTTCAAACAGCACTTCCAGACGTCTAATTCCCAGATCAGACGTCTGATAAAGTATTTTAAGACGTCTGACTGTTGTTTCAGACGTCTGATATCTGTTAGGCTGGACATAGCTAGTTCTGTCTGATGAAATCAGACGTCCATACCTTAGATCAGACGTCTTAGGAGACGTCTGATGGATTTGTCAGACGTCCAATTAGTGGACCGTTGGCTGGCTTACCAAACACTCAAGATTATGACCGTTAGAGCCTTATCAGACGTCCTTAGGCCTTTCCAAATGTCTGATAATTGACCGTTTTGCCTCGGCTGACCCAAAATCTCTTCTCAGAGATTTTCTAGCCGTTGCAACGTTTGGAAAATCCATTCCCACAGTAAAAGTAGGTTTCGAGATGTCCAGACATAGTGCCAGACGTCTTATATGTCGTCTGATGGACTTGTACTAGAACCCTGTTTAGATCTGATCCAAGTCAGGAAGAGACCCGCCCAAAATCAGACGTCTGACCTTGGAATCAGACGTCTTAAAGTGAACTTCCAGACGTCTGATGCTAGAATTAGACGTTTGATAAGCCTGTCAGAACAATGATTGTTCCTGATTTCGGGCTGATTCTCTTGGGCTTTGTTCCCAACGGCTATAGAACCTTTCCTAAGCCTTCTAAAGCCTTCCTAAGGCCTTTATAAATAGAGGGAAACCTTTGCAACACCTAGACACACTAAGAGAAACACAAGACACACTTAAGCAACATAGTTCCACTCTCTTGTGTCCTAGCTAGCTCTTGCTCTCCAAGCTCAAGTTCCATTCTCTAGAGAGCATCAAGCTTTGCGCACCCGCTCTCCCGCCGTTGTTCACGAGAGCGAAGTTGCGCCGTCGCGTGGCTCATGCACCGCGTCATCAACTCGACGCACTCCTTGCAAAGGAGAGTTTCCTTATTCCTATAGAAGCTAGGTTTATAATTACTTTGTTGGCTCTATAGGACTTGTTGTTTCTTTTATCTTTGTTATTTAGTTGGGTATTCGCTTTGCGAATTCCCGCCTCCTTCGCGAGACAAAATCCTTCTCGTGGAGAGAAGGGGTTGAGGTACGCTACCCTCGTCTAAGTAGCGTGGTTGTATTGAGGTTGAATTACCCTCGTTTAAAGTGATTCGGTTTAGTGGATTTTGATCAACTTGGTTGATCGGAAAATCCTAACTCGAGAGGGTTAGGTGGTAGTTTTCACCCGGTTTGGGTTTCCACCTAAAAATACTTGTGTACTTGTGTGTTTGTTTATTTTGTGAGATTATTTATATTTCAATTCCGTATTTTTACGTTACGCTAATCTCACCCCCTCCAAGTAGGAAACTTTCAGTTAGGTTAGTTAGATCTTTAGGTTAATATCTACTACCCAAAACCCAAAAATACCCCTTGACCGAACGCACATCACCTTCGTTCTTGTCTCTGGCCACCACTCCGTCGAGGCCCATCTCACACCACAAGCCACCAACCACCTTGCCACTTACCCCACAACCTCCGCAACATCACCATAACTAAAAGCTCTCTCATATTTCGCCATTCCATCCACTCAAACCCCCCGTCGACTAACCCATTGCCGCACCACCATCTCCGAGTTCATCCAACCTCCATGCTTCACTAATCACCACGAAACCACCGCCACTACACTCGCAAGCACTTGGCGATGCTTTTGAACTATTCTAATGTGGCTGGGAGGCCGTGTTCTTGATTCTCAGGTGCTTGCCGTTCTCCACCGCCGCCGTGTTCTTCGAGTTCCAAGTCGCGAAAGCCCCAGGTCTCCATCCTAGGCGTTGCAGATTTGCCCTAGGAGTCTTCTTGGGCAGTCAATTGAAGGAAGCAGTGAAGGTGCTACTCCAATTGAACAAAGGGACTACTTGTTACTGTTACTGGGACACGCGAAGAAAAGAGGCCTGAAGAAAGTCCCACATTGTGGGATTTGGAGACACTGAAGCCGCATAAGTTTTTCCGCTCTGGGTTGTTTGCCTCAAACACATGGGGTGAGGTCCCTCACACCTGCACATGCCTAACTCGACTAGCCTCACTCAGCTGTAACCCCAAGCACGCAACTTTGGACCTGGTTATGCATACCTGAATACCCGAGTAAGGTCCGGATTTCTGAGAGAGGAAGGAAGGAAAGAAAGAGAGAGCGGGGGATGGGGGGTTTTGCTCTTCAAACATTCCAACACTTAGCCCCTGAGAAGGGTTTGCTCCCCTTGTGCGTGAGAAAGAAAGAAGAACTAAAGAATAAAAAAAGGAAAGCAGAAGATGAAGGAGAGAAGAAGAAGAAGCCAAAGACAGCAGACAAAGAAGAAGAAAGTTTTGAAGAGTACTGTAGCAGGCGACCGTTAAGTTGTCTGATTCTCAGATCAGACGTCTAAGTATAGTTCATTTATTTGACATTATTGAATAATTGATATATATGTGTTTAGACTAATAATTGGTAATTTAAATCACTATTTTATTTTAGTTATCTTTTTGTCTCTAGATACATTGATCTTCATTGAATACTTAATGTGACAGATTAACATTCATGGAATATCTTTAGAGTACTTCATTTATTGTGCTCATTTATATTTTAATTGAGATTAGCATGTGAATTCTTATTTGTTCCCTGTGTTCGACTTTGGACTTTATTTCTAGATATTTAAGGTATAAATTATATTTGCTGAAGAGCTATTTAGGAGACTTTACTATAACGAGATGCATTTAAACTCCTAAAAAGCCCCTATCAACATTAGTCTTCTTTAGCTTTAGTTGTTTTGCTGCCTTTTCCTCTTTTTGCTTTTTTAGTCCTTGTTAGCTCTGCAATGTAATAAGCCACGAGTCATGGTCCTTCTTTCCTTGTATCAGGCAGGTTTTGATGCGGACCCCTTGCCTTTTGCTTGCCCCTAGTGAGTGGGGGATGAATAAGATTGACTCCTGATTTGTTTAAAAAAAAAAAAAGTAGAGGAATAGGAAGGAGTGGTGGAATAAGTAGATTTTGATGTTTGGGTGGTTAGATGAATTAACTTTATTTCATTGAGAATGTGGGTTAACTTCATGTCAGGTTAACTCCTTTAAACCCGATGTAAATGATAGGTGGGTTAAGCGGCAAACAAACCGAGGTTAACCCACTTAACTTGCCTACCAAACATACCCTCAATGTACGCCAACAATCTTAATACATAGTAAAGGTATGGACATGTAATAGTTCACAGTACCGTAGATAATACACTAAATTGTCATAGCATTATTTCATTTGCAATGTTATTTCATTGTTACTGTTACTAGCGTCAATTCCCTTAAAGCCTTCGGTTACTCTTGATTTTGTGCCGCCATAAATTCTTGCATTTTCCTTTGGGCTAATTGGAAATGAATCATTTGTTGTTGAAATAATTCAAGCTGGCTAGGCTAGTTTTCATCCATTGGACTAAGCTTTTTCTTAGGGTTTTTATCCAAAGGGCTTTTAAAGGGATTTGTGGTGATCTCCTACCTTGCATGCACCAAGGAATATGAAAATAGATGAGAAGGGAACAAGTGAGAGAAGTGGTGCCTAACTACACAAATAAGCAAACAAATCTAATAGTCGACCTAATGCCTTAAAAGCATGACTAGAATTGTAATTAATTGCACCTCTTTTCCTCAAATCAAGACGAATTGGGAACTAATCTTCTGAACCCACAAATGATAATACGCGTCGTCGTAGCACGAGTTTCGCAACCATTTTGAATTTGTGAATCCAAACTCACGAAGGATTTGAATTAGGATTGGGAGTTCGAGTCATCTTAGGGAGGCTACCTTTAGTTATTTCCTAAATAAGTCTAACTATTGTTTTTGTGGGGTTTTTCAATTTTTTTTGATATTTTTAATAAGTCAAAAGATAAGGATAGGTTGAATTAGGGGCCAAATCATAACTGATAGGAACCCAACAAAAATCAAGTAAAAATAAAATTTCAAAAGCCCAAATATTCTAATAAAATTACTAAATCCATTTTATGACATAAATAAGAGATTCACCAAATTTTACATAAATTTGACAACTATACTACTCATAGTAAATTTCTCAAAAACTTTTAGGGACATGTTTGGATCCGAACGTAAAATAAGAATTAACTTTTATTTATAACGAATTTCATATAAAATTTGGACATGAACATAATTGATAAAATAAATATTTTTCAATATTTTTGGATGCAAGAAAAGCGAAGTGACAAATCAGGAAGCTATCTTAATCTAAGGAAACAAAAAAATAAATCAATCAATCACAACTGCCAAAAGAAATGATCAAGCAAAGAGGCTAATCAGCAAAACATAAATTTTTATTGTAATAAAACTAGTTCATGAACTGCAAGAGATGGTGAAATGAAGAAGTACAAACTTATCTAAAAGAAAATACAAAGAAGAAAAGGAAAGGATTCTTAGATGGCGAAGAACGGCAATCGAGTGTAGAATGGAGGGTGCGTGGTGGTGGTGGAGAGTTTTGCCAATGGTTAATGGCTTGTAGAGTTAGGGTTTGTGGAGGGAGAGGGGGCAGCTACCAGAAAGAAGATGGAGAAGAAGAGGAGGAAGGGCGTGCCTAAGGGGAGAAAGCTTAGGGGTCACATGGAAAACAATGCTCCAATCCCCTTTGTTACATGTATACCATTATCCCAATGCAAAAGCCTATCACTATCCACATTGGATATTTCCCTCAAATTCTGAAGAGGATAAGGCTGAGATCCACATCGTCCGGTATCTTGCGAGGCATGGGGGTCTTCGGTAGCTTCTTTACGATGCTCTTTGCGGCCTCCATGTAGGAAACAAACCCATTCTTACCATCGTTACCAGAAGCTGCTAACTTGACGTCCACTCCTTGTTCTAGTGGCCACACTTCCCTGGTGCTAGAGGTGTGGCGGGGTGTAAGAACACCGTCGTCGGAGATATAGAAGTCGCCGAGAACGTTGGCGAGCTCCTCCCTCATGAGCTGATACTTGAGCGTGCGCTTGCGGAAGGTCCAGTTCCCAGTCTTCCAGTCGAAGTGGTACAGAGGGAGGAAGCGGTGGCCGTACTCCCCTACAAACTCCATGGCCGCAAGGACGAACGCGAACTCTTCCTTGGACATATAGTAGGAGAAGCTCACCCTCGTCCATCCTGGTTTCAAACCATCGTAACCCTTCAAGAGTTTTAATTTAAATACCAATTAGTTCAAAGTATTTGACATATATAATTAACTAACGAATCACTTTAATTGCTAGTTAAATAAATGAATGTTTGGTAATAATTAAGGTCAAGCTAAATAAAATTAACAACTAGGTAGGGTATGTATAATTGATATACGTTCTTAAGGGCAGATCTCAGAGCAAGGGAGAGGTCCTCGTCTATTTCGAGGAGGCGGTGACCGTAGGGGCCGGCGCACGCACAACCGCCGCGTGCTTGTATGCCGAAGAGGTCGTTAAGGAGCCTCGCCACGAAGCGTCCGTGGAGTGGCATTCCTTTCTCGTATATCCTTCCTCTAGTACCACCGTGATTATTACGAGTGCTTGGAGTACTTCCGATTCGTGAAGGGGATGATATGCTATTGCTTTCGACGTCGTTGGTGTTGCGGGGGAAGACGAGGAAGGAGAGGACGGGTTGTCTCTTGGCGCGCGCGTTGCCGAGGACGTGGATGTTGGGGTTGGGCAGAAGCCTCTTGAGGGCCATCTCTATGTAGAGCCTCTCGTGGAGGTCGATAAGGTTTGTCCCAATGTAGTCCTTCACCCAAAACGTCAGCGCCGTCCTTATCTTCTGTGTGATCTGTGGCGTTCCCGCGTCCTCTCTCTCTTCCACGTTCTCGTAGTATAACGTATCCTGTATTCACATCAATCATTAAATTATTGATTCATTCATTGATCGTTATACTAATTATTCCTGTAATGATTATAAAAAACTATAATCATCATGCAAATATGCTCCTAGCTAACAAATTAAATATATATATGCGTAGACATGCCTTCTCGCTGAATCCGTTAACATAACAAACGGTGCCACCACCGCAAGTAGACGGGGGAGATGACTTGAGTAAGTACAAGGCTTTGTTCAAGAGGAAGACTCCGGGAGTTCCAGGTCCTCCCAGGAACTTGTGAGGGCTGAGGAACACCGCGTCGTACCCATCTTCCTCTCCCGATCGCATGCTGATCTCCTCGTATGGGCCACTATATACACATGGTAATCAATTGACTGGTAAACTCCAATTACAGCATGAATGCGTGAGACATAATTGATTCATAAGTCAACTAATCAACAAGTAAGCATATATATATGTATTTTATATACCTTGCTGCAAAATCAAAGCAAGCAAAAGCACCATGGCGATGGAGAAGGCGAGCGAGAGAACGGGTGTCGGTGTAGATACCGGTGACGTTGCTGCAGGCGGAGAAGGAGCCCAACTTGGGACGTCCGTGGTACTTGGGGTTGTTGAGCTCCCTGTTGAGGGCGTCCATGTCCACGAGCCCGTCCTCGTTCATCCCGATCTCCACCACCTCCGCGAGGCTCTGCCTCCAGGAGAGTATGTTGGAGTGGTGCTCGTAGGGGCCTACGAAGATGACCCATCTCTCCTTCTCCCTCATGGTCTGGAGCACGCTCTCCCTCAAGATCGAAGGCACCGTCAGACCCATCACCTCCTGCAGGCGCTTGATGGCGGCGGTGGTCCCCGACCCGCAGAAAAGGAGGACGTCATCGGCTCCGCCACCCATGCACTTCTTCACGTAGTGCGCGGCGTCGTGCACCATCATCGACATCACATGGCCGACGTGGCTGTCGTCGGTGTGGGTGTTGCCGTAGTAAGGGAGCACCTTCTGGGCCATGTACTCCTCTATGTAGCGGAGGGACCTCCCGGAGGCCGTGTGGTCCGCGTAGGTGAGGCGCCTCTTCCCGAACGGGGTGTCGAACTCGACGTCGTCCCCGATGAGTTGGGAGCGGAGCCACTCCATCTTCGCCTTCTCCTCGTCGGGGACGTCCTCAGAGCTCCCGCGCATGATGCTGAAGAACTGCGGGTTTATGAAAGGGGTGGCGATGTCTTTGGAGGGTCTCTTCTCATGGCCATGGTGATGGCTATGGACCCTCTCCAGCTCCATGCTGAAGCCCAGAGTAGTCATTTTGGAATCAATATTGCACTGTTGGATATCAAAACGAAAGCCGGTTTGTGATGAAGTTAACCAGAATTAAAGGCTAATTGATCAACTAAGGAGGTGATGATATCTTAATTTGGTTGTAAGTGCAAGAAGAGGGGAATTGAAAGATGCCGCGTGTTAACAAAGGAAGTGAAATGGCCTACTTATAAGGGGGAGAGAAGGATGCATGGTTTGGCTTTTGACATTTTTTTTGTGTACGAGTCTCCCAAACTTGGTCAGCTGATGCTGCTTAGGAGGAGGAAACCGTTATTACTCCTGCGGGAATACCAGACCAGAAGATGGTACGGGGCCCAACTTCTGCCACGAAGAAGTAGAGATTGGAAAATGGTTGTAAGTATACTAAAAAAGTAGTTTTTCTTTTTTTAAAAGAAGATAAATAGGTATACTGCACCCTCTTGGGTATGACCATTGGGATGCATTGATAACTCAAGTTTGGTATGGATAAGAATTTTAAGTAAGTTTATCCTGCATTTATTTTTGAAAGTTAAAAGTATTATCTTGCTACATTAACTTATGACTATTAAGGATATAGTAAGATAATCTCATGGGACGACTTGCTTTATTTCAATGAAATGAGATGATAGCTGACATCAGATGTAGATTTAGGATAAATTATCTCGAATTAATCTCCTGTAACTTCAATTAATCTAACTTGGTAAGTAAATTTAGTTATTTCCATTTTAAAGGGTAATGCCAAGCAAGTTGGCGGCAGGAAAAAGGGGTTACGCTCTCTTTTGCTGCTGTTCCCAAAATTTTTGCGTAGATGCCTTTCTAAGCAATTGATATTATTATATAAAGGGTGCTTGCGTTCTTTTCGGTTCCCATTCGGTTTCCCCACTTTTCAAACATGGGCGGCGCTAAGAACACCAGGCAACTAAGCCTTGACTTTGTGCATGGACTTTGGGACTTCTTCGTAAATAAGTGCTTTTCCCACTGAAGTAATCAAAGATATTTGGAACAAGAATCTCGATTCAAATGTAATCAAGTTAAAATAATTTAAAAAGTTGATGATTCAATCCAACTCAAAAATATATATGCTTGAAGGGAGGTATGTACTCCTAAATTTCACTAATTTTTGTTAAATAATACAAGTAGAACTCTTACTTTTTCTTTTCTGTGACGGCATAAAAGATTATAATTAGCTCAACCTAAATATTTATAAGGTGCGTTACCTTTAATCATTGGTCTTGTGAAGTTTCCCACGATCTAATAGCTAATGAAATTTAATTTAGTAACCATTAAACGACTACCGTCATAAATACCGATGCAACGGATGTGCAATTATCTTTGATCGATATAGTACTCCTTGATGGATTATCGGATCCTTAAGTACGTCGACTTGCCGAATCAGGTTGGACCCGATAGGATACGTTCAACTGGATTTGATAGGATGTCGAGCGGTTAGATTGGCCAATATGTTGGGTGACTAAATCTGCTAGGATGCTAGGTCGATTCTACTAGGATGTCGAGTAATTGGATTTGCTAAGATGTCGAAACTTATGAAGATGATTCTTCTTCCCTCATTACAAAGTTAATTGATTCACAGGTTGGAACCCTCCTTATGATATCAATGAGTATAAGGTGCATGAGATGGATGCATAGATGCCTCTTAATTAGTTTAGACATCCTTTACCCCATTCCCATCACTTTTGTCAAATGAATTTTCCTTTCATTCCTTCCAGCAGGCTTCATTCTATATCTCCTTAGCATTGAATATTCTGGTGAGACTTTGTTATCGTAGGCTGATGAGAAGAATGAGTATTAGCCAGCAGTCAATATCGGCTGCTTAAGATATATAAATACCTGAAGAATTGAAAACATACATGGCATGAAATAAGTCGATATACACGCTATCGTGGAAAGAGCAAACTAGGGGGTGGATGTATGCTAATTGTCCACTGGATTGGGTAATCTAACAAGGTATACGTTTCGTGAACATCAGAGCGTACGTGGATGCGTACACCTCCCCTATTTAGAACGTGGAATTTGACATGGAACAATATACTCCACCTGTAGCGTAAACACACCCATTCTCGAGTACTGACCTTTTCTAATAATCTTAAACGTCATGGATGACGTAAAATGAGTGGATATTTCAAATGATGGATATGCATGTCTCTTATCAATTGAAATGGAATGGAACATTAATGCACTCCGCTTGTTTGACAGACCCATTCTGAAGTGCGTATTTTGGAGAGTAAAAAGAGAACCGTATGTACGTTCGATATTCTTTTTAACTTTTCATTGTTTTTGTTGCATTCCTCGGGTACTTATGTATGGCGAAGTCGTAGAAATATTTGTGGTCAACTTCAAAATCCGTGCACATTGATGAATGAGATTATCTTAATTACTTGAAAACTTCTTAAAAACCTAAAAAAGGCAGTAGACTTGATTAAATGGCAGTTGATTCGTGAAGAACGCAATAACGAGTAATAATTAAATGGCATGATATTTGAGCGGTTGGCTACTCGGTCAAAAACATCAAAATCCAATTCTTTAGTATTCTTGAGGGAAAAGAAAGAAAAAGATAAGTCGAAGAAACTGTTATGTAAAATCTATATGTACATAATTGAGTACTGTAGGATAGACGGTACAACGGACGTAAAATAATGCATGAAGTAAATTTAATTATGAAAATTCACTTACCAAACCAACGGATTTTGTTCGAAACTGTATTGATAAATTACACGTTAGAAATAGAAAAATAAACGTGGAAAATTGAATAAATCTATGGAGACCGGAAAGTCGATAATTGAAATTCAGTTAAGAATTAATAATGACAATAAAAATAGATTAATGCGGAACCTAAAAAGTCACCATCAAGAAGTCTGCGACCATTTTTTTTTTTTTGCTTTTTTCAAGAAGTCTAGGACCATCACAGAGTATAAGTGAGATAAAAATTTGTATATATAGATAATGTAATGTAATTACAAGGAAATAAAAATGAATATAAATTCATATCAAGTAAGGAAAATTATTGATCATGACATCACATTACATTTTCATGTGAATCGAGTTCAAGTGGATTCTTTCGATCTGATCATAAGTCGATTGAACTTAATTTGTGAGAATAATTTTTTTCCTCATCATTTTACTTTCTTAGCTTTTGAAATTGAAGGGAATAAAATAATATTCAATACTTGAGGGATTGATTTTCAAAGGATAATCAATCTCTTTATGATTTGTCTAAAGAGATTTTTAATCATAAATGAAGGTACACATGAGTGTCTACTTATAGGTGTCAACTCCATCAAGCTCGTAATGTGGCAATGAAGATAAGAAACACTTGTTTGTTATGTAAATGAATTGGACCTCAAGGGGTTGTTTAAGGAGGGGGATAACCTCTCTTTTTGAGGGTTATCCCTTATTTACAAAGGGGGATACCTCAAATCCACTTTGGGTCGGTAACTTGTGTTAAGGCATCTCGTGTTGCTTTGAGGGTTGGCCCAGCCCCCCTTCTGACCCATATTTTCTCTCTCTGCCGATGCCACCCTCGCAAGCAAATTCTCCCAAAGTTGCCCCTCTCCTTGTGTAGTTGCTGAGTGGTGATTTCAGAATTTCTAGCGGCTTCCACCTTGTGTTTTCTCTGTCTCCCAGTGCCCCTCTCATGCAAACATATTCTCCCGAAGTTGCAATATTTCTTGTAACAATTTTGATTAATTACATGACAATAGAACAAATTTCTCCAATACAAGTTAATTTTCTTTTGTAATTATCATTCAACCTTGATATTAAAAATATTATTATTTAAACAAAAAACAACCCCAACTAACTTATCAATCATCTCAAGGGCAAACATATCTTTTTCCACTTTAAGCCCCATTCCCAACTAAACACCCTCCCGTCACATCACAGGATAACCTCCCTTCCTAAGACTCATTCAGTAAACATAAACAGGGTTTAACCCTTATTTGCAAGTAAACACAAATAGGGGTTAACCCTTGTTATAAATTTGCTAACCTGGAATAGTTAACCTATACAGTAAACTAGCCCTAAATGATTGGTTCGATGCAAATCCTTTAGGAAGCATATCTTTGTCTTGTTTAAATTTTTTCAAAGACATAATCTTTAGGACATGGGATGTCTCTTTTACCCATGTAATTAGGTTCTACATTGAAGATACGTTGTAACGACTTGGGTCGAAATCTAAGTGAAATGAGAAAAATTGACTTTAACAATTTATTAGATATGAGCCGAATAGACACAGGACAACTGCCTAAAATATTTAAGTCTAAGTTGTCAAGTGAAATGAGAAAACTTAACCTTGACAACTTATTAGGCATGAGCTTAATAGACACAAGGTAACTAACTAAAATGCTAAAGGCAAATTGTCAAGTGGTAATTTTGAATTCGCTATATCACATTGCTCGTTTTTATAAGTTTCCTATGTAGAACTATTTTTGAGGTGTCATAATCTCTCTTACTTGAAATCCTCATGTCCCCGTTAAGATTCATAGAATCGATCAATCGATCAATCAATTATCAAGGAATGTGAGCTTCTAAAGGTGGCTCGTATAGGTTTTAGAGGTGACTCCCACCATCATTTTATGATGTAATGGTGAGTCCTATACAACACTTAGTTCCAACAGTTTCAGTTAGCTCATAGCTTTGATATCATTTATAATAACTCGAGTCAAAATTCAAGTTAAATGAGAAAAATTAACCTTGATAAATTAGTGGATATGAGTCTAATAGACTCAAGGCAACCAACAAAAATTTTTAAACCCAAGTTAATTATTAAATAGTAATTATCAATATTTTACCACCTACTACTCATTTCATGAGTTTCCTATGTAGTATTATTTTTGAGGTGACTTCAAAATTCTTTAATTATATAAGAAATTGATCTTAAAAAGCAAATCCTTGATTATAGACATAAGTTAAAAAGAACAATTATCTTAACAACCAAATATATAGAAATTCTTTAATTTATACGATACTTAAATGGATTTTTACTGTAAACCTTTAAAATTAATTAAATATCATTACACTCGTAATATTTAATTCTTTAAATTTCATAAAAAATGTGCCATGAATTTCATAATTATTACTTCATTGGTTAACGTCGTTAAACTTGAGAGCGATGGATTTAAAAGTTAAAAACAAAAATTATTTTTTTAATCTACGATTCCTTTTTTTTTCTCACCCTCCTCTCCACCTTTCTCCTCCACCTCTTTCCTCCTCCCCACTTCACCTTCCCTCACCAAACCGCCCCTCGACCATCCTCCCGCAACTCCCAAACCTCATCTAACCTCACTGGACATCATCGGAACTTGCAGAGTCTCTTGCACCTCGTCGGACCTCGCTGGACCTTGCGGTAGAGGAGGTTATGGGAGCGGAGGGATTAGAAGAGTGCAAGTGAGTGCATTTTGTACACACCCGTCCTTACCAGCAGGGGGAGCAGTCCCGCCTGGACAACGCCTACGCCCTTCTTTTATGACATTTTTCTCCAAGGAATCAAAAATCTCAACGCACTCCACTCCACTTTGTACAATTCTATTAGCGTACCTTATGGATGGTTTGCAGCGAAATTAGGTGCCCGCCCCTTTTTTCTTGAAAATGTTTTGGGGTTGATCAACAACACTCATCAAAAGTACTCTTTCGGCAAATACATATATAGATATGACAACTTTGCAAGCAAACTCCATATAATAGAAGCAATTAACAAATATCGATCCATCATTAGCCAAGAAACTAAGTCTTGGATTGGTCCGTTGCCACGGGTGACACTTGAGCCTCATCAACTAGCTGAGTGCCCTTCTTAGACTTGTTCGCCCTCACCATGGGCTTCAGCTTCTCCGTGGCCTTTATGATCACCAAGAACAGCACCCTATAGAGGGCAACCATTCCAATGAGCACCCCGAGATCCACCCACTTGGAGTAGCTCATGTCCACCTGCCACGTGTCCCTCAATATGGTATCCCCATCTACGAGCTCGCCACGCTCGTTGGGCAACCTCAGACCGGCGAACTCGTTCTTGTAGAACCCTTGGTTGGCGTACCTGTGGAATGCTACGTAGTACATGGGGTATCTCCACACGGGCTTCGGCAGGTCGTCGGGTAACCTGAAGAAGCCACCGTTGAGCATCATGACGCCTTGGATCCCCGCTCCCGTTATGATGCCCATGAGGAAGTCGGGGACTACGCTCGCAACGATCATCATGAGGCTCTCGACCAGCATCATGCAGACGTAGAGGACGAGGGCGAAGTAGACGAAGTGGTCGAACCCTTTCTGGAGGCCAACGAGGTAGTACGCCATGGCTCCGGGTACTACCGAGATCAGGGCGAGGTATGGGCTTGAGGACATGGTGTTGGCTATCACGAAGGAGCTCACGCTGTAGTGCCCGTTCAATCTCTCCCTTCCGAAGATCTGAAAGCACAAAAAAAAAAAAAAAAAAAAAAAAAAAAAAAAAAAAAAAAAAAAAAAAAAAAAAAAATATATATATATATATATATATATATATATATATATATATATATATATATATGAAATTAGGACATTTATATAATGTATATATGCAATTTTAGAATGTTAATATGAAAATATACGTTGTAATATATTTTGAAATATATAATTAAATTTAAATGATTAAAAATTAGAATCAATTGATTAAAATTGAAAATTAACTTCTTAAAAATTAAATATATTAAAATATATTGATTGAAAATAATTTTTAATTAGTTAAAAATTAAAATACAACAATTATAAATCAAAATATATCAATTTAAAATAAAAATATACTAATATATTTTATTTTTTATTGATGGTAAATAATTTCACTTAGGATGTGATTTTCACTTATTGAAAATAATTTTTTTATAAAAAATAATTTTCATCGATAAAAAATTAAAATATATCAATTAAAATAAATAATTATTTATTTTTTTACTTTAATTTATACAGAGTAATATATAATCTGTAAATTTATCTCCCAATTACTCAGGAGAAATATGTACTGCTACTGTACCCTTATCTTCGTAGCATTTGCACAATGCCCTCGTGCATGAAGCATATTAAAGTTTTATGTCTGTCCGTCAGCTTAAGCTTGGAAATGAAGCTTAATTGTACGAATTAATTTTGGTTAGGAATTTAATTAACTATGACCTATAAGAACTGACATCCGATTAAAAAATTAAAAAAAATAATGAAAATAGATACGCTTGTCACGTAAATTTAGTCATTTGCAACAGCTTGTCATAACAATATTGGTAATTAATTTCATCGTTGAGATGATGGGAAGTAGAATTGATTTAGATTCAAATATTGAAATGTGAGATAAAGAAAAAGTATTTCTTTCTTGACTTTTTCCGTGAAAAATAATACATTCCTCTTTAGGACCTAATTCCAGGGGTATTTATATATGGGCAAGGTATATATCTAGCCACTTTGTAGGGGATGTATCTGCATTAATATCAGCCATTTAATTAGTTATACCAAGGATTAATAAGTAAAATTCCCTGAACTTTAATTAGGTGTGTGCATGTAGGAATTTCCAAACTAGGAGTGTTATTTGAATGTTTAATTTGAATGGCAAAGTCCGTTTAATTGGAAGCAATAAAATTTTGGTCAAGTTCGATTCCGTGAACTCACCTTCATGTCCTCCACAAACGAAGGGAATCCACCAATAGCCATGAAGGTCAGGAAGGCAGCAGTAAACATAAGCACCGAACCCCGGGCCTGAAATCGATTAGTTGTATCCAATATTCCAATCAGACATACACGTATATATATAACATTGTCGTCATATACATGTACATATATATGTGTGTGTGTGAGAGACTAACTAATCAGAGAAATTAACGTGGTAGAAATGTAATAATCTCACCTGTATGGATCTATAGCTATCTCCAATGTCGTAGAATATTGTCCCCAGACAAAGGCAGAGAGCTACGTAGATAGCAAATCGGAGCCAGTAGTATCCAAGATCCCTATACATGTTAACGAGCGATCTCCTCGTGAGGATTAGAGATTGTGTCAAAACGCCAGCTTGGCTCCTTTTCTTCACCGATGCCCCTCCCTGGCATAATTAATCCGAGCAATTAATTAAATATATAATTATTACAAACTCTAATATACGGAAATAATTAAAGTATACGTGAGTTAGTTATTTTTGTCGACAGTGGCCTCACTTGTTTGCTGATCTGACCAATGTGGCCCATGACTTGGCGGCGAACGTAAGACGACGTGTACGACTCCGTCAGGATCTCGATTGCTTCCGCTACGGTTGTTCGACCTCCGATCTCTCCTTCTTCTATGCCCTGAAATAGATACATAGACGTTTATATGTTTGATTGCGATGACACGAATGATTTAATTAGAATTTGAAGGGTTGGTTTTGCAGATGTTCGCACCTTGTCGAAATCCTTGTTGACCGTCCTCAGGTAGTGGTCCGATGGGTTTGTGAGGGATGGGCACGGGAAGCCGTTGACAGCAAAGAACTGAAAAGATCAAATTAAATACAATAGATTAGTATTTATATAATCAAATCTAATTTAGTCTTCTTATCTGATACTTTTGAGCTATCTGAACTCCAAGATGGAAGGACTGTTTCGCTGCCAACACACAATTTAACTGAATTTTCTGATAAATAAATAAATAAATAAATGGGAGGAATAATTATATGAAAAATTAATCACAAGAAGCTAATTTTTATGAGTATTAATATATCTGTAAAATTCAACCTTATAAATCAAAATCATTCTGATGAGATTTTTTTATGACAAATATCATGCAAATCTGCCATGTAAAATACATTTCTATATAATTTTATATAATCATGCAGAGATTTTATTTTTCCTTGAATCGTTTAAAAACTTGTTCTACACATTTCATTACATGATTGAATTTTTATTTTTTTAACTAGGAGATGATTTTCAACATGCATGGTTGATTTTTTTATTTTGATAAGCCAAAATTCTTTTCAGATAAATTGGAGGAAATTAATAATTTCGTAACATGAAACTGAAGGTAATGTAGGGTCGGGATTTGAAGTCGGATCCCGGTTAGCCAAGGCTCGTACAGCCAGCTGAGCGCGGGTGCACGACTTGCTTTTAGAAAAGCAAATGTTGTATCCCTCCTCCCCCATCCAAGTGGGGTGTTTGACCTGTCCGTATCCCCTCCTCCTCCCTCAAATCCCACAGGCTCACATTGATTATATATATACATATTATACATATTACTTTTAGATTTCACCTATAAGATCTTAATCATCCATTTGAGAAAATAAGACAAAATAGAGGGACGCGTGTTACTCATGAAATTTTGTATCCTTTTTTATAAGAAAGGATGTAGATTTTGAGGTGTTTGAAATAATTTCACACACACACACACACACACACACACACACACACATATATATATATATATATATATATATATATATATATATATGCAAGCATGCACGCAGGACATGGTTTATGTATACCTCGCCGGCCAATTCCGGCGGGCCAAAATAGATGGTCTTCCCATAGGCGAGGAGGCAAAGGGAGTGGAAGAGCTGGAAGGTCTCGGTGCTCGGTTGGTGGATGGAGGCGAGAACGGTCATGCCCTCGTTCCTCGCGAGGCGTACAATGCGGCTCATGACGTGGAAGGAGGCGGCGCTGTCGAGGCCGCTGGTGGGCTCGTCGAGGAAGAGGAGCTTCGGCCTGGTGAGGATCTCCAAGCATATGCTCACCCTCCGCTTCTGCCCGCCGCTAAGCCCCTTCACCGCCCACCCGCCGATCCGCGTGTCCGCGGCGTCCGCCAACCCCATCTCCCTTATGGTCTCCTCCGCTCTGGCTCTCTTCTCCGCAGTGGACATGGAGTCCGGCAGCTGCAGCCGCGCGGAGTAGCACACCGCCTCGAGAACCGTCAGAGTTGTCATGAGGATGTCGTCTTGCGTTACGTAAGACTGCACATCCAATTAATATGTAAGCCACTCGTTAAGATAACGTCGACTTTGGAGATTAATTAGGCGGGAAAATTCTCGTAGTAATTGGTTAACTAAATTCTCACCGAGGTGCCGAAAGCCAATCTCTGACAACGGCCATTGATCAAGATCTTCCCGGTCTGCCTTGTTTCCGACGCCAAGCGTCCTGCAACCAACACCGACGGATTGCTCATCGCGACAAGCGTCGCAATATTACACCCAAATCCGACAGATCAATGATCACTCCAATCATCACTATATATACGTGCACTGACAAGGTTATCATATATAATACTTATATTTTTATCCGTATCAAAGGTTAAGACGTACACTCCTTAACTGCATGTACGTACCATACAAAAAATTACCTTGGATCTTAGATATATATCAATTATGAAATTAAATAATTAACACGGTTAAGGCATGGAGTACCTGCAAGAGCGTCAAGCAATGTGGTCTTGCCACAACCAGATGGCCCCATGATGGCCAGCACCTTCCCTGGCTGGGCGTACCCGTTCAAACCCTGCAATATAGCTAGCTGTCGTCCACCGTCGCTCTCCGGCGCGATGACCCACAGGCCCTCCCACGTCAAGTACACCCCCTGCTTGTCCCCGCTGTCACGATTGTTCTCGTACCCGATCTCCGGGTCCGAATCGGAGCTCTCGATCTCGTTCCTCGCATCGTCGTAGAGGTCATCCGCCACCGGCTGCTCCTGTTTTTGGAAATGGTCGTGGTCGCCTTTGTGGCTGAAGCTGTAGACGAAGGACCCATCCAGGCTGTGGAGGGAGCCGCATGCGATGTCGACGTGCTGCGGGGTATATCGGCTACTAATCCGGCGAAGAAGATCAAGCATGATGCATCAATCACGCGAACCGACCCTCACGCAGATCTTATGGATCGACGCAGGTCAGATCATCAAATACACGATCAGATCACACGCGACAACACACGAGAGAGCTCCGCGCACGATCAGAACTTGTAAGGAGCAAATCAAATGCTCAGATCTGTTCGGAAAAAAAAAGGGTTGGCGGTGTATCAGTTCTCCATAGCTTTGATACCAAGACATGAAACCAGAGAGGAGAACAACTAAAAAACACTAATCGTATATTACGGCAGGAGTTCGTAACAGAGTTTATACAGACGCAGAAAATTTGGAGTAACACCCTCACATACCTGGGACTTTACAATGCAAATGCTAACACATCTGGGCACTCGATCGATCCATGGGGGTAGAGGAATACTTAATAGGTGGACGTGGGTATTAGACGTGGGGAGAGAAACCGTAGGAGTGGAAGAAGCTGTGGGTGCCAGTTGGTTGGGAATGGGCGTGCGTATTATGGAAAGGAGATTAGGAGAAGGTTGCAAGTAAATGGCGACTTGGTTCTTTATGTTGCGTCATCGACGAGAAGGCGAGGAAGGTGTCGTTGGGGTGCGCCAAGGTTGCGGCTTTGAGAGAGAGAGAGAGAGAGAGAGAGAGAGAGAGAGAGGGAGGGAGATGGGAGAATGTCGAAGGGAGACAGAGACGCGTGGCGATGTTGACTCTGATAAAACTTTAGTTGCCTGGATAATTTATTGATTAAGCAAGGTTGGGAACCACGGTAACAAATAGCAAAGTAAAGGCCTGGGATAACATACAGAAAAAGTTGCAAACTGCATTGAGCGAGGAGGATGTGCGCAGAGGATATCAGACTTTGATCGTCACTCTTACATTGTACTAGTGTTTATGGTGCCCACGTTTTGCTGTGGGAGGACAAAAATATGAGCTAGCTTGATACAATATTAACGTATAAGCACCAATAATTAATTAAATTATATCAATTAATGCATTGATTAATGGAGGGATAAATCTTTTTGAGAAGTTTGAACTCAGTTATAACTATGTTAGTTATTCCACTGTTCATATGTGAGAAAAATAAGTTAGAAAGAATGATGACTTACTATAACAACTTTTCGGTTGGTGCACATATATTATAATTGTTGATTTTGATGAAATAATAAAATATTTATAGATTAAAATTTCATCGGGAGGATAGGTATTTTAGGATTAGCTTTGGATGAAGCTTGGAAGCTCAATCTCAAACACCATGGTAGGTTGAAGGAGTTCATGGGAGAAAAGAATCGAGGAGCATGGGAGAAAGTTTGAAAAAAGAAAAATAGGATTAAATTTATTTTGTTGCATTTGATGTATATTTATTTACTATTTTTCTTTTCTTAGATATTTGTTAAAGAGTCAAAAATAATGTTAAGATACCTTAGATAGTTGTAAAGTGGCCTTGGAAAACAAATCCAACACATTAAGGCACCAAAATGACCAAGAGACATTGTAGGGTGCTGTCAAATTTTGCTAGGCATCAATCGGCTCCTTTGTAGCCAGTTGACTGATGGTTGGACATATCAACCAATTCCCTTATAGGGCGTCGACCTATGGTTGACTTATTTTGTGGAACGTTGGTTGTTCAATGTTTAAAATCCTTGAAACTTATGCCTACTTAATACTTTAATTACTTAGCTAATTAACCTAGGAAACCATACCATCTAGACGGCCAACCCCCATCTAAGGACCATCCAATCCCATTGTAGGGCGTCATTTGATACTATTTATCTGACAACCTATGACCTAGAATTTCCCATTTTAGGGATTCAAGACCAAAGACACCTTTTTTAGCCAAACTATCAGCCATCAACCAGCTAATACTGAACTCGACGACTAACTTTCGTTCAACCATTGAAGACCTACCTTGGTTACCGTCACTTGGTGTAGGGCGTCGATCATGACTTACGGCTGGTTGACTAACCCTAATCTGGCAATCCGACCAAGTGTCGACTAGCCTTTGCTATCTAACGAGTTTGCATTATTTTCTAAATTTCTGTTACAAGTTCTAACAACCATAAATATTCCTAGCGGATATATCTTACTCCTAAGCACTTTTAGAGTGTTCTTAAGCCATCTATAAATAGCTATGAATACTACATTGATTACACAAATCATAGATATAACATAGATACTGTTATGTCCCAAAACTTGAACCTAAGAATCTAGATTAAGTGCACCCACCAACTCTTGTTGGGTGTGAATGGGATTCAAGTAACTTGAAATTGAAGAAATGTGAGTTTGAGTCAACCCTGGTCAAATCTTAGAAAAAGCTATCTGGATGGAGTCAAATTAATATCATTGGATTTCTTTCCATGTACGCTTTTCAACGATATCTATTTTGTGAAAGTTCCATGGGCAAAAGTTCTTATTGAACTCTGTAAAATTTAGAAATCAACGACATCGATTTCATGCAAATTGAATACCATTAGCTTCTTTTCTGCGAGTCACATTTTTTGCATTTTGTAATATTTTAGTGGATTTTAAATCACATTTTTAATTCAAATTTTCTAAACGTAAATTAAGACTCAAACTTGAGATGTAAGATTAACACAATATTTCTCTCGACAAAAGAGTCCGATGGATTTCGTCGTACGAAAATTAAGTCTTTTAGGACCCGAAAATGTGAATACGTGAGTTGACGTTCATTCCATTTTTTTCAAAAAAATAAAAAGACAAAATATCTCTAATCCTAACCTTAATAGCCACGCTAAACCCCCTACCGGCCCAATTTCTTCAGCCGCGCTTAGTCCCCCACTCCACGAGCCTCTCTCTCTCCCCCTGCCCCCCTCCCTCCCCAACCTCTCTCACCCTCGCACGACCTCTCCGCCTCGTGACCTCAGGCGGCCCTTCGACGCCGCAACCGCCGCCGCTGCCCTCTTCAGCCTCTGGTGAGCACCTCTGCGCGCGCCCCAACGCCCCCCCCCTCCCGGTCTCGTTCTCTCTCACTTGTGCGTGTGTGTGTTGTTGCGTCCGAAAGAGAGATGGTGAGGGTAGCGATGGCGTGGAGTGGGTGATGGAAATGGTGGCGATGGCCGTGTGTGCGAGAGAGAGAGAGAGAGAGAGAGAGAGAGAGCTAGATCGGGGGATGTGCGTGTGTACGCGTGTGGGTTCGTGGGTGCTTGAGAAGGAGGAAGGAGAAGAGTGTGGAGAACGAGAGGTTGGTGGCGGAGCTATGCGGATGGTTGTGCATGAAAGGAGGAGAAGTAAAGAACAAGGAGGGGGATGGTGAGGGAGAGGGTGTTGATGATGGCCGTGAGAGCTCCCCTGCATGCGTTAATGGTGAGCACGCGTGTGCGTGCGTGGAGAGGAGAAAAAGCAAAGGACGAAGGCGGGCTGCGTACGAAAAGAGAGAGATGGGGAGAAAAAAGAGGGTGGAGATTTTTTTTTGTGTGGCTTACGTGCGCTGGATAGGAATGGAAAACAGAGAAAAAGCCAGAGGGGGGGGAAGCGAGGGAGAGGGGTTGGGGTAAGAGTCCTGGAGTTTCCATTTTTTTGTGATGGTATGCACATTGGTGGAAAACGGGAGAGACAGAGAGTCGGTGATTGGAGAGATCTATTTTTTCTTGCATATGAAGTAGTGTTACATATTTATGTTTATGTAAGAATGTATATAAGTGTATTAGGAACCTTATTGGGATAATATAATATCATATTTATTATTATTTATAAGCAAAATATATATAGATATGCTATTAATTTAAGTAATAATGTAATTATAATTTATCTAATGTTAATAGGACTTAGTAAATTAAAAGTTTAATTAACTTAATATATATGTTGAACATTACACAGAGTATATTTAACATCTCAAGCTAAGTATACTTACCTATACATATCATGAACTCTTAAGTTAACCTAAAATATTAATTATTGAATCCTTAGTTATAGCAAATTTAATTAAAATAATTAAGATAATTACAAGATAATTTAAGATAATAGTTGGTGAATTGAATTATGATAAATCTCCAAGGGAACCACCTGAACTTAAAATCAGTATAAATTTATAAAATGTGTTGGTTGTCTTGCACAATATGCTACGAGATAAAACCCTAATTACAACAACAAGATACCTAACACATCATTCTTTTTGGCGAAGTTTCCGTGGATAACAACATGGTTAACAAGCCAAGCTAAGATGAAATCAGTATGCATACAGGTGTTTTTCGAGTGTACAAGAGCATACGAGTGGTGTGTGCACACAAATTTCGATAATAACTATTTGACATCGCAATTTTCGTGTTTAATAGGTAATGGAGTACAGGGATCTCTGGGACCATTAGAGCATGCTCCAGAACCCACCCTCGCAACCCACAAGGTACATGGGTTCGTTCCCATTTTGATTCTGTTATAATTTTCGTTAATTGTTCCGTAACCTGTTCGCTCGCGTTTTGCCAGGGATTTACATCGAGCATCGACCACAGATTGAGCGAACCTTGATTACACGTGCTTTCAAGTAAAGTGTCCTTTCCTTTATTTTTTTTGCAACTTAAATTTCTCATTTATTCTATCTCATGAAGGTTTAGAGGCCAACCCACACAACTATTATCTTGCTACCCTCGTAAATTTTCTTAATTAGTAAATTAAGAGTTATTTGTGTAGTTAAGATAACTGTTAAATCAATTACGACAAATTGTTGAAATAAAATATTTCCTTTAGCCTTTGGACTGACGAATTAAATAGGGGATTCCTACTATTTTGATAAATGTAAATGAAATGATCTGCTTATGGATAGACAAGCTGCTTGAAACATAAGTTGCTTGTGTTAAATTGAAAAATTGGTAACT
Source organism: Thalassia testudinum (assembly GCA_037157565.1). NCBI lineage: Eukaryota > Viridiplantae > Streptophyta > Magnoliopsida > Alismatales > Hydrocharitaceae > Thalassia > Thalassia testudinum. The sequence continues at coordinate 1,542,606 of JAZHRO010000038.1, forward strand.
ATGCTCTATAAACCTTGTAGATAATTAGTAACTAAAATTTTAAATAAAAAAATCCTAGCAAATAAAATATCTACTGTGAATTGTTTGCAACACTATTTCCCGCATTATAAAGAAATAAATGTGGAAAATAAAATAGTGTTTAAAAATTTTTAAATAAAATACACTAAGTTGGAGAGTTGTATACCTTCTCAACACCTTGATCAAGACATGCAGTGCTTTGTATATCGCTGAGGCCAGTGTGTGGTTAGAAATGAATGATGTGATGGTAGATTAGTGAGTGTGAATAATATGATTCCGTCGGTGCAGGAATCATTCATCGGTATGGACTCTCTTCTGTAGGTAGTTGCATATTGTGTCATGACTAGGACAGGAGACAATGAGGCATGTTGGGTTTTTTTTTTTAAGGAATATCAGAGCAAATTTTATTCATCCCTCACTCTCAAGAGGCAAGCAAAATGACAGGGGGACCGAGCCTAAACCTGCAAGGTACAGGAGAGGGGGGGGGGCACGACTCTTGACCTATTACAAAGCATAAAAGCAAAATCAAGATAAGCAGGCCCAACTAAGAAAACCAAAAGGCAGCAAGCAGGAGAACCACAAGCGGTCAAGGGATTACATAAGGGAACTGGATTTTGTCCAATTGTTGTAAACACGTCTTGGAAGATCCGAGGCATTGTTGTAAACATTCCAATTGTCAGTACCCATATCATCAAGAGAGGAGGCAAGCATATTAGCAGTTGGACATATCTAGGATATGGAGTTGAATCTATGCTTTAGTTTCAAAATGTCTGAGTACTCCTTTCGAGTGCATGTACCAAGCCACCAAAATTTTGCCAGTTCACCAGTAGTGCAAAAGGGAGGAGTCAGATTCCAAATAAACAGCACACGAAGAGTGGAATAACAGTAAAAGTGTGGTGGATAGCTTTCAGCACCACACCTTCCTTACTGAGTTTATTAGCCCTACACGAAGCACCCATCAAAAAATCACAGTTTGAATTCTACAAAACCCAGGCCATAAAAGAGTAAGAGGCATCACTCTGTGCAGAGACATTAATTTTAACACCATCAGCAAGCCTAACCCATGTGACTGCAAAAGTAGACGAGCATTGTTGACAGAGCCAAGAAAATATGTCAAACTTATCCTAGTTATGAGCAAGTGTGACTTGTATTTGGTTAATAGAGAATTGACCATGTCTACATTTGTTTCTGAACCACCAGACATTGAACCAAATGAAGTTGATGAGGCCCTTGAGCAGACGCTTCTTAGTTATATTAGCATGGGTTTTCATAATGTGAAAGAAGAGACAAGGGTGAGCAATAAGATTTTTAGAGAAGACCCAATGGGAGACCTAATGGACAAGTTCAGTCTGGGAGATGTGCACGATGGACTCCATCTTTGGGGATGAGTGATAGCAAGAGCACTTGGAGGCAAGGGAGATACCAAATTTGATAATATTGCCATCCGTGGGAAGCTTGAGAAGGAGAATTCTCCTGGTCGATATACAGATATGGAGAAGGATCACAGATCTTTGGTAGCATGGTCTTCTTGAAAAGAATGAAAGTTTGAGAAATAAGCAAAAGCGACAGTAAACTTACCAAATGGGCTAGTAGTCCAAATGGGAATATCCTTTCCATCATCAAGAGTAGTTTGTAGAGTTTGCATCTAAATTTGTTGGGGAATATAAGATAGAAGGAGTGATCCTAAGTGGAGTTGAGAAAGCCTTTGATATGTATCAGAGAAGAAGCAACAGAACCAAGGAGGAATTCCTTAAGGACAGAGTTGCCAATCCACAAATCTAATCAGAAATCTGCAACACCTTCATGGATTTCCCACCGAATCAAGGGTTTCTTCTTGGTATATGTCTCCCAAAGAAGCTATTGTTGGGCTAGCTATTTGGTGTACCTCGTCGAATTCCACCCTAAGTCTGGTTAACAGAAAATTTCAAAAAATTTCTTTAGAAAAGGGATAATCTCAAAAGATAAATATATTTCTATTTGAACAAGAGAGAGTGGAATTGAATAATCAAATAAGAATTATTGGATTGTCCTTTACCTCTACAACAAGCCAAATTGATACACAATTCCTAGTTAGATCTTGACATTTTAGTGAGCTCTTTAACTCACGTTGACCCCATTGACTTCTAACTAGAAGTTAGTAGATCTACAAGACTACACCGACTACAACGGTTGTTACTTTATTTCAAGGTAGTATTTTTTTGTAATATGTTTATTTCTTAAACTTCTCTTCGTCGGTGATGCGCTTTCTTCTTTTACAAGCATCATTGAAATTTGTAACGCACTCTGTTTAGTTATTTCTCTTGGATTACTATTTCTTTTCATTCTCTAGTTTGTGAATGAAAATGCAAATATTTAGATATTTTCTTAATTTTATACTATTTTTACTTGGTTAATGCACATACATTTTTTGTTTTGTAAGATTATAGAGATCCAGGTTAGATCTGAATTACCGACTCGATCCCTCAAGGTTGGGTTGTTACACCCTCACCTTGACCTCCTCTGCCCCTACCACCCGCCCTATACCGCCATCGCCTACACGCGACATCTTTCAACTCCCCACTTCTTGCACTTACAACCACAGATATCATCAACTCCTTAGTTGATCAATTGGTCTCTAATTCTGGTTAATTTCACTGGCCAATTCTAGTTAACTTCACCACAAGCCAGCTTTCGTTTTGATATCCAACTGTGCAATATTGATTCCTTTGATTCCAAAATTTGTTCTTTGGGCTTCAGAATGGAGCCGGAGAGGCGCCATAGCCACCATGGCCATGAAAGGGGACCATCCAGCGACATCGCCACCCCTTTCATAAAGCCGCAGTTCTTCAGCATCATAAGCGGGAGCTCTGAGGACGACCCCGACGAGGAGGAGACGAAGATGGAGTGGCTCCGCTCCCAACTCATCGGGGACGACGTCGAGTTCGACACCCCGTTCGGGAAGAGGCGCCTCACCTACGCGGACCACACGGCCTCCGGGAGGTCCCTCCGCTACATAGAGGAGTACATGGCCCAGAAGGTGCTCCCTTACTACGGCAACACCCACACCGACGACAGCCACGTCGGCCACGTGATGTCGATGATGGTGCGCGACGCTGCGCACTATGTGAAGAAGTGCATGGGTGGTGGACCCGATGACGTCCTCCTTTTCTGCGGCTCGGGGACCACCGCCGCCATCAAGCGCCTGCAGGAGGTGATGGGTCTGGCGGTTCCTTCGATCTTGAGGGAGCGCGTGCTCCAGACCCTGAAGGAGGAGGAGAGATGGGTCGTCTTCGTAGGCCCCTACGAGCACCACTCCAACATACTCTCCTGGAGGCAGAGCCTCGCGGAGGTGGTGGAGATCGGGATGAACCAGGACGGGCTCGTGGATGGATACGCCCTCAACAGGGAGCTCAACAACCCCAAGTACCATGGACGGCCCAAGTTGGGCTCCTTCTCCGCCTGCAGCAACGTCACTGGTATCTACACCGACACCCGTTCTCTTGCTCGCCTTCTCCATCGCCATGGTGCCTTTGCTTGCTTTGATTTTGCAGCAAGGTATATATATATATAAATACATATATGCTTACTTGTTGATTGGTTGACTTATGAATCAATTATATCTCATGCATGCTTGCATACTTTAATTAGCGTTTACCAGTCAATTGATTGCCATGTGTGTATTTCATGCGTTTCGTTTATATACAGTGGACCATACGAAGAGATCAGCATGCGATCAGGAGAGGAAGATGGGTACGACGCTGTGTTCCTAAGCCCTCACAAGTTCCTGGGAGGACCCGGAACTCCCGGAGTCCTTCTCGTGAAGAAAGACTTGTACTTACTCAAGTCATCTCCACCGTCTACTTGCGGTGGTGGGACCGTTTGTTATGTGAACGGATTCAGCGAGAAGGTTTGCCTACGCATATATATACTTACTTGCCTAGCTAGAAGCATATATGCATGATATGATTATAGTTTATTAAAGGAATAATTAGTATAACGATCAATGAGTCAATTTTATATAGCTTGGTGTGAATACAGGATACGCTATACTATGAGAACGTGGAAGAGAGAGAAGACGCAGGAACGCCACAGATCACACAGAAGATAAGGACCGCGCTAACGTTTTGGGTGAAGGACTATATTGGGACAAACCTCATCGACCTCCACGAGAGGCTCTACATAGAGGTGGCCCTCAAGAGGCTTCTCCCCAACCCCAACATCCACGTCCTCGGCAACGCACACGCCAAGAGACAACCCGTCCTCTCCTTCCTAATCTTCCCCCTCAACACCAACGACGTCGAAAGCAACAGCATATCATCCTCTTCACGAATCGGAAGTACTCCAAGCACTTGTAATAATCATGGTGGTACTAAAGGAGGGATATACGAGAAAGGAATGCCACTCCACGGACGCTTCGTGGCGAGGCTCCTCAACGACCTCTTCGGCATACAAGCACGCGGCGGTTGCGCGTGCGCGGGCCCCTACGGTCACCGCCTCCTCAACATAGACGAGGGCCTCTCCCTTGCACTGAGATCTGCCCTTAAGAACGTATATCAATTATTCATACCTTACCTAGTTGTTAATTTTGTATAGCTTGACCTTAATTATTACCAAATATTCATTTATTTAACTAGCATTTAAAGTGCTTCGTTAATTAATTATATATGTCAAATACTTTGAACTAATTGGCTTTTAAATTAAAACTCTCGAAGGGTTACGAGGGGTTGAAACCAGGGTGGACGAGGGTGAGCTTCTCCTACTACATGTCCAAGGAAGAGTTCGCGTTTGTCCTCGCGGCCATGGAGTTTGTAGGGGAGTACGGCCACCGCTTCCTCCCTCTCTACCACTTCGACTGGAAGACCGGGAACTGGACCTTCCGCAAGCGCGCGATCAAGTTTCAGCTCATGAGGGAGGAGCTCACCAACGCTCTCGGCGACTTGTCTATCCCCGACGACGGTGCTCTTGCACCCCGCCAGGCCTCTAGTACTAGGGGAGTGTGGCCACTGGAACAAGGAGTGGACGTCAAGTTAGCAGTTTCCAATAACGATGGCGACAAGAATGGGTTTGTTTCCTACATGGAGGCCGCGAAGAGCATCGTAAAGATGCTGCCGGAGACTACCGTGGCTCGCAAGATACCCGGGGATGTCGATCACAGCCTCATCCTCTTCAGAATTTGAGGAAAATATCCAATGTGGATAGTGACAGGCTTTATAGCATTTGGATGATGGTATACGTTAGCAAATGGGATCGGAGCGCTGCTTTCCGTGGGAATGTATCGGATTCAGCGTGGAGAATCCATTAGCCTTTTCTAAAGCAAGGCGTGCTTTTTGTCGTGCATTCTTCGGTTTGTTTTCTTTTTTTTGTTTTGTTTTTTTTTGGTTTCTGTTGCTATTTGTGAATCTGAGATGGCAGTTTGTATTTAAAAAAATATATATATATATATATATTTGGTGGATTTTGGTCTTGTCTCGTTACCTTTTTTGTGCTTAAAAAAATTGACTCTTTTTTTAAAAAGAAATAAAAGAAAAAAAAAATGTTGCAAATTGCAGGTAGGGTTGTGTAATTATTTTGTTATTGTATAAATTAAGGAATTTCTTTTGTTTGGTTGTCAAGACAATTGTTGTCTTTAACCTGTAATTAATTAGTTGATCTTGTTTTGATGATTTCTTTTAACAGGTAATCCTATACATTTATGAGAATGATGCATCTCGTTGGCCTGTTAACTTGAACAATTGAGTTGATGGGTGGGTATCAATGTACAAGAAATAATGATGTTTAATGGATGTTCATCAGTAACACAATACTATAGAATTAGTTATTTTTAGAATCAAGAATTTCCCTTTTAAAATCAAGTTCCTACGTGATTAAAGAATTTCAAAGTCTATCACCGCATCATGGATGTTACGTGTGTCATACCTCAAAAATATTCTTACATAGGAAATTCACAAAATCGAGTATTTTGGGCAGTTACCTTAGGTCCATAAGTCTCATACCCTTTTTTTTTTCCTTAAATGGGAGCATGTCTATTTACCCCCACTCCCTGGCGGCCAAAAAAGGGGTGGGGGGATCAAATCAAAATCTATCCGGTACAAAGAAAAGAAGCAGAACATAACTCGTAGCTTATTATAAAAAGAAAGTAAAAACAAACACACAACACTAACACCACATAGGAAAAACAAGCGGGCCACGACCCATGCCCAAAAACAAAAGATCGGAGAAAGCAGCAGACAGTGGCACCAAAGCCTAAGTCAGGAAATCACATAAGGCATCTGAATTTTATCCAAAAGAATAGTGCCTTGGATGTGCATAGGCAGATCCCTAACATTGGAAAGAAGGGACCACTAATCCAAGCCCAGAACCGCTACCTTAGTAGCTAATGCGTTGGATGAAGGGTGAATGTATGCGAAAGGGGCAACCTGGTTTTCGAAGCCACTCAAATTTTCAAACTCCATATTGATTTTCCAGGGCAAAGGAACTTTCAAATTCCACCAAAAATGTAAAAGGGTGGAATCGATCTCCAACTGAATCCTAGGGTGCTGAGGGGTGGTAGCCAAGAAATGCTTGATTGCTCTAAGAAGGGCTACATTATTATCGGAGATCCCAAGTTTGACGTGGGTGGCCTTCAAAAAGTCCCCATTGCAATTACGCATAACCCAAGAAGCATGAGTACAATGCAAGCCAGAAATCGCAGCTAAGTTAACCTCGACCCCCTCTGCAGGACGAGTCCAGGACACCTCAAAAGTCTTCAGGTGCTGTCTTTTAAACCACAAAGACATTTAAAATTATCCCAATTATGGCTGAGGACTTAATTAATCCCGTTAGAGTTGAAACCCTCATTTCTGTATTTGTTCTTGACCCACTAGACATTATATCAAATGAAACAGATAAGGCCCTTAAGAAACTTAGCTCTCCGAAAATTGGCCATAGATTTCATGATACAGAAATTGGGATAGATGGACAGAAGCAATAAGATGCTTAAAGACGATCCGATTGGAGATCTGATGGACAAGCTCACTCGTAGAGAAAAGGTGCAAAAGGGTTTCCTGAGCAGGAAAGGAAGACCAAAACCAACATTTAGATGGAAGATTAAACCCTAACCTAATGATGTTATTGTTAATGGGAAGCTTAAGATGAAGAATTCTCCACGTCAACATGGAGATAGAGAGAGGCATGTCAATCTTCCAAATCTCTTTCATGTAACCAATCTCCTGACCCTTGGGGAAATTGGAGAGAAATGCAGAGGCCGTGTAGAAGGAACCAGAGGAATTGGGGGACCAAATAGGGATGTCCGGAGAACTATCTAAAGTAGTCCGAAGAATATGAGTTTTTATGTTGGTAGGTAAAAGGGTAAACTGGGGAATATCAGGAAGATGATCAATCATGTCCTTGACAAGAATAGGAGTTAGTTCGATGGACTCGGGAAGAACACTTTTGAGAGTTGTGTCACCAATCCAAATATTGACCCAGAAATCCACAGCCCCTTCATAAACCTCCCAGCGGATGAGGTGCCTCATAGAGAGGAAAGTCTCCCAAAGGATGTGAATATGAGCAGGGTGAGGGCGAGAGGTAGTGAAAAAATTGCCATAAAGATGTTTCATAAAGTCCGCAAAGGGCAAATTAGAGAAAAAAATGTTCCACACCTTCATCTTAAGAGCCTGAACGAAGAGACCAAGGTCGTAAATACTGAGGACACCATGAGATATGGGTTTGGAAACTTGCTTCCAAGCAACCCAGTGGTATTTATGTTTGGAAGAAGAGGATCCCCAAAGGAAGTCCACAATTTGCTCTCTAACCTTTTGATCATAGCCCTTGGGACATCCAAAACAGAAAGGATATAGACAGGCATGGAAGAGAGGAAATGTTTGATGAGGAGAAGTCTAGAGGCATAGGATAAGTGATTGGCTTTCCAACCAGCCAATTTAGCGTTGATTTTATCAACAATAGGGGAAAAATAAGAGATCTTTACACGACCGGGGAAAATAGGGCAACCCAAGTAAGTGAAAGGGAAGGAGCCAATCTGCCAACCCATAAGATGAAGAATGTGATTAAGTTTTCCAGAGGGAAAATGCTTGCCAAAAAAGTAGAAGCTCTTCATATGATTAAGGCACTGCCCAAAATCAGTCTCAAAGGATTGGATAAACCTAGAAAGATTGGAGATCGAATGTACATTGCCTTTGAGAAAGAGGACAATATCGTCGGCATACAGGAGAGCAAGGGGAACCAAGTCACCATGAAACACTAACTCTTTAATGCCCCAGATGAAAGGTTCCATGAAGAGATCAAACAGCAGGGGAGAAAGAGGGTCGCCCTGCCTAAGACCCCGAGATACACGAAAAAAGGAAGAGGAAACTCCATCAATGAGGAGGGAAGATCCTTCATGATGAACGAAACCTCTGACAAGATCAATAACCCTCTCAGAAGAGCCTAATCTCCGAAGGATGTTAAAAAGAACATTCCATTCAACCCTATCACAAGCTTTCTGGAGATCAAGTTAGATAATGATATTGGAACCAAACACTTTCTTATCAATGCACTAAGCAAGCTCAAAGGTAATAGCAATATAGTCAAAAATGGAACGACACTTAACAAAACCGGTTTGTTTAGGAGAGATGAGCTTAGGAAGGAGACCAGCAAACCTATTAGCCAAAATGCCAGAGGAGATTTTGTAAATGTTGTTGCCAAGGCTAATGGGACGATAGTCAGAGAGGTCAGCGGTATTCCTTTTTTGGGGAGAAGGAAAATGAAGGTATTGTTGAAAGATTTGGATCCCTTCCAATTATCGAAAAAGGAAGAAATTGCAAGGGTCAAATCATCCTTAATCAGGTTCCAAAAATAGCTGAAAAATTCCGCATTAAAACCATCAGGACCCAGAGTGCGATTGACAGGCATATGAGAGAGAGTGTGGTAAATTTCCTCTTGAGAAGGAGGGGTGGAGAGAAAATCCGAATCTTACTGAGTCTCTAGGGGAGAATAAGGTCAATCATCGAGGACAAGCTAGAAACATGATCCGATGTAAGGAGGTTACTATAAAAATCAATAATGGTATTAGCGGCAACCTCCCAAGAGCCATTACCAATGGACGAGGTGAGATTGGAACGAGATTCTTTAGCAAATCTTCTTTTAATGGTAGCATAGAAGAATTTGTTATTACCCTCCGCACATATCTACAAGAAACTCGACTGCATCCTTCTGAACGCTGAAGCTCTCCCCCTTTTCTCCTTTGGATCCTATGTTTGCAGAAGGAACTCAAACCACTTACCCATGATTCTTTGTTCCTCTCCCAACTCCCCCTCCAAGCCTTGTCCCTTTCGTTTCTAAAATATGTGGTTTAGGGACCCACCTTTTCGCTCTTTGGTGGTGGACACCTAGAATATGGCTGATTCCCATCCATTGGCCGACCCCTCTCTAAGATTTGCGTTAAACTCTCCATTCTTAAGAGGACTCTTATCTAATGGAATGGGACGACTTTTGAGGACATTCATTCCATTATAAAAAACCTTGAGATTCATAGAGATGATGTGGATTCTAAATTAGCATCCCAATGGGATGACAATCCCTCCACGGAGCTCAATGACATCCAAATCCAACTAGATGATGCCCAAGCAAAGCTCATAAGTCCCATACCTTATAAATGGTCAATATCAATTTTTCTTATTTAACTTGAGTCTAGGTTAGAGTCGTTGCACATAGTCTCAAAGTCATGAACCAATCAAAGATGTGATCGTAACTGATTGATACCATAAAGTGATCGTGGGAGGCACCCCTAAAACTTGTATGAGCTACCTTTAAAATCCCATGTCACCTCGTAATTGATTAATCGATTGATTATATAAATCCTAACAAGAACGTCAAGATTTCGAGTGGTAGAGACTGTGACACTTCAAAAATAATCCCACATAAGAAACTCATGAAAATGAGTTGTAGGATATAAAGGACTGGAAATTACTAATTGACGATTTAGACAAGCTGAGCACTTTAGGTGGTTGCCTTAGGTTCATTAGGCCTATGCTCAATGAATTCTTAAGGTCAATTTTGCTTATTTGACTCGAATTTAGACTTGGCTCATCTAGAACATGCATGGCTTCCATGTGGAACCTAATTACAAAGGTAAAAGGGACATCCAGTGTCCTGTATGCATGTGTCTTTGAGTAAGTCCTGAATGGACTTAAGCAAGACAAAGATATGCTTTTTGATATTGTTGCTGCTTTAGGGGATGCGTCGAACCAATTCATTTGAGGTACGTCCAAGTTATGTGGACTAGTTTTTTCCTTGAATACCTCTTACAAAGAGAGGGAAACATCTAAATCGATCAAGCACACTCTTTGAGTACCTTACCTGTATTAATATAAAGATCCCTTTCCTTGAATTAAGTTATACCTGGCAAAGCTCAGCCAATATTTTCTCTGTAGAAAGAGAAACTTTTAGATTATCTGATATGAGGGACAAAATTACCACGTATCCTCTGAATTGTAGGGGAAAGGTCAAATTTCCTATTTAATACCTCTTCCATATCAAAAACAAAGACAAGCTTCACCGCCTTGGTTTTTTTCTTTTCAAAGGTCAAAAGATAATATGTCAAGTTAACAAGTTAACTTTGATTACTTGGCTCAGTTCTCAATATTTCCTGGTTTAGAATTGACATCATAAAAGGCAAAGCTACAGACTGCTGCAGAGCTTAGTAAAGAACTTAAGCTCTCACATAAAAGAAAATTTTAACTAAAAGACATGTAATTATCTCAAGTCCAACATCAGCTTATCCAAAGTAGAAATAAACTAATTTACTCAAGAAACTTGCTGGGTAAGCAATCTCACATTACAGGCAAAGTGATGCTCCACCTCTTATTTTCGGATGCTATTGTGGAGGGGATTAAAAACAAGATCATTTCAATCCACCGATGCATGTGGCTAATACGGCCAATGTGTTAGACTTAATAATTTTGGGATAATTAGATCGTTTATCTATGTAGAGTTAGCTTTGAGAAATTGAAATAGCTATGGCCATCTATTATAACCAGGGCATCAAACGTCATTTAAGACGTCTAGGAAGTAGTCCAGACGTCTGGTCAGACGTCTGGAATTAAATTTTTTTGGCGGACGGGTTCGCATCTGCGCGCATGCACGCACAGACTGAACCCGCCACCCTCCTTCTCTTTCCTCCCTCCAAACAGCTTTTTCTCTCTCTCTCTCCCCTCGGCGCCCTTCAAATACCCCTCTCCTCTCCCTCACCCTCACTCCACCGCCTTCTTCTTCTTCTTCTTCCGGTCAGCGAGAGTGTAAGCGGGCGAGGGCAATCGCAGCGGCTGCTGTGAGTGCGTGGGAGGAGGGGCTGCTACGAGAGGGAAAGAGAGCTCGATCGTGAGGTTGCGAGCTTGCCGGAGAAGCCAGGGCCGGCCGGCGGTTGCGCAGCAGGCACGTGGTGCTGGGGAGGAGCTACTGCAGCTCAGGCAGCAGGCAGGTGCGACACGACACGGCCGTGCGCTGTGGGCGGAGGACGAGGAGGTCCTAATTCTGGGAAAATTTCCCAGAATCAGACGTCTGGGCATACGTCCAGATGACGTAGGAGACGTCTAGAGGAAGGTTCAGACGTCTGAAAGGTACAATATTTTTACCTTCCTTCCTTTTTTGCGTGTACGGCCATGCAGCCGTTCCGCCAAAGAGTCCTGCTCATTTCGTGTTGTGGACGATCGCGTGTGTGTGCAGAACCCGTTCAGGTAGGCGCAAGGGCACGTCATCCCACACAGATCGGACTTCTGGGCACAGCACCAGACGATGGAAAGGGTCTCCAGACGTCCGAGGTGATAGTCGGACGTTTGGAAACTAAGTCTAGACGGTTCAGCGAGCTTCTGGACATCTGAAGAACCGCGCAGATCAAGGTATGACCTGAGCCATCATTAAGACGTCTGAAACTTCTTCCAGACGTCTGATTTTGGGCAGACTTGTCATTTTTGACCCGTTTAGGGTCCGTTCAGAGTCCATTTTTCGCGTTTCAAGTCTCGTTCTTCTCAGATTTAGTTCCTCTACCTATTTACAGTAATTGTATACTGTTCTGAGTAGCTCCTTGTATTTGATCCTTGTGTTAGGACCCCGTTCCGTTGCAGCTCTGGGGGTTGCGGAGGCCCGCGAGCTTGCCGATTACGTCCCCAATACTCTCGATTTTGCAGGTAGAGTGGCCCTTTTAATTATTTAACAAAAATTATGCACTTGTGAAATAATTAATAGAGTCTAGGGTATTGCATGAACCCTAGGACTGAAAAACTAGATTGAATGATAGATCCTAGGGTAATGCATGAATCCTAGGACTGGAAAACTAGATTGAATGATAGATCCTAGGGTAATGCATGAATCCTAAGACGGGAAAACTAGCTTGAATGCATATACATTGTAGTCTTGGAAAAGTAGAAAGGAAACGATAACTGCCTGTAATTGGTTAACAGTTGCCTGATTATGAATGAATAATTACGGTTGGGAACATGGGCTATATAAATATAAAGCTGAAATGATGAAACCTAAATTGGCTGAGTTGAAAGAGCACGAACCCTACGGGGAATTAGGAGTAGAACTCTTGGAAAGTGAATGGAATAGAATTGGGGAAGTGAGCTGGCCCTTGGGTACGGAGTACCAAGGAGAGCGACTGTCCCCCCCTGTTTAGTGTAGAGCGGAGCTAGCTGCCCCAGGGACCCGGGGTTAGGTCTGGCCACTTTGTACCGACTTTTGGCCCTCGTGTATACAATACCGAGGAGAGCTACTAGTGTAGGGAGAGCACTAGCTACCCCACGGGCCCCGGGGTTGTGCTAGCCCTCCTACACCGACTTGTTAGGCCCACTGGGCAAACCAGGGTAGTCAGGCGAGGGTACGCAGACTGTGGAGGGGCAAGACCCCTGTTTGGTTACTGTGGAGGGGCTGGACCCTGTTACTGAGAGGGCTCTTCCCTATACTGGTTCCGTGTTGTGCTTTGGGCGCACCCGTTAACGGAAACGATTGACCGCATGCCAGTGCGGGGTAGCTACCCGTGCATTTATCGCACGTACCGTAGTCACTGTTACGTCTGCCAGCGACCTTGGGGTGGTTGACTGAGGGTAGGACCACCACGGGGGACTCTCCCAGCCAGGAGAGCACCACGTGTTACTTCTACTTTTCGGAAAAGACTGAAATCAATATCGTTCCCACGAGGAACATTCAAGATCAAGAGAAGAATCTGAGGGATAATTCAATCACGAGTAAACACAAAATATAAAGAAAGAAATTAAAAATATAACAGCTACTGTCCCCCTTACTATTTCTTAGCTTTTAGTTGCCACTCTACTCAGCGTTTCGTTAACGTGTCACCTTTGTCACCTTTTCAGGACCAGGTGTTGAGCAGCGAGAGCCAGCGGCTGCAGAGGGTGCTGGGCCTAGTAGAGCCCAGTAGTTTCTACTTGTGTAGTACCCACTGTACTTTTCCTTCTGTTGTAGTGAGTAGTTTTTGTTAACCCTGTACTCTTTCGTTGTAAGCATCATATTTCGTACATGTTTATTTCTTTATGTTGTGGTGGTGCTATACTGTAGTAGTTCTTTTCTTTATTGCTGTATTTTGTTACTGCTAGTTATATGCATGGTGAATGTGGTTTATTTTACTGCTCTTTTGGTTACTTTCTTGTTAGATGACTGGGTTTTGGGATTAGTCGAGTCAGTTCGATTCTCGTGCCTCGTAGGGATTCGGGAATCAAGTCGTAACAAGATGGTATCAGAGCAAGGTCGTCTCGAGAAGTGAACCAACTGACTGGAAAATAACCAATTCATGTGTCTGTAACTAGAGTAGCCACCACAACATTTTTTTTGACATAATCTCTTAGACTTCTTCGTTAGATATTGTTTTATATTGACGTGTTTCCTTTCTGTTTTCGCGTCTCCTTGCAGGCGATGCCTCGACGTCGGACTAGCGAGGCAGGCCGCGGGCACAGTCGAGGATGAGGTCGGAGGGGTGGATGTGTTGAGGTCGACGTTTCAGTAGACCAGCCACTACTCTCGGGCATTCAGGCCCAGGACCTCGCCCAGCAGATACGGGACATAGTGCGAGAGGAGCTCCACCCGTCGCCTCGAGCGCCTCTCCCTGGGGCTGCGGAGGGGGAGTCATCTGTGGGACCACGCAACGGACGTGGCGCTGGACGCGGGGGAGGGGGTGGGCCGCCACCGCCCCCACCTTCCTCCGACACTTCTGTGTACGAGTCTTCTTTACCTGGAGGTGCACCAACATCTCCACTGTAGCGCCACTTCGAGCTTTTCGGACAGTTCCGGAAGCTGAAGCCCCCCTCCTTCAAGGGGGATGAGGACCCGACCGAGGTGGAGGACGAGCTCGAGCAGATCGAGAAGGTTTTTGACACCCTTCGCCCCTCGGTGGAGTGCCACGTGGCCTTTGCCACGTACCAGCTGGAGAGAGCGGCACACAGGTGGTGGAGGGCGATCAGGGGACAGGAGAGGGACGAGCCGACCTGGGACCGGTTCGTCACCCTCTTCTGCGAGAAATACTTTCCCCAGACATGGCAGGACCAGAGGAGGCGGGAGTTCCACACTCTCTACCAGGGGACGATGACCGTGAGCGCGTACCGCACGCGTTTTCTAGAGCTGTCTTGCTTCACAGCGACAGCAGTGGCCACTGAGGAGGAGCGCCTTTGGAGGTTCACCAAGGGGCTCCGGCCTACGATTCGGGGGTATGTCAAACCCCTGAAGCTGCCTACGTTCTCGAGGGTGGTGGAGGTAGCTATAATATACGAAGAGACCAACTCATTCGCACAAGATACTGACAGTGGGCGGAAGAGGCCCTATCAGCCAGACTTCTCACAGGGTCGGTGAGAGAGGGGACACGTGGCGCCCGCAGGAGAGCCGTCACGTTTTGCAGGGCCATCAGTGGCCTTTGGGGGCCCTCAACAGGGGCTAGTTGCTAGCATCGGACCCCCGCCTAGCCGACAGCAGGGACCCACTGAGGGCGAGAGTCGGGTTCCCCTCTACTACCAGTGTGGCCAGCCGGGCCACATCAGGAGGGACTGCCCGTCTAGGGCAGGAGGTCAGCAAATGCATCCCGCGCCGAGCACTAGAGGGCGAGCAGGAGGCCGCGGTTTCCAGGTGCAAAGAGGAGGACAGCAGAAACGGGGAGGGTACCGGCCAGCAGCTACCCGTCCGACGCAGAGTGTGGCTGCTTCGTCCGCAACTAAAGCTGAGGGGCGTATCAAAGCCCTAACACACAGGGATGCCAGGGCTTCGGGATTAGTGGTGGCAGGTATGGTTTTAGTTTCCGGTAGACTCGTTTACACACTTTTCGATTCTGGTGCTACGCACTCGTTTGTCGCCGCCAGTTTCGCGGTTAGTCTGGGGCAGGATCGTGTGCTGTTAGAGGATCCGTTCGTGATCAGAGGTCTGAGTGGTCAGTTGTTTGTAGATGAGGAAGTATACACGGGTTGCGAGGCCAGTATTGGGGGACACATCCTTCCCACTGACGTGATTATGATACAGATGGAGGGCTTTGGCGTAATTCTGGGGATGGACTGGCTGTCCACTTACCACACCTTGGTGGACTGTTTTGAGAGAAAGATCGTCTTCTCCATACCGGAGTTGCCTTCTTTCATGTTCCACGGGCAGCCAGTGGACGGATGATTCAGGTGCATTTCTGCACTTCGGGCGGCGAGACTTTTGAGCCAAGGGTGTGAGGGCTTCCTAGCTTGTGTGGTGGTAGAGCCCAGCCCTGTGGCGGACTTCCAGAGTATCCCGGTGGTCAGAGAGTACCCTGACGTGTTCCCAGACGAGTTGCCAGGACTACCGCCCGAGCGTGAGATCGAGTTTGAGATCTCACTAGCACCAGGGACCAGCCCCATCTCCACAGCACCGTACAGGATGGCACCACTTGAGCTGCGAGAGCTCAAGTCACAGTTGCAGGATGTTACGAATAGGGCATCAGACGTAGTTTAAGACGTCTGGGAAGTGGCCCAGACATCTGGAACACTTTCGAGACGTCTGGTATTAAATTTTTTCGGCGTACTGGTTCGCGTCTGCATGCGTGCGTGAGCAGATTGAACCCGCCGCCTTCGTTCTTCTCTTTCTCTCCCTGCAGGCGCCGCTTTTCCTCCTTCTCTCTCCCCGCGGCTGCCTTATAAAAATGCTTCCCCTCTCCCTCACCCTCACTCCACCGCCTTCTTTTTCTTCTCCCTGTCTGCGAGAGAGCGCGCGGGCGAGAGCGGCAGCAGTGACTGCTGTGGGTGTGTGGGGACGAGCCGTTGCGAGGGGAAGAAGGAGCTTGATCGCGAGGGTGAGAGCTTGCCGGGGCAGCTAGAGCCGGCCGGTGGGAGAGCAACGAGCGTGGGGTGCCGTGGAGGAGCTGCTGCAGGCAGAGAGCGAGAAGGGGTCTGATTCTGGGAAAATTTCCCAGAATCAAACGTCTGGGCTTACGTCCAAACGACGTAGAAGACGTCTGGAAGAAGGTCCAGACGTTTGACAGGTATAATATTTCTTATCTTCTTTTTACGCGTGTACGGCCATGCAGCCGTCCGCCGCGTTCTTCTGCACCTCTTTGAATTGAGCGGGTGTGTGTGTGTGTGTAGGAGTTGTTCGGGAGGGCGTGAGGGATCGCCATCCCACACAGATCAGAATCTGGGCACAGTACCAGACGATGGAGAGGACCTCCAGACGTCCGGGGTGACAATCGGACGTCTGGAAACTAAGTCTAGAGGATCCAGCAGACTTCTGGACGTCTGAAGGACTGCGCAGACCAAGGCATGGCATGATAGACCTTTTAAGACGTCTGGAAGAAGTTCTAGACGTCTGATTTTGGGCAGACTCGTCATTTTTGACCCGTTTAGGGTCTGTTCGGAGTCCGTTTTCCGTGTTTCAAGTTTCATTCTTCCCAGATTTATTTCCTCTACCTGCTTACAGTAATTGTATACTGTTCTGAGGAGCTCCTTGTCTTTGATCCTTGTATTAGGACCCTGTTCCATTGCGGCTCTGGGAGTTGCAGAGGTGCGCGGGATTGCCGACCATGCCCCCAGTACTCCCGATTTTGCGGGTAGAGTGGCCTTTTCAATTATTTATCAAATGTTATGCAATTGTTAAATAATTAATAGAGTCTAGGGTATTGCATGAACCCTAGGGCTGAAAAAATTAGATTGAATGATAGATCCTAGGGTATTGCATGAATCCTAGGACTGGAAAACTAGATTGAATGATAGATCTTAGGGTACGGCATGAATCCTAGGACTGGAAAACTAGAAAGAAAATGATAACTGCCTGTAAATTGGTTAACAGTTGCCTGTTATGAATGAATAATTACAGTTGAGAACATGGGTTATATGGATATAAAGCTGGAACGGTGAAACATAAATTGGCTGAGTTAAAAGGGCATGAACCCTACGGGGAATTAGGAGTAGAACTCATGGAAAATGAATGGAATAGAATTGGGGAAGTGAGCTGGCCCTTGAGTACGGAGTACCAAGGAGAGCAACTGTCCCCCCTGTTTAGTGTAGAGTGGAGCTAGCCGCCCTAGGGACCCGAGGTTAGGTCTGGCTACTTTGTACCGACTTTTGGCCCTCATGTACACAGTACCAAGGTGAGCTACTAGTGTAGGGAGAGCACTGGCTACCCCACGGGCCCCGAGGTTCTGCTAGCCCTCCTACATCGACTTGTTAGGCCCACTGAGCAAACCAGGGTAGTCAGACGAGGGTGCGCAGACTGTGGAGGGGCGAGACCCCTGTTTGGTTACTGAAAGATGAGTGGCAAGCAACTTGTGGTGCTTTGTATTTATTATAGTATAGTCGTTATATTATAAGCTACGGTTGTTGCCATCATTTTCAATTTTTACTCAGAAAAGGTTTCCCAAGGTCGAACTCAGGGAGCAAACTTATAATTCTAGAAGTACAATGTTTCTGTTACAAAAATAAGAGAGAGAGAGGTAGATTGGTCTCTTAGCTTTTTCTGCTTCTCTTCTTTCTCTTTTACAGTCTTTCTTCTTCTTCTTTTTCTTCTCTTGTCTTTGCTTTGATCGTCTTCAGCTCTTCTGTCTTCTTCCTTCTTCTTTTCTTTCTTTCTTTCTCTTCTGTTCTTCTTCTTTTCTTTCTTTCTTCTTCTGCGGCGCCTGTTCTTCTTTCCTTCTTCTTGTCTTTTTCTTCAGAGCGTCGTCTGATTTCTCAATCAGACGACTTAAGTAGCATCTGCTACAGTGCTTCCTTGGTGCTCCCTCTTCTGCTTCTTCCTTCTTCTTCTTCTTGCAGTCCTTCTTCGTCTTCTTCTTCTTCTGCTTTGCTTCGAGCAGCCAAGGCTTTGGCTGCTTCTTCCTTCTTCTTCTTCTTGCAGTCCTTCTTCTTCCTTTCTCTTTTTCCTTCTTCTTTCTCCTGCGGTCTTCTTCTTCTTTCTTCTTCTCTGCGTGCACACTCACACAGCTTGGTCAGAGCAAAACCTACCCCTACCCTCCCCGCGTCTCTCTCTTTCTCAGCTTTCTCTCAAAGGATCGCTCTCCCAGAGCCGGGTATTCGGGTACGGGTTTCGCGCCCGGGACCAGGCCCACCGGCGTGCAGTGGTGGACGAGGAGTGCAGGTTGGGTATACGGGTTGGGCCAGGTCCGCGGGGGATGGTCGCGGACGAGGTCGGGTGAAGCAGGTGAGAGGGACCTCACCCCGCGGTCAGGAGGCGAAAAGGCAAAGGCACTTTTCCAATTTATGCGTGGGCGGCGTTTCGAAATCCCACGATGTGGGACTATCTTCTGTGCTGTCTTTGCGCGAGCCCGCAGGATGAATCCACCTCGCCCTCTGATCGGCTGCAGCCGGTGTCGGTGCCAACTGAAGAGGCAGAAGCCTTCGCGGACTTCGCCCCAACCTGCAGCACTTGAGAACCTGGGGCTACAGGGTCTGGAGCTCGCCTCGAAGCTACTTCAGTCGTTGTTAATGGCGGCTGGAGCAGCGAACCTGTTAGACAGAAACACGACCCTTCGGCCAAATCAAACTAGCGGGGGACCTTCGCTGTGGCATGGCGAAGGTGGCACGGGGTGTAGCAGGTCATGGGGCGGCGTCTGGCGGCGGGGCTAGGTCGAACAGCGACCGGAGAAATGGGTCTGTTCGGGGGAGTGTGGTGGGGGTGTGGAGCAGTAATGGGTGAGCGGAGGTTGCTCAGGGTGATGAGGCGGAGGTTCTGCGAGGGTCGGCAAGGCGTGTGGGGTTGTGGAACGATGGGGGCGTCTCGCCGGAGGGTAGCTGGAGACGAAGGGGGTGACGGTGGACAGGAGTGGTCGAGGGTTTAATCGAATGTAAAATAGTGAGGAAGAGAAAGAGGGGGAGGTGGGGAGAAGTTCTGACCTAGTTGTAGGGACGAAGGGGGCCGGAGCAGGGCGGCAATCGTATCGACTGTCGCCGGAGAAGAAGACGCCCAGAGGGAGAGGGCGGCGGCGAGGAGAGAGCGGGAGGGCGCGCGTTGGGTCTGGCACGACGTGGGAAGAACAGGCGAGGGTGGCTCTACCGCTGGTATTGCAGCAGAGCGACGAGGAGGGGGAGGAAGAACCGCCGAAGTAGGAGGGCTTCTGCCGGAGTGGGAAGAGAGGAAAGATGGGGGTGTTTCTCCGTCAGGACCGAGCTGCCTTCTTCTGCAGGCGGTGGCGGCTTTTATAGAGGCAAAAGCGGAGAGGTGGGCGGAGGGAGGCGACGTGCCTCCCTCGCCGAAGGACGGTCGGAATAGGGACCCATACCTTCCCAGCGTTCGCATGGAAGGTGTGGGCTGCTGTAGAGATCGTGGAGGTGTCCCTGCGACAGCAGACGTCGCAGGGAACACCCCGTTGAAAGGTTAGAGGGCCTCCCTCACCTTGCACGGCGCCATGCTCCACGCAAAGTCGCCGGAGCATGGCGATGCTCAGGGTTTTGCAAGGAGGACCTAAATGCAAAGAACGATGAAAACTTAGGGGTCAGAATGTGAGGGTTTCAAAAGTTGAGGGTCAAAAAGTAATATATGAGGATCAAAATGCAAAGTCGGTCAAGAAGGTCTCTTCTTAGGCTCAAGCTTTTATACATGACTAAATAGGACCTAAGGATTCTAATGGTGAATTTTATTTCTAGATCAGAACTTGTTTGATCGGTCAATTTACGTAAAGACCTAAATTAAATCATTAATTGGGCATGGCTCTCAATGTAGTTCAAAATGGGTTCCCAAGGCCAAATTGAAGGTTCTAAATCCTAGATATTATTTTTCTATGAATTTAGAGGCTTAGTCAATTTTTACTTTACCTCGAACCCCGTGAATTGAAGTAGGTTTGTTTTAGGGTTACAGGATGTCATTTAATTCCTTGGAGTTGCTGTAGCCCTAGTTGAATCAACTCATCCCACTTTCCTTCTTATTAGGTTAGTTTGACCTATGTTTGGATCCTAAGTTACCCTATTTATAGATTGTGTTGGTGAAATTACATTTCTACCCCTTAGTTCTTGTTTTCTTCACAAACTCAGAATTCTCTGAGTGAAGCCTTTCTATAAGTTATGTAGGAGCTTTTTCTTGCAAATCTAGGTTAGATGGTGCTAGTTTAGGGTTTATGACAAGGTTCTCATCAGTTACTGTAGAAGGGCTGGACCCCTGTTACTGAGAGGACTCTGCCCTATACTGGTTCCGTGCTGTGCTTTGGGTGCACCCGTTAACGGAAACGACTGACCGTGTGCCAGTGCGAGGTAGCTACCCATGCATTTATCGCACATGCCGTTGTCACCGTTACGTCTGTCAGCGACCTTGGGGTGGTTGACTGAGGGTAGGACCACCACTGGGGACTCTCTTGGCCAGGAGAGCACCACGTGTTACTTCTACTTTTCGGAAAAGACTGCAATCAAGATCGTTCCCACGTGGAACATTCAAGATCAAGAGAAAGATCTGAGAAATAATCAATAGTGAATAAATGGAAAAATATAAAGAAAGAAAGTAAAAATATAATAGCTACTGTCCACTCTACTGCTTCCTTTAGTTTTTAGTTGCCACTCTACTCAGCGTTTCGCTGACGTGTCACGCTTGTTACCTTTTCAAGACCAGGTGTTGAGCAGCCCGAGTCGGCAGCTGCAGAGGGCGCTGGGCCTAGTAGAGCCCAGTAGTATTACTACTAGCACCCACTGTACTTTTCTTCCCGTTGTAGTGAGTAGTTTCTGTTACCCCCTGTACTCTCTTTATTGTAAGCTTTATGTTTATGTATATGTTTATTTCTCTACTGCTGTGGTGGTGTATACTGTAGTATTTCTTTTCTTTACTGCTGTATTTTGTTACTGCTAGTTATATACATGGTGAATGTGGTTTATTTTACTGCTCTTTTGGTTACTTTCTCGTTGGACGACTGGGTCTTGGGATCAGTCGAGTCGGTCCGATTCCCATGTCTCGTAGGGATTCTGGAATCGGGTCATTACAAGATGGTATCAGAGCAAGGTCATCCCGAGAAGTGAACCAACTGACTTGAAAATAACCAATTCATGTGTCTGTAACTGGAGTAGCCACCACAACGTTTCTCTTGACATAAGCTCTTAAACTTCTTCGTTAGATATCGTTATATTGACGAGTTTCTGTTCTGTTTCGCATCTCCTTGTAGGAGGTGCCTCGACGAGGGACTAGCGAGGCGGGTCGCAGGCGCGGCCGAGGACAAGGTCGGCGAGGTAGGCGTGTTGCGGTCGATGTCTCAATGGACAAGCCACCGCTCCCGGGCACTCAGGCTCAGGACCTCACCCAGCTGATACGGGACATAGTGCGAGAGGAGCTCCACCCATCGCCCCGAGCACCTCTCCCTGGGGATGCGGAGGGGGAGTCCTCTGTGGGACCACACGACGGATGTGGCGCTGGACGCGGGGGAGGGGATGGTTCGCCACCGCCTCCACCTTCCTCCGACAATTCTGTGCACGAGGCTTCCTTACCTGGAGGTGCACCAGCATCCTCACTGTAGCGCCACTTCGAGCTTTTCGGGCAGTTCCGGAAGCTGAAGCCCCCTCCTTCAAGAAGGATGAGGACCCGACCGAGGCGGAGGACTGGCTCGAGCAGATTGAGAAGGTTTTCGACACCCTTCGCCCCCCGGTGGAGTACCGCGTGGCCTTTGCCACATACCAGCTGGAGAGCGTGGCACACAGGTGGTGGAGGGCGGTCAGGGGATAGGAGAGGGATGAGCCGACTTGGGACCGGTTCGTCACCCTCTTCTGTGAGCAGTACTTTCCCCAGACGTGACAGGACCAGAGGAGGCAGGAGTTCCACACTCTCTGCCAGGGGACAATGACCATGAGTGCGTACCGCACGCGTTTTCTGGAGCTATCCCGCTTCGCAGCGACAACAGTAGCCACTGAGGAGGAGCGCCTTTAGAGGTTCACCGAGGGGCTCTGGCCTGCGATTTGGGGGTATGTCAAACCCCTGAAGCTGCCTACGTTCTTGAGAGTGGTGGAGGCAGCTATGACCTACGAGGAGACCAACCCGTCCGTGCGAGATACTGACAACGGGCGGAAGAGGCCCTACCAGCTAGAATTTTCACAGGGCCGGCAAGACAGGAGACACATGGCGCCCGCAGGAGAGCCGTCACGCTTTGCAGGGCCGCCAATGGCCTTTGGGGGCCCTCGACAGGGGTCAATTGCTAGCACTGGACCCCTATCCAGCCGACAGTAGGGACCCACTAAGGGCGGGAGTCGGGTTCCCCTCTGCTACCAGTGTGGCCAGCCGGGCCACATCAGGAGGGACTGCCCGTCTAAGGTAGGAGGTCAGCAGATGCTTCCCACGTCGAGCACTGGAGGGTGAGCAGGAGGCCGCGGTTTCCAGGCGCGAGGAGGAGGACAGCAGCCACGAGGAGGGTACCGGCCAACAACTTCCCGTCTGACGCAGAGTGTGGCTGCTTTGTCCGCACCTAGGGCTGAGGGGCGTATCAACGCCCTGACACACAGGTATGCCAGAGCTTCGGGATCATTGGTGGCAGGTATGGTTTTAGTTTCCGATAGACTCGTTTACACACTTTTCGATTCCGACGCTATGTACTTGTTTATCGCAGCCAGTTTCGCAGTTAGTTTGGGCCAGGATTATATGTTGTTAGAGGATCCGTTCGTGATCAGAGGTCCGAGTGGTCAGCTGTTTGTAGCTGAGGAGGTAAACACGGGTTTCGAGGTTAGTATTGGGGGACACAGCCTCCCTACTGACCTGATTATGATATAGATGGAGGACTTTGGCGTAATTCTAGGGATGGACTAGCTGTCCGCTTACCACGCTTTGGTGGACTGTTTTGAGAGGAAGATCATCTTCTCCATACAGGAGTTGCCTTCTTTCGAGTTCCACGGTCAGCCAGTGGACAGAGGCTTCAGGTGCATTTCTGCACTTCGGGTGGCGAGACTTTTGAGCCAGGGGTGTGAGGGCTTCCTAGCTTGTGTGGTGGTAGAGCCCAGCCCTGTGGCAGACTTCTAAAGTATCCTAGTGGTCAGATAGTACCCCGACGTGTTCCCTGACGAGTTACCGGGACTACCGCCCGAGCGTGAGATCGAGTTTGAGATCTCACTAGTACTAGGGACCAGCCCCACCTCCACCGCACCATACAGGATGGCACCACTTGAGCTGCAAGAGCTCAAGTCTCAATTGCGGGATCTTTTGGAGAAGGGCTTTGTGAGGCCCAGTACATCTCCCTGGGGAGCCCCGGTACTGTTTGTAAAGAAGAAGGATGGTACCCTACGCCTTTGTGTGGACTACCGACAACTGAATAGGGTCACCTTCAAGAATAGATATCCGCTGCCGAGGATCGACGACTTGTTTGACCAGCTACGAGGTGCCACGGTATTCTCCAAGATTGACTTGAGGTCTGGATACCACCAGTTGAGAATCAAGGAGGCAGACGTCTCCAAGACAGCTTTCCGCACTCGGTACGGACGCTACGAGTTTCTGGTCATGCCGTTTGGGCTGACCAATGCCCCCGCTGCCTTCATGGACTTGATGAACCGGGTGTTTAGACCGTACTTGGACCAGTTCGTGGTGGTATTCATTGATGATGTGCTCATCTATTCTCGAGATCAGACGCAGCACGGACAATACTTGCGGATGGTTCTGGACACACTGAGATGACGTCGGTTGTACGCCAAATACAGCAAGTGCGAGTTCTGGTTGAGGGAGGTGACCTTCTTAGGTCATGTGATCTCTGGAGATGGCTTAGCAGTGGACTCAGCCAAGGTCGAGACAGCGCTCAGGTGGGAGAGACCGCGTACGGTTACTGAGATTCACAGTTTCCTGGGACTGGCAGGCTACTACAGATGGTTTATCAGGGGCTTTCCACAGATTGCACGTCCTATGACACAGTTGACCCGAAAGGACGTGCCCTTCACTTGGACAGATGCCTGTGAGGTGTGTTTTCAGGAGCTGAAGGAGAGGCTGACTTCGGCTCCCGTGCTCACCATCCCAGACAGTAGTGGCGGGATTGTTTTTTACACGGACGCCTCTTTGCAGAGGTTAGGGGGTGTGCTCATGCAAAGGGGTCACGTTGTCGCCTACGCTTCGTGGCAACTGAAGCCCCATGAGCATACCTACCCTACCCACGACCTGGAGCTGGCAGTTGTTGTCTTCATGCTGAAGACCTGGAGGCACTACTTGTACGGTGAGACCTTCGAGATTTTCACATATCACAAGAGCTTCAGATACCTTTTTGATCAAAAGGAGCTCAACATGAGACAGAGACGTTGGTTGGAGTTCCTGAAGGACTATGACTGCAGCATTTCCTACCACCAGGGAAAGGCCAACGTGGTGGCTGACGCCTTGAGCCGGAAGGCGCCCGCACACTTGACCAGTTTACAGGTGTAGAGTTGGAGCCTTTTGGAGGAGATGGGCAGTTGGTGACCCCTAGAGTTACGGGGGCACTGTGGGGCAGTGACTGTGACACGACAGACGAGGCCAGAGCTGATAGATCGCATCATCACAGGACAGATGGCTGACCCGTACTTACAGTCCTTGCACGACAGAGTACTGTCAGGAGACCCAGGGACTTTTCTTTCACAGACCAGGTGCTGCACCTGAGGGGACGTTTGTGCGATCCCAGAGACGAGGAGCTGTTGAGAGAGCTCCTGACTGAGGGACACGGTTCCAGATTCACCACACATCCCAGAAACACGAAGATGTACCATGACTTGAGATGCGACTTTTGATGGAGGGGGATGAAGCGGGATGTGGGTGAATTCGTGCAGCATTGTTTATTGTGCCAGCAGGTGAAAGCCGAGCATCAGAGGTCTGCAGGGCCGCTACAGCCACTTCTAGTGCCAGAGTGGAAGTGAGAGAGCATCACCATGGACTTGGTGGTGGGCTTACCTGTTACCCAGCGAGGACACGACACAGTCTGGGTAATCGTTGATAGATTGACGAAGACGGCGCATTTCTTACCGATCCGAGTCGCCTTGGGACCAGCACAGTTGGTAGAGAGGTATATCCTCGGCGTGGTACGTCTACACAGAGTTTCGCGGGAGATCGTATCCGACCGGGATACCCGCTTTACATCCCAGTTTTGGGCTGAGTTTCAATAGGCCTTGAGGACGCGGTTGAGGTTCAGTACAGCATACCACCCCCAGACGGACGGACCGTCTGAGAGCACGATACAGACACTTGAGGACCTTTTGCGTGCTTGTGCACTGGACTGGAGGGGCTCTTGGGAGGAGCACTTGCTTCTGGCGGAGTTTTCATATAATAACAGTTATCACTAGAGCATCGGCATGGCACCCTATGAGGCCCTGTACGGACGGAGATGTACGGCACCCTTGAGTTGTGTTGAGGTGGGGTCCAAGTGGGAGGTTGTCCCCAGGCTAATTCGACAGAGTCAGGAGGTAGTCGAGCAGATTCACAGGTGATGAGAACCTCATCATGAGCCATAACTAGCTCATTTTGACCCAATACAAAGGATAAAAGCTCCTACATATCTCAAGGAAAGGCTTAACTCAGAGAATTCTGAGTTTGAGAAGAAAACCAGTCATAAGGGGTAAAAGTGCAATTTTACCAGTATAATCTGCATACAGGGTAATTCAGGGCCCAAACACAGGTCAAAACAGCTTAATAAGAATAAAAGTGGGATGAGATGATCTAGCAAGGGCTACAGCACTTCCAAGGAACCAAATGATAATCTGTAACCCTAGAACAACCCACTTCAATTCACAAGGTTCGAGGCAAAGTAAAAATAGAATAAACCCTCTAAAATTCATAGAAAAATAATCTCTAGGGTTTAGAACCTTCAATTTGGCCTTTAGAACCCATTTTGACCTACATTGAGAACCATGCCCAATTAATAACTTAATTTGGGTTTTTGCGCAAATTGACCGGTCAAACAAGGTTTAATATGAAAATGAAATTCACCATCAGATTCCTTAGGTCTTAATTAGTCATGTATAAAAACTTGAGCCTAAGAAGAAACCCCCTTGACCGACTTCACACTTTGGTCCTCATATATTTACTCTTTGGCCCTCAACTTTTGAACCCTCGCATTTTGGCCCCTAACTCTCCTTCGTTCTTTGCAATCAGGTCCCTCCTGCAAAACCCTGCCAGCACCATGCTCCGGCGACCTTGCGCGGAGCATGGCGCCGCGCAGGGTGAGGTGGGGGACCTGGCAAGTAAACCGGGGGTGCCCTGCGTCGTCAGCCGTCGCAGGGGCACCCCCCTGGTCATTGTAGCCCACCATACCGGCCGTGCGAACGCACGGACGGTATGGGTTCGTGTTCCGACCATTCTCCGGCGAGGGAGACACGTCGTCTCCCTCCGCCTTCCTCCCTGTTTCATCCCTATAAATACCCCCCGCTGCTCCACCGACCAGGGCAGCCTGGATCTGACGGAGAAAATCCCCAACTTTCTTCTCTTCTTCCTCCGGCAGACGCTCACCAGCTCCGGCGGCTTCCTCCCCCTCCACCTCTTCGCTCTGCCGCAATACCAGCAGCAGAGACTTCCTCCCCTGCTCTTCCCGCGCCACGCCGCACCCAGCTGGCGCCTCTCCGGCTCTCTGCTCGCCGCCGCCCCTCTCCCCGAGCATCGTCTTCTCCGGCGACAGTCGATACGACTGTCGCCCTGTTCCTCCCCCTTCGTCCCTGCAAGTAAGCTAGAGCTACTCCCCTTCTCCTCCTCTTTCTTTCCCTGCTTTCAATTTATTCAATTAAGCCCTCTACCGACCCTGACCACCTTCACCCCCTTCGCCTCCGACCACCCTCCGGCGAGCCGTTCCCATCACCTCAGCAACCCACACGGCTCGCCGACCCTCACCGCACCTCCACCTCATCACACTGAGCACCCCCCACCCCTCCACTGCCACTCCACACCTCCGTAACACTCCCCCGAACAAACCCATTCCTCCGGTTGCAGTCCGACCCAGGGCTGCCACCAGACACCTCCTTGCGGCCTGCCGCGCAGCTCCTCACCTTCGCCGTGCCACGGCGAAGGTTCCCCAGTGGTTTGATTAGGCCGCGAGGCCATATTCATGTCCAACAGGTTTTGAGGTCCGACCGCCATTGACGCACCTTAAGGCAGCTTCTCCCGCGCTCCAGGCTTGAGGACGCCAGGTCTCCAGCTGCTGCGGGGTACGGGGCGTCGTGCGAAGGCAGCCAGCCAGCAACTTATGCAGATAGAAGCCGCAGCTGCAGAAGCCAAGCCGCGGTCTCCCAGCAGGCGCACGCGAGGAACGGTTTGCGTTTAGTCCCACATCGGTAAGCCTCACACACGTTCCACTGTTTAAATTGATTTCGTGCACTAGCCTCATTGCCTCAGTACACGGGGTGAGGTCCCCTTACACCTGCCCGGTTACCCGGTCTCGTCCGCGCTCACGCCTCGCGGACCTGACCCGACCCGACTTAGACTGACTGCACTCCTCGCCCACCACACACGCCGGTGGGCCTGGACCCGGGCCTGACCCGAACCCGATTACCCGGTAGCTCTGGGAGAGCTTTCCCAAGAGTGGTTTCAGAGAGAAAGAGAGACGCGGGGGGGGGAGGGTAGAGTAGGTTTTGCCTCTTGACGAAAAACCCTGAAGTGTGCAGGCACAGGCGAAGAAGAAGACCCGCGGAAGAAGAAGGAGCTGCACTGTAGCAAATGCATAGTTAAGTCGTCTAAGCACCGGGTCAGACGACGGAAGGTCAGCAGCCAGAGAAGGAAAGAAGGCAGGCTGAAGAAGAAAAGAAGAGCAACGGCCAAAGCAGAAGAAGAAGAAAGGAAGACTTAGTAGCTGAAGGCAGAAGCTCTGCAGCGATAAAAAAGAAAAGGGAAAAGAGAAAGAGATCTGAAGAGGAGCATCACCTCTGCAGAACGAAGAAGAAGAAGAAGGAGCTCTGAAGAAAGAAGAACATCACCAAAGCAGGAACAGCAGGAAGAAGAAGAAGAGCATCACCATTGCAGAAGAAGAACATCACCTCTGCAGAACAGAGAGAAAGAAGGAGATCCAAAAAAAAGAGAGAAAGAAGAGCATCCCCTCTGCAGAACAGAGAGAAAGAAGGAGATCCAAAGAAAGAGAGAAAGAAGAGCATCCCCTCTGCAGAACGAAGAGAAAACAACAAATTCTTTCCCTCTCTCTTTCTTTTTGTAAAAGAAATATGTATATCTCTAGAATACGACTTGCTCCCTGAGTTCGACCTCGGGAACTCTTTCATTTTCCGAGTAAAAAAAATTTTGAAATGTTGGTAATAACCGGCTTTACTACAACGTTATAACAAAACCCTCAAACCCGGTTGTCGCGACGTTTCATTTTGGCGCCGTTGCCGGGGAGCAACGGCTATTCTAGAGGTAAACATTCCTGTTTCTTTTAAGTTCTGATAATCTCCTCTCTTTTGTGCAGCTACAGGAACTCAAGAAGACAAGCAACCACACAACCACTCCGAAGACAGGTAAATCTTTTCTCTCACTATTAACCCCTACACTCTAAAGAGGAAGAAAAGAAAAGAACAAGCAATATAGGGCTAACCTGTCTTCCATACTTAGTAACCATAAAAAGTTGCATGTTTTCAACTCATCACTCCTGCACACTATTAAGGGTATTTAAGGGCTAACACATTCTTGCTTGAGCCCTAATTGCCCAACAAAGAGTTAAATGGACCAAGTAGAGCCAACATAAGGTCAAACATTAGGATTTCAGTAGAGACACACCCCTTAATCAAGAATTGAGGAAATCCAAAAGAGGTGTGCCCAAGCCATTGATTGAAAATAATTAACAAGAAAAATCCTAAACAATTGGCTCTCTCTAAACACTTGAACCCTAAAAGACAGGACCTAAAAGCTCTTAAAGACAACAATAGGTAAAGTTGACCCCTTGAGTCAACCAACCTTAAATTAGGTCACTTTTTGCACTTAAAAAGACTAAAGTTCAAGTGAAACCTTAAGCACCCTGATCTTAAAATTGGTAGACTTAAGAGGTCAAGATCCCCATTCTGGTCTACCTGGAACCGCAGTGACAAGAGAGGTCGGGTGGGGGAAACCCTGTAACCCGTGGGGACGCTCTACCGTGTAGGGGTCTTCGCGGGACTCTCCCTCTCTGGCTGCCCAGGTAATTCTCAGGTGGACGATCTTTCTGATCAAGGGGTCCATCTGCCCCGCACCTCTATAGTCACCCAACACATTTTTGGGTGTCTTGATTGGGTCCAGCACCTTCTAAACTTACCTCTCCCAACTGTGCATGTACGGAAGGAGGTCTCTAAGACCACCCTTAAGACCTCCATTAGAAATTCGCTCTCGTCAAGGCCAAGCCTCGACGCCCGTATTTGTGCAGCAACACCCTCACATTATTCTCTCTTCTGATTCAGAACCAAGTTCTTCTTCTT
The DNA here is from genome assembly GCA_037157565.1 of Thalassia testudinum. Taxonomy (NCBI): domain Eukaryota; kingdom Viridiplantae; phylum Streptophyta; class Magnoliopsida; order Alismatales; family Hydrocharitaceae; genus Thalassia; species Thalassia testudinum. The sequence goes on from JAZHRO010000038.1 coordinate 1,572,335, forward strand.
CCCCCATCATGGCTCAGCCAGTTGAGGAAGAAAATAATCTGGAACACCAGCTCCAGCGACTCAATGACCTCTTCCAAAACTTCGTACACCCACCACAGCGTCCTATGATGCGGGACCACTACAATCCTGCTGCGGTGGCCATTGAGCCTCGAGTCAGAATCCCGATTGGAGGACCTGATTCCGAACTAAAGCACAACATGATTCATGCTATACCTAAATTCCATGGGCTTAATTCTGAAGATCCCTTCCAGCACATCAAACAGCTAAAGCATCTGGCCCACACTTTTGGATCAGATGCGCAAAATCGGGATATTCTTCTCATGAAGATGTTCTCCTTTTCTCTTATGGACAAGGCCGCCCATTGGTATCAAACTCAGACCCGGCCGATCAACACTTGGGAAGAACTTCAATCCGAGTTTTTGAAAAAGTTCTTTCCCGTTGGTCGAACCAACGCCTTGCGCCATCAGATTACACACTTCACTCAACAATCTGGAGAACCTCTCCATGAGGCATGGGATCGTTTTCAGGATCTCATGAGGAAGTGCCCCCATCACGGAGTTCCTAAATGGGAACAAGTCCAATCTTTTTACCAGGGACTCCGTGAGGACATCCGCCTTTTCGTCAATGCAACCTGCGGAGGAAACATCATGGGTCAACATGAAGACACCGTATGGGAGATTCTCGAAAACATGTGCGAGAACTCCATCAACAATGACTCCATGGGATTATTCGACAGGACGAATACCCGCGCAGCGACGAATCTTAAGGGAGCACATGAGACGCAGGACCTGTCCGCATCAGTCGACCTGGAATTAATGGCCAGTCGATTGGACAAGGTCTCAATCATTGAAAAGAAGGTGGATGAGCTGACTCAGCACTTGCAGCGAGCCACCTCTGCGCGTAACTCCTTTGCACAACCTCCTTCCACACAGGAGACTGTGCAAAACATCCTCCACCGATCCTCCCTTGGGATGGATCCATATCCATCCCCATCTGATTCTTGGACTGGAAGATCATCCGATCCTTTCTTCACCAGCCGGGGGAACTCCATTCCTCCTTTCCCTGATTCTCAGGAGGTTCCTCAGACCTGCGAGGACCTCAACGCCATCCAGAACGACCCATTCTCCAACACTTACAACCCTGGATGGCGAAACCATCCCAATTTTCAGTGGGCGGGAAATTCCCAAACCCAAAGACCACCTTTTCAGTCCCGCCCACAGCCCTCTCATCACTACCAGCCGCCTCAGCCTCGGCCCCACCCTACTTATCCATCAGGGCCAAATCAAGATCAAATGTCCTTAATCCTTCAGACTCTGGCTGACATTCAAAAATCGAATGCAGCCATTCAAAAACAGCACAAGGACGAGCTTACTGAAGTTAAAACTCAACTGGCCCAGTTGGCAAATTCTCGCCAGCCAGGCACACTCCCTTCCCAACCTCTTCCTAACCCAAATAACGTGCCAACCCAGAAGTGCGTTATGAATCCAAATTTAGGCCACGCTCAATGGATTTATCAGGCCCCTACTGCCCCATCTCCAGACGAGATGGAAGCCTCAACTTCGCGTGCGGGATTTCAGCAGCAGCCACCCCTCCTACCAAACCCAAACCAAAATCAGGCCGGATTAAATTCTGTAACAACACGTAGTGGTAAGACAACTCAGGACCCGCATTATCCAAACCACTCCCAGCCTGATAACCATGACCCTAGGATAGCTATCCAAGGTACCGCTGTTCCAGACCCACAACCTGGACCTATCCTAGAGGAACCAACCAAGATCCCGTTTCCCGAGGCCCTGACCAAGGGAAAGAGGACCACCAAACCCGTGGCCCCTGAGGAGGACCTGGTCAAGCTCTTTGAGCAGGTCCACATAAACATCCCCTTAATGGATGCAATCCGCCACGTACCAGCTTACGCACGATTTCTAAAGAATATATGTACACCCCAGCGTAAGCCGCGAACCAAGGGAGGGAGCCCAATTGTTCTGTCAGAGCAAGCCAGCTCTGTAATCCTTAGTAGACTCCCACCCAAGGCAAAAGATCCTGGAACTCCCCTGATCTCCTGTAAGATAGGTGGTACCCAGTTTGATAGAGCATTGTTAGACTTAGGTGCATCTATAAATCTGATACCCACATCCTTACTTGACCATCTGGAAGAATCTGAGCTGAAACCAACCGAGGTGACATTACAATTAGCAGATCGATCTATAAAGTCACCAAAAGGGATTCTCGAGGATGTTATCGTGAGAGTGCGGGATTTCTATTTTCCAGTGGACTTTATAGTCTTAGACATGGATGCACCTGAGAACCCTAGGGATACACCAATCATTCTAGGGAGACCTTTCTTGGCTACTGCTAGAGCCAACATCAGCTGTGAGGAGGGCCAAATAGAGCTTAAGTTTGGAGATCAAACACTGAAAATTGATATATTTAAGGCCCAACAAGGAATTAATTGCGGCGTCATCGAGCAAATTTGTGACATCAAGACTTTGGTTGATGAATCACACCTCCAGAATGACTTGAGTATGCCTCATCAACCACAGAAGGACCTTGACCCGCAAACAGAGGAGTCAAATCCAGATGTGAACAACCCAGTAACTCCCACCCTTGAACCTCACATCTATACTGAACCACCCGCTGCTGCTGAAAACCCCACCCTCGAACTGAAACCCCTTCCTGCTCATTTGAAATACATCTTTTTGGGTTCTAATCGGACCCTTCCTGTGATCATCAATTCCAACCTCAGTCCTGAACAGGAAACCAGTCTGATTATTGTCCTCCAGCAACATCGAAGAGCCATCGGATGGACTCTCGATGATTTGACTGGAATAAGTCCCTCTTATTGTACTCATCATATCTATTCAGAAGAGGGCACACGACCTTCTCGTGAAATGCAGAGACGCTTAAACCCCAATCTGCAGGAGGTCGTGAAAAAGGAGATCATCAAGTGGTTAGATGCTGGGATCATCTACCCGATCTCCGATAGTCGTTGGGTGAGCCCAATTCAGGTCGTGCCTAAGAAGGCAGGACTCACCACTATAACGACTGAGACCGGAGAAATCATTCCTACCCGATTAGCCAACTCGTGGAGAGTCTGTATAGATTACCGTCGACTCAATTCCTCCACGAAGAAGGATCATTTCCCACTACCCTTCATTGATCAAATTCTCGAAAAACTAGCGGGAAATAGGTTCTTCTGCTTTCTTGACGGGTACTCCGGTTATAACCAGGTGGCAATCCATCCTGAGGACCAAGAAAAGACCACGTTCACCTGCCCCTTCGGAACATACGCTTTCCGAAGGATGCCTTTCGGTCTTTGCAATGCACCCGCTACTTTTCAGCGATGCATGCTTGCCATATTCTCAGATATGGTAGGTGATTATCTGGAAGTCTTCATGGATGACTTTTCAGTTTTCGGAGCATCATTCGACGATTGCCTCCAACACTTGGTCCAGATACTCAGGCGGTGCATCGACGTGAATTTGGTTCTTTCCTGGGAGAAGAGCCATTTCATGGTGCCTGAGGGAATTGTCCTGGGACACTCAATTTCGGAGAAAGGTATCCAAGTGGATCGAGCTAAGGTTAATCTGATTTCTCACCTTCCTATGCCTAGCTCGATCAGGGACATCCGATCCTTTTTAGGGCATGTCGGTTTTTATCGACGATTTATCCCTGATTTTTCAAAAATCGCACGCCCCCTGACCACTCTTCTCTCCAAGGATGTTCCCTTCGAAATCTCCAAGGAATGCACTCAAGCATTTGAAATCCTGCGTGACCGAGTCACCCAAGCCCCGATCCTACAGTCCCCTGATTGGTCTCAACCCTTTGAGATCATGTGTGATGCATCCGACTTCGCTGTAGGAGCGGTTTTGGGGCAGAAAAATGACAAGAAACCTATGGTCATTTACTACGCCAGCAAAACACTCGATGAGGCTCAGCGTAACTATACAGTTACTGAGAAAGAGCTGCTAGCTGTAGTATTTTCCCTAGAGAAGTTCAGATCGTACCTTCTGGGTTCCCATGTCATCATATACTCGGATCACACGGCTGTGAGGCATCTCCTTGCAAAGAAGGACGCGAAGCCTCGATTGATCCGATGGATCTTGCTGTTGCAAGAATTTGACCTCGAGATTCGCGATAAAGCGGGAAAACAAAACGTGGTAGCTGATCACTTGTCCCGTCTTCCTTCTGAAATAATAGACCCTTCCGGACCCATCACTGAGCATTTTCCCGATGAGCACCTGCTGACTATTGGTACTAGCCTTCCATGGTTTGCTAATATTGTAAATTACTTGGCATCTCATCAGACCCCGTCCGATTGGCCGAAGGCCAAGAAAGACAAATTACGCTCCGATGCCAAGTATTACATTTGGGAAGACCCGTACCTCTTCCGCATAGGTGCCGATCAGATCATCCGGAGATGTGTCCCGGAAGGGGAAGTCAACAATATCCTCTCTTTCTGCCATGACCAGGCATGCGGTGGCCATTTTGCCGGGCATAAAACCGCATCAAAAGTCCTCCAGTGCGGCTTTTACTGGCCCACACTGTTCAAAGACGCATACAGTCATTGCAAGGCATGCAGTCGTTGCCAGACTTTGGGCAACATGAGCCATCGCGACATGATGCCTATGCAACCGATTCTAGTATGCGAAATCTTTGATGTTTGGGGGATTGATTTTATGGGCCCCTTTCCTATTTCGGATGGTTTCGAATATATTCTGTTGGCTGTGGACTACGTGTCCAAATGGATCGAAGCCATACCGACCCGAACCTGTGATCACAAAATCGTTCTCAAATTCATTCATCAACACATTTTCTCAAGGTTCGGGATTCCTCGTGCAATAATCTCTGATGGGGGAACCCATTTCACAAATGCTCAGTTTAGGTCACTGATGACCAAATATGGGGTGTCTCACCGAATCTCTACTCCTTACCACCCCCAAACTAATGGTCTAGCTGAGCTGTCTAATCGGGAGATCAAGAAAATCCTGCAAGTCACTGTTCGACCTGACAGGAAGGACTGGTCGTCCCGACTTCCGGAAGCATTGTGGGCCTATAGGACCGCCCACAAGACCCAATTGGGCATGTCTCCCTTTAGATTGGTGTACGGAAAGGCATGCCACCTTCCCGTCGAACTGGAGCATAAAGCCTATTGGGCAGTACGGAACTGTAATCTGGATCTTTCTAAGGCTGGGACCCACAGAAAACTCCAAATCAGCGAGATCGATGAATTACGCATAGACGCGTACGAGAACTCGCAAATCTACAAGGAGCGGGTTAAAGCCTTCCACGACAAACACATCTCGAGAAAGATCTTTCATCCTGGTCAAAAGGTCCTACTCTTTGATGCCCGACTCAAACTCTTCCCAGGAAAACTGAGATCTAAGTGGGTCGGACCATATTTGGTCCGACAGGTTTTTGGAAATGGAGCAATCGAAATCAGTCCACTCAGCCACGATTCTGAACCTTTCATCGTGAATGGTCAGAGACTCAAGCCGTTCATTGATATAACTTCTACTGATTTGGCTGAGGCATCTTATATCCTCCGTTCCCCTTGAGCTTATTGCGCCCAGCCGATGGCGTAAAACTCAGCGCTTAACGGGAGGCAGCCCGTCATTCTCTTTGAAAACCTGAAACTTGTTCTGACACCTTTCAGCACTCGAAGTTCACCCTTGTAGACAGCCGACCCCAACTCAGATGTTCGCATCTGAGATTTGAAATCGTCCGCAAAAATTCAACCCGACCCATTCACTCATCCAAATTTCTGTCTTAAGGAATGAACTAAGACCCCCTAGGTTACAATGAGGACATTGCAAATCTTAGGCATGGGGGGGTAGGAAAGTGCAAAAACTTGTAAGAAAAGGTTTCAAACAAAAAATTCACATATGCCAAAAATACCATAAAAATTAAAAAAAAAATTTTCGAAAAAGAATAAGAGGAAAAGAGGAGAAGGAAAATTTTGTGAAGGAGAAAAGAAACAAAATGAAAAAGGAGCACAAAATTATGAGAAAAAGTGATAGTCATTAGTAAGGAACTAAGGAATTAACCTAAGTTCTAGACCTCATTCAAGAAAATAACTAAAAAGTGCACAATGAGATTAGTAAGAATGCAAACCTTAGGCATTCTTGAATAGACTCTTAGTACCCATTAAGATCTGGACACTCCTCAAGAGGTTGAGGAAAATGAAAAGCTGAAGTATTAGGTCTAAGGCTTAAGGAGTATTCGGCCTCGTTAACTAATTTTTGGTTTACGGGACTCAGTAACCTAAGCACCCTAATCTCACACACAGCCTGGTTCAGTAAGCGTAAAAATCAGAATCACGCAGAAGCGTCGCAAAAATCTGAAAAGAACACCTAGAATAGGAGCGGCCGATCAACACAAGTTGATTTGGACGAGTCCCAGCGCAGAGAGGCGGGAAATCCCCTCGAAGATGCGTAACAAAATATCATCTCCTCGGTGCTTGTCTCTTAGGATATTTACATATCCTACGGGGGGCATGTAAGCACTCTGCTGATTCAGATTCCATGGATGGCATTATCTCGAAGTGTCAATTGCCAGGGTCTGGATTCGGCCACGGAATACCATGGATGGGATTATCTCGAAATCTCAATAGCCAGGGTTCCGGGGGTTGCCATGGGCGGTGCTATCTCGAAGCATCGATCGCCAGGAACCCTTGAGGATTGATGATGGGAGCAAGGAATCTGATACAGACCGTGTTGAAAAGCCAATCCTAGGCTAGAACTAAAAAGAAAAAGAGAGAGAAAACTCTCCAAACAGAAAAACTTTCTATCTCTCTCTTACAAAACGCACTGCGAACTGAGCCAGGGCTAAAATCATTTCAAGCACGGGTGCTTTAACCACGAAGTCCAATAAACCTTAGGTTAGTTCTTGCGGGCCTTAAAAACCTTTGCTAAAAGACTGAGGCTAAGGCTAGACAGATTTGGATCTTGATTGGTACTAGAGTACCTTTTAGGCCTATGGTCAGCATTCTAACCTAATCTATGCTCAAATAAAAAAGGCACTTATCTAAAACCATTAAAAACTTCATGGTCTAGAACAAGGGTTGAAACCTTAAGTTTTTGCTAAGGGACTAGCAAAAGCTAGGCATGGGGGTATGATGAGAACCTCATCATGAGCCATAACTAGCTCATTTTGACCCAATACAAAGGATAAAAGCTCCTACATATCTTAAGGAAAGGCTTAACTCAGAGAATTCTGAGTTTGAGAAGAAAACCAGTCATAAGGGGTAAAAGTGCAATTTTACCAGTATAATCTGCATACAGGGTAATTCAGGGCCCAAACACAGGTCAAAACAGCTTAATAAGAATAAAAGTGGGATGAGATGATCTAGCAAGGGCTACAGCACTTCCAAGGAACCAAATGATAATCTGTAACCCTAAAACAACCCACTTCAATTCACAAGGTTCGAGGCAAAGTAAAAATAGAATAAACCCTCTAAAATTCATAGAAAAATAATCTCTAGGGTTTAGAACCTTCAATTTGGCCTTTAGAACCCATTTTGACCTACATTGAGAACCATGCCCAATTAATAACTTAATTTGGGTTTTTGCGCAAATTGACCGGTCAAACAAGGTTTAATATGAAAATGAAATTCACCATCAGATTCCTTAGGTCTTAATTAGTCATGTATAAAAACTTGAGCCTAAGAAGAAACCCCCTTGACCGACTTCACACTTTGGTCCTCATATATTTACTCTTTGACCCTCAACTTTTGAACCCTCGCATTTTGGCCCCTAACTCTCCTTCGTTCTTTGCAATCAGGTCCCTCCTGCAAAACCCTGCCAGCACCATGCTCCGGCGACCTTGCGCGGAGCATGGCGCCGCGCAGGGTGAGGTGGGGGACCTGGCAAGTAAACCGGGGGTGCCCTGCGTCGTCAGCCGTCGCAGGGGCACCCCCTGGTCATTGTAGCCCACCATACCGGCCGTGCGAATGCACGGACGGTATGGGTTCGTGTTCCGACCATTCTCCGGCGAGGGAGACACGTCGTCTCCCTCCGCCTTCCTCCCTGTTTCATCCCTATAAATACCCCCCGCTGCTCCACCGACCAGGGCAGCCTGGATCTGACGGAGAAAATCCCCAACTTTCTTCTCTTCTTCCTCCGGCAGACGCTCACCAGCTCCGGCGGCTTCCTCCCCCTCCACCTCTTCGCTCTGCCGCAATACCAGCAGCAGAGACTTCCTCCCCTGCTCTTCCCGCGCCACGCCGCACCCAGCTGGCGCCTCTCCGGCTCTCTGCTCGCCGCCGCCCCTCTCCCTGAGCATCGTCTTCTCCAGCGACAGTCAATACGACTGTCGCCCTGTTCCTCCCCCTTCGTCCCTGCAAGTAAGCTAGAGCTACTCCCCTTCTCCTCCACAGGCGACTCCGCACTGTCAGGAGCAGGCAGAAGAGCTACGCAGATTGGAAATGCAGAGAGGTGCAGTTTGAGGTTGGGGACCACGTCTTCCTTCGTGTTTCGCCCATGAAGGGCCTGCAGCGGTTTGGGGTGAGAGGGAAGCTCACGCCGAGGTTTGTGGGACCCTTTGAGGTCCTAGAGCGGGTTGGACCCGTTGAATACAGGCTTACCCTCCCTCCTCAGCTTTCTGGTGTGCACGACGTGCTCCACGTGTCCAACCTCAGGAAGTACGTTGCCGATCCCAGTCACGTCCTGAGTCACGAGAGCGTCGAGGTGGGCGACGACCTGACCTACCCCGAGCGGCTAGTGTAGATTCTTGACAGAGCTGTCTGCAGACTGAGACGAAAGCAAGTACCCCTGGTGAAGGTTTTGTGGAGGAGCCAGCGGTGCAAGGAGGCTACCTGGGAGCCTGAGGCGGCGATGTGGGAGCGGTACCCGGAGCTTTTCACGGGTACGTCTTTTCGGATCGAATTCGATCCTCTTTGAGTTTGTTATGCATATATTGTTCTTTCCCGCACCCTATTTAGTGCATGTTTCGGGGAAGAAACTTCCTCTAAGTTTGTTATATTGTTACGAACAGGGCATCAGACATAGTTTAAGACGTCTGGGAAGTGGCCCAGACGTCTGCAACCCTTCCCAGACGTCTGGTATTAAATTATTTCAGCGTACGGGTTCGTGTCTGCACGCGTGAGCGCGCAGCCTGAACCCGCCACCTTCGTTCTTCTCTTTCTCTCCCTGCAGGCGCCGCTTTTCCTCCTTCTCTCTCCCTGCGGCTGCCTTATAAGAACGCTTCCCCTCTCCCTCACCCTTACTCCACCGCCTTCTTCTTCTTCTTCTCCCTGTCTGCGAGAGAGCGCGCCAGCGAGAGCGGCAGCAGCGACTGCTGCAGGTGTGTGGGGAGGAGGAGCTGTTGCGAGGGGAAGAAGGAGCTCGACAGTGAGGGTGCGAGCTTGCCGGGGTAGCTAGAGTCGGCCGGCGGGAGAGCAACGAGCGTGGGGTGCCGCGGAGGAGCTACTGCAGCTCGAGCAGCAGGCGGACGCGGCGCGACACGGCCGTGCGCTGCGGGAGGAGAGCGAGAAAGGGTCTAATTTTGGGAAAATTTCCCAGAATTAGACGTCTGGACTTACGTCCAGACGACGCAGAAGACGTCTGGAGGATGGTCCGGACGTCTGACAGGTACAATATTTCTTATCTTCTTTTTACGCGTGTACGGCCATGCAGCCGTCCGCCGCGTTCTTCTGCACCTCTTTGATGAGAGCAGGTGTGTGTGTGTGTGTAAGAGTTGTTCGGGAGGGCGCGAGGGCTCGCCATCCCGCACAGATCAGACGTCTTGGCACAGTACCAGATGATGGAGAGGACCTCCAGATGTCCGGGGTGACAATCGGACGTCTGGAAACCAAGTCCAGACGATCTAGCAGGCTTCTGGACGTCTGAAGGACTGCGCAAACCAAGGTATGGCATGATAGACCTTTTAAGACGTCTGGAAGAAGTTCCAGACGTCTGATTTTGGGCAGACTCGTCGTTTTTGACCCCTTTAGGGTCCGTTCGGAGTCCGTTTTCCGCGTTTCAAGTTTCATTCTTCCCAGATTTATTTCCTCTACCTACTTATAGTAATTGTATACTGTTCTGAGTTGCTCCTTGTCTTTGATCCTTGTATTAGGACCCCATTCCGTTGCAGCTCTGGGGGTTGCGGAGACGTGCGGGATTGCCGACCACGCCCTCAGTACTCCCGGTTTTGCTGGTAGAGTGGCCTTTTCAATTATTTATCAAAAGTTATGCAATTGTGAAATAATTAATAGAGTCTAGGGCATTGCATGAACCCTAAGGATGAAAAAATTAGATTGAATGATAGATCCTAGGGTATTGCTCCTAAGACTGGAAAACTAGATTGAATGATAGATCCTAGGGTACGGCATGAATCCTATGACTGGAAAACTAGTTGAATATATAAACATTGGAGTCTTGGAAAAGTAGAAAGGAAACGATAACTGCTTGTAAATTGGTTAACAGCTACCTGTTATAAAAGAAATAATTACAGTTGAGAACATGGGTTATATGGATATAAAGCTAGAACGGTGAAACCTAAATTGGTTGAGCTAAGAGAGCATGAACCCTACGGGGAATTAGGAGTAGAACTCATGGAAAATGAATAGAAAAGAATTTGGGAAGTGAGCTGGCCCTTGAGTACGGAGTACCAAGGAGAGCAACTGTACCCCCTGTTTAGTGTAGAGTGGAGCTAGCCGTCCCAGGGACCCGGGGTTAGGTCTGGGCACTTTGTACCGACTTTTAGCCCTCATGTACACAGTACCGAGGAGAGCTACTAGTATAGGGAGAGCACTAGCTACCCCACTGTTGAAATGTTTTTTTGCGAATCGCTACGCTTACGTGTTTGGTTTTGGAAAACCTGTCATTGTAGTTCGAAAGCGAAGAATTCGTGTTCAACAAATAAAATTTATACCGAAATTAAAATTCCGGGTCGAACACAGGGTGGCAGACATTTGATTTAAAAACTACGCATTTCTTTTTATTTGTCACAGAATAATTCAATTTAAAACTATCTAATTATTTACAATAAAGAGAAGAGAGAGAGAGAGAGTAAGAGAGAAAGAGAATATTACACAGAGAAATCAAAATGAGATGTAGAATAAACAAGGAATTTTTCATTGAGGACATTGTTCATTACAACTATAAAGCATAAAACAATTACTCTAGAAAGCGATAAATTTACTCTAGAAAGCATTAAAAGAATGGAGGGAGAAATGTCCTCCTCGACGGTCGCTTGGAGGACAAGTAAACTAATCTAGAAAGCAGTAAAAAGAATAGGGAGAGAGAAATCCTCCTCGACGGTTGCTTGGAGGACGAGCCGGATGGGACGACTCCTGGACGAAGGAGAACAAAGCAGGACGAAGGAGGACGAAGCAGAAGAACGGGAACGAAGCAGCACACCGTCGTCGTTGCGGGATCGACTTCCGAAGGGGAACGAAAATTGGACTTTATCTCGCGAGAAGCATCCCGGGTGAGGGACAAGCTTCTCTTAGAGCTTTGGAGGGGTAGAGAGGAGAAAGAAGGGATGAGAATTTCGTATGGAGGGGGTCTCCTTTTATAGTTGCAAGGAGTGGGGGCAAAATGGACATTACAACTTCAAAATAATAAAAGAGGGGTCTTTAGTGACGGATAAATCCGTCACTAAAGCCCTCAACGTGGGCGTCGTGGCCGGCTCACGCGCGCCTCCTCGCCTGCTCGCACACTCAACGGCTTGCGCACGTTCGCCGCTTTTCAGCTGTCCTATCGCGAGATCGGACGGCTTAAGATGCGTCTCCGCCAGCTGCGTTGCGTACCCGCCCGCGCATCTGATTGCGTGTCCGATTGCGCGTCCAATCGCGCATCGACGATATCGGGCGCGCGCAGCCGTCCGATCTCCATCTGACGCTCCACCCACGCCCAATCGCCCGTGCCTGCCACTCCTCGCCACGGCTCGAACCCGCGCCTGGCGCTCGCAATAGCGTGCTCGACCACTGCGCTATGGGATGCGGATGGTCGAGTGGACGCTTTTAAGCACGAGCACCCACAGCCGTTGGATTAAGATCCAACGACGGAGAGCGAGCGGGTGCGGGGCCTTCATAAGATGCAAGCGGCTGTTTGGGAGGCTGAGATGGCGCCACATGGCGCTATCTTAGCCGTCCATCTTCTGGAAGTTGTAGATGGTGCCACGGATGTCGGATTGACTCGATTTTTATGTCGTTGGGCTGCGATCGTCGATCCGAATTCATTCGTGTGGTCGAATTTATCATTTGAAGTGCGGATTTACACCATCCTGGCCCTTGATCTTCTAGAGTTCCCGGGTCACTATCTGATGCTACGGATGCCTGATTAGGGCGATCTTGGAGTCGTTGAACTCCAATCGTCGCCCTGATCACATCCATAAGATTGGATCTTTGATCCGAGGCCCTGATAAAATGTTTGCCCTGTCCAAGCACATAAAAGGAGACAATTAACCTCTATTTTATTCAAACTACTCTAAATGCAAGATGATGCATGTAATGTAATATTTATATCATGAAATGCATTCCTATGCTTAAGAACATGCATAAATAGACATTTTAAGTAGTGTAAATGTGTTTACATCATACCCCCATGCCTATCTTTTGCTAGTCCCTAGCAAAAACTATATACTATTTATAAAAGAATTACGTTGGATTATTTGGACTTGAGTTATTTTCAATCATTAAGAAATTGTCTACTTAGGAACTGAACTTTCAAAGACACAACAATGCCTGAGTATCAGCCAAAATGCAGACCGCCTCAAGCCCTCGCCATATTAAAAGAAAAATTTCTTTTTCTCTTTTTACTCTTTTCTAATTTTTTTGGATTTTCAAATTTTAGGGTTTAAGAGTGGCTTTCTACAGCTATTCAACTCACCCAAGATTTGATGAGAACCCTAAGTTTTAAGCATCTTATTGTGATTGTTATAGACTCGTTGACCGGTAATTAAAACGGACTTCGGATTTCTACGCCTCTAGGTGACCTCAAAAAGACTTCTGCCTAAAGGTGTATCTTTACAACCGATAGCTTTCTCCCTACTTTTATTTTTTTACGGGTCAACACAAGGGTGAATCCAGTGTATATCTCTCCGGTTTATTCTACTTCTCCGTTTATTCCTAAGTGTTTTGGGAATTTTTTTAGTACATTTACTGAGCTGGCTTCTGGACAACCTATCGATGAGCTGTTACCATCGACAACTTGTCAGCCATACTCGTGCGGCGAAGTGTGGCTTATTTCTTTTTGTTCTTTTCTACTTTTCTTTTTGGTTTTTTTTTTTTTTTAAATAGGTGGCTTCCCTGGTCTAAGATTTACCTAAGGGCAAGAAAAAGAGAAAGGTCCAGTGACTGGGCTCTGAACAACCTACCTATGGGCTGTTACCCAAGATAACTTGCCAGCCATATCACTCTAGAAGGTTCATTAGCTACCTAATTTCCGTTAAAATCGCCGAACAACGAGTCAGTGCAAAGAAAGTGTGTAGATGCTTAAGACTCAAAATTCCTTCAAATCAGAGGGCGGGTTGATAAGCCGTGTACTTATCACCCAAACTTTATTTACTCTAATTAAAATAAAATTCAAGTTGGCGAGAACTTGAAAAAAAAATCTACATTTTAGTAGATACACAGGCCGATTAAGTCCAAAGACCTGAAGGTTCTTTGTGTTCAAATCATAATTTAGTATTCCCTAAGATTGAAAATTTTCTTAAACCCAAATTCTCTTTCCTAATTTCAATTTTTTTTTTCTAATTTTTTTTTATAAAAGAAAATAAAACAAATCTACGGAGCTGACGAATGAATTCAGAAATGAATATCCACCCCCCATGCCTATCTAATGCAATGTCCTCATTGTATTAAAAAGACATAAAACAGAGTGGAAAAGCGTAGAAAGCACCTGAATTGTGTGAATGTCAGGTCCGCTCCGAGATGAAAACTAAGAAAAACTGTATATATGCTGAGTTTAGTGCCTTCAGCTAGGCACACTATACAAGGAAAAGAAATGAAGAATTCACAAGTGTAGGTCAGAATTAAAATGAACAGAAGAATCCTCTGACCTGTCAGCAGAGGTCCACAGATGTGGACCAGATTGTGGTGCAGACCCACACCCCATAATTGAGAATATCTTAGGTTCTGGATAAAAATTACCCAAAACCTAAAATCAGAATGCAAGCGGGGTCGGGCCTGCAATTTATGAGGATGCAACCTAAGACCAAAAAGTTGGGTTACAGAGAATTGAAGCTCAAAAGGAGAATCGTTGAATGTGTGCTTGAGTTGAACATCCTCGAAACAAATGTCGTAAGGGTTCTGATTTGATGGTTTCAGCTTAAAAGCAATCCTTCGACTCAATCTTCTATTTCCTCCAAAATTAACTTCCCAAATCTGAACTTCTTAGCTCCTATTCTCCTCATTTAGCATATTAAATTCCAGGACCTCTTGTATATTCATCACCCCATCTGAAATCTCCAAGTCTAAATGATGTGGCAGAATCAAAATTGACTTGGGTCTAATTATCTCAGAATTAGAATCATCAATAAGCTCAACAGGGTGTAACTGATAATCAGGGCGTTGAATTGATTCCTCCAGAAAATGCGATTCTAGATCCGTAATGTGTGTCCTAATAAGATCAGTTTCCTCAGTTATTGGGCTATCAAATGATCTATCAGATTCCTCAGGCCCAATCGTCTCACAGAAATCATTTTCAGAAAACTCGCGTGAGACTTTGCAACTTGAATCTTCACCATTAGGATCCGTATCAATGTATGTCCCAAAATCAGTTGTCACTTTGTGTTCCCCAGAGACATACGTTTCCTCGTAACCCGGCTCAGGGATCTTAGGTGAAGAAATCAGATCATCCTTAGTTGATTGCTTTAATTCAATCTGGTCAGCCTCGTAACACGTGTCCCCCCCAACAGGTGCCTGAGTGGGTTCCGTCATTGGCTTTCCTGAAGAGGGTTCATCCTGGGAATTATTCCAAGATTGAATCAAAGCAACCACGAATCTCATCCTCAATTTCGCTAATTTCCCAAGTACAAACTCACCCGGGTTCTTATCCTTAACATCCTGGAGCCAATCCAACAAAGACTTGTTTAAATCATCAACCATTTCAATCAGGGGCTCCAATCTCTCAATGCAAGGTATTGGCTGAACTTCTAAAGATTGTATGATATTCCTCAAGTTAGCTAGAACCTTATCTTGAACCTGGTTAACCTGAACCAAATGAGTTGGTTCAGGGTTGGGCAGGTTTGGGATTAATGCAGGGGAATTAACAAATTGAGATTCGTTATACCCTTCCTGATAATAGGTCATTTCAGATTGTTGAAAAGATGGTGATGACCTAAAGGCACTGAAATCAGATGATGGGTAAGGATCGGTGTATCCTTCTTGATTGTAGATCGTATTAGGTTGTGCATGAAAGGAAGACGATCTATAATCGATGTAGCTCCGAGAAGGATAGAAATCAGAATCAAAGTGTTCAGGGTTAGACCCTAAACACGGGGGTCCGGAATTGTATCCCTAATCCGAATTATCCCAACTAATTGATGGTTGATTACAATACGAGTTGGGATAATCGTCATGTTGAGGATAATTCACAACAGGAGGGAAAGAGCGGGAATGCGTGAAATATGTGGAAGGATTCATGAGACACGGGAGGAAGAAAGGTGCCCTGCAATACAAACAATCAAACCTGTCCTTAAATGGGTTAGCCTACAGGCCTACAGACTCCCAAAACCCGTCTTGAGATAAAGGAACGATTTGATCTACTTCTGTCTGTTTAATACAACCAGTTAGAAGGAGGGACTGGGGAGAAGGTTCTTCCTTCGGCTTGCGCCTCCGGTTCCTAGTGTACCCCCCAGCCGTGATCGTTTGACTCTGCTCCCCTAGCTAGACATCAGATTGAACAGTAGAAATAGACTAATCGAAAATAATCTCATTCTGAGTTTTGAAGAGCGGGTTCAATCCTTAAGGCCAACATCTACTCTGTTTTATCTAGGGCTAGGTTTGAATGTGCTTTGGAATGTGATGGGCCCTTACAATGGGTTGTGCCCTTAATGATTGATTGAAATTTGTGTAAGTGCGTGCACAACCAGGGTTTCCAAGCAAGATTATTGATAATGTGTGAATTTTAGTGTTCAAATCTTGCTTAAATAGCTTTTAGGGTTTCAAATTAGGTGAATTGCAATCAAGTTTCTGGGCAAACCAAGTTATAAAACACGGGTGAAGATTGTTTTCCTTTAAAATCAGAAAGAAAGTGGAGTGCCTGGAATATACCTAGATTGAAAACCCTAAGGAGGAGCTACTTGATGAGTTGGTTTTAAAATAAAGTGGTGCGGCCCAAACAACTCAAACAATTGGCCACAAATGCACCACTAAGTTAGGCACTCAAAAATAGTTAACCTAGAATAATTTCTACTCTGTTATATGTTACTTTGTGTGTACCGGTTCCACAGATCAGAACCCGGTTGAGTAGAAAACAAATCAAGTTGATCAAATGCCTTGAACATGGGTGTGTGTTGTGTGTTTGTTGAAAATTACCCCACAAGATTATCTTTTTGTTATTTTTTTTATGAATGAGGGTGGAATGAACGTAAGTGAAAATTCAAACAACCAAACTATTCCTAGGATTTATGCAAACACCTAGGTTAATTGGGAATTGGATTTAATGTGGTGAATGGAATCCATGGAGGGAGAAAGAATGGGGGAGCACTTAAAGTTGTCTTCAACTGCACTTTACTCCAGTCTACCGCTTGTTGATTCCTTGATGGAGGTCTCTGCAAAACAATAGACACAAGAGAAAGCTAGTTAGAAAACAAATAAAGTGCAAGAAATGCGAAGGAAAGATCGGAAATCGTTGCCTCCCTGGCAACGGCACCAAAATGTTGAAACGTTTTTTTGCGAATCACTACACTTACGTGTTTGGTTTTGGAAAACCTGTCATTGTAGTTCGAAAGCGAGGAATTCGTGTTCAACAAATAAAATTTATACCGAAATTAAAATTCCGGGTCGAACATAGGGAGGCGGACATTTGATTTAAAAACTACGCGTTTCTTTTTATTTGTCACAGAATAATTCAATTTAAAACTATCTAATTATTTACAATAAATAGAAGAGAGAGAGAGTAAGAGAGAAAGAGAATATTACACAGAGAAATCAAAATGAGATGTAGAATAAACAATGAATTTTTCATTGAGGAGATTGTTCATTACAACTAGAAAGCATAAAACAATTACTCTAGAAAGCGATAAATTTACTCTAGAAAGCATTAAAAGAATGGAGGGAGAAATGTCCTCCTCGACGGTCGCTTGGAGGACGAGTAGATTAATCTAGAAAGCAGTAAATCTATACTAGAAAACAGTAAAAAGAATAGGGAGAGAGAAATTCTCCTCGACAGTTGCTTGGAGGACGAGCCGGACGGGACGACGCCTGGACGAAGGAGAACGAAGCAGGACGAAGGAGGACGAAGAAGAAGAATGGGAACGAAGCAGCACGCCGTCGTCGTCGCGGGATCCACTTCCGAAGGGGAACGAAAATTGGACTTTATCTCGCGAGAAGCATCCCGGGTGTGGGACAAGCTTCTCTTGAGCTTTGGAGGGGTAGAGAGGAGAAAGAAGAGATGAGAATTTCGTATGGAGGGGGTCTCCTTTTATAGTTGCAAGGAGTGGGGGCAAAATGGACATTTCAACTTCAAAATAATAAAAGAGGGGTCTTTAGTGACCGATAAATCCGTCACTAAAGCCCTCAACGTGGGCGTCGTGGCCTGCTCGCGTGCACCTCCTTGCCTGCTCGCGCGCTCAACGACTTGCGCACGTTCGCCACTTTTCAATCGTCCGATCGCGAGATCGGATAGCTTAAGATGCGTCTCCGCCCGCTGCGTTGCGCGCCCGCCCGTGCGTCTGATTGCGCGTCCGATTGCACGTCCAATCGCGCGTCAACGCTATCGGGCGCGTGCGGCCGTCTGATCTCCATCTAATGCTCCACCCGCGCCCAATCGCCCACGCCTGCCGCTCCTCGCCACTGCTCGAACCCGCGCCCAGCGCTCGACCACTACGCTATGGGGCGCGGATGGTCGAGCGAATGCTTTTATGCACGAGCACCCACAGCCATTGGATTAAGATCCAACGGCGGAGAGCGAGCGGGCGCGGGGCCTTCACAAGATGCAAGCGGCCGTTTGGGCAGCTGAGATGGCACCACGTGGCTCTATCTTGGCCGTCCATCTTCTGGAAGTTGTAGATGGTGCCACGAATGTCGGATTGACTCTATTTTTGTGTCGTTGGGCTGCGATCGTCGATCCGAATTCATCCGTGCGGTCGGATTTATCATTTGAGGTGCGGATTTACACCATCCTGGCCCTTGATCTTCTAGGGTTCCCGAGTCACTATCTGATGCTACGGATGCCTGATTAGGGCGATCTTGGAGTCGTTGAACTCCAATCGTCGCCCTGATCACATCCATACGGTTGGATCTTTGATCCGAGGCCCCGATAAAATGTTTGTCCCATCCAAGCACATAAAAGGAGACAATTAACCTCCATTTTATTCAAACTAATCTAAATGCAAGATGATGCATGTAATGCAATATTTATATCATGAAATGCAATCCTATGCTTAAGAACATGCATAAATAGACATTTTAAGTAGTGTAAATGTGTTTACATCACCCACGGGCCCCGAGGTTCTGCTAGCCCTCCTACACCGACTTGTTAGGCCCACTGAGCAAACCAGGGTAGTCAGACGAGGGTGCGCAGGCTGTGGAGGGGCGAGACCCCTGTTTGGTTACTCTTCTTCTACTTCTTCTTCCTTGAGACTTAGTCTCTCTTCCTCAACGTTCAGCCTGCCTGCACAGAGCAAAACCTACCCTGCCCCTCTACCTGCGCGTCTCTCTCTCTCTCAAGAATTCACTCAAGGACGCTCTCTCAGAGCCACGGGTAATCGGGTCGGATTTCGCACCCGAGACCAGGCGCACCGGCAGGTGGGGTGATGCTCGAGGTGTGCTTAGGATGGGTCGGGTTGGATCCCGCCAGATCCACGAGGTGAAACCGCGGACGAGGCGAGCGTGGGATAACTAGAGGGACCTCACCCCTGTGCGTTCGGAGGCAACGGGGTAATATCACAAAAATAATTTAAAGTATACCAGCGCTTCGCGTTTCGCCGATGTGGGACTCTTGGCTCTGCCCCTCTCCCACCCGCGCGCCCGCAGAAGATTCTTCTTCGATTGCCAAGGCTGCGGACGTCGCTGCGCTCTTTGCTGGACCAGATGTCTTCGCACTGGCTGCCCGAGTCCACTGCACCTGAGGCCTGGAGTTGCTGAAGCCTGGAGCTGCTGGAACCTGGAGTTGCTCCACTGTCGTCAATGGCGGCAGGGGCTTCGATACTATCACACACAAAGCAAGCCTCTCGGCTCAATCAGACCAGCTGGGGACCTTCGCCGTGGCACAGTGAAGGTCGTGCATGGTGAAGCAGGTCGTGGGATGGCCTAGGCATGCGTGCCTAGGTCGTCCTGTGATCGAAAGTGTGGGGGTGTTCGGGGGGCTGTGGTGGAGGCGTAGAGGGATGGTGGATGGGAGGAGATTGTTCCTTGTGGTGAGGCGGAGCTTATGAGACGGTTGGCGAGTCGTGTGGAGGGCGGAATGGTGGGAGCGGCTCGTCGGAGGTCGGTCGGAGGCGAGGAGGATGGAGGTGGTCAGCGATGGTCGAGGGTCAATTAAATGAAATAAAAGGGGGAAAAGAGAGAGGGGAAGATGGAGAATGTATTAAGCCTAACTACAGGGATGAAGGGGGACGGAGAGGCGGACAACAGTACCTACTGTCGCCGGAGAAGAAGCTGCCCAGTGGAGGAAGATGGCGGCGATAAAGGGGCTGAGGCGACGTGCGTGGGTATTGCACGACGCGGAGAGGAATCAGGAAGATGTCCCTGCCACTAGTTTTGTGGCAGAGCGACGAGGGAGGGGAGGGGGGCTCTTCGGAGCTCTCTGGGTTCTTGGCTGGAGAAGAAGAGACGAATTGGAGGTGGACATCCAGCCAAATCAAGCTAAAGATGAGCGGCCGGGTTTGGGGGTTCTTTTATAGGCACTGGGCCGTGCTTTCAGAGCGTGGAGGGCACGCCATTGCCTCTGCCGGCTCGCCGGAGAAGGAAAGTGGGTAGATACCCAAATCCCTCGTGCGTTCGCGCGAGAGATTGGGTTCACACCAGGGATCAAGATTGGCCTTAGATGGAAGGGAATTCCTCAGAGAATCTCCCTTCCATTTCTGGGAGGGGATCTCTGAGGAATCAGAGAGTATTCCCTCTCTAATCCTCGTCAGAGTGGGATTCTGCCCCAATAATGGCGGCAGGACCTGATTGCAAAGGTGGCGAGGAAATTAGGGGGCTCTCTACGATGATTTCAGAAGATAGGGACCAAATTGTGATTTGGGTGTACTAAATTGCAAAGTAGGTCAAGATGCCCTCCCCTTAGGTCCAAATTTTGGTAAAAACCTAATTTGGACCTAAGGAATCCAATGGTGAAGTTGGATTTTAGGTTTGACCTCGTTTGACTGGATATTTTGCGTAAAAATCCAAATTAGGTTAATTGAAGAGCTAGGACCCTTATCTAGGTCAAACTGGGTTCCAAAGGCCAAATTAAGTATTCTAAACCCTATAGGATATTTTTCCTTGATTTTTAGAAGGTTTACTTGATTTTTATCCTGACCGGAACCTTGTTGATTTAAGCGGGTCTGTTTTAGGGTTACCAAATGTCATTTAATTCCTATATTGCACATGAACCCATTTCTGATTGACTCAACCCACTTTTTATTTCATTTAGATCATTTGACCTATGTTTTGCCTCTGAGAAATCATGTTTATGTACTGCATTGGTAAAATTACAGTTTTAACCTTTATTTCATGTTTTCTTCTCAAAACACTTATTCCTTCATTTAGGCCTTCTTCTAGGTTATGTAGGAGCTTTTATTCTCTTTATTAGGTCAAAATGAGCTAGTTATGGCACATGATGAGGCTCTCATCATACCCCCATGCCTAGCTTTTGCTAGTCCCTTAGGAAAATTTCAAGGTTTTAACTTCCGTTCTAGACCCTGAGTGTAAGTGCTTTTCTTTTTTTCTTTTGTGATTAGGTAGGAGTGCTGACAATAGGCCTAGAGGTACTCAAGTACCAACCAAAATCCAGACCTGTTCCACTTTAGCCTCAGTCCTCCGCAAAGGTTTCTAAGGCCCACAGAAACTAACCTAGGGTTTGTTGGATTCCGCGGTTAAAACACCCGTGCTTGAGACATTTGTAGCCTAAGTTCAGTTTGCAGTGCATTTTTGTAAGAGAGAGATAGAAGATTTATTTGTTTGGAGAGCTTTTCTCTCTCTATTTTTTTTTATTTCTAGCTTCGGATTAGCTTCTCAACACGGTCTGTATCGGATTCCTCGTCCCCATCATCAATCCTCAAGGGTTCCTGGCTTTCGATGCCTCGAGATAGCACCGCCCATGGCAACCCCCAGAACCCTGGCTTTCGAGATTTCGAGATAATCCCGCCCATGACGTTCCGTGGTCGAATTCAAACCCTGGCGATCGGCATTTCGTGATAATGCCACCCATGGTATCTAAACCAGCAGAGTGCTTACATGCCCCTAGTAGGATATTTAAATATCCTAAGAGACAAGCACCGAGGAGACGATATGTTGTTACGCATCTTCGAGGGGAATTTCCCGCCTCTCCGCGCTGGGAACTCGTCCAAATCAACTTGTGTTGATTGGCCGCTCCTAACCTAGGTGACTTTTTCAGAACATTAAACGCTTTTGCGTGATTTGGATGTTTATGCGCACTGAACCAGACTGTGTGTGAATTTCGGGTGCTTAGGTTACCGAATCCCGCAAATCAGAGGTCAGTTAACGAGGCCGAATACTTCATAAGCCTTAGACCTAATACCTAAGCTTCGCATTTTCCTCAACCTCTTGAGGATTATCCAGATTTTAACGGATGCGTGAATTTTTAAGCTAAAGAATCTTGCCCAAGAGGCCTAAAACCAGCGTTCCTGCTAATCTCTTGTTATGTCTCCTTAGTACTTTTCTTCTATTTCTTTTCTTGATCTGGTCTAAAACTTCAGTTAATTCCTTAATCTTTTACTAATGACTATTTCTTTTTCTTTCTCATTTTGTGCTCCTTTTTATCATTTTTGCTCTTTTTCTCCTCCTTATGTGGCTCACAAAATTTCCTCCCTCCCCCATTTTTTGTTCTTTTTCATAATTTTTTAATTTTTTTGTGTTTTTGACATATGCAAAAAATTTTTTTTGTGTGAGAATCCTTCTGATTTTTTCTTGGTTCTGTATGTATGCACTTTATCACCCCCCCATGCCTAAGTTTTGCAATGTCCTCATTGTAAACGGAGGGTGTGAAATAGTGTTGAGGTCAGGGACTTAGAACAGGATACATTGGGTGGGTGAATGGGTCGGGAATGACTGATGCGGATGATTTCTAGCTCTAATACGAGTACCAGAGGTGGGATCAACTGTCTAAGGCTGAACTCAAGGTGCAATGGAAGTGGAGTACGGACGGATAATCAGACGGGTCTCTGTTTTTGGGATGACGGGTTGCCTCCCGTTAAGCGCTAAATTTGATGCCTTCAGCCGAGCGGAAAATGGGGTGGAGAGGGAGTGGTCAAATCAGCGAAATTTTGTAAAACAAGCACCTTGATTAAGAGCCTGGTTGGTCCAACCAGGTGCTTATTAAGATCAGTGGGCTGATGATGCAGCCCAAACCCAATAAGTCTGGTGGGTTGATAGATGTAGATCAACAAATGTGGAACCCACCATATGCAATGAAGTTCAAATGAATATGGAAGTGAAAACTCGGGTTTAGGCTGAGTCGAATCAGCCTGGTTAGAGTAGGGTTCCGAAAAATAATCAATGCAAGGTGTGGAATCCCTACAGGGGGGATCACAGAATGTTGGCTCCTGATTTTCGGTCTGATCAATGCCCGATACCCGGTATAGATATGGAGTTGAATCATCTGCAAACGGCTCAATGAGAGGTGAATCGGAATAGAAATTGAGTCCGGTTGCGGGTCGGGATAGAGAACGGGTTTTGATTGGTTCTGTATATGTGGAGCAGGTGGTTTCAAAGAAAATTGGCTTGTTATAATCAGGAAGCAGATTTTCTAAGATGTTATGGTCAGATTCGAGATCGTCGGAGAGTTTGCAAAAATCAAAATTTGAATGAGATTCAAGATCATGAGTTCTACCTTAGAATAAATCATATGTTGCAGATTCAGCAGCCAGACTGGGGTCTAGCCTAAATGTGAATTCTGAGCTTAAAAAGGTATCCTTATTTGGTAGAGGCTCAGGTTCTAAGCTAGTAGGGCAATCCCAATCGAAACCCCGCTCGTCCAACTCATCGGTTTCTGTGTCGTAGATTGGCATGATTTTCGAAAAATCGATTCGTTCCTCTGAGGAGGTTGGCGAGGGATATTCATCAAATCGAGGTCCAAAATCATATTCTTCATTAAAAGATTGATCTTATTCGTATGGGGCCTTGAAATCTTCAAAATATGTTTCAAATCTAGGTTCCAGGCTTAGGATGTGGGTTGAATTACTAGAATCTAGGTCTGAATAACCTTCGAGGGTCACCTTATCAGAATAAGGGACGGAATTTATACCCTTGAGAGGTTCAGTTCTACTCTCCTTCTTGCAGGAGTTTTGGGATTCTAAAATGGGCTTAACATTGTATTTTCCTGCATTTGGAGCTTTCCAACCTTCTTCAATATCAGGCACATTGTATTCTATTTGGGTTGGGAATCCATAACCATTTTGTGCCTCGAACCCGAGATCAGATTTATCCTTGATGTTGTCCCAAGATAGTTCCTCCTTTTTTTGTGGTATATACAGGTACTTCTGGTCAATAACTTGTTTTACTAATCTCATTATCTCTTCCCATTTTTCAAGACTATCTTGGTGTCGCTTCCAAAGTCGAGGATTTGTCATACATTGAAGGTATTCAATATTGTGCAGTTTTTCTATCTCAATGTATGTAGTAATGAGCAAGTCACGGGTTGATCCTTTGTTGGCTTCTGCTAATAGTACTTGGGCGCAAGTTATGACAAAGGTTGTGGTTGTTGGGACGTCAACCTGAATGTTTCCTACTGTTGTTGAGGTTTCTTCATTTTCATAGAATTTCATGGCATCCTCAATCATTTTATCTCTCATGGATCTCTGATATTCAGGTTTCTCGAATGGTAGTCCTAGGTGGTTTGGCTGCATATTTGGATCAGGTGGTGGAGTCAAGATGTAGAATCAGAGTTTGAATCAAGATCAAGTTATGAAGCGATCAGATCTGAATAACGAGTCCCACTGAAAATGTGTATGTGTGCTCTAAAGAGAAAAGATGAGGGACTGGAGATGTTTTTGACCTAATCAAGACACCCAAAGACGTTTGGATGACTATGGAGGTTCGGGGCAGATGGACCCCTGGATCAGAAGATCGTCCACCTGAGAATTACCTGGGCAGCCAGAGAGGGAGAGTCCCGTAAAGACCCCTACACGGTAGAGCGTCCCCACGGGTTACAGGGTTTCCCCCACCCGACCTCTCTTGCCACTGAGATTCCAGGTAGACTAGAATGGGGACCTTGACCTCTTAAGTCTACCACTTTTATTTCAAAGGTGCTTTAGGGTTCTCATTTGAACTTTACATGTGTTGATGTTGTGACCTAATTTAGAGGTTGGTTGACCCAATGGGTCAACTTCACCTGACCTGTCCTATAGATGGCAGAATGATTCTAGGTTTGGAGCCTAGAGGTCACCCTGATTTGACTCCCAGGTTATTAGGTCAAAAAATTTTAAGATTCAAGTGATTTTAGAGCTCAATTTTTAGGGTTTGTCTTGTTAAGATCTCTTCAATCAAGGGCTTGGGTAACACACCGATGTGGGAGGGTTTATTTCCTTTTATGCAGGCATGTGTGACTAGCACTTCAAGACCCTACTGTAGAAACCCTAATTTGGTTCTATTTCCAATCCCTTTTTCTTTTTCACAAAAATTCTCTTTGGACTTCAAAAGTAAGAAATGTGTTGTCCGTAGAGATTAAGCGTTATGTCTATTAGGCACATGAATTTGTGGGATGGAATCTAAAAAAAATCGCCCCAACTTCAAGAAGATTTAAAAAATTTTAGCAAAATCAGGAAATGTTTTCCTTAAAATGATGATTACTATAGAAAGAAGGCAATTGATTCCTAAATTGATTTTCTTCCTTTTATCTTTTTAGTATTAGGGGATGATTAAGGAAGAAAAGAAATTACCTGCCCTGGAGTGGTTGACTTGCAAAAGGGATTTTCTCGTGGAATACCTGCAAGATCAAAATAAAGCAAAGTAGGGCAAGTTAGTATTCAATATGATAAAAAGAATGTAGAGACTAGTGATAAATTGCGCGTTGCACCCCGGCAACGGCGCCAAAATGTTTATACGCTTTCGATCGGGTTTTGAAGAATGTCACGTTGTAGTATAGCTGACAAAGCATTCAAACAAATAGAGAATTTTTATTACTCAAAAATCAGAGTATCCGAGGTCGAACACAGGGAGCAATTGGAATTTACTACTAATCTCAAATGTAATTGAACACTCTAATTTACTCAAAACTTTAATTCAAATATGAATGTATGCGGTTAAAGAGTAATTAGGACAAAAGAGTAAAATTGGACGTCTGATCTTGTGATCAGACGTCTTAAAAGTGTTTTCCCTTTTTCTTTGATTATTCTTCTTCTTCTGATCTTGATTTCTTTCTTCTTTTGCAGTCTCTTTTTCTTCTTCGTCTTCTGTCTTGGCCTCTCTTCTTCTTTCTCTTCTCTCTTCTGCAAAGGCTTCTTTCTCTTTTGTCTTCTTCTTCTCAGCAGTCTCTCCTTCTTCATTCAGATCTCTGCCTCTGCTTCTTTTCTTGCAGTCCTTCTTTCTTCTTCGTCTTCTGTCTTAGCCTCTCTTCTTCTTTCTCTTCTCTCTTCTGCAAAGGCTTCTTTCTCTTCTGTCTTCTTCTTCTCAGCAGTCTCTCCTTCTTCCTTCAGATCTCTGCCTCGCTCAGCCTCTTCTTCTACTTCTTCTTCCTTGTGGCTAAGTCTCTCTCCCTCAACGTTCAGCCTGCCTGCACAGAGCAAAACCTACCCTGCCCCTCTACCCGCACGTCTCTCTCTCTCTCTAGAATTCACTCAAGGACGCTCTCCCAGAGCCACGGGTAATCAGGTCGGATTTCGCACTCGGGACCAGGCGCACCGGCAGGTGGGGTGATGCGCGAGGTGTGCTCAAGATGGGTCGGGTCGGATCCCACCAGATCAGCGAGGTGAAACCGCGGACGAGGAGAACGTGGGATAAGGTGAGGGACCTCACCCCTGTGCGTTCGAAGGCAACGGGGTAATATCACAAAAACAATTTAAAGTATACCAGCGCTTCGCATTTCGCCGATGTGGGACTATTGGCTCTGCCCTGCTCCCGCGCGCGCCCGCAGAAGATTCTTCTTCGATTGCCAAAGCTGCGGACGTCGCTGCACTCCTTGCTGGACCAGATGTCTTCGCACTGGCTGCCCGAGTCCACTGCACCTGAGGCCTGGAGTTGCTGGAACCTGGAGCTACTCCATCGTCGTCAATGGCGGTTGGGGCTTCGATACTGTCACACATAAAACAAGCCTCTCGGCTCAATCAGACCAGCTGGGGACCTTCACCGTGGCACGGCGAAGGTCATGCACGGTGAAGCAGGTCGTGGGATGACCTAGGCGTGCGTGCCTAGGTCGTCCTGTGACCGGAAGTGTGGGGGTGTTCGGGGGGCTGTGGTGGAGGTGTAAAGGGATGGTGGATGGGCGAAGATTGTTCCTTGTGGTGAGGCGGAGCTTATGAGACGGTTGGCGAGTCGTGTGGAGGGGCGGAATGGTGGGAGCGGCTCGCCGGAGGTCGGTTGAAGGCGAGGAAGATGGAGGTGGTCAGCGATGGTCGAGGGTCAATTAAATGAAATAAAAGGGGGAAAAGAGAGAGGGGAAGATGGAGAATGTATTAAGCCTAACTACAGGGATGAAGGGGGACGGAGAGGCAGACAGCTGTACCTGTTGTCGCCGGAGAAGAAGCTGCCCAGTGGAGGAAGACGGCGGCGACGACGGGGCTGAGGCGGCGTGCGCGGGTATTGCGCGACTCGGAGGAGAATCAAGAAGATGTCTCTGCCACTGGTTTTGTGGCAGAGCGAAGAGGGAGGGGAGGGGGGCTCGTCGGAGCTCACTAGGCTCTTGGCTGGAGAAGAAGAGACGAATTGGAGGTGGACGTCCGGCCAAATCAAGCTAAAGATGAGCGGCCAGGTTTGGGGGTTCTTTTACAGGCACAGGGCCGTGCTTTCAGTGCGTGGAGGGCACGCCATTGCCTCCGCCGGCTCGCCGGAGAAGGAAAGTGGGTAGATACCCAAATCCCTCGTGCGTTCGCGCGAGCTATTGGGTTCACACCAGGGATCAAGATTGGCCTTAGATGGAAGGGAATTCCTCAGAGAATCTCCCTTCCATTTCTGGGAGGGGATCTCTGAGGAATCAGAGAGTATTCCCTCTCTAATCCTAGCTGGAGTGGGATTCTGCCCCAACAATGGCTGCAGGACCTGATTGCAAAGGTGGCGAGGAAATTAGGGGCTCTCTGCGATGATTTCAAAAGATAGGGACCAAATTATGATTTGAGTCTACTAAATTGCAAAGTAGGTCAAGATGCCCTCCCCTTAGGTCCAAATTTTGGTACAATCCTAATTTAGACCTAAGAAATCCAATGATGAAGTTGGATTTTAGGTTTGACCTCGTTTGACTGGATATTTTACGTAAAAACCCAAATTAGGTTAATGGAAGAGCTAGGACCCTAATCTAGGTCAAATTGGGTTCCAAAGGCCAAATTAAGTGTTCTAAACCCTAGAGGATATTTTTCCTTGATTTTTAGAGGGTTTACTTGAATTTTATCCTGACCGGAACCTTGTTGATTTAAGCGGGTCTATTTTAGGGTTACCAAATGTCATTTAATTCCTATATTGCACATGAACCCATTTCTGATTGACTCAACCCACTTTTTATTTCATTTAGACCATTTGACCTATGTTTTGCCTCTGAGAAATCATGTTTATGTACTGCATTGGTAAAATTACAGTTTTAACCTTTATTTCATGTTTTCTTCTCAAAACACTTATTCCTTCATTTAGGCCTTCTTCTAGGTTATGTAGGAGCTTTTATTCTTTTTATTAGGTCAAAATGAGCTAGTTATGGCTCATGATGAGGCTCTCATCAGCTTACCTGTTACCCAGCGAGGACACGACGCAGTCTGGGTAATCGTTGACAGATTGACGAAGACGGTACGTTTCTTGCCGATCCGAGTCACCTTAGGACCAGCACCCTTGGTAGAGAGGTATATCCACGATGTGGTACGTCTACACGGAGTTCCATGGGAGATCGTATCCGACCGGGATACCTGCTTTACGTCCCAATTTTGGGCTGAGTTTCGGCAGGCCCTGGGGACGCGGTTGAGGTTCAGTACAACATACCACCCCCAAACGGACGGACAGTCTGAGCGCACGATACAGAAACTTGAGGACCTTTTGCGTGCTTGTGCACTGGACTAGAGGGGCTCTTGGGAGGAGCACTTGCCCCTTGCGGAGTTTGCATATAATAGCAGTTATCACTCGAGCATCGGCATGGCACCCTATGAGGCTCTGTACGGACGGAGATGTACATCACCCTTGAGATGGGTTGAAGTGTGGACCAAGTGGGAGGTTAGCCCCAAGCTGATCCGGCAGAGTCAGGAGGTAGTCGAGCAGATTCACAGGCGACTTTGCACTGTCAGGAGCAGGCAGAAGAGCTATGTAGATCGGAAACGCAGAGAGCTGCAGTTTGAGGTTGGGGACCACGTCTTTCTTTGTGTTTCATCCATGAAGGGCCTGCAGCGGTTTGGGGTGAGAGGGAATCCCGCGTCAAGGTTCGTGGGGCCCTTTGAGGTCTCAGAGAAGGTTGGTCCCGTTGCTTACAGGCTTGACCTTCCTCCCCAGCTTTCTGATGTGCACGACGTGTTCCATGTGTCCAACCTCAGGAAGTACGTCGTCGATCCCAGTCACATCCTGAGTCACGAGAGCGTCGAGGTGGGCGACGACCTGACCTACCCCAAGCGGCCAGTGCAGATCCTCGACAAAGCCGTCCGCAGTTTGAGACGGACGCAAGTACCCCTGGTGAAGGTTTTGTGGAGGAGCCAGCGGTACGAGGAGGCTACCTGGGAGCCTAAGGCAGCGATGCAAGAGCGGTACCCAGGCCTTTTCACGGGTATGTCTTTTCGGACCGGCTTCGGTCCTTTTTGAGTTTGTTATGCATATATCGTTCTTTCCCGCACCCTAGTTAGCGAAAGTTTCGGAGACGAAACTTCCTTTGAGTTTGTTATATTGTTATAACCAGGGCATCAAACGTTGTTTAAGACGTCTGGGAAGTGGTCTAGACGTCTGGAAGCCTTCCTAGACGTCTAGAATTAATTTTTTTCGACGTACGGGTTCACGTCTGTGTGCATGCGCGCGCAGACTGAACCTGCTGCCCTCCTTCTTCTCTTTCCTCCCTTTCTGCAGACAGCTTTTTCTCTCTCTCCCTCACCCTCACTCCACCGCCTTCTTCTTCCTGTCAGCGAGAGCGTGAGCGGGCGAGGGCAGCTGCAGTGGCTGTTGTGAGTGCGTGGGAGGAGAGGCTACTGCAAGAGGGAAAGAGAGCTTGATCGCGAGGTTGCGAACTCGCCGGAGCAGCCAGGGCTGGCCGACGGTTGCGCAGCAAGCGCGTGGTGCTGGGGAGGAGCTGTTGCAGATCAGGCAGCAGGCAAGCGCGGCGCGGCACGGCCGTGCGCTGCGGGCGGAGGATGAGGAGGTCCTAATTCTGGGAAAATTTCCCAGAATCAGACATCTTGGCATACGTTCAGACGACGTCCTTTTTCGCGTGTACGGCCAAGCTGCCGTTCCGCCAAAGAGTCCTACTCATTTCATGTTGTGGACGATCGCGTGTGTGTGCAGGACCCGTTCGGGAAGGCGCAAGGGCACGCCATCCCACACAGATCGGATGTCTGGGCACAGCACCAGACGACGGAGAGGGTCTCCAGACGTCCGGGGTGACAGTCGAACGTCTGGAAACTAAGTCCAGACGGTTTAGCAGGCTTCTGGATGTCTAAAGAACCGCACAGATCAAGGTATGACCTGAGCCATCATTTAAGACGTCTGGAAGAAGTTCCAGATGTCTGATTTTGGGCAGACTTGTCATTTTTGACCCGTTTAGAGTCCGTTCAAAGTCCGTTTTTCGCGTTTCAAGTCTCGTTCTTCTCAGATTTAGTTCCTCTACCTATTTACAGTAATTGTATACTGTTCTGAGTAGCTCCTTCTATTTGATCCTTGTGTTAGGACCCCATTCCGTTGCGGCTCTAGGGGTTGTGGAGGCACGCGGGCTTGCCGATTACGCCCCCAGTACTCCCGATTTTGCGGGTAGAGTGGCCCTTTCAATTATTTATTGAAAATTATGCACTTGTGAAATAATTAATAGAGTCTAAGATATTGCATGAACCCTAGGACTGGAAAACTAGATTGAATGATAGATCCTAGGGTAATGCATGAATCCTAGGATGGGAAAACTAGCTTGAATGCATATACATTGCAGTCTTGGAAAAGTAGAAAGGAAACGATATCTGCCTGTAATTGGTTAACAGTTGCTTGATTATGAATGAATAATTACGGTTGGGAACATGGGCTATATAAATATAAAGCTAAAATGATGAAACCTAAATTGGCTGAGTTGAAAGAGCACGAACCCTACGGGGAATTAGGAGTAGAACTCCTGAAAAGTGAATGGAATAGAATTGGGGAAGTGAGCAGGCCCTTGGGTACGGAGTACCAAGGAGAGCGACTGTCCCCCCCCTGTTTAGTGCAGAGCAGAGCTAGCCGCCCTAGGGACCCGGGGTTAGGTTTGGCCACTTTGTACCGATTTTTGGCCCTCGTGTACACAGTACCGAGGAGAGCTACTAATGTAGGGAGAGCACTAGCTAACCCACGGGCCCCAGGGTTTTGCTAACCCTCCTACACCGACGTGTTAGGCCCACTGGGCAAACTAGGGTAGTCAGGCGAGGGTGCGCGCACTGTGGAGGGGCAAGACCCCTATTTGGTTACTGTGGAGGGGCTGGACCCCTGTTACTGAGAGGGCTCTGTCCTATACTGGTTCCGTGCTGTGCTTTGGGCACACCCGTTAACGGAAACGACTAACTGCGTGCCAGTGCGGGGAAGCTACCCGTGCGTTTATCGCATGTGCCATAGTCACCATTACGTCTGTCAGCGACCTTGGGGTGGTTGACTGAGGGTAGGACCACCACGAGGGACTCTCCCGGCCAGGAAAGCACAACGTGTTACTTCTACTTTTCGGAAAAGACTGAAATCAAGATCGTTCCCACAAGGAACATTCAAGATCAAGAGAAGGATCTGAGAAATAATCAATAGTGAATAAATGGAAAAATATAAAGAAAGAAAGTAAAAATATAACAGCTACTGTCCCCCTTACTATTTCTTAGCTTTTAGTTGCCACTCTACACAGCGTTTCGCTGACGTGTCACCTTTGTCACCCTTTGAGGACCAGGTGTTGAGCAACGAGAACCGGCGGCTGCAGAGGGTGCTGGGCCTAGTAGAGCCCACTAGTTTCTACTTGTGTAGTACCTACTGTACTTTTCCTTCTGTTGTAGTGAGTAGTTTCTGTTACCCCTGTACTCTTTTGTTGTAAGCATCATATTTTGTACATGTTTATTTCTTTATGTTGTGGTAGTGTATACTGTAGTAGTTCTTTACTTTACTGCTATATTTTGTTACTGCTAGTTATATGCATGGTGAATGTGGTTTATTTTACTGCTCTTTTGGTTACTTTCTCGTTGGACGACTAGGTCTTGGGATTAGTCGAGTCGGTCTGATTCTCGTGCCTCGTAGGGATTCGGGAATCGGGTCGTAACACCATCTTGCTTGAAACAAATTTTAACTCATGAGATTGTATAATCTCATGGGGATACAAAAGCGCTTTTTCTGTTATATATCACTGTAGTTTGCGGCTTTGCAGATCCAGAAAAGAACCAAATAGTTTCCTTTGTATAGATTCAAGAAAACCATGTTGTCTTTTGTCTAATGCGAACTATAAAGTAGTTGACAAGGTTATGGATGAGAATTATCGTTTAGTTATGTTAACTAAAGAGCAGCTCTTTAATTTATATAGGAAAAACATAGGGCAGAGGCTCAAACAACCTCTGCAAATACAGGATACTGATCTGTAGGTATTTACAAGAAGGGTACCGAGACAAATTGCGTACAAGGATACAACCCATGAATCTAAACATACAATTTCAAATGTGCCATTATTATATATGTATGCTAGTAAGTTAGAGCTAATAAGATCGAAAGTTATGTCTTAACTATGTTTAGGATCTAGATATTTTGGAATGATGCACCACATTGTCGAGCATGCAAACGATGAGAAATAAGGTCAAACAATTTCATCTAAGTGGTCCATGAGATCTAGATATTTTGAACTCATGACACCACATAATTGGACACGAACGCAACCCATAATTATTCAGGAATTTGGACTCTAATTCCTCAAAACAAATGCTGCAATAATATGCAATCTAAAACCGACATACTCAACTATATATGTCGGATTAAACCCAACTGTGTGCTACATATAAATACGAGTTTCAAGATCAACACTCAGGAGCTAAGGCCAATAGAACTATTCTTATGTAAACAACTCAATCGGAAGCTAGATTGAGAGAAATCGTACACTTCATAGCGGGTAAGGTCGAAAAATTACAATGTTAAGTGTTGATGAGGCTAGATCGTGGTTTTAGAGAGATGTCACGTTGTAGCATATACGAAATCGAAGCGAAAACATATAAGAATTTATTACTCGAAAACCTAAGTATCCGAGGTCGAAAACAGGGAGCAAATGGAATTTATTCACTAATCTCAATAATGTAATTGAACACTCAGAGTTACTCAAAACCTAATACAGAATATAAATGCAAGAATTTAAGAGTCAAAATTGTAGAAAAAATAGAAGAATTGAGCGTCTGATTCTATAATCAGACATCTTAAAAAGATATTTCTCTTTAAGCTTTTATTTCCTTCTCCTTCTTGAGTCTTCTCTTTTCTGCTTTCTTTCTCTTTAGTTCTGCACTTTCTTATGTTCCTCTATCTTTTGCCTTTCTTCTTTCTCCTTTGGATCTGCTACCATTACCTTTCTCCTTCTTCTTCCTCCACGGTCTTCCTCTTCTGCCTTGTTGTTTGACCTTCTTCTTTTACTTCTCTTCTTTCTTCTTCAGCCGCACCTCTGCTACAGTGTCGCTCCTTCCCTTGGCTTCTGCCTTTCTTCTTCCTTTTCCTCAGCTCTCCTCTGAC
The DNA here is from genome assembly GCA_037157565.1 of Thalassia testudinum. Lineage (NCBI taxonomy): Eukaryota > Viridiplantae > Streptophyta > Magnoliopsida > Alismatales > Hydrocharitaceae > Thalassia > Thalassia testudinum. Next base: position 1,605,675 of record JAZHRO010000038.1, read on the forward strand.
TTTCTCTTCTTCTCTTTTGCCTTCCTTCCTTCTTCTTCCTTTCTGCGGCTAAGTTCCTTCCTTCCCTTCTTCGCTTTCACCTCGCCTTAGCTATGCCTTCCTCTTCCTTCTTATTCCCTGCACATGGACACAAAGAAGAAAAACCTATCCCCCACCCTCCCCCGCATCTCTCTCTCTCTATTTCTCTCTTCGATACGCTCTCCCAAAGTCGGGTAATCGGGTCGGGTATCCCGCGCCTAGGTCCAGACGCACCAGCGTGGTGTAGTGTGTGACGAGTGCTAGGTCTAAGTAATCAGGTCTAGTGCCAGATCCGTGGGGCCAGGTTACGGACGAGGCGTAAGCGAGTGAGGGCGGGGGACCTCACCCATATGTTACTTGAGGCAAACAACTAACAACACAAATTCAATTTAACTGTTGCCACTCACCTCTGAGTTTATGAGGTGGGACTAAATGTCCCACCCGTTTCTTCGCTCGCGCCTGTGGGAAGTTCTTGCCTAATTTAGGCAGCAAGGCTCCTTATAGAGCCACTCACTTGGCTAGAGACGTGCACACCCACATCGTCATCACCTGGGCTGGTTTGCCTGGAGTGCAGCAACCTGGGATGAAGCTCGCAAGCAAGCTTGCTCCGTGCGTCAATGGAGGAATGGGAGTCTAACCTGAAACACACAAGTACGGCCTCGCGGTCCCATTAAAACATCTAAGGATCTTCGCCATGTCTTGGCGAAGGTGAGACGTGAAAGTTCCCTACCAGGAGGGGATGACGTAATAATTGCGGAAATAAAATAAACAATCTCAAAAAATCAATCGCACAAGTACACAAGTAATTTTAGGTGGAAACCCAAACCAGGTGAAAACCACCACCTAACCCTCTCGAGTTAGGATTTTCCGATCAACCTAGTTGACCAAATCCACTAACCGAATCACTTTAAAACGAGGGTGATTCAACCTCAGTACAACCACGCTACAGGTACGAGGGTAGCGTTCCTCAACCCCTTCTCTCCACGAGAAGGATTTTGTCCCACGAAGGAGACAGGAATTCGCAAAGCGAATACCCAACCAAATGACAAAGATAAAATAAAACAACAAACCTATAGAGCCAACAAAGTAATAAACCTAAGCTTCTATAGGAATTAGGAAACTCCCCTTTGCAAGGAGTGCGTCAACGATGACGCGGATGCGTGAGCCACGTGACGGCACAACTTCGCTCTCGTAGACAACGGTGGGAGAGCGGGTGCGCGAAGGTTTGATGCTCTCAAGATGTAGAACTTGAGCTTAGAGAGCAAGAGCTTCTTGGACACAAGAGTGTGAGAGTGTATAGCTAAGTGTGTCTTGTGTCTTTCTTAGTGTGTCTTTGTGTCTCTAAGTGTGTTTTTGTGTTGCAAAGGTTCCCCTCTATTTATAGAGGCCTTAGGAAGGCTTTAAAAGGCTTAGGAAATGTTCTATAGCCGTTGGGAACAAAACCCAAGAGAATCAGGCCGAAATCAGGACAATGATTACACTTGACAGGGTGATCAGACGTCTAACTCTGGCATCAGACGTCTGGAAGGCCACCTTAAAACGTCTGATTTAAATGTCAGACGTCTGATTCTGCGCGGGTTTCCTCCTGACTTGGATCAGATCTAAACAGGATTTTTGTGCAAGTCCATCAGACGACATACAGGACGTCTGGCACTATGTCTGGACGTCTGGAAACCTACTTTTACTGTGGGATTTGATTTCCAAACGTTGCAACGGCTAGAAAATCTCTGAGAAGAGATTTTGGGTCAGCTGAGGCAAAACGGTCGATTATCAGACGTCTGGAAAGGCCTAAGGACGTCTGATAAGGCTCCAACGGTCATATTCTGCAGTGACTGTTAAGCTAGCCAACGGTCCACTATCTGGACGTCTGGCAAGTCCATCAGACGTCTCCTAAGACGTCTGGTCTAAGGTCTGGACGTCTGATTTCATCAGATAGAACCAACTATGTCCAGCCTAACAGTTATCAGACGTCTGAAACAACAGTCAGACGTCTTAAAATACTTTATCAGATGTCTGATTTGGGAATTAGACGTCTGGAAGTGCTGTTTGAACCCTATATTGGCTTTCTAAGTATTCTACAGAAAACCTAAGTATCCTAGGGTTGTGCCGGTGTTCCTACGACTACTGTTAGGGTTCTTTGAGGCTCTTTAACATAAAATATCTAAGGAAATAAAGAGCAACAAAAGAAACGAAAAATACAACAAGTACAAAAGAAGGAAATCCATCCTATTCTTCATTTCCTTCCATCTTCAATCTTTCGCTCCACGCGAACCTCCTCTGTTTTCCGTCAAGCTCCTCCAATCCGTCCTGGATGCGAGCTCGAACTCCGTCTAAACACGTCCACATTTGCAATTGACCTGAAATCTAGGACTCAAATTGCAAATGTTAAATAAAACATGTTTTGTTATCATCAAAACAAATGATCGTGGTGCTCTAGCACCAACAATCACCCCCTTTTTGATGATGACAAAACCGTAAATAATAATGCATAAAATCCTCCCCCTTTTTGACATTATCAAAAAGGTTTGATGGATTTTACATTTCATATAACTCCCCCTTAAAACATGCTCTTCTATGAGTTTCTTTTGACAAAGGTGATGTTCTCCCCCTTTTTGTAACAACAAGATAGCTATTATTTTTCTCCCCCTTACTAAAGAAAATTTAGCTAACTTGCATCTCCCCCTTAAAAATTGACAATTAGCTCATAAATTTTAACTCCCCCTATCTAAATGCTACTGATAAAAAGATAGGGTAAAGGATTTTACCTCACCTACCATGGCCAATAAAATGGCCCGAATGGTGGTGGTGGATGCCACATCGGATGGGGCTCCCATCCGTAGCTTGGAGGCCCGGGCATTGGCGCCAGTCTCCAATCTGGTGGTCGACGTGCGGCGGGTCCGTCGTTTGTTCGCCGTCTCATCGGTCTTCTTGTTCTCCTCCTTGGTCTACTCCTTGGTTCTCCCAACTTGAGTTGACCAGACTTGAGCTTGTAGGTCCAGTCCTTTATGTTGTAATTATCCCTGAACCCTACAAAACAAGATTCTAATTCTTTTTTCGGTATCCAAGTGGGTTTGGATCCGGATCTGTTAGCGGGTCTCCTTGATGGAGATCCTTTCTCAACCTTAGGGCTATAAAAATTATCTACTTTATTGATTAATTTGTTTGAGTTTTCCCTAAGACATGCGATTTCTTTTTCTATAATATCCATCTTAGTCTTTAAATCAGAAATTTCTATTTTTAGACTAACATTTTCCTCAATCAACTTATTATTTTCATTGATGAGGTTATGATTTTCTAATAATAGGTTATCATTTTTAGGACAAGTGTCTAGATCCTTAAGTTTTATTTCTAACCTATCATTTTCATTTTTAAGAAAACTAAGGTTCTTTTTAATGCTTTTATTTTCTATCCTAAGTGATTTACTAATCTCAAAAAGTTCATTAAATGCTTCTTGAAGATCGAGATTTACCTTGTTGTTGCTGTCGCTTCCGCTTTCGTTGTCGCTATTGCTTTCTCTGGCCATGAAACCAAATCAAGCGATTTCTTCTTTTTCTTCTTCTTCTTCCTCCGAGCTTGTCTCCTCATGAGTGCCTTCCAACCTCCTCCATATCTCGTGGGCGGTGATGCACTCTTTGATTTTCTCGAACTCCTTCAGACTCAATGCGCAATACAGGGCATTCATTGCCTTTGCGTTGAGTGAAAGCTCTTGAATCTGCAGTTGCGAGTAGCCTCCTTGGGGTCACTTCGGGATCTCGTATGGGGTTTCGCAACATCCCCATATCTCAAATTCAGTGGCTTAGAGCCACGTCTTCATCCTCAACTTCCAATATCCAAAGTCTCCCCCGTCGAAATAGGGTGGTCGGACGGTGGACTGCCCTTCGAAGATTCGGATTGCGGCTATGCTTCCCTCCATGATCTAGATCCTCGCCGGTTTGTAACGCCGATTTCGCGAGACCTGCTCTGATACCAATTGAAAGTTCCCTACCAGGAGGGGATGACGTAATAATTGCGGAAATAAAATAAACAATCTCAAAAAATCAATCGCACAAGTACACAAGTAATTTTAGGTGGAAACCCAAACCGGGTGAAAACCACCACCTAACCCTCTCGAGTTAAGATTTTTCGATCAACCTAGTTGATCAAATCCACTAACCGAATCACTTTAAAACGAGGGTGATTCAACCTCAGTACAACCACGCTACAGGTACGAGGGTAGCGTTCCTCAACCCCTTCTCTCCACGAGAAGGATTTTGTCCCACGAAGGAGACGGAAATTCGCAAAGTGAATACCCAACCAAAAGACAAAGATAAAATAAAACAACAAACCTATAGAGCCAACAAAGTAATAAACCTAAGCTTCTATAGGAATTAGGAAACTCCCCTTTGCAAGGAGTGCGTCGACGATGACGCGGATGCGTGAGCCACGCGACAGCACAACTTCGCTCTCGTAGACAACGGCGGGAGAGCGGGTGCGCGAAGGTTTGATGCTCTCAAGATGTAGAACTTGAGCTTAAAGAGCAAGAGCTTCTTGGACACAAGAGTGTGAGAGTGTATAGCTAAGTGTGTCTTGTGTCCTTCTTAGTGTGTCTTTGTGTCTCTAAGTGTGTTTTTGTGTTGCAAAGGTTCCCCTCTATTTATAGAGGCCTTAGGAAGGCTTTGGAAGGCTTAGGAAAGGTTCTATAGCAGTTGGGAACAAAACCCAAGAGAATCAGGCCGAAATCAGGACAATGATTACACTTGACAGGGTGATCAGACGTCTAACTCTGGCATTAGACGTCTGGAAGGCCACCTTAAGACGTCTGATTTAAATGTCAGACATCTGATTCTGTGCGGGTTTCCTCCTGACTTGGATCAGATCTAAACAGGATTTTTGTGCAAGTCCATCAGACGACATACAAGACGTCTGGCACTATGTCTGGACGTCTGGAAACCTACTTTTACTGTGGGAATTGATTTCCAAATGTTGCAACGGCTAGAAAATCTCTAAGAAGAGATTTTGGGTCAGCCGAGGCAAAACGGTCAATTATCAGACGTCTGGAAAGGCCTAAGGACGTCTGATAAGGCTCTAACGGTCATATTCTGCAGTGACTGTTAAGCTAGCCAACGGTCCACTATCTGGACGTCTGGCAAGTCCATCAAACGTCTCCTAAGACGTCTGGTCTAAGGTCTGGACGTCTGATTTCATCAGATAGAACCAACTATGTCCAGCCTAACAGTTATCAGACGTCTGAAACAACAGTCAGACGTCTTAAAATACTTTATCAGATGTCTGATTTGGGAATTAGACGTCTGGAAGTGCTGTTTGAACCCTATATTGGCTTTCTAAGTATTCTACAGAAAACCTAAGTATCCTAGGGTTGTGCCGGTGTTCCTACGACTACTGTTAGGGTTCTTTGAGGCTCTTTAACATAAAATATCTAAGGAAATAAAGAGCAACAAAAGAAACAAAAAATACAACAAGTACAAAAGAAGGAAATCTATCCTATTCTTCATTTCCTTCCATCTTCAATCTTTCGCTCCACGCGAACCTCCTCTGTTTTCCGTCAAGCTCCTCCAATCCGTCCTGGATGCAATCTCGAACTCCGTCTAAACACGTCCACATTTGCAATTGACCTGAAATCTAGGACTCAAATTACAAATGTTAAATAACACGTGTTTTGTTATCATCAAAACAAATGATCGTGGTGCTCTAGCACCAACATCGTCATCACCTGGGCATCTAAAAGTAGGTTTCCAGACATCCAGACATAATGCCAGACGTCCTGTATGTCATCTGATGGACTTGCGTAAAAACTCTGTTTAGATCTGATCCAAGTCAGGGAGAGACCCGCCCAAAATCAGACGTCTGACCTTGGAATCAGACGTCTTAAAGTGAACTTCCAGACGTCTGATGCTAGAATTAGACGTCTGATAAGCCTGTCAAAACAATGATTGTTCCTGATTTCGGGCTGATTCACTTGGGCTTTGTACCCAACGGCTATGGAAGCTTTTCTAAGCCTTCCAAAGCCTTCCTAAGGCCTCTATAAATAGAGGGGAGCCTTTACACACTTAGAGAAAAAAAAGACACACCAAGAGAAACACAAGACACACTTAAGCAACATACTTCCACTCTCTTGTGTCCTAGATAGCTCTTGCTCTCCAAGCTCAACCTCCATCATCTTGAGAGCATCAAGCCTTCGCGCCCCGCTCTCCCGCCGTTGTTCACGAGAGCGACATTGCGCCGTTGCGTGGCTCACGCACCCGCGTCATCGTCGACGCACTCCTTGCAAAGGGGAGTTTCCTATTTCCTATAGAAGCTAGGTTTAAATTACTTTGTTGGCTCTATAGGTTTGTTGTTTTATTTTATCTTTGTCTTTTGGTTGGGTATTCGCTTTGCGAATTTCCGTCTCCTTCGTGGGACAAAATCCTTCTCATGGAGAGAAGGGGTTGAGGAACGCTACCCTCGTACTTGTTGCGTGGTTGTACTGAGGTTGAATCACCCTCGTTTTAAAGTGATTCGGTTAGTGGATTTGATCAACTAGGTTGATCGGAAAATCCTAACTCGAGAGGGGTGACGTAATAAATGCGGAAATAAAATATAAAGCAATCTCACAAAAAAAATCAATCGCACAAGTACACAAGTAATTTTTAGGTGGAAACCCAAATCGGGTGAAAACCACCACCTAACCCTCTCGAGTTAGGATTTTCCGATCAACCTAGTTGATCAAATCCACTAACCGAATCACTTTAAAACGAGGGTGATTCAACCTCAGTACAACCACGCTACAAGTACGAGGGTAGCATTCCTCAACCCCTTCTCTCCACGAGAAGGATTTTGTCCCACGAAGGAGACGAGAATTCGCAAAGCGAATACCCAACCAAAAGACAAAGATAAAATAAAACAACAAACCTATAGAGCCAACAAAGTAATTTAAACCTAGCTTCTATAGGAAATAGGAAACTCCCCTTTGCAAGGAGTGCGTCGACGATGACGCGGGTGCGTGAGCCACGCAACGGCGCAATGTCGCTCTCGTGAACAACGGCGGGAGAGCGGCTGCGCGAAGGCTTGATGCTCTCAAGATGATGGAGCTTGAGCTTGGAGAGCAAGAGCTATCTAGGACACAAGAGAGTGGAAGTATGTTGCTTAAGTGTGTCTTGTGTTTCTCTTGGTGTGTCTTTTTTTTCTCTAAGTGTGTAAAGGCTCCCCTCTATTTATAGAGGCCTTAGGAAGGCTTTGGAAGGCTTAGAAAAGCTTCCATAGCCGTTGGGTACAAAGCCCAAGTGAATCAGCCCGAAATCAGGAACAATCATTGTTCTGACAGGCTTATCAGACGTCTAATTCTAGCATCAGACGTCTGGAAGTTCACTTTAAGACGTGCACACCCACATCATCATCATCTGGGCTGGTTTTCCTGGAGTGCAGCAACCTGGGATGAAGCTCGCAAGCAAGCTTGCTCCGTGCGTTAATGGAGGAATGGGAGTCTAACCTGAAACACACAAGTACGGCCTCGCGGTCCCATTAAAACATCTAAGGATCTTCGCCAGGTCTTGGCGAAGGTGAGACGGTGGGTGGCAGGCCGCGGGGTGGCCTAGGCGTGCGTGCCTAGGTCACCCTGTGGTCGTGCTTATGGGTTTGGTCGGGGGACGTTTAGGGAGGTGTTGGTGGTCGATGGATGGGAGGAAGGTGATCAGTGGACGATGGTGGAGGTGGTGAGGTGTCTGGCGAGGTGTGTGGAGGTGCGGAGTGATGGAAGCGCCTCGCCGATGGGCGACCAGAGATGGAGAAGGTGATGGTGGACAGTGGCTGCAAGGGGTCGAAAAGGGGAAATAGAAAGAAGGGAATTAAAGAGGGGATAGAGAGGGGTAATTCCAACCTAACTAAGTGGACGAAGAGGGAGAGGAGGTGGCTGGTTGTACCTGCTGTCGTTGGAGAAGACGATGTCCAGTAGAGGGAGAGTGGCGATGACGACGGGCCTAGAGGAGCATGCGCTGGTGTTGCGCGACACGGAGGAAGATGATGAAGGCAGCTCTACCACTAGAAGTGTGGTAGAGCGACGAGAAAGAGGAGGGAGGCTCGCCGGAGCTCGCTGGACTCCTGATCGAAGGAGAAGAAGATGAAATTGGGGTGGATCTCCGGCCAAGTCAAGCTGAAGAGATGCGGCCGGAGTTGAGGATCCTTTTATAGGTACGGGCAGGGGCTCTTGTGCTTGGAAGACAAGCTTCGAAGCGCAAGAGTCCTCGCCGGAGTAGGAAATCTGTGGAATACCCAAATATCTCAAGCATTTGCACGAGAGATTGGGTGCGATTCAGATCTAATGATTGGACTCAGATGGAAGAGAATTCCTCAGAGAATCTCCCTTCCAAATCTGGGAGGAAATCTCTGAGGAATCAAGGAGTACACCTCCTCCATTCCTCACCAGAGAAGGATTTATCCCCATTAATGGTGGATGGACCTGTTTGTAAGAGTGGCGAGGAAGTTAGGGGGGTTTGTGCAATGATTTTCAAAAGTTAGGGGCCAGAATGTAATTGGGTGGACTATTTTACAAAGTAGGTCAAGATGACCTCCCCTTAGGTCCAAATTTTGGTACAAACCTAATTTGAACCTAAGGAATCCAATGGTGAAGTTGGATTTTAGGTTTGACCACGTTTGACTAGATATTTTACACAAAAACCCAAATTAGGTTAAATAATGAGCTAGGATCCCAATCTAGGTCAAAATAGGTTCCAAAGGCCAAATTTGAAGGTTCTAAACCCTAGGGATATTTTTACATTAATTTTAGAGGATTTATTTGATTTTTATCTTGACCAAAACCTTGTTGAATTAAGTAGGTTTGTTTTAGGATTACAGAATGTCATTTAATTCTTGGATTGTACAATAACCCATTTCTGACTGAACAAACCCACTCTTTATCTTATTCAGACCATTTGGCCTATGTTTTACCTCTGAGAAATCCTGTTTATGTATTGCAATGGTAAAATTACAGTTTTAACCTTTGTTTCATGTTTTCTTCTTAGAACATTAATTCCTTGAATTAGGCCCTTCTCCAAGTTATGTAGGAGCTCTTATTCTCTTTCTTAGGTCAAAATGAGCTAGTTAAGACTCATGATGAAGCTCTCATCATACCCCCATGCCTAGCTTTTGCTAGTCCCTTAGCAAAATTTTAAGATTTTAACCTATGTTCTAGACCATGAGTTTCTTCTACTAGTTGTGATAAGTGCATTTTCTTTTTCTTTTGTGATTAGGTCAGAATGCTGATAATAGGCCTAGAGGTACTCAAGTACCAACCAAAATCCGGACCTGACTCGCTTTAGCCTCAATCCTCCGCAAAGGTTTCTAAGGCCCATAGAAACTATCCTAGGGTTCGTTGGGCTCCGCGGTTAAAGCACCCGTGCTTGAGACATTTTTAGACTAGGTACAGTTTGTAGTGCATTTTTGTAAGAGAGAGACAGAGGATTTATTTGTTTGGAGAGTTTTCTCTCTCTTTTTCTTTTTATTTCTAGCTTCGGATTAGCTTCTTAACACTTTCTGTATCGGATTCCTCGTTCCCATCATCAATCCTCAAGGGTCCCTAGCAATCGATGCTTCGTAATAGCACCACCTATGGCAGCCCCCAGAACCCTGGCTTTCGAGATTTCAAGATAATCCCGCCCATCGCATTCCGTGGCCGAATCCAGACCCTGGCAATCGACATTTCGTGATAATGTCGCCCATGGTATTTGAACCAGCAGAGTGCTTACATGCCCCCAGTTGGATATTTAAATATCCTAAGAGACAAGCACCGAGGAGACGATATGTTGTTACGCATCTTCGAGGGGAATTTCCAACCTCTCCGCGTCGAGAACTCGTCCAAATCAACTTGTGTTGATCAGCCGCTCCTAATCTAGGCAACTTTTTCTGAACATAAAAACGCTTTTGCATTATTTTGATATTTATGCACACTGAATCAGACTGTGTGTGGATTGGGGTGCTTAGGTTACCGAATCCCACAAACAAAAGGTCAGTTAACGAGGCCGAATACTCCCTAAGCCTTAGCCCTAATACTTAAGCTTCGCATTTTCCCCAACCTCTTGAGGAGTATTCAGATTTTAGCGGGTACTTGAATTTTTAAGCCTAAGAGTCTAGCAAAAAAGGCCTAAGATCAGCATTCCTGCTAATCTCCTTTTGTGTCTCATTAGAACTTTTCTTTCATTTTTCTCTTTTCTTGATGTGGGCTAGAACTTCGGTTAATTCCTTAATCTCTTACTAATGGCTATCTCTTTCTTGTGCTCCTTTTTATCATTTTGCTCTTTTTCTCCTCCTCATGATAATGTGGCTCACAAAATTTCTCCCTCCATTTTTTGTTCTTTTTCATAATTTTTCATTTTTTTGTGTTTTTGACATATGTGAATTTTTTCTAAGAATCCTTCTGACTTTTTCTTGGTTCTGTATGTATACACTTTACCACCCCCCCATGCCTAAGTTTTGCACCGTCCTCATTGTAACCGAAGGGTGTGAAAGAGTGTTGGGTTCAGGAGCTTAGAACAGGATTAATCAGGTGGGAGAATAGGTCGGGAATGGACTGATGCAGATGATTTCAAGCTCTGGTACATGTACCAAAGGTGGGATCAACTGTCTAAGGCTGAACTCAAGGTGCAATACACGTGGAGTACAAATGGATAATCAAACGGGTCTCTATTTTTGGAATGACAGGTTGCCTCCCGTTAAGCGCTAAATTCAACACTTTCAGCCGAGCAGAACATGGGTGGAGAGGGCATGGTCCATTCAGCGGATTTTTGTAAAATAAGCAACTTGATTAAGAGTTTGCTTGGTCCAACTAGGTTCTTGTTAAGATCAACAGGCTGATGATGTAGCCCAAACCCAATCAGTCTGGTGGATTGATAGATGTAGATCAATAAATGCGGAACCCACCATATGCAATGTGGCTCGGATGGATATGGAAGTGGAAACTCGGGTTTAGGCTGAGTCGAATCAGCCTGGTCAGAGTAGGGTTCCGAAAAATGATCAGTGGATGGTGTGGAAACCCTACAAGGGAGATCAGAGAATGATGGAGCATATTTTTCAGTCTGATCAATGCCCGATGCCTAGTATAGATGTGGAGTTGAATCATCTGCAAATGGCTCAATGAAAGGTGAATCAGAATAGAAATTGAGTCCAGTTGCGGGTCGAGGTTGAGAACGGGTTTTGATTGGTTCTGCATGTGTGGAAGAGGTGGCTTTAATGAGAATTGTGTATGAGGGCTCTTCTAGAAAGGAATGACAGGTGGTCTCATGTAGAGAGTCCTCATAGTAACTTTCAAAATCAAAAGTGAATGCCTGGAGAGTGTCTATGGGATATTGAAAATCAGAGTCGAGAAAAGATTTGTATTCTGGGTTACAATCACTCTCAGCATTTTCTGATTCTGATTCCTAAGGATCGAAAAGAAATGGTTCCATGTCACTGGAACTTGAACTGAAATCAGTGATCTCAGGAACCAGGACCTCAGAATCGGAGTTAGAGAACGAGTCATGAGAGCTGAGGTCGTAGATTGGCTTGTTATAATCAGGAAGCAGATTTTCTCCGATGTTCTGGTCAGATTCGAAATCATTAGAGAGTTTGCGAAAATCAAAATCTGACTGAGATTCAAGATCATGGGTTCCACCATAGAATAAATCATATGCTGTAGATTCAGCAGCCTGATTGGGGTCTAGCCTAGATGTCAATTCTGAGCTTAAAAAGGTGTCTTTATCTGGTAGAGGCTCAGGTTCCAACCTGGTAGGACAAACCCAATTGAAATTCCACTCGTCCAACTCCTTGGTTTCTGTATCGTAAATTGGCATGACTTCCGAAAAATCGATTGGTTTCTCTGAGGATGTTGGCATGGGATATTCATCAAATAGAGCCCTAAAATCATATTCTTTATTGAAAAATTTATCTTCCTCATATGGGGCCTCAAAATATTCCCAATAGGTTTCAGATCTAGATTCTGGGCTTAGGATGTGGGTTGAATCACAAGATTCTAGGTTCGAATAACTCTCGATGGTCGTCTTATCAAAATAAAGGGCGGAATTTATACCCTCAAGAGGTTCGGTTCTAATCTCATTATTGCAAGAGTTTTGGAATTCTATGCCTGGTGATTCATGATCTAGGGTTGGCTCAACATTGTGTTCTCCTGCAATTGGAACTTCCCAACCTTCTTCAATATCAGGCACATTATACTCCACCTGGTTTGGGAATCCATAACCATTTTGTGCCTCAAACCCGAGATCAGATTGATCCTCGATATTGTCCCAAGATAATTCATCCTCTGTTTGTGGCATATACGGGTATTTCTGGTCGATAATTTGTTTTAATAATCTCATCATCTCTTCCCATTTTTCAAGATCATCTTAGTGTTGCTCCCAAAGTACAGGATTTGTCATGCATTGTAGGTTTTCAAGATTATGTAATTTTTCTATCTCAATGTATCCTGTGATGAGCATGTCTCCGGTTGATCCTTTTGTGGCTTCTGCCAATAGCATTTGGGCACAAGTTATGATGAAGGTTATGGTTGTTGGGACATCAACCTGAATGTTTTCTACTAGTGTTGAGGTTTTGTCTTCTTTTTCATAGAATTTCAAGATATCCTCAATCATCCTATCTCTCATGGATCTCCGGGATTCAGGTTCCTTGAATGGTAGTCCTAAATGGTTTGGCTGCATATTTGGATCAGGTGGTAGAATCAAGATGTAGAATCGGAGTTTGAATTAAGATGTAGAATCAAGTTGTGAAGCGAATAGATCTGAATAAAGAGTCCCACTGAGAATGCATGTGTGTGCTCTAAAGAGAAAAGATAAGGGACTGGAGATGTTTTTGACCCAATCGAGGCACCCAAAAATGTTGGATGACTATGGAGATTCGGGGCGGATGATACCCCTGGATCAGAAAGTCGTCCACCTGAGAATTACCTGGGCAACAAAGAGGGAGAGTCCCGCAAAGATCCCTACATGGTAGAGCGTCCCCACGGGTTACAGGGTTTCCCCCACCTGACCTCTCTTGTCACTGAGATTCCAAGTAAATTAGAATGGGGACCTTGACCTCGTAAGTCTAGGAATTTTAAGATCAAAGGTGCTTTATGATTTTCACTTGAACTTTGGATGTTTAACGTTGTGACCTAATTTGGAGGTTGGTTGACCCAAGGGGTCAACTTCACCAGACCTGCCCTAAAGATGGCAGAATGATTTTAGGTCAAGACTTAGAAATCACCCTGATTTGACTCCCAGTTTATTAGGTCCAAGATTTTAAGATTTAAGTGATTTTAGAGCTCAATTTTTAGGGTTTGTCTTGTTTAGATCTCTTCAATCAAGGTCTTAGGTAGTACATTGATGCGGGAGGGTTTATTTCCTTTTAAATAGGCATGTGTGACTAGCACTCCACAAACCCTATTGTTGAAACCCTAATTTGGTTCTATTTCCAATCCTCTTTTTCACAAAAGTTCTCTTCGGACTCAAAAACAAGAAGTGTGTTGTCCGCAGAGATTAAGCGTGATTTCTATTAGGCACAGGAATTTGTAGGGTTGGATCTTTAAAAATTGCTTCTGCTTCAATTTGCTTTGAAAAATTTTCACAAAATCAGGAAACCTTTGCCTTAAATATGGTAATTACTATAGAAAGAAGGCAATTGATTCCTAAGTTGGTTTCTTCTTTTTGTCTTTCAAGGATTAGGAGATGGATTTTAGAGAAGAAGAGGGATTACCTGCCTTGGAGTGGTTGACTTGTGCGGGAGATTTCTTCTCTTGAAACTCCTTGCAACATCTCAACAAAATAAATAGGGCAAGTTAGTGTTCAAATATAGTCAAAAAGAATGCAGAGATTAGTGATAAATTGCACGTTGTTTCCCGGCAACGGCGCCAAAATGTTGACGAGGCTAGATCGTGGTTTTAAAGAGATGCCGCGTTGTAGTATATACGAAATCGTCGCGAAAACAAATAAGAATTTATTACTCGAAAACCTAAGTATCCGAGGTCAAACACAGGGAGCAAATGGAATTTGTTCACTAATCTCAATAATGTAATTGAACACTTAGAGTTACTCAAAACCTAATGCAGAATATAAATGCAAGAATTTAAAAGTCAAAATTGTAGAAAAAATAAAAGAATTGGACGTTTGATTCTATAATTAGACGTCTTAAAAAGATATTTCTCTTTAAGCTTTTATTTCCTTCTCCTTCTTGAGTCTTCTCTTTTCTGCTTTCTTTCTCTTTAGTTCTGCTCTTTCTTATGTTCCTTTGTCTTCTGCCTTTCTTCTTTCTCCTTTGGATCTTCTGCCTTTACCTTTCTCCTTCTTCTTCCTCTGCGGTCTTCTTCTTCTACCTTGTTCTTTGACCTTCTTCTTTTACTTCTCTTCTTTCTTCTTTAGCCGCACCTCTGCTACAGTGCTGCTCCTTCCCTTGGCTTCTGCCTTTCTTCTTCTTCCTTTTCCTTAGCTCGCCTCTGACTTTCTCTTCTTCTCTTTGGCCTTCCATCTTCTTCCTTTCTGCTGCTAAGTTCCTTCCTTCCCTTCTTCGCTTCCACCTTGCCTTAGCTACGCCTTCCTCTTCCTTCTTCTTCCCTGCGCATGGACACACAGAGTGCAGCAACCTACGATGAAGCTCGCAAGCAAGCTTGCTTCGTGCGTCAATGGCGGAATGGGAGTCTAACCTGAGACACACAAGTACGGCCTCACGGTCCCATTAAAACACCTAAGCAACTTCGCCATGTCTTGGCAAGGGTGAGACGGTGGGTGGCAAGCCGCGGGGTAACCTAGGCATGCGTGCCTAGGTCAACCTGTGGCCATGCTTGTGGGTTTGGTCGGGGGACATTTAGGGAGATGTTGGCGGTCGATGGATGGGCGGAAGGTAATCAGTGGACAATGGCGGAGGTGGTGAGGTGTCTGGCGAGGTGTGTGGAGGTGCAGAGCGGTGGAAGCGCATCGCCGATGGACGGTCAGAGATGGAGAAGGTGATGGTGGACAGTGGCTGCGAGGGGTCGAAAAGGGGAAATAGAAAGAGGGGAATTAAAGAGGGGATAAAGAGGAGTAATTCTAACCTAACTAAGTGGACGAAGGGGGAGAGGAGGCGGCTTGCTGTACCTGCTATCGCCGGAGAAGTCGATGTCCAGTAGAGGGAGAGCGACAATGACAACCAGGCTAGAGGCACACGTGCGGGTGTTGCGCGACACGGAAGAAGATGATGAAGGCAGCTCTACCACTAGTAGTGCGGCAGAGCGACGAGAAAGAGGAGGGGGGCTCGCCGGAGCTCGCTGGACTCCTGACCAGAGGAGAAGATGAAATTGGGGTGGATCTCCGGCCAAGTCGAGCTGAAGAGATGCGGCCGAAGTTGAGGATCCTTTTATAGGTACTGGCAGGGGCTCTTGTACTTGGAAGATAAGCTTCCAAGCGCAAGAGTCCTCGCCAGAGTAGGAAATCTGTGAGATACCCAAATCTCTTGAGTGTTCGCGCGAGAGATTGGGTGCGATTCAGATCTTATGATTGCACTCAGATGGAAGGAAATTCTTCAGAGAATCTCCCTTCCAAATTTGGGAGGAAATCTTTGAAGAATCAAGGAGTACTCCCCCTCCATTCCTCATCGGAGTAGGATTTCTCCCCATTAATGGTGGAGGGACCTGTTTGTAAGAGTGGCGAGGAAGTTAAGGGGGGTCTGCACAATGGTTTTCAAAAGTTAGGGGCCAGAATGTAATTGGGTGGACTATTTTGCAAAGTAGGTTAAGATGACCTCCCCTTAGGTCCAAATTTTGGTACAAACCTAATTTTGACTTAAGGAATCCAATGGTGAATTTGTATTTTAGGTTTGACCACGTTTGATAGAATATTTTACACAAAAATCTAAATTAGGTCAAATAATGAGCTATGGCCCCAATCTAGGTCAAAATAGGTTCCAAAGGCCAAATTGAAGGTTCTAAACCGTAGAGGATATTTTTCCATGAATTTTAGAATATTTATTTGAGTTTTATCTTGATTAGAACCTTGTTGAATTAAGCGGGTCTGTTTTAGGGTTAGAGAATGTCATTTAATTCTTGGATTGCACAATAACCCGTTTCTGACTGAATGAACCCACTCTTTATCTTATTCAGATCATTTGACCTATGTTTTGCCTCTGAGAAATCCCATTTATGTATTGCAATGGTAAAATTACAGTTTTATCCTTTGTTTCATATTTTCTTCTTAGAACATTAATTCCTTGAATTAGGCCCTTCTTCAGGTTATGTAGGAGCCCTTATTCTCTTTCTTAGGTCAAAATGAGCTAGTTAGGGCTCATGATGAGGATCTCATCATTAAGTTACGGAGAAATTAGAGAACTCCATTGAAAATGATGGTTGTCGATCCCAGAAAGAGGAAAAATTCAATACAAATTGAACATCTTGCATGAAAGTACCACTCTCCAGTCAAGTCAGGATCGTTAAAACTACAAACCATAATACGTATTACCATGTATGATGTAGTCAGAAGGTGGCGGCTTTCTAGTCTATGTACCTCAGGTATTTAGTATGTACCTGAGCTGGTCAGACGTTTTATGGGAAATTCATCTTACAAGCGTCGCTGGACACCCACTCCCCAAGACTATATCCAATTAGGAGGTTTGTTCTTGGTAGTAATTTTGGGTGCAACCAGCATTAGTACAATAAAACTGTTAGATTGGAGAAAATATCACCTATGTAAAGATATTGACCAGAAATGTGCAATGCATACTCAGGTACAGGGATAATCCTCATCCCCAGATAGAATAAGAGAGGGATAACTTGAGAAAGATATTTGTTTAGGAGAATGGGATAAGTACTGATATAAAAATGATTAGTATAATGATGTAATATTAGTATAGTATAATAAACTATACTTCTAGTAATCATATTTTAGGGGCATAATTTTTTTTAAGGACTAAAATGAAAGTCCCCCAAAAGAAGCCACTTATCTAAGACAGGTTGTCTTCCAAATTTAGTCACCATCTTTTTTCTCGTACAAAAGCAATTTGAGAAGCCATTATTTCCTGTCCCACACGCGAATGATGCATCCCCCCTGCTTTCCACAAAAATCCCATGCTATCACGTACCCAATTCCTCCAAATCCTCCTGTTCCCTCCAATCATACTCCTCCAAAATCATCGCAATCCCATCGCAAAACCCAACTCTCCCCTTTTCCTATTGCCACCAATTGATTACCTAAATGATTGCCCTCTACACTGCTATTATCCCTTCCTCGGAAAGATTATTTTCTCGTGACAACAATGGCAAGAAGAACAAGAGCGACAACCTTTAGAATTACTTTACTTGGAAGGTTAATAAAGTGGTGTTAAGAAATGTAAAATTGGTGTTAACTTTTAATTGTGTTTACTTATAGAGTGGTGTTAACATTAATTTGTATTTACCTGAATTGGTGTTAACTTAGAGTGTTAACGCTTGTAATGTTTACTTGTTAATGGTGTTAAAAATTTGAATCCGAAACTACGAGAGCAAAATAAAATCGTAAGACTTAAATGCGGATTTGCTTAACACCAGTAGCAAATGGTATTAGACAAATCAATGTTAAAAGCTCTTAACCTATATTAACTAAAAGAAGGTTAACCCTCCAAGTACTCAAGTAAACTAGCCTTTAGATCATGGACCTCGACTTTTGTGGTGCGGTGTCTGCCATAGGGATTTGATACATCACTGGAAGTGAACAATTTCTCGATCGAGTCTTCTTGGAGGGTCTCTATTTGTTGGTTTACTACAGGAAAGAAAGTTTTCGAAGATGGTTCAAAATCATCACCATTACTTATATAACCATCGCTTACGACTGTCACAAAAGATTTAGGTGCGGTTGAATTTCCACGACAGCTATTTCTAGATAGCATTGCCATTTCTTCCGCCTTCAGCGTCGAGAATGTAGCATTTAATTTGCGACGGTTGAAACTTAACGTAAAGAGCAGGGATCTCTAAACTACCACAATTTACTTTCGATAAGAATACATTCTAATTTTTATATGGTTCATTAACATATATTCACCGTCAAAGGAATAAACTAAAACTACTCTTCAACTTTAGACCATTATTGTAGGGTATGGTGTGACATGCTGACAGCCTTCTGGATTTTGGTGTTATCTACGGCCACGAACCTTGTTTTATCTCGTGAGTGGCAACATAGGAAAACTTACGTAGGCGGCATTTTAAAAAGACGTACGTCTTGCGTGCCGTCCTAAGAAAGGCTTGAGCTTAACTCCACCTTTATCAAACACGTGGAGCTGCAAAGCTCTGGCATGCATTAACCCATTCCTCCCCCTATCCATTCATGCTCAAACACCATCGCTTGAAGCCGACCCCTCCTCTCATGCATATTACATCAACTAATCTCACGGTCACGAGGACCTCAGCACCCAATCCAAGACCCATTCCACCCTCATATTCTCACATACACGTAACCCTTCCTCTTCTTTTCCTTCTTCTGACCATCGTCGTTCCATACCCCAACAACACAATCCATCTCCTACATCTCTAGATATTCACTAACACATACCACATATGGCCTCACCGCTACACCCTTCCAACCCCTCGGGCGGCGGCGGCAGCAGCGGCGGCGGCGGCAGCTTTTTCACCAGCATCGACTTATCCTTTGCCTTCCCCTGGAGCCAAAGCAGCAGCAGCAGAAGCTCCTCCTCCACCAGCCTCCACCGCCTCTCCCCGTGGCACCACGACGAAGGAGCAACCACCCACGTACCGCTGCATGGAAACATGGTCAACTCAGAGCGTGACGGCGTCGATGCAGCCGATATCGACGTCGACGGAAGCTCGGAGTCGGAGCCCGAGGTAGAAGGAGGAGCCGTGTACCCGTACGTGGGGAGGTATAAGGGTAGAGAAGGGGCGTACGTGACGTGGGAGGAGCTTTTTGTGACGGCGACGGACGAGAAGGGAAGACGGAAGGCTATACTGCAGGATCTGATGGGGTACGCCCAGCCAGGAGAGGTGTTGGCCATCACGGGCCCTTCTGGTTGCGGCAAATCCACACTCCTCGACGCCTTGGCCGGTAAGTACCATCTTCGATTAACTTGATTCCCGCTTCTAATCCAATTAATATGGTACGAAGTAAACTTTTTTTTTTGTTAGTCAAGTAAGATTTGGATCATAATTTTTTTTGGATGTAAGTATACTTACTCAACCACCAAACCACCCAACTAATTAAATTGTACAAAGTAAACTTCGAATGATACCGCTTCATCATAACTCCCACTGCAAGCTCTAATCAGTAGCCTTATATTCATAAATACTTGGAACTTGGATAGGTCTACCTAATAGTACTTTGGCAGGTTAAACGAGTTGGACCCATTAATTGTAAAGCAAATGGTAACGGATTGAGCGGGTTGAGTAAAAGTCAGGTTAGGCGTGTTTGACATTTAATCTTCCCGAATGTGGATTAAACTGACTCATTTTGGATCTAAATGGACTCTTAGCGTCCAGATTTTGATCTTCTAAATATATAAAGGGTCCTTAGGAACTATAGTGATTTACTATTTATTCCTTGTCAATTGGTTTGGCTACTTTACCCTATTGGAGTAGACTGTTCCATGATTACATCCTATACCAGTTATCCACTTACAACATAAGATAATTATCCACACTTGTTATCATGTGATTGGACCTTCTATGCAATCGGAAGATTCGACTTAACGAATCAAGGACAAACAATCACAAGGGAAACAAGGAGATTGGTGACCCAGTTCATCCACAACGGGTGTACATCTGAGGGGAGGGCAGTACTCTGGTGAATCCACTGGAGTAGCGGGATTACAATCTCTTAGAGTTTCTTTCTCACTCAGATTGCCTGAAGATGAGCCTCAAGGGCCTCTCTTCACTATCTATAGTGCTGAAGTATGATTGTCAAAAAACTGATGGTCATATTGTAGACAAGGCTCCTATAGAGTCGCCTGAGGACCAGCTAGCCGACTCCTAAAAAGGAGGCGCCCAAGCTGGGTTCGTCAAGAGTTGTGGAACCGCCCGTCCGACCAAGTAGTTCTTCTCATGCTGCCTCGCTGCCGCCTAGGACACCTAGAGCAAACATCTTTGAAGACTGGGAGTGAAGTTACCGAGTCCCCAAAGTGATCCTGTTATGTGTCCTTTTTCCTTTTTTGGCTGGGAATGATGGTTCTGAGAAATGTAACAAGAAATATTTCTGATGGAGAAAGGAAAAGCTTTTATTTTCACTGCATTTTCTTTTCATACATGATACAAGTATAAATTACTCGCATACCAAGTACGAGGGATTGTCTTTCCGCCTAAGGTTTGTAATTTGTAAAAGTCACTTGGACTATTCTTACAAATTTTATAAGGCCCTTCTCAAGGGGCGTCTAACTTCCCGCTTGATTTTCTTAGCATGGAGATTTCACACTTCCACAGGACTAAATCTCCTTTGGAGAATGCCCTTTTATGAACCTTCCTGTTGTACGCAGGTGTAGTCACTTCCTTAGACTTAAGCGATGCTTCTGAAGCTTCATCCCTTAGCTCATCTTTGTGTTCTAGGGCTAAGCAGATCTAGTCCTTATTGGTGGCAGGATTATAGAATTATGTTTGATAGGTTGGGGGGACAATCTCAATCAGCAACCGGCTTCCATGCCGTAAACCAAGCTAAATGGTGTGTGGCTTGTGGAAGTACCCTAGCATATCTTATAGCCCCACAGTACATCTGCCAGCTCATCCAACCATCTCCCTTTAGCTGAATCTAGCTGGTGTTTGAGTGCCGAGATGATTGTGTGGTTGGTTTGATTACTTTACTTTACTGGAGTAGATTGTTCCATGATTACATCCTACACCAGTTATCCACTTAAAGCATAAGATAATTAACTGCACCTATTATCACATAATCAGACCTTCTAAGCAATCGGATGGCCCGACTCAACATATCGAGGACAAACAATTACAAGGGAAACAAGGAGATTAGTGACCTAGTTCCACCGCAAGAGGTGTACGTCTGCGAGGAGGGCAGTACTCCCTTGAATTCACTAGAAGTAATGAGATTACATTCTTTAAGAGTCTCTTTCACTCTCGGATTGCCTGAAGAGGAGCCTCAAGGGCCTCTCTTTGCTATTTATAGTTCTAAACGAGGATCTTGTCGTAGGATCTTCTATGAGGACGTGTCCCGTGTCCGTTGTCAAGGGACATCCTTTGTCAGACTATTGATGGCTGTAATGCCATCATTACTGTCGATGTGGGCGTCATGGACTTTCCCACTGTCATTCTATCCTTGCAAATCGAATGGCTTAAAGACGGACAGATTTGAATCCGTCTAGGCGTAAGCAGGTCAGGCCAGGTCGAATCCCCCTTTTTATTCCTTATTCGGGTAGTCGGATTCGTCCTCAGGCTTATTGCGAAGTTTTGAATCTAAGGGTACTTTTTACCCCTCATTATCACGTAATGCCATTACCACCCCAATCCAAAACCCCTGCTCTCTGCCACCCGATCATCACATATTAACAAACTCATAGCCCTAAGGATGGTGCAACTCATTATTTGTTAGGAGGAATTGCTTTTGAGAGATAGACTTTGTTGAAGATGGTATTGTGTGATAAACTTGAGATATAAAATAAATCTTGTTTAGTTAGTCAATAGGTCAAATTAAGAAATTGGAGAGTGTGAATGCATTTGCGGGAGGAAATTATTTCTAAATCTGGATGAGTGTAGCAGGTCGAAACCTGGGATTGAGTCAATCCCATGCCACCCTCCCGTGGAATTGTCTTATCTTAGAATTGTACGCCCAATTTCAGGATGACCTAATTTTTAAATTAAAAGAGTCAAACTAAGGATAGAAAGGACAATCCCTAGGAACAAGCAATACCCTAGCTTACTGGCCAAGTTTTGAGGAACATGGAAAGAGTTAGAAAATAACCCACGAAAGGTGCGGATTCCTCATTATGGATGGTATTTTTTTGACATATCAAATTTAATTAACTAGTTTCCATGTAACTCCTCACGCATTCAAATTGCAATAACACGCTGTTAATGAAGTTGACCAATAAAATATTAGTGTACTGCTTGAGGCATTTCTTCAAACAAAAGGGTGGGGATATGATGCGTGGTAATTGTTAATATAGTTAAATAAACATGCTAAGTTTGGAAATAGCAAATGCTACCCAACTACGTTACCTTAGACACGACATTCGAAGAACTAATGCAGGGCGCTTGTCATCAGACAAGAAGCGATCGGGGAAGGTCTTGATCAACTGCCGGCGTCAAAGACTATCCTTTGCCACCTCGGTGAGAAATCAATTGATCTTGTCCTTTTCTTTTTCCCTTCGGAAAAGACGGACTCTTTAGAAATTTAAAGAACTTTAATTATGTGGATACCATTCACGTCATTTTCGATTTTTCCATGTAATTTAATAATTAATAAGTTTTTTTTTTTTTTCAAAGATAGATATCCAATACATTTTCCTACAATATGCATGCAGCCGTACGTGAAGCAAGAAGACATCCTTATGACCACACTGACCGTCCGGGAGGCGGTGTGGTACTCCGCAAGGCTCCAGCTGCCGGGCTCCATGTCGAGGCTGGCGAGAGCCGAGGAGACGATAGCCGAGATGGGGCCGACGGCCGACGCGGACACGCGTATCGGGAGTCTGCAGGGTGGCGTGCAGAGGCGGAAGGTGAGCATATGCATGCAGATCCTCACCAGTCCGAGGCTGCTTTTCCTCGACGGGCCCACGAGGGGCCTCGACAGCGCCGCCTCCTTCCACGTCATGAGCCACGTAAGGCGGCTCACCGAGAACGAGGGCACGACGTTGGTCGCCTCCGTCCACCAGCCTACCGCCGAGACCTTCCAGCTCTTCCACTCCCTCTGCCTACTCGCCTCCGGGTAGACCGTCTACTTCGGCCCACCGGCTACGGCCGGCGAGGTATATGACCAATTAATTAATTTGCACCTACATTAATTTTACGTCAGATACAGCATATATATATATATATATATATATATATATATATATCTTTGATAATTATACGTACCACGCATTTCTAATATAATTGGTTGATCTCCCTCAAACAAAAATAATTAGTTGACCCGTCAGGTACATTACTCGGAGGTTGATATTACGGCACCATTAATTTATCCACAAAGAATGCTGAGTCATAAAAAAAATTAATAATAAAAAATAGCAGGGTTGAGGACTGATTTCTTTTAAAACGATTCTAAATCTTATCTGACATGTCCTCGTTTCTTCGCAAGTCGTCGATGTTAATTTGCGACGCTCTTTTATATAATATAATATAGTTCAATACAATACAATATCATATGATATGGTCAGTCGGGCGATGCCTTTGGTATTTTAATTTTCTAATCAGGTTAACTCACACGACGATTAAAGTATTATTTTATGCGCCTTTTTAGAAAGCGAAATATTTTAGGTGATATTTAATTATGTGACGGATACGGGAATTGTTGTTTTAATATGCATTCGTGTTTAATTTTTTTCTTATTTTCCATCACCCTCGAACCATTGACCAAGGACGTTAAGATTGATTCTTTTTTGATTGAGTAAAATGAGAATATATCTTCACCTATTATTCTTTACGCGATAAGGAAACAATGACAAGACATTGGATTGTAAGATATAACATTCTTTTGAAGAAAAAAGGGGCAAAAGCGCTGACCAAACAAATTTGGAGAAGTACAAACACGTACTTCAATTAATTCCTACCGTGTTTCGCCAGCGTTCCTGCCAATATACTTTGAAAGCAAATATTATAACACTGATGCTACACGACATCGATACTATTTCTTCCTGGTCTACACCAATCACCGACACCTCCTCTGCGTCCACGTCGATCAACAGCGATGGTGGTGGTTTGTCTCTCTCTCTCTCTCTCTTTGTTTTTTTTCTCTTTCTAGGTGAGGTAAATGACCGAGAATATAGAAGAGAAAATTCTTTCTTTCTCCCTTTAATTTTGGTTGAAGAGATAAGATCATATAAAAATACGGATGGAGAGGGGGACTTGTTTAGGGAAAAAAATGTTGTTCTCTCTCATCGTTGAAATACGAATGCCAATACGTAGTGTAGAAAAAGATTAGCCAATCTTTGCAGCAAAGATGCATTATAAAAGTATTGTCGATGGTTAACAATTCATTACCCGTTCGGATTGTGAATTGATAAGAGAAGAAAAATATCCTTCAAATTAAGTTTAACTTACAAAGGTCCACAGAGACTTAAAGAATAATTTCAAGCAAATCCTTAAATAGAATGCTAAGTGGATAGACGTTTAACAACATTAATCCATCTGCCTAACTCAAGTAGATGGACTTGGTACTCAATTTAAGACACCTAGTTAGAAACACGATCAATCTCTCAAAATTGGCTAACTGACAAAATGGGCTATTCTGTCAATGAACGATTGGGCTAGTCCGCATACCATTACTCATGACTCATGATGAAATTGAATGATGTGAGTAGCATGCACAACATGGCCATAATGTTAAACCCTAACTCCTAGAGAACTTGGAATTCATTGGTTGACTAGCAATTGCTACAACCACTTAGGAGCCTTTAAAAGAGGATTCACAAGTTTGTCTTGGGTGCAGCAAAGAAAGGAGAGAACAATATTTGTACCATGTACTAAATTTTTATTTGATACTTAGTGCATGTTTCGAGAGTTTCAGACATACATCTCCATAAAGGTGAAAATAAGTAAGTAATTCTTATGTCTTATTTTTGTGTAGTTGCTTAATTAAACTTTAGCATGAACAGACCTTTAAGTTCTTTACTTATGAACCTGATACAACATCAAAAAGAAGGGTTCCGTTCATGGACTCACACTAACTAATGCTTGAAAAGCAACCAAGGTCAAAGTCATTGTTTAACAAAATTAGCGCTTTGTCTTTTCCCTTAGAGACAAAAAGCTCGGAGTCATTGAAGGAAGTAAATTTGGTGCCACCACAAATACTTGTCAAGATATATTTACTAGGAAAAATAATTGACATTCACCACAAATGCTTATCATTGGAGGGAATAAATATTTTCTAGACTAGTAACTCATAATCTTTAATTAAATAAATATTTGTCAAGATATATTTATCAAGAAAAATACTTGACATTTGAAATGCAATATTCCTTTATTATTACCATATACAAAAGGCAATCCTTTGACTTACATTGCCAAGAACATTCCTTGACATATATCCTCTTCTTATATCTATTTGCTCTGTAATGCACTCACAAGAATTATTATTTGAACTAAAAACTAATTAGATAAAAGTGGAGTTTTGTACAACAAAAAAAATGACAAAAGAAAAATAACCGCATGACCTAAATATCAGCTTACCATTACAGAGAGATTTGATGGTGAATTCAAGTGAAGGACAACATAAAAGTTTGACTCCAGTTTTAGGAACTTTCCCTTGAATAATTACTCGAAGAATTATCTACTTTTATTTCCCGATCGTTCGTTCATCAAGCAAATGCGAGCCACAGGACAGGACAATGGTTATACTCGTTCACGCAACACTGATGCCTAATAAAAGAAAATATCAATGTCACGTAAAATTTACGATGTCTCTTCAAGTTTCTGTACGACTAAGTCTTTTCTTTGTAATTTTCTGCTAACCTGACAATCGGTTTTATATCACTGCCAGCCATTTTTGCGAACGGTTTCCCGTGCCCATTGATGACAAATCCATCGGATCACAACCTGAGGGCGGTCAACAAGGACTTCGATTTGGTACGCTCCTATATATGTCTCATCCAAACTTCGCCATTTTAAGTAAACTTAAGTCGATTAATATCAAAGTTGGTTGCATTCGTTCAGCAGTCCTTTTCACGTGAAAACTACACAAATATATGTATATTTCAGGGCAGAGAACATGGAACCGTACAGAGCCAAACAACGGCAGCCGAAGCCATTGACATTCTTACCGAATCCTATAGGTCGTGCAACGTTCGCCAGGAAGTCATGGAGCGCATCTCTGAGATCCACATTCAGGTTCCAAATATTCCAGATCGCATGCACACGCACGTGCAATTAACTCGATTCATTCAATTTGAAACTAATTCCATTAACCGTCATTCAACTTATCCATGATTAGTAGTTTTAGCTTCGATCCCAATTAAACTCAATTGGATCAACTCCGAACCCTAATCCATTAATCTACTTGGTTTCACTAATCAACATGAGACCTTGATCCATTCACATATATATATATATATATATATAAGTGTCAACTCCGTAGACTAATTTCATAGGAATAAAAATATAAAAATTAATGTATTTTATAATACATTGACATGATATATTAATGTAAAATTATTTTAAATTATTTTATATTGATATAAAATTATATAAAATTATATTTTCTCGACATATCATAAATTACTTTATATCGATGTAAAATTTTCATAGATCACTTTACATCGATCTAAAATCATCCTGAATCTTCTTTTTTGCTGATACAAATTGATGTGTCACATAAATGTGTTGCAAAATGATTCCCATGATATACTTTTGTGTGTAACTTTTCAAATTTGCATATGGAGTGCATTTAACTAGTCAGAGGTATATATGATCGAGCTAATTATACCAGTTACGATGTCGTTTAACCATTTTGATTAAGCTTTTCTCCATGGATGGTTGGTAACTTCGGGCGTTACTTTCTAGAATTCATATCACATGCTATATGATTAAGTAATAATTAGTTGATTTGTCTCCGTAAGCAAACTTACTGGTTTGCTTGGAATATTTAAAATGTTTCCCTTTTTTATGTATATGCACCCCAAAGTTTATCGTTTACAGGGAGGTCCATCCATAAAGCAGAGTAGCCAAGCGGACTCCTGGACACGGTCCCTAATCCTCACTAGGAGATCGCTTGTAAACATGCGTGTATTGGGATCCTGGATACCACTGGCTTCGATTTGCTTTCTGTACAGCTCTCTGCTCATGTCTAGGGACCATACTCTACGACGTTGGTCACAGCTTCGGGTCAATCAAGGCAAGATACACATACAATTTCACAATCAGCTATATTTCTAATTATTACAGCGGTGTGGATATAGAAATATAAAAGATGATACATTTTACTTTTTAAGGAGATGTTGGGATCATCCTTTGGTAGAAAAATAAGTACATCAAAATATATTAATTGAAAAAAAAATTTTAACTTGTTGAAAATTAAAATGTATCAGTTGAAAATTAAAATATATCGATGTATTTTATTTTTCCACTTGGAATGTGATTTTTCAACTATATGCAGTAAAATTTTATTTAGAAAGTGATTTTTTATCTATAGAAAATGATTTCCACCGAAAAGAAATTAAAATACACCCATTGAAATCAACATTCTTATCGTATATATTGTAAAACACATTACATAATACATTGATTTACTTTTTTGCATCTAATTATCACCGATTATAAATAAAAAATACATGTATAAAATCAAAAACTCAACGACATAAATTCAGAATGCACCTATTTAAATTCAACAATTTACGAGTACAAAATTTTACATCGACACAACCGACTAAAATAATATTAAAATTTATTTTATATCGATACAAAATTATCTTTCAAAATCATTACCTATGCGTCCATCAGCTCAAAAAGTGATTGACTTTTCTTTTAAATTATTATAAGTATATTACTCTGAAGGAACTGTGTGTGATTTCAGGCACGGGGTTCAGTCCTTCACGATCGCCTTCCTAAACTTCACGGCTATGGGTGGATTCCCATCCTTCCAAGAAGATTTCAAGGTAAGTAATTCACAAATTAAACTAGATAAATCGATCCAATATCTAATTTTAAATTTTAAAAAGTTGATAAGTCCAAAAATTCAAACCATTTTGCTTAAAAAAGCTTCAATATCAATCTCAAAAAGACGAAAACAAATTAAACCTTATTTGTACATACAGAAAAGAGCTTGAGATCATTAATCTTAATTTGAACTTATATACTAACCAATTGTATATATATAACTTAATATCTTACTAGATCTTTGGACAAGAAGTGTTATATGGGCATTATGATGCAAGCTCCTTCATGATAGCCAACACCCTCTCCTCAGCTCCCTACCTTGCACTAATCTCTATGATCCCAGGAGCCATGGCCTACTATCTCGTTGGGCTTCGACGCAGCCTAGACCACTTCATCTACTTTGCGCTAGTCCCCTACACATGCACATTGCTAGTGGAGAGCCTCACGACGATCATCGCGACCATGTCGTGCAACTTAGTAAGGGGAATCATGGCCTATGCAGGGATCCATGTTGTCATGATGCTCAATGGTGGCTTCTTCACGCTGCCGGACAACCTCCCAAGGCTATGTTGGGGATACCCCATGTTCTCCATGTCGTTCTACCTATACGGGAACCAGGGGCTCTACAGGAATGAGTTCATTGAGCTTATAATATTCATCAATAGGCAAGGCAATGGATCATCAAATGTTGATGTAGGTGTTGAGACCATATTGAGGGATGTGTGGCAAGTGAACTTGAGCTACTCCAAGTGGGTGGATCTGGAGGTGCTACGTGGATTGGTGATTCTCTACAGGGTGTTGCTCTTGATGGTCATAGAAGAAGAACGCCAAGGGTGCAATACATGGTCTCTGCCTGCCCCATGATTGAGATCATGTACTTCTAGTTAACATTGCTAATTGAATAATACTATTCAATTTTGATCGAATTCAATTCAATAATAATTTGGATGAAACCAATTGAATATAAATCCTATATCTGAATTAGATAACTTAATGAATTGAATATCTTTCGTTGGATTCAATTTAAAAAAAAAAAATTCATTTGAGTCAATAATATACACTACAGGAAAAGGTATGTTTTGCAACAGTTACGAATTGTCGCTAATGAGCCTAAAACCATCGCCATAGTCCATTGTGAAAAGCCGCGTCGGTGTAATGATTTAGCAACAGTTACAATGATATATGGATGCTATTTCTCCTGATGTCAGGTCTGAGGGTCTCGATAATTTGCGGCGGTTATTGACCGTCCCCAATATCATTTGGCAATGGTTTGTGAACCAATCATTGCTAAATGTCAACGTGAAAATATTTCACACGGGAATTGAAATCCTTTAATGATGTTTCATAATCGTCACCATATAGTCATATACTATTGCCGAATACCTTAACTTGGCGTGAAAGTAGGATGAGTGGGAAAATATTGAGATTTGACGACAGTTAATAATAGTCGTCAAATCTTGCTTCTACTGTTACAGTAATTTATGAATTGGCGAGAGAGGAGTTGAAGTGCCAAAATTAGATATTAAGTGGCAGTTATATAAAGGTTGTAACATTTTTTGTGACAATTGTGATTAAAGCCATCTCAAAATTTATGCTTTTTTTTTTTCTGTTTAGGGTTTATATATATACCTATCAACCGATTAAATAGTAAACCACACCATAATAAAAATTTATATGTACATTAACTGCAATAAAAATGGAAATCATTTACATATTCAACTATTACAAAAGATATATATGATATATAAATTACGTTGGGGCACCTATGCCACCAGCACCTGATTCACCCATATTGTCGTCATCCCATTGTGGAGGTACGTGAAACATTGAATGGACAGGTCCAGATCCTCAAAGGAATGCCATCAACTCCCTCAACTATTGGTTTTTCCGCTCTAATAACTCATCCTATCATCCATCCTATCAGTGGCTGCCTACAACCGCAAGGTTATATCCTCCAATCTCTTCTCCCTCTCCACCTCTCAATGTTTCATTATCTCCATCCTCTTATTCAAATTCTCCACTTGGGATGTCGACGACGACGATCCTTTCCTTATATACCAGGAAGAGATAGTCGTGCTCTTGCCCCCGCTACAAACAAATCCTCTGTGCTCCGAAGGCATAATGGTCCTGAATGCCTCCTCTGGCGTCATCGAAGGCACCTGAGGGACGGTCGCAGAGTTCTCGTCCATGACCTCAGGAAGATGGATCAAGTCCACCATACGAGTTTGTAAATACATTTGTAATTATTTTAATATATAAATTAGTGTACTAAATTAGTAGTATAAAAATTCATGATACTTGCATATCTTTCCTGGTATATCTCATAAATCTAAGCACAGGGGCCATCAAGTGTCTGCTTACTGTGAGTGTGCTCATAAACTCCTACTCAATCCAGCTCAACACCCTTGTGCGTATCAGCCTGAAAATATTAATAAAGGATAAAATATTAGGTTACATATATTCTTATAGATATATTATATATAAATAAATATTTTTACTTACATATTTGACTCTTAAAGAGTCAATAATCATTCGACCCAAGCAATTGGTCTGAGATGAAGCTTTGCTCCTATTGGCCTTATTTTCTTTTAGCTTGCTACTACAAGAAATTATAGTATTAAATAATAATATAATAATCTAAAGTAACCGATATATTAAATTATTATATATCTATTCTCAACATATTTATCGAATTCCCACTCGAATACCAACAGGTTTTACCATCAAATCTTTCCTTGAGCTATGATATCCGCCATATGTGCTCAATAGGAAGAAATCTGCAGTGTCCTAAGTAACAAAATTTGTTACTTTCAGGCAAATGCAAATGATGCGTATCCTCTATGTAAATCGGACATGCTAACTTCTCCTTCGTACTCTATCATGACAAGTTTGCATACACTAGAAAGCTATTTGTGATCTATAACAGTGTTGCATACATCTTAAAAAATTCTTCCTTTTTTGTGTCGTAACTTTAAACATCGTCATACCACAATGGTTTCAGTTCATTTACCAATGACTGTAAATACATGTCAATCGCACTTTCTGGTTGCTTTGGACTTAGGATGAGAAGTGTCATCATCAAAAATGAGGATCCCATACAAAGCTAGTGAAGTTATAAGTAACCAACACGACTGGCTAAATGGAATATGATGAGTACATGTTCTTGAAATGATTAAATCCATCACTTGCAAGTCCGAACCGAACAATACGCGAATCCCTTGCGAAGGAAAAATGGGTGCTGTCAAATTTTTTCCACTTTAGAATCTCCTTGATGATGAATACGCCCATCTCGTGACTTATTATTTGCATGCCATGCTGTCCACGTTACTGTTTTATTCAACATAAATAGTCACTAGAGCTTTGGAAATCAACAAAAAATATCGAGGAACCTTATTTCCTTGTTTCTTATCTCCTCTATGTCTTTTCTCGCCATAGTCCAGGTAGGAACTCATTCCTGCGTACTCTTTTCTGTATAACACAAAGTCATTCGAACATGCATGAATCTTCTCATAATTCGAATCCAGCTCTCGAATTTGCTTCTTTGCTTCATACCATGATTCAAGAAAAGCACCGGAAGTATTCAACAACTCCCTTATAAATTTAAGTACCTCTTACATTAATTTCGTCGTAGCTTTATTCATAACTTTCATCTAAAATAACTTCAACAGGAATGATAACCTGGTCATGGAACTAATTTCGGGAGCGATTGGTTCTTCTACTGCCTTTATTGCTTCATAAAACTGATCACAACCTCTCAATGTTCCTTGTTTCAAATCTCAGCATCACCCGCTCTCATCTCATTAAACATCTCATCAATTTGATTCCCTTCGATATCATCATCGGACTCATCAACTTCCATTACATTCCCTGTAACCTCCTCAATCGATTCCTCTCCATGCGTTGTCCACTTCGTAATACTGTCACCAACCATTGCAGATCACATACTCAAACACAGTGTTTCTATCCTAAATGAATCCATTCAAACACTTCCTATACAAACAAAATATCTTCTCCAAATATACTCATTATTTATATTATTTCCTATCCTCATAGAAGGTAGAGTTTTCCCTTAAAATATTAATTTTTCTTATAAACTTGCATTTCAAAATACTATAGCACATGCATAAATAGAATTAGACACACCTCACATTAAAAATGTAACAAACAAATTATAAAAATGCATAAGAAGATATATATGCAAGCACACCTCTCCATCCATTCCATTAAAATACAGTATGACCCCACATCTAATAAAATCCTAAAATTATATTCAAAATACATACAAGTGGGCATACCCCACCATCAATTCAGCAGAATATAATGCATTGGCACACCTCACATCTAACATGATCCTAAAATACAACAAAGATAAATTAATAAATTTAAATGTTACCTCCAAAGGCTCCAAGTGACTATCATGAACAATCTATAATTTGAAAAGCACAAATTAATCACCCTTTTGGATAAAAATTTATGTGATAATTATAGACTATCTATTTCATATGAAACGCTTCCTATGTATACAAGATTAATGTATCTTTTAAGACTAGGAGGCATAATCATGATAATGAGCCAATAACATCAATCACAACTAACTATATCTAATCTCATATCCATTATTTGAAACTACTCTAAAAGTCACACTTGTTTAATTGATCTAGGATTTATGCAATTAACATAATAATACACATCACATTCAATATATAATTATCTAGATAAATTAAAATAAAGCATTCATTTAAATAAGCAATGAAACCAAATCTATTCATTTATAACTAATACGTTTAATTAAATTTGGACAAAAAAATAATATAAGGGGAGGAGGTTGTGGCCAGTAGGGGGACGGGGGAGGTGGAGGATGAGGGCTAGAGGAGGGGGGTGGCAAAGGGGTCTAGGGGAGGTGGAGGGCTAGAGAAGGGAGCAGTGGAGGAGGAGGGGGGCGACGGCTGTGTGGTGGGGGGTGGCAGGGGTGTGTAGAGTGGTGGAGGAGGAGAGTTGGGGCGGAGGGGGTCAAGTGGTGGGGTGGAGGGGCGAGAGAGCTCAGAGGGCGATACCTAGAGGATCATCAGAGGTGCGGTAGTGAGGAGGACATCGTCAAGCGAGCAATGAGGAGAGGAGTGAGCAGCGAGGAGGAGAGGTGCTCTGTAGGGGGGAGGGGGAGATTGAGGAAGGAGATGAGTCGCATGAAGTTGGCACATTGCGTCCTATTGTATTATGAAATTGGTGACGATTTCACGAAAATCATCACCAAAATGTATCATAAAATTAATTAGATTACAAGATTAGTGACAAATTTAATATTATCGTGGTCAATTTCATTAAAACAATTACTCCTTGCATGCAAACTCAAATTTCAAGACATTGTTTTGCGATGGAAATTTCCAAACCATTGTTAATTGTATATAATCATCAATTACATGATAATTTACTCTCGACATCATTATGAGTGTGGATTTTAATCCCACTTTAAACAATAATTATATAAATAACCATCGTCGATGAAATATTTAGCAATGATTACCAAACCGTCGCATAAATTACATGTAAGATGCACTTATTACAGTAGTGACATACAAACCGGCATAGATATATGATAGACATACATTACTCTTTTTGGTAAAGAAAAATAAATACGATGGATGTGAAATTTGATCACATAACACCTTACGTATCAACGGAGAACCCTACCAACCTGCAAGGCAACATACATTTAAAAACCCACCTAAGATCTAGTGGTCAAACGCTTATTTCCATCGTCAACCCACCTCAGATCTAGAGGTCCAAGATATTAACTCGTTCATTACTTTTATCGGTAATCTATATCGAAAGGAAAAACCTTATTAAAACATGTATCAAACTTTAGAAAATAATAAAAAATAAAATCAATTGACAAATTAAGTAATAATCAACAATTTTGTATATTTACGTGTCATTTATGAGTATTGATAAATATTTAACTTCTCAATTAACTGAATATGAATCCAAATTTGCAAATTCGAATCCAATTTACATAAGAAATTTCTTACCAAATCGAATTCAAATTTGATGGATTTGATTAGAGATTTGATTCAATTAGTACCTCGGGAAAAAATTAATTTGGAGAATTTTGAGAGGATCAGCTTGTAATTCATGTTTTAACTTGAATTTGGCAGCCAGCTTAGTACCAAATCGAGGGTTTTGGGTACTCTTACATGGCATATATTGTTAGGCAAATTCCAAGCTGGTATCAGAGATCAAAGAGAATGGCACCGACCATACGCACATGGATTGTGTGTGTTGGAGTAACCAGTTCCCCATCTCTCATTTCCCATTCCCCTAATCTCCCTAATCGATCCCGATCCGCAATTCTTCGAGACTACGTAAAAACAGGTAAGAAAGAATTAAAATAATACGATTAGTCAACAATCCAATCAAAGCCAGCTCCTTTTTAAAGGTTGAGTTAGTTCAAGTGATAAGATGGATCCGATTGGATTGGAAAATTCTCAATCCCCAGATATTAAGTTAAGCTGTGGATTAAAATCAACCTTATATAGCCCACCTCACGTGCAACCCTAATAAATACAAAATTACAAAATGCTGTAGGGATAAATATGTAAAAACCTCAAAACTAAATGACCGGTAATATCTCCTATTGCATTGCATTAATTCTCGCAATCAATGCTGTAGGGACAAATATGTAAATATCCACGATTGCATTGCATGATAGTTTTGAGCATTGATTCTCGCAATCAAAAACCAATTACTCAGAGCTTCTCCGAAGGGAAGAAAAGAAAACAAGGTACGCTGTCGGGCAAGAAACAGGAAACGCACAATGCAGAAATAGTTCATGAGCATCAAAATCCAAAGGTCACACAACGACCATAACATTTAAGGCCTCAGAGGCAGGTGTGTACATTAAGGTGCTGTTTGACAAAGAGAATCATTAAGAGATAAAAATTAGAAGAAAGAGAAATGAAGAAATTAAAGGATTTTATTTCACCTGAATATTTAATTGGATTTGTTATCTTATTAAAGAGATTAAAGAATTTTTATTTCAGTTTAAGTATTTGATTGATAAAATAAGTTAGTGAAATAAGAAAAAAATTAATTGAAAAGAAGAAACAAGCGGAATTAGATAATACCACGGAGGATGTGAAAATTACCCAATTCAGGAATTACACCCCTAATTCTGGAATCGTGTAATTCCAAAATTAGAGATGACAAATGGGGAATCAGATACGGAATTAATGTTTATTCCACCAACCAAACAAGGCTTAAGAGAAGCAGTCTCAAGATCACATATGGTTGCAATACCATTAAGACGGATTCAAAATCAGTGAGACAATATACAGATGTACACTAATGCAATTCCAAAAGAAAAGAATGTTAAATTAGCAGCCAGACCTTATCCATCCATGTTCTCATATTGGAAAACGATGCGTAAATATCTTTCTATTCAGTGAACGTCGTGTTCACGTTATCTGCAGATTTTACTACCCAGCCTTCTGGAATATTCCCGAGTAATTTGGCAACTTATCTACATGTTTTAGTGCTTTCTCAGCGATTTGCCGGGTGCGGTAATCGCCATGTCGGAAGGCCTCAACCAATTCTGTCTCGATATTCTGATTACCTGAAATTTCGTAGGCGATGTCATCTGCTCTTAATATCCTTTCAACAGCCCAAACAGATTTCTGGCGAAGGAGCTGCGTGCGACTCTTGATCAACACCTCAAATATCGGTTCAATTCCATCCACAACAGCCAACAGGGACACTCCCTGTTCAATGTCCAAACCATCCTCCAGTAATGTGCAGATTGCTGCCAGGGCAGCCTCGACCAAGTTATCATTGGTTTGGTCCAAGCAAGCAACTAATTTCTCCACTGCCATTGCTTCCACGAGGCAAAAGCTTTCTTTTGTGGAGCAGATGCCTCGGTGAACCTTGCAGAGCCCAGTTATCACAGGTGGAGGATTTAGACATGGGAAGATTACACCACAGATGCCAGGATGAGGGATGTCAGGTATCTTGGTGAGTCGCATGGACTGCAGGGAGAGATTCTCTAAGGCCATTGCAGATATCATTTGGACATTCTCGAGCCCATTTGTTTGAAGCAGATCAACAAAAAGTGCCGCAAGGTTGTAGTCAGATGCAAGTGCTATGGTTGCAGGCTCATCCCCCAACACATACGTGATTCTAGAAAGCACCCGTACAAGTCCTTCTAGATAGGGTGTGACGAAACGGCTGCCACGGGTTTCACCATGCCGGATCCTGAATACATTGGAGATAATTATGGGAAAAGCCCCTTCACCTAGCAGTCTCTGCGTCAGCACCAGGTCAGTCTCTGGAAGCTCTGCTAGAAGGCCCGCTGCAGCAGCTTGCTCTTCTGAGATACCAATACCAGTGTTTTCTGAGATGACCCTTACCAGATTGCTCAGAAGACCAGGGGAGCCACACAAGTCTTCAGCAAGTTCTTTAGCCATGTAAGGAGAGAGGTTATGCAGAAGCTTTATTGATGCTAAACGAATTTCCCATTGTGGGGCTTCTATGAATTGAATTAAGCTGATAGTAGCACCAAGACTGCTTATTGCGGCAACTATATTCTCAACAGTCGATTTGGAACTAGTAAGCCCAACGAGTACTTGAAGAAGTTGGCACTCTATGGCAGGACCTGTGTTGCTTATCAGCTGCAGTAGGTTATGGACAACATCCTCAGAGACAAGAGTCTGGCGATCACGATCGAGAAAAACAGACTCAAAATTTGCACCACAAGCAACGACATTGGCAAGTATTGTTGCTGATATTTCTTTTAGTCTCATGGGAAGTTGATTAGGACCCACACTAAACAAGCCCTTAACTAGAGGTGGAAGAATACCATTCTCAATCAAAATTCTAGCACTGGCTTCAAAAGATGAAATCTGGCTCAGAGCCTTGAGGGCAGCTTCTCTTGCTTGTGTGTTCCCACTTTTCATAATATTAATCAAGGATGAACCTGCGGTCTGTGCTACCAGGACCTTCACGTCATTTCTAAGAACAAGCTCTCCAAGGGAAGAAGCCATTGTTAGCTGGGTTTCAGGTGAACCTGACAATAGACATTGTCAGAGTATATCAAAAATTTTAAATGCTGTAAGCATAAATTTTAAGTGCTTTAGAAATAAGCTAATTGTATCACAGCTTTCTTCCTTCTAAGTTGTTTACCCAACATACTCAACGAAACCTGGACCAACACAACATGGACACCAGGCAACACCAATGAACAAAATGAGCAGCAGAACTTTGCTTGTTTCCAGCAATGAAAGAGGATCTATAATGTTTTTCCAAATTAACACTCTTCACACTAAAAAAGACTTGAACAAAGCAGCCAAGATGCAATTGGAAAAACTTGAATATGGATGGGGGACCCAAATACATATGACACGGGTAGGAATTAACAGAGACAGAAGTAGTTCCAGCAAAAACAGTAGGTGGATCAAGATGATAGAGCTCAATCTTCTTACAACCAAAGCCAATCATCTGCATCATCCAATATCCAGCAAACCTGGCATTTTAAAATTTTACAAAGCTTTCAAACCGATAAAAGGCTCAAAGGAAAAGTAGGAGTCACAAGAATGTCCATAAGAGTGAGTAAAAGTGACAACTTGACAGGAAAATCGCCGATAGTATTCAGAGGCAGATATAAACCATCCACCAATTTATGGAAGTGATAGGAGAAGTACTAGAGATAGGTGCAAGTCCCTCTCCTTTCCCAACCATGTAAATTCCATCATCAGAATCAACCCGCATGCTAGCAAAAATAAAAAGTAAGTATGCAACAGTACCTTCAGAAAATGAAATACTAGTCCATGCAGATTCAGGATGGACAAGTTATAAAATGGGAGCTACCAACTTAGAAAGCTCCTCGTGAGTAAAACCTGGGAGAGAGGAGGTAGTGGTGGTGACAAAGTCCCCCCAAAGTGCAAATAAAATGAAGTGCTATGATTGGCCAAGCTAGTTTTCCAAGCTTCTTCCGGCAGTTCCCAAATAAATGATTGGAGCACTACCGCACTTACACTGAATGCATGGAGGATAGACCAATTGAGTGATTTGGTGGCTGAGCAAGTGGACACGCATCTAAAAGATCAGGATTCAAATATTATCCTACTAAAGAGAGAAGGGCATGGAGGATAGGCACCACAAGCTCCACAACCATAGCTATGACCTTGGTCAACAACCAACCCCCCCCCCCAACACCTGAAAAGAAAGCATGCAACACCCACATCCAAGGAGAGCAAGATTCTCTTCTGAGACTTAAAACACTTTGTAGTCAACCAAGAATCACATCCAAGTTGGGCGTAATACCATTAGACATATTACAACTTCTTACTGTATGAAATCCAGAAGTTTGATAATCCAAGAAATTAATTAGGTGCAATATCCCATGTTGCTTAGTCTCTTCAAAGCAACAGGAAGGTTATAAGAGTGCAAGTCCCTCATAGGAATGAAGCCAAGTGTAGCAGTCTACTGGAGATGAATCACCTTGAAAGGTGCTCCACCTACAACCTTGCATCACTAAACACCTGAAAGTACTTCTCGACCAAGCTATTCCATCTGTCCTTGGCAGTCTTCTTCCACATCAAGTTAGCTGAAATGTATGGTTCAATGATATTTGCCAGCTAGGTCATGTACAAATAATTGCCTTTCTCTCATTTGTGCTAGTACATGAAAAGATTATTGTCTCTTTCATTTGTTGCAAATAGAATCTTTCTCCATAGGCAAGGTAGTAGTGAGAATATGAAAGTTTCTTTAGTTCACCCAGAAATACATGAGAAGGTTGAGACCATAGTAAATAGTTCCTGGAGTCAGAGAGCTTCATAGAAATGCCTTGAACCACAACAATAATAGAAGCCAAAGCTAAAGTATCTGGCTCAATACATTCACCATGGGGTCTATGGATGGCCATAAACATGAAGGAATGCAGCATAGAACAAGCATGAAATCAAGCCATTAGAGCAAATGATAACAGTTGACCGAGTTAACAATTTTCTTAGATATCTCAATTGCCACATGATGAGGGCAAAAAGCGCCCTCGGACTTAAAACTCTGCGAGAAACCCAACAAGAGGTCCAGCTACTCGAAAGTGAAATAGGCAGGCAAATCCGAACCGCCTCCACCCAGGAAAATCCGAATATAGGCAGGTCCGGATAAATCTGACCCGCCAGAAAATCCGACGCCAACAGGTGATGGGAAGACGGCGGCAAAGTCCAACACGACCATACCAACAATAAATGATGGCATGGCCGCCGCAATTAATAACCTGACAACATACATCACCTAACAACGGACATATCCGATCAGAAGATCTTGCGGTAGATCAACCCCTACCACTATAAATAGCTAAGAGAGGCCCTTGAAGCCCTCTCTTAGGCAATCAGAGAGAAAAAG
This sequence comes from Thalassia testudinum, assembly GCA_037157565.1. Taxonomy (NCBI): domain Eukaryota; kingdom Viridiplantae; phylum Streptophyta; class Magnoliopsida; order Alismatales; family Hydrocharitaceae; genus Thalassia; species Thalassia testudinum. Next base: position 1,644,772 of record JAZHRO010000038.1, read on the forward strand.
AGAGATTGTATCATTACTTCTTACTAATGAATAGTTAGGAGCGTCGCCCTCCCCCAGACGTACACCCTTCGTGGTGGAACTAGGTTAACAACCCTCTCACTTCATTGTCATTGCTTGTTTCTAAATCGTTGAGTCGAACCCTTCGATCACTTAGGAGGTCCGATCACATAAAGCAACAAATCCATATGAAGAAAGGAACCTGGGATATTTGATGATGCACACACACACGAGCTCAAGTTATTGTTGGTCCAATTGAGTAGGGTAGCAATTGTCTATACATACATTATTAAGATGCACCATATCGAATGTGATAAAGCTCCACTAAATCGCAAATAACATCTAATCAATATAAAGAATATAAGTTATGGCCTCACATTAGCCCTCACTAGCCTAAGTAAACTTGAAGTGATGAGTAGGGTTGTCAAAAAAGCTTAAGCTCAATAGATTCAATTTGCGATTAGCTTGGAAAGGGCTCACAAGCCCAAGTTCACAGGTTAATAAACCAAGACCAAGCCAAAATCAAGCTTAATAACCCAATCAAGGTAGGCCCAAACCTAGTATGAATAAGAGCTCAAGCTCAAGAACAATATGTATTTATGTATGCATGTGCATGAACAACATATAGATAGATGCACGCATTTACAATAGCAAGTTATAGCACAACTGGTTAAATTTTGTTTATAGTAACATTTGACAAATGATAGCAGTTGACCAAGTTAACAATTTTCTTAGATATCTCGATCGCCACATAAAGCAACAAATCCATATAAAGAAAGGAACCTGGGATATTTGATGATGCACACACATGAGCTTAGGTTATTGTTGGTCCAATTGAGTACGGTAGCAATTGTCTATATATACTGTTGGAGTTAGCATGCATGTGGGAAGCGTAAAGGTTGATTGACGTGAAAAGATAGTCCAAGATGGGACTGTTTCCACGTTGGAAACAGGGAAGAAGCTCCCTGTTATGGCTGCTGCAGGTTAGGGTGTGGATTTTGAGGAAGAGAGAGGGCCTCTACATGTGGAAGAGAGAAGTAGAGAGGAGAGGAGTCTTTGGAAATTGACATTCTTATTAATGGACTCAACTCAACATAGTTGGGAAGGCTTCCTATTTATAGAGAGAACATATCCCTAAAAATAATAACCAAAGATTTTATCCTATTGAGAAATATCTTATCTCATTAGGAAAGATCTTATCGCCTAAAATAAAATCCAAACATATTCCTAAACAAGACAGTATTAATAAAAATAGAAAAACACCAAAATTGGTCCAACTAGACCCTTACTGTCGATTTCTAATGGGTCTTCAGTGTTGCCACATGGAAGTGCCACGTGGCCTGCTCCAAATCCCAACACTCACCCTCAAGTCAAAGGTGGGGAGGCCGATAACTTGATCTTCAACTTGCGAGGCTATACGCCCCACCATTCTTCTTCCTCATTATCAAAATTGCCTCGTGGCTCCTCAAAGTCCGCAGTAAGACCAATTGCAACTTCAAAGGTAGTTGCTTCTTCTTCGGCAACCTCACACGTGGCAAGGATTTTTTCAAGAACTGATACAGTGAAGGAAGTGAGGTCCTTGTCACGAGATGGGTAGCCAAATTTAGCCCAGCACATTTTAGAATCATGATTGTTACGCCCACAATGTTGGCATGGAGGAAAAGTGCGACCAAATCCACGTCCCTTTTCATGCCCAATGCCTTCCTTGTTAGCAATCAAGGTCGTGGTCTCAGATTTGCCTGCAACAGGTGTCTCGACTAGACTTGAGATCTCAATTTCTCAAGGAGATTGTAAATCGTCTCGAGATCAATGCCATCCTCCATATATAGAATTTGGTCACGAGCAGGTTGATATCGAGGGTGAAGCCCTCCGAGAAACTTGAAGGCTTGCCATTTTGCTCATGACATGGATTGTTTGTCACAACATGTTGGCTCGTAGATGGTGAGTTCCTCGAATAGGCTCTCCATATTTGCATAGTAAGCATCAAGGGACAGATCACCTTAACTTGTGTTTCAGATGCACCAATAGATGTCTGCAAGTTTGGCACATCCGATCATCTTTGCAAATCACCTTTCAAGGGTATCCCAGATGTCCTTTGTCATCTCCTTGTATAGCATGTTGGAAGTAATATTAGAATCAATACAATTCATAAGCCAGTTCATTACCACATAATTCTCCTTCTCCCACCACTTCTTCTTGGCTGCCTCTTTTGTCTCTAACGTGTCTTCAAGGAGGACGTGTAACTTCTCCTATCCATCAACAAGAATCTTGAATGCACATGCCCAGAGAACGTAGTTGGAAGAACCAACCAATTTGACCGTGGTTTCATGCACGAACATCTTGGTCTCACCAAAAACTTGTATTTCCCAATTCGCCATCATCCTCCAAAAGATAGTTTAAATCGGAAAAGATTTCGGTTTTGGTTGAAGGCCGAGAAAGACTTTGGCCTAGCCAAAAAAGACTTCAACTCTTAGAGAAGGTCAGGAAAAACTTCGACCTAAGGTTGATGCAGTTCAGTGGCACAATGCTACACTCCTTATTCCAATTCACATGCATGGAGATAGTAATGGCCTGGAGCGTTACTACTCTGATACCATATTGGAGTTGGCGTGCATGTGGGAAGCATAGAGGCCAATTGATACAAAAATTAGTCCAAGATGGGACTTTTTCCACGTTGGAAACAGGGAAGAAGCTCCTTGTTATGGCTACTGCAAGTTGGCATGGATTTTGAGGAAGAGAGAGGGCCTCTACATGTGGAAAAGAGAAGTAGAGAGGAGAGGAGTCTTTGGAAATTGATATTCTTATTAATGGACTCAACTCAGCATAGTTGGGAAGGCACTTTATTTATAGAGAGAACATATCCCTAAAAATAGTAACCAAAGATTTTATCCTATTGAGAAATACCTTATCTTATTAGGAAAGATCTTATCTCCTAAAATAAAATCCAAACATATTTCTAAACAAGACACTTTACTAAAAATAGAAAAACACCAAACTTGGTGCACCAAAATTGATCCAACTAGGCCCTTGCTGCCGGTTTCTGATGGGTCTTCAGATGCTGCCACGTGGCCTGCTCCAAATCCCAACATACACATTATCGAGATGCACAATTTTGAATGTGATAAAGCTCCACTAAATCGCAAATAACATTTAATCAATATAAAGAATATAAGTTATGGCCTCACACTTGCCCTCACCAACCCAAGTAAACCTGAACTGATGAGTAGGGATGTCAAAAAAGCTCAAGCTCGATAGATTCAATTTGTGCTTAGCTCGGAAAGGGTTCACAAGCCCAGCTTCACAGGTTAATAAACCAAGACCAAGCCAAAATCAGGCTCAATAACCCAATCAAGCCAGGCCCAAGCCTAGTAAGAATGAGATAAGAGCTTAAGCTCATGAAGATTATGCATTTACATATGTAAGCATGCATGTGCATGAATGATCAACATATGGATGCATGCAGTTACAATTGTAAGTTATAGCACAACTGATTAAATTTTGTTTATAGCAACATTTGATATGATTTCAAATCCCATCCACGGAATAATTTTTAACAGGAGTAGGCCTGTTATTGGAGTTTCAAAAGAGTGGGTATGTGTGATTTTGAAATATATAAATCAATAACCGAGGTGTACTTAGTATACTATACTAGTCAAACTCTAGGGCTACCAAAAAACTAAGGCTCGATGAGTTGGTTTGGGCTCAAGATCAAGCTCATGAGCCCAGCTTAATAGCTTAACAAGTCGAATTTGCACCAATATTCAGGCTTGATAGTTTATCAAGTCAAGCCCAAACTAAGTCGACCTTGACTTCTTGGCTCAATAGACAACTCTAATATGATGAGTTGACAAATATTAAATCTTCATAAAAGTGACGAAGAAGAAGTAGATGCTATTACAAAGCTAGTATTGCAGCAATGCAGAAGCTTCTCTGGAGATGAGGTCATTGCAATAAGTTGCTGCAGAAGTGATGATGAGCAAGGCTGGCAATGGAAGAAGCAGCAATAGATGAAGTGGCAATGGAAGGAGAATGAAGTGACAACAGACGAGTGGTGTTGGAGCATAAATAGGAATGAATTAGATGATAATGATGGTGAGGCTAGAATGACCATTATGGGCATGAAGAAAAGGCGACAATGGCTAGACTGCTGCAATGATGAAATTGTAGCTACTTTAACAAGGCGAATAATAAGAGGGCGTTGGTGGAAGATAATGGAATGAATAATGATACAATGACGCAGCCAGAGAAAGAGTTTTTTTTTAAAGGCAAAATTTGCATTAAATGGGCCTAAAGGCCAAAGATTACAGCGATGAGGACCAAAAAGTCAACAAAGAGGAAATACATGACATGAAATTCTCCTTATACGTTTGTTTGCCCTCTAAAAACCGTTGCGTTCCTCTCAAGCCATATGACCGAGACAATAGCAAGGACCTTGGCCCTGTCTCTCTTCAATCTAAAGGTAACTGTCCCTCCAAACCTTCTAACAATCCTAAACGATCTCCAAAAGGTATTGGGGGCCGATGGATCCACCCAATCAATGTTGAAATGGTGCCAAATCTGGGCGGAAATCAGACAGCGAAAGAAGAGGTGAGCAATGTCTTCGTCCTCCCCCAAGAAAACCAGATAGGTCTTCTCCCCATCTGTTACCCACCTCGCCCTTCACAGCTTCGTCATGACCCTACCTCGCCTAAGCAGCCACGCAAAAATTCTGATTTTCAAGGGATAGGAGGCTACCCAAATTAATAAGTCTCTGAAAAGATCCACATCTCCCCCTTAGGCAACACCTCCCAACCTCTTGTAGGCCTCTCTAGCAGAGAAAACCCCCTCCTCCCAAACTAGAGAGTCACAGTCGTCTCTAGGGGCAAACTCCTGCAACTCTAGCATCATGGTCTGGAGCTCCTCATACATTTGATCAAACAAAACACCTGCGAAAGACAGGCACCAAGATCCCTACCAAACATCTGCCACCTTAGACCCTTTGCATGTGGACAAGGCAAAAAGTCTAAGGAAGTGTTCCTTCATCCTTCCGCGGCCCATCCAGTCATCTTCCCAAAAGCAGAACATGTCACCCAGTCCCAAGTGAGGGGAGAAGAAAGATCTTACCTTAGGGAGGATAAATGAAAGCCCTTTCACAAAATGTGAAGAGCCCCCCGGAAGAGCAGCCAAGAGGTCCCACAGATTGGAACCATAGCATCTCTGCATGATCCTCCCCAAGAGATGGTCCCTCTGCTCAAAGAACCTGTAGAACCACTTCATCAGGAGGCTCTTGATGAGCCCACATTTGTGGGCTAATTTATTATTTAAATGCCTAGACATTAAGTTTATACTTAGATATACATAGCATGCATTAATATGTAAATAAATTAGTTTATAAATATACTTTCATGCATATTTCATACATTACATTCATGTGTAAATATGATAGCATGCATTAGAATCTAAGTGGCTGGTTATAAATTAGTTTGCATGCATGCATTACATACATAGTTTAACTAGGAATAGGATTTAGTATTTCTTATGGGTTTTGTACATAAATAACCCACATATATATTTTCTTTATATTATTTAAATATTATCTTCTTAACAGCTGCAAGAGCTTAAAGACGACAGTGATGGTAAGCGAAAAACTTGGATCTCTGTCGCCAACACCACCACCGTTTCATCTCCATTGTCGTTCCTGCCTCAACGACTCCCCTGCAACTATAAGAGCAAACCACCTCCTGCCTTGCTAAGGAGGCCTCCACCCCACTCCACTACTGTGCAAAGAGTCAAGCTCTCCTCCACTCCACCATTGCCGGCCTCGACTGTGTAAACAAGTCCACACCACCGCGGGCAAGCAAGGTGACAGACCACCACGTCACCAGCAACTTGTGTAGCTTACCGTGAGCATGTGCTTGAAGGCCATGCAGTATCCTTCCTCTGTTTGTCGTTCCTCCCCCAATATCACCATTTCCACCTCCAACAGAAACCATCAACACTACCATTACCAACACGCACCACCTTCATCTTCATCTCCTACTGTTGCCCGAGAAACCCACCACCACTAGCAACCACCACCCACAACCACCACCATCACCAACACTAGCAACTACCACCAGCAACCATCACCCGCCCACCCTCCATAGCCTTTGCCGCGCCATCCACGCGTGGTTAAGTCGTCTGGGAAACTTCCCGGGCATCTGAAGTCCCAACAGCACCACCTCATCTTCTTCTTCCCCTGTTTCTCTTCTATGACATCACACCTAAAGAACCCATCACCATTACCACCTACCCACCGCCATGTGCAGCCAGCCCGACGCCCTCGCGCGAGTGCACCTCTCGTGCATAGCCAGCCCGACGTCCTCGCGCGCGCGTGCCATCCTCACACGCGGCCAGTAGCACGCTCACGCACTCTCGCCACGACCGCAGTAGCAGCGCGAGGACTCCCCGTGCATCCATCGCATCGTGCGTCACCGACCTCTCGCCTCTCCACTTGTAACTGCTGTGCGTGCCAGCGCACCACCCTCACCATGCACAGTTGTGCCTCCTCGCCGCATGCGCACCACCCCAACACACACCTTGCGCGCTCCCTGGCCGTGTGTAGCTGCAACAAGCAGCAGCACCCACCACCGTTCTCTCCACGCCGCCACCTCCAGCCATCCTACGCCTCACCGACACGACCGCCGCGAAGCCTCGAGGAGGGGTTACCTCCGATTGTAGCCTCGCCACCCAGCTCTCCATCTGTGCACAAGCTCCACATGAAGCTACTTCCCTGTTTCACCTTCTAATAGTTTTTACATCTAATGCCATTGCCACTTTTGAGTTTTTTTGTTTATTAATTAAATATCATGGTGATTTTATGAGATTCCCCCTTATCTTTCATGCAAATGAGATTTCAACATATTTAGCAATTGATAGCATAATTAAAGGGGATTTTGGGTTGATTTTTTTGGAGGAAATTAATCGTGAACATTTGTTTCTAACTCGTGCAAGTTTTAATAGGCCATTGCTTCCCTGTGGACATGAGCCGCTCTCTCGAGTGGTTTATTTGAATTGTTTTGTTAAGCGATTTTCCATCACTTTGATACTAAAATGACTCGTCATTTTATATACGAAACAACAACGAAAGCGAAAACCGTCTTTTCAACTCTCGTTCACCATTCCTAGTAACCGCACTCCCAAACCTCCCTCTCCCACCAGCCTATAAACCTCCTCCCAAGCCGCCAACCTCGCACCACTCCCCAATGCTCCACAGTTGATCCAGAAAAATTCTTTCATTAGCCCAGAAATCTATCTCTCCATCTTCTGCGACAAGCAGAAAACTGACGTGAAGTATGAGGGCAAGGCAGCAAGGACCGACTTCAGAAGAACCAACCTTCCCCTACTGGATAGTGTCCTAGAAGCCTAACTTGCTAGCCTCCTCTTAATTCTGTCTAGCAAGGGACACCACTCTTGCAGAGTCACCCTCCTATCTAAGAGGGATAGTGTCCTAGAAGCCTAACCTGCTAGCCTCCTCTTAATTCTGTCTAGCAAGGGACACCACTCTTGCAGAGTCACCCTCCTATCTGAGAGGGGTAGACCCAAGTAGGAAATGGGGAAAGCTCCCACCTCCGTCAGAAGCTCCCCAGCATAGGCAACCACCTCAGCCTCCATCATCTACAACAGGATGAAAACCGACTTTGAGAAGTTTATCTCCAGACCCGACGCCTCATGGAAAAGGGTCAGCAGCATGCTTAACTGACACGCCTCGCTCTCCGCTCCTTCAATGAAGAAGATGGTGCCATCGGCGTATTGTAGAATCAGAATCTGGGCTCCATTCATCAAGGAGAAACCTCTAAGGAAGTTTCCTTCACAGACCCTCGAGGTCGCCCTCACTAAGGTGTCTGCAGCCAACACAAACAGCATGGGGGCTAGATGGCAACCCTGCCTAACTCCCCTCCTCGGTTGGATCCACCCGCCTGTGGGATTCCTATTAATGAGAACAAAGAAGGACGTGGTCGTCATGCATCTCTTCATCCAGTCAATCCACTATACCAGGAACCCCCTTTTCCACAATGAGACCCATATGTGAACCGAGTCGTAGGCCTTTGCTGAAATATACCTTCCACACAAAAGCCTTTTTCCCTTCCTCCAACATGCCAAGATCTCCGAAGCGGCAACGAAACTGTCCAAAATATAGCGACCCAGGACAAAAGTTGTTTGTACCTATGAGACCAGACCATCCAGAATGCCCCTCAATCTTTTGGTAAGGACCCTCACCACAATGAGATACAGAGCATTGGAGAGAGCAATTGGCCTATAATCAGTAATAGACTCCGTCCCCTCCTTTTTAGGAAGAAAGAAGAGGAAGAATTTGTTGAATTTGTTGAAGTCTATGTTCCCCTCAGCAAACTTGTGCAAAACTTGGATAACATCCCCTTTAACCAGCTCCCAAAACTCCTAGTAGAAGAAAACTAGGAAACCATCCGGGCCCGGACACCCATCTATGTTCAAATCCCACACCGCCCTACGTGTTTCCTCCTCAAAGAAAGGTGAGATGAGCTGAGAGGTCTGGTCATCTATCAAGCCCAAAACCCCAATCCCTAACCACCTCCATTGGTCAGTACATCTCCTCCCTATAAAGTTTCTGAAGAAGTCTGCCGTTTCACCTCCAATAGCCTCCCTCCCCATAAACTCCCTACCTTCCACCATAACTTTATCAATCCAATTTCTCCTCCTCCCCAAAGCTGCCAAACGGAAGAACTTTGTGTTGGAATTGCCCTCCTTCAACCACCACTGCCAAGACTTGGTGCGCCACTCAATATCAGTTTTACGATCCTCTGTCTACACGACCCTTAGTAGCTCTAATCTCACTTCCTTACCCTCCTCCATGAGAGTACTGGAGTCCTCCCTATCTAGCCTAGCGATCTCAGCTAGCACTTCAGTCTTTCCTCCTGTCTCACTCTTCCGTCACCCTCCTGCCATGGTTCTTCAAGAAGCCCCACAGGTAGAGAAAGAGTTGGGGATTGAGAAAGTGATGGGAAGCAAGAAGAAGGGAAATATGCCAAACCATGTGGAACTTTGGAAGGGAAGGCACAAAGATACACTTAGGAAAAAAAAAGGACAAACGGGATAAGGATTTCAAATTTTATTTCATTCCACTCTAATCTAAATATCAATTGTGCCCCTTTTATATAAAAAGGGATTGCAACAAACCCAATAAACTAAACTCCTAGTCTGATTACAAGATAAGAAAAACATGAAAAAGATTCCAAGGACTCCTAATTTACAAAATAAAAAGCATATTTAAAATTCATATAAATCCCTAAGAAATAAAATAAATAAAAATTGCATCATATGCCCTTGAAAAATTTATATTCTCCTCTTGAAAAACTCAGCTGGAGTTGATTAACATGAGATCTTAAGATATTTGGATTTCAAGCAACTATTGTTCAATGGCAAAGCATGGAGGTGGTGGTGGCATTCTAACGGAGGCTTTGATAGATGATGCAATACTTGTGGTGGCTCCGTTAGTTAAGGATTGTGGTAGTTAGAGTTGGGGTGAGCAGAACAAGTCAATGATGCGATGGTGGTAACACAAGTCCTGCTATTAGCACATGGGGCATAGGTGCAATTCGATACCAACAAGTTAGTCGTAAGACGGAGATGATATCAACAGGAGAAGCCAAGGGCGGATAAGGCATGTGATAGATAGGGTGAGCATGGAGGAGGTAGTGCCAGTAATGGAGAGAAGATGGGCAGTGATGAGGCCCTAGTGGGGAATAAGAAATTAGCAATGGAGAAGGGCGACGCACATTATGTGGGAGGGAGTGCATGGTGGTGAGGGAAGGCAAAGCAGGGGGTACCGTGGTGGAAGGAGGTTGGACCAATTCAAGAGGTTCTCATAATAGAGGTGGTGATGATATCAATGGGAGAAGTCAAGAACAAATAAGGCACATGGTAGAAGGGGTGAGTAGGGAAGAGGTAGTGCCAATAATGGAGCGAAGATGAGCAGTGATGAAGTCTTGGCAAGGAAGAACGAGTTAGAGGTGTAGAAGGGTGATGCACATGATGTGGGAGGGGAGTGCATGGCGGTAAGGGGAGGCAGAGGAGGGGGCATCATGGTGGAAGGGGGAGGTTGGACCAATTCAAGAGGTTCTCATAAATTCGTCATAAAGAACCAACTCAAAAAACTCATCTTCATTCATGTCAATAAGAATCTTTTGACTCCAATACCTACTTGATGCAATCAAAGGAAGAATTAAAGATTGAGAAAAAAAGGATGCAAAAATCTGCTTAGTTGTATACGGTCACTGACCAAAGCGCATAACAATATGCAAGTACATTTTTTTTGAAAGGCTACCAATATGCAAGTACAGATACAATCAGGTCGATTAATCAATCGATTATCCAATTAGTCGCCCAATTAATTGGCTAAGTGAATATGGTATGATTTTTTGTGCAATTTCTTTTTATTTCAATAAAGCATGCTAGCTTATTGAATATGGCATGTTGAGTCTTTTCTTTATCATGTTTTTCTTTTCTTTTTTCAATTCATGTTGTTTATTGCCCTAATTTCTTTTATTTAGGGCATTTATTCTCATATTTTCATGCCTTCTTTGTTGGTTGTGTTCTACTTTGATCGTGTTTTTTTGTTCATGTTGATTAGGTTGTCCTTGTTTATGATGTGTCGATAGTTGTTTTAATCATTTAGAATTTTTTTATGATGATTGTGTTTCATTTGTTAATAATATTTAATTGGTGATTATCACAATATTTTTTGAAAAGTAAAAGGATAGTTATTCAGTTGATAACCACCCAACGATTTCATTACTTAAATGTTAAAAGGGACCATGATTACAAAACTTTCTCCCAAGTTGAAAACAAAGCAAAAAATGAAAACAATAAAATTCTCTACATAAGGAGTTTCTCCCTTAAAGATTATCGCAATGTTGTCTTCAACTTTCAACATACGGACTATGATACGTTGAGTGTAGATTTATACCATATGCAGGAGGATTTCTTTAAGCAATCTAGACCCTTACTTATTGCTTCTTGACAAAATGCGCATATCAAAAAAATAATATCAATATATATGTACATAATTTCAATATATATACATATATAATTACTTTAAAATCTATAAATATTAAAAATACTTAATTGATTAATCCCCGATTAGTCCCTTGCATATTGTATACTCCATCAACTAAATACCAATTATAAATTTATACACCCCTGTAGAAAACACTTCAAGTTGCATGGGATTTTGGAAGGGAAAGCGCAAAAATGCGCTTAGAGACAAGAAAGGGAAGGGGGAAGAATAAGCCATAAGGGTTTCAACTTTTATTCCATTCCACTCTAATCTAAATAATAGTTATACCCCCTTTATATAGAAAAGGGAATGCAACAAACTAGACTCCCAATATGATTACAAGATAAGGAAAACAAAACAAAAAAAAAATCCTAAGACTCCTAATTTACAAAACTAAATAAAATAACATATTAAAATTCATATGAATCCTTAAGAAGCAAGCTAAAGAAAAATTGCATTCCACACCGTTGAAAAAATTATATTTTGCTGCCTGCATCACAAAGATGATTAATAGGGAAATGATGAGGTGTTAGACACAAGCCTTGTGAGTACAGCTTTGGTATCATGCAAAGAGAGGAGAGTACATACCATTTTTAGAAAAATAGTCTCCACCATATGGAGACTAGGTCTCAAATTTCAAGGTACAACTCAAAAGAGAGAAAATCAAATGAAGCATGAGATTTAAGGCATACACACAACACATCATGATTACCATACACACCATTGACCCGGTAGGCTATGCAGCAATTTTCCTACTGTGTTTCATTGAGTGCAATTATAGGATGGTCATTGATCTTGAGTAACCACTCCCTTATACTTTCAAAAATAGGACTGTGATTTGGCTCCTGAAGGTAAAAGGCAGGTTCAGCATTTCAACAACCACGTCACATACACACCTTTGGAATCCACAATTCCATGAGAGAATTCCTTGTGGAAGTGTTTCTACTTGCTATACAACTTGGAAAGCATAGAAGCCCATGTCCTAGCTTCTAACATTACCTTAATGCATTCTCTGCTAGTTCTTTCTAGAAAAAGAAAGGATGACTACAAAAGTTCAGTAGTCCCTCTGCATGTATTAAATATCCAAAATTGCTGCCAGTTCAATTGGATACTAACGATGGATCTCCATTGCAGACAATATATCATTTTTCTTCCTCCCCAACATACCAAGAAAAAGTATGCACTCTGCAAGAAATTGTATACCAAAGGTCTCACACCTGAAACAACAAACCACTCATTTCCAGATAAACAGCCCACAAGAAAGCCGTTTACAGGAAGATTATACAAAGTACACCACTTAAGGGAACAGCCACATACGTGCAAATACAAGTAATGGAGGAAAAAGGTGGATGTGCATGTTTGGAGAACAGGCTTGTAAATAAAAATTATAAAGTATCTGAGATATAGCGTAAAGCAAATGGGTTATAGGATACAAATAGCTAATCAAAAAGCATAGGGGAGACTTTGACAGCCAACTATGCTGAGAAAATCTGTGCAAATGCTTTTCCTGTATATTTAGGTGTTAAAATTTTACTGTTAGCGTTCGCCCAATTTCCTTTATGGTCCTTCGACCAAATGAAAGATATTTTGAGATCATCCATCATGCCCAACAAGATAAGTACATACATGGGCATCAGATTAAATATTGTGGAAAAGATACGAGGAATTTCCCCTGATATAGATGAATTATATATAATAAATGAGTAGATGGCAATAATCACCAAATAAGCATGTATTTTTTTGTTGCTTTCACGATCATCCTCACAAGTTTAGAATCAAAGAACTGGCGTGGAAAGGCTTAACCATGTGAATTAGGAAAAGATGGATGACTCGGAAAAAAAAAAATAGAGAAATTATTTGAAAATTCAATCAACTAATAGACAGAAGAAACATCACTCAAAATTAAGAATTCAAGATAGATACACTTGCATTGAAGTGGGACATACAAAATTATAGAATGGTAAACAAAATCCATCAATTCAAGATCTTTGTGATTCATCAACTTTACCTTATAATATATCTGACTATAAAATTGCTGCAAAAAGAAATACCTTCATATGTGACATGAATTTTCAAAAAACTGGAGAATCATGTTTGTTGGATTGTAGAGTTTGTTTTGTATTTTTTTTATATGTTTTGGTGTCTTTCTGGTTATTCCTTAGTGTCTCCATATATAGGTTTCCATTTGTTGGAGATTAGAGGAATAGAAAATATTATTTAGAATCTTAAGAAACAAATGAGAGAAATTAGTCTCTTTATACAGAGAGGGTCAATCCTAAGAAGAAAACAACTCATAACAAATCAAATCTAATCATATCCCTAAAATAGAAAGAGATAAATAAAAAATAACCTTCCCTAATTTTCTACTTCTACAATATATCTAACACTCCCTCCCAAGTTGGAGCGTGCAATGCCTAACTTGTTACAAAAGTGAACCCCCCCCCCAATGTAGACATCCGAAGGAGCAGGTAGTAGAGTAATGCAGTAGAAATAGCTGTAGTAGAAGTAGCAATTACAATAAACTAAGATTAGTAGTAGTCAAGTAATAGGAGACGATCCCAAGCAAACAGTAGCAATAGCAATAGTAGGTAGGAGCAGCAACAAATGATAGACGACTGTAGTAGAAATTGCAGTCACGAACAACAATAGTAGAGTTATCGCAGTAGTAGTAGGAGGAGATAGCAGCAGTAGATGGTAGTAGGTTGTAGCAATGGTAGTAGCAAAAGATATGGTAACGTTCCCAAGCACTATAATGGTCGCCTTGCTTTCCAGGAAAATCTCCCCTCTTGAAGGAGAATAAAAAACCGGATAAAAGACTCTCATCAATAGGGCTTAGTTCTCCCACCATTGTTCTTCATCCTCGTGGAGGGCAAGGCCCGAAGCTTTGGCTTTGTTCCTCGAGCCGGGTAGATACACATAGACACTTGGTTACGCATGGACTATAGCACAAACTTGAATGGAGTTCATAGTAGTAGCAGTCACACATGAGAGGCATTCCCAAGTAGTAGCGGAGACCTTGCTTCTCACAATTTTTCTTCTTCTTCAATTTTCACAAGGGGGACCTTGAACATAGCTTCAAGTCACTTGGATCCCAAACAAGATCCGAGGAACCCGATAATTTTGGGATTCCTTGATCGGTTATAGAGTACAAGAATTTGGCCTCAGAGATCACCATCGAAGACTCTTCGTCAACCACAACAGAGGTAGTCTAAGCTCCAAGGCTTGGGAATCCTTCAGGCAAGATGAGAATCGCCATAGAGAGTAGCATTATGAGACAAATGGTGTCGCACACGAGCCAAAGGGTTACGCATGCACCCCATGGTTCATGCATAGAGGACTCTGTGGACTCAGCCAAAAAATCTCCAATCACGCATAAAACCCAAATCACATAAGCTCTTCCACACACATGAGAATAGGAAAGGGTAAAGAGCACCCCTCCTACTTGCGGCAACACAAGGACCTAGGGGTGATCCCCAGGCCATGCTCCTTCATGTGTTGAAGTTGGCTTCCACGTAAAGAGAGATCCCATGTGGATCTATAAGGGCTAGTTTACATTGCGAGATGTATTCTTTGGGATAAAAACTTGCAGACAGGGGATATCCCGTGTTGGTGTTTACGTGTAACCCATGATAATTCTTTGGAGGTGTTCACATGAATAGTGGATAAGGTGGGAACAAGTTGGGGATGGAAATTTAAGGCATTTACTTGGAAATGAGGGATGAAAAAATGGATAAGTTATCACAAGACAATTACAACCCTAGATTGGTGGTTATGTTGGTTAGTGGATTTTTCCTTTTTTTTGAGGGCAAGGGGGAAGGGTAGGGCAAATGTGGATAGAGTGCGAGGTATGGGAGGAAGGCTTGCAAGGGATTAGGGCACAAGATAACTCATCCCTCACCCATACCCGGGTTTAAGGAAACCTGGGTTTAGGGCAAAACACGAGTTCACTTATTCACCCTCGTAAACACAGGATATCCTGCGAAAACGTGGGATATCCCATGACGTAAGCGAGCCCTAAGCGTATGATTTTGGAGCTAAGCACTAAGGAAAGCCTACTCTAATACCATGTTGGAGATTAGAGGAATAGAAATATTATTCTGAATCTCAAGAAACAAATGAAAGGAGTTAGTCCCTTTAAATAGAGAGGGCCAATCCTAATAAGGAAACAACTCATAACAAATCAAATATAATCATATGCCAAAAACCAAAGAGAGATAAATCAAAAATAACTTTTCCTAATTTCCTAATTCTATAATGTCTCTAACACCATTATCAATGGGTTCAGCCCTCAACATGGTACCAGCGGCAACCTAGATGGCCATGAATAATTTCATGTTAAAGGGTCAGTTACTTTGGTATCGATTTTTTTGTCGACTTAGTGAATTCAATGCAACAGTCTAAAGTGGTACCGATAGAAGATAAAATGAGAGAGGCACGTCTAAGGTGATTTGGATATTTACATAAAAGGCCACTAGATGCTCCAGTTAGGAGATGCGAAAAATTGGAGGCTGAACCCATTAAGAGGGGGCGAGGAAAACCAAACAAGTGTTGGAAGGAAAATATTAAGTATGACTTCAATTACTTTAATTTAAATCCTGAAATAATTGAAAATCAATCTGAAGGCAAAGAATCCATATAGCCAACCCCACTTAGCGTGGGAAAAGACTTGGTTGCTGTAGTGAATTCAATGCAACAATCTAGAGGAATACATTGGCTTGGTGCTTGCCAAATTTTGAGCTAACTGAATTCTTCATTGTACAAAGTTCTTCTCAAGAATCATGGTCACTTCAAAGTACATGAATATTCAATTGTTGATTGTGTTGATACACATGAAGATAGAAGGTCTACTGCAAGTTTTTCCACATGCATGGGTGATAACTTAATCAACCTCTAGAGGAGAAGCAAAATGCAGTCTCCTGATCCAATGTTGAATCTAAGCATCCAACTATAGCTCACACTACTTGATTGGTAGTGTGGCTGACTTGAATTCTTTGGGATTTCAGTATATCTATTCAGATGTCAATACCTATGTATTATGACAATAAAGTAGGCACCTTCATAGTCAATAATCCTGTCTTCAGAGAACACACCAAACATATCAAAGTATATATACCATCACTTTAACAGAGATGTTATGTTAACTGAGAAGATTCTACCCATTACATGTATACTAAGGAGTAACTTGCAGATATCTTCATGAGGCTCTCCCTCATTGCCAATTGTACAGAAGTTAAGCATGCATGATATGTATGCTCCAAATTAAGGGAGAGTCTTAGAGTAGAAAGTTTGTCTATATGTTATTTTTAGTATATGTTTCAGTATCTCAGTAATTTCTCCCAGTGTTCCTCTCTTTCTATTTATAAAGACAACTAGGGTTTCATTATCAATAGATTCAAAAGTATTCCAACACTCATGATCAAATTAGAAGGAAACTAGGCCAATGTGGCTTG
Source organism: Thalassia testudinum (assembly GCA_037157565.1). Classification (NCBI taxonomy): domain Eukaryota; kingdom Viridiplantae; phylum Streptophyta; class Magnoliopsida; order Alismatales; family Hydrocharitaceae; genus Thalassia; species Thalassia testudinum. The sequence goes on from JAZHRO010000038.1 coordinate 1,661,272, forward strand.
TTTCTTTACATCTTATCTTGTAGACAGTCAAGGGATGTTATTATTCATCCATGCTAGCAAATGTAATACAAAATATGAGCAGCAGAAGTTTGATACATGCATGTCAAAAAGTTTGAGCACTCAATCAAAATTTCAAATTTCAATAATAGATCAAAAAAAGGTATCCCATAGCAAAAACCATTTTAGTCTATTGCATGAATCTAATCCTGCTTTTCACAACAGGCTCGTTCAGTAGTAAATAAGAAGCAAACATATTGAACAAAAAGGGCAGAGGAAGCACCTTCAAGTAGGAGCCTAAGAAGAGGCTGCAATCTACCATTATCAGCCATTGGTAGGATGTTTTTCTCACATCTCTCTAAGTTCTCCAGTGTCTTTTGAGCTCTCTGGACGGTAAGTATATCCTCTGATTTACTACTTGCGATTCCCACTAAAATTAGAATTGCTCCATTTACTTCACCTATTTTTTCTGCTAGAGATACTGAATTTGAAAGCTCGTGTAGTAGCAACACAGCCTCCTCTCGCTCTTGTGTAAGCTCATAAGGCAAAAATTTAACAATTGTACGAATTGCACCACCCACAGCCACAGCCTCCTGTTAATCAGAATTTAAATATAAAAATTACTAGGGGCCATAAGGTTACTTGATCTCCTAAAACTAAAAGCCTTGAAAATAAATATTAAAGGCAAACCTTGTGACAACCTTATTGATATCATCATCTTCTACAACTATGCGAAGCGTCTCCAAAGCTTTGCACCGAATGCTCGCAGTACTGCTCTTCAACATACGAATTATCATTGGTATCACCTCTGTATTGTGAATATCATGTTTGCTGGAACCTCCTCTTTCACATATGCTCTGTATGTACTTCAGTGCATTCAATACTTCAGTTTCAGAACTGTCTGCAGAGAGTTTACTGCAAGCAGTATTAAGACAAGCAGCATCATTTCTTTGACTCCATTCTTCAATGATTTTGCGAAGAGCAATAGCTGGGATAAGATGAGTAGAACTCAGCTCCTCTGAAGTCACAGGGCATATAGGTTTCTTCCCACTTTCCCTGCATTCTCTAAACCATTTCTCAATCGCTTCATGCTCAAAAGTCTGCCCATTTTCTAAAGTCACGGGATCCCTCATCACTTGTTTCGTAAGTGGGCAAAGAAATAAGTCGTAACTACGACAAGGGTACAAATCCTTGTGATAGTCCATGAAATGCAAGTTTCCATTGTCATCACTTCCATCCTTGACTTCTGCCATTGCTCCTGCAACAAGACTTGGTGCATCAGAATGTCAAAATTGAGCATCATATAGCCATCAATAGCAACAAAAGATAATAAGAGGAAGGGAAGATTGTCATGTAGACTATTTGTACGTCATTGTACACAAGACAGTATGAAACAAAAATTAATGCATATGGACTTAAGAGTATCTACTATCTACGAGCTGAGCAGTTCAAGCACAAAGTTACACCGCAAAGTTTCACTGCCTTCTGTAAGTTGTATATTCAGAATAGCATGGTTTCAAAAACGCATTACTCACTTTTAACATTGCAGAAGGATGATATGCATATAATATGTGGAATTGAAAAAATGGCCGGTAATTTAGGATCAATATTCTAGTGGATCCAACTGGTAGTTCATTTCTTTCTGGAAGATGATGGGGTTGCACTTCATTTCCCTGAACGTCATAACTACTCTATCAATAAGCAAAATTCTTTTTTATTAACTGGAAAGTGTACAAAACTCAAGGACCATCCAAGATTCTCCTCTCCATTGTACAGCAGCTCGTATGAACCAAAGGGCAGTTAGATATCTCTTCATATTCTTCCCATTGTCATGAAGAGATGATGGGAAAGTAGAAAATCCATTAAAAAGAATGAAAAAAACAAAATGAAGAGTAGCATGATCCTTTCATTCACAAAAAAAAAAAAAAAAACCCAGAGAGTAACATGATTCTCAATAGTCAGAAACATGATAGAGCAAGTTAGCTCCTATAGAAAAGTGAGATCAATATGACAAACCTATGTGCTACAGAAATGACCATGCTAGATAGGTACCAGGAAAGGAGGTGATACAAGGAGCAGGGAGTACAACTATGATGATCAGGATTCGGAAACATAGTTTCACAGTCCATTGAGTGTATCAACCACCAAGCAACCAAGTGGTTGACATCATAATTGAGATGCAAAGCTTTAGGCTACCTCAAAGGATGCCATAACACATCAGCGCAATGAATGCATCAGCACAATACATACAGCAAGCGAACATCAGACCATGATGCTAGCTCGGAAAGGCATATTATAGGCATATCGGTTTTGCTTATAGAGATTGTGCTTACTGCAGAGTAGAGTACAAGTGACAGAAGGAACCTTAATTTTTCCTTATGGCATGCAACTTGAGGAGGAGAAAAATCTTGATGTCAAGCGGCAGGCAAGTATAAAGGCATGCACAAGCTAAGATAGGAAAAGAGATTGAAAAAAAAAGCAACTGGAGACTATGTAATAACAGACAGCCTGGGACTAGTACCTATTACGACGCTGCCAAATCGATTCGATCCTACTTGTTCTCAAAATTCTGAGTGAAAATTCTCATAAAAATCGAAATCCATCTTCTTCAGACTGCAAAAGCTCCTTTTAAAGTCCAAACTTCTATGTAGCTTTTGCAAATGCGAATATATAGAAAGAAACGAAGATTCTCAGAGCAAGACGGCCTCTTCTTCTGCATACCAGTTGCTCTGTTTTGCAATTCTAAGGTAGACCTCTCATCGGGTGTGGCTTCTTCGATTCAAATTGCCTACGATCTTTCGAATTCTAACGAACTTCTCATGCACCAGTTAGTTAAGATCAATCAACAGGTCCACCTTTGAACAAAACTCCCAGATCGAGAATTCTCGGCATGAAAGCAACTAACTAATCCATTTAAACATGAGGTTGCCCCAATTCCTTCAACTCAAGCCTAACAGTACAAACCTTCCACGTTGACCGAACCCTAAACGCCCACTACCAATGGCCTCCGATCTCTCCGATTCTCGCAGTAGTTCGATTTAGATACAATCAGACGAATCGAGAACGTGTTGAATCTCGGAGTCGGATCTTACTTGGGATCAGCGCTTCGAACAGCGCAGCAGCAGATCGGGAGACGAGAGCGATCGCTGGTTAACCTCTCCCCAATCACGAGGGGAGGGGAGGAAAGGTTCCACCTTTTAGGGTAGAGGGATGGGGATTCCACGCGGAGATCGGGAGGGTGGACCGTGGCCGATTCCGGTTTGCGCGTATTGCAAGTGGTTGCAATTTGGCGGCTTCTGGGAGAGAGAGATGTGTAGGTGTGTTAGGAATCATGATGGGGGCAGGTCAAACGGGAGGGGGGAGACGACGTCTGATGACTTCCTCTCCGCAGGCTAACAAAGACGACGGCGGTGCTAAATGGATCAAGTGGTGGATCTGGATTGGAAAACTTTTTGTACACCAAAGTACCGGCCACTCTTCCTCTATCCAACAGTGGAGGAGTCAAGTCTCAGGTATCTACTTTGATATATAAAGTAATATTTAGGAATTATCATTATCTTTTTAGAAGAGTAAAATTGTAAAGTACGTCGTCACATTATTTTGAATTTTTATCATTGCATTATATAAAAAAATTAATTCACAAGAAATTATAATCATTAGAGGACAAATTAGATGATAAAATCAGGTGTAGTGAGAGACGAGCACCTCCTTCACTATCATTTTTTAAATTTCCTTATAAAATATATATACATGAGATAATTTTTATTTTAACTATGATCTTATGTTCGTCTCTCTAATTTTATGATCCATTCAACAAAGGTTCAAAATATTTATATCTGTTCATTTTTTGAAAATTCTTACTTATATAATTAACAAATATAAGTAATTGTTGAAAATTTAATTGGTGAAAAGGTATATATAAGTAAGAAATATAGTTACTTATAAGTAATTAGTGAAAATCCGATGGCTACACACATACTTTCTTTTTGCTTTCCATATTTAGGCATATTACAAGTACTAATTGTTAAAAGGTTATAACTTTGTCCCACTAATCAAATTACGAGTGACTTTACATAAAAAAGGCTTAATTCTAAATTTTTCATCTAAATAACTCCATGGTAAGTCTCACAAAAATTTTTGTGATAAATTAAGGATAAATGTGCAATTAATTCTTTTAAATGTGAATTAGGATTCCAACCACCTTATTTGAGAACTGAAATGATCCAGCGCCCTATTAGTTGGATAAGACATTTAGAGTGCTAGTCAGATGTCTGTCCAGACGTCTGGACATATGTTCGGACGTCTGTATGTTCGAACGTCCGAAAGTGAGAAGATATCGTACGTTCCTTACACTCTTCATACAGGCGGCACGCAGAGCTTCTCTCTCTCCTCCACACCCCTCACCCCTAATCCCCTTCTATTTAAACACCCGCTTCCCCTAACCCATGCCACTCTCCACTAGCCACCACCACCTTCATCTTTCACCTTCCTCTCTTCCTTCCAGCACGGCGAGAGAGAGAGGCAGGATGTGGAGGAGGAGAGCGCAGCGAGAGCGTGGAGGGAGAACGAGAAGGAGAGAGAGAGGAAGGGAGAACGTGAAGGGAGGGTCGAGGCAGAAGGAGCTCGGCGGAGCTCGTGCGAGAGCTCGAAGGAGCTCGCGTGAGCGGCGGCGGGCACGCACGCAAGGAGGGGCTCAGGGAGGCGACCTCCCGACCCTCTGTAGTTGCTGAGGCTGTTGCGGCATGCTGCGGCCAACACTGCGAAGAAGGCAGCATCGTGGAGGAGGTTCTGGTACCAGAAATTTTCCAGTATCAAACGTTTGGAGGGTCGACCAGACGTCTGTAGAGGAATCAGGACGCCCAGAGTGAAGCCAAACATCTGGAAGCATATTATCGAACAGAGGTTCGTGTTTCCTACGCTACGTTCTGCCATGCAGACAGTAGCGCAGGGTGGTTTGGCTGAAAATAGGTCTGTGTTTTCGTACGCAAGTGCAGGGTGTTGGAAAGGCATGCAGTGTGCCTTTCCAGGCACTTTTAGACGTCTGACCACATCACCAAACGTCCGACGACACTTTCAGACGACCGGAGGCATAGTTTGATGTCTGGAACTTCCTTCAGACAGCCGCGGAGGGAACCCGCAGGAAGCACATGGTAAGATCTGACGTCTTTTAAGACGTATGGGACTAGTCCCAGACGTCTGATTTTTTACAGTAATCGTGTTTTTGGCCCGTTCAGGACCCAAACGGAATTGATTTTCCGCAAACAAAATATCGTTGTTTTCAACTCGAGTTTCTCTACGTGTTCATGTTGGGTACCTACTGTTTTGAGCTCGTCTAATGTAAATTAGTAGCTGGTACAGGTTACTAGCCGGTGGCGTATTCGGGGCCCGCGGAGACGACAAGATCTGCGACACAGGCCCCCATTCCTCCTGTGATACCCGATAGAGTGGTTTAATCCAGTTGTTAATATTCAAATAAGAATGTGCTTGTTTGGAATGATTGGATCAAACTCTAAGATGTGGAATAAACCCTAGGGTAGAAATGTATAAGCCTGTTTTGAGATATACTGTTTACTTGAGTGCATGTTTAAAATAAATTACTAGCAACGGTATTAGTGTAATTATGAGATACTGCTTTAGACATGAAAACACAAGCTGCCTGCATGTGATGGGAAAGAAATTGAGCATTGGAATGTGTGATCCAGATATTGATATTGAGACGAATATGAGCATGAACCCTATGGGGAATTAGGAGTAGAACTCCTGAGTATAAAAGGAATCCGGTATATAGACGGGAAGTGAGCTGGCTCTTGTGTACACGGTACCAAGGAGAGAGATTGTCCCTTTTAGTGTAGAGGGTGAGCCAGCCACCCCTTGGGTTGAGACCTAGGGTAGGACTGGTCACTCTACACCGACTCCTGTTTGGCCCTCGCGTACGTAGTACCGAGGTGTGCTACTAGTGTAAGGAGGGAGCTAGCCGCCCCACGGGGCCCAGGGTTAAGACTAGCCAACCTACACCGACTTTTAGGCCCTCTAGGCAAACCGGGGTAGTCGAACGAGAGTACACGGACTGTGGAGGGGCGAGACCCTTGTTTGGTTCTAAGGGGTGAAACCCTTGTTCTGAGAGGGCAAGGCCCTATACTATTCTGTGTCGTACTTTAGGCATACCCGCTAGCAAAAACGACTGACCGCGTGCCAGTGCGGGATAGTTACCCGTGCACTTATCACGCGTGCCGTAGTCACCGCTACGTCGCGACAGTGACCTCGAGGTGGTTGACTGGGTGTAGGACTACTGCGGGGGACTCTCCCAGCCAGGAGAGCACCACGTGTACCTTCTATTCCACGGAAAAGATTGCAATCAAGATCGTTCCCACGAGGAACAAGTAAGATCAAGAAATATTTAGATCCTTTATGAAATAAATGAACCAGAAATACATAGATGAGATAAATAAAAATGAGAATAAAAACCTGGTTGCTTCTTTTACTTTACTTGCACATAAATAATGTAAACACCACTCTACTCAACGTTCGCTGACTCTGTCTTTTCGTAACCCTATTCAGGATCAGGAGTTGAGCAGCCCGAGTTTCCAGCTGCAGAGGGTGCTGGGCCTAGCCGAGCCTAGCCATAGTCGTTTCTTTCCAGCTCTCTAGTTTTCTGCTGTTGTAGTGAGTAATAGACTTCTATTTTGTTGTTCCTATTACTTTCTGTTTTTTTTTCGATGTGTTGTTGTGATGTCATGTATTACTTTGTTGAGACTTTTAACTTTGTTGTTCCTTTACGTCTCGTTTTTCCTTATGTTTAGTTATATTGCATGTGTGTATGTGGTTTATTTCCTACTTTTGGTTATTTCTCGCTGGACGACTTGGTCTTGGGATTAGTCGATGTAAGCCAGTCTTGGATCCTGTAGTGATCTGGGAACCGGGTCGTAACAAGAACCTAGGAACTAAAGAAGCTAAGTCTTGGGTTCCATGTACAGTGATACCCAAAATAATGATTTAATTATGATTGGTTAAGTAAAGGGACATTAGTATAAAGAAAACCAAATGGTGGTAAAGAAAAATTAATGACCTGGAAGCTTGAAAAGCACCTGAGCAAAAAGCGTGGGTAATAAAAGAAATAAGTGGCTCGAAACTCTTCCATTCTTCTTCCCTTCCCATTCCTACCTTCCACGAGAGAGAGTAAGAGGGAGAATGGTGACAGCAACAAGAGTAGGAGAGGAAGAGGAGGAGGAGAGGTGGTTGAAGGAACACCAACCCAAGCAAGAGAAGAAACACCCTCATAACTCTTCATTTTGCCTCAATACCAAGGTAAGCCCCATCTCCCATCTTGGTCTCTCTCTCTAAGTTTTAGGAGAGAAGAATGAATTGCATGCAAGGTTTTTGGAAATATGTGGATTATCAGACCATTATTTGTCCTCAAGATGCAAATGGGGAGTCTGATCGTGGTCAGGTTACCACCAGTTGAGACGCCACAGTGTTCTCCAAAATAGATCTGAGATCTGGTTACCACCAGTTGAGGATCAGGGAGACCGACGTCTCCAAGACAACTTTCCGTACCCGGTACAGGCACTACGAGTTCTTGGTCATGCCGTTTGGGCTGACCAATGCCCCCACTGCCTTCATGGATATGATGAACCGTGTTTTCATGCCGTACTTAGACCAGTTTGTGATGGTGGTCATTGACAATGTACTTGTTTACTCGCGGGATCAGGCACACATGGACCGCATTTACACATGGTCCTGGATACCTTAAGGCAACACATGCTGTATGCCAAGTACAACAAGTGCTAGTTTTGGCTGAGATAGGTGACTTTCTTGGGCCTCGTGATTTCAGGAGATGGATTGGCTGTGGATCCAGCCAAGGTCGAGGCTGTACTCAGGTAGGAGAGGCCACACACAGTGATAGAGATACGCAGCTTTCTAGGACTGGCAGGCTACTACCGACGATTTATCCGAGGATTCTCTCAGATCGCGCATCCTATGACTCAGCTGACCCAGAAGGACATGCCTTTTTCCTGGACAGATGAGTGTGAGGTGTGTTTCCAGGAGTTGAAGGAAAGACTGACTTCAGCTCCTGTACTTACCATTCCAGACAACAGTGACAGTTTCATGGTTTACACTGACGCCTCGTTGCAGGGGTTAGGGGGTATGCTCATGCAATATGGTCACGTTATCACTTACACTTCACGGCAATTGAAGTCCCATGAGCATAGCTACCCTACCCATGACTTAAAGCTGGCAGCAGTTGTCTTCGCACTGAAGACATGGAGGCACTACCTTTACAGTGAGACCTTCGAGATCTTTACAAATCATAAGAACCTCAGGTACTTGTTTGACCAGAAGGAGCTTAACATGAGACAGAGACGTTGGTTAGAGCTCCTGAAGGACTACTATTACAGCATCTCCTACCACCCAGGGAAGGCCAATGTGGTGGCCGACGCCTTGAGCTGGAAGGCGCCCGCCCACTTGTCCAGTTTACAGGCACAAAGTTGGAGACTCATGGAGGAGGTGGGCAGTTGGTGACCCCAGGAGTCACTGGGGTATTGTGGGACAATGACAGTGACACGGTAGGCACAACCAGAGCTGATAGACTACATCATCGCAGGGCAGATGGCCGACCCGTACTTACAGACACTGCGAGACAGGGTGCTGACAGGGAACCCAGGAGACTTTTCTTTCTCGGACGAGATACTACACATGAAGAGATGCCTATGCGTTCCTAGAGACGAGGAGTTGTTGAGAGAGCTCCTGACTGAGGTGCACGGATCCAGGTTTACCATACATCCCGGGAGCACAAAGATGTACCATGATTTGCGACGCTACTTCTGGTGGAGAGGGATGAAGCGAGGTGTTGGTGAGTTTGTTTAACAGTGTTTGATATGTCAGCAGGTGAAGGCCGAGCACCAGAGGCCTGCAGGGCCATTACAGCCACTTTCTGTGCCAAAGTGGAAGTGGGAGAGCATCACCATGGACTTGGTGGTGGGTCTACCAATTACCCAACGGGACACGACGCAGTTTGGGTGATCGTAGACCGGTTGACAAAGACGGCACGATTTCTGCCGATCCGAGTCACCTTTGGGCCAGCACAGCTAGCAAAGCGATACATCAGAGATGTGATGCACCTGCACGGAGTTCCTCGTAAGATCATATCCGACAGAGATATTCGTTTCACTTCTCAGTTCTGGGCAGAGTTCCAGCAGGCCTTGGGGACGCGTCTGAGGTTCAGTATAGCCTACTACTCCCAGATCGTTGGACAATCAGAGCACACGATACAAACACTTGAGGACCTCCTGTGTACCTGTGTACTAGACTGGAGAGGCTCCTGGGAGGAGCATTTACCCCTCACAGAGTTTGCGTACAATAACAGCTATCATTCGAGCATCGGCATGGCACCTTATGAGGTTCTGTATGGGAGGAAGTGTACTGCACCCTTGAGTTGGGTCGAGGTGGGGACCAAGTGGGAGGTTGGTCCCAGGCTAATCCGGCAGAGTCAAGAGGTGATAAAGCAGATTCACAGACGACTCCGCACTATCAGGAGCAGGCAGAAGAGCTATGCCGACAAGAAGCGCAGAGAGGTGCAGTTCGAGGTTGGGGATCACATCTTTCTCCGTGTTTCGCCCATGAAGGGCTTGCAGTGATTTGGGGTGAAGGGGAAGCTTGCGCTGAGGTTTGTGGGGCCCTTTGAGGTCCTGGAGCGGGTAAGACCCGTTGCTTATCAGCTTGCCCTTCCTCCCAAGCTTTCTGAACCTCAGGAAGTACTTCACCAATCCCAGCCATGTTCTAAGCCACGAGAGCATCGAGGTGGGGGATGACCTGACCTATCCCGAGAAGCCAGTACAGATACTAGACAGAGCCATCTGGAGTCTGAGATAGAAGCAGGTACCACTGGTGAAGGTTCTATGGAGAAGCCAGCGGTAAGAGGCGACTTGGGAGCTTGAGGCAGCAATGCAAGAGCGGTACCTAGAGCTTTTTGAGGGTACGTCTCTTTGGACCTACTTTGGTCCTCTTTAAGTTTGTTATGCGCTTTTACGTTACTTTTCCGTACCCTACTTTGCTCAAGTTTCGGGGATGAAACTTCCTTTAAGTTTGTTATGTTGAAATGACCCGACACCCTTTTAGTCGGATAAGACGTCTGGAGTGTCAGTCAGGCGTCTGTCCAGACGTCTGGACATATGTTCAGACATCCGAAAGTGGGAAGATATCTTACATTCTTTTTGCTCTACGTGCAGGTGGCGTGCAGAGCTTCTCTCTCCTCCACACTCCTCACCCCTAAACCCTAATCCCCTTCTATTTAAACACTTGCTTCCCCTCACCCACGTCACTCTCCACCAGCCACCACCACCTTCATCTTTCACCTTCCTCTCTTCCTTCCCACACAGCGAGAAAGAGAGGCGGGACGTGGAGGAGGAGAGCGCAACAAGAGCATGGAGGGAGAATGAGAGGGAGAGAGGGAGAGGAAGGAAGAACGCGAAGGGAGGGTTGAGGCCGAAGGAGCACGGCGGAGCCCATGCGAGAGATTGGAGGAGCTCGCACGAGCGGCGGCGGGCACGCGCGTGAGGAGGGGCTCGGGGAGGCGACCTCCCAGCCCTCTGCAGCTGCTGAGGCTGCTGCGGCGTGCTGCGGGCGGCACAACGAAGAAGGCAGTGTCATGGAGGAGATTCTGGTACTAGAAATTTTCCAATATCAGACGTTTGGAGGGTCAACCAGACGTTTGTAGAGGAATCGGGACGTCCGGAGCTGAAGCCGGACGTCTGGAAGCATATTATCGCGCGGGGGTACGTGTTTCCTGCACTACTTTCCACCATGCAAACTGTAGCACAGGGTGGTTTGGCTGAAAATAGGTCTGCATTTTTGTACGCAAGTGTAGGGCGTTGGAAAGACACGCGGTGCACCTTTCCATGAACTTTTGGATGTCTGAACACATCGCCAGACGTCCGACGACACTTTTAGACGACAGGAGGCATAGTTCGACGTCTGAAACTTCCTTCAGACGATCATAGAGGGATCCAGATGTCTGAGGAACTCGCAGGAGACATAAGGTAAGATCTGACATCTTTTAAGACGTCTAAGACTAGTCCCTGACGTCTGATTTTGGACAGTAACCGTGTTTTTGGCCCGTTCAGGGCCCAAACGAAATCGATTTTCCGCAAATGAAGTACCTTTGTTTTCCACTTGAGTTTCTCTACATGTTCGTGTTGGGAATATACTGTTTTGAGCTCGTCTGATGTAAATTAGTTGCTGGTACAGGTTACCAATCGGTGGCATGTTCGGAGCCCGCGGAGACGACGAAATCTGCGGTACAGGCCCCCATTCTTCCCATGATACCCGGTAGAGTGATTTAATCCAATTGTTAATATTTAAATAAGAATGTGCTTGTTTGGAATGATTGGATCAAACTCTAGGATGTGGAATGAACGCTAGGATAGAAATGTATGAGCCTATTTTGAGCTATACTGTTTACTTGAGATACTGCTTTAGACATGAAAACACGAGCTGCCTGCATGTGATGGGAAAGAAATTGAGCATTGGATAGTGTGATCCAGATATTGATATTGAGACAAATATGAGCATGAACCCTATGGGGAATTAGGAGTAGAACTCCTATGTATAAAAGGAATCTAGTTTGTAGATGGGAAGTGAGTTGGCCCTTGTGTACACGGTACTAAGGAGAGCGACTGTCCCTTTTAGTGTAGAGGGTGAGCCAGCCACCCCTTGGGTTATGACCCGGGGTAGGACTGGTCACTCTACACCGACTCCTATTTGGCCCTCACGTACATAGTACCAAGGTGTGCTACTAATGTAGGGAGGGAGCTAGCTGCCCCATGGGCCTGGAGTTATGACTAGCCAACCTACACCGACTTTTAGGCCCTATGGGAAAACCGGGGTAGTCGGACAAGGGTACACGAACTGTGGAGGAGCGAGGCCCTTGTTTGGTTTTGAGGGGCGAAACCCTTATTCTGAGAGGGCAAGACTCTATACTGTTTTGTGTTGTACTTTAAGCATACCTGCTAGCAGAAATGACTGACCGCGTGCCAGTGCAGTATAGTTACCTGTGCACTTATCACGCGTGCCATAGTCACCACTACGTCACGACAGTGACCTCGAGGTGGTTGACTGGGTGTAGGACTACCACAGGGGACTCTCCCAGCCAGGAAAGCACCACGTGTACCTTCTACTCCACGAAAAAGACTGCAATCAAGATCGTTCCCACGAGGAACAAGCAAAATCGAGAATACTTGGATCCTTTGTGAAATAAATGAACCAGAAATACATAGATGAGATAAATAGAAATGAGAACAAAAACCTGGTTGCTTGTTTTACTTTACTTGCACATAAATAATGTAAACACCACTCTACTCAGCATTCGCTGACTCTGTCTTTTCGTAACCCTGTTCAGGACCAGGAGTTGAGCAGCTCGAGTTTCCGGCTGCAGAAGGTGCTAGGCCCAGCCTAGCCCAACCATAGTCGTTTCTTTCCAGCTCTCTAGTTTTCTGCTGTTGTAGTGAGTAATAAACTTCTATTTTGCTGTTCCTATTACTTTCTGTTTTCTTTTTCGCTGTGTTATTATGATGACATGTATTACTTTGTTGAAACTTTTTGCTCTGTTGTTCCTTTACGTCTCATTTTTCCTTATGCTTAGTTATATTGCATGTGTGTATGTGGTTTATTTCCTACTTTTGGTTATTTCTCGCTAGACGACTTAGTCTTGGGATTAGTCGATGTGAGCTGGTCTCGGATCCTGTAGTGATCTGGAAATCGGGTCATAACAAGAACCTAGGAACTAGAGAAGCTAAGTCTTGCGTTCCATGTACAGTGATACCCAAAATAATGATTTAATTATGATTGGTTAAGTAAAGGGACACTAGTATAAAGAAAACCAAATGGTGGTAAAGAAAAATCAATGACCTGGAAGCTTGAAAAGCACCTGAGCAAAAATCGTAGGCAAGAAAAGAAATAAGTGGCTTGAAACTCTTCCATTCTTCTTCCCTTCCCATTCCTACCTTTCATGAGAGAGAGTGAGAGGGAGAATGGCGACAGCAACAAGAGTAGGAGAGAAAGAGGAGGAGAGGTGGCTGAAGGAACACCAACCCAAGCAAGAGAAGAAACACTCTCATAACTCTTCATTTTGCCTCAATACCAAGGTAAGCCCCATCTCCCATCTTAGTCTCTCTCCCGCTCTCTCTCTCTCTGAGTTTTAGGGGAGAAGAATGAATTCCATGCAAGGTTTTTGGAAATATGTGGATTATCAGACCATTATTTGGCCTCAAGATGCAAGTGGGGAGTTTGATTGTGGTTTCCATTTTGTTGGGAATGTTACTGCAATTGTGAAGATTGCAGCAAGTGGGTTACTGCAGCTTAAGAAGAGGAAAGAGCCCTTGCAGCAGTGAATCACCTCGAGATCGAAGGTAAGGCATTTAAATCTTTGGTGTATGTGTCAGGATCTACATTTGAGGGAGAAATGCTTGGGGAAATTGTAGCTTTCCCCTTATCAAATTGGGATTTGTAATGGTGGCATTGGTGGGCCACCCCAAACTTGGAGAGTGGATTGCATGTCATAGGGGGTCAATTTTGTATGCATATTTTTGGTGTTTCTCGTAATCCATAGGTAGTCGAGAAAGTGAAAATGAGTTTAATTAGAACATGTGTTGGAGTCGAATGGTGTGTGGTGCAGCTAGAGGAGAGCTCACTGACACACATCATGCATCGTCTAATCAAACATCTAATGCGATAGCGTTGAAAATTTGATCGACTGGTCAGACGACCATTGGAGGAAGTATTTTCCTCTAGGACTATAATGGTTACAGTTTCGGATGTCTGGCAAGGTTGGCAAACGTCTAATATTGTTTGAAAGGATGTCTGATGGTAAAGTTAGACTTCCCCTGTAGGAGGTGCACTTCTGGTCTCGAAGTGCGAGCCATCAGAAGTCAGATGTGATTGTCAGAAGGACATCTAGACAAGAGCCTAGACGTTTGATGGCCGGGGTATTTAGGTCATTTCACTAGAAGGCCAGGGCGATGTCTAGCAAATAGGGTGGATGGCTTATTTTGCAAGAAGCAACGTCTCAAGAGATGTCCAGACATCTAATGAATGTGCCCCAGACATCTGACAATGGGGCAGATGTCTAAGGAGCAAGGGTCGAGAAGGGTGACCTTAATACTACACCAGGTGATGTCTAATTTGGATGTCAGACATTTGATGAGGCATGATTAGATGTCTAACTAGGAGTCTAGACGTCTGATACTGTTATATCAAAACGGTGTTGATTCAAACCGAGTCTGGTCATGTGGGAAGTTGTGGGTTACCACTAGAAGACCCAAGAGCGAGTGCATGAAAAGACAGTCTTGTGGGGATGCCTGATAATATCCCTACACGAAGTCATCCGATATAGACATGAAATCACCAACCAAATAATTTCCCTCAAGGAAGAAAAACACCAAGACTATTCATGATATCAACATGGGTCAGTTAAAAAGAGGTTGGACCTCAGGTATCAAGGCAGGGCAATCGATGAGTGCGTAAGATTGTAGGCCAACACTTCAAAGGGGCAAGGCGACTTGATAGGGCACCGATTGGGGGGTGAGGTCACCAACGGTCAAGGAATTAGGCATCCACCAATGCTTGATGTAAATAGTAACTAACCATGGTTATCTTCGGCAACTTCTGGACCAAGGCTAGGGGTGTAAGTGTTTGTAGAGCAAATTCGATGGTTTAAATGCTGCATTGTAGTATAGGTCGAAATCGCTTTGAAAATAAATAAAATTTATAGCTCGAATATCACAAATGAAGTCCCAGGTCGAACACAGAGAGCAAATAGGAATTCACACACTAATCTCAAATAATATGTAACTGAGCACAAGAATTTAAACCAAATAATAATATTCAATAAATACTAATCTGTCACATTAGATATTCAATGAATCTTATGTATCTTCTAGCAATAAAAAGGTAAAGAAGCTAAAACAATGGTGATTCAAATCACCAATTATTCTCTAAGCGTATATATTAAGCATTCAATCAATTTAAATATTTCAACAGTAATTCTTAAAGTATCAAGCCTCAAATTAGTTGTCGAGTCTAATGACCAGACGGCTTATCCAACAAGTGCTACAGTGCTTCCCTAACACTGTTCTTCTTCAACTGCTCTCTTCTTTTGACCTTCTTCTACTGCAAGCTTTCTTTTTTTCCTTCTGTCTTCAGCATCTTCTCCCTTCTCCACGCACAGGACTTCTTCTTCTGCTCTTTTCAAGTTCTTCTCCTTCTATGCCTTCTCCTTTCTTCCTTTCTTCTTACGCACAAGGGAGGCACTCAGATTTGGCTAAGTGTTGCATAGGGCAAAACCCTCCCCTGCCCCACGATCTCTTTCTTTCTCTCTTCCTCTTAAGTTCCACCCTCCCAGGGCTAGTCAGGGTAGTCGGGTATACGGATCGAGTGTACCTAGGACTAGGCTCACCGACGTGGGTGGTAAGCGAGGAGCGCTTAGGTTAGGCAGGTTTATCAGATCGGCCAAACCTACATGTAAGGTGTTGCAAGCGAGGTGCGTGAAGGGCACATGCGGGGACCTCACCCCTTGTGCTTGCTGAGATTCAATTTATGCAGATTGGTGCGGTTGTCAGCTTCCGAGGTGGGACTAAAGTCCCACCCTTCCTTCGCGTGCGTTGCACTGATGCCTCTTCGTCTGATTGCACCTGCTGCTGGCGGTATTCCCCCCAATTGGAGTCCTGAACTCATTCCTTGAGTAAAGCCACAACGCCAGGGACATCACCTAGGGCTCGCGATGCCTAGAGCAAGGCTTCAAGCTTTGCTCAAAGCTTCGTCAATGGCGGCGATGACCTGCTACCTGAAAACCAAGAATAAGGCCTCTCGGCCATGTTAAAGCACTTAGGAAGCGTCGCCGGACGACGACAAACGTAACCGTGGTAGTGCGGAGGTGATTGGCTGAGTGAGGAGGTCTGACGACCTCGGACTATTGGTGCGGAGGGCATGGTGTTCGGCAGAGGATTTGGGTGAATGGGAAGGCAAATAGGGAGAGGGGTTTGGTAGGGCATGATGCAGCGAAGGTCATGAGGTGGTTGGTGAGTTGATTGGTGGTTTATGGAGGTGAGATGGACTCATCGAAGGAGTGGTCGGAGACGAGGAAGACAGAGGTGAGCATCGGCATCGAGGGCTATTTTTGGGGGTTTTGGGTATAAAATTAAACCTAAGAGCAAAACTGACTAATCTAGCCTAATTTACACGAACGAAAGGGGAAGAACAGCATCGGCGTTGGTAGGCCGATGCTGGGGAAGAAAGTACTCCGATGATGGGGACAGCGACGACGACGGAGATAGGGGCGCTCCTCCTGGTACAGCCAAGAGCGGATGAGAGAGAGGAAGGGAATCCAACCACTGGTATTGTGGTCGGATGAGGAAGGAGGTCAAGAACCGGAGCTTGTGGAGCTTCGCGACCGGAAGAGGAAGCAGGAATATGGGGATTTCACGGCCGGAATCAAGCTTGGAATCTTCGATTTGATTTGGTGGTCTTTTTATAGGCCTCTGGAGGGAGTTTTGAGCTTGGAAGTGTTAACGGGGACAACCGCGACGCGTCTCTTATAGTAGAGTCATTGTAGTATAGGATAAGACGGCTCTACAGTTGCCGTTACAATTAAAAATTTATTACTCGGAAATAAAAGAGTTCCCAAGGTCGAACTCAGGGAGCAAGTCGTATTCTAGAAGTACAAATTCTTATTACAAAAATAGAGAGAGAGAGAGAGAGATGAAAATTTTGGCTTCTTCTTCTCTTCTTTCTTCCTCTTTGTCTTCTCCTCTTTGGCTCTTGGTTTATTCTTCTTTGTCTATCTCCTCGTGGTCTTCTTCTTCTGTCTTCTGTTCTTCCTTGTTTTCTCTTCTTCTTTCTTTTTCTTCAGATCTTCTTCTTCTTTTTCTTCTTTCTTGTCTTTCCTCTTCTTCGCCGCGGTCCTACTTCTTTTCTTCTTCTTCCTTGCCTTCAAGACGTCGTCTGATTTTGCAATCAGATGACTTAAACTGATGCTGCTACAGTGTACCTCTTAGCTTCCTTCTTCTTCTGCTTTGTGTTCTCTTCTTCTTCTTCTTCACCTGTGCCTGCATACTTCAAGGTTTTCGTCAGAGGGAAAAACCTACTCTACCCTCCCCCCCGCGTCTCTCTCTCTCAGAATTCGCTCTTAGGAAAGCTCTACCAGAGCAACCGGGTAGTCGGGTACGCGGGTCGCTCCCAGGTCCAGGCCCACCGGCATGCGGTAGTGGGCGAGGAGGGCAGGTCGGGCTTAGTCGGGTCGGGCCAGGTCCGCGGGGCGTGACCGCGGACAAGGCCAGGTAATCGGGCGGGTGAAGGGGACCTCACCCCGTGATCTGAGGCGAACAGCTTAAGGCACTTTTTGCCTTTAAGCGCCCACTCGCCTCAGTGAGTTTCCGAGGTGGGACTAAATGTCCCACCCCAATTTGGGTGCCTGCGCGAAGGAAGCAGCGGCAGTCGAGGCTTCGCGCGAGGGCTTCGCCCCAGCTGCAGCCTGGGACTCTTCGCGAAGATACCCCGCGCAGCCTGGGAGCCTGATCTGGGCGTGGCACGCCTGGAGCAGCAGGTCGAAGGAGCTTCGCTGCTCAGCAATGGCGATGGCGAGCGCAACACCTGTCCACAACAGCACGGCCTCTCGGCCTAATCAGATATGCGGAGGACCTTCGCCGTGACACGGCGAAGGTGGTCGGGGGGTTTGCAGGTGGCGGGGCGGAGCCTAAGGGCTGCCCTAGGTCAAACTGCAGGTTGGGAGATGGTTTGGTCGGTGGGCTTGCAGAGGGCGATTGGTGGGAAGTGGAAGGGCGGAAATGGATCAAGGTGAGGAGGCGGAGGTTATGTGCAGGTCGGCGAGTCATGTGGGGTGCTGGAGTGATGGGAGCGGGTCGCCGGAGTTTGGCCGGAGATGGAGAAGGTGAGGGTGATTGGGCGAAATCGAGGGCGACAGTAAGGGTTTACAGTGAGGAAAAGAAAGAGGGGATAGAGAAGACTAATTCTAATCTAGCTAAAGTGACGAAGGGGACGAAGAGGCTGCCGGCTCGTACCTACCGTAGCTGGAGAAGAAATGCCCAGTGGGGGAGGACGGCGGCGACGACGGGGCAGAGGCAGCGCGCGTCGGTATTGCGCGACGCGGAGGAGAATCAGGAAGAAGTCTCTGCTGCTAGTATTGCGGCAGAGAGAAGAGGAGGAGGAGGAGGAACCGCCGGAGCTGGAGGGCTTCTGCCGGAGTGGGAAGAGGGGAAAGTTGTGGGGGTTTTCTCCGTCAGATCCAAGCTGGGAAGAACGGCGGAGAGACGGGGGTATTTATAGGGGCAGAACCAGAGAGGAGGGCGGAGGGAGACGACGTGTCTCCCTCGCCGGAGGATGCCGGAGGAAGGAGACCCATACCATCCGTGCGTTCGCACGGCCGGTATGGGTGGTTGCAGCCATCAGGGGGGTGTTCCTGCGACGGCTGACGACGCAGGGCACCCCCATTTGACTTGGCAGGCCCCCCCTTACCCTGCGCGGCGCCATGCTCTACGCAAGGTCGCCGGAGCATGGTGCTGCTCAGGTTTTGCAGGAGAGACCTAAATGCAAAGAACGAAGGAGAGTTAGGGGCCAAAATGTGAGGGTTCAAAAGTTGAGGGTCAGAAAGTAAATATATGAGGACCAAAGTGTAAAGTTGGTCAAGAAGGTTTCTTCTTAGGCTCAAGTTTTTATACATGACTAATTAGGACCTAAGGATTCGGATGGTGAATTTTATTTCTATATTAAACCTTGTTTGACTGATCAAATTACGTAAAAACCCAAATTAAGTTGTTAATTGGGCATAGTTCTCAATGTAGGTCAAAATGGGTTTCTAAGGCCAAATTGAAGGTTCTAAACCCTAGAGATTATTTTTCTATGAATTTTAGAGGTTTAATTGATTTTTTATCTACCTCGAACCTCGTGTATTTAAGTGGGTTTATTTTTAGGGTTACAGGATGTCATTTAATTCTTCGGAGTTGCTGTAGCCCTTGTTGAGTCATTTCATCCCACTTTTCTTCTTATTAGGTTGTTTTGACCTATGTTTGGACCCTGAGTTACCATGTTTTCAGATTGGATTGGTGAAATTACATTTTTACCCCTCAATTTCTATTTTCTTTGCAAACTCAGAATCTCTCTGAGCCAAGCCTTTCTAAGGTTATGTAGGAGCTTTTTCTTGCAAATCAGGGTTAAATGGTGCTAGTTTAGGGTTTGTGACGAGGTTCTCATCAGGAAGCCAAGTTTCCAAAGCTAGGAAATGCCGTTGGAGTAGGAATTTTCTAGGATACTCAAATCTCTCATGCGTTCGCATAAGAGATCAGGAAGGCTTGAGGGCATGGGAATTAGCTCAAAAGGAAGGCCAAGGAATCAAGGAGAACTTGCCAAAATTAGGTTGTCGGAGTCTGTAGGAATAGGATTCATGACATCAGGGACCTTTCTGTGAAGAAGACAAAGAAGTTGGGGGCCTTTTTGTAAGATATTCAAAAGTTAATGGCATGTATGTGAGAGGAAAAAATCAGATAGGACCAAATTGCAAACTAAGTCAAGATGATCTCAGATTGGGTTTAAATTTTGGTACAAACCTAATTTGGACTCAAAGAATCCAATGGTGAAGTTAGATTTAGGTTTTGACCAATTTTGACTGGGCAATTTATGAAAAAATCTAAATTAAGGCAAATGTCAGTCTGAGACTTTGTTTTGGGTCAAGATGGGTTCCAATGGTCAAATTGAAGGTACCAAACCCTAGATAATATTTTTATATGAATTTTAGAGGATTTAGGTGAATTTTACCCTGACCATAACCTCATTTATTTAAGCGGGTCTGTTTTTAGGGTTTCAGAAGTCATTTAATTCTTAAAACACGTGAAAATATTTTTCTATTTGTATTAACCTACTTGCTGGATATTTAGGACCATTTGACCCTTAATTACCCCCTAGAGAAACCCGTGGTCGTTCTGCATTCAAGATATGATGGTAAAATTATAATTTTAACCCTATTTTCTTATATTTCCCTCAGAATGATTATGTAATGAATTAGGGCTCTCTAGCAGTTATATAGGAGCATTTATTCCTTGATAATGACTAAATTGAGCTAGTTATAGCTCATGATGGTGTTCCCATCATACCTCATGCCTAGCTTTTGCTAGTCCCTTAGCAAAATCTCATGGAATTAACTTAGATTCTAGATCATATGCCTTTTTATGCTCAGATTTCTGTTGTGTGCTTTCTTTTGTAGATTAGGTCAGAATGCCGATAGTAAGCCTAGAGGTACTCAAGTACTAACCAAGATCCGGACCTGACCAGCTCTAGCCTTAGTCCGCAGCGAAGATTTCTAAGGCCTACAGGAACTAACCTAAGGTTCGTTGAACTCCGCGGTTAAAGCACCTGTGCTTAAAATGTGTTTAGCCCCGGTTCAGTTTGTAGTGTGTTTTATAAGAGAGAGACAGAGGAATTTTTTTTCTTTATTTTTGGAGAGTTTTCTCTCTCTTCTTCCTTTATTTCTAACTTCAGATTGACTTTACAACACGGTCTGTATCGGATTCCTAGCCCCCACCATCAATCCTCGCAGGGTCCATGGCAATCGATCCTTCAAGAAGCACCGCCCATAGCAACCCCCAGAACAATGGCTTTCGAGATTTTGGGATAATCCCACCCATAGCGATCTGTAGCTAAATCCAGACCCTAGCAATCGACATTTCATGATAATGCCTCCCATGGCATCTAAACCAGCACAAAGTGCTTACATGCCCCCGGTAGGATATTTAGATATCCTAGGAAACAAGCACTGAGGAGACGGTATGTTATTGCGCATCTTCGAGGGGAATTTCCCACCTCTCCGCACCGGGAACTCTTCCAAATCAACTTGTGTTTATCAGCCGCTCCTAATCTAAGTAGCTTTTTCAGAATACATATAACGCATTTGCATGATTTTGATAATTAAGCATACTAAACCAGACTGTGTGTGGATTGGGGTGCTTAGGTTACCGAGTCCCACAAACCAGAGGTCAATTAATGAAGCCGAATAATCCCTAAGCCTTAGACCTAATACTTAAGCTTTGCATTTTCCCCAACCTCTTGAGGACAATCCAGATCTTAACGAATACTTGAATTTTTAAGCCTAAAATCACAGTCCAAGAGTCCTAAGATCAGCGTTCATACTAATCTCTTTTGTCCCTTAGCACTTTTTTCCTTTTATTTCTTTCTTTTGATTTGGTCTAGAATTAAGTAGATTCCTCAATCTTTTACGAATGACTATCTCTTTTTGTTTCAAACTGTACTCCTTTTTGACATTTATATCACCTCCCCTTTCTCTCCTCAAGAATGGTATGCAATT
Organism: Thalassia testudinum; assembly: GCA_037157565.1. Taxonomy (NCBI): domain Eukaryota; kingdom Viridiplantae; phylum Streptophyta; class Magnoliopsida; order Alismatales; family Hydrocharitaceae; genus Thalassia; species Thalassia testudinum. The sequence goes on from JAZHRO010000038.1 coordinate 1,682,630, forward strand.
AATTCTCAAAAATTTCCTCCATTCTCCATTTTTTTTGTTCTTTTTCAATTTTTTCATTTTTTAGTTTTTCAGAGCATGTATTTTTGTATGTTTGCTATTTAACACCCCCCCATGTCTAAGTTTTGTAATGTCCTCATTGTAAACAGAGGGTGTAAAATAGTTAGGGTTCAGGGATTAGAATAGGATTATCGGGTAAGCGAACGACTTAAGATGACTGTTGAGACGATTTCAAGCCCTGATACGAGTACCAAAGGTGGAATGGACTGTTCTAAAATTGAACTCAGAGTGTCATAGACATGAAGTATAGAAGGATGATCAGAAGGATCTCAGGTTTTTGGAATGACAGGTTGCCTCCTGTTAAGCGCTAAATTCAATGTCTTTAGTAGAGCGGAAAATGTTATGGAGAAGGAGTGGTCAAATCAGACGAGTTTTGTAGAACAAGCACCTTGATCAAAAGCTTGGTTGGTTCAACCAGGTGCTTGTTCAGATCAGTAGGGTGATGGTGCAGCCCGAACCCAATCAATCTAGCAGGTTGATAAATGTTGATCAAGAGATGCGGTGCCCACCAGATACTATGGAGATTAAAAGGATGTGGAAGTGTATAACTAGGGTTTGGTTGAATCGAATCAGCCTGGTCAGAACATGAATCCTCAAATGAAAATGAATCAGTGGAGGATGTAGGAACCCTACGAAAATGATTAGAGAAGGATGGGGCTTGATTTGTAGTCTGATCAATGTCCGAACCTGATTGGAATGTGGAGGAGAATCATCTGCAACCGACTCATTGAGAGCAGAATCAGAGTAATAATTGAGTCTGGTAGTGGGTCGGGGTTGAAAACGAGTTTGGGAAGGTTCCACATGTGTAGAAAAGGTGGCATCAATAAGAATTGTGTGATAGGGTTCCTCTAGAAAGGATTCAAAGGTGGGTTCATTTAGAGAGTCCTCATAGTAGCCATCAAAATCAAAGATAAATGCCTGAATAGTGTTTATAGGATGAAGGAAATCTGAGTCAAGAAAAGATTCGAACTGTGGGATGTAGATACTCTCGGCATTTTCTATTTCTGATTACTGAGGATCAAAAAGAAATGATTCTATCTCAATGGAATCTGATTTTGAATCAATGATCTCGGGATTAGGGACCTCAGAGTCAGAGTCGAAGAATGGATCATGTATGCTGAGGTCGTAGATTGGCTCGTAGTCGTCAGGAAACAAGGGTTCTCCAAAATCAGAGTAAGATTCGAAATCGTCAAAGAACTTACAAGAATCAAGTTCTGAATCTGATTCTAGATCAGAGATTCCACCATTGAATAAATCAAAAGATGTAGACTCAGCAACCTGACTTGGGTCTAGCCTAGTTTCAGTTTTCGAGCTCAAAAAGGTGTCCCTATTAGGTCTGGACTCGGGTTCTTGGCTTGTAGGAAAGACCCAATCACAACCCAACTCTTCCAACTCCTCGATTTCTATTCAGACCCGAGGCATCAAAAACACTTTAAGACGTCTGGGAGTTGGTCCAGACGTCTGGTCAGACGTCTAGATGCCTTCCCAGACGTCTGGAAATAAATTTTTGCATGCATACGATCGCGAGTCTGCTTGCGTGCCACGCGCAGACTGAAACCCACCGACCTGCAAACTCCTTCCCCCCCCCCGTGCCTACTTATATCCTCCTCTCCCCTCTTCCTCGTTCACCACCCCACTGTCTTCTCCTTCCTCCAGCGTGAGCGCGAGAGCGAGAGAGAGGGCAGCAGCTGCTGCCGGGTGCAGTGCGGAGAGGAGAGGTGCAGCGAGAGGGAAGAAGAGGGAGAGCACGCGAGAAAGAGAGAGAGCCCGCCGAAGTAGCCTGAGGCTAGCTGGCGGGCACGCAGAGGAGCGTCGTGCTGGGGAGATCTCCCCTGGTGCTGCTGCAGCTTGAGCAGCGGACGAACGGCTGCGTGGCGAGCTCACGCGCAACGAGAAGAAGACGAGGAGGTTCTGATTCTGGGAATTTTTCCAAGAATTAGATGTCTGGACCTACGTCCAGATGACGCGGACAATGTCTGGAGGGAGCTCCAGACGACTGAGAGGTACATTTTTCCTCCTCTACCTCCTTTTGCGAATACGGCCATGCAGGCCGTTCCGCCAAGGTTCTGAGACGTGTCATGTTGAAGAGGTTTTCGTCGCGCGTGCAGGCTTCGTTTCGGGAAGGTGCAGGGACACGCCCTCCCACGTAGTTCAGACGTCTGGGCAAGGCACCAGACGGTGGAGAGCCTCTCCAGACGTCCGGAGAGGTGGTCGGACGTTTGGAACTGGGTTCAGACGGTTCAGCAGGATCCCTGGACGTCTGAGGAGTAGCGCAGAGTGAGGTATGACCTGGACCACTTTTTAAGAAGTCTGGAAGGTGTTCCACACGTCTGATTTGAGTCAGAGTTGTCATTTTTGACCCGTTTAAGGTCCGTTCGAGGTCCAATTTCTGCATTTAAAGTTTCGTTCTTCTCAGAATTAGTTCCTCTACTTGTTTGAAATACTTGTATCCTGTTCTGAGTGGTTCCTTGTGATCGATCCTTGTGTTAGGACCTCGTTCTGCTGCAGCTTTGGGGGTTGCGAAGGCACGTGGACCTGCCGATCACGCCCCCATCACTCCCGGTTCTGCGGGTAGAGTGGCTCCCCTTAGTTAATTACAAACATTAATGCATCTCTGAAATAAATGATAGATCCTAGGGTATGGCATGAATCCTAAGACCTGACAATTAGATTAAATGATAGATCCTAGGGTATGGCATGAATCCTAGGACCTAAAAACTAGATTAAATGATAGATCCTAGGGTATGGCATGAATCCTAGGACCGGAAAACTAGATTGAATGATATATCCTAGGGTGTGGCATGAATCATAGGAACAGAAACAGTGAAACGAATGCCTTGAATACCTGAATTGCAGTCTTGAATAAGTAGATAAAATAATGATAATTGCTTGTAATTAGATAACAGCTGCCTGTGAAATATAGAGTATATTTGCTAGTAACTGCTACATGAAATTCCTGTTGTTGGGAAACTAAATTCGAGCTGCTTGTATATAAATTGAGATTAAATGTTGGAAACACGGACTATATGCGAATAAAACTGAAATGATGAAACCTAGTATGGCTTGGCCTGAGAAATACGAGCATGAACCCTACGGGGAATTAGGAGTAGAGCTCCTGGAAAATAAATAGAATGGAACTGGGAAAGTCGATGGGGAAGTGAGTTGGCCCTTGAGTACGGAGTACCAAGGAGAGCGACTGTCACCCCGTTTAGTGCAAAGCGGAGCTAGCCGCCCTAGGGACCCGGGGTTAGGTCTGGCCACTTTGTACCGACTTTTGACCCTCACATACACCGTACCGGGGAGAGCTACTAGTGTAGGGAGAGAGCTAGCCACCTCACGGGTCCCAGGGTTCTGCTAGACGTCCTACACTGACTTGTTAGGCCCACTGAGCAAACCAGGGTAGTCAGGCGAGGGTGCGCGGACTGTGGAAGGGCAAGACCCTTGTTTGGTTACTGTGGAGGGGTTGAACCCCTGTTACTGAGAGGGCTCTGCCCTATACTGGTTCCGTGCTGTGCTTTGGGTGCACCCGTTAACGGAAACGACTGACCGCATGCCAGTGCGAGGTAGCTACCCGTGCGTTTATCGCACGTGCCGCAGTCACCGTTACGTCTGTCAATGACCTTGGGGTGGTTGACTGAGGGTAGGACCACCATGGGGGACTCTCCCGGCCATGAGAACACCACGTGCTACTTCTACTTTTCGAAAAAGACTGCAATCAAGATCGTTCCCACGAGGAACATTCGAGATCAAGAGAAAGACCTGAGAAATAAATCAAGAAAGAGTAAATACAGAAATAAAGAAAGAAATTAAAAACAACAGCTACTTGTCCACCTTTACTGTATTTCTTAGTTAGCTGGTCGCCACTCCACTCAGCGTTTTGCTGATGTGTCATATTTTTTACCTTTTTCAGGACCAGGTGTTGAGCAGCCAGAGCTTACGGTTGCGGAAGGTGCTGGGCCTAGTAGAGCCCAGTAGTTGTACTTTTGTTGTACCCATTTTTCTGTAGTAGTGAGTATTTCTGTTACACCTTGTACTCTTTTATTGTAAACTTCATATTTCTGTACCTGTTTTTAATTCTCTACTTCTGTGGTGGTATGTACTGTAATAGTTCTTTTCTTTACTGCTGTACTTTTGTTACTGTCAGTTACTTGCATGGTGAATGTGGTTTATTTTACTGCTTTTTGGTTACTTTCTCAATGGACGACTGGGTCTTGGGATCAGTCGAGTCGGTCCGATTCTCGTGTCCTGTAGGGATTCGAGAATCGGGTCGTAACAGTTTATGTATCGTAGATTGTCATGGCTTTTGAAAAATTAATCTGTGTTTCTGAGGATGTTGGAGAGCTGCATTCATCAAATAAAGGCTTAGAATCATAATCTAAATTTAAAATCTAATTTTCATCACATAGGACCTTGTAATCATCCCAAGAAATCTCTGATCCAGATTCTAGGTTAAGGGTGTGGGTTGTTGATGAGAACCTCGTCATAAACCCTAAACTAGCACCATATAACCCAGATTTGCAAGAAAAAGCTCCTACATAACTCTAGAAAGGCTTGGCTCAGAGAAATTCTGAGTTTATGAAGAAAATAGAAACTAAGGGGTAAAAATACAATTTCACCAATTCAATCTGAAAACAGGGTAAATCAGGGTCCAAACATAGGTCAAACTAACCTAATAAGAAGAAAAGCGAGATGAGTTGATCCAATAAGGGCTACAGCAACTCCAAGGAATTAAATGACATCTTGTAACCCTAAAAATAAACCCACTTCAATTCACGAGGTTCGAGGCAAATAAAAATCAAATAAACCCTCTAAAATTCATAGAAAAATAATCTCTAGGGTTTAGAACCTTCAATTTGGCCTTAAGAACCCATTTTAACCTACATTGAGAACCATGCCCAATTAATGACTTAATTTGGATTTTTACGTAAATTGACCGATCAAACAAGGTTTGATCTAGAAATAAAATTCACAATCAGAATCCTTAGGTCCTAATTAGTCATGTATAAAAACTTGAGCCTAAGAAGAGACCTTCTTAACCAACTTTACATTTTGGTCCTCATCTATTACTTTTTGGCCCTCAACTTTTGAAACCCTCGCATTTTGGCCCCTAACTCTTCTTCTTTCTTTGCATTTGAGTCCTCCCTGCAAAACCCTGAGCAGCGCCATGCTCCGGCGACTTTGCGCGGAGCATGGCGCCGCGCAGGGTAAGGGAGACCCTCTACCAAGACAACCGGGGGTTCCCTGCGACGTCTGCTGTCGCAGGAACACCTCCATGGTCTCTGCGGCTACCCATACCTCCCGTGCGAACGCACGGAAGGTATGGGTCTCCATCTCCGGCATCCTCCGGCGAGGGAGGCACGTCGCCTCCCTCCGCCCTCCTCTCTGATTCCACCTCTATAAAAGCCGCCCCCGTCTCCCGAACTCAGTAGCTCGGTTCTGACGGAGAAACCCCCCCTTCTTCCCTCTCTTCCCACTTCGGCAGAAGCCCCCCTGCTCCGACGGTTCTTCCTCCTCCTCCTCGTCGCTCTGCCACATTACCAGCAGCAGAGCCGCCTTCGCCCGCTCTTCCCGCGTCGCGCCATACCCAGCGCGCGCTCTCCCGCTCCCTCCTCGCCGCCGCCCACTCTCTCTGGTCACCTTCTTCTCCGGCGACAGTCGAAACGACTGTCGCCCTGCTCTAGTCCCCCTCGTCCCTCCAAGTAGTTACAGTTCTTTCCCTTCCTCCCCTCTTTCTTTTCCCTACTTCAGTTTGTTCAACCACCCTTCGACCGCGCCTAATCGCCCTCACCTTCTCCATCTCCGGCCAACCTCCAGCGACTCGCTCCCATCATTCCACCACCCCACACGACTTGCCGACCGACCCAAAACCTCCGCCTCTTCACGCTGAACCACTTCCACCCCTTCACTCCCTGCCGTTCGCTGCCTAAAGACCCCCCGAACAAACCCATTCCCCCATCCATATTCCGACCTAGGGAATCCCTTGCACGTCGCCCCACGCCTCGCCACCACCTGCACGAGCTTCGCCGCACTCTGGCGAAGCTCCCTGCACCTTCTGACTAGGTCGAGAGGCCGTATTGCTGTGAACAGGTCACCCGCCCTCCGCCGCCATTGCTGAGCAGGTGGAGCTTCTTCCACCTGCAGCTGCAGCCTCGCTTCGCCCAAGTCTAACTCGCCAGGACGCACGGTTCGCCCTCACGCACCTGCCCAGGCCTGCAGCTGGGGTGAGAGCCCCGTGCACAGCAACGATTGCCTGCAGCTTTCTCAGCTGCAAGCGCCCAATTGGGGTGGGACATTTAGTCCCACCTCGGAAGACTCTGAAGCAACGCACCCGCATAAATGCGAAAAGTGCAATAGGCTTATCGCCTCAGCACACAGGGTGAGGTCCCTCTCACCCGCTCACCCGGCCTTGTCCGCGACCACCCCCCGCGGACCTAGCCCGACCCGTTTACCCGACCTGCACTCCTCGCCCACCACCGCACGCCGGTGGGCCTGGACCCGGGCAAGACCCATATCCGAATACCCGGCGGCTCTAGGAGAGCTATCCTACGAGTGAATTCTGAGAGAGAGAGAGAGAGACGCGGGGGAGGGTAGAGTAGGTTTTTGCCCTGACCAAACTGTGAGCGTGCAGGCACAGAAGAAGACGAAGAAGAAGAGAAGGCAGACCGCAGAGGAAGAAGGAGAAGAGAAAGAAGGAAGCAGGATGCACTGTAGCAGAAGCTACTTAAGTCATCTAATTGAAAAATCAGACGACGCCCTGAAGAAAAAGAAGAAGAAGAAGAAAAGAAGAACAGTTACCGCAAGGAAGAAAGAAGGAAGAAGAGCAGAAGGAAGAAGACAAAGAAGAGAGAAGCAGAACACGAGGAGAAAGAGAAGAAGCCCTGAAGAAAAAGAAGAAGAAGAAGGAAGAATACTGAAGAACCAAAGAGAAGAGAAAAGAAGAAGACAAAGACAAGAGAAAGAAGAGAAGAAGAAAAAGCCAACACGACAAATCTCTCTCGCTCTCTCTTTCATTTTTGTAATAGAAACTTTGTACTTCTAGAATACAATTTGCACCCTGAGTTCGACCTCGGGAAAACTTTTATTTCCGAGTAACAAATTGTATTAAACTGGTAACCGCTTCTCTATACTATACTACGACGAAATATTAGAACTACAGAGGATTGGCGTCTCACCAATTGTATCACTAGAATCTAGGTTGGGTTCTACAAGGATGTCAGAATTGCTCTCGAGAGTCACCTTATCACAATAAGGGATGGAATTTACACTCTCGAGAGGTTCTGATTTAATTTCATTATTACAGGTGTCAAGGAAATCTAAGCCTGGTGAACCAGTCTTTTGATTTTCTAGGGCTGGTTCAAAATCGTGATCACCTGCAATTGGATCCTCCCAACCCGTCTCAAGATCAGGCGTATCAATCTGTATATAAGTTGGATCATATTTCATGTGGGTTGGGGGTCCACAACAACCTTGATCCTCGAACCCGGTATTTGGAAAATTAGATTGATCCTCAGTATTGTTCCAAGATGTTTCGCTAAATGCTTGGGTAATGTATGGGTATTTTTTATCGATAATCTGTTTTAATAATTTTATCATCTCTTCCCATTTTTCAAGATCATCTTGGTGTCTTTCCCAAAGTACAGGATTTGTCATGCATTAGAGATATTCAAAGTTATGTAATTTCTCTAACTCAATGTATCCTATCATGAGAATATCTCAGGTTGATCCATTTGTTACTTGTGTTATAATTAATTGGGCACAGTTTATGATGAAGGTTGTAGTTACTGGCACACTAACTTAAATGTCGTTAATTGGATTTGAGGTTTTTTCATCAATCTCATAAAATCTAAGGGCACCCTCAATCATTCTATATTTCATGGATATTTGAGATTTAGGTTTCTTCAATGGTTTTCCCAAATTGCTAGGCTGTGTCTCCAAATCAGGTGGTGAAATCAAGATGTAGAATCAAAATTCAAGATTAGATTGGAGTTGATCAGATTTGAAAGAGATTCCAAAAAAAATCTGTGTATGTGCTCAAATAGAAGGGATGAGGGACTGGATGTGAGATTTGACCCAATCAAGGCACCTAAAAGATTCTTTGGATGACTAAAGCAATTTCGAGGCGGATGATACCTCTGAATCAAAAATTCACACCCGAGAAATGTTGGTGCTAGAGCACCACGATCATTTGTTTTGATGATAACAAAACACGTGTTATTTAACATTTGCAATTTGAGTCCTAGATTTCAGGTCAATTGCAAATGTGGACGTGTTTAGACGGAGTTCAAGCTCGCATCCAGGACGGATTGGAGGAGCTTGACGGAAAACACAGGAGGATCGCGTGGAGCGAAAGATTGGAGATGGAAGACAAGAAGAATAGGATAGATTCTTTTTTATCCTTTCATGTATCTCTTGTATTTATTTTCTTGCTCTTTATTTTCCTTAGACATTATGTTAAAGAGCCTCAAAGAACCCTAACAGTAGTCCTAGGAACACCTGCACAACCCTAGGATACTTAGGTTTTCTGTAGAATACTTAGAAAACCAATATAGGGCTCAAATAGCATTTCCAGACGTCTAATCCCAAAATCAGACGTCTGATAAAGTATTTTAAGACGTCTGACTGTTGTTTCAGACGTCTGATAACTGTTAGGCTGGACATAGTTAGTTCTGTCTGATGAAATCAGACGTCCAGACCTTAGACCAGACGTCTTAGAAGACGTCTGATGACTTTGCCAGACGTCCAATTAGTGGACCGTTGGCTGGCTTAGAAAACACTCAAGATTATGACCGTTAGAGCCTTATCAGACGTCCTTAGGACTTACCAGACGTCTGATAAATGACCGTTTTGCCTCGGCTGACCCAAAATCTCTTCTCAGAGATTTTCTAGCCGTTGCAACGTTTGGAAATCAATTCCCACAGTAAAAGTAGGTTTCCAGACGTCCAGACATAGTGCCAGACGTCCTGTATGTCGTCTGATGGACTTGCGTAAAAATCCTGTTTAGATCTGATCCAAGTCAGGGAGAGACCCGCCCAAAATCAGACGTCTGACCTTTGAATCAGACGTCTTATAGTGAACTTCCAGACGTCTGATGCTAGAATTAGACGTCTGATAAGCCTGTCAGAACAATGATTGTTCCTGATTTCGGGCTGATTCACTTGGACTTTGTTCCCAACGGCTATAGAACCCTTCCTAAGCCTTCCAAAGCCTTCCTAAGGCCTCTATAAATAGAGGGGAGCCTTTGCAACACAAACACACACTTGGATACACTTAGACACACAAGAAACACACCTAGAGAGACATATACACACTAAGACACACACCTTGCAATAAACTTTCAAACCTTTTGTGTCTAAAGAAAAGACTCTCTTGCTCTCCAAGCTCAAGCTCCATTTTCTTGAGAGCATTCAACCGTTGCGCACCCTCTCTCCCGCCGTAGATAACGAGAGCGACGTAGCGCCATCGCGTGGCACACGCACCGCGTCATCGTCGACGCACTCCTTGCAAAGGGGAGTTTCCTATTTCCTATAGAAGCTAGGTTTAATTTTGTTGGCTCTATAGGACTGTTGTTTTATTTTATCTTTGCATTTTGGTTGGGTATTCGCTTTGCGAATTCCCGTCTCCTTCGTGGGACAAAATCCTTCTCGTGGAGAGAAGGGGTTGAGGAACGCTACCCTCGTACTTGTAGCGTGGTTGTACTGAGGTTGAATCACCCTCGTTCAAAGTGATTCGTTTAGTGGATTTTGATCAACTTGGTTGATCGGAAAATCCTAACTCGAGAGGGTTAGGTGGTGGTTTTCACCCGGTTTGGGTTTCCACCGAAAAATACCTGTGTACATTTTGCGATTGATTTTTGTGAGATTGCTTTATATTTTTATTTCCGTAATTTTATTACGTCACCCCTCCTGTTAGGGACGAACCTTCAAGAAATACCTGGTGTTGATGGCGGAAAACTACGTTATCGGAATTGGATTTGAAAACTCATCGTTGTAGTTCGAGTCACGAAGAAATCCGTTCAACAAATAAAATTTATACCGAAAAATCCGTAAAGAAGTTTCGGGTTGAATACAGGGAGGCGGGCATTTGATTAAAAATACGCATTTTATTTGTTTGTTACGAAACATATTAGTTGGTCAAAAACTAGCTATCTATTTAACAAATAATGAATAGAAGAGAGAGAGAATATTGCAAATCAAACCAAAAGAGAGGTAGAATAAACATGGATTTCATTATAAGAAGTTGTTCATTACACTACTCATTACAACTAGAAAGCAAGAAATCTACACTAGAAAGCACTAAATCTACTCTAGAAAGCAGTAAAGAGAATGGAGAGAGAAATATCCCCTTCGACGATCACTTAGAGGATGAGCTGGACGGGACGACGCCTGGAAGAAGGAGGATGAAGTGGGAGGAACGGGAACGAAGCAGCACGTCATCTTCGTCGCGGGATCTGCTTCTCGAATGCAGAAAGAGGACAACCGCAGAATGCTCCACGAAGGGGGACGAAGGTGGAAAAATTAAGATTTCTACTCTAAAGGAGCATCCCAGGTGTGGGACAAGCTCTTAGAGCTTTGGAAGGGGTGAGAGAAGGGAAGAGAAGAGATGAGAAATTTGTAGGGTAGGGGTCTCCTTTTATAGTTGCAAGAAGTGGGGGCATTTTGGTCATTACAACATTAAAAACATTAATTCAGGACCTTTAGTGACGGATATCCGTCACTAAAGGCCTAAACGTGGCCGACGAGCGTGCGCCGCGTGTGCGCCCCCTCGCCTTCGTGCTTCAAACTCATGCACACGATTGCGCACGCTCAGTCGTCCGATCTCAAGATCGGACGGCTTAAAACGCTCCTCGCCAGCGCCTTTAAATCTCCACTGCCGCGTGCCCGCGTGTGATGAGGCGTGCAAACGCGCATCATCGTGCGCGTACGCGATCGACGAACCTCCTCATGCCACGCCTCCTCCCCTCGGCCGCCAAATCTCGATCAGACAGCCCAATTGCGCCCGCGCCTGCGCCCCCTCTAAATTTGAAGCGCAGCGCGGCTCAAATGCGCGCCCTTCGCTCGCGAAGGGGCGCTCGACCGCTGCGCTACGCTTCCTCTTAAGGCAAGTGGATGCTTTTGTGCGCGCAACTCTGCGGCCGTTGGATGAGCATCCAACGATGGGGACTCGTCGAGTGGGTGAAGAAGAGAAGTGGAGGCGGGTCCTTGGGGTCAGTCGGGCAGCTAGGATGGCACCACGTGGCGCTATCTTGATCGTCCATCTTCTAAGTGTTGTAGATGGTGCCATGGATGTCGGATTGAACCACTTTTCATGCCATTAGACTGCGATTGTCGATCCGAACCCATCCGTGCGATCAGATTTGTCATCTGAGGTACGGATTAACATCATCTTGGCCCTTGATATTCAGAATTCCTTAGTCTCTATCTGGTCCTACAGATGTCCGATCAGGGCTATCTTGGAGTCATTGAACTCCAATTGTCGCCCTGATTAGATCTGTATAGTTGGATCTTCGATCTGAGGTCCCGATTAACAAATTGCCCTGTCCTAGGCCATAAAAGAAGACAATTAACCTACATTTTATTCAGACTATCGTAAATGCAAGATGATGCATGTTATGCATTATTTACAATGTATAATGCTAATGTGACACTAAGAACATGCATTAATAGACATTCTAGGTTAATCAGATGTATGCACATCACCTAGGCAACCAGGAAGGGAGAGCCCTGCAAAGACCCCTACACGGGTTACAGGGTTTCCCCCACCCGACCTTCCTTGTCACTGAGGTTCTAAGTAGACCGGAATGTATGAACTTAAGACCTTAAGTCTACCAATTTTATGTCCTAATTCGTGCCTTGAGTTTCACTTGATTACAAATTAATTCAACTTGTGACCTAATTTGGAGGTTGGTTGTCCTACAATGTAGGCTAACTTCATCTAACCTAGAAATCACCCTGATTTGACTCCTATGTTATTAGGTCCAAGTATTTTAGGTTTCAAGTGAATTTAGAGTTTTATTTTTAGGGTTTTTTTTTATTAGATCTTTTCAACCAAGGGCTTAGGTAGCACACAAATGTGGGTGGGTTTGTTTCCTTTTATGCAGGCAAGTGTGAACTAGCACTCCAAAACCCTAAAAATTGAAACCCTAATTGGCTTTATTCTGCATCCAATTTGATCTTAACATGATCTCCTTGGACTTCAAACAAGAACTACGTAGTCTAAGAAGATTAGAAATTAAGTATAATCCCTAATATGCACAGGCAATTTGGGATAGGGAATTCTAAACAAAATCATCTCAATCTTCAATTAAATTTGAAATTTTCACAAATCAGGAAACTTGCCCTTTAAATGATAATTACTATGAAAAATAAGGCAGGTGATTCCTAATTGATTATTTCCTTTTTGTCTTCCCAAGATTAGGAGGTTGATTAGGAAAGAATAGAGAAGTTACCTACCTTGGAGTGGTTATTTTGCGTTGAAGATCTCCTCGTGAAGTACCTCGCAGAATCACAAGAAAGCAAACAAAGCAAGTCAATGCCTAAATATAATCAAATAATGCAAAAAATAGTGGTGAATTGTGTGTTGCTCCCCAGCAATGGCGCAAAAATGTTTGTGGAGCGAGATTTCAGATTTAGGTTCTAGGCTTAGGATGTGGGTTGAATCACTAGAATCTAGGTCTGAATAACCTTCGAGTGTCACCTTATCAGAATAAGGGGCGGAATTTACACCCTTGAGAGGTTCAGTTCTACTCTCATTATTGCAGGAGTTTTGGGATTCTAGAATGGGCTCATCATGGTATTTTCCTGCATTTGGAGCTTCCCAACCTTCTTCAATATCTAGCACATTGTACTCCATCTGGGTTGGGAATCCACAGCCATTTTGTGCCTCAAACCCGAGATTAGATTGATCCTCGATGTCGTCCCAAGATGGTTCATCTTCTGTTTGTGGTATATACGGGTACTTCTGGTCAATAACTTGTTTTACTAATCTCATTATCTCTTCCCATTTTTCAAGACTATCTTGGTGTTGCTTCCAAAGTCGAGGATTTGTCATACATTGAAGGTATTCAAGATTGTGCAGTTTTTCTATCTCAATGTATACAGTAATGATCAAGTCACGGGTTGATCCTTTTGTGGCTTCTGCTAATACTACTTGGGCACAAGTTATGATAAAGGTTGTGGTTGTCGGGACATCAACCTGAATGTTTCCTACTGGTGTTGAGGTTTCTTCTTTTTCATAGAATTCCATGGCATCCTCAATCATTTTATCTCTCATAGATCTCCGATATTCAGGTTTCTTAAATGATAGTCCTAAGTGGTTTGGCTGCATATTTGGATCAGGTGGTGGAATCCAAATGTAGAATCAGAGTTTGAATCAAGATGTAGAATCAAGTTATGAAGCGATCAAATCTGAATAACGAGTCCCACTGAAAATGTGTGTGTGTGCTCTAAAGAGAAAAGATGAGGGACTGGAGATGTTTTTGACCCAATCAAGACACCCAAAGACGTTTGGATGACTATGGAGGTTCGGGGCGGATGGTACCCTCGGATCAGAAGATCGTCCACCTGAGAATTACCTGGGCAACCAGAGAGGGAGAGTCCCGTAAAGACTCCTACGGTAGAGCGTCCCCACGGGTTACAGGGTTTCCCCCACCCGACCTCTCTTGTCACTGAGATTCCAGGTAGACTAAAATGGGGACCTTGACCTCTTAAGTCTAGCACTTTTATTTCAAAGGTGCGTTAGGGTTCTCACTTGAACTTTAGATGTTTTGATGTTGTGACCTAATTTAGAGGTTGGTTGCCCCAAGGGGTCAACTTCACCTGACCTGTCCATGGATGGCAGAATGATTCTAGATTTGGAGCCTAGAGGTCACCCTGATTGACTCCCAAGTGATTAGGTCCAAAAATTTTAAGATTCAAGTAATTTTAGAGCTCAATTTTTCTTAGGGTCTGTCTTGTTTAGATCTCTTCAATCAAGGGCTTGGGTATCACACTGATGCGGGAGGATTTATTTCCTTTTATACAGGCATGTGTGACTAGCACTTCAAGACCCTACTGTGGAAACCCTAATTTGGTTCTATTTCCAATCCTTTTTTTTCTTTTTGAAAAGGTTCTCTTTGGACTTAATAGCAAGAAGTGTGTTGTCCGCAGAGATTAAGCGTGATTTCTATTAGGCACATGAATTTGTGGGATAGAATCTAAAAACAAATCGCTCCAACTTCAAGAAGATTTGAAAAATTTTTGCAAAATTAAGAAATGTTTGCCTTAAAATGGTGATTACTATGGAAAGAAGGCAATTGATTCCTAAATTAATTTCTTCCTTTTGTCTTTCAAAGATTAGGCGATAGTTTAAGGAAGAAAAGAAATTACCTGCCCTTGAGTGGTTGACTTGCGGGAGGGATTCTCTTGTGAAATACCTGCAAGATCACAACAAAGCAAAGTAGGGCAAGTTAGTGTTCAATATGATAAAAAAGAATGTAGAGACTAGTGATAAATTGCACGTTACTCCCCAGTAACGGCGCCATTATGTTGACGCGCTCTTGACTCGATTGTGTTTTAACAGTTAATTACGTCGTAGTATAGGTGATCAAGCGTCGTCAACAAATAAAAGTTTTATTACTCGAAAATCGGAGTATCCGAGATCGAACACAAGGAGCAATTAGAATTTACTACTAATCTCTAGAATGTAATTGAACACTTTAATTACTCAAAACTTAATTCAAATATAAATGCAGGTGAAAAGAAAGAATTGGACGTCTGATCATGGGATCAAACGTCATAAAAATGTTTTTCCCTTCTTTGATTCTTCTTCTTCTGATTTTCTTCCTTTGTTGTTCTTCTTATTTTCTTCTGGCCTTCTTTAACTTGTCTCTGCTTCCTTTGCTTAAGTTCCTTCTTCTGCTTGTCTTCTATTTCTTTTCTTCTTCAGTTCTTCTTCTCTTTTTCCTTCGCCTCTTCCTTCTCTTTTCAATGGCTTCCTTCCTTCTTCATTTTTGCCTCTGTTTGCCTTCAGCTTCCTTCTCTTCTTCCCTTGCTAGCAGCGGCTAAGTGTTTGCTTCACTCCTTCCTTCCCTGCACAACCACAGCAAAGCACAAAACCTAACCCTCTACCCACACCCGCGCGTCTCTCTCTCTTTGTAAACCACTATCAAGACGCTCTCCCAGAGCCGGGTAAACGGGTCGGATCTCGTGCCCGTGACCAGGCGCACCGGCGTGAGGGTGATGCGCGAGGTGTGCTCAGGACAGGGTCGGGTTGGATTACACCAGATCCGTGAGGTGAAATCACAGACGAGGCGCAGTGAGTAAGGTGAGGGACCTCACCCCAAGTGCGTTCAGAGGCAATGAGCAGGTATGACAAAAACAATTTAAACCACACTAGTGCCTTGTAAGTTACCAATGTGGGACTAAAGGTTGCTGCCTTCTCTCGCGCGCCCGCAGCAGACCACGCCTTTAATTCCCTCAACTGCAGGCTTTGTGGCATCGCTCGCTGGACCCTTTGGCTTCGCAAGGTCTGCCCACGTTCGCAGCACCTGGAGCCTTGCGATCCTGAGGCCTGGAGCAAGCTTGGAGCTTCTTCGAGTCGCCGTCAATGGCGGCAGGGGCTGGGAATCTGACAGACACGAAAAGAGCCTCTCGGCCTAATCAAATCACCGGGAGACCTTCGCCTTGTCACGGCGAAGGTGAAGAGCAAGGTGGCAGGCCGCGGAGCAGCCTAGGCGTGCATGCCTAGGTCGCCCTGTGGCCGGATGGATGGGTGAGTTCGGGGGACTGTTGTGGAGGCGTAGAGGGACGATGGCGGATGTTACTCAGTGAGGTGCGGCGGAGGTTATGTGATGGTTGGCGAGGCGTGTGGGGCAGCAGAGCGATGGGAGCATCTCGCCGGAGGGTGGCTGGAGATGAGGAAGGCGACGGTGAACAGCGGCGGTAGAGGGTTTGTTAATGAAATAAAATGATGGAGATAAAAGAGGGGGTCGAGAAGAAGAGTTTTAACCTATTTAAAGGGACGAAGGGGACGAGGAGGAGGACGGCAGTACCTACTGTCGCCGGAGAAGAGAGCGCCCAGTGGAGGAAGACGACGGCGACGACGGGGCTAGGGCAGCACGCGCGAGTGTTGCACAACGCGGAGGAGGATGAGGAAGACGACTCTGCCATTGGTTTTGTGGCAGAGTGAAGAGGAAGGGGAGGGGGGGTCACCAGAGCTCGCTGGACCCTTGGCCAGAGAAGAAGGAGAATTCGAGGTGGAATTCCAGCCAAGTCGAGCTAAGGAGGTGCGTCCGGAGTTAGGGTTTAATTTATAGGTGTTTGGCCGTACGTCTGCTGCGTGGAGGGCACGCCTTCTGTCGCCGACATCTCGCCAGAGATGAAAGGTGGTTAGATACCCAAATCTCTCGTGCATTCGCACGAGAGATTGGGTGCAAATCTGGGATCAAGATCAAGCTTAGATGGAAGGGGATTCCTCAGAGAATCTCCCTTCCATTTCGAGGAGGTAATCTCTGAGGGATCAAAGAGTATTCCCTCTCTAATCCTCGTCGGAGAAGGATTCTCTCCCCAATAATGGCAGAGGGACCTGATTGTAAGATTGGCCAGGAAGCTAGGGGGTTCTATGTGATGGTTTTCAAAAGATACGGACCAAAATGTAATTGGGTGTACTAAATTGCAAAGTAGGTCAAGATGACCTCCCCTTAGGTCAAAATTTTGATAAAAACCTAATTTTGACCTAAGGAATCCAATGGTGAAGTTGGATTTTAGGTTTGACCACGTTTGACTGGACATTTTGCGTAAAAACCCAAATTAGGTCAATTGATGAGCTAGGACCCTAATCTAAGTCAAACTAGGTTCCAAAGGCCAATTAAATGTTCTAAACCCTAGGGGATATTTTTCCATCATTTTTAGAGGGTTTACTTGATTTTTATCCAGGCCATAACCTTGTTGAATTAAGCGGGTCTATTTTAGGGTTACCAATGTCATTTAATTCCTAGATTGCACATGAACCCATTTCTGATTGATTCAACCAACTTTGTATCTCATTTAGACCATTTGACCTATGCTTTGTCTCTGAGAAATCCCGTTTATGTACTGAAATGGTAAAATTACGGTTTTAACCTTTATTTCATGTTTTCTTCTCAGGACACTTATTCCTTCAATTAAGACCTCTTCTAGGTTATGCAGGAGCTTTTATTCCCTTTATTAGGTTAAAATGGGATAGTTATGGCTCATGATGAGGCTCTCATCACTCCTCGTTGTCGATAACCTCCTCCTGGGCATCTTCGTCCTCAGCTCCGGCAGGCACGAGTCAGACGCCTCCCTCTCCCCCTCCGTCGATTAAGTAGGAATCTTCCTCTCTCTCTCCCTTACATTTTCCCCTTCCTGATTTACCCTTTCAATCCACTGACCACCACTTCCACCTCCATCTGCTCCATCTCCGATCACCATCTGTGGCGAGGACACTCCACCTCTATAGACCACCTCACCCCTCGCCGACAAGCTCAGAAGCTCCCCCTCACTCCACTCAACCATTTTCCCCACTCCATTCACCACCATTCACCGCCCGACCACCCCCCGAACAAACCCACTCCCGCACTCACAGTCTGCCTTAGGCATACCTCCACAGGCACATTCGCGCCTCGCAGACCCTCGCACTGCCTTTGCCACCCTCTGGTGAAGCTCCCTACGTTATCTGATGCGGCCGCGAGGCTGTCCTTGTGTTTTCAGGACAGCACCTCCACGCCACCATTGAAGAGCTACTGAAGCTCCTTCGCAAGCATCTCCAGGACGTTTCCAGCCCAGGCACACACTCCAGGCAACGTGGGTTGGTTCCGCAAGCACGCCCAGGCTTGTGATTGGGGGTGCGAACGTTCGCTGCTGCCCCAATTGGAAGCGTCTTCTCGCCTGCGGGTGCGCAGATTGGAAGTGGGACTTTAGTCCCACCTCGTAAGTGTGTGGCCTCGCGCCCACACTTAAATTGACAAAGTGTATTAGGTTGTTTGCCTTCGATACACAATGGTCAGGTCCCTCACCCGCACGCAGCGCGCCACGCGCTCGCCTGCCCTCGCCTGCGCTCATGCCCCGCAGGTCTGGGTTGAATCCAACTACCCGACCAAGCACTCCTCGCCCACCACCGCACGCCGGTGGGCCTGGTCCCGGGCACGTAAACCCGAACCCGATTACCCGGCTTTGGGAGAGCTTTCCTAAAGAGAGATTCAGAGAGCGAGAGACGCGGGGAAGGGGTAGGGGTAGGTTTTGCACTGATCATTGTGTGTGCGCGCAGAGAATAAGGACAAAGAAGAAGAAGCAGACAAAGAAGAAGAGAAGAGGAGCGGCTGAAAGACTTGCCTGCACTGAGGAGCTGAAGAAGAAAGGAAGGAGAGGAGCTGAAGAAGAAGAATAGGGGCCGCACTATAGCAAATGCATACTTAAGTGATGAGAACCTCATCATGAGCCATAAATAGCTCATTTTGACCTAATACAGAGGATAAAAGCTCCTACATAACTCAAGGAAAGGCTCAACTCAGAGAATTCTGAGTTTAAGAAGAAAATAAGTCATATAGGGTAAAAATGCAATTTTACCAGCACAATCAGCAAACAGGGTAACTCAGGGTCCAAGCATAGGTCAAACTAACCTAATAAGAAGGAAAGTGGGATGATCTGATCTGATAAGGGCTACAGCAACTCCAAGGAATTAAATGACAATTTGTAACCCTAAAACAAACCCACTTCAATTCACGAGGTTCGAGGCAAAGAAAAAATTTACTAAATCCTCTAAAATTCATATAAAAATAATCTCTAGCATTTAGAACCTTCAATTTGGCCTTAGGAACCCATTTTGATCTACATTGAGAACCATGCCCAATTAATGATTTAATTTGGATTTTTACGTAAATTGGCCGGTCAAAAAAGGTCTGACCTAGAAATAAAATTTACCATTATAATCCTTACGTCCCATTTAGTCATGCATAAAAACTTGAGCCTAAGAAGAGACCTTCTTAACCGACTTTGTATTTTGGTCCTCATCCATTACTTTTTGACCCTCAACTTTTGAAACCCTCACATTTTGGCCCCTAATTCTTCATCATTTTTTGCATTTGGGTCCTCCCTGCAAAACCCTGAGCAACGCTATGCTCCGGCGAGGCATGGCACCGCGCAGGGTGAGGGCGACCCCCTGCCAAGTCAACGGGGTGTTCCCTGCGACGTCCGCTGTCGCAGGGACACCTCCACGATCTCTGCCGTCGCCCACACCTTCCATACGAATGCGCGGAAGGTATGGATCGCGATCCGACCATCCTCCGGCGAGGGAGGCACGTCGTCTCCCTCCGCCCTCCTCTCTGATTTCGCCTCTATAAAAGCTGCCACCGTCTGCCGCATTCAGTAGCTCGATTCTGACGGAGAACCACCCACAACTTTCTTCTCTTCCCACTCCGGCAGACACCCAGCGAGCTCCCTTTCCTTTCCTCTTCGCTCTGCCACAAAACCAATGGCAGAGACTTCTTCCTGATTCTCCTCCGCGTCGCGCAATACCCGCGTGCGCTGCTTCAGCCCCGTCGTCGCCGCCGTCCGCCCCCACTGGGTAACTTCTTCTCCGGCAACAGTCGACACGACTGCCGCCCTGCTCCTCCCCCTTCGTCCCTGCAAGTAGGTAACAGTTACTTCTCTTCCCACCCTCTTTCCTTTCCCTATTTTAATTTGCTCAATCAAACCCTCGACCGACCCGACCACCATCATCTTCCACGCCTCCGGCCTACCTCCGGCGAGTCGCTCCCATCATTCCGCCACTCCACACGACTCGCCGACCGACCCAAAACCTCTGCCTCGTCCCACTGAACCATTTCTGCCCTTTCACTGCCACTCCTCACCTCCACATCACTCCCCCGAACAAACCCATTCCCCCAGCCACAGTCTGACCTAGGGCAGCCCCTACACGCTGCCCCACGCCTCACCACCACCCGCACGAGCTTCGCCGCACTCCGGCGAAGCTCCCTGCACCTTCTGACTAGGCCGAGAGGTCGTATCTCAGTGAACAGGTTACCCGTCCTTCACCGCCATTGCCGAACAGGTGAAGCTGCTTCAACCTGCAGCTGCAGCTGCGCTTCCGCCCAGGCCTGCGCTCCAGGACACGCGGATTGCGACCACGCAGCTGCCCAGGCCTTCAGCTGAAGAGAAGACCTAGGTACAGCCGCGAATGCCTGCAGCTTTCTCAACTGCAGGCGCCGAATTGGGGTGGGACATTTAGTCCCACCTCGGAAGATCCTGAAGCCGCGCACCCCTTTAAATTGATTTTGTGAAATTACCTTATCGCCTCCGAACGCACCGGGGTGAGGTCCCGCGCCCATTCACCCGCCCGGTCCGCGAGCTCACCACGCGGATTCGGCGGATCCAACCCGAACCTATCCTAAGCACTCCTCGCGCATCACCCACCTGCCGGTGCGCCTGGTTTCGGGTGCGAAGCCTGACCCGATTACCCGGCGGCTCTGGGAGAGCTATCCTACGAGCGAAGTCTTGAGAGAGAGAGAGACGTGCGAGTAGAGGGAAAGGGGTAGGTTTTGCTCTGTGCAGGCCGAGGCAGAGAAGAAGAAGAGAACAGGGTGCAGTGCAGAGAAGAAGAAGAAGCAGAAGAAGAAGAACAGATAGCAAGATGGAGAAGACCGAAGGAAGAAAAAGGTGGAGCACTGTAGCAGCGGTGATTTAAGTCGTCTGATTGGAAAATCAGACGACGCTCTGCAGAAGAAGGACTGTAGAGAAAGAAGGAGAACGAAGAAGCCGTGCAGCTGGGCAAGGCAGGGGACCGCAAGAAGAAAAGCTCTGCAGCTGAGGCAGAAAGAAGAAGGAAGAAAAAAGAAGCTGAAGAAAGATAGAGCTGAAAGAAGAGAAGAAGACGAGAAGCTCTGAAGAAGAGAAGAAATAAGAAGACTGAAGGCAGAAGATCAAGGAAAAAGATCCAAGAAAAGAAGAAGAAGATGAGCTAAGAGAGAGAAGAGAAGCCACAAGATTAAGATTTATTTCTCCCTCTCTCTCTTTTATTTTTGTAACAAAGAAACATTGTACTCCTAGAATACAACTTGCTCCCTGAGTTCGACCTCGGGAACTCTTTTTCCGAGTAACAAATTGTATTAAACTGGTAACCACTTCTCTATACTATACTACGACGAAATAATAAAAACTATAGGGGAGTCGCGTCTAGCCAGTTTTTGGCACCATTGCCGGGGAGCAACGACTATTCTAGAAGATTTAAATTTCTTTCAAGAGATTGCTAATCTTTTTCTCTCTTGTGTGCTGGTAAAAATTGGAAGAGCAACCGCACAACAAACACTCCAACAAACAGGTAATCTTCATTAGCCCTCTCTTAAACTCCCTTAAAATCTAAAAAGGAACGAAAAAAAAAAAATCAATCAACTTAGGGCTACCTGCATCATACATAGTAATTCCTCAAAGTTGCCTAAATTTTTCATTTCAACACATTTTAACTGTCCATCTAGCTAAGGTAACTAGGGCTAAAACCTTCTTGATTGAGCCCTAGATACTACATTTTTGAGGAAACTAAAATGGACCAACTAGAGCCAACTCAGGAATTGAAAAGCTAGGGTTTTTAGAAATACACCTTCTATTAACAAAGAAAAGATCTTCCCAAAAAGAGGTGTACCTAAACCTTGCTTGAAAAAATCTATACAAGAGAAACCCTAAGCAATTGGCTCTCTAAACACTTGAACCCTAAAAAGAAAGGACCCAAAAGCTCTCAAAAGAACAAGAGGAGAAGTTGACCCATTGGGTCAACTAACCTTAAAATTAGGTCACTTCTTCACTCAAAAATACCTAAAAGTTCAAGTGAAACCTTGAGCACCCTGATCTTAAACTAAAATTGGTAGACTTAAGAGGTCAAGATTCCTATTCTGGTCTGCCTGGAACCGCAGTGACAAGAGAGGTCAGGTGGGGGAAACCCTGTAACCCATGGGGACGCTCTACCGCGTAGGGGTCTTTGCGGGACTCACCCTCTCTGGCTGCCCAGGTAATTCTCAGGTAGACGATCTTTTTGATCAAGGGGTCCATCTGCCCCGCACCTCTATAGTCACCCAACAATTTTTGGGTGTCTCGATTGGGTCCAGCACCTTCCAAACTCATCTATTCCAACAGTGCATGTACGGTAGGAGGTCCTTAAGACCACCCTTAAGACCTCCTTTAGAAATTCACTCTCGTCTAGGCCAAGCCTCGACACCCGTGTGTGCGCAGCAACCCCGCCACAATATTCTCTCCTCTGATGCAGAACCAAGCTCTTCTTCTTCCCCCATCATGGCTCAGCCAGTTGAGGAAGAAAATAATCTGGAGAATCAGCTCCAGCGACTTAATGACCTCTTCCAAAACTTCGTGCACCCACCGCAGCGTCCTATGATGCGGGACCATTACAATCCTGCTGCGGTGACCATTGAGCCTCGAGTCAGAATCCCGACTGGAGGACCTGATTCCGAATTGAAACCCCACATGATTCATGCTATACCTAAATTCCATGGGCTTAATTCCGAAGATCCCTTCCAGCACACCAAACAGCTAAAGCATCTGGCCCAAACTTTTGGCTCAAACGCGCAAAATCGGGATATTCTTCTCATGAAGATGTTCTCCTTTTCTCTTATGGACAAGGCCGCGCATTGGTATCAAACTCAGACCCGGCCGATCAACACTTGGGAAGAACTTCAGTCCGAGTTCTTGAAAAAATTCTTCCCCGTTGCTCAGACCAACGCCTTGCGCCATCAGATTACGCACTTCACTCAACAAACAGGGGAACCTCTCCATGAGGCATGGGATCGTTTTCAGGATCTCATGAGGAAGTGCCCCCATCACGGAGTTCCTAAATGGGAACAGGTCCAATCTTTTTACCAGGGACTCCGTGAGGACATCCGTCTTTTCGTCAATGCAACTTGCGGAGGAAATATCATGAGTCAACATGAAGACACCGTGTGGGAGATTCTCGAAAACATGTGCGAGAACTCCATCAACAATGACTCCATGGGATTATTCGACAGGATGAATACCCGCGCATCGACGAATCTTAGGGGAGCACATGAGACGCAGGGCCTGTCCGCATCAGTCGACCTGGAGTTAATGTCCAGTCGATTGGACAAGGTCTCAATCATTGAGAAGAAGGTGGATGAGTTGATTCAGCACTTGCAGCGAGTCACCTCTGCACGTAACTCCTTTGCACAACCTCCTTCCACACAGGAGACTGTGCAAAACATTCTCCACCGATCTTCCCTTAGGATGGATTCATATCCATCCCCATCTGATTCTCGGATCGGAGGGTCATCCGATCCTTTCTACACCAGCCCGGGGAATTCCATTCCCTCTTTCTCTGATTCTCCAGAGGTTCCTCAGACCTGCGAGGACCTCAACGCCATCCAAAACAACCCATTCTCCAACACCTACAACCCTGGATGGCGAAACCATCCCAATTTTCAGTGGGCGGGAAATTCCCAAACCCAAAGACCACCTTTTCAGTCCCGCCCACAACCCCCTCGTCATTACCAGCCGCCTCAGCCTCGGCCCAACCCTACTTATCCATCAGGGCCAAATCAGGATCAAATGTCCCTTATCCTTCAGACTCTGGCTGACATTCAAAGAACTAATGCGGCTATCCAAAAACAACACAAGGACGAACTTACAGAGGTTAGAACTCATGGCACACTTCCTTCCCAACCTCTTCCTAACCCGAATAACGTGCCAACCCAGCGGCACGTTATGAACCCAAACCCGGGCCATGCCCATATGATTTATCAGGCCCCCTCTGTTCCTTCACCCGACGGGATAGAGGCCTCCACTTCTTTTGCAGGTTACCAGCAGCAACCTATCTTACCCAATCCCAACCAAAATCAGGCCGGATTAAATTCTGTAACAACACGTAGTGGTAAAATAACTCAAGACCCGCATTATCCAAACCACTCCAAGCCTGATAACCAAGACCGTAGGATAGTTATCCAAGATACCACTGTCCCAAATCAAGAACCCAGACCTATTCTAGAAGAACCAACCAAGGTCCCATTTCCCGAAGCCTTAACCAAAGGAAAGAGAATAACCAAGCCCGTGGCACCTGAGGAGGACCTGGTCAAGCTCTTTGAGCAGATCCACATAAACATCCCTTTGATGGATGCAATCCGCCACGTACCGGCTTACGCACGATTCTTAAAGAATGTGTGTACACCCCAGCGTAAGCCGCGAACTAAGAGTAGGAGTCCAATTGTTCTGTCAGAGAAAGCCAGCTCTGTAATCCTAAGCAGACTCCTACCCAAGGCTAAAGATCCTGGTACTCCCCTGATTTCCTGCAAGATAGGTGATACACAATTTGATAGAGCATTGCTAGACTTGGGTGCTTCCATAAATCTGATACCCACATCCTTACTTAACCATCTAGAAGAATCTGAGCTGAAACCAACTGAGGTGACATTACAATTAGCAGATCGATCTATAAAGTTACCAAAAGGGATTCTCGAGGATGTTATTGTAAGAGTGAGGGATTTCTACTTTCCTGTAGACTTTATAGTCTTAGACATGGATGCACCTGAGAACCCTAGGGATACACCAATCATTTTAGGGAGACCTTTCTTGGCTACTGCTAGTGCCAACATTAGCAGTGAGGAGGGCCAAATAGAGCTCAAATTTGGGAATCAAACCCTGAAAATTGATATATTTAAGGCCCAACAAGGAATCAATTGCGGTGTCATCGAACAGATTTGTGACATTAGGGCTTTAGTTGATGAAACACACTTCCAGAATGACCTGATTATACCTCATCAACCGCAGAAAGATCTTGACCCTCAAACTGAGGAGTCGAATCCAGATACAAACAACCAGTAACTCCTACCCTTGAACCTCACGTCTATACTGAACCACCCGCTGCTGCTAATAACCCCATCCTCGAACTGAAGCCCCTTCCTGCTCACTTGAAATACATCTTTTTGGGTTCTAATCAGACCCTTCCTTTGATTATCAATTCCAACCTCAATCCTGAACAGGAATCCCGTCTGATTGCTGTCCTCCAGCAACATCGTAGAGCCATCGGGTGGACTCTCGATGATTTGACTGGAATAAGTCCCTCTTATTGTACTCATCATATCTATTCAGAAAGAGGGCGCACAACCTTCTCGTGAAATGCAGAGACGCTTGAACCCCAATCTGCAGGAGGTCGTGAAAAAGGAGATCATCAAGTGGTTAGATGCCGGGATCATCTACCCGATCTCCGATAGTCGTTGGGTGAGCCCAATTCAGGTTGTGCCAAAGAAGGCAGGACTCACCACTATAACGACTGAGACAGGAGAAATCATTCCAACCCAATTAGCCAACTCGTGGAGAGTCTGTGTAGATTACCGCCGACTCAATTCCTCCACGAAGAAGGATTATTTCCCACTGCCTTTCATTGATCAGATTCTCGAGAAACTAGCAGGAAATAGGTTCTTCTGCTTTCTTGATGGGTACTCCGGTTACAACCAGGTGGCAATCCATCCTGAAGACCAAGAAAAGACCACGTTCACCTGCCCCTTCGGAACATACGCTTTCCGAAGGATGCCTTTCGATCTTTGTAATGCACCCACTACTTAAATCAAGAATGGAGAAAATCCAAAAGAAGTGTGCCTAAACCATTGATTGAACATACTTATTCAGAGAAACCCTAAACAATTGACTCTCTAAACACTTGAACCCAGAAAGAAAGGACCCAAAAGCTCTCAAAGGAACAAGAGGTAAAGTTGACCCCTTGGGTCAACCAACCTTAAAATTAGGTCACTTTCTCACTCAAAATACCTAAGAGTTCAAGTGTAACTTTAAGCACCCTGATCTTAAACTAAAATTGGTAGACTTAAGAGGTCAAGATCCCCATTCTGGTCTACCTGGAATCTCAGTGACAAGAGAGGTCGGGTGGGGGAAACCCTGTAACCCGTGGGGACGCTCTACCGTGTAGGGGTCTTTGCGAGACACCCTCTCTGGCTGCCCAGGTAATTCTCAGGTGGACGATCCTTCTGATCAAGGGGTCCATCTGCCCCGCACCTCTATAGTCACCCAACAATTTTTGGGTGTCTTGATTGGGTCCAGCACCTGCTTATCTCATCCAGTCCTTCAGTATTTTGCAGGAGGTCCTTGAAACCTCCTATAGAAATTCACTCTCCCCGAGGCTAAGCCTCGGCTCCCTTGTTTTTGCAGAAATCATTCACATAGCCCCTCTTTCCTCTGATTCTGAACAAAATACCCTTCTTCCATCTTGATTCAAACTTCGATTCTATATCTTGATTCCACCACCTGATTCAAAGATGCAGCCACACCAATTAAGACTACCATTCAAAAAACCTGAATATCTGAGATCCATGAAAGATAAGATGATTGAGGATGCCCTTGAATTCTATGAAATCAAATGTAAACCCTCAACACCAATAGAAAACATTCAGGTTGATGTCCCAACAACCACAGCTTTCATCATAAACTGTGTCCAAATTCTATTGACAGAAGTTACAAAAGGATCAACCCGAGATATGCTCATGACAGGATACATTGAGTTAGAAAAATTACACCAATCTGAATACCTTCAATGCTTGACAAATCCTGTACTTTGGGAACAACACCAAGATGCCCTTATAAAACGGGTAGAAATGATGAAATCAGTAGAACAAATTATCAACCAAAAATACCCGTATATACCAGAAACAGAGGATGAACCATCTTGGAACAGTAGTAAGGAACAATCCAGTTTCCCAGATCTCGGGACTAAGGCACAAAGTGGTTGTGGAATCCCAACCCAGATAGAAGACAATGTTAAATTAGGTTAGGATATTGCAGGAGAACACAATGATGAGCCAAACTTAGACCATGAATTGCCAAGCCTAGAATTCCAAAACTCCTGCAATAATGAGATCAGAACTGAACCTTTTGAGGGTATAAATTCCCCCCTTATTTTGATAAGGTGGCCCTCGAAGGTTATTCAGACTTAGGTTCTAATAATTCTACCCACATCCTAAGCCTAGAACCTAGATCTGAAACTTATTGGGAAGATTATGAGGACCCTTATGAGAAAGATCAAATTTTTACAGAATATGATTCCGAGCCTCTATTTGATGAATATCCCTCTCCAACATCCTCAGGAAATTTGATCGATTTTTCGAAAGTCATGCCAATTTATGATATAGAAACTGAGGAGTTGGATGAGCAAGGTTTTAATTAGGTCTATCCTACCAGCTTCGAGCTTGAGCCTAGACAGAATACCTTTTTAAGCCCAGAATTAACATATAGGCTAGACTCCAGTCAGGCTGCTGATTCCACATCTGATGATTTATGCTACGGTGGAATTCATAATCATGAATCTCATTTTCGCAAACTCTCCGACAACTTCAGATCCGACTATAATTGCGGAGAGATTCTCCTTCCTGAACACGCCAGGCCCATCTACGACCTCAGTTCACATGACTCTGACTCCGACTCTGAGGTCCTGATTCCCGAGATCACTGATAACACAGAATCATTCCTTTTCGATCCTCAAGAACCAAAAACAGAAAATGCCAAGAGTGCTTGCAACCCAGAATCCAAATTTTTTCTCGAATCAGATTTCTTTCATCCTACAGACACTCTTCCGGCATTTAATAGTTACCCAGAGGACTCTCTACAGGAAACCACCTATCATCCATTTCTAGAAGAGCCCTCGTACACAATGGCTACCTCGTCCGCACACACAGAACGGATCAAAACCTCTTCCCAACCCCGACCCACAACCGGACTCAATTTCTATTCAGATTCACCTCTCACCGAGCCGATTGCATTTCCACATCGGGTTTGGAACACTGATCAGACTACATATCATGCTCCATCATTCTCTGATCACCCTTGTAGGGTTTCCGCGTCATTCATTGATTATTCTACGAGTCCCTACTCTGACCAGGCTAATTCGACTCAGCCAAACCCTGCGTTTTCACTTCCACATCCATCTGAGCTTCATAGTATATGGTGGGTTCCACGCCTTTTTATCCACATCTATCAACCCACCAGATTGATTGGGTTTGGGCTGTATCATCAGCCTGTTGATCTGAACAAGCACCTGGTTGGACCAACCAGGCTCTTAATCAAGGTGCTTGTATTACAAAACTCTGCTGATTTCACCATCCCCTCTCCATCGCATTTCCCGCTTGGCTGAAGGCATCAAATTTAGCGCTCAACGGGAGGCAGCCCGTCATTCTCTTTAAAAACCTGAAACATTTTCTAAAACCTTTGTGCACTTGAAATTCACACTTTAGAACAGCCGACTCCACCTCAGGTGCTTGCATCTGAGATTAAAAATCGTCCCCAACAGTTACCCCGACCCATTCACTCACCAAAACATCTGTCCTAATGTATGAACTAAGTTGAATAAAAACCCCCTAAGTTACAATGAGGACATTGCAAATCTTAGGCATGGGGGGTATGAAAGTGCAAAACGTGTAAGAAAAGGTTTCAAACAAAAAATTCACATATGCCAAAAACACCATAAAAATTAAAAATTTTTCGAAAAAGAATAAGAGAATAAGAGGAGAAAGGAAATTTTGTGAAGGAGAAGGAGAAAAGAAACAAAAGGAAAAAAGGAGCACAAAATATGAGAAACAAGTGATAGTCATTAGTAAGGAACTAAGGAATTAACCTAAGTTCTAGACCTCATTCAAGAAAATAACTGAAAAGTACATAATGAGATTAGTAAGAATGCAAACCTTAGGCATTCTTGAATAGACTCTTAGTACCTATGAAGATCTGGACACTCCTCAAGAGGTTGAGGAAAATGAAAAGCTGAAATATTAGGTCTAAGGCTTAGGGAGTATTTGGCCTCATTAACTAATTTTTGGTTTACGGGACTCAGTAACCTAAGCACCCTAACCTCACACACTGCCTGGTTCAGTAAGCGTAAAAATCAAAATCACACAGAAGCGTCGCAAAATTCTGAAAAGTACACCTAGAGTAGGAGCGGCCGATCAACACAAGTTGATTTGGACGAGTTCGCAGCGCAAAGAGGCGGGAAATCCCCTCGAAGATGCATAACAAAATATCATCTCCTCGGTGCTTGTCTCTTAGGATATTTACATATCCTACTGGGGGCATGTAAGAACTCTGCTGGTTCAGATTCCGTGGATGACATTATCTCGAAGTGTCAATTGCCAGGGTCTGAATTCAGCCACGGAACACCATGGATGGGATTATCTCGAAATCTCAATAGCCAGGGTTCCGAGGGTTGCCATGGGCGGTGCTATCTCGAAGCATCGATTGTCAGGAACCCTTGAGGATTGATGATGGGAGCAAGGAATCTGATACAAACCATGTTGAAAAGCCAATCCTAGGCTAAAACTAAAAAGAAAAAGAGAGAGAAAACTCTCCAAACAGAAAAACTTTCTATCTCTCTCTTATAAAACGCACTGCGAACTGAACCAGGGCTAAAATCATTTCAAGCACGGGTGCTTTAACCACAAAGTCCAATAGACCTTAGGTTAGTTCTTGTAGGCCTTAAAAACCTTTGCTAAGGACTGAGGCTGAGGCTAGACAGATTTGGATCTTGATTGGTACTAGAGTACCTTTTAAGCCTATGGTCAGCATTCTAACCTAATCTAAGTTTAAATGAAAAAGCACTTATCTGAAGCTATTAAGAACTTCATGGTCTAGAACAAGCGTTGAAACCTTAAGTTTTTGCTAAGGGACTAGCAAAAGTTAGGC
Source organism: Thalassia testudinum (assembly GCA_037157565.1). NCBI lineage: Eukaryota > Viridiplantae > Streptophyta > Magnoliopsida > Alismatales > Hydrocharitaceae > Thalassia > Thalassia testudinum. The sequence goes on from JAZHRO010000038.1 coordinate 1,712,362, forward strand.
ATGGGGGTATGATGAGAACCTCATCATGAGCCCTAAACTAGCACCATTTAACCCTGATTTGCAAGAAAAAGCTCCTACATAACCTTAGAAAGGCTTGGCTCAGAGAGATTCTAAGTTTGCAAAGAAAACAGAAACTGAGGGGTAAAAATGTAATTTCACTAATCCAGTCTGAAAACAGGGTAACTCAGGATCCAAACATAAGTCAAAACAACCTAATAAGAAGAAAAGTGGGATGAAATGACTCAACAAGGGCTACAGCAACTCCGAAAAATTAAATGACATCCTGTAACCCTAAAAATAAACCCACTTAAATACACGAGGTTCGAGGTAGATAAAAAATCAACTAAACCCTCTAAAATTCATATAAAAATAATCTCTAGGGTTTAGAACCTCAAATTTGACCTTAGAAACCTATTTTGACCTACATTGAGAACCATGCCCAATTAACAACTTAATTTGGGTTTTTGCGTAATTTGACCAGTCAAACAAGGTTTAATCTAGAAATAAAATTCTCCATCCGAATCCTTAGGTCCTAATTAGTCATGTATAAAAATTGGAGCCTAAGAAGAAACCTTCTTCACCAACTTTACACTTTGGTCCTCATATATTTACTTTCTGGCCCTCAACTTTTGAACCCTCACATTTTGGCCCCTAACTCTCCTTCGTTCCTTACGTTTAGGTCCCTCCTGCAAAACCTGAGCAGCACCATGCTCCGGCGACCTTGCGCAGAGCATGGCGCCGCGCAGGGTAAGGGGGGGGCCTGCCAAGTCAAATGGGGGTGCCCTGCGTCGTCAGCCACCGCAGGAGCACCCCCCTGAGTGCTGCGACCACCCATACCGCCCGTGCGAACGCACGGACGGTATGGGACTCCTTCCTCCGGCGTCCTCCGGCGAGGGAGACACGTCGTCTCCCTCCGCCCTCCTCTCTGGTTCTGCCCCTATAAATACCCCCGTCGCTCCGCCGTTCTTCCCAGCTCGGATCTGACGGAGATACCCCCTCACTTCCTCTCTTCCCACTCCGACAGACGCCCCCTTGCTCCGGCGGTTTCTCCTCCTCCTCCTCATCGCTCTGCTGCAATACCAGTAGCAGAGCCACCTTCCTGATCTTCCTCCGGGTCGCGCAATACCGGCGCGCGCTGCTTCAGCCCCGTCGTCGCCGCCGTCCTCCCCCACTGGGAATTTCTTCTCCAGCTCCGATAGGTATGAGCCGGCAGCCTCTTCGTCCCCTTCGTCACTTTAGCTAGATTAGAATTAGTCTTCTCTATCCCCTCTTTCTTTTCCTCCCTAGTTTACAATCAATTACACCCTCGACCGACCCGACCACCGTCACCTTCTCCACCTCCGGCCACACTCCGGCGACCCGCTCCCATCACTCCAGCAACCCACACGGCTCGCCGACCACCGCAGAACCTTCGCCTCCTCACCCTGATCATCCTCCGCCCTTCCACTTCCCCCAAATCGCCCTCTGCAACTCCACCGAACACACCCATTTCCCAACCCGCAGTTTGACCTAGGGCGGCCCTTAGGCTCTGCCCCGCCACCTGCAGACCCTCCGACCACCTTCGCCGTGCCACGACGAAGGTCCTCCGCGTATCTAATTAGGCCGAGAGGCCCTTTCTCTGTAAACAGGAACTTCGCTCGCCGCCGCCATTGCTGAGGTGAAGAAGCTCCTTCGACCTGCTACTCCAGGCACGCCATGCCCAGATCAGGCACCCAGGCTGCGTAGGGTGTCTTCGCGAAGTGCCAGGCTGCAGTTGAGGCGAAGCCCTCGCATGAAGCCTCGACTGCCCGCTGCCTCCTCCGCGCGGGCGTCCAATTGAGGTGGCACATTTAGTCCCACCTCGGAAACCCACTGAGGCGAACGGGCGCTTAAAGGCAAAAAGTGCCTTAAGCGGTTCGCCTCAGACCACGGGGTGAGGTCCCCTTCACCCGCCCGATTACCCGGCCTCGTCCGCGCTCACGCCCCGCGGACCTGGCCCGACCCGATTAGCCCGACCTGCACTCCTCGCCCACCACCGCACGCCGGTGGGCCTGGACCCGGGCGCGACCCACGTACCCGATTACCCGGTTGCTTTGGGAGAGCCTTCCTAAGAGTGAATTCTGAGAGAGAGAGACGCGGGGGGAGGGTAGAGTAGGTTTTGCCCTCTGACGTGTAAACCGTGAAGTATGCAGGCACAGGTGAAGAAGAAGGACTGCGGAAGAAAAAGAAGAAGAAGAAGAAGAAGAGAACACAAAGCAGAAGAAGAAGGAAGCTGAGGAAGACACTGAAGCTTCAGCATTTAAGTCGTCTGATTGGAAAATCAGACGACAGACGACGTCCTGAAGGCAAAAGAAGAAGAAGGACAGAAGGACTGAAGAAGAAGAAGAAGAAAAGAAGAAAGAAGGAGAGACGACGTCCTGAAAGCAAAAGAAAAGAAGAAGAAGAGCACGAGAGGAAGATCTGAAGAACAGAAGAAGAAGAAGAAGAGAAAACAAGGAAGAATAGAAGCCAGAAGAGAAGACCACGAGGAGATAGACAAAGAAGAAGAAATCAAGAGCCAAAGAGAAGAGAAGACAAAGAGGAAGAAAGAAGAGAAGAAGAAGCCAAATTTTCATCTCTCTCTCTCTCTCTCTATTTTTGTAATAAGAAATACTGTACTTCTAGAATACAACTTGCTCCCTGAGTTTGACCTCGGGAACTCTTTTATTTTCTGAGTAAAAAATATATCTGTAATGATGGCAATAACTAGCTATACTACAACGTAATTTCTACAACAAAAGCTAGTCACAACGCCGTCATCAGCGTGTCACCTTCCCGTAGAACTGGAGCATAAAGCCTATTGGGCAGTACGGAACTGTAATCTAGATTTTTCGAAGGCTGGAACCCACAGAAAACTTCAAATCAGCGAGATCGATGAATTACGCCTAAACGCGTATGAGAGCTCGCGAATCTACAAGGAGCTGGTTAAAGCCTTCCATGACAAGCATATCTCATGAAAAATCTTTCATCCTGGTCAGAAGGTCCTACTCTTTGATGCCCGACTCAAACTTTTCACGGGAAAGCTGTAATCCAAGTGGGTCGGACCATATTTAGTCCAACAGGTTTTTGGAAATGGAGCTATCGAAATCAGTTCGCTTAGCCACGATTACGAACCTTTCATCGTGAACGGTCAGAGACTCAAGCCGTTCATTGATATGACTTCTATTGATTTGGCTGAATCATCTTATATCCTCCATTCCCCTTGAGCTTATTGCGCCCAGCCGATGGCGTAAAACTCAGCGCTTAACGGGAGGCAACCCGTCATTTTCCTAAAAATCCAAAACCTTTTTCACACTTTTGTGCACTTAAAGTTCACACTTTAGGACAGCCGACTCCACCTCAGATGCTTGCATCTGAGATTAGAAATCGTCCGCAACAGTCACCCCGACCCATTCACTCATCAAAACATCTGTCCTAATGTATGAACTAAGTTGAATAAAAACCCCCTAGGTTACAATGAGGACATTGCAAATCTTAGGCATGGGGGGGTATGAAAGTGCAAAACTTGTAAGAAAATGTTTTAAACAAAAAAATTCACGTATGCAAAAACACCATAAAAAATTAAAAATTTTTCGCCAAAAAAAAAAAGGAGAAAAAGCAACAAAATGAAAAAGGAGCACAAAATTATAAGAAAAAAAAAAAGTAGTCATTAGTAATAAACTAAGGAATTAACCTAAGTTCTAGACCCCATTCAAGAAAAGAACTGAAAAGTGCACAATGGGATTAGTAAGAACGCAAACCTTAGGCATTCTTGGATAGACTCTTAGTACTCATTAAGATCTGGACACTCCTCAAGAGGTTAAGGAAAATGAAAAGCTGAAGTATTAGGTCTAAGGCTTAGGGAGTATTCGACCTCATTAACTAACTTTTGGTCTATGGGACTCAGTAACCTAAGTACCCTAACCTCACACACAGCCTGGTTCAGTAAGCGTAAAAATCAAAATCACGCAGAAGCCTTGCAAAATTTTGAAAAGTACACCTGGAGTAGGAGCGGTCAATCAATACAAGTTGATTTGGACGAGTCCCAACGCAGAGAGGCGGGAAATCCCCTCGAAGATGCGTAACAAAATATCGTCTCCTCGGTGTTTGTCTCTTAGGATATTTACATATCCTACTGGGGGCATGTAAGCACTCTGCTGGTTCAGATTCCATGGATGGCATTCTCACGAAGTGTCAATTGCCAGGGTCTGGATTCGGCCACGGAACACCATAGATGGGGGATTATCTAGAAATCTCAATAGCCAGGGTTCCGGGGGTTGCCATGGGCGATGCTATCTCGAAGCATCGATTGCCAGGAACCCTTGAGGATTGATGATGGGAGCAAGGAATCTGATACAGACCGTGTTGAAAAGCCAATCCTAAGCTAGAATTAAAAAGAAAAAGAGAGAGAAAACTCTCCAAACAGAAAAATTTTCTATCTCTCTCTCTTACAAAACGCACTGCGAGCTGAGCCAAGGCTAAAATCATTCCAAGCACGGGTGCTTTAACCACAAAGTCCAATAGACCTGAGGTTAGTTCTTGTAGGCCTTAAAAACCTTTGCTAAGGACTGAGGCTAAGGTTAGACAGATCTAGATCTTGATTGGTACTAGAGTACCTTTTAGGCCTAGGGTCAGCATTCTAACCTAATCTAAGCTCAAATGAAAAAGCACTTATCTAAAGCTATTATGAACTTCATGGTCTAGAACAAAGGTTGAAACCTTAAGTTTTTGCTAACAAAGGTTGAAACCTTAAGCTAGGCATGGGGGTATGATGAGAACCTCATCATGAGCCATAACTAGCTCATTTTGACCTAATACAGAGGATAAAAGCTCCTACATAACTCAAGGAAAGGCTCAACTCAGAGAAATCTGAGTCTAAGAAGAAAACAAGTCATAAGGGGTAAAAATGCAATTTTACCAGCACAATCTGCAAACAGGGTAACTCAGGATCCAAACATAGGTCAAACTAACCTAATAAGAAGGAAAGTGGGATGATCTGATCTTATAAGGCTACAGTAACCCCAAGGAATTAAATGATAATCTGTAACCCTAAAACAAACCCACTTCAATTTACGAGGTTCGAGGCAAAGAAAAAATCTATTAAACCCTCTAAAATTCATATAAAAATAATCTCTAAGGTTTAGAACCTTCAATTTAGCCTTAGGAACCCATTTTGACCTACATTGAGAACCATGCCCAATTAATGATTTAATTTTGATTTTTACGTAAATTGGCCGGTCAAACAAGGTCTGACCTAGAAATAAAATTCACCACTAGAATCCTTAGGTCCCATTTAGTCATGCATAAAAACTTGAGCCTAAGAAGAGACCTTCTTGACCGACTTTGCATTTTGGTCCTCATCCATTACTTTTTTACCCTCAACTTTTGAAACCCTCACATTTTGGCCCCTAATTCTTCATCATTTTTTGCATTTGGGTCCTCCCTGCAAAACCCTGAGCAGCGCCATGCTCCGGCGAGGCATGGTGCCTCGCAGGGTGAGGGCGACCCCCTGCCAAGTCAACGGGGTGTTCCCTGCGACGTCTGCTGTCGCAGGGACACCTCCACGATCTCTGCCGTCGCCCACACCTTCCGTGCGAACGCGCGGAAGGTCTGGGTCGCGATCCTGCCATCCTCCGGCGAGGGAGGCACGCCGTCTCCCTCCGCCCTCCTCTCTGATTTCGCCTCCATAAAAGCCGCCACCGTCTGCCGCATTCAGTAGCTCGATTCTGACGGAGAACCACCCACAACTTTCTTCTCTTCCCACTCCGGCAGACACCCAGCGAGCTCCCTTTCCTTTCCTCTTCGCTCTGCCACAAAACCAATGGCAGAGACTTCTTCCTGATTCTCCTCCGCGTCGCGCAATACCCGTGCGCGCTGCTTCAGCCCCGTCGTCGCCGCCGTCCACCCCCACTGGGTACCTTCTTCTCCGACGACAGTCGACACGACTACCGCCCTGCTCCTCCCCCTTCGTCCCTGCAAGTAGGTAACAGTTACTTCTCTTCCTCCCCTCTTTCTTTTCCCTATTTTAATTTGCCCAATCAAACCCTCGACCCACCCGACCACCATCATCTTCCACGCCTCCGGCCCACCTCCGGCGAGTCGCTCCCATCATTCCGCCACTCCACACGACTCGCCGACTGACCCAAAACCTCTGCCTCGTCCCACTGAACCATTTCCGCCCTTTCACTGCCACTCCTCACCTCCACATCACTCCCCCGAACAAACCCATTCCCCCGGCCACAGTCCGACCTAGGGCAACCCCTACACGCTGCCCCACGCCTCGCCACCACCCGCACGAGCTTCGCCGCACTCCGGCGAAGCTCCCTGCACCTTCTGACTAGGCCGAGAGGCCGTATCTCAGTGAACAGGTTACCCGTCCTTCGCCGCCATTGCCAAACAGGTGAAGCTGCTTCAACCTGCAGCTACAGCTGCGCTTCCACCCAGGCCTGCACTCCAGGACGCGCGGATTGCGACCACGCAGCTGCCCAGGCCTTCAGCTGAAGAGAAGACCTAGCAACAGCCGCGAATGCCTGCAGCTTTCTCAGCTGCAGGCGCTGAATTGGGGTGGGACATTTAGTCCCACCTCGAAAGATCCTGAAGCCGCGCACCCCTTTAAATTGTTTTTGTGAAATTACCTTATCGCCTCCGAATGCACCGGGGTGAGGTCCCGTGCCCATTCACCCGCCCAGTCTGTGAGCTCACCACGCGGATTCGGCGGATCCGACCTGAACCTATTTTGAGCACTCCTCGCGCATCACCAACCTGAAATTTCCTACTTGGAGGGGGTGAGATCAGTGTGACGTAAAAAAAATGCGGAATTGAAAAATAAATAATCTCACAAGATGCAATCACACAAAGTACACAAAGTATTTTTAGGTGGAAACCCAAACCGGGTGAAACCACCACCTAACTCTCTCGAGTTAGGATTTTTCGATCAACCAAGTTGATCAAAATCCACGAAACCGAATCACTTTAAACGAGGGTGATTCAACCTCAATACAACCACGCTACTTAAACGAAGGTAGCGTACCTCAACCCCTTCTCTCCACGAGAAGGACTTTGTCTCGCGAAGGAGACGGGAATTCGCAAAGCGAATACCCAACCAAATAACAAAGATAAAATAAACAAGTAATCCTATAGAGCCAACAAAGTAATTTTAAACCTAGTTTCTATAGGAAATAGGAAACTCCCCTTTGCAAGGAGTGCGTCGAGTTGATGACGGTGCAACGTCGCTCTCGTGAACAACGGTGGGAGAGCGGGTGTGCAACAGCTTGATGCTCTTAAGAGAATGGAGCTTGAGCTTGGAGAGCAAGGGCTTCTCTTGGACACAAAAGAGTGGAACTAAGTTGCTTAGGTGTGTCTTGTGTTTCTCTTGGTATATATTTGTGTTGCAAAGGCTCCCCTCTATTTATAGAGGCCTTAGGAAGGCTTTGGAAGGCTTGAAAAAGCTTCCATAACCGTTGGGTGCAAAGCCCAAAAGAATCAGGTCGAAATCAGGACAATGATTACACTTGACAGGGTAATCAGACGTCTAATTCTGGCATCAAACGTCTGGAAGACCACTTTAAGACGTCTGATTTAAAGGTCAGATGTCTGATTTCGGGCGGATTCCTTCCTGACTTGAATCAGATCTAAACAGGGTTCTTGTGCAAGTCCATCAGACGACATACAGGACGTCTGGCACCATGTCTGGACGTCTGGAAACCTACTTTTTCGTGGGAATGGATTTGCAACGGCTAGAAAATCTCTTCTCAGAGATTTTCAGGTCAGTCGAGGCAAAACGGTCAATTATCAGTCGTTTGGAAGGGCTTAAGGACGTCTGATAAGGCTCTAATGGTCATATCCTTGAGTGTATGTCAAGAGAGCCAACGGTCCACTAATTGGACGTCTGGCAAAACATCAGACGTCTTCTAAGACGTCTGGGCTAAGGTCTGGACGTCTGATTTCATCAGACAGAATACTAAGTCCAGCCTAATAGTTATCAGACGTCTGAAACAACAGTCAGACGTCTTAAAATATTTTATCAGACGTCTGATTTGGGAATTAGACGTCTAGAAACTCTATTTGAACCCAATATTGGTTTTCTAAATATTCTACAGAAAACCTAAGTATCCTAGGGTTGTGCGGGTATTCCTAGGACTACTGTTAGGGTACTTTGAGGCTCTTTAACATGAATCTAAGTAAAAAAAATAAAGAGCAACAGAAGAAACGAAAAATACAAGGAGTACAACAGAAGGAAATCTATCCTATTCTTCATTTCCTTCCTTCTTCAATCTATCGCTCCTCGCGAATCTCCTCTATTTTCCATCGAGATCCTCCAATCCATCCTGGATGCGAGCTCGAACTCCGTCTAATCACGTATCCATTTGCGATTGACCTGAAATCTAGGACTCAAAGTGCAAATGTTAAATGACACGTGTTTTGTTATCATCAAAACAAATGATCGTGGTGCTCTAGCACCAACATCACCTGCCGGTGCGCCTGGTCCCGGGTGCGAAGCCTGACCCGATTACCCGGCGGCTCTGGGAGAGCTATCCTACGAGCGAAGTCTTGAGAGAGAGAGAGAGACGTGCGGGTAGAGGGAAAGGGGTAGGTTTTGCTCTGTGCAGGCCGAGGCAAAGAAGAAGAAGAGAACAGGGTGCGGTGCAGAGAAGAAGAAGAAGCAGAAGAAGAACAGATAGCAAGGTGGAGAAGACCGAAGGAAGAAGGTGGAGCACTGTAGCAGCGGTGATTTAAGTCGTCTGATTGGAAAATCAGACGACGCTCTGCAGAAGGACTGCAGAGAAAGAAGGAGAACGAAGAAGCCGTGCAGCTGAGCAAGGCAGGGGACCGCAAGAAGAAAAGCTCTGCAGCTGAGGCAGAAAGAAGAAAGAAGAAAAAAGAAGCTAAAGAAAGACAGAGCTGAAAGAAGAGAAGAAGACGAGAAGCTCTGAAGAAGAGAAGAAATAAGAAGACTGAAGGCAGAAGATCAAGGAAAAAGATCCAAGAAAAGAAGAAGAAGATGAGCTAAGAGAGAGAAGAGAAGCCACAAGACTAAGATTTATTTCTCCCTCTCTCTCTTTTATTTTTGTAACAAAGAAACATTGTACTCCTAGAATACAACTTGCTCCCTGAGTTCGACCTCGGGAACTCTTTTTCCGAGTAACAAATTGTATTAAACTAGTAACCACTTCTCTATACTATACTACGACAAAATAATAAAAACTATAGGGGAGTCGCGTCTAGCCATTAAGTCGTCTGAGCACCGGGTCAAACGACGGAAGGTCAGCAGAAAGAAGAAGAAAGAAAGAAGATGCAAAGAAGAAGAGGAAGATAGGAAGGAGAAAGAAAGAAAAGAAGAGGAACGACTAGAGTAGAAAAAAAAGGAAGAAGGACTTAGTAGCTGAAAGAGAAAGAAGACAGAAGCTCTGTAGCCACAAGGAAGAAAAGAAGAAAATCAGAGAGGAAGAAAGGGAAAAGAAAAAGAAGAGAAAAGAAGGCAGATTAAAGGAAGAGAAGAATCAGCTGCAAGAGAAGAAGAAAAGAGAAGAGGAAGAGAGAAGAAGAAGAAGCCAACAAAAAGACTTTTGCTCCATCTCTCTCTCTATCTCTTAATTTTTGTAAAACCTTATATTGTGAATTTATGTTTCTAGAATTATAGTTGCTCCCTGAGTTTGACCTCAGGAAAACTTGTCATTCCAAGTAAAAAAATTTGTATTAATCTGGTAAGTGTTTTGTCATATACCACAACGACTGTAAATAACAATAACTACAAAGACGAAACTCGCGACCAGCACTTCCCTAGCATTGTTCTTCTTCAACTGCTCTCTTCTTCTGACCTTCTTCTACTGCAAGCTTTCTTTTTTCCCTTCTATCTTCAGCCTCTTCTCCCTTCTTTGCGCACAGGCCATCTTCTTCTGCTCCTTTCAGGTTCTTCTCCTTCTATGCCTTCTCTTTTCCTCCTTTCTTCTTACGTACAAGGGAGGCACTCAGATCTGGCTGAGTGTTGCATAGAGCAAAACCCTCCCCTGCCCCGCACTCTCTTTTTGTCTCTCTTCCTCTTAGGTTCCGTCGTCGTAGGTCCAGTCAGGGTAGTTGGGTATATGGATCGAGCAGACCTGGGACCAAGCTAACTAGCGTGGGTGGTGAGCGAGGAGTGCTTAGGTTAGGCGAGTTATCGGATTGGCTAGACCCGCATGTAAGGTGTCGCAGGCGAGGCGCGTGAAGGGTGTGTGCAGGGACCTCACCCCCTGTGCTTGCTAAGGCGATAAGCCTAAGCGACAAATTCAATTTATGTGGATTGGTGCGACTGTCACCTTCCGAGGTGGGACTAAAGTCCCACCCTTCCTTCGCGTGCGCTGCGTTGATGCCTCTCCACTTGATTGCACCTGTTGCTGGGGATATTCCCCCTAATTGGATTCCTGAACGCATTCCTTGAGCAAAGCCACAACGCCTGGGACTTCACCTGGGGCTTGCGATGCCTGGAGCAAGACTTCAAGCTTCGCTCGAAGCTTTGTTGATGGTGGTGATGACCTGCTACCTCAAAACGAAGAATAAGGCCTCTCAGCAGTGTTAAAGCACTCAGGAAGCGTCGTCGAATGATGAAAAACGTAACCGTGGTGGTGTGGAGGTGATTGGTGGAGTGAGGAGGTTTAACGACCTCAGACTGTTGGTGCGGAGGGCATGGTGTTCGGCAGAGGGTTCGGGTGGATGGGAAGGCAAATAGGGAGAAGGGTTTGGTAGGGCGTGATGCGGCGAAGGTTGTGAGGTGGTTGGCAAGTTGATTGGTGGTTTATGGAGGTGGGATGGACTCGCCGGAGGAGTGGTTGGAGATGGGGAAGACGGAGGTGAGCATCGACGTCGAGGGCTATTTTTAGGGTTTTTGGGTATAAAACTAAACCTAAGAGCTAAACTAACAAATCTAACCTAATTTAAACAAACGAAATGGGAAGAACAGCATCGGCGTTGGTAGGCCGACACTGGGGAAGAAAGTACTCCGATGATGGGGACAGTGACGACAACGGAGATAGAGGGGCTCCTCGTGGTACGGCCAAGAGCGGACGAGAGAGAGGAAGGGAATCCGGCCACTAGTATTGTGGTCGAACGACGAAGGAGGTCAGGAGGAGTCACTGGAGCTTGTGGAGATTCGCGAACGGAAGTGGAAGGAGGAATATGGGGATTTCACGGCCGGAATCAAGCTTAGGATCTTTGATTTGATCTGGTGGTCTTTTTATAGGCCTCTAGAGGGAGTTTTGAGCTTGGAAGCCAAGCTTTCAAAGCTAAGAAATGTCGCTAGTGTAGGAATTTTCGAGGATACCCAAATCTCTCATGCGTTCGCATGAGAGATTGGGGAGGTTTGAGGGCATGGGAATTAGCTCAAAAGGAAGGAAATTCCTTGACGAACTTTCCTTTCAAATTTGAGAGGGATTCGTCAATGAATTAAGGAGAACTTGCCAAATTTAGGTCATCAGAGTTTGTAGGAATAGGATTCATGACGTCAAGGACCTTTCTGTGAAGAATACAAAGAAGTTGGAGGCCTTTTTGTAAGATATTCAAAAGTTAAGGGCATATATGTGAGAGGAAAGAATCAAACATGACCAAATTGCAAACTAAGTCAAGATAATCTCAGATTGGGTTCAAATTTTGATACAAACCTAATTTTGACCCAAGGAATCCAATGGTGAAGTTAGATTTAGGTTTTGACCAAGTTTGACTTGGCAATTTAAAAAAAATCCAAATTAAGGCAAATGTCAGTTTGAGACTTTATTTTGGGTCAAGATTGGTTCCAATGGTCAAATTGAAGACACAAAACCCTAGATAATATTTTTATATGAATTTTAGAGGATTTAAGTGAATTTTATCCTGACCATAACCTCACTTAATTAAGCAGGTCCATTTTTAGGATTTCAGAAGTTATTTAATTCTTAAAACACGCGAAAACCCTTTTCTATCTATATTAACCCACTTGTTGGATAGTTAGGACCATTTGACCCTTAATTACCCCCTGGAAAAACCCATGATTGTTCTGCATTCAATATATGATGGTAAAATTACAGTTTTAACCCTATTTTCTTGTATTTCCCTCAGAATGATTATGTAATGAATTAGGGCTCTCTGGCAGTTATGTAGGAGCATTTATTCCTTGATAATGACTAAATTAAGCTAGTTATGGCTCATGATGGTGTTCCCATTAGTAAGCTATTGAAGGCCAAGGTAGTCCAAACCTTGGACCTTGGAGAAGGGAGTGCATAAGCGAAATCCACCTCGAATCCCTGTGATGAAGTCTTGATTCTTGAGTTGATCAAAGGGTCAACACATCGGCAGGTCAACGGGTCATGTTGGGAATGGAGTAGTGGTAGCTTATAGATATAGAGATATCTATAGGTATACATGTGGGCATATGCGAAAGACTATGCAGGTATATGTGAATAGTAAACACCCCACTAGTAGATAATACGAGTCCATTATATACTATTACTTATATATATTGTTACGACCTGATCCCAGATCCCTACAGGACCTGAGACCGGCCCACCTCGACTAATCCCAAGACCTAGTCGTCCAACGAGAAATAACCAAAAGTAGGAAGTAATTCACATCCACACATGCAATGTAACTAAGCAGAAAGAAAATAAAAGATAGTAAAAGAAACAAAGAGAATAGTTGATGAGAGACTCGTCATGATCTCTAATTACCCCTAATTAACTAGTCTTCCTAGTTAATTAGCTAAGGATATGAATATATAAGGGTTAATTATAAAATAGGAGATATATAGTGGAGGACCTTAAAATAAGTTAAAAATGATATTTTATCATTCAATTAATATAATTAACAATCTAATTAATAATTGGACTCGAGATCTTATTAATCATTCCCTTAATTAATAAGTTACTTAACTTAAAACATAATGTATACATAAGTATATAATAACTTAAGTAACTTTACCTAATTTAATAAATTAACCTAAAAAGGTCAAAAATGTAAATTCAAGGTGTAAACATAATAATTACCTTATTTACTAACATATATAAAAAGTTGAAAAAAATCTAAGTTAAAATAAACCTTTAAAACCTAGGTTTACATTTAGGTCCTTACTACTCATTGTAATCGGGTCCTTAAATTTCATATAAATCCGTAGGTTTCATCGCACATAGGTCCCCATCTTCTTCTTCTTCTTCTTCTTCTTCCTTCAGCTGGTTGAACGGTTGACGACAGAGGGTGATTCCACCGCTCGACCACCGCCCTGCCGACATCATTCTTCTTTCTCTAAGCTCCTGGAACTTGCACTCACCATCCCATCTTCATCCATCAGTCTGGATTACTCTGAAATCCTAATTCTAGGTGGGAGTTAACCTCACTGTCGTCGGAGACGACGCCGGAGGTTAACCTCCCCTAGCTTCTTCGTCCAGACTCCCCCGCCCTCTTCATCACCGTCAGCTATAAATAGACCCCCACCCCCTCGATTTCTGTAAGTTGGCTCCCTTCCCTCTTCTAACACTGAACCGACCCAATAGGCTATTCTTCTGCAACTCCGGCGATCTTCCACACCATCCTCCGACTTCCTCCATCCATCCTGATTAGCTGAGGAGCTTCGGCGAGGTTAGCTGCGTCTCTGGACAAAGGCGATGACCAAGGAGATCCTCTGCTCCATCCAAATTCACTGCCAGAGATCTTTCTCCTTCTCTCTGATTTCGTCCTTCGTCATGAGCCGTCGACGGAGTCCCTTTGACCCCTTCATCCAGGTAACAGTAGGTAGGAGTAGGAGTCGGAGTAAGAGTAGGAGTAGGAGTAGTCTAGGTAGTTAATTAGTTAGTTAGATTAGCTTAATGTCAGATTTCAGACTTCGTCTTCTTCGACTCAGGCAAGTTCCTTGAGCTCGCCAGAGCCCTAATTTCGTCTTTTTAACTCACTGTTCACCTTCTTACATCTTCCACAATCACTTCTATCACCACTAATTACTAAATAGATCACTTAATTGCCTAAACCACCTTCACCTCCACCGACTGCTTCTGCTATCCATGGCAACAGTAGTTGAGTTAATTACACCTTCACTGGGGTCCTCCACCACCTATTCATCTTCTAATGACCCTGTTCTACATTTTAATTTGTATAAATACCATATATAACCTAAACACCTAATTCTATTTAAGCTCCTGAGCTCGCTATCAATGGCAGCTCAGGAGTAGTTAAAACTTTAAATTAATTATGTATTTAAGATTGCAATTACTCTTTGACTTGTCTCAACCACTCAATTGAGTGGGGGACCAAGTCCCGTGCCTCAACCAACTCAACTTTCATTCAAACTGAATTTACTGTTAAATCTTACATCTAATGAGATAATGAGGAATTAAATGTGATCTTGAGGTTCCTTGCAACCTCAGGATCAATTTCAAATAAAAAAATGGTACAATTCTCCATTATGAACACACTTCTGCCTTTTTCTGGACTCACCGGAGCTTCGGCGAGCTCCGGCAGGTCAAATCTAGTCTTCAGCCTGTAGAACTTCGTGTGAAGCTCTAGATTGATGAATTGAGGATCACTGATTGTTCTGAGGTTGTTTATTTGAGGTTTAAGAGTCTAGAGCTTAAGATAGGTCTTTGTCTTCTCCAACTCCGACAGGGTTGGAGAAGTCTGTCAGTTAGGTTAAAGTTGCATTTAAGAAGTCTAGAAGCTTCAGTACTGTGTACTGAACTCATTTCTATCCTTAAATTAGTGTAACAACCTCTGATTTGTTCTGACGAATAAACCACTTCAGAAACTCAAGCGATGAGCCTGAAACCCTAGAATCTCCAGTCAAAACACCTCTTTTAGGGTCTGAGCATATTCCTGGAATTGAGAAGATGTTGTTTGAGGTTTTAATTTCCTGAGAAATGGTTTAAATGAGAAAGTCAAAATTCAAGGTTTTTCAGTCAAACTTGAGTTTGATTCTCTGATTTTGGATTCAATCTGTTGAATTAAGGAGTTTGAAGTGTTTCCGAGATTCATTTGAATGATTTTAGAAAGAATTGGTTGAGCTTTGGGAGTTAATTTGGATGGAATTGCAAACCTGCCAGTTTGGGTCGTTTTTGAACCCAAACTGATGGTAGTGTCATTTGGATGAGATTTGAACTTGAATCCTACCCAGATTAGTTAGTTTTAATCCTTGGAACTTGTTGAAATTGATCAGAAATGTCCTTAAGTGTCTATTGCACACTTTTGATGATTTAATTCGTTCTCTGAAGCTTTCAGAGAAGCTTTGAGTTTTTGAGTGCTTCCTGAAGCTCTTGAGAGCTTAACTCCCTTCCAGCAGTTGCGGAATTACCTGTAGGATCTATTCAGACCCTTAGATAAGCTATAAAAGTTACCCTGTAGATACAATAAGCTCAAAACCACTTTCAGGCAGTAAAAAAACCCATAGGAACCTCCTAATTTCACCTTTCAAATTGAAGAGGAAAACATCCTCTAAACCTAAAATTGACCCTGCAATCTTGTAGAGCCACCTTAGAGCTCTCCATCAAGCTTTGAATCGCTTGATTTGGAGCTCTAAGTAGGGAGAAACCTTCACTTGAAGTGAGGTCTGGAGGGGGAGAACATAGTCCCACATCAGAAGATTCAGAGCGCGTGTGTAGGTATAAAAGCAATTTGTTGTATACGCTCACCAGTCGTCAAGCGTTCGGCGCGAATCTGAACATCTGATCTCTAAGCATATAGCGTGTGTGTGTGCGGGCGTGTGCGCCTGCAGGTGTGCGCCTGAGTAGGCGTGTGTGCGATGGCCCTAGGAGGCGGTTGAGCCGGTTCGGCTCGAGAGAGGACCGGTTTGGCTCAAGAAAGAAAAAAATCGAAAATGAACCCTAATGAAATTAGGCGAGGACCGAGTAGGGTTTGGTCCCACCCTAATCTCAGGGTACTATGTATCCTCGAAAGGACTTCGCCGCAAATCAAAAACAAATTTTTGGTTGAGAAGGAAATAAACCCGATTCAACTGGAAGAGAAATAAGAGAGAATGAAGGAGCTGAGAAGGCAAAGTGTCGAAGGAAGCTAAGGGTTGAAGGATGCAGGTGCTGGAGGGAAAGGTAAAGGAAAGAACATAAGGGAAAGAAAGGAAAAAGGAGAAAGGAGAGAACAAGCAAGTACTAAGGAAATACTTAAGAAGAAAAAGAAGAGAAGAAAGCAGGAAAAGAAGAGAAAGTAGAAGAGATCGAGAGAAAAAGAGAATAAGAGGAAATTAGAAAGAGAAAGAGAAAAATAAAGGATTAAGAAATAAAAGGAAATAGAAAAAAGAAGGAAAGAAGAAATAAAGGTAAAGAAGAAAGGCTGAAGAGTTATAAAGAATTTCTTTTGCTATATTTTTAATTCCTCTTGCTTTTAATTGTAATAAAGCATATACTGAATGTATAATCTCTTATTTGCTTTAATCATTTGAAATAAATGTTGTAAATAAAATTTCATATGGGATTTTGCATGTTATTTCAAATTAAATCAAAATTTTGCAAGATTCATGCTTCTATAATTAACTTAAATATACATCCTATATTTATAAATAAAAATAAAAGATACTTAGTGAATTTAGAATGAATTATACCTTCCAGCGAACGACCTGGACTCAACCAGTAAAAAATTTCTAAAATGTTAGGTTAATTCGACCCTATACTACTTGTAACGACCCGGTTCCCGAGTCCCTACGAGACACGAGAACCGGACCGACTCGACTAATCCCAAGACCTAGTCGTCCAACGAGGAAGTAACCAAAAGACAGTAAAATAAACCACATTCAGCATGAATATAACTAACAGTAAGAAAGTACAGCAGTAAGGAAAGAAACTACTACAGTAGGTACCACCATAACAGTAGAACAACATTTATTATATAACACGAACTGCAGGTAAAGAAAGTACAGCGGAAACAAAACTACTCACTATAACAGAAACAAAAGAGGTACAAAAGACTGTGGTAAACTCTACTGGACCCTACTCGGCCCAGCGTCCTCTGCAGCCGCTGACCCTGGCTGCTCAACACCTGGTCCTGAAAAAGGTAACGAGTGTAACACGTCAGCAAAACGCTGAGTAGAGTGGCAAACTAACTAAAGACAACAGTAGAGTGTACAGTAGCTGTTATGTTCTATTACTTCCTTTATTCACATCTTTCAATTTTCTCACTATTTCATTTATTTCTCAGATCCTTTACTTGATCTCGAATGTCCTCGTGGGAACGATCCTGATTGCAGTCTTTTCCAAAAGTAGAAGTAGCACGTGGTGCTCTCCTGGCCGGGAGAGTCCCCCGTGGTGATCCTACCCTCAGTCAACCACCCCAAGGTCACTGACAGACGTAACGGTGACACGGCACGTGCGATAAACGCACAGGTAGCTAGCCCGCACTGGCACGCGGTCAGTCGTTTCCGTTAACGGGTGCGCCCAAAGCACAGTACGGAACCAGGGCAGAGCCCTCTCAGTAACAGGGGTCCAACCCCTCCACAGTCCGTGCAACCTCGCCTGACTACCCTGGTTTGCCCTAGTGGGCCTAACAAGTCGGTGAAGGAGGCTAGCAGAACCCCGGGGCCCGTGGGGTAGCTAGTACTCTCCTAACACTAGTAGCTCTCCTCGGTACTACGTACACGAGGGCCAACAAGTCGGTACAGAGCGGCCAATCCTAACCCCGGGTCCCTGGGGTGGCTGGCCCCACTCTGCACTAAACAGGTACAGGTACCTCCCTTGGTACTGCGTACCCAAGAGATAGTACAAACTACATCTCAGTTCCATTCCTTTTTCTTTCCAGGAGTTCCACTCCTAATTCCCCGTAGGGTTCCAGCTCTTTATCTCAGAACATCATATGTTTCACTTTCCAGTTTCACGTTCTCACAATCCAGGATCTCAAACATGTTTCTTTATTCATAACAGGCAGCTGTTAATTCAATTTACAGGCAGCTTTATATTCCTTTCCATTTTTCCAAGACTGCAGTATTATACATTCCACTAGTTTTTCCATCCTAGGGTTCATGCCACATCCTAGGATCTAGCATACAACTAGTTTTCCAGCCCTAGGATTCATGCATCACCTAGGAGTTATCATTCCATACATTTCTCATTCCTAGGATTCATGCAATGTCCTAGATTCTAGTTATGGTTCCATACTTTAACAGATTTTAATAATAAACTTAAGCCACTCTACCAGGTACAACGAGAGTAATGGGGGCGTGATCGGGAATCCCGCGTGCCTCCGCGACTCTCAAGACTGCAACTGAACGAGGTCCTATCACAATGATCAAACACAAGGAGTGTCTCAAAATAGTGTATAGCTACTGTAGACGGGTAGAAGAATTAATTCTGAAAAGAACGCAACTCGAATCGCGGAAAACGGAGCCTGAACGGGCCCTAAACGGGTCGAAAAAGACGATACTGTGCAAGATCAGACGTCTGGAACTTCTTCCAGACGTCTTAAAGAGTGGATTAGAGAATTACCTGTCCAGCGTGGTTTCCCAGACGTCCAGAAGTTTGCGGGGACGTCTGTCCTAGATCCCAGACGTCCGATGGTCACCCCGGACGTCTGGAGGTCACTCCCGCCGTCTGGTACAACTTCCAGACGTCTGATTCGCAAAGGATGGCGAATCAACGAACCTGCGCACAGCCAACTGCCTCACTCAGTACGGTCAGTCGACAGGAAGGAAGAAGAAAGCGGAATACACACCTTTCAGACGTCTGTATGAGATACCAGACGTCGTCCTCGCCGTCTGCCTATCAACCCAGACGTCTGATTCTGGAAATTTTTCTAGAATCAGGGCGCTACTCGGCCTCCGCTCGCGACGCCGCCCGCGTCGTACCTCGCGCGTCTGCTGCTCAGACCGCAGCAGGTCCCTCTCCGCGTCGCTCCTCGCCCCCTGTGCCCTCCGCCGGCCGGCCAAGCCGCTCCGGCGAGTTCGCCCTCATGGCAGAGCTCCGCTCTCGCACGCCGCACCTCCTTCGCGCTCACTGCGGCCGCCGCTGCCGCCCTCGCGCTCGCGCTCACGCTCATGCTCACTGGCTGAAGGAGAAGAAGGAGGAGACGGTGGAGACGGGAGGGGGGGCATGGCCTTTTAAGGCTGCGCGAGGAGGAGGGAGAGAGAGCGCGGCAGGTCTGCAGCCGCAGAGAGAGAGGGAAAAAGAGAGAGAGGGGAATCGCGGGTTTGCGCGCACAGGCGCGCAGACGAATCTTTCGTGCGAAAAAAAAAATTATTTTCCAGACGTCTGGAAACGATCCCAAACGTCTGTTCAGACGTCTGGATTTGATCACAGACGTCTGGTCCGACGTCTGGGTCACCTCCCAGACGTCTTAAAATACGTCTGGGGCACGCATCCGTAACAAAATGACACACTTTCGAGTTAACCTAAGTGATTTTTCTTTACTCATAATTAAGTAAAATTAACTTAATTAACTGAGTTAAGGTAAGAAACGACCAATAGTCTATCAAAGTTACAGGCCATCACAACTACGACAGAGAAAGTACAATGGAAAAGTAACTGAAACAGTACTATATAGAACAAAAATACTCACTACTATAATAAGAGCTAAGGAAAACAGTAAGAAATGTAGCTAAGGCTAGGCTCGACTGGGCCCAGCTCCCTTTGCAGCCAGTGGTGCTGGCTGCTCAACTCCCTGACCTAAATAAGGTTATAAAATTTCCGGAGTCAGCAAACGTTGAGTAGAGTGGTAATTTATCCATTTACATGTAATTAAGACAAGCAATTAATTTATGCAATTAAACAACTATCCATTTTCATTTAGTTCAACCAAGTACTTCTAATTTGTTGTTCCTTTATTCACTTAGATTATTTCTTGATCTGACCTATTTCTCACGAGAACAATCTTGATTGCAGTCTTTTCCATGATGTAGGAGGTGCACATGGTGCTCTCCTGGCTGTGAGAGTCCTCCGTGGTAATCCTACACCCAATCAACCACCCTGAGGTCATGGTGTGACGTAGCGATGACTACAGCACGTGTGATAAACACACGGGTAGCTATCTCGCACTAGCACGCAGTCAGTCGTTTCTGCTAGTGGGTACGCCTAAAGGTACAGTATAGAACAGTACAGGGCCTTGCCCTCTCAGAACATAATAGAACAGGGGTCTCGCCCCTCCACAGTCTACGTACCCTCGTCTGACTATCCTGGTTTGACCAGTGGGCCTAACAAGAGTCGATGTAGGGTGGCTAGTCATAACCCCAGGCCCCCTGGGGCGGCTAGCTCCCTCCCTACACTAAGTATCTCACCTCAGTACCACGTACACGAGGGCCAAATGAGTCAATGTAGAGTGTCTACGCCTAATTTCGGGGCTCATCCCAACGGGCAGCTAGTACCCCTCTACACTAAAGGGACAGTGGCTCTCCTTGGTACCGCGTACACAAGGGCTAGCTCACTTCCCGTCTATAGGAGTTTTCCCCCTAATTCCCCGTAGGGTTCATGCTGGTATTCCTTTCGTTTCATATTCCAAACTTTCAGATCTCTCTATTTACATTTCCGTTTCCATTCTTTAAAACAAGTAGCTCGTGATTTTCTACTGACAAGGCATCATATTAAGTAACCAGTACATTTGCTAGCATTTATAGTTTTATAGGCTTCTCAAGTAAACAGTGTAGCTAAACCATACTCATTTGTTCCTGCCCTAGGGTTCATTCTCATCCTAGGGTTCTACATGTTTCTCAAGTATACAGTATAGCTCAAACCATACTCATCTGTTTCTTTCATAGGGTTCATTCTCATCCTAGGGTTCATTCAAGTTATTCTAAACATGCAATTCATTTATTTAAATTATAATATTAATGTAAACCACTCTACCGGCAAACACAGGAGGAATGGGTGCTCAGATCGCAGATCCTGTCGCCTCCACGGCTCCCGCGTACTCGACTGGCTGGAGACATATACAATTGACCAACCACATTAAACGAGTCCAAAACCGTATACAAGTGACACTAACTCGTAGAGAAACTCAAGAGAAAAGCAACGATACTTCGTTTGCGAAAATCCGATTCCGTTTGGTTCTTAAAAAAGCCAAAAACACTTACACTATCCAAAATCAGACATTTGGGTCTAATCTTAGATGTCTTAAAAGACTTCAACACTTACCCTGGGTTCCCTGTAGCTACCTCGGACGTCCGTACCCTTCCGCCATCGTCTGAGGTGAGTTCCAAACGTCGGATTCTCCCTCCGGTCGTCTGGAGGTACGATCAGACATCTGGCGACGTGTCCAGATGTCCAAAAGCACCTTGAAGGACGCACCCCGTGCCTTTCCAACGGCCTGCCCCCTACGTGCGTACACACAGAGCTAAATCAAGCTGGACAAGATCCCTGCGGCGAGGCTTGCATGGCCGTAATCATATAAAAGTACGTACCTTAGCACTGTGCATGCTTTCAGATGCCCAACTCCAACTCTGGACGTCCTTCTGCTACTCCAGACGTCTGGGAGATACTCTATACGTCTGATACCAGAAAATATTCAGTACGCAGAACTTCTCCTGCGGGCTGTCTCCTTCGCGAGCTCACTCGCAGGAGCTGCAGTAGTTCCTCCAGCGGCTACAGGAGGCCAAGGCTCCTACTCGGAAGCTCCTCCTCCTCGCCCGCGCCCTTGACTCCTCCCGCACGAGCTCCTCCAACTCCCACGGCTCCCTTGACAGCTCCTCCCACGCTCCCGCTGCGCTCTCCTCCTCCTCTACATCCCGTCTCTCTCTCTCTCTCTGCTTCCTCTCCTCTTGCCACGCTAGAAGGAAGGACGGAGGTGGTGGCTGGTGGAGATGGATGGAGTGGCGTGGGGGAGGGGGGTTAAATAGGAGAGGGTTAGGGTTTTGGGGTGAGGAGAGAGAGGAGAGTGTGCGTGCAGGTCACGCGCGAAAAAGAAAGAAGGTACGGTTCTTCTACTTTCAGACGTCCGACCCTTCATCTAGACATCTGGACAGACGTCTGACGACTTATCCAAATATCTTAAACAACCCAAAAAGGCAACAGGTCATTTCATATATATATGTAAACAACTAGTTAGAGCCCTATTAAGCCACTAGGCTCACACCAATATCCTGTTATATTTTCAAAACGAAATGCTGGGTGCATGAGTCCCCCATCGTCTCGAAATCTGAGCCATGCAAAGGCATGCACAGCTACTGGAGCAACTCCATCTATATAGGATCCTCCTCCCCGTGCTCAAGGAGGAGGAGGCTGTCTTCACCAATAAAGGTAGGGAGGAGCTCTTATGGATGTATATCCACGAGTTGATAGGAGCAATGCTAGACCTAATGGACCTCTTTGGAGTGGCGTAGCCTTGATTAAGCCAAGCATGGGCACAATGGCCAATAGTTCTTTGTTTGTAGTTTTTGGATAACGAGTAGGTTGACTTACTTTCTGTTGCTTGTTTACTGTTGTGGGACCACCTCTTTTGTTATTATATATATACCATGGTCGCAGGACATGTAATCACTAAACTTTAGTTATGATGTTATGGCTACAAACGATATACAAAGTGCATGACTCATATATAGCTGTGATATGATATAATTTGATGTTGGTACCTAATCTTATATCTTCTTATGGGTGTATTTTATTTACTTCTAATTTTCCTTCCTCTAATCTCACTTCTACATATTTTTGTTTGTAGATGTATTGTGCAATCATGTGTATCCGTACAAGTATAGGTATAATATAGGTACAAGTAAATTATAAATTTATTGGATGCAAATAGAAAAAAAAAATCATATGGATAATAATTATAAAAATTAATTCGTTAATTACATTCAAATAGAACTTTAATCATGTTTTGAAAATAATAGGTGTGCATGTCTTTTTCAAAGATATATATATATGCCAAAATCGCTAAAAAAAATTATTGAACTCAATTTAGAATGTATGACCTTATTAGCAATAAATGTTGTCACTATCAAAATATTTTTTAGTTGCATGTAATTCATGACCATAGAATATTATCTATTATGTAATTATTCTAAGTTTTGAAAATTTTATTTATGTAATCTTAGCATAGTAAGTATATAATAGTGTCTTATAAGTTCATCCTCCCTTAAGAATTGGCGAAATTCACTCTTGATTCTCATGCAATCAACGAGGCCCACATCCTGTTTTAATAGGAGAGTGGCTTTCACGCATACAAGCACCATGTATGTTTGGTGTACATAGGATGTACGCCCCTCCTTACGTAGCAACAAAGTCCACTCCCGGGGGTGGGCCCCACCTACTAGGTAAGAGGGGTTGTGCACTTTGGTGTACACCTCTGTGTACCTTAAACATTCCCATGCTTTTAAGGCCTGTTTGGCAATGCTTCTACGCGTATAAGCACCATGTATGTTTGACATACACGAGATGTACACCACTCCTTATCTAGCAACAAGGTCCACTACTAACGGTCGACCCCACCTGATAAGTAAGGGGCATTGTACATTGATGGATTAATTATCTAATTAACCTAATATATTATAAATAGCATGCATTAGAAATCATTTAAAGCTACTGTTGTCATCAAGTATTTATATCCTTTTTCTTTATACTTTTTATTTTTCTCTTTATTCTTTTCTTTTATTTCTATATAGCATGCGTTGATATTCTCACCGCACCCCCACCTCTGCAACACCTGACAGTGGATTAATGCGCGCGACGCTCGTGCGAACGTGCGCATGCCTTCATCTTCGTAAAGCAGAGGACCCTAACGGCAACCCACCGCGTTCCACCTTCTTCACCACTGCGTCGACCCATCTCCCACAACCGCGCTCTCCGTGTCCTCGACTTCCAACCTTCCTGCGAATGTGCCTGCACCGTGCTTAGCCACAACCTCTCCCACGGCGATCCATCCACCCACTGCGAGCCACCGCTTCACCGCGAAGGCCGTGTGGTGACAGCACACGGCCACGACTCCAACCGCGACCACCACAGCAACCTCCACCTCCATCGGCCACACTCGCCACTTCCATCACAGCCATCTGCCTTGGCTTTCCCCTTCTTCCCTTTCTTCTGCGTCATATTTTCTTCTCCTCCTTTCTCCTTCACCTCCTATTTCATCTTCAACCTCACGAACCCAAAGAAGCAGCCACCTCCAGCTGGTCATCACGCCACCACCGGCGCAACGCCCCACACCTCCTCACCACGGCAGCCACTCCCTGCAGCCATCCTCTTTTTCTTCTCCTTCGTTTTCTTCTTTTCCTTCACCCAACTCCTTCACCCTGTTTACCTTCTTCTCCAACGACGAACCCAAACCCACCACCGCCACACGTCACCACAGCGCTACCTCCGACATCCATTCTCGCTGCCAACACCATTGACACGAAGCCCTTGCTCCACCGCTGCTCCCCTCCACTTCACGCCGCCAGCCGTCGCCCATGCACAGCCTCCTTTGAGCCTGTCACCGTCGCCATCTTCCTTGCCGGCCCGCCGGCTCCGGCCACCACGGCGCACCGCTACCGTCTACGCGACGCCCTCGGTCGAGACTTCCTCCTCCAAGTGCCTCACCGCCGGCGATGCCCTCCACCCACGCAACAAGGGAGGGAAGTTGATTCCAACAGTAAAAGAGAATTAAAATTTATATTTGATGGCAATATTATTCCTTTATTAAATGAATTATTTTATTTGTTGAAATTTGCAATTACGCACTCCCTCTTTTTTCCTATTCCCACGCAAGCTCTCCATCTTCCAGCTTTTTACCTTTTTTATGGGTTAATATTTTATCAATGAGTTGAAGTATTAAATTGAAATATTTGTGAGTTAAGTAGGCTGAGATCCTCCATGTGGGGATGCCCTAAACCAACATAGTTAAATTTAATTATTTATTATTTTAATCGAGAGATTTTTCACCATTTAAAAAGATAACGATGCATCATTTTATTACTATCATTTTAATTAAACAAAAATTTCTCTATCATATACTTTGTTGTATACCCTGTGTACCTCAAAGATTTCCTATGCTTTTGCAACCTGATTGGTGATATTGATATGATATTAGTAGATATTTATTTAATATTAGGATATGAATATGAATGGATTGATACGATATTACAAATATTTTTAAATAGATGCATTATATTAGAATGGATACATTTTACTATATATTAATATTTATATTAGGTAATATGATAACATAGAAAGATATTGATTGAGATCATCGGCTCCTATCCCCTCTCTATCTAAGGATTGGTCAAGGCTCCCTATGCTAAGTGGGTGGTATATCCAAGGAAATCCAAGCTATCAAACAAAAAGTAAATGGACAATGATTTTTCGATCTCAAGTACATTTTGACTTCGTTCGATATGATTTTAGACGATGAGGCTATCATTCATGATAATTATAAGTGCTATGGTAAGTCAATAGTATAATAATTTTATTTTATACCCATCACATCTACCATCATTCATTTTATATATCTATCCCTATCAGTCATAACTTTCCCAACTAACTCACTCTCACCCATCCTATCTATCTTTACTAACACACTTTTATCCATTACATCTATCCTACCAATTTACTCCCAATATAAAAATAAAAATAACATATATCAACTCAAAAATCATATTTAAATCTTTTGACTCTCCTTTTGGTCATACTCATTCCTTCTTAAAATTTTCCAAGCTTTACCGGATCTAAATACTGGGCCGTCAATTTTCCGCTTGAAGAAAGGAGAATGATTATGATGTTTGAACGGATCAAGAGGGAAGGGAGATTCTTTTTTCAGAAAAAAGAATTGACGTTACAAAGGTGCTTATTATTATACTATTATTACGTGTACGTCCGTGTATTTGAAAATTTATATAGATACTTTCACGAAGTTGCTTGATGTTACACGGATGCCGCACGTTAGGCATGAGGTAGCAAATCGACCATAAAGGAGCAAATTTAGATAGTGATTGGGGTAAACTAAGATCCTTAGTAGTTTATATAAGAGCTAAGAGTCGATCAGAAAATTAGAGAAAAAAACAATAAAGGAAATTCTCATCGTTCGAGGCTGACCTATGCAAATGCTACCATGCTAAAATCTGTGGCAGAATAATAGGTCAGAGCTACAAGCCGGAGAAATTCATTAGCTCTAATGTCTGTGTCTATACTACTAAATTAAAAGGAGATCCTTCTGCTGACGTGTCGTTACCTCATCTCTTACCCCATGCTCATCCCACCACTTCTTATTCTACCCTCATGTTCCCATCTATCTTGGCCCCACAAAACACCAGCAAATCAATTAATCACATTGTTAATTTGACTGTCATTAAAACCCCAGTAGTCTCTCTTTTATCCTTTTATCATACTAAAGGAGGGTTTTCCTCCTTCACGTGTCGTGCCCTCGCAACCCCCCTATTCTCTCAGTCTTACTCCCTAGCTCTCTCCTTGTCTCTCTCTGTCTCACCCAAATTCTCACCCATCCAAAAAAACTTTTGGCTATTTTTAATAATGGATGAAAAGTAGCATTCATGATGCATTCATTGCAGGATAAAAAACTCGCTTCCTCGTATTTTTATGTGTTGGTATATTATTCTGTTTAATTATTTTATAAATAGATATATAACTTTTTGGGTCTGAATTTATTTGTCTTGGATATTATTTTACAGTAACGGCTCTCTTATTTACGTTGTTCGATAGGTCTCTTATGTGCTAGGGACTCTCTTGCTTAAAAAAAAAATAAAAATGCATCCTTCTTGTATCTTAATTTAGGTGAACATAGGTATTATTCTCCTATTAAATCTCACTCACCTAACTACTAACAAGAACCTCCCTTCCCTTTCTTAACAAATAATTAAAAAATATAAAATACAAATATATCTCTCCCTTTCATCTTGAAATCTCAAATACACAGATATCTTTCTTACCGACGTTATGCTCCTAACAATTTCACCCTCTCCTTCCTCTCACCTCTTAATACATTCCATCAATAATAATATCATTCCTATGACGAAGTGTAGGTCTGCCTGCTAGTTAGGACGTAAAAGAGGGGCAAGAATAACCTTTTTGTTGTTTTTCATTAAAGTGTAATTTGTTTGACAAATTTTAACCGGAGGGGCATTTGCACAAAACTATACATTAGCAACCTTGTAACGATGTCCACAGAAATATCAGAAATACATGAACACATATATGTAATATCAAAAATTTATAAGGACGCTCACGTAAAAATCCCAATGAAATCCCTCGAGATATTTAAGGTAATGGCTCCCATTCACACGGGTGCGAACACGCCCATGGTTGGTAAAGGGGTGTTTACAAATCCCTTCAGGGAGGATTTATTTCTTTTGTTTTATTTCTTTTTTCAGGGAGGATTTCGGGGAATGTTGGTTCCTCCACTGTCAGGACTTTTGCATTTTTTTGGAGATGATCACGATCTCCAAAGTGCTACCCACCATTGTAGCCTTTGGCGGGATAAACCCCAAGCAGGTCTAGATTACGTAGGAAGGATAGATTGGGAATGTTTGTCGTTATAGCACTTTTGGAACCAAACAAATAAGCAACCTGGGAATCATTAATCATTCAGCTAATAGTTTCCCACAAACTTCACAATCTATTTGGCTTAACAATAGGCTAAATAATCATCATAGATAGAATTATATGAAAATTTCCCAATAATATTATAAACACATCGGACAAGAGCTACCTTTCATTGTTATTAAGTACGTGAAGCACCATCAAAACATGACGCACAGGCATTTTGGACCAGACACTCAGCCAACTTGTTGAACTCAATGGATAATGAAAACCGACAGACTATTTTACCAAGCACAAGAAAAGAGCAGGTGCAGTTGCCCATTGGTCTCCAGGCAATAGGACACACATACCCCAAAAAAAAGAGGCCATTGTACGATATTTTCATATCCAACCAGCTTCCATTGTGTGAGGGGGAAAAAAGTTCAGAAACCAGCAGAAATATTCACAAAAGGATTAAATTACAATGTTTATTACCAACTAAAATTTAGTGGAGACTTTAGTGGTTCTGTGTTGCATTAGTTTAGCAGTAACCATATGACCAGGTCAAAAATTGTATACATTAACACCCCTCTAAGTGTATTCACCATTTATCTAAGTTACACACAACTGTGCTGTTGAGTCTTTTCCTCTTCTCAGGAGAAAATTTAGTATGATACCACATGTATCAGAGCACCCGCCTTGCGGCTTCCTATCTCGTTTAAAGAATGACTGTAATTGTACTTCCCTTTTCAGCTGCTTTTCTTGTTGCCCACCTGGGTAACTGCTCCATCAGAGATTAACTGCATTTGAGTGTCTTACTAAGTTACGTGGCAACAGATGTAAATGAGTACCCCAAGGTCAAGAGATTAAAAGTTCAGTTACCCATCAACTACACTCCAAGTTGTCGGAGAGAATCAGGGCCTACAAGGAAGATGCGTCTGTATGTTTGATACCGAAAAACTACAACCCCTTTGTAAGCCGTTCTAGGAACACCATCCTGAAACAAGTAAGAAGAGTCAAGACATAGAACCAAAACAGACAATGGACAAAAGAAATGGAATGTGGAAATGATTATTCAAACACGAAACAATCAACAAGTTAATTATTTTATCTGCATGGTCACAGGATACTAAGGACATTCTCTGAAGAGGAGTAGCTACCCCAGGAGTGGATCCCACAAGGATATATTCAGATGTTATTAAAGTGAACGGTAAGGGAGGGCCAGAGTAATATGGTAAATATTCTGAATCTAATAGGAAAATTTATGACTATATTCTGCATTTGGGCATTGTAGGTTGCAAGAAAAATACAACCCAAGAAAGCTTAATATAGTAAATGATTGTGTCAACAAAGATCCAAAAGGTCACCTTCCATTCTTCAAAAATGCCAAACTGTCTTGCAATTCTTTCAAAGTCTGACTGGTCATTATATCGAATGCGCACATCACCATCTATATTGTATGCTTTTAGTACAGCATCAGACCCATGAACTTCCTTGGCATCCAAAACATCTCTGGCAAATTTCCTCACAAAGTTTTCCTACAAAAAACAAAACATTCCGCTGCTCAACAAGGAAGTTAGTCATAAAAAAGGATAACAGAAGGGCCATTACCTCTTTCAAGTAGCTCAGATCCATTGACTTCCAGTCAACCTATCACAGGGAAGATTGATGAGGCAATGATATTTGGATATGGCTCAGAATGTAACATTTATCTGGAAAGCTAGAACATTTATTCTTACTTGGGCATCATTCAGCTTTATAGTTTCCAAGTATTGCTTAAAGAACTGCCCCATGCTGGATCCCTGTAATAATATCCAACAGGAAGCACTATAGTTGTCAAAATGGTGGAAGAATGACTCAAGGCACTGAATGTTTGCTGCACAATGTTTTCCAAGTCAGCCCAAGCAAGTATGGTACAAGAGCCATTACATCCAACATTTTCCATGATGCATTGGAAGTTCTATCTCCGCCTAGTTACGGACACAAATATATGCAAAAACATGAAATAATTACTCAAGTACTTAGTACATACATGTTCACCAAAATTATATGTCCTGCAAATTTCTGGACGTATAAACTGCCTGTCTTTATGCACTTCTTTCAACCTTATCCAGTCATCCCAGTAAGTTTTGTCATGTCAAGGGAAAGAAAGGGAAAAAATATGACATGAACTTGGGCACAGATAACTGGAAATGCACATAAAGAAAAATGCAGTAGGATATGCTCTTGGCCATTTTGGTGATAACTCATCCCATATTGTTCTTGTCAGCATCCATCCAAGACCAGGGAAGAAATCAGAACGGTAAAGAGCTTCTGTAGGTTACACCAAAAACATTACATAAGAGCTTTATCATCTCAAGGCTTCTGAAAACGTAGTGGAAGAAACGAAGAAGCATTTGTTTACAGAAAAAAAAAAGAGCATTATTACAGCTGACAGCAAGGAGAGGGTAGGGGCTTACTAGGATCATATACAAACTGCTTCTGCCCATTATCATTCCATGAAGAAGCAGCCATTATGGTTCTTTGTAGAAGACAAGTTGAGAAAAAGAAGGGAATGATTTTTCTGATCTAAAAGTCTAAAATTGTTGCTAAAGTAACTGCTAAACCCATACTTATCATTGTCCAACAGCGTCGCAGCAGCTTCAAAATAGTCAAAAAAGTCGGGGGCAATCTCCATGTCATCTATAACAAATTTGAGTTGCATTTTCAGTACACTGCGTTTAACTAATTATATTTGGCATCAAATGAAAATCAACTTTGAAAGAAAAAAGGAAAATCACCTTCAAGTATGACAACTCGTTGAAAATTGTGTTTGACAAACAATTTATCCAAGGCCCATTTGTAGTGATCTGAAAGACAAGTTAGCAATAAACAAAAGAAGCAAAAGAACCAACAAAAATTAAAAGGTCCCCTACTTGCAATCTTGTAATATGCAATTAGCTCTCCAGGTCTTTCTGTATGTATTGGTTCGAAATCTAGATGCTGAAATGGAAAGAATTATGTTCAGGATCAAAGTAATGATGACCAGTTTATTTGTTAAATAAAGATTCCAAAAAAACACTGAAGCATCTAGCAGCACAAGTTAGTATCAACCGGTATTTTCCGTATATATATATATGTATATATATATATATATATATCTATATATATATATATATATCTATATATATATATATATATATAAGGGGGAGCCAATTGGTTACCCCCCGACACTTTCAATTTCATGTATGGATCATATATTGCCATGAAACTTTGGGGATCCAATTATTCTAATATAACTAAGAACCGTATTGTTGAATGTGATTATTTAAATAGGTATACAAATCCTTAAGTATCTGTTCAAGTATACCTTATCTCTATAATTTCCTTCCTTATGAATAGGACCGTATCTCTATAAATATTTTTGATAAAGAATTTAGAAAATATCATTTTAGGATTAGTTAAAAATTTGTTTTTATCTCTTTGTATTTTTGTAGAGATTTACTTTGATTTGATTAAGATTGATGTGATTGAGTTTGTTTCTAAATTTAATTATTAGGAATAAGATTAGGATTGCTTTGTAATTCCTACTCTATATAAAGAAGGGTTAGGGATTTTTCTTGTCATTGAATCTCATTCCAATAAATTTTTTTTCTAAAATTCTTCGATGTAGTATCAAAGCAGGAACAGTCCTAGTTCGACCCTCTCTCTCCTACATGCAGTCTCCTCCGCATGTTCTCCTTTGTGCGCACGCCATCGCCGCACTTCATCTCTGTGCCTGCAGCACACAAACACATGGGACTATCTAACCACCGCACCTCTATGCATGGATCTTCTACCTTTGCGCGTAAGCCATGCACGTGCTATCCTCTCCAGTTTACTTCCGCATAACTAGAGCATCTATTGTCTCTCCTGAGGAGAAAGACCTCCTCTGCTAATGCCATGGTTGTAGCCCCTACTGCTTCTCCAGACCAAGGTGCTAGGGCTTCTAATTCAGCATTTGGCTTGTCAACTAAAGTTGATTACAAGACTTTGAGCAAGATTCTCCCACCTCTACCACTACATGCTTGGGAACATTTCCCTATGTGTGGCCACTACTACTACTAGGGCCATTGTATGTGTGGTAGCTATTACTACTACAACTATTGTAAGGCCACTACTTCTACTTCAGCCCAACGCCTATTGTCTTTGGCCACTACGATTATTGTGTCATGCTACTACTTTGCCACAACAACTAGTATTCTATGGCGACTGCTACTTCTCCTACAGTCTGCACGATTTTGTGCTCCAACTACCTACATTAAGGGGGAGTTCTCGTTTTGGATGCCTCCTTCAAGTTGGACGTTATTCACTCCAACTTGGGAGGAAGTGTTAAAGAGTGTAGGAAAGATCATTTTCAGATTAGTTAAAAAGTTATTTTATCTCTTTCTATTTTTATAGAGATTTGCTTTGATTTGATTGTAATTAATGTGATTGAGTTTGTTTCTAAATTTAGTTAGTAGGATTAGGATTGGGATTGCTTTGTAATTCCTTCTCCATATAAAGAGGGTTAAGGATTGTTCTTGCCATTGAATCTCGTTCCAATAAATTTTATTTTCAATTTATTTGACAACTTTCATACCCCTCTTTGTTCTGTGTGCTCAAGGGTCTTCATTCTGTTGAGGCTGCCTATACCGCAGCAACTGGGCAGTGGCAAAAATTGGTAGGTCTAGCAAGGCTTTGGCAAGTTCTGGGTGAAGACAGCAATAGCAAGGTAGCTCCAGTGAGGGTTCCGGAAATTCCAGATAGATCTCCAGTGAGGCTATGGCTAGTTTTTTTGTCATTTTCACCAAGAAGACCCTTGACAATGGCTGCGGCCGTAAAGGGACTCAGTACAAGGCCTCATTGCCCTGAAGCAAGGGACCAGAGCCTCAATCCAACTCAGCAAAAGTCAGGTCTACTAACGGGCATGTGACTAGCGATGAATATTGCAGTGGCAGCCATCTGGCAACTACGACAAAGGTCAAGTGGGTTAGTTGAAATTTGCCTTTTAACTCCATTTTGTTGATCCGGTGATTCAAAACTTGATTCTTGTCTGTTTTTCCTTGCAATTTAGCCCTCATGAATTGGTTCAAGTTCATGCTTTGATTTTTTAAGGTGTTGATTTGCATTTTCAGACCTCTTAATCAGTTACTTTTGTCAAGGGAGGCCTCTGTCTCAAGTATGGATGGTGGCATCTAGGAAAAAGTTGACAGTAGGCTGATGAAAGGCCAGCATAATCTGAATGTTCAGATCAATGCCATGAAGCTGACCAGAGATGATCATCAACCCTGTTCAGCTATGGCAGAGATGGCGATTGGAAGCAGAGGTCGTGTCAGATACATCTTTGGTACAAAGGAGCTTGTACCTACAGATAAATCCCAGGAAAAGTGGCATCTGGAGGGCATTCGGGTGCAGGCATGAATAGTTAATTCCATGTCATCTGAGATCTAGTCACTGATCTTGAGGAAGAAAATAGTCATGTAGGTGGCATTGGAGATGTATGGACAAAAGGAGGTGTAGCCTACCACCTTATACAAGAGATTCTACAATTTCCACGAAGGAACCATGATTATAGCAAGCAAACTATTATGGAGCCCTGAAATCTAAGTGGGAAGACTTGGATTATTATGTAGACGATATGTAGTCATGGCTGGATGATTAGAAGATTTTCTAGGATGGACAGTGGAAAAACTATATGCTTATTTGCCCGGGTGGCTTGAACCCAAAATTTGAAGCTATGAGAAGTTTGATCCTAAATTCTAAAAAGATACCAAGTATCGAAGAAGTGTATATTCAGATCAAGGCTAATGAAGAGTGACAAAGCATGATGAACTCCAAGGCTAACATGATGACATTGGATCATTCTGCATCTGTCAGTCATGGTACAACTGGAGGCAAAAGGTCACATGATGGTGTTAAGCTTAGCAGAAAATGCACCCATTGTCTCAAGAACATACAGTTGATTATTGTTGCGATCTTCATGGAAGAAGAGGCAGGGATTAGGAAAGACAAAGCAGAAGAGTAAAGATCATGGTTAAAGTGGTCAGAATAGGAAGCTCATTCCTTCTACCCCCCCACCACACCCAACCAAAAAAAAAAAAGAATAGGACGTTCATTGCAGATATTGCCTCTGAAAGTGCAAAGTGCTGGAAATCATAGAGGCAGAAAAGTTGTGTGAAGCCAACTCTGAGAAATCTCACCATAGACTAGTTCATAAGTTGCAGGGGATGTTTCCTAGATTCATCTCCTCCAAAGACAGATCATCTAAGACCGGCAATCTCAATCAACCTCTTGTAACAAAGGTAATGAAAATTCCAATGCTCATGTAAATGAAAGAATTGTAGATAGTGATGCCATAGATCATGCCCATAGTGATGCCATGCAATGGGTAATCCCAAATTGTTTTATCATTATAAGCTTGGTTATGGAAAAGACCACAAGGCTTTAGCTTGTGGTTCAAGTGAGGCTTTAGCATGTGGTTCAAGCATAGTGGTAGCAGGGAAAGAAAGTATTACTCTTCTTGATCCTTTTTTCTCTTAGTGGTGCTTTACATGTGCTTGGTCTACCATTAAATTTGTCATCTATCAGCAATATTACCAAGAAATTGAATTGCATTTGATATTTTATAAAAATCGAGCTGTCTTGCAGTATTAGGGGCTTCAGTTGCTAATGGGCTATACAAGCTTCCTATGAGAATTGACCAGCTTCTATAGCCATTATGGCTCTGCTCCTCAAAGTCATAATTGCGGACTGGATTAGACTGAGTTGTGGCATGATAGACTAGGGCATTTGAGTTTTCCTACGCTACAGAGTTGTTTCCTTTTCTATATCTTGGAATGTGAACTCCTTGCAGTGTAAAACTTTTTAATTAGCTAAACTTGTCTTTTCTGAAAAGATTCAGTTGGCTAAGCATGCTTGTCCTACTTTTCTTAAGTTGGAGAATAAAAGTACTGCTCCTTTTTCATCCTCACATACATATTGTTAGAGAATTTAGGAAAAAACATTTAAAGATTAATTCAAAGTTGTGTTTTATCTATTTCTATTTTTAGATGTTTGATTTAATTAGGATTGAGTTTGTTTCTATATTTACTTGGTAGGATTAGGATTGGGATTGGGATTGCTTGTAATCCCCTCTCTATATAAAGATGGGTTAAGGTCTTCTCTTTCCTAATAAAAATTCTATTTCTAGAATTCTCCAACATGGTATCTGTTGCAAATCGCGCAAGGAGTGTGGAGGCTCCCTTGTGCATGGGAAAACAGTCCAAGGAGGACTGTCCACATGAATCAAGGAGAGAGAGTGTGGGCAGCAGTAGCAGCAACCGGCCGTTGCTGCGTGGAGGTCGGCCTTGATGGTGTGGCCGGCTATGTGGAGAAGAGAGAGAGAAAGGAGATGAGCCTTAGATGAATAGGAAATATTATTGATTGACTCAAAATAAATTACAAGGGAAAGACTCTCTTTTATAGAGAAAACATATCCCAAGAATAGGAAACAAATCCTATCTCTAAAAGAGGAAAGATTTTATCTCTAAAACAAATCAAATCCCAAACTAGTTTCTTAAAACAAATCTACTAAAAATAGCAAACTTAACACCTAAACAAATAACCAAAATTAGTCCCTTTAGACCTCTAGCCACTGGCCCTATGGGCCCCTGACAGCCTGGCACATGGCCTGCTAGTTGCCACGTGGCATCTTTTATTCCCAACAGTATCAAAGAGGGAAAGGTCCCAAGGGATCCCCTACAACTGGCCCCCTCCTACACGCGGAACCTTCTCTGCATGCTTCTGCTTCTCACATGCGCACAGCACATGTGCTACTCCATCGTGCGTACACCACACGTTTCTTCCTACCCACAACACATTCATGCGCAGGCCTATCTACCCATTGCACCTCTACGGATGGGTCTTCTTTCTTCAAACGCAGCCCATGCACACACTATCTTCTCCAATTTACCTCCACTGAACTAGGACATCTACGATCTCTCATAAGGAATGAGACCTCCCCTTTACTGCTGCCATGGTTGTAGCCCCTACTGTTTCTTTAGACCGAGGTGCTAAGACTTTTGATCCAGCATCTGGCTTCGCAACTAAAGTTGATAACTGGTGGAGACTATGAGCAAGGCTCTCCTACCGCTACTATTTGCTTGGAAACATTTCCCCATGTGTGGTCGCTACTACTGCTATGACCATTGTGTGGTCGTTACTTCTACCACAGCCTTTGTATTCTACTGCTACTTTGCTACAACAACAAATACTCTACAGCAGCTACTACTTCTACTGCAGTCTACATTGCTCTATGCTCCTCCATTCGTCTACATTAAGGGGAAGTTCTTAGCTTGCATGCCTCCTTCAAGTTGGACATTGTGCACTCCAACACGGGGGGGAGAGAGTGTTAAAGAATTTAGAAAAAAGCATTTTAGGATTAATTAGAAGTTGTGTTTTATCTCTTTCTATTTTTAGAGATTTGATTTGATTAGGATTAAGTATGTTTCTATATTTAGTTAGTAGGATTATGATTAGGATTAGGATTGGAATTGGGATTGCTTGTAATCCCCTCCATATAAGGTCTCTTTTCAACAATTCTCATTCTAATAAAAATTCTAGTTCTAGAATTCTCCAACACAGACGTTTGGGGACCTTAAGGCCTTGTATAGTAGAGGATTGAATCGGGCTACTATCCTATGTGTCATGGTTAACCACTAGAGACTATCATCCCCTTATCACATCAACTTCCACTATCACTTATACATATCAATTCATCAATCACATCTACCTCCACTAACTAACTTCTAATACAAATAAAAACGAAAACCACTTACAAAATATCTACTCAACCATTACATCTACCTCCACTAACCCACTTTCATACTAATAAAAACAAAAACTACTTATAACATATCTACTCACCCAACATATCTATCCCTGCTAATCTACTTCCAATACAAATAAAAACAAAAATCAATAACATATCAACTCAACTATCGCATCTATCTCCTCTCTAACCTTCCACTTACCCACCACTCTCAATTCTTACAATTTCTTAAACCTTGACCATTGTTAAGCCTTAAACCTCTGCTAAACAAGGTCTAAGACTATTAATGGTTTTCAATATTTTATTACCAATATCCTATTACCTTTGTGGATGATTGGTCTCAACGTAAATTTGTGTTTGTGATGAAAAACAGGTGTAAGGTCCCCAAGATTATATAATTTCTTGTTAAAATGACTGAAAAACCAGCTTGGTGCTCAAGTAAAGGTCCTCAAATATTAT
The DNA here is from genome assembly GCA_037157565.1 of Thalassia testudinum. Lineage (NCBI taxonomy): Eukaryota > Viridiplantae > Streptophyta > Magnoliopsida > Alismatales > Hydrocharitaceae > Thalassia > Thalassia testudinum. The sequence continues at coordinate 1,748,983 of JAZHRO010000038.1, forward strand.
TACCAGAGAGAACAACTTGGCAAGTCCCTAAATGATTTTCAAGATAGAGGCTTTATTCACGAGATTTCATGCAGCTATACCCCTCAACACAATAGTTTGGCCCAGCAGAAGAATAGACAGTTTTGATGCTATGTGGGCTTTATTATTTCAAAGAAATATAGCAAAAAGATTTTGGATTGACGTTCTTACCGGTGCTTTTTTGGTTAACTGGATGTCTTGGTGGGCCATTGGTGGCAGGACTCCCATGTAAATGTTAATGCCAAACAAAGCCTCATTTGCTCCAGCACCCAAGTGTTTGGGTGTTTATACTTCATTAATAACATCTCTTTAGGATGTAGGAAATTGGACTCATGGGCAATTTAAGGTATGTTTCTTAGGTACTCATCTTCTCAAATAGGGGGTATACGTTGTTGGATCCCCAAACTGGAAATAGATATGTTAAGGCGATACCACTCTAGGTTAAAATATTGCATATTTGAACACATGCAATGGAAGTCAATTTATGCACGTGCTCACCAAAATTCACCTGGATGTTGCGTCCAGAATTCTCTGTTATCCCAAGAAAAATCCTGGAGAAGGGATGTTCAAAAAGGGAAATGAATTGACTATTAAAGGGTTCATAGATACAGATTGTGTAGCATTTGTTGATGACAGGTAGCCAACCATGAGCTATTCTATTTATCTAGGCGGCAACCTATCATCTGAAGGAGCAAATAGCAATTAGTGTGCATCTCGTCTAGCGCTGAGGCTGAGTACCAAGCAATGGAACTAGGAATTATGGAGATGTTGCTGTTGAGAACTACCCCCAGTGATATAGGTATTTAACCCAGGATGCCAACGAAGCTATATTAAAACAATAAAGTGGAAACCAACCTGGTGAACAATTTAAGTGCTCCATTAACACACCAACAGGTTGAGTTAGAAAGGCACTTCATTAGGGAGAAAATTGACTCTAGGAAGTTGTCTTACATTAAATTTGAAGATCAGGATACAGAGATTTCTACCAAAAGAATTCTCATGATCCAATTTGAGAAGAATATGGATAATTAGGGCATGTGCTCTACACCCACTTGAGGGGGAGTTTTGAGTGACCTTAAGTAAACAAGTATATAAAATAGGTGTAAGTTTGTGTACACTGCATCTCTAAATATTGCAACACCCTGGTTATGTGTGTTAGTGAAAACAAAACCCTAGTTGTCAATGGGTGCAAGGGCTTGCATCTCCATGGTCTTTCCCTTCTGTTGAGAAGGATTTCCACATAAATTGGTGACCTTGTGTGATCAAGGTCTGACAATACGGAGAGGATTTATATTCTTGTCACGAACCAAGCATTAGTATCAGACATTATTTTCCAATTTTGTGCAGATGCAATGTAGAACATCCTACTAGAAGCCACTGCACTTGAGAAAAGGATACAAACATATGAGAGAGATGACTACTCGTAAAAAATTACAAGAATATTTTGAGATAAATGAAAATTAACTGAGTATATAATCAAAGTGATAAAAATTAAAAAAATTAAAGAATTAAAAAAAAAAACCTTCAGTAGATGGCTAGGGAACTCAAAAACAATCCAGATAAACTAACAGCAAACGAACTTGCTAGTTAGAGAGGATGAGTAATTAGCACAATGTACTTTGATACACGTTGCTGCATAATCATGATGGAATGCCATCAATCAGCAAGGTATCCCTTGTTGCTGGCTCAAAATGGATAGTCCCTCTTTTTTGAAAATAGAGAAACCCTTCGACTGACACTTTGAAAAGGACAAAACCTAAGAAGATAAAGCAAGCATGGCCAGACTTTTGGAGCTAACATTCACACGAGGAATGAAATCAATAGCAGAAGCCTGAGCTTTCTAGCATTTTTCTTTGCTATTCACCATACATACGAGTATGTATAGAAGCAGTGTATATTCCTTGCAATTTAATATGAACGCACACATAATTGAATTGTGGTCAATGGCATCCCAAATCCAAAGGTGGAAGTTACCGAGATGCCGGGATGGGAGGCCATGCATTGTGAAATCACAAGTATTTTGACAAGAGACAAGAAATCTGACCACAGATTACATGACATAAAGCTAACTACTGCATTTACATTTTCTTGCTTCTTCATGGCAAGATATATGCTCCTCCGATAGAAATTTTTTTCCCTTCAAGTACATGCCTAACAGTAACAAGTTGGCAATTACCTGCAAGAAAGTTATCTGCTTGTAGCTGAGAGCTTTACTCCTTACACGTGGATTTGTACCATCCTGCAGGATATGAATACTTTGAGTCATTTGGACAAAACTCGCAGAAAGTAATAGATGGATATAACAAGTGGAACACAATCATGCAACCATACCTGAGATATGAACAGTGGAAACTTCAATGCCACTTTGTCATGATATCTGCAAAAAGATCACATGGTGTTGAGAGAAGAATGTTGTTGTTAGGTAATTGGATAATGAGAGATCCAATTACATATTTTAGTCCCACATAGTAGAATGGGAAGGAGAGAGGTGTGTGGTGAACTGATAAATACGTATTCATTCATGATAAAATGCCTACTTATGTTAATTCTTAAACTTAACATTGCATATAGTATTGTAAATAATGCATAACATTCATTACATTACATTTAGGATAATTCGCATAATTTGTATATTAATCTTTACATTTTGTGTGGCCAAGGGATAATGTGACATCTTTACAGGTTACGGATGAAAAATCTGACTATAAGGATAGATTCGGAATAACGATCACAGTCCGACAACGCAAAAATCATCTCGATCCGACATCCGTAGCAGTCCCAACAAAGGAACGAAGATGGACAGCCCAGATGACCGCAGCACCTGCCTTGCCTCAAGAAGAGATCCCAGCCGTTAGATCTCAATCCAACGGCTAACATTCATCACTGCTCGCCGCTTAACTGCAAAGGAGAAGGCCTGATGAGATCTCGACCATTGGATCTTCATCCAACGGTCGAGATCGAGGATGCAGCAGCTCTTCAGATCGGCAAACCAGCGCCTTGCCACATTAGTAGCGCGCCCGCCTCTCAAAGAAGAGGCGCGGGTTCAAGCAGCGATTCGCCGCAACCTCGTCGACACCAGCGAAATTGGACTGCTCGATCTCAATCGAGCAGTCAGGATCTGCACGTGTGGATGGACGCTCGCAGAGCGTCCATCCGCGCGATTGCACACAACAACCGGGTGCACTTTGAAGAGCAATCCCAACGCTTCATCCACAATAAAGCAGCTGGTGTCCTCTCCCGCCAACGAGCGCATGCGATTCAAGTGTAAGCGCACGATGTGCGCGATCCCAATCGCGCGACCTCCACTCGATCCGCGTCATCCACCCACAATCCAACGATCATCACGTGACCTGCAAACCTTCCAGCACCTTCCAACTGCATTGCGCAAAGACGCTAGTGCTAAGCGCACGATGCGCACGCGCGTGCACTGCCCTACGCACAGCTATGAGAGGGAGTGCGCATGCAACGCGTGTCTTGCACGCTGTATTTAGTGCATGGCCGTGGAGGACCCCTCCCTGACACCTATATAAGCCCACCTACACCTCCCCATTGGCCATCATTTCTACCTATGCTATTCCCATCTATCCAAGAGCTCAAGAAGCCTACCAAGCTCCCAAAAGCTCCATTCCCAAGCTCTAAGGGCACCCTATTAGTGTAGAATCCTATCCCTCCACCAAATATTCATCCCACATCACATCCCCTTCATAGGGAACCTCAAAGCTATCTCCTCACCTCCATTCAGGTAGACGATCACCTCCACCTCCTCATCACCATTCCCACAAGCTTGGCGAAGCTTTCCTCTACCCGGATTCGTCTTACACCTCACCCCCGATGTCCAGCATCTCTTCTCCTCCATCCAAGCTGCCGCCAAGCACCGTCGCCTCGCCAGACATCCATTTTGAGAGATTTCCTCTCACCTCTCTCTTTTAGTTTGCTTAGCTTATTGTAATTGTAATAAACATTATTTCATCTCAAGTTATCAAGTTGTGTTTCATCTCTCTACTCTCTTTATTCAGTTTGCTAGTGGTTTGATCATTCTCCTAAAATACCAAAAAAATAACAAAACCTTAAAAACACCAAAAAGAAACAAATCGAAATGCGGATTTCAAGAAAACAAACGTCACCTCCCTGTGTTCGACCCGGGACCCCCTTTTGAGTTTCAGTAAATTTTATTTGATAGCGAATTTTGCAACTACGACAGGTTTTCCAAAAACCTAACTTTTCCTCGCGAAAACACGCCCATCATGGACTATATAAAGGCCCTTGTAACCCCCCCTCCCATTTGTCTTTAAACATCCAAAGATCATGCCCATAGAGGTGCTTCTTGTGTGGTTTTCTCCCCTTTTTGTGAGAGGGATTTCCACGGAAACCCAAGTGTTTCATATGTGGTGCTTTGATATTATTTTGTTCGTTTTATTTAGATTATTTATTTTAAAATGTATCAGATCACACGTCATTCTTGGGTTTTATCACTGCTTATGATTAATGATGTTCAATGCATACATCATTATTTTCATTATTTTTGAGTTTTTTTATCATTATCCGTGTCTCCATGTTCTTATTCTTCTTTATGAGTTCTTGGAGGCATCAATAAGAGCTGTTGCAAGGCCAATGGCGCTCAAATCAGATCACCTCTATCACACCCCTTAGATCTGAGATCAAAAGTAGTAAGTATGAGGTCTAGATCTAAGCAATGGGATTCTTGATTGAATTTAGCGATGGCAACGTGGAATTAGATGTGTGTGGAAGCAGTAGCAACAAAGACCCCCCTTCCATACAAGGAGAAGGGGTTATATTTCCTCGCCAAAGGACGACGAGATTTGCAGTGGCGTTGAAAATGATCAGATCAGGCAAGGGTGGATTGCAGATCAAGTGTTGTGCGTCGATTGTAGATCCAAGCACGACACGCTCAGATCCTCGTGTACAACATTTCGATCGGATTGAAGAGACTCCTCCCTCAACATCTCCGACAAGGAGGCATGAAGAACACAAAAGAGACCATCAAAACCACGAGGCCAACGCCAACACTGTGATCGCGCCAACTTCACACTGCCACTGCGATGAGGATGAGTATGAGACGATTCCTACTGGACTCAGACACACAAGCACTGTCAAGACTCTCATGGGAGCTGACCCTAACCCCCCTTCCTAGCAACCAACGAGCACAGCACCTCCCCTATGTTAGGCACCAACACCCACCTTCTCACCAATCAACATGTAGGAGTTGTCACGATGTTGATCGGTAGCCATCGACGGCGAAGAGGAGAAGGTCCATGGGCCAGACGGTGGCCCACTAAGGCATTGTAGGAGGAGCATCCCCTCGGGCTCGAGCTCCTCAGCAAAGTTGTAGAGCCACACGTTAGACGTAAGGGTAAGCTCGATGTTGCAAGTGATCCTAGAGGGCCATTCATCACTATTCTCGCCAAAGAGGAGTGGAAAGGAGAGCTAGCTACGACAAAGCTTGAAGACACCAAAGAGGCTCGAGGAGAGCAAAAGGTAAAAAAAAGAAGGGAAAAAAGGAAAATGATGAATAAAAAAAAGGAACATTTTGAAGTGGAAGAGAAGAGAGAGAGAAGCTCTTCTCTAGTTGCTTTCTTCTCCATATAATTTTTTCTCCCATACGAGTATGGGAGAAAGGAGTGTAAGTGAGAGAGTCTATTGTGGACCCTATATTAGGGAGACTTATTCTTCGAGGTCCCCACATGAGAGCTCATTGGTTCCTATATGAGAGGAACATATTCCTAGTCCCTATATAAGAGAAATCTACTGAAAGATTTCCATATTGTAGAGGCTTACTTCAAGTTTCCATATGGGAGAAGCCCAGTCTCGAGGTCTTCGAGGCAAATACCCACTTCTGAGATCTCCAATGGAGAAGGCACCAGCACCATTTGAGGTTTCTATAAGAGACACCAATTAGAGCCAACTTCAGCAATTCATCTACCAGACCCCGACCTCGCTGATGTGTCGTCATCAGCACACCCGCTTACATGCAAGAACGAGTATGCACCTATCGTCATTCTCCTAGAGGAGAGCCATGACCTAGTTGCACTAGTTGAGAGTTGTGTTCTACTTATGAGAGTAAGCAATTATGTTGTAAAACCTAAGCATTGCATCCTCCAGCTTGAGTGGGAGTGTTGAGAGAGATGAATGTTGTTGTTGGGTAATTAGATAATAGAAGATCCAACTACATATTTTAGTGCTACATAATGGGGTAGGAAAGAGAGGTGTGTGGTGGCCTATATAAAGGCCCTTGTACCCTCCATTTGTCTTTGAGAAGAAACATTGAAAGATCATGCCCAGAAGGATGCTCCTCCCATGATTTTCTCCCCTCTTCGTGAGAGGGGTTTCATATAAATCCAAGTGTTTCATATATGGTGCTGTGCTCTAATATTATTTTGTTTGTTTTACTATGATTATTTATTTTAACACATGGCAAGCAATTTCATTTTATTAATAGCATGATCTTTCGAAGAGACATAAAACAGGAAAAAGGTTCTCCTAGGATCCATTCTGTGCATTGTCATGCAGCACTTCTACTAGCACAAGAAAACCCTTCTTGCCTTTATTCCACTTTAAGCAATTTCTTTCAACCTAAAATAATCTTGGCATCCGATATGTGAATTTTGTTATGAAAGTTAAACCACAGAAATCGAAGGTGTAAACTAGATAAATAGAAAAGTGGAAAACGGCAAAAAAACAAGCATCCAACAGCAACTAGAGGTGCATCCAACCCAATGATAACAAGGTGTGAGTTTTCCAACCCATCCTAGTACCTAACCCAAACCATAAAAATAGGATAGGGTGGGTCTGATTAGATCAAATTGTTAACCGGCAAAATTCATGTATTTTTTTATATCTTTGCTATTTAGTATAAAAATAATCAACTCATGATGACACATAATCAAATTATGTAGATTCAATAAAAAAAAAGTAAAAAAGGGAATTTAAGCAAAAAGAAAAGAAAGATCAACTCTTATAAAATGAAACATGCTATTGCCAAAATGTGATAAAAGAATTTGAAACCACAGTTGACTAAAGTATTGTATGTAAGCTACAACTATGGTGTTGGAATAAGGAGGGGTTCAGTGAAAGTAGGTGGGATGTGATATTGCGAGGGAATTTAGGGACATGGGAACAAGGCAAGCTAATTTGGGGAATTGGATTAGGAATTTCAAGATATAATATGCTTAAGGAGGATATCTAGAAAAAGTATCTATGAGTCACAAATTGGGTCAAGTTGGGCTTCTCCTCCAACTCAACTCAACCTGTTTTTAATGGGTTGATCAAAATGCAACCCAACCCATTGAAACTCCTAACCCAACCCAATTTAATAGAGTTGAGGCAGGCCATGTTGCAAGTTGAACCCAATATGTGTGCACTTGTAACAATAACAATCACCAAGACTTTTCCTACATTAAGGGGTTATCTACATGGAATTTTTGTCTCAACTCAAATCAATTCTAAGTCAATCCATAACTAATATACAAATAACCAAGATTGTGCTCAATAGTTTTTTTGCATTATAATCACCAGTAATCTCCACCTTAGGTTCTCCAAGTTTCTTAAGATGACTATAAATCGTCTCAAGATCCATCTTCTCATCCAAGGCAAAAATCTAATTACGTGTTGACTGATATTGAGGATATAACCCCAATAAGAACTTCACTACCTGCCACCTCTCATGCATGGCAATCTGCTTGTCGTAGTAGCCTGGCTTGAAAATCTCAAGCTCCACAAATAGTGCCTCCATATTCGCGTAATATTTATCAAGATAGAGATCCCCTTAATTGGTTGTCCGATACAAGCATAAATGTCGGTGATACAGGTGTTGCTAGACTTCTTGGAGTACCTGTTCTCCAAGGAATCCCACATCTCGAATGTTGACTTCTTGTAGAGCTTGTTTGAGGCAATGTATGGATCGACTAAGTTCATCATCCAATTCATCATAAGATAATTATCTTTCTCAAGCTTCTCCTCCAATGATTCCTTGACATCAGGGGCATCTTCAAGCAACACGTAGAGCTTCTCTTGTCTACCGACAAATAACTTGAATGCCCTAGCCCATAGGACATAGTTAGAAATGCCTTAGAGCTTGATGGTCATCCCCTTGACGATCACCTTGCCCTTGCTTGTCGACACCTGGGCCTCGTTCTCCACCATCTTCTCTGAACAACAAACCTCCCCCTACTTCTATGCTCCACGTAAGGCGTCAAATACAATAACGAGAGGATTCACCAGGAATCCCCTACTCGACTCCTTGGGCCTTGCGTACGGTGCCAAGGTCTTTCAAGGAGTTCTTTGAGAGAACTCCCACGCCATATGAAGAAGCCACGGACAACATGGCCTAGTGGTGACGCATGAAGGGTTCACGCACAAGAGATTCTTTCATGCGTGGACTTCTCTCTTTTCTTTCTTCCACGCATGCTCTTAGATCCCGGGGGAACTTGCTCTGATACCATGTGAGGATTCGCAACGAAAGCAAGGCAAAGTTGGTGCATGGAGATCCAACACGTGGTGGTGTGTGGAAGGGGAGAGAGAGTTGGCAACAAGGGGAGTTGAAGAAGATGGAATTTTATTAATGCAACTCAATTTAATAACATAGTAATACCTCTCTATATATGGAGAGATAATTGTTGTTCTAAATAAGGAAAACAATAAATAAGATCCAAATCAATCTCTAAAAATAATAAGAGATAATTGACTAAAACAAACTCTAATTATCCTATAAAAAAGGTGCCATAATCGACAAAACTTGACCTTTAAGCAAACTCCTAAAACCCTAGAGCTGTCAAGCCTTTATTAGACCCAAAATCATGACCACCACCACGTAGCTACTATGCCACGTGGACCGCCATGTGGCATTATTCCTTCACAGTGGGAAAGAATGAAACATCTTATTCCAAAAAGAAACCCTAACCTCTCTTACATAGAGTAGAGGGGATACAAAAATTGTGTATATGTCCATAAAGAAATAGAAAATAGAAAAGAACTAAAATAACAAGACTCTACACTCCGCCTCAAGTCAAAGCATAGATAACTATCAAGTCCAATTTGTCACATAAGAACACGTCTCTTTTTTGTTAGCACTTTCATGAGAATACTAGCATACTAAAGTTTAGAGGGCACATGAGGAGTAGCTATTTTCCCTTTCATTACGGCATCTCAATTAAAGTGACAATCAATCTCAATGTGCTTTATCCTCTCATGGAGAGGAGCAAACCCAACACTATTATTGTCCAAGTGGAACCTCATGTTGTGGCTACTAGTTTTGAGGCATCCAGCACCAAATACCATCGTCTTAAGAAAGCCTCTTCATTGTTGACTTTTTATTTTTTTCTTTGCATTCATGATATTTATACGAGGCCATAATGCCTTCAACATTTAATTTTTTTCATCAATATATATATATGCATTTTGAGCTAAATATTAATGTTCTTCTAGTTAGGTGACATCTCTGGAACATAGGCTCATCTCAAGTTTCTTGCAGTTGTCTTATAGAGTTGAAATAATTAAAAAATGCGGAAACAACAAATAGCAAAGCATAAAAGACAATAATGGAACGTTTGGGTTTACGTGGAAACCCCACTCACAAGGGGAGAAAACCACAGGAGAAGCACCTTATGAGCATGTTTTCTCTGTATTTCTTCTCAAAGATAAATGGGAGGAATACACGCCTATTTATAGGCCATCATACACTCGAAGTCCACATTTTCCAATGTGGCACTAAACCAACACACAATCCTCTCAACACTCCCCCTCAAGCTGGAGCATGGAATGCTCAGCTTGTAACACAAATAAACCCACTCTACACAGTAGAACAAACAACACTCTAAACTGGTTCTTGCTTGTAGGCGGAAACACAGGCTGGAGCTGCTGGATGAACTGTAGCTAGCTCTAAAGATCTGGTGCCGGTGGCTCCCCGTTTAGTATCCCTGAAATTGGGTCTTCCTCTAAAGACCTCGAAGGTAGATCTCCCTCTCTGGTGTCCATGAAACTGGATCTCCCACATAGAAACCTAAAATGAGTCCTTACTCTGAGGACCTTGAAACTCTAGACCTCCCAGAGTTGGGTTTCTCATGTGGAGTCCAAGAACAAAAGAGACCCCCAAGCGGGGGTGACTACAATAAGCTCCCATACTCCCGCTTTCTCCAATACTCGTATGAGAGAAGATAATAACGAGAAGACAATAAAATCTGAAAAACTAGAGAAGGCTTCTCCAACTCTTCTCATAAAATTCATCATTATCTTTTTTTTTAATTTCTCTCTATCTTTTTCCTTTTCCCCCCTTTTTTTCCTTCGTTTTTTTTCACCATTTTCCTTTTTTTTCACTCCACGTCATTTTTATTCTCCTTTCTTTGTTTTTTTCTTCCCTTCTACACCTTTTCTTTCTATACCTTTATTTTCTTTTTTTTTTCTTTTTAAACCACCCTCGGTTACCCTTAGGGTTCGGGGGGAACCAAATCAACGATGCACAGCAGCTCCTCCCACAGCCAACTCCTGCGGCCGCTCCGGTCGCCACCTCCAACCGCATCCGCTCCGGCTACCATCTTGGCCACGGTCTTTGGGCATCGCATGCTCCGCACACCACCTCGTCTCCATCCGCGCAATCGACTCCGTCTCCATCTCCATCGTCGTCAATGCTGTGCTGTGAGGTCGCGCCGCTTTCACCGGATGCTCCTCGACCATCAGCACCTCATCGGAGGAGAAGCACAGCGCCGTGACCTCTTCCTCGTCCTCGTGGTCGCGTGCGCCGCCTCTATCAAGAACAAAGTCGTCGTTGATGCTCAGATAGGCAAGAGCGTTGCAGCACCGCCTGATGTGGCCTTGCAAACCATTGCACCACTGCTGCATGCACCTCACCGCGCAGATCTACACCTTCACGACCTGCAATGGACCGCATGTGCCCACGCCCAGTCTACGTGGGCCCTCTCCTTCTTGATCACCTTGCTCCTGCTGGACTCCCTCACATTGAGCCATCAGAGATCTCGCATGATCTCTCCTCCTCTTCATCTTCTCTTCAGACGAGCAAAAAACTCCCACGAAAGATAAACTTTGTAATCTAAAAATAATGGAATGATAACCAAGAAAGAACTGCTCTGATACCAAGTTAAAATATGAAATAAAGAGGAAGCATAAATATCAAAGTATAAAGACAATAATGGAACTCTTGGATTTACGTGAAAACTCTACTTACGAGGAGCGGGGAAAAAATCACGGGAGAAGCACCCTATGGCATGTTTTCTCTGTATTTCTTCTCAAAGATAAATGGGAGTACACACCTATTTATAGGCCATCACACACACGAAGTCCACATTTTCCAATGTGGCACTAAACCAACACACAATCCTCTCAACATATAGTCTACACTCGTATGTGCCATGTTCATGCATAGGAGACAGCACCCAAAATCACTAGTTGGCTTCTGCTGAGCTTGTGAAAAACTGAGGAACTTTGACCAGGTAGTACAAACATATTTATCTTCTTTAGTCACAGGATGTCAAGATCTATGACGGGCCTCTATGCAAGATGTATTTCTGTGTTGAAGGTGGAAAGGGGATTAATACCAGATGTAACTAACCTAAATGTAGATAACGATCAAGTGATCAAGTAACTAAAATCATGTCATATATCAAGGTGATTCTAGTGCCTATTGTGGAAAGTTTCCTACAATATATATTCATTCAATATGCTTTTTGAAAGATTATAACCCCAGATCTTTGACGAGTCAAAAACCAAAGGATTTCATTCCATGTTTGCTTATGCCACTAATGTCAAATCCTGCATCTCATTGTTGAGATCAAACATGTACGTAGCGAAGGATTTCCTCCTTGCAATCTGCCCATGATCTGAAGTAGGAGCTTTCTTCCAAGATCATAGACTTCTCTTCATACAGTCCTATTGGTCAATAAGGGGCGCTGGCCCTAGTTGGAGGCCCTAGGGTCAAGTCTAGTCTTGCTTAGAGTCCAAGTTTTTTATTTTTAGTGTGGTTATGTGGGTTTTAGTCAAGTTGTTAAAGGGATTTGTTCTTTCCTATTTTAGGAGATTTGATTGGTGAGTTTTCTTTATTTAGATATTAGGATTATCTCTTTATATAAAGAGATACATATGTAATCTTTTCTTTAAGTTAAATGCATTAATATTTACAACATCTTCTCCAACTCCTCTCCTCTCTCTCATTGTTCATGCGTGAACAGTCCACGCTTGGACTGTTGAGTGCTCACACCAACACACTAAGAAGCCTCCATGCTAGCGCAACCTCCACATGGTATCAAAACCTTCAATCTAGGCTCCTTGGTGTGCACATATTCGGGAGGAAGAGTTCACGCACAAAGGAGAACTCTCTCTTGTGCGTGCACTCTTCATGTCAACGACAAGGCCACACGTGCATGGCTTTCTTCTTTGATGTGGGAATGTGCTCAACGAATTCCTTGGATCTTGGCACCTTACGCAAGGCCCAAAGGATTTGTGGGGATTCTCAACAAATCCTCTTCCCACCACATCCAACGCCTTGCACAGAATAGGAGGATTGTAGAATGAGGAAGATGGCCAACATCGAGGCCACGTTATCGACAGGAGAAGGCAAGGTGATCATTAAGCTTCAAGGTGCTTCCAACTACATCTTGTGAGTCCATGCGTTCAAGATACTCGTTGGGGGCCAAGACAAACTTAGTATTCTACTCGAAGAAGCACCTGAATAGAAAGACGAAGCTAAGAAAAAGAAGCAAGGGAAGGAGAATTACATAGTGATAAACTGGATGATGAATTCAGTTGATCCATCGCCTCAATCATGCTACATAAGAAGAGTGCTTATGAGACTTGAAAGGCCTTGGAGAAGAGGTATGCCTAAAAGTCAAGTAATGCATGTATCACTGGCTTCTACACATGCATATAGAAATCCAATCAAGGAGACCTTTCCTTAACAGATTACTACACGAAGATGAAGGTGCTATTAGAGGAACTAGACGTCTACGAGCCCATCTGTTGTGATAATAGGGGGAGACACATGCTTGATGGTAGGCGACCAAGTTCTTGTCAAGGTTACATCTCCGCTACCATTCAGCACGCAATCAGATTCTTGCAACAAACGAAAAGATGAATCTTGAAACCATCTTTAGCTGCCTGGAGAAGATAGAGGTCCCGAAGGTTGAGGTTACTTCAAAGAGTAACAACTCCGCACTTGCTATTCCAGAGACCAATGTGGGGCGTGGGAGATGACGTGATTGGGGCCTAGGCCTAGGCTGCGTCTACCCTCCATGCTAATATTATGGACATACCAACCATCCACAGGATAGATGTTGGAACAGGCTTAGGAGCTCTTACCGTAGGGCTACTAGCACCTCACGTGTAGATTCTCTCAAGCCTGCTAACTTTAAGAAGATTCTGGCTATGTTTCAAGAAGAAAAGGAAAAGACGACAGCTGTCGTGACAACTATTGAGGTTGCCACAGAAGCAACGACTTCGAAGGTTGCAAAATGTTACACCATGACTTCTTCAAATGACAAGTTAGAGAGCTCCGAGCTCTAAGAAGAAGAAAAGTGGTAGGACATCTAGCTTCACAAAGTTCAAGAACAAGTCATCATCCTCCCAACCTCGACTTGAAAGGGACTCTGAGGAATAAAATGCCACTTGCTAGTGCCACATGGCAATTAGGCCAAATGGCAATCTTATTGGTTAATAAGGGGTGCTGGCCCTAGTTGGAGGCCTTAGGGTCAAGTTCAGTCTTGCTTAGAGTCCAAGTTTTTCTATTTTTAGTATAGTTATGTGGGTTTTGGTCAAGTTGTTTAGGGAATTTGTTCTTTACTATTTTAGGAGATTTGATTGGGGTGTTTTCTTTATTTAGATATTAGGATTATCACTTTATATAAAGAGATAAATATATAGTCTTTTCCTTGAGTTGAATGCATTAATATTTCCAACATCTTCTCCAACTCCTCTCCTCTTTCTCACCGCCAACTCTCTCCTTCTCTCTCTCACTATTCATGCATCAACAGTCCACGTGTGGACTGTTGGGAGCGCTCATCAACACGCCAAGAAGCCTCCACTCCAGCACAACCTCCACATGATGCTTCTTTCAAAAAAAAATGTCACTTCAAACAAATACTTTCTGAGGGACTTAAACACATGGCTCTTGTTGTATTCCAAATAGAATCACTGCTGTAGGGGGTAATGGAAAAAAAGGACGTACAACTTGCATTGCACAAACTTAAATATGGACTCCTGAAAAATGCCCACTCTAATATCATGATGAATAAATAAATAGCATATATCCAGCAACAAGAATACCAAAGGAGACCAAGATTTAAGTGGAAAACCCTTCTCAAAAGTAAGAGAACGGGGGAAAATACAAACGAAGAGCCCATAAGGGAGGAATATTTTATTCATCTTTATTAAATAACTAAAGGGGTACAAGAGGCATATATATATAGACCACACACCTCTCAAACTCCCATACAGAAGGTGGAACTAAACTAGATAATTGGATCTTTACATGATTCATTAACCCAACATCCAAATGCCCATATCCCTCAACGTTATCAGGGGAAACCACGAAAGAATGAAATGGCATAAACATATTTAAGGTCGCTTGGAGATAGTAGGGGTTAGCATAAGAGCAAAGAAGTATTGGAAGACAAAATTAATCATGATCTAGCTTTTTGGGAGGAAAGTCCTATTACGATTTGAGATGTATATGAAAGGAGGCAGGAATCATTATGGCCAACCTCAATTCAAGTATGGAAAGGCTTGATTTTAGTTTTATTTTTTGGTGTGGATTGGTATCATGTTTACACACATTTTAGATGTATACAAAGTTGAATGCATGTCAAGTTATATTTAGTTAATCCCAAGGCAATATTGCAACAAATTCCATGACTGAGTTAAATCATGCTAGATAAAGTTTAAGGAAAAATTATGAGCAAACAAACCCAGGTTCAAAATGAAAGAAAGCTACAAAGATGATCATTCCTATTAAAAAGTTATTTAGGAGACCATTTATCACATCAATTGTCTACATTATAATAAGTCCTGACTCAGATTCCTGCGATTGATAGTATATCTATTCCTTTGAGTACCTGGGATTGAATTGTGTTGAGAATTGAATGGTTGTTCAGTGTCACATTGGAAACTGTGGCGCTTTGTGTGTGAGTGGTGGCTTATAAATAGGCGTGTACTCCTTCAGTTATTCTTTGAAAAGAAATACAGAGAAAGCATGCCCATTGGGCACTTCTCCCATGATTTTCTTCCCGTTCCTTGTGAGTGGGGTTTCCTCGTAAATCCAAGCGTTCCATGATTATTTTATTGCTTTGATTTATGCTTCACTTAATTATATTATTCAACTTGGTATCAGAGCAGTTCTTTCTTGTGTTTTGTTCTTAAGTTTTATTATTCTTGAGATTTATTATTTGCATCTCCATATTGCCTTCAATTTTGAGATAGAAGGGGAAACCCTAATCTCTCTATGCAAGATGGAGATCCTGTGAAAGGAGATTGCGATGAGGAAGAAGATCTTCACGTCGTGAGAGATCCCGACATCACCGACGTGGTCGCACGTTGGCTTGGGCGATGCTGGACTAAGGGTGTAACCCCCTGTGATCGAGAGAGGGGTTGCGAGAAGAAGGTGGCGAGAAGATTTGCTCCGATGACCTCGTCGAGGCAAGGAAGGAAGAAGGCAGCGACGAAGAGGACATCATCCCCTCGCTGCGGAGACAGCCCTCCAGGCTCCACCACCTGCGTAAACTCCAGAGGCTCACCCTCTTAGACAACTGCATCATGGGGAGGCCCCGTGCACCTCGTCGCCGTGAGGCTCAATTCCCTTAGAGACCTCAATCTGTCCAACAAACCACATTTGTGGCTGAGGCGGAGGAAACAATCGACCGCAAGGATCAGCGTGAAGATCGCAGCGATGGGTCGCAATCAGAAAGATCACCGAAAGATCGCGAGGATAGTGACCGACGCGACGTGCAACTGCTCAGGGCGGTACAGTTCCCATTCGAGAGGACCCCCACGCTGTTGCACAAGGGCTTCACAGCGAGGAGCACATTGATATGGGTCATCATAGGACCCGATGGAGAGATGGAGTTGGTCAGCAGCGTTGGCAACGCTCCGCGAGGGAGGACAACAACAGCAGTGTAGGGTTCCTGGAACCCAAATAAGTGGGTTATTTGCATTTTTATACTGTCAATCTTACCTTGGTAGTTGAAAAAGAAAGGGGTCAGGAAGAGTAAAAAAAAAGAGAAGGAAAAACGATGGTGGAATAAAAAGAAAGGACAAGAAAGAGAGAAAAAAAAAAGAGAGAAAAAAATAAAATAAAATAAAAGATTAAAAAAAAACAAAAAAAGGAAGTTTATATCTAAGAGAAGTGAAAAAGTCATCTCTAGCTTTTCAAGTTTTATTTTTTTTATTATTATTTTCTCCTATAAGAGTTTGGGAGAGAGGAGAAGTGTGGAAGCCATTATAGTCACCCCCATTTGGTAATCCCTTTGTTGCAGTCACAAGGCACGATAAGTGACATCGGGTACCACTACGGATTTGCAGTCCTAAGGCACAATAGCATCTTCCAGCAGTTGAGGTGACATCAGATACTACTACGGACTTGTTTAGTAGATGATCTTCACATGAGAAACCAAACTCTGGGAGGTTCAAAGTTTCAAGGTCTCCAAAAAGAGAGATCCATTTTCGAGGTCCTCAGAAGAAAGGCCCAGTCGATTTCCATGTGCAAGATGTAGCTTTGAGGTCTTCAGAGGAAGATCCAATTTCAGAGATACTGAACGGGGAGTCATCAGCACTAGATCTTCAAAGACAGCTGCAATTCTTTCAGCAGCTCTAGCCTATGTTCCCACCTGTGTAGAGTGGGTCTCTTTGCGTTACAACCTGAGCATTCCATGCTCCAGCTTAAGGAGTGCTGAGAGAATTGAGTGGTAGTTTAGTGACACATTAGAAACTGTGGCACTTTGTGTGAGTGGTGGCCTATAAATAGACGTGTACTCCCTCAGTTATTCTTTGAGGAGAAATACAGAGAAAACACGCCCATTAAGCGCTTCTACTGTGGTTTTCTCCCCACTCCTCGTGAGTGAGGTTTCCACGTAAATCCAAGCATTCCAATGATTATTTTATTGTTTGGATTTATGCTTCCACCTAATTATATTATTCAACTAATTGCTTCCTATTTGGAATTATCTTAAAGGTAAGTTTAGCACCACTATGCAAAAATGAAAACCTTAATCTTAGATTATTTCATATTGAAGACCATTCGAGCTCCAACATGTCCTATGGTTTTCAATGCATGATGCATCATGATGACATGACAACTCTCCTTTTTATATGTTATGGTCATGCTTATTTTGCATGTTAATAAAAGTAAATATTAAATTCACATGACAAAGGAAGCAAATATGAAAAGATGCCATACTTTAGCACAGATCGAATAGTCCTTTCCAGATAATCAGGACGATTGCATGCCATCACCACAACCGCAGCTACAGGAACCTGACATTTACCAAATTCTACGTGCTGATGCATTATAATTAAATTCCCAAGTCAAGAATTTAAATAACAGAGCAAGTCTGTGAGTAATAGGGCTTTTTTTTTTTTGGAGAAAGTAATAAGGCCAATATTTGCACCTTCAGTTCACTAATCATGCTCCGGGCACCTTTTCCTGCACTCAGAAAGCAGCAAACCAAAGCACAAGTTAATTTTTCAGGGTGAATTGCATGCTGAAAGTCAAGGAGTTTGTGGGTTTTCAAGTGAAAAATCAAACAATTATTTAACAAAATATCAAAATGTCTCTATCACTCGGAGAATAGACTTATTCCACCTCTTAAGTGGAATAAACTTATTCTGGAATTGAGAGGCTTATTCCAGATTTCTCAATTCAGGAACAACTCATGGAAAACAAGGACTAAACAAGCTTACTCTTGTAAACAAACACTGCAATAGAAAATAATTGTGAAAGTGAACAGTTGAAAGAGTGTATACAAGAAGAGAAGAAGATGCAGAGTAAAGAAAGGAGATACAGAAGTAAAAAGAATGTGCAAGGAGATAAATAAAGGAATACTCCCAAGGCAACCAAAAATATCCTGAAAATTATGTGAGACAGTCCAAATGCTAGCTTTTTTTTTTGGTCAAATGAATTCCTAAGAAAAAAATTACAATCTTTATGATGCACCCTTGAGGCATGTCATGGGAATCTCCAGAGCCAAAGTCCTACTTATGTTTTGTATTGCTTCATAGAGGGCTCATGATATTGCTCCATAGGATATCTTGTAGAAAATATTGAAGAAAGGAGATTGCTGGCAATTACATCATTAAGGGATATGTACGTAGAACCTGCAACTTGCGGACTACTTTACTTTAATTACCATCAATCTGCACCAATGATTGATTTGAATCCTTACCTCTTTCCTTTTGTGTGCGTTTATGAAGCACATCCAAAATCGTGCATGCTTTTTATACACAATAGTTGGAGAAAATGGCAAGCATTATTTTTAAATAAAACCTTACACATCTTTACACGAGAAGAGGTGTTGGGAAAATTACGTCATAAGTTCAATAGGACAAGAACCATAACAAATAACTCCAAAATAATAATATAATAAGTGCTCTGCCAACACTCCCCTCAAACTGGAACATATGTATCAATGATACTTAGCTTGGAACAACACTTATCAAAAGTAGATCTAGCAAGAGGCTTTGTGAATATATCCACAATCTGATCTTCAAAAGATATAGATGAAGTGTAAATGATTTCATGCTTTATTAAGTCTCTAGTGTGTGGCAATCAACCTCAATATGCTTTGTCCGCTCATGAAACATTAGGTTATTTGCAATATATGTTACAGCGCGATTATCATATCTCATCTCCATTGGTCCCTCTACCTAAACATGGAGATCATGTAGCACAGATCTATCCCATACCATCTCTGTAGCTGTCTGAGCTATAATCCTGTATTCTGACTCTACACTGGACCTGGATACCACCTGCTACTTCTTGCTTCTCCAGATCACTAAGTTGCTTGCCACAAAGTGCAGAATCCAATTATTGACTTCCTGTCTATCATGAACCCTACATAGTCGGCATCAGAATAGCCAACAACACTCATAGATGTGCCCCTCTGAAATAAAAAAAATCTGCCAAGTGCTTTCTTCACATACCTAAGAACCTGTATAGCAGCATTCCAATGCTGCCTGGTCGGTTTGTCCATAAACTGGCTGAGTTTCCTCACTGGAAGGGAAAGATATGGACATGTAATAGTAAGATACAACAATTTACTAACCAACTGCCTATGGGATCTGCTATCTACAGGCAGAGACTTAGCATCATAGAGGTGTCCTTTGGGATCCATACATATATTAGCAGGTTTAGACCCCATCATTCCTATTTCCTGCAAGATATCAAGGGCATATTTGTGATGACTAAGAACAATGCCCTCTCTGTTGCGTACCACTTCAATTCCAAGAAAGTATCTGAGCTCTCTTAGATCCTTCATCACAAATGCATCAGCCAGCTTCCTTTTTACCTTAGCTATCCCAGCAAAGTCATTTCCAGTAAGGATCAGGTCATCCACATAGACAAGGAGTACGACCACTCCCCTTTTACTTTTCCTGACAAACAAAGAGTGATCAGCAAAAGAACTTATAAGTCTCATGACCTGTACCTCCTCTAAGAGTCTCTGGAACCATGCTTTCGGACTCTGTTTCAAGCCATAAATGGCTTTCTTCAATCTACATACACACTCCCCCTGAGCCTAAAACCCAGGAGGTTGTTGCATATAAACCTCCTCCTAAAGATCTTCATAAAGAAATGCATTCTTTACATCCAACTGATGAAGAGGCCAGTCGTAGTGGGCAGCTACAAACATCAAAATCTGAACAGTAGACAGTCGAGCGACAGGAGAGAAGGTATCAAAGAAATCTACCCCATACGTTTGGGTAAATCCATTTGCCACCAATCTCTCCTTGTAGCAAGATATCGTGCCATCTGGGTTATATTTGACAGCAAATACCCAATGACACCCAACTGTTCTGGCATAAGGAGGCAAGGTGGTCAGGTCCCACATCCCTCTAGAGCGTAAAGTAGCCATCTCATCCTCCATAGCCTGATGTCATTTTTGATTCAGCATGGCTAGCTGATGAGAGGTAGGAACGTGTATCGCAGAGAGAGCAACTGTGAAAGTAGCAAATAAACTACCAAGATTGGCAGTAGAGACTGTCTGTATATTATGATACTGGGCACAACTGTGTGGAGCCTTCTGAATAGTAATCGGAAGATCGAGATCCTCCTTAATATGCTTAGTAGCAACAGGAGTAGAAGACTCATTTAAGGAACTTGCACAAGTACCACTAAGACAACTCACATCAGTATCAACCCATACCTGACCAGTGGAGGAGACAGGTGGCTGAGGTGATTGGGGGTGTGTTCTTCTTGCCATGCATGTTGTCTGTATGTTACAAGTAGCCTATAAACCTGAGTAATCTCAGCTTTCTGCCTCATAGAAGTTTCTGTGGTAGTGATATCCTCACTATGTGTAACAGGGATCTGTTCCAAGGGAACTGGTGGAACAGGCATAGGAGCCAAGCCTCCTTCAAATGTCACTTGATGACCATCTATAAAAAAATAAGGAATTAGCTCATGAAATGTGACACCTGTAGTCACATAATGCTTCTTACCACGGGGGTCATAGCATCCGTATCCTTTCTGGATGCTACTATAACCCAGAAAGACACTTCATTGCTCTTGAAGCCAACTTGTCCCTGCCAAGTCCAAGAATGTAAACAAAGGCGACACAGCTAAACATCCGAGGTGGGACAGTAAATAAATCCTTCTCAGGATAAAGGACCTACAAAGGAACTTGTTCTTATATAATTGAGTTGAGCAACCTGTTAATCAAATAGCACACAGTTAACACTGCATCTCCCCAATACACCTATGGCACATTATGCTGTATCAATAGTGTCCTAGCCACATCAAGCACATAACGGTGCTTTCTTTCCACTACACCATTCTGTTGCGATGTATGGGGATAGGATGTTTTGTGAACAATCCCAAGAGATCTGTAAAAGGCTGTCAACTTCGATGTACAAAACTCTAGAGCATTATCAGACCGTACAATCTTCACAATAGTAGAAAATTGAGTCTTTATTTGTAAAATAAATGTTTCAATCACTAATCCAACATCAAATTTATTTTTCAAAAGAAATAACAATGACATCCTAGAAAAATCATCCACAAGTAGATAAAATCTATGGCCCAGTCTATCTGGGGCACAATTAGGTCCTCATACATCCATGTGCAGTAAATCAAAGATAGCAGCAGAACTCTGAGAAGAACTAGAAGGAAAACTAGTTCTATGATGCTTTCCCAGCTAGCATACATCACACAAAATCTCCATAGCTGACGAAATATGAGGAATGCTACGTCAAAACCATCCAGTAAGGGGTACCCGAGACGACGATGCCACTGAAAAATTATACCAGCACTAAATGCAACCTCACACTAACACATAGCAGCAAATGGAGTCTGGATCAGGCAATACACACCCCCTTCTCATGTCTGCCACTAATCATCCTCCACGTGAGTTTGTCCTGAAAGATACAACCCAGCTCATCAAATATTGCACGACAGTGTAGATCTTTTGTAATCCTACTAGTAGACAAAAGACTAATCGAAAATTTCAGAACATAAAGAACAGTTGGCAGTGTTAGTGCAGGAGTCACTACCACATCTCCTCTGCCATGAACCTTACACTGCCTGTCATCTGCTACCTGTACAAATCTCCTTGAGGGAACACCATGAACCTATCTAAAACATGTCTCATCCTTATTGAGGTGCTGAGATGCGTCTGAATCCACCAACTACAAAGTACTGTCGTGCTACCCGACCTATACGTAGAAGTCATACCTGAAGTGGCCAAGGCAGCAATATCAGCACTAGTAGTGGTCTCCTGGGTCAGCTGGAAAAGATGCTGAACCACAGCATCATAGTCTGCACGAGACACCATGTCGCTTACCTCCTCTCAAGAACCAACCTGGTTGGCCATCGGAGGTCAACCATGCTTCGTCCAGTAAGAGGCCTCTATATGGCCAATCTTTCCACAATGCGAGCAAATGGTGCGAGGTCTACCACTCGTACCCCAATTACCATGCCCTCTCCCCCTAGTAGATGGAGCACCACGTCCTCCACGTGTAGCAGCAACAAGCACAGGAGTCTGTCCAATCTCTAAAATGGGTGGCCTAACAACCACCCTACTCACACGACTATAAGCCTCCCCTAGAGATGGAAGCTCGGCCAAAGTAAGGATCTGGAACCTAGTAGTCTCATAGTCTGATCCAAGTCCATCAAGAAATTGTAGGACAACATACTCCTTCCTATGTGCCCTCTGAGTGGCACAAGTATAGATAGGTCGACAGGCATTGTACTACGAAAGAGACTGACCCTCCTATTTGAGACTACCAATAGCATGGTGAATCTCAAACATTTTGCTAGAGTTCTCATGGGAATATGTGTCATGTAAAGAATCTCACATCTCCTTAGCAACCTTGTAGTACATAATCCAATCACCAATCTGAGACTCAACAGAATTCATGATTCAAGCATGGACCATTGAATTATCTTTCTTCCCTATTTTATCTTGTGGCTCCAACTCCAACATTAAGTGTTCTTATCATGCCCCTCAACAGTCATGAGGAACGTCTGAGACCATCTAGCATAATTGGCATCGTTCAACTTGGCGATAGGAATAAAGAAAGGAGATTTGTAACCCCTGTTATCCGTAGCAATAACAGACGACACTTCCAAAGAATCTGAGGCCATCGTGCCTTAGGACTGCCACAAGATGCCACAGATGCAATTTGAAATCAATATTCAGATCTAAAAACTTCACGATAAGAGAGAAGTGATCTCTTGAACATGAGATTTAAGATCGAAAGACCCTAGATAACATCCTAAGAATCACAGGCACCCCTTAGATCATGACTTAGCGTATGTTAAGTGTGGGGAAAAGTCCTAACAGCACTTCTAAGGGGCGTAACGCCTCCTCTACGACAAGGAAATCACGCCACCAACCCCACTACCCATCATACACAGCAGGCAAATGGGGATACAATGCTGCAAGAGGTGGCGTGACCTTCAGTAGATGGCTCTGCAGGGAGCCGCAACCTGTAGGCGACGAGGAGGCAACGCTCTGACGTCAAAACCGAGGCTGCAGGACCCTGAGGAGCACCCACAGCTGCCTACAGTGAGGCGGCGACGCCCTGTGGCTACCAGAGGCGGCACTCCGATGTCAGAAATGGGATGCAGGACCCCGAGGAGCACCTGCAACCGCCTACAGTGGGGCAGCGGCGCCCTATGGCTGCTGGAGGCGGTTTGCTAAGGCCACCAGCGGTCGACAACGAGCACCGGCAGCAACTGTGATCGTAGTGGTGACCTGCTGAGGTCGGCGACGGTAGGTGGCACACTGGCAAAGGCTCCTGTGGATGTCACCAAGAGGATTAGAGTTTTGGTGAAGAGGCACAGAGGCTTGTGAGGGGTACGATATCGGAATGCCGATCTAGGATCGCCACTATGGTACCAAGTTAGAGAAAATGACAAGTCTTATTCTCAAATAAAACCCTACACCTCTTTATATAGGAAGAGATGTTAGGAAAATTACATCATAAGTCCAATAGGACAAGAACCATAACAAACAACTCCAAAACAATAATATAATAATTGCTCTACCAACAACAATATTTTTCTCCTTTTTTTTTCAAAGAGGTTTTTACACATGCAACATGGTATCGTACTAATGAACAAGTCAAGGATACATAACTTTGACTTAATACAAAGATAATATATGAAATTCGAGTTCAATGTGGGAGGAGATATAGATGAGGTAAAGGTGAAAATTGGAACATTGTTTTTAAACACCCAGGGCCAATCTTCCTACAAAATAAAGGAAGATGGAGATTAAATCCATGCAAGTGGCTTTAAGTGGGGCATTTTTTGTGACAAGAGGATTCCTATCAAACT
Source organism: Thalassia testudinum (assembly GCA_037157565.1). Lineage (NCBI taxonomy): Eukaryota > Viridiplantae > Streptophyta > Magnoliopsida > Alismatales > Hydrocharitaceae > Thalassia > Thalassia testudinum. The sequence goes on from JAZHRO010000038.1 coordinate 1,773,005, forward strand.
CAACTGGAAATATTGTGCTGCGGCACTAAGGCCTACCATGCTACATGGATATGGCTTACCATTGATCAATTGTAAGCATGTGAACAAGATCTTTGTGACTGAAGTGCAGATGCCAGTGTGGATGTCAGGTTGCAAAAAATATATGATTCACAATAAAATGATCCAAAAAAAAGGTCGATATAGAACTAATAAAAGTCAAATGAAGGAAGCAGTTGAGGTGGTTCAGGATTCTGTGCAGTAGGCCAATTGATACTCCAATTCAAAGGTGTCAGTGTCACAACATGGATTCTGAGTCTTAAATGAGGGCTAAAAATATAAATAAATTATCAAGCATGATCTTGCTCATTCAAATCAAAAGTTCAGAAATTACCTGGGATGGATCTAGTTGGAGGCAAAACAACCATGTAAGGAACCCCATTGTGTGACAGAAAACGTTGCTTTTGTCTTAGACTATTGAAAATAGATATGTAATAGATTGTTAAAAAGATCTAAGAGGGGAAGAATGAGTATATACAATTGCCAGAACTTTCAACTTCAGGAAGGAAAGGAAATAAGACAGTCATATCATATGTTTAACCACATTCTTGCAAGGCATAGCATGCAGAGTGCCAACACATTATCCTCAGGTTTTTATTTTGTAATACAAAATTGCAAAAAGAAACAGCTATAAATTTGAAAGCAAAAGCATTTTAAATTAGCCATATAACTTCTAATAAATATTTATTCACAGAGGACTTAGAAATTGCAAACGATTAAGACAAATGATAAAACTGAAAGAACTGATTGGGAAATTGTAGACAAACACATATATCATGAAGGGAAGAGGCAATAGATAGTTGAAAAATTACAAAAGATAGAGATACAGACATCATACTCTCAAGGTCTTCAACAAGAGCCTTCAGATGACCACATTTTTCTTCTAGAAGCTTCTTTTTTTCTGAATTGTCAAAATAAAGAATAATTTGGACAATTATCAAATGCAAAGTCATTAATTATAGTGATCCAGAATAAGAACACTAGGTCATAATAAAGAACGTGCTAAACCCATTAATTCAGAAAAACAGCACCCTCACATGAAAGCAGGTTTGACCAGAAATATCAATCATCCATTGCTAGATCATATAGTACATCCAAGTAGATGTACCTTCTAATTCCACTATCTTTCCCTGTTGAACACTAATCTGCTCGATCAACATACGCATTTGGCTCGTGCAGCGATCCTCTGAATCTATCTGCAACCACAATGCAGATGGCATCAATATGGATCGAGAATACACCAAATACACAATTCCATACTTGCTAAACTGTAGAATGAGAAATGTAAAACACAGTGGATTGCAATCAATAGAGAGATACAGCAGAATGTTTGTCATATAGGTTCAATGGGGAACTGTAAACTAAATTGCATAAGACTAAACTGTCAGATACTTCAACAATCATATAGAATTAAATATCACATGGTTCATTTTGTTTTAAAGGTGTCAAGAAAAAAGAAACAACAATAATAACAACAAAGTCTTTTTCCACACTAAGCGAATCCAAAAAAAGAGAAATATAAATAACTATGCAGTGAGCAATATCTTTGAGGCAGAAATTTAAGCCTCTGTCATCACCTATTGTGAGCATAATATTAAAAAGGGGATAATCCAAAACTGCACGTGAAGCTTTTTTTTGGGGGTACATGTATGCCCCCATTACTATACGTAGATACGTATATATCCCCACTAAATTCGTAATTGTGTATATATCCTCATAAAATTCTCATTAGCATATTTCCATGCCCTTTAAATTAAATAATTAATACCCTTTTATACTAAACCACCTTCATTTCCTTTCCTTTTTACAACCTACACCCCCCCCTCCCCCCACCCCAAAAAAAAAAACTGCTCCTCATCCCAACCCCCTCGACCCACCCCTACCTCCTCCTCCTCTGCCCCTCCACGTCAACAACCACCACCAACCACTTGCTCCACACATCCTCCTCCTCTAAACGGCTCCTCCACCCCCCCTCCTTCGCACCTCTTCTGACTCTGCCCTTCCTCCTTCGCACCTCCTCTGACTCTGCCCCTCCTCCGTCGAAGCCCTCCACACCCCCCTTTCCGTCGAACCTGCTTCCTCCTCCTCCCCTCCTCCAACCCCCACCTCCACCCCCTACACCTACCCTCCTCTCCTTTACCCCTCCTCCCATGCTATTGCCATTGTCATCACCCTAATCCCCTCCACCCAACCTACTCCCACACCACCCCCCCACCCCTGCCTTACCCCCTCCTCCCTCTCCTTCAGTCCCCCTTCGTCGTGGAAGAAGAGGGCACCGTCGAGGGACTTGGAGGCGAGGATGGCGTTGTGGAAGGAGAGATTGTTGTCGAGGGACTTAGCGGTGAGGATGGCGTCATGGAGGAGGTGGTGGGTCAAGGAGGGGCAGAGGAGGAGGTGGTGCACCAAGGGGTAGGAGGAAGAGGAGCAAGTTGGGGGTGGGGGGCAGGTTGTAAAAAGGAGAGAAAATTAAGGGGGTTCAGTATGAAAATATATTAATTATTTAATCTAAAGGGCATCGAAACTACAAACAGGCATTTTATGGGGGTATATGCATAATCTCAAATTTAGTAGGGATATATATGTATTTGCATTTTTTTTAAAAGGGAAAAGGATGATTACCGGAGGTCGATACTCATCCAAGGAATTGTATTAATATAAATGGAATGGACTTACAGATAAGCAAAAAATCAGACATGAAAGAGATATCTCTCACTACATGCTCCACCCAACATCTCTCATTTCTACAAATTTTGCCGTTCCGCTGCAACCGAAGACACCAGAGAACAAAAAGAGCTTGAATCTAACCTGCAGTGTCAAGATTGACGTGTCTTCTTAATGAAATCCAGAAATTATCCATAGAGTAGTCCACCGTTCAAAAACCAAAATTGTGCCAGACATCCTTAGCAAAATTGCAGGAGAAAAATAAGTGTGGAACATCTTCTTCAACTTCTTGACAAAGGGGACAAGTGAGATCACCATCTTCAACCCACTTCTTTCTAAAACTCTTAGTAACAATCTTTTCCCTTCGAAGCAGCCACAAGAACACTTTAATCTTCAAAGGCAATTTAATTTCCACAACTTCCCACAATCTGATCTGATTTCATCTGAAAATTTTGATTTTACTATATGCCTTGCTAATAGAAAATGTCCCATCTTTCCACAAGAGTTTTTCCACGTCATTCATGGCTGGACTGATGTCTGAAATAGCTTGCATAAGCTGCTGAAATTCAGTAAACGTGGTCTCTGATAAGCCTGGAGGCAGAATTATACTCCAAGATCTTGTCTGGTTAATGGTTATCCCACAAATTTGAAACATAGACATTCCTATCAGCCACCATCTGGAAAACACGGGAGAATAGGTCTGAAAATTGCCCCAAATCACTCGAATCATTCAACCAGAATCTGAATCTTTCACCATCACCCAGAATCAGATTGTAATTAGCTGCAAACTCCTGCATAATTGGACGAATGGCACACCAAAAAGAGAAGGTACCTTTCTTTTGAGAAGCCCTTTGTATGAGATTCATGTTTACCCCCATAAGAATCATTTAAAAGCATCATAGACAAAGAATTTTCTCCGGATAGGACTCTTACCAGCCCTTTCAATAGAAGAGCTTTACTAAAAGCATCAAGATAGCATACACCCAAACCACTCTCCTTTGATCTACAAACTTCCTTCCAAGCCACCAATTGTAAAAATCTCCCCTCCAAGTCTAGGTCCTTCCAAAAAAATCTTTTCTGAATTATTTCCAGCTTTTTAATAACTTTTTGTGGCGGTCGAAATACTGAAAAACAAAACACCAGTATTGATGATAAAACTGACTTGAGTAGCACCAACCGACCAACTCTAGATAATAATCATCCAATCCAAGAAGAAAGCTTATTCGTGACACATTCCATCATGGTATTCCAATCTGATGCCAAGAGCATCTTACCCCTCAACAGAAGTCCCAAATATCTAATTGGTAGATGTGCAACTAGAGTGTCCAAAATATTGGAAATATCCTCCACAACAGCATTTGGAATATCGATAGGGACCAACAATGAGTTCTTCCTATTAATCTTCAAGCCAGAAATCTCTGCAAAAATCCTCACCAAGGAGGAAACACACACTGGCTCAGCATTGCCCAATTCTATAAAAAAGGTGGTGTCGCTTGTTTATTGTAAAAGAGGTGTAAGGAGAGACCCATTTTCACCAAGCGTGAAACCAGAAAAAAGATTTCCTTTGCATGACTTAAAAGCCAAACTAGCAAGAGTGTCAATTACAATATCAAATAAAAGAGGTGCCAAAGGACAACCCTGTCACACTCCTTGTTGCAGCTGCACCGACGAGCCAACAGAGCGACCACTAACCAACGTTGAGAAGGAAGAGGCAGTAACACATCTTTTCACCAATTGAATCCACAACTCCAAAAAGCCCCTCCTTCTAAAGATCTCCCAAAGGTAAGTCCATGATACGGAATCGTAAGCCTTTGAGAAATCGACTTTCCATATAAAATCAGCAATGTTTCTTCTCTTCCAAGAAGTAAGCATCTCCTCAACAAGCACAAAAGAGTCCTATAAAGACCTCCCCTTTATAAAGGCGGATTGAATCAGGGAAATAATCTTAGACATGACCAAACGAAGTCTATTTGCTAACACCTTCTCTACCACCAAATAAATTGAGTTGGAAAGAGCAATCAACCTAAACTCATCAATTGAATCTACTCCAGCTGGTTCGGCAAAAGAAATTGTAAAGATTGGTGCAACGTGGAACATGGAGGCTCCCTTGGCGTGGGAAAACAGTCCACGTGTGGACTATCCACATGAGAAAACAAGGAGAAGAGAAGCAGCCATCGGTGGCTCTTGTAAGCCAGCTGAAGGTGGTCGAACTTAGTGGTGATGACCAACTCTTGGAGAAAAGTAGAGAGAGGAGAGGAGTCTTGAATAATTGGAAATATTATTAATGGACTCAAGAACCAAATGCAATGGGAAGACTCTTTATATAGAGAGAACATATCCTAACAAAATAAGAAACAAATTTTATCTTCTAAAATAAGAAAGACTAAATTCCAAACAACTTCCTAAAACAAATTTTCGTAAAAACCAAACATAACAAAATAGCAAACTTGACACCTAAAACAAAACCAAACTTGGACCTTCGGTCCTTCATGGTAGTCAGCCCTGAGGGCCCCTCTGATGCTGCCACGTGACCTCCTTATTCCTCAACACTCCCCCTCAAGTCGAAGGTCGTGAGGCCAACGACTTAGTCTTCAACTCGTGAGGCTAGACGCCCTACCACTCTTCTTCCTTGAGAGTCATTCTCTCTGTCTTCTCTTTAAACAAGTCAACGATGTAGCCTCTTGTGACCTCTGAAGTTTTGCGTCTGTGGCAACCTGAATAGTTGTAGCGACGGCTACCATTGACTTATCTTCTCAAGATCAACAGACGTAAGAGAAACCACAAGTAAGGTACTAGTAGCCACAAGTGGTGGTCTTTACACCTTACCTGGATCTTTAGGAAAAGAACTTCTTGGACCAACCACTAGTCTTTTTACAACCTGGGAAGTCGTTGCTACTTTTGGCAACCTGGAAAGTCGATGCGTGGACTGTGGTGTCCTCTTCTTGGAGCGATCAACATAATATTTGACATCTTTTCTCTGAGAAAATCTCCTCTTTTGAAGGAGAGTTAAAAATCGGATATAAAGCATCAAAATAAAGATAACTTGATAGATCTCCTTTTCTCTTTTCCGGGCTTTGAACTCCATCTTTGTTGACAACGTAGCGTCAACAACCATCGTAAAGGCTTTTATCATCTTCTATTATCTTCCTTCTCCGAATAAGGTGTCAGATTTGTCGAGGAAGACTCTGTCGGAGACAAAAGACCACCCACGTGTGGTCAAAAACCCACACGTCCAAGAGAGCCTAGCCTGAAGGCTCTGATACCATGTCAAGATTAGTGCAACATGGAGCATGAAGGCTCTCTTAGTGTAGGAAAACAGTCCACGTGTGGACTATCCACATGAGAAAACAAAGAGAAGAGGAGCAGCCACAAGCTACTCTTGTTGGCCGATTGAAGGTGGCCAACCTTCCTAAAACAACTTTTGTAAAAACGAAACATAACAAAATAGCAAACTTGACATCTAAAACATTTAAAACAAAACCAAACTTGGACCTTAGGTCCTTCATAGTAGCTAACCCCGAAGGCCCCTTTAATGCTACCACGTGGCCTCCTTATTCCTCAACAAAAATAAATAGTATCAATTCAACCTTTCAAAACCGTTGTTACTAGAAAAGAACTCATGAATTATTGCCACAATGTCCGGACCAATGACCTCCCACAACTCCCTATAAAAAACAACCTACAACCCATCCGACCCTGAAGACCCCTTCACCTTCAAATCATGAAGTGCTCTCGTGACCTCCTCAAAAATTCCTCTAAGCAGATCTTCCTTCATCTCCTCATCCAAAAGCAACATATCCAACCTTCCCAACCACCACTTCCCAATAGGTTGTCTCTTAGTGAAGTCATGATAGTGGCTCCGAAATGCTTCGCAAATCTGCTCTCTCCGGTCAACTTAAGATTCCTCAACTTTTAACATATTAATCAAATTTGATCTCCACCTGGAACTAGACAATAAATGGAAGAACCTGGTGTTTATGTTGCCCTCTTTAAGCCAAAGCTACCTAGATTTTTACCTTCAATCCATCTCTTTTCTCTAATCCTCCTCTAGAACTATTGCCTACATAATCTTGTGCTCTTGGCTCTCATCAACAGATAAAGTTGGCATCTCCTCCTTTCTATCTAGAGAAAGAATCCTATGCAGGGCCTCACTTGTCCTCTTCTCTCACCGAATCATGAGATCACGCTCGAACTCAATCAAGGCTACTCGGATAGCACGAATCCTACATACAAATGTGCGTGTAGCCAAAGAAGATGCGGGGGTCACCATCCACTTTTCATGAACCAACTCTCTGAAACTTGGTTCCTTTAACTAAGATCTATGAAACTTAAAATAAGTAGAGTAAGTCAAGCCATCAATGCTACTCTAGACCAAAGGGGTATGATCAGAAAAAGGTCCAACACGCGCCCCCACCTCCGACCCTTGAAAGGTTTCTACCAAAGCCAAATTGCAAACGAATCAGACGATACGAGGCATAACACCATTACCACTCCTCCAGGCATACTGAGCCCCAACGATAGGTAAATCCAATAACTCCAACTCCTGCAACAGATGCTAGAAATCTGATGTAGCTCTATCACATCGTCCATCTAGTCTATTGAAGAAGATAGTGTAGCATTAAAGTCCCCACCAATTATTCATGGCATACCATCCATCAAAACTGATGCTTGACCAATCTCCTCCAAGAAAAGGGCTTTGGAAGTATCATCACAAGGACCATAAACACGTGACACAAACACTAATAATCCATGAGATTTCCTTGTGAAAACACCAATGATCACACGTTTGGCAAGAAAAGACGAACTCAAAGCAAAAGAGTCCTTGTTCCACATCAAAATAAGGCCACCTAACCTCCCTTCCACTTTCACCCCAAGCAAGTCTGTAAAGTGATCACCATAAATATTTCTCCTTAGTTGAGGGGTCAAAGTATCCAAATGAGTTTCATGTAGTAATGCATTGTCAACACTCCAACCAGATACTATCTTAAAGTTGCTCTCCGCACCTCATCACGTAGACCACGAACATTTCAAGTAAGTATCCCAACCATCAGTGGCTAAAACTTTCCCTCCTTTATGAACCTTCTTAACCCCAAGCACATTTGCAACTCGGCAGCCAACCTCCTTTGATCAGAACTCTTCATGTTTGGCACCTTCTTTGTGAAGTAAAAATCAGCCTACTCGGCCAAGTAATCCCAGGCGGCACCCTCCCAACTGAATAGCCCATAGTCGAGCCTATAGTCAACAACACCGACTGCTCGATCGAGTAGTCGATGTAGTCGATCAAGTATTAGGCTGATTTTTGCATAAAGAAAAAAATAGGTATACAAGTATATTTTTTTTAAAGGTCAAATAAAACCCCACTCGACCCCCTTCCTCTGACCACTCCCCTTACACCGTTTATTTTCACGCAAGACACCTCTTCAACCGAGCAAAAACCCTCCATCACCCAAGCACTCGACCGCCCAAAGTGCTGTTGCGACCTTCGCCCAGGCTACTGCCCCTGTTGCAACCCCACTCATCGCCTGTTGCCCCTACTACGACCTTCGCCTAGGCTGTTGCGACCTCTGCCCAAGCTGCTACATCGCATAAGCCCCAAGGGCCAGCAAGCAATGAGTACTCCTTGCTACGTTGCCTAAGCTGCTGCAACGAGATTTTACCTCGTTGTAGCTTGTTTTATAACCTTGAGCTTGAAAATTATTTATTTTTATGTAATGATATATTTTACTTCTTGATGTGTGTGTGTATAAAATGCCCGACCAAGCATTCCCTCACTACTTCCCTACATACCGTATATTCCTTAGTCCGTGGCCTGACCGATTAAATACCGACCATCGACTTTTACAACACTACTTGTAACATGCATGGACAAGTAATCTTTTCTTCTATGATATCACCCTTCTAACAACCGAAGATCTACTTGAGGAAGAGGATCGATGTAGACCACTTTTACCCTTCCTCAACTATTTTCTAGCTCTGCCACGTGTCCTAACAATGGTTTCAACTATTGCTAATCGGTCCATCTTGTAATCGCCACCCCCAGGACCAACATCATACATCACATCAGCTACCTGATCTTCCATCAAATTTGGTTGCTACTGAACAATGTTGAAATCAGGTGTGTTCCCCATCAGCTATGATAGGTTTGGCAGTACTCGAATCGAGGACGATGCATGTTCTTGTCCAGGTCTAAGGAAGATAGATCTAAACGCAGTTAGGTCATGTATATACTGCAATAAAGCATAAGGAGGAGCAGCAAGCCCAACATTTTGGCACTAGTAATCCAATGGACCAAACCGATTACAGTTAATGGGTTTAAACTCACCACGCCGGGATTCGATTATGTATCTGGATGCCACTTGGATAGAGCAGAGAACAACTCCCTCGTTCAACTGATTTTTCCTTGCCATCTCAGCAGCCACCTTAGCAGGCATTTTGGGACTGTTTTCTAGGCGATTAATTCCTGCCACCTCAGTAGCTATTTTGGGACTGTTTTCCAAAGAAGGAAAATCGCCAGCCCCAAAATCAAGGAGAGCATTTAGCAATGCAATTGCTGCACCAAGATTCAAATTTCAAACTTGTGAAGACACACAACAAAGCGAGGCTGATGAGGCGTCGACGTTGCACGCGTGGAACTTGAAAGAAGAGAGAGAGTTCAGCAATAGGGAGAGAGAAAGGAGAGTTGGAGGGAGTTGTTTATTATGTAAAGAAAGTAATATTGCAACTCAAAGAGAATAAATGATTTTTTATCTCTATATAAAGAGATCTAGTCATATACCTAAAACAACTCTCAATCAGCACAAATCAAATCCTAAACAACCAATGAATCAACTAATCCTAAATTATCTCATTTCTAAATTTAACTCCTACTAATTAAAAGAAGTTGCCACATGTGGCACAATTGGAGGGAGTTGTTTATGATGTGAAGAAAATAATATTGTAACTCAAAGAGAATAAATGATTGTTGATCTCTATATAAAGAGATCTAACCCTATACCTAAAACAACTCTTGATCAAAACAAATCAAATCCTAAACAATCAATCAATTAACTAATCCTAAATTATCTCATTCCTAAATTGAACTCCTACTAATTAAAAGAAGTCGCCACATGTGGCACAAAACTTGGCATGCAAGCCACCTAATTTCCTAAGTAGGCCACACGGCCTTGACACACTAACTACCACATAGCAGTCCATGTGACAGTCCGCATGGCTTCTTCATTCTTCACACTCCCCCTTAAGTCAAGATCGAGAGGACGATGACTTGCTCTTTAACTTTGTAAGGCTAAATACCGCACCATTCTTCAAACTTGAACTTGGGATCTTCTAGAGTCACGACGAAGCTCTTAGCAACATTTGAAGGTGTTGCTTCTTTGGCAACCTTGATGGTTGTTGCTATGCCAATCATAATCTTCTCCTTAACAATCATAACACGATTTTCTTTAAATCTGCAGGTGTGAGAGTAGCCTCGTGTGGGGTACCAGTAGCCCTACGTGTGGGTCTTCCATATTTGTCCCAACATGTCATTAGCATGATTAGTTCTTCCATAATGTGGACATGGAGAAAAGACCCAACCAAGTCCATGGCCTCAGTCTCTTCCACGCCCAACTCCTATGTCCATTGTGGCAAGAACAGAGTTGTCGGATGATGCAGCCACCTGAACCTCTAGCTCACCCAACTTCTCGAGATAATTCTTTATCGTCTCGAGATCCATCTTCCCATTAAAGGAGAGAATATGATCTCACAACATCTGGTTTCAAGGATGCAATCTAGAAAGAAACTTGGTCGCCTATCATCTAGATCGTATCCTTGTTTGTTGATCACAACAAACGGGCTCATAAATCTCCAACTCTTCAAATAATAACTCCATCAACGTGTAGTACTTTGCCAAGGGAAGATCCTCTTGACTAGTAGTCCAAATGTGCGTGTATATGTTGGTGATGGTGCATTACTATACTTCTTGGAATATCGCTTTTTCAAGGAGTCCCACATCTCAAATGTAGATTTCTTGTACAGGAGATTTGACGTAATTGATGGATCAATTGAGTTCATCAGCTAATTCATTACAAGATAGTTGTCTTTCGTCTTCTTCTTTGTAACATCTTTGGTCTCAAGCGCTTCAAGCAAAACAGGAAGCTTCTCTTGGCCTCCTACAAAAACTTGAAGGCACACACCCAAAGAGTATGGTTGGATGCGCCTTGTAGTTTGATGGCCCTAGGATGACTACCTTTCCTTCTCCCTTAGAGGCTTGGGCTTCGACTCTGGCCATAATGAGATCGGCTGGTGGTTGGAGGTTGATGGCAGCCGCCGGAGTGGTCACCACAACCGACGATGTCAATGGGCAGCCGTCGAGGCCCTCTAACTAGTCGGAGGCTAGCGGTTCTCCTCCTTTAAACCCTAGGTTTAGGTTTTCCTTTCCTTTTTTTGTTTAGTTGTGGTGGAAGAAATAAAGAGAGAAACAAGTACGGAACATCGATCTAGGACCACTACTCTAATATCATGTTTGAGATTTAGAGGAAATAGGAAGTATTATTATAGATCTCAAGAAACAAATGGGAGTTGATCCCTTTATATAAAAAGGGCTACTCCTATTTCAAATTCTAACATATCTTCTGTAATAAAGAGGAAACAAATCTCTAACAAATCAAATCTAGTCATGTCCCTAAAAATAAAAAATGATAAATCAAAAATAGATTCTCCTAATCTCCTAATTCTATAATATCTTTAACAAAGGTTTTAAGTTAATAATTTCTGATTTACTTGATAATTTTGTTATTGCAATAAGATAATATTAGATTAAATATTGCAATAGTTCCTTTGATTAAGTGTTTAATGCTTTACTTTTTAATCTAGATGTTTACGAGTTTACGTAACTCTGTCTATGTTGAGGTCCGTGTGTCTTTTCATTGCCGGTCCCAAGCCCGGGTAAAGGAGGGTTGTGTTAGGTAGCCGACAGCTAGCGTAAAATTTGTCGAATATTTAAACATGGATTCTAGCAAACAATCAGATTTCGTTGAGGCGTTTCCTACTTGCGACGAGCTGCATCAACGGTGTAGTAAAAAATGAGCAAGGGTTCTTACATGATGAATGCATGCGAATAAAGAAGTTAGTTCTACTACATCGATGCCTGGATGTAGTACAAAATGAGCAAGGGTTCTCACATGTGAAACGCATGCAAGTAAAGAAGTTAATTCCGCTACATTGCCACCCGGATGTAGTCCAAAATGAGCAAGGGTTCTCGCATGAGGAACGCATGCAAGTAAAGAAACTAATTCTACAACTTCAACATCAAAGTATGTCACAAATTATGTTGAAATTCGGTAGTTAGAATATTGGTACTTTAACCAGCAAGCTAATGGAGATTGTGAATACAATGGTAAAGAGAATTATTCAAATTCTTTGCCTTCAAGAGACTAAGTGGGTTGGAGAAAAAGCAAAGGAAATTGAGAGAACAGGTTTCAAACTATGATATTCAGGAAGGGGCAAAGGTAGAAACGACGTGGGCATTATAATTCAAGAGGATTTGAAGGAGAGTGTGGTTGAGGTTAAGAGATTAGGTGATCGAATTATTTTGATAAAATTAATCTTAGAAGAAGAGATCTTGAATGTCATTTCAGTTTATGCATCTCAAGTTGGTCTGGAAAAAAGAATAAAGAACAAATTTTGGAGGGAGCTTGATATGATAATTCAAGGAATCCCACAAAGAGATGATTTTCTTGGGTGGAGATTTAAATGGGCATGTGGGAAAAGATGCTTTAGAGTATACAGGAGTGCATGGAAATTTTGGTTTTGGTGTTAGGAATGAAGAAGGGAAGACTTTCCTTGATTTTGCAATGGCTTACGATCTTTTCATAGCAAATACCTTCTTCAAAAAATGAGAAGAGCATTTGATCACCTATAAAAGTGACTTAACAAGAACGCAGATTAATTACTTAACTTTGAGAAGAAGAGATCATTGATCTTGTAAAGATTGCAAGATTATTCAAGGGGACAGTTTAACTGCTCAACATCATCTGTTGGTGTTGGATGTTCATTTGAAGAAGGCAAAGAAGAGAAAATTAGTGTTTAAGATTTTGAGAATTAAATGATGGAATCCTAAGAAAAAGCAAGTGAGATTTAAAAAGAAGATAATGCAACAAAAGACTTGGGATCTTAATGGTAGTGCTGATGAAATGTGGTTAAATATGGCAAAATGTATTAGGACAGTGGCAAAGGAGGTATTAGGCGTGTCTAAAGGATGTGTTCCATGACAAAAGGAGGCTTGGTGGTGAAGTGAGGAAGTGCAGGGAAAGTTTAAAATTAAGAGAGCCTGCTTTAAAGCCATATTGAGATAAAACTAATAAAAATATGGAAAACTACAAAAAAGAAAAGAAAGAAGCAAAGAAAGTACTTAGTGAAGCAAAAGTAAAAGCTTGGGAGCATTTTTATAAGCAACTTGCTTCTAAAGAAGGTGAAAAAGATATCTTCAAGTTAGCTAAAGCAAGAGAGCAAAAAGCAAAGGACCTTACATATGTAAGGTACATCAAGGATGAAGAAAGGTGCTTATAGCTAGTGAGGATATAAAGACAAGATGGAAAAGATATTTTCATAAGTTTTTTAATGAAAAACAAAAGAATGATATCATCTTTAGGGAGTTAGCCAACTAAGAAGATTATGTGAATCGGACAAGTTATCGAATGATGCAAAAGAAAGAAGTAGATGAGGCTTTGAAGATGATAAAAAGTGAGAGGGTTGTTAGACCTGATGATATTCCTATAGACATTTGCAGAATGATAGGAGAACAGGGTATAACTTAGCTTACAAAATTATTTAATACCGTTTGGAGATGCAAGAAGATGCCAGAGGAATGAAGGAAAAGTTTTGTGGTACCTTTATACAAGAACAAGAGAGACATACAAGATTATTCCAACTATAGAGATATTAAATTGATGAGTCATACGATGAAACTTTGGAAGAGAATAATTGAAAGAAGGGTGAAGTAAGTCTCTGTTGTAACTAAAAATCAGTTTAGTTTTATGCCAGGCCAGTCTACTATGGAGGCGATACATCTCTTGAGACGTATGTTGGAAACCTACAAAGTCAAGAAGGATTTACATATGATTTTTATTGATTTGGAGAAGGCCTATGATTCTATCCCAAGAGATATCTTGTAGAGAATTTTGGAGAAAAGACAAGTGCCAGTTTTATATATCAACCTCATAAAGGATATGTACCATGGAGCTGCATCTTGCGTAAAGACTAAGGATGATTTAACGGACTACTTTGATATCACCATTGGTCTGCATCAAGGATCGACTTTAAGTCCTTATCATTTTGCCTTGGTCATGGATGAGTTGACGAAGCATATCCAAGCTGAGGTGCCATAGTGTATGCTTTTTGCTAATGACATTGTGTTGGTTGATGAGACAAGAGATGGAGTGAACAGAAAACTTAAACTTTGGAGAGAAACCTTGGAAGATAAAGAATTACGCCTAAGTAGGACAAAAATTGAGTATATGGAATGCAAGTTTAGTAGTAGAGGAAACAATGAAGGGATGGATGTAAAAATTGGAGAAGAGTGTATTCCAATGAAAGATGTTTTTAAGTACTTAAGATCCATTTTCCAACAAGATGGTGGAATTGATAGAGATGTTACACATAATTAATGCAGGGTGGTTGAAATGGAGGGGTGCATCTGGTGTTCGCTGTAATAAGAGGGTTCCTTTAAAAGTCAAAGTAAAATATTATCGAGCTGCGGTAAGACCAACCATGTACGATTCTAAATGCCGGGTTATCAACTATAGGCATGTACAGAAGATGTCTGTGGCAGAAATGAAGATGTTAAGATGGATGTGTGGTCATACAAGAAAGAACCGTATTTCAAATAAGATTATTAGAAAAAATGTTAGGGTGGCACCGATAGAGGATAAAATAAGAGAAGCACGTCTAAGGTGGTTTGGACATTTACAAAGAATGCCACTAAATGTTCCAGTTATGAAATGCGAGAAGTTGGAGGCTAAACACGCTAAGAGGGGGAGAGGAAACCAAACAAGTGTTGGAAGGAAACTATTAAGTATGACCTCAATTAGTTTAATTTAAGTTCTGAAATAGCTGAAAATCAATCTGTATGGAGGCAAAGAATCCATATAACCAACCCCACTTAGTGTAGGCAAAGGCTTGGTTGTTGTTTACGAGTTTACGTTAAGTTATTCGCAAGTATTTCGTTGATTAGCTCACATCAAGAAAAGCTAGGAAAGATCAAAATAGATGTGTAAAGAAACCTCAATAATTAGCTTGAAGAGGACTTATAAAGACTTGAAGATAACTCATGAAGAAGCCCTTGAAGATTCCTCAAAGAAGACTTTTATTCTTAAGTCTTTTTGTTGCAAATGCATGTAATCATTGATGTAATCTTTGTATTTACTTTTTGTATCATAGATTAAGTGTTAAAGAGCCCTAGAATATAGTGTAAGCCCACAGCCGTCAATCCACCTAGGGAACCAAAAATCCACCATAAAAGCCTCCTAATATAGCCTCTTCACTGAGGCGTCGACCGGCATTGCAAATGATCGACTTGCCCTGTTATGGAAAGTCGACCTGTCGTCTGACCAGTTGATTGACTCTTCTATAACTAATCAACCAAGGGTCGACCACCATCATTACCGTTGGCCCTCTAACGTTCAATTTTATCTTAGAAATCAAACCATTTAATGACCCTAAACATTTTGCCTAATCACCCTCAAAAAACCCAGCTTTCAGTCAACCGGTGGTCAATCGACCATAGCTTGAGGCACCGTTGATATTATCTAGGTGTCGACCTGTGGCCTTCTATTCCCAAGTCCAGGAACTTTCGTTCTGAGAGCACTTCAGTAGGGCATCGACTAGGAGTCAACTAACTTAAACATAACCGACCCACAGCTGTCTAACTATTAAAGGCCTATTTTACCCCTAGGACGATTGTGAGGCACCGACTAAACTTATATTTTGGTCGACCAACTTCACTCTAGAGCACCGACTAGGTGCCAATTGGGCAATCTATCTTTGTTCTAATTTATGAACGTTGGCTTTTATTTAATTAAGACCACCAACAGCTATTTCAGGTCCCAAGGCACATCTACAGTGTTCCTAAGCCCATTATAAATACCCTAAGACACTTGCACTCTTAGCACAATACACAAGAGCTCAATACCACCTAAGAATACCTTCTAGCTCCCAATTGCTCTCATTTTGGCTCCAAGTGCACTCAAGTGAATTACTACTCCACTCTCTAAGCCAAGCTTCCCTGTGCTACAACTCCCTACTATCTTAGGGAACCCTGATGATCTCTATACTCCCCATTCTCACTTTATTATATTTTAGGGACTCTATAGGATCTTGTTACTTTAATTTTATTATTGTTGGGTGTCCAGTTTGTGGATTCCTGCATCTCTTAGAGGCAAAACTTGCATTGGATTTGAACATTGCGTTGTGCATTGAGGTTGTATCACGCTCAATTTCAAGTGATACGTTAGTGTAGTTGATCGACTAGGTCGATCGTGAAATCTTAAGTAGAGAGACTTAGGTCATGATTTTAACCCCATAGGCTTTCCACCTAAAATTCCTTGTGCATTTGTGATGTGATATTGTGCAATTGTTTTTATTTGTATTAAATTTTTTATCCTGCATTATTCACCCCCCCTCTTTAGTGCAATTTCAATTTTAATTATTTTAAGTGAATAATGTCATCTTTTTCCACATGCGTCGACATGCCCTCAAAATGAACTTTTTAGGCATCAAAATCTTCAAAATCAGACGTTAAAACACAAGCATTTCCATGACGTGCCTCTGAAATACATACTTGAAAATTTATCAAAATGACGTCAAAATTGACACTTAACCCTTGGTTAATGGAGACATTACATTCCTAAGGTAAAGGGTGTTCTCTCTTTACACCTGATATGGAAAGTTGGGCCGCTAAACATCTTGGGTAAAGCATGGTAGGCCATCAATGGCCACCTCAACCATTGCTAGAATCGATCCTTCTAAGGTTAGTGTCATGATGGCTAGATAAGTTTAGAATGAGTTCTATAGAGACTAACATATTTGTCCTCTTTTATTGCCATCTTATTTGCAGTTTCTACTACCAAATTATTGTTGCATGTGTTAGTTTTTTTTTGTTTCTTGAAAAGAATTGTTGCATTTGTTAGTACAGCAAGTATACCATTTGCTCTATCGGTTCAAAGTAACAGAGCTTGTGCTCAAGATTAGCTTGTAGATTTAAAAGCATCCCGATGTTTATGTAGTGATCTAAGCTGCTTCCATAGGCTACGACTAGTTCTAGGATTCTAGCATGATAGACAATTCAGATGTCCACCCATTACTTATCCAAGGGGATTCATGTTATCACCAACATGTGATTGACCAGCAAATGCATTACTTGTTTGTAACTTCCACTTAACCTTCTTTCCATCGGTGCGATTACAAAGAAGTTGACCCTATTTCTTGTACTTTTAACGATATTTTCATAGGGGAGATGATTGGAGGAGGGTGTAAACAAGGGGAAATGTATATTTACTCTAATCTCCTTACCATCCCTGCTACTACTATCTCTAATCTTCAATGGCATATCTATCTAAGTCATCTTTTTTTGAAAAATCTATCTAGTTATCTTCCCTTATCAAAACTCCAATTCATCATTCTTTTGCTATCACCAACAACCAAGTTGATCATAAAGCATGTCAACTTAGAAGCACCAATTGAGTTCATATCCATGAAGTCAAAGTCGGTGGTCAAAGTAATTGTTCAAATTATTACATGTGAATATCTAAGGTCCTAGCCATATTCTTGGTCAATTAGGACACTATTGCTATTTGGTCAAAGCTAATGATTTTTCTCCTTTATGTTACATCTTTCTTATGAAGTCTATGATGTCGGTCCTATTGTTACAAAAAAAAATTTTGGAATAAAGATTCAAGTTGGAGCTAGATTGAAAGTTGTTAGACCTAACAATGCTTTAGGATCCGTTTGGTAGAGTTTTATTAAGCGAGTTTGTCATACAAGGTTACAACTCACAAGCTACAATAGGTGAACAGTATAAAGGTATTATTCCACATCCATCACATCTACCTCTCACCAATCATATCTACCCCTCCTAACTCACTCCCACCCATCACATCTACCTCCACAAACACACTCCCACCTATTACATCTATTCTGTTAACCCACTCCCAATACAAATAAAAGCAAAAATCAACAATTATCACATCCACGCTCACTAACCCTCCTCTTACCCACCCGCATATCCCTCTTTAAAACTTTCTAAACTTTACCCAGTCATAAACTTTAAACCTGCAAAACATGCCCTTAGAGTTTTGTACTCAATTATTACATGGATTTGTAGAATCCAAAAGGACAACACATTATACTAGTTGGCCATATACACTCCAACATAATGGTATTACAAAGTACTATACCATATTCAAGCATTCTGTGTTTTGGGAAAACACCTAACAACTTTGTCATCAAGGAATGTTACTTTCTTGAGATTGAAACAGGGTTTGTTGCATCTTAGAGAAAGTATGCTACAGATTTACCCCAAGAGACTAGTGTTTTGGCAGCCAAGCTAGCACATATTCTTATGAATCTGAGAGTTCACTTATAAAATAAGAGTGTGCTGCCTATTGATGTCGATTTAGAGAATTGCTAGCCAAGATGTTCTACTTAACTATTACATAGCCAGACATTTGCTTGTTAATTGGGAAACTCATTTATTTATGGATAAGTCTACCAAAGTAAATTAAGAATCTTTGTACAAGGACACATCGTTTGATATAGTAGGGTGTATCATTGCATGGTCTTAAAGATAAGAAGTTTTCCGCTAGCTTTTGCACTTATGTTGCCCAGAACCTGTGACTTACAAAGTAATATGCAGCCATCTCCAAGTATGGTGCAATGATCAAGTACTATGCCACAGCACAAACAGCAATAAAGATGATGCGGATATCATCAAGTTGTTGATCTGCATCTCCCTGTCTATTCACATATGGAAGCAAGATGCAATAATAAATTTTCTTCATATATTGTGAATAATCCTATGTTTCCTCATA
Source organism: Thalassia testudinum (assembly GCA_037157565.1). NCBI lineage: Eukaryota > Viridiplantae > Streptophyta > Magnoliopsida > Alismatales > Hydrocharitaceae > Thalassia > Thalassia testudinum. The sequence continues at coordinate 1,791,763 of JAZHRO010000038.1, forward strand.
TGACTAGGCATGTTAAAGAAGGATTGCCACTACGCTGGAGACTCATTCAATACAACTTATGCCTTATTAAAGGACCTAATGGTTGACATATCCACCAAGTCACTTTTTAAGACATCCATTCTTCTTTTCTAAGCTAAGCATGATTGGCATTAGATAGTTAGATTTGAGATCTCCAAAGGATTTGATCATAGATCTCCAGAAATCGCATGATGAGAATGTGATCACAAGAAGGAATCAGGAGAAGCATCAAGAAAATCACATGAATCCTTATTCAAATGCAAAATCTTGTTAAAAATCTCTCAAAGGGGGTTTAGAGAAAGGAACTTCTTTGGAAGAAAGACAATAAAAACACAGGATTCCCAAGCCATTTCCAAACATGAGAGATTGATAACACTATTTACATGGTGATCAACAAGTTAATCTCTTTACATACCAAACATAAATGCAAGTTATCCTAGTTGTATAAAAGTTATCCCATAAAATATATCCCAATTACCAAACTACCCCTTAAAATTTTGTTGGGTTCATAAGCCTTAATATTTTGTTGTAACTAGACTCTTCTTATATAAAAGGGTACTAGGTCTTTATACTCGGACCTTTCTCCCTCTGTGATAAGGGTACTAGGTTTTCTCTTGATGCGTATAATGGTATAAACCTTGTTTTAATGACTATTGGTGACAAGTAGTAGCCAGGCTAGAAATCTTGACCAAGAAAATATTTCTTTCTTGACATAAAAGGCCTCCTTAGTTCTCTGCTAGATAAGCCTGCTTGACTTTTCTAATCATTCAAGTTTCCTTGGCTCACAAGAGAGCCGTGAAGATAATTCTGGAAGTAATACATTCTCGGCTACAGAATAATAAAATTTTCAGCCAAAAGAGTAGGACTATCAGACTATCCTATCCCTAAGAAAACCAATAATTTTGCATCATTGTTTCTTTCTGTAACTTTCCTTGACATTTTTTTTGAAAAAGGAAAAGGAAAATTACTAGAGGTCAATAATCATCGAGATGATTGTATTAAAAAATTGAAACGGACTTACTTAATGTTGAGCCAAGAATCAGACAAACAATAAACCTCTCTTACAACATTTTCTACCCAGCATCTCTCATCTTTGAAGACCTGATCATGATCATGAGGTTGTTTTCAACCCTCATCAACATCAGAGCTCCAGCTTGAGAGAGCGTTGAGAATATTTACTTCTACTTGTCATTTTTTATGTTTTCCATAGTTTATATTTGTGTAAGGTTGTGCCTTTAATTTTTCCTAAAATCCTACAATGAGGGCCAAGATCTCATAATGAAGCATCTTGCTTTATGCTCCTTAATGTCAAAATTCCAAGATTTCTTCGGCATGCCTGTGAATTGCACATTTTTTGAATCATTGAAACAATGTCTAAAAGGCCACTTACAACATCAGAAAGGAGCACAAAGTTGCTGACAATATGTCTTTGAATAACAACAGCTGGAATACATCATGGTTCCTTACAATAAAACATAAGTAACAAGAAGCAGTATGCAGGATTATATTGTTATATGAACAGCAAGCCACATGATATTTGTGTTGGAACTTCAAACTCCAAATTGTCACTTACAGCTGCTGCTAGGCGTTCCGCATACTCAGATTGGGTGGTAAAAAGTCGCATCTAAAAGAAACAAGAATAAAAAATAGTAACTTTGATGGGGAAAAATTAAACATTTGCTTCTTATCAAGACCAAAGAATAGACAGCCCACATAGCAGCTTCACGGTTATGTTATTTCCATCATGTGGGGTAATACTAAAATGAACTGTAAGTTCCTTAACTTGTAGAAATTAGCACAAGCAGAGGATCAATTTTTTTCATAACAATAAATGCAATGAATGTAAATAAGAATATGGAATTCTAATTTCTAACAAAGAGTTAATAAAACATTTGAAGTAGATTTACAGTCCTGAATTATCTTGGCGGTAGTTTAACTTCTTACTTTTAGAGTTGCTATTCAGAAACAAAATGATTGCATTCCCTTATCTTGATTTAGACACATGCATATCCAAATAATATGATTCCATGTATTGTCCTGGAAAAGAAATATTAAAAAAAAGTTCACAAACCAATTATAAATGATAATCTACTAAATTGCATATTCCAGAAAAATGATGAAAAGATCTTTTTCTCCATCATACCTCGCATGGGGTAAAGTGAAGAAAAAAATAGCAGAGGCAGAACCAAGAAAAAAAAATTAGGACCAAAGTGATAATCGGGGTTAGGTAGGACAAAAGTCATAATGTTCACCAAAACTGATATCAATGAAAATTATATACCTGGAATATAAAAATAATAAAGATATATATATATATATATATGTAACAAGTTAGATGTTTGTCACAAAGGGACCCTTTTTGCAGAATTCAAATCATATGCAGGACAGTCCCATTAGACTTTTCAACAACTCTTGTCTCATCATAATAACTACGCAACTAATTTAAAGGTTCATCGATCCTATACAAACTTTGTCTTTTAGGCTTCTTCGATTTAGACATATCCACCTGATAAAACTGCAGCCAGTATTTTAAATGATAAAGCCTTTCTTCTCTTATAGAATTCTATGATAAAGTTTCTCATGCAAAAACTTTGTCAATGTTAAACAACTCAAAGCCGTTCATGTAATCAACAAAGGAGCTAAACACCATATCCCCTTCCTACCGAAGATGGTATACCAAAATCAAAGACATGATCTTCTTGTTAGAGAAATGAACATGGCTAGGCAAACCTCCATACAAAGGAGAATGATGCTCTAGCCATGACAAAAATTTCTAAAAGGTAGATGGAATTTCTGCACATATATAGCTGGTTGAGGACCTCGGGTCAATGAAAATTGAGTCAACAGCCCTGACGTTCAGTGTTAGTGGTCTCTTGCTTGTCTACTTGTATCTAGCAGTAAACATGAGACCTTGGGACTGGAAGGCGAACGAGGGGGCATTGAGTAAAAAGGAAACATGTCAGGAGGAGAGAAAAATTCAAAGTTGGTCATCTTAGGGTAAAATTTACCGAAGGAACTTTTAGTTCTTAATGACAACTTCGGAGCTTTGTTTTGATGGGAGCCATCGTTTAGGTTAAAGCAAGCGAGTTAGATAGGTTAAGATGCATAGTGGACAGTTGATGATGGGGTTTACAAGAGAAATTGTCTCACATCCCTACTTACAATACATCAACCCATCTAACACATCCAACAAATACATACCCCACTTTCCAGCAAGAAATGATAGCAAAGGCCAGCATAACATTAAACGTCAAATGAACAAAACTATAATTCTCTCTAGTTAAATCGCGTCAACTCTTCTATCACGTTAAACCTAATACTTATCGAACCACTAAATCCAACACCTTCTAGAACTTAAAAGTTCTTTTAAAACCCATCCAATCATAAAACTCAATCCCCCATCCACTAAGTCAAGGGTAGTGATACACGCAGGCCAACACGATCTAACGTGGCAAGAACAGAGGGCACAGCTAGCCAAAACATCACCACAAGCAACCTCCTTGCATTTTGCTTTTTATGTTAATTGATGTATGTACTGTCTGTGACAAATCGTGGGGTCAAAGATAGAGATTTAGTGTGCATGCCTGCATGAGCTACCCATTTGTGTTGACTTTGGGTTTTGCAACTTCTCTGTATGTTGTAACAGAGACCTCTAAATGAGTAAAGGGCAGTCTCCCCTTGTTTTGTATGAGAGCTATTTTAAGATGGGAAAGGCAATGAATGAGAAGCAACTAATTTTCCAGCCAAAACCATCTTCCTCCATATTTCCACAGCACTTCGGTGGTCACACCACCCACCACAACACCACATAAAACGCCTCGACCGCCCTTGCCCTTGCGACGCTCCCCACATTGGCAACACTCGGCCGACGTTGGTAACAACTTGGTATTAGAGCCATTCGGCCCTATGACCATGGAGCAACCCACCCCCGACCACGACGACAAGTTCGACGCATTGGTTCGCTCGCAGCAAGAGATGATAGGACTCATGCAACAGCAATCAAATGCATTGAATGAGATCATCCATGTTTTGCGAGAGACACGGGGTGTCGGACCGAGCTTCCTCTAGTCAGCAACACGTGCCACCTCAACCTCCGTCAGGTACCCTCGGAGCAACAGGGACCAACGGTGGGGGAGGATGAGCAAGTGCCATTACGAAGGCGGTTAAACTAAGCCTCCCGCAATACGACGAGAAGGACAACCCTTTGGGTTGGCACCATCTTGCAGAGAGATACCTCGCTTTCCATGGCATACCAGACGAGGAGCGTGTTGCGCTAGCGTCCCTCCATCTTACAGGGGAAGCCAACCAATGCCTCCATCAGGGAGAGGTCAGTGGCCACATCAACAATTGGGCCAATTTCCGTGACGAACTCCTCGCATGATTCGGTCGTCGTGCCTACAAGCAACCGTTGAGCGAGTTGTGTAGGCTCCGGCAGACGACGACAGTCGCCGACTACTACAGCAAGTTCGAAGCACTCCAAGGTCTTGTATCCATAATGTAACAAGAGGAGAGCTTCATTGAGATCTTCATCTCCGATCTCAAGGACGAGGTATGCACGGAGGTTCTAGTCCTTGAACCAAGGACCATGGCCCAGACCGTCCGATACACTCGAGCCTTCAAGGAGCGAAACCAACGTCACGTTCGGTTTGGGGGGACGCGGACCGACTCAAAACCGGGATCCACAGCTGGCCCAAGCAGCACTACGCCAGCACTAACATTGACCATAGAAGGGGGATCCTCACAACCAGGAGGGCCGACACCGATCAAGAAGCTAACACCAGCTGAAATGGCCGAACGCCATAAAACAAACTTGTGTTATAATTGTGATGAACGCTATGTACCAGGTCACTATTGCAAGGCAAGAGCATTCTATATGCTGGCAGATGAGGAGGAGGACTAGGAGGCCGAAGACCAGCCCATGGACGAGATGGAGACCGAGGAGCACCAATCCTCTCACACCATCTCCGGGAAGGACACTGTCGGCCTCATCAAGCTTGAGGCAATCACCAATGCAGGCCACAGCATCGCCCTAGTAGACTCAAGGAGTTCTACCAACTTCATCGACCCCCGACTACTTCTGGCATCTGTCTCCACCATTCGGACCTCTAAGCCAGTCAAAGTTGTCGTCATTGGTGGTGGAACTCTCGCCACGACTTACCGCGTAGCCCAACTTCCCTTCCTCATTCAGGGTCACCCTTATACCATGGACACATACGTCCTACGGTTGGGACATTCGACACCATCCTAGGCATCACATGGATAAGATCCCTAGGGGAAACTTCGTGGGACCTCACTCGTCTCACCCTCTCCTACCAAGGGCTGTAAGGACCAATGCACCTCCAAGGGCTTTTGCCCGGTGGGGGAAACCTCATGCCAGAGGAGGTTCGCACAGCCCTCAGCTATGGGATCGACCTGTACATGGTGCGCACTAAACCTTCCTACTAAGAGGCCAACCTCACGAGCATCTCCCCCCTGACCCCTACATGATTGGACTCCTGGAAGAATTTACAGACATGTTCCATGAGCCTAAGGACCTTCCTCCCGAGAGGATAGAGGCACGCGCCACCCCTTTCAAACCAGATGCACAACCCATGGCCCTACCACCCTACCAACATGGGTGGGCTCAAAAAAATGAAATTGAACAAGTTCGATTGCTCCTGCAAGAGGATCTTATCTGATCGAGCCATAGCCCCTTCACCTCGTCGATTTTCCTTGTCCATAAGAAAGGCAACACATAGCGGTTCTACGTCAACTACCACGCCCTCAATGAAAGGATGATCAAGGACCATTACCCCATCCTAGTGGTCAATGATCTTCTCGATGAGCTCCGGGGTGCCAACTTTTTCACCAAGTTGGACCTACACACCGGGTACCACTAAATCCAGATGATGGAACACAACATCTACAAGACTCCCTTTTGCACACACGATGGTCACTACGAATTCCTCGTAATGCCATTTGGGTTGTGCAATGCGTCATCGACCTTCCAAGCGGTCATGAATGGGTTATTCCATGAGTTCATTCGCCACTGCATTCTTGTTTTCTTTGACGATATTCTCATTTACAGCTCCTCATGGGAAGCCCACCTCTACCATGTCCGCGAGGTCCTTGAGCGGCTGCGATGTGGTCACTTCCACGTCAAACGTAGCAAGTGCACATTTGGGACCACGTTGTCCAGTACTTGGGCCATATTGTCTCTAGCGCCGACATCAAGGTGGACCCTGCCAAGATTGACGCCGTCGAGTAGTGGCCAACGCCAACCATAGTTCGGAGCCTCCATGGTTTTCTCAACCTCTCCGGGTACTCTCGTCACTTCATCCGCGACTACAGCTCCATCGTAGCACCATTGCAGCACCTACGCAAGGGGGCGTTCCAATGGGGAGACACGGCCAACAAGGCTTTCCTCTCCCTCAAGAAGGCTCTTACAACTACCCCAGTCCTAGCACTTCCTAACTTTCGTCTTCCTTTTGTGGTGGAATGCGAAGCATCGGAGACGGGGATCAGCATTGTGCTTATGCAAGATGGTCACCCCCTTGCTTACCTAAGTCGTGCCCTCACCTAGCAGCAACGAGCCTTCTCCACGTACGACAAGGAACTTTACGCCTTGGTACATGCAGTCCACAAGTAGCACCACTATCCAATCGCTGGCCACTTCATTATCTACACGGATCATCGCAACCTAAGCCATTTGCTCCACCAACCCACGACTTTCCCCCGCCAACTAAAGTGGGCCACCAAACTTACCCCTTATGATTTCCACATCAAATACAAGAGAGGCACCACTAATAATGTTGCCAATGCATTATTGCACCAAGGGGACTCTCCCCCATTGCCAGAAAGACCTCACGACGTTCATGACTACCACAGTGGTTAGTCCAGAGTGGGTGGACCTTCTCAAAATCGATCACCTCACCAACCCGAACTACCAACAGGTAGAGGAATGTGGCTTGGATCCCAGCCCCAATATCAGCAAATGGAAGCTTAGGGAAGGCGTCCTCTACTATAAAGGCTGCCTCTTCGTCGCGCCCTCCTCCCCACTCATTTCTCAGATCTTATAGGAGTATCACGAGTCTCCAGTAGGAGGCCATGCGGAGTACGATTACATGCTCCATCGCATCCACCGTGATTTCTACTGGCCGGAGATGCGATCTCACATCCACGCATGGATCCGTTCTTGCGAAGTCTATCAGCGGCACAAAGCTGACCACGCCGCACCAGCCGACTTACTGTAGTCGCTTCCTATTCCCGAGCTCATATGGGACGATGTGTCCATGGACTTCGTCGAAGCATTGCCACAGGACCGTGAGCACACCGTCATCCTTGTTGTTGTCGACCGCCTCTCCAAGTACGTACATTTCACTACACTCAAGCAGCCCTTTTCCACGAAGGAGGTCACACAAGTCTTCACCAACTCCATTGTTCGACTGCATGGCATTCCTCACTCTATCATGAGCAACCACGACGCCATCTTCATGAGCACATTTTGGAAGGAATTGTTTCACCTCCAAGGCACCAAGCTTTGATTCTCCTCTACCTACCATCCTGAAACGGATGGCCAAACCGAGATTGTCAATCGAAGTCTCGGTGCGTAGCTCCATTGCTTTTGCGTGGATCACCCCCACTCTTCGATTCGTTGGCTCACATGGGCCAAGTACTCGTTCAACAATGCTTGGCACTTGAGCATCGACCTCACCCTATTTGAGACGGTCTATGGGCATCCCCTACCGTCCCTTATTACCTATACTTGAGGTGAAACCACTTCCATTGCCATCGCCTGTTCACTCCAAAGCCAAGATGCCATCCTCAACGAGCTCAAGGAACACATGTGCCATGTCCAAGACCGTATGCACACCACAGCCAATAGACACCACCACAACGTGCAATTTGAAGTGGGCCAATAGGTCTACCTTCGTCTGTCCCCCTTCCACACAGCCATCCTCACCAAAAGGCCCCACAACAAACTGTACCCTAAATTCTATGGCCCCTTCCCCACCATTCACACCATTGGTGCCACAACTTACGAGCTCCAGCTACCCAAGGAATGTTGCGTCCACCCTGTCTTCCATGCTTCCCAATTGCACCTGCACCATGGTCAAACCCCACTGGAGGTCACCCTTCCATCTGGCCCCCGCAAGATGACCAACAACGCTATCCTAATCGCATCCAAGCCCGCCAACTTGTCAAGCATCAGGGGCTTCCCACTGCCGAGGTGCTCATCTTATGGTCCGACTCCGACGAAGCAACTGCCACATGGGAGCCATATCAGGAGCTTCGCAACCGTTTTCCAGATTGGGGCCTTAAGGACGATGGCCCCTTCCAAGGGGGCGGCAGTTCATACATGTGGCCCAACATGATCTGACGTGGCAAGGAGAACAGATGGCACAGCCGGCCAGAACATCACCACCAGCAACCTCCTTGCATTTTGCTTTTTATGTTAATTGATGCATGTAGTGTCAGTGACAAATCGTGGGGTCAAAGATAGAGATTTAGAGGATCTGAGGGGAGGATTTGATGCAGTGCGCATGCCTGCGTGAGTTCCCCATTTTACGTTGACGTTGGGTTTTGCAACTTCTCTGCATGTTGTAACAGAGACCTCTAAATGAGTAAGGGGTAGTCTCCCCTTGTTTTGTATGAGACCTATTTTAAGATGGGAAAGGCAATGAATGAGAAGCAACTAATTTTCCAGCCAAAACCGTCTTCCTCCATATATCCACAGAACTTCGGTGGTCGATGGTCACACCACCCACCACGGCACCACATAAAACGCCACGACCACGCTTGCCCTTGCGACGCTCCCCACGTTGGCAACACTCCGCCGACGTTGGTAACAGGTGGAGCCACAGGGGACAGGAAGAGGCAGTCATATTCATATGCCCCCTCCCAAACCAAAATTCCTGGCTTCGCCCGTGATCCGAATGCGACTAAATTACTCAAATATCATCTCTTTTTTTTTTCTTTGTCCCCCTTTTAGTCATGCCTCCTAGACGCATTACATCCCCCCCACATGTGTTAGATCTCCATTTACAACCAAATAGGAATGCGTGGATGATATGCATGTGAGACTCCCCAATCTGACGCCAGAAAGAAGGAAATAGGAATGTGTGTTGACGGTCAACGGTAAAGGGCGAGATGCTGCTAGATCTGGGAAACCAATAATCGAACGGCGGGAATTGGAGTGATGGCATTAGTACTAGTTACCTGGATGAAGATGAAGGCGGCAGCGGCGACCAGCAGGAGGAAGCGCACGTCGCAGTAGTTCCTCGCCATCCTAAACCTCCTGCTGCTGTTCTTGCCGAGATCGGAATTAATTCGGAGGAGATCAGAGATGATAGGGGAGTGGTTGTTGGGGAATTAACGGAGGAGGGGAGTCCTTACCACCGGTGTGGGCGCGGGGAAAGCCCGATGGGGTCCGTGGAGTCTCGAGACGCGATCCGCTTCGGGGTTTGCTCATGCCATGGATTGGGCAGAGTAGAGCGCAGGAACGGAGCGGCACCGGGAAGAAACTGGGAGAGGGTGAGTGAGGTTTACCTCGGAGGGCGCTTAACATTTCACGGCAGGTGCCTTTGCCCAAGCAACGAGGTTATCTTAGGATGGAATTGGTGGTGAAATAAATTCTCTAAAATGATGGATATGTTGATACGAAATCAGTGGATAACAGTGAGATGGGTTGATACCGTGGAATAAATATATATTAAAAAATATATTATGTTAAGGTGAATATATTTTAATATATATTAATTTTGATGTGATAAAGTAAAAAAATATTGATGTGATGGAGTGAGAAGATTGATTATTTTTTTTAATTCCTTAGCATCTCATGAGATATTCATTTCATTGTTCAGGTTAAGGTTCCATTTGGATGAATGTTTGGGGTTGATGCGGGGAAACCTTGGGGGCATTTGGTGAAAACTCCACCCATTTAAGGTTAATATAATATATATTGATATAATATTTATGTATAGTAAATAAAAGATAGTTTGGATTCATATCTCAAAAAATCAAATTCACAAGTCTTGTATTTACAAAAGATAACTAATATTTCAAATATTTTCCTGCAAGTAAATTTACTAAATTTGGAAGTTTATAACTTTCATTAACTTATCATTTTGACAATAAGTACTTTTGGTATTTATTTTTAATTAAAATTATGCTATACAAATCTTATTTATCCAATTATTTCTAGAATTTTTAGTTGACTCACATTTGTTACCATGCTTACATACCTAGAATATAATAAAAATTACAAATTTAAACATCCTTTTGAATAATAAAAGGCCTATCCCAATTCAACCTAAGCCCATTTAGTTTCAATTGTACTTGGACTTGAGGCCAAGTTTTTATAAATTAAAAGGGTCTAGGTTGATTCATGAACCTATTTGTTTAATTGGTTAGCTTATAATTTCATCGAGCAATATAAATATCTAAATATTTTTAATTTCTGAGTTAAGATCTACCTATTGCCTTAAAACTATTGTAAACCTACATATTTGTTAGCATGCAAATGTTTTTAATTTTCAAAAAGAAAAATTTTCTTCCTTGAACTTGATAAATTAGTCCAACACTCCTAAATAAGATCCTTCACCACTATTTTTTTTTTTGAAACTTCCTCCACCACAATTTTACTCACATTTCTCTTTACATCTTAATTACTTCACTTCTAATCCCACAATAATTTAATGATATTAATCGAGTCATAAAAACTTGATCACTGAGGTCACAAATCAAAACCTCATAAGAAACGAAAAGAGGGAGAGTTCATGGCCTAGTTTTACCTCAAATGTTGTGTGTCTGAAGAGGGGGCCTTACCCTCACTACTACACTACGAAGTATTCTTCTTTTTCGTGAAGTAAAATGAGAGTGATTATCACTTCCATGTGTACGTAGTTACTTTTTTATAAGGGGTTTTAGATCACAATTAATACATGTAATTATTTACTTTTTGGGGAGCGCAATCATTCCTCACACTTCCCAAGGTTCACCTTTTGTCTACGTTGCATCGCATTCCAGCTCAGCATCGTCCGGTCTTCGCTACCATGGAGGTATGGCAGTTCCTTGTACCGAGCCGATTAACAGTAAAGCTCTTGGCAAGAACAACCGCACATGGTCCTAGTGACTCGAGCGAGTCAAGTGGGAGAGGCAAGAGTCGCTTACTCTAGGCGGATAAGGGGGGCAAGTGGCTTCAAGCAAATATCTTGGGCCACCAAGAATGGTGGCACGACCTTGAGGCTATCACCACAGAGCTACTCCATCCCAGCAATGGGCCAGCCTACTCTTTGGGCTAGCTAGTTTTTCTAGGCTTAACTTTTCTCCCTTCATCAGTTGTCCCCACTCTCGAAGTCCTATTGTACATGTTGCAAAAGTAAAAGCTTTTTTTTTGTTTGTCCCCCTTATCCCCATCAACTACTACCTAGTGTGTCGGTGCTCCTTGATAGGGACATCATGCTCCTCCTTTTGGGGGGGGGGGCAGTCGTTGCTTTCGTAGTCTATCTGCTATGACACTTTGATAATGCCTTTGGGGTCTTGGCCCTTATCCGAACATGTTGGTTTTTACCATCCACATTTCGGTTGGGGAACTTTGCTTAGACCAGGTGGTTTATCCGCATAAGTATTAAGGCAGATGTTGGCCATCCATCGCCTCCCGTGCGTCTGCACATGGCTGTAGGGCAAGTGACATTGTCATGTTGTTTGAGGTTATCAAGGCTTGGGGTAGGACACTTGTCGCAATCTCCTCGATCTGGTATTTAATTGTGTCCAATTGCATTAAATGTTGATGGGATGATTTGGGGCAGTAAAAGTCGTGCCTCTTTACCTTCCACTCCCCCTTATAAATAGAAGGCAGTTATTTTTACCCTCAGCATCAAGCTAATTGACGCACTATGTAGCACCTTCTACTATGATTGAAGCAGCGTTGGGGGAAGGTTCCTTCAGCCAGACACAAGTATGTCTTCTATTAATAAAGGTGAGTCTCCCTCTTCCTCTGGGTGGCTAAGAGATGAGACCATTGCCTTGCATGGCTTTCCTTCCACGATCCATAGCAAGGAGAAAGTAAGAAAAATTCTCAACAAGCACAACCTAGGGGACTACGAACGCACAGACGGTATGGGTCTCCATCTCCGACGTCCTCCGGCGAGGGAGACACGTCGTCTCCCTCCGCCCTCCTCTCTGATTCTACCCTATAAGTACCCCCCTGTCGCTCCACCGTTCAAGGGAGCTCGGTCCTGACGGAGAAAGACCCCCACTTCCTCTCTTCCCACTCCGACAGGAAGCCTTCCAGCTCCGGCGGCCTCTCCTCTTCCTCCTCGTCGCTCTGCCGCACTACCAGCTGCAGGGTTGTCCTCCCTCGCTCTTCCCGCGCCGCGCCGCACCCAGCACGCGCCTCTCCGGCCCTCTCCTCGCCGCCGCCCCTTCCCCCGGGCATCTTCTTCTCCGGCGACAGTCGATACGACTGCCGCCTTGCTCCAGCCCCTTTCGTCTCCGTAGCTAGGTCAGAACTTCTCCCCATCTCCCCCTCTTTCTTTTCCTCACTGTCTTTTATTTGATTAAACCCTCGACCGCTCCTGTCCACCGTCACCCCCTTCGTCTCCGGCCAAACTCCGGCGAGACGCCCCCATCGCTCCACAGCCTCACACGCCTCGCCGACCCTCACCGAACCTCCGCCTCATCACACTGAGCACCCCCCACCCCTCCACTGCCACTCCACACCTCCGTAACGCTCCCCCAAACAAACCCATTTCTCCGGTTGCAGTCCGACCTAGGGCTGCCGCCAGACACCGCCTTTGCGGCTTGCCGCACAGCTCAACACCTTCGCCGTGCCACGGCAAAGGTTCCCAGTAGTTTGATTAGGCCGAGAGGCCATATTCGTGTCCGACAGGTTCTGAGGCTCGACCGCCATTGACGCCACATTGAAGCAGCTTCTCCCGCGCTCCAGGCTTGAGGACTCCAGGTTTCCAGCTGCTGCGGATTACGAAGACTCCTGCGAAGGCAGCCAGCCGGCAACCGACAAAAATCGAAGCTGCAGCTGCAGAAGCAAGGCCGTGGTCCTCCAGCAGGCGCACGCGAGGAGAGGCCTCAGTTTAGTCCCACATCGGTAAGCCTCGCAACTCTTTCACCGTTTAAATTATTTTTGTGAATAAGCCTTATCGCCTCAGCACACGGGGTGAGGTCCCCTTCACCTGCCCGATTACCCGGCTTCGTCTGTGCTCACGCCCCGCGGACCTGGCTCAGACCCGATTAGCCCGACCTGCACTCCTCGCCCACCACCGCATGCCGGTGGGCCTGGACCCGGGCGCGACCCACGTACCCGATTTACCCGGTTGCTTTGGGAGAGCTTTCCTAAGAGCGAATTCTGAGAGAGAGTGACGCGGAGGGGGGGGGTAGAGTAGGTTTTGCCCACTGATGTAAACTTTGAAGTGTGCAGGCACAGGTAAACAAAGAAGAAGAACCGTGGAAGAAGAGAAGAAGAAGGCCGACGAAGACTGAAAGAAGGTGGAGCACTGTAGCAGCGACGATTTAAGTCGTCTGATTGGAAAATCAGACGACGCCCTGCAGTAAAAGGACTGCAGAGAAAGAAGGAGAACGAAGAAGCCGTGCCGCTGAGCAAGGGACCGCAAGAAGAAAAGCTTTACAGTTGAGGCAGAAAGAAGAAAGAAGAAAGGAGAAGCTGAAGAAAGGCAGAACTGAAAGAAAAGAAGATGAGGAGCTCTGAAGAAGAGAAGAAATAAGAAGAACAGAAGGCAGAAGAAGAAGACCACCAGGAGATAAACAAAGAAGAAAAATCAAAAGCCAAAGAGAAGAGAAAACAAAGAGGAAGAAAGTGAAAGTTCCCTACTTGGAGGGGTGAGATCAGCGTGACAAAAAAAATGCGGAATTGAAATATATAAAGCAATATCACAAAAAAAACAATCGCAAAATGTACACAAGTAATTTTTAGGTGGAAACCCAAACCGGGTGAAAACCACCACCTAACCCTCTCGAGTTAGGATTTTCCGATCAACCAAGCTGATCAAAATCCACTAAACGAATCACTTTAAACGAGGGTGATTCAACCTCAGTACAACCACGCTACAAGTACGAGGGTAGCGTTCCTCAACCCCTTCTCTCCACGAGAAGGATTTTGTCCCACGAAGGAGACGGGAATTCGCAAAGCGAATACCCAACCAAAAGACAAAGATAAAAGAAACAATAGTCCTATAGAGCCAACAAAATAATTAAACATAGCTTCTATAGGAAATAGGAAACTCCCCTTTGCAAGGAGTGCGTCGACGATGACGCGGTGCGTGTGCCACGCGATGGCGCTACGTCGCTCTCGTTAACAACGCCGGGAGAGCGGGTGCGCAACGGTTGAATGCTCTCAAGAAAATGGAGCTTGAGCTTGGAGAGCAAGAGAGTCTTTTCTTTGGACACAAAAGGTTTGAAAGTGTATTGCAAGGTGTGTGTCTTAGTGTGTATATGTGTGTTTGTGTTACAAAGGTTCCCCTCTATTTATAGAGGCCTTAGGAAGGCTTTGGAAGGCTTGGAAAAGCTTCCATAGCCGTTGGGTGCAAAGCCCAAGAGAATCAGGCCGAAATCAGGACAATGATTGCATTTGACAGGGTTATCAGACGTCTAACTCTGGCATCAGACGTCTGGAAGGCCACTTTAAGACGTCTGATTTCAAGGTCAGACGTCTGATTCTATGCGGGTTTCTCCCTGACTTGAATCAGATCTAAACAGGATTTTTGCGCAAGTCCATCAGACGACATACAGGACGTCTGGTACTATGTCTGGACGTCTGGAAACCTACTTTTACTGTGGGAATTGATTTCCAAACGTTGCAACGGCTAGAAAATCTCTGAGAAGAGATTTTGGGTCAGCCGAGGCAAAACGGTCATTTATCAGACGTCTGGAAAGGCCTAAGGACGTCTGATAAGGCTCTAACGGTCATAATCTTGAGTGTTTTTTAAGCCAGCCAACGGTCCACTAATTGGACGTCTGGCAAATCCATCAGACGTCTTCTAAGACGTCTGGACTAAGGTATGGACGTCTGATTTCATCAGACAGAATTAACTATGTCCAGCCTAACAGTTATCAGACGTCTGAAACAACAGTCAGACGTCTTAAAATACTTTATCAGACGTCTGATTTGTGAATTAGAATTCTGGAAAGTCTGTTTTAACCCTATATTGGTTTTCTAAGTGTTCTACAGAAAACCTAAGTATCCTAGGGTTGTGCCGGTGTTCCTAGGACTACTGTTAGGGTTCTTTGAGGCTCTTTAACATAATTTCTAAGGAAAATAAAGAGCAAGAAAAATAAAGATAAAAGTACATGAAAGGATTAAAAAGAATCTATCCTATTCTTCTTGTCTTCTATCTTCAATCTGTCGCTCCACGCGAACCTCCTCTGTTTTCCGTCAAGCTCCTCCAATCCGTCCTGGATGCGAGCTCGAGTTCCGTCTAAACACGTCCACATTTGCAATTGACCTGAAATCTAGGACTCAAATTGCAAATGTTAAATAACACGTGTTTTGTTATCATCAAAACAAATGATCGTGGTGCTCTAGCACCAACAATCTCCCCCTTTTTGATGATGACAAAATCATAAATAATAATGCATAGAAATCCTCCCCCTTTTTGACATTATCAAAAAGATTTGATTGTTTTACATTTCCTATTACTCCCCCTTAAAACATGCTCTTCTATGAGTTTCTTTTGACAAAGGTAATGTCCTCCCCCTTTTTGTAACAATGAGATAGCTATTATTTTTCTCCCCCTTTCTAAAGGAAATTTAGCTACCTTATATCTCCCCCTTAAAAATTGACAATTAGCTCATTAATTTTTAACTCCCCCTATCTAAATGCTTATAAAAAGATAGGGTTAAAAATTTTACCTCACCTACCATGGCCAATAAAATGGCCCGAATGGTGGTGGTGGATGCCACATCGGATGGGGCTCCCATCCGTAGCTTGGAGGCCCGGGCATCGGCGCCGGTCTCCAGTCTGGTGGTCGACGTGCGGCGGGTCCGTCGTTTGTTCGCCGTCTCGTCAGTCTTCTTGTTCTCCTCCTTTGTCTACTCCTTAGTTCTCCCAACTCGAGTTGACCAGCCTTGAGCTTGTAGGTCCAGTCCCTTATGTTGTAATTATCCCTGAACCCTACAAAACAAGATTCTAATTTTTTCTTCGGTATCCAAGTGAGCTTGGATCCGGATCTGTTAGCGGGTCTCCTTGATGGAGATCCTTTCTCAATCTTAGGGCTATAAAAATTATCTACTTTATTGATTAATTTGTTAGAGTTTTCCCTAAGACATGCGATTTCTTTTTCTATAATATCCATCTTAGTCTTTAAATCAGAAATTTCTATTTTTAGACTAACATTTTCCTCAATCAATTTATTATTTTCATTGATGAGGTTACGATTTTCTAATAACAGGTTATTATCCTTAGGACTAGTTTCTATATCCTTGAGTTGTTTTTCTAACCTATCATTTTCATTTCTAAGAAAACTAAGGTTCTTTTTAATGCTTTTATTTTCTACCCTAAGTGATTTACTAATCTCAAAAAGTTCATTAAATGCTTCTTGAAGATCGAGATTTACCTCGTTGTCGCTGTCGTCGCTTCCACTTTCGCTGTCGCTGTTGGTTCCTCTGGCCATGAAACCAAAGCAAGTGGTTTCTTCTTCTTCTTCCTCCGAGCTTGTCTCCTCATGAGTGCCTTCCAACCTCCTCCATATCTCGTGGGCGGTGGTGCACTCTTTGATTTTCTCGAACTCTTTCGGACTCAATGCGCAATACAGGGCATTCATTGCCTTTGCGTTGAGTGAAAGATCTTGAATCTGCAGCTGCGAGTAGCCTCCCGCGGGTTTTTCTGGGATGTCGAAAGGCGTCTCGCATCTGGCCCAGACTGTGAAATCGGTGGCTTGAAGCCACGTCTTCATCCGCAACTTCCAGTAGGGGTAGTTGCTCCCGTCGAAGAACGGCGGACGGGTTGTGGACTGCCCCTCGGAAATCCTGCTTGTGGAACAGCTTCCCTCCATTTGATCTCTTGCCGGGTTGTTACGCCGAAACAGCAAGACCTGCTCTGATACCAATTGAAAGTTCCCTACTTGGAGGGGTGAGATCAGCGCGACAAAAAAAATGCGGAATTGAAATATATAAAGCAATATCACAAAAAAAACAATCGCAAAATGTACACAAGTAATTTTTAGGTGGAAACCCAAACCGGGTGAAAACCACCACCTAACCCTCTCGAGTTAGGATTTTCCGATTAACCAAGTTGATCAAAATCCACTAAACGAATCACTTTAAACGAGGGTGATTCAACCTCAGTACAACCACGCTACAAGTACGAGGGTAGCGTTCCTCAACCCCTTCTCTCCACGAGAAGGATTTTGTCCCACGAAGGAGACGGGAATTCGCAAAGCGAATACCCAACCAAAAGACAAAGATAAAAGAAACAATAGTCCTATAGAGCCAACAAAATAATTAAACATAGCTTCTATAGGAAATAGGAAACTCCCCTTTGCAAGGAGTGCGTCGACGATGACGCGGTGCGTGTGCCACGCGATGGCGCTACGTCGCTCTCGTTAACAACGCCGGGAGAGCGGGTGCGCAACGGTTGAATGCTCTCAAGAAAATGGAGCTTGAGCTTGGAGAGCAAGAGAGTCTTTTCTTTGGACACAAAAGGTTTGAAAGTGTATTGCAAGGTGTGTGTCTTAGTGTGTATATGTGTGTTTGTGTTACAAAGGTTCCCCTCTATTTATAGAGGCCTTAGGAAGGCTTTGGAAGGCTTGGAAAAGCTTCCATAGCCGTTGGGTGCAAAGCCCAAGAGAATCAGGCCGAAATCAGGACAATGATTGCATTTGACAGGGTTATCAGACGTCTAACTCTGGCATCAGACGTCTGGAAGGCCACTTTAAGACGTCTGATTTCAAGGTCAGACGTCTGATTCTATGCGGGTTTCTCCCTGACTTGAATCAGATCTAAACAGGATTTTTGCGCAAGTCCATCAGACGACATACAGGACGTCTGGTACTATGTCTGGACGTCTGGAAACCTACTTTTACTGTGGGAATTGATTTCCAAACGTTGCAACGGCTAGAAAATCTCTGAGAAGAGATTTTGGGTCAGCCGAGGCAAAACGGTCATTTATCAGACGTCTGGAAAGGCCTAAGGACGTCTGATAAGGCTCTAACGGTCATAATCTTGAGTGTTTTTTAAGCCAGCCAACGGTCCACTAATTGGACGTCTGGCAAATCCATCAGACGTCTTCTAAGACGTCTGGACTAAGGTATGGACGTCTGATTTCATCAGACAGAATTAACTATGTCCAGCCTAACAGTTATCAGACGTCTGAAACAACAGTCAGACGTCTTAAAATACTTTATCAGACGTCTGATTTGTGAATTAGAATTCTGGAAAGTCTGTTTTAACCCTATATTGGTTTTCTAAGTGTTCTACAGAAAACCTAAGTATCCTAGGGTTGTGCCGGTGTTCCTAGGACTACTGTTAGGGTTCTTTGAGGCTCTTTAACATAATTTCTAAGGAAAATAAAGAGCAAGAAAAATAAAGATAAAAGTACATGAAAGGATTAAAAAGAATCTATCCTATTCTTCTTGTCTTCTATCTTCAATCTGTCGCTCCACGCGAACCTCCTCTGTTTTCCGTCAAGCTCCTCCAATCCGTCCTGGATGCGAGCTCGAGTTCCGTCTAAACACGTCCACATTTGCAATTGACCTGAAATCTAGGACTCAAATTGCAAATGTTAAATAACACGTGTTTTGTTATCATCAAAACAAATGATCGTGGTGCTCTAGCACCAACAATCTCCCCCTTTTTGATGATGACAAAATCATAAATAATAATGCATAGAAATCCTCCCCCTTTTTGACATTATCAAAAAGATTTGATTGTTTTACATTTCCTATTACTCCCCCTTAAAACATGCTCTTCTATGAGTTTCTTTTGACAAAGGTAATGTCCTCCCCCTTTTTGTAACAATGAGATAGCTATTATTTTTCTCCCCCTTTCTAAAGGAAATTTAGCTACCTTATATCTCCCCCTTAAAAATTGACAATTAGCTCATTAATTTTTAACTCCCCCTATCTAAATGCTTATAAAAAGATAGGGTTAAAAATTTTACCTCACCTACCATGGCCAATAAAATGGCCCGAATGGTGGTGGTGGATGCCACATCGGATGGGGCTCCCATCCGTAGCTTGGAGGCCCGGGCATCGGCGCCGGTCTCCAGTCTGGTGGTCGACGTGCGGCGGGTCCGTCGTTTGTTCGCCGTCTCGTCAGTCTTCTTGTTCTCCTCCTTTGTCTACTCCTTAGTTCTCCCAACTCGAGTTGACCAGCCTTGAGCTTGTAGGTCCAGTCCCTTATGTTGTAATTATCCCTGAACCCTACAAAACAAGATTCTAATTTTTTCTTCGGTATCCAAGTGAGCTTGGATCCGGATCTGTTAGCGGGTCTCCTTGATGGAGATCCTTTCTCAATCTTAGGGCTATAAAAATTATCTACTTTATTGATTAATTTGTTAGAGTTTTCCCTAAGACATGCGATTTCTTTTTCTATAATATCCATCTTAGTCTTTAAATCAGAAATTTCTATTTTTAGACTAACATTTTCCTCAATCAATTTATTATTTTCATTGATGAGGTTACGATTTTCTAATAACAGGTTATTATCCTTAGGACTAGTTTCTATATCCTTGAGTTGTTTTTCTAACCTATCATTTTCATTTCTAAGAAAACTAAGGTTCTTTTTAATGCTTTTATTTTCTACCCTAAGTGATTTACTAATCTCAAAAAGTTCATTAAATGCTTCTTGAAGATCGAGATTTACCTCGTTGTCGCTGTCGTCGCTTCCACTTTCGCTGTCGCTGTTGGTTCCTCTGGCCATGAAACCAAAGCAAGCGGTTTCTTCTTCTTCTTCCTCCGAGCTTGTCTCCTCATGAGTGCCTTCCAACCTCCTCCATATCTCGTGGGCGGTGGTGCACTCTTTGATTTTCTCGAACTCTTTCGGACTCAATGCGCAATACAGGGCATTCATTGCCTTTGCGTTGAGTGAAAGATCTTGAATCTGCAGCTGCGAGTAGCCTCCCGCGGGTTTTTCTGGGATGTCGAAAGGCGTCTCGCATCTGGCCCAGACTGTGAAATCGGTGGCTTGAAGCCACGTCTTCATCCGCAACTTCCAGTAGGGGTAGTTGCTCCCGTCGAAGAACGGCGGACGGGTTGTGGACTGCCCCTCGGAAATCCTGCTTGTGGAACAGCTTCCCTCCATTTGATCTCTTGCCGGGTTGTTACGCCGAAACAGCAAGACCTGCTCTGATACCAATTGAAAGTTCCCTACTTGGAGGGGTGAGATCAGCGCGACAAAAAAAATGCGGAATTGAAATATATAAAGCAATATCACAAAAAAAACAATCGCAAAATGTACACAAGTAATTTTTAGGTGGAAACCCAAACCGGGTGAAAACCACCACCTAACCCTCTCGAGTTAGGATTTTCCGATTAACCAAGTTGATCAAAATCCACTAAACGAATCACTTTAAACGAGGGTGATTCAACCTCAGTACAACCACGCTACAAGTACGAGGGTAGCGTTCCTCAACCCCTTCTCTCCACGAGAAGGATTTTGTCCCACGAAGGAGACGGGAATTCGCAAAGCGAATACCCAACCAAAAGACAAAGATAAAAGAAACAATAGTCCTATAGAGCCAACAAAATAATTAAACATAGCTTCTATAGGAAATAGGAAACTCCCCTTTGCAAGGAGTGCGTCGACGATGACGCGGTGCGTGTGCCACGCGATGGCGCTACGTCGCTCTCGTTAACAACGCCGGGAGAGCGGGTGCGCAACGGTTGAATGCTCTCAAGAAAATGGAGCTTGAGCTTGGAGAGCAAGAGAGTCTTTTCTTTGGACACAAAAGGTTTGAAAGTGTATTGCAAGGTGTGTGTCTTAGTGTGTATATGTGTGTTTGTGTTACAAAGGTTCCCCTCTATTTATAGAGGCCTTAGGAAGGCTTTGGAAGGCTTGGAAAAGCTTCCATAGCCGTTGGGTGCAAAGCCCAAGAGAATCAGGCCGAAATCAGGACAATGATTGCATTTGACAGGGTTATCAGACGTCTAACTCTGGCATCAGACGTCTGGAAGGCCACTTTAAGACGTCTGATTTCAAGGTCAGACGTCTGATTCTATGCGGGTTTCTCCCTGACTTGAATCAGATCTAAACAGGATTTTTGCGCAAGTCCATCAGACGACATACAGGACGTCTGGTACTATGTCTGGACGTCTGGAAACCTACTTTTACTGTGGGAATTGATTTCCAAACGTTGCAACGGCTAGAAAATCTCTGAGAAGAGATTTTGGGTCAGCCGAGGCAAAACGGTCATTTATCAGACGTCTGGAAAGGCCTAAGGACGTCTGATAAGGCTCTAACGGTCATAATCTTGAGTGTTTTTTAAGCCAGCCAACGGTCCACTAATTGGACGTCTGGCAAATCCATCAGACGTCTTCTAAGACGTCTGGACTAAGGTATGGACGTCTGATTTCATCAGAC
This sequence comes from Thalassia testudinum, assembly GCA_037157565.1. Taxonomy (NCBI): domain Eukaryota; kingdom Viridiplantae; phylum Streptophyta; class Magnoliopsida; order Alismatales; family Hydrocharitaceae; genus Thalassia; species Thalassia testudinum. Next base: position 1,813,312 of record JAZHRO010000038.1, read on the forward strand.
AGAATTAACTATGTCCAGCCTAACAGTTATCAGACGTCTGAAACAACAGTCAGACGTCTTAAAATACTTTATCAGACGTCTGATTTGTGAATTAGAATTCTGGAAAGTCTGTTTTAACCCTATATTGGTTTTCTAAGTGTTCTACAGAAAACCTAAGTATCCTAGGGTTGTGCCGGTGTTCCTAGGACTACTGTTAGGGTTCTTTGAGGCTCTTTAACATAATTTCTAAGGAAAATAAAGAGCAAGAAAAATAAAGATAAAAGTACATGAAAGGATTAAAAAGAATCTATCCTATTCTTCTTGTCTTCTATCTTCAATCTGTCGCTCCACGCGAACCTCCTCTGTTTTCCGTCAAGCTCCTCCAATCCGTCCTGGATGCGAGCTCGAGTTCCGTCTAAACACGTCCACATTTGCAATTGACCTGAAATCTAGGACTCAAATTGCAAATGTTAAATAACACGTGTTTTGTTATCATCAAAACAAATGATCGTGGTGCTCTAGCACCAACAATCTCCCCCTTTTTGATGATGACAAAATCATAAATAATAATGCATAGAAATCCTCCCCCTTTTTGACATTATCAAAAAGATTTGATTGTTTTACATTTCCTATTACTCCCCCTTAAAACATGCTCTTCTATGAGTTTCTTTTGACAAAGGTAATGTCCTCCCCCTTTTTGTAACAATGAGATAGCTATTATTTTTCTCCCCCTTTCTAAAGGAAATTTAGCTACCTTATATCTCCCCCTTAAAAATTGACAATTAGCTCATTAATTTTTAACTCCCCCTATCTAAATGCTTATAAAAAGATAGGGTTAAAAATTTTACCTCACCTACCATGGCCAATAAAATGGCCCGAATGGTGGTGGTGGATGCCACATCGGATGGGGCTCCCATCCGTAGCTTGGAGGCCCGGGCATCGGCGCCGGTCTCCAGTCTGGTGGTCGACGTGCGGCGGGTCCGTCGTTTGTTCGCCGTCTCGTCAGTCTTCTTGTTCTCCTCCTTTGTCTACTCCTTAGTTCTCCCAACTCGAGTTGACCAGCCTTGAGCTTGTAGGTCCAGTCCCTTATGTTGTAATTATCCCTGAACCCTACAAAACAAGATTCTAATTTTTTCTTCGGTATCCAAGTGAGCTTGGATCCGGATCTGTTAGCGGGTCTCCTTGATGGAGATCCTTTCTCAATCTTAGGGCTATAAAAATTATCTACTTTATTGATTAATTTGTTAGAGTTTTCCCTAAGACATGCGATTTCTTTTTCTATAATATCCATCTTAGTCTTTAAATCAGAAATTTCTATTTTTAGACTAACATTTTCCTCAATCAATTTATTATTTTCATTGATGAGGTTAGGATTTTCTAATAACAGGTTATTATCCTTAGGACTAGTTTCTATATCCTTGAGTTATTTTTCTAACCTATCATTTTCATTTCTAAGAAAACTAAGGTTCTTTTTAATGCTTTTATTTTCTACCCTAAGTGATTTACTAATCTCAAAAAGTTCATTAAATGCTTCTTGAAGATCGAGATTTACCTCGTTGTCGCTGTCGTCGCTTCCACTTTCGCTGTCGCTGTTGGTTCCTCTGGCCATGAAACCAAAGCAAGCGGTTTCTTCTTCTTCTTCCTCCGAGCTTGTCTCCTCATGAGTGCCTTCCAACCTCCTCCATATCTCGTGGGCGGTTGTGCACTCTTTGATTTTCTCGAACTCTTTCGGACTCAATGCGCAATACAGGGCATTCATTGCCTTTGCGTTGAGTGAAAGATCTTGAATCTGCAGCTGCGAGTAGCCTCCCGCGGGTTTTTCTGGGATGTCGAAAGGCGTCTCGCATCTGGCCCAGACTGTGAAATCGGTGGCTTGAAGCCACGTCTTCATCCGCAACTTCCAGTAGGGGTAGTTGCTCCCGTCGAAGAACGGCGGACGGGTTGTGGACTGCCCCTCGGAAATCCTGCTTGTGGAACAGCTTCCCTCCATTTGATCTCTTGCCGGGTTGTTACGCCGAAACAGCAAGACCTGCTCTGATACCAATTGAAAGTTCCCTACTTGGAGGGGTGAGATCAGCGCGACAAAAAAAATGCGGAATTGAAATATATAAAGCAATATCACAAAAAAAACAATCGCAAAATGTACACAAGTAATTTTTAGGTGGAAACCCAAACCGGGTGAAAACCACCACCTAACCCTCTCGAGTTAGGATTTTCCGATTAACCAAGTTGATCAAAATCCACTAAACGAATCACTTTAAACGAGGGTGATTCAACCTCAGTACAACCACGCTACAAGTACGAGGGTAGCGTTCCTCAACCCCTTCTCTCCACGAGAAGGATTTTGTCCCACGAAGGAGACGGGAATTCGCAAAGCGAATACCCAACCAAAAGACAAAGATAAAAGAAACAATAGTCCTATAGAGCCAACAAAATAATTAAACATAGCTTCTATAGGAAATAGGAAACTCCCCTTTGCAAGGAGTGCGTCGACGATGACGCGGTGCGTGTGCCACGCGATGGCGCTACGTCGCTCTCGTTAACAACGCCGGGAGAGCGGGTGCGCAACGGTTGAATGCTCTCAAGAAAATGGAGCTTGAGCTTGGAGAGCAAGAGAGTCTTTTCTTTGGACACAAAAGGTTTGAAAGTGTATTGCAAGGTGTGTGTCTTAGTGTGTATATGTGTGTTTGTGTTACAAAGGTTCCCCTCTATTTATAGAGGCCTTAGGAAGGCTTTGGAAGGCTTGGAAAAGCTTCCATAGCCGTTGGGTGCAAAGCCCAAGAGAATCAGGCCGAAATCAGGACAATGATTGCATTTGACAGGGTTATCAGACGTCTAACTCTGGCATCAGACGTCTAACTCTGGCATCAGACGTCTGGAAGGCCACTTTAAGACGTCTGATTTCAAGGTCAGACGTCTGATTCTATGCGGGTTTCTCCCTGACTTGAATCAGATCTAAACAGGATTTTTGCGCAAGTCCATCAGACGACATACAGGACGTCTGGTACTATGTCTGGACGTCTGGAAACCTACTTTTACTGTGGGAATTGATTTCCAAACGTTGCAACGGCTAGAAAATCTCTGAGAAGAGATTTTGGGTCAGCCGAGGCAAAACGATCATTTATCAGACGTCTAGAAAGGCCTAAGGACGTCTGATAAGGCTTTAACGGTCATAATCTTGAGTGTTTTTTAAGCCAGCCAACGGTCCACTAATTGGACGTCTGGCAAATCCATCAGACGTCTTCTAAGACGTCTGGACTAAGGTATGGACGTCTGATTTCATCAGACAGAATTAACTATGTCCAGCCTAACAGTTATCAGACGTCTGAAACAACAGTCAGACGTCTTAAAATACTTTATCAGACGTCTGATTTGTGAATTAGAATTCTGGAAAGTCTGTTTTAACCCTATATTGGTTTTCTAAGTGTTCTACAGAAAACCTAAGTATCCTAGGGTTGTGCCGGTGTTCCTAGGACTACTGTTAGGGTTCTTTGAGGCTCTTTAACATAATTTCTAAGGAAAATAAAGAGCAAGAAAAATAAAGATAAAAGTACATGAAAGGATTAAAAAGAATCTATCCTATTCTTCTTGTCTTCTATCTTCAATCTGTCGCTCCACGCGAACCTCCTCTATTTTCCGTCAAGCTCCTCCAATCCGTCCTGGATGCGAGCTCGAGTTCCGTCTAAACACGTCCACATTTGCAATTGACCTGAAATCTAGGACTCAAATTGCAAATGTTAAATAACACGTGTTTTGTTATCATCAAAACAAATGATCGTGGTGCTCTAGCACCAACAGAAAGAAGAAACCAAATTTTTATCTCTCCCTCTCTCTCTCTCTCTCTCTTCATTTTTGTAATATTTTTTTGTAATAAAAATTTGTATCTCTAGAATACAACTTGTTCCCTGAGTTCGACCTCGGGAACTCTTTTATTTCCGAGTAACAAATTGTATTAAACTGGTAATCACTTCTCTATACTATACTACGACGAAATAATAGAACTATAGAGGAAGGTCGTCACCAGTTGCCTTTGAGAATTTGGGACTCAATCTGATCTCGGAGGTGTCCCAGTAGTTTTTGGTTATGGCCCTTCGCCCGATGGTAATGATAGCAAGGGCTCAATGTGGCAGGTTGCCGAAGAAAAGGTGGAGGCGAAAGGAGGTCTATCTTGTTCGTATTAAGGACCTCTGCTAGGATGTCCACTTGGTTGTAGGTGAGGGGGTGTACTTATGGTACACCTTTCTCCTCGACTATTGTTTCTTGTCACCTTAGTCATATTAGTGGTGCCTATTGTCCAAATTGAACCAACCTTGCTTGTGATCGCCTCAACAACTGAACTCTCAAGCATCACGATGCTCCTAGTTTTGCCTTTTGGAGTTGTTCGCCTGAGTTTCCTCAAGCATACCAGCTACTCTTAGGCAAGAGAGGAAGGACTCATCTCTGTTGGCATGGTGGTTTGCCTAATCCTAGAAACTTTGCTACATTGCAGGGTGGGAGGTCCTCCATGCTATTTCAAAAATCACAATCTAGTAGTCCTTGTTTGAACAACTAGATCACGATCTGGTCTTGCTAGGCCCTAAAATTCCCCTTTTTTCTAGAAAATTTTCACCAATTTCTAAAGGTTGTTGTTCGTCCATTATTGCCCTAAGAAATACTGGCAAAACCTTTCTGCCAACTCCTAAAACAACCCAATTTGCGTGGCCAGTAGGTCATTGAACCATTCGTGTGCACTGTTGGTCAGGTTAGATGGGAACTCCCAACACATGATCATGACATGATTGCATTTGAGCATCCGTAGATGAGCATGTGTTGGCAATAGCTCCCAACAAATATGGTTGGGTCAGATGTCCCATCATACTGGGAGAGGGTGGGATGTTTGAAGTGTTGTGGGAGGGTCATGCTTATCACCTCCTATGTGAAAGGGAAAGCCATGACATACAACTTCCAATGGAAACCTCTCATCTCTCAGGTGACCTATTGGATGAGGTCTAGCAATTGGTGCATAAGGGGAGAAAGTTGGGGAAGGATGTGAGTTTACCTTGGAAATTTTGGGTAGGTCCTCAAGGTCCCACTTGAATTGGAGTTGGACAAGTTGGCTCAACTCTTCCAGTTGTTGTTTGAGGCAAGTGTTTTCCTCTTTGATTTATCAAAGGTGGGCATCATCTTTCCTCTCAGACTGGGGGTTCTAGTCTACAGGCCCCACCTTCACTTTAAGTACCACCTCCTTTCGGGCTCGCACATCATGGAGTGACTTTGCTAGTTTTCATTGCTCCTCACAAATGGCTTGCAGTCGCTCACTGTATTTCTTCTAGTCCTCCTCCACCTTGCAAAGGGGGTCACAGGCATCCTCCTGACTTGGGGTCTGGAGTTTACAGGATTCCGCCTTGTTTTCCTCTTTTTGTGCAAAGACCTCCTCTCCTTCGGTGGATGTTGTTGACTCCTCAAAGTGTCTTTTGATGTCCTTGAGCAGGACACTTAGCTCCTCTTTGACTCTCTTCAGAGGCTAAATGTCTTTAACTTCATTGCTGGAGCCATATCTCTGGATTATGGGTCCTAGCTTTTCAACCGGCAAAACATTCTATATTCCTACAAACATCGTCAAATGATCAAGCCGCAAGGACTCGATCAATGAGTTCACAAACCAAAAAGCCCATAAGAGAGGAAAAGAGAAAGAGAGTTGATGACCTACTTTCTTCACAAATGATATACATATGGGGAGGGGATTTAACCCTCAATAATTCACTTTCTCCAAGAGTACAATGAGGGCGATTACCCCTTTCACGTGTCCTTGGTTTCCTTTTTATAGGGGGCTTTGGATCACAATTAATACATATAATTATTTGCTTTTCAAGGACACAATTGTTCCTTACACTTCCCAAGGTTCACATTTTATCAGTGTCACTTTGCCTTTTGAGCCACCACTTTGCCTTCCTGCTTAGCTCCATATGGTCTTCACTGCCATGGAAGCGAAGCAATTCCTTGTACCAAGTCAGTTGATTGTGCAACTCCTAGCAAGTGTTACTATCTGTGATCCTAGTGCTCTAGGTGAGTCAGGTGAGAGAGGTGGGAGCCGCTTACTCTAGGTGGATAAGGCAGGTCGATGGCTTCAAGCAAATATAGCGGGCCACCCGGAATGGTGGTGCAACCTTGGGGTTGTCACCATAGAGTTGCTCCATCCCAACAATGAGTCAACCTACTTTTTGGGTTAGCTAAGCCATTTGGGCCTGACTTTTCTCCCCTCGTCAGATATCATTGCAAAAAGAGGCATATTTGTGATGACATGCACATAAGTATGTTCCTAGAGGCATTATATATGTGATATTAAATATTTTAAATAGCATCTATGTAAAAATCCATGAAGCATTTGTCTCAAGATAAATCCTTTCCACTAAGGAGGTGAGATTATATATTGTTAGCCATGTCTAGGTTACATGAGTCGAGTTAAAGTTGAGTCTAGCTATATCCACACTTGTAACAACTTACAATTCTAATACATATATCCTACACATTTATCTATTGTGTCTCTAAATCTAAATGGTACCTATATCCATTTACCTATCAAATTCTTATTCATCCAAGAGGGATTGTAAAATCCATCACAAGAGGTAGAATTTTAGTAATATTTGACATATAAAAATAAAAAATATTGGTTCACAACTAAGCAAATAAAGTAGTATCAATTTTTTATCATGATATAGATCACCAAATAGCATTTAGAATATTTAAAAATTATTATACACACATATGTATATAGATACACACATTTGCCTGGGATGTGTAAAAAGATATTTTTTCAAATCCATTTCAATACTTATTCAAATTTGGAATTAAATATGCACCCACCTCATTTATTACTCGGTGGGGTCTTACTCAGTATAGTCAAGTTGGGGCGAGTTGTGGTCGAGCTGACAAATCAAATTGGCGTCCTTAATCATGTCTTCAATAGCTACCACAAAATTTTCAAATACAAAGTAGGCATTCATTGCAGCCATCTCCGGAGCTATCTCATGTTTGTTGTTGCTTAATTATCAGAGACTATATGCCGAACACACATGTACGGTTGTACCTTTGGGCCAAGTTCAACGTACGGGTTAACCCTGAGGGGTTACAAAACCTTAAATTTGGAAGAAAAATCCAAGTATGCGATGGTGCGAGCAAACACTAAGGCCTACATAAATTTCTGATATAAGTAAAATAATAGAAATAAAATAAAATAAATGATAAAATAAGTGAGTTAATATAGTTGGATATTTTAATAAGTTAAAGTTATTATAAAAAAAAAAAATTTTATCTCGAGTTAAGTGGCACTTAACTCAATGCAATCAGTATAAATCGAGTTAAGTGGTGGGTTAAGTATTTAGTTCGATACAATTACATTTAATCCAACAACCAAACAACATGTTAGGTTAAGTATTTAATATGTCACTTAACTTGGCTTCCACTTGCGTCCCATTATGTCACACTTGTACCAGGTTAAAGTTTGTGAAAAAATTTTAAACTTCAAAAATACCCAAACAAGTTAACCTACTTATTCCATCATTTATTTCACTCATTCCCTATTCTTCTACTTAGTCCATAAACTTATTCTTCTTGTCAAATGAGGCCTAAGTTTATGTTTGACAATAAAATAAGAGTTATACTGGAATAAAATATTATAGGGATAAATAGAGAAGAGCGTTTAATTGAGATATAAGAATAAATGGTAGAATAAAATGATTTGTGTTGTGATATAATGTTAATGAGTATTTATTTAATATTAAGATATGGGTGTAAATAGATTGATGTATTATAATAAAAATATTTTAATAAACATATTATGTTGTACATATATTTTAATATATCTTGATGTTAATGTAATATAATGAAATGATTTGACAACTTTCCCTCCCCCTCGCCTTTTCTTGAATAAAAGTATTTTATTCAACAAGAAGACCCCAATAGGATGTCACCCAACATGGGAGAGGGAATGAGATATCCGAACCATTATGAAGATGGGAAGGCTACTCTTCCTAAGGACTTTATCGAAATAGAAACAAACAAATAACAAAAAAGTAAAATAAGAACTAGAAAATACAAGAAAGATAAAGAAGACATCCCAAGTTGGAGCTCTAGCCGTGCTCCCTAAAAGTTTGAAGAAGCAGCAACTCCACGCTCATAGCAATGATAGCACCACCAAGAAAGAATCTTGACGATCATCTCGATCCCCGCTAATGAGAAGCTGATACTAATCGATACTTGACAAGAATCAAGAAATCTTGGTCACAATAGGCACTGGATCACGTCTCCTCCAACGTTACCTTAATTCCTTCAAAGGAGGGATAACCCCTCCCCAATTTTGCATGCAAACAGGGCTAAAAGTTAACTTATTCATTTTTCCACTTATGGTGTTTTATCTCCGAGACAACACCACTGCGAAGTAAACAAGCATACATGGTAAGTAGTTTTTAACCTATGCGTTGCTGCTGAAGTACAAAAGTCAATCACTGCATGAATGTAAAATTAAAACATATGAAAGTCTAATATGATTTTCAATCGATGCATCTTGATTTTCAATCGTTATAAAATACATTGTCTAGTGTATCTTGATTTTCTACTGATAAAAATAAGAAATACTGATCGGAAATCAAAAAAATATCATGTATTTCAAAATTAATTACTCGATGTATTTTAATTTTTAATTGATATCTTAAATTATATTTACATTATCTAATTATATATATATTATTTTATATATTTATAGAAATATATTTAATATTGATAACTGATATAAAAGTAAAAAGGTGAGAAGATGATAAAAATAGAATTAGAAATGAATGCCCACCCTAAACAATACATTAAAAAATGAAATAATAAAAAAGAAAGACGAGAGCGATGGTGGCACAATATCGGTCGAAGAAAAAAAAGATAAAAACGATAAACGACGGTGGATGCTGCAGGAGACATAATAAAAAAAAAAACAGACAGTTGCTGTTCCATGCCTCTTCAACAGAGATATAAAATATAGAAACCACCTTCACTTTTAAAAACTCCTTTGACGGCACCTGTAGTAACCTTGGCCTTAGTGCCAACGACATGAATGTCACTCGTTTGTAGGTTATAGGATTGCAAATTTGCAATAATCTCGGTAAATAAGCACATTTTCGATTTTGAGTTTGGGTGACTCACTTTTGCCATCCATGGTGCAAGTCACATTCCCTTGCAACTACCGAAGGTGCCAATTGTGACAATCTCATCTTCTAGAAATCTAATGTTTAGTGATGAAGTCTATTGGGATCGACCTTGATTACCAATGTTTGACTTAATTGTGTTAATTCTGACAAGCAAGAATCAGAAGGTCAATATTTGAATTTTATATTTCTGTTAATTATAAAAAATAAATAAATATACATTGCAACATATTTTTTTTTACATATAAAATGAAAGTATTTATTTTAATCAATGTATTTTAATTTTTATCGATAAAAATAATTTTTCATGAAAAATTATTTTTTAAGTAAAATTTATTTTTTATAAATAAAAAATCATTTAACACTAATAGAAATGTAAAATATATCGATGTATTTTTATTTTTAAATGATATATTTAATTTTTAATAGCTTGAAAATTATTTCTAATTAATATATTTTAATTTACTTCATTCTTAATCGATTAATTTTTATTTTTAATTTTTTAATTCTGATGATATATTGCAACATATATTTTCGTAATCATATATTTTTTAAAATCACCGTGACAATAGCTGTGTTGGTCCGTCGGAAATGATTGGCACAAAGCCTCAGTTTCTTAGTTTTAGCTTGAGACCACGCTTGATCCCGAAGTCAAAGACTTGGACGAACGATCCGTTTCGAACAATAAATCAAAAACGAAGAAATCTGGAGTAATTAATGGCAAAATGCCCTCGCTGTCGGAACCCCCTCGTGGAAACTTTATTGCATCTTGTTCTATTTTAAATGAAAACTCTCTTTTGGTCTTACTCGGCAAGGGGAAAAGGAAAACAGAGATAAGGTTAGTTAGCGAGGTGCACCTCTGCCTTAGGTTAAGATTATTTTATTTCCGAAGGAAACAGATATATATACCGTTCCTTGAATTTCTTCCAATGAGATACAAAGTATAATCAATCAAACTGGAATCACATCTTATCTCTTAAATGAACTGACATTTTAGACTTATTTCTTATTTTGATACTTATATATTCTAAATTGAATGGGAAAAAGTTCCTTGCCTCTCGTTAATTCTTCGTATGTTATCTTTCAGCTTTTCTATCTCCCCACATAAATAGTGCCTAAGGTTCTATTTGTTTAGTGGAATTAATTTAGCATGATATATTTTTATGGGGTTAGGATTGTGTTGCGATCTCTTTATTACAAGGTTTTAGTATTTATTTTTTTTTTATAGATGGTGATCTTGATGGATTCTCATGCTTCCCTGGGGAATCCACCGATGTAATCTTTAGATACTATTAGGATTAAACCATCCTACGGAATTAGCACCAGTAGAAAATATATTGTTCTTGACGATGCATATTTGACTATTATACTAACATCGAGAATAATAATATTCTCGACCGTTATAAAACGTAACAGTTACCAAAAGTTTAATTATCAACTTTCTCACCTACCTATAAAGTAGAGTCGTTGAGATCAATATTGTTGGTTTATAACCGATGAGAATAATAGTATATTTATTGGTTATTAAATAAACTGTTGGCGATAATCCTCCTTGAAAATAGTTGATGTTAAAAAGTTATTTGTGAAATGTATTCATCGACCGTTTCATCTAAAATAGTCAAGAATGGTCAATCTAAACCCACAATGCACACCCGACTCCTTCCCCTTCCTTTCTTCCCTGGTCAAGTTCTCCTCCCCCGTAGACTCCAACTATGATGACGACTCATCCTCCCCCTTTGTCAACAAAGATGCACCAGCTCAATGCAGCTTAAGCGTGCCCCTCCCTCAGTAAGGATTCGATATCCTCCTCCTCCGCCCCCTCCTCTCATCGACGTCGCCACCGTTGCCACCTGCTTCCTTGTCGCCCTCCCCCTCCCTCATCATGTGGCTGGCCAGCTCCACCAACAACCACCTCCTCCTCCAACCACCACCTACACCACTGCCACCCTGTCGCAATCGCCACTACACCCTCTGTAGCACCCCCGACCCTTTTTTTTTAATTTAAATTAATTGTCTATTTTAAATTTTCCTGTACTTATGCTTTATTTGTATTTGTCTCTAATATAGATTCAAATGTAAATTATTGATGAATTAATTTTACATGTTAATTAATTACATTTTGCATAGAAATTAAGTTTTGTCAAATTTGCATGAAATTTATTGTATTTAGTTAATTGTTTGGGATTTTTATGAAAATTATTAATTAACTAGTTATTTGATTTATATGTTAAATGTGGGTGTGCCCACATGTTTAATTCTTTACGTTAATTGAGTTAAAAATGGGGTGTGCACACATATGTCATAATGTGTTATATGCAGGAAACAAAAAATGTGTATTATTATAAGGGAAACTCTATTGAAAATTTTTCGACTCTGAGTTTAACATTTAGGTTTAGGGTTTAGGATATTGGATTTGACTTTAGCATTTACGATTTTAAGTTTAGGGTTTAGGCTCTTTAATTTAGGTATTAGGTTTCCGATTTACAAGTTTTTGGTTTACGATTTAGAGTATTGGGTTTAGGGTTTTGAGTATAAAGTCTTAAGCTTTATGATTTTAGGTTTAGAGTTTAGGGTCATGAGTATAATGTTTAGGAATTTGGATTGAGAACTCTTTTGGGTTTAGGGTTTTTGATTTAGGTATTTAGGTTTAAGGATTAGCATTTAGGTTTTAGGGTTTTGGGTTTAACTTTTAGGGTTTTGAGTATAGGATTTTAACTTTAGGCTTTACGGCTTTAAGTTTACAATTTTGGGAAGAGGTTTTAGGGTTTCAAGTTTACGATTTTGGGATTAGATTTTATAATTTTTTGTTCAAGGTTTAGTGTTTTGAGTTTAGCATCTAGGTTTTAAGTGCATGGTTTAATGTTTAGGGTTTATGGGTTAGGGTTTAGGCTGTTTGTAGAAGAAGTTCATTTACAAAAATTTAATTCAAAAGTTAAATGTTTGGTTTTCAACTCGTAGTACAACACATACACAAATTTAGATGCACATGATAACAAATAATAGGAGTTCTAACCCCTAAGATATAGTTTATGAGAGAAATATAACTGTGTCAAAATACTTGTTTGTCGAAACTTATGATTATGTTATATGGACAATGCGGAGTGTGTATATACTTCACTTACATGCACGATACGTTGTCTTTATAGCATGCCATAAGACTCGATCGTCTTTAGTTCAGTGAAAATCCCAAGCTAAAGAGGGGCCTTAAAGATTTGATCATAACTTAGGGTTATTTCTTGCATGTAGCTAGTATTTGGAGAAATTTCGATCATATTTTCTCCCTCTTCTGCGGTATACCAACTAATCTTAACTCTGTAATCGAAGCACCCTTTAGTAGAGGCTATTGGGACTGTAGTTAAGGTTAGCCTTAGGGAGTATGCTGGAGAAGTGTAGGAAATACTACCAAAATTTCTCCACACACTGGTTTCATGTAAGAAGTAACATTTTGATCAAATCTTTAAAAATGAACTATTAAGTGAAAATCTTTTTAAAATACATATTTTTTCCTTATTTGAATCTTACTTGAGTGGTTCACATTAAAATTTAGGTTATCATGGATAAGTCATAGATTAGTCTAAATAATTTGAATTACTACGAATACAAGAATGGAGTGATTTTGTTTCTGTAGTGAGCATTTAATAACGATAAGAAGATATTTAGACGAGTAGAATTTCTTAAGTTGATTTTATGCTCATGTAGATCCATGATCAAGACACTATTTTCGAATATGTGATATGTAATGGTTGGTGGAAACATTACGTAAATTAGATAGCTCATGATAAGAAAATTACAGCAGAAGTCATATATGATAGAATTGACGATTTAGAACAAAATAATGATAATCAAGAAGATGAATTAGATAAAATGTTACATGAAATGTTTAATCCTGAGGATGCATGACACTGAGACATTACGAGATTGTAATGAATTTTACGATACAGTTGAGGCAGTATAGCATCCTATTGCTCATGGAATAACGTCAATATCAAAGTTGTCATTCTTTTTGAAATTGTTTCATACGAAAGTGATGAATAGAGCCACAGCGACATTAATGTTTGAGATCCTTCATTTCATTGGGGACCTGTTGAATAATCTTGCTGGGTACCCTTGGTCATGGTATGATGCGAAGAAGCAGATACGCGGGCTTAGACTGAAATGTTAGAAGATTGATGCCTGTTGAAATGATTATGTCAAGCACAGAAATGAGTACTTAGGGTTGAGTAATTGTCCTAAATGTGGTGAGGAGAGGTATAAGGTGGGTAAATCAACAAACATAAGCGGAAAGAAACAACCAAAGAAGGTTCTCTGTTATTTTCCACTGATCCTTAAGTTACAATGCCTATTCATTTCTAGTAAAATAGCAAAATTAATGGCGTAGCATTAGGAGAATAAATTAAGAGATGGACACATCTATCATAGAACAAATTTTGATGAGTGGGATAGATTTAACGAGAATCACGCATCATTCACAGAGGAGGCATGGAATGTGAGATTGGGGCTTGCAAGCGATGGATTCAACTCATTCAAGAACATGTATCTGCCATATTCCATATGCTCGATGATCATGTTAACTTATAACTTACCTCCTTAACTATGCATGCGATCTATATTTATGATGTTGACCCTTCTTATCCTAAGCTTCAAGCAACCAGGAAATAAAATAGATGTTTATCTCTAACCGCTGATTAATGAACCGAAAGTCTTATGGTACGGTGGTTTTCAAACATATGACGCACACAAAAAAGAATTTCTTCAGTTGCATGTAGCATTATTTTGGACAATCAATGACTTTTTAGCATATACCCAGTTAGATTTTTTGTGATTATATAAGGTGTGCCCACTCTATATTATCTATTTGAATTTTTTTTATGATTATGTAAGGTGTGACCACTTTTCTTTCTTGTATGTGAAAGTTTAATATGGTGTTGAATGTGAAAAGGAATGTGAAGAGGAAATAGAGGGCGGGAAGGGGAAGGGAATGTAAAGGGATTGGAATGGAATGTGATTAGGAAATAAAAGAAGGGAATGAGGGGGGATTGGGAAGGGAATGTGACTAGGAAAAGGATGAAGGAAATGGAGTGGAAGGGGAAGAAAATGAGACGAGGAAAAGAAAGATGAAGCGGAGGGTGGGAAGGGGAAGGAAATTGAGGGGCGATTGGGAAGGGAATGTGACGAGGGAATAGAAGAAGGAAATGTGGGGGGGATTGGGAAGGGAATGTGCCGAGGAAAAGGAAGATGGAAATGGAGTGGAAGGGGAAGAGAATGTGACGAGGAAATGCTTTTTCATGCAGGATTTTTTCCGTGTAGGATTTTTTCATTGATTTCTCTATTCTTTTCGTGTAAGAATTTTGAAATATCACAATATATAGGGAAAATGCTATCAAATTTTTTTCTACATATCTGATTATTTCTTTTTAATTTATGTAGGTGAACGTTAAGAAGAAAACCAACAAAGGTGGAAAGGATCGGGTCACCTCCCAACAACCTCAGGCTTAAGCCTTCCGCCAGCAGCACCAAGATCAGCCCCCCTGATGAGTCAATTTTACTGGATTATTATTAGGCCTAAGAATAATCGTCTCGATTGTTTATAGTTCTTAACTTAAGCATCTTATTATTTAATAAATAAAGATGAGTCGATTTATGTTACATGCATTTATTTAAATTGTGAAGAAATATTGCTCATGTATTTTCATATATTTTATAAATAATTATCTTTTGTGTAGAATATAGGGAATAAGATGTGATCATGGCTATTTCCAGTGGGTAGCTTAACTGCAGCCGTGAGAAGGGGAGAGGACAAATGAATTCACGAATAATTTTGAAAGGCTCTTCTCCTTCGAGGGAGATCAGATCTCTTCCTCCCCTTGCGGGGACCTCCTCCCTAGCTGCCATCGTGGAAGCAGCATGCGCCGTGATCAAGAGCATACACCGTGAGACCTTTGTAAGCTTCTCCACCTCCGCCCTGCTGCCTTCACCACCGACGAGTGCACGGTGACAGCGTGCACTCATCAAGCACCCATACCACCTCTCCTCTCCCTAACGACTAGAAACCATCAGTGGCCCCTCCCTATTCATCTTCTTCTTCCTTTTGTCCTCCTATTCTACCCATCAAACAAAGAACCCAATCCCACCACCGCCTACCAACACCATTAGCAGCCGTTAGCAGCACTCACCCCCCTCGCCACAGCCATCCCAACACCGATCGAACCCACCACCTACTCCACTTCCTCTTCTTTTCCTTCATTTTCTTCTTCTCCACCCAACCCCTTCCTTGTTCACCTTCTTCGACCTCCAAAGAACCCAACATCATCACCGAGCAGCACCTCCATTCAGCCAACTCCAGCTGCCATCTTCAGCACCAACATCATTGGCGCGACGCCTGTGCTCTACCGCAGCTCCTCTCCACGTCAGACTGCCAACGGATAGCCCCCTCCTCACCAGTGGCACTCGACCCACGTCGGCCATCACGTTCCTCATTCCCTGGCACTCCTTTGCTAAAAGCTCCATTGCCGATTGTGCCTTTCACGGGAGGTGCGCGTCTCCGATTCACCATCCCCTATTTTCAAACTATGGAATGGGTATTAGTTTTTCCTGATTTTTCGACTGAAGACACTGTGCAATCATTTTCCCAAAAATATTATCAAAGTGAATTTTTGTGCGGTGCCCCTGAAGTTTTAAGATTGGTATGCTCTTCGTTGTATAATGCATATATGAGGGATATCAATGTGAAGCTATTTGCATATCTCTCTCTATGTTAGTTACGTGAAATAGATCCTATGGACGTTGCAATTTGGAACAACAAACATCTAGTTGATTATTCAGTAAGAACCATTTTATGTTTGAGAATTAAACATATATGACATCAGTATGCTTCTTGAGATAAAAATAGTTGAGTTCTAATTAGTTTCGAACCTCCCTGTGGATACGACTTAATCTTGTGTGGTTAGATTGAATTATTTTATATGTTGATTGAGAGATTTTCCACCACCTAAACACACGACAAATTATTCTATTGCTATCATCTTCATAAATAAGCGAAATTCTCTCTGTCACCCCTCGTCAGGAACCCCAGGCACCTCATAAGTAGTTTCTGAGGCATGGAGATGTGGCTCAATATCTCCAGAGTCAGGGGAGGGGGGGCAAGGGGAAGGGGAAGGGGAAGAGTCCAATGCCTCCTCTAACAAATTTCGAGGACGGGGATTATTACGACCTAATTCCCAGATCCCTACAGGAATCGAGACCGACTCGCCTCGACTAATCCCAAGACCCAGTTCTCCAACAAGAAATAACAAAAAAATAGAAAAGTAAACCACATTCACATATGCAATATAACTAAACAGAAGAAAAGTACGAAGCAATAAAGGGAAGTAAATCTGCTGTTTCATTACATGCCACCACAACAACAAAAACAACGAACAATGGAAGTAAACAATAACTATCAGTCCAATACTTACTACAACAGTAAAAGAACGAAAAGGAAGTGCTGAAAACTACGGCTGGGCTCGACTGGGTCCAGCACCCTCCGCAGCCGGAAGCTCAGGCTGGTCAACTCCTGGTCCTGAATAATATTATGAAAAGACAAAGTCAGCGAATGCTGAGTAGAGTGGTATCTATACTATCTAAAACAGTAAAAGCAATATGTTTAATTCTCTTTTCTATTTATCTGTTTTATGTGTATTTCCTTTTCACCCATTTTTTTCAAACATCCAGATATTCTTGATCTTGCATGTTCCTCGTTGGAACGATCTTGATTACAGTTTTTTCCGTAGAGTAGAAGGTACACGTGGTGCTCTCTTAGCTGGGAGAGTCCCCCGTGGTAATCCTACACCCAGTCAATCACCTCGAGGTCACTGTCAATATATAGCGATGACTATGGCATGCGTGATAAGCGCATGAGTAGCTACCCCGCACTAACACGCGGTCAGTTGTTTCCGCTAGCAAGTACACCAAAGTACAGCACGGAACAGTATAGGGCCTTGCCCTCTCAGAATAGGGGTCTCACCCCTCCACAGTCCGCGTACCCTCGTCTGACTACTCCAGTTTGCCCAGAGAGCCTATCAAGTCGATGTAGGGTGGCTAGCTGAACCCTAGGCCCCGTGGGGTGGCTAGCTCTCTCCCTACACTAGTAGCTCACCTCGATACCTCGTACATGAGGGCCAACAGGAGTCGGTGTAGAGTGGCTAATCTAACCCCAAGTCTCAACCCAAGGGCGGCTAGCTCCGCTCTACACGAAAAGGGGACGGTTGCTCTCCTTGATACCACGTACTCAAGGGCCAGCACACTTCCCGTCTACATTCCAGGTTTCAATTTATCCACAGGAGTTCTACTCCTAATTCTCCGTAGGGTTCATGTTCATGTTCACCTCATTTATTCCGATCCAGATTTCACCATTCACAATTCATCTCTCATGCATATACAGGCAGCTCGTGTCTCCATAATTCGATACATGCAACTAGTGATTTCACAGGTAATTGTTCATAAATTACAGCCAGCTCATAATTATAATACAGGCAATTGCTAACAGTTTAACTCAATCATGCATGCAAGTACATTATACAACACAAACGATTCATTCATTTCTCTATCCTAAGGTTCATGCCACATTCTAAGATTCCATTCGGCTATTTCCACAAGTACATTCTTATTTAAATATTATTAACAGAATTAACCACTCTACCAGGCAACTCGGGAGTAATGGGGGCTTGAACCGCAGACCCAGGCGACTCTGCGAGTCCCAAACACGCAGAAGGCTGAAATCTTATACCAGGGAATACATCACAAAAGGAGAGTTCAGAATAGTGTACAAATGACTCTAGTACGTAGAGAAACTCGCGAGGAAAATATAGGTATTTCATTTGCATAAAATGGACCCCGATCGAATCCTAAACAGATCCAAAACGTGCCTACTGTTCAAAATCAGATGTCTGGGAACAAGTCCAGACGTCTTAAAAGGTACCAGAACCTTACCTTAAGTCCCTGTGGTGTCCTCAAATGTCTAGGCCTTCTCTGCGATCGTTTAAAGGCAGTTTCAGACGTCGGACAATGCCTCCGGTCGTCTGGACGCACCTCTGGACATCTGGTGATCTGATCAGACGTCCAAAAGCACAGCGTCCGAGCTCCTTCCCAAGGCTACGACAACGCAGGCGTGGTCAGCCGACAAATATCCCTACGTTGTTATATGCATGGCGTAGGGAGATTACGTACCTTCGCGATAAATGAGCTTTCAGACGTCTGGCCTTAGCTCCAGACGTCCAGGTACTCCGTCAGCCGTCTGGACTCCACTTAAAACGTCTGATACTGGAAAACTTCTTGTATCAGGACCTTCCAACACTCTTTGCTCGCTTTGCCTCGCGCCACTGCAACTCCAGCCACTGCAGAGGGTCAGGAGGCCACCTCCCCGAGCTCTCTCCTCCTCCCACACGCGCCCACGGTGGCCATGCGAGCTCCGTCGAGCTTCCACCAAAGCTCTGCAGCCTCAGCCTCCTCCTCCTTCTACCTCTCGCTCTCCCTCGCTCGCCTCCTCTCACCACTCCCGCACAGCTCTAAAGGTGGTGGTGGTGCCTGGCGTGTGGAGTGGAGAGGAGAGGAGGGGGGGCTTATATAGATGGCATGGGGGGTTTAGGGTTTGTGGAAGGAAGGGAGAGAGAGAAGAAGAGGGTTCTGCGCGAAGCTTCGCGCAGAGCGCAGTGTGCGTACAAAAATTTCATTTTCAGATGTCTAGGAAAGGGTTCAGACATCTGAATAGACGTCTAACTGAGACTCCAGACGTCTTAAAAGGCTAAACGTGTGACGGGTCATTACAGAGATCTTGACTATGAGGAGCAGGATGCACTCGACGATGAAGAGGAGGAGGAGGAAGTGCTTCAATCGATGAGGGGGATGTTGGGCTGCATGATCAACCAGAGCAGCCAAGTGACCCAGATCCTTCCCAGCCAGCACCTTCTGCACCATGCCCTCACCATATTGGTATGAAAGTTTAATAAATAGTATGATTTACTTATTTCTTTGTAATTTAATATTATGTTATAATTTGCCTTTTAGGTACGATACATAACGAAAGATGTCCGACACGAGATAGGGAACTAGAGAGAATTCCTCATGAGATCCGCATTACAGTCAGAATCATACCAACAAGGGAAGAAGAGAGCTATCCTCCATTCGTCGGTAGGCTGGATATGCTAATGAAGGCGATCATTTCACTCCAACTTCAACTGGAGAAAAGTGCCAAAAGAGCTGAAGAGGCAACTCTTTTGAAAGTTAAAGGTAATTGGTAAAAACTTATAACTTATTTACATTGCTTTATATAAGTTTAAATTATATAACAATTACTATTCTCAAACTAATGTAGCTAATCTTCGATTGGGGTGATGATCTGAACATCCCCAAATATATTCTCAGACACATGGCCAAAATCATAAGGTAAACGATTAGAAATGAAGAG
The DNA here is from genome assembly GCA_037157565.1 of Thalassia testudinum. Taxonomy (NCBI): domain Eukaryota; kingdom Viridiplantae; phylum Streptophyta; class Magnoliopsida; order Alismatales; family Hydrocharitaceae; genus Thalassia; species Thalassia testudinum. The sequence goes on from JAZHRO010000038.1 coordinate 1,832,899, forward strand.
TAAGGTAAAAGAAAATTTTAACCTTATATATTTCTTTTTTTATCATTATTTCATTGTTTCTAACACTAAAGACATATATTTTAATTTTATAAGAACAAAAATCATGATAAAGCATTGCATAATGTACCTCTTGTGATACAGTCGAACGCCCTACAATAGAGTAGGCCTTTAGAGACAATTGCAAAACCGTCACTAATGGCCCTTAATCGTCTCGAAAGGGTTTTTGTGACGATTTTGCAACCCTCCCTAAAAGTGACATTCTAATTGATTTTTTTGGACGCTTACTAAAAATCATCCCTAAGTTGTTAACCATCCCAGAATTTCAAACTAACATTTGAAATAATCGTCATTTTTTTTTGTGACACTTACAACTGTCTCAAAAAATCATCAGAAACCATCACTAAAGTTCAACTAACATTTTAAATGACTGTTATATATATTTTTTGTGACACAGCTCTCCTTAAAAACCGTCACTAAAAGGCATTTCATTCATTACAAAAAAATAATTCAAACATCGTTGCATCCGATAAACATTTACTAAAATTGTTACTACTACCTCTAAGTAACAATAACATCTACTCAAAATTTCACTTCTATTCATAACATTCACAGTTTAAATAAGAAAATCATAAGGATTCAAATAAGAACTCATTTTCTATTAAAAAAAGTAACAAAAATAATCTTCTACATGCATTCAAAAATATCAAAATTCCACATATGAAACTAAAAGTTACATATCTAAGTTATAAAAAGGAAAGTTATCATTTAGTTCTTAATAAATCTATATCAGATTAAGATTCTAGCGATACTTGTCCTTCAACCATGCTCTTCAATTTATTCAAATTCTCTTGCATGAGTTTTTGATTGTAAAGAGTTCTTCTATTTTTCTATTTGCTTCTTCTAATTGTTTATGCTGAGATAAACACTATTGCCTTGAGATTATGATTTTCCTGCGATTGTGAAGAGGATCCATGACTTTCATACCAATTGATGCTTGTGGCTCCACGACCACCAAATTTTACATGTCCAGGATGCTCATCTGGTAGGACTTTGCAGAATGCCCCTTCCGGAGATAGTGGTTCAATATTATGATATGCTTCATCTTCATTTGGAATTGGATTAATAAGTGCCAACATCTCCGCCTACAAGATATTTAACATGAAGGGCATTTTAAGATTAAAAAAGTAATGGAAAAGAAAATTGTTCATGTTTAAAACATTAATATCTTTAGCATAAGGGAACAACTGCCAGAGATTCAATTTTGTATGCTGTGTTAAATTATGCAACTAAAAAGGTCATTTTGTTATCCTACTATTTAACCCAAAGCTAATTCCATCACTGCATGAATTATGTTAGAAGAAGTTTACATGAAATTACAATAAACCTACATATATGAACAATAAACATAAGCTTACATATTCCTCTTAACATCCATAGATCTATCCAAAAAATGATTTCATCATTTACCTTCTTACTTCTCCAAAATAAATATACCTCCATTTAATTAAGTTGACATCCTTCCTTTCTGAAAAACAAATAACCAACGCATATTGCTAATAATAAATGTGAAAAATAAACAAATAAACATCTAAATTAGTAAATAGTTCGCTACAAATTCATAATGCAAATGATTTGAACCTTTTCTATCCTATTGATGGGTAGATTGGATGGCCTTGAGTTGATTTTCACGAGTTTTTTTTGACTCTTCCTATTTACATATGTAATCGATTATGCATTATATATCCCAATTAATTAACATATAAATATTACATAATTTATACCTTCGTCAGGTTAGTAGTCCAATAATCAACAAGAATGTTCCAATCATCTTTTTGTATTTCTGGAGATATTTTACGACGTACCGCCACCAAATCCTTGTTTTTAAAGCACTTCATAAGAAAAACATAAGACATTAACTAGAAAAGTAATTAGATACATTCTCTTTCAACTTTACCCTATTCTTTTTATTTATGTCTCCAGTTTGCCTTAAAATAACATTATCATTGAATGTATCTCTCCCATGAATAAACAACCTCCAATAAATATAAATTCTACTTAATCTTAACTTTTTTATAATATTCATAATTTAAATATGAGTTGGTTATTTTTACCTAAATCTCTTGTAAAAGACCATCCCTTTGCACACTTGTTTCATCCCTCCAATCTAATGTGGATATTGAAATGTGGGAACATACAATGATCTCCAGGCAATTAGCAAATTTCTGGTGATAACATCCTATAACAGCACCTCTCTTGTCAAACTGTAAAGGACGACGCTCTGCAGGAGCCACATACTCAAGGTCCTGGTTAATAGCTTTTCTCCTTCCACGTCATACTATAACAAAAAGATCAATTATTTCCATTAATCTAGCAAATAAAATAAAGCAAATACATTTTCAAATGCAACCACATTATACCTTTACAAATGGAACCTTGAGGGTCATGACGGATATTTACTACACGTCTTTCACATCGAGTGCTCAACATCTGCATAAAAGTTAACATTTGATTATACAATGAAATAAATATAAGATTAAATGCAAAACATTAATAAATAATAAATAATAAAAAGGAATTAAAAATTAAGATTTTAAGTACCATGCTTCATCCACATCAAAATATGAAGTACCTTGAACTAAAGTAATGTCAATGTCAGTTACATTGGTTAGAGTCATTGTGTCATCGATTGTGTCTTCTTAATAAGGTGATGAATCATCTGCCAACTCCTTGGGTATATTATACATATCATAGTAGTCTCTTGACATGATTCTAACTATTATGATCCACTATTGTCTCTTATCATTTGGAACAAAGAATACCTGCTTTACCTGAAAGGCTAATGTAAATGGTTCATTTGTATGCAATCTTGCATTTTTTTTCAAGTTGAGAATCTTGTTGTTCATCCGATACCTATTATTTTTACCATAAACATCAAATCAATTACATTGAAATAAAATTATACGTTGATCTTGTGCAAAACTTATTTAAATAATGTCAAGGAGTTCACTATAGAAGTCGTCACAATCTCCAAGTTAAAAGGACTTTACCATCACACTAGAAAGTTGTGTTGCTTTGATTTCATCAATGACTTTTAGGCGAGAAATCGAAATACATTGACAATATATCCATTATGCAAAGTCACATAATTAAGCATACAATTTCTTTGCAAAGATATTAATACTTTAAGTTGTTCAACTTTTTCAAATTCTTTTTTTATGTAACCGAATTGACATTCAAACTGTTGAATGAAAAGATCCAATTTAGGCACCTACATTAATATATATAAGTGCACCAAATTTTTATCTTCGTCGCTTTCACCTTGATTGATTGAAAGGACTCCCTCCTAATGTGAAGATTGACAAAAGACCATTTGCATTTTCAATAGGACCACCATTATAATTTCTCTGAATTCTATTAAAATGATTATCTGAGCCAGCATAAAAATTTATACATTCTTCTAACAGATACCCCTTTACTATTGAACCTTCTAAACGTGATTTATTGAAAACATAATCTTTAAGCTTCTTCAAATAATATTCTATGGGATACATCCATCTATATTGTACTAGTCCAACAACCTTTGCTTCATATGCCAAATGAACGACAAGATGGATCATCACATCAAAAAAAGCAGGTGGAAAGATTTGTTCCATCTTACACAAGGTAATAATAATATCTTTTAACCATCTTGATAGTGAAATTGGATTCAAAACCTTAGAACATATAGCTTTGAAAAATGGCTCAACTCTAATAATAGTTGGAAAACATCATTTGCCGGTACACCATTGATTGCTAGTGGAAACAAAACTTGCATAAATACATGACAATCATGGCTTTTAAGAAAACTTATCTTTCTTCCGTCAACATTTACACATTTTGAGATTTGTAAAGAATATCCATCGGGAAATTTAATGCATGATAGAAACTTAAATATTTTCTATTTTACATCTCCATTTAGTATATAAATTGCATCCTCCAATCTAAATTTTCCATTTAGTAGACTCTCTGATTGCAACTCAGGTCATATGCCCATATCTTGTAAGTCATATCTTACCTTCAAAATATCTTTTAGGTTCCCTGAAAGATTCAGTATTCCAAGGATGTTCTCCATTACATTTTTTTCAATATGCATAACATCAAGATTGTGGTGAATTCGAAGATCTTGCCAATATAACAATTCGCTAAAGAAAATGCTTTCCTTCCTCCAACCATAACAATTGCTAATATTCTATGCATGCTTTTTCAATTCGTTCTTAAAGGACTTTCCAAGTTTAACATATCCAAGCTTTTTTTGCTCCATCCACGCATCCTTTCCTGATAATTGTTCTTTCATCATACTTGCGACAGGTTTTCCATCAAATTTTTGCTAATCATTCTTTCGCCATCTATGCCGTATGGGAAGAAATTTACAATGGCCTAAATAACAAAAAAACTTCTTACTCTCTTGAAGTCGGGTACTATTCATATCCTTCACACAAATAGGGCATGATTTTCTTCCTTTTGTACTCCATCTGAAGAGGTTGACATATGCAGGAAAATTACTGATAGTCCAAAGTAATGCCACATGCATGGTAAATGTTTCCTTCTGTGATGCATCATATGTGTGCACTCCTATAAACCATAACTTCAATTCATCCGACAAGGGTTGCATATAGAAATCGATTGCATTTCCAAGAGCATTAGGACCTGAAATTAGCAATGTTAACATCATAAATAATGATTTCATGCACAAACATGGAAGTAAGTTATATGCAACAACCAACAATGGCCAAATTGTATAATTAACTTTTATGTTACCAAATGGATTAAACTCATCACTTGATAGCGCTAATCTTAAATTTTGAACCTCTATTGCAAATAGTGGATACTTAGTATCAAAAATTTCTTCATTCTTCACAATCAACTAGATGACGCATTAGTCCATCTGGATCTTCTTTTCTTCCATTCTTATGTTAAGACATTAATTTTGCAGTCTTTGATGACATGAAAAGACGTAGTCTTGGAATAAGTGGAAAGTAACAAAATTATTTTTCTGGACAACGTTTCTTTCCTCCGCTAATATTATCACTAAACTTGTATCTTGGTGCAAGACATTCTGGACAATGTTCAAGCCCTTCTTTGTCCTTCCAAAATGATATGCAGTCATTTCGACAAACGTCTATCTTTTCACGGGGTCAAGGAATAGCACAGTTGGTGCATCCCCTCCCCATAAGCGCCTCCCTCTTGGGTAGCATGGGTTCAAGTCCCCATCCCCTCCCTTTATGGTAAATTGCTTCATCTCCTGCTTTGGGTTGTAGATCCGATCTCCCTTGTGGTCAATTAACTCGCTGCCTGCGACAAGGTTCGCATCTTCGCTCCTAATCTAGTGGTTCTCTGATGAACACCTTCCGGTGCAACAAGCCGTGCGATCATCATGCCCCGAGCCTACCGATGAAATATAGGTATCCAAGTGTAACAACCGAAAAAATTAAGATAAATAAAAAAATTAAAAAGAAAAAAAAAAGCATCTATCTTTTCACTTTTCAATCCCAATACACGAACGCATTTCTTAGCATCATGCCAATTCTTAAGAAAATCCACAAGATGACCCAATAGCTCTACAATGAAATCTAAAACATCTAACATCATTTTTGATGTTGCTCAATTCATCACCTTCATTTTAAACAATTTCAATAAGAAGTTTAAACGTAACATCAAGCTGACTTAAGGACAAATTGGACAATTGGCTTCATTCAATGAATAAAATTGACTACTTTCATCATTTCTCTCCTCTTCATTCAATAAATTAGGATCGGGTCTACTATTATTTAACAAATCAATTATTTGATCACCATCTTGTAAATGATTTTGTTTAGAGTCAATTATATTATCATCAAGTTCGTGTTGCCTTGACAATTGCCTTATTTCCTCTCCATGAACTGTCCAAATTGTATAACATGACCATGTGTCATCACAAATAAGATGTTCTAATACAACTTTTTGCTCATATAACCATCCATTCTTGCAAATTTTGCAAGGGCAAAACATTAAGTTCTTCTCTACTCCACTTCTATATGATCTTCGATCATCATGAAAAACCTAATCTAAGAATCTCTTTACTCTGAGAGTATATCTTGCAATATCTGTTCGACGCAAATACATCCATGATTTATCCATTTGTGCCTAAACCAATAATCAAAATGATTAATAACTAAAGTTCATAATCAAAATCCAAGGCCTCCAACTAAAAAAATGAAAATGACACATCTTATTAATACACTCAGCAACCCCCATTCATGACATGGTACTATTCTATAATTAAAGAAGGATCCTTTATACCAGAGTGTGTGAGAAAGAGAGACAAAGAGAGTCAGAGAGAATGATTATTTAAAACTGGAGACAACTGCTACCAAGAACTCCACTAAGTAGAATCCTTTTATTGATTAAGGGATAAATAATTATAACAAAGGTAGCGATACAGACATTAGCATTTAAATATGCCAAACAGCCATGTACTCAAAAACTAGTTTATTTTCATATGATGAAATAATTTTAGCATTTCATAAAGAAAGACTTATTGAAGACTCAAACTATTCTTTTTTTGCTTAATACTAGCTAGATGCATGTTGTTTTATAGTACAGTTGAACATCTTCACTGGTATTGTCCAACATATTCCTTTAGCCTTTTCAACTAAATAGCGGTCAAACCCAATTCAACCAAAGCAAACCAAACCAAAGGTTTTATAGTGCAATTTTATCCAACTTTTAAAAATTTTGATGTCATCACCGGCAGATTGAACTGCTAATTGGACATCTAAAAACCACAACTAGCCTTTATCTATTTCAATGTTCGATCTATTTTTTAAAGCATTGATTCACTCACATGCTCACATTCTATTACTCCAACTTCCTTTAAATAACCTTGACACCTAACTCTTCTAATTTGCATAGTGCATACCAACCTTAACAAGCTCAATAGCATTTGACGTACATAGCAGTCCAATAGAACCTACATCAGCTTTTACAATTTGCCCTATATAGTGGAGCATCCATTGGTGGAATGCACCTGGAAGCACTTGAATAAGGCATTTCAATCACCCAACCATTAGTAATTATCAGCTTCCAATAAGTAAAAATAAAAATTCACCAGATAAGAACTTGTTTACTTTACATGAACATCTTTTATTTTTGTTTTACTTTATAGGAAGAGATAATTAATCGAATGACAGAGAAAGAATGACAACTAAAAAGGAAAGAATTAACGGAGAAAGAAAACTGAAAAGGAAATGAATCAACTGGCATGTTTTCCAACAACTTTTCTTCAAGAAAATAGAATACTGAATTTTGCATCCGCACCCTTCATTATTTAGAATTTGTTGAGAATTTAGTTTTAACCCTTGGACCCCTTGCAAATAAAATTCAGGTTTCATCATTTTCTGGTTTGTTTATTTTTTATTTTTTATTTTTTTAGAATTTGCATTGATAGGTGGTTTGTCAGATGGAGGCAATTTTCAGATGGTTCCTTTGGAACGGCTTGGGAAGTAGAGTGGGGGGTGCTACCTAGTGGCATGGAAGGAGGTATCTCACCTGATCAGTGATGAAGATTTTGGGATTTGCTTGGGTGGTATAAATGAGATATTCTAGTGAAACGGTGACCTTGCACAATGAGATTAAACTGTATGGCACTGCTCTGGATTGGGAAGAGATAATGTGTTTTTCTTACTAAAAGGAAAGCACACTATGGAACCAAGATAGGGATCAAACCAAGTACCCTATCTGCAGCAGAGGAATCAAAATAGGGAAAAAACAAACTTCAAACAACAACAAATTGTAGAAGAGCAAGCAACTGATCCCTATCTGTGGACAATGCATCCATTTTGAGCAGATGCATATAACAAATTATCGAGCAACAACAAATTATCTGAGCAGATAGGTCTGTTTTTGAACCCAAGTACCCTATCTGAAGATATACAAAAAAAAGATATATCCTATCTGCAGCAGCGGAACAAATTATCAACCCAAAAAAACTGAACAGTACCCTATCTGAACATTTGAACAAATAAATATCTGTACAGATAGGGTATATGCATCTGGTAAATAGGGTAAATTACAAATTATCAACCCAAGTACCCTGTCTGCAGCAGCGGAACAATGCATCGAGCAACAACAAATTATCTGAGCAGATGCATATAACAAAAAAACTTGGTAAATACCAAAAGAACAAAAACAGAGCATGCAATCTCATCAAGAATGCAATCCGATTGAGAGGGCAAGAAACTGAACACATCCAATAAAAAACAGACCTATATGCAAGACATATGAAACAGATATACAAAAAAAAAAAAACACATCCAACAATGCATCGAAGAAGACCTATAACTGGCGGAGGAGGCGGAGAAGGCGGAGGGCGTCGGCGTCGATCAGAGAGAACTGCGCTGCAACTGAGAGGGCCAGCGACAGTGGCTGTGACTGATTGAGAAGGCGAGCAACTAGTGGGTAATCAACGGAGGTGACGATCGAAGGGGTTGCGGCTGATGGCTGTGCACACGATCGAGAGGGGCTTCTACCGGTGATTGAGAGGCACCACCGATTGAGAGGGGGACGGCAAGAGAGGCGCGAGATATACTGAGATCTTGAGGGGGATGGCTGGATGATTTGCCGTAGGTGGGGACGGCGCGCAATGGTTGAGGGAGATGGCTGCGATCTGTTGCAGGGGATAGTTGAGGGGAATGGCTGGACAATGTGCACACGATATGCTGCGGTGGGGAGGGCGATGGAGATCTGCCGTAGGGAGAAAGGAAACTGTGACGAGGGGTGTGGAGGGAAGGGGGAAGGTCACGCGCGGGTGGGGGGTGTTTTAGGCTTCGTGGGCGGGAGGGGGATGGGATAGGCGCATAGGCGTGTTTTATTGGGCGGGTATTAATTTATTTGAGATGGTTTCATCGATCCATCTCAAATGGATATCTCCGTTTGGATGCGAGGTTAACATAGATTAAGGATTATCTTAAATTTTTAAATTTTTTTTATTATTTTAATATAAATATCAAATCAATACAACAATCATTCTTTACCTTCACTTTTATTATTAAAAAAATATCTATTATTCTATAACCTAACCTTAGTAAAACTATGCATTCTAATTTAAATAAGGATTTCTCATTGGTTGTGTGATTTTTTCCGATAGGATTTCTAATTTTTTATAGGTCTTCCACCTAGCTAAAACTTCTAATTTAAAAGAAAACATTATTTTTGTCGATTTTAGAATCGACAACACTAATCTACTATCAAACTTTGGTTCATTCTCGACCGTTATCTATTGGACAAGAATATTGCTATTCTTGTCCATTTTTATTCAACGATCGAGAATAACGTCTTAATCAACTATTGTCTCACAGGATGTGCTTATTTTCATCCATTTTCGATCAACCAACGAGAATGATAACATCCTCTTTAGTTGTAATCACCGTAGAAGTAAATGTTTATGTCGAAACGATCTAAAAAAAACTTTCTTCCATCATTTTAAACAGATGAAAAAAGCATCTACACATCAAATAAGGGATTGATTTTGTCCCGTCAGTAATGATGTAAACCTGTTAAGAAAATACAATCACGACACAACATTCCTTGATCATATTTTTCGACTATGAAATCCTCGTAGCCAGCTGTATCGATGAATATTCTTGTAATATAGATAATAGCTTTTAATTCGATGCTATCCCATCCCAAATTTAACTCTCCTAGACGAGAGACAAATGTCTCAAACCTGGCAAAATAAGGTATACCTTACGCTTTTGAGAAGGAAAATTTTAATTGCAATGTACAGATTATACTTCCTATGTGACACACAAGGGGTTGGAGAACATTTATGATTTGCTTCGAATATCTTATCTAAAATCTCATGTTCTCCTGTAACATAATCATCAAATAATGCACACCGACTGAGCCCTATTTCTAGTTAACTTTCCCCTGATGTTTTGTATTTGCCCAGAAATGTACAACAATGCATTCACTTGCTGCACATTGTTGTGATGTGAGATAGAATATATAAGATTTATTCGGCAACCTAACCTTAGTACTATCCACCCCACGTTGTGTTTGTTCCATTTATTCTTGTTGTCCCTGGGGAGCCCCTCCCCTCCCCTGCGTTGCCCATACTGGCATCTGTATGTGGCACTTGGTGTCGTTAAATTTTGAATAAAATTACCCTTCCTTATCTCTATTAATTGGGGTGTGAGATTGAGTTTGAGCTTATTTTATTTACCCTCGACACTGCAGCTGTGTCCTCTCCCTCTCCCTCTCCCTCTCCCTCTCATTTCCCTCTGTCTCTCTCTGTCTCCTCTCTTTCTTTCTTTCTTTTTTTTTCTCCCTGCAGCAGCTCTCTCTTATTTTTTCCTTTATAGTTACTTTCGATTACGCAGCTGTGCCTTTCCCTCTCCCTCTCCCTCTCATTTCCCTATACCTCTCTCTGTCACCTCATTTGCCCTTTTTTTTTTTTTTTTACCTGCAGCAGCTCTCTCTTGATTTTTTCTTTATATTTTTAAAGATTTTCTATATATTTGTCATTTTCTCTTTTCCTTTTATTTTTTATTTTATTTTCCTTACACACGATTTAATATATACGTTTGTTTTGAATTTCACCTCCGTCATCAATTTTCTCATTTTATACTTTTTCACTAGAAATCAATATTGAGTATGTTTCCGAGAGAGTATGAAATAATACATAATTATATTATACACGTAATGTATTTTGATTTTTAATCAATATTTTTTTTTTCAATCGAGGAAAAATCAAAATATTTATACGGTGTATTTTGATTTTCAACTAATATATCTGTATTTCTCACAAATAATATATTTCAAGACACACAGTGTAATTTGATTTTCAATCGATATTGTTTTTTTCACCTTTATTTCTTTACTTTAATTTTTTTAACGATAAATATATTTTGATATAACTTTTTATTTTCTTACTTCCATAGCAGCATACAAGTAACAAATTAATTTACTTAAAAGATCATTCAACAAGTGTAACGTGGATGCATTGGGAGGTGGCACCAACCACACTTCTGGGTATACCTTGTTAAAGGTGAAGTCTAAGGTCTACCATCGAAGAAAGAAGGGAATTGCAAATAGTGATGTGTGAAAAAGCTAATTAATACTTTGTGGGATCAAATTCTCCCACTACACGCTAAAAGTATTACTCTCGAGCCACGTGAGTGCTTGTAATCGTGGATCCTCAAAAATTGTGTTTCTCTCGTGAATGCACACTGTTGATTCATGTAGTGGATTATCCAAATCACATCAAGTATCATTTATTCTCCTTTAATATGATCCTCAATGTAATGCTGATTATAATTATAAGTGAAACATGACTTATAATTTATAAAATCCTAGTTAGAGGTAAACCCTAACACATAGAATGATAATTTTATAAGTTCTTCGTTAAGTTGATCATCAAAACAATTTCTCTATTCAAAGAAATTTTAGGTATGTCATATTTAAACAATAGACTTTTAATCATTATGATTGAATTTATTATTTGACATCATATATATGTTCAAATCAGTTTAGTTCAAATAAGTTATTTAAGGTCTACATTCATTAGATAACTCTTAGATGTATATATAGATAGACATATGTATGTGATTTATGTATGTACGTATGTAACCATATTTATATTCTTATTGAATTAGAATCCTTATCAAGCAAAGTTGGGCTAACTCGAACTTAACTTGCTAAGGTTATCGAGCTCAAACTTAGTGTTGAACTCAACTTATAAAGTAATTGAGTCGAGCGTAGAAAATTGAGTCCAAGTTGAGCCCATTGAACGTAAGTATTTACGAGTCTATCTGATGACTATGTGGGTGGAGGTTAATATTTAGGGAGAATCTTGGGTTAAGGCTTATTTAAAAGCCTCCCTGCAGATTTTACTCTCGGGAATTATTTGGAAAACCCAGGTTGTAGGAGTACGATATTACGAACCAAGTCTTTGAGTTTCAGGTTAAAAATTTTCGGTGAAATGTGGTTATTTTCCATTTAAGGGTCCCAATCTATGGGATCGTGACCGACACAATCAATTTGTGGTAGTTTGGTTCTCAATCTTAACGACGTTTGGCGTTCATTCATTGACGTCTGACGGGTTCATCACATTCTTTCGAATGGCGCTTTAGGTTTCCACCAGAAATGCCTGACCCTACCCACTTGCCCGTTTTCCTTTTTCCCTTTTTTTTATCCTTTCCTTTTTCTTTTATTTTTTTCATCCCATCTCCTCGAAACCCAACGCCCATTTGCCGAAGGGAAGATACCCTCGATATTTTCAATGCAGATAAAGTTCGATCCAAGATTTCTCGCACAATATTTCCGACCACCACTTTTTTCGTTTTTTTGTAATTTTAAATATAAAAATTATTATAATCACTTTCATTCCAACAATTATCACGACAACCCACCAAGGTAAAGCTTGAAGATGTGAACATCATAGGCAACGTCAAGATCAAGGGTTGGATGTGGTTTGTCTTTCAAAAGTGACTTCGCTACAAATTACCTACTAATATAACCTACCAATCGATCTATTACACTCCTTTACAAAATCCTAAATCAGAATACTTTAGATAACGATATGATCGATTTTATATTTTAATTCCTCAACTTGGGTAAAACTTCAAGCAAAGCCAACAATTCCACTGATGGAACTACATAGACCCATAGGATATTTAAGTTAAAACCATGCAGCTCTAAAAGGGTACTTATGCGATGACAATTAATGTTTGTCAGGTTATAATCAACAAGTTTTATATATAAGGGTATTTATGAAAAAGTTCCTTTGTCAAAAATATGAGTTCAGGATCTAATTTTCAAGATAGAGCTTTGCTCTCGAACATATATATATATATATATATATTCATGGTACATACAAGGAAAAATAAAGTCATTTTGATTATAACATTGCATCATATAAATGATCATCATTTATTTCTCATAATAGAAGAGATTTAAACGAGGTAATAAAGGTACGTACTATCATGCTTAATTGAATACATTTCTCAATATATAGTAGATCAAGTTAATATAGATATACAAATATTAATCTAGTGTCTACCTATTGGACTTAGGCTAGAGTTTCACAATCCTTCAAAGAATGTCAGCGTTCTTGAATCAATGGCCATCTCCAGATGGGGGAACAAAAGGCGTAATCTCCTCGGGGATGCCTACAGCATCGACGACTTGATGGCCTGCTCCAGGATTGGAACCCTCTGGCTTCATTCCTTTAATAACGGCAGCATCATCCATTAATCTATGTCCTATGCCTGGACTTTGGCCAGCAGGCTTGATTCCTCCAAGAAGGCTTGCATAAATGAGTCCATGGCCTGCTCCAGGATTGGAACCCTCTGGTTTCATTCCTCTAATAATGCCAGCATCATCCATTAATCTGTGACCTATGCCAGGACTTGGGCCAGCAGGTTTCCTTCCTCCAAGAATGCTTGCATCAATGAGTCCAAGGCCTGCTGCAGGACTGGCACCCTTTGGCTTCATTCCTCTAATAATGCCCGCATCACCCACGAATCTATGGTCGATGCCTGGACTTGGGCCAGCAGGCCTCATTCCTCCGAGAATGCTTGCATCAATGAGTCCATGGCCTGCTCCAGGATTGGAACCCTCTGGCTTCATTCCTCTAATAATGGCAACATCATCCATTAATCTGTGTCCTATGCCAGGACTTGGGCCAGCAGGCTTCATTCCTCCAAGAATGCCCGAAGCATATATGACTCCATGTCCCGCTCCAGGACTTGGGCCTTCTAGCTTCATTCCTCCGGGAATGCCCACATGATCTACCACTAATCCATGGCTTACCCACCTAGGACATGGGGTAACTGACTTGATTCCCCCAAGAATATTAACACCTACGGCGTCCGTGAGCCCTTCACCATCTTCCACGGTGGAGGGCTTGAGAATACCCCCAACGAGCACCCAACCTTCTTACTGCCATCACGGAAACAACTAATTCACTTCCTACCAAGAAAAGCACCGTAAGCTCAAGAAGAAACCTTCCCATCTCTCTCTCTCTCTTTTACCTTCTCTCTCTAACGCTAGTGTTGCCCTGAAGTGGCTTGGATCTCAGGTATTAATAAGTTTTCTTAATTTGGATAGCTATCGAGCTTCCCCCCCGCCCCCCCACCCCACACTATATATAGCTTCTCATCGTTTGTAGTTGTGGAAGATCGTTGTTGGCAGGCGCTTGAACTGTACGGCGGAAATCAAAATGGAATCCGACCCTCACCTTTTAATAAAATTAAAACGTGATGCCACATGCAAGCAACATCCAAGAGGGACACTAACTGACGATGGACTTCCGTTTGAGATGCTAATTGGCATCCGATTCGACCATCTCATGACGTGAAGGCTCTTTTTGGTGCTGGGTCGAAGAGGATTTTTCAACTGTAGGATTTCTATCTAGATTTTTTTAATCAATTTCTGTGTAACTAATTTTAATTATTTCAATCAAATTATAATAATTTTTATTTTCACTTTTATTATTAAAAAAATATCCACTACATCATTTACTTTCACTTTTAATATTAAATAAATATATATTAACATTCTCCACTCACACTAATTCTATTAAATAAATATCCACTAACATCATATCATTATATAAATTATTTTATTCTCCACTTAATTCTTCTTTTATTTTACCATCTAAATAAATATTCATCCCTACTTATTTCATTTTTACTTATTCCTATAATATTTTACCTCCACTCTAGATAAGCTTGAAGAGAGCAATACGTGCTTACATGGAGCCAACAATTGGCCAAGCAGGCCCATATTTTGAAACTTTAGTTCAGAATAGGGACGTCAATTTAGTATCACGATCCCACTTAATTTGGATGGGTAAAACCCGCTCCATTTAATATTTAGGCAAGTTTGGATTTTTGGATGCAAATCCAACCGTGTTTGAGTTCAAGTGTGGGGAAAGAAACCCTCGAACCTATATACTCGATATAGATATATTATATATACAAGGCCCTAAAAATTTCAAATGTTCTACGACTGCGAAGACTCTTAACTCTAGAAATTTCAAATGTCCAAAGACTCACAAATTCCTACATTAGGCAACTCATGTGACCAAGCAACTTGAAAGTGGTCATGAACTCACGTCTCTCAGACTTCCAATTTTTCAAATTGCTTCTCAACATCAAATTTCATCTCAAGTAGCATTGTAGCGTGATGTTTCCTATCCTCTCCTATCTCTTCTGTAGCATCCAAATTCCATTTCAAGTCTCAACGTTAAGACTTGCTCTCCTCTCTCTTGTGATTATCTCCACCACGAGATTGTAACGTGACTCCAAATTTCATCTCAATGTCAGGATAGAACTTCTCTACTATCTAATGTGATTACTTTTTGTTATAATGTATAAAATATGTTTAAAATATTAATATTTTCTTTTTTCCTAATGATATTTTTTAATTTTACATCTCCTTAGAAAAATGATTGCATTCAATAAATTTTGATATTGAAATATGCATTTGTTCATAAGGTATTTTAAAATGATAGTGTAATATATATGCCAACATGTTAATAAATGTCATTTAATTAAATGATTATCCGTTAATCTAATAGGTATGCCATAGATTTTCCCTAATTTTATTTAAAGTGGAAATAAAAAATAAATTTATAAATAAAAATAACCTGATAATAATAAAATTCGATCCGTTGGCGTCCCATACTTTAGCTAAAATTCTCTCTCTTTCTTTCGATTAAGATTTTATCTTGGACCCGACATTGCAACTTCATGGAGAATTTTACACACATCCATAATTTTGCCTCACTGGATGATCGGCACAAATCTGCTATTTCTTAATTTTAGCTTAAGACAACGCTTGATCCCCAAGTCAAAGACTTTGACGAGTGTCCCCTTCTTCCAAAATAAAAATCATGATATGGAGTAATTAATGACAAAATGCCCTTATTGTCGGAACCCTCTTGAAAATTTTAATATCTCTTGCTCTATCTTGAATAAAATTTCTCTTCTTATCTTACTCGGGAATGGAAAAAATCAATTAGGTGGTTATCCCGAAAGATGCACCTTTCACTTAAGTTAAAATTATTTTCCTTAAAGGGGGTACAAATTTACCACTCTTTTTATTTCATCAAATGAGACAAAGTATAATCAACTAAACTATAATCCCATCTTATCTCCTAAAATAACTGTCATATTTTTTAGGCTTATTTCTTATTTTGGCACTTATATATTCTAATATGAAAAAAATCACTTATATCTTATGTATTCTTCATATCTTATATGTCATTTTTCTATCTCCCTAACCAATCCATCATCTTAAGCTTTTAAGAAGAGAAATTTTAGTTGTAATGTATAGATTATTACACTTCCTATGTGGTCCACTCGGAGTTGGACTATCTGTGGTTTGGTTACGAGGGTTTTATCTAAAATCTCACGTTCTCTCGTAACAGAATCATCCAACAATGCACACCAGTTGAGCCTTATTTCTAGTTTTTCCCCAATCTTGTATTTGGTCTAAAATGTAGAACTAGTGCACTATCTTACTATGCATTGTTATGATTGTGAGATACAAAATGATCCACTCAACAAGCGTGTGCAGGGTCAATGCATGCTAGGTGGCACTAACCACACTCCTGGCTACGCCTTGTTGAACTTGAAGGTGAAGTCTAAGGTCCACCCCTATGAGAAAGGGATTGCAAATCATGATGCGTGAAAGAGTCGATTAATACCTTGCAGATTCTCCAAATCCTACACACCCCCTTGCTGACTCCAAAGACGAACCTATCTAGTCTCCTTCCTCCCTTGGTAATTTCACTCTCCCTTCTTCCTAACTTCTCACCTTCACTAATTCCACTCATCTCCCCATTTACTCCACCATTTGGAACCTCAAGCATCCCCTCCGCATGACCCTCCTGACTTGGAGAATTATCCACGATAGGCTCCCCACGGAGGATCAAATTCAATGGAAGGGTATTTCCTTGGCTTCCAAGTGCTTTTGCTGTCCCAGCAACCCCAGGGGTGAAACCTTGCACCACCTCCATCACTTCAGTGACATTTCCTCGAGCATTTCCTCGTGGACTTTCCATCGTGCATTCCTTCACCCTATCTCCCCCAATCAATTTCTCGACATCCTCAATGGGGTTCACCCTCATAAAGACTCTGAATCTATCAAAGGCTTGATCCTCTTCATTTGGTACCACACTTGGTGGGCCAGGAACAAATGCAGGAATGAGGGTTTGGCCCTTAGGGAGATTCCTCACTTTCTGGAGCTTAACTGGAGGAATTTCAAAATGGCCTCTTAGTTCCTCCGCTTTCATCCCAATCGATTTATGCTCTCTTGGGTTCGCCCCTCTTCGGGGTGCAAGATTAACTTCTCTGTCTACTCCAATCCATTCTCCTGTATCACCTGGGTAGCTCGTGATGTGATGGGTAATTTCTCTACAGCTGCCGCGGCTAAAATTCTGGTCCCTAATTGCAATTTATCTATTCTCAACGCCATTCATCACTTCCTTGATTTTTGGCCCCACAGAAGCATCCCTACTATCTTAGAGGTTGATTCTGCGATGATTCACTTCTGGTGGAAAGGCAAGCTCAAAGTTCCCTGGAGGGCTCGGTGGCACTATAACCAGGCCATTTCCCACATGAACCACCACATGTCGTTGCATTACATTCACCTTGGTGTGAATAGCCTAGCGAACTTGATTGCCTCTTCGGCAAAAGGGTCTTGGATTTTCATCAATCTGGACCATCTTGACCAAAGTGCTAAAGGTATTATTAGGCTGGACAACATTCACTTCCCTTATGTCATTGGATGACTTTTGGTGTGCCCTGCTGTAACGACCCGATTCCCGAGTCCCTACGAGACACGAGAACCAGACCGACTCGACTAATCCCAAGACCTAGTCGTCCAACGAGGAAGTAACCAAAATAGCAGTAAAATAAACCACATTCAACATGAATATAACTAACAGTAAGAAAATACAGCAGTAAGGAAAGAAATTACTATAGTAGATACCACCGCAACAGTAGAACAACATTTATCATATAACATGAACTGTAGGTAAATAAAGTACAGCGGAAACAAGAACTACTCACTATAACAGAAACAAAAGAGGTACAAAAGACAGTGGTAACTCTACTGGACCCTACTCGGCCCAGCGTCCTCTGCAGCTGCTGACCCTGGCTGCTCAACACCTGGTCCTGAAAGGTAACGAGTGTAACACGTTAGCAAAACGCTGAGTAGAGTGGCAAACTAAACTAAAGACAACAGTAGAGTGTACAGTAGCTGTTATGTTCTATTACTTTCTTTATTCACATCTTTCAATTTTCTCACTAATTCATTTATTTCTCAGATCCTTTACTTGATCTCGAATGTTCCTCGTGGGAACGATCTTGATTGCAGTCTCTTCCAAAAGGTAGAAATAGCACATGGTGCTCTCCTGGCCGAGAGAGTCCCCCGTGGTGATCCTACCCTCAGTCAACCACCCCAAGGTCACTGAATAGACGTAACGGTGACTACGGCACGCGCGATAAACGCACAGGTAGCTAACCCGTACTGGCACGCGGTCAGTCGTTTCTGTTAACGGGTGCGCCCAAAGCACAGCACGGAACCAGTCCAGGGCAGAGCCCTCTCAGTAACAGGGGTCCAACCCCTCCACAGTAACCAAACCGGGGCCTTGCCCCTCCACAGTCCACGCACCCTCGCCTGACTACCCTGGTTTGCCCCAGTGGGCCAAAACAAGTCGGTGTAGGAGGCTAGCAGAACCCTGGGGCCCGTAGGGTAGCTAGTGCCCTCCTAACACTAGTAGCTCTCCTCGGTACTACGTACACGAGGGCCAGCAAGTCGGTACAGAGCGGCCGGTCCTAACCCCGGGTCCCTAGGGTGGCTGGCCCCACTCTGCACTAAACAGGTACAGGTACTTCCCTTGGTACTACGTACCCAAGAGACAGTACAAAACTACATCTCAGTTCCATTCCTTTCTCTTTCCAGGAGTTCCACTACTAATTCCCCGTAGGGTTCCAGCTCTTTAATCTCAGAACATCTTATGTTTCACTTTCCAGTTTCACGTTCTCACAATCCATGATCTCAATCATGCTTCTTTATTCATAACAGGCAGCTGTTAATTCAATTTACAGGCAGCTTTATATTCCTTTCCATTTTCCAAGACTGCAGTATTATACATTCCACTAGTTTTTCCATCCTAGGATTCATGCCATATCCTAGGATCTATCATACAATCTAGTTTTCCAGCCCTAGGATTCATGCAACACCTAGGAGCTATCATATATTTCTCATTCCTAAGATTCATGCAATGTCCTAGGTTCTAGTTATGGTTCCATACTTTAACTGGTTTTATTAATACTTAAAGCCACTCTACCAGGTACGACGGGAGTAATGGGGGCATGATCGGGAATCCCGCGTGCCTCCGCGACTCCCAAGACTGCAACTGAACGAGGTCCTATCACAAGGATCAAACACAAGGGGTGTCTCAAAATAGTGTATAGCTACTGTAGACGGGTAGAGGAATTAATTCTGAAAAGAACGCAACTTGAATCGCGGAAAACGGAACCCGAACGGGCCCTAAACGGGTCGAAAACGACAACACTGTGCAAAATCAGACGTCTGGAACTTCTTCCAGACGTCTTAAAAAGTGGATCAGAGAATTACTGATAAACGCCAGTTTATCATCATTCTTATGCATTAAAACAAACCTAGCTCTTAGGATTTTACTCCGTAAACGGGTTTTTGGACTGCATTTAGGCATAAATTAGGTTAGGCATGCATTGCATTTTTTAGTTGTCTTTTTAATATGTTTTTGTGAGTGTTAGGGATGTACATATATACAGATCCTTAAAACCCTAGCACTCAAGAAGGCAAATGGTGAAGGAGAAACCCAGACTAGTTGGAACTCAGCTCGATCCAGCTCACCACAGTTGGAACCTAGCTCACTTGAACTAGGGTTAGCTCATCCCAGCTCCATTCAGCTAATCCCAGCTGAATGGTAGCTCAAAAGAGTTCATCTTAGCTCACCCTAGCTCAAGTCAGCTCAGATCCAGCTCAACTTAGCTGAGTCTAGCTCATCTCAGCTCCCACTAGTTCACAGGGAGCTCTAGCTAGCTTAGCTGAGTTGACAGGAGTTCACCCCAGCTCAGATCCAGCTACATCCAGCTCCACTCAACTCTAGCCAGCTGAAGAAGAACTCATCCCAGCTTAGGAAGCTCAAGTCCAGCTCCCGGGGACTCAGCTTAGCTCAACTCAGTTGAGCTAAGATACCTTAGCTGCCTCACCCAGCTTGATCCTCCTCGGGAGCATTAGACCCAGCTCACCTCAGCTCCTTTTAGCAGAAGCCAGCTTGCTTTAGCTTGGCTTAGTAGCTAGCAAAGAACTAGCAAGCTCAGCTAACTAAGGTAGCTCCTTCCAGCTCTCTTCAGCAGCCACCAGCTCTAGTGCAGCTCAAGATGACTACCTCCAGCTCTTCTCCCTGAAAACCGTAGCTCCAAATGCCTCCAACTCTACTCCGTACTAGCTAAGCTAGCTAAGCTGCTTAACTTAGCTAGTCCACCTCCATGGCACCAAAACCTACTACCCTACTACCTAAGCTCCAGCAAAAAGACCACCTACTCCTACTTTATTTTGGTGCCAACTATCCCTTCCATCACCACCCTACATCCACCATCAAAGCCCATCTCCACCCTCCATTTTTTCCCTCAAAAATTGCCTTCTAGAAGGTATTTTTGGAGGGAAAACCAAGGCACCTCTTCATTTCCCTCCCATTTTTCCCTCCAAAAATAACCAAGCACCCCTTCATTTCCCTCCAAAAAAAACACCATAACCACCCCCCTTCCCATCCTATAAATACCCTACCCTACCACCACATAATTCCCATCCTCCATTAGTGTATTTTGCTACCTAAACCACCTATACCTACGGCCAAGAAGAAGGAGTAGAGAAGGAGATTAAAGGGGCACATCACCAGCCCTTTTGGTGCCTTCTTCTCCCCACTCTCTTCAACTTGGGCCATGCCAAGGATGTTACGAACGCGTGCCCCGGACGTCTTTTAAGACGTCTGGGAGGTGGCCCAGACGTCGGACCAGACGTCTGAAAAATCGTTATCTTCCACACGCGCGAGTCGTCTGTGTTGGTGCTAGAGCACCACGATCATTTGTTTTGATGATAACAAAACACGTGTTATTTAACATTTGCAATTTGAGTCCTAGATTTCAGGTCAATTGCAAATGAAGACGTGTTTAGACGGAACTCGAGCTCGCATCCAGGACGGATTGGAGGAGCTTGACGGAAAACAGAGGAGGTTCGCGTGGAGCGACAGATTGAAGATGGAAGGAAAAGAAGAATAGGATAGATTCTTTCTTTTGTACTTGTTGTATTTTTCATTTCTTTTGTTGCTCTTTATTTCCTTAGATATTTCATGTTAAAGAGCCTCAAAAAACCCTAACAGTAGTCCTAGGAACACCGGCACAACCCTAGGATACTTAGGTTTTCTGTAGAATACTTAGAAAACCAATATAGGGTTCAAACAGCACTTCCAGACGTCTAATTCACAAATCAGATGTCTGATAAAGAATTTTAAGACGTCTGACTGTTGTTTCAGACGTCTGATAACTGTTAGGCTGGACATAGTTAGTTCTGTCTGATGAAATCAGACGTCTAGACCTTAGACCAGACGTCTTAGAAGACGTCTGATGGATTTGCCAGATGTCCAATTAGTGGACCGTTGGCTGGCTTAGAAAACACTCAAGATTATGAACATTAGAGCCTTATCAGACGTCCATAGGACTTTACAGACGTCTGATAATTGACCGTTTTGCCTCGATTGACCCGAAAATCTCTTCTCAGAGATTTTCTAGCCGTTGCAAATCCATTGCGTAGTAAAAGTTGGTTTCCAGACGTCCAGGCATAGTGCCAGACGTCCTGTATGTCGTCTGATCGACTTGCACAAGAACCCTGTTTAGATCTGATTCAAGTCAGGAGGAAACCTGCACAGAATCAGACGTCTGACCTTGAAATCAGACGTCTTAAAGTGACCTTCCAGACGTCTGATGCCATAATTAGACGTCTGATGACCCTGTCAAATGCAATCATTGTCCTGATTTCGGCCTGATTCTCTTGGGCTTTGCACCCAACGGCTATGGAAGCTTTTCCAAGCCTTCCAAAGCCTTCCTAAGGCCTCTATAAATAGAGGGGAGCCTTTGCAACACAAAAACACAAGAAGAGAAACATAAGAGACACTTAGAGATAGACACTAAGACACACCTTGCAATACACTTTCAAACCTTTTGTGTCCAAAGAAAAGACTCTCTTGCTCTCCAAGCTCAAACTCCATTCTCTTGAGAGCATCAAGCGTTGCGCACCCGCTCTCCCGGCGTTGTTAACGAGAGCGACGTAGCGCCGTCGCGTGGCTCACGCACCCGCGTCATCGTCGACGCACTCCTTGCAAAGGGGAGTTTCCTATTTCCTATAGAAGCTAGGTTTAATTATTTTGTTGGCTCTATAGGACTATTGTTTCTTTTATCTTTGTCTTTTGGTTGGGTATTCGCTTTGCGAATTCCCGTCTCCTTCGTGGGACAAAATCCTTCTCGTGGAGAGAAGGGGTTGAGGAACACTACCCTCGTACTTGTAGCGTGGTTGTATTGAGGTTGAATCACCCTCGTTTCAAAGTGATTCGGTTTAGTGGATTTGATCAACTAGGTTGATCGGAAAATCCTAACTCGAGAGGGTTAGGTGGTGGTTTTCACCCGGTTTGGGTTTCCACCTAAAAATTCCTGTGTACATTTTGTGATTGCTTATTTTTGTGAGATTGCTTTATATATTTCATTCCGCATTTTTTTGTCACGCTGATCTCACCCCTCCTAGTACAAGGGTAGAACCTTCAATTGGTATCAGAGCAGGTTTTCCGCCGACAGGAGTAACATCCGCGGAAAGATCACATGGAGGGAAGCTGTTCCACAAGCAGGATTTCCGAGGGGCAGTCCACAACCCGTCCGCCCTACTTTGACGGGAACAGCTACAGCTACTGGAAGCTGAGGATGAAGACGTGGCTCCAAGCCACTGAATTCGAGGTATGGGGATGTTGCGAAACCCCATACAAGATCCCGAAGCAACCCGCTGGAGGATACTCGCAGCAGCAGATTCGAGAGCTTTCACTCAACGCAAAGGCAATGAATGCCCTGTTTGCGCGTTGAGTCCGGAAGAGTTCGAGAAAATCCAAGAGTGCACCACCGCCCACGAGATATGGAGGAGGTTGGAAGGCACTCATGAGGAGACAAGCTCGGAGGAAGAAGAAGAAGAAGAAATCGCTTGCTTTGGTTTCATGGCCAGAGGAACCAACAGCGACAGCGAAAGTGGAAGCGACGAAAACGACAACGAGGTAAATTTTGATTTACAAGAAGCTTTTAATGAATTATTTGAGATTAGTAAATCACTAAAAATAGAAAACAAAAGCATGAAGAAGAACCTTAGTTTTCTTAAAAATGAAAATGATAGGTTAGAAATAAAACTTAAGGATTTAGAAGCTAATCCTAAAAATAATAACCTATTATTAGAAAATCATAACCTCATCAATGAAAATAATAAATTGATTGAGGAAAATAATAGTCTAAAGTTAGAAATCTATGATTTAAAGACTAAGATGCAAACTATAGAAAAAGAAATTGCATGTCTTAGGGAAAACTCCAACAAATTAATCAACAAAGTAGACAAGTTTTATGGCCCTAAGGTTGAGAAAGGATCTCCATCAAGGAGACCCTCTAACAAATCCGGATCCAAGCCCACTTGGATACCGAAAAAAGAATTAGAATCTTGTTTTGTAGGATTCAGGGATAACTACAATACACAGGACTGGACCTACAAGCTCAAGGCTGGTCAACTCAAGTTGGGAGAACCAAGGAGTAGACCAAGGAGGAGAACAAGAAGACCGACGAGACGGCGAACAAACGACGGACCCGCCGCACGTCGACCGCCAGATTGGAGACCGGCGCCAATGCCCGGGCCTCCAAGCTACGGATGGGAGCCCCATCCGATGTGGCATCCACCACCACCATTCGGGCCATTTTATTGGTCATGGTAGGTAAGGTAAAACCCTTTACCCTATCTTTTTATCAGTAGCATTTAGATAGGGGGAGTTAAAAATTTTATGAGCAAATTGTCAATTTTTAAGGGGGAGAAATAAGGTAGCTAAATTTCCTTTAGTAAGGGGGAGAAAAATAATAGCTATCTTGTTATTACAAAAAGGGGAGAATATTACCTTTGTCAAAATAAATTCATAGAAGAGCATGTTTTAAGGGGGAGTTATAGGAAATATAAAATCAATTAAACCTTTTTGATAATGTCAAAAAGGGGGAGGATTTTTATGCATTATTATTTACGATTTTGTCATCATCAAAAAGGGGGAGATTGTTGGTGCTAGAGTACCACGATCATTTGTTTTGATGATAACAAAACACGTGTTATTTAACATTTGCAATTTGAGTCCTAGATTTCAGGTCAATTGCAAATGAAGACGTGTTTAGACGGAACTCGAGCTCGCATCCAGGATGGATTGGAGGAGCTTGATGGAAAACAGAGGAGGTTCGCGTGGAGCGACAGATTGAAGATGGAAGGAAAAGAAGAATATGATAGATTCTTTCTTTTGTACTTGTTGTATTTTTCATTTCTTTTGTTGCTCTTTATTTCCTTAGATATTTCATGTTAAAGAGCCTCAAAAAACCCTAACAGTAGTCCTAGGAACACCGGCACAACCCTAGGATACTTAGGTTTTCTGTAGAATACTTAGAAAACCAATATAGGATTCAAACAGCACTTCCAGACGTCTAATTCACAAATCAGATGTCTGATAAAGAATTTTAAGACGTCTGACTGTTGTTTCAGACGTCTGATAACTGTTAGGCTGGACATAGTTAGTTCTGTCTGATGAAATCAGACGTCTAGACCTTAGACCAGACGTCTTAGAAGACGTCTGATGGATTTGCCAGACGTCCAATTAGTGGACCGTTGGCTGGCTTAGAAAACACTCAAGATTATGAACGTTAGAGCCTTATCAGACGTCCATAGGACTTTACAGACGTCTGATAATTGACCGTTTTGCCTCGACTGACCCGAAAATCTCTTCTCAGAGATTTTCTAGCCGTTGCAAATCCATTGCGTAGTAAAAGTTGGTTTCCAGACGTCCAGGCATAGTGCCAGACGTCCTGTATGTCGTCTGATCGACTTGCACAAGAACCCTGTTTAGATCTGATTCAAGTCAGGAGGAAACCCGCACAGAATCAGACGTCTGACCTTGAAATCAGACGTCTTAAAGTGGCCTTCCAGACGTCTAATGCCATAATTAGACGTCTGATGACCCTGTCAAATGCAATCATTGTCCTGATTTCAGCCTGATTCTCTTGGGCTTTGCACCCAACGGCTATGGAAGCTTTTCCAAGCCTTCCAAAGCCTTCCTAAGGCCTCTATAAATAGAGGGGAGCCTTTGCAACACAAAAACACAAGAAGAGAAACATAAGAGACACTTAGAGATACACACTAAGACACACCTTGCAATACACTTTCAAACCTTTTATGTCCAAAGAAAAGACTCTCTTGCTCTCCAAGCTCAAACTCCATTCTCTTGAGAGCATCAAGCGTTGCGCACCCGCTCTCCCGGCGTTGTTAACGAGAGCGACGTAGCGCCGTCGCGTGGCTCACGCACCCGCGTCATCGTCGACGCACTCCTTGCAAAGGGGAGTTTCCTATTTCCTATAGAAGCTAGGTTTAATTATTTTGTTGGCTCTATAGGACTATTGTTTCTTTTATCTTTGTCTTTTGGTTGGGTATTCGCTTTGCGAATTCCCGTCTCCTTCGTGGGACAAAATCCTTCTCGTGGAGAGAAGGGGTTGAGGAACACTACCCTCGTACTTGTAGCGTGGTTGTATTGAGGTTGAATCACCCTCGTTTCAAAGTGATTCGATTTAGTGGATTTGATCAACTAGGTTGATCGGAAAATCCTAACTCGAGAGGGTTAGGTGGTGGTTTTCACCCGGTTTGGGTTTCCACCTAAAAATTCCTGTGTACATTTTGTGATTGCTTATTTTTGTGAGATTGCTTTATATATTTCATTCCGCATTTTTTTGTCACGCTGATCTCACCCCTCCTAGTACAAGGGTAGAACCTTCAGTCTGCGCGCCTGAGCGCGCAGACCGCATATTCGTTATTCCCTCTCTCTCTTTGCGGCTGCAGACCCTGCCGCACACCTTCTCTCTCCTCCTCGCACGGCCTTAAAAGGGCACGCCTCCCCTCACTCCGTCACCACCATCTCCTTCCTCTTCTCCTTCAGCCAGTGCGCGAGAGTGAGCGCGAGAGTGAGTGCGAGGGCGGCGGCCGCAATGAGCGCGGAGGAGGTGCTGCGTGCGAGAGTGGGGCTCTGCCGTGCGGGCGAGCTCGCCGGGGCTGCTAGGGCCGGCCGGTGGAGGGCGCAGGGGGTGCGGAACAGCGCGGGAGGGACTGCTGCGGTTTGAGCAGCAGGCGCGCGAGGTGCGACGCGGGCGGCGTCGCGAGCGGAGGCCGAGTGGCGCCCTGATTCTGGAAAAATTTCCAGAATCAGACGTCTGGGTTGATAGACAGACGGCGAGGGAGACGTCTGGAGGACCATACAGACGTCTGAAAGGTGAGTTTTCCATCTTCTTCTTCCTTCCTGTCGACTGACCGTACTGAGGGAGGGAGTTGGGTGTGCGCAGGTTCGGTGATTCGCCATCCTTTGCGAATCAGACGTCTGGCTGTTGTACCAGATGGCGGGAGCGACCTCCAGACGTCCGGGGTGACCATCGGACGTCTAGGAGCTAGGCCAGATGTCCCCGCATACTTCTGGACGTCTGAGAAACCTCGCGGAACAAGGTAATTCTCTGATCCACTTTTTAAGACGTCTGGAAGAAGTTCCAGACGTCTGATTTTGCACAGTGTCGTCGTTTTCGACCCGTTTAGGGCCCGTTCGGGTTCCGTTTTCCGCGATTCAAGTTGCGTTCTTTTCAGAATTAATTCCTCTACCCGTCTACAGTAGCTATACACTGTTTTGAGACACTCCTTGTGTTGATCCTTATGATAGGACCTCGTTCAGTTGCAGTCTTTGGAGTCGCGGAGGCACGCGGGATTCCCGATCACGCCCCCATTACTCCCGTTGTACCTGGTAGAGTGGCTTTAAGTTATTAATAAATCTGTTAAAGTATGGAACCATAACTAGAACCTAGGACATTGCATGAATCCTAGGAATGAGAAATAGATTAAATGATAGCTCCTAGGTGTTGCATGAATCCTAGGGCTGGAGAACTAGATTGTATGATAGATCCTAGGATATGGCATGAATCCTTGGATGGAAGAAACTAGTGGAATGTAGAATACTGCAGTCTTGGAAAAATGGAAAGGAATATAAAGCTGCCTGTAAATTGAATTAACAGCTGCCTGTTATGAATAAAGAAACATGATTAAGATCATCGTTTGTAAGAACGTGAAACTGGAAAGTGAGACATAAGATGTTCTGGAACCCTACGAGGAAGTAGGAGTAGAACTCCTGGAAAGCGAATGGAATAGAATTGGGGAAGTGAGCTGGCCTTTGAGTACGGAGTACCAAGGAGAGCGACTGTCCCCCTGTTTAGTGCAGAGCTGAGCTAGCCGCCCCAGGAACCCGGGGTTAGGACTGGCCACTCTGTACCGACTTGCTGGCCCTCGTGTACGTAGTACCGAGGAGAGCTACTAGTGTTAGGAGAGCACTAGCTACCCCATGGGCCCCGGGGTTTTGCTAGCCTCCTTCATCGACTTGTTAGGCCCACTGGGGCAAACTAGGGTAGTCAGGCGAGGGTGCGCGGACTGTGGAGGGGTAAGGCCCCGGTTTGGTTACTGTGGAGGGGTTGGACCCCTGTTTCTGAGAGGGCTCTGCCCTGGACTGGTTCCGTGCTGTGCTTTGGGCGCACCCGTTAACGGAAACGACTGACCGCGTGCCAGTACGGGTTAGCTACCTATGCGTTTATCGCGCGTGCCGTAGTCACCGTTACGTCTGTTCAGTGACCTTGGGGTGGTTGACTGAGGGTAGGATCACCACGGGGGACTCTCTCGGCCAGGAGAGTACCACGTGCTACTTCTACCTTTTGGAAAAGATTGCAATCAAGATCGTTCCTACGAGGAACATTCGAGATCAAGTAAAGGATCTGAGAAATAAATGAATTAGTGAGAAAATTGAAAGATGTGAATAAAGAAAGTAATAGAACATAACAGCTACTGTACACTCTACTGTTGTCTTTAGTTTAGTTTGCCACTCTACTCAGCGTTTTGCTGATGTGTTACACTCGTTACCTTTTAGGACCAGGTGTTGAGCAGCCAGGGTTAGCGGCTGCAGAGGACGCTGGGCCGAGTAGGGTCTAGTAGAGTTACCACTGTCTTTTGTACCTCTTTTGTTTCCGTTATAGTAAGTAGTTCTTGTTTCCGTTGTACTTTCTTTACCTGCAATCCATGTTATATGATAAATGTTGTTCTACTGTTGTGGTGGTATATACTGTAGTAGTTTCTTTCCTTACTGCTGTACTTCTTTCTGTTAGTTATATTCATGCTGAATGTGATTTATTTTACTGCTCTTTTGGTTACTTCCTCGTTGGACGACTAGGTCTTGGGATTAGTTGAGTCGATCCGGTTCTCGAGTCTCGTAGGGGCTCGGGAAACGGGTCGTTACAAAGGAGGAGGGCTCTTCCACTTCAAGGAGGACGGCCAGGCAAGGGAGAAGGACCTAGGGTGGACGTCCACCCTTGGAGAGAAGCTTAGGGTATGCCCCCTTAGGGCTTGCCTTGGAGGACATCACCTTGGCGGAGCACTGCAAGGAAGGAGTTGAAGGACTCTTTTCAAGATTGGGAGCCACCAACCTTGGAGCAAGAAGCCCTCTTCTTCACCATCTATCTAGAGGATTTGTGTTTTCTTTTCTTATTTTAATTTTTCTAGTAGTAGAAGCATTCCTCTACTAGGCTTCCTTTTGTAAAACACTTTTCATCAATCAAGTTGCCTTCTTTGCAATTTTCTATTTTGCATTTCTACTTTCTTTATTTTTTTTAGCATTTTTCACTCCCTCTCCCTAATTATTCTAGGCCTCCACTTGCCTAGAGTGAGCTTAGGGAGAGGCTCTACTTGCCACATAGAAGTAGTATTTAAATTGAAGTGTAAATCACCTTTTCCCCCACCATTTCGCATGTTGTCTTGATTTTAAAACAAAAAAAAATGATATATTGAAAAAATACCAAAAAGAAAGTTGAGATTGTATTCCAAGCAAGAGAATCACTATTGCAAACATTTGGCCTCCTTGGACGACCCTAGATATTCCCTTATCTAGGAATATAAATTTAAGAGTTGATCGATTTTGCACGTTACAACGACGTATTTAACAAACCGCATGAAATCGCTATCAATTACCTGTTCAGCGTGGTTTCCCAGACGTCCAGAAGTCTGCGGGGACGTCTGGCCTAGCTCCCAGACGTCCGATGGTCACCCCGGACGTCTGGAGGTCGCTTCCGTCGTCTGGTACAACAGTCAGACGTCTGATTCGTAATGGATGGCGAATCTCCGAGCCTGCGCACACCCAACTCCCTCCCTCAGTACGGTCAGTCGACAGGAAGGAAGAAGAAGACGGAAAACTCACCTTTCAGACGTCTGGATGGTCTTCCAGACATCTCCCACGCCGTCTGGCTATCAACCCAGACGTCTGATTCTGGAAATTTTTCCAGAATCAGGGCGCCACTCGGCCTCCGCTCGCGACGCCGCTCGCGTCGTACCTCGCGTGCCTGCTGCTCAGACCGCAGCAGTCCCCCCTCCGCGTCGCTCCGTGCCCCCTGCGCCCTCTGCCGGCCGGCCAAAGCAACTCCGGCGAGCTCGCCCTCACGGCAGAGCTCTGCTCTCTCACGCAGCAACTCCTCCGCGCTCACTGCGGCTGCCGCTGCCACCCTCGCGCTCGCTCACTCTCGCGCACAGGAAGGAGAAGAGTAAGGGGTGGAGACGACGGGAGGGGAGGCGTGGCCTTTTTAAGGCCGCGCGAGGAGGAGAGAGAAGGAGCGCGGTAGGGTCTGCAGCCGCAGAGAGAGAGGGAATAATGAATATGCGGGTCTACCTGCTCAGGCACGCAGACGGCTCGCGCGTGTGGAAGATAACGATTTCTCAGACGTCTGGAAACGATCCCAGACGTCCTGTCAGACGTCTGGATGTGATTCCAGACGTCTGGTCCGACGTCTGGGCCACCTCCCAGACGTCTTAAAAGACGTCCGGGGCACGCGTTCGTTACACCTGCTCTCTTTTCTCTCCTGTTGCTGGTTTTTGTACTTGGCCATGAGTTGTGGTCCTTTTTTTGTGTAGCTGGCAGGTTTTGACTTAGTCCCCCTGCCATTGTTTGTTACCTCCGGGGAGAGGGAGATGAATAAAATCTACTCCCATTTTTATTTTAAAATAATAATAATAATAATAGTTGAAATGGCCCTTCCAAGGATCGTTGGAAGTTTTTCGGAAAGTTAGTGACGTAAACGCAAAATATTTTTGACCATTTGGGTTGAGTGTGAGGGCGTTGCGGGATGAAGAGAGAATGGCGGGGAAATGTTCACAATTTTTCCCTCTCTCTCCTCTCCCTCACCACACTCACGCACACACACACGCACACTTCCCCTCATCTCCAAAACCCTAACCCCACCCCCACTTCTATTTAACCCACCACCCTCTCCATCTCCACTCCACCACCACCACTTCCACCACCTCCATCTCCTTCCCCTGTTGTTGACGAGCCGCCAGCCCTCCCTATCTCCTCACAGCCACGAAGAGGAAGGAGGAGGGCGAACCGTGGGTGATAGGGAGAGAGGGAGAGCGAGGGCATGGGAGAGAGGAGGAAGCTCGTGGGGGGGGGGGGGCTTGGGTGCGTGGCCGAAGGAGCACAAGCAAGAGAACTCGCGCGCGCATGGGGCACCCTTGCTGTGGGTGTAGCAGCGAGCGCTGGTGTCGCGAGGGGAGGAGCTGCGGCCGCGGGAGCTCGTGCGGGAGGAGATGAGGACGTATATGAGAGGGAAGAGCTCATGGAGGAGAGTTTCCCAACCTCCTGCAGCTGCTAGAGCTGCTACTGCCGTGCTGCAGGCGGAGGCGGAGAAGAAAACAAGCGTCGCGAAGAGTTCTGGGTACTAGATTTTTCAAGTATCAGACGTCCAGAGCTGAGGCTGGACATCTGACAACTCGCGGAGTGCTGAGGTAAGCGTCCTGGACGCTCAAGCATGCACGTACGTTACATACGTAATGTTACGCTGTCGAGGATTTTAACCTGCGAGCGTGCACGTAGGTACAAGCCTTGGAAAGGTGCGCAAGCATGCTCTTTGAGGTGCTTTAGGACATCTGGCCACCTCCACCGACGTCTGATAGACACTTCGGACGTTCGAGCGAGCTGATAGATGTCTGGAAAGACCCAGGACGACTATGAAAGGGTTCTAGATGTCCGCCAGCAACACAGGGAAGCAAGGTGAGGTTTTGAGATCATTTAAGACGTTTGGGTCTAGTCCCAGACATCTGATTTTAGACAATATGTGCATTTTTGGGTCATTTAAGGCCCAAACAAAGTCGGATTTACGCAAATGAAATACCATTTTTTCCGCTCGAGTTTCTCTACGTGTTAGTGTTGATTATATATTGTTTTGAAATCTTCTGACGTGACTTGGTTACTGGTATAGGTCTATAGCCTGTAGCGTGTTCAGGCCCGCAGAGACGACAAGACCTGCAGTTCCTGCCCCCATTCCTCCCGTGTTTCCCAATAGAGTGGTTTACTTTAATATCAAGATTTAATCAAACAAAGTGCATGTTTAGAATAACTTAATTGAACCCTAAGATGTGAAATGAACCCTAGGGCAGAAGCGAATGAATATTGCTTGAGCTACATTGTTTCCTTTGAGATGCATGCTATTCCAAATTGCTAGCAAGTGTATTAGTTTATTGATGTGATGCTTCTCAGTTAGTAAAACATGAGCTACCTGTTATAAAAATGAAACTCGGGATGTGAATAGTGAGATATGAATGTTGAGAAATGGAATGAAAGGAATACAAGTATGAATCCTATGGGGAATTAGGAGAAGAACTTCTGTATACGGAAAAGAACTTAGTAAGTAGACGGGGAGTGAGTTGGCTCTTGTGTACACAGTACCAAGGAGAACAACTGTCCCATAGAGTAGAGGGGAGCCTGCCGCCCTTGGGTTGAGACTCGGGGTGGATTTGGCTACTCTACGTCGACTCTTGTTTGGCCATCTTGTACATGGTACCGAGGTGAGCTACTTGTGTAGGGAAGGAGCTAGCCAC
The DNA here is from genome assembly GCA_037157565.1 of Thalassia testudinum. Lineage (NCBI taxonomy): Eukaryota > Viridiplantae > Streptophyta > Magnoliopsida > Alismatales > Hydrocharitaceae > Thalassia > Thalassia testudinum. The sequence continues at coordinate 1,865,233 of JAZHRO010000038.1, forward strand.
CCAACGGGGGTCGGGGTTAGGACTAGCCACCCTACACCGACTCTTGTTAGGCCCATTGGGCAAACCGAGATAGTCAGATGAGGGTACACGGACTGTGGAGGGGCAAGACCCCTATTTTGCTCTAAGAAGGCAAGGCCCTGTGCTGTTCCGTGCTGTACCTTAGGCGTACCCGCTAGCAGAAATAACTGATCGCATGCCAGTGCGGGGTAGCTAGCCGTGCTCTTATCGCACGTGCCGTAGTCACCGCTACGTCACGACCGTAACCTCGGGGTGTTTGACTAGATGTAGGACTACCACGGGGGACTCTCTTGGCCAGGAGAGCACCACGTGTACATCCTACATCACGGGAAAGACTGCAATCAAGATTGTTCCCTTGAGGAGCAGACAAGATCAAGAGATGACCGATTTAATAAGAGAGCAAACAAATCAGAACTACTTAGTTGAGCTAAATAAAAATGAATAATTAATTAGTTGCTTATCTTAATTGCATGTAAATAGCTTAATTACCACTCTACTCAGCGTTAGCTGACTATAGAATCTATAACCTTACTTAGGTCAAGGAGCTGAGTAGCCAACACCCCGGTTGCAAAGGGAGCTAAGCCTAGTCGAGCCCAGTCATAGCTGTTGTTGTTTTCTGTTCTAGCATATTTTTTTGTTGTAGTAGTGAGTATCTGTTATATGTAGTATTATTTCTGTTATATTTCCGCTTTATTTTTCCACTGTTGTAGTTGCGAAGGCCTGTAATATTGTGAGACCGTTCGTTCTGTTTCCTTTATGTCTCCTAATTATTTTCTGCTTAGTTACATTGCATATGTGTTTGTGGAATATTTTTTTACTTTTGGTTATTTCTTGTTGGACGACTGGGTCTTGGGATTAGTCGATGCGAGCCGGTGTCGGGTCCTGTAGGGATCTAGGACCAGGTCGTAACAATAATAATAACTTGTAGATTCAAATTCTTCCATTGCATGCTATAAGTACCAATTTCAAGCCACTCGAGAACTTGTAGTTATGGATCATCTAGATGCTAATTTACTTGAGGGGTTAGGAAATTAGCGTTTAAAAAAGTAAAATTTGTGTTACCTTTCATTTCTGTTTACTTATAGGATAATATTAAGATCAGCTTTTATTTACTTGAATTAGTGTTAAGTAGTTGTGTTAACTCTTATGGTGTTTACTTGGACTTATGTTAACAACAATTTTTACGGAATAAAGTTCGGGTGTAAATGAGTTATGAAGTTAACACCTGTTTAGCTAACACATCTCGGAACTGGTGTTAGCAAAACCAATGTTAAGGACCTTTAACTTGAGTTTTCACCATTCGGGTTAAATCCCCTTTTAGAGGGTTAACTTGCCAAGTAAACTAGCCCTAAATTGAGTTTCTCCCAAGAATGCACAAATTCGATAATTGATTCATGTAGCCGATTATCCAAACCACATCTAGTATCATTTATCCTCCTTTAATCTGATCCTCTATGTATTGTTGACTGTAAGAATGTTTGCAAGCAAAATGTCACTTATAATTTACAAAACCTGACTTGCAAGTTATAAAGCTAACTTGTAATTTCTAGAGTGATGATTTTATAAATTCTTCATTAAGATGTCCATCAAAGCAATTCCTCTTTTTCAAAGGAATTTTAGATGCATCATATTCAAAAAAATAGACCCATATGTATTCAAATAAGTTATTTGAGTCTAATACTTACTAAATAACCTCTATATACATATATAGATACACATGTTTGTATGTATCGATCTATGTGAAAGTGATTGGTCGTATCGAACCTTTTGCAAACGTCGCGGAAGCATGAAAATCAGGCATTTTAAAAGTTTCAAATAAAAAATGGGATCAATGCCAAAAGTCAACCAAGAAACAGAAGTGAAATAAAATATCCTAAACCAAAACCAAATGGGAGGAACTGTTTTCCTCTCATTCTAGGATCCTAGGAGTATAAGTGATTATCCATTTTCCACCTTTTCCGGGATTCCAAGAGTATAAGTGATTATCCCTTGCAGGTGGTGTTGCACAATACCGCATGTGTGGTGCCTCCTCAAATAAATCCTGATAATTCCCTTCCCCTTCTATGCGACAAGCAGATGAGACCCTCGTGTCGTGGATAGTCAATCCTGAATAGAGATCCACAAGCACTTCGCAATCTTGGAGCACCCTTTCACCAAAATCCTTGAATCAACACCAAGAGATTCTTAAAAAGGATCAAGAGTGCAATGATACTAGTTGGTCAACAGAAAATATTTTCGATTGACTAGCTAGAGAAGGGAATTGGCATGGTCCAAGACTTGCTCTTAATGCTTCCTAGTTTGAGCAAATGGTCAGTCGATGAGATGCCTGGTCGACTTGCTACAATGTAGGGTTTGGAACTAGTGGGTGTTCTTGGCAAAATTTATTTAGGATTTGATTAATGGCCTTAGGGTTACATGAGAGATATTTATAGGATTTTCAAGGCTAAACTAAAGTAGATGGTGGCCCGTGGATCCCCATATAAGGGTAAGGATCAATTCTTAATTTAGCGATTTTACAAAATAATGCCATGACAACTTTTGTTTTGTTTTTTATCTAGTCCACAAAAAAACCTAATTGCAATTCAACACTTAGATTCTTTACCTAATCACATTAGGTATAATAAAATATCAAATTATTTGTAATTCACCTCTTTAAATCAGAGTCGATCCCTTTATCAAGTAGAATAACATCTAAATCATTATTAATTTCAACACGCTAATAATAAAGTTTTAGACTTCATGGAAAAATTGACACCACGCCTCCTCAAGTATTGCAAATATTCATGTATTCTTCACACTTGGAAGAAAATATTATCCTAAGATATGATCCCATTAGACAGCTCTCAATCCTCAATGGTTAATATTATTCATGATATCTCTATATCATTGAGAGGAGAACGAAGATTAGAACATTTTCAAAAGGTCTATCTTCTCCTTTTACCTTGGATCTAATCAGGACCCTTTGACCACATGTAGAATTCATCATTCGTAATATATACAGAGTAAGCTTATGCTTCCAATCTATCGTACACACCTATCTAATAGATTTATGCGATTCTTTCAAGAGATCATGTGCCTCCTATCTGTTCTTACATACACCAACTTTCCAGTATCAGCACAAAGGTGGGTACACTAACATAATGGTCCACCAAATGAATGTGTTCATAAATAGAGACACATATCTATCTTAGATCTAAGGGTACACCTTCTCCATGACAAGATTGGAGAAAGACTTACGCTATCTCCTATATCATCGGGTTAACTCTTTAACTCGACCCGTGCAACAGTTCTCGAATTTCCATTTAAGAATGTTAATTTGACAACCTTTAAAGAAGGTTGCCATCAACACTTATATCAAAAACATGTGGTTGAATCAGATAATTTTTTGATATGCTATCAGATCTTATAAATCATTTAGATTTCCAAATTAACACCCATCTAGTGATTCAATTTGATCAAATACATAATCCTAATTGTACTAAAAGGTCCAAGTCATTTAACTACAAAATAATCAAATTCTTTTATATATGTAATCGTATTACAAAAAAAATCACAAATAACTCTCTCAGAACAAACAAAAGCCAACACTATATATGTACATATGCAAGCCTATTTATTGTTTTATTAAATTAGAATCCTTATCATCCAGAGCCAGGGTGAGTGGGCTTGACTCACTTTACGTTTATCGGACTCAAACTTTGATTTGGACTCAACTCATAAAGTAATTGTGTTGACCTAAGTTAAGTCGATCAAATCAAAGCTAAAAGGTCAATATTTAACGAGAATCTTAGATTCTTGAAAAGGCTTATTTAAAAGCCCCACCTGATTCTACTTCCGTCATTTCTCTATTTGGAAAACTCAGGTTGTATGAATACGATATTACAAACTAAGTTTGGGTGAAATGTTATTTTCTATGTAAGGGTCCCAACCTATGTGATCGTGACCCAACTCTAAATTTGTGGCCTTTTAATTCTTAATTTTAACGACGTTTGACATTCTTTTATTGACGTTTGACGGGTTTCTACCCCACCGTTGTGTCACATTCTTTTCAACGATACTTAACTATTCGCCGGAAATTTTTCTTTTCTTTCCTTTTTATCATTTTTCTTTTTCATCCCCATCCCCTTGAAACCCAACGCCCATGTGCCGAAGGGGAGATACCCTCTACATTTTCAATGCAGACCACGTTGGATCCACAATTTCTAACCCAACATTTTCTACCGCCAACTCTTTTTGTTTGTAAGTTTTAATATAAAAATTATTATAATCACTTTCATTATAACAATTATTCCAAGAACCTACTAAGGTAGAACTTCATGATCTGGACATATCATTGGCCACATGACCCACATGAAGGTCAAGGGTTGGGTACTAGTTATCTTCCAAAGGTGAGTTTGCCACCAATTACCTCTTAATGTAGGCTTGTCAATCGACCTATTAGACTCCTTTACTTAATCACAAACTTCCACTGGTTATCATCGACCTGTTACTAGATAACGATGAGATTTTAAATTTTGATTCCTCAACTTGGGTAAAACTTCCACTAAGGCCAGCAATTCCATTGAAAGAGCTATACCTGTAGGATATTTAAGTTGAACCCTACAGCTCTAAAATGGTACGTATCTGATTACAATTTTTGCAAGATTATACCTGCAACTCACAAGTTTTATATATAGGGTATCTATGCCAATGATCAGGATCCAACTTTGAAGATAGAGATTCGCTCTCCAATATACATATGTATATTTGGATGGTACGTACATACACAAAATCAACGATCATCATTTATTTGTCATAGTAATAGAAGAGATTTGAACAAATGGAACAAAGTTATAACATGCTCAATTAATTTAATGCATTTCTCAATATAATGAATCAAGTCAAAATAGATAAAAATGTTAATCTAAGCATCCATCTATTGGATTCAGGACTAGAGTTTGTGTCTGGGTTCTCGAATCAATGGTCATCTCCAGAGGTGGGAACAGAAAGCCCACTCTCTTCTGGGATGCCAGCAACATTGATAGCTCCATGGCCTGCTCTAGGATTGGAACCCTCTGGCTTCATTCCTCTAACAATGCCAGCATCATCCATTAATCTATGGCCGATGCCAGGACTTGGGCCAACAGGCTTCATTCCTCCAAGAATGCTTGCATCAATGACTCCATGGCCTGCTCCAGAACTGCAACCCTTCGGCTTCATTCCTCTAACAATGCTAGCACCATCCATTAATCTGTGTCCTATGCTAGGACTTGGGCCAGTAGGCTTCATTCCTCCAAGAATGCCTGAAGCATCGATGACTCCATGTCCCGCTCTAGGACTTGGGCCTTCTGGCTTCATTCCTCTAATAATATCAGCATCATCCATTAATCTGTGTCCTATGCCAGGACTTGGGCCAGCAGTCTTGATTCCTCCAAGAATGCTCGAAGCATCGATGACTCCATGTCCCGCTCCTGGACCTGGGCCTTCTGGCTTCCTTTCTCCGAGAGTATTAACGCCTACGACGTCCGTGAGCCCTTCACCATCTTCCATGATGGAGGGCTTGAGAGTACCCCAATGAGCACCCAACCATCTTACTGCCATCACGGAAACAACTAATTCACTGCCTACCAAGAAAAGCACCATATGCTCAAGAAGAAAGCTTCCCATCTCTCTCTCTCTCTCTCTTACCTTCTCTCTCTAATGCTAGTGTTGCCCTGAAGTGGCTTGGATCTCAAGTATTAATAAGTTCGCTTAATTTGGATAACTATCGAGCTTCGCCCCCTACAATATATATAGCTTCTCATCGTCTGCAGTTGTGGAAGATCATTGTTGGCAGGCGCTTGAACTGTATGACGGAATCCAAAATGGAATCCGACCCTCAGCTTTTAATAAAATTAAAACGTGATGCCGCAGGAAACATCCAGGAGTGACATTAACAGACGATGGACTTTCGTTTGAGACACCAATTGGCATCCAATTTTGCCATCTCATGACGTGAAGGCCCTTTTTGGTGGTGGGTCCCAAGAGGATTTTTCAGTTGTGGGATTTTTATCGAAAATTTTTTAATCACTTTAACACATACTTCTACGTAATTAATTTTAATTATTTCAATCAAAATTTAATAATTTTTACTTTCACATTTATTATTAAAAAGATATCATCATTTACTTTCCTTTTAATATGAAATAAATATATATTAATATTTTCTACTCACACTTATTCTATTAAATAAAAATTTATTGACATCATATCATTACATCAATTATTTTATTTTCTACTTTATTCTTCTCTTATTTCATCATCTAAATAAATATTTATCTTTACTTAATTCATTTTTACTTATTCCTATAATATTTTACCTCGACTCCAGAGGAGCATGAAGAGACCAATATGTGCTTACATGAAGCCAAGCAATTGGTCAAGTAGGCCCATATTTTGAAGCCTTAGTTCAGAGTAGGGATGCATGTCTATTCTCCAACGAAGAACCAACATGACCCGACTTGATTTGGATGGGTAAAATCCGCTCCATTTAATATTTAGGCAAGTTCGGGTTTTTGGATGCAAATCCAACCAGGTTTGAGTTTGGGTGTGGGGAAAGATTCCTTTGAACCCATATACTCGATATAGATATATTATATATACAAGACTCTAAAAATTTCAAATGTTCTACGATTGCCAAGACTCCTAACTCTAGAAATTTCAAACGTTCAAAGACTCCCAAATTCCTGCATTGGGCAACTCATGTGACTATGCAGCTTGAAAGTAGTCATGAATTCACGTCTCTCAAACTTCCAATTTTCCAAATTGCATCTCAACATCAAATTTCATCTCAAGTACATTGTAGCGTGATGTTTCCCATCCTCTCCTTGTCTCTTCCATAGCATCCAAATTCCATCTCAAATCTTAACATCATAACTTACTCTCCTCTCTCATATGATTATCTCTACCACGAGATCGTAGCACCACCCCAAACTCCATCTCAACGTCAGGACAGAACTCCTCTACTATCTCATGTGATTACTTTTTATTATAAAACATGAAATATGTTTAGAATATTAGTTTTTTTTCCTTATAATATTTTTGTTTGTTTTACATATCCTTAGAAAAATAATTTTGTTAAAGAAATTTTGATATTGGAATATGCATTTTTTACATAAGGTATTTTAAAATGATAGTGCAATATATAAGCCAATATATTAATAGATACTTGTTAATTAAATGAGTATCTATTAATTTAGTAGGTATGAGATAGATTTTCCCTAATTATATTTGAAGTGGATATAAAAAATAAATTTGTAAATGAGAATAACTTGATAGTAATAAAATCCCATCGGTTGACATCCGATAGTTCAGCTGAAATTCCCTATTTTTCTTTCGATCAAGATTTTATATTGGGCCCGACATTTCAACTTCATGGAGCATTTTAGACACATCCATAATTTTGCCTCGTTGGATGATCAGCACAAATATGCTATTTCTTAATTTTAGCTTAAGACAACGCTTGATCCCCTAGTCAAAGACTTTGATGAGTGTCCCTTCTTCCAAAATAAAAATGGTGATCTGAAGTAATTAATGGCAAAATGCCCTTATTGTCAAAACCCCCTCTTGAGAACTTTACCACGTCTTGCTCTATCTTGAATAAAATTTCTCTTCTAGTCTTACCCGGGAATGGAATAAACCAATCAGGTGGTTAGTGGCACCTTTCCCTTTAATTAAAATTATTTTCTTTACGAGGTGGTACAAATTTATCGCTCATCGTCTTAAGTTTTTGAGAAGGGAAATTTTAGTTACAATGTATAGATTATTACACTTCCTATGTGATCTATTGAAAGTTGGATAATATTAGTGGTTTGCTTATGGGGATTTTATCTAAAATCTCATGTTCTCTCATAACATAATCATTCAATAATGCACACCAGTTGAGTCTTATTTCTACTTTTTCCTCGATCTTATTTTTGCTCTCAAATGTAGAACTAATGCACTACTATTTAAGCGAATTCGTCTTTGTTTATGGAATGCGATATAGTATAGGACAAAAATCACTCAAATCATTTAAATTTGTAACTCAAATTCAGAAAGAAGAGTCTGAGGTCGATCACAAGAGTCAAATAATGGCAATTTAATTTCACCAATCACAAGAAATATAAGCAATTATAATCAAAACTTTATTTAGAATAACTCAGAAGGATATATAAATGAAATTCAGAATTACAATGCAAAAAGAATGTATTAAAATGGTGATTTGAATCACCAATTAATCCTTTTGAAGTTAAGCTCAAGTATCTCAAATGTTTAAACAGTAATTATCAACTAATATTCCATGTCAACCAACTCAAATGAATCAACAATAACTTTTAGAACCAACAAAGATCAGATGAAGGCACAAGGCTTTAGATACCTTAAGTGCTCAAGGCTCAGTGTCAACAGAACAGAGGCAAAGGAGTCTTCTCTTCTTCCTTCGTGCCTTAGAGAAAGGCAACCACAACACCACAACATAGAGGCAAAGGCCTCTCAGAATCGCTAAGTGTAGAGAGCATTTTGAAGCGGGTAGCGAGGGTGTGAAACAGATTAGTGGGAGGTGCGAAGTTGAGTGAGGATGGTTGCGAACGACGGAGATGCGGAGAAGGCACCGACTATGATTGGCCGGTGCCGAAGATGAAGGTAGCACCGAGAGGTAAACGACGACACTTTGAAGGGGTAGAGAGCCCTTTGCAAATATGGTGAGGTGCGGAGGAACTTGGGGAGGATGAACCTGCTGCCTATAGCTTGTGGCAGCAAACGAGGAGATTGAAGGAAGGGGGTTTCCAGAGGAGATTTGGAGCCGACCATAGGTAGAGAAGAAGAGGGTTTTTTGGGCCAAAAACTCGCTAAGGAGTTCGACCTGACGAGGGCGACCCTTTATAAACTTTAGGCACGCTACTAAGCTTGGAAACAAGCTTGCGAAGCTCAGATTTTCAGGAAGAAGATTCTTGAAATCAAAGGGTTCGCACGAGCAACATGGAGAGATTTGGAGTTGGAATTTACGTTTGGTCGATTAGGGATCTCCTCGAGATCATCCCTTCCAATTTTGGAAGGGATTTGCCAAGCAATCAGGGAGGAATCCCTAATTGAGAGCTCGAGTGCATGTGGTCACACCTGCCATGGCGGTAGGGACCCAATTGCGAAAAAGATGATAAAGTTGGGGGGTTGTTCGCAAGGATTTTTGAAAGTCAGGGGTGTATGTGAGAGAGAAAGAGCCTGAATGGACCAAATTGTAAACTAAGTCAGAATGATCTCTGATTGAGCTCAATTTTTTATACAAACCTAATTTGGACCCAAAGAATCTAGTGGTGAAGTTAGATTTCAGTTTTAACCAAGTTTGATTGGGTAATTTGTGCAAAAAATTTAAATCAGGGTAATTTTCTGTTTGAGACTCTGTTTTAGGTTAAAGATTAGTAGGTCTGAGACTTTGTTTTAGGTTTAAGACAATTGCAGGGGAATTTAAGATTACTATAAAGATATGATCATTTGGTCCCAGAATCAGTGATCCACAAATGCGGACCAGCTGATGATGCAGCTCTATTCCAAAGAGTCTTTGTGATTTTGAATATGAAATAGGGTCAGGTGGATGAAGTTGAAGATGTAGAGCATGTTTGTTAATCTAGTTCCATAGATCAAGAAGAGGTGGTAGAGGGTTTGGATCGAGATCATGATTGAGATTTAGATCTAGTTCCGAATCAAAATCATAAGGATCTACATAATGGTAGTTGGTATCGAAAATCATGAGTTCTCCAGGCTTTGAGTCATATGAAGATAGGGGTAAAGTTGTGTGGAATTCATCAAAATCTTCATCAGAAATTTCCTCTTCCTCATCCGAAGTCACTTCTTCTAAGTCAAGCCATCCATTTGAACCAATTGGCTTATAAGTTCTTCCCTAGTCCATTATGTGTTGAACTTCTTCTTCTGAGGTTACTTCCTGGTTCATGTCCTTAGATTGTCCATTTTCTTGAACTCCCTCAGAATTCAAAAGTTCTTGAATTTCAGGGTAGATGTATTGAGGATTCTTTTTATTATCATCTAATTCATCATAAGTTACTCCCAGGAGTTTCTCAATCTCACTAATGTCCTATTCAATTTGATTATTCATGGGAGATGGTAGATCAGAATTATCCTCAAGTACATCCCCTTCTTTCCCTTCGTGCTGGTCTTGAGCTTTGGCAGGATTTGGATCATCTTTAGTATGGATTGCCAACATTTGTTCAATTGTTCCTACAACCTCAATGGAACCACAATTCACCTTATTCTTTTGGGAAGTTTTAAAGATATTGAGTTGACAATTTTTCCTTCCAGAGGTGATGTGCATAATCCCCATCTCATAGTTGATTAGGGCCTTGACCGTGGCTAAGAAAGGTCTCCCTAAGATTTTTGAGGTGTGGTTCATGTTTTCTGATGCCTCCATATCTAGAATAAGGAAGTCCACAGGGTACTCAAAATCTCTCACTTTTATAATCACATTCTGTAGAAGGCCCTTCAGAATTTTGGTTGATCTATTAGCAAGCTGAAGGGTCCCATTAGTGTGTTGCAAGGGGCCTAAATTCAATTCTTCATATAATTCTATGGGGATTAAGTTGATGGAGGCACCAAGGTCCAATAGGGCTCGATCCAGGATGAATCCATCTAACTCACATGAAATTAAGGGGGTCCCTGGATCTTTCTTTTTAGGAAGGAGCATGTTTAGGATGATGGCACTGGCTTGTTCAGAAATCACTACCCTTTTTGATGATTTGGCCTGGCATTTCGGTGTGCATATTTCCTTCAGAAATTTCGCATAGGTCAGGTGTTTATCGCGGTGAAATTGAGTTTAAATGAAGCGTTGTAATATAGTCGAAATCACTTTGAAAACAAATAGATTTTTATTACTTGAAAAGATTTCGAGGTCGAACACAAGGAGCAAATGGAATTCACACACTAATATCAACAAATAATGTAATTTGAACACAAAGTATTACTCAATAAACTAATTTGCAATGTCGAGCATATGAGTATATGAAGAGTAAAAAGAATTTTAAACAAAATAATGATGATTTGAATTACCAATTATAAGTCTAATACATAGAATAATTACTCAAATTTACTAAAGGAGGGAGTATGAGATCAGACATCTGATTTTGCAATCAGATGTCTTAAATGACGTTTGCTACAGTACCCCTTTTGTTTTTCTTTGTCTGCATGCCTCTTCCTTCTTTCTTTCTCTGATTCTTCCTTTCTTCTTCTTCTTCTCTATCTCTGCTTTGCTCCTTCTTCTTCGATTCTTCTCAGGCCTTTAGCTCAGGCCTTCACTTCTTCTTCTTCTTCCTTAGGCCTTCACCTCTTCTTCTTTTCTTCATTTTCTTTTAACACTACGATCTTCCTCTTCTTCTTCACATCTTCTCTTCTTCCTCAAGCTTTCTTCTTCTCTGGCCTTTCTGCCTTCTAAATCCGGCTAAATGTTGGAGCCAAACTTCTCAGGGCAAAAACCCCCCTTCCCCCGCGAACTCTCCTCTCTTCTCTTTCTCTCTTAGGTCACGCTTTCTCAGAGCCACAGGGCATCTGGGTTATCGGGTCGGCACGTCCCTGGGTCTAGCCTCACCGACGTGCGGTGGTGAGTGAGGAGTGCAGGTCAGGCGGGTTATCGGGTCGGCCAGGTCCGCGGGGGAATGTCACGGATGAGACCAGTGAAGGTGTAGGAGGACCTCACCCTCAGTGATTGGAGGCAAACAACCCCATTCACTTTTGGGTATTATGCGGCTACAGGTGACTCTTCATATCTGAGGTGGGACTAAATGTCCCACCTTTCTTTCGCGCAGCGCAGCAGCAAGGCACTTGGTCAAATTGACGGGGCTGCGACTGCTAATGCCCTTGCGTGAGGGCTTGGACTTCTGCAGGCCTCAATTCCGCACGGCCTAGAGCTATCCCCTGGAGCGGAAACACCTTGGAGCAGCTTGAAGCTTGCTCGAAGCACGGAGTTAATGGCGGATTTTGGCCTGTTACCTGAAATCAAGAAAAGGGGCCTTATGGCCACGTCAGAAGGTTTAGCAGGATCGCCGTGGCACAGCGAATGTGACCATGGCAGTGGCATGGAGCATGAGTGGCTATGGTGGCCGAACGGATGCGGTTATGGCCGGTGAGAGTGGGTTTGTTCGGAAAGGTGTTTGGGTGGATGATGGAGCGAATGGAGTGAGTGGAAATGAGTGGGAAGGTGCAGTGGAGGTTGTAAGCTTGCTGGCGAGGTGCATGGAGGTGCGTAACGGTGGGAACACCTCGTCGGAGGAGTCACCGGAGATGGAGGAGATGAAGGTGTTTAGTATTGTCGGTGGTCGGGTTTGGGAAATAGAGAGAGGGGAAGAACGTGGGAGAGATAGGGAACCTAAGAGTCTACTCTAAGGATGAAAAGGGGAAGGGATTTCCATGTCGGTGTGGTTGCCAGACGTGGGGAAGACTGTTACAACCCGGTTCTCGAATCCCTACAGGATCCGAGACCGGCTCGTCTCAACTAATCCCATGACCTAGTCATCCAACAAGAAATAACCAAAAGCAGGAAAGTAAACCACATTCACACATGTAATATAACTAAGTAGAAGAAAAGTATGAAGCAGTAAATAAAGTAGAACAACTATCTCAAAACAATACATGCCACCACAACCACAACATAAAATGTAAGGAACAGAAAGTAATAGGAATAGTAAACTATGTGTCCATTACTCACTACGACAATAGGAAAGCGAAAGAGCTAAAAAACTACTACGGTTGGGCTTGGCTAGGCCTAACACCCCCTGCAGCTGGAAACTCGGGCTGCTCAACTCCTGGTCCTGAACAGTGTTATGAGAAGACAGAGTCAGCGAATGCTGAGTAGAGTGGTGTTTACATTATTTAAGTACAAGTACAGTAAAAACAACAACATGTTTATTTCTCATTTCTATTTATCTCATTTATGTGTTTCTGTTTCATCTAGTTCTTAAGTATCCAGGTATTTCTTGATATTACATGTTCCTCGTGGGATCGATCTTGATTGCAGTCTTTTTCGGAGAGTAGAAGGTACACATGGTACTCTTCTGGCCAGGAGAGTCCCCCATGGTAGTCCTACACCTAGTCAACCACCCCCAAGTCACTGTCGAGACGTAGCGGTGACTACGACACGCGTGATAAGCGCACGGGTTGCTACCCCGCACTGGCACACGGTCAGTCGTTTCCGCTAGCGGGTACGCGCAAAGTACAGCACGGAACAGCACAGGGCCTTGCCCTCTCAGAAGAGGGGTCTCGCCCCTCCACAGTCGTGTACCCTCGTCCGACTACCTTGGTTAGTCCAGTGGGCCTAACAAAGTCGATGTAGGGTGGCTAGCTTGATCCCGAGTCCCATGGGGTGGCTAGCTCCCTCCCTACACTAGTAGTACGCCTCGGTACCATGTATGCGAGGGCCTACAAGAGTCGGTGTAAAGTGGCCAATCCTACCCTCGGGTCTCGACCCAAGAGTGGCTAGCTCCGCTTTACACTAAAAGAACCACAGTGCTCCTTGGTACCACGTACACAAGGGCCAAGTCACTTCTGTCTACACATGGAATTCTTTTCCATATCTAGGAGTTTCATCCTAAGTCCCCGTAGGGTTCATGCTCATATTTATCTCATTTATTCATATCCAGATCTCATGTTCCATCACTCGTTCCTCATCTATATACAGGCAGCTCATGTTTATATAATTCAGTTCTCAGTCATAACATGCAACTTGTGGTTTCACAATTCAATCTCTCATTACATATAGGCAGCTCGTATTTCAACATGCATCTCGTAATTATATTAAAAGCATTTACTAGCAATTCATCTTAATCATGTATTCAAATAAACAGTACAGCTCAAACAGGCTCATTCATTTCTACCCTAGGATTCATTCCACATCCAAGAGTTCAATTTAATTATTCAAACCAAGCACATTCTTATTTAAATATTAACAACTGAGTTAAACCACTTTACCAGGTATCACAAGAGGAATGGGGCCTGTGTCGTAGATTTCGTCGTCTCCACGGGCCTCGAACACACCATCGGCTGGTAACCTATACCATCGACTAATTGACATTAAATGAGGTCAAAATAGTAGATACCTAACACGAACACGTAGAGAAACTCGAGTGGAACACAGCGGTACTTCGTTTGTGGAAATCCGATTCCAATTGGAACCTAAATGGACCAAAAACGTGGTTACTGACCAAAATCAGACGTCTGGGACTAGTCTCAGATGTCTTAAAAGACGTCAAACCTCACCTTGTGCTTCCTGCGGCTGCCCTAAACGTCCAGACTCCTCTGCCACCTTCTGAGGAGGGTTCCAAACGTCGGACTCTCCTTCCAGTCGTCTAGAGGTGCCGTTAGACATCTGGCGAAGCGGTCAGATGTCCAAATGTGCCTGGAAAGGCGCATCGCGTGCCTTTCCAACGCCCTGCAGCTGCGTACGAGGACGCAAACCCATTTTCATCCAAAGAAGACCTGCATTACAGTCTGCATGGGCGGACCTGTGTAGACAACACATACCTCTGCACGAGAAATGTGCTTTCAGACGTCTGGCTTCAGCTCCGGACATCCCGATACCTCCCCAGACGTCTGGTCGATGTCCCAGACGTCTGATACTGGAAAGCCAGTATCCAGAACTTCCCCTCACGTTCCTTCTCCTCTGCGGAAACTCCTCCGCACCGCCTGTAGCTGCTATCCCAACCGTTGTAGAAGGTTGTGAAGCTCCCCTGGTGACCTCCCCCTCCTCGCACAGCTCTGAACTCCTCTAGCGCGAGCTCCGCGAACCTCTCTAGAGCTCTCCCCCTCGAGTTCCTCCTCCTTTAGCTCACGTCGCCGCACCCGCAGCACGGCACTCGCCGCGCGCGAGATCTTCTGCCGCGCCTCCCCTCCCACACACTCCTCTTACTCCCTCACCCCCGCCCTCCCCTTACTCCCTTCCCCCTTCGCTCCCTCGCACTCGCTCTCCCCAGCTCTCCCCCGATCTACCTCGCTCTCCCTCCTCGCCGAGAAGGTGGAGGTCACTGGTGCAAGGGAAAGGTGAAGGTGGAGGTGGCTGAAGTGGTGGGGGTGGAGTGGAGATGGAGGGGTTTAAATAGAGGAGGAGGTTAGGCTATGGGTAAGAAGAATGGAGGGGGGAAAAAGGAAAAAGGAGGCGTGCGTTATGCCTACACACTGAAGCAAGCGGACGTACAGTTTCCCTCACTTTCAGACATTCGACCCTCAATCCAGATGTCTGGACGACATCTGACCAATCTCCCAGACGTCTTAAATATCCCAAGGGCGGCGGGTCATTTCAAAGATGAACCTTTGTAGGAGAGAAGGCGACGAAGATGGGGAAAGGATGGTAACGGCTGGTATTGCATGACGCGGAGGATAGTGAGGAAGATGAATCCACACTGGTTTTGTGGTCGGACGACGAGAGAAGTTGGAGAGAGACTGCCGGAGCTTGCGGAGACTTGAGGCCAAAAAGGAGAGAGGAAGAGGAGGAGTTCCAGCCGAACTTCAAGCTTAGGAGAATAGTTGAACCTGGGGAGTCTTTTATAGGTCATCAGAGAGGGTTTTGTGTTTGGAAGCCAAGCTTCCAAGCTAGGAATGCTTGCTGGATTTGGGAGCTTTTTAGATACCCAAATCTCTCATGCATTCGCATAAGAGATTGGGAAAGAATCAAAGCATATGGACGGGTGTTGAACACGAGTTCTTCACTTTCAAACTACAACAACAAGGTTTTCAAAACCAAACATGTTAGCATAGCAACTCGCACGTTCGAAATTTTGGTGCCGTTGCCTGGGAGGCAACGATTTCTGATCTTCTTTCCGCATTTCTTGCACTTTATTATTTTCTAACTTGCTTTCTCTTGTGTCTATTGTTTTGCAGAGACCTTCATCAGGGAATCATCAAGCGGTAGACTAGAGTAAAGTGCAGTTGAAGACAACTGTAAGTGCCCCCCATTCTTCCCCCCTCCATAGATTTCATTCACCACATTAAATCCAAATTTCAATTAAGCTAGGTGTTTGCATAAATCCTAGGAATAGTTTGGTTGCTTGGATTCTCACTCACATTCATTCCACCCTCATTTATATATATATAAAAAAAAAGATAATCTTGTGGGGTAATTTTCAACAAACACACAACGTACACCCACATTCAAGGCATTTAACCGAATTGATTTGTTTCTACTCAATCGGGTTCTAATCTGTGGAACCGGTACACACAAAGTAACCTATAAAAGAGTAGAAATCATTCTAGGTTAACCATCTTTGAGTGCCTTAGTGGTGTATTTGTGGCCAGTTGTTTGAGTTGTTTAGGTCGCACCACTCTACTTAAAATCAACTCATCAAGTAGCTCCTCCCTAGGGTTTCCAATCTAGGTCTATTCCAGGCACTCCACTTTCTTTCTGGTTTTAAAGGAAAACAATCTTCACTCGTGTTTGACAACTTGGTTTGCCTAGAAACTTGATTGCAATCCACCTAATTTGAAACCCTAAAAGCTACTTAAGCAAGATTTGAACATTAAAATCCACGCATCACAAATAATCTTGCTTGAAAACACTAGTTGTGCATGCACTTACACAAATCTCAATCAATCATTAAGGGCACAACCCATTTTGTTGGTGCTAGAGCACCACGATCATTTGTTTTGATGATAACAAAACACGTGTTATTTAACATTTGCAATTTGAGTCCTAGATTTCAGGTCAATTGCAAATGAGGACGTGTTTAGACGGAGTTCGAGCTCGCATCCAAGACGGATTGGAGGAGCTTGACGGAAAACAAAGGAGGTTCGCGTGGAGCGAAAGATTGGAGATGGAAGACAAGAAGAATATGATAGATTCTTTTTTATCCTTTCATGTATCCCTTGTATTTATTTTCTTGCTCTTTTTGATTCCTTAGAACATTATGTCAAAGAGCCTCAAAGTACCCTAAAAGTAGTCCTAGGAACACCTGCACAACCCTAGGATACTTAGGTTTTCTGTAGAATACTTAGAAAACTAATATAGGGCTCAAACAGCATTTCCAGACGTCTAATCCCAAAATCAGACGTCTGATAAAGTATTTTAAGACGTCTGACTGTTGTTTCAGACGTCTGATAACCTTTTAGGCTGGACTTAGTTTTCTGTCTGATGAAATCAGACGTCCAAACCTTAGTCCAGACATCTTAGAGGACGTCTGATGGACTTGCCAGACGTCCAGATAGTGGACCGTTGGCTAACTTAGCAAGCACGGCAGTATATGACCGTTAGAGCCTTATCAGACGTCCATAGGTCTTCTCAGACGTCTGATAATTGACCGTTTTGCCTCGGCTGACCCAAAATCTCTTCTCAGAGATTTTCTAGCCGTTGCAACGTTTGGAAATCAATTCCCACAGTAAAAGTAGGTTTCCAGACGTCCAGACATAGTGCCAGACGTCCTGTATGTCATCTGATGGACTTGCACAAAAACCCTGTTTAGATCTGATTCAAGTCAGGGAGAAACCCGCATAGAATCAGACGTCTGACCTTGAAATCAGACGTCTTAAAGTGGCCTTCCAGACGTCTGATGCCAGAGTTAGACGTCTGATAACCTTGTCAAATGCAATCATTGTCCTGATTTCGGCCTGATTCTCTTGGGCTTTGCACCCAACGGCTATGGAAGCTTTTCCAAGCCTTCCAAAGCCTTCCTAAGGCCTCTATAAATAGAGGGGAGCCTTTACACACAATACATACACCTAGAGAGACCAAGATACACAAGAAACAATTTGTATTACACTTCCCACTCTCTTGTGTCCTAGCTAGCTCTTGCTCTCCAAGCTCAAGCACCATTCTCTTGAGAGCATCAAGCTGTTGCGCACCCGCTCTCCCGCCGTAGTTCACGAGAGCGAAGTTGCGCCGTCGCGTGGCTCACGCACCGCGTCATCGTCGACGCACTCCTTGCAAAGGGGAGTTTCCTAAATCCTATAGAAGCTTAGGTTTATTACTTTGTTGGCTCTATAGGTTTGTTGTTTATTTTACCTTTGTCTTTTGGTTGGGTATTCGCTTTGCAAATTCCCGTCTCCTTCGTGGGACAAAATCCTTCTTGTGGAGAGAAGGGGTTGAGGAACGCTACCCTCGTACTTGTAGCGTGGTTGTACTGAGGTTGAATCACCCTCGTTTTAAAGTGATTCGTTTAGTGGATTTGATCAACTAGGTTGATCGGAAAATCCTAACTCGAGAGGGTTAGGTGGTGGTTTTCACCCGGTTTGGGTTTCCACCTAAAAATTACTTGTGTACATTTTGTGATTGCTTATTTTTGTGAGATTGTTTATATTTTCAATTCCGCATTTTTTTGTCACGCTGATCTCACCCCTCCAAGTAGGGAACTATCACATTTTAAGGGTCCATCACATTCCATAAGCACCACAATCCCAGGCCTTAATAAAATTAAGTAGACGTTGGCCTTAAGGTCTGATTCGCTCTTCAGGGCCTAGTCTGAGATTGTCTTTGATTAACCTACTTGTACTGATTAATCTGATGTCTAGCTAGGGGAGTAGCGTCAAATGACTGCGGCTGGGGGGTAGACTAGGAACCGGAGGCGAAAGCCGAAGGAAGAACCTTCTCCCCAGCCCCTCCTTCTAACTAGTTGGATTGAACAGACGCAAGTAGAGTAAATCATTTATAGTCTTGAGGCAGGTTTTGGAAGTCAGTAGATCCTTAGGCTACCTGATCCTTCTTCGTGGAGGAATTGAGTCTTCGGTAATCTATGCAGACTCTCCACGAGTTGGCTATACGGGTAGGTATGACTTCTTCGGTTTCAGTCGTAATGGTGGTGAGCCCTGCCTTTTTAGGCACAACCTAGATTGGGCACACCCAACGATTGTCGGAGATCGGGTAGATGATCCCTGCATCTAACCACTTAATGATCTCCTTTTTCACGACCTCCTGTAGATTGGGATTCAAACGTCTCTGCATTTCCTGAGAAGGTCATGCGCCCTCTTCAGAATAAATACGGTGTGTGAAATAAGAGGGACTTATTCCAGTTAAGTCATCGAGAGTCCATCCAATGGCTCTGTGATGTTGCTGGAGAAAAGTAATTAGACGAGATTCCTGATCAGGTGTGAGTCTGGAGTTTATAATCACAGGAAATGTCTGATTAGAACCCAAGAAGACATATTTCAAATGATCGGGAAGGGGTTTGAGTTCAAGAATGGGGTTATCAGCAGCAGCGGGTGTTTCAGAGTGAGTGTGAGGTACAAGGATAGGAGTTATGGGTTTGTCTATCTCAATGTCTGCCTCCTCTAATTGCGGTTCAAGATTCTCTTGTGGTTGATGAGGAATGATCATGTTGCCCTCAAGTTGTGGTTCATCAACTAGAGCTCTAACATCACAGATTTGTTCAATGACACTGCAATTGATCCCTTGTTGGGCCTTAAAGATATTAATTTTGAGAGTCTAATTCCCAAATTTCAGTTCTATTTGGCCCTCCTCACAACTTATGTTGGCCCTTGCAGTGGCTAGAAAAGGTCTCCCTAGTATGATCGGGGTATCCCTTGGGTTCTCAGGTGCATCCATATCTAAGACTATAAAGTCCACAGGGAAGTAAAAATCCCGCACCCTTACAATAACATCCTCAAGAATCCCTTTTGGTGACTTGATAGATCGATCTGCTAACTGTAGTGTCACCTTGGTTGGTTTCAGCTTAGATTCTTCTAAGTGGGTGAGTAAGGATGTGGGTATCAAGTTTATGGAGGCACCTGTTGAACACTATGAACCTACGCTAACGTGTTCAGTTTTGGAAAACTTGTCGTTGTAGTTCGAAAGCGAAGGATTCATGTTTAACAAATAAAATTTATACCGAAATTAAAATTCTGGGTCGAACACAGGGAGGCGGACGTTTGATTTAAAAACTTCGCATTTCTTTTTATTTGTCACGAAATAATTCAATTTAAAACTATCTAATTATTTACAATAAATAAAAGAGAGAGAGGGTAAGAGAGAGAGAGAGTATTACACATGAAAATCAAAATGAGATGTAGAATAAACAAAGAATTTCTCATTGAGGAGATTGTTCATTACAACTAGAAAGCATAAAACAATTACACTAGAAAGCGATAAATTTACTCTAGAAAGCATTAAAAGAATGGAGGGAGAAATGTCCTCCTCGATGGTCGCTTGGAGGACGAGTAGATTAATCTAGAAAGCAGTAAATCTATACTAGAAAGCAGTAAAAAGAATAGGGAGAGAGAAATCCTCCTCGACGGTCGCTTGGAGGACGAGCCGGACGGGACGACGCCTGGACGAAGGAGGACGAAGCGGGACGAAGGAGGACGAAGCAGAAGAACGGGAACGGAGTAGCACGCTGTCGTCGTCGCCGGATCCACTTCCGAAGGGGGACGAAAATTTGGACTTTATCTCGCGAGAAGCATCCCGGGTGTGGGACAAGCTTCTCTTGAGCTTTGGAGGGGAAGAGAGAAGGAAGGGATCAAAATTTCGTATGGAGGAGGTCTCCTTTTATAGTTGCAAGGAGTGGGGGAAAAATGGACATTACAACTTCAAAACAATAAATGAGGGGTCTTTAGTGACGGATAAAACCGTCGTTAAAGCCCCCAACGTGGGCGTAGCTTCCGCGCCCACGCGCGCCCGCTCAGCTGCCCGCACGTGTAACGCTTGCGCACGTTGGTCGATTCTCAGCCGTCCGATCGCGAGATCGGACGGCTTAAAACGCATCTTCGCCCGCTGCGCTGTGCGCCCGCCCGCGTGCGATCGTGCGTCCACGCTGCGTGTCCCATCGCGCGTGAATGCAATTGGGCACGCATGGCCGTCCGATCTCCATCTGACGCTCCACGCGCCTCAATTGCTCGCGCTTTCCAGCCCCTTGCTGCGGCTCGAACCCGGGCTCGGCGCTCGCGAAAGCGCGCTCGACCGCTGCGCTATGGGGCGCGGATGGTCGAGCGAACGCTTTTAAGTGTGAGCGACCACAGCCGTTGGATTAAGATTCGACGGCGGAGAGCGATCGGGCGCGGGGCCTTCACAAAATGCAAGCGGCCGTTTGGGCGGCTGAGATGGCGCCACGTGGCGCCATCTTGGCCGTCCATCTTCTGGAAGTTGTAGATGGTGCCACGGATGTTGGATTGACTCGATTTTTGTGTCGTTGGGCTGCGATCGCCGATCCGAATTCATCCGTGCGGTCGGATTTGTCATCTGAAGTGCAGATTT
Source organism: Thalassia testudinum (assembly GCA_037157565.1). Classification (NCBI taxonomy): domain Eukaryota; kingdom Viridiplantae; phylum Streptophyta; class Magnoliopsida; order Alismatales; family Hydrocharitaceae; genus Thalassia; species Thalassia testudinum. The sequence continues at coordinate 1,886,411 of JAZHRO010000038.1, forward strand.
ACACCATCCTGGCCCTTGATCTTCTAGGGTTCCCCGGTCACTATCTAATGCTACGGATGTCTGATTAGGGCGATCTTGGAGTCGTTGAACTCCAATCGTCGCCCTGATCACATCCATACGGTTGGATCTTTGATCTGAGGACCCGATAAAATGTTTGCCCTGTCCAAGCACATAAAAGTAGATAATTAACCTCCATTTTATTCAAACTACTCTAAATGCAAGATGATGCATGTTATGCAATATTTATGTCATGAAATGCAATCCTATGCTTAAGAACATGCATAAATAGACATTGTAAGTAGTGTAAATGTGTTTATATCATATCCCCATGCCTATCTTTTGCTAGTCCCTAGCAAAAACTATATGCTATTTATAAAAGAATTAGGTTGGATTATTTGGACCTGAGTTATTTTCAATAATTAAGAAATTGTCTACTTAGGAACTGAACTTTCAAAGACACAACAGCGCCCGAGTATTAGCCAAAATGCAGACCGCTTCAAGCCCTCGCCTTATTCAAAGAAAAATTTCTTTTTCTCTTTTTACTCTTTTCTAATTTTTTTTTTGGATTTTCAAATTTTAGGATTTAAGAGTGGCTTTCTACGGCCATTCAACTCACCCAAGATTTGATGAGAACCCTAAGTTTTAAACATCTTATTGTGATTGTGATAGACTCGTTGACCGACAATTAGAACGGACTTCGGATTTCTACGCCTCTAGGTGACCTCAAAAAGAATTCTACCTAAAGGTGTATCTTTACAACCGGTAGCTTTCTCCCTACTTTTATTTTTCTACGGGGTCAACACAAGGGTGAATCCAATGTTTATCTCCCTGGTTTATTCTACTTCTCCGCTTCTTCCTAAGTGTTTTGGAAATTTTTTAGTGCGTTTTCTGAGCTGGGTTCTGAATAACTGGTCGATGAGCTGTTACCACCGACAACTTGCCAGCCATACTCGTGCAGTGAAGTGTGGCTTATTTATTTTTGTTCTTTTCTCCATTTCTTATTGATTTTGATTTTTTTTTTCTTTTCTCTCTTTTTTTTTTTTAAGTAAGTGGCTTCCCTGGTCTAAGATTTACCTAAAGGCAACAAAAATAGAAAGGTCCAGTGACTGGGCTCTGGACAACCTACCTATGGACTGTTACCCATGATAACTTGCCAGCCATATCACCCTAGAAGGTTCATTAGCTACCCAATTTCCGTTAAAATCACCGAATAACGAGTCAGTACAAAGAAAGTGTGTAGATGCTTAAGACTCAAAATTCCCTCAAATTAGAGGGCGGGTTGATAAGTCGTGTACTTATCACCCAAACTTTATTTACTCCAATTAAAATAAAATTCAAGTTGGCGAGAACTCGAAAAACAAATCCACATTTTAGTGGATACACGGGCTGATTAAGTTCAAAGACCTGAAGGGTCTTTGTGTTCAGATCTTAATGTAGTATTTCTTAAGATTGAAAATTTTCTTAAACCCAAATTCTCTTTCCTAATTCTAAATTTTTTTTTATATAAAAGAAAATAAAATAAATCTACGGAGCTGACGAATGAATTCAGAGATAAATATCCACCCCCCCATGCCTATCTAATGCAATGTCCTCATTGTATTAAAAAGACATAAAGCAGAGTGGAAAAGCGTAGAAAGCACATGAATTGCGTGAATATCAGGTCTGCTCCAAGATGAAAACGAAAAAGAACTGTATATGTGCTGAGTTTAGTGCCTTCAGCTAGGCACACAATACAAGGAAAAGAAATGAAGAATTCACAAGTGCAGGTCAGAATTAGAGTAAACAGAAGAATCCTCCGACCTGTCAATAGAGGTCCACAGATGTGACCAGATTGTGGTGCAGACCTATCCCCCATAATCGAGAATATCTTAGGTTCTGGATAAAAATTACCTAAAACATAAAATCAGAATGCAAGCGGGGTCGGGCCTATGATTTATGAGGATGCAACCCAAGACCAAAAAGTTAGGTTACAGAGAATTGAAGCTCAAAAGGATAATCGTTGAATGTGTGCTTGAGTTGAACATCCTCGAAACAAATGTCGTAAGGGTTCTGATTTGATGGTTTCAGCTTAAAAGGAACCCTTCGACTCAATCTTCTATTTCCTCCAAAATTAACTTCCCAAATCAGAACTTCCCAGCTCCTATCCTCCTCATTTAGCGTATCAAATTCCACGACCTCTTGTATATTCATCACCCCGTCTGAAATCTCCAAGTCTAAATGATGTGGGAGAATCAAAATTGACTTGGGTCTAATTATCTCGGAATTAGAATCATCAATAAGCTCAATAGGGTGTAACTGATAATCAGGGCATTGAATTGATTCCTCCAGAAAATGCGATTTTGGATCCGTATCGTGTGTCCTAATAAGATCAGTTTCCTCAAGTATTGGGCTATCAAATGATCTATCAGATTCCTCAGGCCCAATCGTCTCACAAAAATCATGTTCAGAAAACTCGCGTGAGACTTCGTAACTTGAATCTTCACCATCAAAGAAATCAGGATCCGTATCAATGTATGTCCCAAAATCAGTTGTCACTTTGTGTTCCCAGGAGACATACATTTCCTCGTAACCCGGCTCAGGGATCTCAGGTGAAGAAATCAGATCATCCTTAATTGGTTGCTTTAATTCTATCTGGTCAGCCTCGTAACACATGTCCCCCCCAACAGGTGCCTGAGCGGGTTCTGTCATTGGCTTTCCTGAAGAGGGTTCATCCTGGGAATCATCCCAAGATTGAATCAAAGCAACCATGAATCTCATCCTCAATTTCGCTAGTTTCCCGAGTAGAAACTCACCCGGGTTCTTATCATTAACGTCCTAGAGCCAATCCAACAAAGACTTGTTTAAATCATCAATCATCTAAATCAGGGGCTCCAATCTCTCAATGCAAGGTGTTGGCTGAACTTCTAAAGATTGAATGATATTCCTCAAGTTAGCCAGAACCTTATCTTGAACCTGGTTAACCTGAACCAAATGAGTTGGTTCAGGGTTGGGCGGGTTTGGGCTCAATGTAGGGGAATTAACGAATTGAGATTCGTTATACCCTTCCTGAAAATAGCTCATTTCAGATTGTTCAAAAGATGGTGATGACCTAAAGGCAGTGAAATCAGAGGATGGGTAAGGATCGGTGTATCCTTCTTGATTGTAGTTCGTATTAGGTTGTTCATGAAAGGAAGACGATCTATAATCGATGTAGCTCTGAGAAGGATAGAAATCAAAATCAAAGTGTTCAGGGTTAGACCCTAAACACGGGGGTCCGAAATTGTATCCCCAATCTGAATTATCTCAACCATCTGATGGTTGATTACAATACGAGTCGGAATAATCGTCATGTTGAGGATAATTCACAACAGGAGGGAAAGAGCGGGAATGCGTGAAATATGTGGAAGGATTCATGAGACACGGGAGGAAGAAAGGTGCCCTGCAATACAAACAATCAAACCTGTCCTTAAATGGGTTAGCCTATAGACCTACAGACTCCCAAAACCCATCTTGAGATAAAGAAACGATTTGATCTACTTCCGTCTGTTCAATCCAACCAGTTAGAAGGAGGGACTGGGGAGAAGGTTCTTCCTTCGGCTTGCGCTTCCGGTTCCTAGTGTACCCCCCAGCTGCGATCGTTTGACTCTGCTCCCCTAGCTAGACATCAGATTGAACAGTAGAAACCGACTAATCGAAAATAATCTCGTTCTGGATTCTGAAGAGCGAGTCCAATCCTTAAGGCCAACGTCTACTCTGTATTATTTAGGGCTAGGTTTGAATGTGCTTTGGAATGTGATGGGCCCTTTAAATGGGTTGTGCCCTTAATGATTGATTGCTTTGTGTGTGCGTGCACAACCAATTATTTTCAAGCAAGATTATTTTTGATGTGGTGAATTTTTTGGTTCAAATCTTGCTTAGTAGCTTTTAGGATTTAACTTTAGGTGTTTTCAAACAAGTTTCATTGGCACACCAGGTTTTGAAAGCACGGGTGAAGATGTTTTCCTTTAAAGCTTAAAAAGAATGTGGAGTGCCTGGTAAATCCCTAAGAGTTGAACCTAAGTGGCAGCTACTTGATGAGTTTATTTTATTTGAAGTGGTGCGGCCCAAACAACTCAAACAACTAGCCTGATGCACCACTTAATTAGGCACACAAATGATTACCTAATCTGATTTCTACTCGATTATGTGTTTGGATGTGTGTACCGGCTCATAAGATCGGTTTACCGGTTGAGTTAGAAAATCAGATGAGGTTGTGTACCTCTGTGAGTTTTTTTTTTTTAATTTTTTTTCTTTGTTTTAGTGTGGGGGTTGGGGTGAGTATGGGTGCCAAACAACAAACAATCTAACATTAGAGTTTATAAGAACACCTAGGTTGATTGATGTTTGAATTATTATGTTGTGGAATGAAATCTAATGGGTGGGAGGTGGGGGATAACTTACAGAACCTTCCACAACACTTTACTCCGATCTATCGCTTTTTCCTGTCTCGAAAGAGTACCTGCAATTACAATAAGAAAGGAGAAAAGTGAGGTAAATGATTTGTAAGTTACAAAACGTGAAGAGAAATCAAAGAGCGCTGCCTCCCCGGCAACGGCGCCAAAATGTTGAACGCTACGAATCTACGCTAACGTGTTCGGTTTTGGAAAACTTGTCGTTGTACTTCGAAAGCGAAGGATTCGTGTTCAACAAATAAAATTTATACCGAAATTAAAATTCCGGGTCGAACACAGGGAGGCAGACGTTTGATTTAAAAACTTCGCGTTTCTTTTTATTTGTCACGAAGTAATTCAATTTAAAACTATCTAATTATTTACAATAAATAAAAGAGAGAGAGGGTAAGAGAGAGAGAGAGAGTATTACACATGTAAATCAAAATGAGATGTAGAATAAACAAAGAATTTCTCATTGAGGAGATTGTTCATTACAACTAGAAAGCATAAAACAATTACACTAGAAAGCGATAAATTTACTCTAGAAAGCATTAAAAGAATGGAGGACAGTCACTTGGAGGACGAGTAGATTAATCTAGAAAGCAGTAAATCTATACTAGAAAGCAGTAAATAGAATAGGGAGAGAGAAATCCTCCTCGACGATCGCTTGGAGGACGAGCCGGACGGGATGACGCCTGGACGAAGGAGGACGAAGCGGGACGAAGGAGGACGAAGCAGAAGAACGGGAACGGAGTAGCACGTCGTCGTCGTTGCGGGATCCACTTCCGAAGGGGGACGAAAATTTGGACTTTATCTCGCGAGAAGCATCCCGGATGTGGGACAAGCTTCTCTTGAGCTTTGGAGGGGAAGAGAGAAGGAAGGGATCAAAATTTCGTATGGAGGAGGTCTCCTTTTATAGTTGTAAGGAGTGGGGGCAAAATGGACATTACAACTTCAAAACAATAAATGAGGGGTCTTTAGTGACGGATAAAACCGTCGCTAAAGCCCCCAACGTGGGCGTAGCTTCCGCGCCCACGCGCGCCCGCTCAGCTGCCCGCGCGCGTAACGCTTGCGCACGTTCGTCGATTCTCAGCCATCTGATAAACGCCAGTTTATCATCATTTTTATGCTTTAAAACTAACCTAGCTCTTAGGATTTTACTCTGCAAACGGGTTTTTGGGCTGCATTTAGGCATAAATTAGGATAGGCATGCATTGCATTTTTTATTGTCATTTTAATGAGTTTTTGTGAGTGTTAGGGATGTATAGATGCACAGATCCCTAAAACCCTAGCACTCAAGAAGGCAATTGGTGAAGGAGAAGCCCAGACTAGCTGGAACTCAGCCTAATCCAGCTCACCTCAGCTTGATCCAGCTCACCTCAGCTTGATCTAGCTCACCGCAGCTGGAACCTAGCTTACTTGAACTAGGGTTAGCTCATCCCAGCTCCATTCAGCTAATCTCAGCTGGATGGCAGCTCAAGAGAGTTCACCTTAGCTCACCCTAGCTCAAGTCAGCTTAGATCCAGCTCAACTTAGCTGAGTCTAGCTCACCTCAGCTCCCACTAGTTCACAGGGAGCTCTAGCTAGCTCAGCTGAGTTGACAGGAGTTCACCCCAGCTCAGATCCAGCTACATCCAGCTCCACTCAACTCCAGCCAGCTGAAGAAGAATTCATCTCAGCTCAGGAGGCTCAAGTCCAGCTCCCGGGGATTCAGCTTAGCTCATCTCAGTTGAGCTAAGCTACCTTAGCTGCCTCAACCAGCTTGATTCTCCCCGATAGCACCAGACCTAGCTCACCTTAGCTCATTTTGGTAGAAGCTAGCTCACTTTAGCTTGGCTTAGCAACTAGCAAAGAACTAGCAAGCTAAGCCAGCTAGAGTAGCCCCATGCCAGCCTCTTCAGCAGCAGCCAGCTCCAGCTCCAGCTCCAGACTTCTTCTCCTCAGCTCCCTCCTCCAAACCCTAGCTCCAACACCTTCTCCTCTACTCCTCCATTAGCTAAGCTAGCTTAGCTTAGCTTAGCTTAGCTTAACTTAGCTATGCTCCAACTTCCTTGGCTTGTACTACCCCAAAAACCCACCTACCAACTCTACCCAACTAGCTCCACCTAAGCTCCACATAAGCTAACCTACTTGGCACCAACCTAACCTACCCACCACCTCCAAAAGACACCTAAAAGTGGCGCCAAAAACTACCCATAACCACCCCTTAATGGCGCCACTTTTCCCTCCAAAATCTCCCCTCATCTCCACCACACAATCTCCCTTGAACCCATCTCCACCATCCACCTAACCCCCCTTCTAGAAGACCCCATGTTGGCGCCAACATGGTGGTGTCTCTCCACCACCAAAAGACACCAACACCACCATAACTACCCCCTTTAACACCTCTTGGGTTGGCGCCAACTCTCCTTAGCCATAGGATCACCAACCACCTCCATTCTTCCATCCTAGCCCTCCATTTCAAGGGGCACCTTAACCCCCCATCCTACCCTATAAAAAGACCACTACCCACCACCATTCAAGCCATCCTTGGCTAGCCATTTCACTCTCATATTCCACCAAGAATCCCACGTCCAAGAGAGAAGAAGAAGAAGAAGATTAAGGGGATATTCTGTCCCCTTGGTGCCTTCCCCTCTTCCCTTCTCTCTTGGGTCACGCCAGCCAAAGGAGAAGCCAGGCAAGGAAGATCTTGGAGGAGATCTTGAAGGTGGTCACGCCACCTTGGAGGAGTTTTTAAGGGTGGTGCACGCCCACCCCTTTGGAGAGAGCATTAAAGGTGGTAGCTTCCACCTTGGAGGAGCTCTCAAGGAAGGAGAAGAAGGAGGCCCTCTTTTCAAGCCAAGGAGCAGCTAGGCTTGGAGCAAGAAGACAACCTTCTTCACCATTGTTACAAGAGGATTTGTGTTTCTTTTCTTGCTTTTAAATTGTTCAATTCTAGTAGAAGCTTTCCTCTACTTGTCCTTGAATAGAACACTCATTCTACTCAATCAAAAATTGCCTTCTTTTAAGCTTTTTATTGCAGTTGTTTGTTTTGGTTCTAGCACTTATTTCACCTCTTCTTCCTAATTACCCTAGGCCTACACTTGCCTAGAGTGAGCTTAGGAAGAAGATATTTCTATCTTTTAGAATTTTAATCATTTGTAGGTGTTAGTTCTTTTCGCTACAATCTGCCGTTTGCCCTCGTCTTTTCAAAATACAAAAAAATTACATATTGAAAAATATTAAAAAGAAAGTTGAGATTGTATTCCAAGCAAGAGAATCATTATTGCAATTTTTGCCTCCTTGGACGACCCTAGATACTCCCCTATCTAGGATATAAATTTTAAAAGCGAAAGCGGATTTACGCGTTACAACGACGTATTTTAACAAACCGCGTAAAATCGCTATCACTTTTTGGCGCCGTTGCCGGGGAGGCACGGCTTTGCATTAACTCATTTTCTCTTGCTTGAAGTGGATCTCATCCCCTTCTCTTTCTTTCTTTTGTGTGTGCAGGAACTACAGCGGGAAAGCGGGAATCTGGAAGTGAGAGCTTAAAGATCCTTTTCTTCCCGCGAAAATTCAGGTTGGTTCCTCTTTCTAGTCACATAATTAATTAAAACTACCAAAAATATATTAAACTTGGCTTTCAGGACCCTAAACACTTAAATGAAGTGGAGTGGTGCATTTTAAAATCATTGTTTGCTTGTATGCTTCTTTAGCACCATTCCATTGCAAGTATTGGTGTTCTGTTTTTCGGGTCTATATTTCTGTCCAGACTTGAAAAATCGATTCCTAACACCACAGGCCTTTTAAAATCATAAAATTTCATAGAGTGATTCCCAATTAAGTTTGGAACATCTGTTACAAATTTCAGATCAATTGGATTTGTATTTAATTTTTAAAAATTCGTGGATTACAGAGGGGTCACACCCTCTAATCTTCCTGTTTTGCTACTGTCCGCGAATTTTCAGAATTTTTATACTCATCCAATTTTTGTGAAATTTATCTTGTTGGAATTCCTGTGAAATTTTACATATCATATAAAATCATAAAAATTTTCTGAGGTCTGTGGTAATACTGAAAAGTCTATAATACCCACGGGTATTATTTCTAGACTTTGACACCAGTATAATTAAAAATTCAAAACTATTATCAAACAAATTCCTAAAATCTTAGAAAAATATTTTCTGGAATCCTTGTTTGATTTTCTTCAAAGTAGTGGTGTTGTTTGACTTGTTTGGACCACTACTTAATTCTGAAAGCTAAAAATAATTCATTGGTAGTTAAATTTCTGTCTCAGGGATAATTGGTTTAGGGTTTCTTCTTTCTCTTTAGAGACTCAATTAAAAGGAAATATACAATCACACATACAACTTGTCTTTCCTTTGATTGTGAACTTTCAAACTTGTTTGAAAACTTAAAGAGAAAAACCCTAAAATTCATTTAATTAAATCACATCCTAAAAGACAAAAATATAAAAAAATTGTGTGACAACTTGATTTTCGTTGGAGCCACTCTCCAATTCCTGCACACACACAAAAAAATCAAATAACAGGGCAACAACCCAATAAACGCCCTCCACATTCCGTGTGCACTATAGAATCCTAGACCTAATTAAAATTTGTAGCAACTTGACCCCTAAGGCTTTATCAACTTAGGCTTGCTATTTAGGTCTTAAGTTTTCTTTAGTTAGTACCAATTCTGTCATCTGTATCTGGTGTTCAGGCTGAGGGGCCGTGTCAAACGACCAGGCGCGGGTTTGTACAAGCACCTGGGGTTTTCCCTGGGAAACGTTTGGGCCCAAACCTCCCCTTAAGCAACTTGGCTAGATTTGTTGATAGAACGGGTATTCACTATTGACTACTTATTTCCTATATAGACTAAGTCTTAGGTTATTATTAGGGAGTCACAATTAAGTTAGGTCTAGTTTTTGTTTGTTTGAATTGCACACTTTCTCTCATCTCTTTCTCTTCTCCTCCCCTCCCCGTTCTTCCATTTTATGCACGGGCGACGGTCTCAAAATCCGCACTTGGAAGGACCATTTGATTTCGCCCCCCACGTAAAAAGACCACTTTTTCTGTCTTCTCCTAAAAAAATGGAAACACAACAAAATAGGTCCACTGACCCTTCCACGTCTACCTCTAACCCCACCTCTAACCCTAATTCTAACCCTTCCACTCAAAACCCAACCACCAGTAACTTTCCACACTTGGAGCTCCCCAATCTTGAGTTGCCCCACACACAACATCAAGACCCCCTACCTGATCTTTTAAAATTGATGGCCGATCAGATTAATAAATTAAATTCCAATCAACAAACATTGACTAGGAACATCCAAAACCTAGCCAATCCAAGGCCAAACCCACCACCCCGTCAGCAGCCTGTTGTTCCTCTAAAAGATTTCTATGATCCTTCTTATTATGAGGAACGACCAGGGGTGGTCATACCGGAGGGGGATTTTGAGATCAAGCCAGCCGTCCTGAACCTGATTAAACACTTTCATGGCCTTCCTAGGGAAGACCCTTTCAGCCACCTTGAAGAACTAACTCTTCTTGCACAGACAACCCGTTCCCGAAATGTGCAAGAAGACATATGGCTGATGCGGCTTTTTCCATTATCTCTTAAAGATAAGGCCGCTTATTGGTTCAGGACCATTGGCCGACCCATTACAACATGGCCTCAACTCAAGAGTGCCTTCCTCAAGAAATTCTTTCCCATAGGTCGTACCAATTCCCTACGAAGATCTATTACGACCTTTCACCAAAAATCTGGCGAAACTTTCCATGATTCTTGGGAAAGATTTCAGGACCTTTTAAGAAGTTGCCCGCACCACGAGATTCCTTTGTGGCAGCTCGTGCAAATCTTCTATCATGGATTAGAAGATCAAATCCGACAATTTGTCGACGCCTCGTGTGGCGGCAACTTCTTAAATAAAGATGCTGAAAGTGCTTATGATCTATTTGAAGAAATGAGTGAAAACTCATTTAACCAAGCTTCCATGAACACATTTTGCAGAACCCACAACCCGCAGTTTGGTGTTCATGAAATAGGCGCTCAATCTATCCCAGTCGCCCAAGACGATCTTCAAATGATTGCTCAGAAACTCGACCAGATGCATATTAATCAGAAGAAAATTGAGGAAAGACTCGCCACATCAATTCAAGCTCCACGACCACATCTAACCCAACCTAACTTTCCACGAAGAGAAAATTTGCACAATCTCAACACCACTCCTGCTGATTATTCTGAGGTTGCCCATGATTCACTGGGGAATTTCAATTATCCAGATCTTAACCCCACCCAAAATATTTCTGCCATCCAGGAGCCCTTTAAAAATTCTTCCAATTGGAAAAATTACCCGAACTACTCCTGGAATAATCAAGTTTCCTCCCAACCATATCATTTTAATGGGTATGGGTCGAATCCAAATTTCCATCCTGGGCCATCCCAACAAGATATCAATGCCCAGATGCTACGGACCCTGCAGGATATGCAAACAAAAATGACGGAAGTAACCCGCAACATCACAAATCTGAACAATCAGATTGGGGTTGCTCCCACGCAAAGACCTGTAGGACATCTTCCGTCCCAACCCATACCCAATCCCAATCACCAAGGGAACCATTATATGGGCAGAAATCCACATTATCCAAATCAGCCTCCTCCTAATCCACCTCAGCAGCCGCCCAGGTTCCTGCAATCACAGGCCCCCCCACCTCCTCCAAATAATAATCCGACTGCACATGCAGTTACTTTGAGGAGTGGGAAAACCACCACTGACCCCGAGCCTTCGCACGAACCTGGTAAGATACATGTGCAAGTTGACTCCCCACCTCCCCATCAGGAAGAAAAAGAACAACAAAAATCTCAAGACAAGATTCCTATCCCTTTCCCACAAGCTCTCTACCCTACCACCAACAAAAGAAAGAAATCTGAGCCCACTACAGAAGAACTCATGGAGCTATTTGGGCAAGTTCATATCAATATCCCTCTCCTAGATGCTATCAAATATATACCTGCCTATGCTAAATTTTTGAAGGAAATTTGTACTCCTAAAAGGCAGGCCAAAAATCTAGGACAGGTGCATCTTTCGGAGACAGTAAGCTCTGTCATACAGAGTAAGCTGCCTCCTAAGATGAAAGATCCGGGGGCGCCTTTAATTTCTGTAATTATTGATGACACTACATTTAATCGCGCCCTCCTTGATCTTGGTGCCTTTGTAAATATTATTCCCACAAGTTTATTCGAAGAATTTCAGATCGGTGAATTAAAACCCGTCGAGGTTACCCTGCAATTAGCCGACCGATCTACAATCAAACCTCGTGGGATTGTCGAGGATGTATTAGTCAAGGTCCAGAATTGTGTCTTCCCTGCAGACTTTCTGGTTCTTGACATTGAGGCACCCGAATCATTACTGGACTCCCCGATAATCCTTGGACGCCCCTTTTTGGCTACTGCAAAGGCAAATATCAATTGCCACACAGGCAAAATGGAGATCAACTGTGCAGGCCAAACTATCACCTTAGATATTTTTAAATCCTCCAGGAGATTCCATGATGATAACTTCTTTGAGGACTCAGATACTGAAATTTCTAATATGGTGGAGGAGACAATGTTAATAGATACCCTTACCGACCACAGTTTTTTTGAGGACTCTGATTCAGGCTCAGTGGTCGGCGAGATCTGTGATCCGGAAACTTGTCTTGACTCCAAATTTGTTCCTGATACCCCCCTAACCCACCCACTATTCACGTACCTAATTTTTCCACACTAACTCACCATTCCTTCCCCGACCCCTTTCTTACGGACCTGCCACCAACCCCGCCCGAGTTTGGCACCCAACCTGAATTAAAACCATGGCCAGACTCGGGCCACACTTATCAATTTCCATCTCACTTTGATCCCAATATTATTTCTAATCAATTTTCTAGGGATCTAGACGAAGACAATTTTTTTGCGGGCATCCAAGTGTCCAATTATTTACATGATTTTCCGTCTTCTGTGCATACCTTCACGCCCGGCTGAATGGCGTAAAAGATAGCACTGGATGGGAGGTAACCCATCATTTTTTTTCTTGCTTTCCTTTTTTCTTCTTTTTCCAGGTTTTATTCATCCTAAACCTGACCGTTCTTCACTAAGGTGATTCCTTTTCCCTCCTAATGCATGAGGACATGGCATATCTTAAGCATGGGGGGGTGTTTTTAAATTTTTACGATCGATTTAGGATGTTTAAAACCTAAAAACATGCAATTTTCTTTAATTTATTTCCTGCTTGCATACCCAAAAACAAAAAAAAAAAAAAAATATATATATATATATATTGAAAACTTTTTGAGGAAAAATTTTGAAATCGGGACTACGGTCGAAAAATTCACTTCTGGTACAATGGGATTTAATCTTTAACAAACTAAGGATGAGGATATGGATCTGATCATTAGAATTCCAGGGTCTATTTTAGACTAGATCAGATATCCTTCTCTAAAATTCCACCTGAACTCATGATAGTTCAGGTGACTTGATCCTATTTTGTAATATGGAAAGTATTTGACTTAGTTTTTGATTCAAAAACCTGTGGTTCTTGAGAAACTTCTTGTGTCAATTTTCACACACAAGCCAACACTTAAAAATAACTAAAAATTTGAAAAAACTCCCTTGTTTGGATTTAGTAAAAGTCTGAAGCAGATCATTGGTTTGAGTTCCCACCGTCGAGAAGAAGGAAAAAAACCTTCTTTGAGGACACGATGTCAACATGTTATCGCCTCGGTGCTGCTCTATATCTATATTTCATATCTTTAGACAGAGCATTAAAGCGCATTTCAGCAGCTCAAGTGTCTTGGACGGTGCTCTACCTATAGCGTCGGAGCAAGAGCTTGAGTTTGCTTGGAGCGCCCCTTTTCACCGCATCGTGTTTTGGGGTTGTGAGCTCCTGGGTGGTGTCATGGACAGTGCTATCCCGAAGTACTGGCGCCAGAGCCCCCTCGAGGAATGGTAACGGGAATGATGATACTGACACATCTGTTGTAAGACTAAGCTAAAAATAAGCATGGGGGAGAAAAAAAAAAAAAAATAATAATAATAACACGTCCTTATAAAGGTTGGCCTTTCACAAGCACAGACACAAGGTTTTAAAGGAATTTGCAAGTTGCGAATCAGATTCACGAGCCAGAAAAATCCTAAAAACAAACATTTCAAGTCATCTGAATTAACAAGGGGTTAATTTGTGAATTTTCTGAGGATATATTGATCCCGTTCTATCTAATGGTTGGATCCAAAAACAAATCCTGATGTTTATCTTCAACAAATCCCGTATCTCCTGTGTTTTAATCTACCAAGGTCCCTTAATCTCTTTTTCTCCTCAAAAGTCAAAAAAAAATTAGATTTCCCAAAAATTCCGTTTTCCAAAAAAATTAATGTTTTGCTAAGAGACTAGCAAAAGATAAGTATGGGGGTGTGATAAACGCCAGTTTATCATCATTTTTATGCTTTAAAACTAACCTAGCTCTTAGGATTTTACTCTGCAAACGGGTTTTTGGGCTGCATTTAGGCATAAATTAGGATAGGCATGCATTGCATTTTTTATTGTCATTTTAATGAGTTTTTGTGAGTGTTAGGGATGTATAGATGCACAGATCCCTAAAACCCTAGCACTCAAGAAGGCAATTGGTGAAGGAGAAGCCCAGACTAGCTGGAACTCAGCCTAATCCAGCTCACCTCAGCTTGATCCAGCTCACCTCAGCTTGATCTAGCTCACCGCAGCTGGAACCTAGCTTACTTGAACTAGGGTTAGCTCATCCCAGCTCCATTCAGCTAATCTCAGCTGGATGGCAGCTCAAGAGAGTTCACCTTAGCTCACCCTAGCTCAAGTCAGCTCAGATCCAGCTCAACTTAGCTGAGTCTAGCTCACCTCAGCTCCCACTAGTTCACAGGGAGCTCTAGCTAGCTCAGCTGAGTTGACAGGAGTTCACCCCAGCTCAGATCCAGCTACATCTAGCTCCACTCAACTCCAGCCAGCTGAAGAAGAATTCATCTCAGCTCAGGAGGCTCAAGTCCAGCTCCCGGGGATTCAGCTTAGCTCATCTCAGTTGAGCTAAGCTACCTTAGCTGCCTCAACCAGCTTGATTCTCCCCGATAGCACCAGACCTAGCTCACCTTAGCTCATTTTGGTAGAAGCTAGCTCACTTTAGCTTGGCTTAGCAACTAGCAAAGAACTAGCAAGCTAAGCCAGCTAGAGTAGCCCCATGCCAGCCTCTTCAGCAGCAGCCAGCTCCAGCTCCAGCTCCAGACTTCTTCTCCTCAGCTCCCTCCTCCAAACCCTAGCTCCAACACCTTCTCCTCTACTCCTCCATTAGCTAAGCTAGCTTAGCTTAGCTTAGCTTAGCTTAACTTAGCTATGCTCCAACTTCCTTGGCTTGTACTACCCCAAAAACCCACCTACCAACTCTACCCAACTAGCTCCACCTAAGCTCCACATAAGCTAACCTACTTGGCACCAACCTAACCTACCCACCACCTCCAAAAGACACCTAAAAGTGGCGCCAAAAACTACCCATAACCACCCCTTAATGGCGCCACTTTTCCCTCCAAAATCTCCCCTCATCTCCACCACACAATCTCCCTTGAACCCATCTCCACCATCCACCTAACCCCCCTTCTAGAAGACCCCATGTTGGCGCCAACATGGTGGTGTCTCTCCACCACCAAAAGACACCAACACCACCATAACTACCCCCTTTAACACCTCTTGGGTTGGCGCCAACTCTCCTTAGCCATAGGATCACCAACCGCCTCCATTCTTCCATCCTAGTCCTCCATTTCAAGGGGCACCTTAACCCCCCATCCTACCCTATAAAAAGACCACTACCCACCACCATTCAAGCCATCCTTGGCTAGCCATTTCACTCTCATATTCCACCAAGAATCCCACGTCCAAGAGAGAAGAAGAAGAAGAAGATTAAGGGGATATTCTGTCCCCTTGGTGCCTTCCCCTCTTCCCTTCTCTCTTGGGTCACGCCAGCCAAAGGAGAAGCCAGGCAAGGAAGATCTTGGAGGAGATCTTGAAGGTGGTCACGCCACCTTGGAGGAGTTTTTAAGGGTGGTGCACGCCCACCCCTTTGGAGAGAGCATTAAAGGTGGTAGCTTCCACCTTGGAGGAGCTCTCAAGGAAGGAGAAGAAGGAGGCCCTCTTTTCAAGCCAAGGAGCAGCTAGGCTTGGAGCAAGAAGACAACCTTCTTCACCATTGTTACAAGAGGATTTGTGTTTCTTTTCTTGCTTTTAAATTGTTCAATTCTAGTAGAAGCTTTCCTCTACTTGTCCTTGAATAGAACACTCATTCTACTCAATCAAAAATTGCCTTCTTTTAAGCTTTTTATTGCAGTTGTTTGTTTTGGTTCTAGCACTTATTTCACCTCTTCTTCCTAATTACCCTAGGCCTACACTTGCCTAGAGTGAGCTTAGGAAGAAGATATTTCTATCTTTTAGAATTTTAATCATTTGTAGGTGTTAGTTCTTTTCGCTACAATCTGCCGTTTGCCCTCGTCTTTTCAAAATACAAAAAAATTACATATTGAAAAATATTAAAAAGAAAGTTGAGATTGTATTCCAAGCAAGAGAATCATTATTGCAATTTTTGCCTCCTTGGACGACCCTAGATACTCCCCTATCTAGGATATAAATTTTAAAAGCGAAAGCGGATTTACGCGTTACAACGACGTATTTTAACAAACCGCGTAAAATCGCTATCACCATCCAATCGCGAGATCGGACGGCTTAAAACGCATCTTCACCCGCTGTGCTACGCGCCCGCCCGCGTGCGATCGCGCGTCCACGTTGCGCGTCCAATCGCGTGTGAACGCAATCGGGCGCGTGCGGCCGTACGATCTCCATCTGACGCTCCACACGCCTCAATTGCTCGCACTTTCTAGCCCCTCGCCGCGGCTCGAACCCACGCTCAGCGCTCGCGAAAGCGCGCTCGACCGCTGCGCTATGGGGCACGGATGGTCGAGCGGACGCTTTTTAGCGCGAGCGACCACAGCCGTTGGATTAAGATCCGACGGCGGAGAGCGATCGGGCGAGGGGCCTTCACAAAATGCAAGCGGCCGTTTGGGCAGCTAAGATGGCACCACATGGCGCCATCTTGGCCGTCCATCTTCTGGAAGTTGTAGAAGGTGCCACGGATGTCGGATTGACTCGATCTTTGTGTCGTTGGGCTGCGATCGTCGATCCGAATTCATCCATGCGATCAGATTTATCATCTGAAGTGCGGATTTACACCATCCTGGCCCTTGATCTTCTAGGATTCTCCGGTCACTATCTGATGCTACGGATGTCTGATTAGGGCGATCTTGGAGTTGTTGAACTCCAATCGTTGCCCTGATCACATCCATACGGTTGGATCTTTGATCTGAGGCCCCGATAAAATGTTTGCCCTGTCCAAGCACATAAAAGGAGACAATTAACCTCCATTTTATTCAAACTACTCTAAATGCAAGATGATGCATGTTATGTAATATTTATATCATGAAATGCAATCCTATGCTTAAGAACATGCATAAATAGACATTTTAAGTAGTGTAAATGTGTTTACATCAGCACCTATGTCTAACAATGCTCTATCGTACTGGGTTTCACCGATCTTGCATGAAATCATGGAAGTGCCTGAGTCTTTTGCCTTGGGTGGGAGTCTGCTCAGGATTACAGAGCTGGCTTGCTCTGACAGTACAATTGCACTCCCACTCTTGGTTCTTGGCTTACGCTGAGGTGTACACACGTTTTTCAAGAATCGTGCGTAAGCCGGTACATGGTGGATCACATCCATCAAGGGGATGTTTATTTGGACCTGCTCAAAGAACTTGATCAGGTCTTCCTCAGGAGTGACGGATTTGGTTTTCTTTCCCTTGGTCAAGGCCTCGAGAAATGGAACCTTGGTTGGTTCTTTTAGGATAGGTCCAGGTTTTTGATCTGGGACAGGGATAGGAACATCCTGGATACTTGTCCTAGAGTTTGGGTCGCTACCAGGCTTGGAGTGGTCTGGATAAGGTGGATCTTGGGTTGCCTTACCACTACGGGTTGTTACGGAGTTAAGTCCTGCCTGGTTCTGGTTGGGGGTTGGTAGAATGGGCTGCTGCTGTTGATAACCCGCATAAGAAGTTGAAGCTTCCATCCTGTCAGGTGAAGGAATATGAGGGGCCTGATAAACCATGTGTGCTTGGCCTGGGTTTGGGTTCATAACGCGCCACTAGGTCGGCACGCTATTAGGGTTGGGTAGAGGCTGAGAAGGAAGCGTGCCTAGTTGGCGAGAATTTGCCAACTGGGCTAGTTGGTTTCGAACCTCTGTGATTTCGTCCTTGTGTTGCTTTTGAATAGCCGCATTCGTTCTTTGAATGTCAGCTAAAGTCTGAAGGATGAGGAACATCTGGTCTTGGTTTGGCTCGGATGGATAAGTGGGGTTGGGCCGAGGCTGAGGTGACTGGTAAGGACGAGGTGCTTGTGGACAGGACTGAAAGGGTGGTCTCAGATTCTGGGAATTCCCCGCCCACTAAAAGTTGGGATGGTTTCGCCATCCAGGATTGTAGGTATTGGAAAATGGGGCATTCTGGATGGTTTTGAGGTCCTCACAGGTCTGAGGAGCCTCAGAAAAGTTAGAGAATGGGGGAGTAGAATTCCCCCGGTTAGAATAGAAAGGATCGAAGGTTCCTCCGATCCGAGAGTCAGATGGGGGTGGATAGGAGTCTACCCTAAGAGAAGGTCGGTGGAAAATGTTCTGCACAGTCTCCCGTGTGGGAGGAGGCTGTGCAAAGGAGTTCTGCGTAGAGGTGGCTCGCTGCAAATGCTAAGTCAGCTCATCCACCTTCTTCTCAATAATAGAGACCTTGTCCAATCGACTGGCCATTAATTCCAAGTCGACTGATGCGGACAGGCCCTGCATTTCATGTGCTCCCCTAAGGTTCGTTGATGCGCGGGTATTCGTCCTGTCGAATAGTCCCATGGAGTCATTATTGATGGAGTTTTTGCACATATTCTTGAGAATCTTTTACACGGTGTCTTCATGCTGACCCATGATATTCCCTCCGCAAGTTGCATTGACGAATAGTCTAATATCCTCACGGAGTCCCTGGTAAAAAGACTGGACTTGTTCCCATTTAGGAACTCCGTGATGGGGGCACTTTCTCATGAGATCCTGAAAACGATCCCATGCCTCATGAAGAGGTTCTCCCGCCTGTTACGTGAAGTGAGTAATGTGATGGCGCAAGGCATTGGTCCGACCAACGGGGAAGAACTTTTTCAAGAACTCGGATTGAAGTTCCTCTCAAGTGTCGATTGGACGGGTCTGGGTCTGATACCAATGGGCTGCCTTGTCCATAAGAGAGAAAGAGAACATCTTCATGAGTAGGATATCCCGATTATGCGCATCTGACCCGAAAGTATGGGCCAGATGCTTTAGCTATTTGATGTGCTGGAAGGGGTCTTCAAAATTAAGCCCATGAAATTTAGGTATGGCATGAATCATGTTAGGCTTCAGATCAGAATTAGGTCCTCCAGTCGGGATTCTGACTCGAGGTTCAATAGCCACCGCAGCGGGATTATAGTGATCTCGCATCATGGGACGCTGCAGTGGGTTCATGAAGTTCTGGAAGAGGTCATTGAGTCACTGGAGTTGGTGCTCAAGATTATTCTCTTCCTCAACTGGCTGAGCCTTTGTGGAAGAAGGTGAGTTGGGTTCAGAATCAGAGGAGAGGTCTATGTGAAGAGTTGGTTGCACAAACAAGGGTACCGAGGCTCGACCTCGGGGAGAGTGAATTTCTAGAGGAGGTTTCAAGGACCTCCTACCAAACATGCACTGATGGATTAGACGAGTTTAGCAGGTGCTGGACCCAATCAAGACACCCAAAATGTTGGGTAACTATAGAGGTTCGGGGCGGATGGACCCCTTAATCAAAAGGTCTTCCACCTGAGAATTACCTGGGCAGCCAGCGAGGGTGAGTCCCGCGAAGACCCCTACACGGTAGAGTGCCCCCACGGGTTACAGGGTTTCCCCCACCCGACCTCTCTTGTCACTGAGATTCCAGGTAGACCAGAATGGGGACCTTGACCTCTTAAGTCTATCACTTTTAGTTAGGATCAAGGTACTTAGGGTTTCACTTGAACTTTAACCTTTTTTGTGCAAAGAGTGACCTAAGTTAAAGGTTGGTTGATCCAAGGGATCAACTTTACCTATTAGTTCTTTTGAGAGCTTATTAGGTCTTGTCTTTTAAGGTTCAAGTGTTTCAAGAGCCGAATTTCTTAGGGTTTCTCTTGATAGATGTTTTCAAGCAATGGCTTAGGCACACTTCTTTTGGGAATTCTCAATTCTTGATTAGAAAGTGTGTCTCTAAAACCCTAGCTTTGAGTCTCAAGTTGGCTCTAATTGGTCCAGTTAGTTGCCTCAAGATTAGGTAATTAGGGCTCAAGCAAGAAGGTTTTAGCCCTAAATACCTTTAATGGATGTACATAATGTGTTGAAATTGAAAATAGGCAACTTTTGTGATTTACTAGGTATGGAAGACAGGTTATTCCTAAATTGCTTTTTTTTTTCTTCTTCTTCTTTAGAATTTCAGGGGCTTAAGAGGATAGAAAATTACTTGTCCTTGGTGTGTGTTCTCGACGTTTTGTGGGGTTTTAAAGGATGTCACGTTGTAGTATAACCGACAAAACGTCCAAACAAATACAGAATTTTTATTACTCGAAAATCGGAGTATTCGAGGTCGATCACAGAGAGCGAATGGAATTTACCACTAATCAAAATGTAATTGAACACTCTAATTTATTCAAAATATCAATTCAAATATGAATGTATGCGATTAAAAGTAGTTAGGACAAAAAGAAATGAAATTGGACGTCTGATCTTGTGATCAGACGTCCTAAAAATATTTTCCCTTTTCTTTTAATTCTTCTTCTTCTTGTTCTACAGTCTCTTTTTCTTCTTCATCTTCTGTCTTTGCTTTCTTTCTTCTTTCTCTTCTCTCTTTCTGCTTTGCTTCTTGTCTTGCGAAGCCTTCTTCTTCCTGCCTTTCCTTCCTTCTTCTTCTTTTGATCTTTGCAGTCTTTCTTGGCCTCTCTTCTTCTCTGTGTCTTGCTTCTACCTTGCTCTTTCTTCTTCTTCTCTGCCTTGTTTCTTCCTCTTCTCTTCTTTGCCTTACTTCTTCTCTGTCTTGCTTCTTCCTCTTCTCTTCTTTGCCTTGCTTCTTCTCTGTCTTGCTCCTTCCTTCTTCTTTGGTCTCTCTGTTCTTCCTGCCTTTCCTTCTTCCTTCTTTCTTTTCCTTCTCGCGGCCAAGTCTTTCTTCCTCTACGTTCAGCCTGTGCCTACACAGAGCAAAACCTATCCCTTCTCCCTCTACCCGCGCGTCTCTCTCTCTCAAGCAATTCACTCAGGGACGCTCTCCCAGAGCCACAGCCATAATCGAGTCGGATCGTACCCGGGACCAGGCACACCTGCAGGTGGTGATGCGCGAGGAGTGCGTGGGTCTAGGTCGGGTCGGATCCCGCCAGATTCGCGTGGTCAAGCCGCGGACGAGGCGAGTGTGGGGGCAGTGAGGGACCTCACCCCTGTGCTTACTGAGGCGGTAAGCATAAAACACAAATACAACTTATAGCGTACCTGTGCCTCGCGATTCCACGATGTGGGACTAAAGGTTCCGCCCTGATTTCGCGTGCGCCCGCAGAAGTCTCATCGTGCGATTACCCCATAGCTGCTGGCTCTGCTAGCGCTCCTTGGCTGGACCAGCGCCCTTCGCAACACTCGCACGAACACGCAGCACCTGCAGCCTGGGAATCCTAATGCCTGAAGCTACTTATTTATCTAATTTTTACTGGTTTTGTTCCAGGTCGTTCACTGGGAGGCAATTTATTGAATTTAATTCGGTCACTCTTTGATTATCTCCAAAATTTACATTTTATTAAAGAATGAATGAATGTGTGTTTTATTTACCTAATTACTAAGAAATGCTTGCAAAAATACTAACTATGAACAAGCATCAAACAATCTATTATTATACTCTAAACTATGTATTTACAAGTTATCCTATTAATACTATCATAATAGTATATAATACATTAGAATGCAATGGTGTAGAAATTTAACTTATTAGTCTGTTATGTACAGTAACATATACAGCAGTTTCAGTGACAGATATAAGCATCGCTAAATCTCAGAAAACACTATACAACCTAAAGAGGCAAAACTGAGATCTTTAGCGACGTTTATAGTGTCGCTTTATTCTGTTAGTAATTATATAGATTTACTTATACGTATGTATACTAGTTATTCTTTGTTTCTCTTTCTTACTTCATTAAGTCTCTGTTCTTCTTGTGTTCATATTTCTGTTTTAAGTATTCATCTTCTTCTCTCTTTTTATTACTATTGTTCTTTTCTCTGTTGTTCTTGTACTCTTTGCTTTTTTCTCTCGTGTTAAAACTCTTTGTTCTTCTCTTTGTTAACTCTTCTGTCTTAGCATATTTCAGAGGCTGCGGTGGGGAGGGGATTAGGCTAATATCATTAGTTAAAACGTGTTTAGTTTGCGGGCACGCTTTTCGAGGGATACACAGCACCCTAATGGTGGGACCAGACCTCTACTAAGCGCGCCCTAATCTCAGATTAGGTGGCTTAATTATGTCTTTAATCTCAGCGCCAGGCCTCAGCCCAACGCCATATGCTCGCACACGCTCGGGCCCCCGGCCACACACTAATCGCAAATCAGACAGAGTACTCAGACCGGAGCTCATTGGGTAATCGGGTAAAGGCAGTGTTTCGGGCGCCCGGCGCCCGTGACGACTAGCCTATAGGAAACACGAATTACATTTATGCGGCTGCGCTTCACTTGCAGCACACGATGTGGCGCTATTCCAGCGCCACATCGTGCGCTGGAAGTCAGGCGCAGCTGCGTCTGTTCGTACTTTTGGCCCTCGATTTGGGGGCCATAAATTATAAAATAAAATAAAATAAAATATGGTTAATAAAGTATTTACATAATACTACATAATTGATCAATTAATTTTGAATTTTAAATATGTTTACTATACAAATAAATTCGCTAAACTAGGCTGGTTGTACAGGTTGATTTAGGTGATTAAATAGTTAATTACTTATAAAATAGTTAGTAAATGGTCTAATTGACCTTATACAGATTTAATTTACATACTTAAGTATTTTATACGTATTTTTATTGTATATTTACGAATTTATTTCTATTTTATTTAAGCTAAACTAGCTGTTCTGAGTGTTTTAAATAAAACTAAGTTACAGTAAGCTATACTAGGTATAATTGTACTTTAACTAACTTAAATTACTTACTATATATGTTAACCTAAGTCTATAGATTTATTTACTTAATTATAACTCTAAATTATTAATTTAGCTAATTTATTCTACAATATAGCTACTGAATATGTACATATGAATCTGTATATATACATATACATATATCAGTAAATACATACATAATAGTTCAGTATTTATACATATATTTACATAGATTACATATGTATATAGATTTATGTACAAGTTTATACAGTATTTACCGTATATCTATGTATGTCTACGTACATAATCAGGCTGTATATTATAGTTATAATAGTATGGATATGTATATTTACAGTGTGAAATTAAGTATGTATAATTAGGTTTTAGTAGGAATTTAGGGAATGAGGGTTAAATTAAGTTTTTATTTCATTTTAAACAGCAGCTAAGCTACTGTCAGAGAAGATGGAGAGGGAAGAGAATGTACTGTTCAGGGTGTTTTAGCAGTGTCAGTGGCTTCAGCCACTGTCAAATGGGCTAACTGCTGCTGCAGTTAGTCCATTTGAAGAGGGGGAAAGCATTCACAGAGAAGAGGAGAATTTAGAGAAGAGGGGAATGTTGCTGCAGTTTGCAGCATTTTACTGTATAACTGGGAATAAGAGAAAATTCAGAACAAACTAAAAATTAAAGAGTTGAAATCCCAATCTGATAAGGGTATAAATCTCACGAAAATCACATAAGAATTCAGTTCAAATACCCACAAGGAAAAGCCCTTATCAAAAGCGTCATTTCAGATCAAAACACAAATGGCATTGAGTTAGTCTTCCTAATGCCATAGACAGCATGAAGGAAGACTTAACTCAGTCAATTAAAACCGAAAACATACAATCCCAGTTTCTTGCAACCTTAAGGAGTATGGAAAACTCCTTAGGTTAGAGAATCACCATACAAAAATAATTATCAAACAGGTGGTGTATGGCAGTTCTGAAATGACAAATCAGAAAAATAAAGAATGCATTAAAGGAATTTATAAAAGCTAGCAAATGCATTCAGATCAAGGCAGAAGCAAATTCATGAAAGGCTCTTCTGATTTGTTCTCTGTCACCAGAGAACTTGTCAGAATCCTTGCCCTCAAGAAAAACCAAAATCCCTTCAATTTGTCAGATCTGTCAAGACATTTCAGAAAGCAAAATCTCTTCAAAACCCATGTTAAAGTGAATCTGACAAACTGAGGCAATCAATCTAAAATAAAAGGGGCTTTTGTGAACACAAATGGGGTGAGTGAGAAGCCCCAAATGGTGCTTGTGACGCCAATTTCAGATCTGAGGCAGTACACCATCAGATCTGGAATTGGGTCCAGATGTGTGGGTGACAGATGAAAGATTCGTCGTTAAAAGGAACATAAATCAGAATTGGATGGTGGAAAAACAAAACATGAAGAGGGAGATAAATTGATTAATGAACAGATGATTCTTCCCCTCTGATCTGGACTGATCAGAGGAGGTGAGGGAGGGGATCTAATACTAATTCTACTCCTAAGACTAATCTAACTACAGCTAACATTAAACACTAACAATTAAAACTAAATCTATTCTAAACTACTGTAAACTAAATCTAACACTACTTGTGCAGAATTAAAAACTAAACTAAAAGGAAGAATGGGACCTATGGGTCCTTAGCCGGCGGCTAAGGAGGAAGAAAGGAGGAGGGTGACTCCAGCGGAGGGAAGAGTCTGCTAGTGAGACTCCAGGGTCGTCCTCAGGTGCTACGAGGTCCTTAGCGACGAGGAGGGTCGAGAGCAGGCGATGATTCCACAGCCGGTGGCTGTGAAATCAGGGTCCAGATGAGGAGGAGAGACTGGAGTGGAAGAATTGATCGCTGAGAGATGTAGGAGGGAGCGATGCCTCGCGCGCGACACCACTGAGGTGCTTAAATAGCAGCTCAGTGACTGAGATCACCGCAAGGGTGAGGTTAATCAGAATCAGGCCGGCGGTGAGGATGAGATGGGTAGAGCGCGCGGCGAGTCAAGAGAGAGATCTGACCGTCAGATGAGATCTGGGAAGAGAGGTGAACGCACGCACCGAATCGCGCGAAGGTTCCATTTGAATCCAGCCGCAGATCGAGATCAAAAGTGCGATGGACGGTCGAGAGTGGCTGTGTTCTTCGCGCGCTACAGTGCGCGTGAAGAACACAGGCTTCTCTTTGAAATAAAGGGGAAATTTGCAGACGGACCCTTAGAAGAAGGGGTAGAACATTTGCATGCAGGCCCATAAGCGAGAAGAATAGCAGCTGGAAGGGCCCTGCAGTCTTATAAAAGGGTCCCTGCGGCTTGCAAATAGGTCCAAGAAGGAGTTTTGAAGGGTAGAAATGTAATGCATGAAGGACCTAATTGTAATCTATTTATTTCTAAGCCTAAATGATGTCCAATTGCTTTCAAATTTTTACATGTGCTTAATTGAACATTTACGACATTGATTTTACTTCTGATTTGGCTTTTCAAACTTGTTTATGTGTTCAATTGATGCATGGATCATCATTTGTTCTTTAGTTTTCAGAATATCCCATTTTTGTGACCTAATTAGGAGATTTTAACACACATTAAAAGTTTTAGGTCTTTTCTTTAATTCCCACACTTAACCCTTTTTATGTGTTAATTTGATATTGTTTTGCTTAGTATCTAGCTTAATTTCGGCCTTTTAGCTATGATGAGTAGCCACTCATCATACCCCCATGCTTACGTTTTGCTAGTCCCTTAGCAAACAATCTGTTGAAGTGTAAGGCAATTTAAGTATCAGCAAGGTAAGTGTGTAAAGATATCTTTTTCTTCTTTCAAAAATTTTTAAGTGTTTATGATGATGATCTTTAAGCTGAAACATTTTCCAATACCGACTGTGTTTTTGGACATTGTGAGAACCTGGTTACTGAGGATAACCTACCAGAACTCGAGGCTTAAATGACATAGACCATCTCTCAACCAACAAGGACTCTTGATATTTAAACCTTAAGTCAAATTCCAGGACTCAGGAGGTTTTTACAGAGACTCAGAATGCTATGAAGTTATGGCTGTGCTTTGTGATAAGTCAGGACTAACCAGGTGAATTCTAAGGCTCAATCCCGGGGTTTCACTTCTTTTTAAGTCTAGGTTGGTCCTAACTTCAGCTCATGTTTTCGGATGACTCTCAAAAATTGATGGTATTCACACCCAACCCTTATTGTATTTGTGGCTCAGAGAAGATTTTTTTTTTTTTTTTTGGTGGAAAAATAGGGTATTTATTTTGAACCCTGAAAACATTTTTGGTGGAAGAGTTGTTTTTCAGACATTTTGGAGAACATACTTAACTTTTTTTTTTTTTTTTTTTTTTTGAACAGTATGTCTCCAAAACTTATTTGGTAGAGCGCACTGTATTTGGTGGGTGGATTTCTTTTGTGGAAAGAGCTTCTCCTAGACACAAAACTAAAGATTAGGACAAAGAGTCTACCTGCACGCACAGGTAAGGACTCCACCTTCCCTAATGAACACGAGGGTTGAGGTTTAGGTTCAAGTGGTCTTTCCTGACATTGTGTAGTGTAAGCCAAGGTTACTTAGACTCCTAAGTCAAAGCAAACCAACGAATCCTGTACTGGTGACTCAGGTACAAGAATTGTCCTAAAGTTAGGAGAGACTGTGGTCTATCTTGTCAAGGCTCGAAGTGTATTAAGCCTAAGCTTGTATCAAGCTCCTATGGCCCGGTAGGTCAAACCAGTAATGGTTGAATGTCCATAGACACTTATTCTATTTTTTGTTTTCAGCTATAAGATCACTTCTCTTTTCTTTTTTCTTTTTCTTCCTCCTCTCTTGAAATGAATATCCTCCTTTGACAAATAAAGTACATGTCCCTTATTGTATTTTTGGAATTTTTCTGATTTGTTATTTTTTTGTATTTTTAGCTTTGTAATTTTTTCAAAAAATTTTTTCAAAATTTTTCAATTTTTTTGAAGTATATAATTTTTTTGATAATACTATATGTACTATAGTTGTGTCTACAATTGCATTTTGGTTTAAATGGTTTACCCTTTACACCCCCCCATGCTTAAATGTTTCAATGTCCTCATTGAATGAAAGGGTGGATGCAAATGCATGCTCTGCTTTTCACTATCCTAGGCTGGGTGATGGAAGGAAGTCGGAATGAGGAGATAAAATCTCTGTGCGGACGATTTTAAGTCTGATCTAGGATCAGAGTGAACAGTCGGGCTAGGAAGTGAAATGCATGACATGTGTGTCAATGAATGTATGCTCAGAATGCAAGGGTAGACACTAAAATGTAAGTAAAGGTAAGAGTAAGAAAAGTGTAAAACAGCTATATACAAGGGTAGGTGTTGCTAAGTTTAACGCCTTCAGCTAGGCGAAAACTTACATGGTAATTCAAAATGTAGGAGCGAAATGGTGGAATTGACAAGTCTGAGATCCTGCGGCTCAATGAAAGGTTCTTTGTCCATTAACAATAAAGGGTTCAGATTTGTCAAGTTCAGTGATCTCAACGGCTCCATTATCAAATAATCTCAAGATTTTGAAAGGTCCAATCCATTTTGATCTTAACTTCCCAGGAAAGAGTTTCAGTCTAGAGTCGAAGAGAAGGACTTTTTTACCAGGGTGAAAAGATTTCCTAAGAATGTGACGGTCATGGAAGGCCTTAAGTTTGTCCTTATACATCCTTGAGCTTTCATAAGATTCATTCCTTAATTCATCGAGCTCAGACATTTGTAATTTCCTAAGATCACCGGCCTTCTCTAAGTCTAAGTTACACTTTCTGATGGCCCAATAGGCTTTGTGCTCTAATTCGACAGGAAGATGACAATGTTTCCCGTACACAAGTCTAAAAGGAGACATGCCTAAAGGGGTTTTGTGGGCTGTCCTATATGCCCACAACGCATCAGAAAGGCGGGAAGACCAATCCTTTCTATCAGGTCGGATGGTAGTCTGTAAAATCTTTTTGATCTCCCGATTAGATAATTCAGCAAGTCCATTGGTTTGAGGGTGATAAGATGTAGCAATCCTATGTGACACCCCATACTTTTGCAGTAGGGACTGAAAATGTGTGTTTCTAAAATGAGACCCTCCATCACTAATGATGGCTTTAGGTACCCCGAATCTAGAGAAGATGAAATCTTGAACAAATTGTGTCACAACTCTATGATCATTAGTCCTTGAGGGGATGGCTTCAATCCATTTTGAAACATACTCAACTGCCAACAATATGTACTCGAAGCCATAAGATTTAGGAAAAGGTCCCATGAAGTCAATGCCCCAAATGTCAAAGATTTCGCACACCATGATCGGATTCAAGGGCATCATGTCTCGGCGACCAATACTACCAAGAGACTGACAGCGTGAACATGCCCTGCTATATTCGTGTGCATCCTTGAAGATTGTGGGCCAATAGAAACCACTCTGCAAAATCTTTGCAGCGGTCTTTTTGCCAGAGAAGTGACCGCCGCACGCCTGGTCGTGGCAGAATGATAAGATGCTTCTAATCTCCTTATCAGGGACGCACCTCCTAAAGATCTGGTCTTTACAATGCTTGAAAAGCCAAGGTTCTTCCCAGTAATAGTGCTTGGCCTCGGATCTAAGTCTGTCTTTTTGATGTCGGACCCAATTAGTGGGGATGAGTCCAGAAGCCAGGTAGTTGACAATGTCAGCATACCAGGGAAGATCAGAATGAATGACCAGCAATTGCTCGTCAGGGAAGTGGTCAGAGATGGGTAAAGAAGGAGAAATCGCTTCAGAAGGAAGGCGGGATAAGTGGTCAGCTACCACATTCTGCTTTCCAGCCTTATCACGAATCTCTAAATCAAATTCCTGTAAAAGTAGGATCCATCTAATCAGACGAGATTTCGCGTCCTTCTTGGCGAGAAGATATCGAATTGCCGTGTGGTCAGTGTAGACTATAATGTGGGAACCTAAAAGATAAGGTCTGAATTTTTCCAGTGCATATACTACAGCTAGCAATTCCTTTTCCGTGACGGTGTAATTCCTCTGAGCTTCATCCAAGGTCTTGCTAGCTAATAGATGACTGTGGGTTTCCCGTCCAATTTTTGACCAAGGACAGCTCCTACTGCATAATTAGAGGCATCACACATGATCTCAAAAGGGTGAGACCAATTCGGGGGTTGCAGTATGGGTGCCTTGGTAATCAGATCACGAAGTGTCGTATAGGCACGAACACAATCGTCAGAGATCTGGAAGTCTACGTCTTTAGAGAGGAGAGTAGTGAGAGGTCGGGCTATTTTCGAGAAATCCGCTATAAAGCGGCGATAAAAACCAACATGCCCAAGGAAAGATCGAATTTGTTTAACCGACGAAGGTAGTGGTAAATCAGAAATCAACTTTACCTTCGCGCGGTCAACCTCAATTCCTCTCTCAGAAATAAGGTGACCTAATACAAGTCCTTCAGTTACCATGAAATGAGATTTCTCCCAGGAAAGTACCAGATTCACATTAATGCATCTTTGCAGGACCTTGGTCAGGTGGTCTAGACATGCATCAAATGTGCTCCCGAAGACCGAGAAGTCATCCATGAAGACTTCTAAACAATCGCCTACTAAGTCAGAAAAGATTGCAAACATACACCGCTGGAATGTAGCAGGTGCGTTGCACAATCCAAAAGGCATCCTACGGAATGCAAAGGTTCCGTAGGTGC
Organism: Thalassia testudinum; assembly: GCA_037157565.1. Taxonomy (NCBI): domain Eukaryota; kingdom Viridiplantae; phylum Streptophyta; class Magnoliopsida; order Alismatales; family Hydrocharitaceae; genus Thalassia; species Thalassia testudinum. The sequence goes on from JAZHRO010000038.1 coordinate 1,915,748, forward strand.
AGGTGAATGTTGTTTTCTCCTGATCATCGGGGTGAATTGCCACCTGATTATATCCTGAATAGCCATCCAAAAAGCAGAAAAATCTATTCCCTGCCACTCTTTCCAGTATTTGATCAATGAAGGGCAAAGGGAAATGATCTTTCTTCGTGGCTTGGTTGAGTTTTCGGTAATCTATACATACTCGCCACGAACTAGCAATGCGTGTAGGGATGACTTTTCCAGAATCAGTGGTGATGATGGTAAGTCCGGCCTTTTTTGGCACAACCTGAACAGGACTTACCCATCTACTGTCAGAAATTGGGTAGATAATTCCATTGTCCAGCCATTTAATCATTTCACTTTTTATCACCTCTTGTAATGTAGGATTTAATCTACGCTGGGGCTGTCTAGTAGGTCTAGATCCTTCTTCAGTGAAAATCCTATGTGTGCAATAAGAAGGACTGATGCCAGTAAGGTCAGAAAGGCTCCATCCTATAGCCTGCCTATGTGCTCTTAGGACAGATAAGAGTCGTGACTCTTGATCAGAAGAAAGGGAAGAGTTAACAATCACCGGATAGGTCTGATCAGGTCCTAAGAAAACATATTTGAGAGAGTCAGGAAGAGGTTTGAGTTCAACAGGCACAGGATCAGAAGGAGCAGGTGTGAAAGTTTCAGGAGATCCTAGAGATACTAATGGAATGGGAGGAAGGTCCTCAGTCTCTAAATTTGGTATCTCAGTGGAAGTCACGTCAGAGTCCAAAGAGTGTTGAGGTTCTAAATTTAATGAATTGATCAAGGTGTCCTCAACCAATTGATCCAATGAATCCAGGGAGAAGATTTCTTCAATTAAACTACAGGTCGGTCCTCTTTGGGCCTGAAAAATATCAATTTTTATTTTCTGATCTCCAAACTTTAATTCTATAAGGCCCTCCTCACAATTGATGTTTGCCTTGGCCGTAGCCAAGAAAGGTCTTCCTAAAATGATAGGTGTATTCTGGATATCTTCAGGTACTTCCATGTCAAGGACTATAAAGTCTACAGGGAAGTAAAAATCCTTGACCCGCACTATGACATCTTCCAACACTCCCTGAGGTGTCTTAACTGATCTGTCAGCTAATTGCAGGGACACCTTGGTTGGCTTCAAATTGCCAACCTCAAAATGTGTCAGTAGAGAGGTTGGGACAAGATTGATGGAAGCACCTAGGTCAAGTAGTGCTCTATTGAATGTGGTGTTACCAATCATGCAGGATAAGAGAGGGGTGCCTGGGTCTTTCATCTTAGTTGGGAGGGTACTAGAGATGATGGAACTAGCTTGTTCCGAGAGAATGATTGGACTACTCCCTTTTTGAATTCTTGCTTTACGCTTAGGTGTACATAGGTCTTTTAAAAACTTAGCATAAAGAGGGATGTGGCGGATTGCATCCAACAAGGGGATGTTTATGTGGACTTGCTCAAAGAGCTTAAGCAAATCCTCCTCAGGTGCCACACAGGTCTTTTTCTTTCCTTTCTCCTTCTTCTTTAAAGCTTCAGGAAAAGGTACTGGAGTTGTGAGAGGTTCAGTTATAGGTAGAGGAGTAGGAAGTGGAGGAGCAGAACTAGAAGTGGTAGGTGTTGGAAGAGGTGGATCTAGTGTGCATTTACCACTCCTAGTGACTATGGCATTTAGTTCAGCTCTAGAGGTAGATGGTAAATCATTGTTAGGTAGCAGAGGTGGTTGCTGTTGTGCAAGAGAAGAATTTGAGTCAGTGAAGAATTCAGTGTTGTGCACTGCTTGTGAAATGTCATGTGTTTGGTTTTGCAGTGTTGGTCTAGGTTGGACATACCTTTGAGCAGGTATGTTCCTAGGGTTGGGTTGTGCTTGGGATGGGAGTGAATGTGGTTGACGGGACTCCGTCAAGTGTGATAGCTGGGCTCTCATCTCAGCTAAGGCCGCGTCCTGTCTCTGCTGCATAGCAATATTCTGTTGTTGCATATCAGCAAGAGCTTTCATGATAGACCCCAACTGGTCATCTCGTGTAGGCCCAGATTGAGAGTATTGGGTGGGCCTGGGTTGGGGTTGCTGGTGGGTACGCGGTGGATATCCGTGTGATTGTGGAGGTGGTGCTCGGATCGGGTTGTGCAATGGTGGTGCAGAAGGTTGTTGAAAAGGAGGTCTTTGTGAATTTCCCGACCACGAGAAATTTGGATGATTACGCCATCCAGGGTTATAGGTTTGTGTGAAAGGATCATTGCGAATGGCGTGAAGCTCCTCCGAAGCTCCAGAAGGTGCAGGGAAGTCAGTGAAGGGAGGAACAAAGGTTCCTCCAACCGGTGAAGGATATGGAAATGGAAAATCCGGTAATGCAGTTTGTGTCACAGAAAGGTTATTCACAGTTTCCCTCCCTGTGGGAAACTGAGAAGAAGTGTTTTGTGCTGGTGACTGAGAAGAAGAAGATGGGTGTTTTGAGAGAAATTTCCATACTTCATCTACTTTCTTCTCGATTAAGCCCACTTTATCCAGTTGACTAGCCACTATCTCTAAGTCTTTGCTACTGGATTGGGCTTCATGTACCCCCGTGTGTGAGTGGGAATGTGAGGACTTTCTATTAAACACGCTCATTGAAGCATTGTTAATAGAGTTTTCGGCCATGCCTTCAAAGAGCTCAAAGGCTGAGTCCTCGTCCCGACACAGGAAATTGCCTCCACAAGCGGCATCTACAAAATTCCGTGTGTCATCATGGAGCCCATGGTAGAAGATCTGGACCTGTTGCCAGCGTGGGACACCATGGTGGGGACATTTTCTCAAAAGCTCATGGAATCTCTCCCAAGCCTCGTGCATAGGTTCTCCTAAATTCTGGGTGAAGGTGGTGATGGCACGCCTTAAAGCATTAGTGCGGCCTACAGGAAAGTACTTCTTTAAGAACTCATGTTCTAAAGAAGCCCAGGAATCTATAGGTGTAGTCCGTGCAAGTGTTCTAAACCAAAAGGCTGCCTTATCTTTTAATGAAAAGGAGAACATTTTCATCAAAAGCGTGTGCTGATCATGTCCTTGCGGACCCAAAGTTTGGGCAAGATTCTTCAGCTCCTCTAAATGCTGAAAAGGGTCCTCAGAAGCAAGTCCATGGAAGTGAGGAATGAGTGCTATAATGTTCGGCTTCAGTTCAGCAGCACGACCCCCATTGGGATAACGTACCACAGGCATTGGTTGGGCAACTGCGGGATTATAGTAATCTCGTAGTTGAGGTCTACGGGGTTGGGGTGGTGCCTGAGGATTTCTAGGTTGAAGTGGTTGTGGTTGGGGGTTAGCTAATAGATTTACAGCTTGAGCAAGCTGTTGCACCTGTTGGGTTAAGGTATTCATTTGTAGTTGTGTATCGAAAAGGTGCTGAAGATGAGGCATAGGTCCTCTCTCCGGGGGTGGATTAGGATGATTAGGATAAGGTGGAGGTTGGAACCTAGGGATAGGTGGTTGCTGTGGTAGAGGATGTGCAACTAAGTCTGGAGGAAGTTCTTCAAAATCCTCAAAGTGTGAAGAATCAAGATCATCCTCTTGGCGAGGGGGATTGTGGAAAGTATTTTGAGACTCAGGAGGTAAGGGATTAGAAGTGGAAGGCAAAGAAGATGATGCAGTAGCTTGGGTAGCAGTACCCAAGGGGAGTACAAGTTCTGGGTTTTGGGATCTCCTACCTTCCATTGAGTTGATTTTTTTTTTGAAATCCCGTTTACTCTAATTCGATCCAACTCAATGGGAAAAAATTTTTAACGTTCACAATAAAACAGAAGAATCCCAATAAAATCTCAATTCAAGAAGACCAATCAATCGAAATGAATCGGAGAAAATTTTTCCTAGAGGCTGCTACGCAAAGTATGTTATACGCAAACAATTGTTTCAAGCAATTGTACGTATCCTAAGATAAACCTAGCGAAGTGCAGACCTCTAAAATCCACTGGGAATCTGGATAAGACTGAGCGTGCGGATCCAGATCCTGTGGTTGCAGAAAGATGAGGTAGAAACCCGTGTATTGTGGCCTTAAGTGATCGTGCTGTGTGCACGATAACATTCAACACAAGGCGATTAAAATCTCAAACATGGTTTCACCCAATTTTTGCTATCTCCTTTTTGATTTAATTAAAGTGATTAAAATATGTTTTCTATGCTGCTCATTTCACTTTTTACTAAATTCAGAACAAGTAGTGGTCTTCTTTAATTTTAAGTCAAATGCAAATATGGCAGGAGTTAGAGTTAGATAAGAAATGCGTACCTGACTCCAGCAATCTTCTAATGCAGATTTGACTTGAATTAAAATCTAGCAGGAATGAAATGCAATCCTAAAAATGGATGCCTGAGGTTATGCTGCTGCTAGATAAGTATGAGGTCTTTTTGATTTTTTTTTTTTTTTTCTTTCTTTTTGAAAAAATTTTATATGCAATTCAAAAGTAAGGAAAGAAATTAAGAAGAGAAAGAAATAGAGTCCAGATAGTCCAGAATTATTACAAAAATTGTGTGAGAACAAGCTCTCACAACTTATGACTAACAATTGCTCCTAATCAATAAACCTAAAACTATCTATACTAAAACTAATACTAAAATCCTACAGCGACTTCGAGGCAAAACTCCACCAGGAAGACGAATCTGGAGCGCAGCGACTCCACCAGGAAGACGACACTCCTCCTCAAGTGCTATGGAAAAAACAAATGATTAGTAAAAGAATAAAGGAATGTATACACAGTTAATTCAATGGAAAATAAAAGCAATTATAATGAATGAATAAAGAATTTCTATATAAAAAAGAATGAAAAGAAAATTTTTGGTGCAAAGAGCGTTGCCTCCCCAGCAACGGCGCCAAAATAATGTCCGCAGTGGCGTGTAATGTGTGGTTGTTGTGTTTGAAATTGGTAATAATTGTTGATTATGTCGTTGTAGTACAGGGTGTACAATATAACATTAAGGATGTCGTATAGTGGTGAGTATGGGTGAGTTCCAGTCATTACAACCATTATTATCATTTGCTTATTTATCTAATTTTTACTGGTTTTGTTCCAGGTCGTTCACTGGGAGGCAATTTATTGAATTTAATTCGGTCACTCTTTGATTATCTCCAAAATTTACATTTTATTAAAGAATGAATGAATGTGTGTTTTATTTACCTAATTACTAAGAAATGCTTGCAAAAATACTAACTATGAACAAGCATCAAACAATCTATTATTATACTCTAAACTATGTATTTACAAGTTATCCTATTAATACTATCATAATAGTATATAATACATTAGAATGCAATGGTGTAGAAATTTAACTTATTAGTCTGTTATGTACAGTAACATATACAGCAGTTTCAGTGACAGATATAAGCATCGCTAAATCTCAGAAAACACTATACAACCTAAAGAGGCAAAACTGAGATCTTTAGCGACGTTTATAGTGTCGCTTTATTCTATTAGTAATTATATAGATTTACTTATACGTATGTATACTAGTTATTCTTTGTTTCTCTTTCTTACTTCATTAAGTCTCTGTTCTTCTTGTGTTCATATTTCTGTTTTAAGTATTCATCTTCTTCTCTCTTTTTATTACTATTGTTCTTTTCTCTGTTGTTCTTGTACTCTTTGCTTTTTTCTCTCGTGTTAAAACTCTTTGTTCTTCTCTTTGTTAACTCTTCTGTCTTAGCATATTTCAGAGGCTGCGGTGGGGAGGGGATTAGGCTAATATCATTAGTTAAAACGTGTTTAGTTTGCGGGCACGCTTTTCGAGGGATACACAGCACCCTAAGGGTGGGACCAGACCTCTACTAAGCGCGCCCTAATCTCAGATTAGGTGGCTTAATTATGTCTTTAATCTCAGCGCCAGGCCTCAGCCCAACGCCATATGCTCGCACACGCTCGGGCCCCCGGCCACACACTAATCGCAAATCAGACAGAGTACTCAGACCGGAGCTCATTGGGTAATCGGGTAAAGGCAGTGTTTCGGGCGCCCGGCGCCCGTGACGACTAGCCTATAGGAAACACGAATTACATTTATGCGGCTGCGCTTCACTTGCAGCACACGATGTGGCGCTATTCCAGCGCCACATCGTGCGCTGGAAGTCAGGCGCAGCTGCGTCTGATCGTACTTTTGGCCCTCGATTTGGGGGCCATAAATTATAAAATAAAATAAAATAAAATATGGTTAATAAAGTATTTACATAATACTACATAATTGATCAATTAATTTTGAATTTTAAATATGTTTACTATACAAATAAATTCGCTAAACTAGGCTGGTTGTACAGGTTGATTTAGGTGATTAAATAGTTAATTACTTATAAAATAGTTAGTAAATGGTCTAATTGACCTTATACAGATTTAATTTACATACTTAAGTATTTTATACGTATTTTTATTGTATATTTACGAATTTATTTCTATTTTATTTAAGCTAAACTAGCTGTTCTGAGTGTTTTAAATAAAACTAAGTTACAGTAAGCTATACTAGGTATAATTGTACTTTAACTAACTTAAATTACTTACTATATATGTTAACCTAAGTCTATAGATTTATTTACTTAATTATAACTCTAAATTATTAATTTAGCTAATTTATTCTACAATATAGCTACTGAATATGTACATATGAATCTGTATATATACATATACATATATCAGTAAATACATACATAATAGTTCAGTATTTATACATATATTTACATAGATTACATATGTATATAGATTTATGTACAAGTTTATACAGTATTTACCGTATATCTATGTATGTCTACGTACATAATCAGGCTGTATATTATAGTTATAATAGTATGGATATGTATATTTACAGTGTGAAATTAAGTATGTATAATTAGGTTTTAGTAGGAATTTAGGGAATGAGGGTTAAATTAAGTTTTTATTTCATTTTAAACAGCAGCTAAGCTACTGTCAGAGAAGATGGAGAGGGAAGAGAATGTACTGTTCAGGGTGTTTTAGCAGTGTCAGTGGCTTCAGCCACTGTCAAATGGGCTAACTGCTGCTGCAGTTAGTCCATTTGAAGAGGGGGAAAGCATTCACAGAGAAGAGGAGAATTTAGAGAAGAGGGGAATGTTGCTGCAGTTTGCAGCATTTTACTGTATAACTGGGAATAAGAGAAAATTCAGAACAAACTAAAAATTAAAGAGTTGAAATCCCAATCTGATAAGGGTATAAATCTCACGAAAATCACATAAGAATTCAGTTCAAATACCCACAAGGAAAAGCCCTTATCAAAAGCGTCATTTCAGATCAAAACACAAATGGCATTGAGTTAGTCTTCCTAATGCCATAGACAGCATGAAGGAAGACTTAACTCAGTCAATTAAAACCGAAAACATACAATCCCAGTTTCTTGCAACCTTAAGGAGTATGGAAAACTCCTTAGGTTAGAGAATCACCATACAAAAATAATTATCAAACAGGTGGTGTATGGCAGTTCTGAAATGACAAATCAGAAAAATAAAGAATGCATTAAAGGAATTTATAAAAGCTAGCAAATGCATTCAGATCAAGGCAGAAGCAAATTCATGAAAGGCTCTTCTGATTTGTTCTCTGTCACCAGAGAACTTGTCAGAATCCTTGCCCTCAAGAAAAACCAAAATCCCTTCAATTTGTCAGATCTGTCAAGACATTTCAGAAAGCAAAATCTCTTCAAAACCCATGTTAAAGTGAATCTGACAAACTGAGGCAATCAATCTAAAATAAAAGGGGCTTTTGTGAACACAAATGGGGTGAGTGAGAAGCCCCAAATGGTGCTTGTGACGCCAATTTCAGATCTGAGGCAGTACACCATCAGATCTGGAATTGGGTCCAGATGTGTGGGTGACAGATGAAAGATTCGTCGTTAAAAGGAACATAAATCAGAATTGGATGGTGGAAAAACAAAACATGAAGAGGGAGATAAATTGATTAATGAACAGATGATTCTTCCCCTCTGATCTGGACTGATCAGAGGAGGTGAGGGAGGGGATCTAATACTAATTCTACTCCTAAGACTAATCTAACTACAGCTAACATTAAACACTAACAATTAAAACTAAATCTATTCTAAACTACTGTAAACTAAATCTAACACTACTTGTGCAGAATTAAAAACTAAACTAAAAGGAAGAATGGGACCTATGGGTCCTTAGCCGGCGGCTAAGGAGGAAGAAAGGAGGAGGGTGACTCCAGCGGAGGGAAGAGTCTGCTAGTGAGACTCCAGGGTCGTCCTCAGGTGCTACGAGGTCCTTAGCGACGAGGAGGGTCGAGAGCAGGCGATGATTCCACAGCCGGTGGCTGTGAAATCAGGGTCCAGATGAGGAGGAGAGACTGGAGTGGAAGAATTGATCGCTGAGAGATGTAGGAGGGAGCGATGCCTCGCGCGCGACACCACTGAGGTGCTTAAATAGCAGCTCAGTGACTGAGATCACCGCAAGGGTGAGGTTAATCAGAATCAGGCCGGCGGTGAGGATGAGATGGGTAGAGCGCGCGGCGAGTCAAGAGAGAGATCTGACCGTCAGATGAGATCTGGGAAGAGAGGTGAACGCACGCACCGAATCGCGCGAAGGTTCCATTTGAATCCAGCCGCAGATCGAGATCAAAAGTGCGATGGACGGTCGAGAGTGGCTGTGTTCTTCGCGCGCTACAGTGCGCGTGAAGAACACAGGCTTCTCTTTGAAATAAAGGGGAAATTTGCAGACGGACCCTTAGAAGAAGGGGTAGAACATTTGCATGCAGGCCCATAAGCGAGAAGAATAGCAGCTGGAAGGGCCCTGCAGTCTTACAAAAGGGTCCCTGCGGCTTGCAAATAGGTCCAAGAAGGAGTTTTGAAGGGTAGAAATGTAATGCATGAAGGACCTAATTGTAATCTATTTATTTCTAAGCCTAAATGATGTCCAATTGCTTTCAAATTTTTACATGTGCTTAATTGAACATTTACGACATTGATTTTACTTCTGATTTGGCTTTTCAAACTTGTTTATGTGTTCAATTGATGCATGGATCATCATTTGTTCTTTAGTTTTCAGAATATCCCATTTTTGTGACCTAATTAGGAGATTTTAACACACATTAAAAGTTTTAGGTCTTTTCTTTAATTCCCACACTTAACCCTTTTTATGTGTTAATTTGATATTGTTTTGCTTAGTATCTAGCTTAATTTCGGCCTTTTAGCTATGATGAGTAGCCACTCATCAACGGCCTATTGGCCCAATCAGATTAGCTAGAAACCTTCGCCGTGGCACGGCGAAGGTGGTGGCCGGTGCTGCAGGCTGCAGGTCGGCCTAGGCGTGCGTGCCTAGGTCAACCTGTGGCCAGAGATGGTGGGTTGTTTGGGGGGCTGCTGTGGAGGTCTGGAGTGGCAGTGGAGGGGTGGAAGGTGTTCCTGGAGGTGAGGCGGAGCTTTCGAGGTGGTTGGCGAGCCGTGTGGAGGGCTGGAATGGTGGGAGCGGTTCGTCGGAGGTCGGTCGGAGGCGAGGAAGATGGAGGTGTTTAGCGTCGGTCGAGGGTCGATCAGATGAGATAACAGGGGGAAAAGAGAGAGGAGAGGATGGAGAGGGTATCTGGACTAACTACAGGGATGAAGGGGGACGGAGAGGCGAACAACAGGTACGGAGAAGATGCTGCCCAGTGGGGGAGAATGGTGGCGACGACGGGGCTGAGGTGGCGTGCGCGGGTATTGCGCGCGGAGGGAAGTCAGGAAGCTAACTCTGCCACTGGTTTTGTGGCAGAGCGAAGAGGGAGGGGAGGGGGGCTCGCCGGAGCTTGCTGGGGGTTTTTGGCCGGGCAGGAGGAGAGGAATTGAAGGTGGAAACTCGGCCAAATCAAGCTAAGGATCTGCGGTCGGAGGTGTGGGTTCTTATATAGGCACTAGGCCTTGCTGTCAGCGCGTGGAGGGCGCGTAATTGCCTGAGGTCGGTCGCCGGAGATGGAAAGGGTTGAGATACCCAAATCTCTCGTGCGTTCGCACGAGAGATTGGGTTCACACCAGATCTTGTGATCGGCTTTAAATGAAAGGGAATTCCTCAGAGAATCTCCCTTCCATTTCTGGGAGAGAATCTCTGAGGGATTAGAGATCAATTCCTCTCTCAACCTCGTCGGAGCTTGGTTCTGCCCTAACAATGGCGGCAGGACCGGATTGCAAAGGGGGCGAAGAACCTAGGGGGCTCTCTGCAAAGATATTCAAAAGATAGGGACCAATTTGTGATTTGGGTGTACTAAATTGCAAAGTAGGTCAAGATGACCTCCCCTTAGGTCCAAATTTTGGTACAAACCTAATTTGGACCTAAGGAATCCAATGGTAAAGTTGGATTTTAGGTTTGACCATGTTTGACTGGATAATTTACATAAAAATCTAAATTAGGTTAATTGAAGAGCTAGGACCCTATTCTAGGTCAAACTGGGTTCCAAAGGCCTAATTAAGTGTTCTAATCCCTAGAGGATATTTTTCCATGATTTTTAGAGGGTTTAATTACTTTTTATCCTGACCGAAACCTTGTTAATTTAAGCGGGTCTGTTTTAGGGTTACCAGGTGTCATTTAATTCTTAGACTGCACATGAACCCATTTCTGATTGACTCAACCCACTTTTTATCTCATTTAGACCATTTGACCTATGTTTTGCCTCTGAGAAAACCCGTTTATGTACTGCAATGGTAAAATTGCAGTTTTAACCTTTATTTCATGTTTTCTTCTCAGAGCACTTGTTCCTTCAGTTAAGCCTTCTTCTAGGTTATGTAGGAGCTTTTATCTTCTTTATTGGGTCAAAATGAGCTAGTTATGGCTCATGATGAGGCTCTCATCATACCCCCATGCCTGGCTTTTGCTAGTCCCTTAGCAAAATTTCAAAGTTTTAACTTCTGTTCTAGACCCTGAATGTCTGTCAATAATCATGAGTGCTTCTCCTTTTCTTTTGTGATCAGGTGGGAATGCCGACAATAGGCCTAGAGGTACTCAAGTACCAACCAAAATTTGGACCTGTTCTGCTTTAGCCTCAGTCCTCCGCAAAGGTTTCTATGGCCCACAAAAATTAACCTAGGGTTTGTTGGACTCCGCGGTTAAAGCACCCATGCTTGAGACATTTTTAGCCTATGTTCAGTTTGCAGTGCGTTTTTTTGTAAGAGAGAGATAGAAGATTTATTTGTTTGGAGAGCTTTTCTCTCTCTTTTCTTTTTATTTCTAGCTTTGGATTAACTTCTCAACACGATCTGTATCGGATTCCTCGTCCCCATCATCAATCCTCAAGGGTCCCTGGCTTTCGAGATTTCGAGATAATCCCGCCCATGGCAACCCCTGGAACCCTGGCTTTCGAGATTTTGAGATAATCCCGCCCATGGCATTCCGTGGCCGAATCCAGCCCCTGGCGATCGACATTTCGTGATAATGCCACCCATGGTATCTGAACCAGCAGAGTGCTTACATGCCCCCCATAGGATATTTAAATATCCTAAGAGACAAGCACCGAGGAGACGATATGTTGTTACGCATCTTCGAGGGGGATTTCCTGCCTCTCTGCGCTGGGAACTCGTCCAAATCAACTTGTGTTGATTGACCCCTCCTAATCTAGGTGACTTTTTCAGAATATTAAACGCTTTTTGCGTGATTTGGATGTTTATGCGTACTGAACCAGACTGTGTGTGAATTTGGGTGCTTAGGTTACCGAATCCCGCAAACCGGAGGTTAGTTGACGAGGCCGAATACTTCCTAAGCCTTAGACCTAATACTCAAGTTTCGCATTTTCCTCAACCTCTTGAGGATTATCCAGATTTTAGCGGATACGTGAATTTTTAAGCTAGAGATACTAGCCCAAGAGGCCTAAGACCAGCGTTCCTGCTAATCTTTTGTTATATCTCCGTAGCACTTTTCTTTTCTTTTTCTTGATTCGGTCTAGAACTTTAGTTAATGCCTTAATCTTTTACTAATGACTTTTTCCTTTTCTTTTTCATTCTGTGCTCCTTTTTGTCATTTTTGCTCTTTTTCTCCTCCATATGATTATATGGCTCACAACACTTCCTCCCTCCCCATTTTTTGTTCTTTTTCTTAATTTTTCAATTTTTTTGTGTTTTTGACATATGTGAATTTTTTTGTGAGAATCCTTCTGATTTTTTCTTGGTTTTGTATGTATGCACTTTATCACCCCCCCCATGCCTAAGTTTTGCAATGTCCTCATTGTAAACAGAGGGTGTGAATTAGTGTTGAGGTCAGGGACTTAGAACAGGATACATCGGGTGGGTGAATGGGTCGAAAATGACTGATGCGAATGATTTCAAGCTCTGATTCGTGTACCAGAGGTGGGATCAACTGTCTAAGGCTGAACTCAAGGAGCAATAAACATGGAGTACAAATGGATAATCAGACGGGTCTCTGTTTTTGGGATGACGGGTTGCCTCCCGTTAAGCGCTAAATTTAATGCCTTCAGCCGAGCGGAAAATGGGGTGTGGAGGGAGTGGTCAAATCAATGGAGTTTTGGAAAACAAGCACCTTGATTAAGAGCCTGGTTGGTCCAACCAAGTGCTTGTTAAGATCAGTGGGCTGATGATGCAGCCCGAACCCAATAAGTCTGGAGGGTTGATAGATGTAGATCAGCAGATGCAGAACCCACCATATGCAGTGAAGTTCTGATGGATATGGCATTGAAAACTCGGGTTCAGGCTGAGTTGAGTCAGCCTGGTCAGAGTAGGGTTCTGAAAGATAATCAATGTAAAGTGTGGAATCCCTACAGGGATGGTCAAAGGATGGAGGCTCCTGATTTGTGGTCTGAGCAGTGCCCGATACCCGGTATAGATATGGAGTTGAATCATCTGCAAATGGCTCAGTGAGAGGTGAATCGGAATAGAAATTGAGTCTGGTTGCGGGTCGAGGTAGGGAACGGGTTTTCCTTGTCTCTGTATATGCGGAGCAGGTGGCTTCAGAGAGAGTTGGTCTGTTATAATCAGGAGGCAGATTCTCTCTGATGTTATGGTCAGATTCGAAATCGTTGGAGAGTTTGCGAAAATCAAAGTTGAAATGAGATTCAAGATCATGAGTTCCACCATAGAATAAATCATATTTAGCAGCCTGACTGGGGTCTAGCCTAAAGGTTACTTCTGAGCTTAAAAAGGTGTCTCTATTTGGTAGAGGCTCAGGTTCTAAGCTAGTAAGGCAGACCCAGTTGAAATCCCACTCGTCCAACTCCTCGGTTTCTGTATCGTAGATTGGCCTGACTTCCGAAAAATCGATTAGTTTCTCTGAGGATGTTGGCGAGGGATATTCATCGAATAAAGGCCCAAAATCATATTCTTCATTAAAAGATTGATCTTCTTCATATGGGGCCTGGAAATCGTCCCAATAGGTTTCAGATCTAGATTCTAAGTTTAGGATGCGGGTTGAATCACTAGAATCTAAGTCCGAATTACCTTCGAGGGTCACCTTATCAGGATAAGGGGCGGAATTTACACCCTCGAGAGGTTCAGTCCTACTTTCATACTTGCAGGAGTCTTGGGATTCTAAAATGGGTTCAACATGATATTTTCCTGCATTTGGAGCTTCCCAACCTTCTTCACTATCAAGCACATTGTATTCTATCTGGGTTGGGAATCCACAACCATTTTGTGCCTCAAACCCGAGATCAGATTTATCCTCGATGTTGTCCCAAGATAGATCATCTTCTGTTGGTATACACGGGTATTTCTGGTCAATAACTTGTTTTACTAATCTCATTATCTCTTCCCGTTTTTCAAGACTATCTTGGTGTTGCTTCCAAAGTCGAGGATCTGTCATACATTGGAGGTATTCAAGGTTGTGCAGTTTTTCTATCTCAATATATGCAGTAATGAGCAAGTCACGGGTTGATCCTTTGTTGGCTTCTGCTAATAGTACTTGGGCACAAGTTATAACAAAGGTTGTGGTTGTTGGGACATCAACCTGAATATTTCCTACTGTTGTTGAGGTTTCTTCATTTTCATAGAATTTCATAGCATCCTCAATCATTTTATCTCTCATGGATCTCCGATATTCAGGTTTCTTGACTGGTGGTCCTAGGTGGTTTTGCTGCATTTTTGGATCAGGTGGTGGAATCAAGATGTAGAATCAGATTTTGAATCAAGATGTGTTATGAAGCGATTATATCCGAATAACGAGTCCCCCTGAAAATGTGCGTGTGTGCTCTAAAGAGAAAAGATGAGGGACTGGAGATGTTTTTGACCCAATCAAGACACCCAAAGATGTTTGGATGACTATGGAGGTTCGGGGTAGATGGACCCCTGGATCAGAAGATCGTCCACCTGAGAAATACCTAGGCAGCCAGAGAGGGAGAGTCCCGCAAAGACCCCTACACAGTAGAGCGTCCCCACGGGTTACAGGGTTTCCCCCACCCGACCTCTCTTGTCACTGAGATTCCAGGTAGAACAGAATGGGGACCTTGACCTCTTAAGTCTATCACTTTTATTTCAAAGGTGCTTTTAGGGTTCTCACTTGAACTTTAGATGTGTTTGGAGTTGTGACCTAATTGAAAGGTTGGTTGACCCAAGGGGTCAACTTCACCTGACCTGTCCTATAGATGGCAGAATGATTCTAGGTTTAGAGCCTAGAGATCACCCTGATTTGATTCCCAGGTTATTAGGTCCAAAGTTTTAAGATTCAAGTGATTTTAGAACTCAATTTTAGGGTTTGTCTTGTTTAGATCTCTTCAATCAAGGGCTTGGGTAGCACACTGATGCGGGAGGGGTTATTTCCTTTTATGCAAGTATGTGTGACTAGCACTTCAAGACCCTAATGTGGAATCCCTAATTTGGTTCTATTTCCGGTCCTCTTTTTTCTTTTTTCACAAAAGTTCTCTTTGGACTTACAAGCAAGAAATGTGTTGTCCGCTGAGATTACGCGTGTTTTCGATTAGGCACAAGAATTTGTGGGATGACTTCTAAAAAAATCACTCCTACTTCAAGAAGTTTTGAAAAATTCTCGCAAAATTAGGTAATGTTTGCCTTAAAATGGTGATTACTATATAAAAAAGGCAATTGATTCCTAAATTGATTTTCTTCCTTTTGTATATTTAGAATTAGGGGATAATTTAAGGAAGAAAAGAAATTACCTACCCTGGAGTGGTTGACTTGCGGGGGGGGGGGAATCTTCTCGTGAAATACCCTGCAAGATCACATCAAAGCAAAATAGGGCAAGTTAGTGTTCAATATAAAGAAAAGAATGTAGAGACTAGTGGTAAATTGCGCGTTGCTCCCCGGCAACGGCGCCAAAATGTTATCGACGTTTTGTGGGGTTTTAAAGGATGTCACGTTGTAGTATAACCGAAAAAACGTCCAAACAAATACAGAATTTTTATTACTTGAAAATCGGAGTATCCGAGGTCGATCACAGGGAGCAAATGGAATTTACTACTAATCAAAATGTAATTGAACACTATAATTTATTTAAAATATCAATTCAAATATGAATGTATGCGATTAAAAGTAGTTAGGACAAAAAGAAATGAAATTGGACATCTGATCTTGTGATCAGACGTCTTAAAAATATTTTCCCTTTTCTTTTAATTCTTCTTCTTCTTGTTCTGCAGTCTCTTTTTCTTCTTCATCTTCTGTCTTTGCTTTCTTTCTTCTTTCTCTTCTCTCTTTCTGCTTTGCTTCTTGTCTTGCGAAGCCTTCTTCTTCCTGCCTTTCCTTCCTTCTTCTTTTGATCTTTGCAGTCTTT
This sequence comes from Thalassia testudinum, assembly GCA_037157565.1. NCBI lineage: Eukaryota > Viridiplantae > Streptophyta > Magnoliopsida > Alismatales > Hydrocharitaceae > Thalassia > Thalassia testudinum. The sequence goes on from JAZHRO010000038.1 coordinate 1,931,365, forward strand.
CTTGGCCTCTCTTCTTCTCTGTGTCTTGCTTCTACCTTGCTCTTTCTTCTTCTTCTCTGCCTTGTTTCTTCCTCTTCTCTTCTTTGCCTTGCTTCTTCTCTGTCTTGCTTCTTCCTCTTCTCTTCTTTGCCTTGCTTCTTCTTTGTCTTGCTCCTTCCTTCTTCTTTGGTCTCTCTGTTCTTCCTGCCTTTCCTTCTTCGTTCTTTCTTTTCCTTCTCGCAGCCAAGTCTTTCTTCCTCTACGTTCAGCTTGTGCCTACACAGAGCAAAACCTATCCCTTCTCCCTCTACCCGCGCGTCTCTCTCTCTCAAGCAATTCACTCAGGGACGCTTTCCCAGAGCCACAGCCATAATCGGGTCGGATCGTACCCTGGACCAGGTGCACCTGCAGGTGGTGATGCGCGAGGAGTGCGTGGGTCTAGGTCGGGTCGGATCCCGCCAGATCCGCGTGGTCAAGCCGCGGATGAGGCGGGTGTGGGGGCAGTGAGGGACCTCACCCCTGTGCTTACTGAGGCGGTAAGCATAAAACACAAATACAACTTATAGCGTACCTGCGCCTCGCGATTCCACGATGTGGGACTAAAGGTTCCGCCCTGATTTCGCGTGCGCCCGCAGAAGTCTCATCGTGCGATTGCCCCACAGCTGCTGGCTCTGCTAGCGCTCTTTGGCTGGACCAGCGCCCTTCGCAACACTCGCACGAACATGCAGCACCTGCAGCCTGGGAATCCTGATGCCTGAAGCTACTCCAAGCTCCTTGCTGCTTCGGCTGTTAATGGCGGCCGGCGCTTAAACCTGCCATACACAAGAACGGCCTATTGGCCCAATCAGATTAGCTAGAAACCTTCGCCGTGGCACGGCGAAGGTGGTGGCCGGTGCTGCAGGCTGCAGGTCGGCCTAGGCGTGCGTGCCTAGGTCAACCTGTGGCCGGAGATGGTGGGTTGTTCGGGGGGCTGCTGTGGAGGTCTGGAGTGGCAGTGGAGGGGTGGAAGGTGTTCCTGGAGGTGAGGCGGAGCTTTCGAGGTGGTTGGCGAGCCGTGTGGAGGGCTGGAATGGTGGGAGCAGTTCGCCGGAGGTCAGTCGGAGGCGAGGAAGATGGAGGTGTTTAGTGTCGGTCGAGGGTCGATCAGATGAGATAACAGGGGGAAAAGAGAGAGGAGAGGATGGAGAGGGTATCTCGACTAACTACAGGGATGAAGGGGGACGGAGAGGCGAACAGCAGTACCTGCTGTCGCCGGAGAAGATGCTGCCCAGTGGGGGAGAACGACGGTGACGACGGGGCTGAGGCGGCGTGCGCGGGTACTGCACGACGCGGAGGGAAGTCAGGAAGCTAACTCTGCCACTAGTTTTGTGGCAGAGCGAAGAGGGAGGGGAGGGGGGCTTGCCGGAGCTTGCTGTGAGTTTTTGGCAGGGCAGGAGGAGAGGAATTGAAGGTGGAAACTCGGCCAAATCAAGCTAAGGATCTGCGGCCGGAGGTGTGGGTTCTTATATAGGCACTGGGCCTTGCTGTCAGCGCGTGGAGGGCGCGTAATTGCCTGAGGTCGGTCGCTGGAGATGGAAAGGGTTGAGATACCCAAATCTCTCGTGCGTTCGCACGAGAGATTGGGTTCACACCAGATCTTGTGATCGGCTTTAAATGGAAGGGAATTCCTCAGAGAATCTCCCTTCCATTTCTGGGAGAGAATCTCTGAGGGATTAGAGAGCAATTCCTCTCTCAACCTCGTCGGAGCTTGGTTCTGCCCTAACAATGGCGGCAGGACCGGATTGCAAAGGGGGCGAAGAACCTAGGGGGCTCTCTGCAAAGATATTCAAAAGATAGGGACCAATTTATGATTTGGGTGTACTAAATTGCAAAGTAGGTCAAGATGACCACCCCTTAGGTCCAAATTTTGGTACAAACCTAATTTGGACCTAAGGAATCCAATGGTGAAGTCGGATTTTAGGTTTGACCACGTTTGACTGGATAATTTGCATAAAAACCTAAATTAGGTTAATTGAAGAGCTAGGACCCTATTCTAGGTCAAACTGGGTTCCAAAGGCCCAATTAAGTGTTATAATCCCTAGAGGATATTTTTCCATGATTTTTAGAGGGTTTAATTGCTTTTTATCCTGACCGAAACCTTGTTAATTTAAGCGGGTCTGTTTTAGGGTTACCAGGTGTCATTTAATTCTTAGATTGCATATGAACCCATTTCTGATTGACTCAACCCACTTTTTATCTCATTTAGACCATTTGACCTATGTTTTGCCTCTGAGAAAACCCCTTTATGTACTGCAATGGTAAAATTGCAGTTTTAACCTTTATTTCATGTTTTCTTCTCAGAGCACTTGTTCCTTCAGTTAAGCCTTCTTCTAGGTTATGTAGGAGCTTTTATCTTCTTTATTGGGTCAAAATGAGCTAGTTATGGCTCATGATGAGGCTCTCATCAGTGTGGTTGTTGTTCGGCTGCTTGTTTCCTTCTTGCTTTCCTGTGCTTTTTCTTGATTTCCTGTGCCTGCACAACAAAAGAGAAGAGCTTAAGTTAGTAGTAAAAAAAATTGTGAATAAAAATTTTATAGAATGGCCGTTGCTCCCCAGCAACGGCACCAAAAATTGGTGCGTCGTATGCTGCGTTTCTTGCTCTTGGCGGTGTTATAATGATTAATTCGTTATAGTATATTACAAACAACGGTCACCAGTTTATAATTTATTACTCAGAATTAAAACTTTCCCAAGGTCGAACTCAGGGAGCACATGTCATTCTAGCAATATAAAGGTTCACAATTCTGTTACAAAAAGAATAAGAGGGAGAGAGAGAGAGTGGGCAAAAGTTCTCTTTTTTGGCTTCTTCTTCTCTCTTCTTCTTCTCTTTTAGCTGATTCTTCTCTTCTTTAGTCTGCCTTCTTTCTTCTTCTTTTCTTCATTGCGGCTGCCTCTTCTTTTCTCTTCTTTTTCTCTACTGCTGCCTCTTCTTTTTTCTTTCGTCTGTGTCTTCTTTTCTTCAGCAGCTCCGCACTTCTTCTTCTTCTTTCTTCTTTTCTTTTTTCTTCTCTTCTTCTCTTTCTTTTCCTTGATCCGGACGTCTGAGTCTTCGAGTCGGACGCCTTATCGACACTGTTGCTACAGTGCCTCCTTCTTCTCTTCTTCTGTTGTGTTCTTTTCTTCTTCAGCTTCTTCCTCTTCTTCTTTGCGGCTGCTTCTTTGCGGCTAAGTCCTCGCCGCCCTTCTTCTTCTTCCCTACCTGTTCCCTACACACACACCAGCGCAAAACCTACCCCTACCCTTCCCGCGCGGCTCTCTCTCTCTCTCTGAATCTCTCTTTGGTACGCTCTCCCAGAGTCGGGTTATCGGTTCGGTCGCGCGCCCGGGGCTAGGCGCACCGGCGTGGGGTGTGGTGCGCGAGGAGTGCATGGGAGTGAGGGGTAATGGGGTCGCGAGTCAGATCCGTGTGGGCAGTGCCGCGGATGAGACCCAGTGAATAGGTGAAGGACCTCACCCCAGTGTTATCGGAGGCAACCAGCGTATAACACTTTTTCAATTTATGTGTGGGCGTGCGCCCACACACTTCCGAGGTGGGACTAAAGTCCCACCTACTGCTTCGCTCGCCTGCAGGCAGGAAGCTGCGAGAAATTGGGGCAGTAGCCGAGGCTAGCGACCCCAATTGAAGACCTGGGCACACTCGCGGAAGTCTTCCGCATCGCCTGGGGCTTACGCCTGGAGCTGGAGAGGCTTGGAGCAGCTTGCGAGCTTGCTCCAGGCTTGTCATCAATGGTGGCGAGGGGGCGCGACCTGAAAACACTAAAACAGCCTCACGGCCATGTCAAAAAGCTCAGGGAACTTCGCCAGAGCGCGGCGAAGGTGGTGCGGGGGTTGGCGAGGCGTGGGGAGGCCGGAGTGTGAGTGCCTAGGGCACATTGTGTGCGTGAGAGTGGGTGTGTTCGAGAGGTGTTCTGGGTGTGTGGAGTGGTGGTGTGAGTGGGGGGAAATGTTGAGTGGAGTGAGGGGATGCTTATGGGCTTGTCGGTGAGGGGTGGGATGGCCTGTGGAGGTGGAGCGGCCTTGCCAGAGTTGGTGGCCGGAGGTGGAACAGATGGTGATGGTAGTGACAGTTGAGGAGTTAAAAGTGATAGTTGAAGAGGGGGAAATTAAGTGGAGAGTAAGGGAAAGAGTTTGACCTATTTAACTGAAAAAAAGGGGGAAGGAGGCGCTCGACGCGTCTGTCGACGCCGGAGACGAAGATGCCCAGAAAGGGGGTAATGACGACGAGGAAGAGATCTGGAAGGCGCCAGCTGGAGCGGCCTGGCGCGGGAGGACGGGGCGGAGTAAACTCTGCTGCAGGTGTGGCAGCAGGGCGACGAGGAGGAGGAGGAAGAGTCGCCGGAGCCTGTGGGCGCTTGACCGGAGGAGGAGACGAAGATTAGGGGTTTCCTTTGGCCAAAACAGGCTTGAAGGAAATGGCTGCCCCTGCTGCTCCTTATAAAGGTGATGGCGAGGAGAGGATCTCGAGGGGGCGACGTGGGGAGCTCGCCAGAGAATGGCCGGAAAGCAAACCCATTCCTTTCGTGCATTCGCACGAGAGGCATGGGCAGTTGCAAGTCAAAGGGGAGGGTCCCTGCGAAAGAGGACGACGCAGGGAACCCCCCTTTCGTTCCTGAGAGTGGCCCCCATACCCTGCGCGGCGCCATCCTCCGCGCAAGGTCACCGGAGGTATGGGCACCTGCGTGGGGTGGCAGAGGGGCCGTTCTGCAAAGAACGAAAGAGAAGATGGGGGGCTAAACGCAAGGGTTCAAAAAGATAAGGGTCAAAAAGTAATTCATGAGGACCAATTTGTAAAGTCGGTCAAAATGATCTTCTCATAGGCCCAAATTTTTGTACCAACCTAATTTGGACCTAAGGAATTCATGGTGTAATTTGATTTTAGGTTTGACCACGTTTGACTGGTTAATTTGCACAAAAACCCAAGTGAGGTCAAAAATTAGGTATGGTTATCAATTTAGGTCAAAACAGGTTCTACTGGCCAAATTGAAGGTTATAAACCCTAGAGGATGTTTTTCCATGATTTTTAGAGGGTTTATTTGACTTTTATCTTGCCAGGAACTTTGTGAATTGAAGCAGGTTTGTTTTTAGGGTTATAGAATGTCATTTAATTCTTAGAAGTTGCTATAACCATTTTCAGATCAGATCATCCCACTTCCTTTCTTATTAAGCTCATTTGACCTGTGTTTAGACCCTTAGACACCCTGTTTGTATACTGTATTGGTAAATTTACAGTTTTACCCCTTATGAATTATTTTATTCTTAAATTTGGAATTCTCTGAGTTAGACTTTTCCTTAGGTTTTGTAGGAGCTTTTGCATACTTATTTAGATCAAATTGTGCTAGTTAGGGTTCATGATGAGGCTCTCATCACTACCCCACTTAAGGACAGCCTTGTTTTGTTGTGCTGCAGGGTCCTTATCCCCAGTCTTTCCGACCTTCTCCTAGTTTATGCTGGGAAGACAGTCATTGAATCCCTGATTGGAAGGACCATTAGAGTATTCTAGGAGGCGCAAATTGGATTTTGGTCAAATTGATCCCATGGCCGACCAACAGCCTCCTCTACTTGGAAATCCACAGGAAGAATTTTGAAGGCAGCTGGAACAAATGCAGAGAATGCAGGGCTCTCAGCCCTTGAAGGATTTTTATGATCCTTCAAATTACGGGGAATGTCCCAGCGTCCAGATTCCAGCCAGTGACGTAGAAATCAAGCCCCAGGTGTTAAGCCTGATCAAACATTATCATGGGCTTGGCTCCGAAGATCCGTTTCAGCACTTGGAGGACTTGACCACTTTGGTCCAGACCACCAAGGCATGAAACGTAAACGAGGAGCAAATGATCATGAGGCTCTTCCTCCACTCTCCTAGGGATAAGGCCGCGCATTGGTATAGGACAATAGGAAGACCAATTGCAACTTGGAATGAGTTGAAATCGGCCTTTCTGAAGAAATTCTTCCTAGTCGGACGTACCAATGCTTTGAGACGGGCAATCACTACCTTTACCCAGCGGCTGGGGGAGCAGTTTCATGTGGCTTGGGAGCGATTCCAGGACTTATTGTGGAGGTGTCCACACCACGAAGTGCCGAAATGGCAACTCGTGCAGATCTTCTATCATGGGTTGACTGAGCAACTCAGAAATCATGTGGATGCTTCTTGCGGAGGCAATTTCCTCAATAAAGATGTAGATAGTGCACATGATTTATTTGAGGAAATGAGTGAGAATTCAATCAATCATGCCTCCATGGATACATTTAATCGGTCCCAGCAGCGCAGATCAAATGTCAATGAAGTCCATGACTCTCATTCATTTAATATGGAATTGATTTGTAACAAACTTGATCAGGTGGACTTGGTTGCTAAGAGAATGGAAGAGTGGATGGCTGGCAATTCTATGAACAACTCTCAATCCACTCAATCCCAAAATTCGGGATTCCATTCTTCACGAGCTCCTTCTGGACGGGAGTTCGTGAATCAACTTGATGCGGCTCAACCTGTGAGTCAGCATTTTTCGGAACCCCATGGGTTCCAAACTGGGGCCTTTGATCCCAGTTTTTCTGATCCTTCCCTTTCTTTCTCTCCATCCTCTCCCTATGAGGATGTATGTGCTGTACAAGAGAATGTTAGATCCAACCCCTACTCTAATGCCTATAATCCAGGTTGGAGAAACCACCCTAACTTCTCTTGGAAAAACACGGGGCAACAGACCCAATTCCGACCCGGCAACTATGCTCCGCAACGACCAATGGGTCAAGGTCATGTATATACTTAGTTGCCTTCGAATCAGGTCAATCAGCCAGCTTGGAATGCCCGTCAACCCGCAGAGCAGGCTGATTTAAACCGACAAATGGTAGAGATGCAAGGATCCATGCTCCAGCTCATGCAGTAAATGAAAACCTCGCTGGACAACTTGCAGTCTGGGCTCATTGCTAACTCTCGTCAACCTGGATCTCTACCATCCCAACCCATACCCAACCCACGAAATATTATGAATTCAGGCAACCGAGCCCATGGGTATGGAAATCAGAAAGACCCACACACACATGCTCAGGTGGTTGAGCAGGGTTCCTCGTCCTCTTCTTCTTCTTCTGCAAATCAACAATTCATGGCTAATCAAGCCCCTCCAATCTTTCCTAACCCACCCCAAGACCCAAATTCGTATGCATCTGCAAATTCTGTCACTTTGAGGAGTGGTAAGCAGACTCAGGGTCCACAACCACACTATTCTGATCTTTTGAATCCTGAAGAACCTGAGGAGAGAGAGGAGAATTCTGGAGGAGAAATCAAGGCTCAGGAATCTGATTCCAAAGATCCGACTCATGTTCCTTTTTCTGAAGCCTTAACCAAATCAAAGAAGAAGAAGTTTGTTGATAGCAATAAGGAGCTTATGAATCTATTTAAGAATGTTGAGATTAATATTCCGCTCCTTAATGCTATCAAGCACATACCGGCTTACGCAAGATTTTTAAGGGATTTATGTACACAAAAGCGTAAGTCCAGAGAATCTATTCCGAGGAAGGTGGTACTCTCCGAGTAGGCTAGTTCTGTTATCCTACACTACCTCCCTCAGAAAAAGAGAGATCCAGGTGCTCCATTGATTTCTTGCGTCATCGGAGATTACACATTTGATAGAGCACTTTTGGATCTGGGTGCATCCATCAACCTAATTCCGATTTCTCTTTACAAGAAGTTTGGATTAGGTGAACTTCGGCCAACTTCAGTAACGCTACAGTTAGCAGACTGCTCGGTCACAAATCCGCGAGGCGTTATTGAAGATGTTATAGTCAAGGTCAAGGATTTCTATTTTCCTGTAGATTTCCTTGTCCTTGACATGGATGTACCTGATAATTTGAGGAACACGCCCATCATTCTGGGGCATCCGTTCCTGGCTATCGCTAAGGCCAACATTAATTGTGAAAGCGGTAGCATGGAAATCACCTTTGGGGATCAACGAATGAAATTGGATATTTTTAAGGCGATCAATAAATTTGAGGATTGTGGATTTATTGAGGAACTTGATGAGGATAATGAAAACATTGAAACTTGTTTGATGGTTTCTTCAATCAAAAGTTCCTCCTAGGATGACTAATTTGACCCGCATCCCTCTATGGCTGACCTGCCATCTTCTGAAGAGGTTATTGATTTTGTTCACTCACAACCTCTTCCTCTTGTTGAATCTTCAGCATCTACCTTACCATCAATCATCAACCCGCCCCAGCTTGAATTGAAATCATTGCCTGAGAATTTGAAATATCAATTTTTAGGACCTCAGAAGATGCTCCCTGTGATTATCAGTGCTAAATTGACAAAGGAACAAGAGATTAAATTGATCAAGGTCCTGAAGGAACATAAGGAGGCAATTGGTTGGACCATTCATGACCTCAGGGGGATTGAGCCATCTTATTGTAATCATAGAATATTCTTGGAAGATGGATCCTGCCCTTCTCGCCAGATGCAGAGGAGATTGAATCCAAATTGCGAGAAGTGGTCAAAAAGGAAATCATCAAGTGGCTCGATGCAAGAATTATTAATCAAATCTCTGATAGTCCCTAGGCAAGTCCCATACAGATTGTTCCGAGGAAAGCTAGGATTACCATTGTGACTAACGAGAGAGGAGAATCTGTCACAACTCGTTCAGCATCTTCTTGGAGGGTTTGTATTGATTATAGGAAGCTGAACACAGCCACTAAAAAGGATCATTTTCCCCTGCCCTTCATCGATCAAATCTTGGAAAGATTAGTCGGGCAGAAGTACTTCTATTTTCTTGATGGCTACTCGGGATACAACCAAGTTCCTATCCATCCCGAGGGTTAGGAAAAAACTACTTTCACCTGTCCCTACGGAACTTTTTCTTTTTGTAGGATGCCTTTCGGGTTGTGCAATGCACCTGCGACTTTTCAAAGGTGTATGCTAGCCATATTTTCTGACATAGTGGGAGAGTTTATGGAAGTCTTCATGGATGATTTCTCTGTTTTTGGAGAATCATTTGACTCTTGTTTGGCTAATCTGGAAATGATTTTTAAACGATGTATCAAAACACGATTGGTCCTTAGCTGGGAAAAGAGTCATTTCATGACCCAAGAAGGCATCATTTTGGGTTATGTAATCTCTGAACGGGGAATTGAAGTGGATAAAGCTAAAGTTGATGCTATCGCTAAACTTCCTCCTCCCAGATCTGTTAAATAAATCCGATCATTTCTTGGCCATGTAGGATTCTATCGAAGATTCATCAAGGATTTCTCGAAGGTTGCTCATCCATTGAGCAATCTTCTTGCCAAAGAAACGCCGTTTGTTTTTGATGAATCATGCCGAAAGGCATTTGATTTCCTGAAAATGGCAGTCACCTGTGCTCCAATTTTGCAACCACCAATTTGGACAGCCCCTTTTGAGGTCATGACCGACGCTTCTGATTACGCAGTCGGGGCTGTCTTGGGTCAGAAAATTGATAGAAAGCCCTCTGTCATCTACTACGCTAGTAAAACTCTGGATGAAGCCTAGAGGAATTACACTGTTACTGAAAAGGAATTACTAGCTATAGTGTTCTCTTTGGAAAAATTCACGGCTTATCTCTTAGGATCTCATGTTATCATCTATACTGACCACTCGGCCTTGAGACATCTCTTGGCCAAAAAGGATGCTAAACCCCAGCTTATTCATTGGATTCTTCTGCTTCAAGAATTTGATCTTGAAATCAAGGATAAAATTGGGGTACAAAATGTGGTAGCTGATCATTTGTCGAGACTCCTAGGTGATTCCTCTCGTCCGGACATTTCGATTGCTGACACTTTTCCGGACGAAACTATTCTTACAGTTTTAGGTGTCCACACCCCATGGTTTGCTGACATTGTTAACTATTTGGCTGTTGGTCAAATCCCCCAGGATTGGACCAAGCAACAACAGGATAGACTCAAATCTGAGGCCAAATACTACTTTTGGGAGGACCCTAAGCTGTACCGCATCGGCTCTAATCAGATTATTTGCCGATGTATACCGGAGAATAAATTCAACAGTATACTCGAGTTCTGCCATGCATCTGGGTGTGGTGGACATTTCTCCGGGAAAAAGACGGCTGCAAAAATCTTGCAATCTGGCTTCTATTAGCCATCTTTATTCAAGGATGCCTAGGATTTCTCAAGGTCATGTTCTCGATGTCAGGCACTCGGGAGCATAACTAAGAGAGATATGATGCCCCTAAACCCAATTCTTCCTGTCGAAATTTTCGATGTTTGGGGCATCGATTTCATGGGACCCTTTCTCCCTTCATTTGGACATCAGTACATTCTTGTTGCTGTTGATTATGTGTCCAAATGGATTGAGGCGATTCCCACCCGAACCAATGACCACAAGGTGGTCATCGATTTTGTCAAGAAAAATATCTTCAGTAGGTTCAGGATTCCGAGGGCTATCATCTGTGATGGTGGCACTCATTTTACTAATGCCCAATTCCAGAATTTGTTGGCCAAATACGGGGTTAATCACCGAATTTCCACACCTTACCATCCCCAGACGAATGCACAAGCCGAGATCTCCAATCGAGAGATCAAGAACATTCTGCAGAAAACGGTTAGGCCTGATCGCAAGGACTGGACTCAAAAGCTTGAGGACGCTCTTTGGGCCTACCGTACGGTGTATAAAACGCCCATCGGCATGTCTCCATTCCATTTGGTGTATGGAAAGGCATGCCATCTACCCGTAGAGATTGAACACAGGGTATTCTGGGCGATCAAACAATGTAATTTAGATCTGAATTTAGCTGAGAAGACCAGGAAACTCCAACTATCTGAGTTGGAGGAGCTTAGAAATGATGCATATGAGAATGCCAAGATCTACAAGGCTCGGACCAAAGCTCTACATGATCAACTGATTTCCCGCAAGAGCTTTGAGCCGAACCAGAAGGTCTGGTTATTCGATTCTAAACTTAAGCTCTTTCCTGGCAAACTTCGATCTAAATGGAATGGCCCATTCATAATTGACCAGATTTTTCCAAATGGAGCCGTTTAGATTTCTGACCTAAAGACGGGTAACACATTTAAAGTCAACGGTCAACGTCTGAAGCAAAGAGTTAGAATATAAGATTATTACTTCTTCAGCCTTTTCGACGGCTGACGACAGGAGGTGCTCACACCCGCCGATCACCGCACATCCGACGTCCTCCCTTCCCTTCCAAGCTCCTGGAGCTTGTGCTCACCATCCTCTTTTCATCCATCGATCTGGATGAATCTGCAATCCTATTTAGGGCTTGAAGTTAACTTCACCAGCGTCGGAGACGACGCCGGTGGTTACTTCACTCCCAGATCCCTTTCCATCCAGATTCACCCTCCTCTTCTGCTGCTGCAACCAATAAATACCCCTCCACCTCTCCGATTTCAAGAGGTTGGCTCCCTTCCCTCTTCTCTCACTGAGCTAACAGATAGGCTATTCACTTCAAATCTGGCAACCATTCTCCGCTTCCACCGACATCCTTCGTCCATTTCTACTTGCATCTGATTTCCACCATCGTCCACTGCGTCCTCTGACGAAGCGCCAACGCTGGACTTCAATTCCGCTTCTTGCAAAAGCTCGCCGGACTTCTTTCTCTGTTACGACCCGGTTCCCGAATTCCTACAAGACACGAGACCGGACCGACTCGACTGATTCCAAGACCCAGTCGTCCATCGAGCAAGTAACCAACAAGCAATAAAATAAACCACATTCATCATGCGAGCAACTAATAGTAACAAAAGTACAGCAATAAAGAAGAAAACTACTACAGTACATACCATCACAACAGTAGAGAATTTAAACAGGTACAGGAATATAAGTTTACAATTAGAGAGTACAGAAGTGCAACAAAATACTCACTACAACGGAATGGGTACAACAAGAAAAGTACAACTACTGGGCTCTACTGGGCCCAGCACCCTTTGCAGCCGTAGGCTCTGGCTGCTCAACACCTGGACCTGAAAAAGGTTATGAGTACACGAAATCAGCGAACGCTGAGTAGAGTGGCAACCAGCTAACTAAAAATAGTAAAGGTGGACAGGTAGCTGTTATTTTCAATTTCTCTCTTTATTTAACTAATTATTCTTTCTTTCGTCACTTGGTTTATTTATCAGGTCTTTTTCTTGATCTCGAATGTTCCTCGTGGGAACGATCTTGATTGCAGTCTTTTCCGAAGAGTAGAAGTAGCACATGGTGCTCTCCTGGCCGGGAGAGTCCCCCGTGGTGGTTCTACACTCAGTCAACCACCCCAAGGTCGCTGACAGACGTAACAGTGACTGCGGCACACGCGATAAATGCACGGGCAGCTGCCCCGCACTGGCATGCGGTCAGTTGTTTCCGTTAACGGGTGCGCTCCAAGCACAGCACGGAACCAGTATAGGGCATAGCCCTCTCAGTAACAGGGGTCTAGCCCCTAAGAACCAAACAGGGGTCACGCCCCTCCACAGTCTGCGCACCCTCACCTAACTACCCTTGTTTGCCCAGTGGGCCTACCAAGTCGGTGTAGGACGTCTAGCAGAACCCCAGGCCCCGTGGGGTGGCTAGCTCTCACCTTACACTAGTAGCTCTCCCCGGTATTGTGTACGCGAGGGCTACAGAGTCGGTACAAAGTGGCCAGACCTAACCCCAGGTCCTAACCCTAGGGCAGCTAACTCTGCTCTGCACTAAACAGGGGGACAGTTGCTCTCCTTGGTACTCCGTATTTAAGGGCCAGCTCACTTCCCCATTCACATTTCCATTTCTATTCCATTTATTTCCAGGAGCTCTACTCCTAATTTCCCGTAGGGTTCATGCTCATGTTTCTCAGGCCAAGCCATACTAGGTTCCATCATTTCTATTTCCATTTCCTATATAGGCAGCTCGTATTTAATTGCATCAACAGGAACATACATTTAACAATTGCTAACAACAGTGCTTTACATTCCACAGGCAGCTGTTATCCAATTACAGGCAATTGTTATTATTTTATTTAATCATCCAAGATTGCAATTCATGCGTTCAATACAATTATCCAGTGTCTCTAGTCCTAGGATTCATGCAATACCCTAGGATCTAACATTCAATCCAATGTTTCTAGTCCTAGGATTCATGCCATACCCTAGGATCTAACATTCATCCCAGATATACATTTATGTTTGTAATTAACTAAGGGAAGCCACTCTACCAGTAAAACCAGGAGTAATGGGGGCTCGATCGGCAGGTCTGCATGCCTCTGTAACCCCCAAATCCGCAACGGAACGAGGTCCTAACACAAGGATCAACCACAAGAAACCACTCAAAACATGATAAAAGCATTCCAACAAGTAGAGGAAGTTATACGAAGAAGAACAGAATCTTAATTGCGGAAATCAGACCTCAAACGGACCCTAAATGGGTCAAAAACGACAATCCTGGCTCAAATCAGACGTCTGGAACACTTTCCAGATGTCTTAAAAGGAGTCCAGAACCATACCTCACCCTGCGCTACTCCTCAGACATCCAGGGATCCTACTAAACCGTCTGGACCTAGTTCCAAACGTTCGACCACCTCTCCGGACGTCTGGAGACGCTCTCCGCCGTCTGGTGTCTCGCCTAGACATCTGATCTACGTGGGAGGGCGTGTCCCCGCGCCTTCCCGAAATGAATCCTGCACACGCAACGTAATCTCCTTAACACGGCACGTATTAGAGCCTCAGCGGAACGGCCTGCATGGCCGTATCCGTGAAAGGAAGCATAGGGCGCAGGACATACCTCTCAGTCATTTGGAGCTTCTTTTAGACGTCATCTGCGTCGTCTGGATGTAGGTCTAGACGTCTAATTATGGGAAAAATCCCAGAATCAGAAGCTTCCTTCGTCTTCTTCCTGCTGCGCGCGGCTGTGCCGCGCTCGCTTGTCCGCTGCTCTAGCTGCAGCAGCGTCGAGGGAAATCTCCCCGACGCAACACTTTGCCTCGCGCACGCTCGACCGGCCGCAAGCTTCTCCGATGAGCTCTCTCACGAGCTCGTGCACTCTCCTTGCCTCTCCTCACGCTGCTCCTCCTCTCCGCCGCTCCGCTCGCTGCACTCGCCGCTCTCGCTCTCACTCTCGCTGGAGGAAGGAGAAGGTGGGTGGGAGTGGGGTGGCGTGAGGGAGAGGAGGGGGTATAAGTAGGCATGGGGGGAAGGGTTATGCTTTCGGCGAGGGGAGAAGAAAGAGAAGCAAGGAGGCTGAGTTCAGTTTGTGCGCGGCACGCGCGCAGACTCGAGGTCGTACGCACACAAAAATTGATTTTCAGACGTCTGGACCAACTCCCTGACATCTTAAAGTATTTTGATGGCACAGGTCTTATCATTCTCCTTCCCTCTGATTTCCTCCTCCGTTACGACCTTCGACGGAGAGTCCTCTGCCTACCTTCGTCCAAGTAATAGTAGGATTAGGTTAAGGTAAGAGTAGTGTATCTTAGTTAAGTAGATTAGGTAGTTTGTTAGGTTTAAATTTTCAAATTGTATGCCGTCTTCCTTAGCTCCGGTGAGCTCTTTGAGCTCTTTTGAGCCACTCTTTTATCATTTTTTCACACCATTCACCTTCCTCACTTCATTATGATTTCATAGAACTTCTTTTCCCTCATTGTTAACAGCTGATCCGCCTAAGTCTCTCCACCTGCATCGATGACCTCCGCTGTCCATGGCGGAGGTCTCTGAGATTAAAACACACGCACTAGGGCCCTCCATCAAATCTTCATAATGTAAGGGCCCGATCCTATCCCTAATTAGTAATTAACTCATAGAAAATAAATGCCTAATTCCATTTCAACTCTCTAGCTCTCTGTCAATGGAGAGCTTGAGAGAGTTAATCCATCTAATTAATCCCCTATAGAGCATCGTAAGGTTCTGTTGAACCTTAACTCCCACTCAATTGAGTGAGATAACTTACTTTGAGTTTGTATAAATTCAGAGATTAGGAATTCTACTTTCCCTAATGAATCATTAATTAGAACATCAATTGGATTAATTAAGGAGTTCCTAAGATTTCTTATGACCTCGGGAAGATCTTGAGACTTTTTCTAGTCTGTTATGTGGAATTTTTCACTCTAGTTATCAATTTTTGAGTTCTTGCGTATACTACTTAATACACGTGTGCGCATGCATGCGTGTGGGCTATACTATAGATAAGGAGGTTGTTGCATTCGTTGATTTATTTTAAATACGTGTTATAACCCTTATGCTCTTAAGACGAAGCCCAAGCTCCCATGTTTGCTTGGGCGAGCATCCTAATAACCTCTAAATACACCTAATAACTGTTAGTGGGTTTCTTGTTTTTCTCGGAGGGAGGTAATCGACCGGGAAGGGGGGGCTGGGGGGTTTTCCCACCAGATTCCTTAAACCGACCAACGGGAGGACCCGACTGAAGGGAGGAAAAGATAATAAAATAAGGAGTTGAGTTGAGGGTGGGGTGGGGGTTGGACGTACTAGCATGCCTTAGCATGTGTCATGGAGTCATTAGCATGCCTCAGCATGCGTTGTAATAAGGAGGGTGAGGGTCATAGGGAGAGGGAACCACCACCCCTCGGGTGAAGTGGTTCTACCATAATAACATACATAAGACCTCACCCTCCTATGGGTGTCCGGGTGTTATTAGAGGGAGGGCAGAGCCCGACAGTGAAGGGGGGCATGGGGGTTTTCCCCCCAGATTCCATTTTAAATTAAAAAAAGAGGTGAGCTCCAGCGAGCCGATCAATAGCACGCTCGAGCATGCGTCCTAAGGGTGGTGAGTTTCAGTAGAGTTAATGATGAGAGCCTCATCATGAGCCATAACTAGCTCATTTTGACCCAATAAAGAAGATAAAAGCTCCTACATAACCTAGAGGAGGGCTTAACTGAAGGAACAAGTGCTCTGAGAAGAAAACATGAAATAAGGGTTAAAACTACAAATTTACCATTGCAATACATAAACGGGATTTCTCAGAGGCAAAACATAGGTCAAATGGTCTAAATAAGATAAAAAGTGGGTGGAGTCAATCAGAAATGGGTTTATGTGCAATCTAGGAATTAAAAGACATTTGGTAACCCTAAAACAGACCCACTTAAATTAACAAGGTTTCGGTCAGAATAAAAATCAAGTAAACCCTTTAAAAATCATGGAAAAACATCCTCTAGGGTTTAGAACACTTAAGTTGGCCTTTGGAACCCAGTTTGACCTAGAATAGGGTCCTAGCTCTTCAATTAACATAATTTGGATTTTTACGCAAAATATCCAGTCAAACGAGGTCAAACCTAAAATCCAACTTCACCATTGGATTCCTTAGGTCAAAATTAGGTTTGTACCAAAATTTGGACCTAAGGGGAGGTCATCTTGCCCTACTTTGCAATTTAGTACACCCAAATCACAAATTGGTCCCTATCTTTTGAATATCTTTGCAGAGAGCCCCCTAGGTTCTTCGCCCCCTTTGCAATCCGGTCCTGCCACCATTGTTAGGGCAGAACCGAGCTCCGGCGAGGTTCAGAGAGGGATTGCTCTCTAATCCCTCAGAGATTCCCTCCCAGAAATGGAAGGGGGATTCTCTGAGGAATTCCCTTCCTTCTAAAGCCAATTACAATCGCTGGTGTGAACCCAATCTCTCGTGCGAACGCATGAGAGATTTGGGTACCCACCTTCCTTCCATCTCCGGCGAGCCAGCAGAGCTAATTGCTCGGCCTCCACGCGCTGGTAGGTGCGGCCAGCACCTATAAAAGACCCCCCAGACCCGGTCGCAAAAGGCAAGCTTGATTTTGACCGAGATCCCCTCCAAATTCCCTCTCTCCCATCTACGGCCAAACGACCCGCAAGCTCCGGCGACCTCCTCCCCTCCTTCTCGTCGCTCTGCTGCCATACCAGCAGCAGAGTCCTCTCCGCCTCTTCCTCCCGCGTCGCGCTGTACCACGCGCGCGTGCCCCTAACCTCATCTTCGTCGCCGCTTCCTCCCTCAGGGTCCTTCTTCCCCGACGACGGCAGTTACGCGCCGTCCTATCCGCCGCCTCCCTTCCTTCCAGACAACTCCAGATACATTCTCCACCCTCTCCTCTCTCTTTTCCCCCTACTATTTTATCTGATTACCCCTCGACAGTACCTAACCACCTCCATCGTTCTCGCCTCCGACCAGCCTCCGGCGAGCTGCCCACACCACTCCGCCCCTCCACACGGCTCGCCAACCCCCTCGTGAGCTTCGCCTCACCACCAGGAACCCATTCCACCCCACCATTGCCACTCCAGACCTCCACATTCACCCCCCGACCAACCCAACATCTCCGGCCACAGGTTGACCTAGGCACGCACGCCTAGGCCGACCTGCAGCTTGCAGCACCGCCCACCGCCTTCGCCGTGCTACGGCGAAGGTTTCTAGCTATTCTGATTGGGCCAATAGGCCGTTCTGTTGAATGTCAGGTGTAAGCTCCGGCCGCCATTAACAGCCAAAGCAGCAGGGAGCTTGCAGCAGCTTCAGGCATCAGGCTTCCCAGGATGCAGGTGCAGCAGACTCTTGCGAAGATTGCGAAGTGAGTGAGGCCAGCAAGTCACGTAGAGAGGCCAGCAGCTGGGGCAATCGCGCGATGAAAGCTCTGCGGGCGTGCGTGAAAGCAAGACCGACCAGATAGTCCCACATCGTGGGATTGCAAAACTCAGGTATCATATAAATTGTTTTCATATTTTCTTCTTACTGCCTCCGTAAGCACAGGGGTGAGGTCCCTCACTGCCCTCACACCCGCCTCGTCCGCGGCTTGACCTTGCGGATCTGGCAGGATCCGACCAGACCTAATCCTACGCACTCCTCGCGCATCACACCACCTGCAGGTGCGCCTGGTCCCGGGTGCGAATCCGACCCGATTACCCGTGTGGCTCTGGGAGAGCGTCCTTGAGCTAACTGCAGAGAGAGAGAGACGTCTGGGTAGAGGGACGGGGATAGGTTTTGCTTTGGCTGTGGTTTGCGCAGGCAAGAAGCAAAGGCAGAAAGAGGAAAGAAGCACTTGGCCGTTGCAGCAAGGGAAGAAAAGAAAGAGGGAGAAGCTTTCAACAGAAAGCACAAGGAAGAAAGGAAGAGAAGGAAGGCAAGGCAGAAGAAAGAGAAGAACACAGAGAGGCCAAGTGAAGACTCTGCAAAGATCAGAAGAAGAAGAAGAAGGAAGCAGGAAGGCAGGGCAGGAGAAGAAATAAGAAACGAGAAGCAAAGGCAGAAGAAAGAGAAAGAAGCAGAAAGGAGAAGAAGAGAAGGGGATTACATTTAAGACGTCTGATACAGAAATCAGATGTCCAATTTCATTTTCTTTTACAAATCCTTTTTAAAATTCTCTTTTTGAATCAAGCACTTTCATTTAACAAGTTGTATTCTTTTGTTTTAAAAAGTACTGAGATTGCTCCCCGTGTTCGACCTCGGATACTCTAGTTTTTCAAGTAATAAAATTCTTTATATTTGTTTAAACGTTTTGTCGGTTATACTACAACGTGATATCCTTTAAAACCCCACAAAACGTCGAGAACAGTTAACCACCACCCCTTGGGGTGAAGTGGTTATACCCTAATAAATAGGAGAGTGATAGCTCCAGCAAGTCAAATTTGAGCTTCAGCCCATGTGCTGACCTGCAGAGCTCCAGGATGGATTAATAAGGCTTTCGGATCAGGATCTAGTGATTTCTTATTTGTTTTGATCATTAGGAGCTGATCTTGATCGTTGTGTTCTCGAACTTCGGCGAAGTTGGAGAGGTGTCTCCATTAGGGTTTAGAATGTTTTAAGAGGTTCAGAAGCAAGATTGAGGATTATAGAATTCATCCTAACCCTCTGATCTCTTATAGAATCTATGATTTGTTATGCCGAACAAACCACCTCAGAATCGCAGGCAACAAGTCTAAAATCTTAAAATTTTTTATCAAAACTTAGTTTTAATGATCTGAGCATATTCTTGAGGTTGTTCAGAATTGATCTAGAGCTTTAATTTGATCTAAAAAGGTCTGGTTCAAAAAGTCAACTTTGTATGGTTAAAGGTCAACCATGAGTTCAATTAAAGGAATAATCGATTAATTCTGTGAATTAAGGGTTTCAATTGAGTTCTATGATAATGTAGAGTGCACTCGAGTTTATTTAGATGACTTTTATCGAGGATTAAAGGAGTTTTGAATTTCTATACAGTTTCTAAGTTCTTCAAATTCTTGGCGAGTTTTGATATTCAAATCTACCCAATTCATGTTTTAACAACCTACAGAGGTTGTATAATTCCCTTTAGAGTCTGTTATTGTTATAACCAGGGCATCAAGCATCGTTTAAGACGTCTAGGAAGTGGTCCAGGCGTCTGGTCAGACATTCGGAATTAAATTTTTTTCGCGTATGGGTTCGCGTCTGCGCACATGCGCACGCAGACTGAACTCACCGCCCTCCTCCTTCTCTTTCCTCCCTCCCTGCACACGTAGCCTTTTTCCTCTCTCTCTCTCCCCGCGGCTGCCTTCAAATACACCTCTCTCTCCCTCACCCTCACTCCACCGCCTTCTTCTTCTTCTTCTCCCTGTCAGCGAGAGAGCGAGCGGGCGAGAGCAGCAGCAGTGGCTGCTGCGAGTGTGTGGGGAGGAGGGGCTGTGGTGAAAGGGAGAGGGAGCTCGACCACGAGGGTGCGAGCTTGCCGGAGCAGCCATAGCCGACCGGCAGGTGCGCAGCAAGCGTTTGGTGCCGTGGAGGAGCTGCTGCAGCTCAGGCAGCAGGCGGGCGCGGCGCGGTACGGCCGTGCGCTGCGGGCGGAGGGCGAGGAGGTCCTGATTTTGGGAAAATTTCCCAGAATCAGACATTTGGACATACGTCCAGACGACGCAGGAGACGTCTGGAGGAAGGTCCAGACGTCTGAAAGGTACGATATTTTACCTTTCTTCTTTCGTGTGTACGGCCATGCAGCCGTTCCGCCGAAGTCTTCTGCATCCTTTCGTGTTGAGAACAGGCATGTGTGTGTGCAGGACTTGTTCGGGAAGGCGCAAGGGCACGCCATCCCACACAGATCGGACATCTGGGCATAGCACCAGACGACGGAGAGGGTCTCTAGACGTCTGGGGTGACAGTCGGACGTCTGGAAACTATGTCCAGACGGTTCAATGGGCTTCTGGACGTTTGAAGAACCGCGCAGATCAAGGTATGACCTGAGCTGTCATTTAAGACGTTTGGAAGAAGTTCTAGACGTCTAATTTTGGGCAGACTCGTCGTTTTTGACCCATTTAGGGTCCGTTCGGAGTCTATTTTTCGCATTTCAAGTCACGTTCTTCTCAGATTTAGTTCCTCTACCTGTTTACAGTAATTGTATACTGTTCTGAGTAGCTCCTTGTGTTTGATCCTTGTGTTAGGACCCCGTTCCGTTGTGGCTCTGGGGGTTGCGGAGGCGCGCGGGCTTGCCGATTACACCCCCAGTACTCCCGATTTTGCGGGTAGAGTGGCCCTTTCAATTATTTATCAAAAATTATGCACTTGTGAAATAATTAATAGAGTCTAGGGTAATGCATGAATCCTAGGACTGAAAAACTAGATTAAATGATAGATCCTAGGGTAATGCATGAATCCTGGGACTGGAAAACTCGATTGAATGATAGATTCTAGGGTATGGCATGAATCTTAGGACTGGAAAGCTAGATTGAATATATATACATTGCAGTCTTGGAAAAGTAGAAAGGAAACGATAATTGCCTGTAATTGGTTAACAACTGCCTATTTATGAATGAATAATTACGATTGAGAACATGGGCTATATGAATATAAAGCTGAAATGATGAAACCTAAATTGGCTGAGTTAAAAGAGCATGAACCCTATGGGGAATTAGGAGTAGTACTCCTGGAAAGTGAATGGAATAGAATTGGGGAGGTGAGCTGGCCCTTGAGTACGGAATACCAAGGAGAGCAATTGTCCCCCTGTTTAGTGCAGAGCGGAGCTAGCCACCCCAGGGACCCGGGGTTAGGTCTGGCCACTTTGTACCAACTTCTGGCCCTTGTGTACACAGTACCGAGGAGAGCTACTAGTATAGGGAGAGCACTAGCTACCCCAAGGGCCTCGGGGTTCTGCTAGCCCTCCTACATCGACTTGTTAGGCTCGCTAGGGCAAACCAGGGTAGTCAGGCGAGGGTGCGCGGACTGTGGAGGGGTTGGACCCCTGTTACTGAGAGGGCTCTGCCCTATACTGGTTCCGTGCTGTGCTTTGGGCGCACCTGTTAACGGAAACGACTGACCGCGTGCCAGTGCGGGGTAGCTACCCGTGCATTTATCGCGCGTGCCGTAGTCACGTTACGTCTGTCAGCGACGTTGAGGTGGTTGACTGAGGGTAGGATCACCACGAGGGACTCTCCCGGCCAGGAGAGCACCACGTGTTACTTCTACTTTTCGGAAAAGACTGCAATCAAGATCGTTCCCACGAGGAACATTCAAGATCAAGAGAAGAATCTGAGGGATAATTCAATAATGAGTAAACGGAAAATATAAAGAAAGAAATTAAAAATATAACAACTACTATCTACCTTACTGTTTCTTAGCTTTTAGTTGCCACTCTACTCAGCGTTTCGCTGATGTGTCACCTTTGTCACCTTTTCAGGACCAGGTGTTGAGCAGCCAGAGCCGACGACTGCAGAGGGTGCTGGGCCTAGTAGAGCCTAATAGTGTTGTGTAGTACCCACTGTACTTTTCCTTTTGTTGTAGTGAGTAGTTTCTATTACCCCTGTACTCTTTTGTTGTAAGCATCATATTTATGTACATGCTTATTTCTTACTGTTGTGGTGGTATATACTGTAGTAGTTCTTTTCCTTACTGCTATATTTTGTTACTGCTAGTTATATGCATGGTGAATGTGGTTTATTTTACTGCTCTTTTGGTTACTTTCTCGTTGGACGACTGGGTCTTGGGATCAGTCGAGTCGGTACGATTCTCGTGTCTCGTAGGGATTCGGGAATCGGGTCGTAACAGTTATCCATCTGTTGAGCTATTTAGAAATTAAATTTGAGTTCTAAAGCTTCTGTTAGAAGCTTAGAAGCTTCTCTCTCTCTCTGCAGCTTCCCAATGCTTCGTCTATCTTTCATTAGGTGCGGAAACATCTATTGAAACCGTTTAGAACCTCGTCTGAGGTCAAAGAGCCTTGCTGCAGGTCTTTAGACCTGAGGAAGCTTCACTGCAGGCTAGAATGGCCGTGACAATCCTTCACTTTCGCCCTTCAAATCGAAGGGTTAATTCTGTTCTCTGCATCAAATTGATGTTGTAATCTTGTAGAGCATCCCTAGAGCTTTCCAACGAGCTATTGCTTGCTTGATTTGGAGCTCTGAGCCGGCCAGAATCCTCAATTGAAGTTCAACCTGGAGGGGACTACATAGTCCCACATCGGTAGAATAGGAGTGCCCGCCTTAGCATAAATGGAAAAAGTGATATGGCTTAATCGGTCTTCAGCGTTGGGCACACAATGAGCATGAGAGTGTGTGTGTGGGTGCGTGCAGTGCGCGTGCCCGGGTGTGTGTGCACCTGTGGGCGTGCGAGCGTGGGCCCGTGAGCGGGCGTGTGCATGTGGGCCTGGGAGGCCGGAGACTATGCTGAACCGGAAATAAACCAAACCTAATACAAACTAGGCTCGAAACTAGTAGGGTCTGGTCCCACCCTCAGAGGGGTAGTGTGTATCTCTGATCGGTTCGAGTCGCCAACCATAAAACCAAATTTTTAGTTCGATTCATCGGTTCAATTCGGTTCAAGTCGCGGTTCAAGTGCACAACTGAAGGGTGAAGGAAAAGAAGGAGAAAAGAAGAGCTCGTAGGGCTGAATAACAAAAAACAAAGGAAAGGTAAACAAACAGAAAAAGATAAAAGGAAAGAAAGAGAAGAAGAGAGGTTAAAAGAAGAGCTCGCTCGAGACAAGAAGGTAGAGAGAGAGAGAAGGTAGAATAAGAAAGAGAAGAAGAGAAAGGCTGAAGATAGAAGAAGAAAGAAATGGAAATTAAAGAGATTCAGACGTCTGATTTTAAATTGTTTACTATAAAGACCCGTTTTGTTCTGAGCCTTTTAAGATGTCTGGACTGTCAGTCAGACATCTCGTCAGACGTCTGGACTCCTTCCCAGATGTCTGGAAATTGAAAATTTTATACATAACTTCGCGTCTACGTGCTGGCTGCGCGCAAACAGTCGCGCACTTTTCTCTCTTCTCTCTCTCTTCCTTCTCCTCCACCAAACCCTAGCTACCCCCTTATATATAACCCCTCTTTCCCCCCTTCCTCTCTTCCCCACTCCACCACAACCACCTTCCTTCCTCTCCACTGCAGCGAGAGGGGCGAGCGCGAGAGAGGGCGCGGAAGCGAGCGATGAGGAGGAGAGGCAGCGTGAAGAGAAGAGGGAGAGCTTGAGCTCGTGAGCTTGTGGGAGCTCGCCGGAGGACACACGGCCGGAGCGGCATGTGCGGGAGGAGTGCGTCAGGGGAGACATCCCCGACACTTGCAACAGCTAGAGCTGCAGGCGAGGAGGACAGGCCACGGCTGCATGCAGTGAAATGAGCAGGAGGTCGATCTGGTTCTGGATTTTTTCCCAAAATCAGACATCTGGCGTGTCATCTAGATGACGGGTTGGATGTCTGGTGACAACACCGGATGTCTGAAAGTAGAACTTCGCGAAGGTACGTTGCTCTTGTGGTTACGGCCATGCAGGCCGCACCGTAGCTTCGATTTGCATGGCTAAAAGTGGGTGATTCGCCTGTCGCGTGTAAGGATAGCTTCGAGAAGGCGTGGGGCACGCCCTCCCATGCATTTTGGACGTCTGGACAGTTTGCCAGACGACCGGAAGCACTCTCAGATGACTGGAGTAGAGGTTGAATGTTTGGAGTTGGGTCCAGACGGTCAAGTAGGGGTTCTAGACGTCCGAAGTCGATGCAGGAACCCGAGGTGGGACTCTGGTTACTTTTAAGATGTCTGGACCTTGTGCCAGACGTCTGATTTAGGTCTGCAGTTCTATTTTTGACCCGTTTAGGATCCGTTTGCGGTCCATTTTACATAAACAAGATCTCTGTGGATTCCTTGTGAGTTCCTCTATGTGTTAGAAAGCCTCATATACTGTTCTGAACATTCCATTGTGGTATGTCCCTTAGTATAGGACTTCGATCTGTTGCGTGTTCGGGGCTTGCAGAGGCACGTGAGCCTACCGTTCGAGCCCCTAGTACTCCCGGATTGTCTGGTAGAGTGGTTTCCCCTGTTTTAATTATGAATCATAAATGCATATGTGAAATTAGATAATTAGAAACCTAGGATGTGGCATAAATCCTAGGACGAGAAGTACTTGCACTGTTTGAATGCGTGTTTGAGATTGCAGTCTTAATGAATGAATAGAAATGTAAACAACTGCCTGTTAATAAATAAGAGCTACCTGTGAAATATGAAATGCCTGTACTGGTTGAACAGTTACCTATGACATTACTTGTTATATATGTTAAATGATGGAAATACGAGCTGCATGTGTATAATATGAGAATGGAAATGTGAATAATGAAACCTGGTATGGAACGACATGGTGAATACGAGCATGAACCCTACAGGGCATTAGGAGTAGAGCTCCTGTGGACAAATGGAATGGATCTGGAAATGTGAGTGGGAAGTGTGTTGACCCTTGAGTACGTGGTATCAAGGAGAGCGACTGTCCCCTGTTTTGTGTAGAGTGGAGCTAGTCGCCCTTAGGTTGGGACCTGGGGGTTAGGATTGGCCACTGTACACTAACTTCTGTTGGCCCTCGCGTACACTGTACTGGGGGGAGCTACTAGTGTAGGGTGAGAGCTAGCCACCCCATGGGGCCCGAGGTTCAGCTAGCCACTTGTTTACGCGGCTAGATCGTGTTTTAATAATTAATGCGTTGTAATATAGACGAACTTTCCGCGAAAACAAATAAAGATTTTATAACTCGAAAACAGAAGTATCCGAGGTCGAACACAGGGAGCAATTGGAATTTATTACTAATCTCAAGAATGTAATTGAACACTGTAATTACTCAAAACTTTAATTTAAATGTAAATGCATGAGTTTTAAAAGCAATTATGGTAAAAAGAAAGAATTGGACATCTGATCATGGGATCAGACGTCTTAAAAATGTGTTTCCCTTCTTTGATTCATCATCTTCTGATTTTCTTCCTCTTCTCTGTGCTTGTTCTTTTCTCTTGCAGTGCTTCTTTTCTTCTTATTTTCTTCTGCCTTGCTTCTTCTCTTCCTATTTTCTTCTACAGTTACTCTCTCTCTACGGTTCTTCTTCTTCCTTGGCTCTACTTCCTTTAGTTCCTCTTCTCTGCCTTACCTCTCTTGCTTCCTTGCTTCAGTTCCTTTTCTTCTTCTGCTTGTCTTCTATTTCTTTTCTTCTTCAGTTCTTCTTCTCCTTTTCCTTCGCCTCTTCCTTCTCTTTTCAATGGCTTCCTTCCTTCTTCATTTTTGCCTTCTGCTTCCTTCTCTTCTTCCCTTGCTAGCAGCAGCTAAGTGTTTGCTTCACTCCTTCCTTCCCTGCACAACCACAGCAAAGCACAAAACCTAACCCTTACCCACACCTGCGCGTCTCTCTCTCTTTGTAAATCGCTCTCAGCACGCTCTCCCAGAGTCGGGTTAACGGGTCGGATCGCGTGCTCGTGACCAGGCGCACCGGCGTGAGGGTGATGCGCGAGGTGTGCTCAGGATCGGGTCGAGTCGCGCGCCAGATCCGTGAGGTGAAACCACGGACGAGGCGACGTGAGATAAGGTGAGGGACCTCACCCCAGGTGAGTTCGGAGGCACTCAAGCCATATCACAAAAAGCATTTAGACCACGCCAGCGCCTTATAAGTTACCGATATGGCACTAAAGGTTGCTGCCTTCTCTCGCGTGCCCGCAGCAGACCACGCCTTAATTCCCTCAACTGCAAGCTCTGTGGCGTCGCTCGCTGGACCCCTTGGCTTTGCAAGATCTGCCCACGTTCACAGCACCTGGAGCCTTGCGGTCCTGAGGCCTGGAGCAAGCTTGGAGCTTCTTCGAATCGCCGTCAATGGCGGTAGGGGCTTGAGAACTGTCAGACATGAAACGAGCCTCTCAGCCTAATCATATCACCGGGGGACCTTCGCCTTGTCACGGCGAAGGTGAAGGGCAAGGTGGCAGGCCGCGGGACGACCTAGGCGTGCGTGCCTAGGTCGCCCTGTGGCCGGATGGATGGGTGAGTTCGGGGGACTATTGTGGAGGTGTGGAGGGACGGTGGATGGGCGGATGTTACTCAGTGAGGTGAGGTGGAGGTTATGTGATGGTTGGCGAGGCGTGTGGGGCTGCGGAGCGATGGGAGCGCCTCGCCGGAGGGTGGCCGGAGATGAGGAAGTTGACGGTGGATGGCGACGATCGAGGGGTCGATTGAGTGAAATAAAGTGAGGAAATGAAAGAGGGGATAGAGGGGAATGATTTTAACCTAAATAAAGGGACGAAAGGGGACGAAGAGGCGGATGGCTGTACCTGCTATCGTCGGAGAAGAAGATGCCCAGTGGGGGAGGACGGCGGCGACGACGGGGCTAGGGCAGCGCACGTGGGTGTTGCGTGACGCAGAGGAGGATGAGGAAGATGACTCTGCCACTGGTTTTGTGGCAGAGCGAAGAGGAAGGGGAGGGGGGCTCGCCGAAGCTCGCTGGACCTCTTGGCCGGAGAAGAAGGAGATGAATTTGGGGTGGAATTCCGACCAAGTCAAGCTTAGGAGGTTCGGCCGGAGTTAGGGTTTAATTTATAGGTGCTTGGCCGTGCTTCTGGTGCGTGGAGGGAAAGCTTCTAGCCACTGACGTCTCACCGGAGATGGAAGGTAGTTAGATACCCAAATCTCTCGTGCGTTCGCACGAGAGTTTGGAAAGGAATCAGAGATCAAGATCGGGCTTAGATGGAAGGGGATTCCTCAGAGAATCTCCCTTCCAATTCTGGGAGGGGATCTCTGAGGGATCAGAGAGTACTCCCTCTCTAATCCTCGCCGGAGAAGGATTCTGCCCCAATAATGGCGGAAGGTCCTGATTGTAAGATTGGCGAGGAAGCTAGGGGGTTCTATGTGATGGTTTTCAAAAGATAGGGACCAAAATGTGATTGGGTGTACTAAATTGCAAAGTAGGTCAAGATGACCTCCCCTTAGGTCCAAATTTTGGTACAAACCTAATTTGGACCTAAGGAATCCAATGGTGAAGTTGAATTTTAGGTTTGACCACGTTTGACTGAATATTTTGCGTAAAAATCCAAATTAAGTCAATTGATGAGCTAGGACCCTAATCTAGGTCAAACTAGGTTCCAAGGGCTAATTTGAATGTTATAAACCCTAGAGGATATTTTTATATGAATTTTAGAGGTTTTACTTGATTTTTATCCTGACCGAAACCTTGTTGAAGTAAGTAGGTCTGTTTTAGGGTTACAAGATGTCATTTAATTCCTGGATTGCACATGCACCCATTTCTGATTGATTCAACCCACTTTTTATCTCATTTATACCATTTGACCTATGTTCTGTCTCTGAGAAATTCCGTTTATGTACTGCAATGGTAAAATTACAATTTTGTCCTTTATTTCATGTTTTCTTCTCAGAACACTTATTCCTTCAATTAGGCCCTCTTCTAGGTTATGCAGGAGTTTTTATTCTCTTTATTAGGTTAAAATGGGCTAGTTATGGCTCATGATGAGGCTCTCATCACCACCCTACACCGACTTGTTAGGCCCACTGGGCAAACCGGGGTAGTCAGACGAGGGTGCGCGGACTGTGGATGGGCGAGATCCCTGTTTAATTTTGAGGGGCTAGACCCCTGTTACTGAGAGGCCTAAGTCCTATACTATTCTGTGCTATACTTTGGGCGTATCCGCTAGCGGAAACGACTGACCGCGTGCCAGTGCGGGATAGCTACCCGGGCGCTTATCGCGCGTGCCGTAGTCACCGCTATGTCTGTTCGTGACCTTGGGGTGATTGACTAGGTGTACGATTACCACGGAGGACTCTCCCGGCTAGGAGAGCACCACGTGTGTCTTCTACTCTTCGGAAAAGACTATAATCAAGATCATTTCCACGAGGAACATACGAGATCAAGAAAGAGATCTGAAAAGTAAACCAATGGGTGAAAAAGAATGACTTGTTAAACAAATAATTGGAAAGATAAATTTACCTGTTAGCCTTTACTACTTTAGTTAGTCGGTTACCACTCTACTCAGCGTTCGCTGACTCCGTTTTACTCGTACCCCTTTACACGTCCAGGAGTTGAGCAGCCCGAGTCACCAGCTGTAGAGGGTGCTAGGCCCAGTTGATGAGAACCTTATCATGAGCCCTAACTAGCATATTTTGACCTAATAAAATAAACAAAAGCTCCTACATAACTAAGAGAAAGGCTTAATTCAAGGGATCACTGATCTGGGAAGAGAACATGAAACAAGGGATAAAATTATAATTTTACCATTGCAGTGCATCAACGGGATTTCTCAGGGTCTAGACATTGGTCAATTGGACTTAATAAGAGAAAAAGTGGGATGGTTCAATTAGAAAAGTGTTATTGTGAAATTTAAGAATTAAATAATATTCCATAACCCTAAAGCAAACCCACTTAAATTCACAGGGTTTCAGGGAGGATAAAAATCAACTAAACCCTGTAAAATTCATGGAAAAATATCCCCTAAGGTTTAGAACCTTCAATTTATCCTTTGGAACCTGTTTGACCTAGATTGGGGTCCATGCTTAATATTTGACCTAATTAGGGTTTTTATGCAAAATGTCCAGTCAAACGTGGTCAAACCTAAAATCTAACTTCACCATTGGATTCCTTAGGTCCAAATTATGTTTGTACCAAAATTTTAACCTAAGGGAAGGTCATCTTGACCTACTTTGCAAAATGGTCCACCTAATTACATTTTGACCCTTAACTTTTGGAAACCCTTGCAAATAGCCCCTCAACTTTTCGTCACTTTATTCATTTTGGTCCCTCTACCATTGCAGGAGGGACCCATACCGTCGGCGACTTTGCAAGAAGGTTCTCTCCTCGTTTCCCTAGGGAGCTGCTCCTAGATTTGAAAGGGGAGCTCTCTGCGAAGCCCCCTACTACATGAGCAGCTCTCATGCCCTGAATCACCCCATACCTCTCGTGCGAAACTCGAGAGGTATGGGCTCACTCCGGCCATACCTCCAGCGAAGACCTCTGGCCGCTTTCTTGTGATTCTCCTTCTGCCAGTGCTTATTTAAGAAGCCTCAGGTCCGACTGCTTCTTCCAAGCTTGATTTGGCTAGAGATATCCCCTAAATTTCGTCTTCCTCATCTCCGGCCGTCTGCTCGCATGCTCCGGCGACTCTCCCTCCCTCGTTTCGTCACTCTGCCACCATACCAGTGGTAGAGTCCTCTCCGCCGTGTTCCTTCGCGCCACGCCGTACCAGCACGCGCCCCTCCGACCCCTTCCTCGTAGCCATCATTGTCACCTCAGGGCCTTCGTCTCCAGCGACGGCAAATACGTGCCGCTCGCCCTCCTTATCCCCCCTTTGCTCCAAATACCCTAGATAAGTTCCTCCTCTCCCCCTCTTCATTTCCCCTCTTTTAATTCACACTTTCGACCCCTCGACTGCCATTGACCACCACGATAGTTCCCACCTCCGACCAAATCATTGGTGAGGTGTTCCCGCCGCTCCACGCCTCCATCCACCTTGCCAACCACCCTACGACCTCCACAACACCTCACTGACCATTTCCCCCTACTCCAATCTCTCCACCACACACCCAGAACGCCCCCCGAACACACCCATATTCACACGGGCAGGGCGACCTAGGCACGCACACCCAGGCCACCCCGCACCACGCCAACCACCGGGCCACCTTCGCCGTGTCACAACGAAGCTTCCTAAGTGATCTGATAAGGCAGTGAGGTCGTTTTCTTGTTGACAGGTACAGGGCCTTGACTGCCATTGGAGCAAGCTTGAAGAAGCTCGCAAGCTTCATCTTCAGCTCCAGGCATTAAGATTCTAGGTCCCTGACTTGCAGGCACCCTTCGCGAACAAATCACGCCTAGCAATTGGAGGCCAAAGCATCTGCAGCCTCTGCGATTGAGCGACGACCTGCTGCGGGCGCGCGCAAGAAGCGGGTGGGACATTTAGTCCCACCTTGGAAGTCTGTGGGCAGGAGGCGCGACATAAATTGAAAAGGTGCATTAGCCTCGTTGCCTCCTGACCACGGGGTGTGGTCCCACTGACCCACCGCCTCGTCCGCGACCCCACTGCCTGTGGACCTGGCTCTGACCCGTATACCCGACTTACCTGTGCACTCCTTGCCCACCACCGCACGCCGGTGGGCCTGGTCCCAGGCGTGCAAACTCGACCAGATAACTGAAGAAGGCTTTGGGAGAGCATTTCCAAGAGCGAAATAGAGAGAGAGAGACGCGGGGAGGGTAGGGGCTAGGTTTTGCTCCTGTGTGTGCGTAGGGAAGAAGAAGAGGAGCAACTGAAGGAGAAGGAAGGACATGGAGGCGTAGCTAAGGAAGAAGAAGAAGGAGGAGGTGTAGCAGAGACCTAGCCACAGGAAGACAAAGAAGAGAAGGAAGAGAGAAAGCAAAGGCAGAAGAAAGAGAGAAACAGGAGTGGAAGAAAGAAGAAGGGGCTGCAGAAGAGAAGACAAAGAAGCCAAGGAGGAAAGCCAAGTGAAGAAGAAAAGAAGAAGAAGTACTGTAGCAATCGCCAGATAAGACGTCTGATTCACAGAATCAGACGTCTGAGAAAGGGAAGACAGAGAAAGACAGGAGAAGAAGGTGTAGCCAAGTAGAAGAAAGAAAAGAAAGAGAGGAGAGAAAGAAGAAAGACATTTATTTTTGGATTTTCTATTTTTAGTTCTCATATACATTAGACTGCATTGATGCCATCTTTTGAGTAATTTGAAACTGTGATTTTGTTTCTAGAATACCAATTTGCTCCTTGAGTTCGACCTCGGAATATTTTGAATTTCGAGTAAATAAAATTGATAATTGTTTTCGCGGTGATTTCAAATATACTACAGCGAATATTTCTTTAAAACACGATCTCGTCGCGTACGAACGACGATTACCAGTCGAGCCCAGTAGTAGTTTTTGTTTTTGTTGTACTTCCTTTTGCTAGTGAGTTTAGACTGTTGTTATCGTTTCTGTTCTGTACTTTGTTCTACTTTACTGTTGTTGTGGTGATATGTACTGTTAGCAGCTTTTGTTTCCTTTACTGCTTGTACTCTTTTACTGTTAGTTACTTAGCATGGTGAATGTGATTTACTTTCCAGCTTTTTGGTTATTTCTTGTTGGACGACTGGGTCTTGGGATTAGTCGAGTTGAGCCGATCTCGTGTCCTATAAGGATTCGGGAACCGGGTGGTAACATTTACTTTTAAGACGTCTGATTCTATATTTTTACTCCAATAATGTCTTTTTAAGCTTAAATGATGTAATAAGGCACTTATATTCATTTGAATTTCTTTTTTTTGCCTTAATCTTTTGTAAATGAGATGAAATTAGTGAAATAAACATGTTCACTTACTTTTAATAACAATTCACATGTGTAAATATGTTTTTCTTTATGAAATTTTGCATCATATCTTTTAATTGAATATCATTTATGCAAGATTTATATTCTTAAAATAATCTAATTATAATTCCAATTGATTAAGTAATTAGTAATTTATGCTTAAGATTTAATGGTGAATTGAATTAAGTTATGCCTTCCAGTGAATGACCTAGACTCAACCAATTAAAAAGAATTAAAATATAAAATGTTAGGTTAGCTTGACCCTATACTACTAAATCAAAATCAATTCAAGTTAACCTAAGTTACTTTCTCTTTCACGTAATTAAGCCTAATTAACTTAATTAACTGTGTTGAGAAAATTAACTACCACCACCTCAAGCATTGCAAATATTCATGTATTCTTCACACATGGTAGAAAATATTTTCTTAAGATCTAATCCTATCATACAGCTATCAATCCTCAATGGCTAATATTATTCTTGATATCTCTATATCATTGAGATGAGAACGAAGATTAGAACATTGCCAAAAGGTCTATCTTCTTCTCCTTTTACCTTGGATCTAATCAGGACCCTATAATCACATGTAGAATTCATCATTCGAAATATACATGGAGTAAGCTTATGCTTGCAATCTATCACACACACCTATCTAATAGATTTATGCAATTCTTTCGAGAGATCATGTGCCTCTTATCTGTTCTTACAAACATCAACTTTCCAGTATCAATACGAAGGTGGGTGCATTAACATAATGGCCCACCAAATGAATGTGTTCATAAATAGAGACACATATCTATCTTAGGTCTAGGGATAAACCTTCTCCATGACAACTTCGGAGAAGAACTTCTCTATCTCTTA
Source organism: Thalassia testudinum (assembly GCA_037157565.1). Classification (NCBI taxonomy): domain Eukaryota; kingdom Viridiplantae; phylum Streptophyta; class Magnoliopsida; order Alismatales; family Hydrocharitaceae; genus Thalassia; species Thalassia testudinum. The sequence goes on from JAZHRO010000038.1 coordinate 1,963,633, forward strand.
TATCATTAATTCTTTAACTCGACTTGCGTAACAGTTCTCGAATTTCCATTCAAGAACATCAATCAAATAACCTTTAAAGAAGATTGTCATCCAAACTTATATCAAAAACATGATCGAATTGGATGATTTGTTGATATGTTATCGAATCTTTTAAATCGTTTAAATTTCTAAATCAACATACATTGAGTTATTCTATTTGACCAAATACATAACCCTAATTGTACTAAAAGATCCAAGTTACTTAACTAGAAAATAATCAAATTCTTTTATTCCTATAATACATAAAAGAACACAAATAATTCTCTCATAACATACAAAAGCCAACACTATATATGTACACACGTAAGCCTATTTATATTTTTATTAAATTAGAATCCTTATTATCTTGAGGAAGGGACAACTGGCTTGACTCACTTTACGTTTATCGAGCTCAAACTTTGATTTGGACTTAACTCATAAAGTAATTATGTTGACCTAAGTCAAGTCGATCAAATCAAAGCTAAGTTGAACCCATCGAACTTAAGTTTTTTTTTATGGTTCTATGTGACAGCCATTTGGGTGGAGGTCAATATTTAGCGAGAATCTTGGATTCTTGAAAAGGCTTATTTAAAAGTTCCACCTGATTCTGCTTTGGGCATTTCTATATTTAGAAAACTCAGGTTGTATGAATATGATATTACAAACTAAGTTTTTGAGTTTTGGGCTAAAAATTTTGGGTGAAATTTTGGGTTTCTCCCCACCGTTGTGTCACGGTCTTTTCAATGACACTCAACTTTTCGTCTGGAATTTTTCTTTTCTTTTCTTTTTTTTTCTCATTTTTTTTTGCATTTTTCTTTTTCATCCCCCATCTCCTTGAAACCCAACGCCCATGTGCGAAGAGGAGATACCCTCAACATTTTCAATGCACACCAAGTTGGATCCATAATTTCTAACCCAACATTTTCTACCGCCAACTCTTTTTATTTGTAAGTTTTAATATAAAAATTATTATAATCACCTTCATTATAACAATTATTCCAAAAACCTACCAAGGTAGAATTTGAAGATCTGGACATATCATTGGCCACATGGCCCACATGAAGATCAAGGGTTGGGTACTAGTTGTCTTCCAAAGGTGAGTTTGCCATCAATTACTTATGAACATAGGCTCATCAATTGACCTATTAGACTCATTTACATAATCTCGAACTAGAATACTTTAGATCATGATGTGATTTTAAATTTTGACTCCTTAACTTGGGTCAAACTTCCACTAAGGCAAGCAATTCCATCGATGGAACTATACCTGTAGGATATTTAAGTTAAACCCTATAGCTCTAAAACGGTACAGCTCACAAGTTTTATATATAAGGTATCTATGCCAATGATCAGGATCCAACTTCGAAGATTGAGATTCGGTCTCCAACATATATATATATATATATATATATATATATATATATATATATATATATATATATATATATATATATACATGTATTTGGATGATACGTACGTACACAAAATCAATAATCATCATTTATTTGTAATAGTAATAGAAGAGATTTGAACAAATTCAACAAAGGTATAACACGCTCAATTAATTTAATGCATTTCTCAACACAATGAATCAAGTCAAAATAGGTAAAATTATTAATCTAGTGTCCATCTATTGGACTCAGGACTAGAGTTTGTGTCCGGGTTCTCGAATCAGTGGCCATTTCTAGCGGTGGGAACAGAAGGCCCACTCTCTTCTGGGATGCCTGCAGCATTGATGACTCCATGGCCGACTCCAGGACTGGAACCCTCTGGCTTCATTCCTCTAACAATGCTAGCATCATCCATTAATCTATGGCTGATGCCAGGACTTCGGCCAACAGGCTTCATTCCTCCAAGAATGCTCGAAGCATCGATGACTCCGTGACCCGCTCTAGGACTTGGGCCTTCTGGTTTCATTCCTCTAATAATATCAGCATCATCCATTAATCTGTGTCCCATGCTAGGACTTGGGCCAGCAAGCTTCATTCCTCCAAGAATGCCTGAAGCATCGATGACTCCGTGTCCCGCTCCAGGACTTGGGCCTTCTGGCTTCATTCCTCTAATAATACCAGCATCATCCATTAATCTGTGTCCTATGCCAGGACTTGGGCCAGCAGTCTTGATTCCTCCAAGAATGCTCAAAGCATCGATGACTCCATGTCCCGCTCTTGGACTTGGGCCTTCTGGCTTCCTTTCTCCTAGAATGCCCACATGATCTAGCATTAATCCATGGCTTACCCACCTAGGACATGGGACAACTGACTTGATTCCTCCAAGAATATTAACGCCTACGACGTCCGTGAGCCCTTCACCATCTTCCACGAAGGAGGGCTTGAGAGTACCCCAACGAGCACCCAACCTTCTTATTGCCATCACGGAAACAACTAATTCACTACCTACCAAGAAAAGCACCATAAGTTCAAGAAGAAACTTTCCCATCTCTCTCTCTCTTTTAGCTTCTCTCTCTAACGCTAGTGTTGCCCTGAAGTGGCTTGGATCTCAGGTATTAATAAGTTTGCTTAATTTGGATAGCTATCGAGCTTCCCCCCACCCTACACTATATATAGCTTCTCATCATCTGTAGTTGTGGAAGATCGTTGTTGGCAGGCGCTTGAACTGTACGGCGGAAATCAAAATGGAATCCGACCCTCACCTTTTAATAAAATTAAAACGTGATGCCACATGCAAGCAACATCCAAGAGGGACACTAACTGACGATGGACTTTCGTTTGGGATGCCTATTGGCATCCGATTCGACCATCTCATGACGTGAAGGCTCTTTTCGGTGATCGGTCTGAAGAGGATTTTTCAATTGTGGAATTTTTATCAAAATTTTTTTAATCAATTTCTATGTAATTAATTTTAACTATTTCAATCAAATTATAATAATTTTTACTTTCACTTTTATTATTAAAAAAATATCCACTATATCCTCTACTTTCACTTTTAATATTAAATAAATATACATTAGCATTCTTCATTCACACTTATTCTATTAAATAAATACCCGCTAACATCGTATCATTACATCAATTATTTTATTCTTTACTTAATTCTTCCCTTATTTCACCATCTAAATAAATATTTATCTCTACTTATTTCATTTTTACTTATTCCCATAATATTTTACCTCGACTCTAGATGAGCTTGAAGAGAGCAATACATGCTTACATGGAGCCAAGCAATTGGCCAAGCAGGTCTATATTTTGAAGCTTTAGTTTAGAGTAGGGACGTCAACCTGGTATTCTCCAATAGAGAACCAACATGACCCGACTTGATTTGGATGGGTAAAATCCGCTCCATTTAATATTTAGACAAGTTTGGATTTTTGGATGCAAATCCAATCGTATTTGAGTTAAGGTGTGGGGAAAGATACCCTCGAACCTGTATACTCGATATAGATATATTATATATACAAGGCTCTAAACATTTCAAATGTTCTACGACTGCCAAGACTCCTAACTCTATAAATTTCAAACGTCCAAAGATTCCCAAATTCCTGCACTCGGCAACTCATGTGACCAAGCAGCTTGAAAGTGGTCATGAGCTCACGTCTCTCACTTCCAATTTTTCAAATTGCATCTCAACATCAAATTTCATCTCAAGTAGCATTGCAGCGTGATATTTCCTATGCTCTCCTATCTCTTCTGTAGCATCCAAATTCCATCTCAAGTCTCAATGTTAAGACTTGCTCTCCTCTCTCATGTGATTATCTCTACCACGAGATTGTCGTCTGACTCCAAATTTCATCTCAACGTCAGGATAGAACTTCTCTGCTATCCCATGTGATTACTTTTTGTTATAAAATATGAAATATATTTAAACTATTAGTATTTTCTTTTTTCCTAATGATTTTTTTAATTTTATATATCATAAAAAAATGATTGTGTTCAATAAATTTTGATATTGGAATATGTATTTATTCATAAGGTATTTTAAAATGATAGTGCAATATATAAGTCAACATGTTAATACATATATGTTAATTAAATTGGTATCCATTAATCTAATAGGTATGAGATGGATTTTTTCTATTTCTATTTAAAGTGGATATAAAAAATAAATTTATAAATGATAATAATCTGATAATAACAGAATTCGATCCGTTGACATCTCGTACCTCGGCCGAAATTCCCTCTCTTTCTTTGGATTAAGATTTTATCTTGGACCCGACATTTCAGCTTCGTGGAGAATTTTAGACACATCCATAATTTTGCCTTGCTGGATGATCGGCACAAATATATATATTTTTAATTTTAGCTTAAGAAAACGCTTGATACCCAAGTCGAAGACTTGGACGAACGTCCCCTTCTTCCAAAATAAATATCGGGATCTGCAGCAACTAATGACAAAGTGTCTACATTGCAGAAATCCCCTCTTAAAAACTTTTATTACATGTTGCTCAATTTTGAATAAAATTTCTCTTACGGTCATAGCTGAGATTGGAGAAAACCAATCAAGTGGTTATTCCACAAGATGCACCTTTCCCTTGCGTTAAAATGACTTTCTCTGCGAGGTATAAATTTACCGCTCTTTTTATTTCATCAAATGAGGTATAAAGTATAATCAACTAAACTGTAATCTCATCTTATTTCTTAGAAGATTTACCATATATTTTAAACTTATTTCTTAACTTCATACTTATATATTCTAATTCAAATGAAAAGAATTACTTGTCACTTATTTATTCTTTATATCTTATATGTAATTTTTCTATCTCCCTAACCAATTCATCCTCTTAAGCTTTTGAGAAGGGGAATTTTAGCTGCAATGTATAGATTATTACACTTCTTATGTGATCCACTGTGAGTTGGACTATCTATGGCTTCCTTATGAGGGTTTTATCTAAAATCTCATGTTCTCTCCTTACAAAATCATCCAATCATGGACACCAGTTGAGCCCTATCTCTACCTTTTCCCCAATCTTGTAATTGCCCTCAAATGTAGAACTAGTGCACTATCTTGTTACGCATTGTCATGATTGTAAGATACAAAATGATTCATTCAACAAGTGTGTGCAAGGTCAATGCATGATAGATGGCACTAACCACACTCCTGGCTACGCCTCGTTGAACTTGAAGGTGAAGTCTAAGGTCCACCCATATGAGAAAGAAAGGGATTGCAAATCATGATGCGTGAAATAGTCGATTAATACCTTGCAGATTCTCCAAATCCTCCACACCCCTTTGCTGACTCCAAAGACGAACCTATCTGGTCTCCTGCCTCCCTTGGTAATTTCACTATCGCTTCTGCCTACCTTCTAAACTTCACTAATTTCACTCATCTCCCCATTTACTCCACCATTTGGAACCTCAAGCTTCTCCTGCACATGATCCTCCTGGCTTGGAGAATTATCCACGATCGGCTCCCCACAGAGGATCAAATTCAACGGAAGGGTATTTCCTTGGCCTCCAAGTGCTTCTGCCATCCCAGCAACCCCATGGGAGAAAACTTGCACCACCTCCTTCACTTCAGTGACATTTCCTCGAGCATTTCCTCGTGGACTTTTCATCGTGCACCCCTTCACCCTATCTCCCCTGATCGGTTTCTCGACATCCTCAATAGGGCCCACCCTCACAAAGACTCCGAATCCATCAAAGGCTTGATACTCTTCATTTGGTACCACACTTGGTGGGCCAAGAACAAATGCAAGAATGAGGGTTTGACCTTTAGGGAGATTCCTCACTTTCTGGAGCTTAACTGGAGGAAGTTCAAAGTGGCCTCTTAGTTCCTCCGCTTTCGTCCCAATCGATTTGCGCTCTCTTGGGTCCGCCCCTCTGATGAGAGCCTCATCATGAGCCATAACTTGCTCATTTTGACCCAATAAAGAAGATAAAAGCTCCTACATAACCTAGAAGAGGGCCTAATATAAGGAATAAGTGCTCTGGGAAGAAAACATGAAATAAAGGTTAAAACTGCAATTTTACCATTGCAGTACATAAACGGAATTTCTCAGAGGAAAAACATAGGTCAAATGGTCTAAATGAGATAAAAAGTGGGTTGAGTCAATTAGAAATGGGTTCATATGCAATTTAGGAATTAAATGACATTTGGTAACCCTAAAATAGACCTGCTTAAATTAACAAGGTTTCGGTCAGGATAAAAATCAAGTAAACCCTCTAAAAATCATGAAAAAATATCCTCTAGGGTTTAGAACACTTAATTTGGCCTTTGGAACCCAGTTTGACCTAGATCAGGGTCCTAGCTCTTCAATTAACCTAATTTGGGTTTTTACGTAAAATATCCAGTCAAAAGAGGTCAAACCTAAAATCCAACTTCACCATTGGATTCCTTAGGTAAAAATTAGGTTTATACCAAAATTTGGACCTGAGGGGAGGTCATCTTGACCTACTTTGCAATTTAGTACACCCAAATCATAATTTGGTCCCTATCTTTTGAAAATCGTTGCAGAGGGCCCCCTAATTTCCTCGCCACCTTTGCAATCAGGTCCTTCTACCATTGTTGGGGCAGAATCCCTCTCCGACGAGGATTAGAGAGGGAATACTCTCTGATTCCTCAGAGATCCCCGCCTAGAAATGGAAGGGAGATTCTCTGAGGAATTCCCTTCCATCTGAGGCCAATCTTGATCCCTGGTGTGAACCCAATTTCTCGTGCGAATGCACGAGGGATTTGGGTATCCACCCTCTTTCCTTCTCCGGCAAGCCGTCGGAGATGATTGCGCGACCTCCACGCACTAGAAAGCACGGCCCAATGCCTATAAAAGAACATCTAAACCTGGCCGCTCATTTTCAACTCGACCTGGCCGGGGTTCCACCTCCAATTCGTCTCTTCTTTCCCGGCCAGGGAACCCAGCGAGCTCCGGCGAGCTCCCTTTTCCTTCCTCTTCGCTCTGCCACAAAACCAGTGGCAGAGTCATCTTCCTGATTCTCCTCCACGTCGCGCAACACCTGCGCACGCCGCCTCAGCCCCGTCGTCGCCGCTGTCCTCCCCCACTGGGCAGCGTCTTCTCCGACAACAGCAGGTACTGCTGTCCGCCTCTCCATCCCCCTTCATCCCTGTAGTTAGGCTTAAACTATTCTCCTCTATCCCCTCTGTCATTCCCTTCACCTTATTTCATCAATCGACCCTCGACCGTCGCTGACCACCCTCATCTTCCACGTCATCGGCCGACCTTTGGCGAGTCGCCCCCATCATTCCGCCTCTCCACACGCCTCGCCAACCGTCTCATAAGCTCCGCCTCACCACAAGGAACAACCTCCGCCCATCCACCATCCCTCTACGCCTCCACCATAGCCCTCTGAACACCCCCACACTTCCGGTCACAGGACGACCTAGGCACGCACGCCTAGGTCGTCCCACGACCTGCGGCACCATGCACCACCTTCGCCGTGCCACGACGAAGGTCCCCAGTTGGTCTGATTGAGCCGAGAGGCTTGTTTTGTGTGTGACAGTATTCCAGCCCCTGTCGCCATTGACGGTGACGCAGAGCAGCTCCAGGCTTCAGCAGCTCCAAGCTTCAGGTGCAGTGGACTCGGGCAAGCAGTGCGCAGCTATTTGGTGCAGCAAGGAGCGCAGCGAAGTCCGCAGCCTTGGCAATCGAAGAAGGTCTTCTGCGGGTGCGGGCGAGAGCGGGGCAGGACTAATAGTCCCACATCGGCGAAATGCAAAGCGCAGGTATGATATAAAGTGAATTTGTGTTATCTTCTCGTTGCCTCCGAATGCACAGGGGTGAGGTCCCTCACCTAACGCACGCTCGCCTCATCCGCGGTTTCACCTCGCGGATCTGGTGGGCTCCGACCAGACCTCATCTGAGCACACCTCACGCAACACCCACTCGCCGGTGCGCCTGGTCCTGGGTGCGAAATCCGACCCGATTACCCGCGGCTCTGGGAGAGCATCCTTGAGCGAATTGCAGAGAGAGAGAGAGACGTTCGGGTAGAGGGAAAGGGGTAGGTTTTGCTTCCCCGTTGTACAGGCAGGCCGGGCGTTGAAGAGAAGAAACTTAGTTGAAGAAGAGAAGAGAAGGAAGAAGAAGAGGCTGAGCAAGGCAGAGAAGAGAAGGAAGAAAGAAGGACTGCAGAAGGAAAAAGAGAAGAAAGACTGCAGAGACAAAGAAGCCTTCGCAGAAGAGAGAAGAGAAAGAAGAAGAGAGGCCAAGACAGAAGACCAAGGAAGAAGAAGAGACTGTAGAGAAAGAAGCAAGGTAAAAGAGACTGCAGAAGAAGAAAGAAAGCAAGATCAGAAGAAGAAGAATAATAAAAGAAGGGAAAACACTTTTAAGACGTCTGATCTTGTGATCAGACGTCCAATTTTACTCTTTTGTCCTAATTACTTTTTAACTGCATACATTCATATTTGAATTAAAGTTTTGAGTAAATTAGAGTGTTCAATTACATTTGAGATTAGTAGTAAATTCCAATTGCTCCCTGTGTTCGACCTCGGATACTCCGATTTTCGAGTAATAAAATCTTTATTTGTTTTGAACGCTTTTTCGGCTATACTACAACATGACATTCTTTAAACCCGATCAAGAGCGTTCGAACACCCTCTCTGGGGTGCAAGATTAACTTCTCTGTCTACTCCTCCAATCCATTCTCCTGTATCACTTAGGTAGCTCGTGATGCGATGGGTAATTTCTCTACAGCTGTCACGGCTAAAATTCAGGCCCTTAACTGCGACTTAGCTATTCTCAGCGCCATCCATCACTCCCTTGATTTTTGGACCCATAGAAGCATCCCTACTATCTTAGAGGTTAATTCCGCGTTTGTAATTACCCATCACACTTTTAGCTTTTTAAGACGACTGGAGTCTTAGTCAGATGTCCGCCTAGACGTCTGGACCCTTTCCCGGACGTCTAAAAATAAAATTTTTGTACGCACACTACGCCCTACACGTGGGCAACACGCAGGACCCTCTTCTCCTCTCTCCCTTCCCTTTCTTCCCCAAACCCTAACCCCCCACGCCTTCTATATATGCCAGCCCCCCTCCTATCTCCTCTCCACTCCACACACCAGCCACCACCACCACTTTCAGTGCCGTGCGAGGGAGAGCGAGAGGGGGGTGAGCGGAGGAGAGCGCGGGAGGAGGAGGAGGCCGAGGCCGGAGGAGCTTCGATGGAAGCTCGGTGGAGCTCGCACGACCGTCGTTGGCACGTGTGGGAGGAGGAGGGAGCTCGGGGAGGTGGTCTCCCGGCCCTCTGCAGCGGCTGGAGCTACGGAGGCACGAGGTGGAGCGAGCAGAGAGCGCTGGAAGGAGTTCCTGATACTGGAAGTTTTCCAGTATCAGACGTCTGGTGGGGTACCTTGATGTTTGGAGCTAAGGCCAGATGTCTGAAAGCTCATTTATCGCAAAGGTACGTATCTCCCTACGCCATGCATATCGCAGCGCAGGGGTATATGTCGATTGATCCGCACCTGCGACGTAGTACGCAGGTGCAGCCTTGGGAAGGAGCGCAGAACACTTTCCCACGCACTTTTAGACATCTGATCAGATCACCAGACGTCCGAAGGTGCATCCAGATGACCAGAGGCATTGTCCGACATCTGGAACTGCCTTCAGACGATTGCAGAGAAGGCCTGGATGTTTGAGGATACCGTAAGGTCTTAAGGTAAGGATCTGGCACCTTTTAAGATGTCTGGAATTATCCCCAGATGTCTGATTTTGAATAGTAGGCACGTTTTTTACCCGTTTGGGGTCTGATCGGGGTCCGTTTTACGTAAACGAAATACCTGTATTTTCCTCGCGAGTTTCTCTACGTACCAGAGTCCTTTGTACACTGTTCTGAACTCACATTTTGTGATGTATTCCCTGGTATAGGGTTTGAGTTTGCTGTGTGTTTGGGGCTCGTAGAGACGCCTGGGTCTGCGGTTCGAGCCCCCATTACTCCCGTGTTGTCTGGTAGAGTGGTTATTTCTGTTAACAATATTCAAATAAGAATGTGATTGTGGAAATAGCCGAATGGAACCCTAAGATGTGGCATGAACCCTAGGATAGAGAAATGAATGAACCATTTGTGTTGTATAATGTACTTGCATGCATGATTGAGATAAACTGCTAGCAAATGCCTGTATTATAATTGTAAGTTTCTTGTTAGAATATGAGCTACCTGTAATTAATGAACAATTACCTGTGAAATCACTAATTGCATGTATCGAATTATGGAAACACGAGCTGCCTGTATATGCATGAGATAAATTGTGAATGGTGAAATCTGGATCGGAATAAATGATGTGAACATGAGCATGAACCCTACGGGGAATTAAGAGTAGAACTCTTGTGGAAGGATGGAACCCTAGACTGTAGACGGGAAGTGTGCTGGCCTTTGAGTACGTGGTTCTAAGGAGAGCAACTGTCCCCTTTTTGTGTAGAGCGGAGCTAGCCTCCCTTGGGTTAAGACCCGGGGTTAGGATTGGCCACTCTACACCAACTCCTGTTGGCCCTCGTGTACGCGATACCGAGGCAAGCTACTAGTGTAGGGAGAGAGCTAGCCACCCCACGGGACCCGGGATTCAGCTAGCCACCCTACACTGACTTGTTAGGCCCTCTAGGCAAACCGGGGTAGTCAGACGAGGGTGCACGGACTGTGGAGGAGCGAGACCTTTGTTTGGTTATGAGGGGCAAGACCTCTGTTCTGAGAGGACAAGGTCCTATATTGTTCCGTGCTGTATTTTGGACATACCAGCTAGTGGAAACGACTAACCGCGTGTCAGTGCGGGGTAGCTACCCGTGCACCTATCATGCGTGCCGTAGTCACTGCTATATCTTGACAGTAACCTCGGGGTGGTTGACTGGGTGTAGGACTACCACGGGAGACTCTCCAGGCTAGGAGAGTACCATGTGTACCTTCTACTTTACGGAAATGACTGCAATCAAGATCGTTCCCACGAGGAACATGCAAGATCAAGAATATCTGGATGTTTGAAAGAAATGGGTGAAACGGAAATACATATAAAACAGATAAATAGAAATAAGAATTAAACCTGTTGCTTTTTACTGTTTTTAGATAATATAGATACCATTCCACTCAGCATTCATTGACTCTGTCTTTTCATAATACTGTTTAGGACCAGGAGTTGAGCAGGCTGAGCTTCCGGCTGCGATGGGTGCTGGGCCCAGTCGAGCCTAGTCGTAGTTTTCCAACACTTTCTTTTCGTTCCTTTACTGTTGTAGTAAGTATTGGACCTTTAGTTACTGTTTGTCTCTACTGTTTACCTCAATTTTCCGTTGTTTTTGTTATTGTGGTGGTATGTACTGAAACCGCAGATTTACTTTCCTTTACTGCTTTGTACGTTTCTTTTGCTTAGTTATATTGCATATGTGAATGTGGTTTACTTTCTTGCTTTTGGTTATTTCTTCCTGTACGATTGAGTCTTGGGATTAGTCGAGGTGAGTCGGACTTAGGTCTTGTAGGAATCCGGGAATTGGGTCATAAAAGCATTAATTCACTTTTGGTGGAAAGGCAAGCTCAAAGTTCCCTGGAGGGCTCGGTGGCACTATAACCAGGCCGTTCCTCGCATGAACCACTACATGTCGTTGCATTACATTCACCCTAGTGTGAATAGCCTGGCGAACTTTATTGCCTCTTCGGCAAAAGTGTCTTGGAGTTTCATCAATCTGGACCGTCTTGACCCCAGAGCTAAAGGTATTATTAGGTTGGACAAAATTCACTTCCTTTATGTCATTGGGTGACTTTTGGTGCGCCCTGCTCTATTTTCTCTCATGTTGCTGGTTTTTGTACTTGGCCACGAATTGTGGTCCTCTTTTTGTGTAGCTGGTTGGTTTTAGCCTAGTCTTCCTGCCATTATTTGTTGCCTCTAGGGAGAGGGGGATGAATAAAATCTACTTCTGTTTTTGTTTAAAAAATAATAATAATACCTTGCATATTCAAATTCTTCCATGGCATGCTATAAGTACCAATTTCAAGCCACTCAAGAGCTCGTAGTTGTGGATCCTCTAGGTGCTAATTTACATGAGGGGTTAGGAAATTAGTGTTTAAAAAAGTAAAATTAGTGTTAACTTTCATGTCTGTTTACTTGTAGGATAATATTAACATCAGCTTCTATTTACTTGAATTAGTGTTAAGCTATTGTGTTAACTCTTGTGGTGTTTTCTTGGACTAATGTTAACAACAATTTTTTAGGAATAAATTTCGGGTGTAAATGAGTTACGAAGTTAACACCTGTTTTACTAACACATCTCAGAACTGGTGTTAGCAAAACCAATGTTAAGGGCCCTTAACTTGAGTTTTCACCATTCGGGTTAAACCCTCTTTTAAAGGGTTAACTTGCCAAGTAAACTAGCCCTAAATTGAGTTTCTCCTAAGAATGCACGGATTTGATAATTGATTCATGTAGCAGATTATCCAAACCACATCTAGTATCATTTATCCTCCTTTATTATGATCCTCTATGTATTGTTGATTGTAAGAATGTTTGCAAGTAAAAGGTCACTTATAATTTACAAAACCTGACTTGCAAGTTATAAAGCTAACTTGTAATTTCTAGAGTGATGTTTTTATAAATTCTTCATTAAGATGCCCATCAAAGCAATTCCTCTTTTTCAAAAGAATTTTGGATGCATCATATTCAAAAAATAGACTTTCAATCACTATGGTTGGATTTATTATTTGAAAACCTATATGTATTCAAATGTGTTATTTGAATCTAATACTCACCGGATAACCTCTCTATACATATATAGATACACATGTTTGTATGTATCGATCTATGTGAAAAGGATGGGTCGTATCGAGCCTTTTTGAAACGTCGCGGAAGCATGAAAATTAGACATTTTAAAAGTTTTGAATAAAAAATGGGATCGATGACAAAATCCAACCAAGAAACAGAAGTGAAATAAAATATCCTAAATCAGAATCAAATGGGAGGAACTATTTTCCTCCCATTCTGAGATCCCAAGAGTAAAAGTGATTATCCATTTTCCCCCCTTTTCGGGATTCCATGAGTATAAGTGATTATCCCTTGCAGGTCGTGTTGCACAGTACCGCACGTGTGGTGCCTCCTCAAATAAATCTTGACAATTCCCTTCCCCTTTTATGCGACGGGCAGTTGAGACCCTCGTGTCGTGGATAGTCAATCCTGAATGGAGATATGCAAGTACTTCGCAATCCTGGAGCACCCCTTCACCGAAATCCTTGAATCAACACCAAGAGATTCTTAAAAAGGATCAAGAGTGCAACGATACTAGTTGGTCAACCAAAAAATATTTTCGATTGACTAGCTAGCGAAGGGAATTGGCGTGGTCCAAGACCTGCTCTTAATGCTTCCTACTTCGAGCAATCGGTTAGTCGATGAGATGCCTAGTCGACTTAAGGCGTTGGAACCAATGGGTGTTCTAGACGAAATTTATTTGAGATTTGATTAATGGCCTTAGGGTTACATGAGAGATATTTATGGGGTTTTCGAGGCTAAACTGGAGTAGATGGTGACCCGTGGATCCCCATTTAAGGGTAATGATCTAATTCTAATTTAGAGATTTTACAAAATAATGTCATAACAACTTTTATTTTATTTTTTATCTAGTCCACAAAAAAACTTACTTGTAATTCAACAGTTTAATTCTTTACCTAATTATATTAGGTACAATTAAATCTCAAGTTATTTACATTTATGAAACTCAAACTTTGATTTTAACTCATAAAGCAATTGTGTTGACCTATGTCAAGCTGATCAAATCAAAGCTAAGTTGAGTCCATCGAGCTCAGGTTTTTTTTATGGCTCTATGTGACAGCCTTTTGGGTGAAGGTCAGTATTTAGCGAGAATCTTAGATTCTTGAAAAGACTTATTTAAAAGCCCCGCCTGATTCTATTTTCGGTATTTCTATATTTGGAAAACTCAGGTTGTATGAATACGATATTACAAACTAAGTTTTTGAGTTTCGGGCTAAAAAGTTTTGGTAAAATACTGTTATTTTTTTTTATGTAAGGGTCCCAATCTACGTGATCGTGACCCAAACTCTAGATTTGTGGCCTTTTAATTCTCAATCTTAACGACGTTTGACATTCTTTTACTGACGTTTGACGGGTTTCTCCCCCACACCGTTATGTCACATTATTTTCAATGACACTTAGCTTTCCGCCTGAAATTTTCCTTTTCTTTCCTTGTTCTCATTTTTCTTTTTTATCCCCATCTCCTTGAAACCCAACGCCCATGTGCCGAAGGGGAGATACCCTCTACATTTTCAATGCAGACCAAGTTGGATCCATAATTTCTAACCCAACATTTTCTACCGCCAACTCTTTTCATTTGTAAGTTTTAATATAAAAATTATTATAATCACCTTCATTATAACAATTATTCCAAGAACCTACCAAGGTGGAACTTCAAGATATGGACATATCATTGGCCACATGGCTCACATGAAGATCAAGGGTTGGGTATTAGTTGTCTTCCAAAGGTGAGTTTGCCACTAATTACCTATGAATGTCGGTTCGTCAATCGACGTATTAGATTCCTTTACATAATCTCAAATTAGAATACTTTAGATAACGATGTGATTTTAAATTTTGATTCCTCAACTTGGGTAAAACTTCCACTAAGGCCAACAAATCCATTGATGGAGCAATACCCGTAGGATATTTAAGTTAAATCCTACAGTAGTAAAATGGTATGTACCCGACTACAATTTTTACGAGATTATACGTGCAACTCACAAGTTTTATACATTGGGGTATCTATGCCAATAAATTCAGGATCCAACTACGAAGATAAAGCTTCGCTCTCACACACACATATATATATATATATTCATGGTACGTATATACACAAAATCAATAATCATCATTTATTTGTCATAGTAATAGAAGTGATTCGAACAAGTGGAATAGAGGTATATCACGTTTAATTAAATTAATGTATTTCAATCAAGTCAAAATAGATAAAAATATTAATCTAGCATCAATCTATTGGACTCAGGACCAGAGTTCGTGTCTAGGTTCTCGAATCAATGGCCATCTCAAGAGGTGGGAACAGAAGGCCCACTCTCTTCTGGGATGCCTGCAGCATCGATGACTCCATGGCCGACTCCAGGATTGGAACCCTTTGGCTTCATTCCTTTAACACTGCTAGCATCATCCATTAATCTATGGCCGATGCCAGGACTTGGGCCAGTAGGCTTCATTCCTCCAAGGATGCCCGAAGCATCGATGACTCTGTGTCCCGCTCCAGGACTTGGGCCTTCTGGTTTCATTCCTCTAATAATATCAGTATCATCCATTAATCCGTGTCCTATGCCAGGACTTGGGCCAGCAGTCTTGACTCCTCCAAGAATGCGCGAAGCATCGATGACTCCATGTCCCACTCTTGGACTTGGGCCTTCTAGCTTCCTTTCTCCTAGAATGCCCACATGATCTAGCATTAATCCATGGCTTACCCACCTAGGACATGGGACAACTGACTTGATTCCTCCGAGAATATTAACGCCTACGACGTCCGTGAGCCCTACACCATCTTCCACGATGGAGGGCTTGAGAGTACCCCAACGAGCACCCAACCTTCTTATTGCCATCACGGAAACAACTAATTCACTGCCTACCAAGAAAAGCACCATAAGCTCAAGAAGAAACCTTCCCATCTCTCTCTCTCTCTTTTAGCTTCTCTCTCTAACGCTCGTGTTGCCCTGAAGTGGCTTGGATCTCAGGTATTAATAAGTTTGCTTAATTTGGATAGCTATCGAGCTTCCCCCCCCTACACTATATATAGCTTCTCATCATCTGCAATTGTGGAAGATCATTGTTGGCAGGCGCTTGAACTGTATGGCGGAATCCAAAATGGAATCCGACCCTCACCTTTTAATAAAATTAAAACGTGATGTCGCATGCAGGAAACATCCAGGAGAGACATTAACAGACGATGGACTTTCGTTTGAGACGCCAATTGGCATCCGATTCGGCCATCTCATGACGTGAAGGCCCTTTTTGGTGATGAGTCCCAAGAGGATTTTTCAATTGTGGGATTTCTATCGAGATTTTTTTAATCACTTTAACACATATTTCTACGTAATTAATTTAAATTATTTCAATCAACTTATAATAATTTTTACTTTCACTCCTATTATTAAAAAATATATAATACATCGTCTACTTTTATTTTTAATATTAAATAAATATACATTAATATTCTCTACTTCATGATATCATTAATATTAAATATCTCACACTTATTCTATTAAATAAAAATATACTGACATCGTATCATTACATCAATTATTTTATTTTCTACTTCATTCTTTCCTTATTTTACCATCTAAATAAATATTTATCTCTACTTATTTCATTTTTACTTATTCCTATAATATTTTACCTCCACTCTAGACGAGCTTGAAGAGAGCAATACGTGCTTACATGAAACCAAGCAATTAGTCAAGCAGGCCCATATTTTGAAGCCTTAGTCCAGAGTAGGGATGCCTATTCTCCAACGAAGAACCAACATGACCCGACTTGATTTGGTTGGGTAAAATCCACTCCATTTAATATTTAGGTAGGTTCGGGTTTTTGGATGCAAATCCAACCGTGTTTGAGTTAAGGTGTGGGGAAAGATATCCTTGAACCTGTATACTCGATATAGATATATTATATATACAAGGCTCTAAACATTTCAAATGTTCTACGACTGCCAAGACACCTAACTCTAGAAATTGCAAATGTCCAAAAACTCCCAACTTCCTACATTCGGCAACTCATGTGACCAAGCAGCTTGAAAGTGGTCATGAACTCACTTCTCTCAGACTTTCAATTTTTCAAATTGCATCTCAACATCAAATTTTATCTCAAGTAATGTTGCAGCGTGATGTTTCCTATCCTTTCCCGTCTCTTCTGTAGCATCCAAATTCCATCTCAAGTCTCAACGTTAAGACTTGCTCTCCTCTCTCATGTGATTATCTCCACCACGAGATTGTCGTCTGACTCCAAATTTCATCTCAACATCAGGATAGAACTTCTCTACTATCCCATGCGATTACTTTTTATTATAAAATATGAAATATGTTTAGAATATTAGTATTTTCTTTTTTCTTAATGATAATTTTTTATTTTACATATCCTCAAAAAATTGATTGTGTTCGAAAAATTTTGATATTAAAATATGCTTTTGTTCTTATGGTATTTTAAAATGATAGTACAATATATTAGTCAACATGTTAATACATACATGTTAATTAAATGGGTATCCATTCATCTAATAGGTATGAGATAGATTTTCCCTAATTCTATTTAAAGTAGATATAAAAGATAAATTTATAAATGAGAATAACTTGATAATAACAAAATTCAATCCGTTGACATCCCGTACTTCAGCTAAGATTCCCTCTCTTTCTTTCGATTAAGATTTTATCTTGGACCCGATATTTCAACTTCTTGGAGAATTTTAGACACATCCATAATTTTGCCTCGCTGGATAATCGGCTCAAATATGCTATTTTTTAATTTTAGCTTAAGACAACCCTTGATACCCAAGTCAAAGACTTGGACGAACGTCCTCTTCTTCCAAAATAAATATCGAGATCGGACGTAACTAATGACAAAGTGTCTATATTGTAGGAATCCCCTCTTGAAAACTTTTATTACATCTTAATTTTGAGTAAAATTTCTCTTTTGGTCTTAGCTGAGATTGAAAAAAACCAATCAAGTGGTTATTTCGCAGGATGCACCTTTCCCTTCTGTTAAAATGACTTTCTTTGCAAGGTGATATAAATTTACCGCTCTTTTTATTTCATCAAATGAGGTATAATGTATAATCAACTAAACGGCAATCTCATCTTATTTTCTAAAAAAATTATCATATATTTTAAACTTATTTCTTAATTTCTTACTTATATATTCTAATTCAGATGAAAAGAATTATTTGTCACTTATTTATTCTTTATATTTTATATGTAATTTTTTTATCTCCCTAACCAATTCATCCTCTTAAGCTTTTGAAAAGGGGAATTTTAGCTGCAATGTATAGATTATTACACTTCTTACGTGGTCCACTGTGAGTTGGACTATCTATGATTTCCTTACAAGGGTTTTATCTAAAATCTCATGTTCTCTTCTAACAGAATCATCCAATAATGGACACTAGTTGAGCCCTATCTCTAACTTTTCCCCAATCTTGTAATTGCCCTCAAATGTAGAATTAGTACACTATCTTGCTACGCATTGTCATGATTGTAAGATACAAAATGATTCATTCAACAAACATGTGCAGGGTCAATGCATGATATTTGGCACTAACCACACTCCTGGCTACGCCTCGTTGAACTTGAAGGTGAAGTCTAAGGTCCACCCATATGAGAAAGAAAGGGATTACAAATCATGATGGGTGAAAGAGTCGATTAATACCTTGCAGATTCTCCAAATCCTCCACACCCCGTTGCTGACTCCAAAGACGAACCTATCTGGTCTCCTTCCTCCCTTGGTAATTTCACTATCGCTTCTGCCTACCTTCTAAACTTCACTAATTTTACTCATCTCCCCATTTACTCCACCATTTGGAACCTCAAGCTTTTGCACATGACCCTCCTGGCTTGGAGAATTATCCACAATCGGCTCCCCATGGAGGATCAAATTCAACGGAAGGGTATTTCCTTGGCTTCCAAGTGCTTCTGCTTGGAGTCAAGTGATGGCCTGTACTATGACTTCCAACTGTCGGTCATGATGCTGGCCCTGCTTACTGATCTGCATTTGTAAGAGAGTCATAGGATCCAGATTTTGTTCATCGATCTCCTCTTCCTCATGATGACTAGCCATTGTAGAGGGTTTAGAGTCAGATCCTGGATAAATATGTCTTCTCCTAGGATTTCCTTCTAATGATGGTAGCAAATCAGGATTTTGAGATCTTCTACCTTGCATGTACCAGAAGAATGTCTGTAGATGAGGAGAAGATAGATGAGAGAAACCCCGCTCGCTCAATGCAAGCAATCAAACTGGTCCTTAAAGTGTCAACTCTAATTAGACCTGATCCTGGCTTCCCAAAACATGACTGGGTTAGATCAACCCTTGAATTACTTGGCTAGCTAAAAAGAGTGGGACCCCTTAGGACGCCCCGCATAGCGGGACACCACTAAAGGTTAACGTGGTTACCGCATTGACCTTTCTTATCACTAGTGGGTCTAAGTAGATAAGGCCTTGACCTTAGCCCAATCTAGTTTCAAGTTTTCAAGTCTATTAGTCCTACCTAAGGAATGCCTACTCAATTTTAGGTCTGGGTTTGATGTGTTTTTGGAATATGATGGGCATTAGGGGGGTGTTTGCCCTTAAAATTGATTTTGAAATGTGTGAAGTGCTCAAGTAAACAGGGTTCACAAGCAATTTCTTATGATGAAGTCTTTTAAGATTCAAATGTTTGTGTTGATGAATTTTAGGGTTCACTTGATTAAATAATTTCAATCAAGGTTCCAATGAGGCACACAAAGAGTTTTGTAAATCTCAATTTGTTTGATAGATTTCCCTTAAATATGGAAATGCAAGTGTGCTCTATCCTTAGCATGAAACCCTAAGCACAGATAGTTCTAAATGATTCTTTTAGGTCCAAATTGATGAGTGGTGAGACCCAAGAAATGAAATCAATTGGTCCTTATTTCACCACTAACTATGCTCTCACAAAATATTTTTTTAAGAATTTTAATGCATGTTTGTATTTTTTTCAGATTTAAACTGTACTGGGGGTTTTGGAGTCTGTTTTAACCCCTAGTTCGTGATTAGAAAATTCGTGCAATTAAACGAGCAAGAAATATTTTTCTCAGATTTTTATAAAATTCTTGACTTTGTCATAAATTCCGTGCCACAAATTTCACTTCAATTGAAGTTGTATAAAAATTCTTATGATATTTTGAACTCTGAAAAATAAGAAACAATAATCGAATTGATAATAGATTAGTATGAGAATTTTTAAAAATTTTATATAACTTCGATTTGTGTGAATTTTGGATATGTTATTACTGACTTTGAAATCTATATCTAGTAACAATTCAAGAATTTTTGGACACACATATCTCTAGAAATTTAATTTTTAAGATAAAATTTTATTTCTGCCCGAAAATGAAGAGAGAATTTTTTTTTTAAACAAGAAAATTCTAACTAATCCTAGTGTTCAAGAAAATCCTAAACTTTTTAAATCTAACTAACCTAACCTACGGGTACTTACTTAAGATTCGAACCTGCACTTTCTTCGCTGTCGTGTTTAGTTCAGATTTCTTCATTTTTTGCACATACGAAATTAATGAAAAATGTAGCGAGTTAGAAAATCTCGAATACGCATCAAAGAAATCTTCAAAAATTTTCGTTGTCTCCTCGGCAACGGCACCAATTTGTTTGGCATGTAATTCGCATTTTAAAAGTTATTTAGTTGTACTATAGTACGAAAATACGTCGACAAATAAATTTATAAAACTCCGGTGAGTACCGGATCGTTCGCAGGGAGGCAATCTCAATTTATATAGAGGCTTTTCAATAAAACTAATTCTAACTATAAAAATATATGTATATATGTATAAAGCAGATATCCAGAGAATTATAATTTTATTGTAAATATATAAAGTTCTTCACAGTAGAAAATGCTAATAGAGACAGATAGATAGATAGAAAGAGAGAGATATATAGATAAAAGGAGGTAGAGAGACGCCGCCGCTTGTGGGATGCTTGTGCAAGACGTGACAGCGGCTCAGATCCAGAGCGTTGGGACGGAGAATTGCAGAGAAGACGGTAGAAGACATCTGGAGTTGATGGGAGAGAGAGATGCTTCAATTGAGGAATCTTAGGTCTTCTTTTATAGCTTTGATGGAGGACAAAAAGGGTATTTTGACCTTAAAATCGTCCAACAACTCTTATTTTGTGGGGGGCTATGATTTGGCCTCAAAATACCTTCATTTGCGCCTAAAACGCTTAGATTCACTCTGGTGGTGACACGTGGCAGTCGCTGCATCGTCGATCTTCAATCGTGCGACTCTGATTCCTCCTTACGTGCGTGCTTATCTTATCTCATCGCTCGCCTTCAAAACCCTCCTCAACGTCAGCTGTCTAATTGTAACAAGCGCCGCTGCCTTAACGTCGAAGCGTGTGAGATCGCGCTTTCATAATAGAAAATGCTATTAGAGACAGATAGATAGATAGATAGAGAGAGAGATAGATAGAAGGAGGCAGAGAGACGATGTCGCTTGTGGGATGCTTGTGCGAGATGCGACAGCACCTCAGATCTAGAGCATCGGGACGAAGAATTGTAGAGAAGATGGTAGAAGGGATCTGGAGTTGGTGAGAGAGATAGATGCTTCAACTGGGGGGCCCTGAGTCTTCTTTTAAAGTTTTGATGCAGGGCAAAAAGGGTATTTTGACTTTAAAATCGTCCAACAACTCTTATTTTGATGGGGGGCTCTAATTTGGCCTCAAAATACCTTCATTTGCACGTAAAACGCTCGGATTCGCTCTAGTGGAGACACATGCCAGCCGCTGCGTCGTCAATTTTCAATAGCGCGATTCTGATTCCTCTCCACGCACGTGCTTATCTTCTTCGCTCACTGCTCACCTTCAAAACCTGCCTTAACGTCAGTCGTCCAATCGTAACAAGCACCGATGCCTTAGCATCAAAGCAAGTGCATGAGATCGCGCTTCCGCCCACAGCTCTCTCTCATCGCACCACGTGGCCTGACAATCGTGCAATTGCACCCGCATGCTCGCACAACCAACGCCAGTTCCATTTCGCACAGCGTATGGCTCGAATGCACGTCACTCGCTTCCACGCAGGTGCGCGAGCCAATGCGCTCCGTGAACCTTTTGTTATATGTACTTTTTATTTATATTTATGCTTATCTAGTCTGGGCGGGCGATTTGGTGCGCTCGTGGCCGTTGGATGGAGATCCAATGGCCCACATCGTGCAGTGCGGCCTTCCTAGATGGGACAGTGGTGAGGGAGCGGCTGTGATTGCGCCACATGGCGTCATCATGGCCTTCCATCTTCTTTTCTTTGTATCTGGTGCTGTAGACCTCCAATCGAGTTGATTTTTGCGTCGTTGGACTATGATCGTCGATTCGAATCCATCCATTTGGTTAGATTCTTCATCTGAGGCTCGGATCTTTATCCTTCAGCTCCATGATCTCCATTCTTTTATGGACTACACACGATGCTCTGGTTGTCTGATCAGGATGATTTCGGAACCAATGGACTCCCCACGTCGTTCTGATCAGTTCTGCCCAGTCTGATTTAACATCCGTGGTTTCAAATCATCTACGATTAAAATCATCTCTCTTTTATGTCATAAAATGACGATATTATCTATATGACTAATAAACTAAGTATTGTGCAAATTACGATGCATATGAATACATTATTCCTAAGTTATGCTAGAATCTAGCTTAATTCAAGTGATTTAGGTTGCATGATTGCTATGCAATCACCCCCCCATGCCTAAAACTTGCTAGTCCCTCAAAAATTCTTGACTAAATGCAAAGTGGTCCAGCATGCGTAATTTTTATCAAGAGTTTGGCTAGAGGTTTATGTCTTTTGTTTTTATCCAAAGTTTTAGTAATCCAGATAATCGTGATTGTGTTTTGTTGTAGCCTATGCAATGGATCCACGTTAAAAGTCAATCCACATCTAAAGCTCGTACTTGATCCTTAGTAAAAATCTATTGGGATAGGCAAACTTCTCCCCTCGGGGTTATAAGGTAACTTGTATATTCAGCCTCGGCTTTTGGGTTAGGTAGAAGATTTTTGAGTCAAGTGGATTTATTTTTGAGTCAAGTGGATAGACTAGTACTTTAGAACCCAGATTTCCAGATTATTAAATAATTCAACTCAGAGAGAGGCGAGAAACTGTGCTCTCTTTAGTTCCTTTGTACTCATTCTCTCTCTTTCTTTTTCTTCCTTTTTCTTTTTCTTTTTCTTTTCTTTCTTTCTGAGCTCACAATCTCACCAGATTTATTAGTATATTTGGTGGTCTCTCCTGGCACTAACACTTTGATTAGGTTCTGATAACTCTATAATATGTTATTACACATTTTCGAGGGAAATTTCCCACCTCTTCGCCCCGGGAACTCGTCCATCAACTTGTGTTGTCAATCCGCTCCTAAGCTAGATCTTCGAGATGACTTTTCATAATATAACACTTTTGGAATGATTTTTCTTTATTAAGCGCATTGAACCAGACTAAGTGTGTGATTTTGGGTGCTTAGGTTACCAAGTTCTCTAAACCAAAGGGCAGGCAACGGGGACGAATAATCCCTGAGCCTTAGACCTACTACATCAGCCTCGCACTTTTATCCTCTTTTTTTTAGATGAAACCCCTCCATGCATTGATTTCACAACCTTTTGCACTTTAATACCCCCATGCCTACTATTTGCAGTGTCTTCATTGTAAATTAGGTGGGTTTGAGTTCAATCCAGATCGTACATTAGAATAGGTGGGTGGTGAACGGGTCGGAATGACTGTTGCGAACGATTTCAAGTTTTGATACATGTACCAAAGGTGGAGTCGATTATTCTAATGGACGAACCTTAAAGTGCAAAATAAATTTAGCAAAAGGATATGTCAGGAAGGTTTCAGGTTTTTCAAAAAATAACGGGTTGCCTTTCGTTAAGCACTAAGTTTAACGCCATCAGCTGGGCGCAATGAAGCTCAAGGAGAATGGAGATCGAAAGATACTGCAGCTAAGTTTGAGTTAATCAGTTCGATGAACGGTTTGAGTCTCTAACCATTCATGAGAAAAGGTTCAGAATCAAGGTTGAGTTTACTGATTTCAACAGCTCCATTTTTGAATACTTGTCTTACTAGAAATAGCCCAATCCATTTAGATCTGAGTTTGCCTGGGAAGAGCTTGAGTTTGGCATCAAAGAGTAGCACTTTTTTCCATGGATGGAAGGTTTTTTATGTTATGTGCTTGTCATGAAAGGCTTTCACCCACTCTTTCTAGATTCGTGACTACTCGTACGCATCATTATGTAGCTCCTCAATCTCGCTTAATTGCAACCGGCGGTGGATTCTAGCCTTCACAAGATCTAGATTGCACTTCCGTACTACCCAGTAGGCTTTATGCTCTATTTCTACGGGGAGGTGACTTGCCTAACTGGGTCTTATGGCCGGTCCTAGAGTCCCACAAGGCCTCCGGAAGGCGGGTAGACCAATCCTTCCTGTCAAGCCATACAGTGAGTTGAAGGATCTTCTTGATCTCCCTATTTGACAATTCAGTCAATCCATTAGTCTGGGGTGATAAGGAGTCGAGATACGATGCAACACCCCATACTTTTTCATCAGGGACTGGAAGTGCACATTCGCAAAGTAGGTCCCTCCATCAGAGATGATTGCCTGTGGAATACTGAATTGAGAGAAGATGTGCTGATGAATGAATTTAATCACAACCTTATGATCATTGGTTCATGTTGGGATGGCTTCGATCCATTTGGACACGTAGTCCACGGCTAAGAGAATGTATTCGAAACCATCGGATTTTGGGAAGGGGTTCATAAAGTCAATCCCCCAGATGTCGAAGATTTCACATACAAGAATCAGCTATAAGGGCATCATATCACGATGGCTCATGTTGCCTAAGGTCTGGCAACAAGTGCATGCCTTATAGTGATTGTATGCATCTTTGAAAATCGTAGGCCAATAGAAGCCGCACTGGAGGACTTTTGCTGTGGTTTTATGACCAGAGAAGTGTCCACCGTAGGCCTGGTCATGGCAAAAGGACAAAATGTCCTAAATTTCCTCTTCTGGAACACATCGTCGGATGTTCTGATCAGCACCTATGCAGAAAGATACGGGTCTTCCCAAAAGTAGTACTTGGCATTGGAAAGTAATTTGTCCTTCTTGGCTTTTGGCCAATCGGACGGTATCTGATGTGATGCCAAGTAGTTTACAAGATCAGCAAACTATGGAAGTCCTGTACTGATAGTCAAGAGGTGCTCATTGGGAAAATGTTCAGTAATGGGTCCGGAAGGGTTGATAATATCAGAAGGAAGGCAGGATAAGTGATCAGCTACCACATTCTTTTTCTCGACCTTGTCGCGAATCTCAAGATCAAATTCTTGCAACAGCAAGATCCAGCGGATTAGTCGAGGTTTTGCATCCTTCTTCGCAAGGAGATGCCTCACAGCAGTGTGATCTGAGTAAATGATAATACGGGAACCCAAAAGATACGATCTGAATTTTTCCAGGGCAAATACTAAGGCTGGCAGCTCTTTCTCAGTAACTGTGTAGTTACGCTGAGCCTCGTCGAGTGTCTTGCTAGCATAGTAAATGACCACGGGTTTCCCATCTATTTTCTGCCCAAGTACCGCACCTATAGCGTAATCAGATGCATCGCACATGATTTCAAAGGGTTGAGACCAATCAGAGGGCTGCAGGATAGGTGCTTGGGTAACTCGATCACGCTGGATCTCAAATGCTTGAGTGCATTCCTTGGTGATTTCAAAAGGGACAACCTTAAATAGAAGACTAGTCAGGGGGCACGTGATTTTTGAGAATTCGGGAATGAATCGACAGTAAAAATCGACGTCCCCCAGAAAGGATCGGATGTCTTTGACCGAGCTAGGCATAGGGAGTTTGGAAGTTAAATTCACCTTGGCTTGATCAACCTAGTTACCCTTTTCAGAGATAAGATGTCCCAAGACTATTCCCTCTGGTACCATGAAGTGGCTCTTTTCCCAGGAAAGAACCAAATTTACGTCAATGCACCGCTTAAGGATCTGGACCAAGTGCCGGAGGCAATCGTCAAATGATTCACCAAATACCGAGAAGTCGTCCATGAAGACTTCAAGGTACTCACCTACCATATCTGAGAATATGGCAAGCATGCATCGCTGAAAAGTAGCGAGTGCATTGCAGAGACCGAACGGCATCCTTCGAAATACGTAAGTTCCGAAGGAGCAGGTGAAGGTGGTCTTTTCTTGGTCCTCGGGAAGGATTTCTCCCAAATTTAGTGTTGGGCCTTAAAGATTTCGATCTTTACTGTCTTGCTCCCAAATTTCAATTCAATTTGGCCCTCCTCACAATTGATATTGACCCTAGCAGTGGCCAGAAAGGGTCCCGGACGTCGCTAAAATCCCTTCTTCATTTGGAAAGCCCTTCTCCCTATTTAAACCCCTTCCAACCACCCATGGAAGGCATTGAATACCCTTAGTGATGAGTGGCTACTCATCATAGCTAAAAAGCTAAAGTTAAGCTAGACACTGGGTTAAACAATATCAAATTAACAGATAAAAAGGGTTAAGTGTGGGAATCAAAGAAAAATGCCTAAAACCTTGATTCTGTGTTAAAATTGCATAATTAGGTCATAAAATGAGATATTCTTAAGATAAAGGTAAAATGGTGATCCAAGTGTTAATTGAACACATAAACAAGTTTGAAAGTCCAAATCAAAAGTACAATTAATTTCTTAAATGTTCAATTGAGCACATATAAAAACTTGAAGGCATTTGGACATCATTAAGGCCTTGAAACTTAAAGTTTACATTTAGGTCCTTCATGCATCACATTTTCTTCTTTAGAAAATTTTCCCAGACCTATTTGTAACTTGTAGGGACCTCTTTGAAAGCCCTTAGGGTTCGTTCAGTTACTATTTCTTACCACTTATGAACCTGTTCATAATTTTTCTACCCCTTCGAGAAGGGGCTCTCCCTGCAAATTTTCCAAAACAACCAAGTCACCTGCAAATGGTTTCACACAGCCATTTATCATGAGTTTTCTCCATCTTCATGTTTTCATTCCACTTTTGATTCCCGCGATTTATTTCTCATTATTTCACCCACTCATCAGACCTAATTTTAGATCTGATTATCTTGTGATATCAAATCTGAAATTAGCGTCAAAGATCATGTTAGGGACTTCTCACTCATTCCATTTTTGCTCACAAAAGCCCCTGATCTGAGCATTAAAGAGAATTGGTTTGCTGGATTGATAGTGAATTTGGATTGCAAAGAATTTGGCTCATTTGAGTTGAACGTTTGATCTAGCAGACTGAGAATTTTAATTTTGATTCATTTCTTGGCAAGGAATCTGAGGTGATTTTGAAGTCAAAATTCACCTCAGAAGAGCCATGATCTTAACTGGATTCTTATGAGTTTTTAATTGTCTTGAATGCATGGATGAGTCAATGAAAAATCACTTAGTTGATTTGAGACTCTACCTTGCATCCTTTAGTTGATTTTGAGGAGCAAATATGTTTTCCTAACCTAAGGAATTCTCCATATTCCTTAAGGTTCCGGAACTCTGGGATTGGAGTGTTTGGTTTCAATGGACTGAGTTGATTCTTTCTACATGCTGTCTATAGCATTAGAAAGAATTAGATCGGTTGCTCTTTTAACTTTGGTTTGATCATATGTAGTTCCTGAAACAACCATTTAAAATTCTTGATCAGGTTGTCTATAGCCTGATCTGGAATTTGATTGTTTGTTTCATGTTAATAGGTAGCTGGTTATGAGTGCTCTCTGTTGCAGATATGGTTCTATGGAAGATGTCTTAACTGTAGCAGCAGTTAAGACGTCTAAAGTAGAACCTAATTTGTGGCAGTGAGAGGAGTTTCTGATCTGTTGTAGTTGATAACTTCTTCCTGCTATTCTAGCAGGAATCCCAAGTTTGAATAACCCTGTGGATAGTAGCTTAGATCTAATTTTATTAGGAGCTGACTGATGTAAAATGTTTTGTCATTTGTATACAAGCTTTCCTATATTGTAATTAACTTGTAATATCCTCTGAATGCTTGTAATGAAATCTTTTTAATCCTTTGTCAGCTAAATAGTGAGTTCAACTATCCACTATATGAAATTAATTGAAATTTGCCTTGAGTTGCATGCCTAACTGCTTCTATCCTTTCCATAACCTAGACTAAACATATTCAAGGCAATTCCCTGCCTTTTAGACCCTTAGGACTCATCCTAAGCCCTTAGGACACTTTAGACACCTCTTTAAAGGCTTAGGATGAGTGAACTTGGGATGTAAATAAAAATTATAAAAAAATCTAAAAAAAAAAATAAAATTGTCTAATTGAAGATCAAATATTTCCCTAAATGCATACCATGTTTCATGATATTTTGAACCCCCGACTTGGTATAATTTGCCAGTCGATGGTTCTATATACCATAAAATTTAATAAAAGAATCTACCCTTAAAAACACAAAAAATATTTCCTTCTTCTCATCCATTTCTTTCATTCGCCTCTCCTACCTCCATAACATAGATAAAAACCATAAAAATTGAAAAAACTCTAAAAATAGTAAAAATCCCTTGTATAATATGTATATAAGTATTTATTTAACCTTACTTATCTATAATGTAAAGTATACATATTTATAAGTTAAATAACTTATGTATGTATTGTATTATGTAAAGTAAATATTTAAGTTAGATTATACTATAGATATCTTAATTATACAACTAATTATTAATTAAACTAATGTATATGTATAATAAAGCCATATAAGTAATAAATACTATAAATAACCTTATTAAGTTATAAGACTGTATATATGTATTTATACGTATATAATAAACATATTGAATCCTGCACCTTAATTTAATTAAGTATACAGAATAAATAATTAATTTATTAAGTTAATAGTTAAGTTATTAGATTAAATTAAAATAAATTAGTAGATTAAGTTAAAACTAAGTTAATTTATACTGTATATGTATACTACTATATTTTAAGTAATTTAACCTAATTTAAGTATATTTATAATATATACTGACAGAGAGATTATCGCTTTCTTATGATATCAATAGAGGATATGTTGTTGTAATTAATGTGGTGGAAATCTTTCAATCAAAACTAAATATCAATTTTAACCACAGTAAAGATGTCGTATCCACAGGGAGGAATAGACCAATAAATTCACAAGAAGAGGAATATAAAGTTCGCAGACTCTTTTGCAACTTTAATGCGAGGAATATGCTATTTTAAATGAAGCTTGCAATTTCTTTAAAGGTTTAGGGGTATTTATGCAGTTTTCACGTCAGGAATTAAGCTCCAAAAATATGTGTATGATGCATGTGTAATGGCTTATCATGTAAATTCAACTTTCATGCAATTTTGATTTGAAATTCAAGGTAGAATCATGCACATAACACAAGTAAAATAATTTCAGGAAAGTCTGAGTGCATCAATGCAATGTGGCCTGAATAAAATATTAATATAAAATTGGCAATGGCATTGAATGTAATTATTAATCAAAACAAAAACAGAGGATTTCTCCTCTCTCTTCCTCGCGTGTGCGGCCGTGCACGGTTGGCCACGAGAGTCGACGGGGAGGTACGCCTTGACGAGGGCTACGCAACGGCAGTGATGCGGTGGCCGGAGGTGGCCGGTGGCGGCCGGGTGGAGGAGGTTGGCCACCGGCCTGTTGGCTGCTAGAGGACAACCGCGCGAGGATGCGCGGGCACCCTGCTGTAGCGTGGCTGGCTGCACGCTGGATGCGCGCGCAAGGCGTGGCCTGCGGAAGTGCGGCTGGAGTGGCCTGCGGGTGTGGCGTTTGCTTCCTGCACTGCAGCGTCTGGTGGGGCAATGGCGCTGGTGCGGGTGGGGTGGAGCGCCTGAACAAGGCTGCAGACAATGGAGGGCGTGCAAGGTGGAGGCACTGGTGGGGGCGATGAGGCAACGCTAGAGGGCGCGCAGTGCCTTTGGGCGATTGCTGGCTTGGGCTCATGCGTGAAGGCAGCGCCTGCAGTCGCACGAGCACGCTGGATGCAGGGCGGTGTGAGCGCTGGATGGGCACGTGGTGGTGCTTGGCGCTGGAGGGGGGCGCAGTGATGGTGCTGTGCGGGTTCGCTTGCAGTGAGAGGGCTGCGCCTGCGGGGTGCGATGCAGCAGTGAATGGTGGCACGCAAGGGCGCTGATGGCAGTGGAAGATGATGGCGCGGGCACGCGAGGGTAGGCTTGGGTGGGGCGCCTGCAAGCTGGAAGGGTGCGGTGGATGCAGCGCGGAGAAGGGTGCTTGGTGCAGGCTGATGTAGTGCTTGCTGTGCAGCAACGTGATGGTGGTGGAAGGTGACTTCAGTGCACGCTTGGTTCACAGGGTCAACTTTCTCCACGGTGGAGAAGGTGGAGATAATTCCCCGCCAGGGGGAGGAAGAAGATGAAGAGGACTGTTGGCGGCGCGTGCATGCCTGTGCATGCGAAGAGTGCGGGCGAGCGGCACAGTGCGCGCACTGGCTGTGTGCGCGGCTGTGGCTGCCTTAGGTCCTTCCTGCCGGTGGAGAAGAAGATGCGCAAGCAAGCTGGGCGGTGACGCGCGGGCTTGCACGAGGGGCTGGTTGTGCGTGCCTTAGGCTGCATACGCACGCAGCTGGAGAGCGGGATCTGCTGTATGCGCACGCAGGTTGGAGATGGTGTAGCACGTGGTGAGGGCAGTGAGAGGCTGGCGATGCGCAGAGACCACGGTGCACACTTCCTTCGCGGTGGTGGAGATGGAGGATAGTTCCTCGCCAGGGGAAGGCGGATCAGACCCTCTCCTCGGTGGACGCAGCTTCTTTTTGAACCAAACTCTCCTCCTTTTCCTTCGGCCGCAAGTATCTCCAACTACTCGCGACGATCGCGAGTGGTTGGAACAGTAGATAAGCACAGGCGGTTCCCTCTTCAGACGTCTAACTGGAGCATCAGACGTCTTAAAAAAAATATAATGCCGCGAATTTGTGACAGTAATTTTAGATGTCCAATCCAAGTCCCAGACGTCTTAGATAAGTAAAAATTAGCTCCTGATTCTTGTACCTAACCTGCATTTATCAAATAAATTATATTATCATAACATATGCTATTAAATGTAAAATTGAAGCATAAAATTAAATGCAGGCTAAGGTGAATTGCCATATAACTCCTAATTAATTAGCAACTAAGAATAAATAATTAAATAGTACTTAAGCTAAATAATAGTCCACAAAAGTGGACTTATCATATACACTATTTAAATTTAATTTACAAATAAAACAGTCTAGAAATTTGCTATTTAAATGTAAAGAAAATAGAAATTAAATATGTAAAATACAATAAAAATGTTTATAAATTATTTATACATGTATATTAACTCGGTATAAGGTCAATTAGACCATATAATAACTAATTTATACATAATTAAGAAACAAAACTTAAAAATAAGTATGTATAAACTGTATAATTTAGTTAATTTATTTATACAGTAAATATAATTAAAACTCCAAATTAATTGTACAATTGTATAGTACTATATAAATACTTCATTTTCACATAATTTATTTTTAATAACTAATAAATTATGGCCCTCGAATCGAGGGCCAAAATCATGAATGCTGCACGGCTGCATTGGATTTCCAGCGCTGCGCAAGCGTCCGAATAGTCCCACATCGTGGGCGGGCGAGTGCGCACAGCGCTTTATATTGTTTTTGTTCCCTACGCTATTCAGTCGTCACGGGCGCCGGGTGCTCGAACAACCGAACATATGAACATATCTTGAGCATGAATTGAGCTTGTGTGTGGTACCGGGGGCCTGGGTGTGTGTGAGCTTGTTAAGCCCAAATGTCTGAGCATGAACATGTAATTAAGCGGCCAAATGAGAAATTAGGGCACGCTTAGTAGAGGTCTGGTCCCATCCTCTGGGTGCTGTGTATCCCTCGAAAAGCGTGCCCGCAAATAAAATAAATTTTTGATTAATTAAGAGTCGTACTGACACTGTCA
Organism: Thalassia testudinum; assembly: GCA_037157565.1. Taxonomy (NCBI): domain Eukaryota; kingdom Viridiplantae; phylum Streptophyta; class Magnoliopsida; order Alismatales; family Hydrocharitaceae; genus Thalassia; species Thalassia testudinum. The sequence goes on from JAZHRO010000038.1 coordinate 1,995,239, forward strand.
CAGCACCTCTGTATTAAACACCTAAGTGCCACTGAGAACATAAGAAGAGTAAAATTAAGAGAAGTGCTGAGAAGAAGTGAAGAGTGAAAGAGAGAATAAAAGTATGTATAAGTATAATGTATATACAGAGTCCCGTATAAATAGTATTTGTAAATAAATATGTATAAGATAACTAAAGTATATATATATACGTAGTATAGCTATTTACATTTATATATAACTTCATACCTTTACTAACAAAATAAAATGTCACTGTAGGTGAAACAACTGTTGCTATAGACCTTGGTTTCCTTCTTACAGTGTGTATATAGTTTTTCTGGGGTCCAGCGACTTTTATATCTGTCGCTGTAGCTATTATATGTGTTACTGTATATGTTAGTATAGTAAGTTAAGTTAGTATGCTATGTAATATGAGTTAGTAATGTATAATTATGTAAGTATTCGTAATATAACTTATAAATAGTTAGTATAGAATATACCTATGTATTATTTGATGCATGTTTGTAAGTAAATTTTTGCAAGCACTTTCATTGACTCCCTTTGTGCATCATGGAACCTTTTATTTATTCTTCATAGATTCATTCATTCATTATTGATTGTATATAAAATTAATCAGTTTTTGGAATTAAATAATAATTTTGGACCAAGAGAGTGATGTAAATCAATAACTGTCTCCCAATGAACGGCCTGGAATAAACCAGTAAAAATTAGATAATTAAATAAAAATGGTCGTAATAATGGTTTGTATTTCCTACATTTACTACAACAACATCAATTCACAATAATCATGAACCATTATCGCATCTAACCATTACTTAGCAAGTGTTGTATCACCCTCCTAGCTTCCCTTAACATCTCTTGTAATCAAAGGAGTTGACGAGCTGCTGACAGAGCCCTCTTCCACTGCCATGGCCTCCTCGCCGTCTCCCCTCTCTCTTTCTCTCCCTTTACTCTATCTTTACTTTCCTTTTGTTTAAGCATTTAGCTATTGTTGTATTTGTAAAACTTAAAGTTTCATGATTAGATGGCAATGTTCCTTCTCTAACTATTGTCTCTCTTTTTCATGAGTTTTCCTTAACCTTGTATTGCCTGAATGTTACGATAAAAAGAATTCTAACCCTACTCTCTCTCTTTCTCCCGCTTTTCTCCCACGTTTTCCCGCAAGCAAAAATCCGTCATTTCCGTGACACTAAGTGACAAGAAAAATATGATTTTCACACCTCCCTAAGTTCGACACTTGGACTCACGTTCATTTTTTCATTTAAAATCAACGTTGTGAACGCAAAGTACAACGATCCTTTTAAACAAACGCATCCGTAGTACGTCAAATATCCACAAATTAAGCTAGGTTCAGGCATTATTTAGGTTGATTAGGACCCATGATTGCTATGCAATCAGGCCTCTTAGTGGGTAATCGGGTAATCGGGTAGGCCTAAACCTGGGTCTGGGGCTGCGGGCGCAGGCGCGGTCGCAGTCAAGGAGTGAAAGGCTTAGGCGGGTCGGGCGCATCAGGTCCGTGGGTCAGGTGTTGTGGACAAGGTGCATGTGAGGGGAGTGTGCGGGGGACCTCACCCCCCTGTGTGTCGAGGCAATAAGCCATTGACACTTTTTCCCTTTATGCGCCTTCAATTGCTTTGCCGCTTCCGATGTGGGACTAAAGGTCCCTTACTTCTTCCATGCACTGGCCGCAGCAGCTGATTCGTCTAATTCCGGACAAAGGGCCAAATTAGTCCCTGGGTTGTGTTCCTGGTGGGATTCGACTGCGCTTGGAGCAGGTTGCCTGGTGCTAATGAGCATGAAGCAAGCTTCAAGCTTGCTCGAAGCTTGTTGTTAATGGCAGGCAAGACCTGTAACCTGAAAACCAAGAATAAGGCCTCTCGGCCCTATCAGAAACGCTCAGGAGGATCGCCGGACGTTGACGAATGTGATAGTGGAGGTGGCGTCGCGTGCGAGTGGGTGTGGAGGTCTGTCGACCTTGTGGAATGTGTGTGAAAGTGCGTGAGTCGAGGGAGGTGATAGAGAGGCCAATCCCCTCAATAACTTGAGGGGTTTTGGTTGATAGGATCCAAAATATGGAATATCTACGCGCACAAATACTTAAACAAAATATTAGTAATACAAAGAAGATTTGCACAAATAATCAAACCATAGAAATAGGCACAATATATATAGTGGTTTCCCTCCCTTGGGTACTCCACTACATAAGCCTCATAGCTTAGGATTTTTAACCTAATTCTCTCAACCCCTAGAGAATCAATTTACTAATCAAAGTAATTCATGGGTTACCTCAACCCAATTACAACAACGGGTTTGTTATAACCCAACGAGCAACAAGCTCAAATACAAAAGTACATGTATAAGAAAACAAGAATCTTACAACTAAAACCTAAGCCTATCAACAAATATATAAAAGATGATACCAGTTTGAGAACCTAAGAAGGACGTGAATACGTGAAAGAAAATCACGTCAACGCATTTGCAAAAGCGTGGAAAGATTAAGAGCAGTAAACTCTATTCTTCTCTTCAAATATGGTGGAAAATATGAAATATAGAGCTCTAGAAATTTTCCTTGTATTTCTAATATCTCTTATATGCAAACAAAGAGTCGTAGGATCATTTATAGAGTTTAAGACCTATGATACTCGTCTACTAGATGTTGGGATTTAATTCCCAACGTTCACATAGTCTAAATAAATTTTCTAGCCGTTCAGAGTTGAGCCAACGGCTAACTGGTACCGGTACTAAAGTACCTGTACCAGTACTAGCAGCTCACTGCCACTAGTTGATCCAGATTTTATGTGGTTTGTAAAATACGTCGTTGTAATGCGCAAAATCGATCAACTCTTAAATTTATAAACCTAGATAGTAGGGTGTCTAGGGTTATCCAAGGAGGCCAAATTATTTGCAAATCAAATCCCTTGCTTGGAAATAGAAATCACCTTTCTTTTTGGTCTTTTCAAATATATATTTTTTAGGGTTTTGAAATAAAGGGAAACATGCGGGTTTGTTGATAGCAATAAAATTGTCTACACTAATCCACTACACTATTACTAAAGTGACAAGTAGAGCTTTTCCTTAAGCTCACTCTAGGCATGTGGAGGCCTAGAGTAATTAAGGAGAGGGGGTGAAAAAAATGCTAGACAATAAATTCTACAAAACTATGCAACAAAAAGATAAAAGAAGGCAACTTGAATTGACGGAAATCTGTTTTACAAAAAGCACATGTAGAGGAATGCTTCTATTATAACTTGAAACTACGAGAAAGTAAAACACAAATCCTCTAAATGAAATGGTGAAGAAGATGATGGCTTCTTGCTCCAAGCCTGGTAGCTCTCGGGCTTGAAAAGAATCCTCCAACTCCTTCCTGGTATGCTCCTCCAAGATGGTGTCCTCCAAGGTGGAAGCTTCCACCTTAACTTTCCTCCTCCAAGGGTGGGCGTGCACCACCCTTGCTCCTCCTTGCCTGCCCGTCCTCCTAGTGGGGGAGTGCTCCTCCTCCTTAGCATGGCACAAGGGAGAAGAAAAAGGGGAAGAAGGCACCAAGGGGGCGGGTAGGATGCTCCCTTACTCTTCTTTTCTTCTTCTTCCTTGGCCTTGAATTATGGTGGGTATATGGTAGACTAAACTAATGGAGGATGGGAATTATGTGGTGGAAGGGTAGGGTATTTATAGGCTGGGAAGGGGGGTGGTTATGGTGTTTTTTTGGAGGAAAATGAAGGGGGGCTTGGATATTTTTGGAGGGAAAGATGGGAGGGAATGAAGAGGTGCCTTGGTTTTCCCTCCAAAAATACCTTCTAGAAGGAATTGATTTTGGAGGGAAAAAATGGAGGGTGGAGATGGGTTTCGATGGTGGATGTAGGGTGGTGATGGAAGGGATAGTTGGCACCAAAATAAAGTAGGAGTAGCTGGTCTTTTTGCTGGAGCTTAAGTAGTAGGGTAGTAGGTTTTGGTGCCATGGAGGTAGACTAGCTAAGTTAAGCAGCTTAGCTAGCTTAGCTAGTAGGGAGTAGAGTTGGAGGCATTTGGAGCTAGGGTTTTCAGGGAGAAGAGCTGGAGGTAGTCATCTTGAGCTGCACTGGAGCTGGTGGCTACTGAAGAGAGTTGCAAGGAGCTACCTTAGTTGGCTTAGCTTGCTAGTTCTTTGCTAGCTACTAAGCCAAGCTAAAGCAAGTTGGCTTCTGCTGAAAGGAGCTGAGGTGAGCTGGGTCTAATGCTCCCAGGGAGGATCAAGCTGGGTGAGGCAGCTAAGGTAGCTTAGCTCAACTGAGTTGAGCTAAGCTGAGTCCCTGGGAGCTGGACTTGAGCTTCCTAAGCTGGAATGAAGTCATCTTCAGCAGGCCGGAGTTGAGTGGAGCTGGATGTAGCTGGACCTGAGATGGGGTGAACTCCAGTCAACTTAGCTGAACTAGCTAGAGCTCCCTATGGACTAATGGGAGCTAAGTTGAGCTAGACTCATCTAAGTTGAGCTGGATCTAAGCTGACCTGAGCTAGGGTGAGCTAAGATGAGTTCTTTTAAGCTACCATTCAGTTGCTAAGATGAGCTAGCCCTAGTTCAAGTGAACTGGAATCCAGCTATGGTGAGCTGGATCAAGCTGAGTTCCAGTTAGTCTGAGCTTCTTCTTCACCAATTGCCTTCCTGAGTGCTAGGGTTTTGGAGTTTTGACAATCTGTATATCCCTAACACTCACAAAAATACATTAAAACGACAATAAAAAGTGCAATGCATGCTTAACCTAATTGATGCCTAAATACAGCCCAGAAACCTGTTTGCGGAGAAAAATCCTAAGAGCTAGGTTTGTTTTAATGCATAAAAATGATGATAAACTGGCGTTTATCACCAGTACATGAGTCCTGGTACCGGTACTCATCATTGGTACCGGTACTTATGACTCCCATGTTTGAAATTCCTTAGGCATAGTAACCTACCTGTATCAGTACTTATCATGAGTACCGATACTTGTAAGGTTCAGGCCAGAAATAAGGCTTCAACCTGTGGCCAACATGTACCGGTACTCATGGTTGGTGCCGGTACTTGTTGTTCATAGTTTGAGACGAATTCTCAAACATGTGCCTTGCAAATACCAGTACTGATGAACAGTACCGGTACTTGCTTACAAGTACCTATTTTAAGTGTTTTAATCCATTACAAGTACTTTGAAAATGTTCGCAATATAAATCCTAATTTATCTCAACTTGATTTTACGATCTAAGTTATGATTCTTTGTTAAGAGGCATATACAATCTATAAATATAAAATCTAAACTAGAGAAACTAAACGTCAAAGAAGATCTTCTCCTCCTTGACTCTTCCTTGTCATCTTGCCTCCTTCCTATCATGATCTTCTCCTTTTCATCAAGCCTTCATCATTTTCTGTTTGCTTTGATCTTCACCTAAATCTGAAAAGAACTCAATTGCAAACATTAATCATAATAATTTTGTTAACACCAAAATAAGATGTGGAACAAGGTTCCAACATTGGTTGGTGGGTCGAGGCGATAGTGAGGAGCATGGAAGCGACGTGGTTGGGCGAGTCGGCAGTTGAAACAAAGTTGCGAATGTCTGGAAATGAAGAGTGGAAGAAGAGGAGTCGTTTAGGAGAGGTAGTAGATGATTAGGAGTGGAGTTGGCATTGGTTGAGGTATGGCCAGCGCCGGAGATGAAGCTTGCTCTGATAAGGAGTGGACGGCGAGGATGAAGGAGATAGGGATGCCGGCTGGTGTTGCTCGATGCGGAAGAAGGCAAGGAAGGAGAATTTGCCGCTGGTATTGCGGTTAGACGATGAGGGGAGGCAAGGAGGGTCGCCGGAGCTTGAAGAGCAATTTGGCTGGAGGTGGAGAGAAGAATTTGAGGGTTACTCTGGTCGAACTCAAGCTTGTGGGGTTCGGCCTGGCTTGGGTTTTCTTTTATAGGTCATTAGAGGGCGGTTAGAGCTTGGGAAGCAAGCTTCCCAATCTTGGAAAGCTCGCCGGATTGGGAAATCTCTTGAGACCCAAATCTCTCATGCATTCGCATGAGAGATTGGGGAAGTTTTAGGGCTTAGGATTGGGTTTAAAAGGAAGGGAATTTCTTAACGAACTTCCCTTTCAAATTTGAAAGGGATTCGTCGAGAAATCAGGGAGTTCTTTTCATTTTAAGGTCGTCAGAGCAAGTAGGAATAGGTTTAATGATGGTAGGGACCTTTTTGTGAGAACTATGAAAAGTTAGGGGTCTATTTGAAAAGGTTTTGAAAGTTAAGGGCAGAAATGTAATTAGACAGGACCAATTTACAAACTAGGTCAAGACAAACTCATCTTGGGTCCAAATTTTGGTACAAACCTAATTTGGACCTAAAGAATCCAATGGTGAAATTGGATTTTGGTTTTGACTACGTTTGACTTGGTAATTTATGTAAAAATCCAAATTAGGGCAAATGTCCGTTTGTGACTCTATTCTGGGTCAAAACGGGTTATGATGGTCAAATTGAAGGCTCAAAACCCTAGAGAATATTTTTTATAAATTTTAGAGGGTTTAGGTAAATTTTATCCTCATCAGAACCTCAGTTAATTAAGCGACTCTGTTTTTAGGGTTTCAAAAAGTCATTTAATTCTCAGAACATGTGCAAACCCTTTTCTAATTGTTCTAACCCACTTGTTACCTTTTTAAGATCATTTGACTTTCATTCAACCCCCGAGAAAACCTGTGGTTGTATTGCATTCATGATAAGTTGGTAAAATTACAATTTTAACCCTAGTTTCTTATTTTTCCCTCAGAATGATTATGCAGTTATTTGTGACTCTCTGGCGGTTATGTAGGAGCATTTACTAACTTAATTGGGTTAAAATGAGCTAGTTACGGCTCATGATGGTGTTCTCATCAAATTCTTTCATAATAATATGGTTAACTTAATGCATCCTCCTGAAGACGCCAACTCTGGTACAGTTTAGCAACCACTGACAGCAGAGGGGACGTTTCCGACCATCATGTCACCTTAGCATGGCGGGTTCGTGCATAGTGTAGGGAGGAGCGAGACCATCTCCAGCTGGTATGGGAGAAAGGGGGCATCGTCCTCTTCAGCTGAGGTGCTGGAGATAAGGAAGGAGATTGCGACATTACGCCGCCGAGATGAAGAGAAGGAGCAGTGGATCAAGGAGCTGACTACGCAAGTCAGGGACTTTGCGATGCAGTTCAAAGAGTGGGCTGTGTAGTTGCAACAGTTAACTCAGACTATTCAAGATCTCCTGAAGGTACTTCAACGAGAAGGTATCGATCACCCCTCATTTAGTTAGTTCAGAGATCATCATAACGACAACGACAATTTAGGTGGTGCTGGAGGTGTTGGTGCGCCAGCTTGATTTCTATATCTTCATACATTACTACTTGTACATCTATTTTGTAGACATTATTATATATATGAAATTTGATTTCGAATATCATTTCTTGTGTTTTGAATTAATGCCTTAGTTTTGGTTGTGTGATTTTTTTCTACAGGATTTCTAACTTTTTATAGGTCTTCCACCTAGCTAAAACTTCTAATTTAAAAAAAAACACTACTTTGTCAATTTTAGAACCGACAACAATAATCTGCCATTGAACTTTGGTGCATTCTCAACCGTTATCTATCAGATAAGAATATTGTTATTGTCGTCCATTTTTATTAAACAGTCGAGAATAACGCCTTAATCGACTGTTGTCCAACTGAGGATGCGCTTATTTTCGTTCGTTTCCGATCCACCAACGAGAATGACAACGTCCTTGTCAGTTGTAATCACGGTTAAGGTAAATGTTTATGTCGACAGTGTATTTGAAACGGTCAAGAAAAACTTTCCTCCACCATTTAAAACAAACGAAAAAAGCATCCACACGTCGAATAAGGGACTACTTTTCTTCCGTCGGTAACGTTATAAATTCGTTGAGAAAACGCAACCACAACACAACATTCCTCGATCATATTTTTCGACTATGAAATCCTCGTTGCCGATGGTATCAATGAATATTCTTGTAATATAGATAATAGCTTTTAATTTGATGTTATCCCATCCCAAATTTAACTCTCTCAGACAAGAGACAAATGTCCCAAACTCGACAAAACAAGGTATACCTTACGCTTTTGAGAAGGAAAATTTTAATTGCAATGTACAGATTATACTTCCTATGTGACCCATTAGGGGTTGGAGAACATTTATGGTTTGCTTCGAGTATTTTATCTAAAATCTCATGTTCTCCTGTAAAAGAATCATCAAATAACGCACACCTATCCTTAGTACAACTATGCATTCTAATTTAAATAAAAATTTCTAATTTTTAATAGTAACCTTTTAATATTTGGTTGTGTGATTTTTTTCTATAAGATTTCTAATTTTTTATGGATCTTCCACCTAACTAAAACTTCTAATGTAAAAAAAAATATTATTTTTGTCGGTTTTAGAACCGACAACAATAATCTGCCATCGAACTTTGGTTCATTCTCGACCGTTATCTATCGGATAAGAATATTGCTATTCTCGTCCATTTTTATTAAACGATTGAGAATAACGTCTTAATCGACTGTTGTCCAACTAAACAGGATGTGCTTATTTTCATCTATTTTCGATCAACCAATGAGAATGATAACATCCTGGTTAGTTGTAATCACCGTCGAAGTAAATGTTTATGTTGACAATGTTTTGAAACGATCTAAAAAAAATTTTCTTCCACCATTTTAAACAAACGAAAAAAGCATCCGCATGTCAAATAAGGAATTACTTTTGTTTCGTCAATAACGTTGTAAACCTATTAAGAAAATGCAATCACGACATAACATTCCTCGATCATATTCTTCAACTGTAGAATCCTCGTTGCCACCGATGTTGATGATTTTTCTTGTAATATAGATAATAACTTTTAATTCGATATTATCCCATTCCAAATTTAACTCTCCCATGCGAGAGACAAACATCCCAAACTCTCAAAACAAGGTATACCTTACGCTTTTGAGAAGGAAAATTTTAATTGCAGCGTACAGGTTATACTTCCTATGTGACCCACAAGAGGTTGGACAACAGTTAGGGTTTACTTCAAGTATTTTATCTAAAATCTCATGTTCTCCTATAACAGAATCATCAAATAACGCACACATTGTATTTGTTCGGTTAGCTTTCCCCTGATGTTTTGTATTTGCCCAGAAATGTACAACAATGCATTCTCTTGCTTCACATTGTTGTGATGTGAGATAGAATATATAAGATTTATTCGGCAACCTAACCTTAGTACTATCCTCCCCACATTGTATTTGTTCCATTTATTCTTGTTATCCCTGGGGAGCCCATACTGGCATCTGCATGTGGCACTTAGTGTCGTTAAATTTTGAATAAAATTACCCTTCCTTATCTCTATTAATAGGCGTGTGAGATTGAGTTTGAGCTTATTTTATTTACTCTCGACACTGTAGCTGTCCCCTCTCCCTCTCCCTCCCCTCTCCCTCTCATTTCCCTGTCTCTCTCTGCCTCCTCTCTTTCTTTCTTTCTTTTTTTTTCTCCCTGCAGCAGCTCTCTGTTATTTTTTCCTTTACATTTACTTTCGATTACGCAGCTGTGCCTTCCCCTCTCCCTCTCCCTCCCTCTCATTTCCCTGTATCTCTCTCTGTCACCTCATTTGCTTTTTTTTTTTTTTTTTCCCTGCAGCAGCTCTCTCTTGATTTTTTCTTTATATTTTTAAAGCTTTTCTATATATTTTTCATTTTCTCTTTTCTTTTTTTTATTTTATTTTATTTTCCTTACACACTATTTAATAAATACATTTGTTTTGAATTTCACCTCTGTCATCAATTTTCTCATTTTGTACTTTTTTATTAGAGACCAATATTAAGTATGTTTCTGAGAGAGTATGAAATAATACATAATTATATTATACGCCTAATGTATTTTGATTTTTAATCGATATTATTTTTCAATCGAGGAAAAATTAAAATATTTACACACTGTATTTTGATTTTCAACTAGTATATCTGTATTTCTCAAAAATAATATATTTCAAGCCGTACAGTATAATTTGATCTTCAATCGATATTTTTTTTCCACCTATATTTCTTTACTTTAGTTTTTTGAACAAAAAATCTATTTTGATATAATTTTTATTTTTTTACATCCATAGCATACGGGTTACAAATTAATTTACTCAAAATATCATTTAGGGTGGATACATTGGGAGGTGGCACCAACCACACTTTAGGGTATGCCTTGTTAAAGGTGAAATCTAAGGTCTACCATCTAAGAAAAAAAGGGATTTCAAATAGTGATGTGCGAAAAAGTCGATTAATGTCTCGTGGGTTCAAATTCTCCCACTAAAAAGTAGTACTCTCGAGCCACTGGAGTGCTTGTAATCATGGATCCTCTAAAATTGTCTCTCATGAATGCACACCGTCAATTCATGTAGTGGATTATCCAAATCACATCAAGAATCATTTATCCTCCTTTAATATGATCTCAATGTAATGCTATTATAAGAGTGTTTGCAAATGAAACGGGACTTATAATTTACAAAAACCTGAGTTACAAGTTATAAAGGTAACCTGTAACACATAGAATGATGATTTTATAGGTTTTTTTGTTAAATTGATGGTCAAAACAATTTCTCTATTCAAAGAAATTTTAAATGCGTCATATTCAAACGATAGACTTTTAATCGATACAATTGGATTTGTTTCTTGACGTCATATATGTATTCAAATAAGTTTAACTCAAATAAATTATTTTAGACCTTCATTCACTGGATAACTCTTATATGCATACATAGATGGACATATGTGTGTGATTTATGTATGTACGTATGTAAGTATATTATATTCTTATTGAGTTAGAGTCCTTATCAGGCAAAGTTAGGCTCGACCGGTGCTTAGCTTGCTAAGATTATCAAGCTCAAACTTAGAGTTGAACTCAACTTATAAAGTAATTGAGTCGAGCCTATAAAATTGAGTCCAAGTTGAATCCATTGAGCGCAAGTTTTTACCGGTCTATCTGATGACTGTCTGAGTGGAGGTCAATATTTAGGGAGAATCTTGGGTAAAGGCTTATTTAAAAGCCTCGCCTGCAGATTTTACTCTCGGGAATTCTCTGGAAAACCAGGGTTGCAGGAGTACGATGTTACGAACCAAGTCTTTGAGTTTCAGGTTAAAAATTTTCGGTGAAATGTGGTTATTTTCCATTTAAGGGTCCCAATCTATGGGATCGTGACCGACACAATCAATTTGTGGTAGTTTGGTTCTCAATCTTAACGACGTTTGACGTTCATTCATTGACGTCTGACGGGTTCATCACATTCTTTCGAATGGCGCTTTAGGTTTCCACCTGAAATGCCTGACCCTACCCACTTGCCCGTTTTCCTTTTTCCCTTTTTTTTATCCTTTCCTTTTTCTCTTATTTTTTCCATCCCATCTCCTCGAAACCCAACGCCCATTTGCCGAAGGGAAGATACCCTCGATATTTTCAATGCAGATAAAGTTCGATCCAAGTTTTCTCGCACAACATTTTCTACCACCACTATTTTTTTTTTTTGTAAATTTAAATATAAAAATTATTATAATCACTTTCATTCTAACAATTATCACAACAACCCACCGAGGTAGAGCTTGAAGATGTGAACATCATAGGCAACGTCAAGATCAAGGGTTGGATGTGATTTGTCTTTCAAAAGTGACTTCGCTACAAATTACCTACTAATATAACCTACCAATCGATCTATTACACTCCTTTACAAAATCCTAAATCAGAATACTTTAGATAACGATATGATCGATTTTATATTTTAATTCCTCAACTTGGGTAAAACTTCAAGCAAAGCCAACAATTCCACTGATGGAACTACATAGACCCATAGGATATTTAAGTTAAAACCATGCAGCTCTAAAAGGGTACTTATGCGATGACAATTAATGTTTGTCAGGTTATAATCAACAAGTTTTATATATAAGGGTATTTATGGAAAAGTTCCTTTGTCAAAAATATGAGTTCAGGATCTAATTTTCAAGATAGAGCTTTGCTTTCGAACATATATATATATATATATATATATATATATATATATATATATATTCATGGTACATACAAGGAAAAATAAAGTCATTTTGATTATAACATTGCATCATATAAATGATCATCATTTATTTCTCATAATAGAAGAGATTTAAACGAGGTAATAAAGGTACGTACTATCATGCTTAATTGAATACATTTCTCAATATATAGTAGATCAAGTTAATATAGATATACAAATATTAATCTAGTGTCTACCTATTGGACTTAGGCTAGAGTTTCACAATCCTTCAAAGAATGTCAGCGTTCTTGAATCAATGGCCATCTCCAGATGGGGGAACAAAAGGCGTAATCTCCTCGGGGATGCCTACAGCATCGACGACTTGATGGCCTGCTCCAGGATTGGAACCCTCTGGCTTCATTCCTTTAATAACGGCAGCATCATCCATTAATCTATGTCCTATGCCTGGACTTTGGCCAGCAGGCTTGATTCCTCCAAGAAGGCTTGCATTAATGAGTCCATGGCCTGCTCCAGGATTGGAACCCTCTGGTTTCATTCCTCTAATAATGCCAGCATCATCCATTAATCTGTGACCTATGCCAGGACTTGGGCCAACAGGTTTCCTTCCTCCAAGAATGCTTGCATCAATGAGTCCAAGGCCTGCTGCAGGACTGGCACCCTTTGGCTTCATTCCTCTAATAATGCCCGCATCACCCACGAATCTATGGTCGATGCCTGGACTTGGGCCAGCAGGCCTCATTCCTCCGAGAATGCTTGCATCAATGAGTCCATGGCCTGCTCCAGGATTGGAACCCTCTGGCTTCATTCCTCTAATAATGGCAACATCATCCATTAATCTGTGTCCTATGCCAGGACTTGGGCCAGCAGGCTTCATTCCTCCAAGAATGCCCGAAGCATATATGACTCCATGTCCCGCTCCAGGACTTGGGCCTTCTAGCTTCATTCCTCCGGGAATGCCCACATGATCTACCACGGTTCCATGGCTTACCCACCTAGGACATGGGGCAACTGACTTGATTCCCCCAAGAATATTAACACCTACGGCGTCCGTGAGCCCTTCACCATCTTCCACGGTGGAGGGCTTGAGAATACCCCCAACGAGCACCCAACCGTCTTACTGCCATCACGGAAACAACTAATTCACTTCCTACCAAGAAAAGCACCGTAAGCTCAAGAAGAAACCTTCCCATCTCTCTCTCTCTCTTTTACCTTCTCTCTCTAACGCTAGTGTTGCCCTGAAGTGGCTTGGATCTCAGGTATTAATAAGTTTTCTTAATTTGGATAGCTATCGAGCTTCCCCCCCGCCCCCCCACCCCACACTATATATAGCTTCTCATCGTTTGTAGTTGTGGAAGATCGTTGTTGGCAGGCGCTTGAACTGTACGGCGGAAATCAAAATGGAATCCGACCCTCACCTTTTAATAAAATTAAAACGTGATGCCACATGCAAGCAACATCCAAGAGGGACACTAACTGACGATGGACTTCCGTTTGAGATGCTAATTGGCATCCGATTCGACCATCTCATGACGTGAAGGCTCTTTTTGGTGCTGGGTCGAAGAGGATTTTTCAACTGTAGGATTTCTATCTAGATTTTTTTAATCAATTTCTGTGTAACTAATTTTAATTATTTCAATCAAATTATAATAATTTTTATTTTCACTTTTATTATTAAAAAAATATCCACTACATCATTTACTTTCACTTTTAATATTAAATAAATATATATTAACATTCTCCACTCACACTAATTCTATTAAATAAATATCCACTAACATCATATCATTATATAAATTATTTTATTCTCCACTTAATTCTTCTTTTATTTTACCATCTAAATAAATATTCATCCCTACTTATTTCATTTTTACTTATTCCTATAATATTTTACCTCCACTCTAGATAAGCTTGAAGAGAGCAATACGTGCTTACATGGAGCCAACAATTGGCCAAGCAGGCTCATATTTTGAAACTTTAGTTCAGAATAGGGACGTCAATTTAGTATCACGATCCGACTTGATTTGGATGGGTAAAACCCGCTCCATTTAATATTTAGGCAAGTTTGGATTTTTGGATGCAAATCCAACCGTGTTTGAGTTCAAGTGTGGGGAAAGAAACCCTCGAACCTATATACTCGATATAGATATATTATATATACAAGGCCCTAAAAATTTCAAATGTTCTACGACTGCGAAGACTCTTAACTCTAGAAATTTCAAATGTCCAAAGACTCACAAATTCCTACATTAGGCAACTCATGTGACCAAGCAACTTGAAAGTGGTCATGAACTCACGTCTCTTAGACTTCCAATTTTTCAAATTGCTTCTCAACATCAAATTTTATCTCAAGTAGCATTGTAGCGTGATGTTTCCTATCCTCTCCTATCTCTTCTGTAGCATCCAAATTCCATTTCAAGTCTCAACGTTAAGACTTGCTCTCCTCTCTCTTGTGATTATCTCCACCACGAGATTGTAACGTGACTCCAAATTTCATCTCAATGTCAGGATAGAACTTCTCTACTATCTAATGTGATTACTTTTTGTTATAATGTATAAAATATGTTTAAAATATTAATATTTTCTTTTTTCCTAATGATATTTTTTAATTTTACATCTCCTTAGAAAAATGATTGCATTCAATAAATTTTGATATTGAAATATGCATTTGTTCATAAGGTATTTTAAAATGATAGTGTAATATATATGTCAACATGTTAATAAATGTCATTTAATTAAATGATTATCCGTTAATCTAATAGGTATGCCATAGATTTTCCCTAATTTTATTTAAAGTGGAAATAAAAAATAAATTTATAAATAAAAATAACCTGATAATAATAAAATTCGATCCGTTGGCGTCCCATACTTTAGCTAAAATTCTCTCTCTTTCTTTCGATTAAGATTTTATCTTGGACCCGACATTGCAACTTCATGGAGAATTTTACACACATCCATAATTTTGCCTCACTGGATGATCGGCACAAATCTGCTATTTCTTAATTTTAGCTTAAGACAACGCTTGATCCCCAAGTCAAAGACTTTGACGAGTGTCCCCTTCTTCCAAAATAAAAATCATGATATGGAGTAATTAATGACAAAATGCCCTTATTGTCGGAACCCTCTCTTGAAAATTTTAATATCTCTTGCTCTATCTTGAATAAAATTTCTCTTCTGATCTTACTCGGGAATGGAAAAAATCAATTAGGTGGTTACCCCGCAAGATGCACCTGTCACTTAAGTTAAAATTATTTTCCTTACGAGGGGGTACAAATTTACCACTCTTTTTATTTCATCAAATGAGACATAAAGTATAATCAACTAAACTATAATCCCATCTTATCTCCTAAAAGAACTGTCATATATTTTAGGCTTATTTCTTATTTTGGCACTTATATATTCTAAGATGAAAAAAATCACTTATCTCTTATGTATTCTTCATATCTTATATGTCATTTTTCTATCTCCCTAACCAATCCATCATCTTAAGCTTTTAAGAAGAGAAATTTTAGTTGTAATGTATAGATTATTACACTTCCTATGTGGTCCACTCGGAGTTGG
Organism: Thalassia testudinum; assembly: GCA_037157565.1. Classification (NCBI taxonomy): domain Eukaryota; kingdom Viridiplantae; phylum Streptophyta; class Magnoliopsida; order Alismatales; family Hydrocharitaceae; genus Thalassia; species Thalassia testudinum. The sequence goes on from JAZHRO010000038.1 coordinate 2,010,803, forward strand.
ACTATCTGTGGTTTGGTTACGAGGGTTTTATCTAAAATCTCACGTTCTCTCGTAACAGAATCATCCAACAATGCACACCAGTTGAGCCTTATTTCTAGTTTTTCCCCAATCTTGTATTTGGTCTAAAATGTAGAACTAGTGCACTATCTTACTATGCATTGTTATGATTGTGAGATACAAAATGATCCACTCAACAAGCGTGTGCAGGGTCAATGCATGCTAGGTGGCACTAACCACACTCCTGGCTACGCCTTGTTGAACTTGAAGGTGAAGTCTAAGGTCCACCCCTATGAGAAAGGGATTGCAAATCATGATGCGTGAAAGAGTCGATTAATACCTTGCAGATTCTCCAAATCTTACACACCCCCTTGCTGACTCCAAAGATGAACCTATCTAGTCTCCTTCCTCCCTTGGTAATTTCACTATCCCTTCTTCCTAACTTCTCACCTTCACTAATTCCACTCATCTCCCCATTTACTCCACCATTTGGAACCTCAAGCATCCCCTCCGCATGACCCTCCTTACTTGGAGAATTATCCACGATAGGCTCCCCACGGAGGATCAAATTCAATGGAAGGGTATTTCCTTGGCTTCCAAGTGCTTTTGCTATCCCAGCAACCCCAGGGGTGAAACCTTGCACCACCTCCTTCACTTCAGTGACATTTCCTCAAGCATTTCCTCGTGGACTTTCCATCGTGCATTCCTTCACCCTATCTCCCCCAATCAATTTCTCGACATCCTCAATGGGGTTCACCCTCATAAAGACTCTGAATCTATCAAAGGCTTGATCCTCTTCATTTGGTACCACACTTGGTGGGCCAGGAACAAATGCAGGAATGAGGGTTTGGCCCTTAGGGAGATTCCTCACTTTCTGGAGCTTAACTGGAGGAATTTCAAAATGGCCTCTTAGTTCCTCCGCTTTCATCCCAATCGATTTATGCTCTCTTGGGTTCGCCCCTCTTCGGGGTGCAAGATTAACTTCTCTGTCTACTCCAATCCATTCTCCTGTATCACCTGGGTAGCTCGTGATGTGATGGGTAATTTCTCTACAGCTGCCGCGGCTAAAATTCTGGTCCCTAATTGCAATTTATCTATTCTCAACGCCATTCATCACTTCCTTGATTTTTGGCCCCACAGAAGCATCCCTACTATCTTAGAGGTTGATTCTGCGATGATTCACTTCTGGTGGAAAGGCAAGCTCAAAGTTCCCTGGAGGGCTCGGTGGCACTATAACCAGGCCATTTCCCACATGAACCACCACATGTCGTTGCATTACATTCACCTTGGTGTGAATAGCCTAGCGAACTTGATTGCCTCTTCGGCAAAAGGGTCTTGGATTTTCATCAATCTGGACCATCTTGACCAAAGTGCTAAAGGTATTATTAGGCTGGACAACATTCACTTCCCTTATGTCATTGGATGACTTTTGGTGTGCCCTGCTGTAACGACCCGATTCCCGAGTCCCTACGAGACACGAGAACCAGACCGACTCGACTAATCCCAAGACCTAGTCGTCCAACGAGGAAGTAACCAAAATAGCAGTAAAATAAACCACATTCAACATGAATATAACTAACAGTAAGAAAATACAGCAGTAAGGAAAGAAATTACTATAGTAGATACCACCGCAACAGTAGAACAACATTTATCATATAACATGAACTGTAGGTAAATAAAGTACAGCGGAAACAAGAACTACTCACTATAACAGAAACAAAAGAGGTACAAAAGACAGTGGTAACTCTACTGGACCCTACTCGGCCCAGCGTCCTCTGCAGCTGCTGACCCTGGCTGCTCAACACCTGGTCCTGAAAGGTAACGAGTGTAACACGTTAGCAAAACGCTGAGTAGAGTGGCAAACTAAACTAAAGACAACAGTAGAGTGTACAGTAGCTGTTATGTTCTATTACTTTCTTTATTCACATCTTTCAATTTTCTCACTAATTCATTTATTTCTCAGATCCTTTACTTGATCTCGAATGTTCCTCGTGGGAACGATCTTGATTGCAGTCTTTTCCAAAAGGTAGAAATAGCACATGGTGCTCTCCTGGCCGAGAGAGTCCCCCGTGGTGATCCTACCCTCAGTCAACCACCCCAAGGTCACTGAATAGACGTAACGGTGACTACGGCACGCGCGATAAACGCACAGGTAGCTAACCCGTACTGGCACGCGGTCAGTCGTTTCCATTAACGGGTGCGCCCAAAGCACAGCACGGAACCAGTCCAGGGCAGAGCCCTCTCAGTAACAGGGGTCCAACCCCTCCACAGTAACCAAACCGGGGCCTTGCCCCTCCACAGTCCACGCACCCTCGCCTGACTACCCTGGTTTGCCCCAGTGGGCCAAAACAAGTCGGTGTAGGAGGCTAGCAGAACCCTGGGGCCCGTAGGGTAGCTAGTGCCCTCCTAACACTAGTAGCTCTCCTCGGTACTACGTACACGAGGGCCAGCAAGTCGGTACAGAGCGGCCGGTCCTAACCCCGGGTCCCTGGGGTGGCTGGCCCCACTCTGCACTAAACAGGTACAGGTACTTCCCTTGGTACTACGTACCCAAGAGACAGTACAAAACTACATCTCAGTTCCATTCCTTTCTCTTTCCAGGAGTTCCACTACTAATTCCCCGTAGGGTTCCAGCTCTTTAATCTCAGAACATCTTATGTTTCACTTTCCAGTTTCACGTTCTCACAATCCATGATCTCAATCATGCTTCTTTATTCATAACAGGCAGCTGTTAATTCAATTTACAGGCAGCTTTATATTCCTTTCCATTTTCCAAGACTGCAGTATTATACATTCCACTAGTTTTTCCATCCTAGGATTCATGCCATATCCTAGGATCTATCATACAATCTAGTTTTCCAGCCCTAGGATTCATGCAACACCTAGGAGCTATCATATATTTCTCATTCCTAAGATTCATGCAATGTCCTAGGTTCTAGTTATGGTTCCATACTTTAACAGGTTTTATTAATACTTAAAGCCACTCTACCAGGTACGACGGGAGTAATGGGGGCATGATCGGGAATCCCGCGTGCCTCCGCGACTCCCAAGACTGCAACTGAACGAGGTCCTATCACAAGGATCAAACACAAGGGGTGTCTCAAAATAGTGTATAGCTACTGTAGACGGGTAGAGGAATTAATTCTGAAAAGAACGTAACTTGAATCGCGGAAAACGGAACCCGAACGGGCCCTAAACGGGTTGAAAACGACAACACTGTGCAAAATCAGACGTCTGGAACTTCTTCCAGACGTCTTAAAAAGTGGATCAGAGAATTACTGATAAACGCCAGTTTATCATCATTCTTATGCATTAAAACAAACCTAGCTCTTAGGATTTTACTCCGTAAACGGGTTTTTGGACTGCATTTAGGCATAAATTAGGTTAGGCATGCATTGCATTTTTTAGTTGTCTTTTTAATATGTTTTTGTGAGTGTTAGGGATGTACATATATACAGATCCTTAAAACCCTAGCACTCAAGAAGGCAAATGGTGAAGGAGAAACCCAGACTAGTTGGAACTCAGCTCGATCCAGCTCACCACAGCTGGAACCTAGCTCACTTGAACTAGGGTTAGCTCGTCCCAGCTCCATTCAGCTAATCCCAGCTGAACGGTAGCTCAAAAGAGTTCATCTTAGCTCACCCTAGCTCAAGTCAGCTCAGATCCAGCTCAACTTAGCTGAGTCTAGCTCATCTCAGCTCCCACTAGTTCACAGGGAGCTCTAGCTAGCTTAGCTGAGTTGACAGGAGTTCACCCCAGCTCAGATCCAGCTACATCCAGCTCCACTCAACTCTAGCCAGCTGAAGAAGAACTCATCGCAGCTTAGGAAGCTCAAGTCCAGCTCCCGGGGACTCAGCTTAGCTCAACTCAGTTGAGCTAAGATACCTTAGCTGCCTCACCCAGCTTGATCCTCCTCGGGAGCATTAGACCCAGCTCACCTCAGCTCCTTTTAGCAGAAGCCAGCTTGCTTTAGCTTGGCTTACTAGCTAGCAAAGAACTAGCAAGCTCAGCTAACTAAGGTAGCTCCTTCCAGCTCTCTTCAGCAGCCACCAGCTCTAGTGCAGCTCAAGATGACTACCTCCAGCTCTTCTCCCTGAAAACCGTAGCTCCAAATGCCTCCAACTCTACTCCCTACTAGCTAAGCTAGCTAAGCTGCTTAACTTAGCTAGTCCACCTCCATGGCACCAAAACCTACTACCCTACTACCTAAGCTCCAGCAAAAAGACCACCTACTCCTACTTTATTTTGGTGCCAACTATCCCTTCCATCACCACCCTACATCCACCATCAAAGCCCATCTCCACCCTCCATTTTTTCCCTCAAAAATTGCCTTCTAGAAGGTATTTTTGGAGGGAAAACCAAGGCACCTCTTCATTTCCCTCCCATTTTTCCCTCCAAAAATAACCAAGCACCCCTTCATTTCCCTCCAAAAAAAACACCATAACCACCCCCCTTCCCATCCTATAAATACCCTACCCTACCACCACATAATTCCCATCCTCCATTAGTGTATTTTGCTACCTAAACCACCTATACCTACGGCCAAGAAGAAGGAGTAGAGAAGGAGATTAAAGGGGCACATCACCAGCCCTTTTGGTGCCTTCTTCTCCCCACTCTCTTCAACTTGGGCCATGCCAAGGATGTTACGAACGCGTGCCCCGGACGTCTTTTAAGACGTCTGGGAGGTGGCCCAGACGTCGGACCAGACGTCTGAAAAATCGTTATCTTCCACACGCGCGAGTCGTCTGTGTTGGTGCTAGAGCACCACGATCATTTGTTTTGATGATAACAAAACACGTGTTATTTAACATTTGCAATTTGAGTCCTAGATTTCAGGTCAATTGCAAATGAAGACGTGTTTAGACGGAACTCGAGCTCGCATCCAGGACGGATTGGAGGAGCTTGACGGAAAACAGAGGAGGTTCGCATGGAGCGACAGATTGAAGATGGAAGGAAAAGAAGAATAGGATAGATTCTTTCTTTTGTACTTGTTGTATTTTTCATTTCTTTTGTTGCTCTTTATTTCCTTAGATATTTCATGTTAAAGAGCCTCAAAAAACCCTAACAGTAGTCCTAGGAACACCGGCACAACCCTAGGATACTTAGGTTTTCTGTAGAATACTTAGAAAACCAATATAGAGTTCAAACAGCACTTCCAGACGTCTAATTCACAAATCAGATGTCTGATAAAGAATTTTAAGACGTCTGACTGTTGTTTCAGACGTCTGATAACTGTTAGGCTGGACATAGTTAGTTCTGTCTGATGAAATCAGACGTCTAGACCTTAGACCAGACGTCTTAGAAGACGTCTGATGGATTTGCCAGATGTCCAATTAGTGGACCGTTGGCTGGCTTAGAAAACACTCAATATTATGAACATTAGAGCCTTATCAGACGTCCATAGGACTTTACAGACGTCTGATAATTGACCGTTTTGCCTCGACTGACCCGAAAATCTCTTCTCAGAGATTTTCTAGCCGTTGCAAATCCATTGCGTAGTAAAAGTTGGTTTCCAGACGTCCAGGCATAGTGCCAGACGTCCTGTATGTCGTCTGATCGACTTGCACAAGAACCCTGTTTAGATCTGATTCAAGTCAGGAGGAAACCCGCACAGAATCAGACGTCTGACCTTGAAATCAGACGTCTTAAAGTGACCTTCCAGACGTCTGATGCCATAATTAGACGTCTGATGACCCTGTCAAATGCAATCATTGTCCTGATTTCGGCCTGATTCTCTTGGGCTTTGCACCCAACGGCTATGGAAGCTTTTCCAAGCCTTCCAAAGCCTTCCTAAGGCCTCTATAAATAGAGGGGAGCCTTTGCAACACAAAAACACAAGAAGAGAAACATAAGAGACACTTAGAGATACACACTAAGACACACCTTGCAATACACTTTCAAACCTTTTGTGTCCAAAGAAAAGACTCTCTTGCTCTCCAAGCTCAAACTCCATTCTCTTGAGAGCATCAAGCGTTGCGCACCCGCTCTCCCGGCGTTGTTAACGAGAGCGACGTAGCGCCGTCGCGTGGCTCACGCACCCGCGTCATCGTCGACGCACTCCTTGCAAAGGGGAGTTTCCTATTTCCTATAGAAGCTAGGTTTAATTATTTTGTTGGCTCTATAGGACTATTGTTTCTTTTATCTTTGTCTTTTGGTTGGGTATTCGCTTTGCGAATTCCCGTCTCCTTCGTGGGACAAAATCCTTCTCGTGGAGAGAAGGGGTTGAGGAACACTACCCTCGTACTTGTAGCGTGGTTGTATTGAGGTTGAATCACCCTCATTTCAAAGTGATTCGGTTTAGTGGATTTGATCAACTAGGTTGATCGGAAAATCCTAACTCGAGAGGGTTAGGTGGTGGTTTTCACCCGGTTTGGGTTTCCACCTAAAAATTCCTGTGTACATTTTGTGATTGCTTATTTTTGTGAGATTGCTTTATATATTTCATTCCGCATTTTTTTGTCACGCTGATCTCACCCCTCCTAGTACAAGGGTAGAACCTTCAATTGGTATCAGAGCAGGTTTTCCGCCGACAGGAGTAACATCCGCGGAAAGATCACATGGAGGGAAGCTGTTCCACAAGCAGGATTTCCGAGGGGCAGTCCACAACCCGTCCGCCCTACTTTGACGGGAACAACTACAGCTACTGGAAGCTGAGGATGAAGACGTGGCTCCAAGCCACTGAATTTGAGGTATGGGGATGTTGCGAAACCCCATACAAGATCCCGAAGCAACCCGCTGGAGGATACTCGCAGCAGCAGATTCGAGAGCTTTCACTCAACGCAAAGGCAATGAATGCCCTGTTTGCGCGTTGAGTCTGGAAGAGTTCGAGAAAATCCAAGAGTGCACCACCGCCCACGAGATATGGAGGAGGTTGGAAGGCACTCATGAGGAGACAAGCTCGGAGGAAGAAGAAGAAGAAGAAATCGCTTGCTTTGGTTTCATGGCCAGAGGAACCAACAGCGACAGCGAAAGTGGAAGCGACGATAACGACAACGAGGTAAATTTTGATTTACAAGAAGCTTTTAATGAATTATTTGAGATTAGTAAATCACTAAAAATAGAAAACAAAAGCATGAAGAAGAACCTTAGTTTTCTTAAAAATGAAAATGATAGGTTAGAAATAAAACTTAAGGATTTAGAAGCTAATCCTAAAAATAATAACCTATTATTAGAAAATCATAACCTCATCAATGAAAATAATAAATTGATTGAGGAAAATAATAGTCTAAAGTTAGAAATCTATGATTTAAAGACTAAGATGCAAACTATAGAAAAAGAAATTGCATGTCTTAGGGAAAACTCCAACAAATTAATCAACAAAGTAGACAAGTTTTATGGCCCTAAGGTTGAGAAAGGATCTCCATCAAGGAGACCCTCTAACAAATCCGGATCCAAGCCCACTTGGATACCGAAAAAAGAATTAGAATCTTGTTTTGTAGGATTCAGGGATAACTACAATACACAGGACTGGACCTACAAGCTCAAGGCTGGTCAACTCAAGTTGGGAGAACCAAGGAGTAGACCAAGGAGGAGAACGAGAAGACCAACGAGACGGCGAACAAACGACGGACCCGCCGCACGTCGACCGCCAGATTGGAGACCGGCGCCAATGCCCGGGCCTCCAAGCTACGGATGGGAGCCCCATCCGATGTGGCATCCACCACCACCATTCGGGCCATTTTATTGGTCATGGTAGGTGAGGTAAAACCCTTTACCCTATCTTTTTATCAGTAGCATTTAGATAGGGGGAGTTAAAAATTTTATGAGCAAATTGTCAATTTTTAAGGGGTAGAAATAAGGTAGCTAAATTTCCTTTAGTAAGGGGGAGAAAAATAATAGCTATCTTGTTGTTACAAAAAGGGGAGAATATTACCTTTGTCAAAATAAATTCATAGAAGAGCATGTTTTAAGGGGGAGTTATAGGAAATATAAAATCAATTAAACCTTTTTGATAATGTCAAAAAGGGGGAGGATTTTTATGCATTATTATTTACGATTTTGTCATCATCAAAAAGGGGGAGATTGTTGGTGCTAGAGCACCACGATCATTTGTTTTGATGATAACAAAACACGTGTTATTTAACATTTGCAATTTGAGTCCTAAATTTCAGGTCAATTGCAAATGAAGACGTGTTTAGACGGAACTCGAGCTCGCATCCAGGACGGATTGGAGGAGCTTGACGGAAAACAGAGGAGGTTCGCGTGGAGCGACAGATTGAAGATGGAAGGAAAAGAAGAATATGATAGATTCTTTCTTTTGTACTTGTTGTATTTTTCATTTCTTTTGTTGCTCTTTATTTCCTTAGATATTTCATGTTAAAGAGCCTCAAAAAACCCTAACAGTAGTCCTAGGAACACCGGCACAACCCTAGGATACTTAGGTTTTCTGTAGAATACTTAGAAAACCAATATAGGGTTCAAACAGCACTTCCAGACGTCTAATTCACAAATCAGACGTCTGATAAAGAATTTTAAGACGTCTGACTGTTGTTTCAGACGTCTGATAACTGTTAGGCTGGACATAGTCAGTTCTGTCTGATGAAATCAGACGTCTAGACCTTAGACCAGACGTCTTAGAAGACGTCTGATGGATTTGCCAGACGTCCAATTAGTGGACCGTTGGCTGGCTTAGAAAACACTCAAGATTATGAACGTTAGAGCCTTATCAGACGTCCATAGGACTTTACAGACGTCTGATAATTGACCGTTTTGCCTCGACTGACCCGAAAATCTCTTCTCAGAGATTTTCTAGCCGTTGCAAATCCATTGCGTAGTAAAAGTTGGTTTCCAGACGTCCAGGCATAGTGCCAGACGTCCTGTATGTCGTCTGATCGACTTGCACAAGAACCCTGTTTAGATCTGATTCAAGTCAGGAGGAAACCCGCACAGAATCAGACGTCTGACCTTGAAATCAGACGTCTTAAAGTGGCCTTCCAGACGTCTAATGCCATAATTAGACGTCTGATGACCCTGTCAAATGCAATCATTGTCCTGATTTCAGCCTGATTCTCTTGGGCTTTGCACCCAACGGCTATGGAAGCTTTTCCAAGCCTTCCAAAGCCTTCCTAAGGCCTCTATAAATAGAGGGGAGCCTTTGCAACACAAAAACACAAGAAGAGAAACATAAGAGACACTTAGAGATACACACTAAGACACACCTTGCAATACACTTTCAAACCTTTTGTGTCCAAAGAAAAGACTCTCTTGCTCTCCAAGCTCAAACTCCATTCTCTTGAGAGCATCAAGCGTTGCGCACCCGCTCTCCCGACGTTGTTAACGAGAGCGACGTAGCGCCGTCGCGTGGCTCACGCACCCGCGTCATCGTCGACGCACTCCTTGCAAAGGGGAGTTTCCTATTTCCTATAGAAGCTAGGTTTAATTATTTTGTTAGCTCTATAGGACTATTGTTTCTTTTATCTTTGTCTTTTGGTTGGGTATTCGCTTTGCGAATTCCCGTCTCCTTTGTGGGACAAAATCCTTCTCGTGGAGAGAAGGGGTTGAGGAACACTACCCTCGTACTTGTAGCGTGGTTGTATTGAGGTTGAATCACCCTCGTTTCAAAGTGATTCGATTTAGTGGATTTGATCAACTAGGTTGATCGGAAAATCCTAACTCGAGAGGGTTAGGTGGTGGTTTTCACCCGGTTTGGGTTTCCACCTAAAAATTCCTGTGTACATTTTGTGATTGCTTATTTTTGTGAGATTGCTTTATATATTTCATTCCGCATTTTTTTGTCACGCTGATCTCACCCCTCCTAGTACAAGGGTAGAACCTTCAGTCTGCGTGCCTGAGCGCGCAGACCGCATATTCGTTATTCCCTCTCTCTCTTTGCGGCTGCAGACCCTGCCGCGCACCTTCTCTCTCCTCCTCGCACGGCCTTAAAAGGGCACGCCTCCCCTCACTCCGTCACCACCATCTCCTTCCTCTTCTCCTTCAGCCAGTGCGCGAGAGTGAGCGCGAGAGTGAGTGCGAGGGCGGCGGCCGCAATGAGCGCGGAGGAGGTGCTGCGTGCGAGAGTGGAGCTCTGCTGTGCGGGCGAGCTCGCCGGGGCTGCTAGGGCCGGCCGGTGGAGGGCGCAGGGGGTGCGGAACAGCGCGGGAGGGACTGCTGCGGTTTGAGCAGCAGGCGCGCGAGGTGCGACGCGGGCGGCGTCGCGAGCGGAGGCCGAGTGGCGCCCTGATTCTGGAAAAATTTCCAGAATCAGACGTCTGGGTTGATAGACAGACGGCGAGGGAGACGTCTGGAGGACCATACAGACGTCTGAAAGGTGAGTTTTCCATCTTCTTCTTCCTTCCTGTCGACTGACCGTACTGAGGGAGGGAGTTGGGTGTGCGCAGGTTCGGTGATTCGCCATCCTTTGCGAATCAGACGTCTGGCTGTTGTACCAGATGGCGGGAGCGACCTCCAGACGTCCGGGGTGACCATCGGACGTCTAGGAGCTAGGCCAGATGTCCCCGCATACTTCTGGACGTCTGAGAAACCTCGCGGAACAAGGTAATTCTCTGATCCACTTTTTAAGACGTCTGGAAGAAGTTCCAGACGTCTGATTTTGCACAGTGTCGTCGTTTTCGACCCGTTTAGGGCCCGTTCGGGTTCCGTTTTCCGCGATTCAAGTTGCGTTCTTTTCAGAATTAATTCCTCTACCCGTCTACAGTAGCTATACACTGTTTTGAGACACTCCTTGTGTTGATCCTTATGATAGGACCTCGTTCAGTTGCAGTCTTTAGAGTCGCGGAGGCACGCGGGATTCCCGATCACGCCCCCATTACTCCCGTTGTACCTGGTAGAGTGGCTTTAAGTTATTAATAAATCTGTTAAAGTATGGAACCATAACTAGAACCTAGGACATTGCATGAATCCTAGGAATGAGAAATAGATTAAATGATAGCTCCTAGGTGTTGCATGAATCCTAGGGCTGGAGAACTAGATTGTATGATAGATCCTAGGATATGGCATGAATCCTTGGATGGAAGAAACTAGTGGAATGTAGAATACTGCAGTCTTGGAAAAATGGAAAGGAATATAAAGCTGCCTGTAAATTGAATTAACAGCTGCCTGTTATGAATAAAGAAACATGATTGAGATCATCGTTTGTAAGAACGTGAAACTGGAAAGTGAGACATAAGATGTTCTGGAACCCTACGAGGAAGTAGGAGTAGAACTCCTGGAAAGCGAATGGAATAGAATTGGGGAAGTGAGCTGGCCTTTGAGTACGGAGTACCAAGGAGAGCGACTGTCCCCCTGTTTAGTGCAGAGCTGAGCTAGCCGCCCCAGGAACCCGGGGTTAGGACTGGCCACTCTGTACCGACTTGCTGGCCCTCGTGTACGTAGTACCAAGGAGAGCTACTAGTGTTAGGAGAGCACTAGCTACCCCACGGGCCCCGGGGTTTTGCTAGCCTCCTTCATCGACTTGTTAGGCCCACTGGGGCAAACCAGGGTAGTCAGGCGAGGGTGCGCGGACTGTGGAGGGGCAAGGCCCCGGTTTGGTTACTGTGGAGGGGTTGGACCCCTGTTTCTGAGAGGGCTCTGCCCTGGACTGGTTCCGTGCTGTGCTTTGGGCGCACCCGTTAACGGAAACGACTGACCGCGTGCCAGTACGGGTTAGCTACCTATGCGTTTATCGCGCGTGCCGTAGTCACCGTTACGTCTGTTCAGTGACCTTGGGGTGGTTGACTGAGGGTAGGATCACCACGGGGGACTCTCTCGGCCAGGAGAGTACCACGTGCTACTTCTACCTTTTGGAAAAGATTGCAATCAAGATCGTTCCCACGAGGAACATTCGAGATCAAGTAAAGGATCTGAGAAATAAATGAATTAGTGAGAAAATTGAAAGATGTGAATAAAGAAAGTAATAGAACATAACAGCTACTGTACACTCTACTGTTGTCTTTAGTTTAGTTTGCCACTCTACTCAGCGTTTTGCTGACGTGTTACACTCGTTACCTTTTAGGACCAGGTGTTGAGCAGCCAGGGTTAGCGGCTGCAGAGGACGCTGGGCCGAGTAGGGTCTAGTAGAGTTACCACTGTCTTTTGTACCTCTTTTGTTTCCGTTATAGTAAGTAGTTCTTGTTTCCGCTGTACTTTCTTTACCTGCAATCCATGTTATATGATAAATGTTGTTCTACTGTTGTGGTGGTATATACTGTAGTAGTTTCTTTCCTTACTGCTGTACTTCTTACTGTTAGTTATATTCATGCTGAATGTGATTTATTTTACTGCTCTTTTGGTTACTTCCTCGTTGGACGACTAGGTCTTGGGATTAGTTGAGTCGATCCGGTTCTCGAGTCTCGTAGGGGCTCGGGAAACGGGTCGTTACAAAGGAGGAGGGCTCTTCCACTTCAAGGAGGACGGCCAGGCAAGGGAGAAGGACCTAGGGTGGACGTCCACCCTTGGAGAGAAGCTTAGGGTACGCCCCCTTAGGGCTTGCCTTGGAGGACATCACCTTGGCGGAGCACTGCAAGGAAGGAGTTGAAGGACTCTTTTCAAGATTGGGAGCCACCAACCTTGGAGCAAGAAGCCCTCTTCTTCACCATCTATCTAGAGGATTTGTGTTTTCTTTTCTTATTTTAATTTTTCTAGTAGTAGAAGCATTCCTCTACTAGGCTTCCTTTTGTAAAACACTTTTCATCAATCAAGTTGCCTTCTTTGCAATTTTCTGTTTTGCATTTCTACTTTCTTTATTTTTTTTAGCATTTTTCACTCCCTCTCTCTAATTATTCTAGGCCTCCACTTGCCTAGAGTGAGCTTAGGGAGAGGCTCTACTTGCCACATAGAAGTAGTATTTAAATTGAAGTGTAAATCACCTTTTCCCCCACCATTTCGCATGTTGTCTTGATTTTAAAACAAAAAAAAATGATATATTGAAAAAATACCAAAAAGAAAGTTGAGATTGTATTCCAAGCAAGAGAATCACTATTGCAAACATTTGGCCTCCTTGGACGACCCTAGATATTCCCTTATCTAGGAATATAAATTTAAGAGTTGATCGATTTTGCACGTTACAATGACGTATTTAACAAACCGCATGAAATCGCTATCAATTACCTGTTTAGCGTGGTTTCCCAGACGTCCAGAAGTCTGCGGGGACGTCTGGCCTAGCTCCCAGACGTCCGATGGTCACCCCGGACGTCTGGAGGTCGCTTCCGCCGTCTGGTACAACAGCCAGACGTCTGATTCGTAATGGATGGCGAATCTCCGAGCCTGCGCACACCCAACTCCCTCCCTCAGTACGGTCAGTCGACAGGAAGGAAGAAGAAGACGGAAAACTCACCTTTCAGACGTCTGGATGGTCTTCCAGACATCTCCCACGCCGTCTGGCTATCAACCCAGACGTCTGATTCTGGAAATTTTTCCAGAACCAGGGCGCCACTCGGCCTCCGCTCGCGACGCCGCTCGCGTCGTACCTCGCGTGCCTGCTGCTCAGACCGCAGCAGTCCCCCCTCCACGTCGCTCCGTGCCCCCTGCGCCCTCTGCCGGCCGGCCAAAGCAACTCCGGCGAGCTCGCCCTCACGGCAGAGCTCTGCTCTCTCACGCAGCAACTCCTCCGCGCTCACTGCGGCTGCCGCTGCCACCCTCGCGCTCGCTCACTCTCGCGCACAGGAAGGAGAAGAGTAAGGGGTGGAGACGACGGGAGGGGAGGCGTGGCCTTTTTAAGGCCGCGCGAGGAGGAGAGAGAAGGAGCGCGGCAGGGTCTGCAGCCGCAGAGAGAGAGGGAATAATGAATATGCGGGTCTACCCGCTCAGGCACGCAGACGACTCGCGCGTGTGGAAGATAACGATTTCTCAAACGTCTGGAAACGATCCCAGACGTCCTGTCAGACGTCTGGATGTGATCCCAGACGTCTGGTCCGACGTCTGGGCCACCTCCCAGACGTCTTAAAAGACGTCCGGGGCACGCGTTCGTTACACCTGCTCTCTTTTCTCTCCTGTTGCTGGTTTTTGTACTTGGCCATGAGTTGTGGTCCTTTTTTTGTGTAGCTGGCAGGTTTTGACTTAGTCCCCCTGCCATTGTTTGTTACCTCCGGGGAGAGGGAGATGAATAAAATCTACTCCCATTTTTATTTTAAAATAATAATAATAATAATAGTTGAAATGACCCTTCCAAGGATCGTTGGAAGTTTTTCGGAAAGTTAGTGACGTAAACGCAAAATATTTTTGACCATTTGGGTTGAGTGTGAGGGCGTTGCGGGATGAAGAGAGAATGGCGGGGAAATGTTCACAATTTTTCCCTCTCTCTCCTCTCCCTCACCACACTCACGCACACACACACGCACACTTCCCCTCATCTCCAAAACCCTAACCCCACCCCCACTTCTATTTAACCCACCACCCTCTCCATCTCCACTCCACCACCACCACTTCCACCACCTCCATCTCCTTCCCCTGTTGTTGACGAGCCGCCAGCCCTCCCTATCTCCTCACAGCCACGAAGAGGAAGGAGGAGGGCGAACCGTGGGTGATAGGGAGAGAGGGAGAGCGAGGGCATGGGAGAGAGGAGGAAGCTCGTGGGGGGGGGGGGCTTGGGTGCGTGGCCGAAGGAGCACAAGCAAGAGAACTCGCGCGCGCATGGGGCACCCTTGCTGTGGGTGTAGCAGCGAGCGCTGGTGTCGCGAGGGGAGGAGCTGCGGCCGCGGGAGCTTGTGCGGGAGGAGATGAGGACGTATATGAGAGGGAAGAGCTCATGGAGGAGAGTTTCCCAACCTCCTGCAGCTGCTAGAGCTGCTACTGCCGTGCTGCAGGCGGAGGCGGAGAAGAAAACAAGCGTCGCGAAGAGTTCTGGGTACTAGATTTTTCAAGTATCAGACGTCCAGAGCTGAGGCTGGACATCTGACAACTCGCGGAGTGCTGAGGTAAGCGTCCTGGACGCTCAAGCATGCACGTACGTTACATACGTAATGTTACGCTGTCGAGGATTTTAACCTGCGAGCGTGCACGTAGGTACAAGCCTTGGAAAGGTGCGCAAGCATGCTCTTTGAGGTGCTTTAGGACATCTGGCCACCTCCACCGACGTCTGATAGACACTTCGGACGTTCGAGCGAGCTGATAGATGTCTGGAAAGACCCAGGACGACTATGAAAGGGTTCTAGATGTCCGCCAGCAACACAGGGAAGCAAGGTGAGGTTTTGAGATCATTTAAGACGTTTGGGTCTAGTCCCAGACATCTGATTTTAGACAATATGTGCATTTTTGGGTCATTTAAGGCCCAAACAAAGTCGGATTTACGCAAATGAAATACCATTTTTTCCGCTCGAGTTTCTCTACGTGTTAGTGTTGATTATATATTGTTTTGAAATCTTCTGACGTGACTTGGTTACTGGTATAGGTCTATAGCCTGTAGCGTGTTCAGGCCCGCAGAGACGACAAGACCTGCAGTTCCTGCCCCCATTCCTCCCGTGTTTCCCAATAGAGTGGTTTACTTTAATATCAAGATTTAATCAAACAAAGTGTATGTTTAGAATAACTTAATTGAACCCTAAGATGTGAAATGAACCCTAGGGCAGAAGCGAATGAATATTGCTTGAGCTACATTGTTTCCTTTGAGATGCATGCTATTCCAAATTGCTAGCAAGTGTATTAGTTTATTGATGTGATGCTTCTCAGTTAGTAAAACATGAGCTACCTGTTATAAAAATGAAACTCGGGATGTGAATAGTGAGATATGAATGTTGAGAAATGGAATGAAAGGAATACAAGTATGAACCCTATGGGGAATTAGGAGAAGAACTTCTGTATAGGGAAAAGAACTTAGTAAGTAGACGGGGAGTGAGTTGGCTCTTGTGTACACAGTACCAAGGAGAACAACTGTCCCATAGAGTAGAGGGGAGCCTGCCGCCCTTGGGTTGAGACTCGGGGTGGATTTGGCTACTCTACGTCGACTCTTGTTTGGCCATCTTGTACATGGTACCGAGGTGAGCTACTTGTGTAGGGAAGGAGCTAGCCACCCAACGGGGGTCGGGGTTAGGACTAGCCACCCTACACCGACTCTTGTTAGGCCCATTGGGCAAACCGAGATAGTCAGATGAGGGTACACGGACTGTGGAGGGGCAAGACCCCTATTTTGCTCTAAGAAGGCAAGGCCCTGTGCTGTTCCGTGCTGTACCTTAGGCGTACCCGCTAGCAGAAATAACTGATCGCATGCCAGTGCGGGGTAGCTAGCCGTGCTCTTATCGCACGTGCCGTAGTCACCGCTACGTCACGACCGTAACCTCGGGGTGTTTGACTAGATGTAGGACTACCACGGGGGACTCTCTTGGCCAGGAGAGCACCACGTGTACATCCTACATCACGGGAAAGACTGCAATCAAGATTGTTCCCTTGAGGAGCAGACAAGATCAAGAGATGACCGATTTAATAAGAGAGCAAACAAATCAGAACTACTTAGTTGAGCTAAATAAAAATGAATAATTAATTAGTTGCTTATCTTAATTGCATGTAAATAGCTTAATTACCACTCTACTCAGCGTTAGCTGACTATAGAATCTATAACCTTACTTAGGTCAAGGAGCTGAGTAGCCAACACCCCGGTTGCAAAGGGAGCTAAGCCTAGTCGAGCCCAGCCATAGCTGTTGTTGTTTTCTGTTCTAGCATATTTTTTTGTTGTAGTAGTGAGTATCTGTTATATGTAGTATTATTTCTGTTATATTTCCGCTTTATTTTTCCACTGTTGTAGTTGCGAAGGCCTGTAATATTGTGAGACCGTTCGTTCTGTTTCCTTTATGTCTCCTAATTATTTTCTGCTTAGTTACATTGCATATGTGTTTGTGGAATATTTTTTTACTTCTGGTTATTTCTTGTTGGACGACTGGGTCTTGGGATTAGTCGATGCGAGCCGGTGTCGGGTCCTGTAGGGATCTAGGACCAGGTCGTAACAATAATAATAACTTGTAGATTCAAATTCTTCCATTGCATGCTATAAGTACCAATTTCAAGCCACTCGAGAACTTGTAGTTATGGATCATCTAGATGCTAATTTACTTGAGGGGTTAGGAAATTAGCGTTTAAAAAAGTAAAATTTGTGTTACCTTTCATTTCTGTTTACTTATAGGATAATATTAAGATCAGCTTTTATTTACTTGAATTAGTGTTAAGTAGTTGTGTTAACTCTTATGGTGTTTACTTGGACTTATGTTAACAACAATTTTTACGGAATAAAGTTCGGGTGTAAATGAGTTATGAAGTTAACACCTGTTTAGCTAACACATCTCGGAACTGGTGTTAGCAAAACCAATGTTAAGGACCTTTAACTTGAGTTTTCACCATTCGGGTTAAATCCCCTTTTAGAGGGTTAACTTGCCAAGTAAACTAGCCCTAAATTGAGTTTCTCCCAAGAATGCACAAATTCGATAATTGATTCATGTAGCCGATTATCCAAACCACATCTAGTATCATTTATCCTCCTTTAATCTGATCCTCTATGTATTGTTGACTGTAAGAATGTTTGCAAGCAAAATGTCACTTATAATTTACAAAACCTGACTTGCAAGTTATAAAGCTAACTTGTAATTTCTAGAGTGATGATTTTATAAATTCTTCATTAAGATGTCCATCAAAGCAATTCCTCTTTTTCAAAGGAATTTTAGATGCATCATATTCAAAAAAATAGACCCATATGTATTCAAATAAGTTATTTGAGTCTAATACTTACTAAATAACCTCTATATACATATATAGATACACATGTTTGTATGTATCGATCTATGTGAAAGTGATTGGTCGTATCGAACCTTTTGCAAACGTCGCGGAAGCATGAAAATCAGGCATTTTAAAAGTTTCAAATAAAAAATGGGATCAATGCCAAAAGTCAACCAAGAAACAGAAGTGAAATAAAATATCCTAAACCAGAACCAAATGGGAGGAACTGTTTTCCTCTCATTCTAGGATCCTAGGAGTATAAGTGATTATCCATTTTCCACCTTTTCCGGGATTCCAAGAGTATAAGTGATTATCCCTTGCAGGTGGTGTTGCACAATACCGCATGTGTGGTGCCTCCTCAAATAAATCCTGATAATTCCCTTCCCCTTCTATGCGACAAGCAGATGAGACCCTCGTGTCGTGGATAGTCAATCCTGAATAGAGATCCACAAGCACTTCGCAATCTTGGAGCACCCTTTCACCAAAATCCTTGAATCAACACCAAGAGATTCTTAAAAAGGATCAAGAGTGCAATGATACTAGTTGGTCAACAGAAAATATTTTCGATTGACTAGCTAGAGAAGGGAATTGGCATGGTCCAAGACTTGCTCTTAATGCTTCCTAGTTTGAGCAAATGGTCAGTCGATGAGATGCCTGGTCGACTTGCTACAATGTAGGGTTTGGAACTAGTGGGTGTTCTTGGCAAAATTTATTTAGGATTTGATTAATGGCCTTAGGGTTACATGAGAGATATTTATAGGATTTTCAAGGCTAAACTAAAGTAGATGGTGGCCCGTGGATCCCCATATAAGGGTAAGGATCAATTCTTAATTTAGCGATTTTACAAAATAATGCCATGACAACTTTTGTTTTGTTTTTTATCTAGTCCACAAAAAAACCTAATTGCAATTCAACACTTAGATTCTTTACCTAATCACATTAGGTATAATAAAATATCAAATTATTTGTAATTCACCTCTTTAAATCAGAGTCGATCCCTTTATCAAGTAGAATAACATCTAAATCATTATTAATTTCAACACACTAATAATAAAGTTTTAGACTTCATGGAAAAATTGACACCACGCCTCCTCAAGTATTGCAAATATTCATGTATTCTTCACACTTGGAAGAAAATATTATCCTAAGATATGATCCCATTAGACAGCTCTCAATCCTCAATGGTTAATATTATTCATGATATCTCTATATCATTGAGAGGAGAACGAAGATTAGAACATTTTCAAAAGGTCTATCTTCTCCTTTTACCTTGGATCTAATCAGGACCCTTTGACCACATGTAGAATTCATCATTCGTAATATATACAGAGTAAGCTTATGCTTCCAATCTATCGTACACACCTATCTAATAGATTTATGCGATTCTTTCAAGAGATCATGTGCCTCCTATCTGTTCTTACATACACCAACTTTCCAGTATCAGCACAAAGGTGGGTACACTAACATAATGGTCCACCAAATGAATGTGTTCATAAATAGAGACACATATCTATCTTAGATCTAAGGGTACACCTTCTCCATGACAAGATTGGAGAAAGACTTACGCTATCTCCTATATCATCGGGTTAACTCTTTAACTCGACCCGTGCAACAGTTCTCGAATTTCCATTTAAGAATGTTAATTTGACAACCTTTAAAGAAGGTTGCCATCAACACTTATATCAAAAACATGTGGTTGAATCAGATAATTTTTTGATATGCTATCAGATCTTATAAATCATTTAGATTTCCAAATTAACACCCATCTAGTGATTCAATTTGATCAAATACATAATCCTAATTGTACTAAAAGGTCCAAGTCATTTAACTACAAAATAATCAAATTCTTTTATATATGTAATCGTATTACAAAAAAAATCACAAATAACTCTCTCAGAACAAACAAAAGCCAACACTATATATGTACATATGCAAGCCTATTTATTGTTTTATTAAATTAGAATCCTTATCATCCTGAGCCAGGGTGAGTGGGCTTGACTCACTTTACGTTTATCGGACTCAAACTTTGATTTGGACTCAACTCATAAAGTAATTGTGTTGACCTAAGTTAAGTCGATCAAATCAAAGCTAAAAGGTCAATATTTAGCGAGAATCTTAGATTCTTGAAAAGGCTTATTTAAAAGCCCCACCTGATTCTACTTCCGTCATTTCTCTATTTGGAAAACTCAGGTTGTATGAATACGATATTACAAACTAAGTTTGGGTGAAATGTTATTTTCTATGTAAGGGTCCCAACCTATGTGATCGTGACCCAACTCTAAATTTGTGGCCTTTTAATTCTTAATTTTAACGACGTTTGGCATTCTTTTATTGACGTTTGACGGGTTTCTACCCCACCGTTGTGTCACATTCTTTTCAACGATACTTAACTATTCGCCGGAAATTTTTCTTTTCTTTCCTTTTTATCATTTTTCTTTTTCATCCCCATCTCCTTGAAACCCAACGCCCATGTGCCGAAGGGGAGATACCCTCTACATTTTCAATGCAGACCACGTTGGATCCACAATTTCTAACCCAACATTTTCTACCGCCAACTCTTTTTGTTTGTAAGTTTTAATATAAAAATTATTATAATCACTTTCATTATAACAATTATTCCAAGAACCTACTAAGGTAGAACTTCAAGATCTGGACATATCATTGGCCACATGACCCACATGAAGGTCAAGGGTTGGGTACTAGTTATCTTCCAAAGGTGAGTTTGCCACCAATTACCTCTTAATGTAGGCTTGTCAATCGACCTATTAGACTCCTTTACTTAATCACAAACTTCCACTGGTTATCATCGACCTGTTACTAGATAACGATGAGATTTTAAATTTTGATTCCTCAACTTGGGTAAAACTTCCACTAAGGCCAGCAATTCCATTGAAAGAGCTATACCTGTAGGATATTTAAGTTGAACCCTACAGCTCTAAAATGGTACGTATCTGATTACAATTTTTGCAAGATTATACCTGCAACTCACAAGTTTTATATATAGGGTATCTATGCCAATGATCAGGATCCAACTTTGAAGATAGAGATTCGCTCTCCAATATACATATGTATATTTGGATGGTAGGTACATACACAAAATCAACGATCATCATTTATTTGTCATAGTAATAGAAGAGATTTGAACAAATGGAACAAAGTTATAACATGCTCAATTAATTTAATGCATTTCTCAATATAATGAATCAAGTCAAAATAGATAAAAATGTTAATCTAAGCATCCATCTATTGGATTCAGGACTAGAGTTTGTGTCTGGGTTCTCGAATCAATGGTCATCTCCAGAGGTGGGAACAGAAAGCCCACTCTCTTCTGGGATGCCAGCAACATTGATAGCTCCATGGCCTGCTCTAGGATTGGAACCCTCTGGCTTCATTCCTCTAACAATGCCAGCATCATCCATTAATCTATGGCCGATGCCAGGACTTGGGCCAACAGGCTTCATTCCTCCAAGAATGCTTGCATCAATGACTCCATGGCCTGCTCCAGAACTGCAACCCTTCGGCTTCATTCCTCTAACAATGCTAGCACCATCCATTAATCTGTGTCCTATGCTAGGACTTGGGCCAGTAGGCTTCATTCCTCCAAGAATGCCTGAAGCATCGATGACTCCATGTCCCGCTCTAGGACTTGGGCCTTCTGGCTTCATTCCTCTAATAATATCAGCATCATCCATTAATCTGTGTCCTATGCCAGGACTTGGGCCAGCAGTCTTGATTCCTCCAAGAATGCTCGAAGCATCGATGACTCCATGTCCCGCTCCTGGACCTGGGCCTTCTGGCTTCCTTTCTCCGAGAGTATTAACGCCTACGACGTCCGTGAGCCCTTCACCATCTTCCATGATGGAGGGCTTGAGAGTACCCCAATGAGCACCCAACCATCTTACTGCCATCACGGAAACAACTAATTCACTGCCTACCAAGAAAAGCACCATATGCTCAAGAAGAAAGCTTCCCATCTCTCTCTCTCTCTCTCTTACCTTCTCTCTCTAATGCTAGTGTTGCCCTGAAGTGGCTTGGATCTCAAGTATTAATAAGTTCGCTTAATTTGGATAACTATCGAGCTTCGCCCCCTACAATATATATAGCTTCTCATCGTCTGCAGTTGTGGAAGATCATTGTTGGCAGGTGCTTGAACTGTATGACGGAATCCAAAATGGAATCCGACCCTCAGCTTTTAATAAAATTAAAACGTGATGCCGCAGGAAACATCCAGGAGTGACATTAACAGACGATGGACTTTCGTTTGAGACACCAATTGGCATCCAATTTTGCCATCTCATGACGTGAAGGCCCTTTTTGGTGGTGGGTCCCAAGAGGATTTTTCAGTTGTGGGATTTTTATCGAAAATTTTTTAATCACTTTAACACATACTTCTACGTAATTAATTTTAATTATTTCAATCAAAATTTAATAATTTTTACTTTCACATTTATTATTAAAAAGATATCATCATTTACTTTCCTTTTAATATGAAATAAATATATATTAATATTTTCTACTCACACTTATTCTATTAAATAAAAATTTATTGACATCATATCATTACATCAATTATTTTATTTTCTACTTTATTCTTCTCTTATTTCATCATCTAAATAAATATTTATCTTTACTTAATTCATTTTTACTTATTCCTATAATATTTTACCTCGACTCCAGAGGAGCATGAAGAGACCAATATGTGCTTACATGAAGCCAAGCAATTGGTCAAGTAGGCCCATATTTTGAAGCCTTAGTTCAGAGTAGGGATGCATGTCTATTCTCCAACGAAGAACCAACATGACCCGACTTGATTTGGATGGGTAAAATCCGCTCCATTTAATATTTAGGCAAGTTCGGGTTTTTGGATGCAAATCCAACCAGGTTTGAGTTTGGGTGTGGGGAAAGATTCCTTTGAACCCATATACTCGATATAGATATATTATATATACAAGACTCTAAAATTTCAAATGTTCTACGATTGCCAAGACTCCTAACTCTAGAAATTTCAAACGTTCAAAGACTCCCAAATTCCTGCATTGGGCAACTCATGTGACTATGCAGCTTGAAAGTAGTCATGAATTCACGTCTCTCAAACTTCCAATTTTCCAAATTGCATCTCAACATCAAATTTCATCTCAAGTACATTGTAGCGTGATGTTTCCCATCCTCTCCTTGTCTCTTCCATAGCATCCAAATTCCATCTCAAATCTTAACATCATAACTTACTCTCCTCTCTCATATGATTATCTCTACCACGAGATCGTAGCACCACCCCAAACTCCATCTCAACGTCAGGACAGAACTCCTCTACTATCTCATGTGATTACTTTTTATTATAAAACATGAAATATGTTTAGAATATTAGTTTTTTTTCCTTATAATATTTTTGTTTGTTTTACATATCCTTAGAAAAATAATTTTGTTAAAGAAATTTTGATATTGGAATATACATTTTTTACATAAGGTATTTTAAAATGATAGTGCAATATATAAGCCAATATATTAATGGATACTTGTTAATTAAATGAGTATCTATTAATTTAGTAGGTATGAGATAGATTTTCCCTAATTATATTTGAAGTGGATATAAAAAATAAATTTGTAAATGAGAATAACTTGATAGTAATAAAATCCCATCGGTTGACATCCGATAGTTCAGCTGAAATTCCCTATTTTTCTTTCGATCAAGATTTTATATTGGGCCCGACATTTCAACTTCATGGAGCATTTTAGACACATCCATAATTTTGCCTCGTTGGATGATCAGCACAAATATGCTATTTCTTAATTTTAGCTTAAGACAACGCTTGATCCCCTAGTCAAAGACTTTGATGAGTGTCCCTTCTTCCAAAATAAAAATGGTGATCTGAAGTAATTAATGGCAAAATGCCCTTATTGTCAAAACCCCCTCTTGAGAACTTTACCACGTCTTGCTCTATCTTGAATAAAATTTCTCTTCTAGTCTTACCCGGGAATGGAATAAACCAATCAGGTGGTTAGTGGCACCTTTCCCTTTAATTAAAATTATTTTCTTTACGAGGTGGTACAAATTTATCGCTCATTGTCTTAAGTTTTTGAGAAGGGAAATTTTAGTTACAATGTATAGATTATTACACTTCCTATGTGATCCATTGAAAGTTGGATAATATTAGTGGTTTGCTTATGAGGATTTTATCTAAAATCTCATGTTCTCTCGTAACATAATCATCCAATAATGACACCAGTTGAGTCCTATTTCTACTTTTTCCTCGATCTTATTTTTGCTCTCAAATGTAGAACTAATGCACTACTATTTAAGTGAATTCGTCTTTGTTTATGGAATGCGATATAGTATAGGACAAAAATCACTCAAATCATTTAAATTTGTAACTCAAATTCAGAAAGAAGAGTCTGAGGTCGATCACAAGAGTCAAATAATGGCAATTTAATTTCACCAATCACAAGAAATATAAGCAATTATAATCAAAACTTTATTTAGAATAACTCAGAAGGATATATAAATGAAATTCAGAATTACAATGCAAAAAGAATGTATTAAAATGGTGATTTGAATCACCAATTAATCCTTTTGAAGTTAAGCTCAAGTATCTCAAATGTTTAAACAGTAATTATCAACTAATATTCCATGTCAACCAACTCAAATGAATCAACAATAACTTTTAGAACCAACAAAGATCAGATGAAGGCACAAGGCTTTAGATACCTTAAGTGCTCAAGGCTCAGTGTCAACAGAACAGAGGCAAAGGAGTCTTCTCTTCTTCCTTCGTGCCTTAGAGAAAGGCAACCACAACACCACAACATAGAGGCAAAGGCCTCTCAGAATCGCTAAGTGTAGAGAGCATTTTGAAGCGGGTAGCGAGGGTGTGAAACAGATTAGTGGGAGGTGCGAAGTTGAGTGAGGATGGTTGCGAACGACGGAGATGCGGAGAAGGCACCGACTATGATTGGCCGGTGCCGAAGATGAAGGTAGCACCGAGAGGTAAACGACGACACTTTGAAGGGGTAGAGAGCCCTTTGCAAATATGGTGAGGTGCGGAGGAACTTGGGGAGGATGAACCTGCTGCCTATAGCTTGTGGCAGCAAACGAGGAGATTGAAGGAAGGGGGTTGCCAGAGGAGATTTGGAGCCGACCATAGGTAGAGAAGAAGAGGGTTTTTTGGGCCAAAAAGCTCGCTAAGGAGTTCGACCTGACGAGGGCGACCCTTTATAAAGCTTTAGGCACGCTACTAAGCTTGGAAACAAGCTTGCGAAGCTCAGATTTTCAGGAAGAAGATTCTTGAAATCAAAGGGTTCGCACGAGCAATATGGAGAGATTTGGAGTTGGAATTTACGTTTGGTCGATTAGGGATCTCCTTGAGATCATCCCTTCCAATTTTGGAAGGGATTGGCCAAGCAATCAGGGAGGAATCCCTAATTGAGAGCTCGAGTGCATGTGGTCACACCTGCCATGGCGGTAGGGACCCAATTGCGAAAAAGATGATAAATTTGGGGGGTTGTTCGCAAGGATTTTTGAAAGTCAGGGGTGTATGTGAGAGAGAAAGAGCCTGAATGGACCAAATTGTAAACTAAGTCAGAATGATCTCTGATTGAGCTCAAATTTTTGTACAAACCTAATTTGGACCCAAAGAATCTAGTGGTGAAGTTAGATTTCAGTTTTAACCAAGTTTGATTGGGTAATTTGTGCAAAAAATTTAAATCAGGGTAATTTTATGTTTGAGACTCTGTTTTAGGTTAAAGATTAATAGGTCTGAGACTTTGTTTTAGGTTTAAGACAATTGTAGGGGAATTTAAGATTACTATAAAGATATGATCATTTGGTCCCAGAATCAGTGATCCACAAATGCGGACCAGTTGATGATGCAGCTCTATTCCAAAGAGTCTTTGTGATTTTGAATATGAAATAGGGTCAGGTGGATGAAGTTGAAGATGTAGAGCCTGTTTGTTAATCTAGTTCCATAGATCAAGAAGAGGTGGTAGAGGGTTTGGATCGAGATCATGATTGAGATTTAGATCTAGTTCCGAATCAAAATCATAAGGATCTACATAATGGTAGTTGGTATCGAAAATCATGAGTTCTCCAGGCTTTGAGTCATATGAAGATAGGGGTAAAGTTGTGTGGAATTCATCAAAATCTTCATCAGAAATTTCCTCTTCCTCATCCGAAGTCACTTCTTCTAAGTCAAGCCATCCATTTGAACCAATTGGCTTATAAGTTCTTCCCTAGTCCATTATGTGTTGAACTTCTTCTTCTGAGGTTACTTCCTGGTTCATGTCCTTAGATTGTCCATTTTCTTGAACTCCCTCAGAATTCAAAAGTTCTTGAATTTCAGGGTAGATGTATTGAGGATTCTTTTTATTATCATCTAATTCATCATAAGTTACTCCCAGGAGTTTCTCAATCTCACTAATGTCCTATTCAATTTGATTATTCATGGGAGATGGTAGATCAGAATTATCCTCAAGTACATCCCCTTCTTTCCCTTCGTGCTGGTCTTGAGCTTTGGCAGGATTTGGATCATCTTTAGTATGGATCGCCAACACTTGTTCAATTGTTCCTACAACCTCAATGGAACCACAATTCACCTTATTCTTTTGGGAAGTTTTAAAGATATTGAGTTGACAATTTTTTCCTTCCAGAGGTGATGTGCATAATCCCCATCTCATAGTTGATTAGGGCCTTGACCGTGGCTGAGAAAGGTCTCCCTAAGATTTTTGAGGTGTGGTTCATGTTTTCTGATGCCTCCATATCTAGAATAAGGAAGTCCACAGGGTACTCAAAATCTCTCACTTTTATAATCACATTCTGTAGAAGGCCCTTCGGAATTTTGGTTGATCTATTAGCAAGCTGAAGGGTCCCATTAGTGTGTTGCAAGGGGCCTAAATTCAATTCTTCATATAATTCTGTGGGGATTAAGTTGATGGAGGCACCAAGGTCCAATAGGGCTCGATCCAGGATGAATCCATCTAACTCACATGAAATTAAGGGGGTCCCTGGATCTTTCTTTTTAGGAAGGAGCATGTTTAGGATGATGGCACTGGCTTGTTCAGAAATCACTACCCTTTTTGATGATTTGGCCTGGCATTTCGGTGTGCATATTTCTTTCAGAAATTTCGCATAGGTCGGGTGTTTATCACGGTGAAATTGAGTTTAAATGAAGCGTTGTAATATAGTCGAAATCACTTTGAAAACAAATAGATTTTTATTACTTGAAAAGATTTCGAGGTCGAACACAAGGAGCAAATGGAATTCACACACTAATATCAACAAATAATGTAATTTGAACACAAAGTATTACTCAATAAACTAATTTGCAATGTCGAGCATATGAGTATATGAAGAGTAAAAAGAATTTTAAACAAAATAATGATGATTTGAATTACCAATTATAAGTCTAATACATAGAATAATTACTCAAATTTACTAAAGGAGGGAGTATGAGATCAGACATCTGATTTTGCAATCAGATGTCTTAAATGACGTTTGCTACAGTACCCCTTTTGTTTTTCTTTGTCTGCATGCCTCTTCCTTCTTTCTTTCTCTGATTCTTCCTTTCTTCTTCTTCTCTATCTCTGCTTTGCTCCTTCTTCTTCGATTCTTCTCAGGCCTTTAGCTCAGGCCTTCACTTCTTCTTCTTCTTCCTTAGGCCTTCACCTCTTCTTCTTTTCTTCTTTTGCTTTTAACACTACGATCCTCCTCTTCTTCTTCACATCTTCTCTTCTTCCTCAAGCTTTCTTCTTCTCTGGCCTTTCTGCCTTCTAAATCCGGCTAAATGTTGGAGCCAAACTTCTCAGGGCAAAAACCCCCCTTCCCCCGCGTAACTCTCCTTTCTTCTCTTTCTCTCTTAGGTCACGCTTTCTCAGAGCCACAGGGCATCTGGGTTATCGGGTCGGCACGTCCCTGGGTCTAGCCTCACCGACGTGCGGTGGTGAGTGAGGAGTGCAGGTCAGGCGGGTTATCGGGTCGGCCAGGTCCGCGGGGGAATGTCACGGATGAGACCAGTGAAGGTGTAGGAGGACCTCACCCTCAGTGATTGGAGGCAAACAACCCCATTCACTTTTGGGTATTATGCGGCTACAGGTGACTCTTCATATCTGAGGTGGGACTAAATGTCCCACCTTTCTTTCGCGCAGCGCAGCAGCAAGGCACCTGGTCAAATTGACGGGACTGCGACTGCTAATGCCCTTGCGTGAGGGCTTGGACTTCTGCAGGCCTCAATTCCGCACGACCTAGAGCTATCCCCTGGAGCGGAAACACCTTGGAGCAGCTTGAAGCTTGCTCGAAGCACGGAGTTAATGGCGGATTTTGGCCTGTTACCTGAAATCAAGAAAAGGGGCCTTATGGCCACGTCAGAAGGTTTAGCAGGATCGCCGTGGCACGGCGAATGTGACCATGGCAGTGGCATGGAGCATGAGTGGCTATGGTGGCCGAACGGATGTGGTTATGGCCGGTGAGAGTGGGTTTGTTCGGAAAGGTGTTTGGGTGGATGATGGAGCGAATGGAGTGAGCGGAAATGAGTGGGAAGGTGCAGTGGAGGTTGTAAGCTTGCCGGCGAGGTGCATGGAGGTGCGTAACGGTGGGAACACCTCGTCGGAGGAGTCACCGGAGATGGAGGAGATGAAGGTGTTTAGTATTGTCGGTGGTCGGGTTTGGGAAATAGAGAGAGGGGAAGAACGTGGGAGAGATAGGGAACCTAAGAGTCTACTCTAAGGATGAAAAGGGGAAGGGATTTCCATGTCGGTGTGGTTGCCAGACGTGGGGAAGACTGTTACAACCCGGTTCTCGAATCCCTACAGGATCCGAGACCGGCTCATCTCAACTAATCCCATGACCTAGTCATCCAACAAGAAATAACCAAAAGCAGGAAAGTAAACCACATTCACACATGTAATATAACTAAGTAGAAGAAAAGTATGAAGCAGTAAATAAAGTAGAATAACTATCTCAAAACAGTACATGCCACCACAATCACAACAGAAAATGTAAGGAACAGAAAGTAATAGGAATAGTAAACTATGTGTCCATTACTCACTACGACAATAGGAAAGCGAAAGAGCTGAAAAACTACTACGGTTGGGCTTGGCTAGGCCTAACACCCCCTGCAGCTGGAAACTCGGGCTGCTCAACTCCTGGTCCTGAACAGTGTTATGAGAAGACAGAGTCAGCGAATGCTGAGTAGAGTGGTGTTTACATTATTTAAGTACAAGTACAGTAAAAACAACAACATGTTTATTTCTCATTTCTATTTATCTCATTTATGTGTTTCTGTTTCATCTAGTTCTTAAGTATCCAGGTATTTCTTGATATTACATGTTCCTCGTGGGATCGATCTTGATTGCAGTCTTTTTCGGAGAGTAGAAGGTACACATGGTACTCTTCTGGCCAGGAGAGTCCCCCATGGTAGTCCTACACCTAGTCAACCACCCCCAAGTCACTGTCGAGACGTAGCGGTGACTACGACACGCGTGATAAGCGCACGGGTTGCTACCCCGCACTGGCACACGGTCAGTCGTTTCCGCTAGCGGGTACACGCAAAGTACAGCACGGAACAGCACAGGGCCTTGCCCTCTCAGAAGAGGGGTCTCGCCCCTCCACAATCGTGTACCCTCGTCCGACTACCTTGGTTAGTCCAGTGGGCCTAACAAAGTCGATGTAGGGTGGCTAGCTTGATCCCGAGTCCCATGGGGTGGCTAGCTCCCTCCCTACACTAGTAGTACGCCTCGGTACCACGTATGCGAGGGCCTACAAGAGTCGGTGTAAAGTGGCCAATCCTACCCTCGGGTCTCGACCCAAGAGTGGCTAGCTCCGCTTTACACTAAAAGAACCACAGTGCTCCTTGGTACCACGTACGCAAGGGCCAAGTCACTTCTGTCTACACATGGAATTCTTTTCCATATCTAGGAGTTTCATCCTAAGTCCCCGTAGGGTTCATGCTCATATTTATCTCATTTATTCATATCCAGATCTCATGTTCCATCACTCGTTCCTCATCTATATACAGGCAGCTCATGTTTATATAATTCAGTTCTCAGTCATAACATGCAACTTGTGGTTTCACAATTCAATCTCTCATTACATATAGGCAGCTCGTATTTCAACATGCATCTCGTAATTATATTAAAAGCATTTACTAGCAATTCATCTTAATCATGCATTCAAGTAAACAGTACAGCTCAAACAGGCTCATTCATTTCTACCCTAGGATTCATTCCACATCCAAGAGTTCAATTTAATTATTCAAACCAAGCACATTCTTATTTAAATATTAACAACTGAGTTAAACCACTTTACCAGGTATCACAGGAGGAATGGGGCCTGTGTCGCAGATTTCGTCGTCTCCACGGGCCTCGAACACACCATCGGCTGGTAACCTGTACCATCGACTAATTGACATTAAATGAGGTCAAAATAGTAGATACCTAACACGAACACGTAGAGAAACTCGAGTGGAACACAGCGGTACTTCGTTTGTGGAAATCCGATTCCAATTGGAACCTAAATGGACCAAAAACGTGGTTACTGACCAAAATCAGACGTCCGGGACTAGTCTCAGATGTCTTAAAAGACGTCAAACCTCACCTTGTGCTTCCTGCGGCTGCCTTAAACGTCCAGACTCCTCTGCCACCTTCTGAGGAGGGTTCCAAACGTCGGACTCTCCTTCCAGTCGTCTAGAGGTGCTGTTAGACATCTGGCGAAGTGGTCAGATGTCCAAATGTGCCTGGAAAGGCGCATCGCGTGCCTTTCCAACGCCCTGCAGCTGCGTACGAGGACGCAAACCCATTTTCATCCAAAGAAGACCTGCATTACAGTCTGCATGGGCGGACCTGTGTAGACAACACATACCTCTGCACGAGAAATGTGCTTTCAGACGTCTGGCTTCAGCTCCGGACATCCCGATACCTCCCCAGACGTCTGGTCGATGTCCCAGACGTCTGATACTGGAAAGCCAGTATCCAGAACTTCCCCTCACGCTCCTTCTCCTCCGCGGAAACTCCTCCGCACCGCCTGTAGCTGCTATCCCAACCGTTGTAGAAGGTTGTGAAGCTCCCCTGGTGACCTCCCCCTCCTCGCACGGCTCTGAACTCCTCTAGCGCGAGCTCCGCGAACCTCTCTAGAGCTCTCCCCCTCGAGTTCCTCCTCCTTTAGCTCACGTCGCCGCACCCGCAGCACGGCACTCGCCGCGCGCGAGATCTTCTGCCGTGCCTCCCCTCCCACACACTCCTCTTACTCCCTCACCCCCGCCCTCCCCTTACTCCCTTCCCCCTTCGCTCCCTCGCACTCGCTCTCCCCAGCTCTCCCCCGATCTACCTCGCTCTCCCTCCTCGCCGAGAAGGTGGAGGTCACTGGTGCAAGGGAAAGGTGAAGGTGGAGGTGGTTGAAGTGGTGGGGGTGGAGTGGAGATGGAGGGGTTTAAATAGAGGAGGAGGATAGGCTATGGGTAAGAAGAATGGAGGGGGGAAAAAGGAAAAAGGAGGCGTGCGTTATGCCTGCACACTGAAGCAAGCGGACGTACAGTTTCCCTCACTTTCAGACATTCGACCCTCAATCCAGATGTCTGGACGACATCTGACCAATCTCCCAGACGTCTTAAATATCCCAAGGGCGGCGGGTCATTTCAAAGATGAACCTTTGTAGGAGAGAAGGCGACGAAGATGGGGAAAGGATGGTAACGGTTGGTATTGCACGACGCGGAGGATAGTGAGGAAGATGAATCCACACTGGTTTTGTGGTCGGACGACGAGAGAAGTTGGAGAGAGACCGCCGGAGCTTGCGGAGACTTGAGGCCAAAAAGGAGAGAGGAAGAGGAGGAGTTCCAGCCGAACTTCAAGCTTAGGAGAATAGTTGAACCTGGGGAGTCTTTTATAGGTCATCAGAGAGGGTTTTGTGTTTGGAAGCCAAGCTTCCAAGCTAGGAATGCTTGCTGGATTTGGGAGCTTTTTAGATACCCAAATCTCTCATGCATTCGCATAAGAGATTGGGAAAGAATCAAAGCATATGGACGGGTGTTGAACACGAGTTCTTCACTTTCAAACTATAACAACAAGGTTTTCAAAACCAAACATGTTAGCATAGCAACTCGCACGTTCAACATTTTGGTGCCGTTGCCTGGGAGGCAACGATTTCTGATCTTCTTTTCGCATTTCTTGCACTTTATTATTTTCTAACTTGCTTTCTCTTGTGTCTATTGTTTTGCAGAGACCTTCATCAGGGAATCATCAAGCGGTAGACTAGAGTAAAGTGCAGTGGAAGACAACTGTAAGTGCCCCCCATTCTTCCCCCCTCCATAGATTTCATTCACCACATTAAATCCAAATTCCAATTAAGCTAGGTGTTTGCATAAATCCTAGGAATAGTTTGGTTGCTTGGATTCTCACTCACATTCATTCCACCCTCATTTATATATATATAAAAAAAAAGATAATCTTGTGGGGTAATTTTCAACAAACACACAACGTATACCCACATTCAAGGCATTTAACCGAATTGATTTGTTTCTACTCAATCGGGTTCTAATCTGTGGAACCGGTACACACAAAGTAACCCATAAAAGAGTAGAAATCATTCTAGGTTAACCATCTTTGAGTGCCTTAGTGGTGTATTTACGGCCAGTTGTTTGAGTTGTTTAGGCCACACCACTCTATTTAAAATCAACTCATCAAGTAGCTCCTCCCTAGGGTTTCCAATCTAGGTCTATTCCAGGCACTCCACTTTCTTTCTGGTTTTAAAGGAAAACAATCTTCACTCGTGTTTGACAACTTGGTTTGCCTAGAAACTTGATTGCAATCCACCTAATTTGAAACCCTAAAAGCTACTTAAGCAAGATTTGAACATTAAAATCCACGCATCACAAATAATCTTGCTTGAAAACACTAGTTGTGCACGCACTTACACAAATCTTAATCAATCATTAAGGGCACAACCCATTTTAAGGGTCCATCACATTCCATAAGCATCACAATCCCAGGCCTTAATAAAATTAAGTAGACGTTGGCCTTAAGGTCTGATTCGCTCTTCAGGGCCTAGTCTGAGATTGTCTTTGATTAACCTACTTGTACTGATTAATCTGATGTCTAGCTAGGGGAGTAGCGTCAAATGACTGCGGCTGGGGGGTAGACTAGGAACCAGAGGCGAAAGCCGAAGGAAGAACCTTCTCCCCAGCCCCTCCTTCTAACTAGTTGGATTGAACAGACGCAAGTAGAGTAAATCATTTATAGTCTTAAGGCAGGTTTTGGAAGTCAGTAGATCCTTAGGCTACCTGATCCTTCTTCGTGGAGGAATTGAGTCTTCGGTAATCTATGCAGACTCTCCACGAGTTGGCTATACGGGTAGGTATGACTTCTTCGGTTTCAGTTGTAATGGTGGTGAGCCCTGCCTTTTTAGGCACAACCTAGATTGGGCACACCCAACGACTGTCGGAGATCGGGTAGATGATCCCTGCTTCTAACCACTTAATGATCTCCTTTTTCACGACCTCCTGTAGATTGGGATTCAAACGTCTCTGCATTTCCCGAGAAGGTCATGCGCCCTCTTCAGAATAAATACGGTGTGTGAAATAAGAGGGACTTATTCCAGTTAAGTCATCGAGAGTCCATCCAATGGCTCTGTGATGTTGCTGGAGAAAAGTAATTAGACGAGATACCTGATCAGGTGTGAGTCTGGAGTTTATAATCACAGGAAATGTCTGATTAGAACCCAAGAAGACATATTTCAAATGATTGGGAAGGGGTTTGAGTTCAAGAATGGGGTTATCAGCAGCAGCGGGTGTTTCAGAGTGAGTGTGAGGTACAAGGATAGGAGTTATGGGTTTGTCTATCTCAATGTCTGCCTCCTCTAATTGCGGTTCAAGATTCTCTTGTGGTTGATGAGGAATGATCATGTTGCCCTCAAGTTGTGGTTCATCAACCAGAGCTCTAACATCACAGATTTGTTCAATGACACCGCAATTGATCCCTTGTTGGGCCTTAAAGATATTAATTTTGAGAGTCTAATTCCCAAATTTCAGTTCTATTTGGCCCTCCTCACAACTTATGTTGGCCCTTGCAGTGGCTAGAAAAGGTCTCCCTAGTATGATCGGGGCATCCCTTGGGTTCTCAGGTGCATCCATATCTAAGACTATAAAGTCCACAGGGAAGTAAAAATCCCGCACCCTTACAATAACATCCTCAAGAATCCCTTTTGGTGACTTGATAGATCGATCTGCTAACTGTAGTGTCACCTTGGTTGGTTTCAGCTTAGATTCTTCTAAGTGGGTGAGTAAGGATGTGGGTATCAAGTTTATGGAGGCACCTGTTGAACACTACGAATCTACGCTAACGTGTTCGGTTTTGGAAAACTTGTCGTTGTAGTTCGAAAGCGAAGGATTCATGTTTAACAAATAAAATTTATACCGAAATTAAAATTCCGGGTCGAACACAGGGAGGCGGACGTTTGATTTAAAAACTTCGCATTTCTTTTTATTTGTCACGAAATAATTCAATTTAAAACTATCTAATTATTTACAATAAATAAAAGAGAGAGAGGGTAAGAGAGAGAGAGAGTATTACACATGAAAATCAAAATGAGATGTAGAATAAACAAAGAATTTCTCATTGAGGAGATTGTTCATTACAACTAGAAAGCATAAAACAATTACACTAGAAAGCGATAAATTTACTCTA
Organism: Thalassia testudinum; assembly: GCA_037157565.1. Lineage (NCBI taxonomy): Eukaryota > Viridiplantae > Streptophyta > Magnoliopsida > Alismatales > Hydrocharitaceae > Thalassia > Thalassia testudinum. The sequence goes on from JAZHRO010000038.1 coordinate 2,045,087, forward strand.
GAAAGCATTAAAAGAATGGAGGGAGAAATGTCCTCCTCGACGGTCGCTTGGAGGACGAGTAGATTAATCTAGAAAGCAGTAAATCTATATTAGAAAGCAGTAAAAAGAATAGGGAGAGAGAAATCCTCCTCGACGGTTGCTTGGAGGACGAGCCGGACGGGACGACGCCTGGACGAAGGAGGACGAAGCGGGACGAAGGAGGACGAAGCAGAAGAACGGGAGCGGAGTAGCACGCTGTCGTCGTCGCCGGATCCACTTCCGAAGGGGGACGAAAATTTGGACTTTATCTCGCGAGAAGCATCCCGGGTGTGGGACAAGCTTCTCTTTAGCTTTGGAGGGGAAGAGAGAAGGAAGGGATCAAAATTTCGTATGGAGGATGTCTCCTTTTATAGTTGCAAGGAGTGGGGGCAAAATGGACATTACAACTTCAAAACAATAAATGAGGGGTCTTTAGTGACGGATAAAACCGTCGTTAAAGCCCCCAACATGGGCGTAGCTTCCGCGCCCACGCGCGCCCGCTCAGCTGCCCGCGCGTGTAACGCTTGCGCACGTTCGTCGATTTTAAAACGCATCTTCGCCCGCTGCGCTGTGCGCCCGCCCGCGTGCGATCGTGCGTCCACGCTGCGTGTCCCATCGCGCGTGAATGCAATTGGGCACGCATGGCCATCCGATCTCCATCTGACGCTCCACGCGCCTCAATTGCTCGCGCTTTCCAGCCCCTTGCTGCGGCTCGAACCCGCGCTCGGCGCTCGCGAAAGCGCGCTCGACCGCTGCGCTATGGGGCGCGGATGGTCGAGCGGACGCTTTTAAGCGTGAGCGACCACAGCCGTTGGATTAAGATTCGACGGCGGAGAGAGATCGGGCGCGGGGCCTTCACAAAATGCAAGTGGCCGTTTGGGTGGCTGAGATGGCGCCACGTGGCGCCATCTTGGCCGTCCATCTTCTGGATGTTGTAGATGGTGCCACGGATGTCGGATTGGCTCGATTTTTGTGTCGTTGGGCTGCGATCGCCGATCCGAATTCATCCGTGCGGTCGGATTTGTCATCTGAAGTGCAGATTTACACCATCCTGGCCCTTGATCTTCTAGGGTTCCCCGGTCACTATCTAATGCTACGGATGTCTGATTAGGGCGATCTTGGAGTCGTTGAACTCCAATTGTCGCCCTGATCACATCCATACGGTTGGATCTTTGATCTGAGGACCCGATAAAATGTTTGCCCTGTCCAAGCACATAAAAGTAGATAATTAACCTCCATTTTATTCAAACTACTCTAAATGTAAGATGATGCATGTTATGCAATATTTATGTCATGAAATGCAATCCTATGCTTAAGAACATGCATAAATAGACATTGTAAGTAGTGTAAATGTGTTTATATCATATCCCCATGCCTATCTTTTGCTAGTCCCTAGCAAAAACTATATGCTATTTATAAAAGAATTAGGTTGGATTATTTGGACCTGAGTTATTTTCAATCATTAAGAAATTGTCTACTTAGGAACTGAACTTTCAAAGACACAACAGCGCCCGAGTATTAGCCAAAATGCAGACCGCCTCAAGCCCTCGCCTTATTCAAAGAAAAATTTCTTTTTCTCTTTTTACTCTTTTCTAATTTTTTTTTTTGGATTTTCAAATTTTAGGGTTTAAGAGTGGCTTTCTACGGCCATTCAACTCACCCAAGATTTGATGAGAATCCTAAGTTTTAAACATCTTATTTTGATTGTGATAGACTCGTTGACCGGCAATTAGAACGGACTTCGGATTTCTACGCCTCTAGGTGACCTCAAAAAGAATTCTACCTAAAGGTGTATCTTTACAATCGGTAGCTTTCTCCCTACTTTTATTTTTCTACGGGGTCAACACAGGGGTGAATTCAATGTTTATCTCCCTGGTTTATTCTACTTCTCCGCTTCTTCCTAAGTGTTTTGGAAATTTTTTAGTGCGTTTTCTGAGCTGGGTTCTGAATAACTGGTCGATGAGCTGTTACCACCGACAACTTGCCAGCCATACTCGTGCGGTGAAGTGTGGCTTATTTATTTTTGTTCTTTTCTCCTTTTCTTTTTGATTTTGATTTTTTTTTTCTTTTCTCTCTTTTTTTTTTTTTAAGTAGGTGGCTTCCCTGGTCTAAGATTTACCTAAAGGCAACAAAAATAGAAAGGTCCAGTGACTGGGCTCTGGACAACCTACCTATGGACTGTTACCCATGATAACTTGCCAGCCATATCACCCTAGAAGGTTCATTAGCTACCCAATTTCCGTTAAAATCACCAAATAACGAGTCAGTACAAAGAAAGTGTGTAGATGCTTAAGACTCAAAATTCCCTCAAATTAGAGGGCGGGTTGATAAGTCGTGTACTTATCACCCAAACTTTATTTACTCCAATTAAAATAAAATTCAAGTTGGCGAGAACTCGAAAAACAAATCCACATTTTAGTGGATACACGGGCTGATTAAGTTCAAAGACCTGAAGGGTCTTTGTGTTCAGATCTTAATGTAGTATTTCTTAAGATTGAAAATTTTCTTAAACCCAAATTCTCTTTCCTAATTCTGATTTTTTTTTATATAAAAGAAAATAAAATAAATCTACGGAGTTGACGAATGAATTCAGAGATAAATATCCACCCCCCCATGTCTATCTAATGCAATGTCCTCATTGTATTAAAAAGACATAAAGCAGAGTGGAAAAGCGTAGAAAGCACCTGAATTGCGTGAATATCAGGTCCGCTCCAAGATGAAAACGAAAAAGAACTGTATATGTGCTGAGTTTAGTGCCTTCAGCTAGGCACACAATACAAGGAAAAGAAATGAAGAATTCACAAGTGCAGGTCAGAATTAGAGTAAACAGAAGAATCCTCCGACCTGTCAATAGAGGTCCATAGATGTGACCAGATTGTGGTGCAGACCTATCCCCCATAATCGAGAATATCTTAGGTTCTGGATAAAAATTACCTAAAACATAAAATCAGAATGCAAGCGGGGTCGGGCCTATGATTTATGAGGATGCAACCCAAGACCAAAAAGTCAGGTTACAGAGAATTGAAGCTCAAAAGGATAATCGTTGAATGTGTGCTTGAGTTGAACATCCTCGAAACAAATGTCGTAAGGGTTTTGATTTGATGGTTTCAGCTTAAAAGGAACCCTTCGACTCAATCTTCTATTTCCTCCAAAATTAACTTCCCAAATCAGAACTTCCCAGCTCCTATCCTCCTCATTTAGCGTATCAAATTCCACGACCTCTTGTATATTCATCACCCCGTCTGAAATCTCCAAGTCTAAATGATGTGGGAGAATCAAAATTGACTTGGGTCTAATTATCTCGGAATTAGAATCATCAATAAGCTCAATAGGGTGTAACTGATAATCAGGGCATTGAATTGATTCCTCCAGAAAATGCGATTTTGGATCCGTATCGTGTGCCCTAATAAGATCAGTTTCCTCAAGTATTGGGCTATCAAATGATCTATCAGATTCCTCAGGCCCAATCGTCTCACAAAAATCATGTTCAGAAAACTCACGTGAGACTTCGCAACTTGAATCTTCACCATCAAAGAAATCAGGATCCGTATCAATGTATGTCCCAAAATCAGTTGTCACTTTGTGTTCCCAGGAGACATACGTTTCCTCGTAACCCGGCTCAGGGATCTCAGGTGAAGAAATCGGATCATCCTTAATTGGTTGCTTTAAGTCTATCTGGTCAGCCTCGTAACACATGTCCCCCCCAACAGGTGCCTGAGCGGGTTCTGTCATTGGCTTTCCTGAAGAGGGTTCATCCTGGGAATCATCCCAAGATTGAATCAAAGCAACCATGAATCTCATCCTCAATTTCGCTAGTTTCCCGAGTAGAAACTCACCCGGGTTCTTATCATTAACGTCCTGGAGCCAATCCAACAAAGACTTGTTTAAATCATCAATCATCTAAATCAGGGGCTCCAATCTCTCAATGCAAGGTGTTGGCTGAACTTCTAAAGATTGAATGATATTCCTCAAGTTAGCCAGAACCTTATCTTGAACCTGGTTAACCTGAACCAAATGAGTTGGTTCAGGGTTGGGCGGGTTTGGGCTCAATGTAGGGGAATTAACGAATTGAGATTCGTTATACCCTTCCTGAAAATAGCTCATTTCAGATTGTTCAAAAGATGGTGATGACCTAAAGGCAGTGAAATCAGAGGATGGGTAAGGATCGGTGTATCCTTCTTGATTGTAGATCGTATTAGGTTGTTCATGAAAGGAGGACGATCTATAATCGATGTAGCTCTGAGAAGGATAGAAATCAAAATCAAAGTGTTCAGGGTTAGACCCTAAACACGGGGGTCCGGAATTGTATCCCCAATCCGAATTATCTCAACCATCTGATGGTTGATTACAATACGAGTCGGAATAATCGTCATGTTGAGGATAATTCACAACAGGAGGGAAAGAGCGGGAATGCGTGAAATATGTGGAAGGATTCATGAGACACGGGAGGAAGAAAGGTGCCCTGCAATACAAACAATCAAACCTGTCCTTAAATGGGTTAGCCTATAGACCTACAGACTCCCAAAACCCATCTTGAGATAAAGAAACGATTTGATCTACTTCCGTCTGTTCAATCCAACCAGTTAGAAGGAGGGACTGGGGAGAAGGTTCTTCCTTCGGCTTGCGCTTCCGGTTCCTAGTGTACCCCCCAGCTGCGATCGTTTGACTCTGCTCCCCTAGCTAGACATCAGATTGAACAGTAGAAACCGACTAATCGAAAATAATCTCGTTCTGGATTCTGAAGAGCGAGTCCAATCCTTAAGGCCAACGTCTACTCTGTATTATTTAGGGCTAGGTTTGAATGTGCTTTGGAATGTGATGGGCCCTTTAAATGGGTTGTGCCCTTAATGATTGATTGCTTTGTGTGTGCGTGCACAACCAATTGTTTTCAAGCAAGATTATTTTTGATGTGGTGAATTTTTTGGTTCAAATCTTGCTTAGTAGCTTTTAGGATTTAACTTTAGGTGTTTTCAAACAAGTTTCATTGGCACACCAGGTTTTGAAAGCACGGGTGAAGATGTTTTCCTTTAAAGCTTAAAAAGAATGTGGAGTGCCTGGTAAATCCCTAAGAGTTGAACCTAAGTGGCAGCTACTTGATGAGTTTATTTTATTTGAAGTGGTGCGGCCCAAACAACTCAAACAACTGGCCTGATGCACCACTTAATTAGTCACACAAATGATTACCTAATCTGATTTCTACTCGATTATGTGTTTGGATGTGTGTACCGGCTCATAAGATCGGTTTACCAGTTGAGTTAGAAAATCAGATGAGGTTGTGTACCTCTGTGAGTTTTTTTTTTTTAATTTTTTTTCTTTGTTTTAGTGTGGGGGTTGGGGTGAGTATGGGTGTCAAACAACAAACAATCTAACATTAGAGTTTATAAGAACACCTAGGTTGATTGATGTTTGAATTATTATGTTGTGGAATGAAATCTAATGGGTGGGAGGTGGGAGATAACTTACAGAACCTTCCACAGCACTTTACTCCGATCTATCGCTTTTGCCTGTCTTGAAAGAGTACCTGCAATTACAATAAGAAAGGAGAAAAGTGAGGTAAATGATTTGTAAGTTACAAAACGTGAAGAGAAATCAAAGAGCGCTGCCTCCCCGGCAACGGCGCCAAAATGTTGAACGCTACGAATCTACGCTAACGTGTTCGGTTTTGGAAAACCTGTCGTTGTAGTTCGAAAGCGAAGGATTCGTGTTCAACAAATAAAATTTATACCGAAATTAAAATTCCGCGTCGAACACAGGGAGGCAGACGTTTGATTTAAAAACTTCGCGTTTCTTTTTATTTGTCACGAAGTAATTCAATTTAAAACTATGTAATTATTTACAATAAATAAAAGAGAGAGAGGGTAAAAGAGAGAGAGAGTATTACACATGTAAATCAAAATGAGTTGTAGAATAAACAAAGAATTTCTCATTGAGGAGATTGTTCATTACAACTAGAAAGCATAAAACAATTACACTAGAAAGCGATAAATTTACTCTAGAAAGCATTAAAAGAATGGAGGGAGAAATGTCCTCCTCGACGGTCACTTGGAGGACGAGTAGATTAATCTAGAAAGCAGTAAATCTATACTAGAAAGCAGTAAACAGAATAGGGAGAGAGAAATCCTCCTCGACGGTCGCTTGGAGGACGAGCCGGACGGGATGACGCCTGGACGAAGGAGGACGAAGCGGGACGAAAGAGGACGAAGCAGAAGAACGGGAACGGAGTAGCACGTCGTCGTCGTTGCGGGATCCACTTCCGAAGGGGGACGAAAATTTGGACTTTATCTCGCGAGAAGCATCCCGGGTGTGGGACAAGCTTCTCTTGAGCTTTGGAGGGGAAGAGAGAAGGAAGGGATCAAAATTTCGTATGGAGGAGGTCTCCTTTTATAGTTGCAAGGAGTGGGGGCAAAATGGACATTACAACTTCAAAACAATAAATGAGGGGTCTTTAGTGACGGATAAAACCGTCGCTAAAGCCCCCAACGTGGGCGTAGCTTCCGCGCCCACGCGCGCCCGCTCAGCTGCCCGCGCACGTAACGCTTGCGCACGTTCGTCGATTCTCAGCCATCCAATCGCGAGATCGGACGGCTTAAAACGCATCTTCGCCCGCTGTGCTACGCGCCCGCCCGCGTGCGATCGCGCGTCCACGTTGCGCGTCCAATCGCGCGTGAACGCAATCGGGCGCGCGCGGCCGTCCGATCTCCATCTGACGCTCCACACGCCTCAATTGCTCGCATTTTCCAGCCCCTCGCCGCGGCTCGAACCCGCGCTCAGCGCTCGCGAAAGCGCGCTCGACCGCTGCGCTATGGGGCGCGGATGGTCGAGCGGACGCTTTTTAGCGCGAGCGACCACAGCCGTTGGATTAAGATCCGACGGCGGAGAGCGATCGGGCGTGGGGCCTTCACAAAATGCAAGCGGCCGTTTGGGCAGCTAAGATGGCACCACATGGCGCCATCTTGGCCGTCCATCTTCTGGAAGTTGTAGAAGGTGCCACGGATGTCGGATTGACTCGATTTTTGTGTCGTTGGGCTGCGATCGTCGATCCGAATTCATTCATGCGATCGGATTTATCATCTGAAGTGCGGATTTACACCATCCTGGCCCTTGATCTTCTAGGATTCTCCGATCACTATCTGATGCTACGGATGTCTGATTAGGGCGATCTTGGAGTTGTTGAACTCCAATCGTCGCCCTGATCACATCCATACGGTTGGATCTTTGATCTGAGGCCCCGATAAAATGTTTGCCCTGTCCAAGCACATAAAAGGAGACAATTAACCTCCATTTTATTCAAACTACTCTAAATGCAAGATGATGCATGTTATGTAATATTTATATCATGAAATGCAATCTTATGCTTAAGAACATGCATAAATAGACATTTTAAGTAGTGTAAATGTGTTTACATCAGCACCTATGTCTAACAATGCTCTATCGTACTGGGTTTCACCGATCTTGCATGAAATCATGGAAGTGCCTGGGTCTTTTGCCTTGGGTGGGAGTCTGCTCAGGATTACAGAGCTGGCTTGCTCTGACAGTACAATTGGACTCCCACTCTTGGTTCTTGGCTTACGCTGAGGTGTACACACGTTTTTCAAGAATCGTGCGTAAGCCGGTACATGGTGGATCACATCCATCAAGGGGATGTTTATTTGGACCTGCTCAAAGAACTTGATCAGGTCCTCCTCAGGAGCGACGGATTTGGTTTTCTTTCCCTTGGTCAAGGCCTCGAGAAATGGAACCTTGGTTGGTTCTTCTAGGATAGGTCCAGGTTTTTGATCTGGGACAGGGATAGGAACATCCTGGATAATTGTCCTAGAGTTTGGGTCGCTACCAGTCTTGGAGTGGTCTGGATAAGGTGGATCTTGGGTTGCCTTACCACTACGGGTTGTTACGGAGTTAAGTCCTGCCTGGTTCTGGTTGGGGGTTGGTAGAATGGGCTGCTGCTGTTGATAACCCGCATAAGAAGTTGAAGCTTCCATCCTGTCAGGTGAAGGAATATGAGGGGCCTGATAAACCATGTGTGCTTGGCCTGGGTTTGGGTTCATAACGCGCCACTAGGTCGGCACGCTATTAGGGTTGGGTAGAGGCTGAGAAGGAAGCGTGCCTAGTTGGCGAGAATTTGCCAACTGGGCTAGTTGGTTTCGAACCTCTGTGATTTCGTCCTTGTGTTGCTTTTGAATAGCCGCATTCGTTCTTTGAATGTCAGCTAAAGTCTGAAGGATGAGGAACATCTGGTCTTGGTTTGGCTCGGATGGATAAGTGGGGTTGGGCCGAGGCTGAGGCGACTGGTAAGGACGAGGTGCTTGTGGACAGGACTGAAAGGGTGGTCTCAGATTCTGGGAATTCCCCGCCCACTAAAAGTTGGGATGGTTTCGCCATCTAGGATTGTAGGTATTGGAAAATGGGGCATTCTGGATGGTTTTGAGGTCCTCACAGGTCTGAGGAGCCTCAGAAAAGTTAGAGAATGGGGGAGTAGAATTCCCCCGGTTAGAATAGAAAGGATCGAAGGTTCCTCCGATCCGAGAGTCAGATGGGGGTGGATAGGAGTCTACCCTAAGAGAAGGTCGGTGGAAAATGTTCTGCACAGTCTCCCGTGTGGGAGGAGGCTGTGCAAAGGAGTTCTGCGCAGAGGTGGCTCGCTGCAAATTCTAAGTCAGCTCATCCACCTTCTTCTCAATAATAGAGACCTTGTCCAATCGACTGGCCATTAATTCCAAGTCGACTGATGCGGACAGGCCCTGCATTTCATGTGCTCCCCTAAGGTTCGTTGATGTGCGGGTATTCGTCCTGTCGAATAGTCCCATGGAGTCATTATTGATGGAGTTTTTGCACATATTCTCGAGAATCTCTTACACGGTGTCTTCATGCTGACCCATGATATTCCCTCCGCAAGTTGCATTGACGAATAGTCTAATATCCTCACGGAGTCCCTGGTAAAAAGACTGGACTTGTTCCCATTTAGGAACTCCGTGATCGGGGCACTTTCTCATGAGATCCTGAAAACGATCCCATGCCTCATGAAGAGGTTCTCCCGCCTGTTACGTGAAGTGAGTAATGTGATGGCGCAAGGCATTGGTCCGACCAACGGGGAAGAACTTTTTCAAGAACTCGGATTGAAGTTCCTCTCAAGTGTCGATTGGACGGGTCTAGGTCTGATACCAATGGGCTGCCTTGTCCATAAGAGAGAAAGAGAACATCTTCATGAGTAGGATATCCCGATTATGCGCATCTGACCCGAAAGTATGGGACAGATGCTTTAGCTATTTGATGTGCTGGAAGGGGTCTTCAAAATTAAGCCCATGAAATTTAGGTATGGCATGAATCATGTTAGGCTTCAGATCAGAATCAGGTCCTCCAGTCGGGATTCTGACTCGAGGTTCAATAGCCACCGCAGCGGGATTATAGTGATCTCGCATCATGGGATGCTGCGGTGGGTTCATGAAGTTCTGGAAGAGGTCATTGAGTCACTGGAGCTGGTGCTCAAGATTATTCTCTTCCTCAACTGGCTGAGCCTTTGTGGAAGAAGGTGAGTTGGGTTCAGAATCAGAGGAGAGGTCTATGTGAAGAGTTGGTTGCACAAACAAGGGTACCGAGGCTCGACCTCGGGGAGAGTGAATTTCTAGAGGAGGTTTCAAGGACCTCCTACCAAACATGCACTGATGGATTAGACGAGTTTAGCAGGTGCTGGACCCAATCAAGACACCCAAAATGTTGGGTAACTATAGAGGATCGGGGCGGATGGACCCCTTAATCAAAAGGTCTTCCACCTGAGAATTACCTGGGCAGCCAGAGAGGGTGAGTCCCGCGAAGACCCCTACACGGTAGAGTGCCCCCACGGGTTACAGGGTTTCCCCCACCCGACCTCTCTTGTCACTGAGATTCCAGGTAGACCAGAATGGGGACCTTGACCTCTTAAGTCTATCACTTTTAGTTAGGATCAAGGTATTTAGGGTTTCACTTGAACTTTAACCTTTTTTGTGCAAAGAGTGACCTAAGTTAAAGGTTGGTTGATCCAAGGGATCAACTTTACTTATTAGTTCTTTTGAGAGCTTATTAGGTCTTGTCTTTTAAGGTTCAAGTGTTTCAAGAGCCGAATTTCTTAGGGTTTCTCTTGATAGATGTTTTCAAGCAATGGCTTAGGCACACTTCTTTTGGGAATTCTCAATTCTTGATTAGAAAGTGTGTCTCTAAAACCCTAGCTTTGAGTCTCAAGTTGGCTCTAATTGGTCCAGTTAGTTGCCTCAAGATTAGGTAATTAGGGCTCAAGCAAGAAGGTTTTAGCCCTAAATACCTTTAATGGATGTACATAATGTGTTGAAATTGAAAATAGGCAACTTTTGTGATTTACTAGGTATGGAAGACAGGTTATTCCTAAATTACTTTTTTTTTTCTTCTTCTTCTTTAGAATTTCAGGGGCTTAAGAGGATAGAAAATTACTTGTCCTTGGTGTGTGTTCTCGACGTTTTGTGGGGTTTTAAAGGATGTCACGTTGTAGTATAACCGACAAAACGTCCAAACAAATACAGAATTTTTATTACTCGAAAATCGGAGTATCCGAGGTCGATCACAGGGAGCAAATGGAATTTACTACTAATAAAAATGTAATTGAACACTCTAATTTATTCAAAATATCAATTCAAATATGAATGTATGCGATTAAAAGTAGTTAGGACAAAAAGAAATGAAATTGGACGTCTGATCTTGTGATCAGACGTCTTAAAAATATTTTCCCTTTTCTTTTAATTCTTCTTCTTCTTGTTCTGCAGTCTCTTTTTCTTCTTCATCTTCTGTCTTTGATTTCTTTCTTCTTTCTCTTCTCTCTTTCTGCTTTGCTTCTTGTCTTGCGAAGCCTTCTTCTTCCTGCCTTTCCTTCCTTCTTCTTCTTTTGATCTTTGCAGTCTTTCTTGGCCTCTCTTCTTCTCTGTGTCTTGCTTCTGCCTTGCTCTTTCTTCTTCTTCTCTACCTTGTTTCTTCCTCTTCTCTTCTTTGCCTTGCTTCTTCTCTGTCTTGCTTCTTCCTCTTCTCTTCTTTGCCTTGCTTCTTCTCTGTCTTGCTCCTTCCTTCTTCTTTGGTCTCTCTGTTCTTCCTGCCTTTCCTTCTTCCTTCTTTCTTTTCCTTCTCGCGGCCAAGTCTTTCTTCCTCTACGTTCAGCCTGTGCCTACACAGAGAAAAACCTATCCCTTCTCCCTCTACCCGCGCGTCTCTCTCTCTCAAGCAATTCACTCAGGGATGCTCTCCCAGAGCCACAGTCATAATCGGGTCGGATCGTACCCGGGACCAGGCGCACCTGCAGGTGGTGATGCGCGAGGAGTGCGTGGGTCTAGGTCGGGTCGGATCCCGCCAGATCCGCGTGGTCAAGCCGCGGACGAGGCGAGTGTGGGGGCAGTGAGGGACCTCACCCCTGTGCTTACTGAGGCGGTAAGCATAAAACACAAATACAACTTATAGCGTACCTGCGCCTCGCGATTCCACGATGTGGGACTAAAGGTTCCACCTTGATTTCGCGTGCGCCCGCAGAAGTATCATCGTGCGATTGCCCCATAGCTGCTGGCTCTGCTAGCGCTCCTTGGCTGGACCAGCGCCCTTCGCAACACTCGCACGAACACGCAGCACCTGCAGCTTGGGAATCCTAATGCCTGAAGCTGCTCCAAGCTCCCTGCTGCTTCGGCTGTTAATGGCGGCCGGCGCTTAAACCTGCCATATACAAGAATGGCCTATTGGCCCAATCAGATTAGCTAGAAACCTTCGCCGTGGCACGGCGAATGTGGTGGCCGGTGCTGCAGGCTGCAGGTCGGCCTAGGCGTGCGTGCCTAGGTCAACCTGTGGCCAGAGATGGTGGGTTGTTTGGGGGGCTGCTGTGGAGGTCTGGAGTGGCAGTGGAGGGGTGGAAGGTGTTCCTGGAGGTGAGGCGGAGCTTTCGAGGTGGTTGGCGAGCCGTGTGGAGGGTTGGAATGGTGGGAGCGGTTCGCCGGAGGTCGGTCGGAGGCGAGGAAGATGGAGGTGTTTAGCGTCGGTCGAGGGTCGATCAGATGAGATAACAGGGGGAAAAGAGAGAGGAGAGGATGGAGAGGGTATCTGGACTAACTACAGGGATGAAGGGGGACGGAGAGGCGAACAGCAGTACCTGCTGTCGCCGGAGAAGATGCTGCCCAGTGGGGGAGAACGGTGGCGACGACGGGGCTGAGGCGGTGTGCGCGGGTACTGCGCGCGGAGGGAAGTCAGGAAGCTAACTCTGCCACTGGTTTTGTGGCAGAGCGAAGAGGGAGGGGAGGGGGGCTCGCCGGAGCTTGCTGGGGGTTTTTGGCCGGGCAGGAGGAGAGGAATTGAAGGTGGAAACTCGGCCAAATCAAGCTAAGGATCTGCGGTCGGAGGTGTGGGTTCTTATATAGGCACTAGGCCTTGCTGTTAGCGTGTGGAGGGCGCGTAATTGCCTGAGGCCTGTCGCCGGAGATGGAAAGGGTTGAGATACCCAAATCTCTCGTGCGTTCGCATGAGAGATTGGGTTCACACCAGATCTTGTGATCGGCTTTAAATGAAAGGGAATTCCTCAGAGAATCTCCCTTCCATTTCTGGGAGAGAATCTCTGAGGGATTAGAGAGCAATTCCTCTCTCAACCTCGTCGGAGCTTGGTTCTGCCCTAACAATGGCGGCAGGACCGGATTGCAAAGGGGGCGAAGAACCTAGGGGGCTCTTTGCAAAGATATTCAAAAGATAGGGACCAATTTATGATTTGGGTGTACTAAATTGTAAAGTAGGTCAAGATGACCTCCCCTTAGGTCCAAATTTTGGTACAAACCTAATTTGGACCTAAGGAATCCAATGGTGAAGTTGGATTTTAGGTTTGACCATGTTTGACTGGATAATTTACGTAAAAACCCAAATTAGGTTAATTGAAGAGCTAGGACCCTATTCTAGGTCAAACTGGGTTCCAAAGGCCTAATTAAGTGTTCTAATCCCTAGAGGATATTTTTCCATGATTTTTAGAGGGTTTAATTATTTTTTATCCTGACCGAAACCTTGTTAATTTAAGCGGGTCTGTTTTAGGGTTACCAGGTGTCATTTAATTCTTAGACTGCACATGAACCCATTTCTGATTGACTCAACCCACTTTTTATCTCATTTAGACCATTTGACCTATGTTTTGCCTCTGAGAAAACCCGTTTATGTACTGCAATGGTAAAATTACAGTTTTAACCTTTATTTCATGTTTTCTTCTCAGAGCACTTGTTCCTTCAGTTAAGCCTTCTTCTAGGTTATGTAGGAGCTTTTATCTTCTTTATTGGGTCAAAATGAGCTAGTTATGGCTCATGATGAGGCTCTCATCATACCCCCATGCCTGGCTTTTGCTAGTCCCTTAGCAAAATTTCAAAGTTTTAACTTCTGTTCTAGACCCTGAATGTCTGTCAATAATCATGAGTGCTTCTCCTTTTCTTTTGTGATCAGGTGGGAATGCCGACAATAGGCCTAGAGGTACTCAAGTACCAACCAAAATTTGGACCTGTTCTGCTTTAGCCTCAGTCCTCTGCAAAGGTTTCTATGGCCCACAAAAATTAACCTAGGGTTTGTTGGACTCCGCGGTTAAAGCACCCGTGCTTGAGACATTTTTAGCCTATGTTCAGTTTGCAGTGCATTTTTTTGTAAGAGAGAGATAGAAGATTTATTTGTTTGGAGAGCTTTTCTCTCTCTTTTCTTTTTATTTCTAGCTTTGGATTAACTTCTCAACACGGTCTGTATCGGATTCCTCGTCCCATCATCAATCCTCAAGGGTCCCTGGCTTTCGAGATTTCGAGATAATCCCGCCCATGGCAACCCCCGGAACCCTGGCTTTCGAGATTTCGAGATAATCCCGCCCATGGCATTCCGTGGCCGAATCCAGCCCCTGGCGATCGACATTTCGTGATAATGCCACCCATGGTATCTGAACCAGCAGAGTGCTTACATGCCCCCCATAGGATATTTAAATATCCTAAGAGACAAGCACCGAGGAGACGATATGTTGTTACGCATCTTCGAGGGGGATTTCCCGCCTCTCTACGCTGGGAACTCGTCCAAATCAACTTGTGTTGATTGGCCCCTCCTAATCTAGGTGACTTTTTCAGAATATTAAACGCTTTTTGCGTGATTTGGATGTTTATGCGTACTGAACCAGACTGTGTGTGAATTTGGGTGCTTAGGTTACCGAATCCCGCAAACCGGAGGTTAGTTGACGAGGCCGAATACTTCCTAAGCCTTAGACCTAATACTCAAGTTTCGCATTTTCCTCAACCTCTTGAGGATTATCCAGATTTTAGCGGATACGTGAATTTTTAAGCTAGAGATACTAGCCCAAGAGGCCTAAGACCAGCGTTCCTGCTAATCTTTTGTTATATCTCCATAGCACTTTTCTTTTCTTTTTCTTGATTCGGTCTAGAACTTCAGTTAACCCCTTAATCTTTTACTAATGACTTTTTCCTTTTCTTTTTCATTCTGTGCTCCTTTTTGTCATTTTTGCTCTTTTTCTCCTCCATATGATTATATGGCTCACAACATTTCCTCCCTCCCCATTTTTTGTTCTTTTTCTTAATTTTTCAATTTTTTTGTGTTTTTGACATATGTGAATTTTTTTGTGAGAATCCTTCTGATTTTTTCTTGGTTTTGTATGTATGCACTTTATCACCCCCCCATGCCTAAGTTTTGCAATGTCCTCATTGTAAACAGAGGGTGTGAATTAGTGTTGAGGTCAGGGACTTAGAACAGGATACATCGGGTGGGTGAATGGGTCGAAAATGACTGATGCGAATGATTTCAAGCTTTGATTCGTGTACCAGAGGTGGGATCAACTGTCTAAGGCTGAACTCAAGGAGCAATAAACATGGAGTACAAATGGATAATCAGACGGGTCTCTGTTTTTGGGATGAGGGGTTGCCTCCCGTTAAGCGCTAAATTTAATGCCTTCAGCCGAGCGGAAAATGGGGTGTGGAGGGAGTGGTCAAATCAATGGAGTTTTGGAAAACAAGCACCTTGATTAAGAGCCTGGTTGGTCCAACCAAGTGCTTGTTAAGATCAGTGGGCTGATGATGCAGCCTGAACCCAATAAGTTTGGTGGGTTGATAGATGTAGATCAGCAGATGCAGAACCCACCATATGCAGTGAAGTTCTGATGGATATGGCATTGAAAACTCGGGTTCAGGCTGAGTCGAGTCAGCCTGGTCAGAGTAGGGTTCCGAAAGATAATCAATGTAAAGTGTGGAATCCCTACAGGGATGGTCAAAGGATGGAGGCTCCTGATTTGTGGTCTGAGCAGTGCCCGATACCCGGTATAGATATGGAGTTGAATCATCTGCAAACGGCTCAGTGAGAGGTGAATCGGAATAGAAATTGAGTCTGGTTGCGGGTCGAGGTAGGGAACGGGTTTTCCTTGTCTCTGTATATGTGGAGCAGGTGGCTTCAGAGAGAGTTGGTCTGTTATAATCAGGAGGCAGATTCTCTCTGATGTTATGGTCAGATTCGAAATCGTTGGAGAGTTTGCGAAAATCAAAGTTGAAATGAGATTCAAGATCATGAGTTCCACCATAGAATAAATCATATTCAGCAGCCTGACTGGGGTCTAGCCTAAAGGTTACTTCTGAGCTTAAAAAGGTGTCTCTATTTGGTAGAGGCTCAGGTTCTAAGCTAGTAAGGCAGACCCAGTTGAAATCCCACTCGTCCAACTCCTCGATTTCTGTATCGTAGATTGGCCTGACTTCCGAAAAATCGATTAGTTTCTCTGAGGATGTTGGCTAGGGATATTCATCGAATAAAGGCCCAAAATCATATTCTTCATTAAAAGATTGATCTTCTTCATATGGGGCCTGGAAATCGTCCCAATAGGTTTCAGATCTAGATTCTAAGTTTAGGATG
Source organism: Thalassia testudinum (assembly GCA_037157565.1). NCBI lineage: Eukaryota > Viridiplantae > Streptophyta > Magnoliopsida > Alismatales > Hydrocharitaceae > Thalassia > Thalassia testudinum. The sequence continues at coordinate 2,060,984 of JAZHRO010000038.1, forward strand.
CGGGTTGAATCACTAGAATCTAAGTCCGAATTACCTTCGAGGGTCACCTTATCAGGATAAGGGGCGGAATTTACACCCTCGAGAGGTTCAGTCCTACTTTCATACTTGCAGGAGCCTTGGGATTCTAAAATGGGTTCAACATGATATTTTCCTGCATTTGGAGCTTCCCAACCTTCTTCACTATCAGGCACATTGTATTCTATCTGGGTTGGGAATCCACAACCATTTTGTGCCTCAAACCCGAGATCAGATTTATCCTCGATGTTGTCCCAAGATAGATCATCTTCTGTTGGTATACACGGGTATTTCTGGTCAATAACTTGTTTTACTAATCTCATTATCTCTTCCCGTTTTTCAATACTATCTTGGTGTTGCTTCCAAAGTCGAGGATCTGTCATACATTGGAGGTATTCAAGGTTGTGCAGTTTTTCTATCTCAATGTATGCAGTAATGAGCAAGTCACGGGTTGATCCTTTGTTGGCTTCTACTAATAGTACTTGGGCACAAGTTATAACAAAGGTTGTGGTTGTTGGGACATCAACCTGAATATTTCCTACTGTTGTTGAGGTTTCTTCATTTTCATAGAATTTCATAGCATCCTCAATCATTTTATCTCTCATGGATCTCCGATATTCAGGTTTCTTGACTGGTGGTCCTAGGTGGTTTTGCTGCATTTCTGGATCAGGTGGTGGAATCAAGATGTAGAATCAGATTTTGAATCAAGATGTGTTATGAAGCGATTAGATCCGAATAACGAGTCCCCCTGAAAATGTGCGTGTGTGCTCTAAAGAGAAAAGATGAGGGACTGGAGATGTTTTTGACCCAATCAAGACACCCAAAGATGTTTGGATGACTATGGAGGTTCGGGGTAGATGGACCCCTGGATCAGAAGATCGTCCACCTGAGAAATACCTAGGCAGCCAGAGAGGGAGAGTCCCGCAAAGACCCCTACACAGTAGAGCGTCCCCACGGGTTACAGGGTTTCCCCCACCCGACCTCTCTTGTCACTGAGATTCCAGGTAGACCAGAATGGGGACCTTGACCTCTTAAGTCTATCACTTTTATTTCAAAGGTGCTTTTAGGGTTCTCACTTGAACTTTAGATGTGTTTGGAGTTGTGACCTAATTGAAAGGTTGGTTGACCCAAGGGGTCAACTTCACCTGACCTGTCCTATAGATGGCAGAATGATTCTAGGCTTAGAGCCTAGAGATCACCCTGATTTGATTCCCAGGTTATTAGGTCCAAAGTTTTAAGATTCAAGTGATTTTAGAACTCAATTTTAGGGTTTGTCTTGTTTAGATCTCTTCAATCAAGGGCTTGGGTAGCACACTGATGCGGGAGGGGTTGTTTCCTTTTATGCAAGTATGTGTGACTAGCACTTCAAGACCCTAATGTGGAATCCCTAATTTGGTTCTATTTCCGGTCCTCTTTTTTCTTTTTTCACAAAAGTTCTCTTTGGACTTACAAGCAAGAAATGTGTTGTCCGCTGAGATTACGCGTGTTTTCGATTAGGCACAAGAATTTGTGGGATGACTTCTAAAAAAATCGCTCCTACTTCAAGAAGTTTTGAAAAATTCTCGCAAAATTAGGTAATGTTTGCCTTAAAATGGTGATTACTATATAAAAAAGGCAATTGATTCCTAAATTGATTTTCTTCCTTTTGTATATTTAGAATTAGGGGATAATTTAAGGAAGAAAAGAAATTACCTACCCTGGAGTGGTTGACTTGCGGGGGGGGGAATCTTCTCGTGAAATACCCTGCAAGATCACATCAAAGCAAAATAGGGCAAGTTAGTGTTCAATATAAAGAAAAGAATGTAGAGACTAGTGGTAAATTGCACGTTGCTCCCCGGCAACGGCGCCAAAATGTTCTCGACGTTTTGTGGGGTTTTAAAGGATGTCACGTTGTAGTATAACCGACAAAACGTCCAAACAAATACAGAATTTTTATTACTCGAAAATCGGAGTATCCGAGGTCGATCACAGGGAGCAAATGGAATTTACTACTAATCAAAATGTAATTGAACACTCTAATTTATTTAAAATATCAATTCAAATATGAATGTATGCGATTAAAAGTAGTTAGGACAAAAAGAAATGAAATTGGACGTCTGATCTTGTGATCAGACGTCTTAAAAATATTTTCCCTTTTCTTTTAATTCTTCTTCTTCTTGTTCTGCAGTCTCTTTTTCTTCTTCATCTTCTGTCTTTGCTTTCTTTCTTCTTTCTCTTCTCTCTTTCTGCTTTGCTTCTTGTCTTGCGAAGCCTTCTTCTTCCTGCCTTTCCTTCCTTCTTCTTTTGATCTTTGCAGTCTTTCTTGGCCTCTCTTCTTCTCTGTGTCTTGCTTCTGCCTTGCTCTTTCTTCTTCTTCTCTGCCTTGTTTCTTCCTCTTCTCTTCTTTGCCTTGCTTCTTCTCTGTCTTGCTTCTTCCTCTTCTCTTCTTTGCCTTGCTTCTTCTTTGTCTTGCTCCTTCCTTCTTCTTTGGTCTCTCTGTTCTTCCTGCCTTTCCTTCTTCCTTCTTTCTTTTCCTTCTCGCAGCCAAGTCTTTCTTCCTCTACGTTCAGCCTGTTCCTACACAGAGCAAAACCTATCCCTTCTCCCTCTACCCGCGCGTCTCTCTCTCTCAAGCAATTCACTCAGGGAAGCTCTCCCAGAGCCACAGCCATAATCGTGTCGGATCGTACCCGGGACCAGGTGCACCTGCAGGTGGTGATGCGCGAGGAGTGCGTGGGTCTAGGTCGGGTCGGATCCCGCCAGATCCGCGTGGTCAAGCCGCGGACGAGGCGGGTGTGGGGGCAGTGAGGGACCTCACCCCTGTGCTTACTGAGGCGGTAAGCATAAAACACAAATACAACTTATAGCGTACCTGCGCCTCGCGATTCCACGATGTGGGACTAAAGGTTCCGCCCTGATTTCGCGTGCGCCCGCAGAAGTCTCATCGTGCGATTGCCCCACAGCTGCTGGCTCTGCTAGCGCTCTTTGGCTGGACCAGCGCCCTTCGCAACACTCGCACGAACACGCAGCACCTGCATCCTGGGAATCCTGATGCCTGAAGCTACTCCAGGCTCCTTGCTGCTTCGGCTGTTAATGGCGGCCGGCGCTTAAACTTGCCATACACAAGAACGGCCTATTGGCCCAATCAGATTAGCTAGAAACCTTCGCCGTGGCACGGCGAAGGTGGTGGCCGGTGCTGCAGGTTGCAGGTCGGCCTAGGCGTGCGTGCCTAGGTCAACCTGTGGCCGGAGATGGTGGGTTGTTCGGTGGGCTGCTGTGGAGGTCTGGAGTGGCAGTGGAGGGGTGGAAGGTGTTCCTGGAGGTGAGGCGGAGCTTTCGAGGTGGTTGGCGAGCCGTGTGGAGGGCTGGAATGGTGGGAGCGGTTCGCCGGAGGTCGGTCGGAGGCGAGGAAGATGGAGGTGTTTAGTGTTGGTCGAGGGTCGATCAGATGAGATAACAGGGGGAAAAGAGAGAGGAGAGGATGGAGAGGGTATCTCGACTAACTACAGGGATGAAGGGGGACGGAGAGGCGAACAGCAGTACCTGCTGTCGCCGGAGAAGATGCTGCCCAGTGGGGGAGAACGACGGTGACGACGAGGCTGAGGCGGCGTGCGCGGGTACTGCACGACGCGGAGGGAAGTCAGGAAGCTAACTCTGCCACTAGTTTTGTGGCAGAGCGAAGAGGGAGGGGAGGGGGGCTTTCCGGAGCTTTCTGGGGGTTTTTGGCCGGGCAGGAGGAGAGGAATTGAAGGTGGAAACTCGGCCAAATCAAGCTAAGGATCTGCGGCCGGAGGTGTGGGTTCTTATATAGGCACTGGGCCTTGCTGTCAGCGCGTGGAGGGCGCGTAATTGCCTGAGGTCGGTCGCTGGAGATGGAAAGGGTTGAGATACCCAAATCTCTCGTGCGTTCGCACGAGAGATTGGGTTCACACCAGATCTTGTGATCGGCTTTAAATGGAAGGGAATTCCTCAGAGAATCTCCCTTCCATTTCTGGGAGAGAATCTCTGAGGGATTAGAGAGCAATTCCTCTCTCAACCTCGCCGGAGCTTGGTTCTGCCCTAACAATGGCGGCAGGACCGGATTGCAAAGGGGGAGAAGAACCTAGGGGGCTCTCTGCAAAGATATTCAAAAGATAGGGACCAATTTATGATTTGGGTGTACTAAATTGCAAAGTAGGTCAAGATGACCTCCCCTTAGGTCCAAATTTTGGTACAAACCTAATTTGGACCTAAGGAATCCAATGGTGAAGTTGGATTTTAGGTTTGACCACGTTTGACTGGATAATTTGCGTAAAAACCCAAATTAGGTTAATTGAAGAGCTAGGACCCTATTCTAGGTCAAACTGGGTTCCAAAGGCCCAATTAAGTGTTATAATCCCTAGAGGATATTTTTCCATGATTTTTAGAGGGTTTAATTGCTTTTTATCCTGACCGAAACCTTGTTAATTTAAGCAGGTCTGTTTTAGGGTTACCAGGTGTCATTTAATTCTTAGATTGCATATGAACCCATTTCTGATTGACTCAACCCACTTTTTATCTCATTTAGACCATTTGACCTATGTTTTGCCTCTGAGCAAACCCCTTTATGTACTGCAATGGTAAAATTACAGTTTTAACCTTTATTTCATGTTTTCTTCTCAGAGCACTTGTTCCTTCAGTTAAGCCTTCTTCTAGGTTATGTAGGAGCTTTTATCTTCTTTATTGGGTCAAAATGAGCTAGTTATGGCTCATGATGAGGCTCTCATCAGTGTGGTTGTTGTTCGGCTGCTTGTTTCCTTCCTGCTTTCCTGTGCTTTTTCTTGATTTCCTGTGCCTGCACAACAAAAGAGAAGAGCTTAAGTTAGTAGTAAAAAAAATTGTGAATAAAAATTTTCTAGAATGGCCGTTGCTCCCCAGCAACGGCACCAAAAATTGGTGCGTTGTATGCTACGTTTCTTGCTCTTGGCGGTGTTATAATGATTAATTCGTTATAGTATATTACAAACAACGGTCACCAGTTTATAATTTATTACTCGGAATTAAAACTTTCCCAAGGTCGAACTCAGGGAGCACATGTCATTCTAGCAATATAAAGGTTCACAATTCTGTTACAAAAAGAATAAGAGGGAGAGAGAGAGAGTGGGCAAAAGTTCTCTTTTTTGGCTTCTTCTTCTCTCTTCTTCTTCTCTTTTAGCTGATTCTTCTCTTCTTTAGTCTGCCTTCTTCTTTCTTCTTCTTTTCTTCATTGCGGCTGCCTCTTCTTTTCTCTTCTTTTTCTCTACTGCTGCCTCTTCTTTTTTCTTTCGTCTGTGTCTTCTTTTCTTCAGCAGCTCCGCACTTCTTCTTCTTCTTTCTTCTTTTCTTTTTTCTTCTCTTCTTCTCTTTCTTTTCCTTGATCCGGACGTCTGAGTCTTCAAGTCGGACGCCTTATCGACACTGTTGCTACAGTGCCTCCTTCTTCTCTTCTTCTGTTGTGTTCTTTTCTTCTTCAGCTTCTTCCTCTTCTTCTTTGCGGCTAAGTCCTCGCCGCCCTTCTTCTTCTTCCCTACCTGTTCCCTACACACACACCAGCGCAAAACCTACCCCTACCCTTCCCGCGCGGCTCTCTCTCTCTCTCTGAATCTCTCTTTGGTACGCTCTCCCAGAGTCGGGTTATCGGTTCGGTCGCGCGCCCGGGTCCAGGCGCACCGGCGTGGGGTGTGGTGCGCGAGGAGTGCATGGGAGTGAGGGGTAATGGGGTCGCGAGTCAGATCCGTGTGGGCAGTGCCGCAGATGAGACCCGGTGAATAGGTGAAGGACCTCACCCCAGTGTTATCGGAGGCAACCAGCGTATAACACTTTTTCAATTTATGTGTGGGCGTGCGCCCACACACTTCCGAGGTGGGACTAAAGTCCCACCTACTGCTTCGCTCGCCTGCAGGCAGGAAGCTGCGAGCAATTGGGGCAGTAGCCGAGGCTAGCGACCCCAATTGAAGAGGAAGCTGCGAGCAATTGGGGCACACTCGCGGAAGTCTTCCGCATCGCCTGGGGCTTACACCTGGAGCTAGAGAGGCTTGGAGCAGCTTGCGAGCTTGCTCCAGGCTTGTCATCAATGGTGGCGAGGGGGCGCGACCTGAAAACACTAAAACAGCCTCACGGCCATGTCAAAAAGCTCAGGGAACTTCGCCAGAGCGCGGCGAAGGTGGTGCGGGGGTTGGCGAGGCGTGGGGAGGCCGGAGTGTGAGTGCCTAGGGCACATTGTGTGCGTGAGAGTGGGTGTGTTCGAGAGGTGTTCTGGGTGTGTGGAGTGGTGGTGTGAGTGGGGGGAAATGTTGAGTGGAGTGAGGGGATGCTTATGGGCTTGTCGGTGAGGGGTGGGATGGCCTGTGGAGGTGGAGCGGCCTTGCCAGAGTTGGTGGCCGGAGGTGGAACAGATGGTGATGGTAGTGACAGTTGAGGAGTTAAAAGTGATAGTTGAAGAGGGGGAAATTAAGTGGAGAGTAAGGGAAAGAGTTTGACCTATTTAACTGACAAAAAGGGGGAAGGAGGCGCTCGACGCGTCTGTCGACGCCGGAGACGAAGATGCCCAGAAAGGGGGTAATGACGACGAGGAAGAGATCTGGAAGGCGCCAGCTGGAGCGGCCTGGCGCGGGAGGACGAGGCGGAGTAAACTCTGCTGCAGGTGTGGCAGCAGGGCGACGAGGAGGAGGAGGAAGAGTCGCCGGAGCCCGTGGGCGCTTGACCGGAGGAGGAGACGAAGATTAGGGGTTTCCTTTGGCCAAAACAGGCTTGAAGGAAACGGCTGCCCCTGCCGCTCCTTATAAAGGTGATGGCGAGGAGAGGATCTCGAGGGGGCGACGTGGGGAGCTCGCCGGAGAATGGCCGGAAAGCAAACCCATTCCTTTCGTGCATTCGCACTAGAGGCATGGGCAGTTGCAGGTCAAAGGGGAGGGTCCCTGCGAAAGAGGACGACGCAGGGAACCCCCCTTTCGTTCATGAGAGTGGCCCCCATACCCTGCGCGGCGCCATCCTCCGCGTAAGGTCACCGGAGGTATGGGCACCTACGTGGGGTGGCAGAGGGGCCGTTCTGCAAAGAACAAAAGAGAAGATGGGGGGCTAAACGCATGGGTTCAAAAAGATAAGGGTCAAAAAGTAATTCATGAGGACCAATTTGTAAAGTCGGTCAAAATGATCTTCTCATAGGCCCAAATTTTTGTACCAACCTAATTTGGACCTAAGGAATTCAATGGTGTAATTTGATTTTAGGTTTGACCACGTTTGACTGGTTAATTTGCACAAAAACCCAAGTGAGGTCAAAAATTGGGTATGGTTATCAATTTAGGTCAAAACAGGTTCTACTGGCCAAATTGAAGGTTCTAAACCCTAGAGGATGTTTTTCCATGATTTTTAGAGGGTTTATTTGACTTTTATCTTGCCAGGAACTTTGTGAATTGAAGCGGGTTTGTTTTTAGGGTTATAGAATGTCATTTAATTCCTAGAAGTTGCTATAACCATTTTCAGATCAGATCATCCCACTTCCTTTCTTATTAAGCTCATTTGACCTGTGTTTAGACCCTTAGACACCCTGTTTGTATACTGCATTGGTAAATTTACAGTTTTACCCCTTATGAATTATTTTATTCTTAAATTTGGAATTCTCTGAGTTAGACTTTTCCTTAGGTTTTGTAGGAGCTTTTGCATACTTATTTAGATCAAATTGTGCTAGTTAGGGTTCATGATGAGGCTCTCATCACTACCCCACTTAAGGACAGCCTTGTTTTGTTGTGCTGCAGGGTCCTTATCCCCAGTCTTTCCGACCTTCTCCTAGTTTATGCTGGGAAGACAGTCATTGAATCCCCGATTGGAAGGACCATTAGAGTATTCTAGGAGGCGCAAATTGGATTTTGGTCAAATTGATCCCATGGCCGACCAACAGCCTCCTCTACTTGGAAATCCACAGGAAGAATTTTGAAGGCAGCTGGAACAAATGCAGAGAATGCAGGGCTCTCAGCCCTTGAAGGATTTTTATGATCCTTCAAATTACGGGGAATGTCCCAGCATCCAGATTCCAGCCAGTGACGTAGAAATCAAGCCCCAGGTGTTAAGCCTGATCAAACATTATCATGGGCTTGGCTCCGAAGATCCGTTTCAGCACTTGGAGGACTTGACCACTTTGGTCCAGACCACCAAGGCATGAAACGTAAACGAGGAGCAAATGATCATGAGGCTCTTCCCCCACTCTCCTAGGGATAAGGCCGCGCATTGGTATAGGACAATAGGAAGACCAATTGCAACTTGGAATGAGTTGAAATCGGCCTTTCTGAAGAAATTCTTCCTAGTCGGACGTACCAATGCTTTGAGACGGGCAATCACTACCTTTACCCAGCGGCTGGGGGAGCAGTTTCATGTGGCTTGGGAGCGATTCCAGGACTTATTGTGGAGGTGTCCACACCACGAAGTGCCGAAATGGCAACTTGTGCAGATCTTCTATCATGGGTTGACTGAGCAACTCAGAAATCATGTGGATGCTTCTTGCGGAGGCAATTTCCTCAATAAAGATGTAGATAGTGCACATGATTTATTTGAGGAAATGAGTGAGAATTCAATCAATCATGCCTCCATGGATACATTTAATCGGTCCCAGCAGCGCAGATCAAATGTCAATGAAGTCCATGACTCTCATTCATTTAATATGGAATTGATTTGTAACAAACTTGATCAGGTGGACTTGGTTGCTAAGAGAATGGAAGAGTGGATGGCTGGCAATTCTATGAACAACTCTCAATCCACTCAATCCCAAAATTCGGGATTCCATTCTTCACGAGCTCCTTCTGGACGGGAGTTCGTGAATCAACTTGATGCGGCTCAACCTGTGAGTCAGCATTTTTCGGAACCCCACGGGTTCCAAACTGGGGCCTTTGATCCCAGTTTTTCTGATCCTTCCCTTTCTTTCTCTCCATCCTCTCCCTATGAGGATGTATGTGCTGTACAAGAGAATGTTAGATCCAACCCCTACTCTAATGCCTATAATCCAGGTTGGAGAAACCACCCTAACTTCTCTTGGAAAAACACGGGGCAACAGACCCAATTCCGACCCAGCAACTATGCTCCACAACGACCAATGGGTCAAGGTCATGTATATACTTAGTTGCCTTCGAATCAGGTCAATCAGCCAGCTTGGAATGCGCGTCAACCCGCAGAGCAGGCTGATTTGAACCGACAAATGGTAGAGATGCAAGGATCCATGCTCCAGCTCATGCAGTAAATGAAAACCTCGCTGGACAACTTGCAGTCTGGGCTCATTGCTAACTCTCGTCAACCTGGATCTCTGCCATCCCAACCCATACCCAACCCACGAAATATTATGAATTCAGGCAACCGAGCCCATGGGTATGGAAATCAGAAAGACCCACACACACATGCTCAGGTGGTTGAGCAGGGTTCCTCGTCCTCTTCTTCTTCTTCTGCAAATCAACAATTCATGGCTAATCAAGCCCCTCCAATCTTTCCTAACCCACCCCAAGACCCAAATTCTTATGCATCTGCAAATTCTGTCACTTTGAGGAGTGGTAAGCAGACTCAGGGTCCACAACCACACTATTCTGATCTTTTGAATCCTGAAGAACCTGAGGAGAGAGAGGAGAATTCTGGAGGAGAAATCAAGGCTCAGGAACCTGATTCCAAAGATCTGACTCATGTTCCTTTTTCTGAAGCCTTAACCAAATCAAAGAAGAAGAAGTTTGTTGATAGCAATAAGGAGCTTATGAATCTATTTAAGAATGTTGAGATTAATATTCCGCTCCTTAATGCTATCAAGCACATACCGGCTTACGCAAGATTTTTAAGGGATTTATGTACACAAAAGCGTAAGTCGAGAGAATCTGTTCCGAGGAAGGTGGTACTCTCCGAGTAGGCTAGTTCTGTTATCCTACACTACCTCCCTCAGAAAAAGAGAGATCCAGGTGCTCCATTGATTTCTTGCGTCATCGGAGATTACACATTTGATAGAGCACTTTTGGATCTGGGTGCATCCATCAACCTAATTCCGACTTCTCTTTACAAGAAGTTTGGATTAGGTGAACTTCGGCCAACTTCAGTAACGCTACAGTTAACAGACTGCTCGGTCACAAATCTGCGAGGCGTTATTGAAGATGTTATAGTCAAGGTCAAGGATTTCTATTTTCCTGTAGATTTCCTTGTCCTTGACATGGATGTACCTGATAATTTGAGGAACACGCCCATCATTCTGGGGCATCCGTTCCTGGCTATCGCTAAGGCCAACATTAATTGTGAAAGCGGTAGCATGGAAATCACCTTTGGGGATCAACGAATGAAATTGGATATTTTTAAGGCGATCAATAAATTTGAGGATTGTGGATTTATTGAGGAACTTGATGAGGATAATGAAAACATTGAAACTTGTTTGATGGTTTCTTCAATCAAAAGTTCCTCCTAGGATGACTAATTTGACCCGCAACCCTCTATGGCTGACCTGCCATCTTCTGAAGAGGTTATTGATTTTGTTCACTCACAACCTCTTCCTCTTGTTGAATCTTCAGCATCTACCTTACCATCAATCATCAACCCGCCCTAGCTTGAATTGAAATCATTGCCTGAGAATTTGAAATATCAATTTTTAGGACCTCAGAAGACGCTCCCTGTGATTATCAGTGCTAAATTGACAAAGGAACAAGAGATTAAATTGATCAAGGTCCTGAAGGAACATAAGGAGGCAATTGGTTGGACCATTCATGACCTCAGGGGGATTGAGCCATCTTATTGTAATCATAGAATATTCTTGGAAGATGGATCCCGCCCTTCTCGCCAGATGCAGAGGAGATTGAATCCAAATTGCGAGAAGTGGTCAAAAAGGAAATCATCAAGTGGCTCGATGCAAGAATTATTTATCAAATCTCTGATAGTCCCTAGGCAAGTCCCATACAGATTGTTCCGAGGAAAGCTAGGATTACCATTGTGACTAACAAGAGAGGAGAATCTGTCACAACTCGTTCAGCTTCTTCTTGGAGGGTTTGTATTGATTATAGGAAGCTGAACACAGCCACTAAAAAGGATCATTTTCCCCTGTCCTTCATCGATCAAATCTTCGAAAGATTAGCCGGGCAGAAGTACTTCTATTTTCTTGATGGCTACTCGGGATACAACCAAGTTCCTATCCATCCCGAGGATCAGGAAAAAACTACTTTCACCTGTCCCTACGGAACTTTTGCTTTTCGTAGGATGCCTTTCGGGTTGTGCAATGCACCTGCGACTTTTCAAAGGTGTATGCTAGCCATATTTTCTGACATAGTGGGAGAGTTTATGGAAGTCTTCATGGATGATTTCTCTGTTTCTGGAGAATCATTTGACTCTTGTTTGGCTAATCTGGAAATGATTTTTAAACGATGTATCAAAACACGATTGGTCCTTAGCTGGGAAAAGAGTCATTTCATGACCCAAGAAGGCATCATTTTGGGTTATGTAATCTCTGAACGGGGAATTGAAGTGGATAAAGCTAAAGTTGATGCTATCACTAAACTTCCTCCTCCCAGATCTGTTAAATAAATTCGATCATTTCTTGGCCATGTAGGATTCTATTGAAGATTCATCAAGGATTTCTCGAAGGTTGCTCATCCATTGAGCAATCTTCTTGCCAAAGAAACGCCGTTTGTTTTTGATGAATCATGCCGAAAGGCATTTGATTTCCTGAAAATGGCAGTCACCTGTGCTCCAGTTTTGCAACCACCAATTTGGACAGCCCCTTTTGAGGTCATGACCGACGCTTCTGATTACGCAGTCGGGGCTGTCTTGGGTCAGAAAATTGATAGAAAGCCCTCTGTCATCTACTACGCTAGTAAAACTCTGGATGAAGCCTAGAGGAATTACACTGTTACCGAAAAGGAATTACTAGCTATAGTGTTCGCTTTGGAAAAATTCACGGCTTATCTCTTAGGATCTCATGTTATCATCTATACCGACCACTCGGCCTTGAGACATCTCTTGGCCAAAAAGGATGCTAAACCCCAGCTTATTCATTGGATTCTTCTGCTTCAAGAATTTGATCTTGAAATCAAGGATAAAATTGGGGTACAAAATGTGGTAGCTGATCATTTGTCGAGACTCCTAGGTGATTCCTCTCGTCCGGACATTTCGATTGCTGACACTTTTCCGGACGAAACTATTCTTACAGTTTTAGGTGTCCACACCCCATGGTTTGCTGACATTGTTAACTATTTGGCTGTTGGTCAAATCCCCCAGGATTGGACCAAGCAACAACAAGATAGACTCAAATCTGAGGCCAAATACTACTTTTGGGAGGACCCTAAGCTGTACCGCATCGGCTCTAATCAGATTATTTGCCGATGTATACCGGAGAATAAATTCAACAGTATACTCGAGTTCTGCCATGCATCTGGGTGTGGTGGACATTTCTCCGGGAAAAAGACGGCTGCAAAAATCTTGCAATCTGGCTTCTATTAGCCATCTTTATTCAAGGATGCCTAGGATTTCTCAAGGTCATGTTCTCGATGTCAGGCACTCGGGAGCATAACTAAGAGAGATATGATGCCCCTAAACCCAATTCTTCCTGTCGAAATTTTCGATGTTTGGGGCATCGATTTCATGGGACCCTTTCTCCCTTCATTTGGACATCAGTACATTCTTGTTGCTGTTGATTATGTGTCCAAATGGATTGAGGCGATTCCCACACGAACCAATGACCACAAGGTGGTCATCGATTTTGTCAAGAAAAATATCTTCAGTAGGTTCAGGATTCCGAGGGCTATCATCTGTGATGGTGGCACTCATTTTACTAATGCCCAATTCTAGAATTTGTTGGCCAAATACGGGGTTAATCACCGAATTTCCACACCTTACCATCCCTAGACGAATGCACAAGCCGAGATCTCCAATCGAGAGATCAAGAACATTCTGCAGAAAACGGTTAGGCCTGATCGCAAGGACTGGACTCAAAAGCTTGAGGACGCTCTTTGGGCCTACCGTACGGTGTATAAAACGCCCATCGGCATGTCTCCATTCCATTTGGTGTATGGAAAGGCATGCCATCTACCCGTAGAGATTGAACACAGGGTATTCTGGGCGATCAAACAATGTAAATTAGATCTGAATTTAGCTGAGAAGACCAGGAAACTCCAACTATCTGAGTTGGAGGAGCTTAGAAATGATGCATATGAGAATGCCAAGATCTACAAGGCTCGGACCAAAGCTCTACATGATCAACTGAGTTCCCGCAAGAGCTTTGAGCCGAACCAGAAGGTCTGGTTATTCGATTCTAAACTTAAGCTCTTTCCTGGCAAACTTCGATCTAAATGGAATGGCCCATTCATAATTGACCAGATTTTTCCAAATGGAGCCGTTTAGATTTCTGACCTAAAGACGGGTAACACATTTAAAGTCAACGGTCAACGTCTGAAGCAAAGAGTTAGAATATAAGATTATTACTTCTTCAGCCTTTTCGACGGCTGACGACAGGAGGTGCTCACACCCGCCGATCACCGCACATCCGACGTCCTCCCTTCCCTTCCAAGCTCCTGGAGCTTGTGCTCACCATCCTCTTTTCATCCATCGATCTGGATGAATCTGCAATCCTATTTAGGGCTTGAAGTTAACTTCACCAGCGTCGGAGACGACGCCGGTGGTTACTTCACTCCCAGATCCCTTTCCATCCAGATTCACCCTCCTCTTCTGCTGCTGCAACTAATAAATACCCCTCCACCTCTCCGATTTCAAGAGGTTGGCTCCCTTCCCTCTTCTCTCACTGAGCTAGCAGATAGGCTATTCACTTCAAATCTGGCAACCATTCTCCGCTTCCACCGACATCCTTCGTCCATTTCTACTTGCATCTGATTTCCACCATCGTCCACTGCGTCCTCTGACGAAGCGCCGACGCTGGACTTCAATTCCGCTTCTTGCAAAAGCTCGCCGGACTTCTTTCTCTGTTACGACCCGGTTCCCGAATTCCTACAAGACACGAGACCGGACCGACTCGACTGATTCCAAGACCCAGTCGTCCATCGAGCAAGTAACCAACACGCAATAAAATAAACCACATTCATCATGCGAGCAACTAATAGTAACAAAAGTACAGCAATAAAGAAGAAAACTACTACAGTACATACCATCACAACAGTAGAGAATTTAAACAGGTACAGGAATATAAGTTTACAATTAGAGAGTACAGAAGTGCAACAAAATACTCACTACAACGGAATGGGTACAACAAGAAAAGTACAACTACTGGGCTCTACTGGGCCCAGCACCCTTTGCAGCCGTAGGCTCTGGCTGCTCAACACCTGGACCTGAAAAAGGTTATGAGTACACGAAATCAGCGAACGCTGAGTAGAGTGGCAACCAGCTAACTAAAAATAGTAAAGGTGGACAGGTAGCTGTTATTTTCAATTTCTCTCTTTATTTAACTAATTATTCTTTCTTTCGTCACTTGGTTTATTTATCAGGTCTTTTTCTTGATCTCGAATGTTCCTCGTGGGAATGATCTTGATTGCAGTCTTTTCCGAAGAGTAGAAGTAGCACATGGTGCTCTCCTGGCCGGGAGAGTCCCCCGTGGTGGTTCTACACTCAGTCAACCACCCCAAGGTCGCTGACAGACGTAACAGTGACTGCGGCACACGCGATAAATGCACGGGCAGCTGCCCCGCACTGGCACGCGGTCAGTTGTTTCCGTTAACGAGTGCGCTCCAAGCACAGCACGGAACCAGTATAGGGCATAGCCCTCTCAGTAACAGGGGTCTAGCCCCTAAGAACCAAACAGGGGTCACGCCCCTCCACAGTCTGCACACCCTCGCCTAACTACCCTTGTTTGCCCAGTGGGCCTACCAAGTCGGTGTAGGACGTCTAGCTGAACCCCAGGCCCCGTGGGGTGGCTAGCTCTCACCTTACACTAGTAGCTCTCCCCGGTACTGTGTACGCGAGGGCTACAGAGTCGGTACAAAGTGGCCAGACCTAACCCCAGGTCTCAACCCTAGGGCAGCTAACTCTGCTCTGCACTAAACAGGGGGACAGTTGCTCTCCTTGGTACTCCGTATTTAAGGGCCAGCTCACTTCCCCATTCACATTTCCATTTCTATTCCATTTATTTCCAGGAGCTCTACTCCTAATTTCCCGTAGGGTTCATGCTCATGTTTCTCAGGCCAAGCCATACTAGGTTCCATCATTTCTATTTCCATTTCCAATACAGGCAGCTCGTATTTAATTGCATCAACAGGAACATACATGCAACAATTGCTAACAACAGTGCTTTACATTCCACAGGCAGCTGTTATCCAATTACAGGCAATTGTTATTATTTTATTTAATCATCCAAGATTGCAATTCATGAGTTCAATACAATTATCCAGTGTCTCTAGTTCTAGGATTCATGCAATACCCTAGGATCTAACATTCAATCCAGTGTTTCTAGTCCTAAGATTCATGCCATACCCTAGGATCTAACATTCATTCCAGATATACATTTATGTTTGTAATTAACTAAGGGAAGCCACTCTACCAGTAAAACCAGGAGTAATGGGGGCTCGATCGGCAGGTCTGCGTGCCTCTGTAACCCCCAAATCTGCAACGGAACGATGTCCTAACACAAGGATCAACCACAAGAAACCACTCAGAACATGATAAAAGCATTCCAACAAGTAGAGGAAGTTATACGAAGAAGAACATAATCTTAATTGCGGAAATCAGACCTCAAACGGACCCTAAATGGGTCAAAAACGACAATCCTGGCTCAAATCAGACGTCTGGAACACTTTCCAGATGTCTTAAAAGGAGTCCAGAACCATACCTCACCCTGCGCTACTCCTCAGACATCCAGGGATCCTACTAAACTGTCTGGACCTAGTTCCAAACGTTCGACCACCTCTCCGGACGTCTGGAGACGCTCTCCGCCGTCTGGTGCCTCGCCTAGACGTCTGATCTACGTGGGAGGGTGTGTCCCCGCACCTTCCCGAAATGAATCCTGCACACGCAACGTAATCTCCTTAACACGGCACGTATTAGAGCCTCAGCGGAACGACCTGCATGGCCGTATCCGTGAAAGGAAGCATAGGGCGCAGGACATACCTCTCAGTCGTTTGGAGTTTCTTTTAGACGTCATCTGCGTCGTCTGGATGTAGGTCTAGACGTCTGATTATAGGAAAAATCCCAGAATCAGAAGCTTCCTTCGTCTTCTTCCTGCTGCGCACGGCTGTGCCGTGCTCGCTTGTCCGCTGCTCTAGCTGCAGCAGCGTCGAGGGAAATCTCCCTGGTGCAACACTTTGCCTCGCGCACGCTCGACCGGCCGCGAGCTTCTCCGATGAGCTCTCTCACGAGCTCGTGCACTCTCCTTGCCTCTCCTCACGCTGCTCCTCCTCTCTGCCGCTCCGCTCGCCGCTCTCGCTCTCACTCTCGCTGGAGGAAGGAGAAGGTGGGTGGGAGTGGGGTGGCGTGAGGGAGAGGAGGGGGTATAAGTAGGCATGGGGGGAAGGGTTATGCTTTCGGCGAGGGGAGAAGAAAGAGAAGCAAGGAGGTTGAGTTCAGTTTGTGCGCGGCACGCGCGCAGACTCGAGGTCGTACGCACACAAAAATTGATTTTCAGACGTCTGGACCAACTCCCTGACATCTTAAAGTATTTTGATGTCACAGGTCTTATCATTCTCCTTCCCTCTGATTTCCTCCTCCGTTACGACCTTCGACGGAGAGTCCTCTGCCTACCTTCGTCCAAGTAATAGTAGGATTAGGTTAAGGTAAGAGTAGTGTATCTTAGTTAAGTAGATTAGGTAGTTTGTTAGGTTTAAATTTTCAAATTGTATGCCGTCTTCCTTAGCTCCGGTGAGCTCTTTGAGCTCTTTTGAGCCACTCTTTTATCATTTTTTCACACCATTCACCTTCCTCACTTCATTATGATTTCATAGAACTTCTTTTCCCTCATTGTTAACAGCTGATCCGCCTAAGTCTCTCCACCTGCATCGATGACCTCCGCTGTCCATGGCGGAGGTCTCTGAGATTAAAACACACGCACTAGGGCCCTCCATCAAATCTTCATAATGTAAGGGCCCGATCCTATCCCTAATTAGTAATTAACTCATAGAAAATAAATGCCTAATTCCATTTCAACTCTCTAGCTCTCTGTCAATGGAGAGCTTGAGAGAGTTAATCCATCTAATTAATCCCCTATAGAGCATCGTAAGGTTCTGTTGAACCTTAACTCCCACTCAATTGAGTGAGATAACTTACTTTGAGTTTGTATAAATTCAGAGATTAGGAATTCTACTTTCCCTAATGAATCATTAATTAGAACATCAATTGGATTAATTAAGGAGTTCCTAAGATTTCTTATGACCTCGGGAAGATCTTGAGACTTTTTCTAGTCTGTTATGTGGAATTTTTCACTCTAGTTATCAATTTTTGAGTTCTTGCGTATACTACTTAATACACGTGTGCGCATGCATGCGTGTGGGCTATACTAAAGATAAGGAGGTTGTTGCATTCGTTGATTTATTTTAAATACGTGTTATAACCCTTATGCTCTTAAGACGAAGCCCAAGCTCCCATGTTTGCTTGGGCGAGCATCCTAATAACCTCTAAATACACCTAATAACTGTTAGTGGGTTTCTTGTTTTTCTCGGAGGGAGGTAATCGACCGGGAAGGGGGGACTGGGGGGTTTTCCCACCAGATTCCTTAAACCGACCAACGGGAGGACCCGACTGAAGGGAGGAAAAGATAATTAAATAAGGAGTTGAGTTGAGGGTGGGGTGGGGGTTGGACGTACTAGCATGCCTTAGCATGTGTCATGGAGTCATTAGCATGCCTCAGCATGCGTTGTAATAAGGAGGGTGAGGGTCATAGGGAGAGGGAACCACCACCCCTCGGGTGAAGTGGTTCTACCATAATAACATACATAAGACCTCACCCTCCTATGGGTGTCCGGGTGTTATTAGAGGGAGGGCAGAGCCCGACAGGGAAGGGGGGCATGGGGGTTTTCCCCCCAGATTCCATTTTAAATTAAAAAAAGAGGTGAGCTCCAGCGAGCCGATCAATAGCACGCTCGAGCATGCGTCCTAAGGGTGGTGAGTTTCAGTAGAGTTAATGATGAGAGCCTCATCATGAGCCATAACTAGCTCATTTTGACCCAATAAAGAAGATAAAAGCTCCTACATAACCTAGAGGAGGGCTTAACTGAAGGAACAAGTGCTCTGAGAAGAAAACATGAAATAAGGGTTAAAACTGTAATTTTACCATTGCAATACATAAACGGGATTTCTCAGAGGCAAAACATAGGTCAAATGGTCTAAATAAGATAAAAAGTGGGTGGAGTCAATCAGAAATGGGTTTATGTGCAATCTAGGAATTAAATGACATTTGGTAACCCTAAAACAGACCCACTTAAATTAACAAGGTTTCGGTCAGAATAAAAATCAAGTAAACCCTTTAAAAATCATGGAAAAACATCCTCTAGGGTTTAGAGCACTTAAGTTGGCCTTTGGAACCCAGTTTGACCTAGAATAGGGTCCTAGCTCTTCAATTAACATAATTTATGTTTTTACGCAAAATATCCAGTCAAACGAGGTCAAACCTAAAATCCAACTTCACAATTGGATTCCTTAGGTCAAAATTAGGTTTGTACCAAAATTTGGACCTAAGGGGAGGTCATCTTGCCCTACTTTGCAATTTAGTACACCCAAATCACAAATTGGTCCCTATCTTTTGAATATCTTTGCAGAGAGCCCCCTAGGTTCTTCGCCCCCTTTGCAATCCGGTCCTGCCACCATTGTTAGGGCAGAACCGAGCTCCGACGAGGTTCAGAGAGGGATTGCTCTCTAATCCCTCAGAGATTCCCTCCCAGAAATGGAAGGGGGATTCTCTGAGGAATTCCCTTCCTTCTAAAGCCAATTACAATCGCTGGTGTGAACCCAATCTCTCGTGCGAACGCATGAGAGATTTGGGTACCCACCTTCCTTCCATCTCCGGCGAGCCAGCAGAGCTAATTGCTCGACCTCCACGTGCTGGTAGGTGCGGCCAGCACCTATAAAAGACCCCCCAGACCCGGCCGCAAAAGGCAAGCTTGATTTTGACCGAGATCCCCTCCAAATTCCCTCTCTCCCATCTCCGGCCAAACGACCCGCAAGCTCCGGCGACCTCCTCCCCTCCTTCTCGTCGCTCTGCTGCCATACCAGCAGCAGAGTCCTCTCCGCCTCTTCCTCCCGCGTCGCGTTGTACCACGCGCGTGTGCCCCTGACCTCATCTTCGTCGCCGCTTCCTCCCTCAGGGTCCTTCTTCCCCGACGACGGCAGTTACGCGCCGTCCTCTCCGCCGCCTCCCTTCCTTCCAGACAACTCCAGATACATTCTCCACCCTCTCCTCTCTCTTTTCCCCCTACTATTTTATCTGATTACCCCTCGACAGTACCTAACCACCTCCATCGTTCTCGCCTCCGACCGGCCTCCGACGAGCTGCCCACACCACTCCGCCCCTCCACACGGCTCGCCAACCCCCTCATGAGCTTCGCCTCACCACCAGGAACCCATTCCACCCCACCATTGCCACTCCAGACCTCCACATTCACCCCCCGACCAACCCAACATCTTCGGCCACAGGTTGACCTAGGCACGCACGCCTAGGCCGACCTGCAGCTTGCAGCACCGCCCACCGCCTTCGCCGTGCTACGGCGAAGGTTTCTAGCTATTCTGATTGGGCCAATAGGCCATTCTGTTGAATGTCAGGTGTAAGCTCCGGCCGCCATTAACAGCCAAAGCAGCAGGGAGCTTGCAGCAGCTTCAGGCATCAGGCTTCCCAGGCTACAGGTGCAGCAGACTCTTGCGAAGGTCGCAAAGTGAGTGAGGCCAGCAAGTCGCGTAGAGAGGCCAGCAGCTGGGGCAATCGCGCGACGAAAGCTCTGCGGGCGTGCGTGAAAGCAAGACCGACCAGATAGTCCCACATCGTGGGATTGCAAAACTCAGGTATCATATAAATTGTTTTCATGTTTTCTTCTTACTGCCTCCGTAAGCACAGGGGTGAGGTCCCTCACTGCCCTCACACCCGCCTCGTCCGCGGCTTGACCTTGCGGATCTGGCGGGATCCGACCAGACCTAAACCTACGCACTCCTCGCGCATCACACCACCTGCAGGTGCGCCTGGTCCCGGGTGCGAATCCGACCCGATTACCCGTGTGGCTCTGGGAGAGCGTCCTTGAGCTAACTGCAGAGAGAGAGACGTCTGGGTAGAGGGACGGGGATAGGTTTTGCTTTGGCTATGGTTTGCACAGGCAAGAAGCAAAGGCAGAAAGAGGAAAGAAGCACTTGGCCGTTGCAGCAAGGGAAGAAAAGAAAGAGGGAGAAGCTTTCAACAGAAAGCACAAGGAAGAAAGGAAGAGAAGGAAGGCAAGGCAGAAGAAAGAGAAGAACACAGAGAGGCCAAGTGAAGACTCTGCAATGATCAGAAGAAGAAGAAGAAGGAAGCAGGAAGGCAGGGCAGGAGAAGAAATAAGAAACGAGAAGCAAAGGCAGAAGAAAGAGAAAGAAGCAGAAAGGAGAAGAAGAGAAGGGGATTACATTTAAGACGTCTGATACAGAAATCAGACGTCCAATTTCATTTTCTTTTACAAATCCTTTTTAAAATTCTCTTTTTGAATCAAGCACTTTCATTTAACAAGTTGTATTCTTTTGTTTTAAAAAGTACTGAGATTGCTCCCCGTGTTCGACCTCGGATACTCTAGTTTTTCAAGTAATAAAATTCTTTATATTTGTTTAAACGTTTTGTCGGTTATACTACAACGTGATATCCTTTAAAACCCCACAAAACGTCGAGAACAGTTAACCACCACCCCTTGGGGTGAAGTGGTTATACCCTAATAAATAGGAGAGTGATAGCTCCAGCAAGTCAAATTTGAGCTTCAGCCCATGTGCTGACCTGCAGAGCTCCAGGATGGATTAATAAGGCTTTAGGATCAGGATCTAGTGATTTCTTATTTGTTTTGATCATTAGGAGCTGATCTTGATCGTTGTGTTCTCGAACTTCGGCGAAGTTGGAGAGGTGTCTCCATTAGGGTTTAGAATGTTTTAAGAGGTTCAGAAGCAAGATTGAGGATTATAGAATTCATCCTAACCCTCTGATCTCTTATAGAATCTATGATTTGTTATGCCGAACAAACCACCTCAGAATCGCAGGCAACAAGTCTAAAATCTTAAAATTTTTTATCAAAACTTAGTTTTAATGATCTGAGCATATTCTTGAGGTTGTTCAGAATTGATCTAGAGCTTTAATTTGATCTAAAAAGGTCTGGTTCAAAAAGTCAACTTTGTATGGTTAAAGGTCAACCATGAGTTCAATTAAAGGAATAATCGATTAATTCTGTGAATTAAGGGTTTCAATTGAGTTCTATGATAATGTAGAGTGCACTCGAGTTTATTTAGATGACTTTTATCGAGGATTAAAGGAGTTTTGAATTTCTATACAGTTTGGGTTCTTAAGAACCCGATACTAAGTTCTTCAAATTCTTGGCGAGTTTTGATCTTCAAATCTACCCAATTCATGTTTTAACAACCTACAGAGGTTGTATAATTCCCTTTAGAGTCTGTTATTGTTATAACCAGGGCATCAAGCATCGTTTAAGACGTCTGGGAAGTGGTCCAGGCGTCTGGTCAGACGTCTGGAAGCCTTCCCAGACGTTCGGAATTAAATTTTTTTCGCGTATGGGTACGCGTCTGCGCACATGCGCGCGCAGACTGAACCCGCCACCCTCCTCCTTTTCTTTCCTCCCTCCCTGCACACGTAGCCTTTTTCCTTTCTCTCTCTCCCCGCGGCTGCCTTCAAATACACCTCTCTCTCCCTCACCCTCACTCCACCGCCTTCTTCTTCTTCTTCTTCTCCCTGTCAGCGAGAGAGCGAGCGGGCGAGAGCAGCAGCAGTGGCTGCTGCGAGTGTGTGGGGAGGAGGGGCTGTGGTGAGAGGGAGAGGGAGCTCGACCACGAGGGTGCGAGCTTGCCGGAGCAGCCATAGCCGACCGGCAGGTGCGCAGCAAGCGTTTGGTGCCGCGGAGGAGCTGCTGCAGCTCAGGCAGCAGGCGGGCGCAGCGCGGTACGGCCGTGCACTGCGGGCGGAGGGCGAGGAGGTCCTGATTCTGGGAAAATTTCCCAGAATCAGACATTTGGACATACGTCCAGACGACGCAGGAGACGTCTGGAGGAAGGTCCAGACGTCTGAAAGGTACGATATTTTACCTTTCTTCTTCTTTCGCGTGTACGGCCATGCAGCCGTTCCGCCGAAGTCTTCTGCATCCTTTCGTGTTGAGAACAGGCATGTGTGTGTGCAGGACTTGTTCGGGAAGGCGCAAGGGCACGCCATCCCACATAGATCGGATGTCTGGGCATAGCACCAGACGACGGAGAGGGTCTCTAGACGTCTGGGGTGACAGTCGGACGTCTGGAAACTAAGTCCAGACGGTTCAGTGGGCTTCTGGACGTTTGAAGAACCGCGCAGATCAAGGTATGACCTGAGCTGTCATTTAAGACGTTTGGAAGAAGTTCTAGACGTCTAATTTTGGGCAGACTCGTCGTTTTTGACCCATTTAGGGTCCGTTCGGAGTCTGTTTTTCGCATTTCAAGTCACGTTCTTCTCAGATTTAGTTCCTCTACCTGTTTACAGTAATTGTATACTGTTCTGAGTAGCTCCTTGTGTTTGATCCTTGTGTTAGGACCCCGTTCCGTTGTGGCTCTGGGGGTTGCGGAGGCGCGCGGGCTTGCCGATTACACCCCCAGTACTCCCGATTTTGCGGGTAGAGTGGCCCTTTCAATTATTTATCAAAAATTATGCACTTGTGAAATAATTAATAGAGTCTAGGGTAATGCATGAATCCTAGGACTGAAAAACTAGATTAAATGATAGATTCTAGGGTAATGCATGAATCCTGGGACTGGAAAACTCGATTGAATGATAGATTCTAGGGTATGGCATGAATCTTAGGACTGGAAAGCTAGATTGAATATATATACATTGCAGTCTTGGAAAAGTAGAAAGGAAACGATAATTGCCTGTAATTGGTTAACAACTGCCTATTTATGAATGAATAATTACGATTGAGAACATGGGCTATATGAATATAAAGCTGAAATGATGAAACCTAAATTGGCTGAGTTAAAAGAGCATGAACCCTATGGGGAATTAGGAGTAGTACTCCTGGAAAGTGAATGGAATAGAATTGGGGAAGTGAGCTGGCCCTTGAGTACGGAATACCAAGGAGAGCAATTGTCCCCCTGTTTAGTGCAGAGCGGAGCTAGCCACCCCAGGGACCCGGGGTTAGGTCTGGTCACTTTGTACCAACTTCTGGCCCTTGTGTACACAGTACCGAGGAGAGCTACTAGTATAGGGAGAGCACTAGCTACCCCAAGGGCCTCGGGGTTCTGCTAGCCCTCCTACACCGACTTGTTAGGCCCGCTAGGGCAAACCAGGGTAGTCAGGCGAGGGTGCACGGACTGTGGAGGGGTTGGACCCCTGTTACTGAGAGGGCTCTGCCCTATACTGGTTCCGTGCTGTGCTTTGGGCGCACCTGTTAACGGAAACGACTGACCGCGTGCCAGTGCGGGGTAGCTACCCGTGTATTTATCGCGCGTGCCGTAGTCACCGTTACGTCTGTTAGCGACGTTGGGGTGGTTGACTGAGGGTAGGATCACCACGAGGGACTCTCCCGGCCAGGAGAGCACCACGTGTTACTTCTACTTTTCGGAAAAGACTGCAATCAAGATCGTTCCCACGAGGAACATTCAAGATCAAGAGAAGAATCTGAGGGATAATTCAATAATGAGTAAACGGAAAATATAAAGAAAGAAATTAAAAATATAACAACTACTGTCTACCTTACTGTTTCTTAGCTTTTAGTTGCCACTCTACTCAGCGTTTCGCTGATGTGTCACCTTTGTCACCTTTTCAGGACCAGGTGTTGAGCAGCCAGAGCCGGCGACTGCAGAGGGTGCTGGGCCTAGTAGAGCCTAATAGTGTTGTGTAGTACCCACTGTACTTTTCCTTTTGTTGTAGTGAGTAGTTTCTGTTACCCCTGTACTCTTTTGTTGTAAGCATCATATTTATGTACATGCTTATTTCTTACTGTTGTGGTGGTATATACTGTAGTAGTTCTTTTCCTTACTGCTGTATTTTGTTACTGCTAGTTATATGCATGGTGAATGTGGTTTATTTTACTGCTCTTTTGGTTACTTTCTCGTTGGACGACTGGGTCTTGGGATCAGTCGAGTCGGTACGATTCTCGTGTCTCGTAGGGATTCGGGAATCGGGTCGTAACAGTTATCCATCTGTTGAGCTATTTAGAAATTAAATTTGAGTTCTAAAGCTTCTGTTAGAAGCTTAGAAGCTTCTCTCTCTCTCTGCAGCTTCCCAATGCTTCGTCTATCTTTCATTAGGTGCGGAAACATCTATTGAAACCGTTTAGAACCTCGTCTGAGGTCAAAGAGCCTTGCTGCAGGTCTTTAGACTTGAGGAAGCTTCACTGCAGGCTAGAATGGCCGTGACAATCCTTCACTTTCGCCCTTCAAATCGAAGGGTTAATTCTGTTCTCTGCATCAAATTGATGTTGTAATCTTGTAGAGCATCCCTAGAGCTTTCCAACGAGCTATTGCTTGCTTGATTTGGAGCTCTGAGCCGACCAAAATCCTCAATTGAAGTTCAGCCTGGAGGGGACTACATAGTCCCACATCGGTAGAATAGGAGTGCCCGCCTTAGCATAAATGGAAAAAGTGATATGGCTTAATCGGTCTTCAGCGTTGGGCACACAATGAGCATGAGAGTGTGTGTGTGGGTGCGTGCAGTGCGCGTGCCCGGGTGTGTGTGCGCCTGTGAGCGTGCGAGCGTGGGCCCGTGAGCGGGCGTGTGCATGTGGGCCTGGGAGGCCGGAGACTATGCTAAATCGGAAATAAACCAAACCTAATACAAACTAGGCTCGAAACTAGTAGGGTCTGGTCCCACCCTCAGAGGGGTAGTGTGTATCTCTGATCGGTTCGAGTCGCCAACCATAAAACCAAATTTTTAGTTCGATTCATCGGTTCAATTCGGTTCAAGTCGCGGTTCAAGTGCACAACTGAAGGGTGAAGGAAAAGAAGGAGAAAAGAAGAGCTCGTAGGGCTGAATAACAAAAAACAAAGGAAAGGTAAACAAACAGAAAAAGATAAAAGGAAAGAAAGAGAAGAAGAGAGGTTAAAAGAAGAGCTCGCTCGAGACAAGAAGGTAGAGAGAGAGAGAAGGTAGAATAAGAAAGAGAAGAAGAGAAAGGCTGAAGATAGAAGAAGAAAGAAATGGAAATTAAAGAGATTCAGACGTCTG
Source organism: Thalassia testudinum (assembly GCA_037157565.1). NCBI lineage: Eukaryota > Viridiplantae > Streptophyta > Magnoliopsida > Alismatales > Hydrocharitaceae > Thalassia > Thalassia testudinum. Next base: position 2,086,263 of record JAZHRO010000038.1, read on the forward strand.
ATTTTAAATTGTTTACTATAAAGACCCGTTCTGTTCTGAGCCTTTTAAGATGTCTGGACTGTCAGTCAGACATCTCGTCAGACGTCTGGACTCCTTCCCAGATGTCTGGAAATTGAAAATTTTATACATAACTTCGCGTCTACGTGCTGGCTGCGCGCAAACAGTCGCGCACTTTTCTCTCTTCTCTCTCTCTTCCTTCTCCTCCACCAAACCCTAGCTACCCCCTTATATATAACCCCTCTTTCCCCCCTTCCTCTCTTCCCCACTCCACCACAGCCACCTTCCTTCCTCTCCACTGCAGCGAGAGGGGCGAGCGCGAGAGAGGGCGCGGAAGCGAGCGATGAGGAGGAGAGGCAGCGTGAAGAGAAGAGGGAGAGATTGAGCTCGTGAGCTTGTGGGAGCCCGTGAGCTTGTGGGAGCTCGCCGGAGGACACACGGCCGGAGCGGCATGTGCGGGAGGAGTGCGTCAGGGGAGACATCCCCGACACTTGCAACAGCCAGAGCTGCAGGCGAGGAGGAGAGGCCACGGCTGCATGCAGTGAAATGAGCAGGAGGTCGATCTGGTTCTGGATTTTTTCCCAAAATCAGACATCTGGCGTGTCGTCTAGATGACGGGTTGGATGTCTGGTGACAACACCGGATGTCTGAAAGTAGAACTTCGCGAAGGTACGTTGCTCTTGTGGTTACGGCCATGCAGGCCGCACCATAGCTTCGATTTGCATGGCTAAAAGTGGGTGATTCGCCTGTCGCGTGTAAGGATAGCTTCGAGAAGGCGTGGGGCACGCCCTCCCATGCATTTTGGACGTCTGGACAGTTTGCCAGACGACCGGAAGCACTCTCAGATGACTGGAGTAGAGGTTGAATGTCTGGAGTTGGGTCCAAGTCCAGACGGTCAAGTAGGGGTTCTAGACGTCTGAAGTCGATGCAGGAACCCGAGGTGGGACTCTGGTTACTTTTAAGACGTCTGGACCTTGTGCCAGACGTCTATTTAGGTCTGCAGTTCTATTTTTGACCCGTTTAGGATCCGTTTGCGGTCCATTTTACATAAACAAGATCTTTGTGGATTCCTTGTGAGTTCCTCTATGTGTTAGAAAGCCTCATATACTGTTCTGAACATTCCATTGTGGTATGTCCCTTAGTATAGGACTTCGATCTGTTGCGTGTTCGGGACTTGCAGAGGCACGTGAGCCTACCGTTCGACCCCCTAGTACTCCCGGATTGTTTGGTAGAGTGGTTTCCCCTGTTTTAATTATGAATCATAAATGCATATGTGAAATTAGATAATTAGAAACCTAGGATGTGGCATAAATCCTAGGACAAGAAGTACTTGCACTGTTTGAATGCGTGTTTGAGATTGCAGTCTTAATGAATGAATAGAAATGTAAACAACTGCCTGTTAATAAATAAGAGCTACCTGTGAAATATGAAATGCCTGTACTGGTTGAACAGTTACCTGTGACATTACTTGTTATATATGTTAAATGATGGAAATACGAGCTGCATGTGTATAATATGAGAATGGAAATGTGAATAATGAAACCTGGTATGGAACGACATGGTGAATACGAGCATGAACCCTACAGGGCATTAGGAGTAGAGCTCCTGTGGACAAATGGAATGGATCTGGAAATGTGAGTGGGAAGTGTGTTGACCCTTGAGTACGTGGTATCAAGGAGAGCGACTGTCCCCTGTTTTGTGTAGAGTGGAGCTAGTCGCCCTTAGGTTGGGACCTGGGGGTTAGGATTGGCCACTGTACACTAACTTCTGTTGGCCCTCGCTTACACTGTACCGGGGGGAGCTACTAGTGTAGGGAGAGAGCTAGCCACCCCATGGGGCCCGAGGTTCAGCTAGCCACTTGTTTACGCGGCTAGATCGTGTTTTAATAATTAATGCGTTGTAATATAGACGAACTTTCCGCGAAAACAAATAAAGATTTTATAACTCGAAAACAGAAGTATCCGAGGTCGAACACAGGGAGCAATTCGAATTTACTACTAATCTCAAGAATGTAATTGAACACTGTAATTACTCAAAACTTTAATTCAAATGTAAATGCATGAGTTTTAAAAGCAATTATGGTAAAAAGAAAGAATTGGACATCTGATCATGGGATCAGACGTCTTAAAAATGTGTTTCCCTTCTTTGATTCATCATCTTCTGATTTTCTTCCTCTTCTCTGTGCTTGTTCTTTTCTCTTGCAGTGCTTCTTTTCTTCTTATTTTCTCCTGCCTTGCTTCTTCTCTTCCTATTTTCTTCTACAGTTACTCTCTCTCTACGGTTCTTCTTCTTCTTCCTTGGCTCTACTTCCTTTAGTTCCTCTTCTCTGCCTTACCTCTCTTGCTTCCTTGCTTCAGTTCCTTTTCTTCTTCTGCTTGTCTTCTATTTCTTTTCTTCTTCAGTTCTTCTTCTCCTTTTCCTTCGCCTCTTCCTTCTCTTTTCAATGGCTTCCTTCTCTTCTTCCCTTGCTAGCAGCAGCTAAGTGTTTGCTTCACTCCTTCCTTCCCTGCACAACCACAGCAAAGCACAAAACCTAACCCTTACCCACACCTGCGCGTCTCTCTCTCTTTGTAAATCACTCTCAGCACGCTCTCCCAGAGTCGGGTTAACGGGTCGGATCGCGTGCTCGTGACCAGGCGCACCGGCGTGAGGGTGATGCGCGAGGTGTGCTCAGGATCGGGTCGAGTCGCACGCCAGATCCGTGAGGTGAAACCACGGACGAGGCGACGTGAGATAAGGTGAGGGACCTCACCCCATGTGAGTTCGGAGGCACTCAAGCCATATCACAAAAAGCATTTAGACCACACCAGCGCCTTATAAGTTACCGATATGGCACTAAAGGTTGCTGCCTTCTCTCGCGTGCCCGCAGCAGACCACGCCTTAATTCCCTCAACTGCAAGCTCTGTGGCGTCGCTCGCTGGACCCCTTGGCTTTGCAAGATCTGCCCACGTTCACAGCACCTGGAGCCTTGCGGTCCTGAGGCCTGGAGCAAGCTTGGAGCTTCTTCGAATCGCCGTCAATGGCGGTAGGGGCTTGAGAACTGTCAGACATGAAACGAGCCTCTCAGCCTAATCATATCACCGGGGGACCTTCGCCTTGTCACGGCGAAGGTGAAGGGCAAGGTGGCAGGTCGCGGGGCGACCTAGGCATGCGTGCCTAGGTCGCCCTGTGGCCGGATGGATGGGTGAGTTTGGGGGACTATTGTGGAGGTGTGGAGGGACGGTGGATGGGCGGATGTTACTCAGTGAGGTGAGGTGGAGGTTATGTGATGGTTGGCGAGGCGTGTGGGGCTGCGGAGCGATGGGAGCGCCTCGCCGGAGGGTGGCCGGAGATGAGGAAGGTGACGGTGGACGGCGACGATCGAGGGGTCGATTGAGTGAAATAAAGTGAGGAAATGAAAGAAGGGATAGAGGGGAATGATTTTAACCTAATTAAAGGGACGAAAGGGGACGAAGAGGCGGATGGCTGTACCTGCTATCGTCGGAGAAGAAGATGCCCAGTGGGGGAGGACGGCGGCGACGACGGGGCTAGGGCAGCGCACGTGGGTGTTGCGTGACGCAGAGGAGGATGAGGAAGATGACTCTGCCACTGGTTTTGTGGCAGAGCGAAGAGGAAGGGGAGGGGGGCTCGCCGAAGCTCGCTAGACCTCTTGGCCGGAGAAGAAGGAGATGAATTTGGGGTGGAATTCCGACCAAGTCAAGCTTAGGAGGTTCGACCGGAGTTAGGGTTTAATTTATAGGTGCTTGGCCGTGCTTCTGGTGCGTGGAGGGAAAGCTTCTAGCCACCGACGTCTCACCGGAGATGGAAGGTAGTTAGATACCCAAATCTCTCGTGCGTTCGCACGAGAGTTTGGAAAGGAATCAGAGATCAAGATCGGGCTTAGATGGAAGGGGATTCCTCAGAGAATCTCCCTTCCAATTCTGGGAGGGGATCTCTGAGGGATCAGAGAGTACTCCCTCTCTAATCCTCGCCGGAGAAGGATTCTGCCCCAATAATGGCGGAAGGTCCTGATTGTAAGATTGGCGAGGAAGCTAGGGGGTTCTATGTGATGGTTTTCAAAAGATAGGGACCAAAATGTGATTGGGTGTACTAAATTGCAAAGTAGGTCAAGATGACCTCCCCTTAGGTCCAAATTTTGGTACAAACCTAATTTAGACCTAAGGAATCCAATGGTGAAGTTGAATTTTAGGTTTGACCACGTTTGACTGAATATTTTGCGTAAAAATCCAAATTAAGTCAATTGATGAGCTAGGACCCTAATCTAGGTCAAACTAGGTTCCAAGGGCTAATTTGAATGTTATAAACCCTAGAGGATATTTTTATATGAATTTTAGAGGTTTTACTTGATTTTTATCCTGACCGAAACCTTGTTGAAGTAAGTAGGTCTGTTTTAGGGTTACAAGATGTCATTTAATTCCTGGATTGCACATGCACCCATTTCTGATTGATTCAACCCACTTTTTATCTCATTTATACCATTTGACCTATGTTCTGTCTCTGAGAAATTCCGTTTATGTACTGCAATGGTAAAATTACAATTTTATCCTTTATTTCATGTTTTCTTCTCAGAACACTTATTCCTTCAATTAGGCCCTCTTCTAGGTTATGCAGGAGTTTTTATTCTCTTTATTAGGTTAAAATGGGCTAGTTATGGCTCATGATGAGGCTCTCATCACCACCCTACACCGACTTGTTAGGCCCACTGGGCAAACCGGGGTAGTCAGACGAGGGTGCGCGGACTGTGGATGGGCGAGATCCCTGTTTAATTTTGAAGGGCTAGACCCCTGTTACTGAGAGGCCTAAGTCCTATACTATTCTGTGCTATACTTTGGGCGTATCCGCTAGCGGAAACGACTGACCGCGTGCCAGTGCGGGATAGCTACCCGGGCGCTTATCGCGCGTGCCGTAGTCACCGCTATGTCTGTTCGTGACCTTGGGGTGATTGACTAGGTGTACGATTACCACAGAGGACTCTCCCGGCTAGGAGAGCACCACGTGTGTCTTCTACTCTTCGGAAAAGACTATAATCAAGATCATTTCCACGAGGAACATACGAGATCAAGAAAGAGATCTGAAAAGTAAACCAATGGGTGAAAAAGAATGACTTGTTAAACAAATAATTGGAAAGATAAATTTACCTGTTAGCCTTTACTACTTTAGTTAGTCGGTTACCACTCTACTCAGCGTTCGCTGACTCCGTTTTACTCGTACCCCTTTACACGTCCAGGAGTTGAGCAGCCCGAGTCACCAGCTGTAGAGGGTGCTAGGCCCAGTTGATGAGAACCTTATCATGAGCCCTAACTAGCATATTTTGACCTAATAAAATAAACAAAAGCTCCTACATAACTAAGAGAAAGGCTTAATTCAAGGGATCACTGATCTGGGAAGAGAACATGAAACAAGGGATAAAATTATAATTTTACCATTGCAGTGCATCAACGGGATTTCTCAGGGTCTAGACATTGGTCAATTGGACTTAATAAGAGAAAAAGTGGGATGGTTCAATTAGAAAAGTGTTATTGTGAAATTTAAGAATTAAATAATATTCCATAACCCTAAAGCAAACCCACTTAAATTCACAGGGTTTCAGGGAGGATAAAAATCAACTAAACCCTGTAAAATTCATGGAAAAATATCCCCTAAGGTTTAGAACCTTCAATTTATCCTTTGGAACCTGTTTGACCTAGATTGGGGTCCATGCTTAATATTTGACCTAATTAGGGTTTTTATGCAAAATGTCCAGTCAAACGTGGTCAAACCTAAAATCTAACTTCACCATTGGATTCCTTAGGTCCAAATTATGTTTGTACCAAAATTTTAACCTAAGGGAAGGTCATCTTGACCTACTTTGCAAAATGGTCCACCTAATTACATTTTGACCCTTAACTTTTGGAAACCCTTGCAAATAGCCCCTCAACTTTTCGTCACTTTATTCATTTTGGTCCCTCTACCATTGCAGGAGGGACCCATACCGTCGGCGACTTTGCAAGAAGGTTCTCTCCTCGTTTCCCTAGGGAGCTGCTCCTAGATTTGAAAGGGGAGCTCTCTGCGAAGCCCCCTACTACATGAGCAGCTCTCATGCCCTGAATCACCCCATACCTCTCGTGCGAAACTCGAGAGGTATGGGCTCACTCCGGCCATACCTCCAGCGAAGACCTCTGGCCGCTTTCTTGTGATTCTCCTTCTGCCAGTGCTTATTTAAGAAGCCTCAGGTCCGACTGCTTCTTCCAAGCTTGATTTGGCTAGAGATATCCCCTAAATTTCGTCTTCCTCATCTCCGGCCGTCTGCTCGCATGCTCCGGCGACTCTCCCTCCCTCGTTTCGTCACTCTGCCACCATACCAGTGGTAGAGTCCTCTCCGCCGTGTTCCTTCGCGCCACGCCGTACCAGCACGCGCCCCTCCGACCCCTTCCTCGTAGCCATCATTGTCACCTCAGGGCCTTCGTCTCCAGCGACGGCAAATACGTGCCGCTCGCCCTCCTTATCCCCCCTTCGCTCCAAATACCCTAGATAAGTTCCTCCTCTCCCCCTCTTCATTTCCCCTCTTTTAATTCACACTTTCGACCCCTCGACTGCCATTGACCACCACGATAGTTCCCACCTCCGACCAAATCATTGGTGAGGTGTTCCCGCCGCTCCACGCCTCCATCCACCTTGCCAACCACCCTACGACCTCCACAACACCTCACTGACCATTTCCCCCTACTCCAATCTCTCCACCACACACCCAGAACGCCCCCCGAACACACCCATATTCACACGGGCAGGGCGACCTAGGCACGCACACCCAGGCCACCCCGCACCACGCCAACCACCGGGCCACCTTCGCCGTGTCACAACGAAGCTTCCTAAGTGATCTGATAAGGCAGTGAGGTCGTTTTCTTGTTGACAGGTACAGGGCCTTGACTGCCATTGGAGCAAGCTTGAAGAAGCTCGCAAGCTTCATCTTCAGCTCCAGGCATTAAGATTCTAGGTCCCTGACTTGCAGGCACCCTTCGCGAACAAATCACGCCTAGCAATTGGAGGCCAAAGCATCTGCAGCCTCTGCGATTGAGCGACGACCTGCTGCGGGCGCGCGCAAGAAGCGGGTGGGACATTTAGTCCCACCTTGGAAGTCTGTGGGCAGGAGGCGCGACATAAATTGAAAAGGTGCATTAGCCTCGTTGCCTCCTGACCACGGGGTGTGGTCCCACTGACCCACCGCCTCGTCCGCGACCCCACTGCCTGTGGACCTGGCTCTGACCCGTATACCCGACTTACCTGTGCACTCCTTGCCCACCACCGCACGCCGGTGGGCCTGGTCCCAGGCGTGCAAACTCGACCAGATAACTGAAGAAGGCTTTGGGAGAGCATTTCCAAGAGCGAAATAGAGAGAGAGAGACGCGGGGAGGGTAGGGGCTAGGTTTTGCTCCTGTGTGTGCGTAGGGAAGAAGAAGAGGAGCAACTGAAGGAGAAGGAAGGACATGGAGGCGTAGCTAAGGAAGAAGAAGAAGGAGGAGGTGTAGCAGAGACCTAGCCACAGGAAGACAAAGAAGAGAAGGAAGAGAGAAAGCAAAGGCAGAAGAAAGAGAGAAACAGGAGTGGAAGAAAGAAGAAGGGGCTGCAGAAGAGAAGACAAAGAAGCCAAGGAGGAAAGCCAAGTGAAGAAGAAAAGAAGAAGAAGTACTGTAGCAATCGCCAGATAAGACGTCTGATTCACAGAATCAGACGTCTGAGAAAGGGAAGACAGAGAAAGACAGGAGAAGAAGGTGTAGCCAAGTAGAAGAAAGAAAAGAAAGAGAGGAGAGAAAGAAGAAAGACATTTATTTTTGGATTTTCTATTTTTAGTTCTCATATACATTAGACTGCATTGATGCCATCTTTTGAGTAATTTGAAACTGTGATTTTGTTTCTAGAATACCAATTTGCTCCTTGAGTTCGACCTCGGAATATTTTGAATTTCGAGTAAATAAAATTGATAATTGTTTTCGCGGTGATTTCAAATATACTACAGCGAATATTTCTTTAAAACACGATCTCGTCGCGTACGAACGACGATTACCAGTCGAGCCCAGTAGTAGTTTTTGTTTTTGTTGTACTTCCTTTTGCTAGTGAGTTTAGACTGTTGTTATCGTTTCTGTTCTGTACTTTGTTCTACTTTACTGTTGTTGTGGTGATATGTACTGTTAGCAGCTTTTGTTTCCTTTACTGCTTGTACTCTTTTACTGTTAGTTACTTAGCATGGTGAATGTGATTTACTTTCCAGCTTTTTGGTTATTTCTTGTTGGACGACTGGGTCTTGGGATTAGTCGAGTTGAGCCGATCTCGTGTCCTATAAGGATTCGGGAACCGGGTGGTAACATTTACTTTTAAGACGTCTGATTCTATATTTTTACTCCAATAATGTCTTTTTAAGCTTAAATGATGTAATAAGGCACTTATATTCATTTGAATTTCTTTTTTTTGCCTTAATCTTTTGTAAATGAGATGAAATTAGTGAAATAAACATGTTCACTTACTTTTAATAACAATTCACATGTGTAAATATGTTTTTCTTTATGAAATTTTGCATCATATCTTTTAATTGAATATCATTTATGCAAGATTTATATTCTTAAAATAATCTAATTATAATTCCAATTGATTAAGTAATTAGTAATTTATGCTTAAGATTTAATGGTGAATTGAATTAAGTTATGCCTTCCAGTGAATGACCTAGACTCAACCAATTAAAAAGAATTAAAATATAAAATGTTAGGTTAGCTTGACCCTATACTACTAAATCAAAATCAATTCAAGTTAACCTAAGTTACTTTCTCTTTCACGTAATTAAGCCTAATTAACTTAATTAACTGTGTTGAGAAAATTAACTACCACCACCTCAAGCATTGCAAATATTCATGTATTCTTCACACATGGTAGAAAATATTTTCTTAAGATCTAATCCTATCATACAGCTATCAATCCTCAATGGCTAATATTATTCTTGATATCTCTATATCATTGAGATGAGAACGAAGATTAGAACATTGCCAAAAGGTCTATCTTCTTCTCCTTTTACCTTGGATCTAATCAGGACCCTATAATCACATGTAGAATTCATCATTCGAAATATACATGGAGTAAGCTTATGCTTGCAATCTATCACACACACCTATCTAATAGATTTATGCAATTCTTTCGAGAGATCATGTGCCTCTTATCTGTTCTTACAAACATCAACTTTCCAGTATCAATACGAAGGTGGGTGCATTAACATAATGGCCCACCAAATGAATGTGTTCATAAATAGAGACACATATCTATCTTAGGTCTAGGGATAAACCTTCTCCATGACAACTTCGGAGAAGAACTTCTCTATCTCTTATATCATTAATTCTTTAACTCGACTTGCGTAACAGTTCTCGAATTTCCATTCAAGAACATCAATCAAATAACCTTTAAAGAAGATTGTCATCCAAACTTATATCAAAAACATGATCGAATTGGATGATTTGTTGATATGTTATCGAATCTTTTAAATCGTTTAAATTTCTAAATCAACATACATTGAGTTATTCTATTTGACCAAATACATAACCCTAATTGTACTAAAAGATCCAAGTTACTTAACTAGAAAATAATCAAATTCTTTTATTCCTATAATACATAAAAGAACACAAATAATTCTCTCATAACATACAAAAGCCAACACTATATATGTACACACGTAAGCCTATTTATATTTTTATTAAATTAGAATCCTTATTATCTTGAGGAAGGGACAACTGGCTTGACTCACTTTACGTTTATCGAGCTCAAACTTTGATTTGGACTTAACTCATAAAATAATTATGTTGACCTAAGTCAAGTCGATCAAATCAAAGCTAAGTTGAACCCATCGAACTTAAGTTTTTTTTTATGGTTCTATGTGACAGCCATTTGGGTGGAGGTCAATATTTAGCGAGAATCTTGGATTCTTGAAAAGGCTTATTTAAAAGTTCCACCTGATTCTGCTTTGGGCATTTCTATATTTAGAAAACTCAGGTTGTATGAATATGATATTACAAACTAAGTTTTTGAGTTTTGGGCTAAAAATTTTGGGTGAAATTTTGGGTTTCTCCCCACCGTTGTGTCACGGTCTTTTCAATGACACTCAACTTTTCGTCTGGAATTTTTCTTTTCTTTTCTTTTTTTTTCTCATTTTTTTTTGCATTTTTCTTTTTCATCCCCCATCTCCTTGAAACCCAACGCCCATGTGCGAAGAGGAGATACCCTCAACATTTTCAATGCACACCAAGTTGGATCCATAATTTCTAACCCAACATTTTCTACCGCCAACTCTTTTTATTTGTAAGTTTTAATATAAAAATTATTATAATCACCTTCATTATAACAATTATTCCAAAAACCTACCAAGGTAGAATTTGAAGATCTGGACATATCATTGGCCACATGGCCCACATGAAGATCAAGGGTTGGGTACTAGTTGTCTTCCAAAGGTGAGTTTGCCATCAATTACTTATGAACATAGGCTCATCAATTGACCTATTAGACTCATTTACATAATCTCGAACTAGAATACTTTAGATCATGATGTGATTTTAAATTTTGACTCCTTAACTTGGGTCAAACTTCCACTAAGGCAAGCAATTCCATCGATGGAACTATACCTGTAGGATATTTAAGTTAAACCCTATAGCTCTAAAACGGTACAGCTCACAAGTTTTATATATAAGGTATCTATGCCAATGATCAGGATCCAACTTCGAAGATTGAGATTCGGTCTCCAACATATATATATATATATATATATATATATATATATATATATATATATATATATATATATATATATACATGTATTTGGATGATACGTACGTACACAAAATCAATAATCATCATTTATTTGTAATAGTAATAGAAGAGATTTGAACAAATTCAACAAAGGTATAACACGCTCAATTAATTTAATGCATTTCTCAACACAATGAATCAAGTCAAAATAGGTAAAATTATTAATCTAGTGTCCATCTATTGGACTCAGGACTAGAGTTTGTGTCCGGGTTCTCGAATCAGTGGCCATTTCTAGCGGTGGGAACAGAAGGCCCACTCTCTTCTGGGATGCCTGCAGCATTGATGACTCCATGGCCGACTCCAGGACTGGAACCCTCTGGCTTCATTCCTCTAACAATGCTAGCATCATCCATTAATCTATGGCTGATGCCAGGACTTCGGCCAACAGGCTTCATTCCTCCAAGAATGCTCGAAGCATCGATGACTCCGTGACCCGCTCTAGGACTTGGGCCTTCTGGTTTCATTCCTCTAATAATATCAGCATCATCCATTAATCTGTGTCCCATGCTAGGACTTGGGCCAGCAAGCTTCATTCCTCCAAGAATGCCTGAAGCATCGATGACTCCGTGTCCCGCTCCAGGACTTGGGCCTTCTGGCTTCATTCCTCTAATAATACCAGCATCATCCATTAATCTGTGTCCTATGCCAGGACTTGGGCCAGCAGTCTTGATTCCTCCAAGAATGCTCAAAGCATCGATGACTCCATGTCCCGCTCTTGGACTTGGGCCTTCTGGCTTCCTTTCTCCTAGAATGCCCACATGATCTAGCATTAATCCATGGCTTACCCACCTAGGACATGGGACAACTGACTTGATTCCTCCAAGAATATTAACGCCTACGACGTCCGTGAGCCCTTCACCATCTTCCACGAAGGAGGGCTTGAGAGTACCCCAACGAGCACCCAACCTTCTTATTGCCATCACGGAAACAACTAATTCACTACCTACCAAGAAAAGCACCATAAGTTCAAGAAGAAACTTTCCCATCTCTCTCTCTCTTTTAGCTTCTCTCTCTAACGCTAGTGTTGCCCTGAAGTGGCTTGGATCTCAGGTATTAATAAGTTTGCTTAATTTGGATAGCTATCGAGCTTCCCCCCACCCTACACTATATATAGCTTCTCATCATCTGTAGTTGTGGAAGATCGTTGTTGGCAGGCGCTTGAACTGTACGGCGGAAATCAAAATGGAATCCGACCCTCACCTTTTAATAAAATTAAAACGTGATGCCACATGCAAGCAACATCCAAGAGGGACACTAACTGACGATGGACTTTCGTTTGGGATGCCTATTGGCATCCGATTCGACCATCTCATGACGTGAAGGCTCTTTTCGGTGATCGGTCTGAAGAGGATTTTTCAATTGTGGAATTTTTATCAAAATTTTTTTAATCAATTTCTATGTAATTAATTTTAACTATTTCAATCAAATTATAATAATTTTTACTTTCACTTTTATTATTAAAAAAATATCTATTATATCCTCTACTTTCACTTTTAATATTAAATAAATATACATTAACATTCTTCATTCACACTTATTCTATTAAATAAATACCCACTAACATCATATCATTATATCAATTATTTTATTCTTTACTTAATTCTTCCCTTATTTCACCATCTAAATAAATATTTATCTCTACTTATTTCATTTTTACTTATTCCCATAATATTTTACCTCGACTCTAGATGAGCTTGAAGAGAGCAATACATGCTTACATGGAGCCAAGCAATTGGCCAAGCAGGTCTATATTTTGAAGCTTTAGTTTAGAGTAGGGACGTCAACCTGGTATTCTCCAATAGAGAACCAACATGACTCGACTTGATTTGGATGGGTAAAATCCGCTCCATTTAATATTTAGACAAGTTTGGGTTTTTGGATGCAAATCCAATCGTATTTGAGTTAAGGTGTGGGGAAAGATACCCTCAAACCTGTATACTCGATATAGATATATTATATATACAAGGCTCTAAACATTTCAAATGTTCTACGACTGCCAAGACTCCTAACTCTATAAATTTCAAACGTCCAAAGATTCCCAAATTCCTGCACTCGGCAACTCATGTGACCAAGCAGCTTGAAAGTGGTCATGAACTCACGTCTCTCACTTCCAATTTTTCAAATTGCATCTCAACATCAAATTTCATCTCAAGTAGCATTGCAGCCTGATATTTCCTATGCTCTCCTATCTCTTCTGTAGCATCCAAATTCCATCTCAAGTCTCAATGTTAAGACTTGCTCTCCTCTCTCATGTGATTATCTCTACCACGAGATTGTCGTCTGACTCCAAATTTCATCTCAACGTCAAGATAGAACTTCTCTGCTATCCCATGTGATTACTTTTTGTTATAAAATATGAAATATATTTAAACTATTAGTATTTTCTTTTTTCCTAATGATTTTTTTAATTTTATATATCATAAAAAAATGATTGTGTTCAATAAATTTTGATATTGGAATATGTATTTATTCATAAGGTATTTTAAAATGATAGTGCAATATATAAGCCAACATGTTAATACATATATATTAATTAAATTGGTATCCATTAATCTAATAGGTATGAGATGGATTTTTTCTATTTCTATTTAAAGTGGATATAAAAAATAAATTTATAAATGATAATAATCTGATAATAACAGAATTCGATCCGTTGACATCTCGTACTTCGGCCGAAATTCCCTCTCTTTCTTTGGATTAAGATTTTATCTTGGACCCGACATTTCAGCTTCGTGGAGAATTTTAGACACATCCATAATTTTGCCTCGCTGGATGATCGGCACAAATATATATTTTTTTAATTTTAGCTTAAGAAAACGCTTGATACCCAAGTCGAAGACTTGGACGAACGTCCCCTTCTTCCAAAATAAATATCGGGATCTGCAGCAACTAATGACAAAGTGTCTACATTGCAGAAATCCCCTCTTAAAAACTTTTATTACATGTTGCTCAATTTTGAATAAAATTTCTCTTACGGTCATAGCTGAGATTGGAGAAAACCAATCAAGTGGTTATTCCACAAGATGCACCTTTCCCTTGTGTTAAAATGACTTTCTCTGCGAGGTATAAATTTACCGCTCTTTTTATTTCATCAAATGAGGTATAAAGTATAATCAACTAAACTGTAATCTCATCTTATTTCTTAGAAGATTTACCATATATTTTAAACTTATTTCTTAACTTCATACTTATATATTCTAATTCAAATGAAAAGAATTACTTGTCACTTATTTATTCTTTATATCTTATATGTAATTTTTCTATTTCCCTAACCAATTCATCCTCTTAAGCTTTTGAGAAGGGAAATTTTAGCTACAATGTGTAGATTATTACACTTCTTATGTGGTCCACTGTGAGTTGGACTATCTATGGCTTCCTTATGAGGGTTTTATCTAAAATCTCATGTTCTCTCCTTACAAAATCATCCAATCATGGACACCAGTTGAGCCCTATCTCTACCTTTTCCCCAATCTTGTAATTGCCCTCAAATGTAGAACTAGTGCACTATCTTGTTACGCATTGTCATGATTGTAAGATACAAAATGATTCATTCAACAAGTGTGTGCAAGGTCAATGCATGATAGATGGCACTAACCACACTCCTGGCTACGCCTTGTTGAACTTGAAGGTGAAGTCTAAGGTCCACCCATATGAGAAAGAAAGGGATTGCAAATCATGATGCGTGAAATAGTCGATTAATACCTTGCAGATTCTCCAAATCCTCCACACCCCTTTGCTGACTCCAAAGACGAACCTATCTGGTCTCCTGCCTCCCTTGGTAATTTCACTATCGCTTCTGCCTACCTTCTAAACTTCACTAATTTCACTCATCTCCCCATTTACTCCACCATTTGGAACCTCAAGCTTCTCCTGCACATGATCCTCCTGGCTTGGAGAATTATCCACGATCGGCTCCCCACAGAGGATCAAATTCAACGGAAGGGTATTTCCTTGGCCTCCAAGTGCTTCTGCCATCCCAGCAACCCCATGGGAGAAAACTTGCACCACCTCCTTCACTTCAGTGACATTTCCTCGAGCATTTCCTCGTGGACTTTTCATCGTGCACCCCTTCACCCTATCTCCCCTGATCGGTTTCTCGACATCCTCAATAGGGCCCACCCTCACAAAGACTCCGAATCCATCAAAGGCTTGATACTCTTCATTTGGTACCACACTTGGTGGGCCAAGAACAAATGCAAGAATGAGGGTTTGACCTTTAGGGAGATTCCACACTTTCTGGAGCTTAACTGGAGGAAGTTCAAAGTGGCCTCTTAGTTCCTCCGCTTTCGTCCCAATCGATTTGCGCTCTCTTGGGTCCGCCCCTCTGATGAGAGCCTCATCATGAGCCATAACTTGCTCATTTTGACCCAATAAAGAAGATAAAAGTTCCTACATAACCTAGAAGAGGGCCTAATATAAGGAATAAGTGCTCTGGGAAGAAAACATGAAATAAAGATTAAAACTGCAATTTTACCATTGTAGTACATAAACGGAATTTCTCAGAGGCAAAACATAGGTCAAATGGTCTAAATGAGATAAAAAGTGGGTTGAGTCAATTAGAAATGGGTTCATATGCAATTTAGGAATTAAATGACATTTGGTAACCCTAAAATAGACCTGCTTAAATTAACAAGGTTTCGGTCAGGATAAAAATCAAGTAAATCCTCTAAAAATCATGGAAAAATATCCTCTAGGGTTTAGAACACTTAATTTAGCCTTTGGAACCCAGTTTGACCTAGATCAGGGTCCTAGCTCTTCAATTAACCTAATTTGGGTTTTTACATAAAATATCCAGTCAAAAGAGGTCAAACCTAAAATCCAACTTCACCATTGGATTCCTTAGGTCAAAATTAGGTTTATACCAAAATTTGGACCTGAGGGGAGGTCATCTTGACCTACTTTGCAATTTAGTACACCCAAATCATAATTTGGTCCCTATCTTTTGAAAATCGTTGCAGAGGGCCCCCTAATTTCCTCGCCACCTTTGCAATCAGGTCCTTCTACCATTGTTGGGGCAGAATCCCTCTCCGACGAGGATTAGAGAGGGAATACTCTCTGATTCCTCAGAGATCCCCGCCCAGAAATGGAAGGGAGATTCTCTGAGGAATTCCCTTCCATCTGAGGCCAATCTTGATCCCTGGTGTGAACCCAATTTCTCGTGCGAATGCACGAGGGATTTGGGTATCCACCCTCTTTCCTTCTCCGGCAAGCCGTCGGAGATGATTGCGCGACCTCCACGCACTAGAAAGCACGGCCCAGTGCCTATAAAAGAACCTCTAAACCTGGCCGCTCATTTTCAACTCGACCTGGCCGGGGTTCCACCTCCAATTCGTCTCTTCTTTCCCGGCCAGGGAACCCAGCGAGCTCCGGCGAGCTCCCTTTTCCTTCCTCTTCGCTCTGCCACAAAACCAGTGGCAGAGTCATCTTCCTGATTCTCCTCCACGTCGCGCAACACCTGCGCACGCCGCCTCAGCCCCGTCGTCGCCGCTGTCCTCCCCCACTGGGCAGCGTCTTCTCCGGCGACAGCAGGTACTGCTGTCCACCTCTCCATCCCCCTTCATCCCTGTAGTTAGGCTTAAACTATTCTCCTCTATCCCCTCTGTCATTCCCTTCACCTTATTTCATCAATCGACCCTCGACCGTCGTTGACCACCCTCATCTTCCACGTCATCGGCCGACCTTTGGCGAGTCGCCCCCATCATTCCGCCTCTCCACACGCCTCGCCAACCGTCTCATAAGCTCCGCCTCACCACAAGGAACAACCTCCGCCCATCCACCATCCCTCTACGCCTCCACCATAGCCCTCTGAACACCCCCACACTTCCGGTCACAGGACGACCTAGGCACGCACGCCTAGGTCGTCCCACGACCTGCGGCACCATGCACCACCTTCGCCGTGCCACGACGAAGGTCCCCAGTTGGTTTGATTGAGCCGAGAGGCTTGTTTTGTGTGTGACAGTATTCCAGCCCCTGTCGCCATTGACGGTGACGCAGAGCAGCTCCAGGCTTCAGCAGCTCCAAGCTTCAGGTGCAGTGGACTCGGGCAAGCAGTGCGCAGCTATTTGGTGCAGCAAGGAGCGCAGCGAAGTCCGCAGCCTTGGCAATCGAAGAAGGTCTTCTGCGGGTGCGCGCGAGAGCGGGGCAGGACTAATAGTCCCACATCGGCGAAATGCAAAGCGCAGGTATGATATAAAGTGAATTTGTGTTATCTTCTCGTTGCCTCCGAATGCACAGGGGTGAGGTCCCTCACCTAACGCACGCTCGCCTCGTCCGCGGTTTCACCTCGCGGATCTGGTGGGCTCCGACCAGACCTCATCTGAGCACACCTCGCGCAACACCCACTCGCCGGTGCGCCTGGTCCCGGGTGCGAAATCCGACCCGATTACCCGCGGCTCTGGGAGAGCGTCCTGGAGCGAATTGCAGAGAGAGAGAGAGACGTTCGGGTAGAGGGAAAGGGGTAGGTTTTGCTTCCCCGTTGTACAGGCAGGCCGGGCGTTGAAGAGAAGAAACTTAGTTGAAGAAGAGAAGAGAAGGAAGAAGAAGAGGCTGAGCAAGGCAGAGAAGAGAAGGAAGAAAGAAGGACTGCAGAAGGAAAAAGAGAAGAAAGACTGCAGAGACAAAGAAGCCTTCGCAGAAGAGAGAAGAGAAAGAAGAAAAGAGGCCAAGACAGAAGACCAAGGAAGAAGAAGAGACTGTAGAGAAAGAAGCAAGGCAAAAGAGACTGCAGAAGAAGAAAGAAAGCAAGATCAGAAGAAGAAGAATAATAAAAGAAGGGAAAACACTTTTAAGACGTCTGATCTTGTGATCAGACGTCCAATTTTACTCTTTTGTCCTAATTACTTTTTAACCGCATACATTCATATTTGAATTAAAGTTTTGAGTAAATTAGAGTGTTCAATTACATTTGAGATTAGTAGTAAATTCCAATTGCTCCCTGTGTTCGACCTCGGATACTCCGATTTTCGAGTAATAAAATCTTTATTTGTTTTGAACGCTTTTTCGGCTATACTACAACATGACATTCTTTAAACCCGATCAAGAGCGTTCGAACACCCTCTCTGGGGTGCAAGATTAACTTCTCTGTCTACTCCTCCAATCCATTCTCCTGTATCACTTAGGTAGCTCGTGATGCGATGGGTAATTTCTCTACAGCTGTCACGGCTAAAATTCAGGCCCTTAACTGTGACTTAGCTATTCTCAGCGCCATCCATCACTCCCTTGATTTTTGGACCCATAGAAGCATCCCTACTATCTTAGAGGTTAATTCCGCGTTTGTAATTACCCATCACACTTTTAGCTTTTTAAGACGACTGGAGTCTTAGTCAGATGTCCGCCTAGACGTCTGGACCCTTTCCCGGACGTCTAAAAATAAAATTTTTGTACGCACACTACGCCCTACACGTGGGCAACGCGCAGGACCCTCTTCTCCTCTCTCCCTTCCTTTTCTTCCCCAAACCCTAACCCCCCACGCCTTCTATATATGCCAGCCCCCCTCCTATCTCCTCTCCACTCCACACACCAGCCACCACCACCACTTTCAGTGCCGTGCGAGGGAGAGCGAGAGGGGGGTGAGCGGAGGAGAGCGCGGGAGGAGGAGGAGGCCGAGGCCGGAGGAGCTTCGATGGAAGCTCGGTGGAGCTCGCACGACCGTCGTTGGCACGTGTGGGAGGAGGAGGGAGCTCGGGGAGGTGGTCTCCCGGCCCTCTGCAGCGGCTGGAGCTACGGAGGCGCGAGGTGGAGTGAGCAGAGAGCGCTGGAAGGAGTTCCTGATACTGGAAGTTTTCCAGTATCAGACGTCTGGTGGGGTACCTTGATGTTTGGAGCTAAGGCCAGACGTCTGAAAGCTCATTTATCGCAAAGGTACGTATCTCCCTACGCCATGCATATCGCAGCGCAGGGGTATATGTCGATTGATCCGCACCTGCGACGTAGTACGCAGGTGCAGCCTTGGGAAGGAGCGCAGAACACTTTCCCACGCACTTTTAGACATCTGATCAGATCACCAGACGTCCGAAGGTGCGTCCAGATGACCAGAGGCATTGTCCGACATCTGGAACTGCCTTCAGACGATTGCAGAGAAGGCCTGGATGTCTGAGGATACCGTAAGGTCTTAAGGTAAGGATCTGGCACCTTTTAAGATGTCTGGAATTATCCCCAGATGTCTGATTTTGAATAGTAGGCACGTTTTTTACCCGTTTGGGGTCTGATCGGGGTCCGTTTTACGTAAACGAAATACCTGTATTTTCCTCGCGAGTTTCTCTACGTACCAGAGTCCTTTGTACACTGTTCTGAACTCACATTTTGTGATGTATTCCCTGGTATAGGGTTTGAGCTTGCTGTGTGTTTGGGGCTCGTAGAGACGCCTGGGTCTGCGGTTCGAGCCCCCATTACTCCCGTGTTGTCTGGTAGAGTGGTTATTTCTGTTAACAATATTCAAATAAGAATGTGATTGTGGAAATAGCCGAATGGAACCCTAAGATGTGGCATGAACCCTAGGATAGAGAAATGAATGAACCATTTGTGTTGTATAATGTACTTGCATGCATGATTGAGATAAACTGCTAGCAAATGCCTGTATTATAATTGTAAGTTTCTTGTTAGAATATGAGCTACCTGTAATTAATGAACAATTACCTGTGAAATCACTAATTGCATGTATCGAATTATGGAAACACGAGCTGCCTGTATATGCATGAGATAAATTGTGAATGGTGAAATCTGGATCGGAATAAATGATGTGAACATGAGCATGAACCCTACGGGGAATTAAGAGTAGAACTCTTGTGGAAGGATGGAACCCTAGACTGTAGACGGGAAGTGTGCTGGCCTTTGAGTACGTGGTTCCAAGGAGAGCAACTGTCCCCTTTTTGTGTAGAGCGGAGCTAGCCTCCCTTGGGTTAAGACCCGGGGTTAGGATTGGCCACTCTACACCAACTCCTGTTGGCCCTCGTGTACGCGATACCGAGGCATGCTACTAGTGTAGGGAGAGAGCTAGCCACCCCACGGGACCCGGGATTCAGCTAGCCACCCTACACTGACTTGTTAGGCCCTCTAGGCAAACCGGGGTAGTCAGACGAGGGTGCACGGACTGTGGAGGAGCGAGACCTTTGTTTGGTTATGAGGGGCAAGACCTCTGTTCTGAGAGGACAAGGTCCTATATTGTTCCGTGCTGTATTTTGGACATACCAGCTAGTGGAAACGACTAACCGCGTGTCAGTGCGGGGTAGCTACCCGTGCACCTATCATGCGTGCCGTAGTCACTGCTATATCTTGACAGTAACCTCGGGGTGGTTGACTGGGTGTAGGACTACCACGGGAGACTCTCCAGGCTAGGAGAGTACCATGTGTACCTTCTACTTTACGGAAAAGACTGCAATCAAGATCGTTCCCACGAGGAACATGCAAGATCAAGAATATCTGGATGTTTGAAAGAAATGGGTGAAACGGAAATACATATAAAACAGATAAA
This sequence comes from Thalassia testudinum, assembly GCA_037157565.1. NCBI lineage: Eukaryota > Viridiplantae > Streptophyta > Magnoliopsida > Alismatales > Hydrocharitaceae > Thalassia > Thalassia testudinum. Next base: position 2,106,544 of record JAZHRO010000038.1, read on the forward strand.
TAGAAATAAGAATTAAACCTGTTGCTTTTTACTGTTTTTAGATAATATAGATACCATTCCACTCAGCATTCATTGACTCTGTCTTTTCATAATACTGTTTAGGACCAGGAGTTGAGCAGGCTGAGCTTCCGGCTGCGATGGGTGCTGGGCCCAGTCGAGCCTAGCCGTAGTTTTCCAACACTTTCTTTTCGTTCCTTTACTGTTGTAGTAAGTATTGGACCTTTAGTTACTGTTTGTCTCTACTGTTTACCTCAATTTTCCGTTGTTTTTGTTATTGTGGTGGTATGTACTGAAACCGCAGATTTACTTTCCTTTACTGCTTTGTACGTTTCTTTTGCTTAGTTATATTGCATATGTGAATGTGGTTTACTTTCTTGCTTTTGGTTATTTCTTCCTGTACGATTGAGTCTTGGGATCAGTCGAGGTGAGTCGGACTTAGGTCTTGTAGGAATCCGGGAATTGGGTCATAAAAGCATTAATTCACTTTTGGTGGAAAGGCAAGCTCAAAGTTCCCTGGAGGGCTCGGTGGCACTATAACCAGGCCGTTTCTCGCATGAACCACTACATGTCGTTGCATTACATTCACCCTAGTGTGAATAGCCTGGCGAACTTTATTGCCTCTTCGGCAAAAGTGTCTTGGAGTTTCATCAATCTGGACCGTCTTGACCCCAGAGCTAAAGGTATTATTAGGCTGGACAAAATTCACTTCCTTTATGTCATTGGGTGACTTTTGGTGCGCCCTGCTCTATTTTCTCTCATGTTGCTGGTTTTTGTACTTGGCCACGAATTGTGGTCCTCTTTTTGTGTAGCTGGTTGGTTTTAGCCTAGTCTTCCTGCCATTATTTGTTGCCTCTAGGGAGAGGGGGATGAATAAAATCTACTTCTGTTTTTGTTTAAAAAATAATAATAATACCTTGCATATTCAAATTCTTCCATGGCATGCTATAAGTACCAATTTCAAGCCACTCAAGAGCTCGTAGTTGTGGATCCTCTAGGTGCTAATTTACATGAGGGGTTAGGAAATTAGTGTTTAAAAAAGTAAAATTAGTGTTAACTTTCATGTCTGTTTACTTGTAGGATAATATTAACATCAGCTTCTATTTACTTGAATTAGTGTTAAGCTATTGTGTTAACTCTTGTGGTGTTTACTTGGACTAATGTTAACAACAATTTTTTAGGAATAAATTTCGGGTGTAAATGAGTTACGAAGTTAACACCTGTTTTACTAACACATCTCAGAACTGGTGTTAGCAAAACCAATGTTAAGGGCCCTTAACTTGAGTTTTCACCATTCGGGTTAAACCCTCTTTTAAAGGGTTAACTTGCCAAGTAAACTAGCCCTAAATTGAGTTTCTCCTAAGAATGCATGGATTTGATAATTGATTCATGTAGCAGATTATCCAAACCACATCTAGTATCATTTATCCTCCTTTATTATGATCCTCTATGTATTGTTGATTGTAAGAATGTTTGCAAGCAAAAGGTCACTTATAATTTACAAAACCTGACTTGCAAGTTATAAAGCTAACTTGTAATTTCTAGAGTGATGTTTTTATAAATTCTTCATTAAGATGCCCATCAAAGCAATTCCTCTTTTTCAAAAGAATTTTGGATGCATCATATTCAAAAAATAGACTTTCAATCACTATGGTTGGATTTGTTATTTGAAAACCTATATGTATTCAAATGTGTTATTTGAATCTAATACTCATCGGATAACCTCTCTATACATATATAGATACACATGTTTGTATGTATCGATCTATGTGAAAAGGATGGGTCGTATCGAGCCTTTTTGAAACGTCGCGGAAGCATGAAAATTAGACATTTTAAAAGTTTTGAATAAAAAATGGGATCGATGACAAAATCCAACCAAGAAACAGAAGTGAAATAAAATATCCTAAATCAGAATCAAATGGGAGGAACTATTTTCCTCCCATTCTGAGATCCCAAGAGTAAAAGTGATTATCCATTTTCCCCCCTTTTCGGGATTCCATGAGTATAAGTGATTATCCCTTGCAGGTCGTGTTGCACAGTACCGCACGTGTGGTGCCTCCTCAAATAAATCTTGACAATTCCCTTCCCCTTTTATGCGACGGGCAGTTGAGACCCTCGTGTCGTGGATAGTCAATCCTGAATGGAGATATGCAAGTACTTCGCAATCCTGGAGCACCCCTTCACCGAAATCCTTGAATCAACACCAAGAGATTCTTAAAAAGGATCAAGAGTGCAACGATACTAGTTGGTCAACCAAAAAATATTTTCGATTGACTAGCTAGCGAAGGGAATTGGCGTGGTCCAAGACCTGCTCTTAATGCTTCCTACTTCGAGCAATCGGTTAGTCGATGAGATGCCTAGTCGACTTAAGGCGTTGGAACCGATGGGTGTTCTAGACGAAATTTATTTGAGATTTGATTAATGGCCTTAGGGTTACATGAGAGATATTTATGGGGTTTTCGAGGCTAAACTGGAGTAGATGGTGACCCGTGGATCCCCATTTAAGGGTAATGATCTAATTCTAATTTAGAGATTTTACAAAATAATGTCATAACAACTTTTATTTTATTTTTTATCTAGTCCACAAAAAAACTTACTTGTAATTCAACAGTTTAATTCTTTACCTAATTATATTAGGTACAATTAAATCTCAAGTTATTTACATTTATGAAACTCAAACTTTGATTTGAACTCATAAAGCAATTGTGTTGACCTATGTCAAGCTGATCAAATCAAAGCTAAGTTGAGTCCATCGAGCTCAGGTTTTTTTTATGGCTCTATGTGACAGCCTTTTGGGTGAAGGTCAGTATTTAGCGAGAATCTTAGATTCTTGAAAAGACTTATTTAAAAGCCCCGCCTGATTCTATTTTCGGTATTTCTATATTTGGAAAACTCAGGTTGTATGAATACGATATTACAAACTAAGTTTTTGAGTTTCGGGCTAAAAAGCTTAGGTAAAATACTGTTATTTTTTTTTATGTAAGGGTCCCAATCTACGTGATCGTGACCCAAACTCTAGATTTGTGGCCTTTTAATTCTCAATCTTAACGACGTTTGACATTCTTTTACTGACGTTTGACGGGTTTCTCCCCCACACCGTTATGTCACATTATTTTCAATGACACTTAGCTTTCCGCCTGAAATTTTCCTTTTCTTTCCTTGTTCTCATTTTTCTTTTTTATCCCCATCTCCTTGAAACCCAACGCCCATGTGCCGAAGGGGAGATACCCTCTACATTTTCAATGCAGACCAAGTTGGATCCATAATTTCTAACCCAACATTTTCTACCGCCAACTCTTTTCATTTGTAAGTTTTAATATAAAAATTATTATAATCACCTTCATTATAACAATTATTCCAAGAACCTACCAAGGTGGAACTTCAAGATATGGACATATCATTGGCCACATGGCTCACATGAAGATCAAGGGTTGGGTATTAGTTGTCTTCCAAAGGTGAGTTTGCCACTAATTACCTATGAATGTCGGTTCGTCAATCGACCTATTAGATTCCTTTACATAATCTCAAATTAGAATACTTTAGATAACGATGTGATTTTAAATTTTGATTCCTCAACTTGGGTAAAACTTCCACTAAGGCCAACAAATCCATTGATGGAGCAATACCCGTAGGATATTTAAGTTAAATCCTACAGTAGTAAAATGGTATGTACCCGACTACAATTTTTACGAGATTATACGTGCAACTCACAAGTTTTATACATTGGGGTATCTATGCCAATAAATTCAGGATCCAACTACGAAGATAAAGCTTCGCTCTCACACACACATATATATATATATATTCATGGTACGTATATACACAAAATCAATAATCATCATTTATTTGTCATAGTAATAGAAGTGATTCGAACAAGTGGAATAGAGGTATATCACGTTTAATTAAATTAATGTATTTCAATCAAGTCAAAATAGATAAAAATATTAATCTAGCATCAATCTATTGGACTCAGGACCAGAGTTCGTGTCTAGGTTCTCGAATCAATGGCCATCTCAAGAGGTGGGAACAGAAGGCCCACTCTCTTCTGGGATGCCTGCAGCATCGATGACTCCATGGCCGACTCCAGGATTGGAACCCTTTGGCTTCATTCCTTTAACACTGCTAGCATCATCCATTAATCTATGGCCGATGCCAGGACTTGGGCCAGTAGGCTTCATTCCTCCAAGGATGCCCGAAGCATCGATGACTCTGTGTCCCGCTCCAGGACTTGGGCCTTCTGGTTTCATTCCTCTAATAATATCAGTATCATCCATTAATCCGTGTCCTATGCCAGGACTTGGGCCAGCAGTCTTGACTCCTCCAAGAATGCGCGAAGCATCGATGACTCCATGTCCCACTCTTGGACTTGGGCCTTCTAGCTTCCTTTCTCCTAGAATGCCCACATGATCTAGCATTAATCCATGGCTTACCCACCTAGGACATGGGACAACTGACTTGATTCCTCCGAGAATATTAACGCCTACGACGTCCGTGAGCCCTACACCATCTTCCACGATGGAGGGCTTGAGAGTACCCCAACGAGCACCCAACCTTCTTATTGCCATCACGGAAACAACTAATTCACTGCCTACCAAGAAAAGCACCATAAGCTCAAGAAGAAACCTTCCCATCTCTCTCTCTCTCTTTTAGCTTCTCTCTCTAACGCTCGTGTTGCCCTGAAGTGGCTTGGATCTCAGGTATTAATAAGTTTGCTTAATTTGGATAGCTATCGAGCTTCCCCCCCCTACACTATATATAGCTTCTCATCTCTGCAGTTGTGGAAGATCATTGTTGGCAGGCGCTTGAACTGTATGGCGGAATCCAAAATGGAATCCGACCCTCACCTTTTAATAAAATTAAAACGTGATGTCGCATGCAGGAAACATCCAGGAGAGACATTAACAGACGATGGACTTTCGTTTGAGACGCCAATTGGCATCCGATTCGGCCATCTCATGACGTGAAGGCCCTTTTTGGTGATGAGTCCCAAGAGGATTTTTCAATTGTGGGATTTCTATCGAGATTTTTTTAATCACTTTAACACATATTTCTACGTAATTAATTTAAATTATTTCAATCAACTTATAATAATTTTTACTTTCACTCCTATTATTAAAAAATATATAATACATCGTCTACTTTTATTTTTAATATTAAATAAATATACATTAATATTCTCTACTTCATGATATCATTAATATTAAATATCTCACACTTATTCTATTAAATAAAAATATACTGACATCGTATCATTACATCAATTATTTTATTTTCTACTTCATTCTTTCCTTATTTTACCATCTAAATAAATATTTATCTCTACTTATTTCATTTTTACTTATTCCTATAATATTTTACCTCCACTTTAGACGAGCTTGAAGAGAGCAATACGTGCTTACATGAAACCAAGCAATTAGTCAAGCAGGCCCATATTTTGAAGCCTTAGTCCAGAGTAGGGATGCCTATTCTCCAACGAAGAACCAACATGACCCGACTTGATTTGGTTGGGTAAAATCCACTCCATTTAATATTTAGGTAGGTTCGGGTTTTTGGATGCAAATCCAACCGTGTTTGAGTTAAGGTGTGGGGAAAGATATCCTTGAACCTGTATACTCGATATAGATATATTATATATACAAGGCTCTAAACATTTCAAATGTTCTACGACTGCCAAGACTCCTAACTCTAGAAATTGCAAATGTCCAAAAACTCCCAACTTCTTACATTCGGCAACTCATGTGACCAAGCAGCTTGAAAGTGGTCATGAACTCACTTCTCTCAGACTTTCAATTTTTCAAATTGCATCTCAACATCAAATTTTATCTCAAGTAATGTTGCAGCGTGATGTTTCCTATCCTTTCCCGTCTCTTCTGTAGCATCCAAATTCCATCTCAAGTCTCAACGTTAAGACTTGCTCTCCTCTCTCATGTGATTATCTCCACCACGAGATTGTCGTCTGACTCCAAATTTCATCTCAACATCAGGATAGAACTTCTCTACTATCCCATGCGATTACTTTTTATTATAAAATATAAAATATGTTTAGAATATTAGTATTTTCTTTTTTCTTAGTGATAATTTTTTATTTTACATATCCTCAAAAAATTGATTGTGTTCGATAAATTTTGATATTAAAATATGCTTTTGTTCTTATGGTATTTTAAAATGATAGTACAATATATTAGTCAACATGTTAATACATACATGTTAATTAAATGGGTATCCATTCATCTAATAGGTATGAGATAGATTTTCCCTAATTCTATTTAAAGTAGATATAAAAAATAAATTTATAAATGAGAATAACCTGATAATAACAAAATTCAATCCGTTGACATCCCGTACTTCAGCTAAGATTCCCTCTCTTTCTTTCGATTAAGATTTTATCTTGGACCCGATTTTCAACTTCTTGGAGAATTTTAGACACATCCATAATTTTGCCTCGCTGGATAATCGGCTCAAATATGCTATTTTTTAATTTTAGCTTAAGACAACGCTTGATACCCAAGTCAAGGACTTGGACGAACGTCCCCTTCTTCCAAAATAAATATCGAGATCGGACGTAACTAATGACAAAGTGTCTATATTGTAGGAATCCCCTCTTGAAAACTTTTATTACATCTTGCTTAATTTTGAATAAAATTTCTCTTTCGATCTTCGCTGAGGTTGGAAAAAATCAATCAAGATGCACCTTTCTCTTACGTTAAAATGACTTTCTTTGCGAGGTGATATAAATTTACCGTTCTTTTTATTTCATCAAATGAGGTATAAAGTATAATCAACTAAACTGTAATCTCATCTTATTTCTTAAAAGAATTATCATATATTTTAGACTTATTTCTTAATATTTTACTTATACATTCTAACTTAGATGAAAAAAATCATTTATCTCTTATTTATTCTTTATATCTTATATATCATTTTTCTATCTCCGTAACCAATTCATCATCTTAAACTTTTGAGAAGGGAAATTTTAGTTGTATTGTATAGATTATTACACTCCCAATGTGATCCATCGAGAGTTGAACTATCTGTGGTTTACTTACGAGGGTTTTATTTAAAATCTCATGTTCTCTTATAACAGAATCATCCAACAATACACACCAGTTGAGTCCTATCTCTAGTTTTTCCCCAATCTTGTATTTGCTATCAAATGTAGAACTAGTGCACTATCTTGCTACGTATTGTTATGATTGTGAGATACAAAACGATTCATTCAACAAGCGTGTTCAGGGTCAATGCATGCTAGGTGGCACTAACCACAATCTTGGCTACGCCTCGTTGAACTTGAAGGTGAAGTCTAAGGTCCACCCATATGAGAAAGAAAGGGATTACAAATCATGATGCGTGAAAGAGTCGATTAATACCTTGCATATTCTCCAAATCCTCCACACTCCCTTGCTGACTCCAAGACAAACCTATCTGGTCTCCTTCCTCCCTTGGTAATTTCACTATCGCTTCTGCCTACCTTCTCATCTTCACTAATTCCACTCATCTCCCCATTTACTCCACCATTTGGAACCTCAAGCATCCCCTCCTCATGACCCCCTTGGCTTGGAGAATTATCCATGATAGGCTCCCCACTGAGGATCAAATTCAACAGAAGGGTATTTCCTTGGCTTCCAAGTGCTTCTGTTGTCTCAGCAACCCCAGGGGTGAAGCCTTGCACCACCTCCTTCACTTTAGTGACATTTCCACGAGCATCTCCTCGTGGACTTTCCATCGCGCACTCCTTCACCCTATCTCCCTTGATCGGTTTCTCGACATCTTCAATGGGGCACACTCTCACAAAGACTCTGAATCCATCAAAGGCTTGATCCTCTTCATTTGGTACCACACCTAGTGGGCCAGAACAAATGCAGGAATGAGGGTTTGGCCTTTAGGGAGATTCCTCACTTTTTGGAGCTTGACTGGAGGAAGTTCAAAATGGCCTCTTGGTTCCTCTACCTTCGTCCCAATCGATTTACGCTCTCTTGGGTCCACCCTCTCTGGGGTGCAAGATTAACTTCTCTGTCTACTCCTCCAATCCATTCTCTTGTATCACATGGGTAGCTCGTGATGCAATGGGTAATTTCTCTACAACTGCTGCGGCTAAAATTCCAACCCTTAACTGCGACTTAGCTATTCTCAGTGCCATCCATCACTTCCTTGATTTTTGGCCCCACAGAGCATCCCTACTATCTAAAGGTTTATTCCGCGATGATTCACTTCTGGTGGAAAGGCAAGCACAAAGTTCCCTGGAGGGCTCGGTGACACTATAACCAAGCCATTTCTCGCATGAACCACCACATGTCGTTGCATTACATTCACCCTGGTGTGAATAGCTTGGCGAACTTAATTGCCTCTTCAGCAAAAGGGCGTTGGAGTTTCATCAATCTGGACCATCTTGACCTCAGAGCTAAAGGTGTTATTAGGCTGGACAAAATTCACTTCCCTTATGTCATTGGTTGACTTTTGGTGTGCCCTGCTCTCTTTTCTCTCCTATTGCTGGTTTTTGTACTTGGCCACGAGTTGTGATCCTCTTTTTGTGTAGCTGGCAGGTTTTGGTCTAGTCCCCCTGCCATTGTTTATTGCCTCAAAGGAGAGGGCGATGAATAAAATCTACTCTTATTTTTGTTCATAATAGTAATAATAATAATAATAATAATAATACCTTGCATAGCATAAGTACCAATTTCAAATTCTTCCATTGCATGCTATAAGTACCAATTTCAAGCCACTTGAGAGCTCGTAGTTGTGGATCCTCTAGATGCTAATTTACTTGAGAGGTTAGGAAATTAGTGTTTAAAAAAGTAAAATTGGTGTTAACTTTCATTTCTGTTTACTTGTAGGATAATATTAACATCAGCTTCTATTTACTTGAATTAGTGTTAAGATGTTGTGTTAACTCTTGTAGTGTTTACTTGGACTTATGTTAACAACAATTTTTAAGGAATAAAGTTCGGGTGTAAATGAGTTATGAAGTTAACACCTATTTTGCTAACACATCTCGGAACTGGTGTTAGCAAAACCAATGTTAAGGACCCTTAACTTGAGTTTTCACCATTCGGGTTAAACCCTCTTTTAGAGGGTTAACTTGCCGAGTAAACTAGCCCTAAATTGAGTTTCTTCGAAGAATGCACGGATTCGATAATTGATTCATGTAGCAGATTATCCAAATCACATCTAGTATCATTTATCCTCCATTAATCTGATCCTCTATGTATTGTTGTCTGTAAGAATGTTTGCAAGCAAAAGGTCACTTATAATTTACAAAACCTGACTTGCAAGTTATAAAGCTAACTTGTAATTTTTAGAGTGATGTTTTTATAAATTCTTCATTAAGAAGTCCATCAAAGCAATTCCCCTTTTTCAAAGGAATTTTAGATACAACATATTCATAAAATAGACTTTCAATCACTGTGATTGGATTTATTATTTGAAAACCTATATGTATTCAAATATGTTATTTGAGTCTAATACTCACTAGATAACCTCTATATACATATATAGATACACATGTTTGTATGTATCGATCTATGTGAAGGATCCGTCGTATCGATCCTTTTGGAAACGTCACAGAAGCATGAAAATCAGACATTTTAAAAGTTTCAACTAAACAATAGGATCGATGCCAAAAGCCAACCAAGAAACAGAAGTGAAATAAAATATCCTAAACCAGAACCAAATGGGAGGAACTGTTTTCCTCCCGTTCTGTGATCCCAAGAGTAAAAGTGATTATCCATTTTCCCCCCTTTTCGGGATTCCAAGAGTATAGCTGATTATCCCTTGCATGTGGTGTTGCACAGTATCGCACGTGTGGTGCCTCCTCAAATAAATCCTGACAATTCCCTTCCCCTTCAATGTGACTGGTAGATGAGACCCTCATGTCGTGGATAGTCAATCATGAATGGAGATACGCAAGCACTTCGCAATCCTGGAGCACCCCTTCACCGAAATCCTTGAATCAACACCAAGAGATTCTTAAAAAGGATCAAGAGTGCAACGATACTAGTTGGTCAACCAAAAAATATTTTCGATTGACTAGCTAGTGAAGGGAATTGGCATGGTCCAAGACCTGCTCTTAATGCTTCCTAGTTCGAGCAATCGGTCAGTCGATGAGATGCCTGGTCGACTTGCTACAATGTAGGGGTTGGAACCAGTGGGTGTTCTTGGCAAAATTTATTTGGGATTTGATTAATGGCATTAGGGTTACATGAGAGATATTTATGGGGTTTTCAAGGCTAAACTAAAGTAGATGGTGGCCCGTGGATCCCCATTTAAGGGTAATGATCTATTCCTAATTTAGTGATTTTACAAAATAATGCCTTAGCAACTTTTGTTTTGTTTTTTATCTAATCCACAAAAAAACCTAATTGCAATTCAACACTTGGATTCTTTACCTAATCACATTAGGTACAATAAAATATCAAATTATTTGTAATACGCCTCTTTAAATCACAATCGGTCCCTTTATCAAGTAAAACAACATCTAAATCATTATTGATTTCAACACGCCAATAATAAAGTTTTAGATTTCATGGAAAAATTGACACCGCACCACCTGATGAGAGGCTCATCATGACTTCTAATTACCCCTAATTAACTAATTTCCCTAGTTAATTAGCTAGGAATATGTAAATATATGGGTTGATTATTAAATAAGGGGTAAAATTTTAAAGGGCCTTAAAATTAGTTTAAAATGCTATATTATTATCTAATTAATATTATCAATAATTTAATTAATAAATGAACTCGAAATATCATCAATAATTTACCTAATTAATGTGTTAACTAACTTAAGTATAACTTATACCTAAGTATATAATAACTTAAGTAACTTTACTTAATTAAATAAATTAAGCTAAAAAGGTCAAAAATGTAAATCCAAGGTTTAAATATAATATTTGTCTCATTTATAATCATATATAAAAAGTTGAAAAATATTTAAGTTAAAATAAACCTTGAAAACCTTAGTTTACATTGTAGTCCCTAAGTTTTATTTCAATCGAGTCCTTCTTCTTCACCTAGGTCCTTAGCTTTTATTACAGACTAGTCCCTATTTACATCTTCCTCTTCTTTCTTCTTCAGCCTTTTCAACGACTGACAACAGAAGGTGCTCACACCCGCTGATCACCTTACATCCGACGTCCTCCCTTCCCTTCCAAGCTCCTGGAGCTTGTACTCACCATCCTCTTTTCATCCATCAATCTGGATGAATCTGCAATCCTATTTAGGGCTTGAAGTTAACTTCATCGGCATCGGAGACGACGTCGATGGTTACTTCACTCCTAGATCCCTTTCCGTCGAGATTCACCCTCCTCTTCAACCGCTACAGCCTATAAATACCCCTCCACCTCTCTGATTTCAAGAGGTTGGCTCCCTTCCCTCTTCTCTCACTGAGCTAACAGATAGGCTATTCACTTCAAATCCGACGACCATTCTCCGCTTCCACCGTCATCCTCCGTCCATTTCTACTTGCATCCGATTTCCACCATCATCCGCTGCGTCCTCTGATGAAGCGTCGACGCTGGACTTCACTTTCGCTTCTTGCAAACACCCGCCGGACTTCTTTCTCCTTCCCTCTAATTTCCTCCTCCATTATGACCTTCGACGGAGACTCCTCTGCCTACCTTCGTCCAGGTAACAGTAGGATTAGGTTAAGGTAAGAGTAGTGTATCTTAGTTAAGTAGATTAGGTAGTTTGTTAGGATTAAATTTTCAAATTGTATGCCGTCTTCCTTAGCTCTGGCGAGCTCTTTGAGCTCTTTTGAGCCACTCTTTTATCATTTTTTCGCACCATTCACCTTCCTCACTTCATTTTGATTTCATAGAACTTCTTTTCCCTCATTGTTAATAGTTATCCGCCAAAGTCACTCCACTTGCACCGATCTCTGAGATTAAAACACATGCACTAGGGCCCTCCATCACCTCTTCATAATCTAAGGGCCCGATCCTATCCCTAATTAGTAATTAACTCATAGAAAATAAACGCCTAATTCCATTTCAACTCTCTAGCTCTCTGTCAATGAAGAGCTTGAGAGAATTAATCCATCTAATTAATCCCCTATAGAGCATCATAAGGTTCTGTTGAACCTTAACCCTCACTCAATTGAGTGAGATAACTGACTTTGAGTTTGTATAAACTTAGATATTAGGAATTCTACTTTCCTTGATGAATCATTAATTAGAACATCAATTAGATTAATTAAGGAGTTCCTAGGATTTCTTGTGACCTCGGGAAGATCTTCAGACTTTTTCTGGTCTGTTATGTGGAATTTTTCACTCTACTTATCAATTTTTGAGTTCATCGGAGCTTCGGCGAGCTTTGGCAAGTCAAATTTGAGCTTCAGCCCATGTGCTGACCTGCAGAGCTCCAGGATGGATTAATAAGGCTTTAGGATAAGGATTTAGTGATTTCTTATGTGTTTTGATCATTAGGAACCGATCTTGATTGTTGTCTTCTCGAACTCCGGCGGAGTTGGAGAGGTGTCTCCATTAGGGTTTAGAATGTTTTAAGAGGTTCAAAAGCAAGATTGAGGATTATAGAATTCATCCTAACCCTCTGATCTCTTATAGAATCTATGATTTGTTCTGCCGAACAAACCACCTCAGAATCGTAGGAGACAAGTCTAAAATCTTAAAATTTTTTTATCAAAACTCAGTTTTAATGATCTGAGCATATTCTTGAGGTTGTTCAGAATTGATCTAGAGCTTTAATTTGATCTAAAAAGGTCTGGTTCAAAAAGTCAACTTTGTATGGTTAAAGGTCAACCATGAGTTCAATTAAAGGAATAATCGATTAATTCTATGAATTAAGGGTTTCAATTGAGTTCTATGATAACGTAGAGTGCATTCGAGTTTATTTAGATGACTTTTATCGAGGATTAAAGGAGTTTTGAATTTCTGTCCAGTTTGGGTTCTTAAGAACCCGATACTAAGTTCTTTAAATTCTTGGCGAGTTTTGATCTTCAAATCTGCCCAATTAGTGTTTTAACAACCTACAGAGGTTGTATAATTCCCTTCTAGAGTCTGTTATCCATCTGTTGAGCTATTTAGAAATCAAATCTGAGTTCTAAAGCTTCTGTTAGAAGCTTAGAAGCTTCTCTCTCTCTCTGCAGCTTCCCAATGCTTCTTCTATCTTTCATTAGGTGCGGAAACATCTACTGAAACTGTTTAGAACCTCGTCTGAGGTCAAAGAGCCTTGCTGTAGGTCTTTAGACCTGAGGAAGCTTCACTGCAGGCCAAAATGGCCATGACAATCCTTCACTTTTGCCCTTCAAATCGAAGGGTTAATTCTGTTCTCTGCATCAAATTGATTCTGTAATCTTGTAGAGCATCCCTAGAGCTTTCCAACGAGCTATTGCTTACTTGATTTGGAGCTCTGAGCCGGCCGGAATCCTCAATTGAAGTTCAGCCTGGTGGGACTACATAGTCCCACATCGGTAGAATAGGAGTGCCTGCCTTAGCACAAATGGAAAAAGTGATATGGCTTAATCGGTCTTCAACGCTGAGCGCACAATGAGCATGAGAGTGTGTGTCTGGGTGCGTGCGGTGCGCATGCCTAGGTGTGTGTGCACCTACGGGCGTGCGAGCGTGGGCTCGTGAGCGGGCATGTGCATGTGGGCCTGGGTGGCCAGAGACTGTGCTGAACTGGAAATAAACCAAACCTAATACAAACTAGGCTCGGACCCAGTAGGGTCTGGTCCCACCCTCAGAGTGGTGCTGTGTATCCCTGACCGGTCCGAGCCGCCAACCATAAAACCAAATTTTTGGTTCGATTCATCGGTTCAATTCGGGTCAAGTTGCAGTTCAAGTGCACAACTAAAGGGTGAAGGTAAAGGAGAGAAGAAGAAGAGCTCATAGGGCTGAATAAAAAAAAAACAAAGGAAAGGTAAACAGATAGAAAAAGATAAAAGGAAAGAAAGAGAAGAAGAGAGGTTAAAAGAAGAGCTCGCTCGAGACAAGAAGGTAAAGAGAGAAGAGAGAGAGAGAGAAGGTAGAATAAGAAAGAGAAGAAGAAGAGAAAGGCCGAAGACAGAAGACGAAAGAAATGGAAATTAAAGAGATTCAGACATCTAATTTTAAATTGTTTACTATAAAGACCCGTTCTATTCTGAGCCTTTTAAGACGTCTGGACTGTTAGCAAACGTCTAGTCAAACGTCTGGATTCCTTCCCAGACGTCTGGAAATTGAAAATTTTGTACGTAACTTCGCGTCTGCGCACTGGCTATGCGCAGACAGTCGCGCACTTTTCTCTCTTCTCTCTCTCTTCCTTCTCCTCCACCAAACCCTAGCTAGCCCCTTATATATAACCCCTCTTTCCCCCTTCCTCTCTTCCCCACTCCACCACAGCCACCTTCCTTCCTACATCTCCACTGCAGCGAGAGGGGCGAGCGCAAGAGAGGGCGTGGGAGCGAGCGACGAAGAGGAGAGGTGGCGTGAAGAGAGGAGGGAGAGCTTAAGCTCGCGAGCTCGTGGGAGCTCGCTGGAGGATGCACGGCCGAAGCGGCACGTACGGGAGGAGTGCGTCGGGGGAGACGTCCCCGACACTTGTTGCAGCCGAAGCTGCAGGCGAGGAGGAGAGGCCACGGCCGCGCACGGTGAAAGGAGCAGGAGGTCGGTCTAGTTTTGGATTTTTTCCCAGAATCAGACGTCTAGCGTGTCATCCAGATGACAGGTTGGACGTCTGGTGACGACACCGGACGTCTGAAAGCAGAACTTCGCGAAGGTACGTTTCTCTTGCGATTACGGCCATGTAGGCCACACCACAGCTTCGATCTGCATGGCTAAAAGTGGGCGATTCGCCTGTCGCGTGCAAGGATAGCTTCGGGAAGGCGCGGGGCACGCCCTCCCACGCGTTTCGGACACCTGGACAGTTTACCAGACGACCGGAAGCACTCTCAGACGACTGGAGTAGAGGTCGGACGTCTGGAGTTGGGTCCAAACGGTCAAGTAGGGGTTCTAGATGTCTGAAGTCGACGCAGGATCCCGAGGTGAGACTCTGGGTACTTTTAAGACGTCTGGACCTTGTGCCAGACGTCTGATTTAGGTCTGCAGTTCTGTTTTTGACCCGTTTAGGGTCCGTTTACGATCCGTTTTACGCAAACAAGATATCTGTGGATTTCTTGTGAGTTCCTCTACATGTTAGAAAGCCTCATATACTGTTCTGAACATTCCATTGTGGTATGTCCCTTAGTATAGGACTTCGATCTATTGCGTGTTCGGTGCCTACAGAGGCATGTGAGCTTGCCGTTCGAGCCCCCAGTACTCCCGGATTGTCTGGTAGAGTGGTTTCCCCTGTTTTAATTATGAATCATAAATGCATATGTGAAATTGGATAACTAGAAACCTAGGATGTGACATGAATCCTAGGACGAGAAGTACTTGCACTCTTTGAATGCGTGCTTGAGATTGCAGTCTTAAATGAATGAATAGAAATGTAAACAACTGCTTGTTAACAAATAAGAGCTGCCTGTGAAATATGAAATGCATGTGCTAGTTGAACAGTTACCTGTGACATTACTTGTTGTATATGTTAAATGATGGAAATATGAGCTACATGTGTATAATATGAGAATGGAAATGTGAATGATGAAAATTGGTATGGAACGACATGGTGAATACGAGCATGAACCCTACGGGGCATTAGGAGTAGAGCTCCTGTAGACAAATGGAATGGATCTGGAAATGTGAATGGGAAGTGTGCTAGCCCTTGAGTACATGGTACCAAGGAGAGCGATTGTCCCCTGTTTAGTGTAGAGTGGAGCTAGCCACCCTTGGGTTGGGACCTGGGGGTTAGGATTGGCCACTCTACACCGACTTTTGTTGGCCCTCACGTACACTGTACCGGGGGGGAGCTACTAGTGTAGGGAGAGAGCTAGCCACCCCACGGGGCCTGGGGTTCAGCTAGCCACCCTACACTAACTTGTTAGGCCCACTAGGCAAACCGGGGTAGTTAGACGAGGGTGCACGGACTGTGGAGGAGCGAGACCCCTGTTACTGAGAGGCCTAGGCCCTATACTTTTCCATGCTGTACTTTGGGCGTACCCGCTAGCGGAAATGACTGACCGCGTGCCAGTGCGGGGTAGCTACCCATGTGCTTATCGCGTGGGCCGTAGTCACCGCTACGTCTGTCCATGACCTTGGGGTGGTTGACTGAGTGTAGGATTATCACGGGGAACTCTCTCGGCCAGGAGAGCACCACGTGTGCCTTTTACTCTTCGGAAAAGATTGCAATCAAGATCGTTTCCATGAGGAACATATGAGATCAAGAAAGAGATCTGAAAAGTAAACCAATGGGTGAAAAAGAATGACTTGTAAAATAAATAATTGGAAAGATAAATTTACCTGTTATCCTTTACTGCTTTAGTTAGTTGGTTACCACTCTACTCAGCGTTCGTTGACTCCGTTTTACTCGTACCCCTTTGCAGGTCCAGGAATTTAGTAGCCCGAGTCACCGGCTGCAGAGGGTGCTGGGCCCAGTTGATGAGAAAATCATCATGATCCCTAACTAGCATATTTTGACCTAATAAAGTGAACAAAAGCTCCTACATAAGCAAGAGAAAGGCTTAATTCAAGGGATCACTAATCTGGGAAGAGAACATGAAACAAGGGGTAAAACTGAAATTTTACCATTGCAATGCATCAACGAGATTTCTCACGGTCTAGACATAGGTCAATTAGACTTAATAAGAGAAAAAGTGGGATGGTTCAGTCAGAAAAGGGTTATTGTGAAATTTAAGAATTAAATGACATTCTATAACCCTAAAACAAACCCACTTAAATTCACAGGGTTTCAGGCAGGATAAAAATCAACTAAACCCTCTAAAATTCATGGAAAGATATCCCCTAGGGATTAGAACCTTCAATTTGTCCTTTGGAACCTGTTTTGACCTAAATTGGGGTCCATGCCCAATATTTGATCTAATTTAGGTTTTTGTGCAAAATGTCCAGTCAAACGTGGTCAAACCTAAAATCCAACATCACCATTGGATTCCTTAAGTCCAAATTAGGTTTGTACTAAAATTTGGACCTAAGAGAAGGTCATGTTGACCTACTTTGCAAAATGATCCACCCAATTACATTCTGACCCTTAACTTTAGGAAACCCTTGCAAATACCCCCTCAACTTTTTGTCACTTTCTTCATTTTGGTCCCTTTGCCATTGCAGCAGAGACCCATACCGTCGGTGACTTTGCGAGAAGGTTCTCTCCTTGTTTCCCTAGGGAGCTGCTCCTAGATTTGAAAGGGGAGCTCTCTGCGAAGCCCCTTTGGCCGCTTTCTTGAGATAGGGGTCTCACTCCAGCCATACCTCCGGCGAAGACCTCTGGCCGCTTTCTTGAGATTCTCCCTTTTCCAGTGCCTATTTAAGAAGCCTCAGGTTCGACCGCTTCTTCCAAGCTTGATTTGGCCAGAGATATCCCTTGAATTTCATCTTCCTCATCTCCGACCGTCTGCTTACAAGCTCCAGCGACTCTCCCTCCCTCGTTTCATCACTTTGCCACCATACCAGTGCGCGCCCCTCCGACCCCTTCCTCATCGCCGTCATCCTTACCTCAGGGCCTTCGTCTCCGACGACGGCAAACACGCACCGCTCGCCCTCCGCATCCCTCCTTTGCTCCAAATACCCTAGATAAGTTCCTTATCTCCCCCTCTTCATTTCCCCTCTTTTAATTCACACTTTCGACCCCTCGACTACCACTGACCACCACCATTTTTCCCACCTCTGACCAGATCACGACAAGGTGTTCCCGCCTCTCCAAGCCTCCATCCACCTCGCCAACCACCCTACGACCTTCGCAACACCTCACTGACCATTTCCCCCTACTCCAATCTCTCCGCCACACACCCAGAACGCCCCCCAAACACACCCATATTCACACGCACAGGGCGACCTAGGCACGCATGCCCAGGCCACCCCGCACCACACCAACCACCGGGCCACCTTCGCCATGTCACGGCAAAGCTTCCTGAGTGATTTGATAAGGCCGTGAGGCCGTTTTCTTGTTGACAGGTACAGGGCCTTAATCGCCATTGGAGAAAGCTTGAAGAAGCTCGCAAGCTTCATCTTCGACTCCAGGCATCAGGATTCCAGGTCCTTGATGCGCGGGCACCCTTCGCAAACAAATCACGCCCAGGAATTAGAGGCCAAAGCATCTGCAGCCTCTGCGATTGAGCGACGACCTGCTGCAGGCATGCGCGAGAAGCGGGTGGGACATTTAGTCCCACCTCGGAAGTCTGTGGGCAGGAGGCACGACATAAATTGAAAATGTGCATTAGCCTCGTTGCCTCCTGACCACGAGGTGAGGTCCTACTCACCCACCACCTCGTCCGTGACCCCACTTCTCGAGGACCTGGCTTTGACCCGTATACCCGACTTACCTGTGCACTCCTCGCCCACCACCGCACGCCGGTGGGCCTGGTCCTAGGCGCACAAACCCGACCAGATAACCGAAGAAGGCTCTGGGAGAGCATTTCCAAGAGCAAAATAGAGAAAGAGAGACGCGGGGAGGGTAGGGGCTAGGTTTTGCTCCTGTGTGTGCGCAGGGAAGAAGAAGAGGAGCAGCTGAAGGAGAAGGAAGGACTTGGAGGCGCAGCTAAGGAAGAAGAAGAAGGAGGAGGTGCAGCAGAGACTTAGTCGCAGGAAGACAAAGAAGAGAAGGAAGAGAGAAAGCAAAGGTAGAAGAAAGAGAGAAGCAGGAGTGGAAGAAAGAAGGGGCTGCAGAAGAGAAGACGAAGAAGCCAAGGAGGAAAGCCAAGTGAAGAAGAAAAGAAGGAGAAGAAGTATTGTAGCAATCGCCAGATAAGCCGTCTGATTCACCGAATCAGACGTCTGAGAAAGGGAAGACAGAGAAAGACAAGAGAAGAAGGTGCAACCAAGCAGAAGAAAGAAAAGAAAGAGAGGAGAGAAAGAAGAAAGACATTTATTTTTAGATTTTCTATTTTTAGTTCTCATATACATTAGACTGCATTGATGCCATCTTTTGAGTAATTTGAAACTGTGATTTTGTTTCTAGAATGCCAATTTATTCTCTGAGTTCGACCTCGGAATATTTTGAATTTCGAGTAAATAAAATTGATAATCGTTTTTGCGGTGATTTCAAATATATTACAGCGAATATTTCTTTAAAATACGATCTCGTCGCATACGAATGACAATTACCAATCGAACCCAGCAATAGTTCCTGTTTTTGTTGTACTTCCTTTTGCTAGTGAGTTTAGACTATTGTTACCGTTTCTATTCTGTACTTTGTTCTACTTTACTGTTGTGGTGGTGATATGTACTGTTAGCAACTTTTATTTCCTTTACTGCTTGTACTCTTTTACTATTAGTTACTTAGCATGGTGAATGTGATTTACTTTCCTACTTTTTGGTTATTTCTTGTTGGACGATTGGGTCTTGGGATTAGTCGAGTCGAGCTGGTCTCGCATCCTGTAGGGATTCAGGAACCAGGTCGTAACATTTAATTTTAAGACGTGTGATTTTATATTTTTACTCCAATAATGTCTTTTTGAGCTTAAATGATGTAATAAGGCACTTATATTCATTTGAATTTCTTTTTCTTGCCTTAATCTTTTGTAAATGAGATGAAATTAGTGAAATAAACATGTTTATTTCCTTTTAATAATAATTCACATGTGTAAATATGTTTTTCTTTATGGAATTTTGCATCATATCTTTTAATTGAATATCCTTTATGCAAGATTCATATTCTTAAAGTAATCTAATTATAATTCCAATTGATTAAGTAATTAGTAATTTATGCTTAGGATTTAATGGTGAATTAAATTAAGTTATGCCTTTCAGTGAACGACCTGGACTCAACCAGTTAAAAAGAATTAAAATTTAAAATGTTAGGTTAGCTTGATCCTATACTACTAAATCAACATTAATTCAAGTTAACCTAAGTTACTTTCTCTTGCACGTAATTAAGCCTAATTAACTTAATTAACTGTGTTGAGAAAATTAACCACCACCACCTCAAGCATTGCAATATTCATGTATTCTTCACACATGGAGGAAAATATTTTCTTAAGATCTAATCCTATCATATAGCTATCAATCCTCAATGGCTAATATTATTCTTGATATCTCTATATCATTGAGATGAGAACGAAGATTAAAACATTGCCAAAAGGTCTATCTTCTTCTCCTTTTACCTTGGATCTAATCAGGACCCTATAATCACTTGTAGAATTCATCATTCGAAATATACACGGAGTAAGCTTATGCTTGCAATCTATCACACACAACTATCTAATAGATTTATGCAATTCCTTCGAGTGATCATGTGCCTCCTATCCGTTCTTACAAACATTGGCTTTCTAGCATCAATACGAAGGTGGGTGCATTAACATAATGGCCCACCAAATGAATGTGTTCATAAATAGAGATACATATTTATCTTAGGTCTAAGGATAAACCTTCTCCATGTCAACGTCAGAGAAGGACTTGCGCTATCTCCTATATCATTAAGTTAACACTTTAACTCGACCTGCGTAACAGTTCTCGAATTTCCATTTAAGAATATCAATTAAACAACCTTTAAAGAAGATTGTCATCCAAACTTATATCGAAAACATACGATCGAATTGGATAGTTTTTTATATGTTATCGAATCTTTTAAATCGTTTAAATTTTTAAATCAACATGCATTGAGTTATTCTATTTAACCAAATACATAACCCTAATTGTACTAAAAGATCGAAGTCGTTTAATTAGAAAATAATCAAATTCTTTTATTAATATAATACGTAAAAGATTACAAATAATTCTCTCATAACATACAAAAGCCAACACTATATATGTACATACGTAAACCTATTTATTAATATGTATGTATGTTTTTCATAATATACATACATGTTAATTAAATGGGTATCCATTGTATGAGATAGATTTTCCCTAATTCTATTTAAAGTAGATATAAAAAATAAATTTATAAATGAGAATAACCAGATAATAACGAAATTCAATCAGTTGACATCCCGTACTTCAGCTAAAATTCCCTCTCATTCTTTCGATTAAGATTTTATCTTGGACCCGATATTTCAACTTCTTCGAGAATTTTAGACACATCCATAATTTTGCCTTGCTGGATGATCGGCACAAATATGCTATTTTTTAATTTTAGCTTAAGACAACGCTTGATACCCAAGTCAAAGAATTGGACGAACGTCCCCTTCTTCCAAAATAAATATCGGGATCTGCAGTAACTAATGACAAAGTGTCTATATTGCAGGAATCCCTTCTTGAAAACTTTTATTACATCTTGCTCAATTTTGAATAAAATTTCTCTTTCGGTGATAGCTGAGATTGGGAAAAACCAATCAAGTGGTTATTCCACAAGATGCACCTTTCACTTACGTTAAAATGACTTTCTTTACGATGTGATATAAATTTACCATTCTTTTTATTTCATCAAATGAGGTATAAAGTATAATCAACTAAACTGCAGTCTCATCTTATTTCTTAAAAGAATTATCATATATTTTAGATTTATTTCTTAATTTCATACTTATATATTCTAATTCAGATGAAAAGAATTACTTGTCACTTATTTATTCTTTATATCTTATATGTAACTTTTCTATCTCCCTAACCAATTCATCTTCTTAAGCTTTTAAGAAAGGGAATTTTAGCTGTAATGTATAGATTATTACATTGCTTATGTGGTCCACTGTGAGTTGGACTATCTATGATTTCCTTATGAGGGTTTTATCTAAAATCTCATGTTCTCTCCTAACAGAATCATCCAATCATGGACACCAGTTGAGCCCTATCTCTACCTTTTCCCCAATCTTGTAATTGCCCTCAAATGTAGAACTAGTGCACTATTTTGCCACGCATTGTCATGTTTGTAAGATACAAAATAATTCATTCAACAAGCGTGTGTAGGGTCAATGCATGATAGCTGGCACTAACCACACTCCTGGCTACGCCTCGTTGAACTTGAAGGTGAAGTCTAAGGTCCACCCATATGAGAAAGAAAGGGATTGCAAATCATGATGCGTGAAAGAGTCGATTAATACCTTGCAGATTCTCCAAATCCTCCACACCCCCTTGATGACTCCACAGACGAACCTATCTGGTCTCCTTCCTCCCTTGGTAATTTCACTATCGCTTCTACCAACCTTCTAAACTTCACTAATTTCACTCATCTCCCCATTTACTCCACCATTTGGAACCTCAAGCTTCTCATGCGCATGACCCTCCTGGCTTGGAGAATTATCCACGATCGGCTCCCCACGGAGGATCAAATTCAACGGAAGGGTATTTCCTTGGCTTCCAAGTGCTTCTGCGATCCCAGCAACCCCAGGGGTGAAAACTTGCACCACCTGCTTCACTTCAGTGACATTTCCTTGAGCATCTCCTCATGGACTTTTCATCATGCACTCCTTCACCCTATCTCCCCCGATCGGTTTCTCGACATCCTCAATGGGGCCCACCCTCACAAAGACTCTGAATCCATCAAAGGCTTGATCCTCTTCATTTGGTACCACACCTGGTGGGCTAGGAACAAATGCAGAAATGAGGGTTTGGCCTTTAGGGAGATTCCTCACTTTCTGGAGCTTAACTGGAGGAAGTTCAAAGTGGCCTCTTGGTTCCTCTGCTTTCATCCCAATCGATTTGCACTCTCCTGAGTCCGCCCCTCTCTGGGGTGCAAGATTAACTTCTCTGTCTACTCCTCCAATCCATTCTCCCGTATCACCTAGGTAGCTCGTGATGCGATGGGTAATTTCTCTACAGCTGTCGCGGCTAAAATTCGGGCCCTTAACTGCGACTTAGCTATTCTCAGCGCCATCCATCACTTCCTTGATTTTTGGACCCATAGAAGCATCCCTACTATCTTAGAGGTTGATTCTGAGTTTGTAATGACTTGTCACACTTTTAGCCTTTTATGACGACTGGAGTCTCAGTCAGACGTCCGCCCAGACATCTGGACCCTTTCTTGGACGTCTGAAAATGAAATTTTTGTATGCACACTACGCCCTGCGTGCGGGCGGCACGCATGACCCTCTTCTCCTCTCTCCCTTCCTTTTGTTCCCCAAACTCTAACCCCCCACGCCTTCTACATAAGCCACCCCCTGGCTCGCTACTCGACTGGTAGTAGTAATATCTCGTTGTAATATAGTGTAGAGGAGCGGTTACCAGTTTGATATAATTTATTACTCGGCAAAATAAAAGTTCTTCCTGAGGTCGAACTCAGGGAGCAAGTCGTATTCTAGAGATATACATGTTCTATTACAAAAATAAAGAGAGAGAGAGAGAGAGAGATGAAAGTTTGGCTTCTTCTTCTTCTCTTCTTTCTTCCTCTTTGTCTTCTCTTCTCTTTGGCTCTTGAGTCTTCTTCCTTTTGTTCTTCCTGTTTTTCTTCTTCTTCTTCTTTTCTTGCTTCTCTTCTTCTGATTTTTCTTGGTTGGACGATCCTGTCCTTCTCTTCTCTTTGGCTTTTGTTCTTCTTGTTCTTCATCTTCTTCTTTTCTTGCTTCAGATCTTCCTCCCGTGCTCTTCTTCTTCTTGCTTCTTGCTTCTCTTCTTCTTTTCTTCTTCTTCTTTGTCTTCACCTGTCTTCAGGACGTCGTCTGATTTTCCAATCAGACGACTTAACCGCGGATGCTACAGTGTTGCTTCGGTTCTTCTTCTTCCGCAGTCTTTCTTCTTTTTCTTCTTCCTCTTCTCCCGCAGTCCTTCTTCTTCTTCACCTGTGCCTGCACGCTCAAGAGTTCAGCATCAGAGGGCAAAACCTACTCTACCCCCCCCCCCCCCCCCCCCCACGTCTCTCTCTCTCTCAGAATTCGCTCTTAGGACAGCTCTCCCAGAGCAACCGAGTAATCGGGTACGCGGGTCGCGCCCGGGTCCAGGCCCACCAGCGTGCGGTGGTGGGCGAGGAGTGCAGGTCGGGCTTAGTCGGGCCAGGTCCGCGAGGCGTGAGCGCGGACGAGGCCGGGTAGTTGGGCGGGTGAAGGGGACCTCACCCCGTGAACTGAGGCGAACAGCTTAAGGCACTTTTTGCCTTTAAGCGCCCGTTCGCCTTAGTGGCTTTCCGAGGTGGGACTAAATGTCCCACCCTAATTTGGATGCCTGCGCGGAGGAAGCAGCGGCAGTCGAGGCGAAGCGCGAGGGCTTCGCGCGGGGGCTTCGCCTCAACTGCAGCCAGGCACTTCACGAAGACACCTCGCACTGCCTGGGAGCGTGACCTGGGCGTGGCGCACCTGGGGCAGCAGGTGAAGAAGTTGCTTCGCTTCAACAATGGCGGCGGCGAGCGCAGGTACCTGCCCACAGAGAAATGGCCTCTCGGCCTAATCAGAAACGCGGAGGACCTTCGCCGTGGCACGGCGAAGGTGGTCGGGGGGTCTGTAGGCGGCGGGGCGGAGCCTAAGGGCCGCCCTGGGTCAAACTGCAGGTTGGGAGATGGGTTTGTTCGGTGGAGTTGCAGAGGGTGATGTGGGGGAAGTGGAAGGGCGAAGGTTGATCAGGGTGAGGAGGCGGAGGTTCTGCGGTGGTCGGCGAGTCGTGTGGGTTGCTGGAGTGATGGAAGCGAGTCATCGAAGCAGGGGCCGGAGGTGGAGAAGGTGAGGGCGATTGGTCGGATCGGGGGCGACAGTAAAGATGTAAAGTGAGGAAAAGGAAGAGGGGAGGAAGAGGAGGAGTTCTACCTATTTGGCAGGACGAGTAGGGGCCGGAGCAGGCGACAGTCGTATCAACTGTCGCCGGAGAAGAAACTACCCAGAGGAAGGAGCGACGGCGAGGAAAGGGCTGGAGAGGCGCGCGCTGGGTGTGGCGCGGCGCGGGAAGAGTGAGGGAGGGCAACCCTGCAGCTGGTAGTGCGGCAGAGCGACGAGGAGGAGGAGGGGCCGCCAGAGCAAAGGGGGCGTCTGTCGGAGTGGGAAGAGAGGAATTGAGGGGGTATCTCCGTCAGATCCAAGCTGAGAAGAAAGGCGGAGCGACGGGGGTATTTATAGGGGTAGTAACAGAGAGGAAGGCGGAGGGAGACGACGTGTCTCCCTCGCCGGAGGTCGCCGGAGGACGGATACCCATACCGTCCGTGCGTTCGCACGGGCGGTATGGGTGGTGGCAGAGCTCAGTGGGGTGCTCCTGCGGTGGCTGACGACGCAGGGCACCCCCATTTGACCTGGCAGGCCCTCCCCCTTACCCTACGCGGCACCATGCTCCGCGCAAGGTCGCCGGAGCATGGTGCTGCTCAGGTTTTGCAGGAGGGACCTAAACGCAAAGAAAGAAGGAGAGTTAGGGGCCAAAATGTGAGGGTTCAAAAGTTGAGGGCATAAAAGTAAATATATGAGGACCAAAGTGTAAAGTTGGTCAAGAAGGTTTCCTCTTAGGCTCAAGTTTTTATACATGACTAATTGGGACCTAAGGATTATGATGGTGAATTTTATTTCCAGATTAAACCTTGTTTGACCGATCAATTTACGTAAAAACCCAAATTAAGTTGTTTATTGGGCATGATTCTCAATGTAGGTCAAAATGGGTTCTTAAGGCCAAATTGAAGGTTCTAAACCCTAGGGGTTATTTTTCTATGAATTTTAGAGGGTTTAGTTGATTTTTTCTCTGCCTCGAACCTCGTGCATTTAAGTGGGTTTGTTTTTAGGGTTACAGGATGTCATTTAATTCCTTAGAGTTGCTGTAGCCCTTGTTGAGTCATTTCATCTCACTTTTCTTCTTATTAGGTTGCTTTGACCTATGTTTGGATCCTAAGTTACCCTGTTTTCAGATTGGATTGGTGAAATTACATTTTTACCCCTCAGTTTCTGTTTTCTTTGCAAACTTAGAATCTCTCTGAGCCAAGCCTTTCTAAGGTTATGTAGGAGCTTTTTCTTGCAAATCAGGTTTAAATGGTGCTAGTTTAGGGTTTGTGACGAGGTTCTCATTACACCCCCATGCCTAGCTTTTGCTAGTCCCTTAGCAAAAACCTAAGGTTTTAACCTTTGGTCTAGACCATGATATTCTTAACAACTTCAGATAAGTGCCTTTTCATTTGAACCTAGATTAGGTTAGAATGCTGACCATAGGCTTAAAAGGTACTTCTAGTACCAACCAAGATCCAGATCTGTCTAGCCTTAGCCTCAGTCTTTGGCAGAGGTTTTTAAGACCCACAAGAACTAACCTAAGGTTTATTGGACTTTGTGGTTAAAGCACCCTGTGCTTGAAATGATTTTTGCCCTAGTTCAGTTCGCAGTGCGTTTTGTAAGAGAGAGAGGAGTAGAAAGTATTTTTGTTTGGAGAGTTTTTCTCTCTCTTTTCTTTTTAGTTCTAGCCTAGGATTGGCTTTTCAACATGGTCTGTATCAGATTCATTGCTCCCATCATCAATCCTCAAGGGTTCCTGGCGATCGATGCTTCGAGATAGCACCGCCCATGGCGACCCCCAGAACCCTGGCTATTGAGATTTCGAGATAATCTCATCCATGGTGTTCCGTGGCCGAGTTCAGACCCTGGCAGTTGACACTTCGTGATAATGCCATCCATGGAATCTGAACCAGCAGGGTGCTTACATGCCCCCAGTAGGATATGTGAATATCCTAAGAGACAAGCACCGAGGAGATGATATTTTGTTATGCATCTTTGAGGGGATTCCCGCCTCTCTGCGCTGGGAACTCGTCCAAATCAACTTGTGTTGATCGGCCGCTCCTATTCTAGGTGTATTTTCAGAATTTTTGCGACGCTTCTGCATGATTTTGAATTTTTATGCTTACTGAACCAGGCAGTGTGTGGGGTTGGGGTGCTTAGGTTACTGAGTCCCGTAAACCAGAAGTTAGTTAGCGAGGTCAAATACTCCCTAAGCTTTGGACCTAGTACTTAAGCTTTTCATTTTCCTCAACCTCTTGAGGATTGTCTAGATCTTAATGGATACTAGGAGTCTATCAAGAATGCCTAAGGTTTGCGTTCTTACTAATCTTACCATGCACTTTTCATTTCTTTTCTTGAAAAATGGTCTAGAGCTTAGGTTAATTCCTTAGCTTCTTACTAATGACTATTACTCTTTTCTTTCATTTCTTTTGTGCTCCTTTTCATTTTGATTCTTTTCCACAAAATTTCCTTTCTCCTCATATTCTTCTTTTTTGTTTTGAAAAAAAAAAAAAATTTAATTTTTATGGTGTTTTTGGCATATGTGAATTTTTTGTTTAAAACCTTTTCTTACAAGTTTTGCACTTATACCCCCCCATGCCTAAGATTTGCAATGTCCTCATTGTGATTTAGGGGTTTTTATTTACTTAATTTATTCCTTAAGACAGATGTTTTTGTGAGTGAATGGGTCAGGATGAATTCTACGGACGATTTCTAATCTCAGATGTAAGCATTTGAGGTGGAGTCGGCTGTCTTAAAGGGTGAACCTTAAGTGCACATTGGTGTTAGAAAAAGGTTTTAGATTTTCAAGAAAAATGACGGGCTGCCTCCCATTAAGCGCTGAGTTTTACGCCATCGGCCGGGCGTAGTAAGCTCAAGGGGAATGGAGGATGAGAGATGATTCAGCCAAATCAGTAGAAGTCACATCAATGAACGGTTTGAGTCTCTGACCGTTTACGATGAAAGGTTCGGAATTGCGGCTGAGTGGATTGATTTCAATTGCTCCATTTCCAAAAACCTGTCGGACTAAATATGGTCCGACCCACTTGGATCTCAGTTTCCCGGGAAGAGTTTGAGTCGGGCATTAAAGAGTAGGACCTTTTGACCAGGATGAAAGATCTTTCTCGAGATATGTTTGTCATGGAAGGCTTTAACCCGCTCCTTGTAGATTCGCGAGTTCTCATACGTGTCTAAGCGTAATTCATCGATCTCGCTGATTTTGAGTTTTCTGTGGGTTCCAGCCATGGAAAGATCTAGATTACAGTTCCGTACTGCCCAATAGGCTTTATGCTCGAGTTCGACGGGAAGGTGACACGCCTTTCCGTACACCAGTCTAAAGGGAGACATGCCTAATTGGGTCTTGTGGGCAGTCCTATAGGCCCACAATGCTTCCGGAAGTCGGGACGACCAGTCCTTCCTGTCAGGACGAACAGTGACTTGCAGGATTTTCTTGATCTCCCGATTTGATAGCTCAGCTAAACCATTTGTTTGGGGGTGGTAAGGAGTAGAGATTCGGTGAGACACCCCAAATTTGGCCATCAGTGACCTAAACTGAGCATTTGTAAAATGGGTCCCCCCATCAGAGATTATAGCGCGGGGGATCCCGAACCTTGAGAAAATGTTTTGATGTATGAACTTAAGAACAATCTTGTGATTGCAGGTTCGGGTCGGTATGGCTTCGATCCATTTGGACACGTAGTCCACAGCAAGCAAAATGTACTCGAAACCATCCGAAACAGGAAAGGGGCCCATAAAATCAATCCCCCAAACATCAAAGATTTCGCATACGAGAATTGGCTGCAAAGGCATCATGTCGCGACGGTTCATGTTGCCCAAAGTCTGGCAACGATTGCATGCCTTGCAGTAACTGTATGCGTCTTTGAAAAGTGTAGGCCAGTAGAAGCCACACTGGAGGACTTTGGATGCAGTTTTATGCCCTGAGAAATGGCCACCGCATGCCTGGTCATGGCAGAAAGAGAGGATATTGCTGATTTCCTCTTCCGGGACACATCTCCGAATAATTTGATCAGCACCTATGCGGAAAAGGTACGGATCTTCCCAAATGTAATACTTGGTATCAGAACGCAATTTGTCTTTCTTGGCCTTCGGCCAATCAGACGGTGTCTGATGAGATGCCATGTAGTTTACTATATCAGCAAATCATGGAAGTCTAGTACCAACAGAAAGCAGGTGCTCGTCAGGAAAATGTTCCGTGATGGGTCCGGAAGGGTTGATGATCTCAGAAGGAAGGCGGGATAGATGGTCGGCTACCACATTCTGCCTTCCCGCCTTGTCGAGAATCTCAAGATCGAATTCTTGTAACAGCAAGATCCAACGGATTAGTCGGGGCTTCGCATCCTTCTTGGCAAGGAGATGCCTTACAGCCGTGTGATCCGAGTAAATGATGACATGGGAACCCAGAAGATACGATCGAAATTTTTCAAGGGCAAATACTACGTCTAGCAGCTCTTTCTCCGTAACTGTATAGTTACGCTGAGCCTCGTCAAGTGTCTTGCTAGCGTAGTAGATGACCACGGGTTTCCCGTCAGCTTTCTGTCCCAGGACCACTCCTACAGCGAAGTCAGACGCATCGCACATGATCTCAAAGGGTTGAGACCAATCAGGGGATTGTAGGATAGGTGCCTGGGTGACTCGGTCGCGCAGGTTTTCAAAGGCGATCGTGCATTCCTTGGAGATTTCGAAGGGTACATCCTTAGAGAGAAGAGAAGTCAAGGGGCACACGATTTTCGAGAAATCTGGAATGAAACGGCGGTAAAAATCGACGTGCCCTAAAAAAGAATGGATGTCCCTGATTGAGCCAGGCATAGTAAGGCGAGAGATCAGATCCACCTTAGCTCGATCCTCCTGGATGCCCTTTTCTGAAATTAGATGTCCTAGGACAATTCCCTCAGGCACCATGAAATGGCTCTTTTCCCAGGAAAGAACCAAATTCACCTCAATGCAACAACTGAGTATCCGGACCAAGTGCTGGAGGCAATCATCAAAAGATTCTCCAAAAACTGAAAAGTCATCCATGAAGACTTCCAGGAAATCACCTACCATATCGGAGAATATGGCAAGCATGCACCGCTGAAAAGTAGCGGGTGCATTGCAAAGACCGAAAGGCATCCTTCGGAAAGCATACGTTCCGAAGGGGCAGGTGAATGTGGTCTTTTCTTGGTCCTCAGGATGGATTGCCACCTGGTTATAACCGGAGTACCCGTTAAGAAAGCAGAAGAACCTATTTCTCGCTAGTTTCTCGAGAATTTGATCAATGAAAGGTGGTGGGAAATGATCCTTCTTTGTGGAGGAATTTAGTCGGCGGTAATCTATACAGACTCCATGCATTGGCTAATCGGTTAGGAATGATTTCTCCGATTTCAGTCGTTATGGTGGTGAGTCCTGCCTTCTTAGGCACAACCTGAATTGGGCTCACCCAACGACTATCGGAGATCGGGTAGATGATCCCGGCATCTAACCACTTGATGATCTCCTTTTTCACGACCTCCTGCAGATTAGGGTTTAAACGTCTCTGCATTTCACGAGAAGGTCGTGCGCCCTCTTCTGAATAGATACGATGAGTACAATAAGAGGGACTTATTCCAGTCAAATCATCGAGAGTCCATCCGATGGCTCTACGATGTTGCTGGAGAACAATAATCAGACGAGATTCCTGTTCGGGATTGAGGTTGGAATTGATAATCACAGGAAGGGTCTGATCAGAACCCAAAAAGATGTATTTCAAGTGAGCAGGAAGAGGCTTTAACTCGAGGACAGGGTTTTCAGCAGCAGCGGGTGATTCAATGTAGACGTGAGGTTCAAGGATAGGAGTTACTGGGTTATGTATGTCTGGATTCGACTCCTCTATTTGCGGGTCAAGATCCTTCTGTGGTTGATGAGGCATAATCGAGTCATTCTGGAAGTGTGATTCATCAACCAAAGTCCTGACGTCACAAATTTGTTCGATGACACCGCAATTAATTCCTTGTTGAGCCTTAAATATATCAATTTTTAGGGTTTGATCTCCAAACTTAAGCTCTATTTAGCCCTCCTCACAGCTGATGTTGGCTCTAGCAGTAGCCAAGAAAGGTCTCCCTAGAATGATTGGTGTATCCCTAGGGTTCTCAGGTGCGTCCATATCTAGGACTATAAAGTCCACAGGGAAATAGAAATCCCGCACTCTTACGATAACATCCTCGAGAATCCCTTTCGGTGACTTTATAGATCGATCTGCTAATTGTAATGTCACCTCGGTTGGTTTTAGCTCAGATTCTTCTAGATGGTCAAGTAAGGATGTGGGTATCAGGTTAATGGATGCACCCAAGTCTAGCAGAGCTCTATCAAATTGGGTACCACCTATCTTGCAGGAAATTAGGGGAGTACCAGGATCTTTTGCCTTGGGTGGGAGTCTACTGAGGATTACAGAGCTGGCTTGCTCTGACAGAACAATTGGGCTCCCTCCCATGGTTCGCAGCTTACGCTGGGGTGTACATATATTCTTTAGAAATCGTGCGTAAGCCGGTACGTGGAGGATTGCATCCATCAAAGGGATGTTTATGTGGACCTGCTCAAAGAGCTTGACCAGGTCCTCCTCAGGGGCCACGGGTTTGGTAGTCTTCTTTCCCTTGGTCAAGGCCTCGGGAAACGGGACCTTGGGTGGTTCTTCTAGGATAGGTCCAGGTTGTGGATTTGGGGTAGGGGTGGGGACGTCCTGGATTACTGTCCTAAGCTTGGGATCACTACCAGGCTTGGAGTGGTTCGGATGAGGTGGGTCTTGGGTTTCCTTACCACTACGGGTCGTTACGGAATTAAGTCCTACCTGGTTTTGGTTGGGATTGGGTAAAATAGGTTGCTGCTGGTATCCTGCAAAGGAAGTGGAGGCCTCTATCCCGTCGGGTGAAGGAACAGAGGGGGCCTGATAAATCATATAGGCATGGCCCGGGTTTGGGTTCATAACGTGCCGCTGGGTTGGCACGTTATTAGGATTAGGCAGAGGTTGGGACGGAAGAGTACCTGGCTGGCGAGAGTTTGCCAACTGGGTCAATTGGTTACGGACCTCTGTAAGTTCGTCCTTGTGTTGTTTTTGGATAGCCGCATTCGTTCTTTGAATGTCAGCCAGGGTCTGAAGGATAAGGGACATTTGATCCTGGTTCGGCCCAGATGGGTAAGTAGGGTTGGGCCGAGGCTGAGGCGGCTGGTAAGGACGAGGAGGTTGTGGGTGGGGTTGGAAGGATGATCTTTGGGTTTGGGAATTTCCCGCCCACTGAAAGTTAGGATGGTTTCGCCATCCAGGGTTATAGGTGTTGGAGAACGGGTCGTTCTGGATGGCGTTGAGGTCCTCGCAGGTCTGAGGAACCTTCAGAGAGTCAAAGAAAGAGGGAATGGAATTCCCCTGGCAGGTGTAGAAGGAATCGGAAGGACCTCCGGGCAAAGATTCGGATGATGGGTCCATCCTAGGAGAAGGTCGATGGAGAATGTTTTGCACAGTTTTCCTTATGGAAGGAGGCTGTGCGAAAGGGTTATGCGCAGAGGTGGCTCGCTGCAAATGCTGAGTCAGCTCGTCCACCTTCTTTTCGATAATTGAGACCTTGTCCAATCGACTGGCCATTAATTCCAGGTCGACTGATGCGGACAGGCCCTGCGTCTCATGTGCTCCCCTAAGATTCGTCGATGCGCGGGTATTCGTCCTGTCGAATAATCCCATGGAGTCATTGTTGATGGAGTTCTCGCACATGTTTTCGAGAATCTCCCACACGGTGTCTTCATGTTGACCCATGATATTTCCTCCGCAGGTTGCATTGACGAAAAGACGGATGTCCTCACGGAGTCCCTGGTAAAAAGATTGGACCTGTTCCCATTTAGGAACTCCGTGATGGGGGCACTTTCTCATGAGATCCTGAAAACGATCCCATGCCTCATGGAGAGGTTCCCCTGTTTGTTGAGTGAAGTGTGTAATCTAATGGCGCAAGGCGTTGGTCCGACCAACAGGGAAGAACTTTTTCAAGAACTCAGACCGAAGTTCTTCCCAATTGTTGATCGGCCGGGTTTGAGTTTGGTACCAATGGGCGGCCTTGTCCATAAGAGAAAAGGAGAACATCTTCATGAGAAGAATATCCCGATTTTGTGCATCTGACCCAAAAGTTTGGGCCAAATGCTTTAACTGTTTGATATGCTGGAAGGGGTCTTCGGAATTAAGCCCATGGAATTTAGGTATAGCATGAATCATGTTGGGCTTCAATTCAGAATCAGGTCCTCCAGTCGGGATTCTGACTCGAGGCTCGATGGCTACCGCAGCAGGGTTATAATGGTCCCGCATCATGGGACGCTGTGGTGGATGCACAAAGTTTTGGAAGAGGTCGTTGAGTTGCTGGAGCTGGTGCTCCAGATTGTTTTCTTCCTCAACTGGCTGAGCCATGCTAGAAGAAGAGTTTGATTCAGAATCAGAAGAGAGAATGATGGGGGTAGGCTGCTGTTCAAGCACGGGAATCAAGGCTGGGCCTTGACGAGAGTGAATCTTTAAAGGAGATCTTAAGGGTGGTCTTAAGGATCTCCTACCGTTCATGCACCAATGGAGTGGAAGAGTTCAGAAGGTGCTGGACCCAATCGAGACACCCAAAAATGTGTTGGGTGACTATAGAGGTGCGGGGCAGATGGACCCCTTGATCAGAAAGATCGTCCACCTGAGAATTACCTGGGCAGCCAGAGAGGGTGAGTCCCGCGAAGACCCCTACACGGTAGAGCGTCCCCATGGGTTACAGGGTTTCCCCCACCCGACCTCTCTTGTCATTGCGGGTCCAGGTAGACTAGAATGGGGATCTTGACCTCTTAAGTCTACCTTTTTTAATTCAAGAGCAAGGTGCTTAGGTTTCACTTGAACTTCTTAGGTGTTTTGAGTGCAAAGTGACCTAAGTTGAAGGTTGGTTGACCCAAGTGGTCAACTTTACCTGCTAGTTCTGCTTATTAGGTCTTGTCTTTTAGGGTTCAAGTGTTTAAAGAGCCAATCTTATTTTAGGGTTTCTTTGGATAAGTATTTTCAGACAATAGCTTGGGCACACTTCTTTTAGGGTTTCTCAGTTCTTGTTTAAGAAGTGTGTCTCTAAATCCCTAATGTTTGAATCTTATATTGGCTCTACTTGGTCCAGTTAGTTCTTTGTTGGGTAGTTAGGGCTCAGGCAAGAAGGTGTTAGCCCTTAACTACCCTTAATAGTGTGCAGGAATAATGGGTTGAAAACATGCAACTTTTGATGGTTTACTAAGTATAGAAGACAGGTTAGACCTATATTGCTTGTTCTTTTCTTTTCTTCCTCTTTAGAATTTAGGGATTGAGAGGATAGAATTTTACCTGTCCTTGGAGTGGTTGTCGTGCGGTTGCTTGTCTTCTCGATTTTCCTGTATCTGCACAAAAGAGGAGAGATTGTTAGAAATTTAAAAATAGGAATTTGATTACCTCTAGAATAGCCGTTGCTCCCCGGCAACGGCTCCAAAAACTGGCTCGCTACTCGACTGGTAGTAGTAATATCTCGTTGTAATATAGTGCAGAGGAGCGGTTACCAGTTTGATATAATTTATTACTCGGCAAAATAAAAGTTCTTCCCGAGGTCGAACTCAGGGAGCAAGTCGTATTTCTAGAGATATACATGTTCTATTACAAAAATAAAGAGAGAGAGAGAGAGAGAGATGAAAGTTTGGCTTCTTCTTCTTCTCTTCTTTCTTCCTCTTTGTCATCTCTTCTCTTTGGCTCTTGAGTCTTCTTCCTTTTGTTCTTCCTGTTTTTCTTCTTGTTCTTTTCTTGCTTCTCTTCTTCTGATTTTTCTTGGTTGGACGATCCTGTCCTTCTCTTCTCTTTGGCTTTTGTTCTTCCTGTTCTTCTTCTTCTTCTTTTCTTGCTTGAGATCTTCCTCTCGTGCTCTTCTTCTTCTTGCTTATTGCTTCTCTTCTTCTTTTCTTCTTCTTCTTTGTCTTCACCTGTCTTCAGGACGTCATCTGATTTTCCAATCAGACAACTTAACCCGCGGATGCTACAGTGTTGCTTCGGTTCTTCTTCTTCCGCAGTCTTTCTTCTTTTTCTTCTTCCTCTTCTCCCGCAGTCCTTCTTCTTCTTCCCCTGTGCCTGCACGCTCAAGAGTTCAGCATCAGAGGGCAAAACCTACTCTACCCCCCCCCCCCCCCCCGCGTCTCTCTCTCTCTCAGAATTCGCTCTTAGGACAGCTCTCCCAGAGAAACCGAGTAATCGGGTACGCGGGTCGCGCCCGGGTCCAGGCCCACCGGCGTGCGGTGGTGGGCAAGGAGTGCAGGTCGGGCTTAGTCGGGTTGGGCCAAGTCCGCGAGGCGTGAGCGCGGACGAGGCCAGGTAGTCGGGCAGGTGAAGGGGACCTCACCCCGTGAACTGAGGCGAACAGCTTAAGGCACTTTTTGCCTTTAAGCGCCCGTTCGCCTCAGTGGCTTTCCGAGGTGGGACTAAATGTCCCACCCCAATTTGGATGCCTGCGCGGAGGAAGCAGCGGCAGTCGAGGCGAAGCGCGAGGGCTTCGCGCGAGGGCTTCGCCTCAACTGCAGCCTGGCACTTAGCGAAGACACCTCGCACTGCCTGGGAGCGTGACCTGGGCGTGGCGCACCTGGGGTAGCAGGTGAAGAAGCTGCTTCGCTTCAACAATGGCGGCGGCGAGCGCAAGTACCTGCCCACAGAGAAACGGCCTCTCGGCCTAATCAGAAACGCGGAGGACCTTCGCCGTGGCACGGCGAAGGTGGTCGGGGGGTCTGCAGGCGGCGGGGCGGAGCCTAAGGGCCGCCCTAGGTCAAACTGCAGGTTGGGAGATGGGTTTGTTCGGTGGAGTTGCAGAGGGTGATGTGGGGGAAGTGGAAGGGCGGAGGTTGATCAGGGTGAGGAGGCGGAGGTTCTGCGGTGGTCGGCGAGCCATGTGGGTTGCTGGAGTGATGGGAGCGGGTCGCCGGAGCAGGGGCCGGAGGTGGAGAAGGTGAGGGCGATTGGTCGGATCGGGGGCGACAGTAAAGATGTAAAGTGAGGAAAAGGAAGAGGGGAGGAAAAGGAGGAGTTCTACCTACTTAGCAGGACGAGGAGGGGTCGGAGCAGGCGACAGTCGTATCGACTGTCGCCAGAGAAGAAACTGCCCAGAGGAAGGAGCGACGGCGAGGAAAGGGCTGGAGAGGCGCGCGCTGGGTGCGGCGCGGCGCGGGAAGAGCGAGGGAGGGCAACCCTGCAACTGGTAGTGCGGCAGAGCGACGAGGAGGAGGAGGAGGGGCCGCCGGAGCAAAGGGGGCGTCTGTCGGAGTGGGAAGAGAGGAATTGAGGGGGTATCTCCGTCAGATCCAAGCTGAGAAGAAAGGCGGAGCGACGGGGGTATTTATAGGGGTAGTAATAGAGAGGAGGGCGGAGGGAGACGACGTGTCTCCCTCGCCGGAGGTCGCCGGAGGACGGATACCCATACCGTCCGTGTGTTCGCACGGGCGGTATGGGTGGTGGCAGAGCTCAGGGGGGTGCTCCTGCGGTGGCTGACGACGTAGGGCACCCCCATTTGACCTGGCAGGCCCTCCCCCTTACCCTGCGC
Source organism: Thalassia testudinum (assembly GCA_037157565.1). Lineage (NCBI taxonomy): Eukaryota > Viridiplantae > Streptophyta > Magnoliopsida > Alismatales > Hydrocharitaceae > Thalassia > Thalassia testudinum. Next base: position 2,142,676 of record JAZHRO010000038.1, read on the forward strand.
GGCGCCATGCTCCGCGCAAGGTCGCCGGAGCATGGTGCTGCTCAGGTTTTGCAGGAGGGACCTAAATGCAAAGAATGAAGGAGAGTTAGGGGCCAAAATGTGAGGGTTCAAAAGTTGAGGGCATAAAAGTAAATATATGAGGACCAAAGTGTAAAGTTGGTCAAGAAGGTTTCCTCTTAGGCTCAAGTTTTTATACATGACTAATTGGGACCTAAGGATTATGATGGTGAGTTTTATTTCCAGATTAAACCTTGTTTGATCGGTCAATTTATGCAAAAACCCAAATTAAGTTGTTTATTGGGCATGGTTCTCAATGTAGGTCAAAATGGGTTCTTAAGGCCAAATTGAAGGTTCTAAACCCTAGGGGTTATTTTTCTATGAATTTTAGAGGGTTTAGTTGATTTTTTATCTGCCTCAAACCTCGTGCATTTAAGTGGGTTTGTTTTTAGGGTTACAGGATGTCATTTAATTCCTTAGAGTTGTTGTAGCCCTTGTTGAGTCATTTCATCCCACTTTTCTTCTTATTAGGTTGCTTTGACCTATGTTTGGACCCTAATTTACCCTGTTTTCAGATTGGATTGGTGAAATTGCATTTTTACCCCTCAGTTTCTATTTTCTTTGTAAACTCAGAATCTCTCTGAGCCAAGCCTTTCTAAGGTTATGTAGGAGCTTTTTCTTGCAAATCAGGTTTAAATGGTGCTAGTTTAGGGTTTGTGACGAGGTTCTCATCACCCCCCCTCCTATCTCCTCTCCACTCCACACACCAGCCACCACCACCACTTTCAGTGTTGTGTGAGGGAGAGCGAGAGGGGGGCGAGCAGAGGAGAGCGCAAGAGGAGGAGAAGGCCGAGGTCGGAGGAGCTTCGGTGGAAGCTCGGTGGAGCTCGCACGACCGCTGCGGGTGCATGCGGGAGGAGGAGAGAGTTCAGGGAGGTAGCCTCCCGGCCCTCTGCAGCGGCTAGAGCTGCGGCGACACGAGGCGGAACAAGAGGAGAGCATTGGAAGGAGTTCCTGATACTGAAAGTTTTCCAGTATCAGACGTCTAGAGTGGAGTCCAGACGGTTGACGGGGTACTTGGACGTCTGGAGCTAAGGCCAGACGTCTGAAAGCTCATTTATCGCAAAGGTACGTATCTCGCTACGCCATGCATATCGCAGCGTAGGGGTATATGTCGGCTAATCCGTGCCTGTGACGTTGTACGCAGGTGCAGCCTTGGGAAGGAGCGCGGAACACTTTCCCATGCGCTTTTAGACATCTGATCAGATCACCAGACGTCCGGAGGTGCGTCTAGACGACCGGAGGCATTGTCCGACGTCTGGAATTGCCTTTAGACGATTGCAGAGAAGGCCTGGACGTCTGAGGATACTGTAAGGACTTAAGGTAAGGATCTGGCACCTTTTAAGATGTCTGGGAGTATCCTCAGATGTCTGATTTTGAACAGTAGGCACGTTTTTGACCCATTTGGGGTCTGATCGGGGTACATGATGAGAACCTCGTCACAAACCCTAAACCAGCACCATTTAACCCTAATTTGCAAGAAAAATCTCCTACATAACCCTAGAAAGACTTGGCTCAGAGAAATTCTGAGTTTGCAAAGAAAATAGAAACTAAGGGGTAAAAATGCAATTTCACCAATCCAATCTGAAAACAGGGTGGCTCAGGGTCCAAACATAGGTCAAAATAACCTAATGAGAAGAAAAGTGGGATGAGATGACTCAACAAGGGCTACAGCAACTTCGAAGAATTAAATGACATCCTGTAACCCTAAAAACAAACCCACTTATAAGAACCCCTAAATCACAATGAGGACATTGCAAATCCTAACCATGGGGGGGTATAAGTGCAAAACTTGTAAGAAAAGGTTTTAAACAAAAAAATTCACATATGCCAAAAACACCATAAAAATTAAAAATTTTTCAAAATAAAAAGAAGAATAAGAGGAGAAAGGAAGTTTTGTGGAAAAGAAACAAAAGGAAAAGGAGCACAAAAAATGAAAGAAAAGAGTAATAGTCATTAGTAAGAAGCTAAGGAATTGACCTAAGCTCTAGACCATTTTTCAAGAAAAGAAATGAAAAGTGAATGGTAAGATTAGTAAGAACGCAAACCTTAGGCATTCCTAATAGACTCTTAGTACCCATTAAGATCTAGACAATCCTCAAGAGGTTGAGGAAAATGAAAAGCTTAAGTACTAGGTCCAAGGCTTAGGGAGTATTTGACCTCGCTAACTAACTTCTGGTTTACGGGACTTAATAACCTAAGCACCCCAACCCCACACACAGCCTGGTTCAGTAAGCATAAAAATTCAAAATCACACAGAAGCGTCGCAAAAATTCTGAAAATACACCTAGAATAGGAGCGGCCGATCAACACAAGTTGATTTGGACGAGTTCCCAACGCGGAGAGGCGGGAAATCCCCTCAAAGATGCGTAACAAAATATCATCTCCTCGGTGCTTGTCTCTTAGGATATTCACATATCCTACTGGGGGCATGTAAGCACCCTGCTGGTTCAGATTCCATGGATGGCATTATCACGAAGTGTCAACTGCCAGGGTCTGAATTCGGCCACGGAATACCATGGATGGGATTATCTCGAAATCTCAATAGCCAGGGTTCTGGGGGTTGCCATGGGCAGTGCTATCCCGAAGCATCGATCGCCAGGAACCCTTGAGGATTGATGATGGGGGCAATGAATCTGATACAGACCGTGTTGAAAAGCCAATCCTAGGCTAGAACTAAAAAGAAAAAGAGAGAGAAAAACTCTCCAAACAAAAATACTTTCTACTTCTCTCTCTCTTACAAAACGCACTGCGAACTGAACCAGGGCAAAAATCATTTCAAGCACGGGGTGCTTTAACCACAAAGTCCAATAAACCTTAGGTTAGTTCTTGTGGGTCTTAAAAACCTCTGCCAAAGACTGAGGCTAAGGCTAGACAGATCTGGATCTTGGTTGGTACTAGAAGTACCTTTTAAGCCTATGGTCAGCATTCTAACCTAATCTAGGTTCAAATGAAAAGGCACTTATCTGAAGTTGTTAAGAATATCATGGTCTAGACCAAAGGTTAAAACCTTAGGTTTTTGCTAAGGGACTAGCAAAAGCTAGGCATGAGGGTGTGATGAGAACCTCGTCACAAACCCTAAACCAGCACCATTTAACCCTAATTTGCAAGAAAAAGCTCCTACATAACCCTAGAAAGACTTGGCTCAGAGAAATTCTGAGTTTGCAAAGAAAACAGAAACTAAGGGATAAAAATGCAATTTCACCAATCCAATCTGAAAACAGGGTGGCTCAGGGTCCAAACATAGGTCAAAACAACCTAATGAGAAGAAAAGTGGGATGAGATGACTCAACAAGGGCTACACCAACTTCGAAGAATTAAATGACATCCTGTAACCCTAAAAACAAACCCACTTAAATACATGAGGTTTGAGGTAGAGAAAAAATCAACTAAACCCTCTAAAATTCATAGAAAAATAATCTCTAGGGTTTAGAACCTTCAATTTGGCCTTAGGAACCCATTTTGACCTACATTGAGAACCATGCCCAATTAACTTAATTTAGGTTTTTACGTAAATTGATTGGTCAAACAAGGTTTAATCTAGAAATAAAATTCACCATCAGAATCCTTAGGTCCTAATTAGTCTTGTATAAAAACTTGAGCCTAAGAAGAAACCTTCTTGACCAACTTTACACTTTGGTCCTCATATATTTACTTTTTGACCCTCAACTTTTGATCCCTCACAATTTGGCCCCTAACTCTTCTTCGTTCTTTGCGTTTAGGTCCCTCCTGCAAAACCTGAGCAGCACCATGCTCCGGCGACCTTGCGCAGAGCATGGCGCCGCGTAGGGTGAGGGAGGTGGCCTGCCAAGTCAAACGGGGGTGCTCTGCGTCGTCAGCCGTCGCAAGAGCACCCCCATGAGCACTGCAACCACCCATACCGGCCGTGCGAACGCACGGATGGTATGGAAATCCTTCCTCCGGCGTCCTCCGGCGAGGGAGACATGTCGTCTCCCTCCGCCCTCCTCTCTGGTTCTGCCCCTATAAATACCCCCGTCGCTCCGCCGTTCTTCCCAGCTCGGATCTAACGGAGATACCCCCTCACTTCCTCTCTTCCCACTCCGACAGACGCCCCCTTGCTCCGGCGGCTTCTCCTCCTCCTCGTCGCTCTGCCGCACTACCAGCAGCAGGGTTGCCTTCCCTTGCTCTTCCCGCGCCGCGCCGCACCCAGCGCGTGCTTCTCCGGCCCTCTCCTCGCCGTCGCCCCTTCCTCTGGGCAGTTCTTCTCCGGCGACAGTCGATACGACTGTCGCCTGCTCCGGCCCCTCCTCGTCCTCCTAAGTAGGTATAACTTCTCCTCTTCCTCCCCTCTTTCTTTTCCTCACTGTAAACTCTTACTGTCGCCCTCGATTTCGCCCAATCATCCTCACCTTCCCCACCTCCGGCCAAACTCCGGCGAACCGCTCCCGTCACTCCAGCACCCCACACGGCTCGCCGACCTGCACATAACCTCCGCCTCCTCACCCTGATCCATTTCCGCCCTTCCACTTCCTACCAATCGCCCTCTGCAAACCCACCGACCAAACCCATCTCCCAACCTGCAGTTTGACCTAGGGCGGCCCTTAGGTTCCGCCCCGCCACCTGTAGACCCCCCGACCACCTTCGCCGTGTCACGGCGAAGGTCCTCCACATATCTGATTAGGCCGAGAGGCCGTGCTTTTGTGGACAGGGGTTGCACTCGCCGCCGCCATTGCTGAGCGAAGAAGCTTCTTTGACCTGCTGCTCCAGGCGTGCCACGCCCAGATCCGACTCCCAGGCTATGCGGGGTATCTTCACGAAGTGCCAGGCTGCAGTTGGGGCGAAGCCCTCGCGCGAAGCCTCGACTACCGCTGCTTCCTCTGCGCAGGCGCCCAAATTGGGGTGGGACATTTAGTCCCACCTCGGAAACTCACTGAGGCGAGCGGGTGCTTAAAGGCAAAAAGTGCCTTAAGCTGTTCGCCTCAGATCACGGGGTGAGGTCCCCTTCACCCGCCCGATTACCCGGCCTCGTTCGCGCTCACACCCCGCGGACCTGGCCCGACCCGACTAAGCCCGACCTGCACTCCTCGCCCACCACCGCACGCCGGTGGGCCTGGACCCGGGCGCGACCCGCGTACCCGATTACCCTGTTGCTCTGGGAGAGCTTTCCTAAGAGCGAATTCTGAGAGAGAGAGACGCGAGGGGAGGGTAGAGTAGGTTTTGCCCTCTGACTCTGAACCCTTGAGCGTGCAGGCACAGGTGAAGAAGAAGAAGAAGGAGGAGGAGGAGGACTGCGGAAGAAGAAGGAAGCTACGAGACACTGTAGCAGCAGTGGTTTAAGTCGTCTGATTGGAAAATCAGACGACGTCCTGAAGGCAAAGAAGAAGAAGGAAGGCAAGGCAGAGGAAAGAGGAGAACACAGAGAGGCCAAGTGAAGACTCTGCAAAGATCAGAAGAAGAAAGAAGAAGAGAAGCAAGAAAAGAAGAAGAAGAAGAGCACGAGAAGAAGATCTGAAGAAAGAAAAAGAAGATAAAAAGAAGAGAAGGATAGGATCGTCCAACCAAGAAGAAGAGCACGAGAAGAAGATCTGAAGAAAGAAAAAGAAGAAACAAAGAAGAAGAAGAACAAAAGATTCAAGAGCCAAAGAGGAGAAGACAAAGAGGAAGAAAGAAGAGAAGAAGAAGAAGCCAAATTTTCATCTCTCTCTCTCTCTCTTTATTTTTGTAATAAGAACTTTGTACCCCTAGAATACGACTTGCTCCCTGAGTTCGACCTCGGGAGAACTTTATTTTCCGAGTAAAAAAAATATATTTGAAATGACGGCAATAACTAGCTATACTACAACGCTATAACAAAACCTAGTCATAAGTTATATCGCCGCCCGTTTCAGTCCATTTTACGCAAACGAAATACCTGTATTTTCCTCGCGAGTTTTTCTACGTACCAAAGTCCTTTGTATACTGTTTTGAACTCACCTTTTGTGATGTATTCCCTGGTATAGGGTTTGAGCCTGCTGCGTGTTTAGGGCTCGCAGAGACGCTTGGGTTTGCGGTTCGAGCCCTTATTACTCCCTTGTTGCCTGGTAGAGTGGTTATTTCTGTTAATAATATTCAAATAAGAATGTGATTGTGGAAATAGCCGAATGGAACCCTAGGATGTGGCATGAACCCTAGGATAGAGAAATGAATGAACCATTTGTGCTATATAATGTACTTGCATGCATGATTGAGATAAACTGCTAGCAAATGCCTGTATTATAATTGTGAGTTTCCTGTTAGAATATGAGCTGCCTGTAATTAATGAACAATTACCTGTGAAATCACCAATTGCATATATCGAATTATGTAAACACGAGCTACCTGTATATGCATGAGAGATAAATTGTGAATGGTGAAATCTAGATCCGAATAAATGAGGTGAACATGAGCATGAACCCTACGGGGAATTAGGAGTAGAACTCTTGTGGAAGGATGGAACCCTGAAATGTAAACGGGAAGTGTGCTGACCCTTGAGTACATGGTACCAAGGAGAGCAACTGTCCCCTTTTTGTGTAGAGCGGAGCTAACCTCCCTTGGGTTGAGACCCGGGGTTAGGATTGGCCACTCTACACCGATTCCTGTTAGCCCTCATGTACGCGGTACCGAGGCGAGCTACTAGTGTAGGGAGAAAGCTAGCCACCCCACGGGACCTAGGGTTCAGCAAGCTACCCTACACCGACTTGTTAGACCCTATAGGCAAACCGAGGTAGTCAGACGAGGGTCCGCGGATTGTGGAGGAGCGAGACCCCTGTTTGGTTCTGAGGGGCGAGACCCCTGTTCTGAGAGGGCAAGGCCCTATACTATTCCGTGCTATACTTTGGGTGTACTTGCTAGCGGAAACGACTAACCGCATGTCAGTGCGGGGTAGCTACCCGTGCACCTATCACGCGTGCCGTAGTCACCGCTCCATCTTGACAGTGACCTCGGGGTGGTTAACTGGGTGTAGGACTACCACGGGGGACTCTCCCGGCCAGGAGAGCACCACGTGTACCTTCTACTCTACGAAAAAGACTGCAATCAAGATCATTCTCACGAGGAACATGCAAGATCAAGAATATCTGGATGTTTGAGAGAAATTGGTGAAACGGAAATACATATAAAATAGATAAATAGAAATAAGAATCAAACCTGTTGCTTTTTACTATTTTTAGATAATATAGATACTACTTTACTCAGCATTCGCTGACTCGGTCTTTTCATAATACTGTTCAGGATCAGGAGTTGAGCAGCCCATGCTTCCGGTTGCAGAGGGTGCTGGGCCTAGTCAAGCCTAGCCATAGTTTTTCAGCACTTCCTTTTCGTTCCTTTATTGTTGTAGTAAGTATTGGACCTTTAGTTACTGTTTGTCTCTACTGTTTACTTCCGTTTTTCGTTGTTTTTATTGTTGTGGTGGTATGTACTGAAACAACAGATTTACTTTCCTTTACTGCTTTTTACATTTCTTCTGCTTAGTTATATTGCATATGTGAATGTGGTTTGCTTTCCTGCTTTTGGTTACTTCTTGCTGGATGACTGGGTCATGGGATTAGTCGAGGCGAGCCGGACTCGGGTCCTGTAGGGATTCGGGAATCGGGTCGTAACAGCGTTGATTCACTTCTGGTGGAAAGGCAAGCTCAAAGTTCCCTGGAGGGCTCGGTGGCGCTACAACCAGGCCATTTCCCACATGAACCACCACATGTCGTTGCATTACATTCACCCTCGTGTGAATAGCTTGGCGAACTTTATTGCCTCTTCGGCAAAAGGGTCTTGGAGTTTCATCAATTTGGACCGTCTTGACCCATAGCTAAAGGTATTATTAGGCTGGACAAAATTCACTTCCTTTATGTCATTGGGTGACTTTTGGTGTGCCCTGCTCTCTTTTCTCTCATGTTGTTGGTTTTTGTACTTAGCAACGAGTTGTGTTCCTCTTTTTGTGTAGCTGGCTGGTTTTGGCCTAGTCCTCCCGCCATTATTTGTTGCCTCTAGGGAGAGGGGGGTGAATAAAATCTACTCCCGTTTTTATTTAAAAAATAATAATAATACCTTTCATATTCAAATTCTTCCATTGCATGCTATAAGTACTAATTTCAAGCCACTCGAGAGGTTGTAGTTGTGGATCCTCTAGATGCTAATTTACTTGAGGGTTTATAAAATTAGTGTTTAAAAAAGTAAAATTAGTGTTAACTTTCATGTTTGTTTACTTGTAGGATAATATTAACATCAGCTTCTATTTACTTGAATTAGTGTTAAGCTGTTGTGTTAACTCTTGTAGTGTTTACTTAGACTTGTGTTAACAACAATTTTTAAGGAATAAAGTTTGGGTGTAAATGAGTTACGAAGTTAACACCTATTTTACTAACACATCTCAGAACTGGTGCTAGCAAAACCAATGTTAAGGGCCCTTAACTTGAGTTTTCACCATTCGGGTTAAACCCTCTTTTAGAGGGTTAACTTGCCAAGTAAACTAGCCCTAAATTGAGTTTCTCCTAAGAATGCATGGATTCGATAATTGATTCATGTAGCAGATTATCCAAACCACATCTAGTATCATTTATCCTCCTTGAATATGATCCTCTATGTATTGTTGATTGTAAGAATGTTTGCAAGCAAAAGGTTACTTATAATTTACAAAACCTGACTTGCAAGTTATAAAGCTAACTTGTAATTTCTAGAGTGATGTTTTTATAAATTCTTCATTAAGATGCCCATCAAAGCAATTCCACTTTTTCAAAAGAATTTTAGATGCATCATATTCTAAAAATAGACTTTCAATCACTATGGTTAGATTTGTTATATGAAAACCAATATTTATTCAAATATGTTATTTGACAACCTTTAAAGAAGATTGTCATCGAAACTTATGTCGAAAATATATGATAGAATTAAATGATTTTTTGATATGTTATCGAATCTTTTAAATCATTTAGATTTCTAAATCAACATGCATTGAGTTATTCTATTTGACCAAATACATAACCCTAATTGTACTAAAAGATAGAATTCACTTAACTAGAAAATAATTAAATTCTTTTATTTATATAATATGTAAAAGATCACAAATAATTCTCTCATAACATACAAAAGTCAACACTATATATGTACATACGTAAGCCTATTTATATTTTTATTAAATTAGAATCCTTATTATCTTGAGCAAGGGTCAACTGGCTTAACCCACTTTACATTTATCGTGCTTATAAAGCAATTGTGTTGACCTAAATCAAATCATTCAAATCAAAACTAAGTTGAGTCCATCGAGCTTAAGTTTTTTTTTCATGATTCTATATGACAACCTTTTGGGTGTAGGTCAGTATTTAGCGAGAATCTTAGATTCTTGAAAAAGCTTATATGAATACGATATTGCAAACTAAGTTTTTGAGTTTCGGGGTAGAAATTTTGGGTGATATTTTGGGTTTCTCCCCCACCGTTGTGTCACGTTCTTTTCAATGGCACTCAACTTTTGGTCTGAAATTTTCCTTTTCTTTCCTTCTTTCTCTTTATTTTTTTTATTTTTCTTTTTCATCCCCCCATCTCCTTGAAACCCAACGCCCATGTGCCGAAGAGGAGATACCCTCTACATTTTCAATGCACACCAAGTTGGATCCATAATTTCTAACCCAACATTTTCTACCGCCAACTCTTTTTATTTGTAAGTTTTAATATAAAAATTATTATAATCACCTTCATTATAACAATTATTCCAAAAACCTACCAAGGTAGAACTTGAAGATCTGGACATATCATTGGCCACATGGCCCACATGAAGATCAAGGGTTGGGTACTAGTTGTCTTCCAAAGGTGAGCTTGCCACCAATTACTTATGAACTTAAGCTCGTCAATCGACCTATTAGACTCCTTTACATAATCTCCAATTAGAATACCTTAAATCATGATGTGATTTTAAATTTTGATTGCTCAACTTGGGTAAAACTTCCACTGAGGCCAGCAATTCCATCGATGGAGCTATGCCCGTAGGATATTTAAGTTAAACCCCACAGCTCTAAAACGGCACGTATTTGATTACAATTTTTGCGATATTATACCTGCAACTCACAAGTTTTATATGTAGGGTATCTATGCCAATGATCAGGATCCAACTTTGAAGATAGAGCTTCGCTCTCCAACACATACATATATTTGGATGGTACGTACATACACAAAATCAATAATCATCATTTATTTGTAATAGTAATAGAAGAGATTTGAACAAATTGAACAAAGGTATAACACGCTCAATTAATTTAATGCATTTCTCAACGTAATGAATCAAGTCAAAATAGGTAAAAATATTAATCTAGCGTCCATCTATTGGACTCAGGACCAGAGTTCGTGTCTGGGTTCTCGAATCAGTGGCCATCTCCAGAGGTGGGAACAGAAGGCCCACTCTCTTCTGGGATGCCTACAGCATCGATGACTCCATGGCCGACTCCAGGATTGGAACCCTCTAGCTTCATTCCTCCAAGAATGCCCGAAGCATCGATGACTCCATGTCCCGCTCCAGGACTTGGGCCTTCTGATTTCATTCCTCTAATAATATCAGCATCATCCATTAATTTGTGTCCCATGCTAGGACTTGGGCCAGCAAGCTTCATTCCTCCAAGAATGCCTGAAGCATCGATGACTCCATGTCCCGCTCCAGGACTTGGGCCTTCTGGCTTCATTCCTCTAATAATATCAACATCATCCATTAATCTGTGTCCTATGCCAGGACTTGGGCCAGCAGTCTTGATTCCTCCAAGAATGCTCGAAGCATCGATGACTCGATGTCCCGCTCCTGGACTTGGGCCTTCTGGCTTCCTTTCTCCTAGAATATTAACTCCTACGACGTCCGTGAGCCCTTCACTATCTTCCATGATGGAGGGCTTGAGAGTACCCCAATGGGCACCCAACCTTCTTGTTGCCATCACGGAAACAACTAATTCACTGCCTACCAAGAAAAGCACGATAAGCTCAAGAAGAAACCTTCCCATCTCTCTCTCTCTCTCTCTTTTACCTTCTCTCTCTAACGCTGGTGTTGCCCTGAAGTGGCTTGGATCTCAGGTATTAATAAGTTCGCTTACTTTGGATAACTATCGAGCTTCCCCCCGTACAATATATATAGCTTCTCATCGTCTGAAGTTGTGGAAGATCGTTGTTGGCAGGCGCTTGAACTGTATGGCGGAATCCAAAATGGAATCCGACCCTCACCTTTTAATAAAATTAAAACGTGATGTCGCATGCAGGAAACATCCAGGAGAGACATTAACAGACGATGGACTTTCGTTTGAGACGCCAATTGGCATCCGATTCGGCCATCTCATGACGTGAAGGCCCTTTTTGGTGATGAGTCCCAAGAGGATTTTTCAATTGTGGGATTTCTATCGAGATTTTTTTAATCACTTTAACACATATTTCTACGTAATTAATTTAAATTATTTCAATCAACTTATAATAATTTTTACTTTCACTCCTATTATTAAAAAATATATAATACATCGTCTACTTTCATTTTTAATATTAAATAAATATACATTAATATTCTCTACTTCATGATATCATTAATATTAAATATCTCACACTTATTCTATTAAATAAAAATATACTGACATCGTATCATTACATCAATTATTTTATTTTCTACTTCATTCTTTCCTTATTTTACCATCTAAATAAATATTTATCTCTACTTATTTCATTTTTACTTATTCCTATAATATTTTACCTCCACTCTAGACGAGCTTGAAGAGAGCAATACGTGCTTACATGAAACCAAGCAATTAGTCAAGCAGGCCCATATTTTGAAGCCTTAGTCCAGAGTAGGGATGCCTATTCTCCAACGAAGAACCAACATGACCCGACCTGATTTGGTTGGGTAAAATCCACTCCATTTAATATTTAGGTAGGTTCGGGTTTTTGGATGCAAATCCAATCGTGTTTGAGTTAAGGTGTGGGGAAAGATATCCTTGAACCTGTATACTCGATATAGATATATTATATATACAAGGCTCTAAACATTTCAAATGTTCTACGACTGCCAAGACTCCTAACTCTAGAAATTGCAAATGTCCAAAAACTCCCAACTTCCTACATTCGGCAACTCATGTGACCAAGCAGCTTGAAAGTGGTCATGAACTCACTTCTCTCAGACTTTCAATTTTTCAAATTGCATCTCAACATCAAATTTTATCTCAAGTAATGTTGCAGCGTGATGTTTCCTATCCTTTCCCGTCTCTTCTGTAGCATCCAAATTCCATCTCAAGTCTCAACGTTAAGACTTGCTCTCCTCTCTCATGTGATTATCTCCACCACGAGATTTTCGTCTGACTCCAAATTTCATCTCAACATCCGGATAGAACTTCTCTACTATCCCATGCGATTACTTTTTATTATAAAATATGAAATATGTTTAGAATATTAGTATTTTCTTTTTTCTTAATGATAATTTTTTATTTTACATATCCTCAAAAAATTGATTGTGTTCGATAAATTTTGATATTAAAATATGCTTTTGTTCTTATGGTATTTTAAAATGATAGTACAATATATTAGTCAACATGTTAATACATACATGTTAATTAAATGGGTATCCATTCATCTAATAGGTATGAGATAGATTTTCCCTAATTCTATTTAAAGTAGATATAAAAGATAAATTTATAAATGAGAATAACTTGATAATAACAAAATTCAATCCGTTGACATCCCGTACTTCAGCTAAGATTCCCTCTCTTTCTTTCGATTAAGATTTTATCTTGGACCCGATATTTCAACTTCTTGGAGAATTTTAGACACATCCATAATTTTGCCTCGCTGGATAATCGGCTCAAATATGCTATTTTTTAATTTTAGCTTAAGACAACGCTTGATACCCAAGTCAAAGACTTGGACGAACGTCCTCTTCTTCCAAAATAAATATCGAGATCGGACGTAACTAATGACAAAGTGTCTATATTGTAGGAATCCCCTCTTGAAAACTTTTATTACATCTTAATTTTGAGTAAAATTTCTCTTTTGGTCTTAGCTGAGATTGAAAAAAACCAATCAAGTGGTTATTTCGCAAGATGCACCTTTCCCTTCTGTTAAAATGACTTTCTTTGCAAGGTGATATAAATTTACCGCTCTTTTTATTTCATCAAATGAGGTATAATGTATAATCAACTAAACGGCAATCTCATCTTATTTTCTAAAAAAATTATCATATATTTTAAACTTATTTCTTAATTTCTTACTTATATATTCTAATTCAGATGAAAAGAATTATTTGTCACTTATTTATTCTTTATATTTTATATGTAATTTTTTTATCTCCCTAACCAATTCATCCTCTTAAGCTTTTGAAAAGTGGAATTTTAGCTGCAATGTATAGATTATTACACTTCTTACGTGGTCCACTGTGAGTTGGACTATCTATGATTTCCTTACAAGGGTTTTATCTAAAATCTCATGTTCTCTTCTAACAGAATCATCCAATAATGGACACTAGTTGAGCCCTATCTCTAACTTTTCCCCAATCTTGTAATTGCCCTCAAATGTAGAATTAGTGCATGATGAGAACCTCATCATGAGCCATAACTAGCTCATTTTGACCCAATACAAAGGATAAAAGCTCCTACATATCTCAAGGAAAGGCTTAACTCAGAGAATTCTGAGTTTGAGAAGAAAACCAGTCATAAGGGGTAAAAGTGCAATTTTACCAGTATAATCTGCATACAGGGTAATTCAGGGCCCAAACACAGGTCAAAACAGCTTAATAAGAATAAAAGTGGGATGAGATGATCTAGCAAGGGCTACAGCACTTCCAAGGAACCAAATGATAATCTGTAACCCTAAAACAACCCACTTCAATTCACAAGGTTCGAGGCAAAGTAAAAATAGAATAAACCCTCTAAAATTCATAGAAAAATAATCTCTAGGGTTTAGAACCTTCAATTTGGCCTTTAGAACCCATTTTGACCTACATTGAGAACCATGCCCAATTAATAACTTAATTTGGGTTTTTGCGCAAATTGACCGGTCAAACAAGGTTTAATATGAAAATAAAATTCACCATCAGATTCCTTAGGTCCTAATTAGTCATGTATAAAAACTTGAGCCTAAGAAGAAACCTCCTTGACCGACTTTACACTTTGGTCCTCATATATTTACTCTTTGGCCCTCAACTTTTGAACCCTCGCATTTAGGCCCCTAACTCTCCTTCGTTCTTTGCAAACAGGTCCCTCCTGCAAAACCCTGCCAGCACCATGCTCCGGCGACCTTGCGCGGAGCATGGCGCCGCGCAGGGTGAGGTGGAGGACCTGGCATGTGTACCGGGGGTGCCCTGCGTCGTCAGCCGTCGCAGGAGCACCCCCATGGTCATTGCAGCCCCCCATACCGGCCGTGCGAACGCACGGACGGTATGGGTTCGAATTCCGACCATGCTCCGGCGAGGGAGACACGTCGTCTCCCTCCGCCTTCCTCCCTGCTTCAACCCTATAAATACCCCCCGCCGCTCCACCGACGACAGCAGCCTGGATCTGACGGAGAAAACCCCCAGCTTTCGTCTCTTCTTTCTCCGGCAGACGCTCACCAGCTCCGGCGACTTCCTCTCCCTCCACCTCTTCGCTCTGCCGCACTACCAGCAGCAGAGACTTCCTCCCCTGCTCTTCCCGCGCCACGCCGCACCCAGCTGGCGCCTCTCCAGTCCTCTGCTCGCCGCCGCCCCTCTCTCTGAGCAACATCTTCTCCGGCGACAGTCGATACGACTGTCGCCCTGTTCCTCCCCCTTCGTCCCTGCAGTTAAGTTAGACTTACTCCCCTTCTCCTCCTCTTTCTTTCCCCGCTTTCGATTTAGTCAATTAAGCCCTCTACCGACCCTGTTCACCCTCATCCTCTCCGCCTCCGACCACCCTCCGGCGAGCCGCTCCCATCACCTCAGCGACCCACACGGCTCGCCGACCACCGCAGAACCTCCGCCTCCTCACCCTGATCCTCTTCCGCCCCTCCACTTCCCACCGAACACCCTCTGCAGATCCCCCGAACACACCCACTCCCTCGCTCACAGTTTGACCTAGGACGACCTGACAGCTCCATCTCGCCCCCTGCAGACCCCCTGACCACCTTCGCCGTGCCACGGCGAAGGTCCCCCGCCTGTCTGATTTGGCCGAGAGGCCGTGCTATTGATTTCAGGTTCCAGGCCTCGACCGCCATTGGCGAGGAAGCTCGAAGCTTGCTCGAGGTTGCTCCAAGCCTAGATATCCCAGGTTGAAGAGCCACGGCCAGCGCGGAAGAGTCTTGCGCACACACACCGGCCCTCAATTGGAGTTGCACGCCTCAACAGCTGTTGCAATTGGAAGCACCATCCCTGCTGCAGGCGTGAGAGAAGCGGGGTGCGCGGATAGTCCCACCTCGGAACCTCTCGAAGACGCGCGGACACATAAATTGAAAAACTGCCTTATGCTGTTTGCCTCAGTTACCACGGGGTGAGGTCCCTCTCACCCGACCCGACCCGACTCGGCCTCGTCCGTGACCACGCTCCGCGGACCTGGCCCGACCCGATTAGACTGACCTGCACTCCTCGCCCACCACGCACGCCGGTGGGCCTGGACCCGGGCCTGACCCGAACCCGATTACCCGGTAGCGCTCTGGGAGAGCTTCCGAAGAGTGATTTCAGAGAGAGAGATACGCGGGGGAGGGGGGTAGAGTAGGTTTTTGCCTCTTGACGAATAAACTCTGAAGTGTGCAGGCCAAAGAAGAAGAAGCAGACCCGCTGAAGGAGAAGGAGCTGCTGCACTGTAGCGAAGGCATTGTTAAGTCGTCTCAGCACCGGGGCAGACGACGGAAGGTCAGCAGCCAAAGAAGACAGGCTGAAGAAGAAGGAAGAGCAACGGCCATCGCGAAAGAAGAAAAAGAGAAGTCAAGGCAGGTGAAGACAAAGAAGAAGAAGGAATGAAGAGAAGCAAGAAGCAAGAAAAGAAGAAGACGATCTGACGAAAAAGAAAGAAAGGAAACAAGGAAGAACAGAAGAAGAAGAGCACGAGGGGAAAATCTGAAGAAAGCAGAAGAAAAAGAAGAAGAAGAAGAAGAAGAAGAAGAAGAACAGGAAGAACCAAAGACAAAGAGGAAGAAAGAAGAAAAGAAGAAGAAGCCAATTTTTCATCTCTCTCTCTCTCTCTTTATTTTTGTAATAGAACTTGTATATCTCTAGAATACAACTTGCTCCCTGAGTTCGACCTCGGGAACTCTTTTATTTTTCCGAGTAAAAAATTTTATATGAAACGTTGGTAACAACCGGCTTTACTACAACGATAATAACACGAAACCGGTCGAACCATACGTTCCATCAGTGCACTATCTTGCTACGCATTGTCATGATTGTAAGATACAAAATGATTCATTCAACAAACATGTGCAGGGTCAATGCATGATATTTGGCACTAACCACACTCCTGGCTACGCCTCGTTGAACTTGAAGGTGAAGTCTAAGGTCCACCCATATGAGAAAGAAAGGGATTACAAATCATGATGCGTGAAAGAGTCGATTAATACCTTGCAGATTCTCCAAATCCTCCACACCCCGTTGCTGACTCCAAAGACGAACCTATCTGGTCTCCTTCCTCCCTTGGTAATTTCACTATCGCTTCTGCCTACCTTCTAAACTTCACTAATTTTACTCATCTCCCCATTTACTCCACCATTTGGAACCTCAAGCTTTTGCACATGACCCTCCTGGCTTGGAGAATTATCCACAATCGGCTCCCCACGGAGGATCAAATTCAACGGAAGGGTATTTCCTTGGCTTCCAAGTGCTTCTGCTTGGAGTCAAGTGATGGCCTGTACTATGACTTCCAACTGTCGGTCATGATGCTGGCCCTGCTTACTGATCTGCATTTGTAAGAGAGTCATAGGATCCAGATTTTGTTCATCGATCTCCTCTTCCTCATGATGACTAGCCATTGTAGAGGGTTTAGAGTCAGATCCTGGATAAATATGTCTTCTCCTAGGATTTCCTTCTAATGATGGTAGCAAATCAGGATTTTGAGATCTTCTACCTTGCATGTACCAGAAGAATGTCTGTAGATGAGGAGAAGATAGATGAGAGAAACCCCGCTCGCTCAATGCAAGCAATCAAACTGGTCCTTAAAGTGTCAACTCTAATTAGACCTGATCCTGGCTTCCCAAAACATGACTGGGTTAGATCAACCCTTGAATTACTTGGCTAGCTAAAAAGAGTGGGACCCCTTAGGACGCCCCGCATAGCGGGACACCACTAAAGGTTAACGTGGTTACCGCATTGACCTTTCTTATCACTAGTGGGTCTAAGTAGATAAGGCCTTGACCTTAGCCCAATCTAGTTTCAAGTTTCCAAGTCTATTAGTCCTACCTAAGGCATGCCTACTCAATTTTAGGTCTGGGTTTGATGTGTTTTTGGAATATAATGGGCATTAGGGGGGTGTTTGCCCTTAAAATTGATTTTGAAATGTGTGAAGTGCTCAAGTAAACAGGGTTCACAAGCAATTTCTTATGATGAAGTCTTTTAAGATTCAAATGTTTGTGTTGATGAATTTTAGGGTTCACTTGATTAAATAATTTCAATCAAGGTTCCAATGAGGCACACAAAGAGTTTTGTAAATCTCAATTTGTTTGATAGATTTCCCTTAAATATGGAAATGCAAGTGTGCTCTATCCTTAGCATGAAACCCTAAGCACAGATAGTTCTAAATGATTCTTTTAGGTCCAAATTGATGAGTGGTGAGACCCAAGAAATGAAATCAATTGGTCCTTATTTCACCACTAACTATGCTCTCACAAAATATTTTTTTAAGAATTTTAATGCATGTTTGTATTTTTTTCAGATTTAAACTGTACTGGGGGTTTTGGAGTCTGTTTTAACCCCTAGTTCGTGATTAGAAAATTCGTGCAATTAAATGAGCAAGAAATATTTTTCTCAGATTTTTATAAAATTCTTGACTTTGTCATAAATTCCGTGCCACAAATTTCACTTCAATTGAAGTTGTATAAAAATTCTTATGATATTTTGAACTCTGAAAAATAAGAAACAATAATCGAATTGATAATAGATTAGTATGAGAATTTTTAAAAATTTTATATAACTTCGATTTGCGTGAATTTTGGATATGTTATTACTGACTTTGAAATCTATATCTAGTAACAATTCAAGAATTTTTGGACACACATATCTCTAGAAATTTAATTTTTAAGATAAAATTTTATTTCTGCCCGAAAATGAAGAGAGAATTTTTTTTTTAAACAAGAAAATTCTAACTAATCCTAGTGTTCAAGAAAATCCTAAACTTTTTAAATCTAACTAACCTAACCTACGGGTACTTACTTAAGATTCGAACCTGCACTTTCTTCGCTGTCGTGTTTAGTTCAGATTTCTTCATTTTTTGTACATACGAAATTAATGAAAAATGTAGCGAGTTAGAAAATCTCGAATACGCATCAAAGAAATCTTCAAAAATTTTCGTTGCCTCCTCGGCAACGGCACCAATTTGTTTGGCATGTAATTCGCATTTTAAAAGTTATTTAGTTGTACTATAGTACGAAAATACGTCGACAAATAAATTTATAAAACTCCGGTGAGTACCGGATCGTTCGCAGGGAGGCAATCTCAATTTATATAGAGGCTTTTCAATAAAACTAATTCTAACTATAAAAATATATGTATATATGTATAAAGCAGATATCCAGAGAATTATAATTTTATTGTAAATATATAAAGTTCTTCACAGTAGAAAATACTAATAGAGACAGATAGATAGATAGAAAGAGAGAGATATATAGATAAAAGGAGGTAGAGAGACGCCGCCGCTTGTGGGATGCTTGTGCAAGACGTGACAGCGGCTCAGATCCAGAGCGTTGGGACGGAGAATTGCAGAGAAGACGGTAGAAGACATCTGGAGTTGATGGGAGAGAGAGATGCTTCAATTGAGGAATCTTAGGTCTTCTTTTATAGCTTTGATGGAGGACAAAAAGGGTATTTTGACCTTAAAATCGTCCAACAACTCTTATTTTGTGGGGGGCTATGATTTGGCCTCAAAATACCTTCATTTGCGCCTAAAACGCTTAGATTCACTCTGGTGGTGACACGTGGCAGTCGCTGCATCGTCGATCTTCAATCGTGCGACTCTGATTCCTCCTTACGTGCGTGCTTATCTTATCTCATCGCTCGCCTTCAAAACCCTCCTCAACGTCAGCTGTCTAATTGTAACAAGCGCCGCTGCCTTAACGTCGAAGCGTGTGAGATCGCGCTTTCATAATAGAAAATGCTATTAGAGACAGATAGATAGATAGATAGAGAGAGAGATAGATAGAAGGAGGCAGAGAGACGATGTCGCTTGTGGGATGCTTGTGCGAGATGCGACAGCACCTCAGATCTAGAGCATCGGGACGAAGAATTGTAGAGAAGATGGTAGAAGGGATCTGGAGTTGGTGAGAGAGATAGATGCTTCAACTGGGGGGCCCTGAGTCTTCTTTTAAAGTTTTGATGCAGGGCAAAAAGGGTATTTTGACTTTAAAATCGTCCAACAACTCTTATTTTGATGGGGGGCTCTAATTTGGCCTCAAAATACCTTCATTTGCACGTAAAACGCTCGGATTCGCTCTAGTGGAGACACATGGCAGCCGCTGCGTCGTCAATTTTCAATAGCGCGATTCTGATTCCTCTCCACGCACGTGCTTATCTTCTTCGCTCACTGCTCACCTTCAAAACCTGCCTTAACGTCAGTCGTCCAATCGTAACAAGCACCGATGCCTTAGCATCAAAGCAAGTGCATGAGATCACGCTTCCGCCCACAGCTCTCTCTCATCGCACCACGTGGCCTGACAATCGTGCAATTGCACCCGCATGCTCGCACAACCAACGCCAGTTCCATTTCGCACAGCGTACGGCTCGAATGCACGTCACTCGCTTCCACGCAGGTGCGCGAGCCAATGCGCTCCGTGAACCTTTTGTTATATGTACTTTTTATTTATATTTATGCTTATCTAGTCTGGGCGGGCGATTTGGTGCGCTCGTGGCCGTTGGATGGAGATCCAATGGCCCACATCATGCAGTGCGGCCTTCCTAGATGGGACAGTGGTGAGGGAGCGGCTGTGATTGCGCCACATGGCGTCATCATGGCCTTCCATCTTCTTTTCTTTGTATCTGGTGCTGTAGACCTCCAATCGAGTTGATTTTTGCGTCGTTGGACTATGATCGTCGATTCGAATCCATCCATTTGGTTAGATTCTTCATCTGAGGCTCGGATCTTTATCCTTCAGCTCCATGATCTCCATTCTTTTATGGACTACACACGATGCTCTGGTTGTCTGATCAGGATGATTTCGGAACCAATGGACTCCCCACGTCGTTCTGATCAGTTCTGCCCAGTCTGATTTAACATCCGTGGTTTCAAATCATCTACGATTAAAATCATCTCTCTTTTATGTCATAAAATGACGATATTATCTATATGACTAATAAACTAAGTATTGTGCAAATTACGATGCATATGAATACATTATTCCTAAGTTATGCTAGAATCTAGCTTAATTCAAGTGATTTAGGTTGCATGATTGCTATGCAATCACCCCCCCATGCCTAAAACTTGCTAGTCCCTCAAAAATTCTTGACTAAATGCAAAGTGGTCCAGCATGCGTAATTTTTATCAAGAGTTTGGCTAGAGGTTTATGTCTTTTGTTTTTATCCAAAGTTTTAGTAATCCAGATAATCGTGATTGTGTTTTGTTGTAGCCTATGCAATGAATCCACGTTAAAAGTCAATCCACATCTAAAGCTCGTACTTGATCCTTAGTAAAAATCTATTGGGATAGGCAGACTTCTCCCCTCGGGGTTATAAGGTAACTTGTATATTCAGCCTCGGCTTTTGGGTTAGGTAGAAGATTTTTGAGTCAAGTGGATTTATTTTTGAGTCAAGTGGATAGACTAGTACTTTAGAACCCAGATTTCCAGATTATTAAATAATTCAACTCAGAGAGAGGCGAGAAACTGTGCTCTCTTTAGTTCCTTTGTACTCATTCTCTCTCTTTCTTTTTCTTCCTTTTTCTTTTTCTTTTTCTTTTCTTTCTTTCTGAGCTCACAATCTCACCAGATTTATTAGTATATTTGGTGGTCTCTCCTGGCACTAACACTTTGATTAGGTTCTGATAACTCTATAATATGTTATTACACATTTTCGAGGGAAATTTCCCACCTCTTCGCCCCGGGAACTCGTCCATCAACTTGTGTTGTCAATCCGCTCCTAAGCTAGATCTTCGAGATGACTTTTCATAATATAACACTTTTGGAATGATTTTTCTTTATTAAGCGCATTGAACCAGACTAAGTGTGTGATTTTGGGTGCTTAGGTTACCAAGTTCTCTAAACCAAAGGGCAGGCAACGGGGACGAATAATCCCTGAGCCTTAGACCTACTACATCAGCCTCGCACTTTTATCCTCTTTTTTTTAGATGAAACCCCTCCATGCATTGATTTCACAACCTTTTGCACTTTAATACCCCCATGCCTACTATTTGCAGTGTCTTCATTGTAAATTAGGTGGGTTTGAGTTCAATCCAGATCGTACATTAGAATAGGTGGGCGGTGAACGGGTCGGAATGACTGTTGCGAACGATTTCAAGTTTTGATACATGTACCAAAGGTGGAGTCGATTATTCTAATGGACGAACCTTAAAGTGCAAAATAAATTCAGCAAAAGGATATGTCAGGAAGGTTTCGGGTTTTTCAAAAAATAACGGGTTGCCTTTCGTTAAGCACTAAGTTTAACGCCATCAGCTGGGCGCAATGAAGCTCAAGGAGAATGGAGATCGAAAGATACTGCAGCTAAGTTTGAGTTAATCAGTTCGATGAACGGTTTGAGTCTCTAACCATTCATGAGAAAAGGTTCAGAATCAAGGTTGAGTTTACTGATTTCAACAGCTCCATTTTTGAATACTTGTCTTACTAGAAATAGCCCAATCCATTTAGATCTGAGTTTGCCTGGGAAGAGCTTGAGTTTGGCATCAAAGAGTAGCACTTTTTTCCATGGATGGAAGGTTTTTTATGTTATGTGCTTGTCATGAAAGGCTTTCACCCACTCTTTCTAGATTCGTGACTACTCGTACGCATCATTATGTAGCTCCTCAATCTCGCTTAATTGCAACCGGCGGTGGATTCTAGCCTTCACAAGATCTAGATTGCACTTCCGTACTACCCAGTAGGCTTTATGCTCTATTTCTACGGGGAGGTGACTTGCCTAACTGGGTCATATGGCCGGTCCTAGAGTCCCACAAGGCCTCCGGAAGGCGGGTAGACCAATCCTTCCTGTCAAGCCATACAGTGAGTTGAAGGATCTTCTTGATCTCCCTATTTGACAATTCAGTCAATCCATTAGTCTGGGGTGATAAGGAGTCGAGATACGATGCAACACCCCATACTTTTTCATCAGGGACTGGAAGTGCACATTCGCAAAGTAGGTCCCTCCATCAGAGATGATTGCCTGCGGAATACTGAATTGAGAGAAGATGTGCTGATGAATGAATTTAATCACAACCTTATGATCATTGGTTCATGTTGGGATGGCTTCGATCCATTTGGACACGTAGTCCACGGCTAAGAGAATGTATTCGAAACCATCGGATTTTGGGAAGGGGTTCATAAAGTCAATCCCCCAGATGTCGAAGATTTCACATACAAGAATCAGCTATAAGGGCATCATATCACGATGGCTCATGTTGCCTAAGGTCTGGCAACAAGTGCATGCCTTATAGTGATTGTATGCATCTTTGAAAATCGTAGGCCAATAGAAGCCGCACTGGAGGACTTTTGCTGTGGTTTTATGACCAGAGAAGTGTCCACCGTAGGCCTGGTCATGGCAAAAGGACAAAATGTCCTAAATTTCCTCTTCTGGAACACATCGTCGGATGTTCTGATCAGCACCTATGCAGAAAGATACGGGTCTTCCCAAAAGTAGTACTTGGCATTGGAAAGTAATTTGTCCTTCTTGGCTTTTGGCCAATCGGACGGTATCTGATGTGATGCCAAGTAGTTTACAAGATCAGCAAACTATGGAAGTCCTGTACTGATAGTCAAGAGGTGCTCATTGGGAAAATGTTCAGTAATGGGTCCGGAAGGGTTGATAATATCAGAAGGAAGGCAGGATAAGTGATCAGCTACCACATTCTTTTTCTCGACCTTGTCGCGAATCTCAAGATCAAATTCTTGCAACAGCAAGATCCAGCGGATTAGTCGAGGTTTTGCATCCTTCTTCGCAAGGAGATGCCTCACAGCAGTGTGATCTGAGTAAATGATAATACGGGAACCCAAAAGATACGATCTGAATTTTTCCAGGGCAAATACTAAGGCTGGCAGCTCTTTCTCAGTAACTGTGTAGTTACGCTGAGCCTCGTCGAGTGTCTTGCTAGCATAGTAAATGACCACGGGTTTCCCATCTATTTTCTGCCCAAGTACCGCACCTACAGCGTAATCAGATGCATCGCACATGATTTCAAAGGGTTGAGACCAATCAGAGGGCTGCAGGATAGGTGCTTGGGTAACTCGATCACGCTGGATCTCAAATGCTTGAGTGCATTCCTTGGTGATTTCAAAAGGGACAACCTTAAATAGAAGACTAGTCAGGGGGCACGTGATTTTTGAGAAATCGGGAATGAATCGACAGTAAAAACCGACGTCCCCCAGAAAGGATCGGATGTCTTTGACCGAGCTAGGCATAGGGAGTTTGGAAGTTAAATTCACCTTGGCTTGATCAACCTAGTTACCCTTTTCAGAGATAAGATGTCCCAAGACTATTCCCTCTGGTACCATGAAGTGGCTCTTTTCCCAGGAAAGAACCAAATTTACGTCAATGCACCGCTTAAGGATCTGGACCAAGTGCCGGAGGCAATCGTCAAATGATTCACCAAATACCGAGAAGTCGTCCATGAAGACTTCAAGGTACTCACCTACCATATCTGAGAATATGGCAAGCATGCATCGCTGAAAAGTAGCGAGTGCATTGCAGATACCGAACAGCATCCTTCGAAATACGTAAGTTCCGAAGGAGCAGGTGAAGGTGGTCTTTTCTTGGTCCTCGGGAAGGATTTCTCCCAAATTTAGTGTTGGGCCTTAAAGATTTCGATCTTTACTGTCTTGCTCCCAAATTTCAATTCAATTTGGCCCTCCTCACAATTGATATTGACCCTAGCAGTGGCCAGAAAGGGTCCCGGACGTCGCTAAAATCCCTTCTTCATTTGGAAAGCCCTTCTCCCTATTTAAACCCCTTCCAACCACCCATGGAAGGCATTGAATACCCTTAGTGATGAGTGGCTACTCATCATAGCTAAAAAGCTAAAGTTAAGCTAGACACTGGGTTAAACAATATCAAATTAACAGATAAAAAGGGTTAAGTGTGGGAATCAAAGAAAAATGCCTAAAACCTTGATTCTGTGTTAAAATTGCATAATTAGGTCATAAAATGAGATATTCTTAAGATAAAGGTAAAATGGTGATCCAAGTGTTAATTGAACACATAAACAAGTTTGAAAGTCCAAATCAAAAGTACAATTAATTTCTTAAATGTTCAATTGAGCACATATAAAAACTTGAAGGCATTTGGACATCATTAAGGCCTTGAAACTTAAAGTTTACATTTAGGTCCTTCATGCATCACATTTTCTTCTTTAGAAAATTTTCCCAGACCTATTTGTAACTTGTAGGGACCTCTTTGAAAGCCCTTAGGGTTCGTTCAGTTACTATTTCTTACCACTTATGAACCTGTTCATAATTTTTCTACCCCTTCGAGAAGGGGCTCTCCCTGCAAATTTTCCAAAACAACCAAGTCACCTGCAAATGGTTTCACACAGCCATTTATCATGAGTTTTCTCCATCTTCATGTTTTCATTCCACTTTTGATTCCCGCGATTTATTTCTCGTTATTTCACCCACTCATCAGACCTAATTTTAGATCTGATTATCTTGTGATATCAAATCTGAAATTAGCGTCAAAGATCATGTTAGGGACTTCTCACTCATTCCATTTTTGCTCACAAAAGCCCCTGATCTGAGCATTAAAGAGAATTGGTTTGCTGGATTGATAGTGAATTTGGATTGCAAAGAATTTGGCTCATTTGAGTTGAACGTTTGATCTAGCAGACTGAGAATTTTAATTTTGATTCATTTCTTGGCAAGGAATCTGAGGTGATTTTGAAGTCAAAATTCACCTCAGAAGAGCCATGATCTTAACTGGATTCTTATGAGTTTTTAATTGTCTTGAATGCATGGATGAGTCAATGAAAAATCACTTAGTTGATTTGAGACTCTACCTTGCATCCTTTAGTTGATTTTGAGGAGCAAATATGTTTTCCTAACCTAAGGAATTCTCCATATTCCTTAAGGTTCCGGAACTCTGGGATTGGAGTGTTTGGTTTCAATGGACTGAGTTGATTCTTTCTACATGCTGTCTATAGCATTAGAAAGAATTAGATCGGTTGCTCTTTTAACTTTGGTTTGATCATATGTAGTTCCTGAAACAACCATTTAAAATTCTTGATCAGGTTGTCTATAGCCTGATCTGGAATTTGATTGTTTGTTTCATGTTAATAGGTAGCTGGTTATGAGTGCTCTCTGTTGCAGATATGGTTCTATGGAAGATGTCTTAACTGTAGCAGCAGTTAAGACGTCTAAAGTAGAACCTAATTTGTGGCAGTGAGAGGAGTTTCTGATCTGTTGTAGTTGATAACTTCTTCCTGCTATTCTAGCAGGAATCCCAAGTTTGAATAACCCTGTGGATAGTAGCTTAGATCTAATTTTATTAGGAGCTGACTGATGTAAAATGTTTTGTCATTTGTATACAAGCTTTCCTATATTGTAATTAACTTGTAATATCCTCTGAATGCTTGTAATGAAATCTTTTTAATCCTTTGTCAGCTAAATAGTGAGTTCAACTATCCACTATATGAAATTAATTGAAATTTGCCTTGAGTTGCATGCCTAACTGCTTCTATCCTTTCCATAACCTAGACTAAACATATTCAAGGCAATTCCCTGCCTTTTAGACCCTTAGGACTCATCCTAAGCCCTTAGGACACTTTAGACACCTCTTTAAAGGCTTAGGATGAGTGAACTTGGGATGTAAATAAAAATTATAAAAAAATCTAAAAAAAAAAATAAAATTGTCTAATTGAAGATCAAATATTTCCCTAAATGCATACCATGTTTCATGATATTTTGAACCCCCGACTTGGTATAATTTGCCAGTCGATGGTTCTATATACCATAAAATTTAATAAAAGAATCTACCCTTAAAAACACAAAAAATATTTCCTTCTTCTCATCCATTTCTTTCATTCGCCTCTCCTACCTCCATAACATAGATAAAAACCATAAAAATTGAAAAAACTCTAAAAATAGTGAAAATCCCTTGTATAATATGTATATAAGTATTTATTTAACCTTACTTATCTATAATGTAAAGTATACATATTTATAAGTTAAATAACTTATGTATGTATTGTATTATGTAAAGTAAATATTTAAGTTAGATTATACTATAGATATCTTAATTATACAACTAATTATTAATTAAACTAATGTATATGTATAATAAAGCCATATAAGTAATAAATACTATAAATAACCTTATTAAGTTATAAGACTGTATATATGTATTTATACGTATATAATAAACATATTGAATCCTGCACCTTAATTTAATTAAGTATACAGAATAAATAATTAATTTATTAAGTTAATAGTTAAGTTATTAGATTAAATTAAAATAAATTAGTAGATTAAGTTAAAACTAAGTTAATTTATACTGTATATGTATACTACTATATTTTAAGTAATTTAACCTAATTTAAGTATATTTATAATATATACTGACAGAGAGATTATCGCTTTCTTATGATATCAATAGAGGATATGTTGTTGTAATTAATGTGGTGGAAATCTCTCAATCAAAACTAAATATCAATTTTAACCACAGTAAAGATGTCGTATCCACAGGGAGGAATAGGCCAATAAATTCACAAGAAGAGGAATATAAAGTTCGCAGACTCTTTTGCAACTTTAATGCGAGGAATATGCTATTTTAAATGAAGCTTGCAATTTCCTTAAAGGTTTAGGGGTATTTATGCAGTTTTCACGTCAGGAATTAAGCTCCAAAAATATGTGTATGATGCATGTGTAATGGCTTATCATGTAAATTCAACTTTCATGCAATTTTGATTTGAAATTCAAGGTAGAATCATGCACATAACACAAGTAAAATAATTTCAGGAAAGTCTGAGTGCATCAATGCAATGTGGCCTGAATAAAATATTAATATAAAATTGGCAATGGCATTGAATGTAATTATTAATCAAAACAAAAACAGAGGATTTCTCCTCTCTCTTCCTCGCGTGTGCGGCCGTGCACGGTTGGCCGCGAGAGTCGACGGGGAGGTATGCCTTGACGAGGGCTACGCAACGGCAGTGATGCGGTGGCCGGAGGTGGCCGGTGGCGGCCGGGTGGAGGAGGTTGGCCACCGGCCTGTTGGCTGCTAGAGGACAACCGCGCGAGGATGCGCGGGCACCCTGCTGTAGCGTGGCTGGCTGCACGCTGGATGCGCGCGCAAGGCGTGGCCTGCGGAAGTGCGGCTGGAGTGGCCTGCGGGTGTGGCGTTTGCTTCCTGCACTGCAGCGTCTGGTGGGGCAATGGCGCTGGTGCGGGTGGGGTGGAGCGCCTGAACAAGGCTACAGACAATGGAGGGCGTGCAAGGTGGAGGCACTGGTGGGGGCGATGAGGCAACGCTAGAGGGCGCGCAGTGCCTTTGGGCGATTGCTGGCTTGGGCTCATGCGTGAAGGCAGCGCCTGCAGTCGCACGAGCACGCTGGATGCAGGGCGGTGTGAGCGCAGGATGGGCACGTGGTGGTGCTTGGCGCTGGAGGGGGGCGCAGTGATGGTGCTGTGCGGGTTCGCTTGCAGTGAGAGGGCTGCGCCTGCGGGGTGCGATGCAGCAGTGAATGGTGGCACGCAAGGGCGCTGATGGCAGTGGAAGATGATGGCGCGGGCACGCGAGGGTAGGCTTGGGTGGGGCGCCTGCAAGCTGGAAGGGTGCGGTGGATGCAGCGCGGAGAAGGGTGCTTGGTGCAGGCTGATGTAGTGCTTGCTGTGCAGCAACGTGATGGTGGTGGAAGGTGACTTCAGTGCACGCTTGGTTCACAGGGTCAACTTTCTCCACGGTGGAGAAGGTGGAGATAATTCCCCGCCAGGGGGAGGAAGAAGATGAAGAGGACTGTTGGCGGCGCGTGCATGCCTGTGCATGCGAAGAGTGCGGGCACGCTGGCTGGAGTGCGGGCGAGCGGCACAGTGCGCGCACTGGCTGTGTGCGCGGCTGTGGCTGCCTTAGGTCCTTCCTGCCGGTGGAGAAGAAGATGCGCAAGCAAGCTGGGCGGTGACGCGCGGGCGTGCACGAGGGGCTGGTTGTGCGTGCCTTAGGCTGCATACGCACGCAGCTGGAGAGCGGGATCTGCTGTATGCGCACGCAGGTTGGAGATGGTGTAGCACGTGGTGAGGGCAGTGAGAGGCTGGCGATGCGCAGAGACCACGGTGCACACTTCCTTCGCGGTGGTGGAGATGGAGGATAGTTCCTCGCCAGGGGAAGGCGGATCAGACCCTCTCCTCGGTGGACGCAGCTTCTTTTTGAACCAAACTCTCCTCCTTTTCCTTCGGCCGCAAGTATCTCCAACTACTCGCGACGATCGCGAGTGGTTGGAACAGTAGATAAGCACAGGCGGTTCCCTCTTCAGACGTCTAACTGGAGCATCAGACGTCTTAAAAAAAATATAATGCCGCAAATTTGTGACAGTAATTTTAGATGTCCAATCCAAGTCCCAGACGTCTTAGATAAGTAAAAATTAGCTCCTGATTCTTGTACCTAACCTGCATTTATCAAATAAATTATATTATCATAACATATGCTATTAAATGTAAAATTGAAGCATAAAATTAAATGCAGGCTAAGGTGAATTGCCATATAACTCCTAATTAATTAACAACTAAGAATAAATAATTAAATAGTACTTAAGCTAAATAATAGTCCACAAAAGTGGACTTATCATATGCACTATTTAAATTTAATTTACAAATAAAATAGTCTAGAAATTTGCTATTTAAATGTAAAGAAAATAGAAATTAAATATGTAAAATACAATAAAAATGTTTATAAATTATTTATACATGTATATTAACTCGGTATAAGGTCAATTAGACCATATAATAACTAATTTATACATAATTAAGAAACAAAACTTAAAAATAAGTATGTATAAACTGTATAATTTAGTTAATTTATTTATACAGTAAATATAATTAAAACTCCAAATTAATTGTACAATTGTATAGTACTATATAAATACTTCATTTTCACATAATTTATTTTTAATAACTAATAAATTATGGCCCTCGAATCGAGGGCCAAAATCATGAATGCTGCACGGCTGCATTGGATTTCCAGCGCTGCGCAAGCGTCCGAATAGTCCCACATCGTGGGCGGGCGAGTGCGCACAGCGCTTTATATTGTTTTTGTTCCCTACGCTATTCAGTCGTCACGGGCGCCGGGTGCTCGAACAACCGAACATATGAACATATCTTGAGCATGAATTGAGCTTGTGTGTGGTACCGGGGGCCCGGGTGTGTGTGAGCTTGTTAAGCCCAAATGTCTGAGCATGAACATGTAATTAAGCGGCCAAATGAGAAATTAGGGCGCGCTTAGTAGAGGTCTGGTCCCATCCTCTGGGTGCTGTGTATCCCTCGAAAAGCGTGCCCGCAAATAAAATAAATTTTTGATTAATTAAGAGTCGTACTGACACTGTCACAGCACCTCTGTATTAAACACCTAAGTGCCACGAGAACATAAGAAGAGTAAAATTAAGAGAAGTGCTGAGAAGAAGTGAAGAGTGAAAGAGAGAATAAAAGTATGTATAAGTATAATGTATATACAGAGTCCCGTATAAATAGTATTTGTAAATAAATATGTATAAGATAACTAAAGTATATATATATACGTAGTATAGCTATTTACATTTATATATAACTTCATACCTTTACTAACAAAATAAAATGTCACTGTAGGTGAAACAACTGTTGCTATAGACCTTGGTTTCCTTCTTACAGTGTGTATATAGTTTTTCTGGGGTCCAGCGACTTTTATATCTGTCGCTGTAGCTATTATATGTGTTACTGTATATGTTAGTATAGTAAGTTAAGTTAGTATGCTATGTAATATGAGTTAGTAATGTATAATTATGTAAGTATTCGTAATATAACTTATAAATAGTTAGTATAGAATATACCTATGTATTATTTGATGCATGTTTGTAAGTAAATTTTTGCAAGCACTTTCATTGACTCCCTTTGTGCATCATGGAACCTTTTATTCATTCTTCATAGATTCATTCATTCATTATTGATTGTATATAAAATTAATCAGTTTTTGGAATTAAATAATAATTTTGGACCTAGAGAGTGATGTAAATCAATAACTGTCTCCCAATGAACGGCCTGGAATAAACCAGTAAAAATTAGATAATTAAATAAAAATGGTCGTAATAATGGTTTGTATTTCCTACATTTACTACAACAACATCAATTCACAATAATCACGAACCATTATCGCATCTAACCATTACTTAGCAAGTGTTGTATCACCCTCCAAGCTTCCCTTAACATCTCTTGTAATCAAAGGAGTCGACGAGCTGCTGACAGAGCCCTCTTCCACTGCCATGGCCTCCTCGCCGTCTCCCCTCTCTCTTTCTCTCCCTTTACTCTATCTTTACTTTCCTTTTGTTTAAGCATTTAGCTATTGTTGTATTTGTAAAACTTAAAGTTTCATGATTAGATGGTAATGTTCCTTCTCTAACTATTGTCTCTCTTTTTCATGAGTTTTCCTTAACCTTGTATTGCCTGAATGTTACGATAAAAAGAATTCTAACCCTACTCTCTCTCTTTCTCCCGCTTTTCTCCCACGTTTTCCCGCAAGCAAAAATCCGTCATTTCCGTGACACTAAGTGACAAGAAAAATATGATTTTCACGCCTCCCTAAGTTCGACACTTGGACTCACGTTCATTTTTTCATTTAAAATCAACGTTGTGAACGCAAAGTACAACGATCCTTTTAAACAAACGCATCCGTAGTACGTCAAATATCCACAAATTAAGCTAGGTTCAGGCATTATTTAGGTTGATTAGGACCCATGATTGCTATGCAATCAGGCCTCTTAGTGGGTAATCGGGTAATCGTGTAGGCCTAAACCTGGGTCTGGGGCTGCGGGCGCAGGCGCGGTCGCAGTCAAGGAGTGAAAGGCTTAGGCGGGTCGGGCGCATCAGGTCCGTGGGTCAGGTGTTGTGGACAAGGTGCATGTGAGGGGAGTGTGCGGGGGACCTCACCCCCCTATGTGTCGAGGCAATAAGCCATTGACACTTTTTCCCTTTATGCGCCTTCAATTGCTTTGCCACTTCCGATGTGGGACTAAAGGTCCCTTACTTCTTCCATGCACTGGCCGCAGCAGCTGATTCGTCTAATTCCGGACAAAGGGCCAAATTAGTCCCTGGGTTGTGTTCCTGGTGGGATTCGACTGCGCTTGGAGCAGGTTGCCTGGTGCTAATGAGCATGAAGCAAGCTTCAAGCTTGCTCGAAGCTTGTTGTTAATGGCAGGCAAGACCTGTAACCTGAAAACCAAGAATAAGGCCTCTCGGCCCTATCAGAAACGCTCAGGAGGATCGCCGGACGTTGACGAATGTGATAGTGGAGGTGGCGTCGCGTGCGAGTGGGTGTGGAGGTCTGTCGACCTTGTGGAATGTGTGTGAAAGTGCGTGAGTCGAGGGAGGTGATAGAGAGGCCAATCCCCTCAATAACTTGAGGGGTTTTGGTTGATAGGATCCAAAATATGGAATATCTACGCGCACAAATACTTAAACAAAATATTAGTAATACAAAGAAGATTTGCACAAATAATCAAACCATAGAAATAGGCACAATATATATAGTGGTTCCCCTCCCTTGGGTACTCCACTACATAAGCCTCATAGCTTAGGATTTTTAACCTAATTCTCTCAACCCCTAGAGAATCAATTTACTAATCAAAGTAATTCACGGGTTACCTCAACCCAATTACAACAACGGGTTTGTTATAACCCAACGAGCAACAAGCTCAAATACAAAAGAAGTACATGTATAAGAAAACAAGAATCTTACAACTAAAACCTAAGCCTATCAACAAATATATAAAAGATGATACCAGTTTGAGAACCTAAGAAGGACGTGAATACGTGAAAGAAAATCACGTCAACGCATTTGCAAAAGCGTGGAAAGATTAAGAGCAGTAAACTCTATTCTTCTCTTCAATATGGTGGAAAATATGAAATATAGAGCTCTAGAAATTTTCCTTGTATTTCTAATATCTCTTATATGCAAACAAAGAGTCGTAGGATCATTTATAGAGTTTAAGACCTATGATACTCGTCTACTAGATGTTGGGATTTAATTCCCAACGTTCACATAGTCTAAATAAATTTTCTAGCCGTTCAGAGTTAAGCCAACGGCTAACTGGTACCGATACTAAAGTACCTGTACCGGTACTAGCAGCTCACTGCCACTAGTTGATCCAGATTTTATGTGGTTTGTAAAATACGTCGTTGTAATGCGCAAAATCGATCAACTCTTAAATTTATAAACCTAGATAGTAGGGTGTCTAGGGTTATCCAAGGAGGCCAAATTATTTGCAAATCAAATCCCTTGCTTGGAAATAGAAATCACCTTTCTTTTTGGTCTTTTCAAATATATATTTTTTAGGGTTTTGAAATAAAGGGAAACATGCGGGTTTGTTGATAGCAATAAAATTGTCTACACTAATCCACTACACTATTACTAAAGTGACAAGTAGAGCTTTTCCTTAAGCTCACTCTAGGCATGTGGAGGCCTAGAGTAATTAAGGAGAGGGGGTGAAAAAAATGCTAGACAATAAATTCTACAAAACTATGCAACAAAAAGATAAAAGAAGGCAACTTGAATTGACGGAAATCTGTTTTACAAAAAGCACATGTAGAGGAATGCTTCTATTATAACTTGAAACTACGAGAAAGTAAAACACAAATCCTCTAAATGAAATGGTGAAGAAGATGATGGCTTCTTGCTCCAAGCCTGGTAGCTCTCGGGCTTGAAAAGAATCCTCCAACTCCTTCCTGGTATGCTCCTCCAAGATGGTGTCCTCCAAGGTGGAAGCTTCCACCTTAACTTTCCTCCTCCAAGGGTGGGCGTGCACCACCCTTGCTCCTCCTTGCCTGCCCGTCCTCCTAGTGGGGGAGTGCTCCTCCTCCTTAGCATGGCACAAGGGAGAAGAAAAAGGGGAAGAAGGCACCAAGGGGGCGGGTAGGATGCTCCCTTACTCTTCTTTTCTTCTTCTTCCTTGGCCTTGAATTATGGTGGGTATATGGTAGACTAAACTAATGGAGGATGGGAATTATGTGGTGGTAGGGTAGGGTATTTATAGGCTGGGAAGGGGGGTGGTTATGGTGTTTTTTTGGAGGAAAATGAAGGGGGGCTTGGATATTTTTGGAGGGAAAGATGGGAGGGAATGAAGAGGTGCCTTGGTTTTCCCTCCAAAAATACCTTCTAGAAGGAATTGATTTTGGAGGGAAAAAATGGAGGGTGGAGATGGGTTTCGATGGTGGATGTAGGGTGGTGATGGAAGGGATAGTTGGCACCAAAATAAAGTAGGAGTAGCTGGTCTTTTTGCTGGAGCTTAAGTAGTAGGGTAGTAGGTTTTGGTGCCATGGAGGTAGACTAGCTAAGTTAAGCAGCTTAGCTAGCTTAGCTAGTAGGGAGTAGAGTTGGAGGCATTTGGAGCTAGGGTTTTCAGGGAGAAGAGCTGGAGGTAGTCATCTTGAGCTGCACTGGAGCTGGTGGCTACTGAAGAGAGTTGCAAGGAGCTACCTTAGTTGGCTTAGCTTGCTAGTTCTTTGCTAGCTACTAAGCCAAGCTAAAGCAAGTTGGCTTCTGCTGAAAGGAGCTGAGGTGAGCTGGGTCTAATGCTCCCAGGGAGGATCAAGCTGGGTGAGGCAGCTAAGGTAGCTTAGCTCAACTGAGTTGAGCTAAGCTGAGTCCCTGGGAGCTGGACTTGAGCTTCCTAAGCTGGAATGAAGTCATCTTCAGCAGGCCGGAGTTGAGTGGAGCTGGATGTAGCTGGACCTGAGATGGGGTGAACTCCAGTCAACTTAGCTGAACTAGCTAGAGCTCCCTATGGACTAATGGGAGCTAAGTTGAGCTAGACTCATCTAAGTTGAGCTGGATCTAAGCTGACCTGAGCTAGGGTGAGCTAAGATGAGTTCTTTTAAGCTACCATTCAGTTGCTAAGATGAGCTAACCCTAGTTCAAGTGAACTAGAATCCAGCTATGGTGAGCTGGATCAAGCTAAGTTCCAGTTAGTCTGAGCTTCTTCTTCACCAATTGCCTTCCTGAGTGCTAGGGTTTTGGAGTTTTGACAATCTGTATATCCCTAACACTCACAAAAATACATTAAAACGACAATAAAAAGTGCAATGCATGCTTAACCTAATTGATGCCTAAATACAGCCCAGAAACCTGTTTGCGGAGAAAAATCCTAAGAGCTAGGTTTGTTTTAATGCATAAAAATGATGATAAACTGGCGTTTATCACCAGTACATGAGTCCTGGTACCGGTACTCATCATTGGTACCGGTACTTATGACTCCCATGTTTGAAATTCCTTAGACATAGTAACCTACCTGTATCAGTACTTATCATGAGTACCGATACTTGTAAGGTTCAGGCCAGAAATAAGGCTTCAACCTGTGGCCAACATGTACCGGTACTCATGGTTGGTGCCGGTACTTGTTGTTCATAGTTTGAGACGAATTCTCAAACATGTGCCTTGCAAATACCAGTACTGATGAACAGTACCGGTACTTGCTTACAAGTACCTATTTTAAGTGTTTTAATCCATTACAAGTACTTTGAAAATGTTCGCAATATAAATCCTAATTTATCTCAACTTGATTTTACGATCTAAGTTATGATTCTTTGTTAAGAGGCATATACAATCTATAAATATAAAATCTAAACTAGAGAAACTAAACGTCAAAGAAGATCTTCTCCTCCTTGACTCTTCCTTGTCATCTTGCCTCCTTCCTATCATGATCTTCTCCTTTTCATCAAGCCTTCATCATTTTCTGTTTGCTTTGATCTTCACCTAAATCTGAAAAGAACTCAATTGCAAACATTAATCATAATAATTTTGTTAACACCAAAATAAGATGTGGAACAAGGTTCCAACATTGGTTGGTGGGTCGAGGCGATAGTGAGGAGCATGGAAGCGACGTGGTTGGGCGAGTCGGCAGTTGAAACAAAGTTGCGAATGTCTGGAAATGAAGAGTGGAAGAAGAGGAGTCGTTTAGGAGAGGTAGTAGATGATTAGGAGTGGAGTTGGCATTGGTTGAGGTATGGCCAGCGCCGGAGATGAAGCTTGCTCTGATAAGGAGTGGACGGCGAGGATGAAGGAGATAGGGATGCCGGCTGGTGTTGCTCGATGCGGAAGAAGGCCAGGAAGGAGAATTTGCCGCTGGTATTGCGGTTAGACGATGAGGGGAGGCAAGGAGGGTCGCCGGAGCTTGAAGAGCAATTTGGCTGGAGGTGGAGAGAAGAATTTGAGGGTTACTCTGGTCGAACTCAAGCTTGAGGGGTTCGGCCTGGCTTGGGTTTTCTTTTATAGGTCATTAGAGGGCGGTTAGAGCTTGGGAAGCAAGCTTCCCAATCTTGGAAAGCTCGCCGGATTGGGAAATCTCTTGAGACCCAAATCTCTCATGCATTCGCATGAGAGATTGGGGAAGTTTTAGGGCTTAGGATTGGGTTTAAAAGGAAGGGAATTTCTTAACAAACTTCCCTTTCAAATTTGAAAGGGATTCGTCGAGAAATCAGGGAGTTCTTTTCATTTTAAGGTCGTCAGAGCAAGTAGGAATAGGTTTAATGATGGTAGGGACCTTTTTGTGAGAACTATGACAAAGTTAGGGGTCTATTTGAAAAGGTTTTGAAAGTTAAGGGCAGAAATGTAATTAGACAGGACCAATTTACAAACTAGGTCAAGACAAACTCATCTTGGGTCCAAATTTTGGTACAAACCTAATTTGGACCTAAAGAATCCAATGGTGAAATTGGATTTTGGTTTTGACTACGTTTGACTTGGTAATTTATGTAAAAATTCAAATTAGGGCAAATGTCCGTTTGTGACTCTATTCTGGGTCAAAACGGGTTATGATGGTCAAATTGAAGGCTCAAAACCCTAGAGAATATTTTTTATAAATTTTAGAGGGTTTAGGTAAATTTTATCCTCATCAGAACCTTAGTTAATTAAGCGACTCTGTTTTTAGGGTTTCAAAAAGTCATTTAATTCTCAGAACATGTGCAAACCCTTTTCTAATTGTTCTAACCCACTTGTTACCTTTTTAAGATCATTTGACTTTCATTCAACCCCCGAGAAAACCTGTGGTTGTACTGCATTCATGATAAGTTGGTAAAATTACAATTTTAACCCTAGTTTCTTATTTTTCCCTCAGAATGATTATGCAGTTATTTGTGACTCTCTGGCGGTTATGTAGGAGCATTTACTAACTTAATTGGGTTAAAATGAGCTAGTTACGGCTCATGATGGTGTTCTCATCAAATTCTTTCATAATAATATGGTTAACTTAATGCATCCTCCTGAAGACGCCAACTCTGGTACAGTTTAGCAACCACTGACAGCAGAGGGGACGTTTCCGACCATCATGTCACCTTAGCATGGCGGGTTCGTGCATAGTGCAGGGAGGAGCGAGACCATCTCCAGCTGGTATGGGAGAAAGGGGGCATCGTCCTCTTCAGCTGAGGTGCTGGAGATAAGGAAGGAGATTGCGACATTACGCCGCCGAGATGAAGAGAAGGAGCAGCGGATCAAGGAACTGACTACGCAAGTCAGGGACTTTGCGATGCAGTTCAAAGAGTGGGCTGTGTAGTTGCAACAGTTAACTCAGACTATTCAAGATCTCCTGAAGGTACTTCAACGAGAAGGTATCGATCACCCCTCATTTAGTTAGTTCAGAGATCATCATAACGACAACGACAATTTAGGTGGTGCTGGAGGTGTTGGTGCGCCAGCTTGATTTCTATATCTTCATACATTACTACTTGTACATCTATTTTGTAGACATTATTATATATATGAAATTTGATTTCGAATATCATTTCTTGTGTTTTGAATTAATGCCTTAGTTTTGGTTGTGTGATTTTTTTCTACAGGATTTCTAACTTTTTATAGGTCTTCCACCTAGCTAAAACTTCTAATTTAAAAAAAAACACTACTTTGTCAATTTTAGAACCGACAACAATAATCTGCCATTGAACTTTGGTGCATTCTCAACCGTTATCTATCAGACAAGAATATTGTTATTGTCGTCCATTTTTATTAAACAGTCGAGAATAATGCCTTAATCGACTGTTGTCCAACTGAGGATGCGCTTATTTTCGTTCGTTTCCGATCCACCAACGAGAATGACAACGTCCTTGTCAGTTGTAATCACGGTTAAGGTAAATGTTTATGTCGACAGTGTATTTGAAACGGTCAAGAAAAACTTTCCTCCACCATTTAAAACAAACGAAAAAAGCATCCACACGTCGAATAAGGGACTACTTTTCTTCCGTCGGTAACGTTATAAATTCGTTGAGAAAACGCAACCACAACACAACATTCCTCGATCATATTTTTCGACTATGAAATCCTCGTTGCCGATGGTATCAATGAATATTCTTGTAATATAGATAATAGCTTTTAATTCGATGTTATCCCATCCCAAATTTAACTCTCTCAGACAAGAGACAAATGTCCCAAACTCGACAAAACAAGGTATACCTTACGCTTTTGAGAAGGAAAATTTTAATTGCAATGTACAGATTATACTTCCTATGTGACCCATTAGGGGTTGGAGAACATTTATGGTTTGCTTCGAGTATTTTATCTAAAATCTCATGTTCTCCTGTAAAAGAATCATCAAATAACGCACACCTATCCTTAGTACAACTATGCATTCTAATTTAAATAAAGATTTCTAATTTTTAATAGTAACCTTTTACTATTTGGTTGTGTGATTTTTTTCTATAAGATTTCTAATTTTTTATGGATCTTCCACCTAACTAAAACTTCTAATGTAAAAAAAAATATTATTTTTGTCGATTTTAGAACCGACAACAATAATCTGCCATCGAACTTTGGTTCATTCTCGACCGTTATCTATCGGATAAGAATATTGCTATTCTCATCCATTTTTATTAAACGATCGAGAATAACGTCTTAATCGATTGTTGTCCAACTGAGCAGGATGTGCTTATTTTCATCTATTTTCAATCAACCAATGAGAATGATAACATCCTGGTTAGTTGTAATCACCGTCGAAGTAAATGTTTATGTTGACAATGTTTTGAAACGATCTAAAAAAAATTTTCTTCCACCATTTCAAACAGACGAAAAAAGCATCCGCATGTCAAATAAGGAATTACTTTTGTCTCGTCAATAACGTTGTAAACCTATTAAGAAAATGCAATCACGACATAACATTCCTCGATCATATTCTTCAACCGTAGAATCCTCGTTGCCACCGATGTTGATGATTTTTCTTGTAATATAGATAATAGCTTTTAATTCGATATTATCCCATTCCAAATTTAACTCTCCCATGCGAGAGACAAACATCCCAAACTCTCAAAACAAGGTATACCTTACGCTTTTGAGAAGGAAAATTTTAATTGCAGCGTACAGGTTATACTTCCTATGTGACCCACCAGAGGTTGGACAACAGTTAGGGTTTACTTCGAGTATTTTATCTAAAATCTCATGTTCTCCTATAACAGAATCATCAAATAACGCACACATTGTATTTGTTCGGTTAGCTTTCCCCTGATGTTTTGTATTTGCCCAGAAATGTACAACAATGCATTCTCTTGCTTCACATTGTTGTGATGTGAGATAGAATATATAAGATTTATTCGGCAACCTAACCTTAGTACTATCCTCCCCACATTGTATTTGTTCCATTTATTCTTGTTATCCCTGGGGAGCCCATACTGGCATCTGCATGTGGCACTTAGTGTCGTTAAATTTTGAATAAAATTACCCTTCCTTATCTCTATTAATAGGCGTGTGAGATTGAGTTTGAGCTTATTTTATTTACTCTCGACACTGTAGCTGTCCCCTCTCCCTCTCCCTCCCCTCTCCCTCTCATTTCCCTGTCTCTCTCTGCCTCCTCTCTTTCTTTCTTTCTTTTTTTTTCTCCCTGCAGCAGCTCTCTGTTATTTTTTCCTTTACATTTACTTTCGATTACGCAGCTGTGCCTTCCCCTCTCCCTCTCCCTCCCTCTCATTTCCCTGTATCTCTCTCTGTCACCTCATTTGCTTTTTTTTTTTTTTTTTCCCTGCAGCAGCTCTCTCTTGATTTTTTCTTTATATTTTTAAAGCTTTTCTATATATTTTTCATTTTCTCTTTTCTTTTTTTTATTTTATTTTATTTTCCTTACACACTATTTAATAAATACATTTGTTTTGAATTTCACCTCTGTCATCAATTTTCTCATTTTGTACTTTTTTATTAGAGACCAATATTAAGTATGTTTCTGAGAGAGTATGTAATAATACATAATTATATTATACGCCTAATGTATTTTGATTTTTAATCGATATTATTTTTTCAATCGAGGAAAAATTAAAATATTTACACACTATATTTTGATTTTCAACTAGTATATCTGTATTTCTCAAAAATAATATATTTCAAGCCGTACAGTATAATTTGATCTTCAATCGATATTTTTTTTCCACCTATATTTCTTTACTTTAGTTTTTTGAACAAAAAATCTATTTTGATATAATTTTTATTTTTTTACATCCATAGCATACGGGTTACAAATTAATTTACTCAAAATATCATTTAGGGTGGATACATTGGGAGGTGGCACCAACCACACTTTAGGGTATGCCTTGTTAAAGGTGAAATCTAAGGTCTACCATCTAAGAAAAAAAGGGATTTCAAATAGTGATGTGCGAAAAAGTCGATTAATGTCTCGTGGGTTCAAATTCTCCCACTAAAAAGTAGTACTCTCGAGCCACTGGAGTGCTTGTAATCATGGATCCTCTAAAATTGTGTCTCTCATGAATGCACACCGTCAATTCATGTAGTGGATTATCCAAATCACATCAAGAATCATTTATCCTCCTTTAATATGATCTCAATGTAATGCTATTATAAGAGTGTTTGCAAATGAAACGGGACTTATAATTTACAAAAACCTGAGTTACAAGTTATAAAGGTAACCTGTAACACATAGAATGATGATTTTATAGGTTTTTTGTTAAATTGATGGTCAAAACAATTTCTCTATTCAAAGAAATTTTAAATGCGTCATATTCAAACGATAGACTTTTAATCGATACAATTGGATTTGTTTCTTGACGTCATATATGTATTCAAATAAGTTTAACTCAAATAAATTATTTTAGACCTTCATTCACTGGATAACTCTTATATGCATACATAGATGGACATATGTGTGTGATTTATGTATGTACGTATGTAAGTATATTATATTCTTATTGAGTTAGAGTCCTTATCAGGCAAAGTTAGGCTCGACCGGTGCTTAGCTTGCTAAGATTATCAAGCTCAAACTTAGAGTTGAACTCAACTTATAAAGTAATTGAGTCGAGCCTATAAAATTGAGTCCAAGTTGAATCCATTGAGCGCAAGTTTTTACCGGTCTATCTGATGACTGTCTGAGTGGAGGTCAATATTTAGGGAGAATCTTGGGTAAAGGCTTATTTAAAAGCCTCGCCTGCAGATTTTACTCTCGGGAATTCTCTGGAAAACCAGGGTTGCAGGAGTACGATGTTACGAACCAAGTCTTTGAGTTTCAGGTTAAAAATTTTCGGTGAAATGTGGTTATTTTCCATTTAAGGGTCCCAATCTATGGGATCGTGACCGACACAATCAATTTGTGGTAGTTTGGTTCTCATTCTTAACGACGTTTGACGTTCATTCATTGACGTCTGACGGGTTCATCACATTCTTTCGAATGGCGCTTTAGGTTTCCACCTGAAATGCCTGACCCTACCCACTTGCCCGTTTTCCTTTTTCCCTTTTTTTTATCCTTTCCTTTTTCTCTTATTTTTTCCATCCCATCTCCTCGAAACCCAACGCCCATTTGCCGAAGGGAAGATACCCTCGATATTTTCAATGCAGATAAAGTTCGATCCAAGTTTTCTCGCACAACATTTTCTACCACCACTATTTTTTTTTTTTGTAAATTTAAATATAAAAATTATTATAATCACTTTCATTCTAACAATTATCACAACAACCCACCGAGGTAGAGCTTGAAGATGTGAACATCATAGGCAACGTCAAGATCAAGGGTTGGATGTGATTTGTCTTTCAAAAGTGACTTCGCTACAAATTACCTACTAATATAACCTACCAATCGATCTATTACACTCCTTTACAAAATCCTAAATCAGAATACTTTAGATAACGATATGATCGATTTTATATTTTAATTCCTCAACTTGGGTAAAACTTCAAGCAAAGCCAACAATTCCACTGATGGAACTACATAGACCCATAGGATATTTAAGTTAAAACCATGCAGCTCTAAAAGGGTACTTATGCGATGACAATTAATGTTTGTCAGGTTATAATCAACAAGTTTTATATATAAGGGTATTTATGGAAAAGTTCCTTTGTCAAAATTATGAGTTTAGGATCTAATTTTCAAGATAGAGCTTTGCTTTCGAACATATATATATATATATATATATATATATATATATATATATATATATATATTCATGGTACATACAAGGAAAAATAAAGTCATTTTGATTATAACATTGCATCATATAAATGATCATCATTTATATATTTAAATAAGGCAATAAAGGTATGTATTATCATGCTTAATAGAATACATTTCTCAATATATAGTAGATCAAGTTAATATAGATATACAAATATGTTATGAACAGCCTTTTGAAAGAGATGGGCAGATGGCGACCCCTAGAGTTACGGAAATACTGTGGGGCAGTGACTGTGACACGACAGACGAGACCAGAGCTGATAGATTGCATCATCACAGGACAGATGGCAGACTCGTACTTGCGGTCCTTGCGCGACAGAGTACTGTTAGGAGACCCGGGGGGCTTCTCTTTCACAGACCAGGTGCTGCACCTGAGGGGACGTTTGTACGTTCCCAGAGACGAGGAGTTGTTGAGAGAGCTCCTGATTGAGGCACACGGTTCCAGATTCTCCATACATCCCGGAAACACGAAATTATACCATGACTTGAGACGCGAGTTTTGGTGGAGGGGAATGAAGCGGGATGTGGGTGAATTTGTGCAGCAGTGTTTAGTGTACCAGCATGTGAAAGTCGAGCATCAGAGGCCTGCAGGGCCGCTATAGCCACTTCCAGTACTAGAGTGGAAGTAGGATAGCATCACCATGGACTTGGTGGTGGGTTTACCTGTTACCCAACGATGACACGACACAGTCTGGGTAATCGTTAATAGATTGACAAAGACGGCGCGATTCTTGCCGATCCGAGTCACTTTGGGACCAGCACAGTTGGCAGAGAGGTAAATCCACGACGTGGTACGTCTACACGAAGTTCTGCAGGAGATCGTATCTGACCGGGATACCCGCTTTACGTCCCAACTTTGGGCTGAGTTTCAGCAGGCCCTGGGGACGCGGTTGAGATTCAGTACAGCTTACCACCCCCAAACGAACGGACAGTCTGAGCGCACGATACAGACACTTGAGGAACTTTTGCGTGCCTGTGTACTGGACTGGAGGGGCTCTTGGGAGGAGCACTTGCCCCTGGCAAAGTTTGCATACAACAACAGTTACCACTCGAGTATCGGCATGGCACCCTACGAGGCTCTGTACGGA
The DNA here is from genome assembly GCA_037157565.1 of Thalassia testudinum. Lineage (NCBI taxonomy): Eukaryota > Viridiplantae > Streptophyta > Magnoliopsida > Alismatales > Hydrocharitaceae > Thalassia > Thalassia testudinum. The sequence continues at coordinate 2,185,673 of JAZHRO010000038.1, forward strand.
CGGAGATGTACGGCACCCTTGAGTTGGGTTGATGTAACAATCCGATTCCCGAGTCCCTACGAGACACGAGAACTGGACCGACTCGACTAATCCCAAGACCTAGTCGTCCAACGAGGAAGTAACCAAAAGAGCAGTAAAATAAACCACATTCAGCATGAATATAACTAACAGTAAGAAAGTACAGCAGTAAGGAAAGAAACTACTACAGTAGATATCACCACAACAGTAGAACAACATTTATCATATAACATGAACTGCAGGTAAAGAAAGTACAGCGGAAACAAGAACTACTCACTATAACAGAAACAAAAGAGGTACAAAAGACAGTGGTAACTCTACTGGACCCTACTCGGCCCAGCGTCCTCTGCAGCCGCTGACCCTGGCTGCTCAACAGCTGGTCTTGAAAAAGGTAACGAGTGTAACACGTCAGCAAAACGCTGAGTAGAGTGGCAACTAAAACTAAAGACAACAGTAAAGTGTACAGTAGCTGTTATGTTCATTTTCTTTCTTTATTCACATCTTTCAATTGTCTCACTATTTCATTTATTCCTCAGATCTTTTACTTGATCTCGAATGTTCCTCGTGGGAACGATCTTGATTGCAGTCTTTTCCAAAATGTAGAAGAGTACGTGGTGCTCTCCTGGCCGGGAGAGTCCCCCGTGGTGATCCTACCCTCAGTCAACCACCCCAAGGTCATTGACAGACGTAACGGTGACTACGACACGCACGATAAACGCACAGGTAGCTAACCCGTACTGGCACGCGGTCAGTCGTTTCCGCTAACGGGTGCGCCCAAAGCACAGCACGGAACCAGTCCAGGGCAGAGCCCTCTCAGTAATAGGGGTCAAACCCCTCCACAGTCCGCGCACCCTCGCTTGACTACCCTGGTTTGCCCCAGTGGGCCTAACAAGTCGGTGAAGGAGGCTAGCAGAAACCCCGGGGCCCATTGGGTAGCTAGTGCTCTCCTAACACTAGTAGCTCTCCTCGGTACTACGTACACAAGGGCCGGCAAGTCGGTACAGAGCGGCCAATCCTAACCCCGGGTCCCTGGGGTGGCTGGCCCCACTCTGCACTAAACAGGTACAGGTACTTCCCTTGGTACTGCGTACCCAAGAGACAGTACAAAACTACATCTCAGTTCCATTCCTTTCTCTTTCCAGGAGTTCCACTCCTAATTCCCCGTAGGGTTCTAACTCGTTAATCTCAGAACATCTTATGTTTCACTTTCTAGTTTCACGTTCTTACAAACCATGATCTCAATCATGTTTCTTCATTCATATCAGGCAGCTGTTAATTCAATTTACAGGCAGCTTTATATTCCTTTCCATTTTTCCAAGACTGCAGTATTATACATTCCATTAGTTTTTCCATCCTAGGATTCATGCCATATCCTACGATCTATCATACAATCTAGTTTTCCAGCCCTAGGATTCATGCAATACCTAGGTTCTAGTTATGGTTCCATACTTTAACAGATTTTATTAATACTTAAAGCCACTCTACCAGGTACAACGGGAGTAATGGGGGCGTGATCGGGAATCCCGCGTGCCTCCGCGACTCCCAAGACTGCAACTGAACGAGGTCCTATCACAAGGATCAAACACAAGGAGTGTCTCAAAATAGTGTATAGCTACTGTAGACGGGTAGAGGAATTAATTCTGAAAAGAACGCAACTCGAATCACGGAAAACGGAACCCAAACGGGCCCTAAACGGGTCGAAAACGACGATACTGCGCAAAATCAGACGTCTGGAACTTCTTCCAGACGTCTTAAAAAGTGGATCAGAGAATTACCTGTTCAGCATGGTTTCCCAGACGTCCAGAAGTCTGCGAGGACGTCTGGCCTAGCTCCCAGACGTCCGATGGTCACCCCGGACGTCTGGAGGTCGCTCCCGCCGTCTGGTACAACAGCCAGACGTCTGATTCGCAAAGGATGGCGAATCACCGAGCCTGCGTACACCCAACTCCCTCCCTCAGTACGGTCAGTCGACGGGAAGGAAGAAGAAGACGGAATACTCACCTTTCAGACGTCTGGATGGTCTTCCAGACGTCGCCCTCGCCGTCTGGCTATCAACCTAGACGTCTGATTCTGGAAATTTTTCCAGAATCAGGGTGCTACTCGGCCTCCGCTCGCGACGCCGCCCGCATCGCACCTCGCGCGCCTGCTGCTCAGACCGCAGCAGTCCCCCCTCCGCGTCGCTTCGCCCCCCCTGCGCCCTCCGCCGGCTGGCCAAAGCAACTCCGGCGAGCACGCCCTCACGGCAGAGCTCCGCTCTCTCACGCAGCAACTCCTCCGCGCTCACTGCGGCCGCCGCTGCCGCCCTCGCGCTCGCTCGCTCTCGCGCACAGGAAGGAGAAGAGGAAGGGGTGGAGACGACGGGAGGAGAGGCGTGGCCTTTTTAAGGCCACGCGAGGAGGAGAGAGAAGGAGCGCGGCAGGGTCTGCAGCCGTAGAGAGAGAGAGGGAATATCGAATATGCGGGTCTGCGCGCTCAGGCGCGCAGACGACTCGCGCGTGTGGAAGATAACGATTTTTCAGACGTCTAGAAACGATCCCAGACGTCTGGCCAGGCGTCTGGATGTGATCCCAGACGTCTGGTCCAACGTCTGGGCCACCTCCCAGACGTCTTAAAAGACGTCCAGGGCACGCGTTCGTTACAGTTGAGGTGGGGACCAAGTGGGAGGTTGGCCCCAGGCTGATCCGGCAGAGTCAGGAGGTAGTCGAGCAGATTCACAGGCGACTCCGCACTGTCGCTTGGAGGGCGAGTCAACTATTCTAGAAAGCAGTAAATCTATACTAGAAAGCAGAAAAAAGAATAGGAAGAGAGATATCCTCCTCGACGGTCACTTGGAGGACGAGCCGGACGGGATGACACCTGGACGAAGGAGGACAAAGCAGAAGAACGGAAATGGGGCAGCACGTCGTCGTCGTCGCAGGATCCACTTCCGAAGGGGGACGAAAATTTGGACTTTATCTCGCGAGAAGCATCCCGGGTGTGGGACAAGATTCTCTTGAGCTTTGGAGAGGTAGAGAAGAGAAGGAAGGGATGAGAATTTCGTGTGGAGGGGGTCTCCTTTTATAGTTGCAAGGAGTGGGGGCAAATTGGTCATTACATCTTTAAAACATTAAATAAGGGGTCTTTAGTGACGGATAAAACCGTCGCTAAAGCCCGGACGTGGGCGTAGTGGCCGCTGCCCACGCGTGCCCGCTCAGCTGCTCGCTCTCAACACATCCGCACGTTCAACGAATCTCAGCCATCCGATCGTGAGATCGGACGGCTTAAGATGCGCCTCCCCAACTCCTCGCTGCGCGCCTGTCCGCGTTCGATGGCGCGTCCTCGCCTCGCGTGAAATAGTGCGTGGGCGCTATTGGAAGATCTGAGCCGCCCGCAGCCGATCGGGCGGTCGCCTTTAATCGTGCGCACCCGCAGATCGCGAGTCAAACCCGTGTCTTGTGAACGTGGAGTGCCTCACGACCGCTGCGCTACGGAGCGCGGATGGTCGCGCGGATGATTTGAGGCGCAACCGTTTATAGCCGTTGGATCGAGATCCAACGGCGGAGGGGCGGATGCGGGGGACTTCAGCGGTTGCGTGCAGGCATTTGGGCGGCCGAGATGGCGCCACGTGGCGTCATCTTGGCCGTCCATCTTCTGGATGTTGTAGATGGTGCTACGGGTGTCGGATTGACTTGATTTTTACGTCGTTAGGCTGCAATCGTCGATCCGAATTCATCCGTGTGGTCGGATTTTTCATTTGAAGTGCGGATTTATACCATCCTGGCCCTTGATCTTCTAGGATTCTCTGGTCACTATTTGATGCTATAGATGCCTGATTAGGGCGATCTTGGAGTTGTTGAACTCCAATCGTCGCCCTGATCACATCTGTACGGTTAGATCTTCGATCTGAGGCCCTGATAAAAAGTTTGCCCTATCTAAGCACATAAAAGGAGACAATTGACCTCCATTTTATTCAAACTACTTTAAATGCAAGATGATGCATGTTATGTAATATTTATATCATGTAATGCAATCCTATGCTTAAGAACATGCATAAATAGACATCTTAAGTAGTGTAAATGTGTTTACATCATATTCCCATGCCTATCTTTTGCTAGTCCCTAGCAAAAACTATATGCTATTTATAAAAGAATTAGGTTAGATTATTTAGGCATAAGTTATTTTCAATCATTAAGAAATTGTCTACTTAAAATCTGAACTTTCAAAGACACAACAGTACCCGAGTATTTGCCAAAATGCAGACCGTTTCAAGCCCTTGCCTTATTCAAAGAAAAATTTCTTTCTCTTTTCTAATTTTTTTTTTTTTCAAATTTTAGGGTTTAAGAGTGGCTTTCTACGGCCATTCAACTCACCCAAGATTTAATGAGAACCCTAAGTTTTAAGCATCTTATTGTGAATGTGATAGACTCGTTGACCGGCAATTAAAACGGATTTCGGATTTCTACGCCTCTAGGTGACCTAAAAAAAAAATTCTGCCTAAAGGTGTATCTTTACAATCGGTAGCTTTCTCCCTACTTTTATTTTTTTACGGTGTCAATATAAGAGTGAATCCAGTATATATCTCCCCGATTTATTCTACTTCTCTGCTTCTTCCTAAGTATTTTGGAAATTTTTAGTGTATTTATTGAGCTGGATTCTGAACAACCGATCGATGAGTTGTTACCACCGACAATAGTTATACTTCCTATGTGACCCACCAGAGGTTGGACAACAAGTAGGGTTTACTTCGAGTATTTTATCTAAAATCTCATGTTCTCATGTAACAGAATCATCAAATAACGCACACCGACTAAGCCCTATTTCTGGTTAGCTTTCCCCTGGTGTTTTGTATTTGCCCAGAAATGTACAACAATGCATTCTCTTGCTTCACATTGTTGTGATGTGAGATAGAATATATAAGATTTATTCGGCAACCTAACCTTCGTACTATCCTCCCCCACATTGTATTTGTTCCATTTATTCTTGTTATCCCTGGGGAGCCCATACTGGCATCTGTATGTGGCACTTAGTGTCGTTAAATTTTGAATAAAATTACCCTTCCTTATCTCTATTAATTGGCGTGTGAGATTGAGTTTGAGCTTATTTTATTTAGTCTCGATACTGCAGCTGTGTCCTCTCCCTCTCCCTCTCCCTCTCATTTCCCTCTATCTCTCTGTCTCCTCTCTTTCTTTCTTTGTTTTCTTTTTTCCCTGCAGCAGCACTCTCTTATTTTTTCCTTTATATTTACTTTCGATTACGCAGCTGTGCCTTCCCCTCTCCCTCTTCCTCTCCCTCTCATTTCCCTATATCTCTCTCTATCACCTCATTTGTTTTTTTTTTTTTTTTTTTTTTCCTGCAGCAGCTCTCTCTTGATTTTTTCTTTATAATTTTAAAGCTTTTCTATATATTTTTCATTTTCTCTTTTTATTTTATTTTATTTTATTTTCCTTACACACTATTTAATAAATACGTTTGCTTTGAATTTCACCTCTGTCATTAATTTTCTAATTTTCTTTTTTTTTACTAGAAATCAATATTGAATATGTTTCTGAGAAAGTATGAAATAATACATAATTATATTATACGTCTAATATATTTTGATTTTTTATTGATATTTTTTTTTCAATAGAGAAAAAATCAAAATATTTACATACTATATTTTGATTTTCAACTAGTATATCTGTATTTCTCACAAATAATATATTTCAAACCGTATAGTGTAATTTGATCTTCAATCGATATTTTTTTTCCACCTATATTTCTTTGCTTTAGTTTTTTGAAAGAAAAATTTATTTTGATATAATTTTTATTTTTTTACATTCATAGTAGCATACGGGTTATAAATTAATTTACTCAAAATATCATTCAACAAGTATAGCATGGATACATTGGGAGGTGGCACCAACCACACTTTATGGTATGCCTTGTTAAAGGTGAAGTCTAAGGTCTACCATCTAAGAAAAAAAGGAACTGCAAATAGTGATGCGTGAAAAAGTCGATTAATATCTCGTGGATTCAAATTCTCCCACTAAAAGTAATACTCTCGAGTCACTTGAGTGCTTGTAATCATGGATCCTCTAAAATGATGATTTTATAGGTTCTTTGTTAAACTGATCGTCAAAACAATTTCTCTATTCAAAGAAATTTCAAATGCATCATATTTAAACAATATACTTTTAATCGATACGATTGGATTTATCTTTTGACGTTATATATGTGTTCAAATAAGTTTAATTTAAATAAATTATTTTAGACATACATTCACTAGATAACTCCTATATGCATACATAGATGGACATATGTGTGTGATCTATGTATGTACGTATGTAAGTATATTATATTCTTATTGAGTTAGAGTCCTTATCAGGCAAAGTTAGGCTCGACACAATCAATTTGTGGTAGTTTGGTTCTCAATCTTAACGACGTTTGACGTTCATTCATTGACGTCTGACGGGTTCATCACATTCTTTCGAATGGCGCTTTAGGTTTCCACCTGAAATGCCCGACCCTACCCACTTGCCGTTTTCCTTTTTCCCTTTTTTTTATCCTTTCCTTTTTCTTTCATTTTTTACATCCCATCTCCTCGAAACCCAACGCCCATTTGCCGTAGGGAAGATACCCTCGATATTTTCAATGCAGATAAAGTTCGATCCAAGTTTTCTCGCACAACATTTTCTACCACCACTATTTTTTTTTTTTGTAATTTTAAATATAAAATTATTATAATCACTTTCATTCCAACAATTATCACAACAACCCACCAAGGTAGAGCTTATGTGAACATCATAGGCAACGTCAAGATCAAGGGTTGGATGTGATTTGTTTATTAAGAGTGACTTTGCTAAAAATTACCTACTAATATAACCTATCGATCGATTTATTACACTCCTTTGCAAAATCACAAATCAAAATACTTTAGATAACCATTTGATCAATTTTATATTTTGATCCCTTGACTTAGGTAAAACTTCAAGCAAGGCCAACAATTCCAATTGAAGGAGCTATATAGACCCACAGGATATTTAAGTTAAACCATGCAACTCTAAAAGGGTACTTATGCGATTACAATTAATGTTTGCCAAGTTATGCATGCAATTAACAAATTTTATATATAAGGCTATCTATGGGAAAGCTCCTTTGTCAAAAATATGAACTCTGGATCTAACTTTCAAGATAGAGCTTTGCTCTCGAACATATACATATATTCATGGTACATACAAGAAAAAATAAAATCATTTTGATTGTAGCATTGCATCATATAAATGATCATCATTTATTTCTCATAACAGAAGAGATAATAAAGGTACGTAATATCATGCTTAATTGAATACATTTCTCAATATATAGTAGATCAAGTTAATATAGATATACAAATATTAATCTAGTGTCTACCTATTGGACTTAGGCCAGAGTTCCACAATCCCTCAAAGAATGTCAGCGTTCTCGAATCAATGGCCATCACCAGAGGTGTGAACAAAAGGCGTAATCTCCTTGGGGATGCCTGCAGCATCGACGACTTGATGGCCTGCTCCAGGACTTGAACCCTCTAGCTTCATTTCTCTAATAACGGCAGCATCATCCATTAATCTATGTCCTATGCCTGGACTTGGGCTAGCTGGCCTCATTCCTTCGAGAATGCTTGCATCAATGAGTCCATGGCCTGCTCTAGGATCGAAACCCTCTAGCTTCATTCCTCTAATAATGGCAACATCATCCATTAATCTATGGTCAATGCTAGGACTTGAGCCAGCAGGCTTCATTCCTCCAAGAATGCCTGAAGCATCAATGACTCCGTGTCCCGCTCTAGGACTTGAGCCTTCTCGCTTCATTCCTCCGAAAATGCCCACATGATCTAGCATTAATCCATGGCTTACCCACCTAGGACATGGGACAACTGACTTGATTCCCCCAAGAATATTAACGCCTACGACATCTGTGAGCCCTTCACCATCTTCCACGATGGAGGGCTTGAGAGTACCCCAACGAGCACCCAACCTTCTCACTGCCATCATGGAAACAACTAATTCACTGCCTACCAAGAAAAGCACCGTAAGCTCAAGAAGAAACCTTCCCATCTCTCTCTCTCTTTTACCACCTCTCACTAATGCTACTGTTGCCCTGAAGTGGCTTGGATCTCAGGTATTAATAAGTTTGCTTAATTTGGATAGCTATTGAGCTTCCCCCCCCTTCCCCCCCCCCCCCCCCCACACACACACACACTATATAGCTTCTCATCGTCTGCAGTTGGTGGAAGATCATTGTTGGCAGGCACTTGAACTGTAGGGCGGAATCCAAAATGGAATTTGAACCTCATCTTTTAATAAAATTAAAACATGATACTGCATGCAGGAAACATCCAAGAGGGACACTAGCTGACGATGGACTTTCGTTTGAGACGCTAATTGGCATTCGATTTGACCATCTCATGACGTGAAGGCTCTTTTTGGTGGTGGGTCCAAAGAGGATTTTTCAATTGTGAGATTTTTATCGAGATTTTTTTAATCAATTTCTATGTAATTAATTTTAACTATTTCAATCAAATTATAAAAATTTTTACTTTTACTTTTAATATTAAATAAATATACATTAACATTTTCCACTCACACGAATTCTATTAAATAAATATCCATTAATATTGTATCATTAGATCAATTATTTTATTCTCTACTTAATTCTTCTCTTATTTTACCAACTAAATAAATATTCATCTCTACTTATTTCATTTTTACTTATTCCTATAATATTTTACCTCGACTCTAGACAAGCTTGAAGAGAGCAATACATGCTTACATGGAGCCAAGCAATTGTCCAAGCTAGCCCATATTTTGAAGCTTTAGTTCAGAATAGGGATGTCAATCTGGTATTCTCCAATAGAGAACCAACACGACCCAACTTGATTTGGATGGGTAAAACCCGCTCCATTTAATATTTAGGTAGGTTTGGGTTTTTGGATGCAAATCCAACTGTGTTTGAGTTAAGGTGTGGGGAAAGATACCCTCAAACCTGTATACTCGATATAGATATATTATATATACAAGGCTCTAAAAATTTCAAATGTTCTACGGCTACCAAGACTCCTAACTCTAAAAATTTCAAACGTCCAAAGACTCACAAATTCCTGCATTGGGCAACTCATGTAACCAAGCAGCTTGAAAGTGGTCATTAGCATCCAAATTCCATCTCAAATCTTAACGTTACAATTTGCTCTCCTCTCTCATATGATTATCTCCACCGCGAGATTACAACGTGACTACAAATTTCATCTCAATGTCAGGACAGAACTTCTCTACTATCCCATGTGATTTCTTTTTGTTATAAAATATGAAATATGTTTAAAATATTAATATTTTCTTTTTTTCTAATGATATTTTTTAATTTTACATATCCTCGAAAAATGATTATGTTCAATAAATTTTGATATTGAAATATACATTATTTCATAAGGTATTTTAAAATGATAGTACAATATATAAGCCAACATGTTAATAAATACCTGTTAATTAAATAAGTATCCATTAATCTAATAGGTATGAGATGAATTTTCCCTGATTCTATGTAAAGTGGATATAAAAAATAAATTTATAAATGAGAAGAACCTCATAATAATAAAATTCGATCCGTTGACATCCCGTACTTCAGCTGAAATTCTCTCTCTTTCTTTCGACTAAGATTTTATCTTGGACCCGACATTGCAACTTCATGGAGAATTTTACACACATCCATAATTTTGCCTCACTGGATGATCGGCACAAATCTGCTATTTCTTAATTTTAGCTTAAGACAACGCTTGATCCCCAAGTCAAAGACTTTGACGAGTGTCCCCTTCTTCCAAAATAAAAATCATGATATGGAGTAATTAAGGACAAAATGCCCTTATTGTTGGAACACTCTCTTGAAAATTTTACCATGTCTTGCTCTATCTTGAATAAAATTTCTCTTTTGATCTTACTCGGGAATGGAAAAAACAAATCAGGTGATTATCCCGCAAGATGCACCATTCGCTTAAATTAAAATTATTTTCTTTGGTACAAATTTACCACTTTTTTTATTTCATCAAATGAGACATAAGGTACAATCAACTAAACTATAATCCCATCTTATCTCCTAAAAGAACTGCCATATATTTTTGACTTATTTCTTATTTTGGCACTTATATATTCTAAGATGAAAAAAATCACTTTTCTCTTATTTATTCTTCATATCTTATATGTCATTTTTCTATCTCCCTAACCAATCCATCGTCTTAAGCTTTTAAGAAGAGAAATTTTAGTTGCAATGTATAGATTATTACACTTCCTATGTGGTCCACTGGGAGTTGGACTATCTATAGTTTGCTTATGAGGGTTTTATCTAAAATCTCACGTTCTCTTGTAACAGAATCATCCAACAATGCACACCAGTTGGGCCTTATTTCTAGTTTTTCCCCAATCTTGTATTTGGTCTAAAATGTAGGACTAGTGCACTATCTTGCTACACATTGTTATAATTGTGAGATACAAAATGATTCACTCAACAAGCGTGTGCAGGGTCAATGCATGCTAGGTGGCACTAACCACACTCTTGGCTACGCCTTGTTGAACTTGAAGGTGAAGTCCAAGGTCCACCCCTATAAGAAAGAAAGGGATTGCAAATTATGATGCGTGAAAGAGTCGATTAATACCTTGCAAATTCTCCAAATCCTACACACCCCCTCGTTGACTCCAAAGACGAACCTATCTAGTCTCCTTCCTCCCTTGGTAATTTCACTATCCCTTCTGCCTACCTTCTCACCTTCACTAATTCCACTCATCTCCCCATTTACTCCACCATTAGGAACCTCAAGCATCCCCTCCGCATGACCTTCCTGGCTTGGAGAATTATCCACGATAGGCTCCCCGCAGAGGATCAAATTCAACAGAAGGGTATTTCCTTGGCTTCCAAGTGCTTCTGCTGTCCCAGCAACCCCAGGGGTGAAACCTTGCACCACCTCCTTCACTTCAGTGACATTTCCTCGAGCATCTCCTTGTGGACTTTCCATCGTGCATTCCTTCACCCTATCTCCCCTAATCGATTTCTCGACATCCTCAATGGGGCCTACCCTCATAAAGACTCTAAATCCATCAAAGGCTTGATCCTCTTCATTTGGAACCACACTCGGTGGGCCAGGAACAAATGCAGGAATGAGGGTTTGGCCTTTAGGGAGATTCCTCACTTTCTGGAGCTTAACTGGAGGAAGTTCAAAATGGCCTCTTAGTTCCTCCGCTTTCATCCCAATCGATTTATGCTCTCTTGGGTTCGCCCCTCTCCGGGGTGCAAGATTAACTTCTCTGTCTACTCCAATCCATTCTCCTGTATCACCTGGGTAGCTCGTGATGTGATGGGTAATTTCTCTACAGCTGCCGCGGCTAAAATTCTGGCCCCTAATTGCAACTTAGCTATTCTCAGCACCATTCTACACTTGATTTTTGGCCCCACAGAAGCATCCCTACTATCTTAGAGGTTGATTCTATGATGATTCACTTCTGGTGGAAAGGCAAGCTCAAAGTTCCCTGGAGGGCTCGGTGGCACTATAACCAAGCCGTTTCCCGCATGAACCACCACATGTCGTTGCATTACCCCCTGGTGTGAATAGCCTGGCGAACTTGATTGCCTCTTCGACAAAAGGGTCTTGAATTTTCATCAATCTGGACCATCTTGACCCAAGAGCTAAAGGTATTATTAGGCTAGACAAAATTCACTTCCCTTATGCTATTGGGTGACTTTTGGTGTGCCCTGCTCTCTTTTCTCTCTTGTTGCTGGTTTTTGTACTTGGCCATGAGTTGTGATCCTCTTTTTGTGTAGCTGGTAGGTTTTGACTTAGTCCCCCTGCCATTGTTTGCTGCCTCCGGGGAGAGGGAGATGAATAAAATCTACTCCCATTTTTATTTTAAAATAATAATAATAATAGTTGAAATGACCCTTCCAAGGATCGTTGGAAGCTTTTCGGAAAGTTAGGGACGTAAACGTAAAATATTTTTGACCCTTTGGGTTGAGTGTGAGGGCGTTGCGGGATGAAGAGAGAATGGCAGGGAAATGTTCACAATTTTTCCCTCTCTCTCCTCTCCCTCACCACACTCACTCACACACACACACGCACACTTCCCCTCATCTCCAAAACCCTAACCCCACCCCCACTTCTATTTAACCCACCACCCTCTCCATCTCCACTCCACCACCACCACTTCCACCACCTCCATCTCCTTCCCCTGTTGTTGACGAGCTGCCAGCCCTCCCCGTCTCCTCGCAGCCACAAAGAGGAAGGAGGAGGGCGGAGCGCGGGTGATAGGGAGAGAGGGAGAGCGAGGGCATGGGAGAGAGGATGAAGCTCGGGGGGGGGGGGGCTTGGGTGCATGGTTGGAGGAGCACGAGCAAGAGAACTCGCGAATGCGTGGGGCACCCTTGCTGTGGGTGTAGCAGCGAGCGCTGGTGTCGCGAGGGGAGGAGCTGCGGTCGCGAGAGCTCGTGCGGGAGGAGATGAGGACGTATACGAGCGGGAGGAGCTCATGGAGGAGAGTTTCCCGACCTCCTGCAGCTGCTAGAGCTGCTGCTGCAGGCGGAGGCGGAGAAGAAAACGAGCGTCGCGAAGAGTTCTAGGTACTAGATTTTTCCAGTATCAGACGTCTGGAGCGGCAGCAGACATCTAGAGCTGAGGTTGGACATCTGACAACTCGGGGAGTGCCGAGGTAAGCGTCCTGGATGCGCATGCATGCACGTACGTTACATACGTAATGTTACGCTGTCAAGGATTTTAACATGCGAGCATGCACGTAGGTACAAGCCTTGGAAAGGTGCACAAGCATGCTCTTTGAGGTGCTTTAGGACATCTGGCCGCCTCCACCGACATCTGATAGACACTTCGAACGTTCGAGCGAGCTGATAGATGTCTGGAAAGATCCAGGACGACTGTGAAAGGGTTCTAGACGTCTGCCAGCAACACAGGGAAGCAAGGTGAGGTTTTGAGATCATTTAAGATGTCTGGGTCTAGTCCCAGACATCTGATTTTAGACAATATGTGCATTTTTGGGCCATTTAAAGCCCAAACAAAGTCGGATTTACGCAAATGAAATACCATTTTTTTCCGCTCGAGTTTCTCTATGTGTTAGTGTTGATTATATACTATTTTGAAATCTTCTGACATGACTTGGTCACTAGTATAGGTCTACAGCCTGTAGTGTGTTCGGGCCCGCAGAGACGACAAGACCTGCGGTTCCTGCCTCCATTCCTCTCGTGTTTCCCGGTAGAGTGGTTTACTTTAATATCAAGATTTAATCAAACAAAGTGCATGTTTAGAATAACTTAATTGAACCCTAGGGCAGAAGCGAATGAATATTGCTTGAGCTACACTATTTCCTTTGAGATGCATGTTAATCCAAATTACTAGCAAGTGTATTAGTTTATTGATGTGATGCTTCTCAGTTAGTAAAACACGAGCTTCCTGTTTTAAAAATGAAACTCGGGATGTGAATAGTGAGATCTGAATGTTAAGAAATGGAATGAAAGGAATACAAGTATGAACCCTATGGGGAATTAGGAGAAGAACTTCTGTATACGGAAAAGAACTTAGTAAGTAGACAGGGAGTGAGTTGGCTCTTGTGTACACAGTACCAAGGAGAACAACTGTCCCATAGAGTAGAGGGGAGCCTGCCGCCCTTGGGTTGAGACCCGGGGTGGATTTGGCTACTCTACGTTGACTCTTGTTTGGCCATCTTGTACGTGGTACTGAGGTGAGCTACTTGTGTAGGGAAGGAGCTAGCCACCCCACGGGACCCGGGGTTAGGACTAGCCACCCTACATCGACTCTTGTTAGGCCCATTGGGCAAATCGAGATAGTCAAACGAGGGTACACAGACTGTGGAGGGGCAAGACCCCTATTTTGCTCTAAGAAGGCAAGGCCCTGTGCTGTTCCGTGCTGTACCTTAGGCGTACCCGCTAGTGGAAACAACTGACCGCATGCTAGTACAAAGTAGCTACCCTTGCGCTTATCGCACGTGCCGTAGTCACCGCTACGTCACGACTATAACCTTGGGGTGTTTGACTAGATGTAGGACTACCACAGGGGACTCTCCTGGCCAGGAGAGCACCACGTGTACATCCTACATCCCGGGAAAGATTGCAATCAAGATTGTTCCCTTAAGGAACAGACAAGATCAAGAGATGACCGATTTAATAAGAGAACAAACAAATTAGAACTACTTAGTTGAGTTAAATAAAAATGAATAATTAATTAGTTGCTTGTCTTAATTGCATATAAATAGCTTAATTACCACTCTACTTAGCGTTAGCTGACTACAGAATCTATAACCTTACTGAGGTCAGGGAGCTGAGTAGCCAACACCTTGGTTGCAAAGGGAGCTAGGCCTAGTCGAGCCCAGTCATAGCTGTTATTGTTTTCTGTTCTAGCATTTTTTTGGCTGTAGTAGTGAGTATCTGTTATATGTAGTACTATTTCTGTTATATTTTCGCTTTATTTTTCCACTGTTGCAGTTGAGAAGGCCTATAATATTGTGAGACTGTTCGTTCTGTTTCATTTATGTCTCCTAATTATTTTCTGCTTAGTTACATTGCATGTGTGTTTGTGGAATATTTTTTTGCTTCTGGTTATTTCTCGTTGGACGACTAGGTCTTGGGATTAGTCGATGCGAGCCGGTGTCGGGTCCTGTAAGGATCTAGGATCAGGTCGTAACAATAATAATACCTTGTAGATTCAAATTCTTCCATTGCATGCTATAAGTACCAATTTCAAGCCACTCGAGAACACGTAGTTGTGGATCATCTAGATGCTAATTTACTTGAGGGGTTAAGAAATTAGCGTTTAAAAAAGTAAAATTTGTATTAACTTTCATTTCTGTTTACTTGTAGGATAATATTAAGATCAGCTTTTATTTACTTGAATTAGTGTTAAGCAGTTGTGTTAACTCTTATGGTATTTACTTGGACTTATGTTAACAACAATTTTTACGGAATAAAGTTTGAGTGTAAATGAGTTATGAAGTTAACACCTGTTTAGCTAACACATCTTGGAACTGGTGTTAGCAAAACCAATGTTAAGGACCCTTAACTTGAGTTTTCACCATTCGGGTTAAATCCCCTTTTAGAGGGTTAACTTGTCAAGTAAACTAGCCCTAAATTGAGTTTCTCCCAAGAATGCACAAATTCAATAATTGATTCATGTAGCAAATTATCCAAACCACATCTAGTATCATTTATCCTCCTTTAATTTGATCCTCTATGTATTGTTGACTGTAAGAATGTTTGCAAGCAAAATGTCACTTATAATTTACAAAACCTAACTTGCAAGTTATAAAGCTAACTTGTAATTTCTAGAGCGATGATTTTATAAATTCTTCATTAAGATGTCCATCAAAGCAATTCCTCTTTTTCAAAGGAATTTTAGATGCATCATATTAAAAAAATAGACTTTCAATCACTGTGGTTGGATTTGTTATTTAAAAACCTATATGTATTCAAATAAGTTATTTGAGTCTAATACTTACTAAATAACATCTATATACATATATAGATACACATGTTTGTATATATCGATCTATGTGAAAGTGATTGGTCGTATCGACCCTTTTGCAAACGTCACGGAGGCATGAAAATCAGACATTTTAAAAGTTTCAAATAGAAAATGGGATCGATGCCAAAAGCCAACCAAGAAACAGAAGTGAAATAAAATATCCTAAACCAGAACCAAATGGGAGGAACTGTTTTCCTCTCATTCCAGGATCCCAAGAGTATAAGTGATTATCCATTTTCCACCTTTTCCGGGATTCCAAGAGTATAAGTGATTATCCCTTGCAGGTGGTGTTGCACAGTACCGCACGTGTGGTGCCTCCTCAAATAAATCTTGACAATTCCCTTCCCCTTCTATGCGACAAGCAGATGAGACCCTTGTGTCGTGGATAGTCAATCCTGAATAGAGATCCACAAGCACTTCGCAATCCTGGAGCACCCTTTCACTAAAATCCTTGAATCAACACCAAGAGATTCTTAAAAAGGATCAAGAGTGCAATGATACTAGTTGGTCAACAAAAAATATTTTCGATTGACTAGCTGGAGAAGGGAATTGGCGTGGTCCAAGACTTGCTCTTAATGCTTCCTAGTTCGAGCAAATGGTCAATCGATGAGATGCCTGGTCGACTTGCTACAATGTAGGGTTTGGAACTAGTGGGTGTTCTTGGCGAAATTTATTTAGGATTTGATTAATGGCCTTAGGGTTACATGAGAGATATTTATAGGATTTTCAGGGCTAAACTAAAGTAGATGGTGGCCCGTGGATCCCCATATAAGGGTAAGGATCAATTCTTAATTTAGCGATTTTACAAAATAATGCCATGACAACTTTTGTTTTGTTTTTTATCTAGTCCACAAAAAAACCTAATTGCAATTCAACACTTAGATTCTTTACCTAATCACATTAGGTATAATAAAATATCAAATTATTTGTAATTCACCTCTTTAAATCACAGTCGATCACTTTATCAAGTAGAATAACATCTAAATCATTATTAATTTCAACACGCTAATAATAAAGTTTTAGATTTCATGGAAAAATTGACACCACGCCTCCTCAAGTATGGCAAATATTCATGTATTCTTCACACTTGGAAGAAAATATTATCCTAAGATATAATCCCATTAGACAGCTCTCAATCCTCAATGGTTAATATTATTCATGATATCTCTATATCATTGAGAGGAGAATGAAGATTAGAACATTTTTAAAAGGTCTATCTTCTCCTTTTACCTTAGATCTAATCAGGACCCTTTGACCACATGTAGAATTCATCATTCGTAATATATACAGAGTAAGCTTATGCTTCCAATCTATCGTACACACCTATCTAATAGATTTATGCGATTCTTTTAAGAGATTATGTGCCTCCTATCTGTTCTTACATACACCAGCTTTCCAATATCAGCACAAAGGTGGGTACACTAACATAATGGTCCACCAAATGAATGTGTTCATAAATAGAGATACATATCTATCTTAGATCTAAGGATACACCTTCTCCATGACAAGATCGGAGAAAGACTTACGCTATCTCCTATATCATCAGGTTAACTCTTTAACTCGACCCGCGTAACAGTTCTCAAATTTCCATTTAAGAACGTTAATCAGACAACCTTTAAAGAAGGTTGCCATCCACACTCATATCAGAAACATGTGGTTGAATCAAATGATTTTTTGATATACTATCGAATCTTATAAATCATTTAGATTTCCAAATTAACACCCATCTAGTGATTCAATTTGACCAAATACATAACTCTAATTGTGCTACAAGACCCAAGTCATTTAACTACAAAATAATCAAATTCTTTTATACATGTAATCCTCTCAGAACAAACAAAAGCCAACACTATATATGTACATACGCAAGCCTATTTATAATTTTATTAAATTAGAATCCTTATTATCCCGAGCAAAGGTCAACGGGCTTGACTCACTTCACATTTATCGAACTCAAACTTTGATTTGGGCTTAACTCATAAAACAATTGTGTTGACCTAAGTCAAGCCAATCAAATCAAAGCTAAGTTGAGCCCATCGAGATTGAGTTTTTTTTTTATGGTTCTATGTGACCGCTATTTGGGTGAAGGTCAATATTTAGCAAGAATCTTAGATTCTTGAAAAGGCTTATTTAAAAGCCCCACCAGATTCTACTTCCGGCATTTCTCTATTTGGAAAACTCAGGTTGTATGAATACGATATTACAAACTAAGTTTGGGTGAAATGTTATTTTCTATGTAAGGGTCCCAACCTATGTGATCGTGACCCAACTCTAAATTTGTGGCCTTTTAATTCTCAATTTTAACGACGTTTGACATTCTTTTATTGACGTTTGACGGGTTTCTACCCCCCACCGTTGTGTCACATTCTTTTCAACGATACTTAACTATTCGCCCGAAAATTTTCATTTCTTTCCTTTTTCTCATTTTTCTTTTTCATCCCCATCTCCTTGAAACCCAACGCCCATGTGCCGAAGGGGAGATACCCTACATTTTCAATGCAGACCACGTTGGATCCACAATTTATAACCCAACATTTTCTACCGCCAACTCTTTTTATTTGTAAGTTTTAATATAAAAATTATTATAATCACTTTCATTATAACAATTATTCCAAGAACCTACTAAGGTGGAACTTCATCTCATTGGCCACATGACCCACATGAAGGTCAAGGGTTGGGTACTAGTTATCTTCCAAAGGTGAGTTTACCACCAATTACCTCTTAATGTAGGCTTGTCAATCGACCTATTTAATGTAGGCCAGCAATTCCATTGAAAGAACTATACTCGTAGGATATTTAAGTTGAACCCTACAGCTCTAAAACGGTACGTATTTTATTACAATTTTTGCGAGATTATACCTGCAACTCACAAGTTTTATATATAGGGTATCTATGCCAATGATCAAGATCTAACTTTGAAGATAAAGTTTCGCTCTCCAATATACATATATATATTTGGATGGTACGTACATACACAAAATCAACGATCATCATTTATTTGTCATGGTAATAGAAGAGATTCAAGCAAATGGAACAAAGTAATAACATGCTCAATTAATTTAATGCATTTCTCAATATAATGAATCAAGTCAAAATAGATAAAAATATTAATCTAGCATCCATCTATTGGATTTAGGACTAGAGTTTGCGTCTGGGTTCTCGAATCAATGGCCATCTCCAAAGGTGGGAACAGAAGGCCTACTCTCTTCTGGGATGCCTGCAACATCGATAGCTCCATGGCCTGCTCCAGGACTGGAACCCTCTGGCTTCATTCCTCTAACAATGCCAGCATCATCCATTAATCTATGGCCGATGCCAGGACTTGGGCCAACAGGCTTCATTCCTCCGAGAATGCTTGCATCAATGACTCCATGGCCTGCTCCAGAACTGAAACCCTTCGGCTTCATTCCTCTAACAATGCCAGCATCATCCATTAATCTGTGTTGTATGCTAGGACTTGGGCCAGTAGGCTTCATTCCTCCAAGAATGCCTGAAGCATTGATGACTCCATGTCCCGCTCCAGGACTTGGGCCTTCTGGCTTCATTCCTCTAATAATATCAGCATCATCCATTAATCTGTGTCCTATGCCAGGACTTGGGCCAGCAGTCTTGATTCCTCCAAAGATGCTCAAAGCATCGATGACTCCATGTCCCGCTCATGGACCTGGGCCTTTTAGCTTCCTTTCTCCGAGAATATTAACGCCTACGACGTCCGTGAGCCCTTCACCATCTTCCACGATGGAGGGCTTGAGAGTACCCCAATGAGCACCCAACCTTCTTACTGCCATCATGGAAACAACTAATTCACTGCCTACCAAGAAAAGCACCATAAGCTCAAGAAGAAAGCTTCCCATCTCTCTCTCTCTCTTACCTTCTCTCTCTAATGCTAGTGTTGCCCTGAAGTGGCTTGGATCTCAAGTATTAATAAGTTCGCTTAATTTGGATAACTATCGAGCTTCGCCCCCTACAATATATATAGCATCTCATCGTCTGCAGTTGTGGAAGATCGTTGTTGGCAGGCGCTTGAACTGTATGGCGGAATCCAAAATGGAATCCGACCCTCACCTTTTAATAAAATTAAAACGTGATGCCGCAGGAAACATCCAGGAGAGACATTAATAGACGATGGACTTTCGTTTGAGACACCAATTGGCATCCAATTCGGCCATCTCATGATGTGAAGGCTCTTTTTGGTGGTGGGTCCCAAGAGGATTTTTCAGTTGTGGGATTTTTATCCAAAATTTGTTAATCACTTTAACACATACTTCTACGAAATTAATTTTAATTATTTCAATAAAAATTTAATAATTTTTACTTTTACATTTATTATTAAAAAGATATCTACTGCGTCATTTACTTTCCTTTTAATATGAAATAAATATATATTAACATTTTTTACTCACAATTATTCTATTAAATAAAAATTCACCGACATCATATCATGTAACGAATGTGTGCCCCACACGTCTTTTAAGACGTCTTGGAGGTGGCCCAGACGTCATACCAGACGTCTGGGATCACAACCAGACGTCTTATCAGACGTCTGGGATCGTTTCCAGACGTCTGGAAATCCGTTATTTTCGACACACGCAAGTCGCCTGCGCCTGAGCGCGCAGACAGCATATTCCCTCTTTTTCTCTCTGCGGCTGCAGGCGGCCTGCCACCTTCTCTCTCCTCCTCGCGCGGCCTTAAAAGGGCCACGCCTCCCCTCCCGCCTCCACCGTCTCCTCCTTCTTCTCCTTCCTGTGCGCGAGAGCGAGCGGACGCGAGGGCGGTAGTGGCGGCCGCAGTGAGCGCGGAGGTGCGGCGTGCGAGGGCGGAGCTCTGCGCGGCTTGGCCGGCCGGCGGAGGGCGCAGGGGGCGCGGAGCGACGCGGAGAGGGACCTGCTGCGGTCTGAGCAGCAAGAGCGCGAGGTGCGACGCGGGCGGCATCGCGAGCGGAGGCCGAGCAGGGTCCTGATTCTGGAAAAATTTCCAGAATCAGACGTCTGGATTGATAGCCAGACGGCAAGGTCGACGTCTGTAAGATCATACAGACGTCTGAAAGGTGAGTTTCCGCCTTCTTCTTCCTTCTTGTCGACTGACCGTACTGAGCGAGGGGGTTGGCTGTGCGCAGGTTAGCTGATTCGCCATCCTTTGCGAATCAGACGTCTGGAAGTTGTACCAGACGGCGGGAGTGACCTCCAGGCATCTGGAGGGACCATCGGACGTCTGGGATCTAGGGCAGACGTCCCCGCAGACTTCTGGACGTCTGGGAAACCACGCTGAACAGGTAATTCTCTGATCCACTTTTTAAGACGTCTGGAAGGAGTTCCAGACGTCTGATTTTGCACAGTATCATCTTTTTCGACCTGTTTAGGGCCTGTTCGGGCTCCGTTTTCCGCGATTCGAGTTGCGTTCTTTTCAGAAGTAATTCCTCTACCCGTCTACAGTAGCTATACACTGTTTTGAGACACTCCTTGTGTTTGATCCTTGTGATAGGACCTCGTTCAGTTGCAGTCTTGAGAGTCGCGGAGGCACGCGGGATTCCCGATCACGCCCCCATTACTCCCGTTGTACCTGGTAGAGTGGCTTAAGTTTATTAATAAAATCTGTTAAAGTATGGAACCATAACTAGAAGCTAGGACATTGCATGAATCCTAGGAATGAGAAATGTATGGAATGATAGCTCCTAGGTGATGCATGAATCCTAGGGCTGGAAAACTAGTTGTATGCTAGATCCTAGGATGTGACATGAACCCTAGGATGGAAGAACTAGTGGAATGTATAATACTGCAGTCTTGGAAAAAAATGGAAAGGAATATAAAGCTGCCTGTAATTTGAATTAATAGCTGTCTGTTATGAATAAAGAAACATGATTGAGATCATGGATTTTGAGAACGTGAATCTGGAAAGTGAAACATATGATGTTCTGAGATAAAGAGCTGGAACCCTACGGGGAATTAGGAGTGGAACTCCTGGAAAGAAAAAGGAATGGAAACTGAGATGTAGTTTGTACTGTCTCTTGGGTACGCAGTACCAAGGGAAGTACCTGTACCTGTTTAGTGCAGAGTGGGGCCAGCCGCCCCAGGGACCCGGGGTTAGGATTGGCCGCTCTGTACCGACTTGTTGGCCCTCGTGTACGTAGTACCGAGGAGAGCTAGTAGTGTTAGGAGAGTATTAGCTACCCCACGGGCCCCGGGGTTCTGCTAGCCTCCTTCACCGACTTGTTAGGCCCACTAGGGAAAACCAGGGTAGTCAGGCGAGGGTGCGCGGACTGTGGAGGGGCAAGGCCCCGGTTTGGTTACTGTGGAGGGGTTGGACCCCGTGTTACTGAGAGGGCTCTGCCCTGTACTTGTTCCGTGCTGTGCTTTGGGCGCACCCGTTAACGGAAACGACTGACCGCGTGCCAGTACGGGTTAGCTACCTGTGCGTTTATCGCGCGTGCCGTAGTCACCGTTACGTCTGTCAGTGACCTTGGGGTGGTTGACTGAGGGTAGGATCACCACGGGGGACTCTCCCGGCCAGGAGAGCACCACGTGCTACTTCTACTTTTTGGAAAAGACTGCAATCAAGATCGTTCCCACGAGGAACATTCGAGATCAAGTAAAAGATCTGAGGAATAAATGAAATAGTGAGAAAAATTGAAAGATGTGAATAAAGGAAGTAATAGAACATAACAGCTACTGTACACTCTACTGTTGCCTTTAGTTAGTCTGCCACACTACTCAGCGTTTTGCTGATATGTTACACTCGTTACCTTTTTCAGGACCAGGTGTTGAGCAGCCAGGGTCGGCGGCTGCAGAGGACGCTGGGCTGAGTAGGGTCCAGTAGAGTCACCACAGCCTTTTGTACCTCTTTTGTTTCTGTTCTAGTGAGTAGTTTTTGTTTCCGCTGTACCTTCTTTACCTGCAGTTCTTGTTATATGATAAATGTTGTTTTACTGTTGTGGTGGTACCTACTGTAGTAGTTCTTTCCTTACTGCTGTACTTTCTTACTGTTAGTTATATTCATGCTGAATGTGGTTTATTTTACTGTCTTTTGGTTACTTCCTCGTTAGACGACTAGGTCTTGGGATTAGTCGAGTCGGTCCGGTTCTCGTGTCTCGTAGGGACTCGGGAATCGGGTCGTTACATATCATTACATCAATTATTTTATTCTCTACTTCATTCTTCCCTTATTTTACCATCTAAATAAATATTTATCTTTACATAATTCATTTTTGCTTATTCCTATAATATTTTACCTTGACTCCAGAGGAGCATGAAGAGAGCAATACGTGCTTACATGAAGCCAAGCAATTGGTCAAGTAGGCCCATATTTTGAAGCCTTAGTTCAGAGTAGGGATGCATGTCTATTCTCCAACGAAGAACCAACATGACCTGACTTGATTTGGATTGGTAAAATCCGCTCCATTTAATATTTAGGCAAGTTCGGGTTTTTGGATGCAAATCCAATCAGGTTTGAGTTTGGGTGTGGGAAAAGATTCCTTTAAACCCGTATACTCGATATAGATATATTATATATACAAGACTCTAAAAATTTCAAATGTTCTACGATTGCATAGGCTTCTAACTCTAGAAATTCCAAACATTCAATGACTCCCAAATTCCCGCATTGGGCAACTCATGTGACTATGCAGCTTGAAAGTAGTCATGAACTCACGTCTCTCAAACTTCCAATTTTCCAAATTGCATCTCAACATCAAATTTCATCTCAAGTAGCATTGTAGCATGATGTTTTCCATCCTCTCCTGTATCTTCCATAGCATCCAAATTCCATCTCAAATCTTAACGTCATAACTTACTCTCCTCTCTCATGTGATTATCTCTACCACAAGATTGTAGCATCACCCTAAATTCCATCTCAACGTCAGGAAAGAACTCCTCTACCATCTCATGTGATTACTTTTTATTATAAAACATAAAATATGTTTAGAATATTAGTTTTTTTTCCTTGTAATATTTTTGTTTGTTTTACATATCCTTAGAAAAATAATTTTGCTAAAGAAATTTTGATATTGGAATATGTATTTTTTACATAAAGTATTTTAAAATGATAGTGTAATATATAGGCCAACATATTAATGGATACTTGTTAATTAAATGAGTATCTATTAATTTAGTAGGTATGAGATAGATTTTCCCTAATTATATTTGAAGTGGATATAAAAAATAAATTTGTAAATGAGAATAACTTGGTAGTAATAAAATCCCATCGATTGACATCCGATAGTTCAGCTGAAATTCCCTATTTTTCTTTTGATTAAGATTTTATGTTGGGCCCGACATTTCAACTTCATGGAGCATTTTATAAACATTCATAATTTTGCCTCGCTGGATGATCAGCACAAATATGCTATTTCTTAATTTTAGCTTAAGACAACGCTTGATCCCCTGGTCAAAGACTTTGATGAGTGTCCCTTCTTCCAAAATAAAAATCGTGATCTGGAGTAATTAATGGCAAAATGCTCTTATTGTCAAAACCCCCTCTTGAGAACTTTACTACGTCTTGCTCTATCTTGAATAAAATTCCTCTCCTGGTCTTACCTGGGAATGGAAGAAACCAACCAGGTGGTTTCCCCGAAAGATGCACCTTTCCCTTTAATTAAAATTATTTTCTTTATGAGGTGGTACAAATTTACCGCACAGCGTCTTAAGCTTTTGAGAAGGGAAATTTTAATTGTAATGTATAGATTATTACACTTCCTATGTGATCCATTAGGAGTTGGACAATATCAGTAGTTTGCTTATGAGGATTTTATCTAAAATCTCATGCTCTCTCATAATATAATCATCCAATAATGTACATCAGTTGAGTCCTATTTCTACTTTTTTCCCGATCTTATCTTTGCCCTCAAATGTAGAACTAATGCACTACTATTTAAGCGAATTCGTCTTTGTTTATGGATTGCGATATAGTATAGGACAAAAATCACTCAAATCATTTAAATTTGTAACTCAGATTTAGAAAGAAGAGTCTGAGGTCGATCACAGGAGTCAAATAATGGCAATTTAATTTCACCAATTACAAGAAATATAAGCAATTATAATCAAAACTTTATTTAAAATAACTCAGAAGGATATATAAATGAAATTCAGAATTACAGTGTAAAAAGAATGTATTAAAATGGTGATTTGAATCGCCAATTAATCCTTTTGAAGTTAAGCTCAAGTATCTCAAATGTTTAAACAGTAATTATCAACCAATATTCCACGTCAACCAACTCAAATGAATCAACAACAGCTTTTAGAACCAACAAACATCAGACGAAGGCACAAGGCTTTAGATACCTTAAGTGCTCAAGGCTCAGTTTCAACAGAACAGAGGCAAAGGAGTCTTCTCTTCTTCCTTCGTGCCTTAGAGAAAGGCAACCACAACACCACAACACAGAGGCAAAGGCCTCTCAGAATCGCTAAGTGTAGAGAGCATTCTAAAGCAGGTAGCGAGGGTGTGAAACAGATCAGTGGGAGGCGCAAAGTTGAGTGAGGATGGTTGCGAACGATGGAGATGCGGAGATGGCACCGACTATGATTGGCCGGTGCCGAAGATGAAGGTGGCACTGAGAGGTAAACGACAACACTTTGAAGGGGTAGAGAACCCCTTGCAAATATGGTGAGGTGCGGAGGAACTTGGGGAGGATGAACCTGCTGCCTATAGCTTGTGGCAGCAAACGAGGAGACCGAAGGAAGGGGGTCACCGGAGGAGATTTGGAGCCGACCATAGGTAGAGAAGAAGAGGGTTTCTTGGGCAAAAAACTCGCTAAGGAGTTTGGCTTGACGAGGGCGATCCTTTATAAAGCTTTAGGCACGCTTCCAAGCTTGGAAATAAGCTTGCGAAGCTCAGATTTTCAGGAAGAAGATTCTTGAAATCAAAGGGTTCACACGAGCAATATGGAGAGATTTGGAGTTGGAATTTACGTTTGGTCGATTAGGGATCTCCTCAAGATCATCCCTTCCAATTTTGGAAGGGATTGGCCAAGCAATCAGGGAGGAATCCCTAATTGAGAGCTCGAGTGCATGCGGTCACACCTGCCATGGTGGTAGGGATCCAATTGCGAAAAAGATGATAAAGTTGGGGGGTTTTTCGCAAGGATTTTTGAAAGTCAGGGGTGTATGTGAGAGAGAAAGAGCTTGAATGGACCAAATTGTAAACTAAGTTAAAATGATCTCTGATTGAGCTCAATTTTTTGTGCAAATCTAATTTGGACCCAAAGAATCTAGTGGTGAAGTTAGATTTCAGTTTTAACCAAGTTTGATTCGGTAATTTGTGTAAAAAATTTAAATCAGGGTTATTTTCTATCTAAGACTCTGTTTTAGGTCAAAGATTAGTAGGTCTGAGACTTTGTTTTAGGTCTAAGACAATTGCAGGGGAATTTAAGATTACTAGAAAGATATGATCATTTGGTCCCAGAATCAGTGATCCACAAATGCGGACCAGCTGATGATGCAGCTCTATTCCAAAGAGTCTTTCTAATTTGGAATATGAAATAGGGTCAGGTGGATGAAGTTGAAGATGCAGAGCCTGTTCGTTAATCCAGTTCCATAGATCAAGAAGAGGTGGTAGAGGGTTTGGATCGAGATCATGATTGAGATTTAGATCTAGTTCCGAATCAAAATCATAAGGATCTACATAATGGTAGTTGGTATCGAAAATCATGAGTTCTCCAGGCTCTGAGTCATATGAAGATAGGGGTAAAGTTGTGTGGAATTCATCAAAATCTTCAACAGAAATTTCCTCTTCCTCATCCGAAGTCACTTCTTCTGAGTCAAGCCATCCATTTGAACCAATTGGCTTATAAGTTCTTCCCCAGTCCATTATGTGTTGAACTTCTTCTTCTGGGGTTACTTCCTGGTTCATGTCCTTAGATTGTCCATTTTCTTGAACTCCCTCAGAATTCAAAAGTTCTTGAATTTCAGGGTAGATGTATTGAGGATTCTTTTTATTATCATCTAATTCATCATAAGTTACTCCCAGGAGTTTCTCAATCTCACTAATGTCCTATTCAATTTGATTATTCATGGGAGATGGTAGATCAGAATTATCCTCAAGTACATCCCCTTCTTTCCCTTCGTGCTGGTCTTGAGCTTTGGCAGGATTTGGATCATCTTTAGTATGGATTGCCAACACTTGTTCAATTGTTCCTACAACCTCAATGGAAGGTCCCTGGATGAATCCATCTAATTCACATGAAATTAAGGGGATCCCTGGATCTTTCTTTTTAGGAAGGAGCATGTTTAGGATGATGGCACTGGCTTGTTCAGAAATCACTACACTTTTTGATGATTTGGCTTGGCGTTTCGGTGTGCATATTTCCTTCAGAAATTTCGCACAGGCCGGGTGTTTATCCCGGTGAAATTGAGTTTAAATGAAGCATTGTAATATAGTCGAAATCGCTTTGAAAATAAATATATTTTTATTACTCGAAAAGATTCCGAGGTTGAACACAGGGAGCAAATGGAATTCACACACTAATATCAACAAATAATGTAATTTGAACACAAAGTATTACTCAATAAACTAATTTGCAATGTCGAGCATATGAGTATATGAAGAGAAAAGAATTTTAGACAAAATAATGATGATTTGAATCACCAATTATTAGTCTAATACATAGAATAATTACTCAAATTTACTAAAGGAGGGAGTATAGATCAAACATCTGATTTTGCAATCAGACGTCTTAAATGACGTTTGCTACAGTACCCCTTTTGTTTTTCTTTGTCTGCATGCCTCTTCCTTCTTTCTTTCTCTGATTCTTCATTTCTTCTTCTTCTTCTTCTCTATCTCTGCTTTGCTCCTTCTTCTATTCTTCTCAGGCCTTCAGCTCAGGCCTTCACTTCTTCTTCTTCCTTAGGCCTTCACCTCTTCTTCTTTTCTTCTTTTGCTTTTAACCCTACGATACTCCTCTTCTTCTTCTTCACTTCTTCTCTTCTTCCTCAAGCTTTCTTCTTCTCTGGCCTTTCTGCCTTCTAAATCCGGCTAAGTGTCGAAGCCAAACTTCTCAGGGCAAAAACCCCCCTTCCCCCGCATAACTCACCTCTCTTCTCTTTCTCTCTTAGGTCACGCTTTCTCAGAGCCACAGGGTATCCGGGTTATCGGGTCAGGCGCGTCCCTGGGTCCAGGCTCACCGGCGTGCAGTGGTGAGTGAGGAGTGCAGGTCAGGCGGGTTATCGGGTCGGCCAGGTCCGCAGGGGAATGTCACGGATGAGACCAGTGAAGGTGTAGGAGGATCGCACCCTCAGTGATTGGAGGCAAACAACCCCATTCACTTTTGGGTATTATGCGGCTACAGGTGACTCTTCATATCCGAGGTGGGACTAAATGTCCCACCTTTCTTCCGCGCAGCGCAGCAGCAAGGCACTTGGTCAAATTGACGGGGCTGCCGCTACTAATGCCCTTGCGTGAGGGCTTGGACTTCTGCAGGCCTCAATTCCACACGGCCTAGAGCTATCCCCTTGAGCGGAAACACCCTG
Source organism: Thalassia testudinum (assembly GCA_037157565.1). Classification (NCBI taxonomy): domain Eukaryota; kingdom Viridiplantae; phylum Streptophyta; class Magnoliopsida; order Alismatales; family Hydrocharitaceae; genus Thalassia; species Thalassia testudinum. The sequence goes on from JAZHRO010000038.1 coordinate 2,213,660, forward strand.
GAGCAGCTTGAAGCTTGCTCGAAGCACGAAGTCAATGGCGGATTTTGGCCTGTTACCTGAAATCAAGAAAAAGGGGCCTTATGGCCGCGTCAGAAGGTTTAGCAGGATCGCCGTGGCACGGTGAATGTGTCTATGGCAGTGGCGTGGAGCACGAGTGGCTATGGTGGCCGAACGGATGCGGTTATGGCCGGTGAGAGTGGGTTTGTTCGGAAAGGTGTTTGGGTGGATGATGGAGCGAATGGAGTGAGCAGAAATGAGCGGGAAGGTGCAGTGGAGGTTGTAAGCTTGCCGGCGAGGTGCATGGAGGTGCGTAGCGGTGGGAACACCTCATCAGAGGAGTCACCGGAGATGGAGGAGATGAAGGTGTTTAGTATCGTCGGTGGTCAGGTTTGGGAAATAGAGGAGAAGAACGTAGGAGAGATAGGGAACCTAAGAGTCTACTCTAAGGACGAAAAGGGGAAGGGATTTCCACGTCGGTGTGGTTGCCAGACGTGGGGAAGACTATTACAACCCGGTTCTCGAATCCCTACAGGACCCGAGACCGGCTCGCCTCGACTAATCCCATGACCTAGTCGTCCAACAAGAAATAACCAAAAGCAGGAAAGTAAACCACATTCACACATGCAATATAACTAAGTAGAAGAAAAGTACGAAGTAGTAAATAAAGTAGAACAACTGTCTCAAAACAGTACATGCCACCACAACCACAACAGAAAATATAAGGAACAGAAAGTAACAGGAATAGTAAACTATGTGTCCATTACTCACTACGACAATAGGAAAGCGAAAGAGCTGAAAGATGACTACGGTTGGGCTTGGCTGGGCCCAACACCCCCTGCAGCTGGAAACTCGGGCTGCTCAACTCCTAGTCTTGAACAGTGTTATGAAAAGATAGAGTCAGCGAACGCTGAGTAGAGTGGTGTTTACATTATTTAAGTACAAGTACAATAAAAACAACAATAGGTTTATTTCTCATTTCTATTTATCTCATTTATGTGTTTCTGTTTCATCTAGTTCTCAAGTATCCAGGTATTTCTTGATATTACATGTTCCTCGTGGGAACGATCTTGATTGCAGTTGTTGATGTGAAACTCGATCGTGTTTTAACGGTTAATTACGTCGTAGTATAGGTGATCAAGCGTCGTCAACAAATAAAAGTTTTATTACTCGAAAACCTAAGTATCCGAGGTCGAACACAGGGAGCAATTGGAATTTACTACTAATCTCAAGAATGTAATTGAACACTTTAATTACTCAAAACGTTAATTCAAATATAAATGAATGAGTTTGAAAAGTAATTGAGGCAAAAAGAAAGAATTGGACGTCTGATCATGGGATCAGACGTCTTAAAAGATGTTTCCCTTCTCTTATTTTTCTTCTTCTGATTTCCTTCCTTTCTTCTTCTTTGTGCTTCTTCTTTCTCTACAGTGCCTTGCTTTTTTTCTTATTTTCTTCTGCCTTGCTTCTTTCTTCTCCTGCAGTATCTTTCTCTCTATGGGTCTTCTTCTGCTTCCTTGGTTCTGTTTGCCTTCAGTTCCTCTTCTTCTTCTTCTTTTTCTTCTTCAGTTCTTCTACTCTTTTTCCTTCGCCTCTTCCTTCTCTTTTTCCTCTGCAATGGCTTTCCTTACTTCTTCTTCATTTCTGTTTCCCTTGGCGTTTCTTCTTCTTTTCTGTCTTGCCTTTCTTCTTCTTTGGCAGAGCATCCTTCCTTCTCTCTTCCTCTGCTTGCAGCGGCCAAGTGTTGGCTTCACTTCTTCCTTCCTTCCCTGCACAACCACAGCAAAGCAAAACCTAACCTTCTACCCACACCCGCGCGTCTCTCTCTCTCTGTAAACCACTCACAGGACGCTCTCCCAGAGCCGGGTAAAAGGGTCGGATCGTGCGCCCGTGACCAGGCGGACCGGCGAGAGGGTGGTGCGCGAGGTGTTCTTAGGATAGGGTCGGGTCGGGTCGCGCCAGATCCGTGCGGTGAAATCGCGGACGAGGCGCAGTGAGATAGGTGAGGGACCTCACCCCAAGTGCGTTCAGAGGCAACCGGCTTATTTGATAAAATCAATATAAAGGATATCAGCGCGTCGTGAATTATCGATGTGGGACTAAAGGTTGCTGCCTTCTCTCGCGCGTGCTCGAAGAAGTCTATCATTCAATTGCCACAGTTGTGGACTTCGCAGTGCCTCTTGCTGGTGCTGAAGTCTTCGTAATGCTTCCCCGAGTCAGCTGCTCCTGGAGTCTTGCGGTCCTGAGGCCTGGAGCAAGCGTGGAGCTTCCTCGAGTTGCCGTCAATGGCGGCCAGGGTGTGGAACCTGTCAAACACGAAAAGAGCCTCGTGGCCTAACCAGATCACCGGGGAACCTTTGCCATGTCACGGCGAAGGTGAAGAGCTAGGTGACAGGCCGCGGGGCGGCCTAGGCGTGCGTGCCTAGGTCGCCCTGTGGCCGGATGAATGGGTGAGTTCAGGGGACTGTTGTGGAGGCTTATAGGGACTGTGGATGGGCGGAGGTTACTCAGTGAGATGAGGCAGAGGTTATGCGATGGTTGGCAAGGCGTGTGGGGCTGCGGAGTGACGGGAGCGTCTCGCCGGAGGGTGGTCGGAGATGAGGAAGGTGATGGTGAACAGCGGCGGTCGAGGGGTTTTTGATGAAATAGAATGAGGGAGATGAAAGAGGGGATAGAGGAGAATAGTTTTGACCTAACTAAAGGGACGAAGGGGACGAGGAGGCGGACGGCAGTACCTGCTGTCGTCGGAGAAGAAGGTGCGCAGTGGGGGAAGACGGCGGCGATGACGGGGCTAGGGCAGCGTGCGTGGGTGTTGCGCGACGCGGAGGAGGATGAGGAAGACGACTCTACCACTGGTTTTGTGGCAGAGCGAAGAGGAAGGGGAGGGGGGCTCGCCGGAGCTCGCTGGACACCTTGGCCGGAGAAGGAGATGAATTTGAGGTGGAATCCCGGCCAAGTCAAGCTGCGGAGGTTCGGCCGGAGTTAGGGTTTAATTTATAGGTGTTGGCCGTGCTTCTGGTGCGTGGAGGGCACGCCTTCTGTCACCAACGTCTCGCCGAAGATGGAAGGTGGTTAGCTACCCAAAGGTGCAAATCTGGGATCATGGTCGGGCTCAGATGGAAGGGGATTCCTCAGAGAATCTCCCTTCCAATTCTGGGAGAGGATCTCTGAGGGATCAGAGAGTATTCCCTCTCTAATCCTCGCCGGAGTAGGATCTCTCCCCAATAATGGCGGAGGGACCTGATTGTAAGATTGGCGAGGAAGCTAGGGGGGTCTATGTGATGGTTTTCAAAAGATAAGGACCAAAATGTGATTGGGTGTACTAAATTGCAAAGTAGGTCAAGATGACCTCCCCTTAAGTCCAAATTTTGGTACAAACCTAATTTGGACCTAAGGAATCCAATGGTGAAGTTGGATTTTAGGTTTGACCACATTTGACTGGACATTTTGCGTAAGAACCCAAATTAAGTCAATTGATGAGCTAAGAACCTAATCTAGGTCAAACTAGGTTTCAAAGACCAAATTGAATGTTATAAACCCTAGGGGATATTTTTCCATGAATTTTAGAGGGTTTACTTGATTTTATCCTGATCGAAACCTTGTTGAATTAAGTGGGTCTCTTTTAGAGTTACCAAATGTCATTTAATTCCTGGATTGCACGTGAACCCATTTCTGATTGATTTAACCCACTTTTTATCTCATTTAGACCATTTGACCTATGCTATGTCTCTGAGAAATCCCGTTTGTGTACTGCAATGGTAAAATTGCAGTTTTAACCTTTATTTCATGTTTTCTTCTCAGGACATTATTCCTCCAATTAAGCCCTCTTCTAGGTTATGTAGGAGCTTTTATTCTCTTTATTAGGTCAAAATGAGCTAGTTATGGCTCATGATGAGGCTCTCATCAGCAGTCTTTTCCGCAGAGTAGAAGGTACACATGGTGCTCTCCTGGCCAGGAGAGTCCCCCATGATAGTCCTACACTTAGTCAACCACCCCCAGGCCACTGTCGAGACGTAGCGGTGACTACAACACGCGTGATAAGCACACGGGTAGCTACCCCACACTGGCACACGGTCAGTCGTTTCCGCTAGCCGGTAAGCACAAAGTAGCACGGAACAACACAGGGCCTTGCCCTCTCAAAAGAGGGGTCTCGCCCCTCCACAGTCACGTATCCTCGTCTGACTACCTTGGTTAGCCCAGTGGGTCTAACAAAGTTGTTGTAGGGTGGCTAGCTTGACCCCGAGCCCCGTGGAGTGGCTAGCTCCCTCCCGACACTAGTAGTACGCCTCGGTTCCATGTACACGAGGGCCTACAAGAGTCGGTGTAGAGTGGTCAATCCTACCCACGAGTCTCGACCCAAGAGAGGCTAGCTCCACTTTACACTAAAAGAACCACAGTGCTCCTTAGTACCACGTACGCAAGGGCCAAGTCACTTCCGTCTACACATGGAATTCCTTTCCATATCTAGGAGTTTCATCCTAAGTCCCCGTAGGGTTCATGCTCATATTTATCTCATTTATTCATATCCAGATCTCATGTTCCATCACTTGTTCCTCATCCATATACAGGCAGCTCATGTTTATATAATTCAGTTCTCAGTCATAACATGCAACTTGTGGTTTCACAATTCAATCTCTCATTACATACAGGCAGCTCGTATTTCAACATGCATCTCGTAATTATATTAAAAGCATTTATTAGCAATTCATTTTAATCATGCATTCAAGTAAGCAGTACAGCTCAAACAGGCTCATTCATTTCTACTCTAGGATTCATTCCACATCCAAGAGTTCAATTTAATTATTCAAACCAAGCACATTCTTATTTAAATATTAACAACTGAGTTAAACCACTCTACCAGGTATCACAGGAGGAATAGGGCCTATGTCGCAGATCTCGTCGTCTCCGCCGGCCTCGAACACACCACCGACTGGTAACCTGTACCAGCGACTAATTGACATTAAACGAGGTCAAAACAGTAGATACCCAACACAAACACGTAGAGAAACTCGAGTGGAACACAGCGGTACTTCGTTTGTGAAAATCTGATTCCAATTGGAATCTAAACGGACCAAAAATGAGGTTACTGACCAAAATCAGACGTCTGGGACTAGTCTCAGATGTCTTAAAAGACGTCAAATCTCACCTTGTGCTTCCTGCAGCTGCCCCAAACGTCCAGACTCCTCTGCCACCTTCTGAGGAGGGTTCCAGACGTCGAACTCTCCTTCCAGTCGTCTAGAGGTGCTGTTAGACGTCTGGCGAAGCGGTCGACGTCCAAATGTGCCTGGAAAGGCGCACCGCATGCCTTTCCAACGCCGTGCAGCTGCGTTCAAAGACGCAAACCCATTTTCAGCCAAAGAAGACCTGCATTACAGTCTGCATGGGCGGACCAGTGCAGACAACACATACCTCTGCACGAGAAATGTGCTTTCAGACGTCCGGCTTCAGCTCCGGATGTCCTGATACCTCCCCAGATGTCTGGTCGATGACCCAGACGTCTGATACTGGAAAGCCAGTATCCAGAACCTCCCCTCGCGATCCTTCTCCTTCGCGGAAACTCCTCCGTGCTGCCTGTAGCTGCTATCCCAACCGCCGTAGAAGGTTGTGAAGCTCCCCTGGCGAGCTCCCCCTATTCGCACGGCTCCGAACTCCTCTAGTGCAAGCTCCGCAAACCTCTCTAGAGCTCTTACATGAGCCCTTCACCATCTTCTAAGATGGAGGGCTTGAGAGTACCCCAATGAGCACCCAACCTTCTTACTGCCATCACGGAAACAACTAATTCACTGCCTACCAAGAAAAGCACCATAAGCTCAAGAAGAAAGCTTCCCATCTCTCTCTCTCTCTCTTACCTTCTCTCTCTAATGCTAGTGTTGCCCTGAAGTGGCTTGGATCTCAGGTATTAATAAGTTCGCTTAATTTGGATAACTATCGAGCTTTGCCCCCTACAATATATATAGCTTCTCATCGTCTGCAGTTGTGGAAGATCGCTGTTGGCAGGCGCTTGAACTGTATGGCGGAATCCAAAGTGGAATCCGACCCTCACCTTTTAATAAAATTAAAACGTGATGCCGCAGGAAACATCCAGGAGAGACATTAACAGACGATGGACTTTCGTTTGAGACACCAATTGGCATCCAATTCGGCCAATTGGATTTTTATCGAAAATTTTTTAATCACTTTAACACATACTTCTGCGTAATTAATTTTAATTATTTCAATCAAAATTTAATAATTTTTACTTTCACATTTATTATTAAAAAGATATCTGCTGCATCATTTACTTTCCTTTTAACATGAAATAAATATATATTAACATTTTCAATTCACACTTATTTTATTAAATAAAAATTCATTGCCATCCTATCATTACGTCAATTATTTTATTCTTTATTCCATTCTTCCCTTATTTCACCATCTAAATAAATATTTATCTTTACTTAATTCATTTTTACTTATTCCTATAATATTTTACCTCGACTCGAGAGGAGCATGAAGAGAGCAATACGTGCTTACATGAAGCCAAGCAATTGGTCAAGTAGGCCTATATTTTGAAGCCTTAGTTCAGAGTAGGGATGCATGTCTATTCTCCAATGAAGAACCAACATGACCTAACTTGATTTGGATGGGTAAAATCAACTCCATTTAATATTTAGGCAAGTTCGGGTTTTTGGATGCAAATCCAACCAGGTTTGAGTTTGGGTGTGGGGAAAGATTCCTTTGAACCCCGTATACTCGATATAGATATATTATATATACAAGACTCTAAAAATTTCAAATGTTCTACGATTGCCAAGACTCCTAACTCTAGAAATTCTAAACGTTCAGACTCCCAAATTCCCGCATTGGGCAACTCATGTGACTATGCAGCTTGAAAGTAGTCATGAACTCACATCTCAAACTTCCAATTTTCCAAATTGCATCTCAACATCAAATTTCATCTCAAGTAGCATTGTAGCTTGATGTTTCCCATCCTCTCCTGTCTCTTCCATAACATCCAAATTCCATCTCAAATCTTAACGTCATAACTTACTCTCCTCTCTCATATGATTATCTCTACCACGAGATTGTAGCACCACCCCAAATTCCATCTCAACGTCAGGACAGAAGTCCTCTACTATCTCATGTGATTAATTTTTATTATAAAACGTGAAATATATTTAGAATATTAGTTTTTTTTTCCTTGTAATATTTTTATTTATTTTACATATCCTTAGAAAAATGATTTTGTTAAAGAAATTTTGATATTAGAATATACATTTTTTACATAAGGTATTTTAAAATGATAGTGTAATATATAGGCCAACATATTAATGAATACTTGTTAATTAAATGAGCATCTATTAATTTAGTAGGTATGAGATAGATTTTCCTTAATTATATTTGAAGTGGATATAAAAAATAAATTTGTAAATGAGAATAACTTGATAGTAAAAAAATCCCATCGGTTGACATCCCATGGTTCAGCTGAAATTCCCTAGTTTTCTTTCGATTAAGATTTTATATTGGCCTCGACATTTCATCTTCATAGAGCATTTTAGACACATCCATAATTTTGCCTCGCTAGATGATCGGCACAAATATGCTATTTCTTAATTTTAGCTTAAGACAACGCTTGATCCCCTTGTCAAAGACTTTGATGAGTGTCCCTTCTTCCAAAATAAAAATCGTGATGTGGAGTAATTAATGACAAAATGCCCTTATTGTCAAAACCCCCTCTCGAGAACTTTACCACATCTTACTCTATCTTGAATAAAATTTCTTTTTTTTTCTTACCCGGGAATGGAAGAAACCAAGTGGTTTCCCTAAAGATGCACCTTTCCCTTTAATTAAAAATATTTTCTTTACGAGGTGGTACAAATTTACCACTCATCATCTTAAGCTTTTGAGGAGGGAAATTTTAGTTACAATGTATAGATTATTACACTTCCTATGTGATCCATTGGGAGTTGGACAATATCAGTGGTTTGCTTATGAGGGTTTTATCTAAAATTTTATGTTTTCTCATAACATAATCATCCAATAATGCACACCAGTTGAGTCATATTTATACTTTTTCCCCGATCTTATCTTTGCCCTCAAATGTAGAACTAATGCACTACTATTTAAGCGAATTCGTCTTTGTTTATGGAATGCGATATAGTATAGGATAAAAATCACTCAAATCATTTAAATTTGTAACTCAGATTTAGAAAGAAGAGTTTGAAGTCGACCACATGAGTCAAATAATGGCAATTTAATTTCACCAATCACAAGAAATATAAGCAATTATAACCAAAATTTTATTTAGAATAACTCAGAAGGATATATAAATGAAATTCAGAATTACAGTGCAAAAAGAATGTATTAAAATTTTGATTTGAATCACCAATTAATCCTTTTGAAGTTAAGCTCAAGTATCTCAAATGTTTAAACAGTAATTATCAACCAATATTCCACGCCAACCAACTCAAATGAATCAACAACAGCTTTCAAAACCAACAAAGATCAGACGAAGGGACAAGGCTTTAGATACCTTAAGTGCTCAAGGCTCAGTGTCAACAGAACAGAGGCAAAGGAGTCTTCTCTTCTTCCTTCGTGCCTTAGAGAAAGGCAACCACAACACCATAACACAGAGGCAAAGGCCTCTCAGAATCGCTAAGTGTTGAGAGCATTCTGAAGCGGGTAGCGAGGGTGTGAAGCAGATCAGTGGGAGGTGCGAAGTTGAGTGAGGATGGTTGCGAATGATGAAGATGCGGAGATGGCACCGACTATGATTGGCCGGTGCCGAAGATGAAGGTGGCATCGAGAGGTAAACGACGACACTTTGATGGGGTAGAGAGCCCCTTGCAAATATGGTGAGGTGCGGAGGAATTTGGGGAGGATGAACCTACTACCTATAGCTTGTGGCAGCAGACGAGGAGATCGAAGGAAGGGGGTTGCCGGAGGAGATTTGGAGTTGACCATAGGTAGAGAAGAAGAGGGTTTCTTGGGCCAAAAATTCGCTAAGGAGTTTGGCCTGACGGGGGCGACCCTTTATAAAGCTTTAGGCACGCTTCCAAGCTTGGAAATAAGCTTGCGAAGCTCAGATTTTCAGGAAGAAGATTCTTGAAATCAAAGGGTTCGCACGAGCAATATGGAGAGATTTGGAGTTGGAATTTACATTTGGTCGATTAGGGATCTCCTCAAGATCATCCCTTCTAATTTTGGAAGGGATTGGCCAATGTAACGATCCGGTTCCCGAGTCCCTACGAGACACGAGAACCGAATCGACTCGACTAATCCCAAGACCTAGTCGTCCAACGAGGAAGTAACCAAAAGAGCAGTAAAATAAACCACATTCAGCATGAATATAACTAACAGTAAGAAAGTACAGCAGTAAGGAAATAAACTACTACAGTAGATACCACCACAACAGTAGAACAACATTTATCATATAACAAGAACTGCAGGTAAAGAAAGTACAGCGGAAACAAGAACTACTCACTATAACAGAAATAAAAGAGGTACAAAAGACTGTGGTAAACTCTACTGGACCCTACTCAGCCCAGCGTCCTCTGCAGCCGCTGACCCTAGCTGCTCAACACCTGGTCCTGAAAAAGGTAACGAGTGTAACACGTCAGCAAAACGCTGAGTAGAGTGGCAAACTAACTAAAGACAACAGTAGAGTGTACAGTAGCTGTTATGTTATATTACTTCCTTTACTCACATCTTTCAATTTTTCTCACTATTTCATTTATTTCTCATATCCTTTACTTGATCTCAAATGTTCCTCGTGGGAACGATCTTGATTGCAGTCTTTTCCAAAAGTAGAAGTAGAACGTGGTGCTCTCCTGGCCGGGAGAGTCCCCCGTGGTGATCCTACCCTCAGTCAACCACCCCAAGGTCACTGACAGACGTAACGGTGACTACGGCACGCGCGATAAACGCACAGGTAGCTAACGCGCACTGGCACGCAGTCAGTCGTTTCCGTTAACGGGTGCGCCCAAAGCACAGCACGGAACCAGGGCAGAGCCCTCTCAGTAACAGGGGTCCAACCCCTCCACAGTAACCAAACCGGGGCCTTGCCCCTCCACAGTCCACGCACCCTCGCCTGACTACCCTGGTTTGCCCTAGTGGGCCTAACAAGTCGGTGAAGGAGGTTAGCAGAACCCCGGGGCCCGTGGGGTAGCTAGTACTCTCCTAACACTAGTAGCTCTCCTCGGTACTACGTACACGAGGGCCAGCAAGTCGGTATAGAGCGGCCAATCCTAACCCCGGGTCCCTGGGGTGGCTGGCCCCACTCTGCACTAAACAGGTACAGGTACTTCCCTTGGTACTGAGTACCCAAGAGACAGTACAAACTACATCTCAGTTCCATTCCTTTTTCTTTCCAGGAGTTCCACTCCTAATTCCCCGTAGGGTTCCAGCTCTTTATCTCAGAACATCATATGTTTCACTTTCCAGTTTCACGTTCTCACAATCCATGATCTCAATCATGTTTCTTTATTTATAACAAGTAGCTATTAATTCAATTTACAGGCAGCTTTATATTCCTTTCCATTTTCCAAGACTGCAATATTATACATTCCACTAGTTTTTCCATCCTAGGATTCATGCCACATCCTACGATCTAGCATACAACTAGTTTTCCAGCCCTAGGATTCATGCATCACCTAGGAGCTATCATTCCATCTATTTCTCATTCCTAGGGTTCATGCAATGTCCTAGGTTCTATTTATGGTTTCATAATTTAACAGATTTTAATAACTTAAAGCCACTCTACCAGGTACAACGGGAGTAATGGGGGCGTGATCGGGAATCCCGCGTGCCTCCGCGACTCCCAAGACTGCAACTGAACGAGGTCCTATCATAAGGATCAAACACAAGGAAAGTCTCAAAACAGTGTATAGCTACTGTAGACGGGTAGAGGGATTAATTCTGAAAAGAATGCAACTCGAATCGCGGAAAACGGAGCCCGAACGGGCCTAAACGGGTCGAAAACGACGACACTGTGTAAAATTAGACGTCTGTAACTTCTTCCAGACGTCTTAAAAAGTGGATCAGAGAATTATCTACTCAGCGTTTTGCTGACGTGTTACACTCGTTACCTTTTTCAGGACTAGGTGTTGAGCAGCCAGGGTCAGCGGCTGCAGAGGATGCTGGGCCGAGTAGGGTCCAGTAGAGTTTACCACAGTCTTTTGTACCTCTTTTGTTTCTGTTATAGTGAGTAGTTCTTGTTTCCGCTGTACTTTCTTTACCTGCAGTTCTTGTTATATGATAAATGTTGTTCTACTGTTGTGGTGGTATCTACTGTAGCAGTTTCTTTCCTTACTGCTGTACTTCCTTACTGTTAGTTATATTCATGCTAAATGTGGTTTATTTTACTGCTCTTTTGGTTACTTCCTCGTTGGACGACTAGGTTTTGGGATTAGTCGAGTCGGTTCGGTTCTCGTGTCTCGTAGGGACTCGGGAACCGGGTCGTTACAGCCAAGCAATCAGGGAGGAATCCCTAATTGAGAGCTCGAGTGCATGCAGTCACACCTGCCATGGCGGTAGGGACCTAATTGAGAAAAATATGATAAAGTTGGGGGGTTGTTCGCAAGGATTTTTGAAAGTCAGGGGTGTATGTGAGTGAGAAAGAGCCTGAATGGACCAAATTGTAAACTAAGTCAAAATGATCTCTGATTGAGCTCAATTTTTTGTACAAACCTAATTTGGATCCAAAGAATCTTGTGGTGAAGTTAGATTTCAATTTTAACCAAGTTTGATTTGGTAATTTGTGCAAAAAATTTAAATCAGGGTAATTTTCTGTCTGAGACTTTGTTTTAGGTCAAAGATTAGTAGGTCTGAGACTTTGTTTTAGGTCTAAGACAATTGCAGATGAATTTAAGATTAGTAGAAAGATATGATCATTTGGTCCCAGAGTCAGTGATCCACAAATGCGGACCAGCTGATGATGCAGCTCTATTCCAAAGAGTCTTTCTTATTTGGAATATGAAATAGGGTCAGGTGGATGAAGTTGAAGATGCAGAGCCTGTTCGTTAATCCAATTCCATAGATCAAGAAGAGGTGGTAGAGGGTTTGGATCGAGATCATGATTGAGATTTAGATCTAGTTCCGAATCAAAATCATAAGGATCTACATAATGGTAGTTGGTATCGAAAATCATGAGTTCTCCAGGCTCTGAGTCATATGAAGATAGGGGTAAAGTTATATGGAATTCATCAAAATCTTCATCAGAAATTTCCTCTTCCTCATCCGAAGTCACTTCTTCTGAGTCAAGCCATCCATTTGTACCGGTTGGCTTATAAGTTCTTCCCTAGTCCATTATGTGTTGAACTTCTTCTTCTGGGGTTACTTCCTAGTTCATGTCCTTAGATTGTCCATTTTCTTGAACTCCCTCAGAATTCAAAAGTTCTTGAATTTCAGGGTAGATGTATTGAGGATTCTTTTTATTATCATCTAATTCATCATAAGTTCCTCCAAGGAGTTTCTCAATCTCACTAATGTCCTATTCAATTTGATTATTCATGGGAGATGGTAGATCAGAATTATCCTCAAGTACATCCCCTTCTTTCCCTTCGTGCTGGTCTTGAGCTTTGGCAGGATTTGGATCATCTTTAGTATGGATTGCCAACACTTGTTCAATTGTTCCTACAACCTCAATGGAACCACAATTCACCTTATTCTTTTGGGAAGTTTTAAAGATATTGAGTTGACAATTTTTCCTTCCAGAGGTGATGTGCATAATCCCCATCTCATAGTTGATCAGGGCCTTGGCCGTGGCCGAGAAAGGTCTCCCTATGATTTTCGAGGTGTGGCTCAGGTTTTCTGATGCCTCCATATCTAGAACAAGGAACTCCACAGGGTACTCAAGTTGTGGTTCATCAACTAGAGCTCTAATATCACAGATTTGTTCAATGACACTGCAATTGATCCGTTGTTGGGCCTTAAAGATATCAATTTTGAGAGTCTAATTCCCAAATTTTAATTTTATTTGGCCCTCCTCACAACTTATGTTGGCCCTTGCAGTGGCCAGAAAAGGTCTCCCTAGTATGATCGGGGTATCCCTTGGGTTCTCAGGTGCATCCATATCTAGGACTATGAAGTCCACAGGGAAGTAAAAATCCCGCACCCTTACAATAACATCCTCAAGAATCCCTTTTGGTGACTTGATAGATCGATCTGCTAACTGTAGTGTTACCTTGGTCGGTTTCAGCTCAGATTCTTCTAGGTGGGTGAGTAAGGATGTGGGTATCAAGTTTATGGAGGCACCTAAGTCTAACAGTCCTCTGTCGAACTGGGTTTCACCGATCTTGCATGAAAACAGGGGAGTGCCTGGGTCTTTTGCCTTGGGTGGGAGTCTGCTTAGGATTTAGAGCTGGCTTGCTCTATGTAACGACCCGATTTCCCAAATCCTTACGAGACACGAGAATCGGACCGACCCGACTGATCCCAAGACCCAGTCGTCCAACGAGAAAGTAACCAAAAGAGCAATAAAATAAACCACATTCACCATGTATATAACTAGCAGTAACAAAATACAGCAGTAAAGAAAGGAAATATTACAGTATACACCACCACAACAGAAGAGAAATAAACGTGTACATAACATGAAGCTTACAATAAAGAGAGTACAGGGAGTAATAGAAAACTACTCACTACAGCGGAAAGAAAAGTACAGAAGGTACTACAGGTAACACTACTGGGCTCTACTAGGCCCAGCGTCCTCTGCAGCCGCTGACTCTGGCTGCTCAACACCTGGCCCTGAAAAGGTAACAAGGGTGACACGTCAGCAAAATGCTGAGTAGAGTGGCAACTAAAAACTAAAAGAAGCAGTAGAGTGTATAGTAGCTGTTATATTTTTACTTTCTTTATTTATATTTTTCCATTTATTCACTGTTGATTTATTTCTCAGATCCTTCTCTTGATCTTGAATGTTCATCGAGGGAACAATCTTGATTGCAGTCTTTTCCGAAAAGTAGAAGTAACACGTGGTGCTCTCCTGGCTGGAAGAGTCCCCCGTGGTGGTCCTACCCTCAGTCAACCACCCCAAGGTCGCTGACAGACGTAACGGTGACTACGGCACGCACGATAAATGCACGGGTAGCTACCCCGCACTGGCACGCGGTCAGTCGTTTCCGTTAATGGGTGCACCCAAAGCACAACACGGAACCAGTATAGGGCAGAGCCCTCTCAGTAACAGGGGTCTAACCCCTCCACAGTAACCAAACAGGGGTCTTGCCCCTCCACAGTTCGCGCACCCTCGCCTGACTACCCTGGTTTGCCCAGTGGGCCAAACAAGTCGGTGTAGAAGGGCTAGCAGAACCCCGGGACCCGTGGGGTAGCTAGTGCTCTCCCTACACTAGTAGCTCTCCTCGGTACTGTGTACACGAGGGCCAAAAGTCGGTACAAAGTGGCCAGACCTAACCCCGGGTCCCTAGGGCGACTAGCTCCGCTCTGCACTAAATAGGGGGACAGTTGCTCTCCTTGGTACTCCGTACTCAAGGGTCAGCTTACTTCCCCAATTCTATTCCATTCCCTTTCCAGGAGTTCTACTCCTAATTCCCCGTGGGGTTCATGCTCTTTTAACTCAGCCAATTTAGGTTTCACCGTTCCAGCTTTATATTCATATAACCCATGTTCTCAACCGTATTTATTCATTCATAACAGGCAACTGTTAACCAATTTACAGGCAATTATCATTTCCTTTCCACTTTTCCAAGACTGTAATGTTTATATATTCAACTAGTTTTCCAGTCCTAGGATTCATGCCGTACCCTAGGATCTAGCATTCAATCTAGTTTTCCAGTTCTAGGATTCATGCAATACCCTAGGATCTATCATTCAATCTAATTTCTCAGTCCTAGGGTTCATGCAATGCCCTAGACTCTATTAATTGTTTCATAATTGTACAATTTTGTTAAATAAATTAAAGGGCCACTCTACCCGCGAAATCAGGAGTACTGGGGGCTTGGTCGGCAATCCCGTGCGCCTCCACAACCCCCAGAGCTGCAACGGAACGGGGTCCTAACACAAGGATCATCATAAGGAGTTTCTCAGAACAGTATACAATTACTGTAAATAGGTAGAGGAAATAAATCTAGAAAGAACGCAACTTGAAACACGGAAAATGGACTCCGAACGGACCCTAAACGGGTCAAAAATGACGAATCTGCCCAAAATCAGACGTTTGGAACTTCTTCCAGACATCTTAAAAGGTTGATCAGGTCATACCTTGTTCTGTGCAGTCCTTCAGACGTCCAGAAGCCCGCTGGATCGTCTGGTCCTAGTTCCCAGACGTTCGATTGTAACCCCGGACGTCTGGAGGTCCTCTCCGTCGTCTGGTACTGTGGCCAGACGTCTGATCCGTGTGCGATGGCGAGCCCTCGCGCCCTCCTGAATAGAACCTATGCACACACATACCCACTCTCATCACTAAGAGGCACAGAAGAACGCGGCGGACGGCTGCATGGTCGTTCATGCGTAAAAAGGAGAAGATAGGAAAATTTTGTACCTGTTAGACATTTGGACCTTCCTCCAGACGCCTTCTGCGTCGTCTGGACGTAAGTCCAGACGTCTGATTCTGGGAAATTTTCCCAGAATCAGGACCCTTTTCGCTCTCCGCCCGCGACGCACGGCCGCGCCGAGCAGCGTCCGCTTGCCGCCCGAGCTGCAGCAGCTCCTCTGCGACACCCCACGCTCTCTGCTTTCCCGCCGGCCGGCTCTAGCTGTCCCGGCAAGCTTGCCCCCTCGTGGTCGGGCTTTCTCTTCCTCTCGCAACAACTCCTCCTTCCCGCATGCTCGCTGCAGCCGCTGCTGCCGCACTCGCTCGCTCGCTCGCAGGGAGAAGGAGAAGATGAAGATGATGGAGTGAGGGTGAGGGAGAGGGGAGCACTATTTAAAGGCAGTGCGGGGAGAGAGAGAAAAGAAGTTGTGTCGTCTGCAGGGAGGGAGAAAAAGGAGAAGACGAAGGCGGTGGGTTCATTCTGCGCGTGCAGGCGTGCAGACGTGAACCCGTACGCCGAAAAAATTTAATACCAGACGTCTGGGACACTTCCCAGACGTCTTAACTACGTCTGATGCCCATCTTCGTAACACTCTAATAGTACAATTGGACTCCCACTCTTGGTTCTCGGCCTACTATAAGGTGTATGTTGAGGTGACTTGCTCGATCGTGTTTTAACAGTTAATTACGTCGTAGTATAGGTGATCAAGCGTCGTCAACAAATAAAGAGTTTTTATTACTCAAAAACCGGAGTATCTGAGGTTGAACACAGGGAGCAATTGGAATTTACTACTAATCTCAAAAGTAATTGAACACTCTAATTTACTCAAAACTTGAATTCAAATATGAATGTATGCGATTTAAAAAGTAATTAAGACAAAAGAGTAAAATTGGACGTCCGATCTTGTGATCAGATGTCTTAAAAGTGTTTTTCCTTTTTCTTTTGCTTTCTTATTCTTTCTCTGCAGTCTCTCTTCCTTTCTTCTTCTTTCTCTCTTCTGCGAAGACGTCTTCTTCTTCCTTGCCTTTGCTTCTTCTCTCTTCTGTCTTCTTCTTCTTTCTCTTCTCTTTCTGCGAAGGCTTCTTCTTCCTTCTGTCTTCTTCTCAGCAGTCTCTCCTTCTTCCTTCAGATCTCTGCCTCTACTTCTTTTCTTGCATTCCTTCTTTCTTCCTTCTCTTCTCTACCTTGCTCAGCCTCTTCTACTTCTCTTCCTCTTCCTCACGGCTATGTCTTTCTTCCTCAACGTTTAGCCTGCCTGCACAGAGAAAAACCTACCCTGCCCCTCTACCCACGCGTCTCTCACTCTCTCTGAAATTCACTCAAGGCCGCTCTCCCAGAGCCACGGGTATTCGGGTCGGATTTCACACCCGGGACCAGGCGCACCGGTAGGTGGGTGATGCACGAGGAGTGCTCAGGTTGGGTCGGGTTGGAGCCCGCCAGATCCGCGAGGTGAAACCGCGGATGAGGCGAGCGTGGGATAAGGTGAGGGACCTCACCCCTGTGCGTTCGGAGGCAACGAGCGTATTACACAAAATCAATTTAAAGCATACCTGCGCCTCATATCTCGCCGATGTGGGACTATCAGGCCTGCCCCGCTCTCACACGCTCCCGCAAAACCTTCGTGCAATCGCCCCAGCTACAGCCTCTGTTAGCGTTGATTACTGGATCAGATGGCTTCGCAGTGCTTGCCCGAATGCGCAGCACCTGAAACCTGGAGTTGCTGACGCCTGGAACTGGCTTTAAGCTTCTTCACCCGTCGTCAATGGCGGCAGGGGCTTCGATACTGTCACACTCAAAACAAGCCTCTCGGCTTAATCAGACCAGCTGGGCGCCTTCGTCGTGGCACGGCGAAGGTGGTGAGCCATACGGCAGGCCGTGGGATGGCCTAGGCGTGCGTGCCTAGGTCAACCTGTGGCCGGGGTTGTGGGTGTGTTCAGGGGACTGTGGTGGAGGCGTAGAGGGATGGTGGATGGGCGGAGGTTGTTCCTTGTGGTGAGGCGGAGCCTCTTGGTTGGTCGGCGAATCATGTGGAAGGGCGGAATGGTGGGAGCGGCTCACCGGAGGTCGGTCGGAGGCGAGGAAGATGGAGGTGGTCAGCGATGGTTGAGGGGCAATTAAATGAAATAACCGGGGGAAAAAAGAGAGGGGAGATGGAGAATGTATTAAGCCTAACTACAGGGATGAAGGGGGACGGAAAGGCGGACAGCAGTACCTGCTGTCGCTGGAGAAGACGTTGCCCAGTGGAGGAGGACGGCGGCGACGATGGGGCTGAGGCGGCGTGCGCGGGTATTGCGCGACGCGGAGGAGAATCAGGAAGATGTCTCTGCCACTGGTTTTGTGGCAGAGCGAAGAGGGAGGGGAGGGGGGCTCGCCGGAGCTCGCTGGGTTCTTGGCCGGAGAAGAAGAGATGAATTGGAGGTGGACGTCCGGCCAAGTCAAGCTAAAAATGAGCGGTCGGGTTTAGAGGTTCTTTTATAGGCACTGGGCCATGCTTTCAGAGAGTGGAGGGCACGCCTGTGTCTCTGATGGCTCGCTGGAGAAGGAAAGAGGTTAGATACCCAAATCCCTCGTGCGTTCGCACGAGAGATTGGGTTCACAGCAGAGATTGTGATTAGCCTTAGATGGAAGGAAATTCCTCAGAGAATCTCCCTTCCATTTCTAGGAGGGATCTCTGAGAAATCAGAGAGGAATCCCTCTCTGAACCTCGCCGGAGGTTGGTTCTGCCCTAACAATGGCGGCAGGACCTGATTGCAAAGGTGGCGATGAAATTAGGGGGCTCTCTGCAAGGATTTTCAAAAGATAGGGACCAAATTGTGATTTGGGTGTACTAAATTGCAAAGTAGGTCAAGATGACCTCCCCTTAGGTCCAAATTTTGGTAAAAACCTAATTTTGACCTCAGGAATCCAATGGTGAAGTTGGATTTTAGGTTTGACCTCGTTTGACTGGATATTTTACGTAAAAATCCAAATTAGGTTACTTGAAGAGCTAGGACCCTAATCTTGGTCAAACTGGGTTTCAAAGGCCAAATTAAGTGTTCTAAACCCTAGAGGATATTTTTCCATGATTTTTAGAGGGTTTACTTGATTTTTATCCTGATCGAAACCTTGTTAATTTGAGCGGGTCTGTTTTAGGGTTACCAAATGTCATTTAATTCCTAAATTGCACATGAACCCATTTCTGATTGACTTAACCCACTTTTTATCTTATTTATACCCTTTGACCTATGTTTTGCCTCTGAGAAATCCCGTTTATGTACTGCAATGGTAAAATTGTAGTTTTAACCTTTAATTCATATTTTCTTCTTAGAGTACTTATTCCTTCATTTAGGCCTTCTTCTAGGTTATGTAGGAGATTTTTTTCTCTTTATTGGGTCAAGATGAGCTAGTTATGGCTCATGATGAGGCTCTCATTAGTGTACACACGTTTTTAAAGAATCGTGCTTAAGCCGGTACGTGGTGGATCGCATCCATCAAGGGAATGTTTATTTAGACCTGCTCAAAGAGCTTGACCAGGTCCTCCTCAGGAGCGACGGATTTGGTTGTATTCTTTCCCTTGGTCAAGGCCTCGGGAAATGGAGCCTTGGTTGGTTCTTCTAGGATAGGTCCAGGTTTTTGATCTGGGTCTGGGATAGGAACATCTTGGATAATTGCCCCAGAGTTTGGGTCACTACCAGGCTTGGAGTGATCTGGATAAGGTGGATCTTGGGTCGCCTTACCACTATGGGTTGTTACGGAGTTAAGTCCTGCCTGGTTCTGATTGGGGGTTGGTAGAATGGGCTGCTGTTGTTGATAACCCGCATAAGAAGTTGAAGCTTCCATCCCGTCAGGTGAAGGAATAGGAGGGGCCTGATAAACCATGTGTGCTTGGCCTGGGTTTGGGTTCATAACGCGCTGCTGGGTCGGCACGCTATTAGGGTTGGGTAGAGGCTGAGAAGGAAGTGTGCCTGGTTGGCGAGAATTTGCCTACTGGGCCAGTTGGTTTCGAACCTCTGTGATTTCATCCTTGTGTTGCTTTTGAATAGCCGCATTCATTCTTTGAATGTCAGCCATAGTCTGAAGGATGAGGGACATCTAGTCTTGGTTTGGCTCGAATGGATAAGTGGGGTTAGGCCGAGGCTGAGGCAGCTGGTAAGGACGAGGTGCTTGTGGACGGGGCTGAAAGGGTAGTCTCAGATTCTGGGAATTCCCTGCCCACTGAAAGTTGGGATGGTTTCTCCATCCAGGATTGTAGGTATTGGAAAATGGGTCATTCTGGATGGCGTTGAGGTCCTCGCAGGTCTGAGGAGCCTCATAAAAGTCGGAGAATGGGGGAGTAGAATTCCCCCGGCTAGAATAGAAAGGATCGGAGGTTCCTTCGATCCGAGAGTCAGATGGGGGTGGATACGAGTCTACCCCAGGAGAAGGTCGGTGGAAAATGTTCTGCACAGTCTCCCGTGTGGGAGGAGGCTGTGCAAAGGAGTTCTGCGTAGAGGTGGCTCGCTGCAAATTTTGAGTCAGCTCATCCACCTTCTTATCAATAATAGAGACCTTGTCCAATCGACTGACCATTAATTCCAGGTCGACTGATGCGGATAGGCCCTGTGTTTCATGTGCTCCCCTAAGATTCGTCGATGCGCGGGTATTCGTCCTGTCGAATAGTCCCATGGAGTCATTATTGATGGAGTTCTCGCACATATTCTCGAGAATCTCCCACACGGTGTCTTCATGCTGACCCATGATATTCCCTCCGCAAGTTGCGTTGATGAATAGTCTAATATCCTCACGGAGTCCCTGGTAAAAAGACTGGACTTGTTTCCATTTAGGAACTCCGTGATGGGGGCACTTTCTCATGAGATCCTGAAAACGATCCCATGCCATATGAAAAGGTTCTCCCGTCTGTTGCGTGAAGTGAGTAATCTGATGGCGCAAGGCATTGGTCCGACTAACGGGGAAGAACTTTTTCAAGAACTCGAATTGAAGTTCCTCCCAAGTGTTGATTGGACGGGTCTGGGCCTGATACCAATGGGCTGCCGTGTCCATAAGGGAGAAAGAGAACATCTTCATGAGTAGGATATCCTGATTATGCGCATCTGACCCGAAAGTCTGGGCCAGATGCTTTAGCTGTTTGATGTGCTAGAAGGGGCCTACAGAATTAAGCCCATGAAATTTAGGTATGGCATGAATCATGTTGGGCTTCAATTTAGAATCAGGTGCTCCAGTCGGGATTCTGACTCGAGGCTCAATAGCCACCGCAGCGGGATTATAGTGATCTCGCATCATGGGACGCTGCGGTGGGTTCATGAAGTTCTGGAAGAGGTCATTGAGTCGCTGGAGCTGGTGCTCAAGATTATTCTCTTCCTCAACTGGCTGAGCCATTGTGGAAGAAGAAGGTGAGTTGGGTTCAGAATCAGGGGAGAGGTCTATGTGAAGAGTTGGTTGCACAAACAAGCGTACCGAGGCTCGGCCTCGGGGAGAGTGAATTTCTAGAGGAGGTTTGAAGGACCTCCTACCAAACATGCACTGATGGATTAGATGAGTTTAGCAGGTGCTGGACCCAATCAAGACACCCAAAATGTTGGGTGACTATAGAGGTTCGGGGCGGATGGACCCCTTAATCAAAAGGTCTTCCACCTGAGAATTACCTGGGCAGCCAGAGAGGGTGAGTCCCGTGAAGACCCCTACACGGTAGAGCTCCCCCATGGGTTACAGGGTTTCCCCCACCCGACCTCTCTTGTCACTGAGATTCCAGGTAGACCAGAATGGGGACCTTGACCTCTTAAGTCTACCACTTTTAGTTAGGATCAAGGTGCTTAGGATTTCACTTGAACTCTAACCTTTTGAGTGCAAAGAGTGACCTAAGTTAAAGGTTGGTTGATCCAAGGGATCAACATTACCTATTAGTTCCTTTGAGAGCTTATTAGGTCTTGTCTTTTAAGGTTTAAGTGTTTTAAGAGCCAAATTTCTTAGGGTTTCTCTTGATAGATGTTTTCAAGCAATGGCTTGGGCACACTTCTTTTGGGAATTCTCAATTCTTGATTAGAAAGTGTGTCTCTAAAACCCTAGCTTTGAGTCTCGAGTTGGCTCTAATTGGTCCAGTTAGTTGCCTCAAGATTAGGTAATTAGGGCTCAAGCAAGAAGGTTTTAGCCCTAAATACCTTTAATGGATGTACAGAATGTGTTGAAATTGAAAACATGCAACTTTTGTGATTTACTAGGTATGAAAGACAGGTTATTCCTAAATTACTTTTTTTTTTCTTCCTCTTTAGAATTTTAGGGGCTTAAGAGATGATAGAAAATTACCTGTCCTTGGTGTGGTTGTTGTGCAGCTGCTTGTTTCCTTCTTGTTTTCCCAGGCGAGGGGGCGCGACCTGAAAACACTAAAACGGCCTCGCAGCCATGTCAAATAGCTTAGGGAACTTCGCCAGAGCGCGGCGAAGGTGGTGTGGGGGTCGGCGTGGTGTGGGGAGGCCGGAGTGTGCGTGCCTAGGGCACACTGTGTGCGTGAGAGTGGGTGTGTTCGGGAGGTGTTCTGGGTGTGTGGAATGGTGGTGTGAGTGGGGGGAAATGTTGAGTGGAGTGAGGGGATGCTTATGGGCTTGTCGGCGAGGGGTGGGATGGCCTGTGGAGGTGGAGCGGCCTCGCTGGAGTTGGTGGCCGGAGGTGGAACAGATGGTGATGGTAGTGGTAGTCGAGTGGTTAAAAGTGATAGTTGAAGAGGGGGAAATTAAGAGGAGAGTAAGGGAAAGAGTTTGACCTATTTAACTGACGAAAAGGGGGAAGGAGGCGCTCGGCGCGTGCCTGCCGACGCCGGAGACAGAGATGCCTAGAAAGGGGGTAACGACGTCGAGGAAGAGATCTGGAAGGCGCTAGCTGGTGCAGCCTGGTGCGGGAGGATGGGGCAGAGTAAACTCTGCTGCAGGTGTTGCAGCAGAGCGACGAGGAGGAGGAGGAAGAGTCGCCGGAGCCTATGGGCGCTTGACCGGAGGAGGAGGAGACGAAGATTAAGGGTTTCCTTCGGCCAAAACAGGCTTGAAGGAAACGGCTGCCCCTGCCGCTCCTTATAAAGGTGCTAGCGAGGAGAGGATCTCGAGGGGGCGACGTGGGGAGCTCTTCGGAGAGTGGCCGGAAAGCAGACCCATTCATTTCGTGCGTTCGCATGAGAGGCATGGGTAGCTGCAGGTCAAAGAGGAGGGTCCCTGCGAAAGAGGACGACACAGGGAACCCCCCTTTCGTTCCTGAGAGTGGCCCCTATACCCTGCGTAGTGCCATCCTCCGCGCAAGGTCGCCGAAGGTATGGGCACCTGCGTGGGGTGGTAGAGGGGCTGTTCTGCAAAGAACGAAAGAGAAGATGGGGGGCTAAATGCAAGGGTTCAAAAAGATAAGGGTCAAAAAGTAATTCAAGAGGACCAATTTGTAAAGTCGGTCAAAATGGTCTTCTTTTAGACCCAAATTTTTTGTACCAACCTAATTTGGAGTTAAGAAATTCAATGGTGTAATTTGATTTTAGGTTTGACCACGTTTCACTGGTCAATTTGCACAAAAACCCAAGTTAGGTCAAAAATTGGATATGGTTCTCAATTTAGGTCAAAATAGGTTCTACTGGCCAAATTGAAGGTTCTAAACCCTAGAGGATGTTTTTCCATGATTTTTAGAGGGTCTATTTGACTTTTATCTTTCCAAGAACTTTGTGCATTGAAGCGGGTTTGTTTTTAGGGTTACAGAGTGTCATTTAATTCCTAGAAGTTGCTATAACCCTTTTCAGATCAGATCATCCCACTTCCTTTCTTATTAAGCTCATTTGACCTGTGTTTAGACCCTTAGACACCCTGTTTGTGTACTGCATTGGTAAAATTACAGTTTTACCCCTTATGAATTATTTTATTCTTAAATTTGAAATTCTTTGAGTTAGACCTTTCCTTAGATTTTGTAGGTGCTTTTGCACACTTATTTAGATCAAATTGTGCTAGTTAGGGTTCATGATGAGGCTCTCATCACTACCCCACTTAAGGACAGCCTTGTTTTGTTGTGTTGCAGGGTCCCTATCCCCAGTCCTTCCGACCTTCTCCTAGTTTATGCTGGGAAGACAATCATTAAATCCCCGATTGGAAAGACCATTAGAGTATTCTAGGAGGCACAAATTGGATTTTGGTCAAATTGATCCCATGACCAACCAACAGCCTCCTCTGCTTGGAAATCCACAGGAAGAATTTCGAAAGCAGTTGGAATAAATGCAGAGAATGCGAGAATGGCTCCAGAAAATGCAGGGCGCTCAGCCCTTGAAGGATTTTTATGATCCTTCAAATTACGGGGAACGTCCCACCATCCAGATTCCAGCCGGTGATGTAGAAATCATGCCCCAGGTGTGAAGCCTAATCAAGCATTATCATGGGCTTGGCTCCGATGATCCGTTTCAACACTTAGAGAACTTGACCACTTTGGTCCAGATCACCAAGGCACGAAACGTAAATGAGGAGCAAATGATCATGAGGCTCTTCCCCCACTCTCTTAGGGATAAGGCCGCGCATTGGTATAGGACAATAGGAAGACCAATTGCAACTTGGAATGAGTTGAAATCGACCTTTCTGAAGAAATTCTTCCCAGTCGGACGTACCAATGCTTTGAGACGGGCAATCACTACCTTTACGCAGCGGCCGAGGGAGCAGTTTCATGTGGCCTGGGAGCGATTCCAGGACTTATTGCGGAGGTGTCCACACCATGAAGTGCCGAAATGGCAAATCGTGCAGATCTTCTATCATGGGTTGACTGAGCAACTCAGAAATCATGTGGATGCTTCTTGCGGAGGCAATTTCCTCAATAAAGATGCAGATAGTGCACATGATTTATTTGAGGAAATGAGTGAAAATTCAATCAATCTTGCCTCCATGGATACATTTAACCGGTTCCAGCAGCCCAGATCAAATGTCAATGAAGTCCATGACTCTCATTCATTTGATATGGAATTGATTTGTAACAAACTTAATAAGGTGGACTTGGTTGCTACGAGAATGGAAGAGTGGATGGCTGGCAATTCTATGAACAACTCTCGATCCACTCAATCCCAAAATTCGGGATTCCATTCTTCACGAGCTCCTTCTGGACGGGAGTTCGTGAATCAACTTGATGTGGCTCAACCTGTGAGTCAGCATTTTTCGGAACCCCACGGGTTCCAAACTGGGGCCTTTGATCCTAGTTTTTCTGATCCTTCCCTTTCTTTCTCTCCATCCTCACCCTATGAGGATGTCTGTGCTGTACAAGAGAATGTTAGATCCAACCCCTACTTTAATGTCTATAATCTAGGTTGGAGAAACCACCCTAACTTCTCTTAGAAAAACACGGGGCAACAGACCCAATTCTGACCTGGCAACTATGCTCCGCAATGACCAATGGGTCAGGGTCATGTATATACTCAGTTGCCTCTGAATCAAGTCAATCAGCCAGCTTGGAATGCCCGTCAACCCACAGGGCAGGCTGATTTGAACTGAAAAATGGTAGAGATGCAAGGATCCATGCTCCAACTCATGCAGTAATTGAAAACCTCGCTGGACAACTTGCAGTCTGGGCTCATTACTAACTCTCGTCAACCCGGATCTCTACCATCCCAACCCATACCCAACCCATGAAATATTATGAATTCAGGCAACCAAACCCATGGGTACGGAAATCAGAGGGACCCACACGCACATGCTCAAGTGGTCGAGCAAGGTTCCTCGTCCTCGTCTTCTTCTTCTACAAATAAACAATTCATGGCTAATCAAGCCCCTCCAATCTTTCCTAACCCACCCCAAGACCCAAATTCTTATGCATCTGCAAATTCTGTCACTTTGAGGAGTGGTAAGCAGACTCAGGATCCACAACCACACTATTCTGATCTTTTGAATCCTGAAGAACCTGAGGAGAGAGAGGAGAATTCTGGAAGAGAAATCAAGGCTCAGGAACATGATTCCAAAGATCTGACTCATGTTCCTTTTCCTGAAGCCTTAACCAAATCAAAGAAGAAGTCTGTTGATAGCAATAAGGAGCTTATGAATCTATTTAAAAATGTTGAGATTAATATCCCGCTCCTTGATGCTATCAAGCACATACCGGCTTACGCAAGATTTTTAAAGGATTTATGTATACAAAAGCGTAAGTCGAGAGAATCTGTTTTGAGGAAGGTGGTACTCTCCGAGCAGGCTAGTTCTGTTATCCTACACTACCTCAGAAAAAGAGAGATCCAGGTGCTCCATTGATTTCTTACGTCATCGGAGATTACACATTTGATAGAGCACTTTTGGATCTGGGTGCATCCATCAACCTAATTCCGACTTCTCTTTATGAGAAGTTTGGATTAGGTGAACTTCGGCTAACTTCAGTAACGCGACAGTTAGCGGACCACTCGGTCACAAATCC
Source organism: Thalassia testudinum (assembly GCA_037157565.1). Lineage (NCBI taxonomy): Eukaryota > Viridiplantae > Streptophyta > Magnoliopsida > Alismatales > Hydrocharitaceae > Thalassia > Thalassia testudinum. The sequence goes on from JAZHRO010000038.1 coordinate 2,239,492, forward strand.
GCGAGGCGTTATTGAAGATGTTATAGTCAAGGTCAAGGATTTCTATTTTCCTGTAGATTTCCTTGTCCTAGACATGGATGTACCTGATAATCTGAGGAACACGCCCATCATTCTGGGGCTTCTGTTCCTGGCTACTGCTAAGGCCAACATTAATTGTGAAAGCGGTAGCATGGAAATCGCCTTTGGGGATCAACGAATGAAATTGGATATTTTTAAGGCGATCAATAAATCTGAGGATTGTGGATTTATTGAGGAACTTGATGAGGATAATGAAAATATTGAAACTTGTTTGATGGTTTATTCAATCGAAAGTTCCTCCTAGGATGATGAATTTGACCTGCAACCCTCTATGGCTGACCTACCATCTTCTGAAGAGGTTATTGATTTTGTTTACTCACAACCTCTTCCTCTTGTTGAATCTTCAACATCTACCTTACCATCAATCATCAACCCGCCCCAGCTTGAATTGAAACCATTGCCTGAGAATTTGAAATATCAATTTTTAAGACCTTAGAAGACTCTCCCTGTGATTATCAGTGCTAAATTGACAAAGGAGCAAGAGATTAAATCGATCAAGGTCCTGAAGGAACATAAGGAGGCAATTGGTTGGACCATTCATGACCTCAGGGGGATCGAGCCATCTTACTGTAATCATAGAATATTCTTGGAAGATGGATCCCGCCCTTCTCGCCAGATGCAGAGGAGATTGAATCCAAATATGCGAGAAGTGGTCAAAAAGGAAATCATCAAGTGGCTCGATGCAGGAATTATTTATCCAATCTCTGATAGTCCCTGGGTAAGTCCCATGCAGATTGTTTCGAAGAAAGCTGGGATTACCGTTGTGACTAACGAGAGAGGAGAATCTGTCACAACTCATTTAGCTTCCTCTTAGAGGTTTTGTATTGATTATAGGAAGCTGAACACAGCCACTAAAAAGGATCATTTTCCCCTGCCCTTCATCGATCAAATCTTGGAAAGATTAACCGGGCAAAAGTACTTCTATTTTCTTGATGGCTACTCGGGATACAACCAAGTTCCTATCCATCCCGAGGATCAGGAAAAAACTACTTTCACCTGTCCCTATGGAACCTTTGCTTTTTGTAGGATGTCTTTCGGGTTGTGCAATGCACCTATGACTTTTCACAAGTGTATGCTAGCCATATTTTCTGACATGGTGAGAGAGTTTATGGAAGTCTTCATGGATGATTTCTCTATTTTCGGAGAATCATTTGACTCTTGTTTGGCTAATCTAGAAATGATTCTTAAGCGATGTATCAAAACATGATTGGTCCTTAGCTGGGAAAAGAGTCATTTCATGACCCAAGAAGGCATTGTTTTGGGTCATGTAATCTCTGAACGGGGAATTGAAGTGGATAAAGCTAAGGTTGATGCTATCGCTAAACTTCCTCCTCCCACATCTGTTAAACAAATCCGATCATTTCTTGGCCATGTGGGATTCTATCAAAGATTCATAAGGATTTCTTGAAGGTTGCTCATCCATTGAGCAATCTTCTTGCCAAAGAAACGCCGTTTGTTTTTGACGAATCATGTCGAAAGGCATTTGATTTCCTGAAAACGGTAGTCACCTGTGCTCCAGTTTTGCAACCACCAATTTGGGCAGCTCCTTTTGAGATCAGGACCGACGCTTTTGATTATGCAGTCGGGGCTGTTTTGGGTCAGAAAATTGATAGAAAGCCCTCTGTCATCTATTACGCTAGTAAAACTCTGGATGAAGCCCAGAGGTATTACATTGTTACTGAAAAGGAATTACTAGCTATAGTGTTCACTTTGAAAAAATTCAAGGCTTATCTCTTAGGATCTCATGTTATCATCTATACCGACCACTCGGACTTGAGACATCTCTTGGCCAAAAAGGATGCTAAACCCCGGCTTATTCATTGGATTCTTCTGTTTCAAGAATTTGATCTTGAAATCAAAAATAAAATCGGGGTACAAAATGTGGTAGCGGACCATTTGTCGAGAATCCTAGGTGATTCCTCTCGTCCGGACATTTCGATTGCTGACACTTTTCCGGACGAAACTATTCTTACAGTTTTAGGTGTCCACACCCCATGGTTTGCTGACATTGTTAACTATTTGGCCGTTGGTCAAATCCCCCAGGATTTGACAAAGCAACAACGGAATAGACTCAAATCTGAGGCCAAATACTACTTTTGGGAGGACCCTGAGCTGTACCGCATCAGCTCTGATCAGATTTTTCGCCGATGTATATCGGAGAATGAATTCAACAGTATACTCGAGTTCTGCCAAGCATCTGGGTGTGGTGGACATTTCTCTGGGAAAAAGATGGCTGCAAAAATCTTGCAATCTGGCTTCTGTTGGCCGTCTTTATTTAAGGATGCCCAGGATTTCTCAAGGTCATGTTCTCGATGTTAGGCACTCGAGAGCATAACTAAGAGAGATATGATGCCCCTAAACCCAATTCTTCCTGTCAAAATTTTCGATGTTTAGGGCATCGATTTCATGGGACCCTTTCTCCCTTCATTTGGACATCAGTACATTCTTATTGCTGTTGATTATGTGTCCAAATGGATTGAGGCGATTTCCACCCGAACCAGTGACCACAAGGTGGTCATCAATTTGTCAAGAAAAATATCTTCAGTAGGTTCAGGATTCCGAGGGCTATCATCAGTGATGGTAGCACTCATTTTACTAATGCCCAATTCCAGAATTTGTTGGCCAAATACGGGGTTAATCACCTAATTTCCACACCTTACCATCCCCAGACGAATGGACAAGCCGAGATCTCCAATCGAGAGATCAAGAACATTATGCGGAAAACGGTTAGGCCTGATCGCAAGGACTTGACTCAAAAGCTTGAGGATGCTCTTTGGACCTACCGTACGGCGTATAAAACACCCATCGGCATGTCTCCATTCCATTTGGTGTATGGAAAGGCATGCCATCTACCCGTAGAGATTGAACACAGGGCATTCTGGGCGATCAAACAATGCAATTTAGATCTGAATTTAGCTGGGAAGAGCAGGAAACTCCAACTATCTGAGTTGGAGGAGCTTAGAAATGATGCATATGAGAATGCCAAGATCTACAAGGCTCGGACCAAAGCTCTACATGATCAACTGATTTCCTGCAAGAATTTTGAGCTGAACCAGAAGGTCTGGTTATTCGATTATAAACTTAAGCTCTTTCCTGGCAAACTTAGATCTAAATGGAATAGCCCATTCATAATTGACCAGATTTTTCCAAATGGGGCTGTTCAGATTTCTGACCCAAAGGCGGGTAACACATTTAAAGTCAACGGTCAACGTTTGAAGCCTGTTATTGACCGTATTCTTCCAGAACTCGTCTCAGACACAGTTGCTCTAGCCATTCTGTGACTTCTTTGGCTGGACTTCGCTTAGCTGACAGCATTAAACTTAGCAGTTGTACATATGACACAAGGCTGATACGAGCTTCATATTCAGGTGACATATTTCATATTCTACCCTTTCTTTTATGTCTCTTTTTCAATGTAGACATTACATCAGCTAGGCATGGGGAGGTGGATTCATTCTTGAATCATTTGGTCAGCTTTGTGAAATTCATGTAAATTATTTTTCTCTTCTTATTTATACATTAAAAAAAATCAAAATTAGGAAGGAATAGTTGGACATTAGGACTTTTCAATCTTAGGAAATTTTACATTAGGATATGAACACAAAGACCCTTCAGGTCTTTGGACTTAATCAGCCCGTGTATCCACTAAAATATGGATTTGTCTTTCGAGTCCTCGCCATCTTAATTCTATCGTAATTGGAGTAAATAAGTTTGGGTGATAAGTACACGACTTATCAACCCACCCTCTGATTTGAGGGAATTTTTGAGTTTTAAGCATCTGCACACTTTCTTTGCACTGACTCATTGTTCGGCAATTTTAACGGAAATTGGGTAGCTAATGAACCTTCTAGGGTGATATGGCTGGCAAGTTATCGTGGGTAACAGCTCATAGGTAGGTTGCCCAGAGCCTAGTCACTGGACCTTTCTCTTTTTGCTGCCTTTAGGTAAATCTTAGACCAGGGAAGCCACCTACTTAACAAAAAAAAATCAAAAAGAAAAGGAGAAAAGAAAAAAAGAAATAAGCCACACTTCGCCGCACGAGTATGGCTGGCAAGTTGTCGATGGTAATAGCTCATCGACCGGTTGTCCAGAACCCAGCTCAATAAATGCACTGAAAATTCTCAAAACACTTAGGAAGATGCGGAGAAGTGGAATAAATCGGGGAGATATACACTAGATTCACCCTTGTGTTGACCTCATAAAAAAATAAAAGTAGGGAGAAAGCTACCGGTTGTAAAGATACACCTTTAGGCAGAATTCCTTTTAGGTCACCTAAAGGCGTAGAAATCCAAAGTCCGTTTTAACTACTGGTCAACGAGTCTATCACATCCACAATAAGATGCTTAGAACTTAGGGTTCTCATCAAATCTTGGGTGAGTTGAATAGCCGTAGAAAGCTACTCTTAAACCCTAAAACTTAAAAATCCAAAAAAATTAGAAAAGAGGAAAAAGAGAAAAAGAAAATTTTCTTTGAATAAGGAGAGGGCTTAAGGCGGTCTGCATTTTGGCAAATACTCGGGCATTGTTGTATCTTTGAAAGTTTAGATCCTAAGTAGACAGTTTCTTAATGATTGAAAATAACTCATGTCCAAATAATCCAACCTGATTCTTTTATAAATAGCATATAGTTTTTGCTAGGGACTAGTAAAAGATAGGCATGGGGGTATGATGTAAACATGTTTACACTACTTAAGATGTCTATTTATGCATGTTCTTAAGCATAGGATTGCATTGCATGCAATAAATATTGTATAACATGCATCATCTTGCATTTAGAGTAGTTTGAATAAAATGGAGGTTAATTGTCTCCTTTTATGTTCTTGGACAGGGCAAACTTTTTATCAGGGCATCGGATCGAAGATCCAATTGTATAGATGTGATCAGGGCGACGATTGGAGTTCAACGACTCCAAGATCGCTCTAATCAGGCATCTGTAGCATTAGATAGTGACCGAGGAACTCTAGAAGATCAAGGGCCAATATGGTGTAAATCCACACTACAAATGACAAATCCGAGCGCACGGATGGATTCGGATCGACGATCTCAGTCCAACGACGCAAAAATCGAGTCAATCTGACACCCGTGGCACCATCTATGCTAAAATTTATACCGAAATGGAAATTCCGGGTTGAACACAGGGAGGCTATGTTGATCTATATTCGCAATTATATATATATATAGAATTTTTCTTGAAAACGAGGCGATGTAATTACAATGAAGCCATAACAACAATCAGACTAAAAAGGGAGAGAGAGAGAGAGAAAATATACATTCAATAATTCAAAATGTTTATACAATAAAACTAAATAAGAATTACACTAGAAAGCGGAAAATCAGCTACACTAAAAAGCAAGAAAATTCTACACTAGAAAGCTGTAAAGAAGAATGGGAGAGAGAAGTTATCCTCCTCGACGATCGCTTGGAGGACGAGCCGGACAGGACGACGCCTGGATGAAGGAGGACAGAGCAGGACGAAGGAGGACGAAGCAGAAGAACGAGAACGGGGCAGCACGTTGTCGTCGTCGTGGGATCCGTTTTCGAATGGGGGACGAAAATTTGACTTTATCTCGCGAGGAGCAACCCGGGTGTGAGACAAGCTTCTCTTGAGCTTTGGAGAGGTAGAGAAGAGAAGGAAGGGATGAGAATTATGTGTGGAGGGGGTCTCTTTTTATAGCTGCAAGGAGTGGGGGCAATTTGGTCATTACAACTTTAAAAACATTAATTCAAGACCTTTAGTGACAGATAAAACCGTCGCTAAAGGTCTGAACGTGGGCGTAGTGGGTGGCACGCACGCGCCCCCTCGCTTGCCCACGCGTGCAACACACGCGCATGTCCATCCAATCTCAGTCATCCGATCATGACATCGGACGGCTTAGATCGAGCTATGCCCGCCTCCTCAGCGCGTACTGCATTGCGTGAGATGCCGTGTTACGCGCGGCGTGCGTGGGCGCGTCATCTTGATCGAGCGCGTAGCCTTTGGATCGTAATCGTGCGGTCAATCGAAGGCGCGCCTTCGCTCTAATTTTAGCGTGGCTAGGCTCGAACACGTGCCTTCGCTTCGCGTTAGAGCGCTCGACCAACGTGCTGGGGGCACGTTTGTGTCGAGTGCCTAACTTAAATGCGGGCGCGTCGCAGCCGTTGGATCTTGATCCAACGGTGGGGAAGGGTGGATGCGGGGGCTTCAGCAGGTGTGTGCGGACAATTGGGCGGCCGAGATGGCGGCATCTTGGTCGTCCATCTTCTGGATGATGTAAATGGTGCCACGGGTGTCGTATTGACTCGATTTTTGCATCGTTAGGCTGCGATCGTCGATTCGAATCCATCTGTGCGGTCGAATTTGTCGTTTGTAGTGCGGATTTCCACCATCTTGGCCCTTGATCTTCTAGGGTTCCCCGGTTACTATCTGATGCTACAGATGCCTGATTAGGACGATCTTGGAGTTGCTGAACTCCAATCGTCGCCATGATCACATTTGTACGATTGGATCTTTGATCTGAGGTCCTGATAAAAAGTTTGCCCTATCCAAGAACATAAAAGGAGATAATTAACCTCCATTTTATTCAAACTACTCTAAATGCAAGATGATGCATGTTATGCAATATTTATAGCATGCAATGCAATCCTATGCTTAGGAACATGCATAAATAGACATCTTAAGTAGTGTAAACATGTTTACATCAGCGGGTTCAAACTGGAGAGGATTCCTCAGAGAATCTTCTTTCCAATTTTGGAAGAGATTCTCCAAGCAATCAAGAGAAATCTCCTGTCAAAGGTCTCCGAGTAGGTTTCCTCCGCGATAATGGCGGAGGGACTTAATTGTGAAGACGACGAAGAAGTTAGGGGGCTGAATGCAAAGGTTTTTGAAAGTTGGGGGTATAAATGTAATCAGACATGACCATTTTGCAAACTAGGTCAAGACAAGTTGAAGCTCCCCCTTGATGAAGGTCTTTCCTAAAGTTTTTAAATTGTTTACTATGAGCGTGAACCTAGTGTTCATCTCACTTAAGGTTTCGTTAGTCTTCATAGAAAATGATTCAAATTCTTATGAAAGTAAATTAATTTTAGAAGACTTTACCTTAGTCGTACCTTCATGTGTAACTTCTATAGTGTGCCATACCTCATATGCAATGGCGCACTGTGATATACGGTTGAATTCCTCCGGGCTAAGGGCGCAGTATAATGCATTCATAGCTTTTGCATTGAGAGAAAGCTCGCGAGTCTGCTGCTGCGAATAGCCTCTCTCTGGTTTCTCTGGGACTTCGTATGGGGTCTCACAATGTTCCCATAACACGAAGTCGGTGGCTTGAAGCCACATCTTCATCGGTAACTTCCAGTAACCGTAGTTGCTTCCATTGAAGAAAAGTGATCGGACGGTGGACTGCCCCTCGACGATTCTAGTGGTTGTGACGCTTCCCTCCATCGGATCTTCGCCGGTGTGTAACACCGAAAATGCGAAACCTGCTCTGATACTAATTGAAATTCCCTACTTGGAGGGGGTGAGATCAGCGTGACGTAAAAATAATGCGGAATTAAAAATAGAACAATCTCACAAAATGACAATCACATAATGTACACAATTATTTTTAAGTGAAAACCCAAACCGGGTGAAAACCACCACCTAACCCTCTCGAGTTAGGATTTTCCGATCAACCAAGTTGATCAATTCCACTAACGTACAACTTAAACGAGGGTAGTACAACCTCAATTGCAACCACACTACTTTATACGAGAGTAACGTACCTCAAACCCCTTCTCTTCACGAGAAGGACTTTGTCTCACGAAGGAGACGGGAATTCGCAAAGCGAATACCCAACACAAGCAAAGTAAAATACAAGAATAGTCCTATAGAGCCAACAAAGATATTCTTAACCTAAGCTTTATAGGAGTTAGGATGCTTCCCTTTGCAAGAAGTGCGTCGACGACGCGAATGCGTGAACCACGCGGTAGCACTTCGTCGCTCTCGTAATCGCGGAGGGAGAGCGGGTGCGCAATAGGAATCAAGCTCTCTAGGTGTAGAACTAAGCTTGGAGAGCAAGAGCTTTCTTCTATATGATCTTCTTCTTCTTTTAGACACCAAAAAGTGGAAAGTATGTTGCTTGGGTGTATCTTGGTGCATCTTTAAGTGGCAAGGGTTCTCCTCTATTTATAGAGGCCCTAGGAAGGCTTCCATAGCCGTTGGGTGCAAGCTCCAAGAGAATTAGGCCGAAATCAGGATTAATCATTACACTGACAGGGTTATCAGGAATTTGATCCTGGCATTGGACATCTGGAAAATCAATTTAAGACGTTTGGGAACAAAGTCAGACGTCTGATTTTAGGCGGGTTTCCTTCCTGACTTGAATCAGATCTAAACAGGGTTCTAATGAATTATCATCAGACGACATACAGAACGTCTGGAATGATGTCCGGATGTCTGGAAACCTACTTTTCTGCGGAAATGGATTTTCAAGAGAGTGCAACGGCTATAAAATCTCTAAGAAGAGAATTTGGGTCAGCCGAGGCAAAACGGTCATGTATCAAACGTTTGGTGTATTCTACGGACGTCTGATACAAGGCTAACGGTCATTTCCTTCAGTGTTCACTAAGGCGGCCAACGGTCCACTAATTGGACTTCTGGTAAAGGCATCAGACGTCTGGACTAAGGTCGGGACGTTTGATTTCATCAGACAGAACTAACTAAGTCCAGCCTAAATATTATCGGACATCTGAGTCAACAGTCGACGTCTTAAAAGTCATTATCAGACGTCTGATTTTTAGATTAGACGTCTGAAAAGGTTGTTTGAACCCTATTTTGGTTTTCTAAGTTCTCTACAGAAAGCCTAAGTATTTTAGTGTTGTGCAGGTGTTCCTAGCACTATTGTTAGGGTACTTTGAGGCTCTCTAACATGATATTCTAAGAAACAAACAGGTCAAGGAAATAAAGACAAAAGTACATAGAAAAAGATAAATAGAATTCTATCATATTCTTCTTATCCTTCCATCTTCAAGCTATCGCTCCACGTGAAGCTCCTCTGTTCTCCATCAAGCTCCTCTAATCCGTCTTGGATGCGAGCTCAAACTCTGTCTAACCACGTCTTCATTTGCAATTAACCTGAAATCTAAGATTTTAAGTGCAAATGTTAATTGACACATGTTTTGTTATCATCAAAATAAATGATCGCGATGCTCTAGCACTAACAGGTACGTGTGTGGTTGTGTGTGTTTATTAGGTTGCCCATAAGTGTTCGGTTTAGTCAAGTTAGGACCTTGGGCGGGTTTCTCACTTGACGAAGCAAAGTTAGAATGGTTGTGCCATCCCGGGTTGTAAGTGTTTGAATAAGGCTCAATTCTAGTGTAACCCTGGAGTGCATTCACATCCTTAGGATTACTAGGCATCGGGCTACCTAGTTCAGAATTCGAGGGCATCAAGGTCCCTCCTTGGTACCCAGAAAGAGATGGGTCCAAGTACAGTTGGCTCATAGGTGGAGCCATTGTTAAGTCATTAATGTTGTGCACTGATTCCTGACCTAGTGGGTTGGGGAATTGGTTGTGGGTTAATATAGGCACTCCTTGGGTAGGCATAGGATTTTATCTGGATTGTGTACTTAAGGAATTCCCACACTTTAGAAGGTTATTCAGTTTCTTATCCAAATTCTCCATATTCTTTCCCATGAGTTCCACCTTATCTAATCATTGTCTAATTAGCTCTAAATCAACCAAGTTTGAATTATTGTTAATTTTATAAACTCCGCTCCTTGGTTGATTAGCTCTATTAAAGGTAGACATTGAGGCATTGTTGAGGGAATTTTCACTCATATTCTCAAACAATTGAGAGGCTCCCTCAGCATCTCGACTCAGGAAATTGCCCCCACATGCCGCAATAACAAAATTCTTTAGATTATCACTCAACCCATAATAGAAAATATGGGATAAGTGCCACTTTGGAATCCCATGATGAGGGCATTTCCTAGCTAAATCATTAAATCTCTCCCAAGCCTTATGTAGTTGCTCCCCGGGGTTCTGCTTAAAAGTTGTTATGGCACATCTAAGGGCATTAGTTTTTCCTACAGAGAAAAATTTCTTTAGGAATGTGCTTCTCAGGTCTTCCCAAGCTAAGATTGGTCTACCAATTGTCCTCAATCAATGCGCAGCTCTATCTTTTAAGGAGAATGAGAACATTTTCATCATTAGGGGTACCTTCATTCATGTTCCTAGGGCCAAAAGTTCTTCCTATGTGTAGGAGTTCTTCAAGGTGGGGGAAGGGGTCATCTGACTCATGGCCATGGAACTAGAGAATCAAGTTAATGATCTGAGGTTTGAGTTCAAAATCTTCTCCATCCTGAGGTACCCTAACAAAGGGTTCAGCTTAGGCATTAGGAGGGTTATAAAAGTCACAGAGGGGTCGGTCTGCCCTTCCATTTTGGAGTCGAGTGATGGCCTGCACTATGACTTCCAACTGTCGATCATGATGCTGGCCCTGCTTAGTGATCTACCTTTGTAAGAGTGTCATAGGATCCAGATTTTGTTCTTCGATCTCCTCTTCCTCATGATGACTAGCTATTGCAGAGGGTTTAGATTTAGATCCTGGATAAATGTCTTCTCCTAAGATTTCCTTCTAATGATGGTAGCAAATCAGGATTTTGAGATCTACTACCTTGTATGCACCAGAAAAATGTCTGTAGATGAGAAGGAGAAGACAGATGAGAGAAACCCCGCCCGCTCAATGCAAGCAATCAAACTGGTCCTTAGAGTGTCAACCCTAATTAGACTTGATCCCGACTTCCCAAAACACAACTGGGTTAGATCAACCCTTGAATTATTTGGCTGGCCAGAAGGGTGGGACCCCTTAGGAAATCCCCGCACGGCGAGACACCACTAAAGGTTATCGCGGTTACCGTACCGACCTTTCTTGTCACTAGTGAGTCTAAGTAGACAAGGCCATGACCTTAGCCCAATCTAGTTTCAAGTCCCCAAGTCTATTAATCCTGCCTAGGGCACCTCTACTCAATTTTAGGTTTGGGTTTGATGTGTTTTTGGAATATGATGGGCGTTAGGGGGGTGTTTGCCCTTAAAATTGATTTTGAAATGTGTGAAGTGCTCAAGCAAACAAGGTTCACAAGCAATTTCTTATGATAAAGTATCTTTTAAGATTCAAATATTTGTGTTAATGAATTTTAGGGTTCATTTGATTAAATAATTTCAATCAAGGTTTTGATGAGACACACAAAGAGTCCTTAAAATCTCAATTTGTTTGATAGATTTCCCTTAAGTATGTAAATGCAAGCGTGCTCTATCCTTAGCATGAAACCCTAAGCAAAGAAAGTTCTAGATGATTCCTTTAGGTCTAAAATGATGAGTGGTGTGACCCAAGAAATGAAATCAATTGGTCCTTATTTCACCCCTAACTATGCACTCACAAAATATTTTTTCAAGAATTTTAATGCATGTTTTCTATTTTTTTCAGATTTAAACTGTACTAGGGGTTTTGCAATCTGTTTTAATGCCTAGTTCGTGATCAGAAAATTCGTGCAATTAAATGAGCAAGTAATATTTTTCTTAGATTTTTATGAAATTCTTGACTTTTTCAAAAATTTCGTGCCACAAATTTCATTTCAATCGGAGTTGTATAAAAATTCTTATGATATTTTGAACTCTGAAAAATCAGGAACAATAGCCGAATTGATAACAAATTAGTGCAAAAATTTTTAAAAATTTTCTATAACTCCGATTTGCGCGAATTTTGGATATGTTATTTCTAACTTTGAAATCTATATCCAGTTATAATTTGAGAATTTTTGTACATACAAATCTCCAGAAATTTAATTTTTAAGATAAAATTTTATTTCAGCCCGAAAATGAAGAGAGATTTTTTTTTTAACAAAAATTCTAACTAATTCTAGCGTTTGAGCAAATCCTAAACTTTCTAAATCTAACTAACCTAACCTAACGTAACCTAAGCTGTTGTGTTAACTCTTGTGGTGTTTACTTGGACTTATGTTAACAACAATTTTTAAGGAATAAATTTCGGGTGTAAATGAGTTACGAAGTTAATACCTATTTTACTAACACATCTCAGAACTGGTGTTAGCAAAACCAATGTTAAGGGCCCTTAACTTGAGTTTTCACCATTCGGGTTAAACACTCTTTTAGAGGGTTAACTTGACAAGTAAACTAGCCCTAAATTGAGTTTCTCCTAAGAATGCATGGATTCAATAATTGATTCATGTAGCAGATTATCAAAACCACATCTAGTATCATTTATCCTCCTTTAATCTGATCCTCTATGTATTGTTGATTGTAAGAATGTTTGCAAGCAAAAGGTTACTTATAATTTACAAAACCTGACTTGCAAGTTATAAAGCTAACTTGTAATTTCTAAAGTGATGTTTTTATAAATTCTTCATTAAGATGCCCATCAAAGCAATTCCACTTTTTCAAAAGAATTTTAGATGCATCATATTCTAAAAATAGACTTTCAATCACTATGGTTAGATTTGTTATATGAAAACCAATATGTATTCAAATATGTTATTTGACAACCTTTAAAGAAGATTGTCATCGAAACTTATGTCGAAAATATATGATCGAATTAGATGATTTTTTGATATGTTATCGAATCTTTTAAATCATTTAGATTTCTAAATCAACATGCATTGAGTTATTTTATTTGACCAAATACATAACGCTAATTGTATTAAAAGAAAGAATTCACTTAACTAGAAAATAATTAAATTCTTTTATTTATATAATATGTAAAAGATCACAAATAATTCTCTCATAACATACAAAAGTCAACACTATATATATGTACATACGTAAGCCTATTTATATTTTTATTAAATTAGAATCCTTATCATCTTGAGCAAGGGTCAACTGACTTAACCCACTTTACATTTATCGTGATCTCAACTCATAAAGCAATTGTGTTGACTTAAGTCAAATCATTCAAATCAAAACTAAGTTGAGTCCATCGAACTTAAGTTTTTTTTTTATGGTTCTATATGACAACCTTTTGGGTGTAGGTCAGTATTTAGCGAGAATCTTAGATTCTTGAAAAAGCTTATATGAATACGATATTGCAAACTAAGGTTTTGAGTTTCGGGTTAAAAATTTTGGGTGATATTTTGGGTTTCTCCCCACCGTTGTGTCACGTTCTTTTCAATGACACTCAACTTTTGGTCTGAAATTTTCCTTTTCTTTCCTTCTTTCTCTTTATTTTTTTCATTTTTCTTTTTCATCCCCCCATCTCCTTGAAACCCAACGCCCATGTGCCGAAGAGGAGATACCCTCTACATTTTCAATGCACACCAAGTTGGATCCATAATTTCTAACCCAACATTTTCTACCGCCAACTCTTTTTATTTGTAAGTTTTAATATAAAAATTATTATAATCACCTTCATTATAACAATTATTCCAAAAACCTACCAAGGTAGAACTTGAAGATCTGGACATATCATTGGCCACATGGCCCACATGAAGATCAAGGGTTGGGTACTAGTTGTCTTCCAAAGGTGAGCTTGCCACCAATTACTTATGAACTTAAGCTCGTCAATCGACCTATTAGACTCCTTTACATAATCTCCAATTAGAATACCTTAAATCATGATGTGATTTTAAATTTTGATTGCTCAACTTGGGTAAAACTTCCACTGAGGCCAGCAATTCCATCGATGGAGCTATGCCCGTAGGATATTTAAGTTAAACCCTACAGCTCTAAAACGGCACGTATTTGATTACAATTTTTGCGATATTATACCTGCAACTCACAAGTTTTATATGTAGGGTATCTATGCCAATGATCAGGATCCAACTTTGAAGATAGAGCTTCGCTCTCCAACACATACATATATTTTTATGGTACGTACATACACAAAATCAATAATCATCATTTATTTGTAATAGTAATAGAAGAGATTTGAACAAATTGAACAAAGGTATAACACGCTCAATTAATTTAATGCATTTCTCAACGTAATGAATCAAGTCAAAATAGGTAAAAATATTAATCTAGCGTCCATCTATTGGACTCAGGACCAGAGTTCGTGTCTGGGTTCTCGAATCAGTGGCCATCTCCAGAGGTGGGAACAGAAGGCCCACTCTCTTTTGGGATGCCTGCACATCGATGACTCCATGGCCGGCTCCAGGATTGGAACCCTTTGGCTTCATTCCTCTAACAATGCCAGCATCATCTATTAATCTATGGCCGATGCTAGGACTTGGGCCAACAGGCTTCATTCCTCCAAGAATGCCCGAAGCATCGATGACTCTGTGTCCCGCTCCAGGACTTGGGCCTTCTGGTTTCATTCCTCTAATAACATCAGCATCATCCATTAATCTGTGTCCCATGCTAGGACTTGGGTCAGCAGGCTTCATTCCTCCAAGAATGCCTGAAGCATCAATGACTCCGTGTCCCGCTCCAGGACTTGGGCCTTCTGGCTTCATTCCTCTAATAATATCAACATCATCCATTAATTTGTGTCCCATGCCAGGACTTGGGCCAGCAGTCTTGATTCCTCCAAGAATGCGCGAAGCATCGATGACTCCATGTCTAGCTCTTGGACTTGGGCCTTCTAGCTTCCTTTCTCCCAGAATGCCCACATGATCTAGCACCCAACCTTCTTGTTGCCATCACGGAAACAACTAATTCACTGCCTACCAAGAAAAGCACCATAAGCTCAAGAAGAAACCTTCCCATCCCTCTCTCTCTCTCTATTAATAAGTTTGCTTAATATGGATAGCTATCTAGAAATTGTGGGATTTCTATCGAGATTTTTTTAATCAATTTAACACATATTTCTACGTAATTAATTTAAATTATTTCAATCAACTTATAATAATTTTTACTTTCACTCTTATTATTAAAAAATATATAATACATCGTTTACTTTCACTTTTAATATTAAATAAATATACATTAATATTCTCTACTTCAACGTATCAATACTAGTAAATATCTCACACTTATTCTATTAAATAAAAATTCACTGACATCGCATCATTACAATAATTATTTTATTCTCTACTTCATTCTTCCCTTATTTCACCATCTAAATAAATATTTATCTCTACTTATTTTATTTTTACTTATTCCTATAATATTTTACCTCCACTCTAGACGAGCTTGAAGAGAGCAATACATGCTTACATGAAACCAAGCAATTGGTCAAGCAGGCCCATATTTTGAAGCCTTAGTCCAGAGTAGGGATGCCTATTCTCCAACGAAGAACCAACATGACCCGACTTGATTTGGTTGGGTAAAATCTGTTCCATTTAATATTTAGGTAGGTTCGGGTTTTTGGATGCAAATCCAACCGTGTTTGAGTTAAGGTGTGGGGAAAGATATCATTGGACCTGTATATTCGATATAGATATATTATATATACAAGGCTCTAAAAATTTCAAATGTTCTAAAGTGCCAAGACTCCTAACTCTAGAAATTGCAAACGTCCAAAAACTTCCAAATTCCTGCATTCGGCAACTCATGTGACCAAGCAGCTTGAAAGTGGTCATGAACTCACTTCTCTCAGACTTTCAATTTTTCAAATTGCATCTCAACATCAAATTTAATCTCAAGTAATGTTGTAGCGTGATGTTTCCTGTCCTCTCCTATCTCTTCTATAGCATCCAAATTCCATCTTAAGTCTCAACATTAAGACTTGATCTCCTCTCGCATGTGATTATCTCCACCACGAGATTATAGCGTGACTCCAAATTTCATCTCAACGTCACAATAAAATTTATCTACTATCTCTTGTGATTACTTTTTGTTATAAAATATGAAATATGTTTAGAATAATAATATTTTTTTCCTATAATATTTTTTTTTATTTTACATATCCTCGGAAAAACAATTGCGTTCAATAAATTTTGATGTTGAAATGTGCATTTGTTTTTAAGGTATTTTAAATTGACAGTGCAGTATACAAGCCAACATGTTAATACATAAATGTTAATTAAATGGGCATCCATTAATCTAATAGGTATGAGATAGATTTTCCCTAATTCTATTTAAAGTAGATATAAAAAATAAATTTATAAATGAGAATAACCTGGTAATAACAAAATTCAATCCGTTAACATCCCGTACTTCAGCTAAAATTCCCTCTCTTTCTTTCGATTAAGATTTTATCTTGGACCCGATATTACAACTTCTTGAAGAATTTTAGACATCCATAATTTTACCTCGCTGGATGATCGACACAAATATGCTATTTTTTAATTTTAGCTTAAGACAACTCTTGATACCCAAGTCAGAGACTTGGACGAACGTCCCCTTCTTCCAAAATAAATATCGGGATCGGACGTAACTAATGACAAAGTGTCTATATTGTATGAATCTCCTCTTGAAAACTTTGATTACATCTTCCTTAATTTTGAATAAAATTTCTCTTTCGATCTTAGCTGAGATTGGAAAAAATCAATCAAGTGATTATGCACCTTTCCCTTACATTAAAATGACTTTCTTTGCGAGGTGGTATAAATTTACCGCTCTTTTTATTTTATCAAATGAGGTATAAAGTATAATTAACTAAACTGTAATCTCATCTTATTTCCTAAAAGAATTACCATATATTTTAGACTTATTTCTTAATTTCTTACTTATATATTCTAATTCAGATGAAAAAAATCACTTATCTCTTATTTATTCTTGATATCTTATATGTCATTTCTCTATCTCCCTAATCAATTCATCGACTTAAGCTTTTGAGAAGGGAAATTTTAGTTGCATTATATAGATTATTACACTTCCACTGCGATCCACTGGGAATTGAATTATCTATAGTTTGCTTACGAGGGTTTCATTTAAAATCTCATGTTCTCTCATAACAGAATCATCCAATAATACACACCAGTTGAGCCCTATCTTTAGTTTTTCCCCAATCTTGTATTTGCCGTCAAATGTAAAACTAGTGCACTATCTTGCTACGCATTGTTATGATTGTGAGATACAAAATGATTCATTCAACAAGCGTGTCCAGGGCAAATGCATGCTAGGTGGCACTAACCACACTCCTGGCTATGCCTCGTTGAACTTGAAGGTGAAGTCTAAGGTCCACCCATATGAGAAAGAAAGGGATTGCAAATCATGATGCATGAAAGAGTCGATTAATACCTTGCATATTCTCCAAATGTGACTGATAGATGAGACCCTCGTGTCGTGGATAGTCAATCTTGAATGGAGATTCGCAAGCACTTCGCAATCTTGGAGCACCCCTTCACCGAAATCCTTGAATCAACACAAGAGATTCTTAAAAAGGATAAAGAGTGCAACGATACTAGTTGGTCAACCAAAAAATATTTTCGATTGACTAGCTAGTGAAGGGAATTGGCGTGGTCCAAGACCTGCTCTTAATGCTTCCTAGTTCGAGCAGTCGATCAATCGATGAGATGCCTAGTCGACTTGCTACAATGTAGGGGTTGGAACCAGTGGGTGTTCTTGGCAAAATTTATTTGGGATTTGATTAATGGCCTTAGGGTTACATGAGAGATATTTATGGGGTTTTCAGGGCTAAACTAAAGTAGATGGTGGCCCGTGGATCCCCATCTAAGGGTAAGGATCTATTCCTAATTTAGCGATTTTACAAAATAATGCCATAGCAACTTTTGTTTTGTTTTTTATCTAATCCACAAAAAAACCTAATTGCATTTCAACACTTAGATTCTATACCTAATCACATTAGACACAATAAAATATCAAATTATTTGTAATTCACCTCTTTAAATCACAGTCGATCCCTTTATCAAGTAAGACAACATATAAATCATTATTGATTTCAACACGCCAATAATAAAGTTTTAGATTTCATGGAAAAATTGACACCACATCACCTAATGAGAGGCTCATCATGGCTTCTAATTACCCCTATTTAACTAGTTTCCCTAGTTAATTAGCTAGGAATATGTAAATATATGGGTTAATTATTAAATAAGGGATAAAATATTAAAGGACCTTAAAATAAGTTTAAAATGATATATTATTATCCAATTAATATTATCAATAATTGAATTAATAAATAGACTCAAAATATCATCAACAATTTACCTAATTAATGTGTTAACTAACTTAAGTATAACTTATACCTAAGTATGTAATAACTTAAGTAACTTTACTTAATTAAATAAATTAAGCTAAAAAGGCTAAAAATGTAAATCCAAGGTTTAAATATAATATTTGCCTCATTTATAATCATATATAAAAAGTTGAAAAAGATTTAAGTTAAAATAAAGCTTTAAAACCTTAGTTTACATTTTAGTCCCTAAGTTTTATTTCAATCGAGTCCTTATTCTTCACCTAGGTCCTTATCTTTCATTACAGACTAGTCCCTATTTACATCTTCTCCCTCTTCTTTTCTTCTTCAACCTTTTCGACGGCTGACAACAGGAGGTGCTCACACCCGCCGATCACCGCACATCCGACGTCCTTCCTACCCTTTCAAGCTCCTAGACCTTGTGCTCACCATCCTCTTTTCATCCATCGATCTGGACGAATCTGCAATCCTATTTAGGGCTTGAAGTTAACTTCACCGGCGTCGGAGACAACGTCGGTGGTTACTTCACTCCCAGATCCCTTTCCATCCAGATTCACCCTCCTCTTCTGCCGCTGCAACCAATAAATACCCCTCCACCTCTCCGATTTCAAGAGGTTGGCTCCCTTTCCTCTTCACTCACTGAGCTAACACTGGCAACCATTCTCCGCTTCCACCGAAATCCTTCATCCATTTCTACTTGCATCTGATTTCCACCATCGTCCACTGCGTCCTCTGACGAAGCGCCGACGCTGGACTTCACTTCCGCTTCTTGCAAACGCCCGCCGGACTTCTTTCTCTGTTACGACCCGGTTCCTGAATCCCTACAGGACACGAGACCGGACCGACTCGACTGATCCCAAGACCCAATCGTCCAACGAGCAAGTAACCAACAAGCAGTAAAATAAACCACATTCATCATGCGAGCAACTAACGGTAACAAAAGTACAGGAGTAAAGAAGAAAACTACTATAGTACATACCATCACAACAGTAGAGAATTTAAACAGGTACAGGAATATAAGTTTACAATTAAAGAGTACAGAAGTGTAACAAAATACTCACTACAATGGAACTAGTACAATAAGAAAAGTACAACTACTGGGCTCTACTGGACCCAGCACCCTCTACAGCCGTAGGCTCTGGCTACTCAACACTTGGATTTGAAAAAGGTTATGAGTACACGAAATCAGCGAACACTGAGTAGAGTGGCAACCAGCTAACTAAAAACAGTAAAGGTGGACAGGTAGCTGTTATTTTCAATTTCTCTCTTTATTTAACTAATTATTCTTCCTGCCATCACTTGGTTTATTTATCAGGTCTTTTTCTTGATCTCGAATGTTCCTCGTGGGAATGATCTTGATTGCAGTCTTTTCTGAAGAGTAGAAGTAGCACATGGTGCTCTCCTGGCCGGGAGAGTCCCTCGTGGTGGTCCTACACTCAGTCCCCATTTCCTCACTTCATTATGATTTCATAGAACTTCTTTTCCCTCATTGTTAACAGCTGATCCGCCTAAGTCTCTCCACCTACACCGACGACCTTCGCTGTCCATGGCGGAGGTCTCTGAGATTAAAACACACGCACTAGGGCCCTCCATCACCTCTTCATAATCTAAGGGCCCGATCCTATCCCTAATTAGTAATTTACTCATAGAAAATAAACGCCTAATTCCATTTCAACTCTCTAGCTCTCTGTCAATGGAGAGCTTGAGAGAGTTAATCCATCTAATTAATCCCCTATAGAGCATCATAAGGTTCTGTTGAACCTTAACCCCCACTTAATTGAGTGAGATAACTGACTTTGAGTTTGTATAAACTCAGAGATTAGGAATTCTACTTTCCCTGATGAATCATTAATTAGAACATCAATTGGATTAATTAAGGAGTTCCTAAGATTTCTTGTGACCTCGGGAAGATCTTGAGACTTTTTCTGGTCTGTTATGTGGAATTTTTCACTCTAGTTATCAATTTTTGAGTTCTTGCGTATACTACTTAATACACATGTGCGCATGCATGCGTGTAGGCTATCCTATAGATAAGGAGGTTGTTATATTCGTTGATTTATTTTAAATACTTGTTATAACCCTTATGCTCTTGAGACAAAGCCCAAGCTTCCATGTTTGCTTGGGCGAGCATCCTAATAACCTCTAAATACACCTAATAACTCTTAGTGGGTTTCTTGTTTTTCTCGGAGGGAGGTAACCGACTGGGAAGGGGGGGCTGGGGGGTTTTCCCACCAGATTCCTTAAACCGACCAACGGGAGGACCCGACTGAAGGGAGGAAAAGATAATAAAATAAGGAGTTGAGTTGAGGGTGGGGTGGGGGTTGGAGCTACTAGCATGCCTTAGCATGCGTCATGGAGTTATTAGCATGCCTCAGCATGCGTCGTAATAAGGAGGGTGAGGGTCACAGGGAGAGGGCACCGCCACCCCTTGGGGTGAAGTGGTTCTACCATAATAACATACATAATAGCTCACCCTCCTATGGGCATCCAGGTGTTATTGGAGGGAGGGCAGAGCCCGATCGGGAAGGGGGGCATGGGGGGTTTTCCCCCCAGATTCCATTTTAAATTAAAAAAAGAGGTGAGCTCCAGCGAGCCTATCAATATCATACTCGACCATGCGTCCTAAGGGTGGTGAGTTTCAGTAGAGTTAACCACCACCCCTTGGGGTGAAGTGGTTATACCCTAATAAATAGAAGGAGAGTGATAGCTCCGACAAGTCAAATTTGAGCTTCAACCCATGTGCTAACCTACAAAGCTCTAGGATGGATTAATAAGGCTTTAGGATCAGGATTTAGTGATTTCTTATGTGTTTTGATCATTAGGAACCGATCTTGATCGTTGTCTTCTCGAACTGCGGCGAAGTTGGAGAGGTGTCTCCATTAGGGTTTAGAATGTTTTAGGAGGTTCAGAAGCAAGATTGAGGACTATAGAATTCATCCTAACCCTCTGATCTCTTATAGAATCTATGATTTGTTCTGCCGAACAAACCACCTCAGAATCGCAGGCAACAAGTCTAAAATCTTAAAATTTTTTTATCAAAACTCAGTTTTAATGATCTGAGCATATTCTTGAGGTTGTTCAGAATTGATCTAGAGCTTTAATTTGATCTAAAAAGGTCTCAGTCAAAAAGTCAACTTTGTATGGTTAAAGGTCAACCATGAGTTCAATTAAAGGAACGATCGATTAATTCTATGAATTAAGGGTTTCAATTGAGTTCTATGATAATGTAGAGTGCATTCGAGTTTATTTAGATGACTTTTATCGAGGATTAAAGGAGTTTTGAATTTCTATCCAGTTTGGGTTCTTAAGAACCCGATACTGAGTTCTTCAAATTCTTGGCGAGTTTTAATCTTCAAATCTACCCAATTTGTGTTTTAACAACCTACAGAGGTTGTATAATTCCCTTCTAGAGTCTGTTGTCCATCTGTTGAGCTATTCAGAAATCAAATCTGAGTTCTAAAGCTTCTGTTAGAAGCTTAGAAGCTTCTCTCCCTCTCTGCAGCTTCCCAATGATTCGTCTATCTTTCATTAGGTGCAGAAACATCTATTGAAACTATTTAGAACCTCGTCTGAGGTCAAAGAGCCTTGCTGCAGGTCTTTAGACCTAAGGAAGCTTCACTGCATGCCAAAATGGCCGTGACAATCCTTCACTTTCGCCCTTCAAATCGAAGGGTTAATTATGTTCTCTGTATCAAATTGATGTTGTAATCTTGTAGAGCATCCCTAGAGCTTTTCAACGAGCTATTGCTTACTCGATTTGGAGCTCTGAGCCGGCCAGAATCCTCAATTGAAGTTCAGCCTGGAGGGCGGTAGAATAAGAGTGCCTGCCTTAGCATAAATGGAAAAAGTGATATGGCTTAATCAGTCTTCAACGTTGGGCGCACAATGAGCATGAGAGTGTGTGTGTGGGTGTGTGCGGTGCGCGTGCCCAGGTGTGTGTGCACCTATGGGTGTGCGAGCGTGGGCCCATGAGCGAGTGTGTGAATGTGGGCCTAGGAGGCCGGAGACTATGATGAACCGGAAATAAACCAAACCTAATACAAACTAGGCTCGAACCCAGTATGGTCTGGTCCTACCCTCAGAGGGATGTTGTGTATCCCTGACCGGTCCGAGCCGCCAACCATAAAACCAAATTTTTGGTTCGATTCATTAGTTCAATTCAGTTCAAGTCGCGGTTCAAGTGCACAACTGAAGGGTGAAGGAAAAGGAGAAAAGAAGAAGAGCTCATAGGGATGAATAAAAAAAAACAAAGGAAAGGTAAACAGACAGAAAAAGATAAAAGGAAAGAAAGAGAAGAAGAGAGGTTAAAAGAAGAGCTCGTTCGAGATAGGAAGGTAAAGAGAGAAGAGAGAAGAGATAGAGAGAGAGAGAGAGAGAGAGAGAGAGAAGGTAGAATAAGAAAGAGAAGAAGAAGAGAAAGGCTGAAGATAGAAGAAGAAAGAAATGGAAATTAAAGAGATTCAGACGTCTGATTTTAAATTGTTTACTATAAAGACCCGTTCTGTTCTGAGCCTTTTAAGACGTCTGGACTGTCAGTCAGACATCTGGTCATACATCTGGACCCCTTCCCAGATGTCTGGAAATTGAAAATTTTGTACATAACTTCGCGTCTGCGTGCTGGCTGCGCGCAGACAGTCGCGCACTTTTCTCTCTTCTCTCTTTCTTCCTTCTCCTCCACCAAACCCTAGCTACCCCCTTATATATAACCCCTCTTTCCCCCCTTCCTCTCTTCCCCACTCCACCATAGCCACCTTCCTTCCACTCCACTATAGCGAGAGGGGCGAACGCAAGAGAGGGCGCTAGAGCGAGCGATGACGAGGAGAGGCAGCGTGAAGAGAAGAGGGAGAACTTGAGCTCGTGAGCTTGTGGGAGCTTGTCGGAGGACACATGGCCGGAGCGGCGTGTGCGGGAGGAGTGCGTCGGGGGAGACATCCCTGACACTTGCTACAGCCAGAGTTGCAGGCGAGGAGGAGAGGCCACGGCCCATGCGGCGAAAGGAGCAGGAGGTCGGTTTGGTTCTGGATTTTTTCCCAAAATCATACATCTGACGTGTCGTCCAGACGACAGGTTGGACGTCTGGTGACAACACCAGAAGTCTGAAAGCAGAACTACGTGAAGGTACGTTCCTCTTGCGGTTACGGCCATGCAGGCCGCACCGTAGCTTCGATCTGCATGGCTAAAAGTGGGTGATTCGCCTGTCGCGTGTAAGGATAGCTTCGAGAAGGCATGCGGCAAGCCCTCCCAAGCATTTTGGACGTCTGGACAGTTTGCCAAACGACCGGAAGCACTCTCAGATGACTGAAGTAGAGGTCGAATGTCTAGAATTGGGTCCAGACAGTCAAGTAGGGGTTCTGGACATCTGAAGTCGACGTAGGAACCCGAGGTGGGACTCTGGTAACTTTTAAGACGTCTGGACCTTGTGCCAGACGTCTGATTTAGGTCTGCAGTTCTGTTTTTGACCCGTTTAGGGTCCATTTGCTGTCCGTTTTACGCAAACAAGATATCTATGGATTCTTTGTGAGTTCATCTATGTGTTAGAAAGCCTCATATACTATTCTGAACATTCCATTGTGGTATGTCCCTTGGCATAGGACTTTGATCTGTTGCATGTTCGGGGCCTGCAGAGGCACGTGAGCCTGTCGTTCGAGCCCCCAGTACTCCCGGATTATCTGTTAGAGTGGTTTCCCCTATTTTAATTGTGAATCATAAATGCATATGTGAAATTGGATAATTAGAAACCTAGGATGAGACATGAATCCTAGGACGAGAAGTACTTGTACTGTTTAAATGCATGTTTAAGAACGCAGTCTTAATGAATGAATAGAAATGTAAACAACTGCCTGTTAATAAATAAGAGCTGCCTGTGAAATATGAAATGCCTGTACTAGTTGAACAGTTACCTGTAACATTACTTGTTGTATATGTTAAATGATGGAAATACGAGCTACATGTGTATAATATGAGAATGGAAATGTGAATGATGAAACCTGGTATGGAACGACATGGTGAATACGAGCATGAACCCTACGGGACATTAGGAGTAGAGCTCCTGTGGACAAATGGAATAGATTTGGAAATGTGAGTGGGAAGTGTGCTGACCCTTGAGTACGTGGCATCAAGGAGAGCGACTGTCCCCTGTTTAGTGTAGAGTGAAGCTAGTCGCCCTAAGGTTGGGACCCGGGGGTTAGGATTGGCCACTGTACACTAACTTCTGTTGACCCTCGCGTACACTGTACCAGGGGGAGCTACTAGTGTAGGGAGAGAGCTAGCCACCCCACGGGACCCGAGGTTCAGCTAGCCACCCTACACCGACTTGTTAGGTCCACTGGGCAAACCAGGGTAGTCAGACTATGGAGGGGTGAGACCCCTGTTTAGTTCTGAGGGGCTAGACCCCTGTTACTGAGAGACCTAGGCCCTATACTATTTCGTGTTGTACTTTGGGCGTAACCGCTAGCGGAAACGACTGACCGCGTGCCAATGCAGGATAGCTACCCGGGTGCTTATCGCGCATGCCGTAGTCACCACTACATCTGTCTGTAACCTTGGGGTGATTGACTGGGTGTAGGATTACCACTGGGGACTCTCCCGGCCAGGAGAGCATCACGTGTGTCTTCTACTCTTCGGAAAAGACTACAATCAAGATCGTTTCCACGAGGAACATACAAGATCAAGAAAGAGATCTGAAAAGCAAACCAATGGGTGTAAAAGAATGACTTGTAAAATAAATAATTGGAAAGATAAATTTACCTGTTAGCCTCTACTGCTTTAATTAGTTGGTTACCACTCTACTCAGCGTTCGCTGACTCAGTTTTACTCGTACCCCTTTACAAGTCCAAGAGTTGAGCAGCCTGAGTCACCGGCTGTAGAGGGTGCGAGGACCAGTTGATGAGAACCTCATCATGAGCCCCAACTAGCATATTTTGACCTAATAAAGTGAACAAAAGCTCCTACATAACCAAGAGAAAGGCTTAATTCAAGGGATCACTAATCTGGGAAGAAAACATGAAATAAGGGATAAAACTGTAATTTTACCATTACAGTACATCAACGGGATTTCTCAGGGTCTAGACATAGGTCAATTAGACTTAATAAGATAAAAAGCGGGATGGTTCAGTCAGAAAGTATTATTGAGAAATTTAAGAATTAAATGACATTCTGTAACCCTAAAGCAAACTCACTTAAATTCATAGGGTTTCACGTAGGATAAAAATCAACTAAACCCTCTAAAATTCATGAAAAAATATCCCCTAAGGTTTAGAACCCTCAATTTGTCCTTTTGAACCTGTTTTGACCTAGATTGGGATCCATGTCCAATATTTGACCTAATTAGGGCTTTATGCAAAATGTCCAATCAAACATGGTCAAACCAAAAATCCAACTTCACCATTGGATTCCTTAGGTCAAAATTATGTTTTTACCAAAATTTGGACTTAAAGGAAGGTCATCTTGACCTACTTTACAAAATTGTCCACCCAATTACATTCTGATCCTTAACTTTTGGAAATCCTTGCAAATGCCCCCTCAACTTTTCATCACTTTCTTCATTTTGGTCCCTCTGCCATTCCAGCAGGGACCCATACCGCCAGCGACTTTGCAAGAAGGTTCTCTCCTCGTTTCCCCAAGGAGCTGCTCCCAGATTTGAAAGGGGAGCTCTCTACGAAGCCCCCTACCGCATGAGCAGCTCCCCATATCCTGAATCACTCCATACCTCTCGTGCGAACACTCGAGAGGTATGGGTCTCACTCCGACCATACTTCCAGCGAAGACCTCTGGCCGCTTCCTTGTGATTCTCCCTCTACCAGTGTCTATTTAAGAAGCCTCAGGTCCGACCGCTTCTTCCAAGCTTGATTTGGCCAGAGATATCCCCTGAATTTCGTCTTCCTCATCTCTGGCCGTCTGCTCGCAAGCTCCGGTGACTCTCCCTCCCTCGTTTCATCACTCTACCACCATACCAGTGGCAGAGTCCTCTCCGTCGTGTTCCTCTACACCGCGCCGTACCAGTACACACCCCTCCGACCCCTTCCTCGTCGCCATCATCCTCACCTCAGGGCCTTCATCTCCAGCGACGGCAAACACGCACCGCTCACCCTCCGCATCCCCCCTTCGCTCCAAATACCCTAGATAAGTTCCTCCTCTCCCCCTCTTCATTTCCCCTCTTTTAATTCACACTTTCGACCCCTCGACTGCCACTGACCACCACCATCGTTCCCACCTCCAACCAAATCACCGATGAGGTGTTCCCACCGCTCCACGCCTCCATCCACCTCGCCAACCACCCTACAACCTCCGCAACACCTCACTGACCATTTCCCCCACTCCAATCTCTCCGCCACACACCCAGAACACCCCCCGAACACACCCATATTCACACAGGCAGGGCGACCTAGGCACGCAAGCCCAGGCCACCCCGCACCACGCCAACCACCAGGCCACCTTCGTCGTGTCACAGCGAAGTTTCCTGAGTGATCTAATAAGGCAATGAGGTTGTTTTCTTGTTGACAGGTACAGGGCCTTAACCACCATTGGAGCAAGCTTGAAGAAGCTCGCAAGTTTCATCTTCGGCTCCAGGCATCAGGATTCCAGGTCCCTGACTCGCAGGCACCCTTTGCGAACAAATCACGCCTAGCACTTGGAGGTCAAAGCATCTGTAGCCTCTGCGATTGAGTGAGGACCTACTGCGGGCGCGCGCGAGAAGCGGGTGGGACATTTAGTCCCACCTCGGAAGTCTGTGGGCAAAGGGCGCGACATAAATTGAAAAAGTGCATTAGCCTCGTTGCCTCCTGACCACAGGGTGAGGTCCCACTCACCCACTGCCTCGTCCATGACCCCATTGCCTGCGGACCTGGCTCTAACCCGTATACTCGACTTACCTGTGCACTTCTCGCCCACCACCACACGTCGGTGGGCCTGGTCCCAGGCACGCAAACCCGACCAGATAATCGAAGAAGGCTCTGGGAGAGCATTTCCAAGAGCGAAATAGAGAGAGAGACGCGGGGAGGGTAGGGGCTAGGTTTTGCTCCTATGTGTGCGCAGGGAAGAAGAAGAGGAGCAACTGAAGGAGAAGGAAGGACATGGAGGCGTAGCTAAGGAAGAAGGAGGAGGTGCAGTAGAGAACTAGCCGCAGGAAGACAGAGAAGAGAAGGAAGAGAGAAAGCAAAGGCAGAAGAAAGAGAGAAGCAGGAGCGGAAGAAAGAAGAAGGGGCTGCAAAAGAGAAGACGAAGAAGCCAAGGAGAAAAGCCAAGTGAAGAAGAAAAGAAGAAGAAGAAGTACCGTAGCAATCGCCAGATAAGTCATCTGATTCACAGAATCAGACGTCTGAGAAAGGGAAGATAGAGAAAGACAGGAGAAGAAGGTGCAGCCAAGCAGAAGAAAGAAAAGAAAGATAGGAGAGAAAGAAGAAAGACATTTATTTTTGGATTTTCTATTTTTAGTTCTCATATACATTAAACTGCATTGATGCCATCTTTTGAGTAATTTGAAACTGTGATTTTGTTTCTAGAATACTAATTTGCTCACTGAGTTCGACCTCGGAATATTTTGAATTTCGAGTAAATAAAATTGATAATCATTTTCGCGGAGATTTCTAATATACTACAGCAAATATTTCTTTAAAACACGATCTCGTCGCGTACGAATGACTATTACCAGTCGAGCCCAGCAGTAGTTCTTGTTTTTGTTGTACTTCCTTTTGCTAGTGAGTTAAGACTGTTGTTACCGTTTCTGTTTTGTACTTTGTTCTACTTTACTGTTGTTGTGGTGATATGTACTGTTAGCAGCTTTTGTTTCCTTTACTACTTGTACTCTTTTACTGTTAGTTACTTAGAACGGTGAATGTGATTTACTTTCCTACTTTTTAGTTATTTCTTATTGGATGACTGGGTCTTGAGATTAGTCGAGTCGGGTCGATCTCATGTCCTATAGGAATTCGGGAACTGGGTCGTAACATTTACTTTTAAGACATCTGATTTTATATTTTTACTCCAATAATGTCTTTTTAAGCTTAAATGATGTAATAAGGCACTTATATTCATTTGAATTTCTTTTTCTTACCTTAATCTTTTGTAAATGAGATGAAATTAGTGAAATAAACATGTTCACTTGCTTTTAATAACAATTCACATGTGTAAATATATTTTTCTTTATGGAATTTTGCATTATATCTTTTAATTGAATATCATTTATGCAAGATTTATATTCTTAAAGTAATTTATGCTTATGATTTAATGGTGAATTAAATTAAGTTATACCTTCCAGTGAACGACCTCGACTCAACCAATTAAAAAGAATTAAAATCTAAAATGTTAGGTTAGCTTAACCATATACTATTAAATCAACATTAATTCAAGTTAACCTAAATTACTTTCTCTTTCACGTAATTAAGCCTAATTAACTTAATTAACTGTGTTGGAAAAATTAACTACCACCACCTCAAGCATTGCAAATATTCATGTATTCTTCACACATGGAGGAAAATATTTTCTTAAGATCTAATCCTATCATACAGCTATTAATCCTCAATGGCTATATTATTCTTGATATCTCTATGTCATTGAGATGAGAACGAAGATTAGAACATTGCCAAAATGTCTATCTTCTTCTCCTTTTACCTTGGATATAATCAGGACCCTATAATCACATGTAGAATTCATCATTCGAAATATACACGGAGTAAGCCTATGCTTGCAATTGATCACACACACCTATCTAATAGATTTATGCAATTCTTTCGAGAGATCATGTGCCTCTTATCTGTTCTTACAAACATCAGCTTTCCAGTATCAATACGAAGGTAGGTGCATTAACATAATGGCCCACCAAATGAATGTGTTCATAAATAGAGACACATATCTATCTTAGGTCTAGGGATAAACCTTCTCCATGACAACATCGGAGAAGGACTTGCGCTATCTCCTATATCATTAACTCTTTAACTCAACTTGCGTAACAGTTCTCAAATTTCCATTCAAGAACATCAATCAAATAACCTTTAAAGAAGATTGTCATCCAAACTTATATCAAAAACATATGATCGAATTGGATGATTTTTTGATATGTTATCGAATCTTTTAAATCATTTAGATTTCTAAATCAACATGCATTGAATTATTCTATTTGACCAAATACATAACCTTAATTGTACTAAAAGATCCAAGTTACTTAACTAAAAAATAATCAAATTCTTTTATTCATATAATGCGTAAAAGATCACAAATAATTCTCTCATAACATACAAAAGCAACACTATATATGCACACACGTAAGCCTATTTATATTTTTATTAAATTAGAATCCTTATTATCTTGAGCAAGGGTCAGCTGGCTTGACTCACTTTACGTTTATTGAGCTCAAACTTTGGTTTGGACTCAACTCATAAAGTAATTGTGTTAACCTAAGTAAAGTCGATCAAATCAAAGTTAAGTTGAGTCTATCGAACTTAAGTTTTTTTTTTATGATTCTATGTGATAGCCATTTGGGTGGAGGTCAATATTTAACGAGAATCTTGAATTCTCAAAAAGATTTATTTAAAAGTCCCACCTGATTCTACTTTCTGCATTTCTATATTTGGAAAACTCAAGTTGTATGAATATGATATTACAAATTAAGTTTTTGAGTTTCGGGCTAAAAATTTTGGGTGAAATTTTGGGTTTTTCCCCACTGTTGTGTCACGTTCTTTTCGATGACACTCAGCTTTTCGTCTGAAATGTTCCTTTTCTTTTCTTTTTTTTCTCTTTTTTTCTGCATTTTTCTTTTTCATCCCCCATCCCCTTGAAACCCAACGCCCATGTGCCGAAGAGGAGATACCCTCTACATTTTCAATGCACACCTCCATAATTTCTAACCCAACATTTTCTACCGCCAACTCTTCTTATTTGTAAGTTTTAATATAAAAATTATTATAATCACCTTCATTGTAACAATTATTCCAAAAACCTACCAAGGTAGAATTTGAAGATCTGGACATATCATTGGCCACATGGCCCACATGAAGATCAAGGGTTGGGTACTAGTTGTCTTCCAAAGGTGAATTTGCCATCAATTACTTATGAACGTAGGCTCATCAATCGACCTATTAGACTCATTTACATAACCTCAAACTAGAATACTTTAGATCATGATGTGATATTAAATTTTGACTCCTCAACTTGGGTAAAACTTCCACTAAGGCAAGCAATTCCATCGATGGAGCTATACCTGTAGGATATTTAAGTTAAACCCTATAGCTCTAAAACGGTACGTATCTTATTACAATTTTTGCGATATTATACCTGCAGCTCACAAGTTTTATATATAGGATATCTATGCCAATGATCAGGATCCAACTTTGAAGATAAAGCTTCGGATTCCAACATATATATATATATATATATGGTACGTACATACACAAAATCAATAATCATCATTTATTTGTATTAGTAATATAAGAGATTTGAACAAATTGAACAAAGGTATAATACGCTCAATTAATTTAATGTATTTCTCAACATAATGAATCAAGTCAAAATAGGTAAAAATATTAATCTAGTGTCCATCTATTGGACTCAGGATTAGAGTTCATGTCTGGGTTCTCGAATCAGTGGCCATCTCCAGAGGTGGGAACAGAAGGCCCACTCTCTTCTGGGATGCCTACAGCATCGATGACTCCATGGCCGACTCCAGGATTGGAACCCTCTAGCTTCATTCCTCCAAGAATGCCCGAAGCATCGATGACTCCATGTCCCGCTCCAGGACTTGGGCCTTCTGGTTTCATTCCTCTAATAATATCAGCATCATCCATTAATTTGTGTCCCATGCTAGGACTTGGGCCAGCAAGCTTCATTCCTCCAAGAATGCCTGAAGCATCGATGACTCCATGTCCCGCTCCAGGACTTGGGCCTTCTGGCTTCATTCCTCCAATAATATCAACATCATCCATTAATCTGTGTCCTATGCCAGGACTTGGGCCAGCAGTCTTGATTCCTCCAAGAATGCTCGAAGCATCGATGACTCGATGTCCCGCTCCTGGACTTGGGCCTTCTGGCTTCCTTTCTCCGAGAATATTAACTCCTACGACGTCCGTGAGCCCTTCACCATCTTCCATGATGGAGGGCTTGAGAGTACCCCAATGGGCACCCAACCTTCTTGTTGCCATCACGGAAACAACTAATTCACTGCCTACCAAGAAAAGCACGATAAGCTCAAGAAGAAACCTTCCCATCTCTCTCTCTCTCTCTCTTTTACCTTCTCTCTCTAACGCTGGTGTTGCCCTGAAGTGGCTTGGATCTCAGGTATTAATAAGTTCGCTTACTTTGGATAACTATCGAGCTTCCCCCCGTACAATATATATAGCTTCTCATCGTCTGAAGTTGTGGAAGATCGTTGTTGGCAGGCGCTTGAACTGTATGGCGGAATCCAAAATGGAATCCGACCCTCACCTTTTAATAAAATTAAAACGTGATGTCGCATGCAGGAAACATCCAGGAGAGACATTAACAGACGATGGACTTTCGTTTGAGACGCCAATTGGCATCCGATTCGGCCATCTCATGACGTGAAGGCCCTTTTTGGTGATGAGTCCCAAGAGGATTTTTCAATTGTGGGATTTCTATCGAGATTTTTTTAATCACTTTAACACATATTTCTACGTAATTAATTTAAATTATTTCAATCAACTTATAATAATTTTTACTTTCACTCCTATTATTAAAAAATATATAATACATCGTCTACTTTCATTTTTAATATTAAATAAATATACATTAATATTCTCTACTTCATGATATCATTAATATTAAATATCTCACACTTATTCTATTAAATAAAAATATACTGACATCGTATCATTACATCAATTATTTTATTTTCTACTTCATTCTTTCCTTATTTTACCATCTAAATAAATATTTATCTCTACTTATTTCATTTTTACTTATTCCTATAATATTTTACCTCCACTCTAGACGAGCTTGAAGAGAGCAATACGTGCTTACATGAAACCAAGCAATTAGTCAAGCAGGCCCATATTTTGAAGCCTTAGTCCAGAGTAGGGATGCCTATTCTCCAACGAAGAACCAACATGACCCGACTTGATTTGGTTGGGTAAAATCCACTCCATTTAATATTTAGGTAGGTTCGGGTTTTTGGATGCAAATCCAATCGTGTTTGAGTTAAGGTGTGGGGAAAGATATCCTTGAACCTGTATACTCGATATAGATATATTATATATACAAGGCTCTAAACATTTCAAATGTTCTACGACTGCCAAGACTCCTAACTCTAGAAATTGCAAATGTCCAAAAACTCCCAACTTCCTACATTCGGCAACTCATGTGACCAAGCAGCTTGAAAGTGGTCATGAACTCACTTCTCTCAGACTTTCAATTTTTCAAATTGCATCTCAACATCAAATTTTATCTCAAGTAATGTTGCAGCGTGATGTTTCCTATCCTTTCCCGTCTCTTCTGTAGCATCCAAATTCCATCTCAAGTCTCAACGTTAAGACTTGCTCTCCTCTCTCATGTGATTATCTCCACCACGAGATTGTCGTCTGACTCCAAATTTCATCTCAACATTCGGATAGAACTTCTCTACTATCCCATGCGATTACTTTTTATTATAAAATATGAAATATGTTTAGAATATTAGTATTTTCTTTTTTCTTAATGATAATTTTTTATTTTACATATCCTCAAAAAATTGATTGTGTTCGATAAATTTTGATATTAAAATATGCTTTTGTTCTTATGGTATTTTAAAATGATAGTACAATATATTAGTCAACATGTTAATACATACATGTTAATTAAATGGGTATCCATTCATCTAATAGGTATGAGATAGATTTTCCCTAATTCTATTTAAAGTAGATATAAAAGATAAATTTATAAATGAGAATAACTTGATAATAACAAAATTCAATCCGTTGACATCCCGTACTTCAGCTAAGATTCCCTCTCTTTCTTTCGATTAAGATTTTATCTTGGACCCGATATTTCAACTTCTTGGAGAATTTTAGACACATCCATAATTTTGCCTCGCTGGATAATCGGCTCAAATATGCTATTTTTTAATTTTAGCTTAAGACAACGCTTGATACCCAAGTCAAAGACTTGGACGAACGTCCTCTTCTTCCAAAATAAATATCGAGATCGGACGTAACTAATGACAAAGTGTCTATATTGTAGGAATCCCCTCTTGAAAACTTTTATTACATCTTAATTTTGAGTAAAATTTCTCTTTTGGTCTTAGCTGAGATTGAAAAAAACCAATCAAGTGGTTATTTCGCAAGATGCACCTTTCCCTTCTGTTAAAATGACTTTCTTTGCAAGGTGATATAAATTTACCGCTCTTTTTATTTCATCAAATGAGGTATAATGTATAATCAACTAAACGGCAATCTCATCTTATTTTCTAAAAAAATTATCATATATTTTAAACTTATTTCTTAATTTCTTACTTATATATTCTAATTCAGATGAAAAGAATTATTTGTCACTTATTTATTCTTTATATTTTATATGTAATTTTTTTATTTCCCTAACCAATTCATCCTCTTAAGCTTTTGAAAAGGGGAATTTTAGCTGCAATGTATAGATTATTACACTTCTTACGTGGTCCACTGTGAGTTGGACTATCTATGATTTCCTTACAAGGGTTTTATCTAAAATCTCATGTTCTCTTCTAACAGAATCATCCAATAATGGACACTAGTTGAGCCCTATCTCTAACTTTTCCCCAATCTTGTAATTGCCCTCAAATGTAGAATTAGTGCACTATCTTGCTACGCATTGTCATGATTGTAAGATACAAAATGATTCATTCAACAAACATGTGCAGGGTCAATGCATGATATTTGGCACTAACCACACTCCTGGCTACGCCTCGTTGAACTTGAAGGTGAAGTCTAAGGTCCACCCATATGAGAAAGAAAGGGATTACAAATCATGATGGGTGAAAGAGTCGATTAATACCTTGCAGATTCTCCAAATCCTCCACACCCCGTTGCTGACTCCAAAGACGAACCTATCTGGTCTCCTTCCTCCCTTGGTAATTTCACTATCGCTTCTGCCTACCTTCTAAACTTCACTAATTTTACTCATCTCCCCATTTACTCCACCATTTGGAACCTCAAGCTTTTGCACATGACCCTCCTGGCTTGGAGAATTATCCACAATCGGCTCCCCATGGAGGATCAAATTCAACGGAAGGGTATTTCCTTGGCTTCCAAGTGCTTCTGCTTGGAGTCAAGTGATGGCCTGTACTATGACTTCCAACTGTCGGTCATGATGCTGGCCCTGCTTACTGATCTGCATTTGTAAGAGAGTCATAGGATCCAGATTTTGTTCATCGATCTCCTCTTCCTCATGATGACTAGCCATTGTAGAGGGTTTAGAGTCAGATCCTGGATAAATATGTCTTCTCCTAGGATTTCCTTCTAATGATGGTAGCAAATCAGGATTTTGAGATCTTCTACCTTGCATGTACCAGAAGAATGTCTGTAGATGAGGAGAAGATAGATGAGAGAAACCCCGCTCGCTCAATGCAAGCAATCAAACTGGTCCTTAAAGTGTCAACTCTAATTAGACCTGATCCTGGCTTCCCAAAACATGACTGGGTTAGATCAACCCTTGAATTACTTGGCTAGCTAAAAAGAGTGGGACCCCTTAGGACGCCCCGCATAGCGGGACACCACTAAAGGTTAACGTGGTTACCGCATTGACCTTTCTTATCACTAGTGGGTCTAAGTAGATAAGGCCTTGACCTTAGCCCAATCTAGTTTCAAGTTTCCAAGTCTATTAGTCCTACCTAAGGCATGCCTACTCAATTTTAGGTCTGGGTTTGATGTGTTTTTGGAATATAATGGGCATTAGGGGGGTGTTTGCCCTTAAAATTGATTTTGAAATGTGTGAAGTGCTCAAGTAAACAGGGTTCACAAGCAATTTCTTATGATGAAGTCTTTTAAGATTCAAATGTTTGTGTTGATGAATTTTAGGGTTCACTTGATTAAATAATTTCAATCAAGGTTCCAATGAGGCACACAAAGAGTTTTGTAAATCTCAATTTGTTTGATAAATTTCCCTTAAATATGGAAATGCAAGTGTGCTCTATCCTTAGCATGAAACCCTAAGCACAGATAGTTCTAAATGATTCTTTTAGGTCCAAATTGATGAGTGGTGAGACCCAAGAAATGAAATCAATTGGTCCTTATTTCACCACTAACTATGCTCTCACAAAATATTTTTTTAAGAATTTTAATGCATGTTTGTATTTTTTTCAGATTTAAACTGTACTGGGGGTTTTGGAGTCTGTTTTAACCCCTAGTTCGTGATTAGAAAATTCGTGCAATTAAACGAGCAAGAAATATTTTTCTCAAATTTTTATAAAATTCTTGACTTTGTCATAAATTCCGTGCCACAAATTTCACTTCAATTGAAGTTGTATAAAAATTCTTATGATATTTTGAACTCTGAAAAATAAGAAACAATAATCGAATTGATAATAGATTAGTATGAGAATTTTTAAAAATTTTATATAACTTCAATTTGCGTGAATTTTGGATATGTTATTACTGACTTTGAAATCTATATCTAGTAACAATTCAAGAATTTTTGGACACACATATCTCTAGAAATTTAATTTTTAAGATAAAATTTTATTTCTGCCCGAAAATGAAGAGAGAATTTTTTTTTTAAACAAGAAAATTCTAACTAATCCTAGTGTTCAAGAAAATCCTAAACTTTTTAAATCTAACTAACCTAACCTACGGGTACTTACTTAAGATTCGAACCTGCACTTTCTTCGCTGTCGTGTTTAGTTCAGATTTCTTCATTTTTTGTACATACGAAATTAATGAAAAATGTAGCGAGTTAGAAAATCTCGAATACGCATCAAAGAAATCTTCAAAAATTTTCGTTGCCTCCTCGGCAACGGCACCAATTTGTTTGGCATGTAATTCGCATTTTAAAAGTTATTTAGTTGTACTATAGTACGAAAATACGTCGACAAATAAATTTATAAAACTCCGGTGAGTACCGGATCGTTCGCAGGGAGGCAATCTCAATTTATATAGAGGCTTTTCAATAAAACTAATTCTAACTATAAAAATATATGTATATATGTATAAAGCAGATATCCAGAGAATTATAATTTTATTGTAAATATATAAAGTTCTTCACAGTAGAAAATACTAATAGAGACAGATAGATAGATAGAAAGAGAGAGATATATAGATAAAAGGAGGTAGAGAGACGCCGCCGCTTGTGGGATGCTTGTGCAAGACGTGACAGCGGCTCAGATCCAGAGCGTTGGGACGGAGAATTGCAGAGAAGACGGTAGAAGACATCTGGAGTTGATGGGAGAGAGAGATGCTTCAATTGAGGAATCTTAGGTCTTCTTTTATAGCTTTGATGGAGGACAAAAAGGGTATTTTGACCTTAAAATCGTCCAACAACTCTTATTTTGTGGGGGGCTATGATTTGGCCTCAAAATACCTTCATTTGCGCCTAAAACGCTTAGATTCACTCTGGTGGTGACACGTGGCAGTCGCTGCATCGTCGATCTTCAATCGTGCGACTCTGATTCCTCCTTACGTGCGTGCTTATCTTATCTCATCTCTCGCCTTCAAAACCCTCCTCAACGTCAGCTGTCTAATTGTAACAAGCGCCGCTGCCTTAACGTCGAAGCGTGTGAGATCGCGCTTTCATAATAGAAAATGCTATTAGAGACAGATAGATAGATAGATAGAGAGAGAGATAGATAGAAGGAGGCAGAGAGACGATGTCGCTTGTGGGATGCTTGTGCGAGATGCGACAGCACCTCAGATCTAGAGCATCGGGACGAAGAATTGTAGAGAAGATGGTAGAAGGGATCTGGAGTTGGTGAGAGAGATAGATGCTTCAACTGGGGGGCCCTGAGTCTTCTTTTAAAGTTTTGATGCAGGGCAAAAAGGGTATTTTGACTTTAAAATCGTCCAACAACTCTTATTTTGATGGGGGGCTCTAATTTGGCCTCAAAATACCTTCATTTGCACGTAAAACGCTCGGATTCGCTCTAGTGGAGACACATGGCAGCCGCTGCGTCGTCAATTTTCAATAGCGCGATTCTGATTCCTCTCCACGCACGTGCTTATCTTCTTCGCTCACTGCTCACCTTCAAAACCTGCCTTAACGTCAGTCGTCCAATCGTAACAAGCACCGATGCCTTAGCATCAAAGCAAGTGCATGAGATCACGCTTCCGCCCACAGCTCTCTCTCATCGCACCACGTGGCCTGACAATCGTGCAATTGCACCCGCATGCTCGCACAACCAACGCCAGTTCCATTTCGCACAGCGTACGGCTCGAATGCACGTCACTCGCTTCCACGCAGGTGCGCGAGCCAATGCGCTCCGTGAACCTTTTGTTATATGTACTTTTTATTTATATTTATGCTTATCTAGTCTAGGCGGGCGATTTGGTGCGCTCGTGGCCGTTGGATGGAGATCCAATGGCCCACATCATGCAGTGCGGCCTTCCTAGATGGGACAGTGGTGAGGGAGCGGCTGTGATTGCGCCACATGGCGTCATCATGGCCTTCCATCTTCTTTTCTTTGTATCTGGTGCTGTAGACCTCCAATCGAGTTGATTTTTGCGTCGTTGGACTATGATCGTCGATTCGAATCCATCCATTTGGTTAGATTCTTCATCTGAGGCTCGGATCTTTATCCTTCAGCTCCATGATCTCCATTCTTTTATGGACTACACACGATGCTCTGGTTGTCTGATCAGGATGATTTCGGAACCAATGGACTCCCCACGTCGTTCTGATCAGTTTTGCCCAGTCTGATTTAACATCCGTGGTTTCAAATCATCTACGATTAAAATCATCTCTCTTTTATGTCATAAAATGACGATATTATCTATATGACTAATAAACTAAGTATTGTGCAAATTACGATGCATATGAATACATTATTCCTAAGTTATGCTAGAATCTAGCTTAATTCAAGTGATTTAGGTTGCATGATTGCTATGCAATCACCCCCCCATGCCTAAAACTTGCTAGTCCCTCAAAAATTCTTGACTAAATGCAAAGTGGTCCAGCATGCGTAATTTTTATCAAGAGTTTGGCTAGAGGTTTATGTCTTTTGTTTTTATCCAAAGTTTTAGTAATCCAGATAATCGTGATTGTGTTTTGTTGTAGCCTATGCAATGGATCCACGTTAAAAGTCAATCCACATCTAAAGCTCGTACTTGATCCTTAGTAAAAATCTATTGGGATAGGCAGACTTCTCCCCTCGGGGTTATAAGGTAACTTGTATATTCAGCCTCGGCTTTTGGGTTAGGTAGAAGATTTTTGAGTCAAGTGGATTTATTTTTGAGTCAAGTGGATAGACTAGTACTTTAGAACCCAGATTTCCAGATTATTAAATAATTCAACTCAGAGAGAGGCGAGAAACTGTGCTCTCTTTAGTTCCTTTGTACTCATTCTCTCTCTTTCTTTTTCTTCCTTTTTCTTTTTCTTTTTCTTTTCTTTCTTTCTGAGCTCACAATCTCACCAGATTTATTAGTATATTTGGTGGTCTCTCCTGGCACTAACACTTTGATTAGGTTCTGATAACTCTATAATATGTTATTACACATTTTCGAGGGAAATTTCCCACCTCTTCGCCCCGGGAACTCGTCCATCAACTTGTGTTGTCAATCCGCTCCTAAGCTAGATCTTCGAGATGACTTTTCATAATATAACACTTTTGGAATGATTTTTCTTTATTAAGCGCATTGAACCAGACTAAGTGTGTGATTTTGGGTGCTTAGGTTACCAAGTTCTCTAAACCAAAGGGCAGGCAACGGGGACGAATAATCCCTGAGCCTTAGACCTACTACATCAGCCTCGCACTTTTATCCTCTTTTTTTTAGATGAAACCCCTCCATGCATTGATTTCACAACCTTTTGCACTTTAATACCCCCATGCCTACTATTTGCAGTGTCTTCATTGTAAATTAGGTGGGTTTGAGTTCAATCCAGATCGTACATTAGAATAGGTGGGCGGTGAACGGGTCGGAATGACTGTTGCGAACGATTTCAAGTTTTGATACATGTACCAAAGGTGGAGTCGATTATTCTAATGGACGAACCTTAAAGTGCAAAATAAATTCAGCAAAAGGATATGTCAGGAAGGTTTCGGGTTTTTCAAAAAATAACGGGTTGCCTTTCGTTAAGCACTAAGTTTAACGCCATCAGCTGGGCGCAATGAAGCTCAAGGAGAATGGAGATCGAAAGATACTGCAGCTAAGTTTGAGTTAATCAGTTCGATGAACGGTTTGAGTCTCTAACCATTCATGAGAAAAGGTTCAGAATCAAGGTTGAGTTTACTGATTTCAACAGCTCCATTTTTTAATACTTGTCTTACTAGAAATAGCCCAATCCATTTAGATCTGAGTTTGCCTGGGAAGAGCTTGAGTTTGGCATCAAAGAGTAGCACTTTTTTCCATGGATGGAAGGTTTTTTATGTTATGTGCTTGTCATGAAAGGCTTTCACCCACTCTTTCTAGATTCGTGACTACTCGTACGCATCATTATGTAGCTCCTCAATCTCGCTTAATTGCAACCGGCGGTGGATTCTAGCCTTCACAAGATCTAGATTGCACTTCCGTACTACCCAGTAGGCTTTATGCTCTATTTCTACGGGGAGGTGACTTGCCTAACTGGGTCTTATGGCCGGTCCTAGAGTCCCACAAGGCCTCCGGAAGGCGGGTAGACCAATCCTTCCTGTCAAGCCATACAGTGAGTTGAAGGATCTTCTTGATCTCCCTATTTGACAATTCAGTCAATCCATTAGTCTGGGGTGATAAGGAGTCGAGATACGATGCAACACCCCATACTTTTTCATCAGGGACTGGAAGTGCACATTCGCAAAGTAGGTCCCTCCATCAGAGATGATTGCCTGCGGAATACTGAATTGAGAGAAGATGTGCTGATGAATGAATTTAATCACAACCTTATGATCATTGGTTCATGTTGGGATGGCTTCGATCCATTTGGACACGTAGTCCACGGCTAAGAGAATGTATTCGAAACCATCGGATTTTGGGAAGGGGTTCATAAAGTCAATCCCCCAGATGTCGAAGATTTCACATACAAGAATCAGCTATAAGGGCATCATATCACGATGGCTCATGTTGCCTAAGGTCTGGCAACAAGTGCATGCCTTATAGTGATTGTATGCATCTTTGAAAATCGTAGGCCAATAGAAGCCGCACTGGAGGACTTTTGCTGTGGTTTTATGACCAGAGAAGTGTCCACCGTAGGCCTGGTCATGGCAAAAGGACAAAATGTCCTAAATTTCCTCTTCTGGAACACATCGTCGGATGTTCTGATCAGCACCTATGCAGAAAGATACGGGTCTTCCCAAAAGTAGTACTTGGCATTGGAAAGTAATTTGTCCTTCTTGGCTTTTGGCCAATCGGACGGTATCTGATGTGATGCCAAGTAGTTTACAAGATCAGCAAACTATGGAAGTCCTGTACTGATAGTCAAGAGGTGCTCATTGGGAAAATGTTCAGTAATGGGTCCGGAAGGGTTGATAATATCAGAAGGAAGGCAGGATAAGTGATCAGCTACCACATTCTTTTTCTCGACCTTGTCGCGAATCTCAAGATCAAATTCTTGCAACAGCAAGATCCAGCGGATTAGTCGAGGTTTTGCATCCTTCTTCGCAAGGAGATGCCTCACAGCAGTGTGATCTGAGTAAATGATAATACGGGAACCCAAAAGATACGATCTGAATTTTTCCAGGGCAAATACTAAGGCTGGCAGCTCTTTCTCAGTAACTGTGTAGTTACGCTGAGCCTCGTCGAGTGTCTTGCTAGCATAGTAAATGACCACGGGTTTCCCATCTATTTTCTGCCCAAGTACCGCACCTACAGCGTAATCAGATGCATCGCACATGATTTCAAAGGGTTGAGACCAATCAGAGGGCTGCAGGATAGGTGCTTGGGTAACTCGATCACGCTGGATCTCAAATGCTTGAGTGCATTCCTTGGTGATTTCAAAAGGGACAACCTTAAATAGAAGACTAGTCAGGGGGCACGTGATTTTTGAGAAATCGGGAATGAATCGACAGTAAAAACCGACGTCCCCCAGAAAGGATCGGATGTCTTTGACCGAGCTAGGCATAGGGAGTTTGGAAGTTAAATTCACCTTGGCTTGATCAACCTAGTTACCCTTTTCAGAGATAAGATGTCCCAAGACTATTCCCTCTGGTACCATGAAGTGGCTCTTTTCCCAGGAAAGAACCAAATTTACGTCAATGCACCGCTTAAGGATCTGGACCAAGTGCCGGAGGCAATCGTCAAATGATTCACCAAATACCGAGAAGTCGTCCATGAAGACTTCAAGGTACTCACCTACCATATCTGAGAATATGGCAAGCATGCATCGCTGAAAAGTAGCGAGTGCATTGCAGATACCGAACAGCATCCTTCGAAATACGTAAGTTCCGAAGGAGCAGGTGAAGGTGGTCTTTTCTTGGTCCTCGGGAAGGATTTCTCCCAAATTTAGTGTTGGGCCTTAAAGATTTCGATCTTTACTGTCTTGCTCCCAAATTTCAATTCAATTTGGCCCTCCTCACAATTGATATTGACCCTAGCAGTGGCCAGAAAGGGTCCCGGACGTCGCTAAAATCCCTTCTTCATTTGGAAAGCCCTTCTCCCTATTTAAACCCCTTCCAACCACCCATGGAAGGCATTGAATACCCTTAGTGATGAGTGGCTACTCATCATAGCTAAAAAGCTAAAGTTAAGCTAGACACTGGGTTAAACAATATCAAATTAACAGATAAAAAGGGTTAAGTGTGGGAATCAAAGAAAAATGCCTAAAACCTTGATTCTGTGTTAAAATTGCATAATTAGGTCATAAAATGAGATATTCTTAAGATAAAGGTAAAATGGTGATCCAAGTGTTAATTGAACACATAAACAAGTTTGAAAGTCCAAATCAAAAGTACAATTAA
Organism: Thalassia testudinum; assembly: GCA_037157565.1. NCBI lineage: Eukaryota > Viridiplantae > Streptophyta > Magnoliopsida > Alismatales > Hydrocharitaceae > Thalassia > Thalassia testudinum. The sequence continues at coordinate 2,281,547 of JAZHRO010000038.1, forward strand.
TTTCTTAAATGTTCAATTGAGCACATATAAAAACTTGAAGGCATTTGGACATCATTAAGGCCTTGAAACTTAAAGTTTACATTTAGGTCCTTCATGCATCACATTTTCTTCTTTAGAAAATTTTCCCAGACCTATTTGTAACTTGTAGGGACCTCTTTGAAAGCCCTTAGGGTTCGTTCAGTTACTATTTCTTACCACTTATGAACCTGTTCATAATTTTTCTACCCCTTCGAGAAGGGGCTCTCCCTGCAAATTTTCCAAAACAACCAAGTCACCTGCAAATGGTTTCACACAGCCATTTATCATGAGTTTTCTCCATCTTCATGTTTTCATTCCACTTTTGATTCCCGCGATTTATTTCTCGTTATTTCACCCACTCATCAGACCTAATTTTAGATCTGATTATCTTGTGATATCAAATCTGAAATTAGCGTCAAAGATCATGTTAGGGACTTCTCACTCATTCCATTTTTGCTCACAAAAGCCCCTGATCTGAGCATTAAAGAGAATTGGTTTGCTGGATTGATAGTGAATTTGGATTGCAAAGAATTTGGCTCATTTGAGTTGAACGTTTGATCTAGCAGACTGAGAATTTTAATTTTGATTCATTTCTTGGCAAGGAATCTGAGGTGATTTTGAAGTCAAAATTCACCTCAGAAGAGCCATGATCTTAACTGGATTCTTATGAGTTTTTAATTGTCTTGAATGCATGGATGAGTCAATGAAAAATCACTTAGTTGATTTGAGACTCTACCTTGCATCCTTTAGTTGATTTTGAGGAGCAAATATGTTTTCCTAACCTAAGGAATTCTCCATATTCCTTAAGGTTCCGGAACTCTGGGATTGGAGTGTTTGGTTTCAATGGACTGAGTTGATTCTTTCTACATGCTGTCTATAGCATTAGAAAGAATTAGATCGGTTGCTCTTTTAACTTTGGTTTGATCATATGTAGTTCCTGAAACAACCATTTAAAATTCTTGATCAGGTTGTCTATAGCCTGATCTGGAATTTGATTGTTTGTTTCATGTTAATAGGTAGCTGGTTATGAGTGCTCTCTGTTGCAGATATGGTTCTATGGAAGATGTCTTAACTGTAGCAGCAGTTAAGACGTCTAAAGTAGAACCTAATTTGTGGCAGTGAGAGGAGTTTCTGATCTGTTGTAGTTGATAACTTCTTCCTGCTATTCTAGCAGGAATCCCAAGTTTGAATAACCCTGTGGATAGTAGCTTAGATCTAATTTTATTAGGAGCTGACTGATGTAAAATGTTTTGTCATTTGTATACAAGCTTTCCTATATTGTAATTAACTTGTAATATCCTCTGAATGCTTGTAATGAAATCTTTTTAATCCTTTGTCAGCTAAATAGTGAGTTCAACTATCCACTATATGAAATTAATTGAAATTTGCCTTGAGTTGCATGCCTAACTGCTTCTATCCTTTCCATAACCTAGACTAAACATATTCAAGGCAATTCCCTGCCTTTTAGACCCTTAGGACTCATCCTAAGCCCTTAGGACACTTTAGACACCTCTTTAAAGGCTTAGGATGAGTGAACTTGGGATGTAAATAAAAATTATAAAAAAATCTAAAAAAAAAAATAAAATTGTCTAATTGAAGATCAAATATTTCCCTAAATGCATACCATGTTTCATGATATTTTGAACCCCCGACTTGGTATAATTTGCCAGTCGATGGTTCTATATACCATAAAATTTAATAAAAGAATCTACCCTTAAAAACACAAAAAATATTTCCTTCTTCTCATCCATTTCTTTCATTCGCCTCTCCTACCTCCATAACATAGATAAAAACCATAAAAATTGAAAAAACTCTAAAAATAGTAAAAATCCCTTGTATAATATGTATATAAGTATTTATTTAAGCTTACTTATCTATAATGTAAAGTATACATATTTATAAGTTAAATAACTTATGTATGTATTGTATTATGTAAAGTAAATATTTAAGTTAGATTATACTATAGATATCTTAATTATACAACTAATTATTAATTAAACTAATGTATATGTATAATAAAGCCATATAAGTAATAAATACTATAAATAACCTTATTAAGTTATAAGACTGTATATATGTATTTATACGTATATAATAAACATATTGAATCCTGCACCTTAATTTAATTAAGTATACAGAATAAATAATTAATTTATTAAGTTAATAGTTAAGTTATTAGATTAAATTAAAATAAATTAGTAGATTAAGTTAAAACTAAGTTAATTTATACTGTATATGTATACTACTATATTTTAAGTAATTTAACCTAATTTAAGTATATTTATAATATATACTGACAGAGAGATTATCGCTTTCTTATGATATCAATAGAGGATATGTTGTTGTAATTAATGTGGTGGAAATCTCTCAATCAAAACTAAATATCAATTTTAACCACAGTAAAGATGTCGTATCCACAGGGAGGAATAGACCAATAAATTCACAAGAAGAGGAATATAAAGTTCGCAGACTCTTTTGCAACTTTAATGCGAGGAATATGCTATTTTAAATGAAGCTTGCAATTTCCTTAAAGGTTTAGGGGTATTTATGCAGTTTTCACGTCAGGAATTAAGCTCCAAAAATATGTGTATGATGCATGTGTAATGGCTTATCATGTAAATTCAACTTTCATGCAATTTTGATTTGAAATTCAAGGTAGAATCATGCACATAACACAAGTAAAATAATTTCAGGAAAGTCTGAGTGCATCAATGCAATGTGGCCTGAATAAAATATTAATATAAAATTGGCAATGGCATTGAATGTAATTATTAATCAAAACAAAAACAGAGGATTTCTCCTCTCTCTTCCTCGCGTGTGCGGCCGTGCACGGTTGGCCGCGAGAGTCGACGGGGAGGTATGCCTTGACGAGGGCTACGCAACGGCAGTGATGCGGTGGCCGGAGGTGGCCGGTGGCGGCCGGGTGGAGGAGGTTGGCCACCGGCCTGTTGGCTGCTAGAGGACAACCGCGCGAGGATGCGCGAGCACCCTGCTGTAGCGTGGCTGGCTGCACGCTGGATGCGCGCGCAAGGCGTGGCCTGCGGAAGTGCGGCTGGAGTGGCCTGCGGGTGTGGCGTTTGCTTCCTGCACTGCAGCGTCTGGTGGGGCAATGGCGCTGGTGCGGGTGGGGTGGAGCGCCTGAACAAGGCTGCAGACAATGGAGGGCGTGCAAGGTGGAGGCACTGGTGGGGGTGATGAGGCAACGCTAGAGGGCGCGCAGTGCCTTTGGGCGATTGCTGGCTTGGGCTCATGCGTGAAGGCAGCGCCTGCAGTCGCACGAGCACGCTGGATGCAGGGCGGTGTGAGCGCAGGATGGGCACGTGGTGGTGCTTGGCGCTGGAGGGGGGCGCAGTGATGGTGCTGTGCGGGTTCGCTTGCAGTGAGAGGGCTGCACCTGCGGGGTGCGATGCAGCAGTGAATGGTGGCACGCAAGGGCGCTGATGGCAGTGGAAGATGATGGCGCGGGCACGCGAGGGTAGGCTTGGGTGGGGCGCCTGCAAGCTGGAAGGGTGCGGTGGATGCAGCGCGGAGAAGGGTGCTTGGTGCAGGCTGATGTAGTGCTTGCTGTGCAGCAACGTGATGGTGGTGGAAGGTGACTTCAGTGCACGCTTGGTTCACAGGGTCAACTTTCTCCACGGTGGAGAAGGTGGAGATAATTCCCCGCCAGGGGGAGGAAGAAGATGAAGAGGACTGTTGGCGGCGCGTGCATGCCTGTGCATGCGAAGAGTGCGGGCACGCTGGCTGGAGTGCGGGCGAGCGGCACAGTGCGCGCACTGGCTGTGTGCGCGGCTGTGGCTGCCTTAGGTCCTTCCTGCCGGTGGAGAAGAAGATGCGCAAGCAAGCTGGGCGGTGACGCGCGGGCGTGCACGAGGGGCTGGTTGTGCGTGCCTTAGGCTGCATACGCACGCAGCTGGAGAGCGGGATCTGCTGTATGCGCACGCAGGTTGGAGATGGTGTAGCACGTGGTGAGGGCAGTGAGAGGCTGGCGATGCGCAGAGACCACGGTGCACACTTCCTTCGCGGTGGTGGAGATGGAGGATAGTTCCTCGCCAGGGGAAGGCGGATCAGACCCTCTCCTCGGTGGACGCAGCTTCTTTTTGAACCAAACTCTCCTCCTTTTCCTTCGGCCGCAAGTATCTCCAACTACTCGCGACGATCGCGAGTGGTTGGAACAGTAGATAAGCACAGGCGGTTCCCTCTTCAGACGTCTAACTGGAGCATCAGACGTCTTAAAAAAAATATAATGCCGCGAATTTGTGACAGTAATTTTAGATGTCCAATCCAAGTCCCAGACGTCTTAGATAAGTAAAAATTAGCTCCTGATTCTTGTACCTAACCTGCATTTATCAAATAAATTATATTATCATAACATATGCTATTAAATGTAAAATTGAAGCATAAAATTAAATGCAGGCTAAGGTGAATTGCCATATAACTCCTAATTAATTAACAACTAAGAATAAATAATTAAATAGTACTTAAGCTAAATAATAGTCCACAAAAGTGGACTTATCATATGCACTATTTAAATTTAATTTACAAATAAAATAGTCTAGAAATTTGCTATTTAAATGTAAAGAAAATAGAAATTAAATATGTAAAATACAATAAAAATGTTTATAAATTATTTATACATGTATATTAACTCGGTATAAGGTCAATTAGACCATATAATAACTAATTTATACATAATTAAGAAACAAAACTTAAAAATAAGTATGTATAAACTGTATAATTTAGTTAATTTATTTATATAGTAAATATAATTAAAACTCCAAATTAATTGTACAATTGTATAGTACTATATAAATACTTCATTTTCACATAATTTATTTTTAATAACTAATAAATTATGGCCCTCGAATCGAGGGCCAAAATCATGAATGCTGCACGGCTGCATTGGATTTCCAGCGCTGCGCAAGCGTCCGAATAGTCCCACATCGTGGGCGGGCGAGTGCGCACAGCGCTTTATATTGTTTTTGTTCCCTACGCTATTCAGTCGTCACGGGCGCCGGGTGCTCGAACAACCGAACATATGAACATATCTTGAGCATGAATTGAGCTTGTGTGTGGTACCGGGGGCCCGGGTGTGTGTGAGCTTGTTAAGCCCAAATGTCTGAGCATGAACATGTAATTAAGCGGCCAAATGAGAAATTAGGGCGCGCTTAGTAGAGGTCTGGTCCCATCCTCTGGGTGCTGTGTATCCCTCGAAAAGCGTGCCCGCAAATAAAATAAATTTTTGATTAATTAAGAGTCGTACTGACACTGTCACAGCACCTCTGTATTAAACACCTAAGTGCCACGAGAACATAAGAAGAGTAAAATTAAGAGAAGTGCTGAGAAGAAGTGAAGAGTGAAAGAGAGAATAAAAGTATGTATAAGTATAATGTATATACAGAGTCCCGTATAAATAGTATTTGTAAATAAATATGTATAAGATAACTAAAGTATATATATATACGTAGTATAGCTATTTACATTTATATATAACTTCATACCTTTACTAACAAAATAAAATGTCACTGTAGGTGAAACAACTGTTGCTATAGACCTTGGTTTCCTTCTTACAGTGTGTATATAGTTTTTCTGGGGTCCAGCGACTTTTATATCTGTCGCTGTAGCTATTATATGTGTTACTGTATATGTTAGTATAGTAAGTTAAGTTAGTATGCTATGTAATATGAGTTAGTAATGTATAATTATGTAAGTATTCGTAATATAACTTATAAATAGTTAGTATAGAATATACCTATGTATTATTTGATGCATGTTTGTAAGTAAATTTTTGCAAGCACTTTCATTGACTCCCTTTGTGCATCATGGAACCTTTTATTCATTCTTCATAGATTCATTCATTCATTATTGATTGTATATAAAATTAATCAGTTTTTGGAATTAAATAATAATTTTGGACCTAGAGAGTGATGTAAATCAATAACTGTCTCCCAATGAACGGCCTGGAATAAACCAGTAAAAATTAGATAATTAAATAAAAATGGTCGTAATAATGGTTTGTATTTCCTACATTTACTACAACAACATCAATTCACAATAATCACGAACCATTATCGCATCTAACCATTACTTAGCAAGTGTTGTATCACCCTCCTAGCTTCCCTTAACATCTCTTGTAATCAAAGGAGTCGACGAGCTGCTGACAGAGCCCTCTTCCACTGCCATGGCCTCCTCGCCGTCTCCCCTCTCTCTTTCTCTCCCTTTACTCTATCTTTACTTTCCTTTTGTTTAAGCATTTAGCTATTGTTGTATTTGTAAAACTTAAAGTTTCATGATTAGATGGCAATGTTCCTTCTCTAACTATTGTCTCTCTTTTTCATGAGTTTTCCTTAACCTTGTATTGCCTGAATGTTACGATAAAAAGAATTCTAACCCTACTCTCTCTCTTTCTCCCGCTTTTCTCCCACGTTTTCCCGCAAGCAAAAATCCATCATTTCCGTGACACTAAGTGACAAGAAAAATATGATTTTCACGCCTCCCTAAGTTCGACACTTGGACTCACGTTCATTTTTTCATTTAAAATCAACGTTGTGAACGCAAAGTACAACGATCCTTTTAAACAAACGCATCCGTAGTACGTCAAATATCCACAAATTAAGCTAGGTTCAGGCATTATTTAGGTTGATTAGGACCCATGATTGCTATGCAATCAGGCCTCTTAGTGGGTAATCGGGTAATCGTGTAGGCCTAAACCTGGGTCTGGGGCTGCGGGCGCAGGCGCGGTCGCAGTCAAGGAGTGAAAGGCTTAGGCGGGTCGGGCGCATCAGGTCCGTGGGTCAGGTGTTGTGGACAAGGTGCATGTGAGGGGAGTGTGCGGGGGACCTCACCCCCCTATGTGTCGAGGCAATAAGCCATTGACACTTTTTCCCTTTATGCGCCTTCAATTGCTTTTCCGCTTCCGATGTGGGACTAAAGGTCCCTTACTTCTTCCATGCACTGGCCGCAGCAGCTGATTCGTCTAATTCCGGACAAAGGGCCAAATTAGTCCCTGGGTTGTGTTCCTGGTGGGATTCGACTGCGCTTGGAGCAGGTTGCCTGGTGCTAATGAGCATGAAGCAAGCTTCAAGCTTGCTCGAAGCTTGTTGTTAATGGCAGGCAAGACCTGTAACCTGAAAACCAAGAATAAGGCCTCTCGGCCCTATCAGAAACGCTCAGGAGGATCGCCGGACGTTGACGAATGTGATAGTGGAGGTGGCGTCGCGTGCGAGTGGGTGTGGAGGTCTGTCGACCTTGTGGAATGTGTGTGAAAGTGCGTGAGTCGAGGGAGGTGATAGAGAGGCCAATCCCCTCAATAACTTGAGGGGTTTTGGTTGATAGGATCCAAAATATGGAATATCTACGCGCACAAATACTTAAACAAAATATTAGTAATACAAAGAAGATTTGCACAAATAATCAAACCATAGAAATAGGCACAATATATATAGTGGTTCCCCTCCCTTGGGTACTCCACTACATAAGCCTCATAGCTTAGGATTTTTAACCTAATTCTCTCAACCCCTAGAGAATCAATTTACTAATCAAAGTAATTCACGGGTTACCTCAACCCAATTACAACAACGGGTTTGTTATAACCCAACGAGCAACAAGCTCAAATACAAAAGAAGTACATGTATAAGAAAACAAGAATCTTACAACTAAAACCTAAGCCTATCAACAAATATATAAAAGATGATACCAGTTTGAGAACCTAAGAAGGACGTGAATACGTGAAAGAAAATCACGTCAACGCATTTGCAAAAGCGTGGAAAGATTAAGAGCAGTAAACTCTATTCTTCTCTTCAATATGGTGGAAAATATGAAATATAGAGCTCTAGAAATTTTCCTTGTATTTCTAATATCTCTTATATGCAAACAAAGAGTCGTAGGATCATTTATAGAGTTTAAGACCTATGATACTCGTCTACTAGATGTTGGGATTTAATTCCCAACGTTCACATAGTCTAAATAAATTTTCTAGCCGTTCAGAGTTAAGCCAACGGCTAACTGGTACCGATACTAAAGTACCTGTACCGGTACTAGCAGCTCACTGCCACTAGTTGATCCAGATTTTATGTGGTTTGTAAAATACGTCGTTGTAATGCGCAAAATCGATCAACTCTTAAATTTATAAACCTAGATAGTAGGGTGTCTAGGGTTATCCAAGGAGGCCAAATTATTTGCAAATCAAATCCCTTGCTTGGAAATAGAAATCACCTTTCTTTTTGGTCTTTTCAAATATATATTTTTTAGGGTTTTGAAATAAAGGGAAACATGCGGGTTTGTTGATAGCAATAAAATTGTCTACACTAATCCACTACACTATTACTAAAGTGACAAGTAGAGCTTTTCCTTAAGCTCACTCTAGGCATGTGGAGGCCTAGAGTAATTAAGGAGAGGGGGTGAAAAAAATGCTAGACAATAAATTCTACAAAACTATGCAACAAAAAGATAAAAGAAGGCAACTTGAATTGACGGAAATCTGTTTTACAAAAAGCACATGTAGAGGAATGCTTCTATTATAACTTGAAACTACGAGAAAGTAAAACACAAATCCTCTAAATGAAATGGTGAAGAAGATGATGGCTTCTTGCTCCAAGCCTGGTAGCTCTCGGGCTTGAAAAGAATCCTCCAACTCCTTCCTGGTATGCTCCTCCAAGATGGTGTCCTCCAAGGTGGAAGCTTCCACCTTAACTTTCCTCCTCCAAGGGTGGGCGTGCACCACCCTTGCTCCTCCTTGCCTGCCCGTCCTCCTAGTGGGGGAGTGCTCCTCCTCCTTAGCATGGCACAAGGGAGAAGAAAAAGGGGAAGAAGGCACCAAGGGGGCGGGTAGGATGCTCCCTTACTCTTCTTTTCTTCTTCTTCCTTGGCCTTGAATTATGGTGGGTATATGGTAGACTAAACTAATGGAGGATGGGAATTATGTGGTGGTAGGGTAGGGTATTTATAGGCTGGGAAGGGGGGTGGTTATGGTGTTTTTTTGGAGGAAAATGAAGGGGGGCTTGGATATTTTTGGAGGGAAAGATGGGAGGGAATGAAGAGGTGCCTTGGTTTTCCCTCCAAAAATACCTTCTAGAAGGAATTGATTTTGGAGGGAAAAAATGGAGGGTGGAGATGGGTTTCGATGGTGGATGTAGGGTGGTGATGGAAGGGATAGTTGGCACCAAAATAAAGTAGGAGTAGCTGGTCTTTTTGCTGGAGCTTAAGTAGTAGGGTAGTAGGTTTTGGTGCCATGGAGGTAGACTAGCTAAGTTAAGCAGCTTAGCTAGCTTAGCTAGTAGGGAGTAGAGTTGGAGGCATTTGGAGCTAGGGTTTTCAGGGAGAAGAGCTGGAGGTAGTCATCTTGAGCTGCACTGGAGCTGGTGGCTACTGAAGAGAGTTGCAAGGAGCTACCTTAGTTGGCTTAGCTTGCTAGTTCTTTGCTAGCTACTAAGCCAAGCTAAAGCAAGTTGGCTTCTGCTGAAAGGAGCTGAGGTGAGCTGGGTCTAATGCTCCCAGGGAGGATCAAGCTGGGTGAGGCAGCTAAGGTAGCTTAGCTCAACTGAGTTGAGCTAAGCTGAGTCCCTGGGAGCTGGACTTGAGCTTCCTAAGCTGGAATGAAGTCATCTTCAGCAGGCCGGAGTTGAGTGGAGCTGGATGTAGCTGGACCTGAGATGGGGTGAACTCCAGTCAACTTAGCTGAACTAGCTAGAGCTCCCTATGGACTAATGGGAGCTAAGTTGAGCTAGACTCATCTAAGTTGAGCTGGATCTAAGCTGACCTGAGCTAGGGTGAGCTAAGATGAGTTCTTTTAAGCTACCATTCAGTTGCTAAGATGAGCTAACCCTAGTTCAAGTGAACTAGAATCCAGCTATGGTGAGCTGGATCAAGCTAAGTTCCAGTTAGTCTGAGCTTCTTCTTCACCAATTGCCTTCCTGAGTGCTAGGGTTTTGGAGTTTTGACAATCTGTATATCCCTAACACTCACAAAAATACATTAAAACGACAATAAAAAGTGCAATGCATGCTTAACCTAATTGATGCCTAAATACAGCCCAGAAACCTGTTTGCGGAGAAAAATCCTAAGAGCTAGGTTTGTTTTAATGCATAAAAATGATGATAAACTGGCGTTTATCACCAGTACATGAGTCCTGGTACCGGTACTCATCATTGGTACCGGTACTTATGACTCCCATGTTTGAAATTCCTTAGACATAGTAACCTACCTGTATCAGTACTTATCATGAGTACCGATACTTGTAAGGTTCAGGCCAGAAATAAGGCTTCAACCTGTGGCCAACATGTACCGGTACTCATGGTTGGTGCCGGTACTTGTTGTTCATAGTTTGAGACGAATTCTCAAACATGTGCCTTGCAAATACCAGTACTGATGAACAGTACCGGTACTTGCTTACAAGTACCTATTTTAAGTGTTTTAATCCATTACAAGTACTTTGAAAATGTTCGCAATATAAATCCTAATTTATCTCAACTTGATTTTACGATCTAAGTTATGATTCTTTGTTAAGAGGCATATACAATCTATAAATATAAAATCTAAACTAGAGAAACTAAACGTCAAAGAAGATCTTCTCCTCCTTGACTCTTCCTTGTCATCTTGCCTCCTTCCTATCATGATCTTCTCCTTTTCATCAAGCCTTCATCATTTTCTGTTTGCTTTGATCTTCACCTAAATCTGAAAAGAACTCAATTGCAAACATTAATCATAATAATTTTGTTAACACCAAAATAAGATGTGGAACAAGGTTCCAACATTGGTTGGTGGGTCGAGGCGATAGTGAGGAGCATGGAAGCGACGTGGTTGGGCGAGTCGGCAGTTGAAACAAAGTTGCGAATGTCTGGAAATGAAGAGTGGAAGAAGAGGAGTCGTTTAGGAGAGGTAGTAGATGATTAGGAGTGGAGTTGGCATTGGTTGAGGTATGGCCAGCGCCGGAGATGAAGCTTGCTCTGATAAGGAGTGGACGGCGAGGATGAAGGAGATAGGGATGCCGGCTGGTGTTGCTCGATGCGGAAGAAGGCCAGGAAGGAGAATTTGCCGCTGGTATTGCGGTTAGACGATGAGGGGAGGCAAGGAGGGTCGCCGGAGCTTGAAGAGCAATTTGGCTGGAGGTGGAGAGAAGAATTTGAGGGTTACTCTGGTCGAACTCAAGCTTGAGGGGTTCGGCCTGGCTTGGGTTTTCTTTTATAGGTCATTAGAGGGCGGTTAGAGCTTGGGAAGCAAGCTTCCCAATCTTGGAAAGCTCGCCGGATTGGGAAATCTCTTGAGACCCAAATCTCTCATGCATTCGCATGAGAGATTGGGGAAGTTTTAGGGCTTAGGATTGGGTTTAAAAGGAAGGGAATTTCTTAACAAACTTCCCTTTCAAATTTGAAAGGGATTCGTCGAGAAATCAGGGAGTTCTTTTCATTTTAAGGTCGTCAGAGCAAGTAGGAATAGGTTTAATGATGGTAGGGACCTTTTTGTGAGAACTATGACAAAGTTAGGGGTCTATTTGAAAAGGTTTTGAAAGTTAAGGGCAGAAATGTAATTAGACAGGACCAATTTACAAACTAGGTCAAGACAAACTCATCTTGGGTCCAAATTTTGGTACAAACCTAATTTGGACCTAAAGAATCCAATGGTGAAATTGGATTTTGGTTTTGACTACGTTTGACTTGGTAATTTATGTAAAAATCCAAATTAGGGCAAATGTCCGTTTGTGACTCTATTCTGGGTCAAAACGAGTTATGATGGTCAAATTGAAGGCTCAAAACCCTAGAGAATATTTTTTATAAATTTTAGAGGGTTTAGGTAAATTTTATCCTCATCAGAACCTTAGTTAATTAAGCGACTCTGTTTTTAGGGTTTCAAAAAGTCATTTAATTCTCAGAACATGTGCAAACCCTTTTCTAATTGTTCTAACCCACTTGTTACCTTTTTAAGATCATTTGACTTTCATTCAACCCCCGAGAAAACCTGTGGTTGTACTGCATTCATGATAAGTTGGTAAAATTACAATTTTAACCCTAGTTTCTTATTTTTCCCTCAGAATGATTATGCAGTTATTTGTGACTCTCTGGCGGTTATGTAGGAGCATTTACTAACTTAATTGGGTTAAAATGAGCTAGTTACGGCTCATGATGGTGTTCTCATCAAATTCTTTCATAATAATATGGTTAACTTAATGCATCCTCCTGAAGACGCCAACTCTGGTACAGTTTAGCAACCACTGACAGCAGAGGGGACGTTTCCGACCATCATGTCACCTTAGCATGGCGGGTTCGTGCATAGTGCAGGGAGGAGCGAGACCATCTCCAGCTGGTATGGGAGAAAGGGGGCATCGTCCTCTTCAGCTGAGGTGCTGGAGATAAGGAAGGAGATTGCGACATTACGCCGCCGAGATGAAGAGAAGGAGCAGCGGATCAAGGAACTGACTACGCAAGTCAGGGACTTTGCGATGCAGTTCAAAGAGTGGGCTGTGTAGTTGCAACAGTTAACTCAGACTATTCAAGATCTCCTGAAGGTACTTCAACGAGAAGGTATCGATCACCCCTCATTTAGTTAGTTCAGAGATCATCATAACGACAACGACAATTTAGGTGGTGCTGGAGGTGTTGGTGCGCCAGCTTGATTTCTATATCTTCATACATTACTACTTGTACATCTATTTTGTAGACATTATTATATATATGAAATTTGATTTCGAATATCATTTCTTGTGTTTTGAATTAATGCCTTAGTTTTGGTTGTGTGATTTTTTTCTACAGGATTTCTAACTTTTTATAGGTCTTCCACCTAGCTAAAACTTCTAATTTAAAAAAAAACACTACTTTGTCAATTTTAGAACCGACAACAATAATCTGCCATTGAACTTTGGTGCATTCTCAACCGTTATCTATCAGATAAGAATATTGTTATTGTCGTCCATTTTTATTAAACAGTCGAGAATAACGCCTTAATCGACTGTTGTCCAACTGAGGATGCGCTTATTTTCGTTCGTTTCCGATCCACCAACGAGAATGACAACGTCCTTGTCAGTTGTAATCACGGTTAAGGTAAATGTTTATGTCGACAGTGTATTTGAAACGGTCAAGAAAAACTTTCCTCCACCATTTAAAACAAACGAAAAAAGCATCCACACGTCGAATAAGGGACTACTTTTCTTCCGTCGGTAACGTTATAAATTCGTTGAGAAAACGCAACCACAACACAACATTCCTCGATCATATTTTTCGACTATGAAATCCTCGTTGCCGATGGTATCAATGAATATTCTTGTAATATAGATAATAGCTTTTAATTTGATGTTATCCCATCCCAAATTTAACTCTCTCAGACAAGAGACAAATGTCCCAAACTCGACAAAACAAGGTATACCTTACGCTTTTGAGAAGGAAAATTTTAATTGCAATGTACAGATTATACTTCCTATGTGACCCATTAGGGGTTGGAGAACATTTATGGTTTGCTTCGAGTATTTTATCTAAAATCTCATGTTCTCCTGTAAAAGAATCATCAAATAACGCACACCTATCCTTAGTACAACTATGCATTCTAATTTAAATAAAAATTTCTAATTTTTAATAGTAACCTTTTAATATTTGGTTGTGTGATTTTTTTCTATAAGATTTCTAATTTTTTATGGATCTTCCACCTAACTAAAACTTCTAATGTAAAAAAAAATATTATTTTTGTCGGTTTTAGAACCGACAACAATAATCTGCCATCGAACTTTGGTTCATTCTCGACCGTTATCTATCGGATAAGAATATTGCTATTCTCGTCCATTTTTATTAAACGATTGAGAATAACGTCTTAATCGACTGTTGTCCAACTAAACAGGATGTGCTTATTTTCATCTATTTTCGATCAACCAATGAGAATGATAACATCCTGGTTAGTTGTAATCACCGTCGAAGTAAATGTTTATGTTGACAATGTTTTGAAACGATCTAAAAAAAATTTTCTTCCACCATTTTAAACAAACGAAAAAAGCATCCGCATGTCAAATAAGGAATTACTTTTGTTTCGTCAATAACGTTGTAAACCTATTAAGAAAATGCAATCACGACATAACATTCCTCGATCATATTCTTCAACTGTAGAATCCTCGTTGCCACCGATGTTGATGATTTTTCTTGTAATATAGATAATAACTTTTAATTCGATATTATCCCATTCCAAATTTAACTCTCCCATGCGAGAGACAAACATCCCAAACTCTCAAAACAAGGTATACCTTACGCTTTTGAGAAGGAAAATTTTAATTGCAGCGTACAGGTTATACTTCCTATGTGACCCACAAGAGGTTGGACAACAGTTAGGGTTTACTTCAAGTATTTTATCTAAAATCTCATGTTCTCCTATAACAGAATCATCAAATAACGCACACATTGTATTTGTTCGGTTAGCTTTCCCCTGATGTTTTGTATTTGCCCAGAAATGTACAACAATGCATTCTCTTGCTTCACATTGTTGTGATGTGAGATAGAATATATAAGATTTATTCGGCAACCTAACCTTAGTACTATCCTCCCCACATTGTATTTGTTCCATTTATTCTTGTTATCCCTGGGGAGCCCATACTGGCATCTGCATGTGGCACTTAGTGTCGTTAAATTTTGAATAAAATTACCCTTCCTTATCTCTATTAATAGGCGTGTGAGATTGAGTTTGAGCTTATTTTATTTACTCTCGACACTGTAGCTGTCCCCTCTCCCTCTCCCTCCCCTCTCCCTCTCATTTCCCTGTCTCTCTCTGCCTCCTCTCTTTCTTTCTTTCTTTTTTTTTCTCCCTGCAGCAGCTCTCTGTTATTTTTTCCTTTACATTTACTTTCGATTACGCAGCTGTGCCTTCCCCTCTCCCTCTCCCTCCCTCTCATTTCCCTGTATCTCTCTCTGTCACCTCATTTGCTTTTTTTTTTTTTTTTTTTCCCTGCAGCAGCTCTCTCTTGATTTTTTCTTTATATTTTTAAAGCTTTTCTATATATTTTTCATTTTCTCTTTTCTTTTTTTTATTTTATTTTATTTTCCTTACACACTATTTAATAAATACATTTGTTTTGAATTTCACCTCTGTCATCAATTTTCTCATTTTGTACTTTTTTATTAGAGACCAATATTAAGTATGTTTCTGAGAGAGTATGAAATAATACATAATTATATTATACGCCTAATGTATTTTGATTTTTAATCGATATTATTTTTTCAATCGAGGAAAAATTAAAATATTTACACACTGTATTTTGATTTTCAACTAGTATATCTGTATTTCTCAAAAATAATATATTTCAAGCCGTACAGTATAATTTGATCTTCAATCGATATTTTTTTTCCACCTATATTTCTTTACTTTAGTTTTTTGAACAAAAAATCTATTTTGATATAATTTTTATTTTTTTACATCCATAGCATACGGGTTACAAATTAATTTACTCAAAATATCATTTAGGGTGGATACATTGGGAGGTGGCACCAACCACACTTTAGGGTATGCCTTGTTAAAGGTGAAATCTAAGGTCTACCATCTAAGAAAAAAAGGGATTTCAAATAGTGATGTGCGAAAAAGTCGATTAATGTCTCGTGGGTTCAAATTCTCCCACTAAAAAGTAGTACTCTCGAGCCACTGGAGTGCTTGTAATCATGGATCCTCTAAAATTGTGTCTCTCATGAATGCACACCGTCAATTCATGTAGTGGATTATCCAAATCACATCAAGAATCATTTATCCTCCTTTAATATGATCTCAATGTAATGCTATTATAAGAGTGTTTGCAAATGAAACGGGACTTATAATTTACAAAAACCTGAGTTACAAGTTATAAAGGTAACCTGTAACACATAGAATGATGATTTTATAGGTTTTTTGTTAAATTGATGGTCAAAACAATTTCTCTATTCAAAGAAATTTTAAATGCGTCATATTCAAACGATAGACTTTTAATCGATACAATTGGATTTGTTTCTTGACGTCATATATGTATTCAAATAAGTTTAACTCAAATAAATTATTTTAGACCTTCATTCACTGGATAACTCTTATATGCATACATAGATGGACATATGTGTGTGATTTATGTATGTACGTATGTAAGTATATTATATTCTTATTGAGTTAGAGTCCTTATCAGGCAAAGTTAGGCTCGACCGGTGCTTAGCTTGCTAAGATTATCAAGCTCAAACTTAGAGTTGAACTCAACTTATAAAGTAATTGAGTCGAGCCTATAAAATTGAGTCCAAGTTGAATCCATTGAGCGCAAGTTTTTACCGGTCTATCTGATGACTGTCTGAGTGGAGGTCAATATTTAGGGAGAATCTTGGGTAAAGGCTTATTTAAAAGCCTCGCCTGCAGATTTTACTCTCGGGAATTCTCTGGAAAACCAGGGTTGCAGGAGTACGATGTTACGAACCAAGTCTTTGAGTTTCAGGTTAAAAATTTTCGGTGAAATGTGGTTATTTTCCATTTAAGGGTCCCAATCTATGGGATCGTGACCGACACAATCAATTTGTGGTAGTTTGGTTCTCATTCTTAACGACGTTTGACGTTCATTCATTGACGTCTGACGGGTTCATCACATTCTTTCGAATGGCGCTTTAGGTTTCCACCTGAAATGCCTGACCCTACCCACTTGCCCGTTTTCCTTTTTCCCTTTTTTTTATCCTTTCCTTTTTCTCTTATTTTTTCCATCCCATCTCCTCGAAACCCAACGCCCATTTGCCGAAGGGAAGATACCCTCGATATTTTCAATGCAGATAAAGTTCGATCCAAGTTTTCTCGCACAACATTTTCTACCACCACTATTTTTTTTTTTTGTAAATTTAAATATAAAAATTATTATAATCACTTTCATTCTAACAATTATCACAACAACCCACCGAGGTAGAGCTTGAAGATGTGAACATCATAGGCAACGTCAAGATCAAGGGTTGGATGTGATTTGTCTTTCAAAAGTGACTTCGCTACAAATTACCTACTAATATAACCTACCAATCGATCTATTACACTCCTTTACAAAATCCTAAATCAGAATACTTTAGATAACGATATGATCGATTTTATATTTTAATTCCTCAACTTGGGTAAAACTTCAAGCAAAGCCAACAATTCCACTGATGGAACTACATAGACCCATAGGATATTTAAGTTAAAACCATGCAGCTCTAAAAGGGTACTTATGCGATGACAATTAATGTTTGTCAGGTTATAATCAACAAGTTTTATATATAAGGGTATTTATGGAAAAGTTCCTTTGTCAAAATTATGAGTTTAGGATCTAATTTTCAAGATAGAGCTTTGCTTTCGAACATATATATATATATATATATATATATATATATATATATATATATTCATGGTACATACAAGGAAAAATAAAGTCATTTTGATTATAACATTGCATCATATAAATGATCATCATTTATATATTTAAATAAGGCAATAAAGGTATGTATTATCATGCTTAATAGAATACATTTCTCAATATATAGTAGATCAAGTTAATATAGATATACAAATATGTTATGAACAGCCTTTTGAAAGAGATGGGCAGATGGCGACCCCTAGAGTTACGGAAATACTGTGGGGCAGTGACTGTGACACGACAGACGAGACCAGAGCTGATAGATTGCATCATCACAGGACAGATGGCAGACTCGTACTTGCGGTCCTTGCGCGACAGAGTACTGTTAGGAGACCCGGGGGGCTTCTCTTTCACAGACCAGGTGCTGCACCTGAGGGGACGTTTGTACGTTCCCAGAGACGAGGAGTTGTTGAGAGAGCTCCTGATTGAGGCACACGGTTCCAGATTCTCCATACATCCCGGAAACACGAAATTATACCATGACTTGAGACGCGAGTTTTGGTGGAGGGGAATGAAGCGGGATGTGGGTGAATTTGTGCAGCAGTGTTTAGTGTGCCAGCATGTGAAAGTCGAGCATCAGAGGCCTGCAGGGCCGCTATAGCCACTTCCAGTACTAGAGTGGAAGTAGGATAGCATCACCATGGACTTGGTGGTGGGTTTACCTGTTACCCAACGATGACACGACACAGTCTGGGTAATCATTAATAGATTGACAAAGACGGCGCGATTCTTGCCGATCCGAGTCACTTTGGGACCAGCACAGTTGGCAGAGAGGTAAATCCACGACGTGGTACGTCTACACGAAGTTCTGCAGGAGATCGTATCTGACCGGGATACCCGCTTTACGTCCCAATTTTGGGCTGAGTTTCAGCAGGCCTTGGGGACGCGGTTGAGATTCAGTACAGCTTACCACCCCCAAACGAACGGACAGTCTGAGCGCACGATACAGACACTTGAGGAACTTTTGCGTGCCTGTGTACTGGACTGGAGGGGCTCTTGGGAGGAGCACTTGCCCCTGGCAAAGTTTGCATACAACAACAGTTACCACTCGAGTATCGGCATGGCACCCTACGAGGCTCTGTACGGACGGAGATGTACGGCACCCTTGAGTTGGGTTGATGTAACAATCCGATTCCCGAGTCCCTACGAGACACGAGAACTGGACCGACTCGACTAATCCCAAGACCTAGTCGTCCAACGAGGAAGTAACCAAAAGAGCAGTAAAATAAACCACATTCAGCATGAATATAACTAACAGTAAGAAAGTACAGCAGTAAGGAAAGAAACTACTACAGTAGATATCACCACAACAGTAGAACAACATTTATCATATAACATGAACTGCAGGTAAAGAAAGTACAGCGGAAACAAGAACTACTCACTATAACAGAAACAAAAGAGGTACAAAAGACAGTGGTAACTCTACTGGACCCTACTCGGCCCAGCGTCCTCTGCAGCCGCTGACCCTGGCTGCTCAACAGCTGGTCTTGAAAAAGGTAACGAGTGTAACACGTCAGCAAAACGCTGAGTAGAGTGGCAACTAAAACTAAAGACAACAGTAAAGTGTACAGTAGCTGTTATGTTCATTTTCTTTCTTTATTCACATCTTTCAATTGTCTCACTATTTCATTTATTCCTCAGATCTTTTACTTGATCTCGAATGTTCCTCGTGGGAACGATCTTGATTGCAGTCTTTTCCAAAATGTAGAAGTAGTACGTGGTGCTCTCCTGGCCGGGAGAGTCCCCCGTGGTGATCCTACCCTCAGTCAACCACCCCAAGGTCATTGACAGACGTAACGGTGACTACGACACGCACGATAAACGCACAGGTAGCTAACCCGTACTGGCACGCGGTCAGTCGTTTCCGCTAACGGGTGCGCCCAAAGCACAGCACGGAACCAGTCCAGGGCAGAGCCCTCTCAGTAATAGGGGTCAAACCCCTCCACAGTCCGCGCACCCTCGCTTGACTACCCTGGTTTGCCCCAGTGGGCCTAACAAGTCGGTGAAGGAGGCTAGCAGAAACCCCGGGGCCCATTGGGTAGCTAGTGCTCTCCTAACACTAGTAGCTCTCCTCGGTACTACGTACACGAGGGCCGGCAAGTCGGTACAGAGCGGCCAATCCTAACCCCGGGTCCCTGGGGTGGCTGGCCCCACTCTGCACTAAACAGGTACAGGTACTTCCCTTGGTACTGCGTACCCAAGAGACAGTACAAAACTACATCTCAGTTCCATTCCTTTCTCTTTCCAGGAGTTCCACTCCTAATTCCCCGTAGGGTTCTAACTCGTTAATCTCAGAACATCTTATGTTTCACTTTCTAGTTTCACGTTCTTACAAACCATGATCTCAATCATGTTTCTTCATTCATATCAGGCAGCTGTTAATTCAATTTACAGGCAGCTTTATATTCCTTTCCATTTTTCCAAGACTGCAGTATTATACATTCCATTAGTTTTTCCATCCTAGGATTCATGCCATATCCTAGGATCTATCATACAATCTAGTTTTCCAGCCCTAGGATTCATGCAATACCTAGGTTCTAGTTATGGTTCCATACTTTAACAGATTTTATTAATACTTAAAGCCACTCTACCAGGTACAACGGGAGTAATGGGGGCGTGATCGGGAATCCCGCGTGCCTCCGCGACTCCCAAGACTGCAACTGAACGAGATCCTATCACAAGGATCAAACACAAGGAGTGTCTCAAAATAGTGTATAGCTACTGTAGACGGGTAGAGGAATTAATTCTGAAAAGAACGCAACTCGAATCACGGAAAACGGAACCCAAACGGGCCCTAAACGGGTCGAAAACGACGATACTGCGCAAAATCAGACGTCTGGAACTTCTTCCAGACGTCTTAAAAAGTGGATCAGAGAATTACCTGTTCAGCATGGTTTCCCAGACGTCCAGAAGTCTGCGAGGACGTCTGGCCTAGCTCCCAGACGTCCAATGGTCACCCCGGACGTCTGGAGGTCGCTCCCGCCGTCTGGTACAACAGCCAGAGGTCTGATTCGCAAAGGATGGAGAATCACCGAGCCTGCGTACACCCAACTCCCTCCCTCAGTACGGTCAGTCGACGGGAAGGAAGAAGAAGACGGAATACTCACCTTTCAGACGTCTGGATGGTCTTCCAGACGTCGCCCTCGCCGTCTGGCTATCAACCTAGACGTCTGATTCTGGAAATTTTTCCAGAATCAGGGTGCTACTCGGCCTCCGCTCGCGACGCCGCCCGCATCGCACCTCGCGCGCCTGCTGCTCAGACCGCAGCAGTCCCCCCTCCGCGTCGCTTCGCCCCCCCTGCGCCCTCCGCCGGCTGGCCAAAGCAACTCCGGCGAGCACGCCCTCACGGCAGAGCTCCGCTCTCTCACGCAGCAACTCCTCCGCGCTCACTGCGGCCGCCGCTGCCGCCCTCGCGCTCGCTCGCTCTCGCGCACAGGAAGGAGAAGAGGAAGGGGTGGAGACGACGGGAGGAGAGGCGTGGCCTTTTTAAGGCCACGCGAGGAGGAGAGAGAAGGAGCGCGGCAGGGTCTGCAGCCGTAGAGAGAGAGAGGGAATATCGAATATGCGGGTCTGCGCGCTCAGGCGCGCAGACGACTCGCGCGTGTGGAAGATAACGATTTTTCAGACGTCTAGAAACGATCCCAGACGTCTGGCCAGGCGTCTGGATGTGATCCCAGACGTCTGGTCCAACGTCTGGGCCACCTCCCAGACGTCTTAAAAGACGTCCAGGGCACGCGTTCGTTACAGTTGAGGTGGGGACCAAGTGGGAGGTTGGCCCCAGGCTGATCCGGCAGAGTCAGGAGGTAGTCGAGCAGATTCACAGGCGACTCCGCACTGTCGCTTGGAGGGCGAGTCAACTATTCTAGAAAGCAGTAAATCTATACTAGAAAGCAGAAAAAAGAATAGGAAGAGAGATATCCTCCTCGACGGTCACTTGGAGGACGAGCCGGACGGGATGACACCTGGACGAAGGAGGACAAAGCAGAAGAACGGAAATGGGGCAGCACGTCGTCGTCGTCGCGGGATCCACTTCCGAAGGGGGACGAAAATTTGGACTTTATCTCGCGAGAAGCATCCCGGGTGTGGGACAAGATTCTCTTGAGCTTTGGAGAGGTAGAGAAGAGAAGGAAGGGATGAGAATTTCGTGTGGAGGGGGTCTCCTTTTATAGTTGCAAGGAGTGGGGGCAAATTGGTCATTACATCTTTAAAACATTAAATAAGGGGTCTTTAGTGACGGATAAAACCGTCGCTAAAGCCCGGACGTGGGCGTAGTGGCCGCTGCCCACGCGTGCCCGCTCAGCTGCTCGCTCTCAACACATCCGCACGTTCAACGAATCTCAGCCATCCGATCGTGAGATCGGACGGCTTAAGATGCGCCTCCCCAACTCCTCGCTGCGCGCCTGTCCGCGTTCGATGGCGCGTCCTCGCCTCGCGTGAAATAGTGCGTGGGCGCTATTGGAAGATCTGAGCCGCCCGCAGCCGATCGGGCGGTCGCCTTTAATCGTGCGCACCCGCAGATCGCGAGTCAAACCCGTGTCTTGTGAACGTGGAGTGCCTCACGACCGCTGCGCTACGGAGCGCGGATGGTCGCGCGGATGATTTGAGGCGCAACCGTTTATAGCCGTTGGATCGAGATCCAACGGCGGAGGGGCGGATGCGGGGGACTTCAGCGGTTGCGTGCAGGCATTTGGGCGGCCGAGATGGCGCCACGTGGCGTCATCTTGGCCGTCCATCTTCTGGATGTTGTAGATGGTGCTACGGGTGTCGGATTGACTTGATTTTTACGTCGTTAGGCTGCAATCGTCGATCCGAATTCATCCGTGTGGTCGGATTTTTCATTTGAAGTGCGGATTTATACCATCCTGGCCCTTGATCTTCTAGGATTCTCTGGTCACTATTTGATGCTATAGATGCCTGATTAGGGCGATCTTGGAGTTGTTGAACTCCAATCGTCGCCCTGATCACATCTGTACGGTTAGATCTTCGATCTGAGGCCCTGATAAAAAGTTTGCCCTATCTAAGCACATAAAAGGAGACAATTGACCTCCATTTTATTCAAACTACTTTAAATGCAAGATGATGCATGTTATGTAATATTTATATCATGTAATGCAATCCTATGCTTAAGAACATGCATAAATAGACATCTTAAGTAGTGTAAATGTGTTTACATCATATTCCCATGCCTATCTTTTGCTAGTCCCTAGCAAAAACTATATGCTATTTATAAAAGAATTAGGTTAGATTATTTAGGCATAAGTTATTTTCAATCATTAAGAAATTGTCTACTTAAAATCTGAACTTTCAAAGACACAACAGTACCCGAGTATTTGCCAAAATGCAGACCGTTTCAAGCCCTTGCCTTATTCAAAGAAAAATTTCTTTCTCTTTTCTAATTTTTTTTTTTTTCAAATTTTAGGGTTTAAGAGTGGCTTTCTACGGCCATTCAACTCACCCAAGATTTAATGAGAACCCTAAGTTTTAAGCATCTTATTGTGAATGTGATAGACTCGTTGACCGGCAATTAAAACGGATTTCGGATTTCTACGCCTCTAGGTGACCTAAAAAAAAAATTCTGCCTAAAGGTGTATCTTTACAATCGGTAGCTTTCTCCCTACTTTTATTTTTTTACGGTGTCAATATAAGAGTGAATCCAGTATATATCTCCCCGATTTATTCTACTTCTCTGCTTCTTCCTAAGTATTTTGGAAATTTTTAGTGTATTTATTGAGCTGGATTCTGAACAACCGATCGATGAGTTGTTACCACCGACAATAGTTATACTTCCTATGTGACCCACCAGAGGTTGGACAACAAGTAGGGTTTACTTCGAGTATTTTATCTAAAATCTCATGTTCTCATGTAACAGAATCATCAAATAACGCACACCGACTAAGCCCTATTTCTGGTTAGCTTTCCCCTGGTGTTTTGTATTTGCCCAGAAATGTACAACAATGCATTCTCTTGCTTCACATTGTTGTGATGTGAGATAGAATATATAAGATTTATTCGGCAACCTAACCTTCGTACTATCCTCCCCCACATTGTATTTGTTCCATTTATTCTTGTTATCCCTGGGGAGCCCATACTGGCATCTGTATGTGGCACTTAGTGTCGTTAAATTTTGAATAAAATTACCCTTCCTTATCTCTATTAATTGGCGTGTGAGATTGAGTTTGAGCTTATTTTATTTAGTCTCGATACTGCAGCTGTGTCCTCTCCCTCTCCCTCTCCCTCTCATTTCCCTCTATCTCTCTGTCTCCTCTCTTTCTTTCTTTGTTTTCTTTTTTCCCTGCAGCAGCACTCTCTTATTTTTTCCTTTATATTTACTTTCGATTACGCAGCTGTGCCTTCCCCTCTCCCTCTTCCTCTCCCTCTCATTTCCCTATATCTCTCTCTATCACCTCATTTGTTTTTTTTTTTTTTTTTTTTTTCCTGCAGCAGCTCTCTCTTGATTTTTTCTTTATAATTTTAAAGCTTTTCTATATATTTTTCATTTTCTCTTTTTATTTTATTTTATTTTATTTTCCTTACACACTATTTAATAAATACGTTTGCTTTGAATTTCACCTCTGTCATTAATTTTCTCATTTTCTTTTTTTTTACTAGAAATCAATATTGAATATGTTTCTGAGAAAGTATGAAATAATACATAATTATATTATACGTCTAATATATTTTGATTTTTTATTGATATTTTTTTTTCAATAGAGAAAAAATCAAAATATTTACATACTATATTTTGATTTTCAACTAGTATATCTGTATTTCTCACAAATAATATATTTCAAACCGTATAGTGTAATTTGATCTTCAATCGATATTTTTTTTCCACCTATATTTCTTTGCTTTAGTTTTTTGAAAGAAAAATTTATTTTGATATAATTTTTATTTTTTTACATTCATAGTAGCATACGGGTTATAAATTAATTTACTCAAAATATCATTCAACAAGTATAGCATGGATACATTGGGAGGTGGCACCAACCACACTTTATGGTATGCCTTGTTAAAGGTGAAGTCTAAGGTCTACCATCTAAGAAAAAAAGGAACTGCAAATAGTGATGCGTGAAAAAGTCGATTAATATCTCGTGGATTCAAATTCTCCCACTAAAAGTAATACTCTCGAGTCACTTGAGTGCTTGTAATCATGGATCCTCTAAAATGATGATTTTATAGGTTCTTTGTTAAACTGATCGTCAAAACAATTTCTCTATTCAAAGAAATTTCAAATGCATCATATTTAAACAATATACTTTTAATCGATACGATTGGATTTATCTTTTGACGTTATATATGTGTTCAAATAAGTTTAATTTAAATAAATTATTTTAGACATACATTCACTAGATAACTCCTATATGCATACATAGATGGACATATGTGTGTGATCTATGTATGTACGTATGTAAGTATATTATATTCTTATTGAGTTAGAGTCCTTATCAGGCAAAGTTAGGCTCGACACAATCAATTTGTGGTAGTTTGGTTCTCAATCTTAACGACGTTTGACGTTCATTCATTGACGTCTGACGGGTTCATCACATTCTTTCGAATGGCGCTTTAGGTTTCCACCTGAAATGCCCGACCCTACCCACTTGCCGTTTTCCTTTTTCCCTTTTTTTTATCCTTTCCTTTTTCTTTCATTTTTTACATCCCATCTCCTCGAAACCCAACGCCCATTTGCCGTAGGGAAGATACCCTCGATATTTTCAATGCAGATAAAGTTCGATCCAAGTTTTCTCGCACAACATTTTCTACCACCACTATTTTTTTTTTTTGTAATTTTAAATATAAAATTATTATAATCACTTTCATTCCAACAATTATCACAACAACCCACCAAGGTAGAGCTTATGTGAACATCATAGGCAACGTCAAGATCAAGGGTTGGATGTGATTTGTTTATTAAGAGTGACTTTGCTAAAAATTACCTACTAATATAACCTATCGATCGATTTATTACACTCCTTTGCAAAATCACAAATCAAAATACTTTAGATAACCATTTGATCAATTTTATATTTTGATCCCTTGACTTAGGTAAAACTTCAAGCAAGGCCAACAATTCCAATTGAAGGAGCTATATAGACCCACAGGATATTTAAGTTAAACCATGCAACTCTAAAAGGGTACTTATGCGATTACAATTAATGTTTGCCAAGTTATGCATGCAATTAACAAATTTTATATATAAGGCTATCTATGGGAAAGCTCCTTTGTCAAAAATATGAACTCTGGATCTAACTTTCAAGATAGAGCTTTGCTCTCGAACATATACATATATTCATGGTACATACAAGAAAAAATAAAATCATTTTGATTGTAGCATTGCATCATATAAATGATCATCATTTATTTCTCATAACAGAAGAGATAATAAAGGTACGTAATATCATGCTTAATTGAATACATTTCTCAATATATAGTAGATCAAGTTAATATAGATATACAAATATTAATCTAGTGTCTACCTATTGGACTTAGGCCAGAGTTCCACAATCCCTCAAAGAATGTCAGCGTTCTCGAATCAATGGCCATCACCAGAGGTGTGAACAAAAGGCGTAATCTCCTTGGGGATGCCTGCAGCATCGACGACTTGATGGCCTGCTCCAGGACTTGAACCCTCTAGCTTCATTTCTCTAATAACGGCAGCATCATCCATTAATCTATGTCCTATGCCTGGACTTGGGCTAGCTGGCCTCATTCCTTCGAGAATGCTTGCATCAATGAGTCCATGGCCTGCTCTAGGATCGAAACCCTCTAGCTTCATTCCTCTAATAATGGCAACATCATCCATTAATCTATGGTCAATGCTAGGACTTGAGCCAGCAGGCTTCATTCCTCCAAGAATGCCTGAAGCATCAATGACTCCGTGTCCCGCTCTAGGACTTGAGCCTTCTCGCTTCATTCCTCCGAAAATGCCCACATGATCTAGCATTAATCCATGGCTTACCCACCTAGGACATGGGACAACTGACTTGATTCCCCCAAGAATATTAACGCCTACGACATCTGTGAGCCCTTCACCATCTTCCACGATGGAGGGCTTGAGAGTACCCCAACGAGCACCCAACCTTCTCACTGCCATCATGGAAACAACTAATTCACTGCCTACCAAGAAAAGCACCGTAAGCTCAAGAAGAAACCTTCCCATCTCTCTCTCTCTTTTACCACCTCTCACTAATGCTACTGTTGCCCTGAAGTGGCTTGGATCTCAGGTATTAATAAGTTTGCTTAATTTGGATAGCTATTGAGCTTCCCCCCCCTTCCCCCCCCCCCCCCCCCCCCACACACACACACACTATATAGCTTCTCATCGTCTGCAGTTGGTGGAAGATCATTGTTGGCAGGCACTTGAACTGTAGGGCGGAATCCAAAATGGAATTTGAACCTCATCTTTTAATAAAATTAAAACATGATACTGCATGCAGGAAACATCCAAGAGGGACACTAGCTGACGATGGACTTTCGTTTGAGACGCTAATTGGCATTCGATTTGACCATCTCATGACGTGAAGGCTCTTTTTGGTGGTGGGTCCAAAGAGGATTTTTCAATTGTGAGATTTTTATCGAGATTTTTTTAATCAATTTCTATGTAATTAATTTTAACTATTTCAATCAAATTATAAAAATTTTTACTTTTACTTTTAATATTAAATAAATATACATTAACATTTTCCACTCACACGAATTCTATTAAATAAATATCCATTAATATTGTATCATTAGATCAATTATTTTATTCTCTACTTAATTCTTCTCTTATTTTACCAACTAAATAAATATTCATCTCTACTTATTTCATTTTTACTTATTCCTATAATATTTTACCTCGACTCTAGACAAGCTTGAAGAGAGCAATACATGCTTACATGGAGCCAAGCAATTGTCCAAGCTAGCCCATATTTTGAAGCTTTAGTTCAGAATAGGGATGTCAATCTGGTATTCTCCAATAGAGAACCAACACGACCCAACTTGATTTGGATGGGTAAAACCCGCTCCATTTAATATTTAGGTAGGTTTGGGTTTTTGGATGCAAATCCAACTGTGTTTGAGTTAAGGTGTGGGGAAAGATACCCTCAAACCTGTATACTCGATATAGATATATTATATATACAAGGCTCTAAAAATTTCAAATGTTCTACGGCTACCAAGACTCCTAACTCTAAAAATTTCAAACGTCCAAAGACTCACAAATTCCTGCATTGGGCAACTCATGTAACCAAGCAGCTTGAAAGTGGTCATTAGCATCCAAATTCCATCTCAAATCTTAACGTTACAATTTGCCCTCCTCTCTCATGTGATTATCTCCACCGCGAGATTATAACGTGACTCCAAATTTCATCTCAATGTCAGGATAGAACTTCTCTACTATCTAATGTGATTACTTTTTGTTATAATGTATAAAATATGTTTAAAATATTAATATTTTCTTTTTTCCTAATGATATTTTTTAATTTTACATCTCCTTAGAAAAATGATTGCATTCAATAAATTTTGATATTGAAATATGCGTTTGTTCATAAGGTATTTTAAAATGATAGTGTAATATATATGCCAACATGTTAATAAATGCCTATTAATTAAATGATTATCCGTTAATCTAATAGGTATGCGATAGATTTTCCCTAATTTTATTTAAAGTGGAAATAAAAAATAAATTTATAAATAAAAATAACCTGATAATAATAAAATTCGATCCGTTGGCGTCCCATACTTTAGCTAAAATTCTCTCTCTTTCTTTCGATTAAGATTTTATCTTGGACCCGACATTGCAACTTCATGGAGAATTTTACACACATCCATAATTTTGCCTCACTGGATGATCGGCACAAATCTGCTATTTCTTAATTTTAGCTTAAGACAACGCTTGATCCCCAAGTCAAAGACTTTGACGAGTGTCCCCTTCTTCCAAAATAAAAATCATGATATGGAGTAATTAAGGACAAAATGCCCTTATTGTTGGAACACTCTCTTGAAAATTTTACCATGTCTTGCTCTATCTTGAATAAAATTTCTCTTTTGATCTTACTCGGGAATGGAAAAAACAAATCAGGTGATTATCCCGCAAGATGCACCATTCTCTTTAAGTTAAAATTATTTTCTTTACGAGGTGGTACAAATTTACCACTTTTTTTATTTCATCAAATGAGACATAAGGTACAATCAACTAAACTATAATCCCATCTTATCTCCTAAAAGAACTGCCATATATTTTTGACTTATTTCTTATTTTGGCACTTATATATTCTCAGATGAAAAAAATCACTTTTCTCTTATTTATTCTTCATATCTTATATGTCATTTTTCTATCTCCCTAACCAATCCATCGTCTTAAGCTTTTAAGAAGAGAAATTTTAGTTGCAATGTATAGATTATTACACTTCCTATGTGGTCCACTGGGAGTTGGACTATCTATAGTTTGCTTATGAGGGTTTTATCTAAAATCTCACGTTCTCTTGTAACAGAATCATCCAACAATGCACACCAGTTGGGCCTTATTTCTAGTTTTTCCCCAATCTTGTATTTGGTCTAAAATGTAGGACTAGTGCACTATCTTGCTACACATTGTTATAATTGTGAGATACAAAATGATTCACTCAACAAGCGTGTGCAGGGTCAATGCATGCTAGGTGGCACTAACCACACTCTTGGCTACGCCTTGTTGAACTTGAAGGTGAAGTCCAAGGTCCACCCCTATAAGAAAGAAAGGGATTGCAAATTATGATGCGTGAAAGAGTCGATTAATACCTTGCAAATTCTCCAAATCCTACACACCCCCTCGTTGACTCCAAAGACGAACCTATCTAGTCTCCTTCCTCCCTTGGTAATTTCACTATCCCTTCTGCCTACCTTCTCACCTTCACTAATTCCACTCATCTCCCCATTTACTCCACCATTAGGAACCTCAAGCATCCCCTCCGCATGACCTTCCTGGCTTGGAGAATTATCCACGATAGGCTCCCCGCAGAGGATCAAATTCAACAGAAGGGTATTTCCTTGGCTTCCAAGTGCTTCTGCTGTCCCAGCAACCCCAAGGGTGAAACCTTGCACCACCTCCTTCACTTCAGTGACATTTCCTCGAGCATCTCCTTGTGGACTTTCCATCGTGCATTCCTTCACCCTATCTCCCCTAATCGATTTCTCGACATCCTCAATGGGGCCTACCCTCATAAAGACTCTAAATCCATCAAAGGCTTGATCCTCTTCATTTGGTACCACACTCGGTGGGCCAGGAACAAATGCAGGAATGAGGGTTTGGCCTTTAGGGAGATTCCTCACTTTCTGGAGCTTAACTGGAGGAAGTTCAAAATGGCCTCTTAGTTCCTCCGCTTTCATCCCAATCGATTTATGCTCTCTTGGGTTCGCCCCTCTCCGGGGTGCAAGATTAACTTCTCTGTCTACTCCAATCCATTCTCCTGTATCACCTGGGTAGCTCGTGATGTGATGGGTAATTTCTCTACAGCTGCCGCGGCTAAAATTCTGGCCCCTAATTGCAACTTAGCTATTCTCAGCACCATTCTACACTTCCTTGATTTTTGGCCCCACAGAAGCATCCCTACTATCTTAGAGGTTGATTCTATGATGATTCACTTCTGGTGGAAAGGCAAGCTCAAAGTTCCCTGGAGGGCTCGGTGGCACTATAACCAAGCCGTTTCCCGCATGAACCACCACATGTCGTTGCATTACCCCCTGGTGTGAATAGCCTGGCAAACTTGATTGCCTCTTCGACAAAAGGGTCTTGAATTTTCATCAATCTGGACCATCTTGACCCAAGAGCTAAAGGTATTATTAGGCTAGACAAAATTCACTTCCCTTATGTTATTGGGTGACTTTTGGTGTGCCCTGCTCTCTTTTCTCTCTTGTTGCTGGTTTTTGTACTTGGCCATGAGTTGTGATCCTCTTTTTGTGTAGCTGGTAGGTTTTGACTTAGTCCCCCTGCCATTGTTTGCTGCCTCCGGGGAGAGGGAGATAAATAAAATCTACTCCCATTTTTATTTTAAAATAATAATAATAATATTTGAAATGACCCTTCCAAGGATCGTTGGAAGTTTTTCGGAAAGTTAGGGACGTAAACGTAAAATATTTTTGACCCTTTGGGTTGAGTGTGAGGGCGTTGCGGGATGAAGAGAGAATGGCAGGGAAATGTTCACAATTTTTCCCTCTCTCTCCTCTCCCTCACCACACTCACTCACACACACACACACACACTTCCCCTCATCTCCAAAACCCTAACCCCACCCCCACTTCTATTTAACCCACCACCCTCTCCATCTCCACTCCACCACCACCACTTCCACCACCTCCATCTCCTTCCCCTATTGTTGACGAGCTGCCAGCCCTCCCCGTCTCCTCGCAGCCACAAAGAGGAAGGAGGAGGGCGGAGCGCGGGTGATAGGGAGAGAGGGAGAGCGAGGGCATGGGAGAGAGGATGAAGCTCGGGGGGGGGGGGGCTTGGGTGCATGGTTGGAGGAGCACGAGCAAGAGAACTCGCGAATGCGTGGGGCACCCTTGCTGTGGGTGTAGCAGCGAGCGCTGGTGTCGCGAGGGGAGGAGCTGCGGTCGCGAGAGCTCGTGCGGGAGGAGATGAGGACGTATACGAGCGGGAGGAGCTCATGGAGGAGAGTTTCCCGACCTCCTGCAACTGCTAGAGCTGCTGCTGCCGTGCTGCAGGCGGAGGGGAGAAGAAAACGAGCGTCGCGAAGAGTTCTAGGTACTAGATTTTTCCAGTATCAGACGTC
The DNA here is from genome assembly GCA_037157565.1 of Thalassia testudinum. Classification (NCBI taxonomy): domain Eukaryota; kingdom Viridiplantae; phylum Streptophyta; class Magnoliopsida; order Alismatales; family Hydrocharitaceae; genus Thalassia; species Thalassia testudinum. The sequence continues at coordinate 2,312,642 of JAZHRO010000038.1, forward strand.
TGGAGCGGCAGCAGACATCTAGAGCTGAGGTTGGACATCTGACAACTCGGGGAGTGCCGAGGTAAGCGTCTTGGATGCGCATGCATGCACGTACGTTACATACGTAATGTTACGCTGTCAAGGATTTTAACATGCGAGCATGCACGTAGGTACAAGCCTTGGAAAGGTGCACAAGCATGCTCTTTGAGGTGCTTTAGGACATCTGGCCGCCTCCACCGACATCTGATAGACACTTCGAACGTTCGAGCGAGCTGATAGATGTCTGGAAAGATCCAGGACGACTGTGAAAGGGTTCTAGACGTCTGCCAGCAACACAGGGAAGCAAGGTGAGGTTTTGAGATCATTTAAGATGTCTGGGTCTAGTCCCAGACATCTGATTTTAGACAATATGTGCATTTTTGGGCCATTTAAAGCCCAAACAAAGTCGGATTTACGCAAATGAAATACCATTTTTTTCCGCTCGAGTTTCTCTATGTGTTAGTGTTGATTATATACTATTTTGAAATCTTCTGACATGACTTGGTCACTAGTATAGGTCTACAGCCTGTAGTGTGTTCGGGCCCGCAGAGACGACAAGACCTGCAGTTCCTGCCTCCATTCCTCTCGTGTTTCCCGGTAGAGTGGTTTACTTTAATATCAAGATTTAATCAACCAAAGTGCATGTTTAGAATAACTTAATTGAACCCTAGGGCAGAAGCGAATGAATATTGCTTGAGCTACACTATTTCCTTTGAGATGCATGTTAATCCAAATTACTAGCAAGTGTATTAGTTTATTGATGTGATGCTTCTCAGTTAGTAAAACACAAGCTTCCTGTTTTAAAAATGAAACTCGGGATGTGAATAGTGAGATCTGAATGTTAAGAAATGGAATGAAAGGAATACAAGTATGAACCCTATGGGGAATTAGGAGAAGAACTTCTGTATACGGAAAAGAACTTAGTAAGTAGACAGGGAGTGAGTTGGCTCTTGTGTACACAGTACCAAGGAGAACAACTGTCCCATAGAGTAGAGGGGAGCCTGCCGCCCTTGGGTTGAGACCCGGGGTGGATTTGGCTACTCTACGTTGACTCTTGTTTGGCCATCTTGTACGTGGTACTGAGGTGAGCTACTTGTGTAGGGAAGGAGCTAGCCACCCCACGGGACCCGGGGTTAGGACTAGCCACCCTACATCGACTCTTGTTAGGCCCATTGGGCAAATCGAGATAGTCAAACGAGGGTACACAGACTGTGGAGGGGCAAGACCCCTATTTTGCTCTAAGAAGGCAAGGCCCTGTGCTGTTCCGTGCTGTACCTTAGGCGTACCCGCTAGTGGAAACAACTGACCGCATGCTAGTGCAAAGTAGCTACCCGTGCGCTTATCGCACGTGCCGTAGTCACCGCTACGTCACGACTGTAACCTTGGGGTGTTTGACTAGATGTAGGACTACCACAGGGGACTCTCCTGGCCAGGAGAGCACCACATGTACATCCTACATCCCGGGAAAGATTGCAATCAAGATTGTTCCCTTAAGGAACAGACAAGATCAAGAGATGGCCGATTTAATAAGAGAACAAACAAATTAGAACTACTTAGTTGAGTTAAATAAAAATGAATAATTAATTAGTTGCTTGTCTTAATTGCATATAAATAGCTTAATTACCACTCTACTTAGCGTTAGCTGACTACAGAATCTATAACCTTACTGAGGTCAGGGAGCTGAGTAGCCAACACCTCGGTTGCAAAGGGAGCTAGGCCTAGTCGAGCCCAGTCATAGCTGTTATTGTTTTCTGTTCTAGCATTTTTTTGGCTGTAGTAGTGAGTATCTGTTATATGTAGTACTATTTCTGTTATATTTTCGCTTTATTTTTTCACTGTTGCAGTTGAGAAGGCCTATAATATTGTGAGACTGTTCGTTCTGTTTCATTTATGTCTCCTAATTATTTTCTGCTTAGTTACATTGCATGTGTGTTTGTGGAATATTTTTTTGCTTCTGGTTATTTCTCGTTGGACGACTAGGTCTTGGGATTAGTCGATGCGAGCCGGTGTCGGGTCCTGTAAGGATCTAGGATCAGGTCGTAACAATAATAATACCTTGTAGATTCAAATTCTTCCATTGCATGCTATAAGTACCAATTTCAAGCCACTCGAGAACACTAGTTGTGGATCATCTAGATGCTAATTTACTTGAGGGGTTAGGAAATTAGCGTTTAAAAAAGTAAAATTTGTATTAACTTTCATTTCTGTTTACTTGTAGGATAATATTAAGATCAGCTTTTATTTACTTGAATTAGTGTTAAGCAGTTGTGTTAACTCTTATGGTATTTACTTGGACTTATGTTAACAACAATTTTTACGGAATAAAGTTTGGGTGTAAATGAGTTATGAAGTTAACACCTGTTTAGCTAACACATCTTGGAACTGGTGTTAGCAAAACCAATGTTAAGGACCCTTAACTTGAGTTTTCACCATTCGGGTTAAATCCCCTTTTAGAGGGTTAACTTGTCAAGTAAACTAGCCCTAAATTGAGTTTCTCCCAAGAATGCACAAATTCAATAATTGATTCATGTAGCAGATTATCCAAACCACATCTAGTATCATTTATCCTCCTTTAATTTGATCCTCTATGTATTGTTGACTGTAAGAATGTTTGCAAGCAAAATGTCACTTATAATTTACAAAACCTAACTTGCAAGTTATAAAGCTAACTTGTAATTTCTAGAGCGATGATTTTATAAATTCTTCATTAAGATGTCCATCAAAGCAATTCCTCTTTTTCAAAGGAATTTTAGATGCATCATATTAAAAAAATAGACTTTCAATCACTGTGGTTGGATTTGTTATTTAAAAACCTATATGTATTCAAATAAGTTATTTGAGTCTAATACTTACTAAATAACATCTATATACATATATAGATACACATGTTTGTATATATCGATCTATGTGAAAGTGATTGGTCGTATCGACCCTTTTGCAAACGTCACGGAAGCATGAAAATCAGACATTTTAAAAGTTTCAAATAGAAAATGGGATCGATGCCAAAAGCCAACCAAGAAACAGAAGTGAAATAAAATATCCTAAACCAGAACCAAATGGGAGGAACTGTTTTCCTCTCATTCCAGGATCCCAAGAGTATAAGTGATTATCCATTTTCCACCTTTTCCGGGATTCCAAGAGTATAAGTGATTATCCCTTGCAGGTGGTGTTGCACAGTACCGCACGTGTGGTGCCTCCTCAAATAAATCTTGACAATTCCCTTCCCCTTCTATGCGACAAGCAGATGAGACCCTTGTGTCGTGGATAGTCAATCCTGAATAGAGATCCACAAGCACTTCGCAATCCTGGAGCACCCTTTCACTAAAATCCTTGAATCAACACCAAGAGATTCTTAAAAAGGATCAAGAGTGCAATGATACTAGTTGGTCAACAAAAAATATTTTCAATTGACTAGCTGGAGAAGGGAATTGGCGTGGTCCAAGACTTGCTCTTAATGCTTCCTAGTTCGAGCAAATGGTCAATCGATGAGATGCCTGGTCGACTTGCTACAATGTAGGGTTTGGAACTAGTGGGTGTTCTTGGCGAAATTTATTTAGGATTTGATTAATGGCCTTAGGGTTACATGAGAGATATTTATAGGATTTTCAGGGCTAAACTAAAGTAGATGGTGGCCCGTGGATCCCCATATAAGGGTAAGGATCAATTCTTAATTTAGCGATTTTACAAAATAATGCCATGACAACTTTTGTTTTGTTTTTTATCTAGTCCACAAAAAAACCTAATTGCAATTCAACACTTAGATTCTTTACCTAATCACATTAGGTATAATAAAATATCAAATTATTTGTAATTCACCTCTTTAAATCACAGTCGATCACTTTATCAAGTAGAATAACATCTAAATCATTATTAATTTCAACACGCTAATAATAAAGTTTTAGATTTCACGGAAAAATTGACACCACGCCTCCTCAAGTATGGCAAATATTCATATATTCTTCACACTTGGAAGAAAATATTATCCTAAGATATAATCCCATTAGACAGCTCTCAATCCTCAATGGTTAATATTATTCATGATATCTCTATATCATTGAGAGGAGAATAAAGATTAGAACATTTTTAAAAGGTCTATCTTCTCCTTTTACCTTAGATCTAATCAGGACCCTTTGACCACATGTAGAATTCATCATTCGTAATATATACAGAGTAAGCTTATGCTTCCAGTCTATCGTACACACCTATCTAATAGATTTATGCGATTCTTTTAAGAGATTATGTGCCTCCTATCTGTTCTTACATACACCAGCTTTCCAATATCAGCACAAAGGTGGGTACACTAACATAATGGTCCACCAAATGAATGTGTTCATAAATAGAGATACATATCTATCTTAGATCTAAGGATACACCTTCTCCATGACAAGATCGGAGAAAGACTTATGCTATCTCCTATATCATCAGGTTAACTCTTTAACTCGACCCGCGTAACAGTTCTCGAATTTCCATTTAAGAACGTTAATCAGACAACCTTTAAAGAAGGTTGCCATCCACACTCATATCAGAAACATGTGGTTGAATCAAATGATTTTTTGATATACTATCGAATCTTATAAATCATTTAGATTTCCAAATTAACACACATCTAGTGATTCAATTTGACCAAATACATAACTCTAATTGTGCTACAAGACCCAAGTCATTTAACTACAAAATAATCAAATTCTTTTATATATGTAATCCTCTCAGAACAAACAAAAGCCAACACTATATATGTACATACGCAAGCCTATTTATAATTTTATTAAATTAGAATCCTTATTATCCCGAGCAAAGGTCAACGGGCTTGACTCACTTCACATTTATCGGACTCAAACTTTGATTTGGGCTCAACTCATAAAACAATTGTGTTGACCTAAGTCAAGCCAATCAAATCAAAGCTAAGTTGAGCCCATCGAGATTGAGTTTTTTTTTTTATGGTTCTATGTGACAGCTATTTGGGTGAAGGTCAATATTTAGCAAGAATCTTAGATTCTTGAAAAGGCTTATTTAAAAGCCCCACCAGATTCTACTTCCGGCATTTCTCTATTTGGAAAACTCAGGTTGTATGAATACGATATTACAAACTAAGTTTGGGTGAAATGTTATTTTCTATGTAAGGGTCCCAACCTATGTGATCGTGACCCAACTCTAAATTTGTGGCCTTTTAATTCTCAATTTTAACGACGTTTGACATTCTTTTATTGACGTTTGACGGGTTTCTACCCCCACCGTTGTGTCACATTCTTTTCAACGATACTTAACTATTCGCCGGAAAATTTTCATTTCTTTCCTTTTTCTCATTTTTCTTTTTCATCCCCATCTCCTTGAAACCCAACGCCCATGTGCCGAAGGGGAGATACCCTACATTTTCAATGCAGACCACGTTGGATCCACAATTTCTAACCCAACATTTTCTACCGCCAACTCTTTTTATTTGTAAGTTTTAATATAAAAATTATTATAATCACTTTCATTATAACAATTATTCCAAGAACCTACTAAGGTGGAACTTCATCTCATTGGCCACATGACCCACATGAAGGTCAAGGGTTGGGTACTAGTTATCTTCCAAAGGTGAGTTTACCACCAATTACCTCTTAATGTAGGCTTGTCAATCGACCTATTTAATGTAGGCCAGCAATTCCATTGAAAGAACTATACTCGTAGGATATTTAAGTTGAACCCTACAGCTCTAAAACGGTACGTATTTGATTACAATTTTTGCGAGATTATACCTGCAACTCACAAGTTTTATATATAGGGTATCTATGCCAATGATCAAGATCTAACTTTGAAGATAAAGTTTCGCTCTCCAATATACATATATATATTTGGATGGTACGTACATACACAAAATCAACGATCATCATTTATTTGTCATGGTAATAGAAGAGATTCAAACAAATGGAACAAAGTAATAACATGCTCAATTAATTTAATGCATTTCTCAATATAATGAATCAAGTCAAAATAGATAAAAATATTAATCTAGCATCCATCTATTGGATTTAGGACTAGAGTTTGCGTCTGGGTTCTCGAATCAATGGCCATCTCCAAAGGTGGGAACAGAAGGCCTACTCTCTTCTGGGATGCCTGCAACATCGATAGCTCCATGACCTGCTCCAGGACTGGAACCCTCTGGCTTCATTCCTCTAACAATGCCAGCATCATCCATTAATCTATGGCCGATGCCAGGACTTGGGCCAACAGGCTTCATTCCTCCGAGAATGCTTGCATCAATGACTCCATGGCCTGCTCCAGAACTGAAACCCTTCGGCTTCATTCCTCTAACAATGCCAGCATCATCCATTAATCTGTGTTGTATGCTAGGACTTGGGCCAGTAGGCTTCATTCCTCCAAGAATGCCTGAAGCATTGATGACTCCATGTCCCGCTCCAGGACTTGGGCCTTCTGGCTTCATTCCTCTAATAATATCAGCATCATCCATTAATCTGTGTCCTATGCCAGGACTTGGGCCAGCAGTCTTGATTCCTCCAAAGATGCTCAAAGCATCGATGACTCCATGTCCCGCTCATGGACCTGGGCCTTCTAGCTTCCTTTCTCCGAGAATATTAACGCCTACGACGTCCGTGAGCCCTTCACCATCTTCCACGATGGAGGGCTTGAGAGTACCCCAATGAGCACCCAACCTTCTTACTGCCATCACGGAAACAACTAATTCACTGCCTACCAAGAAAAGCACCATAAGCTCAAGAAGAAAGCTTCCCATCTCTCTCTCTCTCTCTCTCTCTCTCTCTCTCTTACCTTCTCTCTCTAATGCTAGTGTTGCCCTGAAGTGGCTTGGATCTCAAGTATTAATAAGTTCGCTTAATTTGGATAACTATCGAGCTTCGCCCCCTACAATATATATAGCTTCTCATCGTCTGCAGTTGTGGAAGATCGTTGTTGGCAGGCGCTTGAACTGTATGGCGGAATCCAAAATGGAATCCGACCCTCACCTTTTAATAAAATTAAAACGTGATGCCGCAGGAAACATCCAGGAGAGACATTAATAGACGATGGACTTTCGTTTGAGACACCAATTGGCATCCAATTCGGCCATCTCATGATGTGAAGGCTCTTTTTGGTGGTGGGTCCCAAGAGGATTTTTCAGTTGTGGGATTTTTATCCAAAATTTTTTAATCACTTTAACACATACTTCTACGTAATTAATTTTAATTATTTCAATAAAAATTTAATAATTTTTACTTTTACATTTATTATTAAAAAGATATCTACTGCGACATTTACTTTCCTTTTAATATGAAATAAATATATATTAACATTTTTTACTCACAATTATTCTATTAAATAAAAATTCACCGACATCATATCATGTAACGAATGTGTGCCCCAGACGTCTTTTAAGACGTCTGGGAGGTGGCTCAGACGTCGTACCAGACGTCTGGGATCACAACCAGACGTCTGATAAGACGTCTGGAATCGTTTCCAGACGTCTGGAAATCCGTTATTTTCGACACACACGAGTCGCCTGCGCGCCTGAGCGCGCAGACCGCATATTCCCTCTTTTTCTCTCTGCGGCTGCAGGCGGCCTGCCACCTTCTCTCTCCTCCTCGCGCGGCCTTAAAAGGGCCACGCCTCCCCTCCCGCCTCCACCGTCTCCTTCTTCTTCTCCTTCCTGTGCGCGAGAGCGAGCGGACGCGAGGGCGGCAGTGGCGGCCGCAGTGAGCGCGGAGGTGCGGCGTGCGAGGGCGGAGCTCTGCCGTGAGGGCGAGCTCGCCGGAGCGGCTTGGCCGGCCGGCGGAGGGCGCAGGGGGCGCGGAGCGACGCGGAGAGGGACCTGCTGCGGTCTGAGCAGCAGGAGCGCGAGGTGCGACGCGGGCGGCGTCGCGAGCGGAGGCCGAGCAGGGTCCTGATTCTGGAAAAATTTCCAGAATCAGACGTCTGGATTGGTAGCCAGACGGCAAGGTCGACGTCTGTAAGATCATACAGACGTCTGAAAGGTGAGTTTCCGCCTTCTTCTTCCTTCTTGTCGACTGACCGTACTGAGGGAGGGGGTTGGCTGTGCGCAGGTTCGTTGATTCGCCATCCTTTGCGAATCAGACGTCTGGAAGTTGTACCAGACGGCGGGAGTGACCTCCCGACGTCCGGAGGGACCATCGGACGTCTGGGATCTAGGGCAGACGTCCCCGCAGACTTCTGGACGTCTGGGAAACCACGCTGAACAGGTAATTCTCTGATCCACTTTTTAAGACGTCTGGAAGGAGTTCCAGACGTCTGATTTTGCACAGTATCGTCTTTTTCGACCCGTTTAGGGCCAGTTCGGGCTCCGTTTTCCGCGATTCGAGTTGCGTTCTTTTCAGAAGTAATTCCTCTACCCGTCTACAGTAGCTATACACTGTTTTGAGACACTCCTTGTGTTTGATCCTTGTGATAGGACCTCGTTCGGTTGCAGTCTTGAGAGTCGCGGAGGCACGCGGGATTCCCGATCACGCCCCCATTACTCCCGTTGTACCTGGTAGAGTGGCTTAAGTTTATTAATAAAATCTGTTAAAGTATGGAACCATAACTAGAAGCTAGGACATTGCATGAATCCTAGGAATGAGAAATGTATGGAATGATAGCTCCTAGGTGATGCATGAATCCTAGGGCTGGAAAACTAGTTGTATGCTAGATCCTAGGATGTGACATGAACCCTAGGATGGAAGAACTAGTGGAATGTATAATACTGCAGTCTTGGAAAAAAATGGAAAGGAATATAAAGCTGCATGTAATTTGAATTAATAGCTGTCTGTTATGAATAAAGAAACATGATTGAGATCATGGATTTTGTGAACGTGAATCTGGAAAGTGAAACATATGATGTTCTGAGATAAAGAGCTGGAACCCTACGGGGAATTAGGAGTGGAACTCCTGGAAAGAAAAAGGAATGGAAACTGAGATGTAGTTTGTACTGTCTCTTGGGTACGCAGTACCAAGGGAAGTACCTGTACCTGTTTAGTGCAGAGTGGGGCCAGCCGCCCCAGGGACCCGGGGTTAGGATTGGCCGCTCTGTACCGACTTGTTGGCCCTCGTGTACGTAGTACCGAGGAGAGCTAGTAGTGTTAGGAGAGTACTAGCTACCCCACGGGCCTCGGGGTTCTGCTAGCCTCCTTCACCGACTTGTTAGGCCCACTAGGGCAAACCAGGGTAGTCAGGCGAGGGTGCGCGGACTGTGGAGGGGCAAGGCCCCGGTTTGGTTACTGTGGAGGGGTTGGACCCCGTGTTACTGAGAGGGCTCTGCCCTGTACTTGTTCCGTGCTGTGCTTTGGGCGCACCCGTTAACGGAAACGACTGACCGCGTGCCAGTACGGGTTAGCTACCTGTGCGTTTATCGCGCGTGCCGTAGTCACCGTTACGTCTGTCAGTGACCTTGGGGTGGTTGACTGAGGGTAGGATCACCACGGGGGACTCTCCCGGCCAGGAGAGCACCACGTGCTACTTCTACTTTTTGGAAAAGACTGCAATCAAGATCGTTCCCACGAGGAACACTCGAGATCAAGTAAAAGATCTGAGGAATAAATGAAATAGTGAGAAAAATTGAAAGATGTGAATAAAGGAAGTAATAGAACATAACAGCTACTGTACACTCTACTGTTGCCTTTAGTTAGTCTGCCACTCTACTCAGCGTTTTGCTGACGTGTTACACTCGTTACCTTTTTCAGGACCAGGTGTTGAGCAGCCAGGGTAGGCGGCTGCAGAGGACGCTGGGCCGAGTAGGGTCCAGTAGAGTCACCACAGCCTTTTGTACCTCTTTTGTTTCTGTTCTAGTGAGTAGTTTTTGTTTCCGCTGTACCTTCTTTACCTGCAGTTCTTGTTATATGATAAATGTTGTTTTACTGTTGTGGTGGTACCTACTGTAGTAGTTCTTTCCTTACTGCTGTACTTTCTTACTGTTAGTTATATTCATGCTGAATGTGGTTTATTTTACTGTCTTTTGGTTACTTCCTCGTTGGACGACTAGGTCTTGGGATTAGTCGAGTCGGTCCGGTTCTCGTGTCTCGTAGGGACTCGGGAATCGGGTCGTTACATATCATTACATCAATTATTTTATTCTCTACTTCATTCTTCCCTTATTTTACCATCTAAATAAATATTTATCTTTACATAATTCATTTTTGCTTATTCCTATAATATTTTACCTTGACTCCAGAGGAGCATGAAGAGAGCAATACGTGCTTACATGAAGCCAAGCAATTGGTCAAGTAGGCCCATATTTTGAAGCCTTAGTTCAGAGTAGGGATGCATGTCTATTCTCCAACGAAGAACCAACATGACCTGACTTGATTTGGATTGGTAAAATCCGCTCCATTTAATATTTAGGCAAGTTCGGGTTTTTGGATGCAAATCCAATCAGGTTTGAGTTTGGGTGTGGGAAAAGATTCCTTTAAACCCGTATACTCGATATAGATATATTATATATACAAGACTCTAAAAATTTCAAATGTTCTACGATTGCATAGGCTTCTAACTCTAGAAATTCCAAACATTCAATGACTCCCAAATTCCCGCATTGGGCAACTCATGTGACTATGCAGCTTGAAAGTAGTCATGAACTCACGTCTCTCAAACTTCCAATTTTCCAAATTGCATCTCAACATCAAATTTCATCTCAAGTAGCATTGTAGCATGATGTTTTCCATCCTCTCCTGTATCTTCCATAGCATCCAAATTCCATCTCAAATCTTAACGTCATAACTTACTCTCCTCTCTCATGTGATTATCTCAAACACAAGATTGTAGCATCACCCTAAATTCCATCTCAACGTCAGGAAAGAACTCCTCCACCATCTCATGTGATTACTTTTTATTATAAAACATAAAATATGTTTAGAATATTAATTTTTTTTCCTTGTAATATTTTTGTTTGTTTTACATATCCTTAGAAAAATGATTTTGCTAAAGAAATTTTGATATTGGAATATGCATTTTTTACATAAAGTATTTTAAAATGATAGTGTAATATATAGGCCAACATATTAATGGATACTTGTTAATTAAATGAGTATCTATTAATTTAGTAGGTATGAGATAGATTTTCCCTAATTATATTTGAAGTGGATATAAAAAATAAATTTGTAAATGAGAATAACTTGGTAGTAATAAAATCCCATCGGTTGACATCCGATAGTTCAGCTGAAATTCCCTATTTTTCTTTTGATTAAGATTTTATGTTGGGCCCGACATTTCAACTTCATGGAGCATTTTATAAACATCCGTAATTTTGCCTCGCTGGATGATCAACACAAATATGCTATTTCTTAATTTTAGCTTAAGACAACGCTTGATCCCCTGGTCAAAGACTTTGATGAGTGTCCCTTCTTCCAAAATAAAAATCGTGATCTGGAGTAATTAATGGCAAAATGCCCTTATTGTCAAAACCCCCTCTTGAGAACTTTACTACGTCTTGCTCTATCTTGAATAAAATTCCTCTCCTGGTCTTACCTGGGAATGGAAGAAACCAACCAGGTGGTTTCCCCGAAAGATGCACCTTTCCCTTTAATTAAAATTATTTTCTTTATGAGGTGGTACAAATTTACCGCACAGCGTCTTAAGCTTTTGAGAAGGGAAATTTTAATTGTAATGTATAGATTATTACACTTCCTATGTGATCCATTAGGAGTTGGACAATATCAGTAGTTTGCTTATGAGGATTTTATCTAAAATCTCATGCTCTCTCATAACATAATCATCCAATAATGTACATCAGTTGAGTCCTATTTCTACTTTTTTCCCGATCTTATCTTTGCCCTCAAATGTAGAACTAATGCACTACTATTTAAGCAAATTCGTCTTTGTTTATGGATTGCGATATAGTATAGGACAAAAATCACTCAAATCATTTAAATTTGTAACTCAGATTTAGAAAGAAGAGTCTGAGGTCGATCACAGGAGTCAAATAATGGCAATTTAATTTCACCAATTACAAGAAATATAAGCAATTATAATCAAAACTTTATTTAAAATAACTCAGAAGGATATATAAATGAAATTCAGAATTACAGTGTAAAAAGAATGTATTAAAATGGTGATTTGAATCGCCAATTAATCCTTTTGAAGTTAAGCTCAAGTATCTCAAATGTTTAAACAGTAATTATCAACCAATATTCCACGTCAACCAACTCAAATGAATCAACAACAGCTTTTAGAACCAACAAACATCAGACGAAGGCACAAGGCTTTAGATACCTTAAGTGCTCAAGGCTCAGTGTGAACAGAACAGAGGCAAAGGAGTCTTCTCTTCTTCCTTCGTGCCTTAGAGAAAGGCAACCACAACACCACAACACAGAGGCAAAGGCCTCTCAGAATCGCTAAGTGTAGAGAGCATTCTGAAGCAGGTAGCGAGGGTGTGAAACAGATCAGTGGGAGGCGCAAAGTTGAGTGAGGATGGTTGCGAACGATGGAGATGCGGAGATGGCACCGACTATGATTGGCCGGTGCCGAAGATGAAGGTGGCACTGAGAGGTAAACGACAACACTTTGAAGGGGTAGAGAACCCCTTGCAAATATGGTGAGGTGCGGAGGAACTTGGGGAGGATGAACCTGCTGCCTATAGCTTGTGGCAGCAAACGAGGAGACCGAAGGAAGGGGGTCGCCGGAGGAGATTTGGAGCCGACCATAGGTAGAGAAGAAGAGGGTTTCTTGGGCCAAAAACTCGCTAAGGAGTTTGGCTTGACGAGGGCGATCCTTTATAAAGCTTTAGGCACGCTTCCAAGCTTGGAAATAAGCTTGCGAAGCTCAGATTTTCAGGGAGAAGATTCTTGAAATCAAAGGGTTCACACGAGCAATATGGAGAGATTTGGAGTTGGAATTTACGTTTGGTCGATTAGGGATCTCCTCAAGATCATCCCTTCCAATTTTGGAAGGGATTGGCCAAGCAATCAGGGAGGAATCCCTAATTGAGAGCTCGAGTGCATGCGGTCACACTTGCCATGGTGGTAGGGATCCAATTGCGAAAAAGATGATAAAGTTGGGGGGTTGTTCGCAAGGATTTTTGAAAGTCAGGGGTGTATGTGAGAGAGAAAGAGCTTGAATGGACCAAATTGTAAACTAAGTTAAAATGATCTCTGATTGAGCTCAAATTTTTGTGCAAATCTAATTTGGACCCAAAGAATCTAGTGGTGAAGTTAGATTTCAGTTTTAACCAAGTTTGATTCGGTAATTTGTGTAAAAAATTTAAATCAGGGTTATTTTCTATCTAAGACTCTGTTTTAGGTCAAAGATTAGTAGGTCTGAGACTTTGTTTTAGGTCTAAGACAATTGCAGGGGAATTTAAGATTACTAGAAAGATATAATCATTTGGTCCCAGAATCAGTGATCCACAAATGCTTACCAGCTGATGATGCAGCTCTATTCCAAAGAGTCTTTCTAATTTGGAATATGAAATAGGGTCAGGTGGATGAAGTTGAAGATGCAGAGCCTGTTCGTTAATCCAGTTCCATAGATCAAGAAGAGGTGGTAGAGGGTTTGGATCGAGATCATGATTGAGATTTAGATCTAGTTCCGAATCAAAATCATAAGGATCTACATAATGGTAGTTGGTATCAAAAATCATGAGTTCTCCAGGCTCTGAGTCATATGAAGATAGGGGTAAAGTTGTGTGGAATTCATCAAAATCTTCAACAGAAATTTCCTCTTCCTCATCCGAAGTCACTTCTTCTGAGTCAAGCCATCCATTTGAACCAATTGGCTTATAAGTTCTTCCCCAGTCCATTATGTGTTGAACTTCTTCTTCTGGGGTTACTTCCTGGTTCATGTCCTTAGATTGTCCATTTTCTTGAACTCCCTCAGAATTCAAAAGTTCTTGAATTTCAGGGTAGATGTATTGAGGATTCTTTTTATTATCATCTAATTCATCATAAGTTACTCCCAGGAGTTTCTCAATCTCACTAATGTCCTATTCAATTTGATTATTCATGGGAGATGGTAGATCAGAATTATCCTCAAGTACATCCCCTTCTTTCCCTTCGTGCTGGTCTTGAGCTTTGGCAGGATTTGGATCATCTTTAGTATGGATTGCCAACACTTGTTCAATTGTTCCTACAACCTCAATGGAAGGTCCCTGGATGAATCCATCTAATTCACATGAAATTAAGGGGATCCCTGGATCTTTCTTTTTAGGAAGGAGCATGTTTAGGATGATGGCACTGGCTTGTTCAGAAATCACTACACTTTTTGATGATTTGGCTTGGCGTTTCAGTGTGCATATTTCCTTCAGAAATTTCGCACAGGCCGGGTGTTTATCCCGGTGAAATTGAGTTTAAATGAAGCATTGTAATATAGTCAAAATCGCTTTGAAAACAAATATATTTTTATTACTCGAAAAGATTCCGAGGTCGAACACAGGGAGCAAATGGAATTCACACACTAATATCAACAAATAATGTAATTTGAACACAAAGTATTACTCAATAAACTAATTTGCAATGTCGAGCATATGAGTATATGAAGAGAAAAGAATTTTAGACAAAATAATGATGATTTGAATCACCAATTATTAGTCTAATACATAGAATAATTACTCAAATTTACTAAAGGAGGGAGTATGAGATCAAACATCTGATTTTGCAATCAGACGTCTTAAATGACGTTTGCTACAGTACCCCTTTTGTTTTTCTTTGTCTGCATGCCTCTTCCTTCTTTCTTTCTCTGATTCTTCCTTTCTTCTTCTTCTTCTTCTCTCTCTCTGCTTTGCTCCTTCTTCTTCTATTCTTCTCAGGCCTTCAGCTCAGGCCTTCACTTCTTCTTCTTCCTTAGGCCTTCACCTATTCTTCTTTTCTTCTTTTGCTTTTAACCCTACGATACTCCTCTTCTTCTTCTTCACTTCTTCTCTTCTTCCTCAAGCTTTCTTCTTCTCTGGCCTTTCTGCCTTCTAAATCCGGCTAAGTGTCGAAGCCAAACTTCTCAGGGCAAAAACCCCCCTTCCCCCGCATAACTCACCTCTCTTCTCTTTCTCTCTTAGGTCACGCTTTCTCAGAGCCACAGGGTATCCGGGTTATCGGGTCAGGCGCGTCCCTGGGTCCAGGCTCACCGGCGTGCAGTGGTGAGTGAGGAGTGCAGGTCAAGCGGGTTATCGGGTCGGCCAGGTCCGCAGGGGAATGTCACGGATGAGACCAGTGAAGGTGTAGGAGGATCGCACCCTCAGTGATTGGAGGCAAACAACCCCATTCACTTTTGGGTATTATGCGGCTACAGGTGACTCTTCATATCCGAGGTGGGACTAAATGTCCCACCTTTCTTCCGCGCAGCGCAGCAGCAAGGCACTTGGTCAAATTGACGGGGCTGCCGCTACTAATGCCCTTGCGTGAGGGCTTGGACTTCTGCAGGCCTCAATTCCACACGGCCTAGAGCTATCCCCTTGAGCGGAAACACCCTGGAGCAGCTTGAAGCTTGCTCGAAGCACGGAGTCAATGGTGGATTTTGGCCTGTTACCTGAAATCAAGAAAAAGGGGCCTTATGGCCGCGTCAGAAGGTTTAGCAGGATCGCCGTGGCACGGCGAATGTGTCTATGGCAGTGGCGTGGAGCGCGAGTGGCTATGGTGGCCGAACGGATGCGGTTATGGCCGGTGAGAGTGGGTTTGTTCGGAAAGGTGTTTGGGTGGATGATGGAGCGAATGGAGTGAGCAGAAATGAGCGGGAAGGTGCAGTGGAGGTTGTAAGCTTGCCGGCGAGGTGCATGGAGGTGCGTAACGGTGGGAACACCTCATCGGAGGAGTCACCGGAGATGGAGGAGATGAAGGTGTTTAGTATCGTCGGTGGTCAGGTTTGGGAAATAGAGGAGAAGAACGTAGGAGAGATAGGGAACCTAAGAGTCTACTCTAAGGACGAAAAGGGGAAGGGATTTCCACGTCGGTGTGGTTGCCAGACGTGGGGAAGACTATTACAACCCGGTTCTCGAATCCCTACAGGACCCGAGACCGGCTCGCCTCGACTAATCCCATGACCTAGTCGTCCAACAAGAAATAACCAAAAGCAGGAAAGTAAACCACATTCACACATGCAATATAACTAAGTAGAAGAAAAGTACGAAGTAGTAAATAAAGTAGAACAACTGTCTCAAAACAGTACATGCCACCACAACCACAACAGAAAATATAAGGAACAGAAAGTAACAGGAATAGTAAACTATGTGTCCATTACTCACTACGACAATAGGAAAGCGAAAGAGCTGAAAGATGACTACGGTTGGGCTCGGCTGGGCCCAACACCCCCTGCAGCTGGAAATTCGGGCTGCTCAACTCCTAGTCTTGAACAGTGTTATGAAAAGATAGAGTCAGTGAACGCTGAGTAGAGTGGTGTTTACATTATTTAAGTACAAGTACAATAAAAACAACAACAGGTTTATTTCTCATTTCTATTTATCTCATTTATGTGTTTCTGTTTCATCTAGTTCTCAAGTATCCAGGTATTTCTTGATATTACATGTTCCTCGTGGGAACGATCTTGATTGCAGTTGTTGACGTGAAACTCGATCGTGTTTTAACGGTTAATTACGTCGTAGTATAGGTGATCAAGCGTCGTCAACAAATAAAAGTTTTATTACTCGAAAACCTAAGTATCTGAGGTCGAACACAGGGAGCAATTGGAATTTACTACTAATCTCAAGAATGTAATTGAACACTTTAATTACTCAAAACGTTAATTCAAATATAAATGCATGAGTTTGAAAAGTAATTGAGGCAAAAAGAAAGAATTGGACGTCTGATCATGGGATCAGACGTCTTAAAAGATGTTTCCCTTCTCTTATTTTTCTTCTTCTGATTTCCTTCCTTTCTTCTTCTTTGTGCTTCTTCTTTCTCTACAGTGCCTTGCTTTTTTTCTTATTTTCTTCTGCCTTGCTTCTTTCTTCTCCTGCAGTATCTTTCTCTCTACGGGTCTTCTTCTTCTGCTTCCTTGGTTCTGTTTGCCTTCAGTTCCTCTTCTTCTTCTTTTTCTTCTTCAGTTCTTCTACTCTTTTTCCTTCGCCTCTTCCTTCTCTTTTTCCTCTGCAATGGCTTTCCTTACTTCTTCTTCATTTCTGTTTCCCTTGGCGTTTCTTCTTCTTTTCTGTCTTGCCTTTCTTCTTCTTTAGCAGAGCATCCTTCCTTCTCTCTTCCTCTGCTTGCAGCGGCCAAGTGTTGGCTTCACTTCTTCCTTCTTCCTTCCTTCCCTGCACAACCACAGCAAAGCAAAACCTAACCTTCTACCCACACCCGCGTGTCTCTCTCTCTCTGTAAACCACTCACAGGACGCTCTCCCAGAGCCGGGTAAAAGGGTCGGATCGTGCACCCGTGACCAGGCGCACCGGCGAGAGGGTGGTGCGCGAGGTGTTCTTAGGATAGGGTCGGGTCGGGTCGCGCCAGATCCGTGCGGTGAAATCGCGGACGAGGCGCAGTGAGATAGGTGAGGGACCTCACCCCAAGTGCGTTCGGAGGCAACCGGCTTATTTGATAAAATCAATATAAAGGATATCAGCGCGTCGTGAATTATCGATGTGGGACTAAAGGTTGCTGCCTTCTCTCGCGCGTGCTCGAAGAAGTCTATCATTCAATTGCCACAGTTGTGGACTTCGCAGTGCCTCTTGCTGGTGCTGAAGTCTTCGTAATGCTTCCCCGAGTCAGCTGCTCCTGGAGTCTTGCGGTCCTGAGGCCTGGAGCAAGCGTGGAGCTTCCTCGAGTTGCCGTCAATGGCGGCCAGGGCGTGGAACCTGTCAAACACGAAAAGAGCCTCGTGGCCTAACCAGATCACCGAGGAACCTTTGCCATGTCACGGCGAAGGTGAAGAGCTAGGTGACAGGCCGCGGGGCGGCCTAGGCGTGCGTGCCTAGGTCGCCCTGTGGCCGGATGGATGGGTGAGTTCGGGGGACTGTTGTGGAGGCTTATAGGGACTGTGGATGGGCGGAGGTTACTCAGTGAGATGAGGCAGAGGTTATACGATGGTTGGCAAGGCATGTGGGGCTGTGGAGTGACGGGAGCGTCTCGCCGGAGGGTGGTCGGAGATGAGGAAGGTGATGGTGAACAGCGGCGGTCGAGGGGTTTTTGATGAAATAGAATGAGGGAGATGAAAGAGGGGATAGAGGAGAATAGTTTTGACCTAACTAAAGGGACGAAGGGGACGAGGAGGCGGACGGCAGTACCTGCTGTCGTCGGAGAAGAAGGTGCGCAGTGGGGGAAGACGGCGGCGATGACGGGGCTAGGGCAACGTGCGCGGGTGTTGCGCGACGCGGAGGAGGATGAGGAAGACGACTCTGCCACTGGTTTTGTGGCAGAGCGAAGAGGAAGGGGAGGGGGGCTCGCCGGAGCTCGCTGGACACCTTGGCCGGAGAAGGAGATGAATTTGAGCTGGAATCTCGGCCAAGTCAAGCTGCGGAGGTTCGGCCGGAGTTAGGGTTTAATTTATAGGTGTTGGCCGTGCTTCTGGTGCGTGGAGGGCACGCCTTCTGTCACCAACGTCTCGCCGAAGATGGAAGGTGGTTAGCTACCCAAAGGTGCAAATCTGGGATCATGGTCGGGCTCAGATGGAAGGGGATTCCTCAGAGAATCTCCCTTTCAATTCTGGGAGAGGATCTCTGAGGGATCAGAGAGTATTCCCTCTCTAATCCTCACCGGAGTAGGATCTCTCCCCAATAATGGCGGAGGGACCTGATTGTAAGATTGGCGAAGAAGCTAGGGGGGTCTATGTGATGGTTTTCAAAAGATAAGGACCAAAATGTGATTGGGTGTACTAAA
This sequence comes from Thalassia testudinum, assembly GCA_037157565.1. Taxonomy (NCBI): domain Eukaryota; kingdom Viridiplantae; phylum Streptophyta; class Magnoliopsida; order Alismatales; family Hydrocharitaceae; genus Thalassia; species Thalassia testudinum. Next base: position 2,331,370 of record JAZHRO010000038.1, read on the forward strand.
TTGCAAAGTAGGTCAAGATGACCTCCCCTTAAGTCCAAATTTTTGTACAAACCTAATTTGGACCTAAGGAATCCAATGGTGAAGTTGGATTTTAGGTTTGACCACGTTTGACTGGACATTTTGCGTAAGAACCAAAATTAAGTCAATTGATGAGCTAGGAACCTAATCTAGGTCAAACTAGGTTTCAAAGGCCAAATTGAATGTTATAAACCCTAGGGGATATTTTTCCATGAATTTTGGAGGGTTTACTTGATTTTATCCTGATCGAAACCTTGTTGAATTAAGTGGGTCTCTTTTAGAGTTACCAAATATAATTTAATTCCTGGATTGCACATGAACCCATTTCTGATTGATTTAACCCACTTTTTATCTCATTTAGACCATTTGACCTATGCTATGTCTCTGAGAAATCCCGTTTGTGTACTGCAATGGTAAAATTGCAGTTTTAACCTTTATTTCATGTTTTCTTCTCAGGACATTATTCCTCCAATTAAGCCCTCTTCTAGGTTATGTAGGGGCTTTTATTCTCTTTATTAGGTCAAAATGAGCTAGTTATGGCTCATGATGAGGCTCTCATCAGCAGTCTTTTCCGCAGAATAGAAGGTACACATGGTGTTCTCCTGGCCAGGAGAGTCCCCCATGATAGTCCTACACTTAGTCAACCACCCCCAGGTCACTGTCGAGACGTAGCGGTGACTACAACACGCGTGATAAGCGCACGGGTAGCTACCCCACACTGGCACACGGTCAGTCGTTTCCGCTAGCGGGTAAGCACAAAGTAGCACGGAACAACACAGGGCCTTGCCCTCTCAGAAGAGGGGTCTCGCCCCTCCACAGTCGCGTATCCTCGTCTGACTACCTTGGTTAGCCCAGTGGGTCTAACAAAGTTGTTGTAGGGTGGCTAGCTTGACCCCGAGCCCCGTGGAGTGGCTAGCTCCCTCCCGACACTAGTAGTACGCCTTGGTACCATGTACACGAGGGCCTACAAGAGTCGGTGTAGAGTGGTCAATCCTACCCCCGAGTCTCGACCCAAGAGAGGCTAGCTCCACTTTACACTAAAAGAACCACAGTGCTCCTTAGTACCACGTACGCAAGGGCCAAGTCACTTCCATCTACACATGGAATTCCTTTCCATATCCAGGAGTTTCATCCTAAGTCCCCGTAGGGTTCATGCTCATATTTATCTCATTTATTCATATCCAGATCTCATGTTCCATCACTTGTTCCTCATCCATATACAGGCAGCTCATGTTTATATAATTCAGTTCTCAGTCATAACATGCAACTTGTGGTTTCACAATTCAATCTCTCATTACATACAGGTAGCTCGTATTTCAACATGCATCTCGTAATTATATTAAAAGCATTTATTAGCAATTCATTTTAATCATGCATTCAAGTAAACAGTACAGCTCAAACAGGCTCATTCATTTCTACTCTAGGATTCATTCCACATCCAAGAGTTCAATTTAATTATTCAAACCAAGCACATTCTTATTTAAATATTAACAACTGAGTTAAACCACTCTACTAGGTATCACAGGAGGAATAGGGCCTATGTCGCAGATCTCGTCGTCTCCGCCGGCCTCGAACACACCACCGACTGGTAACCTGTACCAGCGACTAATTGACATTAAACGAGGTCAAAACAGTAGATACCCAACACAAACACGTAGAGAAACTCGAGTGGAACACAGCGGTACTTCGTTTGTGAAAATCTGATTCCAATTGGAATCTAAACGGACCAAAAATGAGGTTACTGACCAAAATCAGACATCTGGGACTAGTCTCAGATGTCTTAAAAGACGTCAAATCTCACCTTGTGCTTCCTGCAGCTGCCCCAAACGTCCAGACTCCTCTGCCACCTTCTGAGGAGGGTTCCAGACGTCGAACTCTCCTTCCAGTCGTCTAGAGGTGCCGTTAGACGTCTGGCGAAGCGGTCGACGTCCAAATGTGCCTGGAAAGGCGCACCGCATGCCTTTCCAACGCCGTGCAGCTGCGTTCAAAGACGCAAACCCATTTTCAGCCAAAGAAGACCTGCATTACAGTCTGCATGGGCGGACCAGTGCAGACAACACATACCTCTGCACGAGAAATGTGCTTTCAGACGTCCGGCTTCAGCTCCGGATGTCCTGATACCTCCCCAGATGTCTGGTCGATGTCCCAGACGTCTGATACTGGAAAGCCAGTATCCAGAACTTCCCCTCGCGATCCTTCTCCTCCGCGGAAACTCCTCCGCGCCGCCTGTAGCTGCTATCCCAACCGCCGTAGAAGGTTGTGAAGCTCCCCTGGCGAGCTCCCCCTATTCGCACGGCTCCGAACTCCTCTAGTGCAAGCTCCGCAAACCTCTCTAGAGCTCTTACATGAGCCCTTCACCATCTTCTAAGATGGAGGGCTTGAGAGTACCCCAATGAGCACCCAACCTTCTTACTGCCATCACGGAAACAACTAATTCACTGCCTACCAAGAAAAGCACCATAAGCTCAAGAAGAAAGCTTCCCATCTCTCTCTCTCTCTCTTACCTTCTCTCTCTAATGCGAGTGTTGCCCTGAAGTGGCTTGGATCTCAGGTATTAATAAGTTCGCTTAATTTGGATAACTATCGAGCTTTGCCCCCTACAATATATATAGCTTCTCATCGTCTGCAGTTGTGGAAGATCGCTGTTGGCAGGCGCTTGAACTGTATGGCGGAATCCAAAGTGGAATCCGACCCTCACCTTTTAATAAAATTAAAACGTGATGCCGCAGGAAACATCCAGGAGAGACATTAACAGACAATGGACTTTCGTTTGAGACACCAATTGGCATCCAATTCGGCCAATTGGATTTTTATCGAAAATTTTTTAATCACTTTAACACATACTTCTGCGTAATTAATTTTAATTATTTCAATCAAAATTTAATAATTTTTACTTTCACATTTATTATTAAAAAGATATCTACTGCATCATTTACTTTCCTTATAACATGAAATAAATATATATTAACATTTTCAATTCACACTTATTTTATTAAATAAAAATTCATTCAAATCGTATCATTACGTCAATTATTTTATTCTTTATTCCATTCTTCCCTTATTTCACCATCTAAATAAATATTTATCTTTACTTAATTCATTTTTGCTTATTCCTATAATATTTTACCTCGACTCGAGAGGAGCATGAAGAGAGCAATACGTGCTTACATGAAGCCAAGCAATTGGTCAAGTAGGCCCATATTTTGAAGCCTTAGTTCAGAGTAGGGATGCATGTCTATTCTCCAATGAAGAACCAACATGACCTAACTTGATTTAGATGGGTAAAATCCACTCCATTTAATATTTAGGCAAGTTCGGGTTTTTGGATGCAAATCCAACCAGGTTTGAGTTTGGGTGTGGGGAAAGATTCCTTTGAACCCCGTATACTCGATATAGATATATTATATATACAAGACTCTAAAAATTTCAAATGTTCTACGATTGCCAAGACTCCTAACTCTAGAAATTCTAAACGTTCAGACTCCCAAATTCCCGCATTGGGCAACTCATGTGACTATGCAGCTTGAAAGTAGTCATGAACTCACATCTCAAACTTCCAATTTTCCAAATTGCATCTCAACATCAAATTTCATCTCAAGTAGCATTGTAGCTTGATGTTTCCCATCCTCTCCCGTCTCTTCCATAACATCCAAATTCCATCTCAAATCTTAACGTCATAACTTACTCTCCTCTCTCATATGATTATCTCTACCACGAGATTGTAGCACCACCCCAAATTCCATCTCAACGTCAGGACAGAAGTCCTCTACTATCTCATGTGATTACTTTTTATTATAAAACGTGAAATATATGTAGAATATTAATTTTTTTTTCCTTGTAATATTTTTATTTATTTTACATATCCTTAGAAAAATGATTTTGTTAAAGAAATTTTGATATTAGAATATGCATTTTTTACATAAGGTATTTTAAAATGATAGTGTAATATATAGGCCAACATATTAATGAATACTTGTTAATTAAATGAGCATCTATTAATTTAGTAGGTATGAGATAGATTTTCCTTAATTATATTTGAAGTGGATATAAAAAATAAATTTGTAAATGAGAATAACTTGATAGTAAAAAAATCCCATCGGTTGACATCCCATGGTTGAGCTGAAATTCCCTAGTTTTCTTTCGATTAAGATTTTATATTGGGCTCGACATTTCATCTTCACAGAGCATTTTAGACACATCCATAATTTTGCCTCGCTAGATGATCGGCACAAATATGCTATTTCTTAATTTTAGCTTAAGACAACGCTTGATCCCCTTGTCAAAGACTTTGATGAGTGTCCCTTCTTCCAAAATAAAAATCGTGATGTGGAGTAATTAATGGCAAAATGCCCTTATTGTCAAAACCCCCTCTCGAGAACTTTACCACATCTTACTCTATCTTGAATAAAATTTCTTTTTTTTTCTTACCCGGGAATGGAAGAAACCAAGTGGTTTCCCTAAAGATGCACCTTTCCCTTTAATTAAAAATATTTTCTTTAGGAGGTGGTACACTTTTGAGGAGGGAAATTTTAGTTACAATGTATAGATTATTACACTTCCTATGTGATCCATTGGGAGTTGGACAATATCAGTGGTTTGCTTATGAGGGTTTTATCTAAAATTTTATGTTTTCTCATAACATAATCATCCAATAATGCACACCAGTTGAGTCATATTTCTACTTTTTCCCCGATCTTATCTTTGCCCTCAAATGTAGAACTAATGCACTACTATTTAAGCGAATTCGTCTTTGTTTATGGAATGCGATATAGTATAGGATAAAAATCACTCAAATCATTTAAATTTGTAACTCAGATTTAGAAAGAAGAGTTTGAAGTCGACCACATGAGTCAAATAATGGCAATTTAATTTCACCAATCACAAGAAATATAAGCAATTATAACCAAAATTTTATTTAGAATAACTCAGAAGGATATATAAATGAAATTCAGAATTACAGTGCAAAAAGAATGTATTAAAATTTTGATTTGAATCACCAATTAATCCTTTTGAAGTTAAGCTCAAGTATCTCAAATGTTTAAACAGTAATTATCAACCAATATTCCACGCCAACCAACTCAAATGAATCAACAACAGCTTTCAAAACCAACAAAGATCAGACGAAGGGACAAGGCTTTAGATACCTTAAGTGCTCAAGGCTCAGTGTCAACAGAACAGAGGCAAAGGAGTCTTCTCTTCTTCCTTCGTGCCTTAGAGAAAGGCAACCACAACACCACAACACAGAGGCAAAGGCCTCTCAGAATCGCTAAGTGTTGAGAGCATTCTGAAGCGGGTAGCGAGGGTGTGAAACAGATCAGTGGGAGGTGCGAAGTTGAGTGAGGATGGTTGCGAATGACGAAGATGCGGAGATGGCACCGACTATGATTGGCCGGTGCCGAAGATGAAGGTGGCATCGAGAGGTAAACGACGACACTTTGATGGGGTAGAGAGCCCCTTGCAAATATGGTGAGGTGCGGAGGAATTTGGGGAGGATGAACCTACTACCTATAGCTTGTGGCAGCAGACGAGGAGATCGAAGGAAGGGGGTTGCCGGAGGAGATTTGGAGTTGACCATAGGTAGAGAAGAAGAGGGTTTCTTGGGCCAAAAATTCGCTAAGGAGTTTGGCCTGACGGGGGCGACCCTTTATAAAGCTTTAGGCACGCTTCCAAGCTTGGAAATAAGCTTGCGAAGCTCAGATTTTCAGGAAGAAGATTCTTGAAATCAAAGGGTTCGCACGAGCAATATGGAGAGATTTGGAGTTGGAATTTACATTTGGTCGATTAGGGATCTCCTCAAGATCATCCCTTCTAATTTTGGAAGGGATTGGCCAATGTAACGATCCGGTTCCCGAGTCCCTACGAGACACGAGAACCGAACCGACTCGACTAATCCCAAGACCTAGTCGTCCAACGAGGAAGTAACCAAAAGAGCAGTAAAATAAACCACATTCAGCATGAATATAACTAATAGTAAGGAAGTACAACAGTAAGGAAATAAACTAGTACAGTAGATACCACCACAACAGTAGAACAACATTTATCATATAACAAGAACTGCAGGTAAAGAAAGTACAGCGGAAACAAGAACTACTCACTATAACAGAAATAAAAGAGGTACAAAAGACTGTGGTAAACTCTACTGGACCCTACTCGGCCCAGCATCCTCTGCAGCCGCTGACCTTGGCTGCTCAACACCTGGTCCTGAAAAAGGTAACGAGTGTAACACGTCAGCAAAACGCTGAGTAGAGTGGCAAACTAACTAAATACAACAGTAGAGTGTACAGTAGCTGTTATGTTCTATTACTTCCTTTACTCACATCTTTCAATTTTTCTCACTATTTCATTTATTTCTCAGATCCTTTACTTGATCTCGAATGTTCCTCGTGGGAACGATCTTGATTGCAGTCTTTTCCAAAAGTAGAAGTAGCACGTGGTGCTCTCCTGGCCGGGAGAGTCCCCCGTGGTGATCCTACCCTCAGTCAACCACCCCAAGGTCACTGACAGACGTAACGGTGACTACGGCACGCGCGATAAACGCACAGGTAGCTAACGCGCACTGGCACGCGGTCAGTCGTTTCCGTTAACGGGTGCGCCCAAAGCACAGCACGGAACCACAGCAGAGCCCTCTCAGTAACAGGGGTCCAACCCCTCCACAGTAACCAAACCGGGGCCTTGCCCCTCCACAGTCCGCGCACCCTCGCCTGACTACCCTGGTTTGCCCTAGTGGGCCTAACAAGTCGGTGAAGGAGGCTAGCAGAACCCCGGGGCCCGTGGGGTAGCTAGTACTCTCCTAACACTAGTAGCTCTCCTCGGTACTACGTACACGAGGGCCAGCAAGTCGGTATAGAGAGGCCAATCCTAACCCCGGGTCCCTGGGGTGGCTGGCCCCACTCTGCACTAAACAGGTACAGGTACTTCCCTTGGTACTGCGTACCCAAGAGACAGTACAAACTACATCTCAGTTCCATTCCTTTTTCTTTCCAAGAGTTCCACTCCTAATTCCCCGTAGGGTTCCAGCTCTTTATCTCAGAACATCGTATGTTTCACTTTCCAGTTTCACGTTCTCACAATCCATGATCTCAATCATGTTTCTTTATTCATAACAAGTAGCTGTTAATTCAATTTACAGGCAGCTTTATATTCCTTTCCATTTTCCAAGACTGCAGTATTATACATTCCACTAGTTTTTCCATCCTAGGATTCATGCCACATCCTACGATCTAGCATACAACTAGTTTTCCAGCCCTAGGATTCATGCATCACCTAGGAGCTATCATTCCATCTATTTCTCATTCCTAGGGTTCATGCAATGTCCTAGGTTCTATTTATGGTTTCATAATTTAACAGATTTTAATAACTTAAAGCCACTCTACCAGGTACAACGGGAGTAATGGGGGCGTGATCGGGAATCCCGCGTGCCTCCGCAACTCCCAAGACTGCAACTGAACGAGGTCCTATCATAAGGATCAAACACAAGGAAAGTCTCAAAACAGTGTATAGCTACTGTAGACGGGTAGAGGGATTAATTCTGAAAAGAATGCAACTCGAATCGCGGAAAACGGAGCCCGAACGGGCCCTAAATGGGTCGAAAACGACGACACTGTGTAAAATTAGACGTCTGTAACTTCTTCCAGACGTCTTAAAAAGTGGATCAGAGAATTATCTACTCAGCGTTTTGCTGACGTGTTACACTCGTTACCTTTTTCAGGACTAGGTGTTGAGCAGCCGGGGTCAGCGGCTGCAGAGGACGCTGGGCCGAGTAGGGTCCAGTAGAGTTTACCATAGTCTTTTGTACCTCTTTTGTTTCTGTTATAGTGAGTAGTTCTTGTTTCCGCTGTACTTTCTTTACCTGCAGTTCTTATTATATGATAAATGTTGTTCTACTGTTGTGGTGGTATCTACTGTAGTAGTTTCTTTCCTTACTGCTGTACTTCCTTACTGTTAGTTATATTCATGCTAAATGTGGTTTATTTTACTGCTCTTTTGGTTACTTCCTCGTTGGACGACTAGGTTTTGGGATTAGTCGAGTCGGTTCGGTTCTCGTGTCTCGTAGGGACTCGGGAACCGGGTCGTTACAGCCAAGCAATCAGGGAGGAATCCCTAATTGAGAGCTCGAGTGCATGCAGTCACACCTGCCATGGCAGTAGGGACCTAATTGAGAAAAAGATGATAAAGTTGGGGGGTTGTTCGCAAGGATTTTTGAAAGTCAGGGGTGTATGTGAGTGAGAAAGAGCCTGAATGGACCAAATTGTAAACTAAGTCAAAATGATCTCTGATTGAGCTCAATTTTTTGTACAAACCTAATTTGGATCCAAAGAATCTTGTGGTGAAGTTAGATTTCAATTTTAACCAAGTTTGATTTGGTAATTTGTGCAAAAAATTTAAATCAGGGTAATTTTCTGTCTGAGACTTTGTTTTAGGTCAAAGATTAGTAGGTCTGAGACTTTGTTTTAGGTCTAAGACAATTGCAGATGAATTTAAGATTAGTAGAAAGATATGATCATTTGGTCCCAGAGTCAGTGATCCACAAATGCGGACCAGCTGATGATGCAGCTCTATTCCAAAGAGTCTTTCTTATTTGGAATATGAAATAGGGTCAGGTGGATGAAGTTGAAGATGCAGAGCCTGTTCGTTAATCCAATTCCATAGATCAAGAAGAGGTGGTAGAGGGTTTGGATCGAGATCATGATTGAGATTTAGATCTAGTTCCGAATCAAAATCATAAGGATCTACATAATGGTAGTTGGTATCGAAAATCATGAGTTCTCCAGGCTCTGAGTCATATGAAGATAGGGGTAAAGTTGTGTGGAATTCATCAAAATCTTCAACAGAAATTTCCTCTTCCTCATCCGAAGTCACTTCTTCTGAGTCAAGCCATCCATTTGAACCAATTGGCTTATAAGTTCTTCCCCAGTCCATTATGTGTTGAACTTCTTCTTCTGGGGTTACTTCCTGGTTCATGTCCTTAGATTGTCCATTTTCTTGAACTCCCTCAGAATTCAAAAGTTCTTGAATTTCAGGGTAGATGTATTGAGGATTCTTTTTATTATCATCTAATTCATCATAAGTTCCTCCAAGGAGTTTCTCAATCTCACTAATGTCCTATTCAATTTGATTATTCATGGGAGATGGTAGATCAGAATTATCCTCAAGTACATCCCCTTCTTTCCCTTCGTGCTGGTCTTGAGCTTTGGCAGGATTTGGATCATCTTTAGTATGGATTGCCAACACTTGTTCAATTGTTCCTACAACCTCAATGGAACCACAATTCACCTTATTCTTTTGGGAAGTTTTAAAGATATTGAGTTGAAAATTTTTCCTTCCAGAGGTGATGTGCATAATCCCCATCTCATAGTTGATCAGGGCCTTGGCCGTGGCCGAGAAAGGTCTCCCTATGATTTTCGAGGTGTGGTTCAGGTTTTCTGATGCCTCCATATCTAGAACAAGGAACTCCACAGGGCACTCAAGTTGTGGTTCATCAACTAGAGCTCTAATATCACAGATTTGTTCAATGACACTGCAATTGATCCGTTGTTGGGCCTTAAAGATATCAATTTTGAGAGTCTAATTCCCAAATTTTAATTTTATTTGGCCCTCCTCACAACTTATGTTGGCCCTTGCAGTGGCCAGAAAAGGTCTCCCTAGTATGATCGGGGTATCCCTTGGGTTCTCAGGTGCATCCATATCTAAGACTATGAAGTCCACAGGGAAGTAAAAATCCCGCACCCTTACAATAACATCCTCAAGAATCCCTTTTGGTGACTTGATAGATCGATCTGCTAACTGTAGTGTTACCTCGGTCAGTTTCAGCTCAGATTCTTCTAGGTGGGTGAGTAAGGATGTGGGTATCAAGTTTATGGAGGCACCTAAGTCTAACAGTCCTCTGTCGAACTGGGTTTCACCGATCTTGCATGAAATCAGGGGAGTGCCTGGGTCTTTTGCCTTGGGTGGGAGTCTGCTTAGGATTTAGAGCTGGCTTGCTCTATGTAACGACCCGATTTCCCAAATCCTTACGAGACACGAGAATCGGACCGACCCGACTGATCCCAAGACCCAGTCGTCCAACGAGAAAGTAACCAAAAGAGCAATAAAATAAACCACATTCACCATGTATATAACTAGCAGTAACAAAATACAGCAGTAAAGAAAGGAAATATTACAGTATACACCACCACAACAGAAGAGAAATAAACGTGTACATAACATGAAGCTTACAATAAAGAGAGTACAGGGAGTAATAGAAAACTACTCACTACAGCGGAAAGAAAAGTACAGAAGGTACTACAGGTAACACTACTGGGCTCTACTAGGCCCAGCGTCCTCTGCAGCCGCTGACTCTAGCTGCTCAACACCTGGTCCTGAAAAGGTAACAAGGGTGACACGTCAGCGAAATGCTGAGTAGAGTGGCAACTAAAAACTAAAAGAAGCAGTAGAGTGTATAGTAGCTGTTATATTTTTACTTTCTTTATTTATATTTTTCCATTTATTCACTGTTGATTTATTTCTCAGATCCTTCTCTTGATCTTGAATGTTCATCGAGGGAACGATCTTGATTGCAGTCTTTTCCGAAAAGTAGAAGTAACACGTAGTGCTCTCCTGGCTGGAAGAGTCCCCCGTGGTGGTCCTACCCTCAGTCAACCACCCCAAGGTCGCTGACAGACGTAACGGTGACTACGGCACGCACGATAAATGCACGGGTAGCTACCCCGCACTGGCACGCGGTCAGTCGTTTCCGTTAATGGGTGCACCCAAAGCACAACACGGAACCAGTATAGGGCAGAGCCCTCTCAGTAACAGGGGTCCAACCCCTCCACAGTAACCAAACAGGGGTCTTGCCCCTCCACAGTTCGCGCACCCTCGCCTGACTACCCTGGTTTGCCCAGTGGGCCAAACAAGTCGGTGTAGAAGGGCTAGCAGAACCCCGGGACCCGTGGGGTAGCTAGTGCTCTCCCTACACTAGTAGCTCTCCTCGGTACTGTGTACACGAGGGTCAAAAGTCGGTACAAAGTGGCCAAACCTAACCCCGGGTCCCTAGGGCAACTAGCTCCTCTCTGCACTAAACAGGGGGACAGTTGCTCTCCTTGGTACTCCGTACTCAAGGGTCAGCTCACTTCCCCAATTCTATTCCATTCCCTTTCCAGGAGTTCTACTCCTAATTCCCCGTGGGGTTCATGCTCTTTTAACTCAGCCAATTTAGGTTTCACCGTTCCAGCTTTATATTCATATAACCCATGTTCTCAACCGTATTTATTCATTCATAACAGGCAACTGTTAACCAATTTACAGGGAGTTATCATTTCCTTTCCACTTTTCCAAGACTGTAATGTTTATATATTCAACTAGTTTTCCAGTCCTAGGATTCATGCCGTACCCTAGGATCTAGCATTCAATCTAGTTTTCCAGTTCTAGGATTCATGCAATACCCTAGGATCTATCATTCAATCTAATTTCTCAGTCCTAGGGTTCATGCAATGCCCTAGACTCTATTAATTGTTTCATAATTGTAAAATTTTGTTAAATAAATTAAAGGGCCACTCTACCCGCGAAATCAGGAGTACTGGGGGCTTGGTCGGCAATCCTGTGCGCCTCCACAACCCCCAGAGCCGCAACGGAACGGGATCCTAACACAAGGATCATCATAAGGAGTTTCTCAGAACAGTATACAATTACTGTAAATAGGTAGAGGAAATAAATCTGGAAAGAACGCAACTTGAAACACGGAAAATTGACTCCGAACGGACCCTAAACGGGTCAAAAACGACGAATCTGCCCAAAATCAGACGTTTGGAACTTCTTCCAGACGTCTTAAAAGGTTGATCAGGTCATACCTTGTTCTGTGCAGTCCTTCAGACGTCCAGAAGCCCGCTGGATCGTCTGGTCCTAGTTCCCAGACGCTCGATTGTCACCCCGGACGTCTGGAGGTCCTCTCCGTCGTCTGGTACTGTGGCCAGACGTCTGATCCGTGTGCGATGGCGAGCCCTCGCGCCCTCCTGAATAGAACCTATGCACACACATACCCACTCTCATCACTAAGAGGCGCAGAAGAACGCGGCGGACGGCTGCATGGTCGTTCATGCGTAAAAAGGAGAAGATAGGAAAATATTGTACCTGTTAGACGTTTGGACCTTCCTCCAGACGTCTTCTGCGTCGTCTGGACGTAAGTCCAGACGTCTGATTCTGGGAAATTTTCCCAGAATCAGGATCCTTTTCGCTCTCCGCCCGCGACGCACGGCCGCACCGAGCAGCGTCCGCTTGCCGCCCGAGCTGCAGCAGCTCCTCTGCGACACCCCACGCTCTCTGCTTTCCCGCCGGCCGGCTCTAGCTGTCCCGGCAAGCTTGCCCCCTCGTGGTTGGGCTTTCTCTTCCTCTCGCAACAACTCCTCCTTCCCGCATGCTCGCTGCAGCCGCTGCTGCTGCACTCGCTCGCTCGCTCACAGGGAGAAGGAGAAGATGAAGATGATGGAGTGAGGGTGAGGGAGAGGGGAGCACTATTTAAAGGCAGTGCGGGGAGAGAGAGAAAAGAAGTTGTGTCGTCTACAGGGAGGGAGAAAAAGGAGAAGACGAAGGCGGTGGGTTCATTCTGCGCGTGCAGGCGCGCAGACGTGAACCCGTACGCCGAAAAAATTTAATACCAGACGTCTGGGACACTTCCCAGACGTCTTAACTACGTCTGATGCCCATCTTCGTAACACTCTAATAGTACAATTGGACTCCCACTCTTGGTTCTCGGCCTACTATAAGGTGTATGTTGAGGTGACTTGCTCGATCGTGTTTTAACAGTTAATTACGTCGTAGTATAGGTGATCAAGCGTCGTCAACAAATAAAGAGTTTTTATTACTCGAAAATCGGAGTATCCGAGGTTGAACACAGGGAGCAATTGGAATTTACTACTAATCTCAAAAGTAATTGAACACTCTAATTTACTCAAAACTTGAATTCAAAAATGAATGTATGCGATTTAAAAAGTAATTAAGACAAAAGAGTAAAATTGGACGTCTGATCTTGTGATCAGACGTCTTAAAAGTGTTTTTCCTTTTTCTTTTGCTTTCTTATTCTTTCTCTGCAGTCTCTCTTCCTTTCTTCTTCTTTCTCTCTTCTGCGAAGACGTCTTCTTCTTCCTTGCCTTTGCTTCTTCTCTCTTCTGTCTTCTTCTTCTTTCTCTTCTCTTTCTGCGAAGGCTTCTTCTTCCTTCTGTCTTCTTCTCAGCAGTCTCTCCTTCTTCCTTCAGATCTCTGCCTCTACTTCTTTTCTTGCATTCCTTCTTTCTTCCTTCTCTTCTCTACCTTGCTCAGCCTCTTCTACTTCTTCTCTTCCTCTTCCTCACGGCTATGTCTTTCTTCCTCAACGTTTAGCCTGCCTGCACAGAGCAAAACCTACCCTGCCCCTCTACCCACGCGTCTCTCACTCTCTCTGAAATTCACTCAAGGCTGCTCTCCCAGAGCCACGGGTATTCGGGTCGGATTTCACACCCGGGACCAGGCGCACCGGTAGGTGGGTGATGCACGAGGAGTGCTCAGGTTGGGTCGGGTTGGAGCCCGCCAGATCCGCGAGGTGAAACCGCGGATGAGGCGAGCGTGGGATAAGGTGAGGGACCTCACCCCTGTGCGTTCGGAGGCAACGAGCGTATTACACAAAATCAATTTAAAGCATCCTGCGCCTCATATCTCGCCGATGTGGGACTATCAGGCCTGCCCCGCTCTCACACGCGCCCGCAAAACCTTCGTGCAATCGCCCCAGCTACAGCCTCTGTTAGCGTTGATTACTGGATCAGATGGCTTCGCAGTGCTTGCCCGAATGCGCAGCACCTGAAACCTGGAGTTGCTGACGCCTGGAACTGGCTTGAAGCTTCTTCACCCGTCGTCAATGGCGGCAGGGGCTTCGATACTATCACACTCAAAACAAGCCTCTCGGCTTAATCAGACCAGCTGGGCACCTTCGTCGTGTCACGGCGAAGGTGGTGAGCCATGCGGAAGGCCGTGGGATGGCCTAGGCGTGCGTGCCTAGGTCAACCTGTGGCCGGGGTTGTGGGTGTGTTCAGGGGACTGTGGTGGAGGCGTAGAGGGATGGTGGATGGGCGGAGGTTGTTCCTTGTGGTGAGGCGGAGCCTCTTGGTTGGTCGGCGAATCATGTGGAAGGGCGGAATGGTGGGAGCGGCTCGCCGGAGGTCGGTCGGAGGCGAGGAAGATGGAGGTGGTCAGCGATGGTTGAGGGGCAATTAAATGAAATAACCGGGGGAAAAAAGAGAGGGGAGATGGAGAATGTATTTGAAGGTTCTACCCTTGTACTAGGAGGGGTGAGATCAGCGTGACAAAAAAAATGCGGAATTGAAAATATATAAAGCAATCTTACAAAAATAAGCAATCACAAAATGTACACAAAGATTTTTAGGTGGAAACCCAAACCGGGTAAAAACCACCACCTAACCCTCTCGAGTTAGGATTTTCCGATCAACCTAGTTGATCAAATCCACTAACCGAATCACTTTGAACGAGGGTGATTCAACCTCAGTACAACCACGCTACAAGTACGAGGGTAGCGTTCCTCAACCCCTTCTCTCCACGAGAAGGATTTTGTCCCACGAAGGAGACGGGAATTCGCAAAGCGAATACCCAACCAAAATACAAAGATAAAATAAACAACAGTCCTATAGAGCCAACAAAATTAAACCTAGCTTCTATAGGAAATAGGAAACTCCCCTTTGCAAGGAGTGCGTCGACGATGACGCGGTGCGTGTGCCACGCGATGGCGCTACGTCGCTCTCGTTATCAACAGCGGGAGAGTGGGCACGCAAACTGTTTGATGCTCTCAAGATGTAGAGCTTGAGCTTGGAGAGCAAGAACTTCTTGGACACAAGAGTGTGAAAATGTGTAGCTAAGTGTATCCAAGTGTATTTCTAAGTGTCTCTTATGTTGTATTTTGTGTGTAAAGGCTCCCCTCTATTTATAGAGGCCTTAGGAAGGTTTTGGAAGGATTGGAAAAGCTTCCATAGCCGTTGGGTGCAAAGCCCAAGAGAATCAGGCCGAAATCAGGACAATGATTGCATTTGACAGGGTTATCAGACGTCTAATTCTGGCATCAGACGTCTGGAAGGCCACTTTAAGACGTCTGATTCCAAGGTCAGACGTCTGATTCTATGCGGGTTTCTCCCTGACTTGAATCAGATCTAAACAGGGTTTTTGTGCAAGTCCATCAGACGACATACAGGACGTCTGGCACTAAGTCTGGACGTCTGGAAACCTACTTTTACTGTGGGAATTGATTTCCAAACGTTGCAACGGCTAGAAAATCTCTGAGAAGAGATTTTGGGTCAGCCGAGGCAAAACGGTCATTTATCAGACGTCTGGTAAGTCCTACGGACGTCTGATAAGGCTCTAACGGTCATAATCTTGAGTGTTTTCTAAGCCAGCCAACGGTCCACTAATTGGACGTCTGGCAAAGTCATCAGACGTCTCCTAAGACGTCTGGACGTCTGATTTCATCAGACAGAACTAACTATGTCCAGCCTAACAGTTATCAGACGTCTGAAACAACAGTCAGACGTCTTAAAATACTTTATCAGACGTCTGATTTTGGGATTAGACGTCTGGAAATGCTGTTTGAGCCCTATATTGGTTTTCTAAGTATTCTACAGAAAATCTAAGTATCCTAGGGTTGTGCAGGTGTTCCTAGGACTATTTTTAGGGTACTTTGAGGCTCTTTAACATAATGTTCTAAGGAATCAAAAAGAGCAAGAAAATAAATACAAGAGATACATGAAAGGATAAAAAAGAATCTATCCTATTCTTCTTGTCTTCCATCTCCAATCTTTCGCTCCACGCGAACCTCCTCTGTTTTCCGTCAAGCTCCTCCAATCCGTCCTGGATGCGAGCTTGAACTCCGTCTAAACACGTCCTCATTTGCAATTGACCTGAAATCTAGGACTCAAATTGCAAATGTTAAATAACACGTGTTTTGTTATCATCAAAACAAATGATCGTGGTGCTCTAGCACCAACAGTATTAAGCCTAACTACAGGGATGAAGGGGGACGGAAAGGCGGACAGCTGTACCTGCTGTCGCTGGAGAAGACGTTGCCCAGTGGAGGAGGACGGCGGCGACGATGGGGCTGAGGCGGCGTGCGCGGGTATTGCGCGACGCGGAGGAGAATCAGGAAGATGTCTCTGCCACTGGTTTTTTGGCAGAGCGAAGAGGGAGGGGAGGGGGGCTCGCCGGAGCTCGCTGGGTTCTTGGCCGGAGAAGAAGAGATGAATTGGAGGTGGACTTCCGGCCAAGTCAAGCTAAAAATGAGCGGCCGGGTTTAGAGGTTCTTTTATAGGCACTGGGCCATGCTTTCAGAGAGTGGAGGGCACGCCTGTGTCTCTGATGGCTCGCTGGAGAAGGAAAGAGGTTAGATACCCAAATCCCTCGTGCGTTCGCACGAGAGATTGAGTTCACAGCAGAGATTGTAATTAGCCTTAGATGGAAGGAAATTCCTCAGAGAATCTCCCTTCCATTTCTAGGAGAGATCTCTGAGGAATCAGAGAGGAATCCCTCTCTGAACCTCGCCAGAGGTTGGTTCTACCCTAACAATGGCGGCAGGACCTGATTGCAAAGGTGGAGATGAAATTAGGGGGCTCTCTGCAAGGATTTTCAAAAGATAGGGACCAAATTGTGATTTGGGTGTACTAAATTGCAAAGTAGGTCAAGATGACCTCCCCTTAGGTCCAAATTTTGGTAAAAACCTAATTTGGACCTAAGGAATCCAATGGTGAAGTTGGATTTTAGGTTTGACCTCGTTTGACTGGATATTTTACGTAAAAACCCAAATTAGGTTACTTGAAGAGCTAGGACCCTAATCTTGGTCAAACTGGGTTTCAAAGGCCAAATTAAGTGTTCTAAACCCTAGAGGATATTTTTCCATGATTTTTAGAGGGTTTACTTGATTTTTATCCTGATCGAAACCTTGTTAATTTGAGCGGGTCTGTTTTAGGGTTACCAAATGTCATTTAATTCCTAAATTGCACATGAACCCATTTCTGATTGACTTAACCCACTTTTTATCTTATTTATACCCTTTGACCTATGTTTTGCCTCTGAGAAATCCCGTTTATGTACTGCAATGGTAAAATTGTAGTTTTAACCTTTAATTCATGTTTTATTCTTAGAGTACTTATTCCTTCATTTAGGCCTTCTTCTAGGTTATGTAGGAGCTTTTTTTCTCTTTATTGGGTCAAGATGAGCTAGTTATGGCTCATGATGAGGCTCTCATTAGTGTACACACGTTTTTAAACAATCGTGCTTAAGCCGGTACGTGGTGGATCGCATCCATCAAGGGAATGTTTATTTAGACCTGCTCAAAGAGCTTGACCAGGTCCTCCTCAGGAGCCACGGATTTGGTTGTCTTCTTTCCCTTGGTCAAGGCCTCGGGAAATGGAGCCTTGGTTGGTTCTTCTAGGATAGGTCCAGGTTTTTGATCTGGGACTGGGATAGGAACATCTTGGATAATTGCCCTAGAGTTTGGGTCACTACCAGGCTTGGAGTGATCTGGATAAGGTGGATCTTGGGTCGCCTTACCACTATGGGTTGTTACGGAGTTAAGTCCTGCCTGGTTCTGATTGGGGGTTGGTAGAATGGGCTGCTGTTGTTGATAACCCGCATAAGAAGTTGAAGCTTCCATCCCGTCAGGTGAAGGAATAGGAGGGGCCTGATAAACCATGTGTGCTTGGCCTGGGTTTGGGTTCATAACGCGCTGCTGGGTCGGCACGCTATTAGGGTTGGGTAGAGGCTGAGAAGGAAGTGTGCCTGGTTGGCGAGAATTTGCCTACTGGGCCAGTTGGTTTCGAACCTCTGTGATTTCGTCCTTGTGTTGCTTTTGAATAGCCGCATTCATTCTTTGAATGTCAGCCATAGTCTGAAGGATGAGGGACATCTAGTCTTGGTTTGGCTCGAATGGATAAGTGGGGTTAGGCCGAGGCTGAGGCGGCTGGTAAGGACGAGGTGCTTGTGGACGGGGCTGAAAGGGTAGTCTCAGATTCTGGGAATTCCCTGCCCACTGAAAGTTGGGATGGTTTCTCCATCCAGGATTGTAGGTATTGGAAAATGGGTCATTCTGGATGGCGTTGAGGTCCTCGCAGGTCTGAGGAGCCTCATAAAAGTCGGAGAATGGGGGAGTAGAATTCCCTCGGCTAGAATAGAAAGGATCGGAGGTTCCTTCGATCCGAGAGTCAAATGGGGGTGGATACGAGTCTACCCCAGGAGAAGGTCGGTGGAAAATGTTCTGCACAGTCTCCCGAGTGGGAGGAGGCTGTGCAAAGGAGTTCTGCGTAGAGGTGGCTCGCTGCAAATGTTGAGTCAGCTCATCCACCTTCTTATCAATAATAGAGACCTTGTCCAATCGACTGACCATTAATTCCAGGTCGACTGATGCGGATAGGCCCTGCGTTTCATGTGCTCCCCTAAGATTCGTCGATGCGCGGGTATTCGTCCTGTCGAATAGTCCCATGGAGTCATTATTGATGGAGTTCTCGCACATATTCTCGAGAATCTCCCACACGGTGTCTTCATGCTGACCCATGATATTCCCTCCGCAAGTTGCATTGATGAATAGTCTAATATCCTCACGGAGTCCCTGGTAAAAAGACTGGACTTGTTTCCATTTAGGAACTCCGTGATGGGGGCACTTTCTCATGAGATCCTGAAAACGATCCCATGCCTCATGAAGAGGTTCTCCCGTCTGTTGCGTGAAGTGAGTAATCTGATGGCGCAAGGCATTGGTCCGACCAACGGGGAAGAACTTTTTCAGGAACTCGAATTGAAGTTCCTCCCAAGTGTTGATTGGACGGGTCTAGGTCTGATACCAATGGGCTGCCGTGTCCATAAGGGAGAAAGAGAACATCTTCATGAGTAGGATATCCTGATTATGCGCATCTGACCCGAAAGTCTGGGCCAGATGCTTTAGCTGTTTGATGTGCTAGAAGGGGCCTTCAGAATTAAGCCCATGAAATTTAGGTATGGCATGAATCATGTTGGACTTCAATTTAGAATCAGGTGCTCCAGTCGGGATTCTGACTCGAGGCTCAATAGCCACCGCAGCGGGATTATAGTGATCTCGCATCATGGGACGCTGCGGTGGGTTCATGAAGTTCTGGAAGAGGTCATTGAGTCGCTGGAGCTGGTGCTCAAGATTATTCTCTTCCTCAACTGGCTGAGCCATTGTGGAAGAAGAAGGTGAGTTGGGTTCAGAATCAGGGGAGAGGTCTATGTGAAGAGTTGGTTGCACAAACAAGCGTACCGAGGCTCGGCCTCGGGGAGAGTGAATTTCTAGAGGAGGTTTGAAGGACCTCCTACCAAACATGCACTGATGGATTAGATGAGTTTAGCAGGTGCTGGACCCAATCAAGACACCCAAAATGTTGGGTGACTATAGAGGTTCGGGGCGGATGGACCCCTTAATCAAAAGGTCTTCCACCTGAGAATTACCTGGGCAGCCAGAGAGGGTGAGTCCCGTGAAGACCCCTACACGGTAGAGCTCCCCCATGGGTTACAGGGTTTCCCCCACCCGACCTCTCTTGTCACTGAGATTCCAGGTAGACCAGAATGGGGACCTTGACCTCTTAAGTCTACCACTTTTAGTTAGGATCAAGGTGCTTAGGATTTCACTTGAACTCTAACCTTTTGAGTGCAAAGAGTGACCTAAGTTAAAGGTTGGTTGATCCAAGGGATCAACATTACCTATTAGTTCCTTTGAGAGCTTATTAGGTCTTGTCTTTTAAGGTTTAAGTGTTTTAAGAGCCAAATTTCTTAGGGTTTCTCTTGATAGATGTTTTCAAGCAATGGCTTGGGCACACTTCTTTTGGGAATTCTCAATTCTTGATTAGAAAGTGTGTCTCTAAAACCCTAGCTTTGAGTCTCGAGTTGGCTCTAATTGGTCCAGTTAGTTGCCTCAAGATTAGGTAATTAGGGCTCAAGCAAGAAGGTTTTAGCCCTAAATACCTTTAATGGATGTACAGAATGTGTTGAAATTGAAAACAGGCAACTTTTGTGATTTACTAGGTATGAAAGACAGGTTATTCCTAAATTACTTTTTTTTTTCTTCCTCTTTAGAATTTTAGGGGCTTAAGAGATGATAGAAAATTACCTATCCTTGGTGTGGTTGTTGTGCAGCTGCTTGTTTCCTTCTTGTTTTCCCAAGCGAGGGGGCGCGACCTGAAAACACTAAAACGGCCTCGCAGCCATGTCAAATAGCTTAGGAAACTTCGCCAGAGCGCGGCGAAGGTGGTGTGGGGGTCGGCGTGGTGTGGGGAGGCCGGAGTGTGCGTGCCTAGGGCACACTGTGTGCGTGAGAGTGGGTGTGTTCGGGAGGTGTTCTGGGTGCGTGGAATGGTGGTGTGAGTGGGGGGAAATGTTGAGTGGAGTGAGGGGATGCTTATGGGCTTGTCGGCGAGGGGTGGGATGGCCTGTGGAGGTGGAGCGGCCTCGCTGGAGTTGGTGGCCGGAGGTGGAACAGATGGTGATGGTAGTGGTAGTCGAGGGGTTAAAAGTGATAGTTGAAGAGGGGGAAATTAAGAGGATAGTAAGGGAAAGAGTTTGACCTATTTAACTGACGAAAAGGGGGAAGGAGGCGCTCGGCGCGTGCCTGCCGACGCCGGAGACGGAGATGCCTAGAAAGGGGGTAACGACGTCGAGGAAGAGATCTGGAAGGCGCTAGCTGGTGCAGCCTAGTGCGGGAGGATGGGGCAGAGTAAACTCTGCTGCAGGTGTTGCAGCAGAGCGACGAGGAGGAGGAGGAAGAGTCGCCGGAGCCTATGGGCGCTTGACCGGAGGAGGAGGAGACGAAGATTAAGGGTTTCCTTCGGCCAAAACAGGCTTGAAGGAAACGGCTGCCCCTGCCGCTCCTTATAAAGGTGCTAGCGAGGAGAGGATCTCGAGGGGGCGACGTGGGGAGCTCGTCGGAGAATGGCCGGAAAGCAGACCCATTCATTTCGTGCGTTCGCATGAGAGGCATGGGTAGCTGCAGGTCAAAGAGGAGGGTCCCTGCGAAAGAGGACGACGCAGGGAACCCCCCTTTCGTTCCTGAGAGTGGCCCCTATACCCTGCGTAGTGCCATCCTCCGCGCAAGGTCGCCGAAGGTATGGGCACCTGCGTGGGGTGGTAGAGGGGTTGTTCTGCAAAGAACGAAAGAGAAGATGGGGGGCTAAATGCAAGGGTTCAAAAAGATAAGGGTCAAAAAGTAATTCAAGAGGACCAATTTGTAAAGTCGGTCAAAATGGTCTTCTTTTAGACCCAAATTTTTTGTACCAACCTAATTTGGAGTTAAGAAATTCAATGGTGTAATTTGATTTTAGGTTTGACCACGTTTCACTGTTCAATTTGCACAAAAACCCAAGTTAGGTCAAAAATTGGGTATGGTTCTCAATTTAGGTCAAAATAGGTTCTACTGGCCAAATTGAATGTTCTAAACCCTAGAGGATGTTTTTCCATGATTTTTAGAGGGTCTATTTGACTTTTATCTTTCCAAGAACTTTGTGCATTGAAGCGGGTTTGTTTTTAGGGTTACAGAGTGTCATTTAATTCCTAGAAGTTGCTATAACCCTTTTCAGATCAGATCATCCCACTTCCTTTCTTATTAAGCTCATTTGACCTGTGTTTAGACCCTTAGACACCCTGTTTGTGTACTGCATTGGTAAAATTACAGTTTTACCCCTTATGAATTATTTTATTTTTAAATTTGAAATTCTTTGAGTTAGACTTTTCCTTAGGTTTTGTAGGTGCTTTTGCACACTTATTTAGATCAAATTGTGCTAGTTAGGGTTCATGATGAGGCTCTCATCACTACCCCACTTAAGGACAGCCTTGTTTTGTTGTGTTGAAGGGTCCCTATCCCCAGTCCTTCCGACCTTCTCCTAGTTTATGCTGGGAAGACAATCATTAAATCCCCGATTGGAAAGACCATTAGAGTATTCTAGGAGGCACAAATTGGATTTTGGTCAAATTGATCCCATGGCCAACCAACAGCCTCCTCTGCTTGGAAATCCACAGGAAGAATTTCGAAAGCAGTTGGAATAAATGCAGAGAATGCGAGAATGGCTCCAGAGAATGCAGGGCGCTCAGCCCTTGAAGGATTTTTATGATCCTTCAAATTACGGGAAACGTCCCACCATCCAGATTTCAGCCGATGATGTAGAAATCATGCCCCAGGTGTGAAGCCTAATCAAGCATTATCATGGGCTTGGCTCCGATGATCCGTTTCAACACTTAGAGAACTTGACCACTTTGGTCCAGATCACCAAGGCACGAAACGTAAATGAGGAGCAAATGATCATGAGGCTCTTCCCCCACTCTCTTAGGGATAAGGCCGCGCATTGGTATAGGACAATAGGAAGACCAATTGCAACTTGGAATGAGTTGAAATCGACCTTTCTGAAGAAATTCTTCCCAGTCGGACGTACCAATGCTTTGAGACGGGCAATCACTACCTTTACGCAGCGGCCGAGGGAGCAGTTTCATGTGGCCTGGGAGTGATTCCAGGACTTATTGCGGAGATGTCCACACCATGAAGTGCCGAAATGGCAAATCGTGCAGATCTTCTATCATGAGTTGACTGAGCAACTCAGAAATCATGTGGATGCTTCTTGCGGAGGCAATTTCCTCAATAAAGATGCAGATAGTGCACATGATTTATTTGAGGAAATGAGTGAAAATTCAATCAATCTTGCCTCCATGGATACATTTAACCGGTTCCAGCAGCCCAGATCAAATGTCAATGAAGTCCATGACTCTCATTCATTTGATATGGAATTGATTTGTAACAAACTCAATAAGGTGGACTTGGTTGCTGCGAGAATGGAAGAGTGGATGGCTGGCAATTCTATGAACAACTCTCGATCCACTCAATCCCAAAATTCGGGATTCCATTCTTAACGAGCTCCTTCTGGACGGGAGTTCGTGAATCAACTTGATGTGTCTCAACCTGTGAGTCAGCATTTTTCGGAACCCCACGGGTTCCAAACTGGGGCCTTTGATCCTAGTTTTTCTGATCCTTCCCTTTCTTTCTCTCCATCCTCACCCTATGAGGATGTCTGTGCTGTACAAGAGAATGTTAGATCCAACCCCTACTTTAATGCCTATAATCTAGGTTGGAGAAACCACCCTAACTTCTCTTAGAAAAACACGGGGCAACAGACCCAATTCTGACCTGGAAACTATGCTCCGCAATGACCAATGGGTCAGGGTCATGTATATACTCAGTTGCCTCTGAATCAAGTCAATCAGCCAGCTTGGAATGCCCGTCAACCCACAGGGCAGGCTGATTTGAACTGAAAAATGGTATAGATGCAAGGATCCATGCTCCAACTCATGCAGTAATTGAAAACCTCGCTGGACAACTTGCAGTCTGGGCTCATTACTAACTCTCGTCAACCCGGATCTCTACCATCCCAACCCATACCCAACCCATGAAATATTATGAATTCAGGCAACCAAACCCATGGGTACGGAAATCAGAGGGACCCACACACACATGCTCAAGTGGTCGAGCAAGGTTCCTCGTCCTCGTCTTCTTCTTCTGCAAATAAACAATTCATGGCTAATCAAGCCCCTCCAATCTTTCCTAACCCACCCCAAGACCCAAATTCTTATGCATCTGCAAATTCTGTCACTTTGAGGAGTGGTAAGCAGACTCAGGATCCACAACCACACTATTCTGATCTTTTGAATCCTGAAGAACCTGAGGAGAGAGAGGAGAATTCTGGAAGAGAAATCAAGGCTCAGGAACGTGATTCCAAAGATCTGACTCATGTTCCTTTTCCTGAAGCCTTAACCAAATCAAAGAAGAAGTCTGTTGATAGCAATAAGGAGCTTATGAATCTATTTAAAAATGTTGAGATTAATATCCCGCTCCTTGATGCTATCAAGCACATACCGGCTTACGCAAGATTTTTAAAGGATTTATGTATACAAAAGCGTAAGTCGAGAGAATCTGTTTTGAGGAAGGTGGTACGCTCCGAGTAGGCTAGTTCTGTTATCCTACACTACCTCAGAAAAAGAGAGATCCAGGTGCTCCATTGATTTCTTACATCATCGGAGATTACACATTTGATAGAGCACTTTTGGATCTGGGTGCATCCATCAACCTAATTCCGACTTCTCTTTATGAGAAGTTTGGATTAGGTGAACTTCGGCTAACTTCAGTAACGTGACAGTTAGCGGACCACTCGGTCACAAATCCGCGAGGCGTTATTGAAGATGTTATAGTCAAGGTCAAGGATTTCTATTTTCCTGTAGATTTCCTTGTCCTAGACATGGATGTACCTGATAATCTGAGGAACACGCCCATCATTCTGGGGCTTCCGTTCCTGGCTACTGCTAAGGCCAACATTAATTGTGAAAGCGGTAGCATGGAAATCGCCTTTGGGGATCAACGAATGAAATTGGATATTTTTAAGGCGATCAATAAATCTGAGGATTGTGGATTTATTGAGGAACTTGATGAGGATAATGAAAATATTGAAACTTGTTTGATGGTTTCTTCAATCGAAAGTTCCTCCTAGGATGATGAATTTGACCTGCAACCCTCTATGGCTGACCTGCCATCTTCTGAAGAGGTTATTGATTTTGTTTACTCACAACCTCTTCCTCTTGTTGAATCTTCAACATCTACCTTACCATCAATCATCAACCCGCCCCAGCTTGAATTGAAACCATTGCCTGAGAATTTGAAATATCAATTTTTAAGACCTTAGAAGACGCTCCCTGTGATTATCAGTGCTAAATTGACAAAGGAGCAAGAGATTAAATCGATCAAGGTCCTGAAGGAACATAAGGAGGCAATTGGTTGGACCATTCATGACCTCAGGGGGATCGAGCCATCTTACTGTAATCATAGAATATTCTTGGAAGATGGATCCCGCCCTTCTCGCCAGATGCAGAGGAGATTGAATCCAAATATGCGAGAAGTGGTCAAAAAGGAAATCATCAAGTGGCTCGACGCAGGAATTATTTATCCAATCTCTGATAGTCCCTGGGTAAGTCCCATGCAGATTGTTTCGAAGAAAGCTGGGATTACCGTTGTGACTAACGAGAGAGGAGAATCTGTCACAACTCATTCAGCTTCCTCTTAGAGGGTTTGTATTGATTATAGGAAGCTAAACACAGCCACTAAAAAGGATCATTTTCCCCTGCCCTTCATCGATCAAATCTTGGAAAGATTAACCGGGCAAAAGTACTTCTATTTTCTTGATGGCTACTCGGGATACAACCAAGTTCCTATCCATCCCGAGGATCAGGAAAAAACTACTTTCACCTGTCCCTATGGAACCTTTGCTTTTTGTAGGATGCCTTTCGGGTTGTGCAATGCACCTGTGACTTTTCACAGGTGTATGCTAGCCATATTTTCTAACATGGTGAGAGAGTTTATGGAAGTCTTCATGGATGATTTCTCTATTTTCGGAGAATCATTTGACTCTTGTTTGGCTAATCTAGAAATGATTCTTAAGCGATGTATCAAAACATGATTGGTCCTTAGCTGGGAAAAGAGTCATTTCATAACCCAAGAAGGCATTGTTTTGGGTCATGTAATCTCTGAACGGGGAATTGAAGTGGATAAAGCTAAGGTTGATGCTATCGCTAAACTTCCTCCTCCCACATCTGTTAAACAAATCCGATCATTTCTTGGCCATGTGGGATTCTATCGAAGATTCATAAGGATTTCTTGAAGGTTGCTCATCCATTGAGCAATCTTCTTGCCAAAGAAACGCCGTTTGTTTTTGACGAATCATGTCGAAAGGCATTTGATTTCCTGAAAACGGTAGTCACCTGTGCTCCAGTTTTGCAACCACCAATTTGGGCAGCTCCTTTTGAGATCAGGACCGACGCTTTTGATTATGCAGTCGGGGCTGTTTTGGGTCAGAAAATTGATAGAAAGCCCTCTGTCATCTATTACGCTAGTAAAACTCTGGATGAAGCCCAGAGGTATTACATTGTTACTGAAAAGGAATTACTAGCTATAGTGTTCACTTTGGAAAAATTCAAGGCTTATCTCTTAGGATCTCATGTTATCATCTATAACGACCACTCGGACTTGAGACATCTCTTGGCCAAAAAGGATGCTAAACCCCGGCTTATTCATTGGATTCTTCTGTTTCAAGAATTTGATCTTGAAATCAAAAATAAAATCGGGGTACAAAATGTGGTAGCGGACCATTTGTCGAGACTCCTAGGTGATTCCTCTCGTCCGGACATTTCGATTGCTGACACTTTTCCGGACGAAACTATTCTTACAGTTTTAGGTGTCCACACCCCATGGTTTGCTGACATTGTTAACTATTTGGCCGTTGGTCAAATCCCCCAGGATTTGACAAAGCAACAACGGAATAGACTCAAATCTGAGGCCAAATACTACTTTTGGGAGGACCCTGAGCTGTACCGCATCAGCTCTGATCAGATTTTTCGCCGATGTATATCGGAGAATAAATTCAACAGTATACTCGAGTTCTGCCAAGCATCTGGGTGTGGTGGACATTTCTCTGGGAAAAAGATGGCTGCAAAAATCTTGCAATCTGGCTTCTGTTGGCCGTCTTTATTTAAGGATGCCCAGGATTTCTCAAGGTCATGTTCTCGATGTTAGGCACTCGAGAGCATAACTAAGAGAGATATGATGCCCCTAAACCCAATTCTTCCTGTCAAAATTTTTGATGTTTAGGGCATCGATTTCATGGGACCCTTTCTCCCTTCATTTGGACATCAGTACATTCTCGTTGCTGTTGATTATGTGTCCAAATGGATTGAGGCGATTTCCACCCGAACCAGTGACCACAAGGTGGTCATCGATTTGTCAAGAAAAATATCTTCAGTAGGTTCGGGATTCCGAGGGCTATCATCAGTGATGGTAGCACTCATTTTACTAATGCCCAATTCCAGAATTTGTTGGCCAAATACGGGGTTAATCACCTAATTTCCACACCTTACCATCCCCAGACGAATGGACAAGCCGAGATCTCCAATCGAGAGATCAAGAACATTATGCGGAAAACGGTTAGGCCTGATCGCAAGGACTTGACTCAAAAGCTTGAGGACGCTCTTTGGACCTACCGTACGGCGTATAAAACACCCATCGGCATGTCTCCATTCCATTTGGTGTATGGAAAGGCATGCCATCTACCCGTAGAGATTGAACACAGGGCATTCTGGGTGATCAAACAATGCAATTTAGATCTGAATTTAGCTGGGAAGAGTAGGAAACTCCAACTATCTGAGTTGGAGGAGCTTAGAAATGATGCATATGAGAATGCCAAGATCTACAAGGCTCGGACCAAAGCTCTACATGATCAACTGATTTCCCGCAAGAGTTTTGAGCTGAACCAGAAGGTCTGGTTATTCGATTATAAACTTAAGCTCTTTCCTGGAAAACTTGGATCTAAATGGAATGGCCCATTCATAATTGACCAGATTTTTCCAAATGGGGCTGTTCAGATTTCTGACCCAAAGGCGGGTAACACATTTAAAGTCAACGGTCAACGTTTGAAGCCTGTTATTGACCGTATTCTTCCAGAACTCGTCTCAGACACAGTTGCTCTAGCCATTCTGTGACTTCTTTGGCTGGACTTCGCTTAGCTGACGGCATTAAACTTAGCAGTTGTACATATGATACAAGGCTGATACGAGCTTCATATTCAGGTGACATCTTTCATATTCTACCCTTTCTTTTATGTCTCTTTTTCAATGTAGACATTACATCAGCTAGGCATGGGGAGGTGGATTCATTCTTGAATCATTTGGTCAGCTTTGTGAAATTCATGTAAATTATTTTTCTCTTCTTATTTATACATTAAAAAAAATCAAAATTAGGAAGGAATAGTTGGACATTAGGACTTTTCAATCTTAGGAAATTTTACATTAGGATATGAACACAAAGACCCTTCAGGTCTTTGGACTTAATCAGCCCGTGTATCCACTAAAATATGGATTTGTCTTTCGAGTCCTCGCCATCTTAATTCTATCGTAATTGGAGTAAATAAGTTTAGGTGATAAGTACACGACTTATCAACCCACCCTCTGATTTGAGGGAATTTTTGAGTTTTAAGCATCTGCACACTTTCTTTGCACTGACTCATTGTTCGGCAATTTTAACGGAAATTGGGTAGCTAATGAACCTTCTAGGGTGATATGGCTGGCAAGTTATCGTGGGTAACAGCTCATAGGTAGGTTGCCCAGAGTCCAGTCACTGGACCTTTCTCTTTTTGCTGCCTTTAGGTAAATCTTAGACCAGGGAAGCCACCTACTTAACAAAAAAAAATCAAAAAGAAAAGGAGAAAAGAAAAAAAGAAATAAGCCACACTTCGCCGCACGAGTATGGCTGGCAAGTTGTCGGTGGTAATAGCTCATCGACCGGTTGTCCAGAACCCAGCTCAATAAATGCACTGAAAATTCTCAAAACACTTAGGAAGATGCGGAGAAGTGGAATAAATCGGGGAGATATACACTAGATTCACCCTTGTGTTGACCTCATAAAAAAATAAAAGTAGGGAGAAAGCTACCGGTTGTAAAGATACACCTTTAGGCAGAATTCCTTTTAGGTCACCTAGAGGCGTAGAAATCCAAAGTCCGTTTTAACTGCTGGTCAACGAGTCTATCACATCCACAATAAGATGCTTAGAACTTAGGGTTCTCATCAAATCTTGGGTGAGTTGAATAGCCGTAGAAAGCTACTCTTAAACCCTAAAACTTAAAAATCCAAAAAAATTAGAAAAGAGGAAAAAGAGAAAAAGAAAATTTTCTTTGAATAAGGAGAGGGATTAAGGCGGTCTGCATTTTGGCAGATACTCGGGCATTGTTGTATCTTTGAAAGTTTAGATCCTAAGTAGACAGTTTCTTAATGATTGAAAATAACTCACGTCCAAATAATCCAACCTGATTCTTTTATAAATAGCATATAGTTTTTGCTAGGGACTAGTAAAAGATAGGCATGGGGGTATGATGTAAACATGTTTACACTACTTAAGATGTCTATTTATGCATGTTCTTAAGCATAGGATTGCATTGCATGCTATAAATATTGCATAACATGCATCATCTTGCATTTAGAGTAGTTTGAATAAAATGGAGGTTAATTGTCTCCTTTTATGTTCTTGGACAGGGCAAACTTTTTATCAGGGCATCGGATCGAAGATCCAATTGTATAGATGTGATCAGGGCGACGATTGGAGTTCAACGACTCCAAGATCGCTCTAATCAGGCATCTATAGCATCAGATAGTGACCGAGGAACTCTAGAAGATCAAGGGCCAATATGGTGTAAATCCACACTACAAATGACAAATCCGAGCGCACGGATGGATTCGGATCAACGATCTCAGCCCAACGACGCAAAAATCGAGTCAATCTGACACCCGTGGCACCATCTATGCTAAAATTTATACCGAAATGGAAATTCCGGGTCGAACACAGGGAGGCTATGTCGATCTATATTCGCAATTATATATATATATATATATATTTAGAATTTTTCTTGAAAACGAGACGATGTAATTACAATGAAGCCATAACAACAATCAGACTAAAAAGGGAGAGAGAGAGAGAGAGAGAGAAAATATGCATTCAATAATTCAAAATGTTTATACAATAAAACTAAATAAGAATTACACTAGAAAGCGGGAAATCAGCTACACTAGAAAGCAAGAAAATTCTACACTAGAAAGCTATAAAGAAGAATGGGAGAGAGAAGTTATCCTCCTCGACGATCGCTTGGAGGACGAGCCGGACAGGACGACGCCTGCACGAAGGAGGACAGAGCAGGACGAAGGAGGACGAAGCAGAAGAACGAGAACGGGGCAGCACGTTGTCGTCGTCGTGGGATCCGTTTTCGAATGGGGGACGAAAATTTGACTTTATCTCGCGAGGAGCAACCCGGGTGTGAGACAAGCTTCTCTTGAGCTTTGGAGAGGTAGAGAAGAGAAGGAAGGGATGAGAATTATGTGTGGAGGGGGTCCCTTTTTATAGCTGCAAGGAGTGGGGGCAATTTGGTCATTACAACTTTAAAAACATTAATTCAAGACCTTTAGTGACAGATAAAACCGTCGCTAAAGGTCTAAACGTGGGCGTAGTGGGTGCCACGCGCGCGCCCGCTCGCTTGCCCACGCGTGCAACACACGCGCATGTCCATCCAATCTCAGTCATCCGATCATGACATCGGACGGCTTAGATCGAGCTATGCCCGCCTCCTCAGCGCGTACTGCATTGCGTGAGATGCCGTGTTACGCGCGGCGTGCGTGGGCGCGTCATCTTGATCGAGCGCGTAGCCTTTGGATCGTAATCGTGCGGTCAATCGAAGGCGCGCCTTCGCTCTAATTTTAGCGTGGCTAGGCTCGAACACGTGCCTTCGCTTCGCGTTAGAGCGCTCGACCAACGTGCTGGGGGCATGTTTGTGTCGAGTGCCTAACTTAAATGCGGGCGCGTCGCAGCCGTTGGATCTTGATCCAACGGTGGGGAAGGGTGGATGCGGGGCTTCAGCAGGTGTGTGCGGACAATTGGGCGGCCGAGATGGCGGCATCTTGGTCGTCCATCTTCTGGATGATGTAAATGGTGCCACGGGTGTCGTATTGACTCGATTTTTGCATCGTTAGGCTGCGATCGTCGATTCGAATCCATCTGTGCGGTCGAATTTGTTGTTTGTAGTGCGGATTTCCACCATCTTGGCCCTTGATCTTCTAAGGTTCCCCGGTTACTATCTGATGCTACAGATGCCTGATTAGGGCGATCTTGGAGTTGCTGAACTCCAATCGTCGCCATGATCACATTTGTACGATTGGATCTTTGATCTGAGGTCCTGATAAAAAGTTTGCCCTATCCAAGAACATAAAAGGAGATAATTAACCTCCATTTTATTCAAACTACTCTAAATGCAAGATGATGCATGTTATGCAATATTTATAGCATGCAATGCAATCCTATGCTTAAGAACATGCATAAATAGACATCTTAAGTAGTGTAAACATGTTTACATCAGCGGGTTCAAACTGGAGAGGATTCCTTAGAGAATCTTCTTTCCAATTTTGGAAGAGATTCTCCAAGCAATCAAGAGAAATCTCCTGTCAAAGGCCTCCGAGTAGGTTTCCTCCGCGATAATGGCGGAGGGACTTAATTGTGAAGACGACGAAGAAGTTAGGGGGCTGAATGCAAAGGTTTTTGAAAGTTGGGGGTATAAATGTAATCAGACAGGACCATTTTGCAAACTAGGTCAAGACAAGTTGAAGCTCCCCCTTGATGAAGGTCTTTCCTAAAGTTTTTAAATTGTTTACTATGAGCGTGAACCTAGTGTTCATCTTACTTAAGGTTTCGTTAGTCTTCATAGAAAATGATTCAAATTCTTATGAAAGTAAATTAATTTTAGAAGACTTTACCTTAGTCGTACCTTCATGTGTAACTTCTATAGTGTGCCATACCTCATATGCAATGGCGCACTGTGATATACGGTTGAATTCCTCCGGGCTAAGGGCGCAGTATAATGCATTCATAGCTTTTGCATTGAGAGAAAGCTCGCGAGTCTGCTGCTGCGAATAGCCTCTCTCTGGTTTCTCCGGGACTTCGTATGGGGTCTCACAATGTTCCCATAACACGAAGTCGGTGGCTTGAAGCCACATCTTCATCGGTAACTTCCAGTAACCGTAGTTGCTTCCATTGAAGAAAGGTGATCGGACGGTGGACTGCCCCTCGACGATTCTAGTGGTTGTGACGCTTCCCTCCATCGGATCTTCGCCGGTGTGTAACACCGAAAATGCGAAACCTGCTCTGATACTAATTGAAATTCCCTACTTGGAGGGGGTGAGATCAGCGTGACGTAAAAATAATGCGGAATTAAAAATAGAACAATCTCACAAAATGACAATCACATAATGTACACAATTATTTTTAGGTGAAAACCCAAACCGGGTGAAAACCACCACCTAACCCTCTCGAGTTAGGATTTTCCGATCAACCAAGTTGATCAATTCCACTAACGTACAACTTAAACGAGGGTAGTACAACCTCAATTGCAACCACACTACTTTATACGAGAGTAACGTACCTCAAACCCCTTCTCTTCACGAGAAGGACTTTGTCTCACGAAGGAGACGGGAATTCGCAAAGCGAATACCCAACACAAGCAAAGTAAAATAGAAGAATAGTCCTATAGAGCCAACAAAGATATTCTTAACCTAAGCTTTATAGGAGTGAGGATGCTTCCCTTTGCAAGAAGTGCGTCGACGACGCGAATGCGTGAACCACGCGGTAGCACTTCGTCGCTCTCGTAATCGCGGAGGGAGAGCGGGTGCGCAATAGGAATCAAGCTCTCTAGGTGTAGAACTAAGCTTGGAGAGCAAGAGCTTTCTTCTATATGATCTTCTTCTTCTTTTAGACACCAAAAAGTGGAAAGTATGTTGCTTGGGTGTATCTTCGTGCATCTTTGAGTGGCAAGGGTTCTCCTCTATTTATAGAGGCCCTAGGAAGGCTTCCATAGCCGTTGGGTGCAAGCTCCAAGAGAATTAGGCCGAAATCAGGATTAATCATTACACTGACAGGGTTATCAGGAATTTGATCCTGGCATTGGACATCTGGAAAATCAGTTTAAGACGTTTGGGAACAAAGTCAGACGTCTGATTTTAGGCGGGTTTCCTTCCTAACTTGAATCAGATCTAAACAGGGTTCTAATGAATTATCATCAGACGACATATAGGACGTCTGGAACGATGTCCGGATGTCTGGAAACCTACTTTTCTGCGGAAATGGATTTTCAAGAGAGTGCAACAGCTATAAAATCTCTGAGAAGAGAATTTGGGTCAGCCGAGGCAAAACGGTCATGTATCAAACGTTTGGTGTATTCTACGGACGTCTGATACGAGGCTAACGGTCATTTCCTTCAGTGTTCACTAAGGCGGCCAACGGTCCACTAATTGGACTTCTGGTAAAGGCATCAGACGTCTGGACTAAGGTCGGGACGTTTGATTTCATTAGACAGAACTAACTAAGTCCAGCCTAAATATTATCGGACATCTGAGTCAACAGTCGACGTCTTAAAAGTCATTATCAGACGTCTGTTTTTTAGATTAGACGTCTGAAAAGGTTGTTTGAACCCTATTTTGGTTTTCTAAGTTCTCTACAGAAAGCCTAAGTATTTTAGTGTTGTGCAGGTGTTCCTAGGACTATTGTTAGGGTACTTTGAGGCTCTCTAACATGATATTCTAAGAAACAAATAGGTCAAGGAAATAAAGACAAAAGTACATAGAAAAAGATAAACAGAATTCTATCATATTCTTCTTATCCTTCCATCTTCAAGCTATCGCTCCACGTGAAGCTCCTCTGCTCTCCATCAAGCTCCTCTAATCCGTCCTGGATGCGAGCTCAAACTCTGTCTAACCACGTCTTCATTTGCAATTAACCTGAAATCTAAGACTTTAAGTGCAAATGTTAATTGACACATGTTTTGTTATCATCAAAATAAATGATCGCGGTGCTCTAGCACTAACAGGTACGTGTGTGGTTGTGTGTGTTTATTAGGTTGCCCATAAGTGTTCGATTTAGTCAAGTTAGGACCTTGGGCGGGTTTCTCACTTGACGAAGCAAAGTTAGAATGGTTGTGCCATCCCGGGTTGTAAGTGTTTGAATAAGGCTCAATTCTAGTGTAACCCTGGAGTGCATTCACATCCTTAGGATTACTAGGCATCGGGCTACCTAGTTCAGAATTCGAGGGCATCAAGGTCCCTCCTTGGTACCCAGAAAGAGATGGGTCCAAGTACAGTTGGCTCATAGGTGGAGCCATTGTTAAGTCATTAATGTTGTGCACTGATTCCTGACCTAGTGGGTTGGGGAATTGGTTGTGGGTTAATATAGGCACTCCTTGGGTAGGCATAGGATTTTATCTGGATTGTGTACTTAAGGAATTCCCACACTTTAGAAGGTTATTCAGTTTCTTATCCAAATTCTCCATATTCTTTCCCATGAGTTCCACCTTATCTAATCATTGTCTAATTAGCTCTAAATCAACCAAGTTTGAATTATTGTTAATTTTATAAACTCCGCTCCTTGGTTGATTAGCTCTATTAAAGGTAGACATTGAGGCATTGTTGAGGGAATTTTCACTCATATTCTCAAACAATTGAGAGGCTCCCTCAGCATCTCGACTCAGGAAATTGCCCCCATATGCCGCAATAACAAAATTCTTTAGATTATCACTCATCCCATAATAGAAAATATGGGATAAGTGCCACTTTGGAATCCCATGATGAGGGCATTTCCTAGCTAAATCATTAAATCTCTCCCAAGCCTTATGTAGTTGCTCCCCGGGGTTCTGCTTAAAAGTTGTTATGGCACATCTAAGGGCATTAGTTTTTCCTACAGAGAAAAATTTCTTTAGGAATGTGCTTCTCAGGTCTTCCCAAGCTAAGATTGGTCTACCAATTGTCTTCAATCAATGCGCAGCTCTATCTTTTAAGGAGAATGGGAACATTTTCATCATTAGGGGTACCTTCATTCATGTTCCTAGGGCCAAAAGTTCTTCCTATGTGTAGGAGTTCTTCAAGGTGGGGGAAGGGGTCATCTGACTCATGGCCATGGAACTAGAGAATCAAGTTAATGATCTGAGGTTTGAGTTCAAAATCTTCCCCATCCTGAGGTACCCTAACAAAGGGTTCAGCTTAGGCATTAGGAGGGTTATAAAAGTCACAGAGGGGTCGGTCTGCCCTTCCATTTTGGAGTCGAGTGATGGCCTGCACTATGACTTCCAACTGTCGGTCATGATGCTGGCCCTGCTTAGTGATCTACCTTTGTAAGAGTGTCATAGGATCCAGATTTTGTTCTTCGATGTCCTCTTCCTCATGATGACTAGCTATTGCAGAGGGTTTAGATTTAGATCCTGGATAAATGTCTTCTCCTAAGATTTCCTTCTAATGATGGTAGCAAATCAGGATTTTGAGATCTACTACCTTGTATGCACCAGAAAAATGTCTGTAGATGAGAAGGAGAAGACAGATGAGAGAAACCCCGCCCACTCAATGCAAGCAATCAAACTGGTCCTTAGAGTGTCAACCCTAATTAGACTTGATCCCGACTTCCCAAAACACAACTGGGTTAGATCAACCCTTGAATTATTTGGTTGGCCAGAAGGGTGGGACCCCTTAGGAAATCCCCGCACGGCGAGACACCACTAAAGGTTATCGCGGTTACCATACCGACCTTTCTTGTCACTAGTGAGTCTAAGTAGACAAGGCCATGACCTTAGCCCAATCTAGTTTCAAGTCCCCAAGTCTATTAATCCTGCCTAGGGCACCTCTACTCAATTTTAGGTTTGGCTTTGATGTGTTTTTGGAATATGATGGGCGTTAGGGGGGTGTTTGCCCTTAAAATTGATTTTGAAATGTGTGAAGTGCTCAAGCAAACAAGGTTCACAAGCAATTTCTTATGATAAAGTACCTTTTAAGATTCAAATATTTGTGTTAATGAATTTTAGGGTTCATTTGATTAAATAATTTCAATCAAGGTTTTGATGAGGCACACAAAGAGTCTTTAAAATCTTAATTTGTTTGATAGATTTCCCTTAAGTATGTAAATGCAAGCGTGCTCTATCCTTAGCATGAAACCCTAAGCAAAGAAAGTTCTAGATGATTCCTTTAGGTCTAAAATGATGAGTGGTGTGACCCAAGAAATGAAATCAATTGGTCCTTATTTCACCCCTAACTATGCACTCACAAAATATTTTTTCAAGAATTTTAATGCATGTTTTCTATTTTTTTCAGATTTAAACTGTACTAGGGGTTTTGCAATCTGTTTTAATGCCTAGTTCGTGATCAGAAAATTCATGCAATTAAATGAGCAAGTAATATTTTTCTTAGATTTTTATGAAATTCTTGACTTTTTCAAAAATTTCGTGCCACAAATTTCATTTCAATCGGAGTTGTATAAAAATTCTTATGATATTTTGAACTCTAAAAAATCAGGAACAATAGCCGAATTGATAACAGATTAGTGCAAAAATTTTTAAAAATTTTCTATAACTCCGATTTGCGCTAATTTTGGATATGTTATTTCTAACTTTGAAATCTATATCCAGTTATAATTTGAGAATTTTTGGACATACAAATCTCCAGAAATTTAATTTTTAAGATAAAATTTTATTTCAGCCCGAAAATGAAGAGAGATTTTTTTTTTAACAAAAATTCTAACTAATTCTAGCGTTTGAGCAAATCCTAAACTTTCTAAATCTAACTAACCTAACCTAACGTAACCTAAGCTGTTGTGTTAACTCTTGTGGTGTTTACTTGGACTTATGTTAACAACAATTTTTAAGGAATAAATTTCGGGTGTAAATGAGTTACGAAGTTAATACCTATTTTACTAACACATCTCAGAACTGGTGTTAGCAAAACCAATGTTAAGGGCCCTTAACTTGAGTTTTCACCATTCGGGTTAAACACTCTTTTAGAGGGTTAACTTGACAAGTAAACTAGCCCTAAATTGAGTTTCTCCTAAGAATGCATGGATTCAATAATTGATTCATGTAGCAGATTATCCAAACCACATCTAGTATCATTTATCCTCCTTTAATCTGATCCTCTATGTATTGTTGATTGTAAGAATGTTTGCAAGCAAAAGGTCACTTATAATTTACAAAACCTGACTTGCAAGTTATAAAGCTAACTTGTAATTTCTAAAGTGATGTTTTTATAAATTCCTCATTAAGATGCCCATCAAAGCAATTCCACTTTTTCAAAAGAATTTTAGATGCATCATATTCTAAAAATAGACTTTCAATCACTATGGTTAGATTTGTTATATGAAAACCAATATGTATTCAAATATGTTATTTGACAACCTTTAAAGAAGATTGTCATCGAAACTTATGTCGAAAATATATGATCGAATTAGATGATTTTTTGATATGTTATCGAATCTTTTAAATCATTTAGATTTCTAAATCAACATGCATTGAGTTATTTTATTTGACCAAATACATAACGCTAATTGTATTAAAAGAAAGAATTCACTTAACTAGAAAATAATTAAATTCTTTTATTTATATAATATGTAAAAGATCACAAATAATTCTCTCATAACATACAAAAGTCAACACTATATATATGTACATACGTAAGCCTATTTATATTTTTATTAAATTAGAATCCTTATTATCTTGAGCAAGGGTCAACTGGCTTAACCCACTTTACATTTATCGTGCTTATAAAGCAATTGTGTTGACCTAAATCAAATCATTCAAATCAAAATTAAGTTGAGTCCATCGAGCTTAAGTTTTTTTTTTATGATTCTATATGACAACCTTTTGGGTGTAGGTCAGTATTTAGCGAGAATCTTAGATTCTTGAAAAAGCTTATATGAATACGATATTGCAAACTAAGTTTTTGAGTTTCGGGCTAAAAATTTTGGGTGATATTTTGGGTTTCTCCCCCACCGTTGTGTCACGTTCTTTTCAATGGCACTCAACTTTTGGTCTGAAATTTTCCTTTTCTTTCCTTCTTTCTCTTTATTTTTTTCATTTTTCTTTTTCATCCCCCATCTCCTTGAAACCCAACGCCCATGTGCCGAAGAGGAGATACCCTCTACATTTTCAATGCACACCAAGTTGGATCCATAATTTCTAACCCAACATTTTCTACCGCCAACTCTTTTTATTTCTAAGTTTTAATATAAAAATTATTATAATCACCTTCATTATAACAATTATTCCAAAAACCTACCAAGGTAGAACTTGAAGATCTGGACATATCATTGGCCACATGGCCCACATGAAGATCAAGGGTTGGGTACTAGTTGTCTTCCAAAGGTGAGCTTGCCACCAATTACTTATGAACTTAATCTCGTCAATCGATCTATTAGACTCCTTTACATAATCTCCAATTAGAATACCTTAAATCATGATGTGATTTTAAATTTTGACAGCTCAACTTGGGTAAAACTTCCACTGAGGCCAGCAATTCCATCGATGGAGCTATGCCCGTAGGATATTTAAGTTAAACCCTACAGCTCTAAAACGGCACGTATTTGATTACAATTTTTGCGATATTATACCTGCAACTCACAAGTTTTATATGTAGGGTATCTATGCCAATGATCAGGATCCAACTTTGAAGATAGAGCTTCGCTCTCCAACACATACATATATTTGGATGATACGTACATACACAAAATCAATAATCATCATTTATTTGTAATAGTAATAGAAGAGATTTGAACAAATTGAACAAAGGTATAACACGCTCAATTAATTTAATGCATTTCTCAACGTAATGAATCAAGTCAAAATAGGTAAAAATATTAATCTAGCGTCCATCTATTGGACTCAGGACCAGAGTTCGTGTCTGGGTTCTCGAATCAGTGGCCATCTCCAGAGGTGGGAACAGAAGGCCCACTCTCTTTTGGGATGCCTGCAGCATCGATGACTCCATGGCCGGCTCCAGGATTGGAACCCTTTGGCTTCATTCCTCTAACAATGCCAGCATCATCTATTAATCTATGGCCGATGCTAGGACTTGGGCCAACAGGCTTCATTCCTCCAAGAATGCCCGAAGCATCGATGACTCTGTGTCCCGCTCCAGGACTTGGGCCTTCTGGTTTCATTCCTCTAATAATATCAGCATCATCCATTAATCTGTGTCCCATGCTAGGACTTGGGTCAGCAGGCTTCATTCCTCCAAGAATGCCTGAAGCATCAATGACTCCGTGTCCCGCTCCAGGACTTGGGCCTTCTGGCTTCATTCCTCTAATAATATCAACATCATCCAT
This sequence comes from Thalassia testudinum, assembly GCA_037157565.1. Taxonomy (NCBI): domain Eukaryota; kingdom Viridiplantae; phylum Streptophyta; class Magnoliopsida; order Alismatales; family Hydrocharitaceae; genus Thalassia; species Thalassia testudinum. Next base: position 2,370,129 of record JAZHRO010000038.1, read on the forward strand.
TAATTTGTGTCCCATGCCAGGACTTGGGCCAGCAGTCTTGATTCCTCCAAGAATGCGCGAAGCATCGATGACTCCATGTCTAGCTCTTGGACTTGGGCCTTCTAGCTTCCTTTCTCCCAGAATGCCCACATGATCTAGCACCCAACCTTCTTGTTGCCATCACGGAAACAACTAATTCACTGCCTACCAAGAAAAGCACCATAAGCTCAAGAAGAAACCTTCCCATCCCTCTCTCTCTCTCTATTAATAAGTTTGCTTAATATGGATAGCTATCTAGAAATTGTGGGATTTCTATCGAGATTTTTTTAATCAATTTAACACATATTTCTACGTAATTAATTTAAATTATTTCAATCAACTTATAATAATTTTTACTTTCACTCTTATTATTAAAAAATATATAATACATCGTTTACTTTCACTTTTAATATTAAATAAATATACATTAATATTCTCTACTTCAACGTATCAATACTAGTAAATATCTCACACTTATTCTATTAAATAAAAATTCACTGACATCGCATCATTACAATAATTATTTTATTCTCTACTTCATTCTTCCCTTATTTCACCATCTAAATAAATATTTATCTCTACTTATTTTATTTTTACTTATTCCTATAATATTTTACCTCCACTCTAGACGAGCTTGAAGAGAGCAATACATGCTTACATGAAACCAAGCAATTGGTCAAGCAGGCCCATATTTTGAAGCCTTAGTCCAGAGTAGGGATGCCTATTCTCCAACGAAGAACCAACATGACCCGACTTGATTTGGTTGGGTAAAATCTGTTCCATTTAATATTTAGGTAGGTTCGGGTTTTTGGATGCAAATCCAACCGTGTTTGAGTTAAGGTGTGGGGAAAGATATCATTGGACCTGTATATTCGATATAGATATATTATATATACAAGGCTCTAAAAATTTCAAATGTTCTAAAGTGCCAAGACTCCTAACTCTAGAAATTGCAAACGTCCAAAAACTTCCAAATTCCTGCATTCGGCAACTCATGTGACCAAGCAGCTTGAAAGTGGTCATGAACTCACTTCTCTCAGACTTTCAATTTTTCAAATTGCATCTCAACATCAAATTTAATCTCAAGTAATGTTGTAGCGTGATGTTTCCTGTCCTCTCCTATCTCTTCTATAGCATCCAAATTCCATCTTAAGTCTCAACATTAAGACTTGATCTCCTCTCGCATGTGATTATCTCCACCACGAGATTATAGCGTGACTCCAAATTTCATCTCAACGTCACAATAAAATTTATCTACTATCTCTTGTGATTACTTTTTGTTATAAAATATGAAATATGTTTAGAATAATAATATTTTTTTCCTATAATATTTTTTTTTATTTTACATATCCTCGGAAAAACAATTGCGTTCAATAAATTTTGATGTTGAAATGTGCATTTGTTTTTAAGGTATTTTAAATTGACAGTGCAGTATACAAGCCAACATGTTAATACATAAATGTTAATTAAATGGGCATCCATTAATCTAATAGGTATGAGATAGATTTTCCCTAATTCTATTTAAAGTAGATATAAAAAATAAATTTATAAATGAGAATAACCTGGTAATAACAAAATTCAATCCGTTAACATCCCGTACTTCAGCTAAAATTCCCTCTCTTTCTTTCGATTAAGATTTTATCTTGGACCCGATATTACAACTTCTTGAAGAATTTTAGACATCCATAATTTTACCTCGCTGGATGATCGACACAAATATGCTATTTTTTAATTTTAGCTTAAGACAACTCTTGATACCCAAGTCAGAGACTTGGACGAACGTCCCCTTCTTCCAAAATAAATATCGGGATCGGACGTAACTAATGACAAAGTGTCTATATTGTATGAATCTCCTCTTGAAAACTTTGATTACATCTTCCTTAATTTTGAATAAAATTTCTCTTTCGATCTTAGCTGAGATTGGAAAAAATCAATCAAGTGATTATGCACCTTTCCCTTACATTAAAATGACTTTCTTTGCGAGGTGGTATAAATTTACCGCTCTTTTTATTTTATCAAATGAGGTATAAAGTATAATTAACTAAACTGTAATCTCATCTTATTTCCTAAAAGAATTACCATATATTTTAGACTTATTTCTTAATTTCTTACTTATATATTCTAATTCAGATGAAAAAAATCACTTATCTCTTATTTATTCTTGATATCTTATATGTCATTTTTCTATCTCCCTAATCAATTCATCGTCTTAAGCTTTTGAGAAGGGAAATTTTAGTTGCATTATATAGATTATTACACTTCCACTGTGATCCACTGGGAATTGAATTATCTATAGTTTGCTTACGAGGGTTTCATTTAAAATCTCATGTTCTCTCATAACAGAATCATCCAATAATGCACACCAGTTGAGCCCTATCTTTAGTTTTTCCCCAATCTTGTATTTGCCGTCAAATGTAAAACTAGTGCACTATCTTGCTACGCATTGTTATGATTGTGAGATACAAAATGATTCATTCAACAAGCGTGTCCAGGGCAAATGCATGCTAGGTGGCACTAACCACACTCCTGGCTATGCCTCGTTGAACTTGAAGGTGAAGTCTAAGGTCCACCCATATGAGAAAGAAAGGGATTGCAAATCATGATGCATGAAAGAGTCGATTAATACCTTGCATATTCTCCAAATGTGACTGATAGATGAGACCCTCGTGTCGTGGATAGTCAATCTTGAATGGAGATTCGCAAGCACTTCGCAATCTTGGAGCACCCCTTCACCGAAATCCTTGAATCAACACAAGAGATTCTTAAAAAGGATAAAGAGTGCAACGATACTAGTTGGTGAACCAAAAAATATTTTCGATTGACTAGCTAGTGAAGGGAATTGGCGTGGTCCAAGACCTGCTCTTAATGCTTCCTAGTTCGAGCAGTTGATCAATCGATGAGATGCCTAGTCGACTTGCTACAATGTAGGGGTTGGAACCAGTGGGTGTTCTTGGCAAAATTTATTTGGGATTTGATTAATGGCCTTAGGGTTACATGAGAGATATTTATGGGATTTTCAGGGCTAAACTAAAGTAGATGGTGGCCCGTGGATCCCCATCTAAGGGTAAGGATCTATTCCTAATTTAGCGATTTTACAAAATAATGCCATAGCAACTTTTGTTTTGTTTTTTATCTAATCCACAAAAAAACCTAACTGCATTTCAACGCTTGGATTCTATACCTAATCACATTAGACACAATAAAATATCAAATTATTTGTAATTCACCTCTTTAAATCACAGTCGATCCCTTTATCAAGTAAGACAACATATAAATCACTATTGATTTTAACACGCCAATAATAAAGTTTTAGATTTCATGGAAAAATTGACACCACACCACCTAATGAGAGGCTCATCATGGCTTCTAATTACCCCTACTTAACTAGTTTCCCTAGTTAATTAGCTAGGAATATGTAAATATATGGGTTAATTATTAAATAAGGGATAAAATATTAAAGGACCTTAAAATAAGTTTAAAATGATATATTATTATCCAATTAATATTATCAATAATTGAATTAATAAATAGACTCAAAATATCATCAACAATTTACCTAATTAATGTGTTAACTAACTTAAGTATAACTTATACCTAAGTATGTAATAACTTAAGTAACTTTACTTAATTAAATAAATTAAGCAAAAAAGGCTAAAAATGTAAATCCAAGGTTTAAATATAATATTTGCCTCATTTATAATCATATATAAAAAGTTGAAAAAGATTTAAGTTAAAATAAAGCTTTAAAACCTTAGTTTACATTTTAGTCCCTAAGTTTTATTTCAATCGAGTCCTTCTTCTTCACCTAGGTCCTTAGCTTTCATTACAGACTAGTCCCTGTTTACATCTTCTCCCTCTTCTTTTCTTCTTCAACCTTTTCGACGGCTGACAACAGGAGGTGCTCACACCCGCCGATCACCGCACATCCGACGTCCTTCCTACCCTTTCAAGCTCCTAGAGCTTGTGCTCACCATCCTCTTTTCATCCATCGATCTGGACGAATCTGCAATCCTATTTAGGGCTTGAAGTTAACTTCACCGGCGTCGGAGACAACGTCGGTGGTTACTTCACTCCCAGATCCCTTTCCATCCAGATTCACCCTCCTCTTCTGCCGCTGCAACCAATAAATACCCCTCCACCTCTCCGATTTCAAGAGGTTGGCTCCCTTTCCTCTTCACTCACTGAGCTAACAGATAGGCTATTCACTTAAAATCCGGCAACCATTCTCCGCTTCCACCGAAATCCTTCATCCATTTCTACTTGCATCTGATTTCCACCATCGTCCACTGCGTCCTCTGACGAAGCGCCGACGCTGGACTTCACTTCCGCTTCTTGCAAACGCCCGTCGGACTTCTTTCTCTGTTACGACCCGGTTCCTGAATCCCTACAGGACACGAGACCGGACCGACTCGACTGATCCCAAGACCCAATCGTCCAACGAGCAAGTAACCAACAAGCAGTAAAATAAACCACATTCATCATGAGAGCAACTAACGGTAACAAAAGTACAGGAGTAAAGAAGAAAACTACTATAGTACATACCATCACAACAGTAGAGAATTTAAACAGGTACAGGAATATAAGTTTACAATTAAAGAGTACAGAAGTGTAACAAAATACTCACTACAATGGAACTGGTACAATAAGAAAAGTACAACTACTGTGCTCTACTGGGCCCAGCACCCTCTACAGCTGTAGGCTCTGGCTGCTCAACACTTGGATTTGAAAAAGGTTATGAGTACACGAAATCAGCGAACGCTGAGTAGAGTGGCAACCAGCTAACTAAAAACAGTAAAGGTGGACAGGTAGCTGTTATTTTCAATTTCTCTCTTTATTTAACTAATTATTCTTTCTGCCATCACTTGGTTTATTTATCAGGTCTTTTTCTTGATCTCGAATGTTCCTCGTGGGAATGATCTTGATTGCAGTCTTTTCTGAAGAGTAGAAGTAGCACATGGTGCTCTCCTGGCCGGGAGAGTCCCTCGTGGTGGTCCTACACTCAGTCCCCATTTCCTCACTTCATTATGATTTCATAGAACTTCTTTTCCCTCATTGTTAACAGCTGATCCGCCTAAGTCTCTCCACCTACACCGACGACCTTCGCTGTCCATGGCGGAGGTCTCTGAGATTAAAACACACGCACTAGGGCCCTCCATCACCTCTTCATAATCTAAGGGCCCGATTCTATCCCTAATTAGTAATTTACTCATAGAAAATAAACGCCTAATTCCATTTCAACTCTCTAGCTCTCTGTCAATGGAGAGCTTGAGAGAGTTAATCCATCTAATTAATCCCCTATAGAGCATCATAAGGTTCTGTTGAACCTTAACCCCCACTTAATTGAGTGAGATAACTGACTTTGAGTTTGTATAAACTCAGAGATTAGGAATTCTACTTTCCCTGATGAATCATTAATTAGAACATCAATTGGATTAATTAAGGAGTTCCTAAGATTTCTTGTGACCTCGGGAAGATCTTGAGACTTTTTCTGGTCTGTTATGTGGAATTTTTCACACTAGTTATCAATTTTTGAGTTCTTGCGTATACTACTTAATACACATGTGCGCATGCATGCGTGTAGGCTATCCTATAGATAAGGAGGTTGTTATATTCGTTGATTTATTTTAAATACTTGTTATAACCCTTATGCTCTTGAGACAAAGCCCAAGCTTCCATGTTTGCTTGGGCAAGCATCCTAATAACCTCTAAATACACCTAATAACTCTTAGTGGGTCTCTTGTTTTTCTCGGAGGGAGGTAACCGACTGGGAAGGGGGGGCTGGGGGGTTTTCCCACCAAATTCCTTAAACCGACCAACGGGAGGACCCGACTGAAGGGAGGAAAAGATAATAAAATAAGGAGTTGAGTTGAGGGTGGGGTGGGGGTTGGAGCTACTAGCATGCCTTAGCATGCGTCATGGAGTTATTAGCATGCCTCAGCATGCGTCGTAATAAGGAGGGTGAGGGTCACAGGGAGAGGGCACCGCCACCCCTTGGGGTGAAGTGGTTCTACCATAATAACATACATAATAGCTCACCCTCCTATGGGCATCCAGGTGTTATTGGAGGGAGGGCAGAGCCCGATCGGGAAGGGGGGCATGGGGGGTTTTCCCCCCAGATTCCATTTTAAATTAAAAAAAGAGGTGAGCTCCAGCGAGCCTATCAATATCATACTCGACCATGCGTCCTAAGGGTGGTGAGTTTCAGTAGAGTTAACCACCACCCCTTGGGGTGAAGTGGTTATACCCTAATTAATAGAAGGAGAGTGATAGCTCCGACAAGTCAAATTTGAGCTTCAACCCATGTGCTAACCTACAAAACTCTAGGATGGATTAATAAGGCTTTAGGATCAGGATTTAGTGATTTCTTATGTGTTTTGATCATTAGGAACCGATCTTGATCGTTGTCTTCTCGAACTGTGGCGGAGTTGGAGAGGTGTCTCCATTAGGGTTTAGAATGTTTTAGGAGGTTCAGAAGCAAGATTGAGGACTATAGAATTCATCCTAACCCTCTGATCTCTTATAGAATCTACGATTTGTTCTGCCGAACAAACCACCTCAGAATCGCAGGCAACAAGTCTAAAATCTTAAAATTTTTTTATCAAAACTCAGTTTTAATGATCTGAGCATATTCTTGAGGTTGTTCAGAATTGATCTAGAGCTTTAATTTGATCTAAAAAGGTCTCAGTCAAAAAGTCAACTTTGTATGGTTAAAGGTCAACCATGAGTTCAATTAAAGGAATAATCGATTAATTCTATGAATTAAGGGTTTCAATTGAGTTCTATGATAATGTAGAGTGCATTCGAGTTTATTTAGATGACTTTTATCGAGGATTAAAGGAGTTTTGAATTTCTATCCAGTTAGGGTTCTTAAGAACCCGATACTGAGTTCTTCAAATTCTTGGCGAGTTTTGATCTTCAAATCTACCCAATTTGTGTTTTAACAACCTACAGAGGTTGTATAATTCCCTTCTAGAGTCTGTTGTCCATCTGTTGAGCTATTCAGAAATCAAATCTGAGTTTTAAAGCTTCTATTAGAAGCTTAGAAGCTTCTCTCCCTCTCTGCAGCTTCCCAATGATTTGTCTATCTTTCATTAGGTGCAGAAACATCTATTGAAACTATTTAGAACCTCGTCTGAGGTCAAAGAGCCTTGCTGCAGGTCTTTAGACCTAAGGAAGCTTCACTGCATGCCAAAATGGCCGTGACAATCCTTCACTTTCGCCCTTCAAATCGAAGGGTTAATTATGTTCTCTGTATCAAATTGATGTTGTAATCTTGTAGAGCATCCCTAGATCTTTTCAACGAGCTATTGCTTACTCGATTTGGAGCTCTGAGCCGGCCAGAATCCTCAATTGAAGTTCAGCCTGGAGGGCGGTAGAATAAGAGTGCCTGCCTTAGCATAAATGGAAAAAGTGATATGGCTTAATCAGTCTTCAACGTTGGGCGCACAATGAGCATGAGAGTGTGTGTGTGGGTGTGTGCGGTGCGCGTGCCCGGGTGTGTGTGCGCCTATGGGTGTGCGAGCGTGGGCCCATGAGCGAGTGTGTGCATGTGGGCCTGGGAGGCCGGAGACTATGATGAACCGGAAATAAACCAAACCTAATACAAACTAGGCTCGAACCCAGTAGGGTCTGGTCCCACCCTCAGAGGGGTGTTGTGTATTGAAATGCTTGTTTCGGGACAACCGAGTTTTATTCTTATAACGTTGTAGTATAGCCAGTTATTACCAACATTTCAAATATATAAATTTTTTTACTCGGAAAATAAAAGAGTTCCCGAGGTCGAACTCAGGGAGCAAGTTGTATTCTAGAGATATACATGTTTCTTTTACAAAATAAAGAAAGAGAGAGGGAAAGAATTTGTTGTTCTCTTTGTTTTCTCCTCGTGATGTTCTTCTTTCTTTCTTTCTTCAGATCTCCTTCTTCTTCTTCCTTGGTTTCTGTCTTGGCCTCTCTTCTTCTTTTTTCTGCAGTCTCTTCTGTGAAGGTTTCTTCTTCCTTGGCTCTGCTGTACTTCTTCTCTGCAACCTTTCCTCTTCTTCTGCCTTGCTCAGCCTCTTCTTTAGAGTTTCTTCTTGTTTCTCCTCCCTGCGGCTAAGTGTCAGATTCTTCTTTTCTTTTTCAGCCAGGGACGTCACCCCTCCTTTCTTCTTTTCCCTTCAGGCCGTCGTCTGATTTCCAAATCAGACGACTTAACTACCTGTTGCTACAGTCAGCTTCCTTCTTCTTCCGCGGGTCTTCTTCTTCGCCTGTGCCTGCACACTTCAGAGTTTTTCGTCAGAGGCAAAACCTACTCTACCCTCCCCCCCCCCCCCCCCCCCCCCCCCGCGTCTCTCTCTCTCTCTGAAACCACTCTTGGGAAAGCTCTCCCAGAGCTGCCGGGTAACCGGGTTCGGGTCAGGCCCGGGTCCAGGCCCACCAGCGTGCGTGGTGGGCGAGGAGTGCAGGTCAGTCTTAAGTCGGGTCGGGTCGGGTCAGGTCCGCGGGGCGTGAGCGCGGACGAGACCGGGTAACCGGGCGGGTGAAGGGGACCTCACCCCGTGTGCTGAGGCAGTAAGCCTCCAGCACTTTTGCATCTTATGTCGCTGCGACTCTTCAGGCTTTTCCGAGGTGGGACTAAATGTCCCACCTCAATTGCGCGCCCGCAGCGGGGAAATCAGCGGGAGATTGCGGCGTCAAGCGAAGCTTTCTGCCTTAGCTGCGAGCCTGGTGTTTTGCCAAAACGCCTCGCAAGGCCTGGGAGTTGAATCTGGGCGTGGCGCTGAGCGTGGCGCGCCTGTAGCTGCAGGTGGAAGCAGTTCCTCCCGCGCGGCAATGGCGGCGGAGGTCGGGTGGTCTGTTCACAAGAAAACGGCCTCTCGGCCTAATCAGAAAGTGCCAGGAGCTTCGCCAGGGTGCGGCGAAGCTCGTGTGGGTGGTGGCGAGGCGTGGGGCGGCGTGCGAGGGCTGCCCTAGGTCGGACTGTGGGTCGGAGGATGGGTCTGTTCGGTGGGGTTGCAGAGGGTGATGTGGGGGAAGTGGCAGGGCGGAGGTTGATCAGGGTGAGGAGGCGGAGGTCCTGCGGTGGTCGGCGAGCCGTGTGGGTCGCTGAGGTGATGGGAGCGGCTCGCCGGAGGGTGGTCGGAGACGAAGGGGGTGACGATGGTCAGGGTCGGTCGAGGGCTTAATTGAATAAATTGAAAGCGGGGAAAGAAAGAGGAGAAGAAGGGGAGTAGCTCTAGCTTACTTGCAGGGACGAAGGGGGAGGAACAGGGCGACAGTCGTATCGACTGTCGCCGGAGAAGACGATGCTCAGGGAAAGGGGCGGCGGCGAGCAGAGAGCCGGAGAGGCGCCAGCTGGGTGCGGCGTGGCGCGGGAAGAGCAGGGGAGGAAGTCTCTGCTGCTGGTATTGCGGCAGAGCGAAGAGGTGGAGGGGGAGGAAACCGCCGGAGCTGGTGAGCGTCTGCCGGAGGAAGAAGAGAGGAAAGTTGGGGATTTTCTCCGTCAGATCCAGGCTGCCCCGGTCGGTGGAGCAAAGGGGGGTATTTATAGGGATCAAACAGGGAGGAAGGCGGAGGGAGACGACGTGTCTCCCTCGCCAGAGGATGGCCGGAAACAAGAACCCATACCGTCCGTGCGTTCGCACGGCCGGTATGGTGGGTTACAACGACCAGGGGGGTGTCCCTGCGACGGCTGACGACGTAGGGCACCCCCGGTTTACTTGCCAGGTCCCCCACCTCACCCTGCGCGGCGCCATGCTCCGCGCAAGGTCGCCGGAGCATGGTGCTGGCAGGTTTTGCAGGGGGACCTGATCGCAAAGAACGAAGGAGAGTTAGGGGCCAAAATGCGAGGGTTCAAAAGTTGAGGGCCAAAGAGTAAATATATGAGGACCAAAGTGTAAAGTCGGTCAAGGAGGTTTCTTCTTAGGCTCAAGTTTTTATACATGACTAATTAGGACCTAAGGAATCTGATGGTGAATTTCATTTCTATATTAAACCTTGTTTGACCGGTCAATTTACGAAAAAAACCAAATTAAGTTATTAATTGGGCATGGTTCTCAATGTAGGTCAAAATGGGTTCTGAAGGCCAAATTGAATGTTCTAAACCCTAGAGATTATTTTTCTATGAATTTTAGAGGGTTTATTCTATTTTTACTTTGCCTCGAACCTTGTGAATTGAAGTGGGTTGTTTTAGGGTTACAGATTATCATTTAGTTTCTTGGAATTGCTGTAGCCCTTGCTAGATCATTTCATCCCACTTTCATTCTTATTAAGCTGCTTTGACCTATGTTTGGGCCCTGAATTACCCTGTATGCAGATTATACTGGTAAAATTGCATTTTTACCCCTTATGACTTGTTTTCTTCTTAAACTCAGAATTCTCTGAGTTAAGCCTTTCCTTGAGATATGTAGGAGCTTTTATCCTTTGTATTAGGTCAAAATGAGCTAGTTATGGCTCATGATGAGGTTCTCATCATGTATCCCTGATCGGTCCGAGCCGCCAACCATAAAACCAAATTTTTGGTTCGATTCATTAGTTCAATTCAGTTCAAGTCGCGGTTCAAGTGCACAACTGAAGGGTGAAGGAAAAGAAGGAGAAAAGAAGAGCTCATAGGGATGAATAAAAAAAAACAAAGGAAAGGTAAACAGACAGAAAAAGATAAAAGGAAAGAAAGAGAAGAAGAGAGGTTAAAAGAAGAGCTCGTTCGAGATAGGAAGGTAAAGAGAGAAGAGAGAAGAGAGAGAGAGAGAGAGAGAGAGAGAGAGAGAGAGAGAAGGTAGAATAAGAAAGAGAAGAAGAAGAGAAAGGCTGAAGATAGAAGAAGAAAGAAATGGAAATTAAAGAGATTCAGACGTCTGATTTTAAATTGTTTACTATAAAGACCCGTTCTGTTCTGAGCCTTTTAAGACGTCTGGACTGTCAGTCAGACATCTGGTCATACATCTGGACCCCTTCCCAGATGTCTGGAAATTGAAAATTTTGTACATAACTTCGCGTCTGCGTGTTGGCTGCGCGCAGACAGTCGTGCACTTTTCTCTCTTCTCTCTTTCTTCCTTCTCCTCCACCAAACCCTAGCTACCCCCTTATATATAACCCCTCTCTCCCCCCTTCCTCTCTTCCCCACTCCACCATAGCTACCTTCCTCTCCACTATAGCGAGAGGGGCGAACGCAAGAGAGGGCGCTGGAGCGAACGATGACGAGGAGAGGCAGCGTGAAGAGAAGAGGGAGAACTTGAGCTCGTGAGCTTGTGGGAGCTTGTCGGAGGACACATGGCCGGAGCGGCGTGTGCGGGAGGAGTGCGTCGGGGGAGACATCCCTGACACTTGCTACAGCCAGAGTTGCAGGCGAGGAGGAGAGGCCACGGCCCATGCGGCGAAAGGAGCAGGAGGTCGGTCTGGTTCTGGATTTTTTCCCAAAATCAGACATCTGACGTGTCGTCCAGACGACAGGTTGGACGTCTGGTGACAACACCAGAAGTCTGAAAGCAGAACTACGTGAAGGTACGTTCCTCTTTGCGGTTACGGCCATGCAGGCCGCACCGTAGCTTCGATCTGCATGGCTAAAAGTGGGTGATTCGCCTGTCGCGTGTAAGGATAGCTTCGAGAAGGCATGCGGCAAGCCCTCCCAAGCATTTTGGACGTCTGGACAGTTTGCCAGACGACCGGAAGCACTCTCAGATGACTGAAGTAGAGGTCGAATGTCTAGAATTGGGTCCAGACAGTCAAGTAGGGGTTCTGGACATCTGAAGTCGACGTAGGAACCCGAGGTGGGACTCTGGTAACTCTTAAGATGTCTGGACCTTGTGCCAGACGTCTGATTTAGGTCTGCAGTTCTGTTTTTGACCCGTTTAGGGTCCATTTGCTGTCCGTTTTACGCAAACAAGATATCTATGGATTCTTTGTGAGTTCATCTATGTGTTAGAAAGCCTCATATACTATTCTGAACATTCCATTGTGGTATGTCCCTTGGTATAGGACTTTGATCTGTTGCGTGTTCGGGGCCTGCAGAGGCACGTGAGCCTGTCGTTCGAGCCCCCAGTACTCCCGGATTATCTGTTAGAGTGGTTTCCCCTGTTTTAATTGTGAATCATAAATGCATATGTGAAATTGGATAATTAGAAACCTAGGATGAGACATGAATCCTAGGACGAGAAGTACTTGTACTGTTTAAATGCATGTTTAAGATCGCAGTCTTAATGAATGAATAGAAATGTAAACAACTGCCTGTTAATAAATAAGAGCTGCCTGTGAAATATGAAATGCCTGTACTAGTTGAACAGTTACCTGTAACATTACTTGTTGTATATGTTAAATGATGGAAATACGAGCTACATGTGTATAATATGAGAATGGAAATGTGAATGATGAAACCTGGTATGGAACGACATGGTGAATACGAGCATGAACCCTACGGGACATTAGGAGTAGAGCTCCTGTGGACAAATGGAATAGATTTGGAAATGTGAGTGGGAAGTGTGCTGACCCTTGAGTACGTGGCATCAAGGAGAGCGACTGTCCCCTGTTTAGTGTAGAGTAAAGCTAGTCGCCCTAAGGTTGGGACCTGGGGGTTAGGATTGGCCACTGTACACTAACTTCTGTTGACCCTCGCGTACACTGTACCGGGGGGAGCTACTAGTGTAGGGAGACAGCTAGCCACCCCACTGGACCCGAGGTTCAGCTAGCCACCCTACACCGACTTGTTAGGTCCACTGGGCAAACCGGGGTAGTCAGACTATGGAGGGGTGAGACCCCTGTTTAGTTCTGAGGGGCTAGACCCCTGTTACTGAGAGACCTAGGCCCTATACTATTTCGTGTTGTACTTTGGGCGCAACCGCTAGCGGAAACGACTGACCGCGTGCCAATGCAGGATAGCTACCCGGGTGCTTATCGCGCATGCCGTAGTCACCACTACATCTGTCTGTAACCTTGGGGTGATTGACTGGGTGTAGGATTACCACAGGGGACTCTCCCGGCCAGGAGAGCATCACGTGTGTCTTCTACTCTTCGGAAAAGACTACAATCAAGATCGTTTCCACGAGGAACATACAAGATCAAGAAAGAGATCTGAAAAGCAAACCAATGGGTGTAAAAGAATGACTTGTAAAATAAATAATTGGAAAGATAAATTTACCTGTTAGCCTCTACTGCTTTAATTAGTTGGTTACCACTCTACTCAGCGTTTGCTGACTCAGTTTTACTCGTACCCCTTTACAAGTCCAGGAGTTGAGCAGCCTGAGTCACCGGCTGTAGAGGGTGCGAGGACCAGTTGATGAGAACCTCATCATGAGCCATAACTAGCATATTTTGACCTAATAAAGTGAACAAAAGCTCCTACATAACCAAGAGAAAGGCTTAATTCAAGGGATCACAAATCTGGGAAGAAAACATGAAATAAGGGATAAAACTGTAATTTTACCATTACAGTGCATCAACGGGATTTCTCAGGGTCTAGACATAGGTCAATTAGACTTAATAAGATAAAAAGCGGGATGGTTCAGTCAGAAAGTATTATTGAGAAATTTAAGAATTAAATGACATTCTGTAACCCTAAAGCAAACCCACTTAAATTCATAGGGTTTCAGGTAGGATAAAAATCAACTAAATCCTCTAAAATTCATGAAAAAATATCTCCTAAGGTTTAGAACCCTCAATTTGTCCTTTTGAACCTGTTTTGACCTAGATTGGGGTCCATGTCCAATATTTGACCTAATTAGGGCTTTTATGCAAAATGTCCAGTAAAACATGGTCAAACCAAAAATCCAACTTCACCATTGGATTCCTTAGGTCAAAATTATGTTTTCACCAAAATTTGGACTTAAAGGAAGGTCATCTTGACCTACTTTACAAAATTATCCACCCAATTACATTCTGATCCTTAACTTTTAGAAATCCTTGCAAATGCCCCCTCAACTTTTCATCACTTTCTTCATTTTGGTCCCTCTGCCATTCCAGCAGGGACCCATACCGCCAGCGACTTTGCAAGAAGGTTCTCTCCTCGTTTCCCCAGGGAGCTGCTCCCAGATTTGAAAGGGGAGCTCTCTACGAAGCCCCCTACCGCATGAGCAGCTACCCATATCCTGAATCACTCCATACCTCTCGTGCGAACACTCGAGAGGTATGGGTCTCACTCCGACCATACTTCCAGCGAAGACCTCTGGCCGCTTCCTTATGATTCTCCCTCTACCAGTGTCTATTTAAGAAGCCTCAGGTCCGACCGCTTCTTCCAAGCTTGATTTGGCCAGAGATATCCCCTGAATTTCGTCTTCCTCATCTTCGGCCGTCTGCTCGCAAGCTCCGGTGACTCTCCCTCCCTCGTTTCATCACTCTACCACCATACCAGTGGCAGAGTCCTCTCCGCCGTGTTCCTCTGCACCGCGCCGTACCAGTACACACCCCTCCGACCCCTTCCTCGTCGCCATCATCCTCACCTCAGGGCCTTCATCTCCAGCGACGGCAAACACGCATCGCTCGCCCTCCGCATCCCCCCTTCGCTCCAAATACCCTAGATAAGTTCCTCCTCTCCCCCTCTTCATTTCCCCTCTTTTAATTCACACTTTCGACCCCTCGACTGCCACTGACCACCACCATCGTTCCCACCTCCAACCAAATCACCGGTGAGGTGTTCCCGCCGCTCCACGCCTCCATCCACCTCGCCAACCACCCTACAACCTCCGCAACACCTCACTGACCATTTCCCCCACTCCAATCTCTCTGCCACACACCCAGAACACCCCCCGAACACACCCATATTCACACAGGTAGGGCGACCTAGGCACGCAAGCCTAGGCCACCCCGCACCACGCCAACCACCAGGCCACCTTCGTTGTGTCACAGCGAAGCTTCCTGAGTGATCTAATAAGGCAATGAGGTTGTTTTCTTGTTGACAGGTATAGGGCCTTGACCACCATTGGAGCAAGCTTGAAGAAGCTCGCAAGTTTCATCTTCGGCTCCAGGCATCAGGATTCCAGGTCCCTGACTCGCAGGCACCCTTTGCGAACAAATCACGCCTAGCACTTGGAGGTCAAAGCATCTGTAGCCTCTGCGATTGAGTGAGGACCTACTGCGGGCGCGCGCGAGAAGAGGGTGGGACATTTAGTCCCACCTCGGAAGTCTGTGGGCAAAGGGCGCGACATAAATTGAAAAGGTGCATTAGCCTCGTTGCCTCCTGACCACAGGGTGAGGTCCCACTCACCCACTGCCTCGTCCATGACCCCATTGCCTGCGGACCTGGCTCTAACCCGTATACTCGACTTACCTGTGCACTTCTCGCCCACCACCACACGCTGGTGGGCCTGGTCCCAGGCACGCAAACCCGACCAGATAATCGAAGAAGGCTCTGGGAGAGCATTTCCAAGAGCGAAATAGAGAGAGAGAGAGACGCGAGGAGGGTAGGGGCTAGGTTTTGCTCCTATGTGTGCGCAGGGAAGAAGAAGAGGAGCAACTGAACGAGAAGGAAGGACATGGAGGCGTAGCTAAGGAAGAAGGAGGAGGTGCAGCAGAGAACTAGCCGCAAGAAGACAGAGAAGAGAAGGAAGAGAGAAAGCAAAGGCAGAAGAAAGAGAGAAGCAGGAGCGGAAGAAAGAAGAAGGGGCTGCAAAAGAGAAGACGAAGAAGCCAAGGAGAAAAGCCAAGTGAAGAAGAAAAGAAGAAGAAGAAGTACCGTAGCAATCGCCAGATAAGTCATCTGATTCACAGAATCAGACATCTGAGAAAGGGAAGACAGAGAAAGACAGGAGAAGAAGGTGCAGCCAAGCAGAAGAAAGAAAAGAAAGAGAGGAGAGAAAGAAGAAAGACATTTATTTTTGGATTTTCTATTTTTAGTTCTCATATACATTAAACTGCATTGATGCCATCTTTTGAGTAATTTGAAACTGTGATTTTGTTTCTAGAATACTAATTTGCTCCCTGAGTTCGACCTCGGAATATTTTGAATTTCGAGTAAATAAAATTGATAATCGTTTTCGCGGAGATTTCTAATATACTACAGCAAATATTTCTTTAAAACACGATCTCGTCGCGTACGAATGACTATTACCAGTCGAGCCCAGCAGTAGTTCTTATTTTTGTTGTACTTCCTTTTGCTAGTGAGTTAAGACTGTTGTTACCGTTTCTGTTTTGTACTTTGTTCTACTTTACTGTTGTTGTGGTGATATGTACTGTTAGCTGCTTTTGTTTCCTTTACTACTTGTACTCTTTTACTGTTAGTTACTTAGGACGGTGAATGTGATTTACTTTCCTGCTTTTTAGTTATTTCTTATTGGACGACTGGGTCTTGAGATTAGTCGAGTCGGGTCGATCTCATGTCCTATAGGAATTCGGGAACTGGGTCGTAACATTTACTTTTAAGACATCTGATTTTATATTTTTACTCCAATAATGTCGTTTTAAGCTTAAATGATGTAATAAGGCACTTATATTCATTTGAATTTCTTTTTCTTACCTTAATCTTTTGTAAATGAGATGAAATTAGTGAAATAAACATGTTCACTTGCTTTTAATAACAATTCACATGTGTAAATATATTTTTCTTTATGGAATTTTGCATTATATCTTTTAATTGAATATCATTTATGCAAGATTTATATTCTTAAAGTAATCTAATTATAATTCAAATTGATTAAGTAATTAGTAATTTATGCTTATGATTTAATGGTGAATTAAATTAAGTTATACCTTCCAGTGAACGACCTGGACTCAACCAATTAAAAAGAATTAAAATCTAAAATGTTAGGTTAGCTTAACCATATACTATTAAATCAACATTAATTCAAGTTAACCTAAATTACTTTCTCTTTCACGTAATTAAGCCTAATTAACTTAATTAACTGTGTTGGAAAAATTAACTACCACCACCTCAAGCATTGCAAATATTCATGTATTCTTCACACATGGAGGAAAATATTTTCTTAAGATCTAATCCTATCATACCGCTATTAATCCTCAATGGCTATATTATTCTTGATATCTCTATGTCATTGAGATGAGAACGAAGATTAGAACATTGCCAAAATGTCTATCTTCTTCTCCTTTTACCTTGGATATAATCAGGACCCTATAATCACATGTAGAATTCATCATTCGAAATATACACGGAGTAAGCCTATGCTTGCAATTGATCACACACACCTATCTAATAGATTTATGCAATTCTTTCGAGAGATCATGTGCCTCTTATCTATTCTTACAAACATCAGCTTTCCAGTATCAATACGAAGGTAGGTGCATTAACATAATGGCCCACCAAATGAATGTGTTCATAAATAGAGACACATATCTATCTTAGGTCTAGGGATAAACCTTCTCCATGACAACATCGGAGAAGGACTTGCGCTATCTCCTATATCATTAACTCTTTAACTCAACTTGCGTAACAGTTCTCAAATTTCCATTCAAGAACATCAATCAAATATCCTTTAAAGAAGATTGTCATCCAAACTTATATCAAAAACATATGATCGAATTGGATGATTTTTTGATATGTTATCGAATCTTTTAAATCATTTAGATTTCTAAATCAACATGCATTGAATTATTCTATTTGACCAAATACATAACCTTAATTGTACTAAAAGATCCAAGTTACTTAACTAGAAAATAATCAAATTCTTTTATTCATATAATGCGTAAAAGATCACAAATAATTCTCTCATAACATACAAAAGCAACACTATATATGCACACACGTAAGCCTATTTATATTTTTATTAAATTAGAATCCTTATTATCTTGAGCAAGGGTCAGCTGGCTTGACTCACTTTACGTTTATTGAGCTCAAACTTTGGTTTGGACTCAACTCATAAAGTAATTGTGTTAACCTAAGTAAAGTCGATCAAATCAAAGTTAAGTTGAGTCTATTGAACTTAAGTTTTTTTTTTATGATTCTGTGTGATAGCCATTTGGGTGGAGGTCAATATTTAACGAGAATCTTGAATTCTCAAAAAGATTTATTTAAAAGTCCCACCTGATTCTGCTTTCTGCATTTCTATATTTGGAAAACTCAAGTTGTATGAATATGATATTACAAATTAAGTTTTTGAGTTTCGGGCTAAAAATCTTGGGTGAAATTTTGGGTTTTTCCCCACTGTTGTGTCACGTTCTTTTCGATGACACTCAGCTTTTCGTCTGAAATTTTCCTTTTCTTTTCTTTTTTTTCTCTTTTTTTCTGCATTTTTCTTTTTCATCCCCCATCCCCTTGAAACCCAACGCCCATGTGCCGAAGAGGAGATACCCTCTACATTTTCAATGCACACCTCCATAATTTCTAACCCAACATTTTCTACCGCCAACTCTTCTTATTTGTAAGTTTTAATATAAAAATTATTATAATCACCTTCATTGTAACAATTATTCCAAAAACCTACCACGGTAGAATTTGAAGATCTGGACATATCATTGGCCACATGGCCCACATGAAGATCAAGGGTTGGGTACTAGTTGTCTTCCAAAGGTGAATTTGCCATCAATTACTTATGAACGTAGGCTCATCAATCGACCTATTTGACTCATTTACATAACCTCAAACTAGAATACTTTAGATCATGATGTGATATTAAATTTTGACTCCTCAACTTGGGTAAAACTTCCACTAAGGCAAACAATTCCATCGATGGAGCTATACCTGTAGGATATTTAAGTTAAACCCTATAGCTCTAAAACGGTACGTATCTTATTACAATTTTTGCGATATTATACCTGCAGCTCACAAGTTTTATATATAGGATATCTATGCCAATGATCAGGATCCAACTTTGAAGATAGAGCTTCGGATTCCATATATGGTACGTACATACACAAAATCAATAATCATCATTTATTTGTATTAGTAATATAAGAGATTTGAACAAATTGAACAAAGGTATAATACGCTCAATTAATTTAATGTATTTCTCAACGTAATGAATCAAGTCAAAATAGGTAAAAATATTAATCTAGTGTCCATCTATTGGACTCAGGATTAGAGTTCATGTCTGGGTTCTCGAATCAGTGGCCATCTCCAGAGGTGGGAACAGAAGGCCCACTCTCTTCTGGGATGCCTACAGCATCGATGACTCCATGGCCGACTCCAGGATTGGAACCCTCCAGCTTCATTCCTCCAAGAATGCCCGAAGCATCGATGACTCCATGTCCCGCTCCAGGACTTGGGCCTTCTGGTTTCATTCCTCTAATAATATCAGCATCATCCATTAATTTGTGTCCCATGCTAGGACTTGGGCCAGCAAGCTTCATTCCTCCAAGAATGCCTGAAGCATCGATGACTCCATGTCCCGCTCCAGGACTTGGGCCTTCTGGCTTCATTCCTCTAATAATATCAACATCATCCATTAATCTGTGTCCTATGCCAGGACTTGGGCCAGCAGTCTTGATTCCTCCAAGAATGCTCGAAGCATCGATGACTCGATGTCCCGCTCCTGGACTTGGGCCTTCTGGCTTCCTTTCTCCGAGAATATTAACTCCTACGACCTCCGTGAGCCCTTCACCATCTTCCATGATGGAGGGCTTGAGAGTACCCCAATGGGCACCCAACCTTCTTGTTGCCATCACGGAAATAACTAATTCACTGCCTACCAAGAAAAGCACGATAAGCTCAAGAAGAAACCTTCCCATCTCTCTCTCTCTCTCTCTCTCTTTTACCTTCTCTCTCTAACGCTGGTGTTGCCCTGAAGTGGCTTGGATCTCAGGTATTAATAAGTTCGCTTACTTTGGATAACTATCGAGCTTCCCCCCGTACAATATATATAGCTTCTCATCGTCTGCAGTTGTGGAAGATCGTTGTTGGCAGGCGCTTGAACTGTATGGCGGAATCCAAAATGGAATCCGACCCTCACCTTTTAATAAAATTAAAACGTGATGTCGCATGCAGGAAACATCCAGGAGAGACATTAACAGACGATGGACTTTCGTTTGAGACGCCAATTGGCATCCGATTCGGCCATCTCATGACCTGAAGGCCTTTTTTGGTGTGGGTCCCAAGAGGATTTTTCAATTGTGGGATTTCTATGGAGATTTTTTTAATTACTTCAACACATATTTCTACTTAATTAATTTAAATTATTTCAATCAACTTATAATAATTTTTACCTTCACTCTTATTGTTAAAAAATATATAATACATCTTCTACTTTCACTTTTAATATTAAATAAATATATATTAATATTTATCTACTTCATTCTTCCCTTATTTCAACATCTAAATAAATATTTTTCTCTACTTATTTCATTTTTACTTATTCTTATAATATTTTACCTCCACTCTAGATGAGCTTGAAGAGAGCAATATGTGCTTACATGAAACCAAGTAATTGGTCAAGCAAGTCCATATTTTGAAGCCTTAGTCTAGAGTACGGATGCTTATTCTCCAATGAAGAACCAACATGACTTAACTTGATTTCGTTGTGTAAAATCCGTTCCATTTAATATTTAGGCAGGTTTGGATTTTTGGATGCAAATCCAACCATCTTTGAGTTAAGGTGTGGGGAAAGATACCCTTGAACCTGTATACTCGATATAGATATATTATATATACAAGGCTCTAAATATTTCAAACGTTCTACGACTGCCAAGACTCCTAACTCTAGAAATTTCAAATGTCCAAAGAATCCCAAATTCCTGCATTCGGCAACTCATGTGACCAAGCAGCTTGAAAGTGGTCATGAACTCACGTCTCTCAGACTTCCAATTTTTCAAATTACATCTCAACATCAAATTTCAACTCAAGTAGCATTGCAGCGTGATGTTTCCTATCCTCTCCTGTCTCTTCTGTAGCATCCAAATTCCATCTCAAGTCTCAACGTTAAGACTTGATCTCTTCTCTCATGTGATTATCCCTGCCACAAGATTGTCGTCTGACTCTAAATTTTATCTCAACGTCAAGATAGAACTTCTCTACTATCCCATTTGATTACTTTTTGTTATAAAATATGAAATATGTTTAAAATATTAATATTTTCTTTTTTCCTAATGATATATTTTTATTTTACATATCCTTGGACAAATGATTGTGTTTAATAAATTTTGATGTTGAAATATACATTTGTTCATAAGATATTTTAAAATGATAGTGCAATATATAAGTCAACATGTTAATACATACTTATTAATTAAATGAGTATCCATTAATCTAATAGGTATGAGATAGATTTTCCCTATTTCTATTTAAAGTGGATATAAAAAATAAATTTATAAATGATAATAACCTGATAATAACAAAATTAGTTCCGTTGACATCTCGTAAGCTAAAATTCTCTCTCTTTCTTTCGATTAAGATTTTATCTTGGACCCGACATTTCAACTTCGTGGAGAATTTTAGACACATCCATAATTTTGTCTCGCTGGATGATCGGCACAAATATGCTATTTCTTAATTTTAGCTTAAGACAATGCTTGATCCCAAAGTCAAAGACTTTGACGAGTGTCCCTTCTTTCAAAATAAAAATCGTGATCGGGACTAATTAATGGCAAAATGCCCATACTGTCGAAACCCCCTCCTGAAAATTTTACTGTCTTGCTCTATCTTGAATAAAAGATCTCTTCTGGTCTTACCCGAGAATGGAAAAAATCAATCGGGTGATGACCCCGCAAGATGCACTTTTTTCTTTAATTAAAATTATTTTTTTTACAAGGTGGTACAAATTTACCGCTCTTTTTATTTCATAAAATGATACATAAAGTACAATCAACTAAGCTATAATCCCACCTTATCTTCTAAAAGAACTGCCATATATTTTAGATTCATTTCTTATTTTGGCACTTATATATTTTAACTCAAATGAAAAAAATCACTTGCCTCTTAGTTACTTTTTATATCTTATATACCATTTTTCTATCTCCCTAGCCAATTCACCATCTTAAGCTTTTGAGAAGGAAAATTTTAGTTGCAATGTATAGATTATTACACTTCCTATGTGGTCCATAGGAAGTTGGACAATATATGTGGTTTGCTTATGAGGGTTTTATCTAAAATCTCATGTTCACTCACAATAGAATCACCCAATAATGCACACCAGTTGAGCCTTATTTATAATTTTTCCCTTATCTTGTAATTGCCCTCAAATGTAGAACTAGTGCACTAATGTTTAAGCGAATTCATCTTTGTTTAAGGAATGTGATGTAGTATAAAACAAAAATTACTCAAATCATTTAAATTTGTAACTCAAATTTAGAAAAATAGTCCGAGGTCGATCACATGAAGCAAATCATGAAAATTTAATATCACCAATCACAGGAAATATAAGCAATTATAATCAAAACTTTATTTAGAATAACTCAGAATGATTTATGAATGAAATTCAGTATCACAGTGCAAAAAGAATGTGTTAAAATGGTGATTTGAATCACCAATTAAACCTTTTGAAGTTAAGCTCAAGTATCTTAAATGTTTAAACAGTAGTTATCAACCAATATTCCACGTCAACTGTTATGAACGTGGGCAGCAGACGTAGTTTAAGACGTCTGGGAAGTGGCCCAGACATCTGAAACCCTTTCCCAGACGTCTGGTAATAAATTTTTTCGACGTACGGGTTCGCGTCTGCGTGCCTGCGAGCGCAGATTGAACCCGCAGCCTTCGTCTTCACTTTCTCTCCCTGCAAGCGCCGCATTTTCCTCTCTCTCTCCCAGCGGCTGCCTCATAAAACGCTCCCCTCTCCCTCACCCTCACTCCATCCACCTTCATCTTCTCCTTCTCCCGGCGAGCGAGCGAGAGCGCGAGCGAGCAACTGCGGCAGCAGCGGCCGCAGCGAGCGTGCAGGAAGGAGGAGAGTTGCGAGAGGAAGGAAGGAGCTCGACCGCGAGGGTGCGAACTTGCCGGGACAGCTAGAGCCGACTGGCGGAGGAGCAGCGGGCGTGGGTTGTCGCAGAGGGGCTGCTGTAGCTCGGGCAGCAGGCAGACACGTAGCGGCGCGGCCGTGCGTCGCGGGCGAAGAGCGAAGACGACTGGACTTACGTCCAGACGACGCCGAAGACGACTGGAGGACGGTCCAGACGTCTAACAGGTACAATAATTTCCTGCCTTCTCCTTTTTACGCATGTACGACCATGCAGCCGTCCGCCGCGTTCTCTACGCCTCTTCGTGATGAGAGCGGTTGCGTGTGTGCGCAGGTTCTATTTGGGAGGGTGCGAGGGATCTCCATCCCACAAGGATCAGACGTCTGGCCATAGTACCAGACGACAGAGAGGATCTCCAGACGTCCGGGGTAACAATCAGACATTTGGAAACCAAGACCAAACGATCCAGCAGACTTCTAGACGTCTGAAGGACTGCGCAGACCGAGGTATTGACTGATCGACGTTTTAAGATGTCTGGAAGAAGTTCCAGACATCTGATTTTGGACAGACTCATCGTTTTTGGCCCGTTTAGGGTCCGTTCGGAGTCTATTTTCCTCGTTTCAAGTTTCGTTCTTTCCGGATTTATTTCATCTACCTGTTTATA
This sequence comes from Thalassia testudinum, assembly GCA_037157565.1. NCBI lineage: Eukaryota > Viridiplantae > Streptophyta > Magnoliopsida > Alismatales > Hydrocharitaceae > Thalassia > Thalassia testudinum. The sequence goes on from JAZHRO010000038.1 coordinate 2,393,548, forward strand.
GTAATTGTATACTGTTCTGAGAAACTCCTTATGTTGATCCTTGTGTTAGGACCCCATTCCGTTGCGGCTCTGGGGGTTGCGGAGGCGTGCGGGATTGCCGACTACGCCCCCAGTACTCCCAATTTTGCAGGTAGAGTGGCCCTTTAATTTATTTAACAAAAATTGTACAATTATGAAACAACTAATAGAGTCTAAGGCATTGCATGAACTCTAGGATTGAGAAATTAGATTGAATGATAGATCCTAGGGTATTGCATGAATCCTAGGACTGTAAAACTAGATTGGATGCTAGATCCTAGGGTACGGCATGAATCCTAGGACTGGAAAACTAGTTGATTATATAAACATTGCAGTCTTGGAAAAGTGGAAAGGAAATGATAACTGCCTGTAAATTTGTTAACAGATGCCTATTATAAATGGATAATTGCGGTTGAGAACAGGAATTGTATGGACATAAAGCTGGAACGGTGAAACCTAAATTGGCCGAGTTAAAAGAGCTTGAACCCTACGGGGAATGAGGAGTAGAACTCCTGGAAAGAGAATGGAATAGAATTGGGGAGGTGAGCTGGCCCTTGAGTACGGAGTACCAAGGAGAGCGACTGTCCCCTTGTTTAGTACAGAGCGGAGCTAGCCACCCCAGGGACCTAGGGTTAGGACTGGCCACTTTGTACCGACTTTTGGCCCTCGTGTACACAGTACCGAGGAGAGCTACTAGTGTAGGGAGAGCACTAGCTACTCCACGGGCCCCGGGGTTCTACTAGCTCTCCTACACTAACTTGTTAGGCCCACTGGGCAAACCAGGGTAGTCAGGTGAGGGTGCGCGGACTGTGGAGGGGCAAGACCCCTGTTTGGTTACTATGGAGGAGCTGGACCCCTGTTACTGAGAGGGCTCTGCCCTATACTGGTTCCGTGTTGTGCTTTGGGCACACCCGTTAATGGAAACGACTGACCGCGTGCCAGTACGGGGTAGCTACCCGTGCGTCTATCGCGCGTGCTGTAGTCACCGTTACGTCTGTCAGTGACCTTGGGGTGGTTGACTGAGGGTAGGACCACCACGGGGGACTCTCCCGTCCAGAAGAGCACCACGTGTTACTTCTACCTTTCGAAAAAGACTGCAATCAAGATCGTTCCCACGAGGAACATTAAAAATCAAGAGAAGGATCTGAGAAATAAATCAACAGTAAATAAATGGAAAGATATAAATAAAGTAAAAACATAACAGCTATTGTCCACTCTACTGCTTCTTCTAGCTTTTAGTTGCCACTCTACTCAGCTTTTCGCTGACGTGTCACCCTTGTTACCTCTTCAGGACCAGGTGTTGAGCAGCCAGAATCAGCGGCTGCAGAGGACGCTGGGCCTAGCAGAGCCCAATAGAGTTACCTGTAGTACCTTCTGTACTTTTCTTTCCGCTGTAGTGAGTAGTTTTTTGTTACTCCCTGTACTCCTTTTATTATAAGCTTCATGTTATGTACATGTTTAATTCTCTACTGTTGTGGTGGTGTATACTGTAGTATTTCTTTTCTCTACTGCTGTATTTTGTTATTGCTTGTTATATACATGTTGAATGTGATTTATTTTACTTCTCTTTTTGTTACTTTCTCGTTGGATGACTGGGCCTTGGGATTAGTCGAGTCGGTCCGATTCTCGTGTCTCGTAGGGATTCGGGAATCGGGTCCTTACAAGATGGTATCAAAGCAAGGTCGTCCCGAGAAGTGAACCAACTGACTGGAAAAAAACCAATTCACGTGTCTGTAACTAGAGTAGCCACCACAACGTTCTTTTGACATGAGCTCTTAGACTTCTTCGTTGGATATCGCTCCATATTGACGTGTTTTCGTTCTGTTTCGCGTCTCCTTGCAGGAGTGCCTCGTCGCGGGACTAGCGAGGCAGGCCGCGGGCACGGCCGAGGACGAGGTCGGCGAGGTGGGCGTGTTGCAGCCAACGTCTCAGTGGACCAGCCACTGCTCCCGGCCATCCAGGCCCAGGACCCCGCCAAGCTGATACGGGATATAGTGCGAGAGGAGCTCCACCCACAGCCCCGAGCACCCCCCTGGGGCTACGAAGGGGGAGTCCTCTGTGGGACCACGTGACGGACACAGCGCCGGACGTAGGGGAGGGGATGGGCCGCCACCGCCCCCACCTTCCTCCGACACTTCTGTGCACGAGGCACCTTTACCTATAGGAGCACCAACATCTCCACTGCAGCGCCACTTCGAGCTTTTCGGGCAGTTCCGGAAGCTGAAGCCCCCCTCCTTCAAGGGGGATGAGGACCCGACCAAGGTAGAGGACTGGCTCGAGCAGATCGAGAAGGTTTTTGACACCCTTCGCCCCCCGGTGGAGTGCCGCGTGGCCTTTGCCACCTACCAGCTGGAGAGTGCGACACACAGGTGGTGGAGGGCGGTCAGGGGACAGGAGAGGGACGAGCCGACCTGGGACCGGTTCGTCACCCTCTTCTGCGAGCAATACTTTCCCAAGACGTGGCAGGACCAGAGGAGGCAGGAGTTCCATACTCTCCGCCAGGGGACGATGACCGTGAGTGCGTAACGCACGCGTTTTCTGGAGCTATCCCGCTTCGCAGTGACAGCAGTAGCCATTGAGGAGGAGCGCCTTTCGAGGTTCACCGAGGGGCTCCGACCTGCGATTCGAGGGTATTGCAAACCCCTGAAGCTGCCTACGTTCTCGAGGGTGGCTGAGGCAGCTATGAAATACGAGAAGACCAACTCGTCCACGCGAGATACTGACAGCGGGCTGAAGAGGCCCTACCAGCCAGACTTTTCACAGGGCCGGCGAGAGAGGAGACACGTGCAATCTGCTGGAGAGTCGTCACATTTCGCAGGGCCATCAGTGGCCTTTGGGAGCCCTCGACAAGGGCCAATTGCTAGCACCGGACCCCCGCCCAGTCGACAGCAGGGACCCGCTGAGGGCGGCAGTCGGATTCCCCTCTGCTACCAGTGTGGCCAGCCAGGCCACATCAGGAGGGACTGCCCGTCTAGGGCAGGAGGTCAGCAGACGCTTCCCACGCCGAGCACTGGAGGGCAAGCAGGAGGCCGCGGGTTCCAGGCACGAGGAGTAGCACGGCAGTCACGAGGAGGGTACCGACCAGCAACTACCCATCTGACGTAGAGTGTGGCTGCTTCGTCCGCACCTAGGGCTGAGGGGCATATCAACGCCCTGACACACAGGGATGCCAGAGCTTCAGGATCAGTGGTGGCAGGTATGGTTTCAGTTTCCGACAAACTCGCTTACACACTTTTCGATTCCGGCGCTACGCACTCGTTTATCACAGCCAGTTTCGCAGTTAGTTTGGGAAAGGATTATATGCTGTTAGAGGATCCGTTTGTGATCAGAGGTCCGAGTGGTCAGCTGTTTGTAGCTGAGGAGGTATACACGGGTTGCGAGGTCAGTATTGGGGGTCATAGCCTTCCCGCTGACCTGATTATGATACAGATGGAGGACTTTGGCGTTATTCTGGGGATGGACTGGCTGTCCGCTTACCACGCTTTGGTGGACTGTTTTGAGAGGAAGATTGTCTCCTCCATACCGGAGTTGCCTTCTTTCGAGTTCCACGGTCAGCGAGTGGACGGAGGCCACAGGTGCATTTCTGCACTTCAGGCGGCGAGACTTTTGAGCCAGGGGTGAGGGCTTCCTAGCTTGTGTGGTGGCAGAGCCCAGCCCTGTGGCAGACTTCCAAAGTATCCCGATGGTCAGAGAGTACCCTGACGTGTTCCCAGACGAGTTGCCAGGACTACCACCCGAGCGTGAAATCGAGTTTGAGATCACACTAGTACCAGGGACCAGCCCCATCTCCACCGCACCGTACAGGAGGGCACCGCTTGAGCTACGAGAGCTCAAGCCTCAGTTGCAGGATCTTTTGGAGAAGGGCTTTGTGAGGCCCAGTGCGTCTCCATGGGGAGCCCTGGTACTCTTTGTAAAGAAGAAAGATGGTTCCATACGCCTTTGTGTGGACTACTGACAGCTAAATAGGGTCACCATCAAGAACAGATATCCGCTGCCGAGGATCGACGACTTGTTTGACGAGTTGTGAGGTGCCACAGTATTCTCCAAGATCGACTTGAGGTTTGGATACCACCAGTTGAGGATCAGGGAGGCAGACGTCTCTAAGACAGCTTTCCGCACCCGGTATGGACACTACGAGTTTCCGGTCACGCCGTTTGGGCTGACCAATGCCCCGCTGCCTTCATGGACCTAATGAACCGGGTGTTTAGACCGTACTTGGACCAGTTCGTGGTGGTATTCATTGATGATGTGCTCATCTATTCTCAAGATCAGACTCGGCACGGACATCACTTGCGGATGGTTCTAGACACATTGAGACGACGTAGGCTGTACGCCAAATACAGCAAGTGCGAGTTCTGGTTGAGGGAGGTGACCTTCTTAGGTCATGTGATCTCTGGAGATGGCTTGGCGGTGGACCCAACCAAGGTCAAGGCAGTGCTCAGGTGGGAGAGATCGCATACGGTTACTGTGATCCGCAGCTTCTTGGGACTGGCAGGCTACTACAGACAGTTTATCAGGGGCTTTTCACAGATTGCACATCCTATGACACAGTTGACCCGAAAGGACGTGCCCTTCACTTGGACAGACGCCTGTGAGGCGTGCTTTCAGGAGCTGAAGGAGAGACTGACTTCGGCTCCCGTGCTCACCATCCCTGACAGTAGTAGCGGGTTCGTTGTGCACACGGATGCCTCCTTGCAGGGGTTAGGAGGTGTGCTCATGCAGAGGGGTCACATTGTCGCATACGCTTCGCGGCAACCGAAGTCCCAGGAGCATAGCTACCCTACCCACGACCTGGAGCTGGCAGCTGTTATTTTCGCGCTGAAAACCCGGAGGCACTACATGTACGGTGAGACCTTCGAGATTTTCACAGATCACAAGAGCCTCAGATACCTTTTTGATCAGAAGGAGCTCAACATGAGACAGAGACGTTTGTTGGAGCTCCTGAAGGACTATGACTACAGCATTTCCTACCACCCGGGAAAGGCCAACGTGAGCCGGAAGGCGCACGCACACTTGGCCAGTTTACAGGTGCAGAGTTGGAGCCTTTTGGAGGACGTGGGCAGTTGGCGACCCATAGAGTTACGGGGGCACTGTAGGGCAGTGACTGTGAAACGACAGACGAGGCCAGAGCTGATAGATCGCATCATCACAGGACAGATGGCAGACCCGTATTTGCAGTCTTTGCGCGACAGAGTACTGTCAGGAGACCCGAGGGACTTCTCTTTCACAGACCAGGTGCTGCACCTGAGGGGACGTCTGTGCGTTCCCAGAGACAAGGAACTGTTGAGAGAGCTCCTGACCGAGTCACACAGTTGCAGATTCACCATACATCCCAGAAACACGAAGATGTACCATGACTTGAGACGCTAGATTTGGTGGAGGGGGACGAAGAGGGATGTGGGTGAATTCGTGCAGGAGTGTTTAGTGTGCTAGCAGGTGAAAGCCGAGCATCAGAGGCCGGCAGGGCCGCTACAGCCACTTCCAGTGCCAAAGTGGAAGTGAGAGAGCATCACCATGGACTTGGTGGTGGGCTTGCCTATTACCCAGCGAGGACACGACGCAGTCTGGATAATCGTTGATAGATTGACAAAGACGACGCGTTTCTTGCCGATCCGAGTCACCTTGGGACCAGCACAGTTGGCAGAGAGGTATATCCGTGACATGGTACGTCTACACGGAGTTCCGCGGGAGATCGTATCCGACAGGGATACCCGCTTTACGTCCCAATTTTGGGCTGAGTTTCAGCAGGCCTTGGGGACACGGTTGAGGTTCAGTACAGCTTACCACCCCCAGACAGACGGACAGTCTGAGCGCACGATACAAACACTTGAGGACCTTTTGCGTGCCTGTGTACTGGACTGGAGGGGCTCTTGGGAGGAGCACTTGCCCCTGGCGGAGTTTGCATATAATAATAGTTATCACTCGAGCATTGGCATGGCTCCCAACGAGGCTCTGTACGGACGGAGATGTACGGCACCCTTGAGTTGGGTTGAGGTGGGGACTAAGTGGGAGGTTGGCCCCAGGCTGATCCGACAGAGTCAGGAGATAGTTGAGCAGATTCATAGGCGACTCCGCACTGTCAAGAGTAGGCAGAAGAGCTACGCAGATCGGAGACACAGAGAGGTGCAGTTTGAGGTTGGGGACCATGTCTTCCTTCGTGTTTCGCCCATGAAGGGCCTGCAGCGGTTTGGGGTGAAAGGGAAGCCCACGCCAAGGTTTGTGGGGCCCTTTGAGGTCCTGGAGCGGGTTGGACCTGTTGCTTACAGGCTTGCCCTCCCTCCCCAGCATTCTGGTGTGCACGACGTTTTCCACGTGTCCAACCTCAGGAAGAATGTCCCCGATCCCAGTCTCGTCCTGAGCCACGAGAGCGTCGAGGTGGGCGACGACCTGACCTACCCCTAGCTGCCAGTGCAGATTCTGGACAGAGTCGTCCGCGGTCTGAGACGGAAGTAAGTACCCCTGGTGAAGGTCTTGTGGAGGAGCCAGCGGTACGAGGAGGCCACCTGGGAGCCTGAGGCCGCGATGCAGGAGCGGTATCCGGAGCTTTTCGCAGGTACGTCATTTCGGACCGGCTTCGGTCATCTTTGAGTTTGTTATATATATATTGTTCTTTCCCGTACCCTAGTTAGCGCAAGTTTCGGGGACGAAACTTCCTTTGAGTTTGTTATATTGTTATGAACGTGGGCAGCAGACATAGTTTAAGACATCTGGGAAGTGGCCCAGACGTCTGGAACCCTTCCCAGATGTCTGGTAATAAATTTTTTCGGCGTACGGGTTCGCGTCTGCACGCACAAACTGAACCCACCGCCTTCGTATTCGCTTTCTCTCCCTGCAGGCGTCGCATTTCACTCTCTCTCTCCCCGCGGCTACCTTACAAAACTCTCCCCTCTCCCTCACCCTCACTCCATCCGCCTTCATCTTCTCCTTCTCCCTGCGAGCGAGCACGATCATGAGCGAGCAACTGCAGCAGCAGTGGCCGCAGCGAGCGTGCGGGAAGGAGGAGAGTTGCGAGAGGAAGGAGGGAGCTCGACCGCGAGGGTGCGAGCTTGCCGGGGCAGCTAGAGCCGGCCGGCAGAGGAGCAGCGGGCGTGGGTTGTCGTGGAGGGGCTGCTGCAGCTCGGGCAGCAGGCAGACATGGCGCAGCGCGGCCGTGCGTAGCGGGCGGAGAGAGAACCGGGTTCTGATTCTGGGAAAATTTCCCAGAATCAGACGTCTGGATTTACGTCCAGACAACGTCGAAGACGTCTGGAGGACGGTCCATACGTCTGACAGGTACAATAATTTCCTACCTTCTCCTTTTTACGCGTGTACGGCCATGCAGCCGTCCGCCGCGTTCTCTGCGCCTCTTCGTGATGAGAGCGATTACGTGTGTGCGCAGGTTCTATTCGGGAGGGCGCGAGGGCTCGCCATCCCACACGGTTCAGACGTCTGGCCACAGTACCAGAAGACAGAGAGGATCTCCAGACATCCAAGGTGACAATCGGACATCTGGAAACCAAGACCATACGATCCAGCAGACTTCTGGATGTCTGAAGGACTACACAAACCGAGGTATTGCCTGATCGACGATTTAAGACGTCCGGAAGAAGTTTCAGACGTCTGATTTTGGACAGACTCGTCGTTTTTGGCCCGTTCCGTTTTCCGCGTTTCAAGTTTCGTTCTTTCCAGATTTATTTCATCTACCTATTTACAGTAATTGCATACTGTTCTGAGAAACTCCTTGTGTTGATCCTTATGTTAGGACCCCGTTCCATTGCGGCTCTGGGGGTTGCGGAGGCGCGCGGGATTGTCGACTACGCCTCCAGTACTCCCGATTTTGCAGGTAGAGTGGCCCTTTAATTTATTTAACAAAAATTGTACAATTATGAAACAACTAATAGAGAATAGGGCATTGCATGAACCCCAGGACTGAGAAACTAGATTGAATGATAGATCCTAGGGTATTGCATGAATCCTACGACTGGAAAACTAGATTGAATGCTAGATCCTAGGGTACGGCATGAATTCTAAGACTGGAAAACTAGTTGATTATATAAACATTGCAGTCTTGGAAAAGTGGAAAGGAAATGATAACTGCTTGTAAATTGGTTAACAGCTGCCTGTTATAAAAGGATAATTGCAGTTGAGAACATGAATTGTATGGACATAAAGCTGGAACGGTGAAACCTGAATTGGCTGAGTTAAAAGAGCTTGAACCCTACAGGGAATGAGGAGTAGAACTCCTGGAAAGGGAATGGAATAGAATTGGGGAGGTGAGCTGGCCCTTGAGTACGGAGTACCAAGGAGAGCGACTATCCCCCTGTTTAGTGCAGAGCGGAGCTAGCCACCCCAGGGACCTAGGGTTAGGACTGGCCACTTTGTACCGACCTTTGGCCCTCGTGTACACAGTACCGAGGAGAGCTACTAGTGTAGGGAGAGCGCGAGCTACCCCACGGGCCCTGGGGTTCTGGTAGCTCTCCTACATCGACTTGTTAGGCCCACTGGGCAAACCAGGGTAGTCAGGCGAGGGTGCGCGGACTGTGGAGGGGCAAGACCCCTATTTGGTTACTGTGGAGGGGCTGGACCCCTGTTACTGAGAGGGCTCTACCCTATACTGGTTCCGTGCTGTGCTTTGGGCGCACCCGTTAACGGAAACGACTGACCGCGTGCCAGTGCGGGGTAGCTACCCATGCATCTATCGCGCATGCCGTAGTCACCGTTACGTCTGTCAGCGACCTTAGGGTGGTTGACTGAGGGTAGGACCACCACGGGGGACTCTCCCGGCCGGGAGAGCACCACATGTTACTTCTACCTTTCGGAAAAGACTGCAATCAAGATCGTTCCCACGAGGAACATTCAAGATCAAGAGAAGGATCTGAGAAATAAATCAACAGTAAATAAATGGAAAGATATAAATAAAGAAAGTAAAAACATAACAGCTACTGTCCACTCTACTGCTTCTTCAAGCTTTTAGTTGTAACTCTACTCAGCGTTTCGCTGACGTGTCACCCTTGTTACCTTTTCAGGACCAGGTGTTGAGCGGCCAGAGTCAGCGGCTGCGGAGGATGCTGGGCCTAGTAGAGCCCAGTAGAGTTACCTGTAGTACCTTCTATACTTTTCTTTTCGCTGTAGTGAGTAGTTTTCTGTTACTCCCTGTACTCTTTTTATTGTAACCTTCATGTTACGTACATGTTTATTTCTCTACTGTTGTGGTGGTGTATACTGTAGTATTTCTTTTCTCTACTGCTGTATTTTGTTACTGCTTGTTATATACATGTTAAATGTGATTTATTTTACTGCTCTTTTGGTTACTTTCTCGTTGGACGACTGGGTCTTGGGATTAGTCGAGTCGGTCCGATTCTCGTGCTCGTAGGGATTCGGGAATCGGGTCGTTACATCAACCAACTCAAATGAATCAACAGCAACTTTCAAGACCAACAGAGATTAGACGAAGGCACAAGCTTCAGACGCCTTAAGTGCTCAAGGCTCAGTGTCAACAGAACAAAGGCAAAGGGCTCTTCTCTTCTTCCTTCGTGCCTCAGAGAAAGGCAACCACAGCACCACAACACAGAGGCAAGGGCCTCTCAAAATCACTAAGTGTAGAGAGCATTCTGAAGCGGGTAGCGAGGGTGTGAAATAGATCGATGGGAGGCGCGGAGTTGAGTGAGGATGATTGCGGACAACGGAGATACAGAGATGGCACCGGCTATAATTGGCCGGTGCCTGATGAGAGGCTCATCATGGCTATTAACAACCCCTAATTAACTAGTCTTCTTAGTTAATTAGATTGGAATATGTATATATAAGGGTTAATTATAGAATAAGGGACAAACTATTAAAGGACCTTAAAATAAGTTTAAAATGATAAATTATAAGTTAATTAATATTATTAATAACGTAATTAATAAAAGGACTCAAAATACCACTAATTAGTTACCAAATTAATATCTTATTTAACTTAAGTAAAATTTAAGACCCAAATCTTAAATAACATAAGTTAATAAGTTAATAAATATTAATAAATAGGTCAAAAATGTGAATACAAGGCTTTAATATAATATTTAGCTAAATTATAAATATATATAAAAAGTTAGAAAAGAAAATAATTTAAATTAACCTTAAAAGCCTCTGTTTGCATTTTGGTCCTTAGAATTCATTACAATCAAGTCCTTTTTCTTCACCTAGGTCCTTATCTTTCTTTACATATGGGTCCCTACGAACATCTTCTTCGTTTCTTCTTCAACAATTTCGACGGCTGACAACAGGCGGTGCGGTCACCCTCCGATCACTGTCCATCCTACATTCGTCCACCCTTGTCAAGCTTCTGAAGCTTGCGCTTACCGCCACCTTTCCATCCATCGGTATGGATGAAGCGGTAATCCTAATTAGGGCTCAAAGATAACCACACCGGCGTCGGAGAAGACGTCGGTGGTCACCTTGCACCTAAACACCATTCCATCCAGAATCAAGCTCCTTTGTTACCACCGCAACCTATAAATACCCCTCGATTCCTTCAATTCACGCAATTAACTCCCTACCCTCTTCCCCCTACTAGGCAAACATATAGGCTATTCACTCCAAATTCGGCAACTTTCTCTCACTTCCACCGTATTCCTCCGATCATTTCCAGTTGCCTCTGATCTCTACCATCGACCGCAGCGTCATCTGACGAAGCACTGACGACAGACTCCACCTCCGCTTCCCGCAAACACCTGCCGGACTTATTCCTCCGCCCCTCTGATTTCCTCCACCGTTACGATCATTGACGGAGACTTCTTTGCCCCCTTCGTCCAGGTAATAGTAGGATAGGTAAGATAGAGTAGTTAGTTTAGTTAATTAGATAGTTTAATTAGGTTAAATGTTAGTTCTTTCCGTCGACTTCTTCAGCTCCGACGAGCTCTTTGAGCTTGACTGGAGCAGTTTTTTATCTTTTGAAATCACTGATCACTCTCCATAATCTCCCGCAATCATTTCTAACACATTGATTTCTTGATTGTATCACTTAAATGCCTAATCCACCTTCACTTTCACCAGTTGCTTCTGCTGTCCATGGAGGAAGTTACCGAGGGTAATTCACATTCACCGGGGCCCTCCATCACCTTGTCATCATCTAAGGGCTCCGATTTTCACATTAATTTGACAAATAATCACCTACACCTAAAACACCTAAATTTCTCATTTCTGAGCTTGTTAGCAATGGCGGCTAAGAGATGAGTTATTCACTTAAATAAATAGTCCATTACCATCACCACACCCCATTAACTTGTTCCCTCTACTGTAAAGACTCGTGCTATTTTGAGCCTTTTAAGACATCTGGGCTGTCAGTCAGACATCTAGTCAGACGTCTGCATACCTTCCCAAACGTCTGGAAATCAAAATTTTTGGGTACGAGCTCACGTCTGCGTGTAGGCTGCGCGCAGACAGTACCCACTCTCTCTTTTTCTTCCCTTCTCTCTCCCTCCACCCTCCAGCGAACCCTAACCCACCTCTTTATAAACCCTCTTCCTCCTCTCTCGTTCTCCCCACTCCAGCCACTTCTTCTCTTCCTCACCACCCCAGCGCGAGCGAGAGAGCGCGACAGCAGTGACGAGGAGGAGCGGCGTGAGAAGAGGAGTTGAGCTCGCGAGCTCGTGTGGGAGCTCACCTGAGGGCGCACGGACGGAGCGACGCGTGCGGGAGGAGTGTCGGGGAAGTCATCCCCGACACTGCTTCAGCCGGAGCTGCAAGCGAGGAGGTGAGCCGCGGCCACACGTGGCGAGAGCGAGCGGGAGCAGGTTCTGGTTCTGGGTTTTTCCCAGAATCAGACGTTTGGAGTGACGTCCAGACGACGGAGCAGATGTCTGGAGGCGGTTCCAGACGTCTGAGGGGAGATCTTCACGAAGGTACGTTCCCTTTGCGGATACGGCCATGCAGGCCGCTCCACAGCTACTCTTCGCGTGGCCTTTTTTAGAAGATTTGGTGGTTGCATGCAGGATTTGCTTCGAGAAGATGCGGGACACGTCCTCCCACGCATTTCAAACGTCTGGGAAGCTTACCAGACGACTGGAAACACTTCCAGACATTCGGAGAGGAGGTCGGACGTCTGGAGCTGGGTCCAGACGGTTCAAAAGAGTTCCTGGACGTCTGAGGTCGACGCAAAGCATGAGGTGCATTTCTGGACACTTTTAAGACGTCTGGAAGTTGTTCCAAACGTCTGATTAGAGTATGTAACCCTGTTTACGGTCCGTTTGAGGTTCGTTTTACGCAAATAAGATACCGGTGTTTTCCTTGCAAGCTCCTCTACTGGTTAGAAGGCTTTCTGTACTGTTTTGAATGTTCCATTATGATTTTTCCTTGCTATAGGTCTTCGTTCCGTTGAGGGTCCGAGGCTTGCTGAGGCATGTGAGCCTGTCATTCAAGCCCCTAATACTCTTGGGTTAACTGGTAGAATGGCTTCCCCTAGTTTAATTATAACCTCGAATGCATGTATGGAATGAATGATTAGAACCTAGGATGTGACATGAATCCTAGGACGAGAAATACTTGAAATGTCTGTATTGTGTGATTGAATTGCAGTTTTGAATGAGTAGATAGAAATGTTAACAACTGCATGTAAATGAACAAAAGATGCCTATGAAATACGAACTACCTGTGCTAGTTAACAGTTGCATGTGACTTTCTGTTGTATACGTTAAATGATATAATATGAGCTGCTTGTGTATAATTTGAGAATGGTAATGCGAATGAGAGAAATACGAGCTGCATGTGTATAACCCGAGAATGGAAATGTAAATGGTAGAAATATGAGCTGCATGTGTAGAACCTGAGAATGGAAATAGAAATGATGAAACCTGGTATGGAAGGGCATGAGGAATATGAGCATGAACCCTACGGGGAAAAAAGAGTAGAGCTCCTAGAAATAAATGGAATGGATCTGGAAATGTGACGGAAAGCGTGCTGGCCCTTGAGTACGTGGTACCAAGGGGAGCGCATGTTCCCTATTATTGTAGAGGGGAGCTTGCCGCCTTCGGGTGAAGACCCGGGGTGGGTTTGGCCACTTTGCACCGACTTTGTGGCCCTCATGTACACTGTATCGGGGAGAGCTACTAGTGTAGGGAGAGGACTAGCCACCCCATGGGGCCCGGGGTTCAACTAACCACCCTACACCGACTTGTTAGGCCCACTGGGCAAACCAGGGTAGTCAGGCGAGGGTGTGCAGACTGTGGAGGGGCAAGACCCCTGTTTGGTTCTTAGAGGCTAGACACATGTTATTGAGAGGGCTAAGCCCTATACTGTTCCATGCTATACTTTGGGCGCACCCGTTAGTGGAAACGACTGACCACGTGCCAATGCGGGGTAGCTACCCGTGTGCTTATCACGCGTGCCGTAGTCACCGTTATGTCTATCCGTGACCTTAGGGTGGTTGACTGGGTGTAGGATCACCACGGGGGACTCTCCCAGCCAGGAGAGCACCACAAGTGCCTTCTACTCTTCGGAAAAGACTACAATCAAGATAGTTCCCACGAGGAACATTCGAGATCAAAACAGAGACGTGAAAACATATAAACCAATGGGCAAAAAGGAATAAATTGTAAATTAAAGAATTGGAATAGCTAGTTTACCTGTTAGCTTATTGCTTTAGTTAGTTAGTTGCCACTCTACTCAACGTTCGCTGACTTTGTGTACTCATAACCCTTTTCAGGTCTAGGTGTTGAGCAGCCCAAGACTACGGCTGCAGAGGGTGTTGGGCCCAGTAGAGCCCAATAGCGGTAGCTTCTTTGTTGTACTTCTTTTGTAGTAGTGAGTTTAGACACTTGTACCTTTATGTTCTGTACCTTTACGTTATGTACTTTTATGTTCCTGTATCTTGTTACTTTTCTACTTTTGTAGTGGTGATATATACTGTAGCAGCTTTTACTTCTTTACTACGGTACCCTTTTACTGTTAGTTGCTTAGCATAGTGAATGTGGTTTACTTTCCCGCTTTTTGGTACTTTCTTGTTGGACGACTGGGTCTTGAGATTAATCGAGTCGAGTCGGTCTCGGGTTCTGTAGGGATTTGGGAACCAGGTCGTAACATCTACTCAATTGAGTGAGAGAACTCGATCCGAGTTCCAGCAAACTCAGATCACAATTTTTATGAATTCACTGCATATCTTTTGTTCTAATCTTTCAATTGATAAATTGATGAGCTCCTGAGGTTCCTTGCGACCTCAGGAAACCTTTCAGATTTTTAATGGTTAGTTTTAAGGTCTTCTGTGCACTATTAGCCACTGTTTGGACTCACCGGAGCTCCGACAAGCTCCGACGAGTCATTTTCGAACTTCAGCCTTCGATAGATCTTGAGGAGCTCCAGATTGCTTTATTTAGGCCTTATGATCATGATTCAATGTTTATTTTGATGTTTTATCTTCTGGAGCTCAGTGTATATCTTTGTCTTCTCCAACTCCGGCGGAGTTGGAGAAGCTGTTCTGTTAGGATTAAGACTTCAAAAATAGGTTCAGAAGTTCATGCAGAACTTATAAAAGCCAATCTTGATCTCTGATTTCTCTGAGAACTCTTAGGTTGTTCCACCGAACAAACTCCATTTTGATCTCAGGCAATGAGGTCTGAAACCTTATTAGACTTAATCAAAATCTAATTTTGACATCATAAATCAATTTCTAAGGTGAAATAGAGTTGATCTAAGGTTTTAATTGAATCTGAGATAGACTGCAATAGAAAGTCAAATTCTAAGGCTTTATGGTCAACCTCAGGTCTGATCTGATGAATGAATCATCAATTAAGTGAATTGATGATTAAAAATGATTCATAGGATGTTTTTAATTGATTTACAATTTATTTAGATAAGTTTAATTTAGGATTTCGTGAGAATTTATTTCTGTCAGTTTGGATTCATTTGAACACAATATTGAATTTCATTAGTTTCGGGCAAGCTTTGAATGCAAAATCTACCAAGATTGATTCTTTTCAGCATGCAGAAATTGTCTGATTCTTTTTGTAATGTTTTTATCTCACTAACAATCTGTTCAAATTGCAAAATGGAGCTCTGAAGCTCCTGTTAGAAGCTCTTGAGCTTTTTCTTCTTTCTGAAGCCCTACAACACACCTATCTCCATTAAATAGGTGCGGAATCTTCTATTGAGATGGTTCAGGACCTCATCAGAGGTCAAAAGATCTCCCTGCACGTCTTCAAACCTGAGTTTCACCTTTGCAGGCCAAAATGGCCATGAGAACCTTCCACTTTCACCCTTCAAATCGAAGGGCAAGTTCTGTTCTGAGCATCAAATTGATGTTATAATCTTGTAGAACACTTATAGAACTTTCCAACGAGCCCTTGATCACTCGATTTGGAGCTCTGAGCTGCTAGGAATCGCCGGCCAAAGTTCGACCTGAAAGGAACAAGTATAGTCCCACATCGATAGAATTAGAACGCACGCACTAGTATAATAGGGAACAGTGCCAATGGCGTTTCGATCGTCAGCGTTGGGTGCAAAGAAAAGAGCTTGTGTGCGGGCGCATGCATTGCGCATGCCTATGCGGGTGTGTGTGCGTGCATGCGCAGACGTATGCCTGTGTGCGTGGACCCGTGAGTGGGCGTGTGTGTGGGCTTGGGAGGCCGAAGACAATGCATGTATCTAAATCGGAAATAAACCATCTAATAATCAAACTAGGCCCGACTGAGTAGGGTCTAGTCCCACCTTGAGAGGGGTGCTGTGTATCCTCGAAAGGTCGGGCCACCCATTAAATAAATATAATTTTGGAGTAAAAAGAAATTAATGGGCTTAGTTAAGTGTGGTTTAGTTTGCATAGTTAAAGAACCGAAAGAGCATATACTTAGGAGAATAAGAGAGAACTTAAGGAGAAATCTAAGAAAATAAAAGATGAGAGAAGAAAGAATAAAGGAAAAGAGTCAGAGAGAGAGAGATGGTAGAATAGATAGAAGAAGAAGAGAAGAAGATTTGAGGGCTGAAGGTTAAGAAGAAAAGAGTAAAAATAAAGAGAATCAAACATCTTTTCTTGTAATTAGACTTCTTCTGATTTTGTATTTTTACTCCAATGACATGTCTTTTTGAGCTTAATTGATGTAACAAGGCACTTGTATTCATTTGAATCTCTTTCTCTTGCCTTAATCTTTTGTAATTAAGCTGTAATTAGTATAATAAATATGTTTACTTGATTTTTTAATGACAAATTACATATGTAAATATGTTTTTCCTTATGGAATGTTGCATGTTCTTTTAAGTGAATATCTTTTATGCAAGATTCATGTACTTAAAGTAATCTAATTATAATTCTGATTGATTAAATAATTAGTAATTTATGTTTGGAGTTAATGGTGAATTCAGATAAGTTATGCCTCCCAATGAATGATCTGGACTCAACCAATTAAAAAGAACTTAAAATCTAAAATGGTAGGTTAACTTGACCTTATACTACACAATTGACATTAATTAGAGTTAAACTAAGTTACTTTCTCATGCGATTAAGTCTAATTAACTTAATTAACTGTGTTGAGGAATTAAACGACCAGTGTCGAAGATGAAGGTGGTTCAAGGAGGTAGATGACGACACTTTGAAGGGGTAGAGAGCCCCTCGAAGGTATGGCGAGCTGTGGAGGAACTTGGGGAGGATGAACCTACTGCATATAGTATGTGGCAGTAGGCGAGGAGATCGAAGGAAGGGAGTCGTTGGAGCGGAGTTGGAGTCGACCAGAGGTAGAGAAGAAGAGGGTTTCTTGGGCGAAAAACTCACTAAGCAGTTCGGCCTAACGAGGGGGAACCTTTTATAGAGCTTTAGGCGAGCTTCCAAGCTTGGAAAAAAGCTTACGAAGCTCGAATTTTCAGGAAGAAGATTCTTGAAATCCAAGGGTTTGCACGAGCAACATGGAGAGATTTGGAGTTGGAATTTACATTTGGTCGATCAGGGATCTTCTCAGAATCATCCCTTCCAATTTTGGAAGGGATTGGACAAGCAACCAGGGAGGAATCCCTAATCGAGAGCTCGAGTGAGTGGGTTCACACCATCCAAGGTGACAGGGACCCAACTGCGAAGAAGATGACAAATTCGAGGGGTTATTCGCAAGGATTTTTGAAAGTGACAGGTGTATGTGAGAGAGAGAGAGTCTAAATGGACAAATTGTAAACTAGGTCAAAATGATCACTAATTAGGCTCAAATTTTGATAAAACCTAATTTAAACCCAAGAAATCTAGTGGTGAAGTTGGATTTCAGTTTTAACCAATTTTGACTGGGTAATTTGCGTAAAAAACTCAAATGAGGGTAACTTTCTGTTTGAGACTCTGTTTTAAGTCAAAATAAGTTCAGATGGTCAAATTAAGGATATCAAACCATATGGAATATTTTTTCATGAATTTTAGAAGGTTTAGATGAATTTTAGCTTGACCAGAACCTCTGTTATTTAAGCATGTCTTAAATTAAGATTTTGGGTTACTATTAATTCTCGAAATGTGTGAAAACACGTTTCTGTCTGCATGAACCTACTTATTAGTCATTAATGAACATTTAACCTTGGATTAACTCCTAGCAAATCCCTTGGTTATTCTATGCTCAAGATATGCTGTTAAAATTAGATAATTAACCCTAGTTCTCTGTTCTCTTCTCAAAACAGCCTGAAGTGGTGTTATGACCCTCAGATGCATATGTAGGAGCTTTTATCTTTTATTCCAGAGTAAAAGTGGTCAGTTAAGGCCCATGATGGTGTTCCCATCAACTATCTTGCTACACATTGTTATGATTGTGAGATACAAAATGATTCATTCAACAAGCGTGCGCAAGGCCAATGTATGCCAAGTGACACTAACTACACTCCTAGCTACGCCTCGTTGAACATGAAGGTGAAGTTTAAGGTCCACCCATATAAGAAAGAAAGAGATTGCAAATCATGATGCATGAAAGAGTTGATTAATACCTTGCAAATTCAAATTCTTCCATTGCATACTATAAGTACCAATTTCAAGCCACTCGAGAGCTCGTAGTTGTGGATCCTCTAGATGCTAATTTACTTAAGGGGTTAGGAAATTAGTGTTTAAAAATGTAAAATTGCTGTTAACTTTCATTTCTGTTTACTTATAGGATAATATTAAGGTCAGCTTCTGTTAACTTGAATTAGTGTTATACTGTTGTGTTAATTCTTATGGTGTTTACTTGGACTTACGTTAACAACAATTTTTAAGGAATAATGTTTGGGTGTAAATGAGTTGCGAAGTTAACACCTCTTTTGCTAACACATCTCGAAACTAGTGTTAGCAAAACCAATGTTAAGGATCTTAACTTGAGTGTTCACCATTTGGGTTAAACCCTCTCTTAGAGGGTTAACTCGCCAAGTAAACTAACCCTAAATTAAGTTTCTCCCAAGAATGCACAGATTCGATAATTGATTCATGTAATAGATTATCCAAACCACATCTAGTATCATTTATCCTCCTTTAATCTGATCCTCTATGTATTGTTCATTGTAAGAATGTTTGCAAGCAAAAGGTGACTTATAATTTACAAAACCTGACTTGCAAGTTATAAAGCTAACTTGTAATTTCTAGAGTGATGTTTTTATAAATTCTTCATTAAGATGTTCATCAAAGCAATTCCTCTTTTTCAAAGGAATTTTAGATGCATCATATTCAAAAAATAAACTTTCGATCACTATGATTGAATTTGTTATTTAAAAACCTATATGTATTCAAATAAGTTATTTAAGTCTAATACTCACTAGATAACCTCTATATACATATACAGATACACATGTTTGTATGTATCGATCTATGTGAAAGGGATTGGTCGTATCGACCCTTTTGCAAGCATCACAGAAGCATGAAAATCAGACATTTTAAAAGTTTCGAATAAAAAATGGGACCGATGCCAAAATATCCTAAACCAGAACCAAATGGGAGGAACTATTTTCCTTCTGTTCCAGGATCCCAAGAGTAAAAGTGATTATCCATTTTCCCCCCGTTCCAGGATTCCAAGAGTATAAGTGATTATGCCTTGCAGGTGGTGTTGCACAGTATCACACGTGTGGTGCCTCCTTAAATAAATCCTGACAATTCCCTTCCCCTTCTTTGTGATGGGTAGATGAGACCCTCGTGTCGTCGATATTCAATCTTGAATAGATCAAGATTCGCAAGCACTTCGCAATCTTGGAGCACCCCTTCACCCAAATCCTTGAATCAACACCAAGAGATTCTTAAAAAGGATCAGGAGTGAACAGTACTAGTTGGTCGACCAAAAAATATTTTTGATTGACTAGCTAGTGAAGGGAATTGGCGTGGTCCAAGACCTACTCTTGATCCTTCCTATTTCGAGCAATCAATCAGCTGATGAGATGCCTGGTCGACTTGCTACAATGTAGGGGTTGGAACCTGTGGTTGTTCTTGGTGAAATTTGTTTGGGATTTGATTAATGGTCTTAGTGTTACCCATGAGAGATATTTATGGGGTTTTCATGACTAAACTGAAGTAGATGGTGGCCCGTGGATCCTCATCTAAGGGTAAGGATCTATTCCTAATTTAGGGATTTTACAAAATAATGCCATAACAACTGTTGTTTTATTTTTTATCTAGTCCACAAAAAACTTATTTGCAATTTAGCACTTTGATTCTTTACTTAATCATATTAGGTGTAATTAAATCTCAAATTATTTGTAATTCAACTCTTTAAATCACAGTTGATACCTTTATCAAGTTGGATATCATCTAAATAATTATTGGTTTGAACATGCTAATAATGAAGTTTTAGATTTCATGAAAAAATTGACACAACACCTTCTCAAGAATTACAAATATTCATGTATTCTTCACATATGGAGGAAAATATTATCCTAAGATCTAATCCCATCATACAGTTGTCAATCCTCAATGGCTAAAATTATTCTTAATATCTCTATATCATTGAGATGAGAACGAAGATCAGAACATTTACAAAAGGTCTATCTTCTTCTCCTTTTACCTTGGATCTAATCAGGACCCTATGACCACATGTAGAATTCATCATTCGAAATACACACGGAGTAAGCTTATGCTTGCAATCTATCGCACACATCTATCTAATAGATTTATGTGATTCTTTCGAGAGATCATGTACCTCCTATCTGTTCTTACATACATCAACTTTCCAGTATGAACACTAAGGTAGGTGCATTAACATAATGGTCCACCAAATGAATGTGCTCATAAATAGAGCTACATATCTGTCTTAGGTCTAAGGATACGCCTTCTCCATGATAAGATCGGAGAATGACTTGCGCTCTCTCCTATATCATGAGGTTAACTCTTTAACTTGACCTGCATAACAGTTCTCGAATTTTTGTTGAAAAACATCAATCAGATAACCTTTAAAATAGGTAGCCTTCCAAACTTATATCGGAAACATATGGTCGAATCAGATGATTTTTTAATATATTATCGGATCTTATAAATCATTTAGATTTATAAATCAATATGCATTAAGTGATTTGATTTGACCAAATACGTAACCCTAAATGTATTAAGAGATCAAAGTCATTTAACTAAAAAATAATCAAATTCTTTTATTCATACAATATATAATCGTATTACAAAAAAAATCACAAATAACTCTTTGAAAACATATAAAAGCCAACACTATATATGTACATACATAAGCCTATTCATATTTTTATTAAGTTAGAATCCTTATTAACCTGAGCAAAGGTCTGCTCAGGCTTGGCTCGCTTTACATTTATCGAGCTTAAACTTTGGCTTATACTCAACTCATAAAAGCAATTGTGTTAACCTAAGTCAAACCGATCAAATCAAAGCTATGTCGAACGCATCGAACTTTAATTTTTTTTTATGATTCTATGTGACAACGATTTGGGTGACGGTCAATATTTAACGAGAATCTTGGGTTCTTGAAAAGGCTTATTTAAAAGCCCTGTTTGTATTTTCTTTCGACATTTTTATATTTGAAAAACTCTGAATGTATGAATACGATGTTAAATGTTGTTATTTTCTATGTAAGGGTCCAATCGACGAGATTGTAACCTAAATTCTAAATTTGTGGCCTTTTAGTTCTCAATCTTAACGACATTTGACTTTATTTTATTGACTTCTGACGGCTTTCTCCGAACCATTATGTCATATTCATTTGAATGGCACTTAACTTTTCGCCTGAATCTTTCCTTTTCTTTCCATTTTCTCTTTTTTTTCATTTTTCTTTTTCATCCCCATCTCCTTGAAACCAAACGCCCATGTGCCGAAGGGGAGACACCCTCCACATTTTCAATGCAAACCAAGTTGGATCCACAATTTCTAACCCAACATTTTCTACCGCCAACTTTTTTTTTTTTTTTGTAAATTTAATATAAAAATTATTATAATCACCTTCATTATAACAATTATTGCAAGAACCTACCAGGCTAGAACTTGAAGATCTGGACATATCATTGGCCACATGGCCCACATGAAGATCAAGGGTTGGGTATTAGTTGTCTTTCAAAGATGAGTTTGCCACCAATTACCTCTTAATATAGGCTCGTCAATCGACCTATTAGACTCCTTTACATAATCTCAAACTAGAATACCTTAGATAACGATGTGATTTTAAATTTTGATTCCTCAGCTTGAGTAAAACTCCCACTAAGGCCAACAATTTCATTGATGGAGCTATACCCGTAGGATATTTAAGTTAAACCCTACAACTGTAAAATGGTACATACCCGATTACAATTTTTGTGAGATTATACATGCAACTCACAAGTTTTATGTATAGGGGTATCTATGCCAATAAATTTAGGATCCAACTTTGAAGATAGAGCTTTGCTCTTACACACACACACACATATATATATTCATGGTACGTACATACACATAAAATCAATAATCATCATTTATTTGTCATAGTAATAGAAGTGATTTGAACGAGTGGAATAGAGGTATATCACGTTTAATTAAATTAATGCATTTCAATCAAGTCAAAATAGATAAAAAATGTTAATCCAGCGTCCTTCTATTGGACTCAGGATCAAAGTTCGTGTCTGGGTTCTCGAATCAATGGCCATCTTCAGAGGTGGGAGTGGAGGGCCTACTCTCTTTTGGGATGCCTGCAGCATCGATGACTCCATGGCCTGCTCCAGGACTGGAACCCTCTGGTTTCATTCCTCTAACAATGCCAGCATCATCCATTAATCTATGGCCGATGCCAGGACTTGGGCCAACAGGCTTCATTCCTCCGAGAATGCCCACATGATCTACCGTTAATCCATGGCTTACCCACCCAAGACATGGGACAACAGATTTGATTCCTCCGAGAATATTAACGCCCACGGCATCTGTAAGCCCTTCACCATCGTCGATGATGGAGTGCTCAAGAGTACCCCAACGAGCACCCAACCTTCTTACTGCCTTCACGTGAACAACCAATTCATTGCCTATCAAGAAAAACACCATAAGCTCAAGAAGAAGCCTTCCCATCTCTCTCTCTCTCTGTCTAACGCTAGTGTTGCCCTGAAGTGGCTTGGATCTCAGGTATTAATTAATATCGAGTTTGCTTAATTAATTTGGATTAACTCCCGAGCTCTTCCCCCCTGCCCTATATATAGCTTCTGCATATCTTCAGTTGAGGGAGATCGTTGTTTGCAGGCGCTTGAGAGGAAACATCGTACTAATAAAATTAAAACGTGACGCAGCACATATAGGGAGGAAACATCCAGGAGGGACGTTTACGTACACTGGAGTTTGGTTGGATGAGACGGCCAGTGGGCATCCGATTCGGCCATCCCATGACATGCAGAGCACTACGTACGTGCTGCTTACGTGGGGGCGAAGCGGTTGGGATTCCCTCCTGTTCTTTCGACTAAAAATTTTAACTTGGACACGACATTTCAGACTTTATGGAGAATTTTCAGACACGTCCCCAACTTTGCCTTTCACTGTTTATGATGCCGCGCGCCTTCGTTTACTGGAATTTGTATCCTCGATGTATTTGTTTCGTGGTTGCCACGGGGGGGGAAATAGCATGGATGCTTCCCTTCGAAGTGAGAGAGAGAGAGAGAGGGGTAAAAGAAAAAAAACGAGGTTCTTTCGTCTAAAGTTGGAGGTCGATTTGGAGTCAAACATTAGAAAATAACGATTCGTGATGGTTCGATCGTTCATTTGGCGGTTCTCGGTGGTCCCTCGAGGGTGTTTAATTTGAAGCCGAATTCAACAAATTTACAAATACATTCAATTTTCGCCAACCCTTTTGAAGATGGCTTCAACTGGTTCCTGGTCAAGTAAGTAAGCGTAGAACTTTCCTTCAGTTACGGGGAACCCTAAATTAAGTAATTAATGGGTATTGAGACAATGTTGAAGATGACATGATCGACGACGAGCATAAAGAATATGCTTTTTTTTTTTTTTGTGTACATTAATTCCTGACCATCTCCTTCCGGAGATAATCAAATTGAATTTTAATATCATTTGTTAGGTGGTAATTTAGGAGCATCATTTTGAACTTATCATTTATCCCACTACACAACTAAAAATTGAATCAAATTAAACGATCTTACATACAACACGTTTATTCACTTCTATCACATCTAATTTATCAATTATTCTCGTCATTCGACTAAACACCTTTTCTCCAATTATTTTATCTAATAAGTTGCGAGTGAGCGAGGGGTGTACGGTTGTAACACCCTCATCGACGCTCGATAAATCATGAGGCCGAGACATTGAATTCATCTGTCTTTAATGCAATGCCTATGAGCATGGAATGGTTCAGGACTTGTGGAAGTGGAG
The DNA here is from genome assembly GCA_037157565.1 of Thalassia testudinum. Taxonomy (NCBI): domain Eukaryota; kingdom Viridiplantae; phylum Streptophyta; class Magnoliopsida; order Alismatales; family Hydrocharitaceae; genus Thalassia; species Thalassia testudinum. The sequence continues at coordinate 2,417,276 of JAZHRO010000038.1, forward strand.
CTGTGGTGATGCTACATAAATCTTAAGGCCGAGACATTGAATTCGTCTGTATTGGATGCAATGCATTTGAGAATGGAGCAGGTCATGACTAATGGAAGTTGTGACTTTGCATCTTTCCCCTTTCTTCTTTCCTTTTTGTCTTTGGCTGCCGAGAAAAGGAGATCAATGTGCACGAGACCTTTTCTCTGTTGTTATATATTCACTTTTCTCTTAACAAGTTTGTCCACCAAATCAATCAAGGCCTCATTCAAATCGAATTGTGCTGCAGGTTCGAAGTGAAGTCTATCCACCTATGATCTATTAATTGACAATCAGGCTATATAGTAAAAGTATCATTCCAGGCTTGTACTTGCTTGCTACAGAGCCATGTCCACCAAGGCTCCATCCTCCCAATTAATTACCTAAAATGATGGACACTTAAAGTTTCCAACACTAATTATGAATAAATTTTATAATCAGCTATCTTCCTTGAATTTTCAAACATGGAAGTGGTGTTATGTTCTTTTTCCCATTTTCATTACAAGAGTGTTAAGGCTGATACCTATTTCTAATTGTTTGAAATAGTCGTTAAATTGTGGTGTCAAGGGGGAGGAAGGTAGGAAATAGTGGGGTTAACACCATTTGAGGTTAACACCTCCCCATTCCTGGGTTTGCAAAACCTAGGTTTTCACCTTAAAGCATAGGCTTTCACAGCAAGAGTTAACACCTAAAGTAAAAGGATATCCCTCATTTTGAAGGGTTAACCTTCTAACTAAACTAACTCTTAGATACCATTTGGACGTCAAGAGAATCACCTTGTCCCCAGGTTGGTTTGCAAAGAAAAAGTAGGATGAATAAAAAATAAGATTATGATTTTTAGGTTGATGTAATATAAAAGGAGGTTGAATAAATCTTATACTACCCAAAACCCCGTATGACCAAATTAGGGGAAATTGGCCATTCCTCACACACCGATCACTCAATAATGTAATGGTTGGAACTCAAATATCCAATTTCTTATTACATGCCTGAAAACGTCTATCTGATCATGCCTGATATGCAAAACATATGACTTGTTCTATGAACATCGCAATCTATCTCTTTCTATTACCAGTTTTTGAGAAGTGTTGTATCTTTTGGTCTCGCGAACAAGGCATTTATATACATAGATCAAAGCATTCAGCCATTCTCTTGCTATGTAAATTTAGCAAACTCTTCATCAAGCTTGAGGGGGGGAGGGGTTCTAATCTTCAACTATTCATTCAACTGCATTTCTTGAGGGGGGAGCAAGATAACCATTTCACTAGGTCAACTTGAAGACCCCCTAATGTGGGAGTGAAGGAGGAGCCATCACAAGTGAGAGATCTTAGTTTTTCCAAATCCACTTGCAAGTATGGGATAATAGAAGAAGATTAGGGCTATAACACTAAACCATATAAAGTAACACCTGAAGTTTGGCACTAAAGCGTTGTACAAGTATATGCAGAGAAAGAAAATCAAGGGGCACAACGCTTATGTCCTATGATATCAATGACACGCGAGCACGAAATGAGGACGAAGACAAAAGACTATATATATATATATAATACTTGAGTGGCATAACAACGATGCTACAAGTAGTGTCGTTAACACATGCAACATTGCAGCATTAACATGGGAAAGATGCTACGTAACAATCGTGCTATAGCCCTAGTACCATTTAGCACTCGGCAGTGCATAAAGGACTTGACACGTGGGATGCGGGTGTGTTATCAAATGTATCTACTGGTATGTCTTTCCCTGCATCTAGAGGACCAATATTTGGATAATGGATGACACATAAAGCAAAGGAGAGAAATGAAAGGCGGAAATTAGGGGAGAGGTAATTGTTCCCACCACAACTTACCTCATAATCAAAACCCTAAAACCTAATGGCCTTCTAGATGAGGTCACTTTTGACAACGTTGAAAATGAACCGAGCCCTCTAAGGACCAGCTAGCTTTGTAAACACCATATTTTGAATGACCCAAAAGCCCTTTCAGGCAAATTAACTAGAAAAAAATCAACATTCGTCGCACACCAATCCTCAACGTAAATGCAGGGATTGAAATTTGAATCTGAATCTCTCATGCACTAACAACTGCATGCGCAGCTACACTTCCTTTATTTAAACCCTCCAAGAAGGTAATTAAGGTGCTCCCTTTAATATCTCGTGTCTTCTGTACTTCAAATAAGATATGTGGGGATATCGTACGGCACATTGCACGCACGTCAGTTGATGTATTTTTCCATGTCATGGATATATATGTATATATTTGCCCGAACACCAACCAACTCTTGTCTTGGTTGCAACTCGCGGAGGAGATGGTGAATTTCCTCTTTTGGCAACAAGACGTGGTCCTTTCGGATATTGTGTCTGAGAAAAATAATAAGATTCTTTATCCGATGGGGCCTCCCAACATACAGTTCCTGCCTTCGTCGCTGTTTCGTTCACCTGTACAAAGAGATGGAGAAGCATCCAAAGGTCATCAAATTCGAGTGCACGTACTTCTTCCACTATTTGCTAGTGGGCCTCTCTGTCCTGATGCCTGTAAATTTGAAATCACCCGTTTTGAGCGGTAGAGGCCACACAAGCAGTGTTCTTTCCCATGTGGAACCAACGCTTCTCCCTCTGTAAAAACCCACATCTAATAAAAGTCTAATAACCACAGAAAAAACAGGGGAAGAAAAAGAAATGCGCATCCGGGGAATCGAACCCCGGTCAGTACCGTGGGAGGGTACTATGATACCACTACACCAGATGCGCTTTGTTGTTGGATTTCGTAAAATTATATTACTATTGATGTTATCCTCACCATAGATAGTCCCATAAAAGCGATAATACTAGGAGGAAAATATATATATATATGAGGATTACAATAGCTATCTCGTATAAGCTAAAAACTCATGCCAAATTTGGATTGAATGGTATGTAAAACGGGGATGAAGCGGATTTTTATAGGCTAAACTCCCGAGTTCATAAAAGGTTGAATAATCCAAAAATAGAGAACAGATGCTACCGAGGACCAACCACAGGATTTGCTCATATAAGCCACACTTTGACTGATCAAAGGATATTGAGCAACGAGAAAACCAAGTCTTGACTCCAATGATTTCTGCACAACATAACCAATGCGAAATAAGCAATGAATAAATTTATTAAATAAAACTAGAAAACAAACAGCATACCGCAAAATCTTGCCGTCCCAAACTCCCTACGTGGGCACCAGATTGAGTTTGTATATGCTCAAAATTAATTTATTTTAAAGGTAAATGTTAAATGTCAAATAAATGTTGTAACGGCTGCGATTGAATTTTTTTTTTTTTTTTTTTTTGGCACTTGAAATCGATCTTAGGATATGTAAAGAAGGGAGGTCGTGCGCGTTACCATGTGCTGGTTCCTAGTCCAAAAATGAAAGAGAAATAAAAAGAATTTAAATTAATTTTCTTTACTAAGAAGATCAAAAGAGGAACTTTTGAGGGTACAATTCAACCATTGACAATCACTTATTATGATAATATATATATCGTAGTGGTGAAAGGACGCTTTAATCAACAACAAGGTAAGTGAAATTTGGAAGTTGGACATGGTTGAATGGGAGGCACACAAATTTAAAATGTGAGATAATGGAATTGAGTCTTTAAAAGCAAGGATTTTTATAATTACTTTTCTTCGTTCTTTTTCTTTTTATTTTAAGACAAGGCCATGACATCTACATGTGAGCAAGTGCACAAGTGCGCATGTGTGTTTGCATGAAGGCATATAATTGTGCATACATTCTCCTCGGTTATGGAAGAAAATTGTGTGTTCACGGAGTGGATCCCTTTATTAGAAATTGCACGTGTGCCCTCTCTAAGGAAGGTCCTAATTGCTCGAGGTAATTAGGCACAAGTGCGATTTCTAACCAAGGCATTCTACTACTTCTTCCCTTGCCCTTTCTTGGGTCACATCTTGTCATATGTTGCTTTCCTCTCCTCTATCAAAGTTTAATTTTCTCTTTCTAAAAAGGAATGGGACTTCCCTTTGAGTGGTCCTCCTCTGTGATCACTCATCAAGAATGTACAAGATTCACTTTTTTTTCACTTAGGGTTGTAGGTTGTTGCATGTCCATCTTTTCTTGTGCAAGACCTCCTTTATCCATTTGCTACTTTGATGATCTCATTGGTAACAGGTTTTTGCGGGAGAATCGCCAGCTTAATTCAACTTTCACCCCTCCACCATGGGGGTGCAACCCTTAGTTAGATGCAGGTCAAACTAAGGTTAAAAGAGGAGTCTACCAATCACATACGAAGATAAATGAGTTTGTTTCCCTAGTTCACATCTAAATAAATGATGTTGCATCTTGAGAGAGATGAAGGACTCTCCATTGACTATCTTAGATTTTAAGAGATCTCCAAACCAAATTCTCTTAAGTTTAATGCCCAAGATTAAATGCACAATCGCATTGAATGCTTGAAATTAATTTTACAAAAAAAGTAACGGAATTGAAATCCCTTCCTATCCCCTCCTCCCTTACAAAAATAAGATACACATCCTGAAAGGTATGTACAGTCGGTCGAAAGGCAAATCAATAACCCTTATTTCTTACGTTGAAAATGCCTCTGATTTGGGTGATGGTTTTCAATTGTTCTTAATTTTAGGGGTAATGAATTTAATGCGGTATTTGGTTGTCGTCGTTGCATGCTGCCTTGGAAACTCAACCAAGCTTATATCTTTGGCACGATTGCCTGGAGGTGAGGGGTTTCTACGAGCAGTGCTCCAAAGCCACAACGGTGGCTGGTTCGTCAAGATAAACATCATTAGATCAATCATTATGAGTGCTAATATGGTGATGTCCCATCAAGTGGTTATCATGTCAGCATGTGAGATCTTCTTGTTAGGTGAAGAGGGATGCCCTTGACATCGATGACATTTTGTTATTCACATTTTATATTTAGTTAGCATTTAGGATTAATATGGATGGAGAGATGAATTTTATAGGATAAATTTTTTATATACAGGTTATCTTTTATTTTTATTTAAAAGTTATAAAGATTATATTGATAAGTTAATATGTGATTATTTGAAAATTTTTTTGATTAATATGTGAAAATATACGGGATAATCTATAAAAAGAATTTATCCCATATCAATTTTAGAATAATTTATCTCAGATTAAATTCTCTTAACCTAAGTTAAATTATCTTTGCCACCAAATAAAATTAATCCTAATTTTAAAAGATTATCCTCTTCATCAAACTAGACCATAGCGTCTAGACCTCGAAATATCCATACCTAGTAGCATTCAAATCCAACGACATCTAAGCCCAGCCCCTCCCAGGGCCCAAACCCCATGTTCCTATGGAAATGGTGTCCAAGCCCTTCCCAAATGGTCGGAGAGGTTCGGTCTAGCTCTAAATCGACCATCGGTTTGATTGAGGAAAGTGGGGCAAAACTCAATCTTTATCAATTGTATGTGCCCTTACACTACCATGTGGTCACAATATCTTGTTATTCTGCATCTAGGTTCATCGCTGTAAGATCGAGTTCCCAGGTTTAACCTGATGCGCCAAATCATGTTGCACATTTATTTATCCCACAAAGTATTCAAAGAATAAATCCTTGAAATAGATCTTCTTTCTTCATTTTAAAACACAATGTCAAGTTGCCCAAAGAAACAATTTCCTTAGGCTGCTTCTACTAACTTGCCACGATAGGACGTTAATTATGATTATTCGAGTTGGGGGCAGGTATACGCTCCCCAATAAACCTAATTTTTTTAATTGTAAATATATCTATGTAAGAAATACCTCTTTTTATCACATTTAAGGCAAGGTTTTCCTAATATATGTTCTCTACCAAGTTGTCGCATCTGTATTCGATGTTAGCTCCATGATATATCTCGAATCACGCCGTAGCCCGTTCAGAGGCTTCATTCAATTGCAGATGCCGAGTTGGCCAGGCAGATAAAAGAAGAAAACCTTTGTTCAATTATTTGTATGATGTCTTATTAGACAATTTTGATTAGGTTAGCAATCAGAAGACGGGGTAATACACAACTCCATTGATCCATCAGGAATGTGGCTGAAAATTAAACATTTTCTAGCTGTGTGACTTGAACTCCGCATGTCACAAACGTGAGCTTTCTAAAGCTTTCTGTAATCTACGTAACCATACCTATAATCTCTTATCTGGTTCAAAAGCAAAACCAAAACACCCATAATCTCTGATCTACGTTTGGACTAGATTGATTAAGGGTCGAGTTATACCATCATCACTCTTTATCATTGATACAAATAATCATTTTAACTCATTCTTAGACGTGCACCCCTTCTTGAAATGGTACTTCAGAGCCCATTTGGGATATAGAAGGGGTGATTTAAGAAGGATGGGAGAAGGATTCATTTTGTTTTAAATAACATCAGATCTAAAAATAAAGGTAAATTTTCATTTACTTTAAGATAATAATGATTGAGACATTAAGTGAGAGGCATTTGAGTTACATCATATTATTATGAAAAGGCATAGCTAATAGCTTATGTCAAACAACGGAGAATGTATCCAATAAGGTAACTTCCAGGGAATGGATGGCAGAAGATAGTCCTGAATTAACAGGGTAAATTACATGTTAGTTATTCCACCTAAAAGTACCCCGCCAAATGCAATGTTTCCTGGGAATTTCCTTCTCCCAAAAGGACTCTTATGCTAGCTTTGGTTACAAGTTATCTTTCAGATTTCTGACTTCTAAAAACATCAAATGGAAAGAGTTGATTAATAAATAGCGGGTTACATATGATATAAATTGGCATATTGTAAGTACAAATTAGGAATTGTAATCAATTCATGTTGTATTTGATGTTGGTTTGATTTTTGCCCCCCTCATTAGTAGTCGGATGAAGAGTAAATTAGTTTTGTTCGCATTGTCGTGCTACAAGAAAGATGCAGAGGTTGTAATTCATCTGCCTGTATTTCAGTATTGGAGTCCATACTTGTCAAGAAATAAACATAGTTCTAGGAACGTTTCACCCTCGACTAACATTCGTAAATTTTATCCTCCGTTATGCGTCCTTAACCATTCTATTCCTTCCCGATAATATGTGAGTTCAACAGTGAAATCGCAAGAAAGGTTCATAGGCATCTCCAGATGTAGCTGGAGAAGGTTCCTGAGCTACATGCATATATCAAAATCGTGTGTCACCAATACAAGCTGGGACCAAGAACAACTTGTGTAGATGGTTGTTTCTGACAATTATATAATGTTCTCGCACAGAATCTTTAAGGAGCAGAATCCATACAATGCACAATCTAAGCCCTACCTAGAAAGTAAAGTAAACCAACAGAAGGCATGTAGGTAACAACAAGAGCAAAAGTACTCAATCTGGCCACTGATGGGTGAACAAGTGCCATCCATCAGAAAGGTTCTGTAACTGACAATTGGATGGAGGACTGCTCCTGTAACTTGTTCGAACAAGGATAGATCGATCAACTGTTGAGTTAATGGACACAGAGAGTTACAACCTCAGGAGTCCTAAGATATGCAAACCAACTGAAGCAGCATCAATAAATTAGCTCTAATCTGCAGCCAACATTACAAAAACAATCAGGAAGACCTTTCCCTGAAAAAACAAAAAAAGAACGGGAAGAAGAGTAGAAAAATAATGTGGAGATGCAAGGGAAAAGCCACTGCTTCAAAACAAAAAAGGTTGGTGAGCCATCGATGGATATAGCAGGTGCAATCATCAGAAATGTCATAATTAATAATATGAACAGTGAGTGAAGGTTGGGTACCAGAAAGTGCCCTGCAAATACCACCTTGGTAGCAAAGACTGCCAAACATACAAAGTGAATTGACACTAAGAGATCTGACATATTTTCCTTATGGGTGCTTGGAAAATTTGTGGGTAATTGACTAGAAAAATCACGAGGAATCCATGTCCTTTCCACAAAACTATACATGCAGATTCTAAAGTATCAAAGAATACACCTTTCAAGAAATTCTTTCTCCACTTATGATAAAATTTTGAAACATTTCTTCATGTTTAGGTCTAATATTCACAAATTAATATTAACATAATTTCTAGTCACATATAGAAGTGCGGAGGCATAGCAACATTTAATCCCCACACACAAAGGTAAATTTAAAAAGCACCAACGCATTTCCTGCATCTATTTTCCACAATCATCGAGGAACACTTGTATATGATGACATAAGCAATCCTTCTTGAAGGTATCCAAGTAATCAGCTTGCTTCATTTTCTCTTGATTGCATTTCACTCCTGATTGCTATCAAAATATTGAGGATAAGAAAGAGGGAGATTTCTTCTTCTTCTTCTTCTTTTTAAGGGAAAAGAGTGATTATCCTCGAGATAACCACCCAAGTTTCAATATCACAAAAACAACTTACAAATTACGAGGGAGATTACATTTACTTTGAACTCATGAAGTTGATTGGTTATGTCTTTTCTGTGTGAAAAGGCTGAAGCCTTCTGATAAGTATGGAGCCCTCTGATGACAGAGTTTGGGACATTTTAGGGCGATACAAGGAAGGTGAGGGTGTTTGACCCTCTGAGTAGATAAGATATCACAGGCAGGACGATGCATTGACAGAAATATCCATAAAGGGTGGACAATTTTATTTTAGAGTAGTTTTACATTAAGATCACTGCATTTTCCCCTGCAATGTAATCCAAAACTCTGGATTGTATCTAAATATGCTCTCTAACCTTTTACCTTCTGCAACTGACGAGAGCATCACTTCAGTTGACAATCCTTCCAAGGCATCTTACCCCAAGGAGGTGAAGTCACTTAGTTATTTTTTTGCAGGGAAAGGGCGATGTCAATACCCTTAGGAATTTCATGAACCATAAGAGTATGTGTAGAGTTTAGGGGATGCATCAAAAGCCAAGACGAGAGTAGATATTTAAATTATTCATTGTTTTATAGATGTGGCAACTGCAACTTCACCCTTTCCATCAAATCATTGTTGCTGTGCCTGTGTCATCTATGGCCTGTCATCACAGTGAACTCTGTTTGATGGCATCATGGTTCAGCTGAATATTACCATCAGATTGCAGATGGGGAATTTTTGCACTTAGCATGACAATGTTCGATCAAGAAGAATCTATAACATGATCAGCGATTGTAATTTGTGAATTCTTGTAAGGAATTACACCTGAAACCTAAAGTTCCTTCTCAATCGGCAATCCAATAACTAAACGGCTTATTTTCCATCACAACGACAACAGCAAAAATGATAAGTGTGCATGCACACGAGGGGGATTAGAAAGCAATCAAGATCAAGTCACGCAACTCAATCTATCGTTTGTTTAAACATCTTAACTACAACTATCTCAGACAACTTAAGGTCACGAAAAGGTAAGAAATGCAGGGAAGGCAAGTTGTACATCATCTTAAGTACATGATCAACAGCTATCTTGGATTTTTTGAAATGGGGAAGGGTGGTTATCAAAATTAAGAAAGGGCTAGGAAAGTGGCCAAGATTACATAGTTGAGGCCCACAGATTTACCAAAGTAGAGGTACAAGAAGTGAAATTCTCAATATAAGGGTGTTGCCCCTTAAATATAGATGCATTCCTCCCTAGCCAAATGCCCCAAAGAACAGCAAGGACGAGGGCCTTCTCCTTCTTCGTCCGGAAAGCATTGGGGCCTCCTGCATGGTTCCCATATCGAAAGGACCTCCAAAACTCAGTCTGACTCATGTGTCTAATCCAATGTGGGGTGAAATGGCTCTAGATCTGCACCGAAAACGTGGAGCCAAAAAAGAGATGCTCAATGTCTTCATCTGCTACCTAGCATAGAGGACACAGCTTGTCAATGTCAGCCGCCCATCTAGCTCTCCAAACTCTAGTCATTAGCCTCCCCTTTCCAAGAGGACACACTGCCTTCCAAATTTGTTTGTAGTCCCTAAGGAAATCACCATCCAGGTGCATCCCTCCACTGCCCAGCCTTCTATAAGCCTCCTTGACAATTAACTTCCCTGAGTCCCATCCAAGCATGTCCATGCCATTCCTTGGATGGTATCCGGTATCCCTCCAATTCTCGCCAAAGTGTCTGAACCTCCTGAAGTCTTTAATCAAAAAGGTTACCCACAAAGGTGGGATACCACAAGCCCTCCCGACAATCTGCAACCTTCCCCTGTTTGTCCACCGCCAAAGCAAACAGTCTGGGGAAGCGAGTCTCGAGCTTACCATTTCCCATCCAGTCATCCATCCAGAAAAGGAAGGAGTCGCCCATGCCAACCACAAGGAAGAAAAAAGTCAGCACCTTAGGCATCACCAAGGAGAGGCCCCTGAGGGAATGAGAGGCTCCATTGGGAGGCAAGGCCAACAAGTTCCAACTTCTAGAGGTGCCATATCAAGTCTCCACCACCTTCCACACGAAATCCTGTTTACAGCTCAACAATCTAGCGATCCACTTCGTGAGGAGACTATCATTCATCTGTCTCAAGTCTCTAACTCCTAGTCCACCTTCATCCAATGGCATGCAAACATCCTCCCAAGCAACCAATCTGACACCCTTTCCTTGTGAACCATAGTTGGTCCAAAAGAAATCTCTCATCAGTCTTGATATCTGTTTTTCAATCCCATGCGGAATCCTCAAAACCAAGGAGAAGTAAGAAGGCATGGAGGTTAAGACAGCCTTGAGAAGAACCAATCTTCCACCCCTCCAAAGGACCTTCAAGGCCCAACCTACGAACCTCCTCTCTAATCTCTCCATCAACAGCTACAAAGGTATTCGCTTATCCGACAGCAGCAACCCAAGGTAAGAAATAGGAAGTAAGCCTGTGAGCAGCTCTGCACTACACCCATTAGCCTCATGGGTAGTCATCTAAAGCGAAATGAAGATAGACATTGAGAGATTAACCTGCAAGCTCGATGCCTCTCCAAACATTTCCAATAGTAATCGAGCCCTCCTCGCTTCCATCACTGAGCCTTCTACAAAAAAACAAAGTAGCACCTGGATCTACAAATTGTTCCCTACCGAGAAGCCTCTGAAGATATGTCTGTCATTAGCTCTAGCCACGGATCTTGCCAAGGCATCCAATGCACAAACAAAACGCATGGGAGAAGAGGGCACTCCTATCTAACCCCTCACCTAGGCTAAATCCAACCACCTACTAGATTGCCGTTAATAAGGACAGAAAATGAGGTCGTTGTCACACAACATTTCATCTAATCAATCCACAAAGGGGGAAAGCCCCTTTTAATGAGAGGTCCAAAGGAAAGACCATTGTATTGAGTCATAAGCCTTGTTGAAATCTACCTTCCATAGGAATGCCTTCGTCCTCATCCTCCTCCAAAAAGCCAAAATCTTCGAAGCAATGGCATAGCCATCTAAAATACTCCTTCCAAGGACAAAAGCAGTTTGCACTGAAGTCACAATCCCCCCTAAAACAACTCTCAACCTTTTTGCAAGGACCTTTGCCACAATAAGATAGATGACGTTCGAAAAAGCAATCAGTCTGAATTCATTGATGGCTCCCGTACCCTCCTTCTTTGGTAATAGGAACATATAGAATTTGTCAACTCTATTGAACCCTCAATTACCATCTGCAAACTCATATATCACCTGCATGACATCATTGTTAACCACAAGCCAGAACTCTATAGAAATGGACCAAAAAACCATCCGGACCAGGACACGTATCAGCATTCAGTCCCCATATCGCCTTCCTGACCTCCTCTTCCGTGAAGGGAGAGATAGGATCAGCCGCCTGATAATTAAAGATAACCGGAACATTTGACCCCAGCCATTTCCACTGTCCTCTGGATCTCCTTCCTGTGAAATCTTTGAAATAGTCTACCACTACCTTCCCCACGGCTCGTCTGCCACAGTAATCATCTCCATTAACCCTCATCTTCTCAATCTAATTTCTCTGTCTCCTAGTACAGGCCATCAAGTGAAAGAACTTAGTGTTAGAGTCCCCCTCTTTGAGCCATCTCTACCTAAACTTGGTTCTCCATTCGATCTCCACTTTTTTGTCCCTTATCTGCACCTGAAGTAAGCATGCTACTCTTATTTGCCGCCCCTCTTCAGTAATAACCCCTAAATCATCTCATTGTCTAGGCGACAGATATATGCAAGAGCCTCAGTTTTTTTCCTCATTCTTTCCTCTCTAAGTTACTTTCTACACGTCTTTAGAGTCGTCTTCAGCTGCTGCAGTTTGGCTTCAAGCTTCACCGTTGCTGAACCATCAGCATGGATAGAGCCCCACTTCTCTTCTACCATAGCCCTGAAGCCCTCTTCCAAGAGCCATGCCTTATTAAACTTGCAGTAGGTCCCACATCTCCAATCCTTGTTCGACTGCCACATTAGTAGAGTATGATCAGAGAATGGTCTGTCCATTGGCCTAACATCTACCAACGGAACGACTTGGAGAAGCTTCACAGAGGCGAGGAATCTGTCTATATGAGACCTCTGACCGGCCAAACTCCTCTAAGTAAAGGAGCAAGAAATGGGCACCATGCCATGAGTCCATGTCCGAAGACAAACTCCACGAAATCCGTTGACCCCTGATCTCTGTATCTCCTGCCACCTGACATGTCTTCCTGCATAAGTGTAACATTAAAATCCCTTCCTATAAGCCAAGGGCATCCCTATATTATGTCAGCCACTTGAGTAAGCTCCTCCCAGAGTTACGATCAGGACCCTACATCGTTGGGGCCATAAACTGCTATGACCACCATCTTCATGCTGTCTCATCTTCTCATCAATTGCACTATCACCACATGAGAGTCCATGGATGATTCCATCTGAAATTCATCTTCTAACCAACCCACAATAATTCCTCCAGATCTTCCACTCGCCTTTAGAACACAATAACCCTCAAGGTGATTGCCACCAATCTCCCTCTAAGTCTGAGGGGATACATGCTCGAGTTTGGTCTCTTGGAGTAAGACCACCCCTAGTCCCCCCCTAAGAGTCGACCTCCTAAAGGGATCGTTCAACCCCCCACATTCCAGGAAAGGACCTTTAACATTTGCTTGTCGCTAAAACTCCTCCATCAGTGCGTGCGAAACCTAGCGCATCAACCACATGTACCCGCAACACACCTCCACCAAAGGATCAATCTCTCCATCGCCATGCTTCTCCGTCCGGATCTAACTATCCTCCAAGTCGTTGCATGGATGAACTCCACTGACCTTCTCCCTCTCTGTTTCCTCCTGAGTCTTGGTCGAAGTATCAAAGTCAGACGGGGATGGCGACCCCCCCCCCCCCCCCCCGGCAACCCCCTTCTTCCTTGTATGTCCCCTATAGGACCATTGGGGATGATAAAGGAGTCGTACCTATTGCTGCCATGGCTTCCAAGCCACAAGAGGCAGGAGCAAGGCGCCCTACAAGAGCTAAGAATCTTGAAGGCCTCCGCTAGTCGCTTCAGTGGCTTCATCATTGGTTTTCATTGCCCCGATCTCTCCCATCGTCAACCTTGGAATCATGTCTGATTCGAAAGGGGAAGGCAAAGCGATAAGGATGCCCAAGGTCTTTAAAGTTGAGTCCGCGACCGCAATGGCATTGGGTCCGATCTCGGGTTGGAGTTCGAATCCGATTTTGGGTCCAGCCAAGGAGTGGTCCTCTTCAACATGGTGTGGGACCATCTTTGGTAGACCCGCAATTTTGAATGGAAGAGAAGAAGAGTGTACGCCGATATCTGCTCCGACATTCGCACCCTCATCAATGTGAATCTCGCCCTCCTCAGGCGCCCCCAAAGTTGGCACAAACTCCGCACAATCCCCACCATCCTCGCCCCAATGCTTCACCTTCCAAACTTTTCATGTCCTCCCCGACACTCCACCACTACTTCACCCCTCATCGACAGTTCCAGCAGCGCCTGGCCACCCTCCACTAGATCGTAAGACCTGGGCATAGGACCTCTCCATCTCCTGCGGGTGGATGGAGATCACCCACACATTGCCGCCAAGCCACAACGTGACCTTCTCTAAGAGTCTCATGCCCAGCACTCGTTGAGCCGTAGTGCCAACATGCGACAAATCTCCCTCCACTAGGCATAGCTCAAAGCAAGCCTTAAGGGTCGCGAAGGGTGCCACCACCGCCTCCACAACCTCCACCATTCTTAGCTGCCTCAATGGGATCCCCGATATCGCCACCTCCTCCTTCCTTGGTGGTCTCTCTCAGAGTCAGTACCATCGTGAGGCAAGGGCCATCGCCATCGCATGCCTCCCTCTCCCTCCTCAGTGTATGTAAATATCAGCCTCTTAATCTCCTCTCGCCTTAGACCAAAAAAGGCCTTCATGTGAACCAACCTCGCAAGCTTCAGCTCTGAACCCGCGTTCAGGAGACGACAAAGAGCTTCCGCCACCTCCGTCAAGCAAAAGTCGCCATGAGTCACCTCGCCAACCAATGCATTCAACAGCATAGTCTCCAATGGTTGTGCTTGAGGCGACCAAGGAGCTTCCACCTCCACCATAGGATAGGAGCCCCAGGGGGAAGGTGGAAGACCCACGCCAACAATCTTCTCCAACGAAGTCCCAAAAAGGGAGGCAAGTCTCCTATGGCAAGAGGTTCGCCGATGTCCAAGACATCCACATCTCAAGCAACAAAAGGGCTCTTGACAATCCTTCGCGAGATGTCCCCGATCAAGGCACTTGAAACATCAGGAGCTCTCCGATGTTTCCCTCCTCGCTCTCTGATGTGTAACGGTCTTCCATTCCCCCTTTGCACCAGACCTCGTGCTCACCTCACTCTCCATCGCGAAGGGAAGAGCTAAATCAGAAATAATTCGTCTACATCATCAACATCTATCTTGGATGACTTGGAATCATACAAGTAGAACCTTTTTTTTTATTTAAACATCTTAAGATCATAGCAAGGGAGGAAGTGCAAGGAATCCCTATTAAATCGTTAAGATGCCTTCTTTTCACCAAAGATCCAACATCCAATCCTCTCCTTTACAACCCTTGGTCAGAGAAAAACATGATTGCTCAACCTGACAACACCAGGTCCAGCATATTCCATCCTATCTCAGACAGCTAGCAAGACCTTATAGACCAGAATAAAACTGTTAGGTAAGGACTGATTGGGATGTTAATTTAGGCGCAAGTGAGAGAGAGGGAGGAAGAGATAAAAGGGAAGAGCCTGATGAGAGCAAGAATGTGATGATCTCATCTAAAGGGCCATGGTGGCATGGATTTCCTATGCACATGATGTCCAATCCATAAGATTGACAACATATTGCAAAAGATTTTCAAGGTGAAACATCATTTTCAAATAGCAGATACAATAGAAGATTGCTAAAAGGACTACGAAGAAGCACTAGAGAGGTGCTGGAAAATAAAAGTGCCCAAAAATGTACCATTGCAGAAGGGGGGGAATCTCAAGGTCTGAAGGTCCAAACCCAAGTCTGCATCCCAACAACTTCAATACTAATGAAGAAGAGGATAGGGAAATTCTCCCCATGCCAACTCCATATCATCACCCATAAAAGCAGAGACGGATCAGTGTTCACCGCGCAACTTACTTATTCTACTAAAGCTCAGTGCTTGACTTTTGCATTCTAACCACCAAATCTCAACCATATGAATGACTGAAGGCAAACCATATGCCACGAAGATTCGAGAATTGCAGGCATCTCAGTTCGTCTGATTGGTAGTTTCACATTATGAATGACTACAGGTCCCTGAATGAGATAACTTCCCACCAAAATAATCCAACAGCTAATTGTTTGCACACTCATTCTTGTTGATAAAAATGAGTAAATAAATAGAGAGGAGATACCCTGAGGACAATATTGTCCGCACAATCATTATGTTGCTTGCTCAGAAATCTCGGATTCTATGATCTTCTGCCGTCGTGATGAACCACCACCAAATCACCAATGTACCTTCATCCCATCCAAAAACATGGCGACCGTAGGTCAGATTGCCAAGATAGTAATTCTCATGGGCTCCCCAGCGAAATTGGCGATCCAATTGGTAAGTACACACTGCAAACGACTACTGCCGATCCCTAAAATACCATCCCCACCTAATGGATCCAAAACCTAATTGTTTGTATACACATTCCTGTTGAAAAATAATAACAATAACGACAGGATACGCAACGGGAACAAGCGAGCTGTTAACACACTCATTCTCTTGTTTATTCAAACATCTCATTCTATACGATCTTCTACCATCATAATGAACCATCAGACCACCAATGCACCTTCTTCATCCCATCCAAAAAAACAAGGCAACAGCACATCGAATTGCAAAGAGAAAACTGCGAATTACGATCGAGAACTCGACGAGAGGTCGGTCTTACAGATCAGTGGAGGTAGCCGGGTATCTTGATGCGGATGAAGAGAATGCTCATGGCGTAGGCGATGACGACGGCGGAGATGCCGAAGGAGGCGAAGGAGAGGCGGACGCTCCTGGCGCGGTTTCGGTCGAGAGCGAGGTCGAAGAGGACGAGGCCGAGGCCGCCGAGGACGAACATGGAGCCGGAGGAGAGGCCCTCGATGATGTACTGGGAGTTGACCCGGCCGGGGAGGAAGACGACGGGGCGGACCGCGCCGGTGCGGGGGTCCCGAGAGGATCCGATGCCGGGGGGCTCCACGATGACGTCGTAGACCAGGCCGGATACGACGGCGAAGTAGGCAACGAGGGCGAGGGAGAGGACGGTCATGGCGGAGGGGAGGGTGAGCGAGGGGAGGCGGAGGCGGGTGCGTGGGGGTCGAAGGAAGGAGTAGGGCACCAGGCCGAGGACGGGGGTGAAGGGGTCCATGGCTGATCTCGGTAGGGTTTGGCTGGCGAATGGAGGAACGTGAAGATGGGGTTTGGGTAACTAACTGATCTGGAGACCTCTTGGAGGAGGAGGGACGGACATTAGATCTCACCTCGCCGTCGTCGAGGGATGGGGAGGTAGGGTGAGGGGGATTGGCACGAGCAGATAAGGTTCGAAATGTCGATTTTAATATTGTGTAGATGAAATTTTAAATGTGTATTTTGTGGACATGTTGAGGGCATGTCATGGAAATGCTCATTTTCTGATGAGCATGCCGATGAACATGCCGAGGGCATGCCGATGCATATCAACAAAAATAGCAAAAGTAATTAAAAAAATCAATAGTAACCTCGACATGAGTACCAATTTCGCCAACATGACAACCATGCCGACGACATACCGACCGTGCTGAGGGCATGCCGACGGCATGCCGAAGAATCCCTGTAAATTGACATTTTCTGCATGTCAGCACGACCCTTGCTCGAAAATAACCTTGCCGTCGGCATTTAAATCAATGGAGCAGAGCCGCTCGTGGCACGATTCGACCGGATACGATTCAGATGTGGGTTTACTCGTGAAAGAGAGATGGTTTGTTTCCGTGAGCTCGGGTGTGGGTGCTACCCAGAGTAGTTCATAGATTTGCCGCAGTTCATCACGATATTGTTGTCCAACGGCAGAGATTCTTGATATAGGTGGGAGAGATTCATATTTGGGTATTTCATTGCAAGGAGGATTGATGTGCAGAGGATGGTTAATTCTCTTTGTTTACTCAAATGAGAATATTGGTTATGAAAGATTACTCAATATTATTTTCCAAACTTTTATTTTGTGATTTGAATACTTCAAAAAAGACTTGTGTATGGAGCTTATGTGCATATATTTTGGACTTTAATAGTGATGTGAGTAGCAACTTAATGGTCTAAGAATAATGTGTTGATGAATGGATTCATAACTAACATGGTATCGATCATGAGTGAGAACCATAATATTGGAGAAGTTGGTTGATTAATTCAAAATGAGCAACGACGAATGATGTGTTCTATCCATATATAAAGTAGCAACATCGTTTTTCATACATTAAGGAGGGAACAGCCTATATACAAGAATAAAAATTTTGCATGTTGCTTGAACCTTACGCACAATGCATCGACACTTGGAATCTTTGAGGTTGAGCAAACTGAGGTTCGAATACTGAATCAAGGAGGTCTATGTTGTGAACTCTAAACTGGGGTTGGCTAGAATATGAGAGAACAAGGCAGTTTTATTTTTTGTCGACACTAGGGCATTATAGGTCTAACTTAGGGATCTAGAGGTCCACACCTTGTGACATGGAAGAAGAAAATCAAGCCTAATCCCACAAGATTTACCTCTCGAAAAAGATTAATCTTTAATGCTATATTTGGTGGGGGTGTTAACCAAGGGTTTGGATTTAGGATGGGTTAGTGGGGGGTGTTTGGGTGGGTTTCAAGATTGCTTTACATGGAATGCGTGAAAAGATGTCACATCTTATCACAAAAAACTTAACTCATTATTTTCACATTATAAAAATACTTACTACCATTCTCCACCCTCACTCATATTATTAAAAAATATCCACTAACATCACATCATAACTCAAGTCATTTTTTTCACATGATAAAAATATCCACTAATATTCTCCACTCTCACTTATATTATTAACAAAATATCCACTAACATCACATCATCAAACCAATCATTTTATCCACCTACTTAAGCCTCCACGTATTTCACCACCCAAACAAACACACAAATTGAAATATTTCTTTTAGCCTATTTCTACTTTACTTTATCCCCCACCTACCCAAATGAAAGTTTTGCTTGGGACTAATAAAAGATAATCATGAGGGAGTGATCCGATCATATTTTGTATGATACATGACTTGATTTTCTTAGTAGCTCAAAGAATTTTGGGTAGATTACCTAGGTTGCATGCATCCATTAGGCATATCATGCAGTTAGGTATACTTGCATTCCTTGCATAATAAAATGTCATTTTTATCTAATTTTTTTTATTGGTTATGCTAGGCCTTGGTAAGATAAATTAAGATTAAAGTCGACCCAGGTGTAGCTCCATAAATTAAGATATAAACTAAGCATGATCCACAGGAAGCCTAAGTAGACCAAGGTGTAGCTCCATAAATCATTGATGCCGATTCATCACTCCAGAAGGCTACTGGAGCACCTCCTCATCTCCATAAATGTGCTCCACCTTCACAACACCTCTCTTTAAAATGGACTCCACACACCTGCCATAGATACATACCCTTCATTGCGCATTTTTCTGCTTCCTAGGTTCATAATTAAGGCCAACCAATTTCCTAAGAAACAACTTTCTATTACCATAAGAAAGCACATTACGAAAGCACACTCCACTCCTTATACCCAACAAGGAGCCAACTTTTTTTTCACATAAGAACCACTTTCAAAGCCTTTGCATTTAACACCCTTCATTAAAGCCTCATCCATTCTCCCATAGCCTTAACTAGATGGCACAAGGCTTCATGGTCTCCCCATTTCCAACACCCAAAGATGCTTCTCTAAGACTCCACTTCACTTGCTTATAAAAGAAAACCCTCATGTCACTTGTTGATCACCTTGGTGGAGAGAAAAACGGAAAGCATCATTGGATCATTGAGAGCCTTAGGGCACCCATTGTAAGAGTGAGAGGAAGTAACTCTACCACCACCCTTCAAGCCCTTGTCTCATGCCAACCACCTTCCACCATCACCTTGTCCACGCCACCATTGGAGGAGGAGTCTCTTAAGAGCATGCCAAGCTTGAGAGAAGGTTCATGCTAAAAAGGATCTACCTTGGAGGATATCTTCACCACCACTTTTTCATAAGCCTCTCATTCCTTTGTCTATTACTTTGTTGTTCATGTTTCATCTTTAGCTTTTAGTACTATTAATTGTTTTGAGTAAGATTAGTGCATTAGTTGCTTTTAGTGAATCTTGTCTCATCATCACTTATTGAACTTACTTATGTTAATGAAGATCTAAATGTCTTTTTCTTTATAAGTTTGTTGGCCGTGTATTTTGAAGTCAAGTAATGATTATAAGAAATCTATTGTGGTCTCTTATTAGCTCACTACTTAATATTCCCTTGTTGATTATCACCTTGCTTTCTCCCTTAGTTTTTAATCATTAGATGTACGATATAAATCTTAATCATCACTTGTGTTTACCTTTACCTTTGTTATAGCCTAAAACCCAAAAAAATGCTAAAAAGATAAAAATAATAATAAAAGAAGATAAGGCGAAACTAAGAGTTTTAAATGTAACACCACACTTCCTTGAGATGACTCGGTTACTCATAAAGTTTCTAGCTCATAAATTCTAAGAGTTGAACTTCAATCTTGCATTGCAATGACACTTTTTATCAAATCATGATTTCAACACTTCATCCACAAATCATCTAAATCTATCTAATCCATGATTTATATAGAACACGAAAATGGATGTATATAGAGATTATGGGTGCATCGAAGAAAACTTGATAGGCAATTTGTAATTGGAATACTTAAGGAATCACATACTTGCATCAATACAAAAAAGAATCAGGATCATCCTCAATTAGATTATAATTCCCTTGTACATTCCATAATTAATCATGTCAGGGATTCTCTAATTATTAAAATCTTCTACTTGAAGATAGTCTTGAAAGATAAACACAGCTATGATGTTACATAAAGGAGAGTTTAGGATATAAGGAGAAAGTCATGAAACTTGCCTATGTTAGTTGAAGACATTGTACAATGACTTGCAATATTTACTTCATGCCATAAAGGACAAAAATTTAGACACTTTATTAATATTGCTCATATGATGCCATACAAAGATTTTAGCAAAAAATATTTCGCGGGAGCTTTTTTAGCATCCAGCCTATGTATTAAACCATTCAAGTACTATCGTTTGGTACTAAGCATTGATGACAACCACCTTTATGGAAACATATAAGCAGAAATTACTAATTGCATGCAATATAGATGATGATAACCATATAATCCATCTTGCTTTTGCAATTATCAGTGAGAAGTCAACCAATCTGTGGGGGTGATTTCTCACATACACATTCGCAATCGTGTAATTGAAGATTGTAAAGGTTCTATTTGTTTGATTTTTTATCATTATAGGGGGAATTTAGCAACTACGACTAATGAAAATGTTGGGTTGCATCCCCCCTTTGTTGTATGGATGTATTATTCGCAACATGTTGTAAGTAATTTCAACATGACTCATAAAAACATTACATTAAAGAAGTCGGTCTAATTAGCAAGCCTCATTATAGCCTTCGCCAATTAAATTTTAAAGATGTTTGGACAAAGTGAAGAACATAAATGTTGATACTTAGAAGTGATTTGATGAACATTGATGCCCTCTTGAGCAGTGGACATTAGCATTTGATGGTAGTTACCAATTTGGTTACAGGACAACTAATATAAGCGAAAGTTATAATGCCATACTAGAGGATGCAAGATGTTTGTTTGTGACTACACTAGTTGAAAAGATAATTTATAACTGCATTTCATATTTTGATGAAAGATGTAAGGAAGCATCTGCAAGTATTGTGAGAAATGAGAGATTAAGGCATTAACGAAGTATTCCCAACAAAATCTTCAAAATTGGAAGAGCATTGCAAATCTACATCATGTTACGAGATTTTATGGACAACCTTATCTACGCTACAAGGTTGTCATGGGTCAACGACATACGGATTATGAAGAGAAGGGTGACAAGAAACATAAGATAAATCTCCATGATGTACATGCACTTGTAACAAGTGGCACATACATAGAATCCTATGTTCTCATGCACGTGTAGTCTTTTTACATAGGAATGTGCACCTTGAGAATTTTATAGGAGAATAGTACACATGGGAACAACGATTTAAATTGTAACCAGACAAATTTTATGCAATTGGTGATACTGAGACATGGCAACCTAGTTTCCTTCCAGTGGTAATTTCTTACGAAAATCAAAGACGTGAAAAATGTTAAGATCAATGAGAATTCACAATGAAATGAATATTAGAAAGCAAGAGGGCAAACTATATGTTGAGGTGGTAATAAGCCTGGACACAACATCTAAAGATATCCACTTGTTCCAAAAGTAACAACACAAACATTTACACCAACTCCATAGTCATCCATACCTTCTCCACAGTCATTTGCACCTATTGCATAGTCATCATCTCGTCGCAAAACTCAAAATAAAAATAAATGTGACATATTTAGACAATATGGATATAACATTAAAAACTTACCCAAATAAAGGTATCATATATTGTTTCATATATGTTACAATTCAAAATAAATGTGGCATATATTTATTTGTTTCGTATGTTTTGAATGAGAATTGTTTAATAGGTCACGTGCACCTTAACTTCATTTTCTTCTATTATTATAGATAAATTCAAAGCCTCTTGATAGGAGTGTATTGAGACTCCAGGATAGTCACTGAACTCATAGTGTCTATAATAGTGGAGATGTAAGAAAAACAAGCAAATCATTAACTTCGCAATCAACATTAATAATAATATATTAAAGTTGCACTGTTATAACTATTTAATGTGATTAGGTAAAAAAAATGCAGATCTCCCAGTGGACATGTATTAGTGAAATGTTAGTTAATAGGCTGAACATCAGAGAAGTTGCAGAGGTTGTGAGAGCTATGATACAGCATTCAGTTGCTGTGCAATTTATTGGAGAATTGGAAAACTTGAATAAAGGTAAGCAGCCACTTAAGTGAGTTGCTAGTGTGTGGATGGGGTTGAGGGGGACAATCACAATGAGCTCAAAAACCACCACCACCTGATGCACCTTAGGCACCATTACTAATCAATGCAACTTAGGGACCACCACCACTCAATTCAGCTCAAGGACCACTTGATGTGTCTCAAGCACCACCACAACTCAATATAGCTCAGGTAGCATCTGATCCGGCTTAAGAAACACCTGATCTAGTTCATATAGTTTCATCATGTTATAACTAGGGCATCAAACGTCATTTAAGGCGTCTGAGAAGTGGTCCAGACGTCTGGTTAGACGTCTGGAAGCCTTCCCAGACGTCTGGAATTAAATTTTTTCAGCGTACGGGTTCGCATCTGCGTGCATGCGCACGCAGACTGAACCTGCCGCCCTCCTTCTTCTCTTTCCTTTCTCCCTGCAGACGCAGCTTTTTCTCTCTCTCCCCTCGGCAGCCTTCAAATACGCCTCCCCTCTCCCTCACCCTCACTCCACCGCCTTCTTTTTCTTCTTCCTGTCAATGAGAGCGTGAGCGGGCGAGGGCAGCCGCAACGGCTGCTGTGAGTGCGTGGGAGGAGGGGCTACTGCGAGAGGGAAAGAGAGCTCGATCGCGAGGTTGCGAGCTCGTCGGAGTAGCTAGGGCCGGCCGGCGGTTGCGCAGCAGGCGCGTGGTGTTGAGGAGGAGCTGCTGCAGCTCAGGCAGCAGGCAGGCGCGGTGCGACACGGCCGTGTGCTGCGGGCAGAGGGAGAGGAGGTCCTGATTCTGGGAAAATTTCCCAGAATCAGATGTCTGGACATACGTCCAGACAACGCATGAGACGTCTAGAGGAAGGTCCAGACGTTTGAAAGGTACGTTATTTTTACCTTCTTCTTCTTTCGCGTGTATAGCCATGCGGACGGCCGTGTGTGTGTGCAGGACCCGTTCGGGAAGGCGCAAGGGCACGCCATCCCACACAAATCGGACGTCCGGACATAGCACCAGACGACAGAGAGGGTCTACAGACGTTCGGAGTGACAGTCAAACGTTTGGAAACTAAGTCCAGACGGTTCAGTGGGCTTTTGGACGTCTAAGGGACCACGCAGATCAAAGTATGACCTGAGCTATCATTTAACCCATCTAGAAGAAGTTTCAGACATCTGATTTTGGGCAGACTTGTCGTTTTTGACTCGTTTAGGGTCCGTTTGAAGTCAGTTTTTCGCGTTTCAAGTCTCGTTCTTCTCAGATTTAGTTCCTTTACCTGTTTACAATAATTGTATACTGTTCTGAGTAGCTCCTTGTAATTGATCCTTGTGTGAGGACTTCGTTCCGTTGTGGCTCTCGGGGTTGCAGAGGCGCGTGGGCTTGCCGATTACGCCCCCAGTTCTCCCGATTTTGCGGGTAGAATGGCCCTCTCAATTATTTACAAAAAATTATGCACTTGTGAAATCATTAATAGAGTTTAGGGTATTGCATGAACCCTAGGATTGAAAAACTAGATTGAATGATAGATCCTATGGTATTGCATGAATCCTAGGACGGGAAAACTAGATTGAATGATAGATCCTAAGGTATGGCATGAATCCTAGGACTGGAAAACTAGCCTGGATACATATACATTGCAATCTGGAAAAGTAGAAAGGAAACGATAACGACCTGTAATTGGTTAACAGCTGCCTGATTATGAATGAATAATTACTGTTGGGAACATGGGTTACATAAATATAAAGCTGAAATGATGAAACCTAAATTGGCTGAGTTAAAAGAGCACGAACCCTACGGGGAATTAGGAGTAGAACTCCTGGAAAGTGAATGGAATAGAATTGGGGAAGTGAGCTGGCCCTTGAGTATGGAGTACCAAGGAGAGCGACTGTCCCCCTGTTTAGTGCAGAGCGGAGCTAGCCGCCCCAAGGACCAGGGGTTAGGTCTGGCCACTTTGTACCGACTTTTGACCCTCGTGTACATAGTACCGAGGAGAGCTACTAGTGTAGTAAGAGCACTAGCTACCCCACGGGCCCCGGGGTTCTGCTAGGCCTCCTACACCGACTTGTTAGGCCCACTGGGCAAACCAGGGTAGTCAGGTGAGGGTGCGCGAACTGTGGAGGGGCAAGACCCCTGTTTGGTTACTGTGGAGGGGCTGGACCCCTGTTACTGAGAGGGCTCTGCCCTATACCGGTTCCGTGCTGTGCTTTGGGCGCACCTGTTAACGGAAGCGACTGACCGCATGCCAGTGCAGGGTAGCTACCCGTGCATTTATCGCACGTGCCGTAGTCACCGTTACGTCTATCAGCGACCTTGGGGTGGTTGACTGAGGGTACGACCACCACGGGGGACTCTCTTGGCTAGGAGAGCACCACGTGTTACTTCTACTTTTCGGAAAAGACTGCAATCAAGATAGTTCCCACGAGGAACATTCAAGATCAAGAGAAGAATCTGAGGGATAATTCAATAACGAGTAAACGGAAAATATAAGGAAAGAAATTAAAAATATAACAGCTACTATCCACCTTACTGTTTCTTAGCTTTTGGTTGCCACTCTACTCAGCGTTTCGCTGACGTGTCACCTTTGTTACCTTTTCAGGACTAGGTGTTAAGCAGCCAAAGTCGGCGGCTACAGAGGGTGCTGGGCCTAGTAGAGCCCAATAGTGTTACTTGTGTAGTACCCACTGTACTCTTCCTTTTGTTATAGTGAGTAGTTTCTGTTACCCTTGTACTCTTTTGATTGTAAGCATCATGTTATGTACATGCTTATTTCCTTACTGTTGTAGTGGTGTATAATGTAGTAGTTCTTTTTTTTACTGCTGTATTTTGTTACTGTTAGTTATATGCATGGTGAATGTGGTTTATTTTATTGCTCTTTTGGTTGCTTTCTCGTTGGACGACTGGGTCTTGGGATTAGTCGAGTCGGTCTGATTCTCGTGTCTCGTAGGGATTCAAGAATCGAGTCGTAACAAGATGGTATCAGAGCAAGGTCGTCTCGAGAAGTGAACCAACTGACTGGAAAATAACCAATTCACGTGTCTGTAACTAGAGTAGCCACCACAACGTTTCTTTTGACATAAGCTCTTAGACTTCTTCGTTAGATATCGTTTTATATTGACGTGTTTCTGTTCTGTTTTCGCGTCTCCTTGCAGGAGATGCCTCGACGCGGGACTAGCGAGGCGGGCCACGGGTGCAGCCGAGGACGAGGTCGGAGGGGTGGGCGTGTTGAGGTTGACGTCTCAGTGGACCAGCCACTACTTCTGGGCATTCAGGCCTAGGACCTCGCCCAGCTGATACGGGACATAGTGCGAGAGGAGCTTCACCCGCTGCCACGAGCGCCTCTCCCTGGGGCTGCAGAGGGGAGTCCTTTGTGGGACCATGCGATGGACGAGGCGCTGGACGCGAGGGAGGGGATGGGCCGCCACCGCCCCCACCTTCCTCAAACACTTCTGTGCACGAGGCTTCCTTACCTGGAGGCGCACCAGCATCTCCACTGCAGGACCACTTCGAGCTTTTCGAGCAGTTCCGGAAGCTGAAGCCCCCCTCCTTCAAGGGGGATGAGGACCTGACTGAGGTGGAGGACTGGCTCGAGCAGATCAAGAAGGTTTTTAACACCCTTCGCCCCCCGGTGGAGTGCCGCATGGCCTTTGTCACGTACCAGCTGGAGAGCGCGGTACACAGGTGGTGGAGGGCGGTCAGGGGATAGGAGAGGGACGAGCCGACCTGGGACCGGTTCGTCACCCTCTTCTGCGAGCAGTACTTTCCCCAGACGTGACAGGACCAAAGGAGGCGGGAGTTCCACACTCTCCACCAGGAAACGATGACCGTGAGAGCGTACCACACGCATTTTCTGGAGTTGTCCCGCTTCGCAGCGACAGCAGTAGCCACTGAGGAGGAGCGCCTTTGGAGGTTCACCAAGGGGCTCCGACCTGCTATTCGGGGGTATGTCAAACCCCTGAAGCTGCCTACGTTCTCGAGGGTGGTGGAGGCAGCTATTACATACGAAGAAACCAACCCGTCCGCGCGAGATACTGACAGCGGGCGGAAGAGGCCCTATCAGCCATACTTCTCACAGGGCCGGCGAGAGAGGAGACACGTGGCGCCCGCAGGAGAGCCGTCACGTTTTGCAGGGCCATCAGTGGCCTTTGGGGGCCCTCGACAGGGGCCAGTTGCTAGCACCAGACCCCCTCCCAGCCGACAGCAGGGACCCATTGAGGGCAGGAGTCGGGTTCCCCTCTGCTACCAGTGTGGCCAGCCGGGCCACATTAGGAGGGACTGCCCATCTAGGGCAGGAGGTCAGCAGATGCTTCCCGCGTCGAGCACTGGAGGGCGAGTAGGAGGCAGCGGTTTCCAGGCGCGAGGAGGAGGACAGCAGTCACGGGGAGAGTACCGACCAGCAACTACCCATCCGACGCAGAGTGTGGCTGCTTCACCCGCACCTAGGGCTGAGGGGCGTATCAACGCCCTGACACACAGGGATGCCAGGGCTTCGGGATCAGTGGTGGCAGGTATGGTTTCAGTTTCCGGCAGACTCGTTTACACGCTTTTCGATTCCGGCGCTACGCATTCGTTTGTCGCTGCCAGTTTCGCGGTTAGTTTGGGCCAGGAGTATATGCCGTTAGAGGATCCGTTCGTGATCAGAGGTCCGAGTGGTCAGTTGTTTGTAGCTGAGGAGGTATACACGGGTTGCGAGGTCAGTATTGGGGGACACAGCCTTCCCGCTGACCTGATTATGATACAGATGGACTTTGACGTAATTCTGGGGATGGACTGGCTGTCCGCTTACCACGCCTTGGTGGACTGTTTTGAGAGAAAGATCGTCTTCTCCATACCGAAGTTTCCTTCTTTCGAGTTCCATGGTCAGCCAGTGGACGGAGGCTTTAGGTGCATTTCTGCACTTCGGGCGACGAGACTTTTGAGCCAGGGGTATGAGGGCTTCCTAACTTGTGTGGTGGCAGAGCCCAGCCCTGTGGCAGAATTCCAGAGTATCCCGGTGGTCAGAGAGTACCCCGACGTGTTCCTAGACGAGTTGCCAGGACTACCGCCTGAGCGTGAGATCGAGTTTGAGATCTCACTAGTACCAAGGACCAGCCCCATCCCCACAGCACTGTACAGGATGGCACCACTTGAAATGCGAGAGCTCAAATCTCAGTTGCAGGATCTTTTGGAGAAGGGCTTTGTGAGGCCCAGCGCGTTTCCCTGGGGGGGCCCGGTACTGTTTGTAAAGAAGAAGGATGGTACCCTACACCTTTGTGTGGACTACCGACAGCTGAATAGAGTCACCATCAAGAACAGATATCCGCTGCCGAGGATTGATGACTTGTTTGACCGGCTGCAAGGTGCCACGGTATTCTCCAAGATCGACTTGAGGTCTGGATACCACCAGTTGAGGATCAAGGAGGCAGACGTCTCCAAGACAGCTTTCCGCACCCGGTACAGACATTACGAGTTTCTGGTCATGCCGTTTGGGCTGACCAATGCCCCCCCTGCCTCCATGGACTTGATAAATCGGGTGTTTAGACCGTACTTAGACCGGTTTGTGGTGGTATTCATTGATGATGTGCTCATCTATTCTCGAGATCAGACGCAGCACGGACAGCACTTGGGGATGATTTTGGACACACTGAGACGACGTAGGCTGTACGCCAAATACAGCAAGTGCGAGTTCTGGTCGAGGGAGGTGACCTTCTTAGGTCATGTGATCTCTGGGGATGGCTTGGTTGCGAACCCAGCCAAGGTCGAGGTAGTGCTCAGGTGGGAGGGATCGTGTACGGTTACTGAGATTCGCAGTTTTTTGGGACTGGCAGGCTACTACAGGCGGTTTATCAGGGGCTTTTCACAGATTGCACATCCTATGATACAGTTGACCCGGAAGGACGTGCCCTTCACTTGGACAGATGCCTGTGAGGCGTGTTTTCAGGAGCTGAAGGAGAGGCTGACTTCGGCTCCCGTGTTCACCATCCCAGACAGTAGTGGCGGGTTCGTTGTGTACACAGATGCCTCTTTGCAGGGGTTAGGGGGTGTGCTCATGCAGAGGGGTCACATTGTCGCTTACGCTTCACGGCAACTAAAGCCCCATGAGCATAGTTACCCTACCCACGACCTGGAGCTGGCAGCTATTGTCTTCGCGCTAAAGACCTGGAGGCACTACTTGTACGGTGAGACCTTCGAGATTTTCATAGATCACAAGAGCCTCATATACTTGTTTGATCAGAAGGAGTTCAACATGAGGCAGAGATGTTGGTTGGAGCTCCTGAAGGACTATGACTGCAGCATTTCCTACCACCCGGGAAAGGCCAATGTGGTGGTTGACGCCTTGAGCCGGAAGGTGCCTACACACTTGGCCAGTTTACAGGTGCAGAGTTGGAGCCTCTTGGAGGAGATGGGCATTTGGCGACTCCTAAAGTTACAGGGGCACTGTGGGGCAGTGACTGTGACACGACAGACGAGGCCAGAGCTGATAGATCGCATCATCACAGGACAGATGGCCTACCCGTACTTGCAGTCCTTGCGCGACAGAGTACTATCAGGAGACCCTGAAGACTTCTCTATTATAGACCAGGTGCTGCGCATGAGGGGACGTTTATGCGTTCCTAGAGACGAGGAGCTGTTGAGAGAGCTCCTGACTGAGGCACACGGTTTTAGATTCACCATACATCCCGGAAACACGAAGATGTACCATGACTTGAGACTCGACTTTTGGTGGAGGGGGATGAAGCAGGATGTGGGTGAATTCGTGCAGCAGTGTTTAGTGTGCCAGCAGGTGAAAGCTGAGCATCAGAGGCCTGCAGGGCCACTACAGCCACTTCCAGTGCCAGAGTGGAAGTGGGAGAGCATCACCATGGATTTGGTGGTGGGATTACCTGTTACCCAACGAGGACACGACGCAGTTTGGGTAATCGTTGACAAATTGACGAAGATGGAGCGTTTCTTGCCGATCCGAGTCACCTTGGGACGAGCACAGTTGGCAGAGAGGTATATCCGCGACGTGGTACGTCTATATGGAGTTCCGCGAGAGATCGTATCCGACCGGGATACCTGCTTTACGTCCCAGTTTTGGGCTGAGTTTCAGTAGGCCCTGGGAACGCAATTGAAGTTTAGTATAGCGTACCACCCTCAGACGGACGGACAGTCTGAGCGCATGATACAGACACTTGAGGACCTTTTGCGTGCTTGTATACTAGACTGGAGGGGCTCTTGGGAGGAGCACTTGCCCCTGGCGGAGTTTGCATATAATAACAGTTATCACTTGAGCATCGGCATGACACCCTATGAGGCTCTGTACGGACGGAGGTGTACGGCATCCTTGAGTTGGGTTGAGGTGGGGACCAAGTGGGAGGTTGGCCCCAGGCTGATTTGGCAAAGTCAGGAGGTAGTCGAGCAGATTCACAGGCGACTCCGCACTGTCAGGAGCAGACAGAAGAGCTACGCAGATCGGAAACGCAGAGAGGTGCAGTTTGAGGTTGGGGACCACGTCTTCCTTTGCGTTTCGCCCATGAAGAGCCTGCAGCGGTTTGGGGTGAAAGCGAAGCTCGCGCCGAGGTTTGTGGGCCCCTTTGAGGTCCTGGAGTGGGTTGGACCCGTTGCTTACAGGTTTGCCCTTCCTCCCCAGCTTTCTGGGGTGCACGACGTGTTCCACGTGTCCAACCTCAGGAAGTACGTCGCCAATTCCAGTCACGTCTTGAGTCACGAGAGCGTCGAGGTGGGCGACGACCTGACCTACCCTAAGCGGCCAGTGCAGATTCTCGATAAAGCCGTCCGCAATCTGAGACAGAAGCAAGTACCCCTAGTGAAGGTTTTGTGGAGGAGCCAGCGGTACGAGGCTACCTGGGAACCTGAGGCGGCGATGCGGGAAAAGTACTCGGAGCTTTTCGCGAGTACGTCTTTTCGGACCGACTTCGGTCCTCTTTGAGTTTGTTATGCATATATCGTTCTTTCCCGCACCCTAGTTAATGCAAGTTTCGAGGATGAAACTTCCTTTGAGTTTGTTATATTGTTATAACCAGGGCATCAAATGTCGTTTAAGACGTCTTGGAAGTGGTCCAGACGTCTGGAAGCCTTCCCAGACATCTGAAATTAAATTTTTTCGACGTATGGGTTCGCGTCTGCGCGCATGCACACGCAGACTGACCCCGCCGCCCTCCTTGTCTTTCCTTCCTCCATGCAGACACATCTTTTTCTCTCTCTCCCTCGGCAGCCTTTAAATACCCCTCCCCTCTCCTTCATCCTCACTCCACCACCTTCTTCTTCTTCCTGTCAGCGAGAGCGTGAGCGGGCGAGGGCAGCCGCAGCTGCTGCTGTGAGTGCGTGGGAGGAGGGGCTACTGCGAGAGGGAGAGAGAGCTCGATAGCGAGGTTGCGAGCTCGCTGGAGCAGCCATGGCGGGCTGGCGGTTGCCCAGCAGGCGCGTGGTGCTGAGGAGGAGTTGCTGCAGCTCAGGCAGCAGGCGGGCGAGGTGCAGCACGGCCGTGAGCTGCAGGCAGAGAACGAGGAGGTCCTAATTCTAGGAAAATTTTTCAGAATTAGACGTTTGGACATACGTCCAGACGACGCAGGAGACATCTGGAGGAAGGTCCAGACGTCTGAAAGGTACGCTATTTTTACCTTCTTCTTTCGTGTGTACGGCCATGCAGCCGTTCCGCTGAAGGCTTCTGCATCGTTTCGTGTTGAGGACGGCCGTGTGTGTGTGCAGGACCCGTTTGGGAAGGCGCAAGGGCACACCATCCTACACAGATCGGACGTTTGGGCACAGCACTAGACGATGGAGAGGGTCTCTAGACGTATGGAGTGACATTCGGATGTCTAGAAACTAAGCCTAGATGGTTCAGCGGGCTTCTGGACGTCTGAGGGACCGCGCAAATCAAGGTATGACCTGAGCTATCATTTAAGACGTCTGGAAGAAGTTCCAGACGTCTGATTTTGGGCAGCCTTGTCGTTTTTGACTTGTTTAGGGTCCGTTCGAAGTCTGTTTTCCACGTTTCAAGTCTCGTTCTTCTCAGATTTAGTTCCTCTACCTATTTACAGTAATTGTATACTGTTCTGAGTAGCTCCTTGTAATTTATCCTTGTGTTAGGACCCTGTTCCGTTGCGGCTCTAGGAGTTGCGGAGGCGCGCAGGCTTGCCGATTACGCCCCCAGTACTCCCGATTTTGCAGGTAAAGTGGCCCTCTCAATTATTTATAGAAAATTATGCACTTGTGAAATCATTAATAGAGTTTAGGGTATTGCATGAACCCTAGGATTGAAAAACTAGATTGAATGATAGATCCTTTGGTATTACATGAATCCTAGGACTGGAAAACTAGATTGAATGATAGATCCTAGGGTATGGCATGAATCCTAGGACTGGAAAACTAGCTTGGATACATATACATTGTAGTCTGAAAAAGTAGAAAGGAAACGATAACGGCCTGTAATTGGTTAACAGTTGCCTGATTATGAATGAATAATTACGGTTGGGAACATGGGTTACATAAATATAAAGCTGAAATGGTGAAACCTAAATTGGCTAAGTTAAAAGAGCACGAACCCTACGGGGAATTAGGAGTAGAACTCCTGGAAAGTGAATGGAATAGAATTGGGAAAGTGAGCTGGCCCTTGAGTACGGAGTACCAAGGAGAGCAAGTGTCCCCTTGTTTAGTGCAGAGCGGAGCTAGCCGCCCCAGGGACCAAGGGTTAGGTCTGGCCACTTTGTACCGACTTTTGGCCCTCGTGTACACAGTACCGAGGAAAGCTACTAGTGTAGGGAGAGCACTAGCTACCCCACGGGCCACGGGGTTCTGAGAGCCCTCCTACACTGACTTGTTAGGCCCACTGGGCAAGCTAGGGTAGTCAGGCGAGGGTGCGCGGACTGTGGAGGGGCTGGACCCTTATTACTGAGAGGGATACTGGTTTCGTGCTGTGCTTTGGACGCACCCGTTAACGGAAACGACTGACCGCGTGCCAGTGCGGGGTAGCTACCCGTGCTTTTATCGCACT
Source organism: Thalassia testudinum (assembly GCA_037157565.1). Classification (NCBI taxonomy): domain Eukaryota; kingdom Viridiplantae; phylum Streptophyta; class Magnoliopsida; order Alismatales; family Hydrocharitaceae; genus Thalassia; species Thalassia testudinum. Next base: position 2,449,695 of record JAZHRO010000038.1, read on the forward strand.
TGCCGTAGTCACCGTTACGTCTATCAGCGACCTTGGGGTGGTTGACTGAGGGTAAGACCACCACGGGGGACTCTCCCGACCAGGAGAGCACCACGTGTTACTTCTACTTTTCGGAAAAGACTGCAATCAAGATCGTTCCCACGAAGAACATTCAAGATCAAGAGAAGAATCTGAGGGATAATTTAATAACGAGTAAACGGAAAATATAAAGAAAGAAATTAAAAATATAACAGCTACTGTCCACCTTTTTGTTTCTTAGCTTTTTGTTGCCACTCTACTCAGCGTTTCACTGACGTGTCACCTTTGTTACCTTTTCAGGACTAGGTGTTAAGCAGCCAGAGTTGGCGGCTGCAGAGAGTGCTGGGCCTAGTAGAGCCCAGTAGTGTTACTTGTGTAGTACCCACTGTACTTTTCCTTCTGTTGTAGTGAGTAGTTTCTGTTACCCCTGTACTCTTTTGATTGTAAGCATCATGTTATGTACATATTTATTTCCTTACTGTTGTGGTGGTGTATACTGTAGTAGTTCTTTTCTTTACTACTATATTTTGTTACTGCTAGTTATATGCATGGTGGATGTAGTTTATTTTACTGCTCTTTTGGTTACTTTCTCATTAGACGACTGGGTCTTGGGATTAGGCGAGTCGATCCGATTCTCATGTCTCATAGGGATTCGGGAATCGTGTCGTAACACATCATCATCACTTCCATCACTAGTCGTTGGTAGCTCATCTCATTTGGATTGCATTAGTTCACTTCTGGAGGTCCCACTTAACTCATTTCAAACTTTAAGAGCATCTAAAAAAAAGGAGTTGATGATGATGATGATTTTGGAGAGGAAGTGACTCAACTCCTTTTACACATAGTTACTACACCATCATTATTGTTAAACTTTGGAAACATGGACAACTTAGTATCGTAAATCAGTCAGATTGATCAGCCATCTGAACCTAAGCAAATAGAGAATACAAAGGTTAATTTGCAATATATGCAGAGGAGGAAAACTAATCAATGAGACATGTTTTTGACTTTGGTTAATGAATATTTAATTTAAATGTGAAACTTTTTGTTAAAGCTTTCTTTAAATGTAAAGTATTTTGTTGAAGTTTTCTTTTAATATAAAATCTTTTGTGGAATTTTTCTTTGAATGTAAAATATTCTGTGGATTTTCTTTCTCAAAAAAAATATTCTGTGGATTTTTTTTTGCTAAAGTGGGTTCTTTTTTGAATTAAGAATTTCCTTTAGGATAAAAATTGAAATACTCGTATGATCCATTAGATGGCGAAAGTCTGAAACTTTTTATGATGAAAAATTTATTGTAGCCATGATTTATATGATTTTTGTAACCACATATTCCTCTTATTGCATGCAACTTTATGCACCATGTGAAGCAGAAAACATTAAGTTTCAAGACTATTTACAACTTGGTATATGTCTATAAAAATGTGAGAAAATCACTTTTGCCTTGATTAATTTGCTGTAACTTTTTTTTGACATTATGCAATTTAATTTATACTACATATGATTCTATACATCCTAATTTGAAATGAGTGAAGGTAGGAATAAGTTGATAGATTTTTACATCTTGATTATTAGGAATTTTTGCTAAAATGGCAACCTATGAAGTGATTGAGTTATTTCAAATTTAGTAACTATTAAATGGCTATAATCATTATTTTTTCTTTTTGATGACGAGGAACCCTCTTTGCAAAGGTAAACCCCAGGAAGTGCATGCATGCCTTACCACCTGAACCTCTAGGTAATGTCATCGCGTTTGGTGACTCAAGCTGGCATCGTTCCCCCAATTAGGGTATAGACTAATTAACTGAGCACCCGTGAGAGGGCCTAGAATCTTTCTTTGGGAATATAGAGTTTAGGTGTAGGCAAGCGCAACAACAACAGAAGAGACATCCTAATTTAAACTATGTGTAGGTGCAGATTGGTGCAACAACAACAAATGTGGGCAAACATAAATTGTAGCACTAGTAGGGGCACATAATAGTAGCAAAAAGATATGGTAAACTTGACTTCTGCAAGTGCGATGTTAACTGAACTCACCTTCAGCAAAAGGTGAGTTCAGTTAAACCTGCCTTTGCTAAAGACGAGACCAGTTAACATTATCGCCTTTATTCAGGTAAATCTTCTAGGTTACATACATCTCACCTTTATAAAAGTTGAATTTCTTATAAAATATTACTCAATCAACATTACCTTTACTTACCATAAGTGAGGTTATCATAATACATAATAAAAAGAAAGTAATATAATAAATTTAACAACTTATTTTCTAAAATTATGATATTTAAGAATTTATCTCTATTCAAAATTATTTTTCACTTGAAGAATTTCACTCAACATCTCATATCACTTATTGCATGTACATGATGAAAAATAAGATATAATTAAAGGAAATAATAACATGGATAATGGGAAGATGGTTACAAACATTGCTCTTTTCCCTCTCTAACTTCTCCCCTTTCCCCGCACCCTTCCTTCACCCTCGACTGTTTCCTTCATTCCGCTCCCCTCCCCCCTCCCTCCCTCTCTCCCTCCTCCCTTCTCATATCCTCTGTCATCACCCCACCAGCCGACCCAACACCTCCAACTCCTCAACCCACCGAGCACCACAGCCTCCGACCATCCATTCTCGCCCCCACGGTGCCGACCCGCCTCACCGGACACCACCCTACCCCTCTGACCTTCGTCTGCTCGCCCTCGCCTACCCCTCCATTCGCATCAGCTCCACAGGTGCTATACTTTGAGTAAGTTTCATTCAACGATTAACTGAGTAGCGTGGGATTCTGAAAAAGCTATAGTAGGTTTTGTACTTTTGAGTAAGTTTCACAGGATTGACGGAAGGCATAAGTTGACGTAGATGTCTGAAAAAGCTTCAGTAGGTGCTATATTGTAAAGGTTGACATCTAAGGTGAAAAGGCATCACTCACGATGAGCGTTAGGGCATGTTAAACCCAAGAGATTCAACTCGAAAACAAATTCAAACAAAATGGACATCTACAGGAGAGATGAGATTAGGGATATAGTCGTCGTGGAGGATGACTTGTAAATTTTAGTTGGAATCTACCCTGAGAGATACGAAGATCCAGGATGCCTAGAAAGAAGATTATGTATCAAGGAATAAGAAGTAGACGAATGGTTACGTAGGGTGAAATCTGACTTACTATCGATTCAATTATCTGGAATTCTAAAAGTTTTTCGAGGTATACTTCCTAAAGAGGCTTCTAGTGGGAATTTGCTTAAGAATAGTTTCGGTATCTTCAATGCTATTCAACATGTTGTGTGGCGAAAATTAACGAAGAAACTTAAAAGACTAAAACATAAAGATAAATTATGAATTTTCAATAGAGTACGCAAGAAATGTCCTTCCCGATTCCTCTTCATGTGAGCTCTCATTGTTTATGGATCTTCTTCATGCCTACCCTAGGTCCTCTTTAGCTATTTTGTTGCAATGTTAGGTTAAGTACACTATATGCAAACGGTTTTGCAATGTTTTTTTGTCATTATCCAAACTTAATAGATGGAAAACCTACTGTATATTGGCATATACACTTATACCACCAACCACCTATGTCGCTCCTCACTTGTTTCGCATTGTAAGTCGTTGCCAAAGCCATGGCCTCAACCTTGAAAGTCTTTGCTACTTCATTCCCTATGAAAAAATGCAGTGTGATAGAGACCTAGTGGAGTTTTGATTGCCATGGTAGAGAAGCCCTGAGTTCTCTAGGAGGTGAAAAAAATTTCAAAGACTACCACATACAATTTTTTCTTTAAAGGAAAATGCAAGGAGGAGATTGCATGGGCATTTGGAGGAATAAGCTTCCATTGAAAGTCCGGTTCTTTATATGCCTGTTGAGACGGAAGAAATTGGTCACCCAACAATCTAGGAGGCAGTCGCTTCCTTGGTGGATGCATCTTGTGTGCTTTGCACTTTCCTTGTAGAAAATGAGGACTACCTTTTCTTCTCTTGTCCCTTAGTTCACCATTGCCGGTAAGACACTTTTAATACTCTTTCCCATGAGACCTTTTGGGATAATACTTGGAGTCGCACAAACAACTTAGACAAGGATATCATTAGGAGATCTACATACTTTGGTGCATTTGGTTGGAGCGTAATGGGGGCCATCTTTAGAGGGGAGAGAATTAATGTTGACGAGGTGCTGCACCATTTTCCCTCTTTATGCATGGGTGCTGGTGTAACTGGGTTGTTTAATTAATGAATCTGGAGGGTTAACAATTGCATTCCCTTTTTTCTTTTAAATCAAGAAGTTTTCCTTTGGAGACTTGAAGTTAAAAGAAGAAACATCTATGAACGAATCCTTGGAGGAGAGAAATGGGGGAAATTTTTGAAATTCTGGAAGTTGTTGGTTGGAATAGTTATCAGAGTTGTTAAATGTTAGAAAATGCCTCAAAGCTAGAATTTGTGGAATAGAAGATTCATTAGAATACAAGGTTCTCAAGCGGGAGAGAATTGTTGCAGACTAAATGGCTTGAAGACCAACCAAGATTGGATATAGCTAGTTTTCCATGAAATCTATTTTGATAGAGCATATGATGTTGATGGTCCGAGGTAGAGCACTTAATGGTCCTAGGTTGCTTTTGCTTTATCAACTTGGTGAAACTCTGAATACAAACCATCATCGTTTGTATAGATAGACTCTTTGGGTGCTAAGATGCAAAGTTGAGAAGGAAACAACCCAACACCTTAGAGTACCATGCACAAATTGAAGGGGCCATACGACATGAAAATCCTTGAGATTCTTTGAATTAAAGAGAATGAATGATCGTAATCGATGTTGGTTCAAGCCTCAATCGGAACGAAATTGGAAGCTTTGCAGAATTATTATGAAGCTACACAACTAGAAATGGGTCCCTATGACCTAAGTTATATACTCTATAACAAAGGACTTATACTCACAAGCAACTGAGAACATACAAAGTCTTTGGAATGTGATTCCGAGCACTAGAATGAAACCCCTTTTGACCACAAGCATTTTATAATATGGATGTGATTTGTCATTACATGCGATTGTAATTTTCATTATTTATTTAGTTATTTGTTTTCGGGAAATAAATTAAGATATTAGATATGATGTCAAAAATAAGAGTTTTATTACTTTTGAAGATTTCATATTTTAAATTCTTTCGTGTATTACAAGTAGGTTAGATTCTTTCCCATTTCCATGTAACCCCACTTCCATACAAAGGGAGGAACTCTATTGTAAAATTTAGAGTTGGAATACCCACTTAAGGAAAAAAAATGGAGTTGAAATAAATAAAATTTGACTTCTAATGTGTCTTTTCTCCCTTCTCACCTTGTTCTCGCTCAACACCATGTGGCTTGGCATGTTTCTCTTTTTGTGTTTCTTCACTTTCTCAATGTCCGGTGCTTTCTTATTCTCATGTAGCTTGATGTGTTTCCCTCGTTTTCTCTTTGCACTTTCTCAACCCCCATTCTTTGTTTGCATCAATATGCATATGTATACACATGCATATGTGTGTGTGTATACATACATGGATACGTAAATAAATATTAATATGCATGCATACTTGTCAAAAATATATGCATGCATGCTTAAGATATACTTACATACATGCATAAACACACATGCATGTATGTATGCTATAGACACATATGCATGTAGATATATGTATAGAGTCTAGGGCTTAAATAACCTATTTGATCTTATTACAAAACACTACTATACATTTTACAAAATTATTATGTATTTTATAAAGTCTTTACGTATTTTACAAAATACAACTTGTAATTTACAAAATGTAACCTACAGTTTACAAAAGGTGGTTTGTAAATTACAAAGCTAACTTGTAATTTACAAAGTGGTATTTTTATAGCTTTTCATTAAGATCATCATCAAAATCATTTTCGGTTTTGACGAAATCTTATATACAACCTATTCAATCAATAAACTTTCAATCCGTATAGTTGGATTTGTGATTTGAGAATCCACGTGTGTTCGGAGTAATTGGAGACGTAGGCTTATTGGATAACTCCTCTCTCTCTTTGGGCCCGTATCTTATTAGCATGGTGCTCAAAATATAGGAAAAGAGCACTAAATATGATCTGTTAGCTTTTGATCTGATGATCTCAATTAAAACAACCCAAATACACATTCCGATTTTGTAGATTCTTTGCCTAATAGAGGTTTCTATAAATAACAAGATGACAAAAGCATTTAAATTCATAAGCTTCCTATTTTAATGCAAATTAATATATGGAACATCCTTTACATTCCAAAAAGAGTTACGACCACTAATTAATAAACATTCCTTAAAAGAAAAAAAAAAACTTGTATTACATATGAAAATGACTTGCATTTCAAGTGTTTATGTGTAATGGAATATAGAGACGTGTATTACCAGTGAGAAGCTACTTATAATACATGCGAAAAAACTTATACTACAAGCATTTACTTGTAGTGGAAGTTTAAAAACCTATGTTACAAGTGAGAAAATAAGTTAGTATACATGCGAAAAAACTTGCATTATAAGTATGACTTCACTTGTAAATTTGTAATGCATGGGAATACATCTATGCACACTCCCTCCAAGTATCATAAGTGATATTTGGTTTGTAACTAAAAATGATTGATGGTATTTCAAAATTCATCTGTGATATTTGGTTCGAATGTAAAAATCATTGGTGATATTTGGTTCGAAACTAAAAATTACTGATGATGTTTCAAATATCACCGGTGATATTTGGTTCAAAGAAAAGATTACAAAATACATGGGCATGAATTTTTTCCTTTACAAACCTGTAGTACACTTGGCATATAGTTAAATGAAATCATTTTAATGTAAACTTTGATTACAAACATTTTGTTGAAGCAAAATTGTATTACAAATATTGTGTACTTGTAACACAACAAAACTTTCAACTATGCATTGAACGGATATTAATGCAAACAGATACGACAGTTTAATGCAAAAACAAAGCTTGGTGAAAGCACTACAAAGAAGCATAGAATGAAAATACATTAAACAAAAAAAAAAGCATGATGGTTTATGGAATAGGAGTAGCAAGATGAAAACATAAAATTGAAACTAAAGTCTTGCTATAAAAGTCATAATAATTGATTGAGGAGCTTTTCGACAATGAATAGTGATTTTGTCAACCACTCAACCATCGTAAAGGATGATTCCATCAACCCAATATAGATCTAACGGTTGATATATGATACTTTTTTTGCATATTTTGAGTATAGTGCTTAAAAGATACCTTTTCCATTTGATATATATATATATATATATGGGAAAATTATGGCTACCCCCCTCTCGGACGTTTATAACTTCGTATACGGGTCACATTTCGCCATGAAATTTTGGAGATTTCATTATTCTAATATAACCAAGAATTGTGGAGTTCAAACGCACTCTTAGAGCTTGTAGGGATGAGAGAAGGATGACTGCACTTTAAGGTGTTAAAGATATTGATAGCAAAGAGGAGGTTGGAACACTTTCTGAGGAGGAACGCCAGGAGAGAGAGAATTTTCAGTCTGTTGTGTCTGAGGAGGATCATAAGTTAGAAATGGATTGGAGGTAAAAATTCATACAGCTTTGGCTCAGAGAAGGAGATGCAAATACTAGGTTCTTTCACTTAACGGCTAGTGCTAGAAGAAGAAATATGATTAATAATTTGAAGGTGGGTGACAATGTACTCAAGAAAAGGGATTAGATTTGTGATGCTTTCAAAGAGTACTTTCAGGAGTTCACAAACAAGCAGCCTTGTGGTGATTGGCGTCTGGGTAATTTGCATCTGGATCAGATTGGTGATGTGGCGAAACTTAACCTTGTAAGGGTTGTGGAGGAGGATGAGGTCTTAGTTGCGTTGAATGGCATGAAGGCGGAAGGTTCCCCTTGCCTAGATGGTTTGCAAATCCTTTTCTATAGGGAATTTTGGGAGGTGGTTGGATCGGATGTTATGGCCATGATTAGAGAAAATTTTGAAGGTAATGCTGGTATTGAAAATATTAATAAATTCTATCTGTTCCATTTGCCTAAGAAAGAAGCTCCCGAGGAGGTGGGAGATTTTAGATCCATTGCACTTTCAAACTCCATCTATCTTCTGGTGGCTAAGATTCTTGCCAATCGGCTGCGCCATGTGCTTCCTGATATCATCTCACCCGTCCAGTTCGCCTTTGTGAAAGGAAGATTGTTAAAGGATTCTTATGTACTGGTGGAAGAATTCTTGGCTTCTTGGAAGTGACAGAAGTCCAAGGCCTTTTTGTGGAATGTTGACTTCTTTTAGGCCTACGATTTTATTTCTTGGACTGTGGGATGTTTTGAAGAGGAGGGGTTTTCCAGTTTGTTGGATAATGTTGATGAAAAAAAGTGTGACCACATCTTCTTTTTCAGTGTTGGTGAATGGTAGGGTGAATGGGGCTTGGATTCAGCCTCAGAGGGGAGTTCGACAGGGTTGTCCGTTAGCACCAATGTTGTTCAACATTGCGGTAGATACACTTGCAAATATGACCTTTCGAGCTTGTGATGGTGGTTTATTTAGTGGATTTACTACTAAGAATGTTACTAGGATTGTTACTTTAATTTTGCAATATGCTGATGACACGACTTTTTTCATTGAAGGGGGAGGAAGAGAAGCTTTCTATGTCTCCTCGTTGGTAAAAATCTTTGCTGATATTTCATGCCTTAAAATCAATCGGAATAAGTCCATGTTGGTTCCACTAGGCATGGATTGTAAAGAGGAGAATGAGTTGGCAGATATCCTTCAGACTCCGGTGGTTAGACTTCTGATTAAATGCCTTGGTTTGCCACTAAAGGGGAAGAAATTAAACTCTTCTGATCGGAGGCCTCTTATTGAAAGATTATCTATAAAGTTATCCTCTTGGTGTGGTAGACTTTTTTCTAGAGGAGGACGTTTGGTCCTCCTTAAATCAGTTTTGTCACCTATACCGGTGTTCTTCATGTCGGTGTTTGCGCAATCAAAAAAGATACTAAAGAACATTGACATGTTAAGGAAAATATTTTTTTGGAAGGAGGTAGATTGGGAAGGGAGATTTGCACAATTGGTTTCTTGGGAGGAGATTTGCAAGCCTAAGAAAGAAGGACTTGGTGTGGGTAGGTTGGACTACTTCAATAAGGTTCTTTTGTTGAAGTGGTTGGTGAGGTTGTTTGCTAATGGTCAGGATATGCTCACGTCCACTTTAAGAGATTCTTATGGGGGAGATATGAATATTGTTCAAAGGGCTGCAACAACCAAAGGTTCTTTTTTTTGGCACTCCATGCATCCTTTGATGGTTGAGTTTGCAAGCCACTTAGGTCTGGTACTTGGGGATGGTCTTTCTTTCAAATTCTGGTGTGATGATTGGACTGAAAATGGCAAGTTTTCATAACTGTATCAAAGGTTATTTCATCATATTCAGCATAAGGAATCATTTGTGGCCGAGTTGTGGGATAGAGAACATAATGTTTGGGACATCAAGCTTTCGGAAGGACTTTCTGATCTCACGCTTGCTGAATTTCAGCAGCTGCTTTCCGCATTGGGGGAGTTCTCTCCCTCTGTTGGATCGGATTTGTTGCAATGGAAACATGGCAGATATACCGTGAAGAATGCGTACAATCTCCTTATTACTAATGGTGGGTATCAAACACATGTGGAGAACGATTCCAAGTTGCTATGGAGTTGTAAAATTCCTCTCAAAGTCAAGTTATTCTTGTGGTTTTTTAAGAGAAAAAGATTGGCAACCAAAGCATATCAGACTAAATGGTGCATGTTTGAGGATACCACGTGTCCTTTGTGTGGTCAGTCTGAAGAGGATATTCATCACCTTTTCTTTGAATGTGGTTTCTCTAGAGAGGTTTGGGATCATGCACGGTACATACGGCCAAGTATACTGATTTTGATTCCTTCTTGGAGACGTTCCAGGATCATCTGCATTTAGATATGGCTGGCTGGTGCAAAGTCTTTGCTTTTCTTTGGGCTATTTGGTTGCAGAGGAACGGTAAAGTTTTTAATAATGATAGATGTTGGGTGGAGAATGTTATAAGGGAGGCTTTTTATTTTTCTCATTTTTGGCTTCAAAACTTATAAGTCCGTTCATCTTTTAATTTAATATAGTTATGGGATGATTACCATGCTTAACTAATCTTCCTCTTTTCTCTCAAAAAAAAAAAAAAACCAAGAATCATGGAGTTTAAACTCAATCGGACAATTTTATCCCCTCCATCAACAATGCTAAATTTTCAATGGCCAAAATAGTATGAAAAATCAACCCTGCTTGAGATGAAGGGGTTAAGGCTCTTTGTTTGGAATGAAATATGAAACATATCTTTCTCATGTTAATTGATTTCAATCCCCAAACTTTCATGTCGAAATGTAATTCGTAGACGAAGTTAAATGTGTTGGTGACTGGGCATTGTTGGATTTTTTGGAGTACCTCTTTTTCAAGGACTCCCACATCTCAAATGCCTACTTCTTGTAGACGTGAGGGATGGATCGACTTGAGTTTATTAGCCAATTCATCACAAGATAATTGTTTTTCTCCAATTTCATCTTTGATGCATCGGATGCTTCAAGTAGAACATGTAGCTCCTGTTGTCCTCCTACGAAAATCTTGAATGCTGTAGCCCATGGGACATAGTTAGATGTGCCTTGAAGCTTAATGGTTGTCCCCTTGACAATCACCTTGCCCTCTTTAGTCGACACCTAGACCTTGCTTTCCACCATCTTCTCCGAATAATGAATGTCCCCCTACTTTTGTGCTCCATGTAAGGTGCTAAATGCGGCAGTGAGAGGATTTGCCGGGAATCCCCTACTTGACTCCTTGGGCCTTGTGTAAGGGGCCGAGGTTTTTTAAGGAGTTCTTTGAGAGAACTCCCTTGTCGGATGAAGAAGCCATGAATCATGTGGCTTAAGGTGCTCGTGTGAAGGTTCACATGCAAGGGGGACTCCTTGTCTGTGGACTTTCTCCTTGCTTCTCGTGTTCCACATGTGAAGACTTAGTGGGCTCAGAATGCCTGCTTTGATACCATCCAATGATTTTCGGAAGCGTAGAGAGCCTCCACATGTGGAGTGTGGAAGAAGAGAGAGAGAGAGGGAGTTGGCGATGGAGAAGAGGATTGGAGGGTAATGCAAATCAAATAAAATAAGTAGGTATTGGTCCCTATTTAAAGAGAACCAAACCTAAACCTAAACCTAATTGCAATCATAACAAGTCATATCCTAAACAAACTCAATCAATCAACTTATTCCTATTTTGACTCAATCTTAAATTAGACTCTAATTAAAAAGAATTTGCTACATGTGGCACAAAACGTGTCATGCAAGCCACCTTCCTAAAAACCTAAACAGGCCACACAGCCTTGGACTTACTGACTCAACGGCATGTGGACTGTCCATGTGGCCACCGTGTCACGTGGCAGTCATTATTCCTTCACAAAATTAATACGTTAAAATTCACGCTGGGCTTGCAGTCGCTGAGTAAGAAATGTGAGTTCTGATCCTTGCAAGTTATGGATAGCTTATCATCATCAATACTTTCCAATGAAGCAATTCTCGAATGACAGGCTGTCTTATAGATTCGTCAAAAAAGGTAAAGTTGTTTGATATGCCATATAAAGACATCGTAATAAGTAGATAACAACGATTTTTAAATTGTGTATTATCTGCAATAGTAGCCTGATGGAGCAATATCTGAAAGAGAGTAGTCATATATCATTGTTCTTTGAGAAGAGTCTTATTCTTTGATGCACTAGCCCATGTTGTTGATATGTGCAAGTGCGTGGGTGCCTTCATTTTACTTTTCCCAAACAAGTGGAAAAGTAAGTGATGCCACTGCTCCTTTCTTTTTTCCTTCCCTGAAAGCATGGCCACTGCTCTTGGTTCATTGGTATAAAAACACTACTAAAAAGTGTTTTATTTGTTTGTGCAGTAAAACCATGAAAAGATTGTTTAGCTTATTGCCTCTCTTTCTGTTATTCTTTTGGAAGTCATTTATTTTGGAAAATGCTACTTGTTTGTATCTTTTTTGAAGTTTGAAATTAAAGTGCTTTCAGATTGCCAATAAATGAACAGCATCAAGCATTTGCCTAGAATGGTCCATACATCTCTGTGGTCAAGTGTCTACCTGCTTGACCTGCCTAGAGCTGTTGAGGAATTGATACTGAACAGTATTGATGCATGCTCTACAAAGGTAATGCTGGCCTATCTTTTTACCATGTTTTTCTATTTTAAGTTGGCTTTTTCTAAAGTATTAGGGAGGACCTCTATGTCATCTCAACACTGATATTGAAACTTGTAACCATTTTTTTCTTATCTTCGTAAATGTGTTTTAGTAAAAGGAGAGGATTACTAGCTGAGATTAGTGGTCATCCTTTTTGCACCATCAAACATGTTCCTAGTGTGCTTTCTTGAAGGCAAATGGTTCTAAAACCTTTTCTGGTCTTAAAATTATACAGTCCTTTGTCACATGATCTTGCTCCACTACATCTCATTCCGTCTCATTGCTTCACTCTATTCTCTTTGGCTCGTTGGCTTGAACATTCCGAAAGATATCAGCTCTTATGTTTTGCTATAGGCAAGGATTGAGTTGTTAGGTAGTACAAGAATGACTGAAGTCCCTTTACTTGTTGACATTTGTCACAAAGTTCTATTGAGATCAAAAGGACAACTTGTTTGAAGGCCACAAATGTGCTCCAGTAGGGCTAAGACTCAAACTCATTGACTTCATATCATGAGCCCAACGTGTCTACCGCTTCCTATACCCTGCTTGTGGTTGATGGTACACCCATCCATGGGCCTTCATTGAAGTTCCAGCCTTGTATTTCCCCAGATCTATAAGTAGGTTAGTTAATCACAGAGTTGGGAATTTCTGTTCAAAAGTTGTCTTAGGCCTTTTTGATTCTTCCTCTATATATTGCTTTTGGATAATATTTGCAGGAGGCATAAGGTTGTGTAAATATGGGTTGGGTTTGTGTCTTGCATCAGATGACAAGCACTGGACTCCATGATAATTACCCAAAGTGTACTAGAAATCTGCACCAAGGATATATGTGTGTGTGGTGTGTCAGGCGTCATGCCCCAGATGATAAGTATTGGACTCCATGATAATTACCCAAAGTGTACTAGAAATCTGCACCAAGGATATATACGTATGTATGCATGCATATATACATATAGACAATGTTCAGGAAGTCTGTTGGGATAATACCCTTTCGGTCTTATTTTGTGACCTTTTGTTATTTTGTTATTCATTCCTGGACATGTGCTGCAAATGTTCCCTCATCTCTCTTAATATAAAGAGGTGTGGGATTTTCTGGTGGTATAAGATTTTTTGTTCTCTCCTGTTGCTGCTATCTTTGAAGTGATCTTTGGGTTGCTGCTAGGTCTTGCTGCAAGTCAAAGGTGTTACGGCGTTGCCCATGAACAAGAGATGAGCTCTTACTATGAACCTTTGGTGGCGCTGCACCTACCCATCATGATTAGCAGTGGGTGCATGTCTGTGAATGGTCTGGAGTAGAAGTAAAAGTTCATCTATCCTGCCATCATGGATGAAGAGATGGAGGGCACTTTAGCTGGTCTGAATTCAGAAAGCTCACCAGGTCTTTGACGGTTTCCCAGCTTTTTCTTCAAAGAATTTTGGTCTTGGGAGGAGGCTGATGCTATGGCAGCACTGCAGGAGTTGTCGGTCAACACCAGGGGATTTAAGAGGTTGAACAAGTCATTACTGTTTTTTCTTCTCAAAAGGCGGTCTATTGAGAGAGTGGAGCACTTTCGACGGACACTACAATGATTCAAGCCTAAACCCAAGAATAATTGAGAAAAACTAGCCTTAAAGCAACAACCTAAAATACTTAAGCCTAAGTTGTCAAGTAGTTATTCTCAATTAGGCTTAGGTTTAGGCCTGGGCTGGTACATGTATCTCTTTTAAAAGTTGTCTATTTGACATTTGCAAAGGTACTGTTCAATAGACTAAAGTGGTGGCTCCTGAATTAGTAAATCCATTTTTGCGATCAGCTTCATTTGCTTGACAATTTTGTTGCTTGGTCTGAGATGACAAATTTCCAAAAGTGGTCATTAGAGAAGGTATTTTTGGCTCAAACTTGACCTTGCTAAAACCTGTGATTGTTTGTATTGGTCTTCTCTGTGGAGTTTGTTGCCCAAGCGTGGTTTTCTTGATTTATGTTTTGGCTGGACGAAACATTGCATTACCACAAGCTCCCCCTTTTGTTTTGGTGAATGGTAGGCCTGAGAGGAAATGGATACAATTATTCATTTGGCTCCTCTTGTTTATTATTGTTTTGGATGCTCTAGCTTGTCCATTGTTCACATATGTTTTTCTATAGAAGTGGTGACTAGCCTTGTACATGTCCTCCAGCATGCACTTATTGAAGGGCTGGATTTTGCGACAAGTTATTTGGCTAGGTTGATTGATTCCTTTGGGAGTATTTCGGCCACTACTCTGTAGTAACTCCTCAAATAGCACTGATTTGTTGTTTACCCACAAAGCATGTCTTTTATATTTGTTATCTTAGCATCTTCCTATGACTTTATGGAGGCAAGCAAATGCCTACTTGGTAATTTGGATTTCCAAGGCTTATAATCTCTGCGCTCTAATAAGACGATGATGCTCATCCTGGGCGGGAAGGAGGGGGGGGGGGTGATAAATAGCCTGCAAACCTATCCCTCCAGGTTAGTTAGGACTCGAATTGGGGACCTACCATTCCTACTTAAGTGGTACGAGTCTGCTCACTAGCTGAGCTACCTGATGGGCTCTTTGTGCTCTAATAAGGCATCAGTTGGAACCATTTCTTTCAATTTTTAAAAGAGTTATTTTAGCATGGGATTTTACATGTTTTTTTCATATATGCATGCATGAAATGATTGCTACCTTTTTTTTTTAATCTACCTCTTTCTTGCACTTAAGTGACCTATGTATCTTACATTGCAGGTTCATGTTTCCTTAAACACAGCGGGATCGTATGTAAAAGTTGATGATAATGGTAGGGTTTAATTTTAGGCTTGTTTATTCTGAAGGATTTAGCTGTGTCATAGTTGTCTTCATCTATGCTGATTCCCCTTGTTTCCCTTACTAGGACTTGGCATAACACGAGAAGGATTGGAGCATCTAGGGGAGATACATGGTACCATTCAGCTTCTTAGGAATTGGCTTTCCCCACTCCTTTCTTTTACCTGTTTCTTGTTTTCTTTGGCATCATACATTTTCCTTGAATTTACGAGGGGACACTTGATGTTTGAGGCATGAGATTGAGGGCATAGCTGCATAAGATCATGTCTGATATCTGGCTCTGGATTCCATTAAAATATATGTTTAGTTTGAAGAATATTGAATATTAAAATGAGGCAGATCTGTCTTGCTTCATACTTATGTGTAAAATTTCAGGCTGATTAAGTACGACTTCAGGTTCACAGGGGTTTGGTTGACATTCGCTTTTTCTTTCTTTCTTTCTTTTTGGTTTAAAGGGATCATTTTCTGGTTATTGTTTGGACATTTACATGGGTAATGGTTGCTTTTGACTGAAAATCCAGAAGGCTTCCTAACCTTTCCCAGAGTAACTCTACCACTAAAAAGTACTATATAAGCAAGGCTCTAAGTATAACAAACTCAAATTACATGGTCAGAGTTTCCCAACTCGCGGGTTCCATATACCAACATGTTCAGCATTTCTAATTCATGGTTTCCATTACCAAGCAAATACCTATTGATCATCTGTCATATTCTAACTTCTTTGTTCATTTTAGGAATTTTGTTAATTGTTAACTGTTAACCTTATAATTGGATTAATATAACTTATCTTAGCAAATATATGATTTTAAAAAGTTCTATTTTGTTGGTGTGTAAGTGCACTTTTTAGATTTTAAAGAAGTTGGAATCAACATGTCTGCTGATCTCATGATCTTCTGGCATATAATAAACCATGTCCACAATGGATAGTGCAGATGAGGCCACCCTCCATGTTGAAAACCTGAGTTACAGAGGGGAGACTTTAGGTTCGCTCTCAGATATTTCTCTTGTGGAAGTCATAACAAAAGCACGCGGTTGTCCAAATTCCTATCGTAAAGTGATAAAGGTTACTGCACAATTTCCTTATGTAATTTTACTCAAGTAGACTTTACTAGGGGTACTGACAGGCTTGACTTTTAGGGTTGGAATTGCTTATTTTTGGGTATCAGTGATGTTAGGGAAGATGCCGGAACCACAGGTACTGTTTATGCATGTTATTTTTATATTTTTCTATGTAAACAAAGTCATTTCACAACATTTAGGTTTATAATACTCTTTCTGGCCTTCTTTTCATATTTCTGGAAGTGCAAGGAGTATCTTCAAATGCTACTTTCTTCAGCATTCAAGGGTCTATCATTTGGATGCTCCAAATAATTTTGCTAGCCTATTGATCCTGATGTTAAACCACCTTTCTCTTCATTTTTGTGCTGCTATCAGTTACCTTTCTCTTATCATATTGTATCTTGCGGTTGCTTGTGGTTGACAGGACTTGCATTCCTCATTGTTTTAACGAATTATGTGATATTAAAAATGCAATAAGTTTGAGAGCATTTCTTAGTTGCTTATATAAATAGTAAGTCACTCAAATTTCCCTCATCATTGGTTCAGATTTCAGTATTGCTATCAATTTCTGCATTATGCTGTGAAAATCTCTCATCATTGGTATTAGTTGGTTAAAAGAGTTCAAGTTTATTAGAAATCCTAGGCCTCTTTATATAGAGATGGACCAAAGAGCTAAAAGTACATGAATGTCCCTAAGGGATAAGGACTATTATAGCCCTTACAATAAGATGGACCAAAATAAGCTAAAATACATTAACATCCTCTCTCAAGTTGGAGCGTAGATATCTATCATGCTCAGCTTAGACATACAAGTATCAAATGAAGATCTGGCTAAGGGTTTGGTGAAAATATTCGCCGTCTACTTCTCAGATGCAACAGAAGTGGTGTATAGCAGTCCTTTTTGAATAATGTCCCTGGTATAGTGACAATCAACCTCAACATGCTTCGTCATCTCGTGAAATGCTGGGTTATTAACAATGAAGGTGGTTGCTCTATTATCACACCTCATCTCTATGGGACTAGAAAACTGCACCTGTAGATCAACAAGCAAAGATCTGATCCACATCATCTCAACAGTCGTCTGAGCCATAGTTCTGTATTCAGACTCGGCATTGGACCTCGCAACTGTACCCTGTTTCTTGCTCCTTCATGTGATCAAATTCCCTGCTAAGAAGGTGCAGAATCCAGTAGTGGATTTGCGATCCACGTGACATTCAGCATAGTCTGCATCTGAGTATCCAACCAATGTTATAGAAGACCCCTTGGAGAAGAAAAGACCCTTTCCAGGAGTCTCCTTGGCATATCTAAGTACCATCAATGCCGCATCCTAATGTTGACGTGTTGGCTTGGCCATAAACTGACTCAGTCTCCCAACTGCAAATGAGATATCTGGCCTTGTGATAATGAGATACAATAGCTTGCTTACAAGCTGTCTATACTATCTACTGTCCACCACCTGTGCATCCTCATCATAAAGTAGAATCTTGGGGTCCATAGGAATATTGGCCTCCTTGGCCCCAAGCATACCAACTTCCTGCAGAATATCTAAAGTATACTTCCTTTGAGATAAGACTATGCCCTTCTTAGTGCAAGCAATCTCAATTCCAAGGAAATACCGTAGGACCCCTAAGTCCTTCATAACAAACTGCTCTGCAAGGATGTGCTTGACCTCAGCAATGCCCTGCTCATCATCCCTTGTGATAATCAAATCATCAATATAAACAAGAAGTATCATAGTACCTCGTGGAGTCCTCCTGACAAAGAGTGAAAAATCAGCTGTCGATCTCCTAAATTCAGCTGCTTCAACAACTTGTGACAACCTCTGAAATCAGGCTCTGGGACTCTGTTTTAGGCCATATATAGCCTTCCGTAACTATCATACACACTCCCCCTGTCTCTCAAAATTAGGTGGTTGCTACATGTAGACTTCCTCTTGAAGATCACCATAGAGGAAGGCATTTTTGACATCTGGTTGATACAAGGGCCAATCTAGTTGAACTGCCATTGCAACTAGGACCCGGATAGTAGGAAGCTTGGCAACTGGTGAGATGTCAAAGAAGTCAACCTCATAAGTCTTGGTGAACCCCTTTGCCATGAGGCAGGCTTTGTACTGAGCAACACCACCATCAGGATTAAATTTCAAAGTAAATACCCACCGGTAGCCAACAATTGCAGCACCATCAGGAAGTGGGGTTAGCTCCTAAGTCCCATGACCTCGAAGAATGACCATCTCGTCCTCCATGGCTGCCCACCATTTTGGATCAAGCATGGCCTCATGGTAAGTGGCTGGAATCTGCGTAGTAGCTAACACTTGTATAAATTCAGCAGATCTAGGAGATAAACTGTCAGTAGCAAGTGCCCCTACCGTAGAATAAGTAGTACAGGTCTGTGGTTGTTTTTGAATGGCTATCGGAATATCAAGATCATTGCCTGGCACATCACATGTCCTGTCCCTGCGACCATCACATGACAAAGATATGTCAGTGTATAAAGGACTCACCTAAGAAGCCAATGAAGAAGGTGAGGGTGGGGGTCCCTGATAGGTAGTCTGGGGGCGAACATATGTCTGGAGTGGCTCTGTCAAGCGTGGAAAGGGATGTGTAGCAGGTGGTAATGGTGGTCTAGTAGGGACAGGAACCTCATGGAAGCTCTCAAAGCGAATAAGTGTATATGGCATATGTGCCATATTGCCCTCAGGAGGCATTTCAGCAGCCGTCATAGAAAAGAAAAGTACAGTCTCATGAAAGGTAACATCCGTAGAAACATAATGTCGAGAGGTAAGCGGATCAAAATAACGATACCTCTTTTGTGTACGGGTATACCATAGAAAAACACATTTAACTGCTCTCGGTGTAAGTTTATCCCGACCCGGTCCCAATAAATGGACAAAGGCAACGCAGCCAAAAGTCCGAGGGGTGACGTGAAACAGGGGACGATCATGATACATGATCTGAAGAGGAATCCGTTCATGTAACACAGCATTGGGCATCCGATTTATCAAAAAACATGCTGTTAAAACAGCGTCACCCCAGTAAGAGACGGGACCGAATGGTGAATCAATAAGGTGAGGGCAACATCAAGAATATGCCGATGTTTCCTCTCAACAACACCATTTTGCTGAGAGGTATGAGCATATGTAGTTTCATGAATAATGCCACAACTAGAAAAAAAGTGCGCAAACGCGTAGTATAAAACTCCAAGGCATTATCAGAACGAAATCACTTCACCAAACACAAATGCTGATTTTTTATTTTCTTGACAAAGTTTTTAATAAGTTGCCCCATATCAGACTTATTTTTTAAGAGAAACATCCAAGTAACACGAGAAAAATTATCAACTAAAATAAGATAATATTTGTTCCCAAGTCGATCAGGAGTACGACTAGGACCCTACACATCCATATGAACCAGGTCAAATGCGGCAACAGATGAAACAGAGGAAGAATTAAAGAAACTAGCCCTGTGGTGCTTGCCAAGCTGACAGGCATCACAGGTGAAAGCAGTAGTGGGGGGGATATGCGGAAGAACATGTCTGAGGCGATGAATTAGTAAATGGCCAAGGCGGTGGTGTCACTGGAGAGGAGATCCAACAGAAGCAAGACCTTGAGTAGTAGAAGCAACTAAAGTAGTATGGCTCAGACGGTGCACCCCATGTTCCTCATGTCCTCTACTAATCATCTTCCCAGTGAATTTGTCCTGCAAGATACAAGAAGACGCATAAAAAATAGCTCTGCAATGCACTAGTGATACTACTAACCGATAATAAACTCAATGGAAAATCAGGCACATAGTAAACATTTGCAAGCCTCAAGGTAGGAGATAAAGACATATCTCCCTTGCCAACAAGTGGCGAGTGTCTCTCATTAGCCACATGTACTGTCCTGGTAGGTGTAATAGGTGCAAGTTGTGAGAGAGAACCTTTATCGCCACATAAGTGCTTGGATGCACCAGAGTCAATCAACCACTTACCAGAAGACGAAAGGGATGACATACCAATCGCAGGAGCCTCTGAAGACGTAGCCATAGCTACAGTGTCAGGAGTCTGAGAGGCGGAAGCCTGAGTTAAAAGAGCAATCTGTTGCCGCAGAGTTTCAATCTCGGTACTCAATGAGCTAACATCAGGGGTAGTGAGAGCTGAATCTGGGACTTCAACTGCCTGATTGGCCATTGGTGGTCTACCATGCTTTTGCCAACATGTAGCCTCAGAGTGACCAAGTTTGCCACAGTAAGTACACGAAGTTCTATTTTGCGTACCAGAAGAGTGTCCACGTCCACGACCACGTGCAGGATAAGAAGTACCCCTGCCACGTCCAGGGATCGCGGCCAACGTGGACAACTGATCTGTAGAATTAGTAGTAGGGGAACGCAGTATAACTCTGCTAAGCCTGCTATATGCTTCCTCCAGGATAGGAAGCTCAGGAGCAGTAAGAATTTGATCTCTGACTGAAGCATATTCAGGTCCAAGGCCAGCCAAGAAAAGAGAGACATCCAACTGTCTCCTGAAATTCCTTTAGGACTCGCAGGCACACCCTGACAGGTAGGAGTAGTGCTTCTCCAGCATACCCTTCATAAGAGAGTAATATTGTGATAGCGTGCGCCCCTTCTGACGTAGGTAGAAGAGATCGTAAAAGACCTGAAAGACACGTGCGGAGTTCTTGGCATGTGAATATGTATCATGCAAAGACTCGCACATTTCCTTCGCTGTAGTATAATACATGATCTTATCTCCTATTCTAGGAATAACTGTATGCATCGGCCATGCACAAACCATGGCATTATCACTATCCCAGTTGGCATTTGTGCCACTCTTGTTCTCAGGCTCTGGATTGGTAAGTATATGGCTTTTTTTATGACCCTTGACGGTCGTAAGAAAGGCCTGGGACCACCACGGGTAGTTGGTCTCGTCCAACTTAACAGCCGAACCAAAGAACGGGTTCTTGAGTACCCCGGTGTCCGAAATAGAGCCTGAAGACACCTCGGACTGATCATTTGAAGCCATCTCCATAATCCGGAAGTCTCACTCATGTGTATAGGACCAAGAGATCATCAAATAATCCAAAAATCTAGCAGATTCAGATCTGCACAGCTGCTAGGAGGCTTCCTTGGATAGGTGGTAGCCTTACTTGGGTGCAAGGAGAACACCCAAGGAGGTCGTGAATAGATCTAGCCCCCCCTTCCAGCAACCCGAACCGGCTGCAATCTCAAGATTAGGGCAATATGCCCCTTACAGATGCAGCAGGTGATTGCTCAGTGGTTGCGCCGCTTGATCTCCGCCGGTTGCGACCTCAGGCAGTTGCCGTGACACCGACAGAGGTTGGATGTCGGCGCTAAAGCCTGCTACAGAGCACCGCCGTAGTCGGTAGGACTTGCAGCACCGACAGCAGCCCTTGTATGGGGTCGCGAGCATTGCTGCTGGGTCTATTGACCCTCGTCGGAGCGTCGTTGGTTGGTGCTGGAGGTTTCGCGTTGCTGCAGCCCCATCATGAGGGTTGAATCAAGCTGTAGCAGCGTCGCCTCCAGTTGCTAGAGCCTCGCCGGAGCTCTGCTCGATGGTTCAAGAGCTTCCGCGCTGCCACAACCCCGTCGCGATGGCTGAATCGGGTCGGAGCGGCATCGCCTTCGGCTGCTAGGGCTCCTACGTGTGGTCGTGCGATGGCTCAGGAGGCTTGGCGTCGCTTTAGCATCATTGCAAGGCTGAACAAGGGCACAGGGGCGCCACCTCCAGCTACTAGGGCACTTGCGTGAGGGTGGAGGGTTGTCGGAGAGCGCCGTCGCCAAGGAAGGATGAGAGAGAACAGGATTTGGGTGTTAAGGTTTAGGAGGCTTTTAGGGTGAGATATCTAGAGCCACGGTCTAGGATCGATACCCTGATATCGAGTTGGTTGAAAGAGTTCACGTTTATTAGAAATCCTAGACCTCTTTATATAGAGAGGGACCAAAGGATTAAAAGTACATGAATATCCCTGAGGGACAAAGATTATTATAACCCTCACAATAAGATGGAACAAAATAAGATAAAATACATCAACAGTATCAGTATTGGTATGAAATTCAAATTTTCTTTGCTAATTTTTTGAGAATATATTTTTGGAGTACCTCAAACTCTTATTTCATTTCTTTCTGTTTCATTCTTTTTAATGGATTTTCTGACTACTTTAATCTTATCTAGGATTCTGCAGTTCTAAAGAATTAATAGACAGTTAACCACCGTCCCAATAGAATCCTATGCAGTGATTCTACAAGGAGTACCTCTTTGTTTAAGTGTTGTCTTTTGTTTATTACTTAGCAGATAAATGAGCTCCTTAGCAAAACCTAAACTGTTGAGATGAAAGTGGTGGGGACAAAATAGTGAATAACCTTTTTTGATTTGTGGTTAGATTAAGTTGATATATTTCTGATCCTTGTCTGAACATTTTATTTTGAAATTTCGGAGTTAACCATGGGAACCAGTTAGTTGCCTTATCAGGTCTCTTTTTGGATCTGCAATTGAGGACACACTTGTGATATCTATATCTATATATACACAAACATGGTGCCTTTTTCACACCTTCTCCAACTAATGATAGGTGTGCCAATTTACCCCTCTTCGGCCATTAACTCCTCTTCTTATACTAAAACAAAGTGCTCTTCTTCCAGTTTTTGCTCTCTTGGTCCTTCCCATCACGGTTCTTCAAAATGGCCTCTCCAAATCTTGCCTAATTCTCTTGATGCAGTTACAGTTCTCATTTTCCACTAGCCATACTGAGTTCCCTTATCACCAAACCTCTCCTCCCTTTTGTCTACCAAACGTCTTCCAACCACTGCTACTAATTGACGTGAACTACCTATTGTATAACTAATTGAGATAATGTTGATAAAGATGGAACCGTTATACTTTTACAATGAAAAGAATATAATTGTAAAGGAAAACAATGTAGTTCTTTTCAAGTTAAATATAAATATAAGTGCCCATGCATGTTAAACATGAATTTCCTAACAAGATTCATATATGAAGATGGTAATTCTTGGATCATACGTACATATTTGAGTAGCTTTTTCTTTAGGATGTAATAAAGGTGTTACTAGGATAAATTTTGTGCATTGACATAGTATAGAATTACAGGTAAATCTTTTATAATGACATGATATAAAGGAATTTCGATTATGCAATGAAAAACTCTTTGGAAGAGAGGATGTAAGGGTAGTTTGAGTTTTCTTTTTTTGTTTATTTATTTTTTTGCTTTGAACAAAGAATTGACACTTAGTTATAGTAATGATTTCTTCATCTCCAATACTTATTACTATAACAAAGTATCGAAGATATCTATTATCTTAAATATTCATTAAATTGAATCCCAATTTGGCGGCTAGAAACTCTCTAATTACTTTGAATTCATTTTAGAACCTTAGCATTTGGGAATAAGCTGGTTTTGATTTATCTCAAATTAAAAGGAGTAAGCAGGTAAAATGGCACAAGAGAGAGGAGGTGAGAATATTTTGTGCTTTCTTTCTTTTTTTCATTTATTTACTTTTTGTTTTTTTGTCTCCTATAGTTATTGTTATATCATAGAAAAATAATTTAGCATCTTAATGCTCATTATTTTGAATTTGGATCCTGCAATGAAATGTGGGTTTACTTCATACTCCACTAGTTGTTCTAAAGTAAGCCCCAATTTAATGTATATTGATGCTTGGTAGATGCTAGTGGATCTTTTATGAATAATTTGTTGTAATTTTCAACATTTTAACTTTTTTTTTTTTGCCTTGACGATAGAAATTTGATTGCTTTTATATTTAAGATGATAGTTCTATTCATGAAGTTACCTTCTCTTTGTACAATTTGGGTCTGCTAGTAATCTCTACTTGATATATGAAGCTAAGCAAGTAACTTGCCCTTTTTTGTTATTTGTTATTTTTTTCTTTCGATATTATGGGCTATTGCACCGGTGATTTTTCAATTGTGAACTAGATTACACTGGTGATATTTAGTTGTGTAACAAATATCACCGATGATATTTAGAGATTGAACTTGTGATATTTATTTCTGAACAAAATATCGTTGCTGTAATATAACAAATATCACAGGTGATACTTGCTTTTTAAAGGGCGTGTGAAATTTTGCATGACTTTTTACGTTTCTTTACTGCGGTCCTCATTAGATTCTAAGTTCTCCAATGCCTTGGTGATAGAGAATATTGAATAAATGATGAGGATTGTTTTCAATAATTGTTTAGAGATGGAATACAGATTGACGTTTGGGAGTAGTTCAATCTTCCAACAATTGACACTTTGGACTTTGATCACTTCTGGATGACTTTCAGAGATCATATTGATCTTGACATGATGGGTTGGTGTCAGGTGGTTGCTGTTATTTGGTATATCTGGAAAGTAATGGCAAGATTTTCAAGAATGAGCGGTGCTGGGTTGAAAATGTTGTAAGAGAGGCAAAGTATTTTTTTGATTTTTGGCTATAAAACCCCTTTTTTATTAATACAATTTTAGGATTACCACTCTTGGGTAATTTTCCTTTTTTTCTTCTTCAAAAAAAAAAAAAGGAAAAGAGAGGAAAAATAGACAACTGCACTTGTTGATTATTTCCATGAAGGAAAAGGTTGAATGAAATAAAAAATTATGTTGCCAGGCTATCAATCAAGGGTGCATTTTCTTTTTGGTTCTTGATATATCCATTTGTACAGGACAACATATTACACGGAGTCCTAGAATCCTCTTTTTCTCTTTACTTAGTTGAGCAATGGCAGTTAGAGGTATTCCTTACTTGACATTTAGGTTTCAACATCATAAAGCTTGTTATGCCTTTTCTCAAGGCATGTCTTCCAGTTGCTCATTCACACTTTTTCTTCAGACATGTATGTTGCCTCCCCCTATGCCTGTGTGATGCTTTGTTTGCTTACCAGGTAGTTCTGCCACTATGGCTGAGACTATGATATCACATACAGAACAAAGAGCATTGGGCAATAGCATGTTATTTTCGTACATTTTTGTTTTGCATAGAATTGAGATGCCCCTGATAATTTCAATATGTTAATGTCAGTTATTAGGATATTTGTGCATATTGCTTTATTATTATACACTTATGGTTGAAAAGTTACTTGTTAAGTTGTGATTCCTAGAGTGAGATCTTTTTTTTTTTGTTTTTTTTCCTTCCCCAATTTTGATCTACCATTTAAAATTGCGTGGCTGGAAAAATTGTACCAAGTGACTTTTAGTCTGGCTAAAATTCTGAGGAAAATCTGAATGCTATTATATTTTTGCAGTGATTGTTCGGGATTTATTTTATAACCAACCAGTGCGCCGAAAATATTTGCAATCCAGGTTAATTGTGCAGTTCACTTTCCTTGTTGGCAATTATGGACTTTCAATGTGTTTAGTTTGAACCATTGTATCCATAGCGTGATAAGTTCAGAAAATGTACTTTTGACATGCTTTTCTCTCCAAAAAAAGCTCGAAGAAGGTCTTGCATTCTGTCAAGAAATGTATGGTTCGTGTTGCGCTTGTGCATCCTCAAGTTTCCTTTAAACTTACTGACATCGAGAAGTGAGTCAGAGTTGATATACACTGAACATATTCGTTCCTTAGAACTTTTTGTTTTTGAGAAGAGCCTTGGAACAATTTTAACTGATTTCTCTGTGTCCAATGCAGTAACATCTTGTTGCTTTCCACTGTTCCTTGTGCATCTCCTTTGCCTCTTATAGCTGATGCATTTGGAAGTGATATTTGTGATACTTTGCTTGAGATAAATGCCTCCGATGGAGTGTACAAGCTTTCAGGATATTTATCTAGACCAAATGATATTCCTCCTGCAATGGTAGGGACCGTCAATCAAGTTGCATTAAAAACAGTAATAGTCCTTTTAGCATGAATAAATTATATGGTTATGTTGTTTCAGGCTTTTCAACTTCTCTGTATCCTTACGGTTGATTTCATTTGTAAGCATGTTGTGATTGCCTCGAGCTTTTAAATTGTGGCCTTCACGTCCTTAGACATTAATTCAAGGTTTGTTAGCAAGGGCCCTATTCAGAAGTTAATCAGGGATCTGGCATCTGATCATCAACGCTTAGTACGCCTCTGGAAATCAGACACAGGATTTCAAAATTGCAAGAGAAGCAAAACTCAGGGTCATGCATCATATCTGCTGAAGCTTGTTTGCCCAGTATCAACATATGATTTAAATTTTGAGCCTTCAAAGACTCTGGCAGAATTCAAGGTGACATTTCAAAGCTTCACATCTCATAAAGATATAATTTCAGCAGTCTTGGATTGCATGTATTGTTTATTTGCCACCCCTGGTGATTTATTTTCGTGGTAATGATGCCCAAATGCATATGTTAGTAGACACGCATTTGCACAAGTAAATAGACATGTCCCTTTCGAAAAAAAAACAAGTAAATAGACATGAGAATGGAAAGAAAGCATGTTATGTTTCAATTTTTCACCTGAGCATATGCTACTCTCCTATGTTTTCTTCACTTCGTAAAGTTTGCACATCATGTTAGCTTCATGAGTAGTTACGAATTCTTTGAAATACTCTTCATAACAGTTTTTGAAGAATGCAATTGTTTTGCCCTGTAGTGGCTTCCTAACAATCTATTCCAGAGGAGTCAGGCAAAGACAATATGACACAAATTGGCCAAACATTTTAGTAGGACAAGCCAGAACTGTTCAAAACTTTCTTCATGTTGGAGAACATATATCAGTCATGCACATTTTGTTATGTACAGAATCAAGGTGGGAATTTGATAGTGATCTCTCAAACTCATGATTCATATCGCTACTGACATCTGATAGCTGTCATTTACCTCTTTAAAGAAAGTTGATCTGGCTAACTGTTAATCAGTTGATGCATGCTACTTAAAACTTTATTTAGATCTGTGAATACATTGACCATGCTCATCATTACATACACAATTAGAACCATCTCTAGAAAATTGTTTACATAATGGTGATGCAAATCGTCATTATTTATTTCACGACATCCAAGAACCTTGTTAATGCTGGGGCACACAGAACATTCTTTGGTCATGTCCATGCATGTTGGTGTAAACTTGGTCCTATGATCAGACTGTATTGATGATAGGTTGAGAGCCGTGAAGCACTAGGAGACCTGCTGTTACATGTCCTTTGCAAGTGAATACAAGGGAGGTTCGGTTCTCGATGGAGGAGCTACTGAGCTTTCTTAATATCTATCAAAAAGTTAAAATTTGTTTCTTTGGCAATGAATGGCTAAATTGTCTATTATATTCAGAGATACTCTCATGAAAAAAATTCAGAGTATCCTATCTTTATCATTAGCGTGCATTTTCTGGGTTTTCTATGTGTGAGTAAGTCGCTCTGTTCTTTATTAAAAAAAAGGGACAGACACTTTGTTGCTTGGCGTAGGCTAATTTCATTCTTTTTTGCCCTTACCTTATGGCCATGGATGGCCCAAAAGCAACATCATTTAATCTCAATGAGTTGGACTGAGAGGAACTTTATCCAAAATGTGCTAGTAAGCAATCTGACCTTTCCTTACTTGGTAACTTGTGGTACTAATTTAGTTGGTCTAACTTTTAATAAAGATCTATGTGGTGTGCACTTAGAGTATGTTTGCGATTTGAAATATTAAAAGGACTCTGCAAGATCTATAACTCTGGCCCTGCTTGGTATAGAACAGGGATGGAATGTTGTTCTTGAGAGTGTGAGGTTCCAGGTTTGGGCCTCCCTGATGTCACAAAAAAAAAAAAAAGGATCTGTCAACTCTGGGTTAGAGGAGTCTCTCATGCAATAGCACATTCTGTTTTGGAGGATTTTTCAATGGATCATGACTGTGGGATGGAAACATCTGTGAAAAAGAAGGCACCGATGCTCTGATGTTGTCAAATTTCCTCAATAGAAGGAAATTGCGAGCAAGTTGCTCTAAGCAATTTGTTACTAGTCTGAGTTCACATTACTATGAGTTAAAGCTATTGCTTCTAAATTTCATGCAAGACAATCTATGCAGGAGAATGAACTTGCTCCAGAGCAGTTGGATGAATTTTTAATTTCCTGGTTCACTAACCAATGAACTTGCCTATAGAGATGCTTGCACAGGAACCTCTTGATGTCATATCTGCTTAAGCACACACGCTGTTTGCATTCTCTTGTCCACGGCTTTTCACAATGGTTCCATTCTCTTCCTTGACTTTACAGCCTTCGCTTATTTTGTCCTGCAGGACTGGTCTCATGTGTCGTCCTTCATTGAGCAAGCCATCAGACACTTCTGGAAGCAGCATGCTTCTCAAATATCTCAAGGTAAGTGCTAGTAGAATTTCAGACTTCAGTAGACACACAGAGAAAAAAAAATCAGACTCCAGAAGATATTTTTCAGGTAATGCCGGAGGCACTTCCTTATCTTACTATTTGTTTGGGGGGAAAAGATTCTGAAATAAGCACCACATGGGGTGACAGACTGTTTACGTAGTATGGATGCAAACAGGGACGGAGCTGACGTTTCATGTTGTGTTTGCTGCTGCTGTTGTTTTTTTTGGTGTTTGTGTGTGTGTGTGTGGCGGGGTGGGGGGTGGGGGAATATATAGTCTGCTTTGTGAAATTAAGAAGAAAACACAAAAAATCCTTCTCCCTTGGATTGGAAACATCTTTTCTTTCTTTCTTTCTCTTTGAAAAGTACTCTTCAACTATTAATGGGGGTAATTTCCAAAGGAGAACGACCTTGGGTAGAGACTGTTGCAAGGGAAGCTTCTTACCTTTGTGATCTTTGGAAAAACTTGCTGTAACCTTCTCTTCTGCTGGTTATTCAGTAGACACCATAGGATCTGCCTTGCTTATATATTGAAGTTCTTCTTCTAATTCAAATAATTTTTCCTTTTCCTTATAGAAGATATGATTTTCAATTATTTTTCCATACGCTAAAAATGCACTGAATCTAGAAAGGGCTCAAAATATATCTGAGTGGAGGCAGAAATCCATGTAGCCAACCTCACTTTGTGTGGAAAAAACTCTTTTTTTATTATTTGTTGTCATTACACTAATGTCTTCGATTGCACAGCCAAGTTTGAATTGCTCCATATGAACCTCTATTTTCTATATGTATGTAAACTGAATTTGAAATGGTTCATCTGGAATAAAATCACTCTAGATGTATCGTCTGAATAATCAAACCAATTATTAGAAGAGTAGTTTTGGACCCGTCTTCTAATGAAGCATACACAAATTCATTTTATATCTATACAATGGCTGCTTCTGACAAAGGATACCAAATAAAAAAAGTTTTTTTTATTGATATACTGTAAGTCCATTCCTTTTGTTTTGCTATCAGTGATATTCAGATGATTGATGGTCTCCATTAATCTTACTTTTTTCTCCCAAAACAAAATTCAGTGACCTTGGTGGCTCTTGTTTATTGGTACATAATAAATGAGATGTTCTAAAGCAAAAAATTCTAAGCAAAACTTAAAATGAGATGCATATTTTTGTTGCATATAACAATGGTAGCATTAAATATGCAACAAAGCCTTTTGTATCACCAAGTTTTCCAAAGTGGAATCCTCTAAATAACCGAATTGTGTACCTTTCTCCTTAATTTTGTGGAAGTGAACTTGTAACATTATTCTGTGAAAGGTGAAAAGGATGAGAGAGATGTTCAAAGAGATTGCCATGGCCTCCTTTTGGAAAGAACTAAGAATTGCTACCAAGTACCTTAGATCTATCTTGAGTCTCTTCCAAGCTTAAATTGAAGTAATAGAGATAATCATTGATGGTGTCCTTCCAACTCTTCTTGGCCCTTCCTTGCCCCTTCCTAAGAGGCTCATGATCTAGCTTCTCATGTCTCTTGATTGGGGCATTAATTGGCCTTTTTTTGCAATTGTCTAAACCACCTTAAGTCCATCTTTCTCATTTCTCCTCCCTCTGTTATAACCCAACTTTTTCCTTGATGTTTTTTTTTGAAAGGAAAAATGATGATTACCGGAGGTCGATGATCATCTAAAAAATTATATTAATATAAAAGGAATGGATCGAGGATGTGCCGTAATACTTGAAATTGGCGAGGAGTTGTATGGAGCGAGAGCGGGAGAGTGGTTTCGTGAATGAGGGAGGAGAGCCGAACCTCTCCGGCGGTGAGAGGATTAGGACGATGGTCTCGGAGGCTGGAGGGTGGTTGTCCGGAGGAGGGGGAAGCTGGAGGATCGTGCCGAGGCGGTTCGGGGGCGAATCGGGGTAGTGGCGGAGGTGCGTGGTGCGATGGTCCGGAGGAAGATCGAGACTGATCGGTGCTTCAAATGTTTGGGAGTTGGACATTGGGCGGAGACGTGCCGTGAACCAGTGAGATGCTGGGGTTGCGGGGGTGTCGGTCATCGTCGAGTACGATGTCGGGGTGCTGGTGGTTGGAGTGTGACGAAGAATCCGGAGGAGTGCCTTCCGCCCTCGCCACAGGTGGAGGTGCCCCTGGTGGAGGTTGAGGATCCCTAGTCGGTAGATGTGGTCGCGCTTCGGAGCCAGGTGGAGGGTGGCCTGGTGGGTGTGTTGACCTCTGGCCATTTGCGACTCCCCGAGGTAGAGGAGGCCCTTGGTGTGGGGTCAGAGGAGGCCACGAGGAAGGTCATCCCGGTGGGTGAAGCGGGTGTTCTGGTGGTAGGGCTCTCCCTAGTGGAGGCGAGGAGGCTGTGCTTCGTGACTTCACGTTTGAAGTCAGGATCGGTGTCCTGGCGGAAGACCTCTGTTCATGATGGAGCGCAAATGGAGCAGGCCTCGAGGAGGGTGCCGGTGGTGTTGAAGGTTGATAGGGTCCCGTGGTGGCTTAGGACAGTGGGGGTTGTCCGAGCATTGTTGTCCCTGTTTGCAAGGTTTCGTCGATGCAGGGGGCTGGTCTTCTGACCGGACTATTGGAGGCGGAGGTGGAGGTGAAGGTGGGGGAGGACTTGAAGGAGAAGGTGATCCTCCGCCATGGAGGTCATCGGTGGGTGATCTCTTGCACCCGCAAGAGATCCTTCGAGATCGGGAGGGATCCCTCTTTTGCAGCGGTGGTCGAAGGAGAAGCGGGCGCAGTCGATGAGGCGGCGGAGACCCCGCTCCCCAAGGCTAGGGTTTCGGATGGCGCTCGAGATCCCAATCATCAGGATGCTGACGTGGATCTAGGCCTGGTGAATAAGGAGGGCCAGCCATTGATTGCGGCTGCCTCGGTGGAAGATGCACAGCTGGAAGCGGAAGAGGCGTTGGAGGCGGCGCGATTGAAGGAGCGGATGGAGTGCTCCTTGACGCGCGTTGTAGAGGTGTTTTTCGAACTTAAGTCTCTGGAAGCTGAACAGTCGTTGGGTCCCTTTTATGGGCTAGCGGGCGTGCGAACTGGATCCACGTCGGATCCGAGTACAGACAGCGTTTTCGGTGGCACTGAGCTGGGTGCGAAGCTGAACAATGCGAGGCCATTTGGTGCCGACTTCTCCTCAGTGATGAGACCGGAGTCGGTCAAGGAGCTTGCGACAGCTTCCCTCGCAGCGAGGAGGGTTGCCACTGCTGGAGAAGAAGACCAGCGCCAGAGGATGGAAGAGGAAGAAGACGTGGGTGCTCCTTCCTCGGTGGTGGAAGTGGTGGAGAACTTAAGACAAGAGGTTGAGATGTCTGTGGCAGATCATGTGGAGGTGCCGCCGCGAGGATAGATGTCAAGCGTCCCCTTGAGAGGAGGTTTGCCTCTGATAGGGTGGAAGCCGAGAGTGGTGGATGGGAGCTGGGACAGAGCTTTATGATATAAGCAGAGATGGAGCTACCGAGGGTCTAATCAGGGGCAGAGGATGGTGGTTGATGGCCGCAGCGTGTTGCCACAGGCCTTAGCGGTGGTAGCTCTGGACCTAAGGACGGAGAGGTCATTCGAACTGCAGAAGCTTGTGGTTTTCGTCTACAGATGGGGGAGTCATCCGCTGTTACCTAATGAATGGAGTCCTTACGTGGAACGTACGGGGTCTTAATGACCCATCGAGGAGGAGGACATTGGGGCAATACATTCGGTAGTGGAGAGCGGATGTGGTTCTGTTACAGGAGTCGAAGCTAACAGAGTGTGATGTAAGGATGTGGAGGGAGATCGGCGGTTCATGGATGGAAGGATTCTAATGTGTTGGAGCAACTGGCCGCTCTCGAGGTCAAATATTGGGGTGGCGGGAGGACATATTCTCCTCGAAGGATTGTTTTGAGGGGGAACATGTCATCTCGGCGAAATTGTTACGGACGCTAGGTGGGGCTAGGATGGTAGTCATAGGGGTCTACAGACATGCAAATTCTCAAGCCAGAGGGGTGATGTGGGAGGAGCTTACTTCGGTAGCAGCGGATTGCCATGGGTGTCCTTGGCTGGTTGGAGGAGATTTCAACATAACTTTGTAATTGGAAGACAAGCCAGGGGGGCGAGGGAGACAGGATCCTGGCTCTGACGAGTTTGTTGATTTTGTGGCTACTCATGGTCTTATTGATCTGTGCCCGACTTCTTGTGCGTATACATGGAGGAACAACTATGGCCAAATGTCCAGGATTGATAGATTTTTGGCCAATGTGGAGCTGGCGGAGTCTTTCCTAGTGGCGGAAGTGTCCCCTCTAGAGAGGCCCTTCTTTGACCATACCCCGCTGTTGTGGCGACCTAATGAGGGAGTGCATTTTGGTACATATTTCAAGTTTGACAGATCTTGGCTGCTCGAGGAGGGGTTTTGGGGGATGGTGGAGGAGAGGTGGTCTTTCGTGGTGGAAGGGTCAGCTACGCCCCATTTAGCGAAGAAGTTGTCTTTATTGTGGGATCACCTCAAAGTGTACAAGAAGGAGATCTGAGTAGTCAGGAGAGGCAGAAGAGAAGAGGCTTTGCAAGCGATCACCAGGATAGACAGACAGTAAGACCAGACCCCTATTTCAACTGAGGATAGAGATGTCAGGATGAAGATGTCACGAGTGGTGCAGGAGGACAAGAAGGCTGAGATAGAGTGGAAGACAAGGTTGTGTCAGAAATGGCTCAGGGAAGGTGACTCTAACACTAGATTCTTCCACCACATGGCATCTGCCAGGAGGAAGAGAAACTGGATAGAGAGATTCGTGATCCATGGGGTGGCTTTTGCGAGCAGGGAGGAGGTGGTGAGGGTTACGGCAGACAATTTTAGAGATTTCACGGGCAGGTGAAACAGGTGTGGTTGGAGTTGGAAGGGGGAGGATATCCATTAGGTTTCTGTGACTTAGGTGGAGGGCCTTATGGCCAGTTTTTCGGAAGACGAGGTTAGGCGAGCGGTGTGGGGACTGAATGCAGATGGTTACCCTAGGTCGGACGGCTTCTCGGTCTTCTTCTTTAAGGAATTCTGGTTGCTGGTGAAGGCGGATGTGATGGAGATGTTGGAGGAGTTTGCAAAAGGGAATAGGGGTTTTGACAGACTGAACATATCATACTTGTTTTTGTTGCCTAAGAAAGATGGGGCAGAGGAGATTCAGGATTTCCACCCAATTGCACTTTCAAATGTTGTCTATCTTATTGTGGCAAAGGTGCTGGTAAACAGGCTTAGAGTTGTCCTTGGTGACTTGATATCCCTTGTGCAGACGACTTTTGTACCAGGAAGGGGTATTTTGGATGGGTTCGTCGTTGCTATGGAGGTTTTGGCTGCTTGGAGGAGGGAGAAGAAGCAAGCGTTTCTCTGGAAGGTGGATTTCAGTAAAGCGTATGACTCAGTGCAATGGGATTTCCTATGGGCATCCCTTTTGAGAAGAGGCTTCCCCACAAGGTCGATTGACTGGATGAAGAAATGCGTGACGACAACATCTTTCTTGGTTCTGATCAATGGGAACCCGACAGGAGGTTGGGTGCAGCCTAGGAGAGGTGTCAGGAAGGGGCGTCCTCTAGCCCCTATGCTCTTTATGCTGGCGAGTGCGACCCACAGAGCATGTGAGAGAGGTCTGATCACTGGTTTCCGGGCTGGAGAGAGCGATCAGATTGCAATTCTGCAATATGCTGATGATACCCTCTTTCTGGTTGAAGGAGGAAGGTTGGAGGCTAGGAGGATGAGGATCTTACTGGAGCTTATTGGTGTAGCATCTGGACTGCAGATTAACTACCAAAAGGCAACGTTTGTCCCGATGAACATGGCGGAGGAGGTAACGGAGCTGGTGGGTGGAGCACTTGCAACGGAGGTGGGATCCTTGTCACTGGTCTATCTGGGCCTTCCTTTGTCGGATAAGAGGCTTGGATTATGTGTGGCTTCATTTGTTGGAGAGGATGGAAAGGAGGTTGTCAGGGTGGTTGGCCAGATTATTGTCTAGGGGGGAGGCTTGTCTTGGTGAAGGCTGTTTTGACATCCATTCCTTCTTACTTCCTGTCTATGTTGAGGATGTCGAAATAGATAGAAAAGAAGATCTTGGGGCTGATGCGTGACCTTTTCTGGTCCAATGTGGGAGCTGCGGGAAGGGGGCAAGGTTGGTGGCCTGGGAGGAGGTCTGTAGGCCAATGCAGGAGGGGGGCCTGGGGGTCAGAGAGGTGGGGAAGGTTAATACTAGCCTCCTCACGAAGTGGATTGCTAGTCTCATGGGTTGGGAGTTTGGCATGTTCGGTGATATCATGAGAAGGTGCTATGGATCCTTTACGTCTTGGGGGCCTTTGGAATCGCCACCTCAAGGGGCATCTTTCTTAAGGGGTTGGCGTCTGCAACGACGAAGGTGCGGTCTTTCTTCTCTCCTATTTTGGGTGAGGGTGATGCCTTTAGATGTTGGCTGGATGATTGGCAAGGAACTGGTGTACCCTTCAAGGACAAGTTCCCTCGTCTCTTTGAGTGTGCGGCTGACTCGACTGCCCTGGTCAGAGATTGTTGGTCTAAGGTCTGGTGTCCTATCTTTCGGAGGAGGCTGTCTGATCAGAGATGTATAGACTTCTAGAGACTGTTACAGGAGTTGGAAGGTTGGGAGCTGGAGGTGGGGAGTGACATTTACAGCTGGGATGAAGGTGAGTTCTCTGTGGTGAAGGTCTTCTGCAAATTGAATGGCAGTGGGGTTGACACAGACGTAGATCTTTGGAGAGATTGCATGCTTCTTTGGGAGGTGGAGTGTCAACTGAAGGTAAAGATCTTTGCATGGCTGGTGAGGCGGGGGAGGATAATGACAAAAAGGAGGAGAGCAAGGTGGACCTAGATGGATGACATGAGCTGTCTCCTCTGTGGCGGTGCAGAAGAGGACGTTTAACATCTCTTCTTCCGGTGTCTGTTTGTAGAGCAGGTGTGGCAGAAGATGGGGATTGACTGGCTTGTTCCTCAGGATGAGGTTAGGTTTTGGTCATCTTTTCGTAGGGGGAGTGCTTGTGTGGGACACAATACTTTTAGATCTAAGAATGAACGTGCAAAAGTTTTGGCAGTGTTGTGGGGTGTATGGCTGAGCAGGAATGGAGTGCTATTCAGGGGAGAGAGACTCTATGTTGAGAATTTCTTTTATTCTATTGTGTCCCAGGTGGAGTTCTGGAAGTACAGACTTTCGCCTTGATGTAATTTTTTGTTGATCTGGTTGAAATAAAATGATTGTGGAGATAACCACCCTTTCCCTTTTCCAAAAAAAAAAAAGAAAAAGGAATGGACTTTTAAATTTGTGAGTCAAAACTCAGACAAAAAAGAAATGTCCCTTACTATATTCTCCACCCAACATCTCTCATTCCCGGAAATCTTGTCGTTCCGTTGCAGCCATAAGTATCAAAGAACTTAAAAAGCTCAAATCCAGCCAGCAGTGTTGAGATGAACATGCCTTCCAAAAGAAGTCCAGAAATTATCAACAGACGATGGTCCACTGTTTGAAGACTAAAATATTGCCAGACTTCCTTGGCAAATCTGCAAGAAAAGAATAAATATGGAATGCATTCTTCGGGTTCAAGACGAAATGGACACCTAAGGTCACCATCCTCAAGCCATTTCCTTCTAAAACACTTCGTGACAATCTTTTCCCTTCGAAGAAGCCACAAAAACAACTTAATCTTCAACGGTAGTTTCAAGGACCAAAATTTCCCACAATCAGATCTGATTTCATTTGATTCTGGCGCTGAATAATTTATTTTTTTGTATGCCCTGCTGACTGTAAATGTCCCCACTCCATATGAATTTATCAACCTCATTTGCAGCTGGACTGAAGTCAGAAACAGCTTCCCTAAGTTGCTGAAATTCTGCAAATGTGGCCTCAGATAAACCTGGGGGCAAAATTATGTTCCAAGATCTTGATTGGTTGTCTAACAAATTTGAAACATAAGCATTTCTATTCGTTTGGATGTGGGGCAGAGTTTACCCCACATGGATAGGATGACTTGTGGGATGTGAGAGATTTATTCTACACATGCAGATCTCTATGCAATTCGATTTGACCGCTTATGTTGATAACGTTCACAACAACCACTTTCATGCGATCGTCACTTGTGTTATCCCTATATACATCGTAACCCATTAGAAATATAATTTCATCACTATTCATCGTATTATTCATTTTACCATGATACATCAACTATCTTACCTACTTACCCCACATCCAAACGAAGCCCCATCTGAAGATACGTGGGAATAATTCTGAAAATTGACCCATACCACTCCAATCATTCAGCCAAAATCTAAATCTATCATTATTACCCAAGGTCGGACTAGCAATTGCTATAAATTCCTACATAATCAATTGAATGGCTCCCCAAAAGGAAGAGGCACCCCGCTTTTAAACAACCCTTTCCAAAAGATTCATATTTACCCCATAGGAGTCATTTAAGAGCTCCATAGTCATAGGGTCCTCTCTAGATAACAATTTAACCACCAATCTTAGTAGAAGAGCTTTATTAAAAGTATCAAGATGGCGTATCCCGAAACCATCATCCCTCTTTGATCTACAAAGTTCTTTCCAAGCCACTAATTGTAAAAATCTCCCTTCTGTATTCAGACCCTTAAAAAATCTTTTTTGAGTTACTTCTAACTTCTTAATGACCTTTCTTTGTGGCCTAAAAACTGAAAAATTAAACACCAATATGGAAGATAAAATTAATTTAAGCAGGACCAAATGACCACCTCTAGATGATAACCTTCCGCTCCAAGAAGATACTTTATTTGTGGCATGTTCCACCAAAGCATTCCAGTTTGACATCAAGAGCCTCACCAAACAGAGATTGGAACATTGATGGGAACAAATAGAGATTTCCTCTTATTAATCTTCAATCTTGAAATCTCTACAAAAATTCTCACTGAGGATACAAGCATCACCTCAACACTGCCCCCTTCTATAAAAAGGTGTTATCATTTGCATATTGTAATAGAGGTGTCAGAAGGGAACCAGGTTCATGAAGTGTGAAGCCATAAAATGGATTCCCTTTGTAGGCCTTCAAAGCCAAGCTATCGAGAGTATCAATTGCAATATAAAATAGGAGAGGTGCTAAAGGATATCCCTATTGTGTCCATGAACCATCGGAGTGACTATTAACCAACACTGAAAAGGAAGTAGTAACACATTTCTTCATCAACTGAACCCACATCTTTGGATAGCCCCTCCTTCTAAGGATCTCCTAAAGGTATGTCTAGGACACAAAATCGTAAGCCTTTGAAAAATCCTCCTTCCACATGAAAGCAACAACACCTTTTCTCTTCCATGATGTAAGCATCTCCTCTGCAAACACAAAAGAATCCTGCAAAGATTTGCCTTTTATGAAGGTCGACTGAACAAAGGAAATAATCTTAGGCATGATTGTACGGAGTCTGTTAGCTAACAACTTTGGTACCACCAACTATATTAAGTTTGACGGAGCAATCAGCATAAACTCATCAATTGTATCTGCTGCAGGCTGTTCCAGCAAAAGAATTACGTAATATTTGTTCAACCTATCAAAATCTTTGTTATTGGAAAAGAACTCATGAATTATTGCCATAACATTGGACCAACAAACTCCTACATCTTCTTGTAAAAAATAACCTACAAGCCATTTAGACTTGGGGACTCCGCCTTCAAATCATGAAGAGCTCTCGTGACCTCACAAATTCCCCTAAGCAGATCCTGCTTTACCTCCTCATCCAAAGTCAACATATTCGACCTTCTTAACCGCTACTCCCTAATAAGTTGTCTCCTAGTGAAATCATGATAGTGGTCTCGAAAAGCTTCGCATATCCGATCTCTAAGGTCAAGCAAAGAGTCCTCAACTTTCAATACATTAATTAAATTTGATTTCCTCCTAGAACTAGTCAACAAATGGACAAATTTGGTATTTGAATCACCTTCTTTGAGCCAGAGCTATCTAGATTTCTACCCCCAAGTCATCTTTTTTTGATCCTCCTGAACTATTGCCTGCATATTCTTATGCTCTTGACATTCACCAATAGATAAAGGTGCCACCTCCTTTCTATCAAGAGAAGTGATCTTTTGCAGAGCCTCATGACTCCTCTTCTCTCACCAAACCAAAGATCACACTTGAACTCTATCAACGTCATCCAGATACCATGGATTTTACAAGCTAATGTATGCATGGCCGAAGTAGACATAGAAATCGTCATCCACTTCTCATGAACAAACTCTTTAAAACCAAGTTACTTCAACTAAGATTATGAAACTTAAAATAAGTATAGTAAGTCAAACCATCATTGCTACACCAAAGCAAAAGTGTATGGTCAGAAAAAGGTTTGTCACGCACCCTCACCTCAGGCCCTTGAAAGATTTCTGCCAAAGCTAGGTTGCAATTGAATCTATCAATACGAGACATAGCTCCATTGCTACTCCATGTATATTGAGCCTTAGAAATAGGCAAATCCAATGACTCCAACTCCTGTAATAATTGCTGAAAATCTATTGTAGATCTGTTACATCTTCCATCTAGTCTTTCAAGAAAAGTCAAAGCAGCAATAAAATCCCTACTAATCAACCACGACATACCATCAACCATTAGTGATGCCTAACCATGGTTTTAAAAATCACGCCTCGAGGCGAGGTGGAAGAAAATCGCCTCTAGGCTATAGCCTTAGGGTTGTAATGTGAGGCGTGTGCCTTAGTTTGTCGAGGCAGAGTTGAGGTTGTGAGGCATAGACGATGCTATAGCCTCGTTTGAAAGGTCACATTTAAGTGTCATGTGAGTTGCATATGACCTAATAAAGTAAATAAAATCCTTTTCTAAAATACCAAACCATCACCCAACTCTAAACAATCTCTCAACCTCTCAAAGCCCTAAAAAGCCCATCACCCTTAGCTACGAGTTCTTCTCCATCTTCAAACTCCTCCCTTGCTGTTGCCAGTGGCTACTATTGCACCGCTAGTCACCAATCACCTCCCCTACATGTCCCTTACTAGTTTGTCCTCTCTCCATTGCCCATCTCTACCCTCTTCCCCTTCTAAGTCAAGACCTCACTTGTTGCTGTTGTTGGTAAGTGTCTTGACCTCTCTTAAGTTACATATTATATTGTTTTCTTGTTACTTATTCATTTATTTTAATGCTTTTTTTAGATGATTTATTTTACTGTTTAGTTAGGGTACGTTTGAATGCTTTATGTGGTTAGTTTACATGTAATGTGATTACTAATTTGGGTTTTTTTGAAGAAGTTATGTGGTCATTGTTTATTCAGATCTTGTTGTTACATGTTTTTTATTATTGCTTTGATTTTGTTTAGCACTATTATGTAACTAGTGTTTTGCCTTTTTGAAGAATTTACATGTTGTGTGGTACTTATATGTATTTAAATCTTGTTATATTAGTTTATATGTGAATAGTGTGTGTGTACTGAGTGATTTTGACATTTAGTAATGGATATTTAAATGTTGTTGCGAAGGAGTGAAAAAAAAACAGTGGCCACGTGGACAATCCACATGGTAGTTAGTCTAGGTGTCAAGGCCGTGTGTCCTATTTAGGAAAATAAGTTCATGGCTTGCATGCCAAGTTTTATGCCATACGTGGCAATTTCTTTTAATTAGTAGGAGCCCAATTTAGGATTAGTTAATTGATTGTTAGGATTTGATTTGATTGAGAGTTGTTTTAGGAGTTGATCTCTTTGTATAGAGATTAACAATTATTTGTTTGAGATGAGTTGCAATAAACATTTTTTATCATCAATAATTCCCTCTGCTCTCCTCCCTCTTCATTGTCGACTCTCTCTCCATCGATCTCCACGCTCCACGTGCAGACCATCCATGACCTAAGTGTGCTCTACTTAGCTCACATGGTATCGGAGCCATTGGTCTAGGCTTCTCCATTCATCCACGCGTGGAACAAGGAGTAGCGACGAGAGGAGATCACATACAAGAAAGCGTAGTCTTGTGCGTGAGTCTCTATGTGCATTAGAGCCTCGATTTTCGAGGCATCTTTGTCAACAAGGGAGTTCTCTCAAGAACTCCTGGTGGCCTCGTTTGGTAAGGGGAATAAGTTTGTAGAATAAGTTGAAGGAGTGGAATAAATGGTGGAATAAGTGAGTTAACCCATTTAGACGTTTTGGTGGGTTAAAGTTATTCCACGGAGAAGGTGGAATAACTTTACCTCAAGTTAAGTCCACTTAACCCAGCGTAAATAGGAGGCGAGTTAAGTGACAGGTTAAATACTTAACCTGCCAACCAAACACAACCTGAAGGACCTTGGCGCCTTACATAAGGCCCAAGTAGACGTGAAGGGGACCACGGCGAGTCTTTTCACTTACGCACCCGGAGCCTTATGCGAAGTGTAGAAGTAGAGGGAGGCTTGTTCTTTAAAGGTGAAGATAGTTGAAAATGAGAATCAAATTAATATCGAAAAAGGGAAAATCGTTGTTCAAGGCACCACGATCAAGTTTCAAGGTGTCTCGAACTATGTTTATGGGCGCGAGTGTTCAAAATCTTCATAGGCAGCTAGGACAAGTTGCATGTCCTAAAGGAAGAACCCACAGCCAAGGACACGATGAAGTGGAAGAAGGAGAACTACATGGTGATGAATTGGCTGATGAACTCAATCAATCTATCTATTGCCTCCAATATGTTATATAAGAAGTCGACATTCGAGATATAAGATTTCTTGGAGAAGAGATACTCGAAGAAGTCCAACAATGCCCACATAATCGACATATATACTCGCATTTGGATTGCAAATCAAGGAGATCTTCCTTTTGATAAATATTATTCGAAGATGGAGGTGTTATTTGAGGAGCTTGAAATTTACGAGCCTGTTTGTTGTGACATGCAAACTACTGTACGTGAAGGTAGTAGGTCGCGGGATTTCTATCGAGATTACATCCTTGGTATCAACTAGCACGTAATCAGATTTTGGTGTTAGATGAGGAGATGGATCTTGAAACGATCTACAATCGTCTCGAGAAACTTGGAGAATCGGAGGCCGAACCTAGTAGAGTTGTGGTGTCCGAAAACACCACGTTGACCACTTTTGATGGAGGCATACGACGCAGGAAAGGACGAGGTCGAGGCTCAGGTTGAGTCTTTCCACCTTGTCAACATTGCGGGTGCACGAATCACCCACCAGATAGATGTTGGGCCAAGTATGGAGGCTTCCATGTGCGACTATTAGCACCTTACGCGTGGACTCCCTTACCTTATACTTGCATATCTTGAGAAAATTTAAGCCATGTTCCAAAAAGAGAAGGAAAAAAAGACTACAATGGCCATTGTGATGACTATTGAGGTTGCCTAAGAGGAGACTTTGGAGGTTGCAAGAGGCTACATCGTGACTTCCATCAGTGACATGTTTGCAAGCTCCAAGCACAAAAATGATGAAGAGTGGTGGGGACTCTAGTCTCATCATGAATACACAAGTTTACACATGATCCTGCTTCGACTTGAGGGTGAGTGTGAAGGAGTGAAACCACGTGGATTGCCATGTGGCTATCCACGTCGCAGTCAGTTTGGGTGTTAAGGCTGTATGCATGTTTAGGAAAATAAGTTGGTGGCTTGCATGCTAAGTTTTGTGTCATATGTGGCAATTTCTTTTAATTAGTAGGAGTCCAATTTAGGATCGAGATAATATAGGATTAGTTAATTGATTAGTTGTTAGGATTGATTTGATTGAGGGTTGTTTTAGGAGTAGATATCTTTATATAGAGATCAACAATTATTTGTTTAAGTTGTAATAAATATCTTTTATCATCAACAACTCCCTCCTCTCTCTTTCCTCTTCATCGTCGACTCTCCCTCTCTCTTCATCGATCTCCACGCTCCACGTGTAGACCATCCACGCAACTAGGCTCACTCCGCCTTCATACGCTCTCACAGTTGTGATAGAGCAAAAATAGCATGAAAGTGTATTTTTACATTATTTTTTCATTATTAGCATTTAACACTATATTTGTATCATTTTTTCTTATTTTCCATCCAAAAACTATGGCTTACGCCTTGCCACGATGAAAGCAAACTGCCTCGGTACCACCTCGTGTTTTTTAAAACCTTGCGCCTGATCGATCTCCTCCCAAAATAGAGGCTTGGAAGCATTGTTAGAAGGATCATAAACTCATGACAAAGACAAGGACAACCCATTAGATTTCTTAGTGAAAGCACCAGTAATCACACGTTTGGCAACCAGGCAAATATGTAAAACAAAGGCCACCTAACCTTCCCTCCGCCTTCACCTCAGGCAAATATGTAAAACGATCACTACAAATGCTTTTCTTCAATTGAGGACTCAATGTTATCCAAATATGTTTCCTACAGCAAGGCAATGTCGACCCTCCATTCAGCAAGATACCATCTCAAGGTAGGTCTTCGTACCTCATCATGGAGACCACAAACATTCCAAGAATGTATTCTAACCATCAGAAACTGAATTTCTCCCTCCTTTGTGAACCTTCTTATCATTAAGTACATTTGCAACTTGGCAATCAACCTCTAACGAGCCACCATCATTAGTAATCTCATTGTTTGGTAACTTCTTTGCAATCACCTTACATTTGTAACAAGC
Organism: Thalassia testudinum; assembly: GCA_037157565.1. NCBI lineage: Eukaryota > Viridiplantae > Streptophyta > Magnoliopsida > Alismatales > Hydrocharitaceae > Thalassia > Thalassia testudinum. Next base: position 2,492,597 of record JAZHRO010000038.1, read on the forward strand.
ATTAAAAAGTATCTTCCTTTTCTTTGATACCACCTTCCCGGACATCGAGGATCTGCTTGAAGAAGATCAATGTGGAATGCTCTTTCCCTTCCTCAACAACACCTTGTCATCCCCACGTGCACTGTCCAAGTATCGATTTTGCACATTGCTACTACCTACTAAACCTTATTGGCACTGCTGAGCCCAGTGGTGCCCACATTTGAAGCTGCATCACCCACATGATCACCAGTCGACCTCACAAGCTGTTGTGTAGAAATATAAAAAAACTGGTGCACCTTCTTTGATCCTTCTTTGTATTGATACATTCACCTTAACACCTTCATTTTTGCTGTAGACATCTTTTGCACATACTTGCAATTAATAACCTTACACTTGGAAGCATGCCACATGACTAGGCTTATAGCTATTTTTTAATACTTTCCTTTAACTTTCAAGGAATTTTCTTGTCATAGGGAATGCCGTATACTTTCCTCTATTTCATCCAACTTGCGATAGTTCTTTGTGTAACATCTTTATAAACTTCTGTCTTGTTAAAAGTGGTCCCTAAATATTTCAAATCATCTTTGTCAAATGTAATTTGCTCTAATTTTCACATATATCCACTTTTTGTCCCCTCTAGCACTAAATAGACATTTTGTATACTTGATCACTGTCTTACTTAGTTGAAAGTCTTTAACTTCTAAGGCCTTTCTCCAAAGCTCAAGTGTTTTATTTAGTCCATTTCTTGTCTTGCTAATACCACAGTGTCATCACCAAAATGTATCAGCAAAAAGCATAAACCATAGCATCTCATCTTAGATGCATTTCGCCAACCCTATTTATGTGGGTTGGACATGATCCTTGATGCTAAATGATGGTTATATCATAGTAGTTGGTGAACTCAACTTGAGCCCTAACATAAGATGTAGATCCATCATATGCATCCTTTATGAGGATGATATGTAGAACTCACACCTGATTCTCCTCCTTTTTGAGATTCCACCATATGGTTCTTATATTTTTGAATATTGATTTTCTCATCTTTGACTTTTTTATATGCACATCCATTACTAATATATGAGATTGAGAAGTTGCAATCTTTATAGCACAATCAACTTCTTATAGCAAAGCAATCAATTTGTGTTTTTACTGGAGCATTCTTGTAGGTGACCAAATGCTCCTATCATTTTTTAAAGAAAGTATTTGGCATAAAAAGATCATAAGCCACTGCAGCCCCTCGTCATTTCTATCACTAAATCCATAATTCCCATGAATCCCTGCACACTATAGATCATCCATTTCCAAATGTCCATTTAAATCTCCACCCAACAAAGTATCATATTAAGCTCCTCCCAAGATTCTTTCTTTATCCTTCCCTCCAAACAAAGGTGCATAAATCGAAAGATACTTAGGATTCTTTACTCCATGACCAATTTTATCAAAATAATTTGACCTTTCAATCTCTTTTCCTTTCGTAAATACCATACTTTGAAACCAACTTTCTCAATCTCTTTAGCTTTCTCACCTACCCACATTATCTCATGAAGGCATTGAACTTGGATCGTTCTCTTAATTATCAAATCCATGATCTTCATGATCTTGCTTGTCAGAGCCAACATTCCAAGTACCAATTCTCATATTCTTCTAGGTTTCACTTTGATGATGAAGTGGTAGAACTAGCTTCTTTACTTGCAGGCATCTCTCATGCACGAACCTTTCCACATTTTGGACTACCTTTGGGCAATGATATAGTGGAACTAGCCTCTTTACTTGCATGCATCCCTCATGCAAGAACCCTTATTTTTCACTACACTTGGGTGCTGGTGTAGTGAGTTGCTAGTAGAGAATGCCCAACAAAATTTGAATGTGTTTGAATCCATGTTTAAAGATCCTCCAAGTTTTGCAGTTGCTAGTAGATGCTCGAAATAATATGAAAAGAAAAATGAGCAATCTATTTCACTATGAAACCATAGGTCGGAGAGGCAATGAGAAAACTACAAACAAACCCCTCAACAATATGAAATATAGTAAATAAATCATAGAGGAGCAAAACAAGGAAAAACCCAATAGAAAAAACTCAACACTCCTCAAGTTGGAGTATAAATATCTATTATGCTCAACTTGGAGTAGCATCGGTCAAAGGAGGATCGGGGAAGAGCCTTGGTGAACATGTTTGTGGCCTAGTCTTCAGACGACATGTGAGAAGTGCGAATTTACCCCTTCTGAATCATATCTCGAGTGTAATGACAATCCACTTCCACCTGATTCGTCCTTTTATGGAATACTAGATTGTTGGTGATAAAGAGGGTTGCCTTGTTATCACCTCATCTTCATTGGGGCAGGCATCAAAATACCAAGATCCTCAAGGATGGAGCTGATCTACATGAGCTTAGAGCTAGTTTGGGCCATCGTCCTATATTCTGACTCGGCACTTGATCTAGCTGTAATAGTTTGCTTTTTACTTTGCCATATAACTATATTCGCTCCACCAAAGGTACATAATCTTGTGGTAGACTTGCTATCCTTCAAATACCCGGCATAGTCTGCATCTGTGGATGCCACTATATTTAAACCTCTACTTCTAGTAAGTAGTAACCCTTTTCTCAACGCAGACTTTAGGCACCTGAGAATCATTATCGCAGCATCCCAATGTACTTGTTTGGATTTATCCATAAATTGGCTCACCTTACTACAAGAGAGATATCAAGGTGTGTGACCATGACATACAACAATTTTCCTACTAGGCTCCTTGATTGCCTAGCATCAATCTATTCCGAGTCATCTTCGTAGAGGTGTATACTAGAGTTCATGGGAATAGCGGCAAGCTTGGCACCTAACATGTTTGCCTCCTGAAGAAGATGACCACATATTTCCTCTGGGAAAAAATTACTCCATACACATTTTTGGCTACCTCAATCTTAAGAAAGTATTGAAGGAAGCTCAAGTCCTTCGTAACAAAATGCTTCTTCAAAAATTCCTTTGTAGCCTTGATTCCTAAAGCATCATCGCATGTTAATATGATATCATCTACATACACCAACATCACAATGATCCCTTTGTCAATTTTTACAACTAGAGAATATCATCTACATACACCAACATCGCTGACCCCTTTGTTAGTTTTTTGAGTCTACAATTGATCTTCTAAACTCAATCTTCTCAATGACCTTAGATACGTTTTGAAACCAAGCTCTTGCAATTTTCTTGAGTCCATAGATTGTCTTGTGTAGTTTGCAGACCATGGTACACGCCCCCTTAGACTCAAATCCAAGGGGTTGCTGCATATACACCTCTTGAAGATCACCATAGAGAGATGCATTTTTGACACCTAGCTAATATATGGGCTAGTCCTTTTGAACAACTACAACGATAATACGAATTGTAGGCATCCGTGTTGTAGGGGAGAAAGTGTCAAAGTAAGCTATGCCATATGTTTGAGTGTATCCCTTCACTATCAGATGAGTATCTCTCAACAGACCCATCTAGACGATACTTTACAATGAACACCCATTTGCATCCTACCACTGCAGTATCGTTGGGAGGTTGAACGAGTCTAACACAACCATCTCTTCCTTCATGGCCTGTTGCCACTTCGAATCACAGAGTACCTCTTGTTGTGTGGTAGGTGTTTGAATTGTAGAGAGAGCAAGAGCAAACTATCGGTACTAGGTAAGGCTTACCATAGAGATGTACTTGGACATCGGATGCAAAGTGCAAAACCTGGTACCCTTCTGCAAGGTAATCAACAAGTCAATATTGGCTACCTTTAGATTACCTGTCTAACTAGCCTCAGGCTTAGAATTCTCAGTAGCTATAACCTTAAGTCTTTGAGGGATATCGGAACTTCCCTGAGTAGCAGGAACATGGGTCTTTATGTTAGTAGGTTCTGAACTCCCCTCAGGAGTAGACGTAACCGGTTTTGGATGAACCTTTGGGAGGCGTGGTTCTTCCCCCTAAGTTTGATGACAAATATAGGTCCTCTTGAACAAGCTATTAGGATGACCCCTTGAAGGCTATAGGCCCTCATGTGACTATCTCTGTGGCACATCTAATGGTACAGGAAGAGGAATACCATCTAGTTCTTCATGTATAGGTGTGCCAATGTGAGATCCAAATGTAGAGTAGTAAGGAACCAACTCATGGAATGTAACATCCGCACTAACATAGTATCGTTTACTGACATGGTCATAATATCGATATCCCTTTTGGGTCTTGGAGTATCTTACAAAATATGCACTTGACTGCACAAAGAGTAAGCTTGTCCCTACCATGGCCATGGACATGCACAAAAGCTACAAAGCTGAAAACCTTGGGTGACACCCTGAATAAGTCACGATTAGGAAATAATATAGGGTACGGAATCTGCTCATTAAGAACTGTAGATGCGATTTACACCGCATCTCCACAGTAAGTTGGCACACTGTTTTGTATTAGGGGTGTCCTCGCAACATCCAAAATGTGTCAGTGTTTCCTATCAGCCACACCATTCTACTGTGACTTGTAGGGACTTGTTTAGTGGATGATTCCACGCTCTTGATAGAAGGCACGAAGGGAGTTAGTACAGAATTGTAGGGCAGTGTCGGAATAGATGACTTTAACATTAGCTCCAAATTGATTTTTGATCTCTGCTAGGTTGACCTTGGTCATGTTATCATCTTTGAACTTGGATTTCAAGAGAAATGTCCATGTGAGGTGAGAAAAATCTACTGGCGCCAGGGGACCATGAGCGAGGGTGCGGGAGGAGGCGAGTGTGCGGGAGTGAGGGGAGGTGCGAGTGTAGGGGGCAAGCGGGTGTGTGTGAGGGGAAGGACGATTAGCGAGTCAGGGATGGACGCTGGTCGGAGGGCGATCGAGGCATCGGAGGTGATATGTTTCAAGTGCAGGAGGCAGGGGCATCTGGCGCGAGATTGTAAAGACCCCGTGTGGTGTCTTTGATGTGGGAAGCTAGGCCATCGTAGGGCGTCTTGCGCGGTGGAGCTGATGAGGAGCGCGGTGGTAGGCACGTGGGAGGCGAGGCTCCCACCCCTGCCGGAGGGGGCATCTTTGGTCGAAGTCGAAGCCCCATGGTTGGAGGACTCTAGGAGGTTCGAGAAGGCCCTCACGTTGACTTTGGTTGCCGTGGTGACGGAGGGCTAGGTGGGGGTTCAGGAGCAGGAGGCGGAGGTCGCCAGGGTCCTCAGAGGTGAGCTTCTGAGGCTACAAACGGTGGGAGAGGAAAAGTTCCTACTGATGGGAGCTTCGGCGGTGGCGACGGAGAAGCTTCTCTTCAGCGAGACCTGTTGCGTGGGAGGAGTGGTCCGGTGGCAATGGGAGGTGAGATCGGATGGCACGAGAAGGGAACGCCCACCACGAAAGGTAGGGCTTTCGCTGGGCCTGGTGGGGATCCCACTTTTCCTCCGGACCCAATAGGTCATCGAAGCGATTATTGCTCCTTTTGCATGAGTGTGGAGGTGCAAGGGGCTTGGCCTCGGCAGTGAGAACCTTAGTGCGGTGTGGGCCGAGGTGGAGATGCAGCCGAGCGAGGAGCTGAAGGAGAAGGTGATGCTGCGGTTGGGGAGTGCATCCTAGGTGATCCTCGTCTAGTCGAAGGAGGGAGGAGAGGGGTCTTACGTAGAGGCGTTGGCTTGCTCGGTTAGTGGTGATGCGGCGGGGAGAAGGGTTCCGACGAGCAGGGCTGTGTGGAGGCCGAGGGGCATCGGGAAGGGAGTTGCCTTGTGTGTCGAGTTGGTCGTGCCGAAGGGTGCACCTTTCGAGGCACATTTCTTGAGGATCGCAACAACGCGGGATGAACCAGGTTCCGAGGAGCAGGTGGGGTAGCACGAAGCATCAGGTGGAGATTCCAAGGGGCTGCACCAGGAGGAGGTTGCATCGGTCGTTGACAACACATTGAAGGCCCAGGTTTCTCAGGGGAGGAAGCGAGGAACGAGTGCGGCGCATTGAAGACTCTGAGGGATGCGGAGGGCCCGAGGCGGCGTAGGGGGTCTTTTGAGGCGGGCGTAAAGTCGGATTCGGGTTCGGATCCACACCCGAATCTAGTACCGGTTCGTGGCTCTTTCTTAAATGGCCTGCGGAGGGCCCTGTTGAAGATTGGGCGCAACACTTCGAGCCCTTGGGAGCAGGGGAAGCTGGAGAGCGATCGGGCGAAGGAGTTGGTCCTCAACGGGAGCAAGGGCATGGGTGGTTCAACCAAGCAACTCCATTGGAGGATCGAGAGGTTGTGGGCAGCGGCTAGGGGACCCACCAAAGCATGGGGACTGGAGGAGGCACCTGCAACGAAGAAGGATCCACTTCTGTGCAGAGGCGAGGGCAGGAGGTTGGTTCTTGACTCTTCATTACAGGCACGTTCCTCGCTGGAGAGTAGAGGTGGGTCGGGGCATGGGGACCCTCATCGGAGCGGTGAGAACAGCGAAGCGCTTGGGTGCCTGGGTGGGGCTCACCCGACGATGGTGGACCCTCTGTCTGGTGGAGGGGGTCAAGGGGCTACGAAGCGCGGGCTCGACGGTGGCAGCGACGCTCTTAACGTAGGAGGTCCTCGGCAAGTCCTGAAGGAGGGGGAGGACCTTCCTCGGTCGAGGGGGGTGCGGCAGGGAGGTTGTTGTGGTGAGGGCTGAGGGAGGGGGTCTGTCGGTGTTGGGGGAGGAGGTTGGGGACGGCGCGGATAGGGAGGGCAGCGGTGTGGGGAAGGAGGGCGTGGCCGTTGGGGTGGGGAATGGGAGTGGGAAGTTTGAGGTTCTGGGGGGAGGATGGGCTGACGCCTTTGAAGAAGGGGAGCTGGAACGGGTGGTGGAGGGGGTTGGTTTTGGTCGTGTGAGAGGGGGCGGTGCAGTTGGGACCCCATGGTGAAGGTCCTCACATATAACTTGAGGGGCCTCTGCGACCCTACCCGCAGGGGGATGTTGAGGTCATACCTATCCAGATGGAACCCATATGTGGCTTTTGTTCAGGAGATGAAGCTGCAGGAGTGCGACCAGAGAAGGTGGGGAGAGATTGGGGGAAACACGATGTGGGGTTTCTTGGCTCTTGATGTAGTAGGGAGGTCTGGTGGGGTGATTGTTGGCTAGAAGGAGGATCTGTTCTCGGTAGTGGGCTCAGAGGTGGGGATGGGTATGATCACGGTGCAGCTGAGGAGCGACGGGCTCATGCTGGCGTTCTCCTCGGTTTATGGGCCTACGGATGAGGCGGGGAGGAGCTCATTGTGGGAAAGTCTTCGCAAGGCGGCAAGGAGCTTTCAGGGGAGTCCGTGGCTCATTAGTGGGGACTTCAACGTCACACTGCAAGCAGAAGATAGGCCGAGGGGGTAGGGACAGGGGCTCGGAAGAGCTCGCTAGCCTCGTTGTAGAGTATGAGTGGCAGGACATACCCCCTACCTCTTGTGCTTTCACGTGAAGAGATTCAGGGGGCCGGATGTCAAGGCTAGACCGCTTCTTTTGCTCGGTGGAGCTGGCTGAGGTATTTTCGATGGCTGGGGCCCGTGTTATGGAGAGACCTTTCTCGGATCACACCCTGCTGATGTGGGAGTCTGGCGAAGGAACCCGGTGTGGCACATACTTCGAATTTGAGAGGGCATGGCTGTTGGAAGAGGGTTTCAGGAGCTTGGTGGAGAACAAATGGAAGGGCATGCATTTGGATGGGTCGGCGGCCGCGAAGCTAGAGTGGAAGCTCCTGGAACTGAAGCGATTTCTGAAGGAGTACAAGAAACAGCTAAAAGAGGAACGGACCAGGTTGCGAGACGAGGCGCTCGTGGAGATTCAGAGATTAGATGGAGTGGAAGACCTGGGACGGATGACGGGCTCGGAGAGGCAGGACAGGGTGGACTGCATGAAAGTCATCCAAGAGGAGGACAGGAAAGCCGAAGTGGAATGGAGAACCAGATCTAAGCAGAAGTGGGTCTAAGAGGGAGACTCAAACACCAGGTTTTTCCATTTGACAGCTTCAGCTAGACATCAGAGGAATTAGATTGAGAAATTACAGGTGGGCGAGACGGAGTTCTCGGTCAGGGAGTCTATGGGGAGAGCAGTGGCGGGTTACTTTAGGGCCTTTACGGGGTGTAGGAGAGGAGGGAGATGGAGGGGGCTGGGGGCTCCAATTATAGGGGCTGAGGAAGCGGAGCGATTGATAGTACCTTTCATGGAGGACGAAGCCTAGGATGCGGTTTGGGGTTGAATGCCGAGGGGTGTCTGGGGCCGGACGGTTTCCTGGTACTCTTCTTCAAAGAATTCTGGTCACTGTTGAAGGAAGAACTCCTGCAAGTCTTTGCAGAATTCAGGGAAGGCAACAAGGGTTTCGATAGATTGAACATGTTCTACATGTTCCTCCTGCCGAAGAGAAAGGGGGCGGAGACGGTTGAGGACTACAGACCGATAGCGTTGTCAAATGCGGCATACCTGATCATAGCAAAGATTCTGGCAAACATACTCAGGAAGGTGATTGGTTGGGTAGTATCGGAGGTGCAGACCGCTTTCATCCCAGGGAGGTACATTCTGGATGGCTATGTGATGGCAACGGAGATCCTAGTGCATTGGAGTAGTGGAAGAAAGGCTTTTCTGTGGAAGGTGGACTTTGCGAAAGCCTATGACTCGGTGGAGTGGTCTTCCTGTGGGCAGCCATGGCTAAGAGGGGCTTTCCACATATCTGGATTAGATGGATGAAACAATGCATCACTAGAGCATCTTTCTCGGTTCTCATTAACGGGAACCCGGTAGGAGGTCGGATTCAGCCAAGGAGAGGTGTAAGGCAGGGTTGTCCCCTGGCGCCTTTGCTCTTTGTGCTGGCAGCATATGCCCTGGCCAGGGCGACCAGCAGAGCACGCGCAGAGGGGATGCTACAGGGTTTCCCCTTGGAGGGAGGGGACGGTATCTCGGTCATGCAATACGCAGGTGATACCCTCTTCTTTGTTGAGGGGTCGGTGACAGAGGCGAGATGGTGTCGCATCATTCTAGAGATGTTCTGCGAAGCATCAAGTATGCGGATAAACTATTCTAAGTCCTCTTTTGTTCACTTTAACATGGAGGCTGGGGAGGCAGGGATATGCTCAGAAGCGCTGGGGACAGGAGAAGGGACCCTTCTGCTTTGGTACCTGGGGTTGTCCCTGACAAATAGGAAGATATCGACGCAGGATTGGACCTCGATGATGGAGAGGATTGAGGGTCGGCTTTCGAGATGGGCATCCAAGATGTTATCGAAAGGAGGGCGGCTGGTCCTTCTCAAGGTAGTCCTTTCAGCAATACCAACTTACTTCTCCTCGGTGATCAAAATGCCTCGGAAGGTTGAGGACAAGATTACTAGCTGTTTGAGGAATTTTTTCTGGACCAACTATGGGGCGGGGGAGAAGGGAGCGAGATTGGTGGCTTGGAACGAGGTTTGTCTGCCGTTCATGGAGGGGGGGTTGGGAGTTATGGAAGTGAGGAGGATGAATGATAGCCTTTTGACGAAGTGGATTGACAGGTTGCTGGGGGGGGAGGTCTCTCTGGTAGGAAGGATCCTGCGTTCTTGCTATGGCAGGCCGGTGAGTTGGGAGCTCCTCACCTCGCCTCCGAGAGGAGCTCTTCCTGAGGAGTTTGTCGTTGGTAGCGTCGAAGGTCCGATCTTTTTTCACCTCGATGCTAGGTTTAGGCGAGGATTTTAGATTCTGGACGAATGACTGGACGGTTACTAGGGTGTTGGAGTGTTGCCCTAGGCTTGCAGCATTGGCGGCTGACAGAGGAGCCCCGATGGCGGATGTGTGGAGTGGCGCATGGTGCTCGTCTTTTGTGGGCAATCTGTCAGATCAGAGATATGGTGAGATGCAGGTGCTCTTGCAAGATCTCTAGGGTTGGCAGCCTGAAGATGGAATGGACAGATTCGGGTGGGAGGAGGGAGATTTCTCGGTGCGGGATGTGTATAGAAGACTCGGCGGCCCGGCCACGATTGGGAACATCGACTTAGTCAGAGATTGCAGGCAACTCTAGGAGGCCTCCTGCCCATTGAAGGTCAGAATCTTCGCTTGGCTCCTCAGGAAAGGATGATTGGTGACCAGGACATGGAGAGCCCACTGAATGCTCGGTGCGGACAGGTCGTGCCCGCTTTGTAGCCAAGCGGAGGAGGATAGTGACCATCTTTTCTTCGCCTACCTGTTGGTGATGTGGACATGGGAGCAGATGGGGCACCGGTGGTGGGCGCTTGGTTCCCATGCGGAGTTCTAGCAGTCGTTCAGATGTGGTAGGGTCAACGGGGAGCGTCAGGTGTTCCGGTCGAGGAGAGAGCGGGCCAAGCCATTGGCGATTCTTTGGGTGCTTTGGCTGGGGGGGGAATGCAGTGGTTTTTAGGGGGCAGCACCCGTATATAGATAATTTTGTTGGGGCTGCGAAGGCTTTTGTGTTGAGTTGGAGTGCCGCTTAATGATATAAATTTTAGCATTTTCTCTTTATGAATTTTTGGGTGGGATCTAAAGGATCACCACCCTTTTTCCTTTCAAAAAAAAAAAAATCTATTGGCACCAAATAGAATCTGTGTTCCTTATGATTTGGGACTCTACTAGGTCCCTTAATATCCAAGTGGAGTAACTGGAAGACAATGTTTGAGCTTCGATGTTGGCTCCTTCGGAATGCACTCTTGTGGTGCTTTTCAAGTTAACACTTCACATTGGAAAGTGGTTGTGGGTGGAATTTGAGGTGGCATGCTTCGAAGCTTTTACAAAGGGAGATAACCAAATCAAATGTGCCATAGGTAGCTGGAGGCGCTTCCTGATGGGAGTGACACTTGCCCAGTATAAAGTGACTGTAGAAGGTGATAGAGAACCCCCCTCTTCATGACCACAACTAATAATACGTCCATTCAGAACGTCCTGGAATGTCAGGAAGACGACATCAAATACTACTTTGCAGTTCAACTCTTTCATGATCTGACTGACAGATAGTAGACTCAAAGGGAAAATCCAGGGCCAAAAGAACATTCTTTAGTTCCATGTGAGGAGCCATATGAACCTCCTTCTGACCAGTAAGAGGGAAATGCAACCCATCAGCTACCAGTATGGTCCTGCCTAAGTGGACCCCAGCCTAAGTGTGGAGAACTATCTCACATCACTACATATGTGTTGGGATGTGCTTGAATAATGAGCCAGTCTACTTCCTCTGCTTGAGACTGACTTGGAATTCCTACTTAAGATGTATCATGCTTACAGAGTTTTTGGACCGGTATCTTATACTCACTCCTGGGAATAATCATTGTATCATGTACCAATCCTGGTGCGATAAACGCACTGTGCTTAATAATAACCACTCTCTTCTTCTCAGACAAATATGTACCCTTCAGACTATCCCACATCTCCTTGGCAGTCTTGTGATACATGATCTGAGTAGCAACGTATTGGATAGTGGTGCTCACAATCCATGCTTTAACCATGGTGTTGTCCTTCCAGGTGGCGCACTTTTCGACCTTCTTAATGGACTTTGACTCAAGAAGTATGTGCTCTTTTTCATGGAACTTTGCAATCGGGCTAAAGAAGGGGTTTTTGAATTCCCTTGACTTCCTTCTCCTTAAGTGGAAGAATCAGCCACTTCTAAAGCCATATCCTTCTTGATTGGTGTCACACCACTGCAAATAGCAAAAGAAACTTCTTCTAATTATGCATATAGGTCACCTTCTATTTAGATTGAAGCCATTCAACGAAAGAAACTCCAAAATAGAGGCAAACGACACCTCTTTTGTTTAAATAGTGCCCCTACAGTGATAGAAACCACTGTGGTGGTGCTTCGATGACCGTTGCAACACTTAGGTTGGTCGCTAGTCGATGGCAAAGCGACGCAACGGTTCAAGCGACCCCCCCACCCCCCCCCCCCCCCAAAAAAAAAAAAAAAAAAAAAACCCTAGCAGCAATAGGAAGGGGTCTCGATGAAGCCCCTCTTCACACCCTACCTAGCAGCGATGCTAAGATAGGGAGTGTCATCGATGATGGCCTCATTAGAAAGGGGCCACTGGAGGGGTCCAACTAGCAGGCGAGGGGCTAGCAACCCCCTTATAGCGATCAACTGTGGCATCGGTGAGAAGATCTGATGAGAAGCTCTTACCGATGAAGTTTCAACAGAAGGGAAAAAAGAAAAAAAAGAGATCATTGTAGATAATCTCCCTTAGGGCATGAAACCCAAGACCAAGCAAATTTGATTGTTTTTGTTGTAGAGAAAGAAAGATGATGGGAATCAAGAAGGTATAGAACTCCGACCTAGGATCAGCGCTTTGATACTAAGAAGAGAAAAATGAGCAATCTATTTCAATATGAAACCCTAGGCCTCTATTTGTAAGGGAGAGGCAAAGGAAAAACTAGAAACGAACCCCTCAACAATATGAAATACTATAAACAAACCACAAAGAAACAAAACAAGAAAAAACCTGATAGAAAAAACTCTTAACATAATCCTCCTTTATCTAGGGGACCAGCAGTGAAAAGGCAAAAACTACAACAGAGGCAGAGTTTGACCACTGTGTACATTGTTTAAGACTATTTGGATTTTGGAGGTGTTGTAGGTTTTTTCTTCTCTTAATTAGCAATTAGTTTCCGCTAAACACCATCTGTTGGTGCATGCAATTTCTTCCCACTTGTGGGGTCCAGGCCCCCTCCTGCCCCGTTTCTGTCTCAGATTGCAAAAATCCCTGTTGTCAGAAGACACTGATTGACACATTCTCCTTGATCCATTTTTGTTTTTGTTTTGGTCTTACATGTCCTTCAGTTTCAAGGTGGCTAAATTAGAAATGGTTAATTATATCCTTTGCAATTTCATCCCCCCTCATGGGGGGGGGGGGGGGGGGGGGGGGCACTCATTCTTCTTTAATCCATTTTTGTTTTGGTTTTGGTCTTACATTTCCTTTAGTTCCAAGGTGGCTGAATTAGAAAAGGTGGATTAAAGTCTTAGAATTAGATGATTCTGTCCTCCCTTGTTAGATCTATATTAAGTTATTTGCCTTGTAATCCAGATTACTGCATTTTTTTTGTTATTGTGGCAATGATGTGATGTTGTGCTAACTTGAGGTATATCTATATGAATACAAAAGCTTCTCTTCTTGTGTATCAAAAATACATGCTTGATGTGTGATGCAGATGAACTTGAAACTCGGGACGTAAGAAACCAAAAGCACCATTTACTGTTGCCATATCATTACCATTCTCAGAATGAATTGTTCTCATTAGAGTCCTCATCAAAAGATCTTGATGCATATCCCAAGGAAGGTTCTTCTGAATGTTTGAAGAAAATTGCAGCTTCCAAGACACGCCAATGCATGGACAGATGCCGTCAGGGAACTGGTTATTTTCTTACTACTGGCTCTCCTGAATAGTCTTGTGAATATCCTTTTGTCTAGTCAGCGTTTTGTACTTACTAGTGAAAGTTTCATTTAGGTTCAATTTGGAAGGACTGTTCTGATGTTGATGAAGCTTTAAAAGAAGCATCAATCATGGACATGATGGACTATATGTGTGATGACGATCTTGCAAATGTGTCATTGCTGCATATTGATAGTTCAGAGAGTGGTTTGGCTACACCAGCATATCAATCAAGCAACAAAAGCTTTGGTAAAGCATGTGATGCTACATCGGATGATATTCTGGCTTTTGGTAGCAGCAATAGTACTGCTGATATTATTTGTGATGACGTAAACTTGTATCTTAGCTCAACCACTTGTTGCCAGGACCATGCTGCAGAATTGAAAAGCCCCTTCCTTCTTAAAAGATGTCGAAGGAAACTGGCTTTTCTATCTGGTGATGGTCTGGAAACTGATAACGGTACTCCAAAAAAAGTAAAGGAGAACCACTCACATAGTTGGGTATCAGGGAAAGGGTTTTCAAGCGACTCCAAGAATAAGCTTGTTGACACTATATGTTGCTTTGAGTCGCCAATGTCCACAATCAAGAGCATAAAAAGGAATATCCTGCTTTTTGACAAATACGGATCAGATGTGGATGCCACCGATGATTTTGGTTTCACAGAAGATGGATTTTTAAAAAATTATTCACAAGGTTCTGAATCTTATTTGGAAATGAGTCTTCTGTTCTCCAAGTGTGGTGACAACTCATTCTGTGAACACAAGAAAAGCATTCCATTGGCAAGTCCATTTGATGACTTTGATTCAGTTGGCTTGAGTTCTGGAGTAGACTCCATACAATTTGAATCAAGGGGTATAAAAAATAGGGAAAATGATCAGCACCCTCATGCTTCTCTGTTTATTAGGGATCATGGACCAAGCTTGGTACATAGAAGAAGCCATTCAGCTCCACCATTTGATAGAAGAAAGATGAAATGTTCATTACTATTTAATTGTTCAGGTAAATCATAGTGAAAGAGCATTGATTTTTCTGTTCTTGCATGATAATGCTGTCGCAGAAGGTTCAACTTTCTGTTAATTTGCTTGATAAGCTCTTGGGTTTGCTCAAGTAGCTATCTTTTTTTATGTTTTGTAGGTGCGGACAATCCACGTGAGAACTTCCTACAGCCTTATCCTTCAATGAGGAAACCTACTAAGCAGAATTCTGATAAATACACCCAGTATCCTCAAAGGTGAATGCTTCCTAACCTCTGTCTTTGAATGCTTACTGATCTCTGCTGCAGCATGTTATTACCTTGTGGAACGTTTCCCTGATTGTTTATCTGAATAGGAGCTGTGATGATGAGATGCCGTCAATATGCAAAAAGAACAACATTAGAAATCAACATTTTTGTCATTCTAATGCTGAATATGCTGATTTCCAGAATCCTATTGCTGATTGTGTTACGGGTAAATTCCAGTTATCAGACAAGTGCTTTCATCAGATTGGAAGATATTGAGTAGCATTGCTGATTTTGAACTGTTTTCACACTCTTGTCACAGATGAAATTGACCTACAAGATAGCATGGCTAAGTGGGGAGGTGCCAGTTTCGGGCTTCCAATGAACAAGGTTGAAGCATTCCTGTTATACTGAATGCAAGAGTTATTGCTTTCATATTTTCCTTTATTGGCATCAATTGACATTTGCTACTTTTGTATCTCAGCAAGTTGACAAGGGACAGAAATTCTCCTGCAGCAGTGATGACATACTCAACATTTCTT
This sequence comes from Thalassia testudinum, assembly GCA_037157565.1. Taxonomy (NCBI): domain Eukaryota; kingdom Viridiplantae; phylum Streptophyta; class Magnoliopsida; order Alismatales; family Hydrocharitaceae; genus Thalassia; species Thalassia testudinum. The sequence continues at coordinate 2,507,628 of JAZHRO010000038.1, forward strand.
CCGGTTTTCTTAGTCTTGCTGGTAGCTTTTTGCAACCTGAATCTATCAGCAGGGATTCTTTTCAGGATGCGAAGGTTCTGCTGCAGCTGGATAAGAAGTTTATTCCCATTGTGGCTGATGGAATCCTTGCTGTTGTAGAACAAGTTAGTATCTCTTTTAAGCATTTTTTTTCTTTTTTGTTCAATGGAGTATTTGTTTGCTATTTGTTTTATAAATACATCTTGAAAAGATAATAATATATTTCATTGCTCGGTTGGAGAAGTTTGTTCTTGTTTATTTGGAGCTAGTTTGTGCATGACCTGCAGATAGGACAGGATGGTGGTTAAGAAGTCCTATGGCTGACCCAGCCTAACGTGGGAAAACAATGTTTTGTCATTTTGGCATAAGAAGGCTGGAACTGATAAACATTACAAATTTATGGTACCCAGTGTGTACTTATGAATACTGGAGCATTATTATTTACAAACATTCATTTTTGGGTGATTTGTTCTCCATAGGTAAAAGGGGTGATTTATTTGTACATATTAGTCCCTGCCTAGAGTTAAACAATTTCATCGATATCAAGTTCAACATCATTATAGGATCGGGTCTTGAAATCAATCCAAGTCCAAGGGGACCAACATGCACAGAGTGAAGGTGGTGAGGCCCTCCTTTGCCAGTGTAGCACTACTTTTGGGTTTATCACTGTTCAACTCTTTGATCTATGCCCCCAGCTAACAGTTGCATATGGTCAAATATTGATGTAATCAGGGGGTATTACCATTTCCTTATCTATTTTGTAAGTAATATACACACATACACATGCATACATATGGAAATCATTTAAGCAAGAAAAATGAAGAAAAGCTTGTAATCGTGGCATTATTTCTGGTGTCGAGTTGAGGACTAATGGATCTTTGCTCATACCAATTCTTCAATATGCAGACAATATCACTTTCTTCATTGAAGGTGGGGTGACAGAGGCTGAAAATGTAGCATCAGTTGTCAGAATCTTTGTAGATATTTCCAGGTTGAAGAGAAATGGAAGGAAATCCGCCTTTGTGCCTTTACATATGATGGAGCAAGATGTGGTGAATACATCATATAATTTAGAATCCCCAGTGATGCAGCTACCTATTACTTATTTGGGCCTCCCTCTGAAGGGGAGACGCCTAAAGTCTGAAGATTGGAATCCTTTGATGGAAAAGATTGCTAGAAGGTTGAATTCATGGAGTGGAAAATTACTTTCACCGGATGGACGCTTGGTTTTTCTCAAGTCCATCCTTTCAGCTATCCCAATTTTCTTTCTTTCAAGCTTCAAACCACCAAAATAGGTTCTAAATAAATGGGAGATCATGCAGAAAAAATTCTTTTGGAAGGGGCCAAGGATCATGAAGGGTGTTTCCTACAATTGGTACCTTGGAAGGAACTTTGCAAGCCTAAAAACACAGGTGGATTGGGGATGCGATCACTCAAGGAATTGCTAAGAAATAAATATATAATAATGAATGATAATATTAAAATATAATCAATCAAGAACACTTGGTTTACATGAAAATCCCACTCACGAAGAGTGGGGAGAAAATTATGGGAGAAGTACCCCTGTAGGTGTGGTATCTCTGTATTCTTCTCAAGGATAAATTGGGGGATACATGGGCCTTTTATAGGCAACCCAACATATACACAAATCCACATTGCACAATTTAGGACTAAATAGTGCACAACTCTTCATCTCTTAACCCTCCCCCTCAAGCTGGAGCGTGAAATGCTCAACTTGTACAAAAGAAATCCTCACCTACAAAGCAAAAAACACAACACTCATAGAAACTTCAACTGATGTTGCCGGCTCATCGGCTTCCCTATATCCTTGTTCTTACTTGTAGGCAGGTGTAGGTTGGAGTCTGCAGATGAATCACATAAGTTGGCTCAGGTGCATGTGCCTCCCATTTTGAAGACTCTACAGAGGGTCTCTTATGGAAACCAAGAGATTGGGCCTCTCCCACACGAAAACTCAAAGAGAGGTCTTTCCTTTAGAGACCTAGAGAGTGCCCTCTTTTGTATGGGAATCCTTTGTTCTTCTCATATAGGGACCAAAAGAAAAAAGAGTTTTTCTCATGTGGGATCCTCATGGAAAAGAGTCTTGTATCGAGTACATAAAGAGGCTCGTACATACTCATATGGGACAAAAAACAAGATAAAGAAGAAATCAAAGAGGAGCTTTGCCTCTCTTCTCATCGTCATTTTTTTCCATACTCATAAAGGGAAATTAGGGGTAAAAAATGGAAATGTACCAAAATATCTCAGTTAAGGGTTCAAAGGAAAAAAAGGGATGGTGTTGTGTTGTGCTTTCCTTCATCATTGCCTTGTTCATAGATTTCGTCGTTCATCTTTGGCTTCATCGTCGCTTACGCGGCTCCCTTGTCATTGCCACGATTGCTATCGAGTGTTGCCATCAACGGTAATGATCTCGCACCTCGATTTGACCTGATCTGATCTCGCGATCGCTTCTCCTTCGATTTCGACCACATGTGGAGCCTCCATCTCCTTTGTTTCTGTTGTTGCCGCCTCAATCAACCTCTTTAGTGCTTTTCTTCTTTGCAATCTTTCGCAAGAGATTGTTGCAATCGACACCATCGCCTCACCTTCTTCCCCTAGCATGTGAGCACGTGATCTCCACCTTCTTCATCTGATGATGCTCCACCGTGCGTTGATGATGCATTGCTTTGGTGGGCGATGCTCCACCATGGAGAGGCAGCATCAGGGCACTTCTCTGGAGGCGATGCTCCACTGTGGAGGCACACCTTTCCTCCTTTACTCTCTCTCTCTCACCGTTAACACCTTGCCACCACTACAGGGGATTCTCAGCACTGCCAGTGCAAGGGGGGCCTTTGCAGCCTGCTATTGCATACTCATGAGGCCCTCGCCATTGTTGTTGCTTCTCTTTATATATTGCTCAAAGAGATTAAAGTTCCAACCCTCTTTCTCCAAATCAAAGGTACATAATAGAGGCAGAACCCTAATAACAAAAATAATTGACTAAGAAAAACCTAAGAATGACTTGCTTTGATACCATATTAAAAAATAAATATAAGTGGAATATAGCGAACGATAATATCAAATAATAATCAATTAACTCATGAAGAGTGGAGAGAAAATCACAGGAGAAGTGACCCTATGGGCGTGGTATCTCTGTATTCTTCTCAAAGATAAACTAGGGGATACATGGGCCTTTTATAGGAAACCCAACACACACACAAACCCACATTACACAATGTGGGAATAAATAGCCCACAACTCTTCATCTCTTAACAAAATTTAATGAAGCTCTTCTATTGAAATGTGTGGTGAAGCTCTTTGGTAGTAGCGATGGCCTTTCGAATAGAATTATGGCAGATTCTTATGGATCTAGTCTGAAGATTCTGGATAGAGCAGTCCTGGGGATTCCTCCTTTTGGTGGTCTTTGATTCCTATACTTCGCTTGACTGCATCCTTGTTTACCCCGGCTCTTGGTAGAGGGAATTGCTTTAGCTTTTGAAATGAGGATTGGTCAGGTAACAGGGTGTTTTCGGACTGTTTTCTGCGTCTTTTTCTGCTGATGGACAATAAGGATGCTAAGGTGGCTGATATGTGGGATTCTCAATCAAATGCTTGGACTTTGGTGTTCCATTCAGGCCTACCCGAGGCTCGAACTGAGGAATTTCAGAATCTGCTTCACTAATTGCAGGTCTATATCTGAACTCCTGCATGCCAGATAGATTGATGTGGATAGATGGATCTTACATGTTGACAAAAGCCTACAATGCCATTGCTGGTTTTGACCCCATTGACATGGATTTTAATATGGTTTGTACCCGGATCTGGAAGTTAGGAATTCCATTAAAGATCAAAATTTTCCTATGGCTGCTGCGTAGGGGAAAGATGGTCACTAAATCTATCAGGAAATTATGGTGCAATGATTCGGATGTGAGGTGTCCCCTATGCAAGGGTGAAGAGGAGACTATTTCACACTTGTTTTGGTCTTGCCCCTTTTCTCTGGATGGTTGGAATGACTCCGGTCTGCAGGGAGCTTCTTGCATCGATTTCTCCTTGGCTGATGGTTTTTGGTCCTCTTTATAAGGACAATGCATGCTGATATGAGCGTTGGATCAAGGCAACTTCCATTTTGTGGTGTATTTGGTAACAAAGAAATGGGGTTGTGTTTAGAGGGGAGTGGGCTTGGAGTGAAAATTTTGTGAGAGGCTCATATATTGTTTGAGTTTTGGCTCTAAAATTTTGTAAGTCTATTCTTTTTTCATTAATACAATCACGTGGTTGATTACTGGTAATCATCCTTTTTTTTAGTAGTAAAAGGGTAGTTATCCGATTGATAACCACCCAAATTCATTCCATCAAAACATCAAACAACCACCAATTACAAATCGGACTCCCAGAAGACCACCTGGGAGGAGATGGACGAGATAATATTCTCCACACAAGACCTCTCCCCCCTAAACATCACCCCATTCCTCCCCAACCACACACCCCACAACAAAGCCAACACCCTGGCTCTATCTCTTTTGGACTGAAAGGTAGTTACTCCAGGCGTGGTGCTGCCTCCCTGGAATGACGACCAGAAGCTGGATACGTCCCGGTGGTCTATCCAGGCTAAGTCCAATCTCTGCCAAATACATGAAACAAAAGGACACTGGAAGAAAAGATGCTGTAAATCCTCATCTGCCTCTCCGCAAAAGGAGCACTTCACATCGTCCATCTGTGCCCATGTCGCCCTCAACACCTTTGTCACAATCCTTCCTCTCCGAAGGAGCCAAGAGAATACCTTAATTTTCAGTGGACATTTCTCCTGCCAAAGCAACCTGCAATCTCTGGAAAGGTCTGTATCCATGGAATGTGTAGTGCCACCCAGCTCTCCAAACACCTTCTCCACGGCAAACTCCCCGTCGGACCAAGAAAAAGCATCTCTCCCCTCCTCAGGTGCCCAGCCCTCTAGTTCCTGAAGCAGTTGCTGGAACTCTGCAGCTCTCTGGTTGAAGAGACCTCCCCAAAAGGTTGGGCACCACACCCCATCCCAGCAGTCACCAACCGTGGATGTCGGAGCCCTGGCCCTCCCAAAGAGGCGAGGAAACTTGTCACTGAGGCTGCTGCCCTGCCCCTGCCAGTCATCAAGCCAAAACCTGAAAGTATCCCCCGTACGGAGCTCTAACGAGAAGAAGGATCGCACTCTCGGTACCAGTGTCGCCAAACCTCTGAGGAAGTGGGACGCCCCCTGGAGGGGGGGCCTCCAGCGGTTCCTAGGAGAGAAAAGAGCCATAACAGTGCCTCATGACATCACTAAAGAGACACCGCTCTTGCCCCACCAACCTGGTGATCCATTTCGTGAGGAAACTCAAGTTGACCCTCCCTACATCTCTAACACCCAGCCCTCCCTCCTGCAGCGGTCGGCACACCTCCTCCCAAGCCACCAACCTCGGCCCTTTTCCGGCAGTTCCCACGTTGGACCAAAAGAAGTCTCTCATCAGCCCTGAGAGCTTCTTCTCCACCTGACACGGCTCCTTGAACACGAAAAGGAAAAAAATCAGAATGGAGGATAGCACCGCCTTCACCAAGGTCAACCTCCCTCCCCTCGACAAAAGCTTGGAGGACGAGCCCGCCAACCTCCTCTCCATCTTTGCCAGAAGCGGGATGCAGTCCTGCACCCTAAGACGTCGGTCAAAAAGCGGTAGCCCCAAGTACACCAAAGGTAGCGTACCCACTCCAGTCCAAAGGGCACCCACCACTTCCACTACTTCCTCAGCTGTCATGTTCAGCTGGATGAAGTTGGATTTCAGATAGTTGATTTGTAGTCCCGAGGCCTTTCCAAAGAGCTCTAACAGTATCCTCAACCTCCTCGCCGCCAAAATCGACCCCTCCACCGTAAATAAAGTATCATTCGCATACTGCAACAAAGGGACCCCCCCTCCGGCACCACCCCCAAAGCCACTAATCAGTTCCCTCGCACAAGACCTGTGGGTCGCTCTCACTAGAGCATCCGCCGCCAGCACAAAAAGCATCAGGGCGAGTGGGCAACCCTTCCTAACCCCCCTCCTAGGCTGCACCCACCCACCTGCAGGGTTCCCGTTGACCAACACAAAGAAAGAAGTCGTAGTCACACACCCCTTCATCCAGTCAATCCAGACCTGGGGGAAGCCTCTTCTCACGAGAGACATCCAAAGGAAGTCCCATTGCACCGAGTCATAGGCCTTACTGAAATCAGCCTTCCAAAGGAAGGCCTTCCTCCCCTCCCTCTTCCACGTCGCAAGGGCCTCCATGGCAACCACGAAACTGTCTAAGATTCTCCTCGGGATGAAGGCTGTCTGCACCGGTGAGATGAGATCTCCCAAGATGGGGCGAAGTCTGTTGGCCAGGACCTTAGCAACAATAAGGTTGATGGCGTTTGAGAGGGCAATGGGACAGTAGTCCTCAATTGCCTCTGCACCTTCCTTCTTGGGCAACAGAAAGAGATAGAATCTATTCAACTTGTCGAACCCCCTATTACCTTCTGCAGATTCCTCCATCATCTGTATCACCTCTTGCTTAGTCAAAGCCCAAAACTCCTTAAAGAAAGCAACGAGGAAGCCATCTGTTACGGGGCATCCCTTCTCATTAAGGCCCCATACCACATCCCTCACCTCACCCTCCATGAAAGTAGAGGTGAGGCCCAAAGCTTGGTCCGTCGTAATGCTCGGCACATCCACGCCCTGCCACCTCTAGCTCCCTCTGCTCCGCTTCCCTATGAATTCCCTGAAATAGGCCGCCGCAGCTCGACCAACTTCCTCCCTGCTAGAGAAGGACTCCTCGCCCGCCTGCAAGCTCTCAATCCAGTTCCTCCTCCTCGCTAAGGCCACCTGGTGAAAGAATCTAGTGCTGGAGTCACCCTCACACAACCATTTCTGTCTTGATCGCGTCTTCCAATCTACCTTTGCTTTCCTATCTTCCTCCTGTGCCACCCGAGTTAGCTCGACCTTGCGGAGTCTGTCGCCCTCAGAAGCAGACTCGAGGTCCTCACACCTGTCTATCTTGGCGATCTCCGCTAGAGCCTCTATCTTCCTGGAGTGCCTAGACTCCCTGGTCTCTCTCCTATACACCCTCAAAATGTCCCTCAAGCCAGCTAACTTCTTCTCCAGATGAATCATGGCCGATCCCTCTACCTCCATCGTGCTCCACTTCTCCTCCACCAAGCCTCTAAATCTATCCTCCAACAGCTAGGACCTGTCGAACTTGAAGTAGGTGCCAAAGCATGATCCCTCATTTGCTTTCCACATAATCGGCGTGTGGTCAGAGAAGGACCTCTCCATCGGGATCACACTCACCAACGGGTACGCCTCTGCCAGCTCAACACTGGATAAGAATCTGTCAATCTTGGACTTCTAACTGCTAGCATTCCTTCACGTGTAGGAGCAGGAGGTAGGGACCATGTCAAAGAGGCCATGTAACACTACAAACTCCACAAAGCTCTCTGAACTAGGGTCTTGCCTGCCATGCCCTCTTGGTCTGTCATCAACCTGCAATGTAACATTAAAGTCACCGCCAACCAGCCATGGCCTCCCCTGGTTCCCCGTTGCCATCGTCCTGAGCTCCTCCCACATCATCTCCCTCTCCTGTGCATTGGATGAGCCATAAACACCCATGATGACTGCCTGCATCGAAAGGTAATCATCCTTTTTACCTTCAAAAAAGAGACAAAAAAAAGGAACAATGGTGCTATGGTACAGATCTTTATCCCCCACCCCACACACACATGCATGCATGCACGCACATATACAAATGGTACATGAAATGGATATTCATAATTTGTTCAAAGGGATATGTGCTTGTCATATATGAATAACCAGCAGATAGCATACATCTCATAAGATGTTCAGAAGTTGGAATATCACACAAAATGAATGCAGAGGAGTATAGGTGTTTTTAAGTGACAAAAAGATTCCTTGCAAGTCAACGGTAAGTGGTCAGGCAACATTGGGACTTGCTATTCGATGTAGTTCTTTTGTCATCGTTGGCTTGCTCAAAGTACATTTCAACTAGAAATGATGATATTGAGGTGAATGTATGGAGAAGAAGGGATTGAATCTGAAATGAGGTTATGAGAGAGAACATGGGTATTGCATTAAGAAAGGATAGAATGAGAGACTTTTTTTAAGGTGGTCCAAATATTTGAAAAGAAGGCCTTTTTGATGCATCAATTCAAAGGTGGTGCAGGAAGTTGGGTCTTGAACTTGACAAGAGGGATTGAGGAAGATTGATGAAGTGTTTATAGGAAAATATATGGTTGTTTGTTAAGTCCTAGAATACCATGGGACATATGTGAATAGAAGAATGATGACAAAGTGAGGTTGTGAAGGTTTGCCATTAGTCCATGCCTTTGGTCGTTAATGTGGATTCTACAGTCCATCTATCAAGCCTAATGAACTAAGCCTGGTGCTATTAGCCCAAGCCATCTCAGGTTCAACTTAGACTCGATAAATTTCGGCAGGTCTAGTTTAGACTTGGCCCATTTAGGCTTGAGCCTGTTATCGAGCCCAATGATTTCAAATTTTCAAGGCTCATGCTTAGACTTAATAAATAAAGTATAGATGCTTGGTGAATAGTGTATACTTGAGAAAAAAATTAAAAAAAATAGAAAGATCACTAAGTAAAATCGATATAATCTTAAGATGTATATAGCGTCACACATTTGTCACATTACGCTCAATAAAAATAACATTGCACATTACTCGATAAGCATAACCTGATCACAAGTCACAGCTAGAGCACTTCCTTTGACAATCTTTCAGGAGAAGAAAATTCATCATGACATGAGAATACAAGGAAAATAGGGGCAACTTCACAAATCAAAATCTTGATACTAAAAAAAAGGGAGTATAGCACCACACCATAGGGTAGAGTGTAGTGGTGGGACAAGGGCATCGAGGGGTAGGGAGGGTAGGGACCACAGGGTGGGGGTAAAATGGTTGGGTTTTAGGAAAATTATAAGTATGTCCTTTTGCTCCCCTTTACTACATATAATATATATTTTTAAATATAGATGTACATGCATATATGCATACATATATGCATCTTATTGAGTTTGAGCCCTTATTGAGCCGATCTTGAGCCAAGACTAACAAGCTTGGGCCCTTTTGGCAGCCTCACTTCTACCAAGTTGGATATGCTTCATGTTTCAAACCTTTCCTTGTAACTTTGTCACATGATAGCCTCATCAGAGATGCTAATATAAAAAAATCTATGATTTTTTACTTTTAAAAAAAACAAAAAATCTAGGCTTTTCATCTGGACATCTTTGTCTCTCCATGTCAATGATGTTGTTGCCTTCAGCTCCAACCTCATCTTTCTACCTTCATCTGCATATGGGAAAAATTTTCTTTGAGAAGGGAGAGTATACTAACATAGGCCCAGATGCTTTTTCTTTTCTCATATAATCCTCCCAATGCAGAAGAATACACCCTTTTTTAATTATGTTTCTTGCCTCATCTCTGCACCAATTTCCTTGCACATCCTTTAGTTAAAGAATGCATCTCTTGCTTTTCTATTTATGTTTTTTCCCCAGTGTCATCATTGAATTTAGAGTTCAATGCCCCCCCATTAATATATAAAAGAAAAACTAAAATAACAAATCAAGAACAGAGATTATATAATCAAGTCACCTTCCGATGTTTGGTTGTTGGAGAAATTGGTGATGGATCCCTATTCTTCTGTCTTAATGCAGCTAGACATCAAATGCTAGATGAATTACTTCATCTTAGATATATTTGGAAAAGTGAAAATGTTATATGAGTAATTATTGTCTTTACTAGAAAGAGAATGAGTGGTGAAAAGTAGCAGAGAGGTTGAGAAAAGTAGAGAGGGTGGAGAAGAGGATGGGTGGATGGTGGTCTAAGGGAGACAATGAAACTAGCAGAGTTGACAATGACGCGATGGCAAGGGGTCTCTGATGGGAAGAGATCGTCAGGTTCATTGCTTTTCTTGCAGGGAGGTTGGGCATTTTGTGGCATCCTGTCGTAATCCTGTGAAGTGGGAAGTGCCTGCGGTGTAGTGGGATGGGTTGCCATTTCCCTACGTGTTTGGCGAGGGTTGATTGTGCTACAACCTCAATTCCCATGATAGAAGTGGTGGTGCTGTGGTCGTCTGCAATTGAAGCGAATACAAGCCTGCTAGCTGGGTGTTTGGTGGGCGATACTATTAGTGGCAATGTTAGGTTGGAAGATTTGAAAAATCATCTTGATGGTTTTCTGGGAGGATCTTTGCCCTATTATGTCACTTTGGTTGAAGGTGGGAAGTTTTTATTGTGGGGATTGATTGATGGTCATTGACTGAGGCTTCTCTTTTTGGACTTTTGATGTCGAGGAGGTGTCATGCAATGGAGACTTGCCTTGGACTGTCATGGTGCTTTACCTAATAGGTTACCGGTGAGGCCTTGTTTGGTTAAGACTCTTTGGGATTCGATTAAAGTTGCGGTGCATTGAAGTTGTGGGAGGAGGTGGTATCCTTGTTTGAGTGTGATGACCTAACCCTCTAGAAGGGGGATCTACAATGGGTTGTCATGCAGCTACAGTTGACGGCAGTCAGAGTATTCCGGAGCAGGTGCTACTTTGTTGGTGAGGATGCCATCTGTTGGTTTTGGTGTCACCTTTGCTGCTTTGTGGTCAGTGTTGCCTGCCAATGATTCTACTGGCTGGTGTTGGAGAGGTTGATCATTCCGACGGAGGTAGCGGTTGCGTCACGGACTGAAGTGGTCATGGGTCTGACAATTTCTTCTCTGAGATGGCCATTGCATCTTTCATGCGTGGTGGTTGTCGACAAACTACATGGTGGTTCTGGAGATCCCTCATGCGCCCCCTCACATGAGTTGGGTCCTTATAAGGCTTCGAGCACGTGCTTGGCACATGACTTTTTAACTCCGGATGGTCCATCAGTTTACCCAGTTTCAATCCGATTGCCCGGTCTATTTTCTTCGTCTTTTCAATCCGTAGTTCATTTCGGTTCTCTTCCACTAAAGGGTTCTTCTGAGAATGCCACCATAGAGACTTATTGTGCTTCGTCGCCAGTTATGGGGGAAGAGACCTTCACCAGGATGCTGTGGAGGGTGACCTCTGCTTGTACGACTTCAGAGCTGGTTGGAGAGCATCCTTCGGTGGATGTGATTTCAACTCTATGACCCATGCTTGTGCGGTACTCAGCAAAGGAGATGGCCTCAATGGGCCACTATTGCTGCACATTCTACAGTTGATGTGATGGCTTCTGTGGTCCAGGGGTCACCTGCTTGGATGGGGGGGGGGGGGGGGGGGGGGGGGGGGGTGGTGGTGGTGTGGGAAGCCTTTCTATCAATGAAGGTACTTAGTTAGAACATTAGAGACCTGCAGGCTCCTTCACGACAACAGGCTCTTGGTAAATATGTTGCTGAGTGGAGGCCATCTGTAATTTTTTTACAAGAAACAAAATTGGAGAATTGTTGCTCTCAAATTTGGAGTCTAGTTGAGGGCACCTGATGGCGAGAGTTCGGTCAGCTTTAGTCAGTTCGTTTTTCTAGTGGTCAGATATTGGCTTGGGACTTGGATTTCTTTTCTCTAGAAGACTCCATTATTGGTTCTTATGTTCTTTCTGTGGTGCTACAACAGAGATCAGATGGTGTTAAATTTCTCCTGAGCTCTGTTTATGGACTGAATAATTATGTCAATTGTTTAGTGCTAGCGGATGATCTCCAAAATGTCCAGGCTTCTTGGGCTGATTTACCTTGGCTTGTGGGGGGTGATTTTAATGCTACTCTCCACTTATCTGATGGTTGTTGTGGTGCGGTAGAGTTCAGTGATTGTATTTCAGATCTAGAGCTTGATGTCTCTTTTGTCTCCAAGTGCATATTTACTTGGCACAGTTTGTCTGTGGGTGACCTCTTTCTAGTTTTTGAAGTTATTTCCTTTATGTGATGTTGTTCCTTTGCACTGGCCCTTATCTGACCACACTCCTATTTGTTGTAGATCAAGTGATGATGTAAGGTGTGGTTCTTACTTCAAATTTGAGAAGACCTGGTTGTTGGAGCCAGGTTTTAAAGATCTTGTGTGTGTGTATTGGAGGGCTATTCCACCTATGGATTTGGTGGCCCATATAATGGCTTACAGGCTTTCTTCTCTTCTTTATTTCTATGCAACTATAGAAGGTAGCTTAAAGTGGATCAGACAAAGAGGAAGTCTGAGGCTCTTGAAGCTATTTCGTGCCCAGACAGGGTATAAGATATAAGAACTTTATCTCATGCTGAGGTAGAGGAGAGGGTGAGGCATCGGCTTGTGGTTGTGAAGAGGATAAGGATGAGATGGCATGGGAAGCATGCTTTAAATAGAAATGGGCATGAGAATGGGATGCCAATACCAAGTATTTTCATGCTTGTGGAAATGGGGGGCAAAGGAGGAACCATATCAATCGTCTGATGGTAGGTGAAGAGTTACATTCTAGAGATCAGATTGATGATCATCTTGCCGCTTACTTCAGAAACTTCTATTATAAGCTACGGGTTGGTTTATGGAGGTGGAAGTGTAGGGATATTGCTGTCCTATCCTATGAAGTATGAACAACAAAATCTTTTGGTTGCTCCTGTTTCTGAGGTGGAGGATCATGCTACTATGTCGGGCCTGGATTCTGATGGCTCCCCTTGTCTAGATGGTTTCCCAATTTTCTTCTTTATTGAATTTTGGGATGTTCTGAAGGAGGCATGCTTGCTGTTTCAAGGGAGTTTATGCTTGGGAATTTGGGTTTAGATTGCTTGAACAAGTTCTTTCGCCTCTTACTGCCTAAGAAGGAAATTGTGGAGATGGTTGATGATTTGCATCCCGTTGCATTGTCTACTATTTACTTGATTGTGGCCAAAGTTCTAGCGAATTGTTTACGACTGGTGATGGACTCTTTGATTTGACCTTGGTAGGCAACTTTTGTTAAGGGATGTAGTCTTTCTGACTGTTTTGTTATGGCTGTTGAGATATTGGCTGACTGGAAGAGGAGGGGAATTACGAGATTCCTATGGAAAGTCGATTTTGTCAAAGCTTATGATTCTGTTGACTGGTGCTTTCTTTGGCTATCACAGGTTCATAGAGGCTTTCCTGAGTAGTAGATCCAGTGGATAGAGCGATGTATCACAACTACCTCTCTCTCCATTTTGCTCAATGGCTCTAGTTGGAGGTTGGGTTCAATCGAGGAGGGGTGTCCTCTTTCACCTTTGTTTGTTTTCGCAGTGGATGCTTTCACATTGTCTTCTTTTGTTGCTTGTTTTGCTAGCCTCTTGTCTAGTTTTTCTGGTGGTGGAGCAAATATTCCTTTACACAATGTGTTGATGATATCATCATGGGGGCTGGGGGCATGCCGACCTTGTTAGAGGTTTTTAGAGAGGCTAAGGTCTATCTATCTATTATCATAACTTCTTGCATTACTTTTGGTGTGGAAGATTCTAAGGCTGAAGCTATTTCTGACCAGCTCTCCATACCCGTATATCCTTGCCTATTTGCTACCTTGGTTTGCCTTTGTCAACTGGAGCTCATTGTGTGTTGGATTTTTTTTTTTTTTTTTGAGTGAAAAGAGGAAGATTACCTGAGCATGGTAATCATCTCATAAATATATTAAATTAAAAGAGGAACAGACTTACAAGTTTTGGAGCCAAAAGTCAGAAAAATAAGAAAGCCTCTCTTACTATATTCTCCACCCAACATCTATCATTATTAAAAACTTTATCGTTCCTCTGCAACCAAATAACCCAAAGAAAAGCAAAGACTTTGCACTAGCTAGCCATGTCCAAGTGCAGATAATTTCGAAACGTCTCCCAGAAGGAATCAAAATCAGTATAGTTGGCCATATGTACTGTGCAATGATCCCAAACCTCTCTAGAGAAATCATATTCGAAGAAAAGATGATGAATATCCTCTTCTTACTAACCACACAAAGGACATGTGGTATCCTCATATGTGCATCATTCAGTCCGATACACTTTGGTTGTCAATCTTTTTCTCCTAAAAGATCACAAGAATAACTTGACTTTGAGAGGAATCTTACAACTCCATAGCAACTTGGAATCCTTCTCCACATGCGTTTGATGTCCACCATTTGTAATGAGGAGATTGTACGCATTCTTGACGATATATTTGCCATGTTTCCACTGCAACATATCCGATCCAACAGTAGGAGAGAACTCCCCCAATGCAGACAGCAGCTGCTAAAATTTAGTAAATGTGGGATCAGAAAATACTTCTGGAAGCTTGATGTCCCAAACAGTATGTTCTCTATCCCACAAATCAGCCACAATTGATTCCTTATGCTGAATATGCTGGAATAACCTCTGATACAGTTTTGAAAACTTGTAATTGGATGAAGAGTTAATCTCATTAGAAACCATAGGCCCTCTTTAAGTAGAGAGAGACCGTAGAGTCAAAAGTACATAAATATTCCTAAGGGACAAAGACTATCATAGCCTTTACAATAAGAGGAAAAATAAAAAGTTAAGATGTATTAACACTCCCACTCAAGCTAGAGCGTAAATATCTATCATGCTTAGCTTAGACATACAAGAATCAAATGAAGATCTAGCCAAGGATTTGGTGAAAATATCAGCAGTCTGCTGCTCAGATGCAACCGAAGTGATTTATAGCAGCCCCTTCTGAATAATGTCCCTGGTATAGTAATAGTCAATTTCAACATGCTTCGTCCTCTCGTGAAATGCTGAATTTTTAGCAATGAAGGTGGTTGCTCTATTATCACACCTCATCTCCATGGGACTAGAAAACTGCACCTGTAGATCAACAAGCAAGGATTTGATCCACATCATCTCAATAGTTGTCTAAGCCAGACCTCTGTACTCAGACTCAGCACTGGACCTCGCAACTGTACCATGTTTCTTACTCCTCCATGTGATCAAATTCCCTGCTAAGAAGGTGCAGAACCCAGTAATGGATTTGCAATGCACGTGACATCCAGCATAGTCTACATCTGAGTATCCAACTAATGTTATTGAAGATCCCTTGGAGAAGAAAAGACCCTTCCCAGGAGCCTTCTTGGCATATCTAAGTACCATCAATGCCGCATCCCAATGTTGACATGTTGGCTTGGCCATGAACTGACTCAGTCTTCCAACTGCGAAGGAGATATCTAGCCTCATGATAGTGAAATACAATAGCTTGCCTACAAGTTGTCTATATTGTCTACTGTTCACCACTTGTGTATCTTCATCATAGAGTAGCATCTTGGGGTCCATAGGAATATTGGCCTCCTTGACCCCAAGCATACAAACCTCTTGCAGGATATCTAAAGCATACTTCCTCTGAGACAAGACCACACCTTTCTTGCTACGAGCAACTTCAATACCAAGGAAATACCGTAGAGCCCCTAAGTCCTTATGACAAACTACTCTGCAAGAATGCGTTTAACTTTAGTAATGCCCTGCTCATCATCTCCTGTGATAATCAAATCATCAACATAAACAAGTACCTCAGTACCTCGTGTAGTCCTCCTGACAAAGAGTGAAAATCAATTGTCGATCTCCTGAATCCAGCTACCTCAACAACCTGTGACAACCTCTGAAATTAGGCTCAGGGACTCTATTTGAGGCCATATATAGCCTTCCGTAATCGGCATACACACTCCCCCTGACTCTCAAAACCAGTGGCTACTGCATATGGACTTCCTCTTGGAGATCACTATAAAGGAAGGCATTCTTGACATCTAGTTGATGCAAAGGACAATCTAACCGAACTGCCACTGCAACCAATACCTGGACCGTGGGAAGCCTGGCAACTGGTGAGTTAGTGTCAAAGAAGTCCACACCATAAGTCTAGGTGAACCCCTTTGCCACAAGGCGGGCTTTGTACCTAGCAACACCACCATTAGGATTGAACTTTACAGTAAATACCCACCAACAGCCAACGAGTGCAGCACCATCAGGAAGTGGAGTTAGCACCATCAGTGTTATCAGTCCAATCATCACACCGAAATTTGAAAGAAAGACCATCCCCAAGTATCGGACTGAAGTGGCTTGCAAACTCAACCATCAAAGGATGCACGGAGTGCCAAAAAGCAGAAGAATCTTTGGTTGTTGCAGCCCTTTGAATAAGATTCATATCTCCCCCATAAGAATCTCTCAGAGTGGACATGAGCATGTCCTGACCATTAGCAAACAACCTCACCAACTACTTCAACAAAAGAGCCTTATTGAAACAGTCCAACCTGCCCACACCAAGTCCTCCTTTCTTATGCTTGCAAATCTCCTCCCAAGAAATCAATTGTGCAAATCTCCCTTCCCAATCTGTCCCCTTCCAAAAAAAATCTTTTCCTTAACAAGTCAATGTTTTTTAATATCTTTTTTTATGGCGCAAACACCGACATGAAAAACACTGGTATAGATGACAAAACTAATTTAAGGACCAAACATCCTCCTCTAGACAAAAGTCTACCACTCCAAGAGGATAACTTCGTAGATAATCTTTCAATAAGAGGCCTTCAATCAGAAGAGTTCAATTTCTTCCCCTTTAGTGGCAAACCAAGGTATTTAATCGAAAGTCTAACCACCAAAGTCTAAAGGATATCTGCCAACTCATTCTCTTCTCTACAATCCATGCCCAGCGGAACCAACATGGACTTATTTCGATTGATTTTAAGGCCTGAAGTTTCAGCAAAGATTTTCACCAACGATGAGACATGGACACTTCTCTTCCTCCCCCTTCAATGAAGAAAGTCGTGTCATCAACATATTACAAAATTGGAATAATAATCCTGCCATCATTCTTAATAGTGAATCCACTAAATAAACCATCGTCACAGGCTCGAAAGGCCATATTAGCAAGTGTATTTGCTGCAATGTTGAACAACATTGGTGCCAACGGACAACCCTGTCGAACTCCCCTCTGAGATTAAATACAAGCTTCGCCCTACCATTCACCAACATCAAAAAAGTGGATGTGGTCACACATCTCTTCATCAACATTATCCAACAAATCGGAAAATCCCTCCTCTTCAAAACATCCCACAAATTTTTCCAAGAAACAGAATCATAGGCCTTAGAAAAGTCAACATTCTACAAAAGGCCTTGGACTTCTGTCTCTTCCAAGAAGCCAAGAATTCTTCTGCTGATACATAGGAATCCTATAACAATCTTCCTTTAACAAAGGTGGACTGGACGGGTGAGATGATATCAGGAAGCACATGGCACAGTCGATTAGCAAGAATCTTAGCCAGCAAAAGATAGATGGAGTTTGAAAGTGCAATGGATCTAAAATCTCCTGCCTCCTCAGGAGCTTGTTTCTTAGGCGAAAGAAACATATAGAATTTATTAATTTTTTCGATACTAGCATTACCTTCAAAAGATTCTCTAATCATGGCCATAACATCCGATCCAACCACCTCCCAAAATTCCTTAGACCATCGGGGCGAGGGGAACCTTTCGCCTTCATGCCATTCAACGCAACCAAGACCTCATCCTCCTCCACAATCTTTACAAGGTTAAGCTTCGCCGTAACACCAATTTGATCCAGATGCAAATTAGTCAAACGCCAATTGCCACAAGGCTTCTTCTTTGTAAAGTCCTGAAAGTACTCTTTGAAAGCATCACAAATCGAATCACTTTTCTTGAGGACATTTTCACCCACCTTCAAATTACTAATCATATTTCTTCTTCTAGCACTAGCCGTTAAGTGAAAGAACCTGGTATTTGCATCTCCTTCTCTGAGCCAAAGCTATTTGGATTTTTGCTTCCAATCTATTTTTAACTTATGATCCTCTTCAGACAAAATAGATTGAAAATTTCGTCTCTCCTGACGTTCCTCCTTAGAAAGTGTACCCACCTCCTCCTTCCTATCAATTTCTTTTACACCTTGAAGCATAGTCATCCTTCTTTCATCCCTACAAGCTCTGAGAGTGCGTTTAAACTCCATCGTCTCCTTCCTAACTGCTGCGATTTTGGCAACTAAAGTGCGAGTTGGCGAAGTAGAAGCCGGTGTTGCAAGACATTTATCTCTAACCAAATCTTTGAAACCAGGTTCTATAAGCCAAGACTATTGAAATTTAAAATAAGAAGTAAAAGTACCTTCCTCATTACTCCTCCATAATAAAGGTGTATGATCTAAAAATAGCCTATCACAGGCAACCACATCTGCTAAATGGAAATATTTAGCCATGGAAATATTACATAAAAACCTATTAATACATGACAAAGCACCTGAACCATTCCTCTAAGTGAAGCGCGAGCCTAATGTTGGCAGATCAACCAATTCTAATTCCTGTACCACCTACTGAAATTGAGTCGTAGCCATATCAAATCTACCATCTGGTCTATCCTCTGCATAAAGCGTTGCATTAAAATCTCCGCATATCAACCAAGGCATCCCCTCTACAAAAGTCACTGCTTGCTGCACCTACTCCCAAAAAAGCAACCTTGACCCATTATCACAAGGGCCATATACATTTCAAATGGCAAATGATGCACCATCACTTTTTCTAATGAAAATCCCTGTCATCACTCTTGTAGTCATGCTCGAGGCAACCAATTCAAACATATCATCATGCCACAACATCAGCAATCCTCCCGATCTCTCCACAAATTCCACCTCCAAACAATTTGAGTAAATGTCTCCACAAAGCTGCTTCTTCCATGTAAAGGAGTCAGATGCTCTAAATGCGACTCCTAAAGGCAAGCCACATCAACCCTCCAGTCCGCCAAATATCTCCTCAAAACAGACCTCTTCTCATCTTAGAGTCCCCGAACATTCCACGAAAGAACTTTAACCATGGATCACAGATTTGGAACCTCGCTTGTGAACCCATCTAGCCCCCACTATATTAGCAACCCGATCATCAACCTCAAGCATCGCTTCACCGCCCCTAGCCTTTTTTATCACTTTCTTTCTCTTGTAACAAGCGCTTAACAGCATCTTGCACCTATGAAGGATAGTGTTCAAGTGCCCAGAAGATAATCTATTTGATGGTTTCCTAGATGACATCTTGGTCTTCACTACAGATTTAGTATAAGATGTCTACTTGTTATTGGCATCTGACGTCGCATCCTCAATGGATTGATCATCCTTCCACAAAAGGCTTGAATTACATGGAATGTGTGTCAACTGACCTGCTGAAAATTGAGTCAAAGGCCACTGGTAGCCAATATTCTTGCACCACATGAGACAACCCAGCAAGCCCCGGAAAAGCTTGGGAAGAGATTGCCTTCTTGGCGAGCTCATCTCCTTTCGAAGGGGGGAATTCGGTGTTGGCAGCCATTCCTATTTTGTGTAAGTCTATTTTTTGGCTCCCAGTTGAAGTTCTCTCAAGGATTGAAGTCCTTTGTCGTCAATTTCTTTGGAAGGGTAGTTCTAAGTAGGGTCAGGGAGGTTATTTGGTTGCTTGGAAGGAGGTTTGTAGGTCCTTTCATGATGGAGGGTTGGGTGTTCATCAGTCACATGCAATGAACGGGGCTTTACTTGCCAGGTGGCATGCTAGATTACGGCCGGTGATGATCATTTGTGTACTGGGTTGTTGAAGGCTATCTATGTTGAATCTTTGGATTGGGATCATTTTGAGACCATCCCAAGTGGTGATTCCACCTTTTGGAAAGGCCATGCCCATATTTTTCCCTATCTAAAGGAGTTCTTTACTCCGAGAGTGGGTTCATCCTCCTACATCCTTCTTTGACTGCTCGTCTGCACTCTAGATGGTGCTCATCATGGCTTCTGGATGCCAACTATTGGGGGTGGTCTGTTGGCAGCAAGGGAGGCTGAATTTTTACAACTTCTGGAGGATATCCATTATACTTCTCTTTAGCACGATGTGCCCAAAGGCTGGGTTTGGGCCAATGGTGATTTCTCGGTTAGCAAAGCTTATGATGCATTGAGGGATACTTTGGAGGATTGGGATGATGATTTCAGATATCCTGATGTAAACACGTTTATATCACATAAACCATCTATTTTTACGTGTTCTTAGACATATAGTTACATCATACATTATAAATATTGCATAACATGCATCGTCATGCATTTAGATTAGGTTGTATAAATTTTAGGTTAATTTTTTCTTTTTGTGGTCAGGAAATCGGGCAATATCATGTCGGGGCCTTAGATTGAAGATCCAACTATATGGATTTGATCAAGGCGACGATCGGAGTTCAACGACTTCAAGATCACCCCAATTGGACTTCCGTAACATCAGATGCAGTCCGAGAAAGATTAGAGGTCAAGGGGTTAGGTGATGTAAATCCGTACTTCAGATGATAAATCCAACTGCACGGATGGGTTCGGATCGATAATTGCAGCCCAATGGCGTGAAAATCGATCCAATCCGACATCCGTGGCACCATCTACAAGTCACAGAAGATGGACGGCCAAGTTGGCGTCACGTGGTGCCATCTCAACCGCCCAAACCAGCTAAAGGCTCGCTTGTCATCTCTTTCTCCTCAACTGATCGTTTGATCTCAGTCGTTGGATAAAGATCCAACAGCTGAGAAGGGCCAACGCCTAATTCTTTCGCGCGACACAAAGGGGGGTGTGGCGTGTTGGTCACGCTCCTGTGGACGAAGCACAGGTCGCGAGATCGAGCCCC
Organism: Thalassia testudinum; assembly: GCA_037157565.1. Taxonomy (NCBI): domain Eukaryota; kingdom Viridiplantae; phylum Streptophyta; class Magnoliopsida; order Alismatales; family Hydrocharitaceae; genus Thalassia; species Thalassia testudinum. The sequence goes on from JAZHRO010000038.1 coordinate 2,528,193, forward strand.
GCCCCGCCTCAAATAGCGCGGGCGAGCGGGTGCAGCTCAAATTGGGCCGTTAGATCTTGATCATGCAGTGCGAGATGCGGCTACGTGGCGCACCCAAATGCGAGAAGCCCTGCACGCGCGATCGCACGTAGGGGGCATTTTGAAGCCATGGGTGCAATGCATGCTCAGCCGTCGATCGTAAGATTGGATGGCTGAGATTTTGCAATCATGCATAAGGCGTTGCAATAAAGGAAGGAGAGGAGGCGTGCGGATGGGTGACTTACGCCTACGTTTAGGGCTTTAGTAACGCTTAAATCCGTCACTAAAGGTGCTTGCATTAATGTTTTAAACATGAAATGACCTAATTGCCCCCTCCATTCTTCACCTATAAATGGCACTACAACTCCCACATATCCTTCATCCATTCCTCTCTTCTCTCACCCCCTCCAAAGCTCTAAGAGCTTATCCCAAACTTGGGATGCTCCATTAGAGTTTAAATTAGAATTTTTCCACCTTCTCATCCCCGTTCGTGGAGCACCCGTGGTTCTCTTCTCACCGTCGTTCAGGAAGCGGATTCTGATAGGACGTCGCCCTGCCCCGTCCTTCGTCGTCCGTCGTCATTCTCCTTCGTCCAGCATCTCACCACCTTCGTCCGGGTATTCTGTCAACATGGCTCGTCTTCCAAGTAGCCGTCGAGGAGGATAACCTCTCTCCACCTTCTCTTTTATTGCTTTCTAGTATAGATTTCCCGCTTTCTAGTGTAGTCATTAGATGTAATGAACTTGATTCAATAATTATGAAATACATGTGCATTCTCTCTCTATTTTGTCTTTATTTGTATTATTATTTCTCTCTCTTTTATTCTTTATTCTTTAAATATATAGCTAGTGTAGATTCAATTCAGCCAGCTAATCTATTTCGTGACAACAAATCAAACGCGATTTTTGATCAAACGTTCGCTTCCCTGAAAATGATCTATTGACGGATTTTTCTCGCAAATTACGCTACGACGACATATTTTCAAAACTCAAATCTTTTTGCGACGAATTTCTGCTACAACATATCCTCTACGACTTCAAGCTCTTATGGAAGTCGAAGGCTCCTCTAAAGGTGCCTTTTTGTGCATGGGAGATGTGACGATGTCTTATGCTGAAGGCAAGAAACCGTTGGTGGATTCCTGACTCGTCAACTTCATGTTCCTTTTGTGATGGGGGAGTTGAAGATGACCATTTATTTTTTTCTTGGCCTTTCTCTTGGTCTGTTTAGGAAGAGTTTCATATTGATTGGGTATCTTCTGATTCCTTTGGAGATTTCTAGTCTTCTTTTCGGTGTGGGCCAGATTCGATCCAGTTCCAGTCTGAAGTTGAGTGGGGAAGTCCCTTGGCTGTTCTGTGGGCTTTAGGGTGGGAGAGGAATGGTGTTGTTTTTGATGGGTTGCATCCTTAAGGGAGAATGTAGTTGTTTGGGTTAGATCTTTGTTGTCTGAGTGGGTACAACTTGCCTTGTAATGTTGTTGACCACGGTTATAATTTAATGAACTTGGAGGGTTACTGGTTATGAGTAACATTCCTTTTACCTTTGGAGGGGGGGGAGGGGGGGGGGGATACTTCATCTTAAGTTCATGTTCATGGCTACCACACATGATGTTAGTTAAAGCTTGTTTCAGGCTGTGTTTGTGAATGTAACGTAGCATTCAATTCTAGTTTTAACAAGGGACTATGGGGAAATCATTTTGTTTGGTAGAATTTCTGGTCAAAGTAAAATACAAATTTCAGATTTAAAACTTCAGTATAAACTCAGTTGAAGTTTCGGTACCTTGACCAAATTTTTGAATATCCCAGAATTTGAATTATTTGATGTCATTGTCATCTGGCTACTGGGAATAAGGCATTATTAAACTTGGGGGAAAGGGGAAGTGGGAATCCGTGTCTGCTATCTCAGAGCAATAAGTTATGCTTACACTTTAATCGATGAAAATGAAATAGCAGGAAAGAGATTGCTGCCTTTTGCCCTTGGGAAAAGTGTCTTTCCTTCTTTGGCGCTCTCTGATTGACCTTCCCTTCTGGTCAAGGATGTTTTCTGCCTCTCTCCTCTTTTGCTTTGGACAGAGTAGAGTCTCTTTCCATCTTCCTGAACACACCTATTTGAGGCTCGATGAATGGAAAAATGTTCATGCATGCAATTGGAGGATGGTGCTGCTCTTTTGAAACGAGGTCTTTCAGAGGCTTATTAATGGGCAGTGCAAACTCCTTATTTGACCTCGGAGTCTCAGACCATGCTTCAAAATATCTAGTTTTCTTTCCTGGATCATCTCAGCTTTAGAAAGACAGTTAGCAAGATCACTACTTTTCTACTGTGCTATAATTGGAAATTCAGCTTATCATCGCTGTTCAGCCTGCCACAGGCAAACAGTTCCATGTCTTCTTGCTTTCACCCTTAATGAGGTTCTCCTCGTGTCTAAAAATGGGGAAAACCCTCACATGCTTTTCCCACCCCCAGGATTGACAGGCTGGAGCTCTCCCCTTGCTTTTGCTGGCTGCTTGTCTTAGAACATTGCATGATAGAGTTTCGTGCATGTTTGACTTAAAACCTTTGTTTGCTTCTATTTTCTGTCATTATTTGTGATTTGTACTATTTCTTTCTGGTAGTTTAGTCTGCAATCATTTAATGGGCATTTTCATTGTTGTCAGCATGCTGCTGATGAACGAATACGTTTGGAAGAACTGCGGCAAAAGGTCTTGATTGCTGAATTTACTTGCAAGCCTGTGTTTATAAGTTTTTAATGTAGATATTTCTCTGAATTATAGGTATTATCTGATGGAGTCACTGAAGTTACGTATCTGGAATCAGAGCAAGAACTTGTACGGAATACTATTTGGGAAATTGTTTTACATAGTATTGTAGGCTTTCCTTTTCCCTTTTTCACCTTAGTGATTATTCTAATTTATTTGTGTATACACCAGGTGCTTCCTGAAATCACATATCAGCTGCTGCAGAATTACAGTGAGCAAATAATGAAATGGGGATGGAAGTATGAAATGCATAGTCAGTGGTCAGAATCGTTTTCCAAGTAAATGTTTCCTTTCTTGGTTGGATCAATTATCTACTTAACCATCAAGAAAGAAATGGTGATGTCCCATAAATATGACTGGCTTTTAGAGTTGTTACCCAAAGGTAACCTTGGCCTTTGATTGCATACAGGAATTTAAATGTTTTGAAGAGGAGGCCACCTACTGTCACACTTAATGCGGTAATTCGTATGAATATGATAGATTGCTTTTTAGTTTCTAATATGTAACTTCTATTACGTTTTTTATAGTGGGTGGTGCAAGAAATATCTGTAAGGTCCTGTAGATATCTTTTGAAATGGTAATAGTTTGGTTTCTTTAGCTCTGTGCATCACTAAAATCATTGCACCTCAATCCAAGCCCTCAAGAATGTCACAACCCAAAGTGGTAAAAAGGGACATATTCTGCCATTAGAACACTCCCCAAGACAATTTTGGGATTCTATACCTTATCATGGATGTTGGTTTTTAGTTCTTGGACCACATAAAATTGTTTCTTTGCTTGTCTTTTATGTCTTGTTACTATTGTTTTAGAGGTCCACTTGATTGAATCAAAGATAGATAGAGATCTAAAGGTTGAAACAGAGTAAAGCAGGTTTTGGCCGCTGTAGGTCGCATGAGAGAGAATGCAGTTGATCATGGAACTATATTCTCAAGATAATGGTGGGCAGTAGTGAAACATAAAAATCTCCTCGTTCCTAGGAAGCTAAATAATGTGTCCATTTTGCAAAGATAAAATGTCATTGTCAAGTGTAAGCATTCCTTTTCTTTTTCTTTGCTTTTTGTGGGATAAGCAGCCATGAATTATGTTGGTAGGACACTAGATTCACCATCTCTCCAGATGCCATGTCTTTGAATTGTAGAGAGTGCCTCGAGAGGCATAGGCCATTGCAGATGTTTGGTATGCACACCTGACTTGAGGAGATTGGATGCTGAAAGACCACTTGAAAAGCATAGGTAGCTCTCCTCTTGGTCCTACCAGGGAGAAATGAAAACTAAAAGAAACTGCGTAACCAATTGACCACGAATCCTGCAATGAGTGGAAAAAACTGTGTAATTCTTTTGTAGAGGAACCTCCAAAGAGAATCACAGCTTTGATGCGAGAGTTCTTCTGGATGAACTACGAGGCCGAGGGGAAAGGTGCCAAGTTGATAGCATGGGAGGAGGTGTGTCGATTGGTACAAGATGGTGGCCTTAGGGTTCGTGACGTAGGGAGCATGAACGTGAGTCTGTTGACAAAATGGATTGCGAGGTTGCGGAGGAGGGACCAAGACCTCTTTGGAGGTGTCATGCAAAAGTGTTGTGTATCCTTTATGTCGTGGCTAACTTTGGAGTCTCCTACAGCTGGGGCCTCTCAGTTCCTCAAAGGGCTGGCGTCGATGGTCCTATTGATGCATGGCTTCTCCCCCTTTCTAGGTACGTGCAATGTTTTCAAGTTTTGGGCAGACGATTGGATAGGAGATAGCCCTCTATGTAACAAATTCCCTACTCTTTTTGCTAAGGCTATACCCATAAAGAGGCGACGGTGAGTTGTTGGACAGATGCTTCGTGCCCTAGTTTTCAGGGGGCGTTCTCCGATCAGAGGATGGCAGAGTTGCAAGAGCTCCTGCAATGCTTGCAAGGTTAGGAGCTGGAAGAAGGGGTGGATGGGTTCCACTAGGAACAGGGGGAATTTTCGGTGAGGAAGGCTTACTTTAGACTGAGAGGTCTGCGTAGGTGGCGGATGTTGATCTTTTGCGGGATTGCAAATTGATATGGTTGGCAGATTGTCCACTTAAGGTGAAGATTTTTACGTGGCTGTTGAGAAAAGGAAGAGTCCGAAGGCTTAGAGCGCAAGGTGGGCACCGGTAGATGATAGGACTTACTCGCTCCGTGCTGGGAATGAGGATGTTGAACACTTGTTTTTCAAATGTGTTGTCGTTGAGCAGGTTTAGAGGAGGATTAGGATTGACTAGATCAACATTGGCAACATAAACGATTTATGGGCTTCCTTCAGGAGGGGCAGGGGGTAAGGGAGGGATAATGTTTTCAAATAGTCGGAGATAATGAAAAGTCTTATTCTCAAATGAAACCCTACAACTCTTTATATAGAGAGAGGTGTTTGGAAAAGTACAGCATAAGTTCAATAGGACAAGAACGATAACAAATAACTCCAAAACAGTAACAAAACATAACTAGAGTGCTCTACCAACACTCTCCCTCAAGCTGGAGCATATATATCAATAATGCTCAGCTTGAAACAACACTTATCAAATGCGGTTCTTGCAAGAGGCTTTGTGAATATGTCCGCTATCTAATCTTCAGAAGATACAGGTGAAGTGTAAATGATTCCACGTTGTATCAGGTTTCTAGTGTAGTAGCAATCAACCTCAATATGTTTTGTCCGCTCATGAAACATTGGGTTGTTTTAGATCTGGATACCACCTGCTGCTTCTTGCTTCTCCAGGTCATTAAGTTGCCTGCCACATAAGTGCAGAATCCAATTGTTGACTTCCTATCTGTCATGCATCCTGCATAATCGGCATCAGAATAACCAACAACACTCATAGATGAGTCCTTCTAAAATAAGACACCTTTGCCAGGTGTTTTCTTCACATATCTAAGCACCTGTATAGCAGCATCCCATTAATGCCGGTCGGCTTGTCTATAAACTGGTTGAGTTTCCCAACGGCAAGGGAAAGATATGGACGAGTAATGGTAAGATACAATAATTTACCAACCAACTGCCTATAAGATCTACTATCTACAGGCAGAGACTCAGGATCATAGAGATGTCCTTTGGGATCTATAGGTATATTAGTAGATTTAGACCCTATCATTCCTGTTTCCTATAATATATCAAGGGCATATTTGTGCTGACTAAGAACAATACCCTCTCTGCTACGTGCCACTTCAATTCCAAGTATCTGAGCTCTCCCAGATCCTTCATCACAAAGGCATCAGCCAGCTTTCTTTTTATCTCAGCTATCCCAGCAAAGTCATCTCTAGTAAGAATCAGGTCATCCACATAGACAAGAAGTACAACGACTCCCCTTTTTCCTTTCTTGACAAACAGAAAGTGATCAGCAGATGATCGTATAAGCCCCATGACCTGTACCTCCTCTGAGAGTCTCTGGAACCATGCTCTTGGGCTCTGCTTTAAGCCATACATAGCTTTCTTCAACCTACATACACTTCCCCTAAGCCTCAAACCCAAGAGGTGTTGCATATAAACTTCCTCTTGAAGATCTCCATACAAAAACGTGTTCTTCACATCCAACTGATGAAGATGCCAGTCGTAGTGGGCAGCTACAGACATCAAAATCCGAACAATAGACAGTTGAACAATAGGAGAGAAGGTATCAAAGAAATCTACCCCATATGTTTGGGTAAATCCCTTTGCCACCAGTCTTGCCTTGTAGCGAGAAATTGTGCCATTTGGGTTGTATTTGACAGTAAAGACCCAACGGCACCCAACTATTCTAGTGTGAGGAGGTAAAGTAGTCAAGTCCCACGCTCCTATAGAGCGCAGAGCAACCATCTCATCCTCCATAGCTTAACGTCATTTTGGATCCAGCATGGCCTGCTGATGGGAGGTAGGAATGTGCGTCGCAGAGAGAACTGCTGTAAAAGTAGCAAATGATTTGCCAAGATTGGCAGTAGAGACTATCTGTACAGTATGATACTGAGCACAACTCCGTGGAACCTTCCGAATAGCAATTGAAAGATCAAAATCCTCCTCAATATGCTCAGTAGCAGAAGGAGAAGACTCATCAGAGGGACCTGCACAAACACCACTGGAACAACTCACGTCAGTATCAATCCATACTTGACAAGGGGAGGAGACAGGTGGCCAAGGAGGTGGGGGGGTGTGTTCTTCTCGCCATGCATGTTGTCTGTATGTCATAGGTAACCTATAGACCTGCGTGATCTCAACCTTCTGCCTCATGGGAGTCTCTGTGGTATCCTCAATATGTGTAATAGGAATTTGTTCCAAGGGAACTAGTGGAATAGGCATAGGAGCCAAACCTCTTTCAAATGTCACCTGATGACCATCTGTAGAGAAATAAGGAATGGGTTCATAGAATGTGACATCTACAGTCACATAATGCTTTTTACCACGGGGGTCATAGCATTTATATCCTTTCTGGGTGTTGCTGTAACCCAAAAAGACACTTCACTGCTTTTGGAGCCAACTTATCCCTACCATGTGCCAGAATGTGCACAAAGGCTGCACAGCGAAACACCCGAGATGGGACAATGAATAAATCCTTCTCAGGATAAAGAATCTGCCAAGGAACTTGTTCTTGTATAGTTGAGTTAGGCAACCTATTGATCAAATAACATGCAGTTAACGCTGCATCTCTCCAATACACCTGTGGCACATTGTGTTGTATTAATAGTGTCCTAGCCATATCAAGCACATAACGGTATTTTCTTTCCACTACTCCATTTTGTTGTAACGTATGTGGACAGGATGTCTGGTGAACAAAGCCCAAAAGATCTGTAAAAGGCCGCCAACTTAGATGTACAGAACTCTAAAGCATTATCAAATCGTACAATCTTCACAATACTAGAGAACTGAGTCTTTATTGAAATATAAATGCTTCAATCACTAATCCAACATCAGATTTATTTTTCAAAAGAAATAACTATGACATCCTGGAAAAATCATCCACTACAAGTAGATAAAAATCTGTGACCAAGTCTAGCTAGGACACGACTCGATTCCTATACATCCATGTGCAATAAATCAAAGATAGCAGTAGAACTTTGAGATGAACTAGAAGGAAAACTGGCTCTGTGATGCTTTCTTAGCTACCATGCATCACACAAAATCTCTGTAGCTAGCGAAATATGAGAAATGAAGTGTCAAAGCCTGTTCAGTGAGGGGTGCCCAAAACGATGATGCCACTGAAAGGCTGTACCAGCACTAAATGCAACCTTGCCCTGACACAGCAACAAATGAAGTCTGGATCAGGCGATGTACACCCCCTCCTCATGTCTGCCACCAATCGTCCTCATTGTGTTTTTGCCATGAAAAATACAGCCAAACTCATCAAATATTGCGCGACAGTACAAGTCTTTTATAATTCTATTAACAGACAAAAGATTAATCGAAAATTCTGGAACATAAATAACATTAGGCAGCATTAGTGCAGGAGTCACTGCCATATCTCCTCTGCCATGAACCCTACACTGCCTGCCATATGCTACCTGCACAGATCTCCCTGAAGGAACATCATGAACCTGTCTAAAACATGTCTCATTTCCTCTGAGATGTCAAGATGCGTCAGAATCCACCAACCACAAGGCATTGTCAATGTTATCAGACCTGTAAGCAAAAGTCATACCTGAAGTGGCCAAGGTGGTTGTATCAGCAGCAGTAGTGGTCTCCTGGGTCAACTGGGAGAGGCGCTGGACCACAACATCATAGTCTGCACGGGACACCATGTCGCTTGCCTCCTCTAAAGAAACAACTTGGTTGGCCATGGGAGGTCGACTATGCTTCATTCAGCAATAGGCCTCTGTGTGGCCAATCTTCTTACAGTGCGAGCAAATGGTGAGAGGTCTACCACTCGTACCCCGACCACCATGTCCTCTCCCCTTAGTGGATGGAGCACCACGTCTTCCGCGTGCAGCAGCAACAAACACAGGTGCTTGTCTAATCTCTGACATAGATGGCCTAACAACCACCCTGCTCACACAGCTATAAGCCTCCTCTAGAGATGAAAGCTCAGCCAGGGCAAGGATCTAGGACCTAGCAGCCTCATAGTCTGGTCGAAGTCCATCAAGAAACTGTAGGACAACATACTCCTTCCTCCGTGCCCTGTGAGTGGCACAAGTGTAGACAGGTGGACAGGCATTGTACTTCTCAAGTAGTCCCTTTAGAATGGCATAATCTGCGACAGTGACTGGCCCTCCTGTTTGAGACTTTCAATAGCATGATGAATCTCAAACACCTTGCTAGAATTCTTCTCATGTGAATACGTGTCATGTAAAGAATCCCACTTTTCCTTAGCGGTCTTGTAGTACATAATCCCATCACCAATCTGAGGCTCAATAGAATTCATGATCCAAGCACAAACCATTGAATTATCTTTCTTCCATGTGGCATTCTTCCTTGATTTATCTTGCGGCTCCAACTCCAATAATAGATGTTCCTTATCATGCCCCTCAACTGTCATGAGGAAAGTGCAGACCACCTAGCATTATTGGCCTCATTTAAGTTGGCGATAGGAACAAAGAAAGGGGATTTGTAACTCCCATTGTTCGTAGCGGTAATAGACAACACATCTGAAGAACTTGAGGAGGCCATCGTACCTTAGCACTGCCACAAGATGCCATAGATACGATCTGAAACCAATATTCAGATCTAACAAAATCACATAACAGAGAAATGTGATATCTTAATCATGAGATCTAAGGTCAAAAAGACCCTAGAAAACATCCATAGAGTCACGCACACCCTTTGAACCACAACTTAGCGCATGTTAGGGTATGGGAAATACCTTAACAACATTTCTACAGGGTGGTGCGTTCCTTTTCCAACAAGAGAATCACGCCACCAGCCCTATCAGGGCCGCAAGAGGCGGCGCGGTTTGCCGGAGAAGCAACTGCGGCGCTGCTAGCAGCGAGACGACGCTCAGCAGACCCGCAGCAAGCCTGGAGAGGCGGTGGCGACGCTACTGGCGGCGAGATCTACCGATGGCGGTGCCAAACAAGGTCGCAACAGACCTGGAGAAGCGATAGCAGCACTGCTGGCAGCGAGATCTTCGGGTGGCGGCACCAAACAAGGTTGCAACAGGTCCGCAGAGGCGGTGGCGGCGCTGTTGGCGGCAAGACCTACCGGTGGAGGTGCTCGCAAGGTCGCAGCAGCTCCCTCGAGAAGCAGTGGCGGCGCTGCTGTGGTCAACAATCACTGGCAACGATCGCCAATGGTTGCTGCCATCGCAGCACTGGTCGGAGAAGCTTGTAGCAGCCAACTGGGGTCGGTGGAGACGGGTTGCTCGTCGATTAGGGTTTTGGTGGGAGGTTTTGGAGGCTTGTGAGGGGTGGGATATCACAACGCCGATTTAGGATTGTCACTCTGATATTAAGTCGGAGATAATGAAAAGTCTTATTCTCAAATGAAATCCTACACCTCTTTATATAGAGAGGTGCCTAGGAAAAATACAGCATAAGTCCAATAGGACAAGAATAATAACAAATAACTCCAAAACAGTAACAAAACATAACTAGAATACTTTACCAACACAAATCAAAGGAGAAAGCAAAGGTGTTAGCGGTTCTTTGGGGTATATAGTTGGGGAGAAATGGGGTGGTTTTTAGGGTGGCACAACCCTTATGTTGAAAATTTTGCATCTTTCATCTCCCAGGTAATGTTTTGGGAGTCCTCCCGGTAGCTCTCTCGCTTTATAATCGCTGTTTTGTTGGTTAATGAATGAATTTGGGTGATTATCAAGTGGATAACCACCCTTCCTCCTTTAAAAAAGAAAATTGTCTTTCTTTTCAATTTGATGAACTGCCCTTTTTGGAAAAATTAATTGCAGAATCAACTCTATGTTCTCTAGCGTCACTTGATCTGAAATAACGAGATGTTTATGCTTTATGTTTATATATAGATTTTTATTTGTTTTCTTATTTGTTCTGGACCTTTTATGGGTGATCCTACTGATCCTTTAGATAATGGCTTTTTGAGCTCTCTAATAAGAATAAGTCATACAATTATAACTCACTTGTTTTGCAAGTATTTCACAAAATAAGATGGCCTCTATTTTCTTTTAAAAAGGGGATATCCTCTATCCAAATGCTTTTTTTTTTCTTTTTGGACAAGGACCTCTGTCAAAATGCTATGGAGATTGTTCTGGTGTTATTTATGTAATTTCTTTACTTCTGCTAATTTTTCGGAAACACTTGAACAGGTTCCGTGTATCCTCGGGATGAATTTGACAGATAAAGATCTAATAGAGTTCCTACAGCAGGTAAGAAAAACCATTGTGATCTTTGACAGGCGTCTGAATTTGATTGCATTAGAAATGATGGAGGGAAAAAAAAAAATTCATTGGAGGGAAAAAAAAAAATTCATTATCTTTCTACATTTCATATTCACCATGACATATAATGTCAATATCAACTTACAATAACAAAATCTACCAGGCTAAGGTCCTAATTGTATTCATTCCGTTATGCTTTCAGAGTTTGGATATGCTTGAATTTATGTTCCTTACATTCTATCTTTGTGATATGAACTACTCTTCTTGTACTTCCTGGACTTGGTGGTTCAAAGAGGTGCTATTTAGTATTTACGCTGCTGTGGATGATAATGCAACATGACATGGTGGATTTCCAGTGGCATGTTCCATGATTTCTGTCCAACCCTCTTCCTGTCATTAAAAATAGACTTGTTTTGGAATATCCTATTTACTGGACTTTCTAAAACCTAATAAACTTGATGGCTCTTGAAGTCCATGTGGTGTGTTATTTTAATATTCTTCCGTTCTCATTATGTCTGGATGAGAGATATGGCAGTCCGTAAAAGTGTGGCAGTCCAGTGGGAATACTGCTTATTTGATCGGCCCAGGTTAGATTTTCAACTTGCTGTTGGTTGAGTAGTAACCAAGACTGCTTCGTTGATGATAACATCAAGGCCATTCTCGTTGGCGTTCATGTCTTCCTTCTCAAGTCATTTTCTAGAGTTCAACTATAGGCGTGTTTAAGATGGGAAGAGAGACATTTTAGGGTGGTAGTCCTTATTGACGTCAAGATCATTTCTTAGCTACCGGGGATATGTGGACCTTGATTATCTATTCATGATTATTGTACCACTTCCAGCCTTTGGTTCATTCCTTATGGTTGCTTGCGTGTTTTAGTCCAATAGTGTTGAAGAAGGTCATGGATAACAATACCTAGTCTTGTTGGTATGGACCATGTTCATCAGGGCCACAATGGTACTTACACAGTTCAGGCATCTGCAAAAGAATATATTTCAAGAGTAACCTCACGTTCTCCCTTGCATATGATCAGGCACAGCTTGTCTTCGTGGTAAGCTAGATTCCATTGGAATGTGCTTTCATAGCCTAGGTTATTGCTTGCCCTTGGCCCTGCTGACTCAGCATTACTCTTATCTATGCTTTCTCCAACTTACAATCAACTAAGGACCCATTTGTTTGCAGTAATGGAATCACATTGGAACGAAGTGGTAAGGAATGGAATGAAAGAATGGGAAAGGAAATGGATCCAGTCTATTGTTCAATGAGGAATGGAAATTATGGAATCCTCAAAGAAGGATTTAATTCCTTTCAAGCATTTGGCATGACCTTGCATATTTTATCCAAGACTTTTAAAAAATTATGATAACTTTGCATGTTGACATGAAAAATAAGTTGATCACATTTTGCTCTCAACTAAAATCAAATTAATGCCGTTGGCTGCCATGATGGAAACAACTAAACTAACAAGTCACACCTACAAATGGTCACTTCCAGTGGCAACACAAACCATCACGTTCAACAGTAGATGGTGTGGTCAGTAGGGGCAACACAAACCACCACATTCTTTCCACTCCATCCGATGATCAAAAGCATAACTCAAATCACATGTAAAGAAATATAGGGGATGCTGGTCATCTTTTAACCTGCAACTAGTTGGGGGCACCATGGGGCAAAGGCATGATGATGTAGTTGTGGAAATGGAGCCACAGGGGGTTGCAATGCACTGCAACAAGAGGACGGTGATTGGTGCACACAGGTGGTGGTGGCAGGGGATGGTCGTAGCAAGGTCATGATGGCAGGTGCATTGGGAGCTCACGGTGTGCAATGACAAGGTTGTAGGGGGAGGTGGGAGTATGTTGGTGGCTACTGATGGTGAGGTACAAGGAAAGGGGCTTCTCTGGTTGTTTGTTGTGTGTGTGTGTTTGGGAGGGGGGGGTGTGCGAGATTGGGTGAGGAGGGAATACAAAGAGGGAATTGAAAGAGATCTTGCACTCATGAGAGAGCGAGAGAGAGAGGAGGGGGGGCATTAGGGGGTATCAAGAGTGGGACGAATGGACTGAAGGGGTGTTTTACCAAGAGAATGGAATTGATAATCCTAGAGAGGGGGTGGGATTGAAAAAGAGGATGCTAGAGGAATGGAATGGTAGTAGGGAATCCTCTTCCTAGTTTATTTTGAGGATCCAAACAAAAGAGGAAAAGGTGGGGAATTTTTCATTCATTCCCCCTCTCATTATCGCAAAATGGAAGGGGTCTAAGGGCTCTCTTGAAATACTTACGGCCATGTTTGGTAGAGTATTAGTGGGCTGCTTTATCCTACGTGGCAAGGATAAATGCTACATTGCATGAATTGTGTACAGTATTAGTGTTCATCACATCTACTCTCATTAATGCTTCTAACATATCAACTCACTCATCACATTTACCCCCACTAACCCACTTCCAATATGAATAAAAATAAATATGCTTACAACGTATCAACTTACCTATCATCACATATACCCATACTAATTGACTCCCAATACAAATAAAAACAACTAAAAACTACTTGTGACATGTTACTTTACCCAGCACATCTATTTCCCACTGCCTTATCACTCCCAAACATTAACACTTAAACCTGAAAACTCTTCCAAAGGCAGCCTAAGGATTTTATCTCCTCCTCTAAACAATATATTAATTTATTTTCCTTCCAGAGAAAATACTGGTCTATTTAGTCCACGAGCCCTGCATGTTCTTCTTTATTACAATACTATGTGCACAATACAGGGTGAGAAAAAAGTGAGGTGCATCTTGCCACCTTGCACTGCTGATTGTCCTTTTTCTAAAGCCTGGAAACAACAATCCTAAGTCACCCAATGGCTTTTAGTGGGTTTTTGGATGGATCATTCCACATTCTTCAACATTGTATCCTGATCATATTCATGATATTGATTTTATTTTGGTGCTTTATCTGTAATATTGATTTTTTTACCTTCTTTGAAATTTTCTAGCTTGCTGAGACAGATGGGTCGGCAGTAATCCCACCTTCAGTTAATCGGCTTCTAAATTCCAAAGCATGCAGAGGTAAGGTTGATTTTTAAAATAATTCTTTAGAAGAAATGTGCTTGAATTTTGTTGTGCATAAAGGTGCAATCATGTTTGGAGATTCATTGCTTCCTTCAGAATGCTCACTTCTTGTTGAAGAGCTGAAGAAAACTTCACTCTGCTTCCAGGTTCGTCGTATGTTCTATCAAGAGTATAATATACAGGACAATGCTTACATAACTGTTTGGATCAGACTGTTACAGCCCTTTGAAGCATGAAACTTTAGTTGAAGGCATTAGATTTAAAACTTGCTATTTCAAAATTCCTTTCTGTTGCTATAAGGGAAACTGAAAATTGGTTTGGCTTTTTTGGATGTAGTTATCAGCCTCAAGAATCTAATCTAGGACATGTGAATTTGGATACAAATATTTCCATGTCATGTGATGTGTGCTCTGCTTAGTCTCACTAGTTGAGAATAGGAATGATAGAAGTGTATCATCCTACGGTGTTCAAAAACTATTAAGTTAGGGAGCAACTGATTCAAAAAAGCATGTTTTTTTTCTTTGTGGTTTGCCTTCAATAAATTTGACAAATTTAGATGTTTTGTTTTAATTACTGACTAGAGGAGTCATTGCAAGACATTTCCTATAATTACCTTCCTGATCTCAAATGTTCAACTCATAATGCTTTGTTTTGTCATCCATGTGACAGTTAGAGTGAGCACAAGTAGGATTTATCGTGATCATGATCAAAGCCCTTGCAGATCCCAGGCATAGTTATTACTGTTATAATATTGATATTTGTTGTCTGGGAGAAGCAAATAATTGTCTTCTAACATTCAGCAAATAAACCTCGTATGTTCTAGAAGATCTTGGTTGGATTCTAAATAGGGTTTAACTTTACTATTTTGTCTCCAACTGTTTTTTTCTTTTAATGTAAAGGGTGGCTGTTCAGATACGACAGCCCCCCACCTCATTAATCAAAAGATAAGGAGTTACACTACCCAAATTTTTAGTTCCCCCAGCTTGATGCTAAATACTGCACATAATGGACCACACTCTAAATATACGACTTTAATCCTCTCAACATTTTTTACAAGCCATACCAACCACAAGACCGGCAACATTGAATGCCTTCACTTGTTAAGCCTTAGATTTTGAAAACAACTGAACCATGTCCACATTGCCCGAGACAAAAGGAGTTCCAAAAGGTACCCAAGGACATATAATCCATCAAATCAGCATGGCAACTCCCCCAAACCTGCCGTGTAAACCTACACTCAAAAAGGAGGTGAGCAATGCCATCCTCCCTGTGGGCACATGACATGAGTAACACGAAGCATCCACACTGGTTGCCCATCTAGAATGTAGATTCTCTGTAAGATGCTGTCCTCGCTGCAGAAGCTATTGAAGTCTTGATCTTCAAGGAGCTAAATGAGCGCCAAATTGGAGGATGGATCAAGATGTGGCTGGAATCCCCTCCATTTTTCATAGGCCTTCCACATAGAGAGCTTGGCATCGACTCAAGTGAAAGTTACCAGCAACTATTAAGCATTATGGGCAACTGTTTGAAGTGCTGGATGCTTAACCAGAGTGCTCCCTTCACACCAGTTTTCTATCCAGTCTCCTAATGCACCTCAACTCCCAGTCCATCCTGCCCCCTACTGGCTGGGAGCAAGTTAATCAATCACAAAAAAAAGGTTCCCGCACGTGTTACATTTCTGCTCCACTCCGCAAGCAGGGCACATTTCTGCTCCACTGCGGTATTGTTTGTTTTGAGGGATTCATTTTGTAAGTGGTGGGATTGTAAGATAAACCTGGGATTGTGAAGCTTTTGTGTATGGGCGAAGTATAGGTCAAATCATGGGATGTTTGGGGGGATTGGTGGGAGGGTCAAGTTCATCCCACCCCACCCCCCAGAATTGGATAATCTCATGATTGAGAGCTCTATCCCGGGATTGTTATAACCCAGGATTGAAGGACTCAAACA
This sequence comes from Thalassia testudinum, assembly GCA_037157565.1. NCBI lineage: Eukaryota > Viridiplantae > Streptophyta > Magnoliopsida > Alismatales > Hydrocharitaceae > Thalassia > Thalassia testudinum. Next base: position 2,544,225 of record JAZHRO010000038.1, read on the forward strand.
CAACATAAACAACCCAAACCCTCAAAACAAACAGTGCCGCAAGTGTAGTGTTGCACCATTCCTGCAGCTTTAAGTCGGTGTCTTCGGTCAGCAGCAATTTACCAACTAGGTTCAATAAATTAACAAAATTGCATACCTTGTGGTCCTATAGGGACCTTACCTGTATTTTGTTTCTTAAGCACCGGATATTACCTTGCCTGGATTCTGTCTCTTAAGCAATAAATAATCATATACAAAGTCACTTGTTAATGCAATGATCTCCTCTCTGTCTATGCTTTCAGTGTGCACATGGGCGACCAACTGCAGCTCCTCTTGTCAATGTGGTAGGATTGCGCAAGCAGCTGTTGAGTCTGCAACTGCAGACCAGCGATCAAGCTGATTGCTGGCATGGGCTCAGACATCATATGCCTTGTCTTGAAAGAGCACAGCAGCGGCTGAGTGCAGCTATGAGGTTTCATCATCAGTAGCTAGAAGATTCTTCTTGCAGCGGTCATGTTTCCTCTCTCAACCCCCCCAAGTGCTCTTCCTACAGGTAAGCTTGACATGACATGCCCTTTTTTTGTTTTGTATATACACCGTTTAGCTGTTTTTTAATCTTCGTTGCTGCTACTTTTTCTCGTTAGAGGATAAAGCAAATGCAAATGACCACCTAAGGCAATTGGTTCTGTTGTATGATTTATTCTTAAGATATGCTTGTCATCTTAGGATAATCATCTTTCACTTTTTTCTATTTTTATGATTATTCAAAAATTATCCATCGGTGTTCAAATTTTATTTTGAGATAAAAAAATTGCTTACTAGTCTTTTCTATTCATATTGGAACCCCAAAGGTTAAAAAAGCTCTTTTTTTTTTTTTTGGAAGTGCGGTTCAAAAATACTTTAGTGATGACTGATCATACGTCACAGGAAATGGTCTTCAAACTCTTTGAACTCACTTTACGATGGTTTGCAAACTCCTGAAATATTTATGATATCAGTCTGTTTACTAATTAGATGCTTTGTTGCAGCATGGAAGAGTGTTGTGGGTACTAGCATGGATATTCCACTCCTGTGTAGCGGCTCCAACCAAAAAAGGCAAAAAGCAGAAAAGGATTTTTCAGTTCAATGTCCTTTTCGATTGCATTCAATGCATCGCTATTGATGATTTCTACCAGTTTGTTGTCACCGAAATAAATCAGTGGCTGGCATGGCTTGCGGAAGGCATGTATTTGAGATTGGAGAGGATAAGTTGCCAATGCCGCACCGAAATAAATCAGCCTTCTCCCCTCAGCTGGCGATTTGCATCTTCATTCTCTCGTAAATGCAGCGTTGTGTTCCACAATTTGATTGTATGCAAGAGATTTACGTTGGCAATCTTTTCCATGCTCTACGTTAATGTTTGGTCAAGTGTAAATGAGCAATTGTCTTTTCTGGAGTTTGAAAAAAAAAATGGCGGCATCAATGGATGGGTTGCTTATTGAATGCTCTCGAAGAAATTAATGCCAAGTGGTATGTGCTCGATACAATTGTCATCTCCTTAGGTTGTGATGACTCCTGTGGCTAAGATAATTGAAGGAAATACTTCATGTAGGCTGTCATCCCGTTTTTCAGCAAAATTAAGATGATTGATCACGAGGGTTTCCGGGACTTTGGAGATGCCATAGGCTTAATAAATGGGAAACAATTAATTCTCTTAACTTAATCTGCAACAACTAAACGTTGGGTCAATAAATAGTTGGTTAACTAACATTGGAGGCTAGAATGACTTTAAGCACTCATTTTTGGCCTTGATGAATGATTTCTATTCAAAATGAAGGTTTTCATTTATCTCGTTTTCGAAGACGACCGGTAATACCGTAATTCAAATTTGCTCTTGCTCATCGTTTACCAGAACATCCATTCACTTAACGCTCGTATGCTCCATTTCCACTTTATATAAGTGGTTTATGATTTTTTTTGGGCTGCTCAATGATGCTTCTACGTAATTGCTCTGAATCTTGAATGTTACCTGAGATCCTTTGTTCTGGATAAAGCATGTTGATGATGGCATCAAGGAAAATCAAAAGTCTCTCAATCCATTCGGATAACTAGTGAAAAAGAGCTACTTCTTGGAAGAGTGGAGTCCAATAAGTTGCGCTTTGGGGTTGGCCGTAATCGTATCAAGCTAGAAGCAAGGGAAGGTACAACTCTACAAGACTCAAAAGTGTCTCACTAGATTTCCACGATAGAGTCCTTGGATCTTTGTTATAATGGAGGCGTAGAAGAAGGTTGAAGTTTTGGTTCCCCTACTTTCCTTGTTTAAGCTCCCTCTGGGTTAGCAAGGACTCACACTCCCCCATCACTTGTTGACAATACGAGGATACAGATGTTATTCCAATGCATCTGTCTCCCCTTCTCCTCTGACATTTGAGACCGTCGGTTGTTTTCACTCGTCTGCTAATCTAAAGCACTAGGCAATCCTAGAAGAGAAGGCAAGGGCACTTAGTAATGGTAGATGCAATTCCTTCTTCCCTTCAGGATATGAAGTGGTTGATGAGACAACAAACAAAAAGATGCAAAAGGTAAGGTCAACTGGGCTTCTTTGATTGGATCCTCTTGTGAGGAGTAGTATCTCCTGGAAGAGACCGAAGGCCTAGCACTAGGTCCCCAACATTGAATGATATTTCCCTACCCTAGACCTAAATTGTCAACTCTCTCGTTGGTACTAGGGATAGGGCTGAAGCCCCCTCCTCTCTATATGTGGTGATATATCTTTCCCCGTACTAGAATATAGACTCCAGATTGTGTTGGGTCCCTCATTTCACATGAAAAAAAGAAAGTATTTGGCGAGATTAGAGTGAAGAAGAAGACTTGCTTACAACGTGATAGTATATAGGATCTTTTGTTTCTAATGCTTTTGATTTCAATTGGAAAGAGTATTTCATGCTATCTTAGTTGCAAAATACAGTAGTCGTTAGAAATTCACCAAAAGGAAATGCTATAATAAGTATTTCCCATAAATTTGAATACCAAACTAAGTCAATAAAATGCAAATAGGGATTAGAAATGTGGTCAAATGCTCCTTCCCCATATGGAGTTTAAACCTAGACGCTCGTTGTGTGAACTATATCTTATTTATATCAGTTGACTTAAGCCGCACCGTGGCTGTTGGAGTAAAGCTCGACCTTTGAAATATACATGGAACGACTTTCCACCTCATACAACTTGGGGCAAAGATTGGGATAATGAAGGAGAGATGACCCAAATGGGGAGACCTTTAAGGATAGGCAGGAAAAGGGGAGCGTATTAGCTCGTTTCTGAACAAGCATCCTTTTTTCCCCCTACTTCCATTGATCGAAGGTATATCATGCAAGCTTTAACGAAATTGAACAAATTTTCTATCTTCTTACTGCACATTTCATTTCTAAACTGTTTTGTTGCACTTACAAATTAAACTGATTTCACTTTTCTACCTGAACAAGGAACACAAAAAAGTGGATCTTTCTTTAGTACACTCCATCTTTTGCCTAGATTCAGAGAAAAAGGAAAGAGAGAAAAGTGCCCCTTTTCATGAATCACATGTAGAGATATTGACAACATATATTGAGTTAATGGTATTTCATAACTAACGAATTGAGCAACATGTCTAGAAGATAATCATGTAAATCGAATAATTAATTATCAATTACATAGATGTAGTGTGTAGCTTTCAACAAATCTAAATTCAATTAGCATGCTCAAAATCCATTCTTCCTTTTGCAAACTTATATTCTCCAATTTTGTCCCAACCTAAAACCTATGCTAGGAATGAGTTGAGATTCGAAATTACCGCAGGGAACGTGAATGCATGATGAAAGCTTGTAATCTGTCTCCCAATAGTTGGCTAAGCATTTGATTCGTGAAAAATATTGTGCAACTTTTTATTTTTTATTGATATTTTGGAAGGGGTGGTTTATTTGCCTGTATGTGTGTATTTATATAAGAAAAGTATTTTATGAGTACAGTACTTATAATCTCTTTAAAAGATATACAATTTTATTTGTTAGATCATTCTTTCATTTGATAATATCACCATATATTTTTCTTTAATGATTTCTGAAATAACTATAATATATATGAAATTTTATTAATCAATATTATTATATTTATTTATGACATTTTTTAGTATGAAAATAAGCATCCATGTTTTTTTTAAAAGGATGAGGAACGCTATTGGGGACGATAGCAGACCGAAGAAAACAAGCATCGATGTTATTCTAGTGTTTTCAATTTTCATTACTTTATTTGTTCGTCACTACTTATTTTATCTTTACATAGTAACAAATTCTTTATATTTTATGTATTACAAGTGTTCACGTAAATTAATTTTATATTGTATTATAAATCTACATGCAACATATTTTTTTATTACAAATTTCATAATCGAAATGTATAACATATTTTTGCATTACAAGTATCCATGTAACGTAATTTTGTAATACAATTTTTGTAGCAGAGGTGTACATATCAATCTATATTACAAGTGTCCATGCAAATTAATTTTGTATTACAAGTTTTGATAATCGATATGTGTAACACAATTTTGTCTTATAAATGTACATGGAACACAATTTTGTATTAAAATTATATAACTGAAGTGTATAACGTAATTTTGTGTTAAAAGTGTGTATGTAACACGATTTTATATTGTAATTTTCGTAACCGTGGTATACAACACATTTTTGTATTGTAATTTTTATAATCGAAGTGCATGAGTAAATTTATATTAAAAGTGTGCATATAACCTAAATTTGTATTACAATTTTATAATCAAAGTGTATAATAAAATTTTATGTTACTAATATGCATGTAAGGTAATTTTATAATATAATATTTTATTACAACTATGCATGTAATGTAATTTTTATATTACAATTTTCATTTACATATACCGTGTTTCTATATCCGTTACAACATAATTGCAATATGTCCATCTCGATAATTAACTCTCGAAAGTGTTTTATTTCTCTTACAGTCAACTCTTTCTTTTTTTTGTAATACTACATATTTACTATATGGAATTTTCAATGACCATCCTTTTTTATGGTGGTGGTAAGACATTCTATTATTTTAATTTTTTTACATGAAAAGTGAGTAATTGAGATGTATTTTATATCGATAATAAATGGAAAGTATTCTCTTTAATTAACTCCTTGAAATCAAATATCCTAATATAAGTGATTTTTATTTAAATTTTAAGAACTATATCCAACGATTATTAATACGTGTTTATTTGACTATTTATAAGAATTATGTGGAGAGGATAGGACCCACATATATATAAAATCAAAATTTATTCGATACATGTGACAACTCAAATCCCACAATCAAATAAATCCAATAGAACCTGAATATCCAAGTACAACTATTATATTGTAATAGGATTACAGTCACCCATCATATAAATATGAAACATAAATAATCGAATAAATAACTCATAAGCATTAATAAAATGGAGAGGTAAAGTGCTAACTAGAAATAGAATAACAAATTCACACATCTAGAAAATAGATAGTAAAGTAGACTAACAATCCAGGAATACGACTACCGGAGAATTTAAAAGAAGACCAAACAACTACGAAGAAGAACACTTGTTGTCATAGACCATCTCATGGTGTCGAGGTAGGTATTGAACTAGTTGCTCCAAGCTTGTCACTATGCCTAGTTGTTTAACTACACTTGAATATAGAATTCAAGGAATGTGTTGGAAAAGTTGAGTAGAATAGTGCTAAACAAACAATAATGAAAAATACAGCACAAAAGATGGGTATTATTATTTATTTATCCATTTATTTATCCTTTATTTATTAACCATTATTTAGATATTATTGTATTTTCCGTTTAGCAAGTGCAATCTTTGTTATCCTCAAAATACCTCAGGACACGAGATGTTCTTAATGCGATATTTTAAGAAGTACAATCGATAGAAGTCACCCTCTTGACAAGGAGGATGACTTATATCTATTCTACAACTTAGTTCATCGCCTAAAGGTCATTACAAGGAGTGATGGCTATGTCATGTGATATAAACATGTGTTAGCTAGAGATGCTAATCCACAAATAGCCATTCCTCCACCTACCGATTGAGAAAAGAATTACATACTCCAACCTCAAGGTAAGCACCTCGCTATCCAGTTGGCCATTAAGTTTAGCTATGATTCACAGGGAGGCCAATAACTTTTTAGCTAGCCTGATCGATTTAGATTCAAATCGAACTATAGCTAAACACTGGCGAGCAATAAAACTAAATCAGTTATTCATTATTCGTAAATCCCGACATATCTTACATTATCTGAAGTTGATAAATAGGTTGCCAGATAACTGACTTACTATTCATCATGTTCTTAGTTCGATTTCATCCTTTTATAAGGTGTAATCAACATTCATTCATTGTCTACCAGTTCTCATATTAAGGTTTCCATTACTCAAACATAGATCAAGTGGTTTAATGGGAACATACATTTAGCATCAAATATTTAGATATGAAATTAAGCAATTAAATACAAAGTTTGTAACATCTTGTCTCTATGCTAAGATCACATGCACGACAAAGTTTATTTATTCAAGTAGTATGGGCATAGAGGTGTTAATGATTAATCTTAAGCAAGGATTCACCAATTATGGTTTAGTTGGATCCAATTATAAACTAATGAATAGATTTGATCTTAATGATTTATTCTTCACCAATTCTGAGCACAATATCTCGGCAAATTGGTTCCATGTGTTTAATTCCATCAATAATCATAAAATCAACAAAAAGGGCAACCACAATTTTTATAACTTAGAATTGAGTACTGTTTAAGGCGAAATTGTCATTTGTTTAGAAAAATGTTGTAGTATAGTTGATAAGATCGCACAACACTTAAATTTATAAACTCAGAATCTAATTGCAGCCCGAAGTTGTTCGCAGTGAGCAAATATGGAATTCACGTATTAATCTCAATTCAGAATAAATGAGCACAGTGAATTAAGCACAATAAAAAATATGCAATGAATAAACTGCTCAAATTGATATTTAAATATAAATCAATATATCTCAAAGAGTCATGGGATAAAAAGAAATAGGGGATCAAAATAATAGTAATTTAAATCACCAATCAAATCTTCTTAATTAAGCATGTATCCTAAGCATTCAAATCATTTAGATAAATCAATAGTATTCCTTAACCAGATATCCACATCAGTCTCAAGCACTTAAATATTCCTACAGTAACTAGAATGCTCAGACGACAGAATAAGGCATCAGGCGCCTTATCAGAAGAGGCATTGCATGACGGAAGGCACACAAGGGCGCCAAAGCTTCTTAAGGCACAACAACACAAGGCCAACCTTCCTTAGAGGCTAAGTGTTAGCCTCTTCCTTCAACACACATCCCAAGGCACTTAACCGAGTAGCAAAACCCTCCCCCCTCTCACAAATCCTTCTCTTATTTCTCTCAGAATCGAGACTAATTGGGTACATAGGCGAGTTAGCGGATCCGGGTAAGAGACCAGGCTCACCAGGCATGGGGGTGAGCGAGGTGTGTGTAAGTGAGAGGGGGACTCGATCCCCCAGTGTACCGGATGAACATCATCAGGCACAAATTCAATTTATGTCACCGCGATCGCTCATCCACAACCGATGTGAGACTAAGTTGAGCTCCCTTCCTTGCATACGTAGCAGCTGAGATTTCCAAGCAATTGGAGCTACTACCATCGTGCCTCGTTCAATTGGTGCTCCAGATAGGGTCCTGAGGCAAGTCCGTAGCACCTAGAGGTAGTATTGAAAATGAATATGGCTGGAGAGCTGCAGGTGGAACTGGAGAAGATGGTGGCAACGATGGCGCTCCGGCGAAACCTGCAACTCATGAATACGGGCGGTAGGCCCCAATCAGATGGTCCATAAGCATCATCGGAGGATGGCGAAGGTGGTGGCGGTGGCAATTTGGTGTGAGACGGTGCGTGAAGGTCTGGCGGAGTTGAGGAAGGTGTGCAGAGTAGACTGAGGTCAGTGGAGGTTTTGAGGGTGTAATCCCCTCAATTTCTTGAGGGGTTTTAGTGGGCGTGAGGTGGCGAAGGTTTTGGGAGTGGTGGCGAGTGATTTGGTGCGATGTGGAGTTGGTGCAACCTCGCCGAAGTGATGCCAGATGTGGGGAAGATGGAGGGAGAACGGGTAGTTGGATGGTCAAAATAGGGGGAGAAGGAGAAGACAAGGGAGTGGTTAAGACCTAAGCTAAGGGACAAAAGGACGAGAATGGCGTCGTCTTTGATTGTGAAACGACCCATTGCCTTTTTAGCCGGATAATACGCCTGGAGTTTTAGTCAGACGTCTGGACACATGCCCGGATGTCTGAAAGTGAGATTTTCGCATTGCGCTTTGCGCTCTGCGCGCAGGAGACACGCAAAGGCCTTTCTCTCTCCCCATACCCTAACCTCGTAAACCCTAACACCCCTCTATTTAAACCCTTCCTCCTCACCACCCTCAACCCCTCACCACCAGCCACCACCACCTCCAGCATTCCTCACTATGCGGTAGTGGCGAGGGAGAGCGAGAGTGACAAGAGGGAGGGCAAGTGAGAGAGGATAGGAGGGAGAGAGGAAGAGAGAGGAAGAGAGTGTGAAGGTCGGAGAACCTTCGGGGGCTCGGTAGAGCTCACACGGGTCGGCGACAGGTGCATGCGCGAGGAGGAAGGGCTCAGGGAGGCTGCCTCCTAGCCCTCTGCAGCTGGTAAAGCTACTACGGCGCGCTGCAGGCGACGATGCGAGGTGAGAAGCGTCGCTAAGCAGGTTCTAGTATTGGAAGTTTTCCAGTATCAGACATCTGTGTTATCGTCCAAACGACTGGCGAGGCACCAGGACGTCCGGAGCTGAGGCCAGACGTCTGAAAGTGCAATATCGCGAGGTATGTACCTTCCTGCACTACTTTCCACCATGCAGAGTATTTCAGCGCAGGAGGTGTAGGGCTAAAAGTGTGCCTGCGTTTTCGTACACAGGTGAAGGCTTCGGGAAGGTGCATGGTACGCTTTTCCAAGTACTTTTGGACGTCTGATCACATCGCCAGACATCCGGAGGTACTTCCAAATGACCAGAGGCCTTGTCCGACATCTGGATCTGTCCCTAGACAGTCGCAAAGAGAGTCTGGACATTTGAAGCAGCCACAAGAAGTATAAGGTGAGTTTTGACGTCTGGGACTAATCCCAGATGTCTGATTTTGGTCAGTAACCACGTTTTTTACCTGTTTAAGGCCTAAACGGAATCGAATTCCTGCAAACGAAGTACCGCTATTTTCCACTAGATTTCTTCTACGTGTTCGTGTTGAGTATCTACCATTTTAAGCTCGTCTAATGTACATTGGTCCCTGGTACAGGTTACCAGCCGGAGGCATGTTCAAGGCCCGCGGAGACGACGAGATTTGCGGTGCAGGCCTCCATTCCTCCCGTGATACCCAGTAGAGTGGTTTAATTTAGCTGTTAATATTTAAATAAGAATGTACTTGTTTGGAATATCGAATCAAACTCTAGGTTGTGGAATGAACCCTAGGGTAAAAATGTATGAGCCTGTTTTGAGCTATACTGTTTACTTTATGCATGTTTAAAATAAATTGCTATCAAATGGTATTAGTGAAATTATGAGATGCATGTTAGAATACGAGTTGCCTGTATATGAATAAATTATGAGATACATGTTAGAATACGAGTTGCCTGTATGTGAATGAGAAAGTGAATGGTGAAACCACAAGTTGCATGTAAATGATTGAGAATTAAATTATGAAAACACCAGCTGCCTGCATATGGGCGAGGAACGAGTTATGAAACATGAGATCTGAATGTGGATAAATGGGATAAATAATGAGCATGAACCCTACAAGGAATTGGGAGTAGAACTCCTGTGTATGTAAGGAATCTGGAATGCAGACGAGAAGTGAGTTGGCCCTTGTGTACGTAGTACCAAGGAGCATAATGGTTCTTTTAGTGTAGAGCGGAGCTAGCCTCCCTTGGGTTGAGACCCGAGGTTAGGATTGGCCATTCTACACTGACTCTTGTAGGCCCTCGCGTACGTGGTACCGAGGCGTGCTACTAGTGTAGGGAGGGAGCTAGCCACCCCACGGGGCTTAGGGTTAAGCTGGCCACCCTACATCGACTTTATTAGGCTTGTTGGGCAAACCGGGGTAGTCGAACGAGGGTACGCGGACTATGGAGGGGCGAGACCCCTGTTTGGTTCTGAGAGGGCAAAGCCCTGTAGTGTTCTATGCTGTACTTTGGGCGTACCTGCTAGCGAAAACGACTGTCCGCGTGTTAATGCGAGGTAACTACCTGTGTGCTAATCATGCGTGCCGTAGTCACCGCTACGTCTCAACAGTGACCTCGGGGTAGTTGATTGGGTGTAGGACTACCACGAGGGACTTTCCTGGCTAGGAGACCACCACATGTACCTTCTACTCTACAGAAAAAATTGTAATCAAGATCGTTCCCACGAGGAACATGCAAGATCAAGAAATACCTGGATACTTTGAGAAATAAACGAACCAGAAACACATAAATGAGATAAATAGAAATGAGAAATAAACCTGTTGTTGTTTTACTGTACTTGCACTTAAATAATGTAAACACCACTCTACTCAGCCTTCGCTGACTCTGTCTTTTCGTAACCCTATTTAGGACCAGGAGTTGAACAGCCCAAGTTTCTGGCTGCAGCGGGTGCTGGGCCCAGCCGAGCCCAGCCATAGTCGTTCTTTTAGTCCTTTCGTTTTTCTACTGTAGTAGTGAGTAATGGACACATATTTTACTGTTCCTGTTACTTTCTGTTTCCTTTCCGTTTTCTGTTGTTGTTGTTGTGGCATGTACAAAATTTTGAGACAGATGTTCTACTTTCCTTCCTGCTTCGTTCTTTTCTTCTGATTAGTTATATTGCATGTATGAATGTGGTTTATCTTCCTTCTTTTGGTTATTTCTCGTTGGACAACTAGGTCTTGGGATTAGTCGAGGTGAGCCGGTCTCGGATCTTGTAGGGATCGGGAATTGGGTCGTAACAGATTGGCTAGCGTCAGAGAAGGTGAAACCTCCGGTGATGGAGTGCTGAGAAAGACGGGGATTTGGAAGGCTATCGCTGGTGTTGCGAGGAGCGGAAGAAGGAGATGAAGCCAGAGGAAAGGACGTCGCTGGTGCTGTGACGGAGGTGGCTAGAGAGAGGGATTTTGTGAAGAAATGCAACCAAACCAAGCTAAAGAGCACGGTACAAGGTTCAGGAGCTTTTATAGAGCTCCTAGGCGAGCTTTAGATCAGAAAAGAAGCTTGATTGGGCTTCATTAGGAATCAAGAAGAAGCCAAAAATTTTGTGCGTTTGCATGACCTTGCTGGTGCAAATCAAAGCCCAAGATTCGTCTCAATTGCTTCTTTGTAGTGTGAACACCAATCTCACCAATTTTGGTGAGATTTGGTGATGATTTGAATAGGATTTAAGGCGGTCAAAGTTAGACTAGAGTTTAACTGACCTCCAATGGTAGTAGGGATCATTCTGCAAAGAAGATGATGAAGCTAGGGAGGTTTATGCAAAGATTTCGAAAGTTATTGGCTTGATTGAGAGGAATAGAGTTTAAATGGACTGAAACGCAAATTAGGTAAACATGGAGTTTGATTGGGCCCAAATTTTGGTATCAACCTAATCTAAACCCAAGGAAACTAGTAGTGAAGTCGGATTTCAGTTTTGACCAAGTTTGATTGGGCAATTTGAGTAGAAACCTAAATTAGGGCAGAATTCCATTTGAGACTCTGTTCAAGGTTAAAATAGGTTCAGATGGTCAAACCAAGGGTATCAAACCTCAAATAATATTTTTCTATGAACTTTAGGTGGTTTGAATGAATTTTATCCTGACCGAAACCTCTTCAATTCAAGCGGATCTATAATTAGGGTTTTATGTTATGAATTAATTCTCGAAATGTGTGAAACCTCGTTTCTATCTGTATGGACCCACTTACTGGGCTTTGATGCTCATTTGACCTTAGATTAACCCCTTGGAAATCTTGTGGTTACTCTGCATTTATGATGTAATGTTAAAACTGCATAATTAACCATGTTTTAATGTTTTCTTCTTAGAAAGGATTTACATGGGATTATAGCTCTGAGGCGATTATGTAGAAGTATTTATCACTTGATTTTAACTAATTAAAGCTGGTTATGGCTCATGTTGGTGTTACCATCAAGTACCAAAGGCAAGAGTGAGTAGAACCATCATCATGGACCCCTATCCTCAACAAGAGAATGAAACACACACAAAATAGGAAGATGCATGTGAAGAGAATTGTGATAACAAAACACACAATAGGAAAGAGGGCAGCTATTTTACCTAACATCGATGGGGGGTCATGGCACGTCAGTGAGTTTAGGCACTGACAACACATCCTTGTAATCCATGCTTGCTTTAGGATGGTGCCCTAGATAGATAAATAAAAAATTATATTTTATGCACATAAAGGGGATTCTCTAGAGTTACACATGTAAAACAAGGGTCAAAACTTACATTGGGACTTACACAGGATAGTATGCGAAATAAGGATTTTGTAGAGTCCAATATCTCGAAAAACAAAAGTTGAGAGATGTTTGAACCAGCCAAAATTCTCAAAGAAGTCCCTAGACTGGCCTAACATCTATCCAAGGCTTGTATCGACACCTAAACACGTGTCAACATGTTATTTGCGAGTTTACAGGGCTGTGGGTTGTTTTTTGGCTAATGGAGGTATGTTATGTGTCTCTGATCCACACCTATTGTTATAAGGCGTGCACCTCCTTGCTTGCTTGCATTGTTTATTTGATTCCTGGTCAATGATTCCTTGTGTGTGGTGTGGTCAAGTCCAATAAGAGACCACCACATGTGTTGTTGACAACAGGATTGACCCACTCCTATGGGGCCTTCCTCCACGTTGTGCACCGTTCTTTTTCTTCCCTCTCTTTCTTTTCCTTTTCTATCTTCTTTCTTCTTTCTTTCTCTTTCTCTTTCCATTGATATGTGCTTCGCCCATGGATGTTGATGATGAGGAGAAACCCTAATTAAGCCTTCTATAGGTTTAACAACTTGGATTAGGATTATGAATGGAAAACACTTAGTGGACACCGAAGTGTACATAAGTTTGTACACGAGTGCCGTATAAGCGCCATGTCACATGACGTGTTTGCCACGTATGCGTCATGTCAAAATCTAGGTATTCTTAAGGACATCATTGTGCACACAAGTTTGTACACAACAACCTATGTGGAACATGACATGGCATGTTTCGTGCCTTGTCATGTTCCACATAGGTTGTTGTGTACAAACTTGTGTGCATAATGATGTCCTTATATCACTATCCTTAAGAATACCTAGATTTTGATAAAAATACCCCTATATGTTGGTTTATTTACACTACTCACTTTGTCTACATTATTTTGCATATAATTCTTAAAAATAAGATTCGTTGGAAAACTTGTGATAGAATGAATCCAATTATATTATGTATATTGCCTATTTGGAATAGGTTAGACAGAGGTTTAACTAGAAATGTGAGTTTTTCAAGGTTTATAAGGTAATCTACCTCAACCCATGCTAATGTGCTCGGAACAATGCATTTGACTCCAAAATGACTCGAAACCTGATTTTGAGGCTTTATAATACAAGGGACTTTTATGGTAGGCCCTCATTGACTATCGTTAACATTTTATCATGTGTTGCAATATGGCAAGGATCCGTGTGGAGTTGGAGCTTCTTGAGCAAATATTGCACATGATATATGATTTTTTACATATTAGAGAGCTCATTCTATATTTGGATATCCATGTGACAGTAAAACTCTAGCAGAAATTGTAATTTGGAAGTGAATATGTGGTGCTTCCTAATTCTACCCTAGAGATGACTACTTGTTTACAATGGGCAAAGTTGTCAAAAATCTTGTAATTGCAACGTAGTTTGGAGATGTCCACATCCAAGGAGAGAGAAGTGGCCAAAACAAAAGTTAACATAAAAGCCAATAACCCGTCATGTCGATCATCAACGACTAGCATAATAAATGACATAGAGGAAGCTTATTACACTTCATTTTCTAAAAGGAATCGAGATGCAAATTAGTTCTCATTGTTGGATTAGGCATCATTATCCTTGTTTAACCACTAAGAGTAGGACGATCACTAAGAGTAGGACGATTTGTGTCAATGAAGCTTGTCGCGTGTATATAATATATTGAATCTCGAAAAATGGTGACCACTTACCCATTAGTAACTCATTCGACAGGTGTGCAAATGCGATTTCAAGATTCTCTGGAGCCTATCCTAGTTTAACGACCAACGGTAGGGCGATTGTGTAAATAAAACTTGTCACATGTATATAATACATTGAATTTTGAACAATGGTGACCACTACTTGGCCGTTAGTAATGCATTCAACAGGGGCACATATGAGATTTCAGGATTCTCAGGGGTCTAATTGTGATTAAGAAATCTTGTAGGGAAGGTCATGTAAACCTCCCACAATAGGGAAATCTCGAACCTACACCTCCCGCCCATCCCTCGAATTTATCCCGCCAATAGTCACCCACGGAGAGAATAAAGAAACAGAACGGACACTTTCGCTTCCTGAATACGCTCCAGCAACAGCTCTCCCCCTCCCCTCCGGCGACAGCTCTCCCTCCATCACCACCATGGAATCCACCACCTCCACCACCACCACAAACTCTAACCGTAACCCTAATCCTGGAAAAAGCTCCAACGTGTACCAGATCGGCGGGGTGCCGGTGGAGTTCCCCTACAAGCCCTATGGCACTCAGCTGGCCTTCATGGGGCGCGTGATCTCGACCCTCGACCGCGCGAAGCGCAACGGCCGCAGCCACGCACTCCTCGAGTCCCCTACCGGCACCGGCAAGACCGTCTCCCTCCTCTGCTCCGCCCTCGCCTGGCAGCGCTCCCACGCCTCCAGGCACACCCCAACCCCAGTCGACCCCCTCCTCCACGGCGGCGGCTTCCTCCCCCAAGACGACGAGCCCCGCTCCGACGATCCCCCCTCCAGTAACGTCCCCCCCATTTCCTGCTCTCCTGGGCTCTTCGATCGTGGAAAGGTGGCACCTTTCTGTCTTTTTTCCCTTCTTTCTAATGGCGTCGTCGTCGGTGGTGTTTTCAGGGAAAGGTGGTGAGAGGCAGGGCAATCCCAACAGCATGAGGGCGAAGAGGAAGCTGATTAGGCCGACCATCTACTACGCTTCGTAAGTGTTTCGTTGTGGGGTTTGGGTGATTTGATTGAGTTATGGTGGTGACGTTGCGGGGCGTTGCATTGGATTGCAGGAGGACGCATGCGCAGATAAGCCAGGTGATCAGGGAGTACAGGAAGACCTCCTACCGCGTGCCAATGGCTATTCTCGTACGTGTTCTTTCCCTTTTACAAGATGCCAACTTGCTCTTTTGCCTCGTGAGGGTGCAATGTGTGCAAAGCTGTCAAGGTGTTAGGCAATTGCAAGGTGACAAGCTCTTTGATTGTGCAAGGTGAGAGGCGACAAAAAGTCAATTGCCCAATTGAATTGAGGCGATAAATCTTTTTATTTCTTAAAATAACGAATATGCCCAATAAATTCATATCATAACATTGACTTTCATAAGAAACATCTGACAATACTATTTAACAATAACATATATATTTATATTATTATACAATGTATGAATATATATATTACATTTGTAATTATAGGTCAAACAAACAACTAAAATATACATCATATGTATCTATTAAAATAAGATAGTGACATGTATTTGTTTTGAAGAAGAAAAGAAGGGTTAACAATGGATGTTAACCTTTTACTCATTAATAAAATGAGTTAATTACACAAAAAATTACAAAGAACACTATAATAATAAATCACTCCCTCCATTGAGACTCTCACTCCATTGAGTTTGAGCAAAATGCATCACAAAAAAGTGAAGGCATTCCTCAAGGTAGATGCATCTACAAATGGTCTACAAATGCTAGCCAAAAGGTTGTCTCCAAGTTGTACTTGAGACAACAACATGTATTATAATATGCTATATTTAAAATACAATACAAACTTAATATATATATATATATATATACACACATTAAATTATAATATGTCATAATTATATCATTATAGACATACAATAATGTATATGCATAACTTATACGTATATGTTTTAACAGACAAACAATAGTCTAAGTTAGGAAGATAAGGCAAAATTGAGTATATAAAAGCTATCAATAACATATATGTATGTATGTATTATGTATATACAATAATATATAATAGAAACATATATATAAAATATGTTACTTAAGGTTAAATAAGAGTCTTATAATCTTACCTAAAGTGAATTAGGAGTAAGGTAACATGGTGCGAGGCAACCCATGCGACAAAGAAGGCGACTAGGTGATAACTTGGGTGAAGCCCCTAGTCTGGAATAGCTACAAGGCGACCTTTGGCTTTCTTGCCTGGCCTAGTAGCTCGATAGCCTGAGGTGATAGCCTTGATAACATATAATCTGTGCATGTTGATAATCACTTATAAGTCAAAGAATTGGTGCATTGGGGTGCGTTTTTTCTTTTAATGCTGTAATGTTGACACTGCATGGAACCGTCGGTGTTTAATCATGGAGTTTTGCTATTTCTTATGTTCGTCTAGGGTTTTTTCTTGGCTTGTCTTGCAAGTGGAGCTGTTTCAATGAGACAATGGTGCAATTAGGATCAGTAGGTTTGCACCTAGGAGTGGGGAAAAACTTATAATTTGTTTGGACCTTTTATTCCCTTCCACTAGGTTTGCTGTTTATGTTAATTCTGAAAGGTGATTGAATGCCCTGATTTGGGTGGTCACATTTTGAAAATGTGCTTTTCCTTTTTTTATTTTTTCTAGGAAGGAAAATGATGATTACCAAAGACCAGTGGCTATCTGAGCTTCCATTAGAAACACATTAACATACTATAAGCTGCCCAACCGAAGCTTAGAAAAATATACCTCTCAATAAACTGTATTTTCGAGCTGAACTCTTTTCTCACCATGGCATTTCAAGCCTGACCAGCCACTAAAAGCTACGCCCTCCAGTCTATAATTATCACCATGACACCCCACAGAATCTCCCAAAGCTGCACGGAAGAAGCCTAAACATTGGCATGAATTAAGAAGCACCAGCTTTTCCTATGTTACATAGTTGACATTCAAAGAAAATATGGTCGATGTCTTAAAAGAGAAACCACTTCACAATTTAGCATCTGCCTTACTATAATCTCCTCATTCTCAACGTCTGTGCTAAGCCTTTCAAAGGTACATGAACCTGCCAAATCAGTTGCAATCATTGAAAAGAAAGACATCATCCATATTCACAGCCTCAGACATCTTCAAATAAACCTTCACCATTAAATCTCCCTTGGCCCACCCTAATGCATTGGATCTTTCCCATCAAGGAAAGAAAACCAGAAGCATGGCTAGCAAATGTTGAAGGTCTTCTAACCTCATATGAGAAGGTCCAATTGAAAAAGAATCAGTGGCCACACTGTTGACCTCTTGCCATGGGGGCCTTCCCATAGAGATGCGACTTTGACCTGATTTAGCATCACCGGGTTGAACAACCGTGGAAAAATGTCTACATGAATGCTATTGTTTCTCTAGTTGTCTTCCTAAAACCTAAACAAGCTGCAATCACCCAAACATGAGCGAGAAATAGTTCTCGTATGTTGTGCATGGCTGAACATAAACTCTCATCTCTCCCTCCAAACTAGCAAAATCGACTTCATGTGTTGGCAGTGTTGCCAGTTGGATCATTTGACAAGAAGTTTCTCCTGATTTTCTTCACCTCAATCAAGCTCGGCATCCTGAACTCCAACAAAAAGAAATTTGGCATCATGGAACTAATTGACTGCAGCAGCACTGATAGACTACCTTTAGACATAAATCTTGGTTTCCATCCATCCAACCTCTCCAACATCTCCACAAGATCTTAATTCTAGTAGATGTCTTGTTATCCATTAAAAGCAGCCTTAGGTACATCATCTACAGAGATGCTACAGGTGTACTTGGTGCATTCACACATGCCTTGTTCTCGGAGGACATACCAAAAGGGATAAAGGAAGACTTCACATCATTAATTTCCAAGATGGAGAAGTTGATAAATAGGTTGCCACACTCCACCTCCTGTTGTGTTGTCCTCCATAAAAGAAAATGGTGTTTTGTGCATACTAAAGAATCCACACGAGATTCCAATGACTCCGACCAGGCCTAAAACTAGAAAACAGAAGAGCATCACATGCTTTAGTAATTGCCAACACATTTACTGTCAAGATAAATGACATCGATGCAAGGGGACATTCCTTTCTTAGACCGTTCCGTGATTGTGTCCACTCACCATTTAGTCAGTCATTAACCATCATAGAGTAGAAATAGTAGGACACCACTTCATTCAACCAATGCACTCCATCAGAGAAACACACTGTCAAAGAGTTTCAAAGAAAAGACTAAGAGGGCCATGCGACTCAAAGAAGTTCACTTTACAAAAGAATTCTCAGCACCTTGACCTCTTCTGATCCCTTACAATCTTTTTTTTTTCAGAAAAGATGATCCCTTACAATCTTAAAAGTTACTGAAAAAGACTCCTAAAGAGGCCTTCATCTCATAAAAGTTGAGTGGACAGGTCCCATCACCTCTGGAAGAATCACACTTAGACTGTTGATCAGGAACCTTCACCATAACCAACTCAACAACATTAACAAGGTAACAGGCTGGAAGCCTCCCAATTTTCCATTATCTTCTTCTTTGAAAGTAATAAAAACTTATTAAGCTGCTTGAAGCCCCTGTTTCTAGCGTGGAACTCATTGATCATACTTGTGACATCTTTATGTGCCACATCCCAAATCTCCTGCTGGAAGAACACTCAGAAACCATCCGAATGTGGTAAACCTTCTCTTCCATCCTTCAAATGCAGCTATAACCTTGTCTCGTAAATACTGGTGATATTGAAATTCAATCTTAAAAATCAATGAGCGGAACTGCAAAAAGTCTAGTCCTACATGGTTAATTCTTAAAATGCAAGGGTGATATGTATTGCAAGCTCATGGCATGTGGAGCAAAGACAAAGTGAGCTTGAGTACACGCATGAATGTGCCTTGATGCTCAGTCCAATTGAGATTTGGGTTTTGTTCTTGTCAATTTTGCTGTTGACTAAATTGTTTTTTGACCCTGTGGATTGCAATCGCTAGAAAATACCATCAGCAGAGTCCATAGATGCATCCATTAATCTCTCCATTTATCCTCCCATGCTTTTCCTCTCACCTGGTCTATAAAAGGATGTGAGAGGCCTCCAATGTGGAGATATTTTAAACACCAGAAGCTTTCTTCTTTCTTTCTTCCCCTCTTCTTCGGCTTTGTTCAATTGACTAATCATATTTCCAACTGGCTAAATAGTCATCATCCTGAGACCCTTTTGATTCTGTCAAATTGATTTTGGTCAGACAGTAGTCATGTTAGGCTATGTCTGATTGGCTAGCCCTGTTTCCAATTGACTAGGATAATCGTCATTGGTGCCTCTCTTGATTTTATCATTCAGTTGATCAAGCTTATTGTTGATTTAGTCAGATAAACTGGAATTGTTGCTCATTTGGTCTTGGATACATTCTACTGAAGTGACTCTAGAAGATAAATGTGAGCAAAGGGTACTGCACTTGGTGGTGCAGATTGTTACTTAGACCTTTACAGGTGCACACCGGAACCTGTGCACCATACTGTAGGGACTGCCCTCTCTCAAAAGGGAGTTCCCATAAAGGATGCTTCAATCATCCAATCTTGTAGCTCTCCTATTTTGGTTTTCTGTGTGCTTGGTTCGATGATGAATTTATCTGCATATTCCTAGTTTGTTATATTCCTTACATGTTCTTGATTATTTCAATATCATGGATTTGTTCAAATTTCTGGAGATGTGTGTGAAGATACATACTTTGTCAGTTTTGTGTTTAATTTTTCACATGGATATATGCTTGTGCCATTTTTTATTTCAATAATTTACAGGCTATATGCAAGAAACAGAATTGAACTTTTTGTTTGCATCTTATTTAGTTTATTTTTTTCCTTTTCAAAAAAAAAAATTAGTTTATTTTTTCAGGCATCACGGAAGCATTACTGCACTAACAAGGATGTCTGCAACAGTGAGACTGTGGATGAAGAATGGTAAGTACCAGCAATATGAAGCCTTTCTGCTGCTAATTTTGTTCATATCAGGCTTTACCATTGTCAGAAAATACTTGGCTGACCAGATCTGACCGCTGGTCTAGGTATGCCCAAACAAACATTGGGGTTGGTATAGCTTTAGTGGGTGAAAGTGTGTAGGATCTGTAGAAACAAAGGAATGGGGAATTCAAGTAGAGAGTCTAACATGGTTAAATATTCGTTACTTAGTTGGGGAGGGATTAAAATTAAATAGTATATGTAATATAATGATAACACCGTTGTCTACAAAATATTAAGAATTCAAATCCAAACTCAAACAATTTTCAATTCAGAAGCTTGGGTGTTCATGCTGTTTTACATTTCAAGCATAAATTTAAACTTCATGTCTGGTCATATGCATTTCAAAAGGTCATATTTGGAACTATAACTTCAATCAGACTAGTAGTAAAGTTGCATTGGCCTGTTGTGAGCAACTCAATGTAATTGGAAATTGCAAGAGTGGAAGTTCAAATCACAAGGGCTTGGAATGACCCAAGGGAGGGAGTGAATTGTGCTCATAAAAATATCACAATTGCACTTTCCATAAAAGTATCACAATTGCACCAAATTATGCATGGGTATTTGTAAAAGTAACATCTCTTGGAAAAACCCCTACTTGAGTTCCTTAGGATTTTGGCCCAACTCAGAGGTTGAATATGCACCATACCATGCTACTTAGGTAGCATTCCTTTTACAATAGTCCTTTGTTGGATAGATCCTAGAGGACCTTTTCTTTTGAGTTTTGACATCATGGAGGCTTGAACTTGGGGCCTCCATTGCCCAGGATTGATGATCTACCACCATTCCACTTTCTGTGGGAACCCTGAGAAAACTTGTATCAATTCCTTTAGAGGAGAAGAATGGGAACCGGTAACCCTAGGTACCCAAAAAATTCTGAATAAAATGAAAATAGAAGTCCTATGCAGTAAATTGTTCAAGAAACATATGAATAGGTACTTGAAAATACTTGATTGAGCCTTTGAGCATTTGCTGTAGTAAGTAGTGTGAAAACACTTAGCCTGCGTTTTCTTTGGGGTTAAGAGGCGGAATAGGGGATAGCAGGTGGGATAGGATAGGAATAGCACGGGTTCCAAGGAGCTCTCTCTTCCAACATATATTCTTTCTTCCCATCACATCAAAATCTACTAATACTCTCTTTTCCCACATATAATTCAAAAAATACTCCCTAATAATTACAATCCATCACATCAAAATCTTTTAATTCTCTCTCCTCTCTCACAAAACCAACATACCAATTATTAGTAATTTCATCAATCATTATAATCTCACCAACCAAACACTTTCTATACTTATTCCACTCCTATTCTCTCCCGGTATAACACTATTCACTTGCTAAATGCAGCCTTAAATGAATGTGAAATGAACACTTAATTGCAAGAGAGTTGTGTGTCTTCATGGATAGATGTCTAGCCTATCTCTAGTAGTGATCTTCTATCATCAATTTTTAGTCATTGTGGAACAATTATATTTTTAAATGAAGAAATGCAACTCCTGGAATAATGAATATATATTCAACGATCTTAAAAAATTAGATGCCTTGAAATTTTATTAAATGTCTTATTTTTAAACATTAGATGCTCTAGATGAATCTCGAAAAAGTCTAGAACCAGAGTGAAGTCCAGGGGAAACTAGACATCCCATCTTAAGTATTAGACTTCAAATTGAGGAAAAATGAGTTTATTGGATTTAGACAACATCTAGGATTTTTGGATTAGACATCTTGTGAAGATAAATTAGACATTTGGAAAAAAAACCATTAGATGGTTGACAAAATGACTCTTCATGAATTTGAACTTTTCGAACAATATTTAACATACTCCTTAAAAAAAAGAGTAATGACATACACCTTTCAAATGTGATTGCCAAGAATTGACACAACGTGGAGCATGAGGCTTTTCTTGGGTGTGGAAAATTAGTCTACGTGTGGACTATCCATGTGTGGTGGTCAAAGGCGTGGAGGAGCACCACTAGCTGGCTGGGTGGCCGGTGTTGGTGGTGATGGTGGGCCAAGGTGGTGGCCGGCTATTGGAAGAAGAAAGAGAGAGAGGAGAGGAGTCTTGAGTTGAAAGTATTTGTATTGCTCAAAATAAAATACAAGGTAAGACTCTTTATATAGAGAGAACATATCCCAATATTTGGAAATAAAAGATCTTATCCCTAATAAGAAAAGGTCTTATATCTTAAGGAAAGATCTTTTCTCTAATAAAAAACAAATCCCAACATATTTTCCTAAAATCACATTTACTAAAAATAACCAAGCTTGTATCTTATGTAAAAACACCAAAATTGATCCTTGGACCATGAGCGCTGGCCCCCTGTGGGCCCTTTATTGCGTGCCACGTGGTCCATCTTTATTTCCTAATTGTGGTTTTTTGAAACTTAATTTAAAACTTATTGGGACAACTAGATATCAAAATTGGTCATCTGATAAAAAAAAGTGGTAAAGATTAGAACATAGTACAAATGCCAAATGATTAGATTAATAATTGGGATTAGATATCTAAAGTTTAAAAATAGAAAAGAAAATTGAGTATTCTTCATGTTCTTTGAATCTCTTTGTATTCTTCTTTTGCCTCCACTCTTCCTTTTTTTCGTATGCTACTACTCTTACTTTTCATCTTCCTTGTGCTCTTCTTTTGCTTCCTTTTCAACTAAATAAGGTAAATCTTTTCAATGTTTGGGAAGATGACTTTCAAGAAAATTTCAAGATGATGGAGGATTTACATTAGATGAGTCTAGATGAAATAGCAAGATAAGGGATGTCTAAGACAGATATAAGTAGAAAAATATTGACCTTTGAGGTTCTTGTATTTTTTAATGTAATTTTTTTGTTATTTTTTATTTCATTTTTATGTTTTTCCTTTGTTGTGTCTTTGAGGATTTGTGGAAGCATAGAGCGCCTAGGTGCGTGAACAGTCCATGTGTGTAGCATGGAGATAGAGGGGGAGAGAGAGAGTTGGCGATGGAGAAGTATGGAGGGAGTTGTAGAAGATGTGAATTTTGTTATTGCAGCTCAAATAAAACAGGTGTTGATCTCTGTTTAAAGAGAATCAAACCTAAACTTAATTGCAATCCTAACAAATCATATACTAAACTAACTCAATCACAATCAATTAATTATTCCTATTTTTGACTCAATTCTAAATTAGACTCTGACAATCAATTAAAATAACTTACCACATATGACACAAAACTTGGCATGCAAGCCAATTCCTAAAATCCTAAAGAACACGGCCACTGACCTTGCTGATTCGCTGCCACGTTGGCCACACGGCATTTACTCCTTCACAGTGTCTATTACTATTATGGTCTCTCCTCTTCCAATTGCCACTTCTGCACTACTCTATGTAGTGAAACTCAAGCTTGTACACCTATATGGCCGTGTGTGTATATATTTTGAAGGCAATTGATAGCTTTTACAATAACAGTAACCACTTGGGACCTTTAGGTTTATTTTTAGCAAGATTTGATCACAATTGCTACTCCAGTTTTGAAAGAATCTTTTAGTGATAGGCATATTTAAATATAAGCTGTAAGCTTTATGACTTGCAAACAAATAAATAGAAGAGTCCCCTTCCATTAAATGTTCACTTTTGTAAATTGTTTTAATATGATAGATATCTCTGCAGGGAGATTCTTCCGGTGGAATGTGATCTTTAATCATATCTGTGAAGATTTTTGGTGCTAGCGTGGCATGGAGGCTCTTCCATGTGGAGAGAAAAATGCAGCAGCAGTGGCTGCTGTTGTGGCTGTTGCACACAGAGCAGAGAGAGAGGAGAGAGAGAGGTGCAGCCAGTGCTAGAGAGAGAGAGGAGAGGAGAGAGGAGTTGTGAAGATATTTCTTTAATATTGCAACTCAAAAAATAATTGATTATATAGGTTCTCTTTATATAAAGGGACATTCCTAATCTCTAAAATAGGAAATAAACTCAATCACAATCAATTAAATCTTCCCAAATCAGGGAATATCAAATCCCTTTAATTACTCAACTAATTGACACCTAACTTACTAAAAATAAGAAAACTTGGACTCGAAGCAAACTAAACTTGACTCTCAAGACTCCAACTAAGGCAGGCACCCCTTATTGACTGACTGGACTGCCACGTGGCCCTTTAATCCTCACAATATCAATATAGATCTCGTTATCCTGATTTTGCTTTCTTTTATTACCCTTTATATGGACCTCTTTTGAAGCAAAATTCTTGGACTTTCTGGGAAATGTATATGATTACAACTTTCTCCCTATATAATTGAGGCAATATCAGCTGAGACAAGTGCTATATATTTTTTAGCAAATTTTGTAGGATCAATCCTGCTTTTTATTTTCACACTGATCTTTTTCTAGTTCCTGATTCATTTTCCCCTCAGTAAATTGCTACTGCGAGACGAAAACATAGGATGCCAGGAATACAAGTGAGTTTCTCTTTTATGTTTCTTGTTTCATGTTTTGATTCTATACCAGATATATTCACTTGGCTATGTTGCAAATGCAGAAATTTCTCAAAGGTGAAAGCACATCCATTTCTCCAGAAAGGTGGTTGTTATGAAGCCCATGACATTGAAGATCTAGTGAAAGTTGGTCGAATGGTGAAAGGTTCTGGCAACAAGTGAAAGTCTACATCTATGAAAACCTTCAAATACTTATTGTGGCCCTTTCCCTTTTAGGTTGTCCATATTTTGCAGCACAGTGCATGGCAGCTGAAGCAGATCTAGTGTTTTGTCCATACAGCTATGTTATAAATCCAGTGATTCGGAGAGCAATGGATATTGATATTAAAGATGCAATTCTTATTCTTGATGAGGCTCAGTAAGTTTCATCATGCTGCCCTCATTGGTATACGGTTCTTGCTTCCTGTTCCTTAAAAGCAATGGCATGATATTTAAAAATTCTTCAGTAGACAATTTGTATCTCCTAAACTTTCTTTGTTTGCACCTTTGCAACATTTAGAAGACTTCTTGATGTGTAAGAGAAGGCAAACTGCTTTTCTTTTATTCTTTTATTTTAATCATTTTCTTGAAGCAACATTGAGGACATGGCAAGAGAAGCTGGCAGCATTGACATTGAAGAGGATGCTCTTTTTGGTGAGATAGTTGAACATCTTCAGTTTCCTCCTAACACTCTTTAGATAGATTGATAATAGTGATAATTAGTTGATCTGGAATTTCCTTGAAGCACTTCAGAATGAATTGGTTAAACTGTCTAGCTTTGGCAGTGTTGCAATGATATACCAACCTCTGCATGACATGGTTCAGGTGCTTGTGTAAAAACTGAATTTTATTCCCCTATTTTGAAATTTCATTGTTTAATCATAGAGAACTGCACAGGGCATCATAAGTTGGATCAATCAGAGAAAAGATAACCTAGAAAGACATGGATTTGAGCACTATTGCACATGGTTAGTATTTTGCTATCTGTTTATTACTCTTTGTTGTTTTAAGACTCTTACTTGTAAGAGGAAGTATTTTAAATCACTGTACATGGGTGACTGTGGAGAGGATAATGGGGTTTGTTTTTGTCACCCTATAACTTAATAGGAACTATGCGGGAGCTCATTCCAATTTCCAAAAAGTAGGAGAATTCTGGAAGCTCTCCATTCCATCATTCTCTCTTCAGATAACTGTGGAGAGGAGAATGGGGTTTGCATGTTTAGCTGTGGTAGCCAATGGAGTAGACATGAAACAAAAACTGAAAGCATTCACCAGTGATATATTATATTAAATATGGCATTACTTCCATAGTCTGGTTTTAGTTTTATGATATTCTGAAAATTGCTTGGATTTGCACCTAAAAATTGATTGGATGTGCACCTAATAGTAATTCCCATATGAGTTGCCAAAGCTCTCCGTCTAGGTGCTTGTCATCCCCATCCAAACTCCTTTTCTTCGTTTGGTTGTGCATGCTTTGGATGATGACCAATAGAATATGTGGAAGAATAATAAGGAATTCTTATTGTTGATGAAAAGAAATTAATCCCTCTTTATATAGAGAGAGGCGATAACAATAGTAATCGTAACCCTAACTAATTTGAAAACAAATTAGAATCAAATTACATCCTAGAGATAACATAACAAAATAAAAAATCCTAATCCTAATTCTCAATAAACCTATTCCTATTTCTAATTTTATCTCTAGCAGAATATACATAGAATGGATACTGAAGGTGATTGACTGGCGATGTGCTCTCTGAACTATGGTGCTGCTTCCGTATTTTGGTTTTATTTATAATTGTTAAGAGTTTTAGTAGTCATTATGTTTTGGTCTTTGTCTATTTTTGGTATCTTTTATATTTCTCTTATTAAGGGTTCTCTTGTAATTTGCCCGTTTGGAGTCTCTATGTAAAGGCTCCTAGGGCTATGGAATATGACTTATGTGATCATTTTCTCCTAATATGGTATAAGAGCAATGGTCCTAGACTGGGGTTTCGATATCCCACCAAGCCCTAGCCCCCAAACCTTCCACCTAAACCCTTCTCTCCTCAATCTAAGCACCGCTGGTCATCTTCCTTGTCTTTGCCTCTGCCTGTAGGCGGAGGGGGCCCTCCCATCGGTGCTTCTGGTCTTCTTCAGGCCTTGCACCGCCTCCAGCACCTACTGCTGGGTGCTTTGGTGGCCTGAGACCGCCCCCAGTGGCCTTTCTCTACCTGTGCTGCCGGCAGCACCTAATGCTGGGTGCTGCTGTGGCCTGAGATTGCTACCGACAATCTTCTTGATTGCTACTGCCACATACTGCCTCTGTAGGTGCTGCAGCAGCGAGGAATCAGCCTCTGTCGGTCTTTTCTAGCCACACAGCCACCACTGAGTCTCTCTCTCTCTCTCTGCAATAAAAAGCACCGCTAGGGCCCTTTTCCATGGCCTAATGTGTGCACAAAGATCTCTAGAGGCTGTTACTGCTCTCCAGGATCTGAAATTTCAGCTTTTTTGGATCAAAAGGATGCTATTTGCCCGCTGTGTGGTCTGAAATTTCAATTTTCAGATTCCTATGATCAGATTTATGTGCTATAAGATCTTCCTCCATTTTTCCTACTTCTTGAAGCATCATGGGCGACCAAAAAGTGACCCTTAGCGACTCCATGGGGAAGTTATCTTCCATGAGTGCATCATCTCATATGTAGGACACTTCTATCAAGTTGGATGGACCAACTTTCTTTTATGGTCGACTTCTTTCTCTCGGTTCATAGGCTTTCATTGGAAGAAATACATACTGACAAGAGATGAACCAACATTCAAGACAGAGGATTGGGAGGCTGATAATGACTGGATTGCGACTTGAATGTTGAATAGTATGAGAGAATCTATAGCAAAGTAAGTCATGTCCTATTCTTTCGTTTAAAAGATATGGGAAGTACTCCATGAGATCCATTCTCATTGGAGTAACAGTGCTCGTCTTTACTGAGTTATTGAGGAGATACACACATCCTAGAAGGGCACTTTGAGTCTAGTTGAATATTACAGGAACATGAAGAACCTCTGTGATGAGTAGGACGTTCATCTACCCTTTTTTAGATGTTTCTATGATGGGATAGCTAACTTTCTGTGTAGTTAGTAAGCTTGGGTCCTAAGTATAGGGCAGTGAAAGATCAGATTATGACGTTGGAGGAGATTCCCACACCTTAGATTTATGCCCGTCTTTCACTCCTGAAGATTTTTGATGTTGTTTCAGCTTCTAACTCTTGTGCCATGGCATCTTTTGGTCGTGGTCGAGGGGCTCATGTAGTGAGGGGGAGAGGTCATGCTACTAGAGGATGTATTGGTTGTGGTTGTGGTCGCACTTCACTCTTTTGTGACTATTGCCATAAGATTGACCATACTATTGATCGTTGTTGGATCAAGCATGGTTTCCCTTAGGGGCCTCGAGCTTATCAAGTATCTACCACAGGAGAAGAGAGTCAGTTTTAAGAGGATCTTGCCAGTTCCTAGATTCTTATCTCCAGAGGACTTCTCAATCCATATTTATAGTTGAAGCATCTGTAGCTTATTTTGCATGAACTGTTGTTATGTCTGGTAAAAGTTGTGCCCCAGCGTGGATTGCAAACTCAGGTGTTTCTTCCCACATTACAGGCGATGTCACATTATTTTCTTCTCTATGGTCTCTTGCCATACCTTTTCATATTAGGTTGGCTAATGGTGCCTTGTCCCATGCTATTGGCTTGAGAGATATTCTTTTATCTTGTTCTTTTCCTTTAACGTAATGCATGTACCTAAGTTTGCCTTAAATTTAATGTCTATTAGTACTACCTCAGCCTACCACCAACACACCTATCTGCTATTACTACCTTTGCCTCTATTGTCTTACAATGGTCTCTTTGCTTGGGTCACCCTAGTATCCCAGTTTTGCATCATTAGTTTCTGAAGTTACAGCTTCCAAAGTCCTTTCAGTGTGAGGCCTACCAATTGGGCAACCATCATAGGTCTTCTTTTCCCAATCAGAATAAGAAGATTGAGTCATCGTTTGTTCGCATACATGCTGATTTATAGGGACCTTGTTGGGTTTGTAGTCTTAGGGGTTTCGGTATTTTTTTTATTTTGGTGGATCATTGTACCTATGTGTCATGGGTTTATATGATGAAAGAGAAGTTGGAAACTCCTGTACTCATTAAAAATTTTTTCAATAAAATAAAGACTTAGTTTTCTACTACTATTCGTATTTTCAGGAGTGATAATAGAGTTGAGTTTGTGAATGCCACTTTGTCTCAGTTTTTTGCCTCTTCGGGGTTTATTCACCAAGCCTCCTATGTTCATACATCCCAATAGAATGGGGTGGCTGAACGAAAATTGTGGCATTTACTTGTGACATGAACTTTGATGTTTCAGAGGAATGCACCTTCTTAGTTTTGGGTTGATGTTATTTTGACAACTGCCTTCAAGTATCTTCCTCTGTCTTAGGGGGTA
Source organism: Thalassia testudinum (assembly GCA_037157565.1). Lineage (NCBI taxonomy): Eukaryota > Viridiplantae > Streptophyta > Magnoliopsida > Alismatales > Hydrocharitaceae > Thalassia > Thalassia testudinum. Next base: position 2,573,324 of record JAZHRO010000038.1, read on the forward strand.
AGATTTTATACTCTATTTTGTTTTCTAATCGAGATACTTTTCTTCTTACCCCTATTCTCTTTGGATGTGTTTGTTTTGTTTACTTGTTCAAGGTGGATAAGTTGGCTTCTTGGTCAGTGAAGTGTATTTTCCTAGGATACTTTAGGGCCCAATGTTGATATTTTTTTTGAGGACATTCCCTTCTACTTACAGAAAGGGAAAGCTACTTCTCCTCCAGTGTCATAGGATATCTTTTCCCATGTCATCTGTGTCGCCTCAAGACCCTTTGAGCTATCCTAACCACCAAAAATAATACCGTTAGATATTGTAATTGAGCCATCTACTTTTTATCAATGGACATTTCATCGTAGGCCTCCCACCATTACCAGCCAGTCGCCACTGAGCCATTGTCAATCATTCCTGCTCAACCCTTTACTAATCCTGTAGATTCGGATGGAGATCAAGTAATTTCGCTTGTTGAGGGATCTGACTTGAACCTTTCCATTCTGCTTAGTGGAAGGCTCAATGGTCAAGTGCTTGCTACTCCGTTTCTTTTGTCCGTTTACTTGTAGGACAACTATTATCTCTTGCAATTGACAAGAATTAGGTCCATGCACCTATACAGAGGCCTTATAGGATCCTTTATGGATACAAGCCATGGAAGAGGAGATGGCAACACTTCAGTCTCGAGGAACTTGAGAGTTGGTTGACTCACCCTCAGGAGCTACTGTAGTGGGATGTAGGTAGGTGTTTACCCTCAAATATCTCCTGGATGGATCTATTGAATGTTACAAGGTGTGGTTGGTTGTCAAAGGATATACTCAAACCTTTGGTGTGGATTACTTTGAAACTTTTCCCTCAATTTTCTAGACTTAATTTAGTACAAATCCTCCTTTCTCTTATAGCTAACCATCCGTGGCCTGTTTATTAGTTAAACATCAAGAACGCTTTCTTATATGGCAATCTTGATGAAAGAGTATACATGCAGCAACTTCCATGATTTGTCAGTCTGGGGGACTGTCAAAAGATGTGTAAGTTGCATAAGAATATATATGGGTTGAAACAAAGCCTAAGAGTGTGGTTTGATAAATTCAACATAGTTATTCAGAGTTTTGGGTTCTTAAGGTCTACAATTGACCATTCAGTGTTTGCGAAGCATACTGAGGTAGGATCTATTATTTTAACAGTTTACGTTGATGATATGAAGTGACAAGGAAGGCTTGGTGGCAGTAAGGGTTTTTTTTGCATACTCAGTTTGTTAGTAAAGATCTTGGATTGATCAACTATTTTCTGGGCATTGAGATACATCATTTGGATAAAGGGATGATACTCTCCTAATGGAAGTATGTGTTGGACATGCTTTGTGAAGTAGGGATGTTAGGTTGCAAACCTTCTAGCATACCACTAGATCCTTCTTTCCACTTAGTTGACATTGACAATCTAGTCTTGGAGGATGTTACCAGATACAAAGCCATGGTGGGAAAATTACTTTATTTGACATTGACGAAGTTGGATATATACTATGTAGTTGGTAGATTTAGTTCATGTAGGAGCCTAGGGGGTGCACTGGGCGGGAGTATGCTAAGTCTTGTGGTATTTAAAGAGTGCTCCTGGAAAGGATCTTTTCTTCCAGAAGCATGGTCTTCTAGAGGTTTGTGGTTACTCAGATGTAGATTATGCAAGTGCCCATGAGGACAAACGGTCTACCACAGGATATTGCACTTATTTTGGTGGCAACTTAGTTGCCTAGCAAAGTAAGAAGCAGAATGTTGTATCCAGGTCTAGTGCTGAGTCCGAGTATTGGGTTATGGTCCATACCACCTGCAAGCTTTTCTAGATTAGGTCCCTTCTGCATGACTTTGGTTTGAGATTTCTGAACCTATCCCTATGTATTGTGATAATAAATTTGTTACCTTAATTGCGAACAATCATGCTTTCCTTGAGAGGACTAAAAATATCGAACTCGACAGGCACTTTGAGATGTTGTGATGAGTGGGAAGATCTCTACACCTTATGTCTCTAGTGAAGACCAGATAATTGGTATATTTATTAAGGCCCTAGCAAACAAGTTGTTGGAGATCTATGTTTCAAGCTGAGTATGTCTAATGTTTATGGTCTTGCTTGAGGAGTGTGGGTTCTTAGTAATTATTATGTTTTGGTCTTTGTCTATTTTTGGTGTGTTTTATAATTCTCTTTGTCAATTGTTGACAAAATGTTGGAGCGTGGAGACTCCAAGTGCGTGGGAAAAATAGTCCACATATGGGACTATGCACGTGAGGGCCTGAAGGCGTGGAGGAGGACCACCGTGTGGGCTGGTGGTGGCCGATAGTGGCTTGGTGGTCATCGATTATGGAGATGAGAGAGAGAGAGATATGAAAGGAGCTTTGGTAAGAAATATTGTTATTGTTCAGTTTAGAAAAGTTGGGAGGGCTCGTTATTTATAGGGAGAACATATCCCTACAAATAGTAACAACAGATTCCATCCCTATTGAGAAAAGATCTTGTCTCATTAGGAAAGATTTTATCTCCTAAAAATAAATAAATCCCAAATATATTTCCTAAGAATAACTTTACTAAAAATAGAAAACAATCAAACTAATGCACCAAAATTGGTTCTGTTGGACTATCACCACTGGCCTTGACGAGGGCCTCACATCCTGCCACGTGGCATGTTCCATGAGGTCTGTTGGTTGCCACTTGGTAGTGTTACGTGGCCAACTTCAATCCTGACACTCCCCTTCAAGTCGAAGGTCGCGATGTCGATGACTTGGCCTTCAATTTGTGAGGCTGGACGTCCTACCATTCATTTTCTTTGAGGACAAGGCTCTCGGTCTTCTCTTTGGACAAGTTGATAGTGAATCCTTTCGCAACCTTCGGAGTTACTTCTGTGGCAACTTGAGTAAGTGTCGCGACGGCTGCCGTGGGCTTGACTTCTCTCAGAAGAGCACGCAACTGTTCAAGATCTTTTTGAGTTAGGGAGTTCATGCGTGAGGTGCTAGTAGCCCCACGTGGTAGCCTCCCAAATTTCTCCCATAGTTATCTTGTGGATGATTGTTGCGTCCACAGTGTTGGCACTTCGAATAGGCGCTGCCAAATCCACGTCCATGCCCTCATCTTGGCCCCGCACTCGCTTCTGGAATAGCAAGTGCAAAGCTCTTGCCTTTTGGTGTGTCTTCCTCCTTGGGGATCTCCATCTTGAGGAGACGACTGATGAATAGAGCATAGTACAAAATACGATGACATATCAGCAATTATGTCACCAATATTGCTCATATTCGCAACCCTCTTAGTCTCTTGAAGGTAAAGAATTTTCCTTCTCTTTACCATTGTATCCACAATCTCCATGAGCGTGGGTATCGGAGTTGGGGAGAATGAGTAAGAGAGAGAGAGGGGTCAGACGACTGGGGCGGGGGGAGGGGGGGGCTGGCTCGGGTTGGACGGTGGTGGGTGGGAGGCGGAGGAGAGGGGCGGTGTCGGTGAGGTGCTTCAAGTGCCTTGGTGAGGGGCACATGGCGGCGATGTGCAGGGACCCGGTGCGCTGCCTGCGCTGTGGCGCTCTGGGTCATCGGAGGTCGGGCTGTGGGCGGCGGAGGTCGGGTGAGGTGGTTTTTTCGAGGAAAGGAGAGACGCCTCCGCCCCCTCCGGAGGGGGCGCGCCTTGTGGAGGTCAAAGCGCCGTGGTCGGAGGAGTTGGGAGAACTGGAAGGGAAGCTGGCTTCGGCGCTGGTTGCGGTGGTCTTCGAGGGGTTGGTGGAGGTGGAAGCCCTGAGGGAGGCGGTCGTCGCCTACTTGGGGGCTTACGGGGGTCGGGTGAGGGTGGCTTCCTTGGGAGGAGGGCGGATGGTGTTGTTGGGGCTGAGCCGTGTGGAGTTGGGGCGGTTGGTCTTCAGGGTGATTCGATGTGGCGATGGTGTGGTGAGATGTCGGTGGTCGGTCAGGTCTGATGGGGCGCTGGCGGAGAGGCCATCGTCTGGCGCGAGGAAGAGGATCTTGATTGAGGGGGTTCCGCTCTTCCTCCGCACGGTGGAGGTGGTCGCGATGGTGGTTGCCCCTTTTGCGAGGCTACATGGGTGCGGTGGCATCGGCCTGAAGGCGGTTGATCTGTCGCGGATTGAGGCTTGGGTGGAGATGAAGCCGGGGCGGTTGTTGGTGGAGAGGTCGGTGCTCCAATGGGGTTGTTCTGCCTGGCTTCTCCGCATCTCCTGGGGTTCTGAGAACCCGAGGTCCTTTGCTGCGGTGGTGGGTGGCGGAGCGGCGGTGACGTGTGGAGGCGGTGGCGGCAGGCTGGCGGAGGAGGGCCGGATTGTTCTTGGGAAGGTCGAAGGTCGCGGCGGGGATTACGGCGGGGATCTTGGGGTGAGTGTGTCTCCCGTGGCACGATCGGTGACAGACGAAGTGGCGAGAATGCAGAGGGCCGTTGCGATTTTGGCGGAGGAGGCGGGGGAATTGAATGTGGCGCTGAAACTGGGCGGCCTCGCTGATTGTGGGAGTGTTGGTGGTGACGTGCTGGCTCCTGGTCTTGAGGAGGTGGCGGATGGCGGTTTCGGGTCGGGTGAGCGTGACCCGGCTACGGAGTTTGGGGGCTCTGGTGCTGTAGTCGGGTCGGGTCCCCTTGCACGCTCGCCCCCGCATTTCCTGGTCTCTGCGGGGGAGGGTCGGAAGGTTGCTGGAGGGGTTTCGAAGCGCTCCTTCGCAGGTCCGAGTCAGGCGGCGGGACTGGAGGTGGCTGGCGGGGAGGGTGGCGGACGACAACGGGAGCGGAAGATGACTGGGTCGCAGAGACTCTTCTATCGGCCGCGGTGGTCGTACCGTAGGGGGTTGCCTTGGAGGAACCCGTATGGAGGGGGCTACGGCCAACCGGCGCCGATCGCCGGAGGAGCGGGGGACATCTGGTGGCGCTACGTCATCAGCGGCGGCATCTTCTGGAGGTGGCGGCGGGGACCTACTTGCTCCGGGGTCCAATGGGTTGGCAGATGGGCGGCGGGCGGCAGATATTGATGATGGAGATGGGGGGCTGGGGGATGCGAGGGCGGGGAAGAGAACGATGGAGGTGGCTGGGCAGCTTGGGGGTGAGGCTGAGTTGCTGGGGGCTGGTGCTGGCGGTAAGGTGGTCGAAGCTGTAGGTGATCTGGTGGTTGCGGGACGTGGAATTGAGGTATGTGGTGGTGAGGGAAGCTCGGAGGACCGACGTCTGTTGCTGGATGAGGAGGAGAATGTCATGGCAGAAATGATGGGGTTTAGACGGTTTATGTCTGGAGGCGTTTCCTGGAGGACCACATGACTAAGATCTTATCTTGGAATGTGAGGGGTCTGAATGACCCGTCGAGAAGATCGGTTTTGCGGGGGTATATTCAGAGGTGGGGCCCTGATGTGGTCTTTCTTCAAGAGACGAAGTTGGGGAGCTGTGATAGAAGGCTGTGGAGGGAGGTGGGGGGGGGGGGAGTTGTGGGGGTTTCCTAGCCTTGGATGCGGATGGGAGTGTGGGGGGAATTGCTGTAGGGTGGAGGGAGGAGTTCTTGCTGGACTCACTGATTGGATCCAGTGTTGTCACTGTCAGACTCCAGAGATGCCGGGATGACACATGTTTGCTCCTCTCGGTTTATGGCCCGACGGAGGGTCGGAGGAGACAGGTCTTATGGGAAGATCCGAGCCAGGTTGCGGCAGCTTTCCAGGGGGTCTCGTGGCTGATTAGCGGGGATTTTAATGTTACTCTACGGGCTGAGGATAGATCGGGTGACCAAGGGGGATTGGACTAGGGCTCCGAGGCATTTGCAGACTTTGTGGCGAACCAGGGGTTGGTTGATATGCTTCCGTTGTCCTGTCTATACACGTGGTGGAACGCGGGAGGGCAGTGATCCCATATTGACAGATTTTTGGTTTTGACGGCAATGGCAAAGTTCCCGATGGCGGAGGTTAGGCCTTTGGAGCACCCGTTCTCGGATCACACCCCCTTGCTGTGGACGTCGAACGAGGTATGGAGGCATGGCACCTATTTTAAGTTCGACAAAGCGTGTCTCTTGGAGGAGGGCTTTAGTGGTTTGGTTGAGGAACGGTGGAGGTGTACTCAGGTGGGTTGGTCGGCGGCCGCCAGGTTGGAAGCGAAGCTGAAGGATTTGAGATCCTTCTTGAAGTCCCACATCAAGCGGGTTAGGGAGGAACGCGGGAGGAAGAAAGAGGAGGCTCTTGCTGCAATTACACGCCTGGACAGGGCAGAGGATGTTGGGCTCCTTTCAGAAGATGACAAGGTTTATAGAGTGCGACAGACTCAGGTGATTCAGGAGGAAGATAGGAAAGTGGAGGTGGAGTGGAAGGTGAGATCTAGGCAGAAGTGGCTGAAGGAGGGTGATTCCAATACCTGCTTTTTTCATATAGCTGCGTCGGGTAGGAGAAGGAGAAACTGGATTGACAGGTTGATGGTGGATGGGGAGGAGTTTGTGGGAAGGGAAGCGGTGGGAGAGGCGGCTGCGAATTATTTTAGAGAATTCACGGGGTGGAGGCGGGGGGAAAGGTGGAGGTGGTTGGGATTCGGGATACCACAGATTAGGGGGACAGACGTGGATTTCTTGACGGGTTCTTTTGAGGAGGATGAGGTCCGTGAGGCAGTTTGGGGGCTGAACGCGGATGGGTGTCCAGGGTCGGATGGCTTCCCGGTTGCCTTCTACAGAGGGTTTTGGCTGGTGGTGAAGGAAGACGTTATGCAAGTGGTGCAAGAGTTTATAACGGGCAACTCGGGATTTAACAGGTTGAACGAGTTCTATATGTTCTTATTGCCGAAGAGGGAGGGCGTTGAGGAGATTCAGGAGTACAGACCGATAGTTCTTTCGAATGCTATCTATTTGGTGGTGGCTAAGCTTCTGGCGAATAGATTGAGGAGAACATTGCGTGAGATTATAGACCCGGTGCAAACGGCCTTTGTCCCTGGCAGGAATATTTTAGAAGGCTTTGTGGTAGCCTCGGAAATCCTTTCATCTTGGAGGAGAGAAAAGAAGAAGGCTTTCTTGTGGAAGGTCGATTTCAGCAAAGTTTATGATTTGATTCGGTGGTCGTTTCTTTGGGCGTCCTTGGTAAAGAGGGGGTTCCCACCAGTGTGGATTGAGTGGATGAAGAGATGCGTCACTGCGACGTATTTCTCGATTCTTATCAATGGAAACCCGACTGGAGGTTGGATCCAACCTGGGAGGGGGGTGAGGCAGGGTTGTCCGTTGGCCCCGATGCTCTTTGTGATTGCTGTGGATGCTCTTGCTAGGGCGGCGAGGAGGTCCTGTGAGAGAAGCCTGTTGAGTGGTTTCTCCCTGAGGGATGGGACGGGTATCCCTTTGCTCCAGTATGCGGATGATACGATCTTCTTTATTGAAGGTGGTGAAGTGGAGGCCAGAAGGTTGAGGTTCCTGGTTTTCTTGCTGGGTGAGGCATCTGGTTTGCAGATTAACCTGGTTAAGTCGGATTTTATCCCTTTCAACATGAATGAAGCGGAGGCAAGGGGATGCAGTTTGGGTCTTGGCACGGAACGGGGTAAACTTCCGGTTAGGTATTTGGGCCTGCCGTTGTCAGATGGGAGGATTCTAGTGAGAGACTGGACCTCCCTGGTGGAGAGGTTGACTGGGAGGCTGGAGGGGCGTCCAAGCTTCTGTCTAGAGGTGGGAGGCTGATTTTGATCAAGGTGGTTCTGTCGGCGATGCCGTCTTATTTCATTTCTGTACTGAAGATGCCTCGACAAATGATTGCAAGGATTGAACGAACTATGAGGGGTTTCTTCTGGTCCAATCAGGGGACGAATGGACAGGGTGCCAGGTTGGTTGCTTGGAAGGAGGTCTGCAGACCGTTGAAAGACGGGGGGCTAGGCGTGAGGGATGTGGAGAGATCTAATGATAGTCTGTTGGCGAAATGGGTGGGACGCCTGTTGGAAGGAAGGGGGGATATGTTGGGTAAGGTGTTTGAGACGGCATATGGTTGTCCGGTGCGATGGGATCTAAAGGTATCTCCGCCTAGGGATGCTTCTCACTTCCTGAAAGGCTTGTCGTAGGTGGCCCCAAGGGTGAGGAACTGTTTCGTCCCGGTGTTAGGAACAGGGGAGACTTTCAGATTCTTGCAGGATGACTGGATAGGTGATGGAGCGCTTTGCAGCAGATTTCAGAGACTGTTTGCCTTATCCCAGAATAAGATGGCGTCTGTGGCTGAGGTGTGGGATGGTGGGTGGTACCCGTGTTTTGTTGGCAGTCTGTCCGATGCAAGAACGCATGATTTCCAGACCTTATTGGTTGAGTTGGACGGAATGAAGTCGGTGGCTGGTACGGACATGTTTGGTTGGGATGAAGGTGAATTTTCAGTTACGGCCGCGTACAGGAGGTTGTATGCTGGTGGTCCTGGGGTGGAGTTGGATTTGGTAAGGGACTGCAGACATATTTGGAAAGCCGTGTGTCCGCTAAAAGTCAAGATTTTCGCCTGGCTACTTAGGAGGAGAAGGCTGGTGACTAAGATGTGGAGGGCAAGGTGGGTTCCTGGAGAGTGTACGGTATGCTTCTTATGTGGGGGTGGTGAGGAGGATGTTGACCACCTTTTTTTCGCTTGCCCTTTTATGGTGCAGATTTGGGATAGAATGGGCGAGAGATGGTGGGAGTGTGGGTTGTTTGAGGAATTCTGGCACAACTTCAGAAGTGGAGGTGGTGGTGGCGGACGGTTTGTTTTCCGTTCGAAGAAGGAGATGGCCAAGCCGTTGGCAGTCCTATGGGGGATTTGGCTGGGCAGGAATGCGGTGGTTTTCCAGGGCCAGAGACCTTACGTAGAGAATTTTGTTGTGTCTATCGACTCCTTGCTTTCCCACTAGGTTGTATCGATGTGAGTAGGGGCCTTGGTGTCTGTCTGTTGTAATGGTTGTTTTTATTGATTCTATTATATAAGTTTTTGGGTAGTTATCTCTCTGGATAACTGCCCTTTCCTTTTTCAAAAAAAAAAATATTGCTCATAGTCCCAACCCATGACGTGTGATGTATTTTGATATCAGTAATTGAGGATATCAGTGATACTTCCTAAATATAGGTGGTATCAACCAATATATGCTAAATTGCATCTTTGTCCAAAATGTCACTTATGTTGAGAGATGTAATCTATTGTAGTGATATGTTTTATACTACATAGTAGTGTAAAGAAATGGGTGGTGTTTGGGTGTCTATAAATTGGCTGTTGTATCCTCATTTGCCTTTTGAGAAAAATAGAACTATCAACCCTCTTAGGGCCTTTTCTTATGGTTTTCTCCCTGCACTTTGTGTATAGGGTTTCCATGTGCAAGTTGTTTCTTGGGTTTGTTCTCAAGTTTATCATTTTGTTTGTTATTCTTGAGTTTTATTATTTTTCATGAGTTTTTTTTGGAGGATTAACCACATTCGTGGCATCATCCTGGTGGTGCTCTCGTGTCAGGTTCTTGGAACCCTATCGAGAGAGAGGAGCATAGAGACCATATTCGAGTAGGCTATGTGGGGGCTTGGATTTGGAAGAAGAGTGGGAGGTGCGAAGAGAGGGCGATGGCGCATTGATCGAGGCAACTTGTGAGGTTGATGTTGCAGCATCGTTGGGACCTTAGTTGGTGAAGAGGCACTGTAGATGGCGATGATGTGCGCGACAAAGGAGACGAATAAGGCCACAAGGTTTGCGACATCGATTGGTGGAGAGATTGAGCATCAGTGCTCCTCCATGCGTGAGTGATGGCGATGGCAATTGGATGCGATTGGCGACAATTGGATGCGATTTGCGGTGCTTGGGTAGCTCTGGAGGCATTGTTGCAACGTCGTGGGGGCACTGACGGTGTTGCTATGTTGTTGTTGGAGAGAGGAGTGATCTTTGGTGAAGTTTGCGGTGGAGGTCTTGCTTGGGTTCGCTCACATGTTAGGAAGTGCAAGTACTGAGGAAGTCGGAGATGGTGGTGTGTGAGAACTCGAAGAAGATTTGTCTTGATTGCTTGTTGAGGAGCGATCTCTGGCAAAGGTCACAACGCCAATCTTGCTTTATATCGTGGTGAGTAGCAAAGAAGTCGCATGTGGCGGATTGCGAGATTGCGGGAGATTGGCTGCAATGGGGATGGGTTCGAGGAAGTTGTTGGAGGAAGAAAGACAATTGCAGCATTGTACTTTAGGGTTTATTTGAGGAGACTTTGGGGTATGAGATATTCTTTTGGGTCATTTGTCTCTTTAGACCTTTATTTCTTCCCTTTTATGTCATATCCCCTTGTTAGCCTTAAACACAAAAAGAGGAAGAAGAGGGTGTGAGAAAAAAAAAGGAAGGAAAAAATACATTGAGAGAAAAAAAAGATGAAAGCAAAGAAAAAAAAATAGAGGAGAAAAAAGGGGAAAAAAGAAAGAGAAAAAAGAAGAGAAAATGAAAAAAATGATGATGATGTTAAGTGAGGAGAAGCTCTTCTCTTTGATTTATTCGCTATCTTGTTTCTTATCTCATATGGGTATGAGAGAAAAAGGGAGTGTGAGAACCTATCTTTGTGTATCTCATATGAGACTCTCTTCTTTAAGGTTCTCATATGAGAGAAACTGTTTCTTTATTGTTGGTTTCTAAATGGGAGGATCATTATCTCAGTCTCCAAAGGAAATACCTTTTTCTCTGAGTTTCCGTGTGAGAGAGGCTTAATTTCTTGGTCTCCATTGAGGGGTCTTCTTTAGAGTTCAAAATAGAGGGCACAGGCACCAGCACCAGCACCAGCACCAGCTTTAGTGGTTCTTCCTTGGACTTTGACCTACACCTGCTTGCAAGTAAGAATGACGATGCAAGGAAGCTGATGACATGGGATGCGTGGAAGCAGTGACCCAACAACATACTCGGCGGCATCATTTGAGTTGCATGTTGTGTTTTGCTATGTAGAGTGAGGATTTTTTTTTTTTTGTACAAGTTAAGCATTCCATGCTCTAACTTGAGGGGGAGTGTTAAGAGAAGGGTTGTAGTGGTCTACATTTAGTCTCACATAGCAGAATGAAAAAGTGTGATGTGTGTGGGAGCCTATAAATAGGCTATTGTGCCCTTTTAGTTATCTTTGAGAAGAATAGAATTATCAGCCCTATCAGGGTCTTCTCCCATGGTTTTCTCCCTACCCTTTGTGAGTGGTGCTTCTACGTAAACCCAAGCATTTTTATTGTTTTATGCTTTTGATGCCTTGTTACATTTCCACTTATTTATATTTTACAACAAAAGCAGGCCTAAGGTTTGCCATTTGGATAAGTTTGAAAGAGAGGACAAATTTAAGGTTCAGTTTTCAAATGTTTCTATTTTATCAATCACCTGGTTTGATATAGAAAACGGTTGAGTAGTTAATTTTAAAATTGGCATGCCTTTATGTTGTGGTTTTTTCCCTGAGAGTTCCTTCTTTCCATTTTAGTTGGACAGGTGATAAAGCTGTGGAAGAGCTTCAGAAAGCCACTATAGATCACCTGTGTTTCCCAATATTGAAAGAATGTGCCACCAAGGTATGGAGCCAGACTTCCTAGGTACTTAGGTACTTCTTCATCTGCAATCACAAGTACTGGCAAATTCTGATGATGTTGTCCATTTTGATGCACAAGGCAATCAGAGCTGCTTCAGATGTAGACTCTGTTGGGTTTTGTTTAAGTGGCATGTCTGCACTAATTCTTGAGGGTATTGATACTTACATGCCTATGGTGTGTGCTTGTGTTATCCTTGGAGGTTCCCTACATTTGCAACTTTTGACAATTTCGTTACCATGTAGGATTATTTTCAGCTCTCTGCTTTCTTCTCTCTGAAAATGGTCGTCATGCATTTGATTACCAACTTGCCCTGCGGCGATATGTCAAACGAGATGCTAGTGAGTGGTTGAGTGTATTCTTGCTTTGAAGCCAATATGTCAATTTACTTGACAGTGTTTTTATGTATTTTTATTTCCTTGATCCTGCAACTGCATATATGTACACATTAATAACGAGTTCCTACCTCCCTAGAAAAAGAGAACAAAGAGATTTGAGCCATTGAACTAGTTCTTGTTGAACAGGGTGTCGGTTTTGAATGCCATTGAACAGATCTATAGAGCCAATCAAAGTAGAACCATGGGGTTGTTAGATGAAAATATTAATGCAACTCTGTTTTGGTGATTGGCATAGCCCTGCCAAGCTGTAAATTGCCAATAAAAAGCAAAGTCATGTTATTGTGAATAATTTGAGGTGTCTTGTGAAGAATTTGAGTTGTCTTTGGTGATCTCACGTGCAACAAGTGCACATGGAGATGAAGATCCACCCAAAGAGAAGAAAGACAGGGTTGGCGTGGAAGGATAATAGAGTTGGAGTTCTAGAGAAAATAATCTTTACCATGTTGAACTCAAGAAGCAAATAGAGATGATTGGTCTCTTTTGTAGAGAGAAGCCAATCAATTAAAACCTAATCAAATCACTAATTCCACTCCTAATTTGAACTCTAACAACTTTCCTAAACCTGCTCTATCATAGTCACAAAGAACTAATCATCACCAACTCATACTAACTCATCTCATGTACAGAAAATTTCATGCACCCACACACATGCCAACTTATGTGCATGCTACATGCCACATCACATGCCACGTGGCACACACGCCACATTCACATGCCACGTTGCACCTTCTTTATTATCAAAACTTCACACTTCCCTCCATGTTGGACTCTTGAAGAGGAGAGACTTGTTGGAGACAGCTTCTGAGGTAGTGGTCGAGGAAGTAGTCATAATCGATCCTTGAACACATGTTGATGGACACCTTGTTTCCTAGGGAAAAACCCCTTCTCATGAAGAATAAAAATTATGTGACAAGGCTCCATTAATGGATAATAGTTCCTTTATCATTGTTCACCATGAGATAATTCTCTTTCTCCTTCTTAGCCTTGTCTCCTTCATGTGCTTTCGATGCTTTCTTTTTGAGCACGTGGAATTTGTCTTGACCTCCTACGAAGATCCCATAGTTCAAGATCACCATCACCTTGATCGTGTTGCGTTGAGCTTTTGCCTCCGCAGTAACCGTAGTCTCAGCATCTGCCATGGGTTGAGTTGCATTCCTTGTGCGTACAACTTTGCCTGGAGTTGAGGGGACACCACTCGTTTTCGAGTCAACTAGAGAAGTATCATGTGAACTCTCTTCATTGTCCTGGAGTCAAGGGGATACCTTGTTCCTTCCTAGGTATATGTGGGGGGACACCCCACTAACTAGGGGATGGTTCACTTGGTCTCTTCAATTTTGGGCTTGATGAAGCTTTGGCTACTTGCTCATGTTTCACACCACTAGTGCTTCCAACCTGTATTTTTAGGATCTCAGGCACACAGGGTCGGTTGCTCTGATGTCATGTGAAGAATTGGGATGTAATTCTCTTCCTTTTGGGAAGAGTTCGTATGCACAACGAGAGGTGGAGAAGGCCATGCATGTGGGAGAGAGAGTTGGTGAAAGGGAGAAGATGGCACATGAGGAGAGAGGGGAGGAGTCACGGTAGAGGTAGAAGAATTTTCTTATTGAACTAAAAAATAACTTGGTGTATTGTCTTCTTTTTATAGAAAGGCAATCATCTTAAAAAAATAGTAAATGACATAACAAACTTAATCAAATCCCAATCCTAAAAGATTATAGACTACTTTCCTAAACAACCCTACTAGCTCATTACCACTAATTAACTAAATATAGCAATCTTGGCAACCAAGTCACACCAAAATGTCTCAACAAGCTTGCCATGAAAGGCACCACAACCAACTTTCATACACACACACACATACCCATGCATGGACATCCATTCCAACTCACCAACTATGGCACGTGGTAGTGTCACGTAGCATTTTATTCAAACTCTCATAGTCATCTCCAAGTTGGACTCTCGGAGAGGAGGTAAGACTTGTTGAAGTAGAACAAGGATCTTTGTCTTCGCTATGACCGACGACTTTGCATCCGTCATGGCCTATTCAAAACTTGTACATAAAACAAACTTTCCTCTCGGAGCCAAGGAGATACCATGATCTTTCTTGGGTAAGGACGTGGAGTCGAGGGGACACCCTGATCCTTCCTATGCGAGGTTAGGTAGAGAAGGCGTAAACCTCTCTTAAACTTAGGCCATTGATGCTTCTTCTCCATAAACGAGGATCTTTATGTGGATCCTAAACTTTGTTGTCTTGTAGAACTGTTCGCTCTGATACCACGTGAAGAATTTGAGGTGCCTTTGGTGATCTCACGTGCAATAAGTGCACGTGGTGATGAAGAAGATCCATGCTGAGAGAAGATAGGGTTGGCGTGGAAGATGATGTTCACATGAGAGTTGGTGTGACGGATAATAGAGTTGGAGTTTTAAAAAAGATAATCTTTATTATGTTGAACTCAAGAAACAAATAGAGATGATTGGCCTCTTTTATAGGGAGAAGTCAATCAATTAACAATCTAAGCAAATCACTAACTACTCCTAAATTGACTCCACTCCTAATTTGGACTCTAAAAACTTTCCTAAGCCCACTCTATCACAATCACAAACCAATCATCACCAACTCACACCAACTCATCTCACACACACATACATAATTTCATGCGCCCATACATGTGCCAACTCGCGTGCATGCTACACACTACATCACACGCCACATGATACTAACCACATGGCACCTGCCATGCGGCACCTTCTTTATTCATAAAACTTCGTAGTTATAATTTTGTATCCTTTTACTGCTCAAAAAATAATTATGTATCCCTCTTTTCAGTAGCTTGTACAAGGCTACAAAAATCGGTAGTTGATATTTAGTCGATGAGGTCACTGACAAAGGAGTATACGGCATGTGGGTGATTAATCGAGGATTAACTGGTTAAGTATTTTTATGTATTTCAAACTTTAAATATAATTATATATAATATTATACATATTACTTATACCTATCTATAAGTTGTAAATATGCACATATGTATTCGTTTTATTTTTTGACATGTATATTCTACACACGTATATTTTCTCAAGGAGACCCAATAGGTGACAAGAAGGGTGGTGGTGATGGAGGATCGAGAACAAGCGGAGAGGGGTGTAGGTTTAGGGTTTCATTAGGATTCGAATGTGGGGGGAGGATGGAGAAGTTGGGTGGGGTTACTTTTCTCTTTGGCGGGCCAATCAAATACACAAAATTGAACCCTTAATGTTTGATCAATGATTAATCGATCAATTAATTGGATAATCGTTCAATTAATTGGTTTACCCAATTATAGGCTCAAATATTGATATGCGATTCAATCCCCAACTGCATACGATAAATCAGCCGTAGAGACTGCTTTTTGCAGCCTTTCGACCATTCTTGCACAATAAATCGAAGTTCCTTCTTTATATTCTCTTGTTTGGATCAATATGAGGAGGAATCTCAACCTTGAAGAAGCATAAGTCTTCTTGTTTTATGTTACCCTGTAGTATTACATTGAAGGCAGTTGAATTCTACCTAATTTCTGAGTGACTGGTATGCAGAGGATGGTAGTATTGGATGGACACATACATTCAGTTTGTGGTGCTTGAACCCTGCCATTGTTTTCCGAGAAATTGCTGACATGACCTTGTCAGTTATCCTCTCATCTGGGTAAGTCTTGCTTTTTAAGACCATAAGCAAACATGGAAGATGATTTTTATGTCCTCTGTACTTCTTTCATAGTAAATGAGTAAAGGGATGTTTTTATAAGCACATAATACCTCTTCTTTTTTATATTTCGGAGTGTGTGACAATCAGATAGATATTTTTGTTTGGCATTCTAATTTTCTTTTTTTTTTTCTTGAAATTCTAGCTGTATTTAAAGGTGAATGGAATTCAAATTGTGAAGTTCTAACACCATATGGTGTATTCTCTCTTGTTTCACAAGGTTTATCATTTCTATTTTCTAATAAGAAAACCTTTCAAAAAAATTTTCTAATAAGACAGTTTATATTGGTCATCTGGTATCCTGCTGAAATTTTTAACATGGTTGCAGTTCTTGGTTTGAATCTAGTGAAATATCAATCTGCCAGCGAAATTTCCACTAACAAGCATTTTCCATGGGCTTCTAATTCAGAGGAATATTCTGTAATACTCATCTTTTCATTTATTCTCTGCAATTCTGACCATTTGCTTTGAGATATTTAGCTACAATATCCTACATTTCCCTTTCAAAGAAAAGGGCCATACATTTCTTTGAGACAGCAAATTGTTGAACACTTCTCATGGGTTCATGTCAGATGTTATCGATTATACCGTCATCGAGGGTACTGTAGCTATATATTAAATGAAGATGCTTAGATTGTCTCCTAGTGGAAGTTTGTTAGCTTGAAGTGGGAAGCATAACTTTTATATTGCACCTATCAATTACTGAAGTGCTTCAACTGTATAGTTATTCATTTTGCCGCATTTCATTTGATATAACTTCTGATAGGCTACTTTTCTATGCTTCTATGCTAGGAGAATGGAAAGGAAGGGTTATGGTATCCTTGTACAAGGACAATGAGACACACATAATTTCTCAAGGTAGTAGTTATCAGTTGATGAGTTGCATTATGAAACTCAGGAAGGAGAGCCTTGAAAGGAAATTGGGAAGAGTCTTTTAATAGGTCCGTGGTGGAAATCAATACACCTTTAAGAGTATAAGTCGGAGGAAATGTTTAATTTATTATTCTTTGGAAACCCTACATGTCTTTATATATAGAGAGAGATGTCGGTAAAATACATAAGAGGACCAAACGAATAAAGAAAACATAAATTGCTATAATAAGGTAATAAATAAATAAGGAGATACTATAACAGTATATGTGAGTGTTAGAGCTCTTTTGGTCTTTTTATCACGTATTATAGTTGGTTGTATTTCTTTATTTCTTTGAACAGCACTCTTGTATTTTTTCCATCTCAATCTATTAAGAATTTGGGGTATGGAATAAGAATTAGATTCATTGCTGCGCCATGTAGCCATTGCAGTGTCTCTCCTTCGTCTGCAGTGGGGTGTCGCCACCCCCTTTCATCATGCGTAGCCAGCTTACAATGCTGGGAGCGTCGCCCTGCAGTGCTGCAACACCCCCCTCTCCATCCAGTAGCGCCACCTTCCCCCTGCCTGCAGCATCGTTGCACCTTTACCAACGAGGGTTCTTTGGGTTGGCTCCAGCCTTGCGCGGCCTCTAGAGATCCTGTAGGTTGGTTACGACCTGCTGTAGGTGTTGTCCATTCCGTGTTTGGTGTACCACAATGCCAAAAAGGATCCCTTTCTTGCTGGTTGTGAATCATCTCATGTTCCTAGATGAGTAGAGGCATCTCTGTTATGCTCCTGGTGATCTGATTTTTCTTTTGTACTGGCAAGAATATTGTTTGAGGTCTAGTTGAAGCAAGAGGTGAATGTATAGCCATGCGAAACATGGTTCAGATCTAAAATGAAATTATGACAGAGGCTTTATGTGACATCAATAGAAGATGAAATGAGACTCATTTAAGGTGGTCTGGGCACTATGAGAAAATTCCTTTTGAAGGGTGTAGGAAGTTAGATGTCATGCCTCTACATGAGGGTTCAAGAAAGACGAAGTATTGGATGGAAAATGTCAGGCATGATCTTCATTTTTAGATCAAATTCTAGATATGGGGAAGATAGAATTGAATGGAGATGAAGAATCCATGAAGCCAACCTGTTAACATAGGAAAAATGCCTGGTTGTTTATCCACTGACTGCAAACAGTATCTACATTGCAATAAAATTGTTACAGTGGCTTGTTTTCTTTTCTTTTTCCTTTTTTTGCCTCCATGTTATGGATTTAGGTGACCTTCTTGACGATCAGCTGATGTTCAGGATTTTTTTTTCTTATGTGTTTCGCAATCAGGACACTGTCTCCAATGGGCTCTTTTGCATCTGAACTTGGAGTGGAATTTGAAGCATGCCTAGAAGCCCCACATGTGATTGATGTGGAATCACAGGTTACTTATTTGCATCTTAAATTTTTCATGCTGTGCAATTGCATGATCTTTGTCATGTCAGGGTTTGTGTTTTATCCCTTTTTTTCTCCATTTCCCTTCTTTCCCTTTCATATTTTTTGTTTTTGTTTTAGCTTTTTGCTGCTGTGGTTGCCACTGGCCCAGGAAATTGCCAATTAAATGCAAGTTATCAAGCATCTGATGGATATGCTTTCCAGGTAGGCTTGCTTTATGTTATACTTTTGCTTCACTTCATTTGTTTGGATGACATAATGAAGAATTTGATTGCCATCAAGGATGCACTTGGGGCTTCACTTGAGGAGATTTTCAAGGCTGTTCCTGCTGGAATTCTTGTATTCTTCCCCAGCTATAAATTGCAGGAAAAGTTACAAAATCGTTGGTGTCAGACTGGCCAGTGGTCCAGATTAAATGATCAGAAATCTCTATTTGTTGGTAATGAAATTCATAATTTGCTGTTATATGCTTTACTAAGTGATAAATTCGTATGTATGATGCATATCAAGCTTCTCAGATGAAAGAAAGTTTTTTCTCCTTTTGGACATATACTGTGTCAGAAACAAATAATTGTAAAATAGTGTTTCTTGCAGAGCAAAAGCCTTGAGGAAGAGCTATTGTTTACTTCAGTCCTAAGTGCTTGTAATTTTTATCATGCAGAGCCAAGAAGCAAGACAAGTGATTTTGAAACTATCTTAAATGACTATTATGCATGCATTCGAGGAAATAAGAAAGCCCCTTCTGTAAGAATCAGGAGGGGCCAAAAGCGTAATTTAGGACACCATGTTGTAGAATATGTTGCAGATTCCACAAATAGAGGAGCTGCCTTTTTTGCTGTTTGTCGAGGAAAGGTAATTCTTGCTTGCAGTTTTACTTTGTTAAAAGTATGTAGAAGCTTTTCTTAGCAGTCATAGATGAAAAAGTTCTCTATTTTGGCTGTTCAAATTTAATAGAGGTTATCATCAAGGAATAGTAGATTGTCAAACCCTGTGTGATTCCCATGGTCCTGGAATCCAATCTCATCAACACCATATTTTCCCTGAAGCAGAGTTTTATTTTGATCCACCACCTAATGCAATTATTTTACTCTGGAATTGTGTATATGGGCTTTATACACAATTAGATTCCTAACAAAAGATTCTATCCTTAAAAACAAATCGAGATCCTTTTTTTTAAAAATATTGTTCAAAATTAACTGAAAAGTGGAAAAGGTGTCAGATTCGGCCTATAACAGAATGATGGTAAGGAGTTTGAATTGTAAAATTATGAAAAATGTTATTAAAGTGTGGAAAAATTGGGCTAAAGATACATTTCATAGTTTTCAGTGTAATGTTGATAGATTCTTCAAGATGGTGGCTTGTTGAGTGAACAAAAGGTCTTGTCAAAATTGATACTTGAGGCACTGACAATGGTATGTTCACGAACTTAGCTTCAATTATGTTGAAATATTGCCATGAAGAGATTGGTAGAGTAGCAAATCCTCCTCATTAGCATCTAAAGATCATGGGATCAAATTCCGTACCATTGTATTTTCCCTTCTAAATTGAATTAACATTAAAGACTGACAATCTCTGCTCTTTGTCGAATTGTTCATTTAAGGTTGCAATAATTGGTTTCCAATATCTAGTGAAGGTCACTGCAAAGTAGTATAAAATGCCTGGGAAAGTAATTGGGACTTAATTGATTATATATTTTTTAATATTTAAATGAAATAAAATATGTAATCAATACAAAAATGTAGTTAGATTTACATATAAAGCATAAGATACTTTATTATGTAAAACTCGTAAACTTTAAAACTGTTGAGATTAGCCTTGCTCTTTCTAGAGATTAGCCGCCAATTGGTCACTTCACCCTTGATGGGTTGGTGTCTTCCTGGTAGAGGGCTGCTCGAGTCATTCATTTGATGTTAAATGAACCTTGCAGATTACTTCCATGATAGAAGATTACTTTTAGGAATATTTCTGGTGTTTTTGACGTTTCAGTTTGTTGGAAATGACATCAGAATCGGTGGATGCGGGGTCTACAAGAACTCATTTTTTGTCCTTTGGTCAAGTTAGACGGAAGCAACTATGCTTGATGGCCATAGACATTTGTGATGATTGAAAATCATGACAAGGAGCATATTTTGAAGGAATCAGAACCCAAGGAGAAGAATGCAAGTATTTGACACGAAAAAGGGATATGGTGCATGCTTGGAATCTTGGATGATGAACAATGTTATTCCTCTGGCTAGCAATGAGATTATGCATAAGACAATCAAGAAGATGCAGAATAGTGTGAGAGGGGCTCACTCACATGAGAAGAATTTAAGCCAAGTCTTTTGGCTTTACAGTGAGATGGCTCATCTTTGCCATAAGGGCAAGATGATATTTCATTATTATTCCTCTCGTATTGGCATTGTTTGAGATATATCATGCTTGCCGTCTAAAAGGCAATAGTTTTACAGTTCCTTGCAAGTTTACGACCTAATCATTTGGTCAATTTCTCTTAGATGTTGATATTGGTGGAGTTAACTTCCTTAGAGGAAGCATATAATAGAATGAGTTGGATGTCAACCCTTATGCACCTATTGTGGGAAGCCTGATCGTACAAAGGATACATGTGGACAAAACATGACTGGTTGTTACTCAAGAAAAATCATCAAAACACTACCAAATAAAACCATCAAAGGTCATGGATGGCTTTGATGAATAAAATCCTTTTTGTAATTTTAGCCTCAATCTACTTCTATTGAAAAGATTGAAAGTTGTTTGTCTCGAGCAAGCACTTATAGCCATGGGCAGGTGTTTAGTGCCTTGAGTATTTTGGACTTTGTCGCCTTTGGCAATTTTCACCTTGGACAACATACCTCAGAGTTGAGGGGTATAATGATGCTAATGTGGCTGGCTTGAGGGATGATAGGTGGTTTACTTTTGGCTATTGTTTATTACCTTGGTGGAAGTCTGGTATATGAACGAGCAACAAGGATGTAGTTACAAAATCAAATGTTGAAGCATGATATAAGGTGGTGGCATTAAGGCTATGGAAATATCTTTCTTTGATACTGAACTTTAGCTTGAAACTTTAATGATGCTCTATCAAGACAATATATTGGTAACTAATCACGACAACGATCTTCTTCATGATCAAATGAATCACATGGAAATGGATCAGTACTTCATTCACGAGAAGGTTGACTTTGGTTTTCTGTGCTTGTTATATAACGTATAACGATCAAGTTGCATTTCTTTAGTTTGGGGCTTCCTTTTCCTACATTTGGGAAAATGTTTGGCAAGTTGGACATGCTTTATCTATATGCCCAACTTGAGGAGTATTGAGTTCTCTCCCTCCTCTTAGGAGTATTGAGTTGTAGGATAAATGGATCTTTGGTGTGGATTTGCTTATCCTATGTCGATTTTGATGTCGATTTAATGATTTTGGAAATACCCATTTTAGGGAAATATCACATCAAGGAAATCTTAGAATTCTATCGAAGAGTAATTATAATCTTGTTAAATTCATATGCTTGTGCTATCAATACTTGATAAACATTTAGACATCAATCCTATTATCCTATTAGCAAGAATATTTAAGGATTAAATCATAAGATTTAATAATTTAACTCCATAAAACATATGGATCAAACAATTATTGAATTAGTTAACCTATCTAGTGTTGTCAAAGACAAAAGGTGCTAAAAGGTAAGGAGGGTCTAAAACGCTTGAGGCTTCAAATGCTTGTCCAAGATAAATGAGATGCTAAGTGTGTGTGTGTGCGTGTGTGTGTGCGTATATATATATATATATATATATATATATATATATATATATAGAGAGAGAGAGAGAGAGAGAGAGAGAGAGAGAGAGAGAGAGATGGGTAGATAGACAATATGTATTTGCATATATACATACATATATACACAATAATCAAACTATGATATGTTATGCATGCATATATGTAATATACATGATACATACATGCTTAGACAAACAAGCGCAATACACATACATATGCACATTGATACATATGGTAGGTGTGTAACATTTGCATACACACATATTTGTATGTACATATTATGTTTATTTGCTTTTACATTTATATGCTATACTTATGCATATATGTATGCATGTATGTATATATTTATATGTATATGTTGACATGTGCATACATCCATAAATAAACATTTAGAATGTGTGTATATTTGTATGGAGTTATGTATCTGTCATATGCATATATCTATTTGAGAACATGTACAAGTACATATCTATGGTTATAGTAACCCTACGTATATGTCCTATTTTACTATTTCTTTTATTCTTTGGTTCTTTATATTTTACCCACACCTCTTCCTCTATATAAAGAGGCGTAGGGTTTCTTTGGAATAATAAGTTACTCATTTCTACCGACTTGGTATTAAAGCGACGGTCTTAGATCAGAGCTCTTGATATCCCACCTGAAAAAGGCTCTGAAACCCTAAACCACCAAAACCCCTCACTCTCTCTCGCACGTTGGTGGTGTTGTTCGGTAACTCCCTCCCGCTCCTGCCCAGCTGTAGAGGCGGTGTAGTGACGCTCGGGGTGGCGCAGCGGCATAGTGGAAGTGGTCTGCAGGCCTGATCAACGACGCAGTGGTGGTCTATAGGATTGGTGTCACTGATCCAGGGGTCTCCTGCGGCAGCATTGTAGGTTGTGCAACGTTGCTTAGGCCGATCGTAGGGGTGTTTGCGACCTTGTTCTAGGGTAGTACCTCCTATGGCTGCAGCGAGAGAGACCTAGGTCCCCTTGGGGCCATCTTGCATGCCTTTCCCCGCACCCTTGCTAGGCCTACGTCTATCCAAGGGAGCCTTCTGTTCATCATGCAGATCTGAAAACATCTAATTCTAATCTAGCTCGTCAATGAAGTGATATGTTCGTGGTGATTTCTCTTCCTGATTTTGCTTCTGCTTCATGGCTGCCTCTCCAAAGTTTGAAGGCTCGTCGGAGAGTGTGATGGATCATGGGAACATTAGAAATCCGTTCTTTGTTTCCATCACGAAGCTTGAAGAGATTAACTACGCTCATTGGTCGTAGACATTTCTCATGATGGTTGAAAGTCATGATGAGGAACATACTCTCCTGAGCCAACAGAGAAAACTGGGAAATACGTCACATGGAAGCGTGACAATGCTATGGTGAGCATGGATTATGAATGCCATGGCATCTCACATTGGAGATGGGATAATGTTTTACAAGATTGTTGAAGAGATGTGGAACTCTCTCCATGATACATATTTTCATGAGAAGACCTCGAGCAAGGTGTTCTAGATCACTCATGGCACCTTCTCACTGAGGCAAGATGGAATGACACTGGCACGGTATTATTCCTGATTGAAGGGGTTTTGGAGAACTACAACTCATGCAGGCTAGTGTGCACATGTGTGACGTGGAGAGAGCATTGCATGGAGTTTACGGTGTTCAAGTTCTTGTCTGGTTTGAGTTCTAAATATGAATCTGCACGAGATGAGATGCTTACTCTCACAGAGCTTCCTACTTTGGAGGAGACTTAAAGTAGGGTTAGTAAATTGTCCATTAAATTTACTAATCCTGAGGTGACAGGCCAGACTTTGGCCTTTGCTGTAGGTGGTGGATGTGGGTGTGGCTGGGGGCAACCTAGCAAACCACGACCCATATGCTTTTCAAAAAATATGCTTCTAGTATTTTTTTTTTTGAAAAAGGAAAGGGTAGTTATCCAGAGTGATAACTACCCAAGAATATATATAATAGAATCAACAAAATCCATCAATACAACAGGCAGACACCAAGGTCCCCCACTTACAAGGAATCAACCCAAAGAGTAAACAAGGAGTTAATAGACTCAACAAAATTCTCCACGTATGGTCTCTGGCCCCTGAAAAGCACCGCATTCCTGCCCAACCAAATACCCCAAAGAACTGCCAACAGCTTGGCCTTCTCTTTCTTCGTACGGAAAACGAAATGTCCACCAACGCCACCTCCGCTTCTGAAACTATGCCAAAATTCCTCGAACAGACAACACTCCCACCACCTCCCGCCCATCCTGCCCTAAATTTGCACCACAAAAGGGCAAGTGAAGAAAAGGTGGTCAACATCCTCCTCATCACCACCACACAAAGGGCATACCTTACATTCTCCAGGAGCTCACCTCGCCCTCCACACCTTAGTCGCCAGCCTTCTCCTGCTAAGGAGCTAGGCAAAAATCTTGACCTTCAGTGGACACGTGACTTTCCAAATCTGCCTGCAGTCCCTTATCAGATCCAGCTCCACCCCAGGACCAACAGTGGACAATCTCCTATATGTAGCCGCAACCGAAAACTCACCTTCGTCCCAACCAAACATGTCCGTACCAGACGTCCAATGTAGTTCCTCCAACTCTTCAAGTAAGACCTGAAAATCGTGCGCTCTCGCATATGAAAGACTGCCTACGAAGCGCGGGCACCACCCATCTTCCCATACCTTAGCCATGGATGCCATTTTGTTTTGGGACAGGGCAAACGGTCTTTGAAATCTTCTGCAAAGCGCTCCATCACCCGTCCAATCATCCTGCCAAAATATGAAAATCTCCCCCGTTCCCAACACAGGAACAAAGCAGTTCCTCACCTTAGGAGCCACCGTTGACAAGCCTTTCAAAAAGTGAGAGGCATCCCTAGGCGGTGACATCAGGAGATCCCAGCGCACTGGACCACTATACGCTGTCTCGAACACCTTGCCCATCACATCTCCCCTTCCTTCCAATAGGCACCCCACCCACTTCGCCAACAGACTATCATTAGATCTCCCCAAATCCCTCACGCCGAGCCCCCTGTCTTTCAATGGTCTGCAGACCTCCTCCAAAGCAACCAGCTTGGCACCCTGTCCACTCGTCCCCTAGTTGGACCAAAAGAAATTCCTCATAGCTCTCTTAATCTTTGCAATCACCTGTCGAGGCATCTTCAGCACGGAAGTGAAGGATGACGGCATTGCTGACAGAACCGCCTTGAGTAGGACCAACCTCCCACCTTTTGACAGTAGCCTGGACGCCCACCCCTCCAATCTCCCTTCCAACCTCTCCACCAGGGAGGTCCAATCTCTCACCAGAATCCTCCCATCTGACAACGATAAGCCCAGATATCTAATCGGGAGCTTAACCTGTTCTGTGCCAAGTCCCAAACTACACCCCCTCGCCTATGTCTCGGTCAGATTAAAAGGGACGAAAATCGATTTAGCCAGGTTAATCTGCAATCCTGACACCTCGCCTAGTAAGAAGACAAGGAACCGCATTATTCTGGCCTCCCTTTCTCCACCTTCAATGAAGAAGATCGTATCATCTGCATACTGAAGCAACGGGATACTCGTCCCATCTCTTAAGGAGAAACCTCTCACCAAGTTTCTCTCACAAGACCTCTTAGCTGCCCTAGCAAGAGCATCCACGGCAATCACAAAGAGCATCTGGGCCAACGGACAACCTTGTCTCACCCCTTTCCTCGGCTGGATCCAACCCCCAGCTGGGTTTTCGTTGATAAGAATCGAGAACGTCGTCGTGGTGATGCATCTCTTCATCCAGTCAGTCCACACCGGCGGGAATCCCCTCTTCGCCAACGACGCCCAAAGAAACGACCACTGGATCGAGTTATAAGTTTTGTTGAAATCGACCTTCCATAGGAAAGCCTTCTTCTTATCTCTCTCCTAGGACGAAAGAATTTCTGGGGCCATCACAAAGCCCTCCAAAATATTCCTGCCAGGAGCAAAGGCCGTCTGCGTCGAATCCACAATCCTACCCAGAGTCCTCAATCTATTCGCCAGAAGCTTCGCCACCACCAAGTAGATAGCATTCGTGAGAGCTATCGGTCTGTACTCCTGAATCTCCTCAGCGCCCTCCTTCGGCGGCAGGAACATGTAGAACTTGTTCAACCTATTAAATCCTGAGTTACCCGCTCTAAATTCTTGCAGCACTTGCATCACATCTTCTTTCACCATCGGCCAGAACTCTCAGTAGAAGGCAACCGGAAAGCCATCCGGCCCTGGACAACCATCCGCACTCCACCCCCAAATTGCCTCACGAACTTCATCCTCCCCAAAAGAGCCTGTCAAGAAGCTGGCGTATGCCTCTCGAATCTGCGGTATCTCAGACCCTAACCATCTCCACCTTCCCCCCCGTCTCCACCCAGTAAAGTCTTTGAAATAACTCGCAGTTGCCCTCCCACTGCCTCCCTTCCGACAAACTCCTCCCCATCCACCACCAATCTGTTAATCCAGTTCCTCCTCCTACCAGATGCAGCCGTATGAAAAAATCGGGTGTTGGAATCGCCTTCCTTCAGCCACTTCTACATAGACCTCACCTTCCACTCTACCTCCACCTTTTGGTCTTCCTCCTGTATCACCTAAATCTGTCTCGCTCTGTGAATCCTATCGTCTGAAAGGAGACCAACATCCTCTGCCCTGTCTAGGCGTGCGATATCAACAAGTGCCTCCTCTTTATTCCTCCCACGTTCTTCCCTAATCTGCTTGATATGGGTCTTCAAGAAGGATCTCAAATCTCTCAGTTTCGCTTCCAATCCGGCAGCCGTCGAACCATCCGCCTGAGATGACCTCCACCGTTCCTCAATCAACCCCCTGAAGCCCTCCTCCACGAGCCACACCTTGTCGAACTTGAAGTACCATGTCTCCATCCCTCGTTCGACACCCACAGCAAGGGGGTGTGATTCGAGAACGGACGCTCCAGGGATCTAACCTCTGCCATCGGGAACAACTCCGCCATCGCCGTTGAGACAAGAAACCTATCAATTCGGGATCGCTGTCCTCCAGAGTTCCTCCACGTCTAAAGACAGGACAACAGAGGCATATCAACCAACCCCTGATCCGCCATAAAACCTGCAAATGCCTCTGAGCCTTGGTCCAACCCTCCTCGGTCACTTGGTCTATTTTTTGCCTGTAGAGTAACATTAAAATCGCCCCCAACCAGCCAAGGAATCCCTTGAAAAGTTGTCGCGACCTGGCTCAGATCTTCCCATAGGGCCTGTCTTCTTTGACCCTCTGTCGGGCCATAAATCGAGGAAAGGAGCATACATGTGTCATCCCGGTGTCTCTGAAGTCTAACAGTGACAACATGGGGCCCAACCAGAGAGTCTAGCAAGGAGAACTCCTCCTTCCATCCCACGGCAATTCCCCCCGCACTTCCATCCGCGTCCAAGGCCAAGAAACCCCCAAAAACACCTCCCCCCACCTCCCTCCACAACCTTCCATCACAGCTCCCCCACTTCGTCTCTTGGAGAAAGACCACATCAGGCCCCCATCTCTGAATATACCCCTGCAGAGCTGCCCGCCTCGACGGGTCGTTCAGACCCCTCACATTCCACGACAAGACGTTAGTCATGAGGACCTCCGGGAACCACCTCCTGACATCAACCGCCTAAACCCCATCAATGTGGCCATATCATCCTCCTCCTCCATCAACAAACGCGGATCATTCGAGCTCTCCTCACAAACCACCCATCGCCTCTCCTCGCCCCGCAACCTCCAAACCTTCTGTGGTCAACATCCGCGCGTCCCCAAGCACCACAACCTCTCCCTTAGGCAGCCCAATCATCGCATCTGCCCTCACTGATCCCGCGTCCACCATCTTCCCAGCTCCACCACCAGCCCCCGCCGCTTGCCGCCCCCTGCCATCGCTGGGGACCCTAGAGTAGAAATCCCCCCGTCACCGCCCCTGCAAGGGTCGCTGTAGTCGACCCAGCTCCATCGGTGACTCGCTGTTCCGTCGGCGACCGGTGCCGGTCGACCCCAGCAACACCCCCAGACGAGGCCTTCCGAGCCTGCCCACTACGGTAAGACCACCGCGGCCTGTAGACGAGCCGCTGTGAGCCAGACAGCCTCCTCTCTCGTTGTTGCCCGCTCCCCTTCTCGCCAGTCTCATCCTGCCCCGTCGCCTAGGTCGGTCTGGCCAAGGTGCGCCTCAAACCTCCACCAACGGTCCCCCGCCCTTCATCCGCGGAGACCTGGGGTCGCGGAGTTGAGCGCACTGGAGGATCCGAATAGACACCAGCGTCGGAGCCCCCAACTCCCGCACCTGGGTCACGCCGACCCGACCTGAATCTGCCACGAGCCCCACCCACAAAATCGGGGGCCAGCTCAGTGCCATCAATGCATCCGCAGTCATCGGGGACGCTCGGCCTCAGCGCCGCATTCACCTCACTCGACCCCTTCGCAAAATCCGCATCGGCTTCCCGCATCCCCGCCCCTTCGCCTGCCACTGATTGCGCCACGGGGATCGCAACCGTCGCAATCCCCGCCGCGACCCTCGGCCTTCCCAAGAGCAGCCAGACCCTCCTCCGCCCGCCACTACCGCCTCCACGCGTCGCCGCCGCTCCACCACTCACCGCCTCAGCAAAAGACCTAGGGTTCCCGGAACCCCTCGAGACGCGGATCAGCCAGGCGAAGCTCCCCCACCTGAGCATCGACCTCTCCACAAGTCGCTGTCCCGGTCTCATCTCCAACCAGGCTTTGATCCGCGACAAGTCGGTCGCCTTCAGGCCCAAGCCTTCGCACCTGCGCAGTCTCGCAAAAGGGGCAACCACCACCTCCACTGTGCGGAGGAAGAGTGAACCCCCTCAACTAGGATCTTCCTTCTCGCGCTAGCTGGCGGCCTCTCAGCCAAAGCACCATCTGACCTGATTGGCCACCGACACCGCACCACTCCACGGCCACACTGGAGCACCTTGAAGACCAACCGCCTCAACTCCACCTGGCTCAGCTCTAGCAGCACCAACTGCCCACCTCCCAGGGAGGCCACCCTAAACCGTCCCCCGTCAATCCCCAAGTTGGCGGTGACCGCCTCTCTCAAGGCCCCCACCTCCACCTTCCCCTCCAAGACCACCGCTACCAACACCGACGCCAGCCTCCCTTCTAGCGCTCCAATTTCCTCCGACCACGGTGCCTTGACCTCCACGAGCGGCGCCCCCTCCGGAGGGGGTGGAGGTGTCCCCCCCTTCTCGAGGAAACCACCTCACTCGATCCCCGACACCCGCAGCACGACCTTCGATGTCCCAGAGTGCCACAGTGCAAGCACCGCACCAGATCCCTGCACTCCGCCGCCAAATGCCCCTCCCCAAGGCATTTGAAACACCGCATCGGCTCCGCACCCTTCCGCGACCTCCTGCCCACCACCGTCCAGCCAGGGCCATCTCTCCTTACCCCATCCGCTAACCGCTCGGACGTTCGCCACCCCGTCGCCAGATCTCTCATTCCCACTCTCTCTTCAATATAGTTGAAACCGCAAGTAGTACCATTCCTCCAACCCATTCACTTATCCCTCCTTAAGACTTCATCTGCTTCTAGTATTTTTGTTCTACCCTACAGCAATAGTACTACATGACTCATTGATTTTGAAGCCTCCCAGTACTTGAGTGGAGATTAGAGTTGTTTTAGATAGATATTGGAAGTTTCTTCTGGTAGAACTGTGCAGGTGGCTAATGATCATCACTCTAGAGTAGATGGATAGGGGGAGGTGTCTCTCTCGTCTACTCTATTGTTGCCTCGAGTTTTGTTTGTATCAAAATTCTTTATTAGTCCTGTGTTATATTTGATGATGTGGGCTATGTTTTACAAGATAGGTTCATGGGGTGGATGATTGGTGGCGGATATGAAGAAGGGGGGTCTATCACCTAATCCAGATCGATACTGTTGCTTCGTGTCAAGGCGAGTTTAGTTTTGCTGTAGGGACTGCATTGCATTGGCACTAGCATCTTAGACACATTCCTCTGGATAGGCCTTGTCGGATTCCCTGCCATGTCTCTCCGGCCATTGAGATTACTTGTGATGCATGTTAGCTTGGGAGGCATCACTGAGTTTCATTTCCTATTAGTTCCTCCACTACTGATTTTGCCTTTAGTTGATTCACTTGGATGTTTGGGTTCCAAGTCGTGTTTCAGGTAGATAGGGTCCTAGATATTATCTAGTCATTGTGGATGATTTTTTATGCATATCATGGTTATTTTTATCAAAGAATAAGTCAGATATTGGAAATGTCGTTCAATACTTTATTCTTGAAATTAAGATGCAGTTTTCTACCGTTGTAAACTGTGTGCACTTAGATAATGCATTGGAGTTTTGTACTTCCATATTGTGTGATTTTTATAGATTGAATGGTTTCATACATTAGACCTCCTGTGCTCATACATCCCAACAGAATAGGATAGTAGAGAGGAAATATAAATACTTCCTGAATGTTGCTCGAACATTGATGATAATGATAATGGTCCTCAGATTTTTTGGGGTGATGCATGTCTTATCGCTTGATATTTGATAAACAGAATGTCCGGCTCTCTATTGTTTAAATAGATCCCTTGACAGATTTGTATCTAGATAGTGAGTTTTTTCATGTGCCATCTTGCATTTTTGGTTGTGTTGCATTTATCTGCATTAATGGACTTAGCCAGGAGAAGCTAGCACCACGGGCAGTGAAGTGTTTGTTTTTGGGTTATAGCTCTACCCAGAAGGAGTATGAGTGCTATGATTCGTTGATTAGACGGGATCATGTTAGTGCGGATGTCACCTTTCATAAGGTTGTACCTTATTTTCTTTCATTGTTCATCGAATGCCTACTATTCTCGAGACGACACCAAGGCCTGTTCCTTCTATACAGTTCGGAGATTTCTCTCAACGTCAGCTACTTGCGAGTACAGATAGCAGATTTAAGGGACAACCATTTGTGTACAAGCTTTTGGTGACTTATAGACCACGAGACATAGTAACCCCTCTTTCTCGCCCCGGCACCATCATCCTCCTTGGTATGTGTTGATGATACCGATATGCTTGTGTCTGATGCTTCTTACAGGGATAGTGGGCAGGAGCCTGTTGATATTCCAGAGTAGGGAGTTACAGATGTTTCGGATGAGGCTATTGAGGATAGTGATTTGCCTATTGCCATTCGTAAGGTGCCCCGAAGTTGTGCTCATTATAGGATTACAGTTGCTTCTATCAGTGATGGGCTAGGTTCCTAGTTTGTTGCATTTACTTTTGTTGAATCTGGATCCAAGCTGCCCACATCTTATCAGGAGGTCATGCTTCATCCTAAGTAGCTTCAGGCCATGGAGGAGATAACAACTTTGTGTTTGCAAGGCACGTGGGAGCTTACGACAAGACCGCCTACTACATGGGTGGTAGGATGCAGATGGGTCTTTTCCTTGAAATATAACCATAATAGGTCTATTTCTAAGCATAAGGTTCAGTTGGTGGCAAAAGATGTTGAGTTATATGTAATGGGTCTTTATTTCTTATATGGTGAAGGGGTATACTTGTAATCTCCCCCTTGTTCCTCTCTCTATATAAAGTGGCCCAGGGTCTTTCTAATAGAATTAGCCCATTTCGGTCTTAACATGGTATCAAAGTAGTGGTCCTAGTCTTGGGCTCTAGTATCCCATCGAACCTTAGCCTCCTTCCCACCCACTAAAACGTTAACTCCACCATGGGCGGCCTCGCCAGCCACCTAGGCCAGCCACACCACTGGAGGAAGGCCCTTTCTGCCTCCAAGCAACCAGCAGCAGCATTGCAAGCAAGCCATCGAGGTCTACCTCGATCTTCACAGCACCATAGCGTCGTTGTAGGTCGGTCAAGATCGGTAGCAGTGTTGTTGTAGTGCCCCATAGTACTTTCCAGGGGTTGACAGAGCCTCTACAGCGTTGCTACAAATGGGGTAATCCTCTAGCGCCATCGCCTTGAGCCTCCGACCACCTCAGCGTCACTGCGGAGCCCTTTTCAGGCGGTTAGCGCCGTTGTCGAGGCTCTTTCAGGTGATCAGCCATTGTGAAGAGCATTGTTAGGCCTCTTCTATGGCTTAATGTGTGCAAAATTTGTTGGAACGCATTCTATAGATCTGAATTCCAACTTTTTCAGATCTCATGTTCTGATTTTCAGACCCCAAGTTAGTGATTCTTCGTGGATCTCGACTCTGCATATCATGGGGGTCCAGAAAGACAATGTAAGTGGCTTAATGGGGAAGAAATCTACCACAAGCACTCACATGCAGGGGACATTAATCAAGTTGGATAGATCCAACTTCTTGTTTTGGTCTCCTTCCTCTTGGTTTGTCGGATCTCGCAGGAAGAAGTACATCTTGACTAATGCGGTTCCTACTGTTATGCCTGTAAATTGGGAGGCAAACAACGATTGGGTCGCTACGTGCCTTCTCAACAACGTCACCTACACTATAGCCAAGCAGGTGATGGCTCATGCTTCAGTTAAGAGAATGTGGGAAGTACTTCATGAGATACACTCTCATAGAATTAACTTTACCGGATTTATTGTATTTTGGTGGATATTTACAATCTTCGAAAAGGAACTATGTCATTGTCTGAATATTATGGCACTATAAGGAATCTATGGGACGATCAAGATGTGTATCAGCTTATCTTTATGTTATAGCCAAGCAGAGAGAAGTCATTAATTTCAGTCAGCCTAGAAAGATGAGCATAGATTTACTTCGATGTAAAAGATCAGTTCATGATGATGGAGGAGATCCCGACATCGAAGTAGATCTATGCTCGTCTTTCTAGGCTTGCCACCTTGGATCTTGTGCCCACTACTGATGCCTCTGCCATGGCTGCTGTTGGTCGTGGTAGAGGGAAGAGGTGGCAGAGCTCGTGGTGGTGGTGCACGTGGACGTGGTCGTGGTTGGAGTTCCTTTTTCTGTGAGTACTGTCAGATGAATGGACACATCGTTGATCGATGTTGGGTGAAGCATAGCTACCCACAGGGTATGGATCCATGTGCCCATTAGGTATCTACAGAGGAGCCTACCCAGATACAGGAGGATGACAGCTAGATCATGGTTTCCAGGGTTGATTATGAGCGGATCCTAGCGTCTTAGGGATCTACTTCTGCCTTTGTTTAGAGGTCTTGTAGATTCCGGCGCCTCCTCCCACATTATTGGTGATAGTATGCTTTTTTTGTCTATTCATGATCTTGTCGCACCATTTCTGGTCAAAGTGGCTGATGGAGGTTTGTCTCCTGTTATTGGGCTTGGAAAATAGGGTTGCTGAATGTAAGCTTCCTCACTTGATGTTGGTCGTTTGATCATGTTTCAAGTGAATATCCCCTCGTAGTTTTGGGTTGATGTTGTCCTTACTGCTATTTATCTGGTGAACAGAGTTTGCTCTTGTGTCTTAGGAGGTAAAACTTTGTATTCTTTGTTGTTTCCTGGCAATGATTTGTTTTATGTTACTGTTGTCATCTTTGGCTATTTGTATTTTATCTATTTACTTAAAGTGGATAAGATTTCCCCTCGATATGTGAAGTGTGTTTTTGGGATATTCCAGGATCCAAAAAGGGTACAGATGCTATGTCCTTGTGTCACGGAATTTTTATGCTTCCATTGATGTCACCTTTTTTGAGGAGATACCATATTACAAAAAAAGGGTGAGGAACCTACTGAGTCGTAACATGAGGTCCCCTTCCTATGCCTACTGAACCACCACAGCCCATTGGGCCACCTATAGTCAGGACTACTCAACTTGATCACGGTCCCTTTCTGTGTCGTCCTGAGATTCCTGATATGGATACCTTTCCTAACACTTCCAACGCAGGATCTAAGATATTCTACATATGGATGAACCACTGTTTACTATCTCTGTTTAGTCCCCACCAGCTGTTGATGACTTAGTTGAGGACCAGGTAACTCCTACTGAGGACACTACTCTAGGCCTTCAAATTGCATTAATGAAGGCTCCACGTTCTTATGCCAAATATTTTGTGTTTCAGTTTGTCTCTTGATAGCCTGTCTACAGTTGGATGCTAGTTTTCCCCTGCCATTGGCAGTGTGCAGGTACCTTAAGATCATCATGAGGCCTTCCAAGATTTGTCTTGGACGTTAGCAATGGAGGAGAAGATGGCAGCTTTACAGTCCCGTGACACTTGGGGCGTGGTTGATCTATCCCCAGGAGATAGTTGTAGGGTGTAGATGGGTGTTAACGCTTAAATGTCGTCCTGAGGGCACTGTGGATCGGTACAAAGCATGCTTTGTGGCCAAGGGATACACTCAGATGTTCGGGGCTGACTGCTTCAAGACCTCCCTGGTTACTTGTCTTAATTTTGTCCAGATACTGCTATCTCTTGCTGTCAACAAACATTGGATCGTACATCAGCTGGATATAAAAAATGTCTCTATGGCAATTTGGATGAGGAAGTCTACATGGAGTAGCCATCCAGCTTCTCTATTCAGGTGGAGTGTGAGAAGATGTGTGACTGAATAAGGCTATCTATGGACTATAATAGAGTCCTAGAGCTTGGTTTGAGAGATTCAGTAGGGTGGTGTAAGATTATGGCTTCACCAAGTTGTAGGCAGATCATTCTATCTTTACACTGCATAAACAAATAGGTTCTGTTGTACTTGTGGTGTATGTAGATGACATACCTGACAGTGACAGCTAGGGGATAGAGGAAACAAAGAAGATGCTACAGTTGCATTTTATTACCAAGGATTTAAGTCCTATCAATTACTTCCTTGGTATTGAGGTGCAACACTGGTGGAAGGCTTATGCTTTCCTAGTGCAAGTATGCTTTTGATATGTTGAGAGACATGGGTATACTGGGGTGCAAATTGGCATATGTGCCCATGGATGTATCCTTTCCTATTGCAAGTGATGACAGCTTACTACTGCAAGATGTCACCAGATAGTAGGCACTGATTGGTAAATTTCTGTATTTAACTATTACTCGCCTTGATTTTGCTTTTGCAGTCAGAAGATTAAGTCAGTTTATGCAGTCACCATGGGAAATCCATTGGGATGGTGTTTGCCTAATTCTTAGGTTCTTGAAAAGTGCACCTGGGAAAGGATTTCTTTTCAAAGACAATGGGCACTTGGATGTGTGTGGGTACTCTGATGCAAACTATGCAGGTGCTCATGAGGATAGGGAGTCCATTAGAGGGTACTGCACATTTGTTGGAGGTAATGTGGTTACTTAGAAGATGAAGAAACATGCAGTGGTATCCAGATTGAGTGTTGAATCAAAATATAGGGTCATGTCCCAAACTACTTGTGAGTTACTTTGGGTTCGTTCCATTTTGGAAGACTTTGGAGTGAAAGTGCTTGATTATATTCCAATGCACTGTGATAACAAAGTTGCCACATTTATTGCAAATAACCCTATTTTTTATGAGAGAACCAAGCATATTGAAGTGGGCTATCACCTTCATCGGAGTGGCTGATGTTTTCACTAAAGCACTTTCCAAGAAGAGATTACATTATATTTGTACCAAGCTGACATGTTCGATGCATATGCTTCAGCTTGAGTGGGAGTGTTGAGTTATATGTAATGGGTTTTTTTATTTCATTGTAAGGTGAAGGGGTATACTTGTAATCTCCCTTCTGGTGCCTCTTTCTATATAAAGAGGCTTTGGGTCTCTCCAATAGAATTAACTTATTTCGGTCCTAATAAAAGGGTTTATCCAGACTTATGGGGTAGACTTCTTTGACACATTCTCACCGGTGGCACGACTTTCGACAGTTCGGATTCTCTTGTTTATTGCAGCAAACAAAGATGCGAGGTGCAACAGTAAGAGGTGTTAAGAATGCCTTTATATGGTGATCTTCTGGAAGAGATATATATGCAGTAACCCCCTTAGTTTGAGGTTGGGGGAGTGTGTGTGCTGGTTGAAGAAGGTGATCTATGGGTTCAAGCAGAGTCCTCGTGCATGGCTCCACAAACTTTCAAAGGTTGTGGAAGGATTTGGCATGGTGAGGTCTACTTCAGATCATTCGTTGTTTGTCAGGAAGGTTGACAGGAGAGTTGTGGTGTTGCGTATGTATGTTGATGATCTTATTATTACAGGAGATGATACATAAGGGATTGGATAGGTCAAACAGGAATTGGTGTCGCAATTTGTTGTGAAGGACTTTGGTCCTCTACGATATTTTTTGGGCATTGAGGTGGCTAGAGGAAAAGAAGGAATTGTAGCTAGTCAAAGAATGTATGCTTTTAATATTTTCCAGGAGATTGTGATGCTTGGGGCAATGGCAGCAAATGTACCAATGGATCCTAAGGTCCATCTGTATAACACTGAGGCACAATAGGTGGAGAGGAGCTACAGACAGTTGGATGGTCGGTTGCTGTACCTGACCATTACTAGATCGGACATCTCTTTTGCTGTGGGGAGGTTAAGCCAGTTTATAGATAAGCTAGGCCCGCAAACCAACATTAGGATGGTGTTATGCAGGTGTTTGGATATCTGAAGAAAGCACTTGGATGTGGGCTGTTGTTAAAAAAGGGGTATCCTATGACAGTAATAGGATATTCAAATGCTGATTATGCAGGTTGTCTTACGGACAGGAAGTTCATTATTGATTTCTGTACCTTTGTTGTTGGGAATGTAGTCACTTGGAGGAGTAAGAAACATATAGTTGTGTCTAGATTAAGTGCAGAGTAGAGTATCATGCCATGGCACAAATTATTGCAAAGATGGTGTGGATCCGATTTATCCTGAGAGATTTACTTGTTCAGATGGAGGAGTCGATGGAGATGAGGTGTGACAACCTAGTAGCTACTTACATTGCCAACAATCCCATGTTTCATGAGCGCACGAAGCATGTGGAGATCGAGTGCCATTATACATGGGGCCTCATCCAGAAGGGAATTATCTGCACTACTCTTATCTCCTCAGAGGACCAAACTGTAGATGTCTTCGCCAAGCACTTGGTCGGACTGCATTTGATAGCTACTGTGATAAGCTGAGCATGATTGACATCTATGTTCCAGCTTGAGAATGAGTGTTATAGTACCCCTACATATATGTTATGTTTTACTAATTCTTTTATTCTTTGGTCCTCTATATATAAAGAGGTGTAGGGTTTCCTTGGAATAATAACCTGCTTATTTCCATCAACTCTATGCATATGTGCATAAACATACACGTGTGTATTTAACTAAGAGAGAGTACTTAATAATTAAGTAAAAAGAAATTGAAATCATTAAAAGTATTTAAAAAAATAAAAAATCTAAAAACTTGCTTCATGTGCTTGCTCGGGGTGCCTAGTGCCCTGGCTTGGGCTTTCGCCTTTGGTAAATTAGGTGAGGCTTGGTGAGGCACCATGACTTGTCTTGCCTCATCATCTCGGTGCCTAGGTGCGCCTAGGCAATCGCCTTGATAACACTGAACTTATCATAAACAAATGGGGTTGCAAATGTAATCCTTAAAACCCATAATAGGATCCAATTGTTTTTGTTCGGCTTGTCGTTGTTATGTAGTGGTCTTGACTACAATGGAATTTCATTTTCTTCAAAAGTGAAAGGGATCGGGCAGAAAATGTTGTAAGGTAAGCTTTGTATTTAACTTTTGATCCCAAAATTTGTAAGTGTGCCCTTCTTCTTTTAAAGTAATACAATGGATGGTTATTGACCTCTGTCCTTTTCCTTTTCAAAAAGAAAACCCATGATAGGATCAATTGTTGATATACTCTCCCTATCCCTTCTATTTCTTTTTTTGTTTGTATCTCTAGTTATGTTTCTTTTCTACATGGACTTATGCTGATATTTACCCGAGACCCCTCCTTGTTTAGAGGTGTTGGGCTCTTTTTGAATGAAAATGACTTATTTTCTCTTGTAACTTGGTATCAAAACCAAGTTAAACCTAAACACCACACTCGACACCCTTTCCTCCTCTTCTTCATCGCCGTCAGCTTCAGCCAGCTTCGCTGGCTACTGTAGGGTCACCTAGGGTTGGGCTTTGCTCAATCGGGCCTCTTCGGCTCAGTAGGGCTTCTTTTCTACCTCGCTCCTACGTTACCCAGCTTTCCTTCGGCTAGCAACGTTGCCTAGTAGCATCACCAAGGTCTTCTATCGACTCCTCTCGTCAGACGTTGGTGCAGTGTCGCTAGCAGCACCACCTAAGTGCTGCTGTGACCCTTGTTTTGCTCGGCAATGGTGGGACAAAGGGGTAAGACCCCTTGTGTACCTTGCTAGGGGTGTGCTTTTCCTTCGGTAGATGCACAGAGGGGTTTTTGGTCTGATCTATGGGTATTTAGATCACTGTTGAAGGTGTTTTCCATCTATTTTGGGATTTTTTTATCTATTGATGGGAGTTATGATTTGGAACTACATCCTAGTTTACTCTTTTCTCCGTGTTTGGGTTGGTATAACGACTTCTTCTGAGTTAAAGGTGACTCCAAGAGCTGCAGGGGAGAGCGGAATCTACAAAATTCCATTATTTGCTCTTTTGTGAGATTAGACGAGATCAATTACCCATGATGGTCTCAAACGTTCCTTATGACCGTGGAGGGTCATGATAAGGAGCATTTGCTGCTTGAGCCAAAGCCAATAGAGAAAGTAGGGAAATATGCTACTTGGAAAGAGGACGATGGAATGATACAGTCTTGGTTGATGAACAGTGTTATACCTCGCATCGAAGATGAAATAATGTATTACATGATCGCTAAACAGATGTGGGATAGCCTCAAAGATACCTATTCTCTTGAGAACAATTTGTCCTATGTTTTTCAGAGTCGTCATAACATGTACATTGTCTCAGTATTAGTTTGCCTTGAAGGGGCTTCTGGAGAAATATGGTGCTTGTTGCCCAGTGTGCACGTGCAAGACACAGAAGAAATACAGGAAGGAGTTTGCAGTTCACTTGTTTTTGTTTGGCTTGGGTTCAGAATATGCTGCTGCACACTTCCAAATATTGACGTTGGTAGAGCTTCACCCTTTGGAGGGGGTATACAGTCACTTGAGTAGAATTGGAGTTTCCAGACCTCAGGTTGTTGATACTCCTAGTCAGGCATCTGCCTTCGTTGCTGTGGGAGAATGAGGAGGTAAAGGTATGCCATCTCCTAAAGGCCATGGTAGAGAACGAGGTGTTAGGAGATCTCGCCCCACTTATCCCTTTTGTGGGAAGATCGGTCATTTGGAGGCCCCTTGTTGGGTCAAACATGGGTGACCTCCAATGTCCAATCAGGTTTACGGGTGCTTTTGAGGAGATGTCCAGTACTGTTTCTCGTTCTAAGTATGAGGCGTTGGCTCAGGTCTAGACAAGCTTACCCAGGAGCCATGATAGACTTTAGAGATCGCTACTTTTGCCACCTCTACATCAGGTATAGATTTGTCTTGGTTGGTGGATTTAGGTGCCTTACATCATTTGTCTGGAGATTAGAGATGTTTTGGGGGATTTTGTTTTGTATCCTAGGGACGTATGGTGTAAGTTGTTGATGGGAGACATGCCCCCATTGATGGTCAAAGGGAGGCGGCTGTCACTCCCTCTATGCAGCTAGCTGATGTTCTTTTTGTTCTGGATTTCTTTATGAATCTTGTCTCAGTTAGTACAATTATGAAGCAGCTAAATTGTAGAGTCATTTTTGATAAACTTTGTTGCACTTTCTGGATCACCCGACAGGGAGGATGATTACTGGGGGACTTGAAGAGAGGGGTGTGTACAGATTTACTTAGAGTCCCCTTGTTGCTGCATGTCAGATTGGTCCTACTTTGTTAGATGGTAGTGTTATGTCTTCTTTATTTTATGTGTTTTTATTTCTTATGGATCATGGTGTTATTTTGCCACACCTCTTCTCTTTATAAAGATGTGTACGGTTCCCATAATGAAGTTAACGGATTTTATTCTCCTATTTGGTATCAGAGTAGCAGTTC
Organism: Thalassia testudinum; assembly: GCA_037157565.1. Lineage (NCBI taxonomy): Eukaryota > Viridiplantae > Streptophyta > Magnoliopsida > Alismatales > Hydrocharitaceae > Thalassia > Thalassia testudinum. Next base: position 2,612,810 of record JAZHRO010000038.1, read on the forward strand.
TAGATCGCGACTCTAGATATCCCACCTTCAAGGCCTCCAAAACCCTAACACCTTCATCACAGCCACCGGCAGCGAGGCAGGCCTTTGCAGCTGCAGCCGCAGCCACCGGAGGTGAGGTAGGTTGCTGCAGCAGCAGCAACAGTGTCCGGCGGTGAGGCATCTGCAGCAGTAGCAACCACCGGAGCATCTGCAGCAGCAGGGTCGCTGCATAGGCTGCTGCAGCTGCAGCAGCAGCCACCGGGGCATCTGCGGCAGCAGGGCTGCTGCATAAGCCGCCGCAGCATTGTAGTGTAGCTGCACTGAAGTGCTGCTACTGCTCTTAGGGGCAGGTTAACCTCGCTCAGCTGTCGTGGGTCTCTCTTTGATAGTTCTAGAAAGATTCTTAGTACCGTGGTGGAGTTTTAGATCAAGAACCTTCCTAATTGTGGTATGATTTTTTTTTTCTTTGTTAGATTTATGGTTTAATTTTTGGGGTGCGTATTCTCCTTATTGGATGGCTTTTGGGGTGTGTATTCTCCAAACATTGATGTTTGATGCAAGGATTTAGATCTGTGTTCTTGTTTCTGTGGGTGTGGTCTGCTTAACATCAATGGCAAAATATGAGCCTAGTGCATCTGGAGCAGTACAAGAGCTACCATGGAGTAGGGTGGTTAATCGACTCTAGTGTTTCACATCATCTTTGCGGTGATCAGATCTACTTCCGCTTGTTACGGTCTGTTCAGGGAGGATGGTATAGGTAGCTGATGGCAGATACACCCTAGTTAGGGTTAAGGGGGAGGTGTCTATGGCCCCCAGTTTGCAACTGTCTAGCGTGTTGCACGTTAGCAGAATCACGAAGGTTCTTAACTGCAGAGTAATTTTCGTTGATGTCAGATGCGTTGTTCAGGATAAGCTCATCGGGAGGATTGTTGTTAGAGGTACAGAGGAGAATGGCGTTTATCGCCTGAGACTCGAGCCATTTGCTGGAGTTATTCGATACGGTAGTAGGAGTGTTCTACAGTGTTATGTTTGTCTTGGTCGCTTGTCTCTGCATTGCCTCAGGAGGGTGATACCACATATTCCCTCATCTATTGGGTAAGTACCATCGATCATCTTTTCTAGCTAGCACCTCTCCTGGATCTTCGACATTATTTCAATTACTTCATATGGATGTATGGTGATGGAGCAGAGTTGCAGATCGGATGGGACACAGGTGCTACCTGGCTATTGTAGATGATTTCTCTAGAGTCACGTGGGTGTTCCTGTTGAAGAGCAAGGCAGAGGTTGTAGGATGTATAAAGAGTCTTCTTCTGGAGATCAGCCACAATGAAGATGGTGCGGATGGATATTGCTGTTGAGTTTTGCATTGCCTAACGTAAGGAGTTTTATAGGACCTGTAGGATTGTCCACCATATCACTTGTCCTCACAGTTAACAACAGAACGAAGTCGCAGAGTAGAAGCACAAGCACTTGTTTGATGTTGCCCATATACTATCGATTCATCATAATGTGTCACAGAGATACTGGAGGGACGCAGTTCTAACAACGACTTATCTCATCAATAGGTTGCTAACTCAGTTCTCCACGAGCAGATATCGGTTTTTCTTCTGCATCCAGACGATGGGTTATTTCATGTTCCTCCCAGAACTTTTGGATGTGTTGCATTCGTACATGTGTAGTTACTTGGTTGTGACAAACTGGCTCTTTGCGCTATCAAGTGCGTATTTTTTGGGTACTCTAGGACATAGAAGGGGTACCATTACTATGATCCTCTGGAGAACAGACATTATGTTAGTGTCGATGTGACTTTCCATGAGGATACACCATACCTCTGTCACTGGATAAATGAGCTCTTATGATGATGTTGCCTTTCTTCCCTTACCTGTTGTGTGTGCAGAGACTCAGGTGTCTACTTCTCACTCGAGACCTCCAGTTGATAGATAGATGAACTCTTCCTCCTTGGATGACTTTGAGTGATTGCATGGGTCATTACGTACCTATCAAAGGCATCACACTATTTTTTAGAGGCCTCCTCCCTCACTAGCGACTGATTGTTCACAGGCAGTTGAGAGTGTCCTTAATGCCAGTGACAATTTGGTTAGATCTGATTCCCCTGACAGTGCTGATCACAATAGTAGTGAGACTCCTTCTGCAGTGACTCAATTTGAGATACCCGATGATTTAGATGTCCTTATTGCCATTAGGAGGCAACCACACACCTGTGAGTCCAGATATCGGGTTGCAGGCAGTTTGGTTATCGATGGTCTTACTCCTCAATTTAGCAGCTTTTATCAGGCACTTACAACGTCGCACATTGCATCTATATACCAGTAGGTCATGCTTGATTTAAAGTGGCGTTACACCATGGAGGATGAGATGGCAATGCTTCGGAGTAAATAGACTTGGGATCTCACCTCACTTCCTACTGGCGCACGATTAGTTGGCTCCTGATGGGTCTATTTTGAAGCATAAGGACGTGCTAGTAGCAAAGGGGTTCACCCAGACATATGGGGTGGACTTTGATACTTTCTTTGCGGGGCTTGCCACTGTTCGGATGCTTATTTCTGTTGTTGCTTACAGAGACTAATCGTTATACTAACTTGATGTGAAGAACGCCTTTTTCTACGGTGATCTTTTGGATGAGGCTTACATGCAGCAACCCCCGAATTTTGAGGTTCAGAGAGAGTGTGTGCAGATTGAGGAAGGCAATCTATAGATTGAAGCAGAGTCCAAGGGCTTGGTTCCAGAAGTTATCAGAGGTGCTCCACCAGTTTGGTCTGAGGTATTCTACTTCAGATCACTCCTTATTTAATAGGAAGATTGATAAGGGGACTGTTGATCTTATCATCACTAGGGATGAGAGACATGGGATAGATGAAGTCAAAATGCACCTATCAAAGAAGTTTGTTAGAAGGATCTGGGACAGTTGTGTTATTTCTTGGGCATTGAGGTTGCACATGCAGGGATAAAGTGGTACTCTTGCAGAGGAAGTATGTTGATCTTTGGAAGATTGGCATGTTAGCAGTTAAGGCTGCAAATATTCCCATGGATCACGTGGTCCATTTGTATGATGAGAAATCTAAGGTGGTTGACAGTAGGACCTACAGGCAACTGGTGGGTAAGGTCCTTTACCTCACCATCAGTTGTTCAGACTTGTCTTTATCTATTGGTAGGCTTAGCCAATTTTTGGATAAACCAAGTAGATAGCATTGAGAGGTTGCAATGCAAGTGCTTAGGTATGTGAAGAAAGCATCAGGACAAGAATTATTGTTTCGTAAGGAAACGCCCATGGGGATTGTAGCATATTCTGATGTTGATTATGCTGGTTGTGTTAGGGATAGAAAATCTATCACAAGGGTTTGCATCTTTGTTGCAGGCAATTTGGTTATGTAGAGGAGTAAGAAGCAAGCAATAATATCTAGATCCAGTGTGGAGTCGGAGTACAGGTAGTGCTGTTGAGGTCGCATCAGGCGACGAGGCAAGGCGATTCAAGAGGTCATTGCCTCGATGAAGACCCAGCCGAGGCCCTTCGAACAGGCGAGCGCCTCCTCGCCTCGGGCAGTGCCTCCTTGCCTCGCTGCCTCATCGCCTGAACCTTAGATGCGATGAATTTTTTTTTTTTTTAAAGCAACAAATGGACTTACCATTCTTGCCCTCAACGACCTCTCACATTCCATACGAGACTTTATTTACATGTGTGGAGAGCTTGCTCATCTCCACGCCAACCCTCATCGCCTTACGCTATTATCGCCTTTGTGATGGAGTAGCTCAGGCTTCGTCGACTACCATCGCTGCCTGAGCGTCACCGCTTGCCAGCTGCGACGCCTCCTCGCCCTCGATCGTCCAGGTATCTCCTCAGCTCGAGCTTCTTCGAGTTTGACCACACCCCTGCTGCTTCTTCATTTCTGGGTTTGACTGAGGCCTTCGTTTCTCCTTGAAACAAAGTTTCAATTCATTTCATTACTGTTTATTTCATCGTTTTTGATATATATATATAATATTATATATGTATTTGTAAGTAATACGTAAGTAGTACATAAGTAATGCATAAGTATATCCATAAGTATGTTATATTATATATGTATGTTATGTTATAACTTTGTAAGATGTAACTATGTATAAAACTAGCAACTTTGATGTTAGATCAGTGTTTACAACTTTACATGTGTTTTGAATTATGTAGATGGTTGAAATAAGGAGGAAGCGCTCATGTTGGAAGTATGTCACATTGGAGGATCCAAAAAAGACTAATGATAGGAAGTGTACTTTCGGTGGTAAGATAGTGAAAGGGGGGATAGCAAGGCGACACGGATAGAAGTTAATGGATTCTATTCTCTTGCTTTTGGGGGTGCAGCGCAGTGGCATAGATGTTTGGGTCATCCTTCTCTGGATAGACTTTGCCACATTATCCCGCACTTGTCTTTGACCATACAGTTTCACTATGATGCTTGCTAGCTTGGAAAGCATCACAAATCTTTATTTCCTACTTCGAGATTAAGGACTTAGTTTATTTTTTATTTGCTTCACATTGGTGTATGGGGTCCTAGTTGTATTCTTGATAGGTAGGGTCATAGATATTATCTTATTGCCGTTGATGACTTTCGTGATTGTAATGGTTATTTCTTATGAAACCAAGTTTGATGTTGGCCATGTTATTGAGATGATTTTGATTGAAATAGAAAATCAATTTGATGCTTCTATTAAAATTGTGAGATCTGATAATGCCTCAAAATTTTGCACCTGGCAACTAATTGAGTTCTACATTAAAATTGTGAGATCTGATAATGCCTCAAAATTTTGCACCTGGCAACTAATTGAGTTCTACAGAGCGTGCGAGATTATTCACCAGACCTCCTGCCTTAATACTTCTCAGCAAAATGGTGTGGCAGTGAAGAAACATAGACATATTCTGAATGTTGCTAGGACCTTGCTTATTCAGTATTGCGTGCTAAACTTGTATTGGGGGTGATGCAGTGCAGATTGCTTGTTATCTTATTAATTGTTTGCCCTCTTCTGTTTTACATGAGCAGACACCTTGGCATGTGTTGTATCCCAATCAGGAACTATTTGAGGTGTCACCTAGAATATTTGGACGTGTGCCTTTTGTTCATTTTTTGGGATTTGGGAGAGAAACTAGCGCCTAGAGCTATAAAATGTGTCTTCTTTGTATACTTTCGTACTCAAAAGGGGTATAGATGTTTTGATCCAATTCGACAGACACTGTGACTGCAGATGTGACATTTCATGATGTGCCATATTTTTCTCTTACTGCATGATAGTTGGTTGTTGAGGAAGAGTGTGCACTTGCTCCTATACTACCTGTTCCCATGGGAGCTACCCTAGATATGAGGTCTCCTTCCTCTTCTACAGGGTCCACAACTTTAGAGACATACTAGATTCGAAGGAAAAACTTGTTTGTTGCTAGTCACACAACACACCCCTCCTCTTTTGGTCTCGCCATCATCCCCAGATTAGGTGTGCATTCAGCCTACTAATAGGGTTGTTGATGTTGATCAGTCTACATATCCTACACATGATGCTTTGGAGGATGATGTTTCGATAGCTGTTTGGAAAGCACCTTGTTCTTCTGCATACTAAAAAGTTGTTGGGTGTGCTATTTCTACAGCACATCTACGTCCAGTCTTCAGTTCTTTTGCTATTGCACTATCTGCGATGGAGACTCCTACCACCCACCAATAGGCACTTTTTGATCCGAAGTGGCGAGATGCCGTGGGGGACGAGATGTTTGCATTGCGAGATAGGGGAACATGGGAGTTAACTCCCTTGCCTCCGAGAGCATGACTTGTGGGATTCAGATGGGTCTTTGCCTTGAAATACAACTCTGATGGATCTATTTCAAGGTATAAAGCCAGGGTTGTTGCAAAGGAATTCACCTAGACCTATGAGGTGGGTTTTTTTGATACTTCTCTCTAGTGGCACGACTATCCATTGTCGGGATTTTGATTTCTGTCGCTTCTCACTTTAATTGGAAACTTCATCAGCTTAATGTTAAGAATGCATTCTTGCATGGAGATTTGCAGGAGGAAGTATATATGCAGTAGCTCCCTAGGTTTGAGGTTCATGGGGAGTGTGTGTGCAGATTAAGGAAGGCCATTTATGGCCTGAAGCAGAATCCCAGAGCTTGGTTTCATAAGCTATCAAAGGTGTTGAGCACAATTGGATTGTAGAGATCCACTTCTGACCATTCCTTGTTTGCAAGGAAAACAAAGAATGGTGTAGTGGCCTTGTTGGTCTATGTGGATGACTTGATCATTACTGGAGATGATACAAGAGGTATCTCTGAAGTTAAGTAGTTCTCGGTGCAACAATTTGTAATGAAAGATGTGGGGTAGCTCCGATATTTTCTTGGCATAGAAGTGGCAAATGGCAAAGACAGTATTGTGCTTTCTTAGTGCAAATATGCTTTGGATGTTCTCAAGGAGGCTGACATGCTGGGGTTGAAAGTTCCTAAGGATCCTAAGGCATATCTATATAATGATCAAGCAGAAATTGCAGACAATAGAGCATATAGACAATTGATAGGGGAATTATTGTATTTGATCATCACCAAGTCGGATATTGCTTTGGTTGTGGGTAAGTTAAGCCAATTTATTATTAAACCAACCAAGTTGCATTGGTAGGTAGGCTTGCAGGTGCTTAGGCACTTGAAGAAAGCACTTGGACGGGGTATCTTGTTTAAGAAAGGAATTTCCACGACTGTGGTTGGATACTTTGATGCTAATTGTGTAGGTGACATGGCCGATAGGAAGTTCACTATTGGCTTCTGTATCTTTGTTGCTGGAAATTTAGTGGCATGAAAATGTAAGAAACGTGCTATGGTCTCTACGTCTAGTGCAGAGTCAGAATACAGGGTCATGGCTCAAAGTGCTACCACTGAGATGGTTTGGGTTCGATCTGTGTTGTGGGACTTACATATTCCGGTTGAGGAATCCATGGAGATGTGTTGTGATAATAGAGTAGCAACCTATATAGCCAATAATTCTATGTTTTATGAAAGAACAAAGCATGTTGAAGTTGATTGCCACTACTACAAGAGCCTAATACAACAGGGTATATCTTCATAAAGACTTTGCCTCGGTTGGCCTTTGATGCGTGTTGCACCAAGCTGAGCATGATTGACACCTATGCTCCAACTTAAGGAGTGTTGACATCTCTCCTTGTCTTTTCTATTTCTCTTTTTTTGTATCTCTAGTTAAGTTTTGTTTCTACATGGACTTATGTTGATATTTGCCTAAGATCCCTCCTTATTTAGAGATGTTGGGCTCTTTTTGAATGAAGATGGCTTATTTTCTCTTGTAACTTACATCAATCTAAAGATTATAGTTTAAATCTTAAGAAATAAATATTATTTAACTTTGTAAAAGATCTCAAAGGTCTATTTGAATTCTTATTTCCCCAACGAGGCAACAACGTAATGTATGGAAATAGGTTAATGAGATGCTCTGACCTTAAAATATGGAAAACAATCTAGGGACCATACATAATGTTAGCAAGTTTGTTGAATTTGTCAAACATGCTGTTGAAATTTGGCAAAACGTTGCTGATACTCATGTATTTTAACATTAGGTGTGTGTAGATATGGCCCCACATTAAGAAAAAGGCCATTTCACTAGCATTGTTGTGGACATGTTGTGCGTAATCAAAGCACTGATCCTAATTGCTAGTGGGTGCTAGGACCCATGCTCTTGTGTTTTTCCCTTGTTATGGAGGGTTTTTCATGTAAATCCTTGTTCTTATGTTTATCTCTTTGAGTGTGGTTGTTTCTACAAAATAAAAGTGGATGTATTTTCTCACTGCAAAAAGAAATGAATAAATCTGGAAATCTCCAAGTGAAAATTGGCCAACCAATTAATCAGCTTGACTACTCATCTGCTTAAGCATTGCCGAGAATTCATATTCAGTTGGCTTAGATGATTGAGAAAGGTTACCTTGCCATCTAAGCTGATTTTTATAAGCCTGTTCATGCTCAGGACACAATATAACAATTTCCTCCATTCACTACCTCCAATAACATTTTAGATACTCTTATCAAATGAAATTAGAACGTATGAGCGTTGGAATGTTCTCACTGTACCTTGGTAAGTATCCAGACACTCTTACCAGATGAAATACTTGTACGAAAATTTTTGCACTATGGTAAAATAGCAAGCCCTGTGTTAAAACTAAAATTGTAACAAGTGGTTAGTAGGATCGGCTGTAGTATGTATACTTTTTTCTTGTGAAGCAAAAAACTATTGTTACTCACAAAAAGTTGTGTAATATAGTACCTGCATCAGTAGTTTTTTTTTTCCAAAATTAGTTTCGCTTACACAGTTACTTGTCTATGAAACACAAACTCATTGAATGCCTTTGTAGATCTTTATGTGGAATATATGTTAGTTGTACGGGCACTGCCTGCACTCATGCACATAGGTGCAATTATGCACATCCACGTTTGCAGCTGTATGTTTTCCTGTGCATAGACATGTGCTCACATTTACACGTGCATGTGAATACATGCAAATATTGTGGCAAAGAAGCTTCCCCAAATCCAGAATTGGGACTGGGACATGTTGACATCAATGACATGCCAATACAAACACATACAACTTGGCCTTCTTCCAAAGAAAAGCCCCATTTGCTGAGATGTTTTTGATTATTCCAACAATTATTAGATTTTGATAATCGGTTATTGATATATGTGGTGAAAAAGGACATGAATTATCATCATACCAAGTATTTCTTCCTTCCCTATGTTGATACCTTGTCAACATAAGACCTGGCCAAGATCTGTTGGTCTTATGGGATACTTGGAAGGGAACAAAGGGTCGTCAAGGGACATTTCACCAAAATTGTTTTAATTCACTCAAGGGCTGTTCATCCCTGGCTTTCTACATTCTTTAAGTAGAATGGAAATGCTTATAACTGCCCATCCAGGAAAAGTTGACGAGGAGATTTCTTTTTGCATTGCAGAGGTTGAGATCATAGTCATCTAATTGTTGTCCTTACGTGCAAAATTTGCAATTGCTGGAGTTAGTTTCACATGTTTACTTTCACATTTTTTTACAGGTTTCCGAAGGAATTGATTTTTCCGATGAAAATGCTCGAGCTGTTGTATCCTTATTCATTCTCTTAGTAGAGTTAAGCATTGAAGAAAAGCCACTTGGTGCAAGATTTTCCTTTTTTAAGAATTGATCAAAATCTATGCATGTTACATTCCTTATTCTTTTCCAATATTTTGTATTAGTTTCTGGTCTATGTTTCTATATGTTTTAGAGGAATACCCTTAACTACTTTTAGGTGATTGTTGGCATTCCATTTCCAAACATGTGAGTCTTTGTTGTTTCTTTACTCTTGATTCAGGTAAATTGGTATCTAATGCTCTTTTCCAATGTTGTAAACAGAACTGATATTCAGGTGAGGCTGAAAAAGAAATATAATGACACCTATAGATCGTCCAAGTCTCTTTTGACTGGTAGTGAATGGTATTGCCACCAAGCATTCCGTGCGTTAAACCAAGCTGCAGGTATAATCATCCTTCTGTCAAGTGTGGATAACTTTTGATGCATTTACATAAAGAGTATAGTGCTCAAGTCTTCTCACAAGGACAGTCACTCTTGAACTTACACTTACTCAAAGCTAGGATTTTTCCATGGGTGCCCTGGAATCTTTTGCAATAGCACACATAACTCTAGCCATAGGTATTTACGTGTATACCCTTAATTGAATGCCATGTTTACATTGTACACCCTCTTTGCTACCAAAAACCTAGATATTTTATTTTCTCCCTTGCATTTGCTCTTCCAGTTCCACCTCTAGCAATCTCCAATCTTCATGTGGCTATGCACCTTGAGAATATCACCTGTGAGGTGGTTGCATGAGAGATTAAGTTTGGCAAGGTGGAGAGGCAGGCAAGGGAGGGAAGGAGGGGGTTGAAGATGTGATTATCTTGAACCAGTGCATGACTGAGATACAGGAGTATGACTCGATTGGCGAGGGGGTCAGAGAGAAGGTTGGAGTGTTCTTCTGCACTGGCTTTACTCACGGAGAGATCGAGAGACCAAAATTGGGAGACCTCTGGCATTCATGGCTTTACTCCTCTACTTCACTTCTCTGTGGCAAACAAAACCGTGGGGGTTGCAATGGGGTGGATTCTGATGTGCTCAAGCTGCTTTGGGTCCATGATCAAATGGCTTGACGATGATGAGTCTTCCCTATACTTGAAAGTGAACTATAGGATCCTTTTCATCGTCAGTTACAGCATATATGCCATTCCAAGGCACGACAAGGTCTCGTGCTTCGTGGACAATGCCTCCTACTAGAACTGCAGCCTTGTCATTCAGAGCAACCTCTACTCTCATAATCATAGCAGGATTATCCTCTACAGGTTTTAGGACAACTTTGGTTCCTCTTTGAATTCTTTCTTTGATTCTTGGTATTTGGCTAATGATAGGAATGCCCATCTTTCTCTGTGGGTGAGGACATGATTGCTATGCAAGGAGAAGCATGGGAGGAGGTAGGAGGGGAAGAGAATGTCAGAATGGTTGGATGAAGTGGTGGTCAGGGAGGAAGTATAGGGTGAGGTCAGTGACACAGTAGGTGATGGGGTCATTGGTGATGTTCCACTCATTGCAGTAACCACGTTGAGAGGAGGTTGGTGTGGGTCCCATTGAGGTAGGAAGTGAGAGGAGGGCGGAGGTAAGAAATAGGAGATTGCTGGATGTGGAGGGAGGTGGAAATGGGGGAAGAGCATGTGGAAGAAATTAGATTCTTTGGGGTTTTGGTTGCCAAAAATCCATTACTTTTAAATCCAAGAGAATATATGCCTAAATAAGATTACTTTATTAGGAGTATACACAACCAACCATTGACAAGAGCATGTGTCATTGCAAAAGATTCAAAGGTATCCATATAAAAATCCCATTAATTTCCTAGTCAAGCTTTACAATAAAAAACCAGTTTCTGTTGGATATTAGCAATTAAATAGTCAATTATCCATGCTTTTTCCCTTACATTATTTTAATCTTTATCCTTCCAGGTCGATGCATAAGACACAAGTCAGACTATGGAGCTGTTATATTAATGGGTATTGCTTCATATTTGTGCCAGTGAATATCCCTTTCCCTCTGTTAGTTTATATGTCAAAATGCTGAAGCTGCCTCTCAATAAAGAAAAAGCAATCCTGAGTTGCATTATGTATTGTTACTTTGAGTTTGATGTTTATGAAGAATACATCACGATACAACCTTAAAATGTTGGAAGCATGTTATTTGAAAAGATTAGGAGTCCGAAATACTTGCATATTTTCTATGGTAACTGAACATGTACTTAATATAATGGCAGTTTGATCATTGTCTTAAACTATCTGTGGCCATGCTTTATTTACTTGACTTGCCTATTGATCGTGTACCTGGAAGTTACATTTTTATAGCATATAGAATTTTATGTGAGCCACTACATAAATGCAGGTGAAAACCAGTCATTTATAAATAATTTTGGGTTTAATATTAAAAAGAAATCCAGAGATTATTAATTTGGTCCATTTGTAAACTTCAATGTTAATTTTTTTGGTAATGTAAATGTATCATCTCAAAAAATTAAGTAGGTTCATGGGTTGAACTTGATGGTTAACTCTTTTCTGTCATTGGCTTAGAAGAAAATCCTAATGGCATTCAACTGGGAGAGAAGCTGAGAGCCGCATAGACAAGGCAGATGGAGGTTGAGGATGGTTGAGGGTGTGGTTGGAGGTGAAAAGTGAGGATAAGAGGTGGTGGGAAGGGTCCCTGGCCAAATGTCTAACCATGATTAAGGTCCAACCAGAAGCGCTTCTGTGGCTTCCCTTATCAGATCTTGAGTGTGCAAGTGTGGTTTTCTTGCTCTCTCATTATGATGGATTTGTAGAGTTCCACTTTTTATTTAAATGATCTCATGTAAGTTTGTTGTTTTGAGGATGGCTGAAGTTCACTTCCATAAAATACCATCCTGGTCAACAGCTGCAGTTTTTGTTCCTCTGGAATTTCTAAGGAAAAAAAAAAATCTTATGTTTGAGATGCTACTGGATGTGATTCTTATTTCCAATTACCATTTCTGCCCAAGAAACTGAATTCTGGATTTGGCTGCCTCTCATCACTCTCTATAGTTTTTGATAACAAAGATTGCTTAAACTGACAGCTGAGAAAAATTAGTAGAGATGCATGTGAACTGCTGGTAATGATGGGTATAAATGCAGATGAGCGCTTCATGGAGGATAGAAATCTAGCATACATTTCTAGGTGGATAAAGAAGCCTCTCAAAAGATTTGATGAATTTGATGTTTCACTAGAGGGGCTGAGGAATTTCTTTCTTAGTAAGGCATGTTTTTTAGTCTCTTGTATTTCTTAGTTCGTTCATTTTTTTTTGTTGCCAAAATATTTATTTCAAATGTTGTGGACAGGAACTACTCAAGCAAAGTGGATTGAATGCGCCACAAACTTCAGACAGTTGCACAAACAACTTGTCTCCCTCACAGCGTGTCATGCTGAGGAAATGCAAAGACAAAACAATTCGGAAAAAAGAGAAAATCTCTGGGGAGAGACCAAAGGAAATGAAACCTCATGAAGATGGAAAAATGATCGATGATTTTATTGTTTCTCGAAAGATGATTAATGGTTCTGCCACTAATGGTGCAACTCCTCCGTCACCATACGAAGTCAATATTGAGGCTTCCAATGGGATGATCAAAGCAAGCTTGAATAGAGATAGCTTCAAAATGGAATCGTGTTCCAGGCACTTACACTAATGACCTTGCCCAATTTCAGTAGCTTACACTATAACCTTGCCTGGCTTCAGCGGTTTACCTAATTGAATTAGGACTGATTATATCCAACTATTGCAGGTCGTCTCAGATATGTTCAAGCAACATTGCATTCCGCTTCAAGATTGCATCAGGAAATTGTTTTGCTACACCATCAATACCTGAGGATCCAATTTCTCCATGCAGTGTGCAACAGTCTAGGAACACAAAACAAAATTTCCATCCTCTCCATATTGCGGAGTCAGATAAAGCCACTCTTGAAGCCTCGTCAATGTCAATATTCACAACTCCTGAAAGAAAGGCACAAGAAATTGCTCACACCCCTGAACAAAGATTGTCTTCTAGTGTGGATTCATGTAATGGAAAAAGGAAAAAAATGACTGGTTGCCAGGTGGATGGCTTAGCACAAAGGTACTGTATAAATTCTCCCGGAATAGAATCCTGCTGTCATGTTGACAATGCATCAGACCAAAGTATGACCACTCCACTTAAGAAGACAAATGGTACCTCTGAAACCAATCTGGATAACGAGGTTCTCGAATTGGATAGAAATGCTACTATCTCTTGCATGACTTGCAGAACTAATCTGGGGTTAGGAGACACAAATCCTGTTCCTTGCTCCTTGACTTCATCATCTAAAGTCTATTTGTCTGCTTTGAAATACAGCAATCCAAGTGAGCAATCACTAAAATCATACTCTATTGAACTATCCAATGTGCCAATTGTAGTCTGTGAAAAATCATGTCTCGACCAACTTTTCTTACGTAATGCATCTAGAGAAACATCACAAGATTTTTGGAGTGAAGAGGATGGATGTGTTTTCCGGGTTATCCAGTGTCCTTTCTGCCCTACTGACATGTGCCTAGGCTTGCGGATAATGGCAGCTGATGCAGCAAACACACATTTGATAGATAAGGTAGGTTGGTTGCCTGGATGAAAGATCTTATATATGTGATGGAATTGGCTTGAAAATTAACTAATTTTGGGTTGCTTTGAGCAGGTATTGTTCTACACTGATAGGGTACTTGTACGGTATGAAGAACCCAAGAAAGAGGTAAGGAACTAGGACACGTTTGTGGAGAGATGCTTTTGCAACAGGGTTTGGGTTGGGAGGAAAAACTGATACTTTTCTACTTCTGATGAAATGCAATTGTATACTGGTATTGGTTGCTAATATTTGAGAATGTCCCCAATTCTAACTTTTGATGGAAGATTTAATTAATTGGAAAAGAAGAAACATAATCTCATACTACTGTGGTAGACTGGAAAAGAAATAAATATATGGCTTCTATTTTTTTATAATTTGAAAAGGAAAAAGGATGATAAAGTATGGCATCGTTTAAGTGATTCATTTGCTTGTGCAGGCTACTTTGCCTGCTTACCAAATTTTGAACGCCATTAAGGCGCCAATCCCTGTTGAGGATTTTGCATATATTCCGAAGAGTAACAACTTTGGAAACTTGACAAAAACTAAGGTTTGTTTGTCAAACTTCGTGTACCATCTTTTTGATTAATTTTATCGGTGGAAGTTCTGATCTGTTATCTCATAGCAGCTCCGATTGCCCAAAAGAGATCTGAGCTCTCCCAAAGTATAGATATAGATGTTGCAATTTTGCAGCATTGGGTTAACAAGTTTCACTGGAAGTAAAGGTTGGTCAATGCTTTGTTTTGAAAGAAGTTTCATGAATTTATGTAGCTCCATTTTAATCAAATGCTGTGGGTGACTTAAATCAAGGATTCTCTTTTTTTTCTTGGGTTAAAGTAATTCCTTTGTTTTGCTCCTTGTTGACTGCATTATCAGAATTAGCGGCATTGTTGTAGGAGTCATTCAGATGGATGTGACATGCTGTGGAGAACAAGAGGGATGGGAATTGTTGGTTAAGCAGGTCCAATATTGTTCGTTTTATGGTTCTATTGTCCATTTGTCTGTAGCCAATTAGGACCATTTTTGGGAGGTAAAGACTATGTGTGGGTGAAGATATCTTCCTTTTCTCGTGACCTGGCTTAGCCTTATGTGTCCTTTTGTGTTGGTAAATGATTGTATGTCTACCAAGCTCTCAGTATGGATCATTTTCTTGAAATAAAAAAACGAAGCTAATCAATCTTCCACAGTTGACAAATGATTTTTTGAAGTGGAAACCCTTCAAACTTTGCAATTGAGAAATTGCTCTTTTAAGGTGGATGGGCAAATGGTAGTTTCTGAATGACACCATTATCCACAGGATTTCTTTTCCATGTTTTCGCAGGTGTGAGGCATAAGATTTATCGAACATTTGGTTCTGTCTTCAGCTATGCGGCAAGTGGAAATTTAAGTTGATTGAGGCAGGCCTAAAAAGATCTAAACTGTGAGTTGCAGCTACTGATCTGCATACAATGATGCATCCAATTGTCATTGCAAAGCATATTATCAAGGTTCAGCGTTCTGGGAGCAGAGTGATTACCGGGAGTCATCTTAAGCCATTATTCCATCACAAATCAATGGTCTGACCCACACTCCGATCAGAGGTCAGTACTCAAATTCTAGTTTTCGACCAGAGGATGTTACTTATTATATGCTGCCAAATGCTGTCTGTGTAAGATATCTAATAGGGATAAAAAATACGGATAGCAAAGGTTATGAAACTCGAAACCGTGAAAGTAGAGTTCCCCTTCATGAAAGAAGCTTTTAGTGCAATTGGTCTTGATTGGTCCTGTTGCATTTGAATGCTTGCAGGTTTAAGGGCTAGTGTTTATGTGCGGGGTAACTCAACTTTGTAAAAAATTTATAGAGATGATATTTTACAAAGGTGATTTATTGGTTAAGACAAGTTTGATGATGTTGATTTTGCGTGCTTACTATAATTTTCATAGGATTCATTATGATTATTATTATTATTATTATTATTATTATTATTATTATTGTTTTTGTTTTTTAAACACATTTTTCAGCTGCCTCTAATGTAGTGTAGTCTTCTAATTGTGTTGCAGGTTAACCTCTGCTGAATTGCAGGCAAGATTTGATGGTTGATAACTGTTGATTATCTTGGCTTGGTCGAGATGATATTTTAGAAATTTTAATGTTCTTGACCATTTAATGTTTTTGCTTTTTTTGATCCAGATGTTATAACTTTCCTAATTGGGTAACTCGAGTTCTACTTGGCTGAGAAAAATCAAGTTCAGGGCAGACTGATCCTTTTCAGGCGTCTCCCCAAGGGCCCCGAACCTTATAAGATGAATCTGAAGCCGCATGGGAACGGCTTTTTTGTAAGGAGATAAACAGGGACGACCAGGAAATTTACATCATGTTCCATCATGTCTTTGGCACCCTATGTCGAAGATGAATCTTCAAGCGAGACCAAGAGTTCTCCGGTTACTTGTTGGCTAAGAAAAGACAATTGTGAATGGAGACAACCTATGAGGCGTAGACATGATTGTTATGACTTCCAGCATCAGAGATATTGAAGCCAATCCCACAATCAAATCCACAGGTGTGGTGAAAGAGAGAGACCAACATCATCAGATATTGAAGCCAATGCCGCTATCAAATCCACAGGTGGTGATAGAGAATGCCGACGTTTTTTTGTAGATAAAACATAATCTAACCTTTTCTCCTGGAGTAATTATTTTTTAACATTATGAAATGGCTTATATCTTAGGTATTTCATCAACCATGCATGACATTTCTTCAAGAATATGATGGAAAATGATCTCTTGCGTTTGAAAAGGCTGCAAATACGTTTCATTATTGAGGGCAAATTATCAAAAGATATTACGTTCAAGGATGTGCAGCTATTTCTTTCTTGTTTTATTAAATCTTAGATATACAATCAAATGCATTCATGTATGTCCGCTGCGCTTTACCGAGGGAGCATAAAAATTAAAATGATATCAAAATTTTACCGTAATAAAAAAATCAGTGTGTAGATTGTTAATTTTTTCTCAATTTACTTAAATAAACCTGTGCGTTACTAAAATGAATTAGAGAGATTGATGGATGGGATATGTGGGAGATGTAATTCATTAGTTAGGAATCTCATCTTCAATGGTTCATGGAGAGTTATAGGGTTTTAAATTTTATATTATTCTTTTATTTTAAATACTTACATCAAAATATCCCTTAATCATATGTGTGGCTAGATCGATAGCCTTCAAAATTTTCAGTTCTACCGTGAAGGTTAAGCTATTTTCTTTTTTTTTTTTTATTTGAGGGAATTCAATTTTAGATTAAATTAAGTTTAAACTTTAACCGTCTAAACCAAAAAATTTGATGTCAATTCTTTCATTCAAATATCACATTAATGGTTATATGCGATATATTTTACATTCAAATTATATTCTCATTGTGATTTGCAATTTCATCCAAATGCTCTTTTAATGGTTACATGTGATATGTTTTATATCTTTAAATAATGTTCTTACTGTGATTGATAATTAATTTAATAATGATTCTATGAGTCAAATGGTCAGCTTATAAATGTTTGTCATGATGTTAATCTTAAAATTACTAAAAAGAAATGAAATGAAATTTTCTTTGTTCAATGTACAGAGTAAATCAATTACAAAATGAAGAAAAAAATATTAAAATTGACAAATAAAGGTTAATGTTCTCAATCCAAAGGAATGATGGCTTAAGAGTAAGTAAATAAAAAAATTTTGGAGAGCGAGTGCGAGAGTATACTCAGAAGAGATAAATGGAATAGACGGAAAGAGAGAAAAAGACATGCACCATTAACAATCACACCTTTATGGGGTGAATCATTCAAAAAATGTTGCTACAGTAACAGTGGCTATACCACGCGGAGTCACAGATGTTATAGTGTATGACAGCTTCGCTTTTGCATGCTTGTATCGACGAGTATTTGCTGAATTTGCTTATAATTAATGATTGAAGGCCATGTGTACGGATGCACTCGAGGATATTTCAAGATGATTTAAATAAATCATGAATCATACATTTATAGGCACATCGCATCTATTTAAAAAGGACCGAGTCAAGGATGCCAAATGTATATATTAGTCATATATAACTATTTTTGTCGTGTAAAAGATAACGTTTATGGACAACTGGCAACCAACTAAACTGTACTATTGTCTTCTATTTGTTCTTGTATGACTTAAAATTGATGTGGTAGTGAATAAACATGGGTGTTGAATGGTAAGAAGCCCGTACATACACGCATTTGGACGTGCCCTCCACACTAGTGCATTCAGAACATTGACGTTAGTTTGTGCTCATCAATTATGTGCCCTAGTGCATGCGTAAGGATGCGTGTTTCTTTATTGTTTTCCACAATGATAAGTTACACTTATATGCATGCCTCATAAACAAGGCAGTTTAGAAGTTTTTATCTTTTGATAATGTATAGTGGCAAATATTGATTTAAGCTCTCAATATTTTCATTTGTTAGCACAATGCAAAAGGAGCAAGTGTTTCTTCAATTAATAGCCAGACTCTGCAGTTCGGTATGTAGTGGTGAACTAAAAAGGGCTTCCATTTGACTCCCCCAAAAGGAAAAGTTGGAACGTTCTCGTGCTTTGCGCCAACAGCCAAATGTCACCATAATTGATGACTTCCTAAAATGTTACCATAATTCTTCAATTATGGTGAGAGTAGAGCTCAAGGTACTCCCTTTGAATATTTTGATTCTCGGAATAGTCTAGGAATTGTGGAAAAATCTTCAAGGCTAGTAGTGGGGAATGAAAGCCCTTTTTTTTAAATTAGAAGGTGAATGGGAGCCCTTTAATTGGAGGAAATTACTAACAGGATTCCACTGGGACAAGGTTCAAATGAGGTTATAAACTTCAAAAACGTTAAATACAGTTTCAAAAGATTGTATATAATTGTAAGTAGCTATAATACCGTATCATTTATGAGGAAAAATAAAACATGACATAATTTGATGATCTTAGGATTAAATTTTTCCCCAGGTCCATACATACGAAACCTGCAAACAAGCAATTTGTATGCTGTATTAATTATTTACCTTTGTCGTTGACAATGTAGCATGAAGTTTGGTAAATTCTGAAAATAGAAGTAAAATGTGAACATAAAAAGTCACAAAACAATTTAGAAAGTTATAGGACTTTGCTTGGCCTGTTAGCCCACTTCAAGAGCTTAGATTGGGCCTTGCCTGACCTACAAGGGTTCAATCTGATGCTCATCTCAAATTCCCTGCGATTCGACATAGGAAAAATAATTGGAGGGAGATAATTTGACTACCAGTAAAAAAAGGGCCAAGTTTTTGATATTTCAATCATTTGACATGATGCTGGAGATCCAAATCTGCATATTCTACACCATCAGTTTGCTTCACAAAATGCACAAAAGCAAATGCCTGTTGACATCATTGCCATGGAATTTCTTGGTAAAGATCCAGGTGCATTTGATGCATCCTTTAATATCCATTTAGACCAATCAAGTGGTAGCACTTCAAAAAGATCTTGTAACATCTAAAGTTTGAGACTCGATAAGGAAAACATGGTTTAGAATGGATAATGTATGGAGAAAGATAGGCTACCACAACCAATCAGCTAAAAGACTAAAACATGGTTTAGAAGTGCCAACTGAAGTTTGAGAAGTAATCTCCCATTTTTTCTACCAAATATAGGATATACAAATAAAAAAAAGGAAGAAAAGATGACAATAGGAAAAAGCTGTGCATATCAAATCAAGCAATGAGCTGAAACATAGAAACGTTGGTAACCATGCCAGCATCAGCACTTGAAGCTAGAACTCCTTACATGATTTCCAACCCAGAAGAAAGGATAAGCTTGTGTGTATGCTGTGAGCAAAGGTTGAGAGCCCTATCGCCAACCATACCTTTGATCCTCCCATTCTTTTCTAGGAGATGATTAAGCTCACTTTCTCTTCGCTATAGCTCACAACCATGGCTTGCACTACAAAGTGAAGTGGGATCAATCTCTCGTATGTGCTCAGTTTACCAGAGTTCTGAGTTCTGGATTTTGTAAGTAGGGGATATCCCCCTTGCCTTTGTTGTGATCCCACACCTAGAGCCAATGATGGCCAAGCTTCGCCTGCAAAGTCCTCATCACAAATCTTAAGAAGAAGGGGGTAAAAGATGCAAATACATCCTGAACATCTGTCACGAAAGATTTGCAAACTGTGGTACAAGCCTAGCGGGATATGGAACAATTTGTCCTTGCGTGTCAAATAGGCTTTCAAGAGCAAACAGGGAATACAAATTGACATATGGACCATAGAAGTTCAAAGATTACAGCATGCAAGTGCTGACACCAAACAATTCAAATGCATCAAAACAACACTAACCAATCAGCATACCTTGACATCAAAAGAAATCAATAAAAAAGTGGTGAAGTGCTTGGGAACCTAAACAAGATAGAACTGGCAATACCAAACAATGCAGCAAATATCCAGACAGTCGACCACAACATGGAGAAGGAACTAATAGTGAAGCAGGGAAATATTAGCTTCTCCTGATAAAAAATGCAGATAAGGAGATTCTGAAGTTTTAGTGGAACTAAAAAGCACAACTTTAATACACAATTCAAGTGCAGCAAGATGTGCACATCCTAAAACATTTATAAAAGCAAGAGCAAAGAGTGATATATTAAAGAGTATTGAGGTTTGGCTCTCCCTTCTTTTGCTAGTTGAATACCCACACCCCTATGATACTATTTAATCACTCGCTGTCCTCGTCTTCCTACAAAAGGCCAATATACAAAGACCAGTCACAACCATTTAAGAATTATTGGAGAAAACCCAGATGAAAAAAAGTCACCAACTTTCTACCTCATCGCTCTCATCCTCTCCATCATTCACCTCAGACTTGGACTTGTCGGATTCCTCTTCCTCGTCATCTTCGGCAGTAGCACTTGTAGAGTCCTGCAAGTACACAATCTTAATTCCGAAACGTGTAAATCAGGAAAAATTAAAGGGAGAATCTGACAAACGGCACCTTCTTCTTGTTATAAGCAGCCATGCTTTTGTTATACTCAGTCTTCCTCTTATCTGCTTTCGCTATAAATGGTGCTTTCTCCTACAAAAAATCAGGGTAGGCAAAAAACAGATGACTTCCAAACAAAACATTCTTGACATTTGCAACCATATAATAATATGTCTCCCCTATAACCAAAGGTAGCTTCAGCTGTATAATAG
Source organism: Thalassia testudinum (assembly GCA_037157565.1). Taxonomy (NCBI): domain Eukaryota; kingdom Viridiplantae; phylum Streptophyta; class Magnoliopsida; order Alismatales; family Hydrocharitaceae; genus Thalassia; species Thalassia testudinum. The sequence goes on from JAZHRO010000038.1 coordinate 2,633,698, forward strand.
TAATTGGAAGTAAAATCTTCTAGTTGTCTATTTTCGCAAAAAGGAAAGACAATCTTCTCTTATGTTTAGGTAAAACAATCATTTATATGTAAGAGACAAGCATTCCATCTTAAAGAAACTTGATCCTGTTTTAATGATGTCAATTTATCTTATGAGGTTTCTATACACATTTCAAGAAGGCTCTTGTATTCAACAAAGCATGGAGTCCAACCAAAAGGACTTAAATTTAGCTGGTACTCTTCCTTGACACCCGGCACACACCTAAATTATGCAGAGAGGATTATAGAATCTAAGCTTTTTCCCCTGGTATTCTTCTCTATAGAATCTAATTGTCATCTTTAAAAGTGACTACGTACCAATCACCAACCAGGATCTTCATCTTAATGTGAACTATGATCTATACACTCAAAATCCACACTACATAATGAAATAAGTGGACAATTGCGCAACATCCAGCGACTTGAAAACTCACTCCTATCAGCAAAAGTACAATTGACAATCTTGCCACAACAATTCCCACAAAGCAATAACCCTTCGAGTGATCAGTCATTGCTTCTGAGCACTATCTAGGCACCATGGGTGACTTGACAAACTATAACACATCAATTAATTACATCTTTTTTTGTTTTGAAAGTAATAACTTACATCTACTCAATCACTTGATTCGTTAAACAGTTCAGGGAATGCAGAGAGTAAAACTTACAGAATCAGACATAGACTTCCACTTATCTCCTCCTGCTTTCCCCACCTAATTCCAATACAAGAAACGCATTAGGGAGATTGGAAAAATCCAGAACCACCCTAAATTCAAAAAAATAAAATAAAAATCTTTATCGGAGAGCAAGAAAACAACAATCTCACCACAGCAACAGACTTGTTATTGGGGTTCTTCTCCTTGAACTGCTTCCTGAACTCCTCCCTTCACACACATCAACAAACAAAACCCAACCCAAAACTAAAGACACCATCACTGCCAACAACATAGAACCCTCAAAACACCACAAAAGATCGAAGCTTTATGGGAGCAACACCATACATGAAGACGAAGAAGGCGCTCGGTGGCCTCTTGGGCTTGTTGGGGTCCTTCGTAGACGACGCCCTCTTGCTGGCTCCCTTCTTCCTCACGGACAGCCTATGGCAAGCAATCGGAAAACCAAGAGACCCTAAGACGGATCGACCCAAAAGAAGGAAAAGGGAGCATCTTTACCATCAAGAACGGATCAAAGACGAACTTGGTGTCTGCCTTCTTGCCGGTGTCGGCCCTTGGCTTCCCCATCAGGCGGAGACTCGCGGCGGAGATCGACGGAACGAAGGAAGCGATTGGGAAATTGGAGGTACTGGGGGATCGCGAGAGTTAATTAGAGCAATTTAAGTGTAGACAGAGCAGCAGTAATTAGGAGTGGGATGATGCGGTCGACATTTTGGAAATGTTTTCGGTGAGCCTATCAAAACAAACCCGACCTAAAGTTTTGCGAAAATAAAACTTTGGACCTATAGATTCATTAGACGTAAACCCTTGGATTGGAGAGGCTTTGACGATAAAAGTGAAAAAGTGGATACTTTCGGATTAGTCATGACCTAGAGTCATCCGATTTTCTTTAAAATAGATAAGATGATTCTAAAGTCGAATCAATTTTACTCATTATTTTTATTTAGAGTATTACGAATATGATATGACTTTCGACATAATCTCATGTGATGACATAATAGTTACCAGGACCTTACTCAACAATTGAAGAGATTTGAGGAGTTCAAGGATTTGATTGTCGATTTTCCATGACATCATGGAAGAATTAAATATAAGCGTTTAAAAAATTTTCTTCGAATCAAAACTCGAATCGATGCCTAGAAATTTGATAAATCGAAATTGAAAAATAACAAACTATGTAACTAGAATCACGTTAGAAGATCTAACATCTTTCTGTTTCGAGATCCCTATGAGTAATGAATTATACCTGTGGGTAACGAAGCATAACACCCCACATATTGTGCCTTCTATAATAAGTCTCAGTGCAACCTGAGACCTTTTTTCTTTGAGGCTGGATGAGACCCTCGATGCTGAGAGCACTTAATTCTTCTCGTGTGCAGTGTGAACCCTTCTTGCCCTGCAAACTCTTTCGTGATCCCCGAGGTGACACTCGCCTCGAATTCACTTTCGCATGATTAGAGCACCACCAACAGGGCCACAAAAACCCGACCCAGCAGTAGTTGGTCGACCAACAATAATTGTTGCTCATTTGGCTTTGATGGGGAAAGCCTTGATGAAGAGGCCTCCTTAGTAGTCAGTCATCAAAAAACCAAATTGAACATCCGACAACAATGGAGTTGGATGTCCAACTCCATTGTTGCCTTCCAACTAAGGGAAGACGTTTGACTAGTGAAGGCTTCGACAAGTCTACCTCTTCCTCTCCTCTGGCGACAATGATCTCTCAAGAGATTGGATTAGTTGGGGATTTGGAAGACCTAGGGTTTGCGTAGAGATCCCATGCCTAATCCTAATATGATGGGGACCCCTAGATCTCCATCCAAGGGTTAGGATGTAATCCTACTTAAATTTTACAGGATAAATCATAACAACTTATGGGATGTTTAGATCTAATATCTAAACATCAATTAATTACAATCCAACATTTGGATTTTATAACTAATTAAATTAGATGCAATTAATCACCAAATTAAATGCAATTAAACTCTTTAAATAGCATTTGACTTGTCTTTCAAACAGAAATTCATTAAAATGATTATTGGTTTGATCACGTCGATATTCAAGGGTTTAGGATCATGAAATTATGATGCTATGTCTCTTCTAGATATTTTAAATACTCATAAATCATTCCCACTGAAAGACATTTGTAACCCTTATGATTAAATCTCAAATTTACTGTTTATCCTATTGTGGGTTATACATTTTTTATGATCTCTTTATATCATTGGGATGAGAACGAAAGCTAAATCTTTTTCTAAAAGATTGTTTTATTCTCTTTTATGTATGTGTTTGATCAAGACCCATATGACCATGCATGGAATTTCATGTTTCCCAATATACGTGAAGTGTAATCTATTACATACACCTACAACAGCGGATCTATATGATTCCTTCGATAATTCATGTGTCTCATATGCCTTCGTATGCACACCAGTCTTTCAGTTTCAACACCAAGGTGGGTGTATCAACAAACGATCCACCAAATGTGCACATTCAAACACAGAAACATATCTGTCTCAAGTTAAAGGATATGCCTTCTCCATGACCGTGATAAGATGATGTGCACACTTTAATTGACCTAAAACAAAACATCCGGAAAAATAAAATTTTATGTTAATTTTATCATTTTGTTGTCAGGGAACAAGGCAACATTTATCAAGGCCTCGGATTTGAGATCCAACCGTACGGATTTGATCAGGGCAACAATCGGAGTTTAATGACTTCGAGATTACTTCGATCAGACCTCCGTAGCACCAGATGTAATCCGAGAAAGATCAAAAGTCAAGGGCCAAGGTGGTGTTAAATCCACACCTCAGATGACAAATCTAATTACATGGATGGGTTTGGATCGACGATCGTAGCCCAACGATGTAAAAATTGGTTCAATCCAACATCCGTGGCATCATCTACTAGTCAAGAATATGGACAGCTAGGATGGTTTCACATGGCACCATCCTAGCCACCCAACGTCGACCCAAGTGCCCCGCTCCACCTCTTCACGCGATGGCCAACGCATCTCAGTTGTTAGATCATAGATCCAACTGCTGAGAACGCGCCACATTACTCCTTAGCCGTGCAACACCTTCTGAAAGCGAGGGCTTGGGTGACCTTGACCATTGGATCGCCATCCAACTGTTGCGAGTGCCCGGCCCTTAAAGCATAAATGTGGCCAAGAGGAGGCGTAGCGCATTGGTTGTGCACATCCTCGCGAAGACAGCAATGCCAGGTCGAGCCTCCATCCGCTTCAAATTGAGCGAGCAAGCGGGCATAGAAGGAATAGCGTCGTTGGATGAAGCCCGGACGACTGATGGAGTGAAGACGTGGCAGCACAGATGAAGGTGCGCGAACACGCGTGATGACGTGCCAATGCACGCCCGATTTGATGCAGGCAGCACGCGAGTGAAGAAGAGGTGCTCAAGGCTCTTAAGCCGTCCGATCGTGGGAGCATGCCACAATGCCTAAAGCTGAATAGGCGAGGGCGTCTGCACATGTTTAGCGACATGGGGGCTTTAGTGATGGTTATATCCATCACTAAAGATACTTACATTAATGTTTTAAGTTTAAAATGACCTATTGGCCCCCCCATTCCTCACCAATAAAAGGGCATATGCCCTCCACATTTTCTTCATCTCTTCCTCTCTTCTCACCCCCTCCAAAGCTCTACGAGCTTGTTCCAAACTCGAGATGCTCTATTAGAGTTAAAAATATAATTTTTCCACCTTCTCACCCCCTTCGTGGAGCATCCTGCGGTTGTCCTCTCACCACCGTTCGAGAAGCAAATCTCGCTGCGACGTCGCCCTAGTCCATCCTCCGTCTTCGTTCTTCCTCGTCCAGTGTCTTACCACCTTCGTTCGGGCGCTGCGTCAACACAGCTCGTCCTCCAAGCAGCTGTCGAGGAAGATAACTTCTCTTCCCCTTCTCTTTTTACTGCTTTCTAGAGTAGATTTCTCATTTTTTAGTGTAGCACATAGATGTAATGAACATGATTATGTGGTTATGAAACATTTGTCTATTCTCTCTCTATTTTCTCTTTATTTATATTATTCTTTTATTGTTTATTTTTTAAGTAGAATAGCTAGGGTATATTTAATTCAACTAGCTACTCTACTTCGTGACAACAAATATTAATGTGATTTTTTATCAAATGCACGCCTCCCTGTGTTCAACCTGGGACTCACCAGAGTTTCGGTTAAGTTATTTGTTTGACGGATTTTTATGCGACTGCGACGACATAGTTTTCAAAACTCAAATTTTCAACGTACAAATCCGCTCCAACATAAGAGAACTTCCACATTTCCATCTTATCAAGTCAACACTCCTTGACTTCACTTGTGTAGCAGACTGGAATTGTAACAACCTCAAAATGGTCTCACATCATAAACTCATAAAAGTGAGTGGTGGGATATAAGGATTGAGAATTTATACTTGTCAACTTAGGTTTAAGCATTTTGCGTGATTGTTTAGGTTATGGAGCCCATACCCAATGAGTTGTCTAGGCTAGCTTTTCTCAATTGGACTCGAGTCTAGGCTCGAGTCATTACAAATGGTATCAGAGCTAAACTCCCTTTCATAGTGAAACGACCCACCACCCCTTTGGCCATTTAAGACGTCTGGAAATGCTTTTAGTGCGCAATGTATGAGTGCCATACTTCCTCCCTTACCGTGCCTCACCGCGCCTTCTCCTGCTACGCCACTCCGCGCCATGCTCGCCTCTCCATTCCCCTCACCTCCTCTCCCTTTATATACCACTCCCCCCTCCTCTTCGTTGCCACCCCATAGCTAAGAGCGAGTGAAAGCGGAGCACCCGAGTGAGAGGAAGCCCGAGAGCGGAGGGCGCAGTGCTGTTCTGCTGCAGCACCTGTAGGCAAGGGGAGCCAAGAGCGGATCCGCAGAATTAGACGGTCGGGGAGACCTAGACGTCTTACCGAACGTCCGAAGGTCGGGCAAGACGTCTGGTAGAGATCTACTTTCCGTACTTTTCCTCTCTGACAAGTCATGACAGCGTACGTATGTGTTAGAGGGTGGGAGCGTAGCCGAGGCAGTTTTAGACTCCGGGAGCACCCCTAGACGTTTGACAAAGTCCTTGGACGTCGGCATTGAGTTATAGACGTCTGATAGCGGAACATCAAGAGAGGTATCCCTCAGAACTGTTTTAAGACGTCTGGGACCTTTCCCATTCATCTGATTTTCGTTTGATAGCGTGTTTTGGGCCGTGTAAGGCCCTATTATTATCGTTTTTTCGCAAACGAACCGTCTTTTTTTTCCATACGAGTTTCTCTGTATAATAATACCTTGTTTACATCTTTTTGAACCTTTTGGCCCATCAATCCATAATTTAGGTCTCCAGTCCATCAAGTGTATAGGACTTGTGGAGACATCGAGAGCCACTGTACGAGCCCCCATTCCACTCGGTTACCCAAGTAGAGTGGTTACAACCTTGAATCTCTAATTTAACACATGCGAATAAGTAATCTTAGGACTTGAGATGAACCATAGGAAGGAAAAAACGTATATTTGAGAATAAATTCTTGAACCCTAGGTCTTGGCATGAACATTAGGGTTAGAAGAAACTGCATGTGAATGTTTGAGCAATCAAGAGCTGCCTGTTTTTAGCTAAAATGGACCCCTACTGCATGTGAATGATTGAGTAACCGAAAACTGCTTGTTTTTAGGTAAAATGGACCCCTACTGCATGTGAATGATTGAGTAATAAAAAATTGCTTGTTTTTAGCTAAAATGGACCCCTACCGTAATAAAATAGAAATTGAATTGTTGTTCCGAACATTCCAACCTGGATGTGATAAAGAAATTCCTGTACGAACCCCACGGGAAATGTAAACAAAAACATCGTACCTCAAAGAACCAGATGATTCTAGGAATTTGCTGCCTATGGACAGCTGCTAAGGGAGGTAAGCTGTTAAGACCTGAGGCATCAAAACACTATAAGACATCTGGGAGTTGGTCCAAACATCTGGTCAGACGTCTGGACGCCTTCCCAGATGTCTGGAAATTAATTTTTGCGTGCGTACGATCGCGAGTCTGCTCGCGTGCCACGCGCAGACTGAAACCTGCCGCCCTCTTCTTTTTCTCTTCCCTCACCGACCTGCAGACGCTTCCCCCACGCCTACAAATACTCCTCTCCCTTCTCCCTCGTTCACCACATCCACTCATCTCCTTCCTCCTGTACGAGCGCGAGAGCGAGGGTGAGAGCGAGCCGCCACTGCTGCCGGGTGCAGTGGCGGAGAGGAGAGGTGCTGCGAGAAGGAAGAGGAGACAGCACGTGTGCTGTGAGAGAGAGAGCTCGCCAGAGCAGCTTGAGGACAGCCGGCGGGCACACGGAGTGTTGTGGTGGGGAGGTTCCCCTGGTGCTGCTGCAGCGAGCGGACGAGCGTGGTGCGGCCACGCGCAACAGGAAGAAGACGAAAGAGGTTTCCCAGAATTAGACGTCTGGACCTACATCCGGACGACGTAGGCGACGTCTGGAGGGAGATCTAGACTACTGAGAGGTACGTATTTCCTCCTGCACCTCCTTTTGCGGATACGGCCATGCAGGCCGTTCCGATGAGGTTTTGAGACATCTCGTGTTGAGGAAGTTTTCGTCGCGCGTGCAGGATTCCTTTTGGAAGGCGCGGGGACACGCCCTCCCACGCAATTCAGACGTCTGGGCAAGGCACCAGATGGCGGAGAGTGTCTCCAGACATCTGGAGAGGTGGTCGGACGTTTGGAATTGGGTCCAGACGGCTCAACAGAATCCCTGGATGTCTGAGGAGCAGCTAATGTAAACGCATTTACACTACTTAAGATGTCTATTTATGCATGTTCTTAAGCATAGGATTGTATTTCATGATATAAATATTGCATAACATGCATCATCTTGCATTTAGAGTAGTTTGAATAAAATGGAGGCTAATTGTTTCCTTTTATGTGCTTGGACAGGGCAAACATTTTATCGGGGCCTCGGATAGAAGATCCAACCGTATGGATGTGATCAAGGCGACGATTGGAGTTCAACAACTCCAAGATAGCCCTAATCAGGCATCCGTAGCATCAGATAGTGACCAGGGAACCTTAGAAGATCAAGGGCCAGATGGTGTAAATCCACACTTCAAATGATAAATCCGACCACATGGATGGATTCGGATCGATGATCGCAGCCCAACGACGCAAAAATCAAGTCAATCCGACATCCGTGGCACCATCTACAACATCCAGAAGATGGATGGCCAAGATGGCGCCACATGGCACCATCTCGGCAGCCCAAACGGCCGCATGCAATCTCTGAAGGCCCCACACCTGCTCCCTCTCCGCCGTTGGATCTCGATCCAACGGCTATGGTCAACCGCGCTTAAAAGCGTTCGCTCGACCATTCGCGCCTCGTAGCGCAGCGGTCGAGCGCGCTTACGCGAGCTGCGGGAGCGGGTTCGAACCGCAGCGAAGGGGAGGAAGGCGCGGGCGAGCGTTGGATCCTGATCGGACGGCCGTCTGCGCTCAATTGAGATCACGCGCGATTGAACGTGCGGCGTCACGCGACATCACACACGCTAGGCGGGCGCAAAGCGAACGGGTCAGGCGCGTCTTAAGCCGTCCGATCTCGCGATCGGACAGCTGAGATCTGATGAACGTGCTTGGGCATTGAGGAAGCGGGTAGCTGAGGTGGCGCGCATGGACGCGGGTGCTACGCCCACGTTGGGGGCTTTAGTGACAGATTTATCCGTCACAAAAGACCCCTCATTTAATATTTTTAAGATGTAATGACCATTTTGCCCCCACTCCTTGCAACTATAAAAGGGGACCCCCTCCATACGAAATTCTCATCCCTTCCTTCTCTTCTCTACCTCTCCAAAGCTCAAGAGAAGCTTGTCCCACACCCGGGATGCTTCTCGCGAGATAAAGTCCAAATTTTCGTCCCCCTTCGGAAGTAGATCCCGCGACGATGACGGCATGCTGCTCCGTTCCCGTTCTTCTGCTTCGTCCTTCTTCGTCCTGCTTTGTCCTCCTTCGTCTAGGCATCGTCCCGTCCGGCTCATCCTCCAAGCGACCGTCGAGGAGGATTTCTCTCTCCCTATTCTTTTTACCGCTTTCTAGTATAGATTTACTACTTTCTAGAGTAATTCTGCTCGTCCTCCAAGCGATCGTCGAGGAGGACATTTCTCCCTCCATTCTTTTAATGCTTTCTAGAGTAAATTTATTGCTTTCTAGTGCAATTGTTTTATGCTTTCTAGTTGTAATAAATAAGTTCCTTAATGATAAATTATCTATATTTTCTACATCTCATTTTTTATTTCTATATGTAATATTCTCTCTTTCTCTCTTACCTCTCTCTCTCTCTTCTATTTATTGTAAATAATTAGATAGCTTTAAATTGAATTATTTTGTGATAAATAAAAAGAAACGTGTAGTTTTTAAATTAAACGTCCGCCTCCCTGTGTTCAACCTGAAATTTTCATTTCGGTATAAATTTTATTTGTTGAACACGAGTTCTTCGCTTTCAAACTACAACGACAGGTTTTCCAAAACCAAACACATTAGCATAGCGATTCAATACGTTCAACATTTTGGCGCCGTTGCCGGGGAGGCAACGCTCTTTGATTTCTCTTCGCGCTTTGTAACTTACAAATCATTTACCTCACTTTTCTCCTTTCTTATTGTAATTGCAGGTACTCTTTTGATTCGAGCAAAAGCGGTAGATTGGAGTAAAGTGCTATGGAAGGTTTTGTAAATTATCCTCCATTCTTTCCCCCTCTATAGATTTCATTCGCCACATTAAATCCAAATTCCAATTAACCTACGTGTTTGTATAAATTCTAGGAATAGTTTGGTTGTTTGGATTCTCACTCACATTCATTCCACCTTCATTTATATATATAAAAAAAATGAAAAGATAATTTGTTGGGGCAATTTTCAACAAACACAACGTACACCCACATTCAAAGGTACTTAACCGAATTGATTTGTTTCTACTCAACCGGATTCTGATCTGTGGAACTGGTACACATAAAGCAATACATAAAAGAGTAGAAATCATTCTAGGTTAGCCATCTTTGTGTGCCTAACTTAGTGGTGCATGTGTCGCCAGTTGTTTGAGTTGTTTGGGCCGCACCACTTCAAATAAAATCAACTCATCAAGTAGCTGCCAATTAGGTTCAACTCTTAGGGATTTACCAGGCACTCAACATTCTTTTTAAAACTTTAAAGGAAAACATCTTCACCTGTACTTGCAAAGCCTGGTGTGCCAACGAAACTTGTTTGAAAACACCTAAAGTTGAATCCTAAAAGCTACTAAGCAAGATTTGAACCTTAAAATTCACCACATCAAAAATAATCTTGCTTGAAAATCACTGGTTGTGCACGCATGCACAAATCAATCAATCATTAAGGGCACAACCCATTTAAAGGGCCCATCACATTCCAAAGCACATTCAAACCTAGCCCTAAATAACACTGAGTAGACGTTGGCCTTAAGGATTGGACTCGCTCTTTAGAATCCAGAACGAGATTATTTTCGATTAGTCTGTTTCTACTGGTCAATTTGATGTCTAGCTAGGGAGCAGAGTCAAACGATCGCGGCTAGGGGGTACACTAGGAACCGGAGGCACAAGCCGAAGGAAGAACTTTCTCCCCAGTCCCTCCTTCAAACTGGTTGGATTGAACAGACAGAAGTAGATTAAATCGTTCCTTTATCTCAAGACAGGTTTTGGGAGTCTGTAGGTCTTTAGGCTAACCCATTTAAGGACAGGTTTGATTGTTTGTATTGCAGGGCACCTTTCTTCCTCCCGTGCCTCATAAATCCTTCCACATATTTCACGCATTCCCACTCTTTCCCTCCTGTTGTGAATTATCCTCAACATGACGATTATCCCGACTTGTACTATAATCGACCATCAGTTAGTTGGGATGATTCGGATTGGGGATATAGTTCCGGAGTCGGTGTTTAGGGTCTAACCCTGAACACTTTGATTGTGATTTCTATCCTTCTTAGAGCCACATCGATTATAGATCGTCTTCCTTTCATGAACAACCTAATACGATCTACAATCAAGAAGGATACATCGATCCTTACCCATCCTCTGATTTCATTGCCTTTAGGTCATCACCATCTTTTGAACAATCTGAAATGACCTATTATCAGGAAGGGTATAACGAATCTCAATTCGTTAATTCCTATGCATTGATACCAAACCCACCAAATCCTGAACCAACTCATTTGGTTCAGGTTAACCAGGTTCAAGATATGGTTCTGGCTAACTTGAGGAATAGCATTCAATCTTTAAAAGTTCAGCCAATACCTTGCATTGAGAGATTGGAGCCCCTGATTGAAATGATTGATGATTTAAATAAGTCTTTGTTGGATTGGCTCCAGGATGTTAAGGATAAGAACCCGGGTGAGTTTCTACTTGGGAAATTAGTGAAATTGAGGATGAGATTCGTGGTTGCTTTGGTTCAATCTTGGGATAATTCCCAGGATGAACCCTCTTCAGGAAAGCTAATGACAGAACCCGCTCAGGCACCTGTTGGGGGGACACGTGTTACGAGGCTGACCAGATTAAATTAAAGCAACCAATTAAGGATGATTTGATTTCTTCACCTAAGATCCCTAAGCCGGGTTACGAGGAAACGTATGTCTCCTTAAAATAGAAAGTGAAATGATTTTGGGACATACATTGATACGGATCCTAATTTCTTTGATGGTGAAGATTCAAGTTGTGAAGTCTTACGTGAGTTTTCTTAACACGATTTCTGTGAGACGATTGGGCCTAAGGTATCTGATAGATCATTTGATAGCCCAATAACTGAGGAAACTGATCTTATTAGGGCACACATTACGGATCAAGAATCGCATTTTCTGGAGGAATCAATTCAATGCCCTGATTATCAGTTACACCCCGTTGAGCTTATCGATAATTCTGTTTATGAGATAATTAGACCCAAGTCAATTCTGATTCTACCACATCATTTAGACTTGGAGATTTCAGCCGGGGTGATTAATATACAAGAGGTCCTGGAATTTGATATGCTAAATAAGGATAGGAGATGGGAAGTTCTGATTTGGGAAGTTAGTTCCGGAGGAAGTAGAACATTGAGTCGAAGGATTCCTTTTAAGCCAAAACCATCAAATCAGAACCCTTACAACATTTGTTTTGAGGATGTCAAACCCAAGAACACATTCAATGATTATCCTTTTGAGCTTCAATTCTCTGTAACCCGACTTTTTGGTCTCGAGTTGCATCCTCATAAATCGCAGGCTTGACCCCGCTTGCATTCTGATTTTAGGTTTTGGGTAATTTTTATCCAGAACCTAAGATATTCTCGATTATGGGGAATGAGTTTACACCACAATCTGGTCCACATTTGTGGACCTCTATTGATAGGTCAGAAGATTCTTCTGTTTATTCTGATTCTGACCTGCACTTATGAATTCTTCATTTCTTTTCCTTGTATAGTGTGCCTAGCTGAAGGCACTAAACTCATCACATATACAGTTCTTTTTAGTTTTCATCTCGGAGCGGACCGAACATTCACGCAATTCAGGTGCTTTCTACGCTTTTCCACTCTGTTTTATGTCTTTTTAATACAATGAGGAGATTGCATTAGATAGGCATAGGGGGGTGGATGTTTATCTCTTAATTCATTCGTCAGCTCCATAGATTTTTTTTATTTTCGTTTATTAAAAAATTTTGAAATTAGGAAAGAGAATTTGGGTTTAAGAAAATTTTCAATCTTAGGAAATACTACATTATGATTTGAACACAAAGACCCTTCAGGTCTTTGAACTTAATTAGCCCGTGCATTCACTAAAATGTGGATCTGTTTTTCGAGTTCTTGCCAACCTAAATTTTATTTTAATTGGAGTAAATAAGTTTGGGTGATAAGTACACGACTTATCAACCTGCCCTTTGATTTGAGGGAATTTTGAGTCTTAAGCATCTACACACTTTCTTTGCACTGACTCGTTGTTTAATGATCTTAACGGAAATTGGGTAGCTAATGAACCTTCTAGGGTGATATGGCTGGCAAGTTATCGTGGGTAACAGCCCATAGGTAGGTTGTCCAGAGCCTAGTCACTGGACCTTTCTCTTTTTGCTGCCTTTAGGTAAATCTTAGACTAGGGAAGCCACCTACTTTAAAAAAAAAAATCAAAAAGAAAAGGGGAAAAGAACAAAAAGAAATAAGCCACACTTCGCCGCACGAGTATGGCTGGCAAGTTGTCAGTGGTAATAGCTCATCAACCGGTTGTCCAGAACCTAGCTCAGTAAATGCACTAAAGAAATTTCCAAAACACTTAGGAAGAAGCGGAGAAGTAGAATAAACCGGGGAGATATACACTGGATTCACCCTTTTGTTGACCCCGTAAAAAATAAAAGTAGGGAGAAAGCTACCAGTTGTAAAGATACACCTTTAAGTAGAAATCTTTTTGAGGTCACTTAGAGGTGTAGAAATTCGAAGTCCGTTTTAATTACCGGTCAACGAGTTCATCACAATCACAATAAGATGCTTAAAACTTAGGGTTCTCATCAAATCTTGGGTGAGTTGAATGGGCGTAGAAAGCCACTCTTAAACTCTAAAATTTCAAAATCCAAAAAAAATTAGAAAAGAGTAAAAGGAGAAAAAGAAAATTTTCTTTGAATAAGGCGTGGGCTTGAGGCTGTTTGCATTTTGGCAGATACTCGGGCATTGTTGTGTCTTTGAAAGTTCAGTTCCTAAGTAGACAATTTCTTAATGATTGAAAATAACTCAGGTCCAAATAATCCAACCTAATTCTTTTATAAATAGCATATAGTTTTTGTTAGGGACTAGCAAAAGATAGGTATGGGGGTATGATGTAAACACATTTACACAACTTAAGATGTCCATTTATGCATGTTCTTTAGCTAGGATTGCATTTTATGATATAAATATTGCATAACATGCATCATCTTGCATTTAGAGTAGTTTGAGTAAAATGGAGGTTAATTGTCTCCTTTTATGTGCTTGGATAGGGCAAACATTTTATCGGGACCTTGGATCAAAGATCCAACCGTATGGATGCGATCAGGGCGACGATTGGAGTTCAACAACTCCAAGATCGCCCTAATCAGGTATCCGTAGCATCAGATAGTGACCGTGGAACCCTAGAAGATCAAGGGACAGATGGTGTAAATCCACACTTCAAATAACAAATCCGACCGCACGGATGGATTCGGATCGACGATTGCAGCCCAACGACGCAAGAATCAAGTCAATCCGACATCCGTGTCACTATCTACAACATCCAGAAGATGGACGGCCAAGATGGCACCACGTGGCGCCATCTCGGCTGCCCAAACGGTCGCATGCAATCTCTGAAGGCCCCGCACCCGCTCCCTCTCCGCCGTTGGATCTCGATCCAACGGCTGTGGTCAGCCGCGCCCGCTCGACCATCCGCGCATCGTAGCGCAGCGGTCGAGCGCGCTTACGCGAGTTGTGGGCGCGGGTTCAAACCGCAGCGAAGGGGAGGAAGGCACGGGCGAGTGAGCGCGGGCGGGCATTGGATCTTGATCAGACGGCCGTCTGTGCTCAATTGAGATCACGCGCGATTGAACGCGCGGAGTCACGCGGCATCACATGCGTCAGGCGAGGGCACGCGAGCGGGTCAGGCACGTCTTAAGCCGTCCGATCTCGCGATCGGACGGCTGAGACCTGATGAACATGCGTGGGCGTTGAGGAAGCGGGCAGCTGAGGAGGCGCGCAAGGGTACGAGTGCTACGCCCACGTTGGGGGCTTTAGTGACGGATTTATCAATCACTAAAGACCCTTCATTTATTATTTTTAAGATGTAATGACCATTTTGCTCCCACTCCTTGCAACTATAAAAGGAGACCCCCACCATACAAAATTCTCATCCCTTCCTTCTCTTCTCTACCTCTCCAAAGCTTAAGAGAAGCTTATCCCACACCCGGGATGCTTCTCGCGAGATAAAGTCCAAATTTTCATCCCCCTTCGGAAGTGGATCTGTAACGAGCGCGTGCCCCAGACGTCTTTTAAGACGTCTGGGAGGTGGCCCAGACGTCTGTAAAGACGTCTGGGATCACATCCGGACGTCTGACCAGACGTCCGGGATAGTTTACAGACGTCTGGCGAACAATTATGCTCGCACGGGATATTCGTCTGCGCGCCTGTGCGCGCAAACCTGCGATCCCGCATCTTCTCTGCGGCTGCAGGCGACTGCGACCGTCTCTCCCTCCTCTCCGCGCGGCGTTAAAAGGGGGAGGGGGCGCGCCTCCCCTCCCGTCTCCACCATCTTCCTCCTTCTCTCCTGCCTGTGCGCGAGAGCGAGCGGACGCGAGGGCGCAGCGGCAGCGGCGGCCGCAGTAGGCGCGGAGGAGCTGCGGCGTGCGAGGGCGGGGCTCTGCCGTGAGGGCGAGCTCGCCGGGAGCGGCTTGGCCGGCCGGTGGAGGGCGCAGGGGGCGCAGAGCGTCGCGGAGAGGGACCTGCTGCGGGCGGAGCAGCGGACGCGCGAGGTGCGACGCGGGCGGCGTCGCGAGCGGAGGCCGAGCGAGGTTCTGATTCTGGAAAAATCTCCAGAATCAGACGTCTGGACTGATATCCAGACGACAAGGTCGACGTCTGTGAGATCATACAGACGTCTGAAAGGTGAGTTCCGCTTTCTCCTTCTTTTTGTCGACTGACCGTACTGAGGGAGGAGGGTTGGCTGTGCGCAGGTGCTCGGATTCGTCATCCTTTGCGAATCAGACGTCTGGAAGTTGTACCAGACGGCGGGAGTGACCTCCAGACGTCCGGAGAGACCATCGGACGTCTGGGATCTAGGAGAGACGTCCCCACAGACTTCTGGACGTCTGGGGAACCAAGCCGAACAGGTAATTCTCTGATCCACCGTTTAAGACGTCTGGAAGGAGTTCCAGACGTCTGATTTTGCACAGTATTGTCTTTCTCGACCCGTTAGGGCCCGTTTGGGCTCCGTTTTCCGCGATTCGAGTTGCGTTCGTTTCAGAATTTATTCCTCTACCCGCCTACAGTAGCTATACACTGTTTTGAGACACTCCTTGTGTTTGATCCTTGTGATAGGACCTCGTTCGGTTGCCGTCTTGAGAGTCGCGGAGGCGCGCGGGATTCCCGACCACGCCCCCATTACTCCCGTTGTACCTGGTAGAGTGGTTTTAAGTATTAAAAAAAAAATCTGTTAAAGTATGGAATCATAACTAGAACCTAGGGCATTGCATGAATCCTAGGAATAGAAATGTATGGAATGATAGCTCCTAGGTGTTGCATGAATCCTAGGGCCGGAAAACTAGATTGTATGATAGATCCTAGGATATGGCACGAATCCTAGGATGGAAAAACTAGTGGAATGTATATTACTGCAGTCTTGGAAAAATGGAAAGGAATATATAAGCTGCCTGTGAAATTAATTAACAGCTGCCTGTTATGAACAAAGAAACATGTTTGAGATCATGGAAATTGAGAACGTGAATCTGGAAAGTGAAACATATGATGTTCTGAGATAAAGGGCTGGAACCCTACGGGGAATTAGGAGTGGAGCTCCTGGAAAGAAAAGGAATGGAACTGAGATGTAGTTTGTACTGTCTCTTGGGTACGCAGTACCGAGGGAAGTACCTGTACCTGTTTTAGTGCAGAGTGGGGCCAGCCGCCCCAGGGACCCGGGGTTAGGCTTGGCCGCTCTGTACCGACTTGTTGGCCCTCGTGTACGTAGTACCGAGGAGAGCTAGTAGTGTTAGGAGAGTACTAGCTACCCCACGGGCCCCGGGGTTCTGCTAGCCTCCTTCACCGACTTGTTAGGCCCACTAGGGCAAACCAGGGTAGTCAGGCGAGGGTGCGCGGACTGTGGAGGGGCAAGGCCCCGGTTTGGTTACTGTGGAGGGGTTGGACCCCTGTTACTGAGAGGGCTCTGCCCTGGTTCCGTGCTGTGCTTTGGGCGCACCCGTTAACGGAAACGACTGACCGCGTGCCAGTAGGGCTAGCTACCTGTGCGTTTATCGCGCGTGCCGTAGTCACCGTTACGTCTGTCAGTGACCTTGGGGTGGTTGACTGAGGGTAGGATCACCACGGGGGACTCTCCCGGCCAGGAGAGCACCACGTGCTACTTCTACTTTTGGAAAAGACTGCAATCAAGATCGTCCCACGAGGACATCCGAGATCAAGTAAAGGATCTGAGAAGTAAATGAAATAGTGAGAAAAATTGAAAGATGTAAATAAAAGAAAGTAATAGAACATAACAGCTACTGTACACTCTACTGTTGCCTTTAGTTAGTTTGCCACTCTACTCAGCGTTTTGCTGACGTGTTACACTCGTTACCTTTTTCAGGACCAGGTGTTGAGCAGCCAGGGTCGGCGGCTGCAGAGGACGCTGGGCCGAGTAGGGTCCAGTAGAGTTGCCACAGCTTTGTACCTTCTTTTGTTTCTGTTCTAGTGAGTAGTTTTGTTTCCGCTGTACCTTCTTTACCTGCAGTTTTTGTTATATGATAAATGTTGTTTTACTGTTGTGGTGGTGCCTACTGTAGTAGTTTCTTTCCTTACTGCTGTACTTTCTTACTGTTAGTTATATTCATGCTGAATGTGGTTTATTTTACTGTCTTTTGGTTACTTCCTCGTTGGACGACTGGGTCTTGGGATTAGTCGAGTCGGTCCGGTTCTCGTGTCTCGTAGGGACTCGGGAACCGGGTCGTTACAGGATCCGACGACAATGACGGCGTGATGCTCTGTTCCCGTTCTTCTGCTTCGTCCTCCTTCGTCCTGCTTTGTCCTCCTTCGTCCAGGCGTCATCCCGTCCGGTTCGTCCTCCAAGCGACCGTCGAGGAGGATTTCTTTCTCTCTATTCTTTTTACTGCTTTCTAGTATAGATTTGCTGCTTTCTAGAGTAGTTCTGCTCGTCCTCCAAGCGATCGCCGAGGAGGACATTTCTCCCTACATTCTTTTAATGCTTTCTAGAGTAAATTTATCGCTTTCTAGTGCAATTATTTTATGCTTTCTAGTTGTAATGAACAAGTTCCTAAATGATAAATTCTCTGTTTATTCTACATCTCATTTTTTATTTCTATGTATAATATTCTCTCTCTCTCTTACCCCCCCTCTCTCTCTTCTATTTATTGTAAATAATTAGATAGTTTTAAATTGAATTACTTCGTGATAAATAAAAAGAAACGCGTAGTTTTTAAATCAAACGTCCACCTCCCTGTGTTCGACCCGGAATTTTCATTTCGGTATAAATTTTATTTGTTGAACACGAGTTCTTCGCTTTCAAACTACAACGACAGGTTTTCCAAAACCAAACACGTTAGGGTAGCGATTCGATACGTTCAACAGCAGTGCAGAGTGAGGTATGACCTGGACCACTTTTTAAGACGTTTGGAAGGTGTTCCAGACGTCTGATTTGAGTCAGAGTTGTTGTTTTTGACCCGTTTAGGGTCCGTTCGAGGTCCGCTTTTCGCGTTTAAGATTCCATTCTACTCAGAATTAGTTCCTCTACCTGTTTGAAATACTTTTATCCTGTTCTGAGTGGTTCCTTGTGTTAGGACCTCGTTCTGTTGTGGCTTTGGGGGTTGCGGAGGCACGTGGACCTACCGATCACGCCCCCATTACTCCCGATTTTGCTAGTAGAGTGGCTTCCCTTAGTTAATTACAACATTAATGCATATCTGAAGTAAATGATAGATCTTAGGGTATGGCATGAATCCTAGGACCAGAAAAACTAGATTGAATGATAGATCATAGGGTATGGCATGAATCCTAGGACCTGAAAACTAGATTGAATGATAGATCCTAGGGCATGGCATGAATCCTAAGACCTAAAAACTATATTGAATAATAGATCCTAGGGTGTGGCATGAATCCTAGGAGCAGAAACACTGAAACGAATGTCTTGAATGCCTAAATTGCAGTCTTGGATAAGTAGATAGAATAATGATAATTGCCTGTAATTGGATAGCAGCTGACTGTGAAATATAGAGTACTGTTGCTAGTAACTGCTACATGTAATTCCTGTTGTTTGGGAACTAAATTCGAGCTGCTTGTATATAAATTGGAAAAGAAAGATTAAATGTTGGAAACATGTGCTATATGCGAATAAACTGAAATGATGAAACCTAGTATGGCATGGCCTGAGAAATATGATCACGAACCTTACGAGGAATTAGGAGTAGAGCTCCTGGAAAATAAATACAATGGAACTGGGAAAGTGGATGGGGAAGTGAGCTAGCCCTTGAGTACGGAGTACCAAGGAGAGGGACTGTCCCCTGGTTTAGTGCAGAGCGGAGCTAGCCGCCCTAGGGTTGGGACCCAGGGTTAGGACTGGCCACTCTGTACCAACTCTGTGGCCCTCGCGTACACAGGTACCGGGGAGAGCTACTAGTGTAGGGAGGGAGCTAGCCACCCTACGGGGCCCGGGGTTCAGCTAGCCGTCCTACACCGACTTGTTAGGTCCACTGGGCAAACCAGGGTAGTCAGGCGAGGGTGCGCGGACTGTGGAGGGGCAAGACCCCTGTTTGGTTACTGTGGAGGGGCTAGACCCCTGTTACTGAGAGGGCTCTGCCCTATACTGGTTCTGTGCTGTGCTTTGGGCGCACTCGTTAACGGAAACGACTGACCGCGTGCCAGTGTGGGGTAGCTACCCATGCGTTTATCGCGTGTGCCATAGTCACCATTACGTCTATCAACGACCTTGGGGTGGTTGACTGAGGGTAGGACCACCATGGGGGACTCTCTCGGCCAGGAGAGCACCACGTGCGACTTCTAGTTTTCAGAAAAGACTGCAATCAAGATCGTTCCCACGAGGAACATTCGAGATCAAGAGAAAGACCTGAGAAATAAACCAAGAAAGAGTAAATAGATAAATAAAGAAAGAAATTAAAAATAACAGCTACTCGTCCACCTTTACATTTTTCTTAGCTAGCTGGTTGCCACTCTACTCAACGTTTTGCTGACGTGTCATATTTGTCACCTTTTTCGGGACCATGTGTTGAGCAGTCAGAGCCTACGCCTGCGGAGGGTGCTGGGCTTAGTAGAGCCCAGTAGTTGTACTTTTGTTGTACCCATTTTTTTGTAGTAGTGAGTATCCTGTTACACCTTTGTACCCTTTTTGTAAACATCATATTTCTGTACCTATTTTTAATTCTCTACTGTTGTGGTGGTGTGTACTGTAATAGTTCTTTTCTTTACTGCTGCACTTTTGTTACTGTTAGTTGCTTGCATGGTGAATGTGGTTTATTTTACTGCTTTTTTGTTACTTTCTCGTTGGATGACTGGGTCTTGGGATCAATCGAGTAGGTCCGATTCTCGTGTCCTGTAGGAATTCAGAAATCGGGTCGTAACATAAGCTGACTTTCGTGTACGTGGTATCGAAGAGTGCAACTATCCCTTGTAGTGTAGAGGGGAGCTTGCCGCCCTTGGGTTGGGACCCGGGGTGGGTTTGGCCACTCTACGATGCCTCTGACTGGCCCTCGTGTACGTAGTACTGAGGTGAGTTACTTAGTGTAGGGGGGAGCTATCCGCCCCAAGGGGCCCGGGGCTAAGTATGGCCACCCTATACCGACTCTCGTCAGCCAGTTGGGCAAACCGGGGTAGTCGGACGAGGGTACGCGGACTGAGGAGGGGCAAGACCCCTGTTCTGCTTTGAGAGGGTAAGGCCCTACACTGTTCCGCATTGTACGGCGAGGCGTACCCACTAGCGGAAAATACTAACCGCGTGCCAGTGCGGGGTAGCTACCCGCGCGCTTATCACGTGTCGTAGTCACCGCTATGTCACGACCGTGACCTCAGGGTAGTAGACTGAGTATAGGACTACCACGGTGAGACTCCCCAGGCTAGGAGAGTGCCACGTGGGCATCCTATATCACGGGAAGCTGCAAGCAAAATCGTTCCTATAGGGAACCAGAAGATTAATTAATAAATCCCAATTAGAGATCTCTACGCACCCATATATATAATATAATTGAAAAATGAAAAATTCTATGTTAAATGCATGTTACTTCTTAGCCACCACTCTACTTGGCGTTAGCTGACTCCAGTCAAATATATTCTGTACAGGTCAGGGATTTAAGCAGCCCGAGCCACCGGCTGTTGAGGACGCTGGGCCTAGTCGAGCCTAGCTTTAGTTCTACTGCTTGGTAATGAGTTTTTATAGCTTGTATTCTGTTACATGTACTCTTTGATGTGATGGCTGTAATTTCACTGTTCTCTTTCCCCTGTTGAAACTTTCTTTTTACTTAGTTACTATACTTGTGTGATTGTGGTTTGTTGAATGTTACTTGGTTATTTCTTGTTGGACAACTAGATCTTGGGATAAACTGAAGCGAGCCAGTCTTAGATCCTGTAGGGATTTGGGATCGGGTCGTGACAAGATGGTATCAGAGCAAGGTCGTCCTGAGAAATGAACCAAGTAGTCTGGAAAACACCACACTTGTACATGTAACTAAGATAGCCACCACAACATTTTCTCTTGGTTATTGTATCCGAGTCTCACGTCTCCTCTTTTGTCTAACATGCACCAATAATCTCGTTCCTCCTCGATCTTTGAGTAGGAAATGCCTCGCCAGGGAGCTATTGAGGCAGGCCGCGGACGTGGTCGTGGCCGAGGACGTGGTCGTAGGGGAGGACAAGCGATGGCCGAAGATAGAGCTACTCCACCTCTCCTCCCGGGCATCTAGGCCTCTGACCTCGCCCAACTGATCCGGAGTTTTATTCGTGAGGAACTCCATCAGCCTTTTCCTCAACCTTCCCTTCCTGTGGATGTAGAGGGGGAATCCTTCGTGGGGCAGGCAAGCTGCCACGACGCTGGATGAGCTGTAGGGGGAGGGGGTGATCCTCTACCGCCCCCTTCCGACACTTCGGGGCACGAGTCTTCCTTGCCTAGAGGTGCACCCCTTCCTCCGCTGCGGCTACACCATGAGGTCTTCAGCCAATTCATGAAGCTGAAGCCCCCCTCTTTCAAGGGGGAGGAAAGCCCATCTGAGGCAGAAGATTGACTAGAACAAATGGAGAAGATCTTCGACACCCTCTGTCCTCTTGCAGAATGCCGCGTGGCCTTCACCACGTATCAGCTGGAGAGTGCAGCTCACAGGTGGTGGAAGGCGGTCAGAGGACGGGAGGAGGGAGAACTGACGTGGGACCGGTTTGTGGCACTCTTCTGTGAGCAGTACTTCCCACAAATATGGTAGGATCGAAGGAGGTGGGAGTTCCACACTCTCCGCCAAGGGGCAATGACAGTTAGCGCATACTGTACGCGTTTTCTGGAGTTGTCACGCTTCGCCCCGACAACCTCATCCATCGAGGAGGAGCGCCTGTGGAGATTCACCGAGGGTCTCCGACCCGCCATCCGGGGGTACGTAAAGCCCCTGAAGTTTCCTACCTTCTCCTGCGTAGTCGAGGCTACCATGACCTACGAGGAAACCAACCCGTCCGCACGAGATATTGATGGAGGACGGAAGAGGCCCTACCCACAGGAGCACTCACAGGGTCGTCGGGAGAGGAGGCACCAGACACCAGCAGGGGAACGATCCTGTTCTGTGGGTCCACCAGGGACCTATGGGGGTCCCCGACAGGGATCAGTCGACCCCCGCCCAATCACTAGGAGGTACAACAGACAGAGGGAAGTCGCATGCCCCTCTGCTATCAGTGTGGCCAACCGAGTCACATACGGAGGAATTGTCCATCTAGGATTGGAGCACAGCCGACGCTCCCAGCACCGAGCACTGGAGGCCGATCTAGCGGTCGCAGATACCAGCCCCGGGGAGGAGGACAGCAGTCACGAGGAGGGTACCGGCCCGCTGCCTCCCGCCCTACCCAGAGCACGGCTGTTTCTTCTGCACCAAGGACTGAAGGGCATGTTAACGCCCTAACTCATGGAGATGCCAGAGCTTCGGGCTCTGTAGTGGCAGGTATGGTTACCATTTCCGGTAGACTCATCTACACTCTTTTCGATTCCGGAGCCACGCATTCGTTTGTTTCTACGAGTTTCGCTGTCTACACGGGAGTGAGCAATGTGCTTTTAGAGGAGCCCTTCCTGATTAGAGGACTAGGTGGGTAGGTATTTGTTGCCGAGGAGGTTCTCACTGACTGTGAGGTCATGATAGAGGGATACAGTCTCCCGATAGACCTGATCATAATCCCGACGGATGACTTCGGTGCAATCTTAGGGATGAACTGGTTGGCTGCATACCACGCCCTTATAAACTGTTTTGGGAGGAAGATCCTTTTCTCCATACCACGACTGCCTCCCTTCGAGTTCCACGGCCAGCCTGTAGACGGAGGATTCAGATGTATTTCCGCACTTCGAGTAGCGAAGCTATTGAGTCAAGGATGCGAGGGCTTCCTTGCTTGCATTCTAGCAGAGCCCCGCCCCGTGGACAGTATACTGAGTATTGGCAGGGAACCCAGGAGATTTCTTTTTCATTGACGGAGTTCTACGTATGAGGGAACGCTTGTGCGCTCCTAGAGATGAGGAGCTGTTGAGGGAGCTCTTGACTGAGGCTCATGGATCCAGATTTACCATACATCCCGGGAACACGAAAATGTATCACGACCTACGACATGATTTTTGGTGGAGAGGTATGAAGCGGGATGTTGGCCTTTTCGTCCAGCAGTGTCTGACATGCCAGTTGGTGAAGGCTGAGCATCAGAGGCCCGCAGGGCCATTGCAGTCACTTTCCATTCCAGAATGGAAGTGGGAAGGTGCCACTATGGATTTGGTAGTGGGGTTACCTATGACACAGAGAGGGCACGATGCAATCTGGGTGGTTGTGGATAGATTAACAAAGACGGCACGGTTTGTGCCAATCCAAGTCACTTATGGACCAGCACAGTTGGCAGAGAGATACGTCAGAGACATAGTACGCTTTCACGAGGTTCCCCACGAAATTATTTCAGACAGGGACACTCGTTTCACTTCCCAGTTCTGAGCAGAATTTCAGCGAGCCTTGGGGACTTGTCTGAAATTCAGTACAGCCTATCACCCCCAGACAGACGGACAATCAAAGCGCACCATTCAGACCCTTGAGGACCTTCTGCGCGCTTGCACATTGGACTGGAGAGGCTCCTGGGAGGAGCATTTGCCGCTGGCAGAATTCGCATACAACAGTTACCACTCGAGCATCGGCATGGCACCATATGAAGCTTTGTACGGGAGAAAGTGTATGACCCCCTTGAGTTGGGTAGAGGTGGGGACCAAATGGGAGGTCGGCCCCAATCTGATACACCATAGTCAGGAGGTGATCGAGCAGATCCATCGACGATTGCGTATTTTCTGGAGCAGGCAAAAGAGTTACGTCGATCTGAAGCGTAGGGAGGTACAATTTGAGGTTGGAGATCATGCTTTTCTCCGTGTTTCACCGATGAAAGGCTTGCAGTGGTTTGGGATGAGAGGGAAGCTTGCACCGAGATATATGAGACCCTTTGAGGTCTTAAAGCGGGTAGGACCCGTCGCCTACCGGCTTGCCCTTCCTCCCCAGCTTTCTGGAGTGCACAACGTATTTCACGTGTCCATCCTCAGGAAATACATCGCCGACCCCAGCCATGTCCTTAGCCACGAGAGCATCGAAGTGGGAAATGACCTAACCTACCCCGAGAGACCAATACAGATACTAGATCGAGCCATTCGGAGGTTGAGGCGGAACGAAGTACCCCTTGTGAAAGTTCTATGGAAAAGCCAGCGGTACGAGGAGGCAACTTGGGAACCTGAGTCGACAATGCGAGAGTAGTACCCGGAACTCTTCGAAGGTATGACTCTTCTGACCTACTTCAGTCCTCTTTAAGTTTGTTATACACTGCTACATTATATTTTTTTCACCCGAGTCAGTTCAAGTTTCGGAGACGAAACTTCCTTTAAGTTTGTTATATTGAAACGACCCACCACCCCTTTGGCCATTTAAGACGTCTGGGATGTTCACCAGACGTCTGTCTGGACGTCTGGGAGTCTGGAAATGCTTTTAGCGTGCAATGTACGAGCGCCATACTTCCTCCCTCACCATGCCTCACCACGCCTTCTCCTGTGACACCACTCCGCGCCATGCTCGCCTCTTCGTTCCCCTCACCTCCTCTCCCTTTATATACCTCTCCCCCCTCCTCTTCGTTGCCACCCCATAGCCAAGAGCGAGTGAGAGCGGAGCACCCGAACGAGAGGAAGCACGAGAGCGGTGGGCGCAGTGCCGTTCTGCTGCAACACCTGCAGGCAAGGGGAGCCAAGAGTGGATCCGTGAAATCAAATGGCTGAGGAGACACCTAGACGTCCGAAGGTAGGGCAAGACGTCTGGTAGAGATCTACTTTCCATACTTTTCCTCTCTAACAAGTCCTGACAGCGTACGTATGTGTCAGAGGGCGGGAGCGTAGCCGAGGTAGTTTCAGACGTCCGGGAGCACCCCCAGACGTCTGACAAAGTCCTTGGACATCGGCATTGAGTTACAGACGTCTGATAGCGGAACACCAAGAGAGGTATCCCTGGGAACTGTTTTAAGACGTCTAGGACCTTTCCCAGACGTCTAATTTCCGTCTGATAGCGTGTTTTGGGCCGTGTAGGGCCCTATTATTATCGTTTTTTCACAAACGAACCGTCTCTGTTTTCCATACGAGTTTCTCTGTATAATGATACCTTGTTTACATCTTTCTGAACCTTTTGGTCCATCAATCCATGTTTTAGGTCTCCAGTCCGTCGGGTGTACGAGACCTGTGGAGACGTCGGGATCCACTGTACGAGCCCCCATTCCACCCGGTTACCCAAGTAGAGTGGTTACAACCTTGAATCTTTAATTTAATACATGTGAATAAGTAATCCTAGAACTTGAGATGAACCCTAGGAAGAAATAAACGTATATTCGAAAATAAATTCTTGAACCCTAGGTCTTGGCATGAACATTAGGGTTAGAAGAAACTACATGTGAATGTTTGTGTAATTAAGAGCTGCCTGTTTTTAGCTAAAATGGACCCCTACTGCATGTGAATGATTGAGTAATCGAAAACTGCCTGTTTTTAGCTAAAATGGACCCCTACTGTAATAAAATGGAAATTGAATTGTTGTTCCGAACATTCCAACCCGGATGTGATAAAGAAATTCCTGCACGAACCCCACAGGGAATGTAAACAAAAACATCGTACCTCGAAGAACCAGATGGTTCTGGGAATTTGCTACCTCTGGACAGCTATTAAAGGAGGTAAGCTGACCTTCGTGTACGTGGTACCGAAGAGAGCAACTATCCCTTGTAGTGTAGAGGGGAGATTGCCGCCCTTGGGTTGGGACCTGGGGTGGGTTTGGCCACTCTACGACGACTCTTACTGGCCCTCGTGTACGTAGTACCAAGGTGAGCTACTTAGTGTAGGGGGGAGCTATCCGCCCCAGGGGGCCTGGGGCTAGGTATGGCCACCCTACACTGACTCTCGTCAGCCCGTTGGGTAAACCGGGGTAGTCGGAGGAGGGTATGCGGACTGAGGAGGGGCAAGACCTCTGTTCTGTTCTGAGAGGGCGAGGCCCTACACTGTTCCGCACTGTACGTTGAGGCGTACCTGCTAGCGGAAATGACTGACCGCGTGCCAGTTCGGGGTAGCTACACGCGCACTTATCACGTGTGCCGTAGTCACCGCTACGTCACAACCGTGACCTCGAGGTAGTAGACCGAGTATAGAACTACCACGGTGGGACTCCCCCGGTCAGGAGAGTGCCACGTGGGCATCCTATATCACAGGAAGCTGCAAGCAAAATCGTTCTTATAGGGAACCAGAAGATTAATTAACAAATCCTAATTAGAGATCTCTACGCACCTACATGTATAATATAATTGAAAAATGGAAAATTCTATGTTAAATACATGTTACTTCTTAGCCACCACTCTACTCAGCATTAGCTGACTCTAGTCAAATATATTCTGTACAGGTCAGGGATTTGAGCAGCTCGAGCCACCGGCTGCTGAGGACGCTGGGCCTAGTCGAGCCTAGCTTTAGTTCTACTACTTGATAGTGAGTTTTTATAGCTTGTATTCTGTTACATGTACTCTTTGATGTGATGGCTGTAATTTCACTGTTCTCTTTCCCCCTGTTAAAACATTCTTTTTGCTTAGTTACTGTACTTGTGTGATTGTGGTTTATTGAATGTTACTTGGTTATTTCTTGTTGGACGACTAGATCTTAGGATAAACCGAAGCGAGCCAGTCTTAGATCCTGTAGAGATTTAGGACTGGGTCGTGATAGATAGGAGAAAAGAACTGTCCTTGAGATGACCAAAGAGTGTGCTATGAGATGGAGCCACCACTACTACTGGGAGTACACTGATTACTTGAACCCTGATGAGGACGTCAGGATTTCAAGTGGGGGAGGTTATAATAGCCCTAAAAATAGTCCTGCATTATAAACTCATGAAGGTGAGTGATGGGATATAAGGGTTGAGAATTGCTACTTCTCAACTTGGGCTTAAGTATTTTGAGTGGTTGTTTAGGTTTATGGAGCCTATACCCAACAAGTTGTCAAGGCCAATATTTCTCGATTGGACTCGAGTCTAGGCTCGAGTCATTACACGAATCTTTATTCTCATACAAAGGATGTGCATCGGGCATTGATCAGGCAACAGTCTCTAGAGAAGACTGCTACTCTTCTCAGATTGAAGATAACAATTAGATATCATGATGATTTGTTGATAACTTATTGAAATCTTCAATCTAAACCGTCTGAATTCTTTGATATCTGTCATCAATATATCTAGCATGGTAAAGAATAATTTCCCAATTGTATTAAGGGATCATTTAATCGTATTAGTGTGTCTGTATGATCTGACATTCAGATCTGAATCAATGATCAAGTAATTAGATTTAGGTTGATTTGCTTAAGGCACATAACTTTAACAGATGACGCACAAGAGGCGGACAAGCCCACTCCTGGTGGCGGGTCCGATTCCTCCACTAAGAGAGAGACTCTAATTTCATGTACACAATACGCAAAAAGTTAACCTTTTGTTTATCTATAAGACAACAAATCCATAGTCCTTCTCTCCCTCTCGACAAGCAATTCAACATGTATGGGATAATTAGGTGGGTCAACAGGTTGAGTTATAGCCACAAATTGGAATTGTTTCATAGACAATTCCTTCCTGGCTGTCCCATTTAAACATGGGTCCACGACGGATGGGTTGGACCTAGGTCAACCCATTTGGTGGACTAGTTTTGAGCTTGGCAAGAGTGTGATATACATAGCCATATAGTTAACTTCTAGAAGGTCAGTTATGCAATTACTATACTATATATCATCTCTTGTTTGGTTAGATATTGAGTAGGGAGAGGAGAGAGAATTCAAAGAAGAGGTTGTCATTTATACATTCCTTATTCACAATAAGAATTGGAAAAATTATCCTGAATAAATGGTCAATTCGTAGGATGTGGAGATCCTACCATTTGAATGGGGACATCTCACTTTTCTAAGGGATATCCTAACAACCAAAATAAGCCTAAATTCCCTTGGAAGAGTAATGCATTCCCAAATCCATGCCATGTTTTATGCTACACAAAAACTGTACCATGCAGGGACAACTGCCTCTTGATTTCACTCAAGTAATTTGGATTATTTTTCTCTTGGAAGAATCTGGTAAACCCAAAAATGTATATACGTGCGATTAGTTTTTTTCAATTGGACCTAGGCATTTGAGCAATTTCATGCAATTGATAGATGGAGTATCTTGATGAACTTGTTTGTGAATGTTGTAAAACTAATGTTAATATTGACCTAGAGAAAGTTTTATGGATCTTTAGATGGAGAAGATTGTATTAATGAAAATGCTAAAGCCTTTGCGAGCATGATAACTTAGGTTCTTCCATTGTTGTCTTTAGCTCAGTTTTGCAAAATAAGCAACAATCATCGAAAAAGTTTATTAGAATTTCGTGATACTTACTGACTGTCTGATTGAACCCTCCTTTTTTACCATGCTTAAGGCAAAGTCTTGACGTCGGCAGATTTAATTGTAGCTTTTGTAAGGATATTTACATATTACTGCTTATAGGAGCCATGCATGACAACGTAAAGGTTCTTTCGCTTAAAAAGATGATGTCTTCGTTAGGGCACCTAAAAGGCCTCACTCTTTCTTTGGGCCCTAAATGGTCTCGTTTCTTTGGACCCATAAAAGCACGTTGATGTGTTTTTCTAAATGCTGAATAAAGATTACCGGTACATAAAATAAAATTTTAAAAAAAATACCTGCACATAAAATAAAATTAAAAAAAAAAAAAAAACAAGAAGAAGAAAAGAAAATATTAATGGCATACATCTGATGTAACTGTCGAAACCTAACATGAGACGCCATCGTGTTTCCTTGACGTCGCCAACTTCCGTAAGTAAATCGAATGTACATAAATAGTGTTCATTTATTAAGGAAGTGATGGGGAAAAAAAACAAAAAAAGATAAAAAAAAGGGTGCAACTGCCCGCCCTCTTGCTTACCAAATCTCGGTCCACAATGTGGATATATGTTGCTTTCTGCAATTTATGTTGCACCGTTGGCAGCTACATATGAATGTGCCGTGCATTATTAATTTTACGTTGGAATTAAGATACCTTGCCATTACCCACATAATATCCCCTACCCAAAATCTCGTTAAGAGAATTCTATATTTGTGTGAAAATATATGGTGTGGTGGAAATTAAGGCAACTCCCATGAATTTAGATAACAATTAAATATTCAAGGAATATCGTCCAAAAAAAAAAAAAAGCAAAAAAAAAAAAAAAAAGGAAAAGAACATTCAAGGAATGTTTGGTATTTGGTGCATGGTCCACTGTATCCTGTGTCGGTACGGAAACGACCGTCTAATTATGTAAAACTTATAACAGTCTCTCTATGTAACATACTCGTTTGTCCACGAGGGTGATCTTTGACCTCCCTACATTTAACCTGTGGAGGCGTAGGTCGATCTAGTTGTAATTTAACATGTACTGGCGAGGGAGACTATTGTGCTTATATCTTCAACATTCTAAGTTGGGGAGGAAGGGTTGTTTCGCTTACTCACCAAACTCTCTATTTTTGTATATATATATATATGTACCGACGTATATCAATACGTCGTAGAATGGTTATGGCCTAATTACTGCAATCTTTGGATCTTTAGCAAGTCACATGGGAGGCACCTTGGTACTCTCGGCGTGTATTTTTCTTTTATATTTTTGAGAAGTAAATCTTTTATTAAGAAAATAAAAATAATATGAAGATGCAATCTCAATGGATAAGGTAGAAAGTCATCCTCAATGTCCCTCAAAGATGAGGAAAGTAGCTCTCTTTGTAGAGTGGAAACTCAAAAATCAAACATCCCAGAAACAAAAGAAAAGAAAAGAAGAGAAGTATCCCATACCTCATTTTTGAAATAGAACCTGCAACACGCACTATGTACAACAAAACGTCGTTAACGTCGTTAACGAATTGTGTTAATAAATGTTGAGTGGTCGAATCCAAACCAACCAAAAACTCGATCGTGATGAGTTCGATTTTAACATAAACACAACTTCAAAAGGGGGCCATCCACTCCCTCAAAGATTCAGGCTCAAAGGATCCCCGTCAAGACGCTCCTACCACCACTATCTCAGTAGGCACATCCACTACCACCACCACCACCACGTGCATCAACATGGAAGACAACAATGGCCACTCAACGGAGGTACCCCAACCACAGTTGATCTACGTCGGCAAGCGTGACTTTGTAACAAGATGCTTACAGCATCGCACCGCAGTCGACGCAGCACACGACTTTAGCACGACCATGGTTGAGAACGTACGACAGAGAGCCAGTTGATCGACAAATGGGAACCCATCAAGCGCAGATCAAGGAAGGATCGATGACCAGGAGAAGAGAGACGTAAAGGAAAAGAAGAGAAAAGGAATGGGAGGGGGCTCCAACCGACAAAGGGGAGGTCGGACGGGCCCAGCAACGCTGATTCGAGGGAAGAAGGTCGCTGGGGGCAAACGGTCAGAAGGGCACCGTGGAGTTTTCACCATGGACGTGCATTTTAAACCAGATCCATTAAACGACAGATGCAATTATTATGCTTGTACTAAAATTATTTCAAAATTTTAAAATTTTTTTATATAAGCAGTAACTTTACTCAAAAATTTATCCGTCTCGTGGCCTAAGTATACAAACAAACCTCACGTCAATTGCCACTCACACCCACTTCTTAATTTCGATAGATCAATACATCATTCACCACCACTCGATCACGTAAATCCTCCACCGCCGTTTTCACCTCAGACCGTATTCGTCTATTACGTTCTTTCCATAGGTATCAGATGGTCGCACGCAGGAGCTTGTGGCACAAAGCTTCTTTCTCCTCCCACGGCCGCCAACAGACTAATGATCCTGATTTCTACGCACGTTTAGAATATGACCATTCTTGACCTGCTAATTGGCTAATGGGTTTATGTGATCATAAGTTGTTCAAAGCCAAGCCTAATCGCGCCAAAACTAAGTTAACCCTCAAACAATTAAAAGGCAGAGAACTTCAACTTTTCTATTGCTAAGATCCTGAACTTTTACCGGATCGGAATAATTGATTGATAAGATATATTGCTGGACGTAGATCGCATCAAGGAAATTAAATAAGTCTTTTCAAGTGTTGCCATTTTGTTTTTTTTTGTTTTTTTTTGGCTTTTACTCATTTGTCAACCTCTATTGTCAACATGTTGGATGGTTTCGTTCAGGTCGTCCAATCATCAATCGAGAATTCGAGTTTTATTTTTTCTTTTTCCTTTTTTTTTTTTTTAGATGGATGGACTGCTGGAATACGAAAGAAAGGATGAAAAAAAAAAAAGTTGGTGGGCCTGGAAATTGGAAATTACTGAGGGGCCTCATACCGGGCTTCATTAATTTCTTCCACCACTTGGTCCATCCGTCGCCATCTCTTGCCCTTGTCAACATTAATGACTTTTGTCACATTAATGATCGTTATCACAAGAAAATAATTTTTTTTATTTTTTTAAGATAAACATTGCATTGGACAAGGAACAACCCAATATAACAAATTTTAAATCAGCTAATATTTGATGTATTTGGAAAGAAAGAAATAGTAAATTATTTGCTTGAAATCCCCACCCACTCGATTTTTACATTTTTCTTCTAACAACTTGAGATGTATCAGGGATAAGGATGAAATCGAGTCAAATTCGATTTGGATGAAGGTAATTTATATATATATATATTTTTTTTTAAATTGAATTTGAATTTGCATTCGGATGTTAAGTTAACTATGAATTTTTATCACGATAAAATCTAATAAAAATTCAAATTGGATATTGTTTAAATATAAACACGAGTCTAGTATCGATTAAATTTAAATATGAATCTAAATTTATTATTTATTATATAAACTTTCTCATAAAAAATATTTATTTGACAAATATAAATGAAAATAAAAATGAAGAGAAGATCGACAGGAGAGTCACTATTTTATATATAAATAAAAATTAACAAATTATGTAGGAGAGTCAATATTTCTTATAAATGAATCAAACTTAAATTTAATTTTAGATTTATTTAAATAAATAAATTGAATCTTAACAAGATAAGTTCATTTAAATTTTATTCATCGAAGATTCGATATATATATATATATATATATAATTCAAAAATATAAGACATACATATATAATTTTTCATGTTCCATATCACGATATAAGTATTAACTTGTGCATCATAAAGTTATTTTCTTTCTGAATTATATTATTTAGGACTTGAGGTGAATTATAATTTATATATTTTAAATATTCTGATCAATGTTAAAGTAAGTTAAATAAAACTACAAAAATCAATCTTACAATTATAACAAAATATCACCAAATAATTTATACTTAAATGAACTCCTAACTAAACTCAAGTCAAATAAAATCAAAATTATCCATAAATATGAAGTTTATACTTAAAGAAATCATAAATAAATTGAATTAAATATTCGATAATATAAATAAATCGAATCGACTCTCAACTTCATTTTTCCTTAACGAGCCCAAGTCGAACCTGAATCTAAGAAAACTCTAATCACATCAAACTACACCTGATAGATTCGCTTAGATCCTATTCATTTACATCCTTGCTTGTGGCGATGCACGCTGGTGGCTAAAATTCTGTTGCCCTCGCAAACAATATTATATTATTTTTTCTTATTTAAAAATTTTGGCATTTATGAGCAATCCGACTCCCGTTGCAATTACTGACCGACAATAAGCAACAAGCAACGATGAATGAATTGCATTTAACAAGGCTTCGATATCTTAATTGAATATGACATTATTGCTTTCATCCGTAACTAGAATGCATCGTAAATTCAATCTTTTTTTTTCTCTTTTTTAGCAGTAAGTGGTAACGTAGATGCTTAAAAGTGGTCAACCGGCTAAACGTACAAGGAGGTTAAGCATGAGCCATGATATAATGCCTATCCGATAAAATCCAATCAAAATTAAAAATAGTAAAACTCAAGTATTATAATTGCTAACAATAATACTTGCGATAGTTGAGTCACCTACGGTGCCTTCCGATGTCGTCTCGCATTTCTTTTCTTTCAGATCCTTCAAACACAAGTTGTCAAGACCATCCACACGGCTTTCGTATAGGGAGGGTGCGAGGGATGGAGAGGGGTATAGGTGCTGCGGAGTCAAAGGTAGGTAGAACCTGATTCCAAACCATGGAAGAGAAGTCACAAGAGAAAAAAAGATACTTATTAGATTCTTCCACAGCGGCACAGAGTCCACAAGTAGTGTTCACATCTAATCCTCAACACGCCATCCTATCAAAGGTCAGGAGTCTTTCCTTGGTCGCCAGTCACGTGCAGCAACTCCATTTTGGGATATAGTTAGTGTTCTAGATAGCCTTCCAAATATCTAGGATGGTACCCTTATCTTGGATAGCTTCTTTTACCTTGTTAGCAAATAGGTTCTCACCAGGTTGGATCGGCCAATCCCAGCCCCCTACTCCATGAAATCTCTGGAAAATGGTGGCTCATAAAGACAAAAGCTTCCTCCACCACGAGGAGTCCAATGTGGCAGGTGTGGCCGTCTCCTAGTTAGCATACCTTTGATGTATCTAGCAACTCCATAACGAAACATGGTCGGAGGTTAGTTGGTGGGCCATTTTTGTGAAGATATAGAGCTATAAATCATCCAAATTAGTGAGATTGAGCCCTCCCTCTTCAAGAGGCTTGCAGATGTTTTCCCAAACAACCAAATGAGTGTGTCTATCCCATATAAAGTATACAATCCATCTTTTGATCTTGTCTAGGGTTGACTTCTTGATGATGGTGCAGCCAAGCCAGAATCTAAGGAGACTCTCAATTGCCCATTTAACCCATTGCACCTGTCCCATTCTGGAGAGGCTCTTCCTCCTCCACCCATCTAGCATAATTTTGACTTGGTCTTCCAACGCAGAAGAAGGGTTTGCATCCCTCTCAGGCCCTAAGCGAATACCAAGGTATCGGCATGGAAATATACTCTCCAGCATACCCAGAAGCAGGCATATTGCCATTTTGTGACGGTAATGCCTCGAGATGAAGACACTATATAGGCCTTTTCATACCTCCCATAGCATTTAAGGCCTAGTTCACTTGGAGTTAACCCTTCAAAAAGGGGTTTAACTTCCATTACTTAACTACTTAACCCTTCGTCTGGTAACTTCGATTTGGTCATCTTAACACAGATTTGTCTAGCACTAATTTCAGCTAATGTTAGCCAAATACGTGTTAAAATCGTACACTACTCGTGTCTCTAACACCTGTATTATTTATATTCTTAACAGCACTACCAAATAAACGTCACAAAAGTTAACATCATAACTTAATATCAATTGAATTAAATACAAATTTATGTTATCATCACTATACAAGTAAATATTATTACATGTTAATACTAATTTCGTACTTCGTCACATCACTATCCTAACCTTACAAATAAATTGATCATAAAAAAGAAAATTCTCTTTTTATAAAATAAAGAGGCGGTGATTGAATGAGAAGTATACCGAAGAAAGTCATCAT
This sequence comes from Thalassia testudinum, assembly GCA_037157565.1. Lineage (NCBI taxonomy): Eukaryota > Viridiplantae > Streptophyta > Magnoliopsida > Alismatales > Hydrocharitaceae > Thalassia > Thalassia testudinum. Next base: position 2,668,362 of record JAZHRO010000038.1, read on the forward strand.
CTCATAACCATCACGTATTTAATGCCATCTATAAAGGACGATTTAGTTTTGTTTGTCCACGCTTCATCTTCCCCTCTGCCCAAGAAATTTGACCACGGAATGCTGTTGCTTGCATTCGTCGGATTAATTTCTTTGAACCATTCTGGTACTTGATAAGGACATATGTGACTGCGAACGCTCCTAGGAAAGCAAATAATTTATGGGGCTATCATTTATAGTAATATAGATATTCATTAATACGATATCGTACACAATAGTATTGGGTTTTTTTTATTTATACAACAAAAATTTGATTTCCACGTGGTAGTATTGCGGTCATCGTTGATTTTCTAATTTTACATCAAATGCTTTTACCACTTGAGGAACTCTCTCTCCACCTCTCTCATATTCTTTTACTTGTGAAGTTTGATCCTCAATTATTTTATATTTATTCTAATCGATGTAAAATAATTAAAATTAAATTATACAAGTACGATTTGATTATGAGTGTGTAATTTAATTTGATGTAAAATAATTTAAAATAAAATTTAATTTTATGTCAAAGTAAAATAATTTAAAATTAAAATTTTATTAGTATAAAATAATTCAAAATCAAATACTATGAGTGCATTTTGATTTAAAATAACAAATTACATAAAAGTTAATTTAAAAAAAATCACCCATACAAAATAAAAATTTACCAATACATTTAAAATAATTTTATTTCCAATATTTACAAAGAAGTGAGAGTGTAAAAAATTTTATCCAAATATAACTATGCATCAGTGCTTTAATTCTCAAAATTTCTAGAATGACATGTTATGCATTGAGATGCTTGCTCGCACAAAGTGTAAAAGGACTTTAGGCCTTAACATTAACAAATTTTTAACTTTCATTTGATGGTAGTTTAAAGTGGGATTTTAATCTATGTAAACTTTCTAAATACTAAAGTATGTGAATAATAAGAAGGTATTATTTCCCATCCATCACGTCAACTCCATCTACTATATGGATGCAACTAAGGAAATGCGTGTTACAACGTGCCATGCAATGTATGTTCCTGCTCAACAAAATACACTGGTATATTTAATTTTTCACCAATTGAAAATCAAAATACTCCGATGTATTTTGATTTTCAATTAGTTTTCATCTATGCAAAGTTGTTCTTCACTTATAGAAAGTGATTTTTCACCTTTGGGTTGTCTCTAACCCGCTACTGGCCTGCGAAATATTAGCAAAAATTGTCAACCAACTCCTGGAAGTAGGAAATTTGGCCGACTAATAGGTTATTGAACCATTTATGATTCATTCTGACAAAATAGAATGAGAATACTTGGCAGAGCACTCTGTTTAAAAGCCCGTGAACTAGTATCATTTGCCTGTAGGTTTCTACAAAGCTGTTTGGGTCAGATGCAATGTCGTATCGAAGTAGGGTCAGCTGCTTGAACTTCTCCGGCAAATGAGCATTCATTTCCTTCTCTGTAAAAGGGTATGTTATAACATACGCCTGTGAGCGGATGCCTCACATCTCCCGGGCGACTTGCTGGACAATCTTTGGGAGAGAACCTCCGCCACTGGGTGTTAGCAATTGAGTGCCAAACTGGTCATTCGAATTGCGTGGGGGCAATAGGGGGAGACAAAGGGGGTCCATAAGGAAACTCCCATTTATGGCTATTGAGCTCTCGCTTGAGCTGATCAAGTTGCTCACGGAGGCGAGCGTTCTCCTCCACCATGTGACACCACAGGTCCTGATCATCTACGTGGCTTGGCTCAGGTGAAGGTTGATCTTGCTGGGACTTGGCCTTCTCCTATTGTTGTCGGATCTACTTTAGTTGGTCCATTAGTAGCTCCTACTTTTCTTGAGCGCAGTTAATCAGGCGAGGAAATCCTACTCCTTCACCAGGGCCATTTGCGAGAGATCATCTTAGGGCTACTTAGAGGTAGGCTACTCATTTCATGAGATGCTTTTGGCCTTGCTAGCTTCGCTAGCTTGGCAGCGTCACTTTGAGCCAACCATGCTTGAGGTGTATGTCCGGGGAGAGTGTGGTTACTCTCAGATTTCACTAAGTGTGTTACTATTACAGAATACAATCAAGCTTTCTTCTATGTATGTCCCCCCCTCTATGGATAGGGACACTCACCATTTAACAGTTATAATTGGAGTAATGCCCATTTTCCCATGTCAGCAGATCTCGCATGTGACGACCCAATCCCAGATCCCTACAGGACCCGAGATTAGCTCACCTCGACTAATCCCAAGACTCAGTCGTCCAACGAGAAATAACCCAAAAGTAGAAAATATACTACAACCACACATGCAATGTAAATAAGCAGAAATAATAACAGGCAGTAAGGGAAAACAGAATGAGAAGTCTCAAAAATATTACATGCCACAAGCGGAACAGTATTACAACATACATAGCCATCACAATTACAACAGAGGGAAAGATAATGTGAACAGAAATAGCTAATACATACTAAAATACTCATTACTACAAAAGCTCTGGAATAGAAAAAGAAACAACATTACGGCTGGGCTCAGCTAGGCCTAGCACTCTCGGCAGCCGGTGGCGCTGGCTGCTCAACTCCTTAACCTAAACATGGTTATATAATCCGTAGTCAGCTAACGCTGATTAGAGTGGTGGGTAATCCATTTATATGCAATTTAACTTAAAGAAACAAGCAAGTAACTAATCATTTATTTCCATTTATCTCAACTAGGTATTTTTGTTTCAGCTATTCTAATAAGGATCCACAACATTTCTTAATCCGCTTGTTCCCTAAGGGAATGATCTTGATTGCAGTTTATTCTTTGATGTAGGATGTACACGTGGTACCCTCCTGGTCGGGAGAGCCCCCGTGGTAGTCCTACACCTAGTCTTCCACCACGAGGTCACGGTCTCTACATAGCGGTGACTACGGCATGAGCGATAAGCGCACGGATAGTTACCCCACACTGGCATGCGGTCAGTCATTTCCGCTAGCAGGTACGCCCAAACGTACAACACAGAACAAAACAGGGGTCTCGCCCCTCAATAATCTGTGCACCCTCGCCCGACTATCTGGCTTGCCCTTCCTCCTCAGCTCTCTGGGGTGTATGACGTGTTCCATGTGTCCAACCTCAGGAAGTACATCACTAATCCCAGCCACGTTTTGAGCCACGAGAGCATCGAGGTGGGAGATGACTTGACCTACCCTGAGAGACTAGTGCAAATACTAGGCAAAGCCGTCCGGAGTCTGAGACGGAAAGAGGTGACACTAGTGAAGGTCCTATGGAGAAGATAGCAGTACGAGGAAGCAACTTGGGAGGCCAAGGCGGCGATGCGAGAATAGTACCCGAAGCTTTTTGAGGCTACGTCGCTTCTGACCTACTTTGATCATCTTTAAGTTTGTTATGCGCTTTTACATTCCTTTCCGCACACTAGTTAGCTCAAGTTTCGGGGACGAAACTTCCTTTAAGTTTATTATGTTGAAATGACCCTTCCCAAGGGCCATTCATAGTTTTCCAGAAAGGTAGGGGTGTAAGTGCAACCCATGGGTTTAGGTGTGTGGGCCTTGCGAGAAGAGAAAGGTTCTGTTACGACCCGGTTCCCAGATCCCTACAGGACCCGAGACCAGCTCGCCTCGACTAATCCCATGACCTAGTTGTCCAACGAGAAATAACCAAAAGCAGGAAGTAAACCACATTCACACATGCAATATAACTAAGCATAAGAAAAATGAGACGTAAAGGAACAACAGAGCTAAAAGTCTCAACAAAATACCACATGCCATCACAACAACAACAACAACGGAACAGAAAATAGAAAGTAACAGGAACAGTAAAATAGTTGTCTAGTACTCACTAGAATAGCAGCAAACTAAAGAGCTGGAAAGAAACGACTACGGCTGGGCTCGACTGGGCCCAGCACCCTCTACAGTTGGAAACTCGGGTTGCTCAACTCCTGGTCCTGAACAAGGTTACGAAAAAGACAAAGTCAACAAATGCTGAGTAGAGTGGTGTTTACATTATTTATGTGCAAGTAAAGTAAAACAAGTAACCAAGTTTTATTCTCATTTCTATTTATCTCATCTATGTATTTCTGGATCATTTATTTCACAAAAAATCCAAGTATTTATTGATCTTGCTTGTTCCTCGTGGGAACGATCTTGATTGCAGTATTTCCCATGGAGTAGAAGGTACACATGGTGCTCTCCTGGTCGAGAGAGTCCCCCGCGGTAGTCCTACACCCAGTCAACCACCCCAAGGTCACTGTCACGACGTAGCGGTGACTACGCCGCACGTGATAAGCGTACGGGTAGCTACCCCGCACAGGCACATGATCAGTCGTTTCCGCTAGCAGGTACACCCAAAGTACAATACGGAACAGCACAGGGCCTTGCCCTCTCAGAATAGGGGTCTCTCCCCTCCACAGTCTGTGTACCCTCGTCCGACTATCGCGGTTTACCCAGTAGGCTTAACAAGAGTCTATGTAGGGTAACTAGTCCTAACCTCGGGTCCCGTGGGGCAGCTAGCTCCCTCTGTACACAAAGTGTCTCACCTCGGTACCACGTACGAAGCCGAAGTCGAAGTAGAGTGGCCAAACCCCACCCAAGGTCTCAACCCAAAGGGCGGCAAGCTCACCTCTACTCTAAATCGCTTGCCTCGGGACCATGTTCGCGAGGCCAAGCAAGGGTTGACGTAGAGTGGCCAAACCCACCCTAGGTCTCAACCTAAAAGGGCAGCAAGCTCCCCTCTACTCAAAAAGGGACAGTTGCTCTCCTTAGTACCGTGTACCAAAGGCCAACTCACTTCCTGTCTACGTACCAGATTCCTTTCATATACAGGAGTTTTACTCCTAACTCCCCGTAGGGTTCATGCTCATATTCATCTCATTTATCAATATCCGGATCATATTATTCAACTTCCATTTTTCCATTACATAGCAGGCAGCTCGTGTTTTCATATCTGACAAGGTAACTCATAAATCAACTAGTACACATTGCTAGAAATTTAGTTAAGCATGCATCTCAAGTGAACAGTATAGCTCAACATCAGGCTCATACATTTTTACCCTAGGGTTCATTCCACATCCTAAAGTTTCAATCAATTTAATCTCAACAAGCATATTCTTTATTTATATCTTAACAAATGAATTAAACCACTCTAGATTGGTTGGTAACATGTACCAACGACTAATTTACATCAGACGAGTCAAAACAGTGGATACTCTACACTAACACATAGAGAAACTCGAGTGGAAAACAACGGTACTTAGTTTGCGGAAATCCGATTCCATTTTGGCCCTGAATAAGCCAAAAACACGGTTATTATCTAAAATCAGATTTTACCTCTCACTTCCTGCGGGTTCCTCAGATGTCCGGATCACACCACGATCATTTGAAGGAAGTTCCAAACGTCTGACTATACCTCCGGTCGTCTGAAAGTGCTGTCGGACATCTGGCGATGCAGTCAGACGTCCGAAAGTGCCTGGAAAGGCGCACCGGGTGCCCTTCCAATGCCCTGCACTTGCGTACAAAATCGTAGACCTATTTTAGCCTGACATTCCTACGCTACAGTCTTCATGGCGGAAAGTAGCGTAGGAAACACATACCTCTGCGCGATAATATGCTTTCAGACGTCCGGCTTTAGTTCCGGTGGTCCTGATGCTTCTCCAGACGTTTGATACTAGAAAATCAGTATCCAAAACTTCCCTGTGCAGCTCACCCCGCTCACGCCTCCGCCCTCAGACGACGCAGCGGCAGCTCCAGCAGCTGTAGGAGCTTGAGAAACTCCCTGCCGGCATCCTCCTCTCTCCCACAAACTCCTCCTCGAGCTCCACCGAGCTCCCACAGCCGTCGTCCCTCTCCCTTTCTCTCCTCTCACTCCCTCGCACTCTCTTGCTCTCGCTCTTCCCCGTTCTCCCTTGCAGGCTCCCCTCCTTCCTTGCTGCGACTGCAACAGAGATGGGAGGCTGGTGGGGTGTGGCCGAACGCAAGGAGAAGGTGGAGGTGGCGGTGGCTTGAGTGGTGGGGGGGTGGAGTGTAGATGGGGGGTTTAAATAGGAAGGTTTTAGGGTTTAGGGTGAGGGGATGGAGGAGAGAGAAAGGCTGTGCGCGCCACTCGCATGCAGAGTGAAAAAGAAGGTACGATATTTTCCTACTTTCAGACGTCTGGCCTTCCATCCAAACATCTGGCGGTTAGTCCAGATGTCTTAGACAACCAAAGAGGCATCGGGTCATTTCAGGTTCTGCGGGGGAGATTCTGCAATTTTCACTCTCTCTTTTTCTTCCCACCCAACACACCCCCACGCACACACACCTTCCCTCAAAAACCCTATCCCACTCCTTATTTAACCCCCACCACCCACACCATCTCCACCACCCTCACCATCATCACCTCCACCCTCGTCCTCCACCACCCTATCGGTGACCACTCCTTCCCCGTCCCCTTGCACCCCGAGTAGGGAGGAAGGAGGGGAGCTCGAGATGGAGGAGCACGGGAGAGTGGGAGAGCGAGAACGTTAAGGAGAGGTAGAGCGTGGACGAGGGAGAGGGAGGGAGTAGGAGAGGAGGTGTGGTCAGAGGAGCTCGGGAGAGGGGGCGCGACCTCCTACAACCATGGGAGGTGCTGCTGCGGCCTCTATGGACAAAGGAGAAGGCAAGGAGAAAGCTCTCAAGAGGGTACTGCGGAACCATTTTCCACAGTATCAGATGTCTGGAACTCCATCCAAACATCTGGAGGATCCTCGGGATGTCCGGAGCTGGCATCGGACGTCTGACAGCACACAGAGTGCCGAGGTATGTCCTATGTATGCGCCGCATGCACGTACACCTTCTTTTTACATGTCGCATTTTGAAAATTGTGCGCATGCGCAGGTACAAGATGTGGGAAAGGCATGTGGCGTACCCTTTAAGGTACTTTAGGATGTCTGGAGACGGTTTCAGATGTCTGACTACACTCCCAGACGATCGGAGGGAGTGTCAGACGTCTGGGATCTCCCTTAGACGGATGCGGAGGGGTTCAGATGTTTAAGGAAGCCGCAGGAAAGCAAGGTGAGATTCTGAGGTCGTTTAAGACATCGAGGTCGTTTAAGACGTCTAGGTCTAGTCCCAGACGTCTGATTTCAATCAGTATGCACGTTTTTGGCTCATTTAGGGCCTAAACGGAGTCGATTTTACGCAAACGAAGTACTATTAGTTTCCGTTAGAGTTTCTCTACATATTAGTATCACTCGTATACCATTTTGAACTCATCTAATGTAGTTGGTCAATTATGTAAGTCTCCAGCCAGTAGAGTATACGGGGCCAGTTGAGACGACGAGATTTGCATTTCGAGCCCCCATTCCACCCGTGTATTCTGGTAGAGTGGTTCTCTCTCTAACCGTCCACCAATCACTCAGGACCTCTCAGGCCCGACTGATTCCTAGGATAGGTGTGATCTGCCTAACTTACTTTGCCAGGTGGGAAATTAACATGCACCCGATTATGACTCACTAGGGCCTCCCAGGTGGATTTAATCGATTACCCGCTTAAGAGGACTTTTTCTGGGTTGGGTCTTGATCAGCCTTTATTGGGCTCCTTGCCTCAAAGAGCGTTTTTCCATGTTGGATCCGATTTAGGATTTCCCTTCCCTCTTTAAGGAGAGAACAAAGATTTGCTAGATCGCCGCTGGGGAGAAAGAACTCAAGAATTTGGTGATTTAGTTCCACCATGTGGGTGTACACCTAGAGAGGAGATCTAACACTCAATTATCCACTAGTGATTGTTTCTTATACAATTGAGGGAAAAAGTGTCCCTTTTTTTCTAACTACATGATCCCCTTTTATAGGGAATTAGTGGTTGTAACTAAGGTTGGTTATTACTTTCTATTCAATGTAATAAACTTAAGAGTTGATTTGCCTTCTATTCCATTGCCTCACATCTTGTGTTGTTGGCTTGATCCCTACGCGACAGCCCTGATCTTCATGCTCTCACCTTAATCCTTGAACCATCGGTGCCCTCTTCGCTTGGTGTTGTTGGGGTTGGTGTCGCAGCAACTTGAAAGGGTTTCGATCTCTTGGGCGATCGAGTTGGGTGATTGTCCTTGGGCCCTCTGGGTAGACAGACCTATCGATCAGATTCGAGTGATCCACTTGTGGTGGGGGCTCCTTGCCTCGACCTACAAAGGGGCTCTATGTTGAAGTTGATTAGCTTTCTGAACCTTCCTTAGACTTTCTCACTCTACTGATTTATTTCTAGTAAATATGACATTTATCTGATTGGTTTGATTTCCTTTTCTCCATACTTTACAATTTTTTAAAAATGTCTTACATAAATTTATTGGAAGGATCAAACATGCAAAAAAAAAAAAAACTAGCTTGGCCATTTTACTTTTGTCAGAGACCTGATTTCTTCTAATGGCTATTGGGATAGCTCACTGATTGAAGCGATCTTTGATTGGAAACAGTGGAGCACATAAAACAAACTATTTGCAAACCAAAGTCAAAAGATGAGATGATATGGCGTCATCACCCAAAAGGAGAGTTTGGAATCATATCAGCTTATTTTTCTCTAGTCTCAAGTAGCCTAAAAGATGATGGGCTAGACTCTGGACAGTTGAAGTTGATGAGGAGACTTTTCACTAAAACTAACTTAGCCCCTATGAAATGACCCTTTCCAAGGACCGTTTGAAGTTTCTCCTGAAAGTTAGGGGCGTGAGTGAAAACTTTGACCCTTTGAGTTAAGTGTGTGGGCTTTACGGGAAGAAGAGAGGATGGCAGGGAAGTTTCCACAATTTTTCCCTCTCTCTCCTCTCCCTCACCACACTCACCCACGCACACACTCACGTACACACATTCACCACCCCTCTCCTCCCCAAAACCCTAACCTTTCTCTACTTAAACCCCACCACCCTCTTCACCATCACACCCTCGCCACCACCTCCACTTCCTTCCCTGGTCTGCCGGCGAGCCACCAACGGCCTCCCCATCTTCGCTTGCAACTGCGCATGGAGGAGAGGAGCTCGCGTGAGGAGGAGAGAGTGTTACGACCCGATTCCCGGATCCTTATAGGACCCGAGACCAGCTCGCCTCGACTAACCCCAAGACCTAGTCGTCCAACAAGAAATAACCAAAAGTAGAAAAAATAACTCACATTCACACATGTAATATAATTAAGCAGAAGAAAAGAACGAAACAGTAAAGAATGTAGAGCATTTGTCTCAAAACATAGTACATGCCACCACAACAACCACAGAAACGAAAAGGAAATAGAAAGTAACAGGAATAATAAAGTATGTGTCCATTACTCACTAAAACAATAGAAAAACGAAAGAGCTGAAAAACGACTATGGATGGGCTCGGCTGGGCTCAGCACCCTCTACAGCTGGAAACTTGGGCTGCTCAACTTCTGATCCTGAACGGGGTTACGAAAAAGACAAAGTCTGCGAATGCTGAGTAGAGTGGTATTTACTTTATTTAAGTGCAAGTACAGTAAAAACAACAACAAGTTTATTTCTCATTTATGTGTTTCTGGTTCAGCTATTTCGCAAGTATCCAGGCATTTCTTGATCTTGCATATTCCTCATGGGAACGATCTTGATTGCAGTCTTTTCCGTAGAGTAGAAGGTACACGTGGTGCTCTCCTGGCCGAGAGAGTCCCCCCGTGGTAGACTTACACCCAGTCACCCACCCTGAGGTCACTGTCAAGACATAGCGGTGAATATGGCATGCGTGATAAGCGCACAGGTAGCACCCCGCACTGACACGCGGTTAGTCATTTCCGCTAGCGGGTACGCCCAAAGTACAACATGAAACAGCATAGGGCCTTTGTTGGTGCTAGAGCACCACGATCATTTATTTTGATGATAACAAAACACGTGTTATTTAACATTTGCACTTGGAGTCTTAGATTTCAGGCCAATTGTAAATGGATACGTGATTAGACAAAATTCGAGCTCGCATCTAGGACGGATTGGAGGAGCTTGATGGAGAAAAGAAGAGATTCGCGAGGAGCGATATATTGAAGAAGGAAGGAGATGAAGAATAGGATAGATTTCCTTCTCTTGTACTCGTTGTATTTTTCGTTTCTTTTGTTGCTCTTTATTTTTGTTACTTAGATTTATGTTAAAGAGCCTCAAAGTACCCTAACAGTAGTCCTACGAACACCGGCACAACCCTAGGATACTTAGGTTTTCTGTAGAGAACTTAGAAAACCAATATAGGGTTCAAACAGCATTTCTAGACGTCTAATTACAAAATCAGACGTCTGATAATGTGTTTTAAGACGTCTGACTGTTGATTCAAACGTCTGATAACATTTAGGCTGGACATAGTTAGTTCTGTCTGATGAAATCAGACGTCCAGACCATAGTCCAGACGTCTTATAAGACGTCTGATGGACTTGCCAGACGTCCAATTAGTGGACCGTTGGCTGCCTTAGCAAACACTGCAGAATATGACCATTAGAGTCTTATCAGACGTCCATATGCCTTTCCAGACGTCTGATAGTTGACCGTTTTGCCTCGGCTGACCCAAAATCTCTTCTTAGATATTTTCTAGCCGTTGCAACGTTTGGAAATCCATTCCCACAGAAAAAGTAGGTTTCCAGACATCCAGACATAGTGCCAGACGTCCTATATGTCGTCTGATAGACTTGCACAAGAACCCTGTTTAGATCTGATTCAAGTCAGGAAGAGACCCGCCCAAAATCAGACGTCTGACCTTATTTTCAGACGTCTTAAAGTGATCTTCCAGATGTCTGATGCCAGGATCAGACGTCTGTGAGAGTCCCTACTAGGAGGGGGTGACGTAATAATTGCGGAATATAAACAATATCAAAAACAAGCAATCACAAAATGTGCACAAAGATTTTTAGGTGGAAACCCAAACCGGGTAAAAACCACCACCTAACCCTCTCGAGTTAGGATTTTCCGATCAACCAAGTTGATCAAATCCACTAACCGAATCACTTTGAACGAGGGTGATTCAACCTCAGTACAACCACGCTACAAGTACGAGGGTAGCGTTCCTCAACCCCTTCTCTCCACGAGAAGGATTTTGTCCCACGAAGGAGACGGGAATTCGCAAAGCGAATACCCAACCAAATTACAAAGGTAAAATAAAACAAACCTATAGAGCCAACAAAGTAATAAACCTAAGCTTCTATAGGATTTAGGAAACTCCCCTTTGCAAGGAGTGCGTCGACGATGACGCGGGTGCGTGAGCCACGCGACGGCGCAACTTCGCTCTCGTAGACAACGGCGGGAGAGCGGGTGCGCAACGGCTGGATGCTCTCAAGATGTAGAACTTGAGCTTAGAGAGCAAGAGCTTCTTGGACACAAGAGTGTGAGAGTGTATAGCTAAGTGTGTCTTGTGTCTTTCTTAGTGTATATCTTGTGTGTTTTATGTTACAAAGGTTCCCCTCTATTTATAGAGGCCTTAGGAAGGCTTTGGAAGGCTTGGAAAAGCTTCCATAGCCGTTGGGTGCAAAGCCCAAGAGAATCAGGCCGAAATCAGGACAATGATTGCATTTGACAGGGTTATCAGACGTCTAACTCTGGCATCAGACGTCTGGAAGGCCACTTTAAGACGTCTGATTCCAAGGTCAGACGTCTGATTCTATGCGGGTTTCTCCCTGACTTGAATCAGATCTAAACAGGGTTTTTGTGCAAGTCCATCAGACGACATAGAGGACGTCTGGTACTAAGTCTGGACGTCTGGAAACCTACTTTTACCGTGGGAATTGATTTCCAAACGTTGCAACGGCTAGAAAATCTCTGAGAAGAGATTTTGGGTCAGCCGAGGCAAAACGGTCATTTATCAGACGTCTGTAAAGTCCTATGGACGTCTGATAAGGCTCTAACGGTCATAATCTTGAGTGTTTTCTAAGCCAGCCAACGGTCCACTAACTGGACGTCTGGCAAAGTCATCAGACGTCTCCTAAGACGTCTGGTATAAGGTCTGGACGTCCGAATTCATCAGACAGAACTAACTATGTCCAGCCTAACAGTTATCAGACGTCTGAAACAACAGTCAGACGTCTTAAAATCCTTTATCAGACGTCTGATTCGTGAATTAGACGTCTGGAAAGTCAGTTTTAACCCTATATTGGTTTTCTAAGTGTTTTACAGAAAACCTACGTATCCTAGGGTTGTGCAGGTGTTCCTAGGACTACTGTTAGGGTTCTTTGAGGCTCTTTAACATAATGTCTAAGGAAAATAAAGAGCAAGAAAATAGATACAAGAGATACATGAAAGGATAAAAAAAGAATCTATCCTATTCTTCTTGTCTTTCATCTCCAATCTTTTGCTCCACGCGAACCTCCTCTATTTTCCGTCAAGCTCCTCCAATCCGTCCTGGATGCGAGCTCGAGTTCCGTCTAAACACGTCTTCATTTGCAATTGACCTGAAATCTAGGACTCAAATTGCAAATGTTAAATAACACGTGTTTTGTTATCATCAAAACAAATGATCGTGGTGCTCTAGCACCAACAATCTCCCCCTTTTTGATGATGACAAAACCGTAAATAATAATGCATAAAAAATCCTCCCCCTTTTTGACATTATCAAAAAGGTTTAATTGATTTTAAATTTTCTATTACTCCCCCTTAAACATGCTCTTCTATTTATTTTTAACAAAGGTAATGTCCTCCCCCTTTTTATAACAACAAGATAGCTATTATTTTTCTCCCCCTTACTAAAGGAAATTTAGCTAACTTGTATCTCCCCCTTAAAAATTGACAATAAGCTCATCATTTTTAACTCCCCCTATCTAAATGCTTATAAAAAGGATAGGGTTAAGAATTTTACCTCACCTACCATGGCCAATAAAATGGCCCGAATGGTGGTGGTGGATGCCACATCGGATGGGGTTCCCATCCGTAGCTTGGAGGCCCGGGCATCGGCGCCGGTCTCCAATCTGGTGGTCGACGTGCGGCGGGTCCGTCGTTTGTTCGCCGTCTCGTCGGTCTTCTTGTTTTCCTCCTTGGTCTACTTATTGGTTCTCCCAACTTAAGTTGACCAGACTTGAGCTTGTAGGTCCAGTCCTTTATGTTGTAATTATCCCTGAACCCTACAAAACACGATTCTAATTCCTTTTTCGGTATCCAAGTGGGCTTGGATCCGGATTTGTTAGAGGGTCTCCTTGATGGAGATCCTTTCTCAACCTTAGGGCTATAAAAATTATCAACTTTGTTGATTAATTTGTTAGAATTTTCCCTAAGACATGCAATTTCTCTTTCTATAATTTGCATCTTAGTCTTTAAATCAAAAATTTCTAACTTTAGACTATTATTTTCCTCAATCAATTTATTATTTTCATTGATGAGGTCTTGATTTTCTAATAACAGGTTATTATCCTTAGGACTAGTCTCTATATCCTTGAGTTGTTTCTCTAACCTATCATTTTCATTTCTAAGAAAACTAAGGTTCTTTTTAATGCCTTTATTTTCTACCCTAAGTGATTTACTAATCTCAAAAAGTTCATTAAAAGCTTCTTGAAGATCGAGATTTACCTCGTTGTCTGAGTCGCTTTCGCTTTCGCTGTCGCTTCCTCTGGCCATGAAACCGAAGCAAGCGGTTTCTTCTTCTATGGTATTTTCTTCTTCTTCCTCCGAGCTAGAATCGTCCCAAGTGGCTTGGAACGCCTTCTTCTTAGATTTCTTCTCCTTTTCCTTCTTCTTCTCCTTTTTGAGAAGAGGGCATTCTGGTCGCAGATGCCCTTTCCCGTTGCAGTGGTAGCAACGTCTCGGGCTTTCTTTCTTTTCCTTTTTCTCTTTCTTTAATTCCCTACAAAACTTGGAAAAATTTTTAAGTAAAATTCTAAAGTCTTCGTCGTCGGAACTTACCTCGCTATCCGACGCGGCTTTGAAGGCGAGAGTCTTCTTTAGTTTAGGCTCCGGTGTATCCTTCTTCTTTTGCTTCAACTTAGTCTCGTAGGCCATCAGATTGCCTAAGAGATCTTCCATGTTGAGCTCCTCCATTTCGTTTGCCTCCTCGATGGCGGTAACTTTCTGTTCCCACTCCGGTCCAAGGGAACGAAGAAGCTTCCCTTGAAGCTCCCCCTTGATGAAAGTCTTCCCTAAAGCTTTCAAGTTATTTACTATGAGAGTGAACCTAGTGTTCATCTCACTTAAAGTTTCGTTAGATTTCATAGAAAAAGCCTCAAATTCTTGTGAAAGTAAATTGAGTTTAGAAGTTTTTACCTTAGAGGTACCTTCATGAGTTACCTCGAGTGTGTGCCAGATCTCGTATGCGGTGGCGCATTGCGAGATTCTATTGAACTCCTCTGAGCTGAGCGCGCAATACAATGCGTTCATTGTTTTTGCGTTGAGAGAGAGTTCCCGAATCTGCTGCTGCGAGTATCCTCCCGCGGGTTTTTCTGGGATGTCGAATGGTGTCTCGCATCTAGCCCAGACCGTGAAGTCGGTGGCTTGAAGCCACGTCTTCATCCGCAGCTTCCAGTAGGGGTAGTTGCTTCCGTCGAAGAACGGCGGACGGGTTGTGGACTGCCCCTCGGAGATTCTGACTGCGGCTATGCTTCCCTCCATGATCTAGATCCTCGCCGGTTTGTAACGCCGATTACGCGAGACCCGCTCTGATACCAATTGAGAGTCCCTACTAGGAGGGGGTGACGTAATAATTGCGGAATATAAACAATATCAAAAACAAGCAATCACAAAATGTGCACAAAGATTTTTAGGTGGAAACCCAAACCGGGTAAAAACCACCACCTAACCCTCTCGAGTTAGGATTTTCCGATCAACCAAGTTGATCAAATCCACTAACCGAATCACTTTGAACGAGGGTGATTCAACCTCAGTACAACCACGCTACAAGTACGAGGGTAGCGTTCCTCAACCCCTTCTCTCCACGAGAAGGATTTTGTCCCACGAAGGAGACGGGAATTCGCAAAGCGAATACCCAACCAAATTACAAAGGTAAAATAAAACAAACCTATAGAGCCAACAAAGTAATAAACCTAAGCTTCTATAGGATTTAGGAAACTCCCCTTTGCAAGGAGTGCGTCGACGATGACGCGGGTGCGTGAGCCACGCGACGGCGCAACTTCGCTCTCGTAGACAACGGCGGGAGAGCGGGTGCGCAACGGCTGGATGCTCTCAAGATGTAGAACTTGAGCTTAGAGAGCAAGAGCTTCTTGGACACAAGAGTGTGAGAGTGTATAGCTAAGTGTGTCTTGTGTCTTTCTTAGTGTATATCTTGTGTGTTTTATGTTACAAAGGTTCCCCTCTATTTATAGAGGCCTTAGGAAGGCTTTGGAAGGCTTGGAAAAGCTTCCATAGCCGTTGGGTGCAAAGCCCAAGAGAATCAGGCCGAAATCAGGACAATGATTGCATTTGACAGGGTTATCAGACGTCTAACTCTGGCATCAGACGTCTGGAAGGCCACTTTAAGACGTCTGATTCCAAGG
Organism: Thalassia testudinum; assembly: GCA_037157565.1. NCBI lineage: Eukaryota > Viridiplantae > Streptophyta > Magnoliopsida > Alismatales > Hydrocharitaceae > Thalassia > Thalassia testudinum. Next base: position 2,683,731 of record JAZHRO010000038.1, read on the forward strand.
TCAGACGTCTGATTCTATGCGGGTTTCTCCCTGACTTGAATCAGATCTAAACAGGGTTTTTGTGCAAGTCCATCAGACGACATAGAGGACGTCTGGTACTAAGTCTGGACGTCTGGAAACCTACTTTTACCGTGGGAATTGATTTCCAAACGTTGCAACGGCTAGAAAATCTCTGAGAAGAGATTTTGGGTCAGCCGAGGCAAAACGGTCATTTATCAGACGTCTGTAAAGTCCTATGGACGTCTGATAAGGCTCTAACGGTCATAATCTTGAGTGTTTTCTAAGCCAGCCAACGGTCCACTAACTGGACGTCTGGCAAAGTCATCAGACGTCTCCTAAGACGTCTGGTATAAGGTCTGGACGTCCGAATTCATCAGACAGAACTAACTATGTCCAGCCTAACAGTTATCAGACGTCTGAAACAACAGTCAGACGTCTTAAAATCCTTTATCAGACGTCTGATTCGTGAATTAGACGTCTGGAAAGTCAGTTTTAACCCTATATTGGTTTTCTAAGTGTTTTACAGAAAACCTACGTATCCTAGGGTTGTGCAGGTGTTCCTAGGACTACTGTTAGGGTTCTTTGAGGCTCTTTAACATAATGTCTAAGGAAAATAAAGAGCAAGAAAATAGATACAAGAGATACATGAAAGGATAAAAAAAGAATCTATCCTATTCTTCTTGTCTTTCATCTCCAATCTTTTGCTCCACGCGAACCTCCTCTATTTTCCGTCAAGCTCCTCCAATCCGTCCTGGATGCGAGCTCGAGTTCCGTCTAAACACGTCTTCATTTGCAATTGACCTGAAATCTAGGACTCAAATTGCAAATGTTAAATAACACGTGTTTTGTTATCATCAAAACAAATGATCGTGGTGCTCTAGCACCAACAGTCTGATGGCCCTGTCAATGAATGATTGTTCCTGATTTCAGGCTGATTCACTTAGGCTTTGCACCCAACGGCTATAGAAGCTTTTCTAAGCCTTCCAAAGCCTTCCTAAGGCCTCTATAAATAGAGGGGAGCCTTTGACACACTCACATACACCTAGATACACAAGACACACCTTGCAGTACACTTTCAAACCATTTTGTGTCTCTCTTGCTCTCCAAGCTCTAATTCTTCATCTTGAGAGCATCCAACTTTGCGCACCCGCTCTCCCGCCGCAGTTCACCAGAGCGACGTAGTGTCGTCGTGTTGTTCACGCATCCGCGTCGCTGACGCACTCCTTGCAAAGGGGAGTTTCCTAATTCCTATAGAAGCTAGGTTTAAAATTACTTTGTTGGCTCTATAGGATTTTTGTTTTATCTTTGTTATTTGGTTGGGTATTCGCTTTGTCCTTCGAGGGACAAAATCCTTCTCGTGAAGAGAAGGGGTTGAGGAACGCTACCCTCGCACTTGTAGCGTGGTTGTATTTGAGGTTGAATCACCCTCGTTTTAAGTGATTCGTTTAGTGGATTTTGATCAACTTGGTTGATCGGAAAATCCTAACTCGAGAGGGTTAGGTGGTGGTTTTCACCCGGTTTGGGTTTCCACCTAAAAATCTTTGTGCCTTTTGTGCGATTGTATTTTGTGAGATTGTTTATATTTATTTCCGCAATTATTACGTCACCCCCTCCTGGTAGGGAAACTACAGCCTTGCCCTCTCAGAACAGGGGTCTTGCTCCTCAAAACCAAACAGGGGTCTCGCCCCTCCACAGTCTGCGCACCCTCGTCTGACTACTCTGGCTTGCCCAAAGGGCCTAACAAAGTCGGTGTAGGGTGGTTAGCTGAACCCCGGGCCCTGTGGGGTGGCTAGCTCCATCCCTACACTAGTAGTACGCCTTAGTACCACATACGCGAGGGCCAACAATAGTCGGTGTAGAGTGGCCAATCCTAACCCCGGGTCTCAACCCAAGGGAGGTTAGCTCCACTCTACACTAAAAAGGGGCAGTTGCTCTCCTTGGTACCGCGTACACAAGGGCCAACATACTTCCCGTCTACATTCCAGATTTCCTTTCATCCACAGGAGTTCTACTCCTAATTCCCCATAGGTTTCATACTCATATTCATCTCGTTTATCCAGAACCAGATCTCATATTTCATAATTCGTTCCTCACCCATATACAGGCATTTCGTGTTCTCATAATTCAGTTCTCAATCATAAACATGCAACTTGTGGTTTCATAGTTCAATTTATCATTTATGTACAAGCAAGTCGTATTTTAACATGCATCTCAAGTAAACCAGAGTAATTCCATGCCATACTCATACATTTCTACCCTAGGGTTCATTTACATCCTAGGGTTTCAATCAAATTAATCTAGGCAGGCATATTCTTTATTCATATCTTGATAAATGCATTAAACCACTCTACCGGGTATCACGGGAGGAATGGGGGCTTGTGTCGTAGATCTCGTCATCTCCACAGGCCCCGAACACACCATTGGCTGGTAGCCTGTACCAACGACTAACTTACATTAGACGAGCTCAAAACAGTAGATACTCAACATGAAAACGTAGAGGAACTCGAGTGGAAAACAATGATATTTCATCTGCGGAAATCTGATTCCGTTTGTCCTTAAATAGGTCAAAAACGCTATTACTGACCAAAATCAGACATCTGGGACTCTTCCCATACGTCTTAAAAGACATCAAAACTCACCTTACCCTTCCTGCGGCTGAGTTAGACGTCCAGACTCCCTCTACGGTCATCTGGGGACAGTTCCAGACGTCGGACAAGGACTCCGGCCGTCTGGAAACACCTCCTGACATCTGGCAACGTGATCAGACGTCCAAAAGCACTTGGAAAAGCGCATCGAGCACCTTCCTAAAGCCTGCACCTATGTACAAAAATGCAAGCACGGTTTCAGCCCAACAACTCCTGCGCCGAGATCTTCTGCATGGCAGAAATCAGCGTAGGAATGCACATACCTCGCGCGATACGTGCTTTCAGACGTCGGCCTTAGCTCTAGACGTCCAGGTGCCTCGCCAGTCGTCTGTACTTCACTCTAGACGTCTGATACTGGAAAGCTTCCAGTATCAAAACCTCCTCGCAGCTCGCTCCACTCGCACCTCCGCCCGCAGCAGCAGCTCCAGCCATTGCAGGAGCTTGAGAAGCTCCTCGTTGACGTCCTCCTCTCCCTTACAAGCTCCTCCTTGAGCTCCACCAAGCTCCCGCGGTTGTCTTCCTCCTCCCCTGCTCTCACTCACTTACACTCTCTCGCTCTCGCTCTTCCCCGTTCTCCCTCACCGACCGCAACAGCAGGGATGGGAAGGTGACTGTCGTAGGAGAAGGTGGAGGTGGCAGTGGCTGGGGTGTGATGAGGAGAGGAGAGGAGAAGGGAGGGGGTATATATAGGAGAGGGGTTAGGGTTCGGGTGCTGGGCAAAGGAGAGAGAGAGGGTCTCTGCATGCTGCCCGCATGTAGAGCGCAAAGTGCAATACGAAAAATCACACTTTCAGACGTCTGGGAACATGTCCAGAAGTCTGGATAGATGTCTGACTGAAACTCTAGACGTCTTATCTGGCTAAAAAGTAACGAGTCATTACAGAGAGGGAGAGAGTGTGAGCGAGGAAGAGGGAGGGCGTGGAAGGGAGAAGAGAGGCTTGGGGGAGCTTGAGAGTGCACGGTAGGAGGAGCGTGAGCAAGAGAGCTTGCGCGCGAGGAGCGCCCTTGCTGCAGGTGCAGCAGTGAGCGCCCAGAGTTGCGAGGGGTGGTCAGAGGAGCTGCAGGAGCTTAGAGGAGCTCATGCGGGAAGAGACGATGACGTGAACGAGGAGGAGCACGTGGAGAAGAGTTCCCGACCTCCTGCAGCCATTAGAGCAGCTGCTGTGCTGTGAGCAAAGCTCGCAAGAAGAGGAGCGTCCACGAGGAGTTTCTACGTATTGGGTTTTTCCAGTATTAGATGTCTAGAGCATTTGCCAGACGTATGGAGCAGCAACAGACGTCCAGAGTTGAAGTCGGACGTCTAAAAACTCGCAGACTGCTGAGGTTAGCATCCTGAATGCTCATGCATGCGCGTACGTGAAGTACGTGGCGTGCTGATAACACTGCACAAGGGGGTGATAATTATGTTGAATATGGCCCATCTTAAGAATAAAAGGCACAACATAAGTAGAATGGGAGCATTGCATGCATCATGTACCAAGATTGCTTATAAAACTGTATTAATGGCCATTTGTGTAAGCATTCGTCAAAGCAGGCCTCAGATGAGCAATTGGACCGTACAGATGGATTCAGAACGACGAACAGAGTCCAACGGACACAAGATCGGCCAAATCCGACATCCGGAGCTCCTACAATGGGCCCAAGAAGTTCTGACCGTTGATCTGGAGATCAACGGCCCATATTGTGCCACGTCAACCCCAGCTCCACCGCACGATGCACCTTCATCAGTCGAGATCAGATCTCGGCAGTCAATCTTCGATCGAACGGCCGAAACTCTCGTGCCCGCCCACAATCGCCGCGACAAAGCGCGGGAGTGGCACAACGGTTAGCGCGCACGCCCGCACGCACGCGACGCGGGTCCGAGCTGCGCGGAGTCAAAATCGAAGACGGAGGACGCGAGCGATGAAATTGGGCCGCTTGATCAGCAGCGGGCGGCCGAGATCTCGCCACGCGGCGCAACTGCAGCTCACAGGCGCCCACACGCGTGCGCACGCCGGGCGATGACGCCCGCGCACACGCGCGCCTGAGGCGCGATCCCAGCGCAGCCGAGGAGGGTTCTCAGATCGGACGGCTCTCGTTCAGCAGTCGCGGATCGCACGAGGAGAAGAAACAAGGAGGGTGGCTGACCAACGGCTGGAGGGCTTCACCGATGCTTTTGGGAGTGGTTTTAGCGACGCTCTGGATATCGCTAAAGCCCCTTCTTTTTTTAAGAAGCCCTTAACCCTATTTAAACCCCCTCTAACCACTCATTCAAGGCATTCACTCCCCTTACAACTACTCCACCCCTCTCTTAGCTAGCTTTAGGCCCTCTTGTAATCGCCGGAGACGACGAGCCACCAACAGAGCCTCCTCCACCACCGTGGCTACCTCGTCGCTCTCCACTCTCTTTCTCTCTCAAGCTTTCCATTACTTTTGTTTGAAGCATGCATTTAATGTTGTAAGCTATGAACTACAAGTGCATGATTAATAAAGTTATTTTCCGTTCAATTGTCACTTTAATTTCTGTTCAAGTTGCATGATCAAACAAGGAAATTTCTAACCCTAAACCCTCTCTCTTTATCTCTCTCTCGCTTTTCAAAATCGCATCTTTCGCAAGCAAAACTCCGCACTTTCCGTGACAACAAATGATAAGCAAAAATCCGATTTTCACGCCTCCCTGAGACCGACACTCGGACTCACCTCCGTTTATTTATTTTAATCAACGTTGCAAGTGCGACTATAACGACACTTCTTAACACGCACGCACAACGACACGTCAGTTTTTGACGCCGTTGCCGGGGAGGCAACGGATTTGTTTTGTCACCTCCATTCCACATTCATTCTCACATCGTCTAATGCCCTATTTTCCTTTTTACTTGATGGTTGCAGGAATTCGGCGTGTGGATGGCAAAGCGATGCATCCCATGACGGTAGCAAGGGAGTAGGTGCTACGATGACCGATAGTGAGTAATTTTTCTCTCATGATTGTTTGATTGTGTGAAAAAACTAAAAAAAAAAATTGTAAAACCTGAAAAAAAATTGGCATGGTGTATGATTGCTTGACCTACATCCTTAACACATCACCCCACAAAAAAATGTACACTCTAACATTCTAAATAAATTCTTGGAGTGTTCTTGTCTTTTTCTTTAGTGGTGTTTGCGAAACCACCGTGAGTTGACCTGGGCCGCACCACTCAGCCCAAAAATCGACTCATCTAATAGAAGCTGCATGATCATTAGGATGAGTACATTAGGGTTTTAGAGCCTCTACATAATAAAAAGGAAATCTACTTTCACCAAGTTGTGTGCAGAACTTGACGTGCCCACTGAAACTTGTTTGAAAACATTAAGACACGCCAACCCTAAAAAGTACAAAAGTAAGGATGAAACACTAAAAGACACCACATCTTAACAAATCCTTGCTTGAAAATCATGTTTTGCTAGAAGCACACACCTTGAAAGTGGAAAATTAAGAGGCACCACCCCAATCAACGCCTCATCACATAACCCTAAGCACAAGCACTATCCTAGCCCTTTAAAACTGAGTAGATGTGCCCTAGGCAGGACTGAGTTAAGTCTCAAAAGGTGAGGTTTTGTTCATTAGGCACTTGGCTTTCATTCCCTTGGTAGAATCTGGTGACTAGGCTGCGGGGCAGTGTTAAACGACCGCGGTTGTGGGGTCTATGGAACCGAAGGCGCGAGCCAAAGGAAGAACTTTCCCTGCAATCCCCTTGTAATCAACCTGACCAGATTAGCCTTGGGAAGGGGAGTCCAGTGCTTACGGACTTAATCACCCTTTTTGAAATTTCTAGGTCTCCTAAGGAATACACCATAAGGACTAGGCTTGTGTGCTTGATTGAAACACATTTCTCGCATCTGTCGCCCTCCGCATCCCCTCCTGTTCTTCTCTAGTGTATGCACGGGAGACGCTCACTGCATCCCGAGTTGTGTGTTTTGGGGAAGGAATCTAGGCGACGTAATTCTGTTGAAAACATGGCTGAACCTAGGGTAGATGAGGCTGAAGATCAACCCCCACCAAATGCTATGGCCATCATCCAAGCTCAAATCAATGCTAACCACCGGCTTCAGTAACAACAAATCCACACTATCATGCAAGCCATACAACGGTTACAGAACCCACAAGAACATCCACCACCACCTTTCCACGACATACCAAGGCAACCACCACTTGATTTACCGTCATTTCAGGATCAACCAAGGCTCCTCCGCGATTTCTATAATCCCTCTGCTATTAGAGTCGAGCCACACCCTAGGATTCCTGAGGGAGGAGATGATTTTGAGTTGAAACTGAATGCCTTAAGTTTGATCTAGAGCCACTTTCATGGAAGCTCAAATGAGGACCCCTTTCAGCACCTAGAGGATCTCGACTGCATAGCACGAACTGTGAAACCTAGGAACATTAGCCTTGACATTGTTCTAATCAAGATGTTTCCCTTCTCCTTAAGAGACAAGGCTTCTCATTGGCTTAGAACCCTAGGTAGACCCATCACCACCTGGGAAGAACTGAGGCATGCATTTTTAAAGAAATTCTTCCCCATAGGAAAGACCAATGCCCTCAGAAGAGCTATCACTACCTTTACACTCCAAGGCGGGGAACAATTTCATGAGGCGTGGGAAAGATTTAATGAACTTTTGAGGAAATGCCCACACCACGAAGTACCAAGATGGCAATTGGCCCAGATCTTCTACCAAGGTCTGGATAGCAACCTACGGAACTTCGTCGATGCCTCATGCGGGGGAAACTTCCTGAATAAAGACAAGGAGAGCGCGTTTGAGCTCTTTGAGTCTATGAGTGAGAATTCGCTCAACAATGCCTCCATGAACCAATTTAACAGGTCCAGTCAACCCCGTGACAGGATTTATGAGGTACAAGCAAATTCTGGAATGGTTGACATGGACATCATTGCCAAAAAGTTGGATCGAGTGGAATTGGTGGACAAAAAGATTGATGAGCTATTGAACCAAACCAGGAACCCCTTGCAGACTTTCTCCCTAGCAAAGGGAGCACATAATGTTGACCTGGTCCAGCCCTTCACCCAACTGAACCTGGAACAACCCCTGACCACGTTTCAGGGAGGGACCTTTGCTCCCTCGACCCTTGATTACTCCCTTCCCTCGTCATCAACATCGGCTATCCTAGAAGATGTGCAAGCTGTCCAAGGTTATGCGAAACCTGACCCTTTCTCCAACACTTACAACACTGGCTGGTGTGACCACCCCAACTTTGGTTGGACAAACCAGAGACCACCGCAATTCCAAAATCAGCCTAGGCCAAACCAGCAGCCACACTTTCCCCCTATCAGCAAGGACCACCAGTTAAACCCCAATATAATCAGAATAGGGTAGCCCCTCCCCCACAAAACCAAATGGATACCCTAATAAAGATGATGGCTGACATGAACCAGAAACATCAGGAGGAAATGGCCTTGGTAAAGGGACAGTTAAGCCAACTCTTGGACTGTAAACAACAAGGATCCCCACCTTCCCAACCACAACCGAACTCGCGAAACATAATTAACAGAGGCCCCAATTCGCAAGGGTTCCAAAGCAACCCCAGGCAGGCTCACATGGTCTAGCCAGCCTTGCAAACACTCCTGGGTTTGGTGCTTCTTCGTCCGCGTCTTCTCAAGGATCAACCCATGGCCCCAATGCCTCTGCGAATGCGGTGACCTTGAGAAGCAGCACCAAAACCCAGGATCCCAAATGGCCGACTCTCCCCGAGACTTTACCCGCTGAAATACCCGACTCAGAAGAGGCACCAACCAAGGACCCAGACATGGAACCAATCCACATTCAAACACCCTACCATGAGGCCTTGGAATCAATCAAGAAAAAGAAGAATACTGTGGAAACTGAGGAGCTGTTGGAAATTTTTAAGCAAGTACAGATTATTATTCTGCTCCTTGAAGCCATCAAACACATCCCTGCTTACGCCAAGTTTCTAAAGGATGCCTGTACACCCAAGCGTAGGCCGAGACCTCAAGCACCTAGGAAGGTTGTACACTCTGAGCAAGCAAGTTCCGTAATATTAAGCAACCTTCCACTCAAGCGAACTGACCTAGGGGCGCCCTTGATTTCCTGCAATATCGGGGACATGACGTTTGATAGAGCGCTCCTGGACCTAGGTGCTTCTATCAATCTGATTCCAACAACCCTGTACCACCAATTTGGTTTTGGGGAGCTGACACCAACCCCTGTCACCATCCAGTTGGCTGATAGATCAGTGAAAACCCTGAAGGGGGTTGTCGAGGACGTGATTGTACGGGTCAAGGACTTCTATTCCCGATCGACTTTTTGGTGCTCAACATGGAAGTCCCTGAAAAATTACAGAACGCACCCACAATCTTAGGCAAACCTTTCTTAGCTACAGCTAAAGCAAACATTGATTGCGACATGGGATGTATGGAAATCACCTTCGGGGACAGGAAAATGCAATTGGATATCTTTCGAGCGACAAAGTCTTTTGATTGCGATTGCATTGAGGATCATGATCCCGTAGAAACTCTAACCGAGGAATGCCTCACCCTCAGTTCTGTATCAGACCACCAAACCTGTAGTGACTATTCTGACCCGTCACCATCATTACCCGTGGACTTCTGTAAGGCTGAGTACCATCACACAACACCATTTGAAGAGATCGATGTTGATCAACTCCCGCCCTTTCCCTTCCCATCGACTGTGGTTCCACCCGCACCTGAACTTAAACCATTCCCCGAGAATCTCAAGTACATCTTCTTGGGACCTGACCAGACCTTCCCAGTGATTATTAATTGTCATCTAACCAAGGATCAGGAACTCAGGTTGACTGCGACCCTTTCAGAACATCGGACCGCCATTGGTTGGACCATTTCAAATTTAAGAGGAATTAGCCCCACCTATTGCACCCACAAGATTTACCTGGAAGACAGGGCCCGTCCTTCTCGCCAGATGCAAAGACGTTTAAACCCAAACATGCGGGAGGTCATTAAAAAAGAAATTATCAACTGGCTTGTCGCTGATATCATCTACCCTATCTCCGATAGCCCCTGGGTGAGCCCCACTCAAGTGGTTCCAAAGAAAGCTGGGCTCACCGTTGTTACCAATGATCATGGCGAATCCATCCCCACCCGCACCACCACTGCATGGCGGGTGTGTATTGATTATAGGAAGCTTAATGAAGCCACTAAGAAGGACCACTTCCCCTTGCCATTCATTGACCAAATCCTTGAAAGATTGGCAAGGCAGAAGTATTTTTGCTTCTTGGATGGATATTCAGGATATAACCAAGTCGCAATTGCTCCGGAAGATCAGGAAAAGACCACATTCACTTGCCCGTATGGCACGTTTGCATTCCGTCGAATGTCGTTCGGGTTATGCAACGCACCTGCGACCTTCCAGCGTTGCATGCTAGCCATTTTTTCAGAAATGGTGGGTGAATACTTGGAGGTCTTTATGGATGATTTCTCTGTATTTGGGAATTCATTCGACCATTGTCTGAGCAACTTGGAAAAAATCTTGAAACGATGTATCGAGGTTAACTTGGTGTTAAGTTGGGAAAAGAGCCATTTTATGGTTCAAGAAGGAATTATCCTTGGTCACATCGTTTCGCATAGGGGCATCGAGGTAGATCGAGCTAAGGTTGATTTAATTTCCAAACTTCGTCCACCTAGTTCGGTCCGGCAGATTCGCTCCTTCCTAGGGCATGTTGTCTTCTACCGAAGGTTCATTAAAGACTTCTCCAAGCTTTCCAAACCCTTGACCGACCTTCTAGCCAACGACGCCATATTCCACATGTCTCCTGATTGCATCCAGGCTTATCACACCCTCCGGGACTTAGTCTCCACCGCACCTGTACTTCAACCCCCAGACTGGTCCCAGGACTTTGAGATTATGTGTGATGCATCAGATTTTGCCATAGGCGCTGTCCTGGGACAAAGGAAAGACAAGAAGCCTATGGTGATCTACTACGCGAGCAAAATGTTGGACGAGGCCCAACGTAATTATACTGTCACAGAGGAGTTGCTCGCTGTAGTCTTTGGACTCGAAAAATTCCGATCGTACTTGCTGGGATCCCACGTGACTATTTACATTGACTATTCAGCCATCCGGCACCTGTTGGTTAAAAAGGATGCAAATCCCAGGCTCATCAGATGGATCCTGCATTTGCAGGAATTTGACCTGGAAATCCGAGACAAGGTCGGATCGAAGAATGTGGTGACTGTCCACTTGTCTAGACTTCATCCAGACAACATTGGACCCTCCCTACCCCTATCTGATGCCTTCCATGATGAACACATCTTAGCTGTGCAAGACAAGAAAATGCCATGGTATGCTGACTACGTCAATTACCTAGTTGTAGGACAAACCCCTCACAGCTGATCCAAATAGCAACGGGACAGGTTCTTGGCTGAGGCCAAGCACTATTTCTGGGACGATCCCATGCTGTTTCGCCTCTGTGCTGATAAGATCATCAGGAGGTATATCCTCGAAGACGAAGTTCAGAGTGTGTTTTCCTTTTGTCATGACGAAGCGTGTGGCGGCCACTTCTCTGGAAAGAAAACAGCTGCAAAAGTTTTGCAGTCTGGATTTTACTAGCCGTCCCTATTTAAGGATGCACACATCTTTGCCAAGACTTGCTCACGTTGTCAAACACTGGGGACCACGACCAAGAAAGATATGATGCCCCTTCAGCCCATTTTGATTGTCGAAATCTTCGACGTTTGGGGTATCGATTTTATGGGCCCCTTTCCACCATCCAACGACTTCGAGTACATCCTAGTCTCGGTAGATTATGTTTCTAAATGGATTGAAGCCGTCGCCACCTGACGATGCGATCATAGGACTGTCATGGACATTGTTAAGAAGAACATTTTTCTAGGTTTGGAATACCCAAAGCCATAATCAGTGATGGTGAAAGCCATTTTATCCATTCCCAATTCTGTGCCCTACTTAGAAAATACGGGGTAAACCACCGCATTGCCACCCCGTATCATACACAAACAAATGGGCAGACTGAGGTCTCAAATAGACAAATCAAGAACATTTTACAGAAGACTATGAGACTTGACAGGAAAGATTGGTCCACACGACTTGATGATGCCATGTGGGCATACAGGACCGCTTCCAAGACCTCGATAGGCATGTCGCCTTATCGCCTGGTCTTTGGCAAAGCCTGCCATCTTCCTATCGAATTGGAACATCGGGCTTACTAGGCTGTCAAGCAGTGTAACATGGATCCCAAGTTAGCCGGAGCGCAGAGGACGCTCCAATTATCTGAGCTCGAAGAAATCCTTCGGGATGCCTTTGACAATAGTCGACTGTATAAGGAGAAAATGAAAGCTGTCCACTACGGACTCATTCATAGAAAAACCTTTGAGCCTAACCAGCAAGTTTGGTTGTTTGATGCACGCCTAAAACTCTTCCCAGGGAAACTCAGGTCCAAATGGATAGGACCATTTCGGGTGGTTAAGCCCTACTCTAATGGGGCGGTTGAAATCGCTGATCTAAACATTGGGCACACTTTTACAGTTAATGGTAAAAAATTGAAGCATTTCCTGGCCCAGGTACCCCCCAAGGAAAGTGTCACCCTCGTTGAGGGCTGACATCGAGCATCGCCCAGCTGGAGGCGTTAAACTCAGTGCTTCCTGGGAGGCAACCCAGAGGATTCAAACTGATCTGGTAGTTTACGTCACTCTGGTACTATCTTTTTGAACCCTTTTGCATCCATGTATCTGCCAATGAGGACATTGTCCAACTTAAGCATGGGGGGTGGTAAATTGCATAATCCTGAGCTCAATTAGTCAGTCTGAATGAATAAATAAATTAAAAAAAATATTGAATTTAGGAAGAAAACTTAGGCATTAGAAACTTGTCAATAGTGAAAAATAATATAAAAAGAACTTAAACACTTAGACTTTTCAGGCCTTCAGGCTTAATCAGCCCTGGTGTCCGTTAAAATATGGATTTAGCAGCGAATCCTTGCAACCTTAAGCTATTCTAATCCACCTACTAAATAAGGTAATAAGTATATGACTTATCAACTCACCCTCTAACTCAGAAAAACTTTGAGTCTAAGCATCTGCACACATTTTTGCACAGACTCACTTTTCGGAGATTTTGACAGAAATTGGGTAGCTAATAAACTCTCTAGGGTGGTATGGCTGGCAAGTTGTCGTGGGTAACAGCCCATTGGCAGGTTGTCCAGAACCCAGCCACAGGCCATTTCTTCTTCATTGCCTCTAGGTATATTTGAGATCAGGGAAGCCACCTACGGAAAAAAAAGGGGAAGAAGAAAAGAAAATAAACCACACTTCACCGCACAAGTATGGCTGGCAAGTGATCGTGGGTAACAGCCCATTGGTCGGTTGTCCAGAGCCCAGCTCAATAATTGCACAACAAAAGACCAAAACACTTAAGGAAGAAGCGGGGAAGTAGTACAAGTCGGGGAGATATACACTGGAAAAATCCTTGTGTTAACCCCAATTAAAACAAACGTAAGGAGAAAGCTACCAATCGAACAAATACACCTTCAGGCAAATCTGTTTCCTTTTCCGATCACCTAGAGGCGTAGAAACTCGAAGTCTGTCTCAATTACCATTAAGTGAGTCTATCACAACATTCACACCAAGATGCTTAGCACTTAGGGTTTCGATCGAGTTTTGGGTGGGTTGGGTAGCCGTAAAAAGTTACCAACCCACACCAAATCCAGAAAAAGTTCTATATATATATATATATATATATATACACATTAAAGCAAGGATTCGGGCGATTCGTATTTTGGCAGACACCCGGGCGCTGCGTAGTCTTTGTAGATTAAGATCTTCGTATATTTCCTTTTATTGACAAATAACGAAGTGTCTAAGCAATTACTTCTTAAATTCTGAAAGGAAATAAAGGCTAGAATAAACCTTACTAGGGACTAGCAAGGAGTAAGCATGGGGGTATGATAACACTGCCCAAGGGGGTGATAATTATGTTGAATATGGCCCATCTTAAGAATAAAAGGCACAACATAAGTAGAATGGGAGCATTGCATGCATCATGTACCAAGATTGCTTATAAAACTGTATTAATGGCCATTTGTGTAAGCATTTGTCAAAGCAGGCCTCAGATGAGCAATCGAACTGCACGGATGGATTCAGAACGACGAACGGAGTCCAACGGACTCAAGATCGGCCAAATCCGACATCTGAAGCTCCTACAATGGGCCCAAGAAGTTTTGACTGTTGATCTGGAGATCAACGACCCATATTGCGCCACGTCAGCCACAGCTCGTCTGCACAACACGCCTTCATTAGTCGAGATCAGATCTCGGCCGTCGATCTTTGATCGAACGGCCGAGACTCGCGTGCCTGCTCTCAGTCACCGCGACAAAGCGCGGGCGTGGTGCAACGGTTAGCGCGCATGCCCGCACACACGCGACGCGGGTTCAAGCCACGCGGAGTCAAAATCAAAGACGGAGGATGCACGCGATGAAATTGGGTCGCCCGATCAGCAGTGGGCGGCTGAGATCTCGCCACACGGCGCAACCGCAGCTTACGGGCGCCCACGCGCACGCGCAACCCTATTTAGAGACGCTCTGGATGTCACTAAAGCCCCTTCTTCTTTTAGGAAACCCTTAACCCTATTTAAACCTCCTCCAACCACTCATTCAAGGCATTCACTCCCCTTGCAACTACTCCACCCCTCTCTTAGCTAGCTTTAGGCCCTCTTGTAATCGCCGGAGACGACGAGCCGCCGACAGAGCCTCCTCCACCGCTGTGGTTGCCTCGTTGCTCTCCACTCTCTCTCTCTTAAGCTTTCCATTACTTTTGTTTGAAGCATGTATTTAATGTTGTAAGCTATGAATTACAAGTGCATGATTAATGAAGTTATTTTCCGTTCAATTGTCACTTTAATTTCTGTTCAAGTTGCATGATCAAACAAGGAACTTTCTAACCCTAAACCCTCTCTCTCTCTCTATCTCTCTCTCGCTTTTCAAAATTGCATCTTTCGCAAGCAAAACTCCACACTTTCCGTGACAACAAGTGATAAGCAAAAATCTGATTTTCACGCCTCCCTGAGACCAACACTCGAACTCACCTCCATTTACTTATTTTAACCGACGTTGCAAGTGCAATTATAACGACACTTCTTAACACACACGCACAACGACACGTCACGTGCGCTGTCGCGGTTTTGAACCTGCATACGTATGCGCAGGTATAGGCCTTGGAAAGGAGCTGGAGGTGTGAGGAGGAGCTCGGGAGAGGAGGCGCGATCTCCTACAACAGTGGGAGGTGCTACTGCGACCTCTGCGGGCGGAGGAGAAGGTGAGGAGAAAGCTCGCAAGAGGGTACTGCGAAACCATTTTCCGCAGTATCAGACGTCTAGAGGATCCTCGGGACGTCCGGAGCTGGCGCCGGACGTCTGACAACAAGCAGAGTGCCGAGGTATGTCCTGTGTACACGTCACATGCACGTACATCTTCTTGTTACGTGTCGCGTTTTTAGAATCGCGCGCATGCGCAGGTACAGGACATGGGAAAGGCACGTGGCGCACCCTTTGAGGTACTTTAGGATGTCTGGAGATGGTTCCAGATGTCCGATTGCACTCTTAGACGACCGGAGGGAGTGTCAGACCTTTGGGATCTCCCTTAGATGGTTGCGGAGGGGTTCAGATGTCTAAGGAAGCTGCAAGAAAGTAAGGTGAGATTCTGAGGTTGTTTAAGACGTCTGTGTCTAATCCCAGACGTCTAATTTCAGTCAGCATGCACGTTTTTGGCCCATTTAGGGACCAAACGGAGTTGATTTTATGCAAACGAAGTATCGTTAGTTTCCGTTAGAGTTTCTCTATGTATTAGTGTCACTCTTATACCATTTTGAACTCGTCTAATGTGGTTGGTCAATTATATAGGTCTCTAGCCAGTAGAGTATACGGGACCCGCGGAGACGACGGGATCTGCATTTCGAGCCCCCATTCTACCCGTGTATTCCGGAAGAGTGGTTCTCTCTTTAATCCCAGAATTAATAATTAAATTGCATGCTTTAGAAATATTTGATTGAACCCTTGGTTGTGAGATGAACCCTAGGGCTGAAAGGGATGAATACATGCTACTTTAGAAATATTCACTTGAATCCTAGGTTATGAAATGAACACTAGGGATGAAAGAGATAAATGTGCATGTATTAAATGATTAAATTGCTATGATGCTTACTGAAAGTAGTAAACCATGAGCTGGCTGTGCCACATTTAATGAACCATGACATGAATGAAAATATATGCAGTGTACTAAATAGTTGATTATAAGATTTTGAGCTTCTTGTTATGCATTTAATGAATTGGATGTGGAAATGAGAAAATCTATATACGAACCCTACGGGGAACTAGAAAGGAACTCACGTGTATGGAACAAATATCGTATGTAGGAAAGAAGTGAGCTGGTCTTCGAGTACATGGTACTGAGGAGAGCAACTGTCCCTTTTGCATGGAAAGTGAGCTGGCCCTCGTGTACGTAGTATCGAGGAGAGCTACCATCACTTTAGTGTAGGTGGAGCTAGTTGCCCTTGGGTTAAGACCCGGGGTTAGGAATGGCCCTCTACACCAACTCTGGTTACTTTAGTGTAGGGGGGAAGCTAGCCGCACCATGGGTCTCGGGGTTAGGAGTGGCCACCCTACATCAACTCTTGTTAGGCCCACTGGGCAAACAGGAATAGTCAGGCAAGGGTGCGCAGACTGTTGAGGAGCGAGACCCCTGTTCTGTTCTGTGCTATACATTTAGGCTTACCTGCTAGTGGAAATGACTGACCGTGTGCTAGTGCGGGGTAGCTACCCATGCACTTATCGTGCGTACCGTAGTCACTACTACGTCGCGACCGTGACCTCGGGGTGGTAGACCGGGTGTAGGACTACCACGGGGGCTCTCCCGGCCAAGAGAGTACCACGTGTACATCTTACATTATGGAATAAACTGCAATCAAGATCATTTTCTTAGGGAACATGAGGATTAAGAAATGTTGTAGATCTTATTAGAATAACCGAAACAGAAATACCTAGTTGAGATAAATGGAAATGAATGATTAGTTACTTGATTGTTTCTTAAAGTTAAATTGCATATAAATGGATTAACCACCACTCTACTCAGCGTTAGCTGACTACGGATTACATAACCATGTTCAAGTCAGGGAGTTGAGCAGCCAACGCTACCGGCTGCTGAGGGTGCTGGGCCTAGCCAAGCCCAACCATAGTCTGTTCATTTTTCTGTTCCAGAGCTTTTGTAGTAATGAGTACTTTAGTATGTATTAGCTATTTCTGTTCAGGTTATCTTTCTCTCTATTATAATTGTGATGGCTATGTATGTTGTAGTACTCTTCCACTTGTGGCATGTAATATTTTTGAGACTTCTCGTTCTGTTTTCCCTTACTGCTTATTATTTCTGCTTAGTTATATTGCCTGTGTGGTTGTAGTATATTTTCTACTTTTGGATTATTTCTCATTGGACAACTGGGTCTTGGGATTAATCAAGGCGAGTCGATCTCGGGTCCTGTAGGAATCTAAGATCGGTTCATAACATCGCAGGAGGTGATAACGAGAGTCAACGAATGTAATCACCACTACCCACATTCCTATTAATGGAATCGTGGGTTTCATGATTCGCAATGGCAATCCTTGGGATGGCATAGCTTCCTGCCTAGTCCTATGCCGAGTAGGATAGGCCATTCGACTAGCTTTCTAGGCAGTCAGTTTACGTTAACCGTCCACCAATCACTCAGGACCTCTCAGGCCCGACTGATTCCTAGGATAGGTGTGATCTGCCTAACTTACTTTGCCAGGTGGGAAATTAACATGCACCCGATTATCACTCGCTAAGGCCTCCCAGGTGGATTTAATCAATTACCTACTTAAGAGGATTTTTTCTGGGTTGGGTCTTGATCAGCCTTTATTGGGCTCCTTGCCTCAAAGAGTGTTTTTCCATGTTGGATCCGATTTAGGATTTCCCTTCCCTCTTTAAGGAGAGAACAAAGATTTTCTAGATCGCCGCCGAGGAGAAAAAACTCAAGAATTTGGTGATTTAGTTCCACCATGTGGGTGTACACGTAGAGAGGAGATCGAACACTCAATTATCCACTAGTGATTGTTTCTTATACAATTGAGGGAAAAAGTGTCCCTTTTTTTCTAACTACGTGATCCCCTTTTATAGGGAATTAGTGGTTGTAACTAAGGTTGGTTATTACTTTCTATTCAATGTAATAAACTTAAGAGTTGATTTGCCTTCTATTCCATTGCCTCACATCTTGTGTTGTTGGCTTGATCCCTACGCAACAGCCCTGATCCTCATGCTCTCACCTTAATCCTTGAACCATCGGTGCCCTCTTCGCTTGGTGCTGTTGGGGTTGGCATCGCAGCAACTTGAAAGGGTTTCGATCTCTTGGGCAGTCGAGTTGGGTGATTGTCCTTGGGCCCTCTGGGTAGACAGACCAATCGATCAGATTCGGGTGATCCACTTGTGGTGGGGGCTCCTTGCCTCGACCTACAAAGGGGCTCTATGTTGAAGCTGATTAGCTTTCTGAGCCTTCCTTAGGCTTTCTCGCTCTACTGATTTATTTCTAGTAAATATGACATTTATATGATTGGTTTGATTTCCTTTTCCCCATACTTTACAATTTTTTAAAAGTGTCGTACATAAATTTATTGGAAGGATCAAACATGCAAAAAAAAAAAAAACTAGCTTGGCCATTTTACTTTTGTCAGAGACCTGATTTCTTCTAATGGCTATTGGGATAGCTCACTGATTGAAGCGATCTTTGATTGGAAACAGTGGAGCACATAAAACAAACTATTTGCAAACCAAAGTCAAAAGATGAGATGATACGGCATCGTCACCCAAAAGGGGAGTTTGGCATCAAATCAGCTTATTTTTCTCTAGTGTCAAGTAGCCTAGAAGATGATGGGCTAAACTCTGGACAGTTGAAGTTGATGAGGAGACTTTTCACTGAAACTAACTTAGCCCCTATGAAATGACCCTTTCCAAGGATCGTTTAGAGTTTCTCCGGAAAGTTAGGGCCGTGAGCAAAAATTTTGACCCTTTGAGTTGAGTGTGTGGGCTTTACGGGAAGAAGAGAGGATGACGGGGAAGTTTCCACAATTTTTCCCTCTCTCTCCTCTCCCTCACCACAATCACCCACGCACACACTCACGCACACACACTCACCACCCCTCTCCTCCCCAAAACCCTAACCTCCCTCTACTTAAACCCCACCACCCTCTTCACCATCACACCCTCGCCACCGCCTCCACTTCCTTCCCTGGTCTGCCGACGAGCCACCAACGGCCTCCCCATCTTCGCTTGCAACCGCGTGCGGAGGAGGGGAACTCGCATGAGGAGGAGAAGGAGAGAGGGAGAGAGTGTGAGTGAGGAAGAGGGAGGGCATGGAAGGGGAAGAGAGAGCTCGGGGGAGGTCGAGAGTGCGTGGCTGGAGGAGCTCGAGCAGGAGAGCTTGCGTGAGAGGAGTGCCCTTACTGTAGGTGCAGCAGCAAGCGCTTGGATTTGCGAGGGGAGGAGCCGCGGGAGCTCGGAGGAACTCGTGCGGGAAGAGACGAGGACGCGCCCGAGGAGGAGTCCGTTGAGAAGAGTTCTCGACCTCCTGCAACCATTGGAGCAGCTGCTGCTACGTTGCGGGCGGAGCTCGCGAGAAGACAAGCGTCCGCGAGGAGTTTCTACATATTGGATTTTTCCAATATCAGATGTCTAGAGCATTTTCCAGATGTCTAGAGCAGCAGGAGACATCTAGAGCTGAAGCCAAATGTCTGAAAACTCACAGACTGCCGAGGTAAGCGTCTTGAACGCTCATGCATGCGCGTACATGAAGTACGTGGCATGCGCTGTTGTGGTTTTGAATCTGTGAACGTATGCGTAGGTACAGGCCTTGGAAAGGCACGCAAGCACGCTCTTTGAGGTGCTTTAGGACGTCTGGACGTCTCCACAGACATCTGATAGACCTATCGGACGTCCGGGTGCACCGACAGACGTCTAGAAAGACTCAGGATGGATGCAAAGGGGTTTCAGACGTCCGCCAGCAATGCAAAGAAGCAAGGTGAGGTTCTGAGATCGTTTAAGACATCTGGATATAGTCCCAAACATCTGATTTTAGACAGTATGCACGTTTTTGGCTCATTTAGGGTCCAAACGAAGTCGGATTTACGTAAACGAAATACCATTGTTTTCCACTCGAGTTTCTACGTGTGAGTGTCAATTATATACTGTTTTGAATTCATCTAATGTGACTTAGTCACTAGTATAGGTCTCCAGCCTATAGCGTGTTCGGGACCCGCGGAGACGACAAGACCTGTGATTCTTGCTCCCATTCCTCCCGTGTTTCCTGGTAGAGTGATTTATTTTAATATTAAGATTTAAATAAGTAAAATGCATGTTTAGAATAACTTGATTAAACCCTAGGATGTGAAATGAACCCTAGGGCAGAAACAAATGAATATTGCTTGAGCTACACTGTTTACTTTGAGATGCATGTTAAACCCTAATTGCTAGCAAGTGTATTAATTACTTGATGTGATGCTTTCTCAGTTATTAAAATACGAGCTGCCTGTTATAAAAATGAAACCCGGGATGTGAACAATGAGATCTGAATGTTGAGAAATGGAATGAAAGGAATTCAAACATGAACCCTACGGGAAATTAGGAGAGGAACTCTTGTATACGAAAAGAACCTTATAAGTAGATGAGAAGTGAGCTAGCCCTTGTGTACACAGTACGAAGGAGAGCAACTGTCCCTTTAGAGTAGAGGGGAGCTTGCCACCCCTTGGGTTGAGACTCGAGATGGGTTTGGCCACTCTACGTCGACTCCTGTTTAACCATCGCGTACGTGATACCGAGGTGAGCTACTGATGAGAGCCTCATCATGAGCCATAACTAGCTCATTTTGACCCAATAAAGAAGATAAAAGCTCCTACATAACCTAGAAGAAGGCTTAACTGAAGGAACAAGTGCTCTGAGAAGAAAACATGAAATAAAGGTTAAAACTGTAATTTTACCATTGCAGTACATAAACAGGATTTCTCAGAAGCAAAACATAGGTCAAATGGTCCAAATAAGATAAAAAGAGGGTTGAGTCAATCAGAAATGGGTTTATGTGCAATCTAAGAATTAAATGACACTTGGTAACCCTAAAACAGACCCGCTTAAATTAACAAGGTTCCGGTCAGGATAAAAATCGATTAAACCCTCTAAAAATCATGGAAAAACATCCTCTAGGGCTTAGAACACTTAATTTGGCCTTTGGAACCTAGTCTGACCTAGATTAAGGTCCTAGCTCCTCAATTAACCAAATTTAGGTTTTTACGTAAAATATCCAGTCAAACGAGGTCAAACCTGAAATCCAACTTTACCATTGGATTCCTTAGGTCCAAATTAGGTTTATACCAAAATTTGGACCTAAGGGGAGGTCATCTTGACCTACTTTGCAATTTAGTACACCTAAATCACAAATAGGTCCCTATCTTTTGAATATCCTCGCAAAGAGCCCCCCAAGTTCTTCGCCCCCTTTGCAATCCGGTCCTGCTGCCATTGTTAGGGCAGAACCGAGCTCCGGCGAGGTTCAGATAGGGATTGCTCTCTAATCCCTCAGAGATTCCCTCCCAGAAATGGAAGGGGGATTCTCTGAGGAATTCCCTTCCTTCTAAAGCCAATTACAATCGTTGGTGTGAACCCAATCTCTCATGCGAACGCACGAGAGATTTGGGTATCCACCTTACTTCCAACTCCGGCGAGCCGGCAGACCTAATTGCGCACTCTCCACGCGCTGACAGGAGCGGCCAGCACCTATAAAACACCCCCCAAATCCTGCCGCAGGGGGCAAGCTTGATTTTGACGGAGATCCCCTCCAAATTCCCTCTCTCCCATCTCCGACCAAACGACCCGCAAGCTCCGGCGACCTCCCCTCCTTCTCGTCGCTCTGCTGCCATACCAGCAGCAGAGTCCTCTCCGCCTCTTCCTCCCGCGTCGCGCTGTACCCCGCGCGCGTGCTCCTGACCTCATCTTCGTTGCCGCTTCCTCCCTCAGGGTCTTTCTTCCCCGACGACGGCAGTTACGAGCCGTCCTCTCCACCGCCTCCCTTCCTTCCAAACAACCCCAGATACATTCTCCATCCTCTCCTCTCTCTTTTCCCCCTACTATTTTACTTGATTACCCCTCGACAGTACCTAACCACCTCCATCGTTCTCGCCTCCGACCGCCCTCCGGCGAGCTGCCCACACCACTCCGCCCCTCCACACGGCTCGCCAACCCCCTCGTGAGCTTCGCCTCACCACCAGGAACCCATTCCACCCCATCACTGCCACTCCAGACCTCCACAGACACCCCTCGACCAACCCACCATCTCCGGCCACAGGTTGACCTAGGCACGCACGCCTAGGCCGACCTGCAACCTGCAGCATCGCCCACCGCCTTCGCCGTGCTACGGCGAAGGTTTCCAGCTATTCTGATTGGGCCAATAGGCTGTTCTGTTGGATGTCAGGTGTACGCTCCGGCCGCCATTAACAACCGAAGCAGCAGGGAGCTTGGAGCAGCTTCGGGCATCAGGCTTCCCAGGCTGCAGGTGCAGCAGACTCTCGCGAAGGTCGCGAAGCGAACGAGGCCAGCCAGTCGCACAGAGGAGCCATCAGCTTGGGCAATCGAGTGACGAAAGCTCTGTGGGCGCGCGTGAAGGCAAGACCGACCAGATAGTCCCACATCGTGGGATTGCAAAACTCAGGTATCATATAAATTGTTTTTGTGTTTTCTTCTTACTACCTCCGTAAGCACAGGGGTGAGGTCCCTCACTGCCCCCACACGCCTCGTCCGCGGCTTGACGTCGCGGATCTGGCGGATCCGACCCGACCTAAACCTACGCACTCCTCGCGCATCACCACTTACCGGTGCGCCTGGTCCCGGGTGCGAATCCGACCCGACTACCCGTGTGGCTCTGGGAGAGCGTGCTTGAGTGAACTGCTTGAGAAAAAGAGAGACGCTTGGGTAGAGGGACGGGGGTAGGTTTTTGCTACTGTGTGGTGTGTGCAGGAAGGAAGAAGCGACCGAGGCAGCGAACACTTAGCAGCTGAAGAACAGGAAGAGAAGAAAGAAGAGGCTGTGTAGCAGTGAAAGGAGAAGTCTTCACCGAGAAGAAGAAGAAGAAGAAGGAAGACAAGGCAGAAGAGAGAGAAGAACAAAGAAGAGGCCAAGTGAAGACTGCAAAGAGGTCAGAAGAAAAAGAAGAAGAAAGAAGAAAGGCAAGGCAGGAGAAGAAGGAAGATACAGAAGCAGAAAGGAGAAGAAGAGAGAAAGAGAGATCACATTTAAGACGTCTGATACAGAAATCAGACGTCCAATTCTACTTTTTTTTCACAAATCCTTTTTAAAATTCTCTCTTTGAATCAATTATATTTGCATTTAACAGTTGTATTCTTTGGTTTTACAAAGTACTGAGATTGCTCCCCGTGTTCGACCTCGGATACTCTAGTTGTTCGAGTAATAAAATTCTTTATATTTGTTTAAATGTTTTGTCGGTTATACTACAACGTAATATGCTTTAAATCCGCACAAAATCGTTGAGAACAGCTATTTAGTGTAGGGAGGGAGCTAGCCACCCCACGGAGCCCAGGGTTAAGACTAGACACCCTACACCAACTCTTGTTAGGCCCACTGGAAAAATCGGGATAGTCGGATGAGAGTATGCAGACTGTGGAGGGACGAGACCCCTGTTCTGTTCTGAGGGGCGAGACCCCTGTTCTATTCCGTGCTATACTTTTAAGCGTACCCGCTAGCGGAAATGACTGACCACGTGCCAGTGCGAGATAGCTACTCGTGCGCTTATCGCGTGTACCGTAGTCACCGCTACGTCGCAACCATGACCTCGGGGTGGTTGACTAGGTGTAGGACTACCATGGGGGACTCTCTCGGCCAGGAGAGCACCATGTGTACATCCTACATCACGGGAAAGAATACAATCAAGATCGTCCCCTTGAGGGACAGTTAAGATCAAGAAATGACCGGATTCTTAAGAGAATAAACAAATTAGACCTACTTAGTTGAGCTAAATGGAATTGATTAATTAATTAGTTACTTGTCTTATGTTAATTGCATTTAAATGGCTTAACCACAACTCTACTCAGCGTTAGCTAACTATGGATTTTATAACATTTTTCAGGTTAGGGAGTTGAGTAGTCAGCACCACCGGCTGCAGAAGGAGATGGGCCCAATTGAGCCCAAGCTTAGCTGTTGTTCCCTTTCTTTTGTTTTCGAGTTTCTGTTGTAGTAGTGAGTACCCTAGCATGTATTATTATTTCTATTACATTTTTGCTTTACTTTCCACTGTTGTAGTTGAGATGGCATGTAATATTGTGAGAGATTTCATTCTATTTCCTTTACTGTCTACTTGGTTATTTTCTTGCCTAGTTATATTGCATGCGTGGTTGTGTAATATTTTCTTTTTTTGGTTGTTTCTTGTTGGACGACTAGTCTTCGGATTAATCGAGGCAAGCCGATCTCGAGTCCTGTAGGGATCCAGGATCTGGTCGTAACACCCTAGGATGAAACTTTTCCTATAGTGCTTGTTGATGAATTGTCTACCATTATCGGATGTAATTTCCAATAGGACTGGGTGCGATTTGAGACATGTCCTTTTTGCCATTCTTTGGATGAAAATGCTACTCATCTATTCTTCTACTGCTCGTCACAAGAAGCCTGGTTTGTTGCAAATCTGAAAATCAACTGGAATGTTGGCTCTTAACTGAACCAAACTTTTGATCTCTGTCCTCATAAGGAACAGAATCTTGAAGGGTGCTTTAGAATTTTTTATATGTTGCATTCCTTATGGCTCTCAAGATGTGATATGATACATGGTAAAGTCAATTATCTTCTTATTCAGATATGTGAACGTGCTCAACGTATTTCATTTTTATTCTTTGTAAAGGGAGAATATCTCCCTTTCAAAGGTGGGGAGGCCCGAAGATCATTGACCTGATTTGAATTTGCAACCTTCCCATTCCTTTACTATTTAAACTGATGCAGTCATTAGAAAAGGTTTTTCTTTCATTGCAGCCATTAAGAAAGATAAATATCACGATTCTATTTTATCTGCTCAAGTGGCTAAGATTCAATCATATTTAGTGGAAGAAAATGAAATCCATGCCATCAGACTTGCTATCCAAATTACTTTAGATAACCCTAGCAAGAATTTCTTAATTAAAAGCGATGCTCTTAATCCTACAATCCCATTGACGTCCAAACAAATTATTAAAAATCATAAGAAAATACTTTCCAGATCTAATCCTATCTCCTTTATGCATGTCCTTGATGTTGCATTAGCTCACGCTCTTGCCAACTGACTTGAGAGACTTTGGTTGCAAGGGGACTTGGGTGTTGCCTGCCCTTCCAACTTGCAGATAGCTACTTTTTGTCTCAGTTCCAATGGAATGGCTTCTTTTTTTTCACAAAATAAAACGTGCAAAATATATATATATATATATATATATATATATATATATATATATATATATATATATATATATGCAAAAAGTCAAGGGGGGGGCCATGACCCCCGAAAGCGGCGTTTGCATCGGCCCCTGCCGCGGTCCTTGGAAAAACAAGGTCACACATATCGGGTGCCGGAAAGAAGTACAGGTCGAGCTGTCAAGGCTCGAGATTTGGCAGATTGCGTGCCGTGGTGACAAAAAGTAAAGGCCATCGGATCAATTCCCAAATATCAGAAAAGATATGTACCACAAAAAAAAAAAAAAAGTAATTTAGATGATCCAAGAACTGAAAAAATTTCTGGCCATGAAATTTCTCTCCCGTACAATAGCGGGAATGCATGGCGTTGCGACTTACGGATCATATCCTTAGATAACGACAATTTTATCAAATGCCGACAACCGATAAGCCGTTTTAACCTTTTTTTTTTTTTTGCCATTTTTAAAGTAGAAGATTAAACTTCGCGACCTTGTTAAGTGAAAGGTAACGTGTTTTACTCGAAGCGGCCTCTCAGTTAAGGTAATTAGACTTTGCAATACTTTCGAATGGCAAACAACTTGAGCTACGGTAACGATTAACGAGGAAAAATCCTCTCCATGTCCTCGTAAATTTTGCTCCTTCCACCTAACCCACACAGTTGCCGTGGTTGCCAACATCCGATAGAGATTCAAAGGAGTTAGGTGAGAGGAGTTCAAAGTCCATTTGTTAGAGGTCAATGACGAGAGTAAGTTTTCTCAACCCAACTTAATCCAGATAAATTGCATCACCTCTGATGACAAAGGGCATCGGTCGAACAAATTTCGTATTCTTAGACCAATTACATGAGTTAAGGGAGAAGCACGTAGATTAACTCTCGTACATAGACAAGGGATATCAAGACTTGTTCATAGGCGAGGAGTACCAAACGTTTGAACACAAAATAGACATCAATATCTTTTCATTTACTGAGGATATATAGACTTCTACTTATAGGTTAAAAGACATGGAATTCCACTTTCAGACTTTATACTGTCATACAAAATCTTTTTGATAATACACCATAGTTGTTGTTCATCTCTTCGCTTCAAATGTTTCATCCTTAACGACTCGTGATGTGCCTAACCTTTGTTGCAACCTGCAAATTAATATAGTTGTTCTTTCCATGCCACTAGTGGAATCCGAACTCGGAATGGCTTCGTACTCTAGGGTCAAAGGGAGGGATATAAAAAAAGGCTGAGTCAATTAAAACTCGATGGTTAGTGGGCCTTTGAATAGGTTAAAGTGAAAAGGCACGTACATAAATTAATTCAAAAGTTTACACGATAGTTTAAGCACCTCCTCCAGCACTAAATATCATATATGATATTTTGTTATGCATCGAATATCATCGATGCTATTTTACTTTTTTTTTTTTCAAGAGTACGAGAGAAAACGTGTAAGCTTTCGTGTGAATTAACAACGAAAAGGTTGTTATTAGCGAAACAAAAGTTAAAAAGGTTTGTGGCCAATCGTTGGCATCAAAATTTAGGCGGTAAATCCACTCCACAGATATAGAATTTACCCTTCTGTTTGCAGGTAAAAATCGCTCTCATACGGCTCATTTAAAACCACTTTGATTGCAGGAATCCGTCACGAGGGGAGGGGGGATATATACTAAGTTGAGAAATGGAATAATTAATGAGAAGGGAAGAGATGAATGAGGACCCCTTGGCATCGCCATATGCCACCGGAGTTAATTGCATCGATCTAAAACCCATCAATTCCTCTGTCTCAGACCGCAGACACCGACACCGTGGCGTCGAAAGTACTCCATCGGTTCCTCCCTCCTATACTTTTTATAGTCTAAATAAACTCCCTTCTTATTATATGTAGATCCCACTTGTACAGAAGACATAGTTATTTATGAGCATTCATTGATTTACAGTCAAATTCGGCGGAATTAATTGCAAGACTCTCCTTTCTTGGATAAAATTTAGCATTGATTGTGAGAAGGAAAATTACCTAGTCACCACTTATAAGTAATGTTAGGGAGGTAAATGTGTTAGGTTTGACAATATCTATACTTATATACATTTATAAACCTATACGCACATACCTATTTGTCCATCGAGGTGTGAAAATCTAAACCCAAAGTCACATTCGCTTACTCATCACATTCCCATTTGCTCATCGGGGATTCAATTATCAATGATGGACGACAAGATCTATCTTTATGTGTGAGTTATTTTTAACATAAAAGATAAATTATATTATAAGAGATTAAGGATTAGTTTATTTGAAGAATTAGAAAAATGATGTTAAGAAATATAAAATTAGTGTTGATTTGTAATTGTATTTACTTAAAAAGTGATGTTAATATCAGTTTGTGTTTGCTTGAATTAATTGTTAAGTTGTGATGTTAACCTTTATGATATTTATTTGATAGTGATGTTAAGCATATAAAACATAACAGATATCAGAAATACAAATGGTGTATAATTTTAACACGAATTTAACTAACAATTGACGTTAGATAAATCTGTGTTAGAGTGGATAAACTCATGTTAGTAAATTAAGAATTAAATAATCAGGTAAATGATGATTAACCTCCCATTTGAAAAATTAACCTCTTAAATAAACTAAATCTAAGAGTTTTCATGATATTAATTACGTAAATAAAGATAACTGCCAATTCACATCAAAATAATAAAGTATTAATTTTTCATCATAATATATATACTTGTAAAATAAATATGTAATATAATATATTTAAAAAATTATACAAATAAATAAGTCTGTAAGTGAATTTAGCATGAATCAGATTAATGAATGAACTCTCAAACCCACACACTTATAACCGCTTGGAATTTTACATTAAAATTCATACTCATCCAAAAATTAAATGAGTTAGGATTTATACTCTCCAATCAAGTCAGGCTGAGCTTGAATCGAGCCATGTTCGGGACAAGTGAACTTAAATTTGCGTCAGTAACTAACAACCATATCTCTATTGACTGTCGCATGCATGATTGCTTCTTATTCCCTTGTTGTTACTGATTGACTTCTGTGAATAACAGTGAAACCACTATTTGCGTGTATATATATATATATATATATATATATATATATATATTTGCCTAAATTGCAAGAGTATCCTTTTTAGACCCAAAAATACTTTAACCAATTTACCATTAGTTCCATTGAGCTAAATTATTTGTCTTAGAACATGCATCTTTATTTTTTTTTTTATCAGAAGAATAATTGTCTTTTGCTCTCTTCATTTTAATATCAACGATTGACTTCTAATATTCACGGATCAAAAGCTTTCTGAATGAACGTGAATCAATCATGTGAGCCATGGTCGAAGGCACGTTGGTTGGAAGTAACTCATCGATCTAAAATTAAAGTGTCACATTTTAGGCTTAATATATTTGGAGGATTAATCCCTTGAAAGAGGAGCTAATCTTCATTTACTTGACTATTTAATCACTTATTTGTTAATTCAGGTTTAATAACTTTAACACGGGTTCGTCTAATATCAGTTTTAACTGGTGTTAGTTAAATCGGTGTTAAAATTCTACACCACTTATACCTTTGATATCTCTCATATTTTATATACCTAACACAACTACCAAGTAAACATCATAAGGTTTAATATCACAACTTAACACCAATTCAAGTAAACACAAACCGGTATTAACACCACACTGTAAGTAAACACAATTACGGATTAACACCAGTTTTACATTTCTTAACACTACTTTTCTAACCCCTCAAGGAAACTATCCCTTAGAGTTAGTTTATTTGAGGGATAAAAAAATAATGTTAAGAAATATGAAATTGATGTTAATCTGCAATTGTGTTTATTTACGATATGATGTTAATATCAATTTATATTTACTTGAATTAGTGTTAAGTTGTGATGTTAACTTTTATGGTATTTAATTGTTAGTTGTGTTAAGTATATAAAATATGAGAAATGTCAGAAACATAAGTAACGTAGAATTTTAACACGGATTTCATTAATACCAGTTAAAACTGGTGTTAGACAAACTCACATTAAAGTTGTTAAACCCAAGTTAGCAAATAAGGAATTGAGTAGCCAAGTAAACAAGAGTTAATCTCTTAAAGAGGGGTTAACCCTCAAAATAAATTGGATCTTAGGATTCGTGTGAAGTGTATGGCTTAACCTTTTTTTTCCTTGACATCTCCAGCTTTCTCGCATTCAACCGAAAGCAGCAAAGTCAATCACCTCAACGAAATGCAGGATGTCCACGTGCTTTCTTCCAAAAATCAGATTTACGAGGAGATTAGTTTAAATGGCTTTTCCTTCGCTGAAAGAAAGATATTCATATGCCCATGTTATATTATTTTATCATCCACTTTGTAAGACAGACCGTATGGATTTGGAATAAAATGGATGAGAGGACATGGACTTCTCGGTATGGTTTGAAGGGAGGAGAGTGCTTGGAAATTGATATATGATCTTAGTTATTTGGGTTGTGTTTCGACATTTTGGAAATAAACCTATGTACTTTGTTACGGCTACAATTATTTGAACATTTATAATCCTATCTTGCAATCTGTTCATTTACCTATCTAAAAGTTAAATGAATTGAATTTTACCCATTTCAATCGGATCGAACTGAGACGAATTCAAATTGAATAAATCCAAATTTACACCCTTAAATTAGACCTCATAAGATCTTTACAATGCTACTGGGCACCATGGCATGCTAAGTTTCAAAATAGAGATGAAAATATTTTGAACCTTTTACTTGAATAAGGTGGATAAATATGACACCAACAAATTATTCCACACCTTTTGCAAAAGCCTACTTGAGAGTTCCACGCCATCAACCAAATGCACATAGAATTTTCTCAATCTCCCTAAACAAACCACAATTTTGTCTCAAAAAGTTATATATATATATAACGATCTATAAAGTTGAGTGATCCATCACTAACCATCCCAAACAAGCACCATCTTTATCACCATTTACAGGAAAAGGCGAAAATCAAAAAGTAAAAAAAAAAACCCGCAAATCCTAGAAATCATTTTCCTCCTTTACCCATGAAAGAAAAAAGAAATAAAAAAAATCAACAGAAAAAAAGCCTATAGCTTTTTACCCCCATCATCCAATTTCTCCGAATTTCCATTTCTAGCCTTCCACTCCACCGCTGGCGGCGGAAAGGTTCAGGTCAAGCCGGCGCCTCTTTGAGGCGGTGGGCACTGCCATCCCGCACCTCGGGCACCTTGGGTTCGAGCCCGGGACAAGGACGTACGAGAGGCAGCTTGGGCACCCGGCGGCGACCATCGCCCCTCCGCCGGGGCCCGCCGGCGGCTCCAACTCCTCCACCGACGATCCCGACTCGCCATCCCCGTCCTCGTCGTCGGGGCGGCGCTTCGCAGAGGCGGTCGTGGTGGAGGACGACGTGGGGGACGTGGAGGCGTTAGCGGGGTGCTTGAGGCGGTCGAGGGCCGACTTCACCTTGTCGAGGGTGCAAACGCTCTGGTAGTCCGCCGGTGGGAAGGGTGGCGGCAGCGGCGACGAGGAGGAGGAGGAGGAGGAGAGAGGGAAGAGCTTCAGCTCGAGGCTCGGCGGCGGGGGGAAGTTGAGGTCTTGGAGGCCGCCGTTTCGCCTCATGGATGCTGCTGCAGCGGCGGCAGGGCTCCCTTGGAAGAACACCTCGCCGGACTGTTGCATAGTAATAGAAAGCACTGGTCAGTGGTAAATTCGGTATTTCAAAATTAAGAGGTGGGATTTTGTTTATTAGAATATGTACATATGAACATGATATGAGATGTCTTTGGGAGGAAAGGGTAACATACACAATGAGACTGTGGCATGTAAATAACAACTCCCGACAGGGGTAAATTTGGTATTATAGACTGAAGAAACCAGTACGGAATCGTGCAGTAGAGTCTACGAGCTAATATATTACAATATAGAATGCGGCGAAGACGTGAAAATAGTAGCTCCGATCAAGGGTAATTTCGGTATGAAAATAGTTAGAAGTACCCCTGTGCATACGTATGATACGAGGGAATGGAATGTGCAGTAGATTGTATGCACATGGAGATTAGCTCATGAAAATAATAGCTCCGGTCAGTAGTAAATTAGGTAATAAAAAATTACACTGGTGTGTTTCTTACATATATTTCAACTCTGGGAGGTCTGGAGGGATGGAATGAGCAGTGAAGGGTATCAGAATTGTATATATTAAATAGAGAATGAGATGAGCGCATGAAAAAAATAGCTTCTGTCAGGGATAAATTCGGTATTAACGAGGTACGAGATTGGGGTATGTATGCATGTATTGTATATATAGGATATACGAAATGCACTTTGGGGACGCTCTAAGGAATGAAATGAGAAGAAGCGTATCAAAATATATGATGAAATAAAGAACATGGAAATCTTTGTAGATACTCTTGTGGAAGTCCCTCGATATATAAATATATCTCTAAAACCTAAACATATATATGTAATGCTGGGAATATTATCATTCGGTGACATATTTGATCAGAGATGTCGGAGCAGTCAGTGGAGTATGTAAGAATAAAATATGTATACGCGTTTGGGTATTTATTTACATATATATATTTTCTAACCATCAATCTAGACATACAGATTTGTACACATACAACGGGTTGTCCCACAAAGCGATCAGAATATACACAGACTGATCTTTCTTTGCCTTTTTTTTTTTTTTTTTTTTTTTTTTTGCGTTTCCCTCCTGAAATCTCTCTAAGATCTACAGAATAAAAGTTAAAGAAAACGAATGCTCTTCCAACGAAAATAAATATAAAATTTTAATGGGTAAAAAAGGCCGTTCGGAATCAAGATAAAGATCCAACCAAAGAAACGGCTGCCAAGATCGATCATTTACTCGAAAATTCACCAAATTTGCTCGAAAAATAAGGAGGAATAAGAGGAAGATACAAAAAAAAGATTGAAAATTTGATAGCCAACACAGAAGGCGTCAAGAGCAACGAACAAAAGTGGGAGAAATCAAAAGGAAACACACGAAAACTCCGCCGTAAAGGGAAAGGGAAACGTAAGACGAGAGCAGATATAGACAGGAGAGACAAAAGCGGGGGAGACTCACCACAAGATCGAGTCGCTTCTCCCACCCGGCGGGGGCCTTGAGGTCGGGATCCAATTCCTTGGCGGGCCCCAAGGGCGCGCCACCTCCGAGGAGGTCCCTTGTGACGAGATCTCTCTCGCCCTCCACCACCATGTCGCTCCCCTTCTTCTCCCCTTCTTTGCTGCTGCCGTACCTGTTGCTGCTACCCATCATCCGCACGAGGGTGCTCACATCCGCCGCCATCAGCATCGAAATCGACGACGACCCAATTCGAGTCTCTCGTCAAGGACCCCAAAGCTCGAATCTTGCGCGGGGAGGACGGGGAACGAAGGAAGGGGGGAAAGGGAGCTTTGCGTTGTGTGGGAACCGGGGGAAGTTGTGGAGAGAGAGAGAGAGAGTCGAAGGGTGGGAAATATAAGTAATAATGGAGATACGGTGCAATAAAGGAGGGTGTGTGTGTGTGTGTGTGTGTGTGTGTGTGTGTGTATTCAATTAAGGAATTAATTTAATGAAATGGGTGGAGGAGAGATTTTTGAATGAGCTTTTCTTTTTACTTGATTTTTCTGCTGCCTTTTTTTCTGGGGGGACGTAAATGAGAGTGGGGAGGTGCGGTCAATGCTATTGATTCTGGGGATGTGCATTGAAGGCTGATGAGTGCGTACAACTATTTTTTTTTATTAATTAATGCTGGATTTCGCCGCTCTTTTTTTTTCTTTTTTCTTTTTTTTCCAAAACTACTTCTTTAATGAAGAGTTGTGTGCTGCACTTTAGAGACGTCTTAGCTTTGTTCTTGTTTTTTATGAAAGGAAAATAATTAGATAAAAATTAATTGTCTTTCACCTAAAGGAAGGAATTCGGTATGTAAATTTTGTCTCCCCTTCACGAAAGAAAAGGGTAAAAAGAAAAGGAAGAAAATCAATGATCTTATACTTCTCGATAACTCATGCAACTGACAATCAATGCGAAAAAAAGAAACATTTGGTTCTGCATGGGTAGGAGCTTATGTCTAC
This sequence comes from Thalassia testudinum, assembly GCA_037157565.1. Lineage (NCBI taxonomy): Eukaryota > Viridiplantae > Streptophyta > Magnoliopsida > Alismatales > Hydrocharitaceae > Thalassia > Thalassia testudinum. The sequence continues at coordinate 2,716,916 of JAZHRO010000038.1, forward strand.
AATGCCCTTTGGTCATTGTTGTCATCTATTCCCTTAAGTTGATTGCCTTCCAAAGATGTGAAATTCAATCCGTGATGAGAATTTCCTTCCACCCTCTCCAGTCTCAAACACAAGAGCTAGCAATTACACTTGCAATAATGGTGGTGTATAAGAGATTTGAAATTCAACTAGACAATCTAGCTAGTATCAAATGACTCACCATCCTCTCAAAAAAAAAAAGGAATGGCGAGAGAAAAAGGAGTTCAAATAATATGCTCCTCAACTCAAGCATCCCATGCAAGAGACTCTATAATGCAAAAACAAGAAATGATTTTGGTTAGCCAAGAAATTGGGACCCCCTCACCCAACTCACATATACATGCATGCAATCACATGTGAGACAGCCAACCTTAATCTTTTCATAATGTCTTATTCATTAATAATGATTTTTCTGCATTCACATCCCTCCACTTTTATGCAATAACTCCTTTGAATGCCTTTTTTTTTTGTTTTGATAGTGATGGAGTAGCTAACCTTCTACCCAAAAGATCATGGCTTCGATATTCTTATCCTTCCTTTAGACAAGCTGCGATCTCATCTTGGAAGAGTGGATCTTGATCTTACCACTAGGTCAAAACAATCAATATCAATTATGCTAAGAACAAAAAAGATTGATCACCAAGTTTTTCCTCCATGAATGTGCATTTCAAAGAGGGATTGGCCTCTAAATCTAGTTGATCATTTGTGTGCTAACAAAACTTACTCTCTCAATCACTTGAGAAAGTAGAAATCAAAAGAACTAATGCTAATAATCTATCACATGGTGAAATCTTAATTTGCTTAGTCTCACGATCGTACTGATGATGTGGCAAATAATATTTCCTTAATTTTTTCACTTGGGATTAGTGACATTGTGAGCCTATAATACAGGATAGTTTGTTGACTTTGACTTTCTATTGAATTGAACTAATTAGAAACTTACATGTAAGACAAAGCTTTCCGATGTTAATGAGATTGAATTTATCTTTATACAAGAAAGAATCATCTATTGACATTGCCATGTGGTTATCATAGATGCAAAGCGATGATATGCAATATAGCATGATAACTTAGTGTAGGTTCCTTCTCCTTATAAATAGGTGCTCAAAAGAATACATTGGCCGTTAAAAAATATGACTTTTCTAGCCCTTAGATATTATCAGATGGCTTTTCTCCTACTACAACGAGGATACTTGGCATGTTGACTTAGAGCTGTGAATATAATCCTGACCAAGACAAGTTACATTGGGTTGCATATCTTAACATCTCAAGCTTGATTTCTCAAAAGTTGATCTATGATTTATGCATGGCATGGGAGGTTTGGATTTACATAATTTACCTTCTAAACCAAAATAAAAAGAAGTTTGATGATCTTATACTCAAGAGGGAGACCCTAGCATGCACAAGTGAGAAACAAAATGATTTTGGCTAGCCAAGAACCCATGACTTAATTCTACATTTGCCTACAATTAATTTGTGTCTAGTCCTAACCTCTTTATCATAATTGCAAAGCCTCCTGTTAGACACTCATGGCTTCTATTTTCATGACCTAAGAAATTAATGAGGGTAATTAATACAATAAATGCATGCAACACATAAGTAGCTATAGTTAGGATACATGTGTTCAGCATGATCTCTCTATGATCTAAGGTCCTCTGGCCATGTCATAGCCACAATACATTGTCGCTTTTCTTAAAAAGGAACATCTTTTATTATAACACGAAACTTTATGATTTTCTAGCATTCTATGGATCTAAACATGCACTTCATTTCCATTGGCCACTACTCCACTTTTATGCATGCATGAAAATAGTCACCATGATCTTTAATTATAGTTCATATTCTTCATATTTTACCATTAGGTTTTCATTAATTTAAATTTCTTGCTTTCTCCCTACATGAAGGAGATTGAGGCAATTTTTCTTTTTTTTTCTTTTTTAATCATTTTAGGGCTCATGACCTCAAGTCAAAAACAAAGTTTCCAATCTAAAAAAAAAGTCACATCCCGTTCATGTATGCTGGCTATTCCAAATTATAGCATCAATTATCTAATTCTCTTGTAAAGACACCATTTCAATCGTCATGCAACCAATTGCAAGGAGACAACATGGATAAATGCTTTTGCCTCTTACGTGCATGTGTAAGTCTTAAGTCTACAAACCTACATAAGCATAAGGTCTCCTAACCTAAGAGAGAGAGAGGTGAGGGAGAGGGCTAATACATATAAAAATGAACAAGCAAACACTGAAACATCTATGAATTGAAATGAGAAAATAACAAAGGGTAGGTGATGTAGTTTGAGAGGGAGGGTGTATCTTCCGTTTGACAAAATGATCTCTCTTGGGTCCCGCTACATTTTCATTACTTTGACTTCTTTTCTTTCTATATTATTAAATTAAACATATCATATCACTACTTTTCTTTTTTTTTTTTATAGAGAAAAAGGTAAAATTCATTACAACCTCCTGGAACATACAAGGATTCTGGACAGCACCAAATCCCAACCATAGCAAGTAAAGTACCAAACAATGAAGAAATGAACAAATAAATAACATGAAAGGAGTCCTGATGGTAAACCAGCAGTAGGAGAAAGTGCATAATAGGCCTGACAGCATAGAGCTCCTACTTAGAATCTGACAGAGGTTGCGAAGAAGAAATATTTGGCTTGAAAGATCAGCGGCAGAGTCCAATAAGTCCTAAGGAAGAAGCAAATTCAAGGCAAGATGAGGCATTGAGGAAATTCATGAATTTCATCCAGAGAAGAAATGAGTTCAGAGCATGCAACATCATCATTCGATTAGTAACCCTTAGCACCATTTCTTTGTTTGCAAAATCAATCTGGAAATCTTCAGTAGAAGATCCACAAGAGTAGTATCATAAATTCGAGCCAATAACTTAAGGAGAACAGGGGATGGAGTGGGCATTCCAAACCCCAGTGAGTCCCTTCATAATACAATAACGAGCGAGGTTATGTGCCAATTGTACTTCCTGTTTCCTGACATGTTGAATTGAGAAAAGAGGAAAGCGAAGCAGCAAGTCTTTGCAATTGTTAACCAAGTGAAGGGAACACCAAGAAGGTTGCGAGTGGCCAATGATTTGGCTTATCGGGGAGAGTGATCCAAAGATTAAGGCTAACTTAAAGCCTTGAAGAAAAGCAATGGTTTCTGCTTCATGATTGTCCAATATAGCCCGAGTAACTGACTGGGCTACAACAATTCTTGCATTAACATCAATAATGACTTCTGTTGCAACTGAATGTTGGGAGTGAACTGCAGCATCTACCATGATGGTAGGAGAAATCGCATTGTCAGTTGCAAGCCCACCTGGGTCAAACAGTACCATTGTTACATCCTCTACGTGCGTGTTATGGTGAGGTAGGAGGGAGGTCCTAATTGAGTTGGAATTTAAAGATGCATTAATAGAGTTTAGGAGCTCAATAGGATGGTTCCATACTTACCCCCACCATCAGCAGCCAACTTAATCAAGCTGAATAGTACCTAACCCTTCCTTTCTTCGTGGCATATGGCCTCTGGGCTGACTGATAATATCATACCACTGCTTATTCCCTTTTGTTTGGCACATGGAAGAAATTTCGAGCAAGGAAATAAGAGTCTAATAAAAGAACTCAAACTAATAAAACTACCCATGTCCCGAAAATGTGGTGCTGATCGCTAAATAGACATTATTATTGTACCCACGTGTTGGGTCAGAGAGAGGAAATATTCAGCAAAATTATGGTATTAAAGATGGTATGAATTATGTAGTGCAGAACGCATTCAAAGTTAAACGAAATTTCAGTTTATATAATATTGTTCGTTATACATGGATTAGGTGTGAGGATCTATATACATACATCTTAACAAATGTGTAATTTAGAATCACCCGGAAAATAAGATTTGGAATTAGCTTCCACAATTAACCTTTGCTCTAAGTGCTGGCTTGGCATCACAGCTATCCCAAGGAACATTCTCCAACCAAACAATAACATATAGTGGCCCATCTAGAGATCTCCATTCTAAGCTTCTGAAGGTCACGAGTGGTCCACCGTATTGACATGGCTTCTCCATGATTTACTAACACCGTCAACCTTATAGTTTGCACTAAAGAGTTTATGGCTTTGCCATAATCTTCATATCCAAGAGTAGGAGCAAAGTATACATCCATCATATGTGTGAAGTTTCATCAATTACAGTACTATCTAAAGAAAGCATTGCCACGGTGAAATATTTTGAAATATTCGAAATATCACCCATGAATATCGCAGGTGGAGATATTTCACATATCACTGGTTGCATCCTCAATGATCTTCAATGTTCAACAAAAAGATGTGTTCAAGTATCTTTTTTTTTTTTTACGACGAGGAACCCCCCAGCGAGTCGATCGGTAAATCCTAGGAAATTGTAATAGTCCCATACCACAACCTCCAAGTTAACTCATCGCATTTGACACCTCGAACGGATGCCGTGCCCCACTTCAGGATGTAGACGTTAATCTTTTGAACACTGGCTCAAACAATATTTTCGCCACATCTATGGAAGAAAACCAACCACCCACCCACAATATAACTCACTCCAGCTAAAATCAGCATTGATCCACGAAGGATATTAACAGTCAACTTCTAACGTACAGTTTCAAATTATGATTTACATAAAAATCATTGAAAATATCCATATTAGAAAAGTTTCAGGTGCTCACGTCTGCTTTGCATTGGACTTGTACTTGACAAACCGAACCATGATGTTCCTTCCATGTACATTCCTCCTTGAAAAATATATACTAACATAAGCATCAGCACGTAATGATTTCAGACTGAAAATTTTGATTTTTCTTCTTTTTAAAACCACTTCCAAGACTTAGACATTTAAATTGTTGAACAAAAAGTATCATTTCTAGATAATATCACGGTGATATGATGCCATTCTTCTTGAAAATATGATCATTCAAAATCGAGTGAAAAACAACAGATAAGTAGGTATATAAAGGGTGCAAAAAAAGAAGAGCAATCGAAACTTACCATCGAGCTTGTGTATGGCCTTTTATGCAAACCATCTCGAATCACCAATCTTGCATGGACAGGTAAGTAAGAAATAATCAACAGAAACACCATGAAAAAAATGACTCCTTAAAACAAATGGAAAAAGGATACATGTCTGGTGATATTTAAATGTCACGGATGATTTTGACTTTTTCTTCTTTTTGAAACGACTTTCAAACCTTAAAAACTTAAATTGCTGAACCAAAAATATCATTTTTAGATGCCATTTTTCTTGAGAGTATCGTAAATAAAAAACGAGTAAAAAATATCAAGTAAGTAGCAACAAAAATGATCTAAAAAGAAAAAAAATCGAAACCCACCATCGAGCCTATCCATGGCCTTCTATGCAATCAGTCCTGCATGCACAAGCAGGGAAAAGGTAATCAGTAGAAACACCATTAGGCTCTGTTTGCGTGGAGGAATTGTGCAGGAAGAATTGGAAAATAAGGACATAAGATTGTAACTCAATTTTGAGATTGTATGATTTTGGTACTTAATTTTTATAGTTAGTGATCCCAAGATTAAAATGATCAATCCCACGTTTGATATAGTTGGGTGTTGAGATTCTATCGGTGGAGTCTCAAAATCCACCGATGTATTATTAGAATCAACCGGTGGATTTGAAGACTTCATATGTGCATTCAAAAACTCCACCTGTGGATTATGAGAATCTACCGGTGGATTCTCATAATCCACTGCAGCAGCGAGGTGGGAGAGGGATTGTATGTGGAATTAGACTATCCCACACCCACTTATAGAATTAAATAATACCGAAATTGTGACCTCCAATCCAATATTATCCTATCTCAAGATAAATTCTCCCAAACGAAAGCTATAGGTGTCTCAATCCTACTAAACAAATGCTACCTAAAAGAAATGAAAAAAAAAAAAAAAAAGACATGTATTGAAACTAAACACACATGATACCACCACCATCAAAATCAAAGACACACAAAAAAGAACCAAAGGATTCAATCTTTTAACCAACAACCAATCCTCGTCGACGACGGGGGTGTTTGGAGAGGGTGAAGGTGTGGCCCTTGGCCTCCTCCTCCTCGTAGAGGTTGTCATTATTGTTAAGCTTCTCACGCTCCAAGATTGGGTCGGTTGACATGGTGATGACGACAAAGTTCTCCATTTTAGTGCTTGATGGAGTGTTGGGAAGGAGAAAGGGAATCGAATTTGAGGGCATCAAAAGAAGGGGAATCGGGAGGGGATGGAGAGAGATAGAGAGAGAGGTCTGATAAAGTGTGAGGGCATTATTCAGTGGCAGCGAAATCGTGAAATCAGCAAGAAGCACAATACCGTCACACAGGGAATAAAACTTTACCATGCGACAAAATAAAGGAACAATTTAGTGATCGGTTCCTACTCGACGACCCTCCATTACTATTTAGGATTGCACTTAGAGTTGTTAGCTTGCAATAATCTTCACATCCAGGAGTAGGAGCAAAGCATATATGCCTATCATATTTGGATAGTTTTATCAACTGCAGTATGATCCAAAGAAAGAATTGCTACAGTGAAATATTTTAAAATATCCGTGTGAATAATACTGAAAATATTCAAACATCACTAACGTTCAACCAGAGGACATGCTCATGCAAACTTGGCCACATCTACGGAAGGAAAACAACCACCCACAATAGAAATTGACCCAGCCCAAATCAGTATTAATTAATCCACAAAATATATTCACGGTCAACTCCTAATAATGTACAATTTTAAATTACGATTTTCATAAAAATTATTGAATAAATACATCTTAGAAAAGTTTCAGGTGTTCACATCAGTTCTACGGACCATGATATTTCTCCTATATGTATATTCCTCCTTGCATAACACATACCAACCAAAGCATCAACGTGCAGCGATTTCACACTAAAAATTTTGATTTCCCTTCTTTTCATAACTACTTTCATTGATGACATTCAAATATCATCGATTAAAGGAAATCGGATTTGAGGGCATCGGGAGAGAGAGAGAGAGAGAGAGAGAGAGAGAGATGGGGGAGACTCAAGGGTGGTAAAATCATGAAATTGGCGAGAAGCAGAGTACCTAAAATAGGAAACAAAATTTCACTACCCAACAAATTAGCAAAACAGTGGCTGTCATTAATTGATATGTTATGGTTTAATTTCAAGGGCTGATTATAAAAATTAAAAAACTATTTTGTAAAGATAAAACCTAAGTTAAAATTCATGCTGCGCGCTTTCAAGAAAAAATATGGTGCAAGTTTTGAAAGAGAGGAAAAAGTTGTCGGAAGGAGACTTGCTTTGAAAGGAATGAGAGGGGGTAAAGATTAACCATTATTTTGGGAGGTTTAGCTTTCTTTGCAGGTTAGGAAAGTAACATTAAAATATATAAAATTAATATTAATTTATAATTGTATTTACTTATAAAATGATGTTATTATCGATTTGTATTTATTTAAATTGATGTTAAATTATAGTGTTAATCTTTGTGATGTTTATTTGATAGTAATGTTAAGTAAATAAAATATGAAGAATATCAGATGTACGAGTAGTTTATAATTTTAATACGGATTTGATTGATACTAATTGAAACTAATATTAGATAAATCTATGTTAAAGTAGATAAATTCAAGTTAGTAAATTAAAGATTATGTAAATAAAAGTTAATTTTTCAAATAAATCAGACCTTACGAAAGGATCGATGGTGCGACTCCTAACAAATGACAAATGGTGAGCTTCACGATTAACCAAAATTTAACTTGTACCGTGGTTTTGGGACCCTTACCTCCTTCGCTATCGGTGATGTCCTTAACCCACATGTCTCTTTCACCACGCAGAACCCCCGTTCCCCCCCCCAAACCAACCAAGTCAATATCGAATTTTCCATCAATTATGAGCGCGGGGGTAGCGAAGTTTACCCATCCATCCTTTTATAACTAGCTAATTGCGTACAGATGCACAGCCATTTGTGCACTCCTTTACTTTTTCACGTTGGCCCTCACATCATTCCGTTATTTACGTTTGATATCGGAGCTAAAAAGTCTCCGATCATATGATTCGTATCCACTTGAAAAACAGCATCGTAGAAATAAGGTTATGGTCAAATCCCTTGTTTTCTAACAAATTATTGTTTCACTTATACAATTCCTTATGGGAAAACCATTGCTTGACTTCTTCCAATTGCATTTAATTTCCTTCCGGGTGGTAAACCCTGCAATAAAAAAAAAAAAAAAAAATCACGAGCTAAAAATTTTTCAGGAATGGTATTCCTTTTACTTGAAACAAAAGGAATACTTTCTTCAAAGTAAACGCCTTTGAAATTTAAAATCGCGCGTTTCCTGGTCACTTGTTTAGACATAAACAATTTCCACACACTTTAATTTGGCCGTGATTTGTTCAGGCTTTACTAACCGTACCCAACTTGTAAGCTATTTATGAATACGTTACCAAGGAAAGTTTGGAATTCCTTATGGATTAGCAAGGGACACTTTTATACGGAAAGATCCCAAACCTTGATCTTGATTTGACATGATACCTAAAATTTTTATAACAATCCATCGTTCTCAAACATTGTCAAGCACCTTGTTTAATTTGGTTTTCGTTCACGGTCTTATTCTTTTCTTTTTCTGGATTCCTCGAGAAAAGCCTAGAGATTATGGAGGGGGAAATTAGTTTTGTAAAGGTTATCTAGTTTGTAAGGGGGAGGTTTGTTGTAGTTAGTTTATGGAGCATAAGATAGAGATCATTAATAAGGCTTTTAAAAAGATTGGTAATGGTTGGTGAGGACTCCCCTCCTCGATAAGGAAGTATAGAGTTTGAATGTCATAGCAACATGGGGAAGGAAAACTTTGATGATTTGCAAGATGTCTAGAAATTGCTTCTATCATGTGGTTGACATTGTAATGAAGAGATGGATTGCGATTGCAGTGCATATCAAAAATCTAAGTGACACTAAAAGTCAAATTCCATGTTCTTAGCCAATGCCAAAAAAGTCTACACTCCCTATCTATGAATATGTGTTATTGTCAATACCTACATGTCATGCTCCTTACCTATGTGCAGGAGTTCATATACCCCTACATGGATTTAGTGCCTCCTGCTTTTTGTGAATGAAAAAGGTAATTAATTACTCAAAGGCCAACCGACCCAAAATTACACAACCTCCAGGAGGAGAAAAGAAAACCTACAAAGAATTGAGATTGTTAAGCCTAGGTTAATCATAGTTCGATGGCTAAGTGTGCCTCAAAATTTGGGAATAGTTGAATATGAGGTAATTTGCATATTTCTTCTTTGGAAACCTAGTGTTTATCTCATTTGCATACCGATGTAAGCAAGCCTATTACTCAAAAATATTTGAAATTTCTTATATTACAAAAATGCCATTACAAACTTCACTATATGTAAGTCATTTTAGAGTTAGTAAATTTTACACGATTGTCACTAAAATATGTTCCATCAAAAGGTAGCTTACCCGAAGGTTCTATTTCATATAAAGAAGCGTTAAGAAAAAGATAATAATATATGTACATCATTTTAGATACAGAATTTGATACCCACTCACATAAAATATGATATCGTTCGACCACACATGACACCATCCGGGTACACGATCCTTCTTTTTAATAAGGGAGGAGTTATATGTGTACACTTCAGTATACACGAAGTGTTTTCCTTAGGAAAAGAGTATATTTTCCCCTACATCATATCATAATTTTTTAAACTAATAGTGTCCCCATCAATCATATCGCCCTCTCTCTCTTTCTCCTCCCAACATCTATCCCTCCTCCCCCTTCTGCCAGTCACATCAACCATGAGGCCTTCGCTCTTGCTTCCCTCCATAGATGCCTTATCTCTTACCCTCTTCAAGTCGTCACTTTTAAGGTCACCAAATCTATCCTCCTCATCTACACTTCATGAGCCCCTCTACCTCCAACACCCACCTCTTATTCCCACTCAAGCACTCCAAACAACCATTATGCTTGTTCATCTTAGCAAGACATAAAGCACTCGACAATATGGTTTAACTACTCATCAAAATGGTCACTTACATTTAGGATACTACTTTCTTTGGTGGGCATGGGCAAAAAAGCTCTCCAATGTTAATGAGGTGGAAGATTGTGATAAAGAAGATGCTAGGGTTGAAGCGATCTCTTGCTCCTAGAACCCCTCCAACACCTCTAATCATTGACTATTCACCTACATGTACACTTTCCTTACATTTAGCCTCGCCACCAAGCCAAACATTGCCTTCACACACACATGAATTAAACATCCACAAACTCCTTTCTCACCATTGGCATTACACGCGAAAGGAGAAAGGGGAGATGGAATGGAGGATGGGGTTGGCTAGTGATATAAGGGTCATTATATTACTTGATATGATTAATAATGTTGATGAGGCAAGCCTTTACCTTGAAGAAATTAAGGATGTCGTAGGAGCTGAAATCATATAAATGGATATGGAGAGCAACAAGGTAAATGCAGATAGTATGCAACAAGGCTAGTAAGGACTTTTTATAAGGGGAACCAAAGAAAAGAATGGAAGAGGGTGATTAAATGGGTGTAAAGGTAGCTAATGCTTACATTGATCAAACAACAACCAAGAGTAGAGCGACAACAAAGAACTAGGAGGATGAAGAGGCAGGCGGGAAAGCTCTTCCCTAATTATTTCTACCAAGGATGCCACCTACTACCTAATGCTTGCATGGACCAAACGTCATTCCAAATAGCCCCTTGACACACATTACAAGTAGATTGGAAAGAGATAGGTAAGGCAATTAAGTAGACAATGAAATGATGGCAAAGAAAAGCAACTACTTTTGTAAAGCAAGGAAAAGGTAAGACAAGGAGAGTTTAGGTTTTCGCTTGGTAGCTAACAATAAATCTCTAGGTTGTAGGATTAAGACCATCCAATTATCCATAATCATATTCGTTACGACCCGATCCTAGCTCCCTACAGGATCCGAGATCAGCTCACCTCGACTAATCCCAAGACCCAGTCATCGAACGAAAAATAACCCAAAAGTAGAAACTATTCCACAACCACACATGCAATATGTAAAGACTCATTCTGTCTTGAGCCTTTTAAGACGTCTGGACTGTCGGTCAGACGTCTAGTCAGACGTCTGGACCCCTTCCCAGACGTCTGGAAATCGAAACTTTTGGTACGAGCTTCACGTCTGCGCGCGGGCTACGCGTAGACAGTACCCTCCTTTCTTTCTCCTTCCCTCTTCTCTCCTCCACCGAACCCTAACGCACCCCTTTATAAACCCCTCTTCTCCTCTCTCATTCTCCCCACTCCACAACCATCTTCTTCCCTTCCTCTCCACCACAGTGAGAGGAGCGAGCGCGAGAGAGAGCGTGAGAGCGACGACGAGGAGAGGCGGCATGAGAAGAGGAGGAGGAGCTTGAGCTCGCGAGCTCATGTGGGAGCTCGTCGGAGGGTACACTGCCGGAGTGGCGCATGCGGGAGGAGAGTTGGGGGAGTCATCCCCGACACTGCTGCAGCCGGAGCTGCAGGTGAGGAGGCGAGGCCGCGGCTGCGCGCGGTGAGGGTGAGCAGGAGGAGGTTCTGGTTCTAGGTTTTTCCCAGAATCAGATGTCTGGAGTGACGTCCAGACGACGGAGTGGACGTCTGGAGATGACTCCAGACGTCTGAAGACAGATCTTCGCGAAGGTACGTTTCCTTTTTTAGATACGGCCATGCAGGCTGCTCCGCAGCTACGTTTTGCGTGGTTTATTGTGGGAGATTTTGCTGTCGCGTGCAGGGATTGCTTCGGAAAGGCACGGGACATGCCTTCCCACACGTTTCAAACGTCTAGGCAGCTTACCAGATGGCTGGAAGCACTCCCAGACATCCGGAGAGGAGGTCGGACGTCTGGAGCTAGGTCCAGATGATCCAGAAGAGGTCCTGGACGTCTAAGGTCAACGCAGAGCCTGAGGTGCGTTTCTGGTCACTTTTAAGATGTCTGGACATTGTGCCAGACGTCTTATTTGAGTTAGTAACTCTATTTTTGACCCGTTTAGGTTCCGTTTGAGGTCCGTTTTACGCAAACAAGATATCGGTGTTTTCCTTGTGAGTTCCTCTACTTGTTAGAAGGCTTTCTATACTGTTCTGAATGTTCCATTGTGATTGTTCCTTGTTATAGGACTTTGTTCCGTTGCGGGTTTGGGGCTTGCTGAGGCACGTGAGCCTGCCGTTCGAGCCCCCAATACTCTTGGGTTGTCTGGTAGAGTGGCTTCCCCTAATTTCATTATAAACCTGAATGCATGTGTGGATTGAATGACTAGAACTTAGGATATGGCATGAATAGTAGGACAAGAAGTACTTAAACTGTCTGTATGCGTGTTTGAATTGCAGTCTTGAATGAGTAACTAGAAATGATAACAACTGGCTGTTAATGAACAAGAGCTGCCTGTGAAATATGAATTACCTGTGCTAGTTGAACAGTTACATGTGACCTTACCTGTTGTATACGTTAAATGATAGAATACGAGCTGCATGTGTATAACCTGAGAATGGAAATGTGAATGATAGAAATACGCGCTGCATGTGTATAACCTGAGAATGGAAATGTGAATGATGAAACCTGGTATGGATGGCATGAGAAATATGAGCATGAACCCTACGGGGAATTAGGAGTAGAGCTCCTGGAAAGAAATGGAATGGATCCGAAAATGTGAGTAGGGAAGTGTGCTAGCCTTTGAGTACGTGGTACCAAGGAGAGCGACTGTCCCCTGTTTAGTATAGAGCAGAGCTAGCTGCCCTTGGGTTGGGACCCAGGGTTAGGATTGGCCACTCTGCACCAACTTTTTGGCCCTCGCATACACTGTACCGGGGAGAGCTATTAGTGTAGGGAGAGAGCTAGCCACCCCAAGGGGCTCGGGGTTCAGCTAGCCACCCTACACCGACTTATTAAGTCCACTGGGCAAACTAGGGTAGTCAGACGAGGGTGCGCGGACTGTGGAGGGGTGAGACCACTGTTTGGTTCTTAGGGGCTAAACCCCTGTTACTGAGAGGGCTAGGCCATATACTATTCCGTGCTGTACTTTGGGTGCACCCATTAGCAGAAACGAATGACCGCATCCAATGCGGGGTAGCTATATGTGCGCTTATCGCACGTTCCGTAGTCACCATTACATCTGTCCGTGACCTTGGGGTGGTTGATTGGGTGTAGGATCACCACGGGAGACCCTCCCGGCCAGGAGAGCACCACATGTTCCTTCTACTCTTCGGAAAAGACTACAATCAAAATCGTTCCCACGAGGAACACTCGAGATCAAGAAAGAGATTTGAAAATATATAAACCAATGGGTGAAAAGGAATAACTTGTAAATTAAAGAATTGGAATAGCTAGTTTACCTGTTAGCTTTACTGCTTTAGTTAATTTGTTGCTACTCTACTCAGCGTTCGCTGACTGTGTTTACTTATAACCCTTTTCAAGTCCAGGTGTTGAGCAGCCCGAATCTCTAGCTGCAAAGGGTGCTAGGCCCATTAAAGCCCAGTAGCTGTAGTCTTCTATTGTAGTACTTTCTGTTGTTAGTGAGTTTCAGACTTTTGTACCTTTACATTTCTGTACCTTGTTCCATTTTACTATTGTGGTGGTGATATGTACTGTAGCATCTTTTACTTTCTTTACTATTGTACTCTTTTACTGTTAGTTGCTTAGCATAGTGAATGTGGCTTACTTTCCTGCTTTTTGGTTATTTCTTGTTGGATGACTGGGTCTTGGGATTAGTCGAGTTGAGCCTATCTCAGGTCCTGTAGGGATTCGGGAACCGGGTCGTAACAAGATGGTATCAGAGTAAGGTCGTCCCGAGGAATGAACCAACTAGCTTGAGAATAACCAATTCACGTGCATGTAACTAGAGTAACCACCACAACGTACCTTTTGACATCTGTTCTGAGGTTCTTTTGCTGAATGTCCGTTAGAGTTGACATCTTCTTGTTCTGTTTTTTGCGTCTCCTTGCAGGAGATGCCTCGACGTGGAGTCCTTGAGGCGGGCCACGGACGCGGCCGTGGACGAGGTCGGAGGGGCGGACATGCTGGGCCCGAGGTTTTAGTGGACCAGCCACTTCTTCCGGGCGTTCATGCCTAGGACCTCACCCAATTAATACAGGAAATAGTACGAGAGGAGCTCCATCTGCCTCCACGGGCGCCTCTCCCTGGGGACGTGGAGGGGGAGTCCTCTGTGGGATCGCGAGATCGTCACAACGCTGGACATGGGGGAGGGGGTGGTCCTCCACCGCCCCCATCACACTTTGACACTTCCGAGCATGAGCCCTCCCTGCCTGGAGGCGTGCCCGTTCCCCCACTACAGCGTTACTACGAGCTTTTCGGACAGTTCCGGAAGCTGAAGCCCCTTCCTTTAAGGGGGATGAGGACCCATCTGAAGCGGAGGACTGGTTAGCACAGATCGAGAAGGTGTTTGATACCCTTCGCCCCCTGCGGAGTGCCGCGTGGCCTTTGCCACGTACTAGCTGGAGAGTGCGGGACATAGGTGGTGGAGGGCAGTCGAGGACAGGAGAGGGTAGAGCCGACATGGGACCAGTTTGTGACCCTCTTCTGCAAGTAGTACTTCCCGCAAACGTGGCACGATCAGAGGAGGCGGGAGTTCCACACTCTCCACCAGGGGACGATGACTGTTAGTGCGTATCGTACGCGTTTTCTGGAGTTGTCACATTTTGCTGCGACAGCTGTGGCTATTGAGGAGGAGTGCCTATGCAGGTTCACTGAGGGCTCCGACCTGCCATTCGGGCGTACGTTAAACCCCTGAAGCTGCCCACCTTCTCGAGAGTAGTGGAGGCAGCTATGACGTATGAGGATACCAACCCGGCCGCACGAGACATTGATAGCGGACAGAAGAGGCCCTATCAGCCAGAGTACTCACAGGGCCGACGAGAGAGGAGGCATGCGGCGCCCGTAGGAGAGCCATCTCGTTTTGCGGTGCCGTCAATGGCCTTTGGGGGCCCCTGACAGGGGCCAGCTGCCAGCACTGGACCCCCACCCAACCGTCAGCAGGGACCTACCGAGGGCAGGAGTCAAGTTCCCCTCTACTGCCATTGTGGTTAGTCGGGCCACATCAGGAGGGACTGCCCGTCTAGGGCTGGAGCGCAACAGATGCTCCCCGCACCGAGCACTGGAGGCCAAGCAGGTGGCCATGGTTCCTAGGCACGTGGGGGAGGACAGTAGTCGCGAGTGGCTACCCGTCCGACGTAGAGTGTGGCTGCTTCTTCTACATCGAGAGATGAGGGGCATATCAACGCCCTGACACAGAGACGCTAGAGCATTAGGTTTAGTGGTGGCAGGTATGGTTACAGTTTCCGACAGATTAGTTTACATACTTTTTTATTCCGGTGCCACGCACTCGTTTGTTGCTGCGAGTTTTACTGTCAGTTTAGGACAAGACTATGTGTTATTAGAGGATCCTTTTGTGATCAGAGGTCCGGGTGGTCAGCTGTTTGTAGCTAGGGAGGTCTACACAGACTGTGAGGTCAGTGTTGGGGGACACAGCTTCCCCGCTGACCTAATTGTGATACCAATGGAGGATTTTGGCATGATTCTAGGGATGGATTGGCTGTCCACTTACCACGCTTTGGTGGACTATTTTAAGAGGAAGATCGTCTTCTCCATACTGGAGATGCCTTCTTTTGAATTTCACGGACAGCTGGTGGATGGAGGTTTCAGGTGCATTTCTGCACTTTAGGTGGAGAGACTTTTGGGCCAGGGGTGTGAGGGCTTTCTGGCTTGTGTAGTGGCAGAGTCCAGCCCCGTAGTAGACTTTCAGAGCATCCCAGTGGTCAGAGAGTACCCCGATGTATTTCCAGAGGAGTTGCTAGGACTTCCGCTTGAGCGTGAGATCGAGTTTGAGATCTCACTGGTACCGATGACCAGTCTCATTTCTACAGCACCTTACAGGATGGCACCACTTGAACTGCGAGAGCTCAAGTCCCAGTTGCAGGACCTATTGGAGAAGGGCTTTGTGAGGCCCAATGCGTCCCCGTGGAGAGCCCTGGTGTTATTTGTAAAGAAGAAGGATGGTATCCTACGCCTTTGTGTGGACTACAAACAGCTGAATAGGGTCACCATCAAGAATAGGTATCCGCTACTGAGGATTAACGATTTGTTTGATCAGTTGTGAGGTACCACGGTATTCTCCAAGATAGATTTGAGATCTGGCTACCACCAGTTCAGGATCAGGGAGACCGACGTCTCCAAGACAGCTTTCCGCACCCCGTACGGACACTACAAGTTTTTGGTCATGCCGTTTGGGCTAACCAACGCCCTAGCTGCCTTTATGGATTTGATGAACCGGGTGTTCAGACCATATTTGGATCAGTTTGTGGTGGTTTTTATTGATGATGTGCTCATTTACTCGCGGGATCAGGCGCTGTAACGACCCGATTCCCGAGTCCCTACGAGATAAGAGAACTTAACCGGCTCGACTAATCCCAAGACCTAGTCGTCCAACGAGGAAGTAACCAAAAGAGCAGTAAAATAAATCACATTCAGCATGAATATAACTAACAGTAAGAAAATACAGCAGTAAGGAAAGAAACCACTATAGCATATACTACCACAACAGTAGAAGAACATTCATAACATAATATGAACTGCAGGTAAGAAAAGTACAGCGGAAACAAGAACTACTCACTACAGTGGAACCAAAAAGAGGTACAAGAGAACAGTGGTAACTCTACTTGACCCTACTCGGCCCAGCGTCCTCTGCAGCCGCTGACCCTGGCTGCTCAACACCTGGTCCTGAAAGGTAACGAGTGTAACACGTCAGCAAAACGCTAAGTAGAGTGACAGCTAAACTAAAGGAACAGTAAAGTGTACTGTAGCTGTTTTAATTTTCTTTCTTCCTTTATTTACGTCTTTCTATTGTTTCAAAATTTATCTATTTCTCAGATCCTTCACTTGATCTCGAATGTTCCTCGTGGGAACGATCTTGATTGCAGTCTTTTCCGAACAGTAGAAGTAGCACGTGGTGCTCTCCTGGCCGGGAGAGTCCCCCGTGGTGATCCTTCTCTCAGTCAACCACCCCAAGGTCACGGACAGGCGTAACGGTGACTACGGCACGCGCGATAAACGCACAGGTAGCTAACCCGCACTGGCACGCGGTCAGTCGTTTCCCTTAACGGGTGCGCCCAAAGCACAGCACGGAACCAGTACAGGGCAGAGCCCTCTCAGTAACAGGGGTCCAACCCCTCCACAGTAACCAAACAGGGGCCTTGCCCCTCCACAGTCCGCGCACCTGATGAGAACCTCATCATAAGCCATAACTAGCTCATTTTGACCTAATACAGAGAATAAAAGCTCCTACATAACCTTAGAAAGGCTTGGCTCAGAGAGATTCTGAGTTTGCAAAGAAAACATAAACTGAGGGGTAAAAATGTAATTTCACCAATCCAATCTGAAAACAGGGTAACTCAGGGTCCAAACATAGGTCAAAACAACCTAATAAGAAGAAAAGTGGGATGAAATGACTCAACAAGGGCTACAGCAACTCCGAAGAATTAAATGACATTCTGTAACCCTAAAAACAAACCCACTTAAATACACGAGGTTCGAGGTAAAGTAAAAATAGAATAAACACTCTAAAATTCATAGAAAAATAATCTCTAGGGTTTAGAACCTTCAATTTGGCCTTAGGAACCCATTTTGACCTACATTGAGAACCATGCCCAATTAACAACTTAATTTGGGTTTTTACGTAAATTAACCAGTCAAACAAGGTTTAATCTAGAAATAAAATTCACCATTAGAATCCTTATGTCCTAATTAGTCATGTATAAAAACTTGAGCCTAAGAAGAAACCTTCTTGACCAAATTTAAACTTTGGTCCTCATACATTTACTTTCTGGCCCTCAACTTTTGAACCCTCACATTTTGACCCCTAACTCTCCTTCGTTCGTTGCATTTAGGTCCCTCCTGCAAAACCTAAGCAGCACCATGCTCCGGCGACCTTGCGCGAAGCATGGCGCCGCGCAGGGTAAGGGAGGGAGCCTGCCAAGTCAAATGGGGGTGCCCTGCGTCGTCAGCCGTCGCAGGAACACCCCCCTGATGGCTGCAACCACCCATACCGGCCGTACGAACGCACGGACGGTATGGGTATCCTTCCTCCGGCGAGGGAGACACGTCGTCTCCCTCCGCCCTCCTCTCCGGTTCTGCCCCTATAAATACCCCCGTCGCTCCGCCGTTCTTCCCAGCTCGGATCTGACGGAGATACCCCCTCACTTTCCTCTCTTCCCACTCCGACAGACGCCCCCTTGCTCCAGCGGCTTCTCCTCCTCCTCCTCTACGCTCTGCCGCAATACCAGCAGCAGAGACTTCTTCCTGATTCTCCTCCGCGTCGCGCAATACCGGCGCGCGCTACCTCTGCCCCGTCGTCGCCGCCGTCCTCCCCCACTGGGCATTTCTTCTCCAGCTCCGGTAGGTACGAGCCGGCAGCCTCTTCGTCCCCTTCGTCACTTTAGCTAGGTTAGAATTAGTCTTCTCTATCCCCTCTTTCTTTTCCTCCCTATTTTACAGTCAATTACACCCTCGACCGACCTAATCACCCTCAACTTCTCCACCTCCGACCACACTCCGGCGACCCGCTCCCATCGCTCCAGCATCCCACATGGCTCGTCGACCCGTGCATAACCTCCGCCTCCTCACCCTGATCCTCTTCCGCCCTTCCACTTCCCACCAAACGCCCTCTGCAGATCCACCGAACACACCCACTTCTCCGCCCGCAGTTTGACCTAGGGCGACCCTTTTTGCTCCACCACGCCCCCTGCAGACCCCCCGACCACCTTCGCCGTGACACGGCGAAGGTCCTCCGCATATCTGATTAGGCCGAGAGGCCGTGTTGTTGTAAACAGGGTCTGTGCTCGCCGCCGCCATTGACGAGTGAAGAAGCTCCGTCGACCTGCTGCTCCAGGCGCGCCACGCCCATATCAGGCTCCCAGGCTGCGTGGGGTGTCTTCGCGAAGTGCCAGGCTGCAGCTGAGGCGAAGTCCTCGCGCGAAGCCCTCGCATTGGCCCTCGACTACTCGCTGCCTTCTCCGCACGGGCGCTCACATTGGGGTGGGACATTTAGTCCCACCTCGGAAGATTGTGAGTGAGCGCCGTGAGATAAATTGGAAAAGTGACATAACCTATTCGCCTCAGTTCACGGGGTGAGGTCCCCTTCACCCGCCCGACTACCTGGCCTCGTTCGCGCTCACGCCCCACGGACTTGGCTCCGACCCGATTAGCCCGACCTGCACTCCTCGCCCACTACCGCACGCCGGTGGGCCTGGACCCTGGCGCGACCCGCGTACCCGATTACCCGGTTGCTCTGGGAGAGCCTTCCTAAGAGTGAATTCTAAGAGAGAGAGACGCGGGGGGGAGGGTAGAGTAGGTTTTTCCCTCTGACGTGTAAATCGTGAAGTGTGCAGGCACAGGTGAAGAAGGACTGCGGAAGAAAAAGAAGAAGAGAACACAAAGCAGAAGAAGAAGGAAGCTGGGGAAGACACTGTAGCTTCAGCATTTAAGTCGTCTGATTGGAAAATCAGACGACGTCCTGAAAGCAAAAGAAAAGAAGAAGAAGAGCACGAGAGGAAGATCTGAAGAATAGAAGAAGAAGAAGAGAAAACAAGGAAGAACAGAAGGCAGAAGAGAAGACCACGAGGAGATAGACAAAGAAGAAGAAATCAAGAGCCAAAGAGAAGAGAAGACAAAGAGGAAGAAAGAAAAGAAGAAGAAGCCAAATTTTCATCTCTCTCTCTCTCTCTCTATTTTTGTAATAAGAAATACTGTACTTCTAGAATACGACTTGCTCCCTGAGTTCGACCTCGAGAACTCTTTTATTTTCCGAGTAAAAAATATATCTGTAATGATGACAATAACTAGCTGTACTACAATGCTATAGTAAAACCTAGTTAACACACCACCATTACCTTGGCACCGTTGCCGGGGAGCAACGGCTATTCTAGAAGCTTTGAATTTCTTTTTAACAATTGCTAATCTTCTCTCTTGTGTGCAGGTAAAGGAAAATCAAGCAGCCGCACAATAACCACTCCGAGAACAGGTAATTTTTATTTCTTCTATCCTCACTTTAACCCTCAATTCTAAAGAGGTAGAAAAAGAAAAGAACAAGCAATATAGGTACAACCTGTCTTCCATACCTAGTAAACCATCAAAGCTGCATGTTTTCAAATTTCAACCCACCATTCCTGCACACACTATTAAGGTAATTAAGGGCTAACACCTTCTTTCCTGAGCCCTAATTACCCAACAAAGAGTTAACTGGACCAAGTAGAGCCAACTCAAGGATTGAAAAGCTAGGGTTTTTAGAGACACACCCCTTAATCAAGAATTGAGAAAATCCAAAAGAACTGTGACTAAGCTATTGATTGAAAATACCTATTCAGAGAAACCCTAAGCAATTGATTCTCTAAACACTTGAACCTTAAAATACAAGACCTAAAAACTCTCAAAGGAACAAGAGGTAAAGTTGACCCCTTGAGTCAACCAATCTTAAAATTAGGTCACTTTCTCACTCAAAATACCTAAGAGTTCAAGTGTAACTTTAAGCACCCTGATCTTAAATTAAAATTGGTAGACTTAAGAGGTCAAGATCCCCATTCTGGTCTACCTGGAATCTCAGTGACAAGAGAGGTCGGGTGGGGGAAACCTTGTAACCCGTGGGGACGCTCTACCGTGTAGGGGTCTTCGCGGGACTCACCCTCTCTGGCTGCACAGGTAATTCTCAGGTGAACGATCTTTTTGATCAAGGGGTCCATCTGCCCCGCACCTCTATAGTCACCCAACAATTTTTGGGTGTCTTGATTGGGTCCAGCACCTGCTTATCTCATCCAGTCCTTCAGTATTTTGCAGGAGGTCCTTGAAACCTCCTATAGAAATTCACTCTCCCCGAGGCTAAGCCTCGGCTCCCTTGTTTTTGCAGAAATCATTCACATAGCCCCTCTTTCCTCTGATTTTGAACAAAATCCCCTTCTTCCATCTTGATTCAAACTTCGATTCTATATCTTGATTCCACCACCTGATTCAAAGATGCAGCCACACCAATTAAGACTACCATTCAAAAAACCTGAATATCTGAGATCCATGAAAGATAAGATGATTGAGGATACCCTTGAATTCTATGAAATCAAATGTAAACCCTCAACACCAATAGAAAACATTCAGATTGATGTCCCAACAACCACAGCTTTCATCATAAACTGTGCCCAAATTCTATTGACAGAAGTTACAAAAGGATCAACCCGAGATATGCTCATGACAGGATACATTGAGATAGAAAAATTACACCAATCTGAATACCTTCAATGCTTGACAATTCCTGTACTTTGGGAACAACACCAAGATGCCCTTATAAAACGGGTAGAAATGATGAAATCAGTAGAACAAATTATCAACCAAAAATACCCGTATATACCAGAAACAGAGGATGAACCATCTTGGAACAGTAGTAAGGAACAATCCAGTTTCCCAGATCCCGGGACTAAGGCACAAAGTGGATGTGGAATCCCAACCCAGATAGAAGACAATGTCAAATTAGGTTTGGATATTGCAGGAGAACACAATGATGAGCCAAACTTAGACCATGAATTGCCAAGCCTAGAATTCCAAAACTCCTGCAATAATGAGATCAGAACTGAACCTTTTGAGGGTATAAATTCCGCCCCTTAGTTTGATAAGGTCGCCTTCGAAGGTTATTCGGACTTAGGTTCTAATAATTCTACCCACATCCTAAGCCTAGAACCTAGATCTGAAACTTATTGGGAAGATTATGAGGCCCCTTATGAGAAAGATCAAATTTTTACAGAATATGATTCCGGGCCTCTATTTGATGAATATCCCTCTCCAACATCCTCAGGAAATTTGATCGATTTTTCGAAAGTCATGCCAATTTATGATACAGAAACTGAGGAGTTGGATGAGCAAGGTTTTAATTGGGTCTATCCTACCAGCTTGGAGCTCGAGCCTAGACAGAATACCATTTCGAGCCCAGAATTGACATATAGACTAGACCCCAGTCAGGCTGCTGATTCCACATCTGATGATTTATGCTGCGGTGGAATTCATAATCATGAATCTCATTTTCGCAAACTCTCCGACAACTTCAGATCCGACTATAATTGCGGAGAGATTCTGCTTCCTGAACACACCAGGCCCATCTACGGCCTCAGTTCACATGACTCTGACTCCGACTCTGAGGTCCTGATTCCCGAGATCACTGATAACACGGAATCATTCCTTTTCGATCCTCAGGAACCAAAAATAGAAAATGCCAAGAGTGATTGCAACCCAGAATTCAAATCTTTTTTCAATTCAGATTTCTTTCATCCTACAGACACTCTTCAGGCATTTGATAGTTACCCAGAGGACTCTTTACAGAAAATCAACTGTCATTCCTTTCTAGAAGAGCCCTCATACACAGTTGCCACCTCGTCTGCACACACAGAACTAATCAAAACCTCTTCCCAACCCCGACCCGCAATTTCTATTCAGATTCACCTCTCACCGAGCCGATTGCATTTCCACATCGGGTTTGGAACACTGATCAGACTACATATCATGCTCCATCATTCTCTGATCACCCCTGTAGGGTTTCCGCGTCATTCATTGATTATTCTACGGGTCCCTACTCTGACCAGGCTGATTCGACTCAGCCAAACACTGCGTTTTCACTTCCACATCCATCTGAGCTTCATAGTATATGGTGGGTTCCACACCTTTTTATCCACATCTATCAACCCACCAGATTGATTGGGTTTGGGCTGCATCATCAGCCTGTTGATCTGAACAAGCACCTGGTTGGACCAACCAGGTTCTTAATCAAGGTGCTTGTATTACAAAACTCTGCCGATTTCACCATCCCCTCTCCATCTCATTTCCCGCTTGGCTGAAGGCATCAAATTTAGCGCTCAACGGGAGGCAGCATGTCATTCTCTTTAAAAACCTAAAACCTTTTCTAAAACCTTTGTGCACTTGAAATTCACACTTTAGGACAGCCGACTCCACCTCAGATGCTTGCATCTGAGATTACAAATCGTCCGCAACAGTCACCCCGACCCATTCACTCATCAAAACATCTGTCCTAATGTATGAACTAAGTTGAATAAAAACCCCCTAAGTTACAATGAGGACATTGCAAATCTTAGGCATGGGGGGGCATGAAAGTGCAAAACGTGTAAGAAAAGGTTTCAAACAAAAAATTCACATATGCCAAAAACACCACAAAAATTAAAAATTTTTCGAAAAAGAATAAGAGAATAAGAGGAGAAAGGAAATTTTGTGAAGGAGAAGGAAAAAAGAAATAAAAGGAAAAAAGGAGCACAAAATATGAGAAACAAGTGATAGTCATTAGTAAGGAACTAAGGAATTAACCTAAGTTCTAGACCTCATTCAAGAAAATAACTGAAAAGTGCATAATGAGATTAGTAAGAACGCAAACCTTAGGCATTCTTGAATAGACTCTTAGTACCCATTAAGATCTGGACACTCCTCAAGAGGTTGAGGAAAATGAAAAGCTAAAGTATTAAATCTAAGGCTTAGGGAGTATTTGGCCTCATTAACTAATTTTTGGTTTACGGGACTCAGTAACCTAAGCACCCTAACCTCACACACAGCCTGGTTCAGTAAGCGTAAAAATCAAAATCACGCAGAAGCGTCGCAAAATTCTGAAAAGTACACCTAGAATAGGAGCGGCCGATCAATACAAGTTGATTTGGACGAGTTCCCAGCGCGGAGAGGCGGGAAATCCCCTCGAAGATGCGTAACAAAATATCATCTCCTCGGTGCTTGTCTCTTAAGATATTCACATATCCTACTGGGGGCATGTAAGCACCCTGCTGGTTCAGATTCCATGAATGGCATTATCACGAAGTGCCAATTGCGAGGGTCTGAATTCAGCCACGGAACACCATGGATGGGATTATCTCGAAATCTCAATAGCTAGGGTTCCGGGGGTTGCCATGGGCAGTGCTATCTCGAAGCATCGATCGCCAGGAACCCTTGAGGATTGATGATGGGAGCAATGAATCTGATACAGACCGTGTTGAAAAGCCAATCCTAGGCTAGAACTAAAAAGAAAAAAGAGAGAGAACTCTCCAAACAGAAAAACTTTCTATCTCTCTCTTATAAAACGCACTGCGAACTGAACCAAGGCTAAAATCATTTCAAGCACGGGTGCTTTAACCACAAAGTCCAATAGACCTTAGGTTAGTTCTTGTGGGCCTTAAGAACCTTTGCTAAGGACTGAGGCTGAGGCTAGACAGATTTGGATCTTGATTGGTACTAGAGTACCTTTTAAGCCTATGGTCAGCATTCTAACCTAATCTAAGTTTAAATGAAAAAGCACTTATCTGAAGATATTAAGAACTTCATGGTCTAGAACAAGGGTTGAAACATTAAATTTTTGCTAAGGGACTAGCAAAAGTTAGGCATGGAGGTATGATGAGAACCTCATCATAAGTCATAACTAGCTCATTTTGACCTAATACAGAGAATAAAAGATCCAACATAACCTTAGAAAGGCTTGGCTCAGAGAGATTCTGAGTTTGCAAAGAAAACATAAACTGAGGGGTAAAAATGCAATTTCACCAATCCAATCTGAAAACAGAGTAACTCAGGGTCCAAACATAGGTCAAAACAACCTAATAAGAAGAAAAGTGGGATGAAATGACTCAACAAGGGCTACAGCAACTCCGAAGAATTAAATGACATCCTGTACCCTAAAAACAAACCCGCTTAAATACATGAGGTTCGAGGCAAAGTAAAAATAGAATAAACACTCTAAAATTCATAGAAAAATAATCTCTAGGGCTTATAACCTTCAATTTGGCCTTAGGAACCCATTTTGACCTATATTGAGAACCATGCCCAATTAACAACTTAATTTGGGTTTTTGCGTAAATTTATCGATCAAACAAGGTTTAATCTAGAAATAAAATTCACCATCAGAATCCTTAGGTCCTAATTAGTCATGTATAAAAACTTGAGCCTAAGAAGAAACCTTCTTGACCAAATTTACACTTTAGTCCTCATACATTTACTTTCTGGCCCTCAACTTTTGAACCCTCACATTTTGACCCCTAACTCACCTTCGTTCTTTGCGTTTAGGTCCCTCCTGCAAAACCTGAGCAGCACCATGCTCCGGCGACCTTGCGCGGAGCATGGCGCCGTGCAGGGTAAGGGAGGGAGCCTGCCAAGTCAAATGGGGGTGCCCTGCGTCGTCAGCCGTCGCAGGAACACCCCCCTGATGGCTGCAACCACCCATACCGGCCGTACGAACGCACGGACGGTATGGGTATCCTTCCTCCGGCGAGGGAGACACATCGTCTCCCTCCGCCCTCCTCTCTGGTTCTGCCCCTATAAATACCCCCGTCGCTCCGCCGTTCTTCCCAGCTCGGATCTGACGGAGATACCCCCTCACTTTCCTCTCTTCCCACTCCGACAGACGCCCCCTTTCTCCGACGGCTTCTCCTCCTCCTCCTCTACGCTCTGCCGCAATACCAGCAGCAGAGACTTCTTCTTGATTCTCCTCCGCGTCGCGCAATACCGGCGCGCGCTGCCTCTGCCCCGTCGTCGTCGCCGTCCTCCCCCACTGGGCATTTCTTCTCCAGCTCCGGTAGGTACGAGCCGGCAGCCTCTTCATCCCCTTCGTCACTTTAGCTAGGTTAGAATTAGTCTTCTCTATCCCCTCTTTCTTTTCCTCCCTATTTTACAGTCAATTACACCCTCGACCGACCTAATCACCCTCAACTTCTCCACCTCCGGCCACACTCCGGCGACCCGCTCCCATCGCTCCAGCACCCCACACGGCTCGCCGACCCGTGCATAACCTCCGCCTCCTCACCCTGATCCTCTTCCGCCCTTCCACTTCCCACCAAACGCCCTCTGCAGATCCACCGAACACACCCACTTCTCCGCCCGCAGTTTGACCTAGGGCGACCCTTTTTGCTCCACCACACCCCCTGCAGACCCCCCGACCACCTTCGTCGTGCCACGGCGAAGGTCCTCCGCATATCTTATTAGGCCGAGAGGCCGTGTTGTTGTAAACAGGGTCTGTGCTCGCCGCCGCCATTGACGAGTGAAGAAGCTCCGTCGACCTGCTGCTCCAGGCGCGCCGCGCCCAGATCAGGCTCCCAGGCTGCGTGGGGTGTCTTCACGAAGTGCCAGGCTGTAGCTGAGGCGAAGTCCTCGCGCGAAGCCCTCGCATTGGCCCTCGACTGCTTGCTGCCTTCTCCGCACGGGCGCTCACATTGGGGTGGGACATTTAGTCCCACCTCGGAAGATTGTGAGCGAGCGTCGTGAGATAAATTGGAAAAGTGACATAACCTATTCGCCTCAGTTCACGGGGTGAGGTCCCCTTCACCCGCCCGATTACCCGGCCTCGTTCGCGCTCACGCCCCGTGAACCTGGCTCCGACCCGATTAGCCTGACCTGCACTCCTCGCCCACTACCGCACGCCGGTGGGCCTGGACCCTGGTGCGACCCGCGTACCCGATTACCCGGTTGCTCTGGGAGAGCCTTCCTAAGAGTGAATTCTAAGAGAGAGAGACGCGGGGGGGAGGGTAGAGTAGGTTTTTCCCTCTGACGTGTAAACCGTGAAGTGTGCAGGCACAGGTGAAGAAGGACTGCGGAAGAAAAAGAAGAAGACAACACAAAGCAGAAGAAGAAGGAAGCTGAGGAAGATACTGTAGCTTCAGCATTTAAGTCGTCTGATTGGAAAATCAAATGATGTCCTGAAAGAAAAAGAAAAGAAGAAGAAGAGCACGAGAGGAAGATCTGAAGAATAGAAGAAGAGAAAACAAGGAAGAACAGAAGGCAGAAGAGAAGACCACGAGGAGATAGACAAAGAAGAAGAAATCAAGAGCCAAAGAGAAGAGAAGACAAAGAGGAAGAAAGAAGAGAAGAAGAAGAAGCCAAATTTTCATCTCTCTCTCTCTCTATTTTTGTAATAAGAAATACTGTACTTCTAGAATACGACTTGCTCCCTGAGTTCGACCTCGGGAACTCTTTTATTTTCCGAGTAAAAATATATCTGTAATGATGGCAATAACTAGCTGTACTACAACGCTATAGCAAAACCTAGTTAACACACCACCATCAGCACACTCGCCTGACTACCCTGGTTTGCCCAGTGGGCCTAACAAGTGGGTGTAGGAGGCTAGCAGAACCCCGGGGCCCGTGGGGTAGCTAGTGCCCTCCCTACACTAGTAGCTCTCCTCGGTACTACGTACGCGAGGGCCAGCAAGTCGGTACAAAGTGGCCAGTCCTAACCCCGGGTCCCTGGGGCGGCTAGCTCCGCTCTGCACTAAACAGGTACAGGTACTTCCCTTGGTACTACGTACCCAAGAGACAGCACACTACCACGTCTTTCTCTCAGTTCCATTCCTTTCTCTTTCCAAGAGTTCCACTCCTAATTCCCCATAGGGTTCCAGCTCTTTTAACTCAGAATATCCAGGTTTCACTTTCCAGTTTCACGTCCTTACAATCCATATTCTCAATCACGTTTATTTATTCATAGCAGGCAGCTGTTAATTCAATTCACAGGCAGCTATTATTTCCTTTTCACATTTTCCAAGACTGCAGTATTCATATATTCCACTAGTTCTTCCCATCCTAGGATTCATGCCATACCCTAGGATCTATCATACAATCTAGTTTTCCAGCCCTAGGATTCATGCAACACCCTAGGATCTACCATTCATTCTAGTTTCTCATTCCTATGATTCCTGCAAAGTCTTAGGTGCTATTTATGGTTCCATAATTTAACAGATTATACCAATAAACTTAAAAGCCACTCTACTGGTTACAACAGGAGTACTGGGGGCGTGGTCGGGAATCCCGCGTGCCTCCGCAAACCCTGAGACTGCAACGGAACGGGGTCCTATTGATAACACCACGCAAGGGGGTAGTAATTAGGTTGAATATGGCCCATCTTTAGAATAAAAGGCACAACATAAAGTAGAATAGGAGCATTGCATGCATCAAGTACCAAGATTGCTTATAAACTGTATTAATGGCCATTTGTGTAAAGCATTTGTCAAAGCAGGCCTCAGATGAGCAATCGGACCGCACGGATGGATTCAGGACGACGAACGGAGTCTAACGGACTCAAAATCGGCCAAATCCGACATCCGGAGCTCCCACAATGGGCCCAAGAAATCCTGACCGTTGATCTGGAGATCAACGGCCTAGAACGCGCCACGTCGCCCCGCCCCCGCCGCCCGCACGCCCCCAAGCCAGCCAAGGACGCATCTCGGCCGTTGATCTTCGATCGAACGGCCGAGATCCGCGCGCTCGCCCGCGGTCGCCGCGACAAAGCGCGGGCGTGGCGCAACGGTTAGCGCGCACGCCCGCGTTGCGGCGACGCGCGTTCGAGTCGCGCGGAGCAAAATTCGTCTGCGGGCGAAGGGCGCGGCAAAATTGAGCCGCGCGATCAGAAGCGAGCGGCTAGGATCGCGCCACGCGGCGCGACGACAGCGCCCCACCGCCCACGCGCGCGCGCACGCACGCCCGAAGCGCGATCCTAGCGCAGGCGCGGGAGGATCTCAGCCGTCCGATCATCAATCGGACGGCTCTCGTTCGACGTCCACAGATCGCGCCTGAAGAGAGAAAGGGGCGGGCGGCTGACCGGCGGCAGCAGACCTTCACCGACGTATATGGAAGCGGTTTTAGCGACGTTCTGGATGTCGCTAAAGCACATTCTTCTTTTAGGAAGCCCTTAACTCTATTTAAACCCCCTTCTACCACCATTCAAGGCATCCTCTCCCACTTGCAACTACTCCACTCCTCTCCTAGCTAGTCTTAGGCACTCTTGTAATCGCCGGAGACGACGAGCCGCCGACGGAGCCTCCTCCACCGCCGTGGCTGCCTCGTCGCTCTCCACTCTCTCTCTACCTCTCTCTCTCCCTTTTAAGCTTTCATTTACTTTTGTTGAAGCATGTATTTAATATTGTAAACCATGAACTATGAATGCATGTTTAATGAAATTATTTTTCATTTAGTTGCCTTTTTAATTTCTGTTTAAAGTGTATGATCAACACCAAAGAGCTTTCTAACCCTAAACTCTCTCTATCTCTCGCTTTTCAAAACCGTTTCTTTCGCAAGCAAAACTCCGCCTTTTTCGTGACAACAAGTGGTAAACAAAATCCGATTTCCACGCCTCCCTGAGATCGACACTCGGACTCACCTCCGTTTACTTCTTTTAAAACCGACGTATCAAGTGCAACTATAACGACACCTCTTAACACACACGCACGAAGGCACGTCAGTTTTTGGCGCCGTTGCCGGGGAGGCAACGGATTTGTTTTATCACCTCCATTCCACCTTCATTCTCATATCGTCTAATGCCCTATTTTCCTTTTTACTTGACGGATGCAGGAATTCGGCGCATGGACGGCGAAGCGATGCATTCCACTATGGTAGCAAGGAAGTAGACGCCTCGAGGACCGATAGTGAGTACTCTCTCTCTCTCATTGTTTGCTTGCGTGAAAAATCTAAAAAAATCATAAAAACTGAAAAAATTGGCGTGGTGAATGATTGCTTGACCCACATTCTTAACACATCACCCTACAAAAAATGTACACTCTAATATGCTGGATAAATTCTTGGAGTGCTCTTTTCTCTTTCTCTGGAGTGGTGTTTGCGAAGCCACCGTGAGTTGACCTGGGCCGCACCACTCAACCCTAAAACTGACTCATCTAATAGAAGCTGCACGATCTTTAGGATGAGTACACTAGGGTTTTTAGAGCCTCTACAAAATAAAAGGAAATCTACTTTCACTAAGTTGTGTGCAGAACTTGACGTGCCCACTAAAACTTGTTTGAAAAAATTAAGACACGTCAACCCTAAAAAGTACTTAAGTAAGGATGAAACACTAAAAAGACACTATATCTTAACAAATCCTTGCTTGAAAATCATGTTTTGCTAGAAGCACACACTTTGAAAGTAGAACATTAAGAGGCACCACCCCAATCAACGCCTCATCACATCACCCTAAGCACAAGCACTATCCTAGCCCTTTAAAACAGAGCAGACGTGCCCTAGGCAGGACTGAGTTAAGTCTCAAAAGGTGAGGTTTTGTCTGCTAGGCACTTGGCTTTCATTCCCTTGGTAGAATCTGGTGACTAGGCTGCGGGGCAGTGTCAAACGACCGTGGTTGTGGGGTCTATGGAACCGGAGGCGCAAGCCAAAGGAAGAACCTTCCCTGCAATCCCCTCGTAATCAACCTGGCCAGATTAGCCTTGGGAAGGGGAGTCCAGTGTTTACGGACTTAATCAACCTTTGTGAGATTTCTAGGTCTCCTAAGGAATACACCATAAGGATTAGGCTTGTTTGTTTGATTGAGTGCACAACTCTCTCTCATCTGTTCTTCCCGCATCCCTCCATTTCTTCCATGGATTTCAATGCCTATCCATCTTACCCAAATTACCCCCAACAGGATTTGTATGCTAACCCAAGTAGACCATACCCACAGCCGACTTGGGCTAACCAACCACCAAGTTGGGGATGCAACCTGGAATATCCCTCTTGGCCCAACTATGACCAAACCACACCAACCTCTTATTGGAATACACCCAACATAGCCACCCAAGGGTACGATTCAAATCATGGGGCTCCATATCTCGATTGTCCTCACGATGCCTCCTCATTTAGGTCCGACCCGCTCTACTGTGATAGGACCTACACTTTAGGAGAACACCAAGAACCCTACCCATCTCAAGATAATAACCAAGAAAGGTCATCTGAATTCAACAACCTTGCCTACTTGACCTTTGGATTAGAAGGAGTTCTAGACAAATGGAAATCAGAAAATGATCAGAAATCTAGGCAAGCCCAGGATCATCAACCTCTGATTTGGTCCCCTGATGAAGAATCTGACTGGGAGGAAGACTTAGAACCTCAACTATTCTGGAGTAGGACCAAACAGAGAATGGTTCCTCTTGAAGAACTGGACCCTGAACATGACAGAATAGAGGACCCACCCAAGAACCTAAACACCAATATGGATTCTGATCCACAACCTCAACCATACTCTCTTAACCTGGATTTCAAGGAGGAAATCCAAAGGACACCAAATGACACCATTCTTGATAACCTCCAGTTAGAACTACACAGACAGAATCAAGAATTGGTTAAAGGGCAACATGCCATGTTGGAGTTGTTCCAACAATTGGGGGAAGAAGGCCAAAGAAAGCTATTGCATACAACGCCATTCATGGAATTCATAAAGCAAGGACCTACCATGATCAATTGGACTACACCTAGTCATCCTGATTTGGTTCAGTCCACCATTGATACCCCTCAGGAGTTGGATAGCTCAGTGGATAAGGAAAGTAAGGATTCCTTGGAGCACAATGTGGGGAGCATTGAGAACAAACATCAGGAGGAAACTGAGAAGGTGAGGGGAGAGACCTTGGAATCTGAATCTAATCAGCTCAAGACAAGTAATCCGGTGGGAGTAGCAGCCAACGTCGGAAATGGAGAATGGAGTTACAATTTCAAAGAAATTGATTATGAATTGGTTAGAATCCCCATCACAAATTTGGAGGATGGCCGAGAGAAAGAATATGATCTAGAGGATGAAATTGACCCTACCTCTAATGCAACCCCAAACAGTGAATCTGATACAAAGGAGGTTGAAGAAAATATTCTTGAGATCAAGGGCTTGGAGGGAATGAGCAATGAAATCATAGTTGCGGAAGAGATGGATGCGTCTTTGAAGAGAAGACTGATGCTTGGTTGTAGGGCTCAGTATGAAACTCTGGACTTTGTTACTTGCCCTACCAGAATAAAGATCCCGCAACCCGAATGCACTAGAATTGATACACTTTCGATGGATTACAATTTTATGGGGACACAAGCTAAATATAAGACCTACATCTTTAGTGTTTGGCATGTCATATTTGGGGTGCGTTCGTCCACAGCAACTTGTTTGCATGCCCACAAACTAAGAGAGGATCTGACACGGGCATGCATGATATATCTGTTACAGAATTCCCGCCCCTTAGGAACGGGACTCCACCACAACCTTATTCGCATCTGTGGACTTCTGATTTTGGGTCTGGTTAACTTTGAACATATCTTCTTGACCCAAGTCAGTCCTGTTTGTGCATCGCCCAGCTGGAGGCGTTAAACTCAGCGCTTCCTGGGAGGCAACCCAGCGGATTCAGACTGATCTGGTAAGTTTACGTCACTCAGGTACTATCTTTTTGAACCCTTCTGCATCCATGCATCTGCCAATGAGGACATTGTCCAACTTAAGCATGGGGGGATGGTAAATTGCATAATCCTGAGTTTAATTAATCAGTCTGAATGAATAAATTAATTGATTAAAAAAAAAAAAAAATTTGAATTTAGGAAGAAAAACTTAGGCATTAGAAACTTGTCAATAGTGGGAAATAATACAAAAAGAACTTAAACGCTTAGACTTTTCAGGCCTTCAAGCTTAATCAGCCCTAGTGTCCATTAAAATATGGATTTAGCGACGAATCCTTGCAACTTTAAGCTATTCTAATCCACCTAATAAATAAGGTGATAAGTATACGACTTATCAACTCATCCTCTAACTCAGGAAAACTTTGAGTCTAAGCATCTGCACACATTTCTGCACATACTCACTTCTCGGAGATTTTGACAGAAATTGGGTAGCTAATGAACTCTCTAGGGTGGTATGGCTGGCAAGTTGTCGTGGGTAACAGCCCATTGGCAGGTTGTCCAGAACCCAGCCACAGGCCATTTCTTTTTCACTGCCTCTAGGTACATTTGAGATTAGGGAAGCCACCTACGTAAAAAAAAAAAAAAAAAAAAAAAAAAAACCACACTTCACCGCACAAGTATGGCTGGCAAGTGATCGTGGGTAACAGCCCATTGGTCGGTTGTCCAGAGCCCAGCTCAATAATTGCACAAAAAAAAAAAAAAGAGAAGACCAAAAACACCTAAGGAAGAAGCGGGGAAGTAGTACAAGCCGGGGAGATATACACTGGAAAATCCTTGTGTTGACCCCAAGTAAAATGAACGCAGGGAGAAAGCTACCAATCGAACAAATACACCTTCAGGCAAAAATTTATTTTCTTTTCCGGTCACCTAGAGGCGTAGAAACTCGAAGTCTGTCTCAATTACCGTTAAGTAAGTCTATCACAACATTCACACCAAGATGCTTAGCACTTAGGGTTTTGACCGAGTTTTGGGTGGGTTGGGTAGCCGTAAAAAGTTACCAACCCACACTGAATTCTAAAAATTCTAAAAAGACATATATAGATATATACGTATACATAAGTATAGTTATATATACAAAGCAAGGATTCGGGCGATTCGTATTTTGGCAGACACCCGGGCGATGCTTAGTCTTTGTAGATTAAGATCTTCGTATAGTTCCTCTTATTAACAAGTAACGAAGTGCCTAAGCAATTACTTCTTGAATTCGCCAAAGAAATAAAGGCTAGAATAAACCTTGCTAGGGACTAGCAAGGAGTAAGCATGGGGGTATGATAACACCACGCAAGGGGGTAGTAATTAGGTTGAATATGGCCCATCTTTAGAATAAAAGGCACAACATAAAGTAGAATAGGAGCATTGCATGCATCAAGTACCAAGATTGCTTATAAACTGTATTAATGGCCATTTGTGTAAAGCATTTGTCAAAGCAGGCCTCAGATGAGCAATCGTACCGCACGGATGGATTCAGGACGACGAACGGAGTCTAACGGACTCAAAATCGGCCAAATCCGACATCCGAAGCTCCCACAATGGGCCCAAGAAATCCTGACCGTTGATCTGGAGATCAACGGCCTAGAACGCGCCACGTCGCCCCGCCCCCGCCGCCCGCACGCCCCCAAGCCAGCCAAGGACGCATCTCGGCCGTTGATCTTCGATCGAACGGCCGAGATCCGCGCGCTCGCCCGCGGTCGCCGCGACAAAGCGCGGGCGTGGCGCAACGGTTAGCGCGCACGCCCGCGTTGCGGCGACGCGCGTTCGAGTCGCGCGGAGCAAAATTCGTCTGCGGGCGAAGGGCGCGGCAAAATTGAGCCGCGCGATCAGAAGCGAGCGGCTAGGATCGCGCCACGCGGCGCGACGACAGCGCCCCACCGCCCACGCGCGCGCGCACGCCGGGCGGAAACGCGCGCGCGCACGCACGCCCGAAGCGCGATCCTAGCGCAGGCGCGGGAGGATCTCAGCCGTCCGATCATCAATCGGACGGCTCTCGTTCGACGTCCACGGATCGCGCCTGAAGAGAGAAAGGGGGCGGGCGGCTGACCGGCGGCAGCAGACCTTCACCGACGTATATGGAAGCGGTTTTAGCGATGTTCTGGATGTCGCTAAAGCACATTCTTCTTTTAGGAAGCCCTTAACTCTATTTAAACCCCCTTCTACCACCATTCAAGGCATCCTCTCCCACTTGCAACTACTCCACTCCTCTCCTAGCTAGTCTTAGGCACTCTTGTAATCGCCGGAGACGACGAGCCGCCGACGGAGCCTCCTCCACCGCCGTGGCTGCCTCGTCGCTCTCCACTCTCTCTCTACCTCTCTCTCTCCCTTTTAAGCTTTCATTTACTTTTGTTGAAGCATGTATTTAATATTGTAAACCATGAACTATGAATGCATGTTTAATGAAATTATTTTTCATTTAGTTGCCTTTTTAATTTCTGTTTAAAGTGCATGATCAACACCAAAGAGCTTTCTAACCCTAAACTCTCTCTATCTCTCGCTTTTCAAAACCGTTTCTTTCGCAAGCAAAACTCCGCCTTTTTCGTGACAACAAGTGGTAAACAAAATCCGATTTCCACGCCTCCCTGAGATCGACACTCGGACTCACCTCCGTTTACTTCTTTTAAAACCGACGTATCAAGTGCAACTATAACGACACCTCTTAACACACACGCACGAAGGCACGTCACCTATCAAAAGGATCAAACACAAGGAGTTTCTCAAAACAGTATATAGCTATTGTAGATGGGTAGAGGATTTAATTCCGAAAAGAATGCAACTCGAAACGCGGAAAATGGAACCCGAACGGGCCCTAAATGGGTCGAAAACGATGAAACAGTGCAAAATCAGACGTCTGAAACTTATTCCAGACGTCTTAAAAATGGGGATCAGATGGTACCTTGTCCTGCGTGGTCTCTCAGACGTCCAGAAGCCTGCGGGGGCATCTGGCCTAGTTCACAGACGTCCGATGATCACCCCGGACGTCTGGAAGTCGTTCCCGTCGTCTGGCACTGCAGCCAGACGTCTGATTCGCGTTGGATGCGAATCCCTGAACCTACGTGTACCCATTTCTCTCTCAGTACGGACGGTCGTAGGAAAGGAAGAAGGTACGAAAATAACTCACCTTTCAGATGTCTGGACAGTCCTCCAGACGTCTTCCCTGTCGTCTGGTTGGAATCCCAGACGTCTGATTCTGGAAAAATTTCCAGAGTTAGGGCGCCACTCGCCCTCCGCTCGCGACGCACAGCCGCGCCGCGAGTGCTCCACCTGCTGCTCGAGCTGCAGCAGGCCTCCCTCACCACCCCGCGTCTGCTGCTCCCCCCGCCGGCCGCCCTAGCATCCCCGGCAAGCTCGCCCTCGCGGCCGAGCGCCTCCTCTTCTCGCGCAGCACCTCCTCCCGCACTCACTGCGGCTGTCGCCGCCCCGCTCGCTCGCGCTCGCACTCGTACTCGCTGGAAGAAGAGGAAGGAGGAGCGGAGGTGATGAGAGTGAGGGAGAGGGCATGGCTTTTTAAAGCCGCGCGAGGAGAGAGAGAGAGAGAGAGGCGCAGTCTGCGCCCGCAGGAGGAGAGGGAAAAAGAAGAGGCGGAGCAGATCTGCGCGTGCAGGCACGCAGACGCAAGGGTGCGTGCCGCAGAAAATGAATCCCAGACGTCTGGAAGTGATACCAGACGTCTGGTACGACGTCTGGGCCACCTCCCAAACGTCTTAAAAGACGTCTGAAAGCACGGTTCGTAACAGGCGCAGCACGGACAACACTTGCGGATGGTTCTGGACACGTTGAGACGACATAGGCTGTATGCCAAATACAGCAAGTGCGAGTCTTGGTTGAGGCAGGTGACCTTCTTAGGTCATGTGATTTTAGGGGATGGCTTGGCTGTGGATCCAGCCAAGGTAGAGGCAGTGCTCAGGTGGGAGAGGCCACGTATAGTGATAGAGATCCGCAGTTTCTTGGGACTAACAGGTTACTACCAGCGGTTAATCAGGGGTTTCTCGTAGATTGTGCCTCCTATGACTCAATTGACCTAAAAGGACGTGCCCTTTGCATGGACAGACGCTTGTGAGACGTGTTTTCAGGAGTTAAAGGAGAGGCTGACTTCGACTCATGTGCTTACTGATGAGAACCTCATCATGAGCCCTAAACTAGCACCATTTAACCCTGATTTGCAGGAAAAAGCTCCTACATAACCTTAGAAAGGCTTGGCTCAGAGAGATTCTGAGTTTGCAAAGAAAACAGAAACTGAGGGGTAAAAATGTAATTTCCCAATCCAATCTGAAAATAGGGTAACTCAGGATCCAAACATAGGTGAAAACAACCTAATAAGAAGGAAAGTGAGATGAAATGACTCAATAAGGGCTACAGCAACTCAAGGAATTAAATGACAGCCTGTAACCCTAAAAACAAATCCACTTCAATTCACGTGGTTCGAGATAAGGTAAAAATCAACTAAACCCTCTAAAATTCATATAAAAATAATCTCTAGGGTTTAGGACTTTCAATTTGGCCTTAGGAACCCATTTTGACCTACATTGAGAACCATGCCCAATTAACAACTTAATTTGGGTTTTTGCGTAAATTAATCAGTCAAATAAGGTTTAATCTAGAAATAAAATTCACCATCAGAATCCTTAGGTCCTAATTATTCATGTATAAAAACTTGGGCCTAAGAAGAAACCTTCTTGACCAACTTTTCATTTTGGTCCTCATCCATTACTTTTTGACCCTCAACTTTTGAAACTCTCGCATTTTGGCCCCTAATTCTTCATCATTTTTTGCATTTGGGTCCTCCCTGCAAAACCTTGAGCAGCGCCATACTCCGGCTAGGCATGGCACCGCGCAGGGTGAGGGCGACCCCCTGCCAAGACAACGGGGTGTTCCCTGCGACAGCGGCTGTCGCAGGGACACCTCCACGATCTCTGCCATCGCCCACACCTTCCGTGCGAACGCGCGGAAGGTATGGGTCGCGATCCTGCCATCCTCCGGCGAGGGAGGCACGTCGTCTCCCTCCGCCCTCCTCGCTGATTTCGCCTCTATAAAAGCCACCACCGTCTACCGCTTTCGGTAGTTCGGATCTGACGGAGACACCCCCCTAAATTCCTCCCTTCCCACTCCGACAGACGCCCCCTTGCTCCGGCGGCCTCTCCTCCTCCTTCTCGTAGCCCTGCCGCACTACCAGCAGCAGGGTTACCTTCTCTCGATCTTTCCGCGTCACGCCGCACCCAGCTGACGCCTCTCCTCGCCGTCGCCCCTTCCTCTGGGCAATTTCTTCTCCTGCGACAGTCGATACGACTGTCGCCTGCGTCAACCCCTCCTCGTCCAGCTTAGCAGGTAGAACTTCTCCTCTTCCTCCCCTCTTTCTTTTCTATATTGAAAACCCTTACTGTCACCACCGATTTCCCACCGATCACCCTCACCTTCTCCACCTCCGGCCAAACTCCGGCGAACCACTCCCGTCGCTCCAGCACCCCACACGGCTCGCCGACCTGTGCATAACCTCCGCCTCCTCACCCTGATCCTCCTCCGCCCTTCCACTGCCCACCAAACGCCCTCTGCAGACCCACCGAACACACCCACTTCTTCGCTCGCAATTTGACCTAGGGCGACCTGTTTGCTCCACCACGCCCCCTGCAGACCCTCTGACCACCTTCGCCGTGCCACGGCGAAGGTCCCCCGCCTGTCTGATTTGGCCGAGAGGCCGTTCTTCTGTGACCAGGTGATTCGCCCGCCGTCGCCATTACTGAGCAGGCAGAGCTCCTTCACCTGCAGGTGCAGGCACACCTTCGCCCAGGTTCAACTCCCAGGTTGCGCGGGGCGTCTCCGCGAAGCGTCCCAGGCTCGCAATTGGGGCGAAGGCCTCGCGTGAAGCCACGATTGCCCGCTGCTCCCTCCGCTGTGGGCGCTCAACTGGGGTGGGACATTTTGTCCCACCTCGGAACTTTTCAGACGCGCGCGGGCGCATAAAGGCAAAATGTGCCTTATGCTGTTTGCCTCCTGACCACGGGGTGAGGTCCCTCTCACCCGACCCGGCCTCGTCCGTGATCACGCTCCGCGGACCTGGCCCGACCCGATTAACCCGACCTGTACTCCTCGCCCACCACCGCACGCCGGTGGGCCTGGACCCGGGCGCGACTCATACCCGATTACCCGGTTGCTCTGGGAGAGCTATCCTAAGAGCGAACTCAGAGAGAAAGAGACGCGCGGGTAAGGGGGGTAGAGTAGGTTTTTGCCCTCTGACTCTGAACTCTTGAGCGTGCAGGCACAGGTGAAGAAGAAGGAAGCTAAGGGAGACACTGTAGCAACAAGCGGTTTAAGTCATCTGATTGAGAAATCAGACGACGTCCTGAAGGCAGGAGAAAGCAAAGAAGAAGAAGGAAGGCGAGGCAGAGGAAAGAGAGGAACACAGAGCAGCCAAGTAAAGAAAGAAGAAGAAAAGAAGAGGAAGAGCACGGGAGGAAGATCTGAAGCAAGAAAAGAAGAAGAAACAAAGAAAATAAAAAGAAGAAAAAGACAGGATCGTCCAACCAAGAAATAGAGGAAGAACACGAAGAACAAAAGCCAAAGAGGAGAGAAGAAACAAGAGGAAGAAAGAAGAGAAGAAGAAGAAGCCAAACTTTCATCTCTCTCTCTCTATTTTTGTAATAGAACATGTATATCTCTAGAATACGGCTTGCTCCCTGAGTTCGACCTCGGGAGAACTGTATTTTCCGAGTAACAAATATTAGCAAATGATGGCAATAACTATCTGTACTACAACGACTTAAGAAAAGCTAGTTGCTGCCACCGTTTTGCCACTTACCATCCCAGACAGCAGTGGTGGTTTCGTTGTCTACACGGATGCTTCGTTGCAGTGGTTAGGGGGTGTGCTCATGCAGCGGGGTCACGTTGTCGCTTACGCTTCACGACAACTGAAGCCCCATGAGCATAGCTGCCTTACCCACGACTTAGAGCTGGCAACTGTCGTCTTCGTGCTGAAGACATGGAGGCACTACCTTTACGGTGAGACCTTTGAGATATTCACAGATCATAAGAGCCTTAGGTATTCGTTTGATCAG
Source organism: Thalassia testudinum (assembly GCA_037157565.1). Lineage (NCBI taxonomy): Eukaryota > Viridiplantae > Streptophyta > Magnoliopsida > Alismatales > Hydrocharitaceae > Thalassia > Thalassia testudinum. The sequence goes on from JAZHRO010000038.1 coordinate 2,756,211, forward strand.
AAGGAGCTTAACATGAGACAAAGATGTTGGTTAGAGCTCCTGAAGGACTATGACTGCAGCATCTCCTACCATCCGGGGAAGGCCAACGTGGTGGCTGACGCCTTGAGCTGGAAGGTGCCCGCCCACTTGGCTAGCTTACAGGCACAGAGTTGGAGACTTATGGAGGAGTTGGGCGGTTGGCGACCCCTAGAGTTATAGGGGCATTGTGAGGTAGTGACTGTGACACAACAGACGAGACCAGAGCTGATAGACTGCATCATCACAGGACAGATGACAGATCCGTACCTGCAGTCGTTGCAAGATAGAGTACTGTCAGGGGACCCAGGAGACTTCTCCTTTACAGAGGAGGTGCTGCGTATGAGGGGACGTTTGTGCATTCCCAAGGACGATGAGTTATTGAGAGAGCTCCTGACCGAGGCATACGGATCCAAGTTCACCGTACATCCCGGGAACACGAAGATGTATCATGATCTGAGACATGACTTTTGGTGGAGAGGGATGAAGCAGGATGTAGGTGAGTTCGTTCAGCACTGTTTGGTGTGCTAGTAGGTGAAGGCCGAGTATCAGAGGCCTGTAGGGCCGTTGCAGCCACTTCCCATGCTAGAGTAGAAGTGGGAGAGCATCACCATGGACTTGGTAGTGGGCCTGCCCATTATCCAGCGAGGACACGACGCAGTCTGGGTGATTGTAGACAGATTGACAAAGACAGCACGTTTCTTGCCGATCCGAGTCACCTTGGGACCAGCGCAGTTGGCAGAGATATATTCGTGACGTGGTACGTCTGCACGGAGTTCCAAGTAAGATTGTATCTGACCGGGATACTCGTTTTACTTTCCAGTTCTGGGCTGAGTTTCAGCAGGCTTTGGGGACACGGATGAGGTTCAGTACGGCGTACCACCCCCAGACGAACGGATAGTCAGAGCGCACGATACAGACACTTGAGGACCTTTTATGTGCCTGTGTACTAGACTGAAGGGGTTCTTGGGAGGAGCACTTACCTCTGGCAGAGTTTGCATATAATAACAGCTACCACTCGAGTATCGGCATGGCACCCTACGAGGCTCTGTAAGGACGGAGGTGTACTGCGCCCTTAAGTTGGGTTGAGGTGGGGACCAAGTGGGAGGTTGGCCCCCGGCTGATCTGGTAGAGTCAGGAGGTGGTAGAGCAGATTCACAGACGACTTCGCACTGTCAAGAGCAGACAGAAGAGTTATGCCGATCGGAAGTGCAGAGAGGTGCAGTTCGAGGTTAGGGATCACGTCTTTCTTCACGTTTCGCTCATGAAGGGCCTGCAGCATTTTGGGGTAAAAGGGAAGCTCGTGCCAAGGTTTGTGGGCCCTTTGAGGTCCTGGAGCTTGTAGGACCCGTTGCTTATAGGCTTGCCCTTCCTCCCCAGCTTTCTAGTGTGCACAACGTGTTCCACGTGTCCAACCTCAGGAAGTACGTCGCCGATCCCAATCACGTTCTGAGCCACGAGAGTGTCGTGGTGGGTGACGACCTGACCTACCCCGAGCGACCAGTACAGATACTAGACAGAGCCGTCCGGAGTTTGAGACAGAAGTAGGTACCCCTGGTGAAGGTCTTGTGGAAGAGCCAAAGGTACGAGAAGGGTACCTGGGAGCTTGAGGCGGCGATGCAAGAGCGGTACCCAGAGCTTTTTGAGGGTACGTCTTTTCAGATCGGCTTCAGTCCTCTTTAAGTTTGTTATGCGTATATAGTTCTTTTCTACACCCTAGCTAGCTCAAGTTTCGGGGACGAAGCTTCCTTTAAGTTTGTTTTGATGTAAAGACACGTTCTATCCTAAGCCTTTTAAGACGTCTGGACTGTCGGTCAGACGTCTGGTCAAACGTCTGGACCCCTTCCCAGACGTCTGGAAATTGAAATTTTTGGTACAAGCTTCGCATCTGCGCACGGGTTGTGCGCAGACAGTACCCTCCTTTCTCTCTCCTTCCCTCTTCTCTCCTCCACCGAACCCTAACACACCCCTTTATAAACCCCTCTTCTCCTCTCTCGTTCTCCCCACTCCACAGCCACCTTCTTCCCTTCCTCTCCACCATAGTGAGAGGAGCGAGCGCGAGAGAGAGTGCGAGAGCGGCGACGAGGAGGAGAGGCGGCGTGAGAAGAGGAGGAGCTTAAGCTCGTGTGAGAGCTCGCCGAAGGGCGCACGGCCGGAGCAGCACGTGCGGGAGGAGGAGCGCGTCAGGGGAGTCGTCCCCGACACTACTGCAACCGGAGCTATAGGCGAGGAGGCAAGGCCGCGGCTGCGCGCAGCGAGAGCGAGCAGGGGGAGGTTCTGGTTCTGGGTTTTTCCCAGAATCAGACGTCTGGAGTGACGTCCAAACAACGGAGTGGACGTCTGGAGATGACTCCAGACGTCTGAAGACAGATCTTCACGAAGGTACGTTTCCTTTTGCGGATACGGCCATGCAAGCCGCTCCGCAGCTACGTTTTGCGTGGCTTATTGTGGGAGATTTTGCTGTCGCTTGCAGAGATTACTTCGGGAAGACGCGGGACACGCCCTCCCACGCGTTTCAGACATCTGGGCAGCTTACCAGATGGCTGGAAGCACTCCCAGACGTCCGGAGAGGAGGTTGGACGTCTGGAGCTGGGTCCAGACGATCCAAAAGAGGTCTTGGATGTCTGAGGTCGACGCAGAGCCTGAGGTGCGTTTCTGGTCACTTTTAAGACATCTGGACATTGTATCAGACGTCTGATTTGAGTTAGTAACTCTGTTTTTGACCCGTTTAGGGTCCGTTTGAGGTCTGTTTTACGCAAACAAGATATCAATGTTTTCCTTGTGAGTTCCTCTACTTGTTAGAAGGCTTTCTATACTGTTTTGAATGTTCTATTGTGATTGTTCCTTGTTATAAGACTTTGTTCCGTTGCGGGTTCGGGGCTTGCTGAGGTACGTGAGCCTGCTGTTCGAGCCCCCAATACTCCTGGATTGTCTGGTAGAGTGGCTTCCCTTAATTTAATTATAAACCTGAATGCATGTGTGGATTGAATGACTAGAACCTAGGATATGGCATGAATTCTAGGACGAGAAGTACTTGAAATGTCTGTATGCGTGGTTGAATTTCAGTCTTGAATGAGTAACTAGAAATGACAACAACTGCCTGTTAATGAACAAGAGCTGCCTATGAAATATAAATTACCTGTGCTAGTTAAACAGTTACATGTGACCTTACGTGTTGTATACATTAAATGATAGAATATGAGCTGCATGTGTATAACCTGAGAATGGAAATGTGAATAATAAAAATACGAGCTGCATGTGTATAACCTGAGAATGGAAATGTGAATGATGAAACCTGGTATGGATGGCATAAGAAATATGAGCATGAACCCAACGGGGAATTAGGAGTAGAGCTCCTGGAAATAAATGGAATGGATCCCAAAATGTGAGTGGGGAAGTGTGATGGCCCTTGAGTACGTGGTACCAAGGAGAGCGACTGTCCCCTGTTTAGTGTAGAGCGGAGCTAGCTACCCTTGGGTTGGGACTCGGGGTTAGGATTGGCCACTCTGCACCGACTTCTTGGCCTTCGCATACACTGTACCGGGGAGAGCTACTAGTGTATGGAGAGAGCTAGTCACCCCACGAGGCCTGGGATTGAGCTAACCACCCTACACCGGCTTGTTAGGCCCATTGGCCAAACCAGGGTAGTCAGACGAGGGTGCGTGGACTATGGAGGGGCGAGACCCCTATTTGGTTCTTAGGGGCTAGACCCCTTTTACTGAGAGGGCTAGGCCATATATTGTTCCGTGTTATACTTTGGGCACACCCGTTAGCGGAAACGACTAACCACGTGCTGGTGTGGGGTAGCTACCTGTAACGAGCGCGTGCCCCAGACGCCTTTTAAGACGTCTGGGAGGTGGCCCAGACGTCTGTAAAGACAGACGTCTGGGATCACATCCAGACGTCTGACCAGACGTCCGGGATAGTTTACAGACGTCTGGCGAACAGTTATGCTCGCACGGGATATTCGTCTGCGCGCCTGTGCGCGCAGACCTGCGATTCTGCCCTTTTTCTCTGCGGCTGCAGGCGGCTGCGACCGCCTTCTCTCTCCTCTCCGCGCGGCGTTAAAAGGGGGGGGGGCGCGCCTCCCCTCCCGTCTCCACCATCTTCCTCCTTCTTCTCCTGCCTGTGCGCGAGAGCGAGCGGACGCGAGGGCGCAGCGGCAGCGGCAGCCGCAGTGAGCGCGGAGGAGCTGCGGCGAGCGAGGGCGGGGCTCTGCCGTGAGGGCGAGCTCGCCAGGAGCGGCTTGGCCGGCCGGCGGAGGGCGCAGGGGGCGCAGAGCGTCGCGGAGAGGGACCTGCTGCGGGCGGAGCAGCGTACGCGCGAGGTGCGACGCGGGCGGCGTCGCGAGCGGAGGCCGAGCAGGGCTCTGATTCTGGAAAAATTTCCAGAATCAGACGTCTGGATTGGTATCCAGACGGCAAGGTCGACGTCTGTGAGATCATACAGACGTCTGAAAGGTGAGTTTCCGCTTTCTTCTTTCTTTTTGTCGACTGACCGTACTGAGGGAGGGGGGTTGGCTGTGCGCAGGTCCTCTGATTCGTCATCTTTGCGAATCAGACGTCTGGAAGTTGTACCAGACGGCGGGAGTGACCTCCAGACGTCCGGAGTGACCATCGGACGTCTGGGATCTAGGAAAGACGTCCCTGCAGACTTCTGGACGTCCGGGGAACCAAGCCGAACAGGTAATTCTCTGATCCACCGTTTAAAACGTCTGGAAGGAGTTCCAGACGTCTGATTTTGCACAGTATTGTCTTTCTCGACCCGTTTAGGGCCCGTTTGGGCTCCGTTTTCCGCGATTCGAGTTGCGTTCGTTTCAGAATTTATTCCTCTACCCGCCTACAGTAGCTATACACTATTTTGAGACTCTCCTTGTGTTTGATCCTTGTGATAGGACCTCGTTCGGTTGCAGTCTTGAGAGTCGCGGAGGCGCGCGGGATTCCCGATCACGCCCCCATTACTCCCGTTGTACCTGGTAGAGTGGTTTTAAGTATTAATAAAATCTGTTAAAGTATGGAACCATAACTAGAACCTAGGGCATTGCATGAATCCTAGGAATGAGAAATATATGGAATGATAGCTCCTAGGTGTTGCATGAATCCTAGGGCCGGAAACTAGATTGTGTGATAGATCCTAGGATATGGCATGAATCCTAGGATGGAAAAACTAGTGGAATGTATATCACTGCAGTCCTGGAAAAATGGAAAGGAATATATAAAGCTGCCTGTAAATTTAATTAACAGCTGCCTGTTATGAACAAAGAAACATGTTTGAGATCATGGAATTTGAGAACGTGAATCTGGAAAGTGAAACATATGATGTTCTGAAATAAAGAGCTGGAACCCTACGGGAAATTAGGAGTGGAACTCCTGGAAAGAAAAAGGAATGGAACTGAGATGTATTTTGTACTGTCTCTTGGGTACGTAGTACCAAGGGAAGTACCTGTACCTGTTTAGTGCAGAGTGGGGCCAGCCGCCCCAGGGACCCGGGGTTAGGATTGGCCGCTCTGTACCGACTTGTTAGCCCTCGTGTACGTAGTACCGAGGAGAGCTAGTAGTGTTAGGAGAGTACTAGCTACCCCACGGGCCCCGGGGTTCTGCTAGCCTCCTTCACCGACTTGTTAGGCCCACTAGGGCAAACCAGGGTAGTCAGGCGAGGGTGCGCGGACTGTGGAGGGGCAAGGCCCCGGTTTGGTTACTGTGGAGGGGTTGGACCCCTGTTACTGAGAGGGCTCTGCCCTGGTTCCGTGCTGTGCTTTGGGCGCACCCGTTAACGGAAACGACTGACCGCGTGCCAGTACGGGCTAGCTCCCTGTGCGTTTATCGCGCGTGCCGTAGTCACCGTTACGTCTGTCAGTGACCTTGGGGTGGTTGACTGAGGGTAGGATCACCACGGGGGACTCTCCCGGCCAGGAGAGCACCACGTGCTACTTCTACTTTTGGAAAAGACTGCAATCAAGATCGTCCCACGAGGACATCCGAGATCAAGTAAAGGATCTGAGAAGTAAATGAAATAGTGAGAAAAATTGAAAGATGTAAATAAAGGAAGTAATAGAACATAATAGCTACTGTACACTCTACTGTTGCCTTTAGTTAGTTTGCCACTCTACTCAGCGTTTTGCTGACGTGTTACACTCGTTACCTTTTTCAGGACCAGGTGTTGAGCAGCCAGGGTCGGCGGCTGCAGAGGACGCTGGGCCGAGTAGGGTCCAGTAGAGTTACCACAGCTTTGTACCCCTTTTTGTTTCGGTTCTAGTGAGTAGTTTCTGTTTCCGCTGTACCTTCTTTACCTGCAGTTTTTGTTATATGATAAATGTTGTTTTACTGTTGTGGTGGTGCCTACTGTAGTAGTTTCTTTCCTTACTGCTGTACTTTCTTACTGTTAGTTATATTCATGCTGAATGTGGTTTATTTTACTGTCTTTTGGTTACTTCCTCGTTGGACGACTGGGTCTTGGGATTAGTCGAGTCGGTCCGGTTCTCGTGTCTCGTAGGGACTCGGGAATCGGGTCGTTACAAGATGGTATCAGAGCAAGGTCGTCCCGAGAAGTGAATCAACTGACTGGAGAATAACCAATTCACATGTTTATAGCTAGAGTAGCCACCACAACATATCTCTTGACATGAGCTCTTAGAAGTGTTGTTAGGTACCGTCTGTTTGACGTTTCCGTTTTGTTTCGTGTCTCCTTGCAGGAGATGCCTCGTCGTGGGACTGGCGAGACTGGCCGCGGGCGCGGCCGAGGGCGAGGTCGGCGAGGTGGACGTGCTGTCGTTGACATCTCGGTGGACCAGCCACCACTCCCTGGCATCCAGGCCCAGGACCTCGCCAGACTGATACGGGATATTGTACGAGAGGAGCTCCACCCACCGCCCCGAGCACCTCCTCCTGGGGTTGCAGAGGGGGAGTCCTCTGTGGGACCACGCGACAGACGCGGCGCTGGACACGAGGGAGGGGATGGGCCCCTGCCGCCCCCACCTTCCTCCGACACTTCTGTACACGAGGCACCTTCTCCTGGAGGTGCACCAGCACCTCCCCTACAGCAACACTTCGAGCTTTTCGGACAGTTCCGGAAGCTGAAGCCCCCCTCCTTCAAGGGGGATGAGGACCCGACCGAGGCAGAGGACTGGCTTGAGCAGCTGGAGAAGATCTTCGACACCCTTCGCCCCCCGGTGGAGTGCCGCGTGGCCTTTGCCACGTACCAGCTGGAGAGTGCGGCACACCGGTGGTGGAGGGCGGTCCGGGGACAGGAGAGGGACGAGCCGACGTGGGACCAGTTCGTCACCCTTTTCTGCGAGCAGTACTTTCCCCAGACGTGGCAGGACCAGAGGAGGCGGGAGTTCCACACTCTCCGCCAAGGGACGATGACCGTGAGCGCGTACCGCACGCGTTTCTTGGAGCTGTCCCGCTTTGCAGCGACAGCGGTAGCCACTGAGGAGGAGCGCCTTTGGAGGTTCACCGAGGGGCTCCGGCCTGCGATCCGGGGGTATGTCAAACCCCTGAAGCTGCCGACGTTTTCGAGGGTGGTAGAGGCAGCCATGACTTACGAGGAGACCAACCCGTCCGCGCGAGAGACCGACGGCGGGCGGAAGAGGCCCTTTCAGCCAGACTTCTCACAGGGCCGGCGAGAACGGAGACACGTGGCGTCCGCAGGAGAGCCGTCACGTTGTGCAGGGCCATCAGTGGCCTTTGGGGGCCCTCGACAGGGGCCAGTCGCCAGCACCGGACCCCCGCCTAGCCGACAGCAGGGACTCACTGAGGGCGGGAGTCGGGTTCCCCTCTGCTACCAGTGTGGCCAGCCGGGACACGTCAGGAGGGACTGCCCATCTAGGGTAGGAGGTCAGCAGATACTTCCCGCGCAGAGCACTGGAGGGCGCGCAGGAGGCCGCGGTTTCCAGGCGCGAGGAGGAGGACCGCAGTCGCGAGGAGGGTACCGGCCAGCACCTACCCGTCCGACGCAGAGTGTGGCTGCTTCGTCTGCACCTAGAGCTGAGGGGCGTATCAACGCCCTAACACACAGGGACGCCAGAGCTTCGGGATCCGTGGTAGCAGGTATGGTTTCAGTTTCTGGCAGACTCGTTTACACGCTTTTCGATTCCGGCGCTACGCACTCGTTTGTCGCAGACAGTTTCGCAGTTAGTTTGGACCAGGATTATACATTGTTAGAGAACCCGTTCGTAATCAGAGGTCCGAGTGGTCAGCTGTTCGTAGCTGAGGAGGTGTACACGGGTTGTGGGGTCCGCATCGGGGGACACAGCCTGCCAGCTGACCTGATTATGATACAGATGGAGGACTTTGGAGTGATTCTGGGGATGGATTGGCTGTCCGCTTACCACGCCTTGGTAGACTGCTTTGAGAGGAAGATTGTCTTCTCCATTCCGGAGTTGCCTTCCTTCGAGTTTCACGGGCAGCCAGTGGATGGAGGTTTCAGGTGCATTTCGGCACTTCGGGCGGCGAGACTTTTGAGCCAGGGGTGTGAGGGCTTCTTAGCTTGTGTGGTGGCAGAGCACAGCCCCGTGGCAGACTTCCAGAGCATCCCGGTGGTCAGAGAGTACCCCGACGTGTTTCCAGACGAGTTACCAGGACTACCGCCCGAGCGTGAGATCGAGTTTGAGATCTCACTAGTACCAGGGACCAGCCCCATCTCCACCGCGGCATACAGGATGGCACCGCTTGAGCTGCGAGAGCTCAAGTCTCAGTTGCAGGACCTTTTGGAGAAAGGTTTCGTGAGGCCCAGTGCGTCTCCCTGGGGAGCCCCGGTACTGTTTGTGAAGAAGAAGGATGGGACCCTACGCCTTTGTGTGGACTACCGACAGCTGAATAGGGTCACCATCAAGAACAGATATCCGCTGCCGAGGATTGACGATTTGTTTGACCAGTTGCGGGGTGCCACGGTGTTTTCCAAGATCGACTTGAGGTCTGGATACCACCAGTTGAGGATCAGGGAGACCGACGTCTCCAAGACAGCTTTCCACACCCGCTACGGACACTACGAGTTTTTGGTCATGCCGTTTGGGCTGACCAATGCCCCCGCTGCTTTCATGGACCTGATGAACCGGGTGTTCAGACCGTACTTGGACCAGTTTGTGGTGGTTTTCGTAGATGATGTACTCATCTATTCTAGAGATCGGACGCAGCACGGACAGCACTTGCGGATGGTTCTGGACACTCTGAGACGACACAGGCTGTACGCCAAATACAGCAAGTGCGAGTTCTGGTTGAGGGAGGTGACCTTTTTTGGGTCATGTGATCTCTGGAGACGGCCTGGCGGTGGATCCCGCCAAGGTCGAGGCAGTGCTCAGGTGGGAGAGACCGCGTTCAGTCACTGAGATTCGCAGTTTCCTGGGACTGGCAGGTTACTACAGACGGTTCATCAGAGGGTTTTCGCAGATTGCACGTCCTATGACACAGTTGACTCGGAAGGATGTGCCTTTCGCTTGGACAGACGCCTGTGAGGCGTGTTTTCTGGAGCTGAAGGAGAGGTTGACCTCGGCTCCCGTGCTCACCATCCCTGACAGTAGTGGCGGGTTCGTTGTGTACACGGACGCTTCCTTGCAGGGGTTAGGAGGTGTGCTCATGCAGGGGGGTCACGTGGTCGCTTACGCCTCGCGGCAACTGAAGCCCCATGACCATACCTACCCTACCCACGATCTAGAGTTGGCAGCTGTTGTCTTCACGCTGAAGACATGGAGGCACTACTTGTACGGTGAGACCTTCGAGATTTTTACAGATCACAAGAGCCTCAGATATCTGTTTGACCAGAAGGAGCTCAACATGAGACAGAGACGTTGGTTGGAGCTCCTGAAGGACTACGACTGCAGCATCTCCTACCACCCGGGAAAGGCCAATGTGGTGGCTGACGCCTTGAGTCGTAAGGCGCCCGCACGCTTGGCCAGTCTACAGTTACAGAGTTGGAGCCTTTTGGAGGAGGTGGGCAGTTGGCGACCTCTAGAGTTACGAGGGTACTGTGGGCCAGTGACGGTGACACGGCAGACCAGGCCAGAGTTAATAGATCGCATCATCACGGGACAGATGGCCGATCCGTACTTGCAGTCTTTGCGCGACAGAGTACTGTCAGGGGACCCAGGGGACTTCTCTTTCACAGACCAGGTGTTACGCTTGAGGGGACGGCTGTGCGTCCCCAGAGACGAGGAGCTGTTGAGAGAGCTCCTGACTGAGGCACACGGTTCCAGATTCACCATACATCCCGGAAACACGAAAATGTACCATGACTTGAGACGCGAGTTCTGGTGGAGAGGGATGAAGCGGGATGTGGGTGAGTTCGTGCAGCAGTGCTTAGTGTGCCAGCAGGTGAAAGCCGAGCATCAGAGGCCTGCAGGGCCGCTTCAGCCGCTTCCAGTGCCAGAGTGGAAGTGGGAGAGCATCACCATGGACTTGGTGGTGGGCTTACCTGTTACCCAGCGAGGACACGACGCAGTCTGGGTAATAGTGGATAGATTGACGAAGACGGCACGATTCTTGCCGATCCGAGTCACTTTGGGACCAGCACAGTTGGCAGAGAGGTATATCCGTGATGTGGTGCGACTACACGGCGTTCCGCGGGAGATCGTATCCGACCGGGATACCCGCTTTACGTCCCAGTTTTGGGCTGAGTTTCAGCAGGCTTTGGGGACGAGGTTGAGGTTTAGCACGGCTTACCACCCCCAGACGGACGGACAGTCGGAACGCACGATACAGACACTTGAGGATCTTTTGCGTGCCTGTGTACTAGACTGGAGGGGCTCTTGGGAGGAGCACCTGCCCCTGGCGGAGTTTGCATACAACAACAGCTATCACTCGAGCATCGGCATGGCTCCCTACGAGGCTCTGTACGGACGGAAGTGCACGGCACCCTTGAGTTGGGTTGAGGTGGGGACCAAGTGGGAGGTTGGCCCCAGGTTGATCCGGCAGAGTCAGGAGGTAGTTGAGCAGATCCATAGACGACTCCGCACTGTCAGGAGCAGGCAGAAGAGCTACGCAGATCGCAGACGCAGAGAGGTGCAGTTCGAGGTTGGGGACCACGTCTTCCTTCGTGTTTCGCCCATGAAGGGCTTACAGCGGTTTGGGGTGAGAGGGAAGCTCGCGCCGAGGTTCGTGGGGCCCTTTGAGGTCCTGGAGCGGGTTGGACCCGTTGCTTACAAACTTGGCCTTCCCCCGCAGCTTTCTGGTGTGCACGACGTGTTCCACGTGTCCAACCTCAGGAAGTACGTAGCCGATCCCAGCCACGTACTGAGTCACGAGAGCGTCGAGGTAAGCGACGACCTGACCTACCCCGAGCGGCCAGTGCAGATCCTAGACCGAGCCGTCCGCAGGTTGAGACGAAAGCAAGTACCCCTGGTAAAGGTTTTGTGGAGGAGCCAGCGGTACGAGGAGGCTACCTGGGAGCCTGAGGCGGCAATGTGGGAGCGGTACCCAGAGCTTTTCGCGGGTACGTCTTTTCGGACCGGCTTCGGTCCTCTTTGAGTTTGTTATGGTTATTTGGACATCCTTTTCCCGCACCCTAGTTGGCGCAAGTTTCGGGGACGAAACTTCCTTTGAGTTTGTTATATTGTAACGAGCGCGTGCCCCAGACGCCTTTTAAGACGTCTGGGAGGTGGCCCAGACGTCTGTAAAGACGTCTGGGATCACATCCAGACGTCTGACCAGACGTCCGGGATAGTTTACAGACGTCTGGCGAACAGTTATGCTCGCACGGGATATTCGTCTACGCGCCTGTGCGCGCAGACCTGCGATTCTGCCCTTTTTCTCTGCGGCTGCAGGCGGCTGCGACCGCCTTCTCTCTCCTCTCCGCGCGGCGTTAAAAGGGGGGGGCGCGCCTCCCCTCCCGTCTCCACCATCTTCCTCCTTCTTCTCCTGCCTGTGCGCGAGAGCGAGCGGACGCGAGGGCGCAGCGGCAGCGGCAGCCGCAGTGAGCGCGGACGAGCTGCGGCGAGCGAGGGCGGGGCTCTGCCGTGAGGGCGAGCTCGCCAGGAGCGGCTTGGCCGGCCGGCGGAGGGTGCAGGGGGCGCAGAGCGTCGCGGAGAGGGACCTGCTGCGGGCGGAGCAGCGTACGCACGAGGTGCGACGCGGGCGGCGTCGCGAGCGGAGGCCGAGCAGGGCTCTGATTCTGGAAAAATTTCCAGAATCAGACGTCTGGATTGGTATCCAGACGGCAAGGTCGACGTCTGTGAGATCATACAGACGTCTGAAAGGTGAGTTTTCGCTTTCTTCTTTCTTTTTGTCGACTGACCGTACTGAGGGAGGGGGGTTGGCTGTGTGCAGGTCCTCTGATTCGTCATCTTTGCGAATCAGACGTCTGGAAGTTGTACCAGACGGCGGGAGTGACCTCCAGACGTCCGGAGTGACCATCGGACGTCTGGGATCTAGGAAAGACGTCCCTGCAGACTTCTGGACGTCCGGGGAACCAAGCCGAACAGGTAATTCTCTGATCCACCGTTTAAGACGTCTGGAAAGAGTTCCAGACGTCTGATTTTGCACAGTATTGTCTTTCTCGACCCGTTTAGGGCCCGTTTGGGCTCCGTTTTCCGCGATTCGAGTTGCGTTCGTTTCAGAATTTATTCCTCTACCCGCCTACAGTAGCTATACACTGTTTTGAGACTCTCCTTGTGTTTGATCCTTGTGATAGGACCTCGTTCGGTTGCAGTCTTGAGAGTCGCGGAGGCGCGCGGGATTCCCGATCACGCCCCCATTACTCCCGTTGTACCTGGTAGAGTGGTTTTAAGTATTAATAAAATCTGTTAAAGTATGGAACCATAACTAGAACCTAGGGCATTGCATGAATCCTAGGAATGAGAAATATATGGAATGATAGCTCCTAGGTGTTGCATGAATCCTAGGGCCGGAAACTAGATTGTGTGATAGATCCTAGGATATGGCATGAATCCTAGGATGGAAAAACTAGTGGAATGTATATCACTGCAGTCCTGGAAAAATGGAAAGGAATATATAAAGCTGCCTGTAAATTTAATTAACAGCTGCCTGTTATGAACAAAGAAACATGTTTGAGATCATGGAATTTGAGAACGTGAATCTGGAAAGTGAAACATATGATGTTCTGAAATAAAGAGCTGGAACCCTACGGGAAATTAGGAGTGGAACTCCTGGAAAGAAAAAGGAATGGAACTGAGATGTAGTTTGTACTGTCTCTTGGGTACGTAGTACCAAGGGAAGTACCTGTACCTGTTTAGTGCAGAGTGGGGCCAGCCGCCCCAGGGACCCGGGGTTAGGATTGGCCACTCTGTACCGACTTGTTGGCCCTCGTGTACGTAGTACCGAGGAGAGCTAGTAGTGTTAGGAGAGTACTAGCTACCCCACGGGCCCCGGGGTTCTGCTAGCCTCCTTCACCGACTTGTTAGGCCCACTAGGGCAAACCAGGGTAGTCAGGCGAGGGTGCGCGGACTGTGGAGGGGCAAGGCCCCGGTTTGGTTACTGTGGAGGGGTTGGACCCCTGTTACTGAGAGGGCTCTGCCCTGGTTCCGTGCTGTGCTTTGGGCGCACCCGTTAACGGAAACGACTGACCGCGGGCCAGTACGGGCTAGCTACCTGTGCGTTTATCGCGCGTGCCGTAGTCACCGTTACGTCTGTCAGTGACCTTGGGGTGGTTGACTGAGGGTAGGATCACCACGGGGGACTCTCCCGGCCAGGAGAGCACCACGTGCTACTTCTACTTTTGGAAAAGACTGCAATCAAGATCATCCCACGAGGACATCCGAGATCAAGTAAAGGATCTGAGAAGTAAATGAAATAGTGAGAAAAATTGAAAGATGTAAATAAAGGAAGTAATAGAACATAATAGCTACTGTACACTCTACTGTTGCCTTTAGTTAGTTTGCCACTCTACTCAGCGTTTTGCTGACGTGTTACACTCGTTACCTTTTTCAGGACCAGGTGTTGAGCAGCCAGGGTCGGCGGCTGCAGAGGACGCTGGGCCGAGTAGGGTCCAGTAGAGTTACCACAGCTTTGTACCCCTTTTTGTTTCGGTTCTAGTGAGTAGTTTCTGTTTCCGCTGTACCTTCTTTACCTGCAGTTTTTGTTATATGATAAATGTTGTTTTACTGTTGTGGTGGTGCCTACTGTAGTAGTTTCTTTCCTTACTGCTGTACTTTCTTACTGTTAGTTATATTCATGCTGAATGTGGTTTATTTTACTGTCTTTTGGTTACTTCCTCGTTGGACGACTGGGTCTTGGGATTAGTCGAGTCGGTCCGGTTCTCGTGTCTCGTAGGGACTCGGGAATCGGGTCGTTACACTACCCATGCGCTTATCGCGCGTGCCGTAGTCACCATTACGTCTATCCGTGACCTTGGGGTGGTTGACTGGGTGTAGGATCACCACGGGGGACTCTCTCGGCCAGGAGAGCACCACGTGTGCCTTCTACTCTTTGGAAAAGACTACAATCAAGATCGTTCCCATGAGGAACATTCGAGATCAAGAAAAAGATTTGAAAATATATAAACCAATGGTTGAAAAGGAATAACTTGTAAATTAAAGAATTGGAATAGCTAGTTTATCTGTTAGCTTTACTGCTTTAGTTAGTTTATTGCCACTCTACTCAGCGTTCGCTGACTGTGTTTACTCATAACCCTTTTCAGGTCCAGGTGTTGAGCAGCCCAAGTCTCCGACTGCAGAGGGTGCTGGGCCTAGTAGAGCTCAGTAGCTGTAGTCTTTTGTTATAGTATTTTCTGTTGTTAGTGAGTTTTATACTTTTGTACCTTTACATTTCTGTACCTTGTTCCATTTTACTGTTGTGGTGGTGATTTGTACTGTAGCAGCTTTTACTTTTTTTAATGCTGTACTTTTTTACTGTTAGTTGCTTAGCATAATGAATGTGACTTACTTTCCTGCTTTTTAGTTATTTCTTGTTGGACGACTGGATCTTGGGATTAGTCGAGTCAAGCCGGTCTTGAGTCCTGTAGGGATTCGGGAACCAGGTCGTAACACAATATAACTAAGCAGAAATAAATAAAAGGTAGTAATAGAAATCAGTACAAAAAGTCTCAAATATTGCTTGCCACAAGCGGAAGAGTACTATAACATACATAGCCATCACAACCGTAACAGAGAGAAATATAACATAAACAAAATATAATAGAGACAGCAAAATGGCTAAAAGTACTCACTACTACAAAAGAGCTCTGAAACAGAAAAGTAACAATTAAGGCTGGGCTATATTGGGCCCAGCACACTCTGCAGCCGGTGACGCTGGCTGCTCGACTCCTTGACCTGAACATGGTTATACAATCCGTGGTCAGCTAACGCTGAGTAGAATGGTGGTTAAGCCATTTACATGCAATTTACCATAAAGAAGCAAGCAAATATTAATCATTCATTTCCATGATGGAATGCCCTTTAAGGAAGGGTGATGCTGCGATGATGATCTCAGTCGTTGGATTGAGATTCAACGGCTAGGATTTCACAATGAATGCAGCTTTGAGGAGGGGTGGCAATGCTTAGATGGTTTGGAGGGCTAAGATGGTGTCACATGGCACCATTTGAACCGTTCTTCTTTTGCTTGTAGGTGGTGCCAAAGATGTCGGATCGAATCGATTTTCGTGTCGTTAGGCTGCGATCGTCGATCCAAACCCATACGTACGGTTGGATTCTTCATCTAAGGTTCTGATTTTTACCACCTTGCCACGTTTCCTTTGATCTTCTATGGCTTGTATAAGATGCTATAGATGTCAAATCTGAGTGATTTCAAAGGCGTTAAACTCCGATCATCACCCCAGTCACATCTGTAGGGTCTTATCTTCAATCAGAAGCCCAAAAAGAGTCACCTTGTCCCACCGATAATAAAATAAGAAAATTAGTAAATAATTATACAAATTTATCTAAATACGTGATGATACATGTTATGCAATATTTATAATGCATGACACTCCTACGAACCTAGGAACATGCTTAAATAGGCAAATTAAAATGGATAAATATAGATTTATGAACACGCTAAACGATTGACATGCAAAGAAAAATGCGATACATACACAAGGAAAACTACAAATATTCTACCTGATGTCACAAGGGGATCATGGTGACTTCAAAATACATGCACGAGGTTCCTCAATACCTCCTTGGGGGCCCACATGCATCGTCTGCATTCTAACGATCAACTCTAGGTTTTTTTGATGCTCAATTTTCCCCATCTCACTTTGCTGCCCACGTGGGGGAGTGTTGGTCTAATCTAAATCCCAAAGTTGAACGGGCTTCAAAATCTGAATTTAGTTAAACTATCTTTCGACCACAAAAGCTAGCAAAGTGGTATTTATGTAATGGAGCAACCCATCAATGGCATCCGCATAAAATGGCTAGAATGGAGTCACATTTCTGTGACATCAGGCATTTGTAATGGCTTGAATGTGAAAAAGTCCTTATAATTAATGAATGGATGCGTCCAACTGACATAAGAACAAGCTGTCACCTGTTCCATTAATGGATGGCCTTCGACAGCTATCATTTATTATATGAAAAGCGACGTCCGAGTGGCGTGTGCGTGAATGGTCTCCCGTTCCATTTGATTTTGATGTATTTGCTCCCACCCTCTTCCTCTCAAATCAAAATTAAATTACAGATGCAGGCATTTGATTCACGACCCTTCTTTTTGGCTACAGGTCAATTGGGTTTTCATTGGAACGAGAAAAAGAGAAAGATGATTCCTTTTTTACCTTGTTTTGGATAGTTTGGGTGGTAGCCTTGTTCAACGCATGACTTTGACATGGGAGGTGTTATCGTTCAAAACATAGATTTACCTGACGACTGTAAAAAGTAAGATCGTGCTTCTGCGGTTGTCAAGGATTTATCTTAAAAGAGGATTCCTTATTATAACAAAAGAAAAAGAGAAAGAAAAAAATGACTTTTTTCTTTTTTGGGATTCCCACGGGAAGTCCCAGTTAGATTGGATGTCTAACTATCCTCATCCACCAATAAGATTAAAATGCTAGATATGAACATGTCCTTCTTATGGTAGAAAGATTTTGAACTCAGAGAGAAAAATGCAAATAGGTTAAGGAAGATGATCATGAAAACAAATATTTCCATCTAAGAGCTTCCAAAAATTATATATCTTATAGTAAGCTAAAGGATTAAGAAAAGAACTGATTGGTCCTTTACCAACCAAAGAGAAAGTTAAACTTAAAGGTTTTTATATTTTCCATGGGTTAAACTAAATCTCTAGGTCTTGATGGTCTTTCCCGGAATATTATCAAAAAAGGATATTACGAATTTTGTCCACTCTTCCCTTACACAAGTTTTGTTGCCGAAGGGTTTTTTATCATGCTTTCATTACTTTGGTACTGAAAAAGTCAAAATTTCATTGAAACTCAAGATTATAGACCAATCAATTTAGCCAATATGGCTTATAAAATTATTACTAAAATCTTGACAAATAGAATAAAGGCAATGCCACCAAGCAGAATCTCCTTTGCTCGAACTGCTTTTCTCAAAGAAAGAGTGATCTTGGATATTATAATAATAGCCACGAAAATTTTGCACCATATGAAGAAAAAAATAAGAGTTCTGAGGAGGGAAGTATGATTATAAAGTCAAATATAGAAAAGGCTCTTGATAAGATAAGTTGGCAACTTATTGCTTATATTCGTAAGCAATTAGATTTTCCCATCATATCACTAATCTCATTAGTGTTTGTATTTCCATGATTTTTTATTCTATGTTGGTGAATGTTAAACCGCACAATTTCATCCATCCAATTAGAGGACTCCACCAGGGTTGTCTGCTTTATCCTTTTCTCTTTATTTCGGGGATCAACCTATTGTTTAGATATATTGAAAACAATGTAAAAGTGGATCTTTTTCTTAGTGGTGTAAAACTTGCTTAGGCTAAACCTACCAGTCTTCTTGTTTATGCAGATGATACTTCTATTGAAAAGGCTTTGTTGATTAATCACATTCTAAATCGCTATGTTGAGGTTCAGGTTAATCTATAGGCTTTCATAAATCTTCTATTACCTCTTGTTTTAATTGCTCGATGGAGTTGAAAGATCAATTGAAAAATATTTTGAATGTTTATAGTGAGCTTAATCAAGATGTCTACTTGGGTGTTCCAATTGGAGGGACAAGATAAAAAGAGGTTGTTGCAACAAGATTCTGAATAAAGTTCAGAAGACTCTCCATGGTTGAAAGATTAATTCCCTTTCTCAAGTAAGATGAACAAGGTTGATAAAATCTACTCTCTTGTCTATTCCACTTTTTTTAATCTCAAAAAAAGCATCCAAGTTACTTGTTGCAAAAATGCGTAAATTTCGGTGGGGGGAAACTTCAGATAAGAAGAAAGTCCACAGCAATTCCTGGGAAAAAATTATTGTACCTAAACACCTTGGCGATTTGGGCATTAAACTCTAACGATCTTGCAATGATGACGAAATATGGAATGAGACTTGCTGTGGGTGATGGATCCCTATTAGTTATAGTCTTAAAAGGAATCTTGATTTCAATAAATATATGACATGATAATTGGATTCCTAATATTAAGGTGCCCATTTTTCCAAGAATGTTGTTAACACTATTGTTTCATTAGTTAGCTCCTTGATAGATCATAATAATAGATGTTGAAAAGTTGAGTTTGCCAACAATACCTTTGATGGTGATTTGCTTGCTACCATCAAGGAGATTCTACCGAGTCTTAGAATTATGGCATATGATCATCTTATTTGGAGGTCCCATAAAAAAAAGTACATTCTCTGCAGGATCTACTTATGATTTCCTATTGAATAATTTCTCTCTCATTTTTCATTCTAATTAAAGGGTTACCAATAGTGTTAAGAGAATATGGCATACTAATTTAGCACCTAAAATTAAGATGTTTATTTGGAAATTACTTTCTAGTGCTACTTAAGCAAATTTTTGTCCGATGTTGCCAACATTTTCCCACCTTCTAATTTTTCTAAAGAAACTATTGAAGACTTATTTAGTTTATAATTATGACTTTGCAAGAGCAATATTGTTTCAAGTGGTATGGAGTATCGTTTCCAATTTCGATGATTTTATTGAGAATGCTACCAATTAACAACTAAAATAAGGATCTCTTGTTAAGGTTAGTTCTACTTTTACTTGGTGCTATGCGACAGAGAAGATGCAAGTTATTATATGAAAGACAA
Organism: Thalassia testudinum; assembly: GCA_037157565.1. Taxonomy (NCBI): domain Eukaryota; kingdom Viridiplantae; phylum Streptophyta; class Magnoliopsida; order Alismatales; family Hydrocharitaceae; genus Thalassia; species Thalassia testudinum. The sequence goes on from JAZHRO010000038.1 coordinate 2,775,329, forward strand.
GTTACTGATATCTTTATCGTACGAAGTCAAGTTGAAAGGATTGTAAGGTTTTGTTTCTGTAGTTCAAATTTTAATGTGTAAGCTGATTGTTATGCTCAATCTAATAAGTGGAAACTTACAACCATCGACAACAATGATACATTGTCCATTTTCAACTATTCGTGGATGTGGCAACTACTGAAGTTAATTCTTACGTAGTTGTTATTTGTTTGAAACAAGGTGGAAGTATTTTTTGAAATTTGGTTAATGAATTCTCTATAGGCAAATGTTGCTAAAGCCCATTTTGATTTGATGGAATCAATTAGGAAAATAGTAGAGTTGGCTAAGGAACAATGCTTGGATGTTAACTCTTCAATTGTGTTCTCGGCTAATTGTATGGTAACTTATAAAAGGGCAAATCTTAATAAGTCAAACTTTGTCATGAAAAATGTTTGTTATTGTGGACAATGGCATTTACTTTTCGGTCAGCTTAGATAATCATCTTTATTTCATGAATAAAAACTTTTAATTTTCAAATGAAAAAACAAATCTCCTCCTAGTTGTACATATTCACATGTCACATGACACCATTCGATGTCATAATGATGTCATGGGACGTGACACATTTCTCTAATAAGAGAGTGGATATACAAATCGAACACCAAATCTTTTTCTAAGTCTTAATACCCACAATAACTCATCTTGCCATATTTGCAGCCATCATCCATAGATCTTGTTATAATTTCACGATGACTTCCATCATACCAAGATAAAAGCCATTCCATCCAAAATAAAAAATTGGAATTAAAAGCAACTCAGTCTATGGTCGCGAGAATAGACTGTTGCAACTTTGACAAGTTTTGGAAGCTAAACAAAATCTCCTCTTCACAATTTAAAGATATTTTGTCTTCCATCCATTTTTTTGTCAAGGGAAAATGGGAACCTTCATGCTAATGTCAGAATCCAATATTCTCAATATCATCCGAACACATGGATAGTAGCAGCATCACTGTTCTCTTCTTTAAGATATATAATTATTTTGATTTAAAATGAAAAATAAAATATGAAGGGAAATGATATAGTCTTATCCTTTTTTTTCATTCGGGATTTCCTTGAAACAACATTAGAGAAGCACAGAGAATCCATGTACATATATATATATATATATATATATATATATAACGCAGATCATTTATGCAATCTTTCGATAAAATTATGACGAGCAATTTGTAGCATCATAATTGCCGCTTCCTGATGTTCGGTATTAGAATTGCTTAATTACCATGGGGGATGTCTAATCTTTGAGAATAGACAATGCTCGTATGTCCCTATGAACTTTTTGGTTGAGTGGCAGAACACTTCGTTGGGCTATCTAACAAGTAGTACGATTAAATCTCATGTCTGTCTTATTTACTTTCTTAAATAAAAAGGCCTATTATTTTTTAAATATTTTTCAATCTTATTTAAAAAGTATGAAACTCTTTCGAGATTGCTTTCTTTGAATGGTCCATAAAATTTTTATTCAAAATGTAAACAATTAATATATGCTACAATTAATTTTATAATATACGGACCAAGAAAATATGATTTTAATTGATATATTATAATTTTTTATTAGTGAAAATTATTTCGTATATATATTTTTTTTATTTTAAATCAATAGATTTTAATTTTAAATCAAACATAATTTTCAATCGACATATTTTAATTTTTAATAAATATATTTTATTACTTTAAAATAAAAATACATTGCAACATACTTTACGCATACTTTTATTTTCTACGCATTAGTGTCCTACGCTTCATCATCATCTTCTTTCTTTGAGGTCGTGCGAGAAATAAATTCTTTCTCCACATCCATCATCATTACCTTGACGTGTATGTAATGTAACATAACGTGGTTCATATAAAAGATGTTGAAATCAATTTTGAGTTTAAAAATTTACTGGATAAAATTTTGATTACGTAAAATCTACGTTTCAATTCTTCGTGCGTCACGGTGGCGGGAGAGAAGACTTCTGTTCACCTCCGCCCTCCTCTCTGCTTGACCTCACATCCTTGGAACCTCTCCTCTCCCTCCCTTGACCTCTCTCTACTTAGATTGAAGGATCATCTCATTTGGACTTGTATTCCTCAATACGTTGGTTGCAGACCTCTCTTATCTTTGATGATCTTCAACGTGGGGAGGATGGCTGCAGCACTCGCAGTGGTTGGAGCACATTTAGGGGGAATGTGTTTGATGTTTCATCTTTGACATTGGTGGCATCGTTGTTGTGGTCAGTTCGTCATCGGGTCGTCATCTGATTGTGCGGGATCACCTCGTCATCGAACATGTGGCTGCGTGGAGCCCCCTCGCCATCCTCTTGTTCAACTACAGCTGTGGGGAAGCTAGCAAGGGCACAAGTGTTTGTGTCGTGTTGTTGTAAATATTCTTTACATTATGGGTGGATCTAGATTTTCTTTTTTCTTGCTTTTTTAGTGTAGCGATGTTTTATTTAGTGGATCACGTGTGATCTCAAACTTTCTCGATCGAGTTTTTGATCTATGAATTTTCATTTTCTTTAACTTTTATTTCTTATTAGTTGTTTCTCCAAATTTTATCTTTTTCTTATTTCTACGGGACATAACCTCTCAATCTCAAGAGTATTTAGGTTTATCCCTTTTCCTTCCGGAGGCAACCTTTTGTATCAAATATTTTACTTATTTATAATGGAATATGTTTTCCTTAAAAGAAAAAACATTTCTTCGTACGTCACATTCTTTGTTTAATATTCTTTCGTACGAACTCTCTCCACCTAATTTGTGATCTTACATTTTACTTTCGACTTCATGTGGGAAGGAGATAGATTTTATCTCACGTAGGAAAGATAACTCGTTGAATACACGAGATTTATCCCTCGAATAGATCCTCGTGTTGTACAATTTAATCATTTATGTCGACAATATTTATTATACTTACTTTTATGCTGGCGTCGCTTACGTTATATATATATATTATAGTCTATTAAAAATATGATATTATTATTATTCATTGTATTATTTATCTTATTTGTTATTCATTTAGTATTCTACTTGTTTACCTTGTAATTAAGGGGATATTTGTTTTACGGGATTATTTTAAAAGGATAAATTTTACAAGCGATGCGATAGATAGGGAGATATGCGAAAGGTAAGTAGATTTTTATGGTTAGAAGAAATATGAGTCAAATCATTAATCATTATCTTGGGATAAGTAAAAAGTTTATCTCACAAAAGGAAGAATTCACCTAATAAGCCATAACCCACCTTCTCCCGTGCACCAAACGGACCCTAAAAGAGGACTTAGATTTTTTTCTTTCTGTACAAAGAAGACAGATTTGCATTTATGGCCCGAAAGAGACGGTTAAAGATTCGGAACTCCATGAGCGGCGTCGTGGAAAAAGGCCGAAATGCCCATTAAAGGCTGCAGCCCTCTCTAGAGTTGAGCGAAGGAAAGTGATCGCCGGCGTGACGTATGTTATCGTGATCCGCATGGGAGATCCATTTAATGTGGGCACCACAGAAAATAACAGAAACAAAAATAAATTCAGTGGAAATAATAGTCCGGTGGATGATGGATGATGTGAGTGCCACCGGTAAGTTGTGGACTTTACTCATGAGCAAATTTTTAAAAGTAGCATACGATGGGAGAAAGCCTGGACCATTTTGCCTTAAAATTAACCGGTACAATAGCATATATATTATATTTTAAGAAGGCCATAAAAATAGAAAAGTTTACAATCGTGTTACCGGCACTACTCGTTTGTTAGCTTCTGTCGACGTGTCAAGCACCCATGGCAAAAGCCGATTGTTCTCCTGGATCATTTGGGCGTGTTCTGTTCTTGATGCGTATGCGTGTTTTACGGTACACGTCCCTCCTGGATCATTAATGTCTTGCTTCTCATGGGGAACAAGACCCATGAACGACGAAAAACATTAGATAATAGTGTCTGGATCGCCAACCTACGTGATAGGAAGTATTCTACGGGAAGCCATTACTTTTTAAGATGGGAGGAAGTGTTAACACGCGTCTAAGCCGACGAAGATTCACACGCCTCTCCTGTTGTAGAAAACAAAGGCGCAGATCTTGAAAGCAAAAGTGTGCTTTCCCCCGAATTGTGTCATGTGAAACGGAGGAGGGTTGAGGTGAGTTGCGTGGAAAACGACTTCGTTTAAAAAAAAGCAAAGAAAAGAAAAAAAAAGCTTCCATCAACTGACGCTCGTATAGACAAAACGGAAGATGAATGTCCATTTCCAAAAGGTAAAGTCGCTGCTCAGCTTTTGTCGTGACTTGTGAAATCAACGAACGAGATAAATCGCTTCGGATGAGGCCATGAAAAGCGACATGGCAAAACAAGCAGACAATCGTCTGAGCACGACCCTCAATTTATGAAATGATGGACAACATTGTTGTTGTACTTGCCTTTTATATGGGAAATTGTACTTCACCAACAAAAATATTCCTATTCTTAAATGCTAGACCTTGATAGATCTCACGATTCCATCTCTTTGATTAAGGTTCCTAGAGTAAATGTTGCTTTGCACTCACAATTTAGCTAAGTGCTACGCTGATTCTCTTGTATCTAGGTCTTGGCTCTGGCCAAAATTTCCTACCGAGAACTTTTATTGTGTGGGTTGTACCTGCAATGAATTTAGCTTTCTCCTTTAAAAAAGAAAAAAAATAGAGCAAGTATTTGCTATAACAAGTAAATTACCATAATAATTGGAAATAGAAGCAGTATTCATAGATATTAGAATTCTTAACCGTGAAGAGTCAATATATATATATATCAGCCGTCGACTTGTAGCAATTACTTTTTACCACTATTCATTTATTTTTTAAAAGATTTGATTTGCTCATCTGATCTTCCTCCGCTCTTTCCCCCCTCTCCCTCCGAGATGCACAATCTCTCTTTCTCTCTCGTACCGTAGGTTAAAGTTTTGATAAAATCAATATTTTAATTACGTAGTTTTGTGAGCAGCATGACAAAATTTTGAACAGATTTGAATGCAAAATTAAAATTAGTGTTTTTACTTAATAAATAGACATATCGATATATTTTAAATTTTAATTAATATATTTTATTTTTTCTCCTATATAATTCAAAAGTAAAATATAACAATTTAAAAAAAAAAAAAGGTAAGCAAACGTCTCCACTCATGTGATCTTTGTCCGCTCTCTCTCACTCTCTCTTTCTCTCTCGTATATACAATGGATTAAAAAATGAATTAAAATTTTAATCATGTAATTTTGTATGCAGCATGACAAAATTTCTATTGGATTTGAATGCAAAGTTTAATCATTGTTTTTACTTAATAAATTAAATATATTAGTATATTTTAATTTTTAATTGATATATTTTAATTTTTTTATTAAAATAATTAAAAGATAAAATATAATAATTAATAAATAAATAAATATCTCTTCTCATCAAAATATATTGATGTATTTAATTTTTAATCAATATATGTTAATTTTTTAATAAAATATATTAATTTAAAATTAAATACAACCATATATTTTATAATAATCGTTTGATAATTAACGTAGTTGCTCCTATTTATTTATTTATTTCATTAATGCAGTATCCACCACGTTATTGTATATTTATTTTCATTTATACGTAAATTCACTCCTCTACTCCTCCCTCTCATTGACGTACTCCTCTTTCTTTCTCATTTTCTTTTACTTCTTATTTTATTTTATTTTATTGTTTGCATATAATTTAACACTTAGGCTTATTTTAAATTAATCTTTACCATCGATTTCTTTATCTTATGTTTTTTCATTGGAAATCAATATTAAGTATATTTTTAAGAGAATACGATATAATATATCTATAAAATCAATTAAAATAAATTCAATCTAAGATATCGATTGAAAATCAAGATGCATCGAGTAATACACTTTACAACGTCTGATATGTTTTGAGTTCCGATCAATGCTTCCTTTCTTCCACCAGTTGAAAAATAAGATACACCAGATAATATATTTTGTAACGTACGATGTATTAATTTTTAACCGATCGATAGTTAAAATGCATCGATTAAAAAACATGTTAAATTTTCATATAATTAACTTTTATACTTACACAGTTACTAACTTTTGCATTCGCATAGCAGCTTACAAGTTAAAAACTAGTATATAATGAAAAATTGTGGACACTGCACTATTAATGGCCCTATTTATTTTTATTTTTTTTCATTCGAAAGGAGAGATTTTATTTTTTTTCTTAATTTTTTTATTTTTTAAATTCTAATTTGATCATGTATTTGATCATATTATGGCAATTGGTTCCTAAGTGGAAGTGTTGATTGTTTATCCCCTTTTGAATTTTGCTCTCCCTTTCTCTCTTTTACATTTGTTTTCTTATAAGATTGACAAAAAAAAATCCTTTATAAATTATTCCTTTGGATAAGTGAAAATGTATTTTACAATGTGTAATTTATTTTGATTTTCATTCGATATTTTTTATTTTCTAATGATTGAAAATCAAAATATGCTAACTAAAAATCAAAATACACTGAGCAATATTTTTTGCAATAAAATCAAAATACATCAGCTAAAACTAAAAATACATCAGGCAATATATCTTGCAACACGCATTGTATTTTTGTTTACAATAGGTGTTTGTGGTTTTTCATCGATCGAAAATCAAAATACATTGGTGTAGCCGTTGCAATGAATTTTACAACATATGGTGTATTTTGGTTTTCCAAATTTGGATTTGAGAATTTTTCTTTTGATAGGGGCAATGCATTTTGCAATATGCAGTGTATTTTGATTAACAATCAGTGTTTGGAAAATTAAAATATACTGTTGTATATTTTTATTTTCAACTGTTGTATTTTGATTTTCAATTGGTGGAAAATAACACATTGATTGGAATTATTATGCATTATAATATGCGTTTTCTTACTCTTTTGCTTCTTGTTTTATTGCAAGAGTTTTCTGTGTGAAGAGTGTAGGTTCTGATGGAGGCGGGGTGAGATGTGCGTGATATGAAATAATGCGAAATAAAATAGACAGTCAGACAAATATGCAATCATACAAAGACACAAAGGATTTTTAGGTTGAAACCCAAATCCAAGTAAAAATCGCCACCTAAACCTCATGGTTTAGGATTTCCCGATCCACCTAGTAGATCAAATCTACTAACAAACTACTTAAACGAGAGTAGTTCAACCTCTTACAATCACACTACTTTACAATCGAGGGTAGTGTACCTCAAACCCTCCTCTCCACGATGAGTATTTTGTCCCGTGAAGGAGATGAAAATTCGCAAAGAGAATACCTAACCAAAACCAAAAGGAAAAATAAATACCTATAGAGTCGCAAAGTAAATATAAGGCTATGCTATCAAGAAATCTCCCCTTAATAGGAAGTGCGTAGGCATGATTGCGCAGAGTAACAATACTCTTGATTAGAACTCTGAGAGCAAGAGTATTCTTCTTTGATCTTTCTCTTCTTAGACACAAAAGGTATGGAAATAGTTTCTTAAGGTGTGTTTCGCCAAGTAAGGGTACTCCTCTATTTCTAGAGGTGCCTAGATGGCTTTAGAAGACTCTTGTAGCCGTTAGGATCAAGGCTCAAAAGAGTGGTCTGATGGCATCGCCATCATCTTCTATAACTAGCCTAATTTAGCTAAGTTCTAAGGTTACATTCACTTAATTAACATATTAAAAGGGTATAACTCAATTAAGGCTGAAAAGAGATGAATTAACAGAAAAATGGGTTAATTCTATAATTTTCACGAATAATTATAAATGCAGAATAGCTGGAGGGTGAACTTATGGCTAATCAAATGTCAATTGAGCTTAATTGTCCTAAAAGTGAGTTGACATTAAATAATTTAAGATTTACATTTAATTTGAATGTTAATCTTTAATCAAAATTGACAAATTTCTAACCCACTTTAATTAAAACAATTTATTTGGAAATAAATATAATCTAAACTTTCTAAAAACCAATCAAAAATATTATATAAGGTTTGGCATAGTCAATTTAATGATCGGAACTTGTTTTGACCTAAAACAGAATTACAGATGGGAATTTGGTACATTTTAGGTCTAATCGTACATTGACCATGCAAGCGTCATCTGAAATGACCTTTTTCTAGGGTCGTGTGGCATTTCTAAAAATTCCGTAGGAGTTTTTGTGCAGTTTTTAACCCCGTATGCTTTTATATTGCGGTTTGTGAGGGGGAGAGGAAAATTGAAGGGGCATCCCTGCAATTTTCCCACCACCATCTCCCTACCACCTACACCATCTCCTCCCCCCCCCCCCCCCCCCGCGCCTTACCTCACGCCCTGCTGCTCCATTCCCTCCCCCCACGCCTCCTCCATCCTTATATACCCCCTCCTACTCCTCCATTTCTTCCCCACACTAGCAGTTGAGCGAGAGGAGAGGGAGAGTAGAGAGGAGAGGAGTGGCCTGGGAGTGGAGGACTCGTGAGGGTGAGGCGGTGCTGCAGCTTCTGCGGCTTCTGCAGCGAGAAAAAGGCTTGCAAATGATTCTGCGAAATCATTTTTCTACAGAATTAGATGTTCGGAGTGATCTCCAGACGTCGAGTCGGACGTCCGTAGGTAATTCTCAGATGTCTGATAACACGTATTTTGTTTATTTTCCTGCCAAAAGTCTAACCATGCATGTGCATATGTCAGAGGAGTAGGAAGCACGCCGGTGGGAAGACCGAGGCAGATTCAGACGTCTGGAAGGGTCTCTAGACGTCTGAAGACACTCTCAGACGTCTGCATGGAGTTCCATACGTCAAGAAAAGGCACCTCGAGCAAGGTGAGTCCCTGAGTTCGTTTAAGACGTCTAGGACTATTCCCAGACGTTTGATTTTGATCAAGGTTGATGTTTTTGGGCCCGTTCAAGGCCCAAACGGAGTCGATTTTCCGCAAACGAAACATCGTTGGTTTCCTTTCGAGTTTCCCTACGCATTGATATAATGTCCCTACAGTTCTAAGCTCATTTTAACATATGGGTCAATGTGATAGGTCGTTCATTCGTGGTGTGCACGGAACCTACAGGGATTATAAGCTCCGTTGACTGTGCCCCCACATCTCCCGGTTACTCTGGTAGAGTGGTTCCCAAACTAATCTCGGAATTAGTAATTAAATTGTATGCATAGAATTAACTGAACCTAGGTTGTGAGATGAACCCTAGGACTAAAAAGAAGAAAATGCATGCTGCTATAGAATCGAACCCTAGGATTGTGAATGAACCCTAGGGCTGAAAGAAATGAATGTACATATAGTGAATGATTAAATTATTATTTCCTGGAAAGAAATAAACCATGAGCTACCGGTAATGAACTACATCATGCCTGCTTATACTAAATAAATGATGATGGAATTCGAGTTGCCTGTTCTACGTACAACGAATCAGATATGGAAATAAGAAAGTCCATGTACGAACCCAACTAAGAAAGTAGAAAGAAATCAGGAATATGGTAGTACGGAAAACCTGCCAATTTTGTTACATGTCACCTACAGGCGGCTGTTCGGACTTGGTTAAGGGAAGTGAGCTAGCCCTCGAGTATGTGATACTGAGGAGAGCAACTATCCCTTTAAAGTAGATGGGAGCTTGTCGCCCCTTGGGTTGAGACCCCGGATGGGTTTGGCCACTCTACGTCGACTCTTGTTTGGCCCTCGTGTACGTGGTACCGAGGTGAGTTACTTAGTGTAGGGGGGGAGCTAGCCGCCCTATATGGCCCAAGGTTAGGACAAGCCACCCTACATCGACTCTTGTTAGCCCGTTGGACAAACTGGGACAGTCGGACGAGGGTATGCGGACTGTTAAGACTCGTTCTATCCTGAGCCTTTTAAGATGTCTGGACTGTCGGTCAGACGTCTAGACACCTTCCCAGACGTTTGGAAATTAAAATTTTTGGGTACGAGCTTCACCCGCAAGCTGCACGTAGACAATACTCTCATGTTCTCCCCTTCTCTCTCCCCTCCTCTAGCAAACCCTAACACCCCTTCCTCCTCTCTCGTTCTCCCCACTTTTGCCACTTCTTCCCTTCCTCTTCACCCCAGCGCGAGAGCTAGCGCAAGCGAGAGAGCGCGAGAGCGGCGACGAGGATGAGCGGCGTGAGGAGAGGAGGAGGAGTTGAGCTCGCAAGCTCGTGTGGGAGCTCACCGGAGGGCGCACAGCTAGAGCAACATGTGCGGGAGGAGTGTGTCGGGGAAGTCATCCCCAACACTGCTGTAGCCAGAGCTGCAGGCGAGGAGGTGAGCCGCGGTCGAGCGCAGCGGGAGCGAGTGGGAGCAGGTTCTGGTTCTGAGTTTTTCCCAGAATCAGACATCTGGAGTGACGTCCAGACGACGGAGCGGACGTCTGGAGGCGGTTCTAGACGTCTGAAGAGAGATCTTCGTGAAGGTACATTCCCTTTTCGAATATGACCATGCTGGCCGCTCCGCAGCTACTCTTTGTGTGGCCTTTTTGAGAAGATTTTATGGTGGCGTGCAGGATTTGCTTCGGGAAGGCGCAGGGCACGCCCTCCCATGCATTTCAGACATCTGGGCGGCTTACCAGATGGCTGGAAGCACTTCCAAACATCCAGAGAGGTGGTCGGACGTCTGGAGCTGGGTCCAGACGGTCCAGAAGAGTTCCTGGACGTCTGAGGTCGACGCAGAGCTTGAGGTGCGTTCTTGGACACTTTTAAGATGTCTGGAAGTTGTTCCAGATGCTGGACGGCGAGTTTCGCCTTGTCTTTGTAGTTATTTATATTTACAGTCGTTGTGGTATATGACAAAACAACTACCAGATTAATACAAAATTTTTTTTTACTCGAAATGACAAGTTTTCCGAGGTCGAACTCAGGGAGCAACTATAATTCTAGAAACATAAATTCACAATATAAGGTTTTACAAAAATTAAGAAATAGAGAGAGAGAGAGGGAGCAAAAGTCTTTTTGTTGGCTTCTTCTTCTTCTCTCTTCCTCTTCTCTTTTCTTCTTCTCTTGCAGCTGATTCTTCTCTTCCTTCAATCTGCCTTCTTGTTTCTCTTTTCCCTTTCTTCCTCTTTGATTTTCTTCTTTTCTTCCTTGCGGCCGTAGAGCTTCTGTCTTCTTTCTCTTTCAGCTGCTAAGTCCTTCTTCCTTCTTTTCTTCTTCTTCTCTGGCCGTTCCTCTTCTTTTCTTTCTTTCTCCTTCCTGTCTTCTTCTTCTTTGCGTCTTCTTTCTTTCTTCTTCTTTCTGCTGACCTTCCGTCGTCTGACCCGATGCTCAGACGACTTAACTATGCATTTGCTACAGTGCGGCTCCTTTTCTTCTTCTTCAGCTCCTCTCCTTCCTTTCTTCTTCAGCTGCTCAGTGCGGATAAGTCTTTCAGCCTCCCCTCCTCTCTACTTTCTTCGCCTGCTTCTTCTTTTTCCTTCTTCCCTGCGCGCGCACACAATGATCAGTGCAAAACCTACCCCTACCCCTTCCCCGCGTCTCTCTCTCTCTGAATCTCTCTTTAGGAAAGCTCTCCCAGAGCCGAGTAATCGAGTTTGGGTTACACGCCCGGGACCAGGCCCCACCGGCGTGCGGTGATGGGAGAGGAGTGCTTGGTCGGGTAGTCGGATTCTGCCCAGACCCGCGGGGTGTGAGAGCTGGCGAGGGCAGGCGAGCGCGTGGCGCGCTGCGTGCGGGTGAGGGACCTGACCCCTGTGTATCGAAGGCAAACAACCCAATACACTTTTTCAATTTAAGTGTGGGCGCGAGGCTACACACTTACGAGGTAGGACTAAAGTCCCACATCCAATCCGCGTGCCCGCAAGCGAGGAGATGCTGCCAATTAGGGTAACAACGAGCGTTCGCGACCCCATTTGCAAGCCTGGGCGTGCTCACGAAACCAACCCGCGCTGCCTGGAGCGCGTGCCTGGGCTGGAAACGTCCTGGAGCTACTTGAGAAGGAGCTTCAGTAGCTCTTCACTGGTGGCGAGGAGGCGCTGACCTGAAAATACAAGGACAGCCTTGCGGCCGCATCAGATAACGTAGGGAGCTTCGCCAGAGGGCGGCGAAGGCAGTGCGAGGGTCGACGAGGCGCGGATGTGCCTGTGGTGGTGCGCCTAGGGAAGACTATGAGTGTGGGAGTGGGTTTGTTCGGGGGGTGGTTGGGCGATGAATGGCGGTGTAGGGAGTGGGGGAAACGGTTGAGTGGAGTGAGGGGGAGCTTCTGGGCTTGTCGGCAAGGGGTGAGGTGGTCTGTGGAGGTGGAGTGACCTCGCCGGAGATGGTGATCGGAGATGGAGCAGATGGAGGTGGAAGTGGCGGTCGGTGGATTAAAAGGGTAAATCTGGAAGGGGAAAATGTAAGGGAGAGAGAGAGGAAGATTCCTACCTACCTAATCGACGAAGGGGGAGAGGGCGGCGTCCAGCTCGTGCCTACCAGAGCTGAGGACGAAGATGCCCAGGAGGTGGTTATCGGCGACGAGGAGAAGATCTGAGGGCGCCAGCTGGTACGGCCTGGCGCGGGACGGCGGGGCAGAGTGGACTCTACTGCAGGTAGGGCAGCAGAGCGAGGAGGAGGAGGAGGGAGGTTCGCCAGAATCTCTGGCTGCCTGACCGGAGAGGGAAGAGACGAAATGTAGGGTTTCTCTCGACCAGAAGAAGCTTGAAGGAGACGGCAAACCCTGCCGTCCCTTAAATAGGCATTGGCGAGGGGTGGAGATCGAGGAGACGACGTGCCGCGCTCGCCGGAGAGTGGACGGAAATGGACACCCATGCCTTTCGTGCGTTCGCACTAGAGGCATGGCCGGTTGCAGAGGTCGGGGGAGGGTCCCTGCGACAGAGGACGACGTAGGGAACCCCCCGCTTGTTCCAGAGGACGGCCGCCCTGGCCTGCGAGGCGCCATCCTCTCCGCAAGGTCGCCGGAGGTATGGTGCAAGGGGGACCGTTCTGCAAAGAACGATGAAAAGATATGAGGCAAATCGTAAGGGTTTCAAAAGATAAGGGTCAAAAAGTAAATTAATAGGACCAATTTGTAAAGTCGGTTAAGATGGTCTTTTCTTAGGCCCAAATTTTTATACGAGACTAATTTGAACCTAAGGATTTTAATAGTGAAATTTTATTTGCGGTTAGACCATGTTTGACCGATCAATTTACGTAAAAACCCAAATTAAGTCATAAACTGGGCATGGTTCTCATTTTAGGTCAAAATAACTTACAAAGGCCAAATTGAAGGTTCTAAACCATTGGAAATATTTTTTCATGAATTTTAGAGGGTTTATTTTATTTTTATCCTACCTCGAACCTCGTGAATTAAAGTGGATTTGTTTTAGGGTTACAAAATGTCATTTAATTCCTAAAAGTTGCTATAACCCTTTTCAGATCAGATCATCCCACTTCTCTCCTTATTAAGATTGTTTGACCTATGTTTGGACCCTTAATTACTCTGTTTGCACATTGCATTGGTGAAATTACAGTTTTACCCCTTATGATTTGTTTTATTCTTTAACTCAGAATTCTCTGAGTTAAGCCTCTCTTTAGGTTTTGTAGGAGATTTTTCACACTTATTTGGATTAAATTATGCTAGTTAGGGTTCATGATGAGGTTCTCATCACTAGACGTCTAATTTGAGTCAGTAAACCTATTTTTGACCCGTTTAGGGTCCGTTTGAGGTTCGTTTTACACAAACAAGATACTGGTGTTTTCCTTGCAAGTTTCTCTACTTGTTAGAAGGCTTTCTATGCTATTCTGAATATTCTATTGTGATTGTTCCTTATTATAGGACTTCGTTTGTTGCGGGTTCGGGGGTTGCTGAGGCACGTGAGCCTGCCGTTCGAGCCTCCAGTACTCCTGGGTTGACTGGTAGAGTGGCTTCCCTTAATTTAATTATAAACCTGAATGCATGTGTGGAATGAATGATTAGAACCTAGGATATGGCATGAATCCTAGGACGAGAAATACTTGACATATCTGTATGCGCGATTGAATTGCAGTCTTGAATTAGTAGATAGAAAAAAACTACCTATTAATAAACAAGAGCTACCTATGAAATAAGAATTTCCTGTGCTAGTTAAACAGTTACATGTGACCTTATCTGTTGTATACGTTAAATACTAGAATATGAGCTGCATGAGTATAACCTGAGAATGGAAATGTGAAAGATGAAATACGAGCTGCATGTGTATAACCTGATAGTGGAAATATGAATGATGAAATACGAGCGGCATGTGTATAACCTAGGAATGGAAATAGGAACAATGAAACCTAGCATGCAATGACATGAGAAATATGAGCATGAACTTTATGGGGAATTAGGAGTAGAGCTCCTGGAAATAAATGGAATGGATCTAGAAATGTGAGTGAGGAAGTGTGCTAACCCTTGAGTACGGAGTACTAAGGAGAGCAACTGTCCCCTGTTTCGTGTAGAGCAGAGATAGCCGCCCTTGGGTTGGGACCCGGGGTTAGGATTGGCCACTCTGCACTGACTTCTTGGCCCTCGTGTACACTGTACCAGGGAGAGCTACTAGTGTAGGGAGAGAGCTAGCCACCCTACAGGGTCCGGGGTTCAGCTAGCCACCCTACACCGACTTGTTAGGCCCACTGGGCAAACCAGGGTAGTCAGGCGAGGGTGCGCGGACTGTGGATGGGTGAGACCCCTGTTTGGTTCTTAGGGGCTAGACCCCTGTTACTAAGAGGGCTAGGCCCTATACTGTTCTGTGCTGTACTTTGGGCGCACCCGTTAGCGGAAATGACTAACCACGTACTAGTGCTAGGTAGCTACCCGTGCGCTTATCACGCGTGCTGTAGTCACCATTACGTCTGTCCGTGACCTTGGGGTAGTTGATTGGGTGTAGGATCACCACGTGTGCCTTTTACTCTTCGGAAAAGACTACAATCAAGATTGTTCCAACGAGGAACATTCTAGATCAAGAAAGAGATTTGGAAATATATAAACCAATGGGTGAAAAGGAATAACTTGTAAATTAAAGAATTGGAATAGCTAGTTTACCTGTTAGCTTACTACTTTAGTTAGTTGGTTGCCACTCTACTTAGCGTTCGATGACTTTGTGTACTCAGAACCCTTTTTAGGTCCAGGTGTTGAGCAGCCCGAGTCTACGGCTGTAGAGGATGCTGGGAGCAGTAGAGTCCAATAGCAGTAGCTTCTTTTGTTGTATTTTTTTTGTAGTAGTGAGTTCAGACCCTTGTACTTTATGTTCTGTACCTTTATGTTTTTGTACTTTTATGCTCCTGTACCTTGTTATTTTTCTACTGTTGTGGTGGTGATATGTACTGTAGCAGCTTTTACTTCTTTACTGTTAGTTGCCTAGCATGGTGAATGTGGTTTACTTTCCTACTTTTTGGTTACTTTCTTGTTGGACGGCTGGGTCTTGGGATTAGTCGAGTCGAGACGGTCTTGGGTCCTGTAGGGATTTGGGAACCAGGTCGTAACACGGACTGTGAGGGGCGAGGCCCTTCTTCTGAGAGGGCAAAGCTCTGTGCTATTCCGTGCTGTACGTTTGGGCGTATCCGTTAGCAGAAACGACTGATTGCGTGCTAGTGCGGGGTAGCTACTCGTGCACTTATCACGTGTGCCGCAGTTACCACCACGTCACGACCATGACCTTGGGGTAGTTGACCAAGTGTAGAACTACCACAGGGGACTATTCCAGCTAGAAGAGTTCCACGTGTACATTCTGCATTGCGGGAAAACTGCAAGCAAGATTGTTCCCTGAGAAAACAAGAAGATTGAGAAATGTTATGGAACCTAATTAGAATACTTGGAACAGAAAGACGATAATTGAAAACAGATGATGATAAATAAACTATTAAATGCATGTTTAGTTAGCTGCCTTTTTAAGTTATATGTTTCAACCACCACTCTACTCAGCACTAGCTGATCACAAATTTCATAACCTTATTCAGGTTAGGGATTCAAGCAGCCAGAGCCACCGACTGCTGAGGGCGCTGAGCCCAGTCGAGCCCACCAGTAGTTTTCTTCTACTTCTCTTACAGAGAGTTTTTGTTAGTAGTGAGTACCTGTAACTCACAGTGTTTGCAGTTATATTTTCTACTAGTTTCAGTGGTGATGGTTATGCTCTATACTTGTACGTTCCGCTGTATAATGCGAGATACTAGTGGTTTGTTGTTTTCTTCCTTTATTTTCAGTCATATATTTTCCTACTTAGTTACATTGCTGGTTTGGTTGTGGAATGATTATGGTATTTGGTTCTTTCTCGTTGGATGACTGGGTCTTGGGGATTGTCGAGGCGAGCTGTTCTCGAGACCTGTAGGAAATCGGAAGCGGGTCGCGACATCATCAAAACCCAAAATTAAAGTCACCAAGAAATTCCTCATATCCAAATTTGGTTACCATAAAAATTTGGTCTCATTTGGACTTCATTTTGACGTAGTTTGCATTTTAACCTTTGAGAACCAAATCCCTTACAAATGAGCCCTTAACTTTTGATTTCCTTATATTTACCCCCCTAACTTCTTCATCTTCTTCACAAAAGGGTTCCTCGACCTTCTTGGCAACAATGGTATGAGAATGGCGAGTTTTACTCGCAGATTCTCGCCGCCTCAGTCCTCGGTTGACCTTGGCGACTTAAGGAGAAATCTTCCCCTCTACGTCATGCACACAACGGCAGTGGTTTCGTCAACGAAGATTGCCTCTACCTCTCGTTATCCTCGGTCAGAACAAATCCAGTAGTTGCAAGAACGACCGAGCTATTCTCGCAACCTTCGACCGCAAACCTACTCCAGATTAAGGCTATATATGATCGCGAACTCCTCCTGAGTTAAGGATAACGATCATTGTCCTCAACGTTTATGTAGGCAGCCAACGTTCCACTAATTGGACGTCTGGCAAAGGCATCAGATGTCTCCTGAAACGTCTAGACTAAGGTCTGGACGACTGATTCTAACAGACAGAACCTATTAAGTCCAGCCTAGATGTTTTGGACGTCTGATCAAACAGTCGGACGTCTTAAAAGTCACTATCAGATGTCTGATTTCCAGATTGAACGTTTGATAAGGCTGTCTGAACCTTATTTTGGTTTTCTAAGTTCTTTACAGAAAACCTAAGTATCCTAAGGTTTGTGCAAGTGTTCCTAGGACTACTGTTAGGGTACTTTGAGGCTCTTTAACAAGAATCTAAGAATTAAAATAAAGAGCAACAAAAGAAACAAAATATAAAGTACAATAGAAAGGAAATCTATCATATTCTTCATCTCCTTCCTTCTTCAAGCTTTCGCTCCTCGTGAAGCTCCTTCGCCTCTGTCAAGCTCCTCCAATCCGCCATGGATGCGAGCTCGAACACCGTCTAAACGCCTGTCTCTATTTTCAATTTGACCTGAAAATTGGGACTCAAAAGTAAATGTTAAAAGACACGTATTTTGTTATCATCAAAATAAACGATCGTGGTGCTCTAGCACCAACAAGAGGTGCCCGTGGAGGCTGGTGGAGCTTCTCTCGCACGATGTCTCTGATCAGCTGGGCGAGATCCTGGGCCTAAACGCCCAGGAGAAGAGGTGGGTCAACCGGTACCTCAGGTCTGGCACATCCGCCCCTCCGACCTCATCCATGGCCATGACCACGGCTTGCCTCAGGAACTCCTCGACGAGGCATCTCCTGCAAGGAGATGCAAGAGATAGAACAAGAGTGTCAACGATACCAGATTACATTGAGAAAAGACTCAGATACGAATATCAAAGTGATACGTTGTGGTGGTTATCCTAGTTATATGCACGTAAGTGGTTATTCTTAAGCCACTTGGTTCATTTCTCTAGATGACCTTGCTCTGATACCATCTAGTTACGACCAAGTTCCCGGATCCCTATAGGACCCGAGACCGGCTCGCCTCGACTAATCCCAAGACCTAGTCGTCCAGCAAAAAATAACCAAAAGTAGGAAAATAAACCACATCCACACATACAATATAACTAAGCAAAAGAAAAGAATGAAGCAGTAAAGAAAGTAGAACAACTGTCTCAAAACATAGTACATGGCACCACAATAACAACAACAGCGGAAAGGAAACAGAAGTAACAGGAACAGTAAAATATATGTCCATTACTCACTACAACAGCAGAAAAATGAAAGAGTTGAAAGGACGACTACAGCTGGGCTCGGTTGGGCCCAGTACCCTCTGCAGCCGGAAACTCGGGCTACTTAACTCTTGGTCCTGAATAGGGTTACGAAAAGACAGAGTCAGCGAATGCTGAGTAGAGTGGTGTTTACATTATTTAAGTGCAAGCATAGTAAAAACAACAGGTTTATTCCTCATTTCTATTCTTCTCATTTATACGTTTCTGGTTCATCTATTTCTCAACGTATCCAGGTATTTCTTGATCTTGCATGTTTCTCGTGGGAACGATCTTGATTGTAGTCTTTTCCATTGAGTAGAAGGTACACGTGGTTCCTTCCTGGCCAAGAGAGTCCCTCGTGGTAGTCCTACACCCAGTCAACCACCTCGAAGTCACTATTGAGACGTAGCGGTGACTACGGCATGTGTGATAAGCGCACAGGTAGCTACCCTGCACTGACACGCGGTCAGTCATTTCTGCTAGCGGGTACGCCTAAAGTACAGCATGGAACAGTATAGGGCCTTACCCTCTCAGAATAGGGATCTTGCCCCTTAGAACCAAACAGGGGTCTTACCTCTCCACAGTCCGCATACCCCCATCTCACTACCTCGGTTTGCACAAAGGTCCTAACAAAGTCAGTGTAGGGTGGCTAGCTGAACCCCAGGTCCTGTGGGGTGGCTAGCTCCCTCCCTACACTAGTAGAATGCCTCAGTACCACGTACGTGTGGGCCAACAGAAGTCGGTGTAGAGTGGCCAATCCTAACCCTGGGTCTCAACCTAAGGGAGGCTAGCTCCACTCTACACTAAAAAGAATCACAGTGCTCCTTGGTACCACGTACGCAAGGGCCAACTTACTTCCGTCTACACACGAAATTCCTTTTCATATCTAGGAGTTTTCCTCTTAAGTCCCCGTAAGGTTCATGCTCATATTTATCTCATTTATCCATATCCAGATCTCATGTATCATAACTCGTTCCTCATCTATATACAGGCAACTCGTGTTTTTATAATTCAGTTCTTAATCATAACATGCAACTTGTGGTTTCACAATTCAATTTCTCATTACATATAGGCAGCTCGTATTTTAACATGCATCTCGTAATTATATTAAAGGCATTTACTAGCAGTTCATCCTAACCATGTATTCAAGTAAATAGTACAACTCAAACAGACTCATTCATTTCTACCCTAGGATTCATTCAACATCCTAGAGTTCAATCTGATTATTCCAACTAAGCGCATTCTTATTTAAATATTAACAACTGAGTTAAACCACTCTACCGGGTATCACAGGAGGAATGGGAGCCTGTGCCGTAGATCTCGTCGTCTCCGTGAGCCCCAAACACACCACTAGCTGGTAATCTATATCAGCGACCAATATACATTAGACGAGCTCAAAACAATAGATACTCAACACGAATACATAGAGGAACTCGAGTGGAAAATAATGGTACTTCATTTGCGGAAATCTGATTTCGTTTGGGCCCTAAACGGGCCAAAAACGCTATTACTGCCCAAAATCAGACGTCTGGGACTAGTCCCAGATGTCTTAAAAGACGTCAAATCTCA
Organism: Thalassia testudinum; assembly: GCA_037157565.1. Taxonomy (NCBI): domain Eukaryota; kingdom Viridiplantae; phylum Streptophyta; class Magnoliopsida; order Alismatales; family Hydrocharitaceae; genus Thalassia; species Thalassia testudinum. The sequence goes on from JAZHRO010000038.1 coordinate 2,794,920, forward strand.
CCTTATGTTTCTTACGGTATCCTCAGACATCTGAATCCCTCCATGACCATTTGAAAGGAGTTCCAGACATCAGACAAAACCTCCGATCGTCTGGGAACACCTCCGGACGTCTGGTATGTGATTAGACGTCCAAAAACACTTGGAAAAGCACACCGTGCCCTTTCCCAAAGCCTTCACATGCGTATGAAAAAGTAGGCACGGTTTTAGCCTAACAACTCCTGCACTGAGATCTTCTGCATGACGGAAATCAACGCAGGAACGTACGTACCTTGCGATATACATGCTTTCAAACGTCCGGCCTCAGTTCCGAATGTCCAGGTGCCTCGCTAGTCATTTTGACCTCACTCCAGACATCTGATACTGGAAAACTTCCAGTACCAGAACCTCCGCACAGCTCGCCCCACTCGCCCTCCGCCCACAGTGGCAGCTCCAGCAGCTGTAGGAGCTTGAGCAGCTCCTCATCGGCGTCCTCCTCTCTTCCACGAGCTCCTCCTGAAGCTCCTCCGAGCTCCTACAGTCTTCTCCCTCCCCCGCTCTCACTCCCTCGCACTCTCTCGCTCTCTCTCTTCCCTGTTCTCCTTCGCCGGCTCCTCTCTTCCTTACCACGGCTGCAGCAGTAGGGATGGGAGGCTGGAGGGCACGTCCGTCGTAGGAGAAGGTGGAGGTGGCTTGAGTGGTGTGAGGAGAGGAAAGGAGAAGGGAGGGGGATTTATATAGGAGGGAAGTTAGGGTTCGGGTGAGGGGTGAAGGAGAGAGAGCGGGTCTCTATGTGTTGCCCCTGTGCAGAGCGTAAAGCGTAGTACGAAAATCTCACTTTCAGACGTCGGGAAACGTATCTAGACGTCTGGACAGACATCTAACAGAAATTCTAGACGTCTTATCCGACTAGAAATGTAACTGGTCATTACAATAAATGTCAAGTGTTTAAGTACAGTGCATTAGCTTTTATATAAAAGATTCAAGAAGATAAATAAATATTTAAAGCTTCTTTAAACTTTAGCTTAATCCTTTTTTATTTTTTAAAGTACTCAACATATACATTATTTCTTCTTATTTTCTTATACTGCATCAAAACATGTACCTTACATCTTCATCTTGATTTAATAATACATACATCTTTAAAATATAAAGTAAGATAAATATAACTTATTTTGTTAACGTTAAAATTTGGTTGGTTAATATTTTTTATGTTTGACAAAATAAGTTTATAAAATAGAAAATTTTCTTTTTGTCGTCCTATCAAAAAATTTGTATAACCGTAGATAAGACTTATAAATATAGCAATCTTTTATTTTTATGTTCATCTTATTTCTCTACCTTTTTATTTACATGAAAAAAGAATAAAATAATTATAAAAATAATAAAAATTTTATATTTATAATCAAATTTTAAATAGATATGTATAATTTTAATCAAATTTAATCTTTTTATTATTTTGATCGAATCTAATTTTTTATTTTAAACGAATAATAAAAGATCAATTTTTTTTACTAAATTTAAATTTATATATCTTTATTTTAATATTTTATTATCATCTTCATCTATTTGATGTCAATAAATAAGTCTGTATCCTCTTTTTTTTTTGTAAAAGGAAAAGGCATGGAATGAGGAGTTGATTGGGTGTAAGTTTTCCATTTTTCTTTTTAAACTGATTCAAGGCCGGGTTGGTTAAATGGACCGCAATCTGGTTTGACAGGACCCGTCTCTGTTCATTGACGCCCAACAGCCAAGCTGCGTAGAGCCCAACCAAACGCTCTTCTTGCTGCGAAGAGCCCAACCAAACCCTCTCCGGCCCACCGCTGCCTGTTAGTTCCCCTCCGACCTCCTCAACCCCGCCTCCACACACAGGAACCCCTCCCTCCTCCTCCGCCGCCGGAGCCCCCCTCCGACTCTTCCATCAAACAAACATATAACACAGATTAGATCCCCCATCCCCAAGGCCAAGCCAAGCCAACCCACCTCTTTCTTCTAAAGTTTCAGATGCCCTCCATGGCCACCGTACAGGAGATCCCGTCGGCGAACCCCATTGGACCATCTGAACACGACAGCCACGATATCCCCGTGGAAGAAGAAGAAGAAGAAGAGTTTGAAGAGGAAGAGGAAGACGCGTGGTCGGAGGTGGACGGCGCCCTCGACTGGTTGGATTCCAAAGAGGGAACGGAAGGGATCGGTGTTTCGCTCACTGGATCGTTCTCCGGTTACTCCCACGCCGCATCGCGTCGTCGCCCCAACGCCCACGGGGGGCTCCTCCTCTCGCGTCCCCTTCAGCCGCTCTCCAACCGCAGCCAGAAGCTCGCCTCCCACGTACGCGCCACTCCCTTGCACTTGGAGGTGCTCGTCTCTATCTTTGGGGGCTTATTGCGATTGCTCTTCTATTCGTTGGTGGAGTGACCTTCGATTCGATCTCGCAGGAATGGGAAGGGAGTCTCGACTTCGGTGCGTCCAACTCGGTCACGACCGCCATACGGGACACCATCAGGGACATGGCTATTGGGAGGACGAAGAACACCGAGAAGGCGGATCGGGCCACCGTTGAGCAGGTATAGGTATAACACCCCGAACGATCACATGCGTCCGTGGAGGTTTTGACTGGAATCCACACTGGCGTGTTTAACCAACGATCAGATGTAGTTCTCGATGCAGTGAATAATCTGAGGACGTAGAAAGAATGGATCGTGATTGTTGAGGAGAGGGGAGGATCGAATTCGGTGAGGAGGGATACTGAGAATACCAGCAGCAAGGCACATTCGATACGGTTGAATTTTCTGTTTTGTGCCTGCCTGCCCATTAGTTTGTGCGACGCTCGACACGAATCAACTATCCGTGCAATCGACTAAAGAGATAAACGTAATCGTTTAATCAGTAACTGCCATGCATTCTTGGAACCGCAGTTGCTTGGCCTTTAAGTCCGTCGAAGTTGTTAAATCATAGCTTGGATTTCATCTTGCTCGAGACTGTTATGCTTGGCATCTTGATTGTTGTATTTGCATAGGGATTCTTATATAAATTCTTTGGGCACTTTGGACTTTATTCCATGAGAATGGCGATTTAGCATCTACAACATATGATTCTTTGGGGCATCTGATTATTGTTGTTTTTTTTTCCCTGTAATTATTTCAAACAAGAGGCCTGTGCATTTCTGACGAATGGGTAGTTATTACTATATGTATCTTTACTTATTAAGGAGAAATTTTGCAGGCCATTGATCCTCGGACCCGGATGGTATTGTTCAAAATGTTGAATCGTGGTGTATTCAATGATATTAATGGTTGCATTTCTACTGGAAAGGAAGTAAGTTTTGGAGTCTACTTGTTGTTTGTACCTTTTTTCCCCCTAGTTCATCATTGAAATATAAAAAATATCTTTGTGAAGTTGCTCAAATTGCCAATTATGGTTATATTTGTACCTTCACATGATTTTATCATTTACTGATTCAGGCTGCCCTGTAATCATGGCCGTAATGAATATTTAAAGGAAGAATGATTTCTGCAACTTGGAGGATTACTCTTTTATTTGTTACGGTTAAGAATTGATGATGCAATTGCATTTTCAACAGGCAAATGTTTACCATGCAACAAGAGCTGATGGAAAAGAGTTTGCAATCAAAGTGTACAAAACATCTGTTCTTGTTTTCAAGTAGGTTTTCTCTTCCTTCTTGGTACATCTATAGAAATTTCATTTTGATGTAGCCTACTTGTTAGAAGTTATACCATGCACCACTAATTCAATCAAGAACAACATGCAATGATTGCTATGGAGGGGTCTTCTTTTTGGTGGTGGTTGGTTGCAGGTTTGACTTGAAGTTTCTCGTGTAGAGGAGAGGGGAGAGATCTGTTCCTAACCACTATAGAGGGCCTCTAGGGGAGGCTATTTATGCCTTTGCTGCTGTGGTTACGATCATATGGCAGCAGATTGTTGTGACCCCCCTGAAGTGTCACTCCTATGTAGGAGTGAGACATCGTCTTGCCACTTGGTTTGTTGACAAGAAGCACATTAAGCCTGTGGAAATTACAAGCGAGTTGCAAGTTATCCATTTTCACAACTTCTTGTACATGTTCCTTCTTCTCATGGATGATTCTTTCTTGCTTTAGAGTCTTGCAAGGGGTTGCTACCAAGGATGTTACCTCTCTAGTCATTGTGGAGGACTGCCTTCCCAAGGTGGTGGTGTAGAATAATAGCATCTTTGCTTTCTTTGGATGCCTAAGTTGTTGGTCCGCTTTGCCAATGAAGAAATGTGAAATATCCTTGTTTCTGTGGCCGTGAGATTGCATGGAGGGCTTTTATATATCTCTCCATCAAACATTTGAAGATGATGGTGCTACTTAGTTAATGCAAAGGAAGGTTGTGCTTATCTCTGTTTTGTGGAGGTCACAGCAATAGTTGTTGCAACATTTGGACATCTCTGCAAGGTGGAGTGATCGATCTTCTATAGTGGAAACTATCTTTGATGGTAATCGAAATGAAGGTAGTTGATGCTGAGTTACCAAAGTCAGTGGGCTTCATTACTATGGTGAATATTCCACCATTTTTATTGGAGACTATGGCAAAGATTTGGGTAGTCAATCTTGGGCCAAGATTGCAAAGTGGCAGTTTATAGTCCAGCTGAGCATTCATAACTACCTAGGCGAAAGACCGTACTTCCATCTCAGCAGATGGGATGTCGAACTAAGACCCCTGCTGGATGAGTGGAAATCTACCATAGATTGCCAAACAGTCACAATCAACCAAGCAAAAGCGAGGATCTGAACTATAATCTTTATTGATTACAATAGAATCTCTCTCACTCTCCTAGAAAAGCAATAGGTAGGGGCAACAATATTAGGGGTTGGGATTTCACCATTCAAGGAGACAATGGAAGAGAGGATTTGTTCATGAATCATGGGGTGGGGGTCCCTTTGTGTTTTTGGAGACATGATATGTAGACCTTCTGACAAGGAGGCTTGGGTGCAAAGCATTTGAGGACAAAGAATGAGGCTTTACTTGCTAAGCGGACAGTGCAATATTGTGGCAATGTTTGGACAGATGTGGTGTTCGCTTGTTATGGATGGTATCTTGATTGGAGTAAAAGGAGCTTTGCATTTCCTTTGGTTTCTAGAAGGATGTTGAACATCCATGTCCCAAGATTTCTCCTTCATGCCATTTCTTGAACAAGGGAGGACTTTTGTTGTCCTGGAAGGACAATTGGTCATAGAGAAATTGCTTCATCGATCTATTTCTGTGGATCTTTGCTTTGGCTGAGAACAAGGAGGCATTTGTTGCAGATTGCTGGCTGGACCAAGGTGATCTTTGTCAATTTACGCACCTTATAGTTCATTTAATAAATTGTTATGATAAACTAATGGTGTTATGATATCGGATAATAGATTGGTGAGTACATCAATTGCATTATACAATTGCATTATTATTTCATCAAAGGTACACTCAATTCTTGTCAAGTAGCTATATAGTTTGCAAGAGTTTACAAATGGTAGTTTGGTGATTGCATTTTTGCCCTGTAGCCTAACGTGCTGATGCTTTACTATGAGTCTTATGGATATCAAAATGATTTGCCCTTTCTTTAAATAATACTTCAGGGATCGTGATCGATATGTTCAGGGTGATTATCGGTTCAGATTTGGGTACTGTAAGCACAATCCAAGGAAGATGGTCAAGACCTGGGCAGAAAAAGAGATGAGAAACCTCTCAAGGTGATTTTTATATTAGTAACATTTGGTGATATTGAAGAAATGGTGCTGAATTGTGCTTGCTCTGAATATTCTGTGCAGGATTTTGTCCAGTGTGTTTTTAACGAAAGAATATCTTTGTCAAGCTTTTTGCTTTATTGACTATTATCTTTTTACACTATTTTCGCTCTGTTTATTTTTTTTTTTTTTTATTTAACACTGTTTAACATTTAAGCCATCTGCAAATGGTGCCCTCCCTATGTTTATTTCCTTGTTCATTTTCACCCGATTCTGAGCTTTCCATAACTCTGTTGCTTGCAGATTAAAAGCAGCTGGAATCAGGTGCCCTACTACAATTCTTCTGAGGCTTCATGTTTTAGTGATGGATTTTATAGGTATACAATCGTACACTCAATACTAGTGACACTATTTTGATGGTATTGCGAGAGTTAGTTTTATGGCCTTTGGCATGCACTTTTTCTTTACTATTTCTAAATCACAGGTAAAGGTGGTTGGGCTGCCCCTCGTCTCAAGGATGCCTCCCTCTCTGAAGAAAAGCTGTGTGAATGCTACATGGAGGTTTTTTTCTCATATTGTTTGTCAAGGTCTACATTTATAGTGGTGCTAGCTACCAGTCTTATGCATGCTTCTAAAACTGGGAAAGTTAAGAGAAGCATCCATTACAAGGGTGCAGAAATGGGTAGTCGGTATTCAATCAGCAAGGTTTCTAGCTAAGGAGTATGCGACATGTGGGGGATTAGTTGGTTAAGTTTTTTTTAATATTTAAAAATTATAAAAATAATTGTATATGTGCTACTATGCTATATATATATGTATGTATTATATTATTTTTTGACATACACATTTTGTCAATAAGCAATAAATGAGTAAGAATCTAGATTCCTCCAAGAAATTCTCTTGCATGTTAAATAAATCAATACTCAGCGTATCATAATCCATATGTTGAAAGTTGAAAGCAAATATGACAACAATCACTAAATTGAATATTATCAACAAATGAAACACAACCATCATGAAAAAAAATCTCTAAAAAACTAGAAAAACTATTGACAAGAACCATAATCAACAAAGACAACCTAATTAACAAGTGCAAAAAACTACGATTAAAATAAAACAAAACCAACAAAGAGTAAGACATAAAAATTTGAGAATAAGTGCCGAAATAAAAGAAATTAGGGAAAAAACAACATGAATTGGAAAAAATAAAAAGGAAAACCTGACATATCATATTCAATAAGGCCAGGAGGCCTTATTGAAATAAAAAACCTTCACAAGAAATTAAGAAAGAAAAAAACCAACATGTGTCATATTTAGTCAGCAAATTAATTGGCCAATTAATTGCCTTGACCGAATATATACCCACGTATTGGTATACGGTTCAGCCAATGACTGCATTTGATTAATCGGCCAGCTAAACCGATTTTTGCACCTTGATCCATTAGTTGATCTTCATCTCTTGTATGCTGAACCTAGAACACAAAAATGTTTATGCTCCAGATTATATTGTCATCTTCCCTGTTTTGATTACCTACCTCAGTATGCTCCATTGCCATTTAGGCAGGAATTTCTTGCTTTAGGTCAGATTGTTACCGTGCAACTTCTTGTCCTTTTCGTTTTCCTTTCATTTTTTTTTTTTTTTTGAGATGAAAAAGGGTGGTGATCCTTTAGATACTACCCATGAATTGATTAATCAAACCAGGAAATAAAATTACATCACAATGCAGTGGTTCACCCTAAAATAAAAGACATCGCATATCTAACAAAATTCTCTACATATGGGCGTTGGCCCCTAAAAACCATGACATTCTTTCCTAGCTAAATAGCCCACAAGACCGCCAATGGTCTAGCCCGTTCCCTCCTCGACCGAAACACATGATGCTCTCCGCTGGCTCCACCACATCTGAATGACTACCAGAAATCCGCATGAGAACCGAGGGCTCACCACCGGTCCCCCACCTGCTCCCAAATTCGCGTCACCACCGTGCACGCAAAGAAAGGACGGTCAATGTCTTCCTTCACTTTGACCACATAGTGGACAAGACCTGTCTACATCCGGCACCCACTGGACTCTCCACTTCTTGGTCATCAGTTTCCCTCTCCTGAGGAGCCAAGCGAAAATCTTAACCTTCAACGGGCAGGAGGCCTCCCATAGCTGCCTGCAGTCTCTAGCTAAGTCAATATCCCCAAGCGCTTTCGAGCCGCCAAGCCTTCTATACTCATCATGTATGGAGAAATCCCCTTCCTCTCACCCAAAACGGTCCGTACCATCTTCTAGCTCAAACACCTGGAGTTCCTACATGAGCTCCTGCACCTCTCTGACCCTCTGATCTGACAGATTGCCCACGAATGTGGGATACCACGTGCCGCTCCAAACATTCATCACCAAGGCTCTCCTGTCAACCGGCAGCACCACAAGTCTAGGAAAACGCTCCGCCAAAACTCCAAGACCCGTCCAGTCATTTGTCCAAAACCTGAAAAACTCTCTTGATCCCAATATCAGGGTGTAAAAAGGTCGAACCTTTGGCACCACCAACGACAAACTCCTCAGGAAGTGGGAAGCTCCTCTAGGAGGTGAGGTGAGGAACTCCTAATTCATCGGTCCCCCATAGCAAGAACGCAAGACCCTTCCCACAAGACAAACATCTCCCCCAAGCAATCTATCAATCCACTTCGTCAGGAGGTTGTCATTCATCCTTCCCACTTCCTTGACTCCCAGACCCCCCTCCCTAAGCAACATGCACACCTCACTCCAAGCCACCAACTTCGCCCCCCTCCCTCCCGCTCCATAGTTGGTCCAGAAGAAATTTCTCATCAGGCTAATTATTTTGTCTTCAATTTTCCTCGGCATTTTCACCACCGAAGAGAAGTAAGCTGGTATCACAGAGAGAACCCCCTCAAGGAGGACCAACCACCCACCTCTTAGCAACAGCTTGGATGCCCATCCCGACAATCGACCTTCAATCCTCTCAAGCAACGGGGCCCAGTCTTGCATCGAGATCCTCCTATCTGACAGGGGCAACCCTAGGTAATGAAGGGGTAGGGCCCTTGCTCTTGTCCCCAAAGCTTCCGAGCACACCTTTGCCTCTCCAACCTCCATGTTGAGCTGAACAAAGGAGGATTTGGAATAGTTGATCTACATACTTGACGCTTCACAGAACAACTCTAGGATGATACGGCATTGCCTCACCTCCGCCACTGTCCCCTCGACAAAAAGGAGAGTGTCATTCACGTACTACAGAATCGAAATGCCCTCCCCTCCCTCCAGAGGGAATCCCTGTATCAGTCTTGTTGTGCTCGCTTTGTCAGCAGCCCTTAGCAGGGCATCTGGTGCCAACACAAATAGCATGGGTGCTAGGAGACACCCTGCCTCACGCAACACAAACAGCATGGGGATTTTTCTGTGGAATTCATTTTTGAGAAAAAAAATCTCCGTTTGTCTTGAGATAAATAATTGTCTCCTATTGTTTTATTGACATCAAAGCTAACTGTATCTGAAAATACTATATTGATAAGTTCCATACTCATCTTTCTCAGATTATCACAATAATGAGGACTTTGTATCAGAAATGCAAATTGGTGCATGGAGATCTCAGTGAATACAACATTTTATATTTTGAGGTATCTTGAGAATAATTTCATCATGCTGATTTCCAATACACTTCTGTGAGTATCTTTCATACCTCTTCTGGATCTTCCATATTTCAGGGCCACCTATACATTATTGATGTTTCTCAGTCAGTGGATCTTGACCATCCGTCTGCTTTAGAATTCCTAAAAGAGGATTGTGTACATGTTTCAGTAAGTTGAGTTGTATGTAGATTTCCCAGTTTGAATTTTTTGTATAATATTTGGCATCCCAATTATGCATTTTGTTTCTCTGTATGGCTGCAGGATTTTTTCAAAAAGCGTGGAGTTCCTGTTATGACTGTTAAAGAACTGTTTGATTTCATTATAGATCCATCTATTTCAGATGAATCCGTGGATGACTATCTTGAAAAGGTTTATTTCCGAATATATTCCTTTCGGGATGACCATTTATAATGATTATTTAGCTGTTTGTAATAATTGTGATATATTTATATAGGTTCAGCAGAGGGTTTTGGAAAGAGGAGAGTCATTACCCGAAGAATATGGTGAAATTTCCCCAACTGTGTTTGTGCAGGTAGTCTGCACGTTCTCCAAATTCTAAGTTCTATTTTTCTTCTGGTTTAGTTGATTTTTTTTGGTTAATCTGGGATTTAAATGCTTTTAGAGGTTGTGCTAATTGGTCATAAGATTACTATTATGCTTTTTTGGAATTTTATTCATGTCTGCTTGAATAAATGTGATCTAATAGCATTTGGATGCAAACATGTAGGATATGACTTGGATGAAATATATAAGGCTGGTTTTTAACGAAAATTACTTTCCAAAAAAAGTATCTAAACTTTACTTTACAAAGAAATAGTATTTATACTTAAAGAAAAAGATGTTTACTCGCATCTCTGTTTCTCTTGGCTGATGTGGAGAATAGTTTCTTTAAATGGCCTATCTTCTTTGACTTGCTACCATACATGGTTGATGGAATATGACTGGTTAAGATGACATAGAAAGAATTCATTAATGTAGACATCAAGCAATTCTATTATAGCAACTCGATGGTAAGATTTGTCTCAGGAGCCATAACTAATCATCTTTATTTTGTGTCATTACATCTCCTGAAGACACTTGAAAACGTGAAGAAGTGCGAGCAAGATCTTGCCAATATGGCGATCCTTCGACATCCGACATACATCTATAAATCAAAACCTGAAGACATGTATGATCAGCCTCTTTTAAGATTCATGCAAATACATGGAACAAGTGATCTGCAGAAGGAAGCCAACTCAGAAATGCCAGATTGTCCCAAATCAGTTAAACGTGTGAACTCAAAGAATCCAAGCACTTCAGATCTTGATCGTGAAACAGAGACAGAAGCAGAGAACTCCGAGGAGGGACACTCCGATGGCGATCCAGAGGATGAGAGATCCTTTCCTGAAAAAGGAAGTAAGATCACACAGGCCGAGAGGAAGGCTTCACGCAAAGAGAACAAGAAGAAGGTGAAGGAAGAGAAGAGGGAAGCACGGAAGACAAAGGTCCCCAAATCTGAGAAGAAGAGGAAGAAGAAATTGGCCAAGGCTAAATGCAAAAGGTAGCACTTCCTCCTCTTGTTCTCTAGTTTCCAAGAATATGCTATTTGTTGGTATTAAAATTTTGACAAGTTTGTGAGATTAGAATTTTCTACCTCCTCCATCGGAATTTTGTAGCATTTTCAAGTTGGACACAGGTTTAGTTAATAGCATGATATACATACTGCTGGGAGAGTTACTGCCTTACCGGGATATCGTGTAAGTTGAAAGTTGAAATATTGTTGCATGGTACCGCATGCGTAGAGCTTCAAGACAACCATGTATTTTTCGCAAACTTCGATTTTAGCTGATTGCTTAAATGGCATTCAATCTTTTCTTTCTTTCTTTCTTTCTTTTTTTTCTTTTGATTCTTGATCGTAAATGTAATGGGTATGAGCATTTCATTTCATGACCACTTACTAGAGGTAGAGTGCTCGATCACTGTGCCAACCACTTGGTGGCCGTTCATTTGTTTCCTGTGCAGCGAAAATTGTGAAAAGTTATATAGAGACGGAGTTTACACAACCGTTCGTTTGCTAGGATTCCGGGCCATGCTTGTCAGGTCGAGTAAAGCTTCGTCTTTGTAGACTTTTCCGCGGGAATATGAATGGTCGACCGATTTGATTCTCACTACAATATAAGATCTCAAGTCAATTTATTGTTTGCCCTTTCAATTGCAATCATTTCCGCTCTTCCTATGCTTTTTACGTAAAATGTTAGAACAAAAAATTTCGTCCCTGAATTCATGCATGCGCATCCCACTTTCTTTTATATCTCCACTTGTAAATTGCTGTTGGTGTTGATGTCATTTCGATTTTTGTGTGTGTGTGCAACAGTTTGGATGCTGTATGGCATCGATATCATGGTATTCTGGTGTTTCCATTTTACAATATCACATCGAAGTTGTACGATGCCATGTCATCTGCAATTACTATCGTAGGAGCATAGCATGGGTACTACGATATTGGATTTTTATAATATAGTATTGACCATAGCTTATAGCAATCATGCTAGTTGTAATATTGTAGTCTTGTCATGGCATGGATGCTATAATAGCAATGTTGCCGTGATATGGTACAATTATAGCACAAATGTTTTACCGTTAGTTTGCAGTCTTTCGTTTTCTTCCTCTTTTCTTTCTGCAACTTGCAAGGAGTTTGAAGGATGTCCTATCATCACCTCCGCCCCTCCACCTTGATGTATAGCCTCCTCTGTGAATGCTGTATCCCCCTCCCTCACAGCAAAGACCTCGTTTTATCACAAAGAAGCAGCGTGTATCATCGCCATGGGCAGGTGCTTGGTTCCTTTTGCTCATGCACTTCCACGTCAACAACTTTTCGACGTTGCAACAATCTCACATACAATAAGTACATGTACAAAGATGACAAGACAGCGAGAATAAATGTATTTATGGCATAATTAAATAAAAATAAATAATGGTAAACGATAAATTTAAATAGCCGAAATTGATAGGTTAGGGTAGGGAACTCAAGCTCATAAAGAAGGGTCTCAGGGTTGAAGGTAGGGACACATGACAAATTCTGAAGGGAAGAGAGAGAGAAGGAATGAGATGAGGGAACAGGTACAAATGGGGAAAGAGCGAAAGGAACGGAGATAAATAGGTAAGGGTGGGTTCTATAGGATAAAATAAGATAGAGTTCTTTCTCTTTTGTTTTTTATTTATATGCAAATATGGATCGAATATTTGTGATTTTTTTGTTAATTCAACAGTATGATTAATTTCATATGAGAATTTTGTGTTGAATCGATATACATGTTTAACCATAGATATAATCGTATTAATTAGTTCTCATCGTCCGTTGATTTTGTAGCCGATATGGAAAGAGTTATGATAACTACATGGAAATTTGTTCCATTCCTAGAAATTGTGAAGATGATATATAAGATAAACTAATTGAGGGTTATACGAAAAGAATGACAACGTTGGCAATTTTAATCGAACCATGGGTGACAAGATACAATTTTTTGTGTCGAGAAAAGAAGGGATACAATTGTGTGAGGGTCGGCCCCTCAAGATCGACCCCATGATGAGACTGGTGCCCAAATTGGATAGTGGCCGTGAGAGTGCTCACACGTATTAGGTCGGTTAGGTTATTAGAAATCAAGTATCCAACAATGTTGATGTATGTCTCGCTTTATTATAGATTTTGCGGGCCCCTAATAATGTCCTACACAAGGACAACCATTGCCGCACGCATAGGGTGGTGATCGATTAGAAGTGGTGCTTAGGAGAGTTGGGTTACCTACCGGCCATGGGTGGTACCCTCTTCCTAGGTGTGATCATGAGAACAAACTGCCGCAACTTAGATGATTTTTTTAGAGCTAAATAAAGGTGAGGTTTTTACATGAAATATCACTAAAAACTTTTAATATTAGGTAAATATTGCTATAAACTTCATACTTAGGTATACATATATACCACTACAACCATACCTTTTTTTTGCAATAATACCATTAAATTAATGTCAAGTTAAGTTTCAACCACATTTAAGTAAGCTAAAAAGATTAAAAAAGGTCACGGGAGGAAAAAGGTGGCAAACGATCTTCTTTACAAATGTTGGATGGGTTTATTAAGGTATTTTAATTCCACAATCTTAGGTTAAAGATGGAGCAAGTGGTGGAGTTAAAGGGGCATAAAAAGTAATGGACATGAGTATGGAAATAGATGGTCACATATGTTACAATGCACGGCCAAAAATGTATTACTTAGAAATAATTTTTAATTAATTAAAAATTAGAATATATCACTCTATTTTATCTTTTTATTTACCGTAAATAACTTTTACTTATGATAGTAATTTTTCATCTATAAATAATAATTTTTACCGATAAAAAATTAAAATATATCAATTAAAATTACCTCTCACTTTTGTACATTTTAATGTATATTAATTTACTTTTTTGACATATAAGTTGAAGAAAAGTAGTGCAACCGTTTGTTTTATTTGAGATTTGTGATAAATGTAGAAGCAAAAATAATCATTAGTTATTTGTTTAGTTGAAAACATTTCAACTTAATAGAACCTAATTAAATTTGGCATTTTCATAATTGGGAGCAGGGTGGTCTAATCTTCTAGGAGGGAAAAATCCCATTGGTCGGATTATATGATACACAATAGTCTGTTTACGATGAAAAGATCAGGAACTTTCGCCATTGAGCTCGCCGATCAACGCTCCATGAAACTTTCTTACCATGCGTGGGAAAGTCCCACATCCATCATTTCTTTCTATCGAGAATCAATTCTCTCACCACATCCATCGATTCTTTCATCAATTTTATTGATATTAGATCCAACGGCAAATTAGGAGAAACGTCACTTCTTTGATGCATATGCAGTATAATATAACGTGGTGCATATATAAGATAGAGATTAATTTTGATTTTAAAAAATTTACCAGATAAAATTTTGATTACTTCAAATCCGTGTCAATTCTTCGTGCGTCAGATTTTGTCTTTGTTTAATATTATTTTGCATGAACCCTTTCTCAGATGCGATCTTCCATTTTAATTTCTTTGATCCTTTTCCGAGCTAAGAGAAACAGATGAGCGTTTATAGCCCGAAAGAGGCTGGCAATAAAGAGGAATGGTTAAAGATTTGAAACTTTGGTTGGATATTGGAAACGTTGCGGGAAGAGACCGAAACGCTTGGATACGTGCAGAGGAAAGTGATTGCATGGTACAGTGATCCACACGAGAGAGATCCATTCAATGTGAGCACTAGAGAAAATAATAGAACAATAACAAATTTAGTGGGAATAGTGAGATAGATAATGAGTGCCACCTAAGCTGTGAACTTCATTCACAAGCAAATTTAAGGCCGTTTCGGGGCAAAGTAGCATATAATGGACTCAACCAAGAGACGTAACTTGACCCATTTTGCCTTTAATTTAATTGCATAATAGAATTAACATATGAATGAATATATTATATTTCGAGAAGGTAACTAAAGTAGAGAATATTACAATCATACTACCGGAACTACTAGTTGTGCATATTTCACATGCCGATTGTTTTCTGGTAGGTCATTTCGGTGTATCCTGTTGTGATATGTGTTTTGTTATACTCATTTCTCCTAGGTCAGTAGGGTCCTGCCGCTTCAAGAAACATGAAACAGAAGAACCACAACTTTATCGACGTTTAATAATACGTTTGAATTGCCAACCTGCTTTATGAATGCATGAGAAAAAATATCTACCAGGAAGCCATTCCTGCCAAGAGAAAGGGTGTAACCTTAACAGGGTAATCATCTAAACATGAACTTCAGCTTATTAAATGATGGACCATATTCTTATAGCACCTACTTTTCATTTGGAAATGGTATTTCACCGGCAACATTAAGTCTAATCCACCAGAAAACGCGCAACGATCTCTCCTTGATATTGTTCTTTGAAGGGATATTGACATGTGTATTAATATAAACTTTTGATGTCACATGTGCTCCAGGAAAATTCAACCCACCAGAGATCGTGGTTTTCCTAATTATCACTGTAATTCCTACGTGTCAAACATGAGAGGGAATTAGCCAGTAATGATCCTTCTTCCCACCATGGAAGAAATGGGGACACAGGTGTAGGAGAAGGTGGTGATTAAACAAATACACACTGGTCAAGATTACCAAGGTGTGAAAGTTTGTGATAATCTGCAGTAGAGGGAGGCTGAATGAAAATGGGAAAATCGAAGTAGGCATAAGCAAAAAGGGCCACCTGTTGTACCTTTTTTTTCTCCATGTTTCTAGAAATGAACTTTATAGAAGCTAGTCACGATACAGTTGTATGTTACCTTTCTGGAGCTCTGCTGAATTCTTCTGATTCCATTCTTTGAAATATTGTCTCCACAGCTGATGGGTCTACGTCAAATCCAAAGCCCTCCCCACCATACTGAAGATAAAGGTAATCTTTAGAAGACGATGGCTGAGGGAGGAGCTCATGCATGGCAGGTAGAGTGCTAATGGGTGGTTTGGGAACGTCTGTTTTCTTCAGAGAGTAATAGATGTCAGCTAAGAGAAGCCAGATTAGATCTGCATCCATGCAGGCAAGGGCAGATAAAGCCCTGGTAGATGCATCACGCAGTCCAACTATAGTGCTGCAAGCGATTCCCACCACTAGGCCACTGACCTTCTTTAGAACTGCATCGATTGCGGTACAACTGTTCTTGTTACTTGCTATATCAGCTATCATATTAAGAGCAGCTTCTTGAACTTTTAGGTTGGACACCTCAGCCATTGACTCCTGTGACACAGGCACCCCTCTATAAGGGAGAAGTATCGGCTGTCCTTCATTTCGTGGAAGGGGTTTTCTTCGGAAAGGCGAGGAGGATAATAGTTGCCAAATGGCAGTTCCATCACTGCGAAACCGTCTCACAAAAAAATCTCCGCCAGATAATTGGATTATACTGCTTACCACTTGCATGCATAGCCTCATTGCAGCCTGCATTTAGCAGAATTGCCCCAGATTGACAAGTTATTGTCTCGAAATGGAAGAAAAAAAGGTCCACCACAATATCTCAGCACATAACTATAAAGCCAAAAATAGTCTTGTGTAAATAAATGCGATAAAACCTGAAAGGCTAAAAATAGATAAAATTAGCCATTGATTAAAATGCCCTCGGCATACTGGTGAAATGCGTGTCGATTTACATGTACACCGATGAAATTTCGACCACGCCAACGAAATTTCGACAAATGGTTCTACTCCCTGTGAATTTAATGCAATAGCATATAAATTTCATAGAATAATGAGGTCTGAATATGTCGAATTGGGTGTTGTTAAAATTTGTGAAGACTAATAGGATGTGTGCTTGTTTATATCAGATGAAGCTATTGTTAGTAGATCATTTGATTGTAGAAGATTTTAAAGCAATTGAATTGCTTCTATTGTCCCAGGTCAACAACGATTAGAGATATGATTAAGCTACGTTTGAGACCCACCATGGAAGGATATGACATATTTAGTAATATAAAAACTATATTCAATAGTTGTAGGTGCCATATAGTCATCCATAGATAAATAAAAGAAATACCACTACTACTAATTGAATTCATTATATGGTTGTGATATATTTTCAGCACTAATCCATTTGGATTATGATTGGAATTGTTTACTACAATTGTGGATGATGCCTAGATCCTAGGATGCTATGCCTAGATCCTACGATGCTAGGCCTAGACTTCAAAGTGGACAATAATTGAACCATAGTACCACTACATGAAAATCAAGTGGTAGGAATGGTCATGTGAACTTTGCAAACAATTATATTTGAATCTTTTATCTTTGAATGCCTCAATTCAATTCAAACTCTAATTATTTAGTATTCTTGAGGTTAAACATGACAGACTACATGTTGCATATGAATATTATAATATAACGTTCTTATTCTTATATAAACTTATTTAAAATTGTAATTTTCTTGAAATTATAATCATTTTAACTACTACTATTGTTTATGTCGGAATGCGTTAGAATGCCTCTAACATGGCCTTCGACATGCCTCCAATTGGATTATTTTTGGGATATCGAAATCATTAAAATACAAGTGTTCCATAACATACCTCCAAAATGCTCACTTAAAAATTTATCGACACAACGTCGTAATCAACACTAAAAACCTTGTCATTAGCATGGATCTTCAGTCAAGCAACTGTGCAATCAAGTATATTGGTTTTTACCAAAATACCACTTTGGACATGATCTCCAGAATGTAGTTTCTAAATAGGTCTAACTAGTCAAAATTCAAGATATTCTGCAGTTGAATATTGCTTGTTGAGAACCATGAGTCAACTTAATTGAGTAAAAGAATGTAGTTTAAGATACAGATCTTTTAGTCCCAGACTATCCAATGCGGCAGTATTAGCATGAGAACCTATACAAAGGCTCGTTTCACTCACTATCTCTAAAGAATCAACCTAACGAGTAAGGATCCAGCTCTTAGGTTGTTTCTCCTGTGGATCCAGTACGCCATCATGAACCACATTAATCATGGTTTTCTAATGGCGATTCCTTACTAATTGTTGTCATTAATATTCCTCTGAAGGCCAAATTATACCCAACAAATTCCTGAACATTAGTCCTACCAAGAATCAAAAATCACTTTAAAGAATAATCCTAAAAAAAAACTTCGTGGGAACTGAATAGTGATTTCTTTGAGATAGCAATTCAATATTTTTTTTGTAAGCCTCCCGTGATTCATACAATTGAAAAATCTATATCGTGTGCCTTTGTGTGTGTTACACGTGGTACACATGTGGGCGTGCATGGGTGTGTATCTGGTTGTACATCTAAATCATAGAAAAATAGCTTGGATGTGTCTCACACATCTATGGTTTGATCAATCAAGATCTTACAGCATAATTCATACATCCACATAGTGGGTATAACTAATCAAGTCATACAGAATGAAGATAGACATTTTCAGTCACAAATACCCAGTTGCAAATGCAAGCAGACTATTTGCCATAACAAGTAAATTAATGCAATAATTGGAAAAAGAGGCGGTATCAACAGATATCAGAATTCTTACCACTGAAGTCTTGTTTTTTAAGCAGATAATGAGATAAGGCCATATTTTATTCACAGCTGGAAGCAGTCGATTTTCATCACCTTCCTCAGCAAAATCAGCAGATTCTTGAAGATGCTGAAACGAGCACAATTCAATAGCCTCGTCAATTGCTTCTTTACTTTCTTTCTCAAGCTTATATGCTCTCTCAACCCATGCAAGCGTACTGCTTCCATACTGGTCAATATGGAAAATAGATCAACACTGATGGAATTTATAACATAAGATGTGTAAATTCTTTTATTGAACTCACAAAAGATTTAAAACAAGGTAGGAATAAAAAGATCCCATAGATGCTTTTATCCAACCAAACTTTGTATTTGTTAACCACAAAGATGTAGGTTATTCTATCTAGCTGCATCGACATAGACAAAATTACAAGACAAAATTATGGCCCCAGTATGCTGATGTATTCACGCTTCTGCATTTCCAATACATTTATTTTTCCATTTTAACACACATCATTGCTATATTACAAAATACAAAGATCAACTTCAAAAGCTACTTTGTAGCTTTCATACTGCAGCAGAAACTGTAAGCTTTTTGTTATGTTTTTCAGAATTAGGCCATTCAGGTATTCATCTCAGTTTCTCACAGATTGCAGGAGCCCTTGGCTTTTTTCTGGGGAAAAGATAAAACAATGGAGCAGCCGCTTTTTCACCATAATTCAAAATGGACAGAAAAAAAGAAGCGCTTACAATCATGATAGCTGGCATAATAATCTGGTTTTCTTTCTCTTGCAAATGAACATATGCATATCTGGGGAAAAGGAACTAGTTCATGAAGGTATATCAAGAATTTAAGTTTGATACCTCAATTACATCCAAGGCCACCAAACAAATCGATTCCCCTTTCGAGGCTATTAGCGGAATTGCAGCTTTTAAGCATGACCCAGCAACAGAACCAACTATGCGCCGATATCTTCTCATCTCCCTCAACTTGAGCAGTGCATCTTCCCAGTGCTCCAATTTAAATTCAGCATTCTCACTGCAATTGGTGCCATTTTCTAAAGATCCAATAATGACTAATGAGATAGGAGTCCTAAAACCATGTGAAAGTATTGTATACAGTTCATGCTCTGGACCATGTCCACTGAGATTAAAGGCCAATATGATGATTAGACAGAAACCCTTGAAAGCAAGAACTAGAAAAAAAAGACAACACAGCTGAATTTTGTTACTCCCCTGGTACAAGAGAAAAACCATTTAGACAAAATAAGCTTTAAGAGAGCTGTTAGAATAGTTGTATCTTTTCCTTGTTTTCCTATTTCTTATTTCTTCTTGGGCTACTGCACAATTATTTGATAAGCTTCTTTATTTACAAGAAGTCAGGCACCAACAGTAATTCACCTCACAGTTTACATAGGTACAAAGCAGGATAACCCTTGGGTTTCTGTGACATCTTACATCTATAAATAATATTCATGAATGACATGTTATTACGGGCATCTTTAGATAACCATCACAATTAGAGACCAGGGTTGAAAATCCACCCACTTTCCTGATGACTTTAACTGAGAATATTTAGCTACAGAAAGAACACAGAATGGTATACAGAATCGTCAGGTTATTGTATTAATGCAAAGAACACAATTAACTAAGGATTTTAGACTAAAAAACCAGTTTGCTAAGGTACCAAAAAGCAAGACAAATGCATCAGGCCAGCCCAAGGTCAAGATGATTTATCACTCTTTAGCAAGGAAATCAAGATAAGATGATCCAACCCAAGTCGAGGTTCAGTCACAAGAGATAAGAACCCGCTAACAATTTATACACAAACTATACCAGTTGGTTGCTATAGATTCACCCATGGGACATTTTGCAATTTAGATTATCCTTGTTAGGAATAAGGAGGCCATGTGGGACTGCCACGTGGCAGCCAGCCAGGCCACGTGGCAGCATCAGAGGGGCCCTCAGCTCCGGCGGTTTGGAGGACCCAAGGTCCAAGTTTGATTTTGCTTAGATGTTGAGTTTGCTATTTTGTTATTTTTTATTTTTAGGAAAAGTTGTTTTAAGAATTGGTTTGGAATTTGTTCTTTCTTATTTAGAGATGAGATTTGTTTCTTATTTTGTTGGGATATGTTCCCTCTATATAAAGAGACTCTTCCCATTGTAATTGCTTTTTGAGTCAAGCAATAATATTTCTAATTCCAAGACTCCTCTCCTCTCTCTTCT
Organism: Thalassia testudinum; assembly: GCA_037157565.1. NCBI lineage: Eukaryota > Viridiplantae > Streptophyta > Magnoliopsida > Alismatales > Hydrocharitaceae > Thalassia > Thalassia testudinum. The sequence continues at coordinate 2,815,498 of JAZHRO010000038.1, forward strand.
TCTCTCCAAGCAGCCGGCCATCACTACCATTTGCCGACCACCTTCACCAGCCACCACAAGCAGCCACCGACTGCTGCTGCTTCTCTCTCTGATTCCCACGTGGGCAATCTCTTTGTGGACTGTTTTCCCACGCCCAAGGGAGCCTCCACGCTCCACGCAAGCGATTGGTAACAATCCTAATTGTAGATATTTCACATATTGTTGGCTACCACAGAAAGAAAGTCAAAAATACTTCGAAATTTGTTGGTGATGACAAAGACGATGATATGCAGATGAGAAACCAAATGACATCTAAGCAGAACTCCAATGCCACAGCAAAATTGAACTTCAGGTAATATCAATGCAATGAGAACACTCTACCTGCATGGATTGGATTGGATTGGATTGAAATTTTTAATTCACTACGAAACAGACTAGATGAAGTTAGGACCTTAACCTTTATATACATCCATATATCAACAGAAACAAATGCTTCTACATTGATACAAATTCAGTAGTGCTGAGCCAACCTCTCCCTGATTCAGAAATCTCCAATGAGATTTTAGGGAAATTTAAACTGGAGTAGAAGGTGAAAGAAGGAATTTTCTTGGCTCTTAAGTGCTATTACCTCAAACATGATAAAGATAAAGACCCTATCATTGTTTACAAGGGAGCTGTCAAAAGCATAGTCATTAGAGGAATGGATGAAAAAACTCTATAATACTATGTAAGTATACAATTTATATAATACTGGCCATTGACTTGGTACCTCACTTGATCCCATGGAACAAAATCCCACTTCTTAATAAAGGTATACCAACAATGGCTACCCACCATTGTTATAGCCTGCAACACCAAGCACCTCCCGTTTGAATCGTTCCAACAACAATTCAAAAAAGGACTTCGCAGGAAGACAAATAGGATGTGGCCCATATACTTATATTCTATGGAAAAAGTACTTAACTGATAGAGGTTGAGATCAAGTAGCTTTGGATGGATACGAGAAGAACTGCTTACTTATCTCATTCTAGGAGATAAGGGTTAGGAATCCACTTATGTAATGGAGTCAATCCACTAAGGTCGCCTAGTCACTTTCAGCTAAGGCCCAATCCGCTCTCACTTGCCACTACTAATACAGTCCTAGTTGATTTCTCTTCCTTGAGCTACTAAGATGTTTCAGTTATCCCGTTCATTGATGTCCTTTCCTAAGAAGCAAATAGTGAACCTTGGATTTCAATTTTAGGACATCTTGATCTTTGAAAATTGCAATAGCCATTGGAAAAGATGCATAAAATAATGTACATTTTCAAAAAAAAAAGAAAATAAAATCCAATCCAAAGTTTCACAGATTGAATTGGATCAAGTTAGACCTTGAATTGGTTCGGATCAGATCCAAAAAGACCCATTCCAATTATGAATTTAGTAAAATGCAAGCCCTGTGTGCACCCCTACCTCAATCAAAACCCTGGCCAAGAGAAGAATGCCCTCCACATAGGGCCTTGATGACTTGAACACCAACCCACTTTTCTCAGACTGACGGCCCACAACACTGTCAAAGGTGCCATCTCTCTCTTCTAGATATGCATGGACCTGGTTTAGGCATACAACGTGCTCTTCTAGAGACTAGAAATCATCCAAGGAGTTTCTCTGAATTTATGTTACTGCAATCTCGACCCTCGTCATGTGTTAAGCAAAGAATAGGTGTACATCCACCTTTCCAATACCACAAAAAGAGCAAGTAGTTACTGTCCCCAGATTCCATGCCTAAGTTTTGAGACTGTCCCCTCCTCCACAACTCCAATGCAAAAAGCAACCATCTTTGGTGGCACCTTTATCATGCACAACAACCTACAATCACATAGGAAATCTTCATGTCGATCAACCAAAGCAGGTCATTCAATGCATTGTAAGCCTTCCTTAACCGAGAAATCTCCCTCTTGCCATTCCCATCCATCCTCGACGTCAACATGAAAGTCACCACAACAACAACCTACTTAAACCAGAACCATTATCCAATAGGATGCAACATACTGAGAGTAAGAGATTCTTCTCACAGATAAACTGCTGTAAGGCATGCATCTGTGCAAGGACAAGAAATTGGGTAGGTAACTATCTCGAAGACAAGGCAGGTGTTTGCAAATCAATATAAAACTTGGCCTTGATTAGAAAAAGTCAAATGAGAAGAAACATCTTTTAATGAAGTAGGTGGTGAAACTGTTTCAGAATGGGGGACTAGGGATGTAAGTTTCAATAAACCCAACCCAAACCTGACCCAACCCAACCCAAAAAGAATGAGTAAAACCCGACCAGGTTCGGGTATGGGTTCTATCAAAAAAACCCGATCGGTTTTGGGTATGGGTATGGATCTATACCCAATTACCCGACTCGAGTGTCCAAATAAAATCCCCATTTACTCAGGATATAGAAGTCCCATCCTAAGTCCCTCATTCCCTAACCTTAATCTCCTTCATGATTCCCTCCATGATTTTGAATGTTGAGAGTGCTTTTGAAGCTTTCATTGAACATTTATTTCAGGGATGAGGATCTTTTGTTTGAAGTGCACTTATATTTTATCTTTCTTTGTATCTTTTATTTTTTATTTTTGATATATTTCTCTTGAAGGGCTCTTTTTGTAATTATTTAAGTGGAGATCAATAAAATCAGAGTAGCTCAAGCCCTAAGCTTGTTAAAATAAACAAAATGAATCGTGTTATAAATTTCTTTTCTTCCTTGACTTTAATTTGGGCATGATTTGATTGTAAGATTAATGTATAAAAGAGTACCCGATGGGTAAATGGATATCTGATAGATAGATGGGTATGAGTATGGGTTTGGATTTTTGTACCCGATGGGTAAATGAGTAGGGTATAGCCATGGATTTCGTAAATAGGTATGTGTATGAGTTTAGCTAAACCCGACCCGAAACCAACTCGTTTGCATCCCTAATGGGGTCAATCTTTGGCATCGTTTGATGAAGGATGATTATGGTTCAAGCTTACATGTGTTGCAAAGGGTTGTGGTGCCCCATGGAGCATCAACTTTTTGGAGCAGAGGGTCTCCCCTTTCTTTCATCCGTTACTTTGTGACAGAGAACTTTCAGGTTCTAGAAGGATGATTGATCGAAGAATGGTAGTTTTACCGAGATGATACCCAAGGTCTATGCCCTTGCAGGTGACATGTTCTGTTCTGTGGCAAATATTTAGGATGGAGCCTCCTCATCTTGGATGCCCTCTTTCGGAGGTGGACTTTCAGATGCTTGAGTCTAGGATTTACAGATGCCCTTGTCCTTGTCACAAGACTTGCAGTCAGGGGGAGCTCACCAAATTTGTTGGCATGGAATGGGGGGTAATTCTTGGCAAGGAAGGCGTATAATCTGTTGCATGGATCGGATGGGAATCAAAGCGATGGATGGAGATCTTCACTATTTCTGGAGGTTGAAGGTCCCTCTAAAGGTCAAGCTCTTCATATGACTGCTGCGGAGAGGAAAGTTAGTAACTAAGAAACATCGAAGTCACTGGGCTATGGGGGTGGACATGGTTTGCAGTCTTTATGGTTCTCATGAGGCGAACACCCCACATCTGCTTTGGGTCTGTGATTTCACGAGGTAGTTATGAACGATTTTGGGCTTCCTCGGGGTTAATGTTTCGTCTTAAGATGAGTTTTGGGCTTACTTTAGGAATGGTGTCCAAGCATATCTCCATGCTTGGATAACAATGGTGGCAATGTTGCGGGATGGTTTAACGAGGGTAGAGGTTGCCTAATTTTTGGATGCAACATTCGTAATTCTGTATTTTTATTGTGGTGGAATGAATTGGATGGCTACTAATCTCCAAGAGTCGTCATCCTCCTTTTCAATAAAAAAAAAAAAAGAATAGCAAGAAATAACTTGGCACCAACTCCTAGCAAACTGTTAGCCCCGGTATGATGTAAGCATCTCCAAACAAATTGATCTTTAGAGAAGAGGCCTCATGTCCAGTAACTTCTGGACAAATCCAAAATCAACAAGTAGGAATAGCATCCAACAAGACCTCCCTTTATGGTTCTTTAAACCTCAAAAAAGTGAAAGTATGTGGGGCAATATAGAACATTCTAGAAAAGGAGCAACATAGAGACTGAATCTCAACAAACCAATTTGTGATTCATTTGATCTCTGTTGGGTTCGAAAAGTCCACATTCAGTATACTATGAACAACCAACAAGTGTACAACTTACAATGACATGATACTGGTCCTTGTAATGTGCATTTGGAAACATAATTTCTTCAATGCCACCCTACTCCACCATCTCTTCTTTCATAATCCCATTCCTTCCATCATCTCTCTCCTCTCCCAGAATTTGGCCTGCCTACATCTCCTTAGAATGCTCTCTCCAAATTAAGTTTAAATTTGTTGCATAGAGATAGTACATAATTAATTTGGTTTTAAAGCATTTCATTACTTATAATTACAACTAAAGTGGTACTTTCAATTCTTGCATATGCATTTAAATTTTAAAATCTGCAGCTGCTTAGATGTTCAATATATATATATATTGAGAGAAGAAAAGGAAGATTACTGGAAATCGATAATCATTAAAAAGGAACAGGCTTACAGGTTTTGTAGCCAAAATTTAGACAAAAAATCTATCTCCCTCAGAAGATTGTCCACCTAATACCGTTCAGATCTAAATATAGTACCGTTCCTTTGCAACCAGATGCACCAGAGTGCTGCAAATGCCTTAATCCATCCCGCGACATCTAGAGTGTAATGATCACAAGAACTGCTCCAAAAAAGTTGAAGACCGTCACATCTTGTAGCATGGAGCTACAACCGATCTCAAACATCTCTAGAAAAGTCAACCAAAAAATAGGTGCTCAACATCTTCCTCTTCCCGACCACACAAGGAACAAACCAGTGATTTAAATGCTGACGGCATGCCGACAGTAAGGGGGTTTTTGGAGAGGGGGCATGTCGACACAAAGATAGTGTCAGTTTGCAGAGAAACCGTCGGCATGCCGAGGATTTCGCCGGCATGCCGACAGTTGCCGATGAAACGGTGGCATGCCAACCGTGGCTGAGCGGCGGGAAATTTGAGTGGGATGGGCGCTGGGTGGGAATTTTCGGGAGGATGGAAATGGGCTTGTGGCGTGGGGAAGGGGAAGCACACACACGGCGCTGGGCGGGAATTTTGGGAAGGGAAAGCGGCGGGAATTTCTGTGTGAAGCTCGCTCCACACACACACGTTGATTTTTCGTCATATAGGCTCAAATAACATGTAAATATGTTTCTAACACACTCACATATTATTTTTTTGTCATATAGGCTCAAATAATATGTTCATAATATTTTGATTTAGTTGTCTATCAAATTTTAATTATTTCTGTCATTTCTGTCGGCATGTATCGGCATGCCCTCGGCGTGCCTCGAAATGTCATTTTTTTGGGCCGTCGAAATTGTTAGAATCTGCCATCGAAAAATAGACATTTCCACAGCATATCTTCGGCATGCCCATGAAATGCATACCTACAATTTCATCGGCACAGCGTCGAAATCGGCATTTCGAACCTTGGAACAGACAATATAAACACCATCATTCCATTTTTTCAGCATCACCTTTGTGACCAGATATTTTCTCCGTAGTAACCACGGGAAGATCTTTATTGTTAAAGGAAGGTGATACTTCTAAATGAGTCCACAAACAGATCAGATTAAATCTGAAATTTCAGGAGATGGGGTGCACTTCTCATAAGCTCTTTTCACTGAAAACCTCCCCTCCTTCCAAATAAAGCAATCCAGCTTCCCTGCACATGGGCACACCTCTGAAATTAAAGAGGACAGCAGCTGAAATTATGAAAAGTTTATTCTGAAAGGCTTGCAAGCAGCTGAAAACTCCACACGTATCAAGGCATCCCACATCATGAACCAAAACTTTTCCATTTACCACAAGTTGAAAAACCCTTGGAAACATTTCTGAAAAAGGAGCTGATCCACCCCATGTCTGTCCAAAATCTGAAGGTTCTGCCATTTCCCAACACCGGTTCAAAAGCGTGCACATTTTTTTCAAGATCTGCTGTACCAAATACCAAAAGGACATGCCACATCTAGCTCAAGTCATATCATCTAGATTATTTTTGAATTCATAAGAATCATAGATAACAGTGGACACCATTGATTCCTCACCTGAAATTAATCAACTACCCACTTCATGAGTAATGCTTCATTAAAAGCCTCCAAACTGCGCACTCCCAACCCCCCCTCTTTCTTGGGGGTACAAATTTCCTTCCAAGAAACAAGTTGTGCAAATCTGTCCTTGTGATCAGAAGAATCTCTTTTTAATCATCTCTAATTGCGTGGTTATTTTTTTGGAGGCTTAAAAATAAAGAAAAACACTGGTACAGAAAATAAAACAAATTTTAACACTTGTTAAAAAAAAAAACAGATTTTAACAGGACCAAACGACCACCTCTTGACAGCAAATGACCACTCCAAGATGGAAGCCTCATTGAGATCCTCTCCACCATGCTGCTCCAATCAGATGCCGTTAACTTCTTTCCCTTAAGATGCAAGTCAAGATATCTGATAGACAAATGATCGACTGGAATTTCCAGAATATTTGCAATCACTTGTACCTCCGAAGATGGATAAGAAAAAGGGACAAGGACAAACTTTGATCAATTAATCTTGAGGCCAGAAATGGATGCAAAAATTCTCACCATAGAGGAGAGACGTGTTGCCGCTGCTTCTCCTCCCTCAATGAAGGTTGTGTCATCCGCATACTGCAAGAGTGGCGTGATGAGGGATCCATCATTTTGACAAGTAAAACCTTGAAAAAGATTTCCTCCACAGGCTCTGAAAGTCAATGTAGCAACAGCATCAACTGCTATATCAAACAACAGTGGAGCCAAAGGACAACCCTATCGAACACCCCGTTGTGGCTGAATCCAAGAGCCATTTGATCTACCATTCACCAACACCAAAAAAGACTGTAGTTACATATTGTTTCATAAGCTGCACTGATTTTTCTGGAAAACCCTTCCTCGTGAGCACATCCCACAAATATTTCCAAGAGAGAATCAAATGCTTTGCAGAAATCAACCTTTCAAAGAAACTCACGATACTCTCTTCTTCTCCAGGCTGTCACCATCTCTTCCGCTAAAACAAGAGTCCTGCAAAGATCATCCGAGCACAATCTATTTGCAAGGACCTTGGCTACCAATAAATAAATAACATTCAACAATGCAATGGGTTTAAAGTCATCAACTGACACCACCCCCACTTCTTTAGGCAGAAGAAATAGATAGAAATGATTCAATCTGTCAAAGTCCCTATTACCCTCGATGAACTCTTTCATAAGAGCCACCAGATCCGATCCTACCACATCCTACCTCTCTTGGAAAAGATTTTTTTTTTAAAGCTTCTCTCGGAAAAGATGACCTACAGCCCATCAGGTCTCGGGAGCCCTCCGCATTTAAACTTCTAAGAGCAACCAAAACCTCCTCTTCACTAGCATCCTTCACAAGCTCCATCTTGGTCTCTCCTGCATTTGATCCAGCTCTAAGGATCCTAAGTGCCAATCCCCACACGTCTCCGCATAAAATCTTGATAATGCAACCTAAAGGCCTCACAAACCTGATCTCTTTCCCATAAAGTAGCTCCATCCATTTCCAAGGCATTAATCATGTTTTGTCTTCTATTACTAGCTACCAAATGGAAAAATTTTGTGTTAGCGTCACCTTCTTTTAGCCACAATTGCCTTGATTTTTGTCTCCAGCCCATTTCCTTCTTATGGTCTTTAACCACAGTTTGCAAGTTTTTACGCTCATCATACTCCTGAGTAGATAAGATAGAAGCCTCCTCATGTTTGTCTAGTTCAGAGATCTTTTTTAGAGCTTCATTCCTTCTCTCATCTCTACGCCTACGCAAGTCACATTTAAAGCCAATCATCGCCTCCCTCACCGTACGAATTCTGGAAGCCACAGTTCTTGCCACAGTAGACATAAGTATAGATGACCATGCCTGCTAGATTAACTCCTTGAAATCAAGTTCTTTCAGTCATGATTTGCAAAATTTAAAGTGGTGAAACTCACTGTCTCATTACTCGCCCACAAATCGACATATGCTCAGAGAACTCGTCGCACGTAGCTTACCTCAGCCGCATGAAAAGACTCTGCAAGGGAGATATTACACAAGAATCTATCAATGCAAGAGGCTGCCCCATTACCATTCCTTCAGGTGAATTTTGCACCATTAATAGGAAGGTCCATCAATTCCAGGTCCTGGACAAGGCGTCGGAAATCAACAGATGCTCTATCCCTCCTGCCTTATGGCCTATCTTCCAACTGTAATGTTGCATTAAAATCGCCCCCTAGTAACCAGGGTTTGCCATCCACAAAACTAGAGGCCTGCTCCACCTGCTCCCAAAAGTGCAATCTAGCCGAATCTTCACATGGACCATACACACCAGATACTGCAAAATTAAAATCAACCGTCTTTCTGTTGAAAATCGCTTTAGCCATTCTTCCTGCAACCAAGGAGGACTCGAAAGCAAATGCCTCTCCATGCCAAAGGATGAGAATACCTCCCGATCTTCCTTTTGCCTTTACTTCCAGAAGCTTTGTGAATCTATCCCTGCAAATGCTATTTCTAGCGTGGCCATTAAGTTCTTCAAGATGTGTTTCTTGCAAAACCACAATGTCCACTCTCCACTCCACCAAATACCTCCTCAAAGCCGTTCTCCGACAATAACTAAGGCCTCCCACATTTCATGAAAGAACTCTAATCATGATTGAGCACTAGCAGCCCCCCTTGTGAATCTTCTTTACCCCAATCACTTTGGCGACATGAACGTCCACATCCCACACTTCTTGATTTACAGGTTTCCCCTTACTTGGCATCTTCTTCGCAGACCTCTTTCTCTTGTAGAATGCACTAGGACCAGACAATGCTTCTGTGAGAACTTTTGGTCGCGAGGAGGGTTTTCTTGAAGAGGATCGCCTCATAACAGATAAGTCACGTGCATCCTTCCTCTCTTGACTTCCCCTAGATCCCACGTCAGATGCAGCATCACCAAGCCCATTGGGGCATACTATTTGGTTTTCCATCAAGCCAACAGCATCCAACCTCCGCATGCCCTCCACCACATCTAGATCACCAAAGATAGAACCAAAGCACATTGGCAGTCCCAACTCCTGTACAGCAAAAGAGGTACTACCAGCAGCAACCACTTCTTTTTGTGGAGTAGGATAGCAAGTAATCTCTAGGAAGAGTGTGTTGGGAGTGAACTCACCACGTTCGGACCCATGCCTGGGTCTGGAGGCCACTTATGTTTTGCGAAACATACCCTCGTTGTTCTGATCACGTTGAACAGCATCCACAGCATCCTTCTCGCAGCTCTGCACCTTCTGTCGCACATCAGCAGGCTGCTGCCACTTCTGCCTCGCCATAGCCGTTTCAACCTATAGTACGCCAAGCCCAGCAGACAAGGGACCACCAAAAGCCAAAGAAGGAAAGTACGAGTCAGCCTAAATGAGTTCATTGGACTTACCATGTCTGGATCCATTTAAGGATCCGAATCCATCCTAGCGAAAGGCGATAGTCATCATTTTCTAAATTTAGACGAGCATCTAAATTAGGAAACGACCCATTCTCCACACGATCACCCTCTGTTGCACGACCATTTGAAAATCAAAGCGAAGTTGGCTCTCGCATAGGCTGGCATTTCTCATCTTTTTCCAAATTTGGAAAAGAGTCCATGCGATTTCCAGCTTCCTTTGGAAAGCACTCGAGTGCCAACTGCCTCTCTGTCAACGCCAGTTGGACATTTTCCACATCAGCAGCCAACTTTGGCATCATTTCCAAATTTGGAAACCCAACTAGCTCCAATGCATGGCCTCCAGAATTGGAAAAAGGATCTCTTGTTGTTTGTGGATATTTCAAAATTTGAATATTCTCTAGTTGGCGATTCTTGGGTTTCCAAATTTGACACGATCTGATGGGTCCACCGGGGACCACCAGACAAAGAGGTTCATCGCCGGTAGCCACCGCACCTCTAGGCGAAGAGGCCATCTCACATTGCAGCCCATCAGCAACCACCTGGGTGTACGACATATTTGAATGTATCTTCAATGCCATCTCCTTGAAGGAAACCACACAAGCGCAGCCCCCAAAACGAAAAATCTTCTTTACTAGGCAATTCCATCCTGATCAAAAGCTTAGCCTCAACCAGAATCGAAGTTGCATCCCCTTCAAACAAACCAATACCGCGACATCTTCGTACCCACGCAAAAGAACACAGTGAAACCACCGTTCCAACTATTCTCCATCTCAACGGAATTCCGATTATGTGAAACAAAATGGTATTGGAACCCGTTCGTCGATAGCACCTTCGTAAATACCAGGAGAGCTCCATCGAATAGAAAAATCATCAAAGCTTGAAACTTTAAACGGGATACATCTACCTCCATCAAACCAAAAACCAACACCTTTGTTTTTGAAAAAATAGTTACCTTCCAATCATGCGAAACTAGATTCAAGCTAGATACCCCCAATCTGATCTACTCCACTCCCGACGATCCACGGATAAACGTCCCCACTAGTGAGGAACGTAGAATAGTGTCTAAGTCCTTCAGGCGACCATGATGAATCCACTTCTCGAGAAGGCGGATCAGAAGGTGGTAAAGGCAACAGCCATGCTTTAGGACCATCGATTCTCCTATGCGAACAAGTCCTCCACCAATGGCCTATGCCCTTGCACCGAAGACAAACTACAGGCCTCTGCAATCCCTTGCCCAATGTCCTCTTCCTCGACACTTAAAGCACACCACGTCACGGATGAAGCCGCCTCAATCACTTTCGCCCCTCCTCTCATGCATGACTCCCTCCACGATGAAAGTGTTATTTCTTGTGAACAACTAGTTTCTATCTTAATATTTTTTATATTAATGATGTCTTCCTCTTCAAATTGCTGTATTTGTTACGTGAACATTTCGAAGATTGTGAAAACCTTTCAATTTGCCATTTAGTAGTCACTAAAATATTAATTTTACAAAATTTGAGCAATGACCATTTTGAGTCATTTTGTGCCTTTTCAAGATTTCCCTTGCACTACACCACCAGAATACCTCTTCTTTTTTCTGACTGAGTTGGATACCACTTTTCTGGCATGGTAAATGGCATCAAAACCAGCACTTAAAACTTTGATTGTGAATGGGGCAAAGCCAAATCACATCAGTGAAAGTCCAGGACTGAATAGTTTCAAGTTCAACTTGATCAACCAATACGGTTAAAACTTGGATATAATTGGAATAAATGGAAGCATAAAAAGCCCCTGCAAGCATTAAATGAACTTTGAATCAGCCAAGGTTCGAAAAGTCAGCAGCATAGACCACATATGCAGCTGGATATGCCAAAGCAGCTAGGTCACAAAAGTAAGCAGTGTGATATACAGGTGAGGCCACATAGGTTGTCCAACCGATATACTCGCCCGAGTATACTCCTGATTTAAAGATAGCAGTTGTGTGAATGGTTTTGACCTTTTTTTTGTTTGGTGCTTTGAATATGTTTTTGATTTTCTATGATTTGTTCAATCTTGAGAAAAATGGATGGTATAGTTGTTCAAATAGTATTTATCTTTGGTTGCCCAAATATTTTCTTATTTGTTTTGCTAAAATATTTCATACTGTTGTAGGGTTTTTGTCTTGTTGGATTTGTTTTGTTCAAATATCTCTCATTGTAGGGTTCATTTTTACTATTGGATTTGCCATATACACATTTTTCTGTAAACATCCAAGTGTATGTCCTTTATAAAACACCAAGTTTACAACGTGGATGGGTCAAATTCTTTATAAACTAGGGTAGAGGGTATGTTGAATTGATGGCCCGCCCCTTTTAGATAGGATGGATGTATTAGATAAAATGTTGAATTGTAAGAATGGCATTTTCTTTTATTATATTTAGGAATCATTCAAAAAGTGTATATAGCACATCACAGTGGCCCACATTAAAAAATAGCTATTCTTGTTCAATCATCCTAGTGTACGTCTATAATTTTTTATTTTTTATATGTTTAGGACATAGGGCACAAACCTTATCAAATTTGTAAAATATTTAATAATTATTTTATATTTTTTAAATTAAAATGCAAAACTGCATACTCTCCAGCATAGTGCATACTCGCTGTTTGGTAACCCTTCCAATTGAATACCGCATACCAAGTTTCTGAACCTTGGAACTAGCTTTACATGGACAAGCTGACTAAAATTTCATCCGCTTCAGCCACACCTCAAAGCATGATGATTCAAAGATCTCCAGCCAGAAAGGCAAAAAGAAAGGAACTAATGTGGTAATAAGGGATCCAGAATGAGCCTCACATATCTACCAAGAAAAACTGATTTAGAAAGTGAGATACAAACTATGGCAGCACATTGTTGTGCACTCAAGTCCCGAGATTGTTGCCCAAGACCTTTGAGCAGCCAAGACAGAAAGCAATCAATGAAAAAACATAAAAGAGGTCAAGCTACAAAAGGAAGAAATGAATTTAGACTAATAAAGTCCCCTTTTGAGATTCTCAAGGATGATCTGCTATTCCAGTATATACTCGAACAAACCTCATAGAAAGAAAATTAATTCACATGGTCACAGGACAGCCTTAATATTTTTGGCGCTTCTCTCTTTTGTTCGAACAGTTACAGGGCTTATATATAGACAGAGGATATCCACATAACTCACACCTATTCAAGGTCAGGATCCGGGATATGGCATAGGTTCAACTAATACAGATCCTTACCATGAAACTCATCTACATGACATAAGGTAACTATGCATCACAAATCATTTTACTTTGAAAGAAAGTCAACTCATTTAGCTTGTTCCACAGAACTTATGCACATTAACTGAAAACAACTAAAGAATTACATGATATAGGTTGCATTAAGAGATCATGTAGACACTCTTCCATTCTTACTCTGTTTCATGTGAAGAACATTTGATTTTATGTCTCCGCAAAACGATTCATACTTGCTGGGAAGCTGGCATGCCTCAAGCTTTGAGGCTTTTGTAATCTCAAGCAGTGCCTGTAAAACAACAAAAACATTTATCAAAGCATATACTTGTAAAGATTCATCGGAAGATAAAAAAGGGAAAGAGATAAGGAAGCATTATGCAGGCTTAATATAGGATATGGATGTAATCAAGTACATTAGCAGGAAAGAAACTACAGAATATCAATAACCTGAGGCATACCTTCAGAAAAGGATCGGTCAACTTAGGGTGTTGATAACGCCCGAGAACCTCCAGTTCCAGCGACACAAGTCGCATCTGCCAAATTTCAAAATAATAGAAAGAGATCTGAAGGACAAGATGCAATTTTGCTCCTAAATGTGAAATGACTGGGAAACGTCAAATGAATCAATGCATATCCAATGCTTTTAGATTCACAAGGTCCATGTAGGCCCCAATAATTAGATGGGACTTCACAATGTATAAACAAAGGCATGACTTAAAGACAAACCATCAAAATAAAGTGATGTTTACGGTCATCAATGCCTAGGTGCCCAAGCAAGTCAAGGCAAGCCCTGCACACAACCCAGCCTGAGGAGGCAGTTTAAGTAGCACAGGAAGTGCCAGGAACCTCAGGCAACACCTAAGCCAAATATGCAGTCTTCTTGTTTCAAATATGATTTTTACCTAATCGTGGCCGATACACACAGATACCATCATGCATGCACACACATCATGTGTGCATACACTAGCACATGAAGAGTGTGTGCATATTCAGTGGGGGGGAGGGTGGGTGGGTTTGAGATTAGTGGATTTTTCTGGTGGTCCATTTAGTTATTATGTGAGTCTTATGTTTAGTCCCACCTCGTTTTGGCGAGCCAAGAGGTGAGGAAGGCATATGTATGCGGTGTCATGCAACCATTTGTGCTTTAAGAAAATCAATAACAGAAGATTTGTTAATAGGGGCATCTTCTGTGGCTTTTCCCCTCTTTGTGAGGGGTTTTCCACACAAACCAACTTTCCCTATGATTTTGTTGCTTTACACTTCCAATTGCATTTGAGCATGGCATCAAAGCGTGTCATTTCATGGAATTTCATCTTTTCATGCTTTGTTCTTGTGCTCCTTTCTTCCCTGTGATCATCCTTCCTAGGCATCTGCTGAAGAAGCAAATTAAGGAGCAGTAACCATCAAAGAGTGATGGTGCCTGATCAAGGTAGCACCATTATAGTGATGGCCACTGATATATGCAACAGTGCCCTTGTAGCTAATGGTGGTGATACAAGGAGCTCCATTGAAGAGATCAAAGGATTGATGCTAACAAAGCTCAAAGACACCAGTCGAGGAGGCAGAGCACAACAACCTTCATGATCTTCGCCAGGGCGGTGGCCTTATGTGTAAGTGCACAGAGGTGGCAGTTAAGATCTACATCAAGGCAGTGACCTTCATGTACTGATCTCATGGATTCCAAGTCATTACTGTGGTATTTGTGTTCTAAGCTTTTTACGCAAAGAAAAAAGGTAGGCAAAATTAAACAAGAAAAGAAAAGAAATGGAGATTAAAAAAAGGAAAAGAAGATGTTTCTTCTTTCTTGCCCATATGGGGAAATGGGGAGTGCCCCTAGGACTTGCATCTCCATGCATGTCTCCATCTTATCATTTGTTGTATGGCCCATATTGGAAGGTTGGGGACATCATTGAGTGCCATATCCTTCAAGGGTATGAACCTGTTGAAGTTCCAAGTCCATTGGTCATGTGGATCTCTACATGTTAGAGGCCAGTTATAGTACTCGAGACTCATGCAGTAACACAAAGAACATCAAGTCATGATCAGAATTCCAGAAGTGACTAGTGTAGAGTTTCAGAGCCACAATTCCCAACTCAACTAAATAGTCTCCAACGCTTGAACCTGCGGTTGTTAATCTACTCACAAACATGACTTGCGAAGCATCTTTTTGTCACCAGAGCTAGTTCATTGTGGCCAAGTTTCCCTCTTGTTTTGTCACATTTCTATCAGAAGGTACTTAAATTTGTTACAAGCTGAGCATTACATGCTCAGCATGTGGGGGGGGTAATGGAAGATATATGTGCTGTTGAGATTAATGGATGTTGTGATGATCCTACTAAGTGTATTATTTGGGTCTTCTGTTTAGTCCCACCTTGATCATTTTGGAGTAACAAAAGGCGAGAAAGGCGTATGTGTATGGAGTCATGTAACCACTTGTACTTTGACAGAAGCAATAATAAGAGATCTTCCCATAGGGGCTTCTCCCATGGTTTTTCCCTTCTTATGAGGGGCTTTTCATGTAAATCAAGTCTTCCCTTGCAATGATGTATTTCTTGTTTCACAATTTTTTTTTATTGGTCTATGCTTCTAATTGTATTTTATTTTGGGGACACAGTATTAACACTCCTTAATTCATGCACTTTTTCACACCCCTCAAAGAACTAAATACCACCGGTGCACTTTTTAGTTGTACACTAAAAATTGTTGGTACTTTGTAGTTTTTAGTTATACACTTAAAAATCACCGGTGACATTTCTTTGTACATTAAAAATCACTCGTGACATTTAGCTTTGGGAGGGAGTGTGAAAAAGTGCATGAATGAGGTTGATCTACATTTTCGCTTTATTTTATTCCAACAAAGTCTAAGGTTTAAATATGTTATATAAACTAATATACTCTGTTAGAGTTGTTAAGAGTCCTTGTACTATATTGTTTTTCGAGTTCAAGTTATTTTTAGTCTCTTTATAGGCATGTACAAAATTTTGCATTCCTTATAAGAGAGGCTAGGGTTTCTTTTCATAATAAGATGTTTCATTTTCTCCTACATGGTGTCAAAGCAGCGATCCTAGGCCGGTGTTCGATACTAAAAGCACATGTAAGATCACAAGCTACACTAGAAGAGGGTAGGGGTAGCATTGATTGTATTTTAAAAATTTATGCGAAGATGAAGCTATAACCCAATCACCAACTAAAGATCAATCAAACCACAAAATAGGCACAGGAATTTATAGTGGAAAATCATTTCGAGTAAAAATCACTACCTAAACCTCCTAGTTTAGGGTTTTCACAATCGATCTCAACCGATCAATCCATTAAACCAAGCTACTTGAACCGCAAGTAGCTTAACCGTAAATAACAACTCTGGATCCCCAAACAAGAGTACTTTTGTCTCCCTAGGAGAAAGGAAACTCAACATGCCGAGCACCTTCAAAAATAATGAAAGAATACAAATTTGAAAGTACACAATTATTCCTATTGAACCTCAAGATGAATGTGAAATAGAAAAGCAATAGGATTAGTCAGACCACTTTTAGAGTGCTCAAACAAATGAAAATAATTGAGATCTTGAAACACAAGTGTGGAGGGTCTCAAGAATGGTGAGCGTTGAGAGCGTGAGGACCAAGAAGTTCTCTAAAGAATGTTTTGAATCTTTTAGTATGTAGGAGAATGGACTGTTGTGTGTGTTTCTAAAAGAAATGCCCCTTTATTTATAAATGGATCAGTACAAATCAAGATTGGAAAGTAATTAATAATAATAATGATTACAATAGAAAAATTCAAAATGGATTGATGGATCAAAAAGTTCGTTGATCGATCAAAGAGTTCGTTGGTTGATTTGATAGATCAAAAGGTTGATTGATCACAAAGTTCGTTAATCGATTAGTGGGAGATGAAAGAAGATGTTCAAATTTTCTTCGCAAATTGATTGATCAAGAAAGGATTTTGATCGATTATAAGTATTATTGATGGATCAAATGCTGATAGGTTTATTTTTGGTCTAAGTGTATCAAATCAATGATGAATTAAGAATAAATCAATAATTAACAACAAATCAATGTAAGATCAAAATAAGAAATTAGGTGAAGCTTCCATCTAAGATAAATAACTTAGCCATAAGGTGTTTAGGTAATTTTAAGAAGATTGCTGGGAATCAGAGAAGATGCCACGTGGCGGCAGCAGCAGTAGCCATCTAGGTTGGTGGTAAGCGGTCCTTTGGACCAAGTTTGATGCTTTTCTATATTTAGAAAATTAGTTTTGTTAGAAATATATTTGCGATTTGTTAGAAAAAGATCTTATCTCTAGAAATATGAATATTTGTTTACTATTTTTAGGGGACATGTAGTCTCTATAAAATAGAGAGCCTTCCCATATATTTTCTTTGCGCAACAAAGTTAATTCTTCCAATTAGATTGTTCCTCTCCTCTCTCTCTTTTCTTCCAAGAACCTCCGGCCATCCAAGAGGCAGGAGGCCTCCCTATCGACCACCAAGAAGCCCAGCCGGCCTCCCTTGACCTGCAGCAGGGCCAGTCCAACCTCCAGCAGACTGGCTGCACTCTGCAGGCCGGTCTGCCCACACCTGCAGCACATCAGGCTGGTCACTTGCAGGGCCGCCCCAAGTCCAACAGGACCCATCTAGCCATCTGCAGGACCGGCAGCAGCCGATCCACAAAAAGCCCAGACCGGCCATATCAGGCCAGCTGGTCCTCTACAGCAGCCACAGGGCTGATCTTCCTCTCCGTGCGTTGAGAGCCCCCTGTTTGGGCTATTTTTCCTGCATACGGGAGTGCCCACACTACGCTTCCACGCCAATTCTTGACAAAGTTCATTTACACTCTAAAATGTTACAACTCTTTGACTTAAAGATTACAAAAAATACCACACATTTTCCATCTTGTCACAATGATCAAACTTGAATGATTAATCTTCTCCTGCTTTTGCCTTGGAAATCCATTGCCTTTGTTTTGTTGAACATCAAGATGGTTGTTGTAGATTTCTTCCAAGAATAACTGATTCCTTGCCTGAAATATTAATATCCACATAGCAAATATATGGATTTTGTTATCATCAAAGCTAACGGTAGCATCAGATACCTCCTTGTTTCCTATATTCTTTCTTCCAACAAAAAAAAAACCAAAAACACAAGAATCCTGACTTTGTTGCGTGCAACCATTGCCTAGTCCAACTTCTCCCTGCAGCGCCGCCGCCACATCCAACACCTTGTGCCTAGACCAAATCATGCAAGGCAACAACATCGCAATGTGCACAGCACCTAGTGCAGTGGGCACACAACACCACCTAGCAACAATGTTGCAGTGCACACACTCATCACCCACGCACTATGACCCCCGCTTGTGATTTGATTGCATCCATGTGTGTGTGCGTGCACATAAAAGGTATCCCTACGCAACTTTTCTCTATGATTCTCTACCTCGGGGGATGACTTTATGTTTGCTTGTGATCTATTTCTATCCTATTGCTTCTTCGATGGGTCGTGGTTGATCTGGTATCTCTTGGCCACGACAAATTAGATGCTTGCTCATTTACTGATTGGGATTACTTCCCAATCCTGCTTAGGATCGTTTCCCACTGTTATCATATCTGCATGCCACCTCCTTAAAGAATCCTACTCAAAATGGATCTATATTGAAGACACACTAGCCATGTGTGACGATGGCCCATGTGCACTTGCCGCCCTCATTGATCTTGATGGAGTGCACGCGAATCTGACATCCACTATTGCTAGCAAGTGGGTGATTGACTCAAGTACATCTACTCATCTTACTGGTGACATCAGTTCTTTGTGAGGAACTCAATCGACCAGAACAGGCACCACTATGAAACTAGCAAATGGTACCTATTCTCATGTGACTGCAATGGGAGATATTTAGTTCCCTTCCTGCTTACAATTGTCAGATGTTCATTATGCACCTGAGTTTCCTATGAGTCTCCTATCTGTCAGCAAGTTGTGCAAGGATCTGAATTGCCACAGCATATTTGACAAAGATCAAGCCAGACGGACCAATCAAATTATTGGTGGCAAATATATGAGGGATGGACTATACTACCTTAACATTCCCACTCATTTTACCGGAGCTGCCTCTATCTCTACTGATCCCCTACTCTAGATAGCCAACTTGGTCATCCCTCCTTTAGGAAACTATGTAAGATGTTCCATGATCAACCTCCATCTGCCAAATTCAATTGTAAGACTTACGAACTGGGTAAGAATCATCGATCTACTTTCCTCCATGGACTGAGTGCAAGAAATCATCCTTTTATCTATACATTGAGATGTCTAGGGGTCCTCTCATGCGACTAGTTCAGCAAGCCACAAACATTTTGCTATGGTTGTTGACGACTGCAACCGCTCCACCTGGATATTTCCTATGAAGGATTGGTCCAAGATAGTTCATATGGTGAAGCAATTCTTTGCTAAAGTGCAAAATGTCTACTCTACATCTATCAAGATTTTTTTACAATGATAATGCCCTAAAGTTCATGCAAAATGAGATGCAATTGTACTTCATTATGAATGGCACCTTGCATCAAGCATCCTGCGCATATACTTCTCAGTAAAATGACATTCCTAAGAGGAAGTTAAGACACATATTGGACATAGCCCGAACTCTTCTTGTCTTCATGAAGGTCACATAACAGTTTTGTAAAGATGCTTTACTCATTGCAACCTATTTGACTAATCAAGTCCCTTCATCTATCCTACAAGGGGAGATCCCCATTCCAGCTATTGCATCTTAATGTGGATCATCCCTTTGCTTTACTACTTTGTGTATTTGGATGTACGTGCTTTGTACATGCCTTTGAACATCAGGACAAGATGTCTCCACATGCACTTAACATGCATTTTTCTTGGCTACCCTCGTACTCAGAAGAGATACCAATGTTATAATTTGAGCACTCGACAATACATTATTACAACAGATGTCACCTTCTTCGAGAAGGTTCCTTGCTTCTCTAAAGAAGGAAGCAATCTTGAGCTCATACCTCACTAGTTGCAAACATATCACAAAGGAGACAAGGAGCCACCTCTCATTCCATTGCCTACTATGCCCACTCGGTTGAATGATAGTCCTATGCCTTCACAAACACAGGGTCCAAGCGAGGAGACTAACATGTCGATTACTCTAAGGCGATTCGCTCTTGCAGGCTTTGTCCTAACTACACATCCACTGCCCATCTGGATCCATCCCTATAGCAGGTTTCCAGAGCCTTGTTTAGCATTGTGATTCCACGTGATTAGTCTGAAGCCTCCCAAGATTCTTAGTGGAATGCTTCCATAGATGTTGAGATGGAGGCCCTTGCTACTCAAGGCACATCGGAGCTTGTGCCATGTCCACCTACGACCAAGATTGTTGACTGTAAATGGGTCTACACAGCAAAGTACCTTGCAGATGGTAACATTGATAATTTCAAGACGAGACTAGTGGTCAAGGCCTTTACACAGACATATAATGTGGACTACTGATGAGCGAGATTTTCATTGCGAAAAGTTTTAGTTTGGAAAACCCAAGTCGTAAAATTTGCAAGAAAATCCGCTACCAAATAAATTTTATTGAAACACTGGTGAGTCCCGGGTCAAACATGGGAAGGCAAACGTTTGATTAAAAATTGCATTTGGAATTATTGTCAAAAACAGAGTAGCTATTTGAAATTAATCTGTGCTAGCTATTCTACTTAAAAAATAAATAATAGAAAAGAAAGAGAGAATAATACAAGGAAAAGAAAGAGAGAGTGTGAACCAATATTTCATAACCATATATTCATTACAATTACTTGCAAAATGAAAAATACACTAGAAAGCAGTAAAAGATAGGGATGAGACAATCCTCGATGACTGCTTAGAGGACGAGCAGCGTCGACGGACGTCTGGAAGAGGATGGTGAGATGCTAGATGAGGGAGAACGAGGCTGGAGGATGGAGGACGAAGCAGGGCGACGTCACAGTGGGATCCGCTTCCCGAATGTGATGAGAAGACAACCACAGGATGCTCCACGAAGGGGGTGAGAAGATGGACAAAATTTTGTTTTTCTTTTACTTTATAAGAGCATCCCAGGTTTGGGACTAGCTTCTTAGAGCTTTGGAGAGGGTGAGAGAAGAAAAGAAGGGATGAAGAAATGTGGAGGGGTAGGCTATTTATAGGTGTAGTCATGGGGGCAAAAGGGTCTTTTTAAGGCCTAAAAATTAATATCCAGGTCTTTAGTAACACATGCAACCGTTGTTGAAGAAGTGTGACTGTTGGCACCTCATGCAATCTCAACCCTTTGGTCCTGATCAGACGCTCCACAATCGCACGCGCTCCACGGCCAAATAGTTCGACCGTTTAGATCTTGCGCGTGCAACCACAGCCGTCTGATCGTTGATGGAGGGTCGTAATCGCACGTGCGAGATGCATTCAGATCGCACCCTTACGCGTCAACTAGCGCGTCATCGCGTGCATCTTAATGGCTGCTCATTTGTGCTGCCACGCATTGAAGTCGCAGCTACTAGATCATGATCGGGCGTCTCAATTTAGGTGCCTGCGCCAGCACTGCGAATTGAAGGGACAAGCGGGGACTCAAACTTGCACGGGTTGTTTGAGAGTGGCTTTCACAACCATTGCGCTATGGTGGTGGATTGTCGAGTAGATGAAATGGCAAGGCGTGTACTCAGCCGTTGGATCAAGATCCAAGGTTGCGATCATTCCTTCATGTTGCTTCAGAAGTTAGGCAGGGGTCTTATGTGGCTTTGGATGGCTGTGATGGTGCCATGTGGCACCATCATAGCCATCCATCTTCTATTGCTCGTAGGTGGTGCCACGGATATCGAATTGGATCGATTTTCACGTCATTAGGCTACGATTATCGATCCGAACCCATCTGTGTGATTGGATTTGTCGTCTGGAGTTCGGATTTTCACCACTTTGCTCTTTGATCTCTGATCTTTGTCAGATTACATCTGATGCTACGGAGGTTCGATCCGAGCAATCTCAAAGGTGTTGGACTCCGATTGTCGCCCTAATCAAATCCGTACAGTTGGATCTTCAATTCGAGGCCTCGATAAATATCGCCCTGTCTCTTTACCGTAAAAAGGGTAAATTAACCTATAATTTGTACAAACTAATCAAATGCATGATGATGCATGTTATGCAATATTTATAATGCATAATGCTTTTATGACACTAGAAACATGTATAAATAGATATTTTAGGTCAATTAGATTGTGTACATCACACCTTCATACCTATCTTTTACTAGTCTTTAGCAAACCTATATGCTATTTATAAACAAAATTATGATTAAATTACTTGGGCAAAAATAATTTCTCAATGATAAGAAGTTTCTACTAAAGACCTAAACTACAAAGACTTAACAGTGCCCGGGTGTCTGCCAAAATGCAAACCGCCCAAGCCCTCGCCTTAGTCAAAAGCAAACACATTTTTTTCTTTCCTTTTCTTCTTTTCTAATTTTTTAAAATTTTTAAGTTTTGAGTTTTGGGTTAGCTTTCTACAACTACCCAACTCACTCAAGACTCGAAAAGAACTCTTAAGTCCTAAGCATCTTTTTGTGAAATTGTGATAGACTCACTGATTGGCAATCAAAATGGTCTTCAGGTTTCTACAAACCCTAAGCGACCCTAATGAAGAATTTCTGCCTAAAGGTGTATCTGTTCGACAGGTAGCTTGCTCCCTTCTTTTTATTTTTATGGGGTCAACACAAGAGTGAACTCAGTGTATATCTCCCTGATTTATTCTATTTCCCCTCTTCTTTTTAAGTGCTTCGAATTAAATGTGCATTTCGTGAGTTGGGTTCTGGACAATCGGCCATGGGACGTCAAACCCACACAACTTGCCAGCATACTCGTGCGATAAAGTGTGGCTTATTTATTTTTTCTTTTCTATTTCTCATCATTTTTTTTAATAGGTGGCTTCCCTTATCTAAGATTTACCTAAAGGTAATAGAATGAGAATGGTCGTGTAGTTAGGCTCTGGACAATCTGCTAATAGGTTGTTACCTATGACAACTTTCCAGCCATACTACCTAGGAAGTCCATTAGCTACCCAATTTTCGATAAAACTACTGAAAAGTAAGTCAATGCAAATAGTGTACAGATGCTTTAAACCAAAGTCCCCTCAAATCAAAGGGCAGGTTGATAAGTCATGTACTTATCACCTTAACTTATTTAACCAATTAGAAATTGATTTACGAATGGCAAAGACTCAAGAAACAAGTCCACATTTTATTGAACACCCAGGCTGATTAAACCCGAAGATTTGAAGGGTCTAAGTGTTCGGATCCTGTTGTATCATTTCATAAAGTTGACAAATTTCTAATGCCCAAGTTCTCTTTTCTTAATTCATTTTTTTTTTCAAAAATAAAGAGAATAAAAAGAATATTCAGAGCTAACAAAATAATTCAGATAAGGATATCCACCCCTCATGCATATTTAATGCAATGTCCTCATTGTATTAAAAAGACATGAAACAGAGCGGAGTAGAGAAGACAACACCTGAATTTTGTGATTAGCAAGTCTGCTTCGAGATAAAAATAGACTATATACGTGCTAAGTTTATTGCCTTCAGTTAGGCATACTATACAAACAAAGAGGAAATAAAGAATTCACAAATGCAGGTCAGGATCGGAAGAAAAAAGATCAATCTCAGGTCCCGCAAGGATGTGTCCACAGATGTGGACCAGATTATGGTGCTGACCAATGCCTGAGGGTCGAGTGTTTCTAAGGTTCTGGATAAAAATTACCCAGAACCGAAGATTATTATGCAAGCAGAGCCAAGCCTACAGTTTGTGATGATGCAACACAAGTCCAAAAAGTTAGAGAATAGGAAAATTTGTATCAAAAAAATAATCAGTTAACTTGTGCTTGAGTTGGAGGACATCCTCAGAGTTGAAAATGTCATAAGGGTCCTAGTAGGGTTAGTGGTTTCAGGCAAATAGAAACCCTTAGACTCAGACTTCAAATTCCCTTGGAATTGGCTTCCCGGATCTTCAATTCTAGATTCTTATCCTTCATAATCAAAGTTTTCGGGACCTCAAAAGTGTTATCAACCCCGTTTAAAATATCCAAGCCCAAAATTTTTGGCTCAATCAGAATTGACTTAAGTTTAGTAATCTCAAGAAAATAATCATCATTATGCTCGACAGGGTGTGATTAAGGAATGAGGCTATGAATTAAATCATTGATAAAATCAAGATCTGAATACTCTATGCTAGTCCCAGTTATATCAAAATCCTCAATTACTGGGCTATCAAATGATTCATCATACTCCTCAAGCTCGTATGTCTCACTAAAATTATCTTTCTCAAACTCAAGTGAGACTTCACATAAAGATTCTTCACCTTCACAATCAAAGAATTCTGAATTCGCATTAATACATCTCAAGATCCTATGTTGTTCCTTGGTCCACAGAGACATTTTTCCTTGTATCCTAGTTCGGGGATCTCGGGTAAAGAAATCAATTCATCCTCAATTAGTTGCTCTAAACCAACCTGGTCATCCCCGACCTTGTAAAATGTGTTCCCCCAGACAGCTGCTTGAGTGGGTTCTAACATTGGCTCTCCTGAAGGGGGTTCATCTTGGGAATCATTCCAAGATTGGATTAGAGCAATCACAAATCTCATCCTCAACCTTGACAATTTCCCAAGTAGAAACTCATCCGGGTCCTTATCATCAACATCTTGGAACCAATCCAATAAATATTTGTTAAGATGATCAATCATTTGAATCAGAGGATCCAATTCTTCAGTGCAGGGTGTTGACTGAGCTTTCAAAGATTAAATGGTGTTCCTTAAGTTAGTCAACACCTTATCTTAGACCTGGTTTACCTGAACCAAATGATTTGGTTTAGGGTTGGGTGGGTTTGGATTGAATTCAGGGTAGTCAATGAATTAAGGTTCTTGGTGCCCTCTCTAATAATATGTCATTTTGGGTTGTTCAAAGAAGGGTGGTGACCTATATGCAGTGTAATCTTAGGGAGGGTTAAAGTTGTAATCATCATATCCTTCTTGATTGTAGATCGTATTAAGTTGTCCATAGGAGGGAGATGATCTATAATCAGTGTAGCTCGGAGAATGATAAAAATCAAAATCATGGTGTCCAGGTTTAGACCCTGAACACAGAGGTCCGGAATTGTATCCCCAGTCCGAGTTATCCCAACTAGTAGATGGTTGAGTACAGTACGGGTCAAGATAATAATCATCATATTGGGGATAAGACGTGTTAGGAGGGTAGGAGTGGAAATGTGTAGGATGTGGAATGATCCATGACAAAACGGGATGAAAAAGAGAAAAGAAAGGTGCCTACAGTACAAACAATTAAATATGTCCTTAGGTGAGGTAGCCTAAAGACTTGCAGACTCTCAGAACCCGTCTTGAGATGAAAGAAATGATTGTCTACTACTTTCCGGTCAATCCAATCAGTTGGAGGAATTGGAGAGAAGGTTCTTCCTTTGACTTGCATCTCGAGTTCCTTTGATACCACTCAATCGCGATCGTTTAACACTACTCCCCTATCTAGACATCATATGTATCGGTAGAAGTAGATTAATTGAAAACAATCTCAATCTGGGCCCTAAAGAGCAAGTCAATTCTTAGGGCTAACATCTACTTTGTTTTAATTAGGCTTAGGTTTGTTTATGCTCTGTAATGTGATGAGCCCTTTAGATAGGTTGTGCCCTTAAAGATTGATTAATATGTGCATACGTGCACAACAGGGTTTTCACACAAGGTTTATTGATGATTTATCTTTTAGGATTCAACCTTGTTTAGTAGCTTTTAAGGTTCAATTGTTAGGTTTGCTCAATCAGAGTTCAGTTGACACACCACGTTTTAAAAGCACAGGTGAAGATATCTTCCTTTAAAAGAATGTGGAATGCCTGGTTAATTCCTAAAAGTTGAATCCTAAGGAGCAACTACTTAATGAATTAATTTTATATGGAGTGGTGCAGGCCAAACAACACAATCAATTGGCCTTTCGTATCACTTGGTTAAGGCACCTATACAATTTTAGCCCAATATGTTTCTAATCACTTATTTGTATAAGTTGTGCAGGTGTACCGGATCCTTAGGCCAAAATCCCGATTAAGTGATTTAATCAGATTAAAGTGAGGTGCCTTGGATGTGTGTGTGGGTGTATAAGGAGTGTAAATTTAAATAAATCCCACAATTATATCAGAAATTTTTTTAGAATTCTTTTTTTATAAGTGGAGGGTGAGGTAGGTGGAGGTGACAATTTAAACAACCAAACTAACCCTAGGGTTTATGAGAGTACCTAGGTTAATTAGGGTTTGACTTAAGGTGATGAAATGAAATCTAGGGGGGAGGTGGGGTACACTTACAAACCCTTCAACTGCACTTTGCTTCAATCTACCACTTTTGCTCACCTTGAGAGAGTACCTGCAATCACAATAAGAATGGAAACAAGTGAGGTAAACGGTAAGGCGGAAAACGCGGGAAATCAAGGATCGTTGCCTCCCGACAACAGTGTGCCAAAATGATGAACAAGATTTTCGTTGCGAAAAGTTTGAGTTTGGAAAACCCGAGTTATAAAATTCGTAAGAAAATCCGCTACCAAATAAATTTTATTGAAACTCTAGTGAATTTCAGGTCAAACACGAGGTAAATGTTTGATTAAAAACTGTGTTTGGAATTATTGTCACAAAGTAGAGTAGCTGGTTGAAATTAATTTACACTAGCTATTCTACTTAAAGAATAAATAACAGAAAAAAGAGAATAATATAGGGAAAAGAGCGAACTAATATTTCATAACCATATGTTCATTACAATTACTTGCAAAATGAAAACTACACTAGAAAGCAGTAACAGATAGAGATGAGAAAATTCTCCTCGACGACTGCTTGAAGGACGAGCCGCATTGACGGAATGCTCGGAAGAGGGTAGTGAGATGTTGGACGAGGGAGAACGAAGCTGTTGGACGAGAAAGGACGAAGCAGGACGGTGTCACAGCAGGATCAGCTTCCGAATGTGGTGAGAAGACAACCACGAAATGCTCCACGAAGGGGGTGAGAAGATACATTTTTCTTTTTTACTCTAGAAGAGTATCTCGAGTTTGGAACTAGCTCCTAAGAGTTTTGGAGAGGGTGAAAGAAAAAAAGGGATGAAGAAATGTATAGGAAGGGTAGGCTATTTATAGGTGTAGTCATGGGGGCAAAAGGATCTTTTTAAGACCTAAAAATTAATATCCAGGTCTTTAGTAACACATGCAACCATTGCTGCAAAAGTGTGATTGTTGGCGCCTCATGCAATCTCAACCATTTGATCCTGATCAGATGCTCCACAATCGCGCGAGCTCCAC
Source organism: Thalassia testudinum (assembly GCA_037157565.1). Taxonomy (NCBI): domain Eukaryota; kingdom Viridiplantae; phylum Streptophyta; class Magnoliopsida; order Alismatales; family Hydrocharitaceae; genus Thalassia; species Thalassia testudinum. Next base: position 2,842,558 of record JAZHRO010000038.1, read on the forward strand.
AGCCAGATAGTTTGAGCGTTCAGATCTCACGCGTGCAACCACAGCCGTCTGATCGCTGATGGAGGGTCGTGATCGCATGCGCGGGATACATTCAAATTGTGCCCTTGCTCGTCAACTAGCGCGACATCACGTGCATCTTGATGGCCGCTCATCCGTGCTGCCACACGTCGAAGTCGCAGCCGCTAGATAATGATCGAGCGTCTCAATTTAGGTGCCTACGCTAGCACTACGAATTGCAGGGACGAGCGGGGACTTGAACTCGCGCGGGCTGTTTGAGAGTGGCTCTCACAACTGTTGCGCTATGCTGGCGGATTATTGAGTGGATGAACATGGCAAGGCGTATGCTCAGCCGTTGGATTTTGATCCAACGGCTGAGATCATTCCTTTACGTTGCTTCAGAAGTTAGGAGGGGGTCTTATATGGCTTTGGACAGCTGTAATGGTTCCACGTGGCGTCATCATTGCCGTCCATCTTCTATTGCTCGTAGGTGGTGCCACGGATATTGGATTGGATCGATTTTCTCGTCGTTGGGCTACGATTGTCGATCCGAATCCATCTGTGTGGTTGGATTTGTCGTCTGGAGTTCAAATTTTCACCACTTTGCCCTTTGATCTCTAATCTTTGTCGGGTTACATATGATGCTACAGAGGTCCGATTATGGTGATCTCGGAGGCGTTGGACTCCGATCGTTGCCCTAATCAAATCCATACGATTAGATCTTCAATGCGAGGCCCCAATAAATATTACCCCATCCCCTAACCACAAAAAGGGTAAATTAACCTATAATTTGTATAAATTAATTAAAATGCATGTTATGCAGTATTTATAATGCATAATACTTCTATGACACTAAGAACATCCATAAATAGATATTTTAGGCCAATTAGATGTGTGCACATCAACTACTTCAAAACTTTTTGTCCTATAACTCGACTTGCCTCCATACGTGTCATCCTCTTAGTTGTCATTAGGAACTAGCCGCCATTTTAGCTTGAGATCAAGAATGCCTTCCTTTATGATGATTTAACTGAGGAGGTGTACATGCAGCAACCTCTAGTTATGAGGTTGAGAAAGTGTGTATGCAGACTGAAGGAGGCCATATATGGCCTTAAACAGAGCCCTTGTACCTAGTTTAACAGATTAACCATAGAGGTGACGAACATGGGCTTCAGACAATCCGCATCTGCCCATTTGATCTTCATCAGGAAGACTACCATTGGCACTATAGTTCTCATTATGTATGTTGATGACATTGTTTTAACAAGAGATGACAATGCAGGCATTAAAAAGGCAAAGACATTCTTACATAAGGTCTTTGTCACAAAAGACTTAGGAGTGCTACAGAATTTCTTGGGGATAAAAGCAATCAAAGAGGAACATGACCCTGTGCTCTCTTAGCAGAAGTTGTCATCAAAATACTTGAAGACGCTGAACTCCTTGGCATCAAGCCCTTTACAAGAGGATGCCCACAAGTATAGGAGCAGCGTGGGCAAGCTATTATACCTGAGTCCTAACCATGACTCACCCAAATATCAGCAAGACAAGTCAGTACATGGACAAACCATGCTATAGTCATTGGCATGATTTTATCTCATCCTGAATATCTTAAGGGATCTCCAAGCAAAGGACTATACTACAAGAATAATGGGCATCTAGATCTATGTTTCTATTATGATGCAAACTATGCAGGGTTTGTTGAAAATAGAAAATCTACCACTGGCTATCCCATCTTCCTTGGAGGCAACCTTGTTTCATGGCACGGCAAGAAGCATACTATTGTGGCTTGTTCTAATGTTGAGGTTGAGTACAAAGCAAGGGCTCATGCAACATGTGAGGTGATGTGGATCACTTTCCTAGACAATCTTAGGGTCCAAGTAAAGAACCTAGTTCCCCATGTTCTACGACCAAAACTCGACAGCATACATCGCTTCCAATCCTGTTTTCCATGAGTGGGCAAAGCATATTGAGGTAGACTACCACTTCATACGAAATGCTACTATGGAAGGGAAGATTGCTACTCCTTACGTGTCCTCCAAGCTTCAGTTTGCTAACATTCTCACAAAGGCTCTAACAAAGAAAAGACATTCTTATGTAACAAGTTGGGCTTAATAGACATCTATATTCCAACTTGAAAGGGGGTGTTAGAGTTCCCATATTATATTATTTTTCGAGTTTCATGTTAGTTTTAGTTTCTTTATGGACATATACGTAATTTTATTCCTTCCTCTTTGTATAAAAGAGGCTACAATTTCTTTTCATAACAAGATGTTTCATTTTCTCCAACAAACTCAATTTGTATAATCAACATCCAACCATAGGTTGAAAATTCACCTTTGCACTAAAGGGAAACATATATCTTGAATAAATGTGTGTGCATGTGCATGTAAATGTGTATGGAGCAAGTGAAATTTTCAAATGAGCCTAAGGCTTAAATATGTTGATCAAACCGGTAAACTCATCATCTAACCAATGGAAGGAGGGTACCTTCATGGTTAGAAAAGCTTACAAGTTGCTGACCTCCAGGCTCCAACGGTGCACGGTTAGATGAGGTTGATGGAGATTCAAAGCTCATTTGGACATGCAAGATCCCACTCAAAGTTAAACTCTTCCATTGATTATTCAGAAGAAAACAACTGGTCACAAAAATATATAGAACAAAATGGGGTATAGATGGTGACATGGCCTGCCCCCTATGTCAATAATCTAAGGAAGATGTACAGCATCTTTTCTTTGACTGTGATTTTTTTAGGGATGTTTAGGAGCACTTCATCCTTACAACAATTGATTCATCAGATTTTGATCACTTCTAGGCATCCTTTAGAGATCATATTGATCTTGATATGGCGAGATGGTGCTAGGCGATTGCAATTGTTTGGAGCATCTAGATCCAAAGGAATGGCAAGGTTTTCAGGAATGATCAGTGCTGGGTTGAAAATATTGTAAGAGAAGCATAGTGTTTTTCTGAATTTTGACTACAAAACCTATAAGTCCATTCCTTCTTTAATACAATTGTAGGATGATTACCACCCTCAAGTAATCTTCATTTTCCTTAAAAAAAACCTAACAATGAGTTAAGGAAAACAAGGGGAGGAAAGAAAGAAAAAGAAATAAAGAAAGAAAATCTCTTGTACCTAGTCTATTATGTTTTTATTTCTATATAAGGGTGTGGCTTAGTTTTTATTTCTTCTTGGAGTTGTGTTGTAATTTGTCACGCCTCTCTTTATATAAAAAGAGGTAAGGTTTTGGAACAAGACTAAGTCATTTGTTTCTCCTAACTTGATATCAAAGTGACAATCCTAGATCAGAGCACTCAATATCCCACCCAAATAAGCCTCCGAACCCCCACTGATCTCCCCCCTCCTTTCATTGGTTGACCTCCTCGCAGGCACCACCAACGCCACCGTTGGTGGTGCAGGCCTACTGACACCACCCCAGCCAACCTTTTGCCTTGCTATCGGTGCCACCACCCAGTAGATCCAAGCCACCAACGACGCCTTTGGTGGCTGTCCAAGACCACCAACGTTGTCACCGGTGGTAGATAAGGCCACCAGCAATCCTGCTAGTGGTGGATCTACCTACCGGTCATGTTGTCGGCCATCTTTCTCCTCCAATCTGATTTTTCAGATTAGATTTCAAGGGCTTCTACCTTGGTAGGGGTTCTCTTGCATCCTCCTCTAGCATTTAGGGAGAAAAGGTTGTTCTTGTAGGACAAATCTTGTCTTTATAGGATGCAGCTATGCCTTGGTTGGTCTGATTTTTGTGGTTTCAAACCACAAATCAAATGCTCATTGCTTGAGTTGGTGACTTGAAGAGTTCTCAAGTAGTGCACGTTCATGGGCAAGAGAGAGATGGCTTCTTCAAGTTCATCCAATGCCACTTCGGATTCCACAGTGGACACTAGAACTTAAAAAAGTCTGTTCTTTGGCCCTATGATTAAGCTTGATAAGACTAATTATCCTCGATGGTCACAAACTTTTTTTATGACCGTCAGAGGTCATGCATAGGAGCACATTCCGAGTAGCCCAAAACCCGCACAGAAGACAGGTACAAATGCCAATTGGAACAAAAATAATGCAATGGTATGTGCTTTGATGATGAATTGCATTATCCTCAGAATCGGTGATGAGATTATGTATTACACTACGACTAAGCCAATAAATGTACCTATAGATCCTAAGGCACACTTGTATGATCTTAAGGCAGATGTTATTGATAGCAGGTGATCAGCGAGATTTTCGTTCGCGTAAAAGGTTGAGTTTGAAACCCGTCGTTGCAGTCACATAAAAATCCGCTATCAAATAAAATTTATAACTGAAACTCTAGTGGGTCCCGAGTCGAACACGGGGAGGTAAACGTTTGACTAAAAATCACGTTTGGAATTATTGTCACAAAGTAAGTTAGCTAGTCGAATTAGATCTACACTAGCTATTTTATTTGAAGAATAAACAATAGAAGAAAGGAAAAACAATAATACAAAGAAAGAGAAAATAGGGAGAGAATGAACAAGTATTTCATAACCATAGCATTATGTCCATTACATCTACTTGCTATACTAGAAAGCTGAAAATCTACACTAGAAAGTGATAAAAAGAGAAGGATGAGAAAATCCTCCTCATCGGCTGCTTGGAGGACAAGCCGCGTTGACGGAGCACCCGAACGATGGGGATGAGATGTTGGACGAGGGGGAACGGAGCTGGAGGATAGAAAACAAAGCAGGGCGACATCGTGACAGGATCCACTTTCCAAATGGTAGTGAGAGGAAAACCACGGGTGCTCTACGAACGGGGATGGGAAGATGGAAAAATTATGTTTAAGACTCTAGTGGAGCATACTGGGTATGGGACTAGCTCTTTAGAGCTTTGGAGGGGGTGAGAGAAAAAGAGAAGGGATGAAGAAAAAGGAAGGGATGTAGGGCCTTTATATAGTTAAAGATATGAGGGTAAAAATGACATTTTATCTTTCAAAAATTAACTCTGCTGCCTTTAGTGAAGGATATATGCGTCACTGTAGACGCATATCGCTGTAGCCGTGCCTTAATGAGGGTCTTCCATCGCACATCCAAGCGCTCACACGTGGTCACGTCATCACCAGTCGATCTTCAGCCATTAAGCACGTGTTCACTAAGCGTCGAGCGTCATGGCCACCTCGCAAGCTGTTGGATCATGATCGCACGCTCCAGATCGCTCACGAGCGCGTGCTAAGGAGTGCATCTGATCACGCGTGCAACCGAGCGTTGAATCGCGCGTTCATCCGATTCAATGATCTGGGTCGTTGGCATCTGATCGAACGGCTGAATTGAGCTCGTTCATGCGAGGAAGGAGCATGGAGGCGAGACTCAAACGCGCGACCTGCCAACGTGCGTCGTTCTTAACCGTTGCGCTGCGGGGCTTCTTTTGTCAACTTTTTGAATTTTAATCCACGCGCTCTCGGCCGTTGGATGAAGATCCAACGGCTGAGATCAAGGGGTGCTTAATAAGCAGCGGTGGCTATGGGGGGCTTGGATGGCACCACGTGGCGTCATCTGGACCATCCATTTTCCAATAATTGTAGATGGTGCCACGGATGTCAGATCGGATCGATTTTCATGCCATTGGACTGCGATCATCGATTCGAACCCATTTGTGTGATTGGATTTGTTGTCTAAGGTACGGATTTTACACCACCTTGCCTCTTGGCCTCTGATTTTTCTTGGACTGCATCTAATGCTACGGAGGTCCGATCTGGGAAGATCTCGGAGATGGACTCTGATCGTTGCCTTGATCAGATCCATACAATTAGATCTTCAATCTAAGACCCCAAAATGATATCGTCATGTCCCCTAGCTACAAAAAGGAAAAATTAACCTCTAATTTGTACAATCTAACCTAAATGCATAATGATGTATGCTATGCAATATTTATAATGCATGATGCACTTATACGCCTAAGAACAAGCATACATAGACAATTTATGTGATAGATGTGTCTACATCAGCAGGCAGCACCAAACCAGCCATTTCCTTCGCAGTTAGTAAGTTGAGTCAGTTTATGGCTAAGCCCGCTAAACAACACTGGGATGCTACAATAATGGTCCTTAGATATCTTAACAAGACCCTTTGGTAGGGTCTTATATTTACCAGTGGGACTTCCATGATAGTGGTGGGCCATTCAAATGCAGATTATGCTAAATGCTATCTGGATCAAAAATCCACTACAAGATTTTGCACTTATATAGCTAGCAATCTTGTGACCTGGAAAAGCAAGCAGCAATCTCCAGGTCTAGTGTAGAGTCAAAGTACAGGACGATTAGCCCAAACTGTTGTTGAGATGATGTGGACTCAATCTCTCTTGACTGACTTACATGTTGAGTCTGACAGTCCTATGGAGATGTGATGCGATGATAGGGTAGCTACTTATATAGCTAATAATCTCATATACACTAAGCATGTGGAAATTGACCGTCAATACACCAGAAAAATTATTTAGAAAGGGTTGCTCTACACAACTCCAGTATCTATTAATGACCAGACAACAGCTATATTTACCAAGCCTCTTATCAGATCTAGTTTTGATGTTTGTTGTTCCAAGCTAGACTTGAAGGGGAGTGTTGTACCCCTTCGATCTATTATGTTTTTATTTCTATATAAGGGTTTAGTTGTAGTTTTTATTTCTTCTTGGAGTTGTATTGTAATTTGTCTCACCTCTCTCTTTATGTAAAGAGAAGTAGGGTTTTGGAATAAGACTAAGTCATTTGTTTCTCCTAACTAAATCTCCTTGTTGATGAGTAAAACCACTTACCTTGAATTGACAAATTCCATAAAATACCTTACATCGGTAAATTTAATAAGTGAATTTTCTTCCATGATTTTAGCAAAATTTCAAATTTCCATGTTAACATTCCACTAAAAGCCTGCTCTCACGTGAAGTCTCTATCCATCCCCTCCATCATGTACACTATTTGCTAGTTATGACCCACCACACCATTATGCCACTTAATCTACCAACCACGGCTTTGTCACCCCCATGCCACATCCACCTCCAAACATCCCTTTACCACCTCTGCATATGATGCTATTCCACTACCTTCGTCAACCATGTTTTTGTCAATCCCAAGCCACCTTGACCATGAACATCACCTCACCATCTCCATTATGCCACCAATACGTAACTACAGGTGATAAGTTGATGCAGTCAAACTAAGCAACAGCAGAGTTGTAACTCAAAACAATCAAAGTAGCTGATGAATTTCTGCATTTGGGAGGAAATGGTGTTCGCTACTAATGATCTGTCACATAATCAAGAATGTAAGAGCCTCATGTAAGATACCATGGATAGATAGGAGAGGTGCAACATGCTACTAAGCTCCACCATGGAGGGTAGAGCCAGGGAAAAAGATGAAGCTATTAGTAACTCATCCAGATGGATTGGAGCTATAGTAATTGAGATACAAGTGTAGCAAAGCAGAGCAAGTTCACCTTCTTCCTATACAAGCTTGCAGTCTCATCCCTCCCCATTTTCCAACAATGAGTGTAAGAGCACTCAAAATAATGTAGATTGTGCTCTAGAGGAGAATGGGATAATTCCATGTAAGGAGGTAAGCACATGATCTTTGTATTAAAGCAACTAGTCCGTCAATATGGATTTGTATGCTATCAGGACTCGTGCATAACCAGAGGGACTTTCTTGAAACATTTAAAGGACTTTTTTTTAAAAAAAGATGAAGGGTTGTTATCCGGTTGATAACCACCCAAAATATATATTAATTAAAGGCCAAGTAAAAGGGTCAAAATTACATAATTCTTGCCCAAAAATTAACTGAGGTAGAAAAGCAAGAAATAAAGTTCTCAAGGTAGGGATGCTACCCTTCAAAAGTGGCAGCGTTTCTTTCATGCCAAATGCCCCAAAGCACCGCCAGTACATTTTCCTCTCTCTTTTTGTCCTGAAGGTGTTTTGTCTTCCTGCAAGCTTCCTACTTCTAAAAGACCTCAAAAAAAATCAACTTGGCTAGTGTGCATTTTCCAAGGAAAGCAGAAATGGCCCCATACTCGAGCAAAGAACGTGCATCCAAAGAACAAGTGCTCAATGTCTTCATCCACCAAAAGGCAAAGTGGGCACACCTTGTCCATCTCTACCACCCATCTAGCTTTCCAAACTCTTGTTATCAGTCTTCCTTTTCTAAGCAACCACACAAAGACCTTTATCTTCAATGGGCATGATGCCGACCAAATCTATCTACAATCCCTAAGAAAATCAGCATCTCCAATTGCCACCCTCCCCCCCCCCCCCCCCCCCACACACACACACATTGCCCAGCCTTCCATAGGCCTTCCCAACCGTGAACTCTCCCTCATCCCACTTGAAAGCATCCATGCCATCTTCTGGATGGTACCCTTCTAACTCCTGCCACAACAATTGAAGTTCATGAGTCCTTTGGTCTAAAAAATTTCCTACGAAAGTGGGACTCCAAGCACCCTCCCAGCAATCACTGACCTTTACATGTTGATCAAAATCCAGTGTAAATAATCTAGGGAAGCGATCCCTAAGATTTCCATGTCCCATCCAATCATTCAGCTAAAACAAAAAGGAATGACCCATGCCTACCACAGGGGAGAAGAAATTCTTCACCTTAGGCATTACCAACGACAGGCCCTTAAGGAAATGATAAACTCCAACCTGAGGTGACTCCAACAGGTACCAGCTCCTAGAGGTTCCATAACAAGCCTCAACAACCCTCCCAACCAAACCTTGTCTATGGCCCATCATCCTAGCAATCCATTTTGTCACAAGGCTATCACTCATTTGTCTTAGATCTCTAACTCCCAATCCTCCTTCATTAAAAGGTTTACAGACCTCCTCCTAAGCAACCATCTTGGCTCCTTTCCCATCTGAGCCATAATTGGTCCAAAATAAGTCTCTCATCAGGGCAAAGATCTTCTTCTCAATATTCTACAGGATCCTAAGTACATATGCAAAATAAAAGGGCATTGAGGCTAACACAACCTTCAACAAAACCAATCTTCCTCCCTAGATAAGACCTTAGAGGCCCAACCCGCCAACCTCCTCGTCAATCTCTCAATCAAAGGCTTCAATTCTTGTGAAGATATTCCCTTATTGGACATCAGTAGACCTAGGTAAGAAATTGGTAATGACCCCTCCTTAATGTGTAACTCCACACTACAGCCACTAGCCTCTTGGGCATACATTTGAAACAGAACAAAAGTAGACTTGGAAAAATTAATTTGCAGCCTTGATGCCTCTCCAAAAATTTCCAAGAGAATCCGTACCCTTCTTTCTTCATCTTTCGCACCTTCAACAAAAAATAGGGTGTCATCTGCATATTGAAGCACCTAGATCTGACTCCCATTCCTTGCAGAAAATCCCTCAAACATATTTCTCTCACAAGCTCTGGCTGCAGATCTTGCCAAAGTATCCGCCACTATAACAAATAACATTGGAGCCAAAGGGTACCCTTTCTAGGCTAAATCCACCCACCTGTCGAATTAGCATTGATGAGGATGGAGAAGGAAATCGTTATCACACAATGCTTCATCTAATCCACCCATCTAGGGGGGAATCCCTTCTAAGCCTATTTGAAAGACCATTGAACTGTCATAGGCCTTACTAAAATCAACATTCCACAAGAATGCCTTCCTCCTCTTCTAAAATGCCAAAATCTCTGAAGCAACCACATATCCATCTAGAATTTCCTTCTAGGAACAAATGCAACTTGCACAAGAGCAACAATCTCACCCAAAAGACCTCTCAACCTGTTCACAATGACCTTTGCCACAGTAAGATAAATGCCATTGGACAGTGCAATGGGTCTGTACTCAATGGCTTCTACACCTTTTTTGGGAGAAGAAAGTTGAAACATGTAAAATTTATTAATTCTATTAAAACCCTGGTTGCCATCAACAAACTCATACATCACTTGCATAACATCATCTTTAATGAGTAACTAGAATTCCTTATAGAAATGAATAAAGAAACCATCTGGACCAGGACATGCATCAGCATTTAACCCCCACACTACCTACCTAACGTCCTCCTCCGAGAAAGGTGTAATAAGCTCACCTGCCTGTACCTCTGAGATAATAGGGATGTATGTCCCCAACCGTCTCCACCACCCTCTCTTTCTTCTCCTTGTAAACTCTCTGCAGTAATCAGCAATCACCCTCCCCACCATCCCTCTACCACAATAGGCAGTGCCATTCACTCATATTTTCAATCTAGTTTCTCCATCTCCTAGTAGAAGCCATCAAATAGATGAATTTAAAGCTAGATTCCCCCTCCTTCAACCATCTCTGCCAAACTTAATCTTCAATTCAACCTCCACCTTCTTGTCTTCCAATTGCACCATTTGTAGGAGTGTCGCTTTGGTTCGCCGCCCCTCCTCTAACAAGATGCCCATATATCCTCAAGGCGAGAAATCTTTGCTAAACATTTGAAGGACTTGAGTGTATGTTTTATTACTTTTTTGTCCTTAGGGACCAAAATGAACTATTGGAGAGCTATAATGATGGATTAAGGGATAATAAGCTATTTAAAGTCAATTAATCATGATTAAGGGGACTAATGACAATTAAGGATTCCTAGTTGTGACTAGTAGAGGCTAATAGTAATTAATGAGCGTTAATCACGATTATGGATAATTAATCAGGATTATTAAGCGCAATTAGCAAAATCATAGGTTGTGGAGCCTTGACAAAACCACAGGTCATTGTTTCAAAAAAAAAAAAACCACAGGTCATTGGTGCCCACCATTTAGAGTTGACATGGATGCCATATCATCAACATTGGATGGTTGGCAAGATATAATTAGTTAAATGTGATAACTAGGATGCACAAGTTAGTACCACATTGTTAGTTTTTGAAATCCTGAGGAGGGACAATCCTATAAATGCCCCTTACCATCTACATTCCTAGCCATCCACCACTCCCAACCTATGCCTAAGAGGCAGGTGGGTTAGAAGGAAGAAAAGAAGGCCACAACGGCATAGGAAGAAGAATGGTGCGAAGATGCATGGGACATAAGGTAAAGGTCTTTCCATCTCTTAAGCTCCTCATTTTGTTTGAATGCGGGGCATATGTTCTCTTCCATGGTTTCTCGCGTGTTTGGCTTCACTTGCTGGGTGATTGGAGTAGCCTTCTGGCAACGATCTAGATTTTTACCAGATTTACCATAAGGGTTGTTATGATGTGATGCAATTCGAGTGTGGGTGTTATGGATGAGAATAACCAATACCATGGAGGAGGAAACCATAGGCTACAAAACCATCAACTAGGAAAACCATTAACTACACAACCCTAAGCCAAAAAAACCATGGGCTCAAATATAGTTAGTCAGAAAAATCATGGGTTGAAAAAACATATAATCCGAAAGTCATTGGTCAGATAAACATGGGTTGAAAAATCAATGGCCTAAGGGTAACAATATCTATAGGAACCTAGGATAGTAATACCTTGTAATCAAGAGACCTTGAATAAAGTAATTCTTACTTATACAACATACCATATTCAAGCTAAACCACATACTCCATGGCGGTTGACAAGCAAAGTAAGGAATGGGTAGCTGAAGGGCTATGTCACTCATGCTTTAATCTTAGGACCAACAATTCAAGGCTATTAATGATGTGGAAAGGCTTGGTAATCCAATAAAGGGCATGAAGGACTAGATGGCTGTAAGCTACCGATGTCCTAGCGAGATGAGGTCAAAGAGGCCATGGATAAGGTTACCTAGGACCTAGGTAACCACAAACTAACTCATGAGCTGTGTTGTTGGATACAACAACCTCAACCCTAGCACCACTTAACATGACTTAGGTCATGGATGTAAAGGAATAACTAGTCCACGATTTACATTTAAGTGAAGTCCTAGGTAGGAGCTGGCACCATGGTTGTATATGAGGAAGAGGTGATGATCCTTCCTATGGTTTTCATGTTCGACAAGGCAGACTTTGGTGCTACAACATGAGGACTGATGGGAGGCAAGTTTCTCCGACTAAGCAAAGGTGGACATCAACCTTGTTCAAGCCGACCTTGTAAGCTACAAACCCAACTCCACATTGAGATCCCCCGCTCTACGCCCCAAGGGATGATTAATGGATGCTTACAAATTCTACATACAAGGAAGCAGGTAAGAAGAAACTAAGGAATACGAGTTGATACAACCTAGTGGGAGCAAGTAAATAACCAAAAGCAATCACTCCACCCTCTTGCTACTATTTTACCCTTAGTGAATTTGTTCTCACTATCTCATCTATCCTACCCAGTTATAACGAGTCCTTTGGTAGCTGATATGGAAAAGAAGATCAAAGACAAAGCTTGAAGAGGCATAGAAGCTAGAGCATCTTATGATGGGCTACTAACAACAAATTTTGTCTGATACCTCCTATATAAATCTATAATAGACACTTCACACTGATGAATATGTATTTAAAGGAAATATTTATTTGGCTTGTGTTTGGATTATTATTTTGGTGACTAATAGGTCCCATTATCAGCTGCTTGGCAATAAGGAGAGGTAAGTGCTTGGCAAGCTCGATTAAGTGGGTCGCCAAAGACAAGTCAATGATTAATTGAAACGGACGATTCTTGGCATACAAGAGATCATAACAAGTATTATCACCAGCTACTATGTAGAAGGATGGAAGAGCATATTAAGATCCCTAACAAGCCATCAATGCTTCTGCCAAGTGGGATCCATCATAAAGGTCTCAACTCGATAAATAAGAAAGATTCTTGTTTATTCAAATTAAATGGAAAACATTTGTATAAACTCTTATTGCATTTTAGTGCCTTGCTTGTCTAAGGCAAGAGCCTGGCACTCACCTCAACTCAAGCAATGGTGGCCCCTTGGCACCTTTAAATGTCTTCACCTTTGATAGCACTAGCTCTACTTCCGATATTAGATAGTGTATTTAAGGCCATATACCAGGCAAGTTTGAATAGCCAAGAGGACAGCTTTTTTGACACAATAGTCCTGTATGGCAATCACTATCCAAACATCCACCTTTTGAGTTTTGACAAATATTGAAAGAATTGAAGTGCTTGATCTAGAATACAACTAGGCGACTAGGTCCAGTTGCTATGTCATATTAACTACCATCCACGAGTCAGCTTTTTTTTATATAAAAATGAAAATAGTAATTTTAATTGTGACAAGATGGAAGGAAAACATACAAATATTCTTTTCAGCCAATCTAATGGTCCAGGAAAACATTACAGAATCACAATATAATGAGACAGCTAAATTACATGGTGGCCCCTTGAGCACATCAAACAACAGACCCAACATCGACCAATGCTCAGGATTTTCCATCGCCAAGCATCTTGCAGCAACATATGGGTAATGTCAGTCATCGAACCTTAGAGGAAAACTATCAACTGGATCATTGCACTGAGTTCTTTTCAGGATGCCTCTTATATTGCAAACTTGAATGTTCTACTTTGATAATTCTGCATACTTTTTCCTGCAGCACCAATTGCACATTTATTTATTACTTGTTTGTACTATTACTTCCTAGACATTTTTTTCATTTCTTTTGATGTTTATCTATGTACATTCAGGCAAATTCGAATGCATACACAGTGTTGAATCTATATTGAAAACAACGAAAAACATACATATATACATATATATATGTTAGGAATAAAGGCCATGTGGACTGTCCACGTGGCAGCTTCTAGAAGGCCCACAGGGTTGGCGGCTAAAGGGTCCAAGAGATCAATTTTGGGTGTTTTGTTTAGATGTTAAGTATGCTATTTTTTGGAAAATAATTTGGGATTTGATTTATTTTTAGAGATAAAGTTAGAGATGTGATTTGTTTCCTATTCTTGGGATATGTTCTCTCTATAAAAGAAAACCTTCCCTTGTAATCTATTTTGAGCATCAATAATATTTTCTATTCTAAGGCTCCTCTCCTCTCTCTTCTTCTTCCAACATCACCACCGACCATCAAGGCTGCTGGCCACCCTCTGCCGGTCAACCTCCTCTTGCCGGCCACATCAACCAGCCATCAGGTGGCTGCCAACCACCTCTAGCAGCCACCAGCTGCTCTCCCTGCTTTACGCGTGCACAGCCCCACCTGGGACTGTTTTTCCCACGCACAAGGAGCCTCCACGCTCCTATTGGTGCCAACTTAGACTATATATATATATATATATATATATATATATATATATATATAGAGAGAGAGAGAGAGAGAGAGAGAGAGAGAGAGAGAGAGAGTAAACACCGGCTTGCCAAAAACAAAAGTTGTTTTTCCAAGATTGGCATAACAATACATCAAGATCAATGAACTCAGCATCCAGCTGTAGAATGCTTAGTAATGCAGACCTTGAGAATCGAAACATAGCAATCAGGATCTGAGCCTAATTCTTCAATTTCTTAATATGGGCCTTGCATTATCAGAAATTCTAATAAATTAATCATTTTGCTCCAACAACCCTTTCTCAAAGGAGAAGTTATTAAAAAGAGAGAACCATAGAAAATTGACCTTGTCAATCCTCAGTTAAATTTTCACGTATTGTCAGCATGATCTGGGTGGAGGCAAAAGAACCATATACCCAAGCCCACTTAATGTGAGAAAAGGCATTATTTTTGGTGATGCTGCTTGTCAAGAAGATGCCATTTGTGATGATGGTTAATAATTTCTGAACATGAGGAGCAATTTCATGGTTATTATGCCCCAATTTCTAGAATCCACTTTCGTTAAAGTTCTGGCAGGTAACATAAACTAATAGTCCAATATCTTTAACACATAAAAAGGATCAATTTAGAACCATGGTTTACCGGTTCCTCCAACAATGGCAATATTTCTTGTGCAACCCCAACAAACGAGAGCATGGCGGAGAGAACATAGGGAATTTGGTGATCAACATCAAGATGGCGTAAATTTCGACAAAGACAGTCAACAATGTAATCAGCATTTGCCACAACCAAGTGCCCAACCTGTAACACAAAATCGAGTGTTATCGTTGTTTCATGAAATTGTTCTGGAATAGAGATTATGGACCGGTCCTTGCATACAGATCTATAAAGAACTACTCACCGAGGGATAACCAGCAATGGTAGAAATTACTTTGAGGACAGCATCACAAGCAGTTTTTACTAGATTATTTGAGCAGATAAGATTCTGAAGCAATAAGAAAAGAGAATTATGCATAAAGCCACTAGTTTTGAAGCCTATCCCCAATGACAAATTAAAAATGCCAATTCCATCAATGATGATCTGCACAGGAGTAAATAGAAATCCTTTTACAATAGAGCTTCAAGTAAACTCTGTAAACAAAAACCTGTTGAAATTACTTTCAGGACAGCATGTATGCAAATGTATAGCATGGGAAGAGCATACTGCATACATGTAGCTACAGATAAATTTAGGCATGGTTTTTGCAACCACAAGTGCATGCATATGTGCAAAGAGGGAGTGGGAGATTGAGATGACACACATGCATGCATGCACAGAGAGAGAGAGAGAGAGAGAGAGAGAGAGAGAGAGAGAGAGAGTTAAATGATGCCATAGATGGAAGATGCATCTATGTGGTTCAAGTAAATTTCCTGGTGGAGCATCGCCGCATCATGGAAAAGATATAAGGGAGGATCTTCTTCAGCGCAGTGCAAAGAAAAAAAAGACTTATGATCCACCGGAAGATCCCAGATTTCATGAGCCATATATTCGTACAAAATATTTCCAATGCAGTTAGCCAAATTGTCTTTAATATCGTTTCCCGAAAGAAAGTCCCATTGGAATCTTTCATCTCTTGAAATGGAAGACAGAATGCAAGAACCATTTTTATTTCCCTGCACATCTATCTTTGAACAATTCTTCTGGAACAGCTTGCTAAGCAGATGGACTGATTCATCCGAGACTCCATATATCAACTCATTCAAAATGCGCACTGCAGTGCTCGCATTACGCAATAATTGACCTGAATTTCTCCTTGCATACCAAGACCTCCAACTTTCTTTGTTGTATTCTTTCATTCGAATGTCAGAGATAAGCTTGCGGACACTATCAAGAGGAGTGTCAATGATAGCTGAGAGAGTCATACGACTTCTCGTACCTGCATTACAGAATAAATAAGTTACACAACTTTGGGTTGAGTTGGATGTGTGCCCTGCAGGTAGGCTAAAGAACGGTAGACACCTGATAATACAGATAGACCAATAAGGCGAACTATGCAAGCAAGACTCGCATACAGTTTCTGACTACCGGCGTGAGCACACCAAGGAGGTACACTTGGAATCTTGTAATCCCCTGTTCCACTAACAACTTGTGAATAACTGCCCTTAACAAGCAAGACCCTGGAATTCCGAATAGGGTCAGGAGATATATCTTGGTCGGCACTGTCAACAAGAGCACCTGCCTTTAACTCCCTGATGGAATGTAAGTAACCAACTTTTAGAGGCTCAGATAATGCCAATCTTCTAACTGGGCCAGCAAACTGGGAACTTGGACTCATACATGAAGCCATAACATCCAGAAAATGGCCAACTTTCATCTGAAAATTTTCATCACAAATTCAGGGATTATTACCCTTGTAGTTAGGAATGGACATCTAATATTTAAAAAAAAAAAAAACTATACCAACTATCATCTGAAAGCTTTCATCACATCATGGCAATAGCTTGTTAAGAAAGTGGTGCTTTAATTATATCTTGCTTTTACTACCACAGGGTGAAGGATGGCTACTGAAGGCTAGCAGCCCAAATAAACTTACAAAAACTAAAACCAGAAATTACACACAACAAAGCTTTTCTTGCAACACTATCAACCCATGCCTGATCCCCCTTGAAACTCACCCTATTCCTGTCTAGCCAAAGTGACTCAAGGCCAGCAAAGGCCTTTGTTCAAGGCAGCAGATCACCCCTAGCAATGCTTCTGAACTTCAAAGACTATCCAAAGCACAAACCTCCATTATAGGGGAATGTAGCTGCTCCCACACCTCACAAAATAGCAGTTAAATAGGTTCACCATGTCCTTGTTCTCAGCTCCAAATAGCAAACAGGAAACCCTGCTTTTTGAGCCACCTCCCCATCTTTGTAGCCAGCCTCCCTCTCCTAAAAAAACACGCAAAAATTTTGACCTGGAATCATCCGATTTCAGATAGCCAAGTAGTCCCCTCCAAAGTTTGTATCACTATCTGCTAACCAGTTTGTAAGCAGAAGAAAATGTCTTCCTTGAAGAAGAAAAAGAAGAACACACACACTCTCCTGGACCAAGAGAAGGGACACAAGAAACTTCCCCGACCAGAGGATTAGTACCCTTCTTCTCCATGGCAAGTACTTGTTCTAACCCAAGGAGTGAGGACCACTTCACTTGCATGCATTCCTACCCCAGTTGTTCCTCTGGAGTCATGCTGTACCACTCAAAAGCCTCCAAGCCGATTTCAGTAATCCCTGCCAGTGTATGACCTGTTGAGAACCATTGCCTTGACCAGAGATAAGGTTTGAAGAGCATATTTTTGTCATTGTGGATGCAAGAGACATTAATGGAACTACCACTATAAGTGCTCTCAGTAGTGTCAAAGATGATGCAGGTGATAATGACAGTGATGCAGTTGGTGATGATACAGATATTATTCTAAAAGAAAAAAGAAAACATGCAGTAGCACATACAGCATCATGCTTCATCTCGGAAACTGCTTCCTTTAATAAACTTGATTCAAGCTACAAGTTATTTTATTGACCTACACAGTAGGAAAGTTAATTGGCAAAGAAATCAACAAAAGCACCCTAGGATGTTGCTATTGTGGTGCTTAAATAGTTGAAATCCTTTCCTAGCAAAGCTCTTTTGCTCTCTAAGGAGATGGCACCCGATATTATAGCTTTCATGGATGCAAACGCATTGCAAAACAAAAAATGCTGCCAGGTTCTACACTTTTGTGAGTGGAAATTTAGTCACATGAGAGAGCAAGAAGTCAAGTGCAAAATCAAAGAACAATATATAACAATGGTCCTCACCAAGGCAGAGTTTATGTTGACCAATCTGTGTTGACAAAACTTTTGTTACTTATTGACGGACACAGGAAGATGCCCCTATGACAATCCATACGGCTATGTTTATAGCCAACAATCTGATGTTCTATGAGAAAACAGAACACATGGAGATTAAAGCTATACTCAACAGATAAGAAATGATATAACACCATTAGTCCTATATCCTCTGAAAAATAAGTTGTCAGTGTCTTCACCAAGCCTCTATCTTATGTCATGTTTGGTCATTGATGTTCCAAGCTAGGCAACTAATCCCCTAAACGTTGATGATTGGGTTTTAAGTCTCCAGAAAAATCCTCTATATGTTGAGGATTAAGGTTTAATTCTCAAGTAAATTTTCAAGAAGATTGATGCAATAAGAACAAGATTTTTCAAGAAAGGAGCAAGTCGCGAGGGCCGTTTTAGTACATTTAGTTGCCTGGGATGACATATGCAAACCAAGAAAGGAGCAATAAGCTCTCTGATTTTAAAGATGCTTTGCTAGGTTTAGGCAGTTAAAGTGCTAAGAAATGGGGATACAAAGTGGCCTCGTTTGTTGGTGGATTCCTATGGTTCATCATTGAACTTGGCTGTGAGAGCAATTGTCTAACATCCCAGGCGTAAACCTAGGCCTGATTGAGAAAACAAGCCTTGATAACTTGTCAAGCATAGACCACTAGATCGAAACCAACCATCCTTTTTTTTTTTTTGAAAACCTTTTCAAAAAAAAGAAAAGAAAAGAAAAGGAGGACGGCTAGGTTAATAGCCATTCGATTCATTCCACTAAAAAAGATATACATTTAAAGATGCTGCATCCAAAACTCAGACAATGCAGTAGCCTCCCTTACTACATTCTCAACCATCCCAAAATGCTTTAACTCAAACTATCAAGTAGTAATCATAAATCCTTATATTCAACAACTCAACTTTTTGAATTCATGATGCGACACTACTTTTAGGGTGTTACATCTTCCCCCACTTGAAATTCAAATGTTCCTGTCATGGTTCTTACAAATGATCAATCGGTCAATTATCAACTATCAAGCAATGATGAATGCTAGAGGTGACCCGTACAAGGTTCTAGAGGTTGCTCACACCATCACTTTAATGGTGCAGCACTTAGCCCTACACAGCAGTAACTCCTACATTTTTGGCTGATTCATGGCCTGCACTTTAATGAAATTTTCCTCCTCAATGAAAGCAAGAATTCAAAACTTTTCCATGAGATGCGAGACATTAAAAATAGTAATTAGTTAAAAATAAACACATAAAGTCTATTAATTTTTTGTGAAGAGTAGAAATTAATTCATTTCAACATCATAAAAGCAATCGTAAGCAAACGCTAATCGGTTCATATAATCATATATCCATCATAGATATTAATATTTTTATTTGCTTATAGTTTTAATAAAATTTAAAAAAATAAGCATGAGATGCGAGATATTAAAAGTAGTAATTAGTTAAAAATAAACACATAAAGTCTATTAATTTTTTGTGAAGAGTAGAAAATCAATTCATTTCAACATCATAAAAGCAATCGTAAGCAAACGCTAATCGGTTCATATAATCATATATCCATCATAGATATTAATATTCTTATTCGCTTATAGTTTTAATAAAATTTAAAAAAAAGGTAATGTTGACACCAAATGGTCCCCCTTAATTTCATACAGGATCCACATCACCCCAAATTTGTAAATAATAAACCGTAAATTATCTAATGAGGCCTTTTATCCTTATGTGCAATAATCATATATGATATCAATGCTGAGTGGTTACCCTTTTAGCACATTCATAGTACCACACTGGGTTTAGCTGCCCATATATAGACTGAACTATTAGTCTCCTTTCACTGACGTCGTCAATAATCTCTATTGTATCTACCCATCATGGTTCCTTCGATGTCAAAAGCCATGTGAACCATAAAAATAGCAATCACTCTTAATCTTATTATTAAATAATAACAAAAAATCAACAAATATTTAATCAATGAAGTTTTCAATAACAAATCGAATAACAATTCTAAAGCCATAAATCATAACTTGAAATCCATAAATTTTAAAAACATCTTATAAACATGAACATAAATTACCATTCATAATCATTAAAATGAATCTCATTAAATCTCTATAATTGATTTATGTGATCAATTCCCACGTCTTTCTCAATTTTCCTTACAAACAAATAGTGGATGAGGATCTCCTGAAACCCATGTTGTTCAACCACTTTAGGTAGCTTGTTAAACCAAGCTCAAGGACTTTGCTCCAAGACATATATAGCTTTCTTTAGTCTACATGCCTCGGAACACTCCCCTTGAACATCAAAATCTTGAGTTGCTACATATAAACTTCTTTTGCCAAGTCACCATAAAAAAAAGGCATTTTACACATCTAACTAACATATGAGCAAATCATGACAAACTGCTACAAAGATGAGCATACTAATAGTAAAGCTTGATGGATACATCTTTTGTAGAGATTTGTGTGATCATTTACCTACTTGTGAGATTTATTTTGATGACTATGAATGGTAATTTACGTTTATGTCTTATGAGTTAATTCTAGAACTTACAGATTTTAAGTTATGATCTATGGCTTTAGAATTATGATTTGATTTATTATTGAAAATTTTATTAATCAAATAGTTATTGCTTTTCTGTTAAAATTTAAGAATAACTAATATTTTTCAATTATCATGATTTTTGACATTAAAAAATCCATAATGGAGTAGCTACAATGAAGAATATTGATGATGTGGTCCCTGGGAGACCAATACCTGACCAGGGCTGAATACGGGCAGACAAACTCATTGTGACCATAGCAAAGGGAATATTCTATACTACTTCAATCGCTACATATGTGCCCAAAGGGAAACCAACTCAGTTTTTTTAAAAAGAGCAACCAACTCATCGTTGATGTCATTCGATTCTTTCCTATAGGTATAGGAAGCCTCACAACATGACTCACGATTTATGATTTACAAATTCGGGGTGAGGTGGTTCCCATTTTAAATCAAGGGAGATGTTGAAATTACAAGATTGATTTTTTTTTTTGAGGAAAATTACAAGATTGATTTTTATTGATCATAACTGTAAACGAATAAGAATATTGATATCTAAGATGGATATATTGATACACGGATATGATTGTATGAACTGATCATCTTATTCCCACAATTGTACTTACGATGTTGAAAATAAATTGATTTTCTAATATATGTTTTATTCTTTATTGCTATTATTCTTGCATTATGTCAATTCAAATTAATGGGCATTTTTCTCGTTAAATTTCTATTTGTACCCTCACGCTATCTCCTGCCATGGGTTTTGATACAAATTCAACAAAACAGTAACCAAACTAGAAAGATGATGGTTTTGATTTGGACTATTTTTCCTACATCTAAGTTGAGCAATGTGGTTCTTATTAAATTTTGTGCCCACATGAATGAAATTACGATATATTATAGTATCTGATTATCTTGCATCTCAAGGGAAGATTACAAATTCTTTCTTCCACTAAGGGAAAAAATCCATTAAAGTGCAGGAACTACTACTCTCCAAAGCATCAGGTTTCTAGAGGAGTCTCTATGCGGTTATGGCCATAGTTTCATCCTTTTCTGTTTCAACTCTTGATGATGTGGAAGAGTTTCACGCTTTGGGAAGATGATGAAATGGGGAATGAATATTTAGTAGGGATGGTACCAAGTCTGTATGTCTTGGCTTCTGATAAGGCACACATAATAGAGTACTACTAAGGGGGAACCAGAGAGGTTGGTGTAGGTGCTTGGGACCCAAGAGTGAGGAGTCGTCTGTCAGAGGTAAGGATAAGTGATTTGCAATTTTTATTAGGCGCCATTTATGATCTTTGTCCGAAGGAGGCAATTCCTGACTCCTTATCTTGAAGCAAGGGGCTTTTTCAATGAGTAAAGCCCATTGGTTACTTGAGGAGGCCGGTTCAGGACAAGTAGTTGTTGGATAGGATTGCTTTTGCCAATTCCATCTGGAGGTTGAAGATCTGTGGAAGGGAGGGGAAGATTGTTGGCATTAGGCTGATGTAGGTGGATACACGATGCAGAGACTCAATGTGCTCTTTGTGCCTTCGAAGACAAAGATGATGCATTTTTTTTTTTTTGAAAGGAAGCCACATATATTTTTTTCCGTGCAATTTTGCAAAGGATGTTTGGAATTGTATGTCTATTCCAAGTGGGTAGGCAAGTTCAATAGAGGAGTTTTGGTCAGGTTCTAGGAGTGCCATTCAGGCAAATTATCTGTCTTGGATTCAGGCCCGTGCTACTCTGTGGTCTCTTTAGCTACAGGTAAACAAGGTGACGTTTAAAGAGGATGTTGTAAGGGAAGCTTAGGATGTGATTTTTTTTTAATCTCAGAACATGTAATGGGTTTTTTTTTTTTTTGTGAAGTAATTAAGCAGAAGGCTACCAACCTTCAATAGTCATTCTTTTCTCCTTTCAGAGGGGAAGAAGGTAAAAAGAAAAAACTCTCCGTTAGCTACTTTATTCTCTCTGCAAGTGGCTTCCAGAGAAATCGGCCTCATTTGATTATGCAGCCATTTTAAAACATCTTTGACTCACTTCCCCTAAGCCTACACACTTATGCTGCCCTATGTCTGTCCATATCATCACCATGCTCCCCAAACAAGCAGATGTATTTGGTCCATTTGGACAACACTATATCAATTTCTTCCAATTAAAATATCTTGTGGCATAGGGTGTGTCAAGAATGACACAAGCTTGGAGCGTGGAGACTCCTAGGCGTGGGAAAAACAGTCCACGTGAGACTGTTCCACATTGGAACAAAGAGAGGAAGAGCACCAGCAGCAGCCACCAGCTGCTGTGGGATGGTGACCGGCCGGTGATGATGGTGGCCGGCTGTGAGGGTGGTCAGCTGTTATTGGAAGAGAGGGAGAGGAGTTTGAGAAGATGGAAAATATTATTGCCTATTCAAAAGGAAATTACAATAAGAAGGCTCTTTCATAGAGGGAACATATCCTCCAAAACAAAAAACAAACTAATCAAATATTATCTCCTAAATAAAAAAAAATCCCAAAATAAAGCAAATCCTCTAAACAACTTAAATAAACAAAACTTGAAACATAAGCAAAGACCAAAATAAGGCCTCTATGACCACCATAGCCAGTGCCCAAGCGAGCCCCTAACTAGCTACCACGTGGCACTACCACATGACCCAATTTATTCCCAACACTCCCCCTCAAGTCAAGGCCAAGAAGACGATGACTTACTTGAACTTGGTGATGATGTAGCTACGCCATTCTTCTCTGAAGAGTTAAGGATGGTCTTCATGCCTCTTCTTCTATGCTCAAATCAATCATTAATCCTTTCACAACCTAAGAAGTCGTTGCCTCCTTTGGCAACCTTGAAAGTCGTTGCATTGATCATGGTGTCCTCTCCTTGATGTTTTTTTTCTGGAAAAATACTCTTTTGAAAGAGTGTAAAAAACTGGATATAAGGTATCATGAGTATGAAGATCACAAGTGCTAGAACTTAATAAATCTCCTTCTCTTTCTTCTTTTTCTCCTTGCTTTCTCCTTTTAATAACGTGGTGTCTCTGACCATCATGCTTGACTCCACCATCTTCTCTAGTATTCCTTCTCCATGTAAGACGCCGGATTTGTTAAGAACTCCTTGGATGCGAGAATCACCAACGTACAATCTCGGACCACACGAACGGGAAGTCTAGAACAACTGCTCTAATACCATATCAAGAATTGACGCGGAAGCGGAGCATGGAAACTCCCTGTACATGGGAAAAACAGCCCAACAGGCAGCTATCCACACGTGCAGAGAAAGAGCAGCAGGTGGCTGCTGTTGCAGGAGGTGCAGCCGATCATGTGGACCGTTAGAGATGGCCTGCAGGGGCTGAAGAAGGGTCCAGTCTGCTGTAGACCGGACTACAACAGACTGGTGGACTGCTGGGACTTGTTGGTTGCCGGCAGGATGGCCTCCTGCCTCCTGTTGGTGGCCGGTTGCTACTTGTAGAAGAAGTAGAGAAGAGAGGAGCACTTGATTATGGAAGAATTTAATTGTATTACTCAAATCTCAAATCATAGGAAATGATCTCTTTAAATAGAGAGTAAATATTTCCACTTCTAAAAACAGACTCAGATAACAAAGTCTAATCAAATCTTCTAGATTTGAAACAATCAAATCTTTGCAAATCTCCTTAAAATAAATAAACTAAATAAGGCAAATTGCCAACTAAGAAACCAACTCCTACTTTTGGTCCTATAGACCGAAAACTGATGGCTGAAGAACCTTCTAGATAACTACCACGTGGAACTTTCACCGAATCCCAACAGTTTTTTTTTTTTTGTGGGTTTCTATCTAATATGGTTTGCTTACCTTATGAAGATCAGGTTATGTCTACATTATCAAACATATGGTGCAAATGTGTAAAAGAAAGGAGGTGATGCAACTGCTGCTGCTGCCGACAATCTTTTTTTTTCCTTTATCGACCAAGAAAGGAAGGAAAGAAACTTGTTCCTTTTTGTCTCCTTTTTCTTTCATAATTTTTTTTCCCAAAATTAGAGGCCCGAGGGGATCCCATCCTGGTGGATGGGGAGAGGTTCTGAAAGAAATTAAATCTCTCTCTCTCTCTCTCTCTGAGGTGGAGAAAGTTGGATTGTGTGTGGGAGATATCTACACTGTGATTTTTTATTTCTCAAGGTTGTCTATGTGCTCTTTTTTTCCCCTTAAAATTAGTATTCAGACTTTAAACTGGAAATCCTGTAGAATGGATAGCCACCTGCGTGTTTGATTACAATGGTTAGAAATGGAGTTGGAATCTTAGTACCAGATGGTAGGGACTGCGACGAATCTATTATCTAAACCTGTTTGTGGCTTTTCAGGACCCATACAAGTAATTTGCATGTATCCTTGCAGACACATGAGGTGCAAACAGGCAGAGAGGGAGGGAACGCTCCTGCAGGTAGAGACAATGCAAGCGATAAAGACAAGTTTTGTCGCTCTCTCTATCTCAATTAAGGAGATCAATTTCCACAATGATGGTTGGTTTGGTGTGCACAGGGCATTTACAAGTTGAGAGTGGAGTCAATTATTGTTGAAGTCATCATATATGTATGATTGCTGAATTTTTTTTTAACAGATATATGACTGTTGATATTAGCAGGTGGTCGATAAATTATGAGTATATGATTGAATCGATTGGCTACATGCATTACATGATCCAAATGAAGTATGGTCTCTCCCATTATTTTTGTTTTCTTAGATTTATACATTCAATCAATTCTGTTAATCCGCATCATTACTCCTACAGCAAAGCGCAGGCTACAAACTAGTTTTGATAATGCCAGGTCAGATTTCTTCCAATTAAGATATCTTGTAGCAAGGTGAATCACAATGATTGATGCGTTTCACAAATTTTTTTTAAGGTCCAAAAGGTTCTTTTTTTTCTTTGACAAGTCCTAGTTTTGAGTACAGATGGAATTTCGGGCAACTCACAGGTGAACAGAGAATGGAAGAAACCAGTTGCTCTGGGCCAAGATAGTACATCAATGCAAATAGTTTTTGGGCATGGGATATTGCAACTGTCTCCTCATTCCCTAGAACAACTTTTGGAAGATTTTCAATTAGCCTGTCATCAAAAGAAACATGAGTTTTACCTCTCATAAAAAAAGTGAGTTTCATGCCTAAAAACAAAATTAGATCCAGAAAGGTCCAGCAATACCTATTAAGTATATCAGTAATCTCATCTTGTGTGAAAAAATTCTCAGACAAGACTAATACAGAGGCAATGGTATCCTGTGCTGCTGCTGAAACAGTCTCCAAATCATCACAAACCAGAACACACAAGCATTCCTGCAGTAACAATGTATGCATTTATAGAGATGGAGAGGGTGTGAGAGGGGATAAAATTAGCAGCAGAAGATGTTAAAAAAAATAACAATATTGAGAGCAGAAACGTAAATAGCTATGGCTTGTAGGAAAGGATGGGTCACTGTTAGAAGATTTTAGTTGGGGGTGGTCATTACAGGCTTCAAACATGGATCTTCTTATCATTCCAAAGAACATAAAAGATCATCTAGTACCTTCCTTTGGCACTTTCCACCAGCCCCATCCTCACCACCACCATATGATCTAAACATGAGCTTACTCATCCTATGACGAAGGCAATGACTTCTAATTACAGTGAGGAACACAAATATGTTTGCCAATTATGTTCCATCTTCATGAGCTTCAGCACCAAGTTTGTCAAGACAATTTCATCGGCTAAAGACAATTAACCATTTTCTTGTCTCGAGAAGATAATGAATGTGAATTACTGAAAAATTCAAAAAACATAACCATTACATAAAAAATCAAATAAGATCTTGATTATGTAGAAGATCATCCTCAAAAGAAGGAAAACACTCCGGGAAAAGTGCCTTAACATGTCGGATTTTCAATTATTCTTCTCAATACCAATAGTACAAAGCCATATGTATAGGGCCCACTCATTGTCATAATTTGTCAACAAGTGACATGAGACTAAAGATACACCACTAATGCTCCTAATTCCTAAATTCAAAGTGGGCCTATCTAGATCTTCTTTTGGTACTTAGGTCCATTTAAATGAAGTCATCCTAATGCCCTTCAAATGAGAGCACACTTTTATGACCTATTCTGCTATTGGCATATTACTTGTTGTTTAACCAAAAGAATAATTGTTTTTAAAAAAAAAGGAGTAAATGGGCTTTGCATATTCTTCAAAATTGTATATGTTATCAATGCATTCATATGGTCTGATGAAACTTGAGGACCCCGGTGGGTAAGTCCGGGTAGGATTCCGTACTAGATGGAGAGATGAAGAGAGTAGAAAGAGCAATGGAAAGGAAAACATGGGAAGTCAAGTCTTTGACCAGGTTCCACCATGAAGATGTTTACATCCTAGGTAGGAATTATACTGCATACATCCAAGATGCACCAAGAATGAAAAGGTGGTTACAACACTCTTAAGCTTTCAAGTTTCATCTATATAATCAAAAAAAAAAAAAAAAAAACCATATATAGGGTAGGATTGCATGCCCTCTATGTTCTCCATTGCCCTTATATGATTGATTGCGAGAGGGGTTTACTAATTACTAGAAGGACCTTATTGTCATTCTCAATCAAAAGCTCACGATTGGGTATGCATTCTCAATAAGAATGTTTTCTTTTTTGGAAGGTCAAAAAGAATGAAGTTACTGCTGTAACTCAACTCCTGAGGTGAGTACTTGACTTTCAAGATGATGGTTAATCTTCTGAAGCAACAGCAGTGAGTGGAGTCCTAAGGTATGATTTTGGGGCAATTGTGGAGCATGAGAAACTAGGTCTCCTCCTCTCTTCAGTTCAGTCATTTCAATCCGTGTGATCAATTTCTGCACTGTAGAACCAAAAAGGATGATACGTAAAATATCTAAGGCAACCATTCCCACTGCAGCTGCTGCTACTGCTCCAGCTAAGTATTTACAAATCTTCTCAAAAATTGTAAATTCTATATAAGTCCAGAAAGTCAGTCAGACCTAAGGGTTACTAATGTCGCAAATCAGTCTAGGGCTTTTTACGATAGTTAAAGTCTGAAGTTTCATTTAATTCAGTATAATCCAAAACTTCTCAAATATTCCTTTGCTATGGCATGCTCTGACTGAGGTTCGAGCCCCCAAACCCACTTGGCTCAGTTTAACAGAGAATACTTTGGAGTCTTCCATTGAAAAAACAAATAATAAATAAAAGAAACAAAAATTTGAAGACAAAGGTAGGAGGGCAGGAGGGAAAGAGGGGAAACCAGAGAAAAGAGAGAGGGTGGGAGGGATAAAAAAGAAAGATATATTGCAATATTTTTGTTCCAATTCAAGGGAAATGTCTATAAATCCAACAAATATAGGAGAAACTCGGAAAAATCGAGAGGAGCATTTATGAATGGCGATTGGTCTCGTGGAAGTCTGCCTTCTTGTACTTCAGTCGCATCACTGCATATTAGCTTTTAAGGATGATCGTTGACTGCTCCTTGTGAATGGAGCTCTAATCCAGTTATAGGGTTCTAGTACACTAATTGGGATTATCTCTTATTTCTCAGGATCCTCTCATTAATTGATTGCTATTGTCTCCCATATGCTGCTCGCAATCATCTCTTAAACTACTTGAGATCGCCTCCCATATTCTGTTTGGAAACATCTGTTACTGCTTGGAATCGCCCCCCGCCTACTTGTTCATCTACCCAACTATACAAATGCTGCACTCCAACCCTCCTACCCACTGCTTCCACTAGAAGATGTGCTAAGGGGGGGTTGAGCTCTAGCCTATGTAGCAAGCCCAAGCTAAATCATCTCCAACAGGGAGTATTTAGAATAATGTATTAGATTAGATGGTTAATTGGATCATCTGACTCCAGGTTTCATTTAGTCCCACACAACTTGTAACAAGGGTTTTTGTGAGAGTGTGGGTCCATAAATATGGCCATGTATTGATGTCGCTTGCAGAGAAATACTAAGATTCAAATCTTGAAGCTTCTTGTGATTTTTCACTTTGCACGTGAGAAGATTTAACACATAAATCAAGATGAACCTTGATTTCATGCTTCTATATTTATTTATTCAATGAATATGTGGATGTAAAATTGTAGATGTCCTATGTTGCTTGAGCAACAACTTTTGAGAACTACATTTACAGGTTCAATTCAACCCCTGGGGTTCCGCTCCATTGTAAGTTGGGGCTCCAAGACATAACACCTATCACTTGTTTTAGGGAATAAGATGAAACCAAGAGGTTGTCATTCTGTCCATGCTATTTACCTTTTTTCGAGAGGGAGAAGTCCTGGAATGTGTAAATCATATCATAGTGGTCCCTGTTTTTATAAACTCGTCATTGCTTAACTGGACAATCCATTTATTCCAATTCCCCACAAGACACATTTGCATATGCATAATTTAAAAAAAAAAAAAAAGAGTACATGCATAAATTTTTATTTTAAGAGAATGGTCACACGAGGCAGGTGAGTATATCCTAGAATTTTGTTCAAAAAGTCAGGAAAGGAGCCATGTAGCAGTGGACATGTCCCTAACAAAAAGGATACATCAAAAACCACTCCATCCGTACACAAGCTTTCCTGTCTAAATAACCTCTCATTCCTATGCAGTCATAGAGCCCATAAAATTGCAAAAGGTTTAGCTCTCTCCTTTTTTGATCTAAAACACCTAGGCCCTTGCCCAACTCGGCCAGCTATAAAACTTTCTGGAAAAAACACTGCCAAAGAATAACCCATCCTCTTAGGCCCCACCCTCTGCCAGGCTTTACAAGCAAAGGAACAGCCACGGAACAGATGGTTGCAATGCTCTTTCTTGAGGGCATCACCTTCCATCCTTGCCCGGATGGAACTATTTCTATATGCTTTCACCATAAGTCACCCGTTCTAAGCAACCATAAAAAAAATCCTCACTTTTAATGGCATCTTTACCTTCCAAACTAATTTATTTACCCCGCATGATTCCAAATCAAGGTTATTTTATTTGGTGTTGGCATCAAAATACTGTAGATCTCACTTACCGATGCTGCCTCTTCAACAATCCACCTTTCAACCTCTCCAGATGCTGCTGAAAATTTCATATGGCCCCTGCAGATGAATAAATTATTCCATCCTTTGATCAAAAAGGTGATGGGAAAAATCAATGTCCAACTCCCCTTCCCACCTCTAAAGAACTCTAGTAAGAAGCCACAAACATATCCAAATTGGCAGAAAGGGAAAAGAAAAGAGCCTGGGGCATTTACTAGTCAATGTCCCCATAAATGTCCAATCATTAAACCAAAAGCAAAAACCCATTCCCTTTCCAAGTCTCACTGAAAACAAGTGGCATGACAATTGGCATCACATGTATCAAGCCTTTTCCAAAAAAGGTGACACCTTTTTCTGGCATCATTCTCTTCTTGCAGCTGACATGTCTACTATAAGATTTTGTTACCAATGAAGCCTCGCCTGATAGAATTACCTTTTGTCTAAGGGGTTTCCTGTAAATTGCAAATAGCATGTGGGTTATATTGCTATCTGTACATTGCCTGGGCTGTAAGAAAATAATTGTTATGAATAAAACTCTTAAGGCCTCCTCTCCGAGATTGTTGCAAGGACTAGGGAGAAAACCCTAGGCAAAGATGCAGGGCAGCTTGTAGCCATCTCGATCTGCGTTAACAAATTGTTGTTTCTTGTTTACAGGGTTTGCTCTTTTACATCACCTTCGCGAACCAATTCTTTAGCAATGCTTGGTTCATAACTAAAGGTCAAGCACACTAAGTCCCCCCCGTAGAGATAGCTAGGCAAACATCCTTCCAGTCAACCAAGTGCATCCCCTTAGCCAAATACATTGCCCCCTCCCAGAAGTCCCCCATCTTTCCCAAAATGTAAAAGTTGACATGAAAAAAGATCAAGATCACTGAAAGTACAGACCTGGGTAGCACCAACCTCCCCTCTCCCACGCAAAGATAAAGGTCATTTTTTATCCATCCAATCGCTTGATAGGGCTTCAATCGATCACTCTAAGCAGAAAAGCAGTAAAGGCAAACCAAGACCAAGGGAAGTTGCCTAAACGGTGTCCCCAACTCATCTGAGCAAGCGCATGCTTCAAAATTGTACATCTCAACAGATACAAAAGATGATTTCACCCTATTTATACTAAGCCCTAAGAAGTCAAACAGTTGTAACAAACCTACTACCTTCTTGTTTGCCTCCACAGATCTCTCTAGAAAGAAGAGAGTGTCATCTGCATATTGCAACACCGAAATCAGTGTATCCGCTGTATTTCATTCTGCAAAACCCCATAGCAAACCAGCCTAACAAGCCTGAAATGAACAGCTCACTAAAGCATCTGCCACAAAAACAAAAAAGAGAAGGCCAAAGGAACATCCCTACCTTACATCCCCTTACAGCTGGATCTGACCACCCTCCAACTTCCCAATTAGTAGCACCAAAAAGGAGACTATAGTGACATATCTCGTCATCCAATATATCCATTTAGAAGGAAAACCCCTTCTACAAAGATGCCCACCTGAAAGACCACTTGATATAATCATATGCCTTTGAAAAACCATCCCTTCTTCAAGGCTGCAACAGTGCTCACTACCAGATGCTCACTACACATCCACCAAACCCTCAAGGACCTCCCTCAACCTATTGGTTAACACCTTAATAATAATTACATCAATTTTGATAAAGAAATTGAATGGTAGTCCTCCACTCTTTCTGCCAAGTCCTGAAAAATAAAGCAAGGACTTATTAAGATGTTCAAAGTTGCTATTACCCGCAGCAAACTCCTCGAAAGTAGCCATCATAATCTCTCTCTTTTCCTCCTCCTCCGTTGTTGTTGTTGAGAGAGATATCTCTCTCTTTTCCTCCTCCTCCGTTGTTGTTGTTGAGAGAGATGCCTTCTCTACCATGTGTTGACCCTCACGATTGAGAGTAACACTGAAATCCCCTCCAATTAACCAAGGTTCATTTGGAAAATTCCCAATGTATGCCATATTTCATCCCAAAAGCTCCCACTATCCTCCTCTGTTGGTCCATACACCTCAGTAAGAAAGAACACCAAACCACCCCTTAGAGACCGCAGAAGTACAAAGAACGATCTGCTTCCCAACCAACTGGACACACTCCAACAGCTCCTCCCTCCAAGTCAGCAATAGCCCCTCTTAATGACCCAAAGATGGCACGTTCGCATAACCGCCCAATCTTAACTCTCCCACCTCCTCCCGACAACTCTTTAGTTTGGTCTCCTAAAAAGGCAAGATATCAACCCCCCCACTTCTACAGATAATCCTCCAAAACCCACTTCCTTCTCTCATCCAAAAGCCCCCTTACATTCCAAGTTAACTGCTTCATCATTTAACAATAGGCTCCCCACCCAATGACATGCCAACCTTAGAAACAGACACCACCTAGGCAATCTGCACCAGCACCTCTTCCACCACAACCGACCTTGTTGCCTTCCACCAACCCACTTAGTACTAGGCACTGCCAACCTCAACTTCTCAAACATCATCGTCACCTAGGTTGTCAACTGATGCTACAGCTTGACCAACAGCACCTTGCCACCCCTCTACTGACGCACCTCCATTACCACCCAACCTCCCTTCAACAACACTAAAAACAACCGACCTCCCTTTCAAGTCACCAGAACCACAAAAGTTCTTAACTTTCTCCACCATCTTCACCACCCCTCTTTGAGATCACTAATGCAAGTCTATCCTCCAAGAAATCAATCCAATTCCAATCCGTACAAATTGGATCCAAAATCAAATCCAGAATATATATTTATAAAGGGGATGGAGAGAGTGCAAGAGGGAGAGCGGGAAGGAGTGCGAGAGGGAGGGTGAGAAGGAGGCAGGGCGAGAGAGAAGGAGGTCTCCTATGAGGGAGAGGGGGGTGGCGTACCTCCTCAGCAATGGAGGGGCCCGGGAGATGGCTGGAGGGAGGTCTCCCAAAGGAGAGGGTGGCGGGGTTCTAGTGCGAGGCCGATCAAGGGGAAGGCCAGGGCAGTGGCAAAGTTGCGTAGGGTGGCATCTCGGCAGATGGCGGTTGACGATCGATATTTCAAATGCCTGGGGATAGGGCGTGCCGGGAACCCGTGAGGTGCTGGGGTTGCGGTGGTTTTGGCCATCATCGTGGGCAGTGCCGAAGACTGGTGGTTCGGGGTAGGGTGCAATCCTCGAGGGGTGGGGGCCTGAGCCTACTGCTGCCGCCATCAGTGCAGGTTCCACTGGCGGAGGTGGAGGCACCATGGTCGCCTGACGTGAGCGCACTCCAAGATCTAATGGAGGGTGGACTGGTTGGGGAGAGGTCCGCGAGCCTCCTACGACCCTCAGAGGTCGAGGAGGTGCTGGGTGTGAAGACGGAGGAGTCTGCGGCGAGGGTCACTCCAATTGAGGAGGGGCAAGTCTTGGTGACAAGGCTCCTCCGGCGGCGATGATGCGGCTATGCTACACAACATTGAGGCTGAGGTCGGGGTCGAGGTCGGTGTATTGGAGGAGTTCCGTGCACGACGGTGCTAAAAAGGAGAGGGCACTAAGGCGGGTACCGGTGAAGCTGAGGTTGGAGGGGGTTCCATGGTGGCTCAAGACAATGGGAACGTTTCGAGCAATGGTGTTCCCCTTTGCACGTCTTCGGCGGTGCTGGGGGGCAGGGCTTCCATCCAGGCCACTTGAGGCGAAGGTCGAGCTGAAGGTGGGGGAGACGTCGAGGGAGAAGATCCTCCTCCGTCTTGGAGGTCACATGTGGGTGGTCTCGTGCGCTCGCATGAGGTTTTTCGAGCCCGGGGCTAGCCCTTCTTTTGCAGAAGTGGCCGGAGGAGCTGCAAAGGAAGGCGGCGAAGCCACCACCCCCTAGGGCTAGGGTTCCGATTGTAGACCGCGGCAACCGTGACCTGAAGAGCTGGGACGATGACGTGGACGCAATTGCATTGATTGCGGCGCACGATCCGGAGGCGATGGTCCATCTGGAAGTGGATGGGGTGTTGTCAACGCCGAGACCAGCGGTGCGAGGAGCGATCAAGCATTCAATGCACGAGATCCTTTCGGCGAGTAGTGTGAGAGACGACTTCGTTTCGAAGCCTCTGGAAGCAGAATCGTCCAAGGCCCACTCTTATAGTGCGGGAGCCGGATCTGCTCCGAATCCGAATGTGGACACTCCTTTGGGTGGTGCGGGCCTGGGTCAGGTAAGAAACGAAGAGGAGGCCGCTCCAACAACGCCCTCCCCGAAGATGGTTGCAGAGACCTCTGCTGCAGCGTCGTCGAGCACCACTGATGAAAGAGAGGATGGTTGCTGGAGGAGGGGCGATGAAGGGAGGATGGAGGGGAGGTTCCGGAGCAATGGGGTTGACCCACGTCAGGTGGAGGAAGAGGAGGCAGACTTGGGGGAGGGGCGCCACTGGGAGCGCCGCCTAGAGCAGATGGCAAGGAGGCACCACTACGAGAGCATGTGGCCGGAGTACCTCTAATGAGTGGAGGTCAAGGTTGGTGGAAGGGGGTCGGGACGGTGCCCTCAGGTATAGGCTGAAGTGGAGTTATCGTGGGTCCGATTGGAGGAGAGTGGTGGTGGATGCTCGTGGCATCAGCGCACGAGCCTCAGAAGAGGCACCTCTGGACATCAAGGATGATGAGGTCATCATCACAACGGAGGCCTGTGGCTTTCACCTGAAGACGGGGGAGCCATCCACCGTTCCCTCATGAACGAAGTTCTCACATGGAATGTGTGGGGTCTTAACAACCCGTCGAGGAGGTGGATCTTGGGGCAGTGCATCAGGCAGTGGAAGGTGGACGTGGTGCTTTTGCAAGAATCGAAGCTGGCCAATTGTGATGCTAGAATGTGGAGGGATATTGGTGGCTTGTGGATAGAGGGTTTCCGTTGTATTGGAGTGTCTGGCAGATCTGGGGGTTAGATCTTAGGGTGGCAAGAAGATGTTTTTGCCTTGGAGGATTTCTTTGAAGGCAAACATGTTATCTCAGCCAAGCTATTGCGAAGGATGGTGAG
The DNA here is from genome assembly GCA_037157565.1 of Thalassia testudinum. Lineage (NCBI taxonomy): Eukaryota > Viridiplantae > Streptophyta > Magnoliopsida > Alismatales > Hydrocharitaceae > Thalassia > Thalassia testudinum. The sequence goes on from JAZHRO010000038.1 coordinate 2,877,035, forward strand.
ACTAGGGTGGTGATCACAGGGGTCTATGGACCGACAAACACTCAGGCCAGAGGGGTGATGTGGGAGGAGCTCACTTTGATAGCAGCGGGTTGCCAAGGATGTCCTTGGCTGATTGGGGGAGACTTCAATGTGACTTTGCAGTTGGAAGACAGGCCCGGGGGGCAAGGAAGGCAGGACCCTAGCTCAAATGAGTTTGTTGACTTTGTGGCCACCCATGGCATTATTGATCTATGCCCATCCGCTTGTGCTTACACATGGAGGAACAATAGTGGACAGATGTCCAGGATTGATAGATTCCTGGGAGATGGTGGAGACTTTCCCGGTGGCAGAAGTGGTCCCGATGGAGGCCATTTTCAGATCATACCCCCCTGGTATGGCGACCAAATGAGGGGTCTCATTTTGGCACGTATTCCAAATTTAATAGATCATGGCTACTCGAGGAAGGGTTTCGGGGAATGGTGGAGAGATGGAGAAGCTTTGGGGTGGAAGGTTCGGCTATAGTTCGGTTAGCGAGAAAGTTGTCTTTGTTACGGGATCACCTCAGGAGATACAGAAAAGAGGTCAGAGCATCCAGGAGGGAAAGAAAGGAGGCATTGCAAACAATCACTAGGATAGACAAACTAGAAGATCAGGCACCTATTTCGGCCGAGGACAGAGAGACGAGGATGAAGATGTCACGGGTGGTGCAGGAAGAGAACAAGAAAGCCAAGATAGAATGGAAGACGAGATCACGCTAAAAGTGGCTCAGGGAAGGGGACTCAAACACCAGATTCTTTCACCAAATGGCGTCGGCCAAGAGGAGGAGGAACTGGATAGAGAGACTGGTGATTCACGAGGAGGAGTTTGCAGGTAGGGAGGAGGTGGGGAGGGCTGCGGCGGATTTAATTAGAGATTTCACAAGCAAGTGCAGCAGAAGTATTTAGAGTTGGAGAAGTGAGGATACCCATCAGGTCTCAAAGACCCAGGCAGAAGGACTCATAGCCAACTTCTCGGCAAACATTGATTTAAATGCCGACGGCATGCCGTCGGCAAGGCCAGTTTTGAAGAACAGCCATGCCGATATGGTTTCAGTGTCGGAAAACAGGTGTTTCGGCGGCATACCGATCGACATGCCGCCGTGCCACCGCCGGCAAAATGGTCACTCTCCCTCGTCCCCCTCACCTGTATAAGAACTTGGCAAGGCTGTAGGGCGTGCGGCTACCGGAGAACACCGCGGAGTAGATCGCGTCGAGATCGCACACGAGGCACACGACCTTCCTGTCGTCGCCCTCGCCACCCGCCTTCTTCCTCTGCTGCGGCCTGCAGACGTAGGGGTTGTGGCGGTCGCTGAGGAAGTAGTTCCTCAGGGGTGGGGTGTGGAGCAGCGCCTGCAGTACAGAGTTCATGAAGCAAGTGCTGCCAAGGTTGTCGAGCCCCCGGAGGCCCCACGGGACCCCGTAGCCCGACTCGGCGGCGGCGGTGTCGGGGCACCACAGTGGGCTAGAGCAGCAGTCGAGGAGGCGCTGCTCCCTAGGGGTGGGGGTCCAGGGGCGGAACTCGACCAGTCGCCTCCTCTTGGGGGGTGTGGGGGGAAGGGGGATGGAGGCAATCCGGTATTGAGAGGCGAGGAGGACGGCGGAGTCAAAGTCGGGGTCGTGACCTGGTCGCGGCAGGCGAAGCAGAAGAGCTCGACGCAGTGGACGTCGAGGGCGAGGGCGTGGGGAGGGAGGAGGGGGACTGGTAGAGGTGGTCGGGGGCGTGGAGGGGGCAAGAGAGGCAGAAGTAGAGGCGGGGTGGGGAGGAGGAGGGGGGGCAGAGGGGACAGTGGTGGGGAAGGTCGAGGTTGAGCTCGGCGCAGCCGAGGGCGGGGGGTTTAGGGCGAAGGAGAAGGTGGAGGGAGAGGAAGGGGTTGGGGGAGGAGGAGAGGAAGAGCTGAAGGTGGGGGCAGGGAAGAGGGATGGAGGGGGAGGAGGAGGACATGGGGAGGAAGGTGGTGGTGGTGGTGGAGCCGCAGGGTCGGTGGGCCCCGCAGACATAGAGGGTGGGGAGGGAGGGTGGGGGAGGTGGGAGGGCTATTTGATTTGGGTGTAGTGGGGGCCCCACCTTGTTAAGAGATGCTGTGTGCTTGTGCAGATATCCATAGGGTCGGCAAGCACTACCGATGCCGTAGGATGCTTAACATATAGGAACTCCCACCAAGGGCGTGTGCTTGTGCCGATGCCGATACAGCCCACCTTGTTAAGAAATGCCGATGCCGATGCTGTGTGCTTGCTGTAGACTGCCACTGCCATCTCTTCCGCTCCGCTAATGCCACTGTCACTGTCATCTCTGCCGCTGCTTCAGGCTGTAGCCTGCATCGTTACTTATGGAACTTCTCACCTTCTTGGTGGTGGAGTAGTTTCCTGCTGGGAAGGTGGGGGAGCGTCTCCCTGTAGAGGGTGGCCGCCGCACGTTTAGGATTTCCTCCAATGATGACTCTTTCGGAGGGAAGGGGAAAGGGGACAAAGGTAACGGGAGGTCGTGCGGTGCCAGTGCCCGCACTGGCTGGTGGCATGATGCAATGACCAATATGAATCGGGTGGGGTGGGAATTAAAGTGTGTGCACTGTGTGGTGGATGGTGGTGGATGGGGTGGCCAAATGTTTTAACTTTTACTTTGAAACTATACACTTTGATTCTTTCATTCTTAAATTCTTTGATTCTTAAATTCTTTGTATTTTTCTATTATTAAATTTTCTGTATTCTTAACATGGTAAGAATATTTCATCTCGTTATTGAATTTTAACATTGTATGGTCATGTTGTATATGAATATTATGATGTAACACTCTTATTGTTACATAATCAACATTTGATTTTCTTGAAACTGATATCATTTTGACCACTTCTACCATTTTTGTCAGCATGCATCGGCATACCCTCGGCATGCCCTCGGCGTGCCTCCGAAATGGCATTTTTTCGAGCCATCGAAATCATCGAAATCTGCCATCGAAAAACGGGCATTTCTCCAGCATGCCCTCGGCATGCCCACGAAATGCACACTTGCAATTTCATCGGCACGGCGTCGAAATCGGCATTTCGAACCTTGTCGGCAAACGAGGTGAGGGTGGTGTGGAGACTGAATGCGGATGGATGTCCTAGACCAGACGGCTTCCCGATTCTCTTTTTTAGGGAGTTCTGGTCGCTGGTAGAGACAGATGTGATGGAGATGATGGAGTTCTCATAAGGGAATGGGGGCTTTGACAGGCTGAATAAGTTCTACATGTTCATGTTGCCTAAGAAGGATGGAGCAGAGGAGATTCAAGATTTTCGCCCAATTGCACTCTCGAACGCTGCCTATCTTATAGTAGTCAAGGTGTTGACAAACAAGCTTAAAGATGTTATCGAGGACCTGATATCACTTGTGCATACGGCTTTCATACCAAGCAGGGGCATTCTGAATGGCTTTGTTTATGCTATAAAGGTGCTGGCGGTCTGGAAGAGGGAGAAGAAACAGGCATTTCTGTGGAAAGTAGACTTCAGCAAGGTGTATGACACTGTGCAGTGGGACTTCCTTTAGGTATCCCTGCTGAGAAGAGGCTTCCCCTCGAGATGGATTGAGTGGATGAAGAGATGCGTGACGACCACTTCCTTCTCGATCTTGATTAATGGAAACCCAGCGGAAGGTTGAGTGCATCCTAGGAAAGGTGTCAGGAAGGGTGCCCTTTGGCTCCCATGTTGTTTGTGCTAGTAGCTAACGCATTGGCGAGGGTGACACACAGAGCGTGCGATAGAGGTTTGATAGCTGGGTTTCAGGCTAGAGAGAGTGACCAGATTGCGATTCTGCAATATGCAGATGATACCCTTTTTCTGATTGAAGGAGGGAGGATGGAGGCTAGGAGGATGAGGATCATGCTGGAGCTTTTTGGGGCAACGTCTGGCCTGCAGATTAATTATCAGAAATCAACTTTTATCTCGATGAACATGGAGGGTGAGGAGGTGGAGATGGTGGGTGAGGCACTTGCGACAGAGGTGGGAGCCTTGCCGCTGGTCTATCTAGGCCTTCCTCTGTCAGACAGAAGGCTTAGGCTTGGTAAGTGGCTTCCTCTGTTGGAGAGGATGGAGAAGAGGTTAACAGGCTGGTCAGCGAGGTTGTTATCCAGGGGGGAGGCTTGTCCTCGTGAAGGCGATTCTAGCGTCCATTCCCTCCTATCTGCTGTCAGTGTTCAGAATGCTAAAGCAAATAGAAGAAGATTACTAGGTTGATGCGTAATTTTTTCTAGTTTAATGTGGGAGCGATGGGGAGAGGGGCGAGGTTGGTGGCTTGGGAGGAGGTATGTAGGCCCGTGCAGGAGGGAGGATTGGGGCTCAGAGATGTGGGGATGGTGAATGTCAGCCTCCTCGCGAAGTGGATCGCTAGATTCTTGGACCAGGAGCGTAGTATGTTTGGGGAGGTTATTAGAAGTTATGATTCCTTTGTGTCTAAGGAGCCCTTAGAGGTTCCGCCCTCAGGAGCTTCCTTCTTCCTCAGGGAGCTGGCAGCTGTGACGAGCAAGGTTCGCCCTTTCTTCACATTATTTAGGTGAGGGTGATGCTTTCAGATTCTGGATGGATGATTGGCAAGGAGTTGGAAGGCCCATCAAAGAGAGGTTCCCTCGTCTCTTCGGATATGTGGCAACCCCGACAGCCCTTATGAGAGACTGTTGGTCTGAGGCCTGGTGTCCTACCTTTCGAGGGGGACTATCTGATCAGAGATGCAAAGACTTTCAGACACTGTTGCAGGAGCTGGAAGGCTGGGAGCCAGGGGGGACATCTACAACTGGGATGAAGGCGAGTTTTCTGTGGCAAAGGTCTTCCGTAGGTTGAGTAGTGGCAGGGTGGACATGGACGTAGACCTGTGGAGGGACTGCAGACTTATTTAGGAATCGGATTGTCCACTGAAGGTGAAGATCTTTACGTCGCTGGTGAGGCAGGGTAGGATTGTGACAAAGAAGTGGAGAGCAAGGTAGACTCATATGGAGGACGTGAGCTGTCCTCTTTGTGGTGGAGAGGAGGACAGTCAACACCTTTTCTTTAGGTGTCCGTTGGTGGTGCAAGTGTGGCAGAAGATGGGGATCGACTGGGTTGTTCATCGAGATGCGGTTGCATTCTGGTTGTCCTTCCAGAGGGGGTGTACTCATGTGGATCACAATGTTTTCAGATCCAAATGTGATCGAGCGAGAGTCCTGGTGGTGTTGTGGGGTGTGTGGCTGGGCAGGAATGGAGTGCTCTTTAGGGGAGAGAGACCCTATGTGGAGAATATTTTTTATTCCGTTATGTCCCAGGTGGAGTTTTGGAGGTCCAGAGTATGACCTTGTTGTAATCTGTTCTTTTGGTTTTTAAAATGAAAAGAAATTGTTTATGGGTGGTTATCATGAAGATAACCACCCTTCCTCTTTTCAAAATATATATATATATATGAATCCACCTCTTTTGGCTCCAACAGTGGTGTGGGCCTGTATGTGTGCACTGCCCCTCCCACATCAATCAAAGATAACAAATATGGTCCCTGGTGAGATTCCAAAACCACCATCCCATTTTTTTTGAGAAAATCTCTCATGAAAATAGTTAGCACTTACCACACTTGCCATAGTTTAGGCAAGAATATCTCTCACCACATAAAACAGCCAAGATTTTGAATCACACCTTTTTGAAATGATTATTTTGCCCCTAACCTTCATTCTCATCAGATTGTTTCTTTTTTTTGACAATATTCTCACTACATTTTGACATCAACAATGGTTGAAGAAACCATTAACAAGGTGGCACCACTCACCTCATTCATGGTGTTGTGCTCCTCCCCTCCACAAATACTTTATTATCCAACAAACCTAATTTCAACGAATAAGAAGTTTCTCTTGTGCAAAAAATCCTCCAAGGCAAAGCACATTTCTTCTCTTGAACCTCCAACTCTACCACAAGCTTCCTCAAATCCAAGTCCTTGAAACCTAGTTCACGCAAACCACCAATCTCTCAAAGGAGATCACAACAACCTCTACAATCTCCAAACACCTCATCTTTAACAGTAGTCCCTCTATGTCCACTTAAACCCATAGCTTTAAGGATCGTATCCAAAGAATCTCTTCAACTAACCTTTCCATTTGTGATAGGTGGAAAAAATCAATCTTGAACACAATGCCTAAGAGCAACCCCATAATAAAAATTTCCAGCTTCTACTAAAGTAACCATCAACTCTTTATCCCCCATGCAAATTCCCACCAAAGAAGTCATCATTGGTGACCCTTCCACAACATCTACAACAAGAGAACTCTTTTGGAGACTCCTCATTTTCCTATAGAAAGGAAGATCGAGATGCAACAACTTCAACAACTCTTCCTTCAGACCCCATAACTTCTGATAAGCAATCCTTGGGTCCTTCTTATCAGATAGGCACATGATCTTCCTATGGTCAACTCCTTTACATGACAAGCACTAAATCAAATTGCAACAATCTGACACCCAATGCTCCATCCTCGACAACCATAGCATCACATATGGGAAGCTCTTTTATCACTGTGAAGACTCCTTTTCACCCTAGCCCCTCTCCAATGTTCTAAATGCCCACAACACGCCCACGGCATGCCAACGAAATGGCCTTTTGTCTGATGTGAGACCATATCTACATACATGCAGTCGAAATGCAAGAGTATCATCGATATTTTGCCAAATATCAAAATAATATGTTCATAATATTGGCAAAATGAACAATATTAGGTAAGATTTTTAGGTTATTACCATATTTTAATGTTGACATAGGCGGCTCAGTAACTCATTTCTATCCATTATTGTTGTTGCATGCTTGGAGTGATAAGAACTCTCGTAAGTATTTTCTCTCTCTATTTATTAGAGCTTTAAGATAATTTAACTTCTTCAAAGTTAAATAGTATTTGTTTCTTATTCTATAAGCTAGATTTAAGCTATAATCATTGGATTTCGATCTTGTTGTGGCTTTTAACAATTACATTTGCAGATCCATGAGTTTATGGTAGATTAACTAGTTCTATGATTGTTTTACATATTTTATAAAGTTAGATTGTCAAATCAGTGTAAATATTTTTTTGATATGATTAATGTTTAAGTGTTTATCAAGTTTTATAACATAATTAGATGAATTCAATATAATCCTAATCATTCTAATAATAGTGATCAAGATGTCATCAGTATGGCGGCAAAATGGAGCGTTTTAGGTGGACCATATCAACACGGAATGGGTATTGAAATAGAAGGGTGTCGGCGGTATGTTGAGAATTTCGACCAAGTTGACTATTTTGATGATATGTCGGTTGGCACGATCGTTTCGAGGCATGCTACCACCTGCTAGTTGCTGCTATGCTTCTCCATGTAGGTCTAGCTACTATCTGCGTTGCAGTAACCGGAGTGGTAGGTTCGATTACATCAATGGTGGTGGCACTATGGTTCGCACCTCGTAGGGAAGAGGGAGGAGATGTGGTGGGCCTCTATTAGGCCATGCGAAAGAGAAAGGCAAAGGTTCAAGATGGAGGGTTTATTAGTGGAGTAGAAAAGGGGTGGGTTACAGTGGGAAGGAGATAAGGTAATGAGGGAAGAGGGGAAAAGACGAAGAGATACCATTTTTGTCAACATGCATCGGCATACCTTGGGCATGTCCTCAACGTGCTTTTAAAATGTGCTATATTTGAGGCATCAAAATTGTTGAAATCCGTCATCGAAATACAAGTGTTTCATTGGCATTGGAAATTTATCGAAACGACATCAAAATCAGCATTTAGAACCTTAGCCCTCTTCTCTTACCCCTCTCCCTTTCACTCTCCTTATCCCTCTCCAAGGTCAACTAATATTAAAAGATTCAACTAAGTTTTATATGGATGATTATCGCTTTTGCAACCAATACGTAGAATTTTAGGTTGCTACCAAATTTAGGTTTATGGTCCCATCTTCAGTTTCAAAAATGTGAATGGAGCCAGTAACAAGTAATCTTAAGAATGATGAAAAAAACCCAAGCTCAATAGGCTTGGCACGGTAAGGGCTTGAAAACCCATGTCAATATGCGAAGGAGTTGAGCATGAGCCAAAATTTAGGCTCAATAAGGGCTTGATCTCAATGATTACATGTATGTGCATATGTAAATATCTAATAGGTATTTTTTGGAAAAGCAAATATACCAATATATAATGTACCTTTATTAATATTAACGGGTAAAGTAAATGTCATTTCGAGATATATAATATGTAATGTATGCTTGTTAATAGCAAAGGGCAGCATGGTTGGTATGCCCATGTGTGTATATGAACAACTAAGTGCAAGTTCAAGCCTTAATTGTAGCACAAAATTTTTAATAACGATCATGACCAGGCTCAATAAGGGCTCATAACCAAGCCTAAGGTAAACTAGCCTCATTCAACTCGAACCCAAGCCCTACCAAGCTCAATTGGACTAATAGGCAATCCTAAACTAACTACAACTAAAGAAGGAAAAAAAAATGTTCAAAAAGAATTGGGAAAAGGAGCGTGAGAGAAAAATGAGTCAGCATCAGTTCCTCTACTTCAAGGGTCCATATCGAGATCACCCCTTAACTAGAAAGAAAGATCCCACATCAACGCAAACAAGGCCCTTCATCTATTACCTTCTGAAAAGAGCAAATGGAAAAATCACTAACACCTGAAAACAAAACAATTGGAAATGCTCACCAAAAGCATCAACTTGCTACTCCTCAAAGTTACAAAGCAATTTGTAAGAAGAGACCCTACTGCATCTAGAACCCCTTTCTTTACCCTCTCCGAGGGATGAAGGCAAAGCTGCAAGGCAAATATCAGAAGTTAATAAAATGGAATTGAATATAAAGGGAAAAGAAAAGGAAATCATCTACAAAGAGACCTCATTAGAATGTTATAAAAGTAAATCATATGTGATATGATAATGGTTAAGACATGAAGCGTACACGTGGAAATGTCGTCGATAAGAATTTATCTACTTGAGCAGCTGTTTCTTTGATCCAATTCCCAGTGCGATTAACAAACATGATTTTGCTACCGCTCTGAGCATTGATAATTCTTACATCCGTTTCACTAGACATATTGGCAGTGAATGAGTTCTTAAGTAGTTCTGTAGGAGCATCTCTTAAACCACGAAGTGCCTCCATCACAGAGTGGCTAGATTGATTTTCTTTTGGATCAAAGCAATTTGAACCCTGTACGCAGCTATCGAGTGCATGACGACTTGCATCATTCCTTAAAACAATTGATAGGAACTCAGCCAAACCTCTCACAGCATGCTCAATACTTTCAGAGCTGCTAGCTGCACCACTTAAAGTATTCTTTGAGTCATGCAAAGCTTTTGAGAATCGACTGACAACTCCAGGCAGGAAGAAAGCAAGTGCATCAGAATCACCAACCTGAAAGACAGAAAGCATGTGGATTACTAAGAATTAGCATCTGTCCAGGGGAAGTACTATAGTGTGCTGTTGGTAGGAAAGAGTGCTTAGGTAGCTTATGTTAGATATGCTCCTGCTAAGTCTAAGAATGTTTCAAGCTCCAAAAGGATATGCACGAAATAGTACTACTCCGTTGCTCTTGCTATCCTTTGATCAGATAATCCTTCTGTCTGACTCCAAGAGATAAAAGGTTGACCATGTAACATTATTATACTTCTTTTCAGAGAGAGAGAGAGAGAGAGAGAGAGAAGAGACATATGAAACAAATTCAAAACATTACCTTTTAGCCAAATTTTTTTTAAAAAAAGAATCTTTTAGCTAGATATATTGCAAATAGTAAATAAAGCATTGCAAGAGTCAAGGATCTCTAGATGTCAGCCGCTTCAAGATACCAAAAAGCAGATTTCATGCGAAATGGGCAGGATTCTATATCAAGGTAAGGTAGGGATTACTAATGCAAGTGTCTCCAGGAAAGATGTTATGACATAATCTGTCAATCATAACAAGTATTATTCAGTGAAATAATAAGTTATTAGCAGTTGATTATGTATGCTTTTTTTATAAAAAGACCTAGTCTTGAAACCATAACAAGGTATGGATGCATATTAAAAATGATTTCAACACCTAGGAAGATCAACTCATTCCATTCAAAACAACCACCATTCACAACAAATTTATCATAGCCATGCAACTGGCTTACCTTGGTGATGAGCACCCGGAGGGTTAATAAAGCTTCCTTGCGAAGTTTTGCACTCCCACGAAGTCCTCTTGCAACCTCAGCTTCTGCTGTCTAAAACATTACAATGAGAAAAGGTGTCTGAAGTAACAAATAGACTTTGGTGAAAAAATAAGTGATGCTTGGCACCGTAAAGAACTTAAGATTATAGTTTATTTCCTTCATTATTTTTTCCATGCTTACAGATTCTACAAGGATCTCCCCCTACCTTCTACTGATTCTCTACATGATAAGGATTAGGCTTTCTTTGGGAATACAACTTAATCGTTTCTTTTAGTATGGTACCAAGACATCCAGACCAGATCTTTCCTGTCTCAAAACGAAGAGGCCATAAAGAATTTCATGTTCCTTTGTCTCAAAATTTGTGATCATTTGGTATCTCCAACGTAAAAGTGATCAAGCACCCCAGTTGTTCCTAGAACTATTCTAGATTTGTACACTCCATTCCTATAACTATTCTAGATTATGAACTGAGTTCACGAAGGAAGTGAACTTTTCATGGGTCAAAGTGTCGGCCCTTTGTTATCCGACACTTGATTCTAGAATGAAATGAGCTTTAAGGGCACCACACAGCTTTCAAGATGTTGATGGCATGCCATCAATATGGAGGGTTTTGGACAAAGGGCCATATCGACACGCAAAAGGTGTCAATATGCAAGTGTGTCGACAATATGTTGACCGTATTGACAATATATCCCCTATATTGACCGTATCGACCGTGTTGCTGTTGTTGCTCTTGTGCATCGTTGTTGCTACTCTTGTGGCTACTAGCAGTGTCCGAAGATTGTTCGGAGTGGTGGCACAAGTCGTAAGGTAAGTGGTTGAGATGGCAGTGGTCGGTGGTGGTGTAGCTCGAGAGGAGGGAGGAGAGGTGGTGTGTTTGTTGGGTCACGCGGAGGAAAGGAGAGAAGGTGGAGGGTCTGTTGTTGTTGGCGGAGTAAGGTGGTGGGTTATGGCAGGGACAGAGATGAGGTAAGGAGAAGTAAAAAGATAAAGAGATGAAAGTTGTTTAGTGGGGAAGGAACACGATACGTGAGGGTCTCATTAGGAAGAAAAAAGATGAGAAAGAGACTTCTTATTTCAGTATATATTCACTCTAGTGTATTAAAAATCGGACCGGGTCGACCAATTAAACCAAATCAATAGAAAACCAGTAGATAACTGACCAAACCGTCCGATTTTTATACTGAAGCTACCAAACATTTGGAGCCAACAAGAACCTAGTGAACCGGAACCATAGGTCCAATCGATACCCACCGAAATTCATAAAAGAAAAAAAACAAAAATGTTGGGTTGGGAACAAAACCATGCACTCCTTTCAACCCGACACCCCACCCCTACCCCCCATGGAATACCCTCTCCTTTCCCCCTCTCATAAACCCTAAACCTCTCCCCCTCGCTAGATGTCGCACCTCTCCTCCCTTTACTGAACGTCACTCCCTCCTTCCATTGCCAGAAGCTTCTCGTTGGAGCCCTCCTCTTCATCGTCTCTTCATCCACGTCCTTCCCACGATCAATCTCCTTCCTTTCCTCCCCCCCTTGCTCCACCTCTGTCATTGCTGATCAAACCACAACTGCTAGCCAAAGCCCCTACGTCCCCCAATCCCTCCTCCCCTCGACCACAGGCCTCCACCATCTCCTCCCCTTCAACCAACAACACCACCATCCCCCTCACCTCCCTTCCTTCTCCCCAATCACCACCACCCACAACCAATGTTTACTCTCTCTCTCTATTTTTTCTCTAAGAAAATATGTGATTAAATGTGGATTAGTTATGTTGTGGTTTGTAAATTGAATCATTTGAATTAGTTATGTTGTGTATTAAATATGACTTAGCTATGATGTAGAAGTAAACAAGTGGATGAATTCCACTATTTCTTCATTTGTTATATACTTGCCTTTTATGTCTTTTATTTTAATACATGCATTTTATTTTGTAGTGTGATGGATCATCTAGAAATAGTATTTTCTAATAACTATATTTAAGTTTTTTTAATGAACTATGTTAGCATATATTGTTATTTTTTATGTTTTTATTATATGAGATATAGGTGTTTAGTCCCTCAGGGACATTTCTATACTTTTAACCCTACAATCTCTCTCTATACAAGAGAGCCCGGGTTTTCTGTATTAAAATAAGTCATTTCAACCAATTTGGTATCAGAGCGATGATCCTAAATCAACACTCCGGTATCCTACCCTCACAAGCCTCCGTACCTTTTCCACCAAAACTCTAATCTCCATTGGAGGCACCCGAAGGAGCCTCCACCGACAGCCACCGGACTCTGTCGGTCGCAAATTGGGCCCTTGCCGCTACTGGCGAGCCCCATCGGCCGTCGCTGCCGATTGTGCTACCTTGGGAGGCCATCGCCTAACCTCCACCAGTGCTGCCAACACCTCCTACCACCGCTTTAAAGTCACCACCTCCGTCTTGAGCTTCCCAGCGTCGCTACAGACCACCTAGGGCTCCGCCACCGGCACCAGCGACCCCTAGGGCTCCACCAAGGGCTACCTCAGGCCTCTCCAGCGCTACCTAGGGTTCCACCAGCGCTGGTGGGTCCTTCTCAGGCGATCTCCCCGCACCCAAGCTAGGCCAAAACTTGTCCAAGGGGCTTTTCCGTGAAAATGTCGATATGATTTTTCGAATTTCAAACCTGATTGATGACCTCTTGGATATAGAAGTCTAATTATGCCTCCAAGATTGTAAGGATGGCTTCAGATGATCAGTCCGAGATAAATTCGGACACTTCTTTGGACTTAGGGTACTAAAAATTTTATTTTTTGGCTCTATCATCAAGTTGGACGAGATCAACTACCCACGGTTGTCTCAGACTTTCCTCATGACCGTCAAAGGTCATGGGAAGAGCCACATCCTTACAGATCCAAAACCTGAGAGCAAGACTGGTGCAAACACCACTTGGGACAGAGACAATGTCATGGTCTCTGCGTGGCTTATGCAGATAGTTATTCCCCATAGAGATGAGATCATGTATTACGACACCACGAAGAAGATGTGGGAGTCTTTGCGTGAGACCTACTCTCATGCCAAGAACTTTGTACGGGTCTTTCAGGTCTTCTACAACCTTTTCTACTTGCATCAGGAAGGACACACTCTGCCACAGTACTGCTCCCTCTTATCTGCCAGGGTGTGCATGTGATTCCTAGAGGGATTTTTAGAGATAGTCGTTTTTCTCTTCCTGGCAAGTCTTGGACCTGAGTATACAGTTGCCAGAGATCATATTCTCACTGCTCCTAAGCTTCCAACCCTAGAGGAAGCTTATAGCAGACTCAACAGAGTTACAATCCGTACCCCGACTACAAACACTGGTACTCAGACGTCCACACTGGCAGCGATCCCTGGACGTGGCAGGGGTACTCCTCCCCCTACACATGGTCATGGATGCAGACGCTCGTCTGGTACACGTACTAAAACACCATGTACCTACTGTGGCAGACTTGATCATCCAGAGGCTACATGCTAGCAAAAGCAAGGGAGGCCACCCATGGCCAATCAGGCAGTTGAGATTACAGAAAGAGTGTCCGCCAGTTCGCACAGGTCTCATCCTCTCAATCTTCAGATACTGCAGCCATTGCTACCTCCTCACAGGCACCTGCAACTGGTATGTCCTCATGCATATCATCTGGTGATTGGTTGATTGATTATGGTGCATTTACGCACCTATGTGGTGACAAGGGTGCATTCTCTCAATTAGCCCCTGTTACACAAACCAAGATTATGCAAGTGGCAGACGGGAGACATAAGCCACTAGTTCGCAAGGGAGACATGTCTCTATCTCCTACCTTGAGACTTACAGATGTCTTTTATATGCCTGATTTTCCCTTTAGTTTACTGTCTGTTAGTAGTATTACTAGGGATTTGAATTGTAGAGGCATTTTTTATGCGTCTTGTGTCTTGCAGGACAAACTCACTAGGAAGATGATTGGTGGAGAGCGTGAGGAAAAGGGGGTGTACTGTCTGAGCCAAGCCATTGTTGCTGCTTCTGCCACCCAGGGCCTTGCTTCCACTAGATCTCCCCTTCAGTAGCATCATCACATTGGTCACCTGCCTATTGACAGCCTTAGACAGATTTTGCCGCACATATCCTCCACTACTGCTCTCACCTGTGACACTTGTCAGCTATGCAAGCATCATAGGACCAATTTTCCCAGTTCTATTATTTCTTCTGTTGTTGTTTTTGACTTGATTCATATTGATGTGTGGGGTCTCAGTCGTACTCATGATCAACATGGGAATAGATATTACCTTCTGTTAGTGGATAATTTTTCTCGCATTTCCTAGATGTTTTTTCTGCAGAATAAGTCTGATGTGGGACAAATTATTGAAAACTTTGTCAAGGAAATAAAAACTCAGCATTCTTGTTTTTTGAAGTGTTTTCAGTCTAATAATGCATTGGAGTTTTGTACTACTCATTTGCGTGCTTTCTTTTCTAATCATGGCATTATTCATAAGACCACATGCCCACACACCTGTTGGCAAAATGGTGTTACTGAGAGGAAACATCGTCATGTTCTCAATGTTACTCATACTCTATTGATTCACCATTCGGTTCCCTCCCTTTACTGGGGTGACGATGTTTTGACTGCATATTTTTTATCAATAGGAAGCCTAATGCTACATTACATGATTGGATTCCTTTGCAGGTTATATATTCTAATCGACCCATGTTTCATCTCACCCATCGGACTTTTGGTTGTGTTGCCTTTATCCATTTATTGGGATCGGATCAGGATAAACTAGTACCGAGAGCAGTTAAGTGTGTTTTTCTTAGGTATACCCGAACACAAAAAGGGAATCGGTGTTTTGATCTGCTTACTTCTCAACACTATTTCTACGGATGTTACATTTCATGAGGTGATACCTTTCTTTTCTACGACTGTAGCTGAGATGCCTTCTGAAGGTGATATGACGTCTATGCCGTATACCCCCATTTACTTTGGGAATTTTCCTAAGATCCCTGTCCCTACTACACCACCACCACCACCTCATGCTATGCATCCCTTCCCTCGTTTGACTGAGTCACTCCAGACATGTTCGCCCTCATACTACCTATCAGGGACCCCCACCCTCGCCTTCACCATTAGCTTCTCAAGTGAGTCCTTTAGACACTGACATATGTTTGCCATGTGATGGTCACAGGGATAGGACAGATGATGTAGCAGGTGATGATGTTGATCTTCCGATAGCTATTCGAAAGCGACCACGGACTTGAACCACTTATCCCACGGCTGAGGCACTTGCTATTGATAGCCTAGCTCCTGGATTTGCTGGATTCACTAAGGCGTTAGCCACTACACAGATTGCAGCTACTTATCGTGAGGCCATGTTTGATCCAAAATGACGGACAGCCATAGAGGATGAGATGGTCGCTCTTAGAGGCCATGGGACCTGGGAGCTCACTCCACTTCCTGATGGTGCTACACTTGTTGGCTATCGGTGGGTATTTACTGTGGAGTTCAACCTAGATGGTAGTGTTGCTAGGTACAAAGCACGCCTCATGACAAAGGGGTTCACCCAAACTTATGGGATAGACTTCTTTGACATCTTCTCACCAGTTGCCAGACTTCCTACAGTACGAGTGTTGGTTGTAGTGGCAGTTCAGTTAGATTGGCCTATACATCAGCTAGATGTGAAGAATGCATTCATCTATAGTGATCTCCAAGAGGAAGTCTTTAAGACTCAGGGAGAGTGTGTATGCCGACTACGGAAGGCCATCTATGGCCTTAAGCAAAGTCCCAGAGCCTGATTCCAGAGGTTGTCACAGGTTGTAGTGGCAACTGGATTCAGGAGATCGATAGTTGATTTTTCTCTCTTTGTCAGGAGGACTGGACAAGGAACTACGGTACTTCTTATTTATGTTAATGACTTAATTGTCACAGGGGATAATGAGCAAAGTGTTGCTGAGATTAAGCACGTCCTAGTAGAACAATTTGTCATGAAGGACTTCGGGACCCTACAGTACTTTCTGCGTATTGACATTGCTCGTAGCAAAAATGCGTGGTCTTGTCTCAAAGGAGGTATGCTTTGCACATCTTGCAGGAGGTTGGTATGCTTGGGGAAAAAGAGGCCAATATTCCTATGGATCCCAAGATGCCACTCTATGATGAGGATGCACAAGTGGTGGACAGCAGGCAGTACAGGCAGCTTGTAAGCAAGCTGCTATACTTCACTATCACAAGGCCAAATATCTCATTTACAGTGGAGAGACTAAGTCAGTTCATAGCCAAGCCAACACGTCAACATTGGAATGCAACATTGATAGTGCTCAAATACATCAAGAAGACTCCTGTGAAGGGTCTCTTCTTCTCCAAGGGGTCTTCTATAACTTTGGTTAGCTACTCTACTGCGGATTACGTCGAATGTCATGTAGATCGCAAATCCACTATTGGATTCTGCACTTTCTTAGCAGGGAATTTGATCACATGGAGAAGCAAGAAACAAGGCACAGTTGCGAGGTCCAATGTCGAGTCTAAATACAGACCTATGGCTCAGACGACTGCAGAGATGATGTGGATCAGATCCTTATTGACTTGCAAACATAGTTTTCTAGTCCCATGGAGATGCAACGAGATAATAGAGCAGCCACCTTCATTGCCAACAACCCAGCATTTCACGAAATGACGAAGCATATTAAGGTTGATTGTCACTATACCAGGGACATTATTCAGAAAAAGTTGCTATATACCACTCCAGTCACATCTAAGAAGCAGATTGCAGATATTTTCACCAAGCCCTTATCCAGATCTTTATTTGATTCATGTGCATCTAAATTAAGTATGATAGATATTCATACTCCAACTTGAAGAGGAGTGTTAGCATGTATTATTATTTTTTATATTTTTATTGTACGAGCTATAGGTGTTTAGTCCCTCAAAAACATTTCTGTACTTTTAACCCTCCAGTCTCTCTATATAAGAGAGCCTAGGATTTTCTATATTGAATAAGTCATTTCAACCAATTAACTAAACCCCAGTCTAACCCAGCTCGAGCAGGCTGGACCTATACAAAGCAAACCGAAGCTTGACTAGTCATATTCAAATGATGACATCATCATCGGTTAAATCATTTCGAACCACCAATTGAACTACTAAAAACCAAAACCAGAGCTTGCCTTGCAAATCCATCTTTACAGCGAGAGGCATATGCACATTCAACGACAAGGGTTCGTATGTTGATTCTAAGGTGACCAAATGTGTTAGGGTATCTCTAACGGTTGTTCAATGATCAGGGTTTTGATTTTGAATTGAGAATGGCATCTTTTGATTCTATTGAAGTGATCGGGTCCTTGCAAACATCAGATCTTACTACCAAAATCAGGGTATACAAGAAACCCTCTTTTGATTATACGATCAAGTTGGATGGTACCATCTGTGCCCATTGGTCACAAACCATTATGATGAAAATTGAAAGTCATGGTAAGAAACCCATCCTGCCTAAGACAAAATCAATGGATAAGTAGGCAAGTATGCCAGCCTGAAGGATAATACTACAACTGAAACTTAGATCAAAAATATCATCCCAAGGAATCAACAACTGCACCATGATACAACCAACATAATATGGAAGAGTATCAAGGATACCTATTCTCACAAAAAAACTTTGGAAGAGTGGGGATGCATTTCTTCTAGGCATTGGGTTGATCTTGAATTGGTATATACTTGATAAATACAAATCTTGTTCTCCCTTCCCATTTTATTCCATCAATTCTACTAACAAAAATAAATGCAAATCCTATTTTGAACATTCATTATTCCAGACAAAAAAGGAAGTTTATTATATACTGCCTCTAATTTTTTTGGATTTTGTCATTATCTCATTTCCAAACAGCAGATTCCATCTAGAATCCCTTTTCGTAAACAATCCGATCATAGTATCCAAATAGGAAGAAATAGAATCCATTTGGATATTCACTGCATATGTCTGAAATGAGATTGCCCATTTCAAGCAAGAGGACAAATCATCACCCTTTTTTCTGAAATAGGAATCTATCACCCATTATTATTTAGCTCATGAGGCTACCTTCAAGAACTTGAATGCACATCGGCTAATCTACACTTGTGAGACACGGAAGCTTATGCAAGGAGGCTACATTATTGCACTTCCTTATTGGCCTAAGCCTAATAATGTCGCGGATGGATCTCCAATGCACATGATGTCTGATGTGAATACCATCATAAGTCCTAACTAGTCTATTCTGATCGTTCAAAGTGAATAAAAGTTCCTACATAACCATCAAAATGTCCTAAGTGCTTAATATTCTATTTTAAGAAGAAAAGATAAAAACAAGATTATTTCTGCAATTTTATCGTCTTATCACAACTACAAAATAACCATTGGATTTTCTAAGGGAAAATTAAATGTCAAATTATCATAAATATCTAATAAGTGGGTTCCTGCAGAATAAAATGGGTTTTCATGCATTAAGAGAATTAAATGACATCTGAAACCCTAAAAATAGACCTGCTTAATTAACCGAGGTTCTGATCATGATAAAATTCACCTAAACCTTCTAAAAATCATAGAAAATATTCTCTAAGGTTTGGCAATTTTGAATTGACCATCTGAACCCATGTTAACCTAAAACAGAGTCTCAGACAGATAGTTGCCCTAATTTGGGTTTCTATGCAATTTACCCAGTCAAACTTGGTCAAAACCTAAATCCGACTTCACCATCAGATTTCTTGTATCCAAATTAGGCTTATACCAAAATTTGGACCCAATCAGAGATCATCTTAACTTAGTTTGCATTTCAGTCTTGTCTAACTATTTTTCTTACACAGATGCCCTAGATTTGTACCAAAATTTGTGTCCAATCAGAGATCTTAACCTAGTTTGCATTTCAGTCTTGTCTAACTCTTTTTCTTACACAGATGCCCCTAACTTTTGAATTAATTGCAATCCAATCCCTAACTTTATCATCGTTCTTTGCAAAAAGGTCCCCGTGTCATTTTTGGAAGGTCAGACCTTTACCGTCGAGTTTTAAGCGAGGATTTCTCGCTCGATTCTCAATCAAACACTCCCAAAATTGAAATGGAAATTCCTTGAGGAATTTCCTTCCAAATGAGACCATCCACGAATCCTAACTTGTTCCTAAATCCTCATGCGAACCTTTCAAAGGTTCGCATGTCCTACTTGCGCGAAAATGTGGAGTTGCAAGCTTGATTTCCAAGCTTGAAACCCCTCCCCATGGCCTATATATGGACCTATATTGCACGCCCCTTCTCCTTAATGAGTTTTCGTCAGAGAAAACCTTCTCTCTCCCTTCTCTTGCCACCTTCGAACTTAGCTCCAACGACTCCCCTCCGCTCTCCTCTTCCGACCGTCCAACCATCAAATTGGACGAATGACCAGCATCCCCTCTTCCTCACGGTCATTACTAGCCAAAGTGTGACCAACTTCCCTGTCTCCATACTCGTCGTACCTCATCATCCTTTTCTCCTTCTCCGGCTCCAGTCAAGCCACGACCGGTGCTCACCGTCCCTCTACCTCTCCTCAAATCCCATCTACTTCTTCCTCTCCTCCTCTACATAATTTCCCCCTCCGCTCGCACATTGATTCAACCACCACACCGCCTATTCTCCATCATCTTCCTCTTCTCCGGCAGCAACTCCGGCGAGATCTCCTCAATGCCATACCGCACCAAACGCCACGCCACTGGTCTCATAAGCTCCACCACCTCGTAGAGAGCAAAAGCCCTATGTTTATTCCACCGAATAGCCACACTACCATCTCCCCAAACACCACCACCTTCGCAGCTCCGTCCCGACCTCGCCCTACACACACACACCTCCCCACACCATAAAAACACCACTGCCATGTTCGTCGTGCTCTAGCAAACCTTTTGAGCTGGTTTGACGAGGTCGAAAGACCGTGTTCTCTATTTCAAGTGCTTCACCGAACCGCCGCCACTGCCTTCTCCGATGTGTTCCTCACCTCCAACCCTCAAAGCAACCAACTGCACTCCAGATTGAAGCGGACTCAACCCAGGAAACTTCCTAGGCAGTCAATTGGGGACGTTGACAGCTTCCCCCACACCAATTTGACAACGAAGCACCTACAGCTTGTATGCAACGAAGCCCTGTGGGATAGTCCCACATCGTGGGTTGCTGAAGCCTGCACAGGAGATAAGTTGATTTTGTGATCTCTGCTGGTTGCCTCCAAGAGCACCGGGGTGAGGTCCCGCTCGCATGCTCCATCGCACGTGCCCTCGCCCGCGCTCACGCCACACAAGTCTGGGCGTGGGTCCGGTTACCCGGATCCATTCAGGTTTCTGATAGAGGAGAAGAGAGAGGGGGCATTTTGCCCTCTCTACACTTAGTCATTGGGAGGCCTTTCGTGTCTCTGGTGGTGTTGTGATGTGCCTTGCCTCTCTTAAGGTTTGAAGGAAAGAGAAGGAGGCTTCATGCCTTTGTCTCCTTGGGTGCTGTGTTTGCTAAGGCAACTTAAGGAGTTTGAAGGCCTTGTGCATTCATCTAATATCTGCTAATACCTTGGTTCTGTTGGGTTATTTCATCTGGTTGACATGGAATATTGGTTGATAATCTATGTAGATAAATTTGATATATTTGAAGCTTAACATTAAAAGGATTAATTGATGATTCAAATCACCATTTTAACCTATTATTTTTACACATTGGTACTTGAAGTATTGATATATCATTCTTGAATAAGTTTTGGTTGCAATTGCTTATATATTTTACTTAGAATTGTGATCTTGAGATTGATTTGCTACTTGCTCCCTGCGTTCGACCTCGGATTTTCATTCGAGTATAAATTATATTTATTTTCATGCTTTATCGACTATACTGCGACGTATCATTTTTAAACCCCGATTCAGAGCACTAAACAATGTAAAACCTAATGGTATTGGAGGATGCATATAACCATATAAGCAAACTTTTGTTCATTCTTATGGCAGATGTAAGTAATTTCCAAACATCTAGCTTTTTCCCCAGAGAGGGGGATGAAGAGCAAGAGCGAGAGAGAGCGTGCACCGAGGCGAAGGGCCGTTAGTGAGTGCGGGCAAGCTCCGGAGTAGGAAGGGGAGGGAGGAGGCAGGAGTGGAGCGAAGGGCGGAAAGGGTACCCTCGAAGCGAGGAGGATGGCGGAGGCACGACCGGAGATCGGTGCTGGTCGGTGGTAGCAGGTCGGAACAGGGCAAAGCAAGATCAAGCCACTCAAAGGACAGCCGTGCAAGGTCCAGGAGGTGCAACTGGGCGGGGGAGGTGCTACAAATGCCTCGGTAGCAACCATTGGATCCAGGAGTGTAGGGAGCCCTGGCGGTGCTGAAGGTGTGAAGGACTTGGCCATAGAAGTGGCAGCTATCGGAGGGGATCCGAGAGGGGAAGGGAGAAGGGTCCACCACTGCCGCTGAAAGGGCTGCCGGAGGCGGAGTTGGAGACCCCTTGGTCGGAAGGAGTTAGGGCTCTGAGGAAGGTGGTGGAGAGTATTGTGGGAGTAGTATTGGATGAGGGGGTCTCGAAGGCAATGGTGGAAACTTCTTTGGGCGAGGAGGCGAGGAGGGGAGGGGCCAAGGTTCTGCAAGTGGCGGAGAAGGTGTTTGTGGCAAGAGGGCTCTCAGCAGAGAGGCGAAGGGAGCTGTTGTTCATAGAGTGCTCTACCGGGGGAAGGAGATGGTGGTGGAGGCACCCGTCACCACATGATGGGGCCC
Source organism: Thalassia testudinum (assembly GCA_037157565.1). Classification (NCBI taxonomy): domain Eukaryota; kingdom Viridiplantae; phylum Streptophyta; class Magnoliopsida; order Alismatales; family Hydrocharitaceae; genus Thalassia; species Thalassia testudinum. The sequence continues at coordinate 2,898,865 of JAZHRO010000038.1, forward strand.
TACAGGAACACCTGCTGGAGAGGACAGTGGTGGAAATCGCCATTGCCGGTGTTCCATGGTGGCTGCACTCGGTCAAGATGGTGGAGGCAATCGTGGCACCGTTCACTCAGGTCAGGAGGTGCGAGGCGCTAGGGCTGGCAAAGGGACCGATCATGGTGCTAGTCGAACTGAAGGCCAGAGCGAGGCCGACCAGCAGGGTCCTACTGCCGCTTGGAGGTTAGTCGTAGGTGGTGGAGTGCTCGAGTCGAAGGGGATTGCAGCCTAAGCTGCGAGCTCAGCGATGAGGAAGGCGAAGCGGCACGCTGTTGCTGCAAGGCAAAGGGCCGCTGACGTGGACTCGGGGCCCGAGGGCTTCGCGGGGACCACGTGGGGGAATACCGAGAGGGGCGCGGACCTCGACCCTGACGCGATCTCGGTCCCCGAGAGATCCGCAAAGATCTCACGGAGGACAGCCGAAGATCGCGAGGCTGCTGGCGCCTCAAAAGCGGAGAGATTGGAGGGTGACTCTGCGGGGTGGCATTGCAAAGGTGGTGACACCGGCTTTTAAACCCTAGCACATGCGTGTCACTTGCTGGGGGTGCGAGGCATCGATGGTGGGGCAAACCCGGATCCAGATCCACGCTCCGAGTCCGAAACTTTGATTCGCCTATTGGAGCAGCAAGAGCTCCATGTCGGGGGCGATGGTCCCTCAAGTGGTTTTGCGCAGCCCCTGGGGTCGCTGGAGGAGGTGCCATGCTCGGTGCAGGAGGAGGGAGAAAGCTGGGAGGTGGTGCTGCACATGCCGGGGAGGGAGGTGTGGCCCTGCAGAGGGAGGCCAAAGCGGTGGTGACGAGGGGAGTAGACCCCCATTTGACAACGACAGGCAAGGTGATCCTCCAGCGTGGAGTCTTCGAAACAACAGGAGGCGTTTCCGAGGTAGCAACAGACGACTGGGAGCCCCTCGACAAGGGGTGACCCTATGGAGGTTCCTTTGGCGGGATGGGCACCGCTCTTGGTGCACCAGGGGCGTGGTAGTGCTCTCCACTACCAAAGGAAGTGGTCATTCAGTGGCAAGCGAAGACCACGGATGGTAGTAGACGGTCGTGGGGGACCCCACAGAGCCTAAGGCCGAGGGAGGTGCTGAACGGGGACAATGAGGTACATAGGATGGCGGAGGTAGATGGCTTCAAGCAGGCCATGAAGGAGATCACCACATCGCCTAGATGAATGGGGTGCTCACTTAGAATGTGCGGGGCCTCAATGACCCAACGAGGAGGGCCATCTTGGGGAGGTACATCAGACAGTGGAGGACGAATATTGTTCTGTTACAGGAGACCAAGTTGGCTGATTGTGATGGTCGAGTTTAGAGAGAGGTGGGAGGCTCCTGGATGGAGGGATTTCAATTCCTTGCCAAGAATGGTCGATCAGGAGGACAAATCCTTGGGTGGAGGGAGGATGTCTTCTCTTTGGAGGACATCAGATGTGGTGAGCACACTATTTCGGCGAGCTTGATCAGGAAGGTAAGAGGCGCCAGGTTGAAGGTTATAGGGGTGTACGATCCCACAGACGTCCAGGCGAGGAGGGCCATGTGGGAAGAGCTAACGGCGATGGCGGCAGAGTCCATTAGGAGCCCCTAGTTGCTGGGAGGGGACTTCAATGTGACTCTGAAGGTGAAGGATAGACCAGGTGGGCGGGGGAGGCAGGATCCAGGGTTAGATCTTTTTGTGGACTTTGTTGAGACCCATGGGCTTGTGGACTGGTCTCCTGTGTCCTGTGCTTATACATGGAGGAATAACAGTAGCTAGAGGTCCCGGATTGACAGGTTTCTATCCAATGTGGAGCTGGTTGAGACATTCCCTGTGGCGGATGTCCGTGCACTAGAGAAGCCTTTCTCGAACCACACCCCTCTGTTGTGGCGACCGAATGAGGGGGTGTAATTCGGTATAAATTTTAAATTTGACAGATCATGGCTAATAGCGGAGGGGTTCAAGGCTTCAGTGGAGGAGAAATGGAATTCGATGGAGGTGGAAGGTTCGGCAACTTTCTATCTGGCAAAGAAGCTCTCCTTGCTGCGCGACTATCTAAAGCTGGCTAGACGGGAAATCAGGGTATCTAACGGGGGTAGGAAGGAGGAGGCTTTAGCAATGATTAGCAGAATTGACAGACAAGAAGACCAGGCTCCCATTTCCCCCGAGGACATGGAGATCAGGGTGAGGATGGCGAAGGTGATCCAGGAGGAGGACAAACAGACAGAGATGGAATGGAAGGTGAAATCCAGGCAGAGATGGTTGAAAGAAGGGGTCTCCAACACCAGGTTTTTCCACCAGATAGCCTCTACCAGGAGAAGGAGAAATTGGATAGACAAGCTGGTGGTTTGCGGGGATGCTTTCTCAGGCAGGGAGGAGGTGGGACAGGCAGCGGCAAATTATTTCAGAGAGTTCACCGGGAGACGATGGAGGGGAGGCTGGAGGTGGAAGGAGGAGGATACGCAGTGTATTTCGAAGGCTCAAGAGGAAGGTCTTACGACTGGCTTTTCAGAGGAGGAGGTGAGGCCGGCGGTGTAGGGCCTCAATGCGGAGGGATGCCATAGCTTGTACGGCTTCCCTATTTCTTTCTTCCAAGAGTTTTGGCATCTCGTGGGTGCAGATGTGATGCGAGTGGTAGACGAGTTCGCTTCTGGCAACAAAGGTTTTGACAAGTTGAACAGATATTACTTGTTTCTACTGCCTAAGAAGGAAGGGGCTGAGGCCATTCAGGACTTCAGACTGATTGCCATGTCTAATGCAGTTTACCTTATTGTAGCAAAAGTCCTAGCTAATAGGCTGAGGGACATCCTGAGGGACTTGGTATCCCCTGTTCAGATAGCTTTTGTGCCTGGAAGAGGAATTTTGGATGGCTTCGTGATTGCGATGGAAGCCTTGGCAGCATGGAGAAGGGAGAAGAAGCATGCATTTTTATAGAAGGTGGACTTCAGCAAGGCGTATGACTCAGTGCAGTGGAACTTCCTATGGACATCTCTACAGAGGAGGGGCTTCCCGACGATCTGGATTGACTGGATGAAGAGATGTGTGACGATAGCATCCTTTTCAGTCCTTATCAATGGGAACCCGGCGGGAGGCTGGATCCAGCCTAGAAGAGGGGTACGGCAGGGGTGCCCCCTTGCACCCATGCTTTTTGTTCTTGCGGCAGATGCACTTGCACGGGCGGCACACAGAGCTTGCAGCAGGGGGCTGTTTAGAGGCTTTGTTGTTGGAGGGGGCAAAGAGGTGGTGGTCTTGCAGTACACGGATGACATGCTCCTCCTGATCGAAGAATCCATGTTGTAAGCAAGGAGGTTGAGGATCCTACTAAAGCTTTTTGGTGAGGCATCAGGACTACGAATCAACTTGTCTGCCACGGAAGTAGAGAGGGTGGGTGCTACTTTGGAGACCGATAAGGGCTCCTTGCCTTTGGTATACCTAGGCCTACCCTTGTCGGATCGTCGTCTCAGGGTGTAGGACTAGCTCCCGTTGCTGGAAAGGATGGAGGGGCGGCTGGCAGGGTGGTCCTCCAGACTGCTGTCTAGGGGAGGGCAGCTGACCTTGGTGAAGGCAATTTTGGCATCCATGCCGTCTTACTTCTTGTCGATCTTCCGATTGCCATGTCAGATTGAGAGGAAGGTCTCGAGACTAATGAGAGATTTCTTCTGGTCTACTGCAGGGGCGGCAGGCGGGGGGCAAGGTTGGTTGCTTGGAAGGAGGTTTGCAGGCCTACACAAGGGGGGTCTTGAGGTCAGGGACGTGGACAGAGTGAACATCAGTCTTCTCACGAAATGGATTGCGATGTTGGTGGGGCACGAGCAGGGACTCCTTGGAGATGTTATGCGGCGGTGCTACGGTGACTTCCTGACATGGGGACCTCTCTGTTCCCCCCCCCCCCCCCTGGAGCGTCCTTCCTTAGGGGCCTAGCGACGGTGGTTGTGAGAGTGCACAGCTTCTTTGACACGATGCTTGGTGCAGGAGACTCCTTCCATTTCTGGTAGGATGACTACCAGGGGGCGGCTCTACTGTAGGGGAAAGGTTCCCTCGGCCACTGAGTAGTGTGGTGGATGCATCGGCGAAGGTTCGAGATTGTTGGGACGGATCCTGGTGCCCCATTTTCGGGGGGGGGGGGGGGGGGGGGGGCCTCTCTGAGTAGAGTTGTGAGGACTTCCAGCGGCTGTTGCAGGAGTTGGTAGGCTGGGCTCCGGGCGAAGGCCCTGACGATTTTCACTAGGAGGAGAGAGATTTCTCAACGGCAAAGGTGTATCGCAAGTTGAGGCCTGGTGGGGCCCCCTCGGACGTTGACTTCATGCGGGACTGTAGACTAATTTGGACGGCGAAATGCCCCCTGAAGGTGAAGATTTTTGCCTGGTTGGTGAGAAGAGGATGAATCATGACGAAGCAGTAGAGAGCTAGATGGGTCCAGACAAACGACTTAGCGTGCCCCCCTTTCGCTCCACTAGGATGGAGATGGGGATTGGCTGGATCTCCCACTAGGATGCCGCTAGCTTTTGGTTCTCCTTTCGCAGGGGAAGTTGGGGCGACGGAGTGTACACCTTTCGCTCCAAGCATGATCGAGCAAAGGCCCTAGCGATTCTGTGGGGGGTATGGCTGGGGAGAAACGGGGTGGTGTTTAGGAGGGAGAGGCCTTATGTTGAAAACTTTGTCTCATCTATCTCCTCCCTGGTTGGTTTTTGGAGGACCAATTTGTAAACTTCTGATGCAATATTGTTTTGATGTGGAATGAATTTGGGTGATTATCTACAAGATAATCGCCCTTTGCCTTTTCAAAAAAAAAATTCCAAACATCTACAAATGAGACGTCCTCCACAAGAGGCCATAAAATGGGGTCAAGGTTGTCCTCCATGTAGATACTATAACAAGTTCATGTATAAAATTTGTCATCGCTAAGCATGGAAAACCCCTAACTACCAACAAGGCAGTAACCACCATAGATCAAGCTATGGCGAGCTCCACCTAACTTCTAAAGGCTGCTCAGCTATCTTCTATTGGTATTTCAACATAATACCAATCTCCACTAATAAAATGATGGTTGCCAGCCCTCACATATACAATTGCCCTTTTTATAGATATAGATGTAATTGTGATCCAGATTACAAGTCGTTGATGGTCAGCTGCATCTTGTACAACCAAAAAATGAGATTCATGCCGAATCCAAGTTTGTTGCTCCAAACAATTACAAAACTCACGCCTATTTTGTCAGGTGCTTCTGTAGCATATATTGTCAATCCTGTGGCAGATCCCCTACTTCGACTCAATTCTTATACAATAAATGCTGGTTCTTTGATAAAGTTTCGAATGACTTGTCATCAGCATGGTGATGAATGTCGCATTTTACACTTCAACAAATTCCAGCAAGCCAGACAGAATAGGTTGCAAATGGGAGAAATCCTGCATCTATTAGTCATGAAAGAGGTTAACGTGACCCCTATTATTCGACTAACAAATGTGTTACCTTTTCTTGAATGTTCTTTGAACTTGCTTTTTGTTGGCAAATCTACAAAGGATTTAAGTCATTAGGCAATCTTTGACCTTGCCTCCTCTACTTGAGATACTAACAAGAAGGAGAACTAGTGAAAGTTGCAAGGAAAAGGGGTGTCAGCTCTCTTTAGCCACATTATGTTACCCATGGGCCATGACACCATCCCTGCTACCACTTCCTCGAATGTTTAAGGGTACCTACCATTGGATCATCTTTCTATTAAAACTTCAGCATGTCTTCCTGCAATTTTCACTAGCAACTAAGACTGATTGTGAAATGAGTTAACTTGGAATGCAACACCAGAATTCCTATCTGCCTAATCAAAATCCTAGTTGAAAGTTTCCTTTGAGTTATTATACATAAATATATAAGGTCCTCATGGAATTCTTCATCGACGGGAAACCATTATTTTTGTTTTTGACAGGGTAAATGCAGGCATGGGATTTGATCCCATGACATCTTGGATGCTAGTGGGGTGCTATACCACTAAGCCATCTCCTTAGTAGCAACAGAAACCATTATTATTTTCTTATAATTGATAATATTTCCCAGTTATCTTAGTTTTTTTTTTCCAAAGTCCAAATCTGATATTAGTAATAATATTAACGACTTTCTGCTAAAAACGACGACTTGGTTTGATGATAGAGTGAACAATAATCCAATCAAATAATGTCTTAGACTTTTATCCTCAATTTCTACCTTTTACATATCTTGGGAAATTCCACAATAGACTAGCTATCTACATACTCCCCATTAAAATGTTACTTTTGAGTTCAAAACAAGCAAGTACTAGACATTGCTAGATTAGTTGACAATAGCAGTCCTTTATATTATCTTATTAATCAGTTGTTATCCTCAATTCTTCATAACAAATCTTCATTTAGAATCTATCCCAATCATCGAGTTGTTTCCGTTCATCCATAACTGATTAGATGTGTTATTTTTGTCCAATTCATCAGTCTAGGCAAGGATAAATTGGCTTCACAATCTAGGGCATAAGTGCATCAATTTATGATCTCATCCAACATCACCATTGTGACAACACTAGCATCAAATTCTTTAAGGCTATACCTATTTTCCCATGATCAACCCGAGTGTGAGCACGGTGTTCTCGGATGTCAAACCTATGCATGTTCACCATGTTTCCTTATAGGATAAACCTTTGATCCTCAAGATGCAGTAGTCAACCTATTTAATCACCAACACTCCCATCCTACAAAGCATCCCCAATCGTCATATCAAAAAGGTAATCATAGTGTCATCAGATAGCAACAGTGTTTCCGTAAGGAGATGGGTCTCATGCTGCATGAGACTAATTTCCTGGTGCATAAAATATGTAATTGACCAACCCATTTATTTAAGGAAGGGTGTGTCTAACTCATTGCCAAGCATGTGTTTGTCACATGCATTGGACCTTAATTCAGGCAGTTTTCCATGGGTTCTTTTGTGGTATACATCTCTTCTTCTCACTAAGAAGTTTTCTTAGATTCAAGGTATTGTTATCCCTTGGAGAAAACACAAGCCCTTACTTCGTGAGCCACAAAGAAAGCGCATGCAAGCTAATCAACTGATCTTTTGATGCCGTTGTGATGGTTTCCAAGTGGGTGTTTGCCATGAGGTACGATCCTAATGGGGATAGTGAAGAGATACGAAGCTTAACTTGTGGAAAAGAGGTAAACTCAAACTAACCATTTGAATTCGTATCTTTGTAGCAATGAAGTGTAATTGGCCTCACCACCAACTTGATGCAAAGAAGGTTTTATTCTACAAAGATCTAGAGAAGGTACTTTACATAGAGCAGACTCCAAGTTTTGAGTTTCAAAGGAAGTCTTCCATGGATTGTAGAAAGTGAAAAGGCCGAAAGCATGATTCCCAAAGCTATCCAAGGTTGTCAAGATACCAGATTCCATAGATCTTATAATTATTGCTCCTTGCTTGTATAGACTCTAAAGGATTGTCGAGGAAAAACTATGATTTTTATAATGCTTGTACATATAGATGACATCGTAGTTACCAGTAATACTACTCAAGGGATCTATGATGCAAAGTGCTTGGCCACAGGTTTTGTGATCAAGAACTTGGGTGCTTTTCAATACTTCCTAGGGTCGTGGTTAGCCACAATAAATGAGGTGTTGCACTAACTCAAGCAAAATATGTAATAAACTGGCTTCAGAAAACTGGCATGCTAGGTGTCAAAGCGATGTCCATTCCAATAAATCCCAAGGTACACTTGTAAGATGAGAGTGCGGGACCTATTTATGCTTGTCAAATTGGAAGGCTAGTAGGGAAACTAATGAACTTGGCTATTACATGTCTAGATATTTCCTATAAAATTTAGAAGGTTAGCCAGTTATACCAGGATAGCTAATAATCCTCAAGTACTCAAAATCCTCTCTTCTAGAAAGAAATTTTGGTCACAAAAGACGAATCATTTGATTTGCGTCTGATGAAGATGCAGACGATGAAGGATGGCCTAAAGATAGGAAATCAACCACCAAATTTTGCACTTAGCTGCTAGAAATCTTGTGACCTAGAGAAATGAGAAGTAAACACCAATCTCGAAGTCTAGTACTGAACTAGACAATTGCCCAGACAATCAAAGACATGAACTAGAAATGGTATTTTTTCTGCGACCTGCACATTCCTGCTTTTTCATCCATGGAGATAAGGTGTGACAATATGGTTGCTTCATTAATTGCCAATAATTCGATGTTTAATGAGAGAACCAGGTATGTAGAGGTGGAGTAACATTATAACAATGGAGCTTTTATTCATAAGGACTTCATCCACAAGACTCATGTTTCACTTGAAAACTAATGCCAAAATCATTCATCCTGACGCCCCCTAGGATGTGAACCAACATATGTTGTTCCAAGATGACATGATTGACATCTATGCTAGCCTTGATATTGTATTCATCGGGACGCCCCCTAAACCCTTTTTTCTTTACTACCTATTTATCATGTTTCCTGATTCTATAGGGGTCTACCTCTACTTCTTCCTAATCTCAACATTAGGTGTATAGGTTTCATGGGAATATCATTCAAACGCTTCTTCTAGGTTCTAACAGATACTATGTCAAATCCAAGAGCAATTCAGCCTGCATGGTTGATCAGTCGACACGGATGTTGGAACATTAGTGCCTCTTACTTGGAAAAGGAGGGATAACCAGTGCCCAACTGCAGCAGACGCATCTTGAGATTGAAGAAACGCCAGCAAACACTCCTTGGAATCCATATCGTTCTCGGGTTGCAAAGGTAACCTCTCATTATCCGTCAGTAAATGCGAAACAGGAACCTGTCTGCACTTGCAAGACTCGACACTACAGGGTTCCAGATTGAGGAGGAGCGCCCCTAGGCATAGGACGATCCCTTCGCGGAACTCCTCCGAAGCCTCAGACGGAAGGAGCATCGCCCCCTTCGCCAACTTCTTCAGAATCGTAACCATCTGCACGCAAGCGATCGTTTCAGAGACCCACTAAGCAAATTTCTCCAACAGAACAACGTCAGGCAGCAAGAACACGGACTAAAAAACACAACCTGATCCACCGAACCGAGGCGGCACTTCCTCAGGAGCTCCTCCAGGCAAGCCAGAGTACCCTCCGCCACGTCGTCGCGCACCCGCGGGTCCCTCGCCGGGCCGTCGGACGCGCCTTCTCTGCCTGATCGGCACTCGACCGCCGCGTCGAGGAGGAGGAGGAGGGGGAGGAGGACGTAGCTGGGAAGTCCAGATCGAAATCGGATGAGGTCGGGATGGGGATTTGGATACGATGAAGGGGTGGAGAGGGGAGGGGTCTTACTCGAGGATGCGCTGGAGGAGGGGTGGGGGGGCGCGGCGGAGGAGGCGGGCCATGTCGGGGAGGAAGGGGGCGGTCCTCCCGGGGTTCTGGAGGAGGTTCAGAAGCCGCACGCAGTGGGGCCTCAGCGCAGAGAAGACAGCCTCGAGGCTCGCCAGCGGGAGCTCGGCGTCGCCGCCGTCCATCTTTGCCAGCGTGGGAGGGAGAGTGAGAGAAAGGTGGGACTCTGCCCGGGAGAATATTTGACCCGCGTTGGGACTCCGAGGGGTTAAATAGGGTTTTTGGGGATAGTGCCGATGCGACGCTTAGGCATATGGTATGGACGTCGGTAGGTTATACGGGATAATTTTTTTCATGGATGAGTTTATCTTGTATTTTTATTTGAAAGTTATAAGAATTATCTTGATAAGTTGATTAATAACTGGTTGGAATGTGAAGGGATAATTTGCTGGTTCATCCTTTCTGTGAAAATTTATTATTTGAGAATTTATCGATGAAATAAAGTTTAGAATGATATTTTTATTATTATAATTATTGGTTTAAAAGTTAATTGATTGTAAATATTAGTTAATTGTGATAAGATAGTTATAATTTGTTATTTTCAATAGATATTTTATTTCTGTAAGAAGTTTTGATTGTTTTAATTGTAATTAAAATGAGTTTTCATTGTATATAACTAAATAAGTAATATTTTATTAGCTATAATTTTAGTTAGTAGTGGATATCTTTATTATTTTTATTTAAGTAAAGAAATCTTAATTTTTAGTAAGTCATCCTTTTGAATTTAAAAAATATAATTTTAATTTGAATTTTTGTTAATAACATGCGAAGATGTTCTTAGAAGGGATGTACATCTTTTAGTTCTATTTCTACTTTTTTTTATTTATACTGATAACTACTAATATATAACTTTTAGATCTTTTTAATTAAGGTGATAAAAGTAAAAATAAAATAGCAAATAACCTTAAAATTATTAGAATGAGAGATTTAGATTATAAGAAAAAGATTAACCTCATATATATATATATATATTTTTTCCTTCTTTGATTTTTGAGGTAAGTTGTAAGATGGTTAAAAAGTTGAATTCATTAGAAGATAACTCCAATTATTAGGATATTAATAATGGTAAAGATGGTATTTATCTCTAACCATCATACATAGGAGGGGTAGAATCTCAAAGGTAAACGGATATAACCCTCCAAATTTTTTATCCCACATGAATCCAATAATGACTTATCACAAGTTAAATGCCTTTACCCCAAGTTAAAATATTACATCTACCAAACAACATTAACCCTCATTTTAAAGGGTTAACCTAGTTGTCAAACTAGGCCTTAGGGTCACGTTGGGTTCCATTGTTTCATTTCGGATTTGGATTGGATTTGACTCGTCAAAATTCATACCTATGTTTTTTCCCTTGAAAACATGAACTATGAAATGTATTACCAGAAAAATTTTGAAAAAAATGAGACTAGAAGAGGAATTAAGCTCATGTCTCATTTCAAGCCTAAAGAAGGAATTGAAAGTGGTGTTTGAGTGAAAAATATGTTCTGCCAAGAAATTACATGAGACAAAAACGATTTTGCCCTAGAATTGATAATTATATATGCGAGCAACAAAAGATAAAATACTAACAAGCAGCCTCGCAACAAGATTTGATATTTATACACTGGGAGAGACATCATTACTTATATTCGGGTAATTTCTGCTGAGTTGTGTTGGGAAAAACCAAATAGAGACCTCTACCAAGATGAAAAGATCACCTAAATAGGAAGCATTGATTACTTGGAGATGTCACCTAAAAATAAAACCATGACATCTAAACTCTTTGATCTAGGCACATTTTTAATTGAGGGGATCCGTGGTGGAGGTGGTGGATACATTACGATCAAGGCCTATGGTCATCACCTATTAGAGTGGGAATAGGCTTCAATGGTAATCATCGTAAATGTAGTAAGCCACCAAGTTTTATGGGAGAGCATCTCAATTCTAAGTTGTGAGAGACCATAATCGAAGATGCCTTTGAAGAAGGGAATGGACACCGTAAAGTGATTGGAGGAGGTGGATAGATCAATATAAGAAACCTTGGGAGAGAAGTATGATAAAAAATTATGAGAGAATTGACAATCTTATAACAAGACAATCAAAGGGGACTAAGTTGATGAGTTTCAAATTATACTTAGGGCTTGAGTAAGAAAACACATGTTACAACATGCCTTGCAGTACATGTTTTTCATTCAACAAAATACATTAGTGTATTTTAATTTTTAACCGATATATTTTGATTTTGGCAGGTTAACTATTTAAAAGAGGAGTTAAGCCTTTAAAAGCTTGTTTACGACATTGGTTAGGTAATTCGGTTTAGTTAAGTTGCAACAAAGGTTAACCCACATTTCTATTTACTTGCAAACATAGGTTAATCGTTGTTTGTGTTTACTGAATTTGAGTTAGGAATGGAAGTTATCCCATGTTGTGAAATGAGAGTGTTTACTTTGAAATGAAGGTTAGAAGGTACGATAAAGTGACAAATGATATATTTATCCTTAAATGGTAAGTAAGTTGGTATTATATTTCAAGTTTATATTAGTTTAATACGAGAGATATTACGTAGAAAGAAAGTATAAAACCTTATTATTTTCATTTGTTATATTTAATAATGTAGTTAGTAGGCATAATAATAATGTCATTTATAATTAATTTATATTTTTTAAATAATTTAACAATTAGATTAAGTTAATAAGTAAAATATGTGAACATATTTAATAGTAAAATATTTAAATAGAGGTGATTTATGACATCATATAAGTACATACAAAAGTAAAAATCACAATTTATCAAATTGAGAAAATTATGTAAAAGTTATAATGACAATGAGGTACAAATGAAAATAAAAAGATAATGACAAATATATACATGTCTCCATGTACAATTCATTTTACAAGTTTAAGTTAATCAATTTTAAATAAATTAAATAACCTAAAATTTGTGCGATGTTTGGTCAAAAACTAAGAAAAAAAGGATTTGAAATCCCTGTGCCATTGTAGGGGGAAGCGTGGAAGAGGGCACCATCTGAAAATTAGATTGTGGGAGGAGTAAGCAGAAGGAGAGAGAAAATAAAGTTAGGAGGTGGGTTAAGCCATCCCTCTTTCCATCCGATGTTAAGATAATCCCGGACAAGGACCCCAAGGAGGGTTGGGTTTAATGCTATGGTAAACATGGGTTAACTGCTGAGGTTGGGTTTAACCCTATGGTAACATGGGTTAACCACTGAGGTTGGGTTTACTCCTATGGTAAATAAGGATTAACCCCTAAAAAGAGGGGTTAACCCCCACCGTAAACAAACTCCAAGTAAACGGAGGTTAATTAGAATAGTAAAAACTCGAGTTAAGGGTCTTTAACATTGATTTTGCTAACTCCAGTTTGGAATGATGTTAGTAAAACAGGTGTTAACTTCATAACTCCTCAACACCCAAACCCTATTCCTCAGAAACTAGTATTAACACAAATTCAAATAAACACCACGCTTACCATCAATTCAAGTGAATAGAAACTGATATTAATATCACTTTACAAGTAAATAGAGATGAGGGTTAACACCAATTTCACATTTTGTAACACAAATTTCTTAACCCTTCAAAGTTAACCCTGAGGTGAATCCTATTTACTTGAAGGGTTAACCCATAAGGCCATACATTGAGTTTTTGTGTCCTTAATATCAATTTTGTTAACACTTGTGTTAGCAAAATCGATGTTAACTTCGTACCTCCACTACACCCAAAAGATAGTGTTAGCACCAATTAAGTAAATACCATCATGGTTAGTACCACAACTTAACATCAATTCAAGTAAACAAAATTGATGTTAACATCACTTTGCAAGTAAGAGTGCATGAGTTTGATCACCTCATTCCACCAAATCGATATATGTCTAGGGAGGGGGTTCGACTCTCAAATATTAACTAGAGTAGTCTCATTCTCAAGAGTATTTAAAAAATCCTCTTCTATTCTAAATACAACAATCTCTTTATATAGGAGATCGAGCAATAATCATTTGATCTTCGAGCAGTGAAAATGAGATGCCTTGAGGTTTGCCTTGTTGCCTCCCCCTTTATATTGTTACCTCGATACCTACCCTATCGCTTCAATTTCTATGTCGTCACCTTGTGTCTAATGCTGTTGTCGCTCAACGTTGTTGGGAGTGAGGTGATGGCAGCGAAGAGGACTTGGTCTTTTAGGTGATCTCTTGGCACATGCAAACCAAGCAATCCTATGGTTAGGGTGCTCTTGGTTGTCTTTAGGTGGAAGATTCGACTAACCTACCCAGGTGGTTTCACAGGTCACAGGGAGCTTTTTTAGCTTATAGTTTACACTCACTGCAATAAAAAAGATCTAAAATAACATTTATTTAACGTCACCACTAATCTAACTTTCTTTACCCCCATCCGATACCATTAATGATGTATAGTACAGACCTCTTTAGTACATTTATTTGAAGTTCAGTAATTTATACAAACAAGTCCGGGATTGATAGTACGTATCCACTTCATAGTTAGCCTGGGATTGACGGTATCCGCAAATGATGGTACTCACTCTTTTCCTGGGCTTTGTTTGGGCTTGCCTACTTCAGGGGTTGGCTTCAAACAAGTCTAACTTTCTTTCCACCCGTCAAACCTCTCATGTCATTCATGTGCTCGATTGCCTGTTTCAAACTCTGTCGGAGGCAAAATTAGGATGTCAATAGTTGAGTTTTAATTTATATTTGGTTATACTCGAACGCATATTTGTTTACAAACTCGTTACACATACACCTTACACGTTTATTATTTTACTTTTATAACAAGGAACCTATGTGCATAAGAGGTAAACCACAAGGGACTGATTCCACCGACATAAGCTTCAAACATCTAGTGGGCAACACGGCAGCATGACCCTATGTGTGTGTGGGCAAGTAGAGACTCGAACCTACACATCTCACATAGAGAGGACTTACAGAGATAGGGTAACTCAACTGGGATACTACTGCCACTTTAGTGCAATACCATTTTACAATTAATTTTTAAGGTAAAAAAATTTTTATAAATTCTATCATATGATGGGATCCACCACACTTAGAGAAATTATCATTATTTTGAAAAAAAAATTATAAGTACAGGATAATTTTACATTGGTGTAATATTTATTTTATAACTATATTTAATGTAGAAAAAAAAAACATAAATTCTCATTTACCATGAATATCATCCTATTTTAAAAAGTAGCCATCACTATATGTGTATAAAATAACTCAACTATCCGATCCCCTCACGATTCAAGCTCTTGGGATCAACTATAACCCAACCTCCTTCCAATCTCGCATTGTCGTAGGAAATTGGCTGGTGCATGGTCGTCGCCCGATAACATGGTCGTAGGTGGAACATTTTAAGTTGGACATGCTGAGATAGCAACATTTATGGTGGTGCAAATAGCCTTCAAAGACATCCCAAAAGTTCAATTTTGGCGCTGCCTCAAATTTCTTGCTAAAAAATTTCGAGATGCAACAGAGGACTTCTCTGTAGCTAACCTTGCCGTGTTGGAAAATGAGGATTATGACGACATTGGTTTCATCGATGATAAGACTATGGGTCACTGAATTTTCTTCAAATATCAAAGTCTTAAATTTGACCTTGAATAGTTTGTGCAGGAAGAAGAGGATTTTGTGCAGCATGTACACGACGTGGACTTTCTGCAATAACCATTGATCACTGCATATTGATCAAGTTCTCACTAGACATGAATAGTAAATCACTTTGTATAGGTATATTTTAATTTTATATTGATATAAAGTAATTATACATCACAGAGAAGATTACACATATGTAAAATTATTTTATATCTCTGTATTTGAATTTTGTATCGGTGTAAAATGATTCTGTAATTTAAAACGAGCTTGTACATATATAAAATTATTTTATATCTATGTATTTTGATTTTACACTGGTGTAAAATGATTTTACAGTATAAAATAAGATTGTATATGCAAAGTTATTTTACACCTGTGCATTTTAGTTCAAAGTGATGGTGACTTCTTTAAGTAGGATAGACTCACCACATAACATGCCTTGCGTTTTTTTCATTTCTTTACATTTGAGAGAGTGGACAAGGGAGGGCAATGTGAAAACTATTGAATTCGAGAGCTTAATTGCATCATTCAGGATGCAATTGATACACGCTGACGTGGGATTCAGGTTGAAATCAGTGAGAGTTGAGAGATGTTTTTAGTCTCATGCTAAAAGTGGACAAACCTTTTTGTGGGTGTAAAAGGTTTTTGTCTCCCCTCACTTATGTAACAAAGATGAAGATATAGTGTAAGGTATTTGAAAAATATTATCATATATGTTGGGATTTTGGTGTTGATGTGGGTCACATCAGAGGTTTACTCAGGAGATGGGCCTGGATGACTATCGCGAGGGGGAAAAGTGGAAAGGATTTGTGCCTCAGGGTGGGGAGATGGGGGAAGGTGTGAGATGCAAGGTTAGATGAGGGGTGGCAAGACTCCTTTCCCTCCCTTCCCCGACCGGGGATACTTCCTTAATTGTGAAAAGATCGTTGACGCTCGATCCTTCATTCGCAATGGCAAGGCAAGAGGCACCACCACCACGGAAGTCACAGATGCATAGGCCACCACACATTCTCTGCATAAGTATAGACCTTAAGCCCTCCTGGTGTGAAGCATCACTATATACCAATAGTCCTCCTGTTGTATCTGGGATACTCAATACTGATGGACTTGAAATTTGATATAGTAGACACTCAAATCATTCAATGCTCGGCAAAACAAGGGTAAGGGCTCAGTGCAATATATTTTTGTTTATACCATCTAAAGTTAAATGGACCTACTCTAACATGTTGCATGAACCTAAATTAACATTCAAGTGTACTCATTACATGGTACCTTTACTAGCCGTCGCCTACTTTAATTGTATGCTCATCGTTTAGTGCCCTTTTAACTAACATGCCAAGGAGGTTGATGGATCTTGAAAGGTCACCAAAAGATTTATACGGGTAGGGAATGCTACGTTGCCATTGAGATCCATCGCTTAGGAGGGAAGATCGAGAATTAGCAAGCAAGCACAGAGGAAGCCAGAGATTTGATGACTCAGTTCAACCGCAAGGGGTGTACATCTGGGGGATGATGGTGCTCTCAACTATACACTAGAATTTCTGATATTACAACATTTTCTCTCCCTCTCTGGGGGGGGCTTTACCTCTATTTATAATATGGGGGGAAACAGTTACTTGATCGCTCCAGTACCTCTTCTGTTAGACTACTTGTTTGCTATCAGGGTATAGGTGGTCAGGTCCATCTTATCATATCTTCTGCTTTGGCTGCGCTGAATTTTTTTGCATGTTACGCAAGTTCCGATTTCTTAGGCGGGACAGGCGTACCAGTTTCGCCTGTTTACCCCGTAGTCAGGTATCTAAATCCTCTGTCAGGTCATGTGCGGAGTTTTGGATCTGAATATAGTTTTTGCCCCTCATCATATGCCCCTACTCTCGAGCTAGTGTGAACTATTGAGAGAGTCGTGAGGGTGCCCAAAACTCCACGGTAGATGATGCCCTCAGATGTTCTTCTGGCTGTGCTGCAACGGGGAGAACATTTATAATGGAGAAGTTGGGTGGTTTTCACCTGCTTCTAGTCGCTTGGAAGAGGTCCCTTGTTAGGAGCGTATAAGACCGAGCTCACTCCGGCCTTAGGAGGTGGCATGTGCTGAGGTTGAATGTTAGGCGTGTAAGCCCGAGTTCGTGCTTGCCTTACAAGGGAGCAATTGTTAAGTTCAGGGCTGATTGGCCCTAGCTTACACTGACCTTAGGAGGTGGCGTTGGGGCGTGGGGTGTATGAGCCTAAGCCCGAGCCAACCTTGGGAGGCAACGTTTGTTGGCCGTGAGGCATATGACCCCGAGCCCGTGCTGCCCTTAAGAGGCGGCATTTCGCCAAATTGAGAGGCTAGGGTGAGCATTAACTCTTGTTGCCATGAGAGGTCGTGGCATGAAGCGTCGTGCATGTTTAAAAAGGTGTAAGAGGCTTCTCATAACGTCGGCTTGAATGTTTGATTTGCAATAATGTGCAAAGTCCTTGATTGACGATTTTATTAGCATGGTCATGCTGTCGCGGAATTAGTGTCGTATCTCGGAGGATTTGGTTCCTCAAAAACTTGCGAACCACAGGGGGGTGGAAAGACGTCACCGTCCTCGGGAGCCCATGTAGTGGGGCTATAAATAGAGGCCCGTGGTGGGTCTCATTTCATGGCCTCTCATATTCTTTCGCTTGCTTAAGGGACTTAATAGTTGCGGGGAAGAACGTTTATGTTTCGTTCGTTCCTCTGATAGAGCTCTATCGTCGAACTTTTGTTTGTTTGGGAGAGTGGGCGAAGGACGGTTATGTGTGGCTCTTCGGATGAGGGTGAGTCCTTCTTCATGCCCCCACTCAACACACGAGTTGAGGTAAGGGTTCCAATCTTTGATATGCCTGTTATGGACTATCCTCCCTTCTACGTGCTTATTTTGCGTTATTTTCTGGCGCAGCTTCTAGGGGTTTTCTTTGCCAGGTGATTTCCGATGTCGCGGCGGCCTCTCCTAGTTGGGGGCCCATCTCGCATGGGGGAGGCTTATGTGGTGAGGCGAGAAGAATGGGTCCTCTTACTCTTAAGGGGTTCAATAGGAAGTAGGCGAGAAGCCTAAAAGGGGTGAAGCAGTCTCTCTCAAGGCGCTTACGGGGCGAATTCAGCGAGGCGTTCATTGATAGAGAATCATCTCCGTCCGTCCTTGCGGACCCAAGCAGGGATGAAGCGGGGGTTGTTCCATTGGGGGTATTGCCCCCTTTGTTTCCCCATGGGGCACCCGGTAGAAGTTGGGTTGCGAAGGCACCGTTGGGGGCCTGGGTGAAGTTCTCTCCTTTACAGAGGCTTGGTGCTTCTACTGTGCTGCTCAGCTCCCTTGGTGACTTCGCGAAGGCGGAGCATGGGCTGCTGTTGCCAGGAACTCCTCTTGTAGGAGTGCATTTGCCTAGGAAAAGGTGGGGTAGAGTTCAACAGTGGTGCTAGCAGGGATAGGTGCTGCATTCGCCTAGGCAGTTGAGCTCAACTGGTTGTCCCCATAGGAATGGCCTGCCGGAGGTCTTATGGCTTCGACTAGGTGGCGTACCTCACTGATATATTTGAGGGTACTCCGCACGTCCGAGCCGCTTGGCCTGCCTCGTGTCGCCGTCTTGACCCGTCAAGACTTGTTGTTCCGCCTGCAGGCTCCTTATTCAGCCATTCTTCCTCTGCAGATGGGGCTGAGGAGGCCATCTCGCCTATCTCCGGGGATTCAACGCGAGCAGGTGGTGCTAGAGGGGACGAGACGGGTCTTCGTCAAGGGGTCGTCTAAAGCGGGTCAGCCAGAGGCTCCAAGGTCTGTCAGTCTTGACGATGCACTGTCACCTGCATCACTGAAGGTGAGCAAGGTCGAAGACCTAGGGCGAGACCGCTGAGTCATGATGAATAGTGCCACCCAGAGAAGAAATTTTTGTGCTAGCTTGTCTCTTTTATACTATAGTTTAGCTGGAGACAATAATCTAGGGAATGTAACAATTGATGTTTATTATAAAGGAAGAGCCATGTTTGTTCCTTGTATCAAGAACTGCTTGAATGGCAACTGCGAGGAACTATTTTTTGCTTAGGATTTTGTTGCTCGCAAGGATTATGTGGACCGCGTTTTATGAGACTTAGCTTGATCTCCTTCGCTCCCTTGAGCAACTTAGCATAGAGGCTTGTCCTGTTACTCCCTCCCGACTAATTATTGATGGGGCCGAATGGGATGCCCGTGGAGAGGGCTATCCGAGATAGTGGACGAGCGCTCATGGCTTGCACCTGTGAAGGCGCAAGTGAGTGACCCTTGGGGATCTTCTTGCGGTCTCCTTGGTCCGACTACTCTCATGGTGCCTTGTCCACCCGACTGCACCTGGTATGCTGGGTAACTATGTCGGCCGCAGGTGGAATCAGTGCCTTGGCAGCACCCCACTTGCATAATGGGGTGAGCAAACATAGTCCCCTTAGTAGGCAATGTTGAGCCGTCGAAAATCGTCATAATTTAGGGAAATATCGCGTCGTAGTATAGCGATGAAAATCGATACAACATTTAAATTTATAAGCTCAAGAAATAGATCTGAGTCTGTAGTCATCCGCAGGAAGCAAATATGGAATTCACACATTAATCGAAATATGAAGAGTAAATAAGCATGATAATCAATCATAATAGATATTTAATGAATGATCTACTTAAAAATATATTCAATAATAGCAATTTTATGTCTCAGAAGTTGCTGGGATAAAAAGAATGATAAAGCCTTAAAAATGGTGATTTGAATAACTAATTATATCCATCAATTAAGCACATATCCCATGTTTCAAGTCAAATCAATATCGCAACAATGTTTAGAACCAATCAGCCAAATATCTTACATAGCCAAGTAGCAAAGGCCTCAAATAAGCCCACAACACAAGCCATAACAGATGTCGGACACTAAGGTCAAACAACTTAAGTTGCCAACCACACAAGACACAAAGAACCAGCAACCTCAAGCACAGCACAAGGTGAGCTCAGAATCGCCTAAGTGTTGGGCGAAGGGTCACAATTCCCGAGACAAAACCACCCTCCACCCTCCTCAGATTTCTCTTCTTTTCTTAACCGAGTATACGGGTATGCACAGTAACGGGTAATTGGATTCGGGCATACGAACCAGGCTCATCGGCAGTGGGTGATGAGCGAGGAGTGATAGAGGGAGAATGTAAGGGGCCTTACCCCTCCATGTTGAGGCGAGAAGCCTACAACACAAAAGTGTTTTATACGCTTCTCTAGGTCGCGCGCATACGAGGTGGGACTAAATGTCCCCCTCTTTCCCTTGTCTTCTTCGCGTGTCTGCTGTAGGTTTGATGTTCCTTAATTGCTGCCACTGGTGTTGTGGCTCTGGCTAATTAGAACTGTAGCTGTGTTCTCTAGATGAAGTTGCAGCTGCTGGTGGTTGTATCGAAGCTAGATGTGAACGGAGTGTAGCGGTCGACAGAGGTGATGAGCGGTGGAGAAGAGATGTCTGGTGAAAGTACCTGAAGCATGAAAATGACCTCATGGCCCAATTAGAAGTACTCAGAAGCTTCGCCAAAGTATGGCAAGTACCCTGATGGTGGTAGTGAGGTGATTGGAGTGCTAGGGTGGCCAGATGATGTTGGAGATGAAGATGGTTGATGGGTTTGTTCGATGGCACAAAGGGGTGAATGAAATTCCAAATAGGCAGAGGTCTTTTATTCTAGGGAGCACGACAAAGCTTATGGACGTGGTGGCATGCTATTTGGATGTTTGTGTCGGCCGCACGACCACGTTGGAGGCGCGGTCGGCGCTGGAGAAGATGGAGGGGGAGACAGGTGTACAGAGGTTGGATTGAGAAGCTAAGGGGCTAGGAGTTATCTAGAGAGGTAGAGGAGTGGATAAACTTACTATAATGGACGAAAGGAAGGGGATCCGTGTTATCTTGGCTTGCCGGACAAGGAGAAGACGAAATCTCCGGTAGGGTCGAGTGGCAAGGAAGAAGAGGGAGGGTGCTCCCGCTTTGGCTAGTAAGGAGTGGATAAAGGCAAGGAAGAGGAAGATACTCTCAATTTGATGGTTGAGTGGTCATAGGAGGACGAAGGAGGGTGTCCCCGGAGCTTCGATCGGAGACAGCTAGGGAAGGAGGGGAAGAGGATTTTTGGCCTTAAACTTAGCTAAGGAATACACTGAGACCAAGAGGAGCTTTAATAGAGCTCAGAATTGAGCTCAAAATCAAGGAAGAGGCCTGATTGAGCCTCGATTTTGGAAGAAAAACTTCCCCAATTTCCTCGAGCTCTCCTGAGCTCTAGGAACTGATTTAGAGTTTCTGAGGCAGTTCATCAGGTATCTCCTCAAGATCCATCCCTCCAAATTTGGAGGGATTTGGATTTGATTTGAAAGAGAAATCCTCCCTCGAATCTCGGCTTGAAGGTGTGTTCGCACACTAATGGAGGTAGGGGTATAAATGTGAAGATGACTAGAAAGATAGGGGGGGTAGCATAAGAAACTTGAAAGTTAAAGGGCTGATTGTGAGAAATAGAGATTTTAGGGACTGAATATAAATTAGGTTAAGATGGACTCTGATTGAACCCAAATTTTAGTCTTAACTTAATTTGGAGCCAAGAAATCTAATGGTAAACTTTAATTTGAGTTTTTACCACGTTTGATTATGTAAATTGCATAAAAGCCCAAATCAGGGCAAATTCTTATATGAAACTCTGTCCTAGGTCAAAATGGGTTCAGATGGTCAAACCATAGGTACCAAATCTCTTAGAATATTTTTCTATGAATTTTAAGGGGTTTAGATTGATTTTATCCTAACCAGAACCTTTCCAATTTAAGTGGGGCTAATAATTAGGATTTTTGGTACCTTTCTGCCTTTAAAATGCATGAAACCATATTTCAGTCATTGTGGATCCACTTTTTGGTCTTTTATGCTTAATTAACCTTCAATTAACTCCTGGGTAACTCCGTGATTAATCTGCATTTGTGATGTGACGTTAAAACTGCAGAATTAGCCCTATTTTATTGTCTTTTCCTCAAAATAGATCAAAGTGGAATTATTGTCCTCAGGCGATCATTTAGAAGCATTTATCTCTTGATTTCGACTAATTCAAGTTAGTTATGACAAATTATGGCGTTACCATCATACCCCCATGTGACCCTTAAAGGGGAGCCGACCTTGGAAGGTGGCAATAAGAGCTAATAGTTGGCGCTTGGATTATTTCTGCTAGAAGTCTGAAGGTACGCCATGTGAGGCTTGAGGCGCAGGAGCCTAAGCTCACGTTATTGCCATTATGTGACGTTGTGTTGTTCGAAACGCTAGGCGCTAGGGTCTCAGTTCCCTCCGGCCTCGGTGGCCAGTACGACGGTCGTTGGGCGAGGTGGCTCGAACCCCCGCCATGCACTTTGGTGGGCAAATGACACTTAGGGTGAATTGGCTAAAACTTTGCTAGTGGGCGGTGTATGGAGCTTCAGGGCCCATGGGCCCGAGTCCTCACCAGCCTAAGGGTTAGCATCATAGTTGCTAAAACATGGGGCGTGGGAGCCGTAGTTCCACCGTTCTCCAGAGACGACACTAGGGTAACTGACAAGCAGGGCATGAGCACCTCTGTTTTGAATTCATGCCAGCCTTCGGAAGTGGCTTTGCCGACCTTAAGAGGCAGTAATCCTTAGGATTTTCGGGCGGGTCTGCCCGAGTTTTATCCAACCTGGAGAGGTGTTGTGCTAGCCTGAAGAGGTGGCGAAGTAAGGGAGAGTCGGGCAGGTACGTCTGAGTCAGCATCGAACTTGAGAGATTGCTTACTGGATTTAAAGAGAAGGCAATATAAGAAACGTCATACGCATCCGTCTGAGTTCGAGCCAACCCTACGAGGTGGCTTGCCGACCTTAAGAGACGGCAATATAAGGAATGTTGGACGCGTTCGTCCTAGTTCGCGCTGACCTTAAGAGGTGGCTTGCCGGCCTTAAGAGGCGGCAATATAAGGAATGTTGGACGTGTCCGTTCGAGTTCGAACTGACCTTACGATGTAGCTTGCCAATCTTAAGAGGCGACAATATATGGAATGTTGGACGCGTTCGTCCGGGTTCGTGCCGACCTTAAGAGGTGGCTTGCCGGCCTTAAGAGGCGGCAATGTAAGAAACACCGGACGCGTCCGTTTGAATTGGAGCCAACCTTACGAGGGAGTTTGTCAACTTTAAGAGGCTGCAATATAAGGAACGTCGGGTGCATCCGTCCGAGTTCGCGCCGACCTTAAAAGGCGGTAGTATAAGGAATGTCAGACACGTTTGTTCGAGTTTGAGTCAACCTTACGAGGTGGCTTGCTAGCCTTAAGAGGTTGCAATATATGGAATGTTAGATGCATCCGTCCGAGTTCACGCCGACCTTAAAAGGTGACTTGCAGGCCTTAAGAGGTCGCAATATAAGAAACGTCGGGTGCGTCCGTCTGAGTTCTAGTTGACCTTAAGAGGTGGCAATATAAGGAACGTCGGACGTGTCTGTTCGAGTTCAAGCTGACCTTGCGAGGTGGCTTGCTGGCCTTAAGAGGCAACAATATATGGAACGTTAGACGCATCCATCCGAGTTTGAGCCGACCTTAAGAGGTGGCTTGGTGGGTCGATGGTTGGTCCCTACCATCCCCCTGAGGCGAGTTACCGGGCGAGAGTGTGGGTGAGCGCCACTTTTTGCGAATGGTGGCTAACCATTGCAAGAGATAAGTCCCTGCCCCTGGCAGGATAGGTCGGGCCTCTTATTACTGTTGCGGTAGGGTGGAGGCCTCAAACGTCGAGTTTGGCGGTTATAGGATTGCTCCTTGTGTGGCGAGGACTGCACGCGTAGGGGGTATCCTGCATTGGCACCCTCGAGGGGTGAGTTTGCCATTGCAGGGACTCAGGTGGATGCCATGGTCCTTGATAGCCTTACGAGGTTGCTTTTGGGCACGTTGGCCCTTCTAGGGGTCGTCGCCCCTGGGCCTTTGGAGGGAATGAGACCCCTCCTGACCTCGATGAGCTTGGTCATGTCCTGAGGAAAGAAGAGAAAGTGGGGAGTGCTGCATTTGAAGAGTCTGGCTATGATCCCGAAGTCGCTTGGCAGATCAGCCAGGTTAGCCCTTCACTAGGTTGCACGGACTTGGTTCCCCTTTCCTTTCTTTCCATGGGTTTCTCGAGTTGCTTCGACTCAACCCTGAGGGGTTTGTGCCAGGTTGCTGAGCCTCTGTATGCCGTGCTCACCCTCTAAAGAGGTCAGGCATGTATCGGGAGGATCTGGAGGCGGGTGTATATCGGTGACTGGCTGGGCCACCTAATGCTATTATCAACTTGGCCGCCTTAAGTGTGGCAACCTAGTTGGGGTGCCCGTCCTCGCCCAAGTTGGTTGGAGGAGGGTCATTCCCTTCCTCTCTCTTCTTTTCCTGATTGCCAAAGGTCTGTGATCGGAATGGTCGATGGGAGGAGAGGAAGGCCTTCCCACTGGAGTGGTTGATGTGTTGTGGGCGTGCTGACCTGAATGGGGTGGCTTGAAAGGTAGCTCGGTCTGAGTGTCTCGGAGCACTCCAGGCATTACTGCTGTAAGTTAGTCATGTGGGTCATTGCTTTGTCTCAGACAATGTCGCTCCTATAGGTTGCCTCGGCCTTTATGCTAATGCTCCCGGGAGGCCGGAGGCGAGGACCACGGGCAATCGCAGGCGCTACGGTGGAGACTTTCGCTTGGTCAATGGCCAGGGGAGCATATTTTTCGAAGGCTTTGGGGCTGCCCCGATGGGGTAGGCTTTCGTCGAACCAAGTTGATGAGAACCTCTTCATGAACCCTAACTAGCACAATCCAACCCAGATATGTGAGAAAAAGCTCCCACATGACCCAAAGAAAGTCTTAACTCAAAGAATTCTGAGTTTAAGAATAAAACAAATCATAAGGGGTAAAACTGTAATTTCACCAATGCAGTTTGCAAACATGGTAATTAAGGGTCCAAACACAGGTCAAACAAGCCTAACAAGAAAGAAAGTGGGATGATCTGATCTAAATAAAGGTTATAGCAACTTCTAGGAATTAAATGACATTCTGTAACCTTAAAACAAACCCACTTCAATTCACAAGGTTCGAGGCAGGATAAAAATCAACTAAACCCTTTAAAATTCATATAAAAATATTCTCTAGGGTTTAGAACCTTCAATTTAGCTTTAGAAACCTATTTTGACCTAAAAAGAGAACCATGCCCAATTAATAACTTAATTTGAGTTTTTACGTAAATTGGCTGGTTAAACATGGTCCAACCTAGAATTAAAATTCACCATTAAAATCCTTAGGTTCAAATTGGTCTTGTATAAAAACTTGAGCCTAAGAAGAGACATCCTTGACCGACTTTACAATTTGGTCCTCTTCGTTTACTTTTTGACCCTTATCTTTTGAAACCCTTGCATTTAGGCCCCCAAATTTTCAACGTTCTTTGCAGAACGGTCCTCCCTACAAACTCTGCGCAGTGCCATACTCCGGTGACCTTGCGCGGAGCATGGCGCCGTACAAGGTAGGGCTGCCGTCCTGCAAAGCAAAAGCGGGGTTCCCTGCGACGTCCTCCATCGCAGGGACCCGCCCATGCCCTCTGCCGGCCACCATACCTTCCGTGCGATCGTGCGGAAGGTATGGGTGTCATCTCCGACCTTACTCCAGCGAGGTTGGCACGACGCCAGCTCGCCCTTCCCTCTACGCCAACCCCTTTATAAGGACCGGCAGACCCTGCTGGCTCCTTCAAGCTTTTCTTTGGCGGAGAAACACCTCCTCTTCATCCCTTCCTCCTCCGTCAGAGGGCCCGAAGCTTCCGGCGAACTCCCCCTCTTCCTCCTCGTCGCTCTGCTGCCTTACCTGCAACTGGGTTTGCCTTGCTCCGTCGTCTGCGCCGAGTTGTACCTGTCGGCTCCCTCCTCCTAACTCCTCGTCACCGAAACCCTCCTCCAAGGCTTCTTCGTCTCCAGCTCCGACAGATACGAGCCGACTGCTCCGCCCTCCCCCTTCGTCTAATAATTAGGTAGATAGCTTTCTCTCTCTTTCCCTTACATTTTCCTTCTCTTAATTTACCTTTTTATTCCATCGCACGTGACTTCCACCACCACCTTCTCCACCTCCGATCACCCCCTCCGGCGAGACCATCTCACGACCACAGACACTCCCGCACCTCGCCGACCATCCCACAAGCTCCCTCACACTCCACTCTATCGATCCCCCATCTTCATTCACTGCCAAACGCCACCCGACCACCCCCCGAACAAACCCACATCTCCGGCCATAGTCTGACCTAGGTTAGCCTCTCCACACACTCTGGCACTCCGCCGACCACCGCACAAGCTTCGCCTCACTTCGGCGAAGCTTCCTGCATATTTTGACTGGGCCGAGAGGCCGTTGTCATGATTTCAGGTGCGTGTCTCTCGCCGCCATTGCCGACGAACTGCAGTAGCTTCACCTGCAGCTGCAGGCACCTTCCAGCCCAGGCGCGCATCCTAAGTCACGCAGGCAGGAGTTGCGAAGACGCCCAGGACTGCAGCTGAGGCGAAGCCCTCGCAGGCTGCTTCAATTGGTCGCAGGTCACTCACCTGCGGGTGCCAATTTGGGAGGTGGGACTTTAGTCCCACCTCGAAAGTGTGTGGCCAAGCGCCCGCACTTAAATTGAAAAAGTGCCTAAGGCTATTCGCCTTCGAACACAGGGGTCAGGTCCCTCTCCCGCACGCTACGCGCCATGCGCTCGCTCGCCCTCGCCCGTGCTCACGCCCCACGGGTCTGGGCAGGATCCGATTACCCAAACCGCGCACTCCTCGCCCACCATCGCACGCCGGTGGGCCTGGTCCCGGGAGCGATACCCGCACCCGATTACCCGGCTCTGGGAGAGCAGTCCTAAGAGAGAGATCTGAGAAAGAGAGGGACGCGAAGGGGAGGGTAGGTTTTGCTCTAACTCTTGTGTGAGCATGCAGGAACAGAAGAAGAAAGCAGGCAGGAAAAGAAGAAGGGGAGTGGCCGAAGCCTTAACCGCTCAAGGCAGCTGAAGAAGAAGGAGTGGAGAGAAACAGAAGAAGAAAAGAAGGAAGGCACTGTAGCAAAACCACAGATAAGCCGTCTGAGCACAGCATCAGACGTCGAAATCACCACAGTTGCAGAAGGCAGGAAGGAAAAGAAGAAGGAAAGTCGGCCAGAGAAGAAAAGAAGAGAAAGAAGAAGAAAATCACCACAGTTGCCGGCTAAAGAAAGAAAAGAAGAAAGAAGAAGGCATGAAGAAAAGAAAGAAAGAAAAGAAGAACAGAAGGAGAAGGCAAGAACAGAAGAAGAAGAAGGAAAAGAAAGAAAAAAGAAGAGGAAGATCACCACTGCCGCAGAGAAGAAAAAGAGAAAAGAGAAGACAAGAACAGAAGAAGAGAAGACTCTGCAGAAGAAAGAAAGAAAGAAAAGAAGAGAGAAGAAGAAGAAGCCAAGAGAGCTCTAGCCCTCTCTCTCTCTCTCTCTCTCTCTCTCTCTCTCATTTTTGTAACCTAATTGAGAACTTTTTACTTCTAGAATTCTAGTTGCTCCCTGAGTTCGACCTCGGGAAAACTTTGTATTCCGAGTAAAAAAATTTGATAGTAATCTGGTAGTTGTCTTGTTATATACTATAACGAATGTAACTAAACTATAATAAACATAAAGACGCAACAAGACCGCAGCACGGAGGCACTACAAGTAGACACTCCACTGGATCATGCGGGGAGGCTTGATCGCGCCCTCCTCGCCCTACTGAAGATTGAGGGGAGGTACCTAGGGGAGTGCCGACTCAGGAGGGGCTCGACTACGTGGGGTGACGTTGACCTGAGGTTACCTTAACCTCTGCGCTAATGCGCTCAAGTGACAAGAGGAGATGACCTTGGGTAGCGCGAGCATCACTGCCAGGATTTGGCGGCGATGTCTGCCGGACAGGGAGCCAGGGTGACACTGCCTACTTGCTCGCGCGGGGTGTTAACCAGCATGGCCCTTAGCTCGCCAGGGGGACCGCATTGGCTACTTGCAATTGCCGGGGCCCCTTCTCAAGGGGGTCCCTCAGGCATTTTACAGGCCTTCTACCCTTTGGATCGGTGGACCCTGGGGGCAACGAGTCCTGGCTCGTGGACTGGCCCCCTTCAAGCATGCCTACTCGGTTCATGGTCAGGGGGGTGCATTCTCCAAGGGACTTAAGCCTGGCATGGTGAGGTCCGTAATAGTGATCTTCAGTGGACTACTTCCTCTCAAGCACGTCCACTTGGTGCATGGCCAAGGGAGTGCATTCCTCGAGGAACTCCTTTGCCTGGCGAGGCTCGTAATAACGGCCCTCCGGGGGCCAGCTGCTATCTCGGGGAAGGAGGCCCTTCGCTTGTGGAAGGGGCCCCTTCCACAGGCGAGCCCAGGGGCGTGCCTATTCAAGGGTATTCTTGCCTTTAGTGGGGTTGTTGTCGCCGCCACATCCCTCGGCTAATCCACGTGAGGAGTTATCTCACTTCGTGTTTTCTCGTTGGGTACTTTGACGCATGATCGAGGGCGTTGCGCCCGTGCTTGCAAGCTAAACAGTCTAACTTGGGGTGCCGAACGATCATTGCCTTACGGGGCCTCCCTCAGGGTCTTTCCCTCATTTGGAGTGATGAGCCTCTAGTTGATCCGGGTAAGATCGGGTGGGCCTAGTCTTCTGCTACTCGGCTTCCGACAACCTCTCGGGGTTGTCTCCAATCCTCAGGCGCTTGATGAAGCGCACTTGGGACCTGCCCACCATGCCGCCGGTCAACGGAAGCACCTAGCAGGATCTCCTCTTAGGGTGGCCGAGTGTCAGCTTCGCCCGAGGGTGGCTCCCAAGGGCACGGTGCATGAGCTAAGGTCCACCGCTCCTCCGCGCTGGGCCTTGATTGGCATCTCAAGTGCTTCCAGTGGGGGACTGCCATTTTCTCCTTTCAGGGCACGTAGACGGTACATGAAAGGGCATACATCTGAGACCGCTGGCCTCAACTCCATATTTCCCTTCCTTGGCCTGTGCTCCCAGGAAGGGGGTTCACTTAGAGACATCGGGTGATCGACCGAGGTCGTCGGGGAGTGAAGGCGTCAAATCCCAACTGAGCCCCTCCAGGAGGGTGGAGCCATAAGTGGGACCGCGAGTGGTTATGACCACTACGAATGTTCTCGCTCAGGGAGGTCGAGACAGGGCACTGAAAGGGCTCTTCCTTCCAGCGATCAGATGCTTAGAAGAGCAATGGCGATTTCATTGACGCTTCCAACAGACGATGCCATTTGATGGGCCTTGGAAGGCCACCAAAAGATTGATACGGGTAGGGAGCACTACGTAGCCATCGAGATCCGTCGCTTATGAGGGAAGATCTAGAATCAACAAGCAAGCACAGAGGAAACCTGAGATTTGGTGACCTAGTTCCATCGTAATGGGTATACATCTGGGGGGAGGATGATGCTCCAAACTATACACTAGAATTTTTGAGATTACAACATTTTCTCTCACTCTCCGGGGGGGTCTATTTCATTGGGGGCCTTTCCCTCTATTTATAACGTGGGGGGGCGAAGATTGATGATAACATCATCATGAGCTATAACTAGTTTTAATTAATCTGAATCAAGTGACAAATGCTCCTACATAGTCTCTTGAGAGCCATAATTCCCTGCACATCCATTCTGAGAGTAATACACTAAACAATGGTTAATTCTGTTGTTTTAACATCATATCATAAAAAAGAGTAACTGCGAGGCTTTCCAAGGGTTAATTTAAGGTCTAATGAGCATGAAAGTCTAATAAGAGGTCCACACAGACAGAAAATAGGGTTTCACGTATTTTGAGAACTAATTCATAACTTAAAATCCTAATTTTAGACTTGCTTGAAATACTGAGGTTATGGTAAGGATAAAATTCATATAAAATATTCCATGAGGTTTGATATCCTTGATTTGACCTTTGGAACCTATTTTGACCTTAAATATAGTTACAGACAGTTCTAGCATAATTTGGATTTTTACGCAAAGTATCTAGTCAAACTTGGTCAAAACTGAAATCTAACTTCACCATTAGATTTCTTGGGTCTAAATTAGGTTTGTACCAAAATTTGGATCCAATCAGAGTCCATCTTTACTTAATTTACATTTCAGTCCAGTCAAACTCTTTTCCTTTCAATCAGACCCTCAACTTTTGAATTATTTGCAGATTGGTCCCTCACTTTCTCATCATTCTTTACAAATAGGTCCCTACTGCCATTAGTGTGAACACAGGAGCTCCGTTGAGATTCGAGTAAGGATTTCTTGCTCGATTCTCAATCAAAGTCTTCCAAATTTGAATGGGAGATTCCTTAAGTAATTTCCTATTAAATGAACCCAATCTTGGACCTTGATTCTTCCCTAAAAGTTCATGCGAACGGTTTGAAGAGAAGGGTATCCGATTTGCGCGAAAAAGCCGGAGCCTGCGAGCTTATTTCCAAGCTTGGAACTCCTCTCTTAGGTCTATAAAAGGACCTAGGACAAGAATCCTTGCTCCTTAACAAGGTTGAGGTCCCAAAATTGTTACGACATGATCCTAGCTCCCTACAAGACCCGAGATCGGTTTGCCTCGACTAGATCCCAAGATCCAGTCGTCTAACGAGAAATAACCAAAAGCAAAAATTATTCTACAGCCACACATGCATTGTAACTAAACAGAAATAAATAAGGAACAGTAATGGAAATCAGAACGGGATGTCTAAAAAAAAACAACATGCGACAAGTGGAAGAGTACTATAACATACATGCCATCACAACCACAATAGAGAGAAATAGAATAGCTAATACATGCCAAAGGTTCTCACTACTACAAAAAGAGCTCTGAAACAGAAAAGTAACAACTGTGGCTAGGCTCGGTTGGGGCCAGCACCCCCTGCAGCCGGTGGCGTTGGCTGCCTAACTCCCTGACCTGAACAGGATTATATAATCCATAGTCAGCTAACGCTGAATAGAGTGGTGGTTAAGCCATTTATATGCAATTTAACATAAAGAAACAAGCAAATAATTAATCATTCGTTTCTATTTTTCTCAACTAGATGTTTCTGATTCGGTTATTCTAATAAGGATCCACAATGGCCTAAGGGAACAATCTTGATAGCAGTTTATTCCGCGATGTAGGATGTACACGTGACACTCTCCTGGCCGAGAGAGCCCCCGTGGTAGTCCTATACCCGGTTTACCACCCCGAGGTTACGGCCGCGACGTTGCGGTGACTACAGCATACGCGATAAGCACACTGCTAGCTACCTCTCACTAGCACGCAATCAGTCATTTTTGCTAGTGGGTACGCCCAAACGTACAACACAGAATGGCACAGGGCTTCACCCTCTTAGAACAGGGGTCTCACCCTTAAACAGTCTGCGTACCCTCGCCCGACTATCCTGGTTTGCCTAATGGGCCTAATAGGTGTCTGTGTAGGGTGGTCAGTTCTAACCCCGGACCCCATGGGGCGGCTGGCTCCTCCATACACTAAAGTAACACGAGTCGGTGTAGGGGGCCATTCCTAACCCCAGGTCTCAACCTAAGGATGGCTAGGTCCCCCTACACTAAAGTGACGGTAGCTCTCCTCTGTACCACGTACATGAGGGCCAGTTCACTTTCTATGCAAAAAGGGACAGTTGCTCTCTTCAGTACCATATACTCGAGGGCCAGCTCACTTCCCTCCTACATACGATATTCGTTCCATATACATGAGTTACTCTTCTAGTTTCCCGTACGGTTCGTGCATTGTATTCATTTCATTTCGTTTCACGACATGCATTTCTTGTTGTTCACATCTCGATTCTCAATCATATAATAGGCATCTCATTATTTAATAACTAAAAGAAGCATCACATCATTTAACTATTCATTTGCTAGCATTAAGGGTTCTAACATGCATTTCAGAATAGACCGTGTGGCTCAAGTAATGTTCATTTACTCAATTCTTCCCTATGGTTCATGATGAGAACCTCATCATGAACCCTAACTAGCATAATCTAATCCAGATATGTCAGAAAAAGCTCCTACAAGACCCAAAGAGAAGCTTAACTCAGAGAATTCTGAGTTTAAAAATAAAACAAATCATAAGGGGTAAAACTACAATTTCACCAATGCAATTTGCAAACAGGGTAATTAAGGGTCCAAACACAGGTCAAACAAGCTTAACAACAAGGAAAGTGGGATTATCTGATAAAAAAAATGGGTTATAGTAACTTTTAGGAATTAAATGATATTCTATAACCCTAAAATAAATCCACTTCAATTCACGAGGTTCGAGGCAAGATAAAAATCAACTAAACCCTCCAAAATTCATAGAAAAATATTCTCTAGGGTTTAGAATCTTCAATTTGGCCTTTGAAACCTATTTTGACCTAAAATGAGAACCATGCCCAATTAATACTTAATTTGGATTTTTACGTAAATTAGCCGGTCAAACATGGTCCAACCTAGAATTAAAATTCACCATTAAAATCCTTAGATTCAAATTAGTCTGGTATAAAAACTTGAGCTTAAGAAAAGACCTCCTTGACCGACTTTACAATTCGGTCCTCTTTATTTACTTTTTGACCCTTATCTTTTGAAACCCTTACGTTTAGGCCCCCAACTTCTCATCGTTCTTTGCAGAACGGTCCTCCCTGCCACTTCTGCGTAGCGCCATGCCTCCGGCGACCTTGCGCGGAGGATGGCGCCGCGCTGGGCAGGGCTACCGTCCTCTAGAACAGAAGGGGGGTTCCTTATGACGTCCTCTGTCGCAGGGACCCGCCCACGACCTCTGCCATCAACCATGCCTTCCGTGCGAACGCGCGGAAGGCATGGGTGTCCCTTCCGACCATACTCCGGTGAGGCTGGCACTACGCCACCTCATCCCTCTCTTCGCGCCAAGCCTTTTATAAGGAGCGACAGACCTTGCCAACTCCTTCAAGCTTTCTTTGACGGAGAAACACCCCCTCTTCATCCCTTTCTCCTCCGATCAGAGTCCCTGAAGCTTCCGGCGATCTCCTCCTTCTCCTTGCTCTGCTGCCCTACCTACAGCAGGGTTTACCCTGCTCTGTCGTCTGCACTAGGCTGTACCCGCTGGCGCACTCCGACTGCTTCCTCGTCGCCGAAACCCTCCTCCAGGGCATCTTCATCTTCAGCTCCGGCGGATACGAGCCGGTTGCTCCTCCCTCCCTCTTCGTCGAGTAATTAGGTAATTAGCTTCCTCTCTCTTTCCCTTGTATTTTCCCCCTTTTAAACTGCCATTTCGACCACCCGACTGCCACTGTCCAGACCCATCTTCTCCACCTCCGATCACCCTCTCCGGCGAGTCCATCCCACGTCCACAGACCCCTTCACCCCTCGCCGACCAGCCCAGAAGCTCCCTAACACTCCACTCCAACGATCCCCCTTCTCCATCCACTACCAAGTACCG
The DNA here is from genome assembly GCA_037157565.1 of Thalassia testudinum. NCBI lineage: Eukaryota > Viridiplantae > Streptophyta > Magnoliopsida > Alismatales > Hydrocharitaceae > Thalassia > Thalassia testudinum. The sequence goes on from JAZHRO010000038.1 coordinate 2,932,158, forward strand.
CCCAACCACCCCCCGAACAAACCCATCTTTCTGCCCACAGTCTGACCTAGGTCAGCCTCTGCACGCATTCCCGCACCTCGCCAACCACCGCACAAGCTTCGCCACACTCCGGCGAAGCTTTCCACGTGTTCTGACTTGGCCGAGAGGCCGTCACTATGATTTTAGGTTCGCGCCCTCTCGCCGCCATTGTCGACGAGCTGCAGTAGCTTCACCTGCAGCTGAGGCATCCTCCAGCCCAAGCGCACGTCCCAGGGTGTGCGGGCAGACGTCGTGAAGGCACTCAGGCTTGCGATTTGGTTCGCAAGCCTCGCAGCTGCCTCAATTAGTTGCTGACTCCTCGCCTGCGAGCTCCAAATCGGAAGGTGGGACTTTAGTCCCACCTCGTAAGTGCGTGGCCGAGCGCCCGCACTTAAATTGTAAAAGTGCATAGGACTTACTGCCTTCGAACACAGGGGTCAGGTCCCTCTCACCCGCATGCAGCGCGCCACGCGCTCACTCGCCCTCGCCAGCGGGTCTGGGCAGGATCCGACTACCCGAACCACGCACTCCTCGCCCACCACCGCACGCCGGTGGGCCTGGTCCCGGGCGCGATACCCGCACCCGATTACCCGGCTCTGGGAGAGCAGTCCTAAGAGAGAATTCTAAGAAAGAGAGAGACGCGAGGAAGGGGTAGGGGTAGGTTTTGCTCTGACCTTCGTGTGAGCATGCAAGAAGAAAAGAAGAAGAAGAGAAGCGGCTGAAGCCTTAGCCGCTCGGGGCAGCTGAAGAAGAAGAAGGCAGGAAGGAAAAGAAGAAGGAAGGAAGGAGAGAAACAGAAGAGAAGAAGAAGCCACATTGGGCAGCTGAAGAAAGAAGAAGGAAGGCACTGTAGCAAAGCCACAGATAAGTCGTTTGAGCACTGCATCAGACTTCGGAATCACCACATCCGCAGAAGAAGAAAGAAGCCTTCGCTACCACCAAGAAGAAGAAGGCAGGAAGGAAAAGAAGAAAGAAGAAGGCAGGAAGGAAAAGAAGAAGAAAAAGAAGGAAGAAGACACAGCCGCCAGAAGGAAAGAAAGAAAAGAAGAACAGAAGAAGAAAGTAGGAAGAGAAGAAGAAGAAAAGAAGAAGGAAAGTCAGCGGCCAGAAGAAGAAGAAGAAGAAAAGAGAAGAAGAAGGAAAAGAAGAAAGAAGAAGAGAAGAAGGAAAGTCAACGGCCAAGGAAGAAGAAGAAGAAAAGAGAAAGAGTGAAGAAGATTCCAAGAGATCTCTCTCTCTCTCTCTCTCTCTTATTTTTGTAACATAATAGAGATCTTATTTATACTTCTAGAAACATAGTTGCTCCATGAGTTCGACCTCGGGAAAGTCTTGTTCCAAGTAAAAAATCTTGTAGTAATCTGGTAGCTATTTTGTCACATACTATAACGACTGATTGTAACTAAACTATAATAAACATAAAAATGCAACACGACAAAGCAAGACAGAACGCGGTTACCATTTTTGGCGCCGTTGCCGGGGAGCAACGGCTATTCTAGAAGCTATAAAATCTTTATTTGTGAGTTTCTAATAATCTCTTCTCTCTTTTGTGTGCAGGTACATCAAGAAGCAGCCGCACAACAACCACTCAAAGGATAGGTAATTTTCTATCCTCTCACTGTTAACCCCTAAATTCTAAAGAGGAAGAAAAAGAAAAGAATAAGCAATATAGGTATAACCTGTCTTCTATACCTAGTAACAGCTGCATGTTTTCAACCCACTATTCCTGCACACACTGTTAAGGGTATTTAAGGGCTAACACCTTCTTGCCTGAGCCCTAATTACCCAACAAGGAACTAACTGGACCAAGTAGAGCCAACATAAGATTCAACATTAGAATTTTAGAGACACACTTCTTAAGCAAGAATTGAGAAAACCCAAAAGAAGTGTGCCTAGGCCATTGTTTGAAAATACCTATTCAGAAAAACCCTAAGCAATTTGGCTCTTAAAAACACTTGAACCCTAAAAGATAAGACCTAATAAGCTCTCAAAAGAACTAGCAGGTAAAGTTTGCCCATTAGGTCAACCAACCTTCAACTTAGGTCACTCTTTGCACTCAAAAGGCTAAAGTTCAAGTGAAAACCTAAGCACCTTGATCTTAAACTAAAAGTGGTAGACTTAAGAGGTCAAGATCCCCATTCTGGTCTACCTGGAATCTTAGTGACAAGAGAGGTCAGGTGGGGGAAACCCTGTAACCCGTGGGGATGTTCTACCGTGTAGGGGTCTTCGCGGGACTCACCCTCTCTGGCTGCCCAGGTAATTCTCAGGTGGTCAATCTTTTGATTAAGGGGTCCAGCACCTGCTAAACTCATCTCTTCCACCAGTGTATGTTTGGTAGGAGGTCCTTGAAACCTCCTTTAGAAATTCACTCTCCTCGAGGCCGAGCCTCAGCACCCTTGTTTGTGCAACCAACGCTTCACATAGACCTCTCCTCCGACTCCGAACCCAACTCACCTTCTTCTTCCCCAATGGCTCAGCCAGTTGAGGAAGAGAACAATCTGGAGCACCAGCTCCAGCAACTCAATGACCTCTTCCAGAACTTTGTGCACCTACCGCAGCGTCCTATGATGCGGGACCATTATAATCCTACTGCGGTGGCTATTGAGCCTCGAGTCAAAATCCCGACTGGAGGACCTGATTCTGAATTAAAGCCCAATATGATTTATGCTATACCTAAATTTCGTGGGCTTAATTATGAAGACCCCTTCCAGCACATCAAACTGCTAAAGCATCTGGCCCAAACTTTTGGGTCAGATGCACAAAATCGGGACATTCTCCTCATAAAGATGTTCTCCTTCTCCCTTATGGACAAGGCCGCTCATTGGTATCAAACACAGACCCGGCCGATCAACAATTGGGAAGAACTTCAGTCCGAATTTTTGAAGAAGTTCTTTCCCGTTGGTCGGACCAATGCCTTGCGCCATCAGATTACCCACTTCAATCAGCAATCGGGAGAACCTCTCCATGAGGCATGGGATCACTTTCAGGATCTCATGAGAAAGTGCCCCCATCACGGAGTTCCTAAATGGGAATAAGTCCAGTCTTTTTACCAGGGACTTCGTGAAGATATTAGACTTTTCGTCAATGCAACTTGCGGAGGGAATATCATAGGTCAGCATGAGGACACCGTGTGGGAGATTCTCGAAAACATGTGCGAGAAGTCCATCAATAATGACTCCATGGGACTATTCGACAGGACGAATACCCACACATTGACGAACCTTAGGGGAGCATACGAAACGCAGGGCCTATTCGCATCAGTCGACCTGGAATTAATGGCCAGTCGATTGGACAAGGTCTCTATCATCGAGAAAAAGGTGGACGAGCTGACTCAACACTTACAGCAAGCCACCTCTGTGCATAGTTCCTTTGCGCAGCCTCCTTTCACACGGGAGACTGTGCAAGACATTCTCCACCGACCTTCTCCTGGGATGGATCCGTATCCACCCGTATCTGATTCTCGGATTGGAGGATCCTCCGATCCTTTCTATACTAGCCAGGGGAATTCCATTCCTCCATTCTCTGATTCTTTGGAGGTTCCTCAGACCTGCGAGGACCTCAACGCCATCTAGAATGATCCATTCTCCAACACCTACAACCCTGGATGGCGAAACCATCCCAACTTCCAGTGGGCGGGAAATTCCCAAACTCAGAGACCACCCTTTCAGCTCTGTCCACAACCACCTCATCCTTACCAGCCGCCTCAGCCTTGGCCCAACCCTCCTTATCCATCAGGGCCAAACCAGGACCAAATGTCCCTCATCCTTCAGACTCTGGCTGACATTCAAAGAACGAATGCGGCTATTCAAAAACAGCACAAGGATGAACTTACAGAGGTTCGAAATCAACTGACCCAGTTGGCAAATTCTCGCCAGCCGGGCACACATCCTTCCCAACCTCTTCCTAACCCTAATAATGTGCCGACCCAGCGGTGCGTTATGAACCCAAACCCAGGCCAAGCACACATGATCTATCAGGCCCCCTCAGTTCCTTCACCTGACGGGATGGAGGCTTCCACTTCTTATGCGGGTTATCAGCATCAATCCATTCTATCAAACCCTAACCAAAACCAGGCAGAACTAAATTCTGTGACAACCCATAGTGGTAAGGAGACCCAAGATCCACCTTATCCAAACCACTCCAAGCCTGGTAGTGATCCCAACCCTAGGACAGTAATCCAAGACGTTCCTATCCCTATCCCAGATCGAAGACTTGGACCTATCCTAGAAGAACTAACCAAGGTTCCATTTCCCGAGGCCTTGACCAAGGGAAAGAAGACAACCAAGACCGTGGCACCTGACAAGGACCTGGTCAAGCTCTTTGAGCAAGTCCAAATAAACATCCCCTTGATGGATGCAATTCGCCACGTACCGGCTTACGCACGATTCTTAAAGAATGTATGTACACCTCAGCATAAGCCGCGAATCAAGAGTAGGAGTCCAATTGCACTATCAAAGCAAGCCAACTCTATAATCCTAAGCAGACTCCCACCCAAGGCAAAAGATCTTGGTACTCCCCTGATTTCCTGCAAAATAGGTGAAACCCAATTTGATAGAGCATTGCTAGACTTGGGTGCTTCCATAAATCTGATACCCACATCCTTACTTAACCACCTAGAAGAATCTGAGCTAAAATCGACTGAGGGGACACTACAATTAGCAGATCGATCTATAAAGTCACCTAAAGGGATTCTCGAGGATGTTATTGTAAGAGTGCGAGATTTCTATTTCCCTGTAGACTTTATAGTCTTGGACATGGATGCACCTGAGAACCCTAGGGATACACCGATCATTCTAGGGAGACCTTTCCTGACTACTGCTAGAGCCAACATCAGCTGTGAGGAGGGCCAAATAGAGCTGAAATTTGGGAATCAAACCCTCAAAATTGATATCTTTAAGGCCCAACAAGGAATCAATTACGGTTTCATCGAACAAATCTGTGATATTAGGGCTCTGGTTGATGAAACGCATTTTGAGAATGACCTGATTATACCTCATCAACCACAGAAAGATCTTGAACCGCAACTAAAGGAGTCAGATCCTAATGTGGACAGACCCATAACTATTATCCTTGAACCTCACACTTACCCTGAACCACTCGCTGCTGCTGATAACCCCATCCTTGAGCTGAAACCCCTTCCCGATCATTTGAAATACATCTTTTTAGGGTCTAATCAGACCCTTCCTGTGATTATAAATTCCAAGCTTACTCCTAATCAGGAATCCCGTCTAATTATTGTTCTCCAGCAACATCGCAGAGCCATTGGATGGACTCTCGATGACCTGACTGGAATAAGTCCCTCTTATTGCACACACCATATTTACTCAGAAGAGGGCGCACGACCTTCCCGTGAAATGTAGAGACGTTTAAACCCCAATCTGCAGGAGGTTGTGAAAAAGGAGATCATCAAGTGGTTAGATGCAGGGATCATCTACCCGATCTCCGACAGTCGTTGGGTTAGCCCAATTCAGATTGTGCCTAAAAAGGCAGGGCTTACCACCATTACGATTGAAACCGGAGAAGTCATACCTACCCGATTAGCCAACTCGTGGAGAGTCTGCATAGATTACCGACGACTCAATTCCTCCACGAAGAAGGATCATTTCCCACCACCTTTAATCGATCAGATTCTTGATAAATTAGCAGGAAATCGATTCTTCTGCTTTCTTGACGGGTACTCCGGTTATAACCAGGTAGCTATCCATCCTGAGGACCAAGAGAAGACCACGTTCACCTGCCCCTTCCGAACATATGCATTCCGAAGGATGCCTTTCGGTCTCTGCAATGCACCCGCGACTTTTCAGCGGTGCATGCTTGCCATATTCTCTGATATGGTAGGTGATTATCTGGAAGTCTTCATGGATGACTTCTCAGTCTTCGGGGCATCATTTGATGATTGCCTCTAACACTTGGTTCATATACTCAGGCGTTGCATCGATGTTAATTTGGTTCTTTCCTGGGAAAAGAGCCATTTTATGGTGCTTGAGGGGATCGTCCTAGGACATCTGATTTCTGAGAAAGGCATCCAAGTGGATCGAGCCAAGGTTGATCTAATTTCTCGTCTTCCTACGCCTAGCTCGATTAGGGCATCCGTTCTTTTCTGGAGCACGTCAGTTTTTACCGTCGTTTCATTCCTGATTTTTCGAAAATCGCGCGCCCCTTGACTACTCTTCTCTCTAAGGATGTGCCCTTCGAGATCTCTAAGGAATGCACTCAAGCATTTGAAAACCTCCGTGTCCGAGTCATCCAGGCCCCGATCCTACAATCCCTTGATTGGTCTAAACCCTTTGAGATCATGTGCGATGCATCTGATTTCGCTGTAGGAGCGGTTCTGGGGAAGAAAGCTGACGGGAAAGCCGTGGTCATCTACTACGCTAGCAAGACACTTGACGAGGCTCAGCATAACTATACAGTTACGGAGAAAGAGCTGCTAGCTGTAGTATTTGCCCTTGAAAAATTTCGATCGTATCTCATGGATTCCCACGTCGTCATCTACTTAGATCACACGGCTGTGAGGCATCTCCTTGCCAAGAAGGATGCGAAGCCCCGACTAATCCATGGATCTTGCTGTTGCAAGACTTCGACCTCGAGATTCGCGACAAGGCGGGAATACAAAATGTGGTAGCTGACCATTTGTCCCGCCTTCCTTCTGAGATCATTTACCCTTCTGGACCCATCACGAAGCATTTCCCTGATGAGCAGCTGCTGACTATTAGTACTAAACTTCCATGGTTTGCTAATATAGTAAACTACTTGGCATCCCATCAGATCTCGTCTGATTGGCCGAAGACCAAGAAAGACAAATTGCGCTCTGATGCTAAGTATTACATTTGGGAAGATCCGTACCTCTTTCGCATAGGTGCCGACAAATCATCCGAAGATGTGTCTCGGAAGGTGAAGTCAATGATATTCTCTCCTTCTGCCATGACCAGCCATGCGGTGGCCATTTCTCTGGGCACAAAACCGCTTAAAAAATCCTCCAGTGTGGCTTTTATTGGCCCACTCTGTTCAAGGATGCATACAATCATTACAAGGCATGCAGTCGTTGCCAATCTTTGGGCAACATGAGCCATCGTGACATGATGCCTTTGCACCCGATTCTCGTATGTGAAATCTTTGATGTTTGGGGGATTGATTTTATGGGCCCCTTTCCTGTTTCGGATGGCTTCGAGTACATCTTGCTGGCTGTGGACTACGTGTCCAAATGGTTTGCGGGACTCAGTAACCAAAGCACCCTAACTTCACACACAGCCTGGTTCAATAAGCATAAAAATCAAAATCACGTAGAAGCGTTACAAAAATTCTGAAAATGACACCTAGAGTAGGAGCGGCCGATCAACACAAGTTGATTTAGACGAGTTCCCAGCGCAGAGAGGTGGGAAATTTCCCTCAAACATGCATAACAAAATATCATCTCCTCGGTGCTTGTTTCTTAGGATATTTACATATCCTACTGGGGGCATGTAAGCACTCTGCTAGTTCAGATTCCATGGGTGGCATTATCACGAAATGTCAATTGCCAGGGTTTGAATTCGGCCACGGAACACCATGAATGGGATTATCTCGAAATCTCAATAGCCAGGGTTTTGGGGGTTATCATGGGCGGTGCTATCTCGAAGTATTGACTGCCAGAAACCTTTGAGGATTGATAATGGGGACAAGAAATCTGATACAGACCGTGTTGAAAAGCCAATCCTAAGCTAGAATTAAAAAGAAAAAGAGAGAGAAAACTCTCGAAACAGATAAATCTTCTACCTCTCTTTCTCACAAAACGCACTGCGAACTGAGCCAGGGCTAAAATTATCTCAAGCATGGGTGCTTTAACCACAAAGTCCAATAAACCTTAGGTTAATTCTTGTAGACCTTAAAAACATTTGCTAAGGACTGAGGCTGAGGCTAGATAGATATGAATCTTGGTTGGTACTAGAGTACCTTTTAGGCCTATGGTTGGCATTCTGACCTAATCTAGGTTTCAAAAGAAAAATCACTTATCTGAAATCATTAAGAACTTCATGGTCTAGAACAAGGGTCGAAACCTTAAGTTTTGCTAAGGGACTAGCAAAAGCTAGGCATGGGAGTATGATGAGAACCTCATCATGAACCCTAACTAGCACAATCTAATCCAGATATGTGAGAAAAAGCTCCTCGAATACCCAAAGAGAGGCTTAACTCATAGAATTCTGAGTTTAAGAATAAAAGAAATCATAAGGGGTAAAACTGCAATTTCACCAATGCAGTTTGCAAACAGGGTAATTAAGGATCGAAACATAGGTCAAACAAGCTTAATAAGAAGGGAAGTGGGATGATCTGATAGAAAAAAGGGGTTATAGCAACTTCTAGGAATTAAATGACATTCTGCAACCCTAAAACAAACTCACTTCAATTCACGAGGTTCGAGGCAGGATAAAAATCAACTAAATCATCTAAAATTCGTAGAAAAATATTATCTAGGGTTTAGAACATTCAATTTGGCCTTTGAAACCTATTTTGACCTAAAATGAGAACCATGCCCAATTAATAACTTAATTTGGATTTTTATGGAAATTGGTCAGTCAAACATGGTCCAGCCTAGAATTAAAATTCACCATTAAAATCCTTAGGTTCAAATTCATCTGGTGGTATAAAAACTTGAGCCTAAGAAAAGACCTCCTTGACCGACTTTACAATTTTATCCTTTTTATTTACTTTTTGAGCCTTATCTTTTGAAACCCTTGCGTTTAGGCCCCCAGCTTCTCATCGTTCTTTGCAGAACGGTCCTCCCTGCCACTTCTGCGCAGCGCCATGCCTCCGGCGACCTTGCGCGGAGGATGGCGCCGTGCTGGCCAAGGTTGCCGTCCTCTAGAATAGAAGGGGGGTTCCCTGCGACGTCCTCTGTCGCAGGGACCCGCCCACGACCTCTGCCATCAACCATGCCTTCCGTGCGAACGCGCGGAAGGCATGGGTGTCCCTTCCGGCCATACTCCGGCTAGGCTGGCACGACGCCACCTCGTCCCTCTCTCCACGCCAAGCCCTTTATTAGGAGCGGCAGACCTTGCTGACTCCTTCAAGCTTTCTTTGATGGAGAAACACCCCCTCTTCATCCATTTCTCCTCCGGTCAGAGTGCCCGAAGCTTCCGGCGATCTCCTTCTCCTCCTCCTCGTCGCTCTGCTGCCCTACCTGCAGCAGGGTTTACCCTGCTCTGTCGTCCGCGCTAGGCTGTACCCGTTGGCGTCCTCCGACTGCTTCCTCGTCGCCGAAACCCTCCTCCAAGGTGTCTTCGTCTTCAGCTCCAGCGGATACGAGCCGGTTGCTCCTCCCTCCCCCTTCGTCGAGTAATTAGGCAATTAGCTTCCTCTCTCTTTCCCTTGTATTTTCCCCCTTTTAAACTGCCATTTCGACCACCCGACTGCCACTGTCCAGACCCATCTTCTCCACCTTCGATCACCCTCTCCGGCGAGTCCATCCCACGTCCACAGACCCCTTCACCCCTCGCTGACCAGCCTAGAAGCTCCCTCACACTCCACTCCACCGATCCCCCTTCTCCATCCACTACCAAGTACCGCCCAACCACCCCTCGAACAAACCCATCTTTCCACCCACAGTCTGACCTAAGTCAGCCTCTGCACGAACTCCCGCACTTTGCCGACCACCGCACAAGCTTCGCCACACACCGGCGAAGCTTTCCACGTGTTCTGACTTGGCCGATAGGCCATTACTGTGATTTCAGGTTCGTGCCCTCTCGCCGCCATTGTCGACGAGCTGCAGTAGCTTCACCTGCAGCTGCAGGCATCCTCTAGCCCAGGCGCACGTCCCAGGGTGTGCGGGCAGACGTTGCGAAGGCACCCAGGCTTGCGATTTGGTTCGCAAGCCTCGCAGCTGCCTCAATTGGCTGCTGACTCCTCGCCTGCGGGCGCCAAATCGGGAGGTGGGACTTTAGTCCCACCTCGTAAGTGCGTGGCCGAGCGCCCGCACTTAAATTGTAAAAGTGCATAGGTCTTACTACCTTCGAACACAGGGATCAGGTCCCTCTCACCCGCACGCAGCGCGCCACGTGCTCGCTTGCCCTCGCCCGCGCTCACGCCCCGCGGGTCTGGGCAGGATCCGACTACCCGAACCACGCACTCCTCACCCACCATTGCACGCCGGTGGGCCTGGTCCCGGGCGCGATACCCGCACCTGATTACCTGGCTCTAGGAGAGTAGTCCTAAGAGAGAATTCTGAGAAAGAGAGAGATGCGGGGAAGGGGTAGGGGTAGGTTTTGCTCTAACCTTCGTGTGAGCGTGCAGGAAGAAAAGAAGAAGAAGAGAAGCAGCCGAAGCCTTAGCCGCTCGGGGCAGCTGAAGAAGAAGGCTGGAAGGAAAAGAAGAAGGAAGGAAGGAGAGAAACAGAAGAAGAGAAGAAGAAGCCACATTGGGCAGCTGAAGAAAGATGAAGGAAGGCACTGTAGCAAAGCCACAGATAAGTCGTTTGAGCACTGCATCAGACGTCAGAATCACCACAGCCGCAGAAGAAGAAAGAAGCCTTCGCTGCCACCAAGAAGAAGAAGGCAGGAAGGAAAAGAAGAAGAAAAAGAAGGAAGAAGACACAGCCGCCAGAAAAAAAGAAAGAAAAGAACAGAAGAAGAAATCAAGAAGAGAAGAAGAAGAAGAAAAGAAGAAGGAAAGTCAGCGGCCAGAAGAAGAAGAAGAAAAGAGAAGAAGAAGGAAAAGAAGAAAGAAGAAAAGAAGAAGGAAAGTCAACGGCCAAGGAAGAAGAAGAAGAAGAAGAAGAAAAGAGAAAGAGAGAAGAAGCCAAGAGATCTTTCTCTCTCTCTCTCTCTCTTATTTTTGTAACATAATAGAGATCTTATTTATACTTCTAGAAACATAGTTGTTCCCTGAGTTTGACCTCGGGAAAACCTTGTTCCGAGTAAAAATTCTTGTAGTAATCTGGTAGCCGTTTTGTCACATACTATAACGACTGATTGTAACTAAACTATAATAAACATAAAAACGCAACACGACAAAACAAGACAGAACGCGGTTACCAATTCATTTCATATCCTAGGGTTCAATCAAAACATTGTAAGATAGCATACACTTTGATTAATTAAGTCATAGTATTAAGAAAAACCACTCTACCGGGATACACGGGTGGAATGGGAGCTCGAATCGTAGATCCCGTTGTCTCCACAGGCCTTGTATATTCTACTGGCTGGAGACATATACAATTGACCAAATTACATCAAACGAGATCGAAACATTATATGCATGACACAAACAAGTGGAGAACTCCAAACTGAAACCAACAATACTTCGTTTGCGCAAAACCAACTCCGTTTGGGTCCTAAACTGGCCAAAACGTGCACTCTGACTAAAATTAGATGTCTGCGACTAGACCTAGACGTCTTAAACGACCACAGAGGCTCACCTTACTTTCTTGCGCTGATTTAAGACGACTAGAACCCCTCACTACCGTCCTGGGGTCCTTCTAGATGTCTGCCAGTGCACCCAAACATCTGAGATGGTTACCAGACATCTACGGGGACGTCCAGACGTCCTAAAGCACTTTGAAGGCACGCCATGCATCTTTCCAATGCGCTTGCGCCTGCGTACTCATGCGCCGCTTCAAAAGCACGACACATAACTTTAACGTACGTGCATGCAGACGCGTACAGAGTACATACCTCGGCACTCTGTGTGCTGTCAGACGTCCGACGCTAACTTTGGACGTCGCAAGGCTCCTCCAGACGTTTGGATAGCGTCCCAGACGTCTGATACTGTGGAAAAATTATTTCATAGAATGCCTTGCGAACCTTCTCCCTGTGCAGCTCTCGCCCACAGAACAGCAACTGCTGCTCCAGCAGCTACAGGAGGTCACAGAGCTCCTCTCCACAAGCTCCCTTGGCTGCACCTCCTCTCCCGAGCTCCTCCGGGCGCACCTCCACTCCTACACTCTCCCTCGCCCATGCTCTCCCTCTCTCCTCCATCTCGAGCTCCCCTCCTTCCCCACTCGTGGCTGCAAGGGGACGGGGAAGAGGAAGGAAGGTTGCCGGTGTAAGGTGGTGGGGTGAAGATGGAGGTGGTGGTGTAGAGATGGAGAGGGTGTAGGGTTCCTTTTAAAGAGAGGAGGGTGTGTGCGTGGGTGTGTTGTGTGGGAAGAGAGAGAGGGAAAAATTATGAGATTTTCCTCGCAAGGTTTCCTCCTTCCCGTAAAGCCCACAAATTTTAAACTCAAGGGGTTTAAAATTACACCTACATCCCTACCCTTTTAGGAAAACCTTGAACGACCCTTGGGAAGGGTCATTTCAACATAACAAACTTAAAGGAAGTTTTATCCTCAAAACTTGAGCTAACTAGGGTGCGGAAATAAACGTAAAAGCGCATAACAAACTTAAAGAGGATCAAAGTAGGTCAGAAGCGACAAACTCTCAAGAAGCTCCTAATACTGTTCTCGCATCATCGCCTCGGGCTCCCAAGTCACCTCATCGTACCGCTGGCTTCTCCATAGGACCTTCACCAGTGGCACTTCCTTCCGTCTCAGACTCCGGACAGCTTTGTCTAGTATTTGCACTGGCCTCTCAGGATAGGTCAAGTCATCTCCCACCTTGATGCTCTCGTGGCTTAGAACGTGGCTGGGATCGGCGACGTACTTCCTGAGGTTAGACACATGGAACACGTCGTGTACTCCAGAGAGCTGGGGAGGATGGGCAAGTCAGTAAGCAACGGGTCATACCTGCTCCAAGACCTCAAAGGGTCCTACAAACCTTGGCACAAGCTTCCTTTTCACCCCAAAACGTTGCAAGCCCTTCATGGGCGAAACACGGAGGAAGACGTGATCCCCAACCTCGAACTGCACCTTTCCATGCTTCCTATCAGCATAGCTCTTCTGCTTGCTTCTGACAGTACAGAGTCATCTCTGAATCTGCTCTATCTCCTTCTGACTCTGACGAATCAGCCTGGGACCAACCTCTCACTTGGTCCCCACCTCGACCCAACTCAAGGGTGCAGTACACTTCCTCCCATACAGAGCCTCGTAAGGTGCCACGTTGATGCTCGAATGGTAGTTGTTATTGTATGTAAACTCTGCAATGGGCAAATGCTCCTCCCAGGAGCCTCTCCAGTCTAGTACACAAGCGCGTAGGAGGTCCTCGAGTGTCTGTATGGTGCACTCCGACTGCCCGTCGGTCTGGGGGTGGTAGGCAATACTGAACCTCAGGGTAATTCGACTGCTCATCGGTCTTAGGATCGGACGACTGAGGCTTAAGCGCGCGGACTTGAATTCGCGAGCACGCGCACGGAGAGTAAAAGTGTGCGGGCGCTGGTGAGGAGCGCGCAGAGCTGAACGATCTCGATCCGAAGACACAGAAGCAGCCATGTCTCAGCATCTTGCGAAGCCCGAGCATTGAAGGCACGCGAGGAGCGGGCGGGCATGATCAAAGGGCCCAGCGGCCGCCCCATGTCAAGTAGAGGTGCGTTATGCGAGTAAAATGCGATTTGGGGTTATTTTGAGGCCAGATCCGATCCGTTGATCTCTCGATCAACGGATCTGATCAAATAAGAGTGCTTGCACAATTTTAAGGGTTGAAATACCCTCTTTGCCCCTCATCAAAGCTATACAAGAAGGCCAGGGCCCCCCAGTTGAAGAACTCCTTCTATCAACCTCTTCTTCCATGTTCTACGATCTCTCGCTTTTGCCTCTTTACAACTCCGATCTTCATCCCAATGCTCTGGATCTGAGGTGCTGCCACATCTTGTACAAGCATCCTACAAGTGGTGTCATCTCTCTGCCTCCTATCTCCATCCCTCGCTCTCTGTGTCTGTCTCTACTTTTTGCATAGCAATTTCTATTGTGAAAAACTCTTTATCAATGCAATGAAATTTGATTTTATAGATATCTGATGCCTCTTTATAAATATATACATATATAAATATCTATTTAGAACAATTTCTATTAAAAATCTTCTGCATAAATTGTGATTACTTCCTTGCGAATGACTTGGTACTTACCGATCTTTACAAATTTATTTGTCGACGTGCTTTCGCACTACACTTCAACTAAATAATCTTTTAAAATGCGATTTTCGCGTCAAACATGGGTTAATTAGAGGTCAATTGAGTATTATACACCAAGAAGTGGGTCAACACTGACAGAAATAGGGTTTCAAGCATTTCGAGAATCAAACAGTATATAAAACCCTAATTATCAACTCACTTTAATTAAAGAGGTTTTGGTCAGAATAAAATTCATCTAAACCTCCTAAAATTCATAAAAAAATATTCTAAAAGGTTTGGCATTAATGGGGGGCAAAAAGTGCCCTCAAATCCAAAACTCTACACCAGACCTGCCAAAGAATCCAGTTACCCGGATAAAGGGTGTACAGGCGGAACCGGCAGTCTGTCTCACCTGAGACCGGTTGGATCCCCAGTTAACACCAACCCGATCTGCCAGATGATCCTACGCAGCAAGGGTAGAAGATACGAAATGATAGGCCTAACCACTTGTACCTTGACAGCTACCATGTAGCCTAACAAATAGGTGTACCAGGACCCATCAATGAGAGTGATCCTCATGTTATAAATAGAGAGAAAACCCTCCGAGAGAGGGGGACTCCTCCACGGAGAGGGTGCGAGATCATGTAATATCACTATACCACCATGACTTCTCGTGTATAGTTGGGAGTCCTATCCTCCCCTTAGATGTACACCCCCTAGGGTGAAGTTGGGTCACCAAACCTCTGTCTCCCTATGTGTTTACTTGTCGATGGTCGATCCCTCCCCTTTAAGCGACGAATGCCAATGGCTAAGTGATGAGAGGCTTATCATGACTTCTAACTACCCCTCATTAACTAGAAACCCTAGTTAATTAGCTAGACATATAAATGTATAGGGGTTAATTATATAACAATGGACAAATAAATAAAGGACCTAAACATAAGTTAAAAATGTTTAATTATAGGTCAATTAATATCATTAATAATTTAATTAATAAATGGACTCAAATATAATTAATTAATTACCTAATTAATATCTGATTTAACTTAAGCATAATTTATACTTAAGTATGAATAACTTAAGCAATTTAATCAATTAAATAAATTAATCTAAAAAGGTTAAAAATGTAAATTCAAGGTATATATATAATATTTATCTAATTTATAATTATATATAAAAAGTTGAAAAAGAATTAAATTAAAATAAGCCTTGAAAAACCTCATTTTACATTTTAGTCCTTAGGTTTCATTACACTTGAGTCCTTTTCAAGCACATAGGCCCTTAAGTTTTCCTGTGAATAGGTCCCTATGAACGCAATGTTTCTTTTTCCTCTTCTTCTTCCTTACATTGGACGACTCTCGTCAGCCGGTCACCGCACCACCTAATCCACCTTCATCCCTCTACAGAACACAGCCGTCTTGGCTGTTTCTCTTCTGCTCACCTCCCTTTCTTCATTTGACGGATCGGATTGACCTTTGATCCTATTTAGGACTAGGAGTTAACCTCATCAGTGTCGGAGACGACCCTGGTGGTTTAGCTGAACTTAGACGTCCTTCTGTCCAGGTACATCCCCCTTACCCTCCACCGTAACCTATAAATACCCTAGGACCTCTCCGATTAGAAAGGACGACTCCCTTTTCCCCTTCCCCAATAGCAGTCAACGATAGGCCATTCCTCCGTAACACCGGCGACCTCTCATCTCTCCATCGGAGCACCTCCGCCAAAGATGCTCGTCTCTCTCACCCCCTCTTCCTCTCTTGCGACTATGGCAAGTGATGAGAGGCTCATCATGGCTTCTGATTACCCATAATTAACTAATTTCCCTAGTTAATTAGCTAGGAATATGCATATATAAGGGTTAATTATAGAATAGGAGACGAATCATTAAAGGACCTTAAAATAAGTTTAAAATGCTAAATTATCAACCAATTAATATTATTAATAACTTAATTAATAAATGAGCTCGAAATGCCATTAATTAGCTACCTAATTAATATCTTATTTAACTTAAGTATAACTTAAGACCTGAGTCTTAAATAACTTAAGTAAGTTAATAAATATAAATAAATGGGTCAAAAATGTGCATACATGGCTTAAATATATTATTTAGCTAATTTATAATTATATATAAAAAGTTAGAAAAGAAAATAATTTAAATTAACTTAAATGGCCTCTGTTTACATTTTAGTCCCTATAATTCATTATATTTGAGTCATTTCATTTCACCTAGGTCCTTAGCTTTCTTCACATTCAGGTCCCTGTGTACACCTTCATCATTTCTTCGTCAGTCGCTTGAACAGCTGACGTTCGGCAGTGTTGTCACCCTCCGATGACCACTCATCTGACGCCATTCCACCCTCTCGAAGCTTTTGAAGCTTGCGCACACCACCTCAAATCCATCCACCGGTCCGGATTATTCATAAATCCTAATTACGTATAGGCGGTAACCTCATCGACGTCAGAGACGACGCTGGAGGTTAAGCTGCACCTAAACGCAAACCCGTCTGGATTCAAAACCCTTAGCCATCGCTGAACCCTATAAATACCCCTCGAACCCTATGATTTGGGCGATTAGCTCCCTACCCTCTTGCCCAACTGCAGCAAACTGATAGGCTATTCTTCCTACTCCGGTGACCATTTCTCATCACCGTCCTATTCCTCCGATCATCTCCACTCGCTTTCGATCTCCACCATCGTCCACTAAGTCCTCTGACGAAGCGCCGACACTGGACTCCGCTTCCACGCCACGAAACCGCTCGCCGGAGCTCTTCCTCCAACCTTCTGATTTCATCCTCTGTTAAGAACCTTCGACGAAGACTCCTCTATCTCCTTCGTCCAGGTAACAGTAGGATTAGGTTTAGGTAAGTGTAGCGTAGCTTAGTTTAGTAGATTAGGTAGTTAGTTAGGTTTAAATGCTCAATTTGTATGCCGTCTTCCTTAGCTCCGGCGAGCTCTTTGAGCTCGTCTGGGCCACTCTTTTATCATTTTTACACACTAATCACCTTCCTCTCCTTATCATGATCTCATAGCACTGTTTTTCCCTCACTCTTAGCAGCTGAATTGCCGAGTCCATCTTCACATTCACCGACGACCTCCGCTGTCCACGGCGAAGGCCTCTGAGATTAGAACACACTCGCTGGGGCCCTCCATCACCTCTTCATAATCTAAGGGCCCCGATCCTATACCTAATTAGTATAATTAACTCATAGAAAGTAAACACCTAATTCCATTCCAACTTTCTAGCTCTCTGTCAATGGAGAGCTCGATAGAGTTACTCCACCCAATTAACCCCCCAGAGATCATTGCAAGGTTCTATTAAACCTTAGCCCTCACTCAATTGAGCGAGACAGTTGACTCTGAGTTCATACAAACTCAGAGATTATGATTTCTAAATTCCCTGATGAATCCTTAATTCGATCATCAATTGGATAAATTGATGAGCTCCTGAGGTTCCTTGTGACCTCAGGAAGCTCTTAAAACCCTTAATGGTCTACTTGATGGAGTTTTGTACACTGCCAAACATTTCTTCGACTCACCGGAGCTCCGGCGAGCTCCAGCAAGTCGAAACCAAGCTTCAGCCCATAGAATTCTATGCAGAGCTCCAGACTGACTGTTTATGACTCAAGGAATGTGTATCTATTTTTGATTTTATGTTTTGAAGTCTGGAGTGTGATATTAACCTCTGTCTTCTCCAATTCCAGCGGAGTTGGAGAATTGTCTCTGCTAGGGTTTAGGTCACTATAAGAGGTCCGGAAGTAAGAACAAAGTCTATTGAGTTTATCTTGGCTAGTTGTTTATTCAGAGAAGTTGTAGTTTGTTCTATCAAACAAACTCTATTAGGATCTCAGGCAACGAGGCCTGAAACCCTAGAATTCTTGATTAAAATTACCTTTTGAGACTTTGAATCAATTCTTAAGGTTAAATAGAACTGAATTAGGGTCTTAATTAGGTTAGAGAAGCTCTAATTCTGAAAGTCAACTCCAAGGTAATCTTGGTCAACTATAGAGCTGATTTGAAGTTTTCTTGATTAATTCTTCTGTTTAATGAATTGATATATTCGCTGGGATGATATAGAGTCCATGAGAGTTGATTGGAAGGTGTTTTATTGAGGATTAAGGGCAAGCTATGTCACTATTCAGTTTGGGTCATTTTTGAACCCATACTGCTTTTAGTGTGTTTTTGGCAAGATTTGAATGCTAAATTCGCCCAGATAGAATCATAACACCCTGTAGAGATTGTTTAAATCTATTTCAGAGGTCTTTAGCTCTCTGTCGAGCTGTTCAGAGCTCAAAATGGAGCTCTGAAGCTCCTAAATGAAGCTCATGAGCTTCTTCCTCTTCCTGAAGCCATATAGAGCTCCCTTTCGTCACCATTAGATGCGGAATCATCAGCTGAAGGTGATTCAGACTTCATCTGGAGGTCAGACACTCTCCTGTAGGTCAAAAGACCTAAACATAATGTCTACAGGCCATTTTGGCTGTGCAAACCTCCTAGCTTCACCCTTCAAATCGAAGGGCTTAACCTCACTTGAGCACTAAATTGGTGTTCCAATCACGTAAAGCATATCAAGAGCTTTCGATCGAGCCTTTTCTCAATAGGATTGAGTCACTGAGTCACCTAGAATCGCCAGCCAAAGTTCGGCCAGAACCTAGGAAACATAGTCCCACCTCGGGAACTATTGAGCGTTGGCATTAGTATATTACAAAAAATTGCATTAGCCTTCTTAGTCGTTAGCGTAGGGCGCAAAATGAATTGAGCTTGGGTGTGGGTGTGTGCGATGCACGTGCTTGCGCATATGTGTGTGTGCGTGCGCCTGTGAGCATGTGCGGGCCTGGGAGGCCAGATATTGTGCATGAGCTTGAATTAGAAAATAAAACACCTAAGTAAAACTAGGCTCGGACTTGGTAGGGTTTGGTCCCACCCTCTAGGGGGTGCTGTGTATCCCCGACCAATCTAAGTCGGCAATTAGAAAACCAAATTTTTGTAATTGGGCTATGTGTGGAATTCATTAAGCACAGTGATGAGTGGCTACTCATCGTAGCTAAAAAAAGCTTTAGTTAAGCTAGAAATTGGGTTAAACAATATCGAATTAACACATAAAAAGGGTTAAGTGTGGGAGTTAAAGAAAAAGACTTAAAACCTTAATTCTGTGTTAAAATTGCATAATTAGGTCATAAAATGAGATTCTTGAGAAAAAGGTCAAATGGTGATCCAAGTGTTAATTGAACATACAAACAAGTTTAAAAGTCCAAATCAAAAGTATAATTAACTTCTCAAATGATCAATTAAGCACATAGAAAAACTTGAAGGCATTTGGACATCATTAAGGTCTTGAAACTTAGAATTTACATTTAGGCCCTTTATGCATCATATTTCCTTCTTTAGAAAACTTTCCCAGACCTATTTGTAACCCGCAGGGACCTCTTTGAAAGCCCTCAGGGACCATTCAACTATCATTCTCTACCACTTATGGGCCTGCCTATAAATGTTCTACCCCTTCATAGAAAGGCCTCCCTGCAATTTTCCCTTTAGAAATCGGCTACCTGGAGACTCTACGCGTGCACTATGCGTGCGAAGAACTCGCGGCATCTCGACCGTCCATTCTCCTTTGATCTTGATTTGCGGATCAATCTGAATCGAAGCTTCGCGCGAAGCGGTGCATATGCTCACCCAACCCTCCCGATCCTATCCTACGGTCAGATTTCAATTTAGCAGCCCGCGCACTCCTCTCCTCTCATCCTTGCCGCCGGTGCCCTCGACGTCTATCTTCACCCGCGTGGTGATCTGAGCCACTGAGATTACTATTTAAGCACCTCAGTGGTCGCACGTGCAAGGGATCACTTTCTCCCACTTTCTTTGAGATAATTCCTCCACTCTAGTTCCCCCTCCTCACCAAATCTCTAATTTCACAGCCACTGGCTGTGAAATTCTCGACTTCTCTCTGACTGTCCTTATCGCTAAGGACCACATAGCGACTGAGAACGACCCAGAAGTCTCACTAGCAAGCCTTTCACTCCGCTGGAGCTCACCTCCCTCCCTTCTTCCTCCTTAGCCACCGACTAAGGACACATAGGTCCCATTCTTCCTATTAGAATAGTTTTAATGTTTTCTAAATTTACTATAGCATTAGATAGATAGATTAGAGTAGATTAGAGTAGAATTAGATGTAGACTGTTGGAAACGCTTTCGATCGGGTTTTTAAAGGATGTCACGTTGTAGTATAGCCGAAAAAGCGTTCAAAACAAATAAAGATTTTATTACTCAAAAATCGGAGTATCCGAGGTCAAACACAGAGAGCAATCGGAATTTACTACTAATCTCAAATGTAATTGAACACTCTAATTTACTCAAAAGTTTAATTCAAATGCATTTAAAAAGTAATTCAGGCAAAAGAGTAAAATTGGATGTCTGATCACAAGATCAGACGTCTTAAAAGTGTTTTCCCTTCTTTGATTATTCTTCTTCTTCTGATCTTGCTTTCTTTCTTCTGCAGTCTTCACTTTGCTTCTTTCTTCTGTCTTCCTCTTCTTCCTTCTCGTTTCTTTTGCGAAGGCTTCTTCTTCCTTGGTCTTCTTCCTGCCTTTGCTTTTTTTCTTCTTATGCTGCAGTCTCTCTTTCTTCCTTCTCTTCTCTGCCTCGCTCAGCCTCTTCTTCTGCTTCTTCTCTTCTTCTTCCTTGCGGCTAAGTCTCTTCTCTTCAACTCTCAGCCTGCCTGCACAAGGAGCAAAACCTACCCTGTCCCTCTACCCGCACGTCTCTCTCTCTCTGCAAATCACTCACAGGACGCTCTCCCAGAGCCGCGGGTAATCGGGTCGGGTTGGACGTACTCGGGACCAGGCGTACCGGCATGTATGGTACGCGAGGTGTGCTCAGATAGGGTCGGGTCGGATCCCGCCAGATCCGCGAGGTGAAACCGCGGACGAGGAGAGTGTGATGGGGTGCGGGACCTCACCCCAGTGCTTTCGGAGGCGAAGGGAGAAGAACACAAAATCAATTTAAACTACTGCGGGGTTTGGTAAACTCACGATGTGGGACTATCCTCTGCGCTCTTCTCGCGCGTGCCCGCAGGATGATTCTTCGCGCTCTGCTCAGCTGCAGCCTCAACTCTCTTCACTAGCTAACTGGCTGGCTGCACGCAACTTACTCCAATCCGCAGCAGCTGAAATCCTGAAGCCACGGAGCCTGGAGCGTGCTTGGAAGCTGCTTCAACCGTCTTCAATGGCGGCCGGGGCGTGGAATCTGCCAGACACGAAAAGGGCCTCTCGGCCTAATCAGATCATCGGGGGA
Source organism: Thalassia testudinum (assembly GCA_037157565.1). NCBI lineage: Eukaryota > Viridiplantae > Streptophyta > Magnoliopsida > Alismatales > Hydrocharitaceae > Thalassia > Thalassia testudinum. Next base: position 2,953,413 of record JAZHRO010000038.1, read on the forward strand.
CCTTCGCCGTGGCACGACGAAGGTGATGAGCCATGCAGCAGGCCGCGGGAAGGCCTAGGCGTGCATGCCTAGGTCATCCTGTGGCCGGAGGGATGGGTGAGTTTAGGGGCGTGTTATGGAGGTGAAACGGTACTGTGGATGGGCGGAGGTTGCTCGGTGAGGTGAGGCGGAGCTTATGAGACGGTCGGCGAGTCGTGTGGGGCTGCGGAGCGACGGGAGCAACTCGCCGGAGGGTGGCCGGTGATGAGGAAGGTGGCGGTGGACAGGAGCGATCGAGGGTTAATCGAGTGAAATACAGTGGGGAAAATAAAGAGGGGGAGATGGGGAATAGTTCTGACCTAATTACAGGGACAAAGGGGACGGAGAGGCGGACAGTTGTACCTGCTGTCGCCGGAGAAGAAGATGCCCAGTGGAGGAAGAATGGCGGCGACGACGGGTCTGAGGCAGTGTGCGCGAGTATTGCGTGATGCGGAGGAGAATCAGGAAGAAGTCTCTGCCACTGGTTTTGTGGCAGAGCGAAGAGGAAAGGAAAGGAAGCTTGCCAAAGCTCGCTGGGTTCCCTAGCAGGGAAGGAAGAGATGAATCTGAGGTGAAACCCCGGCCAGGTCGAGCTGAAAATGAGCGGCCGGGTTTGGGGGTTCTTTTATAGGCATTAAGCCGTGTGTTCAGAGCTTGGAGGGCACGCATTCGTTTCCGACGGCTCACCGGAGAAGGAAAGTGGGTGGATACCCAAATCCCTCGTGCGTTCGTACGAGAGATTGGGATCAAATCAAGGGTCATGACTGGCCTCAGATGGAAGGGAATTCCTCAGAGAATCTCCCTTCCATTTCTGGGAGAGGATCTCTGAGGAATCAGAGAGGATTCCCTCTCTAATCCTCGTCGGAGAAGGATTCTGCCCCAACAATGGTGGAAGGACCTGATTGTAAGGGTGGCGAGGAAGTTAGGGGGCTCTCTGTGATGATTTTCAAAAGTTAGGGACCAAAATATGATTTGGGTGTACTAAATTGCAAAGTAGGTCAAGATGACCTCCCCTTAGGTCCAAATTTTGGCAAAAACCTAAGTTTGACCTAAGGAATCCAATGGTGAAGTTGGATTTTATGTTTGACCTCGTTTGACTGGGTATTTTGCATAAAAACCTAAATTAGGTTAATTAATGAGCTAGGACCCTATTCTAGGTCAAACTAGGTTCCAAAGGCCAATTTGAATGTTATAAACCCTAGAGGATATTTTTCCATGATTTTTAGGGGCTTTAATTGATTTTTATCCTGACCGGAACCTTGTTGCTTTAAGCGAGTCTGTTTTAGGGTTACCAAATGTCATTTAATTCCTGGATTGCACATAAACCCATTTCTGATTGAATCAACCCACTTTTTATCTTATTTAGACCATTTGACCTATGCTCTGCCTCTGAGAAATCCTGTTTATGCACTGCAATGGTAAAATTACAGTTTTAACCTTTATTTCATGTTTTCTTCTCAGAATACTTATTCCTTCCTTTAGGCCTTCTTCTAGGTTATGTAGGAGCTTTTATTCTCTTTATTGGGTCAAAATGAGCTAGTTATGGCCCATGATGAGGCTCTCATCATAGACATAGTAGTCAATTTTCTGTTCTGATTAGCTTAGCATTAGGAGTAGTTTTAGCATAGCAATGTTTCCCCCTCACCTCCTCTGATCATCTCAGATCAGAGGGGAAGAAATTCACCCAATCACTGTTCATTTTGTTCTTTCTCTACATGTTTCCATTTCATTTCTGATTCCCCTGATGAGTATTTCGCAATCCACCCACTCATAGGACCTAATTTCAGATCTGATTAGTTTCTAACCTCAGATCTGAAATTAGCGTCAAAATGCATTTTAGGGGCTTCCCATTCATCCCATGTTTTTCACAAAAGCCCCTGATCTGAGTTAAAGAGTGAATCAGTTTGCCAAATTTTCTTTGCATTCTGATTTCAAAGATTTTCATTCATTTGGGTTTTGAATGCTTTTATCTTGCAAACTGAAGAATTTTGATTTGGATTCACTGATGGGCTAGGAATCTAAGGTGATTCTGGAGTCAGAATTCACCTCAGAGGAGCCATAATCTGATCTATCAATTTTGAGGATTTCAATGTGTTGAATTCCTTGTAGAGCCAAGGAAAATCAACCATGTTGATTGAGGCTTTATTAGGGATTCTGATCTGAATTGTTTTTCTGAGAATCTTAATTTTCACTTAAGGGATTCTCAATATCCCTTAAGATGTGTAACATCCTGGGATTCAGATGGATTTATTGTGTTGACTCTAACCCTTTCTACATGCTATCTATAGCATTAGAAAGAGTTAGATCAGTAGTTTTTATGGACTGAATGGTTGTGATTTTTGTGACAAGGAGCTTGGATTTAAGATGCTGAACATCCTGAGCATGGTTTTGATGTGAATTTAAATCCTTGTCAGACTTTGATTTAGTGATTTTTTTGTTTTTGTGTTTTTGAATCCCAGAACTAGAGTAATCTGCTGCAAAGGCAGCTACATTCCCCTTCTCGATTCCAGCTAAGTGTTCCCTGATTAGCTCTTTTAAATCCTTGATCAGGCTATCTTGAATCTGATCTGGGATAGAAATGGCTAAATCAGGAGACACAAGTTTGATTCAGTTTTGTTTCTGCTGCAGACTTAACCTAATTTCAAATGGATTAACTGCAGCAACAGTTAAGCTGTCTGGAATTAGGTCTGGCCTGCTGCAGGGCTTGTGTTTAGAAGCTCTTGCTGCTATTTGCAGCAGTTTTCTAAGAGTGTGAGTGTTAGCTGCAGATCTGAGATTCCAGCAGCTACCTTGCTGCTGTTATTCTAGTTGTTCTGATTTTGTAGCAGCAATATCTGATCTGAAACCCTGTGGACTGTAGGCTTTAGATTTCAGTTCTGTAAATAGCTGACATGTTATTCATGTTGTATTACTTGTATACAAGCTTTCCTGTATTGTAATTTATTTTTATTCCTTTGAATGCTTGTTATCTTTCTTTTAAATGTTTGTCAGCTAGCTGTTTTTAAGCCTAACTGTCCAAGCACATGAATTAAATGAAATCTAGACTGAATTACACACTAAAGTGTTTAAATTCTTTCCATATTCCATACTAAATGTGTTTAAGGCAGTCAATGCCCTTTTAGACCCCTTTAAGTTCCATCCTAAGCCTTTAGGACTCATTAGAAACTGTTTGAAAGGCTTAGGATGAGTGAAATTTGGAATTTAATAAAAATTAGATAAATTTTTTTAAAAAAATAAAATAAACCTGTCTGATTTTAGATTAAGTATTTCTTTAAATGTATACCAAGTTTCATAGTAACCCGAACTCTCGACTTGGTAGAATTGACCAGTCGACAGTTCTGTATACCATGAGATTCAATAAAAGAAACCAAACATAAAAAGGCCCAAAACACCTCTTTCTCCTCAACCATTTCTTTCCCTCTCATCTTCTACCTCCATAACATATATAAAAACCCTAAAAAGTGAAAAAACCCTAAAAATACTAAAAATCCTTTGTATAATATGTATATAAATGTATATTTAAGCTATATAGTAAGCTATTAACATATAAGTGAATTATACATATTTATAAGATAAATAACTTATGTATATATTGTAGTATGTAAATTAAATATTTAAGTTAGATTATACTATATATATCTTAATTATATAACTAATTATTAATTAAACTAATGTATATGTACAAATAAGCTATATGAATTAGTAAATACTATAAATAACCATATTAAGTTATAATACTATATATATATTTATATGTATATTATAAACATACTAAACCCTGTACCTTAATTTAATTATATATAGAGAATAAATAATTAATTTATTACGTTAGTAGTTAAGTTATTAGATTAAATTAAAATAAATGAGCAATTTAAGCTAAAATTCAACTAACCTATACTGTATATTTGTAATAATGTATTTTAAGTAATTTAAGTTAATTTAAGTATATTTATATTATTTATACTATTTAAACTTAATTTACAACTAAAACAGTCTAAAATTGTACTAATTAAATGTAAATAAAATAGAAATTAAACTTGTAAAATACAATAAAAACATTTATAAAATATTTAAACATGTATACTAACTCAGTATAAGGTCAATTAGATCATATAATAACTAATTTATATGTAATTAAAGAATTAATACTAAAACTATCTATGTATAAATTGTTTACTTTAGCTAATTTATTTATATAGTAAATATAATAAAAACTTTAAATTAACTATACAATTGTATAGTACTATGTAAATACTTTATTATCCTATAATTTAATTTTATTTTCTAATAAATTATGGCCCTCAAATCGAGGGCCAAACATTGAAAATCAACACAGCCGCATCTGAACTTCAGCGCAGAATCGGCGCCCAAAAGGTGCCACATTGTGAGCGTTGGACTTCTTTGAGCGGTATATCACTGAAAAGTGATAGGCAACAATCAGTCGTCACAGGTGCCGAGTGCCCAAAACAAAAGACCATTACCTATCCCCTTACTTGAGCATGATTTGAGCATTTGTTATGTGTGTGGCTAGGGGTCGGTGTGTGAGTGCTAGGGCTTGGTTAAGCCTAAACGTGAGGTGAAAACGTACTTAAGCGGCCTAATTAAGAAATTAGGGCACTCTTAGTAGAGGTCTGGTCCCACCCGATCCTTAGATGCTATGTATCCCTCGAAAGGTGTGCCCGCAAATTAAAACTAATTTTTGTTAAGGACCCTAATGACTCTTTAAACACAGAGAAGAAGAGAGTAAGTTGAAGAAAACTAAGTGCTAAAATATGGCTAAGTGTCATAAGATAACATATAGAAGAAGAAGAAAGAGCTGAGAAAACAAAAGAACATAGTGGATACTTAAAAGGTAAAAGAAGATATGTGTATGTATAGTATATAACGTATATCTGTAGGGATAGTATATATAAATAAATATGTATATGTAAATAATAAGCATACGTATAAGCAATATAGCTTTATATATATGTATATATGTAACTTCATACTTTTATTGACGGAATAGATTGTCGCTAAAGGTGAAATAAATGTCGCTATAAACCCTAGTTTCTACTTTAGAGTTTGTATATAGTTTTTTGGGGTCCAGCGACACTTGTATCTGTCACTATAGCTCCTACATATGTTACTAGATATGTTAGTATATTAAGTTAAGTGAGTATAGCATGTATTATTAGTTAATATTGTATATGTATGTAAGTATTAGTAATATAACTTATAAGTAGATAGTATAGAGGACAATTGGGAGGCTTGGAGAAAATGAGGGAGAGAGGGAGAGAAGGTGTATGGCGTCGGGTGGCAAGGGGCGGTGGTGTGGAAGCGGCTACGGCTGAGGATGGGGGAGAGTGGAAGACCTGGAGATTGAGAAACTGGAGGAGGGAGAGGGGATGGCAAGCACATGATGGTAGGGCGGCTAGACTCAACCCAAGAGGGCCCTAGAGGAGAGCTAATGGTGAGATCTTGTGCTTCAGATGCAGACGAAGGGGTCACATGGCTGTGGGTTGTAGAAACCCTCTCGTTTGCCTGGCTTGTGGGGGTGAAGGGCACAAGTGTGATTCATGCCCTAAGGTGATGTCGCCACACACAAAGATGACCCCTCAGTGCCCAGGTCGGGAAGCGGTGAAGGAGCCCCGACTACCACCTCCACCGGCGCTTGGCAGTCACTCAATAGAAGTGGAGATTCCACTATCTGAGGAGATTCTTTCTGCAAAGATCATGCTAAGGGGAGCGTTGATTGGTGAGATCATGATAGGAAAATCCTCGATCGAGAGACTTCAACAACTGGTGAGTTCCCCACAACTTGTGTCATTGGGCTGGAAGGTGGCAATGCTATCTCAGTCTCGTTTTCTTGTATTCGATCTGGGGATGATGGATGTGGAAAGGTTGCGATTTTGGTTGAGTTCCTTTGAAGATATCAATATGCTCTAGAGAATGGTTTCCCCCTTCGATGGGGCTCTCCCTAATCGACCCCCCCAGAGGATGGGAACTAGGAGGGTGCTTCTTGAGATCAAGGGATTACCACTGCACTTAAGATCTAAGGGGGTTGTCGTTCAAGATGGTTGCAGGCTTTGCATCTATCTTTGAAGGCTCTAAAATCATGATTGGAGAAGGTGATATTTGTTCACTTCCATTTGAGACTGAAGTCCTTAAAAGTGGGTCAATTCCTGACAGAATTACTCTCAGATGTGGGGCTCATCGTGGCTCATTCACCTAGCAATGGTTGGGCAAGTTTCTAGGCTACCAGAACAGGGTTATTTTAAGATGTCTGTGGCTAGATCTGAGGAGGTGCAATAGGCTGAACTGATGGGTTGTGAATCATCAAATGAGGTCCCTGAATCAAAGAAGAGGAAGGATTGTCACCTGGACTCTGCAGAGAGGGACCTGATGCCCATGGAAGATGTTACTGTCTTGGGATGTAGCAGCCAAGCCCTTGTGGCCAAAGGCAATGGTTCAATGGATGATGCTGATGATTTAGAGAGGGACTCAGACAATCCTAGTAGAAAAGAGGAAGGGAAGTCAGGTATGGAAATAGTACTCAGCAGTGGTAGAAGGGCCCTTAAGGAGGTGAACAAGTGCAATTCGCTATCCCTGGTGATCTGAAGTTTAGAAGTGGGACAAATAAGAAAAGGGGGCTGGGTCCCTCCCTTTACATGCTCAGAAGGAGAAGGAGAACCTGACCCCTATAGTGGAGGAAACTATCACAAACTCGATCATGGTTGAGTATGTGGGCAGTCTGGCTTAAGGGGATCAATCAGGCAAGGAATGAGAGTGCTAACATGGAATGTGCGTGGGCTGTGCAATAAGGTGAGAAGGGTGTCTCTAAGTAGATATCTCTCTGAGTGGGAAATTGACTGTGCTATCATCCAAGAGACACATTTGGAGGAGGAGAATGGCCAGGTCTGGGAATTTTTTAGACAGTCAGGGTGGGTAGATTGTGTAGTGAAGGGAGTAGTTGGAAGGTCTGGTGGAATGGCCATATGGTGGAGAAAATCTTGTCTCAATGTAACAGAAGTCTTTCATGATAGGCGTGTGCTCACCTGCAGATGCCTAAACCTCCAAGGAAATTTGGAGTGGTATATTTCCTGCATCTATGGCCCATGTGCAGCTACTGATAGGGTAGAATTGTGGTATGAGCTATCAACAATGCATCAAAGAGTGCAGGAGGTACCATGGCTCATAGGAGGTGACTTCAATTGTCCTCTTTCAAGTGATGACAGACCTGGGGGCAGAACTAATAGTGCTATAGCAGGTTCCCAGATGGCTGTGCAAAACTTGGGTGTCACTGAGTATCCTATCAGTGGGGTTGAGTTCACTTGGAGAAATGGCAGTGGATAGACCTCAAAGTTGGACAGGTTCTTTGGTAACCCAAGCTTGCTAGAGAGATACCAACTATCGTCTGCTATGAGCCTTGATAGGCCTTTTTCTGACCACACTCCACTTGTGTGGGACAGTGGGGTGAATTCTGACATCGGGTCATATTTCAAACTCAAGAAATCTTGGTTTAGGGAGGAAGGCTTTGTTGAGATGTTATCCAGTTGGTGGCAGAACAAGGTTGTACATGGATCTGCCACATAGCAGTTGGCTTCCAAGTTGGCAGGTATGCGATCCATGCTGAAAGAGTATGGGCAGACAGTGGCACTAGTCAAGGAGCAGAGGAGGGTGGAGGCACTAGCAGTGATCCAAGGTCTGGATTTGAAGGAATGCAGGTAGCCACTGAGTTCTCAGGAACAGCAACAAAGGCAGCAAATGCAGCAGGTTGTTGGGGAGGAGGATTTGAAAAAAGAAATGGACTGGCGTGAAAGATCTAGACAATTATGGCTCAAGGAAGGTGATGCCAACACGAAGTTCTTTCATCTTGTGGCTAGTGCTAGGAGAAGGTTCAATCTCATTTCATCAATTAAAATGGGTGAGAGAACTATCACATCTATCAATGAAATCAGATGTGAAGCTGACAGGTATTTCAAAGAGCTTGCCAAGGCTGCACCAAGGGGTTCTTGGAGGATGGCATCGGCAGACTTCCCAAGTGTCAGTAATGATCAGATGGCCATGCTAATTGCTCCTATTTCTGAACAAGAAACAATGAAAGCAATTAAATATTTGAATAATGAGGGGGCTCCTGGACCGGATGGGGTTTAGGTATTCTTTTACAGAGAAATGTGGAATGTCATCAAAAAGGATGTGATGAATGTTATCCATGAATTTGAATTGGGCAACTTTGGGTTTGAGAGACTGAATAAGTCTTACTTGTTCTTGCTACCAAAGAAGTCGAGTGCGGAGAACTTTTCAGACTATAGACCCATTGCCTTGTCAAATTCTATTTACTTTATTATCAGCAAGATTTTAGTCAGGAAAATGCGTGATGTACTACAAGATTTGATAATGCCTGTCCAGTCTGCCTTTCTAACTGGGAGGTCTCTACAGGAATCCTTCATCATGGCGCAAAAGATGGTGATGGGGTGGCACAGGAGAAAGTCCAAGGCCTTTCTATGGAAAGTTGATTTCACTAAAGCCTATAACTCAATCTCCTGGTCGTACCTTTGGGAAATCCTTAAAAGGAGAAAATTCTCCCCCCTTTTGATACAATAGGTGAAGAGATGTATCATGACTGCCTCATACTCCCCTCTGATAAATGGGAAACCATGTCAAGCCTAAATTCAGCCCCAGTGCGAGGTAAGGCAAGTGTGCCCACTTGCCCCTCTGATCTTCAATCTTGCAGTGGATACATTGGCAAGATATGCATGCAAACTAGTAGCTGATGGGTTGATAAGGGGGTATTCTATGTCTAACAATAGGGCCTTGGCTCCCATTCTCCAATATGCGGATGACACTATTTTTTTTGTGGAAGGGGGGAAGAGGGAAGCGCAAGCACTTTATTATATGGTAAAAATTTTTGGCGAGATTTCTGGTCTAAAACTTAATGGAAGCAAGTCCTCCTTGGTTTGCTTTGGTATGAACGGATTGGTCTAGAATGACATCTCCACCATCTTGGGCACGCTTGTGATTTCACTGCCTGTCAAATATCTGGGGCTACCTTTGAAGTGCACTAAACTGAGGAAAGCAGATTGGTTCTTACTATATGAAAAGGTGGCTACGAAATTAGAGGGCTGGAGTAGTTGTTACTTATCAAAAGGTGGGGTGTATATTTTACTGAACTCAGTCATTACATCCATTCCAGTTTTTTTCTTCTCTATTCTTAAAGACCCAAAATCAATTTGGAAAAAACTCGATGTGATGCGCAAGAGGTTCTTCTGGAAAGGGGCTTCTCATCATGGGGCTTTCCTTCAACCTGTAAAATGGGAATCAGTTTGTTTGCCAAAGAAGATCGGTGGCATGGGAATTAGATCTCTCAAAGAATTTAATGATGCCCTGCTTTTGAAGTGGGTTGTTCGGCTGCTACAAGGGGGAAAAAAATGTGGACAGAGATCATTTAGGATAGCTATGGGGTTACCAATGACGAGAAGAACTGCCTAAATCCACACAAACCTTCTCCTTTTTAGTCATTAGTGGTGCGTGCCTTGGCGGAAAATTGGAGCCTGTTCAAGTCTGTCTTAGGTGATGGGAAAAGCTTCAAATTCTGGTTGGAAAATTGGCTGCCTGGTGGGGTGCTAAAAGACAGGTACCCTCTTGCATTCTCAGCCGCTTCTGATAAAAATCCTGTGGTATGTGATTACTAGGACACGGCCTCTGAAATTGGTCTCTGAACAATGTAATGTGGAATGGTCATGAAACAAGAACACGAGCAGAAAATGAGTGTCCCATGCAGGAACTTGCTGCTTTCAAACCCACACCTGAGGAATATGACACATACAAATGGGAGGGTACGTTCTCCTTAGTGGCTACCTATGACAAGCTTGTCAACTCTTCTAGGATGGTAGAAGTAGATGAGGTGGGGAAAAAGCTATGGAAATTGAAGGTACTACTGAAGATACAATTTTTTTTGTGGTTATGCAGAAGAGATAGCCTGATTACTGGAGATCAGAGGCACAGGAGAATGAGAACCCCTACCCACTTCTGCCACTTGTGTGGGATGCATAATGATTCTAGCGTTCATATATTTTCTACTTGTGTGATTACAGATTATGTCTGGAGGAAGGTGTGTAGGGAATCTATTCCCACGTAGGAGAACCTCTGGAGTTCTTTCTTGAGGGCGAATAAGCCATACTTGCCTATGGTGGCTGTTTTATGGTCTGTTTGGAGAGCTAGAAATGATAGCTTGTTTCAGGAGAGTCCAGTGAATGTAGATAAGATTGTCGATAGTTGCTGGAATCTCATACACCAATGGGATTCAATCATGTAACCTTTTTCATTATATTTTTATCAATAAAATCTCTCCTGGATTACTATTGGTGATTCAATAGCATTCCTTTTCATTTAAAAAAAAAAAAGTAGATAGTATAGAGTATATCTATATGTTGTTTGATGCTTGTTTGTAATTAGTGTTTGCAATCATTTTCATTGATTCTTTGTGTACATAATTGAACTTTCATTTTATTCACTGTTAATTCATTCATTCATTTATTCTTGATTGTATATAAAATTGATCTTTTTTGGAATTAAAGAATAACTTGAGCTCAGAGAGTGATGTACATCAATAATTGACTCTCAGTGAACGACCTGGAATAAATCAGTAAAAATTATGTAAAGTAAATAAAAATCGATGCGATAATGATTTGTATTTGTGATATATAATACAACAACATCGACATTTTTTTTATACGAACCGTGATCGCTCGATAATCATCAACATTACACAGTAAAGATAAAGAAAGAAAGGAAGAGTAAGCAAAGATAGAGAGTAAACGAAAAGAGAAGGAACGAGAGAGAGTGCAACGAGACAAAGAAGAAAGGAAATAAAAAAGAAGAAGAAAAGGGCTGAAGAAAGAATGAAGAGAAGAAATAAAAGGAAGAAAATCAGATGTCTTGCTTAATTTGTAGTCATTTGACTTTTATTTTTAAGATGTCTGATTTGCCTTAATAATGTATTCTCATATTCTCTCTCAATATTTTGACCTTAATTGATGTAATAAAGCATTTGTACTCAATTATATAGCTTTTTTTTACCTTAATCTTTTGTAATTAGATGTAATGGTTGTAATAAACATGTTTACTTCATTTTTAATAATAAATTACATATGTAAATATGTTCTCTATTCATGGAATGTTGTATGTGTTAATTTGACTGATTCTTGTACAATGTTCATAGGCTAAAAGTATTCTAATTTAACATTTAGTCAATTAATTAGATCTTAATTATTCCTTAGCAATTAGTGGTAAATCAAGATTAAGTTATGCCTCCTAGTGAACGACCTGGATTCAACCAGTTAAAAAAAAATTTAAAATCTAAAATGTTAGGTTAACTTTACCCTATACTACACAACCGACATAAAATCAAGTTAACCTAAGTTACTTTCTCATGGGATTAATTAAGTCTAAATAACTTAATTAACTGTGTTGAAGATTTAAACCACCAGCAGGGCTTGGGAGCATGCCGTTCTTCTTCCTCTCCACTTCCTTTCTCGTCGGAGCTCTTCCTCCAACCTTCTGATTTCATCCTCCGTTATGTGCCATCGACGGAGCTTCTCATCTCCTTCGTCCAGGTAAGTAGTTCTAACTCATAAGAGTAGTTTAGCAGTAGTTAGGAGTAGGTTTAGTTTAGATTTTAGTATGTTTAGCTTCACCTTCCTCAGCTTCGGCAAGGCTATGTCCGACCTCGCCAGGCCCTCTTTCACTGATCCAAGCACAATTCCACTTTCTCTACCTTTCCACAATTCATTTCCACTTTCTTCCCCTCACTGTTAACACCTAAAACGCCTAGTACACCTTACCATCACCGGTGATCTCCGTTGTCCATGGTGGAGGTCACCGAGGTTAAATAACAAGCATTGGGGCCCTCCATTGCCTAATCACACTTCAAGGGTCCCGATACTCACTTCAATTTGGTAAATAATCACCTAAGCTAGAAACACCTAATTTTCTACCAACCTCTGAGCTGCTGTCCATGGTGAGCTCAGACGGGTTAATCCGTATAATAGATCACCTATCAACCATCGCCGGACCCTAATCAGTATTTTCCCTCACTCAATTGAGTGAAAGGAACTAGTATGAGTTTAGGCGAACTCATTTTTTGTTCTTTTTGAGATTCAAAGCTAATCCTTGATTTAATCACCTATTTGAGTTAATTGTTGCTTTCCTAAGGTTTGTTGCGACTTCAGGAACTTTTCTATGGTGATTTTGAGTTAAATCAAGGAGTTTTATACTCCAATCTATCAGAACTGGACTAACCGGAGCTCCGGCGAGTCAATTTTGTACATCAGCCCTTGGAACTTCACAAGAAGCTCCAGAATACTTCCTCTATACCTCAAGATCAGGATTCACCTGTTAATTTTCTATTTTGATGTGTATAAGCTTTCCTTAACCGTCATCTTCTTCAACTCTGGCGAAGTTGGAGAGCTTGATTTTGTTAGAGTTTTAGCGGTTTGATAGGTCAGGAAGCATCTTTAGCACTTCAGGAGTTTGTTGCGATTGTTGTTCAGGCTTAAGAGAGTTTAGTTTATTTTGTCGAACAAGCAAAATTTCTCCTCAGGGGGCGATGCCTAAGAAGTCCCCTGTAGTCTTTAAAACTCAATTAAGGTTATGCACAAGTTCCTGAGGTTGAATTAGAGTGAAATAGGCCTTCAATTTGGTTTGGAACTCTTTAACTTTGAAAGTCAAATTTTGATCTGATTTGGTCAAACTTGAGTCGCAATTGAGGATTTAGTGATCAAATTATAGATTTAATGGGTTCAATTGACTCCTGGAAGTTTTTTGATATCAGTCATGATGATTTTATTATGTTCAATTGACTAATTTTAGAGTTTAATCTCTTTGAGCTGTTTGGGTTAGAAATGAACCGAACATTGCTCACTGAGGTTCTGTTGAGATTTGAGCTTCAATTCTACCTAAATCGATTGCTAACAATCTTCTGAGGCTGTGTAGATTCCTTCTGGGGGTTGTTATCTCCCTGCTGAACCTTTCAGAGCTCATATTGGAGCTTTGCAGCTCCTGAACAGAGATCCCAAGTTCTTCCCTATTTCTAAAGCTCTCAGAAGCTCTCTTTCTTGATCCATTAGACGCGGAACAGTTCCCTGAAGCTGTTAAGACCTAAAGCAGAGAGACCAAAGCCTTTCCTTAGGTCAAATGACTTGAGTTTCACTTCTGCAGGCATTAATAGCCGTAAGAAACCCTTTACTTCACCCTTGAAATCGGGGAGCCAAGCTTCCTTTGAACATTAAATTGATGCTATTTCCTGATAGAGCACATCAATGGCTTTCGATCGAAACCATCCAGCCAATCGACCAGAATCTTCGCTGAAAGATCATCTTGGAACTATTGAACTTAGTCTCACCTCGGTAGATTGTGGACGGCTACGTTGGTATAATACAAATTTGTGCATATGCCTCTTCGGTCATTAGTGCTGGGTGAAGGTTCCCTACTAGGAGGGGTGACGTAATAATATGCGGAAATAAAATATAAAGCAATCTCACAAAAATCAATCGCACAATGTACACAAGTAATTTTTAGGTGGAAACCCAAACCGGGTGAAAACCACCACCTAACCCTCTCGAGTTAGGATTTTCCGATCAACCTAGTTGATCAAATCCACTAACCGAATCACTTTGAAACGAGGGTGATTCAACCTCAATACAACCACGCTACAAGTACGAGGGTAGCGTTCCTCAACCCCTTCTCTCCACGAGAAGGATTTTGTCCCACGAAGGAGACGGGAATTCGCAAAGCGAATACCCAACCAAAATACAAAGATAAAATAAAACAACAGTCCTATAGAGCCAACAAAATTAAACCTAGCTTCTATAGGAAATAGGAAACTCCCCTTTGCAAGGAGTGCGTCGACGATGACGTGGTGCGTGTGCCACGCGATGGCGCTACGTCGCTCTCGTTATCTACGGCGGGAGAGCAGGTGCGCAACGGTTGAATGCTCTCAAGAAAATGGAGCTTGAGCTTGGAGAGCAAGAACTTCTTGGACACAAGAGTGTGAAAATGTGTAGCTAAGTGTATCCAAGTGTATTTCTAAGTGTCTCTTATGTTTCTCTTCTTGTGTATTTGTGTTACAAAGGTTCCCCTCTATTTATAGAGGCCTTAGGAAGGCTTTGGAAGGCTTGGAAAAGCTTCCATAGCCGTTGGGTGCAAAGCCCAAGAGAATCAGGCCGAAATCAGGACAATGATTGCATTTGACAGGGTTATCAGACGTCTAACTCTGGCATCAGACGTCTGGAAGGCCACTTTAAGACGTCTGATTTCAAGGTCAGACGTCTGATTCTATGCGGGTTTCTCCCTGACTTGAATCAGATCTAAACAGGGTTTTTGTGCAAGTCCATCAGACGACATACAGGACGTCTGGTACTATGTCTGGACGTCTGGAAACCTACTTTTACTGTGGGAATTGATTTCCAAACGTTGCAACGGCTAGAAAATCTCTGAGAAGAGATTTTGGGTCAGCCGAGGCAAAACGGTCATTTATCAGACGTCTGGAAAGTCCTATGGACGTCTGATAAGGCTCTAACGGTCATAATCTTGAGTGTTTTCTAAGCCAGCCAACGGTCCACTAATTGGACGTCTGGCAAAGTCATCAGACGTCTCCTAAGACGTCTGGTCTAAGGTCTGGACGTCTGATTTCATCAGACAGAACTAACTATGTCCAGCCTAACAGTTATCAGACGTCTGAAACAACAGTCAGACGTCTTAAAATTCTTTATCAGACGTCTGATTTGGGAATTAGACGTCTGGAAGTGCTGTTTGAACCCTATATTGGTTTTCTAAGTATTCTACAGAAAACCTAAGTATCCTAGGGTTGTGCCGGTGTTCCTAGGACTACTTTTAGGGTACTTTGAGGCTCTTTAACATAATGTTCTAAGGAATCAAAAAGAGCAAGAAAATAAATACAAGAGATACATGAAAGGATAAAAAAGAATCTATCCTATTCTTCTTGTCTTCCATCTCCAATCTTTCGCTCCACGCGAACCTCCTTTGTTTTCCGTCAAGCTCCTCCAATCCGTCCTGGATGCGAGCTCGAACTCCATCTAAACACGTCCTCATTTGCAATTGACCTGAAATCTAGGACTCAAATTGCAAATGTTAAATAACACGTGTTTTGTTATCATCAAAACAAATGATCGTGGTGCTCTAGCACCAACACTGGGTGCATAATGAGCATATAACAGGGGTGCAGGCACGTGTGTGTGCACGTGCTTACGCATGGGTGTGTGTGTGTGCCTGTGGGTGTGTGGGCTCATGAGTGGGGGTGGGCCGGGGAGGCCGGTGCTGTGCATTGATGAACATACTGAAATCCACCTAATTAAAACTATGTTGGACCTCTAGTAGGGTCTGATCCCACCCTTAGGGGTGTTGTGTATCCCCGAAAGAAGTCTGACCGCCCATTAATAAAATAATTTTTATAAGTAAAGGGAAATTAATCGGTTAAGTGTTGTGTAAAAAAATGACCAAGTGTTGAAGGTTATTTGCACAATACAGAGAATTAAAGATGAAGAGAAGAGAGCTTAAAAGCTTAAGTGTTAAGGAAAGTTAAAGACCTACGAGATTAACTAAAGAAAAACTTAAGAAAATATAAGGGAAGAAGAGAAGCTCGAGAAATAAAAGAAGAAAATAATGACAAAAGATAGAAGAGAAGAAATGAAAAGGAACAAGAGAAGAAAGAAGGGCTGAAGGCATTATACAAAGGAATGAAAGAGAGAATCAGACGTTTCTCACTTGCTTTAGACTTCTAATTTCAATTTTTAAGACATCCAATTCTAATTTTAGACGTCTGATTTGTAACTTCATTAATATTTTTTTTGTTTTCTTTCATTAATTTTGAGCTCTAAATATAATAAGGCATTTGTATTCATTTGTTTAGCATTTTCTTACCTTAATATTTTGTAATTAGAAATCATTGATGTAATAAACATATTTACTTAGTTCTAAATGACAAATTACATCTGTAAATGTGTTTTCTATTAATGGAATATTGCATGCTTTTATTGTCATATATTTTGTGTAATTATTCATATGTTTAAAGTATTGTTAATTATAATCTGATTAATTAATTGACTCTTAATTATTCTTAAAGGTTAAATGGTGAATTAGGATTAAGTAATGTCTCTCAGTGAACGACCTGGACTCAACCAGTTGAAAAGAACTTAAAAATCTAAAATGTTAGGTTAACTTGACCCTATACTACACAACCGACATAAAATCGAGTTAACCTAAGTTACTTTCCCATGCAATTAATTAAGCCTAAATAACTTAATTAACTGTGTTGAGGAATTTAACGACCACTAAGTAGCACATCCTACGTTAATGAATCTTTTGGTAGGCCTTCCGAGGCCCATCAGGTACCTTTGGTTTGACCATCTGAACATATTTTGACCTAGAACAGAGTTTCAGACGGGAATTTACCCTGATTTGGACTTATGTGCAAATTGCTCAGTCAAACGTGGTCAAAACTCAAATCCAAGTGCACCATTAGATTCCTTGGGTTCAAATTAGGTTAACACTAAAATTTAGGCCCAATCATAATCCATCTTGACCTAGTTTGCACTTTAGTCACTAAAACCTTTATTTCTCACTTCCAAGCCCATAGCTTTCAAAATTTCTTGCAAATGGGTCCTTAATTTCCCATCTCTTTAACAAAGAGCCCCCTTCCGCCATTGAAGGTCTAAACAGGATCTTTCCACGACCTGCCAACCTTGAAACTTGGAAACTGCCTTGATTTCTCAATCAAACTCTTCCAAAATTGGAAGAAATGATCGTTAGAAGGTCCCCTACTGTTTGAACGCGATTCAAAGACTTAAATCAAAGTTAAGATCCCTAGCGAGCTCGAGATTTCAGGGGTCTTAAATCCCCTAAAATCACAACTCATTCAGGTTCCTTCCCTAATTTTGAGCTAAGATTTGAGTTCTATAAAGGTCCCTCTTGGTTCTAGCATCTTCCTGAGTTCGATCCAGGCCCAAAATGCTTCTTCCCTTCTTCCTCCGACTAGCTCCAACCGCAACTCCGGTGACCTCCATGCTAAGCTTCTTCCGACCTCTCAATAGCCAAATTGAGAGGTCCTCCTTCCTCTCTATTCTCGATCGTGTCTAGTGTACATCAGCTAGCGTCGCCTACCCCTCTCCTCCTTGCCGTCCTCATTACCGGAGCCTTCATCTCTTTCGACGCCAACCAATCAAAGCAGGCACGGATCACCCTTTCTCTTCGTCCATAACTATCTCAATCTCTCTACCAACTTTGGCTTTCACCTACTCCACGATGCCCCCGACAAACCCACCTTCCCACCTCCATCCCCGACTTCGGCTGGCCAACATACACCCCCAAACACTACGAGAATATCGCCGTTGAAATCCTCGCCTCACAACGATCCCACTGAGTGTTCTAATTGGGGGCGATAAGCCAATATTTGTGCTTTTCAGGGTTTGCCAGACCTTCACCTACTGTTGTTGATGGGGGGCAAAAAGTGCCATAGGATCCAAAACTCTGCACTTGACTCGGCAAAGGATCTGGCTACCTGGACGAGGGGAGTACAGGAGGAACAGACACTCCGTCTCGCCTGAGACTAACCGGATCCCTAGTCAACACTAGCTTGGTCTGCCAGAAGATCCTACACAGCAAGGGTAGAAGATATGAAATGATGGGACTGACCACTTGCACCCTGACAGCTACCACGTAGCTAGACAAATAAGGGTATCAGAGCCCATCAATGAGAGTGATCCTCGTGTTATAAATAGAGAGGAAACCCTCTGAGAAAAGGCAGCTCCTCAGGAGAGGGAGCGAGATCATGCAATATTACTAAACTACCATGAGTTCTAGTGTATAGTTGGAAGTCCCATCCTCCCCCCAGACGTGTATCTCTTAGGGTGGAACTGGGTCACCAAACCTTTATCTCCCTGTCTGTTTGCTTGTCGATGGTCGATCCCTCCACTTAAGTGATGGATGCCAATGGCTAAGTAGCACCTCTTACGTTAATAAATCATTTGGTAGGCCTTCTGTAACGACCCGATTCCCGAGTCCCTACGAGACACGAGAACCGGACCGACTCGACTAATCCCAAGACCTAGTCGTCCAACGAGGAAGTAACCAAAAGAGCAGTAAAATAAACCACATTCAACATGAATATAACTAGCAGTAACAAAATACAGCAGTAAGAAAAAGAACTACTACAGCATGTACCACCACAACAGTAGAACAACATTTATAACATAACATGAACTACAAGTAAAGAAAAGTACAGGGGGTAACAAGAACTACTCACTACAGTGGAACAAAAGGGGTACAAAAGAACTGTGGTAAGTCTACTGGACCCTACTCGGCCCAGCGTCCTCTGCAGCCGCTGACCCTGGCGGCTCAACACCTGGTCCTGAAAAGTAACGAGTGTAACACGTCAGCGAAACGCTGAGTAGAGTGGCAACTAAACTAAAGAAGCAGTAAAGTGTACAGTAGCTGTTTTATTTTCTTTCTTTCTTTATTTATGTCTTTCTATTGTTTCACAATTTGTCTATTTCTCAGATCCTTCACTTGATCTCGAATGTTCCACGTGGGAACGATCTTGATTACAGTCTTTTCTGAAAAGTAGAAGTAACACGTGGTGCTCTCCTGGCCGGGAGAGTCCCCCGTGGTGATCCTACTCTCAGTCAACCACCCCAAGGTCGCTAACAGGCGTAACGGTGACTACGGCACATGCGATAAACACACAGGTAGCTACCCTGCACTGGCACGCGGTCAGTCGTTTCCGTTAACGGGTGCGCCTAAAGCATAGCACGGAACCAGTATAGGGTAGAGCCCTCTCAGTAACAGGGGTCCAGCCCCTCCATAGTAACCAAACAGGGGTCTTGCCCCTCCACAGTCTACGCACCCTCGCCTGACTACCCTGGTTCGCCCAGTGGGCCTAACAAGTCGGTGTAGGTGAGCTAGCAGCACCCCGGGGCCCGTGGGGTGGCTAGTACTCGCTCTACACAAGTAGCTCTCCTCGGTACTGTGTACACGAGGGCCAAAAGTCGGTATAAAGTGGCCAGACCTAACCCCGGGTCCCTGGGGCGGCTGGCTCCGCTCTGCACTAAACAGGTAACAGGTGCTTCCCCTGGCACTACGTACCCAAGAGACAACACACCTCCATGTCTTTCCTTCTCAGTTCTATTTCATTCTCTTTCCAGGAGTTCTACTCCTAATTCCCCGTAGGGTTCCATCTCTTTTAACTCAGCACATTCAGGTTTCACCCTTTCAGTTTCACGTTCATACAACCCATATTCTCAATCATGTTCATTTATTCATAACAGGCAGCTGTTAAATCAATTTTCAGGCAGCTATTATTTCCTTTCCACATTTTCCAAGACTGCAATATCTATATTCATATCACTAGTTTTTCAGTCCTAGGATTCATGCCGTACCCTAGGATCTATAATTCAATCTAGTTTTCCAGCCCTAGGATTCATGCAATACCCTAGGATCTATCATTCAATCTAGTTTCTCATTCCTAGGATTCATGCAAAGCCCTAGGTTCTATTAATTGTTCCATAATTGTAACAAATTATGTTAATAATTTTAAAAGACACTCTACCAACTACAACGGGAGTACTGGGGGCGTGGTCGAAAATCCCGCGCGCCTCCGCAACCCCTGAGACTGCAATGGAACGGGATCCTAACACAAGGATCAAACACAAGGAGTTTCTCAGAACAGTATATAATTACTGTAAACGGGTAGAGGATTTTATTCCGTAAAGAACGCAACTCGAAACGTGGAAAACAGACTCCGAACAAGCCCTAAACGGGTCGAAAATGACGAAACAGTCCAAAATCAGATGTCTGGAACCTCTTCCAGACGTCTTAAAAGGTGGTTCAGAGGATACCTTCGCTCTTTGTAATCCCTCAGACGTCCAGAAGCCTGCGGGGGCGTCTGGCTTACTTCCCAGACGTCCGATGGTCAACCTAGACGTTTGGAACTCCTCTCCGTCGTCTGGCATTGCGGCCAGACGTCCAATTCGCATTGGACGGAGAGTCTCAGAACCTGCACGTATCCACTCCTCGCTCTCAGTACAACGGGTCGCAGAAAAGGAAGAAGGACGAAAATAACTTACTTGCTAGACGTCTGGACAGTCCTCCAGACGTCACCGTCGTCTGGTTGGAAGCCCAGACGTTTGATTCTGGAAAAACTTCCAGAATCAGAGCTCGACTCGCTCTCCGCCCGCGACGCACAGCCGTGCCGCGCCTCGTCCGCCTGATGCTCGAGCTGCAGCAGCCCTCCCGCGTCACTCCACGCCCGCTGCTCCCCCGCCGGCCGGCTCTAGCTGCCCCGGCAAGCTCGAGCCCTCACGGCCGAGCGTCTCCTCCCTCGCGCAACACCTCCTCTCGCAACTCGTCGTGGCTGCCGCTGTCGCCGCTAGCTCTCGCACCGGCTGGAAGAAGGAGAAGAAGGGAGAGGAGGAGATGAGAGTGAGGGAGAGGGCCTTATAAGGCCGCGTGGGGAGAGAGAGAGAGAGCGCAGTACTGCGCTTGCAGGAGGAGAGAGGGAAAAAGAGGGCATTCGCAGGTCTGCGCGCGCAGGCGCGCAGATGCAATTCTGCGTGCCGCAGAAATTGAATCCCAGACGTCTGGAAGGGGTTCCAGACGTCTGGGCCACCTCCCAGACGTCTTAAAAAATGTCTTGAAGCCGCGTTCGTAACACCTTCCAAGGCCCATCAGTTGTCAACTCATTGCCTTCGATTGCCCCTCTTTGGCTACCATCCATGCTAATACAACGTCCATTCGACGCAGCTTCATCTTCTGAAGATCTTCGCATCAACAGTCGAGAGAGAAGCGGCGAGACAAGGCTTCTACATAGTCCCAATTTGTAAGCGTAACCATTTGTAGTTGCGCAAAGATCAGGGCTTCTACATAGTCTCACATCGTGCCGGAATGAGCTGAGAGCAATGTATAAATTGAATAACGCTATAGGCCTTATTGCCTCTTCACACGAAGGGTGTGGTTCCTCTCACTCCTGCCTTCTCTCCTTGCTCACCATTCACACCTGGTGAGTCTGGACCCTATATTCGACCTGATAACCCGACTAGCGACCCGATTAGAGGAGGAATTTCTGAGGAGGGTAGGTGGTGGTTTTGCATTGTGCACATGTCTTGGGAGGCATGCCTTGTGTGCCAATGTTTAACGTCTTTGAGGCAAGCTTCTACTCTGTGCTTGGCACTCTTGTGCCTGTTCTGAGGTTTGGTGATGCTTAAGGCTCCTGTAGTGCCTTTGTGACGTTTGACTTAGCTTAGTTCTGGTTGCTGTGAAGCTATTTGGTTTGGAACATTGTGGAGAAATTTGAGAACTTGAATTGGTATGAAACATTTGATATGTGCTTAATTTAGGGATATCATTGGTGATTTAAATTACCATTTTTAGAGCTATTATATATTTTTTATCCCATTATTTCTTGAGATATGATTTGAGCTATTATTGAATATATCTGATTGTTGATTCTCATTGCATATCTATATTATTATGCTCATTATTTATATATTACGATTAATGTGTGAATTTCAATTTGCTCCCTATGAATGACTTCGGACTCACTTGTGTTTTCAAGTTTATAAATTTTAAATGTTGTTGCGATTTTTGTCATATACTATGACACTATACTTAAATGATGACTATCGCCACACAACAGTTTCTTTGTACACTATAGGAAAATGTTTGGATTTTTTATCAACGCTATCATGTCGCTTTACTTCATCAACATAGGTTTGCTTCAACAGTGCAAGGTCTCTTCATCTACATGTTGTAGCGTTGAAGCTCTTCCGACATTGGAATCTATACATACATACATACATACATACATACATATATATATATATATATATATTGAAGGTTCCCTTCTAGGAGGGGTGACGTAAAAAATGCGGAATTGAAAATATATAGCAATCTAAAAATAAGCAATCGCACAATGTACACAAAGATTGAATAAACAACAGTCCTATAGAGCCAACAAAATAATAAACCTAGCTTCTATAGGAAATAGGAAACTCCCCTTTGCAAGGAGTGCGTCGACGATGACGCGGTGCGTGTGCCACGCGATGACGCTACGTCGCTCTCGTTATCAACGCCGGGAGAGCGGGTGCGCAACGGTTGAATGCTCTCAAGAAATAGAACTTGAGCTTAGAGAGCAAGAGCTTCTTGGACACAAGAGTGTGAGAGTGTATAGCTAAGTGTGTCTTGTGTCTTTCTTAGTGTCTCTTATGTTTCTCTTCTTGTGTATCTTGTGTGTTTTTGTTTACAAAGGTTCCCCTCTATTTATAGAGGCCTTAGGAAGGCTTTGGAAGGCTTGGAAAAGCTTCCATAGCCGTTGGGTGCAAAGCCCAAGAGAATCAGGACGAAATCAGGACAATGATTACACTTCACAGGGTTATCAGACGTCTAACTCTGGCATCAGACGTCTGGAAGGCCACTTTAAGACGTCTGATTCCAAGGTCAGACGTCTGATTCTATGCGGGTTTCTCCCTGACTTGAATCAGATCTAAACAGGGTTTTTGTACAAGTCCATCAGACGACATAGAGGACGTCTGGCACTAAGTCTGGACGTCTGGAAACCTACTTTTACCGTGGGAATTGATTTCCAAACGTTGCAACGGCTAGAAAATCTCTGAGAAGAGATTTTGGGTCAGCCGAGGCAAAACGGTCATTTATCAGACGTCTGTGAAGTCCTATGGACGTCTGATAAGGCTCTAACGGTCATATTCTTGAGTGTCTTCTAAGCCAGCCAACGGTCCACTAACTGGACGTCTGGCAAAGTCATCAGACGTCTCCTAAGACGTCTGGTATAAGGTCTGGACGTCTGAATTCATCAGACAGAACTAACTATATCCAGCCTAACAGTTATCAGACGTCTGAAACAACAGTCAGACGTCTTAGAATCCTTTATCAGACGTCTGATTCGTGAATTAGACGTCTGGAAAGTCAGTTTTAACCCTATATTGGTTTTCTAAGTGTTCTACAGAAAACCTACGTATCCTAGGGTTGTGCAGGTATTCCTAGGACTACTTTTAGGGTACTTTGAGGCTCTTTAACATAATGTTCTAAGGAATCAAAAAGAGCAAGAAAATAAATACAAGAGATACATGAAAGGATAAAAAAGAATCTATCATATTCTTCTTGTCTTCCATCTCCAATCTTTCGCTCCACGCGAACCTCCTCTGTTTTCCGTCAAGCTCCTCCAATCCGTCCTGGATGCGAGCTCGAACTCCGTCTAAACACGTCCACATTTGCAATTGACCTGAAATCTAGGACTCAAATTGCAAATGTTAAATAACACGTGTTTTGTTATCATCAAAACAAATGATCGTGGTGCTCTAGCACCAACATATATATATATATATATATATATATATATATATATATATATATATATATATATATATATATATATATATATATATATACACTAGTGTGTTTGGCCCTGCGCTTAGCTGCGGAATCGATGAGGGGAAAAAAATTAAAAGAAAGAGACATGGGAATATATGGGGATTGGGTACGTCATGCACTTATGGGTATTAAATTTAAAAATAAATACGTAAACTCAACTAAATATGACCCTATCTACATCCTTATATCCGATGCTATTAATGTTAATACTTTATACAAATTAAATTATTAGAAACAAAAGTGACTTACTTATAAAATACATATATAAATAAATAAATAATACCTGTCGCACATATAGAGAAATACAATTAAATCCACCTTAGGAATATATTAGAATTACTTGTAAAAAAAATCACACAAAAATACATAATTTATATTTAAAAATTATGATTAATTAAATTTAGGTGATACATGAATTTTTTTTCACTTTTAATTCGATGAAAAAAAATAAAAAGGGCAATTATAAAAATGTGACCATGGTTTAGGGGCGTGGCGTTGCTTGTCATTGATTTTATTTTCCTCACCTTTAATTTAATGAGAGAGAGAGAGAGAGAGAGAGAG
The DNA here is from genome assembly GCA_037157565.1 of Thalassia testudinum. Taxonomy (NCBI): domain Eukaryota; kingdom Viridiplantae; phylum Streptophyta; class Magnoliopsida; order Alismatales; family Hydrocharitaceae; genus Thalassia; species Thalassia testudinum. The sequence goes on from JAZHRO010000038.1 coordinate 2,977,431, forward strand.
AGAGGGGCAAGGGAGATCGTCGGAGGGGTGTGGGAGAGGGGACCTTCAATTTGATGAGAAAAAAGAAACAAAAGAGTAGGGGGGAAGAGAGAGAGAGAGGGGGAAGGGCGGGGAGGAGGGAGCACGGGGGGAGAGGGGTTGGAGGGTCGGACACGTGGCTACCGAATCCTCCTTTAGTATTATAGTATAGATGATGTAGCGTTGTGAGCGTAGGCACTGTAGATGATATTGTATACTTATTTTTTAAAATTTTAGTTTAACGTTGCCGGTGACCGTTCTTTCTCTTTCGATTGGTACAATACTTTTATTTATTTTTTTATTTTATTATTCTTGTGAACTATTTAGCATGTGCCTCTATTTTAAATTTTATATCCATCATTAATCTTTTCATCTTATATTACTTTATTAAAGAGTAATATTAAATATATTTTATAAAAATATAAAATAATATATATATAAAATCAGATAATCTAAGATATTAATTGACAATTAAAATATATCAGATAATATAATTTACAATATGTATTATTTTTTATTTTCAATCAATATTTTTTATTTTTCACTAATCGAAAATTAAGATATATAAAATAACATATTTTATATATTTATTATTTAAAAATAAAAAATCAAGATATAATGATTAAAATTCATATTAAAATTTTATATAATTTATTTTTACACTCTCACATCAATATATGAGTTAAAAATTAACTTACATTGTAACCTACATTTTGCCAAGGCTTTACCCTTCCAACTTAAGTGTGACTCAATTGATAATCCATTTGCCTAAACTAATATCAAATGAAATATATCTTGGCATTTTTTGTTTTACATTACAAGAACAAAGTTCTCGTATGGTTATGCAAATGGATCAAGCTGCTTTTCCTTCAATTGCATATAAGGGTTTTGGCTCATTTAAAAAAACAAATAGGGTAGAATTTGATTTAAATTTAAAAATTTTATACTCAAGCGTTTGAGCCATTTTAGGCTAGTCAGGCTTATCCCACTACTAATCGATCTATCAAAGTTACGCTTTTTAACGGAGAGGTGATATTGGATTAGTTTATAGAATTTGTAGTTATTTTGCTTTCTTTAGTATAATAGATCTTTCAACTATTTTTGCTTACGTAGGAGATTCTCAAATTAATTAGATTTTTGTAAAATATGAGATATCACGCCATCAATTTGATTTGTACTATTTTTTAGTAGTATTGTTGGAAAATTTGTATAGATAGAATTATTACATACTTGGTTAGCGATGCCATGGCTGATCCCATCTATTATCTACTTCAATTCATAACTATGGTAACAACCAACGTTTTCACGTTGGTACTCCTTTTTATTTGAGTACTTACCCACAGCTTCAATTGTTGTTAGCTTTGCATGATTCTTGGTGTCATTTTCTCGTAGGAGGGTGTATGACGCCTCAAACCTTTGAATCTACAAACAAACACGCCATCCAATGAAGTACACTATTCCAATCATATAAGCAGGCAGCCAAAATGATGGTTCAACATCTTTGATCCAGAGGCTGCAACCTTTGAGTCATGAAGAGGAATTGAAGAACCACTCTCCAATACCCTTGATGACCAATAATTGAAGTAGTAGTAGCTATAAGATCAAAGTTAGTAACATCTTGGAGTAAATAAAAGAATGGGTGGCACCAAAAATCAAGTGGCAAGTGCATCGTATGGTTGTAAAGGGTGATTGTACCTTGCACCATATTAGACAAAGTCTAACATCTAAGGGAGAGGGTTCAAGTCATGGTCCTAAAGTAAAGTGGCGGTGTGATACGAGCAAAGGAAGTCTGATGGTTTGTTATTAAGATGGTTATATATTTGGTGCAAAGAGGAACGGCATTAGCAACATTGGTTATAACTAAGAGAGAATGATGTATTTACTCTTGCATCGTAATTATTGAGCTCATCCGTAAGGAGCTATGTATTTTATCAAATTTAATCTAACTTGATGGTTTGTTTAAGGAGGCAATCATGCTTAGATACCATCTTCTAGTTGATTTACATTATCAGTACCACTATTTCAAGAGCAAACTCAACATGACCCATAGGTGGCTAAACAAATGAAACTCATATCTGATTTGAACTCAAATTGGGAAGCTGTGCAATACCTTGCCTCCTCAGATGGTGAATCCCCCTCCTCCCGCCACATAAGGTAATCAAGTTCCAACAGCTTTCATAACTTATCACATTATAATTCAGCCCATCTGTCATCTCATCCCAACATCCTTAGAGGATTCATAAGCACTATAAAGTTTTTGCGAAAGCTAAAGAGGCATGCCACTTATTGGTTAACGTCTGTCTTTACGTAAATCTATGACACAATAGTTAAGCACAATCAAATCCCAAAATCTCAGATTTCCAACATCATATAATCCCAATCTTTGTTTATATGCATCGATGCGTCCAAGCACGCCAAGTATTGTCACGCATCAAATGATCATATCACGTTAATGAGAACCTAGCATTTACACATATTTTACAAAAGGAAATTAAATGATACTTAATGGGGTTGGGAACATAGTTGAAACTGTATATAAACTAATAATTGCAACAACAAGTACGGTGGTATTTTTTCATAGGACATGTAATTATATCAATGGTCAAATCATATTTAGATTTTGCTAGATCACTAAGAATTTAATGCGCACGAACAAGAAAATCAACCAAGCCTCAAGTAATGGTGTTTTTGTTTAAATCGGATTTAGTTCTGCTCATGCAATGATGCAAGTTAAAAGAAAGCATGACTAACGAATTAATTGTATTCTTATTTTACTAAATTCAAGATTAATCAAGTATATGGAAGTTATGCATCAATTGTTGTTAATGGGAGGCTTCCAAAACGTAACAACTGATTTTTTTCCTGACATTAAGGTGCTCCTTTTTATTCACTTTTGTAGGGTCATGTATCACTCCAGATTTTTTTTTTGTTGTTTCCTTTTTTAATCAAGTAAGGGGAATGATACATTAAAGGTACACTTCTCTGCAGAGCACCCTTATTGAAGACGACCTTCACATTTTTGCTGGGCCTCGATTGATTGTATGAGGTCGATCGGGGATCCTTTACCTCTGATATGCCTTTTCCCCCTTATAGGACCTTTGCTCTACATCAATGGAGCCTCCATGTTGACACATATGACGATCGATGGCACCGATCGGTCGTACAATAACTTTGTGGTTGAGGGAGGTCTGAGGCTTGGGATAATGACGATGTGCTCGTCGAAGGGGAGGCTGAGGGTGAGGTCATTTTTTCTTGACTTGTCATTTGTCAACTTGCTTTGGCGAGGGCCTATCTTTCCTCATCGCCTACTGTGCGACGTTGAGTGGGGATGTGTGGTTGGTGGCCTCTAGCGTGTGGGCATCGACGGGTGGAGGAGCATCGGTGAGCGACTGTGGCTAGCGGACGCATCTATTGTCCATTGGCAAGCGATCGTTGATGTGTGGTGGAGATCTGGCATGCTGCTGCAGTGGATGGTCGAGGTCACATGTCCGTTCGATGGTCGGCATTCGATGTTGGAGGTTTCTCTGTAGTTGCGGATGCATTTGGTCTTTTCTTTTTCTTTGTTTTTTAGATTAGGTTTATTTTATTGAGGATCACGTGAGACATCGAATCTCATATGATCGAATTTTCTAACTAGTCAGAAATCGATCTAGACCTTTAGTCGACTTTATCGATTTATTCGTTGGTACGTTTCTTTACAATTTATCTCGCTGACACCTTGCCGCATCTATGAACGTGGGGTTAACTCTCTTCACGAAGCTAATCACTTCTCGATTTCGAGATGCGTCTTTCTTTTTCTTTCCACTTTTTCTTTTCTTATCTTATTTCTATGTTTTTGGATTGCTCCATTTCTGCCGGAAATAACCTTTCCCCCTTCTTGAGCATTAGGTCTTTTATTTCTCCTCTCAAGCGTATCTTCTTGCATCAGATTTATTTCCCAACAATGAAAATGTTTGTTAAAAGTCAAAAAAAAAAAAAGGGCGCGGGGGGGCGGCGGTGAATGATACATTAGGACAGCACTTTCCTTATCAAAATGTAGTACCAACCTTTGCGTAACCCCGTAGCAGATATTTTGACGTCTCTGACAGGGCATATGCTTGAGAAAGGAAGGTAAACTCGAAGTCCTCCCCCTCTATTAAACTAAAATTAGTCCACGCCGTTTCCTGCGGTTGGGAGGACCAACGCGGCATGCGTCGTCCCGCCACCACACCGGGGTGCAATCAAAATCGCGGTACTCTCCCCCACTTTCCCACCAACTACCTCCCTCTCACAACCGTCCAGCCACATCCCAGCTGTATCCAGTTACCTCCCTCACTTTACGCCGCTCCGCTGGCGGTGACCGCACCCCTCCAAACCCACAACTAACTCCTCATCCATACGATCTGGTCGTATAACCCCTCTCCTCCCTCCCGTTTCCACCACCCTCCTCCACGAACCCTAGAGAAGAAGAACGTCAGCGGCGGGCACCACCATGAGGGAGATCCTACACATCCAGGGGGGGCAATGCGGCAACCAGATCGGGGCCAAGTTCTGGGAGGTGATCTGCGACGAGCACGGTATCGACCCCACGGGGAAGTACATGGGGGACTCGGACCTCCAGCTCGAGAGGATCAACGTCTACTACAACGAGGCGAGCGGGGGGAGGTACGTCCCCAGGGCGGTGCTGATGGATCTGGAGCCAGGGACCATGGACTCGGTCAGATCGGGGCCCTTCGGGCAGGTCTTCCGCCCGGACAACTTCGTGTTCGGGCAGAGCGGAGCGGGAAACAACTGGGCCAAGGGCCACTACACCGAGGGCGCCGAGCTCATCGACGCCGTCCTCGACGTCGTCCGCAAGGAGGCCGAGAACTGCGACTGCCTCCAAGGTACGGGAAAAGTTTTCGTTGGAGGGGGGGTGGTGGTTTGTGCAAAATTTCCGTGGATTTTGGTGATTCTTGGTGGTCTTGTGGGGGAGAGATTGCGTCTTTGCCGTGGGCAGTGCGGCTCTTGACATGAGTTTCTGTAGGTTTTGGTAATTCCGGGGTTTTTTGTGGGGGAAAGATCGCGTCTTTGGGGACAATGCGGTCACTGATCTAGTGTTTCTTGTGATGATGCGAACTCTGCTGCTGGTGTTTGCTTTGTTTGCCTTCCTGTTTAGTCGGGAGATGTTGCCATGATCACGAATGCGGTGGTGTTTGGTGAGAAGAAGGACGCAATTAAGCTGCAGAATGAGGTGGGTTTCTGGTGACTTTAGTGAGGAGCGATAGAGATGAAGTTGGGTTAGTTGAAGCTGGAGTTAAGGGTGAGGGGGATGAGAGACGAGCAATGTGTTATCGTCTTTGCCATTTTCAAGTGATCAAATGGAAGGAATTGGTTGCAGAATAAGGAGTTCGGAAGAGGCTTGAGGAAGGAGGAATGCAGCAGGTTGTTTAGCGTATTTGGATTTAAGATGTTTGGTGGGAGAATGGAAGATTAAGCTATAGAATGGTGTTAATTAATGTAGGTTTAAGGAATAAATTGGGTTTATTGAAGCCAGAGTTAAAGAAGGAAAGATAGGCAACGTGAGCAGCTCCATCCGGATGGGGGGAATAGCAGGAGTTGGTTGGAGGGTTAAGCATAGGAAACAAGCTGGGTGAAAGAGGAATTGGTGCGGTGTTCAATGTTTTAGTTTTTCTGATTGAGATGCCTTGACAAAGGAGGGATGATGTATGGAGTATTGGCGCAGCAGTAGGACAAGTGACATGGAGTTGGAATTCTAGATTAAGGAGTGCTGGACCATCATTCTGTGCTTGTTCTGTCAGTTTATAATGAAGGGGCTCCCTGTGGTTGAGGGATGGTGGATGGGTTAGATAATTAAGTTGGTGATCAACTAGTTTGGTTGGCGGCGTAGATTTTGAAGGAGAATATCCGTTGAGGTGGGATATCTCACAAAAGTGTTTGATGGGGACTGGGGATTTGAGTGAGGAATAAATGGCAGAAGATAAAAGAAGTGAAATTTGGGGGATAGGGAGTTTCTCTTTTCTCATACTGTAGTGGAGACCCAGAATATCCAGTGCAAGTTTGTGTTTGATGCTAACCATTAGCTATTTTACTAGTATGCTGAACAGGATGGGCTAAAAGTAATGGTTGGCAATAGTGGAGATTATGCAAGTGCAAAGTTCATAGTGGTTTAGATGAAAATTAGGGGTGCAGGATGCTTGGCTATGATTGTGATAATTTGACCACGGAGAAATGAAATCTGATATATAAGAAATGAAGGGAAGTATGTTTCCATTTTGGCAAGATAGCTTTTTGTCTGTGACTTGGATTTGTTTCATGGTGAAGTGTCTTTGGTGTGGTTAACCATCTTTCAAAATAAGAGAAATGATGCCTGGTAACAAAAATTTAGTTGTTTGTGTAAAAATATTCTTAAGTTATGCAGGATAAATGCAAATTGATGAAAACCATCATTGATTTATCATGGGCTAAGGAGGTTTAATGTGCCTGACAGTTGGAAGTTTTTCTTTTCTTTTCTTTCTTCCTCATCTTTTCTTGTCGTGCACAAACTCAGAAAATGTGATGTATTTTGCTTTTCCTCATCTTTCTTTTTGGCCTTGTTTGTTTACCAGCCCACATTCCCAATTTGTGAAAGCTCTGAATTTAATTATTCCGTTGTAAGCTTATTGTAACCTATGGGCAGAATAAGTTTGTTCTTTCAATTTTTTTCCTGATACAACCTAAAAAATATTTATTTACTCAATGACATGACATACAGTATACTTCAGTTTGCACTTTGCAGATATTATTTCATATCCTTTGAATCAAATATCTACTTAAACTTGTTCCTTGATTTGACTCCAACTCTCATCCAAAGAAAAAGTTAACCCACGATTAAAAGGTCATTCATTATACTCAGAGGAGAATTTCATAAATGCCCATTCCAAGGTTTTGAAGGGAACACTCTTCACAAGCCTTTCCATCCTCATTACAACCCTATAAAACAAATAACTTTGTTCCTTCGCTATCTCCTTCTGAAGCAAACAGCTTCTAGAAATAATAACCTTTGCAAAAATCCCCAGTTCAAATGGATGGGGTGAAGTGGTTATACCATAATCAATAGACCTCACCCTCCCCTAAGTCAATAACCATCTTTACCAAAAGATGGTATTAACAGATGAATGAGTGCTACCCTGGCCGGGTAGCACGAGTGAGCTGAGTAGCATGCTTTCGAAAGCATGCGTCATAAGGAGGTTGAGGTTTCAGTCCAGTAAGTTGAACCACCTCAGCCCTGAGGTTGGTGGTTCTACCCTAAAGACAGTAATGCCCTCAACCTCCTATAAGAGAAGAGCCATCTCCTGATACCAGGGTACCATCCCCTGGAGAGGAGATGGCGGTCAAAGGAGGCCTCAAATTGATCTCAAATCGAGTTGAACTGGGGATTTTTGCAAAGGCTATTATTTCTAGAAGCTGTTTGCTTCAGTAGGAGATAGCGAAGGAACAAAGTTATTTGTTCTATAGGGTTGTAATGAGGATGGAAAGGCTTGTGAAGAGTGTTCCCTTCAAAATATTGGAATGGGTATTTATGAAATTCTCCTCCGAGTAGAATGAATGACCTTGTAACGGTTGATATATGCTGGGCTTTATCTACTATTCTATGTTCTATAATAATTTGTCTTTGATTTTGTCTATCTTACCTATGTTGTAGTCATTTCTTTTATAAACGCATTGATAAATTTTGTATTTCCGTACATCTTCAAGCCTTAACCTCCTGTGCATTTGGTTGTTGCGCTTCATCCCTCTGCAGGGTTCCAATTGTGCCATTCGTTGGGAGGGGGCACTGGATCTGGAATGGGTACTCTGCTCATCTCCAAGATAAGGGAGGAGTATCCTGACAGGATGATGCTTACTTTCTCTGTTTTTCCATCACCAAAGGTGTCAGACACTGTCGTGGAGCCCTACAATGCCACACTTTCTGTTCACCAGCTTGTTGAAAATGCTGATGAATGCATGGTTCTTGATAATGAGGCGCTTTATGATATTTGCTTCCGCACTTTGAAGCTTGCCACCCCAACATGTAAGTCCCAATTCAGCATTAGCAGCCTTGAAAAAGATTATTGGTGGGGAGTTATCTCAGTATATATGATAGTTCTTGTCAACATGCCCGTGTACGCTTGTGGAGAGTCTTGTTCATTTAGCTTGAAGGTTTTTTTTTAGTATATTAATTTATTCATCAATATTCGAGGGATAAAGATACCTATTAAAACGGGACTGTGATGTAGTGTTTTACTGTAGTCAGAATTTGAGGTTATTGTATTTAACAAGTATTGCTGATGGGGATCTGTGAATATGAGTGAGACGTGAAGTTGTGGAGTTGGAATATTCTAGTTTTTTTCTCCCTGTCTTGTTCAATGGTTGCTTTACACTGTTAATCACTCTTACATCCTTTTTAGCTATAATGCTCTTAACAAAAATCTTCATTAGCTATAGTAATTAGTAAAAGCTAGAAGACAATGTTTTGATCTTTTCATCTAAGAATGTTTTTTTCCCCTTCTCTACATTGGTTTTTTCTCTATTCGCCACTGACAACTCATCTTTAGAGACTGTGTTGGCTTCTTATGATGAGACTTTTTACTTCAAAGCTTGTATGCTGTTCTTGTTGCAAATGATTGATTGGCTTTGTTCTTCTTCAACCTTTTTTCATACTCTTTTTTAAAGTAATGTTTTTGTTTCCATGATTTCAGTCGGCGACCTTAATCATCTTATTTCTGCCACTATGAGTGGAGTTACTTGCTGCCTCCGCTTCCCTGGTCAGCTCAACTCAGACCTCAGGAAGCTTGCAGTCAATCTGATACCATTCCCCCGTCTCCACTTCTTCATGGTTGGATTTGCACCCTTGACTTCAAGGGGCTCCCAGCAATATCGGGCTCTCACTGTCCCAGAACTCACCCAACAGATGTGGGATGCCAAGAATATGATGTGTGCAGCTGACCCTCGCCACGGTCGTTATCTCACTGCTTCTGCTCTGTTCCGTGGCAAGATGAGCACTAAAGAAGTAGACGAGCAGATGATCAATGTCCAGAACAAGAACTCATCTTACTTTGTGGAGTGGATTCCAAATAATGTCAAGTCCAGCGTATGTGACATTCCACCGAAGGGGCTGAAGATGGCATCCACCTTCATAGGAAACTCAACATCTATCCAGGAGATGTTCAGGAGGGTGAGTGAGCAGTTCACTGCCATGTTCAGGCGCAAGGCTTTCTTGCACTGGTACACCGGCGAGGGAATGGACGAGATGGAATTCACCGAAGCAGAGAGCAACATGAATGATCTGGTGGCCGAGTACCAGCAATACCAGGATGCAACTGCTGATGACGAATACGAAGAGGAGGAATATATCGAAGAGGAGCCGACTGCTTGATCTTCTTGTTCATTGTTCTTGAGGTATCCGACCTTCGTGCCCACTGGGATTTCTGTTGAAGAGGAACTAACATTTGTTGTTGTCATGTGGGTGCTTGTTGGCTCATGACTTCGGGATGTGCTGTTTGTAGTTTTGATTCTGGTTTGTTTGTTGAGATGGTAAATATTGATTGTTGTTTGAAGTGTGCATGTGATGAAGGGCCCTTCATTTGTTGGGGAACTACCTGATAACATAACGACGTTCTTCTTTGTCAGCCTTTGATCACCTTGGCATCTTGAAGTAGACAATTTTTTTCCAACTTTGGGCGTCAGGTCAAATGTATGAGGGTAAGGTGCTGTATTCCCCTTTCATGTTGCCGAAGCCGGACGGCTCATGTTTTGCTTTTGCTGCTGTTGGACGTGTTGTTGACCTGGACTAAGTTCTAGATGAGATCTATTTGTAAGATACCTCTGGAAGGGTGTAATTTATATCTCTGGCAATGGTTTCTCCCGCTGGTCCATAAGTTTTACCAGGATTCTTTAAATGGGAAATTGTTAGAAAATTTGGTTAGGAGTGAAATTATCTGCTGCCTATTACGATTTCCAACGGAATTCAGATCTCTGTGTGAACCGGCAGCCTCTTCCCGTCCATAATGTGTAGGTTGTAATCGGGGGTTTTTTCTTGGTGAAAACGGGCTGTTTGGAGAATTGGAACCCGTCAATTCTTGTCGGGTTTTGGTGCTGCCGATCATGCCCGTGGCTGAGCTGCCCTTAGTCCTAGGTTTCTTGGGAGATTGGTGTTAAATTATGATTGTGTTTACTTATAGTTTAGTGTAAATATTATTTTGGATTTATTTGAATTGATGATAAATTGTGATATTAATTTTTATAATATTTATCTGATAATGATGTTAGGAATATGAAATATAAGCGATGTTAGAGATTTAAGCGGTGTATGACTTTAATATAGCTTCGATTAACATAAATGAAAATTACTGTTAGATCAATTTTATATTAAAGTGATCAAAATCAAATTATTAGATGAGACATTAAAGTAGTTAAGTAAATAAGAGATTTAAGGGGGTTTAACTTTTCAAGTAAATTAGGTCTGAGGGTTGGATCGGAGGATTGTAATCCACCTTGGTATGTTTCTCTGGTGGTTCTGGATGAAGGAAAGGGATTGGAGCAAGCCTAGACAATGAAACATGGAGATTAGAGCCCACCTCCTTGATAGCATCGCTCGGGATGATGGGAGGTTTCTGATCGATGTGGATAGGACAGTAGAATTGTGTGATTGACGAGGAAGAACCCTAAAACCCCTGTGGCTTGAGGATGGGGAGGTTGTTAATGGAATTATTCATTTTTTATTTTATATGTTTTTGTTTTTTTCATAGGGATAAAATGATTCCTTTCAAAAAGATGGACCAAATTAATTTAGAGTTTATAGCAAAGGGGGCTAGCTGATTGAAAAGGAGATTGCGAAATCAGGAGTTTTGGAGCTTCCATAAGTTGTTTCCTCTTCATCCCTCCATTAGTTTTAAATTGATTTCTCCATTTATTCTCCCACTAATCTCTGAAATAATGGAAGATATTTGTAACTGACATGGCCATGTTGGTCACTTACTTCCACAAGTGCTCTTGCACATTTCCGAAAAAAAGAAAACAATAAAAGCAAATGCTGTCTAAAAGAATCTTTCTAAAGACAAAAAAAAAAGGGAAACTTAAAAGGAACGATGCATTACATGATAAATCCTTCCAAGTAACTTGAGATTGGCATAAACAAGGGACAAATCCACGAACTAGATTTGTCCATTAAAAGAAAAAAGTACACATGATGAAGCTGTGGAAGTAATGGGGATAGAGTTGATGGATATTTACGAAGTATGGTGTGTGATGGAGATTATGGAAGTAGTGGCTGATACGAGATAATGGGTCGCCCAAATTCTCCAATAATCGTCCTCCCATCATGAATAATTTTAGGGGAAATTCCAGAGCACCATTTTAATAATTGGGACACGATTTGTGGGTTGGGATTTCTCCCCCCACCGTCGCAAACTCCCTTGATTCTATGACCTCTCTTTGTAGCTATAATTGCTTTACAATCGTAGTAGAACAATTTTTATTTTCTCCACGTTCTCTTGTATTTTTCCTGCATTATTGATATTCAATTATAGCCGTTCAATCTTAAGATTGAGGAGAAATGCCCAAGTTGCGGTGCTATGAATTTTCTATCTATCATAATTTCACAACAATAAAAGGCTTCAAACCGTAAAGTTGTATTTGGAAAAGAAAATTAGAAAGACGCATAAACAAAACTGTTAACGGAAAAGAAGTGGGGAGGGTGTCTAAGGAAGAGAGGATCGAGTCCTTGGATGGAACCGTGCATGCAAATCCACATCTCAACAGCGTCCTTCTCTTTTGATATTTTAGGTGAACAAAGAAAGGGGGAGAGGTTTCATGAAACATCAACCCAACGAAAACACGAAATTTCGTAGCACCAACAAGAAGCATCTTATCCGACGAGATTCGAATGCTATAACGTACGGTACCTCTCGTCAACAACACCATATAGTCAGCAGATGGCACCTTTCTAACTCAAAGAATGTGACCGTCACTTGGAAGCATCGGTGAGGATCGCCCTTTCAGCCAAACAGCGTGTGGATTTACACGAAATTAAGAAGCATCACCGTCTAACATAGCCGGAATTCTCACGGTTTATGTTATTAATATGCCGTGACAAAGCCAATTCCCGCAAATAGCACGTTATCAATAAGAAGACACGACTGCCCTTAATTTCAACCGGCGTCATTGTTCCCGTCGAGTTTTATCGCGCAGATAATCAATTCCCTTGATAGATTTCTATGTAGATGTTTTATATTTCTACCATGTCACAAAGTCGTTGTAGTATAGTGGTGAGTATTCCCGCCTGTCACGCGGGCGACCCGGGTTCGATCCCCGGCAACGGCGATTTTTATCCCTTTTGTTTCTTTTTTTATCCACTTGTTCGGTGATTCAAGGTGAGTTGGTGAAAGTTGTCCCTTCCGCCTCCGGGAGGTCTGTTTAGGGCTTTTCGAAGAAGGTGGTGTTCGGTGCTTCATGGAGGGTTGGTGAAAGTTGGTTCTCTCGCCTCCGGGTTGCGGCTAAAGGTAAGGTATTTTTTTGGCTTTTGATCTTCTCTCCCGGGCTCTGTTGTCTTTGGTCGTGGGATCTCAAAATGTAAAAAGGAATACTTCAGCAGAGTTGGATGGGGAGTATGGGGATTTTTCAGAAGAAGAAATATCTTTGAGAAGGCCGATTAGAAGGAATAAGAGGCTCCCAGATTTGGTACGGTGGACGAAATGGGAACCACGAGTAAGGTACGGTGGATAGGGAGGAGAATGTGGGTAGGTGGCATGGCTCAGATATTATAACCCCAGGCCCACTGGATGCTAATCCCCAGGCTTACCTCGATGGAGTTGATTTGCAGTTAAACTCCGTGAAGTCTGCAGAGAGTATCTTTGAGCCTACATCGAATCCAGAGTTGATACATGAAAAGGAAATCTAAAGAGGCTCCCGTGTATCTGGAAGAAACTAATGTGTTCACAGGGCAGGAAAAACAAATAGGGGTGTGGAGAAGGAATTTTTAAAAAGTAGCAAGGGACATAAATATCAAATTAACTACTTCTCGGGTGAACTTGAAGAGGAAGAGTATCGTTGAAGATGATGTAATGTTGAACCGAAGAGAATATGCCTGCAGGGTATAGGGTATATCTGCTGAGTGGCCTTTGGTTGCTGGGTCTTTACAGCTGCCACTTTCGCCATGAATCTACTTGCTTGGAACCGTAGGGGTTTGGGGTCACTCTCTGTAGTTTGTCACTTAAAATCTTTAACGAAAGCTACTATATAGAGCTGATTTTATCTTTGTATCGGAGACGCATATGAAAAGTGCAAATTTTGTGAAGTTAGGAAGGAGCTTCGAGAATTATTCTCTCTTTGCGGTAGATGCATATGGGAAGCCTGGGGTCTGGGGCATCTGTATTTGGAAGAGCTTGACGTGAATATCATATATTCTGAGGAGCATTGCATTTTGTTGAAGGTTAATATTAAGGGCTTCTTATGGCATTTGGCGTGCATTTATGGTACCCCTAAGCAAAAAAGTAGGAAAAATTTCTTGGGGAGGTTGGTGAGATTAATGGAGAATTTTGCTGATAACTTGGTATGTATAGGTGGTTACAATACCATCCTATTGGCAGCAGATAAAATTGGAGGCTCTGCTGTGCCCACAAGGGAATATTTCCATATGAAAAACTTCATATACAGGCTGGGATTATTCGACTTGGGGTTTTCAGGTCAAGCATTTACATGGTTGAACAAATGCCATCCCAACTTCCTCATTAAAGAATGTCTGGACAGAGTGCTGGTGTCTGCAAATTGGTTATCTAAATACCCACATGCAAGAGTCCTCCACCTTCTTGCATTGGGGAGTGATCACAACCCCATTCTGTTAAGGATGTCAAAAAGGAAGGAAAAATCAAAGAATGTTTGGAGGATGGGAGTGGAGTGGTGTCCTATCAAATGATTATCAGCAGGTAGTACAAAAAGGATGGGAAGGAGGAAATTTAGCTATATGGGATAGGAGTGAGCAAATGGTTGGCAAATTCAAAAAGTGGCAAGCTAAACCTCATTCCAGCTGGGAAAAAAAAAACTGAAATTGAAGAGGAAATGGCAGATCTGCAAAGGAAAAGCATATTGGAAAGTAATATTGGCAGGGAATTGCATCTGCAAAGACAGTATGAAGAGGTCTTATGGTCAAGGCATAGATGGGTAAATAGTGGTGATAAAAATACCACTTTTTATCACACCTATGTGCAAATAAGAACGAAAAAAAAAGCTATTGAACTGGGAAGTGGAGAAGAAACAAGTGGTATAAGAAAAATAAGAAATTGCTTCTTTGATTACTATAGCATGCTTTATTCAACTCAGAACACTAACTATCATCCTAAAGAGGTGCTCAGGCCACAGGATTGGCTGACAAATGGAGAATCTAGATGGTGTATGGAAGTCCCTGCAGAGGAAGAAATTCATAATGTTTTGTTTGCAATGCCTCACAGTAAGTGTCCGGGCCCGAATGGGTTCCCAACCCTATTTTATCAAATAAGTTGGAATATTGTTAGAAAAGAAGTGATTTTATCTGTGCAAGATTGGTTCAAGAATCAACTTCCTTACCCCGGCTCCGAAGCTTCACATTCCTCAAGAGCCAAAGGACTACCGCTTATTAGTCTTACGAACGCGTTGTACAAGTTGGTAGCAAAGCTGGCTGCAAGAAGACTTAAGCCCATTTTGAAGAGGGTGGTTTCAAGAAATCAGGTGGGTTTCCTTTCGGAAAGGCAGATTGAGGACAATATGGTCTTAGCAAAGGAGGTAATGCATGCCATGAGGAAAAATAGAAGGAAGCAGGGATCTATAACTGTTAAACTTGATATGGAAAAAGCGTTCTACAAAGTAGAATGGAACTTTGTATTTTTTTACTTGATGCAGTTACACGTTCCTTTTAATCTGGTTAATTTAATCATGTCATGTATTACTTCTGCTTCTTTTCAAGTGTTGATTAATGGTGACCCAACCAGTGTTGTCATGCCGACTAGGGGAATCCGTCAAGGATGTCCCCTGTCGCCATACATGTACATTTTATGTTCAGAATATCTATCTAGATTATTACACTCTGCTCTGCATGATAATAGTATTTCTGGCTATAGATTTGCATAGAAACTCAAAGCCCATCACTCACTTGATGATTGCCGATGATATGATACTATTTGCAAAAGCCAAGGTGGAGGAAGCGAACAAATTACAAGAGATACTAAAGGAATATGAAAGCTGTTTAGGCCAAAAAATTAATTGTGCTAAATCTAGGATCTTCTTCAGTAATGGAATGAGAAAGGACGAGCAGCAGCAGATTCTGAATATAATTTCAGTGGTTCCGATGAAGATTGATGAATTATATCTTGGCTGCCCTCTGTTGGATGGAGAAAATCAGGCAAAACTTAAGGAACTGCTGATTAGCAAAATGTCAAAAAAGCTGGCTGGTTGGCAAATAGGGTCGTTGTCTCAAGCTGGGAGGAGTGTTCTCCTGCAAAGTTCTCTTGCATCTATACCTACGTTCCTTATGCCAACAAATTTATTTTCAAAGAAGCTGTGCTGTCAGTTGGACAGAATGTGCACGGACTTTTGGTGGGGATTCTCGGATGGGGAAAAACATGTCTATTGGAGAGCATGGAAAGATATTTGTATCCCCAAGCACATGGATGGAATGGGTTTCAGATCAACAAGGCTTATGAATTTGGCCTTTCTTATGAAGATGGGGTGATCTTTATGTTCAGGTAGGGAAGGCTTATGGCAGGAGCAGATACAAAATAAATACTTCTCAGAAGGCTTATTTTGGGAATAGATTTACGATCCTAGTCATTTCCATTCCACGAAGGCATTGCATGAAGTGAAAGAACTGTTGTGGAACACTCTTTGTGATGGAAGGGGTCAACCCAGAGTCACATGCGGTGATCAATGTGGCTGAAGGCATGGGCAGATTTTAAGGAAGCTATGATGAGGAAGGAAGTTTAGGAACTGAACAAAAAAAATGGCAGGGTATGCAGGGTAGCTCAAGTTCATTTAATAAATAAATTAAAAAAGGTTCTTTTAAGGTTTAGCTTAAAATAAAAGTTTTTGATCAAGCCGAATCTGTCTAAGAAAGAATTAAGTTAGATCAATTTATTTATGATCTCATTATTTATTTTAATTTTTCATGTAAAAAAAAATGTAAGTGTTAATTTTACATCAATAATTATTATAAAAATATAGATAGCAATATAAATTTATATAGGTAATAAAAAATGACTTGTAAAAGGTAATTATCATTTTTAATTAGGTAAATGATAAGATTACCATATTTTTCTTTTACGTAGATAAGATCTTTACACCCTTGTAGGTACATGCAACTAAAATGATCCAGTCACTTATATTGTAAATATTTGTGTTTAATATTTTACATATATAGCATATAACAAGGTAATAAAATATAATTAAGTAGGAGAAAATCACAATAAAAAGTAAAAATACTTATTTTATATATTCATATTTAGTTTAAATTTAGATGTTTACACTTCTTTACATTAAAAAGTTAATTGTTCATATCTATTTTGAAAGAAATTGTAGGATTGCATTGTACAATTTATAATTAGGAAGAGCATAGTAGTTAAAGTTTTGTTGGTGAAAAAATAATAAGAGCAACTCATGTTTAGTTAGTATTTAATATATAATATATATTTTAATAGATAATATAAATACATATACATATATGATAATATATATATTTGTAACGACCCGGTTCCCGAGTTCCTACGAGACACGAGAATCGGACCGACTCGACTAATCCTAAGATCTAGTCGTCCAACGAAGAAGTAACCAAAAGAGTAGTAAAATAAACCACATTCAACATGAATATAACTAACAGTAAGAAAGTACAGCAGTAAGGAAAGAAATTACTACAGTATATACCACCACAACAGTGGAACAACATTTATCATATAACATGAACTGCAGGTAAAGAAAAGTACAGCGAAAACAAGAACTACTCACTATAACGGAACAAAGAGGTACAAAAGACAGTGGTAACTCTACTGGACCCTACTCGGCCCAGCGTCCTCTACAGCCGCTGACCCTGGCTGCTCAACACATGGTCCTGAAAAAGGTAACGAGTGTAACACGTCAGCAAAACGCTGAGTAGAGTGGCAACTAAAACTAAAGACAGCAGTAGAGTGTACAGTAGCTATTATGTTCTATTACTTTCTTTATTCACATCTTTCAATTGTCTCACTATTTCATTTATTCTTGAGATCTTTTACTTGATCTCGAATGTTCCTCGTGGGAACGATCTTGATTGCAGTCTTTTCTAAAAAGTAGAAGTAGCACGTGGTGCTCTCCTGGCCGGGAGAGTCCCCCGTGGTGATCCTACCCTCAGTCAACCACCCTAAGGTCACTGACAGACGTAACGGTGACTACGGCACGCGCGATAAACGCACAGGTAGCTAACCCGTACTGACACGCGGTCAGTCGTTTCCGTTAACGGGTGCGCCCAAGGCACAGCACGGAACCAGTCCAGGGCAGAGCCCTCTCAGTAACAGGGGTCCAACCCCTCCACAGTAACCAAATCGAGGCCTTGCCCCTCCAGAGTCTGCGCACCTTCGCCTGACTACCCTGGTTTACCCCAGCGGGCCTAACAAGTCGATGTAGGAGGCTAGCAGAACCCCGGGCCCGTGGGGTAGCTAGTACCTCCCTACACTAGTAGCTCTTCTCGGTACTGCGTACGCGAAGGCCAGCAAGTCGGTACAGAGTGGCAAGTCCTAACCCCGGGTCCCTGGGGCGGCTGGCTCCGCTCTGCACTAAACAAAGGGACAGTCGCTCTCCTTGGTACTCCGTACCCAAGGGCCAGCTCACTTCCCCAATACTATTCCATTCACTTTCCAGGAGTTCTACTCTTACTTCCCCGTAGGGTTCCATCCTTTTTACTCAAACATCCAGGTTTCACTTTCCAGTTTCACATTCTTACAATCCATGTTCTCAACCACGTTATTTATTCACAACAGGCAGCTGTTAATTCAAATTACAGGCAGCTTTATATCTCTTTCCATTTTCCAAGACTGCAGTATTATACATTCCACTAGTTTTTCCATCCTACGATTCATGCCATATCCTAGGATCTATCATACAATCTAGTTTTCCAGTTCTAGGATTCATGCCACACCTAGGAGCTATCATTCCATCTATTTCTCATTCCTAAGATTCATGCAATGTCCTAGGTTCTATTTATGGTTCTATAATTTAACAGATTTTATTAATAACTTAAAGCCACTCTACCAGGTACAACGGGAGTAATGGGGGCGTGATCGGGAATCCCGCGTGCCTCCGCGACTCCCAAGACTACAACTGAAGGAGGTCCTATCACAAGGATCAAACACAAGGAATGTCTCAAAACAGTGTATAGCTACTGTAGACGGGTAGAGGAATTAATTCTGAAAAGAACGCAACTCGAATCGCGGAAAACGGAACCCGAACGGGCCCTAAACGGGTCGAAAACGACGACACTGTGCAAAATCAGACGTCTGGAACTTCTTCCAGACGTCTTAAAAAGTGGATCAGAGAATTACTTGTTCAGCGTGGTTTCCCAGACGTCCAGAAGTCTGCGGGGACGTCTGGCCTAGCTCCCAGACGTCCGATGGTCACCCCGGACGTCTGGAGGTCGCTCCCGCCGTCTGGTACAACAGCCAGACGTCTGATTCGCGTTGGATGGCGAATCACCGAGCCTGCGCACACCCATCTCCCTCCCTCAGTACGGTCAGTCGACAGGAAGGAAGAAGAAGACGGAAAACTCACCTTTCAGACGTCTGGGTGGTCTTCCAGACGTCGCCCTCGCCGTCTGGATATCAACCCAGACGTCTGATTCTGGAAATTCTTCCAGAATCAGGGCACCACTCGGCCTCCGCTCGCGATGCCGCCCGCGTCGCACCTCGCGCGCCTGCTGCTCAGACCGCAGCAGTCCCCCCTTCGCATCACTCCGCCCCCCCCTCCAGCGCCCTCCGCCGGCCGGCCCTAGCAGCCCCGGCGAGCTCACCCTCACGGCAGACCTCCGCTCTCGCACGCTGCACCTCCTCCGCGCTCACTACGGCCGCCGCTGCCGCCCTCGCGCTCGCGCTCACGCTCACTGGCTGAAGGAGAAGAGGGAGGAGACGGTGGAGACGACGGGAGGGAGCGCGTGGCCTTTTAAGGCCGCGCGAGGAGGAGAGAGAGGACGCGGCAGGTGTCTGCAGCCACAGAGAAAGAGGGAATAAGCGAATATCCGGTCTGCGCGCTTAGGCGCGCAGACGACCCGCGCGTGTCGAAATTAACGGATTTCCAGACGTCTGGAAACGATCCCAGACGTCAAGGAGGAGAAAGAGGACGCGACAGGTGTCTGCAGTCGCAGAGAAAGAGGGAATAAGCGAATATCCGATCTGCGTGCTTAGGCGCGCAGACGACCTGCGCGTGTCGAAATTAACGGATTTCCAGACGTCTGGAAACGATCCTAGACGTCTGGTATGACATCTGAGGCACGCGTTCGTTACATTGATGTAATTGTATCAATAGGTGAGGCTTTAGACCAAACTCATAAATAGATTATATGTGTTGAGTTAGATTTGAATCACCTCGGCTCGAAACGTAACACATTTAATAAATGAATCTAACCTCAGTTAATTTAAAAAAGAACTTGGACCGATTCAGTCAAGTTGTACCTCAAGTTAGATCCAACTGATCCGACTCGATTCTTATCCCTGTAGAGATATCTATCTTCCATTTTTTTTTCCAATTTATTTGACCGTGTGAAGTTAAGATCTTCCTGCGGTTGGGGCGTCGCCTCAATTGGTGGATTCCTTTTTTATGTCCAAAGAAAGGAGGAACGTCCACAAGGCCCACACGCGTTTGACGCGGGAACGAACAACCTCAGTGGCTTCCTTCAATTTGAACGTCTTTTTGGAGCATTCCTGCAGCACTTACTTCTTCGGAAAAAGTTGTTTAATTTTTATGTGCTGCACTAAACTTAATAGAAAACTCGTTATTTTGCATGCGAAATTTTCACCATTGGCATATATGAACTCGTCGTTTCTCCACTGACATATTTAAGAGCACCGGGGTGGACGTGAAATTTTGCCTTCGATTTTATAGCCCACGTTTTCCGTTTCTACATATTTAATACGCTTGTACGGTCGTGGGTTGTAACGTCCATGGTAGTTAACGGAGAGAGATGATTAGCATTATTAAATTTACCTTTTGAGTACTTCTAACGGAACCTCAAGTTCCTTCTCCTTTTTTCCTCCTAGGCGGGACCGCTCCCCTTTCTCTTCTTTTTTTTTCCTTTTTTTATCTTGTCGGAAATCTCAAGTTCCTTGACCTCGAGTGAGGTATTAGTTAATGCTTCATGTTAAGATGGTTAATGGTAACATATCTTGTTTGGTGATATCTTCAACGTCATTTGGGATATTGATACCTCATTGCTTGTAGACTGTTGGGTAGTCTACTGATCATGTCACTCTCGCCTTCACCTCACCTCCGCTTTTGACTGCACCAGTCTCTTGTTGGTTGTGTTTTCTACTTATTGTTACTGAGTTGTTCTCTTTGGAACCACGCTTGAAGTCGAACTTCATACAATCGAATCTGTTTAATCGCTTCTTGACCATTATTACTAGTTTGCACGGATCATTTCGATCGTCGCTCATACGGTGGCATAGTCATTCTTAGTGATGTAGAGTATGCTCTTGGGTTTACTTCAGATTAATTTGCTATTTGGACATTTCTTTTTTCTTTTATTTTGTTTGTATTTTTTTGTGTTCCTTCCTTTTTTTTTTTTTGAGGAGGCCTTGCGAATCCTCCTCTTCGAGGGATGTACAATTTATATGATTTTTTCCTTTTTCCCTACGAAGCTGCATCCTTTATAACTTTTCCATTCTTTTAATAGAATATCTTCTCATTGTTTTTATTTAAAAGAAAAGGACCCTAAACGTTATCTATATGGTCCCTCGTATTCAAATGATACTAAATGTGCTATGAATGTTATAAGCATGTGCTCGATATTTGTATCCATCTACGGAGGAGAGAGCCTTAACAATTCTACCTTGATCAACTCTAGTCAAAACCGAGGTCACCAATGGCCCACGAAATGCGTGGTACCCTCGCCATCATTTGAATCTTGTTACGACATCCTAACAACGTGGGTGATATGATCTTTAGGCAACGTTTCATTTTTGACTTTTCTCTTGCTGAAGAAGAATTAGTCAACACTCAACACGTATATACACACACTCACTATCATCCAGGAGAAGGTGATTTGCACCGAAGTGTGGCACATGTTCCCACAATATCTCCTGTCCTCTCCAAATCTTTCATTCTTCAACGACATCCAACCTTGAGTTGATCTTCCACCATAACCAACCCCCATCCCCCCTTAATCAACTTGGCAATGGATTTGAATGCACTTCTGTTTTGCTTTAATGATATTGAATCTCTCGTATAAATATACATCCACATTTGTTCTTTGCGAAATTGATATTTTCGATCGTGAAAAGAAACTATGATATCATATTAATATGCATGAATGAATGAGGGACGAGAAAAAATGACGGATCGAGGGAGGGACGGATCGATAGAATTGAGTATTTTTTAAATACCAATAATTGATTGTAAGTTATACAAATGTGTATTTTTGGATGATGGGCAAATAAATTTATATAATAACTTACAAAATATTAGATAAAGATTCAAATAAATTTTATATAAAATTAAACTCTATAATTCATCTTATGAGAAAATTTTAATTGCAAGTATTTAGACTATATTTTTCATTATTTAAAAAATTTCATATGCAATGCACAAAAACTCCTTTCCCCCTCCAAATAAATACCGTGGAAAAATCTACACTTTCCACAAAAACAAATCCCATAAGGGAAACCGTCCCAATTTCATGCTTCGTTACTTGCCCCTCCTCCACCACGTACTTAGCCCTTTCTTCCCTTTCTCTGTTCAATTCACGTAATCCCTCCAAACAGTTATATATTTTTACTTTAAAATCAATCAAATGATTATAAAATCATGTGACCCTCGTACTCATACTATATTTTTTTATGAAATTTTATCAATACCCTCGTCGTTAATATTATTATTAATCATCAAATTTAATTTAAGTAAAAATTATATTATAGATTAAATTTTATTAGAGTAAATTTTTTAAAGATTTAATTCAATCATATATTATAGTTATATATTTAAAAGTTTTACAAACTCTAATAGAAAAGTGAGTCTCCCTTCTTTGGACACTCATTGAAACTTAAATTTAAGATTAGTTTACTTAGAGGTTTAACTTCTGTTTCTTTTTTATCATCATAATCTTAACATCTATTTTAGGAGATTAATAATTGAGTGTTAAAGTGGTTTTAAAAAATGAATATAAGATTCATTGTAATTCGAATGTAGAGTGGCAAAACACGATATCAAAATAAGAGTAAATAAATCACTCATAAATGGAGTGGGTCAAGTCCACAGAGAAATATTAGTCTGTCTAAACTCGCAAAAGTCACAAATAATTGTCCATTGAAAATTTTCCCCCAAACATCGAATCGAAATCCCCTCTAGAATATGCTATCAATTATTAGGTATGTTGAGCGAGCATTTATGTAAAACATAAGGGTTTTTATCATAAAACTAGCACAGTTAAATATCAATAAATCAAAAATAAAATGGTGGCAATTGCATTATATGTAATAACTAATAGGAAAGGGAACAGGGGATTCCCTTCGTGCTCTAGTTGCGTGCATAGCCGATCACAGTTGGAGGTGAGGTTGACGACGGAGGATGAGTGGGACGAGGGCTTCGCAATGGAGTCATCGGCGCTAACTGAGGTGGTCGGATGTCGAGAAGAGGATGTTGGGTACGTGCTGCACATGCCCTTGTTTGGGCGTGGAGATGGCAGTGCTGCAAGTGGTGGCTGCGTGCGAGTGGCGCGGGGCTATTGAGTGTGATGCGCGCTTGTGCACGGTGGAGCTAGCGGAGGGCGGTGCGCACTAGAGCTGTTCGTGATGAGGGGCTCGCACGCAAGGTTGCATGCTGTTAGAGCAGCGTTGGTGACACGGGCAACAGTTGCGGTTGGCCATGCACCGACGGTTGCATGGGAGGAGGCCGGTTTGGTCAGCGCAAGCGTGTGAGGGATGCGCGAGGTCGCGTGAGGGGTCGACGATTGTTGGTTGCTTGTTGGTGGTCGTGAGGAGGTGGAGTTGATGTTGGGTGCTTTTGGAAGTGCAGGTGGTTTGTGTTGGTGATGGTGGTGGTGGGTTTTGTTGGGAAAGAAGATGAATAGTGGGATTGTGGGTTGTGATGAAAGGTGGTGGATATGGTGTTGGTGGTCAAGTAGGAGCATAGTGAAGGGTCAGCGGCCGTCAACCACTTGACGTAGTTGTTGGTGATGTTGCAGGTGGCAGTGAAGACGGTAGTGATGGCGGTCAAGAAACACGATGATGTAGGGACTCCAGTTGGCCGTGTGGGTTGTCACACCACACACCTGCGGTGGTGGAGCCTTACTACCATAGTCGAGGCTGGTGGTGGTGAAGCGAAGGAGAGGTTGCACAGTGGTGAATAAGGGTGGTGGCCTCTCCTGTGCATGCAGTTTCCTCTCCTTATAACAAATGGAGGTTTTGAATTTAGCCGCGAGGATCATCGGAGACCAAATCCATTCTTCCCATCCCTTCCTTGTTGGGACAAGTGGATTGCTCCTTGATTGCTGGGCTTCAGTGGCCTCACAACTATTGCGAAGCAGATCACAGAATTCCTATGGAAGAAGAAACAAATAATTAAAATGTTGGTTTATTTATGTACAACACCTTATAGAATGTCTAAATGCATATAATGTGTATAATGCGTACTAAATTAAAATGCAAATTAAACTAAAGACTAAGCTAATGCATGCTATCCTAATTAAAATCTAATTTACATATAAATGAGATGCACGAAGAAAGTCTATAATTAATGCATTTACATCTTAATGCATATTAAATAAGTGTTAGAATTAATTTGATGTGTAGGCATTAAAATATAGAAATAACCCACAAATATGAACTCATCATTTAACATTTATTTTGCTAACATCAGTTCTAATGGATGTTAGCAAAATAGGTGTAAACTTTGTAACTCCCTCACAACTAAACTTCACTCTACGGAAACTGATGTTAACACCAGTTCAAGTAAACACCACAAACGTTAACACTATAACTTAATACTAATTTAAATAAATAGAAACTATTGTTAACACTACCCTATAAGTAAACAAAAATAGAGATTAATACTAGTTTCACATTTTTTAACACCATTTTCCTAACCTATGAAGTAAACTAACCCTTAAGGACTAGTTTACTTTGAGGGTCAACCCCCTTTCTAAGAGGTTAACTCTGATTTATTTGGAGGGTTAACTTTTTTTTTGTTTACACAGATTAAGAGTTCTTAACACTGATTTATCTAACATCGTGTTAGGAAAACCTATCTTTAACTCTCACAATTTTATTACATCATCACGATCTCTGGTTCAAATTATTAATACGACAATCAAATAATTATCACAAAAATTAATACTTCAACTTAATATCAATTTAAATAAATACAAATTAATATTAACGTTACCGTACAAATAAATATAATTAAAAATTGACATCAATTGTATAATTTTTAACGCCACCTCTTTTACCTCTCCAAATAAACTTACCCTAAAAACTTTTATCAAATATGTTGATACATTGATGTGATCCGTCATGCGAGCACGCATGGCAGTATGAGTTATCGTCCAAATTTTGGTCATTTTTTTGCAGGCCTACGTGGGCCCCACCCAACAAGTGGGATGCAGCCGTCTGAGCGGTGGTAACGATAAGCACGTTTTCTTATGGCTTTCCACGTTGGAATATATTTGGTTTAAATTCAATTGCTGTAAAAAGAATTCAAAAATTAGAATGATAGATCAAATCACGTTTTTATATCATCAATGGATATATTTTACTAGATTTTTGAGTTAATTAGGTTACAAGTATGATCATATAATATATATTTATCATATTTTACATTTTAGATAGATATATTTTTAATTTTACATAATTTCTATAATTTATACTAATTAATCATATTTTGTGACCAGATGTTTAAAGGTTGAGAAAAAGAGAAAAAGAAGAAAAGAAGAATTGAAGAAATTGAGTTGAAAATTTAAACATACGAGCTTCATAAAAAGTTATCTTACATTAATAACTAATGAGCTCTTCCACTTCATTGAGTAAGCTTTAGCTCCACACAAAAATCCTCCTGGAGTCATCTTTACACTTCCTCTATGACACTTTTAAGTCCCTCTCATCAATTCCAGCAAAGCCATTCTCATCATGAATGCATATTTCATTACACTTAGATACCTCCACCAATAATTAAAAGCACTCAACCTAATTCCATGACCTTATCATTAAATCTCAACACATCTATTTATAACCATAATTATTGGCACACTCCACCATAGATTACCACCAATTCCAACACTCACCTTGATCTCCCCATATTGTCCCTCCCATTCCCTATAAAAGAAGCCAATGTATCATCAAGAGAGGCAACTTTGGCTAGGAGAACAAAATAGGGACATTAGAACTTTAAGATGGTGAGGGAGCCTTGAGAGGAAATTCATTACCACCACCCTTTAAGCTCTTTCTCACACCTTTCCACCACCCACATCACTCACCCACCATAGTTGGAGCATCTCTAGAGCAAGACACACTTAGGGAAGCTCTTCTCTTTTCATGCCAAGGAGGAGGAGTAAGGAGGAGGACGGCTACATCTTAGAGGAGCTCTTCATGCATGCTAAGGAGGAGAGAAGGATTGGCTTCACCATCATCGTCATCTGGACTTCCTTCATAAGGTTTTTTTTCTCTGTCTCTCATTATGTATTGTAGGTCGTTACATATGTTAGTTTAATTGTGGTAGCACTTTATGTACTAGCTATTTTGTGCTCATT
This sequence comes from Thalassia testudinum, assembly GCA_037157565.1. Lineage (NCBI taxonomy): Eukaryota > Viridiplantae > Streptophyta > Magnoliopsida > Alismatales > Hydrocharitaceae > Thalassia > Thalassia testudinum. Next base: position 3,003,388 of record JAZHRO010000038.1, read on the forward strand.
TCTTTGCTAATGAAATCATAGTTGAGTTTGTCATATTTCTGTCTTGAGTTTTCTACTTGCTGGACATGTACTTGAAGCCCTCTCTGATTACCATTAGTACACCGTGGCTTTGGTGAGTTCGGAGAGTGGTAGCTTGTTAGTTGCTTTGAATTCGTAGCTTAATATGCTCGGCTCAATTCGGACTTGTATTTATTTTTCTTATTAGAAAAAGCTAAAAAAATATATAAAAGATAAAAATAAAAAAGAAACAAAGACACTTCATATTTGATTTGATAAGCCTCACCTTCTTGGATGACATGTATATTCTTTTGTAGTTGTGATTTATAAATTTAAAATTGACATCGATTTCGCACTACAACACCTTACTTATTCCATTACGATTTTGATCATTCATTGGTTAAGATTTGGTATGAAATTTAGGAGCAAATTTAAGTTACATTGTGCAATTTGCATTGACTTGGTTCACAAGTTGAAATGATTAATTTGATTTGCTCAATGGAATAGAAATCAAAAAATTTGGGATCAACTAAAGTTTGGGATATCTATTTATACATACTAAAGGAAGGTGATGTTCTTCCCATCATGACATGTATCCCCATACCCCACCTAACATAAAATAATACTTGAATTTCTATACTCTTATCATAATATTTCTCCAATTTGGTCGCTCTCAATAACTTAATTTGAATGAAGATCACAATCGAGCTTGTAAGAGAATTAATAAAGTCAAAGTGAGCATGGTAAGTGTTGAAAAGGATTCACAAGTGAGTGAAGGGGTGTGACTCTAAATTTTAAGATTAAAATATCCAAATTTCTACTTTCTTGGTGAAACCCATAAAAAAGTTTGTGGACATCACACTATACTTCTTTTCTCTTCCTTTTGAATGAGTGCAAATTAAATATCTTTCTAAATTCTCTAAAACTCCACGTGATGTCTCCATTATGTTAGTTTTTTTTGTAATTTTCAAAATTTAAATGTCTACACCATATACTTTTAAGACAAACTCCATATTTTTATTTCTAAGTCATTTTTGATTTCATGGTAAAATAATCATGATTATATAATATATAGATTAAGATAAGATGCTACGAGAAGCAATAGGATGATGAAAAATTTTCAACTTTTCGTATTTATAATCTTACATTGAAGTGAATGACAACCATATCTCGCTCTCCCACATTGAAGTGTAGGTATCATTTACTAGTCAGCATAAGCATAAGCATAAGTAATGGACTTAGAAAATTTTCTTTTGCCATATAAACTAAGATAAAAATGAATTTATAACATGAACCAGATATTAGATACATTGGCCCATAAATGAACTTGATCTAGGTTCTAAGAGCTAAGATAGTGATTGGAGCCCTTAGTGAATTTTATCAGGTTTTAAATAAATAGATGATCCAACGAAAAACTATAAATACACAAGGGCACAATAGATTTGGGAATCCAATTCTACCTTAAGAAATATATGTCTTGGGAGAGGATTAAACCCTCAAAATTTTTACTAAGTATTATGTGTGAGAGAGAGAATACATGATTGCTCTTTTTCATGAAACCCTGAATTGTACCCCAATGCTCTTTTTTATAATGGATTACATGAGTAAATTTCAGGCTTTTTGCCAATTAATTTGAAATTCTGCGATTGTCGGGATTGATCCTTTGTAATAGTTACATATTATTCAACACATGTTTCTCACATTCCATTGATTTCACCATAATCAAAGACGATTGCATCATCTTCGTTGGGTCACCTTTCGACACCATTCTTTTGTAAAGTTATTCACTTTTTTTGTCCAACTAAGTGGTGGGGTTCATTTGCTAGAATTCCTAAATGGGAACATTGGGTTGGTAGTTGGCTTGGATTTGAGAAGATCGGGCTACTTGCCTAGTAAAGAGTTGGACTTGTGAGGCGATTCATCTATTTGCCTAAGTAGTTGAGGTGATTCGTCTATTTGCCTAAGATAAAGCAATTCATTCACTTATATTGGTAAGGTGGTTCATTTGCTTGTTTAGGCAAGGATATCTTTAGGGTTTGAGGATAAGTTATTATGTTGAGTGGTTGTCATGGATCGCTTTTGGTTGGACTCATGAGATGAGTTTTTTCTCCCTCAGTAGATAATATTTAGATATGTCAAGCTTTGTCTCCCATTTTTATAGCAAGAAGGTCCCTTATACATTGTCATTTGTTGCCTAATAAATGTATAATGCTTGTAAGATACAAAAAAGAAGAAGAAGAAGAAGAAATAATTTCCTTTCTCTCTCTCTCTCACTTCTTCTTTTGAGAGAAAGAGAAGATGTGTGTAATGGGCTCAGTTAAACACTACTCACAAAAAAAAAGAAAAAACGTTGAAGCCCTTAAAGTTGTATCTAAATTTGCCATAGTTTCTGAACATTGGAACACGTCAATACTGTCCATGATTTCTCTACATGTATCAATATAGCATTCCCCCTTCAACAATCCAATTTAACGTGGTTATTATTTGCTAGCGTTTTCAATCTCGATTTGAGTTGGTACCAATTTCAACAGGTGGTATGTTATCTCGACCTACTTCGAATGTAAATAGTAATGCTGCAGGGACTTTGTAGATGCACTTAAAAAAGGATCACAAGAGGACATTGATGCATTCTAGAGTTCGTAGACCACATTGAAACTTGAGTGCTGGTCTTAAGGACTTTTTATGTATGTAGGTTGCTTCGAAGAAAATAATGGGGTGGGTTTCCCATTTGAATGGCCAGTAAATTAGTGGTTCACAACCACCCTAGTGATGGGACAATATCCAGCTCCAAAGCCACGAGTTTCATGTAGGCACTTACGAAGGATGGAATGGACAACAAATGTACACATGTTGTAGGTGTCTACCCTTCGATCTATACTGTGGTATTCACCCGACTCCCTGATACAAGAATATTTTAATCGAATAAGGGAGTTCAAACCATTTACGAAACCAACCGGCACTCTAACCTATGTGCAAACCACAACTTCTTATTAAAAAGGATAGAATCCCGCACCGCACGGAGAGGCACGGTTAAACATATCACGAGGCTCGTTATTTGAAAGCTCACGTGGACGATTGGGGGGTGGGGGGGTCTCGTTTGATTGGTGGATCAAGTGAAATTGCAGTGAGTTAAATATTTAACTTACTGTTTATAACTTATCTTTCCCTTGCATCGGAGGTGAAGTTATTTTATTTTATGTTTTTAATGTATCAGAATATTTAAATAAGTTAATTTATTATTTATTTAACTTCTTTTTCTGTTTCTCTATTTATTTAATAAATTTAGTTTACTTACCAAATCAGACCTAAATTCCCAGAGGGGCGTGGCAAACATCGGGATCACACATGAATATTCGAAGAATCCCAAGCACGAGGTTGGCAGCCAAAATAAGATTGTTGGAATTCGGAATCGAATCGAGCACTATTTTAAAATTGAGAAGAAATCACGTTCAGACTTTATTTCCAAGTTAGGCAACTCTTAGGACGGAAAGAACTATTTTAGGGGTATTAAATTAAAGGAAAATGATGTCCAATGATATTTAGGAAAGGGGGACAGATTCACAAAATTTTTGAGAAGGGACGAGAGGTCTTTAGGTGGAGCGACCACCACTGTAGATTGCTGAATCATCCGGGGGCTTTTACTTACCGTGTATCGAGAAGAGAGCAGGACGGCCTGTGATCCAATCGCATGTTTGTCGCAAAGGACGGAGATAAAAATGGCACCGTAGAAAAATGTGCCGACCATGATTTTTTTAGGATTAGTTTAATTGATGGGGGTGAGAAAGTGATATTAAAAATGTAAAATTAACGTTAATTTTTAATTGTATTTACTTGTAGATTGATGTTAATATTAATTTACGTTTGTTTGAATTGGTGTTAGTAGGAGTGTTAATTTTTATGGTATTTATTTGTTAGTGATGTTAATAATTTGAATCAGAGATCGTAAAAGTACAACAAAATCGTGAGACTTAAACATGGATTTGCCTAATACTAGCAGCAATTGGTGTTAGGTAAACCAGTCTTAAGAGTTCTTAACTCATGTTAATTAAAATGGGGTTAACTTTCAAAGTAAATAGGGGTTAACTCTCAAAAAGCGGGTTAACCCTTAAGTAAACTAGCCCTTCGATAAAATACACAACTGCATGCCCAGCCTAAGTTAAACAAAAAAGCTAAAATGTAGGGAAACATACAAAGTGACGCAAAATTTAATGTAAAGTGTTGTGAACGTGATCTCCACTTGATAAATGGTATTTAATGTAAAGAAATAAAAAACGTAAGATTTGTTACGTGGTAAGCTCCACTACATTGATAAAAACCATCATATCATTTTGACATAAAACACATAAGTGATAAATCATATTTGCATAGGTGATAAATCATTTTACATCGGTGATAAATCATTTTGTATCGGTAATAAATTATTTTAGGTAATTTTCTTTACATCAGTGATAAATTATTCTAAGATGATTTTACACTGGTAAAATCTCATTTTTCATCAATGTAAAATTATTTTAAATATGATCTGATAATTTTATATTACTGTAAAATAATTTTACATCAATATAAAATAATTTCAAAAATGACCTCATAATTTTTACATAAGTGAAATAATTTTATATTAATGTAAAATAATTTTAATGATTTACACGTATGTAAAATAAATTAATTATTAAATTTAAAAATAGTACGATATACATGTTAATACTTTTTTGACATAAAATAAAAAAAATTACATCTAATGAGAATCACATTGACATAAAGAATAAAAAGTGACGAACACGTTGACATCTGTACGTTGGGGTTTACGTTGCACTTAACATTTTTGTGGCTACATCCCAACAAAAGAAACACATGATAATTTAGGTCTTGTTTGTTATTTTTCGATCAAAATATTATTAAAGTAAATTTAAAAAATTATTTTAAAAATTAAATAATATAATTTATTTCATTTTATCAATAGACATCAATATAAAATTATCATATTATACATATCAATATCAATATATAATAAAATATATCTATTTCAATATAATATATACATTAAAATATATTTATTATATCACATTAACCCCCTGATATCTCTATCATAATATTAAAAAATTATTTACAAATATCACATCACAATACCAATTATTTTATTTTACTATTTATTCTTATACCACTAACTAAATACCCTTCAACTTATCATGTAATATTTTATCCTTCTTCCAAATGTAACCTTAGACAAACTGAACTTTGCTATAAACCGTGCAAATACGGTGGTGCTTTCAAAGAAAGTCTTTGAAGTTTTCGTTACTCACACGTTTGATATTTCTGAAGGACTTCTATATCATGCAACTTACACTCACTCTTCATTCACTTACCTTCGTTAATCCTCGAAATTTACTAACCTACCCGTGGCATTAAAAAAGGAAAAATCATAAGATGGTAATGGTGCCACTGAAAAGGTATTTATCGATACGTGCTAGCAAGATACAGGAAGATCCACAACTGAAGAAAGATCTGACAAAGTTTTGATCGTGTAAAACTTTGATCTTTGACATGAACCCGACAAAAGGGTTGTGGAGGTGGTCGACGATAGCCAAACATCTTACCCCTAACGCACTCTAATCTCCTCCATGCCATCCCTCCTCCCTGCCCCCACGGAAGTAGGAACAAAGAGGGAGAAGGAGAACGAGCTCTCAAGGTTGCTGGGAACCCTCGTTGAAGTCGGAGTCAAAAGGAAAAAAAAGAGGTCGTGGGAGAAATGCTGGAGGACGCTGAGGTTATGATGGAGTCGCAACATGAAAAATGTGAAGGTGGAACCCGAACTTGAAGCACGGGGGAGATAAAATGGTGGAGAGAAAATCGAGGAGGGGCCCTCGATCGACAGCAGAGGCTGATCGAGGGCCACGAGTAGTAAGGTTTCGGAAGGGGAGCAAAGGAGGCGAGATGGAGAGAACAAAATATCTCGATTGAAATTTTTAGGGTAGTGACCTGTCAACGACCTTTCATCCCCATCTCTACCCTTGTATGCTTTCAGTAGCTTTCCAATACACGTTGCCACTTCATCCAGCAACCTCTTGCCCGCTCGATGTTTTACCTCTTTTGCTTAATACCTCAATATTTGAGGTCGAAATTGAGACCCCTTTTTCACATAAACTAAAATCGAAATAAATTCAACCAAATAGAGGATGAAAACTTTATTTTTGCAATTAAACGAGACACTTATCTCGTTCGAGCCACTGGTAGGTGATGGCGTCGCCATCATTTATTATAGCTAGCTTAGTCTTGCCATGTTTTAAGGATAGATTCACCTAAATCATACATAAAAAAGGGTATAACTTAATCAGGAGGAGAAAATCATCAAATGAACCCACAAGATAGTTAAATGAGTTCAAAATAGTCAATTTAGGATTTCATCTGAAAATCAGGCAATTAAGATAATAATTAAACCCTAATTTTTGGTCTATCTCAAATTGACAGGGTTCTAATAGAAAATTTACAAAGTAAACATTCTAAAAATCATAGATAAATATTCTGCAAGGTTCAATGTAATCAGTTGGATCAAAGGAGTCGAGTTGACCTAAAATAATTACAAAGGTGAATAATTAATGTCAATTGGATTTAAATATAAAATTGAATAAACAAATAACTTCAAAATCCAAAATTGAGATTGCCACTAGATTCCCTAGGTCCTAATCAAGCTTATATAAAAAGTTGGACCTATTTTGACAATATGCTCACCTACGTTGCATTTAAGTCCTTAATTTGCTAAAATTTTGCAAATAGGTCCAAATTTATTACTTCTAGGTCCTTTCCTCTTGCAAAAAGGATATGGTCATCTTCCTCCACGCAGACGGTCTGCAACCTTTGATTGAGCTGCTCGACGAGCTTCAAGCTCGGATTATAGCCGCCTTAGTCCACGACCGGTCTCAGCAACAGAAGTTGTGTTCCTCTTGTCGTTCCGCATCTAACGGTGTTCATTCCACCGTCTTTTGCTGCCGCCACCATTCAGGATCTCTGATCCAAACAAAAGCGGAAGTTGCGAGTTTTTGCGAGTGTTTCTCACAACTTCCATCCCCCTTTGAGTGCGGTAGCACCTCTATAAAGGACTGGTTATCTCTTTCGAGTTCCCTCGTTTGAAATCCAAGTGCAAAAGCCTTCTTTTTCCCTTCCTCCGTGTGTCACCATAGCCAGACCTTGAGGTCTTCTCTGACCCTTCGCTTTACTGCCCCTCGCCATCAAACGAGGGTGCAACCATCTTCTTCTTTCTCTCACCGAGCTTCCCAGCTAAGATGCCAACCTTCTGTAACGACCCGATTCCCGAGTCCCTGCGAGACACGAGAACCGGACCGACTCTACTAATCCCAAGACCTAGTCGTCCAACGAGAAAGTAACCAAAAGAGTAGTAAAATAAACCACATTCAACAGGAAATATAACTAGCAATAACAAAATACAGCAGTAAGAAAATGAACTACTACAGCATGTACTACCACAACGGTAGAACAATATTTATAACATAACAAGAATTGCAAGTAAAGAAAAGTACAGAGAGTAACAAAAACTACTCATTACAGTGGAACAAAAAGGGCACAAAAGAACAGTGGTAACTCTACTGGACCCTACTCGGCCCAGTGTCCTCTGCAGCCGCTGACCCTGGCTGCTCAACACCTGGTCCTGAAAAATAACGAGTGTAACACGTCAGCGAAACGCTGATTAGAGTGGCAGCTAAACTAAAGAAGCAGTAAAGTGTACAGTAGCTGTTTTATTTTCTTTCTTCCTTTATTTACGTCCTTCTATTGTTTCATAATTTATCTATTTCTCAGATCCTTCACTTGATCTCGAATGTTCCTCGTGGGAACGATCTTGATTGTAGTCTTTTCCGAACAGTAGAAGTAACACGTGATGCTCTCCTGGCCGGGAGAGTCTCCCGTGGTGATCCTACTCTCAGTCAACCACCCCAAGGTCACGGACAGACGTAATGGTGACTACGGCACGCGCTGTAAATGTACGGGTAGCTAACCCACACTGGCACGCGGTCAGTCGTTTCCGTTAACGGGTGTGCCCAAAACACAGCACGGAACCAGTATATGGCAGAGCCCTCTCAGTAACAGGGGTCCAACCCCTCCACAGTAACCAAACAGGGGCCTTGCCCCTCCACAGTCCGCGCACCCTCACCTGACTACCCTAGTTTGCCCAGTGGGCCAAACAAGTCGGTGTAGGTGAGCTAGCAGAAGCTCGGGGCCCGTGGGGTAGCTAGTACTCGCCCTACACTAGTAGCTCTCCTCGGTACTGTGTACACGAGGGCCAACAAGTCGGTAGAATGTGGCCAGACCTAACCCCGGGTCCCTGGGGTGGCTGGCTCCGCTCTGCACTAAGCAGGTAACAGGTGCTTCCCCTGGCACTACGTACCCAAGAGACAACGCACCTCCACATCTTTCTTTCTCAGTTCCATTTCATTCTTTTTCCAGGAGTTCTACTCCTAATTCCCCGTAGGGTTTCAGCTCTTTTAACTCAGCACATTCAGGTTTCACCTTTCCAGTTTTACGTTCATACAACCCATATTCTCAATCATGTGCATTTATTCATAACAGGCAGCTGTTAAATCAATTTACAGGCAGCTATTATTTCCTTTCCACATTTTCCAAGACTGCAATATGTATATTCATTTCGCCAGTTTTCCAGTCCTAAGATTCATGCCGCACCCTAGGATCTATCATTCAATCTAGTTTTCCAGCCCTAGGATTCATGCAATACCCTAGGATCTATCATTCAATCTGGTTTCTCATTCCTAGGATTCATGCAATGTCCTAAGTTCTATTAATTGTTCCATAATTGTAACAAATTATGTTAATAATTTCTAAAGCCACTCTACCAGCTACAACGGAAGTACTGGGGGCGTGGTTGGAAATCCCGCGCGCCTCCGCAATCCCCAAGACTGAAATGGAACGGGGTCCTATCACAAGGATCAAACACAAGGAGTTTCTCAGAACAGTATATAATTACTGTAAACGGGTAGAGGATCTTATTCCGAAAAGAACGCAACTCGAAACGCGGAAAACAGACATCGAACGGGCCCTAAACGGGTCGAAAACGACGAAACAGTCCAAAATGAGATGTCTGGAACCTATTCCAGACGTCTTAAAATGTTGGTCAGAGGGTACCTTCGCTCTGTGTAGTCTCTCTGACGTCCAGAGGCCTGCGGGGGCGTCTGGCCTAGTTCCCAGACGTCCGATGGTCACCCCGGACGTCTGGAAGTCCTTCCAGTCGTCTGGCACTGCGGCCAGACGTCTGATTCGCCTTGGATGCGAATCTCAGAGCCTGCACGTACCCACTCATCGTTCACAGTACAATGGTCGCAGAAAAGGACGAAGGACGAAAAAATAACTTACTTGCCAGACGTCTTCACCGTCGTCAGGTTGGAAGCCCAGACGTCTGATTCTGGAAAAACTTCCAGAATCAGAGCTCGACGTGCTCTCCGCCCGCGACGCACGGCCGTGCCGCGCCTCGTCCGCCTAATGCTCGAGCTGCAGCAGCCCTCCAGCGACGCTCCACGCCCGCGGCTCCCTCGCCGGCCGGCTCCAGCTGTCCCGGCAAGCTCGAGCCCTTACGGTCGAGCGTCTCCTCCCTCGCGCAATGCCTCCTCCCGCACACCCGCTGCGGCTGCCGCTGCCGCCGCTCGCTCGCTCTCGCACTGGCTGGAAGAAGAAGAAGGGAGCGGAGGAGATGAGAGTGAGGGAGAGGGCGATGGCCCTTTTAAAGCCGCGCGGGGAGAGAGAGAGGGAGAGAAGGGCGCAACCTGCACCCGCAGGAGGAGAGGGAAAAAAGAGGCGTCGCAGGTGCGCAGACGAAATCGTGCGTGCCGCAGAAATCAAAATCCCAGACGTCTGGAGGGGTTCCAGACGTCTGGTCAGACATCTGGGCCACCTCCCAGACGTCTTAAAAGACGTCTTGAAGCCGCGTTCGTAACACCTTCTGACCCTTTCGTCGACCTCAATTTCCCCTCCGATTCTTCACTGGTAGCTTGCCACCGCCACCGGTCTCCTCACCTCCTTCTCCCCAATAGAGGTAGGGTTTCTCTTCCCCTCTCAATTTCTTCTTTTGACTGTGTTTTCACCAACACCAACCACCGCCACTTGGAGCTCCAACGAGCGTCATTGCCACACCTCCACGCACAACCGACCACCGAATAGATTTACGGCTTTTCTTCGAGGTTTGACCCCGAAGCTATTGCATCTGATGTGAGGTCAAACGACCTCATATTCTACTCGCAGGACCTTGCCAGAGTCAGTCTTCGTCTTCACCTCCGGCAGCAGCTCTCCGGTCACCTTCGACGAAGCTCCGCACGACATCGGAAGCCCTGATCTAAAGAGAAGCAAGTCAATCAGAAGCCCTGCTGATTCTTCTTGCAATCTCTATCCTCATTTGAGACATCGGACAATTGACGCACGCCAATCGAGTTGGACATCCTTGTTGCTAGGAGACGCAAGCAAGGGACTTTAGTCCCATATCGTGCGCAACTGAAGCTTGAGCAACGTATATTATAGAAATGCACCCTAAGCACGTTGCCTCAGAGCGCACATGGTGAGGTCCCCACCACACACCCACATGCATGCTCACGCTCACGCACCCTCGCCCACAAATATGCTCGCAGGTCTGGGCTGTGGATCCAATTACTCGGGTTCGACTAAAGGAGAAATAGATAGAAGAAGGAGGAGGGTTTTTGCACCTCGAGAATAGTGCCCCTTTGCCTTAGTGCTTGGCCCTTGCGCTTCACAAGTTAAGGTATCTGTGCCCAATATCTGTCGTCTGAGGGTAAAACTTGATTTATTCTATGAACTTAATGTGAATAATTGATAGTTAGAACTATTCAAATATTGAGGATATTCAGGCTTAGATATTAGGGTTAAGTTAAGTGGATTAAACCACCACTTTTACCCTTATCTTTTATTTATTTATTTATTTTTGTCTAAAGATATACTTTGAACATTGACTACATTCCTCTTATTGCAATAGTGATATTTGCGCATTTTGTTGCTCTTAGAGACGACCTCGAATTTTCTAATTAATTCGAGTATTATAAATTTAAATGTTAGATTTGATTTGATTTCTTATACTATGATGTGTGTTTTTGAAAAACGATCGAAGCACGATCCAACAGTAGGGTGGAGCATTAGGCTAGGCTGGCTCGGTCTCAGCCTGAACCCAACCTGAAAAAGCCCAACCCAGCCCGAGCTCGAATATTACTTGGATCGAGCCTGGGCCTTAGTTTTTTAAAAAATTTGGGTTTAGGCTCGGCTCAACTTGGCCCGAACCCGAAAAAATCTAAAAAGGACCGTTGGGCCCAACCCACCCAACCTAAGTTCCTAACCTTTATTTTCCTTTTTAACTAAAATTAAAAAAGGAATCCAATTGTCACCCTCCCAAGTCCCCTTTAATCCCATGCACAGAATCAAAATCCCCTCCCTCTTGTGCGGCCATGCTCATAGTTACCCCATCAAGGCATCAAACTGCCTCACGCCCTCTCCATCTTGGCATCCCTTGACGAATCTTACTGAATCTCGTCTCCTCTCCAATCGATCTCTCACCAGCGGATCATCTCTAACGACGACATTGTTTTGTAACTTGTATCATATGATAACTTTGTGTGATGCAACTTATATTGAATAATATTAAATAATATTATGTTCAATCCTTACTTTGAATAATATTTACAACAATGTAGCATAAATTTAAATTATTAGTTAGGAGATACAAGTACTGATTTTAAGTAAGTAACTTCGTTATATATTAAAGTCTAACTTTTTTGAGGAAAGTAATAAGGTATACTTTTAAATATTACTTATTTGGTTGATAGATCTTATTTAAAAACTAAAAAAAATGATAGTAATGAAATTTATGGGCATTAATAGGCTTTTACAGGTTTAATCCAAAAACTTGACCTAAAAATTAAAATCGGACTTAACCTAACCTAATCCTATATCCATAAACATGGATTTTAAGATTAGATTTGGACCTTAATTTTAAAAAAATTTTAAACCTTAGACTCGGCTCATGATAAAAAAAAAAATTATGGGCTTTCTCTAAGTTCAAGCCATGGCGAACCGAACTCGATGCAATGCTCTGCGCTGACTACTGGGGTTTGCGCCCAGTACTTGCCCCGCGCACAATATTGCAATTTTTCTTAATTTTTAGATAAGGAAGCAGAATTTTAAAACTTACGTCCATATCCAACGTAACCTTGGAATGTGTCAATATTATCTCTCATCTTTCTAGTTGTATCAAATGTAGTTCATTCGACATCATCTTTTGCTAACGTTTGAGGTTGGGGTCTAGACTAGTCTGGACAACATCCTGCATTCTAAAGTTGATATCAACCTTAAATTTTGGGGCTACAAAGGTCAGCAAATCGTACCCACGTTACATTGGATCGTAAAAGGGAAGATAAAGATTGACGCAAGCAGAAAAATATGGTCGTCATTGACTCATCCGGAAGTTCCGAAGCTGCATCGAAAAATCTAACGGTGAATCGAGGGACATCCGTGGAATTTAAGGGGTTGATTTGCGGAGAGGGTTAGATAACTCTTGTTTATCTCATGATATAAACTAATCCATCGTGATCTTTTTATCTTGAAATAAGGTAATCTAGATTCGTTAGGTGATTAACCTATCTCTTAATTTATTTTTTCAAATTTACTCACAACTCCCGTTAATTCAAAAGATACCTTCTTTCCTAATCTCTATTCGATAAATACAAATAAAAATTAACCTTCATTGTCACATAAACAGAAGTAGGGATTACCCCTCTGTCAGAAAAAAAGTTCACAAGTATTAATTATCCCCCTGCCAACTAGCCTGCTGATAAGTTCATGAATACAACTGGGTGGTGCTTCTTGTACACTGGTGCATACGCAAATTTGTGCACAACTCTTACGTAACCCACTCCCAGAAGCCGATCTCATCTATTAATAGGAGGGGTTGAGCAAATCCATATACGTACCCGTATCCACGAAAAAGTTTCCCATACAACAAGGTCGGTATCCCATCACCAGCATAGCTAGGTCCAAATGCAATTACAGGAAAACATACGGACCAAAGCGAAACACATCCTTCTTCTTCCAGACAAAGGGCAACTTTCTCAATTCCGAAACCGCCCATCCCCTTCGTCTTCCCCCGTCCGGAAACGGACCGCGGCAGCCTTCCACCACACCTCTCCCCCACACGTGCCAATTCCCGCCACTTTAAAGTCCCCAAATCCGCAAACCAAGCTCCAACCCCTCTGTCCTGCACGCACATCCAAAGCCTTAATCCCACACCACCCACTAATCCCCACCACTAACCCCCAACCGATCCCATCTACCCTAATTACCCCCACCCCATTCTTCCTTCCTTCCTTCCTTCCCCCCTCCCCCTCTAGGGTTTCCCGGCACCCCCCGAGGCGCGCACCCCCCCCCCCCCACCCGCACCTCCTCCTCCATGTCCCTTCTTCTCCGTCTGTGATGCCGAACCCATGGAAGAGGTCCTCGAGGACCTCCTCCTTCTCCCGCCTGGTCTCCGCCTTCCGCCCCAAGCGCCCCTCCCCTGACTCCCCCCTCCTCGTCCAGACTGGCTTCCCCACATCCCTCGCCGACCTCGTCGTCAAGCACCGCTCCCGCCTCCGCAAGAAGAAGGACAACCACAACCACGACCACAGCCACAAGCCCCATCCCCATGCCCCTCCCCCTTCCCGCTTCGGCTCCCGCGTCTCCGAGATCATCTCCGTCGTCGAGGACTTCTCCTCCACCCTCAACGAGAACGACCACGACGGCGACGGCGATCACGACGAGCTCTCCTCGACCCAAGGTGGTTCGACCCACAAGGCGGACGCGTCCTCTTCCGCCGAGATCATCGCCGAGGAGGACGCCACTAGGCCCGGGGAAGAGGAAAGGTCGGATCTTGGCGCGAGGAGTGGAGGAGCCGTACCCGCCTCGGTGATCACCACCCCGGGCAGGGGGCTCGGTTGCCAGGCCAAGGTGGTCCTCGTGATGGCCCTCGCCGTCAGCACAAGGGAGCTCGTCCTCGGGGTCATGCTCTCCGCCTTCTCCCTCCTCCTCCTCGAGTCCCTGGGTGCGCGGGCGCTCGCTTGGGCGAGGCGGAGAGGGGAGAGGAGGAGGGAGCTGGAACCCCCTCAAACGCTCGGATCGGAGAAGAGAGAGATACCCGATTCGGGATTTGACCCGAGGAGCGCGGTTTCGCCGGAAAGGAGCAATCTTGGGAAGGTCGGAAGCTGGAAGGGGGACGAGGTGGCCGTGAAGGCCAAGAGGAGGCGATGGGCGGAGGCCATGAAGGAGAAGCTTCGCCCATCGACGCGCGGGAAGGACGCGAAGGAGGCAGGTTCCGACGCCGGGGGCGGCGGCGGCGGCGGAGGGGGCGTGGAGGAGGGAGGTGGGGAGTTGGAAGAGGAGGAGGAGGCGGTGAAGGAAGGGGAAGAAGAAGAAGGTGGAGGCGTTGACGAGGCTTGTGGGGTAGAGAAGAAGTACAATTCAAATGGGAGGTCACGCCATCTTCATCACAATCATGTGTTGCTGTTGGTCGTGGTTCTCTCCGGCCTTGTGCGTGGAAAAGTTGTGGCGCTTGTGATCACCGTGGCGAGTTGCTATCTGATGAAGATGGCGGGATTCGTCGCCAGCAATCGCAGGAGGACGAGGAGGATTCCGACGAGTTGTTCGGTTGCTTGAACAAGTCAAGTTTGCTTGGCGGGAGAGATGGTTCAACATCTTGTTGGCAATTCCGGGGGCTATTTTCTAAGGTATCATCTGTACACTGCTACTACTACTACCACACAGAAAAAGTGGGGAGAAGAGGAGGGCCTTTGGCACATACGAGTTTGGTCTACGAGTTTGATGTTGTATCAAACCCTTACATCGTTTCTGTTTTCTTTGGGGTGTTTTCCCCATCATGTTACAGGGTGAGTGAGAGAGAAAAAGAGTGTGTGAGCCATCGTCACATGATCAAATGTGCAGATAAGGGGAAATGTTTGACTAACCATTTAAACCTGTGTCCTGTAATCAAAAAGCTTGTAACTTAAAGCTTTAGAAGCTGTGCTCTTCTTTCTTAACATGTGCTCTGGTTGTTCTTACCTTTTGAGTCTCTCCATCCAAGCCTTTCCAACTCAAGATTATAGATGGTACGATTGAGAATTAAGTTGATGGTTTTGATAGATATGTGTTGAGAGATGTGGCGCTTTTGCTTCAGCTCCGATCCGACACCGAAGTTTTTCTTCCTGGTGGATTCTGATATTGGAAATAAAACACGTCTCTCCACTAGTGTACGCAGTCACTGGAGTGTGCATGAATTTGTTGGAAAGAGAAGGGAGCATAAAACAATTGGAAATAAATAATATTTCGTCGCAAATTTCCCAAAGATGATACCGAGGGTACTGAGTTAATCTTTTTTTTATTCCTTTGTTTTTTCTTTGCAAATGCCATCGTTGGTCAAGGGTTGACGGTACTTTGTTCTTGCCAAGGGACGTGGACTCAAGCAAGTTCCTTGTAAATTACGAGCTAAATACATGGATGCCCTTGTAGTTTTCTAACGGCAGTCGATCACCTCCCCCCATCAATCAAAGCATGCTGTCTCTACGGAAAAAAAACCCTTGCGATATCTCCCTCCCCAAGAGAAAGAGGTAAGGGAGGGTTGAGATCAACGAACATTTTTACGTCTCCCCTTATCAAAAGCAAGGAACCCCCAGCTCTTAGTGGGCTCGCCGCCATCTTTTTTCTCGTACTCCAAGATCGATGGCTTTGACGAAGTATGACGATTTTGATTTAAGATTTGACGTGGGAAAATTGAGGTCATACCCTCCAGAAGAAGGTCCCCGAAAGCTCGTGCATCCTTCTTTCCTCGTTTGATGTCCCCATCTTTCCTCTTCGTTAGGGAAAGGGTAACATAGAAAACGAGTAAACTTTCCATCGTCCGAAACAGGTAACAACCCAGGCCATTTTTAGTTTCCTTTTGCGAGCAGGAAACCATGGTGGGTTCTTGGTGTTTTGCTCGTAATTCCTTATGGTTACCTAATGCAAATTCTCGTGTAGAGAAAAATTGTCTCGATAGACTTCCACCGGGTCCGCTCCAAAAGTCAGCTTTTTGCTTTGTGCGGTTTGGTTGTTTGCCCATGTTATTATCATTGTATTATTGAATTGATCGTGTTGATCTGAATTTTTATCGATATAATTGATAATTTTTATCGATTAAATCAATGATGACGGGGGTGTGATGTTAACATATGAAAAGAAAATTGAGACATGAGGCTTTTAGTTTAATTTATATTGATTCAATCAGATCTAACTCAATTAAATAAGGGTTAAATAAAAAGTTAATAAAGATAGTAGTAGAGGAAATTATTTTGTAACTTTAATTACATTAAAATTAACACAATTTTAGTAAATATTAAATAAAAATAAAAGATGTAATCGAAATATAGATATTTGAATCTTTATTTTTAAGTTTTAAAGTTACATCCATTTCTTTCTTTTTTTATTGATTTGTATAAATTTTAATATTTATTGTTCGAATCCATTAATTTAGCTTAGAAGTTATTGATTTTCAGTTTAGCCGATTAATTTGATTTGATTTTTAAAATATTAGTTATTATTACCTTTCTGGAATTGGGAAAGGAGAAGAGAAGATTAGGTGTGGAGTTGTGCCCCTGTGGGTCCCAACTGAATCCTTTGACCCTATTTGGTTCCTATCGTTTGTGGTCTAGCAGGGAACCTTCATCGAAGCCGGTTGTGTTTCCATTGAATTAAAGAACAGATGTTCCAAAAATTGCACCAACATTTTTTACTACTGCTCTTTTCACCCTCTTGTACCATTATTGTAAACCAATAGGACCCTTGGAACAAGATCTGATGGCCCTTATTCGTTGGAAATTTTATTTTTTTGCTTTTTCTAATAGGGATGGGGGTTTTGGCCTTTCTG
Source organism: Thalassia testudinum (assembly GCA_037157565.1). Taxonomy (NCBI): domain Eukaryota; kingdom Viridiplantae; phylum Streptophyta; class Magnoliopsida; order Alismatales; family Hydrocharitaceae; genus Thalassia; species Thalassia testudinum. The sequence continues at coordinate 3,020,327 of JAZHRO010000038.1, forward strand.
GTATAGGGCCAAACGATATAGGGCTAAACGACATTCTTAACAGCAAAGAGGGGAATGTTGAAAGAAGGGGGGGTGGGGGTTGACCCTTGTATCTTATTTGTTGATGGTTTTGTTCTATTTTTTATTTTCATAACTTGTTTTATTAGGAATCACATGCGATCCTGAATTTTTTATAATCGACTCTACTAATACTTGTCAGTGGTCATTTTTGACCTACGAGTCATTGTAATTCAACCTTTCGTTGACGTATTCTTCGAGTTTATCTTGTTGAAGTTTACCGTATCTAAGATTGTCCTCTTTCGGGAGATCGTCCCATTTCCATTCTAAGACGCTCTCTGTGTTTTTTTACTTTCCTTTATTTTTATAGAGAATAACCCCCTTCTTTTCAGGGTGTTCAAGATTTTCTCCTCACCCTTTTCTCCGGGCTGCACCATCAATAACGTGTAATTTTCCTTTTTTTTTATTAATGGAATATATTTCCTGTCGAACAAAAAAAGAAAATAAGGCTATAGCGCCTGTGGTGTGGTCCCAGCAGGGTAGCTGTGTTGGAATGTGCGGCTGCATCTACTCTTTTTCTAGGAGAGTTAATACTTATTGGGTACTTTGGTTATACGTTACTTTGAACACTGGATAAAGTGAGATACACCTGAGCTAAGCACAGATACATAAGTTTACAGCATCAGATCCTCTACGAGGATCCACATTTGTTAGTGCTTTATGTGTAGCGAAGAGCATGCCAGAAAGAAGGGTAGTTTGAACTCTGTCATTCGCCCGTTCGAGAGATAACCCCTCTGATGATTTCTTCACTTTTAGAAGTCGAGATTGTTAATTTGCAAAATTAAGCACACATCTGCTTGTTCTCCTTACTCTCAGGCAGGAGGTTGCTTGTGCTCTAGGAAATTACTAATATTTCTCTACCATAACATCTTGACTAGGAAAATGCAATTTAGAAATTGGCACTAGAGGTAGATTCATATGATCATTTCAAATTTGGGGCACTCTCGAATGTGGGCCAATATAAATCATCTCTTTATAAAATGATGAAAAGGAATCAAAGTTGTTATAATCTCGATATCAAACGTCGTTTAAGACGTCTGGAAGTTGATCCAGACGTCTGGATCCCTTCCCAGACGTCTAGAAATTAATTTTTTCAGCATACGGGTTCGCGTCTGCGCGCATGCACGCGCAGACTGAACCGCCGCCCTCCTTCTCTTTCCTTCCTGCAGGCGCAGACACCCTTTCTCTCTCTCTCTCTCTCTCCCCACGGCTGCCTTCAAGTACCCCCCTCTCCTTTCCCTTACCCTCACTCCACCGCCTTCTTCTTTTTCCTGTCAGCGAGAGAGTGAGCGAGCGAGGGCGGCAGCAGCGGCTGCTGTGAGTGCGTGGGGAGGAGGGGTTGCTGCAAGAGGGAGAGAAAGATGGATCGCGAGGGTGCGAGCTCGCCGGAGTAGCGAGGGCCGACCGGCGGGTGTGCAGCAGGTGCGTGGTGCTGGGGAGGAGCTGTTGCAGCTCAGGCAGTAGGCGGGTGCGGCTCGGCACGGCCGTGCGCTGCGGGCGAAGGGTGAGGAGGTCATGATTCTGGAAAAATTTCCCAGAATCAGACGTTTGGACATACGTCCAGACGATGCAAGAGACGTCTGAAGGAAGGTCCAGATGTCTGAAAGGTACGATATTTTTACCTTCCTTCTTTCGCGTGTACGGCCATGCAGCCATTCCATGGAAGGGTTCTGCATCTTTTCGTGTTGAGAGCGATCGCGTGTGCGTGCAGGTATCGTTCGGGAAGGCACAAGGGCACGCCATCCCACACAGATCGGAAGTCTGGGTACAACACTAGACGATGGAGAGGGTCTCCAAACGTCCGGAGTGACAGTCGAACGTCTGGAAACTAAGTCCAGATGGTTCAGCGGGCTTCTGGACTTCTGAAGGACCGCACAGGATCAAAGTATGACCTGAGCCATCATTTAAGACATTTGGAAGATGTTCCAGACGTCTGATTTTGGGCAGACTTGTCGTTTTTGACCCGTTTAGGGTTCGTTTGGAGTCTGTTTTCCGCGTTTCAAGTTTCGTTCTTCTCAGATTTAGTTCCTCTACCTGTTTATAGTAATTGTATACTATTCTGAGTAGCTCATTGCAATTAATCCTTGTGTTAGGACCCCGTTCCGTTACGGCTCTGGGGGTTGCGGAGGCACGCGAGTTTGCCGATTTCGCCCTCAGTACTCCCAATTTTGCGGGTAAAGTGTCTTCCCTTAGTTAATTACAAACATTAATGCGTATCGGGATTAAATGTTAGATCTTAGGGCATGTCATGAATCCTAGGACTGAAAACTAGATTGAATGATAGAGCCTAGGGTGTGGCATGAATCCTAGGAACAGAAACACTGAACGAATGTCTTGAATGCCTGAATTGCAGTCTCGGATAAGTAGATAGAATAATGATAATTGTCTATAATTGGATAACAGCTGCCTGTGAAATGTAGAGTACTGTTGTTAGTAACTGTTAGATGTAATTACTGTTGTTTGGAATCTAAATACGAGCTGCTTGTATATAAATTGGAAAGGAAAAGAAGTTTGAATGTTGGAAATATGTACTATAAGCGAATAAACCTGAAATGATGAAACCTAGTATGGCTTGACCTGAGGAAACATGAGCACTAACCCTACGAGGAATTAGGAATAGAACTCCTGGAAATAAATGGAAATGGAACTGGAAAAGTAAAACCGGAGAGCGTGTTGTCTCTTGTGTACGTGGTACCAAAGAGAGCACATATTACCTCTTAGTGTAGAGGGGAGCTTGCCGCCCTCAGGTCAAGACCGAGGTGGGTTTGGCCACTTTGCACCAACTTTCTGGCCCTCGCGTACACCGTACCGGGGAGAGCTGCTAGTGTAAGGAAAGAGCTAGCCACCCCACGGGCCCCGAGGTTCTGCTAGTTCTCCTGCACCGACTTGTTAGGTCTACTGGGCAAACCATGGTAGTCAGGCGAGGGTGCGCGGACTGTGGAGGGGCAAGACCCCTGTTGGTTACTATGGAGGGGTTGGACCCCTGTTACTGAGAGGGCTCTGCCCTATATTGGTTCTGTGCTGTGCTTTGAGGCGCACCCGTTAATGGAAATGACTGACCGTATGCCAGTGCAGGGTAGCTACCCGTGCGTTTATCGCGCGTGTCGTAGTCAACGTTACGTCTGTCAGTGACCTTGGGGTGGTTGACTGAGGGTAGGACCACCACAGGGGACCCTCCCGGCCAGGAGAGCACCACGTGTTACTTCTACTTTTCGGAAGAGGCTGCAATCAAGATCGTTCCCACGAGGAACATTCAAGATCAAGAGAAAGATCTGAGGAATAATGCAATAATTGAGTAAATGAAAAAATAAAGAAAGAGATTAAAAATATAACAGCTACTGTCCACCTGAAAGATGAGTAGCAGGCAACTCGTGGTGCTTTGTATTTATTATAGTATAGTCGTTATAGTATAAGCTACGGTTGTCGCCATCATTTTCAATTTTTACTCGAAAAAGGTTTCTCGAGGTCGAACTCAGGGAGCAAACTTATAATTCTAGAAGTACAATGTTTCTGTTACAAAAATAAGAGAGAGAGAGAGAGAGAGAGAGAGAGGTAGATTGGTCTCTTGGCTTTTTCTTCTCTTTTTTCTCTCTTGCAGTCTTTCTTCTTCTTCTTCTTTTTCTTCTCTTCTCTTTGCTTTGATCGTCTTCAGCTCTTCTGTCTTCTTCCTTCTTCTTTTCTTTCTTTCTTTCTCTTCTGTTCTTCTTCTTTTCTTTCTTTCTTCTTCTGCGGCGCCTGTTCTTCTTTCCGTTTTCTTGTCTTTTTCTTTAGAGCGTCGTCCGATTTCTCAATCAGACGACTTAAGTAACATCTGCTACAGTGCTTCCTTGGTGCTCCCTCTTCTGCTTCTTTCTTCTTCTTCTTTTTGCAGTCCTTCTTCTTCTGCTTTGCTTTGAGCAGCCAAGGCTTTGGCTGCTTCTTCCTTCTTTTTCTTCTCCTTCCTCTTCTGCGGTCTTCTTTCTCTCCTTCTTCTGCATGCACACTCACATAGCCTGGTCAGAGCAAAAACCTAACCCTACCCTCCCCCGCGTCTCTCTCTCTCAGATTTCGCTCGTAGGATCGCTCTCCCAGAGCCGGGTATTTGGGTACGAGTTCGCGCCAGGGTCCAGGCCCATCGGCGTGCGGTGGTGGGAGTGGAGTGCAAGTCGGGTATACGGGTTGGGCCAGGTCCGTAGGGGGTGGTTGCGGACGAGGCCGGGTGAAGCGGGTGAGAGGGACCTCACCCCGTGGTCAGAAGGCGAAAAGGCTAAGGCACTTTTCCAATTTATGCGTGGGTGGCGTTTCGAAATCCCACGATGTGGGACTATCTTCTGTGCTGTCTTCGCACGCGCCCGCAGGACGACTCCACCTCGCCCTCTGATCGGCTGCAACCGATGTCGATGCCAACTGAAGAGGCAGAAACCTTCGCGGACTTCGCCCCAACCTGCAGCACCTGGGAACCTGGGGCTGCAGGGTCTGGAGCTCGCCTCGAAGCTGCTTCAGTCGTTGTTAATGGCGGCTGGAGCAGCGAACCTGTTAAACAGAAACACGGCCCTTCGGCCTAATCAAACTAGCGGGGGACCTTCGCCGTGTCACGGGGTGTAGCAGGTCGTGGGGCGGCGTTTGGCGGCGGGGCTAGGTCGAACATCGACCGGAGAAATGGGTCTGTTCGGGGGAGTGTGGTGGGGGTGTGTAGCAGTAATGGGTGAGCGGAGGTTGCTCAGGGTGATGAGGCGGAGGTTCTGTGAGGGTCGGCGAGGCGTGTGTGGCTGTGGAGCGATGGGGGCGTCTCGCCGGAGGGTAGCCGGAGACGAAGGGGGTGACGGTGGACAGGAGTGGTCGAGGGCTTAATTGAATGTAAAATAGTGAGGAAAAGAAAGAGGGGAAGGTGGGGAGAAGTTCTGACCTAGTTGTAGGGACGAGGGGGCCGGAGTAGGGCGGCAGTCGTATCGACTGTCGCCGGAGAAGAAGACGCCCAAAGGGAGAGGGCGGCGGCGAGGAGAGAGCGGGAGGGCGCGCGCTGGGTGCGGCGCGACGCGGGAAGAGCGGGCAAAGGTGGCTCTGCTGCTGGTATTGCAGCAGAGCGACGAGGAGGGGGAGGAAGAACCGCCGGAGCTGGAGGGCTTCTGCCAGAGTGGGAAGAGAGGAAAGATGGGGGTGTTTCTCCGTCAGGACTGAGCTGCCCTGTTCTGCAGGCGGAGGCGGCTTTTATAGAGGCTAAGGCGGAGAGGTGGGCAGAGGGAGGCGACGTGCCTCCCTCGCCGGAGGAAGGCCGGAGTAGGGACCCATGCCTTCCGTGCGTTCGCACGGAAGGTATGGGCTGCCGCAAATATCATGGAGGTGTCCCTGCGACAGCAGACGTCGCAGGGAACACCCCGTTGAAAGGGCAGAGGGCCTCCCTCACCCTGCGCGGCGCCATGCTCCGCGCAAAGTCGTCGGAGCATGGCGCTGCTCAGGGTTTTGCAGGGAGGGCCTAAATGCAAAGAACAATGAAGACCTAGGAGCCAAAATGCGAGGGTTTCAAAAGTTAAGGGTCAAAAAGTAATAGATGAGAACCAAAATGCAAAGTCGGTCAAGAAGGTTTCTTCTTAGGCTCAAGTTTTTATACATGACTAAATAGGACCTAAGGATTCTAGTGGTGAATTTTATTTCTAGATCAGACCTTGTTTGACAGGTCAATTTACATAAAAATCTAAATTAAATCATTAATTGGGCATGGTTCTCAATGTAGGTCAAAATGGGTTCCCAAGGCCAAATTAAAGGTTTTAAACCCTAGAGATTATTTTTCTATGAATTTTAGAGGGTTTAGTCGATTTTTACTTTGCCTCGAATCTCGTGAATTGAAGTGGGTTTGTTTTAGTATTACAGGATGTCATTTAATTCCTTCGAGTTGCTGTAGCACTTGTTGGATCAAATCATCCCACTTTCCTTCTTATTAGGTTAGTTTTACCTATGTTTGGACCCTGAGTTACCCTGTTTACTGATTGTGTTGGTGAAATTGCATTTTTGCCCCTTAGCTCCTGTTTTCTTCACAAACTCAGAATTCTTTGAGTCAAGCCTTTCTATAAGTTATGTAGGAGCTTTTTCTCGCAAATCTAGGTTAGATGGTGCTAGTTTAGGGTTCATGATGAGTTTCTCATCATACCCCCATGCCTAGCTTTTGCTAGTCCCTTAGCAAAAACCTAAGGTTTTAACCTTTGTTCTAGACCATGATGTTTTTAATAACTTCAGATAAGTGCTTTTTATTTGAACTTAGATTAAGTTAGAATTCTGACCATAGGCCTAAAAGGTACTCTAGTACCAATCAAGATCCAGATCTGTCTAGCCTTAGCCTCAGTCTTTGACAAAGGTTTTTAAGGCCCACAAGAACTAACCTAAGGTCTATTGGACTTTTTGGTTAAAGCACCCGTGTTTGAAATGATTTTAGCCTTGGTTTAATTTGCAGTGCGTTTTGTAAGAGAGAGATAGAAAGTTTTTCTGTTTGGAGAGTTTTCTCTCTCTTTTTCTTTTTAGTTCTAGCTTAGGATTGGCTTTTCAACACGGTCTGTATCAGATTCCTTGCTCCCATCATCAATCCTCAAGGGTTCCTGGCAATTGATGCTTCGAGATAGCACCGCCCATGGCAACCCCCGAAACCCTGGCTATTGAGATTTCGAGATAATCCCATCCATGGTGTTCCGTGGCCGAATCCAGACCCTGGCAATTGACACTTCGTGATAATGCCATCCATGGAATCTGAACCAGCAGAGTGCTTACATGCCCCCAGTAGGATATATAAATATCCTAAGAGACAAGCACCGAGGAGACGATATTTTGTTACGCATCTTCGAAGGGGTTTCCGGCCTCTCCGCGCTGGGAACTCGTCCAAATCAACTTGTGTTGATCGGCCGCTCCTACTCTAGATGTACTTTCCAGAATTTTTTGATTTTTATGCGTGATTTTTTATTTTTATGCTTACTGAACAGGCTGTGTGTGAGGTTGAGGTGCTTAGGTTACTGAGTCCCATAAATCAGAAGTTAGTTAATGAGGTCAAATACTCTCTAAGCCTTGGACCTAATACTTAAGCTTTTCATTTTCCTCAACCTCTTGAGGAATGTCTAGATCTTAATGGGTACTAAGAGTCTATCCAAGAATGCCTAAAGTTTACGTTCTTACTAATCTCACCATGCACTTTTCATTTCTTTTCTTGAATAAGGTCTAGAACTTAGGTCAATTCCTTAGTTTCTTACTAGTGACTATTACTCTTTTCTTTCAATTTTTGTACCTTTTTCATTTTGTTCCTTCTCCCACAAAATTTCCTTTCTCCTCTTATTCTGTCTTTTTTTTTTTTGGCATATGTGAATTTTTTGTTTAAAACCTTTTCTTACAAGTTTTGCACTTTTATACCCCCCCATGCCTAAGGTTTGCAATGTCCTCATTGCGACTTAAGAGGTTTTTATTTACTTAGTTCATTCCTTAAGACAGATATTTTAATGAGTGAACGGGTCGGGATGACTTCTGCAGACGATTTCTAATCCCAGATGCAAGCATCTGAGGTGGGGTCGACTGTCTATAAGGATGAACCTTAAGTGCACAAAAGTGTGAAAAAGGTTTTAGATTTTTAGGAAAATGACGGGCTACCTCCTGTTAAGCGCTGAGTTTTACGCCATCGGCTGGGCGCAATAGCTCAAGGGGAATGGAGGATATAAGATGATTCAGCCAAATCAGTAAAAGTCACATCAATGAACGGCTTGAGTCTCTGACCGTTCACGATAAAGGTTCGGAATCGTGGTTGAGCCGACTGATTTTGATGGCTCCATTTCCAAAAACCTGCCGGAGTAAATTTGGTCCGACCCACTTGGATCGCAGCATTCCCGGGAAAAGTTTGAGTCGGGCATCAAAGAGTGGGACCTTATGACCAAGATGAAAGATCTTTCTCGAGATATGCTTGTCATGGAAGGCTTTAACCTACTCCTTGTAGATTCGCGAGTTCTCATACGCGTCTAGGCGTAATTCATCGATCTCGCTGATTTGAAGTTTTCTGTGGATTTCAGCCTTCGAAAGATCTAGATTGTAGTTCTGTACTGCCTAATAGGTTTTATGCTCCAGTTCTACGGGAAGGTGACACGTCTTTCCGTACACCAGTCTAAAGGGAGACATGCCTAATTGGGTTTTGTGGGCGGTCCTATAGGCCCATAATGCTTCCGGAAGTTGGGACAACCAGTCCTTCCTATCAGGCCGAACAGTAACCTGCAGGATTTTCTTGACCTCTCGATTTGACAGCTCAGCTAGACCATTAGTTTGGGGGTGGTAAGGAGTAGAGATTCGGTGAGACACCCCGTATTTGGTCATCAGTGACTTAAATTGAGCGTTTGTAAAATGGGTCCCCCCATCAGAGATTATAGCACGGGGAATCCCGAACCTTGAGAAAATATTTTGATGAATGAATTTGAGAACAATTTTGTGATCACAGGTTCGGGTCGGTATGGCTTCGATCCCTTTGGACACGTAGTCTACAACAAGCAGAATGTATTCGAAACCTTCCGAAGCAGGAAAGGGGCTCATAAAATCAATCCCCCAAACATCAAAGATTTCGCATACGAGAATCGGCTGCAAAGGAATCATGTCGGACGGCTCATGTTGCCCAAAGTCTGGCAACGACTGCATGCCTTGCAGTAACTGTATGCGTCTTTGAACAGCGTGGGCCAGTAAAAGCCACACTGGAGACTTTTGATGCGGTTTTATGTCCAGAGAAATGGCCACCGCATGCCTGGTCATGGTAGAAAGAGAGGATATTGTTGATTTCCTCTTCCGGGACACATCTCTGGATGATTTGATCAGCCCCTATGCGGAAAAGGTACGGGTCTTCCCAGATGTAATACTTGGTATCAGAACGCAATTTGTCTTTCTTGGCCTTTGGCCAATCAGACGGGGTCTGATGAGATGCCAAGTAGTTTACTATATCAGCAAACCATGGAAGTCTAGTACCGACAGTAAACAGGTGCTCATCAGGAAAATGTTCCGTGATGGGTCCGGAAGGGTTGATAATCTCAGAAGGAAGACGGGACAAATGGTCGGCTACCACATTCTGCCTTCCCGCCTTGTCGCGAATCTCAAGATCGAACTCTTGCAACAGGAAGATCCAACGAATTAGTCGGGGCTTCGCGTCCTTCTTGGCAAGGAGATGCCTTACAGCCGTGTGATCCGAGTAGATGATGACATGGGAACCGAGGAGATATGATCGGAACTTTTCAAGGGCAAATACTACGGCTAGCAGCTCTTTCTCCGTAACCGTATAGTTACGCTGAGCCTCGTCAAGTGTCTTGCTAGCGTAGTAGATGACCACGGGTTTTCCGTCAGCTTTCTGCCCCAGGACCGCTCCTACAACGAAATCAGATGCATCGCAGATGATCTCAAAGGGTTGAGACCAGTCAGGGGATTGTAGGATAGGTGCCTAGGTGACTCGGTCACGTAGGTTTTCAAAGGCTAGTGTGCATTCCTTGGAGATTTCAAAGGGTACATCCTTAGAGGGAAGAGAAGTCAAGGGGCGCGTGATTTTCGAGAAATCCGGAATGAAACAACGGTAAAAACTGACGTGCCCCAGAAAAGAACGGATGTCCCTGATCGAGCTAGGCATAGGAAGGCGAGAGATCAGATCAACCTTAGCTTGATCCACTTGGATGCCTTTTTCTGAAATTAAGTGTCCCAGGACAATTCACTCAGGCACCATGAAATGACTCTTTTCCCAGGAAAGAACCAAATTCACCTCGATGCACCGCCTGAGTATTTGGACCAAGTGTTGGAGGCAATCGTCAAAAGATTCTCCAAAAACTGAAAAGTCATCCATGTAGACTTCCAGATAGTCACCTACCATATCTAAGAATATGGCAAGCATGCACCGCTGAAAAGTAGCGGGTGCATTGCAAAGACCGAAAGGCATCCTTCGGAAAGCGTATGTTCCGAAGGGGCAGGTGAACGTGATCTTTTCTTGGTCCTCAGGTCAAAATGCAAAGTCGGTCAAGAATGTTTCTTCTTAGGCTCAAGTTTTTATACATGACTGAATAGGACCTAAGGATTCTAATGGTGAATTTTATTTCTAGATCAGACCTTGTTTGACTGGTCAATTTACATAAAAACCCAAATTAAATCATTAATTGGGCATGGTTCTCATGTAGGTCAAAATGGGTTCCCAAGGTCAAATTAAAGGTTCTAAACCCTAGAGATTATTTTTCTATGAATTTTAGAGGTTTTAGTCGATTTTTACTTTGCCTCGAACCTCGTGAATTGAAGTGGGTTTGTTTTAGGGTTACAGGATGTCATTTAATTCCTTGGAGTTGCTGTAGCCCTTATTGGATCAAATCATCCCACTTTCCTTCTTATTAGGTTAGTTTGACCAATGTTTGGATCCTGAGTTACCATGTTTACTGATTGTGTTGGTGAAATTGCATTTTTATCCCTTAGCTCCTGTTTTCTTCACAAACTCAGAATTCTCTGAGTCAAGCCTTTTTATAAGTTATGTAGGAGCTTTTTCTCGGAAATCTAGGTTAGATGGTGCTAGTTTAGGGTTCATGATGAGATTCTCATCACCACGTTACCGTTTTTCTTAGCTTTTTGTTGCCACTCTACTCAGCGTTTCGCTGACGTGTCACTTTTGTCACTTTTTCAAGACCAGGTGTTGAGCAGCCAGAGTCAGCGGCTGCAGAGGGTGCTGGGCCTAGTAGAGTCCAGTAGTTTTTACTCGTGTAGTACCCACTATACCTTTCCTTCTGTTGTAGTGAGCAGTTTCTTTACTACTGTACTCTTTTATTGTAAGCATAATGTTTATGTACCTGTTTATTTCTTTACTATTGTGGTGGTGTATACTGTAGTATTTCTTTCTTTACTGCTGTATTTTGTTATTGCTAGTTATATACATAGTGAATGTGGTTTATTTTGCTGCTCTTTTGATTACTTTCTCGTTGGAGGACTGGGTCTTGGGATCAGTCGCGTCGGTCCGATTCTTGTATCTCGTAGGGATTTGGGAATCGAGTCATAGCAAAAGTTGACCCCCCACATAACAAATCACTTCCTTTCTGTCTAAGACCCCCTTGTTATTTCTCCAAAGCTCCCTGCTCTACTTTTCTAAGGACGTGTTTGATGTGCGTGATAAATGTTACTTTCGTGTCTAATTTCACGTTTGACATCTCTAATTCTAATATCACATGATTTTGAAATTAAGGATGTATTAGTAGAATTAGACAATTCCATCTCCCAAGTAGAATTACTCACTTCTGATTGTTTCTATTTTTCAGCTAAAATTTTCTTTATTTCACTAATTTATTTCATCAATTAAATACTATAAATAAAATAAAATTTCTTAATTTCTTTGATAAGATAACAAACCTATCCAAACATTTGGGTAAAAAAAATTCTCTTAATTTGGCAGTTCCTCCTAATAATTTTCCTTAAAAAATAAACAACACCTAATGATATCTTCATGGTGCTTTTCTACTTGAAAGGATATGAATGTAAGATAATAGCATAGTATCCGCCCTGCGAGTGAATGTCTGTCTCGCTCCTTGATAAGAAAGGTATGTACAAACTGATGTACGCATTTGTGTACAGCAATCATTGGGCATGGTGGATTCTAGCTCATTCAAATTTTGCTTCCTGTTGATTTTTTTTTTATTTTTTGTCCTTCTGTCGAGAACATCTATTGTCGTGCAATTGGCCATTCTCAGTTGCTGTTTCGTCAGCTGAGGAAGGAAAAAAAAAAAAAATGGACGTCACCTTTGTGGCACCTTTCAGATTCGTTACTGCGGATATTGTTAATGCAAAGCCTGCTTTGTGGGTTTCACCAACTAGAGCACATGATACAGCAGGAAATTCTAATTTAACGCGATCATAATTCTGGGAAATGCCCAGAGCACTCTGCCCCACTATTATGGGATCCGTTTGATGACGGGGATCCTAAAGATATTCCTGCATGAAGTCATAAACATTATATATTGTACTTCTATCCTGAAAAGTGACGTGCCCAATGAATCTGTCTATATGCGCATCTCCGCCAATTTAATAGAAAACAATGTAAATACCAGGCCTAAAACCAAGCGTCTTCCCTGGGAAAAAAGGGCATAGATTCTTGGACGGCACAAGTGCTGATAGGCGAAACATGTGCTGTGAGAAGGAATGATTTATTAAATTTAAGAGTCTAATTATATCAATAAGTATGTAATTGTTATGTAGTGATATGTAAATTTATGTTGAAATTAATGAGATTTATGAGATATTTTTCATCTAATATTGGAAGTGGATAAAACTCTTGGTAGTAGTGTAAAAGGATTTTGTCTCTTGTGACTTATGAAACAAAGAGTGAAAGGTGGGGTTAGGGATCACACACGTATGTGCGCACATCCTGCCCCACCCCCTATCTGGCTCAGGCTTGGACACATGTAAGAATCAATTTGAAACTTAGAACTTATATTCTTTTGCTACAAATTTTTAATATCATGATTTTGACCTAAATTGATCAATTAAAAGATAAAATTAGTCGACTAATTATTTTGGTCGATCAATTGGTTTGGTCGATCAAAAAGTTAAGTTTCATTAATTAATTAATTTTGATCGATTAGTTGACTTAATTGGTCAATCATTTGCTGTATTTTCATAAAATATGAATTTTCATAAACGTCTGGCCGTGGGCTTTATATGAGGGTCACGAAGGAGCTCTCATTTGACATACAACAAGAGGAGAAAATCTCTCTTCACTCTCCCCCACTCTCATTCTTATCTCTCTTTCTTAGTACGTTGATTTGATATGAGATTTGTAGAAAAATTTTCAATCGCTTTTGTCGATCTTGTACAAGAAGATTGGGAGATCCATGAGAGGTTTTTAGTTGATCAAATCATTAAATTAGTAGATCAATCGGGAATTTTATTGGAAACGAAATTAGCTCGACTTCATTCTCTTGAAGTGGTTTTCGATGATATCTAAGATCGGAATGCGTCGAATCTTAAAGGTGGATCATCATATCATGGAAAAAATTTATCATACTCTAACGCATTGATATTGTGGGAAGCGATACATTTTTTAAGGAAAATCCTTAATGTATGCTTCGATCAAAATAATCTCTAATCATTTTTCATTTTATTTATTTGTGATATTATATGTTATTTGTTTTTTATCTTATATTTAATTTTATAAAATAATATTTAACTTACTTCATTTAATATCTTGATATATACAAAATATTAAAAAAATATATATATATATTTTTATTTATTTTCTTTATACATTCATTTCAACACGGTTGGGACAAGAGGTTTGAAAAAGAACTAAGGATTGAGATTAGGTTTAACAATACTCATTATTTAATGGCTAACCCATATGGATAGACAACTAGGTTCCAAATAAAGCACGCACATCAAAAGTGTGATTATGTGGTGATTAGCTAATCAAATTTCTTAGGAGAAAAAACCACTTAGACATAGATGCAAAAATCGGAGGATTTTGCAGTAATTATTGGGCTTTTTCATGCTTTTTTGCAATGGCAAAGACCCTGAGAACGAGTTGTGCAGGTGAGTACCCGTGAGCGTGGGCAAGTGCAGGAGGACGGCGGTTGCACCATCTTGCAAGCTACGGGCACCGGATACACTTATGTCAAAGCGATTTTCTACGAACGTAGTGATGGAACGTATAATTTATACAAGTTGTTCTAATATCTAATTTTATTCGATCAATTCATTTACTTACTTGATTCAGAAAACACCTGTCACTTGGAATTAGAAAGTCAACTTCAAAGGAACTTGCTTTTAGCCAGAGTAATGCGAGCGTGATGACAGATAGGACCGTGGAGGGACAGAGCGATGGGCTGCACGCCAAGGTAGCTATAGTCATTACTTGCAAATGGTGTCTGTAATAGAAAGCTATTGGTTGGAGAGCATGGGAATGTGCCAATGCATGCACATGATTATACAAGAGAAACGCTTTACGTACGACAAAATGTACGCTCAAATCGACACCTCCCTCTCTTATCTAAAATTGGGCTCGTGCCTAGAAGGAAAATCCACTCTTTTTATTTTGTCGGCAAATGTGAAATCGACGGTGGAGATTCGAAGCGTTAAGAAAGGCTAAAATGTTTATAAATGTAGCAGGTGACATGTTTGGTTACCTAAATATTGCTGATGTGGATTCACTCGTTGATATTTAATGTAAATAAATAAAAAATATAAAATTTATTAGATGGTGGATTCTATTATATTGGAAAAAGTTATCACATTATTTTAAATTAAAAATATACATATGATAAAATATATTATATCGATGATAAATTATCTGAGTGAATAATTTTATATCTGTGAGAGATTATTATAAATAATTTTATATCGATATAAAATTATTATGAAGGTCTAAAATGATCTCGAAGATGATTTGATGATTTTATATTGATGAAAAATAATTTTATCTTAATAAAAAATAATTTTAAAGATGATATAATAATTTTACATAAACAAAAAATAATTTTACACAAATACTATATAATCTTAAACATAATTTCAATAATTTAACACAATACAAAATGATTCTATTATTAATATTAAACAATAGACCCAAGACATATCTAAATTTCTCTTACATAAAATACAAACACATCAAATAAAAGTCACGTTCGCACCTTCTTACCTTACATTTTATATTACAATCGACGTTTTCGTACCTCCATCATCCCATCACTCATTTTATAACTGCAAGTAGTGTGAAAAATGTTTCACCTCCTCCCTCCATTTGCATATACGTGGCCTCACACCCTTATTTTGTTCGCTGGCGCGGAAAGGATGATAGAGATGGAAGGATGCGGATAGGGATAATCGTGAGGGTGCGTTAACTTTTATCCGTTTATGAAGATACATACGTGGAATATGAGATATTTACAAGGGCATAGTTGTAAACGTATCTTCATCCCTTTTTTTCCTTTTATCAATACTTGAGAATATTCCCGCGTGGTCTTCTACGTAACCAGAAGTGGACTATTCGAAGTCATGGTGACCCTTTGAATTCGTCGTTGCGGATGAGTTGGTATGCGATTACTGATCTCTTTTTTCTTTTTTTTCCTCCCAATTTTTTCAAAAATTCATTTCAATAACAAAAGAGAAAGAATTCGACACTGAAGACACACTCCACGGGGGGAAAGAAAAAAAAAAAAAAAAAGTAGAAGTCTATTCTTAAAAGGAGAAGAAGATACATCTCGTAGAAATGAGGAAATGTCAAAATAAAAAAAAAGACTAAAAAATAAAGACATTCCTGATCTTGATCATGTTGATATCAATGGGTCATATTGAGGATAGGTTCTCAGATATCTTATTTCTCTTGTTCGTCGCCCACATAATTTAAGTTAATGCGGCCAATCGCATATTTTCTCTGATCACGTAGGGGATCTGACCACTTTGTATATTTTTATTCTTTTGTGGCTACGTTATGTTTCCTACATTTACAAATTCTCTGATGGCTATCGGTGACATTAATGGCAACTCCCGAGGCCCATCAAATGATACATTCTATGGGAATGTTAACAAATATGCTATGCTCTTCCATGCATCCAGTTGCTGGAGGACAATACCTCCACAGTGCCCCATCTCGACCAGTTTTCCTATGAGAAGGTACAACTAGCTCCTCCTACCTACCACGAGTGCATCCTTCTTAAAAAAAAAAAAAAAAAACACAAGGAGAGAAAATTTGCCACAATGATAGCCCCTTCTTGTAGGCAGGTGTCTTATCACCATCAAATGCTTTTTGCAGGCGAGTGCCCCTCCTTATGTGCTCTATTAAGGACACATCAAGAGCGCTGAGAAAGACATAAAAAAAAAAACAACAAAGAGAGGAAATAGGCAAGCAAATGGAGAAATAAAAGCAAAGGAGGGATTTTTCTCCTTTCCTCCTTCCGACTTTGCTTAGATTTGCAACCAAACAAGCTTAACTCCATGCCTGGCAGCGAGCACCGACAACGCCGCATGACTCCTCCAACTCCACGCCCGGTAGCAAGCTCCTCCCACTCCTCGCCTGGCTTTACTCCCGGCAACGAGCTCCTCCTGCTCCTCACCCGGCAGTAAGCCCGGCAGCAAGCACCAGCAACGGTACACGACTCCTCCAGCTCCAATCCTGGAAATGAGCTCCTCCAAGCTGCCACAGAGTACCTAGGCTAAAGCAGACCCCAGGCCCCCAACAAGCGTCGGCTCCGTGCGAGGAACCTTGGCAGGAAAGCCCGATACTCAAGTCTCGTCAGCACGAATAGTAGGTTGAGACCAAGTTAAAGTCGGGAAATGAATCCCTACTTGTTGTAGTCGTCTGATCATGCTCAGCCAGGTGGTTTACCTTCAAACAAAGAAAAGGAGGATCCACCTGCTAAGATCTCTCCTCTTGACCATGGCTATCTCGTCGTGACGGCCCGGCTAAAAGGTCGGCTAATGGTGGAAATGATACTCCACTATCTTATACAAAGATAAGTAAATTTTTTTTATTTCATAAAATAAATGTTTATTTTTACAAAAATTTTATACCACTTATCTCCTCACCTGCCTGCAGACTAGTACACGTCGGGACTGAAAAACCCTCTCGCGTTCCCAACAAGCGTACGCCACCTGCACGAGACAAGATGCCAGTAGGTATCTCAACTAGAGCGGACCCAAGCCCCCTCCAAGCATCGGTAATGTGAGAGGAACCTTGGTATCCTACTATAGGCTACCTCTTAAGGACCCCGGGAGCACCTGGGTACTCCAATCCCGCCAGTGCAAATAATGGGTTGAGATTGAGTTTGAAGTTGAGAACTAAATCCTTGCACTTCTATTGTGATTTATACTTTACTAATCACCTGATTTTTCAGGAGACTGTTCGCAAACGACCTCCCCCTCCCTCCCTCAGGAGGTGAGCGGGCGAGCGAGGGCATTGAAGCGCCTACCCTCCTCTCCCCATGAGGTGAGGAGGGGCATCAAAGCACCTATCCCCCGGCACTATATCAAGCGATAGCTGCTGGGGGCAAGGATGACCTCGACGTGAGGGCAAAAAAGAAGTATCCTCTCGTAGTCGACATAGTCGGACTACGAGAGTTGGGGCTTATGATGTGGGACAAAAATAGCCCTCGCAGGATAAAGCACAATCGGGCCTTTGATATGGATCCGCCTGCATCTAGGCGGATCCGGACAGGCCCGACCCGTCCTAAGACCCAATTTTACCGAAGTCAAAGAGGCGATGGAAACGTCTATGATGCCCACGTCAGCAGTAATCATGGCGTTACTGATGCTATTAATAGCCTGACAGCGGACATTTCCTGACAATGGATGTGATGGCGGGTAGTCCGAAAAGATCTTTGAAGAAGATCTGACTTCGCTAAAATACTTCCTTGTATTATAAATAGAGGATGACCCTTCGGGGCTCCCAGGATGGAAGTGAAGAACATGCAATTCGAGAGATTGTAATACCACTACTTTTAGTGAATTTACGGGAGCCTTGCTCTCCCCCCAAACATACACCTTTTGCAATGAAACTAGGTTACCAACTTACCTCTCTTTCTTGTGATTGCTTATTTGTATGATTATTGATTCAGATCATTGTTGAGTTGGATCCTCTGATTACTTAGGAGATCTGATCATCCTGTAAATTTTCATTCTCTTATGGTTACATTACATTTCCTACATTTACAAATTTTTTGGTAGCTATCGACGGCCTTGAGATTGATTCCAAGAGCCTATCAATGTGGTTCATAATATTTTATACTTAGGTTGACAAAATGCGCGATGCACTCAAATTAGATTGGATTTGACTTAGATAAGGTGAAATTTAAATTTGGTTAGTGGACCTGTGAGTCAATCAAATACTTATAATAATTTTATAATTTGGGTCAAGATTCATAATCTAAATAATTCAAATTATTTTATATATTTTTCATAATTTGAATGATTATTTGAGTTAACTTGAATAATTAAGGAGTTTCTTTTTCTTAGAATGAAACCTTTCGTTAAAGGAGGAAGAAAATACATATAAGCAGGATACAACCCCAATTAAAGGGAAAGGAGGAAGAAAAGAGACTTTAACACCCTCGTAGGAAGGGAAAAGTTGTTCTCCATGGAAATGGGGGGACACCTACAAAATCACAATAAAAGAAAAAGTAAGAAATGAAAAATACAATAAAGAACAAACAAACGTCCGAATGAGTTAAATCTAATCGTGCTCTTTCAAAATCTAGACAAGCAATAGATCTACGCTCCTAGGTCGACAACACAACTAAGTATGATCCGCACAACGAGAAATCCGATGGAAATCAAAACTCGAAAGAAGTCAAGCACAATCTCAAAAAAAGATGCAGTATTACGAACATGGCATCAGACGGATTTTAAGACGTTTAGGAAGTGACCCAGACGTCTGAAACCATTCCCAGATGTCTGATAATAAATTTTTTCGGCAGGTTGCGCCTACGCACATGCACGCGCAGACTGCGCCCGTCGCCTTCGTCTTCTTTTTTTTCCTCTCTCTTCTTGCAGACGCGCCACTTCTCTTCTCTCTCTCCCCGCACTGCCTTATATATACACCCTTGCCCTCTCCCTCACCCTCATCTCCTCCGCCTTTCTCTTCTCCTTCTCCCTGCCAGCGAGAGCGTGAGCGAGCGAGCGGCGGGCGTGGGGTGTCGCGGAGGGGCGGCTGCAGCTCAGGCAGCAGGCAGACGGGGCGCGGCGCGGCCGTGCGTCGCAGGCGGAGAGCGAACCAGGTCCTGATTCTGGGAAAAATTTCCCAGAATCAGACGTCTGGACCTATGTCCAGATGACGCCACAGACGTCTGGAGGACGATCCAGACGTCTGACAAGTACAATAATTTTCTTCCCTTCTTCTTTTACGCGTGTACAGCCATGCAGCTGTACGCCGCGTTCCTCTGCACCTTTTCGTGATGAGAAGCGGATGCGTGTGTGCGCAGGTGTTGTTCGGGAAGGGGCGAGGGCTCTCCATTCCACACGAATCAGATGTCTGGGCGAAGTACCAGACGACGGGGAGAACTTCCAGACGTCTGGGTTGACAATCCGACGTCTGGAAACCAAAACCAGACGATTCAACGGGCTTTTGGACGTTTGAAGGACTGCGCAGACCGAGGTATGGCCTGATCGACATTTTAAGACGTCTGGAATAAGTTCCAGACGTCAGATTTTGAACAGATTTGTCGTTTTAACCCGTTTAGGGCCCGTTCGGAGTTTATTTTCCACGTTTTGAGTTGCGTCCTTTCTAGATTTAATTCCTCTACCTGTTTACAATAATTGTATACTGATCTGAGAAACTCCTTGTGATTGATCCTTGTGTTAGGAGCCCGTTCCGTTGGGACTCAGGGGGTTGCGGAGGCGCGCAGGATTGCCGATTTCGCCTCCAGTACTCCCAGATTTGCTGGGTAGAGTGGCTTTTAATTTATTTAACAAAATTAGTACAATTATGAAATAATTAATAGAGTCTAGGGCATTGCATGAACCCTAGGACTGAGAAATTAGATTGAATGATAGATCCTAGGGTATTGCATGAATCTTAGAATTGGAAAACTAGATTGAATGATAGATCCTAGGATACGGCATGAATCCTAGGACTGGAAAACTAGTTGAACGTATAAATATTGCAGTCTTGAAAAAGTAGAAATGAAATGATAACTGCATGTAAATTTGTTAACAGCTGCCTGTTATGAATAAATAAATATGATTGAGTACATGGGTTATATAAATATAAAGCTGGAACGGTGAAACCCAAAATGGCTGAACAAAAAGAACATGAACCCTACGGGGAATTAGGAGTAGAACTCCTGGAAAGAGAATGGAATGAAACTGAGAAAGTAAAACGTGGAAGTGTGTTGCACATATTACCTCTTAGTGTAGAGGGGAGCTTGCCGCCCTCAGGTTGAGACCAGGGTGGGTTTGGCCACTGTACACCGACTTGCTGGCCCTCGCGTACGCAGTACCGAGGAGAGCTACTAGTGTAGGGAGAGCACTAGCTACCCCATGGGCCCCGGGGTTCTGCTAGCTCTCCTACACCGACTTGTTAGGCCCACTGGGTAAACCGAGGTAGTCAGGCGAGGGTGCGTGGACTGTGGAGGGGTTGGACCCCTGTTACTGAGAGGGCTCTGCCCTATACTGGTTCCGTGTTGTGCTTTGGGCGCACCCGTTAACGGAAACGACTGACCACGTGCCAGTGCAGGGTAGCTACCCGTACGCTTATTGCGCGTGCCATAGTCACCGTTACGTCTGTCAGTGACTTTGGGGTGGTTGACTGAGGGTAGGACCACCACGGGGGACTCTCCCGGCTAGGAGAGCACCACGTGTTACTTCTATTTTTCGGAAAAGACTGCAATCAAGGTCGTTCCCACGAGGAACATTCAAGATCAAGAGAAGGATCTGAGAAATAAATTAATAGTGAAAATAGAAAGACATAAGTAAAAATATAACAGCTACTGTGCACTCTACTACTTGTTTTAGCTTTAGTTGCCACTCTACTTAGGGTTTCGCTGACGTGTCACCCTCTTTACTTTTTCAAGACCAGGTGTTGAGCAGCCAGAGTCAACGACTGCAGAGGACGCTGGACCCAGTAGAGCCCAGTAGTGTTGCCTGTAGTACTTTCTGTACTTTTCTTTCCACTGTAGTGAGTAGTTTTCTGTTACTCCTTGTACTTTCTTTATCGTAAGCTTTATGTTATGTATATGATTATTTTCCTTCTGTTGTGGTGGTGCATATTGTAGTATTTCTTTTCTTTACTGCTGTATTTTGTTACTGTTAGTTATAAACATGGTGAATGTGGTTTATTTTACTGCTCTCTTGGTTACTTTCTCGTTGGACGACTAGGTCTTGGGATCAATCGAGTCGGTCAGATTCTCGTATCTCATAGGGATTCGATAATCAGATCACTACATACAGTGTCACTCTTGGTCCCCAACGAGTTTTAATAAAGACATTTTGTCACCCTGCTATTTACTTGCGAGAATTTATTACGTAAAGCTAAGAAATCCATTTATGTAAACAAAATTAAGCGGAATCATTTTTTCCCTTTTGTTTTTTTTTTTGTAGTTATTACCTAGAACCCCTTTTTTTTTTTCACCTTTTGAAGGTTGCACTTGATTCCTTTTTCCCTTTTCTTAAAAAAAAAAGAAGTGACGTCTGAAATAGGTTGTGGTGGTGAGGATTCTACCGAGGTAGATTTAGTCCATCTCCCCTTTGCTATCTATCAAGCGAGGCTCAAACATTTCATTAAAGGAGAAATATCTTAGGCAAAAGATTTTAGAGATCAATGTTGACACGCAAAGATCATGATGAATTGATGTGAAAGCCCATCCCTAAAGAGCATTTTACTGCGAAGTCAACCTATAGATCTCTTTTTGTGGAGGTTAAGGCCTGGACTGACCAAATCTTAAATCAGTTGGGAATCATCAGGAAGAGCACAATACTTATGCCCAGAGTTAAAGTCTTTTTGTGGAGGATGATCACCAATTGCTTCCCTCTGGCAGAAGAATTGGTCAGACGCATTCCTGAGTATCCAAGTGAGTATGCGCTTTGTGGTCAGCACACTGAAAACAAATATCATCTCTTCAAGGACTGTAGCATGGTCAGGGAATTATGGTTTGGCTTTCGCATCAAATCAAATGCAATTAATGGAGATATTTGGGAGTTCATCTTATTTGAATTGCGTGATCAAGATGAATTTTTTGGAATGTATTAGTAGGTTGTCGCATCAAATTTGGGTGTGCAGATGTGATTTTCAAGTGTAGAGCAGCTCAGCCCAACCTGAAGTCAATTCTCCTTTGGAGTCTCTGTTGCATCGAATTACAAGGAGACCCCATCTACAACACAGAGAGGTACTGTGCAGCCCACAAATGAATTGACCCTCTCAGCTGATCTCATCATGCAAGTCAATGCCTCCTTCAAAGATGGGTCTGCTGATTGCATGGTGTTTTTTTTTATGCCATTTCAAGCGTTATCAAGGCTTGGATGGCCGAAGAAGCAAAAGTGGCTGTTGTGGAACATGCATGGTTTTTTAATGGTAGAAGATTACAACTACTGTTTAGTAAATGTACCTAACAACGACCTCAATGTGGTTCAAATGGTGAATGGCCAATAGCCGATGAGTTGGAGGAAAAGGCGCCCAATTAGATGGTGTCAATGTTATATTAAAAAAACTTGTAGGGTTAGTTTACGGTGTAAGTTAGCTAATTGGGGTTAGTAAAATTACAACAAGAGTTAATTTATGTTTCTATTTACTTGTAAATAGAGGTTAACCTCTATTTGTAATTACTGAATGAGGGTTAAGAATGTGCGTTATCTTGTGATGTGAAAGGAGAGGATGTTCACTTGAGAATAAGGGTTAGAATGGAGGATAGAATTAAAATAATTATACATAATAGTGTAAATTATTTGATTAAGTTATAAGTTACCCGTATGCTTAATTTGATCAATATCCACAATTAAAGCAAAGCAAGGGAAGCAAAAAATTAGAGTGGTTAATTGTGTTCACTACTTATAACCACATATTAATTTGACCATGGAAATTAATAGTCATCCAGAATAGAGACATATATGAATCACATACTAAATACAAGCGCATCCCAAGTTGATCATATAAGTTATATTTGTTCTTCTTCATGTTACAACAACCTATTGTTTTATCTATTGTTCTTTCTTTCATGTTCTCATATAAGTTATATTTGTTCTTCTTCATGTTACAACAACCTATTGTTTTATCTATTGTTCTTTCTTTCATGTTCTCATAAGGAAGGTATTCCATTTGTCGTGACTAAAACAATATCCACGAATTTAAATAGACCTACATTGTTAACATGACAAAACTTGAGGTAGATTATGAGGAAACTTTGGTCACTTCATTGTTTAAATGAAATGTGAGCATCTTTGCATGAAAAATAAACAAAAAAAAGGGTAACTATGAAGTTTGGATAGTCAACCCCGCTTCGAGGAGAGAGAGAACACAAGAGAGAAGAGGGCACAGGAGGGTAAGTTGGGAAATAGGTCACAAGAGTGATGTCGCTTCGAGGGGAGAGAGAATGCGGGTTGAAATGGGGGTTATCCCAACCTTCCTTCGAATCTAGGTTGGGATAACCCATGTTGACAATGCAAAGAAGGGTTGGATTATTCCTTTTAGTAAATAGGAGTTAACCTCCAAAAAAAAAAAAAAAAAAAAAAAAAAAAAAAAGAAGGTTAACTCCAACCATAAATTAGGTCGTAATGTTAATTTGTATTATGTTTCTCGAATTAAAGGGTGTATTGCCCATGCTTTTACAGTTGCTTGTAACAAGGGGGCATGGAAGGTAACCGGTGTAATTCCTCTCCCCCCACGGCCATTACTCATCACTTTAACCTAAAGTAACGAATCTCTAAGCTTTAGCTGTAAAGAAGAAAGTTAATAGATTATGAGTAAAGTGGTGAGAGTTATAATGTGAATTCATATGATATCGGACCCGAGGACTACAAATCCCAATCATGTATTGTCATGATAGCTAGGATATTAAATATTTATATATGTAAATTAAAGCAATGTAAAGACCAACCATTTCAAAGATAATGGTAGAGCAGTAAAATCCTATAAGTAGAGACTGGAAAACGAACAAGAACCAGACAAGTATCATTTACAATAGCAACGCCAAAGACGAGCATTATATTTGTATCTATCTCATGTGGATGCCTTTTTATTGTGTGTCATCGTACATGGTAGGATCGTGAAATCTCCTCTATGCTTTTGTCTCCCTTTACCATTTCATTGAATGGATTAGGAGCCCATCCACATACGTAGGAGGATGTAAGACTAACTAAACGACGCTCGATAGGGTAGCCATGGCAAGATCAGCCATTTGTAGCAAAGGCAGAAGCGTAGTAGGGGCGTGCTCAGCTAAAATGCTCGTCAAATTTAGCTCCTTGATCTTTGCTGAGAATGGAGATTCCTTTAGGTCCCAGGACCTCATAGATGTGGTTCAAAATGAGGTGGTAGAGAAGGCATATCCCTATTGAGAGGCAAGGCGAGGGCGAGTGGCCGATTTACTTCTCTCCTCTGTACAAATGAGAGACTGTAGCCATCTCCCACTTTTACCCATTGAAGGTGAAAGAGGGCAAGACATAAATGGAAAAGGAAATAGTCGTCCTGGAACTTTTGGCAAAATACCACAGGTTTGATTAGATTTGCACCTCCTTTTGCTCAGTTAACTAAAGGTAAAGAGTGTCACGTGTGTTACCAGAAGATGGGACAACCAATTGGACCCACATGTAATGAGGCAGGCAATTACCGGTCCAAAGCAATCGACTACGAGTGAAGTGGTTTAACCTCCGTCGGTGAGTTCGCCTATCAGTGCATCGTGCATGAAGTTCAGTGGATATGTACAAAGTGGGAGTGAAATTAAGTAAATGAGTGAGCTCATAGCAATATCTTGCTGCAAGCCAGGTAAGCGAATAGCTATAGCTAGTTGTTCCGCAAGTGAATTTATTTCTTTAATTTGCTTCCCGCAAATGGTAAAAGCAATTCGACTCCCTTGAGATTGGTTTTCACAACTTATTTTGGCACCTGCAAGCTTTTTTACGGGAACATTGAAAGGGCCCCTTCCGTTCGGCTCCGTGGTAAAATCCTAGTTAGGGCTCCGATTGGTCAAAGTGTCGATCGAGACCTCCCTTTCTTCCCTTTAGTGCTCTAATTGCACCACCACTCCCTCCCGCCCCCTCCGATGTGAGGGCTTAAGATGCATAGACCTCGTCTCTATGGATCTTTCTTTCGTGGTTCTCCTCCGATCTTGAGCTGCTCGCGGTAGGTTGTTGCCATTGCTATGTGCGGCAGTGGCTATGTCTTGTGCGGCAGGTGCAACAGTAGCGCCTGTAGCGTGGATCTAAGATCGTCGGAGCAGCTTTCAACAAGGTGGCAGCATCCAAGTTTGGGCACTACACAGAAGAGTTGCAGCTGCTTGGTCGTTTCTCCATCTTCAACCTTCAAGTCAAAGGCAGGATTCCATGAAACGTCATTCAATCATCTCTACTTCACCTCTTCATTATTTGACATCCCTCTTCATTATTTGACATCACTTTTGTTGTCGAGAACTACGTCGAAGGTGAACTTATCACGACTAGGTTAGGTGGAAGATCAACCTCAATCCGATCACTAATCACCAATTAAGACGATTCACCAATGCTAATCACCCATTAACACGATTCACCAACGATGCCGTCAACACTTCATTGCATGCGCATCGTGATGTAGGATCTTTTCACATCGGAATTAATATTATTAAACGCTTTCTTTCCTCTTTACTTTCTTTTTATTTTACTTCTTGTGTTTGGTTTCTGAAGTTTCCACCTCTGGAAGGTGAGCTATGTTTCCTCTCTCTAAGAGGTGTTGAAGATGCCTCATTTCTGCTCTTTGGAACTATATATGTTTCCATGTTTCTTTTCCGTTCCTCGACGAAATATATTATTATTTTCAAAAAAGGTTTTTCGGAGGTTCATCCTCCACGTGAGAGATTCATTCACCGAGCTCTTACAATTTAGTATAATCTTACCATGGAAACAATATCGAATTGTCGGTTTTGTTTGCTTAAACTAGCTTGTACGCACGTGGGAGATGCTTGATGTGGTCTAGTGCTAGTTTTACTTAAAAGTATTAAGAAAGTAGCTAAAAAAAATGACATTGGTGCCAATCCCTTAAAAGAGGAATTAATTTTGTCTACTTTACTGCTTAATCTGTCACCTAAATTAGCACTGATAGAATGACAGTGATTTGTACGGTGTTGCCCTTGAGGACCGAGTTTTGCAGCTACATTTGTTTGTTAAAGAGTGAAAGACGTGTGGGGCTTATGATTTATTTCATAAGTTCTTAAAAGCCAAAGATCGACGCTTTCGAGTTCAATCGACAGGTATGAACAGACAAAGATATGAAAACCTCACTCCCATGAGAACAAATTCGTGGACCAACGTTCTACCGTTTGGCAACCATCAAAGCGAAATAGAATTAAGAAACATCAGCTTCTAGAAAAATTTAAATATCTAGTTGGCGGGGTGCGCCAGACATCCGCAATAGTGCAGCGCAGAGTCGACGCGCGAAGGCCCCGATAGCAAGCTACGGTGACGGACCTTCCCCCTCAAATAATTAATTTAATATCATGTGAGCCTATGGCCCACGTATCAGATATTAAACTGATAAGAACAGATACTACACTTGATCTTAGCCAAAAGGCCGAGAAAGGTATGAGTTATTTCAGTAAGCATCGAGCGTCTTATGTAGTTCCTTCCGACTCTTCCGATTTCACAATGCCACGATGTGGTACTAAATTTTTCATCCTCCTCCTTTCCCCACATCGCCTTCTTTCATGGAACTTTTTTTTTTTATTATTTTTATTTTTTCCGGAATGTCTGAGTTTAGGCAACGACGACAGATTAATTTGAAATCATCGGTAAAGAGAGACATCACGTTTTCCATTTCCCATTCCCGTAGAATTCATGCAGTTTTGTCCTCCTTTCAATTATATGTGTTTCGACGCTCTCAAACAAAAAAATAACTTTGAGGGGAAGTCAATTTTTTGCTATGATTGTATGCGATAGCTTTTTATTAGAGCGGTCTGCTTCATCAAGCAGAATGGAATAGGTTACAGAGGGACCGTGTTTTATCTCCCCATGGGCAGGATGTGTAACACTTAACATAAAGCGTCAAACATCTATTGGACTTTGTTCAAGGGTTCTCAGGTTCATCAATTATCAAATTTCCAGTAACCTAACAGACTCCACCTTTGCATCATATGTGGTCAGTCAAACAATGCTTATAATTGATTGACTTAAAGAAAGACAGCAGCCGGAAACATGTGGGCTAAAAGCAAAAAGTTCAAAAACGTGGGCTAAGGGGAATAATCATGAGACACTTGGGACAAACATCATATATGTTATGGTCGGAGAACTATTGTAAATTCCATGGGAAAAAAAAGAAACTTCAAAAGTAAGGGATGACAGACACCTGGCCAACCTCGCCACGGTTGATTCAGAAAATTGCAACAAAATGTGCACAAAATAAAATCAGGAATAATCGGACTTACTGCTTAAGAATGAAACTATGGCAGTTCATCATTAGAACAAGAAAGCTCATTTTCCTTGGCTTGCTAAGTCTAAGGGAAAAGGCAAAAGCTAAACATTTGTAGTAGCATGTCACAAAGCCCAAGCTGTGCTTATTTGTTTTCTCAGACTCTACTAGTCTATTAGAGTCTAGATTACTACCGAAGGTACTTGGCTTCTTATTGGTAACTACTAAGTGCTTATTAGCAATAACTTACTTGTAACTCACTAATTAGCTGACCAGTAATTGGTAAGACTACCAACAATATTTCTAGTACATACTGAACACAATGGCGTAAGGTTTACTTGTTATAAAGAGTAATTTATCTTCCATGAAATAAACTCTTAAAAATTAAGTTATAATTTACCTGTGATGTTATAAAATTCAAGTTTACAAAAATGCAAGAGGTGTTAACCTTTCTTGTTGTTCACTTTACAAGAAAGGTTAAAGTTTATTTTTGTTTACTTGAAATATGTGTTAATTTAGGATGTTAATAAGGGGAAAATTAAAATAAAAAAGGTTAACATCAATTTCATCTAAGCAACAATGTGAACTCGAGTTTTGTATCTTCTATCCAAAACACAAGTTGTGGAAAATAGTGTTAACACATGAATTAAACGATGGTTGATCCCCCCCCCCCTAAATAAACCAAACCTAAATACTCAAAAAAAAGTTTTCCCTTCAACAAGACAAAGGTCTCTTTAGATGGCATATCTTACTAGAAAAGTTTAATCAATACAAAATATAGTTAGCATCTTTAACATAACAATTTGGAGTGGTGTAACAACAGTCCTATGGATTACTCTCAATGAAAAAAAAGAGCGTTAATTTAGTTAAGTGTAAAAGTGCCTCCACAATTAAACTATTCACTCTTTTTTTTTAAATTATTTTTAGGAGTTAAAAGTAAAAGTAAACTATTTTAGAATTAATAGCTCTCTGCGGCCCACCACCCATGACGGTGTGGTAGAACGTTGGAAACTGTCGACTTGATAGGAGAGACCTTAATTCAAGTCTCTATCTCTCTTTGTGCACTCAAATTCACGGTAGATCCTGACCTCAACGGAAGATAAAATCAGAGCACATCGCCATATCTATCACTAACACCATCATAAAAATAGGGGCAACCTTGTTTTTACACGCTGACCCTCCGAAGAAAGTGCTAGATTTGAGTACAGGTGAAGAGAAAAAAATAAAAAACGATGATATTGGCCATTTGTTCGAGGAATATTTATTTTCCCGGAGAGATAATCTTTTATTGCTATAAATATAGATTCTTGAAAAGAATTAGACTTGTGATTTGAGAAGGAAAGAATGCTAAAAACAAGCCTTGGTTGCAAATTTTTGAAATGGGAGCGGAAGGGAGGGATGGGAATGGGAGCGATTGAAATGGAAACTTTTCAAGATTTGTTTCTCTTCAATCGAAAGGATTGGGTTGGAAAAAAAAGAAATCGATATATTTTAATTATACATAAGTTATCTTAATAAAATTATTCAAAATCCTGTCCCCTCCACTTATGTATCCAAATGTCCAATTTCAACTTTTATTTCCTTCCCTTCCCCTCCCATCCTGAATTATATCACTCCCTCCCCTCCTAATCCTTCTACGATTCCCATCCAAATATAGGCTAGAGGCTTAATATAAGTGGGATGGCCGACACCTGT
This sequence comes from Thalassia testudinum, assembly GCA_037157565.1. NCBI lineage: Eukaryota > Viridiplantae > Streptophyta > Magnoliopsida > Alismatales > Hydrocharitaceae > Thalassia > Thalassia testudinum. The sequence continues at coordinate 3,049,074 of JAZHRO010000038.1, forward strand.
AGCCCAACTCAAATAAAATGGGCCAGAACTAAAATTTAACCACGTGAGGGTCCAGTTTAAAGGCTTTTATATTAATGCCTATTTACGTATATATATACCCGTACTCCATTCGAATTTTAAATACAAACAAATTTGGTTGTGCTCCTTTCCCCTGGCTCAACAACAAATTATGATGGTTTTCACGACACTCAGACCAGTGAAAGGGTTCCTAAATTTAGCATCCAAGTGCTCATGCAGGAATATCTCCACATGATAAAGATGTATCCTTTCGTTGGTTTTGGGAAAAAGCTATTTTTCTTCTTCTATTGTGTTTGGCAAACGATAAATTGAGATTTTTTTCTCATGGAGATAATTCGTGGTTTCGAGGATAACTAGATGGAATTTCACTGCACAGCCGCAAGGCCTTCGAAAGATATAGGAATTTGACTTTTTTTTTCTCCGTTATTAGAAACAGATATTTCGATCGTGACTTTTAGATTCGTTTGGTAGTGGGGTCACGAGGAATTAAAATCAAATAAATGAAAGTAATGTTTATTTAGGTGTATAATAAAGAGAAAATTAAATATAAAATTAAAATAATTGACATACTAATATTTATTTAATAATATAAACAGTAGTAAAGAATGTCAATAAAAATGTGTTTGGCTTGGTAACTCGTACAGTACAGGTGATGGAAATCTCATTTATTTTTTGACTACAGCTGCGACGATTAATTAACGCAAAGGAAAATAGCTTTCGGGAAAAACGACAGCACGTTAACATTTGAGGTAAGAATTGGTTGGGTGCGCCGGACCTCTGCAATAGTGCAGCGCAGGGGCTACGCTCGAGGGTCCCGATAGCAAGCCACCGTTTTGGACCCCCCTCCCTCTAAAAATTAATTTAATATCATGTGGACCAATGGACCACGTATCAGATATTAAACTGATAAGAACAGATACTACACTTGATCTTAGCCAAAAGGCCGAGAAAGGTATGCCTTTAGCCGTACCCCCTCAAGTCTTCTATACATTTCCTCTTCGCCCGCCGATTCCTTTGATGCAACGATGTGGTACTAAACGTTTCCCTTTCACACCTCCTTCCTGCATGGGTGATCCCTTGGTTCTTATCGGCATTTTTTTTTTTTTGGATGAAAAAATCACCTCCTTAGTTTTGTAAATTCCACGCGAGTGTTAGATCGATCTCGATCTGCCCACTTTAAAGCTATTGACTTGGGCTATTTCCTTATAAATCTTGATTTTATATATTTAAAATCCCGTTGTACAGTGCTATTCACACATGTGTATGTGTTCGAATATGTCTATATATTTTGTTTTGAGCATAATGGTGGCACTGGCGTTATTTGGGCGTTTGATGTCGGGGATTGGCCTTTGGAGTCGATTAAAAGTGCAAATTCCAATAAGATGATTTTCCAAAATATTACCGAAGAAAAAACATATGTTCGACAAATAATTTGATTTAAAGGATTTTCTAAGCGAACGGTCTTATCTTGAGGGTTTTTTTTTCCACATTGGTAACCCTAATTGACAATTATCGTTTTAGTAATGTCATCACTTATTTGTTCAAAAGAAGTTTTACTTGCAAAGTTTCCCCCGTGAGTTACAAACTCGAAGTATTTTAGTTATAAACGGTTGATTTTCATATTAGCTCAGTTATATAATATATCATCAAATGTAAGGGTTGGATGTAAAAAAATGATGTATGTAATTGTAAATGTGGTTATCATTTGATTTAATTTTTTTATGTAAAAAAATATTCATATGTGGTATACTTTTGTATACATGTAAACTACTAAAATCGTCTTTTAAATCACTTTACATAATTGTAAAATCACTTTATACATTCGAAATAATTTTGTACCAGTGTAATTTGACTTTGTATCGGTACAAAGTAAGGTCGTACTGATATAAATTAAATTTCAAATGTTTCTTCACCTATGACAAGTGATTTTACATTTGAAAAATGATTTTTCACCTTAGGGTCCCTAAATCCTAAACCCTAAGGTAAAAAATCGCTTCTATAAACCTAAACCCTAAATTCTAAATCATAAATATTAAACTCATAAGTCAAAATCACTTTGCATAAGTGAAAAATCACTTTACACTGGTACAAAACCACCAGATCACATTTGAAATAATTTTGCACAAGTGCAAAATGAGATTAACCTAGTGGAAAGACAGCTTAGAATAATTTATTAATGATACAAAATGAAATCACACAGAATAATTTATCACCGGTGTAAAATTATTTATCACTTATGCATTTTAGTTCAAAGTAATGTGATGGTTTTTCAATGTGTTGGGATCATAACGAACCTTATATTCTTTTATTTCTTTACATTAAATATCAATTATCAAGTAGAACCCACGTTCACACCATCTTTCATCATTCTTTGTGTCAGCTTTACGTTTCTCTACATTTTAGCTTAAATCATATTGGGATAAGAAGAGAACGTTCTTACCGAGCAATCAATAACGTTGCATGTATTCTTGGGACCTTGCGTTTTATTGTGTAAAATGTATAACAATTGAACTATCAGTCCAAAGGAACCTCAGCGAGAGCTCCCCTTTCCCCTTTCTACCCTTCCACTTCGACAAACAACCTAGCATCGCCGTTGGGTCCCAATCAACCACTTTTGGCTAATCGAGGCCCCCCACCTCCTGGATCTTCCTCCTCCCCTTGAATCACTCCTATTGCGTCGATCAGGTCTTCTCTTCGACATGCATCACCATCCGTTGCTCATGGAGGCGCACGGCGATCGGCGAAGTTCGCTTTGCGGTTTGCGGCATTCTTTCGTGGTTGCGAGGCTGCATCGTGGTGCTTGTTGATAGGCGAGAATCATCATTTTAAGAATGTAACACGTCGTAATATAGGACAAAAATTGCTACAACATTTAAATTTATAAAATACTTGAAAATAATAAATGAGTCCGACGTCGTTCATAGGGAGCAAATTGGAATTCACAACACTAATCGCATTTAGAAATAATGAGCACAATCAATTAAGCAAGAATAAGATATTCAATGAATCTACTAAAAAATGATATTCAATTATAGCAATTATACCTTAAAAGTTGATGGCATAAAAAGAATATAAAGAACTATAACAATGGTGATTTAGATCACCAATTATATCCACCAATCAAGCACATATCCTAAGTATCAACCAATCCAATTTTGTTACAGCGGTTAGAACCACTTATGCAAATATCCACATTAGCATAGATATTAAATAACTCTATAGTACCAGAGTTCCAAGCCAAAGCTAAGCATCAGACATCAGGAAGGCGCTTTAGACGTCTGATACCGAAATATAGAACAAGAATGTCTCGAGAACTCCCCAACGAGGATATCGAAAGATAGATATTAAATAACCCTATAGTACCACGGCCGCTTTAGCCTCGAGGCATCTCCTGCAAGGAGACGCGAAAGATAGAATAAAAATGTTAATGATACCGAAAAAGACTCGGAACGAATATCAAAGCAATATGTTGTGGTAGTTATCCTAGTTATATGCACGTGAATGGTTATTCTCAAGCCAATTAGTTCATTTCTTGGGACGACCTTGCTTTGATACCATCTTGTTACGACCCAGTTCCCGGATCCCTACAGGACCCGAGACCGGCTACCCTTGACTAATCCCAAGACTTAGTCGTCTAACAAGAAATGACTAACGGCAGGAAAATAAATCACATTCACACATGCAATATAACTAAGTAGAAGAAACGTACAAAGTAGTAAAAAAATAGAACAGCTATCTCAGTACATACCACCACAACAACAACGACGACAACAACAACAAAAAGCGAAAAGGAAACAGCAGTAGTAGAACAATAACTAAGTGTCCATTACTTATCACAACAGTAAAGAAAAGAAAGTGCTGAAGAAAAATTACGGCTGGACTCGACTGGGTCCAGCACCCTCTGCAGTCGGAAACTCGGCCTGCTCAACTCCTGGTCCTGAATAGTGTTATAAAAAGACAGAGTCAGCAAACGCTGAGTAGAGTGGTGTTTATATTATCTAAGTACAAAACAGTAAAAACAACAGGTTTAATTCTCATTTTTATTTATCTATTTTGATATGTTTCTATTTCACCCATTTCTCAAAGTATCTAGATATTTCTTGATCTTGCATGTTCCTTGTGGGAACGATCTTAATTGCAGTCTTTTCCGTAGAGTAGAAGGTACACGTGGTGCTCTCCTGTCCGGGAGAGTCCCCCGTGGTAATCTTACATTCAGTCAACCACCCAAAGGTCACTGTCAAGATGTAGCAGTGACTACGGCACGTGTGATAAGTGTACAGGTAGCTACCCTGCACTAACACGTGGTTAGTCATTTCCGCTAACGAGTACTCCTAAAGTACAGCACGGAACAGTATAGGGCATTGCCCTCTCAGGACAAGAGTCTTGCCCCTTAGAACCAAACAGGGGTCTCGCCCCTCCACAGTCTGCACACCTTCGTCTGACTACCCTGGTTTGCCCAGAGGGCCTAACAAGTTGGTGTAGGGTGGCTAGCTGAACCCCGAGCCCCGTGGGGTAGCTAGCTCCCTCCCTATACTGGTAGCCCACCTCGGTACCATGTACGTAAGGGCCAACAGGAGTCAGTGTAGAGTGGCCAATCCTAACCCCGGGTCTCAACCCAAGGGAGGCTAGCTCCACTCTACACAAAAGGGGACAGTTGCTCTCCTTGGTACCACGTACTCAAGGGCCAGCACACTTCCCGTCTACATTCCAGGTTTCCGTCTATCCACAGGAGTTCTACTCCTCATTCCCCATAGGGTTCACGCTCATATTCACCTCATTTATCCAGATCCAGATCTCATCTTTCATAATTCATTTCTCATCCATATACAGACAGCTTGTGTTTTCATAATTCAATTCTCAATACATGCAACTAATGGTTTCACAGGTAATTATTCTTTAAATACAGGCCGCTCATATTCTAATAGGCAACTCGTAATGATAATACAGGCATTTGCAAGCAATTTATCTTAATCACGCATGCAAGTAACCCATATAGTACAAACATGTTCATTCATTTCTCTACCCTAGGGTTCATTCCACATCCTAAAGTTCCATTCGGCTATTTCAACCAAGCACATTCTTATTTAAATGTTAATAACTGAATTAAACCACTCTACCAAGAAACACAGGAGTAATGGGAGCTTGAACCGCAGACCTAGATGTCTCTACGAGCTTCAAACGTGCAGTAGGCTGAAATCCTATACCAGGGAATATATCATAAAAGGAGAGTTCAGAATAGTGTAAAATAGACTCTAATACGTAGAGGAACTTGAGAGGAAAGAACAGGTATTTTGTTTGCATAAGTTGGGCCCCACTTAGTCCCTAAACAGGTCAAAAATGTGCCTACTGTTCAAAATCAAACGTCTTGGAATAATCTCAGATGTCTTAAAAGGCGTCAGATCTTACCTTGTGTCTCTTGTGGCTAATTAGATGTGTAGACCTTCTCTGCGACCGTCTGAAGACAGTTCCAGACGTCGAACAATGTCTCGGGTCATCTGGAAGTACCTCTGGACGTCTGGTGATGTGGTCAGACATCCAAAAGCGCATGGAAAAGCGTCTCGTGTGCCTTCCCATAGCTGCACCTGCGCACGCAAACGTAGGCGCGGATTAGCTGACAATGCCTCCTGCGAAATCTTCTACATGGGAGAAATCAGTGCAGGAACATACGTACCTCGTGCGATACGTGCTCTCAGACGTCTGACCTTAGCTCCGGACATCCAAATCCCTCGCCAGTCGTCTAAATGTCACGCCAGACTCTAGTACTAGAAAACTTCTAGTATCAGAACCAGCTCGCAGCTTGCTCTGCTCGCGCCTTCACCCGCGATGGCAGCTCCAACCGCTGCAGGAGCTTGGATAGCTCCTCGCTGATGGCCTCCACGAGCGTGCGCACCCGCCATCGGTCGTGCGAGCTCCGCCAAGTTCCCGAAGGTCCTCTGACCTTCCACGCTCTCCTCCCTCCCACTCTCCCTCGCTCGCCCTCCACTCGCCTCTCTGGTTCGCCCTCGCCACTGCCGCACTGGAGATTTGAAGGTGGGGGTGGCTGGTGGTGTGAGGAGAGGAGGGAAATGAGGGGTATATATAGGAGGGAGTAGGATTTAGGGTCCAGGGGAAAATGAGGAAGAGAGAGAGAGAAACGGCCTCTGCGAGCCGCCTGCGCAAAGTGTAAAGCACAGTACTAAAATTTCACTTTTAGACATCCGGAAACAGGTCCAGACGTCTGACTGTAACTTCAGACATCTTAAATGGCTAAAAGTGTAATGGGTCATTACAGAGGGGTAAAGAGCCTTCGCATTGGTCGATGAGAGGTGGAAGAAAGAGGGGAAGACCGTGGCCTGGCCAATTTGGCCATTGGCTGGCTGTAGGACGATGAGGAATTGACGTTGTCGGAGCTGTGGAAGAGCTAACTGGAGGAGGGAAGAAATTAGGGGTTTAAGGCCGTGACCTGGCTCAAAAGCACGCTTAGATGTCGAGGAGCTTAAATAGAAGTGTCTGGGCCTCTGAATTGCACAAAATTAGTGCAATTTCCTTACGAAATTTGCAAGAAATTCGCACAAAAAATCGTGGATTCGCTAGGGTTTTAGGAGGCAAATCAGGGTTTGAGATTAGGTCCAACAAATTGGGCAACTCCTTTAAAGCAATCCCTCCAAATTTGGAGGGATTTGGTTGAGGAATCAAAGAGAAATCTTTAATTGAAGGTCGGTGGGTTTGGGTTCACACCTTTAGTGGTGGTAGGGACCTGTTTGAGGAAAGGGACCTATTTGCAAGAAACTTGAAAGTTAGGGGTCTGATTGTGATAAACAGAGATTTTGGGGACTGAAATGCAAACTAGGTCAAGATGGACTCTGATTGAGCCCAAATTTTGATGATAACCTAATTTTGACCTAAGGAATCTAATGGTGAACTTGGATTCGAGTTTTGACCACTTTTGACTGGGCAATTTCAACAAAAGTATAATTAGGGTAAAATCCCATTTGAAGCTCTGTTTTAGGTCAAAATAGGTTCAAATGGTCAAACCAAGGGTACCTGTAACGACCCGATTCCCGAGTCCCTACGAGACGAAAATCGGACTGACTCAACTAATCCCAAGACCTAGTCGTCCAACGAGGAAGTAACCAAAAGAGCAGTAAAATAAATCACATTCAGCATGAATATAACTAACAGTAAGAAAATACAGCAGTAAGGAAAGAAACCACAACAGTATATACCACCACAACAGTAGAACAACATTCATAACATAATATGAACTGCAGATAACGAAAAGTACAGCGGAAACAAGAACTACTCACTACAGTGGAACAAAAAGAGGTACAAAGTGAACAGTGGAAACTCTACTGGACCCTACTCGGCCTAGCGTCCTCTGCAGCCGCTGACCCTGGCTGCTCAACACCTGGTCCTGAAAGGTAACGAGTATAACACGTCAGCAAAACGTTGAATAGAGTGGCAGCTAAACTAAAGAAGCAGTAAAGTGTACAGTAGCTGTTTTATTTTCTTTCTTCCTTTATTTACGTCTTTCTATTGTTGCATAATTTATCTATTTCTCAGATCCTTCACTTGATCTCGATTGTTCCTCGTGGGAACGATCTTGATTGCAGTCTTTTCCAACAAGTAGAAGTAGCACGTGGTGCTCTCCTAGCCGGGAGAGTCCCCCGTGGTGATCCTACTCTCAGTCAACCACCCCAAGGTCACCGACAGACGTAACGGTGACTACGGCACGCGCGATAAACGCACAGGTAACTAACCCGCACTGGCACGCGGTCAGTCGTTTCCGTTAACGGGTGCGCCCAAAGTACAGCATGGAACCAGTCCAGGGCATAGCCCTCTCAGTAACAGGGGTCCAACCCCTCCACAGTAACCAAACAGGGGCCTTGCCCCTCCACAGTCCGCGCACCCTCGCCTGACTACCCTGGTTTGCCCCAGTGAGCCTAACAAGTCGGTGTAGGAGGCTAGCAGAACCCCGGGGCCCGTGGGGTAGCTAGTGCCCTCCCTACACCAGTAGCTCTCCCCGGTACTACGTACACGAGGGCCAGTAAGTCGGTACAAAGTGGCCAGTCCTAACCCCGGGTCCCTGGGGCGGCTGGTCTCGCTTTGCACTAAACTGGTACAAGTACTTCCCTTGGTACTACGTACCCAAGAGACAGCACACTACTACATCTTTCTTTCTCAGTTCCATTCCTTTCTCTTTCCAGGAGTTCGACTCCTAATTCCCCGTAGGGTTCCAGTTCAGAACATCTAGGTTTCACTTTCCAATTTCACGTTCTTACAATCCATGTTCTCAATCACGTTTATTTATTCATAACAGGCAGCTGTTAATTCAAATTACAGGCAGCTTTTGTCCTTTTCCATTTTTCCAAGACTGCAGTATTCATAGATTCCACTAGTTTTCCCGTCCTAGGATTCATGCCGTATCCTAGGATCTATCATACAATCTAGTTTTCCAGCCCTAGGATTCATGCAACACCTAGGATTTATCATTCAATCTATTTCTCATTCCTAGGACTCATGCAATGTCCTAGGTTCTATTTATGGTTCCATAATTTAACAGATTATACTTAAAAGCCACTCTACCGGTTACAATAGGCGAACTGGGGGCGTGGTCGGGAATCCCGCGTGCCTCCGCAACCCCCGGGACTGCAACGGAACGGGGTCCTATCACAAGGATCAAACACAAGGGGTGTCTCAAAACAGTGTATAGCTACTGTAGACGGGTAGAGGATTTAATTCCGAAAAGAACGCAACTCGAAACGCGGAAAACGAAACCCGAACGGGCCCTAAACAGGTCGAAAACGACAGAACAGTACAAAATCAGATGTCTGGAACTTCTTCCAGACGTCTTAAAAAGTGGATCAGGGAATTACCTTGCTCTGCGTGGGCTCTCAGACGTCCAGAAGCCTGCGGGGGCGTTTGGCCTAGTTCCCAGACGTCCGATGGTCACCCCGGACGTCTGGACGTCGCTCCCGTCGTCTGGTAATACAGCCAGACGTCTGATTCGCGTTGGATGGCGAATCACCGAACCTGCGCGTACCCATTTCTCTCTCTCAGTACGGTCAGTCGAAAGAAAGGAAGACAGACGGAAAAACTCACCTTTCAGACGTCTGGACAGTCTTCCAGACGTCTCCCTCGCCGTCTGGCTAGAATCCCAGACGTCTGATTCCGGAAAAGTTTCCAGAACCAGGGCGCGACTCGCCCTCCGCTCGCGACGCCCGGTCGCGCCGCGCCTCGTCCGCTTACTGCTCGAGCTGTAGCAGTCCTCCCGCGTCGCTCCACGCCCGCTGAGCCTCCCGCCGGCCGGCCCTAGCAGCCCCGGCGAGCTCGCCCTCACGGCCGAGCGCCTCCTCCCTCGCGCAGCACCTCCTCCCGCACTTACCGCGGCTGTCGCTGCCGCCGCTCACCCGCGCTCGCACTCACGCACCGGCTGGAAGGAGAAGAGGAAGGGGGCGGAGGTGATGAGAGTGAGGAAGAGGGCGTGGCTTTTTAAAGCTGCGCAGAGAGGAGAGAGAGGGCGGGACAGAGGGAGTCTGCGGCCGCAGGAGAGAGGGAAAAAGAGAGGGAGAGAGAGAGTACGCAGGTCTGTGCGCCTGAGCGCGCAGACGAAACACGCGTGCCAAAAATAACCGAATCCCAGACGTCTGGAAGGGGTTCCAGACGTCTGTTCCGACGTCTAGGCCACCTCCCAGACGTCTTACAAGACGTCTGAAGGCGCGCGTTCGTAACAGTACCAAAACTATTAGAATATTTTTATATGAATTTTATCCTACCCAGAACATCTTCAATTTAAGCAGGTCTGAAATTAGGATTTTGTGTATTATTTTAGTTCTCGAAGTACACGAAGCCCTGTTTTGTCAATGTTAACCCATTTTTTGGGCTTTAATGCTCAGTTGATCTCTAATTAACCCTTGGGTGACCCTGTGGTTAATCTGCATTCATTATGTGATGTTAAAGCTGCAGATTTAACCATTTTTATTATTTTCTTCTCAGAATGGATGTGAATGGAATTATTGTCCTCAGGCAACCATTCAAGAGCACTTGTCACTTGATTTCAACTAATTCAAGCTAGTTATGGCTAATGATGGTGTTATCATCAGTGCTCGAGGAGTGCAGCAGTTTGGTGAAGTTGTGGTCATCGTGCTTGAGTGCTGTGGTCGGGTGAAACTACTACCGTCGTGCTTGAGGTGTGCTGCGGCAGTGAAGCTGCAGTCGTAGATGGTTCGGTGAAGCTGCGGCTAGCTGACCTTCGCGTATCACTGTGAGAGGTGGTGGTCGTTCGATGTGGTTGTGCTCGCTCGATGGAGTGGGTTTGGTTTTCTTTTTCTTGTATTTTTTTTGTTTTGTTAGGACCATGTGTAACCCCATGTTCATTATGGTCGAGATTTCTAACGTGAGTCAAACGTCGATTAATTTGATTTTCTTGTTGATGCGATTTCGAGATTTTTTCTCGTTGGTGCTGCCATATTGATGAGAGGCTCATCATGGCTTCTAATTACTCCTAATTAACTAGTCTTCCTAGTTAATTAGTTAGGAATATGTAAATATATGGGTTAATTATAGAATAAGGGATAAATCATTAAAGGATCCTAAAATAAATTAAAAATGCTAAATTATTAGCCAATTAATATTATTAATAATTTAATTAATAAATGGACTCGAAATATCATCAATTATTTAACTAATTAATGTGTTAATTAACTTAAGCATAATTTATACCTAAGTATGTAATAACTTAAGTAACTTTACTTAATTAAATAAATTAAGCTAAAAAGATCAAAAACGTAAATCCAAGGTTTAAATATAATATTTATCTAATTCATAATCATATATAAAGAGTTGAAAAAGATTTAAATTAAAATAAGCCTTGAAAACCTTAGTTTACATTTTGGTCCTTAGGTTTTATTTCAATCGAGTCCTTCTTCTTCACTTAGGTCCTTAGTTTTCATTGCAATTAGGTCCCTATATACATCTTTTTCTTCCTCTTCATTTCTTCTTCAACCTCTTCGACGGTTGACGACAGGAGGTGTTTTTACCTGCTAATCATCGTCCATCTGACGTCCGCCCATCCTTGCCAAGCTCTTGGAGTTTACGCTCACCGCCCTTTTTTCATCTATCGGTCTGGATGATGCTATAATCCTATTTAGGGTTTGAAGTTAACCTCAACGACGTCGGAGAAGATGCCGGTGGTTACTTCGCACTTAGACTTTTCCCCGTCCAGATTCACCCTCCTCCTCAGCTGCCGCAGCCTATAAATACCCCTCCACCTCTCCGATTTCAAGAGGTTAGCTCCCTTCCCTCTTCCCCCCACTGAGCTAACTGATAGGCTATTCATTCCACATCTGGCGACTTCTTCTCGCTTCCATTGTCTTCCTCCAATCATCTCCACTTGTTCCTGATCTTCGCCGTCATCCACTGAGTCTTCTGACGCAGTGCCGACATCGGACTTCATCTCTGCGCCTCGCCTACACCCGCCGAATTTCTTCCTCTGCCCCTCTAGTGGCAGCTCTGGGACCAAAGCTAGATCTTTTGTTTGTTATAGTAATGTCGTTGTGGTACAGGTAAAATAGCTACGGTTTGTCGTCATTGCCATTATTACAATTTTACTCAGAAATGTTTTTCTTCCGAGGTCGAACTCAGGGAGCTACTAGAATTCTAGAAGTACAATGCTTTTATTACAAAAATAAGAGAGAGAGAGAGAGAGGTAGATTTTGTTTCTTGGCATTTTCTTCTTCTCTTCTTTCTCTCTTTGCTTGTCTTCTTTTTCTCTTCTTTATCTTCTTGATCTTCTTCAATTCTTCTTCTTCTTTCTTTATCTTCTTTATCTTCTTTTCTCTTCTTCTTCTTTCTTCCTTCTTCTTTCTGCTTTCAGCTGCGGCACCTTTTCTTTTCTTTTTCTTCTTCTTTGCTTTGTTTGTAGAGCTTCATCCATCGTCTGATTTCTTAATCAGACGGCTTAAGTGGTGTCTGCTACAGTGCTTCCTTTGTGCTTCTTCTTTCTTCTTCTCGCACCCTGTCCCTGCACAAAGAGCAAAACCTACCCTGTCCCTCTACCCGCACGTCTCTCTCTCTGTAAAGCACTCACAGGACGCTCTCCCAGAGCCGCGGGTAATTGGGTCGGGTTTCGTGCCCGTGACCAGGCGCACTGGTGTGTGGGTGATGCGCGAGATGTGCTCAGATAGGGTCGGGTCGGATCTGCCGGATCCGCGTGATGAGCTCGCGGACCGGGCGGGTGAGTGGGCGCGGGACCTCACCCCAGTGCTTTCGGAGGCGACCAATAGAAAGCACAAAATCAATTTATACTACTGCGGGGTTTAGTAAACTCACGATGTGGAACTATCTTCAGCGCTCTTCTCGCGCGCGCCCGCAGCAGTCCGCAGCTTCGCTTCCTCAGCCGCAGGCTCTATTCGCATCGATTGCTGGGTTAGCTACCTTCGCACTACCCTCCCGACTTCGCAGCACCTGGAGCCCTGGAGTTCTAAAACCTGGAGCGTGCGTGGAGCTGCTTCAATGCAGCGTCAATGGCGACCGGGCGTCGAAACTGCCAGACACGAAAAGGGCCTCTCGGCCTAATCAGATCAGCGGGGGACCTTCACCGTGGCACGACGAAGGTGGTGCGAGGTGCAGCAGGTCGTGGGGCGGCCTAGGTGTGCGTGGCTAGGTCGCCCTGTGACTGGAGGTGTGGGTGTGTTCGGGGGAGCGATGAGTGGGTGTAGAGTGGCAATGGGTGGGCGGAGGTTGTTCAGTGTGATGAGGTGGAGGTTATGCGAGGGTCGGCGAGGCGTGTGGGGCGGCGGAGCGATGGGAGCGTCTCGCCGGAGGGTGGCCGGAGACGAAGAAGGTGACGGTGGACAGGAGCGGTCGAGGGTTTAATCGAATGAACGATAGTGAGGAAAAGAAAGAGGGGGAGATGGGGAGTAGTTCTGACCTAGTTACAAGGACGAAAGGGGCCGGAGCAGGGCGGCAGTGGTATCAACTGTGGCCGGAGAAGATACCCAGAGGGAGAGGGCGGCAGCGGGGAAGAGAGCGAGAGGGCCCGAGCTGGGTACGGCGCGACGCGGGAAGAGCGGGCGAAGGTGGCTTTACTGCTGGTATTGCGGCAGAGCGACGAGACGGAGGAGGAGGAACCGCCGGAGCTGGTGGGTTTTTGCCGGAGTGGGAAGAGTGGAAAGGTGGGGGTTTTTCTCCGTCAGGACCGAGATGCTCCCGTCGGCTGGTGACGACGGTCCTTATAAAGGCGAAGGCGGAGGGGTGGGCGCAGGGAGGCGACGTGCCTCCCTCGCCGGAGAATGGTCAGAGTTGCAACCCATACCTTCCACGGAAGGTGTGGGCGATGGCAGAGGTCATGGTGGTGTCCCTGTGACAGCAGACGTCGCAGGGAACACCCGGTTCAAGTAGCAGAGGGCCTTCCTCACCCTGCGCGGCACCATGCTTCGCGCAATGTCGCCGGAGCATGGCGCTGCTCAAAGATTTTGCAGGGGGGACCTAAGTGCAAAGAACAAAGAAGAACCTAGGGGCCAAAATGTGAGGGTTTCGAAAGTTGAGGGTCAAAAAGTAATAGATGAGGACCAAAATGCAAAGTCGGTCAAGAAGGTCTCTTCTTAGGCTCAAGTTTTTATGCATGACGAAATGGGATCTAAGGATTCTAATGGTGAATTTTATTTCTAGGTCAGACCTTGTTTGACCAGCCAATTTACGTAAAAGCCCAAATTAAATCATTAATTGGGCATGATTCTCAATGTAGGTCAAAATGGGTTCCCAAGTCCAAATTGAAGGTTCTAAACCCTAGAGATTATTTTTCTATGAATTTTAGAGGGTTTAGTCGATTTTTACTTTGCCTCGAACCTTGTGAATTGAAGTGGGTTTATTTTAGGGTTACAGAATGTCATTTAATTCCGTGGAGTTGCTGTAGCCCTTGTTGGATCAAATCATCCCACTTTCCTTCTTATTAGGTTAGTTTGACCTATGTTTGGATCCTGAGTTATCCTGTTTACTGATTGTGTTGGTGAAATTGCATTTTTACCCCTTGTGACCTGTTTTCTTCACAAACTCAGAATTCTCTGAGTCACGCCTTTATATGAGTTATATAGGAGCTTTTTCTTGCATATCTAGGTTAGATTGTGCTAGTTAGGGTTCATGATGAGGTTCTCATCACCCTCTGATTTCCTCCTCTGTTAAGGACCTTTGACGGAGATTCTCTGCCCCCTTCGTCCAGGTAACAGTAGGTTAGGTAAGTTAGTGTAATTAGAGTAAATAATTAGGTAGTTTAGTTAGGATTAATGCTATATTTTTCCGTCGAATTCCTCATCTCCGGCGAGCTCTTTGATCTTGATTGGAGCATTCTTTTGTCTTTTTGTTTCACTGATCACCTTCTTTAATCTTCCATGATCATCTCTGACACTTTAATTCCTTGATTTTAATACCTAATCGCCTAATCCATCTCCACCTTCACCAGCTGCTTCTGTTGTCCATGGCGGAAGTAATCGAGGGTAATTCACCTCCAATGGGGCCCTCCATCACTTAGTTATCATCTTAGGGCCCCTATCTTCACTTTAATTTGACTTAAAATCATTCATATATTAAACGCCTAAATTCATTCAACCTCCTGAGCTCGCTGTTAATGGCGGCTCAGAAGGAGTTTCTCCATCAAATTATCCACCTGTATACCTTCGCCACACCTCACTGACTCGTTCTCTCTACTTAATTGAGTGAGAGAACTTGTCCTGAGTTCCAGTGAACTCACATTACACTTATTGCCAATTCATTGCATATCTTTCAGTGTAATCATTAATTGAATGAATTAATGGGATCATGAGGTTCCTTGTGACCTCAGGAGACCTTTTAGATCTTCTATGGCTTGTTTTAATGATCCATACACATGTATAGCCATTGTCTGGACTCACCGGAGCTCCAGCAAGCTCCGATGAGTCAAAATGTTGTCTTCAGCCTATAGAACTTCCTGAGAAGCTCTAGATTACTTAATTGAGGTCTAGGGATTCTATTTTGGTGTTTATTTTGATGATTTGAAGTCTGGAGCTAGATCTAGATCTCTGTCTTTCCCAACTCTGGCAGAGTTGGAGAAGATTGTTGGTTAGGGTTTAACCTGATTAAAAAGGTCTAGAAGCATCAGGAGGATGTTCTGAGGTCAGTTTTGAAGATCAAACACTTAGAAAAGCCTTAGTTTGTTATGTCAAACAAACTCACTTTAGATCTTAGGCGACAGACCTGAAACCCTAGGTTTCTTGGTTGAAATTTCTTTTTGAGACCCTGAATCTATTCCTGAGGATAATTAGAGTTGAATTGAGGTGTTAATTTCATCTGAAAAAGCTCAATGAAGAAAGTCAAGTTTCAAGATTCAGTGGTCAAACTTAGGTCATATTGGATGATTTAGGTTTCAATTAGAGGAATTGGTGAGTTTAAATGATTTATGGGATGATTACAAATGATTTAAGATTGATTTGAATGAGTTTAAGTCAAGATTTCATATGAATTCAAGTTCTGAACAGTTTGGGTTCATTTGAACCCAAAATTGACTTCTGTGTTTTTCTGATGAGATTCTAATGGAAATGCTGCTCAGATGGATTCCTTACAACCTTTAGAGGTTGCTTAATTAGATGCAACTACCCTTTGGCTATCTATCAAGCTTTTCAGAGCTCGATTTGGAGCTCTGAAGCAATTGCTTGAAGCTTTTGAGCATCTTCGTCTTCCAGTAGCTTCTTAGCACTTCTTCCATACACCATTGGGAGCGAAATCAACTCCTGAACCTATTCAGGACCTCATCTAAGGTCATACAGGAGCACTGCAAGTCATAAGACTTGTGTAGCACATCTACAAGCTAAATTAGCTGTATAAACCTCCAACTTTCACCCTTCAAATCGAAGGGTGAAATCTATTCTCAACATCAAATTGATGCTACAATCCTGTAGTACATCTCTAGAGCTTTCCAACAAGCCATTGCTTGCTCGATTTGGAGCTCTGGACCACCACAGGGGACTCTCCCGGCCAAGAGAGCACCTTGTGTTACTTCTACTTTTCGGAAAAGACTGCAATTAAGATCGTTCCCACGAGGAACATTCAAGATCAGGAGAAGAATCTGAGGGATAATTCAATAACGAGTAAATGGAAAATATAAAGAAAGAAATAAAAATACAACAGCTACTGTCCACCTTACTGTTTCTTAGCTTTTAGTTGTCACTCTACTCAGCATTTCGCTGACATGTCACCTTTGTCACCTTTTTAGGACCAGGTGTTGAGCAGCCAGAGCCGACGGCTGCAAAGGATGCTGGGCCTAGTAGAGCCCAGTAGTTTCTACTTGTGTAGTACCCACTGTACTTTTCCTACTGTTGTAGTGAGTAGTTTCTGTTACCCCTGTACTCTTTTATTGTAAGCATCATGTCTATGTACATGTTTATTTCTTTACTGTTGTGGTGATGTATACTGTAGTAGTTCTTTTCTTTACTGCTGTATTTTGTTACTGCTAGTTATATGCATGGTGAATGTGGTTTATTTTACTGCTCTTTTGGTTACTTTCTCGTTGGACGACTGAGTCTTGGGATCAGTCGAGTCGGTCCGATTCTCGTGTCTCGTAGGGATTCGGGAATCGGGTCGTAACAAGAGGTGTAGGGAGGGAGTTTATATAGAGGGAAGTTAGGGTTCGGGAGGTGAAGGGGAGAAAGAGAGAGAGAGCAGCCTCTATATGCAGCTCGTGTGCAGAGCGCAAAGCGCAGTACGAAAATCTCACTTTCAAACGTTTGGTTACGTGTCCAGACATTTGGACAGACGTCTGATTGAGGCTCCAGACGTCTTATCCGGTTAAAAATGTAACGGGTCATTACACCCGGTGCTTTGTAACACTATCCATCCCCTATTTAAAGTCCCAAAAGGTTCGAACAAGTATGCTCGTTTGAAAGAAACATGATACAAGCGACTTCAAAAACTCAAACAACCCACATAAAGGTGAACAAAATCGGGCTTAACATACCCCCAAACATGGAAAGTGCAAAAATATTAGCAAACCCCCAAGCCTCCAATCTTAAGGTCTAGTTTACTTGAAGGGTTAACCATTTAAAGGGAAAGCTAACTTCCATTTACTTGACTACTTAACTCTTCATTTGCTAACCTAGATTTAGTTACTTTAACATGGGTTTATCTAACACCAGTTTCAACTAGTGTTAGTCAAACTTGTGTTAAAATCATACATCATTTATACATCTGACAATTCTCATGTTTCATATTCTTAACACCACAACAAGTAAATACCATAATAGTTAACACTACAACTTAACACCAATTCAAGTAAACACAAACTGGTGTTTGTTGGTGCTAGAGCACCACGATTGTTTATTTTGATGATAACAAAACACGTGTCTTTTAACATTTGCTTTTGAGTCCTAGTTTTCAGGTCAAATTGCAAATGGAGACGTGGTTAGACGGAGTTCGAGCTCACATCCATGGTGGATTGAAGGAGCTTGATGGAGAATAAAGGAGCTTCGCGAGGAGCAAAAGCTTGAAGAAGGAAGGAGATGAAGAATATGATAGATTTCATTTTATCCTATTCTATGTATTTTTGTTTTGTTGTTGTGCTTTTTATTTTTATCTTAGATCTTATTTTTAAGAGCCTCAAAGAACCCTCATAGTAGTCCTAGGAACACTTGCACAATCCTAGGATACTTTGATTTTCTGTAGAGAACTTAGAAAATCAAAATAGGGTTCAGATAACCTTTTCAGACGTCTAGTTTGGATTTCAGACGTCTGATAAAAACTTTTAAGACGTCTGACTATTGACTCAGACGTCTGATTATTTAGGCTGGACTTAGTTCTGTCTGATGAAATCAGACGTCCAGACCTTAGTCCAGACGTCTGATGCCTTTTCCAGACGTCCAATTAGTGAATCGTTGCTTCCTTAGCAAACATTGAAGAAATGACCGTTAACCTCGTATTAGACGTTCGTAGAGGACCCCAGACGTCTGATACATGACCATTTTGCCTCGGTTGATCCAAAATCTCTTCTCAGAGATTTTCTAGCCGTTGCACTCTCTTGGGAATCCATTTCCGTAGAAAAATAGGTTTCCAGACGTCCAAACTTTGTGCCAGACGTCCTGTATGTCATCTGATAACAATTCACTAGAACCCTGTTTAGGTCTGATTCAAGTCAGGAAGGAAACCCGCCTATAATCAGATGCCTGATTTAGTTCCCAAACGTCTTAAATGGGTTTTTCAGACGTCTGATGCCAGGACCAGATGTCTGATGACCCTGTCAGAATCATGATTAATTTTGACTACGGCTTGGTTTCTTTGGATTTGCACCCGACGGCTATGGAAGCCTTCCGAGGCCTTCCAAAGCCTTCCTAGGGCCTCTATAAATAGAGGAGGACCCCTTGGCTTATAGATACACCCAAGACACACTCTTGCTAGAATATTTCCACTCACTTGTGTTTCAAAGAAGAAGATCAAATAGAAGGAGCTCTAGCTCTACAAGCACTCACTTCACACCTAAGAGCTTCGTCTTGCTATGCACCCACTCTCCCACCGACGTTACGAGAGTGTTGTGGTGACAAAGCGTGGTTCACGCATCTACATCGTTACTTCGACGCACTTCCACCAAAGGGAAGTTTCCTAACTCCTATAGAAGCTTAGTTTAAGAATTACTTTGTTGGCTCTATAGGACTATTCCTGTATTTGTTACTTTGTTATTTGGTTGGGTATTTGCGTTGTGAATTCCCGTCTCCATCGAGGGACAAAATCCTCCTTGTGAAGGGGAGGGGTTGAGGAACGTTACCCTCGCACTTGTAACGTAGTTGTACTTGAAGTTAAACTACCCGCGTTGAAGTAGTTCGTATAGTGTATTTGATCGACTAGATTGATCGGAAAATCCTAACTCGAGAGGGTTAGGTGGTGGTTTTCACCCGGGTTGGGTTTCCACTTAAAAATACTTGTGCCTAATTGTGTGATTGCTATTTTTGTGAGATTGTCTATTTTAATTCCGTATTTTTTACGTCACGCTGATCTCACCCCCTCCAAGTAGGGAAATTACAGTGTTAATACCACACACAACTAAACACAATTATGAATTAATAATATTTTCACATTTCTTAATATGACTTTCCTAACCCTCAAGTAAATTAGCCCTAAATTCCATGATATAAATCACAACACACCACCACTACAATCAAGTTGCAATGATCACTTGATCTACATATAAACAAGTAATTGGAAGGAGTCTTGGATAATCACACAATCATATAGGAGCCTAATCTTGTGCACAACCTATTAAAGACCTTCAAGTCCAATAACTACAAATATACTGAAAAAATTGAGAAAAAGAAAAAGGCTCACAAGGCAGCCTTGCTTACTTCCAAAATGTTAATTTCTCCAGCATACAATTAGAGGATGATTTTTTTTTTCTTTCTTTCCTTTTCCTTTCTTTTTTTCTGAAACTAGAGGATGATGTGCACTATATAATCATCCATTACAATCCAATTCAAGGAATACAAAGTATGAACTTTCATTCCTTTGATTTGACCAATCTCCATTGTAGAGTATAAGTTTTGATCTAGGCATGAATCCATCTTGAAAGCAATGCCATTGGTGGAGGAAAGGGTCATAAGAAGGATCTCTACCAAGGTCCAAGACACCCCTTGACTTAAGGTCAAAGCGTAACATGTTTGAGGGTCATTGCATGAGCTTGCCAATTGTCACCCTTAGGTCAGAGGAGTGTAGAGAGGAAAGGTAAGAGGAGCTCAGGAGAAGGTAATCAGAGAGAGAAAGAAAGAGGTCGAGGCTAAATGGAAGAAAGGGGAATGACTATAACAAGTGATTCTCCCTCTCCTCCTTGTGAGAGGGGGGAACTAAATCATCGAAGAAGGTTTGGCAACAATGATCACAGGGGAAGAGTGTTGAGCCCTTGTGAATGTAATGGTAGGAGTTTTGCTTTAAAGATTATGAGATTTAATTTGGTGTAGACTAGAGGAAAGGATGTGTAAGTGTCGTAAGAGAAAGAAGGAGCTTGAGGCTAGATGGATGAAAGGGGAATGACTATAACAAGTGATTCTCCCTCTCCTTATCGTGAGGGGTGAATTAGATCATCGAAGAAGGTTTGGCAGTGATGATCATAGGAGAAGAGTGTTGAGCCCTTGTGAATGTAATGGTAGGAGTTTTGCTTTAAAGATTATGAAATTTAATTTAGTGTAGACTAAAGGAAAGGGTGTGTAAGTCTTATATGTGTTGTCATCACTTATTCTCTTTCATTGCTGAGGAGGGAAAGAGAATCCTAAATCAGGCCCAACATTAAAAAAAGCTCTCTAAGATAAGGAGCCCAATAAAGGCTAGCCAAGGCTCAACCCAAAAAAACTCCTTTTAACCAGGTAACTAGTTAAATCCACTTAGGAGACCCTAGCAAGTCATAATTGGGTGCTTGTCAATTCCCTACCTGGCAAAATAAGTTAGGCGGATCATTCTTGTTTGAGGAATCAGTAGCTCAAAAGGTTCCCAAGCGACTGGTAGACGATTAACATAACCCAACCACCTACCAAGCTAGTTAGACGACTTGTCCTACCCAGCATAAGATCGGGTGGGAAGCTATCCCATCCTGAGAATAGTCATTACGAATCATAAATTCCACGATTCTATTAATGGGAACATGAGGTAATGGCAATTACATCCATTAACTCCCATTATCACCACCTATGAGATCTACATACGAGGGGAAATGAGTGTTATTCTAGCTACAACTGATAAATAACAGAATTCCCATCCATGCACCATAGAATAGAACTTAATTATTCTTTGTAATAGTAACTCAATGAAATTCGAGAGTCACACACTCTCCCCATCCATGCACCATTTTAGGTGAAGTTGAATAACCAAACATTTTATCTTTTAGGTGATTGCTTGAATTGAGACATTTACTCCTATTCTAAACCCAAAGAGGATCCATTTAAGTAGGCTTACTTTTTGTGTAGCTTGCACCTTATATAATAATCTCTATAATGTACAATATCATATTTGATCTTCATAGAATAAAGAGCAATGTTATTTCATTTAAAATCTCACCCATTAAATCTATGTCATTCGTGGAAGCTATGAGATGAAAAGTGTGTTAAATATTTCTCTAGAATAAATATATAATACATAATGACTATTCCTTCGTAGATAAAAAAGTGATCTGATTTTATAATCGAATTAAATAAGAAATCTTAAACACGTTCTAACTCAATCCCAACTTTAACCAAACGAAGGGTAACTATTTGAAATTTACTTGATAAATATTTTTCTTCATACATATAGATGTAGATAATTATAGACGTATGCATCAATAATTGTAACCTGTTGAAAATTAATATTTAAATCTAACACTATGATAAATGAACGGGAATGTTTGAACTTATTTGTATAGTAAGCATATTTCACCGGACATACAAATGATATTTAACAAAGAAAGGTCTCCAATAAAGATAAAGAGTAAAGTTTTTTTGAAAATCTGACTATTCGGATTGTCATCGTCCCAAGAACGGAATTAACCTGTACCCTCCATTTATACATGAAAAAAAAATATATATAAGCTAATTTTCACTCATAATTCCACACCTACCCACTTAAGGAAAAGAGATGTTATCTTTTAATACCTGAAAGGAAAAATCGTTGCCTTTGTTAGATTAAAATCTAACTAGATTTTGTATATACATATAATTAAATAGCGATGAGTAAACTGAGCGTCATCTAAAATTTAATTTTAAAGTGATTAATTTAGGTTATGGGTTAAAATGTAAAAAGAAATGATGTGATTATATTTATATGTACAGAGATCTATTTTATGATTAACACTTTCTCGATGGGTAGAAATATAAATTACCAATGTAATTACTGTGATCAAGTGCATTAATGCTAAGGAATTATGATCCATAATAGTCCCACCACCAATTCTCTAAGACCATCCCCATCATGACCTAGAGAGGACGAGTGAGAGACCTCTATAAGGAGGAGAAGGAGAACGGCTGGAGAAGAAGATCATCTTCTTCTAGCACGGTCCATCAATATCCAAGGTAAGATCTATTGGAAAACCTCTTACTGTAGCCCTTTTGCTTTGTTTCTAAGATGAGCACAGGTATAATCTTCCTCCATAGGTAGTTTTCAGTCTTTATACATGTGCATGATGCTAAACCAAGGTAAACCAATGTCTTTGTATATTGATGTCTTCAGATTTATACATAGTTATTTATTTATTCATATGTTCAGATATTTCACCTAATTTACATCCTTGATTGATAAAAGATTAAAAGTCAATTTGTATTCCTGAAAACTCAGAAACACATTCTGTAATCATCGTAAGTACTGGTACTAAAGATGAGTACCGGTACTCACACATTACTATTTTTGAACCATTAAGTGAACTGTAGGTTGCTTGTATCGGTACTCTTCATGAGTATTGGTACATGCAAGCTCCAGATCGACTCTAGGATGACTTAAGTCTAAAATTAGAACTTACATGTATCGATGCTCATCATGAGTCTTTCAAAAAAATAATCGCTCACTTTCTTCTCAAAAGTGAAAAAGGTGGTTTGAAAGCTTTCTCTCTTCTGATAAGCTATTAATGGATTTTTTCGGCAATGGAATTCCTTTCGGCCTTTTTTTATTCTCCTTAAGTTTGTTCTTTACTTTCCAATTGTTCTTTAACTCAAAGGGGTTTGACTACTACCTCAAATATCAGAGACCATTATTCGACTAAACATTAAGTCCGAATAATCACTCGCAAGTGGTTGGAAAAAAAAAAGAAAAATAAGAAGATAGAAGGATAAAATCTAATAACACATGATGAAAAATAGTGGATCGATTCTTTGATAAGTACCATTATAATGAGTGAAAAATTATAAAAAAAAATAAAATATTTATCAATAAAAATATTAACATATTTTATTTTATAAAGTACGAAGAAGATCTTATATCATTACATATACATTATTATTTCTATCATGTTGACATTTTAATTGTCCAAAAGAAAAACATGTACATGATCTCATCATATTTAGATTAAATTTTCTTGCTTCGCGTGCGCCTCCCTATTCATTTTCCCACCACCCATGATCACTAACTCCCACCCTATTTATAAACCTCACATCAGCATCCAAAAAAAGGAAAAACAAGAAATAAGAATGATAGTCTGGTAACTGGTAAAAAATAGCTAAAGGCCCCCCTTACCTCACCTTCCATTTCTTATTGGGTCCCCTCTTTCCCTCCTCCCTGCTGTCCTCTCTCCTCTCCTCTCCTCTTTACCCCCCTCCTCCCCTCTCCAGCTCCACCGAAGCCTTCCTCTGCTACGCGAGGAGGGCAAAGGACACGACCATCCCATAGATCTCCACCCACATTTCGATCCGGAGGGGTCCGTTCTTCATTCTGGTACCTCCATTATCCTTCTCCCTTCCATGTTCTGGGGAAAGATCCGAACTTTTCGTATGGATTTCGATGGATCCGGCCCTCTGGTGCTGTTAAAGTTATCTTTCCGGGGTTATGAGGCGTCAATGTTGGTCCTTTTCGTGTTCTGCATGTCGCATTGTGTTGTGGGTATGATCTTGGTGGGTTCTGATCGGGTTTGGGGATCAAGAATTGGTCTTTTCTATGTTTTGGTTTTGATATCAAGGTCCGCTTTTTGTTTAGGGTTAGAGGGTTCTTTCCGTCCCATTTTAGTGTTTGGAAGTGATTTTTAAGAATTGGATTTTCAAGAAAGGTGGTTTCTTTGGGAGGATTTTGGCACGTGGATTTTGTGGAAGAATCCAAATGCTGCATGGTAGAGTCTGATGTAAAGTTCAAAAGGCCAAAATGGATATTGATTTCAAGATTGGTAGAAATATTTGGATTGGATTATCCTGGATATTGTTAGGTTGTACAAACATGGTAGGCAGGATATTCTCCATAATCGAATAGATTGTCCTGTAGTCTCTGTATGGCTGTTACTTGGATACATAACATAAATAATATGGTAGATAACCCTTGCGCAATTTGATCTACCATCCGAGATATGCGGCACAGCTTTTCATTTGTGCAGAGTGGATTTTGTTGATCCTATTCAGCAAAACCATTATCTTTGGTGTTAAGTGAAAGTGCCATTTTAGAATGAAAGTAACATCTGGCTTGTTTTTTATTCCTTTCTGTTGAAAGGTAGTTTGTTTTTTATTCTGTTTCTTGACATTGTTTTCTTCGGGTATCTGCAGAGGAAAGAGAAGGCCCAAGATGGTTGCTGAAGGCTTCACTGTTGACTTGAACAAGCCCCTGGTTTTCCAGGTTTAGATTTTTTTGACTTGTCTCCGTAGAAACTTAAAAATTGTTCCAGATATGTATTAGGCTATGAGCATGTTATATTCTATAGACTGATAAAAAAAAAACCCTTTGATCCTTTTAATCATATCAAGCGGTCCCAAGTCACCCAACAGGTGACTGTCTTTGTGATTGGTGGATGTGCAAAATAATTAGAGACATACCGGTTGCCTTTGCCATCAAACTCCTTGTCTCCTTTTAGAAGTCCTGGCTTTTAGATGCAAATGACCATGGCCATCTAACAGTGCTAATATTGTCCACAGATGAAATGGTTTATGGAAACTTGAAATCATTAAGTTATCTTCTGCGTTTTCACTAATACTTATAGAGCATATTGTCTGGGATATGGTGGCCATCGTCAATTCATACAGAAGGCACATTGCACCTGACCACAGCTTAAAAAATGCAAATGCTTTTTTTTTTTTTCAAAAAGTAAAAGGGTGGTTATCCGGTCGATAACCACCCAAATGCATTACTCAAAAAAGAGTTTACATCACAATGAGCTATAAAGTAGAGTTCCAAAATGCAATTTGGGAGGAAATGGAATTAACAATATTCTCTATGTACGGCGTCTCGCCCCTAAAGATGACCCCATTCCTTCTCAACCACACTCCAATTGCCAGGACCTTAGCCTTCTCCTTTTTAGTCCTAAAAGTGCTACCACTTCCCTGGATGGTACCCCTTCAGAACAACGTCCAAAAGCCTTCCATGGTATCGTGATCAATCCAACAAATCCCCATTCTCCTCTAGACCTACTCCACAAATGTGCATCTAAAGAATAGATGCTAAATATGTTCTTCAGGTTGCACACAAAACGAGCACGTAGTGTTATTTGTCATAACCCACCTTGCTCTTTAGGCCTTGGTGAGCAACCTTCCCCTTCTCAACAGCTAAGCGAAGATTTTGATTTTCAATGGGCACGCCGCTGGCCAAAGCAGCCTACAATACCACTGGAAGTCCACATTCGTCACTTGAGGGGCTCCACACAACCTATAAAAAGCCTTCCTCACCGTAAATTCTCCGTCATCCCAAAAGAGAGTGTCTCTCTCCCCCTTCGGTTCCCACCTCTCCAAATCCTGTAACAAGTGCAAAAATTTTGTGCATCTATGAACTGACAATGCACTCCAAAACGTAGGGAACCGTGCGCCCTCCCAACAGCTTCCAACAGTTGCCTCTTTGTCAATGGCCACAAAGAAAAGACGATGAAATCTGTTGCATAAGCCCCCCTTGCCAATCATCCAACTAGAATCTAAAGGTGTTCTCGTCACCGACAAAAGAGGTAAAGAAGCCACGCACCCTCGGAGTTACCAACACCAAGCCTTTCAAAGAAGGCTCGGCCCCAGTCATCAGTGCCTCAAGGGCTCCCCAAGACAAAAAGGAACCATAGCAATCCTGCAGTACCCCACCAAAAAGATCCTACTCCATTCTCACCACTCTAGTAATCTACTTAGCAAGGAGGCTCATGTTAACCTATCCCACATTCCTCACCCCCAACCCACCCTCCTTCACAGGACGACACACCTCTTCCCATGCCACCAGTCGAGCCCCTTCCCTACCGATCCATAATTCATCTAGAAAAAATCATGCATCAATCTAGTGATCTTCTCCACTTGACGAGGCACCTTGAAGACCGAGAGGAAATAGGCCAAAATGGATGATAGAGCTGCCTTAATCAGGACCAATCTTCCTCCCCTTGACAACAATCTGGATGCCCACCCTGACAGCCTCCTCTCCAACCTCTCCAGTAGAGGTAGCCAGTCCTGCAGCCTAAGTTGCCTATTTGTAAGTGGCTGGCCTAGGTAGGGCAATGACAAATGGCCCAACTCTGTCCGAAGTGCCTCACCACAAGCTGCAGTCCCCCCCCCCCCCCCCCCCCCCCCCCAGGCATGTGAAATGGAAAGAAGCTCGATTTCCTGTAATTGATCTGCAACCCTGATGACTCCCCAAACATCTCCAAAAGAGTACGAAGTTTGCCTGCCTCTACCAAGGATCCCTCCAAAAACAAGGTATCATTTGCGTATTGCAGGACTAGAACTTCCTTACCAGGCCCTCACCATGAAGCCTCTAAAAAGACCCCCAACATAGGATCTGACTGTCATCCTTACCAAGGCATCCACTTCCAGAACAAACAACATCGGCGCCAACGGACAACCCTGCCTAACCCCTCGTCTGGGTTGCACCCATCCACTTGTTGGATTACCATTAATAAGCACTGAGAAGGAGGTGTTCGTGACACATCTCTTCACCCAATCTATCCAATATCCACCGCTACGGAAAGCCCCGTTAGTTAGCATCGCCCACAAGAAGTCCCATCGAACTGAATCGTATGCTGTGCTGAAATCAACTTTCCATAGGAAAGCCATCCTTTCCCTCTTCCATGCCGCCATTGCCTCCATAGCTATCACAAAGCCATCAAGTATTCCGCTTCCTGGGACAAAAGCTGTCTGCACTGGTGAACTGATGTCCTTCAAGATCTCCTATAGCCTATTTGCTAGGACCTTTGCCACAATGAGATTGACAACATTAGACAACACAATGGGCCTGAAATCCTTAATAGCCTCTGCCCCCTCCTTAGGCAGTAAAAAGAGGTAGAATCTGTTTAGCCTGTCAAAGCCTTCGTTCTCTTCCGCAAACTCTACCATCATCTGCATCATGTCAAGTTTAATCAGGTGCTCGAACTCCTTGTAGAATAGAACCAGGAACCTGTTCGGACTTGGGCAACCATCGGCATTGAGGCCCCAAATCGCCTCCCTCACCTCATCCTCGAAAAAACTTGCCTTAAGTGCCGCAGCTTCTGCCCCCGACACCCTTTGAACATCCTCCCCCTCCACTTCCATTTGGCCTTCTTGCGGCCCCTAGTGAACTCCTTGAAGAAATCCACCACTGCCCTACTGACCTCTCTACCCATGTAAGATTCCCCACCTATAGTCAGCTTATCAATCCAATTTCTCCTCCTCCTGGATGATGCTGCCTAGTGGAAGAATATGATGTTGGAGTTACCCTCATCCAGTTTTGCCTGGACCTCGACTTCCATTCAACCTCCACCTTCTTATCCTCCTCCTGCACTACCCGCATGCACCTCGCCCTGCAATCCCTATCCTCCTGATCAACTCCTCGCCATCCTCCAATTTGTCCACCCTGAAGATCTCCGTCAGCGCCTCCTTCCTGCATCTCGACTCTCTAGGTTCTTTTAGATCTTCAAGAATCCCCTTAGCACCACCAGCTTCCCATACGGTCGGGCATAGCAACCCCTCCACCGCATAGGACTTCCATTCCTCCACCTGCTCTCTGAAACTAGGCTCCATAAGCCAGGACCTCTCGAATTTGAAGTATATACCACAATGCATGCCACCATCAAACCTCCACATAAGGGGTGTGTGATCAGAGAATGATCTCTCCATCGGCGAGATCCCAGCAAGCGGGTGCGTCTCCGCCATCTCCACATTTGCTAAGAACCTGTCGATTCTTGACTTATGACCATTGGTACTCCTCCAATTGTATGTGCATGACGTTGGAACGATGTTAATCAGGCCATGCACTGCGACCAACTTCGCAAATTGGTTAGAACCCAAGTCCTGCCTCCCACATCCTCCAAGTTTGTTGTCCACTTGACGGGTGACATTGAAATCACCCTCCACCAGCCATGGCAATCTGACACTAGCTGTCACCACCGCCATCAGTTCCTCCCACATCACGCCCCTCACCTGAGCATCTGCCGACCCGGTCACCACCAACTTGGACCCATCTCCCCTCTTTACCAACGTGGCTGAGATGATATGACTCCCCACAAAGTAATCCTCCAAGGAGAAAACGTCATCCCGCTAGCCTAATATCTGCACCCCCCGACCCATCGCAATTAAAGGTTGAAACCTATGCATCCAATCATCTCCAATCTCCTTCCACAATTTCCCATCTTAAATCGCCAACTTGGTTTCTTGCAATAAAACCACGTCAGCCCTCCAATGTCTGATGTAACCCACCAAAGCCACCCTTCTCGAGGGGTTGTTTAGACTCCTAACATTCCACGTCACATCCCCCCCCCATCAACAACCCCTCCTTCACTTCCTTCAACATCCCTGGATCACCCATCAACTCGTATTTATACTTTTTTTTGAAAAGCCAAAGGACGGTTATCCAAATGATAACCACCCAAAATCATTCCAAATTCATATTTATACTTGCTTATCCTATTTTTTGTACATTGATTTTTTTTTGTACATTGATGATAGCTGACAAATTTTAAAATCCTTGTTCTACTTAAATATCAAAGTGGGAATACAAATGTTCCTCATTATGCCTTTTTGCACTTCTAGCTATTTTCTACTTGTGTTTCTTGCACTTGAATCTGTAGTCTTTCACATGCTTCATTAATTCTTAGAGAAAAAAGCATGCTATATTTAAAATTTTGTTTCTTTATGGCATGTATGTCGAATCATCTCTCTATGTGTGAATTTCTAGTTAAGACTCTTGATTTTCACAACTTATCCCTTTTTATGCCTCTCCATTTTCCATTGACACAAAACATCACCTTCTTCACCTGGACTCACAATTGCCTCAAACGATCATAGGTTGGCCATCTTGGTGAAAGATATCAGGAGTGGATTCATCAGCCCATTGTTAGCAAGGAAGGCCCACGCTTTTTTGCCAGTGATTTTTGGGAGGTAAGTATCCTATCCTCTTATATGCATCACTCTAATGTGTATGACTAATGAGTAGTATAATTGAATTTTGCCCTTGTTTGTTTACGGCACAAAATATCAGTCTTTAACTCGCACAGTGTGGTGGGTTATTCCTGTCGTATGGCTGCCGGTTGTAAGCTTCTTTGTGAGTAGATCTGTCCTGATGGGCCTCACATTATCTCAAGTGGCTGCAATAGTGGCTGGTGGCGTATTGCTGTGGACATTGATAGAGTACACTTTGCATCGCTTTGTTTTCCATATTCAAACAAAGAGCTACTGGTAGGACGTATGATAACTACATTCTGGTTTTGAATGCCATGATAAAGCAGAAACTCTGATATCCGAAAATTGTGTAATGCTGCAGGGCAAACACTTTACACTATCTTATTCATGGCTGCCACCATAAGCATCCCATGGATGGCCTGCGCTTGGTTTTTCCTCCTGCAGCCACTGCAATTTTATGCGTCCCAGTATGCTCTCTTTTTCTATGATTGCTTATCTTGAAACATAGAATCTGGATTACAATTCTTTTTTTTTTTGCAAAGTTGATTTTCGTTATATTCTAATGCATTGTATTTATGGAGGTGCTTATACATGAATTTTGAAGTTAAAATTCTAGACACTTTCAAAGTTTTTTTCAAGAAAAAAAAAAAAAGAACACCTTCAAAGTATCCTACAAGAATTTTGATATATTCAAAAGAAGAAAATTAGCAGTATATCTCATTGTCCCAGAGTTGTTTGGAATTTTGAAGTTAAAATTCTAGACACTTTCAAAGTTTTTTTCAAGAAAAAAAAAAAAAAGAACACCTTCAAAATATCCTACAAGAATTTTGATATATTCAAAAGAAGAAAATTAGCAGTATATCTCATTGTCCCAGAGTTGTTTGGATCTTATATTCTTCTTGATGTATTCCCAACCATTTTCTTACTAATAGGAAATTTTCATTCAGGTTTGTTAAACTAAATGCTTGGTCGGAATCCTCACTAGCTATCATTGCCAAAATAATTATGTGGTAATCTTTTATGTTTACCACAGAAAAGGGAGAAAAACATTCTTTATGCTCACCAGAGAAGATTAAACTTCAAAGCGAGATCCGTATGTTTTTTCTGCCCCATAGCTTACAAAATGCTAAGCAGATGCATGTCAAGTTGGTTATTGAAACAGATAAGGGGTATTATTTAAGAAGGCGTGGGCACAACAAGGGCTGCAGAAGCATGTGCCTGACCTGTTTAGACACCCATATTAGTTTCAACTTAATTGCCCTATAGCCAGATCCATAGTTAAAATTGTATAAAAATCAGAGAAGGGGTAAGTTTGAAAAAATTTAGATGTTTTTCAATATTTTAATTCTATGTAAATAGATAAGATTTGGCACCATTAAAATGGAGAGCCTTTGTACCTTGTAAAATACCAAATTCATGTTTAGTCTCCCTTTATTTATGTTTTTCATTCAAACAGCATTACAATGCTCACATCCTGCTGTGCATCCCACACATATAACAGAAACTGAGCAACTCCCGATATTTTAGCTCCAGAGTAGTGCTATTTAGGCTGAAGAAGCTTCTTATGGGACCCATGCCTTGAATCCTTCTTCACTCCCATTTTTATGATATTGACCCATGCTGTTATTGGTTTATAGTTCTACTATTTGATTAAGATTGCGTCATCACCCTCCATCACCCCATCTTTGTTTGGAGGCGGGTTACTTGGCTATGTAATCTATGACTGCACTCACTATTATCTGCACCATGGGCAGCCCTCGGGAGAACCCGGTCGCCATCTCAAGGTGGGGAGCCACAATTTGTGTTTCTATTTCTTAGTAACGCAGTTGTAAATTTCTCTTTTGTTCTACAACGTCCCTTCTGCATCATTTAACAGATCTGACAGAAGTGGCAAATTTGAACTGCTTGTTGCTGCAGAAATATCATCTGAACCATCACTTCAGAATTCAAGATAAGGGCTTTGGGATCACTTCCTCTCTGTGGGACAGGGTATTTGGAACACTGCCTCCAGTGAAAGATGCTCCCAGGAAAGATAGCTGACTTTTGGTTGTCTTGCTATTTGTTAGGTATTTTTCTCTCAGGATGTTCATCTGTAAAATGCATCGGTTGTGTATCAATTGTCATTCTATGATGTGAGAATGAAGGGCACATGCTATTAGTGACTCAAAACCCTTTCCACTCGATCAACCTTTTATGCCGTGATTCGTGGATTTCTGTTGTTATATTGTTAAGGTTAAGGCTTTTACTCCCTATGTGGTTATTTTGAGTAAACTTGCATTGATGTGCTTGTCAAGCTCTTTTATAGTGTCTAATACCAAAAGGTGGCATTTGGTGGCAGAGTAAGTCTTTACCTGATAAGTCTGGTCTAGATAAGTTGGTCGATGGAAAAAACATGAGGAAAAGATATTTCCTTGAATGTTTGGGGGGAGAGGGGCGGTGTTGGGGGGATAAGTAATGCATTGATTATGATAAAATAGATGTGTTTTAAATTGTATTATTTACTTGAGTTTGGTCTAGTGCCTAATTAAGTAATAGATTGATGAGATAATGTGTTGTGAACTATAGTATAAATTTATCTTCCATCTGTATTTGGACACTTCATTGGATAGCGATGTAGGGTGCTTTATGTACTGCAAAAATACACAAGTGTGCTACTCCTTTCTGTTTTTATATTTACCATGAATGTGACGTTTTTGGCCTTTTTCACCATCAGAGAATTGGTAGAATGGTAAAGCCTTTCAGTTGACATCTAGAGTCAGTCCGATCAAGTCCCATGGTTATCATCTTTACCTTTTTCAACTGAATACATTCTAGCTAAATGCAAACCAAAAAAGAAAGGACAGCCCAGCAGGGTTAGTTGAGCGACAGCGACTCTTGACTGTTATAAGAAAAATTCAAGTTCGAATGTCTAACCTTATATTATATGAAGGATTAATGGGTTAGGGATGGTTAATATCTTTCCAATTTGCCGTAAAAAAAGAAAAGATGGTAGGTGGCAATGAAACAGTGACTTGCAAGCAATTATAATGGATCAGATTCAGACCCAGGTACAATCCGACCCCGGATTCCTAACCTGATTACGCCAAAGATGCGGATCAATCATCTCCACCCGAAGAAGGGAACAATTGTTTCCGGTCCTCTATGTGACTATGCGGAAGGGGTTATATCACAAGGTAAGCATACGTTGGACTTTGGTACCGGACATGGACTTGGCTTTCGAGGCCAACTCTAAACAGGTTTTCGGGTGCAAAATGTCCGTGTAGGGGCATATGTACACGTGACTGCAGTTTTTCTTGTATCCAGCCTTGATACTTCCAAGAAAAGTCTGCAATGCATCTCTTCCTTTAATTGTGGTTGCCCTTTTAATTTAAGGAACTTGGACAAACTCAACCCTATAGACAGCCAGACAGGAGGGTTATTAATGAATTCGGGTAACTAGATTCAGGCTAGTTGGATCATCAAGTCCAATAAGGCATGGTCGAGCAGTGGAAGCTACTGACTTCTGCAAGAGAGATCTAAGTTCAAATCCCATCTTTGCATTAACTGAAATGTAAGTGTGTGTAGGGGACAATCAATTCCTCTTTAATTTGCCTAAATGGGATTTTAGATCATCAAAAGATATATGGATGATCAAAAAAATACCTAAAAAGTAAACCTGAGTTTTGAAAAGTAAAATTTAAGTTAACCTTTATTTCCATATTTCCATTTACTTTACAGATATGAGTTAACATCAATTTTTATTTATGTGAACTAATATCAGAGACATGTTAGAGAGTTAAAAATTTGTGTTTTTTGTTAGCACTCCTTCCCACTGGTGTTGGTATAACACGGATTTGGATGAGCAAAACTTGGGTTTTATTGTTGAGGGGTTAGGTGGACTAGTAAGTAGGGGTTAACCTCTTAAGAGGGAGGGTTAACTAGGCAAGTAATCCATTAGTGTCATTGGAAAGAAGAGTTATAATTGGCGTAAGGGGAGAACTAGCATCTTGTGTTGGCTGATACCAAGTCCTGCATGAAAGTTATTTCCAAGCACTTCTCTTTTAGTTTATGAAGCTGATGATTCCATTCCAAATATGTAACAAACATGAACTGATTCTCCTCACCTCCCTCACTACCCATAGAGCAACTCCGACCAACTTCCTCCTATACAACACTTCCAACACAATCTCATCTGTTGCGATACGAGAGATGGGGTGGTATACATACACGTTAGAATGGAGAGACTTAACGTAGCCAACCAGACCGATGATCTGTGGCTAATTTGGCAGGGGTATGCTAGAAAAGAAAGGGTCCCGCAAAGCAGAGCTAGGGTGCCTGTTACCGGCTGTGGGTGTAGAGCC
Source organism: Thalassia testudinum (assembly GCA_037157565.1). Lineage (NCBI taxonomy): Eukaryota > Viridiplantae > Streptophyta > Magnoliopsida > Alismatales > Hydrocharitaceae > Thalassia > Thalassia testudinum. The sequence goes on from JAZHRO010000038.1 coordinate 3,082,402, forward strand.
AACTTTGGCACGACCGTAGCTACATGTGCTTATGCAATGGAGTGAGGTGAGGCTAAGAATAATTTAGCATTAAAGTAGGTAGCAACGATCCAGCAAAGTTACTGGAGGCCCAATGCCCTATGCAATTTTTAATTTTTTGAGAGGTTGTACAGGAGAACTAGAAGTGGGGACAAAGATAACCCAATATTAACGCACCAACAACTCCCTTACACTACAGCTGCGGTACAACGATATCCTACTTCCCGTGTAGCCCCTTTACCACCTTCTCGAACCCCCATCCCTCAGGCCAGATAAATACTTTGACAGCAAAGGGTGGATTGGTTTTCATTGGAGAACTCTTGTTAAGGGTGTCAGGGTGATTGGATTGGTTACGTGGCTAAAAGGGCACCAGTTACCATACTTGATAAAATTGGCCAGTTGCCGTTTTGATCGACTGTCTTGAGATGGTCATTTGCTTTTGACGACGTAATTTGATGCGCAGTTTGATACCCAAGACACACCCGAGCTTCGCATAGAAACCATTACCACTTGTACAAATCAATTTCCACATACCCTAATAAGAGGAGATTCACAGGATGGACCTGAACTCACCTGGGTAGTTGCAGTTGACAGAACCTAGGCAAATGCACAACAGATTTGTTTGTGTTGCAATCACAAAGCCCCACAGTTCAGTCGCTACAAAGGATCTCACAAGATCGAGGAATAACAGCTAAGCCCCTACAACCAAGCGAGGTGGGGTACAACTTGACAGCGGCAAGGCTAGCAGCCATGCCCTTTGTGTGTGAGATGTGTTCAAGCAGTGAAAAAGAGTTGACCATTTCTCACACCCAAAAAAAACAAAAACAAAAAAGAGTTCATGAAGTAAACTGGTGGGGAGGCAAGGGCGATGGAAAGAGAGCTAGGGCAAAGCGGTATTTATGTCTCTAAAATATTTCCTTTATGATGGATGGGATTCATTTTGTGCTGGGGAAAACCATCATGATGCTTCCAAGGTCAGGATGGCTCATTGGTTTTTGATTCCTGCACCTTCAAGATAAGAAAGAAAGAGAGATCCTCTCTACTCAAAGAAGCCGTAGAAGTTCACGCAGCAACCACATTCCCAAGGCATAGAAAGGCAGGAATGAACTCAGCAAAGATGCAAACTAAAATTCCACAAATAGGGAACTGGGTAGAAACAACAAGAAACAAAGAGGCATTCTATAGAATATTTTTTAATGCATATTTCAAGATGCTATACAACAGTTCAGATGCAGAGCACCTTGAGGCAGCCACAACTTGTGTGCTTTTTGTAAAAAACAATACATCCTGTGGGACAAATGCTAATGCTACTACAAAGAAGTACATGCGGTTCACAGTGATAGGTTGCTAATCATAAATAGAACAGTTCCACATGGATGACCATGAAGATTGACCACGATGAGTTTGGAGTTGTTTTTAGATGCTTACACATCTAAATTACCAATGACTTAATATACAGACTACTTTTCAGCAACCAGTTAGTGCTCCTTCACATGTCTCCCTTGCTTGTGGGCCATGTACTCCGTATAATATTTAAATTGAGGATATGATTTTGATCTTAAAAAGATAACTTGTATTTTAAACCTTAACAGCCTTCTTCATCGTCCAGAATGCTGCAAAATATCGGTTCTGTAGTTCAAAAGATAAAGAGTGAGATCAGGACTTATGGGTATTGATGACAACAGATTCTTCTCGTCATCTATGTGGTGATTACACTGCACATTAAAGTAAAATGGCAAAGTCAAAAGTAGCAAATCACCTGCATCATGGCTCGAGGATTTGTTGTGTAAGTTGTCTCAATAATCTGTTCCACCTGTAAATGTTGGTCAAGGTTAGCATGCACATGATGAATATGTTCCCAAAGAAAGCATCAAATTCACCTCAATTGTGAAGCCATAATGGAGCACAACCCTCTTGATGTCTTCCAGACTAAGTTCTATGGACATCTCCTACGGCACGGAGATAAAGGTGTTAGTTAAACCAGGATATAACATGGTTTCAAGTTCTACCAAGTATGTATACTAGCAAAATCCACAGACATATGTTTATTAAGAAAAGCTTACATCCTCGGGGTTAAATGTGTCTGCAAAGTGATAGAGTAGTGGACCAACATTAATCCATACCTAGACAGCAAAGCACTTAATATTGGTGAATGTTGAACCAAGCAAAACATGCCAAAAGGAAAATTGTACAGAAGAAATTGTTTGAAAAAGAGATTACCCCGCCATCTTTCAGAATTTTTGAAATGATTTCGATGTATTCAACAATGTTGTGGGCGGTATCCAGAAAAAAGCAAGTGACAACAGCATCCCAGGAAGCTAGAAAAAGGAATAAACATGGTTATGCACTTGTAACAATGCAGAAGATAGATCTTATACTTATCGGAAGAAAAATCACGTCTCCAATGAAGGAAAAATCTATTCCTGTGTAATACTTTAAATATTCTCAATTAGGAATTACAATTTAATCAGCAGGGAACGGCAAGGCTGCGTACAACAGACCCAAAGTGTCCGACCCTTTCCTGGACCCCATGCATAGCGAATCTACATGCACTGGGCTGCCCTATTTAGGAATTACAATTTAATCAAGCAGCTTCATCTCCATGTCAAAAACTCCTAATATCATGAACACAGCTCCCATGTAGTCTCCATCAACTATTTTCTGATGAAAATTTGCTCTTTTTAGTAGGAAGTCATTTTCAACTCTGATGGTACCAAATGGCCAAAATGGTTACCTGAGGTTCAAGCCTTGCAACAACTAGAAGGCTCAGAATCAGCTGAATTCAAATTACTTTTGGGTCTGTTTCATTATTTGAATTGGCTACAAGTTTTGTTGCCACAAGATTTTCCTGCAGCTTGGCTGCCGATGCTAAGAGTGGTTTTGGCTTGAACAAAATCATCTAGCCACTATAAACTTGCATGGCTAGAACGCCGTTCGCAATCCAAGCAGCTAAAATGCTCAAAAGGAACAACAAACTTAGTGGCTAAACTGCCAAGCTCCCTAACAAAATGAGTGCTTTCTCAGCCAGTCATAACAAATACTAAACACCACATGTGAGTTACATGATTTGAAGATCAAGCTGAGCTTATTGCTTCCATGGGGTCAACTTGTCAGAGGTAAAACTTAGCTCCTGACCATGAAACAAAGTCTTGCAGAGACATGCTATGCTGTGCACTAGGACCTGTGGGCATTGCAAGGTTCAACTTATCGATTTCGATACCTCATTTCTGAAATAGAGATAGAATTCAACCAAGATTTCAATAAAATGATTTATTCAAATTAAAATTTGACATCAACTGCAACTTTTGACAAGAAACTGGAATTTAACAGACAAACCAATCAGAATTTCAGGTTTTGTAAGATATCGGAAAAAGTACTGTCCAAAAACACTCACATTCCACTTGAATTTCATATTTCTAGTGAAGTTCCATGAAAATGTAAATCTCAGATTGAATTTTTCGTTGTAATGCAAAATTCTGGACAAAATTTGTTGACGTTGAATTTCTAGTTCATATACAAACTAACAAAACTTTGATTTCCCCTTAATTGAGATACGCGTTCAGGGCTGAAAGTTAAAAGAAAGAAAACCTGTCCAATTTTTTTTGTTTGAAAGGTAAAAAGGGTGGTGATCCTTTAGATACCACCTAGAAATTCATTAATTAAAAGGTAAATATTATATCACAAAGAGCGCTCCACCCCAAAATAAAAGACTTCGCAGTCCCAACAAAATTTTCTACATAAGGGTGTTGTCCCCTAAAAACCACAGCATTCCTCCCCAACCAAAGGGCCCACAGAATTGCCAAAGGCCTGGCCCATTCCCTCCTCGACTAGAACACCTGACGCTCCCTATTGACCCTACCACATCTGAACAGCCAGAAATCCGCATGGGAACCAAGAGCCCACCACCGATCCCCTATTTGCTCCCAGGTTTGCATCGCCACTGGACACGTAAAGAAAAGATTGTCAATATTCTCCTCTGCTTGGCCACAAAGCAGGCCAGATCTGTCCGCGTCCGGCATCCAACGTGCTCTCCATGTCCTGGTCACCAGTTGCCCTCTCCTGAGGAGCCAAGTGAAGATTCTAACCTTCAGCGGGCAGGAAGCCTCCTAGAGCTCCCTGCAGTCCCTCGCTAGGTCGATATTCCCAAAAGTGGTTGAGCCGCCAAGTCTTCTATACGCATCATGCACTGAGAAGTCTCCCTCCTCCCACCCAAACCAGTCCACACCATCTTCGGGCTGCCATTCCTAGAGATCCTACGAGAGCACTTGCATCTCACTATATCTCTGATCTGACATATTGCCCACGAAGGATGGGCACCACATGCCACTCCAAACATCCGCCACCGAGGATCCTCTGTCAGCTACTAGTGCTCAAGCCTAGGGAAGCGCTCTGCCAGCGCCCCAGAACCTATCTAGTCGTGCATACAGAATCTGAAAGCCTTGCCTGTACCCAGCATCAGGGTGAAGAAGGATTGGACCTTTGGCGTTGCCAGTGACAAACTCCTCAAGAAGTAGGATGCCCCTCTGGGAGGCGAGGTGAGGAGCTCCCAACCCACCGGTCCGCCATAGCAAGAGTGCAAGATCCTTCCCACCAAAGAGACCTCCCCCCCAAGCAACCTGCCAATCCACTTCATCAGAAGGTTGTCATCCATCTTCCCCACTTCCATAACTCCCAAGCCCCCCTCCCTGAACGGCGGACACACCTCGCTCTAAGCCACCAATCTCACCCCCCTTCCCTCCCCGCTCCATAATTGATCCAGGAGAAATTTCTAAACGGCTAGTAATCCTATCCTCAATCTTCCTAGGGATCTTTATCACAGAAGAGAAGCTGGTATTGCTGAGAGGACTGCCTTGAGGAGGACCAGCCGCCCACCTCTAGATAACATTTTGGACGCCCATCCCGAGAGTTGACCATCAATCCTCTCCATCAGCGGGGTCCAGTCCTGCGCCGATATCCTCTTATCTGTTAGAGGCAACCCCAGGTATCGAAGGGGAAGGGTCCCCACTCCTGTCCCCAACGCCTCTGAACACGACCCTGCCTCCCTGGTCTCCATGTTGAAATGAACAAAAGATTTGGAGTAGTTTAACCGCATACCTGATGCTTCACAGAACATCTCTAGAATGATACGGCATCGCCTCACCTCCGTCACTGACCCCTCAACAAAGAAAAGAGTATCATCCGCATACTACATGACCGAGATACAATCCCCTCCCCCCAAAGGGGAAACCCTGCAGCATTTCCTCCGCGCGTGCTCTGTCAATAGCCCTGGTCAGGGCATCTACTGCCAACACAAAAAGCATAGCCGCCAAGGGACACCCCTGCCTCACACCTCTCCTCGGCTGGATCCGACCTCCCACCGGGGTCCCGTTAATGAGAACCGAGAAAGATGCTGTGGTGATGCACCACTTCATCTATCTAATCCAGACCTGCAGAAAGCCCCTCTTTGCCAAAGCTACCCACAAGAAGGACCACTTCACCGAGTCATAGGCTTTTGCAAAGTCCACCTTTCACAGAAAAACCTCTCTTCCACCTCTCCAATGCGCCAGGATCTCTGTTACCACAACATAGCCGTCTAGAATGCACCTCCCTGGGACGAAAGCGGTCTGCACTTCTGATACCACCTTCCCAATCACCTTCCTGAGTCTGCTCTCCAGAATCTTTGCGATGATCAGGTATGCCGCATTTGACAGTGCTATCGGTCTATAATCCTCAATCAACTCTACCCCATCCTTCTTCGACAGGAGGAATATGTAGAACCTGTTCAATCTATCGAATCCCCTGTTGCCTTCCCTAAATTCTATCAAGACCTGCAGGAATTCATCCTTCAGCAGCAACCAAAATTCATTGAAAAAGAGCACCGGGAAGCCGTCCGGCCCCGAACACCCTTCAGCGTTCAACCCCCAAACCTCATTCCGGGCTTTGTCCTCCGTGAAGGGTGCTATCAGCCTCTCTGCTTCCTCTGCCTCTACGACTGGAGCCCCCAGTCCCCTCCACCTCCATCGCCCACCTCCCCTCCGCCCCGTAAAATACCTAGAGTAACCCGCTACCACCCTCCCCACAGACTCCCTGCCTGAGAAGTCCGCCTTGCCCACCTGTAGCTTCTCAATCCAATTCCTCCTCCGCCTGGCTGAAGCGGTCATATAGAACTTGGTATTGGAATCTCCCTCGACCCACTTTTGCCTAGATCTGGTTCTCCATTCCACTTCGGCTTTCCAATCCTCCTGAATGACTTTCATAAAATCCGCCCTATCCTACCTCTCCGCGCCCGTCATCAGACCTTGGTCTTCCATTCTATCTAGCCTCTGAATCTCCATGAGTGCCTCGTCCCGTAGCCTGGTCCGTTCTTTCAGCGACTTCTTGTACTCCTTCAGAAACCGCTTCAATTCCAGGAGCTTTGCCTCCAGCTTTGCGGCAGCCAACCCATTCGGATGCAGATCCTTCCATTTATTCTCCACCAGGCTCTTGAAACCTTCTTCCAGCAGCCACACCCTCTCAAATTTGAAGTATGTGCCACACCAGGTCCCTTCGCCAAACTTCCACATCAACGGGGTGTGATCAGAGAACGACCTCTCCAAGGCACGAGCCCTGGCCATCGGAAAGATCTCAGCCAACTCCACCAAGCAGAGAAAGCGGTCCAACCTCGACATTAGGCCCCCTGAGCTCCTCCACGTGAAAGCACAAGAGGTGGGGGGTATGTCCTGCAACCCATGCTCTACAACGAAACCAGCGAACTCTTCCCAGCCCCAGTCCTTGCCTCCTCGGCCCCTTGGCCTGTCCTCCGCCAGAAGAGTGGCATTGAAATCCCCACCAATGAGCCACGAACTCCCCTGAAATCTCCTCACAGCCTGGCAAAGACTTTCCCACAAGGAAATCCTTCCCGCCTCATTTGTAGGCCCATAGACCGAAAAGAACATTAGCACAAGCCCGTCGCTCCTCATCTGCATCGTGACCACACCTACCCCTAGCTCCAAGCCTACCACCGAGAACATGTCCTTCCAACAAACAATCACCCCACCAGATCTTCCTACTGTATCAAGAGCCATGAAACCCCGCATCAAACTACCCCCAACCTCTCCCCACACTTTCTGGTCACTCCTGCAACTTCGTCTCCTGAAGAAAAACCACATTTGGGTTCCACCTGGACAAGTACGACCTCAACGTCCCCCTGCAGGCAGGGTCACAAAGACCCCTCATGTTCCACGTGAGGACCTTCCCCATGGGGCCCCCACTGCACCACCCCCTCCCACACGACCAAAGCCAGCCCCCTCCGCCACCCGCTCTAGCTCCCCTTCTTCATAGGCATCAACCCACCCTCCCCCCAGATCCTCAAACCCCCTGCCCCCACTTCCCACCACATCGCCCACACCCTCCACCCCCTCGCCACTACCCATCTTGACTGCACTATCTCCAACCTCCACCCCTAACTGCAAGTGACCCTCCTCCCCAGACCTCATGAACAGGCCTCCCCGGCTCGCCCCTTCGACCCAAGGGGGTCCACTCCCTCCTCCAGGAGCTGCCACACACCACCTACCTTAGGGGTGGCGCCGCCACCCTTGGTTCTGTGCTCCACAACCCCCTACCCCCCTCTACTAGACAAAGGGTTCACCTGCACCGGGTGGGCTCCACCCGAGCATCCTCGCGCTCCGCTGCTCCTACCGTTCCGGTGAGGGTCTCCAACACCCAACATGCCTCTACCATCCAGTGAGGGGTGCACCTGCACTGGAGGGTCCACATCCGACCCCCTACCTGCGCCCCCATTAGGTAGTGGATCCGCCTTCGTTGAAGGTGCTTCCTCCGGGCCCCCTCGTGCCTTGGGGGGTCCACGAGCCGCCGACCACAACCTCTCGATCCTCCAGTGGAGCAGCCTAGTTAGACCGACCACGCCCTCGCTCCCGCTGAGGATAGACTCCGCCAGCCTATCGCACTCCAGCCTCCTTCAATCCCCAGAGTTCGAAGCGCCGCGCCCTATCTTCGAAAGCACCCTCTGTGGGCCACTTAAGAAAGAGATGCGAGCGGGTATCAGGTCCAGGTGCGGATCTGGACCCAGGTCCGACTGCACGCTCGCCTCAAGAACCTCACCACGCTGCATCGAGCCCTCCCCCGAGATCCCCAGAGCCTTCAATGCAACACCCCCCTTCAGCGCTCCCTCACTCGAGATCCTCAGGGCCTTCAATGCGCCGCCACCCTTCAATGCGCCCTCCCCCTCTCGCCACGACCCCTCGACATCTCCGCATGGCACCTCACGCCCCCTCTCCTGCACCTTGGGACCTACCTCATCCCGTGCCACTGTAACCCTCGAGAGAAGCACCTCAGAGGGTGTACCCTTCGAGACAACCGACTCAGTCCACGAGGCAACCCCCTCCCCAGCGCCCCTCGACCTCCACACGACCCTACCCACCGGAACCCTCCTCCCCGCCGCATCGCCATCGACCGGACATGTCAACACCTCCGCAAAAGACCTCCGTCCTTCGGTTGGATGAGGATCACCCAGGATGCGTTCCCCAACCACAACGCCACCTTCCCCTGCAGCGCCTCACCAGGCCACAACTCCACCGCGGCCCACACCACTCCAAGGTGCCCACCACCGAGACTGAGCCCTTTGCACCTCTGCACCAGCGCAAAAGGTGCGACCACCGCTTCGACGACATGCCGTGTGCGAAGGAAGAGCGGTAACCCCATTAGGCCCAACACCAGCTCCACCTTTCGCAGTGGGCACTCCCTGATCGCGCTGTCCGACCTCACCACCCACCGCCACCGAACCACTCCTCCCGCGCAGCGAGTCTCCCTGAAGAGAAGCCTCTCTGCCACCATCATTAGAGCTCCCATTAGCAGGAATTTCTCCTCCCCCACCATCTGCAGCCTCAACCCCAGAGGCTTGCCTCCTAAAACCCTAGTGCCTTGGCCTCCAGCTCCCGAGCCCCCATGCGGCCCTCTGCCACAACGCCAACTAAGGTAGATGCGAGGGCCCTCTCAAACCTACCAGAGTCCTTCAACCATGGGGCTTCGACTTCGATTGACGGCACCCCCTCCGACGAGGGTGGAGCCTCACATCCCACATGTCCACAACCATGCTCTGTCGCAGCTCCTCTGCGCAAGATGCCCTCCGATGACCCAACTTCCTGCATCTGAGACACCGCACGGGGTCCTTGCATTCACGTGCCAGGTGCCCCTGCCCTCTACATTTGAAGCACGTCACCTCCGACGCCAACCTCCTCCGCCTCAACCACCCCCCGACCAGGGTCCAGCCTCAACCCACCGCCTGCCCTTCCCCTCACATGCACCCGCTCGCCCCCCTACGCTCGCTCCTCCCCTCACTCCCACTCCCTCGCTTTCTCCCGCACCCTCACTCATGCTTCAAAACAAAAAAAAGGTCCAATTTTTAATATATGAAATTTTGATGAAAGCACAAAAACTTGAATGGAAAATTCTCAAATTTACCAAGGCTCCCAAAATTTCAAACAAATCACCAAATTACACAAAACTACCGAAAGTCCGCAAAGACCACTAAAGTACCACCCTCTTGATACAAATTTTTATAGAACAGAAACCATCATTGAGATTGGTAATGAACTTTCGCTGAGGATAACTACACAATAGTGAGAAATTCCTTCCAGAGAGCTCAGTTCCGTGGCTCTAGTTCTCGACAAAACAAAGGGGTGTAATTGATCATCAAGTAATTATGGCCGGAATGTTCCTCAAGAACAATCCATACACATGGCCATACCCAATTTCACAGTCACCTCATCCATGTCATTGAACCAACATCCTTCTTACCCTTATGCTGACATATTGCAAGCACACACTGCCTACATATTCTAAAACCAAGCCTTTTCTGACACGGAGCAGAACTATATTCTTGCCTCTATTTATATATATTATGAATCATATCCAGACTTAGAAGATCCAAGTAGGCAATATCATGCTTAAAGGGTCTCTTCCAATATAATTTAAAGGGCCTCTATGAAAGGCTCATCATCCAACTTAATATATCTTTGCTCTTATCCATCCTGGCAAGGGTCATTGTCCAACTTCTTACACCTGCAAACTATGACTTGGACTTCTCAACAATGGACAAATTATCCTGCACATATCCAATTTCTATTGCTGTCAGACATCCTCCTTCCTGGTAATCTCACTACACATCTGATACTTTTCTGTGGTGGCATTTATCTCTCTGCCATCTTCAAGTCCACGCATCTATTGTGCATGTAAACAATTCAACGTGACTATCATTTCTTTTTTTCCAAACAGTCAGATTCAGCCTTATTTAAACAAAACACCTAAAGTTCCAACAGTCACTATCATTTCCTTTTTCTCCAAACAAACAAATTCATCCTTATTTAAACGAAATACCTAAAGTTCCTCTTAATTGCATTTCTACACTCAATTCCTCTATCTTGTTGAAAAGAAGCTACGTACATATTCTACTTAACCCCACTACCAAGATCTTACCGGTTCTCATCCTTGAGACAAGCTTAACACCTCTTTCACTGCTCACCTAGTAATGTAGTCTCCCACTTCTCATAATCATCTTCATAATGTTCCTTGCTGAGTCGGTAGTTACTATAATACTAAGTTGACGCTCAGGGAGGTGCTCCTTTAGAGGCATATTCCCAATCCTTCCCCCGGTTAGCACATGGCTGCCTGTTCTCGCAGCAACTACAATATTAAGTACTTAATTAGCAATTCCATGCTTAATAGTACTTAAATAATACTTAGTAGTAGTTAATACTAATAGTTAGTATTAGTACTTGGTAATTATGACTATGGAGTACACAATGATCAAAATGCTTTTTAAAAGTAAAAGAGTGGCTACAGGTGGTTGGTACCCATCCACCTCCTCCATCCCACCATCAACAAGAAAAAGGCAATACAAATGTTGTACATAAACCACAACGAATTTGTTGTACATATACGAAATAATTTTCATTGTTAGTAGTACATAAACAAAAAAATTGATAGAATTGTAGAATTTGCAAAAGAATTTCTTAGGAAAATGGACAATAGATGAGGAAGAATAATGCTTATTTAAAATGAAGAAGAGGTTTCAACCATCAAGAATCCTATTATTCATTGTATAATAAAATAGTTTTCATGTTTAGTAGTACATAAAAAAACTCAAGAGAACAGTTTGCATAAGAATTCCTTAGGGAACTAGACAACCAAGGAGGAAGATTAACGCCTATTTAAAATGGAGAAGAGGGTCTATCCATCAATAATCCTATTAACAGAGGGGAAAAAATATCTGACAGAGTGCCTTTCTAAGGAATTGGGAAACAAAATGTCTCAACATAGTAGCTATATTCCAAACTACTCATATAGGATTTGGTGGTATGTTTTTCGATGTTAAAACCACGCTGTTATCAGATTGGGTGGTATCTTTTCATATGTTAAAACCACATTACAAACTAACATTAAGCAATGAATACTATGCATACATGAACTACCAATCATGGTAGCTCTTAAGGGATCTCACCTCTAAAGCAATGTCAAATGACTTATTGGAGTGCCGTCTACAATCTTTACTTCCCATTTCACGGTCTGTACAAATTAAGACCATTGTTATTGTCTCAAGCATACTCAATCCACCTCTTGAGCTCGTCATCATCATCAACATCTTTCCCCACATTAAACCTATCAAAATTGGGTCATTCTTGGTCATCTGAAAAATTTCCACCATCTCCAGGATCATCATTGCAGAATCTCCTCAAACGATGAATTCCATCAAGGTATTATAATCACTATATGATAATATTTATAAGCCATCAAACTATTGGATAAAAACGATAGTGGTATTTACCCAATGTTGAACATCTATTACCCAACATCGTAAATCTATTAGGCAAACTCTGAATGATTGCAGGAGATTTACCGGTCAGTTTTTATTAGTATAATTTGTTGGAAAAATTATCATATTTTGAGGTTGGCCTTGAGATTTACCTTCAAACCAAAAAATCAGCTTCCATTATCCCCACCATCTTCCCCTTCCTTGGACATGCATTGCCACTCCCCCACCCTCGAACCAGACCCAAACCGCCACCCATCCTTGAATTGAGCCCCCATGTTCCACTGAACTTCCTCGACCCATCTCCTTGATCGCCAACAACACCATCCACCTCTACTCGACACCCACCCCATCTCCAGGTCCAAGCATGACCTTGTCATGGTTGAACTCCATCTCTTCAGCCATTTGTTGCTACCCCTCCATCCGTGGCTTCAACATGCTTGAGGCCTCGTCTTGTAAAGGTTTAAAGTTTAAGATTAGGTTAACTCTAGGAAGTTGTAAGGTTTGGGAGTGGTAGGGTAAGTAGTGGATTAGTAAGATGTAGATGTGATGGTTGAGTTGATATGTTATTACTAATATTTTATTTTTATTTATATCAGGAGTAGGTTATCAGGAGTAGATGTGATGGGTGAGTGGATATATATGCTGTAAGTAATTATTGTTTTTATTTGTATTGGAAGTAGGTTCGTAGAGATAGATGTGATGGCTGAGTTGATACAGTATAAGTAATAGAAGGAAATAATGTGATGGTCACTAATACTTGATACTATTTATTTCCTGTAACAACTAATCTTGACACATAGGATAATATTCCGTTTTAATACTATGCCAAACGAGGCCTAAGGGCTTTCACGTTATCAACTAGTAGGAAGTTGTCTTCGTCTTCCTCAACCTCGTGGGTCCTCATGACGTCGATGGAGTGTATCATGCTTGAGGATAGGGGAGGGAAGAGGGTAAAGGATGGTGGTGGGTCGGTGGAGGGGATTGCTGTGGAAGGTAAGGGAGGTGACTTTCAGGAGGTTAAGAGTTGAGAGACAGGCAACCGGTGGAAGAGGGTTCGTGGAAGACGATTTTTTTGCATTTAAAGCAGCATGCCTCGACATGTGTATGGGAGTATATGAGGGCCATGAGGTTACAGGGCTTAACACGTGTGCCGGTGATGGAGCTCAATGTGGGGAACTACATGCCAATCGTACAAAAGAGTGGTGAAGATTCATGTGATCAGTTTGCCAGATAGACATAACAGGAAAAAAAATCTCAAAGACAGAATTGATGAGCACATGACAACTGCCATCTTTGGAGGGCCTTAGAAAAAAGACAGTCTATTTTAGTTTATACATAAATTGTGGAAGATTTTGGAAATTGATTTCATTGAATTGAAAACAAAAGAAGACTAACCTCTCTTTATATAGAGAGAAGGGATTACACGGAAATCCTAATCCTATTTAGGAAACAAATTCATAACAAATTAAATCTTAATCAAATCAAATCTCTAAAAATAGAAAAAGCTAAACCAAATCAATTTTTGCCAAATCCCCCCCCAGGTTGTAGCATACAATGCCCAACTTGCAAGTGTTGAGAGATTTGAGTAGTTTTTTAGTGCTACATTGGAAACTGTGGCACTTTGTGTGTGTGTGTGATGACCTATAAATAGGCATGTACTCCCATTTACCTTTGAGAAGAAACAAAGAGACGCCTTATCGGGGCTTCTCCCGTGATTTTCTCCCCACTCGTCATGAGTGGGGGTTTCCACATAAATCCAAGCGTTCCATATCTTTTATGCATTTGATATTATGTACTTCCGCATTATTTAGATCTTTTAGCTGAAAGAGTAAAACAAAACTAGGACTCCCCCTTCAAACGTATCCTTGGGCTAGAATAGGCAAGCATACGACCAATCCATTAGGAAGGCAGACAAGCAGTCATCTCAAGAGTGGAAAACCTAACTCATTTGAAGTTAGGAAAAAAAATCGATGAAGAGACCTTTAAGCAAAGACTAACCAGTAAGCAGGAGTAGCAGTAATTGCCTCACACGAGTTGAAAAACCTTCTTGTGAAGAGGACAGGAAAAAAATTGTAGTGTGGAGAGGCTTTTAGGCAAACAAAAGGGTGGGAGACAATCCTACGTAGTTGTAGTCACCTTACGCGAGCAAAAAGCCCTTCTCTTAAGAAGGTAAAAATAAAAATTGGGTGGGGCATTTAGGTAAGCAAAGGGGAGGGGAAGAGCACAACGCTTAATTCCCCCCACTAGTCATTAGAATTTTCGGCATCAACCAAGACATGAGTTCAAGCTATTAGCAGAATCCATTGAGGCGAGTGCAAAAAAAAAAAATCAATTTTCAATGTGGATTTGTAGCAACATGGGCTTAAGACTTCAAAACCTAGCAAGAGAAGAGTAGACTTTGATGCCTCACTATGCTGACAAATATCGATGTAATACTGCGAAAATTGTAAAGAAGACCCTTAATATGGGTCGATACAATTGATACATGGAAATATTTCACCATCACACCTGGATATCGACACATTATGTGTCAATATTCCCTTCTCCCAAAAAAACCCATTATTGACGGCATGCCGATGGCATGCCATCAACATTTAAAACACAGGTCAAGGGAGGTAGACCAATTCCTGCTCAATGGAGAAGTGTGGGGTGGACTGGTGGGTCTCCAGGCAACGTCCTACATCAAGGTCATTCTCAAGGCTGATATGAGTTCTTGGTGAAGCACAGTCATGAAACCCACTAAGGTTTGAGGTGCTTGAGGTTGTGGTTGCTAAGTCGTCGGAGCCCATCACCCATCCACGCCCATAGTTGAAGGCAGAATAGCAAGGTAAGGAGCATCATCTCCCCCCCGCTACTCCTGTTGCGCAGGAAAATGATGTTCGCCTTCGGTAGTCGAGGCTAGAGAATCAAGGCCATGGGGTTGGGCAATGAATGGTTAGGCTTCCAAAGAAAGAATCAAAGGCAACAACGTGCCTAGGTGCTCGGCCAAGGGGGATCAGTCAATGTTCGAGGTAGTTGTCTAATGTCAACCAAGGTCGAGGGAAGAGCCTTGAGGTCGAGCAAGATGTTAAGCAACAAGAAGAGAACTGAGTAAGAATCCTAATTGAATCTGGATTCAAGCATTGGATATGAAACATGGGAGGGAGTTGAAGCTAGGCACTCATGTGCCATTCGTGTAGGGCAAGCCATGTAAGGTCCACATTCAATGGATCCTACATGGAAAGAAATCAAACCCCTAGAAAATCTTCCAAATTTGCTCTGCATCCTCGGTGTTGCAAAATCCAAAGAAGATTGTGACTCAATAGAAAGACGTAAGTGCCCATGAGATGGTTTATCTTCCATTGACGTTGTCGGCTCCCTACTGACCAAGGGTTGGGTGTTGGTGCCAACATCATTGCAGAGAGATTACGAGCAGCGACTCTACTCTCAAGGAGAGGAAGCCTCCTTACAGAAGGCACAAGACCTTCTTGACCAAGTCATCGAAGAGGTCTTTGGACCTAGTGTGGAGGAGGTGACCAGAAGCTCTGGTTGTTTTGAATGGGCAACCATTAGCATGGTGAGAGATCAAGTCATTCACTGAAGCAAAGGTGGCTTGTCTTCCCAAGGAGACCTTGAGGCATCTTTTGGGAATGAGAGACAATC
Organism: Thalassia testudinum; assembly: GCA_037157565.1. Lineage (NCBI taxonomy): Eukaryota > Viridiplantae > Streptophyta > Magnoliopsida > Alismatales > Hydrocharitaceae > Thalassia > Thalassia testudinum. The sequence continues at coordinate 3,097,850 of JAZHRO010000038.1, forward strand.
CTGGTCCCCCTCAGACCACCTTCTTGCAATCGCAATCTATCACACCCAAAAGATTGATGGTCGCCATGAAAACGACACACAACATCGTTCTTGCAATCAAATGCAAAGTGCCGTCATTGAAGGCAGCTAAAGCACTTCACCTGTAACCCATCATTGTCGTGGTCAAGACAACAACAACGATGATGGGAGACCAATGTCCATCCTTCCTCGGTTGAGTTGGGAGTTGCTGCCTGAGTGCGATTGACTATGCGACGATGCCTCTGGGGGCGAGGTCGACGGTGGCTCTCGATCAGGGGTGGAGACAAGGTGGGTGCATTAGGGGGGAGAGGGGTGCTTGTATCCTCCTACTGTCCAAGGGAATCACTAGATCGAAACTTTATTAGGCACTTGACCAAGTAGGGAGGCCTGCAAATCCCCACCCCTCTCCACATGATTGGGCCCCTATTGAAAGAATCTTTTCCTAGTGGCATCAATTTTCTTTGGTAGATGAAAAACTAAGCGATGGAACACAAGAACCATGACACATTATGTTAACGTACAATCATAATTCACAATATTACTGCTTTGTTCCTACTTCCAAGTCATTAATACTTGCCAACCAAATTAAGCTAACATCGAAGAAAATCAACCTTAAATACCTTAATTATAGTTAAATAAGACCTCCTAAGTTTTCCCAAGCTCTCTCTACTACAGAGTAATGAAAATAAGGCAACTATAGCCCTTGTATATGCAAAAATAGGAAAAATTACAAAAATATCTTCAATGACAACATAATATTGACATATGTCAACATCTAGGTATGTACAAAATTTCACTTGTATGTTTCAATTTCAGTGGTTTTAATGTCATATTGGAAAAATTTTGCCATTATGTAGTTGATTTCCTGTAATTTCGATATGAATCTTATGTGTTAGTATGCAACTTGCTCAAAATTGCAAATACCCAAGTCATGCCGAAATTCCACTATCTAAGTTGAGGTCAAAATGATATGATCACTTTGGAACACAAATATGTTCTTAAAGTTTTCTTTATTAAGGAAAGGAGTTAACCTCAATGATCTCCAACAATGCACACTCATTAGAAACTAGAGGTGCAAATCACTCTTGCCTAGGATTCAAGAAAGGTCAATAGTAGTGATTAGAAAAAAACACCCAACAAATAAACAGAAAACTTTAGTCGCAATATTACTACTTAGGAACAACACGAGTAAATTATTCAGAAATGCATCATGGCCTCCATGAGGTCAGTGGACTCAATCCACACTCCATTGACCATTCACAAAATTTCAACTCAGCACCCCCCAACCAAAGAGAGGAAAAAAAGAGAGGAAGAAAGACACACGAACATAAACAGCAATAACAACCAATTATCTGAACATCTTGGTCCGCACTGCCTTATACATGCCCTCTATAATTCACCCAGATTTGTTCCTTTAAGGCCCAAAGTTTTCAAAGACAAGTTACTAAATATGTTGTTGCTAGTGCTGTCTTTAATTTTTTTCCCAAAATGTATAAATCGACAAGGACAATTGAGTTACCTTCTTGGCTCACATCATTATAAACTTCAACAAAATCACCACCACACATACAAAAGCCTTCTGTGATCCCTGCACTGTTTATGAAAATAATCATACAAAACCAGAACTAATTGGTTTGGGGAAAAGCTCAAGCGGTATTCATGCAGAAAGGAACAAGTTTGAGACAAATAGGCACAAATAATTAATACCTTGTATGTCATGGGTGAAGACATTTCTGTGCTTAATAGAAAAAATACGACTTCAAAAGAAAGGGTAAGAGACACCACACGAACCTTGCAGGATGAATATCAGGAAAAGTTACAGCTCTAAGCTGGTCACTATCAGAAAATGAATTGCAGTTGCTGTGGATCCATGGAAAGATTGTCCACTCCCCCGCAGTTTGTGTGCTATATAATTCAGAAAATTACAACCAAATATCCTCAAAATAAAAGTGAGAATAATCACACATACTTACTGATTAAGAATGAAACTTGAGCAGATCATCATGTAATAAGAAAACTCATTTCCTTGGCTCATGAATCCTAAGAAAAAAACAAAAAAACATTCAGCAGTATATGTGATACCTTCAACTTCAAAAAAGCAGCATGAGCGATATCTCCGATTTGTATAGAAAATCGACATGCAATAGACAAACTTATGTATCCATAAAGCACACATTCAACTTGGCATGGATTGACAGTTCTATTTCTTACTTTTTCGGTGTCAGTCCTTTTTTCAACTTAAGATCACCTCATGGTAATTGCCCCCTCTAATTCATAGAAAATTGCACGCTTCAAATACATGCTTCTTTTCCTCTTTAACTACGTATTGCTCAAGTATTTGACTGAATTAACCAGATAAGACATTGGTCATCTCTGGGTGTATGTTCTGATATAAAAATGTATGCATGAGCCAACTGCTAACATTACCATGTTTCTTATTATTCAGAAAATTTAATCAGATTCTAGAAACTTCTACAACTGCAACATAAGAGCCTATAACCACCACTTCTTCGGCAACAAAAGTTCTCGCAACATGTTTACCATAAAGTAGACTTGCATGTTTCCAACATTGAAAACTATGATTCACCAGCAGATAGGCAAAACAGATGAGCAACAGCTAAAAAACGTGTCCAACATTAAAAAAACTGTGATTCAACAGCAACTCGGCAAAAGCAGATGTGCAACAGCTAAATAAATGCACATGAGGTACTAGCGGATTCAGACAAACCACAACTTAAAGAAAAGACTACACCAATGAAGTAATCACATACCAAGACGAGAAATTTCCAGAGCTAGCCTTCCAAGTCCAGCACCAGGAACCAAACAGGTTGGAGGCCTAAACAAATCAATTGGCTAACATATGAATCTTGCATATCATCTTCAAAAAGGACTTTATAAATTATCAATCAATGTCTAGTATCAGTAGGAACATACCTAATTTGTCTATTCTAAGATAGGATTTACTTGTAAAAATACCAATGAGGTTAAGAATCCATTCAAAGAATTTGACTTCTTAAAGGAACTTCTAAAAAAACAACGAAAAAAAACTTTTCATGAACTCATTTAGGAGGAGACTTTTAGGTCTGATGCGCTTAAAGCACATGAGCAGTAAAAAATATAGTATTCTCTATACCTCTATAGGAGGGAAGAGTATCTAATTTATTCAAGGAGTTTCATTTCTTTGCATAGAGAATACCTGATGCTAAAACACTAACTTCTAAATAGGAGAAAATAGCCAAAGAAAATGGAAATGACGGATGCTAATTGCCAACCCAAGCATGCAGTTCCCCATGCTAGCCTCATTGCCCTCATGCAGTTACACAGGTATGGGACAAGGTCAGGCTGCCAAATCCCGTGGTATGTCTGGTTGCTGTGAATGAAGAAGGGTCACGCATGCAATTATGTTGGAGTCACTTCTTGGAGTCAGGTACTTGCACCCAATGGGTCTATTGTTTTGCACATACAATGAAATCTCAACTTGAACGCAGCAGGGGAGATGGTGCCAAGAGGGAAAGTCTATCTTAGAGAGGAAAATTATCTATCTTTAAATCAATGTTCATTCATATATTGCTGCTTCTATTCTTTCTTTTTTGTGAAAAGGATTGCTGCTTCTATTCTAAAGTACATTTATTTTGGTTTCTACAGCAAATGCTTATATCCTTGAATGGAATCATTTCATCTAAAATTATTTTGAAGTAAAGAAGATAAACCTTTTGAGGTCATCAAAAAGCTTCATCAATGGCATGTTTTACTGTGTTGGGTAGTCATCCATCACAAGGCTCTCAAACTCAATCTATGCTGGAACCTAGGGGACAAAGCCAAAGTGTCCTTCAAAACCCCACCGATCATGCAGCTGGTCTATGGTCCAAGCCTGTGAATCTACAGGGTGTCCAATAGGCAGGCACCACAAGTAAGAGCACGCCATCACTAATGCCCTTCCATCCAAAGTGTCGTGAATTGCTTAAGCCTATCCCTCCTGTCGATAAGGAGCACCAGACTAGTTCTTTAGTGAATCATCAAAGATAATCCAAGACAATCATCTATAGGCTGTCCAAAGAGCAATCCTCCAACTCAACCAAGCAGCAATCAGTTAAAAAGGGCATCTCTGACTACAGATGCTAGATAATTTCTAACTTGAGGAAGAACAAATCCCACACTATCTACTCCAAAATTCCTTTTTCATCTTCCCTTGCAAAATCATCCAAGAAAGGTTCTGAACCTTCAAATGCACTCGCTTGATGTACATCAACTTAGAATCACCTATAAAGAAACATTGTCTTATTCGTGTACTTTCCTCTAATGCACAAGCAACAATGTCCATCCTTTCAGCAATTCAGTGAAAGGAATTATGAAACAAATGGACAACATTATACCACAATATCTTTCAAATAAACCTTAAGCTGCTTTTTCAATCCTTTAGAAAATTCAAACAGGCATCCCCAGGGAAAATGTCCAAAACAAGCAACCACATATGGTTACAGGAATAAATCCTTTTTTTTTTTGTGAAGCCTCTTACGCTAGTACTAGAACCAAGTTTATTCCCAATAACTAGTACGAGCTAAATCCTGATTGGTAGAAGTACAGTTGCTTTTGGATACTTGAATTCATCCGCATAAGAAAGATGTAAGATATTGGGTTTAAAGAACCTATTACCATAATAATTTTTATTTTATGTCATAAATCACTTCAAAAAATCCCTAAATCAGAATGAAAGGTTAAAAAGTAGAAATAGTAAATGCATGTAAGTGCAGGACAGAGACTGATCATATACTAACCATTTGATATAAGGGCATAACTGAGGGAAACCTCCCTTATGAACTCAAAACCTGAACAGAAGGAATTTTAAGGATCTACATGTAAAATTTTAAGTAGACTCCAGTATAGAAAAGCAAACAAGGAAAAAAAAAACGCTCACAATTGAGGACCGTTGGCTGAATCCCTGATGCAATGCTCTAACAAGGAGGTGGCTGCATGCATGGGCGCATGGATGTGTGCATGCGAGGGTGAGAGGGAAAGGACAAGGAGGAAGCCAGAAGAAGGAAAGAAAGGCAAGAGTTTCATCTCTTGCAATTTTTTTGACTGTTTTATTCATCAAAAACTCATTGAAATGTTCATTTATTGCCCATTGAACCTATTTTTTTAAAAAATTAAAGGGTGGCTATCCAGCGTTGGTAGTAACCCCACAAATATTAATGTAAGTCAGCAAAGCTACAAAAACTTGTCCCAACAAGAAATCGAGGAAATACATGTGGAAAATTTTTGAACATAAGGCCGTTCCCCCGTGAAAATAGCACCATTCCTGCCCACCCAAATTCACCATAATACAACCAAGGCCTTGGCCCTCTCGCCTTTAGATCTTCAGACGTTTGTATTTGGTTGCAAGGTCCCAAGTCTGAAGGTTTCCCAAAGCCTTTGGGCACTTGTAAAATCTATCCAGCTGAGGTTGATGTGGCGCCACACTTCTTGGGAAGGTGTACAGCCAAAGAAAAGATGTGCAAAATCTCTTGGTGAACTCCACATAAAGGACAACTAATATCAGCTCCAGGGACCCAACGGACATGCACGATCTTTGTCAACACTCATCCACGCTAAAGAAGCCAACAGAAGACCTTTACTTTCAAAGGGCAGGCTGCTGCCTAGATCAACTTGCAATCCCTAAGAAAATCAATCTGAAGCAGAGACAGAGGCCCCCTCAACCTGATATAGGCTTCACACACAGAGAAGTCACCGGAGTTCCATAACAAAGCATCCAACTCCGGATGAGGCCGCAAATGATCAATAGAGAGCAGCAACTATGTCAGATCCTCTGCACGATAATCGGAAAGAGGGCTGAGAAACAAAGGGATCTACGCCCCGCGTTCCAACAGGACTGCACTTGGGCAAGTTTCTTGCTGGCCAGAGCAAACAAGCACAGAAAATTTTCAGAAAGCAAGCCATTTCCACTCAAATTATCTTTCCAAAACAGGAAGCACTCCCTGTCACCCAGCTTTCGCTCGAAATAGTTCCTCAACTTAGGACAGACCATGGAAACACCCTTCCAGAAAGGGCAAGTGACCCATGAAAGTTGGAGCCTCTTCTCCCAATTCAAAGTGCACCCATAGCAAGCAATAAAAACTTTACACCAAAGATCATCTCCAGGTTCCATGAATTTAGCCACCCACTGGTCTAATAACGCATCATTCATTGATCTCAAGTGTTGATACCCAATTCCCCTTCACAGGCCTACAAGCATCATCCCAGGCCACCAATCTTGGCCCTTTTCTATTCACCCCATAATTAGTACAAAAAAAATATCTCATCAAACCAACCAAGTGCTTCTCCACCTTCAACAGTAGTCAGAAGACCAAGAGAAAATATAATGGAAGGACTGACAGAGCTGATTTAAGAAAAACAAGCCCCCTCCCTTGGAAAGAATTTTTGAAGCCCAACCCGACAGGCGACGCTCCAGCCTTTCTACTAGAGGCCCCCAATCTGCCAAAGACAGGGATTTATCGGTTAAAGGAAGACCCAAGTAGGAGATAGGGAGAGAGCCTCTAACCATTTGTAGAATGGCACTACACCCTGCAGCCTCTGAGTCCGACATTCCCAGTGGAACAAAGCTGGACTTTGCAAAGTTGATGCATAGGCCTGATGCATTGCCAAGCATCTCCAATAGCCATCGCAACCTCTGTGCTTCATCTAGGGAGCCCTCCATCAGGAAAATTGTATCGTCCGCATATTGCAGAACTGGTACAAGGGACAGTAAATCAGAACTCGGAGAGAATCCGGCCAACAACTTTGCCAAACAGGTGGAGCAAGTATTCACCTTCTGAGAATATTCATAATCACCCACGACCATCTTCTCAATGTAATTCTTCCTACGCCTGTTGAACCTATTTGTTTCCATTTTCCCTGGGGTTATGCTTCTGATTTTTCAGCGAGATCACGAGCTTCTACCTTTCTAGAGACTTCTAAAAATTCAGCGTTTGATGTGTTGCGAGCCCATGTTGTGGAACATATTGATGTTATCTTCTTGAATTCATGTGAAGAACATGAAAATATTCAAGTTGAGAGATCACAGATAGCAAAAGCAAGATTCCAATTTCCTTTCATTTAGAAGTCTGTTTAGCACCTGATTGCTAAAGAATTTCCTGAATATGGAACTTACAGTTGTGTAAAAATTTTAGACCTCTCCGGTGATTAGTTTTAGTGCTAGGCTTTGACTGAAATGACTGATTTTTTATTTAAACAGGAGTTTGTTGGTTCAATCTAATCAATAGCTTAGACATCAATCTTTTGTTTTAAGAATGAAGTTGCAGCATCCATAAAGGAAACTGAATATCTGAAGTCTATTTGGTAGCTTTTCTCAACTGATTCTTTTTGCAGATATGGTATACCTTACCCATGTGGTGATTTACTTATTTAGTGAAGATTTTGCAAAATTCAATGTGTGAGAGTAAGTGTCATAGGCACATGTCAATCTGGACAAATCTGAATTACGGATATGCAAAAATGTCCTTTTAGAAAGCATGGACATGAGCCAACAAAAATCTGACTATTGCAGAATGTAGCTAGTCCTGCATCTGTATCCTCACTTTGTACATGAATTTTTCTATTGAACCATCTTTGTTTATTTTTTTCCTTTTTTTTTTCTTTTTGACGAGAAGCCAACACCAAAATTTTATTAGAAAGCCCAATTTGTGCATAAAATGATTAGTTGACAAATATCATGGCAAAAGAATCTAAACTTTCATTCATGATCTTGGATGGCTTGACATGCTGGTACTATCATGAACATGTGTTCCAGAATAACATCCTCAGAATCAAGCAGGTTGAGCATCCCAAGCTGAATGATGACAGTGTCATACATCGAAACAAGTGTCTGAGAGAAATTCCTAGATTTATAGGAATCCTGATCTCTCAATTTGTGTCTAATGATAGGGTGAGTCATCAATTTTGCCTGGCCTGTAACATCCAAGAAATACCCAAGAGAAGAAGGTCATCTCCTTGGTTGTACATATCCAATCAGGTTTTAGAAATGCCCCAAATGGCAGGATAGTTATACCAACAGACAGCCTAACCAAAAATTTAAATTATTCTATAAGCACAACAGCGCAGGAGGCACTCTAGAAGAAAATATTGCAAGTCCTTCGAAGTGCTACAGAAGCACCTGCCTAGGTGCTCCCAGACGCCGAGGCAAGGTGAAGCTTTGGCACCTCATCTAGGCTTGGACAAGAAACATTCACCTAGGCACTAACTAGGGGAGCACCTTGGCTTCAAGTGCTAGGCATTAGCAAGCACCTGACACAAAACATTGCTTTTGGTGCTTGGATTTCCATCAGTTAATGGTTGCAGCACCTAGGTTTTCTTGCATTTAAGATAATCCATTGCATCTTCTCTTTTGAAAAGAAAATGATGGCTACTGGAGATCGGTAGTCATCCGCTCTATTATCTCAAAAGTAAGAGTAAGTTGGTATTACAAGATTTGTGTCCAAAACAGCAGAAAAAGAAAATTTCATTCCTTGCAACATTCTCCATCCAGAAGCTTTCCCCTTTGAAGACTATCTCATTTCTTTCCAACCACGGGGACCAAAGACCTGCAGGCATCAGCACACAAAAAGGTGGATCTGCCCTAGACCCACTCCGCAGGGAGGTCTAAAAGTTGCTGAAACTGCAACTGGGCAAATCTGGAACACCCAGCCTCTGGATGAGCTCCATCATAAAAGTGCATCATACAGAAAGATGTTTACCATCCTCATCCATTGATCCGTAAAGAGAGCACATGGTGTCTGCATTGATTACCCAAAGCCTTCTCATCTTCGTGACTAGCCTCCCTTTAAGAAGACACAAGAAGATTTTCATCTTTGAGGGACTTTCATCCTCCAATAAAGTGCTGTCTGGACCCACATAGACATTCCCCTGGAGTAAGCTTTCTTAACAGAGAAATTCCAGTGCGCCAAGCCAAAGAATCAGGTCTCCCTTCCAAGAGACAAAAACCATCTAAGGAAGCCAATAGCTCTTGCAAGTTTTCTAATTTTGCCTCAGAGAACAATCCACCAAGATGGGGCAGCCACGACCACTGACCCCTCACTACGAGGCCATCTCCCACCTCAGCCATTGGCTTCAACTTATCCAGAGCCAAAGCATATTACTGGGGGAGCAAAGAGGCAAGAGAACCCGTCTTAGTCCAATCATCCTCCCAAAATCTGGCAGTTCTTCCATCTCCAAAAACCGGTTCAAAATTGTTGGAAAGGCATCCCATAACCTGACAGAGCCCTCGCCAAAAAGCGGATGCACCCCTAGGAACACCACCTCTATCCCTCAAATTGAGAGAGGAACCATAAGAATCATGCAGGACCCAATGCCACATAGAGTCTTCATCATACAACAAAAGCTTCACTGCCCACTTAGCCAATAGCACATCATTAAAATCAGAGAGGTGAAGCACACCTAAGCCCCCCTAATGAATTGGCCTACAAACATCCTCCCACTTCATCAGTTGTATAAACTTCCCTCAGGATTTGCACCTTTCCAAAAGAACCTCCTTCTTATAGCATCTATTTTTCTGATTATCTTAGGCAGATTAAAAACCAATTGATGGAAACTAGAATAGCTGACAAGATGGACTTCAGCAGCACCAATCTACCACCTCTGGACAACACATGTCCTCTTCAAGACGCATCTATTTCATTGCATCTTATTAGTAATTGTTCACTAGTTTAGAATATCTGATAGCCCATTTGATTATTACTCTCTTTTTGATATAATTTTGCTCCTTTAATTCCGGAATCTAGATATTATACATACGTATATTAGTGACTACTTTTTGCCATTTTAACACCTTGGCAAATGCCTAAAAACTCAGGCATTGGAGAGCTTGGCCCCTCTAAGCACCTCTCACCTTTGACAGCACCAATTCATGGAGGCATGTCTGACACCAACCATGTTGCTAATCATCTTGGGATGACTAGCTGGAGGTTACGTTCTTGGAGAATGTCTTTTCAAAAAAGAAAAGTTCTTGGAAAGAGAGGTTCCCAATATGCCTCAGCATGCTTGCTCCATTAGACTGCTCCCAGGGGGAGTCATGATAAATCTACTTCACAACCGTGAAGAAGGGGATCATGATCCTAATAGATTAATACCAAGGGAAATGGGGAAAATGCACAAAATGTTGTAACAGGGAATTTTTTTTGAAGGGGAATATTGCAACAGGGAATTAAATTATCAAAACTAAATGTTTTTTTTTTTAAAGAACTTTTGAGTTTATGATTATTTTCCAAGTAACCACACTGAACCTTGTTCTAGAATGCTTTTACCATACCTGCCCCTTGTTCCAACCTAATACCTACATTTGTTGTAAAATCTCAACATTGGGCAAAGTGCATCCAAGGAATGCGCAAATGCAGGTTCTATTCCATGCAACAAGATCCTAGCACCATGCATGTTGACCTGAGGGTCACTAAGAAAGCTGATGCACCACTCACTTTGGAGAAGTTCCACTTTCTAGTTGTTGGCATGGACTTGGTACTAATGATCCACTCCAACGATTTCGAAATGGAGGATGTAATGCAAGGATGAAGTCACTTTTTGTACTGGTCAAGGGAAAAAATGCCAAGTCTTATGACAATCCCCTAATTACTATGTAAACCACTATTTGAGGCCATTTTATAACACGACTTGCAAATCTATGTAAACATGGACCATTAGGTCTTCTAAGTTTTTCTATGCAACTGGTTCTATCTTTTCTCCGTTCATTCTTTCTTTATGATTTCAACTATGCACAACAGCAAATGTCATTTTATTATACGTCTTATGTTTAACGTTAGCAGCTTGCAATAGCAGCAAGGAAGTAGATTTTTAATACACACCCAAGTGAATGCCATGGCCCATGGATTTAGGTTTGTCGTCCAGGAAATAACAAATATAGCCAAGAACTCTCAACCCAATTGAAAATGTCTTGCAAATACATGCACACATGTTAACTAAAGTAAAACTACCATCTTCCATCCATACATTTCTTTGTCATTGCATGTTTAGTACAGGATTCACTTGGAGCAGGAAAAAAACTCCATGAAATTTTACTTGATATAGGAGTATCAGAACCAACTATTCTACTACTAATCCTAAACTGCAAGTGTGGACTTCAAATTCCTTTTTTTTCCCCAAAAGAAGAGTGGACTTCAATTTTAACTGAAACAGAATATCAACATATAGCACATAATCGACCATTTTCATGTGGCACAAACAAGGTCATGTATAATTTGGAAAATACTTATAGAAGCACTCATCCAAAGATTCAAAGCAAAAAATCTATCTAAAGGAAAAGAGAAGTTATAGGTCTATTTCATGTGTAGTACTACTAACTTTTCACCGCTCAACAATCAGATAAACAGTTTATCACGGTTAACATGGGAAGTGTTTATTGCATTAGTAGTTTCCTTCTGCCTCATTTCAGGTTATACAGAAATAAAAAATACCAGTTAATAGAAAAATTTTATTAAAGGAAGCTATTATAGGGTCAACTAGGATACAAAGAAACATAAATTCATTACCTTTCCTTGCATCGAGTAGGAAATAAACGAACAAGCTCTTCAAGAATTGGCTTGTAACATTGATCTCGTTCCTTTTCGCCCTATAGATATGGTATAATTATTAATATTTACAAATACAGAACGGACAGAACTTGAGATCCCTCTTACAACCAAAAATCAGAAGAAATAAATACCTCAGAAGCCCAATCTCTCACAATATTCCTTATTATGCATCTCACCTGACACAAAAAGTAAATTTTACTTTCCTATAATATTTATCTCCCAATAGAAACAAACTTTTTTTTTTTGAGAATGCATTTACACTGCAGAGGAATATAGCTTGAATGTTCCTCAACAGCAGAATCTCAGTCTTTTCCAATACAATGGTACTTGGACATCCCTTGAGATCAAGTTATTTGACAAATTTTCTTTTTGAACAAGTTTTTTTATTACTAACCGTTAGAGTTCCATAGTTTCTAATGTTATTATCATTGGATATTTTTATTTTCTTAGTGGACATGTCAGTAATTTTTCCATCCGTCCTGTCACTATATAAGAGAGGCTAAGGTTTCTTTTAACGTCGAGAAGATGTGAGAGGTATTTCTGTAATAATAAAGAACACAGGGGCATACACATAATATTCAAATATTACAGGAGCATATATGTAAATACTCCTTTCCGGGGATTTTTACATATATACCCCTGAGCCTATAATTGAAGTATAAATGTGGGCTGCAAGAGCCTTCCATTTAGGATGGGGTGCACATATGATATATGAGTGTTGGAATGTTGTTCACGTCACTTGAACTTTCTACCATGTGAGGTTTCATTGTTCTTATGCAATTAATGTACTTCTGCTATATACAGCATTTGCTTTTTTCTTTAATGGACAAAACAGTCAAGCTGTGGGATACGTCCAACAATTCTTGTTTGAAAACCTTTTCACACAGTGACTATGGTAAGTGTGGTACTCAATTATTGTGATGGTCATGAATTGATGTTGTTGCTATCAATATCGCTAGATTGTCTTTGAGTTTCTATGAGCTGCTAATATTGCTTTCTTTTTGGTTTCATGAATTAATTGCAGTTATCTGCATTCAGTTCAATCCTGTTGATGACAATTACTTCATCGATGGGTCTTTAGATGCAAAAGTGCACCTATGGAGCATTGAAGAATGCCAAGTGGTCAACTGGACTGATTTGCATGAGATGGTTACTGCTGCTTGCTACACTCCTAATGTCCAGGTTTAACTGCTCTATATGCCAATAGTTTTCTTATCCGTGACTCTAGATTTCAATAGAAGCAACAACCAAACTTTTGCTTTTTAGTTGTTTATGAGAGATTTAGTGTTGGATGTAAGGGTGCTTTAGTTGGTTCTCACACAGGAAGCTGCAACTTCTACAATACATCAGGCAGACCTACTACTCAAGTTTCAACTTTTTATAATCCCTCCTAGCATCAGTTTTTGGCTCATTTGGTGTTTGGACCTGCTTATCTACACATAAAGCTGCAGTGATTGGTTTTTTTTTTTTTTTGAAAAGAAAATTGAAGTGATTGTAGTGGGTACATCTTTTGCTGACTTGACTTATCTTTAGAGCTATTGAGATGGCATTTTCTAATGAAATGTGAAATGTTTTTTTTTTTTCTCTTTTTATGTGTGCAAGTCACAAGCTGCACGAAAAAAGTCTAATAAATCTCCAAAATAAGAAAAAGAAATTGCAATGCATGAAAATCACTGGTTTCCAGGTACTTATCGTGCATCTTGGACCTTGTTTTTTACAAATCTTGATGTTAATATACTTCTTTGTATAGTTCTTTTTGTTTCTTGTTGGAAATAGAAGCATCATTTCTTTTTTTTTTTAGCTTAATGATTTTCACAGTTTGCTCCTGGGCAATCTTCAGAAGTATTTGTAACCTCTGCTGATTCATGAATAAGCATAGTTTGATGGTCTGGATCTGGTCCGCAAATTCAAAGGTAAAATCAACAAATCACTTCTGGCATTGCTCATATTATCAAGTTATTTTTCTCTCTATTTTGCTGAGTCTTTTTCTTTGAGGTTGCTAATATGGAGATATTCGTTTTAGTGTGTGTTTTTCTGGAAAAGGTTATAGTATGTATTTTACTTAAAAGAAAAGATGTGTAGTAATGCAGGGCATTTTAAATGTAGACACTAGATATGTAATCTGTACATAATTAACCTAGGAAATGTTGGAAATATCCAATGCTATAGGTTACAAATTCTTTAATATCCATCTTATCATCTTTTCAGAGGATTTTTACCTATATACCCCTGTATTCTTTATTATTACAGAAATACCCCTCACATCTTCTCTCTATTAACATAAATGCCCCTGATTTATCAGCCGTTGGGTTAACTTGCTAACGATGGAATAACGGAAGGATATGTGTGTTAACAGAGAGAGAGAAGATGTGAGGGTTATTTCTGTAATCACAAAGAATACAGGAATATATACATAATATTCAAATATTACGGGGGTATATACATAAAATGCCCTAATAAAATCCAGATGATGTGTGCATAGAGATGCCAATTTGCATGAAGAACATCAAATTAATAAAGCAGAATTCCATTTTAAGTGATGAAATCAGACAGTGCAAATGTTGCAAGCAACACAAGGGAAAAAGCCCTTCCAATGCTTCCTCACAAGGCCTATCACAACCTCAAATGTCTTCATCTTCACCGAAGATCTTCACCATCTCCAAGAAATTCCAGATACATCTTTCATGCTGATGTTGGAATCAATTACTTATGGATCCAAAAGTTGCATGGATGATAGGTGTGCCACCACAACCCAAAATCCTGGCACCAATGCGGCTTCCTGCATATCCACTCCAAAGACAATATGGCAATTGATTGTCTACAAGAAGTACAATGTCAACCACCAAACATCTAAGAGGCAATACAATACTTCCACCACTTCTTAAAGTGACACACTTGAAGTTGCCTGCCCCTCAAAACCCTTCATTAGACCCAAACTAACACAACAAACTTGTAGGAGTGATTTTTCGGAAGAAGGGGAGAGCCAGCACAAATGAATAAGCGGTTAAATTAGGTAAGCAATTCTTCAAGGGACAAGTTTCTCAATTCCATCCAAATTATTCTTATTTAAGAGTTCATAATCAATTTGCCATATAATTTTATTTTCTTAGTATTTAGAAGCTGATCTGGTTAGAAAAGCAGGATTATGAGCTTTATTTTTTTCCTTCTATTATGTAACAACCCTCTATAAATAAGGGGGTATTATGAAGGAAATAAAGATAAGGTAATTTGAGTGCATTTAACCAAAGGTTTCTCAAGTTTTCTTCTCCACTCCTCCTTTCCCACACGCGCCCCCCCCCCCCAGCCCATTCTGAAACCTCCTCACTCTTCCTTCATTCCCCCCCTCCAATCCCATGCACCTTCACATAGCCACTCCATCACATCCATGCAACACCACCAACCTTGCCTGCACATCACCACTAGCGCAGCCACCTTCCTATTCCTCACAACTTAATGCCTTTTGGTGCCCATTGCCCCTCCAGCACCACCCTTTCTTACCTACTCACATCATCCCTTTCACCCAATGCCATCCCAGATTCCCATCCTTGCCAGTCATTCCCCTATGCCACCACCATTACAGCTCTGCCTCCCCATCCTGATGTCCTCTCACCATATCTCGTGTGTCAACACCTCCCCATCCCCATGCTCTGCATCATGAACCCTCAGGCACCCACTGGTTGAAACAGTGGGTTGTGTGTTTCTTTACATGTCAAGGATCTTCTCAAAGTCCAACTGTGCACCCACTGATTATGAACCACAGTCTAGTCTACACATGACATGCATGTGACCGACTGCCTATGACATGGTATGTTCATATTTTCCCTTCACTTTCAGACATATCTTTTCACCAGAACACCTAAAACATCCTCGATTTCAACAACTTGCACTGATTGTGCATGTGAAATGTGAGTTGAGTCCACAATCTCAGAGAACTTATCCCAAGTCTTTAAAATTGCCCTTCTCTAAATGCAATTCACTCCAATCTTCAACCTTCACATCGACCCATCTGTTTTTCTTCAAACTAAACTAGCACTCCATACAACAGTTTAGTCTTTATTCTAGTCAATACAAAACCCTACAAAAATTCCTTTAAAAAAAACCCTATAAAAATTGAGTGTAAAGGAAAATTGCAACAAGATAATTCCTTGATGAGAAGAAAGTAATCATTTCTTTAGCCAATTTTCCTTAAGATAAACAATGACATCCACGTCCGAATTCTAAACCTCTTGTCTACATCATAAGGGTTGTGCATTGGGATAACTCCTTGAGAGATTGTTTAGTCATCATTTGTAATGACCAAGACTTAGATCCAAGTCTGATTGAGAAAAACTATCTTTAACAACTTATTAGGTATATGCCTAATGGATCCAAAGCAACCACTCAAAATGCTAAAACCTAAGTTGTCAAATAGTAATTCTCTATCTTTTATATCCCACTAATCATTTTTCTGAGTTTCCTATAAGGGATTACCTTTGAGGGTGCTACAACCTCTCCCATGTGAAATCCTAACATCCTCCTTAGGTTCAATCAATTAATCAATATATTCCTTGTAGTAGTGGCAACTCTATCTCATGACATACTCTTTGACTATTCCAAGGACAACCCTTTCATCCTACTAAAGAGAGTTTAGCTCTACCATTTGTAACAACCCAAGCTTAGACCCGAATCTAATTGAAAAAACCTATCCTTGACAACTTATTAGGTAAGGGTCCAAAGCAATCACCTAAAAGATTTAAGCCCAAGTTGTCAAGTAACAATTCTCAACTCTTTATATTCCACTACTCACTTTTATGAGTTTCCTGTAAGGGACTATCTTTAGGGATGTTACATCTTTTGACCAAAGGTGAAACTCGTACAAAAAGAAATACCTAAACAGCAAAATATATACAATGAAGGTTATTGGACCTGAAATCAACACAATGACCTTTCCATGACCAATACATTATAAGAAACATAACAATTAAGAACACTACGGTGAAAGAACCCTTAATAGGATATTATGTTCCTTCCTAAATCCTAATACTTTTTTTCCTTTTTGCATAAGGAATTATAACTATATTTATATTATCAAGAACTTGTGGAATGTTGCCTATGGAGGAACAAGTGTGCTGTCAATTTTCACTAGAGAACAAAGCAATTTTTCCTCGTATCTATCTTTCACCAAGAAAGGGGCAGCACAGTGCAGGAAGCTCCCACCATGCAGTATGCATGGGGTCTGGAGAAGAGTTGGACCACTTCGGGTCTATAGTACGCAGCCTTACTCTGTTTTTTTTCCACAAAAAGACTCTTTCCATGACTTGAACCTATGACCTCCAGGTCACACAGCAACAACTGTACCGTTGCACCAAGGTTCCCCTGCATCCATCTTTCACCAAAGACCTTCTAAAATGTAATCTCCAATGCAAGGTTTCATCTGAACAAAGCCCCAGGTTTTGATACATTCCATCACAAGCATAAAAAGTCTCCAGTAATAGCATCAACTCCAGTCTCGTGTCCAGACAATTGAAAATCATTAGATTAGTAATCCTGGATTTTCACATCTCAGCAATGCAAGGTAGAAAAATATAAATAACTTTTACACTGGCTAACTACAAGTTCAATTCTCAAGAGGCAGATGGCTGAAGTATAGTTTCCAGACAAAGGTCTTTAACAGATCGGGAAAACTTTTGTCTGAATGAGCCTCAGCCAAAATGTCCAAATTGAAATGAGTGCAAAATCTTATGCTCAATGGCAAAGGTACTTAACCCTTTATGTGGGACAAGCACAGATAGAGCTCAAAAAGATTTCACCATTAAACCATAAAAGAAATATCAGCCATCTTCCACCTGGATGTTACGAACTTCTACTGAGACAATGGATAGTTTCAAACTATATATTTGATTTATCATTCTCTGTCATTTGCCTCTCCTTTTACCCACATCTTTTGCATCAATCACCCAGCCATAATTAACATCAACCACAAAATTCCAGAGCTGCTCCCTTTCAGGAAAAAAAGAAAAATCGGTGCGGCTAATTACAGATACAAGACCAGGATAGGAAATTAATATACTAGATTGACTGCAAAATCTTGAGAGTAGAAAATCTAGAAAAGCAGACGGACCAAGTATTACCTTATCAACATCAACTAAAGGAACATTCAGTTGCAATGAAGGATCCCACCAATCACAAGGATGGCATCCAATCTGCAATAATAACATAAATAAAGACTGACAGGAGGTAATGTAATAGCCCAAAAAAAATTAAATATTACAAATAAGATGAAGTGAAGTAGATGATCATGGTATATATTTGCTTCTAGAACAACAGCTATCTTATGTTCTGTAGGCTTACAGTTCCATTAGTAACAGATCTGCACATGTCAGTTTGATCATTAATAATTTCAACATTCTTGCGACCAGCATCACGCATTGTTACATGTAATCCAGGTTCAGGGATTGGCCTGCCCTCCTCAGATAATTCCTGAAGTTTCCCCATGTGTCCCTGTTTATCTACAGATATCAAACTCTAAAAAACAGGAACAAGAGCACCCATCTATGAAATTCTTGACCGATTTTTCATCTAAGCATCACAAACCAAAAACAAGTTCTATGTCTAAATCATTTGTATATATCCATATGATATACAAAAAAAGGAGGGGAAAGATCTTTAGGCACCTCATAAGTATCACTGTTCTTGGAAGATCTGTGTACTTCTTCACAGGATAAACCACTGCAAGTGGATACTTGAGTCTCTGACAAGGATTTATCTCCACAAGGTAATGAAGTCCGGCCAGGGTGCAAGTTCCTCACATCATATTTAGGATCTCTTTCAAAATGCCGATGCTCCTTGACACTATGGTCCAAAGTTTCATCCTCATCATACACATCTTGGCTCATGTCCAATGGAGGCTCAAATGCCTGCCAATAAGCACCAAGAAAATGTGGTCTTGTATGATAGACTTTCAAAAGCAATAACAAGTCCACGAATAATTGGAAATTACTTCCATAACGTTCTCCAGAAACAAGATTAGGAAGTCGTAGGTAAAACAAACAAGTGGGATAAACAATGAAGCAGCATAAAAAAGCTGAAAGTCTTGAAGTATCAGGCATTTACTAATTTATACTAATTACCCACCTGAAGCATGCGTAATATAAAGTATGTATTTGCACGTATGCATCTGCAATTCATGAAATGATGAATTGGATTAGGTTATGTGCCAACATTGTTTATCACTCTCTTTATAATGGCTAAAAGAGCATTCTGCAGAAATTTTGACATGCTAGCAGATGAGCTACTTAAAGGTGAGAAAACATGCATCTTTGTCTATGAAATACAGGTAAAAACTCCCTTTCAGAAAGAAAATACAGTAAAAACTTGGTGCACGCAATTTTGTATCCAAATAGTCATTCAATAGTCTAAAGGGCCCACCTTGTTCTGTAAAGTATTAGTTACTAATCTTTGCCCGTGCAGCAGCCTTCCAAAAAACTTATCTTTCAAATTTTAAATTAGATGTATTTGGTGGTGCTTTTGGCCCTTTATTGTAGAAAATACCAAAAATTACCCTGTAATGTTTTTTTTTTTGTGGAAGACATCTACCCCCATTCTATCTCCCTATTTATTCCTGGCCAACTTTACAAGCCACCAAAATCAAAGAGGTAGAAGGTTGTGAACAGGACAATTACTTTGTTTTAGAAGTAAAAGGACATATCTCTTGAGTTTAGTACTCATTCAAATTTATTTAAACATAACTGGAATGACAGTAGAACATAAAAATCATCTCCAAATAGAGTCAGGCACCTCTAAAATTCACTTCACTTCTCTCCAACCACAAAGCCTAAAGGAAAATTGATACATGGATAAATGTAATGATAATCAAATTCTTTATCAAGAGGAGAATAATAAGACCCCCAAGTAAATCATCCTACTGCTGTCCTTCACCAATTACAAGTTCATGTTGAGATTCATTTAACTGAGTACTTACATTCAATTGAGTGCCTGCCTCCAAAAACTTTCTAAATTACATAGGGCACTACAACCTATGAGAAAGGTAGTGGAATCAAAGCCCCAATGTAGAAACATAAGCCATCAAATGCAGGCACTGCCCCTTGGTAAGTTGGCATCCATCAATTGCAATCAAATAGTCAATATTGCATTCAAATTCAAACTACCAAATTCAACCAACCTCACAAATTCAAACTGGACTTTCTTTTGTCCATTGCAAGCAACTTGGACGAGGATAGTTTGGTGGGTATTTTAGGATCTGTCATTATCAATTACTGTTTAGTGCGATATTGAATTGATAAAAAGATTCCTCTGCCCATAATCCAAGATAAATCTGTTTGGTTGCCGAAAGTCCACGTAGCCAACATTAATGTCAGAAAAGCTTAGTTTGGTTTTCGATGCTATTGAGAAATTGCATAAACAATCCTACAGTCCTACTTCATTTTCTTTACTTTTCTTTTGCCCCATAAGTATCTTTTTCCAAGGATATATGGCACCAATGCCTAATGAGCACAAAGGTATCAAGCAAGCCATTGACAGTACAATTTAAATTTGTTTCACAACTATTTTTGTCTGAAGGGGAAAGGGATATTGATAAGGGTTGTTAATCCCCCAAAAGTTCATTAATGAGGAAGTTAATTGCACCAGTAATTACAAAAGACATCAGAAGTGATGTACAACACCATCCACAGATGCTCTCTCCCTTTTATCTTTTTGCTCGAGCTAGATACACCAAACTGAACAATCACCATCTGCTGGGGTGCCCAGCAAGCTCTCCAAGAAAGTAGCCTGGGAAGAGAAATCAATTAACCAATCTCAAGCTTCTATCCAGCAGCTCCTTGCAAAGGGGGAGGTGAAATATAAGTGATCCATATCCTCCACGACTGCACTGCAAAGAACGCAGGATGTATCTGCATCTGGCAACCATCAACGCCTGAAATCCCGAGTGACTGATGTTTAAAGTTTTAAATTGTTTTTGAAAAGTGTTTTGATAATTTTACATTGACAAGATAGAGCTAGATGGTTCATCCCTTTGGCAGAAAAAAAGAATGAGATATTGCATTCTAACATTGAATCCTTACATCCTGACATAATGAATCACTTTCACTACTCCCAGATGCATGTCAAACTTGTCTCAACAAGAATTTCAGATAGATTTTTTTTTTTTGTGAAAACACAGATAGATATACAACAAAGAGAATTTCACTCTCTATGAGGCTCCGGTACCAATGGTAAGCAGTATCCTGTGCAAAACCACCACCCCCACCACCCCTTCCCCAACCCAAAAAACAAAAAAGAACTGATAACTCAGAAAAAAAAATGTACCGTCTCAACGTTTGATATTTCAGAGGAAGGTGAGAAAGAAGACCCTGCAGAGATAAGAACGGCAAAAAGAAAAAAATCAGTTCTCATCATCTAACAAGTAATTGCATTAATTGTAGCAAGTAAAATATAAATGATCAACGGATGTGACAGCAACAGCAATATGCTCCGTGATAATTTTTTATTCTTATGAATCTTAACTAAGGCATTGCCTCAAATAAGAAAACCATAGACCATTCAACCTAGAAGAAGATGTATTAGAGTTTCCAATAAAACAATTGCCTAAAACAAATTCAAAAATCTCAAGGAAAGAAAATGGCATACAAGCAGGTCTTCAAAATTACCTTATGTGAAGGCAGAAGCTTTCTGAATGATCTCTCATATCTCCTGACATCCCGCTCTGCAGCATCTGGATAACTGGTAGCAAACCACAAAGAAACCATGGATTAGTATGACATCAATGAGAATATGAGCATAAAACCTGCATACCTATTGCCTCTGACTTTTCCCTTCATGGCAATTCCTCTTATGAATTTATATTACCAATATAATACCCATCTTCTAAGCAACACCCTAACTTTATTGGATGACAAGTAAGTAGATACAGCCTTCTATCTTTTCCATAAGGGTAGCATGCTATGTGCTGATTTTGGGAGGGGAACACACTATTTATTGTACACACAAAACCTTCAAAAGGCAAATGATGATATTTAAAAGGCCCAGGATCTCCATTTGCAATGCTTGTGAAACAAGAGCTTACCATTCATCATCAAGATGCATGGCAGCATGTGTTATTTTGAATCAAATTTGGCACTTCACCATCAAATTTCACATATGAATTACATTGAAGTTCTGGTTTCTGACATTTCAAGTGGTACTTTTGCCATTTCATCATAACAAGGCACTTTTCTAAAAGGAAGACCATCAGCTTTTCCGCAAGCCAAAATAAGAGGAAAGAAGGGCCATCCGTAAAATGAGGAGCTTTTTTTTTCCCTAAAAGCAACAAAGGATGACTACTGGAGGTCGGTAGCCATCAGCTTCATTAAACTTTGCAGAATTTTTAGGGGGGAAATAGTTCTTGTTATTCCAATAGAGAGGCTCTAGCCCTCTTTATATGGAGAGGCAAAAGGGCATACATGGAAACCCAACCAAGACTAAAAATAGTAAACACTAATCAAATATTAATTTGATTTTATTTCCTAACACTCCCCCGCAAGTCAAGACGCAGGAGACGGCGAAGACTTGGATCCTTAAGGTAGTGAAGATCCACTCTCGTCGATGTGGTAGTCCTCTCTCCGTGTCTTCAACCCTATGTCTCTTCTTGTACACCCTCACAGAGCCAGTCAACGTGGTTTCTCTTGTGGTGCGTGAGAGTACTACTCAAATTTTGACATCTTGAGGCGGCTCCCGTCTTCAGTTCTTGTGTCTTCCACTCAACATATGAGGACCCAAATAATAAAAATCAAAACTTGGAACTATAAGGAGCTACACAAATGCCCCAAAAACACAAGACTCAACTTAACCTAAGATTGGACCAACAATGCAAATAATCCCTTTTTTTCCTTCCTTTATTGAAATCAGAGAGAGAGAACGATGGCAATAGCACTTGTTGCTGTTGTCACTGATGTTGTTGCCATTGCTCCTGCGATCGGAGAAGAGAGGAGAGGAGTGAACCCATCATCGACTCCCTCTTCTCCTTCGTCTCCCCCTCCCCCATTTTGGCTATGGGGTACGATGTTGTAGCAGGGATAATGGTGGCGAAGCTCCGGTAAGCCAGAGGAGATCCGAACCAACTTGGTCCGGTAAAGTAGCCTCCAAGGAACATGATGGTGCTCTCAAACCCTCAATCAAACGAGGTTAGAAGGGTCGAAATAGAGATTCAAGCCTTACGGCTCATGGGTGGTGTTGGGCAAAGATTGGCTCACCAACGGAAACTCCACCGACCAATGGTCATCGGAGGGGGTGCGGCCAGTCTGCGATGGGCCGGCGACGCACCCCTCCAAGTCTAACGACGATCGATGCAGCAATAGCAGCAGTGGACCTATTCTTTGGCTGCTGCTGTTGGGTTTCTCCGACGCTGAGATGAGGAAGGAAGAAGGAGATGAAGAAGAGAGGAGAAATGTGAGGAGAGGAGAGAGCTGCTTCGATGGCTTGTCGGAGACCGACGGCATCATCGGAGGGCCTCCCCCCTTTAGATCTTTCTTCTTCTAAATCCTAGACCACCAAGATCGATGGCTCTGATACCATGTTGAATTTTTAGAGGGGGAAATAGTTCTTGTTATTCAAATAGAGAGGTCCTAGCTCTCTTTATATGGAGAGGTAAAAGGGCATATATGAAAATTCAACCAAGACTAAAAATAGTAAACACTAATAAAATATTTAATTTGATTTTATTTCCTAACAAACTTTCAAACAACCAAAAGTTACAAAGACTGACTCCAAAAATTAAGTAACAATGTAGACACCCCAATAAAATTTCTGCCCATAGTCTCTCCAACCCAAAGAACACTCGGTTCCATTGTAGACACAAAGACCACAAACCCACAAAAATCTCATCCACCACCTACTGGTATCCAAACTCAAACTATCTCATAAGGCATTTCCGAAGAGCTTCAAAGGATGTGAGTTTGCAAGGATCGCCCATAAGATGATGCCAAACCTACCATAAGATAGTGCATTCAAAGTACGGGTGTACGTGGTCCCTTTTTTCTGAAAAATCATTTCTCCACAGAAGACACGAGCATCAACATCATACATCCATTTTTTCTGTGGAATCATAGTTGTCAACCTGCCCCCTCAGAAGCAGCCACACAAAGACTTTTATCTTCAACAGGATTTTAAGAACCCAGAGACAGCTGCAATCTATGCCAACACCACCATCTATATTCCCTGATCAACCCTAAGGAGCTTATGATTCATTCAACTTGGACTCTTCTATGGTTGCACCCTTGTAGATCACAATGCAATTGGAACTCTTTCTCCATCAACCATTTCGCTTCTAGTACTAGGCATTCAGTTTCTTACGAGGGATACTACACCTCATGAAAGGGTCCAATCAAAGATGCCCAATTTTCCTAACTTCTATATCTTTCTATACATTGCATCATCAGGCACTTCATCTCCTAAAGGGAAGTGGGACTAGCAACTACCCTCATTGAGTGTCACAGCCTTCTCTTCCAGGACTGCCTGGAGTCTTGGACTAGCAGATAAATGAAAACAGCAAGCAGTCCTAATTACTTAAGGAGCAAAGTCAAATGCAACTAAATGACATCTATCCTTGTATCATCAGCAAGTGATATGAGATCAAACTTCAAAGTCTACACCAAACTAAAGGAAGCTCAAACAAGGAGAGTAAGTTGATGCCAGAAGAACAAAGAAAAAAGAGAACCAACTTTATTTCTAGGCAAACTCATGATTCATGGTAGGAAGACAAGGTGAGTCAGCTTCATATTACTTGATGGTCTCATCCTTCATTGCTTAGAGGTAGGCCCTATCCGCTCTAGGGACTATGAATGTAGAGAGACATTAAAATTCCCCTTTCCCCAAGATCTCAACATGAGACTTTCTATTAAATTTATATTCCTTTCTACTTAAAGTTGGTGGGCCAGGCATGACACGGATTGGAAGACATATGGACATTTTTGTGTTGAAAATATCCCCTTCTCATTGGAATGCCTTACAATGCATGAAATTGGGAAAAAAATGCAGATCACAACATTATATTTAGGCCCGGAAAGGCATAGAACGGTTGTGGAACGTCACTCCTGGGAGTTGAAGGTAAGTTCAAGCCTCCCCAATGTCATATATATATATATATATATATATATATATATATATATATATATATATATATATATAATGAAAAGAGAATTAAAGGTCTATAAGATGACAGGAAAACTATTATCTTACAACTTAGAATCTCAGTCAAAAAAAGTTCATATTGTTTTTCCTGGATAACTAGTGAAATATGTTACTAATGTTTCTCACCAATCCTCCCCTTTGCCTATTACAAGGAATGAAATAAGGACCAAAATGACAAAACGCCTGTAAATTGACAGCCAATGCATCTTATTAGCAGGTCACAAAGTACAAGTCCTATTCAGCTTTAAAAGATGAACGATTTCCACGACCAAAATCAAATGAGAAACAGAATCGACACTACAATATGTCGTTCTAAGACCCAAAAACCAAGAGGTAATATTTTCGTTGGCATCTTAAATTACCAAAATTCCCCAAACATCCTTGCTCGTCTCCATCGTAACGGGATGAACTTTTATCCAGCAAATCCCAGAATGATCTGTCTTCACCTCTCAGTCATCTAAGTATTGCAAATTGCAACACTGGCCAGCAAAACCCTAAAAACAACCCAACTTGGAGGTCCTACCATGGAATGCTGCAATTTCTGAGATTGTCTAGTCCCGATAGTTCCAGAACCAATTTATCTTCACTTCACTTGAACCCTTTGACTGTAGTTGCATTTACTCCGAAACTAGATCCGAACAATGAACGATCCAACTTGATAATAACTAAACGGCACCTATCTAAATATTACAGAACAGCATATGCATACATCATCTAAACCCCAAAATGGACAAAACCCTAAATCAGAACATGCCGTCGAACGCGATGGAGGGAGCGGAGAAGGAACGACAGAGAGAAAGAAGAGAGATTACGCAACTTTAGATAGGCGCTGATGATGCGGCGGAGCGATTTGATCTCGAGGGCCTCCTCCAACTTGGCCCGGCGGAGGCGCTCTGCTTCGTCGTTCGAGGGCTCTGCTCCTCCTCCTCCTCCTCCTCCTCCTGCGGACTTCCCCTCGTCCATTCTTCTCTCGTCGCCGTCTCCCCACATCGGCAGCCTGAAGAGCAATGCTATGGTTACTTCCCAAATGCCACGAGGAAGCGGAGTCGCGCTCCTCTTGCGTTCGATACCCCGATCAAATAAATAGTAGGGTAAAAGTTAAAAATAAAAATAACAACAAAATAATTTTTTAAGTAGCAAAGCCTAATGATTTATTTTTGAAAAATTGAAAAATCAGCGCTTCTCCTTTCCGCTCCTAACACCTCCACCCCACCCTAATTAAAAATGGGGTCACATGTCACTGGTTGAAGTTAACGTGAGAAGTGAGAAAATTGATGGATATATTTGCTTAGAATTATGTGTGGGTTCTTTTTTTTTTATTTTAAGAAAAAAAATTCATTTCACCATCAAATCATATATAATAAATTATATATATATCATCTAAAAATAAAAAAATCCTCCCTTAAAATATTTTTCACGTAAACGGTTTCCCATGAAACAATGGCATAACATTGAAGCCATATCGATTACAACACAGTAGTAACAAAAATACAACCTTAGTATTCATTTAAATGTTATTCCTAAAAGAGGTCCAAAATTCTTTAGTGTAGGACACATTAACATCATTCAAACTGAGTACAATCCATGCTTACCTTGAGAAATCACATCTCCAAAAAAGGTGTTCAGCATTTTCATCCTCCTAGGCACACAAACTACACATTATGTCAGCTTCTACCAACTGATGACTCTTATACACCTTAGTTATCAACCTCTCCCTTCGTAGTAGTCATAAAAAGATTTTCATCTTTAAGGAAATTTTCAACTTCCAAAAAATCTGATAATTGAGGACATCTCCAATGTTTAGCCCCCTATCTCATAATAAACCATATATCTTTTTTTGTTGAAAATGACCCTCCATTCCATGCCAAATGATGTAGAGAATGTAAAGACAATCTAATCTCCTACAAGAAGGATAACAGAAGCTGCAAATTCTACACCTAGGCCTCAAAGAGTTTGCCCTCAAACATTTATGGCCAACGCAGAGCATTCCTATCTCAAAAATCTACCAGGAAATGAGACTTATTTGCTATAAGAGCATAAAGTGTTGACACCAGGTCGAAGAAGGGATCATTCTCCAACTAGTTATCCTCCCAAAACCTAGAAGATTTTCCATTACAAAAATTTGGATGAAACCATTCATCCACTCTCTATAAAACTGCAACTAAAGACCTCAAAAGGCTGAAGCACCGTAGCCAACTACCGCTCTTTGTGTAAGGTTTAAACTTTTACCATAAGAGTCATTCATGAGACAATGACACATAGCATCCCCATTTTGTAACAATTTCACCACACACTTGAATAACAATGTGTCACAGAAATGTGCAAGGACAATACCACCAAGACCACTATTCTTCTCTGGCTCACAAGTCTTACTCCAACTCACCAACTAAAGAATATGGCCCACATGATCTAGTCCTTTTCAAAAAAAACATTTTTGCATTACTTCTAATTTATGCAAAATCTTCATCTACAGCTTGAAAATTGAGAAATAAAACACGGGGATAGAAGATAAAACAACTTTTATGAGAACCAAGTAGTCACCCTGATGATAAGCGCTTTCGTTTCGCGTGTTTTAAAAGATATGTGCGTTGTAGTATTACCGTGAAAACGATTATCACATTTTATTTATTTATTACTCGAAATTCAAAAACATTCCGAGGTCGAACTCAGGGAGCAATTCAGTATTTAGAAACAGAAAATCGCAATCTCAAATATGTTTAATCACTGATGCAAGGAAGATAAATGCTAGAGACAAAAATAAAAAGAAATAAATTCTTTTTCTTCCTTCTCCTCCTCTCTTTCTTTTTCTCTTTGCTTTCTCTCTTCACTTCTTTCTCTGTCTTTCCTGTCTTCAAACGTCTGATTCTGTGAACCAGACGCCTTAAGTGGTGTTCTGCTACAATGCTTCTTCAGGCTCCTTCTTCCTTCTCTGCTTCCTTCTCTACTACGGTAGCTCCTTCCTTCTCTTTTCTTCTTTTCCTCTTTGGCTTCTTTTCTTGAGCTGCGGTGCCTCCTCCTTCCTTGGCTTCTGCAAACTTTCTCCTTCAGATGCCCTTCTTCTGCAATCCTCCTTCTTCTTTGTTGGCTCCTTCCTTCTGGCTTCTTCTTCTCTCTTGTGCAGCTAAGTCCTCAGCTTCCTCTTCCTTCAGTTGGCTTCTTCTTCTCTTCCTCTTCCCTGCACAACACAGAGAAGCAAAACCTACCTCTACCCTTCCCGCGTCTCTCTCTCTCTATTTCGCTCTTAGGACACAGCTCTCCCAGAGCCTCTCGGGTAAACGAGTCGGGTACACATACTTGGGACCAGGCCCATCGATGTGTGGTGGTGGGCGAGGTGTGCTAGTCGGGTCGGGTCAAGACCAGGTCCGCGGGGTGCAGTCGAGGACGAGGCCGATCGGTCGGGTGAGAGGGACCTCACCCTGTGAGTTGGAGGCGATAAGCCTTATGCAGGAATTCAATTTATGCTACTGCGCCTGCTCACCCACTTCCGATCTGGGACTAAATGTCCCACCTGCCTATCGCATGCGCCCGCAGAGGTTGAGCTTCTCAATTGCAGCTACTGCGAGGATCCTCGAAGGCAATCAAAGGCCTGGGTGAAGCTTCAAGCGAGCTTCGAGCTGCGCTTCAATGGCGGCGAGCCCCTGGAACCTTGAAGCACAATAACGGCCTTGCGGCCACTTCAAATTGCTCGGAGAGGTTTACCAGAGCACGGCGAAGGTGCTAGGGGTGTTGGCGTGGTGTGGCAGTGTCTGTGAGTGTGTGCTTAGGGCGCAATGTGTGAGTACGAGTGGGTGTGTTTGGGGGGTGGTTCAAGTGAGTGGCGCGGGGAGTGGAGTGAGGGGAAATGGTCAGTGAGGTGAGGCGGAGCTCGTGGGCTTGTCGACGAGGGTTGTGGTGACTTGTTGAGGTGGAGCGGCCTCACCGAAGTTGGTGGTTGGAGGTGAAAACGATGGTGGTGGTAGTGGCGGTCGAGGGATCAAAATGAAAAATTGATAAGGGGGAAATGTAGAGAGGAGGAAGAGGAACTTAACTGACAATTTTGGAGTAAAAGGGGGAGGCAGAGGGCGAGTGGCGCGTATTACCGTCGCCAGAGACGAAGAGGCCTAGGGGAGAGATGACGACGACGACGAAGAGGGTCGGAGGACGCACGCTAGTACGGCGTGACACGGAGAACGACGAAGCTGGCTCTGCCATTTGTACGGTGGTAGAGCGACGAGAAGAGGGAGGAAGAGTCGCCGGAAGCTTCGGGCAATCAACCAGAGTGAGGAGGAGACGATTTGGGGGTGATCTTCAGCCAATTCGAGCTTTAAGCGGCGGGGTCTGGGCTTCCTTAAATAAGCGCAGGCAGAGCGGGAAGCGCACAGAGGAGGCAGGAAAACCACGCCGGAGGTAAGGCCAGAAGGAGACCCATACCTCTCGAGCGTTCGCACGAGAGGTATGGTGGGTTTCAGGGCATGGGGAGCTGCCCATGCGGTAGGGGGCTTCGCAGGGAGCTCCCCTTTCAAATCTAGGGGCGACTTCCTATGCAAACGAGGAAAAAACCTCCGCGCAAAGTCGCCGAAGGTATGATCCCTGCTGCGATGGCAGAGGGACTGAAATGAAGAAAGAGACGAAGAAGTTAGGGGGAATTTGCAAGGGTTTCAAAAATTTGAGGGTCTAAATGTAATTTGGTGGACCAATTTGCAAAGTGGGTCAAGATGACCTTCCCTTAGGTCAAAGTTTTGGTATAAACCTAATTTGGACCTAAGGAATCCAATGGTGAAGTTGGATTTTAGGTTTGACCAAGTTTGACAGGATATTTTGCACAAAAATCCAAATTAGGTCAAATATTAGGTATGGACCCCAATATAGGTCAAAACATGTTCCAAAGGCTAAATTAAAGGTTCTAAACCTTAGAGGATAATTTTCCATGAATTTTAGAGGGTTTAGTTGATTTTTATCTTACCTGGAACCTTATGAATTTAAGTGGATTTGTTTTAGGGTTACAGAATGTCATTTAATTCCTAGATTTCACAATAACGCTTTTTTGACTGAACCATCCCACTTTTTCTCTTATTAAGTCCAATTGACCTATGTATAGACCCTTAGAAATCCCGTTGATGCACTGCAATGGTAAAATTACAGTTTTACCCCTATTTTGTGTTCTCTTCCCAAATTAATGATTCCTTGAATTAAGCCCTTCTTTTGGTTATGTAGGAGCTCTTGTTCACTTTATTAGGTCAAAATGTGCTAGTTAGGGTTCATGATCAGGTTCTCATCACACCCTAAGACAACAAACTTTCACACCACCCATCGAGCTTACTTTTCATTTTTCTACGCCAATCATACCCAATCTCCAAAAGTAAGTTGCTTTCCCTTAAAGAGGGAACCTTAGATACATGAAAGGCAAACAAATAACATCAATGAGAAGGAAATTGAAGTACACTAACTCCTCATCCACTGTCAAATGAAAAGGCACAAAAATAGACTTTCGATAGTTCACCATCAAGGTAGAGATTTGCCTGAAAATTCTTACTAAGGTAACTAGATTCTAAGACTCTGTAACACTCCCTTCAATAAAAAAGAGTGTATCATTGGTATACTGTAGAATAGGTGTTAAGGAACCATCTTCACGTAAGGTAAAGCTTGAGAAAATCCTTGAAAGCCAACACTGCCATAGTATCTATAAAGACCCATCCCGATTTTAGCCTTTTAAGACTTTTAGAGTGTCAGTCCAGACGTCTGGACCCTTTCCCAAACGTCTGGAAATTAAATTTTTGTACGTCTTCTGCGTTCTACGCGTGGGCAGTGCATAGAACTCTTCTCTCTCTTTTTTCCTCCTCCCTCCCCCCTGCAGAACCCTAACCCGTGACCTTATAAAAGGCCACCCCCTTCCTCTCCTCTCCACTCCACCACTACCACCACACTCCACTTCCATTGCTGTGAGTAAGAGTGGGCGAGAGAGAGAGAGCGTGAGAGCGAGGAGGACGGTGCGTAAAAAGGAGGAGGAGGCTGAGGTCGAGAGCTTCGTGGAAGCTCGTCGAAAGCTCGCACGGCCATTGCAGCGCGTGTGGGAGGAGGGTGTTAGAGCGTCGTCCTCGACCACCTGCAGTAGTTGGAGCTGCGGTGGAGCGAGGGAAGACGTGGCGTAGAGCGGCGAGAAGCACTAGGAGCGCGGTCTGATACTGGAATTTTTCCAGTATTAGACCTCCGGAGTGTCTTCCGGACGACCGGCTGGACGTCTGGCATCAACATCGGACGTCTGAAAGCATTTGTATTGCGTAGGTATGTTCTCTTCACGGTTACAGCCATGTAGGCTGCACCGCAAATGATCTTGTTTGGGCTAAAATAGGGTGCTGCTCTGTTGTGCACAGGAGTAGCCTTAGGAATGTGCGCAGAACGCCTTTCCACGCACTTTCGGATGTTTGGACAGCTCATCAGACGACTGGAGGAGTTTCCAAATGACCGGAGGACTAGTCAGACGTCTGGAACTATTTTGAGACGGTCGCGGGGGTCTCCTAGACGTCTGAGGTCACTGCAGAAGCTTGAGGTGAATCTCTATGACTTTTAGGATGCCTGAACTTGTTTCCAGACGTCTGATTTTGGTCTGCAGACACGTTTTTGACCCGTTTGGGGTCCAATCGGGATCCATTTTACGCAAACGAAGTATCTGTGGTTTCCTTGTGAGTTTCTCTACGTATTAGAAACCTTTATACACTGTTCTGAATCTTCCTTGTGATGTATACCTTGGTATAGGACTTCTACCTGCTGCGTGTCTGGGGCTCGCGGAGGCGCCTGGGTCTGCGGTTCAAGCCCCCAGTACTCCCGGATTGTCTGGTAGAGTGGTCCACCCCTATTATCCTTATTAAATATGAATGCATCTATGAAAATTAGTCAACTGGAAACCTAGGATGCGGGATGAACCCTAGGATAGAGAAATGAATAAACTAGATTGTTCTGCATGATTGAATTTGTATACCTGAATAAGTTAAACTGCTAGCCATTGTCTGTAATAAAGTATGAGCTGCCTGCTAGAATATGAGCTGTCTAAGATAACTAAACAGTTACCTGTGAAATCATTAGTTGCATGTATTAAATTGTGGAAATACGAGCTGCTGATATATATGAGAATTGAATTGTGAATGATGAAATCTGGATTGGAATAATATGACGAACCTGAGCATGAACCCTACGGGGAGTTAGGAGTAGAGCTCCTGTGGTTAGATGAAAATCTGGAATGTGGACGGGAAGTGTGCTGCCTCTTGAGTACGTGGTACCAGGGAAAGAGACTGTCTCCTTTTGTGTAGGGCGGAGCTAGCCACCCTTGGGTTGGGACCTGGGGTTAGGATTGGCTACTCTACACCAACTTCTGTTGGCCCTCGCGTACACGGTATCGAGGTGAACTACTAGTGTAGGGAGGGAGCTAGCCACCTCACGGGGCCCGGGGTTCATCTAGCCCCCCTACACCGACTTGTTAGGCCCTCTTGGCAAACTGAGGTAGTCAGACGAGAGTGTGCGGACTGTGGAGGGGCAAGACCCCTGTTTGGTTCTGAGGGGCTAGACCCCTGTTTCTGAGAGGGCTAGGCCTTATACTGTTCCGTGTTGTACTTTGGGTGTACCCTCTAGAGGAAACGACTGACCGCGTGTCAGTGCGAGGTAGTTACTCATGCGCTTATCGCACGTGCCGTAGTCACCGCTGCGTCTGTCAGTGACCTCGGGATGGTTGACTGGGTGTAGGACTACTACGGGGAACTCTCCCGGCCAGGAGAGCACCACATGTATCATCTACTCTCTGGAAAATACTACAATCAAGATCGTTTCCACGAGGAGCATGCGAGATCAAGAAAAATATGAAAGTTGACGGAAAGGGGTGAAAAGGAATTACGTGTAAGTAAAATAATTAGAAAAGAGAATTAAACTTTTTTACTTTTACTGCTTTAGTTAGTTTAGATACCACTCTACTCAGCATTCGCTGACTCTGTCTTTCCATAACACTGTTCAGGTCCAGGAGTTGAGTAGCCCGAGCTACCGACTGCGGAGGGTGCTGGGTCCGGTCGAGCCCAGTCATAGTTTTTAGCACTTTTTGTGTACTCTCTTTACTGCTATAGTGAGTTTTAGACTTTTTGCTACTATTCCTGTACCGTTGCTTTTGTTCCATTTTTCCTGTTGTTGTGGTGGTATATACTGAACTAGCAGTTTTTACTTTCCTTTACTGCTTGTACGTTTTTACTGCTTAATTACATTGCATATGTGAATGTGGTTTATTTTCCTGCTTTTCAGTTATTTCTTGTTGGACGACTGGGTCTTGAGATTAGTCGAGGCGAGCCGATCTCGGGTCCTGTAGGGATTCGGGAACCGGGTCGTAATAGTATCCACTGTCAGTATGAACAAAAGAGGTGCTAAGGGACAACCTTGCCTAACATCGCATTGTGATTAAACACATCCCCTAACCAACTTCCCATTAACAAGGACATGGAAAGAGGTTATCATGACACATCGTCTCATCCATAGCACCTACTTATCAAGGAAGGCCCTGCACTGCAGAATATCCTACAAATATGCCTTGGATACCGAGGACGCGGCCGTGTATCTTTGCAGGAGATGCCTCGTCGGGGAGTTCTCAAAGCTGGCCGCGGACGTGACCTTGGACGAGGTCGGAGGGGCGGACGTACCGGGCCCAAGGTGCCAGTTGACCCGCCACTCCTCCTGGGTGTTCAGGCACAGGACCTCACCCAGCTGATCAGAGACATAGTGCGAAAGGAGCTCCACCCGCCATTCCTCTTGGGTTGGGCCGAGGCTGAGGCGGCTGGTAAGGACAAGGTGGTTGTGGACGGGGCTGAAAGGGTGGTCTTTGAATTTGGGAATTTTCCGCCCACTGGAAGTTAGGATGGTTTCGCCATCCAGGATTGTAGGTGTTAGAAAATGGATCATTCTGGATAGCGTTGAGGTCCTCGCAGGTCTGAGGAACCTCCAAAGAGTCAGAGAATGAGGGAATAGAATTCTCCCGGCTAGTATAGAAAGGATCGGAGGGTCCTCCTATCCGGGAATCAGATGAGGGTGGATACAGATCCATCCCAGGAGAAGGTTGGTGGAGAATGTTTTACACAGTCTCCCGTGTGGAAGGAGGTTGTGCAAAGGAATTATGCCCAGAGGTGGCTCGCTGCAAGTGCTGAGTCAGCTCATCTACCTTCTCAATGATAGAGACCTTGTTCAATCGACTGGCCATCAATTCCAGATCGACTGATGCGGACAGGCCCTACGTCTCGTGTGCTCCCCTAAGGTTCATCGATGTGCGGGTATTCGTCCTGTCGAATAATCCCATGGAGTCATTATTGATGGAGTTCTTGCACATATTTTCGAGAATTTCCCACACTGTGTCCTCATGTTGACCCATGATATTCCCTTCGCAAGTTGCATTGACGAAAAGCCTAATATCCTCACGGAGTCCCTGGTAAAAAGACCGAACTTGTTCCCATTTAGGAACTCTGTGATGGGGGCACTTTCTCATGAGATCCTGAAAGCGATCCCATGCCTCATAGAGAGGTTCTCTCGATTGCTGAGTGAAGTGGGTAATCTGATGGCGCAAGGCATTGGTCCGACCAACGGGAAAGAACTTCTTCAAAAATTCAGACTGAAGTTCTTCCCAATTGTTGATCGGCCGGGTCTGTGTTTGATACCAATGAGCGGCCTTGTCCATAAGGGAGAAGGAGAACATCTTCATGAGGAGAATGTCCCAATTTTGTGCATCTGACCCAAAAGTTTGGGCCATATGCTTTAGCTATTTGATGTGCTAAAAGGGGTCTTCAGAATTAAGCCCATGAAATTTAGGTATAGCATGAATCATATTGGGCTTTAATTCAGAATCAGGTCCTCCAGTCAGGATTTTGACTTGAGTCTCAATAGCCACCGCAGCAGGATTATAATGGATCCGCATCATAGGACGCTGCGGTGGGTGCACAAAGTTCTGGAACAGGTCATTGAGTCGCTGGAGCTGGTGCTCCAGATTGTTCTCTTCCTCAACTGGCTAAGCCATTGGGGAAGAAGAAGGTTAGTTGGGTTCGGAGTCGAAGGAGAGTTCTATGTGAAGTGTTGTTTGCTCAAACAAGGGTACTGAGGCTTGGCCTCGAGGAGAGTGAATTTCTAAAGGAGGTTTCAAGGACCTCCTACCAAACATACACTGTTAGAAGAGATGAGTTTAGCAGGTATTGGACCCAATCGAGACACCCAAAATGTTGGGTGACTATAGAGGTTCGGGGTAGATGGACCCCTTGATCAAAAGATCGACCACCTGAGAATTACCTAGGCAGCCAGAGAGGGTGAGTCCCGCGAAGACCCCTACACTGTAGAGCGTCCCCACGGGTTACAGGGTTTCCCCCACCCGACCTCTCTTGTCACTGAGATTCCAGGTAGACCAGAATGGGGATCTTGACCTCTTAAGTCTACCACTTTTAGTTTAAGATCAAGGTGCTTAGTTTTTCACTTGAACTTTTAGCCTTTTGAGTGCAAGGAGTGACCTAAGTTGAAGGTTGGTTGACCCAAGGGGTCAACTTCACCTGCTAGTTCCTTTGAGAGCTTGTTAGGTCTTGTCTTTTACGGTTCAAGTGTCTTTAAAGAGCCAAATTGCTTAGGGTTTCTTTGAATAAGTATTTTCAATCAATGGCTTAGGTACACTTCTTTTGGGATTTCTCAATTCTTGCTTAAGAAGTGTCTTTGAAACCCTAATGTTGAATCTTATGTTGGCTCTACTTGATCCAGTTAGCTCCTTGTTGGGTAATTAGGGCTCAGGCAAGAAGGTGTTAGCCCTAAATACTCTTAATAGTGTGTGTAGAAATAATGGGTTGGAATTGAAAAAGAAAACAAGCAGCTTTGATAGTTTACTAGGTATGGAAGACAGGTTATGCCTATATTGCTTATTCTTTTCTTTTTCTTCCTCTTTAGAGTTTTAGGGGTTAAAATGAGAGGATAGAAAATTACCTGTCCTCGGAGTGGTTGTTGTGCGGCTGCTTGTCCTCTTGATTTCCTGCACACAAAAGAGAAGAGATTAGTAGAAACTCAGAAATAGTGAATTTACAGCTTCTAGAATAGCCGTTGCTCCCCGGCAACGGCGCCAAGAAATGGTAACCACGTGTAGCGTCTTGTTACGTTTTTATTATAGTTTAGTTACAGTCGTTATAGTATATAACAAGTCAGCTACCAGATTACTATTTAAAATTTTTTACTCGGAACAAGGTTTTCCCGAGGTCGAACTCAGGGAGCAACTATGATTTTAGAAGCATAAATGTTCACAATTATGTTACAAAAGAAAATTAGAGAGAGAGAGAGAGATCTTTTGGCTTCTTCTTCTCTTTTCTTCCTCTTCTTCTTTCTTTCTTTCTTCTTTCCTTCCTAGCTTGCGGCTGTGCCTTCTTTCTTTCTCTTTTCCTTCTTCTTCTCTTTTCTTCTTCTTCTTCTCTTCCTGCCTTCTTCTTCTGTTCTTCTTTTCTTTCTGGCGACTGTGTCTTCTTCCTTCTTTTTCTTCTTGCCTTCTTCTTTCTTCTTGCCTTCTTTCTTCTTTTCCTTCCTGCTTTCTTCTTTTTCTGCTCCTGCCTTCTTCTTCTTCTTGGCTACTGCAAAGGCTTCTTTCTTCTGCGGCTGTAGTGATTCCGACGTCTGATGAAGTGCTCAGACGACTTATCTGTGGCTTTGCTACAGTGCCTCCCTTCTTCTTTCTTCTTCTATTTCTTTCCTTCCTTCCTTCCTTCTTCAGCTGCCCCAAGCGGCTAAGGCATCGGCCGCTTCTCCTCTTCTTCTTTTCCTTCCTACCTTCTTCTTCTTCTTTTCTTCCTGCACGCTCACACAAAGGTCAGAGCAAAACCTACCCTACCCCTTCCCCGCGTCTCTCTCTTTCTCAGAATACTCTCTTAGGACTGCTCTCCCAGAGCCGGGTAATCGGGTGCGGGTATCACGCCCGGGACCAGGCCCACCGGCATGCGGTGGTGGGTGAGGAGTGCGTAGTTTGGGTAGTCGGATCCTGCCCAGACCCACAGGGCGTGAACGCGGGTGAGGGCCAGCGAGCGCGTGGCACACTGCGTGCGGGAGAGGGACCTGACCCCTATGTTCGATGGCAGTGAGCCCTATGCACCTTTTCAATTTATGTGCGGGAGCTCAGCCACGCACTTACGAGGTGAGACTAAAGTCCCACCTCCCGATTTGGCGCCAGTAGGCGAGCAATCCGCGGCCAATTGAGGCAGCCCGTAAGGCCTGCGACCCAGCTGCAGGCCTGGGTGCCTTTGCGACTACTGCCCGCATAGCCTGGGACGTGCGCCTGGGCTGGAGGATGCTTGCAGCTGCAGGTGAAGTTGCTGCAGCTCGTCGGCAATGGCGGCGAGAGGGCACGAACTTGAAATCACAGTGACAGCCTCTCGGCCAAGTCAGAAGACGTGGAAAGCTTCGCCGGAGTGTGGCGAAGCTCATGTGGTGGTCAGTGAGGTGTGGAAGTGCGTGCAGAGGCTGACCTAGGTCAGACTGTGGGCGGAAAGGTGGGCTTGTTCGGGGGGTGGTTGGTTGGCGCTTGATAGTGAATGGAGAGGGGGAATCGATGGAGTGGAGTGTGAGGGAGCTTCTGGGCTAGTCGGCGAGGTGCGAAGGGGTCTATGGACGTGGGATGGACTCGCCGGAGAAGGTGATCGGAGGTGGAGAGGATGGGTCTGGATAGTGGCAGTCGGGTGGTCGAAATGGCAATTTAAAAGGGGGAAAATACAAGGGAAAGAGAGAGGAAGCTAATTAACTAATTACTCGACGAAGGGGGAGGGAGGAGCAGCCGGCTCGTGCCTGCCAGAGCTGGAGACGAAGACGCCCTGGAGGAGGGTTTCGACGACGAGGAAGTAGTGGAGGGCGCCAACGGGTACAGCCTAGCGCGGACGATAGAGCAGGGCAAACCTTGCTGCAGGTAGGGCAGCAGAGTGACGGGGAGGAGGAGGAGATCGCCGGAAGCTTTGGGCTCTCTGACCGGAGGAGAAAGGGATGAAGAGGGGGTATTTTCTCCGTCAAAGGAAGCTTAAAGGAGTCGGCAAGGTTTGCCACTCCTTATAAAGGGCTTGGCACGCAGAGAGGGGTGAGGTGGCATCGTGCCAGCCTCGCCGAAGTATGGCCGGAAGGGACACCCATACCTTACGCGCGTTTGCACGGAAGGTATGGTGGTCGGTAGAGGTCGTGGGCGGGTCCCTACGACAGAGGACCTCGCAGGGAACTCCCTTACTGTTCTTGAGGACGGCAGCCCTACCCTGCGTGGCGCCATCCTCCGCATAAGGTCGCCGGAGGCATGGCGCTGCGTAGAAGTGGCAGGGAGGACCGTTCTGCAAAGAACGATGAAAAGTTGGGGGCCTAAATGCCAGGGTTTCAAAAGATAAGAGTCAGAAAGTAAACAAAGATGACCAAATTGTAAAGTCGGTCAAGGAGGTCTCATCTTAGGCTCAAGTTTTTATAACAAACTAATTTGAACCTAAGGATTTTAATGGTGAAATTTAATTTTAGGTTGGACCATGTTTGACCGGCAAATTTGCGTAAAAACCCAAATTAAGTTATTAATTGGGCATGATTCTCTTTTTAGGTCAAAATAGGTTTCTAAGGCTAAATTGAAGGTTCTAAACCCTAGATAATATTTTTATATGAATTTTAGATGATTTAGTTGATTTTTATCATGCCTCGAACCTCATGAATTAAAGTGGATTTGTTTTAGGGTTATAGAATGTCATTTAATTCCTAGAAGTTGCTATAACCCTTTTCAGATCAGATCATCCCACTTTCCTCATTGTTAAGCTTGTTTGACCTGTGTTTGGACCCTTAATTACCCTGTTCACATACTGCATTGGTGAAATTACAGTTTTACCCCTTATGATTTGTTTTATTCTTTAACTCAGAATTTTCTGAATTAAGTCTCTCTTTGGGTTTTGTAGGAGTTTTTTCACATATATTTGGATTATATTGTGCTAGTTAGGGTTCATGATGAGGTTTTCATCAGTGGTGGAGGTAGCCATGACGTACGAGGAGACCAACCCGGCCGCACGAGACACCAACATCGAACGGAAGAGGTCCTATTAGGCAGAGTACTCTCAGGGCCGTCGAGGGAGGAGGCACACGGCACCCGCAGGAGAGCCGTCTCCTTTTGCCGGGCCGTTAGTCGCCTTTGGGATCCCCAAACAAGGGCCAGCTGCCAGCACTGGACCCCTGCCAACCGTCAGCAGGGACCTATCGAGGGAAGGAGTCGAGTTCCCCTCTACTACCAGTGTGGCCAGCCGGGCCACATCCGAAGGGACTGCCCATCTAGGGCTGGAGCACAGCAGTTGCTCCCCGCACCGAGCTTTGGAGGCCAAGCTGGTGGTCGTGGTCCCCAGGTGCGTGGGGGTAGGCAGCAGTCTCGAGGAGGGTACCGACCAGCGGCTGCTCGCCCGACCCAGAGTGTAGCTGCTTCATTTACACCGAGGGCTGAGGGGCGTGTCAACGCCCTGACACACAGAGATGCCAGGGCTTCCGGTTCAGTGGTGGCAGGTATGGTTACAGTTTCTGACAGATTAGTATACGTGCTTTTTCATTCCGGTGCCACACACTCTCTTGTTGCTGCGAGTTTTGCTGTTAATTTGGGACAGGACAGTGTGTTGTTAGATGATCCATTTGTGATCAGAGGCCCAGGTGTCCAGTCGTTTGTAGCTGAGGAGGTCTACACGGACTGTGAGGTCAGTATAGGGGGACACAGCCTCCCCGCTGACTTGATCGTGATACCGATGGAGGATTTTGGCGTGATTCTAGAGATGAATTGGTTGTCTGCTTACCACACCTTGGTGAACTGTTTCGGGAGGAAGATCATCTTCTCCATACCGGAGATGCATTCCTTTGAGTTTTTCGGGCAGCCGGTGGACGGAGGTTTCAGGTGCATATCTACGCTTTGGGCATCGAGGCTTTTGAGCCAGAGGTGTGAGGGCTTTCTAGCCTATGTAGTGGCAGAGCCTAGCCCCGTGGCTGACTTTCAGAGCATTTCGGTGGTTTGTGAGTATCCCGACGTGTTTCCAGAGGAGTTGCCAAGACTACCACCTGAGCGTGAGATCGAGTTTGAGATCTCACTGGTACCGGCGACCAACCCCATTTCTATTGCACCATACCGGATGACACCACTTAAGCTGCGAGAGCTCAAGTCACAGCTACAGGACCTGTGCAGAAGGGCTTTGTGAGGCCCAGTGCATCCCCCTGGGGAGCCCCTGTGTTGTTTGTGAAGAAGAAGGATGGTACCCTGCGACTTTGTATTGACTACGGACAGCTGAATAAGGTCACCACAAAGAACAAGTATCCGCTGCCGAGGATTGATGACCTTTTTAACCAGTTGCGAGATGCCACAGTATTCTCCAAGATAGATTTGAGGTTAGGCTACCATCAGTTGAGGATCAGGGAGACTGACGTCCCTAAGACAGCTTTCGTACTCGGTACGGGCACTACGAGTTCTTGGTCAAGCCGTTTGGGCTGACCAACGGCCCCACTGCTTTTATGGATTTGATGAACCTGGTTTTCAGACCGTATTTGGATTA
This sequence comes from Thalassia testudinum, assembly GCA_037157565.1. NCBI lineage: Eukaryota > Viridiplantae > Streptophyta > Magnoliopsida > Alismatales > Hydrocharitaceae > Thalassia > Thalassia testudinum. Next base: position 3,138,135 of record JAZHRO010000038.1, read on the forward strand.
GTTTATGGTGGTATTCATCGACGGCGTGCTCGTTTACTCGCGGAATCAGGCATAGCACGGATAGCATCTACGGATGATTCTGGACATTTTGAGGCAACGCAGGCTGTATGCCAAGTACAACAAGTGCGAGTTTTGGTTGAGGCAAGTGACTTTCTTAGGCCACGTGATCTCGGGGGATGGTTTGGCTGTGGATCTAGCCAAAGTTGAGGCCGTACTTAGGTGAGAAAGGCCACATATAGTGACAGAGATACACAGCTTTTTGGGACTGGCAGGCTACTATCGGCGGTTTATCAGTCTATTCTCGCAGATTACGCGTCCTATGACTCAATTGACTCGGAAGGACGTGCCCTTTGCCTGGACAGATGCTTGTGAGGCATGTTTCCAGGAGTTAAAGGAGAGAATGACTTCAACTCCTGTGATTACCATCCCGGACAGCAGTGGCGGTTTTGTGGTGTACACGGACTCTTCGTTGCAGGGGTTAGGGGCTGTGCTCATGCAGCGGGGTCACGTTGTCGCTTACGCTTCACGGCAACTGAAGCCCCATGAGCATAGCTACCTTACCCATGACTTAGAGCTGGCAGTTGTTGTCTTCACGCTGAAGACATGGAGGCACTACCTTTACGGTGAGACCTTTGAGATTTCACAGATCATAAGAGCCTCAGGTACTTGTTTGACCAGAAGGAGCTTAACATGAGACAGAGATGTTGGTTAGAGCTCCTGAAGGACTATGACTACAGCATCTCCTACCATCCGGGGAAGGCCAACGTGGTGGCTGACGCCTTAAGTTGGAAGGCGCTCGCCCACTTGGCTAGTCTACAGGCACAGTGTTGGAGACTTATGGAGGAGTTGGGCAGTTGGCGACTCCGGGAGTCACAGGGGTATTGTGGGGCAGTGACAGTGACATGACAGACGCGACCAGAGCTGATAGACCACATCATTGCAGGGCAGATGACAGATCCATACTTACAGACGTTGCGAGACAGAGTGCTGCGCATAAGGGGACAGTTGTGCGTTTTCAGGGACGAGGAGTTATTGAGAGAGCTCCTAACGGAGGCGCATGGGTCCAGGTTCACCATACATCCCAGGAACACGAAGATGTATCATGATTTGAGGTGTAACTTTTGGTGGAGAGGGATGAAGCGGGATGTGGGTGAATTTGTGCAGCAGTGTTTGGTGTGCCAGCAGGTGAAGGCCGAGCACCAGAGGCCTGCTAGGCCGTTGCAGACACTTTGATGAGTCCATTTTAATGGACTATTATTACGCCTAAGTAATTCAATGCTAACATTGTATGTTTGTTAATAATCACATTTGGTCATTAAATGATTGCATGTGTCATTGTTTAAGTTTACATTTCTTCTTATGTAATTATATTTCATGCAGGGTCCCACTGAAGATTCCGGCCCTACCAGGAGGGGGTGACGTAATAATTGCGAAAATAAAATAGAAACAATCTCACTAAATAACAATCGCACAAAGAACACAAGAATTTATAGGTGGAAACCCAAACCGGGTGAAAACCACCACCTAACCCTCTCGAGTTAGGATTTTCCGAACAACCAAGTTGATCAAAATCCACTAAACCGAATCAATTTAAACGAGGGTGATTCAACCTCAATACAACCACGCTACTTAAACGAGGGTAGCGTACCTCAACCCCTTCTCTCCACGAGAAGGATTTTGTCTCGCGAAGGAGACGGGAATTCGCAAAGCGAATACCCAACCAAATAACAAAGATAAAAGAAACAAGTAATCCTATAGAGCCAACAAAGTAATTTTAAACCTAGCTTCTATAGGAATTAGGAAACTCCCCTTTGCAAGGAGTGCGTGAGCCACGCGACGGCGCAACTTCGCTCTCGTGAACTACGGCGGGAGAGCGGGTGCGCGAAGCTTGATGCTCTCAAGATGAATGGAACTAGCGCTTAGAGAGCAAGAGAGACACAAAATGATTTGAAAGTGTATTGCAAGGTGTGTCTTGGTGTTTCTTGGTGTGTGTTGGTGTGTAAAGGCTTCCCTCTATTTATAGAGGCCTTAGGAAGGCTTTAGAAGGCTTAGGAAAGGTTCTATAGCCGTTGGGTGCAAAGCCCAAGAGAATCAGCCCGAAATCAGGAACAATCATTGCTCTGACAGGCTTATCAGACGTCTAATTCTGGCATCAGACGTCTGGAAGTTCACTTTAAGACGTCTGATTTCAAGGTCAGACGTCTGATTTTGGGCGGGTCTCTTCCTGACTTGGATCAGATCTAAACAGGGTTTTTGTGCAAGTCCATCAGACGACATGTAGGACGTCTGGTACTATGTCTGGACGTCTGGAAACCTACTTTTACTGTGGGAATGGATTTTCCAAACGTTGCAGCGGCTAGAAAATCTCTGAGAAGAGATTTTGGGTCAGCCGAGGTAAAACGGTCATTTATCAGACGTCTGGAAAGGCCTAAGGACGTCTGATAAGGCTCTAACGGTCGTACTCTTGAGTGTTTGTTAAGCCAGCCAACGGTCCACTAATTGGACGTCTGGCAAATCCATCAGACGTCTCCTAAGACGTCTGGTCTAAGGTCTGGACGTCTGATTTAATCAGACAGAATCAGACGTCTGAAACAACAGTCGGACGTCTTAAAATACTTTATCAGACGTCTGATTTGGGAATTAGACGTCTGGAAACTCTATTTGAACCCTATATTGATTTTCTAAGTATTATACAGAAAACCTAGGTATCCTAGGGTTGTGCAGGTGTTCCTAGGACTACTGTTAGGGTACTTTGAGGCTCTTTAACATAATGTTCTAAGGAAATAAAAAGAGAAACCAAAATAAAGATAAAAGTACATGAAAGGATTAAACAAAATTCTATCCTATTCTTCTTGTCCTTCCATCTTAAATCTAGCGCTCCTCGCGAATCTCCTCTGTTCTCCATCAAGCTCCTCCAATCCGTCCTGGATGCGAGCTCGAATTCCGTCTAAACACGTCTACATTTGCAATTGACCTGAAATCTAAGACTCCAAGTGCAAATGTTAAATGACACATGTTTTGTTATCATCAAAACAACAAAACAAATGATCATTTAACATTTGCACTTGGAGTCTTAGATTTCTACTTCGGCAAGGATTCAAGAAGGATATCTCCTTGATTCCTCAGAGATCTCCTCCCAGATTTCGAAGGGAGATTCTCTAAAGAATTCCCCATCGTCTGAACACAATCCCTAGATCTGATTCGCACCCAATCTCTCGTGCGAACGCTCGAGAGAAATGGGTATCATCCGCACCTTCCTTCTCCTGCGAGATTCTTGCGCTTAGGAGCTTGCCTTCCAAGCACAAGGACTTCTGCCAGTAGCTATAAAAGGACCCCCTGTCCTTGCTGCATCTCTCAGCTTGGTTTGGCTGGAGAATAACCGCCAATTTCTTCTCTTCCCCTCCGACCAAGCATCCAGCGAGCTCCGGAGATTCCTCCTCCCTCTTCTCGTCGTTCTGCCACAATACCGGTGGCAGAGTTGCCTCTGCCTTCGTCGTTCGCGTCGCGCCATACCTGCGCACGCGCCAACTACCCCCTCGTCGTCGCCGTCACCCCTCTACTGGACCTTCATCTCCGGCGGTGGTAGGTACGAGCCTTTCGCCTCCTCCCTCCTTTCATCTCTAAAGTAGGATAAACTCTTCCTCTCTCTCCTCTCTTTATTTCCCCCTTCTTTATTTCTATTATCAACCCCTCGACACCGTAGACCACCACCATCATCCACATCTCCGGGCGACCACGAGCGAAGGTGCATCCATCGCTCCACACATCCACACACCTCGCCAGACCCCTCAGAAGATCCGCCACCTTCCACTGATCACTTCCCCTACCTCCATCGACCGCCACAACCTCCACACAATCCCCCTGATCAAACCCATCACCACGGCCACAAACCAACCTAGGCATGCACGCCTAGGGCGCCCCGCGACCAGCCACCTAATGTAGCACCTTTGCCATGTCATGGCAAAGCTTCTTGTGTGGTTTAATGAGGTCGCAAGGCCGTATTGAGTGATCGCAGGACTGAGCCCCCATCGCCATTAGCGCCGGCTTGAAGGACCTTTCATCCTTTGCTCCAAGCAGCTGTGCTCCAGACCTCAGGTCCTAGGTGACACGGAAGGAGCTCGCGCACACATCCAAACAGAGAATGGCCTCGTGAGAACACTGCAGCCACAGAATTGCACAGTCATCCTCCTGCGCGCGCGTGAAGAAGCGGGTGGGACTTTAGTCCCACCTTGGAAGATTTCAGCACAGGTGAGTCATTTAAGTTGTTTTTGTGTTCTCACCTTATCGCCTCAGTTCACGGGGTGAGGTCCCCTCGCCCACGTCACCCGCCTTGTCCGCAACCTACGCTATGCAGACCTGGCTTGCCTAACCCGTTTACCATGCACTCCTCACTACCACCCAAGCCGCTGCATCTAGACCTGGGTGCATGTGACCCGACCCGAATACCCGATTGGCTCTGGGAAAGCAAACCAAAGAGCATAAAGAGAGAGAGTGTACGCGGGGGAGGGTAGGGGTAGGTTTTGCACTTGTGTATGCAGGGAAATTAAGAAGGAAGAGGAAGCTAAGGATCTGAAGGCAAAAGAAGAAGAAGGAAGCTGAGGAAGCTAAAGGAAAGAAGGTACTGAAGCAGAGAAGGCACGGCTGAAGAAGAAAGAGAAAGGAGATCAGAAGCCAATAAGCTAAGGGCAGAGAAAGCTAAAGGCAGAAAGGAAGAAGAAGAAAGAGAAGAAGAGCCAAAGAAGAAAGACACCAATGAAAGAAAGAAAGAAGAAGAAGAAGAGGGCTCGGCTGAAGTCAGAGAAAGAAGAGAAGCCAAGAAGGAGAAGGCTGAGAAGGAAAGAAGAACAAAGAAGAAAAGAAGAGAAAGAGCAGAAGCATAAGAAGAAGAGTCAAACCTTTTTAAGACGTCCGAATATCCAATTTCTCAACATTGCTACATGTTATTCATAAACTCCCGCTTTACATTTTGAATTAGATTTTGAGTAATTTTAAGTGTTCAAATTACATTTATTGAGATTAGTGAATAAATTCCATTTGCTCCATGTGTTCGACCTCGGACTCAACATTCAAGTAATAAATTTCTTATATATTTTCAAAGCGATTTCGACTATACTACGATGCAATTATTTTAAACCCGACTTCGCGCTCCTCTAAACATTTTTCGTTGTTGCCAAGGACGATCTCGCTTTTCGCCGTGTCAACACCCAACGAGGACACGACGCAATCTGGGTGATAGTGAATAGGTTGACGAAGACGGCATGTTTCCTGTCGATTCAAGTCACCTTTGGACCAACACAGTTGGTAGAGAGGTACATTCGCGGTGTAGAACACCTGGACGGAGTTCCGCGTGAGATATTATCCGACAGGGATACCTGCTTTACTTCCCAGTTTTGGGCTGAGTTTCAGCAGGCTTTGGGGACACGGTTGAGATTCAGTACCGCATACCACCTTTAGACGGACGGACAGTCAGAGCACACTAGACAGACACTTGAGGACCTTTTGCGCGCCTGTGTACTAAACTGAAGGAGCTCTTGGGAGGAACATTTACCCCTGGCAAAGTTTGCATATAATATAGTTATCACTCGAGCATCGGCATGGCACCTTACGAGGCTCTGTACGAACGGAGGTGTACTGCACCCATGAGTTGGGTTGAGGTGGGGACCAAGTGGGAGGTTGGCCCCAGGCTGATCTAGCAGTGTCAGGAGGTGATAGAGCAGATCCACAGATGACTCCACACTATCAGGAGCAGGCAGAAGAGTTATGCTGACCGGAAACGTAGAGAGGTGCAGTTCGAGGTTGGGGATCACATCTTTCTCCACGCTTCGCCCATGAAGGGCCTACAGCATTTTGGGGTGAAGGGGAAGCTTGCGTCGAGATTTGTGGGGCCCTTTGTGGTCCTAGAGCGAGTAGGAACTGTTGCTTACCAGCTTACCCTTCCTCCCCAGCTTTCTAAAGTGCACGACGTGTTCCACATGTCCAACCTCAGGAAGTATGTCGCCGATCCCCGTCACATTCTGAGCCACGAGAGTGTTGAGGTAGGTGACGACCTAACCTATCCTGAGAGACCAGTGCAGATACTTGACAGGGCTGTCCGAAGTCTAAGACGGAAGCAGGTACCCCTGGTGAAGGTTTTGTAGAGAAGCCAGCGGTACGAGGAGGCTACCTTGGAGCCTGGGGTGGCGATGCGAGAGCGGTACTCAAAGCTTTTCGAGGGTACGTCTTTCCAAACCAATTTTGGTCCTCTTTAAATTTGTTATGCGTTTTATGTTCCTTTTTCCGCACCCTAGCTGATCCCCGAAACTTCCTTTAAGTTTGTTATGATGTAAAGATCCGTCCCAATTTTAGCCTTTTAAGATGTCCGGAGTATAGTCAGACGTCTGTCCAGATGTCTGGAAATTAAATTTTTGTACATCTTCTGTGTTCTGCGCGTGGGCGGCACGCAGAACGCTTCTCTCTCTTTTTTCCTCCTCCCTCCCCCTGTAGAACCCTAACTCGCGGCCTTATAAAAGGCCACCCCCTTCCTCTCCTCTCCACTCCACCACTACCACCACACTCTACTTCCATTGCCGTGAGCAAGGGTGGGCGAGAGAGAGAGAGAGAGCTTGAGAGCAAGGAGGAGGAGGGTGTGTGAGAAGGAAGAGGAGGCCTAGGTCGAGAGCTTCGTGGAAGCTCGTTGGAAGCTAGCACGACCACCGTGGCGTGTGCGGGAGGAGGAGGGCGTTTTAGTGTCATCCTCGACCACCTGCAGCAGTTGGAGCTGCGGTGGAGCAAGGGGAGACACGGCGGAGCGTGGCGAGAAGCGTTGGGAGCTCGATCTGATACTGGAATTTTTCCAGTATCAGACGTCCGGAGTGTCTTCCGGACGACCGGCTAGATGTCTGCCATCAACACTGGACATTTGAAAGCATCTGTATCGCGTAGGTACATTCTCTTCGCGATTACAGTCATGCAGGCCGCACCGCAGACGATCTTGTTTAGGCTAAAATAGGGTGTTGCTCTGTCTTGTGTAGGAGCAGCCTTAGGAAGGTGCGCGGAACGCCTTTCCACGCACTTTCGGACATTTAGACAGCTCATTAGACGACTGGAGGAGTTTCCAGACGACCGGAGGACTAGTCAGACGTCTGGAACTGTTTTCAGACGGTCGTGGGGGAGTCCTAGATGTCTAAGGTCATTGCAGAAGCTTGAGGTGAGTCTGTGACTTTTAAGACGTCTGGACTTGTTTCTAGACGTCTGATTTTGGTCTGCAGACACGTTTTGACCTGTTTAAGGTCCAATCGGGATCTGTTTTACGCAAACGAAGTAACTGTGGTTTCCTTGTGAGTTTCTCTATGTATTAGAAACCTTTATACACTATTCTGAATCTTCCTTGTGATGTATACCTGGGTATATTACTTCGACCTGCTGTGTGTCTGGGGCTCGCGAAGGTGCCTGGGTTTGTGGTTCGAGCCCCCAGTACTCTCGGATTGTCCAATAGAGTGGTCCACCCTATTATCCTTATTAAATATGAATGCATCTATGAAAATTAGTCAACTGGAAACCTAGGATGTGGCATGAACCCTAGGGCAGAGAAATGAATAAACCAGATTTTTCTGCATGATTGAATTTGTATACGTGAATAAGTTAAACTGCTAGCCATTATCTGTAATAAAGTATGAGCTGCCTACTAGAATATGAGCTGTCTGAGATAACTGGACGGTTACCTATGAAATCATTAGTTGCATGTGTTAAATTGTGGAAATACGAGCTACCTATATATATACGAGAATTGAATTGTGAGTGATGAAATCTGGATTGGAATAATATGGTGGACCTGAGCATGAACCCTATGAGGAGTTAGGAGTAGAGCTTGATGTAAACATGTTTACATTGCATAAGATGTTTATTTATGCATGTTCTTAAGCATAGAATTGCATTGCATACTATAAATATTGCATAACATGCATCATCTTGCATTTAGATTAGTTTGAATAAAATGCAGGTTAATTATCTCCTTTTATGTTCATGGATAGGGCAAACTTTTTATCGGGGCCTCGGATCGAAAATGGAATCGTACGGATGAGGTCAGGACCACGATTGGAGTTCAACGACTCCAAGATCACCCTAATCAGACACCTGTAGAATCAGATAGAGATCGAGGAACCCTAGAAGATCAAGGGCTAAGATGGTGTGAATCCTCACTTCAAATGACAAATCCGACCGCACGGATGGATTCGGATCAACGATCGCAGCCTAACGGCGTGGAAATCGACTCAATCCGACAACCGTGGCACCATCTACATCATCCAGAAGATGGACGACCAAGATGGTGCCACGTGGTGCCATCTCGGTGCCCAACCAACCGCCCTTAACTTCTGAAGATGCTTGCACCCAACCGGTGCACCCATCCTCTGAGCCGCACCTGAAGAAGCCGCCTTGATCGTTGGATCTTGATCCAACAGTCCTGATCGCGTGCACACAAATACTTCTCCGCGACACAAGCGCCGCTGTAGAGCATCGGGTGAACGCGTTTGCGCGAAACGCAAGCGAGTGGGTGCGGGCGAGCAAGCACGTGGACCGTTGGATGAGGATCTAGCAGCTGTGAGTGCTCGATAGCGTCCACGCACTATCGCACGCCCGCGCTTCACGTGAGATCAGACGCGGGCGAGCGTGTAGAGGAGGCGGGTGGAGGCGCGAGATAAGCCGTCCGATCTCACGATTAGACTGTTAGGATCAGCTGAACGTGGAGTGCGTGCGCTCCATCCCACTACGCCCACGATGGGGCTTTAGCGACGGTTTTATCCATCACTAAAGACCCCTAATTTAATGTTTTTCAAATTAAAATGACCAAATTTTCCTCACTCCTTGCAACTATAAAATGAGACCCCCTCCACACAAAATTCTCATCCCTTCCTTCTCTCCTCTACCTCTCCAAAGCTCAAGCGAAGCTTGTCCCGCACCTGGGATGCTCCTCGCTAGATAAAGTCAAATTTTTGCTCTCATTTCAGAAGCGGATCCCGTGACGACGACGACGTGCTGCCCCATTCTCGTTCCTCCTGCCTCGACCTCCTTCTTCCCACTCCGTTCTCCTTCGTCCAAGCGCCGTCTCGTCTGGCTCGTCCTCTAAGCGATCGTCGAGGAGGATAACTTCTCTCTCCCATTCTTCTTTACAGCTTTCTAGACTGGAATTTTCCTACTTTCTAATGTAGCTGATTTCCCGCTTTCTGGTGTAATTCTTCTTTGGTTTTATTATATAAACGTTTTGAATTATTGAATGCATGTTTTCTCTCTCTCACTCTCTCGTTTATTCTGATTGTTATCATGGCTTCATTGTAATTACATCGCTTCACTTTTGAACAAAAATTCTAAAAAAATATAATTACGAATATAGATCGACGTAGCCTCCCTGAGTTCGACCCGGGATTTCTATTCCGGTACAAATTTCATTTGTTGAACACTAGTTCTTCGCTTTCATACTACGACGACAGGTTTTCAAAACCAAATATGTTAGCGTAGTAACACGTAGCTTCAACAGAGCTCATGTGGTTAGATGGAAAATATGGAATATGGACGGGAAGTGTGCTGGCCCTTGAGTACGTGGTACCAAGGAGAGCGACTGTCCCCTTTTGTGTAAAGTGGAGCTAGTCGCCCTTTGGTTGGGACCCGGGGTTATGATTGGCCACTCTACATCGACTTTTGTTGGCCCTCGCGTACACGGTACCGAGGTGAGCTACTAGTGTAGGGAGGGAGCTAGCCACCCCACGGGACCTGGGGTTTAGCTAGCCACCCTACACCACCTTGTTAGGCCCTCTGGGCAAACCGGGGTAGTCAGCCGAGGGTGCGCAGACTGTGGAGGGGCAAGACCCCTGTTTGGATCTGAGCGGCTGGACCCCTGTTTGGTTCTGAGGTGCAAGACCCTTGTTTCTGAGATGGCTAGGCCATTTACTATTCCGTGCTGTACTTTAGGTGTAGTCGCTAATGGAAACGACTGACTGTGTGTCAGTCTGGGGTAGCTACCCATGCGCTTATCGCCCGTGCCGTAGTCACTGCTACGTTTGTCAGTGACCTCGGGGTGGTTGATTAGGTGTAGGACTACCACGGGGAACTCTCCTGGTCAGGAGAGCATCAATTGTACCTTCTACTCTCCGGAAAATACTGCAATCAAAATCGCTCCCACGGGGAGCTTGCGAGATCAAGAAAAATCTGAAAGTTGACGAAAGGGAATGAAAAGGAATTACACGTAAATAAAATAATTAGAAAAGAGAATTAAACTTGTTACTTTTACTGCTTTAGTTAGTTTAGGTACCACTTGATGAGAGCCTCATCATGAATCCTAACTAGCATAATTTGATCTAAATAAGTGTGCAAAAGCTCTTACAAAAGCCTAAAGAAAAGCCTAACTCAAAGAATTTTAAATTGAAGAATAAACCAAGCCATAAGGGGTAAAACTGTAATTTTACCAATGCAGTACACAATCAGGGAGTCTAAGAGTCTGAATACAGGTCAAATGGGCTTAATAAGAAAGAAATTGGGATAACCTGAGCAAAAAAGGGTTATAGCAACTTCTAGGAATTAAATGATATTCTGTAACCCTAAAAACAAACCTGCTTCAATTCACAAAGTTCCTGGAAAGATAAAAGTCAAATAAACTCTCTAAAAATCATGGAAAAACATCCTCTAGGGTTTAGAACCTTCAATTTAGCTAGTAGAACCTGTTTTGACTTGAATGGAGAACCATACCCAAATTTTGACCTAACTTGGGGTTTTATGCAAATTGACTGGTCAAACGTGATCAAACCTAAAATCAAATTATACCATTGAATTCCTTAGGTCCAAATTAGGTTGGTACAAAAATTTAAGCCTAAGAGAAGACCATTTTGATCGACTTTATAAATTGGTCCTCTTGAATTACTTTTTGACCCTTATCTTTTTCAACCCTTGCATTTAACCCCCTATCTTCTCTTTCGTTCTTTGTAGAATGGCCCCTCTGCCACCCCACGCAGGCGCCCATACCTCCAGTGACCTTGCGGGGAGGATGGCGCCGCGCAGGGCATGGGGGCTGCTCTCAGGAACGAAAGGGGGGTTCCCTGCGTCATCCTCTTTCGCAGGGACCCTCCCCTTTGACCTGCGGCTGCCCATGCCTCTCGTGCGAACGCACGAAAGGCATGGGTCTGCTTTCTGGCCATTCTCCGGCGGGCTCCCCACGTCGCTCCCTCGAGATCCTATCCTCGCCAGCACCTTTATAAGCAGCGGCAGGGGTAGCCATTTGGGATAAGCTTATTTTGGCCGAAGAACACCCCCATACTTCGTCTCCTCTCACCCTGGTTAAATAGCCCAACGCTTCTGGCGATCTTTCCTCCTCTTCGTCGCCCTACTGCCACACTCGCAACAGAGTCTACTCGTCCTCGTCTTCCCACGCCAGGCCGCACCAGCTGGAGCCTCCAGATCCCCTCCTCGTAGCCGTTAATGATGGGCTCATAATGATGCTTGGTGTATGGTGTATTGATGGATGAAAATATCATTAGTGTTATTGTAGTGGATTGTACGGAATACCAATCATCATTACAACCATTATTATTTACTTACCTAATTTTTACTGATTTTATTCCAGGTCGTTCACTGGGAGGCAGTTATTGATTTACACCACTCTCTAATCTCAAAATTATCCTTTAATTCCAAAAAGAAGTTTTACGTCTAATAAAGAATGAATGAATGAAGACTTGGTTTGACTGCTCACAAAGAATTAATCAAAATGCTTGCAAAAACTAACTATAAACAAGCACCAAACACTTCATCACTATACTCTAAACTCTCTTTATAAGTTATATTATTAATACTTACATGAAAGTACACTACCAACTAAGATTACATAGTATACTAATTTAACTTACTAATTTGACACCTACAGTAACACATACAATAGCTATAGTGACAGATATAAGCGTTGCTAGACAAAAAAAATACAATATACAACTAAAAGAGGGAAACCAGGATCTGTAGTGACGGTTATGGCGAAGTTTTATTCTGTTAGTAAATGGATGAATTTATTTACATAAAAATAATTGGCTATACTACATATTTATATATATATATATATATTCACTCTGATTTCACTATACGTATTTACATCTTCTCTCTCTCTCTCATTCCACACTGCTCTTCTTCTTTGTTTTATTCTACGTTAACAGTCTTCACAACACTGCGGCATATAGGTGATTAGCGACTGTCATTAGTCCTCTTAATTAATAAAAAATGTGTCTAATTTGCGGGCACGCTTTTCGAGGGATACACAGCACCCAGAGGGTGGGACCAAACCTCTACTAAGCGCGCCCTAATTGTCATTAGGCCGCTTAATTGTGTATTATCAAGCTCAGATCAGAGGGCCTCTCAACCCACGCACACACACACATCCTCGGGCCCCCAGCCTTAAATGCTCATTCAAATGCTCAGGTATATGCTCGGAACATATAAGGCTGTGTTGTTTCGGGCACCCGGCGCCCGTGACGACTACGCCTTAAGATAACAAAATCTATATAAATAACAGCGCACACTTTTCAACACACGATGTGGCGCTATTCGAGCACCGCATCTGCACTGAAAATGTGTGCGGCTACTCGACAAAGGTGATTTTGGCCCTCAATTTGAGGGCCATAATTAATTTTAAAATAAAAATAAACTATGGGAAAATAAAATATTTATATAATACTATACAATTGTACACTTAATTTGAAATTTTAATTATATTTACTATATAAATAAATTAACTAAAGTATACTGTTTTTACAAATTGATTTTGATGTTTAATTCTTTAATTACTTATAAATTAGCTTCTATATGGTCTAATTGACCTTATACAGAGTTAGTATACATGTATAAGTATTTTATAAATGTTTTTATTATATTTTACAGATTTAATTTCTATTCTATTTACATTTAAATGGCAGATTTGAACTATTTTACTTATAAATTAAGTTGAAATAATATAATAAGATATAAATATACTTCAATTAGCTTAAATTACTTAAAGTACATTAGTCTAAGTATACAGATTCAGTTAACTTAATTATAACTCTAAATTACTAATTTATCTAATTTAATCTAATAACTTAGCTATTAACTTAATAAATTCATTATTTATTATGTATAAAGAATTAAATTAAAGTACAGGGTTTTATTTATTTATAATCTACATATACATATGTATATACAGTTTTATAACTTAATACTGTTATTTATACTGTCTATTGATTTATTTAGTCTAAGAATACATATAAGTTAGTTTAATTAATAAATAGTTATATAATTAATATATATGCAGTATAATTTAACTTAAATACCAAATTTACAGTATACAATATATACATAAGTTATTTGTACAGTTTATATACATATGCTACTTATTTACATATGTAACTTAGTATAAAGCTTGTATTTATAAGAGTATACTTAATATACAAAGTATTTTTTAGTTATTTTTGGGGTTTTTCACTTTTTATGGTTTTTATACATATTGTCGAGATAAGAGATGAGAAGGGAAGAATTAGTCGAGGAGAAAGAGGTGTTTTTGATGTTTTTTAGATATAACTTCTATTATTAAGCTTCAAAGTATACAAATCCATCGACTGGCAAATACTACCAAGTCGAGGGTTTTGCATACCATGTAACTTGGTATATGGTTAGAAAACTTTCTGATCTTCGATCAGACAGTTTTATTTTAATATTTTAGAATTTTTATTGATTTTTATTGAATTTCAAATCTCATCCACCTTAAGAAATTTAGGAGGTTTCTAAGGGGTCCTAAAGGCTTAGGATGGGTCTTAAAAGATGTAAAAAGGCATTGACTGCCTTATTTGCAGACAATATGAAATCTGGAAAGTATTTTACCTATTTTAATATGTTCCTCAGTTTATATCCCCTTTAGTTCATGTGTTGGACAGTTAGATTGAAACTGAACTAGCTGACAAACATTTAGAAGAAAAATAACAAGCATTCACAGAATTGAAATTCAATTACTTATACAGGGAAGCTTGTATACACAAGGAATACAATACAACTACATGTCAGCTATCTTCAAACTATACTCTACAGGGTTTTAAATTAGACTTTTTCTGCTACAATTTAAGATAACAGATAGCAGCAGCAAGGACTCTACACACCAACCCTGCAGCAAATCAGATCTGATTCCAGATGGTTTAACTGCTGCTGCAGTTAGTCTATTTGGAATGAAATCAGATTTAAGGAAAGAAGGAGAATGTAGCTGCAAGGTGCAGCAACTTGCTGTGACTCTGGGATTAACATCATAAATCCAAACTAAAAAAAATTCTATCAACCCCATCTGACAAGGGTTTCACTTCTCATTAAAAACAGCGAATATCCCAATTCACATGCAAGAACCCTTATCATTAAATTTGCATTAGATTAAATTAGCAAAAACACTGATCTAACATTCCTAATGCTATAGACAGCATGTAGAACGAGTTAAATCAATCAATTAAAATCCCCAATTCAAATCCCATGTTCTGAAACCTTAAGGAGTATTGAGAACTCCTTAGGTTAAGAAATCATTAGTGCTTTCATCAAACACAAACTCATGGATATAAGATAAAATTTCAAATCACCACAGTGATTTTCCTTAGTTCTATCGTGCATTCAATGCATTAAAATCCTCACAAAACTCAGATTAGATTATGGCTCTTCTGAGATGAATTCTGACATCAGAAACATCTCAGATTCCTTGCCAAACAATGAACAAAAAATCAAAATTCTTCAATTTGTCAGATCAAAACAGTCAAAACCCAATTGAGTGAAAATCCTTGAAATCTAAGTTAAAGAAAAATCCGACAAACTGATTACTTTCAAGCTCAGATAAGGGGCTTTTGTGAACAAAAAAAAAAGAGGAGAATGGGAAGCCCCCTTATGTGCGTTTTGACGCCAATTTCAGATCTGAGGTTAAAAAAAAACCAATCAAATCTGAAATTAGGTCTGAATGAATGGGTGAAATGCGAGAAACAAGTTGTGAAAATCAGAAGCGAATATGGAAACATGAAGAGGGAGAGAATTCGTGATCATGAACTATGTGAAACCTTCCCCTCTGATTTGGAATGATCAGAGGAGGTGAGGGGGGAACTTCTAGTCTAAATCTACTGCTACAGCTACACTATCATAGCAGCGAAATTAAACACTACAAATTACTTTAATTCTACTCTAAACCTACTTAACTACAGCTACAACTAATTTGCAGAATGATAAATCTACTCTAACAGGAAGAATGGGACCTATGGGTCCTTAGTCTTTGGCTAAGGAGGAAGAAGGGAGGAAGATGACTCTAGCGGAGGGAAGAGTCTGCTAGTGAGGCTCCAGGGTCGTCCTCAGGTGCTACGAGGTCCTTAGCGACGAGGAGGTCGAGAAGAAGGTGGTGATTTCACAGCCGGTGGCTGTGAAATCAGAGAATTGATGGGGAGGAGAAACTGGAGTGGACAAACGATCGCTAAGAGACGTAGGAGGGAGTGATCCTTTGCGCACGCGACCACTGATGTGCTTAAGTAGCAAACTCAGTGGCTCAGATCATCGTGCGGGTGAGGATAACCGAAGAGGCAATCGGCGGCGGGGATGAGAGGAGAGGAGCGCGCGGCGAGCCAACTCAAAATCTGACTGTCATATGGGATTTGGGGAGAGGGGTGAGCGCACGCGCCAATTCGCGTGAAGCTTTTATTCAAATCCAACCGCAGATCGAAATCGCGAGAAGCAACGGACAGCCGAGATCTGCCGTGTTCTTCGCGCGCTATAGTGCGTGCGAAGAGTAGCAGGGCGATCTTAAAATGTTAGGAAAATTGCAGGGAAGACCCCTACGAGAAGGGGTAGAAAATTTACGTGCAGGCCCATAAGTGAAGAGAATAGCAACAGGATGGACCCTGCAACCTTTCAAAGGGGTCCCTGCGGTTTACAAGTAGGTCCAAAAAGGATTTTTAAAGACAAGAATGTGATGCATGAAGGACCTAAGTGTAAACTACATATTACATAGCCTAAATGATATCCAAATGCCTTCAAATTTTTATATGTGCTCAATTGAACATTTAAGATATTAATTATACTTTTGATTTGGCCTTTCAAACTTATTTATGTGTTCAATTAACGCATGGATCACCATTTGTCCTTTGTTTGCAGAGTATCTCATTTTGTGACCTAATTATGAAATTTTACCACAGAGTAAAGGTTTTAGGTCTTTTTCCTTAATTCCTACACTTAACCCTTTTTATCTGTTAATTTGATGTTCTTTTACTCAGTGTCTAGCTTAACTTCAGCATTTTAGCTATGATGAGTAGCCACTCATCAGCCGTTACCCCCCTCCTGGGCACCTTCGTCCCCAGTGCCGACAGGCACGTGCCGGGCGCCTCCTCTTTCCCGCTTCGTCAATTAAGTAGGTAAAAACCTTCCCCTTTCTCTCCCTGTTATTTCCCCTTCTCAATTTGCTATTTCCACCCACCAACCACCACTGTCCATCACCACCTTCTCCATCTCTAGCCGCCCTCTGGCAAGGCGTTTCCGCCGCCCCACGCCTCCATCCACCTCGCCAATCACCTCTAAAGCACCACGACACCTCGCTGACACCAAATCTACCCTCCATTCACCACCCCGCACCTCCAGACCACCCCTCGAACACACCCACCTGCACCTCTGCAGTGTGCCCTAGGCACACGGCCATAGGCACTTTCCCATCATGCCGACCACCGCATCGCCTTCGCCGTACTCTGGCGAAGCTTCTGGAGCTTTCTGACGTGGTCGTGAGGCTGTTTTAATGTTTTCATACCTCGCCCCCCTCGCCGCCAATGACGAACAACAGGAGCTGCTTAGCGAGTAGCTCCAGGCCTCTTTAGCTCTAGGCGCAAGCCCCAGCCGACGCGGAAGACTTCCGCGAGTGTACCCAGGTCTTCAATTGGGGTCGCATGCCTTCGCTGCTGCCCCAGTTGCTCGCAGCTTCCTGCCTATAGGCGTGCGGAGTGGAGGTGGGACTTTAGTCCCACCTCAGAAGTGTGTGGACACATGCCCACACATAAATTGAAAAAGTGCTCTAGGCTGTTCGCCTCGAATTACTGGGGTGAGGTCCCTCCTCACTTATCACCCGGGTCTCGTCCGCGGCTCTTCCCACACAGACCTAACCCAACCCGACTACCCCCACTCCTATGCACTCCCCGCGCACCACCCACACCGGTGCGCCTAGACCCGGTCACGCAACCCAACCCGATTACTCGGCTCTGGGAGAGCGTACCAAAGAGAGATTCAGAGAGAGAGAGACGCAGGAAAGGGGTAGGGTAGGTGTTTTGCGCTAAGCTTGTGTGTGTGTGCAGGGAACAGGTGAGGAAGGAAGAAGCAAGGAGCTGCTGAAGAGAAGGAAGGAAGAAAAGAAGAAGAAAAGGAAGAGCAGTGGCTGGGACTTAGCCGCAGGGAAGAAGAAAGAAGAAGGAAGGAGAGGAGCAGAAGAAGCCAGAGAAGCCAAGAGGAAAGAAAAGGAGAGGCTGATTAGATAAGGCGTCTGATTTCTGAATCAGACGTCCGGATCAAGGAAGAAAAGAGAAAGAAGAAAATCAGAGAAGAAGAGAAGAAGGAGGAAGAAGATGGACACGGCAGCTGAAGAAAGAAAGAAAGAGGAGGTAGCTGTAGCAAAGAAAAAGAAGAAGAAAGAAGGCAAACTAAAGAAGAGAACCGGCTGAAAGAAAAGAAGAAGAGAGAAGAAGAAAAAGCCAAAAAGAGAACTTTTGCTCACTCACTCACTCTCTCTCTTTTATTCTTTTTTGTAACAGAATTGTGAAATTATGTTTCTAGAATGACGTGTGCTCCTTGAGTTCAACCTCAGGAAACTTTTAATTTCGAGTAATAAATTGTAAACTGGTGATAGCTTTTCGTGATATACTACAACACCTAGGACTTTAAAATAACACGACGAAACAATAGCTTAACCAGGTTTTGACGCCGTTGTCAGGGAGCAATGACCATTCTAGAAGCTATTGATTCACAATTTTTGATTTCCTATTGACTAATCTCTACTCTTTTGTTGTGCAAGCACAGGAAATCAAGAGGAAAACAAGCAGTCGCACAACAACCACATCAAGGACAGGTAATTTTCTATCCTCTCGTTTAAACCCCTAAATTCTAAAGAGGAAGAAAAAGGAAAAAAGCAATTTAGGAATAACTTATCTTTCATATGTAGTAAAACACCAAAGTTGCCTGTTTTCAAATTTCAACATACTTTATCTGTACATCCATTAAAGATAGTTAGGGCTAAAACCTTCGTGCTTGAGTCCTAATTACCCAATCTAGAGGCAACTAACTGGACCAATTAGAGCCAATATAAGATTAAAAGCTAGGGTTTTAGAGACACACTTAGCAAGAATGGAAAATTCCCAAAAGAAGTGTGCCCAAGCCATTGCTTGAAAACAATTATTAAGAGAAACCCTAAATAATCCGGCTCTTAAGTCACTTGAACCCTAAAAGACGAGACCTAATAAGCTCTCAAAAGGAACTAATAGGTGAAGTTGATCCCTTGGATCAACCAACCTTTAACTTAGGTCACTCTTTGCACTCAAAAGATAAAGTTCAAGTGAAACCCTAAGTGCCTTGATCCTAACTAAAAGTGGTAGACTTAAGAGGTCAAGGTCCCCATTCTGGTCTACTTGGAATCTCAGTGACAAGAGAGGTTGGGTGGGGGAAACCCTGTAACCTGTGGGGGCGCTCTACTGTGTAGTAGTCTTCGCGGGACTCATCCTCTCTGGCTGCCCAAGTAATTCTCTGATGGACGACCCTCTGATCAAGGGGTCCATCAGCCCCGAACCTCTATAGTCACCCAACATTTTGGGTGTCTTGATTGGGTCCAGCACCTACTAAACTCGTCTAATCCATCGGTGCATGTTTGGTAGCAGGTCCTTGAAACCTCCTCTAGAAATCCACTCTCCCTGAGGTCGAGCCTCGGTGCCCTTGTTTGCGCGACCAACTCTTTACATAGACCTCTCCTTTGATTCCGAACCCAACTCACCTTCTTTTTCCACAATGGCTCAGCCAGTTGAGGAAGAGAACAATCTGGAGCACCAACTCCAGCGACTCAATGACCTCTTCCAGAACTTCATGAACCCACCGCAGCGTCCCATGATGAGAGATCACTATAATCCTGCTGCGGTGGCTATTGAGCTCTGAGTCAGAATCTCGACTGGAGGACCTGATTCTGAACTGAAGCCTAACATGATTCAAGCCATACCCAAATTCCATGGACTTAATTTTAAAGACCCCTTCTAGCACATCAAACAGCTAAAGCATCTGACCCAGACTTTCGAATCAGATGCGCATGACCGGGATATCTTACTCATGAAGATGTTCTCTTTCTCCCTTATGGACAAGGCAACCCACTAGTATCAGACCTAGACCCGTCCAATCAACAATTAGGAGGAACTTCAATCCGAGTTCCTGAAGAAGTTCTTCCTCGTTGGTCGGACCAATGCCTTGCGCCATTAGATTACTCACTTCACGCAACAGACAGGAGAACCTCTTCATGAGGCATGGGATCGTTTTCAGGATCTCATGAGAAAGTGCCCCTAGCGAAACGGTGGCAGCAACTAGCTTTTCTTAAGTCGTTGTAGTATAAATAGTTATTGCCATCATTTGCTAATATAATTTTTTACTCGGAAAATAAAGAGTTCCCGAGGTCGAACTCAGGGAGCAAGTTGTATTCTAGGGGTACAAGTTTCTTTTACAAAAATAAAGAAAGAGAGAGAATTTGCTGGCTTCTTTCTTCTTCTCTTCTTGTCTCTTTGCTTATCCTCTCCTCTTCTGCTTGGCTCTTCTGCTTTCTTCCTTTGCTCTTCTTCTTTATCTGCAGCAGTAGTGATGTTCTTCTTCTTCTTTCAGTTCTTGTTTCTTCTCGTCTTTCTTTTTCTTCTCCCTTGCGGTCCTATTCTTCTTCTTCTTTCTTTCTTCTTTTCCTTTCTTCAGATCTTCTTCTCGTGCTCTTCTTCTTCTGCAGAGTCTTCCCTTGGCCTCTCTGTGTTCTCCTCTGCCTCGCCTTCCTTCTTCTTTTCCTTCAGGACGTCGTCTGATTTTCCAATCAGACGACTTAAACCGCCGCTGCTACAGTGCCGCTCGGTGCTCCTCCTTCCTTCAGCTTTCGTCGGCCTTCTTCTCTGTTCAGCGGGCGTTTTTCTTCTTCTTCTCTGCCTGCACACTTGCACAGCTTGATCAGATGGGCAAAACCTAATTCTACCCTCTCCCCCGCGTTTTTCTCTCACGGAAGCCGCTCTTAGGAATGCTCTCCCAGAGCTGCCGGGTATTCGGGTATGGGTCGTGCCCGGGTCCAGGCCCACCGGCGTGCGTGGTGGGCGAGGAGTGCAGGTCGGGCTTAGCTGGGTCGGGCCAGGTCCGCGGGGCGTGGTCGCGGACGAGGCCGGGTCGAGCGGGTGAGTGAGAGGGACCTCACCTCGTGCTCAGGAGGCAACGAACATAAGGCACTTTTTGCCTTTATGCGGGCGCGCTCCTCTGAAAAGTTACGAGGTGGGACTAAATGTCCCACCCCAATTAGGCGCCCGCAGCTGAAGACGCTGCAGGGGTTCGCGGTTGCACGCGAGGCCTTTGCCCCAGCTGCAGGTTTGGGACGCTTCGCGGAGATGCCCCGCGCAGCCTGGGAGTCGCACCTGGGCGAATCGCACCTGGAGCTGCAGGTTGAAGGTGCTCCTTCCACGCAGCAATGGCGACGGCGGTCGAGATACCTGTCCACAGAGGAACGGCCTCTCGGCCTAATCAGATACGCGGAGAACCTTCGCCGTGGCACGACGAAGGTGGTGGGGGGTCTGGCAGGTGGCGGGGCGGAGCGTGAGGGTCGCCCTAGGTCAAACTGCGGGCGAAGAAGTGGGTTTGTTCGGGGGGTCTGCAGAGGGCGAGTGGTGGGAAGTGGAAGGGCGGAGGTTGATCAGGGTGAGGAGGCGGAGGTTCTGTGAGGGTCAGCGAGGCGTATGGGGCTGTGGAGCGACGGGGGCGTCTCGCCGGAGTTTGGCCGGAGACGAAGGGGGTGACGGTGGACAGGAGCGGTCGAGGGTTTAATCAAATAAAAGATAGTGAGGAAAAGAAAGAGGGGGAGATGGGGAGAAGTTCTGACCTAGCTACGGAGACGAAAGGGGCTGGAGCAAGGCGGCAGTCGTATCGACTGTCGCCGGAGAAGAAGATGCCCGGGGGAAGGGGCGGCGGCGAGGAGAAGGCCGGAGAGGCGCCAGCTGGGTGCGGCGTGGCGCGGGAAGAGCGAGGGAGGGTAACCCTGCAGCTGGTAGTGCGGCAGAGCGACGAGGAGGAAGGGGAGAGGCCGCCGGAGCTGGAGGGCTTCCTGTCGGAGTGGGAAGAGCGGAAGTGGGGGTCTTTCTCCGTCAGGACCGAGCTCCCCAGAACGGCGGAGCGACGGGGGTATTTATAGAGGCGGAATCAGAGAGGAGGGCGGAGGGAGACGACGTGTCTCCCTCGCCGGAGGACGCCGGAGATGGAGACCCATACCGTCCGTGTGTTCGCACGGCCAGTATGGTGGGTTGCAGCGACCAGGGGGGTGTTCCTGCGACTGCTGACGACGCAGGGCACCCCCGGTTGTCTTACCAGACCCTCCCCCTTACTCTGCACGGCGCCATGCTCCGCGCAAGGTCGCCGGAGCATGGTGCTGGTCAGGTTTTGGCAGGAGGGACCTGAATGCAAAGAACGAAGGAGAGTTAGGGGCATAAATGTGAGGGTTCAAAAGTTGAGGGCCAAAAAGTAAATAAATGAGGACCAAAGTGTAAAGTTGGTCCAGAAGGTTTCCTCTTAGGCTCAAGTTTTTATACATGACTAATTGGGACCTAAGGATTATGATGGTGAATTTTATTTCTAGATTAAACCTTGTTTGATCGATCAATTTACGTAAAAACCCAAATTAAGTTATTAATTGGGCATGGTTCTCAATGTAGGTCAAAAAGGGTTCCGAAGGCCAAATTGAAGGTTCTAAACCCTAGAGATTATTTTTCTATGAATTTTAGAGGGTTTATTCTATTTTTACTTTGCCTCGAACCTCGCAAATTGAAGTGGGTTTGTTTTAAGGTTACAGATTATCATTTAGTTCCTTGGAATTGCTGTAGCCCTTATCAGATCATCCACTTTCCTTCTTATTTGGTTTGTTTGACCTATGTTTGGACCTGTATGCAGATTATACGGGTAAAATTGCATTTTTACCCCTTATGACTTGTTTTCTTCTCAAACTCAGAATTCTCTGAGTTAAGCCTTCCCTTGAGTTATGTAGGAGCTTTTATCCTTTGTATTAGGTCAAAATGAGCTAGTTATGGCTCATGATGAGGTTCTCATCATACCCCCATGCCTAGCTTTTGCTAGTCCCTTAGCAAAAACTTAAGGTTTCAACCCTTGTTCTAGACCATGAAGTTCTTAATAGCTTCAGATAAGTGCTTTTTCATTTGCGCTTAGATTAGGTTAGAATGCTGACCATAGGCCTAAAAGGTACTCTAGTACCAATCAAGATCCAAATCTGTCTAGCCTTGGCCTCAGTCCTTAGCAAAGGTTTTTAAGGCCCACAAGAACTAACCTAAGGTTTATTGGACTTTGTGGTTAAAGCACCCGTGCTTGAAATGATTTTAGCCCTGGCTCAGTTCGCAGTGCGTTTTGTAAGAGAGAGAGATAGAAAATTTTTCTGTTTGGAGAGTTTTCCCTCTTTTTCTTTTTAATTCTAGCTTAGGATTGGCTTTTCAACATGGTCTGTATCAGATTCCTTGCTCCCATCATCAATCCTCAAGGGTTCCTGGCAGTCGATGCTTTTTAGATAGCACCGCCCATGGCAACCCCCGGAATCCTGGCTATTGAGATTTCGAGATGATCCCATCCATGGTGTTCCGTGGCCGAATCCAGACCCTGGCAATTGACACTTCGAGATAATGCCATCCGTGGAATCTGAATCAGCAGAGTGCTTACATGCCCCCAGTAGGATATGTGAATATCCTAAGAGACAAGCACCGAGGAGATGATATTTTGTTACGCATCTTCGAGGGGATTTCCCACCTCTCCGCGCTGGGAACTCGTCCAAATCAACTTGTGTTGGTCGGCCGCTCCTACTCTAGGTGTACTTTTTAGAATTTTGCGACGCTTCTGCGTGATTTTGATTTTTACGCTTACTGAACTAGGCTGTGTGTGAGGTTAGGGTGCTTAGGTTACTAAGTCCCGTAAATCAAAAATTAGTTAATGAGGCCAAATACTCCCTAAGCCTTAGACCTAATACTTCGGCTTTTCATTTTCCTCAACCTCTTGAGGAGTGTCCAGATCTTAATGGGTACTAAGAGTCTATTCAAGAATGCCTAAGGTTTGCGTTCTTACTAATCTCATTATGCACTTTTCAGTTATTTTCTTGAATGAGGTCTAGAACTTAGGTTAATTCCTTAGTTCCTTACTAATGACTATCACCTTTTCTCATAATTTTGTGCTCCTTTTTCATTTTGTTTCTTTTCTCCTTCTCCTTCACAAAATTTCCTTCTCCTCTTTTCCTCTTATTCTTTTTCGAAAATTTTTAATTTTTATGGTGTTTTTGGCATATGTGAATTTTTTGTTTGAAACCTTTTCTTACAAGTTTTGCACTTTCATACCCCCCCATGCCTAAGATTTGCAATGTCCTCATTGTAACCTAGGGGGTTTTTATTTAACTTAGTTCATTCCTTAAGACAGAAATTTGGATGAGTGATTGGGTCGGGTTGAAATTTGCGGACGATTTCTAATCCCAGATGCAAGCATCTGAGGTGGGGTCGGCTGTCTACAAGGGTGCACCTTAAGTGCAAAAAGGTGTTAGAAAAAGGTTTTGGATTTTTAGGAAAATGACGGGTTGCCTCCCGTTAAGCGCTGAGTTTTACGCCATCGGCTGGGCGCAATAAGCTCAAGGAGAATGGAGGATATAAGATGCTTCAGCCAAATCAGTAGAAGTCACATCAATGAATGGCTTGAGTCTCTGACCGTTCACGATGAAAGGTTTAGAATCGTGGCTGAGTGGACTGATTTCGATTGCTCCATTTCCAAAAACCTGTCGGACCAAATATGGTCCGACCCACTTGGATCTCAGTTTTCCTGGGAAGAGTTTTAGTCGGGCATCAAAGAGTAGGACCTTTTGACCAGGATGAAAGATCTTTCTTGAGATATGCTTGTCATGGAAGGCTTTAACCTGCTCCTTGTAGATTCGCGAGTTCTCATATGCGTCTAAGCGTAATTCATCGATCTCGCTTATTTGGAGTTTTCTGTGGGTTCCAGCCTCGGAAAGATCTAGATTACAGTTCCGTACTGCCCAATAGGCTTTATGCTCTAGTTCGACAGGAAGGTGACACGCCTTTCCGTACACCAGTCTAAAGGGAGACATGCCTAATTGGGTTTTGTGGGCGGTCCTATAGGCCCACAATGCTTCCGGAAGTCTGGACGACCAGTCCTTCCTGTCAGGCCGAACAGTGACTTGCAGGATTTTCCTGATCTCCCGATTAGACAGCTCAGCTAGACCATTAGTTTGGGGGTGATAAGGAGTAGAGATTCGGTGAGACACCCCGTATTTGGTCATCAGTGACCTAAACTGAGCATTTGTGAAATGGGTCCCCTCATCAGAGATTCTTGCACGAGGAATCCCGAATCTTGAGAAAATGTTTTGATGAATGAATTTGAGAACGACTTTGCAATCACAGGTTCGGGTCGGTATGGCTTCGATCCATTTGGACACGTTGTCCACAACCAACAGAATGTATTCAAAACCATCCGAAACAGGAAAGGGGCCCATAAAATCAATCCCCCAAACATCAAAGATTTCGCATACTAGAATCGGTTGCATAGGCATCATGTCGCGATGGCTCATGTTGCCCAAAGTCTGGCAATGACTGCATGCCTTGCAGTGACTGTACGCGTCTTTGAACAGTGTGGGCCAGTAAAAGCCGCACTGGAGGACTTTTGATGCGGTTTTATTCCCGGCGAAATGGCCACCGCATGCCTGGTCATGGCAGAAAGAGAGGACATTGCTGATTTCCTCTTCCGGGACACATCTCCGAATGATCTGATCAGCACCTATGCGGAAGAGGTACGGGTCTTCCCAAATGTAATACTTGGCATCGGAGCGTAATTTGTCCTTCTTGGCCTTCGGCCAATCGGACGGGATCTGATGAGATGCCAAGTAATTTACTATATTAGCAAACCATGGAAGGCTAGTACTGATAGTCAGCAGGTGCTCATCGGGAAAATGCTCGATGATGGGTCCGGAAGGGTCAATTAATTCAGAAGGAAGGCGGGACAAGTGATCAGCTACCACATTTTGCTTTCCCGCTTTGTCGCGAATCTCAAGGTCAAATTCTTGCAACAGCAAGATCCGTCGGATTAATCGAGGTTTCGCGTCCTTCTTTGCAAGGAGATGCCTCACAGCTGTGTGATCCGAGTATATGATGACACGGGAACCCAGAAGGTACGATCTGAATTTTTCTAGGGCAAATACTACAGCTAGCAGCTCTTTCTCAGTAACCGTATAGTTACGCTGAGCCTCATCGAGTGTTTTGCTGGCGTAGTAAATGACCACAGGTTTCCCGTCAATTTTCTGCCCCAAAACCGCTCCTATAGCGAAGTCGGATGCATCGCACATGATCTCAAAGGGTTGAGACCAATCAGGGGACTGTAGGATCGGGGCTTGGGTGACTCGGTCAGGCAGGATTTCAAATGCTTGAGTGCATTCCTTGGAAATTTCGAAAGGTACATCCTTGGAGAGAAGAGTGGTCAGGGGGCGCGTGATTTTTGAAAAATCAGGGATAAATCGTCGATAAAAACCGACATGCCCCAAAAAAGATCGGATGTCCTTGATCGAGCTAGGCATAGGAAGGTGAGAAATCAGATCAACCTTAGCTCGATCCACCTGGATGCCTTTTTCCGAAATTGAGTGTCCCTGGACAATTCCCTCAGGTACCATGAAATGGCTCTTTTCCCAGGAAGGAACCAAATTCACATCGATGCACCGCCTGAGTATCTGGACCAAGTGTTGGAGGCAATCGTCGAATGATGCTCCAAAAACTGAAAAGTCATCCATGAAGACTTCCAGATAATCACCTACCATATCTGAGAATATGGCTAGCATGCATCGCTGAAAAGTAGCGGGTGCATTGCAAAGACCGAAAGGCATCCTTCGGAAAGCGTATGTTCCGAAGGGGCAGGTGAACGTGGTCTTTTCTTGGTCCTCAGGATGGATTGCCACCTGGTTATAACCGGAGTACCCATCAAGAAAGCAGAAGAACCTATTTCCCGCAAGTTTTTCGAGAATTTGATCAATGAAGGGTAGTGGGAAATGATCCTTCTTCGTGGAGGAATTGAGTCGGCGGTAATCTATACAGACTCTCCACGAGTTGGCTAGTCGGGTAGGAATGATTTCTCCGGTCTCAGTCATTATAGTGGTGAGTCCTGCCTTCTTGGGCACGACCTGAATTGGGCTCACCCAACGACTATCGGAGATCGGGTAGATAATTCCGGCATCTAACCACTTGATGATCTCCTTTTTCACGACCTCCTGCAGATTGGGGTTTAAGCGTCTCTGCATTTCACGAGAAGGTCGTGTGCCCTCTTCTGAATAGATATGATGAGTACAATAGGAGGGACTTATTCCAGTCAAATCATCGAGAGTCCACCCGATGGCTCTGCGATGTTGCTGGAGAACAGTAATCAGACGGGATTCCTGTTCGGGATTGAGGTTGGAATTGATAATCACAGGAAGGGTCTGATCGGAACCCAGAAATATGTATTTCAAGTGAGCAGGAAGAGGCTTTAACTCGAGGACAGGGTTTTCAGCAGCAGCGGGTGGTTCAATGTAGATGTGAGGTTCAAGGGTGGGAGTTACTGGGTTGTGTATGTCTGGATTCGACTCCTCTGTTTGCTGGTCAAGATCCTTCTATGGTTGATGAGGCATAATCGAGTCATTCTGGAAGTGTGATTCATCAACCAAAGTCCTGACGTCACAAATTTGTTCGATGACACCGCAATTAATTCCTTGTTGGGCCTTAAATATATCAATTTTTAGGGTTTGATCTCCAAACTTAAGCTCTATTTGGCCCTCCTCACAGCTGATGTTGGCTCTAGCAGTAGCCAAGAAAGGTCTCCCTAGAATGATTGGTGTATCCCTAGGGTTCTCAGGTGCGTCCATATCTAAGACTATAAAGTCCACTGGGAAATAGAAATCCCGCACTCTTACGATAACATCCTCGAGAATCCCTTTTGGTGACTTTATAGATCGATCTGCTAATTGGAATGTCACCTCAGTTGGTTTTAGCTCAGATTCTTCTAGATGGTCAAGTAAGGATGTGGGTATCAGGTTTATGGATGCACCCAAGTCTAGCAATGCTTTATCAAATTGGGTGCCACCTATCTTGCAGGAAATCAGGGGAGTACCAGGATCTTTTGCCTTGGGTGGGAGTCTACTGAGGATTACAGAGCTGGCTTGCTCTGACAGAACAATTGGGCTTCCTCCCTTGGTTCGCGGCTTATGCTGGGGTGTACATATATTCTTTAGAAATCGTGCGTAAGCTGGTACGTGGCGGATTGCATCCATCAAGGGGATGTTTATGTGGACCTGCTCAAAGAGCTTGACTAGGTCCTCCTCAGGGGCCACGGGTTTGGTAGTCTTCTTTCCCTTGGTCAAGGCCTCGGGAAACGGGACCCTAGGTGGTTCTTCTAGGATAGGTCCAGGTTGTGGATCCGGGACAGGGGTGGGGACGTCCTGGATTACTGTCCTAGGCTTGGGATCAATACCCGGCTTGGAGTGGTTCGGATGAGGTGGGTCTTGGGTTTCCTTACCACTACGAGTTGTTACGGAATTAAGTCCTGCATGGTTTTGGTTGGGATTGGGTAAGATAGCTTGCTGCTGGTAACCTGCAAAAGAAGTGGAGGCCTCTATCCCGTCAGGTGAAGGAACAGAGGGGGCCTGATAAATCATATGGGCATGGCTCGGGTTTGGGTTCATAACGCGCCGCTGGGTTGGCACGTTATTAGGATTAGGCAGAGGTTGGGAGGGAAGAGTACCCGGCTGGCGAGAGTTGGCCAACTGGGTCAATTGGTTATGGACCTCTGTAAGTTCGTCCTTGTGTTGTTTTTGGATAGTCGCATTCGTTCTTTGAATGTCAGCCAGGGTCTGAAGGATAAGGGACATTTGATCCTGATTCGGCCCAGATGGGTAAGTAGGGTTGGGCCGAGGCTGAGGCGACTGGTAAGGACGAGGAGGTTGTGGGCGAGGTTGGAAGGATGATCTTTGGGTTTGGGAATTTCCCGCCCACCAAAAGTTGGGATGGTTTCGCCATCCAGGGTTATAGGTGTTGGAGAATGGGTCATTCTGGATAGCGTGGAGGTCCTCGCAGGTCTGAGGAACCTCCAGAGAGTCAGAGAAAGAGGGAATGGAATTCCCCTGGTAGGTGTAGAAGGAATCGGAAGGACCACCAGGCAAAGATTCGGATGATGGGTCCATCCTAGGAGAAGGTCGAAGGAGAATGTTTTGCACAGTTTCCCTTGTGGAAGGAGGCTGTGCGAAAGGGTTATGCGCAGAGGTGGCTCGCTGCAAATGCTGAGTCAGCTCGTCCACCTTCTTTTCGATAATTGAGACCTTGTCCAATCGACTGGCCATTACTTCCAGGTCGACTGATGCGGACAGGCCCTGCGTCTCATGTGCTCCCCTAAGATTCGTCGATGCGCGGGTATTCATCCTGTCGAATAATCCCATGGAGTCATTGTTGATGGAGTTCTCGCACATGTTTTCGAGAATCTCCCACACGGTGTCTTCATGCTGACCCATGATATTTCCTCCGTAGGTTGCATTGACGAAAAGACGGATGTCCTCACGGAGTCCCTGGTAAAAAGACTGGACTTGTTCCCATTTAGGAACTCCGTGATGGGGGCACTTTCTCATGAGATCCTGGAAACGATCCCATGCCTCATGGAGAGGTTCTCCTAATTGTTGAGTGAAGTGCGTAATCTGATGGCGCAAGGCGTTGGTCCGACCAACGGGAAAAAACTTCTTCAAAAACTCGGATTGAAGTTCTTCCCAAGTGTTGATCGGCCGGGTCTGAGTTTGATACCAATGGGCGGCCTTGTCCATAAGAGAAAAGGAGAACATCTTCATGAGAAGAATATCCCGATTTTGCGCATCTGACCCAAAAGTTTGGGCCAGATGCTTTAGCTGTTTGATGTGCTGGAAGGGATCTTTGGAATTAAGCCCATGGAATTTAGGTATAGCATGAATCATGTTGGGTTTCAATTCGGAATCAGGTCCTCCAGTCGGGATTCTGACTCGAGGCTCAATAGCCACCGCAGTAGGATTGTAGTGGTTCCGCATCATAGGACGCTGTGGTGGGTGCACGAAGTTTTGGAAGAGGTCATTGAGTCGCTGGAGCTAGTGCTCCAGATTGTTTTCTTCCTCAACTGGCTGAGCCATGATGGGGGAAGAAGAAGAACTTGGTTCTGAATCAGAAGAGAGAATAATGTGAGGGGGTTGCTGCACAAACACGGGCGTCGAGGCTTGGCCTGGACGAGAGTGAATTTCTAAAGGAGGTCTTAAGGGTGGTCTTAAGGACCTCCTATCGTACATGCACTGTTGGAAAAGATGAGTTTAGAAGGTGCTGGACCCAATCAAGACACCCAAAAATGTGTTGGGTGACTATAGAGGTGCGGGGCAGATGGACCCCTTGATCAGAAAGATCGTCCACCTGAGAATTACCTGGGCAGCCAGAGAGGGAGAGTCCCGCAAAGACCCCTACACGGTAGAGCGTCCCCACGGGTTACAGGGTTTCCCCCACCCGACCTCTCTTGTCACTGCGATTCCAGGTAGACCAGAATGGGGATCTTGACCTCTTAAGTCTACCAATTTTAGGTTAAGATTAGGGTGCTTAAAGTTACACTTGAACTTTAGTTCTTTGAGTGCAAAGAGTGACCTAATTTAAGGTTGGTTGACCCAAGGGGGCAACTTTACCTCTTGTTTCCTTTGAGAGTTTTTGGGTCTTGTCTTTTAGGGTTCAAGTGTTTAGAGAGCCAATTGTTTTAGGTTTTCTTTGAATAGGTATTTTCAGACAAGGGCTTGGGCACACTTCATTTGGTTTTCTCAATTCTTGCTTAAGGAGTGTGTCTCTAAATCCCTAGTGTTGGATCCTAGGTTGGCTCTACTTGGTCCAGTTAGCTCTTTGTTGGGTAATTAGGGCTCAAGCAAGAATGTGTTAGCCCTTAAATACCCTTAATAGTGTGCAGTAATAATGGGTTGAAAACATGCAACTTTTGATGGTTTACTGAGTATAGAAGACAGGTTAGACCTATATTGCTTGTTCTTTTCTTTTCTTCCTCTTTAGAGTTTAGGGATTGAGAGGATAGAATTTTACCTGTCCGTGGAGTGGTTGTCGTGCCGTTGCTTGTCTTCTTGATTTTCTTGTATTTTTTTTTCTGCACAACAAAGGAGAGATTGTTAGCAATGTAAAAACATGAATTTGATTATTTCTAGAATAGCCGTTGCTCCCCGGCAACGGCGCCAACTGGCGAAACGGTGGCAGCAACTAGCTTTTCTTATGTCGTTGTAGTACAAATAGTTATTGCCATCATTTGCTAATATAATTTTTTACTCGAAAAATAAAGAGTTCCCGAGGTCGAACTCAGGGAGCAAGTTGTATTCTAGGGGTACAAGTTTTTTTTACAAAAATAAAGAAAGAGAGAGAATTTGCTGGCTTCTTTCTTCTTCTCTTCTTTTCTCTTTGCTTATCCTCTCCTCTTCTGCTTGGCTCTTTTGCTTTCTTCCTTTGCTCTTCTTCTTTATCTGCAGCAGTAGTGATGTTCTTCGTCTTCTTTCAGTTCTTGTTTCTGCTCGTCTCTTTCTTTTTCTTCTCCCTTGCGGTCCTGTTCTTCTTCTTCTTCTTTCTTTCTTCTTTTCCTTTCTTCAGATCTTCTTCTCGTGCTCTTCTTCTTCTTCTGCAGAGTCTTCCCTTGGCCTCTCTGTGTTCTCCTCTGCCTCGCCTTCCTTCTCCTTCTTTGCCTTCAGGACGTCGTCTGATTTTCCAATCAGACGACTTAAACCGCCGCTGCTACAGTGCCGCTCGGTGCTCCTCCTTCCTTCAGCTTTCGTCGGCCTTCTTCTCTGTTCAGCGGGCGTCTTTCTTCTTCTTCTCTGCCTGCACACTTGCACAGCTTGATCAGAGGGGCAAAACCTAATTCTACCCTCTCCCCCGCGTTTTTCTCTCACGGAAGCCGCTCTTAGGAATGCTCTCCCAGAGCTGCCGGGTATTCGGGTATGGGTCGTGCCCGGGTCCAGGCCCACCGGCGTGCGTGGTGGGCGAGGAGTGCAGATCGGGCTTAGTCAGGTCGGGCCAGGTCCGCGGCGCGTGGTCGCGGACGAGGCCGGGTCGAGCGGGTGAGTGAGAGGGACCTCACCCCGTGCTCAGGAGGCAACGAACATAAGGCACTTTTTGCCTTTATGCGGGCGCGCTCCTCTGAAAAGTTACGAGGTGGGACTAAATGTCCCACCCCAATTGGGACCTAAGGATTATGATGGTGAATTTTATTTCTAGATTAAACCCTGTTTGACCGGTCAATTTACGTAAAAATCCAAATTAAGTTATTAATTGGGCATGGTTCTCAATGTAGGTCAAAAAGGGTTCCGAAGGCCAAATTGAAGGTTCTAAACCCTAGAGATTATTTTTCTATGAATTTTAGAGGGTTTATTCTATTTTTACTTTGCCTCGAACCTCGCGAATTGAAGTGAGTTTGTTTTAAGGTTACAGATTATCATTTAGTTCCTTGGAATTGCTGTAGCCCTTATCAGATCATCCCACTTTCCTTCTTATTTGGTTTGTTTGACCTATGTTTGGACCTGTATGCAGATTATACTGGTAAAATTGCATTTTTACCCCTTATGACTTATTTTCTTCTCAAACTCAGAATTCTCTGAGTTAAGCCTTCCCTTGAGTTATATAGGAGCTTTTATCCTTTGTATTAGGTCAAAATGAGCTAGTTATGGCTCATGATGAGGTTCTCATCAGCCCCCATCACGGAGTTCCTAAATGGGAACAAGTCCAGTCTTTTTTCCAGGGACTCCGTGAGGGTATTAGACTGTTTGTCAATGCAACTTGCAGAGGGAATATCATGGGTTAGCATGAAGACTCCGTGTGGGAGATTCTCGAGAATATGTGCGAGAACTCCATCAATAATGACTCCATGGGACTATTCGACAGGACGAATACCCGCGCATCGATGAACCTTAGGGGAGCACATGAAATGCAGGGCCTGTTTGCATCAGTCAACCTGGAATTGATGGCCAGTCGATTGGACAAGGTCTCTATTATTGAGAAGAAGGTGGATGAGCTGACTCAGCACTTGCAGCGAGCCACCTCTACGTAGAATTCCTTTGCACAGCCTCTTTCCGCACGGGAGACTGTGCAGAACATTTTCCACCGACCTTCTCCTGGGATGGACTCGTATCCACCCCCATTTGACTCTCGGATCGGAGGAACCTCCGACCCTTTCTATACTAGCCGGGGGAATTCCACTCTCTCATTCTCTAACTTTTCTGAGGCTCCTCAGACTTGTGAGGACCTCAACGCCATCCAGAATGACCCATTTTCCAATACCTACAATCCTAGATGGCGAAACCATCCCAACTTCCAGTGGGCGGGGAATTGCTAGAATACAAGACCACCCTTTCAGCCCCGCCCACAAGCACCTCGTCCTTATCAACCGCCTCAGCCTCGGCCCAACCCCATTTATTCATCCGGGCCAAACCAAGATCAAATGTCCCTCATCATTCAGACTTTGGCTGAAATTCAAAAAACGAATGCAGAAATTCAAAAACAACACAAGGACGAAATCACAGAGGTCCGAAATCAACTTTCCCAGTTGGTAAATTCTCGCCAACTAGGCACACTTCCTTCTCAGCCTCTTCCTAACCTTAATAGCGTGCCGACCCAGCGGCACATTATGAACCCAAACCCGGGCCAAGCACATATGGTTTATCAGGCCCCCTCTATTCCTTCACCTGACGAGATGGAGGCTTCAACTTCCTATGCGGGTTACCAGCAGCAGCAACCCATCCTACCAACCCCTAACCAGAACCAAGCAAGGCTGAATTCTGCAACCACCCGTAGTGGTAAGGAGACCCAAGATCCACCTTATCCAGACCACTCCAAGCCTGGTAGTGACCCAAATCCTAGGACAGTAATCCAGGATGTTCCTATCCCTATCCCTGATCAAAGACCTGGACCTATCCTAAAGGAACCAACCAAGGTTCCATTTCCCGAGGCCTTGACCAAGGGAAAGAAGACAACCAAATCCGTGGCTCATGAGGAGGACCTGGTCAAGCTCTTTGAACAGGTCCAAATAAACATCCCCTTGATGGATGCGAGAACCAAGAGTGGGAGTACCGGCTTACGTAAGATTTTTGAAAAATGTTTGTACACCTTAGCGTAAGTCGAGAACCAAGAGTGGGAGTCCAATTATACTGTTAGAGCAAGCCAGCTCTGTAATCCTGAGCATACTCCCACCCAAGGCAAAAGACCCAGGCACTCCCCTGATTTCATCAAGATAGGTGAAACCCAGTTCGACAGAGCATTGTTAAACTTAGGTGCTTCCATAAACTTGATACCCACATCCTTACTCAAC
Organism: Thalassia testudinum; assembly: GCA_037157565.1. Lineage (NCBI taxonomy): Eukaryota > Viridiplantae > Streptophyta > Magnoliopsida > Alismatales > Hydrocharitaceae > Thalassia > Thalassia testudinum. The sequence goes on from JAZHRO010000038.1 coordinate 3,171,768, forward strand.
CACCTAGAAGAATCTAAGCTAAAACCGACTGAGGTGACACTACAGTTAGCAGATCGATCTATAAAGTCACCAAAAGGGATTCTTGAGGATGTTATTGTTAGGGTGAGGGATTTCTATTTCCCTGTAGACTTCATAGTCTTAGACATGGACGCACCTGAAATTCCAAGGGATACACCGATCATACTAGGGAGACCTTTTCTGGCCACTGCAAGGGCCAACATTAGTTGTGAGGAGGGCCAAATAGAACTGAAATTTGGAAATCAAATCCTAAAAATTGATAACTTTAAGGCCCAACAAGGGATTAATTGCGGTGTCATTGAACAAATCTGTGATGTTAGAGCTCTGGTTGATGAACCACAACTTGAGGGCAACATGATCATTCCTCATCAACCACAAGAGAATCTTGAACCGCAATTAGAGGAGGCAGACATCGAGATAGACAAACCCATAACTCCTATCCTTATACCTCACACTCACTCTGAACCACCTGTTGCTGCTAATAACCCCATTCTTGAACTCAAACCCCTTCCCGAGCATTTGAAATATGTCTTCTTGGATTCTAATCAAACATTTCTTGTGATCATAAATTCCAAGCTCACTCCTAATCAGGAATCCCGTCTGATTGCTGTTCTCCAGCAACATCGCAGAGCCATTGGTTGGACTCTCGATGACTTGACTGGAATAAGTCCCTCTTATTGCACCCATCGTATCTATTCTGAGGAGGGTGCACGACCTTCCTGTGAGATGTAGAGACGTTTGAATCCTAATCTGCAGGAGGTCGTGAAAAAGGAGATCATTAAGTGGTTAGATGCAGGGATCATCTACCCGATCTCTGATAGTCGTTGGGTGAGCCCAATCCAAGTTGTGTCTAAAAAGGCAGGACTCACCACCATTACGACTGAAACCGGAGAAGTCATACCTACCCAAATAGCCAACTCATGGAGAGTCTGCATACATTACCGAAAACTCAATTCCTCCACGAAGAAGGATCATTTTCCACTACCATTCATTGATCAGATTCTCAAGAAATTAGCGGGAAATAAATTCTTCTGCTTTCTTGACGGGTACTCCGGTTATAACCAAGTGACTATTCATCTTGAGGACCAAGAGAAGACCACATTCACCTGCCCCTTCGGGACGTACGCATTCCGAAGGATGCCTTTCGGTCTCTGCAATGCACCCATGACTTTCCAGCAGTGCATGCTTGCCATATTCTCTAATATGGTAGGTGATTATCTGGAAGTCTTCATGGATGACTTCTCAATTTTCGAGGCATCATTTAATGATTGCTTCCAGCACTTGGTTCATATTCTCAGGCATTACATCGATGTAAATTTAGTTCTTTCCTGGGAAAAGAGCCACTTTATGGTGCCTGAGGGGATCGTCCTAGGACATCTAATTTCTAAGAAAGGCATCCAAGTGGATTGAGCCAAGGTTGATCTGATCTCTAGACTTCCTATGCCTAGCTCGATCAGGGACATTCGTTCTTTTCTAGGGCACGTTGGTTTTTACCATCGTTTCATCCCTGATTTCTCAAAAATCACGCGCCCCCTAACTACTCTTCTCTCCAAGGATGTACTCTTTGAGATTTCCAAGGAATGCACTCAAGCTTCTGAGAACCTTCGTGACCGAGTCACCCAAGCCCCGATCCTACAGTCCCCTGATTGGTCTCAATCCTTTGAGATCATGTACAATGCGTCTGATTTCGCTGTAGGAGCGATTCTGGGACAAAAAGTTGACGGGAAACTCGTGGTCATCTACTACGCTAGCAAAACACTTAACGAGGCTCAGCGTAACTATACAATTACGGAGAAAGAGCTGCTAGCCGTAATATTTGCCCTCGAAAAATTTCGATCCTATCTCCTGGGTTCCCACATCATAATCTACTCGGATCACACAGCTGTGAGGCATCTCCTTAACAAGAAGGACGCGAAGCCTCGATTAATCCGATGGATCTTGTTGTTGCAAGAATTCGACCTCGAGATTCGCGACAAGGCGGGAAGATAGAACGTGGTAGCTGACCACTTGTCTCGCCTTCCTTCTGAGATCATCAACCCTTCTGGACCCATCACAGAGCATTTTCCTGATGAGCACCTACTGACTATTGGTACTAGGCTTCCATGGTTTGCTGATATAGTAAACTACTTGGCATCTCATCAGATTCCGTCTGATTAACCGAAGGCCAAGAAAGAAAAGTTGCACTCTGATGCCAAGTACTACATCTGGGAAGACCCGTACCTTTTCCGTATAGCTGTTGACCAAATTATCCGAAGATGTGTCCCGGAGGGTGAAATCAATGATATCCTCTCCTTCTACCATGACCAGGCATGCGGTGACCACTTCTCTGGGCATAAAATCGAATAAAAAATCCTTCAGTGTGGCTTTTATTGGCCCACTTTATTCAAGGACGCATACAGTCACTGCAAGGCATGAAATCGTTGCCAAACTTTGGGCAACATGAGCCATAGCGACATGATGCCTTTGCAGTCAATTCTCGTATGCGAAATCTTCGATATTTGGGGGATTGATTTTATGGGTCCCTTCCCTATTTCGGATGTCTTCGAGTACATTCTACTTGCCGTGGACTACGTGTCCAAATGGATCGAAGTCATTCTGACCCGAACCTGTGATCATAAAATCGTTATCAAATTCATTCATCAGAATATCTTCTCACAGTTTGAGATTCCTCATGATATCATCTCTGACGGAGGAACTCATTTCACCAATGCTCAGTTCAAGTCACTGATGACCAAATACGGGGTGTCTCACCAAATCCCTACTCCTTACCACCCCCAGACTAATGGTCTAGCTGAGCTATCAAATCGGCAGATCAAGAAAATCTTGCAGGTCACTGTTCGACCTGACAGGAAGGACTGGTCATCCCGACTTCCGGAAGCTTTGTGGGCTTATAGGACTGCCCACAAGACCCAATTAGGCATGCCTCCTTTTAGACTGGTGTACGGGAAGGCGTGTCACCTTCTTGTCGAACTGGAGCACAAAGCTTATTGGGCAGTACAGAGTTGTAATTTAGATCTTTCTAAGGCTGGAACCCACAGAAAGCTTCAGATAAGCGAGATCAATGAATTATGCCTTGATGCATACGAGAACTCCAAATATACAAAGAGCGGGTTAAAGCCTTCCATGACAAGCACATATTTAGAAAGATCTTTCATCCTGGTCAGAAGGTCCTACTCTTTGATGCCCGACTTAAACTCTTCCTTGGGAAACTATGATCCAAGTGGGTCAGACCATATCTTGTCTGGCAGGTTTTTGGAAATGGAGCCGTCGAAATCAGTCTACTCAGCCATGATTCCGAACCTTTTATTATGAACGGTCAGAGACTCAAACCGTTCATCGATGTAACCTCTACAGATTTGGCTGAGTCATCATTTATCCTCCATTCTCCTTGAGCATATTGTGCTCAGCCGATGGCATAAAACTCAGCACTCAACGGGAGACAGCCCGTCATTCTTTTTGAAAAAATCCGAAACCTTTTCTGACACCTCTTCCCACTTAAGGTTCATCCTTTACGACAGCCAACTCCACCTCAGGTGCTTGCATCTGAGATTAGAAATCGTCCGCAACAGTCACCCCGAACCATCCACTCACCAAAATACATGTCCTAATGTATGAACTAAGCTAAATAAAAATCCTCCTAAGTTACAATAAGGACATTACAAATCTTAGGCATGGGGGGGTATGAAAGTGCAAAACTCGTAAGAAAAGGTTTTAAACAAAAAATTCACATATGCCAAAAACACCATAAAAATTAAAAAAAAAATTTGAAAAAGAATAATAAAATGAGAGGAGGAAAGAAATTTTTGTAGACTTTACAAAGGAGGAGGAGAAAAAGAACAAAATGAAAAAGAAAAGGAGCACAAAATGAAACAAAGTGATAGTTATTAGCAAGAAATTAAGGAATTAACCTAAGTTCTAGACCACATTAAGAAAAAAAAGGAAAGTGCACAACAAGAATAATAAGAACGTAAACCTTAGGCATTCTTGGATAGACTTTTAGTACTCATTAAGATCTAGATATTCCTCAAGAGGTTGAGGAGAATGAAAAGTTTAAGTATTAGGTCCAAGGCTTAGGGAGTATTTGGCCTCGGTAACTGACTTTTGGTTTACGGGACTCAGTAACCTAAGCACCCAATTTCACACACAGCTTGGTTCAGTAAGCATAAGTATCAAAATCATGCAGGAGCATTTCAAAAATTCTGAAAATGTCACCTAAAGTAGGAGCGGCCGATCAACACAAGTTGATTTGGACGAGTTCCCAGCGCAGAGAGGAGGGAAATTACCCTCGAAGATGCGTAACAAAATATCATCTTCTCGGTGCTTGTCTCTTAGGATATTTACATATCCTACTGGGGTCATGTAAGCACTTTTCTGGTTCAGATTCCATGGATGGCATCATCACGAAGTGTCAATTTCCAGGGTCTGAATTCGGCCACGGAACACCATGGATGGGATTATCTCGAAATCTCGAAAGCCAGGGTTCTGGGGGTTACCATGGGCGATGCTATCTCGAAGCATCGACTACTAGGGACCCTTGAGGATTGATGATGGGGACAAGGAATCCGATACAAACTGTGTTGAAAAACCAATCTTAAGCTTGAATTAAAAAGAAAAAGAGAGAGAAAACTCTCCAAACAAATAAATCTTCTACCTCTCTCCCTTACAAAACGCACTGCGAGTTGAACCAAGGCTAAAAATATCTCAAGCATGGGTGCTTTAACCACGAAGTCCAATAAACCTTAGGTTAGTTCCTGTAGGCCTTAAAAACCTGTGTTAAAGATTGAGGCTAAAGCTACACAGATCTGGATCTTGGTTGGTACTAGAGTACCTTTTAGGCCTATGATTGACATTCTGACCTAATCAAGGATACAAGAGAAAAAGCACTTATCTAAACTTGATAAGAGATTCATGGTCTAGAACAAAGGTTAAAACCTTAAAATTTTACTAAGGGACTAGCAAAAGCTAGGCATGGGGATATGATGAGAGCCTCATCATGAACCCTAACTAGCACAATTTGATCTAAATAAGTGTGCAAAAGCTCCTACAAAAACCTAAAGAAAAGCCTAACTCAAAGAATTCTAAATAGAAGAATAAAACAAGTCATAAGGGATAAAACTATAATTTTACCAATGTAGTACACAATCAGGGTGTCTAAGGGTCTGAATATAGGTCAACTGGACTTAATAAGAATGAAAGTGGGATAACCTGAGCCAAAAAGGGTTATAGCAACTTCTAGGAGTTAAATGACATTCTGTAACCCTAAAAACAAACCCGCTTCAATTCACAAAGTTCCTGACAAGATAAAAGTCAAATAAATCCTCTAAAATCATGGAAAAACATCCTCTAGGGTTTAGAACCTTCAATTTGGCCAGTAGAACCTGTTTTGACCTAAATGGAGAACCATACCCAAATTTTGACCTAACTTGGGTTTTTGTGAAAATTGATTGGTTAACCGTGGTCAAACCTAAAATCAAATTACACCATTGAATTCCTTAGGTCCAAATTAGGTTGGTACAAAAATTTGGACCTAAGAGAAGATCATTTTGATCGATTTTACAAATTGGTCATCTTGAATTACTTTTTGACCATAATCTTTTTGAACCCTTGCATTTAGCCCCCTATCTTCTCTTTCATTCTTTGTAGAATGGCCCCTCTGCCACCCCACGCAGGTGCCCACACCTCCGGCGAACTTGAGCGGAGGATGGCACCTCACAGGGCATGTGGGCCGCTCTCAGGAACGAAAGGGGGGTTCTCTACGTCGTCCTCTTTCACAGGGACCCTCCCCTTTGACCTGCGGCTGCCCATGCCTCTCGTGCGAATGCACGAAAGGAATGGGTTTGCTTTCCGGCCATTCTCCGATGAGCTCCCCACGTCGCTCCCTCGAGATCCTTTCCTCGCCAGCACCTTTATAAGCAGCGGGAGGGGCGGCCATTTGGTATAAGCTTGTTTTGGCCGAAGAACACCCCCATACTTCGTCTTCTCTCACTCCGGTCTGACAACCCAACGCTTCCGACGATCTTTCCTCCTCTTCGTCGCTCTGCTGCCACACCCGCAGCAGAGTCTACTCGTCCTCGTCTTCCCACGCCAGGCTGCACTAGCTGTCGCCTCCAGATCCCCTCCTCGTCGCCGTTACCCCCCTTCTGGGCACCTTCGTCCCCAGTGCCGGTAGGCACGTGCCGAGCGCCTCCTCTTTCCCTCTTCGTCAATTAAGTAGGTAAAAACCTTCCCCTTTCTCTCCCTGTTATTTCTCCCTTCTCAATTTGCTATTTCCACCCACCGACCACCACTGTCCATCACCACCTTCTCCATCTCCGGCCACCCTCCGGTGAGGCATTTCCGCCGCCCCACGCCTCCATCTGCCTCGCCAATCACCTTTAAAGCACCACGACACCTCGCTGACACCAAATTCGCCCTCCATTCACCACCCTGCACCTCCAGACCACCCCTCGAACACACCCACATGCACCTTTGCAGTGTGCCCTAGGCACACTGCCACAGGCACTTTCCCATCACGTCGACCATCGCACCGCCTTCGCCGTACTCTGGCAAAGCTTCTAGAGCTTTCTGACGTGGCCATGAGGCTATTTTAGTGTTTTCAAGTCTCGCCCCCCTCGCCGCCATTGACGAACAACAGGAGCTACTTAGCAAGCAGCTCCAGGCCTCTTTAGCTCCCGGTGCAAACCCCAGGAGACACGGAAGACTTCCACGAGTGTGCCCAGGTCTTCAATTGGGGTCGCACGCCTTCGCTGCTACCCCAATTGCTCGTAGCTTCCTACTTGCAGGCGCGCAGAGCGGAGGTGGGACTTTAGTCCCACCTCGGAAGTGTGTGGGCGCACGCCCACACATAAATTGAAAACGTGCTCTAGGCTGTCCGCCTCGAATCACTGGGGTGAGGTCCCGCCTCACCTGTCACCCGGGTCTCGTCTGCGGCTCTTCCCACGCGGACCTAACCCAACCTGACTACCCCCACTCCTGTGCACTCCTTGCACACCACCCACGCCAGCGTGCCTGGACCCGGGCACGCGACCCGACCCGATTACCCGGCTCTGGGAGAGAGTAACAAAGAGAGATTCAGAGAGAGAGAGACGCGGGAAAGGGGTAGGGTAGATGTTTTGCGCTTAGCTTGTGTGTGTGTGCAGGGAACAGGTGAGGAAGGAAGAAGCAAGGAGCTGCTGAAGAGAAGAAGGAAGGAAGAGAAGAAGAAGAGGAAGAGCAGTGGCTGGGACTTAGTCGCAGAGAAGAAGAAAGGAGAAGGAAGGAAGGAGAGGAGCAGAAGAAGCCAGAGAAGCCAAGAGGAAAGAAAAGGAGAGGCTGATCAGATAAGGCACTTGATTTCTGAATCAGACGTCCGGATCAAGGAAGAAAAGAGAAAGAAGCAAATCAGAGAAGAAGAGAAGAAGGAGGAAGAAGAAGAAGGACACAACAGCTGAAGAAAGAAAGAAAGAGGAGGCAGCTGCAGCAAAGAAAAAGAAGAAGAAAGAAGAAGGCAGACTGAAAAAGAGAATCGGCTGAAAGAAAAGAAGAAGAGAGAAGAAGAAAAAGCCAAAAAGAGAACTTTTGCTCACTCACTCTCTCTTTCTCTTTTATTCTTTTTTGTAACAGAATTGTGAAATTATGTTTCTAGAATGACGTGTGCTCCCTTAGTTCGACCTCGGGAAACTTTTAATTCCGAGTAATAAATTGTAAACTGGTGATAGCTTTTCGTGATATACTACAACGCCTAGGACTTTAAAATAACACTACGTAAATAAAATAATTAGAAAAGAGAATTAAACTTGTTACTTTTACTGCTTTAGTTAGTTTAGATACCACTCTACTCAGCGTTCGCTGACTCTGTCTTTCCATGACACTATTCAGGTCTAGGAGTTGAGCATTCCGAGCTACCGGCTGCGGAGGATGCTGGGCCCGGTCGAGCCTAGTCGTAGTTTTTAGCACTTTTTGTGTACTCTCTTTACTACTATAGTGAGTTTCAGACTTTTTGCTATTGTTCCTGTACCGTTGCTTTTGTTCCGTTTTTCCTGTTGTTGTGGTGGTATGTATTGAACTAGCAGCTTTTACTTTCCTTTACTACTTGTACATTTTTACTGCCTAGTTACATTGTATATGTGAATGTGGTTTATTTTCTTGCTTTTCGGTTATTTCTTGTTGGATGACTCGATCTTGGGATTAGTCGAGGCGAGCCGGTCTCGGGTCCTGTAGGGATTTGGGAACCGGGTCGTAACAGTATCCACTGCCAGTATGAATAAAAGAGGTGCTAAGGGACAACCTTTCCTAACATCGCTTTGTGACTGAACACATCCCCCGACCAACTTCCCATTGACAAGGACATGAAAAGAGGTTATCATGACACATCGTCTCATCCATAGCACCTACTTCTCAAGGAAGGCCCTGCACTGCAGAATATCCTACAAATATGCCTTGGATACCAAATCATACACCTTTACGAAATCTATCTTCCAAACAAAAGCACTTCTAGAAAATCTCCATGTAGCTATCATCTCCTATGCCATGGTGAACAATTCTTGTAATGACCACCCTTGAAAAATTGTAAATTAAACTGGACTAATCAAGCTCCAAGGCACACTCCTAAATCGATTAGCCAACACTTTCACCATAATAAGATATATTTCATTTGACAAACCAATTGGTCAGAAATCGTCTATCCTGTCAAGCCCTAGCTTTTTCGGTAATAATAAGAAGTAGAACTTGTTTAATCTCTTAAAGACATAAATATCCAAAAAAAATCTTTAACCATAGTCATAAAATCTCCTTTACAATCCCCTAGAACTGCTTATAAAAAATAACTGACAACCCATCCAGACCAAGCAAACCCTCCACTTTAAGCTCCCTAATAGCCACAAGCACCTCCTTAGAAGAGTCTCTGGTTAGGTCATCCTGCATTGCCCCATATAAGTTTAGCAAGTTAGAGGTGGTTAAATGCGATCTTTCAGGAGGCCTCCTCTTAGTATAATTGTGAACATGCAATTTGAATTCTTCTTCAATTCTGCCTCTATTCACTATCACTTCATCACCAACCTTTAGGATAGTATCAAATTAAACCTCCTTCTCGCATTGGTCGCCAAATGGAAGAACCTAGTATTGGAATCCCTTTCCTTCAACCAAAGTTTTCTTGATTTTTGTTCGCAGTCAACGTCCATTTTAACATCTTGTTGAACGATATTCTATAACCGCTTCCCCTCCCCCTACTCAGAATCAGTGAAGGACCTCCCATCTTTGACTCTGTTCGACGTCGAAACCCCCTCCAAGGGCTACACTCTCAAATGTTCCCTCATCTTCTTCACTTCCTTTTTGTCGATCATCAAGGGCACCTACAAATGATGGATCTTTCCAGCCAAAGTACGCGTAGCAGAAGTAATAGGACTTCCCTCCACTGTTGTTGCATAAAGTCCTTCAAATCCAACTCAAGTAACTAAGACTTCTAAAATTTGGAGTAGGAGGAAAACTAAATTGCTTCATTGCTATCTCACACCAAAGGTGTATGATCTGAAAAAAGTCTCAGTCTCATGATAACATCTACCATTTGAAACCACTAACAAATCCGCCAAGCAAAGAAACCTATCAATCTTTGACCTCAAACCCACTAAATTTCTCCAAGTGAAGGAAGCTCCATACATTAGTATGTCATATAGCTCCAACTCACCCACCACACCTACAAATGCAAACGTTGCTTGATCTATTCTTCCGTGTGGCCTACCATCCGCATTGAAGTTTCCACCCATCAACCATAATCTACCATGACCAAAAACCATTGCCTACCTCAACTTCTCCCACAACTCCACACACATTGCATCTTCACACGATCCATGGACCAACGACAAGATAAAACTAGAGCTATCAGATACTCTATTAAAAGCGACCACAAGCATCCAACGGCCAGTCTTGGAATCAATGAGCTGAAATAAATTATCCTTCTAAGCCATGACAATTCCTCTCGACCTTCCAACTAAAGCTGATGCTACGAAGGTGAATCGGACACCCCTACCTAACTCTCTCTTCATCCTATCATCAAGGTCCTCTAAATGAGTTTCCTGTAGACGTGAAATATCAATCCTCTATTTCACTAGATACCACAAGAGAGCAAACCTTCAATATCAATCTTTGTGGCATGATCTAAAAGATTTCTAGGTCCACCACTCAATGCAGCAAGGCCCATCGCCCCACTTGACCACCAGTTGCATTGTGCTCGTAGTCAACACACAACATTATAGCAACCGTATCACCAAAACACATCGCAGCAGCCAAAACAGCTACAATAACCATGCCACCCTGCCTATAGAAACTCGGAGCACCATCATCTCTAGCGAACAGAGCACCACCGCTACTTAGGAAAGGAGTCTCAGCACTATCGCTCACCCTGGTAATTTGACTAGCTACATCGAAACACCCTCCACTGCCACTAAGGGAGAAAAGGCCTTTTCCTTCAAAAGAGGCGACCCAACACCTAGTGAGAAAGAGGTGGGCACTTTCGGCCCACAACTTGGCTTACAAGAAAATGAAAATTGTGGCTTGAACTCGAAAAAGAGATAGATTAGGTTACTAGGTTTGGATCCTTTATGAACGAACGGTGGTCTATTAGGCACAGTGTCGTTTTTATTTGTGCCACTGAATGGGTATAAATGTGAATCATCTCTGACATGGGTAGACTACGCCCCACAAAGAATGTCCTTCAACCTTCCCAAAGAAGTAGCTACATTTGTTGGTGCTAGAGCACCACGATCATTTGTTTTGATGATAACAAAACACGTGTTATTTAACATTTGCAATTTGAGTCCTAGATTTCAGGTCAATTGCAAATGTGGACGTGTTTAGACGGAGTTCGAGCTCGCATCCAGGACGGATTGGAGGAACTTGACGGAAAACAGAGGAGGTTCGCGTGGAGCGACAGATTGAAGATAGAAGACAAGAAGAATAAGATAGATTCTTTTTAATCCTTTCTTGTATCTCTTGTCTTTATTTTCTTGCTCTTTTTATTTTTCTTAGAATATTATGTTAAAGAGCCTCAAAGTACCCTAACAGTAGTCCTAGGAACACCTGCACAACCTTAGGATACTTAGGTTTTCTGTAGAGAACTTAGAAAACCAATATAGGGTTTAAACAGCACTTCCAGACGTCTAATTCCCAAATCAGACGTCTGATAAAGTATTTTAAGATGTCTGACTGTTGTTTCAGACGTCTGATATCTGTTAGGCTGGACATAACTAGTTCTGTCTGATGAAATCAGACGTCCATATCTTAGTCCAGGCGTCTTAGAAGACGTCTGATGAACTTGCCAGACGTCCAGATAGTGGACCGTTGGCTGGCTTAGCAAACACTCAAGAATATGACCGTTAGAGCCTTATCAGACGTCCATAGGACTGTCCAGACGTCTGATAATTGATTGTTTTGCCTCGGCTTACCCAAAATCTCTTTTCAGAGATTTTCTAGCCGTTGCAACGTTTGGAAATCCATTCCCACAGTAAAAGTAGGTTTCCAGACGTCCAGACATAGTGCCAGACGTCCTATATGTCGTCTGATGGACTTGCACAAGAACCCTGTTTAGATCTGATTCAAGTCAGGAAGAGACCCGCCCAAAATCTGACGTCTGACCTTGAAATCAGACGTCTTAAAGTGAAGTTCCAGACGTCTGATTACAGAATTAGACGTCTGATAAGCCTGTCAGAACAATGATTGTTCCTGATTTCGGGCTGATTCTCTTGGGCTTTGTTCCCAACGGCTATAGAACCTTTCCTAAGCCTTCTAAAGCCTTCCTAAGGCCTCTATAAATAGAGGGGAACCTTTGCAACACTAAGATACACACTAAGAGAAACAAGAGACACATCTAAGCAACTTAGTTCAACTCTTTTGTGTCCAAGAGAAGCCCTTGCTCTCCAAGCTCTAGTTCCATTCTCTAAAGAGCATCAAGCTTCGCGCACCCGCTCTCCCGCCGTTGTTTACGAGAGCGACGTTGCGCCGTCGTGTGGCACACGCACCGCGTCATCAACTCGACGCACTCCTTGCAAAGGGGAGTTTCTTATTTCCTATAGAAGCTAGGTTTAAATTACTTTGTTGGCTCTATAGGATTACTTATTTTATTTTATCTTTGTCTTTTGGTTGGGTATTCGCTTTGCGAATTCCCGTCTCCTTCGTGGGACAAAATCCTTCTCGTGGAGAGAAGGGGTTGAGGAACGCTACCCTCGTACTTGTAGCGTGGTTGTATTGAGGTTGAATCACCCTCGTTTAAAGTGATTCGATTTAGTGGATTTTGATCAACTTGGTTGATCGGAAAATCCTAACTCGAGAGGGTTAGGTGGTGGTTTTCACCCAGTTTGGGTTTCCACCTAAAAATCTTTGTGTACTTTGTGTGGTTGTCTATTCTGTGATATTGTTTATATTTATTTCCGCATTTTATTACGTCACCCATCTTCGAAGGGAAATCTACAACATTAACCTTTGATACATCTTTCGACTATGGACACTCTGGAACAACCTTTAGTAATGGAACACACACCATTGATGGTAATGGTCCCTCTCCTCGGTTGTCACCGCTACAACTAAAGGTGACCTCATTGGCACTGGAGGGGACGTAGGGAGGATGTTCGCTGCTTCGTGATGATGGGGAATGGGTTAATGCACAAAATGGATTGCTTCCCTTCTTTGATCATAGAGATGGTAGGAGAACTTTCAAGAACCCACCCCCCATCGTCACTGACAGCCTTCAAATCCGTGCTCCCACTTCCTTTCCACGACCCCTTCCTCTCTGCTCTCATCGCCAACCCCCAACAAAGTCTCATAGTAACAATGATTAATCACCGCAAACACAATTTTGCAAGCAAATGTGCAGAATGGATTACTTCGCTTATTTAATACATCATAGAGATGGTAGAAGAGCTTTTGAACTGTTATTAACAAGTTTTGCCAATTCATAAGGAGGGCTTTTACTTCAGCATCTCCAAGGAAATGCACCTTTATAGGGCATGCTTGAGCCACAAAAGGCACCCCCAGTTGTGAGAAGAACTACAACAATTGCAACTCTGTTTGCATGGAAGGTGCATCAACTTGGACCATTATTTGCATGTCTTGGGCCAAAGTTTCAAAGAATGGCAATAATGGCCAACAACTTTCAACTAGGACTCTTCAACACCACCATGTAAGTTTAGTTCCCTCTAAATTGCTCAAAGAATTCCTTCAAGCCTCCATGGCTCTACAATGCTTCCAATCGCACCTTGCCCATTATGTATGGTAAAGAACAAGGCAAGTGGCAGCAAAGATTTGGGGAAGGCATTACATTCATAACAAAATCATTTATCAAACAATTCAAAGCATTAGTCCTGATTCCACTAGCAAGCAAAAGGACTCTCAAGAAATAGCAATTTTCAAAATTGTGTTGTAAAGTCTCTAGATAATCATCATGGACGGGGGTAAGAGCCCTCTGCTCCCTTTCTAGTTGTAAGAATTGGCCCTAGAGGTAAAGAGTCATTTGCCCATTTACAAAGGAACAAAATGAAACATTTTTTATGATAAGAAATAAGACTATCTCTACATTTTTCTAACCCAACTCTGATTTCTTAAAGCATTTTTCAAGCTTTTCACATTTTGTGCATAGTCTCCAACATTTTTTATACATGTTTGACTCAATTGGTAAAATGATATCCATACATGTGTTTAGCTTCATAGGAGGAATGGAGAATTCATGGGCAAGTACAACCATTCCAATGTCATAATGAGATAAACATCTAACAATATACAAAGTGATACTCAAGGAGGGAGAAAAGGATGGTGTATAGTTGTTGGCAAGCTCTTAGAGGTGGAGATGACAGCCAATAGCCCCAATGATGCTAGGAATGCCATTGCCAATGAGTTTGATTGTTAAGGCACTAATAACTAATGTTATCAAGGCCCCCTTTATCATATACAAGAATGTTAGTGTGCTTGATTAAGGAGTTGACATTGGAGTAAAAGTTAAAGCTGGTGTCACAAAAGAAGCAACTTCAAAGGAGTTAGCGGTGCAAATGTATATGGATGTTGAAAAGGGGATATTAGCGAGGTTTATCACATATTTAACTACATGACTTGAGAAATCTCAGCCCACACTTAAGACAGAGCTATATATATAAATCGTTGCTCTTCTAAGCTGCTACCATCTCCTTTATAGATTAGGTTGAGGGATATCCAACATGATCCACTATTTGCATGACATCCATGGCCTATAGAGGTGATGCTTCCAACTTTCCATCCATTATTTTTATGATTTATTTGCAAACATCAAAGGTCAAAAATGGTGGATAAAGTGCATGACAAAATGTCTTTATGGATTCCTGTGTGTATATCACCAATTCTTTTTGCCAATAGTAATAACGAAGATATCTAAATATGGGAAATATAAAACTGAAGTTGATTTTATTTGAATGGAGTCCCAAGTTCCACCAAAGTTCCAGCCACCCAGCATCATCCTGGTGCTTTGAGGTGATTGAAGCTGGGAAATTATGCTATTTGATTCCACCAATACCTCATCTTCTTGAATCCTACTTGTTTGTTGATGAATCTAGTGGTTTAATCATTTTTTATAGTATGACTTTTGTTCCCATAGTTCACCTACATACAAGGAAGATAAAAGGTGGTAAGAGGCAAAACTCATTCGTTGTCGATGATGCTCATCACGATAAGTCTATGTATATATGGGATAGCAGGTCAGGGCCACACTTCACGACACTTTTTTTTTTGGTTGTCTACGCTCTCGTCTCTCTCTCTCTCTCTCTCTCTCTCTCTCTCTCTCTCTATATATATATATATATATATATATATATATTTTTTCTTTTTTTTTTGATTTTTTTTTTTTTGTCTATGCGCTCGCATCTCTATCTCTCTCATAGAGCCATCCAATCTATCTATTTATCAGTACATAATATATACGAATAGCTTTATTTTTCTTGAATAACATATATGATAAATATGGTACTGACGCTAGATTTATATATAATAATAAGTAAAAAAAATCACTCTTTATAGTTTAGGATTCGAGAAATTTTTTTGTACAAGAGTCTAAAATTTCACGTTGTAATGTATTTTTCAATGTGCATCCACCACTTAATGAAATGTACTAATGTATTTTGATTTTCAATTAGTATATTTTGATATTTTACTGGTGAAAAATTAAAATATATTGATTGTGTTTTCACTTATGATAAGTGATATCTCTTGAAAAGTGATTTTTACCCTAAACTCTAAATCCAAAATCCATAAGTAAGAAAACACTTTCCAAGTGAAAACCCATTTCTCATTAGTGGAAAGTTAAAATACACTGGTATGTTTTCATGTTCAATGGGTGTATTTTGATTTTTAACAGGTGGAAAATCAAAACACATCAGTTAAAATCATAACGCATTGCAAAACACGTTGCAATGTATGTTTCTTTACTTTTTTCTTTTTTTCTACTGCAGTAGTTTTTTTATCGGTTAAGTTTTGATATGATTTTGACTTTTATACTCCTGATGCGAGCTCAAAACTAATTATAATTGAAATCCTTACCATTAGTTCAATTGGGTTTGCAATTCAAACAAATTGTAATTGGGATATATTTATAAGTTTAAATTATACAATTTTCCCACACAAGGAAAAGTATTTGGCTTCACTAAAGGGATTGGCTAAACAAAGAAGAGGAGATGGCCCTGGTCAAGCCAGCAAGGGTTGAAGACATTGCTGTAGACCTCAAAAGTCAATGGTGTAAATGTTGACTATTTCACATTCACCACAAGTGGAAAGGAGGGCTGGTTAAGGATCCTTGATTGGCCAAGTCAGAAAAAAAATTGGCGGTGAGCCCATGATACTCTTTATTGCAAGAATTGAGAACAAAATTGATTATGGCATATCATTCCAAGGCATGAATGCTGCGTTAAATTATAGCCCACCTGATAACCACAACATAAAAATGTTAACCAAACTCTTTATAATGTGAGAAGGTTGGGCTTAAGGCCCTGGGGGTAAGAGAGACTCGAGGCCCAATTTCCATAAGAATTGGATAATTTCTCCCTGATTATCTCAAAAGGAATTCTTGCGCTTAAGAAAATAAGAAATTTTGTGAGTATGCTTTTATGTGAAGTTAGAAATTCGGAGGGGTTAAGTTACTATTTAGAAGTGCAACGAGACCTTCCTATGATATATTAGTTGTAATGACTTGGGTCTAAATTTAAGTCTAATCGAGAAAAATTGATCTTAACAATTCATTGGGTGTGGGTCCTATAAATTCAAGTAACTGTTGGTGCAAGGACACCACGATCGTTAATTTTGATGATAACAAAATACTTGTTATTTAACATTTGCATTTGAGTCCAAGATTTCAGGTCATTTGCAAATTGATACAAGTGTGAAGACCTCAGCTCTCATCCATGGTGGATTGGAGGAGCTAGTTGGAGGAGAAGGAGCTTCGCCTAGAGCAAAAGCTAGAAGACATGAAGAATATGATAGATTTTTATTCTATTCATGTACTCTATTTTTTTGTTCTTTGCTTTCTCTTTCTTAGATCATATGTTAAAGAGCCTTAAAGTAGCCTTCCTTAAGTCCTAGGATAGCATACTAAACCCTAGGACACTTAGACAACTCTTAGAGAACTTAAAAAATCAAAGTAGGCATCAGAAAGCCTGATCAGACGTCAATCTGGACTTTAGACGTCTAATCTTGACTTTTAAGATGTTTGACTGTTTGATCAGGCGTCCACAAACACTTAGGCTGGAAACCACTCTCTGTCTACCATTTTCAGACGTCCAACCTTTAGTCCAGACATCTGATGGCATTGCCAAACGTCCAATTAGTGGAATGTTGGCTTAGAAATATATAATCATTAAGGATTGACCCTTAATCTTTTATTAGACATCCGTAGAGGACCTTAGACATTTGATATATAGACGTTTGCCTTCGATTAAGCCAAAATCACCTCTCATCAGTAATCTAGTTTGTGCCTCGGGAAATCCATTCCCGTAGCTATCTAGATTTCCAGACATCCAAACCTAGTGCCAGACGTCCGACAAGTCGTCTGACCGATTTACATAAGAACACTTTAGGTTCGACCCAAGTCAGTAAGGTAACCTGTCTAGTATTAGATGTCTAATTTAGTTTCCAAACGTCTTAAGAATAGTTTCCAGACGTCTGATACTTTTCCCAGAAGTCTGATAACCCTTTCAAAATCATTAATGACCCTGATTCCGGCTTGTTTTGCCTTGGGTTCACTCCCAACAGCTACCTAAGGATTCCCAAGTCTTCTATAAATAGGAGAGGCCCCTTTGTTAGACACTCAGAAACACCTAAGAACACTACTTCCACTAATATTGTGGCCAAAAGAAGAAAGGAATCACCTAGAAGTGCTCTTGCAAGTAGTCTACGTCTTTAGAGCACCATTCTAGCTGTGCACTCGCTCTCCCGTTGTTGCATACGAGAGTGACGTGGTGCCATCGCGTGGATCATGCACCTGCGTCACTTGTCGATGCGCTTCCATCAAAGGGAAGTCTTCTTTGCCTATAGTAGCTAGTTTCATTTACGTATTTTGTGGCTCTATAGAATATTTGTAGTTGTTTTTGTTCAAGTATTCACTTTGCGAATTCCTGTTTAATTTGTGAGACAAAAAACCTTCTCGTGAAGAGAAGGGGTTTGAGGCACACTACTTCATTCAAAGTAGCGTCGGTTGTATTGAGGTTGAATCACCCTCGTTTTAAGTGACTCGTTAGTGGATTTGATTGACTCAGTCGATCGGAAAATCCTAAGTCAAGAGGCCTAGGTAGTGGCTTTTACCTGGGTTTGGGTTTCCACTTAAAAATTCTTGCGTACTTGTGATTGTTGCCTTTTGTGAGATTGTCTATTTAATTTCTGCACATTTTTCGTATCACCCATATCTCACCCCCTCCCGTAGGGAAATCATAGTAACCACTGAAAATACTTAAATCCAAGTTGACAAGTAATAATTCTCAATCCTTTATATCACACTACTCATTTTCATAAGTTTACGATGTGGAACTATCTTTGGAGGTGTTACAACATTCCCCACTTGAAATCCTGACATTCAATCAATCAATCAATGTACTCCCATTAGTATTGGTCGCTCTACCTCATGGCGTACTTTTTGGCTATCCTAAGGGTAGCCCTTTCCTCCTACTAGAGGAAGTTTGGCTCTGATACCATTTGTAATGACCGAATCCTAGACTCGAGTCTATTAAAAAAAAATCGACCTTGACAACTTGTTGGGTATGGGTCCAACGGATCCAAATAACCACTCAAAATGCTTAAACCCAAGTTATCAAGTGGTAATTTTCAATCTTTTTATCTCACAACTCACTTTAATGAGTTTACGATGTGTGATTATTTTTAGGGGTGTTACAGCCTCTCCCACTTGAAATTCTAACGTCCTCGTTAGGGTTTGATACTCCCAGTAGTAGTGGCGGCTCTATCTCATGGTGCACTCTTTGGTCATCCCAAGGGCAGCGTTTTTCTCTTACCAAAGAGAGTTTTGCTTTGATACCATTTGTAACGACTCGAGTCTAGACCCATTGCATGTGATTCAACTTCCTTCCATAGATATTTAAGAGGATTTATCTTTTGAAGAGAAACTCGTCCAAATTGTAGATCAAAAGGAGTGTCAATTATGTCATTGGAGTGTGCCAACTGTTAAGATACTTTGGTAATAACATGAAAAAGAAGGAGCAATTGGAGAATTAGAACAGTCATGTGTGAACAATATCCACATCTTTTTCGTAATTAGTTTCACTTCTATCTTTAAATTTAGAGGACAAATTTATCTTTAACATCTTTGGTTTTAGTTAATAATAATAATGATAACAAAGCTATTAAAACTCATAGATTGCAATTTTTGGATTGCCCTTGGACATCTTTATAAAATCACCATCTAATTATTGAAGTTTTGACCATGAAATTCTCTCCCCCATTACAAGTATTGACAACAACCTACGCCCACAATGGCTTTTGATTTTTTTATTTTACTCTTATCAACTAAGGTGGGTGGGGGCATCAAGAAGGGGTCTTAAGTAATGGGATTCTAAGGAATCCAAGTGACAAGGCCACAACATTCAGCTGATATCTTTCCTAAATGTATAAATCCATATATGTAGTCCTCACATGAGTTACAAGTAATAAATAAATAAAATTAATTTTTTTCCTTTGTTCGCAATAACAAAGATAATTATATCAAAATTGAGTGCGAGGGTAAGACATATATCGATCAAAGGTTGCTTGTGCCAGTAGTGGGGCCTTAAGGGATGACTTAACAGGATAAGATAATGTCAAATCTAAGCGAATTATCTTTATTGTTCCTGCAAATGTCATATGATAGCATTGATATATTTATGATTTTCATGATTTGCTGTTCCAATGATTACTGAGCAATGGCTCACTAATTGATTTATGGTGACATTCTAATCACAGATAGCAGAGGAAAAGAAAATTGATCTTCGTCCTTAATAAATACGTTGCTTGCTCTTTACTTATGTTAATATAGGAGTGGTGGATTTATGTTATTTTTAATTCACTGTACTTCTTAGTGCTTAGTCATGTTGTTTGTTTCCATGATCTTTCTTTATTTTAATGTTGGTAGCTTATAACTAGTACAAGGATGTCGTGAATAAATTATCCTTTTAATTATCATATGCATTGTTTGCACTTGTTATCCAGTGAAAATGCTCATTAAAGTATGCCATGGATTTAAGTCATTACATTAGCTAAATTGGATTGGTAAAGAAGAGTTGATAATGTGGCCGCACGTATTTAGAAGTGTCAAACAAGGAGCAAGATGAATAGATTTTGAGAATCTATTTGAATGATTATCTCCACAGGAGCCTCAACTTTCAGGGGAGCAAAGTTAATCTTGGAATCTATTTTTCTTTTTTAGCCCCCTCTTTATGCTTCCACATGTAAAATCCTTTGTTGTTGTTTGGTTTTGTCCTTGAGAACAAGAATAATTTAAGAGGGACTGAGTGTTAGAGTCAATTATGTACTTTGGATCGGCAACATGGACTTTTATATAATCGGAGTGGATCCTTGGATCAATTTATTCTTGGAACCTATGGACAATGGATATAAATAGCAAAAGAGGATGAATGGGTGACTTATCCAACGACCAAAACCTTTACCTTAGATTTCTATCTTCTCTCGAGCGTTCTGGGGGCTTGAGTTAACGATCCAACATTTCATTCAAAACGGTCCATGGAACCTAAACGATCCCGAACCCTTCCTAAAAGGTTAGTCGATACCATAATTTAACTGTTCCCTTTCAAAGAAAATCAACTGAAGTTGGTGTTGATGGGGACACCAAAGTGGCTTTCAACCCTCTTGATACTCGAATGGACGGGATGGATCTGCAGCAACGACAATTGGGCAACTGCCGCATATGATCCTTAACTTTTAGTTTATACATGACATACTTTTTTAGCTGACGGAATAAGTTGCAAATGGTACAGTGAGACCTACGTACATATTGTCAGTTTATTTTTCAGTAAAAAGCCATCTCAGTATCTGACGGCAATTTCGCGGTTCCCTGAACGGATATAAAGTATCCCTAACAAGAAGTTGCAATCATTTAAGTCAACCTGAGAAAAATGTTAAGTAAAGAAAGAACAGCAAAGCGAGCACGGTGGGGACTCAAACCCACAATCTCCCGCTCCGGAGGCGAGCGCCTTCTCCATTAGGCCACGCGACCACGCAATCCTTAAGAGATTATTTATCTTTTATTTTTTAAATATTTATTTCCTATTACCCACTCCTTCAAACGTCAACTTGTTTTATCTGTAAGCACGAACTGATCATTTTTGTTGCCAAATGGGATCCTTACATACTCTCTCCGTTGGGTACAATATCCTTGCATAGTCTTTGCCATTCTTTCCCACTTGTCCGAAATGGCTATCTATTCAATGTAACTGATGGTACCCATAGTTCCGAAGGTGACGTGGAAGCAAAGGGGTGGAGTTGGGGCGGTAGAAGAGGGTCTCAAAGTCCAATGGAATCGGAGGAGAAGTGGGAGACAGAAGCAGCAATGGAGATATATATCAAGACCGAAGAGAGGGTAGAAGAGAATAATCCAAAATCCACTTAAGAAGGGGAACAACAGGAGTTAGTTGAATATTATTACATGTTCAGATACGCTGGTGTAGAGGAAACGAGAAAATGAATACGAGGGAATGGACTAGAAAGGAATGCTAATATTATATGCTTGGGTACATAAATTGAGAGAGAGAATTTATGATAATTTTCTTGATGCAGCCTTTGGAATTCCCTCAAGAGTTGATGCGTCTGTGTCAAAGGGAAGAAGGGGGCAGAAGGTGGGCAAGTAGGGCCGAAAAGAAATAAAAGAAAAAACAAGGACGGGCTTTTTTCTTTTCTCACCAAATCCATTCAATTTGGGACGCAAAAGAATTTATTCAAATTTATCTGTCTAATCCTTGGCATTCCCCTCTTCTTCTTTTCCCTTCCATTACTTCACAATCAAACATGCTTATGAGTCCCCTTCCATTGCATTTATGCTTCTCATGTAGTGACACAAGCAATATTTGTTCAAACTATCACATCAGCAAGTTATATTTGGCACTTATATTCCAGTGTATTTGAAATTAAAGAACTGATAATTAAGCTTTTCCAGGAAGGTTTGGACAAAACCATTGTTTGTAAAAAGGAAAATAAAGAAAGAAAAATTATACCCTTTCGACCCGCAGAAATAAATGAAGTTATTGCCCGAAAACTACTCTTCCATCTCTCTCTCTCTCTCCCTGTTAATCCTGTCATGGACTCTTGGTCTTATACCTATAGAGGACCCTTTTCTTCTTGAAGGTGTTGTTCTCTACCGTGAGGACCACCTTGCCAGGCTCGTTGTTCCTGAAGGAGTTCCTCACCGCCTCCTCCTGCGCCGCCATCTTCCTCGCCTTCTGCACGATGATCGTGTACGACCCCTCGTCGTCTGGCACGAACTCCTCCTTGTAGCTCACCTCCCAACCCAACACCGTCAGATCCCACACCAACGTCAGCCCCACCTACATACAGATACACAAACACCATCACAGCTACATATCCACGACGACGAAGCAATAATCATCCATGCATGCATGAGTACTACATATTGGTACCTCAGGGGCGGGGAGCTCGACGTTCTCGGTCGTTCCTGCCTTGACGACAACCTGAGAGACGCCTCCATCCTTGGGGGAGAATTCAAGGTCGTTCTCTCGCCGGAGGCCGCCGTAGTGAGGTGGGATCTCTTCTGCAGGGATGTACCTGTGGAACGAGTAAAGATTTCCATGATAATGACAGTGATCCAACCAACGGTTGCTTTCAAGGATGTACTTCTTTTTATGATCTAGAGAATCCCATCCCATTTGGACAAATCAGACAAATTAACCGTCTTCTGTACACCAATCATGCATCTAAGTAATGCAGGGATGAGAACTCGAACGTAGATCTCTTTCGTCAAAGGTAGAGTCCCCAATATTTGGCTATACCCTGGTGGGCAGGAATGGATACATGTTTTTGTTCATAATAGAACTACCTACTAAATATTGCACCCTTAATTTTTCAGGGAGCACAATTCTATGTCTACTTTAAGGCCAGTTTACGTGGAATGTTAGCTATCCAAGGTTTGAAAAAGCTGGAAGAAGGAATGTCCCTCTGTTTGTATTTTATGAGGGAGGCACATCCCTTTCTAATTTGTGTTTATCAAAGCAGGCTTTATGCTGGGGAGATGCCACGTCGAACCACGAGAACGAAAAATAAGCTAACTCGTTGGGAACTTGGAGCAGAGCCCGAGTTTGGGCCCAATCCTTAACCTGAGAAGGGTTTCGGTGACCTTGGAGGGGCGGGCGAAGACAAACTTGCTTTTGGTCCTCTGGGTGAGGAAGGGCGAGAGGAGCGCATTGAAGGCATAGTACCAGAAGGGGACATTGATAAACACCTGCAATAGAAGAATACAACAATGATGAATATATAGGAAGAACCCAATAAAACTTAGGTTAGCGTGGATCCAATCATAGTTATTAGTCACTTGTTGCAGACGTAAATAAGCCAACCCGTTCCAAAAAAATAAAAAAAAAAACTCAAAATGCGTGGTTTCTGGGAACAGACGTCCATTAACTTCACATCTGCTACTACCAAGGGCACGTATAAACATAAGACGGGCATTAAAATTCCACGTATCAAAAAAAATGGTAAAAAATAAAATAAAAAGAGTAAATGAATGTATTTTATAATATACAAAGTGAGGGTGATGATTTTAACCGACGTATTTTAGTTTCATTGGTGGAAATCATTTTTCATAGATAAAAAGTTACTTTCCAAGTGAAAAGGTACTTCCCACATGTGAAAAATTATATTCTAAGTGAAAATCATTTACCACCAATATAAAGATAAAATATAATGGTGTATTTTGATTTTCAACCAGTTAATTCTAACCACGCGTTGTGAAATGCGTTGCAACGCTCATTTGCATACTTGTGTCGAAAGAAATATCATTGACACGTGTTGATATTCCACTAACCAATACCGAAAGAGAGAGAGATAGAGAATGGAGGACTCGATCAATCATCACTCACATTCTTGGTGACAAACTCCGGGTAGTTATCTTGCAACAATGTGACGGCCTTCCTGAGGGCGGCCCTGAGCTCCTTCCTAGACACGCCAGGTGCGTTCTTGAGGTCGGTGACCTGGAGGATAGTGGCGGCACCGCTTGGCCTCAAGTTGAGGCTTTCCTTGATCCCCTTCTCCATGAGCTGGAACCTCCACCTCAAGAACCCCTCAACCCTCTCCTCCGTCCCGAACGCCCTCCCATACACCTCCTCCCCTTGCAACACCCCCAACACGTTGTAGCATATGGGGTGCCCCTCTCGATCTCTCGCGCTGTCCATGTACGCCACCCCTTCAAGCCCCTCCCCGAGTCCCTCCTCACCAAGGACCTCGTCCATCCTCATCTCCTTCCTCCATTGCAACGTCCTCATGAGCATCTCCAATGCCTCCTTTGCCTTGAACTCCCTCGCACGTAGGAACTTGAGGAGGACCACGTCCGTGCACTCCGAGTTCCTGATTCAAGACATGTTTGGTATGTGTGTTAAGTTAGTGGAATAAGTATAGAAATAAGGAAGGAGTGATGGAATAAGTAAATTTTGATGTTTTGATGATTAGGCGAGTTAACTTTATTCTATAAAGAAGTCAAGTTAACTTTACATCAGATTAACTTCCCCTGACCTGATGCAAGTGACAACCAAGTTAAATGACAAATAAACCCAGTGCAACCTACTTAACCCACCTATCAAACATACCCTCAAGGTAAATTAATCTAATGAAGATGTAAATTTAACCCAAAAAAGAAAGGTTAAAAAAAAGTCATAATCACAACACCTGCTCGGGAGGAGTGGGACCCCCCATAGGGATATTTCCTGGCCGACCGATGACGGCTCGTTGTCGTCCTCCCCCATTGCCTCCTCCTCCGCCTTCTCCTTCTCCTTCTTCTTCTTCTTGTCCTCCTCCTTCTCCTTGTTCTCCTCCTCCTCCTCCTTCTCCGTGTCCTTGCCCTTGTCCTTCTCCTTGTCCTCCTTCCTGTCCTCCTCCTTGTCCTTGTCATTCTCCTTGTCGTTGACCTCCTCGTTGGTGGGCTTGTCCTCGTCTGGTTTCCTGAGGAGCCTGTCCTCGAGGATGGCCTCCTCGAGCATCGAGCGGAGCTCGAGGAGGGCCTTCTTCTCGTTCTCCTTGAGGTCGGAGAGAGAGTTGCTCTCCTCCTTGAAGGAGGAGCTCTTCGCTACCGCTTTCGGGGTGGTGGTATCGGCCTTCTCCTCGTCCTCGGCCGACTTAGGTTTCTCCTCCTCCTTGTCTTTTGGATTAAGCTCATCGTCCTTCTTGTTGGGCGTGTCGTCTTCCTTCTTGGTGGGTTCCTCTTCCAACTTGTCTACTGATTTGGGTTCCTCGTCCTTGTTCTCCCCGGCGGGTCTTTCTTCGGCGGTGTCCCTGGGGGGCTCTTCTCGTGGTCCTTCGGCCTCTTGTTTATTCGAGACCGCGGCGATTTGGGTCGTGTCGGATTCGGGTGCGGAGGCCATGCTCGATGAGACCTTGGGTTTCCTGAGGGTAGATTTGGGGAATAGGTAGGTGCTTGTTGGCCCCTGCTTGTTGGTGAATGAGAAGGGGAAGGATGGAGGGGGTTCGGTAAAAACCGTTATATTTGGAGAGACGTACGTAGTGGTGGTGGGGACCCGAGGGGGAAGTAGTTGTTCCTATGGACAGCCGAAAATGGCGCTTCGAGCGAGGCACCGGTTGGTGGAAAAGAAGCTATATTTTATTTAGATTGTATCTGTTTTTTCCTTCCCGCAGGAAGATGGACCTTCTTTTTCCCAAAAAAAAAAAATAATAATAATAATAATTAATTAAAAAAGGGATCGGCTTGCGAGCGATCAAATTTCTCAGGAAGACTTTGCGAAGAAAAACTTCTGGCATACATCCACATAGGAAATGAGACCTGTACGCACATCCATCGATGGAGAAAAGACCGTGGATGGGATTATATAAGGGAGTACGGTGCTTGCTTCGTAGATAATTGGAAAATAGGTTTTGAACTTGCGCACTACGGATGGTTTGGGAGAGGGGATATCTTCCGTGGAGGTCTCTTGTTTGATATCGGGGAGAGAGGATAAACTTTATTTTGGATAAGTTGTTTAAAATAGTTAAAAACAGAAAAGAAAAAAAAAAGGAAAAAAAATAAAAAATAAAGAAATGTGTTTCGGCAATTTTTTTTTTTTTTAAACGTATATTTTTTCCTCAATAAAATATATTAATGTATTTTAATTTTTCATCGATGAAAAATAGGTTTTAGGTTTAAAATTTATGATTTACGATTTACAATTTAAGGTTTAGGATTTATGTAAAGTAATTTTATCTTTAAAAAATAATTTTTCACTTAAAAAATGATATTTTAAATTTAAATTTAAAATTTAAGATTTAGAGTATAGAATCCTAAATATTAAACACTAACTTTAAACTCAAAGGGGGAAAATAGTTTCCAAGTGAAAATCACTTTTCTAAAGTAACGAACCACTTTATAAAAATAAAATCGATTTAAAATCAAAATATATGGATATATTTTGTTAAGTAAGAGATACATATTGCAAAGTACGTTATAACGTACATTTCTCTACTCACATCCTTTACAATAAGAGATATAGTGCAAAAAAGCAACAAGAGATAAAAGAAGGAACAAAACTTTTGATTAAAAAAAGTTAAAAACTATAGAGTTGCAAAAGTTGACGTAAAGTGGTATGAATGTAGATCCAATTTGATAATTGATATTTAATATAATGAAACACAGGAACATAAGGTTTGTTACATGGTGACCCCATCATTTAAGAAAACCACCACACTACTTTCAATTAAAATACACAGGTGATAAATAACTTTACATCGATGATAAATTATTTTGGGTGACTTTGCACCGTTGCAAAATTAAATTATTTTAAGGTGTGTTTGCATTGGTGCAATCTCATTTTATACCAGTGCAAAATTATTCCAAGGGTAGTTTCACACGTGTAAAACGATTTTACACCCGTGCAAAATTATTCTAAGGGTGGTTTCACCCGTGTAAAGTGATTTTACACCCGTGTAAAGTAATTTTAACCTATGAATTTAAGATTTAGGATTTAAGGCTTAGGAGTTAAAGTTTAGAATTTTCGCTAAACCCCAAATCGTAAGGTGAAATATCTTTCAAGTGTAAAATCCCTTCTCATACGTATAGAAATACTTAGAATTTAACAATCTTTACTTTAAATTACTTTACACCAATGCAAAGTAATATTATAACGATATAAAGTAATTTAAAGTAAAATTATACTGATATAAAATAAGATTATATCGCTACAAAATTATTTCAAATGTATTAATTATTTTTACATCAATATAAGATGATTTTACATTATACGTTATTTTCTATATTAAATTTTATATTTCCTGACTCGCATCCTAAAAAAAGGATTCCATTTCCCTCGTATGAACCGTTTTTATCGAGAAAGAATGGTGCCAAACTTGGGATTTTTTTATCCCGTCGGTTATCCCAACCCAAACAGGAGACATCTAGGGAATTCCTCTCTTCCAAAGGGATCTCCAGGCCATGAATGCCATCACGACTAACCCCAATTGGTGCTCTTTTTTTCTATTCTCTAATGATCCGTGTCTCTCTAACCCAACCCTACGAATTGTGCATTACTTACATTTCAAAAATAACGAGTGAGTCTTAAATAGGGTGAGGGAAACTTGCACGTTGCCCTCTCCCAACCCATTTAACTGCCAAGTGCATACCCCTTTGCCCTTGGACAAGCTCCTTTTCGTTGTCGATGTGAATACCGTCTTTAGCGAGTACTTGCCTAAGTTAAAGAGAAAGGACACAAGATTCTTCTCTCGCAGGTCACCATATGAAAAGAAGGCATCAGATAAAGATGTCAGTTGTTTGACCGTATAATTTTTGAGATGCAGATGATCTTCATGTAACTCCTTTGATTTAGAAAATAATTATTAACACATACAGAAATATACCATTGTCACTAGGACCATTATTTTCAATAAGTGATAGCATCGTAGTCCGTCCTATGAGAGGCTAGGGAGCTGGTTGATAATCCAGATGCGGCAACTTGGGCTAGTCTGACCCGGTTTAAAAGATTTAAGCAAACTCACTTTGATGTTCTAGTGGCCAAAAGACCAAAGCTAAATTTTGGGGACTCTCTTCCACAGTTCTCATGGTTCATTAGCTTCATATTTCTATGGCAACTTCATGTACGTTTCAGGGTCAATTTTACGGAGATTTATAATCGCATATGTACTTAGAAAGTATTGTCCAATTTTTAACTCGACCTCTCTCAAACAGGTCAAGTCTACAACGATAAAACACATGCGCCTTTCAAGGCAACTGGTAAACCAACCCAAACAATAGGAAAGAAACAACTGAGGTCTCCAAAACCGGAAACATAGATGGTTCAAACTTTAAATTAGTTAATCAACCCAGCCGCCATTATTCCTCTACAAAATAAGTGGACTTCAGCACAAGAAACTTATTCTTGGGAGTTTCCATTGTGAAGTCCATGTGGAGAAAGTTGGTTTTTGCTTCCAGAAACAAATGTTACAAATGACTACTCTACAATAATCCCCCCAACTGCACAACCCAACCAAACCTCGTTTATTCAAGCAAAAACTCCAAAATCCAACCTCTAAGTCGCATCCCATCCTTTACACAGAAGTTGTTTTGCCTTTTTGTATGGGTGCAGGAATGCTCGGTTGAAATTCCAAACGATCAGCTGGTGGCAACTGGTGTATCTGGATGTGCGCCCCATTCTGTCCAGGAGCCATCATAGACAGGGACATCAGATTTTCCAAGCCTGTGTAGACCCTGAAACAAGAAAGGAGGAGAACCATGTCCCTGCTGTGAACAGAACACTTCAAGGAAATTAGCTAGTAATCTGCAAATCTTCTTACCAAAGCAATGATGCAAGCAGTTACCCCTGTTCCACAGGAGGCCGTGATCGGGTGGTCCATAGAGATGCCTGTCATGGTTGCAGAAATCAGTAACTAGAGAACTACGATATATATCAAGTCATTAAGAGCTTGATTGGAAATGAACATTTTTTTTTTTTGGCTTCCCTTTCTCTCCCTTGTTGTAATACTTTATCCGGGTGAATCCACATCTTTTAGACTGCTGTAACCCCCTGAAAGCATCTATCTACCTTTTAGAATGAAAGTTTTTTTAGGCCTTTTGGCTCTTTCTCTGCTCAAAAGAAAAAAAAAAATTGATATAGAAGCATCTAGAGTTTCACTACAAGATCTTGCATGAGATAGTTGCTTGCCTACCCAATCTGCAACCTCAAGGAACAGGAAGTGGATCCTGTGATTTACATGCTAGCGGCATGCCATCAAAATGAACTTTTTTTTGGACGGGCATATCGACATAGAATATGTGTCGCAATACATGGATATTGGCAAAATTTCACCATGTGCCAACTGATTCGATCTACATCAAGGGACCTCTTTATGATTTTTCCAGCATTTCACCGATAATTATCAACACAGGAAGACATTTGGTCCCCATTTGAGCTTCTTCTACTGGTGCTGCTCTTGTTGCTATTTGCTACTGCTGCTGCTGGTTACCTGTTCTCGCTGCCTCACGCACCAACTCCAAGTCTCTCCTTGGATCTCCAACTCCGTCCTTGTCTTGAGCTTCTCCACACCAAGAAGGTAGATTATCATCTCTTTGTATGTAATTTTCCATATAGATGTATGTATTAACGTAGGATGTAATGCCTATTCCTTTAGATCTACACACACACACACCCGTGTGTGTGTGTGTGTGTGTGTTGTGATTCATGTAGCATCTTAGATGACTAGATCTAGTATAGATCTATTCATCTACAAGTAGATATACACATGATCGACCTCTATATACCATTATATAATATTCGTATATACGCAATTATATTAGATGCATTTAGGTACATTAGAAATGCAACTTTTAGATGTATTTAGGTATCTGTTAGGTGTATTAGATGTATTTAAGCATGTATTAAATGTAATAATTTATATTTTATAGTGTGAAAGTAATTTATATTTTCAAAGTGAAAAATAAAAAATAAAATTAAATGTAACTTGGATGTAATTTATAGTGTAAATGAAAAATAAAATTAGTCGTTTAGTACTCAGTAGTTACTACTTAGTACATGTATATGTAAATTAAGTTACTACATGTAAATGAGATTAGTAATTTGGTATGTGTAAGTTAAAAATGAAATTAATATATAATTATGTGTATATCAAGTAATTTAAAATGAAAATTAAAAATAATAATGAATTTTTTTCGTAAAAAAAGAATAATTTGGAATTTAAATTAGATGATAAAATTAAGTAAAAATACATTGTATTGTATTATGTAAGATAAAACTACTACATGTAAATTAAAATGAAATTACTACATGTAAATTAAAACTGTAAATGCAGTGTGGTGTGTATTATTATTAGTGTTAAATCCCTTACTTTTTAGAGATGATGGATGCTCATATGTGTTGCTCAATGTATAATTTTCAGGAACACTAGAAAGGGAAACGCATTTGCGAAGGGAAGTAGGAAGCCAAATACCAAGGATGCTAAAGAGGATATTGAGTGATTGTATTGCACAAAATTGGATGGAAGCAAATATGCAACAGAGTAACTTTTATGGGAAATAGTTACGTGGTAGTGGAATAATATGATTCAAGCATCACTTATTTGGAGATGGCAAGAATGTCATAAAGTGTGAAGATTATCCTGATGATGTACAATAATTGATTGTCGAGATGATGATGTCTACGCAGGGAGAGAAAGCTACGAAGTAGAATGCTAAGGAAGCAGCTTGTGAGGCCTTATTTGGCCATCAGTATTACAAAGACGTAGACACAGATTCTAATTTGGATGATGGCTTGCAATATCCAAGTGATATGAAGGATGATCCGAGGAGATAATTTAGACAAGCTATGAGAGACTCACTAAGAAGTGAGCATGAAGGACAAGTGCTTGCCGATGACAGAAGAGCATAGAGCATGCGATATGCAAATGCTGGTACAAGCAAGGAAAAATAACATGCCAAGAAGCACAAGGGCGGTGTCACTGGTTTTTTCCGATTCAAGAGTGTCAAGGGGAAAGGTGATCCCAAAAAGAAAATGATAAAGGATATTTAGAGCAATACAAGGGAGATGGCTGGTAAAGTAGTAATGAGCCTTGTTGATGCTCATGCACTTCCAGCTTATGTGGCAGAGGACTAAGGTAGCAATCGATGTCACTGCTTAAGTTGAGATGAGACTTAAGGCTCCCACAACCTATGAGATCATGAACAAGTACATGTGTTAGCATAAAGCAAAAATACTTCAGTACATTGATGAATTGAAGATGCTATTACCACAATATGACTACACAATTATGGCTAATGGGTGGACTAGTTACATGAGGAGGCAAACTACTACCTTCTTTGTGTATTGAGACAACAAATTCATTTTCACAAAACCAGATAAGGTGAAAGACTTTAAGTATATTTTTGGATTGACGAAAGATGTTATCAATGAGGCCAAGGAGAATGTGGTATAAATAATCACGGATAATGGTAACTTTAAGAGAGTGCGAAGTTTTTGGGCATCTTTCAAGAGGAGCGGGAGGCAGGAGGCATAACGTGTTCAGATCGAAGCAGAAAGTGAAGGTGTTAGTGGTTCTTTAGAGTATATTTGGTTGGGAAGAAATGTGATAGTTTTTAGGGGGTAGAAATCCTATGTTGAAAATTTTATTTCTTTATCTCTTCCCAGGTAGTGTTTCGGGAGTCCTCCCTGTAGCTTTCTTGTTTTTGTTAACACCTTTTAATGGTTAATGATGAATTTCGGTGATAATCAATTGGTTAATCACTCTTCTTAAAAAAAAACTTCAAGAAAGTGGTAGAGCAAATAATGGAATCAAATAAGTATGGAATTTTGTGGACCACGTATGCTGCAGATTGCATAGATCTCATTTTAAAAGACTTTGGATATCGAAAGTCTATTGCTTTAGTTGCTTAAAAGGTGCGAAATGTTGCATCATTTATCTACAATTATGAATATATATTGTCCTTGATGAGAGAGCATTGCAATGGTGAATTGATCCATCCTGGAATTACAGACTTTTCTATCAATTACATTGCCTTGCAAAGCATCTTAGATAATAAGGTTGGTTCGAAGACAATGGCAAACTCTCAAAGGTGATTTGATATATTTGAGGGTAGGATGTGTGCTAGAAAAGGCATAGAAGATCTGCTTAAGAACATAAAATTTTGGGATGATTGTAACTGTATTGCTCACACCATAGAACCCATCGTCTTAGTATTGAGGATGGTGGACGATGGCAAGAAGCCAACAGTGAGATATTTATGCAATAATGGCAATAATGGAGGTAGTAGCAGAAAATGAGGGAAGGTCAAAAGTGTTGGTGCTAGAGCACCACGATCATTTGTTTTGATGATAACAAAACACGTGTCATTTAATATTTGCGCTTTGAGTCCTAGATTTCAGGTCAATCGCAAATGGATACGTGATTAGATGGAGTTCGAGCTCGCATCCAGGACGGATTGGAGGAGCTTGATGGAGAACAGAAGAGATTCGCGAGGAGCGATATATTAAAGATGGAAGGAAATGAAGAATATGATAGATTTCCTTCTTTTATACTTGTTGTATTTTTCGTTTCTTTTGTTACTCTTTATTTCCTTAGATAATTCATGTTAAAGAGCCTCAAAGTACCCTAACGGTAGTCCTAGGAACACCTGCACAACCCTAGGATACTTAGGTTTTCTGTAGAGAACTTAGAAAACCAATATAGGGTTCAAACAGCATTTCCAGACGTCTAATTCCAAAATCAAACGTCTGATAAAGTACTTTAAAACGTTGACTGTTGTTTCAGACGTCTGATAACTATTAGGCTAGACTTTGTATTCTGTCTGATGAAATCAGACGTCCAGACCTTAGACCAGACGTCTTAGGAGACGTCTGATGACTTTGCCAGACGTCCAATTAGTGGACCGTTGGCTGGCTTAGCAAACACTCAAGATTATGACCGTTAGAGCCTTATCAAACGTCCTTAGGCCTTTCCAGACGTCTGATAAATGACCGTTTTGCCTCGGCTGACCCAAAATCTCTTCTCAGAGATTTTCTAACCGTTGCAACGTTTGGAAAATCCATTCTCACAGTAAAAGTAGGTTTCCAGACGTCCAGACATAGTGTCAGACGTCCTATATGTCGTCTGATGGACTTGCACTAGAACCCTGTTTAGATCTGATCCAAGTCAGGAAGAGACCCGCCCAAAATCAGACGTCTGACCTTGAAATCAGACGTCTTAAAGTGGTCTTCCAGACGTATGATTCCATAATTAGACGTCTGATAAGCCTGTCAGAACAATGATTGTTCCTGATTTCGGGCTGATTCTCTTGGGCTTTGTTCCCAACGGCTATAGAACCCTTCCTAAGCCTTCCAAAGCCTTCCTAATGCCTCTATAAATAGAGGGGAACCTTTGCAACACCAAGACACACTAAGACACACCTAGAGACACCTAAGCAACATAGTTCCACTCTCTTGTGTCCTAGATAGCTCTTGCTCTCCAAGCTCAAGCTCCATTCTCTTGAGAGCATCAAGCTGTTGCGCACCCACTCTCCCGCCGTTGTTCACGAGAGCAACGTTGCGCCGTCGCGTGGTACACGCATCCGCGTCGTCGACGCACTCCTTTCAAAGGGAAGCATCCTATTTCCTATAGAAGCTAGGTTTAAAATTACTTTGTTGGCTCTATAGGACTTGTTTATTTTATCTTTGTTATTTGGTTGGGTATTCGCTTTGCGAATTCCCGTCTCCTTCGCGAGACAAAATCCTTCTCGTGGAGAGAAGGGGTTGAGGTACGCTACCCTCGTTTAAGTAGCGTGGTTGTATTGAGGTTGAATCACCCTCGTTTAAAGTGATTCGGTTTAGTGGATTTTGATCAACTTGATTGATCGGAAAATCCTAACTCAAGAGGGCTAGGTGGTGGTTTTCACCCGGTTTGGGTTTCCACCTAAAAATACCTGTGTACTTGTGTGATTGCTTATTTGTAAGATTATATTTCAATTCCGCAATTATTACGTCACCCCCTCCTGGTAGGGCCGGACACGAAAACTACAAAAAGAACCTTTCCTAAAGATAATAAGGGAAATGAGTAACATGTTGTCATACCCGTTCCACTTTATTGGTAAGTATGCTTCCTAATTTTTAAAAATTCTAAATGTAGAAGATTGAGTATCTTGTGTTTAATGTTTATTTATTAATAATTTCTTATTGTAATGTAGGCTACTATCTGAATCCCAAAAATTTCTATAAGCGCAACCTTAACATGCATGAAGATCTTATCAGTACCTTGCAAGTAGTGGTGGAGAAACTTATTCTTGTCACGAGGGATCAAATATTATGCATGAATGAGATATGCACATCACAAATGTAATGAATTTAATTTTAAACATATGAAGCATATGTTAATAGATGAATAAGATGTTTGACTGAAATATGATCTTCATGATACAATTTAAATATTCTAGAAAGAAGATGATGTCCTTTAAGATTAGGTTGGCACAAGAATCCATTAAAAACATTCATTCCGATAATAATCAATATCTCTCTAATATTGTTTATTTTATACGTATTTATAGTAGATTAATAACTATAATATTTTCCTTACAGCTGAATGGTGGCATTGTTATGGGACAGCTACTCCAAACTTGTGGATTGTGATTGTTAAGGTGTGATCGCAGACATCTACTTGTGGATGTGAAAATAATTAGAGTACATTTAACCTCATCTACTCAAAAAGAAGAAACAATTAAGTGGCAACAAAATTAATGATCTTGAGTTCATCCATTACAACACTGAAGATGAGACATCACCATGACGACTATAACGTACATTTTGATTTAACGTACATTTTTAATGAAGATGATGCATTGGAAATTTTGATGGATGATATTGAGGAACCTATAATGGATGTCAGGGTAATATCAGAATCAGAATTAGTAAAGAAAATCGGTACCGATATTGAAGGACATATGGCTAGATTTGGTCATCATACTTTCTACACATTAGAGTACCTAATGAAGAGGATGATGAAAGACAATCATCATAGTTTAGATCAAAGATTGGCTCGAATGACAGAGACAATAATAATGTGAATGTAGAGATGATGATAGGTATATCTGAATCGAAATGGTCATCCGATAGAAGGAAAGGAAGATAAACATATTCCCAACCCAATACAAAAAAGTGCTAGAGACTAGAAAAAAGGACACATCAATGTCCATGGTGAACATATTCCCAACCCGACACTCATGGATTACACAAGATATGGGGGTTATGGTTCTTACATTGACGATTTCAACTCATCCATGAGTTTCATGAGCTAAGTGGCCAAATTATTGATGCACTGCCCGATCATTTAGTCCGAGTTCTTACCTACAATATTTTGTACCACCACCACCTTCATATCCATCTCATTCATCTTAACCCAAGTCAGGAAATAAAGAATATGCTAACGATGTCAACTCGTACAATGTATCTGGCTATGCCTTTTTCAAGCCTGCCATCACAACCTTATGAAGGCCCAACGTCGTTGTCACCACAAGAAACTTCAAGATAGAGGATCCTTGGGTCAATCTCTTAGTAGCCAATACATGGATAGTAGATATTGTTAGTTCAACTAATCATATATAATATTTTGATGATTTTACAAAATAAAGAAAATGAAATAAAAAATAAGCGTAACATATTGTTTCTTTTTGTAATAACATAATTGCAGGTTTTATAAAGTTTTCCAAGATGGGAGATTAAAAGCATGAAGACAAGTAGCATAAGTATTAGGTCATAGGCTTTTTCATGTAAACTTTCAAAGGTTGCAATTTTCATTTTATTTGAGTCTAGAAATGTTGTAAAGAGCTCCCAAACATAACCTATAAATAGCTAACTTAGGCTCTCTACACTTAGGATAAATTAGAAACAAAAACCTAACACTAAGACTCTTATCAGACGTCCAAAACAATTGTCAGACGTCTAATTTTCAACTTTAAGACATCTGACAAGTGTCTCAGACGTCTAACTACCTATAGTTCTGCCTTTAGTTTCTGTCTTCATAAACATCAGTTGAAGCACTCCTCTATCAGACATCCATAACCTCATCCAGACGTCCGATGCTTTACCCAGACGTCCTCCAAATAACCGTTAGACTAAACACCTATCTTCATTGTTCAGGCAAAAATGAATTTTCAAACGTCTGGACATGCTTCCAGACGTCTACCTTTGAACCGTTGCCCGTGTGTTTATGTGCGTATCTCATTACGAACATAAGATCTTTTGTCAGATATTGTAAGCAAGTCGTTTTAGGTTTCCAGACGTCTGGTGATTCCCTCAAACGTCCATAACGACGTCTGATTCTTTAAATCTAGAACCCTATTTAGATATGAACAAAACAGGAACGAATTCACCCTTTATTAGACGTTCAATAACTTAATCAGACGTCTTATGTGAAAATATCAGACGTCCTTTCGATCCAATGAAGTCTGTTCAGGATGGCCTATAGTATTAGACGACCAAAATTATAATCAGACATCTTATAAGACGTCTGACCCTAAAATTAGACGTCTGATATTGTTGTCAGACTCATCATTACCCTGATTTGTGGTAGATTTCGTCCCAATCTCTTGGGATTTGTCTCCAACGGCTAGGAGAACTCTCCCAAGTGTTCTTAAAGGTTTTAAACTTTCCTATAAATAGACTACAACCCCTCTTAGGCAAAACACACATCTTGAGATTCAATTCCCTTAGAAAAATCACTTGCTCACTACTCTAAACTTCATCTTGCCCTTGTGTTGTGCCAATACTCTGATCAAAGGGCAAATCCATACTCCCGACTCACTCCGTTCTGCAAATCCTCAGGGAGTTCTTTTTATGCTTAGTAGATAAGAAAGTAATTAAAGTATTTGGGTGCTCTATAGGTGTTGTTTTACTTTTTATTTTTGTACTTTGGGTATCCGGCCTATCGGGTCCCCATCTCTTCATTTTGAAGGGAGAAACTTTCATTTAGGGATCGAAAGTGGGATTTGTAATTGAGGTACACTACCCTCGTTTAAGTAGTGTGATTGGTGGATTGATCACCTTGTGATCGAAAATCCTAAGTCAAGGGATTGGCTTAGATGGTGGTTTTTACACATTTTGGGTTTCTACCTAAAAATCTGGTGCCACCTTTTGTGATTGAA
This sequence comes from Thalassia testudinum, assembly GCA_037157565.1. Lineage (NCBI taxonomy): Eukaryota > Viridiplantae > Streptophyta > Magnoliopsida > Alismatales > Hydrocharitaceae > Thalassia > Thalassia testudinum. The sequence continues at coordinate 3,208,576 of JAZHRO010000038.1, forward strand.
TTTTTTTGTATTACAATATTATATAATTTAACTATTCACCCCCTCTAGTGTAATTTCATTTGGTATCAGAGCAGGTTTTCCGCCTACAAGAGTAACATCCGCAGAAAGATCACATGGAGGGAAAAGTCATTTCCACGGGCAGATTGGAGGGGTAATCCACCACTCGACCACCACTCTTCGAAGGGACAAACTACACTTACTGGAAGCTGAGAATGAAGATGTGGCTTCAAGCCAACGATTTCTTCATTTGGGAGAAATGCGAATACATATACATCATTCTGGAGAAACTAGAAATAGGATACACACTAGAGCAAATTCATCACCTTGGACTGAATGCTAAGGTAATGAACTCACTCTACTGCGCACTCAGCTTGGAGGAATTCAACCGCATCAGCCAATGCAAAATCGCCCCCGAGATCTGGAGAACCTTGGAGGTAACTCACGAAGGTACGTCTAGAGTTAAATCCTCAAAGATAAACTTGCTATCGCAGGAATTCGAAGCCTTTTCTATGAAGGAGAATGAAAGACTTAGGGACATGTACACCTAATTCACGTTAATCGTGAATAGCCTCAAGTCACTAGGAAAGACATTTATAAAGGGGGAGCTTCAAGGGAAGCTCCTTCGATCCCTTGGACCCGAGTGGGAGCAAAAGGTAACGGCAGTAGAAGACGCCAACCAAGTAGAGGATCTAGACATGGAAAATCTACTTGGGAATCTCATGGCTTATGAATAAAAAATAGAGCAAAAGAAGAAATCAATCTCATCAGAGCCAAAGAAGAAGACTTTAGCCTTCAAAACTTCGGATGATGAGGTAAGTACCGATGACGAAGAATTCGTTTTATTAGCTAAAAAGTTTAAAAAGTTTCTCAGAAATAGAAAAGAGATCAAGGGAAGGAAAAGAGAGGAAGAACCTCTAATTTGCTGTAATTGCAAAAAGAGAAATCACATAAGGAAAGATTGTCCCTTACTCAAAAGAGATGATGAGAAGAAACCCAAAAAGCCTTCCAACTACAAGAAGATCTCCAAGCCGAAGGGATTCAAGAAGAAGGCATTTCAAGCAACTTGGAATGACTCCACCTCTGAGGAAGAAGAGGAGGAAACAAACTAGGAAACGGCATGCTTGGGATTAATGGCAACAAATGATGCTTCTGAGTCTGAATCTAAGGAACCTAAGGTAAACTCCTATTCTTTAAATGAATTACAAGATGCCTTTGATTCACTATATGTAGATCTTAAGAAAACAAAAACCCAAAGCAAAGTATTAAAAGAAGAGAACTTAGAAAATAAGAAATTAATCAATGATCTTGAAGACAAGAATCTAATCCTTACAAAAGAAACCACTGCCTTAAATATGCAAATAAGAAATCTAATGATTGAGAAAGAGTCGTTAACAAATGATTTGTATACGGCAATGAGTGAACAAAAATTTCTAGATAGAGAAGAATTACTCGGCAAAATCCATGTGCTTGAAAAATCAAACTCCTTTGAAAGGATGAAAATAGAGTAGAGATTACGGTACTGGAAGATAAACTAGACATGATGAAAATAGAAATAAATCACCTCAAAGAAAAATCAAATCAACTTCTTGAGGACCTAGCCAAATATACAAAGGGGAAAGATAACTTGGACAAACTCATTGCCCATCAAAAGCCTTAAGTAAATTTGGACTTGGCTTTTATGAACCTAGTCAAAGTGAGCCGAAAAAGGACCCTCTTCTAAAGGAAACCACTAACAAATACGGATCCACATTACAATGGATACCGAAAATACAACTCTCACTTTGTTTTGTAGGGATGAAAGAACATCATAATGTCAAAAATTGGATATACAAAATGAAGGATTTACGACTCAAATTAAAAAGACCTATAGAAACACCAAGTCACCAACGAAGATCTTTTGTAGGAGGAAGGAGGTCTACAAGAAAGAAGACAAGGAGACCACCGCCATCAAGGAGGCCGATGGGTGATAGACTTCGGATGCTCCAAACATATGACGGAAGACAAGCACCTATTTTTGGACCTCCAACCTACGGATGGAGGAACGATTACATTTGGCAACAACCACAAGGGCCATATTATTAGCCTTGGTAAAATAGGTAACCCTTTCTCTCACATCTCAAATGTTTCTCTAGTTAAAGGACTAAAACATAATCTTTTAAGTGTCAGTCAAATTTGTGATAAGGGCTTTAAAGTAGTGTTTACTTCAAAAATGTTTGAAATTATGCATGCATTAACCAATGAAACACTTCTTAAGGGAACTAAATTTAAAGACATTTATGTCGTAGAATTTGATAAAAATAACACTTATAAATGTCTTGTAGCAAATGATGAGTTAAGTATATGCCATAGAAGACTGGGACATGTTCATATGAAACTGGTTCAAAAACTAGCTAAACATAAACTAGTCCGAGGTCTTCCTAAAGGAAAATTTTTAAATGAGTCTATCTGTGATTCATGTAAATTAGGTAAAATTATGAAATCTAATTTTAAAAGCAAAGAAGTTGTATCAACATCAAGACCTTTAGAACTACTTCACCTATATCTGTTTGAACCTACAAAATATGAGAGCCTTAGTGGATGCAAATATTGCCTTGTAATTGTAGACGATTTTTCGAGGTTTTCATGGGTCTCCTTCTTGAGATCCAAAGGAGTGTTTTCCGTCTTTTCTATTTTTTGTAAGAAAGTTCAAACTAAAAAAGGCTACCAAATCACTCGTATCCGTAATGATCATGGGGGCGAGTTTGAAAATTCCTTGTTCGATGATTTTTGTTAAGAGCATGGTATTACTCATGAATTTTCTTTTCCCTGAACACCTCAACAAAATGGGGTGGTTGAGAGAAAGAACCGTACTCTTAAAAAGTGCTCGAACATTACTCATAGACTCGGGGTTACCTAAATACTTTTGGGTTGAGGCGGTTAACACGGCTTGTTACGTGTTAAATCGCACCTTAATTCGATCCGGCTTGCGAAAAACTTGTTTTGAACTATACTATGGGAAAATACCCAAATTAGTTATTTTAAAGTTTTTGGATATCGATGTTTTGTTTTGAATACCCACTCTAATTTAGATAAATTTGATGCCAAAGGTGAAAAAGCCATCTTTATTGGTTATTCCTCACGTAGTAAAGCATATCGGGTCTTTAACAAGACCACAATAATAGTAGAGGAAACCCTCTCTGTTTCCTTCGATGAATCTCCTCACTCTTCCTCCATTGACCGAGTCGATATGGAAGATGAAGATGATTCTACTATTGATGTGTCTAGCATTTCAAACTCCAATATCCATAATCTTCCAAAAGATTGGATATATCAAAGGGATCATCCCGAAAGCCAAGTCATTGGAAGTGTTTCCTATGACGTTAAAACCCGATCTCGTTTTAGTTGCTCTTGTGGTCTCTCCGCCTTTGTATCTCAAGTTGAACCCAAGAGTGTCGAGGAAGCGTGCTCCGAAGAACCTTAGATGATGGCCATGCAGGAGGAACTCAACCAATTCCAAAAGAATGAAGTCTGGGATCTAGTACCTAAGCCCGAAGGACAAACGGTAATAGGTACCAAATGAGTATTCCGAAATAAGTTGAATGAATCCGATATGGTCATTCGGAACAAGGCTTGACTGGTAGCACAAGGGTACAACCAAGAAGAAGGAATTGATTTTGATGAGACCTACGCTCCCGTAACTCGACTCGAATAAATTCGCATGCTTCTTGCTTATGCTGCCTTTCTTGGCCTTAAACTTTTTCAAATGGACGTTACGAGCACGTTTCTTAACGGATTCATTAATAAAGAAGTTTTCGTAAAACCTCCTGGTTTTGAGTCTCATGATAAGCCTCGTTTTGTTTATAAATTAAACAAGGCACTATATGGTCTAAAGCAAGCTCCTAGAGCTTGGTATGAAAGACTCAAAGACTACTTGTTAAATGCAAAATTCTTTATAGGGGAAGCTGATTTCACATTATTCATTAAAAGAAAAGGAAAAGACATTATTAGTTCAAATATATGAGATATTATATTTGGTGCTACTAATGAATCTATGTATAAAAAGTTTTCAGAAATTATGCAAGAAGAATTCGAAATGAGTTTGATGGGTGAACTCAAGTTTTTCTTGGATTTACAAATCACTCAACTCGAATTTGGAACCTTTGTGTGTCAATCAAAATACACAAAGGAGATGCTGAAAAAATTTGAAATGACGAAAAGTAAAGGGAAGAACACTCCTATGAGTGTCACAACTTCCCTAGACTTGGACAAATCAGGTACGCCCATAGATCAAAAGCTCTATCGTAGCATGATTGGATCTTTACTGTATTTAACTTCCAGTAGACCTGACATTTTGTTTAGTACCTGTTTATGCGCTAGGTTTCAGTCAAACCCTAAACAATCACACCTAAATGCTGTAAAATGAATATTTAGATATCTAATTGGCACATATGATTGTCTTATTCTACCCTAGGAGTCTACAATTCAACTTAGTTACATATAGCGATGCGGACTACGCAGGTAGCCGCACCGATAGAAAGAGTACTAGTGGAACGTGCCAATTCTTGGGCGAATCACTAGTCTCCTAGTTATCAAAGAAACAATCTAGTGTAGCCCTATAAACTACGAAAGCTGAATACATAGCCGTCGCTCTAGCATGTTCTCAAGTGCTTTCGATGAAAAATACTTTGAAGGATTTTAACTTGATATTTAATAAGATAAAAATATTATGTGATAATACTAGTGCTATCAACCTCTCGAAAAACCCGTACATCACTCCCGTACAAAACATATTGATGTTTGACATCACTTTTTGAGAGATAATGTACTTAAGGGAGAAATCGAGGTTGAATTTATTTGTATTGAATTGTAATTGACTGATAATTTCACTGAACCTTTGAATTATGATCGTTTTAATTATATACATAGGAAACTAGGCATATGTAAGCTAAGTGATATTTGAAGAATTTAGTAACTTAATGGAACTTCCTTTGTCATGAGCATAGATGGAGCCTTGACTTTACTAAGTTAAGAGCCTTCATTCTCAGTTCAAACATCAAAATGCACATTCTGTGCAATATCAACTATCAGACGTCTTATACTTAAAAATTCATCGTCTAAAGATCTAGGACAGACGACGATTTTATATCTCAAAAGAGCTGATAAAAGAGTTATTTCAGACGTCCTTCATCATTCACAGATGTCTGGGACGTCATCCAGATGTGTTGACAGATGCCTATCTGTGAGTCAGAACATGTATTATGAGTTAGACGTCTGATGATGTAGTTAGACGTTGTATAGGTCGTCTGACCGTGAAATCAGACGACCCTGTAACTTTAGAGTAAAATCCAGGAAGGTCTGTCTACAGAAATCAGATGTCTAATTTTAGATTTAGACATCTTGTGTTGTCTGATACAGAGATCAAACTACAACCTGGAGAATAAATCATTTTCCAGGAAGGGATGCTTGCAGAAATCAGATATATCGTCTGATGGTTAAAACAGATGACGCCATCAAAAGGGTTACAATCCCAAAAGTCCAATCTCGACGTCTGACGTCTCCAAACGTCTGATCTGGGAAAAACCTACAGTTCGCGTCTGTTCTCTGGATGGTTTGGAATGCAAATCTCCCCAACTTCAGGGGGAGACTTGCTCCAAGACCTTGGGATATAACATCCCCATCGCAAGGTCCCACTCCCCTCTCTCAAATCCCTACAGCTCTCCCTCCCACCAGACAACCCACAGCTGCAGTTGGCGACCTTCCTCTCGCCACCAGACGACCGTTGCGCCTCCTCGACGACTAGCGGAGCTACTGCTCCCTACGCGCGTACTCCCTGCTTCTCGACCGCGCATCTGGAGGGCCCCCCCTCCCGTGGGTATACTCTCTCAACTCTTAGGGCATCTCCACATTTTTTTGCCCACAATTACCTTTGCCCTAGCCGCATCTTGTTTTCCTTCTTGATCCACTCGGCCTACTTGCGTATTTCATGCCATTGTTAGCCCTAGAACCTAAACCCTCGGTCAAACCCTCTTAGAGCATAAAAGTTCTTGGCAAGGGTATTACCTCACGAGATTCGACATTTTAGTGGCTTGAATCCAAAGGTATATTGCCACAACTTCATGGTAGGTTGTATTGCCTCAAGGCATACTGCCACATGTTTTTATCAATGATGATTGCATATCTATTGGTTGAATTTGAGTAGTTGAAGTCTATTGGTTGAATGCTGTTTGGTTGAATGTTTTTGTGTGGATGTTTTTGCAGGTATTCCGTCCTCAAAACACCAACCTTTTCTTCCAAAACCTAACCACCCATTCCACCAAATATGCCTTCCCGTAGGAAGCAAGCCGATGGCTCTCCCACCTCCTCCACCTATTTGGTGGATCAACTGCGGAGCGACATCGCTAGGAAGCGATTTCGTCGCTTCGCGAATGCCAAAGTTAAATGCCCTCGTTTTATTGTTTGGAATGATTTTGCTCATTTAAACCTTCGGGAACACTTTGAAACTCTCCATCTTCCAATATTTTGACCGTCAGTTCCACTCTGGCATTGGAACTATTGGCGTGTTCCTTGATCTTTGCCGTCTCTTTTACGCCAACATCGTTGAGGACTACAGCAATAATGAATTTGAACTCCAAACCCGCTTATTTGGTCGCGAAATCCACATCACATCCGAATCTATTTCCGACCTTCTAGCCATCCTCAATGAGGGAAATGACTTCAATGACATTCTGAGGCAATACGACTCAGAAGTCATCAATCAAGAATTAATCCTCCATGAAAAATATGTTGAAAATCTTGACACCTTACCTTGCAAAAACCTCAAACCCCTTCCACGTCTACTCTCTCACATTTTTGGGTGGGACCTCCTAAACAAATCGGGAGGTTTTGATTACATCTCGCGCCAACACAAGGCGCTCCTTTTTGCTGCCGTCCGTCATATTCCCTTCAATTATTGCCACCTCATTGTTTGCATTATGAATGAGGACCATGAGGCATTACTTCCGTTTAGGTCTATTATATCCAAAAAATTTTGAACCCATCGAATTTCCATAACTGACCAGGCTGTTGACAAGAAAATTGAGCCATACAACCAGGCTACAGCCGCCAAGATGCATATACTTAGGGAGCATCTTGAGCCAGCCAACGAGCCCATTGAAGAAGAGCCCCTTCCACCCTTTCTGGACTTCCATGAAGCACGGCCCCTTCAAATAGAAGCTCCCCGCTCGAGCTTTGAAGAAGCATAGGATCCGGCCATAGATTCCCTCTCCTCCGACATCTCCCTCTTGCTGCGACGAATCGACGAGATGTACACCTACATGGGAAGCATGCGCCGCGACATCGACGAACTTAGATCAGATGTTCAAAATTTGCAGATGGGACACAGACCTACTCGTCATCGCCGCCGCCAAGATCAAGAAGAATAGTTTAGTTCTTCTATTTTTCTTTCTTTTTTCTTTCTTCCAAGTTTGTATTAAGGGGCCTTGACCCCATACTTAAATATTTTTTGGGAACAATAGTTAGTCTGTGCTTAAATGTTTCTATTCCTAGTCAATTTTCTTTAATGCTTTGTCATCTTTTATTAAGCATGCAATTTTATTAATGCCCTCCACTTTGTAGATGTCACTCTTGTAGTTTGGGTTTCAACTCCTTTTCAGTACCCTTCATGATGATATTCAAAAAGGGGGAGAAGAACATAGGTAAGAACCTAGGGAATAACATAAAAACAAAAGACTTCTCAAATAGATATAGATTACTAAGTACAACTTTCAGGGGGAGAAAAAAAGAACCTACAGCTATATTTTGAAAATCATCAAAAAGGAGATTGTTAGTTCAACTACTCATATATAATATTTTGATGATTTTACAAAATGAAGAAAATGAAATAAAAAATAAGCGTAGCATATTGTTTCTCTCTGTAATAACATAATTGCAAGTTTCATAAAATTTTCCAAGACGAGAGATTAAAAGCGTGAAGACAAGTAGCATAAGTATTAGGTCATAGGCTTTTTCATGTAAATTTTCAAAGGTTGTAATTTTCATTTTATTTGAGTCTAGAAATGTTGTAAAGAGCCCCTAAACATAACGTATAAATAGATAACTTAGGCTCTCTACACTTAGGATAAATTAGAAACAAAAACCTAACACTAAGACTCTTATCAGATGTCCAAAACAATTGTCAGGCGTCTAATTTTCAAATTTAAGACGTCTGACAAGTGTCTCAGACATCTAACTACCTATAGTTATGCCTTTAGTTTCTGTCTTCATAAACATCAGTCGAAGCACTCCTCTATCAGACGTCCAATGCTTTACTTAGACGTCCTCCAAATAGCTGTTAGACTAAACACCTACCTTCGTTGTTCAGATAACGGGCAAAAATGTATTTTCAGACGTTTGGACATGCTTCCAAACGTCTACCTTTGGATCGTTGCCCGTGTGTTTGTGCATATCTCATTACGGACATAAGAGCTTTTGTTAGATATCGTAAGCAAGTCTTTTTAGGTTTCCAGACGTCTGGTGATTCCCTCAGACGTCCATAACGATGTCTGATTCTTTAAATCTAGAACCATATTTGGATCTGATCAAAACAGGAACGAATTCATCCTTTATTAAACGTCCAATAACTTAATCAGATGTCTTATGTGAAAATATCAGACATCCTTTCGATCCAATGAAGTCTGTTCAGGATAGCCTATAGTATTAGACGACCAAAATTATAATCAAACATCTTATAAGACGTCTGATCCTAAAATTAGACGTCTGATATTACTGTCAGACTCATCATTACCCTAATTTGTGGTGGATTTCGTCCTAATATCTTGGGATTTATCTCCAACGGCTACGAGAACTCTCCCAAGTATTTTTGAAGGTTCCAAACTTTCCTATAAATAGACTACAACCCCTCTTAGGCAAAACACACTTCTTGAGATTCAATTCCCTTAGAAAAATCACTTGCTCACGACTCTAAGCTTCATTTTGGCCTTGTGTTGTGCCAATACTCTGATCAAAGGGCAAATCCATACTCCCGACTCACTCCATTCTACAAATCCTCAGGGAGTTCTTTTTATGCTTAGTAGATAAGAAAGTAATTAAAGTATTGTGGTGCTCTATAGGTGTTATTTTACTTCTTATTTTTGTACATTGGGTATCCGGCCTGTCGGGTCCCCGTCTCTTCATTTTGAAGGGAGAAACCTCCGTTTAGAGATCAGAGGTGGGATTTGTAATTAAGGTACACTACCCTCGTTTAAGTAGTATGGTTAGTGGATTGATCACCTTGTGATCGAAAATCCTAAGTAAAGGGATTGGCTTAGGTGGTGGTTTTCACCCATCTTGGGTTTCGACCTAAAAATCTGGTGCCACCTTTTGTGATTGAATTTTTTTGTATTACTTTATTACATAATTTCACTATTCACCCCCCTCTAGTGCAATTTCAGATATCCTCGCCTTGACATATTAATTAATGTGAGTGACCAAGAGTATAGATAAGCAGTGATGGATTACCGGACCATTTACTCATATATGACGTGAGACCTTTACTATGATTACTTTCAAGCCTTACAATGCCATAATAGATGGAATCAACAAAGTGACAACGATGGTGATAGAAAATATTCCACAACATTTTTTAATTTTCTAAGTTCTAACTATGAAAATAAGATACTTGAAATTTTCACCATCTTTTAAATTTTTAAATTTAATTTTCTAAGTGCAAATATGTACTCCAATTTGAATTTAAATATGCATGCTTTATTTGAGTATGTATTGATTTAACACTTTTATTTTCATATATATATCCTTCTTGTATAACCTTTTAAGGTTTTAAATTAATAATTTGTGATTTAGTTATAATTTTAATAATTTTAAGTGAATTCTTTCGTTTTTGTCAGCATGCGTCAACGTGCCCTTGAAATGGATCCTTGGCATGCTTTTGAAATGTGCACCAGAAAATTTATCAAAATGGCATTGAAATCGGTACTTAAACCCTTGAGTGAATCTCATTCTTGGCAGGGACATTTGCATCTTATGTACCCATAAATGTCCTATCATGATACGCAGAAAACTTCAGTTATGCATCTACCACCATCTTCTGAATGCTTTAATATACAGAACCCTGTTGTCAAAGCGTAATTGTTCCAGCACAACCTTCCCTTGCCATGTGGTCGTGTTCCATTTCGGTTGGTTTTATGTGCACTTCCTTCTCTGCTTTTCATGCCTAAAGAAAGAAGGCAATTAGAAAAGCTTCCTTAAGACTAGCCTTGTTTCCAGTTGGTTTTATGTGTGCCGCCTTCTCTGCTTTGCAAGGTTAAAGACAAAATGCAATTAGAAAATTCTTCTTAAGAATAGTCACAAGCCTTGTTTAGGATTTCAAGCCAACTTCTTCTGACAAGAGGATTATGACCCAACCCAGCTCATCCTCACTTTGAATCAGATCTCTCATGTAATTTCCTAAATCTCTCTCACTCGTCTAAAAGCCCATATGTCAAATTCAGAGCTTGGCTTATGTACTTATGTATGCTACAGTTGCTACTACATGTATCTAAATTGCATCATTGCACAAAAGCAGATAGCTAAAATTATAACAAAAAGAATCACCTTCTTTCTCAAATCTTTTAGCAAGGTCCTTTGCAGGCAAAAGTGTCTGATTGCTGTCTAACAACTGAAAAAGGGTACATAGAGAAAAAAAGGGATCAAATAAAAAATGCGTGCTTCTTCAGATTACCAGAAAGAATAATGGTACGAAAACAGAATATAAGCATGAATCTGCCTAATAGATGAAACTTTGAAAGAAAGTTGCAGGAGGAATACGCAAATCGTAGCACAAAATACAAAGAGGTCAATACATCTACTGTTTGGATTGAATGTAAACCACTATGAAAAGTTAAAAAAAAACCTTTTTCATTTTTGTTATAAGCTTACGTGGTCTTATACATTTTTACTAGCTCCGTCTAATAGAGCTGGTACTTCACCCAATGCTGTTAAGGCTATTGCCTCTAGCTATCGAGGCAGGCATGAAAGCCAGAGATCACCTTAGAGTTGTTCCAAGCTAAAGGCTTCATCCAGGTGATCATCTGGATACTTTCTTCGTCACCTAGGTCACCTTGCGCACATTGCCATACTCCCGATTTACTCTAGATAAGACCATAAGACACTTCTTTAGCATGAAGTTATACATTATATGTGTTAGTGTTATATATTGTTGTGCATATACACATACATACATATCTATATGTTATTGACAACTTTCATATACTCAAGTTGTCTTCTACTTTGATATGTCTTACTAACTTAGACTATTGTTTCTCTGTTATGATATATATGTGTAAGTTATGCATATACATTATTGTAAGTTTGTAGTGATAATTATGATATCTTGTTAGTTTAATGTTCTATGTTGTATGTATTTGTTATTTTTTGTAGTCCCTAATGATATATGACAATATATGTACAAGTTATGATATTAAGCATGTATTCTACCACACATATGTATATGTAAATATGCCACTACCTTTTCAAAAAAAAAATGTCACTATCTTACTTCAGTAGATACATATAACATATATTTTAGTTGTTTGTTTTGGCCCATAATTTACTTATAAAATAGCATACACATTGAAAGATAATACACACACACACACACGATAGGATTGTTATTTTTTCTGCCACTTAAATAGTGTTGTTGAATTTTTTTTATGTAAGTCAATATTATCATATGAGTTAGGCATATTCCATATTTTAAAAAATAACTAGACTTATCACCTTATTCAATCAGGTAATCGCCTTTTTTTCAACTCTCGCCTCAGATGATTAAGGAGCTTGTCACCTTGCACACACCTAATGCCTTGGAAGCTTTGATTTCACCTTCCTATTAAGGTTCAAACAATAGAGCAGAAAAATACTATGCTTTTAGCCAGCCGTTGCGACCAGACTCAGATCCTTGTTATACATCCAAATTTTAATTTGTTCAGTTTATGGGAGGGAGTACGGTTTTAGGGGTAATGAAGAATCCAATCCTTTCTAAGATAGACATATAGGCCCTGTTTGGTGCAGTTTTAAACGGAATTTTTATCCTACGTGACAACCATAACTATTACAGCAAATGAACATAGCGACAATTTTATTCCCACTCATCACATCTATTACCATCCATCACATTCACCCATCACCAATCATATATACCTCCACTAACTCACACCCAACACATCTACCTCCCATCAACCCACTTCCAATACAAATAAAAATAAAAATCAATAATAACATATCAACTCAACTATCACATCCACACTCACTAATTCTCCTCTCACCCATCCACATATCCACCCTTAAGAACCTAAACTTTACCCAATCTTAAACTTCAAACATCTACCAAACGGGGCCATAGAGTAGTAATTCTACTCTTTCAAGTCAAGGCATGATTTTTTTTTGAAAAGATAAATATGATGGGCATGGGATTTGATGCTAGTGGAGGGCTATACCACTGAGTCAATGACATGATACGATTAGTTATTTCTTTTTCTTTCGAGGTTGGGCCATGAGGCTTGTCATGGGCCCTGAAAAGCAAATTGTCAAGAGATATTGAGAAAATGATGCTTTTTAATTATTAAAATTATAATACCAAAAAGTCATCCAGCAACATCATTTATTCTTTCCATGACAAAGTTCAGAAATATTCTGGAAGCAGATTTTCATGAGGTCTAGTTGCCTTTAAAATGTGGATTCTATGCTTTACTCAGCTTTGTTTAATCTGAAATTCAAATCTGCTTTTTCTCCAAAATCAAGATCTTTGAAATTATTTCCAAATTACTATTGGATATCTGACAACAAATTTCCTGTACAAACAGACTAAACCTCTCGATGCTCCACTAATTACAGATAAAAGGCACTTCTGAATGACAAACATGTCCAGATTGAGGGTAGGGCTTAGAAAGCAAGAAGAACATTTTGGTTGCAAACAAATAGGGTGATGAGTGGAAGGGATAAGGACTTGGTATATGTCTGACAGAAAATGCCTATTAGCAGGGGAAGACAGAGGAAACTCATTTGTGGACTATACGAACATGGCACAGTGCTCAGCTCCTCTAGTTGACAGCAAAAACTTACAAATAAAATTAAACAAGACAAAGGAAGAGGAAAGACAAATGATTACGTCCCTTGGTAGTGAAACAGCTAACGATCTTCCATCTATCATTTCTCACCCCTACCTCTCACCCACTTGCCTCTTATTTATGTAAAGAAAAGTACCTGATAAAAGAACAGCATTCGTAATACCCAAATAAACAAATTCCTTTTACCCTACCTCGCCAAATGGTACACATTTACTACCAGGAACATGCCCACTTCGAATTCCTTTACGAGGCTCAGGAAAAGCACCATCAAACCTGCCATCGTTTCACAGGAATAGAAGATACAGAAATTCAACATCAGAGTCTTCCCAAGTTTTTACAATACAGAAACAAGACCCTCTAAAGAAATAAAATTCTAGGCTTCATGGAAAAGATAGTTCAGGAAACACAGCCTGAGAAATTATTGAAGGAAGAACAAATGGGCTCAGAAAAAAATACAGTGATGATATTGGAAAGATATAAACATGAACTGATTTGCAAGGAAAACTAAAATTAATTGCTCTTCCTTGTCTACACGATTGCCATCTATGAGTAGCATAGTTTCACCAAGACTTGTCGCTTCTCATGATTGACTCTAAGAATAGACCAGGCTTGTGTGTGTAGACTTTCTTTTTTGTTTGACGATATATATTTTAATTTCTTGCATTGTGTTATGTTCTTGTTTTTTGGAGAATTATCTTCTAATTCGCCCACAAGGAGACCCAGGTTTTTAACAAAGCAAGTTCTCTCCGTCTTTTATGACATGGTATTAGAGCAGTTGTAGAGTCTTCTGCCATGTCCCCACCTTTCGCCACATAATCATACATGGCAGATCACCACCATGTTTCCTAGTGAACCTGATGTGAAGCCTACCTTGGTTGTCCCTTTGACACTGTTGTTGCTAGGTCGATGGCTTTTGTGTGCATATGCACATGGTGGTGTTCTCCTTTTCCTTTTCATGTTAGGGTGGGAGTGGGGTGTGTGGGGGTAGGAGGAGGCAGGGAGGTTCCACCAGCAGTATCCAAAGATATTGCCATTGTCACCAGGTCTTCATAATCAAGCTGTGACCATCACCTTATCAACTCACCTTCATCATAAACAAATGCCCTCCTCAAAACAATCTCAGGTTCCCATCAAGTTTCATTTCCATTGCCAAGTTATCTCTTGTTCTAATTCCTTATAGTAGCCACTCTCAAAAAAAAAAAAAAAAAAAGAAGTCTCTTATAGAAGCCTCCCCGTTCGGGAATTGAGGCTCTCCCTATTGTAACTTGACCAGGGATAGAGTCTCTCATTGTTCACATCTAACTGAAGGATGTGGTTAATTTGATTAACAGGGTGCTGTTGCAGTTGCTACTATCTCCATGCATTGGCACATGACTCCCTATGTTGCCACTGGTCCAACAAGTGAAGCATTCTCTTTGCAGTCTCCCTACTAGGCCACCCATGATTGAGCTTGTTGAATGAATCTTGATACACTTTATCATCTCCCTAGTGAGAGCCAGGCAGATTTTTTTATAAGTGACATGAATCTGAATGATGCGTGCATGAAGAGTTGCTAGTCTGCTCAACCAGTGCAACAATCTTCTTGGCATAGTCATGTACATCATTGAACACGCTAGGCTCCTGCTGTGGATATTTAATTTGTTCCTCGCATGTTGCTCTAAATAGATAACTAAATCTTCATCTACTTATATGTGTTACTCATTTGTTGTGATCATGTGATTTGGAGCTTCTCTTGTGTTGCTGCCCATTATTTCTTCATGTCCATCCAATAATTCAATGGAGCGTTCTATTAAGCCAAATGTTTCCCCATAACCCAGGGTCTTTAATTACATGGAGCCCATTACCTCATGTATTTACTTGTGGGTCACAACCCACAACTCAGCAAAGTCACTGGAGACCAAGTGTCAAGAGGCTGAAGTTTAACTGATTTTTGTCAGGTCTGGAGGGTAGATCAACAATGAACACTTGGCAAATATAGAGGAGTATTCAGTGAATGCATGAAGAACAGATGCTGCTTCAGACTACGAAACTGTCTACGAAGCCCAAGCACCCATAGAAGCAACATTTGCTTCAGTCAGGCTCACCTCACATGCATTCAAAAGGGGGGCTTCCTTTCCATACTTTCTTCCACAATAAAGGAAGAAAAGGTCTGATAGGGCATGATAGTGGTGTTATGGAGAGGCCTGCCAGGGCTTTTTTATTACCAACTGAAGGAATGGGTAGAGTGCAGGTTGGCAAGTAGGGCCAAGACATTAGTTCTATAGCCCCCTGCTTGACAAGGCGTCTGTCTTGGCTTCCACTACTACTGTTGTGATACAAGGCACCTCTATAAAGCTTTAGTACCATGTCATAAAAAATGGTGAGAATCACTTCTATTAGAGACCATACTCACCGTGTAGCGACTAGATGGGCAAAACAACACTCCTAGAACAGGAAACTAACATGAGGTTATACTGTTGTTCATACCATCATACACAAGTTCTTCAATTATATGTTCTATTTACAGGAAGCAGCAGTCTGTGAGATGAATATGGCCTCCACTTTTCAATTCTATCGACAACACTGAACTGTAGGTGTAACAGCATCAGGGGGAAAATCGGGATTATATTTCCACTTCTATTACTCAAGCAATACCAGAGGAGACTGCCAATACCCACTGATGGCTATGTGAGGGCTTCTCAGTCAAAGCAAAGGCTCATTGTTATTACCTAAAAATCGTCTTTAAAAGAAAGAAGGCCAGAGTTGGTGCTTAAATTCTACCAGAAAAGTAGCTTTTCAACTGAATCCTTAAACTGAAGGGTATTTAAGGGCAGAGCTCCTAAACCATGTGGACACCCGAGCCATGCTTGACCTCAACAGCCACTGCACAAACTCATTCCCAGCCAGGCCAAAACTGTCCGATTTGAAAGTGAACTCAGTTTCATAGAAATTGACTCAAGACTGATCCATGGATTCTGAATTTCCTCGATTAACTAGGACTAACTCTAGACTTAGCGATCCATGAGTTGAGTCACCAACTCAGATAAGCTCAAGGGACCTCAGTGGTAGACAATGGAACTGTTAAGGCTGGCATAGCTCCCCATTCAAGCAACCATGTGGACCTCTTTGGGCTTATAAAAGACTCAAGGCAATCACACTTCACCTCTCTCAGACTGTTGTTTCTCTCTTTAGGATCGTAGTTCCTCCAAATAACATTTTCCCTTCTCTTTATCCCAACTTCCTGAGAAGGCCTACGAGTCAAAGATTCTTTCATTCATAGATGTCACATCAATTTCATTAATGAAGGCAAGTTTATATTTCCAGGGCCTTTTTTTTATTTGAATCTTCTTTAATTTTATGTCCTAGAACCCAATGGGGCAAACTGGGGATGAATTGGCCATTCCCCATACACTAATTCTCTAGGTAATGCAGGGATGGGGACTTGAACCTAGGTCTCTTCCGTCAAAGTCATGAGTCCACACCATTCGATCATACCCTGGTGGGCAATGTATTAGACTCGATGTTGAATCTTTTGATGTCAATTAGTGCAATGGCTATCATTCTTCACTGAAATTGATTAGTACAGAAATCCACCTACAAGGCTGAAAAAATGACCTTCACCTGAAATGTAAACAAATATTTGATGTTGATTGCTCAAGCATACTTTGACCACGCGGAGCCAACATCTGCAGAGTGAATTGTACTGACCTCCTTTTCAGGCATTAAGCTAGTAAAATTATTGCAAGGCGCGTTCATTAACATGGTTAGATAAGCTCTTTGGTATGGAGATTTTAAAGAATGGATAAATGGTGTCATGTCAGCTAAACTAATCCTGCAGTTACCATCTACTCATGCCTGTTCAATGAGCAGACCAGGTCTAATACACGTCCTCTCTCTTTAATAAAGTTCTATTGTGCCCACTTTGTCTCTTTTAGACTGTCTTGTTCTCTTGCATGTTTCTTCCAAATAATCAAAACAAATACAGTTACTAAAGTCAAAGAAAGGCTAAGCAAATAGACAGATAACTTCTACACTAAGGATAACTTTGTGCAGGCAAGCGGTAAATGCCAACTTGCCATAGAATGTATCATTCCCCATGTTTTTATTGACAGCCACGCCGTTGAAGAAAATGCAGTTTGTGAGTTAAAGAAAATAAGTACCTGGCTTTTGATCGAGCATCTAGATGTTGATGTGTTTGCTCCTTGATGTTTTGCTGAACCTGTAAGATTACACAGATGATGCAAAGAGCGAACAAGGATTAATTATATGGAACTTCAGCCAATAAAAGATTAATGGAAATTTATCTCACAAATGGATGATCTTTTTTAATAAGGTAAGATATGAACCCTAGACTTTTAGATGAAGCTCACTTGCTGAACTACCAGATTACTCAATTGTTTTTTTTTTAATCAAACCGTACAAAAAGGATGATTTTTTATATGCATATTGTTGGGATTCGGTGAAAGTGCTAGGTGGCACATGTCACATGACAGTGCCACATGGCAGTTATTTAAAAGGCTCTTGAGCCATCGGTTTTGGGTCCATAGGACCAAAAGTAAGAGTTGGTTTTTTAGTTTATTTGTTTTAAGGAAATTTGCAAAGATTTAGTTATTCCAAATCTAGAAGATTTGATTATATTTTGTTAGTTAAGTCTATTTTTAAAAGTAGGAATATGTACTCTCTATTTAAAAAGAGTCTTTCCTATAATTTGAGATTTGAGCAATACAATTAATTTTTCCATATTCCAAGCTCCTCTCCTCTCTCCTCTTCCTCTCTACTTCAGCCAGCCACTGACATGAGGAGTAGACCATTGACGGCCGCCAACAGGACCGGCTGCACATAGCAGCCAGCCCTCCAGCAGACCAGGCCGGCCCAAATCAGCCCAGCTGGTTCTCTGCAGACCGGTCCACTGTCTGCCTGCCTGCCTTCTCTGTAGGCCTACCAGGACCGGCTGCACCTCCTGTAGCAGCAGGCCCTGCTGCTCTCCCTCTCTGTGCGTCGACAGCCACGTTGATGGACTGTTTTTCCCACGTACGGGACTCTTCACGCTCCGCTTCCGCGCCAATTCTTGACACATATAGATGCTCCTTTAGGCATCTGAGGAAATTAAAGTCTGAGCAGCATATATTTTTCCTATTGGAATGGCTCAATCATGTAGATTGCTTCATATTGCACTTTAATAAATACACAGTACAGAGACCCTTTCATACAAGTGAGTAGAAATCAAGGAAACAATTCACAGTGGTAAAGAATATCGGCCTGCATCAATCATATCAATCCAATTCGTCCTAACTATAGTGAATCAGATGTCATTGTTCGAAACAGTTGTGCATGTCATATAGCATATTGCAACCAATCGGATAGTGGGGTAATAGATAAGAGGCTAACTACCATACATGTCCCTCAACTGCTGTAGAAAAGAAAACCACAAAAATACCCTTAATAATGGCAGTCACACCCTTAGCAATAATTTCTATTAATGTACTAGTAGGCTATTCATAATTATCATTTTTTTCAAAGAGAGGTTATCATAATTATTAGGCCAAATGGCGATCAAACATGTGCTCAACATAAAGATGGTATTTCAATCATTTCTGCATCTAAAACTTATCATCTAACAGTTAAGAAAAGGATTATAAAGTGAAGACATGCACATACTTGGTGCCTTGATGATATAATCTCACGTTGTGATTTTTTTTTTTTTCCATATTGTCTCATGTTGTGAATTTAAGAGGCCCTTCTTGGTCTTGGGTTTAATCAAACAATAATAACCACCTTTATGCTATTCATAAATAACTTAATTAGGACATATGTTATTACAATTTTATAAGAGTTTAAATGTACTCTTAAAGCACATATAGGAGCATGTTTGTGAAAACCACTAAATGAAAAATGCATCATCCAAATCATCCATCAAGCCTCTGTGGAATCTGTAGAGGGATTAATCCTTGATGCAGTGGATGGCTTCAACAAAAAGAAAAAAAAGAAAAACCACCAACGAAAACTTTGCAGATGAGACTCAAAATGAAGAGTTATGCCTCTAACTAGATTTTTTTCCTTCTTTGGTTTAAGATTCAAATATTTATAGGCCCTTTATAGGAGACGATGGCTTTGCTCTTAAATTTCGTTGGCATGGTTTGAAAAATAATTGTCCCATAAGGCTTCATTTGGATGTTGGGTAAGATTTATCTCATGCAGATGAATAAGTTGTAGGTGATGGTGTATGGATTTTTGAACCCTCATTTAATGTGCATGATCGCCACGTGATTGGAGAGTGGGCCCCACCATCAAATATAAAAAAGCACCCAACTCCCGTATTTTGGCAAAAATCACCGGTGATTTGAGGGAAAATCACCCGTGATTTTCCGGTGATTTGGACAAACTGACAGGTGAAAAGATGCGACCATTAATGACGCTCTCAGACATTGGTTGAAATAGTAAAAAGATGCAACACATCTTAAACCTTCCTATTCCCATTACTATTTATTTACTATTCATCTTAATCATTACATGTCAACTAACCCACTCACCTACCCCATATCCAAACACAGCCTAATAGACTATGTAATTCCTACATGATTTCTTTTTCCAAAAAGACATCTACTATATTCTAAGAACAAGACAAGCCTTTTCTTGGAATTAACTAAGATTTTTATTTGTTTATAAGCCATCAGTTTGAATCTCTTATGTCATATCCACACTTGACACCAAACAAGCATGGGAATGCCTAAAGACTCTTGCAACACTTTCTTGGTTGTTCCTGCCCTCTCTTGCAAGACTCACCATTCAACTTCTCACATATTTTCAAAGGTAGATGATTCAACTTCTCTCTGAATCTCTAAAATGCATGCTTCTTTCATTTTCTACTTTACAATGCCACACGTACCTTTCCATACTGTCATACATATTTGACGTCTATGAGCATTGTATACCAGCAAGAACAAAAGCTATTAAGTAGTTTCAAAATTATTAGGTTGATGCTGGGTGTAAACAGCTAAGCAATTGTGCAAACAAATTACGATGTCATTGTGCCATAAATTCTTGAAGATTGTTGAACTTCTTTGAGGAAATGAAGCACAAAAGTCGGGGCAGCTATTTGAAATCTTACGGAGATGATTTGTTTCCTCATGCCTATTTTTGTGAAAAAAAGACCAAGAGAAAGGAAAGGTTTCTTCGACAACAATAAACTAAGACAACTATTAAAGTTCCTTTTGGAACAATAATTGCATTGTGGATAGTGGAGAGGATTTCAACATATATTGAAAGCATGAGGTTTTTGAAGAACTTGTGGGAAAATTGTCATAGAATCTTATTTGGATGTCTAAAAAAGTGTATAATGCTTAATTTAAAAATATACACTAAAAAAATCAAATTTTTAATATATATTCTCTAGGTCATTGATTTAAATGCCGTCGGCAAGGGCATTTCCGAGCAACGGTCGTGTCGACATGAAGAAAGCATCGATTTACAAGGATTTCGTCGGCATGCCCTCGGCACGGTCAACATGCCGTCGGCATGGTCGGCATACTGGCGAAATCGGTGCCCATGTCTAGGTTGCTATTGATTTTTTTAATTACTTTTGCTATTTTTGTTGGTATGCATCGGCATGCCAATCTAAAAACGGGCATTTCCACGACATGCCCTCGGCATGCCCACGAAATGCACACTTGGAATTCATCGGCACAGCATCGAAATCGGCATTTCGAACCTTGCTCTAGGTATCCACTGCAATATTGACCAAATCATGGACCTCCAGCAGGATTGTAGGTTGCTTTGGTCGGCAGCATGCCCGTTGAAAATCAAAATCTTCGCTTGGCTGTTGAGGAGGGAAAGGTTACTCACCAAGGCATGGAGAGCAAGGTGGGTTACAACGGATGACACTGCGTGCCCGTTTTGTGCGCAAGCTAAGGAAGATATTCAACATCTCTTCTTTGGTCGCACATTTGTGGAGCAGGTCTGGAGGAGAATGGGGATTTATTGGACTAACCATGATAGCGTGGAAGGCTTCTGGACATCATTCCAAAGGGGTAACATCCAAGGAAGTGCTAGCCCCTTCAGGACTAAAAAGAAGAAGGCTAAGGTTCTGGCAGTTCTGTAGGAAGTGTGGTTGGGAAGGAATGGGGTCGTCTTTAGGCGCAAGACGTCGTACATTGAGAATATCGTTGCTTCCATTTCCTCCCAAACTACGTTTCGGGGCTCTACTTTGTAGCTCATTTTGATGTAAACTCTTTTTGAGTAATGCATTTGGGTGGTTATCGTTCGGACAACCGCCCTTTTACTTTTGAAAAAAAATATTGACCAAGTCATGGCTGTATTGACAAATACAGAGGAACAGTCCTGAAGGGCACATGGAATGGCCACAAATTATGCACACTAGATCCTTGCAATAGAAATGGTGGAGAGTGCAAAAATCTACAGTTCAGAGGATGCCTCTTGGAGAAGTTCATAGAGCACAGCCGCAGTCAAGTATCAAGTGGATACCATATCTTTCATATTTGGAGTGGGGGGGTGCCCATCCTATGGCCTTTTTGTGGATAATTTTGCTCCAGAGAAACACAGAAGTTATCCAGAACCTGAGGCCATACATTGAGAATGTGCTTCATTATTACTAGATATCCTCTTGGCAAGTGGTGGACAACTTTGTGATTCTTGCATGCATGATTATCCGAATCAATATACTCATATACCTTTAAAAAATAAAGATGACAGAAGCCATGATGGTAACAGTGATAGAATGGAAACTTCAGGTCGAACATTTTATCAAAAGAAAACTTGATGTAGAATAATCACAAGAAGATAGTGGCCCACGCCAAAAAGAGCAAGATAGGTTTAAAAAAAAAAATCATTTGGACTTAAAAAGGTGTTTTAAACGAATTTTGACATATAGTTAGGCATCCATCTGTGATGCCAGCTTAATATTTGTGCGACCCATAACTAGAACCTAAATTGCCTAATTGCACTTGCTTTTTGCTAATTTTTGTCAAGTTGTTATTCTCATGCCAGATGCCTTTGTTGGGGGATAGACCAAGATCAAGTGAGGTCTTGCATGGGCCAAGTATGGATCAGTTCAGCTGGGTAAGCCCACACGCACCTAAACAGTATTTCAAGCACAAGTTAGATCAAAGGGAGACCATTTACCATAAGATGGCTAACAGCTGATAAAGCAAGCACTGACCACATCTATCCTCAATTAATTACCCTAATTTTTCCATAAAAAAAATGATTGCCCTAAATTGTTATTTCAGGTATATTTTGAAAATAAACTATTTGGAGGGACATGTATGAGGTCATTTTGACATTTGGAGTAGAGGCTCAAATGACAAACACTAAAATTGAGGTTGAAGGCAATTAGTGTAGTGAAAAGAAACCATCAAGATTTAAGTGAAGGCATGACCATAAAAAGATGAAAATGGCAGCAAAGAATCTAGTAGATACACTTAGCATGAGGAAAAGGCTTCATTGTAGTTGCATGCTGGAATTAGCTAGGTCCAATTAGAAGTATATTTACATTTTTAATTCCTTCGGCAGATTCGTCAGTTGCTCTTGACTATTAAAACATTTAAGAAAAGTCAAGAATTCTTAGAAGATGCTAGCATATTGTCAAGAGGCCTACATTGTACAAAATTATTGAAAATCTGTCAGAAGCTCTTAAAGGCAATAGAAATCCATGCAGTTCCTCAAATCAGGTGAGAAATCTACACTTTCATGCCATTTTTGGTTCTAGCACCTAGGTATCAACCATGATGGTACTGAGAAATTCTCAGCCGGATGGAGGATTACTGAGTGATCCTCCTCTTATCCTTCATAAAAATGAAAAAAGAAGACAATAAACTCAGCCAGATCAATTTTGATTTCAGAGAGGACTGGAGAGGATAAAATTGCATATGTTTGTTGCAAACAACTTAATTGAGTGTGCACAACCAAATCACCCTTGTAAGGCTAAGCACATTGTTTCTCTAGATCAAAGATGTGACATTTTGCCATAGGTTTTCTTTTATTTTTTAAGATTTTGCGGTACTTTTTCAGAGTGCTCACAAGTCACAACAGACATTACCCTAACCCATCCATAGCAGAATAAGAGACACAAACTTGGCCATCTATGTAATATTCTCCTCTTAGTGGACATAAGTTCCATGGTAACTTTCTTTAGTTGCTGCTTTTGCTTTCCTAAAATTTGTATAAAGTTGCAAACATAAAATTAAAGGACCATTCAGAAAATATCCTGTGTAATTTCTCAAATCATGCAGAGGTAGAGAAAATATACATACCAATGTTTTAGACTTTAGTATCATGGAAAATTAACATTATGCAAGATACGCATGCATTTTCTGCAAGTATGATACGAAGTACAAAGAGAACTCAACCTGTTCAAGGGACCAAACTAAGTGATGCTGCAATTTTGCTTGAAAAGTGATTGGGCCAACCTGTAGCACAAATGTATCAGTTAAATCTCCAAAAAAGTTGAAAACATTTTCCTATTTAGGACAACAATGGCTAGGAATTGCTATCAAGGAATTATTACGAATCTATATATGCTCAATTGGGGAGTAGACTCAAAGACATTGAGGGTATAATTTAACATCAAAGTACAAATATGTAATAATGCTTTGCCTCTCAGCTACCCACATCCATAAATTTTAAGCACAACATGTACTTCGGAAAGATGGGTAGAAAAATCTTGATATAAATTTTACTTTTTGTTTGTCAAGAAGACTATTGATAAAGAATGTCATACTTAAGAGTCTCCACAATAAGTGCATGCCCTTGGACCCTGTGATGGTAAAATATTCCCTTCAGCAACATTACAGACCTGATTTACAGCTAAATATTTAGGTCAAGTAGAAATATGCTAAAAATAATATTATAGCTAAAGAAAAGCAGAAAACATTTAACATGGTGCCTACTCTAAGGAAGACAAGACCCAAGGGTTGAATTCTTCAATTATTCTTCTAAAGGGAGTACAAAACCCTTTATTAGTATTGCTTGTAATTGAGAATCACAAAAGATTAACCAACCAGTATACTTAGCCAAATTCAATAAAAAACCAAAGCATTTGAATTGAGAAAAACGAAAGCTAAGTTCTAGAAAATATGGTTGGGTCTGATAGAAATTTAGTAAACAAGGAAAGAAAAAGCTTTGCTGTCCTTGGAGATAGACTTACTGGTAATCCTTGGTAAATTTTTTCTATAGCTTCGCTTGCAGCACTAGCTTTTAAGATGGAATCTCCAGAGGCACTGGATTCAACGTCAAATCCTGAAGCACGCCAGCGGGGCAATCCTCCATCCAACACCCAGACTTTATCATGACCAAACACTCGAAACATCCTTTAAGGATTATCAGGGCAGAAAAACTAAAATTAGTGGTGTTGGTTCAAGCAATGGATGCATAACTTGCAATAAGTACAGAAAAATCAGGAATGAGCATGGAATAGATATCAAGTACAAGCTTAGAAGTACAAAAAGCCTGGTTCACCACATTTTACTCACCTGATTTCACATGTTAACAACTAAATGCATTTGTACCATAACAAAAATTAAGATCAACAGACTCCGACAAAAAGGATGTAGTCCTTATTACTTACAAAACCATCAGGGATCTTAATCAACAAGTGCTTTCACAATTAGAAATTAAATGGAGCATAATTCTTTTTTCCCCCTTCCTTTCCTCTTAAAGGAAGAAAGTTCAACCTCACCCAACAATTGTAGTATTGTGCTCAGAGAATCATATCACTTGTCTGCACTTTAGCCACTTTGAGAATCCAAATATCCAAATCTAATGTAAGCAAAGTAGATGGTTTACCACCAAACACGAGCTGCACTAAATATTCCCTTTCCATCATAGACAATAATCCCATCTTTGTTTTGAATACCAAGGGCAGAGACAGCAGCAGAAAAACCTTCTTCTGATGGAAGCATGTGAGGGAGCTGAACAAAAAATACCCGTAAACAAACTTGGCCAAATAAAAATTATAAACAAGGTGTCAAGGTGTGATTGAGAAAAAGGCTGTTAATGAAACAAACAGTAGAACCTAGTTACTCTGTACAAAACAAGATAAGCTATGCAAGCAGAAGACTACAAAGCCTTATCCAGAATAAATAAATCTGTGTGACTGTAACTTCAGAAGTAGATTTATATCAGCATGTAATTTGTGACAGCTGGATTTAAATATCAACAAAGCTAACCATAGAAGAATGAACACACACACACGCACGCATGCATGCTCTCATGTCCACATGTGCACATGCATATGCATTCACATATATCTGTGTTTGTGTACGTATGTGTATATATATCTCTATGTGTGTGGCAAACTATTTAAGAAATGACGGGATATTTTTCTCCAACCATGGTTAAAAAAATACCAACATTATCTTGATGTTCCCACTATTTTTGCTACAGCAGCTTCTATCTTGTGCATAGCCATCTTGGTTACCCATTTCCTAGTAACTTGGAACACATGTTTCCCAATCTTCCAGTCTGCTAGTTTTAAGTGAGAAACATGTCAATTGGGTAAACATTATTGAGCTACCTTCCCTCATGCTAAGAACCAGAGTTCCTTTCTGTAGAGATTTTAGGTGGGATAAAATGATTGTTGTTATTATTGAAAAGAGAGGCTCTAACCCTCTTTATGCAGAGGCAAGAGCAAACATGGAAACCAACCAAGACCTAAAAATAGTAAATCCTAATCAAATATTCCTAATTAATTTATTTCCTAACACTCCCCCACAAGTCGAGATGCGGGAGGCGGTGAAGACTTGGATCCTTAAGGTAGTGGAGATCAACTCTTGTTGGTGTGGTAGTACCTTCTTCATGTCTTCAACTTTGGGTGTCTCTTCTTGTACGTCCTCATAGAGCCAATCAACGCTTGGTTTCTCTTGAGGTGTGTGAGAGTACTGTCCGAACTTTGACATCTTGAGATGGCTCTTGTTTTCACTCAACATATAAGGACCCAAAAGATAAAATCTAACAATTCAAGGGCTACATGCCCAATAAAACAAAAGACATAACTTCACAGAACCTTAGTACAAAAAAAAAAAACCCTAGAGTCCCCCTCTCCTTTTTTTGCTTCTTTTGACCGAAATCAGAGAGAGAAAGAAGGGATAGTTCCACGCCGAGATGATCAGCACAACTCCGAGCTACTCCAACACGATCTCGTGCTCCTCCTGCAACATCCGGAGAATCATCTTGATGGGCCCTCCACTCGAAGCTCCGACATGTGGTGGAGAGGAGCACGGAGAGGGAACGCTCGCGCGGCGGATCTCCGACATTGCGAAGCACTCCGACCTGTCAGAGGAGGATCGGGCTACCTCGATCTGGTAGGACATCCTGCAAGGAACATGATAGTGCCCTCAAACCCTCGATCAAGTGAGGTTTGAGGGTCCAAAACCTAGATCCAATTCATTGAGTTGACCGACAGCACTGAAGCTTCTTCAACTTACCCGCGGTGACTCCGGTGATCAATGGTGACTAGAGGGGTTGCAATCGGTCGATGATGGGTCAGTGATGCACCCCTCCAAGCTTAACGACGATCGGTGGCTAGAGGCGCACCGATAAGGACTTTGTTTTGGCCGGTGACGAGTAGTAGCAGCAGCGAAAGAGAAAGAAGAGGAAGAAGACATGTTGTAGGAGAGGAGAGACCTCTCCGGTGGCTCAGCGGAGGCCGGCGACACCGCTGGAGGGCCTCCCACCTCTAGGTTTTTCTTTCGCAAACCCTAAACCACCAAGATCGGCGGCTTTGATACCATGTAGAAATTTTGGGTGTGATAAAATGATTGTTGTTATTATTGAAAAGAGAGGCTATAGCCCTCTTTATATAGAGAGAGGCAATAACAAACATGGAAATCAACTAAGACCTAAAAATAGTAAATCCTAATCAAATATTCCTAATTAATTTATTTCCTAACACTTTCCTTTCTTTCTAATACATTGCGATGTTTGGGGACCCACTCATGTAAGCAATGTGGCAGGTCGCAGATATTTTATTGTCTTTGTTGACGATTATAGACAACTATCTTGGATCTTTCTTATAAATGATGAGTCAGGGATTTTGCATGTGGTAAAATTTTTCTTCAATAGGTTTAGAATTTGTATTCTTTCTTTATAAAGATTTCTTGCAATGACAATATTCTAGAGTTTATGCACAAGGAGTTGCACTCTTTCTTTGTTTCTAGTTGCATCATACATCAAACTTCATGTGCATATACCTCTCAACAAAATGGAGTTGCTAAGAGGAAACTTCGACATTTCTTGGACACCGTTCAAACTTTCCTTGCCTTTATGAAGGTATCCCAAGCATTCTTGGAGAGATGCTATCCTTACTACGATCTACTTGATTAACCAAGTTCCTTCATCTCTCTTGCATGGAAAGATCCCCATTTAGTTACCGCAACCTAGTGTGGATCTTTTTGCCCAGTCCCTACATGTTTCCAACTATACTTCTTCCATACATTTTTTTGGATAGCAAGAGAAATTGACTCCATGAGTTGTTAAATGCATCTTCTTAGGATATTTTCAAACCCAGAAAGGATATCATGTTCCATTTTTCTTGGTATCATGTCCTCTTCAAGTCTATCAAAGATAGGAACAAATGTCCACTCCTATTTCATTGCCTACCATGTCGTCTTCTATATAAGATGAAAGCTCTTCTGACATACATCCTGTATCAACATTTGCACTTGATGCACCAACTCAAATGAACCTGGACTTATCCATTGCTTTGCGAAAGTCTATAAGATCTTGTACCTTATACCTATTGTCTCATTATACCTCCATTAACAAGTTTGAAGGTGAACAATTTGTTCTTCACATCACAAAAGAATGAAAAAACGTCATTTAAAACTTTGATTCAAGACGGTTCGATGCTCGAAAAATCATCAATCAAGAATAAACAGCTAGAAAACAGGAACCACATGGGAAGAACTATTTTCTTTCCATTCTGAGATCCCCACAAGTATAGAGTTTATACCTTCAAGGTGGTGTAGAACAACACCGCATGAGTAGTGGGTCCTTAAATAAGTCCCGATAAAGCCTTGGAACCTTCTTCTCAGCGGATGAATATGGCCCTCAATGCCGAGAACACCCAACTACTTCTCGATTTGTGAACCCTTCACATATCCGACACAACAATCGCCTCGGATTTCCTAGACACAAGCAAAAGAATACCAATCAAGGCTGTAGACAACCCCTTCACAAGCCAGTCGACTGACAAGCTTGTTCGTCGATTGGCATCGTATGGGACCTCTTCCTAAAAGAGGTGTCCTTTTTTACTGGTTGACCAGTAACATGCGAGGTTGACCAACAACAAACAAGCAGGTCACCTAGCTCCTTTGTTGGTCGACCTGGAAGAGGTGACCCTAGATGGGTTGTTCTTCTAACAGTGCTATGTCTCTTGCAAGAGCAAGCATTGAATGAAGTTGATTGAGTTTAGAGGATTGCCTTTGAGAGATATTTATAAGGATTCACTCAATCCTAATATAATGTAGATCATTAGACCAAATCTATTCCTACTTAAATAATTGTATCATTGGCCCTTTAAAAAATTCAACCAATTTGGTTTTAGTACCAAAAACTCATTTAATTGCCATCTAAATGCTTTTGGATCAAAACCCAACATTTTAGGCCTAATTAAATGTTAAATAAAATAATAATCAACTCCTTGATTAGTATTTGATTTCTCTTCAAGTAAGAACCTATTAAAATCACTATTGGTTCCATCGCGTTAATAGCGAAGCATTTAGAATTCGTTGAATTATGGACTACACCTCCCTTAGGTATTCCAAATACTCATGGATCCTTCACATTAGAGGACAATATTAATCTTGAGATTCAATCCCATTATGGTTGTCATCCCTTTTTGGATTATATTATTTCAAATAACTCTTTGTATCATTAGAATAAAAACAAAGATCAGATCCTTTCCCCAAAGGCCAGACTTTCGTTCATGCTTGAGTCTGATCAGGACTTTGCGACTACATGTGAAATTTGTCTTTTTTCAACATACTCAAAGTGAGTTCTTTCCTTCAATCTGTCATATACAATTATGAAGTAGATTAATGTAATCTCTTTGAGAGATCATATGTCTCACGTTCCTTTCCACATATACCAGCTTTCCAATATTGATGGTAAGGTGGGTGCATCTACTATTGATCTGCCATATGTATGCATTCACGAGTAAAGACACATATCTATCTCAGGTCAAAGGATACACCATTTCTATGACAATATTGGAAATGGACAAGTCAAAGGATACGCCATCTTTATGACAGCATTGGAAATGGACTTTCAATTATCTCTTGTTTCATCAGGTCAACTCGTTGACCTGACCCATGTAACAATTCTGAATTCCCATTCAAGAACATCAATCAGGCGATAGCTTCTAGAGAAGGTTGTCATCTCAACTCAGGTTGGAAACAAATGATCGAATCAGATAATATGATTTTTTGATCTATTATCAGATCCTCTAAACTATTTAGAACTTCGAGTCAACACACATCGAGTTTGTTTGATTTGGATAAGTGTGTCACCTGGTTCGTACTAAGGGATCTAATTCATACACTGGAAATAATTTAATTCTTATTTAGATGAAATAATCGAATCAATGCAACTCTTTACATTATTTGGATAACTCTTCAAGGGTACATCAAATCCAACAAAGTTGAGCCCTTATTTGAGACAGTTCTCGCTTGCTTTTATGAGTACTACCATACCAAGGAATTATATGGAGGTTTTGCAAGATAAAGGATGGAAAAGGTGATGGATGCTCTCCTATTAAGAGGGACTTAAGAGTTGGTTCTTCGACCACCAAACTTGGCTTTGGTAGATTGCAAATGAATGTATACAATAAAGTATTTTCTTGATGATCAAATTGATAGGCTAAAAGCATGTCTGGTTGCTAAAGGCTTCACACAGATACCAAGGGTGGACTATTTCGAGACATTTTCTCCCGTGGTTCATCTCAATTATGTTAGGATTATCCTATTTGTTGCCATCAACAAAGATTATCCTTGGATATTAAAAATACTTTTCTTTAGAGATCTTGTTGAGAAGGTATACATATCCCAACCTCTTAGTTATGAGGTTGAGGAAGAATACATGTAAAAAATAAGGCTATCTATGGTCTTAAGCAAAGAGCATGAGTTGAAAAATTGAACAATGAGATTATGAGAAATGAATTCACTAGATCCACATCCAATTATTCCATTTCATTCGACATCGTGATTTCAAAATTGTTATTTTGACAATTTATGTTGAGGACACGATTTTAATTGGTAATGACCAAGCAAGGCAGGTATAGAAGAGACAAATGATTTTTTTACGACAAGTATTTGTGATAAAAAAATCTTGGGAAATTTAAATACTTTGTGAGCATTGAAGTTGCATGCAATCTTGAAGCATTGATTTTATCTCAAAGAAAACATGTATAATAGATGCTCAAACAGGCAAGCTTGCTTATTAGTTCCCATGCACAAAGTTGATGATGTCCTCCATTTAATGATTCAAAAAGGTAAAAAGTATTGTTGACAAGCTTATGCATTTGACTGTTTTAGGAGTAGACATAACTTTTGCAATGAGTAAGGTAAGCCAACATATGGATAAGCCTTATTATGGTGATTGGGAAGATGTCTACCTTATTTTGAAATATCCAAAGGGATCCCCAGGCAAAGATTTTTTCTTCGGAAAGAATGTAAGTCTCAACTTGTTTGCCTATTTTAATGCAGAGTATTCCATCTCACCAAATGATAGAAAATCTACTACTAGGTATGCCACATTTCGTGGTGGCAGTTAAGTCACATGTTGTAGCAAGAAGCAACAATTGTTTCACTGTCCAATATTTAGGCAAAATATAAGGCTGTCCCAAACTACATTAAGGTGATGTGGATTGCATCTTTCATGTCATATCTTGGAGTTTGTCACGTATCTTGTCCCTATGTACTATGAAAACAAGTCAACTACTCATATTGCCTCCAACCCAGTGTTCCATAAGTGGACCAAACATATTAAAGTGGATTGCCATTTCATCTGTGATGCTGTAAATGATGGAATTATCTTGCCACTTGTCTCCTCCAATATTCTTATGAAAGCACTACCCAAGAAGAGACATTGTTTCTTATGTGACAAGCTAGTTATGATTAACATTTGTGCTCCAACTTGAGGGGAGTGTTAGAGTTATCTATTTTCCATGTATCATTTTGCATTTTTTGTTTTTCTTTCATAGCTACTTTGCAATTTTCCCATCCACCTTCTTTGTAAGAGAGGCTAGAGTTTCTAACAAGATCAAGCTGCTATTCTCATCTACAATTATTTTTTCTGTTTTAAAGAGGGTGTGAACATGTGGCGTGAGTCTTGGGTATTTGGGTTTGTATGCAACCACCCAGTTTTTCAATAAAAATGAGATTTTCTTATCTGAAAAGTAAATCAGATTTGGACCCAAATTATTACAAAACAGAGTTAAGAGATAGAAATTCCTTTATAAGAATAAAGGATGACTAGTGAAGACCGGTAGGCATCCAATTTATTACTCAACCATGTGGTTACATCAACTTTGGAGCTTGAGAAAATGCCTACTCCTTTGCAACAACTATGGTGCGATCATACCAGCACTAATGTACCAAACCCCATTAGTACTCCGGTGCAACTACAATGACCAAAGGAACACCAATGTCCTGATGTTGCCTTCACTGGCTCACCCGTAAACTTCTCAATCCCTCCTACGAATGATCAAATGAAGAGTGAAAGGGATCCCATGATGAATATTGACAAACCATCCATGCAAAGGTGCACTTGAAGATCATGTGATCCACATCCTCCTCTCCATCCCCACAACATGAGCAGTACTCATTCATTTCCCAGTCCACTTACTCCTAAGCCCCTTTACCACCAAAATCCTCCTAAGAAGCCAAATGAAAAAAATTATCTTGAAGGGCACCTTCATTTTCCAAACAAGTTTGAAATGTGGTATGAAATTGTTGTAAAGAAGGGCCAACTTTATATGCTCCCGTACAAGTCCTCAAACCTCAAATAAGGGAGTGCAGTCATGGTCTTAAAGGTTTACCTTGAAGCATGACAGGTTGGTTTCACCCGAGGGCAGCCATCTAAAGTTGTCCATAGCAAAGTGTACACCTCAATCTCGTAGGGCAACATTGAGTTGATGATATGATGGTAGGGTGCCACCTCTGCAAGGTGCTTGCATGTGTGGTCACATGAGGGTTGTGACTCAACTTAGCAAGACAATAAATTCCATTGTTTCTTCCTCTAGAAACTTACCTGCCTCCCTCTCAGTCACAAACCTCTATGTAGTCTTCTTTTGACTCACTTCTGCCAGCATGTTGCTCACTTGCTTCAACTACATCTTTGTCAACCATTGCCCTTATTTGCAATCCACTACTCACGTAATTCTCCTCTACAGGCCGAAGAACGACAAACCAAAAGTAAGTAATGGGAAAGAAGCTAACTGACATACTGTGGTTAAAACAGAGCCTGCAACTCCCTTGAAAAAAATGCAACTTCCTCCAACAACATTCCAGAGGGGGAGAATGCAGACTTAGCATGAATAAGTTACACATCTCAACGATCTTCAAATGAAAAATCAAAGCTACAATGCTTGAAGACTCTACCAAGTTCTCTATGACAGAGAAGACGGTAGCATTTGCAAACTGAAGTGAAGTAATCATAGTATGCTGAAAAAAGGT
Organism: Thalassia testudinum; assembly: GCA_037157565.1. NCBI lineage: Eukaryota > Viridiplantae > Streptophyta > Magnoliopsida > Alismatales > Hydrocharitaceae > Thalassia > Thalassia testudinum. The sequence continues at coordinate 3,241,319 of JAZHRO010000038.1, forward strand.
CAAAAGGAACCTAAAAAGGATGGCATCGAATGCTTGAAAAGCAGATGCTGCTATAGCATCAACGTTAAGGATGAATGACATCAATGCTAGCATGCAACCTTGTCTGAACCCCATTGCAGTTGTATCCAACCACCTACTACACATCCAACATCAGAAAGGCTGCCAAAGTACTGTAACACTTCATACAAGCTCTCCAAAGACCTCAAAATTCTCAAAAGCCTGTGAATGGTGTAACCAAGAGATCAAGTCATAAACCTTTGTAAAAGCCAAGTTCTCAAGGAAAACCTTCCTCTTGGAATTCTTTTGAGATGCCACAATCTCCATTGCCATTGTAAAACACTCTTGCAAAGAGTAACCACCTATCAGATTGGACCGGTCCAGTCAAAAGAGGCAGCACCAACTTCATCTAATTTGCCAATACCTTTGTGACTACAAGGTAAACATCTGTCATGGTAATTTTGAGAGAATAAATAAGAAATATGTGTATTAATACCCTCCTCAAACCCCGAATGCCACTAGCAAGCTCCACAATAGCACTCATAACATCCACTCACCAGACCTTGAAACTCTCTCAAGTAAAGAAGCTAAGTAGATGATGTCATACATGTGTAATTTGTAAAGAAGCTAACGATTGCACTCAAGAAAAGTACCAAGTTATGTAGAAGTTGATTTGTTTTAAAGATAAGTCAAGGTTTTTTTTTCAAGGAATGATAACAATATTGCAACAAAATACAAAAGTAGTATCATGAAATAATACAAATGGCAATGTTGCAACAAAATACATAAGTTGAACCCAAGACAATGGCATGGACATGGTTCTCAACAAGAGACAACAACTTCTTTCAGGGGGAAAAAAGAGACTCACAAAAACAAGCAGAAGAAGTAAGCCTTTTTCCCACATTAAGTTGTGTCAACTACACTAGCCTTTCCCATATTAAGTGGAGTCAACTACATAAATTCTTCACCTTGACTTGTATCAATACCAAATCTATCCTGTGTCATTATCAGATTTATATCTGAAATTATCAATAACATACCAGATGGTTTCCTTCTAATCTTTCTTCAGTTTTCTTCGATCCCTCCTGTGAGATTCAGCATCTAACTTCTCATACCTTCGGACCTAAGCATCTTTTGGTCTTCTTTGCATATACCCAAACCACCTTACATGTATTTCTACCATTTTATCTTCCACTGGTGCCATAGCAGACCTCTCCCTGTTAACCAAGTCCTTCTTTGGATGGCCACATGCCCACCTCATAATCTTCTTTTCTACCACAGATTTTTTTTGGCAATGGACTATGACTCTGTATAACTAGGAAGACATAGCCCATTGCAATCATAGAAAAGTAATAGTGCAGTACTACAATAAAAAGGGCCATAATGCAGTTACTATTAAATAACAAAGAAATGACCCTTCTACAAATGCAACCAAGGTACCAACGCATACAACTTTCTTGTTTGTTCGTCAACTTTCAGCTTAAATTTTTCAGCATTTACTAATGTGTATTACACAAGAAACTATATTTCCAGCTGCATTCTTGTAAATAGTTCCTGAAGCAACACGTTAGAAAGCTTTCCCATTTGACGTACAAATTCCATAGAATGAACTAGAGTTCTTCTCAGAAGTATTCAGTCTCCTTCTATTCCCTTTTCCCTATTGAATCTACTTTGTCCTTTGCTATTGTGTCTGCTCTAGCAAACAGACAAATAAATACATCTCAACTTCAAGTTTTCTTGTAATTTCAAGTAACAATAGAATATCAAATTTAAATAGAAAAGGAAATACATCTTACCTTGCTTTTCTTATCTGATATCCCATCAATATCGAAGAAGAGAGCACCTGGAATATGAGCCATCTGTATGATAAATAAAAGGTCAAGCAGAGAACTGGTACTGCAGTTTTTTAACAGCTCACAAGTTGATAACTACCTGATATCCGTCTTCTAAAAAATGGTCATTGCTGTTAGTCTTAGTTACAAAATAACTGCTTCCCAATAAAGTTACAATACACATTTAAACTAAAAATGAAAGCACAATCACATGACTACATGAGAACATGGCTGACTTGTTTACCATGTTTGTCAATGATAAAGAGAAAATTTAGCATTCACTTGACCAACAAAATTTCAGTCCATTCAGTTTGTTGTTTGCATATTCTCGGTAAATCATCAATTCATAAATCTGTAATGCAAACACTTGACAATTCTGAAATCTTTCGCTGGTCCAGAGGGGGATCAACCCTTCACTCTCGTAGTTGTAAAGAATAGCTGCAGAAATTAGCAGTCAGTATTCGGTCGGTGAGGTCACTGACTAAATAATATACGGTATTTGGATGATTAATCAGGGATTAATCGGTGTAGTATTTTTAAGTACTTAAAATTTTAAATATAATTATTTATACCATTATACATATTAAGTATACATATATATGAACTGAAATATTATATATATATTAATACCATTTTTTTGATATACATATTCTCCCAATATAGCATCTAACAAATAGCTATTTGTTAGGAATAAGAGGCCACGTGGACCGTCACGTGGTAGCCGAATGAGGGCCCAACAGGGCCAGTGTCTAGAAGGTCCAAAGGGATCTATTTTGGGTCTTGGTTTACATGTCAAGTTTCCTATTTTTAGTAAAAGTGTTTTAGGAAAATAATTCAGGATTTGGTTTGTTTTAAAGAAAAGTTCTTTCTTATTTTAGAGATGTGATTTGTTTCCAAATTGTTGAGATATGTTCTCTCTATAAAAGATAGCCTTCCCTTGTAATTTCATTTTAGCATCAATAATATTTCCTATTCTAAGGCCCCTCTCCTCTCTCTTTCTTCTCCAACATCACCATTGAGGCAGCCAACCTTCCCAACCGGCCACCTGCAGCCGACCTCCCTCCTCTTGTCGTTCACCACTACAGGCCATCAGGAGGCCGTCTGCCCCTTTTAGCAACCACCGGCTACTCTTTCTGTCCACACACGTGGACTGCCCTCTAAGTGGGCTGTTTTTTCCCATGCACAAGGAACTTCCACAATCCTCATTGCGCCAAACTTCCACATGGTATTAGAGCCTTTGGTCTAGGCTCTTCTTGTGCGTGTGGGTTGTTGACCATGTGTTGGTGATACGTGCATCCAGAAAGTCCTCAACAAATACAACGCCTTACGCGGAAAAGGAAGACTAGAGAAGATGGCGGAATCAACCACGATGGTCGAAGACGCCAAACTTGGACCGGGAGAAAGTAAGGTAGTTGTCTCCGGAACAACCATCAAGCTTTCTGAAGCGTCCAACTATACCTTGTGGGCTCGCACCTTCAAGATACTTGTTGAAGGCCAAGAGAAACTGAGCATTCTCCACGAGAAGCCTCCAAAGATGAAGGATGACAAGAAGAAGAAATTCGAGAAGGAGAATTATGTGATCATGAACTGGCTTAGGAACTTGATGGATCCGTCCATCGCCTCAAACATGCTCTACAAAAAGAGCACATACGAAATTTGGACGGCCCTCAAGAAAAGGTACACCTGAACCTCAAGTAACGCATGTATTATTGATATCTACACTCACATATGGACAACTAGTCAAGGAGATCTCTCCTTGACTAAACATTACGAGAAGATGGACGTGTTGTTCGAGGAGTTGGATATCTACGAGCCATTATGTTGAGACAAGTAGGGGGAGATAGGCGATTTGGCAATCCGCCAAGTTTTTATCAAGATTACATTTCCGTTATCGACCCGCACGCGATCAAACCCTAGCTTTTGATGGGAAGATGGATCTTAAGACCATCTTCTATCATCTCATCAAGATGGAGATTTCCGAGGATGAAGACACGCTGAAAAGCGAAAACTCTGTACTTGCTATTCCAAAAGCAAGTGTGGGGTGTGGACGAGGACGTGAACATGGACCTGGCCACATTTACCCGAAGTGCCAACATTGTGGATGCAACAATCATCCACAAGACACATGTTGGCAGAAGTTCGGGAGCCCACCACATGGGGTTAATAGCACCTCGCATATGGACTCCCTAACTCATGAAGATCTTGAGAAACTACGGCCTCTACTTCGAGAAGACAAATCAACGACAGCAGTCACGATGACTACTCAGGTTGCCACAAAAGCAACGACTCCGAAGGTCGCAAGAGGCTTCATCGTTGAGTCGTCAAAAGAGAAGACCGAGAGCTTGGTTCTCAAAGAAGATGAATGGTAAGGTGTCTAGCCTCATAAGTGGAAGACCAAGTCGTCGGCCTCCCAACCTTCGACTAGAGGGGGAGTGTTACAAAAAAAAGGCCACATAGCAGCCAAATACGAGCCCAACAGGGCCGACGTCTAGAAGGTCCAAAGGGACCTATTTTGGCTCTTGGTTTAGATGTTAAGTTCCTATATTTAGTAAAAATGTTTTAGGAAAATGATTTAAGATTTGACTTGTTTTAGAGATAAGTTCTTTCTTATTTTAGAGATGTGATTTGTTCCTTAATTGTTGGGATATGTTCTCTCTATAAAAAAGAGACTTCCCTTGTAATTTCATTTGAGCATCAATAATATTTCCTATTTAAAGGATCCTCTCCTCTCTCTATCTTCTCCAACATCACCATTGGCGGCCACCAAAGGTAGCTAACCTTCCTAGCCAGCCACCAAGGCTACTGGCCACCTGCAGTTGGCCTCCCTTCTCCTATCGGTCAGGACTGCAAGCCATCAGGAGGTCGTCTACCCCCTCTAGTAGCCACTGACTGCTCTTCCCATCCACACACGTGGACTACCCTCAAAACGAGCTGTTTTTTTCCCATGCACAAGGAGCCTCCATGCTCATTACGCCAAACTTCCACACTATCAATATCACAACACGTAAAATAAGATAAATAAACTAAGATTGGTGCATCATAAATCTAAAGGGGACAAATTGGGATAAAGGAGACATGAAGAGGGACTCAAGACCAAGGGTTTTGCTTAGGGCTAAGGCTTTTGTGCATTGGGAACTTGGGGTAATGGGAGAAGTCAGGTTTAGTTGGGTGCATTTAGATGTTGGATTTAGTCGGATTTTGGTTTGGAAGTGCATTGCACGTGCATCAAAACTTTAAAAAATTTTAAAATCTTAAAATTTACTCAACCGATTAAATGGATAATCGATCAATCAATCGGACAGAAAGACTATAGGGCCAAATATAGGTACTCGATTTCTTTTTGGACCACATATGATTATACGGCCAATTAATCGACCGCATAGACCGATTTTTACACCCTTAAAGATAGATATGCCCACGATTTGTTGCCATGTTTTTTTTCCTGGAAGGGAAATGAACAACTATGCAAGTAGTCATCCTCTTATTTAATTTTGTGCTATTAGTTAATTTCCACCTCAAATAGGGGTAAAAATGTTATAGCCACAAGGAGTAGGAGGCATATTATGATAAGATCTCAAGCAACTAAAGAATGAGGGGCTAGATAGCAAAACCTGCATAGATGCAATGGCAGCAAAATTCGTCATCCTATAAACAAGTCAAGCATAGCAAATCCTAGAGAGGTTCAATTTAAATTTTAAGGATCCATGTTTTTTCTCCAGAGAAAAGAAACAGAACCAGTGACAGAAAAATTCCCAGGTACGTACTCATCTAAGATCTTTGAGTACCCAGTGGTGAGAAGTTAGATCTGATTAAAATTTGCTGTGCCATGTTCAGCACAATAGTTACTGGTAACTCATTGAACATGCCTGCAACAGTTAAAGTGTATCAAGAGCTCACCTGCTTTCAGAATTTAACTGAACATTTCATGGTATGTAAGATTTCTGCTAATTGTGATTGCCAAACCACTGATTCACATCAATCACTCTGTACTAGTCATTTTCAAGAAGCCTAAATCTTACGATGACATATGTTATAGACAAAGGTGCATATCCTAGATGATTACCGAGGCTATGGCATTCAAACTTCAAGGACTTACAAATTGTTCAAGTCAGTAAGCATTATATGGTATCAGAAAGAACACAATAAAAATAGTGAAGGATGCCAGTAAGTGTTGTATAGTATCAGAAAGAACACAATAAAAATAGTGAGGGATACCTAACAAGGGCATCCCACATCAATATTGTACAATTGTTGTGCCCAGATTTAATACGAGTATTCTACTTTGGTGATTCTAGAACTTGGGGATATGGTATCCATGATTGCTACTCAGCAACTTGAGTTTAAGCAATTTTCTGCCAATCTTTTAAAACAATTGAATCTATTTCTTCAGGGAAATATAAAATTTATCCCAGATACCTAGTGGATGAGTACATAAGTTTTGGCCCATGTGAATATATGGGACTTCCCAGAAGATCCAGAAATCGCAAAATCAAGATGTTGTTTTCCACTGATTTAAAAGGTTAATTGTAATAATCAAACACTCGAGTTTTTCTCCCAGTATCTAATTTCAAGTCATGCCTAGATTTCTCAAAACCAGTTGCATCTGCTGAACATCAGGTAAACATGACCAACTGCCCAACGCAAGCAACAATGTGTCCATGCAAGAAAGAAAAAAGGAATACAGCTTCCTTTTAAAAAGCAAATAAAAGAAAGAAAAACCTGAAATTCTTGAATGGGATTTCTTTCTTCATTTGGAAGATACCACGAAGCATCCAACACCTGCACAGAAATAAGGCTATTATTAGAAGGAAATGCACTAAGAAAATAACTTAGTTGAGTGCACACTTAGATTCATGCACTCTATGTGTCATGATAATTCTTTCCGGAAAAAAAAAGTCATGATAATATTTCAATCATCTTCACCATCAAAAAGCCAGACCATTCTTGAAATAGGTCTTAACTTGAAGGTGTATGTTGTAAATGACAATTTGGTAGTTGAACAAAGAGATATAATCCATATTCTTTATAATATATTTTTCTTATCAACAATCTATATTTCTTTAAATAAGTAGCGATCGATATGTGCACCTTTTGTATCTTCTTTTTTTTTTGGAAACAGGAAAGGGTGGTTATCCCATTTTGTATCTGAATTTATGATACATGAAAAAGGACCACAAACCCAAGGGACATCCTACACTTGGCTTCCCCATGCCAGTGTTGGTTTTACTGCACTGAGTATAATGGTCTCAGGGACTTGACATAAATTGCACATACACAAGGTGGCAGCCCATTTGATAAAACGAAGCTTCAGAAATATGCACTTACGAGAAATAGCAGCAAGACCATGTTGTGCCAAGCTATGCAAGTCAGTTTTTCCCCATTTTTGTTAATCCAAGTTCTTCAGAAAGTACAATGCAGGGAAGCGTGCAAAGCCTACATTCCAAGGATCCTCTCCTTGGAAAACACCCTGTTGTGCACCAACAAATAAAATATTGTGGTATTCAGTCTGTTGGGAATGAGACCATTTCCTATTTTTATTTGACTTGACTCCTAAGTAAATGAGAATCCATAAAGGTTTAGGATTCCTACATCCAAATAATAGTAGGAGTTTGGAATCTTATTAGGAATAGGATCTAAGTAAGATTTGGAGTCTTGTATTGCATTTATAAATAAAGGAATCGAGCCTCCTAACTCCACCGCCAATCTGATACAAGAGAGGAAGAAAGCAAGAGTCAAAAGAATTCTACTCCAATTTTCTTCATAATGAAAGTTCTCTCCTTCAATGGTTGCAAGAGGTGACTGACCACAGTCAAACCCTATGTCTGTGTTCTTGCTTCTGCCATGCATGCTCGATTTGCATCTCTTTGTGCCCAATGCAGTCCCGGAAATCTGCTCTTTTTAATAAGGGGAAGAGTTTGAAGTTTCCATTTTTGAGTGCACAGTTCCGATCTCTAAGCACACGACAAGGTGTTACCAAGCAGGAGATCCAGATTCACATGCCAAACCTTAAGGCCTAGTTTACGGAGAGGGATAACCCCTGTTTTTGGGGGTTATCCCATATTTAGAGTGGGGGATAGCCCAACCCCTGTTTGCCTTATTAATCTATGTTATCCCAACCTGTGTTGGGGCAAGGGTTGGGGTAACCCGCAAGTTAACACCTGTTTTATCTCTCCTACCCCATGCCCTCTCACATGTGATTTTTCCCAACATGCCCCTTCATTCCAATATAAACAAAAAAACATCAACTAACTTACCTATCACCCCAAGGGCAAACATGTCTTTTCCAACTTTATCCTTCGTTCTAACCCCCACATCCAATTAAGCACCCTCCTTTCGCATCACAAGTTAACCCCTATTCCTAACTCCTACTCAGTAAACACAAACAAGAGTTAACCCTCGTTCTCAAGTAAACACAAACATGGGATATCTCCTGTTGCAAAGAAGCTAGCCTGGGTTCGCTAACCCTTATTGTAAACTAAACCTGAGTGATAGCACCAATGGGAGTAAATGGAAGTAACCATTGAACACAGAGTAGCATGGAATTTTGATCCTACAAACTGATAGGGCACATACTGGGAAGGCCTAGCTAGCTTTTCCTTCACAGTAACATCATAGCCCCAGAAATGATTGAATTTATATTTGCTTCAGAACCATTAGATCAAGCGAAAACGAGGAATCCCACAAACACATGAAGGGAAGGTACAAAGGCAACGAGCAAGCACCTTAATATCGGCCTCCTTGAGATTGGCGTGCAACCAATCAACCGAGACCACCGGTTCCTTCACCGTAGCACCCGCCGTTTCACCAGCAAGAGTCGTAATGCATCGAGCAGCCCCCGAAGCCAACCTGACCAGAACCGGAACCCCACCATTACTACCACAACAAACTCCACCCTGTTGGCACAAAAATCACAGCTTCAACCAAAAGCAAGAAAGAACACATGAAAGCAGGACTTCAAGCAGCAACTCTCGACCGAAAAAGAAAAAAAGAGAAACAACAGAGGCGAGCAGAGTGGGGTGAGAAAACGACCCACTCAACAGGGCGGAGTGGGATTCACGGGGAGATCTTCGGAACCCACATCCAAAATCCGATCTTTAGCACGGGGAAGGTGGTGGTGGGGGGTGGTTGTGTGGGCGAACTTGCCTTGGGGAAAGAGGTGTGCCGTGGGAACCCGCGGGGCGGGGAGAGGTGGCGGAGGCCACGGGAGAGCCCGAAGGCCCCCGGGAGCGAGCGGAGGCGTGGAAGCACCGATCCGAAAGGGGTCGACTGCGCCATCTGCTTGGAGAAATCCACTCCGTGGGTCCCTGCGGTCGACGGCTTGGGGTGACGACGGCGAGAGGAGTGGAGTTTTCGATTTCTGTTCGGTGACAGATGGAGAGTAATATGCGACGAGGCAGGGAAGCCTGATCTTGCTATATCCTACGTGAGTTTTTGTTCTAGGCCTGGCTCAAACCTTAATGTGGAAATTTAGGTTTAATTATTTTAATATGTATTTATCTGATACTAATTTTCACGAGTGTTGATTAAATTTTTATTAAAATCATGTATCCTCCTTATTTTTGATATTCCTCATATTTTATATTTTTAATATTATTAGTAAGTAAAAATTATAAGAGTTAACACTATAATTTAATATCAATTTAAATAAATACAAACTAATATTAACACATTTATGTAAATGAATACAATTACAAGTTAATATTGGTTTCATATTTTTTAATATCATTTTTCTAACTCTATAAGTAAATTAATCCTTGTTGGTAGGATTTTTTACATGGATGTTCATATTCTTTGACATCACTTTTCTAACTCTCTAAATAAACTAACCCTTGTTAGTAGGGTCTTTACATGGATGTTCATATGAATATTTATATCGTATATCTGTGCAGTTATGCCTTAAGTTTATTATTTTTTTAATAACCAATGAGAAAGGAGAATTTGATCATAGGACATAAATGACAATTAAGCTCAAACTCAAAGATGTGATTCACTAGTTGTTGAAGTGATGGGGAGTGAAATTGATTTTATTTTCGATACTTGAATGTGAGAAAGGGAAAGGGTATTTATTTTTTTTGAACTTTTTCGATGAGAGTAATAAATTTCTTGTTGAAGCTTAGTTTTAATATCATTTTTATGAAGGATATTGGCTTTATAAGAGTAATATGTTAAAAATCCTTTTTAGCGTCGAAATGAGAAGATGACCAAACTAAAGCTCATATATATTACGAACTAGATAGCTTACACTTGATATGGCAACTATTGAGAAACATGTGTGTAAAACTAACAACCAAACTGAATCCTAATGAAAAACCTTTCTTTAATCTTCAAACAATAACAATATAAGATCTTCCATCTTTTAGAGTTGAATGAAAGAATCCATGAAGAAATACATAGAAAGGGCAAGTGATTAAGTTATGTTTCTTGTCCCGTCAAAAGATAATCCATTTAGTCGATAAACCAAATCAATTGAGAATAGTACTAGAGAGATCACTAAATAAAAGAGAATAGACTTTAATGGATATAACAAATCATATGGTCCTCAAGATGTGTGAAGCCCTGTTGCTAATTATACCCTAATTAAGGGCTTATGATGGTTAATAGAGGGCATTACACATTAAAAAGATTGAGCAATGGAAATCTCTTGACCTATAAGATTTGGAACCAAAGGATGCTGATTAGGGTTTAACAACTTGTGGGAAAAGAGAGCTTGAGTGGGTAGGGCCTAAAAGCGAGAGAACCACATTTGTGATAACATGGGGATAAAGAAATAATAGGACCACCCAACAATTTTTCCATTCTCTTGTAAAAGACACACACATATAAGCCCACCAACCATTTCTCACTTCCCCAACTTTCTCCCATCCTATCTGGTTGTGGAAGAGAGAGGAGAAGCCCCACCTTACCTCTTTGTTTGCCGTGAGGAGGAGGAAGAAGGACAGGAGGAGGAGCAACCACACCTAAAGCTTGGAGCAAAGAGAAGAGTTCCTCCATTCCCCTCAAACAAAATCCCAGTGGCAAGGTTAGAACTTGTTTTAAAACCATGAGTTTTTGAGTTCCTTAAATTCAATTTTGATTTGCATGCATGTCATATGATTGGAATGGAAAGGATTGGGATGTCATTTGCCCAATGTGGTGGTTGCAAACTTGATCCAAATCTTGTGTTTTCTTTTTGGATGCTTGATCTTAAGGAGGGATTGTTGGAGGTCCATGGCAAGGAGAAGAAGAGTAACATCAAATAGGGCAGTAACTTCTTTTATGCATAGTGGTAAGGTCTCGGTTGGTTGTGATAACAGGTGTAGTTGTCACTAATCTTGGGCAAAAAGAATGGGGTGGATTTATCGCTTCATGATTTTGTATATTTTTTCTACTTAGCTTTTGCTATTTTTTAGTAATTTTTAAATTTTCATTTTGCATTTTTGTATAATCTAATTTCTTTAATTTTTAACGTAGATGAGAGAAAATGTGAGAAAAACATACTCAATATTGATCTCAAATTAAAGACACGAGACAAGAAACTCATGGTGAAGACAAAATTCGAAAATGATGCTCATGCAAGTAATAACGTAGGAATAAAGAAAAAAAAAAGAAATAGGAAAGAGAGGAAAGGGAAAAGGCCCAAATAGAACTTCTATCTCTAAAATCAAGGGAAACCCCTATTTCTAATGGAATTCAAAGTTTGTAAATTATCCCAAAATTATCAAACTAATGAGTGACAAACTTTACATAATCCTAATAAATTTAAGATTTATAGAGGTTATAAATACCCACCATGACCCCCCTTTTATACACATCTCATTTTATTCTCTTTCTCCTCTCCCCCTCTACCTCTCTCTTGAGCATGGGGAACCTCTAGTGAATTCCCGTCTTTCTGCTACCGTAGTCAACGTCTGCACGACCACTCGCTTGCCACCACTATGTTGAATAGCATCAAGAATCCCCGTTGGAGCCTCCATGCATCACCATAACCCTTTGGTGACTAGAGGTAGAGTGGTAAAGCCCTCTCATCTCCTTTTGAGTGCACGTTTATGTAAACTAGCTGCATGTACCCTCACTCCTCTTGCTGAGTACGTAGACCCTCTTTCTAGTATTAATTGAGGTGCTTGAACCCAAATTTGTTGTGGTTAACACACGAATGCTAATTCACCTGACAAAAGTGGTTGATCACTTAAGATGCAAACTAATCTAAATAAATGGCATTTCGATCCTTAGATTAATGAATGGAGAACGAATTCACCAAACTACAAAACTACTCACTCTATAAAGTTGTTTGGACACTAAATTAGGAGAATTTCTAAACCCTAGGGACAACTAGATAGCGATAAATAGACAATCTAGGGTAAATTTTGAGTCCTAAGGAAAATGAGAGATGTGCACATAGAAATTGGGGACAAGGTGAAACTTGGGACACATGTTCAGATTTGAATGTTAGGATCTAAAATAGGTTGTACTTAATAAAAAGGAAATCAGGGTAACAAACCAACTCAAGGATACTGGTGTGGGAGATGAGCTTGTGAAAAGACCCTTCCCTGGATTTTTGATCTGACCCTAAGGGTCGTCGCAGGATTTCCAAGTCCCTGGGGTGGTCTTTGTAATTTTCACGTGTTAAAATGAACAACCGAGGGTTGCTTTATAATTTTCTAGACTCCAAAGGCCTTTCCATAATTTCTATGCACTAATTAACCTCTGCGAGGACTTGTGAGAGTTTCTAATTATTTAGGGGGTTTTGCGTTAAGAGAGTATGCTTAGGGACCTAGATGTAATTATTTTTCCATGTTAGGGGGCTTGGTGCAATTTTCGTGCCCCTCGGTTGGGTGGATGAGGGGGTTCCACACAAGAGGATACCTTATTTAGGGCCAAAACCATAGATTTTTCCCTTCCTCAAACCCTAAAATTTGCTTTTAAAAGCCATGTTACTCTTCTCAAGGAGGACAGCACCTCGCTATTCATGCAGACATCACTCTCGTTGTACCTTGAGTGGCGAGCGACCCTTTTCCTTCCTCATTCGATGGAGAGAGAGAGAGAGATTGTGCCTCTCCTCTCCCTCTTCGCGCGCATACTCGAAAAAAGGGGTGGGAGGGGGGTGACATTCGAAGGCGTGTGACGAAGGGGGCGACAATAGAACGGCGGGCTTGCATCGCATGAAGATCGAACATCGGGAGCAGGGTGTGGGTCGCGATCCGTAGCAACAGGCATGCACACGTAGGCATGTGACACGTGGCATAACTGGAATGACCCCTTGATCCACTATGTCGTGCATGCGCCTATCTCCGCATGACACGTGGCATGACAGGGGTTTGTGCAAGTGGCTCATGTGAATCGGCCTGACCAGACAAGTTCAGGGTGGTTCATGTGAATCGGCTTGACCAGACTGGTCCGGGGCGGTTCATGTGACTTGGAGGTTTTCGGACCAGTTCGAGGTCCAAACGGCCTTTGAATCCTGCAAGAAAGGTACCATTGGAAAGTTCGTGTGATTCCTTACAATTTGGTACCATTTGTGATAATGTCAGTGCATGTTTTACATGCTGAAAATTTGATAAAAGCCCCAATGACCCCCGTAAACCCATTTATGCTCTAGGTTTGACATCCATGAGGGGTAGATGTTCCGAGGGAGGATGTACAGCGACCACGAGAGGGTTGAACAGTCTCTCGGGCCTCCATTTTTTTTCCCTCGCTACATTGATGTAGAGTGGTTTTGTTTTCCTCTCCACTCACCCTAGATACAATCTTATGCACTTGTCCTTGGTGCCCCCACTATGAATAGTGTTACTATATGCCTAATGTTTTTCTAATTGTGGTTTTTATATTATTGTTGTAAATACCTCGTTTTGTTTCCTTGCAAGTATACATCTTGGCTATGTGAAGTATCAAATGCATGTGATGCCTTCTTATACCAAGCATGTGTCCTTAAGATTAAAATTACGAGCAACTGCCCCTAGTGGAAGCACTAAGGCTAGCAACAAATTAAGAAGCATTCATGAACCCTAGGGAGAACTTAGATGTCAGTTGTGAATATGAATATTGGATTCGCGATCCTTGAACCGAATAGAAATCAAGTAGGGATTCACCTGAACCCTAGGGCGAACTAGCAATGGGCGCATGAGAAGAATATTTGTTGGAACTGTTAAGTGGGTGGAAATGCAAATGTAGGGTTGCGACTGGCCGTGTTGAGTTCTATTGTGGGTGTGAGCTAGCCCTCGGGTATACGCGTACCAAGGAGAGCTAATCGCCTCATTGTGTAAGGAGAGAGCTGACATCCCCAAGTAGGAAACTGGGAAAGGAATGGCCTTCCTGCATCGACTTCTTTTGGGCCCACGAGGGGCCAACCAGGTTAGTTGGGTGAGGGTATGCAGAGTGGTTGAGGGGTGGGACCCTTGTTCTATTATGTTCTATTTAGTGTATACCTATTAGCGAACACGATTGATAGCGTGCCAGCACGAGATAGCACCTCATGTGTTTATCACGTATACTGTAGCCATCTCTACGCCATGGCAATGATCCCGGGGCAGTAAAATCGAATGTAGGACAACAAAGAGTGTTCTCTCTACCAAGAGGGCACTCTGTGGACGCCTACACCCTAGGAATATTGTAACAATATCGTCCCATTAGGGGACAAATGAATAAAAGGGAAGGCGATTTGGTCTTAGAGTGAATTTTGTGAAGGGGATACCGATGAGATAATTCACAGTTAGCGAATCTAATAAGGAAATGGAAGCGACACACATCTCAACTTAAAATATATTAAATGCTTGGATAAATAGTTCTTATTATTGTTTCATATATACACGTTTACTTTCTTTCCTGCCACTTTATGCAGCTTTGCTAATGCCTACTCTAATTGTACTCAGGTAAGGGGAGTGAGTAGTCAACTCCACTAGCTACAGAGAGAGAGGGAGCTGGGCCTAGCTGGGCCCAATCGTAGCTATTTTACTATTGTTGTTTTACTACTTTCCTTGCTATAGTAGGTTCTTTACCTTTTATGGAATTGTTCTGTTTAGTTGTTTTTGTCGTGTTGTAGCACCTAGAGTTGTGATGGCTATGAGGTAGTTTTTCTTTCATGTTCATACTTTTAGTTGCATGGGCCTTCCTAATTTTCCTTGTTATTGATTTCTCTTATGATGCATATTGTTTTACATTTATTACTCGATGGACAACCGGATCTTGAGAAAATGGATGTAGTCCAACCCAATCCCTTGTGTCCATGAGTATTGAGGAGAGCTGACCACCCTTGTGGATGCAGAGAGAGAGAGAGAGAGAGAGAGAGAGAGAGAGAGAGCTAACTTCCCTGTGGTCTGTATCCAAGAGAGTGTTGGCCTCTCCGTGGGCCAACCGGGTAGCAAGATATGGCAGTACGCGTTATTGAGGAGAAGTAGTTGGTTTTGTTTATGCATACCCATTGGTGGAAATGATTGGCCATGTGCTAGCTAGCACAGGGTAGCTCCCTACATGCTTATCTTACGTGCCATAGTCACCACTACACTTTGACTATGACCTCGGGGTAGTTGGCTAGGTGGTAAGACGGGTATGGGATGCCCTCTCAGCTAAGAGAGCATCCTATGGTTGCCTTGCGACTCGGAAGACCGCAATAAGATCATCTCGGATCTTCAAGATAGTGATTAAGGAAAAGAAAACTTGCCTAGACTATGAGGGTGTTACAAGGGAATTGAGGGGTTAGCATGAGCTAAATAGAACTGGGATGAACTTATGAAACATCAATAATAATAATAATAATAATAATAATAACAACAACAACAACAACCACTGTGAGTCTTATAATTCATTACCCCACCGTAGTTCATTCTTCACACTTGTTTTCTCGCATCACTCTACTTAATTTTGTTTAGTTCTACCCTGATTTTTTTTACTTAGGTCAGGCTAGTGGACAACCAGCTTTAGTGGCTGCAAAGAGAGACGATGTAAGACCCAGTCAAGCACAGTAGCTATGGTAGATACCAATATTAGTTGTTGTAGTGTAGTTTTTATTTCCCTGTTGTAGTTTTCCTTTCTGATGTAGCCATGATGAAACTATGTTTCCTTCCTGCACCCTTTATTATGTGTGATGATGGCTATGTGTTACATTCTATTTTTGGTTAGTGAATATCTTTCCTGCTTTCCTTATTTTGCTACTTTGTTGCTATTGTGCATGTGGAATGTAGTTAATGCTTTATATATATATTATGCGTTGGGCGACTAAATTTTGGGTAGTGAGCACGATCTGACCGAGCCCATATTTGGGTTCAAGCTGAGTTGTAATAATGGGTGCCATCACGATGATGTTTTGTTAGGTGACTGTGTTAGCTGGTGTGGTCCCTTTGGCAGGCAAACAAGGGTGCCCTTTACTATTGTGACGTCTTGTTCTCCACGCCTTTTGCTGATTTGGCATTGGGTTTGGCCATGCAACGACCAAACCCAACTTCATCTAAACCCCATGTTGTCTGAATCCATTGCTTCTTGAGTCAAGTGTTTTCTAATCCTCACATCCTTTAGGGGGCTAGATCTAAACCCCAAGCCCTTAGTAGGGATGGCATCCTCATGGGAGTCACAAGCATTCAATCTAACTTTGAACTGTCTGCTAGATTGGTCGAGAGAAGTGGGTAGAAGCATGACCTTTATCAATTTTTCTCTAAGTCAAAAAATCTGCAAATGGAAGTCTAGCTTTCTCTACCTATGTATTGTGATAATAAGTTGCGACTTTTATTACTAGTAATCCATCCTTTCATGAATGCACAAGTACATAAATGTTGATTGCTAATTCATTCGTGATGTTATGTTGCGAGGACATATTTTCACTCTATCCCTTCTATCCTTAAAACAACTTATTGATTTCTTTACGAAGACCTTACCGAGGCTTAGTTCTAGGAGCATTTGTCCAAGTTAGACATGTGAGATATTTATGCTCTAGCTTGAAAAATAATGTTAGTCCTATGGACTTCAATCTTTGTGGAATCCAAGTCCAATGTGGAGTTTTAATCTCAAATTCTCTTCTATATAAAGGAGCATGTGCCTTTCTTCAAGTTTAATGAATATCTTCTCTTCAATCTTCAACAAGATTATCCCAACTTCCTTGGTCGATGGGTATAATCCTTATCTCTCTCTTTGGTATCAATTTTTTTAATCATTTTTCCTCCATATCTTAAGCCAATCTAAGAAACTTTGATCTTAATTAGGTGTACAAATAAGGAGGTGAACGTATGAGGTTTACTAAATACCATATTCTTGTTCTTGTGCATTCGTTTACGCGCATTTCTTGAAGAAGGTAATGGTTTGGAGATTCTAATTAAGAATGGCCCTCTTACAAATGATTTTTGTGGTATATAGTCAAGGATCTTCAAGTGGAACTTAAAAAAAATAATAAAGGTTTTAATTCATGAGAAGAACCCCAAGTACAATGGCCCAATCAAAGGAGAAGATAACCTACTGTGATAAATATATAGAAAACAGGCAGCATATCTCTTGAAGATTCTCAATCATGATAGTGGGTAAAAGAATCGGGTATGGATAAGAATGCAAACGGGTCATATTTGAATCAGATTAATTTGACTAAATTCATATATATATATTCATTTACAAAATTCATGTCTATATCCTTCCCATGTATTCATTGGGTAGCAAAACTCAAACTCATATCCATATCTATCTATCAATCAACCACTCAAACTACAACCAAATCATGCCTACAATAAAGTTAAAACAAGAAAAAAATCGATAACATAATTCATTACTTGTTTATAACAAAATTCAAATGATATAATGATCATATAATGATCATATCATGATCATAACATTCATAGCATACGTAAAACATATAAGGTTTTCACTAATAAAAAAGTAACAATATGCCATACAGAACATAAAAAGTCAAGAAAATTGATAAGCATAGTTGTGTTCCACATATAACTATGAAGTGTTAATATGGTTGCATTCATTGAAAATGTTTACAAAGTATAATAATACCCATGCATCTACTTAAAACAGAAGTCCCTAAATCGAATATATAGGTTAGGTTATTGGTTCAGGTTAATGGGTATGTATCCAAAGCCATGCTCAAACTTGGTTAGGTTTTTTTCAATAAAACCTGAACTTGAACTTGAATTCAATTAGGTCATATTTCACCCATTCTTTTTGGATTAGGTTGGTTGGGTTTGGGTTGAGTTGATCGAAACTTGCATATCTTGGCATGGAGCTCTATAAAGTGAGGAATATCATTGATCGAAGAGCATCTCAATGTTTAGAGATATCAAACCAAGGATTCAAACTGTAGAATCTGCAAGCCCAACTACACGCGCATCTCCAAGACTAAAAATTGTATGAAAGATAACAACAATAATACAACAATAGCACATTAAGAGCAAAACAGCAACAGAAAAAGGCCACAATTGTGGAAGGTGAAACCTACAACTACTAAGCTCACAAACATCCACCAACAAAGTCCATATACTAAGATCAAAAGCACCTTATCATGGAAGAACATTGCCACCAACTCTATCTCAATAACAAGAGGGACCATTGAAACTCCCAACAAAAGGGGCATATCTCCTCAATGTAGGCAAGCAACCTATTGACCAGCATAGGCTATGGGAAGAAGAGAAACCCCAACGAACGACCTTGGAGAGCAGCAGGAGGAAGATCACAATAAAGGAAGAGTGGAGCAAGCAAGGTAGGTGAGTAGGTATAGCTTAACAGCTGCATAAAGTGGCAAAGCCCTCTCAAACAAAGAGAGGTGAAATGGGTGTATAGGAAATGATAATGAAGGCAGAGAGGGGCAAGGGGAAGGGGACTCGGTAGCTTGGGGTCCAATGAACCACCATGGAGAATTTTGATTAGAGCAAGGGGGAAGAGGATGGAACTCGAGAGAATTTCAAGAGAGTTTCCCCTATATTTCAAATAGAACTCCTTGACTTATGTCAAAAGCTTGAATAGTTTTATCCCAAAGTTGTCTCCTTCATTTAGTACTTGGCACCTAAAGTAAAATTTGAAAGTTAAAATAGATTTTACATTATCAAAGCATTATGGGAATCATGATCAGATGAGCCAAGCCATTGGTCCCCTCATTGATTTCCAAGGTAAGAAATTATCCGGACGTAAATAGACTTAGATCACTATTTATCCTTTGGAACATATGCACAATCATCATCTTACTCTTTTTTTTTTTTTTTTTTTTACAATTATCACCTCACTTAAATCACCATGTAAACACATGAATATAAAAGTTTCCTGGATGCAAGTTTAATCAATTTCTATATTAAGAGAAACTTTCTGAAATCTGTCCCACGGTTGGCTTCTCCTTAGGTAACAATCTATTGAAACGGTGCTTTGGCAGTGAATAAACAACTCCCGGTGGAAAGGTCTGTACACAAGAAGACAGAGGTGGGTAGGGACAATCAGCCACGTCTTGTTTCGAATCTCCCACTCACATGTCGGCATTTTGGACTTCGTCCTGTTTGATTCTTATATTGTCCCGTCTCCAACTTTGCACTAGAGATTTTTTTTAATATTCTTTGAATTCATGACAAACACCTGACATTCTTCAATCCCACAAAATGGAAACTGACTTCCTTAGGTAAATTTTGCTTGAACAACATAGGCTGGATTTGTCAACAAGAGAGTCTTCGGAAATGCAAATCTAAAAGACGAATCCCACCCTTCTCTTATTGTCAATCGGGCCCTCGATTAGCCTTCTTGTGCCGATTAGGACACACACAAACACCCCCCCCCCCGCCTATTTCACTTGGCCCGTTATTCGCTCTCACTTCCTTGAATGCGATGACCTCTCCGGCTCACCTCCGCCCAAACACGTTCACACTCCTTCAACCTCTCTTAGTCAAACTTACGCAAATCCTCTATTTTATGCACGTGATCCTCCCTTCGACTTCCTTGAGTCCGAGTTTCTTGTTGCTCTAGCTACTTCGCCCCATTCTCAAGCTTAATGTCTTTCCTTTCCTTGAGATACTTTCTGAGCGACGAGATCCCTAGGCTCTTGTTTCATGGCTTGATTGGGAGATAAAAGAGATGATTCATCTTGTTGAGGAGACCTTGGCATGTAGGACAGTTCGAGGTATCTTACGTGGCTACCTTTTGTTTGGGATCTAACGTCCACCCCCGTGGCATCACATATCCATGTCGGAGCCACACGTGATCACAACCAAGTAATTAGCTGGTTGGCTTCACTCTAGGCTTGTTGATACTTGTGAGTTCAGATCGTAAAGATCATCGAGGATATCTTCAGTGGCATTGAAATTTGTGTCTGCTACATTAATTCTTACAAGAGTGCTTCTTTTCTTTTTATTTTTCTTTTTTTGTGTTTTGATTTTGTTGTTTTTATTTTGATATTCGCTCCTTTTCAAAGGGACATCTAGGTTATCTCTTTCTTTCTTCGCCAGATGTGGTTGCACCTTACTGTATCTTTTTCATTCCCATTGGGCAAGGAGCTTTCTACATTTCAACATTATTAAGATGTCATGAAAGGCATGTCAAGATTTCAATGTTTTTTTTTGCAAATAAAATTTTCATTAGTGGGAATGAGAGGATTACATAAGAGATGCAACTCGAAAGACAACCAAAACACTCTCCCAAAGAGAGGATAAGGATGCACCCCCATAGAACGAAGAAACTCCAAAATGGAGTGAAAACAAAATTGAAATAAGGAAAACAAAATTAAACAAAAGAAAAAGAAGGTGACCTCATGTAATATATCTCAAAGAAGAAACTCTGATGATATAATCGACCGGTGCTAATGAGAACCTAAACATCCTATAGCCAATAATTAATCGATGAAAACTTAGTTGTGTGAAACTATAATGTCCAGTATAATCCCAAAGAATAAGCTATGGGGTGACCTGCCAGAACTGAGATGAAGCTGGCAACCATGACTAAGGCAAGGACAGGAAGAGGGGTAGTAGCTCCCATCTTGTTGTGAAGGAGAAAAGACCACAAACAATAGGACAACGTCCAGTTCAGCAAGGCGGATGAGACAACAACCGTAACAAAAAATGCAACACGAACGGACCCTCAGATCTAAAAACAGATATGATCTAAGCCTCCGACAACCAAGCACCTCAAGCCACTGGCAATCGCACCTATGATCCTCAAGCCTCCATTGTGAAACCCACAAGACCAAGCAACATAGAGGCCAACAACAAACGAGGCCAACAACAGACAACGGGCAAGATGTGCACCGTAGTAGGGATCCCCCCAAAAGAGTAAGGGAGGTGGAAGGTGAGGAGAGCAGCAACGAGAGGGAGGTGTCCCCGACAGATACAAGGAGGCCAGTTGCAGTGCAGATCTAGGTTTTCCTTTTTGTGGGGGTGGGTGGGGGGCGGGAAGGAGAATTGGAGAAAGATAAACCACCGGTCAGTAGTCAGATTTCAATGTTTGAATATTAATAAAATTTTAGATTGGCACCTATAGTTTGAGCTGTGAGATTTCAATGTTTCGTGCAGCATTTCCATTTTTTCAGTTTTCCGGAGACTGGGTGATGACAAATCAACAATCCACATCTGCCACTCCACGTACAATATCTGAGAGAAGATTCCAAATTTGCACAGATTAAAGAGCCACGTGAAAATAAAACAGATGGAGCAACACATTTTGATCAGCACTTATGCATACCCCTGATGCTATTTAACTAAGGAAATCCTTGTTATTAGTAACTTACATTGGGGCAAAATATTACAGCAAAAAATTTACCGTGTACACTGCTTACTGAGACAGTAAGGCAGGAAACTATAGGTGCTATATCTCAAGGTCCTAAAAGCTAACAACCTTCACTAGTTCTTCTTTTGAGCAAGTGCAAGATTCCGCAGCTCCTCGAAAGCGCACATTGTCTCTGAATCAAAGCCTCCAGCAAACTGCATTGACAAAGATGCCTAAGTACCAATTCGCAGTTCTGAGACGGACTATCACATCTTTTGTTTTCTCTCCCTTTTCTTTTTCTTTCTTTCTTTTGCAACAAGAAAAGAACTCCAGAAATTGAAAGCTCTCTTTGGAAAAAAGAAGTTTGCTCTTTCGTTAGTTTGTTTGTAGTTTTACCTGGTGTATTCTGAAGGCAAACCTCACCCCTTGAAGTAGCAGATAGTCCAAAGCGGGATCTTTATCTGATGCCTCCATTGCTTGGAGTTCTGCGGCTACTCTTTTCATGTATTTCTTTGCCAACTTGACAGAAGCAAGCTTGATCTGCCATGGAAGAGAATGAATTCTCTGTGAGATTAATGCGCATGATTTAAGCAGCATTCACTGCCCATGGCAGCATGGAAAGAATTCAAGCAATCAGAATAGAAACTGAAGCACATCTTCAACTTGTAGAACCTACAGAGAAAGACATTAATGCATCTGCACTACGTTTACTTATTTGTATGCACGAAAGATGATATTCTAAAGGCCTTTCTCATAAGAGATGGATACTGAAAAATGCAATTGAAACCCTTCTACATGTATAGAAACTTTAATGACTTGACCTCCCATGTGTTGCAACAAGAAAAAAAAAAATGAACCTTGCTTATTATTGCTGTATCAAGCATCCAGTCAGTTGGAATCTGGAATGTTTTGTAGTGATTAATCAATCCATCCCTTGTACGAAGAAGGTTGTACACGCTGTGCTCCATCCTGAAATTCAGAAAATTGGCTGACTTACATATACTGGCATGATAGGCTATGCGTTCCTTTCTAGCTTATAAAGGCATTTACTTACTTTTCAGCGAGTGTGGCAATTTTCTTTAACGCCACATCACATGGAAGATGGGGATTATCTTCAAAGACTGTGGCTTCAGCCTGTAGCTTCTTCAAATCACGGTACCCAAAAGCTGCTTCTCTTAATGCATCAGCCTTCTTTTCTGGCCAATCAAAATGCTTAAGCACTGCCCTTTCATCCACCTTTAAAAGTAGAGAACATGCTTTAAAGAGAGCTTCCCAAGGTAACATACAGATATATTTTGACCAGAGACACATGCACTCACAAGGAAGGAAAGTTCATCATCCAGCCACTTAACAAATGCTACCACATCTTCAATGTCACGGTATAAAGCCTCGTTAACTTCCTTAATCAAGGACCTAACAAACTCACCCTGTGTCTCAACATCAGCTTTTATCTGAGGAGCAAAATGGTTAATTAGATTTAGCTAACAAATTAACATGTAATGGAATAAGCATGCCAACAGACTCACAGCAAGTAAATGTGAAGATCTATTCTCAATTTCACCAATCATGCTGCTGCGGACATTTGCAACATCTGAGACATCACTAATTCCTCCAGTTGCCGAGTCCTTGTCTTTCTTTGAGTCTCTTTTCATCAAAGAATGATATAGTTCAACTACCTCAGGTGCCCTTTGCACCACATTCGTGCTTCTTGTTGAGAATTTAGGGGGAGGTGGCGGTGGCGGTGGCGGTGGGGGAGGTGGTGGTGCAGTAGCTGATCCTCCTTCAGTTTTAGCAGAGGCTGACATAGAAGAAGAAGGGCGTGGAGGTGGATTCGGTATGCGTAATGCACGTTTTTCAACATCCAAGCTTAAGGATTTGGTTAGCTCATTTCTATTTAAGGATAAACTTGGACTCTGGATAGATCCCATGTCATCCATCTGAGATCTGTCCCTCCCTACAGGAGGCTTCTCATTTCTAGGGATTCCACTCTTGAAGTCCTTTGGGCAAACAAAACCATCAGATTGTCGTCTTTTGTTTACCTTCAACACTTCCACACATTCTCTTGGACCGCTGATCGAATGCCGATGTCCAGGACTTCTTCCTTCATTGGCTTCTATCCACTCCTTGTCTAAGATGTCATCACATTCTAAAACTTCACAATCTTCAATTTTTGGCCATCGGGAAACCACTTTCCTCGATGCCATACTTTTCATGTCATCGATTTCGATGGATGTGGGTTTGTTCAGATGACTGGATAGCCTTTGTGGCCTCAAAGTTGCACAGCTACCATCTCTGTTAGCATTCTTGAACTTATGTGACATCTCATCTGCATTCGTAGATGGAGGTGTCTGGGGCTGATTATCAGAATTCTGCAATTCTTGGCGTAAGCAGGAATTCATCCACCTTAGATATGCCAGCTCCTCAACCTCATTCAACCGGCTGATCTGCAGCCCCTCGACTTGTTTGCAGAGATTCTCATTTGTATGCCGCAACGACAATGCCTCTGCTTCAGCTTTAGCTACAATCTCACTCTGCATAAACGTAGAAAAGAATAAATTATATGAGCAGATGACACCCATTTCGAAAAATAAGATCCAAGTATACCTAGTGCAAAGAAATGGTTCATTCAGCAACACCTACCTCAGTAACTCTTTTGAGAGATGATAACTGTGATTCAGTTGACGAAAGCTTGAGAGTGAGATTTCTTTTTTGAAGTTGGAGCTCCTTGTTAAGACGTCGAAGCTCAAGAACTTCGATTTCGAGGTTCTTTTGAGAATTTCTGTTCTCAGCATCTGATATATCTACATCCCTTTTAGTAGTTTCTTCTTGATGCTCTAAAACTGATGATAAGCAAAGTAGTTGCTCAGAAAGGTTTGTCTTTTCAGCTTCGAGTTCACCTACCTTGCAGGTAAGATTTTCAGCTTCCCTTCTTTTTGTGTCCAGATCCCTTTCAAGTTCTTTAATTTTTGGATTGTCCTTGTATGACAAAAGCTCAGCCTGTAAAATAGATTCCCTTTCCTTTGATTCTTGGAGTAAGCTTCTTAGATTATCTAATTCGAGAAGCAAGTTGTGTGAGGCTGGAGACCTCACTTTCTGGCAATCAAAACCATGTGGATGAACTTGGGCACCATTCATGGCACATGGAAAGTCACTGATGAGAGAACGCTTTACACGAGATTGTGGCTGTGTGCTCTGATTTTTTTGCTTTGGGATTTCTGAACTGGCAAACAGTTTCTTGTTCACAGTGATTGCAGATTGCAACTTAGCTTTCTTGTCACCGGTAAGCCCTCTAACAATTTGAGATCCCCATGATGAATGTGATTTGGGTTTTAACGGATTACCATTGGCTTTATTGCTTGTTCTCACTTCAGCATTCTTGCTCGGCTTGGCTCGAGTCTCTGAAATGATATCTTCCTTCATCGTGGATGCCGTGCTTGTTCAACGCTTTTTAATATGTAGAGTCTACAGATCTGGATAATGAGAAGACCAAGAAATGGAAGTGGTAAATGTATATGCGAGAGTCTTACTATAGCCAGACAAGTGTCTCATGTAGATAGACCAAGACAGACAAAATCATGATAAAAGCTTGGTAAAAAGACTGAAAACAAACAAACTGATTGTGGAATAATAATAGCAAGAAATTAAAGGAAGTATGATTGACACTGAGAAACTCAAGCATGGCAATACATATCTGACATTGGAAACACTGATGGAAAATGCACCATACAACTGATGCTTGGAATATAAGAAAATCTAAGAAATTACCAAATAAACATCATGTAGATTGACAATAAATCTGTTCAAAAAGCAAACTATTGCAGAATAAAGCAAGGTGTAAGAAATAAATAAGCATATTAGATATAATCTCGTTGAAATGATAGATTCAGAGGTTAAAATGCAAACCAAATTCATTAAACATGGTTAGGCAAGAATGGAAAAACCAAGCAGGTCGCATATAACAAATATAGGTAACCAAATGAAATGCGCAACACATAAAGAATACTTGGTGAAATAAATAAAAAATCTTGCAAGCCATTAGATAAACATCATTAAAATGATGAGAACTTAGTTAGAAAAAAAAATAACTGCAGAATGGAAAAAAATGTAAGAAATAAATGATTTTTATTTTTAAAAGAATAAATAAACTTATTGGATACAAACCTTGTTAAAACAATGGAAAAGAGATTCGGAGTACAAATGGAATCGAAACTCATTAAACACGGTTATAGCTTATAACAAAAACTAGAAAAAGGAACATCTTTTACCACAAGACTTAGCAATTGCCAGGAAGGTGGAAAGAAATGCTGTAATAAAGATCACAGTTAAACAGGAAAGAAACAATGAAAATTCTTAAAGAAAAAGCTCCGAGAAATACTAATCTTTTCCATGGACAGCTATTTTTAAACCTGCAGGTCAAGACAATATAGACTGTCACAAGAGTCCCACTAACAGAATTCCAGGTTAAAGGTAGCATCTTTGCATAAAAAGACCTCTGCTAGTGCTTTCAAATGGGAAGTTCATCGAATGACTTCCGAGTTTTTAAATGATCATGATAATCAGATTTATGTTTCCTGACCAAATGACTAAACCAAGTTTTTTTTTGGAAAGATAAACCAAGTGATTTTAGCTGTGACTATGAGGATTTGAACACATTTAAGGCATTGTAATTGGGGTGTGCCTTCCTTTCTGTAAAGGCTTGCATTCCCCATTGAGCACAGATCAACCAGACCATCACTAGTTCGTGAAGCATTAGATGGTTCCGGAGAAGGGATAGAGCATTTGACAGGAGATTGAGGAAGAAGCATTGGAACAGTGGGAAATCTAAAGGAGAACGCATTGAAGAAATATTTAAGGAGGCTAGAGGGAAAAGCAAGTCGGAGAGGTACAAAGAAATGAGCAGGCGGCTTTGTTTCACATTGCATATAAGTCAAAGGCATCTTCTTTATTCACCATCTGAATCCAAGATGCCAGATGTTGGTTCAAAGAGAGGTTAGAAAAGCTGGAAAGGAGAGAACCCTCCTGTTAAGTCTCACACTCGATCAACTCAAACAGATCAAATGGCCCTATTTGCTTTTCAACATGATGCATCCCCATGATTCTTACGCATATTAAGCCCCGAAAAGGCTATGTAAGAGGGGCCAAAGTATGAATCCACAAAATTAGAACATGTCAATTCTCTTCCGAATGGTTGCTCTCTTAGCCTTAATGTCAATGTATGCTACCCCTCAGACTTGCAAGTTTAACAGGCATTCCCAGCCCAACTTCCAAAACAGAGTCTGAAACTTGTACTTGAAAAGACTATGGATGTCATTAACATTACACAGCTATCCCTAGTATCTAATCAATATTAAGCAGTTAAAGAAGCCAACCAAGCAAAACCAGCTCCTCGTTACATCCAAAAGCCCATCGTTTACTGGTCACAGCTTCCACTGAGAACATTCTACTGCCTCGTGCTTCCCAGCTCTTACTCTAAAAACCGATCAACAGAAGAACAAACAAACAACGGGAACCTCTACTTTAGTAACATACCTTCTTCACAAGGATGATTCAACGAACTCTCCAGCTCCCACAGAAGCACCCACTCCGGATATCATATCACAGAGTCCACCTGCATCTCATGCGGACTAGAAGAACCACGTGAAGCGGACAAGAAAAAAAAAACCCATCTTTGAAAGCATCACATTTTCCTCGACAGGGCCGTCAAAAGGGCTCTTGGGTCACCACAAGAACCACTCCCCATAGACCACAGCCTCCCCCAAAAAAGCTGCCTTTTCGTGTTAGCGTCACCGCTAGCCTCGAGCAGCCCTTGTCCACCTTCCAACCAAAACCCCCTCCACCGTAGCCTTTAGCAATGACCCACCACTTAGAAAAATCCGATCTTTGGCAGGCTGGGCGCTTCCAGCAGCAGGAACGGGGGGCTCTTCACGTTGCACTGGGCGTGCTCGTTCTCCAGGCGGAGGAGACCATTGTTGTTGTTGAACGAGGAGGAGCGCTTCGAGCACGAGTCCCCATATTCTCCCGCGGAGCCAAGAGTGTGGGGCTCGTGGGGGTGGGCGGGTGGGGGTGCACAGTGGGTAGGCGCTGTTGCTGCCTTTGTCCTTTATCGCTTCCCCTGCAGGAGGATCCCCGCTCTCTCCCATCGCCTGCGGGCTCCAAGTTCGAGGCTCTCGTGTTTGGTGCACCCCGACACGAAAAAAAGAAAGGGGAAGGGCCAGGTTGCTAAATTTGCACGATACGCCGTGGTGGATGCCGGGGGCGCTTCGAAGCCATTTGAAATTTGAAACGGGGTTTCTTTGCCTTCCTCGGGTACGTCTGGCGCTGCAGCGTTCGGCCCTTCAACGGCTGGATTCTGCGAGGTGCGTTTGCCAGCAACATAGGAGCGGATTATCTTTCACCTAAGGGTGAGTTAGTGCTGCATCGCGATAGAATATGAGTTGAATAAAAATATAAGGTATTTGATTAGTGAAATTATAATGATCGATAAAATTATCAATGATTAGTAGGTTGATTTTGTGATAGAAGAGAGAGAATTGATAGATTTTGATTTGATAGATTTTAATTATTAAGTATTTTTTTTTGAGTTATACGTGAAAAAAAAGAGTATTAGTAGATTTTGATACGATGAAAAGAGAGAATATATATAAGAAAAGTAAATTTTTTGAAATCCGTATTATTCTTATCCCACCTCACCTCTTAACCTTTATCTCACCCCTTTATATCATAGGAAAACATTGCCTAACGGATAAAATTTTTCTTTTTAAAATATTTACATTTAAAATTAAGAAATATAATTTATTTTACATTGTCGATCAACTACATTATCAAGTTATCTTGATATATATCCACTTTAACAAAATATATTTATTAAAATATATTTACTATATCACATTATGCTCAGTAGCCCTATATCATAATATTAAATAAATATCAATCAACATCATATCAATACATAAATCATTTTATTTTATTATTTATTCGACCACTTGGGAGTAGTTTACTTAAGAAGTCAACCCTCTTTTTGAGGGATTAACCTTTGTTTACTTTGAGTGTTAACCTCCGTTTAGTTAATATTAATTAAGAGCTCTTAACACTAGTTTATCTAACATCAGTTGCTAATGGTGTCAGGCAGATCTATGTTTAAGTCTCATGATTTTGTTATATTCTTGCGATCTCTGATTTAAATTCTTAACATCACTAACAAGTAAACACCACAAGAGTTAACACTCTAACTTAACATCAATTAAAGTAAATACAAATTGATATTAATATTACTCTATAAATAAACATAATTAAAAATTAATATCAATTTTATATTTTTTAATTCTACTCCCTTAACCTTCAAAATAAACTAACCCTTGAATAAACATCCCTCCTTATCCCACGATAACTTTTATCTCATAGCTAAACACAACCTAAGGGGGAGGGGAAGCGACAGCTAAGAATGAAAAAGAGTAAGAATGGAGTGCTTTTTTTTTCTTTTTTATTGTTCTTGAGTAATATGCATACACCAATCTAGCCTTGCAATGAGGGATGTAATTCGATGGATTTCCTTTCTAGATAGTTCTGTACAAGAAAATTTTTTACTTGTCGAATAATCCAATGTTCTTGTAGTCACCGGCTAATCTCTTTATTTTTGCGTAAGACAAATTTGCCCTTGTCAAATAATTCGGCATTCGTGAATGTAGAATTGTGAAAGAAATATAAGGCAATCCATGTTGAAAATGGCAGCAACATCTTTGTTTTGGAGCATATGGAAGCATAAGGAGTATTATTTTTATTTTGATTTGTGGATATCCTAAATTTTAGCCAATAACTGGGTCTTTAACGCTCTCATTTTCTACAAAAGTCTAATTTAGATATTAACCTGAATTGCTATGAAAAAGTAAAAACAAAATCTGGATGTCACACACAAAATCGACCTTGAGGGGAGAGGATTATGATTGTAGTCTCCCAGAGGGGAAGAGAAGAGAAGAGAAGAGAGATGATGGTAGGAGAACATAACTTATCTTGTTATCTAAATAATAAAACACTTGAAGGCCGTCTATCATTCCATTACAAAGCACCTTACACAAAATTATATGACTTTTGACCAAAAAATCACAACCTTTCAAAAAGATACTTATTTTGGATGGTGAAGGATATTGCTGGACAGCACGCGCAACCATTTTTTGGCAACCATTTTTTGGTTTTAACATCTACAAATCAAAACCCTTTCCCTTACAATAATCTTTAAATCCAATATGTAGAATGGATAACTGGGTTACCTAAGCAAATCATCCTGCCTAAATAATTTGCCTAAGTTGTTCAGTTTGCCAGAGTTTGCCAACCTGCCTAAACTAATTTACCTGAGCAATCAAATCTGCCAAAGCTAGCTAACCCTCCTAAGCTAGTCTGCCCACTCGAGCAATCTACTCTGCCAACCCATCTAAGCAATCTAGCCCACTAAATTGGCTCCTTAAAGTAAGTCAATCTACCTAATCAAGTTGATCTACCCAAAAAAATTGTCGTTACACACCAGCTAAACGAACTTGTTGGATTGACAAAACCTTTCAATTTGAGCCAATATCCCTTGCTACGTGTCACCATGCTTTTCTTTTGCAAAGAAGCGCAATGATCTACATTTTTAGACTATTATGAGGTTTCTTAGGCCTTAATGCAGGATGTAGAGCCCCTCGAGGTTTTTTCTTTTCCCTCCTCCCACCTTTTCTCCCAAAAAAGTTTGGTATACTCAATATATCGGATGGTATAATGATTGAGGTGTTAAATCTCACCACTATTTATGGTGTGAAGTGTCTCATGTGGATGCTACTTGATTGGTTTATCATTTTTGTGCTTTTTTGATGTTTTCTGTATTAAACACATATTACGATGGGTGATAGGACTTGGATTGCAGCTTCCAACCCACATCATTAAAATTTTGTAAGCATGGTCTTATAGAAAATGAAATTACAAAATTAGCTAAAATGAACTAATTTGTTGCATTACTTTTATTCAAATGAAATTCAATGATATGTATTGAATTTAAAAATGTAGACAAAAAAACACACCACCTAAAAAGAATCACTTTGACTTTAATCATCAGATCAGCCTCCTTGTAACACACATCATTGCACACCTCTTTGGACCATCAACTCCTCCTCGCCTTGAACCATTGGACCACTTCCTTTGCAGCACATACAAACATCCTTGCACAATATATCGCTATGCATCTCCTCAAATTACAAGCCCCCTCCTCCCCCTCATTGCACATTTGCACCACAAGCCTCCACTTCCTTGCACACACAGCCTCCTACTTGGATTGACCTCCTATAGCATAAATCCTTCTCCTCTGCACTCACTATACTGCCACTGCCAACACAGTTGCCCCCTTTTGCATGGAGCATACACACATGTTACAGAACACAATGTTTCTCCTCCTTTGCTCGCTCAAACATTCTCCTCCACCCCACATGGACTTCTTCACACAAAGCTCCTCTTCCACATCACACAACACACGTCACTTATTAGAGAACACCATACTCACTATACAATACACCTCATCGAGGTCCACCACCATTGGAAAGAGCCCTTAGAAATACCTCACCTCATCATCTTAGATATGATACCCCATCGCTAGAACCTCCTCCATCACACAACATAGGTCTTTTGCTCTTGTGCAGATAAAAAATTAAGAAAAAAATGATTGGACCTTAAAAAATCAAGAAAAGAAAGTGATTATGAATCCCAAAAAATAATTGAAAGGAAAAAAATATGACGCATTACATCACATATAGGTTGCATTAGTTTCACAACACATTGCATTTTAAAAATTGATCTACAACTTATTTTTTAAAAGAAGTACAACACATTGGGTAGGTTGGGGTGAAATATTGCATCGGGAAGAAAGAAGTTTCATGGGGTTATGATAAAATTTATTAAGTGACAGAAAATACACGTCTTCATCCATCGTCAATCCTACAGGCAAATGATATTGGGATATTATTATATGTACAAGTTTGTATACAACATTCTACTTTGAATATGACGTGATGTGGAACATGTTAGGTATGAGTTGATGTGGTACATATGTAGCATTGATGTGATGTGATTGATGTGATCAGTTATTGTAGGTGATGATATATAACATATCATATGATGTGATGGATATATCATGTGACATAATGGTTACATAGTATCTACATATAAACTTGTGTATAATTTGATATTCGTATTAAATGATTTTTTTATAAGGAATGTCATGGAAACTCTAATAGATTTAGCATTTTAAAATTTATTTGGAAAATTTTTAGGAGACATTATTGTATACAAAGGATCTTATCCCATTTATGAATAAAAAGAGCATGAATTAGATCATAAATTTAGCTATATATATTTTTTGAAAGAATAATATATCTCGAAAAAAAAAATCTCCTATGCCTTAAAAAAAAGATGGATAATTTTTAACATTTTAGTCCTGTGAATCAGTGCACTTTAAAGATCTGACCTGACCCGATACTTATTGTCTCACATTTGAGACCAAACGGGCGTGTGCAAGTGCAAGCCACCCTTCGAAACCCCTAACACCTTCATGTTATTGTAGGTGACGGCGATGGCGGCAGCGGCAACCGGTGCCAGTTATGGAAAAGCAATGAGGACCAGTGCATGCACGGGAAGTGGCAAGACAACATAAGGAGGTCGAGGTATGGACACGCCAACTTTTGCTCGGACTTTTTAATCAATGTGTTGTGATTTTGGTGATAACATAATATCGAAGTTTATTGAAGTGAGATGTATGTAGTATACGGGTATATTCCTTTGGTCTGGGATTTATGTATTGGTCCTTTTATTTTTTTGTTATCGTAATTTCACAGTTTGCCATAGTGAGTAATGTTGTTTCCCTACTCGGAGGGGTGAGATCAGCGTGACGTAAAAAATGTGGAATTGAAATATAAACAATCTCACAAAATAAACAATCATACAATGTACACAATTATTTTTAGGTAGAAACCCAAACCGGGTGAAAACCACCACCTAACCCTCTCGAGTTAGGATTTTCCGATAAACCAAGTTGATCAAATCCACTAACCGAATCACTTTAAACGAAGGTGATTCAACCTCAATTACAATCACGCTACAAGTGCGAGGGTAGCATTCCTCAACCACTTCTCTCCATGAGAAGGATTTTGTCCCACGAAGGAGACGGGAATTCGCAAAGCGAATACCCAACTAAATAACAAAGATAAAATAACAATAATCCTATAGAACCAACAAAGTAATATTAAACCTAGGCTTCTATAGGAATTAGGATGCTTCCTTTTGAAAAGAGTGCGTCGGCGACGCAGATGCGTGAACAACACGACGGCGCTACGTCGCTCTCGTGAACTACGGCGGGAGAGCGGGTGCGCAAAGCTTGATGCTCTCAAGATGTAGAACTTGAGCTTTGAGAGCAAGAGAGACACAAAATGGTAGAAAGTATGTTGCTTGGGTGTGTCTTGTGTTTCTAGGTGTGTGTCTTGTGTTAGAGGTTCCCCTCTATTTATAGAGGCCTTAGGAAGGCTTTGGATGGCTTAGGAAAGGCTCCATAGCCGTTGGGTGCAAAGCCTAAGTGAATCAACCCGAAATCAGGAACAATCATTGCACTGACAGGGTTATCAGACGTCTGATTCTGGCATCAGACGTCTGGAAGACCACTTTAAGACGTCTGGGAACAACATCAGATGTCTGATTTTAAGCGGGTTTCTTCCTGACTTGGATCAGATCTAAACAGGGTTCTAGCGCAAGTCCATCAGACGACATATAGGACGTCTGGCACTATGTCTGGACGTCTGGAAACCTACTTTTTCGTGGGAATGGATTTGCAACGGCTAGAAAATCTTTGAGAAGAGATTTTCGAGTCAGTCGAGGCTAAACAGTCAATTATCAGACGTCTGGAAGGGCTTAAGGACGTCTGATAAGGCTCTAACGATCAAATCCATGAGTGTATGCTAAAAGAGCCAACGGTCCACTAATTGGACGTCTGGCAAAGTCATCGGACGTCTCCTAAGACGTCTGGTCTAAGGTCTGGACGTCTGATTTCATCAGACAGAACTAACTATGTCCAGCCTAAATGTTATCAGACGTCTGAATCAACAGTCAGACGTCTTAAAATACATTATCAGACGTCTGATTTAGGAATTATACGTCTGGAAATGCTATTTGAACCCTATATTGGTTTTCTAAGTATTCTACAGAAAACCTAAGTATCCTAGGGTTGTGCTGGTGTTCCTAGGACTACTGTTAGGGTACTTTGAGGCTCTTTAACATGAATCTAAGTAACAAAAATAAAGAGCAACAAAAGAAACGAAAAATACAAGGAGTACAAGAGAAGGAAATCTATCCTATTCTTCATCTCCTTCCTTCTTCAATCTATCACTCCTCGCGAATCTCCTCTGTTCTCCATCAAGCTCCTCCAATTCATCCTGGATGCGAGCTCGAACTCTGTTTGGTCACGTCTCCATTTGCAATTTGCCTGAAATCTAAGACTCCAAGTGCAAATGTTAAATGACACGTGTTTTGTTATCATCAAAACAAATGATCGTGGTGCTCTAGCACCAACAAGTAATGCGATGTAGATAATGGTAAAGTAATATTTGACATAACATTACATTTGTTTTGCAGGTGTCTGTTGTTGTAATGAGTTTCTTGATGGGCCTCTAAAGGCGACCAATATATTTGTTAGTATAGGAGGCGCTATTTAACCATTAATGATCCACCGCGTAGGAAGGTAAAGCGACAACTAAGCACACACAGTGGGAGACAAAGGTTTGGTAACCCAATTCCACTGCAAGGGGTGTACGTCTAAGGGGAGAATAGGACTCCCAACTATGCACTAGAACTCATGAAGATTACACGATATTACATGATATCGCTCCCTCTCTTAGGGAGGAGTCCCCCTTTCTAAGGGGTTTCCCTCTCTAGTTATACTCAAAAGAGGGGGGAAACCTTACTTGATGGCCTTAGTACCCTTAGATGTCAGGCTACATGGTAGCTGTCAGGACGTAGAGGGTCAGGCCCATCTTATCGTATCTTCTACCTCTACTGCGCTGAATCTTTTGGCAAACTGGCCATGTTCTAGTTGGAGTCCGACTAATATGAGGTGGGACGAGCTGGGCCGGTTCCGCCTGCACACCCTGTGGTTGGGTAGCCAGATCCTTTATTGGGTCATGTGTGGAATTTGGATCTGAGGACGATTTTTGCCTCTCATCATATGCTCTCACTCTCTAGCTAGTGTGAACTGCTAAGAGAGTAGTGAGAGTGGCTAAAATTCCAATGTAGATGATGCCCCCAAATGTTCTTCATGCTATGCTGTAGTGGGGAGAACATCTAAAGTGGAGGAGTTGAGTGACCTTTTCCTGCTTCTAGTTGCTTTGAAGAAGTTCCTTGTTAGGGCATATGAGTTGGAGCTCGCGCTGGTTTTAGAGGGTGACATGTTCTGAGGTGGAACGCAGGGCATGTAAGCCCGAGTTCGAGTTGGCCGTTTGAGGTAGCATCAACTTTGGCGTGGGGCGCACAAGCCCGAGCCAGTGCCGACCTTAGGAGGCGGTAATGGTTAGGCATAGGGCGTGTGAGTTCGAGCTTTTTCCTGCGTTAGGAGGCGACAGAGGTTAGGCGTAGGGCGTATTAGCCCAAGCCAGTGTCATCTTTAGGAGGCGATAGAATTTTGGCAAGGGGCGTGTAAGCCTGAGCCTTTGCTGACCTTAGGAACCGGCATAATTTTGGCGAGAGACGTGTGAGCCCAAGCCTGCCTTAGGAGGCGGTAGAATTTTGGCGAGGGGCGTGTGAGCACTAATCTTTGCCAGCCATAGGAGGCGGTAGAGGTTGGGTGTCAGGTGCATTAGTCCAAGCCAGTGCCGGCCTTAGGAGGTGGTAGTTCACTTGATTGAGACGCTAAGGTTGGCATTAACTGTTGTTGCCGTGAAAGGATGTGGCCTGAAGTGATGGGCCTTTCTGAAAAGGTGTGAGAGCCTTTTCGGATGTCTGTCGTGTAATAACGCACGAGGGGGCCTTGATCTGCAGTTTTTTCAATGTCTTTATTTAATCGCAAAATCTTTGTCAAATCCTAAGGGATTCAGTTCCCTAGGAATTGGCGACCCGCAGGGGGTGGAAAGATATTACCACCCTCGGCAGCCCGTGAGATGGGGCTATAAATAGAGGCCCAATGTGGGTCTTGCTTCACCGCCTTTCATTGTCTTTCGACGCGCCTGAGGGACTTAAGAGTCGTGGGGAGGAAAGTGTTTGTGTCGCTCGTTCCTTGGGTAGAGTTCTGTCGTCGAACTTCTACGTGTTCGGCGGGGCGGCCGAAGAGTGGTTATGTGCAGCTCTTCAGATGGGGGTGAACCCCTTTTCGTGCCCTGCTCAATGCACAGGTTGAGGTAAGAGGTTCCTTCTTTTGATGTAGCCTTTCTTCCCTGAATCCCTACAGGACCCGAGATCGGCTTGACTCGACTATTCCCAAGACCCAGTCATCCAATAAGAAATAACCGAAAAGCAGGAAAATAAACCACATTCACTATGCAATGTAACAATAGTAAAAGCATACAAGCAGTAAAGGAAGTGGAAGCTGCTAGTTAGTATGAAAAATAGTAAACAAGAGTCTGAAACTCACTAACAGAAAAGAATGTACAACCACAGTATGAAAACTACTGCTGAGCTCAACTGGGCCGAGCACCCTCTGCAGTCGGTAACTCAGGCTGCTCAACTCCTGGACCTGTAAAGGGTTATGAGAAAACGGAGTCAGTGAACGCTGAGTAGAGTGGTTACCAGACTATTTAAAGAAGTAAAAGCTAGTAGGTAAGTTTATCTTTTCCAGTTATTTATTTTACAAGTAATTTCTTTTCACCCCATTGGTTTACTTTCAGATTTCTTTCTTGATCTCGCATGTTTCTCGTGGGAACAATCTTGATTACAATCTTTTCCGAAGAGTAGAAGGTACACGTGGTGCTCTCCTGACTGGGAGAGTCCCCTGTGGTAGTCCTACACCCAGTCAACCACCCCGAGGTCACAGACAGACGTAGCGGTGACTACGGCACGTGCGATAAGCGCACAGGTAGCTACCCCACACTGGCACGCTGTCAGTCGTTTCAGCTATCTGGTACGCCCAAAGTACAGCACGGAACAGTATAGGGCCTAGCCCTCTCAGAAACAAGGGTCTCGCCCCTCCACAGTCCGCGCACCTTCGTCTGACTACCCCGGTTTGCCCAAAGGGCCTAACAAGTCGGTGTAAGATGGTTAGCTGAACCCCGGGTCCCGTGGGGTGGCTAGCTCCCTCCCTACACTGGTATCTCACCTCGGTACCGCGTACGTGAGGGCCAATAGAAGTCGGTGTAGAGTGGCCAATCCTAACCCCGGGTCCCAACCCAAGGGTGGCTAACTCCGCTCTACACTAAAAATGGGACAGTCACTCTCCTTGGTACCATGTACTCAAGGGTCAGCACACTTCCCGTCCACATTTCCAGGCCTTTCCATTCATCCACAGGAGCTCTACTCCTAACTCCCCATAGGGTTCATGCTCATATTCACCATATTATTCCATACCAGGTTTCATCCTTCACAATTCCATTCTCATATTATACACATGCAGCTCGTATTTCCATAATTTAACACATGCAACAAGCGATATCACAGGTAACTGTTTAGTTATCTCAAGCATTTCATATTCTAACAAGCAACTCGTATTTATTAACAGACAGTTGCTAACAATTTAGCTCATTTATTTGTAACTATAATTTCAATCACGCAAACAAGCGATTCAACCATTTCTCGTCCTAGGGTCATGCCACATTATAGGTTTCCAGTTATCTAATTTTCATGGATGCATTCATATTTTATAAATAGAATAGGGGTGGACCACTTTACCAGACAATTCGGGAGTACTAGGGGCTCGAACTGCAGACCCACGTGCCTCTGCAAGCCCCAGACACGCAACAGGTCGAAGTCCTATACCAAGTAACACATCATAATGGAACATTCAGAACAGTATATAAAGGTTTCTAATATATAGAGGAACTCACAAGGAAACCATAGATATTTCGCTTGCGTAAAACGGATCCCGATTGGACCTTAAACGAGTCAAAAACGTGTCTACAAGCCTAAATCAAACGTCTGGAAACAAGTCCAGACGTCTTAAAAGTCATCAGAGACTCACCTCAATTTCCTATGATGATCTCAAACGTCCAGGACTCCTCCGCAACCGTCTGGACTCAGTTCTAGATGTTCGGCTAGTCCTCCGGTTGTTTGGGAACGTCTCCGATCGTCTAGTCAGCTGTCCAGATGTCCGAAAAGCGTGGAGGACGTGCCGCGTGCCTTCCTAAAGCTGCTCTTGCGCACGACAGAGCAGCGCACCATTTTTAACCAGGCAAATCACACCTGCGGTGCAGCCTCCATGGCCGTAACCGCAAGGAAGATGTACCTTCGCAATACACCCACTTTCAGACGTCCATCTCATCGTCCGGAAGGCACTCCGGACGTCTGATACTGGAAAAACTCTAGTACCAGACCGCGCTCCAGCTTGTCTCGCCACGCTCCGCTGCAGAATGTATGGGGCGATGCCCCGACGCTCCCCTCCTCCCACACGCGCCTCGATGGCCATGCAAACCTCCAGCGAGCTTCCACGAAGCTCGCAGCCTCGGCTTTCTCCCTCTCTTCACTCCCGCTCCTTACTCTCGCTCTCTCGCTCGCGCGTGCTTGGTCATTGCAGTGGAGTGGAGAGGAGAGGGAAGGGGGGGTCTCTCTTTTATAAGCTGCGGGGTTAGGGTTTCGACGGGGGAAAAGGAGAAGAAAGGAGAGAGAGAGGTCTACATGTTGGTTGCACGCAGAACCAATAGTGCGTGTAGATTTTTCAATTTCCAGACGTCCGAGAAGAGGTCCAGACGTCTGGCCAGACGTCTGACTGACAATCCAAACGTCTTAAAAAGCTCAAATCAAATCGGGTCTTTACATCATAACAAACTTAAAGGAAGTTTCGTCCCCGAAACTTGAGCTAGCTAGGATGCGAAAAAAGGATATGAAACACATAACAAACTTAAAGAGGACTGAAGTTGATCCGAAAAGACGTACCCTCAAAGAACTCCGGGTACTGCTCTCGCATTGCTGCCTCAGGCTCCCAGGTAGCCTTCTCGTACCGCTGGCTCCTCCACAAAACCTTCACCAGGGATACTTGCTTCCGTCTCAGATTCCGGATGGCTCTGTCTAGTATCTGCACTGGTCTCTTGGGGTAAGTCAGGTCGTCACCCACCTCGACACTCTCGTGGCTCAGAACGTGACTGGGATCGGCAACGTACTTCCTGAGGTTGGACACGTGGAACACGTCGTGCACACCGGCAAGCTGAGGAGGAAGGGTAAGCCAGTAAGCAACGGGTCCTACCCTCTCCAGGACCTCAAAGGGCCTCACAAACCTCAACGCAAGTTTCCCCTTCACCCTAAAATGCTGCAGGCCCTTCATGGGCGAAACGCGAAGAAAGACGTGATCCCTAACCTCGAACTGCGCCTCTTTGCGCTTTCAGTCAGCATAACTCTTCTGCCTGCTCCTGACAGTGCTGAGTCATTTGTGGATCTGCTCTATCACCTCTTGACTCTGTCGAATCAGCCTGGGGCCAGCCTCCCACTTGGTCCCCACCTCAACCCAACTCAAGGGCGCAGTACACCTCCGTCTGTACAGAGCCTTGTAAGGTGCCATGCCGATGCTCGAGTGATAAATGTTATTATATGCAAACTCTACCAGGGGTAAGTGCTCCTCCCAAGAGCCTCTCCAGTCTAGTACACAGGCGCGCAAAAGGTCCTCAAGTGTCTGTATAGTGCGCTTTGACTGTCCGTCTGTCTGGGGGTGGTACGCGATACTAAACCTCAATTGTGTCCCCAAAGCCTACTGAAACTCAGCCCAAAATTGGGAAGTAAAATGGGTATCCCTATCGGATACAATCTCACATGGAACTCCGTGCAGGCGTACCACATCACGAATGTACCTCTCTGCCAACTGTGCTGGTCCCAAAGTGACTCGGATTGGCAGGAAACGTGTCGTCTTCGTCAACCTGTCCACTATCACCCAGACTGCGTCGTGAACTCGCTAGGTAACGGGTAGACCCACCACCAAGTCCATGGTGATGCTCTCCCACTTCCACTCTGGCACAGGAAGTGGCTGCAACAGCCTTGCAGGCCTCTGATGCTCGACCTTCATTTGCTGGCACACCAAACACTGCTGCACGAACTCATCCACATCCCGCTTCATCCCTCTCCATCAAAAGTCGCGTCTCAGATCATGATACATCTTTGTGTTCCCGGGATATATGGTGAACCTGGACCCGTGCGCCTCCGACAGGAGCTCTCTCAACAACTCCTCGTCCCTGGGAATGCACAAATGTCCCCTCATGCGCAGCACCTCATCTATAAAAGAGTAGTCTCCTGGGTCCCCTGACAGCACTCTGTCTCGCAACGACTGTAGGTACGGATCTGTCATCTGTCCTGCAATGATGCTATTTATCAACTCTGGTCTCGCCTGTCGTGTCACCGTCACTGCCCCACAATACCTTTGTGACTTTCGGGGTCGCCAACTGCCCAACTCCTCCATAAGTCTTCAACTCTATGCCTGTAGACTGGCCAAGTGGGCAGGCGCCTTCCAGCTTAAGGCGGCAGCCACCACGTTGGCCTTCCCCGGATGGTAGGAGATGCTGCAGTCATAGTCCTTCAGGAGCTCTAACCAATGTCTCTGTCTCATGTTAAGCTCCTTCTGATCAAACAAGTACCTGAGGCTCTTATGATCCGTGAAAATCTCAAAGGTCTCACCGTAAAGGTAGTGTCTCCATGTCTTCAAGGCGAAGACAACAACTGCCAGCTCTAAGTCATGGGTAGGGTAGCTATGCTCATGGGGCTTCAGTTGCCGCAAAGCATAAGTGACAACGTGACCCCGCTGCATGAGCACACCCCCTACACCTGCAACGAAGCGTCTGTGTAGACCACAAAACCGCCACTGCTATCTAGGATGGTAAGCACAGGAGCCGAAGTCAGTCTCTCCTTCAACTCCTGAAAACATGCCTCACAAGCATCTGTTCAGGCAAAGGGTACGTCCTTCCGGGTCAACTGAGTCATAGGATGCGCAATCTGTGAGAATCCCTTGATAAACCGCCGGTAGTAACCTGCTAGTCCCAAGAAGCTGCGTATCTATGTTACTGTACGTGGCCTCTCCCACTTGAGTACGGCCTCAACCTTAGCTGGATCAACAACTAAACCATCCCCTGAGATCACGTGGCCCAAGAAAGTCACCTGCCTCAACCAAAACTCGCACTTGCTGTACTTGGCATACAACCTGCACCATCTCAAAGTATCTAAAATCATCCGTAGGTGCTGTTCGTGCTGTGCCTGATCCCGCGAGTAAACGAGCACGTCGTCAATAAATACCCCCAAAAACTAATCCAGTTACGGTCTGAAAACCCAATTCATCAAATCCGTAAAAGCAGCAGGGGCGTTGGTCAACCCAAATGGCATGACCAAAAACTTGTAGTGTCCGTACTGGGTGCGGAAAGCTATCTTGGAGACGTCGGTCTCCCTGATCCTCAACTGGTGGTAGCCTGATCTCAAATATATCTTGGAGAATACCATGGCACCTCGCAACTGGTCAAAAGGATCATCAATCCTCAGCAGCGGATACTTGTTCTTGATGATGACCCTATTCAGCTATCTGTAGTCCACGCAAAGTCTCAGGGTACCATCCTTCTTCTTCACAAACAACACAAGGGCTCCCCACGGGGACGCACTAGGCCTCATAAAGCCCTTCTCCAACAGGTCCTGTAGCTGTGACTTGAGCTCTCACAGCTCATGTGGTGTCATCCGGTACGGTGCAGTAGAAATGGGGCTGGTCCCCGGTACCTGTGATATCTCAAACTCGATCTCACGCTCGGGCGGTAGTCCTGACAGCTCTTCTCGAAACACGTCAGGGTACTCACTAACCACCGGAATGCTCTAAAAGTCTACCATGGGGCTGGGCTCACTACCACACAGGCTAGAAAGCCCTCACACCCTTGGCTCAAAAGTCTCACTACCCAAAGCGTAGATATGCACCTGAAACCTCCATCCACCGGATGTCCATGAAACTCAAAGGAAGGCATCTTCGGTATGGAGAAGACGATATCCCTCCCGAAATAGTCCACCAAGGCGTGGTAAGCGAACAACCAATCCATCCCCAGAATCATGCTAAAATCCTCCATCGGTATCATAATCAGGTTAGCGGGGAGGCTGTGTTAAGACCCGTGCCATCAAAGCTCTTTAAGACGTCTGGGACTTGGGTCAGACGTCTGGACACCTTCCCAGACGTATGGAAATCAATTTTTGTGTGCGTACGACCTCGAGTCTGAGCCT
Organism: Thalassia testudinum; assembly: GCA_037157565.1. Classification (NCBI taxonomy): domain Eukaryota; kingdom Viridiplantae; phylum Streptophyta; class Magnoliopsida; order Alismatales; family Hydrocharitaceae; genus Thalassia; species Thalassia testudinum. The sequence goes on from JAZHRO010000038.1 coordinate 3,283,141, forward strand.
AGCCGCCTTCTTCTCTTTCTTGTTCCCTCGCCGACTTGCAGGGCCTTTCCCCCCACGCCTACATATACCCTCCTCCTCTCCCTCACGCCACCCCACTCCCATCCATATTCTCCTTCCTCCAGCAAGAGCGAGTGTGGCGAGTTGTTGTCGAGTGCAGCAGTGGAGAGGATAGGGGCAGCGAGAGAAGGGAAGAGAGGAGAGCGCTCTAGCCGTGAGGGAGCTCGCCGGAGAAGCTCGCGGCCGTTTGGGCACGCGTGAGGCGGAGAAGTGTGTCGGGGAGGTCTTCCCCGACGCTACTGCAGCTAGAGCAGCGGGCGAGCGCAGCACGGCCGCACGCAGCAGGAAGAAGACGAAGGAGCTTCTGGTTCTGGGACTTTTCCCAGAATCAGACGTTTGGACATACATCCAGACGACGTGGACGATGTCTGGAAGCAACTCCAGACGACTGATAGGTACGTACTGCGCCCATACCTCCCTTTGCGGATACGGCCATGCAAGTCGTTCTTCCGAGGCTCTGATGCGTGTCGTGTTAAGTAGATTTTACGTGTGCGTGCAGGATTCGCTTTGGGAAGGCGCGGGACACGCCCTCCCATGCAGTTCATACATCTGGGCGAGGCACCAGACGGCGGAGAGCGTCTCCAGACATCCGGAGAGATAGTCGAACGTCTGGAACTAGGTCCAGACGGTTCAGCAAGATCCCTGGACGTCTGAGGAGCAGCGTAAAGTGAGGTATGGATCTGGACCCCTTTTAAGACATTTGGAAGGTGTTCCAGACGTTTGATTTGAGTCAAGATTGTCGTTTTTGACCCGTTTAGGGTCTGTTTGAGGTCTGATTTCCACGTTTTAAATTCCATTCTTCGCCGTATAAGTTCCTTTACTTGTTTGAAATGCTTTTATCCTGTTCTGAGTGGTTCCTTGTGGTTGATCCTTGTGTTAGGACCTCGTTCCATTGCAGATTTGGGGGTTGCGGAGGCACGTGGACCTGCCGATCGAGCCCCCATTACTCCTGGTTTTGCGGGTAGAGTGGCTTCCCTTAGTTAATTACAAACATAAATGCATATCTGGAATAAATGATAGATCCTAGGGTATGGCATGAATCCTAGGACCAGAAACACTAGATTGAATGATAGATCCTAGGATATGGCATGAATCCTAGGACTAGAAATACTGGAACGATTATATTGAATGCCTGAATTACAGTCTTAGATGAGTAGATAGAATAATAATAATTGCCTGTAATTGGATAACAGCTGACTGTGAAATGTAGAGTACTGTTGTTAGTAACTGCTACATGTAATTTCTGTTATTTGAAATTAAATACGAGCTGCTTGTATATAAATTGGAAAAGAAAGATTGAATGTTGAAAACACGTACTATATGCGAATAAACCTGAAATGATGAAACCTAGAGTGGCTTGGCCTGAGAAACATGAGCATGAACCCTATGGGGAATTAGGAGTAGAGCTCCTGGAAATAAATAGAATGGAACTGGAAAAGTGAATGGGAAAGTGTGTTGTCTTTTGGGTACGTGGTACCAAGGGGAGTACGTATTACCTCCTAGTGTAGAGGGGAGCTTGCTACCCTCGGGTCGAGATCGGGGTGAATTTGGCCACTTTGCATCGACTTTCTGGCCTTCATGTACACAGTACCGGGGAGCGCTGCTAGTGTAGGGAGAGAGCTGGCCACCCCACGGGACCCGTGGTTCAGCTAGCCGTCCTACACCGACTTGTTAGGCCCACTGGGCAAACCATGGTAGTCATGGGAGGGTGCGCGGACTGTGGAGGGGCGAGACCCCTATTTGGTTCTTAGGGGCTAGACCCCTGTTATTGAGAGGGTTTTGCCTTATACTGGTTCCGTGCTATGCTATGGGCACACCCGTTAACAGAAACGACTGACCGCGTGCCAATGCGAGGTAGCTACCCGTGCGTTTATCGCGCGTGCCGTAGTCACTGTTACGTCTGTTAGCGACCTTGGGGTGGTTGACTGAGTGTAGGACCACCACGGGGGACTCTCCCGACCAGGAGAGCACCACGTGCTACTTCTACTCTTCGAAAAAGACTGCAATCAAGATCGTTCCCACGAGGAACATTCGAGATCAAGAAAAAGACCTGATAAATAAACCAAGTGATGAAAAAAAGAATAATTAGTTAAATAAAGAAAGAAATTGAAACAACAGCTACCTCTCCACCTTTACTGTTTTTAGTTAACTGGTTGCCACTCTACTCAGCATTCGCTGACATGTTGTACTCATACCCCTTTTCAGGTCCATGTGTTGAGCAGCCAGAGCCTACGGCTGCGGAGGGTGCTGGGCCCAGTAGAGCCCAGTAGTGTATTTTTTTTTGCTGTACCTTTCTGTTGTAGTGAGTATTTTTATACTTCTGTACTCTTTTATTGTAACTTTATATTCCTGTACCTATTTAAATTCTCTACTGTTGTGGTGGTGTGTACTGTAGTAGTTACTTCCTTACTGCTGTACTTTTGTTACTATTAGTTGCTTGCATGGTGAATGTGGTTTATTTTACTGCTTTTTGGTTACTTTCTCGTTGGATGACTGGGTCTTGGGATCAGTCGAGTTGATCGGTCTCGTGTCCTGTTGGGATCTGGGAACTGGGTCGTAACAGGCTGTGTCCCCCAATATGACCTCACAATCTGTGTAGACCTCCTCAGCTACAAACAGTTGGCCACCTGGGCCTCTGATCACAAACGAATCCTCTAACAACACACAGTCCTGTCCCAAACTGATAGCAAAACTTGCAGCGACAAAAGGGTGTATGGCGTCGGAATAAAAAAGCACGTAAAATAATCTATCGGAAACGGTAACCATACCTGCCACCACTGAACCGGATGCCCTGGCGTCTTTGTGTGTCAGGGTGTTGATACGCCCCTCAGCTCTCGGTGCAGAAGAAGTAGCCACACTTTGAGTCGGCCGGGTAGCCACTAGTCGGTATCCTCCCCGTGACTGTTGCCCTCCCCCAAGTGCTTGGGGACCACGACCACCAGCTCGGCCTCCAGCACTCAGTGGGGAGCATCTACTGTGCTCCAGCCCAAGACGGGCAGTCCTTCCTGTTGTGGCTCGATTGGCCACACTGGTACCAGAGGGGGACTCAACTCCCTCCCTCGGTAGGTCCCTACTGATGGCTGGGCGGGGGTCCAGTGCTGACAGCTAGTCCCTGTCGGGGGCCCCCAAAGGCCACTGACAGCCCCGCAAAACAAGACGGCTCTGCTGCGGGTGCTGCATGCCTCCTCTCTTGTTGGCCCTAATAGTACTCTAGCTAGTAGGACCTCTTCCATCCGTTGTCGGTGTCTCGCATGGCCGAGTTGGTCTCCTCGTACGTCATGACTGCCTCCACCACTCTCGAGAAGGTGGGCAGCTTCAGGGGTTTGACATACCCCCGAATGGCAAGCCAGAGCCCCTCAGTGAACCTCCATAGGCACTCCTCTTCTGTAGCTACGGCTGTCGCAGCAAAACGTGACAGCTCTAGGAAGTGCGTACGATACGTGCTAACAGTCATCGTCCCCTGGCGGAGAGTGTGGAACTCCCGCCTCCTATGGTCCTGCCAAGTCTGCGGAAAGTACTGCTTGTAGAAGAGGGTCACGAACTGGTCCCACGTCGGCTCTCCCCCTCTCCTGGCCTCTGACTGCCCTCTACCACCTGTGTGCCGCACTCTTTAGCCGGTACGAGGCAAAGGCCACGCGGCACTCCGCAGGGGGGCGAAGGGTGTCAAACACCTTCTCTATCTGCTCCAGCCAGTGTTCTGCCTCAGACGGGTCCTCATCCCCCTTGAAGGAGGGGGGCTTCAGCTTCCAGAACTGTCCGAAAAGCTCGTAGTGCAGCTGCAGTGGGGGAACTGGCACTCTTCCAGGCAAGGAGGGCTCGTGCTCAGAAGTGTCAGAGTGCGATGGGAGTGGTGGAGGACCACCCCCTCCCCCTCTTGCTCGTCCAGCACTGCGGCAGTCTCTCAGTCCCACAGAGGACTCCCCCTCCACGTCCTCAGGGAGAGGTGCCCATGGAGGCGGGTGGAGCTCCTCTCGCACTGTCTTTGATTAGTTGAGCGAGGTCCTGGGCCTGAACGCCCAGGAGAAGTGCCGGGTCAACTGGCTCCTCAGGCCCGGCATGTCCACCCCTCCGACCTCATCCACGGCCGCATCCGCAGCCCGCCTCGAGAACTCCCCGACGAGGCATCTTCTACAAGGAATCGCGGAAGATAGAACAAAAGAGGTCAACTCTAACGGACTTCTGCGAAAAGGGACTCAGAATAGATGTCAAGTGGTACGTTGCGGTGGTTACCCTAGTTACATGCACGTGAAATGGTTATTCTCAAGCTAGTTGGTTCATTTTTTGGGACGACCTTGCTCTAATACCATCTTGTTATGACCCAGTTCCTGAATCCCTACAGGAGTTGAGACTGGCTCAACTCGACTAATCCCAAGACCTAGTCGTCTAACAAGAAATAACCGAAAAGCAGGAAAATAAACCACATTCACTATGCAATGTAACTAACAGTAAAAGCGTACAAGCAGTAAATGAAGTAAAAGCTGCTAGTCAGTACATACCACCACAACACAGGAAAGTATAACAAAAGTACAGTAACAGGAACAGTAAATAAGAGTATGAAACTCACTAACAGAAAAGAAAGTACAACCACAGTACGAAAACTACTGCTGGGCTCGATTGGGCCCAGCACCCTTTGCAGCCGGTAACTCGGGCTGCTCAACTCCTGGACCTGTAAAGGGTTATGAGAAAATGGAGTCAGCGAACGTTGAGTAGAGTGGTAACCTGACTATCTAAAGCAGTAAAAGCTAGCAGGTAAGTTTATCTTTTCCAGTTATTTATTTTACAAGTATTTTCTTTTCACCCTATTGGTTTACTTTCAGATTTCTTTCTTGATCTCGCATGTTTCTCGTGGGAATGATCTTGATTGCAATCTTTTCCGAAGAGTAGAAGGACACGTGGTGCTCTCCTGGTCGGGAGAGTCCCCTATGGTAGTCCTACACCCAGTCAACCACCCCGAGGTCACAGGCAGACGTAGCGGTGACTACGGCATGCGCGATAAGCGCACGGATAGCTACCCCCCACTGTCACGTGGTCAATTGTTTCCGCTAGTGGGTACGCCTAAAGTACAACACGGAACAGTATAGGGCCTAGCCTTCTCAGAAACAGGGGTCTCGCCCCTCAGAACCAAACAGGAGCTAGCTCCTCCACAGTTCGCACACCCTCGTCTGACTACCCTAGTTTGCTCAGAGGGCCCAACAAGTCGGTGTAGGGTGGCTAGTTGAACCCTGGGTCCCATGGGGTGGCTAGCTCCCTCCCTACACTAGTATCTCACCTTGGTACCGCGTACGCGAGGGCCAACAGAAGTCGGTGTAGAGTGGCCAATCCTAACCCCGGATCCCAACCCAAGGGCGGCTAGCTCCGCTCTACACTAAAAAGGAGACAGTCACTCTCCTTGGTACCACGTACTCAACAGTCAGCACACTTCCCGTCCACATTTCCAGGCCTTTCCATTCATCCACAGGAGCTTTACTCCTAACTCCCCGTAGGGTTCATGCTCATATTCACCATATTATTCCATACCAGGTTTTATCATTCACAATTTCGTTCACGTATTATACACATGCAGCTCATATTTTCACAATTTAACACATGCAACAAGCGATATCACAAGTAACTGTTTAGTTATCTCAGGCATTTCATATTCTAACAGGTAGCTCGTATTTATTAACAGGCAGTTGCTAATAATTTAGCTTATTCATTTGTAACTACAATTTCAATCACGCAAACAAGCGATTCAACCATTTCTTGTCCTACGGTTCATGTCACATCCTAGGTTTCCAGTTATATAATTTTCATAGATGTATTCATATTTTATAAATATAACAGGGGTGGACAACTCTACTAGACAATTAGGGAGTACTGGGGGCTCGAACTGCAGACCCACGTGCTTCTGCAAGCCCCAAACACGCAACAGGTCGAAGTCCTATACCAAGTAATACATCACAACGGAACATTCAGAATAGTATATAAAGGTTTCTAATATATAGAGGAACTTACAAGGAAACCACAGATATTTCGCTTGCGTAAAACGGATCCCGATCGGACCTTAAACGGGTCAAAAACGTGTCTACAGGCCCAAATCAAACGTCTGGAAACAAGTCCAGACGTCTTAAAAGTCATCAGAGACTCACCTCAAGTTCCTGTGATGATCTCAGACGTCCAGGACTCCTCCGCGACCGTCTGGACTCAGTTCTAGACATCCGGCTAGTGCTCCGGTTGTCTGGGAACGTCTCTGGTCGTCTAGTCAGCTGTCCAGACGTCCGAAAAGCGTGGAGGGCGTGCCACACGCCTTCCCAAAGCTGCTCCTGCGCACGACAGAGCAGCGCACCATTTTTAACTAGGCAAATCACACCTGCGGTGTAGCATGCATGGCCGTAACCGCAAGGAAGATGTACCTTCGCGATACACCCGCTTTCAGACATCCGGCGTCATCGCCAGACATCCAGCCCGTCGTCCGGAAGGCACTTTGTACGTCTGATACTGGAAAAACTCCAGTACCCGACCGCGCTTCCGCTTCTCTCGCCGCGCTCAGCCGTGGCTCTTCCCACTCCACTGCAGCTCCGACCGCTGCAAAATGTCGAGGACGATGCCCCAACGCTCCCCTCCTCCTGCACGCATCGCGGTGGCCGTGCAAGCCTCCGGCGAGCTTCGATGAAGCTCACGACCTCAACTTTCTCCCTCTCTTCACTCCCACTCCTCCTCCTCGCTCTCGCTCTCTCACTTGCGCACGCCTGCTCACTGCAGTGGAGTGGAGAGGAGAGGGAAGGGGGTCTCTCTTTTATAGGCTGCGGGGTTAGGGTTTCGACGGGGGAAAAGGAGAGGAAAGGAGAGAGAGAGGTCTGCGCGCTGGCTGCGCGCAGAACCAACAGTGCGTACAGATTTTTCAATTTCCAGACGTCCGGGAAAGGGTCTAGACGTCTGGCCAGACGTCTGACTGACAATCTAGACGTCTTAAAAGGCTCAAATCAGAACAGGTCTTTACACTCCCTCCTACGCAGTTAACTTGCCTTGTCTTCCTAACGCAGGTTTCTAGGGGTTTTCTTTGTCGGGCGATGTCAGATGTCGCGATGGCTTGCCTTGACTAGGGGTCCATCCCTCATGGGGGAAGCTTGCTCGACAAGGCACAAAGGAGCGGGCCTCTTGCTCGTGAGGAGATCAAGAGGAAGTAGGTGGGGAGTCGAGGAGGGGTGGGATAGGCTCTCTCCAAGTGCCTGTGGGGCGAACCTGGCGAGGCATTCGTTAGGAGAGAGATGACACTGTGCCTCTCGTACTGGGTTGGTGTGGAGATCCCGCAGGATACGCAGTCGCAGGGGTGCCTTCTGGGGTCCAGGGTTGGGTCGCTCTTTTCTGGAGTCGCGATGCTTCTTACTTCACTTAGCTCCCTTGGTAATTCCACGCGGGTGGGGTGGGGGCTGCTTTTGCCGGTAGCTCCCCTGGTGGGAGTGTATTTGCCCAGCCAGACATAGGGCCTTGGTCAAATGGCTCCCGCTACGTACGCTCAGATGGTTAGGTCCATTTGGAAATTCCTTGCAGAAGGGTCGGCTAAAGGCCTAGTGGCATTGATTAGGTGGGGTACCTCACTGATAGATTAGAGGGTACTCTGCACCTCTGGGCGGCCCTTACTACCCTAAGCGATCATCGTTATCCATCAACACCTGCCGGCCTAATGGTGGTTGGCTGGGACGGACCGACTTCGATTGGGGAGTCATTCTAGGTGGGCCCGGTAGGAGCTGTAGGGTTCGCCGGTCTTGCCGTTGCACTATCTCCTTGTTTTGCTGAGTCCCAACAACCTGGAAGATCGAAGGTGAAGCCACTGAGTCTTGGCGCCACCATATTCTTTGTACTAGTTTGTCTCTCACCAGCTGTAATTTATCAGGAGGCAATAATACGGGGGATGTAACAGTCGTTGTTTTTTGTAAAGGAAACGAAATAATTTTTTATTCATTGTATGGGTTGCTCATATGTCAAGTGTGAGAATGTGTTTTCTGCGTGAGATTTGCTCGAATGGGTTTCATGAACCGTGTTTTAAGAGTCTTAGCTTGATCCCTTTCACTTGCTTGAACGACTGGCCGTAGAGGCTCCTCCTGTTACCTCCTTCCAGCTTGTCATTGGTAGGGCCCATTGGGATGCTCGTGGAAAGGGCCATCAACGGTAGTGGCCAGGCACCTATGGCTGGCGCCAAGAAGGTGTAGGTGGGTTGCCCTTGGAGGCCTTCTTTGCGGCCTTCATGGGCCGACTAGTTACCCTGTGCCTGGTCCATTTGCTCCCCTCAGCAGGCTGGAGGAGGACATTCTCTTTGGGCGAGAAGTTGTATTGAGGTTGCTTGGCATGTAGCACTTATCTTGTAGAATAGTTGGGCTGAGGGCATTCGTGATGGATGCCTTGCCCTTGATTGACTTTCCTTGCGAGGTGACGATAGGAGGGGGAGAGGGTCTCGGCTTGTTTTGTCGACTTTCCAAGCAAGACGCTCAAGTCCATTGTTCCTCCAGGGGTCGGCTGCTTACAGGGGCCTTCCTTAGAGGGTGGCCATGAAGGGGGCCGACCTTGGGAGGTGGCCCGAAGGGAAAGGTGGCTTCGGGTGTGGGAAGTCAAGCTCATGCCATCTTGTGGCGTTGCATCGTCCAGGGGACGGGGCACTAGGGTCCTGCTCGCTTGCCTTTTCGCCAATATGGCAATCACTAGTTGAGGCAGCTTGAACCTTTGCCCTTCACTTTGGTGGGCAGATGCCTCTGAGGGCAAGGTGGCCCAGACTCGAGCCAGTGAGCGGTGTGTTGAACCTTAAGGTGCATGGGGCTGCGACCTGCTTGCCCTGCAACCTGCTGGAATCGTGGGGCGCGAGGGCCTTGGTTCTATTGTTCTTTGGGGACGACTTTCCTTGCAGGGTGGTAGAAGGAGGGGGTGGAGAGTCTCTGCTTACCTTGCCAGCTTTTGAGTGGGATGCCCCAATCCTTCTTGTATTCCTCAGAATCAGTTGCTGCTTAATGAGGTTTGCTTAGGGCGGAATCAGTTGCCACCTGACGTGTATTCCATAAGTATTTAAAATGGGCAAATGTATGACACATTTAATTTGGTGTGCATATATCACATCTTATAATCACTCATCATGGATGTAGCAACTAACATTGGTCTTCTGCCTACGTTCTAAGCAAGCTAGGGCCATTTCTTGTGAATATGGATACTTATCTTATATAGATACTTACATGTGATCTCAACTTGGCAATTGCCCATTTGCAGTCCATTTACATTGTTACCATCTATCCTATTCCGAATATCCAACATTGACCAAATTGGTGATTGTAAATCATACATGCATGAATTGTGTAACTTATAAATCTAAAGTGGTTAATACCACTTAGGCACTTTCTAAAAAGGGAAAAAGTCATGAAATCTACTAAAAAAAAATATTTTATATTGATTGATTTCATTAGGCCCAGCTTGCTTCATAGATTAGTAACTCTCATTGTTCTTCTAAGTAAGTCACACCTCATGTCTTTCCATAACATAGAGTTATAGAGATTTTGATGATTTAGTCAAAAATAAAAAAGGAACCCTTGCTTATCCTCTATTTTTTGAAAATGCCTGCTTATCTTTTGTTAAGCAGTGATTCCATCCCTAACAAGGATTTGAGATATCTTTGGATCATTATTGAGATATACATGCAATCACCAAACTTTCCAAGCCCAGATATGTAAAGCCCCAATGTCTTCTTGCTCTTACTTTACCAAACTCCAAATGAACCATAATGGAAGCTCTAGTTGGTGTAGTGGCATAGATAGAGAATTTTACAAGGGTGCACACAAAGTATAATAAATAATCCTAACTATGTAAGCAAGGATATGAGTTGCAAATGAATGGTGTCGGGAAAATCCAATGTTTCCCCACTTAAAAGGACATAAAGATTTCGAGTATAAATTCTCTGTTACCCATATCTTCAAAAAAAAATCATTATTAAATCATATATTACAAATATAGAGCAATGTATTTTCATGTATCTTATCCTTGGAGGGTTATACAATAATCTAACTTTGCTGTGAAGTACGGTAGGGAAAACCTTATTACCGTGGAAAATGCTTTACAAATATTGAAATATTATATATCTATGGTTCCTTTTAAGATAACTAATTAGGATAAATAATTAGTTCAGGCTCTTATTTTGTGAATTTTCTATAGATGAACACTAATCTAGTATTATGCTTGAAAGAAATTATTATGTAAAAATCTTCATTACTTAAGCCTAATCTTAGAAATGGCTTAGGATAAATTTGACTGAAGGTAACTAATCAATGTAGTTGACCATGCTTAACGTAGAAAAATGATTTGTGTCGTTGTATGATACTCATTCTTTTAATTATAATAACTTCCACTTTCATTGTATTTAATATGATAGATCATGGAGCTTTATTTTAATTTTGGTTTGAGAAGGTATTCTTTGCATTCTCATGTAATGTAATTTTGGTTTGGGATTGTCGTCATTTCATCTCATTAAAATGAAGGTATATGTGTGACTCTCTATATTTAATTTTATGTATGTTAAAGAATAGATTTGACGATTTTTGTTATTGAGAAAATGAGGTTTTAGTCTTCTTTATATAGAGAGAGTGCTTAGGCATACAAAAAAATTGCAATAACCTACTTACTAAAAATAACAATGAACTAAATTTCCTAATGCTTCCCCTCAAGTTGGAGCGAACAACGTCTAATGTGTTATATAAGTAAAACTCCTCAATGCAGACGTCCAGAGGAGTAGGCAATGGATTGGGGGAGTAGGAGCAAGCAACAGGTTGGAAGAGTAGAATGCAGGCATAGTAGAACAAGAGATATTGAAAGTGAGTCTCTCCCATGTAGAAGTTCGAAGTGTGCCTTTTCTATGGAAACCTTGAGTGAGCTTCTCACACATAAGGACCTTAAAGTGAGTCTCCTCTTCCTATCTTCGTTTCTATTTCCTCCTTTTTCCCTCTTTTTTCTTCTTTATTTATCCCTTTTTCTTTGTAGATCTAACAAATAATAACAAGAAAATCGAAGGCTAACAATGCAAAAGACCCATCATCACCTTCATCCTCCCTTGTCATAGGGTTGAAGGAACCCAAATCAAATCACGCAGTAGCGGAGGGAGAGGAGAGACCCCAGAGGAGGTCGGCCGGGGAGGAGTGTCACCGGAGGCTCGCTAGATGCCACGAGGCCCGGCGGCGCCGGTGATTAACACACCCATCCCCCCACCCCACCCCTGCGCGCGCCCCCCCCCCCCTCCCCCACACACACAAGGATTTTGGTCCTCCTCCCCCTTTTCCTTATTTCTTTCAACGGGATCAAACCTGCTTTGATAACATGTCAAAGAATAGACTTGGGAAACCCCAATAACTTACTTATTGGAACTAACAATGGACTAAAATAGGACACCTAAATACCTAAAATGTCTGTAATTTTATTTCCTAACAATGCGTTTGAGTATGTGCATGGCTCCACTCTGCTGAGCTGATGGGTAAGATTTGCTCGGTAGGTTTGCCCCCTTCTTTATTAGCAAATTGTGAGTTTTTTGTCCCTTCTTTGATAAGTTAAAAGATTCTTGACGATCGAAAAGCTTTGATTCTTGAATATAAAGGGTGGATAGAGGGAACTTGTAGACCACTTGGGCTGTACACTGACAGTTTTGTGTTCCAAAAGAGAAAAATAATGCCTTAAAAAAATAGACCTTTCTTCTGATACAGTCCTGCAAAGCCACTGATAAGCCCTCGCCATGTTTGTGGCATTCCTTTTGATTCCCATATCTCCTTCCACAGATTACTTTTTTTTGGGCAAGGGAGTCGAGTTTCTATTCTCATCATCTGTTTTATGTGGTTCTGAAAGACTTTTTGTTTAGCTTTTCTGTGATGACAACAACAATTCACTTTTCACAAGCCCTGCGACTAGAGACAAAAAAACTACACAGAGATGCAAACATTGGGAGTGTGCTACTTTTCGTGGGAACAACCACTGTGCCATTTATTTCAGACTCATGCTAACACAGCAATTGTATGAGTGGAAGCCACGAAATGTGTTTCAATGTCTGCTCGAGTGCATTTCAAATAATTCAAAACAGCTAAGCTATGTGTTTTCTGTCATTACCAAACGATGTGTAGGACAGCTATGAAAAGCAGACATTGATTTTTTGTTGATCAAGACAGAAGCTTTTGGGTTATTTTTCAAGATAGACAGATATTAGACTTCTCAATTGTAGAAACAGATATGATGTTGTCTTTTCCTTCGTTGTTTGACTATTGAATTGAGTTATTTTGTTCAAAGAAGGCTTTAGCTAAGATTTAGTTTTGATGTACCCTTGTGTTTGACACAGGAATTCTTGAGCTGCTGTCCACTCTTGAGTCACAATGCCTCGGTGAGCCGTTTACCATCTGCAATATAATTGTCGGAACTTATATCGATTTGTAATACACATTCTCGTTGTCTTTGTTGCAGATACTACTGTGACTATTGTGATACATATTTGACCCATGACTCTGTGAGTTTTCTCTTCACGTAATTCTATCAGTAGTTTCAACTGTATATTATATGCTTCAGGTGTCCGTGAATTGGATGCTTTATTTAGAAGTCATATGCAGGTCCTATGAGTATCAATTTCTGTTCATAAATCATGTTATGCTGTCTTGATCAGAGAATGAATGTACGTGCAGTCACGACTAGTGTGCTTCTTATACTTGCATGTTTTAGAGATATTTGCCAGTTGCATCAAGAATAAGCTACTCTACCCATATGACAACTCTTTGCCTTGTTTTATTTGTCCACTGCATCTTTTTTTGAATAATTTTACCGCTTGTGGTCCTATGTAAATTGGTATTCATAAGGAATGTTACTAAAAATATCCTAGAAACCCTTTGAAGAAGGTGAGGGGCCATGGAGCATTTCTCTAGGAAGGATTGGGGTCTTTTGGTCATGTTGGAACTGAGTCCTTCTTGTTTGGAAGAAAGGATTTTGTGAAGCTATTTTCCTTAAATCAATACTTTTTTTTGGAGTCCTCAAATCAATATATGGCTTTCCTTCAATAAAAGCCGATGGCCTTGAATCAAGATATGGACTTCAAATCAACATGTTCTGTTCAGGGTTTTTATCACTTTGAATAGTGCCTAGAGTTGATAATCAGAAAATCTTTATTTTCCGTCTGGTTCAGTTAAAGCAGATTTATTTGTGTGTTACACCATTTCCCTGGAAACACACTCTCCGCATTGTACACTAGTCAAATTTATTTTATTGTGTAAAAGTATTCTTTGTTATGATTGCTGTCCCTATAAGATATCTTGTCAACTCGCTTATAATGCCAGGTTGTGAAGATGGTATTATGTAATAATATTGGTAAAGAACTGTCCATGCCAAGTAGATGATATAAATGGACATCATAAATCAACAAGAATGACTAATTTGCATTTTGAAGATAGCATTATACTTCTCACTAACTTCTGTCCATTCCTTTGAAGCCATCTGTTAGAAAGCAACACAATGCCGGTTACAAACATAAGGTGTGCCTCTTGTATGCTTCCAAAACCATGTGCTTTCCCCCCAGATTTTGATATCTTTTTGATGCTATCCTGTTTTATCAGACAATTTTAGGCAAATGTTCGTACGTACTACCACCAGTTTGAGGAACAACAAACACAAAGTTTGATTGACCAAAGGATAAAGGAGCATCTAGGACAGTCTGCAGCTTTTCAAGTTGGTGCAGCATTCCATCAGCATCTTTCTTCCCTTCCTTCACGGAGACCAGGCCTTCCTATTCTGCCTACACCAATTCTTCCAGTCCCAGGAATCAGGCCCCCTGTTTTGCCACAGCCTCTCCCTGGCAACCCAGGTGTGTATCTAATTTCCTGGAAATGCTTAATTCACACAAAATGTCACTTATGATTTTCACCTTGGTTTCACTGAATTGTCATTGTTCATTTTTTCACTGAATTGGAACTAAAATGGCTTTACTTGTAAGGTAGCTACTAGGGAGAACATAAGTTAAATGCTGTACAATAACTATGTCTAGGGTATACAAAACAGGTGCATGAAGATGCCGACAAGTAGTTTAGGGCCATCAGGTAGGATGATGATGATAATACAAACATAGTTATAGTTTTCAAGCATTTTGAAGTTCTGTTCATGCAGTTAGCTTTCAGCAAGATTCTTTGTGCATTTGTTGCAATTTGATTTTTTTTAATCCTTATATATACTCTGCCATAAATATTAGACATTCCATGTATCCTAGAGAAATTTATATTGCTATGCACATTTCTCTACTGACTTTCATGAAATAATTTGTTGAAGTCAAATCTTAGACTTTACCTCTCGCAGAAAAAAAAAAGTCAAATTTTTAATACATTGCAATGTAACTTTTGAATCCTTGTTGTAACACCCCTTTGATTTAATGAATTTATCTGCTCCCTCTTTTCGCCTTAAAAAAAAAAAATTTAATCCTTGATAATTTATCTTTTCAAAAAAATTATCTTACAATGTAACTTTTTTTTCTCAGAGACAAATGTAACTTTTGAATCCTTCTGTTTCTCTGTATAAAGCCACCTGAACCCTACATGTGGCAACTACTATTTACACACTCCATCTCTTTCACAACTTCCATTATCCTCCCTTTCAGGCAGAGCTTGAATAAAAAATTTGATCTCGTGAGACAATGGTGCTCCTAATGTTTTCTGCAAGCTCTCAGCTTATTGCAGTCAGAGCTTGTGATGTTGACGTGGTGGAGCTTTAGGATGAGGGACAGGAAGGTATAAGGTCATGCAGAACTCCTGGATGAGATACAATTGGGGAGTAGTGTGTCATAAAGACATCATGGTGGGATGGACATGGAGAGGGGCGACAGAGAGAGGAGCCAACTTCCTTCCCCCATACTTTATCTCAGCCAATTTTGACCTTTCACAACCAACTACATTCTCGCATTACCATCCACTGGAAAAAAATCCCACCGCCAAATTTCACCTCTTTCGGGAAAAAAAGAACTGCCAAATTCCATCTATATTGACCATTAGTGCAACCATAGAATCATCCTTATTACCCTACTGCATGATAGAAATTAATTACCTTTATTTTATCAGGCAAGGAGGGTTGAGGAGGAAGGTGCCAGGGATATTGATTTTTTTTTGGGAGGAGGGACGTGTAAATAGATGAATGTAAGTATGACCTTTGTGGGTGCATTTTGTGGTATTGAATGTTTGTTGGGATGCATACCTAAAAGTCCCTTAATCCTAGATTCCCAACACTTATCTAACTAGAACACTTTGAAAAGTAACATTTTTGAAAAGAATTTCTTTTAATAGTAAATATGACTTATTTGAAAGGAAGACTTGGTGATCTAACAAATTAGTCTTATTGTTTATCTTTTCCTTTCTTTTTTTTTTCCTTGTTTATGTTCTTATCTTCAGAAAACCTGTTTTGCCTTTGGTGTAATATCATTGTTGTCATCAACAACCTCAAGTCCCCTAGAGCTACTAGCCACCTTTTTTGTCACTTGGTTGTGGATGCAGATGCTGTTATAAACATATGCAAAAAACTAAGTTGGTTTCCATCCAAAAAATTCAGGTGAGAGGTAAACTCAGAAGCACCCAAAGAATGCTTCTTCGAAGCACAAAAAAAAAAGCACCCAAGAGTGATATGGATGTAGGTACATTCATTTAGGTATGTTTTCATCGAAAATATGTTTGTGGCTGGGTGCTGCTGTGGCTTGCAGAAATTGCTATTCTGGTTGGTGTGGCAAGCAGGAATAGCCATTGTGGTTTCCTAAACTTCTCATCTCTTAACATTAGTGAAGTTCTTCTAAATCATCTGGGAAAAAAGAACTGCTTCTTCTGAGAGATCTCAAGCAGTTGTGTGGTACCATGATAGTTTTCTTTTTAAAAGTAGAAGGAATGGCTACTCAACACCAATACCCCCCGTTTTATTTATCATTAAAAGAATAGGACTTTTAGATCTACAAGCATGCAGATTTGAAGTTGAGACCAAACAAAACATGCACTGCACAATCCCTTGAAACCATGGCAGTTTTGTTAGTTTATTACATGACTGAAATTTCTCCATGCAAGGATATAGAATAACCGAATAGTATCTCATTGTATTTTATGATCCACCACATTTGGGTAGCATTGGTGAGATCTAACCATTACAGATTCATCATCTGGATTACCTATATTAGTGAAGCAAATATAACCTCCACCTTGTTATGTTGTCTGCCAATGTTGGTTTTTGTTGAATTAAGCTTCTGTTGGGTAATTATTGACAAGTTTTAAACAATGCATCGTTTCAAACCTATAAAGGACTCCCTTGTAAACACATTTCCCAGGCTATGTTGCCACTCCTCCCATGCCTCAGGGTGGGATGCCTCCTGTTGCATCTTCAGTTCCCCCGCAGCTAAACAGCCTACCCAGGTCACCTGTGAATCTACCAAATACATCTGGTCCAGCTATGGCAGTTTCCAGTACTGCTGTGGTTAATCCTGAAGTGTATCTGGTCCGTGCTGCACACACAAGTGGTGTCAGCATAAACCCATCTCTGTCTGGATCACAGGGCTCAATTGTAGGAGGACCGCCCTCTGCCGCTACATCACAGGAAGGATTTCCACAAACCTCTGAAGCCAATCAGTAGTATGATGGAAAAAGTTAGCAGAATCCTTACAAAAAGGGTGGCAGAATGCAGGTTTTCCTAGGTGAGATTGTTTTTTCCTGTGCCAGATTGTACTTACAAAAGCTTTATTTGATAGGATTGTTTTCACTGTAACCATAATCTCAAAATTGTTAATCATTTAATCTGGATTTTGAAGTGCCCCTACTTGAGCTGTATTTAAGACTATCCTTTTCTTTCTCAAAGAAATATTTTCACTCTATCTTGTTGTAGCCAACTTGGAATGAGTGCATTTTTTGGAAAGCTATTAAAGAGCTTCAGAAGTATTACAAATAATCTTTTCATTTATTTTTGTATTTTTCCTTAGACAATTGCAAGATCCTGAATCACCTTTAAAAAAAAACCATCACAAGATCCCAAATCTCTTCCCTCCCTCGATAGGTCCTAACTACTTCACGTGTGCAGACTCTGATGTCTGGTTCATCTGAAGTTTTATGTGAAGAAGTTTCCAAGTGACATGGTATAGTTTTGTTTTCCTCTTATAATTAGTTTTAAGTTCCCTAGAGTAGTGATTATCCTCCCAACCATTTGTTTTGGATGCTGTGCTTACTTTTTGAATGTTTTTGCTTTTGAACTTTTAAGTGAGAGCCGTTCCCTTGCATGATATGATTAACATATTTTCTCTTTTACATCTGGATGTCTTGCTTGACATCATTAACTATGGACAATTTGATCTTAAATATACAACATCATTTGACCTGCATGGCTGATGAGCCTACGAAGGCCTACCAAAAGACTTGTTAGCATAGGAGGCACTATTTAGCCACTGACATCCATCGCTTGAGAGGAGAGATCAATCATCACAAAATGAATACCAAAGGAAATGATGAATTTGGTGACCTAGTTCCACCGCAACGGATGTACGTCTGGAGGGAGGGCGATGTTCTCAACTATACACTATAATTTTGGGTGTATACATTACATGATCTTACTCCCTCCCCTAGGGATGAGTCCCTCCTCTATCAGGGGCCTCCCTCTCTATTTATAGCATGGGAATAACTCTCATTGATGGGCTCTAGTACCCCTATCTGTTAGGCTACATGGTAGCTTTTAGGGTGTAGGTGGTCAGGTCCATCATATCATATTTTCTGCCCTTGCTATGCCAGATCTTTTGTCAGACTGGGCTGGTGTTGATTAGAACCCGGTCGGTCTTAGGCGGGACGGGGTGCTGGTTCCACCTGTCTACCCTGCATCCGAGTAGACGGATTCGTTGTTGGGTTAGGTGCGGAGATTTGTATTCGAGGGTATTTTTTGCCCCTCATCATATGCTTACGCTCTCTAGCTAGTGTGAACTGTCGAGAGAGTTTGAGAATGGTCAAAACTCCGCGGTGGGTGATGCCTTTAGATGTTCTTCCTGCTGAATTGTAGCGGGGGGAACATTATGATTGAGGAGTTGAATGGCCTTCGCCTGCTTTCGGTTGGTTGGAAGAGGTTCTCTGTTAGGGGCGTGTAAGCCTGAGTTCGTGTCGACCTTAGGAGGCGACATCGCTTGAACGTGGGGCTTGTTTAGTTGGGATTATGTTACTCTTGGGAGGTGACCTGTCTCGAGTTTGAGTGGGCCTCATGAGGCGGTAGAATTTGGGCGTGCGGTGTATGAGCCCGAGCCTGTGCTGGCACTGCGAGGCGGCAGAGGTTTAGGCGTAGGGCTGATGAGCCCGAGCCCGTGCCGGCAGAAATTTAGGCGTGAGGTGAATGAGCCCGTGCTAGCCTTGAGAGGTGGCGGGAATTTGGGCATGAGGTGTATATGCCCTAGCCTGTGTCGGCACTGCGAGGCGACAGAGGTTTAAGTGTGGGGTAGATGAGCTCGAGCCCGTGTTGGCCTTCAGAGGTGGCAGAAATTTGGGCGTGGGGCGGATGAGCCCATCTTGTGCCAGCTTTGAGAGGTGGCAGGAATTTGGGTGTGAGGTGTATGAGCCCGAGCTTGTGCCGGCACTGCGAGGCGGTATGTACGGAACGTCGGACGCGTCCATCTAAGTTCTCTCCATCCTTAAGAGGCGTCTCATCGACTTGAAGAGGCGGTAAGGTATGGAACACCGGATTCGCCTGTCCGAATTCTCGCTAACCTTAAAAGGCGGCTTGCTGGCCTGAAGAGGTGGCAATGTACGGAATGTCGGATGCATCCGTCTGAGTTATTCCCGACCTTCAGAGGCAGCTTGCTGACCTGAAGAGGCGGCAATGTATGGAACGCCGAACGCGTCCGTTCGAGTTCTCGTCGACCTTATGAGGCGGCTTGCCAGCCTGAAGAAGCGGCAATGTACGGGACGTCAGGCACATCCATTCTAGTTCTCGTTGACCTTAAGAGGCGGCTTGCCGGTCTGAAGAGGCAGCAATGTACGGAACGTCGGATGTGTCCGTTTGAGTTCTTGCTGACCTTAATAGGCGACTTGCCAGCCTGAAGAGATAGCAATGTATGGAATGTCGGATGCGTCTGTCCGAGTTCTGACTGTCCTTTAAGAGGCAACTTACTGGCTGGTAATTCGTATTTTCTGAATACATACTGTTAGCTTGAGTTATCCTGTGTAAAAAAATAGGAAAAGAAAGCCTAGGCATTAGGGGCTTGTCAACTGTAGGAAATGATATGTTAAGGATCTGAACACTTAGACTCTTCAAGTTTTCGAGCTTAATCAGCCTGGGTGTCTACTAAAATGTGGATTTGTTTTTGAGTTTTCGCCACCTTAATTTATATTAATCTGGTCAATAAAGTAGGGTAATAAGTATACGACTTATTAACCCACTCTCTGATTTGAGGAGACTTTTAGTATAAGCATCTGCACACGTTTTACACTAACTCACCCCTTGGTGGTTCTAACGGAAATTGGGTAGCTAATGAATCTTCTAGGGTGGTATGGCTGGTAAGTTGTCGTGGGTAACAGCCTATTGGTCGGTTGTCCAGAGCCCAGCCACAATCATTCTATTTTGCTATTGCCTTTAGGTAAATTTTAGATCAGGGAAGCCGCCCACTTTAAAAAAAAAGAAAAATAAAAAAAAGAGAAAGAAAAAAGAAACAAGCCACACTTCACCGTACGAGTATGGCTGGTAAGTTGTCGTGGGTAACAGCTCATTGGCCGTTTGTCCAGATCTCAGCTCATAAAACGTACAAAAATTTCAAAACACTTAAAGAAGAAGTGGGGAAGTAGAATAATCTGGGGAGGTATATACTGTGTTCGCCCTTGTGTTGACTCCACACAAAATAAAAGTATGGAGAAAGCTATCGGTCAAATAGATACACCTTTAGGCAGCATTTTCTTTTTGGGTCACTTAGGGTCGTAGAAACCCGAAGTCCGTTTTAATTGCCGTTAAGTGAGTCTATCATAACTTTCACAACAAGATGTTTAGCACTTAGGCTGCGTTTGCTTTGGGGTTAAGAGGCGGAATAAGGAATAATAGGTAGGATGGGATAGGAATAGCACAGGTTCTAAGGATCTCTCTCTTCCTACATATAATTTTTCTTCTCATCACATCAAAATCCACTAATACTCTCTTTTTTCACATATAACTTAAAAACACTACATAATAATTGCAATCCATCACATCAAAATCCACTCTCTCTCCTCACAAAATCAACATATCAATCATTAACAATCCTACGAATCAGTACAATCCCACCAACCAAACACCTCTTATACTTATTCCACTTTTATTCTATCCCGGTATATCATTATCCTTCTGCCAAACGTAGCCTTAGAGTCCTTTTCGAGTCTTTAGTGGGTTGGGTAGCAGTAAAAAGTTACCCTGAAACTTTCAACTCCAAAATAAAGAAAAAGAAAAGATGAAAAAGAAGAAAAAAAATATGTTTGCTTCTATATAGAATAAGGCGAAGACTTAGGGGGTCTGCATTTTGGCAGGCACCTGGATGCTGTTGAGTCTCTGTGGGTTAGGTTCTTAGTAGAAATTTTCTCATGTTGATAAGTAACTGGTGCCTGAGTGATCAATTCTTAATTCTAGTTGTAGATAGCATTTAGGTTAACCTTGTTAGGGACTAGCAAGGGATGAGCATGGGGATATGATGACTCTATAGTTATTAGTGTTAATTTATATCAATTAGAGTCAATCTCAACGGCACATGCATAAATATCATGTTATAATGGGTCTCGGAGCAATACATGCATATTGTGTAGATTCTACATTTAAATTGCTTATAATCAATGCTTAATGGCCATGTGTATAATTGCATATTGAAACAGGCCTAAGATGAGTAATCAGACCACACGGATGGATCCGGATCGACAAACGGAGTCCAACGAACCCAAAATTGCTTCAATTTGACCTCCGTAGCTCCACAACAAGTCCGAGAAATTCTGGTCGTTGGTCTGATGATCGAACGACCCAAAGCTGGCCACGTGTCACGCATCCACGTGTCCTTGACCCACTGCCCAAGTCCAATAGCCCAAATAATGATGTCGAAAAAATGCGTTAAGTGTAATTCGTTCGTTGTAGCATACATTACGACATTAATTTTAATGAGAAGATGATTAGGTGAGTCCAAGTGTCGAACACGAGGATGCATGAAATCATATCAATTAGTTGCTTAGTTGTCACATGATATGTGTTTGGTTTGCTTGCGAAAAGAGAACAAGAGAGAGAGAGAGAGTATAGGGTCAGAAAATGTAAGTAGAATTGAAGTCACTAGCTATGCATGTGTTGCTAGTGTTGTATCTAGAGCATTTTGCATATCTTTGAAGTTGCCTAATTTCTCTTATTTGACATCTTTGGGCAATACTGTCATGAGAAATAGTACTCCCTTTATTTCCATCACCAGTCTATAAATTCAACTTTAACCTCATCTAGTTTAAGAATGGGAGTAGGGATGTCGTTGGCAATCGGTGTTGGATTTTGAGATGAGGAGGGAATGGTATCTATGTTGGCATTTTTCTTAAAAAGGGAATGTGGATAGGGATGTTGATACTTCTTGCCATACATCCTGTCTATTTTCAACATTGTTATTCTCCCCCTTATTGTCACTGTTGTTATTTCTATACCATTACTATTTCCACTTCCATTATCATTGTTAATAACTGGAACATGGATAGGAGAAACAATCACATACTCGTTAGTTTTCTTAGTCTGAAACTCTTGTCTACCATTTTGACTCACATCACCACCATTAACCATGGCATAAAAGCAAAGGTGTCAAACTAAATGCCAAAATCCTTTTACTTCTACTCTTCCCTTGAAGAAGATTATTATCTTGAAAATAAAATTTAGTTTCTGGAAAGATAACATCTCTTGTAACATATCTTTTTCCTGTAGATGGATCTAAGCATTTGTAGCCCTTTTGTGTATTTGAGTAACCCATGAAGGCATCTTAGATGCATCCTGAGTCAAATTTAGATTGTTTAGGTGCAAGATAGGTACGTAACATGTATAGTCGAAAACCTTTGAAGAAAGAGGAAATCAATTTCTTTCTGTAACAAGGAGATAAGAATTTTCCCATTGAGTACCCGACTTGGCATATGATTAATCAAGTATGTTGCTGATGGTATTGCTTCATGCCTATAATGTTTAGGGACTTTTTCTTGGAGTAACAAGACTCATGTCACGTTTAGAAGATGAGGTTTTTTCTCTTTGCAATGTCATTTTGCTTAGGAGTACAGGAGCATGATGTCTCATGTATAATCCCTTTTTCCTCGTAAAATGTCATTAGAGAGCTCTAAATGTATTTATAGGCATTATCTAATTTGGAGATTCGAACTCTCGTTTGGAATTGATTATTAACTGTATTAATAAAATTTTGAATAATATGAGGAATCTTTGTTGTACTCTTCATCAAGTAAGCAAGTGTGCATTTAGAGTAGTCATCAATAAATGTGACAAAATATCTATACCTCATCTTAGATTTAATATTTATAGGTCCTTACACATTTGAATGAACCAAAGAGATTATTTTTAGACTTAGGAAATGAAGCTTGTTGATGTTTTGCAAATTAGTAGACTTCACAATCCGTGTCCTTCAAGTTAATTCTTGCAAAGAGGTTTGGAAATAATCTATGCAAAGCTGAAAAATTGAGATGCCCAAGTAGTTCGTGCCATAAGAAAAAATTTCAAATCTTAGTAGTACTTGTTCCCTGAGATTGTAACATAGCTTGAAGGGCCAAAGAGACATTTCTAGGCAATTTATATAACCCATTGCATTCAAGTGGAATCCTACTTTCCTTTCCTGTTTTAAGATCTTGTAAGACACATCTATCTTCATAAAATATTAGTTTACGGTTTAACTCCTTACAGATCTTATTGACAACAAATTCAGAGAGAGTGTGGGACATTGAGGGCATTATCAAGATAGACCTTATTCAAAAAATGTATACTACCTTTCTCGACCACATTCACACAAGAATCATTAGCAACTCTAGGAGTTTCCTTTCATGAACCAAGATTGTACTGTGAAAACTAGCATGGATTCCCGATTTGTAGCTCCACTATCAACAATCCAATCGTTTGTGGATGGAGCATGATCATATTTTCTTTCTTGAGTAACTAGAGCACAATTAGAGTCTTTTTTGATTGACTTTATTGTGGATGCCTCAGATCTCATTGTCCACAATCACAATTACAGAGAATAGCCTCAAGAACCAAAAGCTCTAACAAGATAAATAGGAACATCTGTACCCTTTGCTCACTAAGGGATTATATCTAGGTGCCATAACCCAACAAGACCACCCATATCTCTTCATGGGGAAGAGAGTACAATCGGGTGTACAAATCTTGTAAATAGAAGGGAAAGAAATATACCTTAGTTCAAGATTGTGATTCCAAACGTCACCAACCTTGGAAAAAAGAGGGACGGATTCAACACACTCAATGATTAGTTGTCTTGACTCAGCACAAGACTAGTAGCATAGCAATTACAAGGTCCGTAGCAACATAAATAGCAACAACATGAACCATAGCAACAAGAATTAATACAGAGCAGTGGTAAGGACCCCAAAACTATCTCCAATAGTAGCCCCTTAGGTTGATTGGTTGGCACTATTTGAACTTCTCTCTATAGCTCACAAACAAGTTCGACAGCGTGTAAGGAAGGTCCCTACCTACAAGAGTCTCCACGAGCACCAACCCCACCACGAACAACACAACCACCAAGCGATACCTCGTGATGATGTAATCACCACGAATTGTGATACAAAGGCATCAACGCAATTTTGGAGTCCTTTGACAGGCACACATGTGTGGAGTCCCTAGTTATCATGGATTGAAATCCACTTTGATACCATGTAGAAACAAATCAACAAGAATAGAGATTAATCACACATGGAAGAAAACCACAGGAGCGAGAGTCCTAGACCTCTTTTCTCAATGTAGGGCAGGGATTGTTCACTGAAAAACAAGAAAAGAGAGGACATACAATATATAGCATCACGGGTTCCATGGATTCACCCCAAAATTCATACACCCATTTACAAATAATCACCTTCACCTTCACCTCCTACCATTGTTTATTGCCTAGTACCATTACCATGTCCACCACCACCGTCCTATGATCGTTGTAACCATTTTTCCAGTGTTACAATCACCATCAAAATTAATGGTATATCATCATTACTAGCAACACAACAATAGAATGAGTGTTTGTAAGATCTTGTGTTGTGGAGTTATAGATCATATGTGGTGTAAAAACTAGTTAATAGGCCTCCATTTGGATGTGGATAGAGATGCCCTTTTTGCTTTCTAAGTAAATAGCATGACATTTTACAATAGTGTCTGATCGAGATATATTTATTTATTTTGTAGATGTTTATTTAGAGTCCAAAATGGGATTCATTATCCCTTTTCCAAAAATATTTTTTCATTTATTAACATCAATCTTTGTGACTATACAAGAACAAAGTTTAGGAAAATTTGCCTAATTGGTTTGGAGGTTGAGTTTGGCTTTTCATCCAATCATAGTGCAAATTTCATCCTCTTGCACATGAAGAGCAATTTATGAAAAAGGTTCTTCCACTTTAAAATTGATGTAGATTTATTCAATGAAATTTCAAAAACCTAATGTGGTTTCTAAACCATCTCTCATGAAAAATAATTACATCAACTTTACTAGTTTAGATTAAAATATCCTTCTCAAAATCTACGCACCTCCTTCGTAATTCTTGACCTTTTGAGAGCAATTATAGAAAATGAAATTGTATCGTGAGAAAGTCAATCAAGAAAGATTCATGGTGATTTTTAAGAGATATAAGTTGTAACGACCCAATTCTCGAATCCCTATGAGACACGAGAATCGGACCGATTCGACTGATCCCAAGATCCAATCGTCCAACGAGAAAGTAACCAAAAGAGCAGTAAAATAAATCACATTCACCATGTATATAACTAGCAGTAACAAAATACAGCAGTAAAGGAAAGAAATACTATGGTATACACCACCACAACAGTAGAGAAATAAACATGTACATAAACATGAAGCTTACAATAAAGAGAGTACAGGGGGTAACAGAAACTACTCACTACAGCGGAAAGAAAAGTACAGTGGGTACTACAACACTACGGGACTCTACTAGGCCCAGCGCCCTCTGTAGCCGCCGACTATGGCTGCTCTACACCTGGTCCTGAAAAATAACAAGGGTGACACGTCAGCGAAATGCTGAGTAGAGTGGCAACTAAAAGCTAAAAGAAACAGTACGGTGGATAGTAGCTATTATATTTATTATTTCTTGCTTTCATTTTTCCATTTATTCACTATTGATTATTTCTCAAATCATTCTCTTGATCTTTAATGTTCCTCGTGGGAACGATCTTGATTGCAGTCTTTCCCAAAAAGTAAAAGTAACACGTGGTACTCTCCTGGCCGGGAGAGTCCCCCGTGGTGATCCTACCCTCAGTCAACCACCCCAAGGTTGTTGACAAACGTAACGGTGACTACGACACGCGCGATAAACGCACGGGTAGCTACACCGCATTGGCACACGGTCAGTCGTTTCCGTTAACGGGTGCGCCCAAAGCACAACACGGAACCGGTATAGGACAAAGCCCTCTCAATAACAGGGGTCCAGCCCCTCCACAGTAACCAAACAGGGGTCTTGCCCCTCCATAGTCCGCGCACCCTCGCCTGACTACCCTGGTTTGCCCAGTGGGTCTAACAAGTCTGTGTTGGAGGGCTAGCAGAACCTCGGGGCCCGGTGGGGTAGCTAGTGCTCTCCCTACACTAGTAGCTCTCCTCGGTACTGTGTACACGAGGGCCAAAAGTCAGTACAAAGTGGCCAGTCCTAACTCCGGGTCCCTGGGGTGGCTGGTTTTGCTCTGCACCAAACAGGGGAATAGTTGCTCTCCTTGGTACTCCGTACTCAAGGGCTAGCTCACTTCCCCAATTCTATTCCATTCACTTCTCAGGAGTTCTACTCCTAACTCCCCATAGGGTTCATGCTCTTTTAACTCAGCCAATTTAGGTTTTTACCGTTTCAGCTTTATATCCATATACCCCATGTTCTCAACAGTGATTATTCATTCTTAAACAGATAGCTGTAACCAATTTATAGGCAATTATCGTTTCCTTTCTACTTTTCCAAGACTACAATGTTTATATATTCAACCAGTTTTCCAGTCCTAGGATTCATGCTGTACCTTAGGATCTATCATTCAATCTAGTTTTCCAGTCCTAGGATTCATGCAATACCCTAGGATCTATCATTCAATCTAATTTTTCAGCCCTAGGGTTCATGCAATGCCCTAGACTATTAATTATTTCACAATTTCATAACTTTTGATAAATAATTGAAAAGGCCACTCTACCCGTAAGATCGGGAGTATTGGGGGCGT
The DNA here is from genome assembly GCA_037157565.1 of Thalassia testudinum. Lineage (NCBI taxonomy): Eukaryota > Viridiplantae > Streptophyta > Magnoliopsida > Alismatales > Hydrocharitaceae > Thalassia > Thalassia testudinum. Next base: position 3,309,598 of record JAZHRO010000038.1, read on the forward strand.
GATCGGCAATCCCGCGCGCCTTTGCAATCCCCAGAGCTGCAACGGAACGGGGTCCTAACACAAGGATCAACACAAGGGGTTACTCAGAACAGCATACAATTACTGTAACCAAGTAGAGGAAATAAATCTGGGAAGAACGAAACTTGAAACGCGGAAAACGTACTCCGAACGTACCCTAAACGGGTCAAAAACGACGAGTCTGCCCAAAATAAGATGTCTGGAACTTCTTCCAGACGTCTTAAAAGGTCGATCATGTCATACCTTGGTCTGCGCAGTCTTTCAGACGTCCAGAAGCCCGTTGGATCGTCTGGACTTAGTTTCCAGACGTCCGATTGTCACCCCGGACGTCTGGCGGCCCTGTTCGTCGTCTGGTGCTGTGCCCAGACGTCTGATCCACGTGGGATGGTGAGCCCTTGCACCCTCCCGAACAAAACCTGCACTCACACACAGCCACTTTCATCACGAAGAGGTGCAGAAGAACGTGGCGGACAACTGCATGGCCGTACACGCGTAAAAAGAAGAAAATATTGTACCTGTCAGACGTCTAGACCTTCCTTCAGATGTCTTCTGCGTCGTCTAGACGTAAGTCCAGGTGTCTGATTCTGGAAAATTTTCCCAGAATCAGGACCCTTTTCGCTCTCCTCCCGTGACGCACGGCTGCGCCGCGCCGTGTCCGCCTGCTGCCCGAGCTGCAGCAGCTCCTCTGCGACACCCCATGCTCGCTGCTCTCCCGCCGGCTGGCTCTAGCTGCCCTGGCAAGCTCTCACCATCACGGTCGAGCTTCTTCTTCCTCTCGCAACAACTCCTTCCCGCACGCTCGCAGCAGTCGCTGCTGTCGCTCTCTCTCGCTTGCGCTCTCGCTGGCAGGGAGAAGAAGGCGGTGGAGTGAGGGTGAGGGAGAGGGGGTGCTATTTGAAGGAAGCACGTGGAGAGAGAGAGGAAGGCTGCGTCGTCTGCAGGGAAGGAGAGAAAAGAGAAGAACGAAGGCGGTAGGTTCAGTCTGCACGTGCACGCACGCAGATGCGAACCCATACGTCGAAAAAAATTTAATACCAGACGTCTGGGCCACTTCCCAGACGTCTTAAACTATGTCTGATGCCCTGTTCGTAACAATATAACAAACTCAAAGGAAGTTTCGTCCCCGAAACTTACGCTAACTAGGGTGCGGGAAAGAACAACATATGTATAACAAACTCAAAGAGGACCGAAGCCGGTCTGAAAAGACGTACCCGCGAAAAGCTCCGGGTACCGCTCCCGCATCGCCGCCTCAGGCTCCCAGGTAGCCTCCTCTTACCGCTGGCTCCTCCACAAAACCTTCACCAGGGGTACTTGCTTTCGTCTCGGACTGCGAACGGCTCTGTCAAGAATTTGCACTGGCCGCTCAAGGTAGGTAAGGTCATCGCTCACCTCGACGCTCTCGTGACTCAGGACGTGATTGGGTTCGACGGCGTACTTCCTGAGGTTGGACACGTGGAACACGTCGTGCACACCAGAAAGCTGAGGAGGGAGGGTAAGCCTGTAAGTAACGGGTCCAACCCGCTCCATGACCTCAAAGGGCCCCACAAACCTCGGCACGAGCTTCCCTCTCACCCCAAACCGCTGTAGGCCCTTCATGGGAGAAACACGAAGGAAGACGTGGTCCCCAACCTCAAACTGCACCTCTCTGCGTAGCTCTTCTGCCTGCTCCTGACAGTGCAGAGTCGCCTGTGAATCTGCTCGACTACCTCCTGACTCTGCCGGATCAGCTGGGGCCAACCTCCCACTTGGTCCCCACCTCAACCCAACTCAAGGGTGCCGTACATCTCCGTCCGTACAGAACCTCGTAGGGTGTTATGCCGATGCTCGAGTGATAACTGTTGTTGTATGCAAACTCCGCCAGGGGCAAGTGCTTCTCCCAAGAGCCCCTCAAGTCCAGTACACAGGCATGTAAAAGGTCCTCAAGTGTCTGTATCGTGCGCTCAGATTGTCCGTCCGTCTGGGGGTGGTAAGCTGTACTGAACCTCAATCGCGTCCCCAGGGCCTGCTGAAACTCAGCCCAAAACTGAGACGTAAAGCGGGTATCCCGGTCGGATACGATCTGCGAAACTCCGTGTAGACGTACCACGTCGCGGATATACCTCTCTGCCAACTGTGTTGTCCCAAAGTGACTCGGATTGGCAAGAAACGTGCCGTTTTCGTTAATCTATCAACAATTACCCAGACTGCGTCGTGTCCTCGCTAGATAACAGGTAAGCCCACACCAAGTCCATGGTGATGCTCTCCCACTTCCATTCTGGCACTGGAAGTGGCTGCAGTGGCCCTGCAGGCCTCTGATGCTCGGCTTTCACTTGCTGGCACACTCAACACTGCTGCACGAATTCACCCACATCCCGCTTCATCCCCCTCCACCAAAACTCGCGTCTCAAGTCATGGTATATCTTCGTGTTTCCGGGATGTATGGTGAATCTGGAACCGTGTGCCTCAGTCAGGACTTCTCTCAACAGCTCGTCTCTGGGAACGCACAAACGTCCCCTCAGGCGCAACACCTGGTCTGTGAAAGAGAAGTCCCCCGGGTCTCCTGACAGTACTCTGTCATGCAAGGATTGCAAGTACGGGTCAGCCATCTGTCCTGTGATGATGCGATTTATCAGCTCTGGCCTCGTCTGTCGTGTCACAGTCACTGCCCCCGTAACTCTAGGGGTCGCCAACTGCCCATCTCCTCCAAAAGGCTCCAACTCTGCACCTATAAACTGGCCAAGTGTGCGGGCGCCTTCCGGCTCAAGGCATCAGCCACCACGTTGGTTTTTCCCGGGTGGTAGGAAATGCTGCAGTCGTAGTCCTTCAGGAGCCCTAACTAACGTCTCTGTCTCATATTGAGCTCCTTTTGATTAAAAAGGTATCTGCGGCTTTTGTGATCTGTGAAAATCTCGAAGGTCTCACCGTACAAGTACTGCCTTCAGGTCTTTAGCGCGAAGACAACAGCTGCCAGCTCTAGGTCGTGGGTAGGGTAACTATGCTCATGGGGCTTCAGTTGCCACGAAGCGTAAGCGACCACGTGACCCCTCTGCATGAGCACACCCCCTAACCCCTGCAAGGAGGCGTCCGTGTACACAACGAACCTGCCACTACTGTCAGGGATGGTGAGCACGGGAGTCGAAGTTAGCCTCTCCTTCAGCTCCTGAAAACACGACTCACAGGCGTCTGTCCAAGTGAAGGGCACGTCCTTCCGGGTCAACTGTGTCATAGGACGTGCAATCTGTGAAAAATCCCTGATAAACCGCCTGTAGTAGCCTACTAGTCCCAGGAAACTGCGAATCTCAGTAACCGTACGCGGTTTCTCCCACCTGAGCATTGCCTCGACCTTGGCTGGGTCCACCGCTAAGCCATCTCCAGAGATCACATGACCTAAGAAGGTCACCTCCCTCAACCAGAACTTGCACTTGCTGTATTTAGCGTACAGCCTACATCGTCTCAGTGTGTCCAGAACCATGCGCAAGTGCTGTCCGTGCTGTGTCTGATCTCGAGAATAGATGAGCACATCATCAATGAATACCACCACAAACTGTCCAAGTACAGCCTAAACACCCGGTTCATCAAGTCCATGAAGGCAGCGGGGGCATTGGTCAGCCCAAACGGCATGACCAGAAATTCGTAGTGTCCGTACTGGGTGCGGAAAGCTGTCTTGGAGACGTCTGCCTCCTTGATTCTCAACTGGTGGTATCCAGACCTCAAGTCAATCTTGGAGAATACCGTGGCACCTCGCAGCTGGTCAAACAAGTCATCGATCCTCGGCAGAGGATATCTGTTCTTGATGGTGACCCTATTCAGTTGTCGGTAGTCCACACAAAGGCGTAGGGTACCATCCTTCTTTACAAATAGTACCAGGGCTCCTCAGAGAGACGTGCTGGGCGTCACAAAGTCCTTTTCCAAAAGATCCTGCAACTGAGACTTGAGCTCTCGCAGCTCAAGTGGTGCCATCCTATATGGTGCGGTGGAGATGGGGCTGGTCCTTGGTACTAGTGAGATCTTAAACTCGATCTCACGCTCGGGCGGTAGTCCTGGCAACTCGTCTGGGAACACGTCGGGGTATTCTTTGACCATCGGGATACTCTAGAAGTCTGCCACAGGGTTGGGCTCTGCCATCACACAGGCTAGGAAGCCCTCACACCCCTGGCTTAAAAGTCTCGTTGCCCGAAGTGTAGAAATGCACCTGAAGCCTCCGTCCATTGGCTGACCGTGGAATTCGAAAGAAGGCAACTTCGGTATGGAGAAGACGATCTTCCTCTCAAAACAGTCCACCAAAGCGTGGTAAGCGGACAGCTAGTCCATCCCTAGAATTACGCCAAAGTCCTCCATCTGTATCATAATCAGGTCAGCGGGAAGGCTGTCCCCCAATACTGACCTCGCAACCCGTGTACCCCTTCTCAGCTACAAACAACTGACCACTCGGACCTCTGATCACGAATGGATCCTCTAATAGCATATAATCCTGGCCTAAACTAACTGCGAAACTGGCTGCGACAAACGAGTGCGTAGCGCTGGAATCGAAAAGCGTGTAAACGAGTCTGCCGGAAACTGAAACCATACTTGCCACCATTGATCTTGAAGCTCTGGCATCCCTGTGTGTCATGGCGTTGATACACCCCTCAGCCCTAGGTGCGGATGAAGCAGCCACGCTCTGTGTCGGACGGGTAGCTGCTGGCCGGTACCCTCCTCATGACTGTTGTCCTCGCGCCTGGGAACTGCGGCCTCCTGCTCGCCCTCCAGTGCTCGGCGCGGGAAGTATCTGCTGACCTCCTGCTCTAGACGGGCAGTCCCTCCTAATGTGGCCCGGTTGGCCACACTGGTAACAGAGGGGAACCCAACTCCCGCCCTCAGTGGGTCCCTGCTGTCGGCTGGGCGGGGGTCCGGTGCTAGCAACTGGCCCCTTTCGAGGGCCCCCAAAGGCCACTGATGAACCTGCAAAACGTGACGGCTCTCCTGCGGGCGCCACGTGTCTCCTCTCTCGCCGACCCTGTGAAAAGTCTGGCTGGTAGGGCCTCTTCCGCCCGCTGTCAGTATCTCGCACGGACGGGTTGGTCTCTTCGTAGGTCATAGCTGCCTCCACCACCCTCGAGAACGTAGGTAGCTTCAGGGGTTTGACATACCCCCGAATCGCAGGCCGGAGCCCCTCGGTGAACCTCCAAAGGTGCTCCTCCTCAATGGCTACTGCTGTCGCTGCGAAGCAGGACAGCTCCAGAAAATGCGTGCGGTACGTGCTCACAGTCATCGTCCCCTGGTGGAGAGTGTGGAACTCCCGCCTCCTTTGGTCCTGCCACGTTTGGGGAAAGTACTGCTCGCAGAAGAGGGTGACGAACCGGTCCCAGGTCAGCTCGTCCCTCTCCTGTCCCCTGACCGCCCTCCACCACCAGTGTGCTGCGCTCTCCAGCTGGTACGTGGCAAAGGCCACGCGGCACTCCACCGGGGGGAGAAGGGTGTCAAAAACCTTCTCGATCTGCTCGAGCCAGTCCTCCGCCTTGGTCGGGTCCTCATCCCCCTTGAAGGAGGGGGGCTTCAGCTTCCGGAATTGCCCGAAAAGCTCGAAGTGGCGCTGCAGTGGGGATGCTAGTGCACCTCCAGGTAAGGAAGCCTCGTGCACAGAAGTGTCGGAGGAAGGTGGGGGTGGTGGCGGCCCATCCCCTCCCCCGCGTTCAGCGCTGCGTCCGTTGTGTGGTCCCACAGAGGACTCTCCCTCCGCAGCCCCAGGGAGAGGCGCTCGGGGCGGTGGGTGGAGCTCCTCTCGCACTGTCCCATATCAGCTGGGCGAGGTCCTGGGCCTGAATGGCCGGGAGCAGTGGCTGGTCCATTGAGACGTCGATCGCATCACGCTCACCTCACCGACTTTGTCCTAGGCCGTGCTCGCGGCCAGCCTCGCTAGTCCCTCGTCGAGGCATCTCCTGCAAGGAGGAGCGAAACAGAACGGAAACACGTCAATATGGAACGATATCTAACGAAGAAGTCTAAGAGCTCATTTCAAAAGAAACGTTGTGGTAGCTACTCTAGTTACGGACACGTGAATTGGTTATTTTCCAGTCAGTTGGTTCACTTCTCGGGATGACCTTGCTCTGATACCATCTTGTAACGACCCAATTTCCGAATCCCTACGAGACACGAGAATCGGACCGACTCGACTGATCCCAAGACTCAGTTGTCCAACGAGAAAGTAACCAAAAGAGTAGTAAAATAAATCACATTCACCATGTATATAACTAGCAGTAACAAAATACAGCAGTAAAGGAAAGAAATACTACAGTATACACCACCACAACAGTAGAGAAATAAACATGTACATAAACATGAAGCTTACAATAAAGAGAGTATAGGGGGTAACAGAAACTACTCACTACAGCGGAAAGAAAAGTACAGTGGGTACTACAAGTGACACTACTGGGTTCTACTAGGCCCAGCGCCCTTTGCAACCGCCGACTCTAGTTGCTCTACACCTGGTCCTGAAAAGTAACAAGGGTGACACGTCAGCGAAATGCTGAGTAGAGTGGCAACTAAAAGCTAAAAGAAACAGTACGGTGGATAGTAGCTGTTATATTTATTATTTCTTGTTTTCATTTTTCCATTTATTCACTATTGATTATTTCTCAGATCCTTCTCTTGATCTTGAATGTTCCTCGTGGGAACGATCTTGATTGCAGTCTTTCCCGAAAAATAGAAGTAACACGTAGTGCTCTCCTGGCCGGGAGTCTCCCGTGGTGATCCTACCCTCAGTCAACCACCCCAAGGTCGCTGACAGACGTAACAGTGACTACGGCACGCGCGATAAACACACGGGTAGCTACCCCGCACTGGCACGCGGTCAGTCGTTTCCGTTAACGGGTGCGCTCAAAGCACAGCACGGAACCAGTATAGGGCAGAGCCCTCTCAGTAACAGGGGTCCAGCCCCTCCACAGTAACCAAACAGGGGTCTTGCCCCTCCACAGTCTGTGCACCCTCGCCTGACTACCCTGGTTTGCCCAGTGGGTCTAACAAGTCGGTGTAGGAGGGCTAGTAGAACCCCGGGGCCCGTGGGGTAGCTAGTGTTCTCCCTATACTAGTAGCTCTCCTCGGTACTTTGTACGTGAGGGCCAAAAGTCGGTACAAAGTGGCAGTCCTAACCCGGGTCCCTGGGGCGGTTGGCTCCGCTCTGCACTAAACATGGGAATAGTTGCTCTCCTTGGTACTCCGTACTTAAGGGCTAGCTCACTTCTCCAATTCTATTCCATTTACTTCTCAGGAGTTCTACTCCTAACTCCCCGTAGGGTTCATGCTCTTTTAACTCAACCAATTTAGGTTTTTACCGTTCCAGCTTTATATCCATATACCCCATGTTCTCAACAGTGATTATTCATTCTTAAACAGACGGGTGTAACCAATTTACAGGCAGTTATCGTTTCCTTTCTACTTTTCCAAGACTGCAATGTTTATATATTGAACTAGTTTTTCAGTCCTAGGATTCATGCCGTACCCTAGGATCTATCATTCAATCTAGTTTTCCAGTCCTACGATTCATGCAATACCCTAGGATCTATCATTCAATCTAATTTTTCAGCTCTAGGGTTCATGTAATGCCCTAGACTATTAATTATTTCACAATTTCATAACTTTTGATAAATAATTGAAAAGGCCACTCTACCCGCAAGATCGGGAGTATCGGGGGCATGATCGGCAATCCCGCACGCCTCCGCAATCCCCAGAGCCGCAACGGAACGGGGTCCTAACACAAGGATCAACACAAGGGGTTACTCAGAACAGCATACAATTACTGTAACCAGGTAGAGGAAATAAATCTAGGAAGAACGGAACTTGAAACGCGGAAAACAGACTCCGAACGTACCCTAAACGGGTCAAAAACGACGAGTCTGCCCAAAATCAGACGTCTAGAACTTCTTCCAGACGTCTTAAAAGGTCGATCATGTCATACCTTGGTCTACGCAGTCCTTCAGACGTCCAGAAGCCCGCTGGATCGTCTGGACTTAGTTTCCCGACGTTCGATTGTCACCCTGGACGTCTGGCGGCCCTGTCCGTCGTCTGGTGCTATGCCTAGACGTCTGATCCGTGTGGGAAGCGAGCCCTCGCACCCTCCCGAACAAAACCTGCACTCATACACACCCGCTCTCATCACGAAGAGGTGTAGAAGAACGCGGCGGACGGCTGCATGGCCGTACACGCGTAAAAAGGAGAAAAAAATATTGTACCTGTCAGACGTCTGGACCTTCCTCCAGACGTCTTCTGTGTCGTCTGGATGTAAGTCCAAACGTCTGATTCTGGGAAATTTTCCCAGAATCAGGACCCTTTTCGCTCTCCGCCCGTGACGCACGGCTGCATCGCGCCGCGTCCGCCTGCTGCTTAAGCTGCAGCAGCTCCTCCGTGACACCCCACGCTCGCTGCTCTCCCGCCGGCCGGCTCTAGCTGCCCTGGTAAAGCTTGCACCCTCGCGGTCGAGCTTCTTCCTCTCGCAACAACTCCTTCCCGCACGCTCGCAGTAGCCGCTGCTGCTGCTCTCGCTCGCTCGCGCTCTCGCTGGCAGGGAGAAGGAGAAGAAGAAGGCAGTGGAGTGAGGGTGAGGGAGAGGGGGTGCTATTTGAAGGCAGCACGTGGAGAGAGAGAGAGGAAGGCTGCGTCGTCTGCAGGGAAGGAGAGAAAAGAGAAGAACGAAGGCAGCGGGGTGCGCGCGCAGACGCGAACCCGTACGTCGAAAAAATTTAATAGCAGACGTCTGGGAAGGGTTCCAGACGTCTGGGCCACTTCCCAGACGTCTTAAACTACGTCTGATGCCCCATTCGTAACAAGAGTGGAGCCAGGAATCAAGTTTAGGAGAGTGAAGTAAAAAAAGATACTTTTATCAATACAATCCAACTATCTGATAAAAAAATCTTCTAAAATTAAAAATTTTGGTATATAATTTCTAAAAAATTTATAAAGTTGTGGGGAGGGAGGGGTAGACTAGAAGAATGACAAGTTTCTCTTAGAAGTTGAGGTGTAAATGGCTCTTTTCAAAAGTTTCAAAACCCCTTTGAAACGAGAGTTAAGAGATCTTTGTGTAAAATTCTCTACACTCAACTTAGTATAAAAGTGATTGAGAAAGGAACTTTAATAAAATTTTTGGAATGACATGTCCAATGGAATTCGTGGGAATTATCACACTATATAGAATTAAACCTGGAGTGCTCTCTTTCTTTGTTATGCTTATTTGGAATGCATTTGTTATTCTTCATAAAATTTCAAATTTACCCTACAAAAATTTATCAATGTCATTGTCATCCCTTTTATGTGCCTTCAGTTAGGTACCATTTGTTTAGAGAGTAAAAAGGTAAAATCAATAAAGGATTTGAGGAAATGGAGGAATCATTACCTTTTATATATAGTATGGTGCTTGGTTGTTACTTCAAAGAATTAACGGTGAATTATCCAATATGAAATAGTTTGGTGTAGTATTTTTTTTTTGGTGATCTAGATCTCTTGCGTGCAACTGAAGAATTGGCGCACTCGCAAAACCACCCTTGGGTATGATAGGACTTGAACTTGGGTACCCACTGCCGTAGTCAGTGTCGACACCAATTGAGCAAGTTCAGAAGAGTTAGCTTGGAGTTGCCATTGACAGTTTCGATAGGATATGTTATAACTCTTCGTAAACTATATTTGGAATACAATCAATTAATTATTACAATATTATTGAAAAGTAAGTATATTGTATTAATGATTAATTGTATTAGAACTCTCTTTAACCAAACGAAGTTATATTACAAGTTTTTGCATATATTACAATTCAGTTTCTTATGATACAAACTTTTACATTTTTGTTATAGTAAATAATTGTAAAACAAGTTTATCATGTGTATTATAAGTTTGTTTTCCATTTGTAACACAACTTTTGCACTTTTGATATAGTAAATACGTGTAATACAACTTCATTGCATGTATTACAAGTTTATTTTTCACTTGTAATGTAAGTTTTTGCACTTCTGTTTCTAGTAAATATTTATAATAAATGTTCGTAGCATTTATTACAATTTAGTTTTCCACTTTTAATATAAATTTTGCACTTCTATTACGGTAAATAATTTTAATACAAGTTCATCGCCTATATTGCAAGTATATTTCTCACTTATAATACAAGCTTTTCCACTTTTGTTACGAAAATACTTGTAATACAAAGTCGTATGCATTACAAGGCTATTTTTCACTTGCAATACGAAATTTTGCACTTCCGTTTATAACAAATATTTATAATACAAGTTCGTAACATGTATTAGAAGTTAGTTTCTCACTTGTAATACAAGCTTTCGCATGTATTACAAGTCGATTTTCCACTTGTAATATAAGTTTTTGCACTTTTATTACAATGAATACTTGTAATATAAGTTTGTATTACACGCAATTCTGAGTTATTTATATTACAGTCACATGTAATTCCTTTTTGTGGATGTAATTAATATTTTTTTCTCTACATTTGGAATACTCTACTCCTTCGAGATCTTTGATTGATTCATATTTTTTGAAACCTTCATAAACGATGGGCATTTCCATATTACAAAAAAGGCAATTCCATTGGCATTACATCGTGTGAAACCATTGTGTTGTTTTTGGTGGTTTCTTTAAAGAACATTAGATTTCCATCAGATGGAACACATATGTATGTATGGGTGTGTATTAGGTCTTGAATCTCTTTGTGAGAGGTCCTTACGTGGACATTTGATGTTAATGGTTCAATAGGTTATGTGACTAGGCTATTGCAATTTGTATTGGCACCTAAGATCAAGAGAGTGAAAGAATCAACCTCCCTTGGGATCAACAAGGTACAAACACGTAGGTTGTGCACTATGTACCATTAATGGTAATTAGAGTGTCATAAATAACAAGTTTTTCCAAGTCTTCTAAATCTTACTTTTATTCCTTATTTTAAAAAAATTACCTTTGAACAATGAATATCATTATGTATTATATATTTAGATTTTTTCTCTCATGCAATTTATGGCTTTTGCTTTTAGATGGATTTCATGTTATCTATTGCGTAACATCGTACTCCATATTTCTCTAATTGATCCTTCTTCCGATCAAATTGAGTTTTGCATTATTTCTATGGTGTTGATGGTTATGTTATTCCTTTTAGGGATCCATTCAACTTGAGGCAATTTAAATCTCTAGTAACTAGAGGTACTATGTCATAGAAAATTCTATGATAATTAAAATGCCGGCAATATTTATGCACTAATGGGTGTGAAAGGTTATCCTATTCCAAGATTGAATCTCACTAAAGTCACGTAGCAATCAACAACTTTATTTCTTTCCAATGAAAAGGATGCGATAGTGAATTCTAAAATCTTTCTCACCATTATATGTGAGGTTAGGAATCTTGTCATCCTAGGCAATTTTAACATTTATTCTCGTTCTTTATTCAATCTATGTAGAGTTACAATCATAAACATACACTACTCTTTTTCAACACCAACGAGGACAAGCTTTTTTTTTTCCCAACATTTGAGTTAGTATTTCTTAGGTTGCATTTGCTTGTGTAATATCTCATGGGATATCCTTGGTTAAAGAGATATCTTATAGAATATCAATGGAATTAGGAGAGAATACCAGTTTTCCTACTCCATCAAATCAACACTATCCCACTATATCACAACACTAACATATATTAAAATGTACCTGCTTTAATATAATATATCCATTTACATACATTCATTTCATCACATCAACCATCTCATGGTCATATAATGATATTAAAATGTTATCCACTAATATTTTCCATTGCTTATTATATTCCCTCAAATAAATACAAAGACAATTGATTTCATCACCTATTCTATCTTAGGATAACCTTATTTGTCAAAGAAACATAACCTTAAGGATAAAATACAAGTGTCAAAGGTAAAAAGTTGACAGAGGTCGAATTCCAATCATGCCTTAATTTTACAACGATAAAAATATAACTATAATGTCGTGACAAATTTAATAGAAATTGAAATTGGAAACTTCAATTCTATTAGTAAAGGTAGTGACTTACATAAGAATAGCAAGAGAAAATAAAAAAGTGTGACATGTAATGAAATTTATTCTTCCTCCTAAGTGCTTCATATATTGAAGTTACGTACGAGGTAGCACAATGGACTGCTCTTATTCCATTTTAAGCCTTCCCACCACAGCGTTTCACATCTGATGTCCACCTTCTCGGGTTTGGGCTTAGCAAGAAACATGGTGTTGTACACAATGAGCTCCTTAAGGGATTTGCATCCTTTACCCATAATCATGGAAGGTAACAAGTGAATGTGCAAGTACTCCAGGTGTAAATGGCCTTTCTCAATCACAAGCTCCTATCGGTCTCTCTCCCATAGGGAGTGCATGATAGACAAACACTCTAGGTTCTTAAATCTTGAACCAATGCTTTGGAATAGATCATTTGTAGTAAACAAAAAGCATAGTGGTGGATTCGGAGAGCATATCAAAGTTTACCAAGAACATGACACATTCGGGATCTTTGTTAAAGGATAGGACAACATCGTTAAGCAAAGGCAGGCCCTCTAGTTCTTTTAAAACTTTGGCCTTCTCTTTATAACAATGATTGAATAATTTAGAGCCTTATAGGTGTAGGGATTGTAGCTTGGAGAGGGATGAGAATACTTTTTAGGGAATGTTAGATAGTTTCGATGTAAAAGAGAAGTCTAATTGTATCTGATTTGTTAGATTACCATGTCTTTCGATAAAGCCCCAATCAGTGTTTGTCCATGATAAATTGTGATTATATTAGGTGAAATACAATCATAGCAAATGTATTTCTCTTTTTATGTTTATCTTGTGTAGAAGCTATAATCTTAGATTCATATGCACAGTGAAGCAGCCATTTATTTTCTTTTTAACTTTTTTTTAAGATATTTGAAACACATTTGGACCTGACACATACACATGTTTAGTAATATATTGGAGATAAAAAGTTGAATTATAATCTTGCTTTTACAACATTAATGATATAATTAAGCAAGTACGACAAGCATGGCATTATTGACAAAAAAAAAAAAAAAAAAAAAAATCAAAAGATAGAAGCATAGGGTGCAACATTAAATAAATGTTTCTGCACTCCATGGTACTTTCAAACTCACATCATTCTTCCACTGTCTCTTCCATTTCTTCTCCCTCTTAATCAATTAATAAAATCAGGTATGAAGTTGGGAGGTGGAGCTCCATCCACACTTTTTAAGCTTTCCCACCACTTCTTTCCGCACCATATCTTCACATCCTGTGAGTTGGATGGCACGATCGAGAGCTCCTTCAGGGACAGACAATCATCGATATGCAAGCGAATAAGTGAACGCAAGAACAGGGGACTACTGGAGATCCTCACGAGGCTTTTCATGTCACGCAAATGAATGCTTCGAACCTTCAGCAAGGAATTATGATGAGAATTAGTTCCACGGCTCTGATCCCCATCACCTCCCGGTTGCGGTGGCAGCAACTCCACAATCCCATCACAGCCCGAGACGCGGAGGTACCTGAGATTTGGGAGCTGCCAAAGACGTGCGAGGTCCCTTATCCTTTTACAGTTATCAATTTCAAGCATGGTAAGCTGGTCTAGTACTCGACCATTATGGATGATGATGCGTCGCAACGAATGTGTATCTTCAATCGAAAAGCGTTTTAGTTGTGTGAAATGGCCTTCATCAATCAGAAGGTCCTCTTCCTTATCCTCCTCCAGGAAGTCCTTGATACTGAGTTTTTCTAGCTTCTTTAATTCTGAACCGACTCTTCGGAATAGGCCATGTGAGATGAGGTTTACTTCAGAAATCCAAAGCTTAGTGATGGATTTGGAGAGCTTATTGGACTCATCAAGCAGGAACTTGATAGCATCAGGATCTTCGGCAAATGACAGACCAACGTCTTTGAGCAGAGGTAGGCCAACTAGTTCTTTCAAAACTTTTTGGGTCTTCTTTTTACTGGCATCGTCTCTGAAAAATGTACAGTCAAATAGGTTCATGGATTGCAGGTTGATGAGGGATGAGAACACACCACTGGGGATTTTACGTAGAAAAAGTGTATAAGAGAGGTCTAACAGCATCAGATTCGTTAGATATCCCATCTCCTTCGGCAAAGCCTCAATCTCAGTCCATGACAAATTCAAGTATCGTAGTGATCTCAATGACCAGAGAGATTCGGGAAGCTCTTCTAGAAGTGTGTCTGACAAATCAAGGACACGGAGCTTGGGAAAATATTCAAACAAACTTCTTGGCAAGTTTTTCAGATTCTGATTCCAATGTAGCAGCAATACCTGCAAGTTGTTGTTTTGCCAGGAGATTTTGCCCTTTCCTCTGCAAAAAGATGATGAGATACTGGTTGTGGAATTTCCATTGATGTTCACCTCTGTTATGTCATTATCTCGCAGGGACACCATCGACTCATCTTGCCATGTTTTATCATCCACATAATAAACCCCCTTGTGATCTTCACCTGCAAGTGTCAATATTTTGTGCCCTGTCCTGTTGCTTTTCCCCCCGGGCCAAAGAATCATGTCACGGATGGCATCATGCACCTTGACACAAGGATCCCCAAACAGATCTGCTTCCGTTCTGTCCAACAAGCAAGCATCTATGAGTTCTGAGATTATATTTCTTCCATCACGTCGGAGACTATTGATGTCAGATGGTCTGCTGCTGCTTCTGCTACTAATCAATCCTCCTCCGATGCAGTAATCTACCATCTCGGCAATGGAAATCTTCCAATCTTCTGGGAACAAAGCCGAGTAGAGTAAACAAGATTTGTACTCTTCATTCTTCAAATTGTTAAAACTGAATTCTACTAATCTATAAACATCTTCCATTTTTCCAATTACATGAGGGGAATCCTCAAGTGACTTCTCGGCATCATCCCATTCCTGCCTGGTTTTCTTGGTCGACATGGCCTGAGCAACGGTTATGAGCACCAGTGGTAATCCACCACACTTGCTTACGATCTTTTGTGCAATCCCGCCGACATCTATCGATTCAAACAACTGTTTGTGTTTTTCCCACTGGATTGTTTTCTGGAAGAGCTCCAAAGAGTCTTTTTCTTGCAGAGAACCGACCTTCACCCTTTCCTCAGAGTTCATTCCAGCACAAACGGTCTCATCCCTGGTGGTGAGGACCACCTTGCTGCAGCATTTGTTCCCAAGCTCCTCCTCGTCATGAGGGTGGGGAATCCCAATTATCTTCAAATCAACAGGCTTCCACATGTCATCCAATACTAACAAGAATTTCTTTCTGGAGAGCTGTGCAGAAAGGAACTCGGCATGACTTCTTTCATCCCGACCTTTGAAGTTCTCGCTTTGAGAGAGGCCAAGCTGTTTGGCTATATCCTCTTGGATTTTCTGTTTAACAGGGTTCTGTGACACCACCACTTGAATTATGGACTCAAACTTGATGATGGGTTCTTCTTCTGATGGTGAGCGCAATCTCTTGATGACCTGATTGATGAGAGTGGTCTTGCCAGCTCCTCCCATCCCATAAATGCCGATGACCCCAACCTTGTCATCCTTCAAGTACTCAAGGATCTGCAACATTGTCTCCTCGATGCCCACAATGTTGGCAGGCAAGGATTCAGGGATGTATGGGGCGGTGTCTTTGACAAAGATAGGATCGTCCATCCAGTTGTTTCTCTGGTTTTTCAGCTCCTCAGCATACTTCGTGCTGCTGTCAACCAAGGCACCAAGTCTATGCCTCGAGAAAAGGTTGCAATGAAATGAACCATTTGCATTGATGTAGGAAGCAAGGATATTAGACACCTCGCTTTCAAGTTCACCAACTTGGTCTATCCATGTCTCGACTTCATTCCTCACTTTCATCTAGGGACCACAGTTCTCCCTTATCTCCCTCTTCACGTCCTCCTTCATTCCTTTTAAATTCTCCATTTTTTTCTTTAGAATATCCAAGTCTCTTTTGGCATATAGTATGTACTGGACTTCTCTGTCGAGATTGATTTGGAGGTTCAACATGCCACCACATTTCAAGCAGCCCAAACCGTTTCCCATTGTAACTCAATTGATTGTCTGCGTACCTGTAGGAAGGGATGAGTGGACTACTGTTAGGGGGAATGAAAGAGAGATGGTAAAAATGATTGATAATTGTGAATAAAAGATAGCATGAGAATAAGAAAATTTGTGACATTATGATTTTTTTCCCCAAAACACAACTAAACTGTCAGCATACATGATATTTATATATCCTGTCCAAAATTTCAGTTATGGAAATTCTGTAATTCACTATAAGTTGATGACCACTCTGGCAATGTGGTTACACCTTTGTCAGGTTTGTTGTCAACGATTCTATTTAAACAGGTGCCTGGTCATGCTGACGGTGAGAGCCACCATACCCATTTCACATTCTCTGCTTTCAGCTGCTGCTCTCTCATGATATTTTCACATGAAATTAGAGCTCTGGGCACACGGTGCTCACCTAGGAAAATGTGCTAATCTGAGAGACCGACTAACAATATGTCCTCTCTCTCAGATTCTGCTATCTCAAGCAGAAATCCCTTTTCTATTGCTTTGCCATCCAATATCCAAAATGTTGTTTCTTCCTATTGAGAGCTCAGATAGTCTGGTTGCTTAATGCCTGCGACTTGTTTTCATTTGCGGTATAATCACACTACGGTGACTTGCTACTACCTCTATGATCAACCTCGTCCACTGCTCCGTCTATGAATGCTGCTGATGGCAACAGCAGCCAGGAGCTATGGTTTCCAAATCTAGGGGCATCTCACCATATTGATCATTCTCAAAACAACCTTGATATTTCCTCCAGATATCAGGGAACTGACGAGGTCAAATACGCAAATGGCAATGACATATGATAAATCAGGTCTATACTTATCACAGCAAAGATATATGGTAGATCTTCTTACAAGATTTCATCTTGACAGAATAAAGCCTGTCCACACGTGGATGGCTCCCTCCATTCAATCATCTATGACAAAGACTTCAGGTATCAAGCTCTCTGGTCCTACACCATACAAGCAACTTTTGGGCAGCCTTCGGTATCTGTTGTTCACATTTGCAGTAAATCGTTTAAGTCAATTCATGGTATCTCCCACTGACATGCACCATGATTCTTTCAAACGAATTCTATGCTATTTAAAGGGACAATTGACACCACTTTATATATCTCGTGACACATTCATCCAACCTTGCGAGTTTATTATGATGTTGATTAGCCCTCTTGCCCGGACGATAGAAAATCTATTAATGGGTTCATTATTCTTTTGGGATCGTCCCCAATTTCATGGTCTTTCAAGAAGCAACAAACAATTGCTCGCTCATCGGCAAAGGCAAAATATAGAGCCTTAGCAAACACATCTACTGAGCTAATTTAGATGCAGTCATTAATGTCTGAACTACACATTCAATTACTAGATACTCTAATTCTTCTATATTCCATTCAAAGGCAAAGCATGTGAAAATTGTTTATCATTTCATTCGTGAGAGAGTTGCTCATAAGGATCTAATTGTTCACTATATTTCAACTAATCTGCATCTGGTGGACATACTCACCAAACCACTTAGTTCATTCAAAGACAAACTTCAGCTCCTGCCGAAGGCTTAGTAGGCTCCAAAAGGGAAGAATATGAGCTAACGAGAAACATCAACAGAGAATCGTGAAGCAGGAAACAAAGGGATCAAATTCCAAAGGAGAACACGAGAAAACAACTAACATTAATGAAAACGTATGAAAGGGGAAGAAGGATGAAAACAAATAAGAATAGAGAACTACCCATGAATCATTAGGTGGGAGATATTAGCATATGGTAGCAAGAAAGTAAGAACAAACAACAAGAGGAGAACACAAACCTAATAGAAACTTGTAATCTCCAACCATGATATGGCAATATGAAGAAGACCCTCAGATCCACCTTAATGATCTATCTATTGGGGCAGGGGTGAGGGTCTTTAGCAGATAGAGTGGTAGTCACAACGACTTAGGAGCTAAACAGAAGGAGTGGCAAATCCCAAGAATAATTAGCAATTTTTGCATTCATGACCCTCCAAAATTTTGATATGCATGCTCATATTAAGAAAAATCATTGCAAAATAGTTATTTACATGGGTAGTTGCCAAAATTTGTTTTTGTGCTTTAAACAAGAAGCTTGGACATTTAGGTTGTGTTTTCTAGGGGGAATATGTTTGTAAAATAAGTAGAGGAATATAGAAGGAGTGGAATAGAATGGTGAAATGAGTAGGTTTCGACGTTTAGGAGTTTAAGCAGGTTAAACTTATTACACGGAGTGGGTGGAGTAAGTTTGTGACAGGTTGAGTTCTCTCAGCCCAACGCAAATGAATGGTAAGTTAAGTGGTAAAAAACATGAGTTAAGTACCTTAACCTACATACCAAACATTACCTTAGATAGCATTTGAGCAATTTACAAACATGAGAATTTGGATAAACAACAAGAAATAAGAGTCTTATCATTTTCAGCATCGACATCCATGACTATGACCAAACTTTTGCCATCCCTATCCAAAGATAGAATAATGCTGCACTTAGATGTGGATATCCCTATTCCAAGATATAATAAGTTTGTAATAAGTTGTTTTGGATGTTTGGTATGGGGGATGTGAAACAAAGTAGAAATATAAAATGATTTGTATGTTGACGCATTGTTAGTGGGTAATATTTAATGTGATGATATGAGAGTGGGATGGGATGATATGATGTAGTAGGTATATGTTAATGAAAATATTATGTTAGAGCGAGAATATTTTGATATATGTTAACATTGATATGATGTTATTGGATAATTTGAGAGTAAGTATATAGTAATTGATGTTGATGTTAATATATAATGGAAGGGGATAAAGTGTATCCCACTCATTTGAGGAGTTACTCCATGGATATCCCTTTCACCTGGGATATACCTCATCTAAGCGCACCCTAACCTAACACCTTTTATATGTTTTTAGTACTTCTTGGATGGTCTAATAGACTGATATGATGTTTGATAGTTATAAATTATTCTCTAAGATATGTACTAATCTTTTGTTTACATTACTTAAATAAGTTTTCATCTCAAACTACAAAACCCTGCAGGCTAGCTGCATTAAGAATGTATTCAATTAAGATATACCATATGTGAAGTTACAAATGATTGACAAATACTTTCTACGCTAAAAGTATATGCCTGGGCAAATCATAGGCTTCACATATAAATGCCTTGTTTTATTGCTCCAACATAATTAGGATCAAGATATATCCACATTTTATTTTTAGAAAAAAAGGACATCCATATTTTTCTTTTAATTAAATTCATTTTATGATGAAAAAATTCCTACTTGAACTTAGATTTCGTACCATGCATGTTACATTTTCTTTTCTTTCTTAATTGCATGAATTAAGCATTTTTTCACTAAAATCTAGCTATTAATTTCTCATTTAGCATGCAAGTTCAGGAATATAATAATTCTAGAATTAAGATCTCAATTTTGGAATATTTGATTTTGCTTCGAGGCCAGAATTAATCTATTATTTGCAAAAGTTTATCTAGTTCCTTGAAGTGACATTTATAACATCCAAAAATTCCTAATTCCTCCTTTAGCAAATTTGTGATAATTCTAAATTCAATTCTTTAAAGATTACTTTTGTATTTTACTTCTAAAGTGTGTATATATTTTTGATTTATGAAATAAGTAGCATATAAATATATGTATACGCTTATATGATGTATCACAATCTGTTCTTTTTACACTTGATATTATCTAAATGTCTAGAAAATATCATATTCTTGAAATAGAAACATAGATGCCTCGTACAATACTAAATTCATGAATTTGGATTGAAAATTCAGATCCAGAACTTCTTAGGTGAAAATTCAAATTGGTTGGGAAAAGTGTACAATTTCTTTTAAGTAGAACATCTCACTTCCAATCTAAAACAATTTCACATACATTAGCTTATATATATTTGTTTGTTTGATGTACCTCGATTTCCTTTTTTTAATAATATGATGTAGCTTAATTTCAATAATTACTGTATGTGGATGTATATATATTTTTGCCTCAGTGGTTATTAATTATTAATATGCAACCTTTAAGAAACTTTCCAACAAGAGATTTTTAAACATCTTTCAAGTCTATACTAGATGAGTGTCAACAATTGTATGATTAACAAGCTGGTTGTCATTTTGCTCTACTTTTAAGATGGAAATGTATTCAAGTGAATAGTCTTAGTTCCAATTTTGAGGAATGGATTAGGATGGACAAATTCAAGAACTAGTGTAGATTTTAAACAAGAATGGAATTTAAGTAGCTTCCTCAAACAAACATTAATTAGCAAATGTAGTTAACAATGAAGTGTCAACCAATGCTAACTGTGTTTAAGAAGTAAGAAAAAATGAGGTAGATCCTTTCAATTTTGACATACAATAAGTCATGCGGACCTCTTCAAAAGGGATGCTTTAAGAGAAGGAATTGAGGACATGATGGAGAAATCTAAATGAGTAGAAAGAATGCAAGAGAAGATAGGAAAGACTATGTCCAATGGAACGCACCATTGTTTAGTTTGCTAACAAATAATGTAAACAAGGAATTTTGATTCCTATTATATTTCTTTTGAGATTTTCTTTTTTTTAACCAAGAGCCAATATAAATTACCAAAAATGGAGGACCTCATGCCTACTCCAAAACAAAAACAGGAAAAAGAAGAAAAAAATGACTAACAACATGAGTTAGCTTCATCATCCTATACAAAGTTTTAGAACATTAATTGACCAAAACGAGAATTCATATATTTAGCGTAGAATAATTGATCGGTCTCAATTTGACAAGTTTATATAATCAAAGAAGAAGAAAAAAAGATTAACAACATAAGTTAGCTTCGTCATCTTACAAGAAGTTTTAGAACATCGATAGTCCAAAAGGAGAGTTCATGTAATTAGCGTAGAATAATTGATCGGTCTCGATTTGACCAGTTTATATAATCAACCCTTGATTCTTCTAGGAAGTTGATGGATAATTCATGTAGTTAGTGTAGAATAATTGATCGATCTCGATTTGACAAGTTTATGCAATCAAAAAAGAAGAAAAAAAGGACTAACAACATGAGTTAGCTTCATCATCCTACACAAATTTTAGAACATTAATAGCCCAAAGGGAGAATTCATGTAGTTAGCGTAGAATAATTGATCGGTCTCGACTTGACAAGTTGATATAATCAACCGTTGCATTCTCCTAGGAAGTTGATGGACACGGGTAAACTCAAAAGTTGATTTCTATAAATGAAAGCAAGTTACATAGCAACTCCATACACCTCTTGAAAAACAAAGTCATTAATATATATCTCTAAACTTTGACATTGATGTCCCGACCTTTTGTTGAATTTATGGGAGGAATTGTTTCCCACTCCATTGATGGAAAATCAAAGTCAATTAAAGTAAAGAGAGCATATCCTTGTATGCCTTAAGAAGCAAGATTTCCATGGTAAAAGGTCAAAAGACTAGGCTTAATGAACCATATATCCAATCTATCATCCATTTCAGGTTGAAAGATTGTCATTAGATGGGAGATACTAGCATAAGATATGATGGTGGCATATGATACTAGCATGTGATATGATTCTAGCAAGAAAGTAAGAACAAACAATGGGTCGAAACTTGTAACCTCTAACCACGATGGCAATATGCAGAAGACCCTCAAATCCACCTTCAGCTGATAGTGCGTTGGACGTCACGACGACTTAGGAGAAAAGGGAAGTGGCAAGTCCACTCCAATCTTTAGTAGTAATTCTTGCAATCATGACCCTCTAAAATTACGATTTGCATGTTCATATTAAAAAAAAAGTCATTGCAAAATAGTAATTTACGTGTATAGTTGTCGAGAATTGCTCATTCTGCTCTAGAGTTTAGGTGGGTTAAACTTATTACATAGAGGGGATGGAATAATTTTACGTCGGGATAAGTTCTCTTAACCTAGTGCAAATGAGTGGTGGGTTAAGTGGTGAAAAACACTGGGTAAGTGCCTTAACCCATATACCAAACACCACCTTAGATAACATTTGAGTAATTGTTTGATGAGGGACGAAAATTATCCTCATGGAATAAAGTCTAATCGGCTCTTAATTAGATTAGCCGAACCTACTTGGACTCGATCCATGCAAGAATGCGAAGAGTCATGATCCACCGAGCGGTTACCGGTCAATGCCATGATTACCATTATTCCCATTATTTCTAAAATAATGGCTCATTACCTTCACATTATGGTAAGCGGTTATATTTCTCTATTTTGTAACCGTCAACGTTATGTATACTCTGTAAATAAGCCTCCACCTACACATGGTAGGGGGGAGAAACAGACGGAGACATCTCATGGGATACCCATGGGGGCAAGCTAAAGAGCCTACGGCTCATCATCTCTTGTATCATTGCTACCAATAGTGGATATTAAGGGTTAGATCTCTTCTCAAGATATACACCCCTTGAGGTGAAACTGAATCAACAATTTCCCATGTTCGTATGATTGATTGTCAATTTTTATATTTTTATGGTTATATTTCGTTTCCTACGTCTACAAATTCTTTAATGGCTATTGGTAACCTTGACAATGGCTTCCAAGACACACCAAATGACGTCATCTGTGACATGTTGTATCTTCATCTTTTTGATAATATGATATGTATCTATTTTACGCTTGATATTATTAGAAATGTCCAAAAAAATCATATTTGAGAAATAAAAAACATAGATACACTTCTAGGAATGTGTATTAAATTAATGAATTCAGATTGGAATTTTGAATCTAGAACTGCTTTAGTAAAATCCGAATTGGTTGAGGAAAGCATATTTTTTCTTCTTTGTAAAACATGTCTTGCTTTTGATTCAAAGAAATTTGACAGAATTCAACTTGCATAAGCTTATATATATTTGTTTGTATCATATATCTCGATTTCTTTTCTCAGTAATGTTATATATCTTGATTTCAATAATTACTATATATGGATGTATATTTCTACCTCAATGGTATCATTGGAGACTAATTGTTAATAAGCATCCTTTAACAAACTTTCCAATAAGAGATTTTTAAACATGCATGAGAGCTTTCAAGTCTCTACCATATCAGTGTCAACAATTGTATGATTAACAAATTGCTGGTCACTTTGCTCGACTTTTGAGATGTAAACATATTCAAGTAAATAATTTTAGTCTCAATTTTGAGAAATGGAATAGAATGGACAAGTTCAAGAACTAGATTTAAACAAGAATGATATTGAAGCCTTAATCAAACTTTAACTAGCGGTTGTAGTTAACAATGAAGTGTTGGGCCAAAGCTGATTATGTGTTTAAGAAATAAGAAAATATTGAGGTACTTCCTTTCAAGTTTGACGTACAAGTAGTTGTGGGGACCTCTTAAAAAGGACATTCATTAATTGAGGACAGGCTGGAGAAAAATAAAAATAATTGAGGACAGGCTAATGTATGATATCATAATGCTGATATCATAAAGCTGATATCATAAATATTCATAATGCCGATAACTATATGTATTATGCTGAAAAATAATCAAGTTGACTATTTACAGGAATATTCATCTAGCAGAAAATCGGACACTATTATTTATGATATAGGCATAATGTATGGAGATATTCGAGGCTATTTTACTAGCAGCATGTAGGCAATCCCAAATGGCACGTAAAGGTAAATTGTAAGCACTTATTTATGTATTGGAGGTTCCATGGATTCTTCTCTAAAAAGATGATTCTAACATCAGCATGCATCCCATGATTATAAAGTCTAATTACAAATTCACGAAGAGCTTGTATTAAGGCTTAAACAAATTGCAATGCTAAATTTTAGGAAAAAGATCGCATATGTGAAAAGATAGAATAAAATAAAATGGAAAGGAAATGTGATCGGTGTAAAAGAACCAAAAAAAAAAAATGGAATTCTTACAAGGACAAAAGGGAAGAGGCAAAATCGTAAACTCATTTGCAGACGTGAAAGAGTAAATTTCTAATATGGAAAAACGCCATGCAGTTATGGCTGTTGATGCCACCTCCCACCATTAGATAATAGATGGAAACTAAAAATTGCGAGAACACAGCTTTGCCATATTAGATGGCCTAACTATTCCCGGATTCCAGCTGTCAGCGAATAAGGATTGTGCCTCCATATTCCACACGAAAAGCCTAGGCAGCTCACTGCTGGTATAAGATGCATTTAAATATTAGGTAGCCACAGATCGTCTCAGTCACCAGTTCCCGCATGTTTATGCTAATTGCCAATGAACTAAAAGCAGCAAAGATCTTGGAGAATTCTAGAACTAGGAAAATTAACTATACCTTTTCCTTGACCCTTGGAGTCCCAGATTTCGACAATGCCACCAAAGGAGGCACAGCAACTTCTTGAAGAACCATATTACAGAACCTACCCGCTGCTGGTACAAAGCTGTAGCAAGGCTGCTGCAGCATTCTCCTTTCCTCTTCCAGACCCCAACTCAACAACTTCAACCAGAACTGGGATCCCATTTTCACGACCAATGGCATTCCTCCCTTCAGGTATAGTTGAAAGGTTTGACAAAACAGCAACACCATTATCAACCATACCTGCTGTTGGGTCCATCAATTTGACAAGATGCTTCACAGCTCCAGCCTGCACTATCCTCGCCTTATTCCCATGAAATATTGATAAATTAAACAATGCTGTAGCAGCATCTCTCTTCCCTCGAGGGGTTCCATTTGCAAGTAAATCTACAAGAGGAATGATGGCACCAGAGCATCCAACCCTAGCCTTGTTCTGTTCATTGACAGAAAGACTATAAAGGGTTGTGTCTGAATTCTCTTTGGCTTCAGGGCTTCCAGTCTTAAAGACATCGATAAGTGGATCAATGGCATCCGCATTTGCTATTGAAATCTTGTTGTTATCATCAATCGATAAATTTAACAATGCAGTGACCGCATTCTCTTGGATTTTCTCGTCTGATGAGTGCAACAAACTCACCAAATGTGTTATTGCTCCGCAATTGGCAATTATAATTCTGTTCTGTACATTGTGTTTTGCAAGAAGCCCGCAGCTGCATCGCCGCATTTCTCTGCTCATCGAGGGAATCACTTTTCAAATCCTCAATCAATTTCCGGACCTGAGTATCAACACCAGACAGATCAGGCCTCATATCCATAGATGATGAAATTATTCGTGGGCTAAACCTATCTGAAGAAGCTCGTCGCCAAATTGCCTGATTTCAGCATCCTTGTTTTCCAAGCCAGATACATCGGCTTCATCTTTTGCTGGTGATGACTGACCACTATCTGCTGCAGACCCTTCTTCGGCCCATAAAGAGGAACTTGTTACCGGTGAATGTTGGGTAGAAGGTACCACCTTGTCATTTTGTTCGGTTCCTCGAGGAAAGCCATTGCAGAAGTGTGACTTCCTACTTGAATTAATCATATCCCCGTCAGATTCGGGTGATCCTGGGTGAGGAGACATTTTCGGATCAGATGTCAAATTATACTCATGGTCGTTCAAATTCTTAACTGGGTTAGGGAGCTTGATATTGTAGGTCTCACACCAACTGGCAATTAATGCTTTTACAGTGTAGTTAGGGATCAAATTCATATGCCGGAGTGTCTGACGTGTCTTGGGACAAACCCTATTAGGTGTTTCGGTACCTGTTGGATGTGAAATTTCCTACGGAAGGGGGTGAGATATGCGTGATATATAAAATATGGAAGTAGAGTAAAAACAATCTTACAAAAGCACAATCACATAATGCAAAATAAATTTTTAGGTGAAAATCCAAATCGGATGAAAACCACCACCTAAGTCTCTCGACTTAGGATTTTCCGATTGACAGAGTCGATTAAATCCACTAAACCTAGTAACTTGAACGAGGGTGACTGAACCTCAATTACAACAACACTACTTAGACTGAGGGTAGTATACCTCAAAACCCCTTCTCTTTACAAGAAGGATTTTGTTTCGTAAAGGAGACAGGAATTCGCAACGCGAATACCCAACCAAATAACAAAGTAAAGATTACAACAACCTATAGAGCCACAAAATAAACCTAGCTACTATAGGTAAAAAGACTTCCCTTTGCTTGGAAGTGTGTCGGCTTGACGCGGGTGTGTGAACCACGCTTTGGCACAACAACGCTCTCGTAACGTCGGCGGGAAAGTGGGTGCACAGCAGGACGAAGCTCTCAATGTGGAATGAGTGCTTGGAGAGCTAGAGCTTCTATTTCTCTTGGACACAAAAGTTGTGGAAAATGTGTTACTTGGTGTGTCTTGGTGTATATTTGCAAGGCAAGTGTCCTCTTCTATTTATAGAGGGCCTAGGAATGCTTCCATAGCCGTTGGGTAAAATTCCAAGGCAAATCAAGTCGAAATCAGGATCATTTATGATTCTGACAGAGTTATCAGACGTCTTGACTTAAGGTCAGACGTCTGGGTTGTCGTCTGATTCTAGAGTCGGTCGTCTAATCTGGGTAGGTTGATCTTCTTGGACGATGTTGAATTGGATCGGACGTCAAAACAAGTCTTTTAAGACATCTTGACATAAGGTTAGACGTCTTATTCTAGACGGGTATGTGTTGTTCGCGTGAAATCAAGTTTTAAAATACTTCATTGGAATATAGTTGAAATCACGCAAAAACAAATATAATTTATACTCGAATTTGAAGTCCAAGGTTGAACACAGAGAGTAAATTGGTATTTAGAAATCAATATCACAATTTAAATTGAAAGAAATTGCAATAATAGCAGTATCAGAGTGCAAAAATATGGGAGTAAAATGGTGATGTAAATCACCAAGTATCCCTACAATAACACCAAATAATTCAATGTAAATATGCAATGGAGACTATGATCCGTCGTCTGATTCTTTAATCAGACGACTTAAAGTGTCTTCTCTTTCTCTTCTCTATCTTCTCCTTCCTTCTTTTTCTTCTTTGGCTTCTGTTTTGACTTCTTCCTTTGTCTTCTGCCTTCTTCAACTTCTTCCTTTGGCCTTCTCTTTCTCTTTTGTTTCTTCCTTGGCTTCCTTCTTCTTTCTCTGTCTTCTCCTTCCTTCCTTCTCTGCCTTAGCTTCTCCTTCCTTCTTCAGCTTTTGCCTTCTGCCTTTGGCTGCAGCTAAGTGTTGGCCTGAAGAACCTGTAGCAAAACCTACCCCTACCCGTGCACAGCTCTCCTCACTTTCTCTTTTAGGATACGCTCTCCCAGAGCCTCACAAATAGTCGGGTAATCGGGTCGGGTGTGTACCCGGGACCAAGCCCACCGGTGTGGGGTAGTGGCGAGGTGTGCAGTCGGGTCGAGTCAGGCCAGGTCTGCGGAGCGTGCGCACGGACGAGACTAGTTCGGGTGAGTGGGACCTCACCCCGTGGATTTGAGGCGAACAACCTCTTTCACTTTTTCACTTTATTCAGGTGCAGGCGCTTTCTCACTTCCGAGGTGGGACTATCCACCCACCTTTCCTCGTGCGCCTGCAGCTGAGATGGTCTTCGCAATAGCAGCAGCTGTGGAGGTCTTCGACTAGAATTGAGAGCCTGGATGCGTGCGCGAGGGAATTCCGCACACCTGGGACAACAACACCTGGAGTAGCAAGGCCTAGAGCAGTTGCAAGCTTCATCGAAGCTCGGCAGCAATGGCAGATGGGGTGATGAACCTGAAAACACACGAATGGCCTTGCGACCACGTCAAAATGTTCATAGAGGGTCGCCGGAGCACGGTGGATGTGCTGGAGGTGTTGGCGTGGCTCGTGGGTGCTTGTGCGTGCGTGCCTAGGGCGTACTGTGTGTGTGTGTGTGGGTGTGTTCGAGGAGACATTTGGTTGGTCGATGGAGTGAATGGAGTGGTGGGAAATGATCAGTGAGTCAAGTTGGAGGTCGTAGGGTGGTTGGCGAGGTGGATGGAGGTGAGGAGCGATGGGAGCACCTCGCCGGATGTATCGTCGGAGGTGGAGAAGGTGACGGTGGTCAGTGGCGTTGGGGGTCGATTTTGGGAATAGAGAGAGGGAAAGAAAGTGTGGGAAAGAGGGAACTTAAGAAACCTAATCTAAGGACGAAAAGGGATGGGAATCCCACGCCGGTATGGTTGCCGGTCGTGGGGAAGACGAATACCTCCATAGAAGAAGCGGCGACGAAGACGGGGCAAGGGCGACGTCGGTCGGTATTGCGCGACGCGGAAGACGGAGGAGATAACCCCGCCACTGGTATTGTGGTTGGGTGACGAGAGAGTGAGGAAAAGGCCGCCAAAGCTTGCGGAGGGTTGTGGCCGGCGAGGGAGAGAAGAATGTGAGGGAATCCGGCCCAATTTCAAGCTCAGAAAATGCGATTGGATCTGGGGCTTCTTAAATAGGTCATGGAAGAGGGATTTGTGCTTGGAAGCCAAGCTTCCAAGCAAGGAATGGTTGCCGGCGATGGAAACTCTTAAGAGACCCAAATCTCTCATGCATTCGCATGAGAGATTGGGAAACAATCATGGCTCATCAACAGGTTCATATTGGAGGGAATTTCTCAGAGAATCTCCCTTCCAATTTTGAAAGAGATTCTCTGAGCAATCAGGGAGAACTCTCCTCCCAAAGCTCGTCAGAGTAGGATTCCTCTGCTATAATGGCGTAGGGGCCTATTTGTGAAAATGATGAAGAATCTAGGGGGCTGATTGTAAGGGTTTTTGAAAGATAGGGGTAGAAATGTAATCAGACTGGACCTTTTTGCAAAGTAGGTCAAGATGAGTTCCCCTTAGGTCCAAGTTTTGGTATAAACCTAATTTGGACGTAAGGAATCCAATGGTGAAGTTGGAT
The DNA here is from genome assembly GCA_037157565.1 of Thalassia testudinum. Classification (NCBI taxonomy): domain Eukaryota; kingdom Viridiplantae; phylum Streptophyta; class Magnoliopsida; order Alismatales; family Hydrocharitaceae; genus Thalassia; species Thalassia testudinum. The sequence goes on from JAZHRO010000038.1 coordinate 3,338,350, forward strand.
TTTGGGTTTGACCACGTTTGACTTGAAAATTTATGCAAAAATCTAATTTAGGGTAAATATCTGTCTGAGACCCCATTCTAGGTCAAGATGGGTTCTAATGGCCAAATTGAAGATACTAAACCCTATAAGATATTTTTATATGATTTTTAGAGGGTTTAGGTGAATTTTATCATGACTAGAACCTTGGTTAATCAAGTGGATTTGTTTTAGGGTTTCAAGAAGTCATTTAATTCACAGAGCTCACATAAACCCTTTTCTGTCAAATCCATCCCACTTTTTATCTTATTAAGATCATTTGACCTTTGTTTAGCCCTTGAGAAAACCCGTGGTTGCACTGCATTGGTAAAATTACAGTTTTAACCCTAGTTTCTTGTTTTATTCTTATAAGGGTTATGCAGTGAATTATGACCTTTGGGCGGTTATGTAGGAGCATTTATTCTCTTAATTGAGTCAAAATGAACTAGTTATAACTCATGATGGTGTTCCCATCAGTATCTTTCCTATTTTTGTCTAGACCTAAACAGGGTCTAGGTCTAAGTGATCAGACGATAGGTCAGTCGTCTGGCACAGGATCTGGACGTCTGGAAACCAAGTTAACAGCGAGTATAGATTCTCAAGAGAGTTTTAACGGCTATGAGATCTGACACAAGTGATTTAGCGTCAAACGAGGCTTAACATCTATTTACTAGACGTCTGGGAGTCACTACAGATGTTTGGAATCTAATAAAATGTTAGACTAAGGTTAACTCTCTAATAGTAGGTTGCTAAGGCCAATGGTCGTCTTATCAGTCGTCTAGCCAAGGCATTAGACGTCTTCTAAGACATCTAGATTAAGGTCTGAACATTTGAATCTAACAGACAAAACTTATTAAGTCCAGCCTAAATGTTTTGGACGTCTGATCAAACAGCTAGACGTCTTAAAAGTCACTATCAGACGTCTAATTTTTAGATTGGACGTCTGATAAGGCTGTCTGAAGCCTAATTAGGTTTTCTAAGTTTTCTACAGAAAAATTAAGTATCCTAGGGTTGTGCAAGTGTTCCTAGGACTAAAGTGAATGTACTTTGAGACTCTTTAACATAAGATCTAGGAAAGAAATAAAGAGAAAAAATAAAGTACAGAGTTACATAGAATAAAACATGTGTCTTTTAACATTTGCTTTTAAGTCATAGTTTTCAGATCAAATTGCAAATTAAAATGTGTTTAGACGGAGTTCGAGCTCGCATCCATTTTTTGTCAAGCTCTTCCAATCCGCCATGGATGCGAGCTCGAACTCCATCTAAACACATTTTAATTTGCAATTTGATTTGAAAACTAGGACTTAAAAGTAAATGTTAAAAGACACATGTTTTGTTATCATCAAAATAAACGATCGTGGTACTTTAGCACCAACAATCTCCCCCTTTTTGATGATGACAAAACTATAAACAATATGGCATAAAATCCTCCCTATTTTTGACATTATCAAAAATGTTTAATCGATTTTAAATTTCCTATAACTCCCCCTTAAAACATGCTCTTCTATAATTGGGTTAAATTTCTTTTAACAAGAATAATGTCCTCCCCCTTTTTGTAACAACAAGATAGCTATATATTTTTCTCTCACTTTCTAATGGAAATATAGCTAACTTAACAAGTTCTCCCCCTTAATGATTGACAAAAAGCTCATTTTAATAATCTCCCCCTATCTACATGCTCTCGATAAAAGATAGGGTTAAGAGGTTTTACCTTACCTACCATGGCCAATAGAATGGCCCAAATGGTGGTGGATGCCAAACCGGATGGGGTTCCCATCCATAGCTTGGAGGTCCGGGCATCTGCGCCGGTATCTAATCTGGTGGTCGACGTACGACGGTTCGATCATTTGTTCGCCGTCTCGTTGGTCTTTTCGTCGATCTTCTGATCTTCCTCCTTGGTCTTGATGTTGGTCCACCAAGCTTGAGTAGACCATTCTCCATCTTGTAGGTTCAATCTTTGATGTTGTAGTCTCCCTTGAAACCTATAAACTAAGATTCTATTTGTCTCTTCGGTATCCAAGTCAATTTGGATTTGGATCTGTTAGCGAGTCTCCTTGAAGGAGATCCTTTCTCAACTTTAGGGCTAGAACTAACATTAGAAAAGTTATCTAATTTTTTCATTAATTTATTGGATTCTTCCCTGAGACATGCAAGCTCTTTTTTTACACCATACATCTTAGTCTTTAAATCAGAAATTTCTAATTTTAAACTCGTATTTTCCTTAATCAATTTGTTATTTTCAATGATTAGGTTGTAATTTTCTAATGACAAATCATCATCTTTAGGACTAGAACTACTTTCTAGGTCCTTAAGTTTTATTTCTAACCTATCATTTTCATATTTTAAAAAGCTAAGTTTCTTTTTCATGCTTTTGTTTTCTACTTTTAATGATTGACTAACATCAAATAATTCATTAAAAACTTCTTGTAAATCCGAGTTTACCTCATCGTCGGAGTCGCTTTCGCTATTACTTGTAGTGGCCATGAAACCCATGCAAGCAATTTCTTCCTCGGGATTCTCCTCTTCTTCCTCCGAGCTCGAGTCGTCCCAAGTTGCTTGAAATGCCTTCTTCTTCTTCTTCTTCTCCTTCTTGAGAAGAGGGCAATCGGGTCGAAGGTGACCTTTTTCGTTGTAGTGGTAGCAACGTCTTGGGATTTCTTTCTCCTTTTCCTTCTCCTTTTCTCTCTTAGAGTCCCTCAGTGTCTGAAGTGGCTTTGAAGGCGAGAGATTTCCTCGATCTTGGTTCCGATGCATCCTTCTTTTTCTGCTTCAACTTTGTCTCGTATGCCATTAGATTGCCTAGGAGATCCTCCATGTTGAGCTCCTCCACTTCGTTTGCCTCCTCGATCGCGATGACCTTCTGCTCCCATTCCGGTCCAAGGGAACAGAGTAGCTTTCCTTGAAGCTCCCCCTTAATGAAGGTCTTCCCTAAAACTTTTAACCCATTCACAATGAGAGTAAACCTAGTGTTCATCTCACTCAAAGATTCATTAGGCCTCATAAAAAAAGATTCAAAATCTTACGATAAAATATTAATCTTAGAAGTCTTTCCCTTGAAGGTACCCTTGTGGGTTACCTCGAGTGTGTGCTAGATCTCGTATGCGGTGGTGCATTGCAAGATTCTGTTGAACTCCTCCGGACTGAGCATGTAATATAACGCGTTCATCGTCTTCGCGTTAAGAGAGAGTTCTCGGATCTGCTGCTGCGAGTATCTTGCAGTGGGTTTCTCTGGGATGTCAAAGGGGGTCTCGTACCTGGCCCAAATCGTGAAGTCGTTGGTTTGAAGCCACATCTTCATCCTGAGCTTCCAATAGGGGTAGTTGCTCCCGTCAATGAACGGTGGACGGGTGGTAGAATGCCACTCAAGAATCCTCATCGCATAACTGCTTCCCTCCATGATCTTCTTGCTAGGTTGTTACGTTAGAAAGCAACAACCTTCTCTGATACCAATTGGAATTTCTTACGGGAGGGGGTGAGATATGCGTGACGTATAAAATGCAGAAATAGGATAACAACAATCTCACAAAAGCACAATCACACAATGCAAAATAGATTTTTAGATGGAAACCCAAACCGGGTGAAAACCACCATCGAAGTCTCTCGACTTAGGATTTCCCGATCGACGGAGTCGATCAAATCCACTAAACCCAGTCACTTGAATGAGGGTGACTGAACCTCAATTACAACAACACTACTTAGACCGATGGTAGTGTACCTCAAAACCCTTTCTCTTCACAAGAAGGATTTTGTCTCACGAAGGAGACGGGAATTCGTAATGTGAATACCCAACCAAATAACAAAGTAAAGATTTCAACAACCTATAGAGCCACAAAATAAACCTAGCTACTATAGGTAAAGAGACTTCCCTTTGCTTTGAAGTACATCGGCTTGACGCGGGTGTGTGAACCACTCTTTGGCACAACAGTGCTCTCGTAACGTCGACGGGAGAGCAGGTGCACAACAGGACGAAGCTCTCAGGTGTGGAATGAGTGCTTGGAGAGCTGGAGCTTCTTTTATTTCTCTTGGACACAAAAGTTGTGGAAAATGTGTTGCTTGGTGTGTCTTGGTGTGTATTTGCAAGGCAAGTGTCCTCTTCTATTTACAGAGGGCCTAGGAAGGCTTTGGAAAGCCTTGGAAGGCTTTCATAGCTGTTGGGTGCAAATCCAAGGCAAATCAAGTCAGAATCAGGATCATTTATGATTCTGACAGAGTTATCAAACATCTTGACTTAAGGTCAGACGTCTGGGTTGTCGTCTGATTCTAGAGTCGGTCGTCTGATCTGGGTAGGTTGATCTTCTTGGACGATGTTGAATCAGATCAGACGTTAAAACAAGTCTTTTAAGACATCTTGACATAAGGTCAAATGCCTCATTCTAGACGGATATCCTTCCTATTTTTGTCCAGACCTAAACAGGGTTCTAGGTCTAAGTGATCAGATGACAGGTCGGTCGTCTGGCACAGGATCTAGAAGTCTGGAAACTAAGTTAACAACGAGTATAGATTCCCAAGAGAGTTTTAACGGCTATGAGATCTGACACAGGTGATGTGGCGTCAAACGAGGCTCAACATCTATTTACTAGACATCTAGGAGTCATTACGAATGTCTGGAATCTAATAAAATGTCAGACTAAGGTTAACTCTCTAATAATAGGTTGCTAAGGCCAACGGTCGTCTTATTGGTCGTCTGGCCAAGACATCAAACATCTTCAAGACGTCTGGATTAAGGTCTGAACGTCTGAATCTAATAGACAGAACCTATTAAGTCCAGCCTAAATTTTTTGGACGTCTGATCAAACAGTCATACGTTTTAAAAGTCACTATTAGACGTCTGATTTCCAGATTAGACGTTCGTTAAGGCTATCTGAAGCCTAATTAGGTTTTCTAAGTTTTCCACGGAAAAATTAAGTATCCTAGGGTTGTGCAAGTGTTCCTAGGACTACAATGAAGGTACTTTGAGGCTCTTTAACATAAGATCTAGGAAAGAAATAAAGAGCAAAAATAAAGTACAAAGATATATAGAACAAGATAAAAGGAAATCTATCATATTCTTGTATTCACTCTTTCGCTCCTCTATTTTTTGTCAAGCTCTTTCAATCCGCCATGGATGTGAGCGCAAACTCCGTCTAAACACATCTTAATTTGTAATTTGACCTGAAAACTAGGACTTAAAAGCAAATGTTAAAAGACACATGTCTTGTTATCATCAAAATAAATGATCGTGGTGCTCTAGTACCAACAGGATGTTGCACTTTTATTTATGCTATACCTCTATCACAATGTAATAAAAGTAGTTTTGGTTTTATCATTGGTTATCATGGCATGATTGCTTTTGTGAAGTTCCATCTCAACTTCATGTCTCATCATCACTACTATTGTCGCTAACACCATCACCATCATGTTAATTGTAGAAATGAAATCAACAAGAATAGAGAAATCAATTACACATGGACACAAGATTTATGGTAAAACCCTCTTGACAGGAAGGAGAAAACCATGCGAGCAAGACTTCCTCTCGCAATGGAGGTTAGGGATTTTCTTCACTAAAAAACAAGAAAAGAGAGGGTGTACAATATATAGTATCTTAGGTTACATAGATTTGCCCTGAGGTCCATATACCCTAAACTCAACACTTACCCTCAAGTTGGGCATGGATATCAAAATGCCCAGCTTGCCGACATCTTCCTTAAATTGTGTCATAGCAAGTCCTTTGGTGAAGATATCATCAATTTGATTACAAAATCAAATTACACCTTGTCAGTCTTTTTTCATTTAAAGTGCCGATCTAACTTTATATGCTTGGTTTTGTCGTGAAGAATCGGGTTGTTTGCCAAATTTATAGTAGTTTTATTATCACAATAAAGCTTCATAGGCAGATCAAACAATATACCCATGTTTGTCAACATAATTTTCATCCAAAGCATTTCTATGTCTCAACACTTGATCTTGCACAAACACTTTACTTTTTGCTTTTCCAAATAGTGGGATTGTCACGATGGAAAACCACATAACTTACAGTAGATCTCCTGTCATCCATAAATCTTGCCTAGTCTACATCCATGTACTCTTCAATCTAAAGTCTACCCCTTTTAGTAAAAAATAATCTTGTACTAGGATTTTTCTTCAAATGACAAACTATTCCGTCCACAGCTTTAAGATGAACATCTATAGGAGCATGCATGAATTGACTCATGACATTCACAACCTATGTAATATTAGGCTAGGTTAGGGTAAGATAGATGAGTTTTCCAATGATGTGCTGATATTTGTGCTTCTGATGATCATTAAGAGGTTTACCACTTTTTAGACTCAACTCAAGTGATGATTAGACTTAATATGGGTTGTAGCAAGTCTACACCTAAGATTCGTAGTTTCTTTTAACAGGTCTAAAATTTATTTTCTTTGACATTTGAGGATCCCATCTCTAGATCTTACAATCTCAATGCTAAGAAAATATTTTAAATCACCAAGATCCTTGATCTCAAATTCTTTCACTAGTCTTCCTTTTAGGTTCTGAATTTCTTCATAAGGTTTAATCTCCATTTCCTTGCTAGTAGCTTGATTTTTCATGGCAACCCTCAAACTTTCAAATCAAGCCCTTAGAGACTGTTTTAAGCCATAAAGAGATTTTCTAAGTTTACAACACTTCTGGCATATGCAAGTAAACTTCCTCCTTGAAATCCACAATAAAAAATGCATTCTTAACATCTACTTGATACAATGACCAAGAATACTGAACTACCAAAGCATGAAGCACCCAAACTGAGTTCATCTTTGCTATTGATGCAAAAGTTGTTAGTGCATAAACACTATTGTATTTGATTTTGATGATAAAAAAAATAGTTTTAATATTATTTTTAGAGGACTGACATTTCAGGAATATGGAGCCAAAACAAGAAAGGAAGAAGGAGCTAAGTTGATGGTCAAGGAAATCGAAGAGTTAGAAGAAGATAGTTGTTTAGCGCTTTAATTGTTGTATCTTTATTTTCATTGATGTATTTTCATTTTCTTTCTTTAGACATGATGTAAAGAGCCTAAGTTTGGTAAACTAGTCCTAAAGTACTCTTACATAGATCCTAGATATTTAGGAAAAACTTAGAATCAAATCTAAAATCCAAAATAGGAAACAAATTGCTTAATTAGACTTAATACCTTTGTCAGACGTTTGAAAACTTATAGTTGGATGATTGATCTATTTACTAGAAGTCTCTTGTTGTGACCATTAGGATTCCCAACGTTCACCTTAAGTTGTCAGACAACCAACATTCATTTTAGACATCCACTAGGTCCATGGAAACCTAAATCGAGAAAGATGTGTTAGAAACTATAATCTTAAAATGATTTCCATATCAAACATCTAATAATAGGATCAAACGCTCTATTAGACGATCAATATTTAGACCAAACCTTTGAGTTCATTGCAGACCCAATTCTAAGGAAACTTGGTTACAGTAGCAAACGACCAACCCTTTTGTTAGAAGTTGATATAGGATCAAACATTCTATCAGACGACCAATATTTAGACCAAACATTCGAGCACGCTGCAGGCCCAATTCCAAGGAAACTTGGTTAGTGTAATGGACTACCAACCCTTTAGTTAGACGTTAGATATGCTCAATTAAGTCGTTTGATCACATGATCAGATGTCCCCTCGAGAAGTGCCTGTTGACCTCTTTATAGAACCCTTTTTATTAGGCTCCACCCTTGTTTTGATGTTTGATCAGACATACCAGGCAAACGTCCGATAGTGTAATAGCTGTTGGGTTAACTTTGCAATCTATTTTGATTTCTAGAGTTCTTTATCCCAATCACTCCCAACGGGTATAAGGCTTCTCTCAACCATTCTAGAGCCTTCATAACACACCTATAAATAACCTATTAGCTCCTCATCGTCAAAAACAACCATAAAACCAATTCTTCCCACCGTATTCACTTAAAGAGAAAATCAAAGAGAGAATTGCTCATTTGCTCTCCAAGTTCCTCACTCACCATTTGAGACCTTCCATTCATTGTGCCTAAACTTTGATCCATTTCCATCAAAGAGAAGTTTCTTTAACCTATAGAAGCTAGTATTTATTTACATCTTGTGGCTCTATAGGATCTTTATTTTTGCTTTGTTGTAAGGATACTTGGGTTGTGAATTCCATTTTATTGAGATAAAATTGCATCGGTTTGATTCGGTGTGTGTTGTACTTGAGGTTACACTACCTCTGGTTCAAAGTAGTGTAGTTTAGGGATTTGATTGATAGATGATCAAGGAAATCCTAAATTAGGGTGACTTAAGTGATGATTTTTACAAATTGGGGGTTTTTCACTTAAAAACCTTGTGTCATTTGTGGTGTAATTTTTTTTGCATTATATTTCATTTTAATCAAAAAACTTATCACTCCTCAGTGTCTCTTCAAAAGTCTTTAAGTAGTCCACTCTATATTTCTGTGTGAATCCTTTTGTCACCAGTCAAGCCTTGTACCTATCCACTTACTTGTTCATCTGTCTTATATTTGATAGTGTATACCCACTTGGAGCCTACCATGTGGGTATCTTTGGGTATATTCACCACTTCCCAAGTTTCATTTTTGATTAATGCCTTCATTTTCTTTTACATTGCATTCATCCATCGAGGATTAAGTTGTGCTTCCACAACATTTTTAGGAACAAAGGAAGCAGAAAGAGAAGAAAGGAAACATATTTACCGGTGATGTATCTAGAGCATTTTGCATATCGTTGAAGTTGCCTAATTTCTCTTATTTGACATCTTTGGGCAATATTTTCATGGGCAATAATACTCCCTTTATTTCCATCACCGGTCTCTATAAATTCAACTTCAACCTCATCTGGTTTAAGAATGGGAGTAGGGATGTCGTTGGCAATTGGTGTTGGATTTTGAGATGAGGAGGGAATGGTATCTATATTGGCATTCTTCTTAAAAAGGGAATGTGGATAGGGATGTTGGTGCTTCTTGCCATACGTCCTATCTCTATTTTCATCACTATTATTCTCCCCCTTATTGTCACTGTCATTATTTTCTATACCATTACTATTTCCACTTCCATTATCATTGTTCATAATAGGAACATGGATAGGAGAAACAACCACATACGCATTAGTTTTCTCAGTCTGAAACTCTTGTCTACCATCTTGACTCTCATCTCCACCATTAACCATACCATAAAAGAAACTAAATGGCAAAATCCTTTTACTTCTACTCTTCCCTTGGAGAGGATTATTGGATTGAAAATAAAATTTAGTCTCTAGAAAGATAACATCCCTTGTAACATATCTTTTTCCTGTAAATAGATCTAAGCATTTGTAGCCCTTTTGTGTGTTTGAGTAACCCATGAAGGAACCTTTGATGCATCCTAAGTCAAATTTAGATTGTCCAGGTGCAAGATATGAACATAACACGTATAGTCGAAAACCTTTGAAGAAATAGGAAGCGGATTTCTTTCTGTAACAAGGAGATAAGAGTCTTCCCATTGAGTACCCAACTTGGCATATCATTAATAAAGTATGTTGCTATTGGTATTGCTTCAGGTCTATAATGTTTGGGGACTTTTTCTTGGAGTAACAAAACTCATGTCACGTTTAGAAGATGAGATTTTTTCTCTTTGCAATGCCATTTGCTTAGGAGTGCAGGAGCATGATGTCTCATGTATAATCCCTTTTTCCTCGAAAAATGCCATTAGAGAGCTCTAAATGTATTTATACGCATTATCTAATCTAAAGATTCGAACTCTCGTTTGGAATTGATTCTCAACCATATTAATAAAACTTCGAACAATATAAGGAATCTCTGCTCTACTCTTCATCAAGTAAACAAGTGTGCATTTAGAGTAGTCATCAATAAATGTGACAAAATATCTATACCTCACCTTAGATTTGACATTTATAGGTCCCTACACATTTGAATGAACCAAAGAGAAATTATGTTCAGACTTAGGAAATGAAGCTCGTTGATGTTTTGCAAATTGGTAGACTTTACAATGTGTTACGACCCAAATCCGACTCCTCTAGGAACTCAAGGACGACTCGCTTTGACTAACCCCAAGACCTAGTTGTCAAACGAGAGACTAACTCAAACGTACGAAACAAACCATAAACCACTCATGTAAGTAGCTAAGCAAGTTAAAAGAACACCCAATAGCGGAAAAGATAAATTTGATTCCAGAAAGATACCATGCGTAGACAGAAAACATGTTTCACTAGCCATCACAACTAAGGCAAAAAGAGTACCACGACAATAGTTCATAACATAAGACAACAGTACTCACTAACAATAGAAAACAGCAGAAACGGAAAGGAACAAGTAGAACTATGGCTGGGCTCGACTGGGCCCAGCACTCTCCGCAACCGGTGGTGCTGGTTGCTCGACTCCCTAACCTGTACGTGATTATATATGACGGTGGTCAACTAATGCTGAGTAGAGTGACATATTTAAATAGTTATGAAACAGCTACGACATTTAAAAACAGTAAAGAACAATAGTATTATGCATGCATTTATCCCATTTATCCAGTTGTACCGTTAATGTAACTACTAAGTGCTCATGAGTCGATTTTCTAACAAAGATCCACAGTGTCACTTAATCTTCCTGTTTCCCAAAGAAACGATCTTAATTGCAGTTTTTCCCACGATGCAGGATGTACACATGGCACTCTCCTGGCCAGGAGAGCACCCCGTGGTAGTCCTGCACCCGGTCTACCACCCCGTGGTGATCCTGCACTCGGTTTACCACCCTGAGGTCACGGTCGTGACGTAGTGGTGACTACAGCACACGCGATAAGCGCACGGGTAGTTACCCTGCATTGGCACGTGGTTAGTCGTTTTCACTAGTGGGTACGTGTTTGCACAGCAAAAATACACCAGTAATATGCCATCTTGTGTTATTTCCTAGCACTGCCATTGCATCTTATGTAGCCCTACTTGCATTTATAAATACACCTGCATGCATTTATAAAGAGGGGAAGAGAGTGAGAATAATTGGCCATTCAATCCACTTCTATTATTAACATTTTCTTTAAGTGCGGCATTGCAATTTCATCAATTTTTATTTTCCTTTCTCTTTCGTACGGCTGCAGGGCATAGTGCGCGTGCCTCTCCTCCTGCCAGCAGCATGGCAGGGTGCCCGCACCTCTCCTCACCATTCCTCCTACCTGCAGCATGGCGTGAAGGCATGCCCTCCCTCTTTAAAACTCCTTGCTCTCTCCCTTGCTGCAGGCTGCATCCACCTTTAGACCACCCACACTCTTAGTGGCCAACCTCCTTCCCTCTCCCTCTCCATACACAGTTCCTCTTCTCACAAGTTGAGAAGAGACACACAGTGCGTAGGAGAAAACCCACAGTGGCTTCAAACCACCACTGTGAGTTCCACCACCACCCAGCTCTTTCGTGAGCAGGTGGGCGTGGTGGCTTCCCATTTTGTTTCATTTTATTTCGTCTCCTCTGCCATTAGCACTGAGCTCCAAGCTCTCAAGCTCTGAAGCACCAGCTCACCCATGCACTGCCTGCAGCTCCAGCCGGTCGCTAGACCGTGCACGCACTGTAGCGCACTGTAGCACGCGGTATGCGAGACATTGTAGCCACCGTCAAGTTTCTCACTTAGCCGATGTCACGATGCTCTCTCTCCTCGCCCGCACCCACTCCAGCCGGTCACCGCATCCCCGCCTGCAGCGTGCACACTACACCCTGCAGTGCGCTGCGCCTCACCCGCTCGCGCAACAGTGTGCTGCACTTCACTCGGCCACGCACGCGTGGTGCTCTCTCTCCTGTGCCCGCACACCCCTGCGTATCCAGACGTCGGTGTTGAACGTATTACGAACCTACGCTAACGTGTTTGGTTTTGGAAAACCCGTCGTTGTAGTTCGAAAGCGAAGGATTCGTGTTCAACAAATAAAATTTATACCGAAATTAAAATTCCGGGTCGAACACAGGGAGGCGAACGTTTGATTTAAAAACTTCGCGTTTCTTTTTATTTTATCATGAAGAAATTCAATTTAAACTATCTAAGTATCTACAACAAATAAAAGAGAGAGAGGGAGTGAGAGAGAGAGAAAGAATACTACACATGGAAATCAAAATGAGATGTAGAATAGACAGGGAATTTATCATAAAAGAGTTCGTTCGTTACAACTAGAAAACATAAAACAATTACTCTAGAAAGCATTAAAAGAATGGAGGGAGAAATGTCCTCCTCGACGATCGCTCGGAGGACGAATAGACTACTCTAGAAAGCAGTAAATCTATACTAGAAAGCAGTAAAAAGAATAGAGAGAGAGAATCCTCCTCGACGGTCGCTTGGAGGACGAGCCGGACGGGACGACGCCTGGACGAAGGAGAACGAAGTGGGACGAAGGAGGACGAAGCAGAAGAACGGGAACGAAGCAGCACGCCGTCGTCGTCGCGGGATCCACTTCCGAAGGGGGACGAAAATTTGGACTTTATCTCGTGAGAAGCATCCCGGGTGTGGGACAAGCTTCTCTTGAGCTTTGGAGAGGTAGAGAGGAGAAGGAAGGGATGAGAATTTCGTATGGAGGGGGTCTCCTTTTATAGTTGCAAGGAGTGGGGGCAAAATGGACATTACACTTTCAAAACAATAAATGAGGGGTCTTTAGTGACGGATGAAACCGTCGCTAAAGCCCCCAGCGCGCGCGTCGCTTCCGCGCCCACGCGCGCCCGCTCAGCTGCCCGCGCATAACGCCTACGCACGTCTCTTGATTTTCAGCCGTCCGATCGCGAGATCGGACGGCTTAGATCGCGTCCGCGCCCGCTGCGTAGCGCGCCCGCCCGCGTGCGATCGCGCGTTACGCCCGGCGTGCAATCGCGCGTCGTCCTGATTGAGCGCGCGTAGCCGTTGGATCTTCATCTGACGCTCGTGCGCGCCCGCTCGCCCGCGCCTTCCACCCCCTCACCGCGGCTCGAACCCGCGACCTCCGCTTTGCCCGCAGCTGCGTCGCCGCTGCGCTACGCGGGCGAAATGGTCGCGCGGACGCTTTTAAGCGCGAGCGACCGCAGCCGTTGGATCGAGATCCAACGGCGGAGAGGAGACGGTGCACGGTCTTCACCAGACGCATGCGGCCGATTGGGCGGCTGAGATGGCGCCACGTGGCGCCATCTTGGCCGTCCATCTTCTGGAAGTTGTAGATGGTGCCACGGATGTCGGATTGACTCGATTTTTGTGTCGTTGGGCTGCGATCGTCGATCCGAATTCATCCGTGTGGTCGGATTTTCCATCTAAAGTGCGGATTTACACCATCCTGGCCCTTGATCTTCTAGGGTTCCCCGGTCTCTATCTGATGCTACGGATGCCTGATTAGGGCGATCTTGGAGTCGTTGAACTCCAATTGTCACCCTGATCATATCCATACGGTTGGATCTTTGATCCGAGGCCCCGATAAAATATTTGCCCTGTCCAAGCACATAAAAGGAGACAATTAACCTCCATTTTATTCAAACTACTCTAAATGCAAGGTGATGCATGTAATGCAATATTTATATCATGAAATGCAATCCTATGCTTAAGAACATGCATAAATAGACATTTTAAGTAGTGTAAATGTGTTTACATCATACCCCCATGCCTATCTTTTGCTAGTCCCTAGCAAAAACTATATGCTATTTATAAAAGAATTAGGTTAGATTATTTGGACCTGAGTCACTTTCAATCATTAAGAAATTGTCTACTTAGGAACTGAACTTTCAAAGACACAACAGTGCCTGGGTATCAGCCAAAATGCAGACCGCCTCAAGCCTCGCCTTATTCAAAGAAAAATTTCTTTTTCTCTTTTTACTCTTTTCTAATTTTTTTTTTTTTTGGATTTCAAATTTAGGGTTCAAGAGTGGCTTTCTACGACCATTAAACTCACCCAAGATTTGATGAGAATCCTAAGTTTTAAGCATCTTATTGTGATTGTGATAGACTCGTTGACCGGCAATTAGAACAGACTTCGGATTTCTACGCCTCTAGGTGACCTCAAAAAGAATTCTGCCTGAAGGTGTATCTTTACAACCGGTAGCTTTCTCCCTACTTTTATTTTTTAACGGGGTCAACACAAGGGTGAATCCAGTGTATATCTCCCCGGTTTATTCTACTTCTCCGCTTCTTCCTAAGTGTTTTGGAAATTTTTAGTGCATTTTCTGAGCTGGGTTCTGGACAACCGGTCGATGAGCTGTTACCACCGACAACTTGCCAGCCATACTCGTGCAGCGAAGTGTGGCTTATTTCTTTTTGTTCTTTTCTCCTTTTTGATCTTTTTTTTTTTTTTTTTTAAGTAGGTGGCTTCCCTGGTCTAAGATTTACCTAAAGGCAGCAAAAAGAAAAAGGTCTAGTGACTGGGCTCTGGACAACCTACCTATGGGCTGTTACCCACGATAACTTGCCAGCCATATCACCCTAGAAGGTTCATTAGCTACCCAATTTCCGTAAAAATCGCCGAACAACGAGTCAGTGCAAAGAAAGTGTGTAGATGCTTAAGACTCGAAATTCCCTCAAATCAGAGGGCGGGTTGATAAGTCGTGTACTTATCACCCAAACTTATTTATTCCAATTATAATAGAATTAAGATGGCGAGAACTCAAAAAACAAATCCACATTTTAGTGGATACATAGGCTGATTGAGTCCAAAGACCTGAAGGGTCTTTGTGTTCAAACCATAATATAGTATTTCTTAAGATCGAAAATTTTCTTAAACCCAAATTCTCTTTCCTAATTTTGATTTTTTTTTTTATATAAAATAAAGCAAATCTACGGAGCTGACGAATGAATTCAAAGATAAATATCCATCCCCCCATGCCTATCTAATGCAATGTCCTCATTGTATTAAAAAGACATAAAATAGAGTGGAAAAGCGTAGAAAGCACCTGAATTGCGTGGATATCGGGTCCGCTCCGAGATGAAAATGAAAAAGAACTGTATATGTGCTGAGTTTAGTGCCTTCAGCTAGGCACACTATACAAAGAAAAGAAATGAAGAATTCACATGTGCAGGTCAGAATTAGAATGAACAGAAGAATCCTCCGACCTATCAGCAGAGGTCCATAGATGTGGACCAGATTGTGGTGCAGACCCACACCCCATAATCGAGAATATCTTAGGTTCTGGATAAAAATTACCCAAAACCTAAAATCAGAATGTAAGCGGGATCGGGCCTGCGATTTCTGAGGATGCAACCCAAGACCAAAAAGTCGGGTTACAGAAAATTGAAGCTCAAAAGGATAATCGTTGAATGTGTGCTTGAGTTGAGCATCCTCAAAACAAATGTCGTAAGGGTTCTGATTTGATGGTTTCAGCTTAAAAGGAACCCTTTGACTCAATCTTCCATTTCCTCCAAAATTAACTTCCCAAATTAGAACTTCCCCGCTCCTATCCTCCTCATTAAGTGTATCAAATTCCAAGACCTCTTGTATATTCATCACCCCGTCTGGAATCTCCAAGTCTAAATGATGTGGCAGAATCAAAATTGACTTGGGTCTAATTATCTTAGAATTAGAATCATCAATAAGCTCAACAGGGTGTAACTGATAATCAGGGCATTGAATTAATTCCTCCAGAAAATGCGATTCTGGATCCGTATCGTGTGCCCTAATAAGATCAGTTTCCTCAGTTATTGGGCTATCAAATGATCTATCAGATTCCTCAGGCCCAATCGTCTCACAAAAATCGTGATCTGAAAACTCGTGTGAGACTTCGCAACTTGAATCTTCACCATCAAAGAAATCAGGATCCGTATCAATGTATGTCCCAAAATCAGTTGTCACTTTGTATTCCCAGGAGACATACGTTTTCTCGTAACCCGGCTCAGGGATCTCAGGTGAAGAAATCAGATCATCCTTAATTGGTTGCTTTAATTCAATCTGGTCAGCCTCGTAACACATGTTCCCCCCAACAGGTGCCTGAGCGGGTTCTGTCATTGGCTTTCCTGAAGAGGGTTCATCCTGGGAATCATCCCAAGATTGAATCAAAGCAACCACGAATCTCATCCTCAATTTCGCTAATTTCCCGAGTAGAAACTCACCCGGGTTCTTATCATTAACATCCTGGAGCCAATCCAACAAAGACTTGTTTAAATCATCAATCATTTCAATCAGGGGCTCCAATCTCTCAATGCAAGGTATTGGCTGAACTTCTAAAGATTGTATGATATTTCTCAAGTTAGCCAGAACCTTATCTTGAACCTGATTAACCTGAACCAAATGAGTTGGTTCAGGATTGGGCGGGTTTGACATCAAAGCAGAGGAATTAACAAATTGAGATTCGTTATACCCTTCCTGAAAATAGGTCATTTCAGAATGTTCAAAGGATGGTGATGACCTAAAGGCAGTGAAATCAGAGGATGGGTAAGGATCAGTGTATCCTTCTTGATTGTAGATCGCATTAGGTTGTTCATGAAAGGAGGACGATCTATAATCGATGCAACTCTGAGAAGGATAGAATTGAGAATCAAAGTGTTCAGGGTTAGACCCTAAACTCGGGGGTCCGGAATTGTATCCCCAATCTGAATTATCCCAACTAACTGATGGTCGATTACAATACGAGTTGGGATAATCGTCATGTTGAGGATAATTTACAGCAGGAGGGAAAGAGCGGGAATGCGTGAAATATGTGGAAGGATTCATGATACACAGGAGGAAGAAAGGTGCCCTGTAATACAAACAATCAAACCTGTCCTTAAATATGTTAGCCTAAAGACCTACAGACTCTCAAAACCCGTCTTGAGATAAAGGAACGATTTGATCTACTTCCGTATGTTCAATCCAACCAGTTAGAAGGAGGGACTGGGGAGAAGGTTCTTCCTTCGGCTTGCGCCTCCGGTTCCTAGTGTACCCCCCAGCCGCGATCGTTTGACTCTGCTCCCCTAGCTAGACATCAGATTGAACAGTAGAAACAGACTAATCGAAAATAATCTCGTTCTGGGTTCTGAAGAGCGAGTCCAATCCTTAAGGCCAACGTCTACTTTGTTTTATTTAGGGCTAGGTTTGAATGTGCTTTGGAATGTGATGAGCCCTTTAAATGGGTTGTGCCCTTAATAATTGATTGCTTTGTGTGTGCGTGCACAACCAGTGGTTTTCAAGCAAGATTATTTTTGATGTGGTGAATTTTAAGGTTCAAATCTTGCTTAGTAGCTTTTAGGATTCATCTTTAGGTGTTTTCAATCAAGTTTCATTGGCACACCAGGTTTTGCAAGCACAGGTGAAGATATTTTCCTTTAAAGTTTAAAAAGAATGTGGAGTGCCTGGTAGATCCCTAAGAGTTGAACCTAATTGGCAGCTACTTGATGAGTTGATTTTATTTGAAGTGGTGCGGCCCAAACAACTCAAACAACTGGCCTGATGCACCACCTAATTAGGCACACAAATGATTACCCAATCTGATTTCTACTCGATTATGTGTTTGGATGTGTGTACCGGCTCCTAAGATTGGTTTACCGGTTGAGTTAGAAAATCAGATGAGGTTGTGTACCTCTGTGAGATTTTTTTTTTATTTTTTTCTTTTTTTAATGTGGGGGTTGGAGTGAGTATGGATGTCAAACAACAAACAATCTAACCTTAGAGTTTATAAGAACACCTAGGTTGATTGATGTTTGAATTATTATGTGATGAAATAAAATCTAATGGGTGGGAGGTGGGGGATAACTTACAAAACCTTCCACAGCACTTTACTCCGATCTACCGATTTTGCCTGTCTCAAAAGAGTACCTGCAATTACAATAAGAAAGGAAAAAAAAGTGAGGTAAATGATTTGTAAGTTACAAAATGCGAAGAGAAATCAAAGAGCGTTGCCTCCCCGGCAACGGCGCCAAAATGTTGAACGTATTACGAACCTACGCTAACGTGTTTGGTTTTGGAAAACCCGTCGTTGTAGTTCGAAAGCGAAGGATTCGTGTTCAACAAATAAAATTTATACCGAAATTAAAATTCCGGGTCGAACACAGGGAGGCGAACGTTTGATTTAAAAACTTCGCGTTTCTTTTTATTTTATCATGAAGAAATTCAATTTAAACTATCTAAGTATCTACAACAAATAAAAGAGAGAGAGGGAGTAAGAGAGAGAGAAAGAATACTACACATGGAAATCAAAATGAGATGTAGAATAGACAGGGAATTTATCATAAAAGAGTTCGTTCGTTACAACTAGAAAACATAAAACAATTACTCTAGAAAGCATTAAAAGAATGGAGGGAGAAATGTCCTCCTCGACGATCGCTCGGAGGACGAATAGACTACTCTAGAAAGCAGTAAATCTATACTAGAAAGCAGTAAAAAGAATAGAGAGAGAGAATCCTCCTCGACGGTCGCTTGGAGGACGAGCCGGACGGGACGACGCCTGGACGAAGGAGAACGAAGCGGGACGAAGGAGGACGAAGCAGAAGAACGGGAACGAAGCAGCACGCCGTCGTCGTCGCGGGATCCACTTCCGAAGGGGGACGAAAATTTGGACTTTATCTCGTGAGAAGCATCCCGGGTGTGGGACAAGCTTCTCTTGAGCTTTGGAGAGGTAGAGAGGAGAAGGAAGGGATGAGAATTTCGTATGGAGGGGGTCTCCTTTTATAGTTGCAAGGAGTGGGGGCAAAATGGACATTACACTTTCAAAACAATAAATGAGGGGTCTTTAGTGACGGATGAAACCGTCGCTAAAGCCCCCAGCGCGCGCGTCGCTTCCTCCTCCAGTGTACATGTGTTTACATCAGTCGGGTTAGCGCAGCAGACGACTTAACTGCTGCGCCCCTTCCTCCTCCAGTGTACACACAGACACACTGATGCACACACACACACCCTGACACTTACACACAGACACTCACACACTCACGCATACACACATATATATACATACATATTCACATACTCCCACCCTTACATATATTTACATATACATTTATATATATATACATATTTATATATATATATATAAATATATATACATACATATATATATATACATATACATATATATACATATATACACACACACACATCCACTTACCCATATCCATCTATACACCTCACAAACACCACCCATATTCCTGTGCACTCGCCCCTCCACCACGCATCATATCGCGGGAATATTCGCACCAGTTGCTGATATTCCCCGATATCCGTCCAAAGCAAGTGCCTCCACCCTCATTCTCACACATCCATTCCACACTTCACGTGGCACTTAGTCTTGTTGGTTGCGTCTTACTAGATGTGGACCAACTTGACACTGTGCTACATTCCATTAACATTTCCATCTTCACCCCTATCTGTATAACATCCATATAAATATACATATTCTATATCTAGTATATATACATATATAGAGATATACTAAGCTAAGTATTTCTTTTCACTGCATTATATTTCAATTTGCCTTTTCTTCTTGCTACTAAAAAAAGACTAAAAAATATAAAATAGAAAAGATAAATCTTGATTTGTAGGCACACGATCTCGCGTGTGGCGAGACAGGACTCGTTGTATTTTGGCATATAGCCAAGGACCTATTTGAGGGTGTGCCTCAAGAACAAGATTATTAGAAAAAAAATCTAAAAATCAAGAAAATCAAAAACATAATAAGCGCAAGGAAGTGATACATTTTAGGAAAGGCGTAAAAACTTCGCAATTCTCCTAATCCCCGCCTCCCTGAGATCGACCCTGGGCCTAAAAGTGATCAAGCTAAAATCAGGTAGGCCAGGTTAAAAATTTTTTGAAACTGGTGTAGACTCGATTTATGTTAACTCACTGTACTCACTTCGACATTAATATCACCATTTTAATAAAGCCTATTCAAGTACGCATCACACTTTTCTGGCACCGTTGCCGGGGATGCGCCACTTGGAGTAAGTCTCTACTCTGTTCCTTTGATTTTCTCTTCTTCCACCCTTCTCTTCACGGGTGTTTTTGTTTGTTTTTGTGCAAGTGTACCTGTTGCAAGGAGGAAATACGCAGAGGAGGTCGGAGACATGGGCATATCCAAGGCAGGCGTGAGAACGTGAAGTCATCGGCGCCGCATTGGAGCTTTGCCCACATTGCTGAAGAGGTAAGTATTGCCCTCTTAGTAACTTAGGTCATCTTGTCACCCAAAAAAAAAAAAAGAAAAAAAAAATCTAAAAACACTTCTTGGGAATTTCTTGGGGCAAGTTGACTAAAACCACTTGTTGATTGTTTGCTATCACCCCCACCGCCCCTTAATTTCCCACAAACTTCGCATAGCGAAAATCCAAGAATCTGGATTCTTGGATCTTTCATTGCGTGAAGTTTTCTTTGAGGCAAGATAAAAATTGATTGATTGTCATCCTTCCTTGCCTCATTTATTCGCATTTCGGGATCACATTTTTAATGGGGAGACTTGGAATTGAGTTAATTTCAACCCCACCACGACTCTTCATTTGCCTCAAATTTGATCCCGAATCTATCAACCCCAACATTTTCATTTTTTACATCATTTGGTGGTTGAGCCTTGTGTGGATTATCATTTTGGTGATTGGGAGCACTTGATTGAAAGTGTTTTTGCCCCCTTTCACATTGAATTAAAATAGACTCGTGCATACACACTTAGAAATTTTCATCTAGGGAAGCCTAGTGCATTTTAGCATGCATTAACTAATTCACATTGAAGAAGGGTTTGTTGGGCATAAAGAACTTGCCTTTTCTCAAAACTCGGAGATTGGTTGAATTGGTAATTCAGTGGAATCCTAAAATCCATACTACTTAAAGCTGAAATTCTAAAAGCCATTCACCATCTAAAACTCCAATTCGGGGAGATTTCCCCGTTGCATGGTTGATTTACACACTTTTAAAATCAACACACTTGGGCATTACCCATATACAACGCCCTTTATATTCCTGGGGCACTTGATCCTAAGCCTCTAAATTAAAACTGGTAGCAACTTGACCCCTATTAAGGATTGGAGGTCTAACTACCTACGTGTAGTGCCTACGTGCTGGTGTGGGTTCTCGCGTGCTGTCGGGTGTCTAAGACTGGGACAAACGGCCTTTCAATCTGGCCCGGTGGTTCCACGGTGCTCTCACTTGGTTCCGTAGGTAGTGATAGTAGGTAACTTAGATCTTTAGGTTTAAGGGCACATTGTAGAGGTTAGGAAATTGATTGCTTTGATTTGTCATCAGGTGTATCCTTACGGCGTTATTTCTCTCATTCCCTTCTCCTTTCTTATCTCCCCAATTCTTCCTGCGGTAGTGCATGTTTGGGAGGAGGTCACAAAACCCTGAATTGTTTGAATTGTCTGATAATTCTAAAAGGATAGAAACTGAATCATTATCTCCCTCCATAAACATGGCTACACGCCCACCCCCAAATCCCGAGGGAGGAAACCGCCCCCCTCAAATCCCACCAGGAGGTGGTGAAGCCGTAGACCCCATAACCCGCCTCCAAGCCCAAATGGAATTGTATAATGAGCAGATTGAAGCCATTAGGGAAACCTTGGAGGAAATGCAGAACCGTCCCGAATGGGAGGAGCCTAGGTCTCTTAGCTCTTATCAAAATTCTGCTACTACAGAGACCATTAGGCAAATTCGGGTCCCCATGGGCGAGGACGATTTTGAATTAAAACCTAATGTCATTGGCCCGATTAACTTTCACTTCCATGGTCTTGCAAGTGAAGATCCCTTTCTCCATTTGGAAGACTTAACCCGATTAGCTGAAACTGTTAAACCAAGAAACATCAGGTTATCAATTGTCCTCATGAAAATGTTCTTGTTTTCGTTGCGGGATAAAGCGTCGCAATGGTTGCGCACCCTTGGGAGAACCATCCATTCTTGGGAAGAGATGCGAACAGCATTTCTCAAGAAATTCTTCCCAATCGGGTGAACCAATGCGCTTCGCCGGGCTATAACTTCTTTCATGCAACAAAACGGTGAGTAGTTTCATGAGTCATGGGAAATGTATAATGACATCCTCCAGAAATGTCCACACCATGGTCTGCCTAAGTGGCATGTAGCCCAGATCTTCTATTATGGGCTAAATGAAACTTTGAAGCAGATTGCAGATGCTTCCTGCAGAGGGAATTTTATGAATAAAGACGAGAATGGAGCATTTGAATTATTTGAGAACATGAGTGAAAACTCAATGAATAATGCCTCCATTGTCGCCTTTAATCATACCAACCTACCCCAAAATGTTCACGAAGTTGACACAGGACCCTTCCATTCATCCACAGATCTTAACTTAATTGCACAAAAATTGGATGAAGTTTCCATCGTGCACAAGAAGGTGGACAAGCTTTTGGCCAATCCTACCTGCTCTATGGCAAAACACCTCCACCTCATCACTCTGTCACAACCTTAATCCGTCAAATACCCTGCTGATTTCCAAGAATCCTGTGAGACCATCCTTACCGAGTATCGCGCCAAGCGATTCAGTAAGTAATGTGGACCTGGCTTCTGCAAGCCAATATTTTGACACAGAGAACCAAACCTCCATGTGCTTGGATGCATATATGCATGTGGACTCATCTTCTGGCTAAGAAGACGTTTGTGCCCTGGGGAAAAACCCGTTCTCTACTACTTATAACCCAGGGTGGCAAAATCATCCTAACTTCGCATAGTCCAGTAACCCGCAGTGCCAAAACCTCACGAGTGGGCCAATGGGACAGTCTGCTCCCGTCATCCCACAGGCCCAGTCTAATCCTATGGCAAATCCGCCATCGGGTCCTTCCATACCTCAAATAGAACACGCATCAAGTCTTCTTGATAAATTGATGAGAATGATGACAGAAATGTCCAAGCGCCATGAAGAAAACATGACCTCTCTTCAGCACCAATTGGCGCAGCAGAATGCTGAGATCAGTCAACTACGCATGACGACTTGATCTCAGGGCACTCTTCCAACCCAACCTGTTCCTAACCCACGAAATTTTGTACCGCGTGGTCCGCAACCACAGGTACGACCTTCCTAGGGGCAGGTTCATTAGATTCTGCAAGCTCCAAGCATTCCATTGGGATTCCAGGCTAATCCTGCAGCAACACATCACCCATATGTCCCTATTACGAACCCTCCTCCACCTTATAATCCCACTGGACCCACAATGTCCAATGCGATTACTACAAGTAGTGGTAAGCAAATCGTCGATCCACCTCGACCTAATCCTGGCCCACCTTCCTCATTGCCCTCTCACTTGGAATGCACCCCGCATTCTCGTGAGGACGATACACCCAAACTGGTGCTAGAATCGATCCCATTCCCTGAGGCTCTACTGAGGGAGCCAAAAGGCAAGAAAAAGGATACACAGGCCTTTAATAATCTGCGTAATTTATTCAGGGATGTTGAAATCAAGGTACCCCTGTTGGAGGCTATCGACCATATATCAACTGTCGCCTAATTTTTCAAAGACTACACTGCACCCAGGCGACAGTCAAAGAAAACAAAGAATCAGGTGGTCCTCTCGCCTCATGCGAGTTGTGTTGTACTATCAAATCTACCACCGAAGCAGAAAGATCCGAGCACACCACTTATTTCATGTAGCATCCAAGGCTGCAAATTTAACCGTGCTCTGCTTGATCTAGGATCTTCCATCAATCTTATACCTACCAACATGCTTGAAAAATTTACCTTGGGAAATCTGAAACCCACCCCTGTCACGTTGCAGTTGGCAGATCGTTCTGTCAAAATATCGAAGGGTGTGGTGAAAGACGTGGTGGTTAGGGTCAACAGTCTCTGTTTTCTTATTGACTTTCTTGTTTTGGATATGGAAGTTCCGAGCTCACTTTCTGATTGTCCGATCATCCTTGGTAGACCTTTCTTGGCCATAGCCCACGCCCATATCGACTGTGAGTCAAGTTGCATTGAGATCGCCGTTGGCTCTCAGAAGCTCAAGCTAAACATCTTCAAGGCCACCAAGAATTTTGATTATGATTGCATCGAGGATGATACGTCTGACGAGGACACGGCCGTCAGCGCGTGTATCGGACTAATAGGGACCTATTCTGACTGCTGTGGATTACCCCTAAACACAGACCATTGCTTGCCAGACATATACTGTGACGTTTCCCCATCCCTCTCCTTACCCTTACCTTCTCTTGACCAGAATTTTGACATGGTTTTCTCCACTTCCCACATCTCATGGTTTGAGTCATATCCGGGCTGCTCACCTCCAGTCCACCCCCTTGAAGATCGGATTGCCCTTTCTTTCTCGCCAAATCAGGCGGACATGCGACTCCACACTGGGACCTTGAGCCCACATACTGATCACTGGGGCTATCCCTTTTTGGATCCATCAATCCAAGATGCCCCTCTTCTTGGCCAATCTGAGGGCCAACTTCTTCCTCCTACCCTTCTTTATTCTGATCCGCTTGGGACACTCTCGTCCCAAGATATGCCAGATCTTTTGACATCCACTCCCGAGCTGAAAGAGCTGCCTGACATGCTTAAATATGTTTTCTTGGTACCAAATGAAACACTCCCCATAATTATTAGTTCAAAATTAACCAGGGAGCAAGAGTGCAAACTAACAAAGGTCCTTATGGAACACAAGGTAGCCATCGGATGGTCCTTATCTGACTTAACTGGCATTAGCCCCTCCTACTGCACTCATCGTATATATACGGAGGAGGAAGCTCGACCTTCCTGCGAGATGTAGCGACGTCTCAACCCTAACATGCGAGAGGTCGTTAAAAAGGAAATCATTAAGTGGCTTGATGCGGGTATAATCTACCTGATCAGCGATAGCCCCTATGTGAGCCCGATTCATGTCGTGCCCAAAAAGGCGGGACTCACCATCCGTGTCAATGACCAGGGTGAATCCATCCCTACACGCACTCCAACATCTTGGAGAGTGTGTGTAGATTATAGGAAACTGAATGCTGCAACAAAGAAAGATCACTTTCCGCTACCTTTTATTGACCAAATCCTGGAGCGGTTAGCGGGAAATAAATTTTTCTGTTTCCTGGATGAATTCTCTGGATATAACCAGGTGGCTATTGACCCCCGGGACCAAGAAAAGACCACCTTCACCTACCCCTTTGGCACCTTCGCATTTAGAAGAATGCCATTCGGACTTTGTAATGCGCCAACAAGTTTCCAGAGATGTATGCTGGCGATATTCCATGATATGGTGGGTGACTTTCTTGAGGTCTTCATGGATGACTTTTCAGTCTTCGGACCTTCATTTGATGATTGTCTTACCAACCTGACCCATATCCTTCGGAGATGTATTGATGTGAACCTCATGCTTTCTTGGGAGAAAAGTCATTTTATGGTACACGAGGGAATTATTCTCGGTCACATCATCTCCAATAGGGGTATTGAGGTTGACAGAGCTAAGCTTGATGTGATTGCTGATTTACCTGTGCCTAGCTTTGTCAAACAAATCCACTCCTTAGGACACATCGGTTTCTATAGGAGATTCATCAAAGACTTCTCTAAAAATTCTAGATCTTTAACTCATCTCCTATCGATCGACGTACCCTTTGATATGGGCGCTGACTATATGCGAGCATTCATACAACTACACGAGGTTGTCACCAAGGCCTCGGTTCTCCAGCCATATGATTGGTCCCTCGACTTTGAACTCATGTGTGACGCTTCCGACCTTGCAGTCGGAGCCATCCTGGGACAAAGATGCGATAGACACCCCTTCGTGGTGTACTATGCCAGTAAGACGTTGGATGAGGCCCAACATATTTATACAACCATTGAGAAAGAACTACTGGCGGTCGTCTTTGGGCTGGAGAAATTCCGCTCTTACCTTCTGGGCTTGCATATTGTTGTATTCACTGATCACACGGCCATTCGTCATCTCATGCACAAAAAGGATGCCAAGCCTAGACTGACACGTTGGATCCTTTTACTCCAAGAATTTGACCTTGAGATCTGTGATAAGGTCGGAGCCCAGAATGTGGCTGCTGATCATCTCTCGAGACTGGACCCTGACCACATTGGACTTACCCTGCCGATTAATGAGGTTTTTCCCGATGAGCACCTACTAGCAATTAATGTGGCAAGTGGACCTTGGTATGCCGACATTGCCAATTACCTTGCTTCTGGCTCTCTTCCACGTGGTTGGCCTAAGAACCGGCGCAAACATCTCATCGTAGAAGCAAAGTATTATTTCTACGATAATCCACTACTTTTTTGAGTAGGTGCTGACCAGATCATCCGCTGCTGTATTCCTGACAGCGAATTCCCCAGTGTGCTATCCTTCTGTCACGATCAGGCCTATGAAGGCCATTTCTCTGGGAGGAAAATTACAGCCGAGGTGTTGTAGTGCGGTTTCTTTTGGCCCTCCTTTCACCAGGATGCACACAATTATGCTAAACATTACACTAGGTGCCAGTCATTAGGGTCAATGTCACGTTGTGACACGATGATCTTGCAACCCATCCAAGCTACTGAAATCTTTAACATTTGGGGAATTGATTTCATGGGTCTCTTTCCTCTTTCCAACGGCTTTGAGTACATCCTCATTGCTGTTGATTATGTTTCGAAATGGATCGAGGCTATTCCCACGTGCCATGCTGACCATATCATATCTACTCGATTTGTCAAAGATCACATTTTTGCATGCTTTGGGATCCCTCGAGCCATTATCTCTGATGGAGGAAGTCATTTTACCCATGCTTCTTTTCGGACACTTCTGAGGAAATATGGAGTTCACCTTTGTATCGCATCTTCGTATCATCCTCAGACGAACAGCCAGGCTGAGGTGTCGAATCGGCAAATCAAGCAAATTCTCTAGAAAATGGTTCGGCCTTACCATAAGGATTGGTCCGACAAGCTAATTGACGCACTTTGGGCGTATCGGACCTCCTTCAAGGCTCCCCTTGGCATGTCTCCTTATGAAATTATTTACGGGAAGCCTTGTCATTTGCTCGTTGAGTTGGAGCACCACGCTTATTGGGCGGTTTGCCAATGTAACCTCGACCTAGACCTGTATGGTTGAGAAAGGAAACTCCAACTCCAGGAGCTGGAAGAACTCTGTCGTGAAGCCTATGATTCTGCCTTAACTTTCAAACAACGCACTAAGGCCTTTCACAACAGTCAAATTCGACAGAAGGAATTTGAGTCATCTCAGCAAGTTTGGCTTTACAATGCCCGGCTCAAATTCTTTCCAAGGAAATTGAAGTCCAAATGGACTGGTCCCTACATGGTCTCGAGACCATTTCCCAACGGGGCCGTTGAAATTGAAGATCCCAAATCTGGGCATAAATTTACAGTCAAGGGGCAGCGGTTAAAACCCTATCTTACTCATGAACTTGCCCCCGTTGGTGAAACTGTTACCTTGCTGGAGGGTAATTAACTTTGTGCCTCACTCTGAGTCCAGCTGGGGATGTTAAATTCAGTGCTCGTTGGGAGGCACCCCAGCAGTACTCTTCCACTATCGCCTACACTTCACTTCACTTTGCACTTCTTCACTTTTCACTTCACTACCCACCATCCACCCACCCTCCCACCTTGCTGTATACCTCGCACCTAAGCTCTTGTACCATGATCCTTTGACCTTGCTTTACCCTGCATGCATATGAGGAGATAGCAGCATTTGGCATGGGGGGGTAAATAGGCATCCATTGGATTTGGGTATTATATGAGTAGCATGCAGCTTCTACATCCATTATACATATCTATATATAAATATGTACATAGCCTAATTCAGAAAAAAAAAGGTATTTAGCAATGATCTAAAAGTAGAAACAAAAATACAATAAGTGTTTATGGATATTCAATTGCTATTTTGAAGACTTTCCAGGCCACAGAAGCTTGATTCGCTCAGGCTTGGCTTAATTTACTTAAGCATTGATAAGATGGATCAAAATCTCTCCTAATCAAGGACGTATTCTTGTTCCTGAGTCACCAGCACAGGATTTATTGGTTTGCCTCTACTTGAGAGCCTAAGTAATCTTGGTTCACACTACACATATCAAGAAAGACTATGTGAACATAAGATTCAACTCTAGTGTTCATTAAGGAAGGTAGAGTCCTTACCTATGCGCGCAGGTAGACTTTTTATCCTAGTCTTTAGCCTTGCGTTTAGGAGAAATCCTTTCCATCGAAAAAAAATACTCACCCACCAAATAAGTGAGCTCCTCTAAATAAAGTTGTAAGAGATATACTGACACCTGTTTCAAAAAAAAAAAACTTACAAATAAGTCAGTATATTCTCTAAATATCTGTAAATTCTTCTCCCCAAAAAAGTTCTCAGGACACGTTACAAATACCTTGTCTTCTTTGAGCCACAAAAACAGTAATAGTAGGGTTGAGTTATTTCATCATCTTTTTTGAGGGTTAATCCGAAGACATGAGCTGAAGCTGGGACCAACCTGTACTTCAAAATTTGTGAAACCCAGGGCTTGAGCCTTAATATTCATCTAGTCGGTCTTGATCCTTCATTATGCACAAACCATAATCTCTTAGCTCTCAAGTACGGCAAAACCCTCGGAGTCCTGGAAATCGTACTTAAGGATTAAATATCAAGAGTCCTGGTTAGTTGAGAGATGTTCTATATCATATAAGACTTGATGTATTGGTAGTCTTCTCTGCAATTGGTCCTCACAATATCCAACGGATAAACACATTCATGTCGCTTTAGAAAAAAATCTTCAGCTTAAGATCATTTCTAAACACAATACAAAATGTTTTGCTAGGGACTAACAAAAGATAGGCATGGGGGTATGTTTACACAGAAAAAATACACCAGTAAATATGCCATCTTGTGTTATTTCCTAGCACTGCCATTGCATCTTATGTAGCCCTACTTGCATTTATAAATATACACCTGCATGCATTTACAAAGAGGGGAAGAGAGTGAGAATAATTGGCCATCTAATCCACTTCTATTATTAACATTTTCTTTAAGTGTGGCATTGCAATTTCACCATTTTTCATTTTTTATTTTCCTTTCTCTTTCGTGCAGCTGTAGGGCATGGTGCGCGCGCCTCTCCACGCCTCTCCTCCTGCCAACAGCATGGCAGGGTGCCCGCACCTCTCGTCGCCATTCCTCTTGCCTGCAGCATGGCGTGAAGGCATGCCCTCCCTCTTTAAAACTCCTTGCTCTCTCCCTTGCTGCAGGCCGCATCCACCTTCAGACCACCCACACTCTCAGTGGCCAACCTCCTTCCCTCTCCCTCTCCATACACAGTTCCTCTTCTCACAAGTTGAGAAGAGGCACACCGTGCGCAGGAGAAAACCCACAGTGGCCTCAGACCACCACTGTGAGTTCCACCACCGCCCAGCTCTTTCATGAGCAGGTGGGTGTGGTGGCTTCTCATTTTGTTTCGTTTTATTTCGTCTCCTCCGCCATTAGCACTGAGCTCCAAGCTCTCAAGCTCTGAAGCTCCAGCTCGCCCACGCACTGCCTGCAGCTCCAGCCGGTCACTGCGCGCCCCAGTAGACTGCGCAGGACCTCTTCCTGCACTCGCAGGCGCTCCACAGCGTGCTCGCGCACGCAAAACCTGCTCCAGCCCGTCGCCAGATCGTGCGCGCACTGTAGCGTGCAGTCTGCACGACACTGTAGCCACCGACAAGTTCCTCAGTTAGCTGGTGGCGTGACACTCTCTCTCTTCGCCTGCACCCGCTCCAGCCGGTCATCGCATCCCCACCTGTAGCGCTGCGCGCTACACTCCGCAGCGCGCTGCGCCTCACCCGCCCGCGCAGCAGTGCGTTGCGTTTCACTCGACCACACGAGTGTGGCACTCTCTCTCCTACCCCCGCGCACCCCTGCGCATCCAGACGTCGGGTCAGCGCGGTAGAAGACTTAACTGCTGCGCCCCCTCCTCCTCCAGTGTACACACACACACTGATGCACACACACACACCCTGACACTTACACACAGACACTCACACAGTCACGCATACACACATATATATACATACATATTCACATACTCCTACCCTTACGTATATTTACATATGCATAAATATATATACATATATATATATATATATATATATAAATATATATATATACATACATATATATATACATATACATCTATATATACATATATAGTTATATATATATATATATATATATATATATATATATATATATATATATATATATATATATATATATATATATATATATATATATATATATATATATATATACTGATATATACATCCACTTACCCATATCCATCTATACACCTCACAAACACCACCCATCTTCCCGTGCATTCGCCCCTCCACTGCGCATCATATCGTGGGAATATTTGCACCAGTTGCTGATATTTCCTGATATCCGCCCAAAGCAAGCGCCTCCACCCTTACTCCCACACATCCATTCCACACTTCACGTGGCACTTAGTCTTGTTGGTTGCGTCTTACTAGACGTGGACCAACTTGACACCGTGCTACATTCTATTAACATTTCCATCTTCACCCCTATCTATATAACCTCTATATAAATATACATATTCTATATCTACTATATATACATATATAGAGATATACTAAGCTAAGTATTTCTTTTCACTGCATTATATTTCAATTTGTCTTTTCTTCTTGCTACTAAAAAAAGACTAAAAAATATAAAATAGAAAAGATAAATCTTGATTTGCAAGCACACGGTCTCGCATGTGGCGAGATAGGACTCGTTGTATTTTGGCATATAGCCAAGGACCTATTTGAGGGTGTGCCTCAAGAACAAGATTATTAGAAAAAAAATCTAAAAATCAAGAAAATAAAAAACATAATAACTGCGAGGAAGAGATACGTTTTAGGAAAGGCATAAAAACTTTACAATTCTCCTACTCTCCGCCTCCCTGAGATCGACTCTGGGCCTAAAAGTGATCAAGCTAAAATCAAGTAGGCCAGGTTAAAATTTTTTTGAAACTAGTGTAGACTCGATTTAGGTTAACTCACTATACTCACTTCGACATTAATATCACCATTTTAATAAATCCTATTCGAGTACGCATCAGTACACCCAAACATACAGCACAGAACAGAATAGGGGTCTTGCCCCTCAACAGTTTGCGTACCCTCGCCCGACTATCCAGGTTTGTCCAGTGGGCCTCACAGGAGTCGATTTAGGGGGGCCCCGAGCCCAATGGGGCTACCAGCTCCCCCCTTACACAAAAGGACGTTAGCTCTCCTCGATACCACGTACGCGAGGGCCCGCTCACTTCTATACTGATGAGAACCTCATCACGAGTCCTAACTAACATATTTTGACCTAATAAAGTGAACGAAAGCTCCTACATAACCAAGAGAAAGGCTTAATTCAAGGAAACACTAATCTGGAAAGAGAAATAAAATAAGGGGTAAAACTGTAATTTTACCATTGCAGTGCATCAACGGAATTTCTAAGGGTCTAGACATATGTCAATTGAACTTAATAAGAGAAAAAGTGGGATGGTTCAGTCAGAAAATGGTTATTGTGAAATTAGGAATTAAATGACATTCTGTAACCTTAAAATAAATCAACTTAAATTCACAATGTTTCAGGCAAGATAAAAATCAACTAAATCCTC
The DNA here is from genome assembly GCA_037157565.1 of Thalassia testudinum. Taxonomy (NCBI): domain Eukaryota; kingdom Viridiplantae; phylum Streptophyta; class Magnoliopsida; order Alismatales; family Hydrocharitaceae; genus Thalassia; species Thalassia testudinum. The sequence continues at coordinate 3,369,756 of JAZHRO010000038.1, forward strand.
TAAAATTCATGAAAAAATATCCTCTAAGGTTTAGAACCTTCAATTTGGCCTTTGGAACCTGTTTTGACCTAGATTGGGGTCCATCCTAATATTTGACTTAATTTAGGTTTTTATGCAAAATGTCCAGTCAAACGTGGTCAAACCTAAAATATAACTTCATCATTATATTCCTTAGGTCCAAACTAGGTTTATACCAAAATTTGGACCAAAGGGAAGGTCGTCTTGACCCACTTTGCAAATTGGTCCACCAAATTACATTTAGACCCTCAACTTTTTGAAATCCTTGCAAACCCCCCCCCCAACTTCTTCGTCTCTTTCTTCATTTCGGTGTCTCTGCCATCACAGCAGGGACCCATACGTCTAGTGACTTTGCGCAGAGGTTCTCTCCTCGGATTCATGGGGAGCCGCTCCCAGATTTGAAAGGGGAGCTCCCTATGAAGTCCCCTACCGCATGGGTAGCTCTCCATGCCTTGAAATGCCCTATACCTCTAATGCGAATGCTCGAGAGGTATGGGTCTCCCTCCGGCCTTACCTCCAACATAGCATTCCCGCCTCCTCCGTGCGCTTCTCCCTCTGGTCGTGCCTATTTAAGCTTGCCCAGAGCCCTCTGCTTCTGGCAAGCTTGGATTGGCTAGAGAAAGCCCCCCAAATTCGTCTCCTCCTCACTCCAGCCAACTGCCCAAAGCTTCCAGCGACTCTCCCTCCCTCTTCTCATCTCTTTGCCACCATACCAATGGCAGAGTCATCTCCGCCATACTCCTTCGCGCCGCACCGTACCAGCGCGCGCCCTCCGCCTTTCTTCCTCGTCGCTGCTTCCTCCCCACAGGGTCTTTGTCTCCGGCGATGGCAGACACCCGCTGCTCGCCCTCTTCCTCCCCCCTTCGCTCTGAACATCCTAGATAAGTACCCCCTTCTCCCCTCTTCATTTTCCCCATATTAATTTCCTAAATCGACTACTACCACATGCCAACCACCATCATCCCCTTCACCTCCGGCCACCACTCCGACGAGTTCGCTCCACCACCACAGACCACCACCTCCTCGCCGACTGGTCCCTAAGCTCCACCACCTTCCACTGATCATTTCCCCCCTCTCCATCGACCACCACATGTCCCACAATCTTCCCCCAAACACACCCACCTGCACGCACACAGTGTGCCCTAGGCACGCACACACAGGCACTATCGAGCCACACCAACATCCCCAACACCTTCACCATGGTCCAGCGACCCTCAATGAACGTTCTAACGTGGCCACGGGGCCAATCTTGTGTTTTCAGGTTCGAGCCATCTCCGCCATTGCCGAGGAAGCTTGAAGCAAGCTTGCTGCAGCTCCAGGCTTCATCAGCTCTAGGCCTGAGTACCAGGTGGTGAGGACTTGAGGCGCACACACACCCAGGCCTTTGATTGGCTTCGAGGACCCTCACAACAACTACAATTGATAGCTCAACTTCTGTGAGCGTGCGCAAGAAGGTGGGACATTTAGTCCCACCTCAGAAGCTAACGAGCGAGAGGCGACACATAAATTGAAAAAGTGAATCAGCCTTAATGCCTCAGATCCACAGGGTGAGGTCCCTCGCCCACTCCACCTGCCTCGTCTGCGGTCACACCTACGCAGACCTGGTTGACCCGATTACCCGGCTGGCTCTAAGAGAGCGAAGAGAGAAATAGAGAGAGACGTGGGGAGGGTAGGGGGTAGGTTTTGCTTCTCTGTGCTGTGCAGGGAAGAAGGAGGAAGAGGAAGCAGCTGCAGGGAAAAGGAAGAGAAGAAGAGGAGGCACAGCAGCTGAAGGAAGAAGCTGAGGACTTAGCCACGAAAAGAAGAAGGCAGAGGAAGGAGCCAAAGAAGAAGAAGAGGTCTGCAGAGGCCAAGGAAGAGTAGCCGAAGACTTAGCTGTAGAGGAGGAAGCCTGCAGAAGAAGGGCAGCTGAAGGAGAAGGAAGGACTTGAAGAAGAAGAAGGAGGAGGCGCAGCAGCTCAAGAAGAGAAGGACAAGAAGCCAAAGAGGAAAAGAAAAAAAGAGAAGGAAGGAGCTGCCGCATATACTAAGAGACAGTTTCTCTTCTCGATATCATGTACACGAGAGCTAACTCACTTCCCTTAACCAAGTCCGAACAGCCGCCCATAGGCAACATATTCCATCAGTCAACAAATTTTCCATATCACGGTTTCAGTTTCCTTTTAAATTCCCTGTAGGCTTCATGCATAGATTTCCTCATTTCCGTAACATCACATATATCTCTATTCATGTCATGATTAATTAACATATAGCAGGTAGCTCATGGTTTCATAATCCAGCAATTATCTCATCAATCAATTATACGAGACACAACATGCATTTTAGATCAAGTAATGGTTCAATAATATAATCAGGCATCTCATGATTTACCACATTCAGGAAACATTACAACAGATTGAGCATTCAATAATGTGCATTTCTTTATCTCAGCCCTAGGGTTCATTTCATATCCTAGGGTTCAATCAAATAGTTCTAAAGTAGCATACACTTCAATTATTTAATTCACAGGGTATAGTAAAGCCACTCTACCAGGGTAACCGGGAGATGTGGAGGCACGAATGGTGGACCTCGTAGCCTCTGCGGCTCCCGTCCACAACACAAACGGGCGTCCTATTAACACGAATGGTCAAACCAACCATTACTGACACTTCTTAAAAGAGTTTAAAATAGCTAGAACATGACTCCATCACATGGGAAGATCTGATAAAAAGCCAATGGTACCTTATTTACGAAAAATTGACTTCGTTTGGGCCCTGAACTGGCCCAAACACTCTTCTTGGTTCACTTAAACCAGACCAGGCACACTGGTCCAGCTGGACCGGCCGCCTGATGTCTAAAACAAACCAACCAAACCAAAATCAGATGTCTTAAACAGCAGCAGAGATCTCACCTTGCGTTCTGCATTAAGACCGGACGTTTGGAACTCCTCACAGTCGTCCTAGGTTCTTTCCAGACGTCTGTTAAGGTGTTTGAACGTCTGAGTCAGCTTTTAGACGTTTATAGAGACGTCCAGATGTTCTAAAGCGTCTGGAACATTGCGCCTGCACACCTTCCCAATGGCTTTGCACGCGTACACAGGCTTGTATAGTTAGACCATGCCTCTAAGAAAGTTGTACAAAATACGCAGTGCTCGTTCAGGGCTATACCTTTGAAATCCGCGGGCAACCAGTCGTTCAGAGTCCTCGCCAGACGACCAGAGTCCCCTTCGGAAGTCTGGCGAACACTTCCGACATCTGAAACTGCGGGAAAAACACTCCCGCAGTGGCTCCTCGCGAGCACTCTTCGCCCTATGCAGCACAAACACCAAGGGAGGGTCCTGACCTTCACTATTTGAGTAGGAAAAATACGCACAACACGTACAAGCCTCGAATAGGGTGTCACCTCTGATTTTTGTGCCGTATCAGACGTTTGGATGCAGCTCCAAATGTCAAACCAGATGTCTAAGGGTCCTCCCAGACATCCGATTCTGTGGAAAATGACTTCGCAGAACCATTTGCGAGGCTTTTTCTCCTCGTAAACCCCCCCCGCACCAGGAGCTACAGCAGCAATGACGCTCCCTCAATTCCGCACGTATGCTCTCCCTCCAAGCTCCATTGTCAGCTTGCCCAAGCTCCTCCTTGCGCACTCAAGCTCCCGTAGCTGGAGCTCCTTGTGTGGCCAGGGAGAACACAGAAAGGAAGGGGGGGAAAGGAAGGTGCTGGTGTACGCAGGGAGGAAATGGGAGAGGGTAGGTGGCTCCAATTTCGAGGCAAGGGGTTTAAATAAAAAGGGGGGGTTAGGGTTTTGGGGTGTGGGTATTCGTGAGTGTGGGTGGGGCTAGGGTAAATTGTAAAAAATACCTCCCACCAGTCCTATTTTACCCATAGAAGCCCCAAACAAGTTCCAGGGGGTTGCAAACTGCAACAAACCCCTCTCAAATCTCCCGAAATGATCCAATGACCCTTGGGAAGGGTCATTTCACATTGCATGTCCTTCAAGTTAATTCTTACAAAGAGGCTTGGAAATAATCTATGCAAAGCTAAAAAATTGAGATACCCAAGTAGTCTGTGCCATAGGAAAAAATCTCAAATCTTATTAGTGTTTGTTCTCTGAGATTGTAACATAGCTTGAAGGGCCAGAGAGACATTTCTAAGAAATTTATATAACCCATTCCATTCAAGTGGAGCCCTACTTTCCTTTCCTATCTTAAGATCTTTTAAGACACATCTATCTTCATAAAATATTAGTTTGCGCTTTAATTCCTTACAGATTTTATTGACAACAAATTCATAGAGAGATTTGGGGCATGAAGGGCATTATCAAGATAGACCCTGTTCAAAAAATGTACACTACCTTTCTCGACCACATTTACACAGGAATCATTAGCAATCGTGGTAGTTTCCTTTCATGAACCAAGCTTGTATTGTGAAAACTAGCATAGATTCTTGGTTCATAGCTCCACTATCAACAATCCAATTGTTTGTCGATGGAGCATGATCATATTTTCTTTCTTGAGTAACTAGAGCACAACTAGAGTCTTTTCCCATTGACTTCATTGTGGATGCCTCAGATCCCATTGTCCATGATCACAATTACAGAGAATAGCCTCAAGAACCAAAAACTCTAACAAGATAAATAGGAACACCGGTACCCTTTGCTCACTAAGGGACTATAACTAGGTGTCATAACGCAACAAGACCACCCATATCTCTTCATGAGGAAGAGAATACAATCGGGTGTACAAATCTTGTAAATAGAAGGGAAAGAAATACACCTTAAATGCAAGATTGTGATTCCAAACATCACCAACCTTGGAAAAAAGAGGGTCGGATTCAACACACTCAATGATTAGTTGTCTCAATTCAGCACAAGACTAGTAGCACAACAATTACAAGGTTCATACGTAGCAACACAAATAGCAACAGCATGAACCATAGCAACAAGAATTAATACAGAGAAGTGGTAAGGACCCCAAAACCACCTCCAATAGTAGCCCCATAGGCTGATTTGTTGGCACTATTTGAACTTCTCTCTGTGGCTCGCAAACAAGTCTGACATTGTGTAAGGAAGGCCCCTACATACAAGGGTCTCCACGAGCACCAACCCCACCATGAAAAACACAACCACCAAGCAACCCCTTGTGATGATGTAATCACCACGAACTGTGATATGAAGGCATCAATGCAATTTTGGAGTCCTTTGACAGGCACACATGCGTGGAGTCCCTAGTTATCATGGATTGAAATCCACTTTGATACCATGCAGAAACAAAATCAACAAGAATAGAGAAATCAATCACACATGGGTATGAGATTTACATGGAAACCTTCTTCAATGGGAGGAAGAAAACCATAGGAGTGGGAGTCCTAGACCTCCTCTCTCAATGGAGGGTAGGTATTCTTCACTGAAAAATAAGAAAAGAGAGGACATACAATATATAGCATCACGGGTTACGTGGATCCACCCCAAAATTCGTACACCCATTTACAAATAATCACCCTCACCTTCACCTCCTACAATTGTTTATTGCCTAATACCATTACATGTCCACCACCATCGCACTATGATCGTTGTAACCATCTTTCCATTGTTAGAATCACCATCAAAATTAATGGTATATCATCATTACCAGCAACACAACAATAGAATGAGTGCTTGTAAGATCTTGTGTGTTGTGGAGTTATAGATCATACATGGTGTAAAAACTAGTTAATAGGCCTCCATTTGGATGTGGATGGAGATGCCCTTTTTGCTTTCTAGGTAAATAGCAGGACATTTTGCAATAGTGTCTGATCCAAGATATTGAACCTTTATTTATTTATGTTGTAGATGTTTATTGAGAGTCCAAAATGGGATTCATTATCCCTTTTCCTAAAATGTTTTTCCATTTCTTAACATGATCTTTGTGACTATACAAGAACAAAGTTTAGGAAAATCTGCCTAATTGGTTTGGAGGTTGAGTTTGGCTTTTCATCCAATCACAGTGCAAATTTCATCCTCTTGCACATGAAGGGCAATTTATGAAAAAGGTTCTTCCACTTTGAAATTGACGTAGATTTATTCAATGAAATTTCAAAAAACCTAATGTAGTTTCTATCAACCTCTCACAAAAAATAATTACATCAACTTCACTAGTTTAGACTAAAATATCCTTCTCAAAATCTACTCACCTCCGTTGTAATTCTTGACCTTTTGAGAGCAATCATAGAAAATGAAATTATATCAAGAGAAAGTCAATCAAGAAAGAGTCATGGTGATTTTTAAGAGATATAAGGAGTGGAGCCAAGTTTAGGAGAGTGAAGTGAAAAAAAAGATACTTTTATCAATACAATCCTACCATCTAAGGAACCAAAACTTGAGAAAAAAATATTCTAAAATTACAAATTTTGGTATATAATTTCTACAAAGTTTATAAAGTTGGGGGAGGGAGGGGGGACTAGAAGAATGACAAGTTGCTCTTAGAAGTTGAGGAGCTAATGGCTCTTTTCAAAAGTTTCAAAACCCCTTTGAAACAAGAGTTAAGAGATCTTTGTGTAAAATTCTCCACACTCAACTTAGTATAAAAGTGATTGAGGGAGGAACTTTAATAAAATTTTTGGAACGCCATGTCCAATGGAATTCATGGGAATGATCACACTGTATAAAATTAAATGTGAAGTGCTCTCTTTCTTTGTTATGCTTATTTGGAATGCATTTGCTATTTTTTCTGAAATTTCAAATTTACCCTACAAAAATTTATCAATGTCATTGTCATCCCTCTTTTGTGCCTTTATCAAGTTAGGTACCACTTGTTTAGAGAGTAAAAAGGTAAAATCAATGAAGGATTTGAGGAAATGGAGGAATCATTACCTTTTATATATATTACAGTTCTTTGGTTGTTATTTCAAAGAATTAAGGGTGAATTATCCAATATGAAATAATTTGGCGTAGTTTTTATTTTTGGTGATGTAGATCTCTTGCATGCAATTTGAGAATTGGCACACCCGCAACACCACCCTCGGGTAAGACAAGACTCGAACTCAGGTACCCACTGCCGTAGTCAATGCCGACACCAATTGAGCAAGTTCGGAAGAGTTAGTTTGGAGTTGCTATTGACAGTTTGGATATGATAAGTTATAACTCTCCGTAAACTATATTTGGAATATAGTTAATCAATTATTACATTATTATTGCAAAGTATATCATATTAATGATTAGTTGTATTAGAACTCTCTTCTCTAACCAAACGAAGCTGTATTACAAGTTTTTGCATATATTACAATTCAGTTTCTTACTTATAATATTAACTTTTAGATTTTTGTTACAATAAATAATTGTAAAAAAAGTTTATCTGTATATTATAAGTTTATTTTCCATTTGTAATACAACTTTTGCACTTTTGTTATAGTAAATACGTGTAATACAAGTTCATTGCATGTATTATAAGTCTATTTTCTACTTGTAATACAAGTTTTTACACTTTTGTTTATGGTAAATATTTATAATACATGTTTGTAGCATGAATTACAATTTAGTTTTCCACTTTTAATACAAATTTTGCACTTCTATTTCGGTAAATAATTCTAATACAAGTTTATCGCATACATTGCAAGTGTATTTCCCACTTATACTTTTGTTACGATAAATACTTGTAATACAAAGTCGTATGCATTACAAATCTATTTTTCTCTTGCAATACAAAATTTTGCACTTCCGTTTATAACAAATATTTATAATACAAGTTTGTAACATGTATTAGAAGTTGGTTTCTCACTTGTAATGCATGCTTTCGCATGTATTACAAGTAGATTTTCCACTTGTAAATTTTGGCACTTTTATTACAATGAATACTTGTAATATAAGTTTGTATTACACACAATTCTGAGTTGTTATTTATATTACACATTCACACGTAGCTCCTTTTTGTGGATGCAATTAATATTTTTTCTCTACATTTGGAATACTCTACTCATTCGAGATCTTTGATTGATTCATATTTTCTGAAACCTTCATAAACGATGGGCATTTTCGAATTACAAAAAAAGCAATTCCGTTGGCATTACATCGTGAAATTACCCTTCCCAAGGGTCGTTTGGGGTTTTCTGAGATTTTAGGGGCCTTTTTGTAATTTTCTGCTTACCCAAAAAGACCCCGTGCAGAGTCTTTGACTTCTGGAGGGGGTTTGTCGCAATTTTAAATCTCCTAGGACTTGCTTTGTGGGCTCTGCGGGAAAGAGGGGTTTTTGCGAGGCCAAAATCATAATTAACCCTAACCCCATGCACCCCTACGCAAGCCAAAAACCCTAACCTTACCCTACCCCTACTCTATTTAAACCCTAGCCCTCAAGATCCATGCTCCCCTTCCTCCACCCCATCTCCTCGAACGGCGCCCACCCCCCCTTTCCTCCTCCCCTGTTGCCTCCCCTGCCAGCGAGAGAGGAAGTGAGCTCGAGAGACAGAGGAGCTACAGGAGAGCATGGAGTAGAGGGTGAGATCGTGCGTGAGGAGCGGCCAGAGGAGTTCGTAAGGGCTGAGGTTACTGCGGCGCCATTGCGAGGAACTACTGCAGCTCCAGGCGTGAGAGGAGAGCTTCGCGAGGAGAGGAGAGCTCGCGACGAGGTTCTGAGGGCACCATTTTTCCACAGTTTTAGACGTCTGCGACATTAGCCAGAAGTTTGAAAGTGTCATCGAATGTCCGGAGAGGGCATAGGACATCTGGTAGCGCATAGAATACAAGGTATTTCTTCTCTGCTGTGCTCTGTGTCGCGTGTAGGTTATGCGGTGACAGTCATATGGTGTTACTTTCGGTTGAGGTGTCTACGCAGGTACCAGAGGTTGGGAAGGCCCATAGGTGTAGGGTTTGAGGCACTTTAGGACGCTTAGAAGTGTCGTCAGACATCTGACCGCCCTCCCAGACGATCAGAAGCAGTGCCAGACGTCTGGAAACACACCCAGATGGCGGTGAAGGGCAACAGACAGCTAAAAAGACACAGGAAAGCAAGGTAAGATTTCTGCGTACTTTTAAGATGTTTGGGACTCACCCCAGACGTTTGATAATGGTTAGAACGCCCAATTGTAGGACCAGGAAGCCAGTCTAGCTGGACCAGTCTACTTGGTCCGGTTAAGGTGAACCAGGAAAAGTGTTTGGGCCGATTTAGGGCCCAAACGAAGTCGATTTTACGCAAAGTATCGTTGGCCTTCTTTCGGAAATTCTTGTGTGTTGGAGCTATTTTTATGCTGTTTTGAGCTAGTTTTGACATGATGAAACGTTAGTCAAAGTTATTAATGTCTGGTCTGACCAACCATTTGGAATAGGGCTTCAATCCGTGGTATACACAAGACCTGCGGAGGCTGTGAGGTCCGCCGTTTGTGCTCCCACATCTCCTGTACACTTTGGTAGGGTGGTCCTCTCTACTCCCGTGACTTTAAATTATTAAAGTGCTTGTTAAATTATAAATATTTGCTTGAAATCTAGGATATGAGATGAACCCTGGGGATGGGAATGGTGTATGTATATTACTTGAATCTCACTTGTTATAAAATCTGAGAATGCATGTTGTTAAATTCCCTACTATGAGAAATGGAATATTTAAAGTGATGTGATGATTGGTTATCCTGTTAAATCATGAGTTTCCTGTTAAATGAATTAGAAACCATAATGTGATAGAAATACATGCCATGAAATGAGACGAGTACTATGCATGAACCCTACGGGGAACTAGGAAAGGAATCAAAGTACAATGTTATGGATATCTGATGTATGATGGAACATGTTGCCTATGGGCACGTTGGTTGGTTGTTCGGACTTGGGTATGGAAAGTATTACGACCCGATCCCAGTTCCCCACAGAACCCGAGATCGGCTCACCTCGACTAGATTCCAAGACCTAGTCATTCAACGAGAAATAATCAAAAGCAGAAAATGTTCCACAACCACACATGTAATGTAACTAAGCATAAATAAATAAGAGGCAGTAATGAAAAGCTGAATGAAATGTCTCAGAAATATTACATGTCACAAGTGAAAGAGTGTTATAAAATACATAACCATTACAACTACAACAGAAGGAAATAGGATATAAATATAACAAAAACAACAATACATGTTATGTAACGACCCGATTCCCGAGTCCCTATGAGACACGAGAATCGGACCGACTCGACTAATCCCAAGACCTAGTCGTCCAACGAGGAAGTAACCAAAAGACAGTAAAATAAACCACATTCAGCATGAATATAACTAACAGTAAGAAAGTACAGCAGTAAGGAAAGAAACTACTACAGTAGGTACCACCACAACAGTAGAACAACATTTATCATATAACAAGAACTGCAGGTAAAGAAGGTACAGCGGAAACAAAAATTACTCACTAGAATAGAAACAAAAGAGGTACAAAAGACTGTGGTAACTCTACTGGACCCTACTCGGCCCAGCGTCCTCTGCAGCCGTCGACCCTGGCTGCTCAACACCTGGTCCTGAAAAAGGTAACGAGTGTAACACGTCAGCAAAACGCTGAGTAGAGTGGCAAACTAACTAAAGGCAACAGTAGAGTGTACAGTAACTGTTATGTTTTATTACTTCCTTTATTCACATCTTTCAATTTTCTCACTATTTCATTTATTTCTCAGATCCTTTACTTGATCTCGAATGTCCTCGTGGGAACGATCTTGATTGCAGTATTTTCCAAAAGTAGAAGTAGCACGTGGTGCTCTCCTGGCCGGGAGAGTCCCCCGTGGTGATCCTACCCTCAGTCAACCACCCCAAGGTCACTGACAGACGTAACGGTGACTACGGCACGCGTGATAAACGCACAGGTAGCTAGCCCGCACTGGCACGCGGTCAGTCGTTTTCGTTAACGGGTGCGCCCAAAGCACAGCACGGAACCAGGGCAGAGCCCTCTCAGTAACAGGGGTCCAACCCCTCCACAGTAACCAAACCGGGGCCTTGCCCCTCCACAGTCCGCGCACCCTCGCCTGACTACCCTGGTTTGCCCTAGTGGGCCTAACAAGTCGGTGAAGGAGGCTAGCAGAACCCCGGGGCCCGTGGGGTAGCTAGTACTCTCCTAACACTAGTAGCTCTCCTCGGTACTACGTACACAAGGGCCAACAAGTCGGTACAGAGCGGCCAATCCTAACCCCCGGGTCCCTGGGGTGGCTGGCCCCACTCTGCACTAACACAGGTACAGGTACTTCCCTTGGTACTGCGTACCCAAGAGACAGTACAAACTACATCTCAGTTCCATTCCTTTTTCTTTCCAGGAGTTCCACTCCTAATTCCCTGTAGGGTTCCAGCTCTTTATCTCAGAACATCATATGTTTCACTTTCCAGTTTCACGTTCTCACAATCCATGATCTCAATCATGTTTCTTTATTCATAACAGGCAGCTGTTAATTCAATTTACAGGCAGCTTTATATTCCTTTCCATTTTTTTCCAAGACTGCAGTATTATACATTCCACTAGTTTTTCCATCCTAGGGTTCATGCCACATCCTAGGATCTAGCATACAACTAGTTTCCAGCCCTAGGATTCATGCATCACCTAGGAGCTATCATTCCATACATTTCTCATTCCTAGGATTCATGCAATGTCCTAGATTATAGTTATGGTTCCATACTTTAACAGATTTTAATAATAAACTTAAGCCACTCTACCAGGTACAACGGGAGTAATGGGGGCGTGATCGGGAATCCCGCGTGCCTTCGTGTCTCTCAAGACTGTAACTGAACGAGGTCCTATCACAAGGATCAAACACAAGGAGTGTCTCAAAACAGTGTATAGCTACTGTAGACGGGTAGAGGAATTAATTATGAAAAGAACGCAACTCGAATCGCGGAAAACGGAGCCCGAACGGGCCCTAAACGGGTCGAAAAAGACGATACTGTGCAAAATCAGACGTCTGGAACTTCTTCCAGACGTCTTAAACAGTGGATCAGAGAATTACCTGTTCAGTGTGGTTTCCCAGACGTCCAGAAGTCTGCGGGGACATCTGTCCTAGCTCCCAGACGTCCGATGGTCACCCCGGACGTCTGGAGGTCACTCCCGCCGTCTGGTACAACTTCCAGACGTCTGATTCGCAAAGGATGGCGAATCAGCGAACCTGCGCACAGCCAACTCCCTCCCTTAGTACGGTCGGTCGACAGGAAGGAAGAAGAAAGTGGAATACACACCTTTCAGACATCGGTATGAGCTACCAGACGTCGTCCTCGCCGTCTGCCTATCAACCCAGACGTCTGATTCTGGAAATTTTTCCAGAATCAGGGCGCTACTCGGCCTCCGCTCGCGACGCCGCCCGCGTCGCACCTCGCGCGCCTGCTGCTCAGACTGCAGCAGGTCCCTCTCCGCGTCGTTCCACGCCCCCTGCGCCCTCCGCCGGCCGGCCAAGCCGCTCCGGCGAGCTCGCCCTCACGGCAGAGCTCCGCTCTCGCACGCCGCACCTCCTCCGCGCTCACTGCGGCCGCCGCTGCCGCCCTCGCGCTCGCGCTCACGCTCTGGCTGAAGGAGAAGGGAAAGGAGACGGTGGTGACGGAGTGAGGGGAGGCGTGCCCTTTTAAGGCCACGCGAGGAGGAGGGAGAAGGATTTGCGGCAGGGGAATCCTGCAGCCGCAGGAGGGAAGAAGGCGAATATGCGGTCTGCGCGCTCAGGCGCGCAGACGACTCGCGTGTGTCGAAAATAACGGATTTCCAGACGTCTGGAAACTATCCCAGACGTCTGGTCAAACGTCTGGACAACCCTCCAGACGTCTTAAAAGACGTCTGCGCCACACGTTCGTTACAATATAACAAACTCAAAGGAAGTTTCGTCCCCGAAACTTGCGCCAACTAGGGTGCGGGAAAAGACGTCCGAATAACCATAACAAACTCAAAGAGGACCGAAGCCGGTCCGAAAAGACGTACCCGCGAAAAGCTCCGGGTACCGCTCCCGCAATGCTGCCTCAGGCTCCCAGGTAGCCTCCTCGTACCGCTGGCTCCTCCACAAAACCTTTACCAGGGGTACTTGCTTTCGTCTCAATCGGCGGACGGCTCGGTCTAGGATCTGCACTGGCCGCTCGGGGTAGGTCAGGTCGTCGCTCACCTCGACGCTCTCGTGACTCAGTACGTGACTGGAATCGGCTACGTACTTCCTGAGGTTGGACACGTGGAACACGTCGTGCACACCAGAAAGCTGTGGGGGAAGGGCAAGTCTGTAAGCAACGGGTCCAACCCGCTCCAGGACCTCAAAGGGCCCCACGAACCTCCGCGCGAGCTTCCCTCTCACCCCAAACCGCTGTAAGCCCTTCATGGGCGAAACACGAAGGAAGATGTGGTCCCCAACCTCGAACTGCACCTCTCTGCGTCTGCGATCCGCGTAGCTCTTCTGTCTGCTCCTGACAGTGCGGAGTCATCTGTGGATCTGCTCAACTACCTCCTGACTCTGCCGGATCAACCTGGGGCCAACCTCCCACTTGGTCCCCACCTCAACCCAACTCAAGGGTGCCGTACACTTCCGTCCGTACAGAGCCTCGTAGGGAGCCATGCCGATGCTCGAGTGATAACTGTTGTTGTATGCAAACTCCGCCAGGGGCAGGTGCTCCTCCCAAGAGCCCCTCCAGTCCAGTACATAGGCACGCAACAGGTCCTCAAGTGTCTGTATCGTGCGCTCAGACTGTCCGTCCGTCTGGGGGTGGTAAGCCGTGCTAAACCTCAACCTTGTCCCCAAGGCCTGCTGAAACTCAGCCCAAAACTGGGACGTAAAGCGGGTATCCCGGTCGGATACGATCTCCCGTGGAACTCCGTGTAGTCGCACCACATCACGGATATACCTCTCTGCCAACTGTGCTGGTCCCAAAGTGACTCGGATCGCAAGAATCGCGCCGTCTTTGTCAATCTATCCACTATTACCCAGACTGCGTCGTGTCCCCGCTGAGTAACAGGTAAGCCCACCACCAAGTCCATGGTGATGCTCTCCCACTTCCACTCTGGCACTGGAAGCGGCTGAAGCGGCCCTGCAGGCCTCTGATGCTCGACTTTCACCTGCTGGCACACTAAGCACTGCTGCACGAACTCACCCACATCCCGCTTCATCCCTCTCCACCAAAACTCGCGTCACAAGTCATGGTACATTTTCGTGTTTCCGGGATGTATGGTGAATCTGGAACCGTGTGCCTCAGTCAGGAGCTCTCTCAACAGCTCCTCGTCTCTGGGAACGCACAACTGTCCCCTCAACCGTAACACCTGGTCTGTGAAAGAGAAGTCCCCTGGGTCCCCTGATAGTACTCTGTCGCGCAAAGACTGCAAGTACGGATCAGCCATCTGTCCTGTGATGATACGGTCTATCAGCTCTGGCCTGGTCTGCCGTGTCACCGTCACTGCCCCACAGCATCCTCGTAACTCTAGAGGTCGCCAACTGCCCACCTCCTCCAAAAGGCTCCAACTCTGTAACTGTAGACTGGCCAAGCGTGCGGGCGCCTTACGGCTCAAGGCGTCAGCCACCACATTGGCCTTTCCCGGGTGGTAGGAGATGCTGCAATCGTAGTCCTTCAGGAGCTCCAACCAACGTCTCTGTCTCATGTTGAGCTCCTTCTGGTCAAAAAGATATCTGAGGCTCTTGTGATCTGTAAAAATCTCGAAGGTCTCACCGTACAAGTAGTGCCTCCAGGTCTTCAGCGCGAAGACAACAGCTGCCAACTCTAGGTCGTGGGTAGGGTAGGTATGCTCATGGGGCTTCAGTTGCCGCGAAGCGTAAGCGACAACATGACCCCTCTGCATGAGCACACCTCCTAACCCCTGCAAGGAAGCGTCCGTGTACACAACGAACCCGCCACTACTGTCAGGGATGGTGAGTACGGGAGCCGAGGTCAACCTCTCCTTCAGCTTCAGAAAACACGCCTCACAGGCGTCTATCCAAGTGAAAGGCACGTCCTTCCGGGTCAACTGTGTCATATGACGCGCAATCTGTGAAAATCCCTTGATGAACCGTCTGTAGTAACCTGCCAGTCCCAGGAAACTGCGAATCTCAGTGACTGAACGCGGTCTCTCCCACCTGAGCACTGCCTCGACCTTGGCGGGGTCCACCGCCAGGCCGTCACCAGATATCACATGACCCAAGAAGGTCACCTCCCTCAACCAGAACTCGCACTTGCTGTATTTGGCATACAGCCTGCGTCGTCTCAGAGTGTCCAGAACCATTCGCAAGTGCTATCCGTGCTGCGTTCGATCTCTAGAATAGATGAGCACATCATCTATGAAAACCACCACGAACTGATCCAAGTACGGTCTAAACACCCTGTTCATCAGGTCCATGAAAGCAGCGGGGGCATTGGTCAGCCCAAACGGCATGACCAAAAACTCGTAGTGTCCGTACTGGGTGCGGAAAGTTGTCTTGGAGACGTCGGTCTCCCTGATCCTCAACTGGTGGTATCCAGACCTCAAGTCTATCTTGGAAAACACCGTGGCACCCCGCAACTGGTCAAACAAATCGTCGATCCTCGGCAGCGGATATCTGTTCTTGATGGTGACCCTATTCAGCTGTCGGTAGTCCACACAAAGGCGTAGGGTCCCATCCTTCTTCTTCACAAATAGTACCGGGGCTCCCCAGGGAGACGCACTGGGCCTCACGAAACCTTTCTCCAAAAGGTCCTGCAACTGGGACTTGAGCTCTCGCAGCTCAAGCGGTGCCATCCTGTATGGCGCGGTGGAGATGGGGCTGGTCCCTGGTACTAGTGAGATCTCAAACTCGATCTCACGCTCGGGCGGTAGTCCTGGTAACTTGTCTGGAAACACGTCGGGGAACTCTCTGACCACCGGGATGCTCTGGAAGTCTGCCACAGGGCTGGGCTCTGCCACCACACAGGCTAGGAAGCCCTCACACCCCTGGCTCAAAAGTCTCGCCGCCCGAAGTGCCGAAATGCACCTGAAACCTCCGTCTACTGGCTGCCCGTGAAACTCGAAAGAAGGCAACTCCGGAATGGAGAAGACAATCTTCCTCTCAAAATAGTCTACCAAGGCGTGGTAAGCGGACAGCCAATCCATCCCCAGAATCACTCCAAAGTCCTCCATCTGTATCATAATCAGGTCAGCTGGCAGGCTATGTCCCCCGATGCTGACCTCGCAACCCGTGTACACCTCCTCAGCTACAAACAGCTGACCACTCGGACCTCTGATTACGAACGGATTCTCTAACAGTGTATAATCCTGGTCCAAACTAACTGCGAAACTGGCTGCGACAAACGAGTGCGTAGCGCCGGAATCGAAAAGCGTGTAAACGAGTCTGCCAGAAACTGAAACCATACCTGCTACCACGGATCCCGATGCTCTGGCGTCCCTGTGTGTTAGGGCGTTGATACGCCCCTCAGCTATAGGTGCGGACGAAGCAGCCACACTCTGCGTCGGACGGGTTGGTGCTGGCCGGTACCCTCCTCGCGACTGCTGTCCTCCTCCTCGTGCCTGGGAACCGCGGCCTCCTACGCTCCCTCCAGTGCTCTGCACGGGAAGTATCTGCTGACCTCCTGCCCTAGATGGGCAGTCCCTCCTGACGTGGTTCGGCTGGCCACACTGGTAGCAGAGGGGAACCCGACTCCCGCCCTCAGTGAGTCCCTGCTGTCGGCTAGGCGGGGGTCCGGTGCTGGCGACTGGCCCCTGTCGAGGGCCCCCAAAGGCCACTGATGGCCCTGCACAACGTGACGGCTCTCCTGCGGACGCCACGTGTCTCCGTTCTCGCCGGCCCTGTGAGAAGTCTGGCTGAAAGGGCCTCTTCCGCCCGCCGTCGGTCTCTCGCGCGGACGGGTTGGTCTCCTCGTAAGTCATAGCTGCCTCTACAACCCTCGAAAACGTCGGCAGCTTCAGGGGTTTGACATACCCCCGGGTCGCAAGCCGGAGCCCCTCGGTGAACCTCCAAAGGCGCTCCTCCTCAGTGGCTACCGCTGTCGCTGCAAAGCGGGACAACTCCAAGAAACGCGTGCGGTACGCGCTCACAGTCATCGTCCCTTGGCGGAGAGTGTGGAACTCCCGCCTCCTCTGGTCCTGCCACGTCTGGGGAAAGTACTGCTCGCAGAAGAGGGTGACGAACTGGTCCCACGTCGGCTCGTCCCTCTCCTGTCCCCGGACCGCCCTCCTCCACCGGTGTGCCGCACTCTCCAGCTGGTATGTGGCAAAGGCCACGCGGCACTCCACCGGGGGGCGAAGGGTGTCGAAGATCTTCTCCAGCTGCTCAAGCCAGTCCTCTGCCTCGGTCGGGTCCTCATCCCCCTTGAAGGAGGGGGGCTTCAGCTTCCGGAACTGTCCGAAAAGCTCGAAGTGGCGCTGTAGGGGAGGTGCTAGTGCACCTCCAGGCGAAGGTGCCTCGTGTACAGAAGTGTTGGAGGAAGGTGGGGGCAGCAGGGGCCCATCCCCTCCCTCGTGTCCAGCGCCATGTCCGTCGCGTGGTCCCACAGAGGACTCCCCCTCTGCAACCCCAGGAGGAGGTGCTCGGGGCGGTGGGTGGAGCTCCTCTCGTACAATATCCCGTATCAGTCTGGTGAGGTCCTGGGCCTAGATGCCAGGAAGTGGTGGCTGGTCCACCGAGACGTCAACGACAGCACGTCCACCTCGCCGACCTCGCCCTCGGCCGCGCCCGCGGCCAGTCTCGCCAGTCCCGCGACGAGGCATCTCCTGCAAGGAGACGCGAAACAAAACGGAAACGTCAAAACAGACAGTACCTAACAAAACTTCTAAGAGCTCATGTCAAGAGATATGTTGTGGTGGCTACTCTAGCTATAAACATGTGAATTGGTTATTTTCCAGTCAGTCGATTCACTTCTCGGGACGACCTTGCTCTGATACCATCTTGTAACGACCCGGTTCTCGAGTCCCTACGAGACACGAGAACCGGACCGACTCGACTAATCCCAAGACCTAGTCGTCCAACGAGGAAGTAACCAAAAGACAGTAAAATAAACCACATTCAGCATGAATATAACTAACAGTAAGAAAGTACAGCAGTAAGGAAAGAAACTACTACAGTAGGTACCACCACAACAGTAGAACAACATTTATCATATAACAAGAACTGCAGGTAAAGAAGGTACAGCGGAAACAAAAACTACTCACTAGAACAGAAACAAAAGAGGTACAAAAGATTGTGGTAACTCTACTGGACCCTACTCGGCCCAGCGTCCTCTGCAGCCGCTGACCCTGGCTGCTCAACACCTGGTCCTGAAAAAGGTAACGAGTGTAACACGTCAGCAAAACGCTGAGTAGAGTGGCAAACTAACTAAAGGCAATAGTAGAGTGTACAGTAGCTGTTATGTTTTATTACTTCCTTTATTCACATCTTTCAATTTTCTCACTATTTCATTTATTTCTCAGATCCTTTACTTGATCTCGAATGTCCTCGTGGGAACGATCTTGATTGCAGTATTTTCCAAAAGTAGAAGTAGCACGTGGTGCTCTCCTGATCGGGAGAGTCCCCCGTGGTGATCCTACCCTCAGTCAACCACCCCAAGGTCACTGACAGACGTAACGGTGACTACGGCACGCGCGATAAATGCACAGGTAGCTAGCCCACACTGGCACGCGGTCAGTCGTTTCCGTTAACGGGTGCGCCCAAAGCACAGCACGGAACCAGGGCAGAGCCCTCTCAGTAACAGGGGTCCAACCCCTCCACAGTAACCAAACCGGGGCCTTGCCCCTCCACAGTCCGCGCACCCTCGCCTGACTACCCTGGTTTGCCCTAGTGGGCCTAACAAGTCGGTGAAGGAGGCTAGCAGAACCCCGGGGCCCGTGGGGTAGCTAGTACTCTCCTAACACTAGTAGCTCTCCTCGGTACTACGTACACGAGGGCCAACAAGTCGGTACAGAGCGGCCAATCCTAACCCCCGGGTCCCTGGGGTGGCTGGCCCCACTCTGCACTAACACAGGTACAGGTACTTCCCTTGGTACTGCGTACCCAAGAGACAGTACAAACTACATCTCAGTTCCATTTCTTTTTCTTTCCAGGAGTTCCACTCCTAATTCCCCGTAGGGTTCCAGCTCTTTATCTCAGAACATCATATGTTTCACTTTCCAGTTTCACGTTCTCACAATCCATAATCTCAATCATGTTTCTTTATTCATAACAGGCAGCTGTTAATTCAATTTACAGGCAGCTTTATATTCCTTTCCATTTTTTTCCAAGACTGCAGTATTATACATTCCACTAGTTTTTCCATCCTAGGGTTCATGCCACATCCTAGGATCTAGCATACAACTAGTTTCCAGCCCTAGGATTCATGCATCACCTAGGAGCTATCATTCCATACATTTCTCATTCCTAGGATTCATGCAATGTCCTAGATTCTAGTTATGGTTCCATACTTTAACAGATTTTAATAATAAACTTAAGCCACTCTACCAGGTACAACGGGAGTAATGGGGCGTGATCGGGAATCCCGCGTGCCTCCGTGTCTCTCAAGACTGTAACTGAACGAGGTCCTATCACAAGGATCAAACACAAGGAGTGTCTCAAAATAGTGTATAGCTACTGTAGACGGGTAGATGAATTAATTATGAAAAGAACGCAACTCGAATCGCGGAAAACGGAGCCCGAACGGGCCCTAAACGGGTCGAAAAAGACGATACTGTGCAAAATCAGACGTCTGGAACTTCTTCCAGACGTCTTAAACAGTGGATCAGAGAATTACCTGTTCAGTGTGGTTTCCCAGACGTCCAGAAGTCTGCGGGGACGTCTGTCCTAGCTCCCAGACGTCCGATGGTCACCCCGGACGTCTGGAGGTCACTCCCGCCGTCTGGTACAACTTCCAGACGTCTGATTCGCAAAGGATGGTGAATCAGCGAACCTGCGCACAGCCAACTCCCTCCCTTAGTACGGTCGGTCGACAGGAAGGAAGAAGAAAGCGGAATACACACCTTTCAGACGTCGGTATGAGCTACCAGACGTCGTCCTCGCCGTCTGCCTATCAACCCAGACGTCTGATTCTGGAAATTTTTCCAGAATCAGGGCGCTACTCGGCCTCCGCTCGCAACGCCGCCCGCGTCGCACCTCGCGCGCCTGCTGCTCAGACTGCAGCAGGTCCCTCTCCGCGTCGTTCCGCGCCCCCTGCGCCCTCCGCCGGCCGGCCAAGCCGCTCCGGCGAGCTCGCCCTCACGGCAGAGCTCCGCTCTCGCACACCGCACCTCCTCCGCGCTTACTGCGGCCGCCGCTGCCGCCCTCGCGCTCGCACTCACGCTCTGGCTGAAGGAGAAGGGAAAGGAGACGGTGGTGACGGAGTGAGGGGAAGCGTGCCCTTTTAAGGCCACGCGAGGAGGAGGGAGAAGGATTTGCGGCAGGGGAATCCTGCAGCCGCAGGAGGGAAGAAGGCGAATATGCGGTCTGCGCGCTCCGGCGCGCAGACGACTCGCGTGTGTCGAAAATAACGGATTTCCAGACGTCTGGAAACTATCCCAGACATCTGGTCAGACGTCTGGACAACCCTCCAGAAGTCTTAAAAGACGTCTGCGCCACACGTTCGTTACATGTTAAAAGTACTCACTACTACAAAAAGGAAAGCTCAGAACTGAAAAAGAGACAATAGCTATGGCTAGGCTCGACTGGGCCCAGCACCCTCTGCAGCCGATGGCACTAGCTGCTCAACTCCTTGACCTGAACAAGGCTATATAATCTGTGGTCAGCTAACGCTATGTAGAGTGGTGGTTAAGCCATTTACATGCAATTTAACATAAAGAAACAAACATATAACTAATTATTCATTTCCATTTATCTCAACTAGGTGTTTCTCATTCGGTTATTCTAATAAGGATCCACAACATTTCTTAATCCTCTTATTCCCTAAAGGAACGATCTTGATTGCAGTTTTCCCGTGATGTAGGATGTACACGTGGCACTCTCCTGGCCGAGAGAGTCCCCCGTGGTAGTCCTACACCTGGTCTACCACCCTGAGGTCACGGTCGTGGCGTAGTAGTGACTACGGCACACGCGATAAACGCACAGGTAGCTACCCCGCACTGGCACGTGGTCAGTCATTTCCACTAGCGGGTGTTGTTTAGCGAGGCGAGATCAATGTTAAAATCAATGCGTCGTAGTATAGTTGAAATCGCTCGAAAATAAATAAATTTTATTACTCGAAGTTTTAAATTCGAGGTCGAACACAGGGAGCAAATTAGGATTTAGAAATCAAGAGCACAACTTTAAAATTGGATATAATATGCAATGAAAACTAGAGTTATAGTGCAAAATGTAAATGTGGACACTGAATATCATTGTATATGAAGAGCAAAAAAAATGGACGTCTGATTTTGTGAATCAGACGTCTTAAACTTGTAATTGCTACAGTGCTATTTCTCTTCTCTTCTCTAATTTCTGTCTTTTCTTCTGCTCTTCTTCTTCTTTTCTTCTCTGTTCTTTTTCTTCTTCTGCCTTCTATCTCTGGCGGCTCTTCTTCTTCTACCTTCAAGTCCTTCTCCTTCTCTTTCTTCTTTAGCCCTTCAACTCCTCCTACTTTAGCCTTGAGCCTTCTCCTTAGCTTTCTCTGGCTTCCGCCCTCTTCTTCCTTGGCTTCTTCTTCTTCTCCTTGCCTGCGAGAGAGCAAAACCTACCCCCTACCTGCCCACGCTCTCTCTTCTTCTTTATCTCTTACGCTCGCTCTCCCATAGCCTTCCTCTCGGGTAATTGGGTCAGGGCCAAGTCCGCAGGCAGTGGGTCACGGACGAGGCAGTGAGAGGGCGAGTAGGACCTCACCTCGTGGTTAGGAGGCGATAAGCCTCTGTCACTTTTGCAATTAATCTCACAGCGCCTGCTCACTCACTTCCGAGGTGGGACTATGTTGTCCCACCTTCCTTCGCGAGCTCCCACAGCAGGAGTCCTCTTGATTGCAGCAGCTATGTATGGCTTCAGTGCCAATTGCTTGGCTGGGGCTATGCGCGAAGGGATTCCACGCACCTAGGGCGATTCACCTGGAGCACAGAGACCTGGAGGAGGCTTGCAAGCAAGCTCCTTGCGTGCGTTAATGGTGGTGGAGACGCCTATACCTGTCAACATGAAAACGGCCTCGCAGCCTTGTTAGAAAGCTCAGGGAGCTTCTCCGAGACACGACGAAGGTAGTGCAGGGGTTGGCGTGGCGTGGTGTGGCCGGAGCGTGCGAGCCTAGGGCACCCTGTGTGCGTGAAAGTGGGTGTGTTCGGGGGGAGTTCTGGGGGCTTGGCGCGGTGAGTGGAGTGAGGGTTTAGGGTCAGTGAGGTGTGGCAATGCTTATGGGGTAGTTGGCAAGGCAGGTGGAGGCGTGGAGCGGCGGGAACGCCTCGCCGGAGGTGGAGAAGATGGTGGTGACTTGTGGCGTCGAGGCGTGTTTGCAAGAATAAATGATAGAAAAATGTTTAGAAGGGAGAGAGGACTTAGCTGAGTGTGGATAGACGAAGGGGGATGCAGAGGAGGCGGCTGCTCGTATTGCCGTCGCCGGAGATGAACTACTCAGTGGGAGGAGGACGGCGACGACGAGGGGGTTGTAGGGGCGTCGGCGGGTGCAGTGCAACGCGGACGAACAGGAGGAAGAGAACCCTTCCATTAGTATTGTGGCTGGGCAACGAGGGAAAGAGAGGGAGGTCATCGGA
Source organism: Thalassia testudinum (assembly GCA_037157565.1). Taxonomy (NCBI): domain Eukaryota; kingdom Viridiplantae; phylum Streptophyta; class Magnoliopsida; order Alismatales; family Hydrocharitaceae; genus Thalassia; species Thalassia testudinum. Next base: position 3,392,289 of record JAZHRO010000038.1, read on the forward strand.
GCTTGCTGAGTCACTGGCTGGAGGGGGAAGAGACAAAATAGAGGGATTCTCAGGCCAATTTCAAGCTCAAAGGATGAGGGGTGATCTGGGCATGCTTTTATAGGCACTGGCGGAAGGTTTTATGCTTGGAAGCCAAGCTTCGAAGCACGGCAACCTCGCCGGAGATGGAAGGTCGAAGGTGACCCGAATATATCATGCATTCACATGAGAGATTGAGTGCTAAATCAAGCCTCTGACTGTGTTTAAACTGGAGGAGATTTGTCAGAGAATCTCCCTTTCAAATTTGAAGGGGATTCTCTGAGGAATCAGGGAGATCTTTCCCTCGATACCTCGCCGGAGTAGGATTCCCTCCGCTATAATGGCAGAGGGACCTAATTGCAAAGAATGAAGATAAAGATAGAGGGGTTTCTGTAGAACTTTTCAAAAGTTAGGGGTAGAAATTTAATTGGGTTGGACCTGTTTGCAAAGTAGGTCAAGATGACTTCCCCTTAGGTCCAAATTTTGGTACAAACCTAATTTGGACCTAAGAAATCCAATGGTGAAGTTGGATTTTTGGTTTGACCACATGTGACTGGAAATTTACACAAAAACCCAATTTAGGGTAAATATTCTACTGAGACCCCAGTTTAGGTCAAAATAGGTTCTAAGGGCCAAATTGAAGGTTCTAAACCCTAGATAATATTTTTTCATGATTTTTAGAGGGTTTAGGTGAATTTTATCTCGACCAGAACCTTGTTAAATCAAGTGGGTCTGTTTTAGGGTTACAAGAAGTTATTTTATTCCTAGAATTCACATAAACCCTTTTCTGTCTGAACCAACCCACATTTTATCTTGTTAGGACCATTTGACCTATGTTTAGCCCATGAGAAATCCCGTTGTACTGCAATGATAAAATTACAGTTTTACCCTTTGTTTCTTGCTTTTCTCTCAGAAAGGTTATTTATTGAGTTAGGACCTCCAGTTGGTTATGTAAGAGCTTTTGTTCTCTTTTATGGATCAAAATGAGCTAGTTAGGGCTCATGATGGTGTTCCCATCATAACCCCATGCCTAGCTTTTGCTAGTCCCTTAGCAAAATTTTAAGGTTTTAACTTCTGTTCTAGACCATGAGTTCCTTGATGTTCAAAAGCTATGATGAGTGCTGATGTAAACACATTTACACTACTTAAAATGTCTATTTATGCATGTTCTTAAGCATAGGATTGCATTTCATGATATAAATATTGCATAACATGCATCATCTTGCATTTAGAGTAGTTTGAATAAAATGGAGGTTAATTGTCTCCTTTTATGTGCTTGGACAGGGCAAACATTTTATCAGGGCCTCGGATCAAAGATCCAACTGTATGGATGTGATCAGGGCGACGATTGGAGTTCAACGACTCCAAGATCGCCCTAATCAGGCATCCGTAGCATCAGATATAGATCGGGGAACCCTAGAAGATCAAGGGACAGGATGGTGTAAATTCGTACTTCAGATGACAAATCCGACCGTACGGATGAATTCGGATCGACGATCGCAATCCAACGACACAAAAATCGAGTCAATCCGACATCCGTGGCACCATCTACAACTTCCAGAAGATGGACGACCAAGATGACGCCACGTGGCTCCATCTCAGTCGCCCAAACGGCTGCTTGCATCTTGTGAAGACCGCGCACCCGTCTCCTCTCCGCCGTTGGATCTCGATCCAACGGCTGCGACGCGCCCGCGCTGAAGTCAAGCGCTCGACACAAACGCGACCGCCGCGCAGCGGTCGAGCGCTTTAACGCGAAGCAGCGACGCGCGTTCGAGCCACGCCCCGCAGAAATTGGAGCGGTGGCGCGCCTCCAATCGACCGCACGATCGCGATCCAACGGCCGTGCGCGCCCGATAGCGCCGACACGCGATTGGACGCGCGCGTGAACGCGCGATCGCACGCACAGGCGGGCGGGCGGCAGCGGTGAAGGTGCGATTTTAAGCCGTCCGATCTCGCGATCGGACAGCTGAGACTCTGCGGACGTGCGTAGGCGTTACGCACGCGGGCAGCCGAGAGGGTGCGCGTGGGCGCGGCGGCGACGGCCACGTCGGGGCTTTAGTGACGGATTTATCCGTCACTAAAGACCCCTTATTTATTATTTTGAAGATGTAATGTCCATTTTGCCCCCACTCCTTGCAACTATAAAAGGAGACCCCCTCCATACGAAATTTTCATCCCTTCTTTCTCCTCTCTACCCCTCCAAAGCTCAAGAGAAGCTTGTCCCACACCCGGGATGCTTCTTGCGAGATAAAGTCCAATTTTCGTTCCCCTTCGGAAGTGGATCCCACGACGACGACGGCGTGCTGCTTCGTTCCCGTTCTTCTGCTTCGTCCTCCTTCGTCCCGCTTCGTTCTCCTTCGTCCAGGCGTCGTCCCGTCCGGCTCGTCCTCCAAGCAACCGTCGAGGAGGATTTCTCTCTCCCTATTCTTTTTACCGCTTTCTAGTATAGATTTACTGCTTTCTAGATTAATCTACTCGTCCTCCAAGCAATCGTCGAGGAGGACATTTCTCTCTCCAATCTTTTAATGCTTTCTAGAGTAAATTTATCGCTTTCTAGAGTAATTGTTTTATGCTTTCTAGTTGTAATGAACAATCTCTTCAATACAAAAATTTCTTGTTTATTCTACATCTCATTTTGATTTCTCTGTGTAATATTTTTTTTCTCTCTTACTCTCTCTCTCTCTTCTATTTATTGTAAATAATTAGATAGTACTAAATTGAATTATTCTGTAACAAATAAAAAGAAACGCGTAGTTTTTAAATCAAACGTTCGCCTCCCTGTGTTCGACCCAGAATTTTAATTTTGGTATAAATTTTATTTGTTGAACACGAATTCTTAACTTTCGAACTACAACGACAGGTTTTCCAAAACCAATCTCGTTAGCGTAGGTTCGTAATCGTTCAACATTTTGGCGCCGTTGCCGGGGAGGCAACGATCTTTGATTTCTCTTCGCATTTTGTAACTTACAAATCATTTACCTCACTTTTCTCCTTTCTTATTGTAATTGCAGGTACTCTTTCGAGGCAGGCAAAAGCGGTAGATTGGAGTAAAGTGCTGTAGAAGGTTTTGTGAGTTACCCCCCACCTCCCACCCATTAGATTTCATTTCATCACATAAAAACTCAAACATCAATCAACCTAGGTGTTTTTATAAACTCTAAGGTTAGATTGTTTGTTGTTTGACACCCATACTCACCCCAACCCGCACATTAAAAAAAAAAAAAATCTCACAGAGGTACACAACCTCATCTGATTTTCAAACTCAACCGGTAAACCAATCTTAGGAGCCGGTACACACATATAAACACATAATTGAGTAGAAATCAGATTAGGTAATCATTTGTGTGCCTAATTAAGTGGTGCAACAGGCCAATTGTTTGAGTTGATTGGGCCGCACCACTTCAAATAAAATCAACTCATCAAGTAGCTGCCAATTAGGTTCAACTCTTAGGGATTTACCAGGCACTCCACATTCTTTTTAAACTTTAAAGGAAAACATCTTCACCTGTGCTTGCAAAAACTTGGTGTGCTAATGAAACTTGATTGAAAACACCTAAAGTTGAATCCTAAAAGCTACTAAGCAAGATTTGAACCTTAAAATTCACCACATCAAAAACAATCTTGCTTGAAAACCACTGGTTGTGCACTCACACATGAATCAATCAATCATTAAGGGCACAACCCATTTAAAGGGCCCATCACATTCCAATGCACATTCAAACCTAGCCCTAAATAAAACAGAGTAGACGTTGGCCTTAAGGATTGGACTCGCTCTTCAGAACTCAGAATGTGATTATTTTCGATTAATCTGTTTCTACTGTTCAATCTGATGTCTAGCTAGGGGAGCAGAGTCAAACGATCGCGGCTGGGGGGTACACTAGGAACCGGAGGCGCAAGCCGAAGGAAGAACCTTCTCCCCAGTCCCTCCTTCTAACTGGTTGGATTGAACAGACGGAAGTAGATCAAATCGTTCCTTTATCTCAAGACGGGTTTTGTGAGTCTGTAGGTCTTTAGGCTAACCTATTTAAGGACAGGTTTGATTGTTTGTATTGCAGGGCACCTTTCTTCCTCTCGTGTATCATGAATCCTTCCACATATTTCACACATTCCCGCTCTTTCCCTCCTGTTGTAAATTATCCTCAACATGACGATTATCCCAACTCGTATTGTAATCGACCATTAGTTAGTTGGGATAATTCGGATTGGGGATACAATTCTGGACCCCCGTGTTTAGGGTCTAACTCTGAACACTTTGATTTTGATTTTTATCCTTCTTAGAGCTACATCGATTATAGATCGTCTTCCTTTTATGAACAACCTAATGCGATCTACAATCAAGAAGGATACACTGATCCTTACCCATCCTCTGATTTCACTGCCTTTAGGTCATCACCATCTTTTGAACAATCTGAAATGACCTATTATCAGGATGGGTATAACGAATCTCAATTCGTTAATTCCTCTACATTGATGTCAAACCCGCCCAACCCTGAACCAACTCATTTGGTTCAGGTTAATCAGGTTCAAGATAAGGTTCTGGCTAACTTGAGGAATATCATTCAATCTTTAGAAGTTCAGCCAATACCTTGCATTGAGAGATTGGAGCCCCTGATTGAAATGATTGATGATTTAAACAAGTCTTTGTTGGATTGGCTCAAGGATGTTAAGGATAAGAACCCGGGTGAGTTTCTACTTGGGAAATTAGCGAAATTGAGGATGAGATTCGTGGTTGCTTTGATTCAATCTTGGAATAATTCGCAAGATGAACTCTCTTCAGGAAAGCCAATGACAGAACCCGCTCAGGCACCTGTTGGGGGGGACAAGTGTTATGAGGCTGACCAGATTGAATTAAAGCAACCAATTAAAGATGATCTGATTTCTTCACCTGAGATCCCTAAGCCGGGTTACAAGGAAACGTGTGTCTCCTTGGAACACAAAGTGACAAATGATTTTGGGACATACATTGATACGGATCCTGATGGTGAAGATTCAAGTTGCGAAGTCTCACGCGAGTTTTCTGAACCCGATTTCTGTGAGACAATTGGGCCTGAGGAATCTGATAGATCATTTAATAGCCCAATAAGTGAGGAAACTGATCTTATTAGGGCACACATTACGGATCCAGAATTGCATTTTCTGGAAGAATCAATTCAATGCCCTGATTATCAGTTACACCCTGTTGAGCTTATTGATGATTCTAATTCTGAGATAATTAGACCCAAGTCAATTTTGATTCTGCCACATCATTTAGACTTGGAGATTTCAGACGGGGTGATAAATGTACAAGAGGTCCTGGAATTTGATATGCTGAATGAGGAGGATAGGAGCGGGGAAGTTCTGATTTGGGAAGTTAATTTTGGAGGAAATGGAAGATTGAGTTGAAGGGTTCCTTTTAAGCTGAAACCATCAAATCAGAACCCTTACGACATTTGTTTCGAGGATGTTCAACTCAAGCACACATTCAACGATTATCCTTTTGAACTTCAATTTTCTGTAACCCGACTTTTTGGTTTTGGGTTGCATCCTCAGAAATCGCAGGCCCGATCCCGCTTACATTCTGATTTTAGGTTTTGGGTAATTTTTATCCAGAACCTAAGATATTCTTGATTATGGGGTGTGGGTCTGCACCACAATCTGGTCCACATCTGTGGACCTCTGCTGACAGGTCAGAGGATTCTTCTGTTCATTCTAATTCTGACCTGCACATGTGAATTCTTCATTTCTTTTCTTTGTATAGTGTGCCTAGCTGAAGGCACTAAACTCAGCACTTATACAGTTCTTTTTCGTTTTCATCTTGGAGCGGACCTGATATTCACGCAATTTAGGTGCTTTCTACACTTTTCCACTCTGTTTTATGTCTTTTTAATACAATGAGGACATTGCATTAGATAGGCATGGGGGGGTGGATATTCATCTCTGAATTCATTCGTCAGCTCCGTAGATTTATTTATTTTCTTTTATAAAAAAAAATAAAAATAAAAATTTCGGAATTAGGAAAGAGAATTTGGGTTTAAGAAAATTTTCAATCTTAGGAAATACTACATTAGGATCTGAACACAAAGACCCCTCAGGTCTTTGGACTTAATTAGCCTGTGTATCCACTAAAATGTGGATTTGTCTTTGAGTCCTCGCCATCTTAATTCTATTATAATTGGAATAAATAAGTTTGGGTGATAAGTACACGACTTATCAACCCGCCCTCTGATTTAAAGGAATTTCGAGTCTTAAGCATCTACACACTTTCTTTGCACTGACTCGTTGTTCGACGATTTTTACGGAAATTGGATAGCTAATGAACCTTCTAGGGTGATATGGCTAGCAAGTTATCGTGGGTAACAGCCCATAGGTAGGTTGTCCAGAGCCCAGTCACTGGACCTTTCTCTTTTTGCTGCCTTTAGGTAAATCTTAGACCAGGGAAGCCACCTACTTAAAAAAAAAAATCAAAAAGGAGAAAAGAACAAAAAGAAATAAGCCACACTTCGCCGCACGAGTATGGCTGGCAAGTTGTCGGTGGTAACAGCTCATCGACCGGTTGTCAAGAACCCAGCTCAGAAAATGCACTAAAAATTCCCAAAACACTTAGGAAGAAGCGGAGAAGTAGAATAAACCGGGGAGATATACACTGGATTCACCCTTGTGTTGACCCCGTTAAAAAATAAAAGTAGGGAGAAAGCTACCGGTTGTAAAGATACACCTTCAGGCAGAATTCTTTTTGAGGTCACCTAGAGGCGTAGAAATCCGAAGTCCGTTTTAATTGCCGGTCAACGAGTCTATCACAATCACAATAAGATGCTTAAAACTTAGGGTTCTCATCAAATCTTGGGTGAGTTGAATGGTCGTAGAAAGCCACTCTTGAACCCTAAAATTTGAAAATCCAAAAAAAATTAGAAAAGAGTAAAAAGAGAAAAAGAAATTTTTCTTTGAATAAGGCGAGGGCTTGAGGCGGTCTACATTTTGGCTGATACCCGGGCACTGTTGTGTCTTTGAAAGTTCAGTTCCTAAGTAGACAATTTCTTAATGATTGAAAATAACTCAGGTCCAAATAATCTAACCTAATTCTTTTATAAATAGCATATAGTTTTTGCTAGGGACTAGCAAAAGATAGGCATGGGGGTATGATGTAAACACATTTACACTACTTAAAATGTCTATTTATGCATGTTCTTAAGCATAGGATTGCATTTCATGATATAAATATTGCATAACATGCATCATCTTGCATTTAGAGTAGTTTGAATAAAATTGAGGTTAATTGTCTCCTTTTATGTGCTTGGACAGGGCAAACATTTTATCAGGGCCTCGGATCAAAGATCCAACCGTATGGATGTGATCAGGGCGACGATTGGAGTTCAACGACTCCAAGATCGCCCTAATCAGGCATCCATAGCATCAGATATAGATCGGGGAACCCTAGAAGATCAAGGGCCAGGATGGTGTAAATTCGTACTTCAGATGACAAATCCGACCACACGGATGAATTCGGATCGACGATCGCAGTCCAACGACACAAAAATCGAGTCAATCCGACATCCGTAGCACCATCTACAACTTCCAGAAGATGGACGGCCAAGATGACGCCACGTGGCGCCATCTCAGCCGCCCAAACGGCCGCTTGCATCTTGTGAAGACCGCGCACCCGTCTCCTCTCCGCCGTTGGATCTCGATCCAACGGCTGCGACGCGCCCGCGTTGAAGTCAAGCGCTCGACACAAACGCGACCGCAGCGCAGCGGTCGAGCGCTTTAACGCGAAGCAGCGACGCGCGTTCGAGCCGCGCCCCGCAGAAATTGGAGCGGTGGCGCGCCTCCAATCGACCGCACGATCGCGATCCAACGGCCGCGCGCGCCCGATAGCGCCGACACGCGATTGGACGCGCGCGTGAATGCGCGATCGCACGCACAGGCGGGCGGGCGGCAGCGGTGAAGGCGCGATTTTAAGCCGTCCGATCTCGCGATCGGACGGTTGAGACTTTGCGGACGTGCGTAGGCGTTACGCACGCGGGCAGCCGAGAGGGCGCGCGTGGGCGCGGCGGCGACGGCCACGTCGGGGCTTTAGTGACGGATTTATCCGTCACTAAAGACCCCTTATTTATTATTTTGAAGATGTAATGTCCATTTTGCCCCCACTCCTTGCAACTATAAAAGGAGACCCCCTCCATACGAAATTTTCATCCCTTCTTTCTCCTCTCTACCCCTCCAAAGCTTAAGAGAAGCTTGTCCCACACCCGGGATGCTTCTCGCGAGATAAAGTCCAATTTTCGTTCCCCTTCGGAAGTGGATCCCGCGACGACGACGAAGTGCTGCTTCGTTCCCGTTCTTCTGCTTCGTCCTCCTTCGTCCCGCTTCGTTCTCCTTTGTCCAGGCGTCGTCCCGTCCAGCTCGTCCTCCAAGCAACCGTCGAGGAGGATTTCTCTCTCCCTATTCTTTTTACCGCTTTCTAGTATATATTTACTGCTTTCTAGATTAATCTACTCGTCCTCCAAGCAATCGTCGAGGAGGACATTTCTCTCTCCATTCTTTTAATGCTTTCTAGAGTAAATTTATCGCTTTCTAGAGTAATTGTTTTATGCTTTCCAGTTGTAATGAACAATCTCTTCAATACAAAAATTTCTTGTTTATTCTACATCTCATTTTGATTTCTCTGTGTAATATTTTTTTTCTCTCTTACTCTCTCGCTCTCTTCTATTTATTGTAAATAATTAGATAGTACTAAATTGAATTATTCTGTAACAAATAAAAAGAAACGCGTAGTTTTTAAATTAAACGTTCGCCTTCCTGTGTTCGACCCGGAATTTTAATTTCGGTATAAATTTTATTTGTTGAACACGAATTCTTCGCTTTCGAACTACAACGGCAGGTTTTCCAAAACCAATCTCGTTAGCGTATGTTCGTAATCGTTAAACAAGTGCTTCTTTTCTTTTAGATTAGACATCTGTAGCATCAGTTAGTGATCTGGGAACCCTAGAAGATCAAGGGCCAAGATGGTGAGAATCCACACTTCAAACGACAAATCCAACCGCATGGATGGATTCGGATCAACAATCACAACCTAACGGCGGGAAAATCGACTCAATCCAACACCCGTGGCACCATCTACATCATCCAGAAGATGGACAACCAAGATGGCGCCACGTGGTACCATCTCAGCCATCCAACTGGCCCTCAAGATCGCCGCTGCCTCTCCAAAGAAAATTCGACGTGCGATCTGGGCCGTTGGATCTTGATCCAACGGCCATGAGCACGCACTACTCAAAACATCCGCGTGACCATCTGGACGACGCAGCGCAGCGGGAGAGAGCTCTATCGCGAGCAAGCGACGCGCGATCGATTCCACGTGTGACCAATCCGCCCCACGCTCTATCACACGTGAGTGGGCACGCGCTGAGGAGCAAACGAAGGCGCGACTTAAGCCGTCCGATCTCACGATTGGAAGGCTGAGAGCGGCTGGACGTGCGCGTGCATTACGCGTGAGGAGGTAAGAGGGCACGCGTGCGCCGGCCACGAAGGCCACATTTGGACCTTTAGCGACGATTTTATTCGTCACTAAAGGTCCTGAATTAATGTTTTTAGAATTGTAATGACCAAATTGCCCCCACTCCTTGCAGCTATAAAAGGAGACCCCTTCATACGAAATTCTCATCCCTTCCTTCTCTTCTCTCCCTCTCCAAAGCTCAAGAGAAGCTTGTCCCACACCCGTGATGCTTCTCACGAGATAAAGTCAATTTTTCATCCCCCTTTCGAAAGCGGATCCCGTGACGACGACGACGTGTTGCCCCATTCCCGTTCTTCCTGCTTCGTTCTCCTTCGTCCTGCTCCATCCTCCTTCGTCCAGGTGTCGTCCCGTCCGGCTCGTCCTCCAAGCGACCGCTGAGGAGGATATCTCTCTCCCCATTCTTTTTACTGCTTTCTAGAATAGATTTACTGCTTTCAAGAGTAGATTTACTGCTTTCTAGTGTAATCATTTTCCCACTTTCTACTGTAATGAACAATCTTTCTGATGATGAAATTCCATGTTCATTCTACATCTCTTTTTTATTTTTGTTTGTAGTATTCTCTCTCTCTCATTCTTTCTCTCTCTCTTCTATTTAGTGTAAATAGATAGATACTTTCTAGTCAATTAAATTATTTCGTGACAAATAAAACAAACGCGTGTTTTTAAATCAAACGTCCGCCTCCCTGTGTTCGACCTGGGATTTCCATTCCGGTATAAATTTTATTTGTTGAACAGGAGTTCTTCTCTTTCATACAACGATGACAGGTTTTCAAAATCGAACACGTTAGCATAGCAACCCGTGCGTTCAACATTTTGGCACCGTTGTCGAGGAGGCGACGCTCTTTGATTTTCTTTTTCTTCGTGTTTTCTAACTTACAAATCATTTACCTCACTTTTCTCCTTTCTTATTGTGATTGCAGGTACTCTTTTGAGACGAGCAAAAGTGATAGATTGGAGTAAAGTGTTGTGGAAGGTTTTGTGAGTTATCCCTCACCTCCCACTCATTAGATTTCATTCCACCACATAATAACATAAACATCAATCAACCTAAGTGTTCTTATGAACTCTAAGGTTAGATTATTTGTTGTTTGACACCTACACCCGCCCCAACCTCCACATTAAAAAAAGAAAAATTAAAAAAAAATCTTACAGAGGTACACAACCTCATCTGATTTTCAAACTCAACCGGTAAACCGATCTTTGGAGCCGGTATACACATCCAAACAAATAATTGAGTAGAAATCAGATTAGGTAATCACTTGTGTGCCTAATTAAGTGGTGCAACAAGCCAATTGTTTGAGTTGATTGGGCCGCACCACTTCAATTAAAATCAACTCATCAACTAGCTGCCACTTAGGTTCAACTATTAGGGATTTACTAGGCACTCCACATTTTTTTAAGTTTTAAAAGAAAACATCTTCACCTGTGCTTTCAAAACCTGGTGTGCCAAGAAAACTTATTTGAAAACACCTAAAGTTGAGTCCTAAAAGGTACTAAGCGTGATTTGAACCCTAAAATTTACCACATCAAAAATAATCTTGCTTGAAAATTACTGGTTGTGCACGCACATGCAAATCAATCAATCATTAAGGGCACAACCCATATAAAGGGTCCATCACATTCCAAAGCACATTCAAACCTAGCCCTAAATAAAACAGAGTAGACGTTGGCCTTAAGGATTTGACTCGCTCTTTAGAGCCTAGAATGAGATTATTTTCGGTTAGTCTGTTTCTACTGTTCAATCTGATGTCTAGCTAGGGGAGTAGAATCAAACGATCGCGGCTGGGGGGTACATTAGGAACCGGAGGCGCAAGCCGAAGGAAGAACCTTCTCCCTAGTCCCTCCTTCTAACTGGTTGGATTGAACAGACAGAAGTAGATCAAATCTTTTCTTTTATCTCAAGACGGGTTTTGGGAGTCTGTAGGTCTTTAGGCTAGCCCACTTAAGGACAGGTTTGATTGCTTGTATTGCAAGGTGCCTTTCTTCTTCCCATGTCTCATGAATCCTTCCACATATTACACGCATTCTCGCTCTTTCTCTCCTATTTTGAATTATCCTCAACATGATGATTATCCCAACTTGTACTGTAATCAACCATCAGTTAGTTGGGATAACTCGGATTGGGGATACAGTTCCGGGCCTCCGTGTTTAGGGTCTAACCCTGAACACTATAATTGCGATTTCTATCCTTCTCAGAGTCACATCGATTATAGATCGTCAACCTTTCATGGACAACCTAATACGATCTACAATCAAGAAGGATACACCAATCTTTACCCATCCTTTGATTACACTGCATTTAGGTCATCACCACCTTTTGAACAATCTAAAATGACCTATTATCAGGAAGGGTATAACGAATCTCAATTCGTTAACTTCCCTTCATTGACCCCAAACCCGCCCAACCCTGAACCAACTCATTTGGTTCAGGGTAATCAGGTTCAAGATAAGGTTCTGGCTAACTTAAGGAATATCATACAATCTTTAGAAGTTTAGCCAATACCTTGCACTGAGAGATTGGAGCCCCTAATTGAAATGATTGATGATTTGAACAAGTCTTTATTGGATTGGCTCCGGGATGTTAAGGATAAAAATCCGAGTGAGTTTCTACTTGGGAAGTTAGCGAAATTGAGGATGAGATTTGTGGTTGCTTTGATTCAATCGTGGGATGATTCCCAGGATCAACCCTCTTCAGGAGAGGCAATTTCAGAACCCGCTCAGGCACCTGTTAGGGAGGACACGTGTTACGAGGCTGACCAGATTGAATTAGAGCAACCAATTAAGGATGATCTGATTTCTTCACCTGAGATCCCTGAGCCAGGGTATGAGGAAACATATGTCTCCATGGAACAAAAAGTGACAGATGATTTTGGGACATACATTAATACGGATCTTGATTTCTTTGATTCTGATGGTGAAGATTCAAGTTGCGAAGTCTCACGCGAGTCTACAGAATATGATTTCTGTGAGACGATTGGACCTGAGGAATCTGATACATCATTTGATAGCCCAATAACTGAGGAAACTGATCTTATTAGGGCTTACATTATGGATCCAGAATCGCATTTTCTGGAGGATTCAATCCAATGCCCTGATTGTCAGTTACACCCCGTTGAGCTTATCGATGATTCTGTTTCTGAGATAATTAGACCCAAGTCAATTCTGATTCAGCCACATCTTTTAGACTTGGAAATTTCAGATGAGGTGATTAATATGCAAGAGGTCCTGAAATTTAACATTCTAAATGAGGAGGATAGAAGCTGGGAAGTTCTGATCTGGGAAGCTAACTCCGGAGGAAGTAGAAGACTGAGTCTAAGGGTTCCAATTCATCTGAAACCATCAAACCAAAACCCTTATTGCATCTGTTCTGAGGATGTCCAACCTAAGCATACATTCAATGATTATTCTTTTGAGCTTGAATTCTCTATAACCCGACTTTTTGGTCTTAGGTTTCATCCTCATAAATCGCAGGCCCGACCCCGCTTGCGTACTGATTTTAGGTTTTGGGTAATTTTTATCCAGAACCTAAGATATTCTCGATTATGGGGTATGGGTTTGCACCATAATCTGGTCCACACTTGTGGACATCTGCTGACAGGTCAACGGTTTCTTATGTTTATTCTGATTCTGACCTACACCTGTGAATTTTTTATTTCTCTTTTTTGTATAGTGTGCCTAGCTGAAGGCACTAAATTTAGCACGTATACAGTTCTTTTTAGTTTCTATCTCGGAGTGGACCTGACATTCACGCAATTCAGGTGCTTTCTATTCTATTCCACTCAGTTTTATGTCTTTTTAATACAATGAGGACATTACATTAGATAGGCATTGGGGGGTGGATATTCATCTCTGAATTTATTCGTCAGCTCCGTAGATTTATTTTATTTTCTTTTATTAAAAAAAAGAAAAGAATTAGGAAAGAGAACTTGGGTTTAAGAAAATTTTCGATCTTAGAAAATACTACATTATGATCTGAACACAGAGACCCTTTAGGACTTTGGACTTAATCAGCCTGTGTATCTACTAAAATGTGGATTTATTTTTCGAGTCCTCGCCAACCTGAATTCTATTTTAATTGGAGTAAATAAGTTTGGGTGATAAGTATACGACTTAACAATCCACCCTCTGATTTGGGGGAACTTTGAGCTTTAAGCATCTACACACTTTTTTTGCACTGACTCGTTGTTTGGCGATTCTAACGGAAATTGGGTAGCTAATGAACCTTCTAGAGTGATATGGCTTGCAAGTTATCGTGGGTAACAGCCCATAGGTAGGTTGTCCAGAGTCCAGTCACTAGATCTTTCTCTTTTTGCTACCTTTAAGTAAATCTTAGACCAGGGAAGCCACCTACTTAAAAAAAAAAAAAGGAGAAAAGAAAAAAAAAAGAAATAAGCCACACTTCGCCGCACGAGTATGGCTGGCAAATTGTCGGTGGTAACAGCTCATAGACCGGTTGTCCAGAACCCAGCTCAATAAATGCACTGAGAAATCCCAAAACACTTAGGAAGAAGTGGAGAAGTAGAATAAATTGGGGAGATATACACTGGATTCACCCTTGTGTTGACCTCGTAAAAATAAAAGTAGGAAGAAAGCTACCGGTTGTAAAGATACTGATCGCGGATTTCACATGGTTTGTAAAATACATCGTTGTAACGCGTAAAACCGATCAACTCTTAAATTTATATTCCTAGATAGGGGAGTATCTACGGTCGTCCAAGGAGGCCAAATGTTTGCAATAGTGATTCTCTTGCTCGGAATAAATCTCAACTTTCTTTTTGGTGTTTTTCAATATATCATTTTTTTTTGTTTTTGAACTAAGGCAACATGCGAAATGGTGGCGGGAAGATGATTTACACTTCAATTAAAAATACTACTTCTATGTGACAAGTAGAACCTCTCCCTAAGCTCACTCTAGGCAAGTGGAGGCCTAGAATAATTAGGGAGAGGGAGTGAAGAATGCTAAAAACAAAGCAAGTATAAATGCAAAATAGAAAATTGCAAAAAAGGCAACTAGATTGATGAAAAGTGTTTTACAAAAAAAAGCCTAGTAGAGGAATGCTTCTACTACTAGAAAAATTAAAATAAAGGAAAGCAAACACAAATCCTCTAGATAGATGGTGAAGAAGAGGGCTTCTTGCTCCAAGTTTGGTAGCTCCCAAGCTTGAAAAGAACCCTCAACTCCTTCCTTGCTGTGCTCCACCAAGGTGATGTCCTCCAAGGCAAACCCTAAGGGGGTGTGCCTTAAGCTTCTCTCCAAGGGTGGACGTCCACCCTAGGTCCTTCTCCCTTGCCTGGCCGTCCTCCTTGAAGTGGAAGAGTCCTCCTCCTTGGCGTGGCCCAAGTTGAAGAGAGTGGGGAGAAGAAGGCACCAAAAGGGCTGGTGATGTGCCCCTTTAATCTCCTTCTATACTACTTCTTCTTGGCCGTAGGTATAGGTGGTATAGGTAGCAAAATACACTAATGGAGGATGCCCCAAAATGGTGGTAGGTGGTGGGTTTTTATAGAATAGGAAGGGGGCTGAGGTGTCCCTTGAAATGGAGGGCCAAGATGGAATGATGGAGGTGGTTAAGGATCCAATGGCCAAGGGTGTTTGGCGCCACCTTAAGAGACACCAAGGGGGTAGTTATAGGGGTTGACACCCCGTGATGTTGGTGCCAAAAAGGGTTCTAGAAGGTAGTCTAAGTTGGCACCAAGAGGGATTCTAGAAGGAGGGGTAGGTGGATGGCTAGGATGGCTTATGTGGGTAGGTGTAGGGTGGATTAAGGGATGAAAGTTTGCGCCAATATAGAGGTGGTTAGGGGTAGTTTTTGGCACCAACTTAAGGTGTCTTTTGGTGGTGATAATGGGGTGAAGGGATGTCTAGGAGGTGGCGCCAACTTGAGTAGAGTAGCTAGCTTAGGTAGGCTTAAGTTGGTGGAGCTAGCTAGGATTGACTTTGAAGGTGGTGGATGGCCAAGGAGCTAGTTGTTAGCTAAGCTAAGCTAAGATAAGCTAGCTTAGCTAAAGGTGGAGTAGAGGAGAAGGTGTTGGAGCTAGGGTTTGGAGGGGGGAGCTGAGGAGGAAAAGTCTGGAGCTGAAATTGGAGCTGGCTGCTGCTGAAGAGGCTGGCATGGAGCTACTCTAGCTGGCTTAGCTTGCTAGTTCTTTGCTAGTTGCTAAGCCAAGCTAAAGTAAGCTAACTTCTACCATGATGAGCTGAGGTAAGCTAGGTCTGGTGCTCCCGGGGAGAATCAAGCTGGTTGAGGCAGCTAAGTTGGCTTAGCTCAACTGAGTTGAGCTAAGCTGAGTCCCTGAGAGCTGGACTTGAGCTTCCTGAGCTGAGATGAATTCTTCTTCAGCTGGCTGGAGTTGAGTGGAGCTGGATGTAGCTGGATCTGAGTTGGGGTGAACTCCTGTCAACTCAGCTGAGCTAGCTAGAGCTCCCTATGGACTAGTGGGAGCTGAGATGAGCTAGACTCAGCTAAGTTGAGCTAGATCTGAGCTGACTTGAGCTAGGGTGAGCTAAGATGAACTCTCTTGAGCTGCCATTCAACTGAGATTAGCTGAATGGAGCTGGGATGTGCTAACCCTAGTTCAAGTAAGCTAGGTTCTAGCTGTAGTGAGCTGGATCAAGCTGAGTTCCAGCTAATCTGGGCTTCTCCTTCACCATTTGCCTTCTTGAGTGCTAGGGTTTTAGGGATCTGTGTATCTGTACATCCCTAACACTCACAAAAACACATTAAAAGACAACAAAAAATGCAATGCATGTCTAACCTAATTTATGCCTAAATGCAGCCCAAAAACCCATTTGCGGAGTAAAAATCCTAAGAGCTAGGTTTGTTTTAATGCATAAGAATGATGATAAACTGGCGTTTATCAGATACACCTTTAGGTAGAATTCTCTTTTTTAGGTCACCTAGAGGCATAGAAATCCGAAGTCCATTTTAACTGCCGGTCAACGAGTCTATCACATTCACAATAAGATGCTTAGAACTTAGGATTCTCATCAAATTTTGGGTGAGTTGAATGGTCGTAGAAAGCCATTCTACAACCCTAAAACTTGAAAATCCAAAAAAATTAGAAAAGAGGAAAAAGAGAAAAAGAAATTTTTCTTTGAATTAGGCGAGGGCTTGAGGCGGTCTGCATTTTGGCAGATACTTGGGCACTGTTGTGTCTTTGAAAGTTCAGATCCTAAGTAGACATTTTCTTAATGATTGAAAATAACTCAAGCCCAAATAATCCAACCTGATTCTTTTATAAATAGCATATAGTTTTTGCTAGGGACTAGCAAAAGATAGGCATGGGGGTATGATGTAAACATGTTTACACTACTTAAGATGTCTATTTATACATGTTCTTAAGCATAGGATTGCATTGCATGCTATAAATATTACATAACATGCATCATCTTGTATTTAGAGTAGTTTGAATAAAATGGAGGTTAATTGTCTCCTTTTATGTTCATGGACAAGGCAAACTTTTTATCGAGTCCTCGGATCGAAGATCCAATCGTACATATGTGATCAGGGCGACGATTGGAGTTCAATGACTCCAAGATCGCCCTAATCAGACATTTGTAGCATCAGTTAGTGATCGGGGAACCCTAGAAGATCAAGGGCCAAGATGGTGAGAATCCACACTTCAAACGACAAATCCAACCGCACGGGTGGATTTGGATCAACGATCGCAGCCTAACGGCGGGAAAATCGACTCAATCCAACACCCGTGGCACCATCTACATCATCCAGAAGATGGACAGCCAAGATGGCGCCATCTCAGCCATCCAATCGATCCTCAAGACCGCCGCTGCCTCTCCAAAGAAAATCCAACACGCAATCTGGGCTGTTGGATCTTGTCCAACGGCCATGAGCACGCGCCGCTCAAAACATCCGCTCGACCATCTGGACGACACAGCGTAGCGGGCGAAAGCTCTATCGCAAGCAAGTGTCACGAAATCAATTCCTCGCGAGCGGGTGTTGGAACACGGGTGAGCGGGCTCCGCGACCGCTCGATCGCGATCGGCAGCTGCAGGCACCCAATCCGCCCCACGCTCTATCGCACGCCAACGCGTGACGTGGGATCGCACGCGGGCGGGCGCACGTTGAGGAGCGGACGAAGGCGCGACTTAAGCTGTCCGATCATGAGAGCGGCTGGACGTGCGCGTGCATTACGTGCGAGGAGGTGAGCGGGCGCGCACGCGCCACCCACGAAGGCCACGTTCGGACCTTTAGCAATGGTTTTATCCGTCACTAAAGGTCCTGAATTAATGTTTTTAGAGTTGTAATGACCAAATTGCCCCCACTCCTTGCAACTATAAAAGGAGACCCCCTCCATACGAAATTCTCATCCCTTCCTTCTCTTCTCTCCCTCTCCAAAGCTCAAGAGAAGCTTGTCCCACACCCGGGATGCTTCTCGAGAGATAAAGTCAAATTTTCGTCCCCCTTTCGGAAGCGGATCTCGCGACGACGACGACGACTTGTTGCCCCGTTCTCGTTCTTCCCGCTTCATCGTCCTTCGTCCTGCTTCGTCCTCCTTCGTCTAGGCATCGTCCTGTCCGGCTTGTCCTCCAAGCGACCGTCGAGGAGGATATCTCTCTCCCCATTCTTTTTACTGCTTTCTAGAATAGATTTACTGCTTTCTAGAGTAGATTTACTGCATTCTAGTGTAATCATTTTCCCGCTTTCTAGTGTAATGAACAATCTTTCTGATGATGAAATTCCATGTTCATTCTACATCTCTTTTTGATTTTTGTTTGTAGTATTCTCTCTCTCTCTCATTCTTTCTCTCTCTCTTCTATTTAGTGTAAATAGATAGATACTTTCTAGTCAATTAAATTACTTCATGACAAATAAAACAAACGCGTGTTTTTAAATCAAACGTCCGCCTCCCTGTGTTCGACCTGGGATTTCCATTCCGGTATAAATTTTATTTGTTGAACACGAGTTCTTCGCTTTCATACTACGACAACAGGTTTTTAAAATCGAACACGTTAGCGTAGCAACCCGTGCGTTCAACATTTTGGCGCCGTTGCCGGGGATTCAACATTTTGGCGCCGTTGTTGAACGATTCAACACTTGACATCGAAGAGTAAGACTTTTTGACCAGGATTGAAGATCTTTCTGGATATGTGCTTGTCGTGAAAGGCCTTAACCCACTCTTTGTAAATTCACAAGTTCTCATACGCGTCGTGGCGTAATTCATCGATCTCGCTCGTTTGAAGCTTTCTTTGGGTTCCTGCCTTAGAAAGATCTAGGTTGCAGTTCCATACTGCCTAATAGGGTTTGTGCTCCAATTCGAAAAGGAGGTGACATGCCTTCCTGTACACCAATCTGAAGGGAGACATACCTAATTGGGTTTTGTGGGTGGTCCTATAAGCCCACAAAGCTTCCAGAAGTTGGGATGACCAGCCCTTCCTATCAGGTCGAACAGTAACCTGGAGGATTTTCTTGATCTCCCGATTTGATAGCTCATCTAGACCATTAGTTTGGGGGTGGTATGGAGTAGAGATTCGGTGTGACACCCCATATTTGGTCATTAGTGACCCGAACTGAGAGTTAGTGAAATGGATCCCTCCATCAGAAAATATAGCACATGGAATCCCAAACCGTGAAAAGATGTTCTGATGAATGAATTTGATAACTACTTTATGATCATTTGGTTCAGGTCGGAATGGCTTCGATCCATTTGGATACGTAGTCAATAGCGAGTAGAATGTACTCGAAGCTGTCACAAACGGGGAAGGGTCCCATAAAATCAATTCCCCATACGTCGAAGATTTCGCATACAAGGATCGGCTGCAAGGGCATCATATCACGATGGCTCATGTTGCCTAAGGTCTGACAACGAGTGCATACCCTACAGTGATTGTATGTGTCCTTGAAAATCGTGAGCCAATAGAAGCTGCAATGGAGGACTTTCACTGCGATTTTATGACCTGAAAAATGTCCACCGCATGCCTGGTCATGGCAGAAAGACAATGTCTTGAATTTTCGCTTCCGCGACACATCGTCGAATGATCTGATCAGCACCGATGTGGAAAAGATATGGGTCTTCCCAAAAGTAATACTTGGCATCGGAAAGCAATTTGTCCTTCTTGGCCTTCGACCAATCAAACGGGATCTGATGTGATGCTAGGTAGTTTACTATATTAGCAACCATGGAAGCCCTGTATTGATAGTCAGGAGATGCTCATCAGGAAAATGTTCCGTGATAGGTCTAGAAGATTGATGATCTCAGAAGGAAGGCGTGACAAGTGATCAGCTACCACGTTCTGTTTTCCTACTTTATCGTGAATCTCGAGGTCATACTCTTGCAACAGTAAGATCCAGTGGATTAATCGAGGTTTCACGTCCTTCTTTGCAAGGAGATTCCTCACAGCTGTGTGATCCGAGTAAATGATAACACGAGAATCCAGGAGATAAGATCTGAATTTTTCTAGGTCAAATACTATGGCTAGCAGCTCTTTCTCAGTAACTATGTAGTTACGCTGAGCCTCGTCAAGTGTCTTGCTAGCGTAATAGATGGTCACGGGTTTCCCATCGATTTTGTGCCCAAGTACTGCTCCTACAGTGAAATCAGATGCGTCGCACATGATCTCAAAGGGTTAAGACCAATCAGAGGATTATAGGATCGGAGCTTGGGTAACTCGATCATGAAGGATTTCAAATGCTTGAGTGCATTCCTTGGAGATTTCGAAAGGTATATCCTTAGAAAGTAGAGTGGTCAGGGGATGCGCAATCTTCGAGAAATCAGGAATAAATCGATGGTAAAAACTAACATGCCCCAGAAAAGATCGAATGTCCTTGATCGAGCTAGGCATAGGGAGTTTGGAAATCAAGTTCACCTTGGCTTGATCGACCTGGATGCCTTTTTCTGATATGAGGTGTCCCAGGACAATTCCTTCAAGCACCATGAAATGGCTCTTTTCCCAGGAAAGAACCAGATTCATGTTAATGTACCGCCTGAGGATTTGGACCAAGTGCAGGAGGCAATCATCAAATGATTCTCCAAATACTGAAAAGTCATCCATGAAGACTTCCAGATAATCACCTACCATATCTGAGAATATGGCAAGCATGCACCGATGAAAAGTAGCGGGTTCATTGCAGAGACCGAACGGCATCCTTCAGAATGCGTATATCATGAAGGGACAGGTGAAAGTGGTCTTTTCTTGGTCCTTAGGATGGATTGCCACCTGGTTATAATCGAAGTACCCGTCCAAAAAGCAGAAGAACCTATTTCCTACTAGTTTCTCGAGGATCTGATCAATAAACGGTAGTGGGAAATGATCCTTCTTTATGGAGGAATTGAGTCTTCTGTAATTAATGTAGACTCTCCACGCATTTGCCACACGAGTCAGTATGATTTCTCTGATTTCAGTCGTGATTACGGTGAGTCCTGCCTTCTTAGGCACAACCTGGATTGGACTCACCCACTAACTGTCGGAGATCGAGTAGATGATCCCTGCATCTAACCACTTGATGATCTTCTTTTTCACGACCTCCTGCAGATTAGGGTTCAGACGTCTCTACATTTCACGGGAAGGTCGTGTGCCCTCTTCGGTGTAGATGCAATGTGTGCAATAAGAAGGGCTGATACCAGTCAAATCATCGAGAGTCCATCCAATGGCTCTATAATGTTGCTGGAGAACAGTAATCAGATGGGATTCCTGATCAGGTGTGAGTCTGGAGTTGATAATCACAGGAAACGTCTGATTAGAACCCAAAAAGACGTACTTCAGATGGTCGGGAAGAGGCTTGAGTTCTAGAACAGAGTTATCAGCAGCAGTGGACAGTTCAGGGTGTGTGTCAGGAGTAAGGGGAGGAGTTATTGGTATATCTAAGTCAGATTTGGACTCCTCTGATTGCGGGTTTTGATCTTCTTGTGGTTGATTGGAAGTAATAAGGTTGTTCTCGCTATACGGTTCATCAACCACGGCCTTGATATCACATATTTGTTCTATAACTCTGTAATTAATCCCTTGTTAGGCCTTAAAGATGTCAATTTTTTGTGTTTGGTTCCCGAATTTCAGTTCAATTTGGCCCTTCTCACAATTTATATTGGCCCTAGCGGTGACCAGAAAGGGTCTCCCTAGTATAATTGGTGTATCCTTAGGGTTTTCTAAGACTACAAAATCCACAGGGAAATAGAAATCCCGTACTTTAATAATGACATCCTCGAGTACTCCTTTAGGTGACTTAATAGATCGGTCAACCAACTGCAATGTCACCTCTGTCGGCTTAAGCTCATATTCCTCAAGGTGGTCAAGGAGGGATGTAGGTATTAGATTTATGGAGGCTCCTAAATCTAATAGAGTTCCATCAAATTGGGTATCACCAATGGTACATGGGTCTTTTGCCTTAGGTGGGAGTTTGCTCAAAATTACAGAGCTGGCTTGCTCTGACAGTACTATCGGACTCCCACTTTTGGTTCACGACTTACGTTTGGGTGTACACATGTCCTTCAGAAATCGTGCGTAAGCTAGTACATGGCAGATTGCATCCATCAAGGGGATGTTTATATGGACCTGTTCAAAGAGCTTGACCAAATCCTCCTCAGGAGCCACGGGTTTATCTGTCCTTTTTCCCTTGGTCAAGGCCTCGGGAAATGGAACCTTGGTTGGTTCCTCTAGAATAGGTCCAGGTTCTTGATCTGGGACAGGAGTGTCTTGGATAACTATCCTAGGGCTTGGGTTACTACCAGGCTGAAAGTGGCTTGGATAGGGTGGGTCTTGTGTTGCTTTGCCATTACGGGTTGTCACAGAATTTAGTCCTGCCTAGTTTTGGTTCGGAATTAGTAAAATAGGTGGCTGCTGTTGAAATCCTGCATAAGATGTCGAAGCTTCCATCCCGTCGGGTGATGGAACAGAAGGGGCCTGATAAATCATGTGGGCTTGGCCTGGATTTGGGTTCATAACACGCCTCTGGTTCGGCGCGGTATTTGGATTTGGTAGAGGTTGCGAAGCGAGTGTGCCAGGTTGGCGGAAATTCGCCATCTGGGCGAGTTGATTTCGTACCTCTGTGATTTCGTCCTTGTGCTGTTTTTGCATAGCCGCATTCTTCTTCTGAATGTTAGCCAGAGTCTGAAGGATAAGAGTCATTTAATCTGTTTGAGTTGGCCCAGATTGATAGGTGGGGTTGGGCCTAGGCTGAGGCAGCTGATATGGACGAGGAGCTTGTGGACGGGGTTGATATGGTGGTCTTTGATTCTAATTATTTCCTACTGTTCTCAACGATTTTGTGCGGATTTAAAGTATATCACGTTGTAGTACAACCGACAAAACGTTTAAACAAATATAAAGAATTTTATTACTTGAAAACCGGAGTATCCGAGGTCGATCACAGGAAGCAAATGGAATTTACTACTAGTCAAAATGTAATTGAACACTCTAATTTACTCAAAATATCAATTCAACTATGAATGTATGCGATTAGAAGTAGTTAGGACAAAAAGAAATGAAATTGGACGTCTGATCTTGTGATCAGACGTCTTAAATATGTTCTCTTTTCTTCTTGATTATTCTTCTTCCTCTACAGTCTCTCTGTTTCTTCTTTTTCTGCTGCTGTGTTTGCTTTCTTTTCTTCTCTTTCTTCTTCTCCTGCGAAGGCTTCTTTCTTTCTTCTTTGGTCTCTCTGTTCTTCCTGCCTTTCCTTCTTCCTTCTTTCTTTTCCTTCTCGCGACCAAGTCTTTCTTCCTCAACGTTCAGCCTGTGCCTACACAGAGCAAAACCTATCCTTTCTCCCTCTACCCACGCGTCTCTCTCTCTCAAGCAATTCACTCAGGGACGCTCTACCAGAGCCACAGTCATAATCGGGTCGGATCGTACCCAGGACCAGGTGCACCTGCAGGTGGTGTGATGCGCGAGGAGTGCGTAGGTTTAGGTCGGGTCCGATCCGCCAGATCCGCGAGATCAAGCCGTGGACGAGGTGTGTGGGGGCAGTGAGGGACCTCACCCCTGTGCTTATGGAGGCAGTGAGAGTAAAACACAAGTTCAATTTATGGTATGCCCGCACCTTGCAATTCCACGATGTGGGACTAAAGGTTCCGCCCTGCCTTTGCGCGCGCCCGCAGACCTGCATGCAAAATTTTGCGTGTGTGAGACTCCTGATTTTTTTCTTGGTTCTGTATGTATGCACTTTATCACCCCCCCATGCCTAAGTTTTGCAATGTCCTCATTGTAAACAGAGGGTGGGAATTAGTGTTGAGGTCAGGGGCTTAGAACAGGATATATCGGGTGGGTGAATGGGTCATAAATGACTGATGCGGATGATTTCAAGCTCTGATACGTGTACGAGAGGTGGGATCATCTATCTAAGGCTGGACTCAAGGTGCAAGAGACGTGGAGTCCAGATGGATAATCAGACGGGTCTCTGTGTTTGGGATGACGGGTTGCCTCTCGTTAAGCGCTAAATTTAATGCCTTCAGCCGAGCAGAAAATGGGGTGGAGAGGGAGTGGTCAAATCAATGGAGTTTTGGAAAACAAGCACCTTGATTAAGAGCCTGGTTGGTCCAACCAGGTACTTGTTCAGATCAGTGGGCTGATGATGCAGCCCAAACCCAATAAGTTTGGTGGGTTGATAGATGTAGATCAGCAGATGCGGAACCCACCATATGCAGTGACGTTCTGATGGATATGGAAGTGAAAACTCGGGTTCAGGTTGAGTCGAATCAGCCTGGTCAAAGTAGGGTTCCGAAAAATTATCCATGTAAGGTGTGGAATCCCTATAGAGGTGATCAAAGGATGGAGGCTCCTGATTTGTGGTCTGATCAGTACCCGATACCTGGTCTAGATATGGAGTTGAATCATCTGCAAATGGCTCAGTGAGAGGTGAATCAGAATAGAAATTGAGTCCGGTTGCAGGTCGGGGTGGGGAATGGGTTTTGATTGGTTCTGTATATGTGGAGCAGGTGGCTTCAAAGAAGATTGACATGTTATAATCAGGAGGCAGATTTTCTCCGATGTTATGGTCAGATTCGAGATCGTCGGAGAGTTTGCGAAAATCAAAGTTTGAATGAGATTCTAGATCATGAGTTCCACCATAGAATAAATCATATGTTGTATATTCAGCAGCCTGACTGTTATCTAGCCTAAATGTTAATTCTGAGCTTAAAAGGGTATCCTTATCTGGTAGAGGCTCAGATTCTAAGCTAGTAGGGCAGACCCAATTGAAACCCTACTCGTCCAACTCCTCGGTTTCTGTGTCGTAGATTGGCATGACTTCCGCAAAATCGATTCGTTCCTCTGAGGAGGTTGACGAGGGATATTCATCAAATCAAGGCCCAAAATCATATTCTTCATTAAGAGATTGATTTTCTTCATCTGGGGCCTTGAAATCTTCAAAATATGTTTCAGATCTAGGTTCTAGGCTTAGGATGTGGGTTGAATTACTAGAATTTAGGTCTCAATAACCTTCGAGGGTCACCTTATCAGAATAAGGGACGGAATTTACACCCTTGAGAGGTTCAGTTCTACTCTCATACTTGCAGGAGTCTTGGGATTCTAAAATGGGCTCATCATGGTCTTTTTCTGCATTTGGAGCTTCCCAACCTTCTTCAATATCAGGTGCATTATATTCCATCTGGGTTGGGAATCCACAACCATTTTGTGCCTCAAACCCGAGGTCAGATTTATCCTCGATGTTGTTCCAAGATAGCTCACCCTCTGTTGGTGGTATGTACGGGTATTTCTGATCAATCACTTGTTTTATTAATCTCATTATCTCTTCCCGTTTTTCAAGACTATCTTGGTGTTGCTTCCAAAGTCGAGGATTTGTCATACATTGAAGGTATTCACTATTGTGCAATTTTTCTATCTCAATGTATGCAGTAATGAGCAAGTCACGGGTTGATCCTTTGTTGGCTTCTGCTAATAGTACTTGGGCACAAGTTATGACAAAGGTTGTGGTTGTTGGGACATCAACCTGAATGTTTCCTACTGTTGTTGAGGTTTCTTCATTTTCATAAAATCTCATGGCATCCTCAATCATTTTATCTCTCTTGGATCTCCGGTATCCAGGTTTCTTGAATGGTAGTCCTAGGTGGTTCAGCTGCAAACTTGAATCAGGTGGTGGAATCAAGATCAGAGTTTGACTCAAGATGTGTTCTGAAGCGATCAGATATGAATAACGAGTCCCACTGAAAATGAGTGTGTGTGCTCTAAAGAGAAAAGATGCAGGACTGGAGATGTTCTTGACCCAATCAAGACACCCAAAAGATGTTTGGATGACTATGGAGGTTCGGGGTGGATGGACCCCTGGATTCGAAGATCGTCCACCTGAGAAATACCTGGGCAGCCAGAGAGGGAGAGTCCCGCAAAGACCCCTACACGGTAGAGCGTCCCTACGGGTTACAGGGTTTCCCCCACCCGACCTCTCTTGTCACTGAGATTCCAGGTAGACCAGAATGGGGACCTTGACCTCTTAAGTCTATCACTTTTTATTTCAAAGGTGCTTTTAGGGTTCTCACTTGAACTTTAGATGTTTTTGGTATTGTGACCTAATTTAGAGGTTGGTTGACCCAAGGGGTCAACTTCACCTGACCTGTCCTATAGATGGCAGAATGATTCTAAGCTCGGAGCCTAGAGATCACCCTGATTTGACTCCCAGGTTATTAGGTCAAAAAATTTTAAGATTCAATTGATTTTAGAGCTCAATTTTAGGGTTTGTCTTATTTAGCTTTCTTCAATCAAGGGCTTGGGTAGCACACTGATGCAGGAGGGTTTATTTCCTTTTACACAGGCAAGTGTGACTAGCGCTTCAAGACCCTAATGTGGAAACCCTAATTTGGTTCTATTTCCAATACTCTTTTTCTTTTTCAAAAGTTCTCTTTGGACTTATAAACAAGAAGTGTGTGGTCCGCCGAGATTAAGCATTATTTCAATTAGGCACAAGAATTTGTGGGATGGAAAAAAATCACTCCAACTTCAAGAATATTTGCAGAAATTTTCGCAAAATCAGGAAATGTTTTGCCTTAGAGATGGTGATTACTATATAAAGAAGGCAATTGATTCCTAAATTGATTTTCTTCCTTTTGTCTTTCAAAGATTAGGGGATGATTAAGGAAGAAAAGAAATTACCTGCCCTGGAGTGGTTGACTTGCGGGAGAGATTTTCTCATGAAGTACCTGCAAGATCACATCAAAGCAAAGTAGGGCAAGTTAGTGTTCAATATGATAAAAAGAATGTAGAGACTAGTGGTAAATTGCGCATTGCTCCCCGGCAACGACGCCAAAATGTTCTCAACGATTTTGTGCGGATTTAAAGTATATCACGTTGTAGTACAACTGACAAAACGTTTAAACAAATATAAAGAATTTTATTACTCGAAAACCAGAGTATCCGAGGTCGATCACAGGGAGCAAATGGAATTTACTACTAGTCAAAATGTAATTGAACACTCTAATTTACTCAAAATATCAATTCAACTATGAATGTATGCGATTAAAAGTAGTTAGGACAAAAATAAATGAAATTAGACGTCTGATCTTGTGATCAGACGTCTTAAATATGTTCCCTTTTCTTCTTGATTATTCTTCTTCCTCTGCAGTCTCTCTGTTTCTTCTTTTTCTGCTGCTGTGTTTGCTTTCTTTTCTTCTCTTTCTTCTTCTCCTGCGAAGGCTTCTTTCTTTCTTCTTTGGTCTCTCTGTTCTTCCTACCTTTCCTTCTTCCTTCTTTCTTTTCCTTCTCGCGACCAAGTCTTTCTTCCTCAACGTTCAGCCTGTGCCTACACAGAGCAAAACCTATCCTTTCTCCCTCTACCCACGCGTCTCTCTCTCTCAAGCAATTCACTCAGGGACGCTCTACCAGAGCCACAGCCATAATCGGGTCGGATCGTACTCGGGACCAGGCGCACCTGCAGGTGGTGTGATGCGCGAGGAGTGCGTAGGTTTAGGTCGGGTCCGATCCGCCAGATCCGCGAGATCAAGCCGCGGACGAGGCGTGTGGGGGTAGTGAGGGACCTCACCCCTGTGCATACGGAGGCAGTGAGAGTAAAACACAAATTCAATTTATGGTATGCCCGCACCTCGCGATTCCACGATGTGGGACTAAAGGTTCCGCCCTGCCTTTGCGCGCGCCTGCAGACCTGCGTGCAAACGCCACAGCTGCTGGCTCTACTGGCGCTCCTTGCTGGACTCACTCACCTCGCGACACTCGCGCGAGTATGCAGCACCTGTAGCCTGGGAGACCGGGTGCCTGGAGCTTCGTTGGAGCTTCATCAGGGGTCATCCATGGCGGCAGGAGCTCAAACACTGTCATGCACAAAACGAGCCTCTCGGCCCAATCAGATCAGCTAGAGACCTTCGCCGTGGCATGACGAAGGCGGTGGATGATGCTGCAGGCCGCAGGTCGGCCTAGGCGTGCGTGCCTAGGTCAACCTGTGGCCGGAGATGGTGGGTTGTTCGGGGGGTGATTATGGAGGTCTGGAGTGGCAGTTGTGGGGTGGAGCGAGTTCCTGGTGGTGAGGCGGAGCTCTCGAGGTGGTTGGCGAGCCGTGTGGCGGGCTGGAATGGTGGAAGCGGCTCGCCGGAGGTCGGTCGGTGATGTGGAAGATGAGGGTGGTCAACGTCGGTCGACGGGTAATCAGATGAGATAACAGGGGGAAAAGAGAGAGGAGAGGATGGAGAGGAGTTCTAACCTAATTGTAAGGACGAAAGGGGACGGAAGGCGGACAGCAGTACCTGCTGTCGCCGGAGAAGATGATGCCCAGTGGGGGAGAACGGTGGCGACGACGGGGCTGAGGCGGCGTGCGCGGGTACTGCGCGACACGGAGGGAAGTCAGGAAGCTAACTCTGCCACTGGTTTTGTGGCAGAGCGAAGAGGGAGGGGAGGGGGGCTTGTCGGAGCTTGCTGGGACTTTTGGCCGGGCAGGAGGAGACGAATTGGGGGTGGACACTCGGCCAAATCAAGCTCGCCTTCTGCGGCAGGGTCTGGGGGGTGTTTTATAGGTGCTGGACGCTCCTATCAGCGCGTGGAGAGCGCGCAATTAGGTCTGCCGGCTTGCCGGAGTTGGAAGGAAGGTGGATACCCAAATCTCTCGTGAGTTCGCACGAGAGATTGGGTTCACACCAGTGATTGTAATGGGCTCTATAAGGAAGGGAATTCCTCAAAGAATCCCCCTTCCATTTTGGTATAAACCTAAGTTGGACCTCAGGAATCCAATGGTGAAGTTGGATTTTAGGTTTGACCTCGTTTGACTGGATATTTTGCGTAAAAACCCAAATTAGCTTAATTGACCCTAATCTAGGTCAAACTAGGTTCCAAAGGCCAAATTAAATGTTCCAAACCCTAGAGGATGTTTTTCCATGATTTTTAGAGGGTTTACTTGCTTTTTGTTCTGACCGGAACCTTTTTAATTAAAGCGGGTCTGTTTTAGGGTTACCAGGTGTCATTTAATTCCTAGATTGCACATGAACCCATTTCTGATTGACTCAACCCTCTTTCTATCTCATTTAGACCATTTGACCTATGTTTTGCCTCTGAGAAATCCCATTTATGTACTGCAATGGTAAAATTGCAGTTTTAACCTTTATTTCATGTTTTCTTCTCAGAGCACTTGTCCTTCAGTTAGGCCTTCTTCTAGGTTATGTAGGAGTTTTTATCTTCTTTATTGGGTCAAAATGAGCTAGTTATGGCTCATGATGAGGCTCTCATCACCTACCCATAGGAAATTGGGATGATTTCGCCATCTAGGGTTATAGGTGTTAGAGAATGGGTCATTCTGGATGGTGTTGAGGTCCTCGCAGGTCTGAGGAGCCTCAGGAAAATTAGAGTAAGAGAGTTCATAGATCCCCCAGCTAGAGTAGGTTGGATTGGAGTTCCCTCCGGTCCTAGAGTCAGACGAGGGTGGATATGGATCCATCCCCTGAGAAGATCGGTGATAGATGTTGTGCATAGCTTCCCTCCTAAGAGGTGGCTACGCAAACGAGTTTTGGGCAGAGGTGGCTTGCTGCAAATGT
This sequence comes from Thalassia testudinum, assembly GCA_037157565.1. Classification (NCBI taxonomy): domain Eukaryota; kingdom Viridiplantae; phylum Streptophyta; class Magnoliopsida; order Alismatales; family Hydrocharitaceae; genus Thalassia; species Thalassia testudinum. The sequence goes on from JAZHRO010000038.1 coordinate 3,421,729, forward strand.
CGAGTTAGCTCATCCACCTTCTTCTCAGTGCTAGAGACCTTATCCAACCAACTGGCCATCAGTTCTAAGTCGAAGGATGCGGACAAGCCCTGCGTCTCATGTGCTCCCCTTGGATTCGTTACTGCGCGGGCATTCATCCGGTCGAATAAGCCCATGGAATCATTATTGATGGAGTTCTCACACATATTCTCAAGAATCTCCCACACAGTGTCTTCGTGTTGACCCATTATATTTCCTCCACAGGTTGAATTGACGAATAAGCAGATGTCTTCACGGAGTCCCTGGTAAAAAGACTGGACTTGTTCCCATTTAGCAACTCCATGATGGGGGCACTTTCGCATGAGATCCAGGAAACGATCCCATGCTTCATGAAGAGGTTCTCCTGATTGCTGGGTGAAGTGTGTGATCTGGTGTCTTAAGGCATTCGTCCGACCAATTGGGAAGAACTTTTTCAAGAATTCGAATAGCAGTTCGACCCATGTGTTGATTGGACGCATCTGAGTCTGATACCAGTGAGCTGCCTTATCCATGAGGGAGAAGGAAAACATCTTCATGAGAAGAACGTCCCGATTTTGGACATCTGACCCGAAGGTCTAGGCCAGATGTTTGAGTTGTTTGATGTGCTGGAAGGGATCCTCGGAATTAAGCCCATGAAACTTTGGAATAGTATGAATCATGTTGGGCTTGAGTTCAGAATTAGGACCTCCAGCTGGGATTTGGACTCAAGGCTCAATTGCCACCGCAGCGGGATTGTAGTGATCTCGCATCATAGGATGCCACAGTGTGTTACGACCCGGTTCCCGAATCCCTACAAGACCCAAGACTGGCTTGACTTGACTAATCCCAAGACCCAGTCGTCCAGCAAGAAATAACCGAAAAGTAGGAAAATAAACCACATTCACTATGCAAGGTAACTAACAGTAAAAGAGTACAAGCAGTAAAAGAAGTAAAAGCTGCTAACAGTACACATCACCACCACAACAGTAAAAGTAGAACAAAAGTACAGAATAGGAACAATATCAACAGTCTAAAAACTCACTAGTAGAATAGAGAGTACAACAAAAACAGGACACTACTGCTGGGCTCGACTGGGCCCAGCACCCTCTGCAGCCGGTGACTCGGGTTGCTCAACGCCTGGACCTGTAAAGGGTTATGAGTAAAACGAAGTCAGCGAACGCTGAGTAGAGTGGTAACTAACTAACTAAAATAGTAAATGCTAACAGGTAAATTTATCTTTTCCAATTATTTTATTTTACAAGTCATTTCTTTTCACCCATTGGTTTATTTTCAGATCTCTTTCTTGATCTCAATGTTCCTCGTGGGAACGATCATGATTGCAGTCTTTTCCAAGAGTAGAAGGCACACGTGGTGCTCCCTAGCCGGGAGAATCCCCCGTGGTAATCCTACACCCAGTCAACCACCCCGAGGTCACTGTCTAGACTTAGTGGTGACTACGGCACACGCGATAAGCGCACGGGTAGCTACCCCGCACTGGCACATGGTCAGTCGTTTCCACTAGCGGGTATGCCTAAAGATAGCACAGAACAGTATAGGGCCTAGCCCTCTCAGCAACAGGGGTCTAGCCCCTCAGAACCAAACAGGGGTTCTGCCCCTCCACAATCCGCGCACCCTCGTCTGACTACCCCGGTTTGCCTAGTGGGCCTAACAAGTTGGTGTAGGGTGGCTAGCTGAATCCCGGGCCCCGTGGGGTGGCTAGCTCTCTCCCTACACAAGTCGCTCTCCCTGGTACAGTATACGCGAAGGCCAACAGAAGTCGGTGTAGAGTGGCCAATCCTAACCCCGGGTCCCAACCCAAGGGCGACTAGCTCCGCTCTACACTAAATAGGGGACGGTTGCTCTCCTTGGTTCCACGTACACAAGGGCCAACACACTTCCCACTCACATTTCTAGATCCATTCCATTCATCCACAGGAGCTCTACTCCTAATTCCCCGTAGTGTTCATGCTCATTTTCACCATGTTGTTCCATACCGGGTTTCATCATTCACATTTCCATTCTCGTATTATACACATGCAGCTCGTATTTCCACAATTAACATATGCAACAAGTGATATCACGGGTAACTGTTTAACTAACACATGCATTTCATATTCCAACAGGCAACTAATATTTATTAACAGATAAATGTTTATAATTCTACTCATTCATTTGTGACTTGATGCAAGCCTCATCATGAGCCATAACTAGCTCATTTTGAACTAATAAAGAGAATAAAAGCTCCTGCATAACTTATAAGAGGGCTTAATTGAAGGAATAAGTATTCTGAGAAAAAATATGAAATAAAGGGTAAAACTGTAATTTTACCATTGCAGTACATAAACAGGATTTCTCAGTGACAAAACATAGGTCAAATGGTCTGAATAAGATAAAAAGTGGGTCGATTCAATCGGAAATGGGTTCATGTGTAAACCAGGAATTAAATAACATCTTGTAACCCTAAAACAGACCCGCTTAATTCAACAAGGTTATGGTCAGGATAAAAATCAAGTAAATCCTATAAAATACATGAAAAAATATCCCCTAGGGTTTAGAACATTTAATTTGGCCTTTGGAACCTAGTTTGACCTAGATTGGGGTCCAAGCTCATCAATTGACCTAATTTGGGTTTTTACGCAAAATATCCAGTCAAACGTGGTCAAACCTAAAATCCAACTTCACCATTGGATTTCTTAGGTCCAAATTAGGTTTTTGCCAAAATTTGGATCTAAGGAGAGGTCATCTTGACCTACTTTGCAAATTAGTACACCCAATTACATTTTGGTCTCTATCTTTTGAAAGCCATTGCATAAACCCCCCTAATTTCCTCGCCACTCCCACAAGCAGGTCCCTCCGCCATTATTGGGGAGAAATCCTGCTCCGACGAGGAATAGAGAGGGAATACTCTCTGATTCCTCATAGATCTCCTCCCAGATTTGGAAGGGAGATTCTTTGAGGAATTCCCTTCCATCTGAAATCAATGTTGATCCCTGATTTGCACACAATCTCTCGTGCGAACGCATGAGAGATTTGGGTACTTAACTGTTTCCATCTCCGGCGAGGATTCCCACGCTTCGATGCTTGGCTTCCAAGCACAGGAGTCCCTGCCTGTGCCTATAAATTAACCCTCATCTCCAGTCACACCTCCTAAGCTCGACTTGGTCGGAATTCCACCTCAATTTCCTCTTCTTCTCCTCCGGCCAAGGGGTCCAACGAGCTACGGCGAGCCCCTCTCCTCTTCCTCGTTGCACTGCCACAAAACCAGTGGCAGAGCTGTCCTCCTCATCCTCCTCTACGTCGCGCAACACCCGCGTGAGCCGCCCTAGCCCCGTCGTCGACGCCATCTTCCTCCACTGGATGCCTTCTTCTCCGGCGATAGCAGGTACTACCAGCCACCTTCTCGCCCCCTTTGTCCCCTTAGTTAGGTTAGAACTGCTCTCTCTATCTCCTCTTTCATTTCCCTTATCTTATTTCACCAAACACTCCTCAACCGCCGCTGTCCACCACCATCTTCTTCACCTCCGGTCACCCTCCGGCGAGACGCTCCCATCACTCCGCAGCCCCACATGTCTCGCCGACCACCGCATAACCTCCGCCTCACCTCACTGAACATCCTCCACTCATCCACAGACTCTCTACGCCTCCACAACTACCCCCCGATCAAACCCATCCATCCGGCCATAGAGCGACCTAGGCACGCACGCCTAGGCCACCCTGCGGCCTGCCACCTACTACCTCACCTTCGTCATGACACGGTGAAGGTCCCCCTGTGATCTGATTGAGCTGCAAGGCCCTTTTTGTGTCAGGCAGGTTTCGAGCTTCGGCCGCCATTAGCGGTGACTCGAGGAAGCTGCACGCTTGCTCCAGGTTGCAAGACTTCAGGGTTCCAAGTGCAGCAAACTTGGGAAGGTCTTGCGAATCTAGTCGTCCCAGCAAGTGACGCCGCGAGGCCAGCAGTTGTGACAATTGGAGGCATGGTCTGCTGCGGGCGTACGAGAAAGAGCAGTGAAGCTTAGTCCCACCTCGGTAAGTCACACAGAGCGTAAGTACGTTATATTGATTTTGTGCTATAGCAGGGTTGCCTCGAATACACTAGGGTGAGGTCCCTCCTCACCTAAACACAACACCCCGTTCGCGATTTCATCCCACGGATCCGGTGCCCCGACCCAACTACCCCCACTCCTCGCGCACCACACCCACGCCGGTGCGCCTGGACCCAGACGCGCGACCCAATCCGATAACCTGGCTCTGGAAGAGCGTATCGAAGAGAGATTCAGAGAGAGAGATGCACGGGAAGGGTAGGGGAGTAGGTTTTGTTGCGTGGTGCTTGTGTGCAAGAAGCAGGGACTTAGCCGCTGAAAGCGAAGGAGAAGAAGAAGGAAGGAAGCTCTGCAGAGGAAAAAGAAAGGCAAGGCAGAGAAGAAGAAGCAAAGCCAAAGTGAAGAGGGAACTGAAGAAGGAAGAAGAAAGAGATCAAGGGGCAGACAAAGAAGCCAGAAAGCAAAGGAAGAAGAGGAAGAAAAAGAAGAAGGCAACAACCCAAGAAGAGGCAAGCCAGGACTTGGCCGTAAGAAGAGAATCAAGAAGAGAAGGAAAAAGAAGAGGAGCAGAAGCAGCTAAGGAAGAAAAAGAAGAGGAGCAACCAAGGCTGTAGAAGAATCTGAGAAATACTTTAAGACGTCTGATGCAATATCTGACGTCCATTCTTTTTTGAGCAAATTTCTTTCTATATCGTTCTCATGTCACTTTTATTGAACTAGTCATTTCTTCTTATTTAAAAGTTGTGTTCTCAAGTTTTGGAAAACTCAGATTGCTCCCTGTGTTCGACCTCGGATACTCTGATTTTCAAGTTAAAAATCTTTATTTGTTTTCACGGAAAGTTCGACTATATTACAACGCAATATTTGTTAAAACACGATCTAGCCGCGTCAACATTTTGGCACCGTTGCCAGGGAGCAACATGCAATTTATCACTAGTCTTTACATTCTTTTTATCATATTGAACACTAACTTGCCCTAGTTTGCTTTGTTGTGATCTTGCAGGTATTTCACGAGAAGATCCCTCCCGCAAGTCAACCACTCCAGGGCAGGTAATTTCTTTTCCTCCTTAAACTATCCCCTAAGCTTTGAAAAACAAAATGAAGAAATTAATTTAGGAATCAATTGCCTTCTTTCTATAGTAATCACCATCTTTAAGGCAAACGTTTCCTGATTTTGCAAAAATTTTTCAAATCTTCTTGAAGTTGGAGCGATTTTTTTTAGATTCTATCCCACAAAATTCATGTGCCTAATAGAAATCACGCTTAATCTCTGTGGACAACACACTTCTTATTTTTGAGTCCAAAGAGAACCTTTTCAAGAAGAAAAAGAGGATTGGAAATAGAACCAAATTAGGGTTTCTACAGTAGGGCCTTGGAGTGCTAGTTCACACATGCCTGTATAAAAGGAAATGAACCCTCCCACATCAGTGTGCTACCCAAGCCCTTGATTGAAGAGATCTAAACAAGACAAACCCTAAGAAAAATTGAGCTCTAAAATCACTTGAATCTTAAAATCTTGGACCTAATAAACTGGGAGTCAAATCAGGGTGGTCCTTAGGCCCCAAGCTTAGAATCACTCTGCCATCTATAGGATCAGTCAGGTGAAGTTGACCCCTTAGGTAAACCAACCTTCAAATTAGGTCACAACATCAAAACATCTAAAGTTCAAGTGAGAACCCTAAAGCACCTTTGAAATAAAAGTGGTAGACTTAAGTGGTCAAGGTCCCCATTCTGGTCTTCCTGGAATCTCAGTGACAAGAGAGGTCGAGTGGGGGAAACCCTATAACCCGTGGGGACGCTCTACCATGTAGGGGTCTTTGTGGGACTCTCCCTCTCTGGCTGCCCAAGTAATTCTCAGGTGGACGACCTTCTGATCCAGGGGTACCATCTGCCCCGAACATCCATAGTCATCCAAACATCTTTGGGTATCTTGATTGGGTCAAAAACATCTCCAGTCCCTCATCTTTTCTCTTTAGAGCACACACATACATTTTCAATGGGATTCGTTATTTAGATTTAATCGCTTCATAACTTGATTCTACACCTTGATTCAAACTCTGATTCCACATCTTGATTCCACCACCTGATTCAAATATGCAGCCAAACCACTTAGGACTACCATTCAAGAAACCTGAATATTGGAGATCCATGAGAGATAGGATGATTGAGGATGCCCTGAAATTCTATAAAAAGAAGAAACCTCAACACCAGTAGAAAACATTCAGGTTGATGTCCCAACAACCACAACCTTTATCATAACTTGTGCCCAAGTACTATTGGCAAAAGCCACAAAAGGATCAACCCGTGACTTGCTCATCACAGGATACATTGAGATAGAAAAACTGCACAATCTTGAATACCTTCAATGTATGACAAATCCTCGACTTTGGAAGCAACACCAAGATGATCTTGAAAAATGGGAAGAGATAATGAGATTAGTAAAATAAATTATCGACCAGAAGTACCCGTATATACCACAAACAGAGGATGAACCATCTTGGGACAACATCGAGGATCAATCTGATCTCGGGTTTGAGGCACAAAATGGTTGTGGATTCCCAACCCAGACGGAGTATAATGTGCCTGATATTGAAGAAGGTTGGGAAGCACCAAATGCAGGAAAACATAATGTTGAGCCCACTCTAGATAATGAATCACTAGGCTTAGAATCCCAAAACTCCTGCAATAATGAGAGTAGAATCGAATCTCTCGAGGGTGTAAATTCTGTCCCTTATTCTGATAAGGTGACCCTCGAAGGTTATTTGGACCTAGATTCTAGTAATTCAACTCACATCCTAAGCCTAGAATCTAGATCTGAAACCTATTGGGAAGATTTCAAGGCCCTGGTGGCGACCTTCCTCTATAGTTTTATTATTTCGTCGTAGTATGATATAGAGAGAGGTGATTACCAGTTTAATACAATTTGTTACTCGGAAAATAAAAGAGTTCCCGAGGTCGAACTCAGGGAGCAAGTTGTATTCTAGGGGTACAAGTTTCTTTTACAAAAATAAAGAAAGAGAGAGAGAGAATTTGTTGGCTTTTCTTCTTTTCTCTTTGCTTCTCCTCTTCTTCCTTCTCAGATCTTCTGCTCTCTTCCTTTGTTCTTCTTTATCTGCAGTGGTGATGTTCTTCTTCTTCTTTCAGCTGTTTCTGCTCTTCCTTTTTCTTCTGCAGAGCGATCCTGTTCTTCTTCTTCTTCTTTCTTTCTTCTTTTCCTTTCTTCAAATCTTCTTCTCGTGCTCTTCTTCTTCTGCAGAGTCTTCACTTGGCCTCTCTGTGTTCCTCCTCTGCCTCGCCTTCCTTCTCCTTCGTTGCCTTCAGGACGTCGTCTGATTTTCCAATCAGACGACTTAAACCGCCGCTGCTACAGTGCCGCTCGGTGCTCCTCCTTCCTTTAGCCTTCGTCTTCTTCCACGGTTCTTCTTCACCTGTGCCTGCACACTTACACAGCTTGATCAGGGGGCAAAACCTAACTCTACCCTCCCCCGCGTCTCTCTCTCACAGAAGCCACTCCTAGGAAAGCTCTCCCAGAGCTACCGGGTTGCCGGGTACGGGTCGCGCCCGGGTCCAGGCCCACCGGCGTGCGTGGTGGGCGAGGAGTGCAGGTCAGTCTAAGTCGGGTCGGGCCAGGTCCGCGGGGCGTGAGCGCGGACGAGACCGGGTAACCGGGCGGGTGAAGGGGACCTCACCCCATGTGCTGAGGCAATAAGCCTCCAGCACTTTTTCGCTTTATACCGCTGCGCTCCTTCAGAGCCTTCCGAGGTGGGACTAAATGTCCCACCCCAATTTCGCGCCTGCGCGGCGGAAGCAGCTGGTAATCGCAGCTTTACGGGAGGCCTTCGCGCGAGGGATTCGCCTCAACTGCAGCCTAACGCTTTGCCGAAATGCCCCCGCACAGCCTAGGAGCGTGACCTGGGCGCGGCGCACCTGGGACAGCAGGTCGAAGCTACTTCGCTTCAACAATGGCGGCGACGAGCGCAGGTACCTGCCCACAGAGAAACGGCCTCTCGGCCCAATCAGAAACGCGGAGGACCTTCGCCGTGGCACGGCGAAGGTGGTCGGGGGGTGTGCAGGCGGCGGGGCGGAGCCTAAGGGCTGCCCTAGGTCGGACTGTGGGTCGGGAGATGGGTTTGTTCGGTGGAGTTGCAGAGGGTGATTTGGGGGAAGTGGAAGGGCGGAGGTTGATCAGGGTGAGGAGGCGGAGGTTCTGCGGTGGTCGGCGAGCCGTGTGGGTTGCTGGAGTGATGGGAGCGGCTCGCCGGAGGATGGCCGGAGGCGGAGAAGGTGAGGGTGATTGGTTGGAATCGAGGGCGACAGTAAATGTTTAAAGTGAGGAAGAGGAAGAGGGGAGGAAGAGGAGGAGTTCTACCTACTTAGCGGGACGAGGAGGGACCGGATACGACTGTCGCCGGAGAAAAAGATGCCCGGGGGAAGGGGCGACGGCGAGCAGAGGGCCGGAGAGGCGCCAGCTGGGTGCGGCGTGGCGCGGGAAGAGCGAGGGAAAGAAGTCTCTGCTGCTGGTATTGCTGCAGAGCGAAGAGGAGGAGGAGGAAGAACCGCCGGAGCTGGTGGGCGTCTGCCGGAGTGCGAAGAGAGGAAAGTTGGGGGTTTTCTCCGTCAGATCCGAGCTACTCAGAACGGCGGAGCGACGGGGGTATTTATAGAGGCCGAATCAGAGAGGAAGGCGGAGGGAGACGACGTGTCTCCCTCGCCGGAGGACGCCGGAGATGGAAACCCATACCGTCTATGCGTTCGCACGGCCGGTATGGTGGGTTGCAGCGACCAGGGGGGTGTTCCTGCGACGGCTGACGACGCAGGGCACCCCCGGTTGTCTTGCCAGACCCCCCCCTTACCCTACGCGGCGCCATGCTCCGCGCAAGGTCGCCGGAGCATGGTGCTGGTCAGGTTTTGGCAGGAGGGACCTGAATGCAAAGAACGAAGGAGAGTTAGGGGTATAAATGCGAGGGTTCAAAAGTTGAGGGCCAAAAAGTAAATATATGAGGACCAAAGTGTAAAGTTGGTCAAGAAGGTTTCTTCTTAGGCTCAAGTTTTTATACATGACTAATTAGGACCTAAGGAATCTGATGGTGAATTTTATTTCTAGATTAAACCTTGTTTGACTGGTCAATTTACTCAAAAACCCAAATTAAGTTATTAATTGGGTATGGTTCTCAATGTAGGTCAAAATGGGTTCTGAAGGACAAATTGAAGGTTCTAAACCCTAGAGATTATTTTTCTATGAATTTTAGAGGGTTTATTCTATTTTTAATTTGCCTCGAACCTCGTGAATTGAAGTGGGTTTGCTTTAGGGTTACAGATTATCATTTAGTTCCTTGGAATTGCTGTAGCCCTTATCAGATCATCCCACTTTCCTTCTTATTCGGTTTGTTTGACCTGTGTTTGGACCCTGAATTACCCTGTATGCAGATTATACTGGTAAAATTGCATTTTTACCCCTTATGACTTGTTTTCTCCTTAAACTCAGAATTCTCTGAGTTAAGCCTTTCCTTGAGTTATGTAGGAGCTTTTATCCTTTGTATTGGGTCAAAATGAACTAGTTATGGCTCATGATGAGGTTCTCATCAGGCCCCATATGAGGAAGATCAATCTTTCAATGAAGAATATGATTTTGGGCCTCTATTTGGTGAATATCCCTCGCCAACATCCCCAGAGGAACTAATCGATTTTTCGGAAGTCATGCCAATTTACAATACAGAAACTGAGGAGTTGAACGAGTGGGGTTTCAATTGGGTCTACCCTACCAGCTTAGAACCTGAGCCTCTACCAGATAAGGACACATTTTTAAGCTCAGAATTAACATCTAGGCTAGACCCCAGTCAGGTTGTTGAATATACGGCATATGAGTTATTCTATGGTGGAACTCATGATCTTGAATCTCATTCAGATTTTGATTTTCGCAAACTCTCCGACGATTTCGAATCTGACCATAACATCGAAGAAGATCTGCTTCCTGATTATAATAAGCCAATTCTCTTTGAAGTCACCTACTCCACATATACAGAACCAATCAAAACCTGTTCTCTACCCCGACCTGCAACCGGACTCAATTTCCATTCTGATTCACCTCTCACTGAGCCGTTTGCAGATGATTCAACTTCATATCTATACCAGGTATTGGGTATTGATCATACCGAAAAACATGAGCCATCATTCTCTGATCACCCCTGTAGGGTTTCCACACCATGCACTGATTATTTTTCGGAACCCTACTCTGACCAGGCTGATTCGACTTAGCCTAAACCCAAGTTTCACTTCCATATCCATCCGAGCCACATTGCATATGGTGGGTTCCGCATCTGTTGATCTACATCTATCAACCAACTAGACTGATTGGGTTTGGGCTGCATCATCAGCCCATTGATCTTAACAAGCACCTGGTTGGACCAACCAGGCTCTTAATCAAGGTGCTTGTTTTACAAAATTCCGCTGATTTGACCACTCCCTCCCCACCCCATATTCCGCTCAGCTGAAGGCGTTGAATTTAGAGCTTAACGGGAGGCAACCTGTCATTCCAAAAAATAAAGACCCATCTGATTATCCGTCTGTACTCCACGCCCATTGCACCTTGAGTTCAGCCTTAGACAGTTGATCCCACCTCTGGTACACGTACCAAAGCTTGAAATTGTCCACATCAGTCATTTCCGACTCGTTCACTCACCCGATGTATCCTATTCTAAGTCCCTGACCTCAACACTATTTCACACCCTCCGTTTACAATAAGGACATTGCAAAACTTAGGCATGGGGGGTGATAAAGTGCATACATACAGAACTAAGAAAAAGTCAGAAGGATTCTCACAAAAAATTCACATATGTCAAAAACACAAAAAATTGAAAAATTATGAAAAAGAACAAAAAAATTGGAGAAGGGAGGAAATTTTGTGAGTGACATAATTATAAGGAGGAGAAAAAGAGCAAAAATGACAAAAAGGAGCACAAAATGAAAAAGAAAAACAAGATAGTCATTAGTAAAAGATTAAGGAATTAACTGAAGTTCTAGACCAGATCAAGAAAAAAATAAAAGAAAAGTGCTAAGGAGACATAACAAGAGATTAGCAGGAACGCTGGTCTTAAGCCTCTTGGGTTAGATTCTTTAGCTTAAAAATTCACGTATCCGCTAAAATCTGGATAATCCTCAAGAGGTTGGGGAAAATGCGAAGCTTAAGTATTAAGTCTAAGGCTTAGGAAGTATTCGGCCTTGTTAACTAACCTTCGGTTTGCGGGATTTGGTAACCAAAGCACCCCAATTCACACACAGTCTGGTTCAGTGCGCATAAATATCAAAATCATGCAAAAAGCATTTTAATGTTCTGAAAAATGTTGCCTAGATTAGGAGTGGCCGATTAACACAAGTTGATTTGGACGAGTTCCCGATGCGGAGAGGCGGGAAATTCCCCTCGAAGATGCGTAACAACATATCATCTCCTCGGTGCTTGTCTCTTAGGATATTTAAATATCCTACTGGGGGCATGTAAGCACTCTGCTGGTTCAGATGCCATGGGCGGCATTATCACGAAATGTTGATTGTCATGGTCTGAATTCGACCACGAAACGCCATGGGTGGGATTATCTCGAAATCTCAAAAGCCAGGGTTCCGGGGGTTGCCATGGGCGGTGCTATCTTGAAGCATCGATAGCCAGGGACTCTTGAGGATTGATGATGGGGACGAGGAATCCGATACAGACCGTGCTGAGAAGCCAATCCGAAGCTAGACATAAAAAGAAAAGAGAGAGAAAACTCTCCAAACAAATAAATCTTCTGTCTCTCTCTTACAAAAATGCACTGCAAACTGAACCTAGGCTAAAAATGTCTCAAGCACGGGTGCTTTAACCGCGGAGTCCAACAAACCCTAGGATAGTTTCTACGGGCCTTAAAAACCTTTGCGGAAGACTGAGGCTAAAGCGGGTCAGGTCCAGATTTTGGTTGATACTTGAGTACCTCTAGGCCTATTGTCGGCATTCTGACCTAATCACAAAAGAAAAAGAAAAGCACTTATCATAACTGACGACAGACACTTAGGGTCTAGAATAGAAGTTAAAACCTTGAAATTTTGCTAAGGGACTAGCAAAAGCTAGGAATGAGGATATGATGAGAGCCTCATCATGAGCCATAACTAGCTCATTTTGACCTAATAAAGAGAATAAAAGCTCCTGCACAACTTAGAAGAAGGCTTAATTGAAGGAATAAGTATTCTGAGAAGAAAACATGAAATAAAGGGTAAAACTATAATTTTACCATTGCAGTACATAAATGGTATTTCTCAGAGACAAAACATAGGTCAAATGGCCTGAATAAGATAAAAAGTGGGTTGATTCAATCGAAAATGGGTTCATGTGCAAACCAGGAATTAAATGAGATCTTATAACCCTAAAACTGGCCCACTTAATTCAACAAGGTTATGGTCAGGATAAAAATCAAGTAAACCCTCTAAAATACATGGAAAAATATCCCCTAGGGTTTAGAACATTTAATTTGGCCTTTGGAACCTAGTTTGACTTAGATTGGGGTCATAGCTCATCAATTGACCTAATTTGGGTTTTTACGTAAAATGTCTAGTCAAACGTGGTCAAACCGAAAATCCAACTTCACCATTGGATTCCTTATGTTCAAATTAGGTTTGAACCAAAATTTGGACCTAAGGGGAGGTCATCTTGACCTACTTTGCATATTAGTACACCCAATTACATTTTGGTCCCTATCTTTTGAAAGCCATTGCATAAACCCCCCTAACTTCCTCGCCACTCTTACAAGAAGGTCCCTCCGCCATTATTGGGGTGAAATCCTGTTCCGACAAAGAATAGAGAGGGAATACTCTCTGATTCCTCCCAGTTGCCAACAATATGGTATCTATGGTTCAATCAAGAAGGTGGTAGCCCTAGTTACCTTAAATGGATGCACAAATCAATATTTGTTGAAATCAAAATCAGCAACTTTAATGACTTAGCTAAATATGGAAAGCAGTTAGCCCTAATTGATTTTATTTCATTTTTCCTTTTCAGAATGAGGGGCTTAAGGGAAAGGACTAATCAGAGATTACCTGCCCCAGGTGTGTTTATTGTATGGCTGTTTTCCTTTGAATCTTCTCCCCTGAAACAATCACAACAAAAGAGATGTATCAAGTTAGTACCAAATCAGAAATTGTGATCAAGATTTCTAAATCGCCCGTTGCTTCCCGGCAACGGCGCCAAAATGTTTAGCGAGGCGAGATCAATGTTAGAATCAATGCATCGTAGTATAGTTGAAATCGCTCGAAAACAAATAAATTTTATTACTCGAAGTTTTAAGTTCGAGGTTGAACACAGGGAGCAAATTAGGGTTTATAAATCAAGAGTATAACTTTAAAATTGGATATAATATGCAATGAAAATCAGAGTTATAGTGCAAAATGTAAATGTGGACACTGAATATCATGTATATGAAGAGAAAAAAAAATGGACGTCTGATTTTGTGAATCAGACGTCTTAAACTTGTAATTGCTACAGTGCTATTTCTCTTCTTCTCTGATTTCTGTCTTTTCTTTTACTCTTCTTCTTCTTTTCTTCTCTGTTCTTTTTCTTCTTCTGCCTTCTATCTCTGGCAGCTCTTCTTCTTCTGCCTTCAGGTCCTTCTCCTTCTCTTTCTTCTTCAGCCCTTAAGCTCCTCCTTCTTTAGCCTTGAGCCTTCTCCTTCCTTAGCTTTCTCTGGCTTTCGCCCTCTTCTTCCTTGGCTTCTTCTTCTTCTCCTTGCTCGCGAGAGAGCAAAACCTACCCCCTACCCACCCTCACTCTCTCTTCTTCTTTCTCTCTTACGCTTGCTCTCCCAGAGCCTTCCTCTCGGGTAATCAGGTCAGGGACAGGTCCGCGGGAAGTGGGTCACGGACGAGGCAGTGAGAGGGCGAGTGGGACCTTATACCATGGTCAAGAGACGATAAGCCTCTGTCACTTTTGCAATTTATCTCATAGCGCCTGCTCACTCACTTCCGAGGTGGAACAATATTTTCCCACCTTCCATCGCTAGTGCCCACAGCAGGAGTCTTCTTGATTGCAGCAGCTATGTGGGGCTTCAATGCCAATTGCTTGGCTGGGGTTGTGCGCGAAGGGATTCCACGCACCTAGGGCAATTCACCTAGAGCAGAGAGACCTGGAGGAGGCTTGCAAGCAAGCTCCTTGCGTGCGTTAATGGCGGTGGAGACGCCTATACCTGTCAACACGAAAACGGCCTCGCGGCCTTGTCAGAAAGCTCAGGGAGCTTCACCAAGACACGACGAAGGTAGTGTGGGGGTTGGCGTGTCGTGGTGTGGCCGGAGTGTGCGTGCCAAGGGCACCCTGTGTGCGTAAAAGTGGGTGTGTTTGGGGGGAGTTCTGGGGGCTTGGCACAGTGAGTGGAGTGAGGGTTTAGGGTCAGTGAGGTGTGGCGATGCTTATGGGGTAGTTGGCGAGGCGGGTGGAGGCATGGAGAGGTGGGAATGCCTCGCCGGAGGTGGAGAAGATGGTGGTGACTTGTGGCGTCGAGGCGTGTTTGCAAGAATAAATGATAGAAAAATGTTTAAAAGGGAGAGAGGACTTAGTTGAGTGTGGATAGACGAAGGGGGATGCAGAGGAGGCGGCTGGCTCGTATTGCCATCGTCGGAGATGAAGTACTCAGTGGGAGGAGGACGGCGACGACGAAGGGGTTGTAGGGGCGTCGGCGGGTGCAGTGCAACGTGGACGAACAGGAGGAAGAGAACCCTGCCACTGGTATTGTGGCTGGGCGACGAGGGAAAGAGAGGGAGGTCGCCGGAGCTTGTTGAGTCACTGGCCGGAGGGGGAAGAGACGAAATAGAGGGATTCTCAGGCCAATTTCAAGCTTAAAGGATGAGGGGTGATCTGGGCATGCTTTTATAGGCACTGGCGGAAGGTTTTGTGCTTGGAAGCCAAGCTTCTAAGCACAGCAACCTCACCGGAGATGGAAGGTCAAAGGTGACCCGAATCTCTCATGCATTCGCATGAGAGATTAAGTGCCAAATCAAGCCTCTGACTGTGTTTAAACTGGAGGAGATTTCTCAAAGAATCTCCCTTTCAAATTTGAAGGAGATTCTCTGAGGAATCAGGGAGATCTTTCCCTCTATGCCTCGCCGGAGTAGGATTCCCTCCACTATAATGGTGGAGGGACATAATTGCAAAGAACGAAGATAAAGATAGAGGGGTTTTTGCAGAAGTTTTCAAAAGTTAGGGGTAGAAATGTAATTGGGCTGGACCTGTTTGCAAAGTAGGTCAAGATGAATTCCCCTTAGGTCCAAATTTTGGTACAAACCTAATTTAGACCTAAGAAATCCAATGGTGAAGTTGGATTTTGGGCTTGACCATGTTTGACTGGAAAATTTACACAAAAACCCAATTTAGGGCAAATATTTGATTGAGACCCCAATTTAGGTTAAAATAGGCTCTAAGGGCCAAATTGAAGGTTCTAAATCCTAGAGAATATTTTTCCATTATTTTTAAAGGATTTAGGTGAATTTTATCCTGACCAAAACCTTGTTAAATCAAGTGGGTCTGTTTTAAGGTTACAAGAAGTCATTTTATTCCTAGAATTCACATGAATCCTTTTCTGTCTGAATCAACCCACATTTTATCTTGTTAAGACCATTTGACCTGTTTTTAGCCCATGAGAATTCCCGTTGTTGTACAGCAATGGTAAAATTACAGTTTTACCCTTTATTTCTTATTTTCTCTCAGAATGGTTATTTATTGAGTTAGGACCTCCAGTTGTTTATGTAGGAGCTTTTGTTCCCTTTTCTAGGTCAAAATGAGCTAGTTAGGGCTTATGATGGTCTTCTCATCAGGTACGCCCAAACGTACAGCGCAGAATAGAATAAGGCCTTGCCCTCTCAGAATAGGGGTCTCGCTCCTCAATAGTCTGTGTACCCTCGCCCGACTATCCTAGTTTGCCCAATGAGCCTATAAAAAGTCAGTGTAGAGGGGCTAGTCCTAACCTCGGGCCCCATAGGGCGGTTAGCTCCCCCTACACTAAAGTAACAGTAGCTCTCCTTGGTACCGCGTACACGAGGGCCAGCGTACTTTCCAAACCCAAGGGATAGTTTCTCTCCTTGCTACCGTGTACTCAAGGGCCAGCTCACTCTCCTACATTCGATATTCGTTCAATATACAGGAGTTCCTCTCCTAGTTCCCCATAGGGTTCATGCATTGTATTCATTTCATTTTGTTTATCGACATGCATATATTGTCGTTCACATCTCGGTTCTTAATTATATAATAGCAACTCGTGATTTAATAACTGAAAGAAGCATCCCATCATGTAACTATTCATTTGCCAACATTTAGGGTTCTAACATGCACTTCAGAGTAGACAGTGTGGTTCAAGCAGGGTTCATTCATTCATTTTTGCCCTAGGGTTCATTCATATCCTAGGGTTCAATCAAATCATTCTAAGATAGCAAGAATTTTGATTAATTACGTCATAGTGTTAAGAAAAACCACTCTACCAGGATACACGGGTGGAATGGGGGCTAGAATCGCAGATTCCGTCGTCTTCGTGGGCCCCGCATATTCTATTGGCTGGAGACCTATACCTTTGACCAAATCACATCAAACAAGTTAAAAATAGTATACGAGTGACACTAATACGTAGAGAAACTCAAACAGAAAACAACGCTACTTCGTTTGTGCAAAATTGACTCCGTTTGTGCCTTGAACGGGCCAAAAACGTGCACTCTGAGTAAAATCAGACAACTGGGGCTAGACCAAGACGTCTTAAACGACCTCAGAATCTCACCTTGCGTTCCTGCACCGATGGCAGACGTCTGGAACCCCTCACTGTTGTCCTGGGGTCCTTTCAGACATCTGTCAGTGCACCCAGACGTCTGATATGGTTATCAGACGTTTGTAGAGACGTCCAGACGTCCTAAAGAACCTCAAAGGGCATGCCACGTGCCTTTCCAACGTCCTGTACCTGCACATGCAAATTGTTACGACCCGGCTCCCGAATCCCTACAGGACCCGAGACCGGCTCGACTCGACTAATCCCAAGACCCAGTCGTCCAACAAGAAATAACCAAAAATCAGGAAAGTAAATCACATTCACTATACTAAGCAACTAACAGTAAAAGAGTACAATAGTAAAGAAAGAAAAAGCTGCTACAGTACATATCACCACCACAACAGTAAAAAAGTAACAAGGTACAGGAACGTAAAGGTACAGAAATGTAAAGGTACAAGAGTCTGAACTCACTACAACAAAAAGTACTACAAAAGAAGACTACTGCTACTGGACTCTACTGGGCTCAGCACCCTTTGCAGCAAGAGACTCGGGCTGCTCAACACATGGACCTGAAAAGGGTTATGAGTACACAAAGTCAGTGAACGCTGAGTAGAGTGGCAACCAACTAACTAAAGCAGTAAAGCTAACCGGTAAACTAACTATTCCAATTCTTTAATTTACAAGTTATTCCTTTTCACCCATTGGTTTATATATATTCAAATCTCTTTCTTGATCTCGAATGTTCCTCGTGGGAACGATCTTGATTGTAGTCTTTTCCGAAGAGTAGAAGGCGCACGTGGTGCTCTCCTAGCTGGGAGAGTCCCCCGTGATAATCCTACACTCAGTCAACCACCCCGGGGTCACTGACAGACGTAATGGTGACTATGACACGCACAATAAGCGCACGGGTAGCTACCCCACACTGGCACGCGGTCAGTCGGTTTCGCTAACGGGTGTGCCCAAACTACAGCACGGAATAGTATAAGGCATAGCCCTCTCAGTAACAGGGGTCTAGCCCCTAAGAACCAAACAGGGGTCTCGCCCCTCCACAGTCCACGCACCCTCGCCTGACTACCCTGGTTTGCCCAGTGGGCCTAACAAGTCGGTGTAGGGTGGCTAGCTGAACCCTGGGTCCCGTGGGGTGGCTAGCTGTTTCCCTACACTAGTAGCTCTCCCCGATACAGTGTACGCAAGGGCCAAGAAGTCGATGCAGAGTGGCCAAACCTACCCCAGGTCTCAACCCGAAGGGCGGCAAGCTCCCCTCTACACTAAGAGGGAACATGCGCTCCCCTTGGTACCACGTACTCAAGGGCTATGGTGGGCTCGCGTTCGTATGCTGCGTTTCTTACTCTTGGCGGTGTTATAATGATTAATTCGTTATAGTATATTACAAACAACGGTCACCAGTTTACAATTTATTACTCAGAATTAAAACTTTCCTGAGGTTGAACTCAGGGAGCACACGTCATTCTAGCAATATAAAGGTTCACAATTCTGTTACAAAAAGAATGAGGGAGAGAGAGAGAGTGGGCAAAAGTTCTCTTTTTTGGCTTCTTCTTCTTCTCTTTTAGCCGATTCTCTTCTTCAATCTTCCTTCTTCTTTCTTCTTCTTTTTCTTTTGCTGCGGCTACCTCTTCTTTCTTTCTTCTTTTCAGCTGCTGCCTCTTTCTTCTTTCTTCTTTTCATCTGCGTCTTCTTCTTTTCTTCAGCAACTCAGTCCTTCTTCTTCTTCCTTCTCTTCTTCTCTGATTTTCTTCTTTCTCTTTTCTTCCTTGATCCGGACGTCTGATTCTTCGCGTCAGATGCCTTATCGATGCTGTTGCTACAGTGCCTCTGCTGTCTTCTTTTCTTCTGCAGCTTCTTCCTCTTCTTCTCTTCGTTGCAGCTTCTCCTTCACTTTCTTCTTCTGCTGCGGGAGCTCTTTTTCTCTTTCTTTTCTCTCTTTCCTCTTGGCTTCTTCTGTGCGGCAAAGGCTCCCTCCTTCTCTTTTCCTTTCTTTTTCTCTGGCCCTTCCTTCTCCTTCAGCTCCTTTCTTCATCAGCTCCTTCCTTCTTCCTTCTTCTTCTCTGCTGCTGCTTCTTCGCGGCTAAGTCCTCGCCTCCCTTCTTCTTCTTCTTCCCTACCTGTTCCCTGCACACACACCAGCGTAAAACCCTACCCCTACCCTTTCCCGCGTCTCTCTCTCTCTGAATCTCTCTTGTGTACACTCTCCCAGAGCCGGGTAATCGGGTCGAGTCGCGTGCCCGGGTCCAGGCACACCGGTGTGTGTGGTGCACGAGGAGTGCTCAGGAGTGAGGGGTAATCGGGTCGCGGGTCAGATCCGCGTGGGCAGTGCCGCGGACGAGACCCGGTGAATAGGTGAGGGACCTCACCCCAATGTTATCGGAGGCAACCAGTGTATAACACTTTTTCAATTTATGTGTCTGCATGCGCCCACACACTTCCGAGGTGGGACTAAAGTCCCACCTGTTCCTTCGCGCGCCTGCAGGCAGGAAGCTTCGAGAGATTAGGGCAGCAGCCGAAGCTTGTGACCCCAATTGAAGACCTGGGCACACTCGCGGAAGTCTTCCGCGTTGCCTGGGGCTTGCGCCTGGAGCTGGAGAGGCTTGGAGCAGCTTGCGAGCTGGCTCCAAGCTTGTCGTCAATGGCGGCGAGGGGGCGTGACCTGAAAACACTAAACGGCCTCGCGGCTACGTCAAAAAGCTCAGGGAACTTCGCCAGAGCACGACGAAGGCGGTGCGAGGGTCGGCGTGGCGTGGGGAGGCCGGAGTGTGCGTGCCTATGGCACACTGTGTGCGTGAGAGTGGGTGTGTTTTGGGGGTGTTCTGGGTGTGTGGAGTGGTGGTGTGAGTGGGGGAAATGCTTGAGTGGAGTGAGGGGAAGCTTATGGGCTTGTCGGCGAGGGGTGGGATGGCCTATGGAGGTGGAGCGGCCTCGCCGGAGTTGGTGGCCGGAGGTGGAACAGATGGTGGTGGTAGTGGCAGTCGAGGGGTTAAAAGTGACAATTGAAGAAGGGGAAATTAAGAGGAGAGTAAGGGGAAGAGTTGGACCTATTTAACTGACGAAAAGGGGGGGAAGGAGGCACTCGGCACGTGCCTGCCGACGCCGAAGATGAAGATGCCTAGAGGGGGGTAAAGGCGACGAGGAAGAGGTCAGGAAGGCGCCAGCTGGTGCGGCCTGGCGCGAGAAGATGAGGCGGAGTGAGCTTTGCTGCAAGTATGGCGGCAAAGCTACGAAAGGAGGAGGAAGGGCCACCGGAGCCTACAGGTGTTTGACCGTGGGAGGAGGAGACGAAGTTGGGGGGGGAATCCTCGGCCAAATCAGGCTTGCCAGAAATGGCTTCCCCTGCCGCTTCTTATAAAGGTGCTGGCGAGGAGAGGATCTCGAGGGGGCGACGTGGGGAGCTCGCTGGAGAATGGCCTAAAAGCAGACCCATTCCTTTCGTGCGTTCACACGAAAGGCATGGGCAGCTGCAAGGCAATGGGGAGGGTCCCTGCGAAAGAGGACGACGCAGGGAACCCCCCTTTCGTTCCTGAGAGCGGCCCCCATACCCTACGCGACGCCATCCTCTGCGCAAGGTTGCCGGAGGAATGGTCGCCTACATGGGGTGGCAGAGGGGCCGTTATGCAAAGAATGAAAGAGAAGATAGGGGGCTAAATGCATTGGTTCAAAAATATAAGGGTCAAAAAGTAATTCAAGAGGACCAATTTGTAAAGTCAGTCAAAATGGTCTTCTCTTAGGCCCAAATGTTTGTACCAACCTAATTTGGACCTAAGAAATTCAATGGTGCAATTTGATTTTAGGTTTGACCACGTTTGACTGGTCAATTTGCATAAAAACCCAAGTTAGGATAAAAATTGGGTATGGTTCTTAATTTAGGTCAAGACATGTTTCACTGGCCAAATTGAAGGTTCTAAACCCTAGAGGATGTTTTTCCATGAATTTTAAAGGATTTATTTGACTTTTATCTTGCCAGAAACTTTTTGAATTGAAGCAGGTTTGTTTTTAGGGTTACAGAATATTATTTAATTCCTAAAAGTTGCTATAACCCTTTTCGGATCAGGTTGTCCCACTTTCTTTCTTATTAAGCCCATTTGACCTATGTTCAGACCCTTAGACACCTTGTTTGTGTACTGCGTTGGTAAAATTACAGTTTTACCCCTTATGAATTATTTTATTCTTAAGTTTGGAATTCTCTGAGTTAGACTTTTCCTTAGGTTTTGTAGGAGCTTTTGCACACTTATTTAGATCAAATTATGCTAGTTAGGGTTCATGATGAGGCTCTCATCAGGCTAACACATTTCCCGTCACATTTTCAAATCCATTCATTTATTTCCAGGAGCTCTACTCCTAATTTCCCCGTAGCGTTCATGCTCATATTTCTCATGCCATTCCATACCGGGTTTCATCATTCACATTTTCATTCTCAAGTTATACACATGCAGTTCGTATTTCTATCATTCACATTTCCATTCTCAGGTTATACACATGCAGCTCGTATTTCTATCATTCACATCTCCATTCTCAGGTTATACACATGTAGCTCGTATTTCTATCATTTAATATACACAACAGGTAATGTCATATGTAACTGCTTAACTAGTACAGGTAATTCATATTTCACAGGCAACTCTTGTTCATTAACAGGCAGTTGCTATCATTTCTTTTTATTCATTCAAGACTGCAAATCAAACACGCATACCGACATTTCAAGTAATTTCCCGTCATAGGATTCATGCCATATCCTGGGTTCTAGTTATTCAATCCACACATGCATTCAGGTTTATAGTTAATTTAGGGCAAGCCACTCTACCAGACAACCCAGGAGTATTGGGGCCTCAAACAGCAAGCTCACGTGCCTCAGCAAGCCCCAAACCCTCAATGGAATGAAGTCCTATGACAAGGAACAATCATAATGGAACATTCAGAACATTATAGAAAGTCTTCTAACAGGTAGAGGAACTCATAAGGAAAACACTGATATCTTGTTTGCGTAAAACGGACCTCAAACAGATTCTAAACGGGTCAAAAACAGAGTTATTGACTTAAATCAGACGTCTGGCACAATGTCCAGACATCCTAAAAGTGACCAGAGACACACCTCAGGCTCTGCATCGACCTCAGACATCCAGGACCACTTATGGACCATCTGGACCCAGCTCCATACATTCGACCTCCTCTCCAGACGTCTGGGAGTGCTTCCAGCCATCTGGTGAGCTACTCAGATGTCTGAAACGTGCGGGAGGGCGTGTCCCGCGCCTTCCCGAAGCAACCCCTGCACGTGACAGCAAAAGCCTCCACATTAAACGTAGCTGCGGAGCGGCCTGCATGGCCGTATTTGCAAAAGGAAATGCACCTTCGCGAAGATCTGACCTCAGACGTCCACTCCATCGTCTGGACGTCACTCCAGACGTCTGATTCTAGGAAAAATCCAGAACCAGAACCTCCTCCTGCTCGCCCTCTCCGCGCGTAGCCTCGCCTCGCCTCCTCACCTGCATCTCCGGCTGTAGTAGTGTCAGGGACGACTCCTCCAACACTCTCCTCCTCCTCCCGCACGCGCCGCTCTAGCCATGCGCCCTCCGATGAGCTCCCACACGAGCTCGCAAGCTCAAGATCCTCCTCCTCACCTCACGCCGCTCCTCGTCGCCGCTCTCGTACTCTCTCTCGCGCTAGCTCCTCTCGCTGGGGTGGAGAGGAAGAGAAGAAGGTGGCTGGTGGTGGAGTGGGGAGAATGAGAGAGGAGAAGAGGGGTTTATAAGGAGTGCATTAGGGTTCGTATGAGGAGGGAAGAGAGAAGGGGAGAAAAAGAGGGTACTGTCTGCGCGCCGCCCCCACGCAAACACAAAGGCTTGCACAAAAATTTCAATTTCCAGACGTCTGACCAGACGTCAGACCGACAGTCCAGACATCTTAAAAGGCTCAGGACAGAACGGGTCTTTACATCATAACAAACTTAAAGGAAGTTTTGTCCCAGAAACTTGAGCTAGCTAGGGTGCGGAAAAGAACTGTATACGCATAACAAACTTAAAGAGGACTGAACCCGGTCCAAAAAGATGTACCCTCAAAAAGCTCCAGGTATCGTTCTCGCATCGCCGCCTCAGGCTCCCAGGTAGCCTCCTCGTACCTCTGGCTCCTCCACAAGACCTTCACCAAGGGTACCTACTTCCATCTCAAACTCTGGACGGCTCTGTCTAGTATCTGTATTGGTCGCTCGAGGTAGGTCAGGTCGTCACCCACCTCGATACTCTCGTGGCTCAAAACGTGACTGGGATCGGGACGTGCTTCCTAAGGTTGGACATGTGGAACACATCGTGCACACCGGAAAGCTGGGGAGGAAGGGCATGCTGTAAGCAACAGGTCCTACCCGCTCCAGGACCTCAAAGGGCCCCACAAACCTCGGTGTAAGCTTCCCTTTCACTCCAAAATGCTGCAGGCCCTTCATGGGCGAAATGCGAAGAAAGACGTGATCCCCAACCTCGAATTGCACCTCTCTGCACTTCTGATTGGCATAACTCTTCTGTCTGCTCCTGATAGTGCGAAGTCGTCTGTGGATCTACTCAATCACCTCCCGACTCTGTTGGATCATCCTGGAGCCAACCTCCCACTTAGTCCCCACCTCAACCCAACTCAAGGGCGTACTACACCTCTGCCCGTACAGAGCCTCATAGGGTGCCATGCCGATACTCGAGTGATAACTGTTATTATATGCAAACTCTACCAGGGGTAAGTGCTCCTCCCAAGAACCCCTCCAGTCCAGTACACAAGCGTGCAAAAGGTCCTCAAGTGTCTGTATCGTGCGCTCTGACTGTCTGTCTGTCTGGGTGTGGTACGTCGTACTGAACCTCAACCGTGTCCCCAAAGCCTGCTGAAACTCAACCCAAAACTGGGAAGTAAAATGGGTATCCCGGTCGAATACAATCTCACGCGGAACCCCATGCAGACGTACCACGTCACAAATATACTTCTCTACCAACTGCATTGGTCCCCAGGTGACTCGGATCGGCAAGAAACGTGCCGTCTTCGTCAATCTATCTACAATCACCTAGACTGCGTCGTGTCCTCATTGGGTAACGGGCAAACTGTTGACATGGTCTCGATCATGTTTTAACAGTTAGTTACGTCGTAGTATAGGTGATCAAGCGTTGTCAACAAATAAAAGTTTTATTACTCGAAAACCTAAGTATCCGAGGTTGAACACAGGGAGCGATTGGAATTATTACTAATCTCAAGAATGTAATTGAACACTTAATTACTCAAAACATAATTCAAAATATATAAATGCATGAGTTTGAAAAGTAATTGTGACAAAAAGAAAGAATTTGGACGTCTGATCATGGGATCAGACATCTTAAAAGATGTTTCCCTTCTCTTATTCTTCTTCTGATTTTCTTCCTTTCTTCTTCTTTGTGCTTCTTTCTTCTCTGCAGTGCCTTGCTTCTTTCTTCCTATTTGCTTCTGCAGTTTCTTTCTCTCTACGGGTCTTCTTCTTCTTCCTTGGCTCTACTTCCTTTTCTTCCTTTCCTTAGTTCTGTTTTCCTTTGCCTTCAGTTTCTCTTCTTTTTCTTCTTGTCTTTACCTTTTTCTTTATTTCTTCTTTCTTCTTCAGTTCTTCTTCTCTTTTTCCTTCGCTTCTTCCTTTCCTTCTCTTTTTCCTCTGCAATGGCGTCCTTCCTTCTGCTTCTTCTCCTTAGTGGCTAAGTGTTGGCTTCACTTCTTCCTTCTGCCTTCCCTGCACAAACCAAAGCAAAGCAAAACCTATCCTTCTACCCACACCCGCGCGTCTCTCTCTCTCTCTGTGTAAACCACTCATGTAACGAGCGCGTGCCCCAGACGTCTTTTAAGACGTCTGGGAGGTGGGCCAGATGTCTTACCAGACGTCTGGGATCGTTTCCAGACGTCTGGAAATCAGTTATTCTGGCACGAGTCTTCGTCTGCGCGCCTCAGCGTGCAGGCCCGCGAATATCCGATTTTCCCTGCGGCTGCAGACGCTCTGCCGCGTCTCTCCCTCCTCCTCGCGTGGCCTTAAAAGGGCACGCCTCCCCTCGCTCCGTCACCACCATCTCCTTTCCCTTCTCCTTCAGCCAGAGCGTGAGCGCGAGCGCGAGGGCGGCAGCGGCGGCCGCAGTGAGCGCGGAGGAGGTGCGGCGTGCGAGAGCGAAGCTCTGCCGTGAGGGCGAGCTCGCCGGAGCGGCTTGGCCGGCCGGCGGAGGGCGCAGGGGGCGCGGAACGACGTGGAGAGGGACCTGCTGCAGTCTGAGCAGCAGGCGCGCGAGGTGCGACGCGGGCGACGTCGCGAGCAGAGGCCGAGTAGCGCCCTGATTCTGGAAAAATTTCCAGAATCAGACGTCTGGGTTGATAGGCAGACGGTGAGGACGACGTCTGGTAGCTCATACAGACGTCTGAAAGGTGTGTTTTCCTCTTTCTTCTTCCTTCCTGTCGACCGACCGTACTAAGGGAGGGAGTTGGCTGTGCGCAGGTTCGCTGATTCGCCATCCTTTGCGAATCAGACGTCTGGAAGTTGTATCAAACGGCGGGAGTGACCTCCAGACGTCCGGGGTTACCATCGGACGTCTGGGAGATAGGACAGACGTCCCCGCAGACTTCTGGACGTCTGGGAAACCACACTGAACAGGTAATTCTCTGATCCACTGTTTAAGACATCTGGAAGAAGTTCCAGACGTCTGATTTTGCACAGTATCGTCTTTTTCGACCCGTTTAGGGCCCGTTCGGGCTCCGTTTTCCGCGATTCGAGTTGCGTTCTTTTCAGAATTAATTCCTCTACCCGTCTACAGTAGCTATACACTGTTTTGAGACACTCCTTGTGTTGATCCTTGTGATAGGACCTCGTTCAGTTGCAGTCTTGAGAGTCACGGAGGCACGCGGGATTCCCGATCATGCCCCCATTACTCCTGTTGTACCTGGTAGAGTGGCTTAAGTTTATTATTAAAATCTGTTAAAGTATGGAACCATAACTAGAATCTAGGACATTGCATGAATCCTAGGAATGAGAAATGTATGGAATGATAGCTCCTAGGTGATGCATGAATCCTAGGGATGGAAAACTAGTTGTATGCTAGATCCTAGGATGTGGCATGAACCCTAGGATGGAAAAACTAGTGGAATGTATAATACTGCAGTCTTGGAAAAAATGGAAAGGAATATAAAGCTGCCTGTAAATTGAATTAACAGCTGCCTGTTATGAATAGAGAAACATGATTGAGATCATGGATTGTGAGAACATGAAACTGGAAAGTGAAACATATGATGTTCTGAGATAAAGAGCTGGAACCCTACGGGGAATTAGGAGTGGAACTCCTGGAAAGAAAAAGGAATGGAACTGAGATGTAGTTTGTACTGTCACTTGGGTATGCAGTACCAAGGGAAGTACCCGTACCTGTTTAGTGCAGAGTGGGGCCAGCCACCCCAGGGACCCGGGGTTAGGATTGGTCGCTCTGTACCGACTTGTTGGCCCTCGTGTACGTAGTACCGAGGAGAGCTACTAGTGTTAGGAGAGTACTAGCTACCCCATGGGCCCCGGGGTTCTGCTAGCCTCCTTCACCGACTTGTTAGGCCCACTAGGGCAAACCAGGGTAGTCAGGCGAGGGTGCGCGGACTGTGGAGGGGCAAGGCCCCGGTTTGGTTACTGTGGAGGGGTTGGACCCCTGTTACTGAGAGGGCTCTGCCCTGGTTCTGTGCTGTGCTTTGGGCGCACCCGTTAACGGAAACGACTAACCGTGTGCCAGTGCGGGCTAGCTACCTGTGCGTTTATCGCGCGTGACGTAGTCACCGTTACGTCTGTCAGTGACCTTGGGGTGGTTGACTGAGGGTAGGATCACCACGGGGGACTCTCCCGACCAGGAGAGCACCACGTGCTACTTCTACTTTTGGAAAAGACTGCAATCAAGATCGTTCCCACGAGGACATTCGAGATCAAGTAAAGGATCTGAGAAATAAATGAAATAGTGAGAAAATTGAAAGATGTAAATAAAGGAAGTAATAGAACATAACAGCTACTGTACACTCTACTGTTGCCTTTAGTTTGTTTGCCACTCTACTCAGCGTTTTGCTGACGTGTTACACCCGTTACCTTTTTCAGGACCAGGTGTTGAGCAGCCAGGGTCGGCGGCTGCAGAGGACGCTGGGCCGAGTAGGGTCCAGTAGAGTTTACCACAGTCTTTTGTACCTCTTTTGTTTCTGTTCTAGTAAGAAGTTTTTGTTTCCGCTGTACCTTCTTTACCTGTAGTTCTTGTTATATGATAAATGTTGTTCTACTGTTGTGGTGGTATCTACTGTAGTAGTTTCTTTCCTTACTGTTGTACTTCCTTACTGTTAGTTATATTCATGCTCAATGTGGTTTATTTTACTGCTCTTTTGGTTACTTTCTCGTTGGATGACTAGGTCTTGGGATTAGTCGAGTCGGTCCGGTTCTCGTGTCTCGTAGGGACTCGAGAACCGAGTCGTTACAACTCATCAGTACGCTCCCCCAGAGCCGGGTAAACGGGTCGGATCTTGCGCTCGGGTCCAGGCTCACTAGCGTGAGGGTGGTGTGCGAGGAGTGCTCAAGGCAGTGTCGAGTCGGGTCGCCAGATCCATGTGGTGAAATCACGGTCGAGGCGGTGAGAGTAGGTGAGGGACCTCACCCCAAGTGCGTTCAGAGGCAACGAGCTCATAACACAAAATTAATATAAATCACTCCAACGCTTTGTGAGTTAACGATGTGGGACTAATGTTCCACCTCTATTTTGCGCTCGCCTGCAGGAGTCCATCCTTCAATTGCCACTACTGCAGACTTTGCAGCTTCTCTTGCTGGAACAGAAGTCTTCGCGATACCACCCCGAGCTAGCTAGACCTGGAGCCCTGAAGAATTGCAGCCTGGGGCAAGCAAGAAGCTTCTTCAAGTCACCGCTAATGGCGACCGGGGAGTGAAACCTGTCGGACATGAAAAGAGCCTCACGGCCTAATTAGATCACCAGGGGACCTTCGCCGTGTCACGACGAAGGTGAAGCACTAGGTGGTAGGCCGCGGGGCGGCCTAGGCGTGCTTGCCTAGGTCGCCCTGTGGCCGAACGGATGGGTGTGTTCGGGGGGTTGTTGTGGAGGCGTGGAGGGTCTATGGATGGGCGGAGGTTATTCAGTGACGTGAGGCGGAGGTTATGCGATTGTCGGCGAGACGTGTGGGGTTGCGGAGCGATAGGAGCGTTTCCCCGGAGGGTGGCCGGAGATGAAGAAGATGGTGATGAACAGTGGCAGTCGAGGGGTGTTTGGTGAAATAAAATGAGGGAGATGAAAGAGGGGATAAAGAAGAATAGTTTTAACCTAACTAAAGGGACGAAGGGGACGAGAAGGCGGACGGTAGTACCTGCTGTCGCCTGAGAAGAAAGTGTCTAGTGGAGGAAGATGGCGGCGACGATGGGGCTAGAGCAGCTCGGGCGGGTGTTGCGCGACGCAGAGGAGGATGAGGAGGACGGCTCTACCACTGGTTTTGTGGAAGAGCGACGAGGAAGAGGAGGGGGGCTAGCCGAAGCTCGCTGGACCTCTTGGCCGGAGAAGAAGAAGATGAATTTGGGGTGGAATCCCGGCCAAGTCGAGCTGAGGTGCGGCCGGAGTTGGGGTTTAATTTATAGGTGCTAGCCGTGCTTTTGGTGCGTGGAGGGAACTTCTTCTGCCACCAACATCTCGCCGGATATGGAAGGTAGTTAGATACCCAAATCTCTCATGCGTTCGCACGACAGATTGGGTGCAAATCAGGGGTTATGATCGGGCTCAGATGGAAGGGGATTCCTCAAAGAATCTCCCTTCCAATTCTGGGAGGGGATCTCTGAGGGATCAGAGAGTATTCCCTCTCTAATCCTCGCCAGAGAAGGATTCTTCCCCAATAATGGTGAAGGGACCTGATTGTAAGATTGGCAAGAAAGGTAGGGGGGTTTTGTGATGGTTTTCAAAAGATAGGGACTAAAATGTGATTGGGTGTACTAAATTGCAAAGTAGGTCAAGATGACCTCCCTTTAGGTCCAAATTTTGGTACAAACCTAATTTGGACCTAAGAAATCCAATGGTGAATTTGGATTTTATGTTTGACCACGTTTGACTAGGCATTTTGCGTAAAAACCCAAATTAGGTCAATTGATGAGCTAGGACCCTAATCTAGGTCAAACAGGTTCCAAAGGCCAAATTGAATGTTATAAACCCTAGGAGATATTTTTCCATGATTTTTAGAGGATTTACATGATTTTTATCCTGACCGAAACCTTGTTGAATTGAGCGGGTCTGTTTTAGGGTTACAAGATGTCATTTAATTCCTGGATTGCACATGAACCCATTTCTGATTGATTCAACCCACTTTATCTCATTTAGACCATTTGACCTATGCTTTGTCTCTGAGAAATCCCGTTTATGTACTGTAATGGTAAAATTGTAGTTTTAACCTTTATTTCATTTTTTCTTCTCAGAACATTTATTCCTCCAATTAAGCCCTCTTCTAAGTCATGTAGGAGCTTTTATTCTCTTTATTAGGTCAAAATGAGCTAGTTGTGGCTCATGATGAGCCTCAAATCACAAACCTACCACCAAGTCCATGGTGATGCTCTCCTACTTCCACTCTAGCACAGGAAGTGGCTACAATGGCCCTGCAAGCTTGTGATTCTCGGCCTTCACCTACTGGCACACCAAACACTGCTACACGAACTCACCTACATCCCACTCCATCCCTCTCCACCAAAAGTCACGTCTCAAATCATGGTACATCTTCGTGTTCACAGGATGTATGGTGAACCTGGACCCGTGTGCCTCGGTCAGAAGCTCTCTTAACAACTCTTCATCTCTGCGAATGCACAAACGTCCCCTCATTCGCAGCACCTCCTCTGTAAAGGAGAAGTCTCCTGGGTCCCCTGACAGTACTCTGTCTCTTAATGACTGCAGGTACGGATCTGTCATTTGTCCTGTAATGATGCGGTCTATCAGCTTTGGTCTCGTCTGTCGTGTCACTGTCACTGCCCCACAATGCCCCTGTAACTCTAAGGGTTGCCAATGGCCCAACTCCTCCATAAGTCTCCAACTCTGTGCCTGTAAGCTGGCCAAGTGGGCAGGTGCCTTCCGGCTCAAGGCGTCAGCCACCATGTTGGCCTTCCCCGAATGGTAGGAGATGCTGCAATCATAGCCCTTCAGGAGCTCTAACCAACGTCTCTGTCTCATGTTAACCTCCTTCTGATCAAACAAGTACCTGAGACTCTTATGATCCGTGAATATCTCAAATGTCTCACCGTACAGATAGTGCCTCCATGTCTTCAGCGCAAAGATAATAGCTGCCAGCTCTATGTCATGGGTAGGGTAGCTATGCTCATGGGGCTTCAGTTGCTACGAAGCGTAAGCAACATCGTGATCTTGCTGCATGAGCACACCCCCTAACCCCTGCAACGAAGCATTCGTGTAGACAATGAAACTGCCACTGCTATCTGGAATGGTTAGCACAGGGCCGAAGTCAGCCTCTCCTTCAACTCCTGAAAACACGCCTCACAAGCGTCTGTCCAAGCAAAGGGCACATCCTTTCGGTTCAATTGTGTCATAAAACGTGCAATCTGCGAGAAATCCCTGATAAATCGTCGGTAGTAATCTGCCAGTCCGAAGAAACTGGGGATCTCTGTCACTGTACGTGCCCTCTCACACCTGAGCACTACCTCTATCTTGGCTGGATCCACAGCCAAGCCATCCCCTGAAATTACATGACCTAAGAAGGTCACCTGCCTCAACCAGAACTCACATTTGCTGTATTTAGCATACAGCCTACGATTTCTCAATGTGTCCAAAACCATCCACAAGTGCTGTCCATGCTAATCTGATCCCGCGAGTAAATGAGCACATCATCAATAAATACCACCACAAACTAATCCAAATATGGTCTGAACACCCGGTTCATCAAATCCATGAAGGCAGCGGGGGCATTGGTCAGCCCAAATGGCATGACCAAAAACTCGTAGTGTCCGTACCGGGTGCGGAAAGCTATCTTGGAGACGTCGATCTCCCTGATCCTCAACTGGTGGTAGCCAGATCTCAAATCTATCTTGGAAAATACCGTGGCACCTCGCAACTAGTCAAACAGATCATCAATCCTCGGCAACGGATACCGGTTCTTGATGGTGACCCTATTCAGTTGTCTGTAGTCCACACAAAGGTGTAGGGTACCATCCTTCTTCACAAATAACACCGGAGCTCCCCACGGAGACGCACTGGGCCTCACAAAGCCCTTCTCCAATAGGTCCTGCAACTAGGACTTAAGCTCTCGCAACTCAAGTGGTGCCATCCTGTAAGGTGGTGTAGAAATGGGGCTGGTCCCTAGTACCAGTGAGATCTCAGGTGGTAGTCCTGGCAGCTCCTCTGGAAACACGTCAGGGTACTCTTTGACCACCGGGATGCTCTGAAAGTCTGCCACGGGGATGGGCTCTGCCACTACACAAGCCAGAAAGCCCTCACACCCCTGACCCAAAAGTCTCGCCGCCCGAAGTATAGAAATGCACCTGAAGTCTCCGTCCACCGGTTGTCCGTGAAACTCAAAAGAAGGCATCTCCGGTATGGAGAAGACAATCTTCCTCTCAAAACAGTCCACCAAAGCGTGGTAAGAGGACAGCCAATCCATCCCCAGAATCATGCCAAAGTCCTCCATCGGTATGACAATCGGGTCAGCGGGGAGGTTATGTCCCCCAACACTAACCTCACAATCTGTGTAGACCTCCTCAGCTACAAACAGCTGACCACCCAAACCCTTGATCGCAAAAGGATCCTCTAACAACACACAGTTGATAAACGCCAGTTTATCATCATTCTTATGCATTAAAACAAACCTAGCTCTTAGGATTTTACTCCGCAAACGGGTTTTTGGGCTGCATTTAGGCATAAAATAGGTTAGGCATGCATTGCATTTTTTATTGTCTTTTTAATATGATTTTGTGAGTGTTAGGGATGTACAGATATATAGATCCCTAAAACCCTAGCACTCAAGAAGGCAAATGGTGAAGGAGAAGCCCAGACTAGCTGGAACTCAGCCTAATCCAGCTCACCTCAGGTTGATCCAGCTCACCTCAGCTTGATCCAGCTCACCGCAGCTGGAACCTAGCTTACTTGAACTAGGGTTAGCTCATCCCAGCTCCATTCAGCTAATCTCAGCTGGATGGCAGCTCAAGAGAGTTCACCTTAGCTCACCTTAGCTCAAGTCAGCTCAGATCCAGCTCAACTTAGCTGAGTCTAGCTCATCTCAACTCCCACTAGTCCACAGGGAGCTCTAGCTAGCTCAGCTAAGTTGACAGGAGTTCATCCCAGCTCAGATCCAGCTACATCCAGCTCCACTCAGCTACAGCCAGCTGAAGAAGAACTCATCCCAGCTCAGGAAGCTCAAGTCCAGCTCCCGGGGACTCAGCTTAGCTCAACTCAGTTGAGCTAAGCTACCTTAGCTGCCTCAACCAGCTTGATTCTCCCCGGGAGCACCAGACCTAGCTCACCTCAGCTCATTTTGGTAGAAGCTAGCTCACTTTAGCTTGGCTTAGCAACTAGCAAAGAACTAGCAAGCTAAGCCAGCTAGAGTAGCCCCATGCCAGCCTCTTCAGCAGCAGCCAGCTCCAGCTCCAGACTTCTTCTCCTCAGCTCCTTCCTCCAAACCCTAGCTCCAACACCTTCTCCTCTACTCCTCCATTATCTAAGCTAGCTTAGCTTAGCTTAGCTTAACTATGCTCCAACTTCCTTGGCTTGTACCACCCCAAAAACCCACCTACCAACTCCACCCAACTAGCTCCACCTAAGCTCCACATAAGCTAACCTACTTGGCACCAACCTAACCTACCCACCACCTCCAAAAGACACCTAAAAGTGGTGCCAAAAACTACCCATAACCACCCCTTAATGGCGCCACTTTTCTCTCCAAAATCCCCCCCTATCTCCACCACACAATCCCCCTTGAATCCATCTCCACCATCCACCTAACTCCCCTTCTAGAAGACCCCATGTTGGCGCCAACATGGGGGTGTCTCTCCACCACCAAAAGACACCAACCCCACCATAACCACCCCCTTTAACACCCCTTGGGTTGGCGCCAACTCACCCTAGCCATAGGATCACCAACCACCCTCATCCTTCCATCCTAGCCCTCCATTTCAAGGGGCACCTTAACCCCCCATCCTATTCTATAAAAAGCCACCACCTACCACCATTTTGGGGCATCCTCCCTTAGTGTATTTTTCTACCTACATCCACCTATACCTACGCCCAAGGAGAAGGAGTAGAGAAGGAGATTAAAGGGGCACATCACCAACCCTTTTGGTGCCTTCTTCTCCCCACTCTCTTCAACTTGGGCCACGCCAAGGAGGAGGACTCGTCCACTTCAAGGAGGACAGCCAGGCAAGGGAGAAGGACCTAGGGTGGACGTCCACCCTTGGAGAGAAGCTTAGGGCACGCCCCCTTAGGGCTTGCCTTGGAGGACATCACCTTGGCGGAGCACTGCAAGGAAGGAGTTGAAGGACTCTTTTCAAGATTGGGAGCCACCAACCTTGGAGCAAGAAGCCCTCTTCTTCACCATCTATCTAGAGGATTTGTGTTTTCTTTTCTTATTTGCATTTTTCTAGTAGTACAAGCTTTCCTCTACTAGGCCTTTTGTAAAACACTTTATCAATTATCTAGTTGCCTTCTTTGCATTTCTATTAGCTTATTTTCAGCATTCTTCACTCCCTCTCCCTAATTATTCTAGGCCTCCACTTGCCTAGAGTGAGCTTAGGGAGAGGCTCTACTTGCCACATAGAAGTAGTATTTAAATTGAAGTGTAAATCACTTTTTCCGCCATCAGTTCACATGTTGCCTTAGCTTAAAAACAAAAAAAAAATGATATATTGAAAAAAATACCAAAAAGAAAGTTGAGATTTATTCCGAGCAAGAGAATCAATTTTGCAACCATATTGCCTCCTTGGACGACCCTAGATACTCCCCTATCTAGGAATATAAATTTAAGAGTTGATCGATTTTACGCGTTACAACGACGTATTTTAACAAACCGCGTGAAATCGCTATCAACAGTCCTGTCCCAAACTGACAGCAAAACTCACAGCAACAAACGAGTGCGTGGCGCCAGAATCAAAAAGCACGTGAACTAATATGCCGAAAACTGTAACCATACCTGCCACCACTGAACCTGATGCTCTGGCGTCTTTGTGTGTCAGGGCGTTGATACGCCCCTCAGCTCTCAATGCAGAAGAAGCAGCCACACTCTGCGTCGGACGGGTAGCCGCTGGCCGGTACCCTCCTCGCGACTGCTGTCCTCCCCCATGCGCCTGGGAACCACAGTCACCTGCTCGGCCTCCAGCACTCGGTGCAAGGAGCATCTGCTGCACTCCAGCCCTAGATGGGCAGTCCCTCCTGATGTGGCCCAGCTGACCACACTGGTAGCAGAGGGGGACTCGACTCCTTCCCTCGGTAGGTCCATGTTGACGGCTGGGCGGGGGTCCAATACTGGCAGCTGGCCCCTGTTGGGGGCCCCCAAAGGCCACTGACGGCCTCGCAAAGCAAGACGGCTCTCTTGCGGGCGCTGTGTGCCTCCTTTCTCGCCGGCCGTGTGAGTACTCTGGCTGGTAGGGCCTCTTCCATCTACTGTCAATGTCTCGTGCGGCTGGGTTGGTCTCCTCATACATCATAGCTGCCTCCACCACTCTCGAGAACGTTGGTAGCTTCAGGGGTTTAACATACCCCCGAATGGCAGGCTGGAGCCCCTCAGTGAACCTCCACAGGTGCTCCTCAGTAGCCACAGCTGTCGCAACAAAACGTGACAGCTCCAGAAAACGAGTACGATACGCGCTAACAGTCATCGTCCCCAGGCGGAGAGTGTGGAACTCCCGCCTCCTCTGATCCTGCCACATCTGCGGTAAGTACTACTTGCAAAAGAGAGTCACAAACTGGTCCCACGTCGACTCTTCCCTCTCCTGGCCTCTGACTGCCCTCCACCACCTGTGTGCCATGCTCTCTAGCTGGTACGTGGCAAAGGCCACGCGGCACTCCGTAGGGGGGCGAAGGATGTCAAACACCTTCTCAATCTGCTCCAACCAGTCCTCCGCCTCGGTCAGGTCCTCATCCCCCTTGAAGGAGGGGGGCTTTAGCTTCCGGAACTGTCCGAAAAGCTCGTAGTCTTACTGTAGTGGGAAAACGAGCACACCTCCAGGCAGGGAGGGCTCTTGCTCGGAAGTGTCAGAGTGCGGTGGGGGCAGTGGAGAACCACCCCCTCCACACATCCAGTGCTACGTCGGTCTCGTGGTCCCACAGAGGACTCCCCCTCCACGTCCCTAGGGAGAGGCGCTCGCGGAGGCGGGTGGAGCTCCTCTCATACTATCTCCTGTATCAACTGGGCGAGGTCCTGGGCCTGAATGCCCGGAAGAAGTGGCTGATCCACTGAAACCTCGGGCCCAGCACGTCCACCCCTCTAACCTCGTCCATGGAAGCGTCCGCGGCCCACCTCAGGAACTCCACGTCAAGGCATCTCCTGTAAGGAGATGCAAAAAACAAAACAAAAAGACGTCAACTCTAACGGACATTCAGCATAAGAACCTCAGAACAAATGTCAAAAGGTACGTTGTGGTGGTTACTTTAGTTATATGCACGTGAATTGGTTATTCTCAAGCTAGTTGGTTCATTTCTCGGGACGACCTTGCTCTGATACCATCTTGTTATGACCCGATTCCCGAATCCCTACAGAACTCGAGACCGGCTCGACTCGACTAATCCCAAGACCCAGTCGTCCAACAAGAAATAACCAAAAAGTAGGAAAGTAAACCACATTCACTATGTTAAGCAACTAACAGTAAAAGAGTACAGCAGTAAAGAAAGTAAAAGCTGTTACACTACATATCACCACCACAACAGTAAAACAGTAACAAGGTATAGGAACGTAAAGGTACAGAAATGTAAAGGTACAAGAGTTTGAACTCACTACAACAAAAAGTACTACAAAAGAAGACTACTGCTACTGGGCTCTACTAGGCCCAGCACCCTCTGCAGCCGTAGACTCGGGATACTCAACACCTGGACCTGAAAAGGGTTATTAGTACATAAAGTCAGCGAATGCTGAGTAGAGTGGCAACCAACTAACTAAAGCAGTAAAGCTAACCGGTAAACTAGCTATTCCAATTCTTTAATTTACAAGTTATTCCTTTTCACCCATTAGTTTATATATATATTCAAATCTCTTTCTTGATCTTAAATGTTCCTCATGGAAACGATCTTGATTGCAGTCTTTTCCGAAGAGTAGAAGGCACACGTGGTGCTCTCCTGGCCGAGAGAGTCCCCCGTGATAATCCTACACTCAGTCAACCACCCCGGGGTCACTAACAGACGTAACAGTGACTACAGCACACGCGATAAGCGCACGGGTGCTACCCCGCACTAGCACACGGTCAGTCGTTTCCGCTAATGGGTGCGCCCAAAGTACAGCACGGAACAGTATAGGGCCTAGCCCTCTAAGTAACAGGGGTCTCGTCCCTCCACAGTCCGCACACCCTTGCCTGACTACCCTGGTTTGCCCAGTGGGCCTAACAAGTAGGTGTAGGGTGGCTAGTTGAACCCTGGGCCCCGTGGGGTGGCTAGTTGTCTCCCTACACTAGTAGCTCTCCCCGGTACAGTGTACGTGAAGGCCAAGAAGTCGATGCAGAGTGGCCAAACCCACCCCGGGCCTCAACCCGAAGGGCGGCAAGCTCCCCTCTACACTAAGAGGGAACATGCGCTCCCCTTGGTACCACGTACTCAAGGGCTACCACACTTCCCGTCACATTTCCAGATCCATTCATTTATTTCTAGGAGCTCTACTCCTAATTTCCCCTTAGGGTTCATGCTCATATTTCTCATGCCATTCCATACCGAGTTTCATCATTCACATTTCCATTCTCAGGTTATACACATGCAGTTCGTATTTCTATCATTCACATTTCCATTCTCAGGTTATACACATGCAGCTCGTATTTCTATCATTCACATCTCCATTCTCTGGTTATAGACATGCAGCTCGTATTTTTATCATTTAATGTACACAACAGGTAATGTCACATGTAACTGCTTGACTAGCACAGGTAATTCATATTTCACAAGCAGCTCTTGTTCATTAACAGGCAGTTGCTATCATTTCTTTTTATTCATTCAAGACTGCAAATCAAACACGCATACCGACATTTCAAGTAATTTATCATCATAGGATTCATGCCATATCCTAGGTTCTAGTTATTCAATCCACACATGCATTCAGATTTATAATTAATTTAGGGCAAGCCACTCTACCAGACAACCCAGGAGTATTGGGGGCTCGAACAGCAGGCTCACGTGCCTCAGCAAGCCCCGAACCCGGAACGGAACAAAGTCCTATAACAAGGAACAATCATAATGGAACATTCAGAATATTATAGAAAGTCTTCTAACAGGTAGAGGAACTCATAAGGAAAACATTGATATCTTGTTTGCGTAAAATGGACCTCAAACGGACCCTAAATGGGTTAAAAACAGAGTTACTAACTCAAATCAGATGTCTGGCATAATGTACAGACATCTTAAAACTAACCAGAGACGCACCTCAGGCTCTGCGTCGACCTCAGACATCCAGGACCTCTTCTGGACCGTCTAGACCTAGCTCCAGACGTCTGACCTCCTCTCCGGACGTCTGGGAGTGCTTCCAGCCGTCTGGTGAGCTACCCAGACGTCTGAAACGCGTGGGAGGGCATGTCCTACACCTTCCCGAAGCAACCCCTGCACATGACAACAAAAACCTCCACATTAAGCCACGCAAAAC
Organism: Thalassia testudinum; assembly: GCA_037157565.1. NCBI lineage: Eukaryota > Viridiplantae > Streptophyta > Magnoliopsida > Alismatales > Hydrocharitaceae > Thalassia > Thalassia testudinum. The sequence goes on from JAZHRO010000038.1 coordinate 3,459,311, forward strand.
GTAGCTGCGGAGCGACCTGCATGGCCGTATTCGCAAAAGGAAACGCAGCTTCACGAAGATCTGACCTCAGACATCTGCAGTCGCCTCCAGGCGTCCACTCCGTCGTCTGGACGTCACTCCAGACGTCTGATTCTAGGAAAAACCCAGAACCTCCTCCTGCTCGCCCTCGCCACGCGAAGTCGTGCCTCGCCTCCTCGCCTGCAGCTCCGGCTGCAGCAATGTCAGGGACAACTCCCCCTACGCTCTCCTCCTCCCACATGCGCTGCTCCAGCCGTGCGCCCTCCGGTGAGCTCCCACACAAGCTCACGAGCTCAAGCTCCTCCTCCTGCCACGCTGACATTGTGTAAAGACCCATTTTGTCCTGAGCCTTTTAAGACGTCTGGACTGTCGGTCAGATGTCTGGACTCCTTCCCAGACGTCTGAAAATTGAAATTTTTGAGCAAGCCTTCGTGTCAGCGCGCAGCTCCCCTTCTCTCTCTCCACCCGTAGAATTGCAGCTGCTACTCCAGTAGCTGCAGGAGGTCACGGAACTCCTCTTTTCGAGCTCCTCCTCGCACGCACCCCTCCCCTGAGCTTCTACAGGCTCGAGCTCCCTCAACTGCACCTCCGGTCGCACTTCCTCTCCCATGCCCGCCTTCTCCTTCGCCCACACTTTCCCTCACCCACGCTCTTCCTTCTCGAGCTCCCCTCCTTCTTCCCCACCTGAGGCTACAAGGGGGATGGGGAAGGAGGCCGCCGACAGTAATGGTGGAGGAGTGAAGGTGGAGGTGGTGGTGGTGGTGATGGAGAGGTTGGAGGGGGGTGTGGGTGTGTTAAATAGAAGGGAGAGGGTTAGGGTTTGGAGGGGGGTGTGTGTGTATGGGAAAAATTTTGGGATTCCCTCCCACAAAACTTTCATTTTTTTGCAATGCCCACAACCTAAACCCAGGGGGTGTAAAATTACGTTTACACCCCTACCCTTTCAAAAAAAATTCAAACGGCCTTTAGAAAGGGTCATTTCAGAAAGTGAGCTGGCCCTCGTGTACGTGGTACCGAGGAGAGCTACCATCACTTTTGTGTAGGGAGAGAGCTAGCCGCCCCTTGGGTTGGGACTTAGGTTTGGATTGGCCTCCCTACACCAACTCTTGTGGGGCCCATTGGGCAAACCGGTGTAGTCGGGTGAGGGTACGCAGACTCTTGAGGGGTGTGGCCGCTGTTTTATTCTATGTTGTACGTTTGAGGCGTACCCGTTAGCGGAAAGGGCTGACTACGTGCCAATGCGGGGTAGCTACCCATGCGTTTATCGTGCATGCCGTAGTCACCGCTACGTCGCGACCATGACTCTAAGGTGGTAGACCGGGTGTAGGGCTACCACAGGATACTCTCCTGGCTAGAAGAGTGCCATGTGAGCATCCTACATCATGGGAAAACTGCATCAAGATCCTTCCCTTAGGGAACAGATGGATTAAACAATGTTGTAGATCTTTACTAGAATAACAAATCAGAAATACATAGTTATTTATAAACGGAAATAGATGATAATGAATAACTGGAAAAATGCATGAATAGTTTATTACTTTTCTTTTCTGTTTAAATGTATTAAATGTTCTTATGTGCCACTCTACTAAGCATTAGCTGACCACAGATATATGTAAACATGTTCAGGTCAGGGAGTTGAGTAGCCAGTGCCACCGACTACAGAGGGTGCTAGGCCCAGTCGAGCCTAGCAATAGCTGTCCTTTTCTCTTTTCCGCTTCTGAGACTTTATTTACTGTTAGTGAGTATTTCTAGTATGTTGGAATGTGTTATTATTATGCCTCTTTACTTTAGTTGTAATGGCTATGTTAGCGAACTTTGTTTTCCGCCTGTGGTGTGTTGTTCTTTTTGAACTCTATTCTATTTCCGTTGCTGTCTTTTATTAAATTGCTTATCTACATTGCATGTGTGGTTTGTGGTATGTTTCATGCGTTTGGTTAGTTTTCTCATTGGACGACTTAGTCTTAGGGTTAGTCAAGGCGAACCGTTCCCGAGTTCCACGAAAGGCCAGGTTCGAGTCATGACACATCGTGTGAAACCACTATATTATTTTTGGTGGTTTCTTTAAAGAACATTAGATTTCCATTGGATGGAGCACATATGTATGTATGAGTGTATGTATTAGGTCTTGAATCTCTTTATGGGAGATCCTTACGTGGACATTTGATGTTATTAGTTCAATAGGTTATGTGACTAGGCTATTGCAATTTGTATCGTCACCTAAGATCAAGAGAGTGAAAGAATCAACCTCCCTTAAGATCAAGAAGGTACGGACATGTAGGTTGTGCACTATGTTCCATTAACGGTAATTATAGTGTCATAAATAATAAGTTTTTCCTCGTCTTCCAAATCTTAGTTTTATTCTTTATTTTAAAAAAGTTACCTTGAGCAATGAATATCATTATGTATTACATATTTAGATCTTTTCTCTCATGTAATTTATGGCTTTTGCTTTTAGATGGATTTCATGTTATCTATTTCATAACATCGTACTCCATATTTGGATAGAAGAAGTAGCCATATTTCTCTAATTGATCCTTCTTCCCATCAAATTGAGTTTGAGTTTTGCATTGTTCCTATGGTGTTGATGGTTATGTTATTGCATTTAGGGATTTAAAGGAGTAAAACAATCAGAACTTTCGATAGCCATTCAACTTGAGGCAATTTAAATCTCTAGTAACTAGAGATACTATGTCATAGAAAATTCTATGATAATTAAAATATAGGCAATATTTATGCACTAATGGATGTGAAAGGTTACTTATTCCAAGATTGAATCGCTCTAAAGTCATGCAGCAAACAACAATTTTATTTCTTTCCAATGAAAAGGACGCAATAGTGATTCCTAATATCTTTCTCACCATAATATGTCAGGTTAGGAATCTTGTCATCCAAACTAGGCAATCTTAAAATTTATTATCGCTCTTTATTTAATCTATGTAGAGTTACAGACATAAACATGCACTACTCTTTTTCAGCACCAACGAGGATAAGCTTTTTTTTTTTCCCCACATTTGAGATAGTATTTCTTAGCTTGCGTTTGCTTGTGAAATATCTCATGGGATATCCTTGGTTAAAGAGATATCTTATGAAATATCAATAAAATTAGGAGAAAATATCAATTTTTCTACTCTATCAAATCAACACTATCCCACTATACATAATACCAACATTTATTAAAATATACCTACTTTAATATAATATATCCATTTATATACATTCATTCCATTACATCAACCCATCTTATGCATATATAATAATATTAAAATATTATCCACTAATATTTTTTATCAACATACCAATCATTTTATCCCATTATTTATTATATTCCCTCAAATAAATACACAGACAACTTATTTCACCACCTATTCTACTTTGGGATAACCTTATTTGTCAAAGAAACTTAACCTGAAGGATAAAATACAAGTGTCAAAGGTAAAAAGGAGACAAAAAGGTTGAATTACAATCACAAATATAATAGAAATTAAAATTGGAGACTTCACTTTTATTAGTAAAGGTAGTGACTTACGAAAAAATAACAAGAAAAAATCAAAAGGTGTGACATGTAATAAAATATATTCTTCCTCCTAAGTGCTTCATATATTAAAGTTACTACTCTTATTCCATTTTAAGCCTTCCCACCACCTCTTTTCACATCTGAGGTCCATCTTCTTAGGTTTGGGCTTAGCAAGAAACATGATGAGTGCATGCTAGACAACCACTCTAGTTAAATTTTACCAGGAATAGATCATTTGTAGTAAACAAATAGCATAGTGGTGGATTTGGAGAGCATATTAAAGTTTACCAGGAACATGACACCTTCGAGATCTTTGTTAAAGGATAGGACAACATTGTTAAGCAAAGGTAAGCCCTCTAGTTCTTTTAAAACTTTAGCCTTCTCTTTATAACTTTGATTGAATAATTTAGAGTAATATAGGTGTAGGGATTGTAGCTTGGAGGGGGGTGAGAATACATTGTTGGAGATGTTAAAAAGTTTCAATGTAAAAGAGAAGTCCAATTGAATCAAATTTATTTGTCCATTATAAACTATGATTATATTAGGTGAGATATAATCACAGCAAATATATTTCTCTTTTTATGTCTATATCGTGCAGAAGCCATAATCTTAGATTCATAAGTACAATGAAGCAGCCATCTTTTTTCTTTTTAACTCCTTTTTTTCCTTATTTGAAATACATTTGGAGAAACACATACGCATGTCTAATAATACATGGGAGATAAAAAGTTGAATTACAATCTTGCTTTTACAACATTAATGATATAAGCACGCACGACGAGCGTGACGTTGACAAAAAAAAAAAAAAAATCAAAAGAGAAAAACATAAGGTGAAACATTAAATAAATATTTCTGCACTCCATGGTATTTTCAAACTCACATCATTCTTCCGCTGCCTCTTCCATTTCTTCTCCTTCTGAATCAATTAGAAAAAGAAGGTATGAAGTTGGGAGGTGGAGCTCCATCCTCCCATTTTAAGCTTTCCCACCGCTGCTTTTTGCATGTTATCCGCACGTCCTGTGAGTTGGATGGCACGATCGAGAGCTCCTTCAGGGACGGACAGTCACGGATTTCCAAGTGAATAAGTGAACGCAAGGACAGGGGACTACTAGAGATCCTCACGAGGCTTTTCATGTCATCCAAATCAATGGATCGGACCTTCAGCAAGGGATTATGACGAGAAGAATTAGTTCCACGGCTCTGATCACCATCACCTCCCGGTTGCGGCGGCAGCACCTCCTCAATCCCATCACAGTTCCAGACCGAGAGGTACGTGAGATTTGGGAGCTGCCAAAGACATGCGAGGTCCCTTAGCCTTTTACAGCTATAAATCGAAAGAGTAGTAAGCTGGTCTAGTACTCGACCCTTGTGGATGATGATGCGTTGCAGCGAATTTTTATAACTAATCCGCAACTCTTTTAGTTGTGTGAAATGGCCTTCATCAATCAGAAGGTCCTCTTCCTTATCCTCCTCCAAGAAGTCATCGATACGGAGTTCTTCTAACTTCTTTAATTCTGAACCGATTCTTCGGAATAGGCCATGCGAGACGAGGTTTACTTTAAAAATCTCCAGCTTAGTGATGGATTTGGAGAGCATATTGGATTCATCGAGCAGGAACTTGATAGCATCAGGATCTTCGGCGAAGGACAGACCAACGTCTTTGAGAAGAGGTAGGCCATATACTTCTTTCAAAACTTTTTGGGCCTTCTTTTTACTGGCATCGCCTTCGAAGAATCTACAGCCAAGTAGGTTCATGGATTGCAGCTTGGAGAGGGATGAGAACACACCACTGGGGATTTTACATAGCTTTCTTGTATAAGAGAGGTCCAACAGCATCAGATTCGTTTGATTTCCCATCTCCTTCGGCAAAGCCTCAATATAAGTCAATGACAAATTCAAGTATCGTAGTGATCTCAACGACCAGAGAGATTCGGGAAGCTCTTCTAGATGTGTGTGTAACAAATCAAGGACACAGAGGTTGGGAAAATATTCAAACAAACTTCTTGGCAAGTTTTTCAGATCTTGATTCCATTGTAGCAGCAATACCTGCAAGTTGTTGTTTCTCCAGGAGATTTTGCCCTTTCCTCTGCAAAAAGATGATGAGATACTGGTTGTGGAATTTCCATTGATGTTCACCTCTGTTATGTCACTCCATTGCTGGGACACCATTGACACATCTTGCCACCTTTCATCATCCACATAACAAACCCCCTTGCGATCTTCACCTGCAAGTGTCAAGATTTTGTGCCCCGTCCTGTTGCTTTTACCCCCGGGCCAAAGAATCATGTGACGGATGGCATCATGCACCTTGACATAATCCATGACTTCCGTTCTCTCCAACAGGCAAGCATCTATTAGTTCTGAGATTATATTTCTTCCATTGCACCGGAGACTATTGATGTCAGATGGTCTGCTGCTGCTGCTGCTGCTGCTGCTACCAATCGACCCTCCTCCGATGCAGTAATCTACCATCTTGGCCATGGGGATTTTCCAATCTTCCGGGAACAAAGCCGAGTAGAGTAAACAAGATTTGCACTCTTCATTCTTCAAATTGTTAAAACTGAATTCTAGTAATCTATAAACATCTTCCATTTCTCCAATTGCATGAGGGGAATCCTCAAGTGACTTCTCGGCATCCTCCCATTCCTGCCTGGTTTTCTTGGTCGACATGGCCCGAGCAACGGTTATGAGCACCAGTGGTAATCCACCACACTTGCTTACGATCTTTCGTGCAATCCCGCCGACATCTATTGATTCAAACAACTGTTTGTATTTTTCCCACTGGATTGTTTTCTGGAAGAGCTCCAAAGAGTCTTTTTCTTGCAGAAAACTGACCTTCACCCTTTCCTCGGAGTTCATTCCAGCACAAACGGTCTCATCCCTGGTGGTGAGGACCACCTTGCTGCAGCATTTGTTCCCAAGCTCCTCCTCCTCATGAAGGTGGGGAATCCCAATTATCTTCAAATCAACAGGCTTCCACATGTCATCCAATACTAACAAGAATTTCTTTCCGGAGAGCTGTGCAGAAAGGAACTCGGCACGACTTCTTTCATCCCGACCTTTGAAGTTCTCGCTTTGAGAGAGGCCAAGCTGTTTGGCTATATCCTCTTGGATTTTCTGTATAACAAGGTTCTGTGACACCACCACTTGAATTATGGACTCGAACTTGATGATGGGTTCTTCTTTTGATGATGAGCGCAATCTCTTGATGACCTGATTGAAGAGAGTGGTCTTACCGGCTCCTCCCATCCCATAAATGCCGATGACCCCAACCTTGTCATCCTTCAAGTACTCAAGGACCTGTAACATTGTCTCCTCGATGCCCACAATGTTGGCGGGCGAGGATTCAGGGATGTATGGGGCGGTGTCTTTCACAAAGATAGGATCGTCCTTCCAGTTGTTTCTCTGGTTTTTCAGCTCCTCCGCATGCTTCATCCTGCTGTCCACCCAGGCACCAAGTCTATGCCTCGAGAAATGGCCGCAACCAAACGAACCATTTGCTTTATCAGACACCTCACGTTCAAGTTGACCAATTTGGTCTACCCATGTCTCGACTTCGTTCCTCACTTTCATCTCAGGATCACAGTTCTCCCTTATCTCCCTCTCCACGTCCTCCTTCATTCCTTTCAAAGTCTTCACTGTTTTCTTTAGACCGTCGAAGTCTCTTTCGGCATGTAGGATGTATTGGAAATCTTTATCGAGATTGAGACCAAGGTTCAACCCGAGACCACATTGCAAGCAGCCTAAACAGTTTCCCATTGTAACTCAATTCATTGTCTGCGTACCAGTGGGAAGGGACGAGGGGAATGAGAGAGAGAGATGGTAAAGATGATTGATAATTGTGTATAAAATATAGCATGAGAATAAGGAATTTTGTGACATTATGATTTTTTTCCCCCAAAACACGACTAAACTGTCAGCATACATGCTATTTATATATCCTGTCCAAAATTTCAGTTATGGAAATTCTGTAATTATCTATAAACTGATGACCACTCTGGCAAGGTGGCTACACCTTTGCCAGGTTTGTTGCGAACGATTCTATTTAAACAGGTGCCTGGCTATGCTGACGGTGAGAGCCACCATACCCATCTCACCCATCCTCTGCTTTCAGCTGCTGCTCTCTTATGATATTTTCACATGATGTTAGAGCTCTGCTCACACGGTGCTCACCTAGGAAAATGTGCTAATCTGAGAGACCGACTAACAATATGTCTTCTCTCTCAGATTCTGCTATCTCAAGCAGAAATATCTTTTCTATTGCCTTGCCATCCAATATCCAAAATGTTGTTTCTTCTGAACTTAGCTCAGGTAACTTCTCCCTATTGAGAGCTCAGATAGTCTCGTTGCTTAATGCCTCGGACTTGTTTTTATTTGCGGTATAATCACACTGCGGTGACTTACTACTACCGCTATGATCAAACCTCATCCACTGCTCCGTCTATCAATGCTGATGATGGCTACTGCAGCCAGGAGCTATGGTTGCCAAATTTAGGGGCATCTCACCATATTAATCATTCTCAAAACAACCTTGATATTTCCTCCAGATATCAGGGAACTGACGAGATCAAATACGCAAATGGCAAAGGTTCGCCCGTTCTTTCTACTGGCTCTAGCTCCATTTCTCTTCCCTCCACTAAAATTTTGCAACTAAAAGATGTCCTTCACGTTCCTAACGCAAACAAAAATCTATTATCCATCAATAAATTTGTGAAGGATAACTCTTGTTATTTTAAGTTGTATTTTGATAATATGCTTGTGAAGGACTTGCTGACAAAGAAGATTCTACTTCAAGGTAAGGCTAAAGCTGGTCTCTATCAATTATAGTTACAGAAGAAGCTTCATCATTCCGTTGTGGCCTCTTGTTCCACACCAATAACTGTCTTGTTTTCTGAAAAAGCTCCAATAGATATCTGTCACGTCATTTGGCTCACACAAAAGCTATGATACTGTCAAAGCTCTTGCAAAAACTAAGAAATTTTCTTCTTCAAATATGTCATCTCCAAAAGTATGTGAAGTTCGCTTACAAGCTAAAGCCTATAGAATGCCTCTTCCTTTAACTTCATCTCATAGCAGAGGCCCTTTTGATATAATTTTTACAGATGTTTGGATGTCTACAGTTTTGTCTCATGATGGCCATCGGTACTCCGTCAGCTATATAGATGATTGTCCGAAATTTGTTTGGGTCTTCCCAATGCATGGTACAAAAATCTGATGCCTATCACATATTTCTTCAATTTCATGCTTATGTCAAGACCCAATTTGGTGTATTCATTAAAGCTGTTCACTCCTGTGCACTTCAATTGGGGAGGTGAATATCAATGTCTTTGTACTTGGTTCAAAACATAGGGAATTCATCATCGTATCTCCGCCCCTTGTACGCCACAGTAAAATGGTGCAGTTGAACGTAAAAATAGGCATCTCCATGAGCTTGCACGAGCACTTCTTTATCGGAGCTCTGTTCCTCAAAAATTTTGGTTCTATGCAGTTCACACTGCTGCTTACATCACCAATATAATTCCCTTAAAGCGATTAAATGGGGCTATCCCTTACAAATGACTATTTCGGTCAATGCCCAATTATTCAAAGTTGTGAGTTTTTGGCTGTGGTTGTTTCCCTCTTCTTCATGCATACAACTCCAATAAATTGCAGCAAATCACTTTACATATATTTACGGGTTATAGCTCCCACCATCGTGCTTACAGATGGTTCAATCTCATCACATCTAAGACTATTATTTCATGATTTGTGGTCTTTGATGAAACATTATTTCCCCTTCAGCAACAACTCCCTACCCATTCTCTCGATTCCCCTTCCACTATTGCCTCGTCAATTCCTTCTGATTTATCCAAAAGCCAACCCACTTTCCCACCACAAGATCAATGCATGGGATTTTCGAGAAAAAGGCCTTTTCTGCTACAAAACATCCTTTACCTCCTCATCTTCAGTCCTTATCAACTGAATTGTAACCTAGCTATTTCTCTTAGGCCACCAAAAATCCACATTGGGCTAATGCTATGTTTGCTGAATTTCGTGCCTTGCTTGAAAACAACACCTAGACGTCGGTCCCAAGAGAATTGCATATGAATGTAATTGGCAAAAAAGGGGTCTACTGTATCAAATGAAAACCTGATGGTTCAATTGATACATATAAAGCACAACTTGTCACAAAAGAATTTCATCAATTAGAAGGGCTAGATTATCATGAAACTTTCATCTTGGTTATCAAATCCACTATAGTGCATCTACTTCTTGCCCTTGCCACAACTATGAAGCAACTTGATATGCAGTATGCTTTCTTACATGGCTCAATTAATGAGAAACTGTATATGTCCCAACAACAAGGATTTGTTCATGAGGATTATCCTTATCATGTATTCACAAATCATCATATGGCCTGAAACAAGCCCCACGAGCTTGGTTTACTTGTTTGTCACAATTCCTCATCTCAATTGGCTTTGTCCGCTCCAAAACTGGCACCTCACTTTTTATTCACTAGTAATGGCTATCTGGCATATTTTCTTATCTGTGTTGATGATATATTGACCATTGGCTCACAATCACAGGGATTTGTTCATGAGGATTATCCTTATCATGTATGCACTTTGCAAATCATCATATGGCCTGAAACAGACCCCACGAGCTTGGTTTACTCATCTGTCACAATTCCTTATCTCAACTGGCCTTATTCCCTCCAAAACTGACACCTCACTTTTTATTCACCATGGTAATGGCTATCGGGGATATCTTCTTATCTATGTATATTGATCATTGGCTCACAATTAAGCATTGTTGAAAGCACATTCAACAAGACAATTGGTGTTTTTCCGATTCGAGACATGGGTAGACCCTCATTCTTTCTAGGCATTCAAATGCTATATGATATATTAGGTCTATACTTATCACAACAATGGTATATGGTAGATCTTCTTACAAGATTTCATCTTGATAGTATAAAGCCTGTCCACACGTCGATGGCTCCCTCCATTCTATCAGCCATGACAAAGACTTCACGTATCAAGCTCCCTTACCCTACACCATATAGGAAACTTTTGGGCAACCTTCGATATCTATTGTTCACACGACCTAACGTAGCATTCGCAGAAAATCGTAAGTCAATTCATGGCATCCCCCACTGACATGCACTATGATGCTTTCAAATGAATTCTACTCTATTTAAAGGGACAATTGACACCACTTTATATTTCTCGTGACACATTCGTCCAACCTTGAGATTTTATTATGATGCTGGTTGGGCCTCTTGCCCGTACAATAGAAAATCTACCAACGGGTTCATTATTCTTTTGGGATCATCCCCAATTTCATGGTCTTTCAAGAAGCAACAAACAATTGCTCACTCATCGACAAAGGCAAAATATAGAGGCTTAGCAAATTCATCTGCTGAGCTAATTTGGATGCAGTCATTAATGTCTGAACTACACATTCTATAACCAGATACTCTAATTCTTTTCTTTAATATCATAGGTGCAACATATCTTACTACAGCTCCTATAGTCAAAGACAAAGTATGTGAAAATTGATTATCATTTCATTTGTGAGAGAGTTGCAAATAAGGATCTAATTGTTCACTATATTTCAACTAATCTGCAGTTGGCGGACATACTCACCAAACCACTTAGTGCATTCAAAGACAAACTTTAGCTCCTGCTGAAGCCTTAGTAGGCTCCAAAAGGGAAGAATATGAGCTAACGAGAAACATCAACAAAGAATCGTGAAGTAGGAAAAAAAGGGATTAGATTCCAAAGGAGAACATGAGAAAACAAGTAACATTAATGAAAAAGTATGAAAGGGGAAGAAGGACGAAAACAAATAAGAATAGAGAACTACCCATGAATCATTAGATGCGAGATACTAGCATATGATAGCAAGAAAGGAAGAACAAACAACAAGAGAAGAACACAAACCTGGAGAAACTTGTAATCTCCAACCACAATATGGCAATATGATGAAAACCCTCAAATCCACCTTAATGATCTATCTGTTGGGGGAGGGGCGGGGATCTTTAGTAGATAGAGTGGTGGTCACAACGGCTTAGGAGCTAAACAGGAGTGGCAAATCCCAATAATAATAAGCAATTTTTGTATTCATGACACTCTAAAATTTTGATATGCATGCTCATATTAAAAAAAATCATTGCAAAATAGTTATTTACATGGACAAAACCCAAAATTGGTTATTGTGCTCTAAACAACAAGCTTGGACATTTAGGTTGTGTTTGCCAGGGGGAATGTGTTTGTAAAATAAGTAGAGGAATATGGAAGAAGTGGAATAAAATGGTGGAATGAGTGGGTTTCGACGTTTAGGAGTTTAGGTGGGCTGAACTTATTACACGAAAGGGGTAGAGTAAGTTTGTGACAGGTTAAGTTCTCTCAACCCGACGTAAATGGATGGTCAGTTAAGTAGTAAAAAACATGAGCTAAGTGCCTCAACCCACATACCAAACACCACCTTAGATAGCATTTGAAATGACCCTTCCAAGGGCCCTTTGGGCTTTTGTTAGACCTTAGGGGCCTTTTCGTAATTTTCTACGCACCCAAAAGGACCCCGTGCAAAGTATTTTGGCTTTTGGAGGGGTTTAGTGCAATTTTAAATTGCCTAGAACTTATTTTGTGGGCTCCACAGGAAGGGGGGATTTTGCGGGGCCAAAACCGCAAATAACTCGGCCCCACACACACCTATGCAACCCCATCCCTATAAAACCCCCACCCCCTCCATTTTCGTTCTCCACTAGCGACGCCCCCAACACCACCTTCCCTCCTTTCCATTGCAGCTGCGGGTGGAGAGTTTGGGAGAGGCCATGAGTGAGGGAGCAAGGTTGGGAGGTTGAGGGTAGCAGGAGGAGATCGAGAGGGAGAGCGTGAGGAAGGAGCTGAGCTGCTGTTGCTGTGAGGCTCGAAGAGAGGCGCAGCTCGAGGAGGAGAGCTATTGCAGGGAAGGTCTTGCGCACGGAGATTGGAGGCATTTTCCACGATTTTTAGACATCTGGAGGCCTCCACGGATGTCCAGAGGGCTCTCCAGACGTCTGGAAATGCACTTGGTACCGAGGTAACGCTCTGTCTGGGGCTTGTGCGTGATGTGCAAGTGCGGAAACCAAGTTTTTGCTGCCCTAGTGGTTGTAGGGTATGTCATTTTGCTGCGTGTGTCTGTGCAAGGACGAGGAGTGTTGGGAAGGAGCGTAGGTGCGACATTTGAGACGCTTTCGGATGTCTGGACGTGGTATCAAACGTTCGACTGCCCTCCCAGACAACCAGGAGTAGTATCAGGCGTTTGGTGACATCCTCAGATGGTTGTGAGGGGCAGCAGACGACTGGAACAGAAGCAGGAAAGCAAGGTGAGACTCGCGTGCGTTTAAGACGTCTGGGACTCATCTTAGATGTCTGATGTTGGTCTAGATGCACTATTGCAACCACTAGGCGGCCAATCCATCTAGACCAGCCTGCCTGATCCAGTTCAAGTGAACTGGGAAGAGTGTTTAGGTCGGTTCAAGGCCCAATTGAAGTCGATTTTGCGCAAATGAAGTATCGCTAGTTTCCTTTTTGAATTTCCTATGTGTTGGAGTCATTCTCGTATTGTTTTGAGCCTATTTTACGTGCTAAAATATTAATCAATGAAATGACCCTTTCAAAGAGCCGTTTGAGGCTTTTTTTTTCCAGAAAGATAGAGGCGTGAGAGCAATTTTAAACCCCCTTGGTTGAGGTGTGTGGACCTTGTGGGGAAAGAGGGAACTTCGAGGGGGATCATATAATTTTTCCCCCTCTCTCTCTTTCTACTCACATACCCACGCACACACTCACGCACACACCACCTTTCCCCCTCCAAAACCCTAATCCCCACTCCTTATAAACCCCACCACCCTCTCCACCTTCACACCATCACCACCACTTCCACCTTCATCCTCCACCACCTACCAGCGAGCCACCAGCCCCTTCCTGTCCCCTTGCAGCCACGAAGAGGAAGGAGAAGGGCGGAGCATAGAGGAGAAGGAGAGAGGGAGAGTGTGGGCGAGGGAGAGTGAGGGCGTGGGAGAGGGAGGAGTGTGCAGCCTAGGGATATCAAGCTCGAAGGAGCTCAAGAGAGGGGTGCGTGTGAGGAGGAGCTCGTGGAGAGGAGGTGCGATCGGAGTGCAGCTGCGGGAGCTTGAGAGGGAGCTCGTGGGAGAGAGGAGAGCCGATCGGAGGATGCCGCCGTTCGTCGTTCCTTCATCCTTCCCCGCGGCTGTGTGTGTGGGGAAGAGAGGAGGCCGCCGGAGGAGCACTGCGACCTCTTGTAGCTGCTGGAGTTGCTGCTGCCATGCTGCAAGCGAAGGGTCGCGGGAAGAACTTCGCGAGGAAGTTCTGCGCACTGGTTTTTCCAGTATTAGACATTTGGAGCATCTGCCAGATGTCTGGAGGAGTCTCAAGACGTCCGAAGCTGAAGCCGGATGTCTAACAGCACGTAGAGTACCGAGGTATGAACTATGTACCCGTCTACTTTTCACATACGTTAAGTGCGTAAAGTCAAGCGTCGCGATTTGTGAACTGAATTTGCATGCGCAAGTATGAGGCCTTGGAAAGGCACGTAAGCAAGCTCTTTGAGGTGCTTTAGGACGCCTGGACTATCTACAGATGTCTGATATCCATATCAGACATCCGGGTGCACTGACAGACATCTGGAAAAATCCTAGGACAACTGTGAGGGGTTCCAAACATCCGCCAGCAACGTAGGAACACAAGGTGAGTTTCTGAAGTCGTTTAAGACGTCTTGGTATAGTCCCAGACGTCTGATTTTAGTCAGTACACGCGTTGTAGGCCTGTTCGGGGTTCAAACGGAGTCGGATTTACGCAAACGAAGTACCGTTGTTTTCCGTTCGAGTTTCTCTATGTGTTAGTGTCACTTGTATACTATTTGGAACTCATCTGATGTGATTGGTCAATTGTATAGGTCTCCAACAGTGGCATGTACGGGGCCCACGGAGATGACGGTATCTACGGTTCGAGCCCCCATGTCACCCGTGTATCTCGGTAGACTGATTTGCCTTAATTCTAAGATTTAAATAACTAAAGTGCATGCTGTTTTAGAATAATTTGATGGAACCCTAGGATGTGAAATGAACCCTAGGGTAGAAATGAATGAACATCGCTTGAGTTACACTATTTGCTTTGAGATGCATGTTAGAACCCTAAATGTTAGCAAGTGAATAATTAAATGATGTGAGGCTTCTCTCAATTATTAAATCACAAGCTGCCTGATATATGAATGAGAACCGGGATGTGAATCACGAGATATGCATGTCGAGAAACGAAATGAAATGAATGCAGTGCATGAACCCTACGGCGAACTAGAAGAGGAACTCACGTATACGGAACGAATATCAAATGCAAAAAGGAAGTGAGCTGGTCCTTGTGTACGCGATACAAAGGAGAGCGACTATCTTGCGTACGCGGTACCAAAGGGAGCCACTATCCCTTTAGTGTGGAAGGTAAAGGTAAGGTGGCACTTGCGTACGTGGTACTGAGGCGAGCTACGACCACCTTAGTGTAGGGGGGAGCTAGCCACCCCACGGGACCCGGGGTTAGGACTAGCCACCCTACACCGACTCTTGTTAGGCCTACTGAACAAACCGGGATAGTCGGGCGAGGGTACGTAGACTGTTGAGGGGTGAGACCCTTATTTTGAGGGGCAAGACCCCTGTTCTGAGAGGGCAAGGCCATGTTCTGTTCTGTACTATTAGTTTGGGCATACTCGTTAGCGAAAATGACTGACTGCGTGTCAGTGCGGGGTAGCTACCCGTGCGCTTATCGTGCGTACCGTAGTCACCACTACGTCGCGACCGAGACCTCGAAGTGGTTAACCGGGTGTAGGACTACCACGGGAGACTCTCTCGGCCAGGAGAGTGCCACATGTATATCCTGCATCGTGGGAAAACTGCAAGCAAGATGTTCCCTTAGGGAACAAGAAGATTAAGAAATGTCATGGATCCTGAGTACTCGACTCAGAAACACATAAATGAGATAAATGGAATCGAATGATAATAAATAATCAACAATTGTATGTTTAGCTAGCTGTTTGTTTTAGTTATATGCATGTAACTGACTTAACCACCACTCTACTCAGCGTTAGCTAACCACGGATTTTATAACCATGTTCAGGTCAGGGAGTTGAGCAGCCAGCGCCACCGACTGCAGAGGGTGTTGGGCCCAATTGAGCCTAGCCACAGTAGTTGTCACTTTTCTGTTTCAGAGCTTTCTTTCTGTAGTAGTGAGTACCTTTAGCATGTATTACTGTTTCTGATATATTTCTGTTCTACTTTTCGCTATTGTAGTTGTCATGGCATGTAATATTGTAAGACATTTCGTTCTGTTTTTCTTTACTATCTCTTATTTATTTCTGCTTAGTTACTTTGCATGTCCGGTTGTAGAATATTTTCTGCTTTTGGTTATTTCTCGTTTGACGACTGGGTCTTGGGAGGTAATCGAGGCAAGCCGGTCTCGGGTTCTGCAAGGATCCAGGATCGGTTTGTAACAAGATGGTTTCAGAGTAAAGTCGTCCAAAGAAATAAACCAAATGATCTAAAAGTAACCACTCACGTGCATGTAACTAGGATAGCCATCACAACGTGTTGTTTTGATCTTCACTTTCGAGTCTTATTTCTTTATGTAATCTGGCATCATTGACAGTCCCTGTCCTTTCTCTTCTATCTCCTTGTAGGGGATGTGATAGGTCCACATTAGTGGACGCATTTAGTGCTTAAGTACATTATTATTTGGATGTCTATTTTATCTAAAACATGTATGATAATGACAAAATGATGTGAGCTTTGAATGTATCATTTTATGCATTAATTACTTTAATATTAATGTGAAAGAATTAATTATTCATTTTAAAGGCAAGGACTTCACATAAAATCTAAATTTGAGGTGTCATATTGTAGAAATTTTATTTTGGCAAAATTTAGCAAGAGAATCATTCTTTTGCATTCCTTAATCTCTTCCTTATTTGCCCTAAAACCTCTTGCCTCTTTTGGTCAAATAAAATATCAATGATTCCTTATCTCTCTCTCCCTCAAATGGCAACATAAAATTACGATCGTTAACTCTTTCCTTCTTTGGCTCTCTCTCTCTCTCTCTCTCGTTTTCTCTTTATATAACAGGGACGGCAGGATAACCAGAATCTCATCTCCCTCCACAGGGAGGAAGCCGCCCATCTCCTCTCTCATGAGAGGTGCCCCCTCTCCAGCATCTTCCTCTCCAAGGGGAGGAAACGACCTCTCTCCTCCACCGTGTGCCACCACCACCGCGAGCCTCCATCGTCGACGACTGCGACCTCCCACCACCGCGTCTCGCCTCCGACGACTACCACCGCGATCGGTGGTGACGGCATCGACACCCGCAACCGTAGCGGCCACACCCATCCCAGCCACCTCCTTTGCGCAAACAACCGACCAAGCCCGGCCTTGCCACCAACCACGCGCGTGCACAGCAGTGCATTCCCTCGCGCGCTCTTGTGCGTGCCCTCGTGTGCCCTTGCGCACACCATCGTGCCACCTTCGCGCGACCACGGCAACGGCTACAGCTCCTCTCCACGCACTGTTCATCTTCTCCACAAGAACCCATCAACGACCGTGCACTCCTCCCCATAGTCGCCTCATCCGGCCTCGAAGCTTCGCGCCATTGACGCCAACGATCTCATCTCGATCCTTTGACCACCCTCAGCTTCATGTAGCGGCACCTACAGTCACCGTTCACCGCCGAAAGACCTCCTCGCTGGCGAGCTTCATCTCCTCGCGCCAACCACCACCGACCACCAACGACCACGCTACAACCTCCACGTGCAGCCCTCACCACCGACGACCTTCTCGCGTGACCACGCCTCCAGCCGATCCACCCTCTCCTCATGCAAGCAAAGGGGAGAACATCCCCTGTTTTGCTACAAGAAGTGCCCAATTAATAATTACATCTTTGTGCCATTGCCAATTTTGGATTTTCTTTGGTTATTAAATTAAGGTAAAATTGCAACGATGCACTTACATTTTCTTGAATTACCTTAACTTATGTTATGCGCATCATTTCACATTGCATTTGGATTCAGATTTGCATACAACTAAAAATTACGTGACATGCCACAAAACATGCATCATCTACGTATTTTTGGGAGCTTGATTTCTGACGTGAAATTTATATAAATAGCCCTGAACTTCTCATGAAATTGAAAGTGACATTCAGAGCAACATATTCAGTCAATTAATTTCACGAATGTCTTTGCAAACATGATGGCTTTATACTCGTGAATTTATTGTAGTCGTTCCTCCCTGTGGATACAATCTAATCCATCGTGGTTAGTTGTACTGATAATTAGTTTTGCTCGGGATTTTTTCCACCATGTGATTTCACTGCGACAACGTATTTTTCTGATACAACACCATTTGCAAAGCGAAAAATGCCCGTTCAAATGGCGCCATTGTCAGGGAAGTAATAGACGCAATAAATTCACCTGACTTTATTTCTGATTATTCTGAGTTGTGCATTTATCTGATCATTCTTTATCTTTCTGTGTGAGGAATCTAACAAGGCGACAGGCACAGTTGAGAGACGACATTGACTTTGAGCGACACCCACACACGTGGAGAAGACGCAGGAGACCTGGATCCTACTTTCACAGGGGATTCTCCTTCGTCACAAATTTTATTTCTGTCTTCTCGCCCTTGTAGTAATTGGGGCTGATTTTTAGGGGTCTGTCCCCGCATTCTTTAAAGGCTAGGGGCTATATTATTTCTGTGTATGAGAATTATATTTCTGCTTGCTTGCACCTAAAACAAATAAAAGAAATTATCGAGCTGTCTATTTAGGAGTTGCATGCCCTTAGGTGCGCACATTTAGAGTTGATTGAGCAGCATACTAGATCTCTTCTCTGCATTGCGTACATATTTGCACAAAGATTGCTAGAGACAGGTATACCTTTCTATCTTTGCATCCAGCTCCTGTTCACACATTTGCATTTAGATTAAAATTTAAGACCACCAAACTGATTGAATTGACCTAATTCAGTGGTCGCCTAACTGAAATTGGGACTGATAATTAGATTCGACCTTAAAACCAAATCACACTTGATTTGATTCAAAGGGACTTGTCTACATTTTCAAAATCAAAAAATGATTTGTGATGCGATGCACACTTCTGGCACTGAGCACACACATTAGGCACCGCACTAAGGCTCAATCCCTTAAGGGTATAGGCACCGATCTCTTTATCTATGCAGACCCTCTTATCTTGCTTTGTGGTGGTGGTACTATCTTTTGACCGAGTGTTTTGATACTTCACGGAGGGGGACACCCCTTAAAGGAACAAAAGGGTAGTTAAGAGGCACCACTTGCGCATCACCTCAAAGGAAGGGTTCGCCCTACTTGCATCCCTTTGTTCGTCCTTGAAGTAATTTCTCACTTAATCACCTAAGAGTATCATCTAAGCAAGGTGTAAGTTCTAGGGCACACGAAGATCGATTTAGGGCCCGTAATTGATTGTGAAAATTCTTTGGCCACCAAGAAAGAACGTAAACAACCTCTATTCTTCTCCAAAGAGCTTGTCAGGGATCTCAACTCACAACTCCCTCTTATGCCACTAAAGTGGGAACGGATGGGTGCAAACTTAACCCCATTTGACAACTTTAAGGATTAGATTGGAGGTTGGCTTAAATCTGCTCTAAGAAAGAAAAGAGAGTCCCATTGCCTTGTGTTTAATTGGGGTGTGTTGTTCAAGTTGTGTTTTCAAATGGATTACAATAGCTACTTCATTTCTTACTTTCACCCCACAATGCCGAATTCCAATCCCATGACCTGCAGTGATCCATCATTTGATGAACAATGGGATCCTCTCTACTCCTACTATAGGAACATTGGTCTGATTATTCCCCAATCCTGTGATCATGAGCAGAACCTTGGAGAAGGATACACCATCCCTAACCCATCGATGACTATACCCAACCCCCCTACTAGTGATGATTCTTACATTCCCAGTTGGATAGAAACTCCTAGGTATTATAACCCTGAGCTTGACTTTCCTCCTGAAACAAATGATAACCTCTCCTCTTTCAAAAGAGAAATGCAAAAACAACAGATGGAAATGATGGAATCTTTAAGAGAGTCTTTGAGGACAAGTCAACAATTAAAAGAAGAAATTGGTCACTTGATTTACTCCCTTGAGGTTGATCATAACCCCTCCATGTTAGATACATCTCCCTTGAGAGAGCCACGCCACAAGATGGGAGGGGACATTAGGGAGAATAGCTACCCTTTTGAGGATAATGTAGACCCCTCCAGACTTGATAACTCCTGTTTGAGAAGTCATGACATTGAGGAGGAGGGAGGCTACTTGGATACAATGGGAATTGAAAGGGGTTGCCAAACACGGAATTGTGATATAGATTGGTGGCAGCCAGCAGAGGACTCCTCAGATTTTCCACTTGAGCTTTATTGGAGCCAATCAAAGGGGAAGATGGTCCCATTAGATGAACTTGACCTGAATGATAGTATCTTCGTTACATTTGATGAAATAGGTCGCAGTCAAATAGTCAACCCTGCTCCTAGTTTGAATCTTGAGGTGGAATCTGTACCCCATCCTAGGGATCCTGAGCATATACTTTACGCTTCTAAGGACCTTGCACCTCAGTTAGAGGTCCCTGAGGATAGTGATTTGGAAGTTAATAAATTCCAGGAGTCTTGGATGCTAAAGGAAATCATACTAGAAGGAAGTGATAATAACCACACTCCTCTATCAAGGGGACCAACACCTGTCATTGAATATTCTGAGGATTCACAAGTCCCCAACCCAGGTGACCATGAGAAAATTGAGACAGAATTGGAAGAATTAGATCAATATTGGTCTCAGGGACACGAAGAGTTGACTTTTGAGGAAGCACTTGATCCTGATGTGAAAGATTGTCCTGAGTGTCAAAGTCAAGAAGGACAAAATGTAGAAGAGGATGATGATGACTTTGAGTGGCCCGGACTCAGAGTATGGAGTGACTCTAGGGGAGAATATATTTTGTTCGAGGATCTACCCCCTGAGGATCTAACTAAATTAGCCAAATATGGATTCCTACATACCTTTGACTATCAAGATTATCCCCTCAAACAGTCAGAAGAAAGGGAAGCAATTACTACTCTTGAGGAAAGAATCTATACACCCCAGGAGCAGAATCTTAGCATTGAACGAGAACCTGGGGATGTCATTATTGGTGACACTCACAACCTTAATGCTTCCAACCCACTTCTACATGATAGTGAAATAAGTGACACCCTTGAGCGGTTCAATTTGGATGGCGAACATTAGTAATGCTCTCGTCTTTCACGCTGTTTTAAAGTTCTATTCGTTGCAGTATATTGCAAAACACGATCACCAGTTTACAATTTATTACTCGGAATTAAAAGTTTCCCGAGGTCGAACTAAGGGAGCACACGTCATTCTAGCAACATAAAGGTTCACAATTCTGTTACAAAAAGAATAAGAGAGAGAGTGTGTGAGCAAAAGTTCTCTTTTTCTTGGCTTCTTCTCTCTTCTTCTTTTCTTTCAGCCGGTTCTTCTCTTTCTCTTTTCCTTGCTTCTTCTTCTTCTCTCTTCTCTTCTTCAGTCTGCCTTCTTCTTTCTTCTTCTTTTCTTTGATGCGGTTCTTCTTTTCTCTTTCTTTTTTTTTTCTGCTGCTGCCTCTTCTTCTTTCTTCTTTCTTCAGGGTCTTCTTCTTTCTTCAGCAGCTCCGTCCTTCTTCTTCTTCCTTCTTCTTTTCTTTTTCTTCACTTCTTCTCTTTGCTGCAGCTTCTCCTTCACCTTCTTCTTTTTCTCTGCTGCAGGAGCTTTGCGGCTAAGTCCTCGCTGCCAGCTCTTCCTCTTCTTCTTCTTCATCACCTATTCCCTGCACACACGCAATGCAAAACCTACCCCTACCCTTTCTCGCGTCTCTCTCTCACTCTGAATTTCTCTTTGGTACACTTTCCCAGAGCCGGGTAATCGGGTCGGGTCACGTGCCCAGGTCCAGGCCCATCGGCATGGGTGTGGTGCGCGAGGAGTGCTCAGGAGTGGGGGCAGTCGGATCGCGGCTCAGGTCCGCGTAGGAAGTGCCGCAGACGAAACCCGGTGGATACGTGAGGAGGTGTTACGAACACGCGGCTTCAGACGTCTGGAACCACTTCCAGACGTCGGACCAGACGTCTGGAACCACTTCCAGACATCTGGGATTCATTTTTTTCGACACGAGCAGTTTCGTCTGCGCGCTCAGCGAGCGCATCTCTCTCTCTCTTTTTCCCTCTCTCCTGCGGCCGCAGGCTGTGCCCTCTGCCCTCTCTCTCTCCTCCCCGTGCGGCTTTGAAACGTCACGCCCTCTCCCTCACTCTCATCACCTCCGCCCCCTTCCTCTTCTCCTTCCAGCCGGTGCGTGAGAGCGAGCGCGAGTGAGCGGCGGCAGCGACAGCCGCGGTGAGTGTGGGAGGAGGTGCTGCGCGAGGGAGGAGGCGTCGGCCGTGAGGGCTCGAGCTTGCCAGGGCAGCGGGAGCCGGCCGGCGGGGGAGCAACGGGCGCGGAGTGACGCGGGAGGCCTGCTATAGCTCGAGCAGCAGGCGGACGAGACACGGCGGGGCCGAGCGTCGCGAGCGAAGGGAAATCTTTCCAGAATCAGACGTCTGGGATTTCAACCAGACGACGGGGAAGACGTCTGGAGGACTATCCAGACGTCTGGCATGTAAGTTATTTTCGTACCTTCTTCCTTTCCTACGACCGTCCGTACTGAGAGAGAGAAATGGGTACACGCAGGTTCTGAGATTCGCATCCAATGCGAATCAGACGTCTGGCTGCAGTGCCAGATGACGGGAGCGACTTCCAGACGTCCGGGGTGACCATCGGACGTCTGGGAACTAGGCCAGACGCCCCCGCAGGCTTCTGGACGTCTGATTTTGCACTGTTTCGTCATTTTCGACCCGTTTAGGGCCCGTTCAGAGTCTGTTTTCCGCGTTTCAAGTTGCGTGCTTTTCGAAATTAAATCCTCTACCCGTCTACAGTAGCTATATACCATTTTGAGAAACTCCTTGTGTTTGATCCTTGTGATAGGATCCCGTTCCGTTGCAGTCTCGGGGGTTGCGGAGGTACGCGGGATTCCCGACCACGCCCCCAGTACGCCTATTGTAACCGGTAGAGTGGCTTTTAAGTTTATTAGTATAATCTGTTAAATTATGGAACCATAAATAGAACCTAGGACATTGCATGAATCCTAGGAATGAGAAACTAGAATGAATGGTAGATCCTAGGGTGTTGCATGAATCCTAGGGCTGGAAAACTAGATTGTATGATAGATCCTAGGGTATGGCATAAATCCTAGGATGGAAGAACTAGTGGAATATATGAATACTGCAGTCTTGGAAAATGGGAAAGGAAATAATAGCTACCTGTAAATTGGTTTAACAGCTGCCTGTTATGAATAAATGAGCATGTCTGAGAATATGGGATGTATAAACGTGAAATTGGAAAGGTGAAACCTAAATGTGCTGAGTTAAAAGAACTGGAACCCTACGGGGAATTAGGAGTGGAACTCCTGGAAAGAGAAAGGAATGGAACTGAGAAAGAAAGACGTGGTAGTGTGCTGCCTCTTGGGTACGTAGTACCAAGGGAAGTACCTGTACCTGTTTAGTGCAGAGTGGAGCCAGCCGCCCCAGGGACCCGGGGTTAGGACTGGCCACTTTGTACCGACTTGCTAGCCCTCGTGTACGTAGTACCGAGGACAGCTACTAGTGTAGGGAGGTACTAGCTACCCCACGGGCCCCGGGGTTCTGCTAGCTCACCTGCACCGACTTGTTAGGCCCACTGGGCAAACCAAGGTAGTCAGGCAAGGGTGCGCGGACTGTGGAGGGGCAAAGCCCCTGTTTGGTTACTGTGGAGGGGTTGGACCCCTGTTACTGAGAGGGCTCTGCCCTGTACTGGTTCCGTGCTGTGCTTTGGGCTCACCCGTTAACAGAAACGACTGACCGCGTGCCAGTGCCGGTTAGCTACCTGTGCGTTTATCGCGTGTGCCGTAGTCACCGTTACGTCTGTCCGTGACCCTGGGGTGGTTGACTGAGAGTAGGATCACCACGAGGGACTCTCCCGGCCAGGAGAGCACCACGTGCTACTTCTACTGTTCGGAAAAGACTGCAATCAATATCGTTCCCACGAGGAACATTTGAGATCAAGTGAAGGAACTGAGAAATAGATAAATTGTGAGACAATAGAAAGGCGTAAATAAAGAAAATAACAGAACATAACAGCTACTGTACACTCTACTGTTTCTTTTGTTTTAGTTGCCACTCTACTCAGCATTTGCTGACGTGTTACACTCGTTACCTTTCAGGACCAGGTGTTGAGCAGCCAGGGTCAGCGGCTGCAGAGGATGCTGGGCCGAGTAGGGTCCAGTAAAGTTACCACTTGATGAGAACCTCATCATGAGCCATAACTAGCTCATTTTGACCCAATACAAAGGATAAAAGCTCCTACATAACTCAAGGAAAGGCTTAACTCAGAGAATTCTGAGTTTAAGGAGAAAACAAGTCATAAGGGGTAAAAATGCAATTTCACCAGTATAATCTGCATACAGGGTAATTCAGGGCCCAAACATAGGTCAAAGCAGCTTAATAAGAATAAAAGTGGGATGAAATGATCTAGCAAGGGCTACAGCAATTCCAAGAAACTAAATGATAAATCTGTAACCCTAAAACAACCCACTTCAATTCACAAGGTTCGAGGCAAAGTAAAAATAGAATAAACCCTCTAAAATTCATAGAAAAATAATCTCTAGGGTTTGGAACCTTCAATTTGGCCTTTAGAACCCATTTTGACCTACATTGAGAACCATGCCCAATTAATAACTTAATTTGGGTTTTTGCGCAAATTGACCGGTCAAACAAGGTTTAATATGAAAATGAAATTCACCATCAGATTCCTTGGGTCCTAATTAGTCATGTATAAAAACTTGAGCCTAAGAAGAAACCTCCTTGACCGACTTTACACTTTGGTCCTCATATATTTACTCTTTGGCCCTCAACTTTTGAACCCTCGCATTTTGGCCCCTAACTCTCCTTCGTTCTTTGCAATCAGGTCCCTCCTGCAAAACCTGCCAGCACCATGCCCCGGCGACCTTGCGCGGAGCATGGCGCCGCGCAGGGTGAGGTGGGGGACCTGGCAAGTAAACCGGGGGTGCCCTGCGTCGTCGACCGTCGCAGGGACACCCCCCTGGTCGTTGTAGCCCACCATACCGGCCGTGCGAACGCACGGACGGTATGGGTTCTTGTTTCCGACCATCCTCCGGCGAGGGAGACACGTCGTCTCCCTCCGCCTTCCTCCCTGTTTGATCCCTATAAATACCCCCCGTTGCTCCACCGACCAGGGCAGCCTGGATCTGACGGAGAAAATCCCCAACTTTCTTCTCTTCTTCCTCCGGCAGACGCTCACCAGCTCCGGCGGTTTCCTCCCCCTCCACCTCTTCGCTCTGCCGCAATACCAGCAGCAGAGACTTCCTCCCCCGCTCTTCCCGCGCCACGCCGCACCCAGCTGGCGCCTCTCCGGCTCTCTGCTCGCCGCCGCCCCTTTCCCTGAGCATTGTCTTCTCCGGCGACAGTCGATACGACTGTCGCCCTGTTCCTCCCCTTTCGTCCCTGCAAGTAAGCTAGAGCTACTCCCCTTCTCCTCTTTCTTTCCCCGCTTTCAATTTATTCACTTAAGCCCTCGACCGACCCTGACCACCTTCACCCCCTTCGTCTCCGACCACCCTCCGGCGAGCCGCTCCCATCACCTCAGCGACCCACACGGCTCGCCGACCACCGCAGGACCTCCGCCTCCTCACCCTGATCAACCTCCGCCCTGCCACTTCCCCCACATCACCCTCTGCAACTCCACCGAACAGACCCATCCTCCGACCCACAGTCCGACCTAGGGCAGCCCTCGCACGCCGCCCCGCGCCTCGCCACCACCCACACGAGCTTCGCCGCACCCTGGCGAAGCTCCTGGCACTCTCTGATTAGGCCGAGAGGCCGTTTTCTTGTGGACAGGCCACCCGACCTCCGCCGCCATTGCCGTGCAGGAGGAACTGCTTCCGCCTGCAGCTACAGGCGCGCCACGCTCAGCGCCAAGCCCAGATTCACTCCCAGGCCTTGCGAGGAGTTTTGGCAAAACACCAGGTTCGCAGCTGAGGAAGAAAGCTCCGCGTGACGCCGCCATCTCCTGCTGAATTCCCCGCTGCGGGCGCGCAATTGAGGTGGGCCGTTTAGTCCCACCTCGGAAACGCCTGAAGAGCCGCAGCGACATAAGATGCAAAAGTGTTGAAGGCTTACTGCCTCAGCACACGGGGTGAGGTCCCCTTCACCCGCCCGGTTACCCGGTCTCGTCCGCGCTCACGCCCCGCGGACCTGACCCGAACCGACCCGACCCGACTCAAGACTGACCTGCACTCCTCGCCCACCACGCACGCCGGTGGGCCTGGACCCGGGCCTGATCCGAACCCGGTTACCCGGTAGCTCTGGGAGAGCTTTCCCAAGAGTGGTTTCAGAGAGAAAGAGAGACGCGGGGGGGGAGGGTAGAGTAGGTTTTGCCTCTGACGAAAAACTCTGAAGTGTGCAGGCACAGGCGAAGAAGAAGACCCGCGGAAGAAGAAGGAAGCTAACTGTAGCAACAGGTAGTTAAGTCGTCTGATTTGGAAATCAGACGACGGCCTGAAGCAGCTAAGGAAGAAAGCTTCGCGTGACATCCCTGGCTGAAAAAGAAAAGAAGAAGCTGACACTTAGCCGCAGGGAGGAAAAACAAGAAGAAACTCTGAAGAAGAGACTGAGCAAGGCAGAAGAAGAGGAAAGGCTGCAGAGAAGAAGTGCAGCAGAGCCAAGGAAGAAGAAACCTTCACAGAAGAGACTGCAGAAAAAGAAGAAGAGAGGCCAAGACAGAAACCAAGGAAGAAGAAGAAGGAGATCTGAAGAGGATCATCACCTCTGCAGAACGAAGAAGAAGAAGAAGGAGCTCTGAAGAAAGAAAGAAAGAAGAACATCACGAGGAGAAAACGAAGAGAACAACAAATTCTTTCCCTCTCTCTTTCTTTATTTTGTAAAAGAAACATGTATATCTCTAGAATACAACTTGCTCCCTGAGTTCGACCTCGGGAACTCTTTTATTTTCCGAGTAAAAAATTTATATTTGAAATGTTGGTAATAACCGGCTTTACTACAACGTTATAACAAAACCAAAACCCGGTCATCAAACGAACCGACACCATTTTGGCGCCGTTGCCGGGGAGCAACGGCTATTCTAGAGGTAAACATTCCTGTTTCTTTTAATTTCTGATAATCTCCTCTCTTTTGTGCAGCTACAGGAACTCAAGAAGACAAGCAACCACACGACAACCACTCCGAAGACAGGTAAATTTTTCCTCTCACTATTAACCCCTAAACTCTAAAGAGGAAGAAAAGAAAAGAACAAGCAATATAGGGCTAACCTGTCTTCCATACTTAGTAACAATAAAGAGTTGCATGTTTTCAACTCATCACTCCTGCACACTATTAAGGGTATTTAAGGGCTAACACATTCTTGCTTGAGCCCTAATTGCCCAACAAAGAGTTAAATGGACCAAGTAGAGCCAACATAAGGTCAAACATTAGGATTTCAGTAGAGACACACCCCTTAATCAAGAATTGAGGAAATCCAAAAGAGGTGTGCCCAAGCCATTGATTGAAAATAATTAACAAGAAAAATCCTAAACAATTGGCTCTCTCTTTAAACACTTGGACCCTAAAAGAAAGGACCCAAAAAGCTCTCAAAGAAAACAAGAGGTAAAGTTGACCCCTTTGGGTTAACCAACCTTAAATTAGGTCACTCTTTGCACTTAAAAAGACTAAAGTTCAAGTGAAACCTTAAGCACCCTGATCTTAAAATTGGTAGACTTAAGAGGTCAAGATCCCCATTCTGGTCTACCTAGAACCGCAGTGACAAGAGAGGTCGGGTGGGGGAAACCCTGTAACCCGTGGGGACGCTCTACCGTGTAGGGGTCTTCGCGGGACTCTCCCTCTCTGGCTGCCCAGGTAATTCTCAGGTGGGCGATCTTTCTGATCAAGGGGTCCATCTGCCCCGCACCTCTATAGTCACCCAACACATTTTTTGGGTGCCTTGATTGGGTCCAGCACCTTCTAACTTACCTCTCCCAACTGTGCATGTACGGAAGGAGGTCCCTAGGACCACCCTTAAGACCTCCATTAGAAATTCACTCTCGTCAAGGCCAAGCCTCGACGCCCGTGTTTGTGCAGCAACACCCTCACATTATTCTCTCTTCTGATTCAGAACCAAGTTCTTCTTCTTCCCCCATCATGGCTCAGCCAGTTGAGGAAGAAAATAATCTGGAACACCAGCTCCAGCGACTCAATGACCTCTTCCAAAACTTCGTGCACCCACCACAGCGTCCTATGATGCGGGACCACTACAATCTTGCTGCGGTGGCCATTGAGCCTCGAGTCAGAATCCCGACTGGAGGACCTGATTCCGAACTAAAGCCCAATATGATTCATGCTATACCTAAATTCCATGGGCTTAATTCTGAAGATCCCTTCCAGCACATCAAACAGCTAAAGCATCTGGCCCACACTTTTGGATCAGATGCGCAAAATCGGGATATTCTTCTCATGAAGATGTTCTCCTTTTCTCTTATGGACAAGGCCGCCCATTGGTATCAAACTCAGACCCGGCCGATCAACACTTGGGAAGAACTTCAATCCGAATTTTTGAAAAAGTTTTTTCCCGTTGGTCGGACCAACGCCTTGCGCCATCAGATTACACACTTCACTCAACAATCAGGAGAACCTCTCCATGAGGCATGGGATCGTTTTCAGGATCTCATGAGAAAGTGCCCCCATCACGGAGTTCCTAAATGGGAACAAGTCCAATCTTTTTACCAGGGACTCCGTGAGGACATCCGCCTTTTCGTCAATGCAACTTGCGGAGGAAACATCATGGGTCAACATGAAGACACCGTATGGGAGATTCTCGAAAATATGTGCGAGAACTCCATCAACAATGACTCCATGGGATTATTCGACAGGACGAATACCCGCGCAGCGACGAATCTTAAGGGAGCACATGAGACGCAGGGCCTGTCCGCATCAGTCGACCTGGAATTAATGGCCAGTCGATTGGACAAGGTCTCAATCATTGAAAAGAAGGTGGATAAGCTGACTCAGCACTTGCAGCGAGCCACCTCTGCGCGTAACTCCTTTGCACAACCTCCTTCCACACAGGAGACTGTGCAAAACATCCTCCACCGATCCTCCCCTGGGATGGATCCATATCCATCCCCATCTGATTCTTGGACTGGAAGATCATCCGATCCTTTCTACACCAGCCGGGGGAACTCCATTCCTCCTTTCCCTGACTCTCAGGAGGTTCCTCAGATCTGCGAGGACCTCAACGCCATCCAGAACGACCCATTCTCCAACACTTACAACCCTGGATGGCGAAACCACCCAAATTTTCAGTGGGCGGGAAATTCCCAAACCCAAAGACCACCTTTTCAGTCCCGCCCACAGCCCTCTCGTCACTACCAGCCGCCTCAGCCTCGGCCCAACCCTACTTATCCATCAGGGCCAAATCAAGATCAAATGTCCTTAATCCTTCAGACTCTGGCTGACATTCAAAAAACGAATGCGGCTATTCAAAAACAGCACAAGGACGAGCTTACAGAAGTTAAAATTCAACTGGCCCAGTTGGCAAATTCTCGCCAACCAGGCACACTCCCTTCCCAACCTCTTCCTAACCCAAATAACGTGCCAACCCAGAAGCGCGTTATGAATCCAAATTTAGGCCACGCCCAATGGATTTATCAGGCTCCTACTGCTCCATCTCCAGACGAGATGGAAGCCTCAACTTCTTATGCAGGATTTCAGCAGCAGCCACCCCTCCTACCAAACCCAAACCAAAATCAGGCCGGATTAAATTCTGTAACAACACGTAGTGGTAAGACAACTCAAGACCCGCATTATCCAAACCACTCCCAGCCTGATAACCATGACCCTAGGATAGTTATCCAAGGTACCGCTGTTCCAGATCCACAACCTGAACCTATCCTAGAAGAACCAACCAAGATCCCGTTTCCCGAGGCCCTGACCAAGGGAAAGAAGACCACAAAACCCGTGGCCCCTGAGGAGGACCTGGTCAAGCTCTTTGAGCAAGTCCACATAAACATCCCCTTGATGGATGCAATCCGCCACGTACCAGCTTACGCACGATTTCTAAAAAATATATGTACACCCCAGCGTAACCCGCGAACCAAGGGAGGGAGCCCAATTGTTCTGTCAGAGCAAGCCAGCTCTGTAATCCGTAGTAGACTCCCACCCAAGGCAAAAGATCCTGGAACTCCCCTGATTTCCTGTAAGATAGGTGGTACCCAATTTGATAGAGCATTGTTAGACTTGGGCGCATCCATAAACCTGATACCCACATCCTTACTTGACCATCTAGAAGAATCTGAGCTAAAACCAACCGAGGTGACATTACAATTAGCAGATCGATCTATAAAGTCACCAAAAGGGATTCTCGAGGATGTTATCATGAGAGTGCGGGATTTCTATTTTCCAGTGGACTTTATAGTCTTAGATATGGATGCACCTGAGAACCCTAGGGATACACCAATCATTCTAGGGAGACCTTTCTTGGCTACTGCTAGAGCCAACATCAGCTGTGAGAAGGGCCAAATAGAGCTTAAGTTTGGAGATCAAACACTGAAAATTGATATATTTAAGGCCCAACAAGGAATTAATTGCGGCGTCATCGAACAAATTTGTGACATCAAGACTTTGGTTGATGAATCACACCTCCAGAATGACTCGATTGTGCCTCATCAACCACAGAAGGATCTTGACCCGCAAACAGAGGAGTTGAATCCAGATATGAACAACCCAGTAACTCCCACCCTTGAACCTCACATCTATACTGAACCACCCGCTGCTGCTGAAAACCCCATCCTCGAACTGAAACCCCTTCCTGCTCACTTAAAATACATCTTTTTGGGTTCTAATCAGACCCTTCCTGTGATCATCAATTCCAACCTCAGTCCTGAACAGGAAGCCCGTCTGATTGTTGTCCTCCAGCAACATCGCAGAGCCATCGGATGGACTCTCAATGATTTGACTGGAATAAGTCCCTCTTATTGTACTCATCATATCTATTCAGAAGAGGGCACACGACCTTCTCGTGAAATGCAGAGACGCTTAAACCCCAATCTGCAGGAGGTCGTGAAAAAGGAGATCATCAAGTGGTTAGATGCCGGAATCATCTACCCGATCTCCGATAGTCGTTGGGTGAGCCCAATTCAGGTCGTGCCTAAGAAGGCAGGACTCACCACTATAACGACTGAGACCGGAGAAATCATTCCTACCCGATTAGCCAACTCGTGGAGAGTCTGTATAGATTACCGTCGACTCAATTCCTCCACGAAGAAGGATCATTTCCCACTACCCTTCATTGATCAAATTCTCGAAAAACTAGCGGGAAATAGGTTCTTCTGCTTTCTTGACGGGTACTCCGGTTATAACCAGGTGGCAATCCATCCTGAGGACCAAGAAAAGACCACGTTCACCTGCCCCTTCGGAACATACGCTTTCCGAAGGATGCCTTTCGGTCTTTGCAATGCACCCGCTACTTTTCAGCGATGCATGCTTGCCATATTCTCAGATATGGTAGGTGATTATCTGGAAGTCTTCATGGATGACTTTTCAGTTTTCGGAGCATCATTCGACGATTGCCTCCAACACTTGGTCCAGATACTCAGGCGGTGCATCGATGTGAATTTGGTTCTTTCCTGGGAAAAGAGCCATTTCATGGTGCCTGAGGGAATTGTCCTGGGACACTCAATTTCGGAAAAAGGTATCCAAGTGGATCGAGCTAAGGTTAATCTGATTTCTCACCTTCCTATGCCTAGCTCGATCAGGGACATCCGATCCTTTTTAGGGCATGTCGGTTTTTATCGACGATTTATCCCTGATTTTTCAAAAATCGCACGCCCCCTGACCACTCTTCTCTCCAAGGATGTTCCCTTCGAAATCTCCAAGGAATGCACTCAAGCATTTGAAATCCTGCGTGACCGAGTCACCCAAGCCCCGATCCTACAGTCCCCTGATTGGTCTCAACCCTTTGAGATCATGTGTGATGCATCCGACTTCGCTGTAGGAGCGGTTTTGGGGCAGAAAAATGACAAGAAACATGTGGTCATTTACTACGCCAGCAAAACACTCGATGAGGCTCAGCGTAACTATACAGTTACTGAGAAAGAGCTGCTAGCTGTAGTATTTGCCCTAGAGAAGTTCAGATCGTACCTTCTGGGTTCCCATGTCATCATATACTCGGATCACACAGCTGTGAGGCATCTCCTTGCGAAGAAGGACGCGAAACCTCGATTAATCCGATGGATCTTGCTGTTGCAAGAATTTGACCTTGAGATTCGCGACAAAGCGGGAAAACAAAA
This sequence comes from Thalassia testudinum, assembly GCA_037157565.1. Lineage (NCBI taxonomy): Eukaryota > Viridiplantae > Streptophyta > Magnoliopsida > Alismatales > Hydrocharitaceae > Thalassia > Thalassia testudinum. Next base: position 3,491,337 of record JAZHRO010000038.1, read on the forward strand.
CGTGGTAGCTGATCACTTGTCCCGTCTTCCTTCTGAAATAATTGACCCCTCCGGACCCATCACGGAGCATTTTCCCGATGAGCACCTACTGACTATTGGTACTAGCCTTCCATGGTTCGCTAATATTGTAAATTACTTGGCATCTCATCAGACCCCGTCCGATTGGCCGAAGGCCAAGAAAGACAAATTACGCTCCGATGCCAAGTATTACATTTGGGAAGACCCGTACCTCTTCCGCATAGGTGCCGATCAGATCATCCGGAGATGTGTCCCGGAAGGGGAAGTCAACAATATCCTCTCTTTCTGCCATGACCAGGCATGCGGTGGCCATTTCGCCGGGCATAAAACCGCATCAAAAGTCCTCCAGTGCGGCTTTTACTGGCCCACACTGTTCAAAGACGCATACAGTCATTGCAAGGCATGCAGTCGTTGCCAGACTTTGGGCAACATGAGCCATCGCGACATGATGCCTATGCAACCGATTCTAGTATGCGAAATCTTTGATGTTTGGGGGATTGATTTTATGGGCCCCTTTCCTGTTTCGGATGGTTTCGAATACATTCTGTTGGCTGTGGACTACGTGTCCAAATGGATCGAAGCCATACCGACCCGAACCTGTGATCACAAAATCGTTCTCAAATTCATTCATCAACACATTTTCTCAAGGTTCGGGATTCCTCGTGCAATAATCTCTGATGGGGGGACCCATTTCACAAATGCTCAGTTTAGGTCACTGATGACCAAATACGGGGTGTCTCACCGAATCTCTACTCCTTACCACCCCCAAACTAATGGTCTAGCTGAGCTGTCTAATCGGGAGATCAAGAAAATCCTGCAAGTCACTGTTCGACCTGACAGGAAGGACTGGTCGTCCCGACTTCCGGAAGCATTGTGGGCCTATAGGACCGCCCACAAGACCCAATTGGGCATGTCTCCCTTTAGATTGGTGTACGGAAAGGCATGCCACCTTCCCGTCGAACTGGAGCATAAAGCCTATTGGGCAGTACGGAACTGTAATCTGGATCTTTCTAAGGCTGGGACCCACAGAAAACTCCAAATCAGCGAGATCGATGAATTACGCATAGACGCGTACGAGAACTCGCAAATCTACAAGGAGCGGGTTAAAGCCTTCCACGACAAACACATCTCGAGAAAGATCTTTCATCCTGGTCAAAAGGTCCTACTCTTTGATGCCCGACTCAAACTCTTCCCAGGAAAACTGAGATCTAAGTGGGTCGGACCATATTTGGTCCGACAGGTTTTTGGAAATGGAGCAATCGAAATCAGTCCACTCAGCCACGATTCTGAACCTTTCATCGTGAACGGTCAGAGACTCAAGCCGTTCATTGATGTAACTTCTACTGATTTGGCTGAGGCATCTTATATCCTCCTTTCCCCTTGAGCTTATTGCGCCCAGCCGATGGCGTAAAACTCAGCGCTTAACGGGAGGCAGCCCGTCATTCTCTTTGTAAACCTGAAACTTGTTCTGACACCTTTCAGCACTCGAAGTTCACCCTTGTAGACAGCCGACCCCAACTCAGATATTTGCATCTGGGATTTGAAATCGTCCGCAAAAATTCAACCCGACCCATCCACTCACCCAAATTTCTGTCTTAAGGAATAAACTAAGACCCCCTAGGTTACAATGAGGACATTGCAAATCTTAGGCATGGGGGGGTATGAAAGTACAAAAACTTGTAAGAAAAGGTTTCAAACAAAAAAATTCACATATGCCAAAAACACCATAAAATTTAAAAAAATTTTCGAAAAAGAATAAGAGGAAAAGAGGAGAAGAAAATTTTGTGAAGGAGAAAAGAAACAAAATGAAAAAGGAGCACAAAATTATGAGAAAAAGTGATAGTCATTAGTAAGGAACTAAGGAATTAACCTAAGTTCTAGACCTCATTCAAGAAAAGTGCACAATAAGATTAGTAAAGAATGCAAACCTTAGGCATTCTTGAATAGACTCTTAGTACCCATTAAGATCTGGACACTCCTCAAGAGGTTGAGGAAAATGAAAAGCTGAAGTATTAGGTCTAAGGCTTAGGGAGTATTCGGCCTCGTTAACTAATTTTTGGTTTACGGGACTCAGTAACCTAAGCACCCTAATCTCACACACAGCCTGGTTCAGTAAGCGTAAAAATCAGAATAACGCAGAAGCGTCGCAAAAATCTGAAAAGAACACCTAGAATAGGAGCGGCCGATCAACACAAGTTGATTTGGACGAGTTCCCAGCGCAGAGAGGCGGGAAATCCCCTCGAAGATGCGTATATCATCTCCTCGGTGCTTGTCTCTTAGGATATTTACATATCCTACTGGGGGCATGTAAGCACTCTGCTGGTTCAGATTCCATGGATGGCATTATCTCGAAGTGTCAATTGCCAGGGTCTGGATTCGGCCACGGAATACCATGGATGGGATTATCTCGAAATCTCAATAGCCAGGGTTCCGGGGGTTGCCATGGGCGGTGCTATCTCGAAGCATCGATCGCCAGGAACCCTTGAGGATTGATGATGGGAGCAAGGAATCTGATACAGACCGTGTTGAAAAGCCAATCCTAGGCTAGAACTAAAAAGAAAAGGAGAGAGAAAACTCTCCAAACAGAAAAACTTTCTATCTCTCTCTTACAAAACGCACTGCGAACTGAGCCAGGGCTAAAATCATTTCAAGCACGGGTGCTTTAACCACGAAGTCCAATAAACCTTAGGTTAGTTCTTGTGGGCCTTAAAAACCTTTGCTAAAAGACTAAGGCTAAGGCTAGACAGATTTGGATCTTGATTGGTACTAGAGTACCTTTTAGGCCTATGGTCAGCATTCTAACCTAATCTATGCTCAAATAAAAAAGGCACTTATCTAAAACTATTAAAAACTTCATGGTCTAGAACAAGGGTTGAAACCTTAAGTTTTTGCTAAGGGACTAGCAAAAGCTAGGCATGGGGGTATGATGAGAACCTCATCATGAGCCATAACTAGCTCATTCTGACCCAATACAAAGGATAAAAGCTCCTACATAACTCAAGGAAAGGCTTAACTCAGAGAATTCTGAGTTTAAGGAGAAAACAAGTCATAAGGGGTAAAAATGCAATTTCACCAGTATAATCTGCATACAGGGTAATTCAGGGCCCAAACATAGGTCAAAGAAGCTTAATAAGAATAAAAGTGGGATGAAATGATCTAGCAAGGGCTACAGCAATTCCAAGAAACTAAATGATAAATCTGTAACCCTAAAACAACCCACTTCAATTCACAAGGTTCGAGGCAAAGTAAAAATAGAATAAACCCTCTAAAATTCATAGAAAAATAATCTCTAGGGTTTGGAACCTTCAATTTGGCCTTTAGAACCCATTTTGACCTACATTGAGAACCATGCCCAATTAATAACTTAATTTGGGTTTTTGCGCAAATTGACCGGTCAAACAAGGTTTAATATGAAAATGAAATTCACCATCAGATTCCTTGGGTCCTAATTAGTCATGTATAAAAACTTGAACCTAAGAAGAAACCTCCTTGACCGACTTTACACTTTGGTCCTCATATATTTACTCTTTGGCCCTCAACTTTTGAACCCTCGCATTTTGGCCCCTAACTCTCCTTCGTTCTTTGCAATCAGGTCCCTCCTGCAAAACCTGCCAGCACCATGCTCCGGCGACCTTGCACGGAGCATGGCGCCGCGCAGGGTGAGGTGGGGGACCTGGCAAGTAAACCGGGGGTGCCCTGCGTCGTCGACCGTCGCAGGGACACCCCCCTGGTCGTTGTAGCCCACCATACCGGCCGTGCGAACGCATGGACGGTATGGGTTCTTGTTTCCGACCATCCTCCGGCGAGGGAGACACGTCGTCTCCCTCCGCCTTCCTCCCTGTTTGATCCCTATAAATACCCCCCGTTGCTCCACCGACCAGGGCAGCCTGGATCTGACGGAGAAAATCCCCAACTTTCTTCTCTTCTTCCTCCGGCAGACGCTCACCAGCTCCGGCGGTTTCCTCCCCCTCCACCTCTTCGCTCTGCCGCAATACCAGCAGCAGAGACTTCCTCCCCCGCTCTTCCCGCGCCACGCCGCACCCAGCTGGCGCCTCTCCGGCTCTCTGCTCGCCGCCGCCCCTTTCCCTGAGCATCGTCTTCTCCGGCGACAGTCGATACGACTGTCGCCCTGTTCCTCCCCTTTCGTCCCTGCAAGTAAGCTAGAGCTACTCCCCTTCTTCTCCTCTTTCTTTCCCCGCTTTCAATTTATTCACTTAAGCCCTCGACCGACCCTGACCACCTTCACCCCCTTCGTCTCCGACCACCCTCCGGCGAGCCGCTCCCATCACCTCAGCGACCCACACGGCTCGCCAACCACCGCAGGACCTCCGCCTCCTCACCCTGATCAACCTCCGCCCTGCCACTTCCCCCACATCACCCTCTGCAACTCCACCGAACAGACCCATCCTCCGACCCACAGTCCGACCTAGGGCAGCCCTCGCACGCCGCCCCGCGCCTCGCCACCACCCACACGAGCTTCGCCGCACCCTGGCGAAGCTCCTGGCACTCTCTGATTAGGCCGAGAGGCCGTTTTCTTGTGGGCAGGCCACCCGACCTCCGCCGCCATTGCCGTGCAGGAGGAACTGCTTCCGCCTGCAGCTACAGGCGCGCCACGCTCAGCGCCAAGCCCAGATTCACTCCCAGGCCTTGCGAGGAGTTTTGGCAAAACACCAGGTTCGCAGCTGAGGAAGAAAGCTCCGCGTGACGCCGCCATCTCCTGCTGAATTCCCCGCTGCGGGCGCGCAATTGAGGTGGGCTGTTTAGTCCCACCTCGGAAACGCCTGAAGAGCCGCAGCGACATAAGATGCAAAAGTGCTGAAGGCTTACTGCCTCAACACACGGGGTGAGGTCCCCTTCACCCGCCCGGTTACCCGGTCTCGTCCGCGCTCACGCCCCGCGGACCTGACCCGAACCGACCCGACCCGACTCAAGACTGACCTGCACTCCTCGCCCACCACGCACGCCGGTGGGCCTGGACCCGGGCCTGATCCGAACCCGGTTACCCGGTAGCTCTGGGAGAGCTTTCCCAAGAGTGGTTTCAGAGAGAAAGAGAGACGCGGGGGGGGGAGGGTAGAGTAGGTTTTGCCTCTGACGAAAAACTCTGAAGTGTGCAGGCACAGGCGAAGAAGAAGACCCGCGGAAGAAGAAGGAAGCTAACTGTAGCAACAGGTAGTTAAGTCGTCTGATTTGGAAATCAGACGACGGCCTGAAGCAGCTAAGGAAGAAAGCTTCGCGTGACATCCCTGGCTGAAAAAGAAAAGAAGAAGCTGACACTTAGCCGCAGGGAGGAAAAACAAGAAGAAACTCTGAAGAAGAGACTGAGCAAGGCAGAAGAAGAGGAAAGGCTGCAGAGAAGAAGTGCAGCAGAGCCAAGGAAGAAGAAACCTTCACAGAAGAGACTGCAGAAAAAGAAGAAGAGAGGCCAAGACAGAAACCAAGGAAGAAGAAGAAGGAGATCTGAAGAGGAGCATCACCTCTGCAGAACGAAGAAGAAGAAGAAGGAGCTCTGAAGAAAGAAAGAAAGAAGAACATCACGAGGAGAAAACGAAGAGAACAACAAATTCTTTCCCTCTCTCTTTCTTTATTTTGTAAAAGAAACATGTATATCTCTAGAATACAACTTGCTCCCTGAGTTCGACCTCGGGAACTCTTTTATTTTCCGAGTAAAAAATTTATATTTGAAATGTTGGTAATAACCGGCTTTACTACAATGTTATAACAAAACCAAAACCCGGTCATCAAACGAACCGACACCACCACTATTCTCTTGTACCTCTTTTTGTTCCACTGTAGTGAGTAGTTCTTGTTACCGCTGTACTTTTCTTTACCTGCAGTTCATATTATGTTATAAATGTTGTTCTACTGTTGTGGTGGTATATACTGTAGTGGTTTCTTTCCTTACTGCTGTATTTTGTTACTGCTAATTATATTTCATGTTGAATGTGGTTTATTTTACTGCTCTTTTGGTTACTTCCTCGTTGGACGACTAGGTCTTGGGATTAGTCGAGTCGGTCCGGTTCTCGTGTCTCGTAGGGACTCGGGAATCGGGTCGTTACAGGGGGGACCTCACCCTAGTGATTCGAGGCAAATAGCCTCTGCGACTTTTTCAATTTATGTGTGGACGTGTGCCCACACACTTCCCAGGTGGGACTAAAGTCCCACCTCCGATCTCGGGCATCTGCAGGAAGAGGGTGCGTCCAATTGGGGCAGCAGCAGAGGCCTGCGACCCCAATTTTGAACCTGAATGCGTGCGTAAGCAGATTCCGCGCGACCTGGGACCTGCTGCCTGGGACGAGGAGACCTGGGTGAAGCTCCCAAGCAAGCTTCACTTGCTCGACAATGGCAGCGAACACCTGGGTCCTGAAATCACTAAAACGGCCTCGCGGCCACGTTAAAAGGCTCAGGGAGGTTCGCCCAGGTGTGGCGAGTGTGCAGCGGTGGTCGGCGAGATGCGAGAGTGCCTGTGGCCGTGCACCTAGGGCACACTGCGTGCGTGAGAGTGGGTGTGTTCGGGGGGTGTTCTGGAGGTGCGACGTGATGAATGGAGGGCGGATTTGGTGTCAACGAGGTGTCACAGTGCTTAAGGGGTAGCTGGCGAGGCGGATGGAGGCGTGGAGCGGCGGGAACGCCTCGCCGGAGGGAGGCCAGAGGTGGAACAGATGGTGGTGGTAGCGGCAGTCAAGGGGTGGAATCAACAAAGTAATAAAGGGGGAAAAGAATGAGAAAGTAAGGGGAAGAGTTTTACATATTTAATTGACAAAATGGGAGAGAGGAGGCGCTCGGCGCGTGCCTGCCGACGCCAGAGACGAAGGTGCCCAGAGGGGGGTAACGGCGATGAGGAGGAGGTCAAGAAGGTGCCAGCTGGTGCGGCCTGGCACGGGAGGACAAGGCAGAGAGAACTCTGCTGCAGGTATGGCAGCAGAGCGACGAAGGGGAGGAGGGAAGGTCGCCGGAAGCGTCGGGCTGTCTAACCGGAGTGAGAAGAGACGAAGTGTGAGGGTGTTCCTCGGCCAAAACGAGCTTGCCATGACTGGGGGGCCCTGCCGTTCCTTTTATAGCAGCTGGCAAGAGGAGAATCTCAAGGAGAGATCGTTGAGAGTCTGCCGGAGTTGGCCGGAGATGGAGACTCATTCCTCTCGCGCATTCGCACGAGAGGAGTGGACAATGGCAGGACATGGGAGGGGGTCCCTGTGAAAGAGGACAACGTAGGGAACCCCCCTTTTGTTTCTGAAAGCGGCCCCCATACCCTGCGCGACACCATCCTCCGCGCAAGGTCGCCGGAGGTATGGATGGCTGCGTGGGGTGGCAAAGGGACCGTTCTGTAAAGAACGAAAGAGAAGTTGGGGGGCTAAATGCAAAAGTTCAAAAAGATAAGGGTTGAAAAGTAATTCAGGAGGACCAATTTGTAAAGTAGGTCAAGATGGCCTTCCCTTAGGTCCAAATTTTGCTATAAACCTAATTTGGACCTAAGGAAACTAATGGTAAAGTTTGATTTTAGGTTTGACCACGTTTGACCGATCAATTTGCACAAAAATCTAAATTAGGTCAAAAATTGGGCATGGTTCTCAATCTAGGTCAAGATAGGTTTCAAAGGACAAATTGAAGGTTCTAAACCCTAGGGAATATTTTTCCATGAATTTTAGAGGATTTAGTTGATTTTTATCCTTCTTGGAACCTCATGAATTAAAGTAGGTTTGTTTTAGGGTTACAAAATGTCATTTAATTCCTAGAAGTTGCTATAACCTTTTTCAGATCAGATCATCCCACTTTCTCTCTTATTAAGCCCATTTGACCTGTGTCCAGACCCTTAGACATCCCGTTTGTGTACTGCATTGGTAAAATTACAGTTTTACCCCTTGTGAATTATTTTATTCTTAAATTTAGAATTCTCTGATTTAGGCTTTTCCTTAGGTTTTGTAGGAGCTTTTGTACACTTATTTAGATCAAAATGTGCTAGTTAGGATTCATGATGAGACTCTCATCAGACATTTGGGCCCATTCCAAGACATGCACACCAATGATATGCAACATAAAAGGTAATTAGTAACTAAGGCTGGTTCTGGTAACATTCAAGAACTGGAATGGATATCGAGGATGAATGCTGAACTGCTCACACCCTCTTTTAACCGTCGTCCCTACACCACACCTGAGAGGCTTACACTTCTGCAGAAACAGCTTCCTAAAATCTTTGCTCATACTTTTGATTAATGGTGGGATATCCAAACCAATACACCCTGTAGTAGAGTGGCGAGTATGGATCGATGCTCTTCCATGTCAGCCCATCAGTCTCAAGGTATGCTTCTTCACACCCTCTGTTGCCCACATAAATCTTCTAAAGGAGCCTTTGCCTCTTTGCCACACACTCCCGGAGGTCACTACTCATGTGTATCATGTTAAACCTCCCACAATAGCTCAGGAGTACCCTCTTTTCACCTGTTTCTGGCGAGTATTTGGCCTAAGTATCCATCACCAACTGACCAACATCTTGGGTTACTTACTCGCCAGGCCAGGTTTGTTACGTATCTTCTTTGGGTCTCCTTCTGCGTCCCTTCCAAAACTTGATTTACGAGCTATCCCAACTCCACCTTAGGTAATATCTTTTCGTGCTTTTGCTTTTCAATGAGAACATTGTCAGATTTAGGCATGGGGGGGTATAACCTGAGGTTGTTTCTAGCATTTATACATATTTTGCATGCATAATTAGGGCATCCATCTTGCATAAAAAGAAAAAAAAGAGAGAGAGAAAGAAGGAGATAAAATCTTTTGAGTTGAATTTCAAATATATTGAAGAGAGACATAGAGAGAAAATGTGCAAAAATTGTGCTTGTCCTAACAGTTGATTATGGAAGAGTTACCTAAGTTCTAGGCCAAAATGAATGAATAAATAAAGTCCTGAAGTGCTAGAGAAAAGGAGATAAGTAAGGGATACCAACTTTAGGCCTCCTGGGTCTGTTCTAGAGTTTAAACACTCATGTATTTGTTAAGATCTGGACTATTCCTCAAGGGGTTGAGGGAGTTGTGAGGCCGATGTATTAAGTCTAAGGTATAGGGAGTATTCAACCTCATTGCCTACCCTTTGGTTTGCGGAACCTGGTAACCTAAGCACCCAAAAATCACACACTGGTTTGGTTCAGTGGGCATAAAGAAAAATAATGCCAAAATGTGTCTGTTCTGAAAATGTTTTCTCGAAAAGTTGACTTAAGAGCGGCTTGAAGACACAAGTTGATTGGATGAGTTTCTGACGCGGAGAGAAGGAATGTAAAATAATCCCCTCGAAGATATGTTATAACATATCGTCTCCTTGATGCTTGTCTCCTAGGATATCTAAATATCCTACCGGGGGCATAGAAGCATCTTGTGTTGGTTCAGATGCCATGGGCGGCATTATCTTGAAATGTCGATTGCCAGGATTTGAATTCAGCTACAGAAGGCCATGGGCGACACTATCCCCAAGTGTCGAAAGCTAGGGTTCTGAGGGTTGTCATGAGCGGTGCTATCCTGAAGCATCGATTGCTAGGGACCCTACAAGGATTGATGATGGAGACAATGAATTCGATACAAATCATTTTTTGGGCCAATCCAACATTGAGTCTAGGGGAATTTGAAAAAGAGAGAAAACTCTCGAAATAATATTTCTCCCTTTCTCTTACTAAAAATGCACTGGCAAACTGAACCTAGCCTTGCTACACATATGCACGGGTGCTTTAACCGCTGGGGTCAACAAACTTCTGGGTAGTTTTTGCAGGCCTTCGAAACCTTCGCGGCGGACCCAAGGCTGAGGCTGGTCAGGTCCGTATCTTGGCTGGTACTTGAGTACCTTTAGACTTATAGTTGGTATTTCAATCTAATTTCTAGAGTGTGGCACGATAAGGTATCCTAACGGTTAAATCTAGCCTGGAGACTTGGTCTGTTTCATATGATTTTACTCAGGACTAACAAAACTTAGGCATGGGGGTATTTGATAGGTCCACATTAGTGGATGCATTTAGTGCTTAAGTACAATAGTATTTGGATGTCTATTTTATCTAAAACATGTATGATAATGACAAAATGATGTGAGCTTTGAATGTATCTGCTGGTGGCGGCTTTCGTCTTTGTAATTATTTATATTTACAGTCGTTGTGGTATATGACAAAACAGCTACCAGATTAATACAAATTTTTTACTCGAAATGACAAGTTTCCCGAGGTCAAACTCAGGGAGCAACTATAATTCTAGAAACATAAATTCACAATATAAGGCTTTACAAAAATTAAGAGATAGAGAGAGAGGGAGCAAAAGTCTCTTTTGTTGGCTCATCCTTCTTCTCTCTTTCTCTTCTCTTTTCTTCTTCTCTTACAGCTGATTCTTCTCTTCCTTCAATCTGCCTTCTTCTCTCTTCTTTTCTTTCTGCAGCTGTGGTGACCCTTTCTCTTTTCCCTTTCTTCCTCTCTGATTTTCTTCTTTTCCTTCTTGCAGCTGCAGAGCTTCTGCCTTCTCTCTCTTCCAGCTGCTAAGTCCTTCTTCCTTCTTTTCTTCTTCTTCTTCTTCTTTGATTCTTCTTTCTTTCTTCTTCTTTCTACTCTGGCCGCGGACCTTCCGTCGTCTGACTCGGTGCTCAGACGACTTAACTATGCGGTTGCTACAGTGCAGCTCCTTTTCTTCTTCTTCAGCTCCTCTCCTTCCTTTCTTCTTCAGCTGCTTAGTGCGGCTAAGTCTTTCAGCTGCTCCTCCTTCTTCTTCTTCCTTCGCCTGCTTCTTCCTCTTTTTCCTTCTTCCCTGCGCGCACACACAATGATCAGTGCAAAACCTACCCCTTCCACGCGTCTCTCTCTCTCTCTGAATCTCTCTTTAGGAAAGCTCTCCCAGAGCCGGGTAATCGAGTTCGGGTTGCGCGCCCAGGACCAGGCCCACCGGCGTGCGGTGGTGGGCGAGGAGTGCTTGGTCGGGTAGTCGGATTCAACCTAGACCCGCGGGGCGTGAGTGCGGGCGAGGGCGGGCGAGCGCGTGGCGCGCTGCATGCGGGTGAGGGACCTGACCCCTATGTATCGAAGGCAAACAGCCCTATACACTTTTTCAATTTAAGTGTAGGCGCGAGACCACACACTTACGAGGTGGGACTAAAGTCCCACCTCCAATCTGCGCGCTCGCAGGCAAGAAGATGCTTCCAATTGGGGCAGCAACGAGCGTTCGCGACCCCAATCGCAAGCCTGGGCGTGCTCGCGGAACCAACCCGCGCTACCTGGGGCTCACACCTGGGCTGGAAGCGTCCTGGAGCTACTTGCGAAGGAGCTTCAGCAGCTCTTCAATGGCAGCGAGGAGGCGCTGACCTGAAAACACAAGGATAGCCTCGCGGCCACATCAAATAACGTAGGGAGCTTCGCCAGAGGGCGGCGAAGGTGGTGCGAGGGTCGGTGAGGCACGGGGGCGCCTGTGGAGGTGCGCCTAGGGCAGACTGTGTGTGCGGAAGTGGGTTTGTTCGGGGGGTGGTTGGGCGGTGAATGGCGGTGTATGGAGTGGGGGAAATGGTTGAGTGGAGTGAGGGGGAGCTTATGGGCTTGTCGACGAGGGGTGAGGTGGTCTGTGGAGTTGGAGTGACCTCGTCGGAGAAGGTGATCGAAGATGGAGCAGATGGAGGTGGAAGTGGTGGTCGGTGGATTAAAAGGGTAAATCGGGAAGAGGAAAATGTAAGGGAGAGAGAGAGGAAGATTCCTACCTATTTAGTCGACGAAGGGGGAGAGGGAGGCGTCCGGCTCGTGTCTGCCGGAGCTGAGGACGAAGATGCCAGGAGGGGGTTATTGGCGACGAGGTGGAGATCTGAGGGCACCAGCTGGTACGGCCTGGCGCGGGACGACAGGGCAGAGTGGACTCTGCTGCAGGTAGGGCAGCAGAGCGACGAGGAGGAGGAGGGAGGTTCGCCGGAAGCTCGGGTTGCCTGATCGGAGAGGGAAGAGACGAAATGTAGGGTTTCTCTCGGCCAGAAAAAGCTTGAAGGAGACGGCAAACCCTACCGCTCCTTAAATAGGCACTGGCGAGGGGAGGAGATCGAGGAGACGACGTGCCACGCTTCGCCGAAGAGTGGCCGGAAATGGACACCCATGCCTTTCGTGCATTTGCACGAGAGGCATGGTTGGTTGCAGAGGTCAGGGGAGGGTCCCTGCGACAAAGGACGTCGCAAGGAACTCCCCGCTTGTTCCTGAGGATGGCCGCCCTACCATGCGCGGCGCCATCCTCCGCGCAAGGTCACCGGAGGTATGGTGCTACGCAGAAATGGCAAGGAGACCGTTCTGCAAAGAACGATGAAAAGATAGGGGGCAAATCATAAGGGTTTCAAAAGATAAGGGTCAAAAGTAAATTAAGAGGACCAATTTGCAAAGTCGATCAAGATGGTCTTTTCTTAGGTCGAAATTTTTATACCAGCCAAATTTGAACCTAAGGATTTTAATGGTGAAATTTGATTTGAGGTTGGACCATGTTTGACCGGTCAATTTACGCAAAAACCTAAATTAAGTTATAAATTGAGCATGGTTCTCATTTTAGGTCAAAATAGGTTGCAAAGGCTAAATTGAAGGTTCTAAACCCTAAGGAATATTTTTCTATGAATTTTAGAGGGTTTAGTTGAATTTTATCCTACCTCGAACCTTGTGAATTAAAGTAGATTTGTTTTAGGGTTACAGAATGTCATTTAATTCCGAAAAGTTGCTATAACCCTTTTCAGATCAGATCATCCCACTTCCCTCCTTATTAAGCTCGTTTGACCTATGTTTGGACCCTTAATTACCCTGTTTGCACACTACATTGGTGAAATTACAGTTTTACCCCTTATGATTTGCTTTATTCTTTAACTCAGAATTCTCTGAGTTAAGCCAGTCTTTAGGTTTTGTAGGAGCTTTTTCACACTCATTTGGATTAAATTGTGCTAGTTATGGTTCATGATGAGGTTCTCATCAGTATCATTTCATGCATTAATTACTTTAATATTAATGTGAAAGAATTAATTATTCACTTTAAAGTCAAGGACTTCATATCAAATCTAAATTTGAGATGTCATATTATGAAAATTTTATTTTGGCAAAATTTGGCAAGAGAATCATTCTTTTGCATCCCTTAATCCCTTCCTTATTTGCCGTAAAACCTCTTGCCTCTTTTGGTCAAATAAAATATCGATGATTCCTTATCTCTCTCTCCCTCAAATGGCAACATAAAATTACGATTGTTGACTCTTTCCTTCTCTGACTCTCTCTCTCTCTCTCTCGTTTTCTCTTTATATAACAGGGATGGCAAGACAACTAGAATCTCATCTCCCTCCACCGGGAGGAAGCCGCCCATCTCCTCTCTTACGAGAGGTGCCCCCTCTCCAGCATCTTCCTCTCCAAGGGGAGGAAATGACCTCTCTCCTCCACCGTGTGCCACCACCACTGCGAACGTCCATCGTCGACGACTACAACCTCCCACCACCGCATCTCACCTCCGACGACCACCACCGCGGTCGGTGGTGATAACACCGACACCTGCAACCACAGTGGACACACCCATCCCAACCACCTCCTCTGCGCAAGCAACTAGCCATGCCCAGCCTTACCACCAACCACGCACGTGCATAGCAGCACATTCCCTCGCATGCTCTTGTGCGTGCCCTCTTGCACCCTTGCGCACGCCATCGTGCTACCTTCACGCAGCCACAGCAACGGCTGCAGCTCCTCCTCTCCATGCATTGTTCATCTTCTCCACAAGAACCTATCAACGACCGTGCACTCCTCATAGCCACCTCGTTCGACCTCAAAGCTTCATGCCATCGACACAAATGATCTCGTCTCGATCCTCTGACCACCCTCGGCCTCACACAGCGGCACCTACGGTCGTCGTTCGCTGTCGACAGACCTCCTCGCCGGCGAGCTTCATCTCCTCCGACCGACCACCACCAACCACCGACCATGCTAGGACCTCCACGTGCAGTCCACATCACCGATGACCTTCTCGCGCGACCACGCCTCCAGCCAATCCACCCTCTCCTCGCAAGAGCAAAGGGGAGAACATCCCCTATTTTGCTACAGGAAGTGCCCACTTAATAATTACTTCTTTGTGCCATTTCCAGGACTCATTTTTTGGATTTTCTTCGGTTAATAAATTAAGGTAAAATTGCAACGATGCACTTACATTTTCTTGAATTCACTTAACTTATGTTATACGCATCATTTCACATAGAAATTGGATTCAGATTTGCATACAACTCAAAATTACATGACATGACACAAAACATGCATTATCTATGTATTTTTGGGAGATTGATTTCTAATGTGAAATTTATATAAATAGCCCTGAACTTCTCATGAAATTGAAAGTGACATTCAGAGCAGCACATTCAGTAAATTGATTTCACGAATGTCTCTGCAAACATGATGGCTCTATACTCATGAATTTATTATAGTCGTTCCTTTCTGTGGATACGACCTAATCCATCATGGTTAGTTTTACTGATAATTAATTTTGTTCGGGATTTTTTCCACCACGTGATTTCATTGCGACGACGTATTTTTCTGATACAACACCATCTGCAAAAAGAAAAATGCCCGTTTAGGATGCCTTGTCGAAGGGCTCGTGTAGCGGGCCACGGACGTGGCCGTGGACGAGTGGGCAGACGTGCTGGGCTCGAGGCAACAGTCGATCCACCCCTCTTTCTGGGCATTCAGGCCCAAGACCTTGTCCAGCTGATTCGAAAGATCATGCGAGAGGAATTTCAACTTCCGCCGACTTCGTCGCCCCCTCATGTCTCTTCTGAGGGTGTGGAGGGGGAGCCTCCCGTGGGACAGCGAAATCACCATAGTGCCAAGCGAGTCAGAGGGGATAAGAGGAGGCCCTACCAACCGGAGCACTCACAGAGTTGCCAGGAAAGGAGGAACATGGTGCCTCTGGGGGAGCCATCCCGCTCTAAGGGGCCACTAGTGGCCTTTGGGGGCCCTAGATAGGGGCCAACTGTCAGCACCGGACCCCCGCCCAATCACCAGCAGGGACAGACTGAGGGAGGAGGCCGTGTCCCTCTCTGCTACCAGTGTGGCTAGCCAGGCCACTTGATGAGGGACTGCCCATTTAGGACTGGAGCATACCAGATGCTCCCAACACCGAGTACTAAAGGCCAATCCGGCGGCCGCAGTTACCGGCCACAAGGAGGGTATCGACCAGTTGCCACATGCCTGGCCCAGAGCATGGCTACTTCGTCTATACCTAGGAGTAAGGGGTGTTTCGACGCCCTGACTCATAGAGACGCCAGAGCTACAGGTCCTATGGTGGCAGGTATGGTTAAAATTTCCGGCAGATTAGTTTACGTGCTTTTCGATTCTGGTGCCACACATTATTTTGTCTCCACAAATTTTTGCCGTTAGTTTGGGGCCAAATAGCACTTTGTTAGAGGATCCGTTCTTGATTAGAAGCCCAGGTGGGCTGTTGTTTGTGGTAGAGGAGGTTCTCGCAGATGGTAAGGTCACTATAGGGGGATGCAGTCTTCCCGCCGACTTGATCGTGATCCTGATGGAGGACTTTGGCGTGATCTTAGGGATGGACTGATTGTCTACCTATCACGCCTTGGTGGACTATTTTAGGAGGAAGATCATCTTCTCCATACCGGAGTTGCCTCCCTTTGAGTTTCACGGCCAACCGGTAGACGGAGGTTTCAAGTGCATCTCCGCGCTTCGAGCAGCAAAGCTCTTGACCCTGGGGTGTGAGGGCTTCTTAGCTTGTGTTGTAGCAAAGGCTGGCCCTGTGGCTGACTTACAGAATATCCTGGTGGTCTGCGAGTACCTTGACGTCTTTCCAGAGGAGCTACCAGGACTGCCTCCTGAGTGTGAGATCGAGTTTGAGATCTCATTAGTACTGGGGACCAACCCCATTTCTACTGCACCGTACAGAATGGCCCCACTTGAGCTGCGAGAGCTCAAGTCTCAGCTACAGGATCTGTTGGAGAAGGGCTTTGTGAGGCCCAGTGAGTCCCCATAGGGAGTCCCTATGTTATTCGTGAAGAAAAAGGACGGTTTCCTTCGATTTTGTGTCGACTACAGACAGCTGAATCGAGTCACTGTCAAGAACAAGTATCCGCTGTCTCGTATCAACGACCTCTTCGACCAATTGAGAGATGCCACAATGTTCTCCAAGATAGATTTGAGGTCAGGATACCACCAGCTGAGGATCAGGGTGACCGACATCTCCAAGATAGCCTTTCGTACTCGTTACGGACACTACAAGTTTTTGGTTATGCCGTTTGGGCTGACCAACGCCCCTGCTGCTTTCATGGATCTGATGAACTGTGTTTTCTGACCATACATAGACCAGTTTGTGGTGGTGTTCATCGACGACATACTAGTCTACTCTCGGGATTAGGCATAGTATGGACAACATCTACATATGGTCCTGGATATCTTGAGACAACGCAAGCTGTACGTCAAGTACAGCAAGTGCGAGTTCTAGTTGAGGCAGTTGACCTTCTTGGGCCACATGATTCCAGGAGACGGATTGGTTGTGGATCCAGCCATGGTAGAGGCCATACTTAGGTGGGAGAGGCCACGCACAGTGACAGAAATATGCAGCTTTCTGGGACTGGCAGGCTACTACCGGCGGTTTATAAGGGGATTCTCTCATATCGCACGTGCTATGACCCAGTTGACCTGGAAGGACGTGCCCTTCGCCTGGACAGACGAGTGTAAGGTGTGCTTTCGGGAGTTGAAGGAGGGGTTGACTTCAGCTCCTATACTTACCATCCCAGACAGTAGTGGGAGGTTTGTGGTCTACACCGACGCCTCGTTGTAGGGGTTGGGTGTTGTGCTCATGCAGCAGGGTCGCGTTGTCGCTTTCGCTTCGCGGCAACTGAAGCCCCACGAGCATAACTACCACACTCATGACTTAGAGCTAGCAGCAGATGTCTTTGCGTTGAAGACATGGAAGCACTACCTGCACGGCAAGACGTTCGAGATATTCACAGATCATAAGAGCCCCAGGTACCTGTGTGGCCAGAAGGAGCTCAACATGAGATAGAGACATTGGTTAGAGCTCATGAAGGACTATGACTATAGCATCTCCTACCACTTAGGGAAGGCCAATGTGGTGGCTGATGCCTTGAGCCAGAAGGCGCCTACCCACTTGGCTAATTTATAGGCGCAGAGTTGGTGATTCATGGAGGAGATGGGCAGTTGGCGACCTCGAGAGTCACGGGGGTATTACGGCGTTGTGATAGTGACATGGAAGGCACAACCAAAGCTGATAGACCGTATCATTACAGGGCAGATGGCAAATCCATAATTGAAGACACTGTGAGACAGGGTGTTGACAGGGGACCTAGGAGATTCCTCTTTCACTGACGAGATACTGCGCATGAGGGGACGTTTGTGCGTTCCTAAAGATGAGGAGCTGTTGAGAGAGCTTCTAACTGAGGCGTACGGGTCCAGGTTCACCATACATCCCAGGAACACAAAGATATATCACGATCTGTGACACGACTTCTGGTAGAGGGGAATGAAGCGAGATGTTGGTGAGTTTGTCCAGCAGTGCTTGGTATGCTAGTAGGTGAAGGTCGAGCACTGGAAGCCTGCAGGGCCACTACAACCACTTCCTGTGCTAGAGTGGAAGTGGGAGAGTATCACCATAGACCTGGTAGTGGGTCTACCGGTTACACAGTGGGGACACGGCGCAGTTTGGGTGATAGTAGCCAGGTTGACGAAGACGGCGCAGCTCTTGCCGATTCGAGTCACCTTTGAGCCAGCACAACTAGCAGAGTGATATATTAGAGATGTGGTGCGCCTGCATGGAGTCCCTCGCGAGATCGTATCTGACAAGGATACTCGTCTCACTTTCCAGTTCTGGGTAGAGTTTCAGCAGGCTTTGGGGACTCGTTTGAGGTTCAGTACTGCCTATCACCCCCAGACCGACGGGCAGTTGGAGCGCACCATACAGACACTCGAGGACCTACGCGCTTTTGTACTAGACTAGAGAGGTTCCTGGGAGGAGCATTTTACCCTAGCAAAGTTTGCATACAATAATAGCTACAATTCAAGCATCAGCATACGAGGCTCTGTACGGGAGGAAGTGCACTGCACCCTTAAGTTGGGTCGAGGTGGGGACCAAGTGGGAGGTTGGTCCTAGGCTGATCCATCAGAGTCGGGAGGTGATAGAGCAGATTCACAGACGACTCCGTACTGTCAGGAGCAAACAAAAGAGCTATGCTGATAGGACGCACAGAGAAATGCAGTTCGAGGTTGGGGATCACGTCTCCCTCCGTGTTTCGCCCATGAAGGGCTTATAGTGTTTTGGGGTGAAAGGGAAGCTTGCGTCAGGTTTGTGAGGCCCTTTGAGGTCTTAGAGTGGGTAGGACCCGTTGCTTACCGGCTTTCCCTTCCTCCCCAGCTCTCTAGAGTGCACGACGTGTTCTATGTGTCCAACCTCAGGAAGTACATCGCCGATCCCAACCACATTCTGAGCCACAAGAACGTCGAAGTGGGAGATGATTTGACCTATCCTAAGAAGTCGATGCAGATACTGGATAGAGCCGTCTGAAGTTTGAGACGGAAGCAGGTACCCCTGGTGAAGGTCCTATGGAGAAGCCAGTAGTACGAGGAGGCGACCTGGGAGCCCGAGGCGACCATGCGAGAGTAGTAGTCAGAGTTTTTTTGAGAGTACATCGCTACTGACCTACTTTGATCCTCTTAAAGTTTGTTATGCGCTTTTACGTTATTTCCACACCCTAGTTAGCCCAAGTTTCAAGGACGAAACTTCCTTTAAGTTTGTTATGTTGAAATGACCCTTCCCAAGGGCCGTTCAAGGCTTTTTTTTCTGAAAAATAGGGGCGTGAGAGCAATTTTAAATCCCTTGGGTTGAGGTGTGTGGACCTTGCGAGGAAAGAGGGAACTTCGAGGGGGATCATATAATTTTTCCCTCTCTCTCTCTTCCCACTCACACACCCACGCACACATTCACGCACACACCACCTTTCCCCCCTCCAAAACCCTAAGCCCCACTCTTTATAAACCCCACCACCCTCTCCACCTTCACACCATCACCACCACCTCCACCTTCATCCTCCACCACCTGCCGACGAGCCACCAGCCCCTTCCCATCCCCTTGCAGCCACGAACAGGAAGGAGAAGGGCGGAGCATAGAGGAGGAGAGAGGGAGAGTGTGGGTGAGGGAGTGAGAGCGTGGGAGAGGGAGGCGTGCGCGGCCTAGGGAGTGTGAGCTCGGAGGAGCTCAGGAGAGGGGTGCATGGGAAGAGGAGCTCGTGGAGAGGAGGCACGGTTGGAGTGCAGCCGCGGGAGCTCGTGGGAGAGAGGAGAGTCGACCGGAGGATGCTGTTGTTCATCGTTCCTTCATCCTTCTCGCGGTCATGCGTGTGGGGAGGAGAGGAGGCCACCGGAGGAGCTTCGCGACCTCCTGTAGTTGTTGGAGTCGCTGCTACCGTGCTGCGAGCAAAGGATCACAGGAAGAACTTCGTGAGGAAGTTCTACGCGCTAGTTTTTCCAGTATTAGACGTCTGGAGCATCTGCCAAATGTCTGGAGGAGCCTCAGGACATCCGGAGCTGAAGCTGGACGTCTGACAGCATGCAGAGTGCTGAGGTATGAACTCTACACGTGTCTACTTTTCACATACGTTAAGTGCGTAAAGTCAAGCATCACGAATTTTGAACAGCGTTTGCATGCGCAGGTACGAGGCCTTGGAAAGGCGCAAAAGCACGCTCTTCGAGGTGCTTTAGGACGTCTGGACGATCTATAGACGTCTAATATCCATATCAGACGTCCGGGTGCACGAACAAATGTTTAGAAAGACCCCAGGACGACTGTGAGGGGTCCCAGACGTCCGCCAATAGCGCAGGAACACAAGGTGAGTTTTTGAAGTCGTTTAAGACGTCTGGGTATAGTTTCAGACGTCTGATTTTAGTCAGTACGAGCGTTGTGGGCCTGTTCAAGGTCCAAACGGAGTTGGATTTACGCAAACAAAGTACCATTGTTTTCCGCTCAAGTTTCTCTACGTGTGTCACTTGTATACTGTTTGGAACTTGTCTGATGTGATTGGTCAATTGTATAGGTCTCCAGCTAGTAGCGTGTACGGGGCCCGTAGAGACGACAGGATCTGCGATTCGAGTCCCCATTTCACCAGTGTATCTCAATAGAGTGTTTGCCTTAATATTAAGATTTAAATAATTAAAGTGCATGCTGTTTTAGAATAATTTTATGGAACCCTATGATGTGAAATGAACCCTAGGGTAGAAATGAATGAACATCACTTGAGTTACACTATTGGCTTTGAGATGCATGTTAGAACCCTAAATGCTAGCAAGTGAATAATTAAATGATGTGAGGCTTCTCTCAATTATTAAATCACGAGTTTCCTGTTATATGAATGAGAACCGAGATGTGAGCCACGAGATATGCATGTCGAGAAACGAAATGAAATTAATACAGTGCATGAACCCTACAGGGAACTAGACGAGGAACTCATGTATACGGAACGAATATCAAATGTAAAAGGGAAGTGAGCTAGTCCTTGTGTGCGCGGTACCAAGGAGAGTGACTGTCTTGCATACACGGTACCAAGGGGAGCCACTATCCCTTTAGTGTGGAAACTAAGGTGGCACTCGCGTACGTGGTATCGAGGAGAGCTATGACCACCTTAGTGTAGGAGGGGAGCTAGTCGCCCCACGAGGCCCGGGGTTAGGACTAGCCACCCTACACCAACTCTTGTTAGGCCCACTGGGCAAACCGGGATAGTCGGGCGAGGATACACAGACTGTTGAGGGGCGAGACCCCTGTTCTGAGGGGCGAGAACCCTATTCTGAGAGGGCAAGACCCTGTTCTGTGTTGTACGTTTAGGCATACCCGCTTGCGAAAACGATTGACTGCGTGCTAGTGCGAGGTAGCTACCCATTCCCTTATCGTACGTGCCGTAGTCACTGCTATGTCGCGATCGTGACCTCAGGGTGGTAGCCCGGGTGTAGGACTACCACGGGGGACTCTCTCAGCCAGGAGAGTGCCACGTGTATATCCTGCATCGCGAGAAAATTGCAAGCAAGATCATTCCCTTTCGGAACAAGATTAAGAAATGGTTTGGATCCTGATTAGAGTACTTGACTCAGAAACACATAAATGAAATAAATGGAATTGGATGATAATAAATAACCGACAATTGTATGTTTAGCTAGCTGCTTGTTTTAGTTATATGCATGTAACTGACTTAATCACTACTCTACTCAACGTTAGCTGACCACGGATTTTATAACCATGTTCAGGTCAGGGAGTTGAGCAGCCAGCGCCACCGGCTGCAGAGGGTGCTAAGCCCAGTCAAGATCAGCCATAGTAGTTGTCACTTTTCTATTTCAGAGCTTTCTTTTTGTAGTAGTGAGTACCTTTAGCATGTATTATTGTTTCTGATATATTTCTGTTCTACTTTCCACTATTGTAGTTGTAATGGCATGTAATATTGTGAGACATTTCGTTCTGTTTTCCTTTACTGTCTCTTATTTATTTCTGCTTAGTTACTTTGCATGTATGGTTGTAGAATATTTTCTGCATTTGGTTATTTCTCGTTGGACAATTGGGTCTTGGGAGCTAGTCGAGGCAAGCCGATCTCAGGTTCTGCAAGGATCCGGGATCGGATCGTAACAATCAACAATAGTAATGTCTAGTGTGATCCACCGTTTGGAATAGGTTTTCAGTCTGTAGTGCGCCCGGGACCTGCGGAGACTTTGGGATCCGCTGTTCATGCCCCCATATCTCCCATATACTTTGGTAGAGTGGTCCTCTCTACTCCTGTTAAACTAAACTGTTAAGTGCATGCCAACTTAGAGATCTCTACTTGAAACTTAGGACATGAAGTGAATCCTATGGTTGAGATGGTGCATGTTTACATTCAAGTACTTGAACTTCGCTTGTTGCAAATTGAGTATGCATGTTGGTGAAGTCCATAATGTGAGTCATTGGTAACTAAATTGATTTGATTGCATGCCTTTCGTGTTGAATCACGAGCTGCCTGTTCTATAACTAAGAAACCTGAATGTAAATAGAGATATATGCCACGTATTGGAATGAGACGAGTACTATGCACGAACACTATGGAGAGTTAGGAAAGAAATAAAAGTACAGTGACATGGATACTTGATGTATGTTGGAATACCTCGTTTATACAGGCATGTTGGTTGGTTTGTTGGACTTAGGTACAGAAAGTGAGTTGACCCTCGTGGATGTAGTACCGAGGAGAACTACTATCACTTTTGTGTAGGAAGAGAGCTAGCCTCCCCTTGGGTTGGGACCCGGGGTTAGGAATGGCCTCCCTACACTGACTCCTGTTGAGCCCATTGGGCAAATCGGGATAGTCGAGCGAGGGTACACAAACTGTTGACTGGTGTAGCCCCTGTTCTATTTTGTGCTGTATGTTAGAGCATACCCGCTAATGGAAAGGACAAACCGCGTGCCAGTGCGGGGTAGCTACCCATGCGCTTATCGCCCGTACCGTAGTCACCGCTACATCGCGACCATGACCCGGGAGTGATAAACCGGGTATAGGGCTACCACGGGGTACTCTCCCGACCAAGAGAGTGCCATGTGTGCGTCCTGCATCGCAGAAAACTGCATCAAGATCGTTCCCTTAGGGAACATGTGGATTAAGGGATGATATGGACCTTTACTAGAATACACGAATAATAAACATAGTTGATTATAAACGGAAACATACGATAATGAGTAACTGGAAAATGTATGAACGATTTACTACTTCTTTTGTATTCAAATGCATTAAATATTCTTATGTGCCACTCTACTCAACATTTAGCTGACAACAGTTTTTTTTATATATATATATATATATTCAGGTCAGGGAGTTGAGTAACCAGCACCACCAGTTGCAGAGGGTGCTGGGTCCAATCGAGCCCAGCAGTAGTCTATCCCTTTTCCATATCTATTTCAGAGGCACTGTTTGCTGTTAGTGAGTATTTTTGGTATATTTGGAACCATGTATGTTGCTTTACGTCCTTCCTATTGTGATGGCATGGCCAGCAAACAATTCCTTTTTGCTTATGGCGTGTTGCCTTTTGAACTACTGTTATGTTTCTGTTGCTACCCTTTTATTTCAATACTTAGCTACATTGCATGTGTGGATTATTATATGTTTTATACATTTGGCTTATTTCTCGATGGACGACTGGGTCTTGGGATTAGTCAACGGAGGCCGTTCCTGGGTTCCATAAGGAGTCAGGTTCAGGTCGTAACAGCATTTGAGCAATTTACAAACATAAGCAATTGGATAAACAACAGGAAATAAGAGTCTTATCATTTTTTCAGCATCGACATCCATGACTATGGCCAAACTTTTGCCAAATCTATCTCAAGATTGAATAATGCTGCACTTAGATGAGGATAGCCCTGTCCCAAGATATAATAAGTTTGGGATAAGTTTTGGATGTTTGGTTGAGGGAATGTGATAAATAATGAAAAAAAATGATTAGTATGTTGACGTTTAATGTGATGATATGAGAGTGGGATGAGATGATATGATATAGTAGGTATATGTTAATGAAAATATTATATTAGTGTGAGTATAATTATATATATATGTGTTGACATTGATGAGATGTTATGGGATAATTTAAGAGTAAGTATATAGTAATAGATGTTGATGTCAATATAAAATAGAATGGGATAAATTATATTCTACCGATCTGAGGAGTTACTCCATGGATATCCCTTTCACTAGGGATTACCGCATCTAAGCACACCCTATCCTATGACCTTTTATATGTTTTCAGCTCTTGGATGGTTTAATAGACTAATATGATGTGTGATAGCTATAAGTTATTCTCTAAGATATATATTAATCTTCTACATTACTTAAATAAGTTTTCATCTTAAACTACAAAATTATGCATGCTAGCTACATTAAGAATGCATTCAATTGAGATATATCATATGTGAAGCTACAAATGATTGGCAAATGCTTTGTACACTAAAAATATATGTTGCTCCAACATAATTAGGATCAAGATATATCCATATTTTTCTTTTAATTAAATTCATTTTATGATGAAAATTTCCTACTTGAATGTAGATTTCATACCATGCATGTTACATTTTCTCTTTTTTTTAATTGTAAGCATTAATTAACCATTTGTTTACTAAAATATGGCTCCTGATTTCTTGTTTAGCATATGCCAAGTTCACGAATATAATAATTCTAAATTAAGATTTTAATTTTGGAATATTTGATTTTACTTCACGGTCGGAATTAATCTATTCCTTGTGAAAATTTATCTAGTTCCTTGAAGTCACATTTATAACATCCAAAATTTCCTAATGCCCCCTTTATCTAATTAATTTCTGATAATTCTAAATTCCAATTCTTTAAGGATTACTTTTGTATTTTACTTCTCAAGCGCATATATATTTTTGATCTATGAAATAAGTAGCAAATATATATATATATATGATGTATCACGATTTGTTGCTTTTTACACTTGATATTATCTAAATGTCCAGAAAATATCATATTCTTGAAATACAAACATAGATGCATTGTTGTAACGATCCGATTCTTGAATCCCTACGAGATACGAGAATCGAGTCAACTCGACTGATCCCAAGACCCAGTCGTCCAGCGAGAAAGTAACCAAAAGAGCAGTAAAATAAACCACATTCACCATGTATATAACTAGCAATAACAAAATACAGCAGTCAAGAAAGAAATAGTACAGTATACACCACTACAACAGTGAAGAAAATAAATATGTACATAAACATAAAGCTTACAACAAAAAGACTACAGGGGTAACAGAACTACTCACTACAACGGAAAGAAAGGTACAGTGAGTACTACACAAATAGCACTACTGGGCTCTACTAGGCCCAGCGCCCTCTGCAGCCGCCGACTCTGGCTGCTCAGCACCTGGTCCTGAAAAGGTAACAAAGGTGACACGTCAGCGAAACGCTGAGTAGAGTGGCAACTAAAAGCTAAGAAGCAGTAAGGTGGACAGTAGCTGTTATAATTTTTAATTTCTTTCTTTATCTTTTCCATTTATTCACTATTGATTTATTTCTCAGATCCTTTTCTTGATCTTGAATGTTCCTCGTGGGAGCGATCTTGATTGCAGTCTTTTCCGAAAAGTAGAAGTAACACATGGTGCTCTCCTGGCCAGGAGAGTCCCTCGTGGTGGTCCTACCCTTAGTCAACCACCCCAAGGTCGCTGACAGACATAACGGTGACTATGGCACGCGCGATAAACGCACGAGTAACTACCCCGCACTGGCACGCGGTCAGTCGTTTCCGTTAACGGGTGCGCCCAAAGCACAGCACAGAACCAGTATAAGCCAGAGCCCTCTCAGTAATAGGGGTCCAGCCCCTCCACAGTAACCAAACAGGAGTCTTGCCCCTCCACAGTCCGCGCACCCTCGCCTGACTACTCTGGTTTGCCTAGTGGGCCTAACAAGTCGGTGTAGGAGGGCTAGCAGAACCTTGGGGCCCATGGGGTAGCTAGTGCTCTCCCTACACTAATAGCTCTCCTAGGTACTGTGTACACGAGGGTCAAAAGTTGGTACAAAGTGGCCAGACCTAATCCCGAGTCCCTGGGGCGGCTAGCTCCGCTCTGCACTAAGCAGGGGGACAGTTGCTCTCCTTGGTACTCCGTACTCAAAGGCCAGCTCACTTCCCCAATTCTATTCCATTCACTTTCCAGGAGTTCTACTTCTAATTCCCCGTAGAGTTCATGCTCTTTTAACTCAGCCAATTTAGGTTTCACCGTTCCAGCTTTATATCCATATAACCAATGTTCTCAACAGTAATTATTCATTCATAAATAGGCAGCTGTTAACCAATTTACAGGCAGTTATCGTTTCCTTTCTACTTTTCCAAGACTGCAATGTATATATTCAACTAGTTTTCCAGTCCTAGGATTCATGCCATACCCTAGGATCTATCATTTAATATAGTTTTCCAGTCCTAGGATTCATGCAATACCCTAGCATCTATCATTCAATCTAATTTTTCAGCCCTAGGGTTCATGCAATCCCTAAACTCTATTAATTATTTCACAATTGCATAATTTTTGATAAATAATTGAAAGGGCCACTCTACCTGCAAAATCGGCAGTACTAGGGGCATGGTCGGCAATCCCGTGCGCCTCCGCAACCCCCAGAGCCACAACGGAACGGGGTCCTAACACAAGGGTCAACACAAAGAGTTACTCAGAATAGTATACAGTTACTGTAAACAGGTAGAGGAACTAAATCTGGGAAGAACGAAACTTGAAACGTGGAAAACGGACTCTGAACGGACCCTAAACGGGTCAAAAATAACCCGTCTGTCCAAAATCAGACGTCTGGAACTTCTTCCAGACGTCTTAAACGATAGCTCAGGTCATACCTTGGTCTGCGCAGTCTTTCAAATGTCCAGAAGCCCGCTGGACCATCTAGACTTAGTTTCCAGACGTCCGATTGTCACCCCGGACGTCTGGAGGCCCTCTCCGTCGTCTGGTGCCGTGCCCAGACGTCTGATCTGTGTGGGATGGCGAGCCCTTGCGCCTTAACGAACAAATCCTGCACACACACATGCTCGCTCTCATCACGAAAAGGTGCAGAAGACCTCGGCGGAACGGCTACATGGCCGTACACGCGAAAGAAGGAGAAGATAAAAATAACGTACCTGTCAGACGTTTGGACCTTCCTCCAGACGTCTTCTGCGCCGTCTGGACGTAAGTCCAGACGTCTGATTCTGGAAAATTTTTCCAGAATCAAAACCTTCTCGCTCTCCGCCCGAAATGCATGACCGTGCCGCGCCGCGTCCGCCTGCTGCCTGAACTGCAACAACTCCTCCACGGCACCCCATGCTCGCTGCTCTCCCTCCGGTCGGCTCTAGCTGCCCCAGCAAGCTCGCACCCTTGCGGTCGAGCTCCTTCTTCCTCTCGCAACAGCTCCTCCTCCCCACACACACGCAGCAGTCGCTGCTGCTGCTCTCGCCCGCGCGCTCTCTCGCTGACAGGGAGAAGAAGAAGAAGAAGGCTGTGGAGTGAGGGTGAGGGAGAGGGAGAGGCGTATTTGTAAGGCAGCCGCGGGGAGAGAGAAAAGGGGAAAGGCTACGTCTGCAGGGAGGGAGAGGAAAGAGAAGAAGGACGTCGAAAAAATTTAATTCCAGACATTTGGGAAGGCTTCCAGACATCTGGCCAGACACCTTGGCCACTTCCCAGACGTCTTAAACGACGCTTGATGCCCTGGTCGTAACAATATAACAAACTCAAAGGAAGTTTCGTCCCCGAAACTTATGCTAACTAGGGTGCGGGAAAGAACAATATATGCATAACAAACTCAAAGAGGACCGAAGCCAGTCCGAAAAGACGCACCACGAAAAGCTCCGGGTACCGCTCCCACATCGCCGCCTCAGGCTCCCAGGTAGCCTCCTCGTACCGCTAGCTCCTCCACAAGACCTTCACCAGGGGTACTTGCTTTCGTCTCAGACTGCAGACGGCTCTGTCAAGAATCTGCACTGGCCGCTCGAGGTAGGTCAGGTCGTCGCCCACCTCGACGCTCTCATGACTCAGGATGTGATTGGGATCGATGACGTACTTCCTGAGATTGGACACGTGGAACATGTCGTGCACACCAGAAAGCTGAGGAGGGAGGGCAAGCCTGTAAGCAACGGGTCCAACCCGCTACAGGACCTCAAAGGGCCCCACGAACCTCGGCGTGAACTTCCCTCTCACCCTAAACCGCTGCAGGCCCTTCATGGGCGAAACACGAAGGAAGACGTGGTCCCCAACCTCAAACTGCACCTCTCTACGTTTTCGATCTGCATAGCTCTTCTGCCTGCTCCTAATAGTGCGGAGTCGACTGTGAATCTGCTCGACTACCTCCTGACTCTGTCGAATCAGCCTGGGGCCAACCTCCCACTTGGTCTCCACCCCAACCCAACTCAAGGGTGCCATACATCTCCGTCCGTACAGAGCCTCATAAGGTGCCATGCTGATGCTCGAGTGATAACTGTTATTATATGCAAACTCCGCCAGGGGCAAGTGCTCCTCCCAAGAGCCCCTAGTCCAGTACACAGGCACGCAGAAGGTCCTCAAGTGTCTGTATCGTGCGCTCAGACTGTCCGTCCGTCTGAGGGTGGTAAGCTATACTGAACCTCAACCGCGTCCCAAGGGCCTGCTGAAACTCAGCCTAAAATTGGGACGTAAAGCGAGTATCCCAGTCAGATATGATCTCCCGCGGAACTCCGTGTAGACGTACCACGTCGCAGATGTACCTCTCTGCCAACTGTGATGGTCCCAATGTGACTCGGATCGGCAAGAAACGTGCCGTCTTCGTCAATCTATCAACGATTACCCAGAATGCGTCGTGTCCTCGCTGGGTAACAGGTAAGCCCACCACCAAGTCCATGGTGATGCTCTCCCACTTCCACTCTGGCACTGGAAGTGGCTGTAGCGACCTTGCAGGCCTCTGATGCTCGGCTTTCACCTGTTGATACACTAAACACTGCTGCACGAATTCACCCACATCCCGCTTCATCCCCCTCCACCAAAAAATCGTGTCTCAAGTCATGGTACATCTTTGTGTTTCCGGGATGTATGGTGAATCTGGAACCGTGTGCCTCAGTCAGGAGCTCTCTCAACAGCTCCTCGTCTCTGGGGACGCACAAACGTCCCCTTAGGCGCAGCACCTGGTCTGTGAAAGAGAAGTCCCCCGGGTCTCCTGACAGTACCCTGTCGCGCAAGGACTGCAAGTACGGGTCAGCCATCTGTCCTATGATGATGCGATCTATCAGCTCTGGCCTCATCTGTCGCATCACAGTCACTGCCCCACAGTGCCCCCGTAACTCTAGGGGTCGCCAACTGCCCATCTCTTCCAAAAGGCTCCAACTCTGCGCCTGTAAACTGGCCAAGTGTGCGGATGCCTTCCGGCTCAAGGCGTCAACCACCACGTTGGCCCTTCCTGGGTGGTAGGAAATGCTGCAGTCATAGTCCTTCAGGAGCTCCAACCAACGTCTTTGTCTCATGTTAAGCTCCTTCTGATCAAAAAGGTATCTGAGGCTCTTCTGATCTGTGAAAATCTCAAAGGTCTCACCGTACAAGTAGTGCCTCCAGGTCTTCAATGCAAAGACAACAGCTACCAGCTCCACGTCGTGGGTAGGGTAGCTATGCTCATGGGGCTTCAGTTGCCGTGAAGCGTAAGCGACAACATGACCCCTCTGCATGAGCACACCCCCTAACCCCTGCAAAGAGGCGTCCGTGTACACAACGAACCTGCCACTACTGTCTGGGATGGTGAGCACGGGAGCCGAAGTCAGCCTCTCCTTCAGCTCCTAAAAACACGCCTCACAGGCGTCTGTCCAAGTGAAGGGCACGTCCTTCCGAGTCAACTGTGTCATAGAGCGTGCAATCTGTGAAAAGCCCCTGATAAACCGCCTGTAGTAGCCTGCCAATCCCAGGAAACTGCGAATCTCACTAACCGTACGCGGTCTCTCCCACCTGAGCACTGCCTCGACCTTGGCTGGGTCCACGACCAAGCCATCTCCAGAGATCACATGACCTAAGAAAGTCACCTCCCTCAACCAGAACTCGCACTTGCTGTATTTGGCATACAACCTACGTCGTCTCAGTTGTCCAGAACCATCCGCAAGTGCTGTCCGTGCTACGTCTGATCTCGAGAATAGATGAGCACATCATCAATGAATACCACCACAAACTAGTCCAAGTACGGTCTAAACACCCGGTTCATCAAGTCCATGAAGGTAGCGGGGGCATTGGTCAGCCCAAACGGCATGACCAGAAACTCGTAATGTCCGTACCGGGTGCGGAAAGCTGTCTTAGAGACGTCTGCCTCCTTGATCCTCAACTGGTGGCATCCAGACCTCAAGTCGATCTTGGAGAATACCGTGGCACCTCACAGCTGGTCAAACAAGTCATCGATCCTCGGCAGAGGATATCTATTCTTGATGGTGACCCTATTCAGCTGTCGGTAGTCCACACAAAGGCGTTGGGTACCATCCTTCTTTTTTACAAACAGTACCGGGGATCCCCAGGGAGACGCGCTGGGCTTTACAAAGCCCTTCTCCAGAAGATCCTGCAACTGAGACTTGAGCTCTCATAGCTCAAGTGGTGCAATCCTGTATGGTGCGGTGGAGATGGGGCTGGTCCCTGGTACTAATGAGATCTCGAACTCGATCTCACGCTCGGGCAGTAGTCCTGGCAACTCGTCTGGGAACACGTCGAGGTACTCTCTGACCACCAGGATACTCTGGAAGTCTGCCACAAGGCTGGGCTCTGCCACCACACAAGCTAGGAAGCCCTCACATCCCTGGCTCAAAAGTCTCACCGCCCGAAGTGCAGAAATGCACCTAAAGCCTCCATCCACTAACTGCCCGTGGAACTCGAAAGAAGGCAACTCCGGTATGGAGAAGACGATCTTCCTCTCAAAACAGTCCACCAAGGCGTGGTAAGCGGACAGCCAGTCGATCCCCAGAATTACGCCAAAGTCCTCCATCTATATCATAATCAGGTCAGCGGGAAGGCTATGTCCCCCAATACTGACCTCGCAACCTGTGTATACCTCCTCAGCTACAAACAGCTGACCACTCGGACCTCTGATCACGAACGGATCCTCTGACAGCATATAATCCTGGCCCAAACTAACTGCGAAACTGGCGGCGACAAACGAGTTAGTGCCGGAATCGAAAAGCGTGTAAACGAGTCTGCCGAAAACTGAAACCATACCTGCCACCACTGATCCCGAAGCTCTGGCATCCCGGTGTGTCAGGGCGTTAATACGCCCCTCAGCCCTAGGTGCGGACGAAGCAGCCACACTCTGCGTCGGACAGGTAGCTACTGGCCGGTACCCTCCTCGTGACTGCTATCTTCCTCCTCGCGCCAGGAAACCGTAGCCTCCTGCTCGCCCTCCAGTCTCGGTGCGGGAAGCATCTGCTGACCTCCTGCCCTAGATGGGTAGTCCCTCCTGATGTGGCCCGGCTGGCCACACTGGTAGCAGAAGGGAACCCGACTCCCGCCCTCAATGGGTCCCTGCTGTAGGCTGGGCGGGGGTCCGGTGCTAGCAACTGGCCCCTGTCAAGGGCCCCCAAAGGCCACTGATGGCCCTACAAAACGTAACGGCTCTCCTGCAGGCGCCACGTGTCTCCTCTCTCGCCGGCCCTGTGAAAATTCTGGCTGATAGGGTCTCTTCTGCCCGCTGTCAGTATCTCGCGCGGACGGGTTGGTCTCTTCGTAGGTCATAGCTACCTCCACCAACCTTGAGAACGTAGGCAGCTTCAGGGGTTTGACATACCCCCGAATCGCAGGGCGGAGCCCCTCGGTGAACCTCCAAAGGCGCTCCTCCTCAGTGGCTACTACTGTCGCTCCGAAACAGGACAGCTCTAGAAAACGCGTGCGGTACGCACTCACTGTCATCGTCCCCTGGCGAAGAGTGTGGAACTCCCGCCTCCTATGGTCCTGCCACATCTGAGGAAAGTACTGCTCGCAGAAGAGGGTGACGAACCGGTCCCAGGTCGGCTCGTCCCTCTCCTGTCCCCTGACTGCCCTCCACCACCGGTGTGTCGCGCTCTCCAGCTGGTACGTGGCAAAGGCCACGCAGCACTCCATCGGGGGGCGAAGGGTGTCGAAAACCTTCTCGATCTGCTCAAGCCAGTCATCCGCCTTGGTCGGGTCCTCATCCCCCTTGAAGGAGGGGGGTTTCAGCTTCCGGAACTGCCCGAAAAGCTCGAAGTGGCGCTGCAGTGGAGATGCTGGTGCACCTCCAGGTAACGAAGCCTCGTGCACAGAAGTGTCGGAGGAAGGTGGGAGCAGTGGCAGCCCATCCCCTCCCCCGCATCCAGCGCCACGTCCGTCGCGTGGTCCCACAGAGGACTCCCCCTCCGCAGCCCCAGGGAGAGGCGCTCGTGGTGGCGGGTGGAGCTCCTCTCGCACTGTCCCGTATCGGCTGGGAAAGGTCCTGGGCCTGAATGCCCGGGAGCAGTGGCTAGTCCACTGAGACGTCGACCGCAACACGCCCACCCCGTCGAACTCGTCCTCGGCCGCGCCCGCAGCCCGCCCCGCTAGTCCCGCGTCGAGGCATCTCCTGCAAGGAGACGCGAAAACAGAACGGAAACACGTCAATATGGAACGATATCTAACGAAGAAGTCTAAGAGCTTATATCAAAAGAAACGTTGTTGTGGCTACTCTAGTTACAGACACGTGAATTGGTTATTTTTCAGTCAGTTGGTTCATTTCTCGGGACGACCTTGCTCTGATACCATCTTGTAACGACCCGGTTCCCGAATCCCTACGAGATACGAGAATTGGACCGATTCGACTGATCCCAAGACCCAGTCGTCCAGTGAGAAAGTAACCAAAAGAGCAGTAACATAAACCACATTCACCATGTATATAACTAGCAGTAACAAAATACAGCAGTGAAGAAAGAAATATTACAGTATACACCACCACAACAGTAAAGAAAATAAACATGTACATAAACATGAAGCTTACAACAAAAAGAGTATAGGGGTAATAGAACTACTCACTACAACGGAAAGAAAGGTACAGTGGGTACTACACAAGTAGCACTACTGGGCTCTACTAGGCGCAGCACCCTTTGCAGCCGCCAACTCTGGCTGCTCAGCACCTGGTCCTGAAAAGGTAACAAAGGTGACACGTCAGCGAAACGCTGAGTAGAGTGGCAACTAAAAGCTAAGAAGCAATAAGGTGGACAGTAGCTGTTATAATTTTTAATTTCTTTCTTTATGTTTTTCCATTTATTCACTATTGATTTATTTCTCAGATCCTTCTCTTGATCTTGAATGTTCCTCGTGGAAACGATCTTGATTGCAGTCTTTTCCGAAAAGTAGAAGTAACACATGGTGCTCTCCTGGCCGGGAGAGTCCCCCGTGGTGGTCCTACCCTCAGTCAACCACCTCAAGGTCGCTGACAGACGTAACGGTGACTACGTCACACACGATAAACGCACGGGTAGCTACCCCGCACTGGCACACAGTCAGTCGTTTCCGTTAACAGGTGCACCCAAAGCACAGCACGGAACCAGTATAGGGCAGAGCCCTCTTAGTAACAGGGGTCCAGCCCCTCCACAGTAACCAAACAGGGGTCTTGCCCCTCCACAGTCCGCGCACCCTCGCCTGACTACACTGGTTTGCCCAGTAGGCCAAACAAGTCGGTGTAGGAGGGCTAGCAGAACCTCGGGGCCCATGGGGTAGCTAGTGCTCTCCCTACACTAGTAGCTCTCCTCGGTACTGTGTACACGAGGGCCAAAAGTCAGTACAAAGTGGCCAGACCTAACCCCAGGTCCCTGGGGCGGCTAGCTCCGCTCTGCACTAAACAGGGGGACAGTTGCTCTCCTTGGTACTCCGTACTCAAGGGCCAGCTCACTTCCCCAATTCTATTCCATTCACTTTCCAGGAGTTCTACTCCTAATTCCCGTAGGGTTCATGCTCTTTTAACTCAGCCAATTTAGGTTTCACTGTTCCAACTTTATATCCATATAACCCATGTTCTCAACAGTAATTATTCATTCATAAACAGGCAGCTGTTAACCAATTTACAGGCAGTTATCATTTTCTTTCTACTTTTCCAAGACTGCAATGTATATATTCAACTAGTTTTCCAATCCTAGGATTCATGCCATACCCTAGGATCTATCATTCAATCTAGTTTTCCAGTCCTAGGATTTATGCAATACCCTAAGATCTATCATACAATCTAATTTTTCAGCCCTAGGGTTCATGCAATCCCTAAACTCTATTAATTATTTCACAATTGCATAATTTTTGATAAATAATTGAAAGGGCCACTCTACCCACAAAATCGGGAGTACTGGGGCCGTGGTCAGCAATCCCGCGCACCTCTGCAACCCCCAGAGCCGCAACGGAATGGGGTCCTAACACAAGGGTCAACACAAAGTGTTACTCAAAACAGTATACAATTATTGTAAACAGGTAGAGGAACTAAATCTGGGAAGAACGAAACTTGAAACGTGGAAAACGGACTCCGAACGAACCCTAAACGGGTGAAAAACAACCCGTCTGTCCAAAATTAGACGTCTGGAACTTCTTCCAGACGTCTTCAAAGATAGCTCAGGTCATATCTTGGTCAGCACAGTCCTTCAGACGTCCAGAAGCCTGCTGAACAGTCTGGACTTAGTTTCCAGACGTCCGATTGTCACCCCGAACGTCTAGAGGCCCTCTCCGTCGTCTGGTGCCGTGCCCAGACGTCTAATCTGTGTGGGATGGCGAGCCCTTGTGCCTTCCCGAACAAATCCTGCACACACACACGCCCACTCTCATCACGAAAAGGTGCAGAAGACCTCAACGGAACAGCTACATGGCCGTACACGCGAAAGAAGGAGAAGATAAAAATAACGTACCTATCAAACGTCTGGACCTTCCTCCAGACGTCTTCTGCATCGTCTAGATGTAAGTCCAGACGTCTGATTCTGGGAAATTTTCCCAAAATCAGAACCTTCTCGCCCTCCTCCCGCAGCGCACGGCCGTGCCGCACCGCGTTCGCCTGCTGCCTGAGCTGCAGTAGCTCCTCCGCGGCACCCCACGCTCGCTGCTCTCCCGCCGGTCGGCTCTAGCTGCCCCAGCAAGCTCGCACCCTCGCGGTCAAGCTCCTTCTTCCTCTCGCAACAGCTCCTCCCCACACACCCGCAGCAGTCGCTACTGCCGCTCTCACCCGCGCGCTCTCTCGCTGACAGGGAGAAGAAGAAGAAGAAGGCGGTGGAGTGAGGGTGAGGGAGAGGCGTATTTGTAAGTGTAACGAGCGCGTGCCCCAGACGTCTTTTAAGACGTCTGGGAGGTGGCCCAGACGTCTGTAAAGACGTCTGGGATCACATCCAGACGTCTGACCAGACGTCCGGGATAGTTTACAGACGTCTGGCGAATAGTTATGCTCGCACGGGATATTCGTCTGCGCGCCTGTGCGCGCAGACCTGCGATCCTGCCTCTTTCTCTGCGGCTGCAGGCGACTGCGACCGCCTTCTCTCTCCTCTCCGCGCGGCGTTAAAAGGGGGGCGCGCCTCCCCTCCCGTCTCCACCATCTTCCTCCTTCTTCTCCTGCCTGTGCGCGAGAGCGAGCGACGCGAGGGCGCAGCGGCAGCGGCAGCTGCAGTAGGCGCGGAGGAGCTGCGGCGTGCGAGGGCGGGGCTCTGCCGTGAGGGCGAGCTCGCCGGGAGCGGCTTGGCCGGCCGGCGGGGGGCGCAGAGCGTCGCGGAGAGGGACCTGCTGCGGGCGGAGCAGCGGACGCGCGAGGTGCGACGCGGGCGGCGTCGCGAGCGGAGGCCGAGCAAGGTTCTGATTCTGGAAAAATTTCCAGAATCAGACGTCTGGATTGATATCCAGACGGCAAGGTCGACGTCTGTGAGATCATACAGACGTCTGAAAGGTGAGTTTCCGCTTTCTTCTTCTTTTTGTCGACTGACCGTACTGAGGGAGGAGGGTTGGCTGTGCGCAGGTGTTCTGATTCGTCATCCTTTGCGAATCAGACGTCTGGAAGTTGTACCAGACGGCGGGTGTGACCTCCAGACGTCCAAAGTGACCATCGGACGTCTGGGATCTAGGAGAGACATCCCTGCAGACTTCTGGACGTCTGGGAAACCACGCTGAGCAGGTAATTCTCTGATCCACCGTTTAAGACGTCTGGAGGGAGTTCCAGACGTCTAATTTTGCACAGTATCGTCTTTCTCGACCCGTTTAGGGCCCGTTTGGGCTCCATTTTCCGCGATTCGAGTTGCGTTCGTTTCAGAATTTATTCCTCTACCCGCCTACAGTAGCTATACACTGTTTTGAGACACTCCTTGTGTTTGATCCTTGTGATAGGACCTCGTTCGGTTGCAGTCTTGAGAGTCGCGGAGGCGCGCGGGATTCCCGATCACGCCCCCATTACTCCCGTTGTACCTGGTAGAGTGGCTTTAAGTATTAATAAAATCTGTTAAAGTATGGAACCATAACTAGAACCTAGGGCATTGCATGAATCCTAGGAATGAGAAATATATGGAATGATAGCTCCTAGGTGTTGCATGAATCCTAGGGCCGGAAAACTAGATTGTATGATAGATCCTAGGATATGGCATGAATCATAGGATGTAAAAACTAGTGGAATGTATATTACTGCAGTCTTGGAAAAATGGAAAGGAATATATATAAAGCTGCCTGTAAATTGAATTAACAGCTGCCTGTTATGCATAAAGAATCATGTTTGAGATCATGGAATTTGAGAACGTGAATCTGGAAAGTGAAACATATGATGTTCTGAGATAAAGAGCTGGAACCCTACGGGGAATTAGGAGTGGAACTCCTGGAAAGAAAAGGAATGGGACTGAGATGTAGTTTGTACTGTCTCTTGGGTACGCAGTACCAAGGGAAGTACCTGTACCTGTTTTAGTGAAGAGTGGGGCCAGCCGCCCCAGGGACCCGGGGTTAGGCTTGGCCGCTCTGTACCGACTTGTTGGCCCTCGTGTACGTAGTACCGAGGAGAGCTAGTAGTGTTAGGAGAGCACTAGCTACCCCACGGACCCCGGGATTCTGCTAGCCTCCTTCACCGACTTGTTAGGCCCACTAGGGCAAACCAGGGTAGTCAGGCGAGGGTGCGCGGACTGTGGAGGGGCAAGGCCCCGGTTTGGTTACTGTGGAGGGGTTGGACCCCTGTTACTGAGAGGGCTCTGCCCTGGTTCCGTGCTGTGCTTTGGGCGCACCCGTTAACAGAAACGACTGACCGCGTGCCAGTGCGGGCTAGCTACCTGTGCGTTTATCGCGCGTGCCGTAGTCACCGTTACGTCTGTCAGTGACCTTGGGGTGGTTGACTGAGGGTAGGATCACCACGGGGGACTCTCCCGGCCAGGAGAGCACCACGTGCTACTTCTACCTTTGGAAAAGACTGCAATCAAGATCGTCCCACGAGGACATCCGAGATCAAGTAAAGGATCTGAGAAGTAAATGAAATAGTGAGAAAAATTGAAAGATGTAAATAAAGGAAGTAATAGAACATAACAGCTACTGTACACTCTACTGTTGCCTTTAGTTAGTTTGCCACTCTACTCAGCGTTTTGCTGACGTGTTACACTCGTTACCTTTTTCAGGACCAGGTGTTGAGCAGCCAGGGTCGGCGGCTGCAGAGGACGCTGGGCCGAGTAGGGTCCAGTAGAGTTACCACAGCTTTGTACCCCCTTTTTGTTTCTGTTCTAGTGAGTAGTTTCTGTTTCCGCTGTACCTTCTTTACCTGCAGTTTTGTTATATGATAAATGTTGTTTTACTGTTGTGGTGGTGCCTACTGTAGTAGTTTCTTTCCTTACTGCTGTACTTTCTTACTGTTAGTTATATTCATGCTGAATGTGGTTTATTTTACTGTCTTTTGGTTACTTCCTCGTTGGACGACTGGGTCTTGGGATTAGTCGAGTCGGTCCGGTTCTCGTGTCTCGTAGGGACTCGGGAACCGGGTCGTTACAAGATGGTATCAGAGCAAGGTCGTCCCGAGAAGTGAATCAACTGACTGGAAAATAACCAATTCACATGTTTATAGCTAGAGTAGCCACCACAACATATCTCTTGACATGAGCTCTTAGAAGTTTTGTTAGGTACCGTCTGTTTAGAAGCTTTTCATTTTGTTTCGCGTCTCCATTGTAGGAGATGCCGCGTCGTGGAGCTAGGAGGGTGGGCCGCAGGCGCGACCGAGGTCAGGGCCCGGGGGACAGATATGTCGGGCTTGGAATACATACTACCCCTCCTCTTCTCCTGAGTATACCGTCTCGGGACCTCGTCCAACTGATTCGAGAGGTGGTTCGAGAAGAATTTCAGCTTCCACCCACGTCGCCACCCCCCTCCCCCTTCCGAGCGTACGACAGGGGAGTTAGTGGTGGAACGGGATTTCCGCCGCCACACCAGGCGTGTTAGGAGAACTCAACGGAGACCCGTGGCGTCCGCAGGAGAGCCGTCACGTCGTGCAGGGCCATCAGTGGCCTTTGGGGGCCCTCGACAGGGGCCAGTCGCCAGCACCGGACCCCCGCCTAGCCGACAGCAGGGACTCACTGAGGGCGGGAGTCGGGTTCCCCTCTGCTACCAGTGTGGCCAGCCGGGCCACGTCAGGAGGGACTGCCCACCTAGGGCAGGAGGTCAGTAGATACTTCCCACGCAGAGCACTGGAGGGCGCGCAGGAGGCTGCGGTCTCCAGGCGCGAGGAGGAGGACCGCAGTCGCGAGGAGGGTACCGGCCAGCACCTACCCGTCCGACGCAGAGTGTGGCTGCTTCGTCCGCACCTAGAGCTGAGGGGCGTATCAACGCCCTAACACACAGGGACGCCAGAGCTTCGGGATCCGTGGTAGCAGGTATGGTTTCAGTTTCTGGCAGACTCGTTTACACGCTTTTCGATTCCGGCGCTACGCACTCGTTTGTCGCAGCCAGTTTCGCAGTTAGTTTGGACCAGGATTATACATTGTTAGAGAATCCGTTCGTAATCAGAGGTCCGAGTGGTCAGCTGTTTGTAGCTGAGGAGGTGTACACGGGTTGCGGGGTCAGCATCGGGGGACACAGCCTGCCAGCTGACCTGATTATGATACAGATGGAGGACTTTGGAGTGATTCTGGGGATGGATTGGTTGTCCGCTTACCACGCCTTGGTAGACTGCTTTGAGAGAAAGATTGTCTTCTCCATTCCGGAGTTGCCTTCCTTCGAGTTTCACGGGCAGCCAGTGGATGGAGGTTTCAGGTGCATTTCGGCACTTCGGGCGGCGAGACTTTTGAGCCAGGGGTGTGAGGGCTTCTTAGCTTCTGTGGTGGCAGAGCACAGCCCCGTGGCAGACTTCCAGAGCATCCCGGTGGTCAGAGAGTACCCCGACGTGTTTCCAGACGAGTTACCAGGACTACCGCCCGAGCGTGAGATCGAGTTTGAGATCTCACTAGTACCAGGGACCAGCCCCATCTCCACCGCGCCATACAGGATGGCACCGCTTGAGCTGCGAGAGCTCAAGTCTCAGTTACAGGACCTTTTGGAGAAAGGTTTCGTGAGGCCCAGTGCGTCTCCCTGGGGAGCCCCGGTACTGTTTGTGAAGAAGAAGGATGGGACCCTACGCCTTTGTGTGGACTACCGACAGCTGAATAGTGTCACCATCAAGAACAGATATCCGCTGCCGAGGATTGACGATTTGTTTGACCAGTTGCGGGGTGCCACGGTGTTTTCCAAGATCGACTTGAGGTCTGGATACCACCAGTTGAGGATCAGGGAGACCGATGTCTCCAAGACAGCTTTCCGCACCCGGTACGGACACTACGAGTTTTTGGTCATGCCGTTTGGGCTGACCAATGCCCCCGCTGCTTTCATGGGCCTGATGAACCGGGTGTTCAGACCATACTTGGACCAGTTGTGGTGGTTTTCATAGATGATGTACTCATCTATTCTAGAGATCGGACGCAGCACGGACAGCACTTGCGGATGGTTCTGGACACTCTGAGACGACGCAGGCTGTACGCCAATACAGCAAGTGCGAGTTCTGGTTGAGGGAGGTGACCTTTTTGGGTCATGTAATCTCTGGAGACGGCCTGGCGGTGGATCCCGCCAAGGTCGAGGCAGTGCTCAGGTGGGAGAGACCACGTTCAGTCACTGAGATTCGTAGTTTCCTGGGACTGGCAGGTTACTACAGACGGTTCATCAGAGGGTTTTCGCAGATTGCACGTCCTATGACACAGTTGACTCGGAAGGATGTGCCTTTCGCTTGGACAGACGCCTGTGAGACGTGTTTTCTGGAGCTGAAGGAGTGGTTGACCTCGACTCCCATGCTCACCATCCCTGACAGTAGTGGCGGGTTCGTTGTGTACACGGACGCTTCCTTGCAGGGGTTAGGAGGGGTGCTCATGCAGAGGGGTCACGTGGTCGCTTACGCTTCGCGGCAACTGAAGCCCCATGAGCATACCTACCCTACCCACGACCTAGAGTTGGCAGCTGTTGTTTTCACGCTGAAGACATGGAGGCACTACTTGTACGGTGAGACCTTCGAGATTTTTACAGATCACAAGAGCCTCAGATATCTTTTTGACCAGAAGGAGCTCAACATGAGACAGAGACGTTGGTTGGAGCTCCTGAAGGACTACGACTGCAGCATCTCCTACCACCCGGGAAAGGCCAATGTGGTGGCTGACGCCTTGAGCCGTAAGGCGCCCGCACGCTTGGCCAGTCTACAGTTACAGAGTTGGAGCCTTTTGGAGGAGGTGGGCAGTTGGCGACCTCTAGAGTTACGAGGGTACTGTGGGGCAGTGACGGTGACACGGCAGACCAGGCCAGAGTTGATAGACCGCATCATCACGGGACAGATGGCCGATCCGTACTTGCAATCTTTGCGCGACAGAGTACTGTCAGGGGACCCAGGGGACTTCTCTTTCACAGACCAGGTGTTACGTTTGAGGGGACGGCTGTGCGTCCCCAGAGATGAGGAGCTGTTGAGAGAGCTCCTGACTGAGGCACACGGTTCCAGATTCACCATACATCCCGGAAACACGAAAATGTACCATGACTTGAGACGCGAGTTCTGGTGGAGAGGGATGAAGCGGGATGTGGGTGAGTTCGTGCAGCAGTGCTTAGTGTGCCAGCAGGTGAAAGCCGAGCATCAGAGGCCTGCAGGGCCGCTTCAGCCGCTTCCAGTGCCAGAGTGGAAGTGGGAGAGCATCACCATGGACTTGGTGGTGGGCTTACCTGTTACCCAGCGAGGACACGACGCAGCCTGGGTAATAGTGGATAGATTGACGAAGACGGCACGATTCTTGCCGATCCGAGTCACTTTGGGACCAGCACAGTTGGCAGAGAGGTATATCCGTGATGTGGTGCGACTACACGGAGTTCCGCGGGAGATCGTATCCGACCGGGATACCCGCTTTACGTCCCAGTTTTGGGCTGAGTTTCAGCAGGCTTTGGGGACGAGGTTGAGGTTTAGCACGGCTTACCACCCCCAGACGGACGGACAGTCGGAACGCACGATACAGACACTTGAGGATCTTTTGCATGCCTGTGTACTAGACTGGAGGGGCTCTTGGGAGGAGCACCTGCCCCTGGCGGAGTTTGCATACAACAACAGTTATCACTCGAGCATCGGCATGGCTCCCTACGAGGCTCTGTACGGACGGAAATGCACGGCACCCTTGAGTTGGGTTGAGGTGGGGACCAAGTGGGAGGTTGGCCCCAGGTTGATCCGGCAGAGTCAGGAGGTAGTTGAGCAGATCCATAGACGACTCCGCACTGTCAGGAGCAGACAGAAGAGCTACGCAGATCGCAG
Organism: Thalassia testudinum; assembly: GCA_037157565.1. Classification (NCBI taxonomy): domain Eukaryota; kingdom Viridiplantae; phylum Streptophyta; class Magnoliopsida; order Alismatales; family Hydrocharitaceae; genus Thalassia; species Thalassia testudinum. The sequence goes on from JAZHRO010000038.1 coordinate 3,532,596, forward strand.
ACGCAGAGAGGTGCAGTTCGAGGTTGGGGACCACGTCTTTCTTCGTGTTTCGCCCATGAAGGGCTTACAGCGGTTTGGGGTGAGAGGGAAGCTCGCGCCGAGGTTTGTGGGGCCCTTCGAGGTCCTGGAGCGGGTTGGACCCGTTGCTTACAGACTTGCCCTTCCCCCGCAGCTTTCTGGTGTGCACGACGTGTTCCACGTGTCCAACCTCAGGAAGTACGTAGCCGATCCCAGCCACGTACTGAGTCACGAGAGCGTCGAGGTGAGCGACGACCTAACCTACCCCGAGCGGCCAGTGCAGATCCTAGACCGAGCCGTCCGCAGGTTGAGACGAAAGCAAGTACCCCTGGTAAAGGTTTTGTGGAGGAGCCAGCGGTACGAGGAGGCTACCTGGGAGCCTGAGGCGGCAATGCGGGAGCGGTACCCGGAGCTTTTCGCGGGTACGTCTTTTCGGACCGGCTTCGGTCCTCTTTGAGTTTGTTATGGTTATTTGGACACCTTCTTCCCGCACCCTAGTTGGCGCAAGTTTCGGGGACGAAACTTCCTTTGAGTTTGTTATATTGTAACGAGCGCGTGCCCCAGACGTCTTTTAAGACGTCTGGGAGGTGGCCCAGACGTCTGTAAAGACGTCTGGGATCACATCCAAACGTCTGACCAGACGTCCGGGATAGTTTACAGACGTCTGGCGAACAGTTATGCTCGCACGGGATATTCGTCTGCGCGCCTGTGCGCGCAGACCTGCGATCCTGCCTCTTTCTCTGCGGCTGCAGGCGACTGCGACCGCCTTCTCTCTCCTCTCCGCGCGGCGTTAAAAGGGGGGCGCGCCTCCCCTCCCGTCTCCACCATCTTCCTCCTTCTTCTCCTACCTGTGCGCGAGAGCGAGCGGACGCGAGGGCGCAGCGGCAGCGGCAGCCGCAGTAGGCGCGGAGGAGCTGCGGCGTGCGAGGGCGGGGCTCTGCCGTGAGGGCGAGCTCGCCGGGAGCGGCTTGGCCGGCCGGCGGGGGGCGCAGAGCGTCGCGGAGAGGGACCTGCTGCGGGCGGAGCAGCGGACGCGCGAGGTGCGACGCGGGCGGCGTCGCGAGCGGAGGCCGAGCAAGGTTCTGATTCTGGAAAATTTTCCAGAATCAGACGTCTGGATTGATATCCAGACGGCAAGGTCGACGTCTGTGAGATCATACAGACGTCTGAAAGGTGAGTTTCCGCTTTCTCCTTCTTTTTGTCGACTGACCGTACTGAGGGAGGAGGGTTGGCTGTGCGCAGGTGTTCTGATTCGTCATCCTTTGCGAATCAGACGTCTGGAAGTTGTACCAGACGGCGGGAGTGACCTCCAGACGTCCAAAGTGACCATCGGACGTCTGGGATCTAGGAGAGACGTCCCTGCAGACTTCTGGACGTCTGGGAAACCACGCTGAGCAGGTAATTCTCTGATCCACCGTTTAAGACGTCTGGAGGGAGTTCCAGACGTCTGATTTTGCACAGTATCGTCTTTCTCGACCCGTTTAGGGCCCGTTTGGGCTCCGTTTTTCGCGATTCGAGTTGCGTTCGTTTCAGAATTTATTTCTCTACCCGCCTACAGTAGCTATACACTGTTTTGAGACACTCCTTGTGTTTGATCCTTGTGATAGGACCTCGTTCGGTTGCAGTCTTGAGAGTCGCGGAGGCGCGCGGGATTCCCGATCACGCCCCCATTACTCCCGTTGTACCTGGTAGAGTGGCTTTAAGTATTAATAAAATCTGTTAAAGTATGGAACCATAACTAGAACCTAGGGCATTGCATGAATCCTAGGAATGAGAAATATATGGAATGATAGCTCCTAGGTGTTGCATGAATCCTAGGGCCGGAAAACTAGATTGTATGATAGATCCTAGGATATGGCATGAATCATAGGATGGAAAAACTAGTGGAATGTATATTACTGCAGTCTTGGAAAAATGGAAAGGAATATATATAAAGCTGCCTGTAAATTGAATTAACAGCTGCCTGTTATGCATAAAGAATCATGTTTGAGATCATGGAATTTGAGAACGTGAATCTGGAAAGTGAAACATATGATGTTCTGAGATAAAGAGCTGGAACCCTACGGGGAATTAGGAGTGGAACTCCTGGAAAGAAAAGGAATGGGACTGAGATGTAGTTTGTACTGTCTCTTGGGTACGCAGTACCAAGGGAAGTACCTGTACCTGTTTTAGTGAAGAGTGGGACCAGCCGCCCCAGGGACCCAGGGTTAGGCTTGGCCGCTCTGTACCGACTTGTTGGCCCTCGTGTACGTAGTACCGAGGAGAGCTAGTAGTGTTAGGAGAGCACTAGCTACCCCACGGGCCCCGGGGTTCTGCTAGCCTCCTTCACCGACTTGTTAGGCCCACTAGGGCAAACCAGGGTAGTCAGGCGAGGGTGCGCGTGAAGGTTCCCTTCTAGGAGGGGTGACGTAAAAAAAATGCGGAATTGAAAATATATAAAGCAATCTCACAAAATAAGCAATCACAAAATGTGCACAAAGATTTTTAGGTGGAAACCCAAACCGGGTAAAAATCACCACCTAACACTCTCGAGTTAGGATTTTCCGATCAACCAAGTTGATCAAATCCACTAACCGAATCACTTTGAACGAGGGTGATTCAACCTCAATACAACCACGCTACAAGTACGAGGGTAGCGTTCCTCAACCCCTTCTCTCCACGAGAAGGATTTTGTCCCACGAAGGAGACGGGAATTCGCAAAGCGAATACCCAACCAAAATACAAAAATAAACAACAGTCCTATAGAGCCAACAAAATTGAACCTAGCTTCTATAGGAAATAGGAAACTCCCCTTTGCAAGGAGTACGTCGACGATGACGCGGTGCGTGTGCCACGCGATGGCGCTACGTCGCTCTCGTTATCTACAGCGGGAGAGCGGGCACGCAAACTGTTTGATGCTCTCAAGATGTAGAGCTTGAGCTTGGAGAGCAAGTGCTTCTTGGACACAAGAGAGTGGAAATACTTGATCTTAGTGTATTGCAAAGTGTTTGTCTTAGTGTGTATATGTCTCTCTAGGTGTTTTTGTGTTACAAAGGTTCCCCTCTATTTATAGAGGCCTTAGGAAGGCTTTGGAAGGCTTGGAAAAGCTTCCATAGCCGTTGGGTGCAAAGCCCAAGAGAATCAGGCCGAAATCAGGACAATGATTACACTTCACAGGGTTATCAGACGTCTAACTCTGGCATCAGACGTCTGGAAGGCCACTTTAAGACGTCTGATTCCAAGGTCAGACGTCTGATTCTATGCGGGTTTCTCCCTGACTTGAATCAGATCTAAACAGGGTTTTTGTACAAGTCCATCAGACGACATAGAGGACGTCTGGCACTAAGTCTGGACGTCTGGAAACCTACTTTTACCGCGGGAATTGATTTCCAAACGTTGCAACGGCTAGAAAATCTCTGAGAAGAGATTTTGGGTCAGCCGAGGCAAAACGGTCATTTATCAGACGTCTGTGAAGTCCTATGGACGTCTGATAAGGCTCTAACGGTCATATTCTTGAGTGTCTTCTAAGCCAGCCAACGGTCCACTAACTGGACGTCTGGCAAAGTCATCAGACGTCTCCTAAGACGTCTGGTATAAGGTCTGGACGTCTGAATTCATCAGACAGAACTAACTATGTCCAGCCTAACAGTTATCAGACGTCTGAAACAACAGTCAGACGTCTTAAAATCCTTTATCAGACGTCTGATTCGTGAATTAGACGTCTGGAAAGTCAGTTTTAACCCTATATTGGTTTTCTAAGTGTTCTACAGAAAACCTACGTATCCTAGGGTTGTGCAGGTGTTCCTAGGACTACTGTTAGGGTTCTTTGAGGCTCTTTAACATAATGTCTAAGGAAAATAAAGAGCAAGAAAATAAATACAAGAGATACATGAAAGGATAAAAAAGAATCTATCCTATTCTTCTTGTCTTCCATCTCCAATCTTTCGCTCCACGCGAACCTCCTCTATTTTCCGTCAAGCTCCTCCAATCCGTCCTGGATGCGAGCTCGAGTTCCGTCTAAACACGTCTTCATTTGCAATTGACCTGAAATCTAGGACTCAAATTGCAAATGTTAAATAACACGTGTTTTGTTATCATCAAAACAAATGATCGTGGTGCTCTAGCACCAACAATCTCCCCCTTTTTGATGATGACAAAATCGTAAATAATAATGCATAAAAATCCTCCCCCTTTTTGACATTATCAAAAAGGTTTGATTGATTTTATATTTCCTATTACTCCCCCTTAAAACATGCTCTTCTATTTATTTTTAACAAAGGTAATGTCCTCCCCCTTTTTATAACAACAAGATAGCTATTATTTTTCTCCCCCTTACTAAAGGAAATTTAGCTAACTTGTATCTCCCCCTTAAAAATTGACAATAAGCTCATCATTTTTAACTCCCCCTATCTAAATGCTTATAAAAAGGATAGGGTTAAGAATTTTACCTCACCTACCATGGCCAATAAAATGGCCCGAATGGTGGTGGTGGATGCCACATCGGATGGGGCTCCCATCCGTAGCTTGGAGGCCCGGGCATCGGCGCCGGTCTCCAATCTGGTGGTCGACGTGCGGCGGGTCCGTCGTTTGTTCGCCGTCTCGTCGGTCTTCTTCTTCTCCTCCTTGGTCTACTCATTGGTTCTCCCAACTTAAGTTGACCAGCCTTGAGCTTGTAGGTCCAGTCCTTTATGTTGTAGTCATCCCTGAACCCTACAAAACAAGATTCTAATTTTTTCTTTGGTATCCAAGTGGGCTTGGATCCGGATTTGTTAGCGGGTCTCCTTGATGGAGATCCTTTCTCAACCTTAGGGCTATAAAAATCATCTACTTTGTTGATTAGTTTGTTAGAGCTTTCCCTAAGACATGCAATTTCTCTTTCTATAGTATTCATCTTAGTCTTTAAATCAGAAATTTCTATTTTTAGACTATCATTTTCCTCAATCAATTTATTATTTTCATTGATGAGGTCTTGATTTTCTAATAATAGGTTATTATCCTTAGGACTAGTTTCTATGTCCTTGAGTTGTTTTTCTAACCTATCATTTTCATTTCTAAGAAAACTAAGGTTCTTTTTAATGCCTTTATTTTCTACCCTAAGTGATTTACTAATCTCAAAAAGTTCATTAAATGCTTCTTGAAGATCGAGATTTACCTCGTTGTCTGAGTCGCTTTCGCTTTCGCTGTCGCTTCCTCTGGCCATGAAACCGAAGCAAGCGGTTTCTTCTTCTATGGTCTTTTCTTCTTCTTCTTCCTCCGAGCTAGAATCGTCCCAAGTGGCTTGGAACGCCTTCTTCTTAGATTTCTTCTCCTTTTCCTTCTTCTTCTCCTTTTTGAGAAGAGGGCATTCTGGTCGCAGATGCCCTTTCCCGTTGCAGTGGTAGCAACGTCTCGGGCTTTCCTTCTTCTCCTTTTTCTCTTTCTTTAATTCCCTACAAAACTTGGAAAAATTTTAGGTAAAATTCTAAAGTCTTCGTCGTCGGAACTTACCTCGCTATCCGACGTGGCTCTAAAGGCGAGAGTCTTCTTTAGTTTAGGCTCCGGTGTATCCTTCTTCTTCTGCTTCAACTTAGTCTCGTAGGCCATCAGATTGCCTAGGAGATCTTCCATGTTGAGCTCCTCCATTTCGTTCGCCTCTTCGATGGCGGTGACTTTCTGTTCCCATTCCGGTCCAAGGGAACGAAGAAGCTTCCCTTGAAGCTCCCCGTTGATGAAAGTCTTCCCTAAAGCTTTCAAGTTATTTACTATGAGAGTGAACCTAGTGTTCATCTCACTTAAAGTTTCGTTAGATTTCATAGAAAAAGCCTCAAATTCTTGTGAAAGTAAATTGAGTTTAGAAGTTTTTACCTTAGAGGTACCTTCATGAGTTACCTCGAGTGTGTGCCAGATCTCGTATGCGGTGGCGCATTGCGAGATTCTGTTGAACTCCTCCGGGCTGAGCGCGCAATACAACGCGTTCATTGTTTTCGCGTTGAGAGAGAGCTCCCGGATCTGCTGCTGCGAGTATCCTCCGGCGGGTTTCTCTGGGATGTCGAAGGGGGTCTCGCACCTGGCCCAGACTGTGAAGTCGGTGGCTTGAAGCCACGTCTTCATCCACAACTTCCAGTAGGTGTAGTTGTTCCCATCAAAGTAGGGCGGACGGGTTGTGGACTGCCCCTCGGAAATCCTGCTTGTGGAACAGCTTCCCTCCATGTGATCTTTCCACAGATGTTACTCCTGTCGGCGGAAAACCTGCTCTGATACCAATTGAAGGTTCCCTTCTAGGAGGGGTGACGTAAAAAAAATGCGGAATTGAAAATATATAAAGCAATCTCACAAAATAAGCAATCACAAAATGTGCACAAAGATTTTTAGGTGGAAACCCAAACCGGGTAAAAACCACCACCTAACCCTCTCGAGTTAGGATTTTCCGATCAACCAAGTTGATCAAATCCACTAACCGAATCACTTTGAACGAGGGTGATTCAACCTCAATACAACCACGCTACAAGTACGAGGGTAGCGTTCCTCAACCCCTTCTCTCCACGAGAAGGATTTTGTCCCACGAAGGAGACGGGAATTCGCAAAGCGAATACCCAACCAAAATACAAAAATAAACAACAGTCCTATAGAGCCAACAAAATTGAACCTAGCTTCTATAGGAAATAGGAAACTCCCCTTTGCAAGGAGTGCGTCGACGATGACGCGGTGCGTGTGCCACGCGATGGCGCTACGTCGCTCTCGTTATCTACGGCGGGAGAGCGGGCGCGCAAACTGTTTGATGCTCTCAAGATGTAGAGCTTGAGCTTGGAGAGCAAGTGCTTCTTGGACACAAGAGAGTGGAAATACTTGATCTTAGTGTATTGCAAAGTGTTTGTCTTAGTGTGTATATGTCTCTCTAGGTGTTTTTGTGTTACAAAGGTTCCCCTCTATTTATAGAGGCCTTAGGAAGGCTTTGGAAGGCTTGGAAAAGCTTCCATAGCCGTTGGGTGCAAAGCCCAAGAGAATCAGGCCGAAATCAGGACAATGATTACACTTCACAGGGTTATCAGACGTCTAACTCTGGCATCAGACGTCTGGAAGGCCACTTTAAGACGTCTGATTCCAAGGTCAGACGTCTGATTCTATGCGGGTTTCTCCCTGACTTGAATCAGATCTAAACAGGGTTTTTGTACAAGTCCATCAGACGACATAGAGGATGTCTGGCACTAAGTCTGGACGTCTGGAAACCTACTTTACCGCGGGAATTGATTTCCAAACGTTGCAACGGCTAGAAAATCTCTGAGAAGAGATTTTGGGTCAGCCGAGGCAAAACGGTCATTTATCAGACGTCTGTGAAGTCCTATGGACGTCTGATAAGGCTCTAACGGTCATATTCTTGAGTGTCTTCTAAGCCAGCCAACGGTCCACTAACTGGACGTCTGGCAAAGTCATCAGACGTCTCCTAAGACGTCTGGTATAAGGTCTGGACGTCTGAATTCATCAGACAGAACTAACTATGTCCAGCCTAACAGTTATCAGACGTCTGAAACAACAGTCAGACGTCTTAAAATCCTTTATCAGACGTCTGATTCGTGAATTAGACGTCTGGAAAGTCAGTTTTAACCCTATATTGGTTTTCTAAGTGTTCTACAGAAAACCTACGTATCCTAGGGTTGTGCAGGTGTTCCTAGGACTACTGTTAGGGTTCTTTGAGGCTCTTTAACATAATGTCTAAGGAAAATAAAGAGCAAGAAAATAAATACAAGAGATACATGAAAGGATAAAAAAGAATCTATCCTATTCTTCTTGTCTTCCATCTCCAATCTTTCGCTCCACGCGAACCTCCTCTATTTTCCGTCAAGCTCCTCCAATCCGTCCTGGATGCGAGCTCGAGTTCCGTCTAAACACGTCTTCATTTGCAATTGACCTGAAATCTAGGACTCAAATTGCAAATGTTAAATAACACGTGTTTTGTTATCATCAAAACAAATGATCGTGGTGCTCTAGCACCAACAATCTCCCCCTTTTTGATGATGACAAAACCGTAAATAATAATGCATAAAAATCCTCCCCCTTTTTGACATTATCAAAAAGGTTTGATTGATTTTATATTTCCTATTACTCCCCCTTAAAACATGCTCTTCTATTTATTTTTAACAAAGGTAATGTCCTCCCCCTTTTTATAACAACAAGATAGCTATTATTTTTCTCCCCCTTACTAAAGGAAATTTAGCTAACTTGTATCTCCCCCTTAAAAATTGACAATAAGCTCATCATTTTTAACTCCCCCTATCTAAATGCTTATAAAAAGGATAGGGTTAAGAATTTTACCTCACCTACCATGGCCAATAAAATGGCCCGAATGGTGGTGGTGGATGCCACATCGGATGGGGCTCCCATCCGTAGCTTGGAGGCCCGGGCATCGGCGCCGGTCTCCAATCTGGTGGTCGACGTGCGGCGGGTCCGTCGTTTGTTCGCCGTCTCGTCGGTCTTCTTCTTCTCCTCCTTGGTCTACTCATTGGTTCTCCCAACTTAAGTTGACCAGCCTTGAGCTTGTAGGTCCAGTCCTTTATGTTGTAGTCATCCCTGAACCCTACAAAACAAGATTCTAATTTTTTCTTTGGTATCCAAGTGGGCTTGGATCCGGATTTGTTAGCGGGTCTCCTTGATGGAGATCCTTTCTCAACCTTAGGGCTATAAAAATCATCTACTTTGTTGATTAGTTTGTTAGAGCTTTCCCTAAGACATGCAATTTCTCTTTCTATAGTATTCATCTTAGTCTTTAAATCAGAAATTTCTATTTTTAGACTATCATTTCCCTCAATCAATTTATTATTTTCATTGATGAGGTCTTGATTTTCTAATAATAGGTTATTATCCTTAGGACTAGTTTCTATGTCCTTGAGTTATTTTTCTAACCTATCATTTTCATTTCTAAGAAAACTAAGGTTCTTTTTAATGCCTTTATTTTCTACCCTAAGTGATTTACTAATCTCAAAAAGTTCATTAAATGCTTCTTGAAGATCGAGATTTACCTCGTTGTCTGAGTCGCTTTCGCTTTCGCTGTCGCTTCCTCTGGCCATGAAACCGAAGCAAGCGGTTTCTTCTTCTATGGTCTTTTCTTCTTCTTCTTCCTCCGAGCTAGAATCGTCCCAAGTGGCTTGGAACGCCTTCTTCTTAGATTTCTTCTCCTTTTCCTTCTTCTTCTCCTTTTTGAGAAGAGGGCATTCTGGTCGCAGATGCCCTTTCCCGTTGCAGTGGTAGCAACGTCTCGGGCTTTCCTTCTTCTCCTTTTTCTCTTTCTTTAATTCCCTACAAAACTTGGAAAAATTTTAGGTAAAATTCTAAAGTCTTCGTCGTCGGAACTTACCTCGCTATCCGACGTGGCTCTAAAGGCGAGAGTCTTCTTTAGTTTAGGCTCCGGTGTATCCTTCTTCTTCTGCTTCAACTTAGTCTCGTAGGCCATCAGATTGCCTAGGAGATCTTCCATGTTGAGCTCCTCCATTTCGTTCGCCTCTTCGATGGCGGTGACTTTCTGTTCCCATTCCGGTCCAAGGGAACGAAGAAGCTTCCCTTGAAGCTCCCCGTTGATGAAAGTCTTCCCTAAAGCTTTCAAGTTATTTACTATGAGAGTGAACCTAGTGTTCATCTCACTTAAAGTTTCGTTAGATTTCATAGAAAAAGCCTCAAATTCTTGTGAAAGTAAATTGAGTTTAGAAGTTTTTACCTTAGAGGTACCTTCATGAGTTACCTCGAGTGTGTGCCAGATCTCGTATGCGGTGGCGCATTGCGAGATTCTGTTGAACTCCTCCGGGCTGAGCGCGCAATACAACGCGTTCATTGTTTTCGCGTTGAGAGAGAGCTCCCGGATCTGCTGCTGCGAGTATCCTCCGGCGGGTTTCTCTGGGATGTCGAAGGGGGTCTCGCACCTGGCCCAGACTGTGAAGTCGGTGGCTTGAAGCCACGTCTTCATCCACAACTTCCAGTAGGTGTAGTTGTTCCCATCAAAGTAGGGCGGACGGGTTGTGGACTGCCCCTCGGAAATCCTGCTTGTGGAACAGCTTCCCTCCATGTGATCTTTCCACAGATGTTACTCCTGTCGGCGGAAAACCTGCTCTGATACCAATTGAAGGTTCCCTTCTAGGAGGGGTGACGTAAAAAAAATGCGGAATTGAAAATATATAAAGCAATCTCACAAAATAAGCAATCACAAAATGTGCACAAAGATTTTTAGGTGGAAACCCAAACCGGGTAAAAACCACCACCTAACCCTCTCGAGTTAGGATTTTCCGATCAACCAAGTTGATCAAATCCACTAACCGAATCACTTTGAACGAGGGTGATTCAACCTCAATACAACCACGCTACAAGTACGAGGGTAGCGTTCCTCAACCCCTTCTCTCCACGAGAAGGATTTTGTCCCACGAAGGAGACGGGAATTCGCAAAGCGAATACCCAACCAAAATACAAAAATAAACAACAGTCCTATAGAGCCAACAAAATTGAACCTAGCTTCTATAGGAAATAGGAAACTCCCCTTTGCAAGGAGTGCGTCGACGATGACGCGGTGCGTGTGCCACGCGATGGCGCTACGTCGCTCTCGTTATCTACGGCGGGAGAGCGGGCGCGCAAACTGTTTGATGCTCTCAAGATGTAGAGCTTGAGCTTGGAGAGCAAGTGCTTCTTGGACACAAGAGAGTGGAAATACTTGATCTTAGTGTATTGCAAAGTGTTTGTCTTAGTGTGTATATGTCTCTCTAGGTGTTTTTGTGTTACAAAGGTTCCCCTCTATTTATAGAGGCCTTAGGAAGGCTTTGGAAGGCTTGGAAAAGCTTCCATAGCCGTTGGGTGCAAAGCCCAAGAGAATCAGGCCGAAATCAGGACAATGATTACACTTCACAGGGTTATCAGACGTCTAACTCTGGCATCAGACGTCTGGAAGGCCACTTTAAGACGTCTGATTCCAAGGTCAGACGTCTGATTCTATGCGGGTTTCTCCCTGACTTGAATCAGATCTAAACAGGGTTTTTGTACAAGTCCATCAGACGACATAGAGGATGTCTGGCACTAAGTCTGGACGTCTGGAAACCTACTTTTACCGCGGGAATTGATTTCCAAACGTTGCAACGGCTAGAAAATCTCTGAGAAGAGATTTTGGGTCAGCCGAGGCAAAACGGTCATTTATCAGACGTCTGTGAAGTCCTATGGACGTCTGATAAGGCTCTAACGGTCATATTCTTGAGTGTCTTCTAAGCCAGCCAACGGTCCACTAACTGGACGTCTGGCAAAGTCATCAGACGTCTCCTAAGACGTCTGGTATAAGGTCTGGACGTCTGAATTCATCAGACAGAACTAACTATGTCCAGCCTAACAGTTATCAGACGTCTGAAACAACAGTCAGACGTCTTAAAATCCTTTATCAGACGTCTGATTCGTGAATTAGACGTCTGGAAAGTCAGTTTTAACCCTATATTGGTTTTCTAAGTGTTCTACAGAAAACCTACGTATCCTAGGGTTGTGCAGGTGTTCCTAGGACTACTGTTAGGGTTCTTTGAGGCTCTTTAACATAATGTCTAAGGAAAATAAAGAGCAAGAAAATAAATACAAGAGATACATGAAAGGATAAAAAAGAATCTATCCTATTCTTCTTGTCTTCCATCTCCAATCTTTCGCTCCACGCGAACCTCCTCTATTTTCCGTCAAGCTCCTCCAATCCGTCCTGGATGCGAGCTCGAGTTCCGTCTAAACACGTCTTCATTTGCAATTGACCTGAAATCTAGGACTCAAATTGCAAATGTTAAATAACACGTGTTTTGTTATCATCAAAACAAATGATCGTGGTGCTCTAGCACCAACAATCTCCCCCTTTTTGATGATGACAAAACCGTAAATAATAATGCATAAAAATCCTCCCCCTTTTTGACATTATCAAAAAGGTTTGATTGATTTTATATTTCCTATTACTCCCCCTTAAAACATGCTCTTCTATTTATTTTTAACAAAGGTAATGTCCTCCCCCTTTTTATAACAACAAGATAGCTATTATTTTTCTCCCCCTTACTAAAGGAAATTTAGCTAACTTGTATCTCCCCCTTAAAAATTGACAATAAGCTCATCATTTTTAACTCCCCCTATCTAAATGCTTATAAAAAGGATAGGGTTAAGAATTTTACCTCACCTACCATGGCCAATAAAATGGCCCGAATGGTGGTGGTGGATGCCACATCGGATGGGGCTCCCATCCGTAGCTTGGAGGCCCGGGCATCGGCGCCGGTCTCCAATCTGGTGGTCGACGTGCGGCGGGTCCGTCGTTTGTTCGCCGTCTCGTCGGTCTTCTTCTTCTCCTCCTTGGTCTACTCATTGGTTCTCCCAACTTAAGTTGACCAGCCTTGAGCTTGTAGGTCCAGTCCTTTATGTTGTAGTCATCCCTGAACCCTACAAAACAAGATTCTAATTTTTTCTTTGGTATCCAAGTGGGCTTGGATCCGGATTTGTTAGCGGGTCTCCTTGATGGAGATCCTTTCTCAACCTTAGGGCTATAAAAATCATCTACTTTGTTGATTAGTTTGTTAGAGCTTTCCCTAAGACATGCAATTTCTCTTTCTATAGTATTCATCTTAGTCTTTAAATCAGAAATTTCTATTTTTAGACTATCATTTTCCTCAATCAATTTATTATTTTCATTGATGAGGTCTTGATTTTCTAATAATAGGTTATTATCCTTAGGACTAGTTTCTATGTCCTTGAGTTATTTTTCTAACCTATCATTTTCATTTCTAAGAAAACTAAGGTTCTTTTTAATGCCTTTATTTTCTACCCTAAGTGATTTACTAATCTCAAAAAGTTCATTAAATGCTTCTTGAAGATCGAGATTTACCTCGTTGTCTGAGTCGCTTTCGCTTTCGCTGTCGCTTCCTCTGGCCATGAAACCGAAGCAAGCGGTTTCTTCTTCTATGGTCTTTTCTTCTTCTTCTTCCTCCGAGCTAGAATCGTCCCAAGTGGCTTGGAACGCCTTCTTCTTAGATTTCTTCTCCTTTTCCTTCTTCTTCTCCTTTTTGAGAAGAGGGCATTCTGGTCGCAGATGCCCTTTCCCGTTGCAGTGGTAGCAACGTCTCGGGCTTTCCTTCTTCTCCTTTTTCTCTTTCTTTAATTCCCTACAAAACTTGGAAAAATTTTAGGTAAAATTCTAAAGTCTTCGTCGTCGGAACTTACCTCGCTATCCGACGTGGCTCTAAAGGCGAGAGTCTTCTTTAGTTTAGGCTCCGGTGTATCCTTCTTCTTCTGCTTCAACTTAGTCTCGTAGGCCATCAGATTGCCTAGGAGATCTTCCATGTTGAGCTCCTCCATTTCGTTCGCCTCTTCGATGGCGGTGACTTTCTGTTCCCATTCCGGTCCAAGGGAACGAAGAAGCTTCCCTTGAAGCTCCCCGTTGATGAAAGTCTTCCCTAAAGCTTTCAAGTTATTTACTATGAGAGTGAACCTAGTGTTCATCTCACTTAAAGTTTCGTTAGATTTCATAGAAAAAGCCTCAAATTCTTGTGAAAGTAAATTGAGTTTAGAAGTTTTTACCTTAGAGGTACCTTCATGAGTTACCTCGAGTGTGTGCCAGATCTCGTATGCGGTGGCGCATTGCGAGATTCTGTTGAACTCCTCCGGGCTGAGCGCGCAATACAACGCGTTCATTGTTTTCGCGTTGAGAGAGAGCTCCCGGATCTGCTGCTGCGAGTATCCTCCGGCGGGTTTCTCTGGGATGTCGAAGGGGGTCTCGCACCTGGCCCAGACTGTGAAGTCGGTGGCTTGAAGCCACGTCTTCATCCACAACTTCCAGTAGGTGTAGTTGTTCCCATCAAAGTAGGGCGGACGGGTTGTGGACTGCCCCTCGGAAATCCTGCTTGTGGAACAGCTTCCCTCCATGTGATCTTTCCACAGATGTTACTCCTGTCGGCGGAAAACCTGCTCTGATACCAATTGAAGGTTCCCTTCTAGGAGGGGTGACGTAAAAAAAATGCGGAATTGAAAATATATAAAGCAATCTCACAAAATAAGCAATCACAAAATGTGCACAAAGATTTTTAGGTGGAAACCCAAACCGGGCAAAAACCACCACCTAACCCTCTCGAGTTAGGATTTTCCGATCAACCAAGTTGATCAAATCCACTAACCGAATCACTTTGAACGAGGGTGATTCAACCTCAATACAACCACGCTACAAGTACGAGGGTAGCGTTCCTCAACCCCTTCTCTCCACGAGAAGGATTTTGTCCCACGAAGGAGACGGGAATTCGCAAAGCGAATACCCAACCAAAATACAAAAATAAACAACAGTCCTATAGAGCCAACAAAATTGAACCTAGCTTCTATAGGAAATAGGAAACTCCCCTTTGCAAGGAGTGCGTCGACGATGACGCGGTGCGTGTGCCACGCGATGGCGCTACGTCGCTCTCGTTATCTACGGCGGGAGAGCGGGCGCGCAAACTGTTTGATGCTCTCAAGATGTAGAGCTTGAGCTTGGAGAGCAAGTGCTTCTTGGACACAAGAGAGTGGAAATACTTGATCTTAGTGTATTGCAAAGTGTTTGTCTTAGTGTGTATATGTCTCTCTAGGTGTTTTTGTGTTACAAAGGTTCCCCTCTATTTATAGAGGCCTTAGGAAGGCTTTGGAAGGCTTGGAAAAGCTTCCATAGCCGTTGGGTGCAAAGCCCAAGAGAATCAGGCCGAAATCAGGACAATGATTACACTTCACAGGGTTATCAGACGTCTAACTCTGGCATCAGACGTCTGGAAGGCCACTTTAAGACGTCTGATTCCAAGGTCAGACGTCTGATTCTATGCGGGTTTCTCCCTGACTTGAATCAGATCTAAACAGGGTTTTTGTACAAGTCCATCAGACGACATAGAGGACGTCTGGCACTAAGTCTGGACGTCTGGAAACCTACTTTTACCGCGGGAATTGATTTCCAAACGTTGCAACGGCTAGAAAATCTCTGAGAAGAGATTTTGGGTCAGCCGAGGCAAAACGGTCATTTATCAGACGTCTGTGAAGTCCTATGAACGTCTGATAAGGCTCTAACGGTCATATTCTTGAGTGTCTTCTAAGCCAGCCAACGGTCCACTAACTGGACGTCTGGCAAAGTCATCAGACGTCTCCTAAGACGTCTGGTATAAGGTCTGGACGTCTGAATTCATCAGACAGAACTAACTATGTCCAGCCTAACAGTTATCAGACGTCTGAAACAACAGTCAGACGTCTTAAAATCCTTTATCAGACGTCTGATTCGTGAATTAGACGTCTGGAAAGTCAGTTTTAACCCTATATTGGTTTTCTAAGTGTTCTACAGAAAACCTACGTATCCTAGGGTTGTGCAGGTGTTCCTAGGACTACTGTTAGGGTTCTTTGAGGCTCTTTAACATAATGTCTAAGGAAAATAAAGAGCAAGAAAATAAATACAAGAGATACATGAAAGGATAAAAAAGAATCTATCCTATTCTTCTTGTCTTCCATCTCCAATCTTTCGCTCCACGCGAACCTCCTCTATTTTCCGTCAAGCTCCTCCAATCCGTCCTGGATGCGAGCTCGAGTTCCGTCTAAACACGTCTTCATTTGCAATTGACCTGAAATCTAGGACTCAAATTGCAAATGTTAAATAACACGTGTTTTGTTATCATCAAAACAAATGATCGTGGTGCTCTAGCACCAACAGCGCGGACTGTGGAGGGGCAAGGCCCCGGTTTGGTTACTGTGGAGGGGTTAGACCCCTGTTACTGAGAGGGCTCTGCCCTGGTTCCGTGCTGTGCTTTGGGTGCACCCGTTAACGGAAACGACTGACCGCGTGCCAGTGTGGGCTAGCTACCTGTGCGTTTATCGCACGTGCCGTAGTCACCGTTACGTCTGTCAGTGACCTTGGGGTGGTTGACTGAGGGTAGGATCACCACGGGGGACTCTCCCGGCCAGGAGAGCACCACGTGCTACTTCTACCTTTGGAAAAGACTGCAATCAAGATCGTCCCACGAGGACATCCGAGATCAAGTAAAGGATCTGAGAAGTAAATGAAATAGTGAGAAAAATTGAAATATGTAAATAAAGGAAGTAATAGAACATAACAGCTACTGTACACTCTATTGTTGCCTTTAGTTAGTTTGCCACTCTACTCAGCGTTTTGCTGATGTGTTACACTCGTTACCTTTTTCAGGACCAGGTGTTGAGCAGCCAGGGTCGGCGGCTGCAGAGGACGCTGGGCCGAGTAGGGTCCAGTAGAGTTACCACAGCTTTGTACCCCCTTTTTGTTTCTGTTCTAGTGAGTAGTTTCTGTTTCCTCTGTACCTTCTTTACCTGCAGTTTTGTTATATGATAAATGTTGTTTTACTGTTGTGGTGGTGCTTACTGTAGTAGTTTCTTTCCTTACTGCTGTACTTTCTTACTGTTAGTTATATTCATGCTGAATGTGGTTTATTTTACTGTCTTTTGGTTACTTCCTCGTTGGACGACTGGGTCTTGGGATTAGTCGAGTCGATCCGGTTCTCGTGTCTCGTAGGGACTCGGGAACTGGGTCGTTACAGTAAGGTAGCCGCGGGGAGAGAAAAAAGGGGAAAGGCTGCGTCTGCAGAGAGGGAGAGGAAAGAGAAGAAGGAGGGCGGCGGGTTCAGTCTGCGTGCACATACTCGCAGACGTGAACCCGTACGCCGAAAAAATTTAATTCTAGGCATCTGGGAAAGCTTCCAGACGTCTGAGCAACTTCCTAGACGCCTTAAACAACGCTTGATGCCCTGGTCGTAACAATTGTACTATACTAAATTCATAAATTTGGATCAAAATTTCAGATCCAGAACTTCTTATGTAAAAATCCAAATTGGGTGGGGAAAGTGTACGATTTCTTTTCTATAGAACATGTCTCACTTCCCAGCTAAAAAAATTCCACATACATCAGCTTATATATATTTGTCTATATGATGTATCTCGATTTCCTTTTTTAGATAATATCATGTATCTTAATTTCAGTAATTACTGTATATGAATGTATATTTTTGCCTCAGTATCAGCGATAAATAATTATTAATATGCAACCTTTAACAAACTTTCCAATATAAGAGATTTTTAAAAGACTTTCAAGTCTTTACAACGTGAGTGTCAACAATTGTATGATTAACAAGCTACTAGTAATTTTGCTCTACTTTTGAGATGGAGACGTATTCAAGTGAACAGTCTTAGTTTCAATTTTGAGGAATGGACTAGGATGGACAAATTCAAGAAGATTTTAAACAAGAATGGAATTTAAGTAGCTGCCCCAAACAAACTTTAATTAGCAGATGTAGTTAATAATGAAGTGTCATCCAATTCTAACTGTGTTTAAGAAATAAGAAAAAATGAGGTAGAACCTTTCAGTTTTGACATACAATAAGTCATGGGGACCTCTTCAAAAGGGATGCTTTAAGAGAAAGAATTGAGGACATGATGGATAAATCTATATGAGTAGAAAGAATGCTGGAGAAGAAAGGAAAGACTATGTCCAATAGAAAGCATCATTGTTGGGTTTGCTAACAAATAATGTAAACAAGGAATTTTGATTCATATTGGTTTTCTTTTGAGATTTTCTTTTCTAACCAAGAGCCAATATCCGGTTCTGTTAAATTATCAAAATGGAGGACCCCATGCCTACTCCAAAACAAAAATAGGAAAAAGAAGAAAAAAAGACTAAAAACATGAATTAGCTTCATCATCCTACACAAAGTTTTAGAACATCAATTACCCAAAAGGAGAATTCATGTAGTTAACATAAAATAATCGATAGATATCAATTTGACAAGTTTATATAATCAAAAAAGAAGAAAAAAAGACTAACAACATGAGTTAGCTTCATCATCCTACATAAAGTTTTAGAACATCAATAGTCCAAAAGGAGAATTCATGTGGTTAGCGTAGAATAATTGATCGGTCTCGATTTGACAAGTTTATATAATCAACCCTTGATTCTTCTAGGAAGTTGATGGACAATTCATGTAATTAGCATAGAATAGTTGATTGGTCTCGATTTGACAAGTTTATGCAATCAAAAAAAGAAGAAAAAAAGGACTAACAACATGAGTTAGCTTCATCATTCTACACAAAGTTTTAGAACATCAATAGCCCGAAAGGAGAATTCATGTAGTTAGCGTAGAATAATTGATCGGTCTCGACTTGACAAGTTCATATAATCAACCCTTGTATTCTTCTAGGAAGTTGATGGATATGGGTAAACTCAAAAGTTGATTTCTATAAATGAAAGCAAGTTACATAGCTACTCCATACACCTCTTGAAAAACAAAGTCATTAATATATATCTCTAAACTTTGAAATTGATGTCTCAACCTTTTGTTGAATCTATCGGAGGAATTTTTCCCCATTCCATTGATGGAAAATCAAAGTCAATTAAAGCAAAGAGAGCTGATCCTTTTATTCCTTAAAAGTAAGATTTCCATGCTAAAGGGTCAAAAGACTAGGCTTAATGAACCATATATCCAATCTATTATCCATTTCAGCTTGCAAGATTGTCATTAGATGGGAGATACTAGCATATGGTAGCAAGAAAGTAAGAATAAACAGTGGAAGGAGAACACAAACCTGACTGAAACTTGTAACCTCCGACCACGATGGCAATATACAGAAGACCCTCTGATCCACCTTAATGATCTATTTGTTGGAGGGGTGACAGTCTTGAGTTGATAGAGCGGTGATCACAACGAGTTAGGTAGGAGATAAACAAAAGAAGGGCAAGTCTATGCCAATATCTATCAGTAATTTTTGCAGTCATGACCCTCTAAAATTTCAATATGTATGCTCATATTAAAAAAAAAATCATTGCAAAATAGTAATTTACGTGGATAGTTGTCAAGAATTGTTCATTTTACTCTAAACAACAAGCTTAGACATTTAGGTTGTGTTTAGCATGGGGAATAGGTTTGTGATATAAGTAGTGGAATATGGAAGGAGTGGAATAAAATGGAGGAATGAGTTGGTTTTGACATTTGGGAGTTTAGGTGAGTTACACTTATTACATAGAGGTGGTGGAATAATTTTGCATCGGGTTAAGTTCTCTTAACCTGGTGTAAATGAATGGTGAGTTAAGTGGTGAAAAACAAAGGCTAAGTACCTTAATTCACATACCAAACACCACCTTAGATATCATTTGAGTAGCTAACAAACATCAACATTTGGATAAACAACGAGAAATAAGAGTCTTATCATTCTTTCAATGTCAACATCCATGACTATGACCAAACTTTTGCCATCTTTGTCCCAAAGATAGAATAATGTTGCACTTAGATGGGGATATCACTATCCCTAGATATAATAAGTTTGGAATAAGTTGTTTTAATTGGGTGTTTGGTTGAAGGGATTTTATAAATAGTTCAATAAAATGATATGTTGATGCGATATTTAATATGATGATATGAGAGTGGAATGGGATGATGTGATGCAATGGGTATATGTTAATGAATATATTATGTTAAGTGAGTATATTTTTATATATGTTGACATAGATGTGATGTCTTGAGATAATTTGACAGTAAATATATTGAAATAGATGTTGATGGGATGGAACGGGATAAATTGTATTTCACCAATTTAAGGAGCTATTCCATGGATATCCCTTTCATCAGGGATATCTTTCATCTAAATGCACCGTAAGGCTTTTTATATGTTTTTAGTTCTTTGATGGTCTACTAAACTAATATGATGTGTGATAGTGACAAGTTATTCTCTAAGATGTGTCTTAATCTTCTCTTTACATTACTTAAATAAATTTTCATCTCAAACTATAAAACTAAGCGTATGCTCTGAATCACGAAAGTACTTAATTAAGAAATTATACTGTGTGTGAAGCTACATATTTGCAAGAGCTTTGTATACTAAAAATATATATTTAGGTAAATTGCGTGCTTCACATAGAAATCTTTTGTTACGTTGCTCCAGGATTGAGAAATATCCATACCTTTCAATTGATTAAATTCATTTTACATTGAAAAGCTCCTATTGAACTTAGATTTTGTACCATGTTACATTTTATTTTTTTTAGAGGCATTAACCATTTGTTTGTTGGAATTGGGCTCCTAATTTTTTCTTTAGTAAGCCAAATTTTGTAATGTAATAATTTGGAGCAAAGATCTTAGTTTTGGAATATTTTGATTTTGCTTCATAGCAAGAACTAATCTATTCATCTAGTTCCTTGAGGTAACATATATAGCATCCAAAAGCTCTTAATCCTCTCCTAATTCCCTCTTTAGCTAATTTGTTATAATTTCAAATTCGGATTATCCAAAGATTACTTTTGTATTTCACTTCTAAAGTGTATACGTATTTTTGATCTACGAAATAAGCAGCCCATATTTGTGCTTGTATGTATGTGCCGTTATGTTGTATTTTCATCTTTTTGATAATATGATATGTATTGATTTTATGCTTGATATTATTAGAAATGTCCAAAGAAATCATATTTGTGAAATAAAAGAACTCCTAGGAATGCGTATCATATTGAATTCGTGTATTCAGATTGGAATTTTGGCTCTAGAAATTCTTAGGTAAAATCTAAATTGGTTGAGAAAAGCATATTTTTTCTTCTTTGTAGAACATGTCTTGCTTAAGAAATTTCACAGAATTCAACTTGCATAAGCTTATATATATTTATCTATATCATGTATCTCGATTTCTTTTTTCAATAATATGATGTATCCAATTTCTGTATGTGGATGTGTATTTTTACCTTAATATCATTGGAGACTAATTGTTAATAAGCATCATTTAACAAATGTTTCACTAAGAGATTTTTAAACATGAGAGCTTTCAATCTCTACCAAATCAGTGTCAACAATTGTATGATTAACAAACTAATAATCACTTTACTCGACTTTTGAGATGTAAACATATTCAAGTAAAAGTCTTAGTCCAAATTTTTAGGAAAGGAATAGGATGAACAAATTTAAGAACTAGAGTGTAGATTTAAACAAGAATGGCATTCCACCTTAATCAAACTTTAACTAGTAGTTGTAGTTAACAATGAATTGTTGGCCAAACCGTGTTTAAGAAATAAGAAAAAGTTGAGGTACTTTCATTCAATTTTGAGGTACAAGAAGTTGTGGGGACCTCTTAAAAAAGGACATTCTAAGGAAAAATAATTGTTTAAGGACAAACAATGCAAACAAGGCATTTTGTTTCCAACCGTTTTTCTTTTGGTCTTAGTTTTAAACCAAAACCCAACGTCTAACCCTGTTAAATTATTAAACACGGAGGACCGCATGCCTATCCAAAAACAAAAATAGACAAAAGGCACAAACATTCTGAATAAGTGAATGGCCATTCTAGTGATCGGAAAGTAAGGACCTACAAAGCAAAAAAGTCTCCATCTAGAAGTTCCTTCAAGTGCCCAATAAAATGGCAAGGGAAATCACATTGCCATCATAAATTAACGCAATAAGAGAAATCACTTACCATATAATCACATTAATAAGGATTGAGCTCAAGCCCATTCCCCAAAAAATCGAGCCAAAACCAAGATCAGCAACAATTGGATTTGGCTCCATGGAAGATGCAGAATAAGTCAAAAGGGTAGTTGCTAGATTCGTGCTAAGGGGAAGATTTAGGTAATGCCTGATAAAGTAATGGATTTGCATTACTCTGATACAATCTTGGGTATGGAATATTAGTTGTCATCTTGGGACCCAAATAGTTGATAGGATAGAAAGATGGAACATTGAAGATATGTTAGTTGGGTATTCAAAATAGTAGTTTTTGAAGCCTCTTCTGTATGGGTTGTGGAGACGATCTCTCCTACCTGTCAATTAAAGAATGAGGACTTGGTGCAATCTTTTTGGGTTATTATAGAACATACTATAGAACATCTCTACTAATTTTTGGACTGACTCACTCATGATTGTTGAGGAAATTAAGCTATTATCTCCTAATCTAGGATGGAACATTTGAGGATATGTTAGTTGACTATAGATTAGTATTAAATGGATTCTCAGATGTAACATGTGGTATGTTCCAAGGGATCAAATATCGAAGTTGACAATCTTGTCCAGTATTATGGCAAAGAGTAAATCTTGTGACTTTAGAATGTTGCTAAGCGCAAATATGATGAAAACCTATTATTTACTAATGGTCAAAACTTGTATCCCTACTAACAACACAACAACAAAGTAGGTGTTTGTAAGATCTTGAGTGTTGTGGAGTTATAGATCATATGTGGCATATAAACTAGTTAATAGACCTACATTTAGATGTTTGATGGAGATGCCCTTTTGCTTTCTAACTAAAAATGCTGAGACATTTTGCAATAGCATCTAATCCCAGATATTGCACATTTATTATTTATTTATTTATTTTGTAGATGTTTATTTAGAGTCAAAGTGGGATTCATTATCCCTTTTCCTAAAATGTTTTTCCTTTTCTTAACATAGACCTTTTTGACTATACACTACCAAATTTTAGGAAAATCTACCTAATAGGTTTGAAGGTTGAGTTTGCCTTTTCATATTATCACAGTGCAAATTTCACTCTCTTGCAAAAGAAGAGTAATTTATAAAAAAAGGTTCTTCCACTTTGAAATTGATGCATATTTATTCCTTGAAATTTCAAAAAACCTAACCTGATTCCCAATCCATCTCACAAAAAATAATTACATCAACTACATTAGTTTACACTAAAATATCCTTCTCAAAATCTAATCACCCCACTTGGTAATTCTTGCCCTTTTGAGCACAATCATAGGAAATAAAATTGGATCATAAGAACATTCACCAGGAAAGGTTCGTGGTGATTTTTTATGAGATATAAGGAGCAAAGGTTTAGGAGGGGGCAAAATCAAAAGAAACAACTTCTATCAATAAAGTCCTATCATCTGGGGAACCAAAACTTGACTAAAATTTTTAAAATAAAAAATTGGGGAAAGGGGTCGGAAGAATGGCAAGTTACTCTTTTTCAAAAGTTTCAAAACCCCTTTGAAACTGAAGTTAAGGGTTCTTTATGTAAGATTCTCTACATTCAACTTAATATATAAGCGATTAAGAAACAAACTTCCATGAAATTTTTGGAATGGAATGGCATGTCCATAGGAATTCAACGAAAGATCACAATCTAAAATTAGACATGGGGTGCTCTTTTTCTTTGTTATAATTATTTGGAATGCATTTGCTATTGTTCCTAAAATTTCAAATTTACCATTCTAAAATTTACCAATGTCACTGCTATTCCTCTTATGTGCCTTCATTTAGGTACCATTTATTTAGAGAGTGTAACGAGCGCGTGCCCCAGACGCCTTTTAAGACGTCTGGGAGGTGGCCCAGACGTCTGACCAGACGTCTGGGATCACATCCAGACGTCTGACCAGACGTCCGGGATAGTTTACAGACGTCTGGAGAACAGTTATGTTCGCACGGGAGATTCGTCTGCGCGCACCTGCGATTCTGCCCTCTTTCTCTGCGGCTGCAGGCGGCTGCGACCGCCTTCTCTCTCCTCTCCGCGCGGCGTTAAAAGGGGGCGCGCCTCCCCTCCCGTCTCCACCATCTTCTTCCTTCTTCTCCTGCCTGTGCGCGAGAGCGAGCGGACGCGAGGGCGCAGCGGCAGCGGCAGCCGCAGTGAGCGCGGAGGAGGTGCGGCGTGCGAGTGCGGGGCTCTGCCGTGAGAGCGAGCTCGCCGGAGCGGCTTGGCCGGCCGGCGGAGGGCGCAGGGGGCGCGGAGCGTCGCGGAGAGGGACCTGCTGCGGGCGGAGCAGCGGACGCGCGAGGTGCGACGCGGGTAGCGTCGCGAGTGGAGGCCGAGAAAGGTTCTGATTCTGGAAAAATTTCCAGAATCAGACGTCTGGGTTGATATCCAGACGGCAAGGTCGACGTCTGTAAGATCATACAGACGTCTGAAAGGTGAGTTTCCGCTTTCTTCTTCCTTCTTGTCGACTGACCGTACTGAGGGAGGGGGGTTGGCTGTGCGCAGGTTCGCTGATTCGTCATCCTTTGCGAATCAGACGTCTGGAAGTTGTACCAGACGGCGGGAGTGACCTCCAGACGTCCTGAGGGACCATCGGACGTCTGGGATCTAGGGCAGACGTCCCCGCAGACTTCTGGACGTCCGGGGAACCAAGCTAAACAGGTAATTCTCTGATCCACCGTTTAAGACGTCTGGAAGGAGTTCCAGACGTCTGATTTTGCACAGTATCGTCTTTCTCGACCCGTTTAGGGCCCGTTTGGGCTCCGTTTTCCGCGATTCGAGTTGCGTTCGTTTCAGAATTAATTCCTCTACCCGCCTACAGTAGCTATACACTGTTTTGAGACACTCCTTGTGTTTGATCCTTGTGATAGGACCTCGTTCGGTTGCAGTCTTGAGAGTCGCGGAGGCGCGCGGGATCCCCGATCACGCCCCCATTACTCCTGTTGTACCTGGTAGAGTGGCTTTAAGTATTAATAAAATCTGTTAAAGTATGGAACCATAACTAGAACCTAGGGCATTGCATGAATCCTAGGAATGAGAAATATATGGAATGATAGCTCCTAGGTGTTGCATGAATCCTAGGGCCGGAAAACTAGATTGTATGATAGATCCTAGGATATGGCATGAATCCTAGGATGGAAAAACTAGTGGAATGTATATTACTGCAGTCTTGGAAAAATGGAAAGGAATATATAAAGCTGCCTGTAAATTTAATTAACAGCTACCTGTTATGAATAAAGAAACATGTTTGAGATCATGGAATTTGAGAACGTGAATCTGGAAAGTGAAACATATGATGTTCTGAGATAAAGAGCTGGAACCCTACAGGGAATTAGGAGTGGAACTCCTGGAAAGAAAAAGGAATGGAACTGAGATGTAGTTTGTACTGTCTCTTGGGTACGCAGTACCAAGGGAAGTACCTGTACCTGTTTAGTGCAGAGTGGGGCCAGCCGCCCCAGGGACCCGGGGTTAGGATTGGCCGCTCTGTACCGACTTGTTGGCCCTCGTGTACGTAGTACCGAGGAGAGCTAGTAGTGTTAGGAGAGTACTAGCTACCCCACGGGCCCCGGGGTTCTGCTAGCCTCCTTCACCGACTTGTTAGGCCCACTAGGGCAAACCAGGGTAGTCAGGCGAGGGTGCGCGGACTGTGGAGGGGCAAGGCCCCGGTTTGGTTACTGTGGAGGGGTTGGACCCCTGTTACTGAGAGGGCTCTGCCCTGGTTCCGTGCTGTGCTTTGGGCGCACCCGTTAACGGAAACGACTGACCGCGTGCCAGTGCGGGCTAGCTACCTGTGCGTTTATCGCGCGTGCCGTAGTCACCGTTACGTCTGTCAGTGACCTTGGGGTGGTTGACTGAGGGTAGGATCACCACGGGGGACTCTCCCGACCAGGAAAGCACCACGTGCTACTTCTACTTTTGGAAAAGACTGCAATCAAGATCGTCCCACGAGGACATTCGAGATCAAGTAAAGGATCTGAGAAATAAATGAAATGGTGAGAAAAATTGAAAGATGTGAATAAAGGAAGTAATAGAACATAACAGCTACTGTACACTCTACTGTTGCCTTTAGTTAGTTTGCCACTCTACTCAGCGTTTTGCTGACGTGTTACACTCGTTACCTTTTTCAGGACCAGGTGTTGAGCAGCCAGGGTCGGCGGCTGCAGAGGACGCTGGGCCGAGTAGGGTCCAGTAGAGTTACCACAGCTTTGTACCCCCTTTTTGTTTCTGTTCTAGTGAGTAGTTTCTGTTTCCGCTGTACCTTCTTTACCTGCAGTTTTGTTATATGATAAATGTTGTTTTACTGTTGTGGTGGTGCCTACTGTAGTAGTTTCTTTCCTTACTGCTGTACTTTCTTACTGTTAGTTATATTCATGCTGAATGTGGTTTATTTTACTGTCTTTTGGTTACTTCCTCGTTGGACGACTGGGTCTTGGGATTAGTCGAGTCGGTCCGGTTCTCGTGTCTCGTAGGGACTCGGGAACCGGGTCGTTACAGAGAGTAAAAAGTAGAATCAATGAAGGATTTGAGGAAACGAAGAAATTTTGGAGAAATCATTACCTTTTTTATATATTAAAGTGCTTTGGTGGTTACTTCAAAGAATAAAGGGTGAATTATCCTAGTGTTTGATGGAATTGGTTGGAGTAGTTATTGGTAGTTTCGATAGGATTAGTTAATTGATTGGACCATCTTGCCCCTGATATGTTACTTGCAATTATGTAAATGAACCATTTTGCCCTTGGCATGTTTTGTGGATAACTTACGTAGGAAGATATGTTAACCACTGCAAATTATTAAGCTGGTTGTATGTATAGTCCTTCCAATATAAATTCATCTACTTCCGTGGATTGGAATTATGTGAAAATCACGGGTAGAGAAATAAAGTAAATATGTTCGATTTCACATGGGCAACGCACCTCCCATAATTAGGAATAAACCTTTCATTGCATGATTAATTTGTTCAAACCCACAACGCAAAAATAAATCAGTGATACTCAAGTTCGGATAGTTTGGGAGGAGAAAAGTATAGCAATTTAGGCAGCATTTGATATGTGAAATAGGAAAAGTGGAACAAATTTTGATAAGTGGTGGGAGAAATTAAAGAGTGGTAAAAGTCACTCTTTCTGTTTGAATGCAATGAATGTCTTTTTCTTGAAGAAGTTGGATTCGTTTACATGAAAGGAATGTGGGGTAAACCGATTGAAAGAAGCTACACCTGAGGGAGGGGTGGACTAACTAATCCCAGGATTACAACCATAATTTCGAAACAAATCTATTCCAGATTTTCTCTAGCCCTAATGTGGTTCTATTCTATGAGGCTTCTCCCATTAACCAAATGGTAGCCCAAGGATTCTGCTTTCGAAGATCTGGTTGTTTATGGAATACAAACATGAAGATGTGCTGTTGCTGAAGTTGTATTATGTACCGGCAGAACAATATCGGTTTAAGGACACGTGATAACTTATTTCCGATGCTGATTAAGGGTGGTATCTTCGTGTTTATTGGAACAATCCGGACATTTGAATAACTAAATGTGAACTAACCACATTGTAACTAGCAAAATCTCGAGTTCAAATCCACCCGACGAATGCCACACGTATCTAAAGATGCAAATAAATCAACAGCATATGCTCGCTAGGATGTCGCATACTACATCTTTACAAGGTACCAAAGATACAAACAAACCATGACCATGCGCCAAGTATGATGTAACATTCTAAATCATTGCATGGTACTTGCTTATACACTTTAAACTGTATAAATCTCTTATTGACATGTTTTTATGTTATATTTCAGTAAAGATGCAACTCTCCTTTTCACCTGGCACTTCTTGTTTACTAGGGAGCAATCTTATTGTGAGCATATTCTTATCACCGCAGGCTGGGAAGGTTTTGAAATCATATTATACTGGAATGGCTCGTTCGTTCAACCAGTTGGACTGAATTGGTCAGTTAATCTGGTTCTTGGTTGTTAGCCCTAAAAACTTCAGAACATTCTCAAGCCACACGTCCACTTGGTCCGTGTAATCAACCAGTTAGGCCGGGTAGACATGTTTGGATCTCCCATATGCTATACAAATACTTAAATAGAGAGGAATTTGGATGTTCTTGGCCAATCGAGTGGATCAAAGGGTCACCATTTTGTGGATAAAGACTGAGAGGATGGTGGACTATGAGTACATTAATTAGCAGTTTATTAACCAGAACAAATAAAAAATTTTCACTTGCACCCCCTGACCATCTAATCATTTAGCAGACAAACAATTTAACTGGCGACCCAAAAGAATAACAGTCAATTTTGCGCAGGGCAAGATGTTCACTCCTTTTGCTTAGTTAACGAGACTAAAGTCTTGAATCAGAACTCATAAGGCATAAGAAGCCTAAATTCTTACCTGATGGGCACATGTAAGATTGTAGGAAAGGCATTCGGTTGCTGCTTTGTATGTTTCATGATATTCATTCATGCTCCATATCATTTATAGAATCATTACGAAATTCATACTTTGTTTCTTGCAGATTTGACATAAATATATACATACACGTGCGAGCACACAAGTATCTTTGCATAACTTTAAACAGGCATATAGTACAAAATGGCATACATTTATACATAAACATATACATCTGTTTGGTTCAAAATCGGTTTGACCATATCTACACACCTGCTCAGTACACCACAATCTGGTTTAAAAGTTTTATGACATCATCATCCGGCCTGACCAAGTGGATTTGATGGTCTAATCCAGTACAACCATTCTGGTTTGTTTTTACAGGACTCCAAACATCATGAAGTGTCCTTTTCTCAAGAAAATGCAACTTTTCAAGGAAAAAAAAAAGGTGACAGCCAAGTTGTTCTATGAGCTGTTCTCTCTACCATGAATCTCCTAATATGAATTACTTTCAAGAAAAAAATTTGAGAAAAATGTACATCATTAAGTACATAAATTCACCAATTCAGTTAATCATTTCTGAAGAAGTCAAAACAATTTGAAACAAAGTTACATGCAGGAGTAAACTAGAAACATGGAACGCAACGATCCTTCTTTCATAAAGAGGTGTAGAGAAAGAGTCTGGGTGGTAATAGATTATGACAACATTTACAATTGGTGAGTTTTATTAAACGAAAAAAATATTATATGAGTAATTTTGCAATAGCGATTGTATGTTCTCACAAGAATTACTTCACATTTACCTGTCATATGCACAGAAGCAGGATCCCGGTAAAGAGATGCAGGCATACTGCAGAAGCAAGAAAAACAATCAAGAGCAGTCGCATGCTAGGTCATGTAACTATAATGGCAATGTCAACATGGGGCTTTATCTCCTCCTTGAATTTCCATGCCTTTGATTTCTGAAATAACTAAGCGGTGACTGTGCCTGGAAACAGCGAAACAAAGTTGTACTGGAATTCACTCAAAGTTGATTATTTACAAGAATATTCATCTAGCAGAAAATCCGACACTATTATTTATGATATCAGCATAATGTTGGGGATATTCAAGGCTATTTTACTAGCAGCATGTAGGCAATCCCAAATGGCACCAAAAGGTAAATTCTAAACACTTATTTATGTATTGGAGGTTTCATGGATTCTTCTCTAAAAGATGATTCTAACATCCCATGATTATAAAGTTTAATTACAAATTCACTAAGAGCTTGTATTAAGGCTTAAACAAATTGCAATGCTCAATTTTAGGAAAAGGATCAGACATGCGAAAAGATAAAATAAAATAAAATGTAAAGGAAAAGTGATCGGTGTAAAAGAACCAAAAAAAAATGGAATTCTTAAAAGGACAAGAGGGAAGAAGCAAAATCGTAAACTCAGTTGCAGACGTGAAAGAGTAAATTTCTACTACGGAAAAACACCATGCAGTTACTGGATGTTGATGCCACCTCCCTACTTGTACACCTCCCATAGCCCAAACCCCATTAGATAATAGATGGAAACTAAAAATTGAGAGGAGAACACAACTTTTTGCCATATTACATGGCCTAACTATTCCCGGATTCCAGCTGTCAGGAAATAAGGATTATGCCTTCACATTCCACATGAAAAACTTAGGCAGCTCACTGCTGGTATAAGATGCATTTAAATATTAGGTAGCCACAGATCGTCTCAGTCACCAGTTCCCTCATGTTTATGCTCATTGCCAATGAACTAAAAGCAGCAAAGATCTTGGAGAATTCTAGAACTAGGAAAATTAACTATACCTTTTCCTTGCCCCTTGGAGTCCCAGATCTCGACAATGCCACCAAAGGAGGTACAGCAACTTCTTGAAGAACCATATTACAGAACCTACTGCTGCTGATACAAAGCTGTAGCAAAGCTGCTGCAGCATTCTCCTTTCCTCTTGCAGACCCCAACTCAACAACTTCAACCAGAACTGGGATCCCATTTTCACGACCAATGGCACTCCTCCCTTCAGGTATAGTTGAAAGGTTTGACAAAACAGCAACAGCCTTATCAACCATACCTGCTGCTGGGTCCATCAATTTGACAAGATGCCTCACAGCTCTAGCTTGCACTATCCTTATGAGAAGAGTCCAGATGGTTGGACGATTGCCCAACAGAATCAGCATCCTTGTTTTCCAAGGCAGATACATCAGCTTCATCTTTTGCTGGTGATGACTGACCACTATCTGCTGCAGACCCTTCTTCGGCCCATAAAGAGGAACTTGTTACTGGTGAATGTTGGGTAGAGGGTACCACCTTGTCATTTTATTATGACTTCCTACTTGAATTAATCATATCCCCGTCAGACTCGGGTGATCTTGGGCGAGGAGACATTTTCGGATCAGATGTCAAATTACACTCATGGTTGTTCAAATTCTTAACTGGGTTAGAAGCTTGATATTATAGGTCTCACACCAACTGGCAATTAATGCTTTTATAGTGTAGTTAGGGATCAAATTCATATGCCCAAGTGTCTGACATGTCTTGGGATAAACAGTGAAACCTTGATCAACCCATTTTCTGATGAAAGATCGCTCATAAGTTTGGCCAGGTGCCACTATCACTGGATCGGACATTAGATCAAGGGATAGCGGACAGCAGAAATCGGCAGGAACTGGCTGATCATTGATTCTATGCAGTTGATGTTTGTCAACGTAACAATCATGCAAAAAGCTGACCAGTGCAATCATGTGATCAATACACTCCACTTGTGCAAGGTTATCTCCACCAGCAATCTCTAATTTAAGCTTGTCGAGGGCAACAATTTCCACTAGCAGCTCCTGATTAGTTGACAAGCCCAAACATTCCTCAATTTTTGAAGTATATTCTGCACTAGGAAGCACATTCTTCAATTGGTCTTGGATTGCATCTTTAATAAGAGCTGATATTTGTTCACCAGTAATGTCCCGTGCTTTTGAGGCACACAACTGAAGAGGGATTCAGATGCATTAGCAGAGGAACTAAGCGAAGGGTAGAGAAAAGACAAACATAAGAATGATACCTCCACCATCTCCAAACTGGATTGCATTCCAAGAGACTGAAGAAAAGCACTAATTGCATCGCAAGTCACAATCAAGTTAGTTTGTAACTTTGTTACTATGGTTTCAAATTGCCAAACCTGACAATGTACCATATGGACAACGCACAATTTAACAGTGCAAATGAATGTTATTCCTGGTTAAACATAACAGAGATAACAAGAGGTCTATTGAAGCAAGGTAAAATGTTGTGTGTGGGTGGGGTTGGTCCTGGTGGGACAATAAAAAATGGGATATTATTTATACAATTATAAAAGAACAGAAACAAATTGGATTGATAATTACAGGAAAAAAAATAAAGAGAAGAAAATTATGGTACATGGCTGCATTTGCTGAAATTGTTCCTCATAATGACTTTCCCTTCAATTCCCCTCCAAATTCAGAAATACAGACACATTTCACTAGAAATACCACATAAGAAACAAAATTATTAACATAAAACTTGACATTAAGAAAACACTATAAATAAATAAAAATTAAATGAGTTCCATTTTGAACTTTCAATCACATTGACGTGGTACATCAAAAGTGTCATGCAAGGCATATAGCTTCCTCTAAGAGGGGTTAGACCACTCTGGTTTCACTGTCCAGACTCTTTCCCTGCTTTCTGGCAAGAGGCTGTTTGCACAGCTGGAACATGGCAACTACCACCAAGCCAACGCTCCCCTTCACCAGTAAACATCACTCTTTTTTCTGACATGCCATGGATCATTTAGAAAGCAGAACAAGTACACAAGTTGGTGATATGACATTAACAAGCAGCATCCAAAATACTGATGGATAATGTTTTTCCTTTTTTCCTTTTCTACAAACTTCTCTTGAGGGGAAAGATGGATTATGTTCTTAGAATGTCACAGGAGCAAAGGAAACCAAACTCTGAATGTTTCTGATAAAAATGACTTTCCTTTCCAAAAAAAAATAAAAAAACTACAAGCATTTCATGAAAGTTGTAACTTCGCATTCTTCCTAGCAAATGCAACTTAACTAGGAATTCTTAATCACAATAAATCTAAAACTGCATAGATATTTTGGGACACTGCGGCAAGAAATTTAAAACTGCATTCTCTCCTACTCTCCACACTGACTTATCTCTCTCTCTCCTCCTCCTCTCTCCATGCACCAACTACTTGAAGGAGAAGGGCTCCTCCACGCATCTCTAATCTTCATAGTTTACATCGCACATCTAAGTTTTGAGCATCGATCTATCTTGTTGGTTATTGCCCATCCAAAACATAGCAGACTTGTTGGTCAACTATCAGCATGCCATCAGTAAGGGGGTTTTTGGAGAAAGGCCATGCCGACACAAAGATAGTGTCGATTTACAGGGAAACCGTCAGCATGCCGAGGGTTTCGCCAGCATGCCGACAATTGTCAACGAAACGGCAACATGCCGACCGTCTGCTGAACGAGAGAAGGCCTACGCTGGGAATTGGAGCGGCGGGAATTTAAAAGGAATTGGAGGGAAATTTTAAAAAAAAAATTAAACACACACACATTGATTTTTTGTCATATAGGCTCAAATAACAATTGTTACAGCTGTAAATACGTTTCCAACATCTTGATTTAGTTGTCTTTCGAATTTTAATCATTCCTGCACACACGCACATGTTGATTTTTTGTCATATAGGCTTAAATAACAATTATTTTTTATTCATATAGGCTTACATACAACTGTAAATATGTTTCTAACATTTTGATTTAGTTGTCTTTCAAATTTTAATCATTTCTGTCATTTCTGTCGGCATACATCGGCATGCCCTCGACGTGCATCGAAGTGTCATTTTTTCGGGCCGTCGAAATTATCGAAATCTGCCATCGAAAAACGGACATTTCCACGGCATGCTGAAGAAATGCAAACCTACAATTTCATCGGCATGGCGTCGAAATCGGCATTTCGAACCTTGCCAAGAATTCTAGGGAAATCAAACTGCTTGGTTAGCATCTTTCCCTCGGATAGCTAAACAGCAGGTTTCTTTTTGTTCGGGGGGGGGGGGGGGATTATGGGTGAACCTCGATTCAAAAGTTGATTCAGGCTTGCAACTAACCAAGTGACAATGTTTTGGATCAGACATCAGTTCCTGTCTGAGAATCACCCAAGTCAACTAGGCCTTAGTCCCTCAAGACATTGTGGATGGACTGGACTCAGACCTTGAGTCAGATCTGCATATGACCGTCTGTACCTTGCTTGGACACCACTTTCTACTTGAAAGTCATCCATGTCAGCTGGGCCTTAATTCCTTGGGAAATTGTCACTAATCATCAATGCAAACCTTGACGTAGAGTAGCATCTAACCAAGAGTTTATACCTTGAGTTGGATATTATTTTCTGTGCAAGACCTTCTCAAAAAAAAAAAAAAAAGGAACAAGAAGAAGAAAGAAATCCATGCAAGAAAATCATGCAGGTAACCTAGGTCTTAGTTCAAGAGGGCACTACAGCTGGATCATGACTTAACCGAGTCAGGCTTGCATCTGACCAAGCGTTTTCTTTTGAAAGGGCATCTGACCAACAGTTTATCAGACAACAAACTCTTTCTAAAGAAAAGTTACCCAAGCCACCCAAACCTCAGTTCTTGAGAGGATTGCAGATGGACCTTGATCCAAACAGAGTCAGACTGGCAATTAACAGAGCAAGACTTACGACTGAAAATCTATGACTTGCTAGCAAGCTGGTCATGACTGGGGGCAAATGACAATGCCAGATTTTCCCACATCCAAAGCTAATCATTAAGGGAAAATGATTGAATCTGGGGAAGAAATTTTGACTCTAACATCGAAGAACCAACTTGATAATAGTCTAGATCGGAGACGATAGCCCAAAACCATCTTACAGGTACAGATCCTCTGAAACAATGTCAAAAACTATTGAGATAGACGTTTGGGGTAGGATTCTCAAGCAAAATTAGTGCTCAAGTTTGACCTCCCAAGTCAAATGATGTTCGGTGAATGCTAGCCTGGATAGTCTTAACAATTACCGTCTTCCCCCCACCGCAAAATAAGTATCTAGTCTTAGGCAGTAGATGCATCAAGCAGATAATTATGAGAATGTGCTTCCTTGTTTGACCATGGTTACAAGGATTCCCCAATATTTGGAACTCATGGCTTGCAATCCCCACAATCTTGGTTAAATGTGCACATCATTAAATGAGAATTGGCTGTCAAGAGCTCAAGCATAATAATCATTACCTACCCAAAGGAGATGGAAGCAACACGTGTCCCTTGGATTCAAACACGGGAACAACTATGGCTAACCTGAAAACTTAAATGATGCATTTATTGTTAAAATAGAGGATGGATGTAGGATATAGTAGTAGACTCGGGGTAATGACCATATCCATTTTTCTTGTAAACTGTAAAGGCCCTCCCACAAACAACAAGCAATTTTCTGTATCAGTATATCCACAAGCTTATACTTGAAGTATCATACTGCATTTGGAGAACCCTTCCCTCAGGGACTGTTATGAACCTGGTAAATTCTATATGTCTTTGGTTTTTTGAAAGGATCTATATGTCTTTGTTTATTTGAAGATCAATTTCCACCAGATGTCCACCTAAATCTTGGGGGCGGTTCTGATTGCACTCTAGACCCAGACTCTTCAGGATGCATGGTCATAGCCTAGCAACTGAAGTTTCTTGCAAAAACCACACCAAGTTTCTGAATATATGTGAAATTGGAGTAATTCCCATGGAATATTTTTTCCCCTTTTTGGAACAAATTCTCATTGAAGAATAGGAAAAATGAGTCAAAAAGAGATGTTGGGAGGTAAAGAATTACAAGTTAGAGAATGAGAAACTCAAAGGAATGGGATATGCGGGCCTGGAAACACCGAAGAAAGACCCTCTCAGAAAAAATCTAAAAGAAGCCACTTGAAAAGAAATTTTCCAATGAGATTGAGTCACAAAACTCAATTCTAATAGCCCAACATAGGCTGGTAATAGTAGATCCAACTAACCCTGTTAATGTGGTCTAGGAGCTAACAACCTTCACTAGTTCTTTTTTTGAGCAAGTGCAAGATTCCGCGGCTCCTCGAAAGCACACATTGTCTCTGAATCAAAGCCTCCTGCAAACTGCAATGACAAAGATGCCTAAGTACCAATTCGTGGCTCTGAGACGGGCTATCACATCTTTCATTTTTCTTCCTTTTCTTTTTCTTTCTTCTTTTTTGCAACAAGAAAAGAAATCCAGAAATTGAAAGCTCTCTTTGGAAAAAAAAAGTTTGCTCTTTCGTTTGTTTGTTTGTAGTTTTACCTGGTGTATCCTGAAGGCAAACCTCACCCCTTGAAGTAGCAGATAGTCCAAAGCGGGATCTTTATCGGATGCCTCCATTGCTTGGAGTTCTGAGGCTAGTCTTTTCATGTATTTCTTTGCCAACTTGACAGAAGCAAGCTTGATCTGCCATGGAAAAAAGAATCAATTAATGTGCATTATTTGAGCTGCTTTCACTGCCCATGGCAGCATGAAAAGAATTCAAGCAATCAGAATAGAAACTGAAGCACATCTTCAAGTTGTAGAACCAACAGAGAGACATTAATGCATCTGCACTACGTTTACTTATTTGTATGCATGAAAGATGAAAATCTAAAGGCCTTTCTCATAAGAGATGGATACTGAAAAATGCAATTGAAACCCTTCTACATATATAAAAACTTTAATGACTTCACCTCCAATGTGTTGCTACAAGTAAAAAGAAAAAAATGTGAACCTTGCTTATTATCGCTGTATCAAGCATCCAGTTAGTTGGAATCTGGAATGTTTGGTAGTGATTAATCAACCCATCCCTCATACGAAGAAGGTTGTACACGCTGTGCTCCATCCTGAAATTCAGAAAATTGAGGGTGACTTATCTATACTGGCATGATAGGCTATGCATTCCTTTCTAGCTTATAAAGACATTTACTTACTTTTCAGAGAGTGAGGCAATTTCCTTTAACGCCACATCACATGGAAGATGGGGATTATCTTCAAAGACTGTGGCTTCAGCCTGTAACTTCTTCAAATCACGGTATCCAGAAGCTGCTTCTCTTAATGCATCAGCCTTCTTTTCTGGCCAATCAAAATGCTTAAGCACTGCCCTTTCGTCCACCTTTAACAGTATAGAACATGCTTTAGAGAGAGCTTCCCAAGGTAACACAGATCTATTTTGACCAGAGACACATGCACTCACAAGGAAGGAAAGTTCGTCACCCAGCCACTTAACAAATGCTACCACATCTTCAATGTCACGGTATAGAGCCTCGTTAACTTTCTTAATCAAGGACCTAACAAAGTCACCCTGTGTCTCAACATCAGCTTTTATCTGAGAAGCAAAATGGTTAATTAGATTTAGCTAACAAATTAACACGTAATGGGATAAGCATGCCAACAGACTCATAGCAAGTAAATGTGAAGATCTATTCTCAATTTCACCAATCATGCAGCTGCGGACATTTGCAACATCCGAGACACCGCTAATTCCTCTAGTTGCCAAGTCTTTGTCTTTCTTTGAGTCTCTTTTCATCAAAGAATGATATAGCTCAACTACCTCAGGTGCCCTTTGCACCACATTCATGCTTCTTGTTGAGAATTTAGCGGGGGGTGGCGGCGGCGGTGGGGGAGGTGGTGGTGCAGTAGCTGATCCTCCTTCAGTCTTGGCAGAAGCTGACATAGAAGAAGAAGGTCATGAAGGGGGATTCGGTATACATAATGTACGTTTTTCAACATCCAAGCTTAAGGATTTGGTTAGCTCATTTCTATTTAAGGATAACCTTTGACTCTGGACAGATCCCATGTCATACGTCTGAGATCTATCCTTCCCTACTGGAGGCTTCTCATTTCTAGGGATTCCACTCTTGAAGTCCTTTGGGCAAACAAAACCATCAGATTGTCGCCTTTTGTTTACCTTCAATGCTTCCACACATTCTCTTGGACCACTGATCAAATGCCGACATCCAGGGCTTCTTCCTTCATTGGCTTCTATCCACTCCTTGTCTAAAATGTCATCACATTCTAAAACTTCTCAATCTTCAATTTTTGGCCATCTAGAAACCACTTTCCTAGATGCCATACTTTTTGTGTCATCAATTTCGATGGATGTGGGTTTGTTCAGATGACTGGATAACCTTTGTGGCCTCTAAGTTGCACAGCTACCATCTCTGTTAGCATTCTTGAACTTGTGTGACATCTCATCTGCATTCATAGATGGAGGTGTCTGGGGCTGATTATCAGAATTCTGCAATTCTTGGCGTAAGCAGGAATTCATCCACTTAGATATGCCAGCTCCTCAACCTCATTCAACCGGCTCATCTGCAGCCCCTCAACTTGTTTGCAGAGATTCTAATTTGTATGCCGCAACGACAATGCCTCTGCTTCAGCTTTAGCTACAATCTCACTCTGCGTAAAAGTAAAAAAGATTAAACTATATGAGCAGATGACACCCATTTCGAAAAATAAGGTCCAAGTATATCTAGTGCAAAGAAATGGTTCATTCAGCAACACCTACCTCAGTAGCCCTTTTGAGAGATGATAACTGTGATTCAGTTGACAAAAGCTTGAGAGTGAGATTTCTTTTTTGAAGTTGGAGCACCTTGGTAAGACGACAAAGCCCAAGAACTTCGATTTCGAGGTTCTTTTGAGAAGTTCTGTTCTCAGAATCTGATATATCTACATCCCTTTTAGTAGTTTCTTCTTGATGCTCTAAAACTGATGATGAGCAAAGTAGTTGTTCAGAAAGGTTTGCCTGTTCAGCTTCGAGCTCACCTACTTTGCAGGTAAGATTTTCAGCTTCCCTTCTTTTTGTGACCAGATCCCTTTCAAGTTCTTTAATTTTTGGATTGTCCCTGTATGACAAAAGCTTAGCCTGTAAAATAGATTCCCTTTCCTTTGATTCTTGGAGTAAGCTTCTTAAATTATCTAATTCGAGAAGCAAGTTGTGAAGCCAGAGACCTCACTTTCTGGCAATCAAAACCATGTGGATGAACTTGGGCACCATTCATGGCACAAGGAAAGTCACTGATGAGAGAACATTTTACATGAGATTGTGGTTGTGTGCTCTGATTTTTTTGCTTTGGGATTTCTGAACTGGCAAACAGTTTCTTGTTCACAGTGATTGAAGATTGCAACTTAGCTTTCTTGTCCCCGGTGAGCCCTCTAACAATTTGAGATCCCCATGATGAATGTGAATTGGGTTTTAACCGATTACCATTGGCTTTATTGCTTGTTCTCACTTCAGCATTGTTGCTAGGCTTGGCTCGAGTCTCTGAAAAGATATCTTCCCTCATCGTGGATGCTGTGCTTGTTCAACGCTTTTTAATATGTACAGTCTACAGATCTGGATAATGAGAAGCCCAAGAAATGGAAGTGGTAAATGTATATGCGGTAGTCTTAATATAGCCAGACAATTGTCTCATGTAGACAGACCAAGACAGATAAAATCATGATTAAGCTTGGTAAAAAGACTGAAAACAAACTGATTGTGGAATGATGATAACCAGAAATTAAAGAAAGTATGATTGACACTGAAAAACTCAAGCATAGCAATACATATCTGACATTGGAAACACCGGTGGAAAATGCACCACACAACTGATGCTTGGAAAAGAAGAAAATCTAAGAAATTACCAAATAAACATCATGTAGATTGACAATAAAAAGGTTCGAAAAGCAAAATATTGCAGAATAAAGAAAGGTGTAAAAAATAAATAAGCATGTTAAATATAACCTTGTTGAAATGATAGATTCAGAGGTTAAAATGCAAACCAAATTCATTAAACATGATTAGGCAAGAATGGAAAAACCAAGCATGGTTGCATATAACAAATACAGGAACCAAATGAAATGCACAACACATAAAGAATACTTGGTGAAATAAAAAAAAAATCTTGCAAACCATTAGATAAACATCATTAAAATGATGATAATATAGTTAGAAAGGAAACTAACAGCAGAATGGAGAAAAATGTAAGAAATAAATTAACTTATTTTTTAAAAGAATAAATAAACTTATTTGATACAAACCTTGTTAAAACAATGGAAAAGAGATTCGGAGTACAAATGGAATTGAAACTCATTAAACACGTTTTAGCTTATAACAAAAACTAGAAAACGGAACATCTTTTACCACAAGACTTGGCAATTGCCAGGAAGGTAGAAAGAAGTGCTAAAAAATAAATGATAAAGACCACAGTTAAAACAGGAAAGGAACAATGAAAATCCTTAAAGGAAA
The DNA here is from genome assembly GCA_037157565.1 of Thalassia testudinum. NCBI lineage: Eukaryota > Viridiplantae > Streptophyta > Magnoliopsida > Alismatales > Hydrocharitaceae > Thalassia > Thalassia testudinum. The sequence goes on from JAZHRO010000038.1 coordinate 3,571,690, forward strand.
AACTCATAGAAATACTAATCTTTTCCATGGACACCTAGTTTTAAACCTGCAAGCAAGACAATATAAACTGTCCTAAGAGTCCCACTAACAGAATTCCAAGCTAAAAGGTAGAATCTTGGCATAAAAAGGCCTTTGGTAGTGCTTTCAAATGTCAAGTTCGTCGGATGACTTCTGAGTTTTTAAATGATCACGATAATCAGATTTATGTTTCCTGACCACATGATTAAACCACGTTTTTTTCTTTTTTCGAAGAGATAAATCAAGTGATTTTAGCTGTGACGATGAGGATTTAAGCGTGTTTAAGTCATTGTGATTGGGTGTGTCTTCCTTTCCATAAAGGCTTGCATTCCCCATTGGGCATAGATCAATCAAACAATCACTAGTTCGTGAAGCATTAGATGGTTCCGGAGAGGGGATAGAGCATTTGACAAGAGATTGAGGAAGAACCATTGGAACAGTGTGAAATCAAAAGGAGAATGCATAGAAAAAATATTCAAGGAGGGTCGAGGGAAAAGCAAGTCAGAGAGGTACAAAGAAATGAGCAGGCAGCTTTGTTTCACATTGCATATAAGTCTGAGGCATCTTCTTTATTCACCATTTGAATCCCAGATGCCAGATGTTGGTTTGGAAAAGCTGGAAAGGAGACGACCCTCCTGCTAAGTCTCACACTCGATCAACTCAAACAGATCAAATAGCCTTGTTTGCTTTTCAACATGTGCATCCCCACGATTCTTACACATATCGAGCCCAGAAATGGCTATGCAAGAGGGGCCAAAGTATGAATCCACAAAATTAGATCATGTCAATTGTCTTCCAAATGGTTGCTCTCTGATGGGCCACGTAAGGCCATCAGAAGATTTGCTAGCGTAAGAGGTCCTACTTAGCCAGAAATCATCCATCGCGTAGGAGGGTAAAGCAGTAATTGACAAACATACATAGAAGAGAATAGAATTTGGTGACCCAGTTCTACCACAAGGGGTGTACGTCTGGGGGGAGGACAGGCCTCCCAACTATGCACTATAATTTTCAGGACGATATTGCATGATTTTGCTCCCTCTCTCAGGGAGGAGACCCTTTCTTCTGAGGGCCTCCCTCTCTATTTATAATCTAGAGGGGGACACTCTCTCTATGACCCTAGTACCCCTAGTTGTCAGGCTACATGGTAGCTGTCAGGATGTAGGTGGTCAAACTCATCTTATCGTATCTTCTGGCCACACTGCATCGAATCTTTTGGCAGGCTGGGCAGGTTCTGGTTGGAATCCGATTGGTCTAAGGCGGGGCGGACCGAATCGATTCTGCCTGTACACCCTATAGTCGGGCAGCCGAATCATTTATCGAGTCATGTGCGGAGTTTTAGATCCGAAGGCAATTTTTGCCCCTCATCATATGCCCCCACTCTCTAACTAGTGTGAACTGCTGAGAGAATGGTGAGAGTGGCCAAAACTCCGCTATGGATGCTGCCCCCAGATGTTCTTCCTATTGTTGTGCTGCAATGGGGAGAACATCTATGATGGAGGAGTTGAATGGCCTTCGCCTACTTCCAATTGCTTGGAAAAGGTTCCTTATTAGAGCATATGAGCCCGATCTCGCACAGGCTTTAGGGGAAGTCATGCACCGAGGCGGAATGCGAGGCGTGTAAGCCCGAGTTCGAGCTGGCCATATGAGGCAACATCAACTTCAGCATGGGGCGCATGAGCCTGAGCCGGTGCTGACTTTAAGAGGCAACATAACTTTGGCGAGGGGCGTGTGAGCCCGAATTAATGCCGGCCTTAGGAGGCAGCATAACTTTAGTGTAGGACGTGTAAGCCCGAGCCGTTGCCTGCCTTAGGAGGCGGCAAAACTTTGGCGAGGGGCCTGTGAGCCCGAGTTAGTGTCGGCCTTAGGAGGCAGCATAAATTTAGCATGAGACGTGTGAGCCCAAGCCGTTGCCTGCCTTAGGAGGTGACAAAAGTTAGGTATAGGGCGTATTAGCCTGAGTCGATGCCCACCTTAGGAGGCAATAAGAGTTAGGTGTGGGGCATACGAACTAGTGCTAGCCTTTGGAGGCAGCAGAAGTTAGGCGTGGGGCATATTAACCCCAGCTGATGCTGGCCTTGGGAGGCGGCAATTCGTCTAATTGAGATGCTGAGGCTGACATTAATTGTTATTGCTGTGAAAGGACATGGCTTGAAGTGTGAGGCTATTCTGAAAAGGCGTGAGAGGCTTTTCCAATATCCATTGTGTAATAACGCTTAGGAATCTTTGACCAGCGATTTTATCAACGCGTTTATGCAACCGCGGAATCTGTGCCGATCTCAGGGGATTCAGTTCCTTAGGCATTGGTGACCCTGAGGGGGGTGGAAAGACGTTACTGCCCTAAAGAGCCCATGGGATGGGGCTATAAATAGAGGACCAATGTAGGCCTTGCTTCACCGCCTTTCATCGTCTTTGGATAAGCCTAAGGGACTTAAGAGTCGTGGGGAGGAACGTGCTCGTGTCATTCGTTCCTTGGGTAGAGCTTTGTCATCGAACTTCTACGTGTTCGGCGGAGCGGCCGAAGAGTGGTTATGTGCAGCTCTTCAAATGGGGGTGAGCCCCTCTTCGTGCCCCAGCTCAACGCACAGGTTGAGGTAAGGGCTTGCATCTTTTGACGTGTCTATTGTGGTTTTTCCTCCCTCCCGCGCAGTTACTTGCCTTGTTTTCTCGACACGGGCTTCTAGGGGTTTTCTTTACCGAGAGATATCCGATGTCGCGGCGGCTTCTCCTGACAAGGGGCCCATCCCACGTGAGGGAAGCTTGCTTGGTGAGGCTCAAAGAAGCAGGTCTCTTGCTCACGAGGAGCTCAATGGGAAGTGAGCGGGGAGCCGAGAAGGGCCAGAGCAAGCTCCCTTAAGGCGCCCGCAGGGCAAATCCAACGGGGCATCCGTTGAGAGGGAGTCAGTCATGTCCATCTTTATGGACCCAGGAAGGGGTAAGATCGGGAACGTTCCGCTGGGGGTGCCGTCCCCCTTGGTCTTGTGTGAACCCACCGGACATCGGGTCGGAGAGGCGCTACCCAGGGCCTTGGTGAAGGTCGCTCCTTTGCGGAGGCTCGACGCTTCTACTGCTTCGCTCAGGTCCCTAAGTGTTACAACCCGGTTCCCAGATCCCTACAAGACCCGAGACCGGCTCGCCTCGACTAATCCCAAGACCTAATTGTCCAACGAGAAATAACCAAAAGCAGGAAATAAACCAAATCCACACATGCAATATAACTAAGCAAAAGTAAAAGTGAGATGGTAAAGGGAAAACAACGGTACTTCATTTGCGGAAATCCGATTAAGTTTGGATTTTAAACAGGCCAAAAACGTGTGTACTGTCCAAAATCAAACGTCTGGGACTAGGCCCAAACGTCTTAAAATACGTCAGAGCTCACCTTGCATTTCCTACGAGTTCCTCAGACGTCCGGATCCCTTTGCAACCGTCTAAGGGGAGTCCCAGACGTCAGACTATCCCTCTGGTCATTTGAAAATGTCGTCGAACGTCTAGCGATGTGGTCAGAGATCCAAAAGTGTCTCAAAGGGTGCACCGTGCGCCTTCCCCACGCTCTGCACATGCGTGCAAACGTACAGACCCAAATCAAGCTCAGACGTACGCCTGCATGGCCGAAACTCGTGCAGAAGCACATACCTTGGCACTAAGCGTGCTTTCAGACGTCCGGCTTCAGCTCCGGACGTCCTGCTGCCGATCCAAACGTCTGAGAGATGCTCCAGACGTCTGATACTGGAAAAGTCCAATATCCAGAAACTCCTTGCGCGGCCCGTCTCACTCACACCTTCGCCCTCAGACGCCGCAGCAGCAGCTCCAGCAGCTACAAGAGCTAAAAAGGCTCTCCTCCAACGTCCTCTCTCCCACGAGCTCCTTCTCGAGCTTTCGCGGCTGCACTCCAGCCGCGGCTCCTCCCTCTCGTACGGGTGCCCTCGAGTGGGTGAGCTCTCTCCTCTCTCAAGCTCTCACTCTTAAGCTCCTCTGACCTCGCACTTAAGCTCCCCGAGCTTTCTCCTCTCTCCCACGCTCTCCCTCACTCTCCCACTGACGCTCTCCCTCACTCGGCCCCTCTCCTTCCTCGTCGTGGCTACAATAGGAACGGGAACGGGCTGGTGGGGGTCGCTGGCGCAAGGGCAAAGGTGGAGGTGGAGGTGGAGGTGGTTGGAAGTGATGGTGGAGAGGGTGGCGTGGGTGTGTGAGGGTTTAAATAGAAGTGTTATTAGGGTTTAGGTGAGGAAGCCGAGGGGGAGAGAAAAAACTCTGCGCGCCGCACGCGCACAGAGGGAAAAGAACTTACAATTTTTCCTACTTTCGGACGTTCGGACCTATATCCAGACGTCTGACAGATACTCAAGACATCTTATCCAACCAAAAGGGCGACGGGTCATTTCACTTGGTGACTCCACAAGGGTGGAGCAGAGACGACCCCTACCGATAGCTCCTCTGGTGGGAGAGTATTTGCCCGGGCAGAAGTGGGGCAGGGCTTATTGGGTAAACGTTTGCCTAGGCAGCTGAGCTCAACTGGCTATTCCCGCATGAATGGCCTGCCGAAGGCCTTATGGCTTCGACCACGTAGGGTGCCTCACTGATGTATGGGAGGGTAGCCTGCACAACTGGACCGTTGCGCCTGCCATACACCGACGTCCTGGCCTGCCAAAACTTGCTGCTCCACCTGCAGAGTTCCTCGGTCAGTCCTCCTTCCTCTATGGATGGGACTGAGGGGGAGTTCACCTCGCCTAATCGAGGGTCTGCCTTAGGCGAGCGGTGTTGGCTGGGAAAACACAAACCTTCGTCAAGGGGCTGGCCAAAGCTGCAGGGCCTGCCAGTCTTGATGCCGCACTATTATCCGCATTACTAAAGGTAAGTGGGATTGAAGACCTGGGACGAGGCCGTTGAGTTGTGATGAGTGGTGTTGGCTTTTCCCTTGTACCAATTTGCCTTTTGCCAATTGTGATTTAGTCGGAAATAATAATCCGTGAAATATAGCAGTCGATGTTTATTGCAAAGGAAATAAAAGAATTTTTTCATTCCTTGCATGGATTGCTCGCACGCCAAGTGTGAGAAAGTATTTTCTGCCTGGGATTCGCTCGCACTAGTTTCGTGAATCGCATTTTTGGAGGCTTGGCTACCCTTTCGCTTGCTCGAACGACTTGGCATAGAAGTTTCCCATGTTACTTCCTTCTGGCTTATCTCTGGCAAGGCCTATTGGGATGCCCATGGAGAGGGCCATCCGCGGTGGTGGCCAGACGCCCATGGCTCGCGTCGTGAAGACGCAGGCAGGTCACCCTTGGGGGTCTTCTTTGCAGCCCCCATCAGCCAATTAGTTGCCCGACGCTTGATCCACCTGCCTGCATCGACCGTGGGTGGAGTCAGTGCCTTGACCACGTCTCGTGTGCCTAATGGGGCGGGCATACGTACTTCCCTTAGCAGGCAAGTTGCATCGAGGCTACTTGGTATGTAACGCTTATCTCCGTAGGATAGTTGGCCTAAAGGTGTTCGCCATGAATGCCTTACCTTCTATTGACTCTCCTTGCAAGGCGACAATAGGAGGGGACAGGGAGTCCCATCTTGTCTTGTTGACTTTTTAAGCAAGACGCCCCGGTCCATTGCGCATTCCTCTGGGGTTCGGTTGCTTACGAAGGCCTTCCTTGAAGGGTGGCCAAGAAAGGGGGCCGACCTTAGGAGGTAGCCTGAAGGGAAAGATGGCTTCGAGGTAGGGGAGCCCAAGCTCGTGTCATTATGTGGTGTTGCGTCACCTGGGAGACGGGGCGTTAGGGTTCTGCTCCCTTGCCCTTTGCCAATATGGCAATCGTTAGTCAAGGCAGCCCAAACCCTCGTCATTCGTTTTGGTGGGCAAACGCCTCTAAAGGTGTGCTGACTAAGACCTTTGTCAGTAGGCAGTGTGTTGAACCTCAGGGCGCACGGGCCCGAGTCCTTAGCAGCCTGAGGGGCTGCAATCACAGCCACTGGCACGTGGGGCGTGAAGCCCTAGTTTTGCCGTTCCCTTGGGACTACTTTCATTGCGAAGTAGGAGGGGGCGAAGGGTCCCTGCTTGCCAAGCAGCTTTTAAGCGAGACGCCCCGGCCCTTCGTGTGCTCCTTGGAATCAGTCGCCGCTTGATGGGATTTGCTTAGGGCGAAGTTAAGAGGGTGCTCCCGCTCCATCCGTATCGCCCGGGCCCTTCTGTATGGGTGGCGAAGGGCCGAGGAGCTATGGGCGCTTTCGCGATGTTGTCCCTTTATCCTTTTGTTGAGGACCGCGGGGAGTCAGGGCTCCTCTACTTAAGGCATGCCCCCTTATCAAGGGGATGTTTAGTCAGGTCTCCTGAGAGACCCCTTGGTTGGGATAAGTCTATTTTTGGCGGTGCTCATTACATGTCCCTCATAGGGATTAAGCGAAAGTGTTCGATGCAAGAGCGTATATCCTTGACGAGGGAGCTCTGAGGCAGGATCTATCAGAGGGGCTTATCGGTGTGCGGTGTTTTAGGGCCACTGCTTCCCTCGAGAGTCGTGTTCACCACAGGCGTCAAGGGGAGCTGACGTTGGGAGTTCTCTGAGCCTCGGCTTTGGCCTCTTATTGTGGCTGGATAATTGTCGCCTGAGTGGTGATCCCTTGCCCGGACAAGCTAGGCGACGTTGTCAGGGTAGGATTAAGTAGCCGAGGCTGAAGAGCCTGGCAAAAAATCTCGCAAGGGTTAATTTGGACCCGATTGTTGAACCGTTGTCCATCACCTCAGCCTCTTTGCAGAGGCGAAGACCTGGAAGTTGGCCGTCAGAGGGGTCTACCATATCCGCAAAGGTGGGGGGAGCAGCCTGGCCATTTTCTGGACACGGCTATTTTGCTACTGAACTCACTCTTGCGAGGAGTGACTCTGTGGTCATAGTAACGGGGTGTGATACCACTGGGTATTTGCGCACCCGGCTGTGCCCCTGGGTGGGGCAAGAACAGAGGGGTTTCTGCGTGGATCAACCCTTGAAGGTGACCATCACCTAGAGCCTTCTGTAGAGGGTGGCCATGAAGTGAGGTCGACCTTCGAAGGTGGCGACTAGAGCCAAGAGAGAACACTTGGACTCTCGCTAGCGGAGGTCCGAAAGTGCGCCAGGCGGGGCTTGGAGCGCGGAGGTCCAAATCCGCATTATGGGCGCTGCGTGACATAGGGCCCTAAGGTCCTGACTCAGCCTTTGGTGGCCAGTAGTTGTCGTTGGGCAAGATGGCCCGAACCTTCGTCATTTGCTCCAGTGGGCAGATGCCTCTACGGGTGGAGCAATCAGGGTTCTACCCACGGGTGGTGTGTAGAACTTCAGCGCACATGGGCCCGAGTCCTTACCGGCCCGTGGAGTTGGTGTCCTAGTCATTGGAATGTAGGGCATGGAAGCCCCAGTTCCACCGTTTCTCGTAGGTGGCATTCTGGTAGCCAGTAAATGGGGCATGAGTGCCTCGGTCCGGGTTCGCGCCAGCATCGAGGGTGGTTGTGTCGGCCATAAGAGGCGACTATTCCCAAGTTCAAGGGGTGGGTTCGCCTGACCCCCAACCAACCCAGAGAGATAACCTGCCAGCTTAGATAAGTGGTGGTATAAGAGAGCATTTGGCAAGCTCGCCCGAATTTGCGCTGACCTTGTGAGGTGGCAAGATAAAGAACATCGCATGCGTATGTCTGGGTTTGTGCCGGCGTGACGATGTAGCAATACATCGGACGCGTTCGTTCAAGTTTTTGCTGACCTTAAGAAGTGGCTTGCCGGCCCGGAGATACAGGAATGTCAGACGCGTCCGTCCGAGATCTCGCCGACCTTAAGGGGTGGCTTGGCAGCCTGAAGAGGCGGCAATTGATGGAACATCAGACGTGTCTGTCTGAATTCTCGCCAACCTTAAGAGGTGACTTGCCAGCCTGAAGAGGTGGCTATATGTAGAACGATGAACGCGTCCGTCCAAGTTCACGCCTACTTTAAGACGTGGCTTGCCAGCCTAAAGAAGCGACAATATGTGGAACGTCGGACTTTTCCGTCTGAGTTCTCGCCTACCTTAAGAGGTAGCTTGCCGGCCTGCAGAGGCGGCAATGGAGGGAACGTCGGATGCGTCTGTCCGAGTCCTAACTAACCTTAAGAGGTGGCTTGCCGACCGTCGGACGCGTCCATCCGAGTTCTAACCGACCTTAAGAGGTGGCTTGTCAGCCTGAAGAGAAGGCAATATGTGGACTGTCGGACACATCCGTTTGAGTTCTCCCCAACCTTAAGAGGTGGCTTGCCAACTTAAAGAGGTGGCAATATGTGGAACGTTGGACGTGTCCATCCCAGTCTTGGCCAACCTTATGAAGGGGCTTACCGGCCTGAAGAGGCAGTAATATATGGAACGTTGGACGCGTCCATCCGAGTTCTGGCCTACCTTAAGAGGCGGCAATGTGTAGAACGTCGGATGCGACCCTCCGAGTTATGGCCAACCTTAAGAGGTGGCTTGCCAGCCTTAAGAGGCGGCTATATGTGGAACATCAAACAAGTCCGTCTGAGTTCACGCCTACCTTAAGAGGTGGCTTGTCAGCCTGAAGAGCGACAATATGTGGAACGCTGGACACATCCGTCCGAATTCTCGCCTAGCTTAAGAGATGGCTTGCCAACCTGCAGAGGCGGCAATGGAGAGAACGTCGAATGCGTCCATCCGAGCCCTGGCCAACCTTAAGAAGTGGCTTGCAGGCCTGAAAAGGCGACAATATGTGAAACGTCGGACACATCCATCCGAGTGGTCGCCGACCTTAAGAGGTGACTTACCGGCCTGAAAAGGCAGCAATATGTGGAACGTCAGACGCGTCCGTTCGAGTTATGACCAACCTTAAGAGGAGGCATGCCGGCCTGAAGAGGCAGCAATATGTGGAACGTCGAACACGTCCGTCCGAGTTCTACCCTACCTTAAGAGGCAGCTTATCAGCCTGAAGAGGCGACAATATGTGGAATGTCAGACGTGTCCATCCGAGTTCTGGCCGACTTTAAGAGGCGGCAATATGTGGAACGTCAGACCCATCCAACCGAGTCCTGACCGACCTTAAGAGGTGGCTTATCGGGTCGAAATTTCGTCCCGGCCACCCTTTGGAGGCAAGTTGCCAAGCGAGAGCAAGGGGCAATCGCCACCCTCTGCAGGTGATGGCCATCTGTCACAAAGGGTAGGGCCCTGTCCTTGCTAAGACATGTCGGGCCTCTTGCTACCGCCGGAGTAGAATAGGGGCCTCAAGTGTCGATTTTGACGGTGATAGGATTGCACCTTATGCGGCAGGGACTGCGCACGTGAGGGATTTTGTCATGCCAACCCCCCTCGAGGGGTGGTCTTGCCATCACCGAGACTAAGGGGAGACTCCGTAGTTCCCAATAGCCTTCAAAGGTCGCTTTTTGATACTTTGGAGCCTCGAGAGAGGGAGGCCTTCAGACTTTTGGGGAGATTGAGATCCCTCTCCCGACCCTCGACAAGCTCGGATGTGTTCATGAGGGAAGAGCGGGAAGCGGGGGCTGCTGCGACTGAAGAGTCCGGTTGCGATCCCGAAGTTACTTGGCAGATCAACCAAGTTAGCCCTATGCTGGATCGCACGGACTTGGCTCCCCTTTCCCTTCTTTGCAAGGGCTTCTTAGGTTGCTTTGCCTCAACTCTAAGGAGCGTACGTCAGGTCACGGCTTCTCCACGTCCGGTGCTCCTCCTCTAAAAGAGTCAAGCACGTAACGGGAGGTCCTGGCAGCGGGCACGTACCGGTGATTAGCCGGCCAGGTCGCCTAATTCTACCATCAAACTGGCTGCCTTAGGTATGGCAACCGGGTTGAGGTGCCCATCTCCATTTGCATTGGTTGGAGAGGGGTTGTTCCCTTCCCCTCTCTCTTTTCCTTGACTGCCAAAGGTCGATGACCGAAATGGTTGTTGGGAGGAGAGGAAGTCATTTTCACCGGAGTGGTAGATGTGTCACGGGCGCGCTGACCCGGAAAGGGTAGCTTGGAAGGCCACCCAACGCAAGCATCTCGGAGCGCAACGGGCATTATGGCTGGAAGTTGGTTAAGTGGGCTGTAAACTCGCTTTAGGCGTCGCCGCTCCAGGAGGTTGCCTCAGTCTACACGTTGATGTGCCTAAGATACTGAAGGTGGAGGCCTCGGACTATCGCAGGTACTGCGGAGGTGACTTCCGCCTGGTCCATGGGCAGGGGAGCACGTTCTTCGAAGGGCTTGGTGCTGCCCCAAAGGGGGGAGACTCTTACTACGACGAACCTAGACGCTCCGCCAAATTCGGCGGGGAGACTTGATCATATCCTCCTTGCTCGGATAAAAGTTGGGAGGGAGGTACATGGAGAGAACTGACTCAGAAGGAGGGGCTCGGATGCTTGGGTGACGACGAGCCGAGGTTACCTTAACCTCTGTGCTAGTGTGCTCAGGCATCAGAAGGAGAGGGCCTCGGGTGGCACGAGCGTCACCGCTAGAACTTGGCAACGATGTCCGTCGGGCAAGGAAGCCGGGGTGACACCGCCTGTCTGCTGGGGTGGGGTGCTAACCCATCTAACTCTCAATTTTGCCCAGAAGACCACCTCGACCACCCGTAGTCGTCGGGGCCCTTTCCTGGGGTGGTCCTTCAAGCGCTTCGCAAGCCTCTTATCCTTTCGCTCGATGGATCCTTGGGACAACGGACCCTCGTCCTCGGGCTGGACCCCTTTTAGCATGCTTGCCTGGTCCATGGTCAAGAGGGTGCGTTCTCCCAAGGGCTTCTCCCCAGCGGGATCCGCCCCAACGACCATTGGTGGATCGATTCCCCTTGAGCACATCCACTCGGGGCATGGCCAAGGGAGTGCGTTGCTTACGAGACTCCTTTACGCAGCGGGGCCTGCAATTGCGGCCCTTCGAGGGCCGGCTACTTTCTTGGAAGAGGTTGTCCCTCACTTGTGGGAGGAATCCTATTGGCAGGCGGGCACGGGGGCGAACCTACCCTAGTCGAGCCAGGAGTATTCTCGCCTTCAGTGAGGCTATCATTGCCACCACATTTCTCAGTCGATCCACGAGAGGAGTTAACTCGCTCCGTGGTCTCTCGTTGGGTATTTTGGCGCACGAACAAGGGCATTGCGCCCATGCCCGCGAACCAGACAACTTGACTCGGGGTGCAAAGGGATCGTCGCCTCATGGGGCCTCCCCCGTTCAAAGTGCTGAGCCCCGAGCTAACCCGAGCAAGACCGACTGGACTCGATCCTCCGTCACTCGACTTCCGACAGCCTCTTGGGGTTGTGTCCAGTCCCTAAACGCTTGGCGAATCGCTCCCAAGACCTGCTCTTCACACCCTTAGAGGAGCTATCTGGCTAGCTAGGCAATGATCAGCACGCAAGCCCTCGCTGAGGGGGCGCTGCTAGAGGAACTCCCCTTCAAGGTTCGAAATGTCGATTTCGACGCCATGCCGATGAAATTTTAAGTGTGCATGCCGTGGAAATGCCCATTTTTCGATGACCATGCAGATGGGTATGCCAAGGGCATGCCGACAACATACCGACAAAAAATCAAATAAATACTCAAAATGATGTTAAAATACTCAAATTTTTTGTGTGTGTATAAATACTCGAAATGATGTTGAAATACTCAAATGTGTGTCTGTAGTTGGTTGACTCAGGTGTTTCTCAACATAGGCTAAAATTAGCTCCATCTGACAGAAAGATATTAACTACTAATGTTTCACCCATTATAGGTCAGGAAAAGATAGAAGATGCACCTCACAGTACGACTGGAGATCCTTTTGAGTCTAATACTATTAGTAGAATTACGAAATAGTTGAATTGGAGATCCTTGTGTGTGTGTGTGTGTGTCCCTCTTGAAATTATGATTGTGTCTATGTCTACCCTCCACCCCCTTCAAATTTCACATCTCCCGCTCGACAACTCCTCTACCAGTTTCGAATCTCCCGCCCACACCCTCATTTCGAAATTCAAATTTCCCGCTCCTAGTGCCAATCGGCATGCCAGCGAAATCGTCGCCATGCCGACGCCACGCCTGTGAATCAACATTCTTTTTGTGTCGGTACAACCCACTCCGAGAAATGCCCTTACTGACGGCATGCCAGCAGCATGCCGTCGGCATTTAAATTATTGCTCCCCTTAAGACAACCAAACGTCGGCTTATCCTGATGGCGACTCCTTAAGGAGTGGTGCACGAGCTAGGGTCCACCGTCCTTTCGCGCGAGGCCTCGGCTGGCTCTTTAAGCGCTTCCAATAGGGACCTCCATTTCTCTTTCCCAAGTGGGTAGGCGGTATGCGCAGGGGCGTACATTTGGGATCGTCGAATTTGGCCCTGGGTTCTTCACTGGGCTGTGCCTCGAGGAAGGGGGTCCAGCTTGGGGACCTCAGGCAATGAGTTGAGGTCATTAGGGCGTGAGGACACCGCATCCCAAAAGGACCCCTCCAAGGGGAGGGAAGCCACGAGTGGGACCGTGGGTAGTTATGACCACTGCAACAGTTCTCGCTCAGGGGGGCCAAGGCAGGGCGTCGGAGGGGCCCTTCCTCCCAACGATCGGATGCTCTGGAAAGCGATGGCTCTTTTGTTGACACTTCCCACAGACGACGCCATTTGATGGGCCTCGAAAGGCCACCAAAAGATTTGTTAGCATAGGATGCGTTACTTAGCCAAAAATCGTCCATCACGTAGGAGGGTAAAGCAGTAATCGACAAACATACATAGAAGAAAACAAGAGTTTGGTGACCCAGTTCCACCATAAGGGGTATACGTCTGAGGGGAAGACATAGCTCCCAACTATGCATTATAATTTTCAGGATGGTATTACATGATTTCGCTCCCTCTCTCGAGGAGGAGACCCTTTCTTCTAAGGGCCTCCCTCTCTATTTATAATCTGCGGGGGGGGACCCTCTCTCGATAGTCCTAATATCCCTAGTTGCCAGGTCACATGGTAACTATCAGGTTGTAGGTGATCAGGTCCATCTTATCGTATCGTATGCCCACATTGCACCGAATCTTTTGGCAAGCTAGGCAAGTTCTGGTTGGAGTCCAGCTGGCCTGAGGCAGAGCGGGCCAAGCCAGTTCCACCTGTACATCTTGTAGCCTGTACATCCTTTATTGAGTCATCTGCGGAATTTTGGATCCAAAGGTAATTTTTGCCTTCACCACTCTCTTAGTCTTAATATCAATTTATCCTACCCTTGAGACTTGCAAATTTAACGGGCATTCCCAGCCCAACCTCCAAAACGGCGTCCAAAACTTGTACTTGAAAAGACTGTGGATGTCATTAACATTACACAGCTATCCCTAGTATCTAATCAATATTAAGCGGTTAAAGAAGCCAACCTAGCCCATCGTTACATCCAAAAGCCCATCGTTTACCGCTCACAGCTTCCACTGAGACCATTCTGCTGCCTGGTGCTTACCAGCTCTTACTCTAAAAACAGATCAACAGCAGCACAAACAAACAAACAACGGGGACCTCTACTTTAGTTAACATACCTTCTTCACAACGATGATTCAACGAACTCTCCAGCTCCCAGCGAAGCACCCTCTCCGGATATCACATCACAGAGTCCCCCAGCATCTCATGTGGACTAGAAGAACCACGTGATGCGGACCAAAAAAAACCCATCTTTGAAAGCATCCCATTTTCCTCGACAGGACCCTTAAAAAGGGCTCTGGGGTCACCACAAGAACCACTCCCGTACACCATAGCCTCCCCCAAAAAAGCCGCCTTTTCGTGTTAACGTCACCGCTAGCCTCGAGCAGCCCTTCTGCACCTTCCAACCAAAACCCTCTCCACCGTAGCCTTTAGCTAAGACTCACCACTTCGAAAAATCCGATCTTTGGCAGGCTGGGGCGCTTCCAGCAGCAGGAACGGGGGTTCTTCACGTTGCACTGGATGTGCTCGTTTTCCCGCCGGAGGAGACCATTGTTGTTGTTGTTGAACGAGGAGAAGCGCTTCGAGCACAAGTCCCCATATTCTCCCGCGGAGCCAGTGGGTGGGGCTCGTGGGGGGCGCACGGTGGGCAGGTGCTGTTGCCACCTTTGTCCTTTATAGCTCCCCCTGCAAGAGGAGCCCCGCTCTCTCCCCTCGCCTGCGGGCTCCAAGTTCGAGGCCCTTGTGTTTGGTGCACAAGGCCCTTCGTCAGGTTGCTAAATTTGCAAGATACGCCGTGGTGGCCGCCGGGGGGTCTTCGAAGCCATTTGAAATTTGAAACGGGGTTTCTTTGCCTTCCTCGGGTACGCAATGGACTGCGGAGTTCGGCCCTTCAACGGCTGGATTCTGCGAGGTGCGTTTGGCATACGAGCGGATTATCTTTCAGTTAAAGGATAAAAAAGAAATTTTAAAAATATTGACATTTGAAATTTAAAAATATAATTTATTGTATGTTATTAATTAACATCATTATCAAATTATTTCAATATATCACAATAATATAAATATTTCTTAAAATATATTCACTTCAACAAAATATATTCATTAAAATATATTTACTATATCACATTAACCTACTTACACTTACATCATAACATTAAACAAATATCCACTATCTCAAGCTAAACACAACCTAAGTGGAGAGGAAGTGATGGGGTTTTTATTGAGTTATATGTATATACCTATCTAGCCTTGTAAAGAGGGATGTAATTTAGTGGGTTTGATTTCTCTATAATTTTGTGCAAAAAAATTTTTTCCTTGTCGAATAATCCAATGTTCTTATAGCCATCAACTAATGTCTTTGCTTTTGTGCAAGGCAATTTTGCCCTTGCTAAATAATTCAACATTCTTGAATGTAGAATTGTGGAAGAAACATAAGGCAGTCCACATTGAATATGGTAGCAACATCTCTATTGGAGCATATGGAAGTATAAGGGATTTTATTTTGATTATGATTTGTGGTTATCTTAAATTTCAGTCAATAACTCTAGGTCTCTATCGCTCCCACTCTCCATAAAAGTCTAATTTAAATATTAACCTTAATTGCCATGAAAAGTAAAAATAAAATCTGGATGTCACATGCAACATTGACCTTGAGGGGAGAGCATTATAATTGTAGTGTTGCATGGGGGAAGAGGAGAGAAGAGAGATGCTGGTAGGAGAACATAACTTATCTTGTTATCCAAATAATAAAGCACTTGAAGGCCTTCTATCATATCATTACAAAGCACCTTATACAAAATTATATGACTTTTGACCAAAAAATCACAACCTTTCAAAAAGACACTTATTTTGGATGGTGAAGGATACTGCTTCACAGCACGTGCAACCATTTTTTTGTTTTAACATTTACAAATCAAAATCCTTTCCCTTACAATGATCATTAAATCCAATATGCTGAATGGATAACTAACTTGCCTAAGCAAACCATTCTACCTAAACAATTCACCTAAGTAGTTCAGTCTGCTAGAGTTTGCCAACCTACCTGAACAAATTTGCTTGAGCAATCAAATCTGCCAAAGCTTGCTAACCCTCCTAAGCTAGTCTGCCAACCCGTCTAAGAAATCTAGCCCACCAAATTGACTCCTTAAAGTAAGTCAATCTACCTAATCAAGCTGATCTACCCAAAAAATTTACCGTTACACACCAACTTACGTGAACGAACTTATTGGATTGACAAAATCTTCCAATTTGAGCCAGCATCCCTTGCTACGTGTCACCATGCTTTTTTTTTGCAAAGAAGCACAGTGATCTACATTTTTGGACCATTATGAGGTTTGTTGGGCCTTAATGCAGGGTGTAGAGACTCTTGAGGTTTTTTCTTTTTACTTCTCCCACCTTTCCTCCCAAAAAAATTTGGTATACTCAATGTATCATATAGTATAATGATTGAGGTGTTGAATTTCACCACCATTTGTGGATTAGTCCTACATTCTATGAAGATAATATGCTAATGTGAAGTGTCTCGTGTGGATGCTACTTGATTGGTTTATCAATTTTGTGCTTTTTTGATGTTTTCTCTATCAAACACATATTACGATGGGTGATAGGACTTCGACAACAGCTTCCAACCCACAACATTAAAATTTTGTAAGCATGCTCTTATAGAAAATGAAATTACAAAGTTAGCTAAAGTAAACTAATTTGTTGCGTTACTTTTATTCAAATGAAATTCAATGATATGTATTGAATTCAAAAACTTAGACGAAATAACACACCACCTCAAACGAACCACTTTGACTTTAATCATCAGACCATCCTCCTTACAACACACATCATTGCACACCTCTTTGGACCATCGACTCCTCACCTTGAACCATTGGGCCACTTCCTTTGCAACACACACAAACCTCCTTGCACAATACATCGCTATGCATCTCCTCAAACTACCAGCCTGCTCCCCTTCATTACACATTTGCACCACCAGTCTCCACTTCCTTGCACACACACCCTCCTCCTTAGATTGACCTCCTATAGCATAAATCCTTCTCCTCTGCACTCACTACAATGTCAGTGGCAATGCAGTTGCCCCCTTTTGCATGGAGCAGGCACACACATGTTACAGAACACAATGCTTCTCCTCCTTTGCTCACTCAAACTTTCTCCTCCTCCAGCCTACATAGACCTCCTTCACACAAAGTTTCTCTTCCACATCGCACAACAAACATCACTTATTAGAACCACCATGCTCACTATACAACACCTTGCTGAGGTCCACCACCACTAGAAAGAACCCTTAGAGATACCTCGCCTCACCATCTTAGATACAATACCCCATTGTTAGAATCTCCTCCATCGCACAACATAAGTCTTTTGCTCTTGATAAAAAATTAAGGAAAAAATGGAACTAAAAAAATGATTGGACCCTAAAAAATCGAGAAAAGAAGGTAATTTATGGACCTAGAAAGATCATGAACCCCAAAAAATAATTCAAAGGAAACAATGTGGCATGATACATAACATATAGGTTGCATTAGTTTCACAACACATTGTATTTTAAAAATTGATCCACAATGCATTTTTTAAAAAAAATTACAACACATTGGGTAAGGTGAGACAATATATTGAGTTGGGAAGAAAGAAGTTTTATGGGTCATGGTAAAATTTTATTTATTGATGGGGAATGCATGCCTTCATCCACCGCCAATTTCATAGGCAAATGATATTGGGACACTATTATATATGCAAGTTTGTATACAACATTCTACATTGAATATGACGTGGCATAGAACATGTCATGTCATGTTGACGTGGTATATATGTAGTACTGATGTGACGTGGCAAACATGATCAATTATTATAGGAGGTAGTACATAACATGTGAGATGACACTTATATGGTACCTACGTATAAATTTATGTACACTTTAGTGTCTATTAAATATTTTTTTTGGTAAGGCAAGTGTTCGAAATGCCATAGAAAATCTAGTAGACTTACTATTTTCAATTTTATTTTAGGTGACATCATTGTATATACACGAGCTTATTGCATTTGCCAATAAAAAGCATGAATTAGATCATAAATTTAGTTATATATTTTTTATTTTTTTCAAAGGATAAATTTAGTTATTATGAACGATGTTAGGAAAATCTAATGTTTCCCCACTTAAAATGATATAAAAATATTGAGTATAAATTATTTCTTGTCCATATCTTTCAAAAGAAGTCATCATTACATTGTGTATTACAAACATAGAGCAATGGATTTTTATGTATCTTATCCTTCGAGGGTCATACAATAATCTAACTTTATTGCGAAGAACCGTAGGGAAACTTTATTACTGTAGAAAATACTTTAGAAATATTGAAATATCATGTACCTATGGTTCCTTTTAAAATAATTAATTATGACAGATAATTATTTCAGGCTTTTATTATGTGAATTTTTTATATATGAACACTAATCTAGTAGCATGCTTGAATGAAATCATTATGCAAAATCTTCATTACTTGAACCTAACCTTAGAAATGGCTTAGGATAATTTTGATTGGAAGCAACTAATCCATGTAGCTGACCATGCTCAATGTGGGAAAAGGTTTTTTGTTGTTGTATGAGTCATTCTTTAAATTATAATAACTACCACTTTTGTTGTATTTAATAGGGAGGACCACATGGCTTTATTTTAATTTTGGTTTGGGAAGGCCTTCTTTACATCCTCATATAATGTTTTTTATTTTAACGAAGAGGGTGGCTATTAGTCTTGGGGTAGTCACTTGTTCCCCTCTAGAAAAAGGAAAAAGCTAGAATTTTTTATGTCAATTAATATATATGAAGAATGTCACGGCCCAGTCCTAAATCCCTACAGGATCTGAGGTCGGCTCGTTTTTATTAACCCCAAGGCCCAGTCGTCAAACAAAAAATAACCAAATAACATTCAGCAAACCACAATCACACAAGTACAGTAGTTAAACAGAAAGAAATTTACAACAAGAGAAAAGGAATAGTAATATTATGTCATATTACAGCCATCACAACAAAACGAGTACATATAGTAGAAGACAAAGCTATAGAAACTTACTACCAAACAGTGAAACTAAAGCTAGGCTCGACTAGGCCTAACGTCCACAGCAGTCAGTGGCTTGGGCTGCTCAAATCCCTGACCTGTATAGAATTTATTTAACCGAGTCAGCTAATGATGAGTAGAGTGGTGGCTAAGAAGTAACATGCATTTAACAAGTAATTAACATACAATTTTCCATTTTCCAATTATATTATGCATGTGGGTACGTAGAGATCTCTAATTAGGACATGTCAATTAATCTTCTTGCTCCCTATAGGAACGATTTTTGCTTGCAGCTTCCCATGATATAGGATGCCCACGTGGCACTCTCCTGGCCGGGGGAGTCCCACCGTGGTAGTCCTATACTCGGTCTACCACCTCGAGGTCACAGTCGTGACGTAGCGGTGACTACAGCACACGTGATAAGCGCGCGGGTGACTACAGCACGCGGTCAATCGTTTCCGCTAGTGGGTACGCCTCAACATACAGTGCAGAACAATATAGGACCTTGCCCTCTCAGAATAGAACAGGGGTCTTGCCCCTCAGGGGTCTCACCCCTCCTCAGTCCACGTACCCTTGTCTGACTACCTCGGTTTGCCCAACGGGCTAACTAGAGTCGATGGAGGGTGGCCATACCTAGCCCCGGGCCCCCTCGGGCGGCTAGCTCCTCCCTACACTAAGTAGCTTACCTCGGTACCACGTACATTGTAACAGGCGTGTGGCCCAGACGTCTGGGAGGTTGTCCAGACGTCTGACAAGACGTCTGGGACAGTTTCCAGACGTCTGGAAATCCGTTATTTTCGACACACGCGAGTCGTCTGCGCGCCTGAGCGCGCAGATCGCATATTCGCCTTTCCTTCCTCCTGCGGCTGCAGATTCCCCTGCCGCGAATCCTTCTCTCTCCTCTCCGCGCGGCCTTAAAAGGGCACGCCTCCCCTCACTCCGTCACCACCGTCTCCTTTCTCTTCTCCTTCAGCCAGAGCGCGAGAGTGAGCGCGAGGGCGGCAGCGGCGGCCGCAGTGAGTGCGGAGGAGGTGCTGCGTGCGAGAGCGGAGCTCTGCCGTGAGGGAGAGCTCGCCGGGGCTGCTAGGGCCGGCCGGCGGAGGGCGCAGGGGGCGAACGGCGCAGAGAGGGACCTGCTGCAGTCTGAGCAGCAAGTGCGCGAGGTGCGACGCGGACGGCGTCGCGAGTGGAAGCCGGGTGGCGCCTGTTCTGGAAAAATTTCCAGAATCGGACGTCTGGGTTGATAGGCAGACGGCGAGGACGACGTCTGGTAGCTCATATAGACGTCTGAAAGGTGAGTATTCCGCTTTTTTCTTCCTTCCTGTCGACTGACCGTACTAAGGGAGGGAGTGGCTGTGCGCAGGCTCGCTGATTCGCCATCCTTTGCGAATCAGACGTCTGGAAGTTGTAATAGACGGCGGGAGTGACCTCCAGACGTCCGGGGTGACCATCGGACGTCTGGGAGATAGGCCAGACGTCCCCGCAGACTTCTGGACGTCTGGGAAACCACGCTGAATAGGTAATTCTCTGATCCACTTTTTAAGACATCTGGAAGAAGTTCCAGACGTCTGATTTTGCACAGTATCGTCTTTTTCGACCCGTTTAGGGCCCGTTCGGGCTCCGTTTTCCGCGATTTGAGTTACGTTCTTTTCAGAATTAATTCCTCTACCCGTCTACAGTAGCTATACACTGTTTTGAGACACTCCTTGTGTTTGATCCTTGTGATAGGACCTCGTTCAGTTGCAGTCTTGGGAGTCGCGGAGGCACGCGGGATTCCCGATCACGCCCCCATTACTCCCGTTGTACCTGGTAGAGTGGCTTAAGTTTATTATTAAAATCTGTTAAAGTATGGAACCATAACTAGAATCTAGGACATTGCATGAATCCTAGGAATGAGAAATGTATGGAATGATAGCTCCTAGGTGATGCATGAATCCTAGGGTTGGAAAACTAGTTGTATGCTAGATCCTAGGATGTGGCATGAATCCTAGGATGGAAAAACTAGTGGAATGTATAATACTGCAGTCTTGGAAAAATGGAAAGGAATATAAAGCTGCTTGTAAATTGAATTAACAGCTGCCTGTTATGAATAAAGAAACATGATTGAGATCATGGATTGTGAGAACGTGAAACTGGAAAGTGAAACATATGATGTTCTGAGATAAAGAGCTGGAACCCTACAGGGAATTAGGAGTGGAACTCCTGGAAAGAAAAAGGAATGGAACTGAGATGTAGTTTGTACTGTCTCTTGGGTACGCAGTACCAAGGGAAGTACCTGTACCTGTTTAGTGCAGAGTGGGGCCAGCCACCCCAGGGACCCGGGGTTAGGATTGGCTGCTCTGTACCGACTTGTTGGCCCTCGTGTACGTAGTACCGAGGAGAGCTACTAGTGTTAGGAGAGTACTAGCTACCCCATGGGCCCCGGGGTTCTGCTAGCCTCCTTCACCGACTTGTTAGGCCCACTAGGGCAAACCAGGGTAGTCAGGCGAGGGTGCGCGGACTGTGGAGGGGCAAGGCCCCGGTTTGGTTACTGTGGAGGGGTTGGACCCATGTTACTGAGAGGGCTCTGCCCTGGTTCCGTGCTGTGCTTTGGGCGCACCCGTTAACGGAAATGACTGACCGCGTGCCAGTGCGGGCTAGCTACCTGTGCGTTTATCGCGCGTGCCATAGTCACCATTACGTCTGTCAGTGACCTTGGGGTGGTTGACTGAGGGTAGGATCACCACGGGGGACTCTCCCGGCCAGGAGAGCACCACGTGCTACTTCTACTTTTGGAAAAGACTGCAATCAAGATCGTTCCCACGAGGAACATTCGAGATCAAGTAAAGGATCTGAGAAATAAATGAAATAGTGAGAAAATTGAAAGATGTGAATAAAGGAAGTAATATAACATAACAGCTACTGTACACTCTACTGTTGTATTTAGTTAGTTTGCCACTCTACTCAGCATTTTGCTGACGTGTTACACTCGTACATTTTTCCGGACCAGGTGTTGAGCAGCCAGGGTCAGCGGCTGCAGAGGACGCTGGGCCGAGTAGGGTCCAGTAGAGTTTACCACAGTCTTTTGTACCTCTTTTGTTTCTGTTACAGTGAGTAGTTCTTGTTTCCGCTGTACTTTCTTTACCTGCAGTTCTTGTTATATGATAAATGTTGTTCTACTGTTGTGGTGTATCTACTGTAGTAGTTTCTTTCCTTACTGCTGTACTTCCTTACTGTTAGTTATATTCATGTTGAATGTGGTTTATTTTACTGCTCTTTTGGTTACTTCCTCGTTGGATGACTAGGTCTTGGGATTAGTTGAGTCGATCCGGTTCTCGTGTCTCGTAGGGACTCGGGAACCGGGTCGTTACATACATGTGGGCCAGTAAGAGTTGTAGAGTGGCCAAATCCACCTCGGGTCCCAACCCAAGGGCTGCAAGCTCCCCTCTACACTACAAGGGATAGTTGCTCTCTTCGATACTCCGTACACAAAGGTCAGCTTACCTCCTTGAACAGCTGCCCATGGGCAGCAAATTTTCAGGACCATCTGGTTCTACGTATTACGGTGTTCTTATCTACATTCCCCGAGGGGTTCGTACATCAATTTCTTTTTTACATATGGGTTGGAATTTACGGAACAAATAGTTCAATTCCCATTTTATCGCAGTAAGGGTCCATTTTAGATAATAACAGGTAGCTTTTGATTACTCAATCATTCACATGCAATTTCCTCTATCCCTAGTGTTCATGCCAAGACCTAGGGTTCAAGAATTTACCCTCGAGTATGCATTTATTCCTTTATAGGGTTCATTTCAAGTCCTAGGATTACTTACTTGCATGTATTAAATTAGAGATTTAAGGTTTTAACCACTCTACTTGGGTAACCGGGTGGAATGGGGGCTCGCACAGTGGCTCCCGACATTTTCGCAGGTCCCGTACACCCGACGGACTGAAGACCTAATACATGGGTTGATGGGCTAAAAGGTTCAGAAAGATATAAACAAGGTATCATTATACAGAGAAACTCGTACGGAAACAGAGATGGTTTGTTTACGGAAAAGCGATAATTGCATGGCCCAAAAATACGCTGTCAGACGGAAATCGGACGTCTGGAAAAGGTCCCAGACGTCTTAAAACAGTTCTCAGGGATACCTCTCTCGGTGTTCCTCTGTCAGACGTCTAGAACTCAAAGCCAACGTCCAAGGACTCTGTTAGATGTCTAAAGGTGCTCCCAGATGTCTGAAGCTGCCTCGGTCCGCTCTCACCTTCTGACACATAAACGTACGCTATCAGGACTTTGTCAGAGAGAAAGTACGGAAAGTAGATCTCTACCAAAGTCTTGCTCTACCTTCGGACGTCCGGTAAGACATCTGGGTGTCTCTCCGGCCGTCTGATTCCGCGGAAAAAAATGACTTCCGCGGAACCGCTCTGGCTCCCCTTGCTTGCAGGTGAGAACGACGCTACTCCCTCTGCTCTCGCACTTCCTCTTGCTCGGGCTCCGCTCTTCACTCGCTCTCGCCCTTGCTCTACTCTCGGCTACGGGGTGGGCAATGAAGAGGAGGAGAGGTTTATAAAGGGAGAAGAGGTGAGGGGGTGAGATGGTGTGGCGTGTCGCGGAGTGGCGTCGCAGGAGGTGTGGTGAGGCGCGGTGAGGGAGGAAGTATGGCGTATGTATGGTTCGCGCCGAAAAGTATTTTTAGACATTTGGTAAACATCCCAGACGTCTTAAATGACCAAAGGGTGGTGGGTTGTTTCAAAGAATCACTCAATTCGATTGTCATCATTTCATCTCACTAAAATGAAGGCATAGGTATGACTCTCTATATTTAATGTTATGTGTGTCAAAGGATAGATTTGACGATTTTTGTTATTGAGAAAATGATACCTTAGCTCTCTTTACATTGAGAGCTTAGGTATAGAAGAAAGCTGCAATAACCTACTTACTAAAAATAATAATAAACTAAAATAGAAGGTCACCTAAATAAGACTTAAAATATCTCTAATTTTATTTTCTAACATTCTCCCTCAAGTTGGAGCGGACAATGTCTAGCTTGTTATACAAATAAAACTCCTCTCAATGCAAACATCTAGAGGAGTAGGCGGTAGATTAGAGTAGGTTGGAGGAGTAGAATATGGGCACAGTGGGACAAGAGATCTTGAAAGCGAGCCTCTCCCATACAGAAGCTGGAAGTGTCACTCTTCTTTGAAGACCTTGGCTGAGTTTCTCTCCTGTGGACGTTTAAAGTGAGTATTCTCTTATCTTCCTTTATATTTCCTCCTTTTCCCTTTTTTTTATCCTTCTTTTTATTGTTTGTAGAGCTAACAAATAATAACAAGCAGATCGAGGGCTAACAATCAATTGACCCATCATCACCTTCCTCCTCCCTTCCATTAGGGTTCGAGGAACCCAAATCAAATCACGCTGTAGCGGAGGGAGAGGAGAGACCCCAGAGGAGGTCGGCCGGAGAGGAGTGTCGTCGGAGGCTAGCGATATGCTACGAGGCCCGGCGCCGCCGGTGATTAACACACACACACAAGGATTTTGGTCCTCTCCCTTTTCCTTATTTTTTTCAACGGGATCAAACCTGCTTTGATAACATGTCAAGGAATAGACTTGGTGATTTTTGTTATTGAGAAAATGAGGCCTTGACCCTCTTTATATAGAGTGAGGGCTTAGGTATTCAAGGGAACGGTAATAACTTACTTGCTGGAACTAGCAATGGACTAAAATAGGACACCTAAAGACCTAAAATATCTCTAATTTTATTTCCTAACAATGTGTTTGAGTATGTGCATGGTTCCACTCTGCTGAGCTGATGGGTAAGATTTGCTCAGTAGGTTTCCCCCTTCTTTATTAGCAAATTGTGAGCTTTTTGTCCCTTCTTTGATAAGTTAAAAGATTATTGACCATCGAAAAGCTTTGATTCTTGAATATAAAGGGTGGATAGAATGAACTTGTAGACCGCTTGGGCTGTACACTGACAGTTTTTGTGTTCCAAAAGAGAAAAATAATCCCTTGAAAAAATATACCTTTCTTCTGATACAGTCCTGCAAAGCCAGTGATAAACCCTGGCCATGTTTGTGGAATTCCTTTTGATTCCCATATCTCCTTCCACAGATTTTTTTTTAGGGCAAGGGAGTCGAGTTTCTATTCTCATCATCTGTTTTACGTGGTTCTGAAAGACTTTTTGTTTAGCTTTGCTGTGATGACAACCACATTTCACAAGCCCTGCTACTAGAGACAAAAAAAAGTACACAGAGATGCAAACATTGGGAGTGTGCTACTTTTCGTGGGAACCACTGTGCCATTTATTTCAGACTCATGCTAACACAGCAATTGTATGAGTGGAAGCCACGAAATGTGTTTCAATGTCTGCTTGAGTGCATTTCACATAATTCAAGACAGCTAAACTCTGTGTTTTATGTCATTACCAAATGACGTCTAGGACAGCTATGAAAAGCAGACATTGATCTTTCGTTGATCAAGACAGAAGCTCTTGGGTTATTTTTCAAGATAGACAGATATTAGACTTCTCAATTGTAGAAACAGATATGATGTTGTCTTTTCCTTTGTTGTTTGACTATTGAATTGAGTTCTTTTGTTCAAAGAAGGCTTTAGCTAAGATTTAGTTTTGATGTAGCCTTGTGTTTGACACAGGAGTTATTGAGCTGCTCTCCACTCTTGAGTCACAATGCCTCGGTGAGGCGTTTACTATCTGCAATATAATTGTTTTAACTTATATCTATTTGTAATACACATTCTTGTTGTCTTTGTTGCAGATACTACTGTGATTATTGTGATACATATTTGACCCATGACTCTGTGAGTTTTCACTTCAAATAATTCCATCAGTAGTTTCAACTGTATATTATATGCTTCAGGTGTCCATGAATTGGATGCTTAAGTCATATGCAGGTCCTATGAGTATCAATTTCTGTTCATAAATCATGTTATGCCATCTTGATCAGAGAATGAATGTACATGCAGTCATGACTAGCGCGCTTCTTATCCTTGCATGTTTTAGAGATATTTGCCGGTCGCATCAAGAATAAGCTACTCTACCACATATGACAAATCTTTGACTTGTTTTATTTGTCCACTGCATCTTTTTTTGAATAATTTTACTGCTTGTGATCCTATGTAAGTTGGAATTCACAAGGAATGTTACTTCAGATATCCTAGAAACCCTTCGAAGGAGGTGAGGGGCCATGGAGCATCTCTCTAGGAATGATTAGGGTCTTTTGGTCATGTTGGAACTGAATCCTTCTTGTTTGGAAGTGAGGATTTTGTGAAGCTATTTTCCTTAAAGCAATACTTTTTTGGAGGTCTCCTCAAATCAATATATGGTCTTGAATAAAAGCCGGTGGCCTTGAATCAAGATGTTCAGCACGGTTTTTATCACTTTGAATAGTGCCTAGAGTTGAAAATCAGAAAATCTTTATTTTCCATCTGGTTCAGTTAAAGCAGATTTATTTACGTGTTACATCATTTCCCTGGAAACACACTCTATATTGTAAAAGTATTCTTAGTTATGATTGTTGTCCCTATACGATATCTTGCCAACTTGCTTATAATGTCAGGTTGTGAAGATGGTATTATGTAACATTATTGGTAAAGATTTGTCCATGCCAAGTAGATGATATAAAAGGACATTATAAGTTGTATAATTATACTCGCTAGACAAGCTAAACAAGAATGACTAATTTGCATTTTGAATATAGCGTTATACTTCTCACTAACTTCTGTCCATTCCATTGTAGCCATCTGTTAGAAAGCAGCACAATGCTGGTTACAAACATAAGGTGTGTCTCTTGTATGCTGCCAAAACCATGTGCTTTACCGCTTGATATTGATATCTTTTGATGCTATCCTGTTTTATCATACAATTTTAGGCGAATGTTCGTACATACTACCAGCAGTTCGAGGAATAACAAACACAAAGTTTGATTCACCAAAGGATCAAGGAGCATCTAGGAGCATCTAGGACAGGCTGCAGCTTTCAAGTTGGTGCAGCATTCCATCAGCATCTTACTTCCCTTCCTTCACAGAGACCAGGCCTTCCTATTCTGCCTACACCAATTCTTCCAGTCCCAGGAATCAGGCCCCCTGTTTTGCCACAGCCTCTCCCTAGCAACCCAGGTGTGCATCTAATTTCCTGGAAATGCTTAATTCATGCAAAATGTCACTTATGATTTTCACCTTGGTGAATGTTTTTTATTATCTCCTTGCTCATTTTTTCACTGAATTGGAATTAAGAGGGCTTTACTTGTAAGGTAGCTACTAGAGAGAACATAAGTTAAATGCTGCACAATATCTATGTCTAAGGTATACAAAACAGGGGCACGAAGATGCCGATAAGTAGTTTAGGGCCATCAGGTTGGATGATGATGATAATACAAACCTAGTTATAGTTTCCAAGCATTTTGAAGTTCTGTTCATACAGTTGGCTTTCAGCTAACTAGATTCTTTGTGCATTTGTTGCAATATCATTTTTTTAATCTTTATATATGCTCTGTCATAAATAATATACATTACATGTATCCTAGAGAAATTTATCTCGTTATGCACATTCCTCTACCGACTTTCATGAACCAATTTGTTGAAGTCAAATCTTAGACTTTAAGTCTCGTCCAAAAAAGTCAAACCTTTAATATATTGCAATGTAACTTTTGAATCCTTGATAATGTATCTTTTCAAAAAATTATCTTACGATGTAACCTTTTTTTTCAGAGACAAATGTAACTTTTGAATCCTTTTGTTTCTCTGTATGAAACTACCAGAACTCTACACATGGCAACTACTATTTGCACACTTCTCTTTCACAACTTCCATTATCCTCCCTTGTCTTCATCTTCATCCATTATATCTCTCACGTCCTCTAATGCAGGTCATGTCTGAGCTCCCAAGGCTTGCTGTTAGGTTCATTTGGAGCTTGCAGAGTTTGATGAGATTTTGCGGTGGACTCAGACAGAGCTTGAATACAAAATTTGATCTCGTGAGACCATGGTGCTCCTAATGTTTTCTGCAAGCTGTCAGCGGAGTTTGTGGAGCTTGTTACTGGCTTATTGCAGTCACAGCTTGGGATGGTGTCATGGTGGGGCTTTAGGACAAGGGACAGGAAGGCAAGGCATAAGGTCATGCAGAGCTCCTGGATGAGATACTCTTGGGGAGTGGTGCGTCATAAAGACATCAAGGTTTCAGATGTCGATGTCAACATCATATCAACAAGTCAAAAAGGGGGCATGTTAGGAACATATCGTTGATATATTGTCGATATCCCATATCTGGTTTAAAATGGCTGAAAATGTCCTATTTTTATAAAATTATGATTTTATGGATACTAGATAAAATTATGATTTTAATTACTACTATATATCGAAATTACAAATTTTAAATGGTACAATAGAAGTACACTATGTTCATAATATTTTAAAAGGAAAAATAAAAGATATGATAATTATTTCATAAGTAGTTATGTATGATAACTCACTGTAAACTGAATATAGCCAAAAGTTGACAACCATTTCTTTAATGATTGTAGAAAACTAGGAGTATTACAAAAAAAAAAAAAGATCACGAGCGAAGATTTTAAGTGTAATACTTATGAAATGATCTATAGGGAATAGATGGAGAAAACATGAGAAAACTGACATACAAGCCTAAATATGAGCTAAGCATTAGCAAAATTTACATGTATGGTATCGGTTGATCGGTGATGGTAAGCTAAAATAATTTTAGTGTAGGTTGATCACACATATGGCTGATTAGGATGTCAACGTAAGTATAACTATGAGCGAAGTATAGCTTATATGTATGGTAATAGTTGATTAATGAAATAAGCAAAAAAAATTTCCATAACAAAATAAAGATGGACGGAAAACAAATAGAACCTTAAGTCATAGAGAAAGTGGAGAATCGGAAGAAATTAGATAAGGGAAAGACTAAATACTTGAGAAGAGGCTCAAAGACTGTAAACCAAAGTCAAGAAACCTTCGGACCTAAGAATAATATAATGGATACAACAATATCAAAGACATATCGCCTAATATTGCTTGTTTTATGAAATATTTGCATAGATATCTCTTGAAATTTAGGGATATTGATCAAGACCTATTGATATTAACAATACCAGTATCTTGGAAAAAAGATATTCCCGTGGTATTATTTTGAGTCATGCTGGGGATATGGATATATCACTGATATGTTGCCGATATATTGAAATATTTATTTTCATGAAAGACATCATGATAGGATAGACATGGAGAGGGGCAACAGAGGAGGAGCCAACTTCTCCCACACTTTATCTCAACCTTTTGAGAAAAGAGGAAGTCTTATTCTCAAATGAAAAACCCTAGCCCCTCTTTTATATTAGAGAGGTTTGGGAGGATTACAAAAATGTCTCAAAAATAACATAAATGGCAAAGAAGTCCTTAGGCTCAATACTCCCCTTCAAGTTGGGGCTTAGATATCTATAAGACCCAACTTGTTGCACAAGAAATCAAGATGCTCCTTCTTTAGAGCCTTGGTAAACATATCAGTTAGTTGAAGTTTTGAGGAGACATATGGAGTATTAATCCTTTTGGTAAGAACATCACGAACAAAGTGGTAGCCAATCTCGATATGCTTGGTTCTCTTATGAAAGACCAGGTTCAAGGAAATATAAGTGGTTGACTTATTGTCACAGAGAAGTGGAACAGGCATAGTAGTCTAGATATCGAGATCCTGCAAGAAGGAAACAATCCACATAATCTAACAAGTAGCCTGTGCCATCACTCTATACTTTGCCTTAACACTCGAACGAGCCACAACACTCTGCTTCTTGCTCCAGGAGATGAGATTCCCTCCAAGATAGACTATAAAGCTTGAAGTAGAACCAGTGTTCAGGATGTCGATCGCATGGTTGTAGTCGGATCCCTTCCCGAATCGTATAATGCAAGGCGGTGCTATAAGCGGGTCTGGGCGAGTAGTCAGACTGAGTAGGCGTTTACTCGGTGGAGTAGTCACCCACTTTTGAGATATATCCATCGATGGGGTCTTCTTGAAAAAAATCCATGAAAAAAATAACTTCAGGGTCTCACGTAAAAAAAATCCACCTACAAAATAAACATCTTGGGTCCTCAAACAAAATTTCCCCGAAATAACCCATCCTAAACCAACATCGTAAACCCCATAGGGCCCATACGATCCCAGCACTCTCCAATCTCCATTGCTGAAATCGTTACCCTAAACCCCAGTAGGGCCAGCACTCTCCATTGCCAAACCGGAACCCTAGCAGGGCCAGCACTCTCCATCGCCGACTGCTTGTTGTTGCTGCTGCTGCTATCGAACCGAAACCCCAGCAGGGCCAGTACTCTCCATCGTCGACTGCTAGCTGCTGCTGCCGAATCGGAACCCCAGCAGGGCCAGCATTCTCCATCATTGATTGCTAGTTGCTGCTGCAGCTGCCACGTTTTTGGGTAACCACCGTAACCCCTTCTCATCCAATGACCCTGCTAGCTGCATGTGAAAAAGATTACACTTGAGTTGATACACTTGTCACATAAGTATAAATTGTCACTGAAAATAATAAGTTATGCTCATGATTATAGTTGATATTGCAATTTGTTTTATTTTCAATGATAATAATGGAAGATAACACTTGAGTTGATCATAATCTCTCTTCCACCAAGATCATGAGCAAATTAATTGTCACATAACAAACTGCTATTATGAACTTAACATTTTTGAAAAGAAGGCATAGAATGCCCATGATGGAAGTATCATTCAAAATGCATGTTTTGTGTCCCCTTGGATTTCTGATGATGTCATATAATTTGTAGTTTTTATTTGGCCTGCATTTTAGGGTCTAAGATTTAGGGTTTATTTTTTATTTGGTCTGATTTTGATAGATCAATGGCTGATTCACCAAGTCAACTGATTTCTAATGGTGCATCCACACCAAGTATGTCATTTTATGTTCAGTAAGGATCTAATAATCCAGGTTGGAAATATGCTTATCTTCAAGTGAAGACCTATCTCAATACAGTCACATATCGACTTTGTAGGAAGGTGGTGAAGGGGGGGATAAACAAACTAAAGTAGCATCTTGCCCGTATCAAAGGAAATGTCGCACCCTGTCCAAAATCTGACCCTGAAGTTCAAAAACTTATAAGGATTATTTGGGGCAAACATTAAAGAGGAAACAAGACAAAGCTGCAGCTATTCAAGAAATGCGAGACAAAATGATCGTTAAAACAAACTTAACACCCTCAATTGATGTTAAGAGGGATGGTAAAAGGTTATGAGTGTCACTGAGGATTGTGGTATGCTTCAAACGCAAACCACAATCAAAGATGCATTTGCCAAGGAAAAGAGAGCACGAGTCAATAAGTTTGTGGCGAAATGCTTTTATGATTGTGACATCTCTTTCAATATAGTCACCCACCCGGCTTTCCTTCGTATGTGTGAAGCAAATGGGCAGTATGGTAGGGGATATAAATCCCCTTCTTAATATGAGCTCACAGAGACATTATTGCAAGATGAAGTAAATGATACTAAGGAGAATCTAAAAAGTCATAGGGAGTCATGGAAGAGAGATGAATGCACAATTATGACAGATGCATGGACAGACATGAGGGGTAGAAGCATCATGAATTTCTATGTAAATTGTAAGCTAGGCACAAGTTTCCTAAAGTTCGTGGATGCATCTGTCGAATCACATACTGCAGAGTATATTTACTCTTTGATTGATAAATGTGTTGAGGATGTTGGATTCGATAATGTGATTCAAGTTATCATGGACAATGCCTCAACAAATTTGGCAGTAGGAAGACTACTCAAAACTAAATATCCTAGTATATATCGGTCATGTGCCGCTCATTGCATTGATTTAATGCTTGAAGAAATTGATGATAAATCAAAGGTGAAGAATGCTGTTGCTAAGGCAAAAGAATTGACAACCTTCATTTATAGTCATGCAAAAACATTGAACATGATGAGACAATTCACACACAAGGACATTGTGAGACCTGTCAAACGAGATCTGCAACAACCTTTCTCACTTTACAAAGTGTTATGGACAATAAGGAAAATTGAGATGATTTCTTCTGATGAGTAGAGAGTTTGCAAGTAGTCCAAAACGAGAGGTGAGAGGGCTATGTCTACTGTTTACAGCATAACTTGGTGGCAGCAAGTGACTTTGACCTTGAAGGTCTTTTCTCCCTTGGTTCATCCTTTGCGCATTATTGATGGGGATCGGAAGCTCGCAATGGGTTTTGTATATGATGGGCTTGAGGATACCAAGAAAGAGATAAATGTCATATTTAAAGACGTTGAAGTATAATACAAGCCATTCATTGATGCCATTGTTTCAAAATTGAAAGGGAGGCTTGATTCTCCCTTTCACCTAGCTGCCTACTATCTCAATCCGTATTACTATTATCAAGATAAAGAAATGATTGAGAAGGAAAGTACCGTGATGAATGGCTTCTTCGAGTGTATAGAAAGTTTCTATCTTGACATTGAAATTCAAGATGTCATCACAAGGAACGAGTTGAATAATTATAAAAAGAGTGGGGGCTTATTTGGTAAACCACTTGCTGTGAGACGAAGACTTACAAATGATGATGACTTCAATGCAGGTATTTACTAATTAAAATTTGTTCATTTATGACTTATGAGAAAGTAACTTATTTATGGTTAATTCATTAAGTTAATTATATGATGCAGCTGATTGGTGGTCGTTATATGGGTTGGAGACACCTCATCTGAAAGTGATGGCTTTGAAAATCCTAAAGTTGACATCATCTTCATCTGGGTGTGAAAGGAATTGGAGTTCGTTTGAGGCGGTAATGTTAAACATTTTCATTATTAATTAATAGTTGGATTACACTTTGTATTGGTTGGTGTCACTATTTACTTAATAAATAAACAAATTGCAGGTCCATACAAAAAAAAGGAACAAACTTGAACATAAACAAATGAATGACTTGGTATATGTCAAGTTCAATTCTAAGTTGCGGGAGCGTCAACTTAAGAAAAAAGATTCTCTAGCCATAAAGGATAGATCTCATGTTAGGGATTGGCTAGAAGGTGGCGAAGGAGAGCAAGGGGTGTTTGAAGGAATAGGTTGACATTGAACTTGATTGGTGAAGCAAGTGGTGCAGAAGAATTGTTGTAGAACATGAGTCAAAAGCTTGCACGTCCTTCAACAATGTTGCAAAGCTTAGATGAAGAATTTCCATAAGATGAGGAGGAATTGACGAGGAAGATGATATCCCCGTCATAGATTTTGAAGGTGGATTTGATTCAAAATGACTCTTTTAGGCTTTTAATTAAGTGCTTATTTGGATAAACATTTTCAGTGTTCAACTTTTTATCTTAACTAGTTTTTGAGTATTGAGGCACTATTTTGGATGAACATTATTGACTATTTTTTTGTGTTTGTTTAAATGAACATCTAGATTCTAATATCTACATTTTCTTGTTTTTAAATGTCAAATCTTTTATATTCTAGATTATATAGTAATCAAAGAGGAGTATTAACTATATTTTTTAATTATACTACTTGAGACATTTGCATGATTATAATATTGCATATAACACAAAATTTAATAAATTAACTAATTATTTTATTTTTAAATAAAAAAATGCAGAACCGCACACTCGTTTGCATACTCCTTCGAATATCGCATACTCACTATGCGATGATCCAATCGACCGCATACCGCATACCGACTTCCTGAACCTTAAGTAGAATGTCGATCATCCACATACCTCGCATAATTTGCATCAGAATAAGCAAATATATCTAAGCTGCCACCATCTCTGTAATACAACCCTCTACTTGGTGTTCCCTTGAGGTATCTCAGAATAATGCAAACCTCACGTCAGTGGTTGCAACCTAGAGCGTGCATGTGCTGACTAGCCCTGCTCACTGCAAAATTGATATCAGGCCTCGTGATGGTAAGATAGAGTAAGCGACCTACTGTATTACGGTAACAAGTAACATCCTCATACAATGGATCCTCATCAGAAGATCGTGTACGGTGGTGGCCCTACAGGTATACCAGAGGGCTTAGTCCCAATCAAACCTGTCTCCTGAAGAATCTGGAGTGTATGCTATCTCTGTGACAAGAACAAGCCTGACCCCTGTTGTATTGCCTCAATCTTCAGGAAGTATGTCAACTCTCCCAAGTTCTTAGTAAGAAAGGTAGATTGCAAGAAGGACTTGGTCTGGGCAATCCCATCCTTATCATCACTAGTAACAACCATGTCATCTACGCACATAGCTAAAACAACATGGATATGCCTTCTATACTTACTCTTCCTGATGAAGACAGAGTGGTCAGAAGTAGAGCGCTGGAACCCAGTCTTCTCAACTTTTATATTAAGCATTTCAAATCAGGCACGAGGACTCTATTTCAATTCATATACTACCTTCCTCTGGCGACAAACGTGCTCCTCCTAGCTGTTGTAGCCTGGTGGCTGTCTCATGTACACATCTTCAGATAAATCACCATATAAAAAGTCATTTAATATTAAGCTGATGTAAAGGCTATCTCCTAATCACAACAACAGAAATAATAATCCTGACAGAGGTAATATGAGCTAGAGAGAGTCCCGAAATAATCTACCCATATGTCTGAGTAAAGCCTTTGGCAACAAACTTGGCTTTAAACCTGTCCATTGTCCCATTAGGTTGATACTTGATGGTGTAGACCCATGTATTTATCCATCGCGTCCTGCCACCTAGGATCATGGGAAGCCTGAGCAAAATCCGTGGGAATCGTAGAGGTAGTAATAGTTGAGGTAAACTGACGGATTCCATTCTCGAGTTGAGCAACACTTATATGTTGAAAAAGAGGATGGAGTGTGCACGCTCTACTGGGTCTCCTCGAAGGTAACTGCTCCTCTGTGTTTGAGCTAATCTCATCTACCAAATTAGGATAAGGCCAAGTCTTTGGCGAAGCGTGTGGCCTCCGGTGGTAAACTTGAGTCTCCTCCAGGGTAACATGTACAAATGTTCCTTCTTTTGAGAAGTTTGGAATCTTCTTAAAGAAAGTGGCATCTGAAGTGACAACATATCTCCTGCAGCTTGGGTCATAACACCTGTGTCCTGGAATACTCAAGAAAGATGTATTTGACTGCCTTAGGAGAAAACTTGTCCTGATTACCATATGCCTAGACAAAGCAAGTACATCAAAAAATACTCAATGGTAGAGTAAAAGGTCTTTCACAATCTGTATGAATCACCTAGAAAGGAATCTGCTCTACAAGAACTGACGAAGATACCTGATTAATAAGGTAGGCCTAGTGAGTATGGCATCTTTCTAAAACTACTTAGAAACCTTCATATGGATCATTAGGGTCTTAGCAATATCTAGGAGATGTCGAAGCTTGCGCTCAGCTACACCATTTTGTTGGGATGTGTGAATATAAGACTATTTGATGGATAATACCTCGAGCGGATAAGAGACTTTGCACATCTCGTTGCACAAACCTTAAGGCATTATTATTGCGAAAAACTCTAATTGTACCATCATACTGAGTTTGAACCTCTGCCAAGAACTGCAAATAGCTTAGGGAATCTCTGAGTGGGTCTTCATTAATAAAACTCAGGTGAGGTGGCTATGATCGTCCATAAAAATAGTGTAATATCGGTGTCCTCCTGGAGTAGGCACTCTAGGTGGCCCTCATACATTGCAATGTACTAGGGCGAAGGGAACAATACTCACCCTAGTATCCCTCTATGGGTAAGTGCTCTTTTGGTGTTTCCTAAGCTGACAATCCTCACACTATAATGTCAGGAGATCTGGCAAATTAGGATACATCTGTTGCATCTTCTTGAGTGAAGGATGCCCAAGTCTCCTGTGCCATAGCTAAGGATCAGGAGCTATGGATGCTGCTTCTACAAATAATGTGGGTGTGTCAAGGTAATAGAGTTTATCTCGCTCTATACTTCCACCTATAATATCTTTTGTTTGTCTATCTTGGAAGTAGCAATGACTTTCGTCAAACACAACACAACACCTAAGATCCTTATAGATGCAACTTACAAATAACAGATTTATTGAAAACTTAGGGGCACAATAACCTTATCAGGTACGTACATGCCCTACATCTGTGATGAGTGATGTGGCTCCATTAGCCACCCTAACATCCTTGATCCCACATGGAGTCTTAGGATCCATAAGACGGTCCATATCTCTTGTAAGGTGGATAGAAGCATCAGAGTCAATTATCTACCTCTCTCCAATCCTTTTCTTCATGTTTTCTTGCATTGCAAATGCAAACCCCTTCAAATTTGAAACTGAACTTCTTGGTGAATAAATCACATCTTCGGTCCACAGGAGAAGGCTTATCGTTCTTGAGGGAGCAAACTTTGCTACCAATGGTGGGAGAAGATTCATCACCCTGGTTAGGAGATGTGACATATACTTCATCATACAGGAGGCAGCATCAAAAATCGCAAACCAGGGTGATACGCAGCCTGTGGGCCACCGGCAAACCTAGCAGATCTGTTGGTGGCGGTGGAGAGGCTAGTGGCTTCCTGAACAGTGGTAACAGGGTCGTCGGCAATCTGTTGGGCGGTAGCAGTTGTATTGGAACCGTTAATAGGGGTGAGGCGGCGGTGGCGTCGGGGCTGGGGGCACTTCTGTTGCCGCTCCTTGCCATCTTCCGATCTTTAACCAAATCACCACGATATTGGTGATTCAATCATTTTGGAGTGGAATATTTGGTGGGATATCGGAGCCCCGATCTAGGTCTAGGACCGTTGCTCGTTGCCATGTTGAGAAAAGAGGAAGTCTTGTTGTCAAATGAAAAATCGTAGCCTCTCTTTTATATTAGAGAGGTTTGGGGGAATTATAAAAATATCCAAAAAATAACATAAATGGTAAGGAAGTTCATAGATTCAACAAAACCAAGTTTGACCCTTCACAACCAACTACATACACTACCATCCACTGGAAAAAAAATCCCCACCGTCAAATTTCACCTCTTTCGAAAAAAAAGAACTGTCAAATTCCATCTACATTAACTATGAGTGCAAACATGGAATCATTCTTATTGCACTACTGCATGATAGGCATTCGTTGCTTTTGTTTCATCGGGCAAGGAAGGTTGAGGAGGGAGGTGCCAGGGATATTGATTTTTCTTTTCTTTTGGGAGGAGGGACGTGTAAATAGATGGAGGTAAGTATGACCTTTGTGGGTGCATTTTGTGGTATTGCAAGTTTGCTGGGATGCATACCTAAAAGCCCCTTAACCCTAGATTCCCAACACTTATCTAACTGGAACACTTTGACAAGTAACATTTTTGAAAAGAATTTCTTTTAATAATAAATATGACTTATTTGAAGGGAAGACTTGAAGACCTAACAAATTAATCCTATTGTTTATCTTTTCCTTTCTTTCTTTTTTCCTTGTTTATGTCCTTATCTTCAGAAAACCTGTTTTGCCTTTGGTGTAATATAATTGTTGTCGTCAACAACCTCAAGTCCCCTAGACCTGCTAGCCACCTTTATTGTCGTGGGTGCAGGTGCTGTTAATAGCATATGTAAAAAAGTATATAAGTTGGTTCCCATCCGAAAAATTTGGGTGAGAGGTAAACTCAGAAGCACCCAAGAATGCTTCTTCAAAAAAAAAAAAGCACCCAAGAATGATATGGGTGTAGGTACATTCATATAGGTATGTTTTCATCCAAAATATGTTTGTGGCTGGGTGCTGTAGCAAGCAGGAATATAGCTATTTTGGTTTCCTAAACTTCTCATCACTTACCATTAGAAAGTGCATCTGAAGCACTTGGGGAAAAAAAGTGCTTATTCTGAGAGATCTCAAGCAGTTGTAGGGTACTGTGACAGTTTTCTTTTTATAAGTAGAAGGAATGGATACTCAACACCAATACCCCCTGTTTTATTTATCATTAAAAGAATATGCCTTCTAGACATACAAGAATGCAGATTTGATGTTGGGGCCAAACAAAACACGCACTGCACAATCCCTTGAAACCATGGCAGTTTCGTTAGTTTATTACATGACTAAAATTTCTCCATGCAAGGATATAGAATAACCTAATAGTATCTCAGTATTTTATGACTCACCACATTTGGTAGCATTGGTGAGATCTATCTACTATGGATTCATCATCTGGATTACCTATATTAGTCAATCAAATATAACCTCCACCTTCTTATGTTGTTTGCTGATGTTGGTTTTTGTTGATTTAAGCTTCCATTTGGTAATCATTGACAAGTTGTAAACAATGCATAGTTTCCAACCTATAAATGACTCCCTTGTAAACACATTTCCCAGGCTATGTTGCCACTCCTCCCCTGCCTCGGGCTGGGATGCCTCCTGTTGCATCTTCAATGCCACCGCAACTAAGCAGCCTACCCAGGCCACCTGTGAATCTACCAAATACATCTGGTCCAGCTGTGGCAGTTTCCAGTACTGCCGTGGTTAATCCTGCAGTGTATCTGGTCAGTGCTGTGCCCACAAGTGGTGTCAGCATTAACCCATCTCTGTCTGGATCACGGGGCTTGATTATAGGGGACCGCCTTTTGCTGCTACACATCACAAGAAGGATTTCCATACTGCCAAACCTCTGAAGCCAATCAGTAGTATGATGAAAAAAGGCAGCAGAATCCTTAAAAAAAAGGTGGCAGAATGCAGGTTTTCCTAGGTCCGATTGTTTCTTTCTGATCTTCAAATTTTCAAGCTGTGCCGTGAACCTTGTTCACTGGGTTTGGGGGGGATGCTCCTGTACCAGATTGTACCTACAAAAGCCTTATTTGATAGGATTGTTTTCACAGTAACCATAATCTCAAAATTGTTAATCATTTAAGCTGGATTTTGAAGTGCCCCTACTTGAGTTGTATTTAAGACTATCCTTTTTCCTTCTCAAAGAAATATTTTCACTCTATCGTGTTGTAGCCAACTTGGAATGAGTGCATTTTTTTGGAAAACTATTAAAGCGATTCGGAAGTATTACAAATAATGTTTGCATTTATTTTTGTATTTTGCCTTAGACATTGCAAGATCCTGAATCACCTTTCAAGAAAAGACATCACAAGATCCCAAATCTCTTCCCTCCCTCATTAGGTCCAAACTACTTTATATGTACGGACTCTGTTGTCTGGTTCATCTGAAGTTTTATGTGAAGAAGTTTCCAAGTGACATGGTATAGTTTTGTTTTCCTCTTATAATTACTTTTAAGTTCCCTCGAGCAGTGATTATCCTCCCAACCATTTGATTTGGATGCTGTGCTTACTTTTTGAATGTTTTTGCTTCTGAACTTATAAGTGATAGCCATTCCCTTTCATGATATGATTAACATCTTTTCTCTTTCATACCTGGATGTCTTGCTTGACATCATTAACTATGGAAAATTTGACCTTAAATATACAGCATCGTTTGACCTGCACGGCTAATACAGAGCCAGCAGTCTTGAATCCCAATGGAAAGATTTCAGTTATATCGAATAACTATTGAGTCTGACGGATCTGATTTAATATTTTCATTAAGTTAAATTAGGTTTGAAGTATTTGTGAAATCGCACCTTTCACTAATATAATTGATTTTTCCAAGGAGGTCTTGTTAATGTAAGCCGATCTACCCTGAAGGGGATGCACATCCATGCCACATCACTTTCATCCTCATCTTGGCACCCTGCTGCATATTTCTGCTGCAGTGTGGTATTTGCATTGTCTGCCGTGGCACTATTTTGAAATTCTATTCTGATAGGACTTGTAATTTGTGTTGCAGCATCTTCTCGAAATTTGTGCTTACATAAATCCAAAATATTTCTATGCGATAAACTCTCACATTGTGTTCTGAGACCAATCTTTTATGATGCTGCTAGAGCACCTGTTTGTTGTCAACATTGTCTTTGTGTCAATGCTATTATTAAGTTGTTGGGACACCAATTTTGTTAATATCTTATTTTGCAATAGCATCAATCTCATTGAAAAGGGAACATAGCACATATTTTGTTCAGTATTTCTTTGGCGTTAGTTCAGTAGAGTACAAATCCTATGGTATTTGCTGAAGCAGATGAGTCTGTGATGTGCAACGTGTACTATTCATGGGAGGATAGAAGACAACGGGCACCCATTTGATCAAGGGAAAACATGTAACGTTCCCGAATATGTGGCACTTAGATTGAGGTTTCATTTATAGGTGGGGTTCTGTTTAATAATGGGGAGTATATGTATTGCAGGAATTGCTATGCAAAGGCACTATTCATGCATCAATGTTAACTTTTAGGAAGTTTCCATCTGAAGGCATTGGCATCACAACATTTTTACCCCATGTCAAACTTCTCTATTTGATGGTATGATCCATTATTAATATTAAATTTTTTATTACATTGTAAATTCTCTACTTGAGTGCACAAATTGTATAGATTTTTATCCCATGTCTCAATCTCTACCTTTTTTTTTTTTTGGTAAAAAAAGGTACACATTATGAATAAACCCTTTTACAATAGTACATTCTCAATAAATAGCAAAAATTCTGATTAACATTTTGTTCAAGATGCAAATTCTATCTCTGCGACAAAAATATTAACCTAGTCATCAACCTTGAACCCTATCCCTCACGACTGCAACACTGACCTTTGCTCGTGCCTGTCAACCATCACTGCCGGCACCACCATCACTATAATCTTCATCTTCTACCATGTAAACAATTTAAGTTTAGATACCTGCAATAAAGTATTACTAAAAGCAAAAGGGAAAAAATGCTGTAAATTAGGCTAACTTTAGAAGAAACCCTACCCTACTAGTCATGTGTAAGCAATCCATAAATTGAAGTCTTGAAACTATAGTTGTGCTATTATTTTATAAAAGATATAGTGTAAACCCCATTAGGTGTTTTGGTACCTATTGTAGTCATAGCAATGGTATGGTTGGATGTTGCACTTTAATTTATGCTATACATCTATCACAATGTAATAGAAGTAGTTTTGGTTTTATCATTGGTTATCATGCCATGATTGCTTTTGTGAAGTTCCTTCTCTACTTCATATCTCATCATTACTGCTATTGTCGCCGTCACCGTCACCATCACCATCACCATCTTGGTAATTGTAGAAAAGAAATTAACAAGAACAGAGAAATCAATTGCACATGGACATGAGATTTATGTTGAAATCCTCGAAGGAGAAAACTGCGGGAGCGAGACTTCCTCTCACAATGGAGGTTAGGGATTTTCCTCACTAAGAAACAAGAAAAGAGAGGGCGTACAATATATGATATCTCAGGTTACATAGATTTGCCCTAAGGTCCATATACCCTAAACTCAACACTTGCCCTCAAGTTGGGCATGGATATCAAAATGCCCAGCTTGCCAACATCTTCCTTAAATTGTGTCATAGCAAGTCCTTTGGTGAAGATATCAGCAATTTGATTACAAAATCAAATTATACCTTGTCAGAGTCGATCTTTTCTCATATGAAGTGCTGATCTAAATTTATATGCTTGATTTTGTTGTGAAGAATCGGATTGTTTGCCAAATTTATAGTAGCTTTATTATTACAATAAATCTTCATAGGCAGATCAAACGATATACCGATGTCTATCAACATAATTTTCATCCAAAGCATTTCTATGCCTCAACACTTGATCTTGCACAATCACTTTACTTTTTGCCTTTCCAAATAGTGGGATTGTCACGATGGAAAACCACATAACTTACAATAGATCTCTTATCATCCACAAATCTTGCCTAGTCTACATCCATGTACTCTTCAATCTAAAGTCTACCCCCT
Organism: Thalassia testudinum; assembly: GCA_037157565.1. NCBI lineage: Eukaryota > Viridiplantae > Streptophyta > Magnoliopsida > Alismatales > Hydrocharitaceae > Thalassia > Thalassia testudinum. The sequence continues at coordinate 3,612,813 of JAZHRO010000038.1, forward strand.
TTAGTAAAAAATAATCCTTTACTAGGATTTTTCTTCAAATGACAAACTATTTGGTCCACAGCCTTAAGATGAACATCTATAGGAGCATGCATGGACTGACTCATGACATTCACAATATGTGTAATGTTAGGCGAGGTTAGGGTAAGATAGATGAGTTTTCCAATGATGTGTTGATATTTGTGCTTCTGTTGATCATTAAGAGGTTTACCACTTTTTAGACTCAGTGATGATCAGCCTTAATACGGGTTGGAGCAAGTCTATATGAAAGATTCCTAGTTTCTTTTAACTGGTCTAAAATTTATTTTCTTTGATATATCAGGAGCCCATCTCTAGATCTTATAATCTCAATGCCAAGAAAATATTGTCTCCACAATGTAATTACCATATCATCAACATACACCTCCACAATGTTTTACAAACAAGGTATAATCTCCATTTCCTTGCTTGTAGCTTGATTTTTCATGGCAACCCTCAATCTTTCAAACCAAGCCCTTAGAGACTATTTTAAGCCATAAAGAAATTTTCTAAGTTTACAACACTTCTATTGTTCATATCCTAGTGGCATGCAAGTAGACTTCCTCCTTGAAATCCACAATAAAAAATGCATTCTGAATATCTACTTGATACAATGGCCAAGAATACTGAACTACCAAAGAAGGAAGCACCCAAATCAAGTTCATCTTTGCTATCGATGCAAAAGTTGTTAGTGCATAAACACTATTGTATTTGATTTTGATGATAAAAAAAATAGTTTTAATATTATTTTTGGAGGACTAACATTTTAGGAATAAGGAGCCAAAACAAGAAAGGAAGAAAGAGCTAAGTTGATGGTCAAGGAAATCAGAGAGTTAGAAGAAGATAGTTGTTTAGAGCTTTAATTATTGTATCTTTATTTTTATTGATGTATTTTCATTTTTTTTATTTAGACATGATGTCAAGAGCCTAAATTTGGTAAGCTAGTCCTAAATTACTTACATAGATCCTAGATATTTAGGAAAAACTTAGAATCAAATCTAAAATCCAAAATAGGAAACAAATTGCTTAATTAGACTTAATACCTTTGTTAGACATTTGAAAACTTATAGTTGGATGATTGATCTATTTACTAGAAGTCTCTGGTTGTGACCATTAGCATTCTCACGTTCACCTTAAGTTATCAAACAACCAACATTCATATCAGATGTCTACTAGGTCCCTGGAAACCTAAATCGAGAAAGATGTGTCGGAAGCTATAATCTTGATTTCCATATCAAACATTTAACAATAGGATCAGACATTTTATCAGATGATCAATATTTAGACCAAACATTCCAGTTCATTGCAGACCCAATTCTAAGGAAACTTGGTTATAGTAGCATACGACCAACCCTTTTGTTAGACGTTGATATAGTATCAAACATTCTATTAGATGACCAATACTTGACCAAACATTCGATCTCAGTACAGGCCCAATTCCAAGGAGACTTGGTTAGAGTAATGGATGACCAACCCTTTTGTTAGACGTTAGATATTCTCAATTAAGTCGTTTGATCACGTGATCAGATGTCCCCTCGACAAGGGCTTGCTGACCTCTTTCTAGAACCCTTTTTATTAGGCTCCACCCTTGTTTTGATGTTTGATCAGACATACCAGACAAATGTTTGAAACTATAATAGCTATTGGGCTAACTTTACAATCTGTTTTGATTTCTAGAGTTCTTTATCCCAATCACTCCCAATGGCTATAAGGCTTCTCTCAACCATTCTAGAACCTTCATAACACATCTATAATAACCTATTAGCTCCTCATCATCAAAAACAACCATAAAACCAATTCTTCCCACCATATTCACTTAAAGATAAAATCAAAGAGAGAATTGCTCATTTGCTCTCCAAGTTCATCACTCACCATCTGAGAGCTTCCATTCATTGTGCTTTAACTTTGATCCACTTCCATCAAAGGGAACTTTATTTAACTTATAGAAGCTAGTATTTATTTATATCTTGTGGTTCTATAGGATCTTTGTTTTTGCTTTGTTGTAAGGATACCCGGGTTGTGAATTCCATTTTATTGAGATAAAATTGCATCAGTTTGATTTGGTGTGTGTTGTACTTGAGGTTACACTACCTTTCGTTCAAAGTAGTGTAATTTAGGGATTTGATTGATAGATAATCGGGGAAAATCTTAAATTAGGGTGACTTAAATGGTGATTTTTACCAATTGGGGGTTTTTCACTTAAAAACCCTTGTGTCATTTGTGGTGTAATTTTATTTTTGCATTATATTTCATTTTAATCCAATTAAACTAATCACCCCCTTTAGTGTATCTTCAAAAGTCTCCAAGTAGTCCACTCTATATTTCTGTGTGAATCCTTTTATCACCGGTCAAGCCTTGTACCTATCCACTTGTTCATCTACCTCATATTTGATAGTGTATACCCACTTCCAGCCTACTACGTGGGCATCTTTGGGTATATTCACCACTTCCCAAGTTTCATTTTTGATTAATGCCTTTTTTTTCTTTTACATTGCAGTCATCCATCGATTGTTAAGTTGTGCTTCCACAACATTTTTAGGAACAAAGGAAGCAGAAAGAGAAAGGAAACATATTTACCAGTGTTGTATCTAGAGCATTTTGTATATCTTTGAAGTTGCCTAATTTCTCTTGTTTGACATCTTTGGGTTATACTGTCATGGGCAATAGTACTCCCTTTATTTCCATCACCATTCTCTATAAATTCAACTTCAACCTCATTTGGTTTAAGAATGGGAGTAGGGAAATCGTTGGCAATTGGTGTTGAATTTTGAGATGAGGGAATGGTATCTATATTGGCATTCTTCTTAAAAAGGGAATGTGGATAGGGATGTTGATACTTCTTGCCATACATCCTGGCTCTATTTTCATCACTGTTATTCTCCCCCTTATTGTCACTATCATTATTTTCTATGCCATTACTATTTTCACTTCCATTATCATTGTTCATAACAGGAACATGGATCGGAGAAACAACCACATACTCATTAGTTTTCTCAATCTGAAACTCGTCTACCATTTTGACTCTCATCTCCACCATCAACCATATCATAAAAGCAAAGGTGTCAAACTAAATGCCAAAATCCTTTTACTTCTACTCTTCCCTTGAAGAGAATTATTGGCTTGAAAATAAAATTTGGTCTCTGGAAAGATAACATCCCTTGTAACATATCTTTTTCCTGTAGATGGATCTAAGCATTTGTAGCCCTTTTGTGTGTTTGAGTAACCCATGAAGGCACCTTTGATGCATCTTGAGTCAAATTTAGATTGTCCAGGTGCAAGATATGTACATAACACGTATAGCCAAAAACCTTTGAAGAAAGAGGAAACAAATTTCTTTCTGTAACAAGGAGATAAGAGTCTTCCCATTGAGAACCCGGCATGGCATACGATTAATTAAGTATGTTGCTGTTGGTATTGCTTCAGGCCTATAATGTTTGGGGACATTTTCTTGGAGTAACAAGACTCATGTCACGTTTAGAAGATGAGATTTTTTTCTTTAGAATGCCATTTTGCTTAGGAGTGCAGGAGCATGATGTCTCATGTATAATCCCTTTTTCCTCAAAAAATGTCATTGAGAGCTCTAAATGTATTTATAGGCATTATCTAATATGAAGATTCGAACTCTCATTTGGAACTGATTCTCAATCGTATTAATAAAACTTCAAATAATATGAGGAATCTCTTGTCTACTCTTCATCAAGTAAATAAGTGTACATTTAGAGTAGTCATCAATAAATGTGACAAAATATCTGTACCTCACCTTAGATTTGGCATTTAGAGGTCCCTACACATTTGAATGAACCAAAGAGATTATGTTCAGACTTAGGAAATGAAGCTCGTTGATGTTTTGCAAATTGGTAAACTTCATAATGCATGTCCTTCAAGTTAATTCTTGCAAAAGCTAAAAAACTGAGATGCCCAAGTAGTCTGTGCGATAGGAAAAAATCTCAAATCTTAGTAGTGCTTGTTCCCTGAGATTGTAACATAGCTTGAAGGGCCAAAGGCGTTTCCAGGCAATTTATATAGCCCATTGCATTCAAGTGGAATATTGCTTTCCTTTCCTGTTCTAAGATCATGTAAAACACATCTATCTTCATGAAATATTAGTTTGCGCTTTAATTCCTTACAGATCTTATTGACAACAAATTCAAAGAGAGATCTGGGGCATGAAGGGCATTATCAAGATAGACCCTGTTCAAGAAATGTATACTACCTTTCTTGACCACAGGCACACAGGAATCATTAGAAATTGTGGTAGTTCCTTTCATGAACCAAGCTTGTACTGTGAAAACTAGCATGGATTCCCGATTCTTAGCTCCACTATCAACAATCCAATGGTTTGTGGATGGAGTATGATCATATTTTCTTTCTTGCGTAACTAGTGCACAACTAGAGTCTTTTTCCATTGACTTCATTGCGGATGCCTTAGATCCCATTGTCCATGATCACAATTACAGAGAATAGCTAGCCTCAAGAACCAAAAACTCTAATAAGACAAATAGGAACACCGGTACCCTTCGCTCACTAAAGGACTATAACTAGGTGCCATAACCCAACAAGACCACCCATATCTCTTCATGAGGAAGAGAATACAACCGGGTGTACAAATCTTGTAAATAGAAGGGAAAGAAATACACACCTTAGTTTAAGATTGTGATTCCAAACGTCACCAACCTTGGAAGAAAGAGGGTCGGATTCAACACACTCAATGATTAGTTGTCTTGACTCAGCACAAGACTAGTAGCACAACAATTACAAGGTCTGTAGCAACACAAATAGCAACAACATGAACCACAGCAACAAGAATTAATACAGAGAAGTGGTAAGGACCCAAAAACTACCTCCAATAGTAGCCCCATAGGTTGACCGGTTGTTACTATTTGAACTTCTAGATCTCTTTGCAGCTCGCAAACAAGTCTGACAGCGTGTAAGGAAGGCCCCCACATACAAGGGTCTCCACGAGCACCGACCCCATCATGAACAACACAACCACCAAGTGGTGCCTTGTGATGATGTAATCACCACGAATTGTGCTATGAAGGCATCAATGCAATTTTGGAGTCCTTTGACAGGCACACATGTGTGGAGTCCCTGGTTATCATGGATTGAAATCCATTTTGATATCATGCAGAAACAAAATCAACAAGAATAGAGAAATCAATCACATATGGGTATGAGATTTATGTGGAAATCTTCTTCAATGGAAGGAAGAAAGCCACAGGGGTGAGAGTCCTAGAACTCCTCTCTCAATGGAGGGCAGGGATTCTTCACTGAAAAATAAGAAAAGAGAGGACATACAATATATACAATCACAGATTAAGTGGATCCACCCCAAAATTCATACACCCATTTACAAATAATCACCCTCACCGTCACCTCCTACCATTGTTTATTGTCTAGTACCATTACCATGTCCACCACCATCGCACTATTATCGTTGTAACCATCTTTCCATTAATTGTTACAATCACCATCAAAATTAGTGGTATATCATCATTACTAGCAACACAACAATAGAATGAGTGCTTGTAAGATCTTGTGTGTTGTGGAGTTATAGATCATACGTGGTGTAAAAACTAGTTAATAGGCCTCCATTTGCATGTGGATGGAGATGTTGAAGCGTTCGACTACCAGTTCGTATAAAAAGAGGTCATTGTTCTAGTATGTCACAAATACAAACTATTGTCGCGTCAAGTTTATTTATTTACTTAATTTTTACTGGTTTATTCTAGGTCGTTTACTGAGAGTCAGTTATTGAGATACATCTCTCTAAGTCCAAGATTATCCTTTAATTCAAAAAAGATGGATTTTATGTACAAGTATAAATGAATGAATAAATGAATAATCAAAAAATGAATCAATTAATGAAATAATAGAGCAATTATATACGATAGAATGAATCATAATGCTTGAAAACAACTATATACAAACAAGCATTAAACACTATAATTAAATACTATATACTGCTTATTTATAACTTATAATACTAGTACTTACATATATATACAATAATATGTTATAATATATATCATACTAACTTAACTTAATATATTAACACTTATAGTAATATATATGGTATGTACAACGACATATATAAGCATCGCTAAACCTTAAGAAAAATCATATACGTAAACTACGGTCAAAATAAGGGTCTATAGTGATGTTTATTCTACCTACAGAGACATACTTATCTGTCACTAAAACTTAGATGTTATTTATATACATATATGAGCTCAAACACTCTTTATACTACGTATACTTATTACTATATTATTTATTTACAGTATACTATATATTATATACATATATTATATACTTCTATATATGTATATATATATATTACAAATATACATATGCACACACAAGCACAGGGCATTCTTCTTTGTTCACACTTAACATTCTTCTTTTTCTTCTTCTTCTCTACTTATTGTCTTAGGCGTCGTACACTTAGCTGCACAGATGTTTTCTTCCTTTGTTCTTAGCCTTCTCAGTGTGCCCTTCTCTCTTTACAACCCTTCAACACTTAGTCGCTCCGCGCCTTTTCTTCCTCTCTTCTCTATACTTAGCCTCTCTTAAAGGCTCTTCTTTACGTTCAACACTTAGCATTTTTAGCGCCTTTTCTTCCTTCTTCCATTAGGTAATTAGGCATGATTACTGTTCATTAGTATAAAAATTAGGGTTTTTAATTCGCAGGTGGTCTTTCCAAGGGATACACAGCACCCTAATGAGTGGGATCAGACTTCTACTAGGGCCGTCTTAATTCTTAATTAGGCCCATTTAATCCGGTTTAATGCTCATAATTGGTCCCACACAGGCTCAGCTACAGTTCATGGCTCCCAGCCACGCACTGCCTCATTTCTTCTCAAACAATGCCAGCGTATTCATATGCTCGTAAGGGGGAAGGGTATGGGTTTTATTTGGCACCCAGCACCTAACGACTGGTAGCCAATGGCGTAAAATCAATTTAAGCACCCGCAAGAGCTCTTCATCCACTGTGGGATTATTCAGCGTGCTTTCAAGCGTTGCAACTCGCACACATCTATGCTGATTTCATAACTTTGGCCCTCGAATCGAGGGCCATAAATTAGTATAATTTAAAAATGAATTATATGGTTTTGAAGTATTTACATAGGGTTACATGATTGTATAATTTATTTACAATATTAATTAGGTTTACTATGTAAATAAATTGGTTAAAGTTTACAATTTATACATACTATTAAGTGTGTTTATTTCCTAATTACTGCTTAAATTAGTTAGATAATGGTCTAATTGACCATGTACAGAGTTAGTATCCATAGTAAGGTATTTATTACATATTTTTATGATATTTTATACGATTTATTTTAATTTGTAGACATTTAATTATGTGAATTCAGAGTGCTATACATATAATTTAATTATAAATAGCATAATACATTATAAATATAGTTAAATTAGTTTAATTTACTTAAAATACTATAATACAAATATACAGTTATAACTTAAATTATTAATTTATTTTGGTTTAATCTAATAACTTAGCTAGTAACTTAATAAATTAATTAATTATTATATATATAATTAAATTATACTACAGGGTCTATAATGTACATAATACATATATAAATACATATATACAATATCATTAGTAAATATATTTATTTACAGGGTTTATAAATTTATTTAGTTCATAGTACAAATAAGTTAGTATAAATAATAAATAATTATATAATTAAGTTACATATGGTTTAAATTATCTTAAATATTTAATTTATATTATATAATATATATAAGTTATTTATACCTATTATCGACCTATTTTACAATATATACACATATAACTTAATATATAGCTTATATTTACAAGTATCTATATAATATACATGGTATTTCTGGGTAATTTTGGGGTTTTTTTTCTTTTTATGGGTTTTATGTGTTTTGGAGAGATAGGGGATGAGAGAGAAAGAAAGAGATGCGAAATGGAATGTGTTTTTGTATTTTTTAGTTTAGAGTCTTATTGAGTTTAGAGGTATACTGAACTGTCGGTTGATATGTTCTACCAGTTCAGAGGTTCAGATGACCCCAAAACTTTGCACCCATGTAGAAAAATAGTTGATCTTCATCACTACACATTTATTTTAAAAAAAAGATGAGAAAAATAGAAATATTTTTGGTCCTTTTGTAGATAAGTTTTTTTATTAAATTCCAAGATATACTGAACCGTGTGTTGGTATGTTTTACCAAGTCGGAGGTTCAGAATAACATGAAACTTGGTGTCCGCTTAGAAAAATACATAATCTTGACTAAGACAGATTTATTTTATTTTTTTTTTGGATTTTTTAAAGTATTTTTTATTTATGTACAAATTAAGCTCATTTTAGGCCTTTAAAGGATTTTCAAAATGGAACCTAAGGCACTAAAAGGCTTAGTGTTGGTTGCATAGGCGGTAAAAACACTCAGTATTGTTCTAAACAGTCTATGAAACATGTTCAAGCATTTGGATGGGTAGTTGACTTTAAATTTCCATTAATTTGCCTGTTTAGACGGTTAGGCATGAATATAGCTGACAAAGAAACATTCAAACATGGTTACAAACATTCAAACACGGTTACATGAAGGCTTGTATAAATAAAATACCACCTTACACATCCTGTCAGCTAATGAAATAACCAAAATCCTAGCCTCTACCGATCAAAATTAGTCCCTCCAGCCACTGCTGCAACAGAAGCAGCAGCACAGCAGCTTCAGCAGCTGACACAGCAGCCATATGGTCTGCTGCTGCATTGGCTACCAATTCAGATCATCCAAGGTTGATTCAGACGTCCTAAACTCCACTCCAAGTGCTGCAGCAGTGTCTGAATTGTAATGTCAGTGGTTCTGAGATATATTTCAGTATATGAACACCAAGATCAGACTAAGTAAGACTGAACTGGGATGTTTAAATACTGAAACCTGATCTGATTCTCATCTTTAAAATCAATTAAAACCTCTTGTAATTAAGATGTAAAGCTCATTTAAAACTCTTAAATTTCAGATCTGATATCAAAGCCTAATAAGAACCTAATTGACTTTTTATCAAACCATAGATAGTTTAATAAGAAGAGATCAATAGGCCATTGAAAATTCACTTAAACTGAGTTCCCAACCTTCATTAAAATCGATTCAAGCCCCATCACTCAACAATTAAAACTTAATTATGCTCAGAGAGCAATGTCACCTTGTTAGGCATATGATCTTGAATTACTAAGGTGATATGATCACCTATACCTCCTGCATACCATTGATTGGCGTTCAGGAAGGTTTATCTAAGGTGATATGATCACCTATACCTCCAATCAGTGTAACTGATTTTCCATGGCTCTAGCTATCATTAGAGAGCAAAATTGAGATATAAAGTGAGTATGAACGTAGCAAATCCCATGAAAACAGTCCACACTCATTGTCATTAATCTAATCATGTAAATACAAACTCGATAAGATCGATTAAATTTGATAGAATTCAAAGCTCTCAATAAATTCACAAAATAGCCCATGAGATTAAATCAGATTCAAGTGATCAAACCGAGTTCAATTTAGCTCAAAGGAAGGTGATTGTGATTCAATGAAGTGAATGGAATCACCCTCAAGTGATATTTGGCATACCAATCAGATCAATAAGCCCTTGAGCTCAAGATTTGTTGGTTCCCTGATGAATGGGTGACTCATGGATTTAATTGCGAGGGAAAAATAGTGAATGTGAAATGGGGATGTGAAGGGGGAGATCAACGATCAATGGACTGAAACGAGCTCTTCTCCTCTGATCTGAATTAATAAGAAGAGGCGAGGGCGATTTCTACTCTAATTCTACTCCTAGACTACACTAAACAATTATCACATAGGTTACTAATTACTCCTACTCTTAGAAAGCAGTAAATCTACTCTATGAAAGCATTAAAAATCTAATCTAAAGGAAGAATGGAATGCCTGGGCTGCAGCTGGTCACTGCAGAGACGAAGGAGGATGAGGAAGACTCCAGCGAGGAATGGGATCCTTGGATCCACAACGGGTTGCTGTGGCGACGAAATTGAGGAGGGTAGGCCGCTACTGTCACCGGTGACTGATGAAAGGGGGAAGAGAATTGGAGTGTGGACGAAGTGATCACTCAGGTGGAGGGAGCGATCCCTTGTGCACGAGGAGGGTGAGGTGCTTAAGTAGACGGATCGGTGAAACCCATCACTGCACGGGTAAGATTATGCGATTAGGGCTCCAACGATGAGGATGAGAGGAGAGGCACGTGTGCAAGTCTAAACCAAAAATGGGTCGTTGGATGGGATTTGGGTGAGGTGGTGATCGCATGCGAGGAGTCACGCGAAAGTTCGATTGAAATCAAGCCACAGATTGAGCGGTCTATGGAATGAACGACCAAGATGGCCCTTGTTCTTCACGTGAACAGTGTCATGCGAAGAGCTTCAGGCGCTGAGGCTTCTTTTGGTGATTTTGCAAGAGACACCCCTCAACGAAAGGGTGGAATAATTACAAGCAAGCCCATTAGTGATAGAAATAGGTATTAGAACAGTCCTTGGAATGTTACAAAAGGGTCCCTACGGGTTTCAAATAGGTCCTTGAAAGACTTTTCAATGAGTAAAATGTGATTAATGGAGGACCTAAATGTAAATCTATAAATGCAAGGCTCTAATGATATCCAAATGCAACCAAGTTTTTACTGAGGCTTAATTGAACATATTAGAAGCTAATTTCACTTTTGATTTGGAGTTTTGAATTCATTTGTGTATTCAATTTGCAATTTGATCACCTTTTTGTGTTTATTAATAGAATATCTTAGTAATTGACCTAATTATGCATTTTTAGCACAAAATTTATGTTTTAGGTCTTTTCTGTTATTTTTCACACTTAACACATTTTGTGTTAATTTGATAGTGTTTAACTTAGTTTCTAGTTTAACTTGGATATTTTAGCTATAATGAGTCACAACTCATCAGATGCCCCTTTTTCTTTCTAAGTAAATAGCAGGACATTTTGCAATAGTGTCTGATCCAAGATATTGCACATTTATTTATTTATTTTATAGATGTTTATTTAGAGTCCAAAATGGGATTTATTATCCCTTTTCTTAAAATATTCTTCCATTTCCTAACATCGATCTTTGTGACTATACAAGAACACGTTTTAGGAAAATCTGCCTAATTGGTTTGGAGGTTGATCCGTTTGGCTTTTCATCCAATAAGAGTGCAAATTTCATCCTCTTGCACATGAAGAGCAATTTATGGAAAAGGTTCTTGCACTTTGAAATTGATGTAGATTTATTCAATGAATTTCAAAAAACCTATTGTGGTTTCTTATCCATCTCACGAAAAATAATTACATTAAAATATCCTTCTAAAAATATACTCACCTCCTTCGAAATTCTTGACCTTTTAAGAGCAATCATAGAAAATGAAATTGTGTCATGAGAAAGTTAATCTAGAAAGATTCATGGTGATTTTTAAGAGATATAAGGAGTGAAGCCAGGAATCAAGTTAGGAGAGTGAACTAAAAGAAAATATACTTTTATCAATACAATCCTACTATCTGGGGAACCAAAACCTAAGAAAAAAATCTTCTAAAATTAAATATTTTGGTATATAATTTCTAAAAAATTTATAAAGTTGGGGGAGGGAGGGACTAGAAGAATGACAAGTTACACTTAGAAGTTGAGGAGCTAATGGCTCTTTTCAAAAGTTTCAAAACCCCTTTGAAACGAGGGTTCAGAGATCTTTGTGTAAAATTCTCTACACTCAACTTAGTATAAAAGTGATTAAGAAAGAAACTTTAATAAAATTTTTGGAACAGCATGTCCAATGGAATTCATGGGAATGATCACACTGTATAAAATTAAACGTGGAGCACTTTCTTTCTTTGTTATGCTTATTTGGAATGCATTAATTTGCTATTCTACCTTAAATTTCAAATTTACCCTACAAAAATTTATCAATGTCATTGCCATCCCTCTTATGTGCCTTTATCAAGTTAGGTACCATTTGTTTAGAGAGTAAAAAGCTAAAATCAATGAAGGATTCGAGGAAATGGAAGAATCATTACCTTTTATATATAATACGGTGTTTAGGTTGTTACTTCAAAGAATTAAGGGTGAATTATCCAATATGAAATAGTTTAGCGTAGTTTTTTTTTGGTGACCTAGATCTCTTGCGTGCAATTGGAGAATTGACGCACCGGCAACAAAACCCTCAGGTAAGATAGGACTCGAACTTGGGTACCCACTGCCGTAGTCAGTATCGACACCAATTGAGCAAGTACATAAGAGTTAGTTTGGAGTTGTTATTGACAATTTCGATAGGATAAGTTATAACTCTTCGTAAACTATATTTGGAATACAATTAATCAATTATTACAATATTATTGGAAAGTAAGTATATCGTATTAATGATTAGTTGTATTAGAACTCTCTTCTCTAACCAAACGAAGCTGTATTACAAGTTGTTGCATATATTACAATTCAGTTTCTTATAATACAAACTTTTACACTTTTGTTACAGTAAATAATTGCAAAATAAATTTATTGTGTATATTATAAGTTTGTTTTCCATTTGTAATACAACTTTTACAGTTCTGTTATAGTAAATACGTGTAATATAAGTTCATTGTATGTATTACAAGTCTGTTTTCCACTTGTAATGCAAGTTTTTGCACTTCTGTTTATGGTAAATATTTATAATACATGTTTGTAGCATGTATTACAATTTAGTTTTCCACTTTTAATACAAATTTTGTACTTCTATTACGGTAAATAATTTTAATACAAATTCATCACATACATTACAAGTCTATTTCTCACTTATACTTTTGTTACGATAAATACTTGTAATACAAAGTCGTATGCATTACAAGTCTATTTTTCACTTGCAATATGAATTTTTGCACTTTCGTTTATAACAAATATTTATAATACAAGTTCGTAACATGTATTAGAAGTTAGTTTCTCACTTGTAATGCAAGCTTTCGCATGTATTACAAGTCAATTTTTCACTTATAATACAAGTCTTTGTACTTTTATTACAATGAATACTTGTAATATAAGTTTGTATTACACATAATTCTGAGTTATTTATGTTACACATTCACATGTAGTTCCTTTTTGTGGATGTAATTAATATTTTTTTCTCTACGTATGGAATACGCTACTCATTTGAGATCTTTGATTGATTCATATTTTCTGAAACCTTCATAAACGATGGGCATTTCCAAATTACAAAAACAACAATTCCGTTGGCATTGCATAGTGTGAAATCACTATCTTATTTTTGGTGGTTTCTTTAAATAACATTAGATGTCCATGAGATGGAGCAGATTGGTATGTATGGGTGTGTGTATTAATTAGGTCTTGAATCTTTTCGTGAGAGATCCTTACGTGGACATTTGATGTTTTTTTTGAAGACATTTGATGTTAATGGTTCAATAGGTTATGTGACTAGGCTATTGCAATTTGTATTGGCAGCTAAGATCAAGAGAGTGAAAGAATCAACCTCCCTTGGGATCAACAAGGTATGAATACGTAGGTTGTGCACTATGTACCATTAACGGTAATTATAGTGTCATAAATAATAAGTTTTTCCTAATCTTCCAAATCTTAGTTTTATTCCTTGTTTCAAAAAAATTACCTTGAGTAATGAATATCATCATGTATTACATATTTAGATCGTTTCTCTCATGCAGTTTATGGCTTTTGCTTTTGGATGGATTTCATGTTATCTATTACGTAACAATATCATACTCCATATTTGGATAGAAGAAGCGGTCATATTTCTCTAATTGATCCTTCTTCCGATCTAATTGATCATATTTGGATAGAAATGACCTCTCTCAATCACAAGCTTCTATTGCTCTCTCTCCCATAGGGAGCGCGCATGATAGCCAACCACTCTAGGTTCTTAAATCTTGAACCAATGCTTTGGAATAGATCATTTGCAGTAAACAAAAAGCATAGTGGTGGATTTGGAGAGCATATCAAAGTTTACCAGGAACATGACACCTTCGGGATCTTTGTTAAAGGATAGGACATCGTTAAGTAAAAGCAAGCCCTCTAGTTCTTTTAAAACTTTGGCCTTCTCTTTATAACTTTGAATAATTTAGAGCCATATATGTGTAGGGATTGTAGCTTGGAGAGGGATGAGAGTACTTTGTCAGGAATGTTAGAAAGTTTCAATGTAAAAGAGAAGTCCAATTGTATCAGATTTGTTAGATTACCATGTCCTTGAGTAAAGCCCCAATCAATGTTTGTCCATGATAAATTGTGATTATATTAGGTGAAATATAATCACAGTAAATGTGTTTCTCTTTTTATGTCTTTCTTGTGTAGAGGCCATAATCTTAGATTCATATGCACAATGAAGCCACAATGTTTTTTCTTTTTAACTTTTGTTTTAGATATTTGAAACACATTTGGACCGACACATGCACATGTTTAGTAACATATTTGAGATAAAAAGTTGAATTATAATCTTGCTTTTGCAACATTAATGATATAACTAAGCACGTATGACATTATTGACAAAAAAAAAATCAAAAGAGAGAAACATAAGGTGCAACATTAAATAAATATTTCTGCACTCCATAGTATTTTCAAACTCTCGTCATTCTTCTGCTGCCTCTTCCATTTCTCCCGCTGAATAGATTACAAAATTATGTATGAAGTTGGGAGGTGGAGCTCCATTGTCCCATTTTAAGCTTTCCCACCACTTCTTTCCGCACCATATGGTCCATATCTTCACGTCCTGTGAGTTGGATGGCATGATCGAGAGCTCCTTCAGGGATGGACAATCATCGATATTCAAGCGAATAAGTGAACGCAAGAACAGGGGACTACTGGAGATCCTCGTGAGGCTTTTCATGTAATGCAAAGAAATCCATTGGACCTTCAGCGAGGGGTTATGATGAGAATTAGTTCCACGGCTCTGACCACTATCACCTCCTGGTTGCGGTGGCAGCACCTCCACAATCCCATCACAGCTCCAGACCTGGAGGTACCAGAGATTTGGGAGCTGCCAAAGACATGCGAGGTCCCTTAGCCTATTACACCTAAAAATCTTAAGAGTAGTAAGCTGCTCTAGTACTCGACCCTTGTGGATGATGATTTGTTGCAGTGAATTTGCTTGGTGAATCCACAACTCTTTTAGTTGTGTGAAATGGCCTTCATCAATCAGAAGGTCCTCTTCCTTATCCTCATCCAGGAAGTCAAAGACACCAGTTTTTCTAGCTTCTTTAATTCTGAACTGATTCTTCGGAATAGGCCATACGAGATGAGGTTTATTGAATTAATGTGAAGCTTGGTGATGGATTTGGAGAGAGTGTTGGACTCATCAAGCAGGAACTTGATAGCATCGGGATCTCCAACAAAGGACAGACCAACCTCTTTGAGCAGAGGTAGGCCATCTACTTCTTTCAAAACTTTTTGGACCTTCTTTTTACCGGCATTGTCTCCGAAGAATCTACAGTTACATAGGTTCATGGATTGCAGCTTGGAGAGGGATGAGAACACACCACTGGGGATTTTACATAGCTCACTTGTATGAGAGAGGTCCAACAGCATCAGATTCGTTAGATATCCCATCTCCTTGGGCAAGGCCTCAATCTCAGTCCATGACAAACTCAAGTATTCTAGGGATTTCAACAACCACAGAGATTCTGGAAGCTCTGCTAGATGTGTGACTGACAAATCAAGGACACGGAGCTTGGGAAAATATTTGAATAAACTTCTTGGCATGTTTTTCAGATTCTGATTCCTATGTAACAGGCTAGCAGCAATACCTGCAAGTTGTTTTGCCAGGAGATTTTGCCCTTTCCGCTGCAAAAAGATGATGAGATACTGGTTGTGGAATTTCCATTGATGTTCACCTCTGTTATGTCATTCAATTGCAGGGACACCATTGATGCATCTTGCCACGTTTTATCAACCACATAATAAACCCCCTTGTTATCTTCACCTGCAAGTGTCAAGATTTTGTGCCCCGTCCTGTTGCTTTTCCCCCCGGGCCAAAGAATCATGTCACGGATGGCATCATGCACCTTGACACAAGGATCCCCAAACACATCGTCCATTCTCTCCAGCAGGCAAGCTTCTATGAGTTCTGAGATTATATTTCTTCCATTGCGCTGGAGACTATTGATGTCAGATGGTCTGCTGCTGCTGCTGCTACCAATCAACCCTCCTCCGATGCAGTAATCTACCATATCGGCAATGGAGATTTCCCAATCTTCCAGGAACAAAGCCGAGTAGCGCAAACAAGATTTGTACTCTTCATTCTTCAAATTGTTAAAACTGAATTCTAGTAATCTATAAACATCTTCCATTTCTCCAATTACATAAGGCAAATCCTCAAGTGACTTCTCAGCATCCTCCCTTTCCTGCCTTATTTTCTTGGTGGCCATGGCCCGAGCAACGGTTATGAGCACCAGTGGCAATCCCCTGCACTTGTGCACTATCTCGCGTGCAATCTCATAGATGCCTTTTGATTCGAATTCATCAGCATCCCAGCCAACTGTTTCCTGGAAGAGCTCCCACAAGTCTTCATCTTGTAGGCAGCGTACCTTCACACTACTTTTGTTCGCACCCATGTCCACACAAACCCGCTCTTTTCTGGTAGTAAGGACCACCTCGCACTTGCTGCTGCATTTGTTCCCAAGCTCCTCCTCCTCATAAGGGTGGGGAATCCCAATTTTCTTCAAATCAACATGCTTCCACATGTCATCCAATACTAACAAAAATTTCTTTCCAGAGAGCTGTGCAGAAAGGAACTCGGCACGACTTACTTTCATCCCGACCTTTGAAGTTCTCGCTTTCAGAGAGGCCAAGCTGTTTGGCTATATCCTCTTGGATTTTCTGTATAACACGGTTCTGTGACACCACCACTTAATTATGGACTCGAACTTGATGATGGGTTCTTCTTCTGATGGTGAGCGCAATCTCTTGATGACCTGATTGATGAGACTGGTCTTGACAGCTCCTTCCATCCCATAAATGCCGATGACCTCAACCTTGTCATCCTTCAAGTACTCAACGACCTGCAACATTGTCTCCTCGATGCCCACAATGTTGACGGGCAAGGATTCAGGGATGTATGGGGGGGTGCATTTGAAAAAGATAGGATCCGCCCAGTTGTTTCTCTGGTTTTCAGCTCCTCAGCATGCTTCGATCTGCTGTCAACCCAGGCACCAAGTTTATGCCTTGAGAAAAGGCCACCACGAAACGAACCATTTGCATTGAAGGAAGAAAGTTTATCAGACATCTCGCCTTCAAGTTGAGCAACTTGGCCTACCCATGTCCCGACTTTGTTCCTCACTTTCATCTCAGGATCACAGTTCTCCCTTATCTCCCTCTCCACGTCCTCCTTCATTCCTTTCAAAGCCTCCACTGTTTTCTTTAGACAATCGAGTTCTGTTTTGGCATATAGGATGTGTTCAACTTGTCTATCGAGATTGACCCCAAGGTTCAACAACCCGCCAATGCATTGCAAGCAGCCCAAACAGCTTCCCATTGTAACTCAATTAATTGTCTGCATACCTGCAGGAAGGGATTAGGGGACCACAGTTAGGGAGAATGAGAGACAGATGGTAAAGATGATTGATAATTGCGAATAAAAGATATCATGAGAATAAGAAAATTTGTGACGTTATAATTTTTTTTCCCCCAAAACACAACTAAACTGTCAGCATACATGATATTTATATATCCTGTCCAAAATTTCAGTTATGGAAACTCTGTAATTATCTATAAGTTGATGGCCACTCTGGCAAGGTGGTTACACCTTTGTCAGGTTTGTTGTCAACGATTCTATTTAAACAAGTGCCTGGCTACGCTGACGGTGAGAGCCACCATACCCATTTCACATCCTCTGCTTTCGGCTGCTGCTCTCTTATTTTCACATGATATTAGAGCTCTGGGCACACGGTGCTCACCTAGGAAAGTGTGCTAATCACGAGGTCAAATGCACAAATGCCAAAGGTTCGCCTATTCTATCTACTGGCTCTAGCTCCATTTCTCTTCCCTCCACTAAAATTTTGCAACTACAAGATGTCCTTCATGTTCCAGATGCAAACAAAAATCTATTATCCATCAACAAATTTGTGAAGGATAACTCTTTGTTATTTTAAGTTGTATTCTGATAATATGCTTGCGAAGGACTTGGTGACAAAGAAAATTCTACTTAAAGGCAAGGCTAAAGTTGGTCTCTATCAATTATAGTTACCAAAGAAGCTTCATCATTCCCTTGTGGCCCCTCGTTCCACACCAATAACTGTCTTGTTTTCTGAAAAAGCTCCAGTAGATTTCTGGCACCGTCGTTTGGCTCACACAAAGTGTGTGAAGTTTTCTTACAAGCTAAAGCCTATAGAATGCCTCTTCCTTTAACTTCATCTCATAGCAGAGCCCCTTTTGATATAATTTTTACAGATGTTTGGATGTCTACAGTTTTCTCTCATGATGGCCATCGGTACTCCATCAGCTTTATAGATGATTGTACGAAATTTGCTTGGGTCTTCCCAATGCATGGTACAAAAATCTGATGCTTGTCACATATTTCTTCAATTTCATGCATATGTCAAGACCCAATTTGGTGTATCCATTAAAGCTGTTCACTCCTGTTCACTCCAATTGGGGAGGTGAATATCAACGCCTTCATACTTGGTTCAAAACATAGGGAATTCAACATCTTATCTCCGCCCCTTGTATGCCACAGCAAAATGGCGCAGCTGAACGTAAAAACAGGCATCTCCTTGAGCTTGCACAAGCACTTCTTTATCAGAGCTCTGTTCCTTAAAAAGTTTGGTTCTATGCAGTTCACACTGCTGCTTACATCACCAATATAATTCCTTCAAAGTGATTTAATGGGGGCTATCCCTTAGGAACGACTATTTCGGTCAATGCCCAATTATTCAAAGTTCTGAGTTTTTGGCTGTGGTTGTTTCCCTCTTCTTCGTGCATACAACTCCAATAAATTGCAGCATTAATCACGTTACATATATTTATGGGTTATAGCTCCCACCATCGTGCTTACAGATGGCTCAATCCCATCACATCTAAAACTATTATTTCATGATTTGTGGTCTTTGATGAAACACTATTTCCCCTTCAACAACTCCCCACCCATTCACCTGATTCCCCTTCCACTATTGCCTTGTTAATTCCTTCTGATTTATCCAAAAACCACCCCACGTTCCCTACCTCAACAGATCCACCACAACCCTTACCCAATCCAACTTCACCTCCACTGTCATCATCATCACCAACTTCCCTACAAATTCACCACAACCATCCTCAGCTGACATTACTTCCCCAGTCCCCATAACCTCCCCACCACAACCACCCACTCACCCATCAGATGACCACAAGATCAATGCATTGGATTTTCAAGAAAAAGGCCTTTTCTGCTACAAAACATCCTTTACCTCCTCATCTTCAGTCCTTATCAACTAAATTATAACCTAGCTATTTCTCTTAGGCCACCAAAAAGCTGCATTGTGCTAATGCTATGTTTGCTGAATTTCGTGCCGTGCTTGAAAACAACACCTAGACATTGGTCCCAAGAGAATTGCACGTGAATGTAATTGGCAAAAAATGGCTCTATTGTATCAAATGCAAACCTGATGGTTCAATTGATACATATAAAGCACACCTTGTGAATTTCATCAATTAGAAGGGCTAGATTATCATGAAACTTTCATCTCAGTTATCAAATTCACTACAGTGCATCTACTTCTTGGACTTGCCACAACCAACAACTGGACTATGAAGCAACTTGATATGCAGAATGATTTCTTACATGGCTCAATTAATGAGAAACTATATATGTCCCAACAATAGGGATTTGTTCATGAGGATTATCCTTATCATGTATGCAAACTTCACAAATCATCATATGGCTTGAAACAAGTCCCACGAGCTTGGTTTACTCGTCTGTCAAAATTCCTTATCTCAATTGGCCTTGTTCCCTCCAAAACTGACACCTCACTTTTTATTCACTAGTAATGGCTATTGGGCATATTTTCTTATCTATGTTGATGATATATTGATCATTGGCTCACAATAACAGGGATTTGTTCATGAGGATTATCCTTATCATGCATGCAAACTTCACAAATCATCATATGTCCTGAAATAGACCCCACGAGCTTGGTTTACTCGTCTGTCACAATTCCTTATCTCAATTGGCCTTGTTCCCTCCAAAACCGACCTCACTTTTTATTCACTATGGTAATGGCTATCGGGCATATTTTCTTATCTATGTTGATGATATATTGATCATTGGCTCACAATCAAGCATTGTTGAAAGCACATTCAACAATATAGCTGCTGTGTTTCTGGTTCAAGACATGGGTAGACCCTCATTCTTTCTAGGCATTCAAATGCTATATGATAAATCAGGCCTATACTTATCATCGCAAAGATATATTGTAGATCTTCTTACAAGATTTCATCTTGGCAGTATAAAGCCTGTCCACACGTCCATGGGCCCATTCTATCATCTATGATGAAGACGTCAGGTATCAAGCTCTTTGATCCTACACCATATAGGCAACTTTTGGGCAGCCTTCAGCATCTATTGTTCACACGACCTGACATAGCATTCACAGTAAATCATTTAAGTCAATTCGTGGCATCCCCCACTGACATTCACCATGATGCTTTCAAACAAATTCTACGCAATTTAAAGGGACAATTGACACCACTTTATATTTCTCGGGACACATTCATCCAACCTTGTGAGTTTATTATGATGCTGTTTGGGTCTCTTGCTCGGACAATAGAAAATCTACCAACAGGGTCATTATTCTTTTGGGACCATCCCCAATTTCATGGTCTTTCAAGAAGCAACAAACAATTACTCGTTCATTGATAGAGGCAAAATATAGAACCTTAACAAATGCATCTGCTGAGCTAATTTGGATGCAGTCATTAATGTTTGAACTACAATTCAATTACCAGATTCTCTAATTCTTTTCTGCAACATCATAGGCACAACATATCTTACTATAACTCCTATATTCCATTCAAAGATAAAGCATGTGAAAATTGATTATCGTTTCATTCGTGAGAGAATTGCTCATAGCGATCTAATTATTCCCTTTATTTCAACTAATCTGCAGCTGGCAGACATACTCACCAAATCACGTAGTGCATTCAAATACAAACTTCAGCTCTTGTCGAAGCCTTAGTAGGCTCCAAAAGGGAAGAATATGAGCTAACAAGAAACATCAACAGAGAATCGTGAAGCAGGAAAAAAAAGGGATCAAATTCCAAAGGAGAACACGAGAAAACAAGTAACATTAATGAAAAAGTATGAAAGGGGAAGAAGGACGAAAACAAATAAGAATAGAGAACTACCCATGAATCATTAGATGGGAGATACTAGCATATGGTAGCAAGAAAGTAAGAATAAACAACAAGAGGAGAACACAAACCTGATAGAAACTTGTAATCTCCAACCACGATATGGCAATATGAAGAAGACCCTCAGATCCACCTTACTGATGTATCTGTTGAGGGAGGGGGTGCGAGGATCTTTAGCAGATAGAGTGGTGGTCACAACGACTTGGGAGCTAAATAGAAGGAGTGGCAAATCTCAATAATAATCAGCAATTTTTGTATTCATGACCCTTTAAAATTTTGATATGCATGCTCATATTAAAAAAAATCATTGCAGAATGGTTATTTACATGGACAGTTGCCCAAAATTGGTTATTGTGCTTTAAACAACAAGCTTGGACATTTAGGTTGTGTTTGCTATAGGGAATATGTATGTAAAATAGGTAGAGGAATATGGAAGGAGTGGAATATGATAGAATGAGTGGGTTTCGACGTTTAGGAGTTTAGGTGGGTTAAACTTATTACACGGAGGGGATGGAGTAAGTTTGTGATAGGTTAAGTTCTCTCAGCTTGATGCAAATGGATGGTAAGTTAAGTGGTAAAAAACATGAGCTAAGTGCCTTAACCCACATACCAAACACCACCTTAGATAGCATGTGAGCAATTTACAAACATAACCATTTGGATAAACAACAAGAAATAAGAATCTTATCATTTTTTCAACATCCCCATCCACGACTATGTCCAAACTTTTGCCATCTCTATCCCAAGATAGAATAATGCTTCACTTAGATGGGGATATCCCTGTCCCAAGATATAATAAGTTTGGAATAAGTTGTTTTGGATGTTTGGTTGAGGAGATGTAATAAATAGTGGAATAAAATCGTTAGTGTGTTGACGTAATGTTACTCAATGATGTTTAATGTGATGATTTGAGAGTGGGATGAGATGATATGATGTAGTAGGTATATGTTAATGAAAATATTATGTCAGAGTGAGTATATTTTTCTATATATACGTTGACATTGATGTAATGTTATGGGATAATTTGAGAGTAAGTATATAGTAATAGATGTTGATGTCAATATATAATGGAATGGGATAAATTATATCCCACCCATTTGAGGAGTTACTCCATGGATATCCCTTTCACCGGGGATATACCTCATCTAAGTGCACCCTACCCTAAGACCTTTTATATGTTTTCAGTTCTTGGATGATCTAATAGACTAAGATGATGTGTGATAGCTATAAATTATTCTCTAAGATATGTATCAATCTTCTGTTTACGTTATTAAAATAAGTTTTCATCTCAAACTACAAAACTATGTATGCTAGCTGCATTACAAATGTATTCAATTAAGATATATCATATGTGAAGCTACAAATGATTAACAAATGCTTTCTACACTAAAAATATATACTTGGGCAAATCGTAGGCTCCACGTAGAAATGCTTTGTCATGTTGCTCCAACGTCGTTAGGATCGAGACATCCATATTTTTCTTTTAATTAAATTCATTTTATGATGAAAAGGTTCTTACTTGAACTTAGATTTCATACCATGCATGTTACATTTTCTTTTTTTTTTTTAATTTCATGCATTAACCATTTGTTTACTAAAATCTGGCTCCTGATTTCTTGTTTATAATGCCAAGTTCATGAATATAATAATTCTGGAATTAAGATTTTAATTTTGGAATGTTTGATTTTGCTTCAAGGCTAGAATTAATCTATTCCTCTCAAAAATTTATCTAGTTCCTTGAAGTGACATTTATAATATCCAAAAATTCCTAATTCCCCATTTAGCTAATTAATTTGTATAATTCTAAGTTCCAATTCTTTAAAGATTACTTTTGTATTTTACTTCTCAAGTCTGTATATATTTTTGATCTATGAAATAAGTAGAGCGCGCGCGCGCGCACACACACACACATATATATATATTAAAGATTACTTTTGTATTTTACTTCTCAAATGTGTATATATTTTTCATCTATGAAATAAGTAGCATAAATATATATATGTATGTATGTATGTATACGCTTATATGATGTATCACGATTTGTTCTTTTTACACTTGAAAATATCATATTCTTGAAATAGAAATATAGATGCACTGTACTATACTAAATTCATGAATTTGGATCGAAATTTTAGATCCAGAACTT
The DNA here is from genome assembly GCA_037157565.1 of Thalassia testudinum. Classification (NCBI taxonomy): domain Eukaryota; kingdom Viridiplantae; phylum Streptophyta; class Magnoliopsida; order Alismatales; family Hydrocharitaceae; genus Thalassia; species Thalassia testudinum. Next base: position 3,636,335 of record JAZHRO010000038.1, read on the forward strand.
CTTATGTGAAAATCTAAATTGGTTGGGGAAAGTGCATGATTTCTTTTCTATAGAACATGTCTCACTTTCTAGCTAAAAGAATTCCACATACATCAACTTATATATATTTGTCTGTATGATGTATCTTGATTTCCTTTTTTTGATAATATCATGTATCTTAATTTTAGTAATTACTGTATATGGATGTATATTAATAAGTAACCTTTAACAAACTTTCCAATAAGAGTTTTTTAAACGTCTTTCAAGTCTTTACCAGATGAGTGTCAACAATTGTATGATTAACAAGCTACTAGTCATTTTGCTCTACTTTTGAGATGGAGACATATTCAAGTGAATGGTCTTAGTTCCAAATTTGAGGAATGGACTAGGATGGACAAGTTCAAGAACTATGTAGATTTTAAACAAGAATGGAATTTAAGTAATTGCCTCAAACAAACTTTAGGAGAAAGAATTGAGGACACGATGGATAAATCTATACGAGTAGAAAGAATGCAGGAGAAGAAAGGAAAGACTATGTCCAATAGAATGCATCATTGTTAAGTTTGCTAACAAATAATGTAAACAAGGAATTTTGATTCATATTGTTTTTCTTTTGAGATTTTCTTTTTTTTAACCAAGAGCCAATATTCGATTCTGTTAAATTATCAAAATGGAGGACCTCATGCCTATTCCAAAACAAAAATAGGAAAAAGAAGAAAAAAGGACTAACAACATGAGTTAGCTTCATCATCCTACACAAAGTTTAGAACATCAATTGCCCAAAAGGAGAATTCATGTAGTCAGCGTAGAATAATTGATCGATCTCAATTTGACAAGCTTATATAATCAAAAAAGAAGAAAAAAAGGACTAACAACATGAGTTAGCTTCATCATCCTACACAAAGTTTTAGAACATCGATAGTCCAAAAGGAGAATTCATGTAGTTAGTGTAGAATAATTGATCGGTCTCGATTTGACAAGTTTATATAATCAACCCTTGATTCTTCTAGGAAGTTGATGGACAATTCATGTAGTTAGTGTAGAATAATTGATCGGTCTTGATTTGACAAGTTTATGCAATCAAAAAAAGAAGAAAAAAAGGACTAACAACATGAGTTAGCTTCATCATTCTGCACAAAGTTTTAGAACATCAATAGCCCAAAAGAAGAATTCATATAGTTAGCGTAGAATAATTGATCAGTCTCGACTTTACAAGTTTATATAATCAACCCTTGTATTCTTCTAGGAAGTTGATGGACATGGGTAAACTTAGAAGTTGATTTCTATAAGTGAAAGCAAGTTACATAGTTACTCCATACACCTGTTGAAAAACAAAGTCATTAATATATCTCTCTAAACTTTGAAATTGATGTCTCGACCTTTTGTTGAATTTATGGGAGGAATTTTTCCCCACTCCATTGATGGAAGATCAAAGTCAATTAAAGTGAAGAGAGTCGATCCTTTTATTCCTTAAAAGTAAGATTTTCATGCTAAAAGGTCAAAAGACTAGGCTTAATGAACCATATATCCATTCTATTATCCATTTCAGCTTGCAAGATTGTCATTAGATGGGAGATATTAGCATATGGTAGCAAGAAAGTAAGAATAAACAACGGAAGGAGAACACAAACCTGATTGAAACTTGTAGCCTATGACCACGATGGCAATATGTAGAAGACCCTCCGATCCACCTTAATGATCTATTTGTTGGAGGGGTGACGGTCTTCAAATGATAAAGCGATGATCACGACGACTTAGGAGATAAACAAAAGAAGTTGCAGTCATGACCCTCTAAAATTTCAATAAGTATGCTCATATTAAAAAATAAAATCATTGCAAAATAGTAATTTACGTGGATAGTTGTCAAGAACTGTTCATTCTACTCTAAAAAGCAAGCTTAGACATTTAGGTCATGTTTAGCATAGGGAATATGTTTGTGATATAAGTAGTGGAATATGGAAGGAGTGGAATAAAATGGAGTGAGTTGGTTTTGACATTTGGGAATTTAGGTGGGTTAAACTTATTACATAGAGGGGGTGGAATAATTTTGCATCGGGTCAAGTTCTTTTAACCTGGTGCAAATGAGTGGTGAGCTAAGTGGTGAAAAACAAAGGCTAAGTACCTTAACCCACATACCAAACACCACCTTAGATAGCATTTGAATAGCTAACAAACATCAACATTTGGATAAACCATGAGAAATAAGTCTTATCATTCTTTCAATGTTGACATCCATGACTATGACCAAACTTTTGCCATCTTTGTCCCACAGATAGAATAATGTTGCACTTAGATGGGGATATCCCTGTCCCAAGATATAATAAGTTTGGAATAAGTTGTTTTAATTGGGTGTTTGGTTGAAGGGATTTTATAAATAGTTGAATAAAATGATATGTTGACACAATCTCTTTATTTGTATCATTCTCTCTCTTCTATTAATTATTCTTTAAGTAGATAGTTAAGGTAGATTTAATTTGATCAGCTAATTTGCTTCGTGATAATAAAATCAAACGTGATTTTTGATTAAACGTACAACTCCTTGTGTTCGACTTGGGACTCCTTTTGAGGTTTGGTAAATATTATTTGATTGTTCAAATTTTCTCGAAAATTACACTACGACTACGGATTTTCAAAACTCAAATCTTTTTGCGACGAATTTCCACTACAACACCATCTGTCCCAAAGATAGAATAATGTTGCACTTAGATGGGGATATCCATGTCCCAAGATATAATAAGTTTGGAATGAGTTATTTTGATTGGGTGTTTGGTTGAGGGGATTTTATAAATAGTTGAATAAAATGATATGTTGACGCAATGTTAGTGGGTGATATTTAATATGATGATATGAGAGTGGAATGGGATGATGTGATGTAATGGGTATATGTTAATGAATATATTATGTTGGAGTGAGTATATTTCTATATATGTTGATATGATGTGATGTTGTGGGATAGTTTGAGAGTAAGTATATTGTAATAGATGTTGATGTAATGGAACGAGGTAAATTGTATCTCACCCATTTGAGGAGCTATTCCATGGATATCCCTTTCACGAGGGATATCCCTCATCTAAATGCACTCTAAGGCCTTTTATATGTTTTTAGTTCTTTAATGGTCTAATAGACTAATATGATGTGGGATAGCTACAAGCTATTCTCTAAGATGTGTATTAATCTTCTCTTTACATTACTTAAGTAAGTTTTCATCTCAAACTATAAAACTAAGCATATGCTATGCATCATGAAAGTATTTAATTAAGAAGATATATCATGTGTGAAGCTACATGATTGGTAAATACTTTGTATACTAAAAATATATATTTGGGCAAATTGCATGCTTCACATAGAAATCCTTTGTTATGTTGCTTCAACGTACTTAGGATTGAGAAATATCAATACCTTTCTATTGATTAAATTCATTTTACGCTGAAAAGTTCCTATAGTAAGCCAAATTCTCTAATGTAATAATTTTGGAGCAAAGATCTTAGTTTTGGAATATTTTGATTTTGCTTCATAGCAAGAACTAATCTATTCCTGGTAAAAATTCATCTAGTTCCTTGAGGTGACATTTAAAACATCCAAAAGCTCCTAATCCTCGCCTAATTCCCTCTTTAGCTAATTTGTTATAATTTCAAATTCCCATTATCCAAAGATTACTTTTGTATTTCACTTCTAAAGTGCATACATATTTTTTATCTATGAAATAAGCAGCTCATATCTGTGCTTATATGCATGTATGTATGTATGTGCTTGTATGTTGTATCTTCATCTTTTTGATAATATGATATATATCGATTTACACTTGATATTATTAGAAATGTCCAAAAAAATCATATTTGTGAAATAAAAAACATAGATCCACTCCTAGGAATTTGTACCTTTTGAATTCGTGAATTTGGATTGAAATTTTGGATCTAGAACTTAGGTAAAATCCGAATTGGTTGAGGAAAGCATATTTTTTCTTCCTTGTAGAACATGTCTTGCTTCCTGTCCAAAGAAATTTCACAGAAGTCAACTTGCATAAGATTAAATATATTTCTTTGTATCATGTATCTCGATTTCTTTTTTCAATAATATGATGTATCTTGATTTCAGTAATTACTATATATGGATGTATATTTTTACCTGGGGACTAATTATTAATAAGCATCCATTAACAAACTTTCCAATAAGAGATTTTTAAACGTGAGAGCTTTCAAGTCTCTATTATATGAGTGTCAACAATTGTATGATTAACAAACTGTTAGTCACTTTGCTTGACTTTTGAGATGTAAACATATTCAAGTAAATAGTCATAGTCCCAATTTTGAGAAATGGAATAGGATGGACAAATTCAAGAACTAGAGTGTAGATTTAAACAAGAATGATATTCAAGCCTCAATCAAACTTTAACTAGCAATTATAGTTAACAATGAAGTGTTGGCCAAAGCTGACTATGTGTTTAAGAAATAAGAAAAAGTTGAGGTACTTCCTTTCAATTTTGACGTACAAGAAGTTGTGGGGACCTCTTAAAAAGGTACATTCTAAAGAAAAATAATTGAGGACAGGCAAGAGAAACCTATATGAGTAGAACACGTCGTTGTCAAGTTTGCTAGCAAACAATGCAGACAAGGCATTTTGATTCCAACTGTTTTCTTTTGATCTTTTTCTTAAACCAAAAGCCAACGTCTAACTTTGTTAAATTATCGAACATGGATGACCGCATGCCTATTCAAAAACAAAAATAGAAAAAAGGCACTAACAATCTAAATAAGTGAATGGCCATTCTAGTGTTCGGAAAGTAAGAACCTACAAAGCACAAAAGTCTCTATCTAGAGGTTCCTTCAAGTGGCCAATAAAATCAAACAAAGTTAAGGATCAGATGATTACTCTTACTGATAAGGGAAATCACATTGACATCATAAATTATGGCAATAAGAGAAATCACTTACCTTATAATCACATGAATAAGGATTGAGTTCAAGTCCATTCCCTAAAGAATCGAGTCAAAACCAAGATCAGCAACAATTGGATTTGGCTCCATGGAAGATGCAGAATAAGTCAAAAGGGTAGTTGCTAGATTCGTGCTAAGGGGAAGATTTAGGTAATGCCTGATAAAGTAATGGATTTGCATTACTCTGATACAATCTTGGGTATGGAATATTAGTTGTCATCTTGGGACCCAAATAGTTGATAGGATCTAAAGATGGAACATTGAAGATATGTTAGTTGGGTATTCAAACTAGCAGTTTTTGAAGCCTCTTCAGTATGGGTTGTGGAGACGATCTCTCCTACTTGTCAATTAAAGAATGAGGACTTGGTGCAATCTTTTTGGATTATGGTAGAACATATTGTAGAACATCTCTATTAATTTTTTGATTGACTCACTCATGGTTGTTGAGGGAATTAAGCTATTATCTCCCAATCTAGGATGAAACATTGAAGATATGTTAGTTGACTATAGATATGTATTAAATGGATTCTCAAATGCAACATGTGGTATGTTCCAAGGGATCAAATATCAAAGCTCACAATCTTGTCCAGTATTATGGCAAAGAGTAAATCTTGTGACTTTGGAATGTTGCTAAGCATATACGTTGAAAACCTATTATGTACTAATGGTGGTTAGTGCAACAAATATGTTTTTCCCTTAAAAAGGGAAAAATGTGATGTTGAGTTCAGTTCAGGTTTACCGAAACTTGTATTCATATTGGCAACACAACAATAGAGCAAGTGTTTGTAAGATCTTGTGTGTTGTGGAATTATAGATTATACGTGGTATATAAACTAGTTAACAAGCCTCCATTTAGATGTCGATGGAGATGCCCGCTTTGCTTTCTAAATAAAAATAGGGAGACATCTTACAATAGTGTCTAATCCAAGATGTTACACTTTTATTTATTTATTTATTTGTAGATGTTTATTTAGAGTCCAAAATGGGATTCATTGTCCCTTTTCCTAAAATGTTTTTCCTTTTTTTAACATAGACCTTTATGACTATACACAAACAAATTTTAGGAAAATCTACCTAATCGGTTTGAAGGTTGAGTTTGCCTTTTCATCCAATCACAATGCAAATTTCACCCTCTTGTGAAAGAAGAGCAATTTATGAAAAAAGTTCTTCCACTTTGAAATTGATGTAGATTTATTCCTTGAAATTTCACAAGACCTAATGTGATTCACGATCCATCTTACCAAAAATAATTACATCAATTGCATTAGTTTAGACTAAAATATCCTTCTCAAAATCTAATCATGCCACTTTGTAATTCTTGACCTTTTGAGAGCAATTATAGGAAATAAAATTGGATCATGAGAATGCCTATCAAGAAAGATTCATGGTGATTTTTTAAGAGATATAAGGAACGAAGGTTTAGGAGGGGGGCAAACTCAAAGGAACAACTTCAATCAATATAGTCCTACCAATTAGGGAACCAAAACCTGTGAAAATCTTTTAAAATAAAAAATTTTGGTATATAATTTCTAAAATAATTAGAAAGGTGGGGGAGGGGAACCAGAAGAATAACATGTTACTCTTAGAAGTTGAGAAGCTAATGGTTCTTTTCAAAAGTTTCAAAATCCCTTTGAAACTGGAGTTAAGGGTTCTTTATGTAAAATTCATCTACTTCAATAAGTGCTTAAGAAAGAAACTTTCAATAAAATTTTTGCAAGGGAATGGCATGTCCAGTGGAATTCATCGAAAGACCACACTCTAAAATTAGACATGGAATGCTCTCTTTCTTTATTATGATTATTTGGAATGCATTTGCTATTCTTCTTGACATTTCAAATTTACCGTTCAAAAATTTATCAATGTCACAGCTATCCCTCCCATGTGCCTTCATTTAGGTAGCATTTGTTTAGAGAGTAAAAAAGTAGAATCAATGAAGGATTCGAGGAAATGGAGGAATTTTGGAAGAATCTTTACCTTTTTCATATATTACGATGCTTTGGTTGTTACTTCAAAGAATTAAGGGTGAATTATCCTATTTTACTGTTTGATGGAATTGGTTGGAGTAGTTATTGGTAGTTTCGATAGGATTAGTTAATTGATTGGACCATCTTGGCCCTCATATGTTAATTGCAATCATGTAAATGAACCATTTTGCCCTTGACATGTTTTGTAGATAACTTACATAGGAAGATATGTTAAACACCGCAAATTATTGCCCTTGACATTTTTTGCAATCATGTATGTATGGTCCTTCCATTATAAATTCATCTACTTCCGTCGGTTGGAATTATGTGAAAATCACGGGTAGAGATAAAGTAAATATGTTCGATTTCACATGGGCAACGCATCTCCCATAATTAGGAATAAACCTTTCATTGCATGATTAATTTGTTCAAACCCACAGCGGAAAAATAAATCAGTGATAGTCAACTAAGTTCGGATAGTTTGGGAGGAGAAAAGTATAGCAATTTAGGCAGTGTTTGATATGTGAAATAGGAAAAGTGGAATAAATTTTGATAAGTGGTGGGAGAAATTAAAGAGTGGTAAAAGTCAATTCTTTCTGTTTGAATGCAGTGAATGTTTTTTTGTTGAAGAAGCTGGATTTGTTTAGATGAAAGGATGTGGGGTAAACCGATTGAAAGAAGCTACACCTGAGGGAGGGGTGGATTAGCTAATCCCAGGATTACAACCCTAATTTCGAAAGAAATCTATTCCAGATTTTCTCTAGCCCAAATGCGGTTCTATTCTATGAGGCTTCTCCCATTAACCAAATGGTACCCGAAGGATTCTGCTTTCGAAGATCTGGTTGTTTATGGAATACAAACAAAAAGATGTGCTGTTGCTGAAGTTGTATTATCTACTGGCAGAGCTATATTGGTTTAAGGACATGTGATAACTTATTTCCAACGCTGATTAAAGGTGGCATCTTCGTCTTTATTGGAACAATCCAGACATTTTAATAATTAAATGTGCACTAACGTCATTGTAACCAGCAAAATCTCGAGTTCAAAACCACCCGACGAATGCCACATGTATCCAAGGACGCAAATAAATCAATGTCATATGCTCGCTGGGATGTCCAATACTACATCTTTACAAGGTACCAAAGATGCAACCAAACCATGACCATGCGCCAAGTATGATGTAGCATACTAAATCATTGCATGGTACTTGCTTATACAGTTTAAACTGTATAAATCTCTTATTGAGGTTTTTATGTCATATTTCAGTAAATAAGCATCTCTCCTTTTCACCTGGCACTTCTTGTTTGCTACAGGGTAAATCTTATTGTGAGCATGTTCTTATCACCACAGGCTGGGAAGGTTTTGAAATCAGATTATACTGGAATGGCTCGTTCGTTCAACCAGTTGGACTGAATTGGTCAGTTAATCTGGTTCTTGGTTGTTAGCCCTAAAAACTTCAGAACATTCTCAAGCCACACGTCCACTTGGTCCGTGTAATCAACCAGTTAGGCCGGGTAGACATGTTTGGATCTCCCATATGCTATACAAATACTTAAATAGAGAGGAATTTGGATGTTCTTGGCCAATCGAGTGGATCAAAGGGTCACCATTTTGTGGATAAAGACTGAGAGGATGGTGGACTATGAGTACATTAATTAGCAGTTTATTAACCAGAACAAATAAAAAATTTTCACTTGCACCCCCTGACCATCTAATCATTTAGCAGACAAACAATTTAACTGGCGACCCAAAAGAATAACAGTCAATTTTGCGCAGGGCAAGATGTTCACTCCTTTTGCTTAGTTAACGAGACTAAAGTCTTGAATCAGAACTCATAAGGCATAAGAAGCCTAAATTCTTACCTGATGGGCACATGTAAGATTGTAGGAAAGGCATTCGGTTGCTGCTTTGTATGTTTCATGATATTCATTCATGCTCCATATCATTTATAGAATCATTACGAAATTCATACTTTGTTTCTTGCAGATTTGACATAAATATATACATACACGTGCGAGCACACAAGTATCTTTGCATAACTTTAAACAGGCATATAGTACAAAATGGCATACATTTATACATAAACATATACATCTGTTTGGTTCAAAATCGGTTTGACCATATCTACACACCTGCTCAGTACACCACAATCTGGTTTAAAAGTTTTATGACATCATCATCCGGCCTGACCAAGTGGATTTGATGGTCTAATCCAGTACAACCATTCTGGTTTGTTTTTCTGTTCGACCTCTGACAGGACTCCAAACATCATGAAGTGTCCTTTTCTCAAGAAAATGCAACTTTTCAAGGAAAAAAAAAAGGTGACAGCCAAGTTGTTCTATGAGCTGTTCTCTCTACCATGAATCTCCTAATATGAATTACTTTCAAGAAAAAAAATTTGAGAAAAATGTACATCATTAAGTACATAAATTCACCAATTCAGTTAATCATTTCTGAAGAAGTCAAAACAATTTGAAACAAAGTTACATGCAGGAGTAAACTAGAAACATGGAACGCAACGATCCTTCTGTCATAAAGAGGTGTAGAGAAAGAGTCTGGGTGGTAATAGATTATGACAACATTTACAATTGGTGAGTTTTATTAAACGAAAAAAATATTATATGAGTAATTTTGCAATAGCGATTGTATGTTCTCACAAGAATTACTTCACATTTACCTGTCATATGCACAGAAGCAGGATCCCGGTAAAGAGATGCAGGCATACTGCAGAAGCAAGAAAAACAATCAAGAGCAGTCGCATGCTAGGTCATGTAACTATAATGGCAATGTCAACATGGGGCTTTATCTCCTCCTTGAATTTCCATGCCTTTGATTTCTGAAATAACTAAGCGGTGACTGTCATATGATGCAGTTTGGCGCCTGACAACTCAATTAGGAGGCGTCAAGTTGCACACAATTTTTGTCTTCTCGATAGGGCTCGAGATGATAAGTGGGCGCATTCTAGATATGCATTCACACGGTTGTGTTATTTAATTTGCACGTCCACACAAAAGCATGTGATTCCATGATGTGTTTCTTCCTTTGTTGCTACTTGTGCTTTGGAATTCACTCAAAGTTGCCTAAAAGTGGCCAAATCAATGCATGCCGCTTGGGTCAAAGGCTTAAAGGTCGACCTAGTTGATGTTTATGGTCGAGAATTTTCTATTTTCTTCGAGTATTAATTGGTTTTTTTGACTATTTTTGCTTCTCCAAGACATCTTCCTTCCTTTGCTTAATTAACGCACAAAGGACATTGCAGCATATGGGACATTTTAGGATGTCGGAACGAATTAGCTAAGGCTTTAATAGTACATTATTTGCATTGCCACAAGATGAACCGCCTATGACCAATCCCTCGATTGGCAACACTACTAACATATAAAGTGCAGCCAACCTTAGGCAGAAGAATGTTAGCTTAAGCACTTACAAGCCCCAATGCCAATAATATTGCTATTCTTTTTAAGGACTCCCATTAAATTCCCCCGTGGCCTCTTCTCAGGGTCTTTAAAAATCATCTAGTATATAGAAGTTCTTGGAGATATTTTACATTGTTCTTAGACTTAACAAAAACACCAAGAAATTTTACAAACATCTTCTCTTCAAATGAACTTAATTCAACAATAACTTTTTTCTGGAGGGAATAGAGCTATAAGGCCTATAAGGTGGCTTGTGCACTCATAGGATTTCATTTCCCTTGTTATCTCTAAATAAAAGCAAATGAATCTCATACGAGGGATTGATATTAGTAACCCCCTGAAGACCATATTGTTCTTGCACAGTGCCCATTTACCAATGCTTTTAAATTTGAATGCTACTTAAGCGTATAATGTAATTTCCATTTAGTTGGCCTTATAAGTAAAAGAAGAATAGAGCAATATATAAGTATGTACTCTCCTTTCATATTTGTAGTGGACTCTGGGTGGCCCTTTATTCATGTAGCTTAACATGAGGCTATGGTAGAGTAGTTGCATGTCTGGCACTTGGAGTTGCATTACCAAACTAGGGAGATCCTATTTTAGCGGTTGTTTCTTCAACAAAAGATGAATGATACATTTTTACACCATATTCACATTGTCACTCATGGAACCAATCAGAGACATTTAAGTAACTACATTCCTAAAAATTAGTAAATGGTTTGCAAATACCTTGTAGCTACAATTTGAGGGGGTTGACAGTCATGGGTGGTTCTTCCAATTTGTTCTCTCTGGGAAGAAATTTCCCTTTGCCTCACAACATAATCATTTATAATAGATTGCACTTCATTTTAAGATTTCTTAGTATATATCAAGCACTTCCTTCCTATTGAATCTTTTCTATTACTTGGATGAAATGACTCAATTCATTATAGAAAATCCTAGGTTCTCTTATATAGAGAGAGAGACCAAAGGGTTGAAAGTACAACACTGTCCCTAATGAGGTAAACACCAATATGCTCGTACAAGAAAAGCATAAAAAATATAACCACTATATTCTAACACTCCCCCTCAAGCTGGGGCATGAATATCTATCATGCTCAGCTTGGAATAACACGCCTCAAAGGCAGATCTCGCAAGGGGCTTTGTGAAGACATCTGCAGTCTGTTCCTCAAAAGTGACACTCGTGGTATGTAATGTCCAACGTTGAATAAGATCTCGAGTGTAATGGCAATCAATCTCTACATGCTTTGTCCTCTCGTGAAACATAGGGTTATTGGCAATGTAGGTCACTGCTCTATTGTCACACCACATCTCCATAGAGCTATCCAGAGAAACATGAAGATCTGACAAAACTGACTTGACCCAAACTATCTCAGTGGTTCTCTGGGCCTTGGCCTTGTACTCTGACTTCGCATGGATCTAGATACAATTGCTTGATTCTTGCTCCTCCAGGTAATCAGGTTGCCTGCAACAAAGGTGCAAAAACTTGTAGTGGATTTTTTGTCCCCAACACAACCAGCATAATCAGTGTCAAAGTATGCTACAATCCCAATGGGTGTTCCCTTACGGAACAATAATCCTCGTCTTGGTGCTTTCTTCACATACTTGAGCACTTGCATTGCGGCCTCCCAGTGCTGCCTAGTTGGCTTATCCAAAAACTGGCTAAGCCTACCAATCGACAAAGACAAGTCTGGACGAGTGATGGTGAGGTAAAGAAGTTTACCCACAAGCTGCCTATATGCCCTACTATCAACCACCTCAGATTTCTCATCATATAAATGGACTTTGAGATCCATGGGAATATTTGCAGCCTTAGCTGCTAGCATTCCAATCTTCTGAAGAAGATCAAGAGCATACTTCCTCTGCGAGAGCACCACTCTATCCTTGCCACGTGCAACCTCAATACCTAAGAAATACCTCAACTGTCCCAGATCCTTCATGACAAACTTCTCGGATAGGTGCCTCTTGACTTCGTCTATCTCATCTCTATCATCCCCAGTGATGATAAGATCATCAACATATATTAGGAGTGCCACAGTCCCCCTGTCAGTTTTCCTGGTAAATAAGGAGTGATCTGAAGTAGAGCGACTTGGACCAATCTGGTGGATCACCTCTGATAGCTTCTGGAACCATGCCCTGGGACTTTGCTTCAATCCATAGATTGCCTTCCTCAATCTGCACACACACACTCCCCCTGAACCTCGAAACCTGGGGGTTGCTGCATGTAAATCTCCTCCTGAAGATCACCGTAGAGAAAGCGTTCTTCACATCAAGCTGGTATAACGGTCAGTCTCTGTGAGCAGAAACAGAAATAAGTATCTGGATAGTGGCAAGCCGCGCAACAGGGGAGAAAGTATCAAAGAAGTCCACCCCATATGTCTGAGTGAACCCTTTGCTATTAGCCTGGCCTTATACCTCAAAATAGATCCATCAGTATTGTATTTCAAGGCAAAGACCCATCGGGAGCCAACCAGTCGTGCACCAGTAGGAAGTGAGATGAGATCCCAAGTCTGTCTACTTGAAGTGTTGCCATCTCATCCTCCATGGCTTGATGCCACTTTGAATCAAGCATGGCCTGCTGGTAGGTAGATGGAATGTGTGACGCTGTAAGTGTCTGATAGAAGCTGCTAAACTGTGGAGCAAGACCATCGATAGCCAAACTACCTGCAACTCGATATTTGGACTCACAGGTGCGCGGTGCTCTGCTAATGGCAATAGGGAGATCTGAATCATCTGGTACCACTGACTGAGTTGCCGCAGAAGGAGTCTCGCCACTGTGGTGATCTGCACTGTCTGGGGAGTCAGGTCTAACTAAACTCTCACTGGCATTAGGTACCCTCTCAACTATCTGTGAACCATCAGCTGCTGGTGAGGAAGGAGGCCTCTGAAAAGTAGTGTGATGCCTGTGATAGGTATGTAGTGGCCCGTGCAATTTCTCAAAGTCATCCAGGGAGGAAGAGCTCATCTGTCTATCAGCTGGAGGTCTGGACTGAGAGGTAGGCACTTGAGTCTCTGTACACGGAACAAGTAGGGAAAGAAAGGCAACATTATTACAAGAGCTCCTCCATCCAGTGACTGAGAAATATGGTTTATCCTCATGGAAAGTCACATCAGTGCTAACATAATGTTTGTTCTGTAGTGGACCATAGCAACGGTATCCCTTTTGTGTCCTAGATACCCCAAAAATACGCACTTGACAGCGCGAGGAGCCAGCTTGTTAGACCAAGTGACGGCACGTGGATGAATGCAACACATCCAAAGGTCCTGGGAAGCACATGAAATAACTCATTGTCTGGATGCAGAAGAAGAACCGGTATCCGCTCATGAAGAACTGAGCTAGGCATCCTATTAATGAGATAAGTCACCGTCAGAACTGCGTCCCCTTAGTATCTCTGTTGTACATTGTGATGAATCAATAATGTGCAGGCAACATCCAACAAGTGCCTGTGATTCCACTCTGCAACCCTGTTCTGTTGTGAAGTGTGAGGACAAGTGGTCTGGTGGACAATCCCACGGGTCCTATAGAACTCCCTAAGTCTGGCAGTGCAGAACTCAAGAGCATTATCAGTCCATACTATCTTCACCATGGCTGAATACTGTGTACTGATTTCCAGAAGAAGAGTCTTTATGCATCCTCCAACCTCTGCCTTGCTTTTCAGCAATAACACCCACATGACTCTAGAGAAATCATCTACGACAACCAGGTAGTACTGGTGTCTCATCCGGTTTGGGACTCTATTCAGTCCCCATACATCCATATGGAGCAATTGAAATAATGTAGACGACCCAAGATAGATGCTAGCTGGAAAAGAGGATCGATGGTGCTTACCAAATTGGCAAGCATCGCACTGTATGGTAGCAGCTGGGGAAATATGTGGTATCACTCTCCTGAAGCGATCCAGAGACAAGTGGCCAAGACGAACATGGCACTGTAGAATACTCTTGCTACCATATCGAGTAACTCCTGCAAATGGCTCCTGTCTCGGACGGTAAACACCATTTTCCTCCTACCTCTGACAACAGTCCTCCCGGTGAGCTTATCCTGAACAACACATTCGAGATATTATTTTTTTCTCCAAGTTCATCACTCACCATCTGAGAACTTCCATTCACTGTCCTAAATTTCGATCCACTTCTATCAAAGGGAAGTTTCTTTAATTTATAGAAGCTAGTATTTAGTTACATCTTTTGGCTCTATAGGATCTTTATTTTTGCTTTATTGTAAGGATACCCAAGTTGTGAATTCCATTTTATTGAGATAAAATTGCATTGGTTTGATTCAGTGCGTGTTGTACTTGAGGTTACACTACCTTTGGTTCAAAGTAGTGTAGTTTAGGAATTTGAATGATAGATGATCAAGGAAAATCCTAAATTAGGGTGACTTAAGTGGTGATTTTTACCAATTGGGGGTTTTTCACTTAAAAACCCTTGTGTCATTTGTGGTGTAATTTTATTTTTGCATTATATTTCATTTTAATCAAAGTAAACTAATCACCCCCCTTAGTGTATCTTCAAAAGTCTATAAGTAGTCCACTATATTTTTGTGTGAATCCTTTTGTCACCAGTCAAGCCTTGTACCTATCCACTTGTTCATCTGCCTTATATTTGATAGTGTATACCCACTTGGAGCCTACTACGTGGGTAGCTTTGGGTATATTCACCACTTCCCAAGTTTCATTTTTGATTAATGCCTTCATTTTCTTTTACATTGTTGTCATCCATCGAGGGTTAAGTTGTGCTTTCACAACATTTTTACGAACAAAGGAAGTAGAAAGAGAAGAAAGGAAACATATTTACCAGTGATGTATCTAGAGCATTTTGCATATCTTTGAAGTTGTCTAATTTCTCTTATTTGACATCTTTGGGCAATATTGTCATGGGAAATAGTACTCCCTTTATTTCCATCACCTGTCTCTATAAATTCAACTTCAACAACATCTGGTTTAAGAATGGGAGTAGAGATGTCCTTGGCAATTGGAGTTGGATTTTGAGATGAGGAGGGAATGGTATCTATATTGGCATTCTTCTTAAAAAGGGAATGTGGATAGGGATGTTGATACTTCTTGCCATACAGCCTGTCTCTATTTTCATCATTGTTATTCTTTCCCTTATTGTCACTGTCATTATTTTCTATACCATTATTATTTCCACTTCCATTGTCATTGTTCATAACAGGAACATGGATAGGAGAAACAACCACATACTCGTTAGTTTTCTCAGTTTGAAACTCTTGTCTACCATTTTGACTCTCAACTCCACCATTAACCATACCGTAAAAGCAAAGGTGTCAAATTAAATGCCAAAATCCTTTTACTTCTACTCTTCCCTTGAAGAGGATTATTGGTTTGAAAATAAAATTTAGTCTCTAGAAAGATAACATCCCTTGTAACATATCTTTTTCCTATAGATGGATCTAAGCATTTGTAGCCCTTTTATGTGTTTGAGTAACCCATGAAGGCACCTTTGATGCATCCTAAGTCAAATTTAGATTGTCCAGGTGCAAGAAATGTGCATAACACGTATTGCCAAAAACCTTTGAAGAAAGAGGAAATTGATTTCTTTCTGTAAGAAGGAGATAAGAGTCTTCCCATTGAGTACCCGACTTGGCATACGATTAATCAAGTATGTTGCTGTTGGTATTGCTTCAAGCCTATAATGTTTGGGGACTTTTTCTTGGAGTAACAAGACCCATGTCACGTTTAGAAGATGAGATTTTTTTTCTTTGCAATGCCATTTTGCTTAGGGGTGTAGGAGCATGATGTCTCATGTATAATCCCTTTTTCCACGAAAAATGTCACTAGAGAGCTCTAAATGTATTTATAGGCATTTTCTAATCTGAAGATTAGAACTCTCGTTTGGAACTGATTCTCAACCGTATTAATAAAACTTTGAACAATATGAGGAATCTCTGCTCTACTCTTCATCAAGTAAACAAGTGTGCATTTAGAGTAGTCATCAATAAATGTGACAAAATATCTGTACCTCACCTTAGATTTTACATTTATAGGTTCCTACGCATTTGAATGAACCAAAGAGAAATTATGTTCAGACTTAGGAAATGAAGCTCGTTGATGTTTTGCAAATTGGTAGACTTCACAATGCATGTCCTTCAAGTTAATTCTTGCAAAGAGGTTTGGAAATAATCTATGCAAAGCTAAAAAACTGAGATGCCCAAGTAGTTTGTGCCATAGGAAAAAATCTCAAATCTTAGTAGTGCTTGTTCCCTGAGATTGTAACATAGCTTGAAGGGCTAAAGAGACATTTCCAGGCAATTTATATAACCCATTGCATTCAAGTGGAATCCTACTTTCCTTTCCTGTTTTAAGATCTTGTAAGACACATCCATCTTCATAAAATATTAGTTTGCGCTTTAATTCCTTACAGATCTTATTGACAACAAATTCAGAGCATTATCAAGATAGACCCTGTTCAAAAAATGCATACTACCTTTCTCGACCACATTCACACATGAATCATTAGTAACCGTGGTAGTTTCCTTTCATGAACCAAGCTTGTATTGTGAAAACTGGCATGGGTTCCCAATTCTTAGCTCCACTATCAACAATCAAATCATTTGTGGATGGAGCATGATCATATTTTCTTTCTTGAGTAACTAGAGCACAACTAGAGTCTTTTTCCATTGACTTCATTGTGGATGCCTTAGATTCTATTGTCCACCATCACAATTATAGAGAATAGCCTCAAGAACCAAAAACTCTAACAAGATAAATAGGAACACCGGTACCCTTCGCTCACTAAGGGACTATAACTAGGTGCCATATCCCAACAAGACCACCCATATCTCTTCATGAGGAAGAGAATACAATCGGGCGTACAAATCTTGTAAATAGAAGGGAAAGAAATACACCTTAGTTCAAGATTGTGATTCCAAATGTCAGCAACCTTGGAAAAAAGAGGGTCGGATTCAACACACTCAATGATTAGTTGTCTCAACTCAACACAAGACTAGTAGCACAACAATTACAAGGTCCGTAGCAACACAAATAACAACATGAACCATAGCAACAAGAATTAATATAGAGAAGTGGTAAGGACCCCAAAACCTCTTCCAATGGTAGCCCCATCGGTTGACCGGTTGGCACTATTTGAACTTCTCTCTGTAGCTCGCAAATAAGTTCATCAGTGTGTAAGGAAGGCCCCCACACACAAGGGTCTCCACAAGCACCAACCCCACCATGAACAACACAACCACCAAGCGACCCCTTGTGATGATGTAATCACCACAAACTGTGATACGAAGGCGTCAATGCAATTTTGGAGTCCTTTGACAGGCACACATGCGTGGAGTCCCTAGTTAGCATGGATTGAAATCCACTTTGATACCATGCAGAAACAAAATCAACAAGAATAGAGAAATCAATTATACATGGGTATGAGATTTACGTGAAAACCTTCTTCACTGGGAGGAAGAAAACCACAGGAGCGAGAGTCCTAGACCTCCTCTCTCAATGGAGGGTAAGGATTCTTCACTGAAAAATAAGAAAAGAGAGAACATACAATATATAGCATCACATGTTACGTGGATCCACTCCAAAATTCATACACCCATTTACAAATAATCACCCTCACCTTCACCTCCTACCATTGTTTATTGCCTAGTACCATTACCATGCCCACCACCGTCCCACTATGATCGTTGTAACCATCTTTCCATTGTTTTAATCACCATCAAAATTAATGGTATATCATCATTACTAGCAACACAACAATAGAATGAGTGCTTGTAAGATCTTGTGTGTTGTGGAGTTATGGATCATACGTGGTGTAAAAACTAGTTAATAGGCCTCCATTTGGATGTGGATGGAGATGCCCTTTTTGCTTTCTAAGTAAATAGCAGGATATTTTGCAATAACGTATGATCCAAGATATTGAACCTTTATTTATTTATTTTGTAGATGTTTATTTAGAGTCCAAAATGGGATTCATTATCCCTTTTCCTAAAACGTTTTTCTATTTCTTAACATTGATCTTTGCGACTATACAAGAACAAATTTTAGGAAAATCTACTTAATTGGTTTGGGAGTTGAGTTTGGCTTTTTAGCCAATCATAGTGCAAATTTCATCCTCTTGTGCATGAAGGGCAATTTATGAAAAAGGTTCTTCCACTTTGAAATTGATGTAGATTTATTCAATGAAATTTCAAAAAACCTAATGCGGTTCCTGATCCATCTCCCACAAAAAATTACATCAATTTCACTAGTTTAGACTAAAATATCCTTCTCAAAATCTACTCACTTCGTAATTCTTGAACTTTTGAGAGTAATAATAGAAAATGAAATTTTGTCACGACCTTATCCCAGATCCCTACCGGGCTTGAGATCGGCTCGCCTCGACTAATCTCAAGACCTAGTCATCCAACGAGAAATAATCAAAAGGAAAAAATGTTTCACAATCACACATGTAATGTAACTATGCAGAAATAATCCAAAAGACAGTAAAAGAAACAGAATGAAATGTCTTACAATATTATATGTCATCACAACTACAACAGCGGAAAAGAAAACGAAAATGTAACAGAAATAATATTACAGATATCAAATAATCATTATAACAATAGAAACTCGTAAACGAAAAGAAGACAACAATAAATCAATCATGTTTTTCCTTTTTTTCTTTTTAGATATTTGAAACACATTCGCAACGACACATTCACATGTTTAATAATATATTTGAGATAAAAAGTTGAATTATTCTTACAACAGTAATGGTATAATTAAGTACGTACGACAGGCACGACATTATTGAAAAAAAAAAAAAAAAATTAAAAGATTGAAACATAAGGTGCAACATTAAATAAATATTTCTGCACTCCATAGTATTTTCAAACTCACATCATTCTTCCGCTGCCTCTTCCATTTCTTCTCCCTCTGAATCGAATAGAAAAGAAGGTAGAAAAGAAGGTATGAAGTTGGGAGGTACCCATTTTAAGCTTTCCCACCACTTCTTTCCGCACGATATCTTCACGTCCTGTGAGTTGTTGGATGGCACGATCGAGAGCTCCTTCAGGGACGGACAGTCACGGATTTCCAAGTCAATAAGTGAACGCAAGGACAGGGGACTACTAGAGATCCTCACGAGGCTTTTCATGTCATCCAAATCAATGGATCGGACCTTCAGCAAGGGATTATGACGAGAAGAATTAGTTCCACGGCTCTGATCACCATCACCTCCCGGTTGCGGCGGCAGCACCTCCTCAATCCCATCACAGTTCCAGACCGAGAGGTACGTGAGATTTGGGAGCTGCCAAAGACATGCGAGGTCCCTTAGCCTTTTACAGCTATAAATCGAAAGAGTAGTAAGCTGGTCTAGTACTCGACCCTTGTGGATGATGATGCGTTGCAGCGAATTTTTATAACTAATCCGCAACTCTTTTAGTTGTGTGAAATGGCCTTCATCAATCAGAAGGTCCTCTTCCTTATCCTCCTCCAAGAAGTCATCGATACGGAGTTCTTCTAACTTCTTTAATTCTGAACCGATTCTTCGGAATAGGCCATGCGAGACGAGGTTTACTTTAAAAATCTCCAGCTTAGTGATGGATTTGGAGAGCATATTGGATTCATCGAGCAGGAACTTGATAGCATCAGGATCTTCGGCGAAGGACAGACCAACGTCTTTGAGAAGAGGTAGGCCATATACTTCTTTCAAAACTTTTTGGGCCTTCTTTTTACTGGCATCGCCTTCGAAGAATCTACAGCCAAGTAGGTTCATGGATTGCAGCTTGGAGAGGGATGAGAACACACCACTGGGGATTTTACATAGCTTTCTTGTATAAGAGAGGTCCAACAGCATCAGATTCGTTAGATTTCCCATCTCCTTCGGCAAAGCCTCAATATAAGTCAATGACAAATTCAAGTATCGTAGTGATCTCAACGACCAGAGAGATTCGGGAAGCTCTTCTAGATGTGTGTGTAACAAATCAAGGACACAGAGGTTGGGAAAATATTCAAACAAACTTCTTGGCAAGTTTTTCAGATCTTGATTCCATTGTAGCAGCAATACCTGCAAGTTGTTGTTTCTCCAGGAGATTTTGCCCTTTCCTCTGCAAAAAGATGATGAGATACTGGTTGTGGAATTTCCATTGATGTTCACCTCTGTTATGTCACTCCATTGCTGGGACACCATTGACACATCTTGCCACCTTTCATCATCCACATAACAAACCCCCTTGCGATCTTCACCTGCAAGTGTCAAGATTTTGTGCCCCGTCCTGTTGCTTTTCCCCCCGGGCCAAAGAATCATGTGACGGATGGCATCATGCACCTTGACATAATCCATGACTTCCGTTCTCTCCAACAGGCAAGCATCTATTAGTTCTGAGATTATATTTCTTCCATTGCACCGGAGACTATTGATGTCAGATGGTCTGCTGCTGCTGCTGCTGCTGCTACCAATCGACCCTCCTCCGATGCAGTAATCTACCATCTTGGCCATGGGGATTTTCCAATCTTCCGGGAACAAAGCCGAGTAGAGTAAACAAGATTTGCACTCTTCATTCTTCAAATTGTTAAAACTGAATTCTAGTAATCTATAAACATCTTCCATTTCTCCAATTGCATGAGGGGAATCCTCAAGTGACTTCTCGGCATCCTCCCATTCCTGCCTGGTTTTCTTGGTCGACATGGCCCGAGCAACGGTTATGAGCACCAGTGGTAATCCACCACACTTGCTTACGATCTTTCGTGCAATCCCGCCGACATCTATTGATTCAAACAACTGTTTGTATTTTTCCCACTGGATTGTTTTCTGGAAGAGCTCCAAAGAGTCTTTTTCTTGCAGAAAACTGACCTTCACCCTTTCCTCGGAGTTCATTCCAGCACAAACGGTCTCATCCCTGGTGGTGAGGACCACCTTGCTGCAGCATTTGTTCCCAAGCTCCTCCTCCTCATGAGGGTGGGGAATCCCAATTATCTTCAAATCAACTGGCTTCCACATGTCATCCAATACTAACAAGAATTTCTTTCCGGAGAGCTGTGCAGAAAGGAACTCGGCACGACTTCTTTCATCCCGACCTTTGAAGTTCTCGCTTTGAGAGAGGCCAAGCTGTTTGGCTATATCCTCTTGGATTTTCTGTATAACAAGGTTCTGTGACACCACCACTTGAATTATGGACTCGAACTTGATGATGGGTTCTTCTTCTGATGATGAGCGCAATCTCTTGATGACCTGATTGAAGAGAGTGGTCTTACCGGCTCCTCCCATCCCATAAATGCCGATGACCCCAACCTTGGCCTCCATTTGGATGTGGATGGAGATGCCCTTTTTGCTTTCTAAGTAAATAGCAGGATATTTTGTAATAACGTATGATCCAAGATATTGAACCTTTATTTATTTATTTTGTAGATGTTTATTTAGAGTCCAAAATGGGATTCATTATCCCTTTTCCTAAAACGTTTTTCTATTTCTTAACATTGATCTTTGCGACTATACAAGAACAAATTTTAGGAAAATCTACTTAATTGGTTTGGGAGTTGAGTTTGGCTTTTTAGCCAATCATAGTGCAAATTTCATCCTCTTGTGCATGAAGGGCAATTTATGAAAAAGGTTCTTCCACTTTGAAATTGATGTAGATTTATTCAATGAAATTTCAAAAAACCTAATGCGGTTCCTGATCCATCTCCCACAAAAAATTACATCAATTTCACTAGTTTAGACTAAAATATCCTTCTCAAAATCTACTCACTTCGTAATTCTTGAACTTTTGAGAGTAATAATAGAAAATGAAATTTTGTCACGACCTTATCCCAGATCCCTACCGGACTTGAGATCGGCTCACCTCGACTAATCTTAAGACCTAGTCATCCAACGAGAAATAATCAAAAGAAAAAAATGTTTCACAATCACACATGTAATGTAACTATGCAGAAATAATCCAAAAGACAGTAAAAGAAACAGAACGAAATATCTTACAATATTATATGTCATCACAACTACAACAGCGGAAAAGAAAATGAAAATGTAACAGAAATAATATTACAGATATCAAATACTCACTATAACAATAGAAACTCGCAAATGAAAAGAAGACAATAATAAATCAATCATGTTTTTCCTTTTTTTCTTTTTAGATATTTGAAACACGTTCGCAACGACACATTCACATGTTTAATAATATATTTGAGATAAAAAGTTGAATTATTCTTACAACAGTAATGGTATAATTAAGTACGTACGACAGGCACGACATTATTGAAAAAAAAAAAAAAAAATTAAAAGATTGAAACATAAGGTGCAACATTAAATAAATATTTCTGCACTCCATAGTATTTTCAAACTCACATCATTCTTCCGCTGCCTCTTCCATTTCTTCTCCCTCTCAATCGAATATTAAAGAAGGTATGACGTTGGGAGGTGGAGCTCCATCCTCCCATTTTATGCTTTCCCACTGCTGCTTTCCGCACCATATCGTCACGTCCTGTGAGTTGTTGGATGGCACGATCGAGAGCTCCTTCAGGGACAGACAATGAGTAATCGACAAGTAAATAAGTGAAGGCAAGGACAGGGGACTACTAGAGATCCTCACGAGGCTTTTCATGTTATTCAACTCAATCCATTGGACCTTCTGCAAGGGATTATGACGAGAGGAATTAGTTCCACGGCTCTGATCACCATCACCTCCCGGTTGCGGCGGCAGCAACTCCTCAATCCCTTCACAGTGAAGGACCCAGAGGTACATGAGATTTGGGAGCTGCCAAAGACATGCGAGGTCCCTTAGCCCATTACACCACCAAATCGAAAGACAAGTAAGCTGGTCTAGTACTCGACCCTTGTGGATGATGATGCGTTGCAGCCCATCTGTACACTCAATCTTCAACTCTTTTAGTTGTGTGAAATGTCCTTCATCAACCAGAAGGTCCCCTTCCTTATCCTCCTCCAAGAATTGAAAGATACAGAGTTCTTCTAGCTTCTTTAATTCTGAACCGATTCTTCGGAATATGCCATCCGTGACGAGGTTTATTGCTTTAATGTCAAGCTTAGTGATGGATTTGGAGAGCGTATTGGACTTATCAAGCAGGAACTTGATAGCATCGGGATCTTCAGCAAAGGACAGACCAACGTCTTTGAGCTGACGTAGGCCATCTACTTCTTTCAAAACTCTTTGGGCCTTCTTTTTACTGGCATCGTCTTGGAAGAATGCACAGAAATATAGGTTCATGGATTGCAGCTTGGAGAGGGATGAGAACACACCACTGGGGATTTTACATAGCTTTCTTGTATAAGAGAGGTCCAACAGCATCAGATTCGTTAGATTTCCCATCTCCTTCGGCAAAGCCTCAATCTCAGTCGATGACAAATTCAAGTATTCTAGGGATTTCAACAACCACAGAGATTCTGGAAGCTCTTCTAGATGTGTGCGTGACAAATCAAGGACACGGAGCTTGGGAAAATATTCAAACAAACTTCTTGGCAAGATTTCCAGACTGTCATTCGCATGTAGCAGCAATACCTGCAAGTTGTTGTTTTGCCAGGAGATTTTGCCCTTTCCTCTGCAAAAAGATGATGAGATACTGGTTGTGGAATTTCCATTGATGTTCACCTCTGTTATGTCATTTTGTTGCAGGGACACCATGGACGCATCTTGCCACGTTTGATCATCCACATCATAACGCCCCTTGTGATCTTCACCTGCAAGTGTCAATATTTTGTGCCCTGTCCTGTTGCTTTTCCCCCCGGGCCAAAGAATCATGTCACGGATGGCATCATGCACCTTGACATGAACTCCCATAAACGTATCGTCCATTCTCTCCAACAGGCAAGCATCTATGAGTTCTGAGATTATATTTCTTCCATTGCGCCGGAGACTATTGATGTCAGATGGTCTGCTGCTGCTGCTACCAATTGACCCTCCTCCGATGCAGTAATCTACGATCTTGGCCATGGGGATTTGCAAATCTTCCGGGAACAAAGCCAAGTAGCGTAAACAAGATTTGCACTCTTCATTCTTCAAATTGTTAAAACTGAATTCTAGTAATCTATAAACATCTTCCATGTTTCCAATTTCATGAGGGGAATCCTCAAGTGACTTCTTGGCATCCTCCCATTCCTGCCTGGTTTTCTTGGTCGACATGGCCCGAGCAACGGTTACGAGCGCCAGTGGTAATCCACCACACTTGCTTACGATATTTCGTGCAATCTCATTGACGCCTTTTGATTCGAAGTCATCAGCATCCCAGCCAACTGTTTTCCGGAAGAGCTCCAACGAGTCTTCTTTTCGCAGGCAACCTACCTTCACACTACTTTTGTTCGCACCCATGACCGCACAAACCGGCTCGTTTCTGGTAGTAAGGACCACCTTGCACTTGCTGCCGCATTTGTTCCCAAGCTCCTCCTCCTCATGAGGGTGGGGAATCCCAATTATCTTCAAATCAACAGGCTTCCACATGTCATCCAATACTAACAAGAATTTCTTTCCCGAGAGCTGTGCAGAAAGGAACTCGGCACGACTTCTTTCATCCCGACCTTTGAAGTTCTCGCTTTGAGAGAGGCCAAGCTGTTTGGCTATATCCTCTTGGATTTTCTGTATAACAGGGTTCTGTGACACCACCACTTGAATTATGGACTCGAACTTGATGATGGGTTCTTCTTCTGATGGTGAGTGCAATCTCTTGATGACCTGTTTGATGAGAGTGGTCTTGCCAGCTCCTCCCATCCCAGAGATGCCGATGAACCCAACCTTGTCATCCTTCAAGTACTCAAGGACCTGCGACATTGTCTTCTCGATGCCCACAATGTCGGTGGGCAAGGATTCGGGGATGTATGGGGCGGTGCATTTGTAAAAGATCTCCTTCCAGCTGTTTCTCTGGTTTTTCAGCCCCTCAGCATGCTCCATTCTTCTGTAAACCCAGGCACCAAGGCTATGCCTCGAGGAAAGGCCGCAACCAAACGAACCATTTGCTTTATCAGACACCTCACGTTCAAGTTGACCAATTTGGTCTACCCATGTCTCGACTTCGTTCTTCACTTTCATCTCAGGATCACAGTTGTCCCTTATCTCCCTCTCCACGTCCTCCTTCATTCCTTTCAAAGTCTTCACTGTTTTCTTTAGACCGTCGAAGTCTCTTTCGGCATGTAGGATGTATTGGAAATCTTTATCGAGATTGAGACCAAGGTTCAACCCGAGACCACATTGCAAGCAGCCTAAACAGTTTCCCATTGTAACTCAATTAATTGTCTGCGTACCTCTGGGAAGGGATGAGGGGACCACCGTTAGGGGGAATGAGAGAGAGAGAGAGAGAGAGAGAGAGAGAGAGAGAGAGGTGGTAAAGTTGATTGATAATTGTGAATAAAATATAGCATGAGAATAAGAAAATTCTGTAATTATCTGTAAATTGATGACCACTTCTGGCAAGGTGGTGGTCACACCATTGTCAGGTTTGTTATCAACGATTCTATTTAAACACACCCTCTGCTTTCAGCTGCCGCTCTCTTATGATATTTTCACGTGATATTTAATTTCTTTCCAGCTTTTTAGTTTTCTATTGTTGTAGTGAGTACTAGACATCTATTTTACTGTTCCTGTTACTTTCTATTTTCTTTTCCATTGTTGTTGTTGTGATGGCATGCACTACTTGTTGAGACTTTTAGCTTTGTTGTTCCTTTACGTCTCATTTTTTCCTTCTTCTTAGTTATATTGCATGTGTGAATGTGATTTATTTCCTGCTTTTGGTTATTTCTCGTTGGACGACTAGGTCTTGGGATTAGTCGAGGCGAGCCAGTCTTGAGTCCTGTACGGATCCGGGAACCGGGTCGTGACAAGATCTTCTTACAAGATTTCATCTTGGCAGTATAAAGCCTGTCCACACGTCTATGGCTCCCTCCATTCGATCATCTATGATAAAGACTTCAGGTATCAAGCTCTTTGATCCTACACCATACAGGCAACTTTTGGGCAGCCTTCGGCATCTATTGTTCACACGACTGACATAGCATTCACAGTACATCGTTTAAGTCAATTCATGGCATCCCCCACTGACATGCACCATGATGCTTTCAAATGAATTCTACGCTATGTAAAGGGACAATTGATACCACTTTATATTTCTCGGGACACATTCATCCAACCTTGCGAGTTTATTATGATGCTGATTGGGCCTCTTGCTCGGACAATAGAAATCTACCAACGGGTTCATTATTCTTTTCAAATCATCCCCAATTTCATGGTCTTTCAAGAAGCAACAAGCAATTGCTCTCTCATTGATAGAGGCAAAATACAGAGCCTTAGCAAATGCATCTGCTGAGCTAATTTGGATGCAATCATTAATGTCTGAACTACAATTCAATTACTAGATACTCTAATTCTTTTTTGCAACATCATAGGCGCAACATATCTTACTACAGCTCCAATATTCCATTCAAAGATAAAGCATGTGAAAATTGATTATCATTTCATTCGTGAGAGAGTTACTCATAAGGATCTAATTGTTCGCTATATTTCAACTAATCAACAGCTAGCAGACATACTCACCAAACCACTTAGTGCATTCAAAGACAAACTTCAGCTCTTGCCGAAGCCTCAGTTGGCTCCAAAAGGGAAGAATATGAGCTAACGAGAAACATCAACAGAGAATCGTGAAGTACGAAAAAAAAGGGATCAGATTCCAAAGGAGAACACGAGAAAACAAGTAACATTAATGCAAAAGTATGAAAGGGGGAGAAGGACGAAAACAAATAAGAATAGAGAACTACCCATGAATCATTAGATGGGGGATACTAGCATATGGTAGCAAGAAAGTAAGAACAAACAAGAGGAGAACACAAACCTGATAGAAACTTGTAATCTCCAACCACGATATGGCAATATGAAGATCCTCAAATCCACCTTGATGATCTATCTGTTGGGGGAGGGGGCACGAGGATCTTTAGTAGATAGGGTGGTGGTCACAACGACTTAGGAGCTAAACAGGAGTGGCAAATCCCAATAATAATCAGCAATTTTTGTATTCATGACCCTCTAAAATTTTGATATGCATGCTCATATTAAGAAAAATCATTGCAAAATAGTTATTTACATGGACAGTTGCCCAAGTTTTGTTTTTGTGCTCTAAACAACAAGTTTGGACATTTAGGTTGTGTTTGCAAGGGGGAATATGTTTGTAAAATAAGTAGAGGAATAAGGAAGGAGTGGAATAAAATGATGGAATGAGTGGGTTTCGACGTTTAGCAGTTCAGCCGGGTTAAACTTATTACATGGAGGGGGTGGAGTAAGTTTGTGACAGGTTAAGTTCTCTTAGCCCGACGCAAATGGATGGTAAGTTAACTGGTAAAGAACATGAGCTAAGTGCCTTAAGCCACATACCAAACACCACCTTAGATAGCATTTGAACAATTTACAAACATAAGCATTTGGACAAACAACAAGAAATAAGAGTCTTATCATTTTTTTCAACATCAACATCCATGACTATATCCAAACTTTTGCCATCTCTATCCCAAGATAGAATAACACTTCACTTAGATGGGGATATCCCTGTCCCAAGATATAATATGTTAGGAATAAGTTGTTTTGAATGTTTGGTTGAGGAGATGTAATAAATAGTGGAATAAAATGGTCAGTATGTTGACGTAATGTTACTCGGTGATGTTTAATGTGATGATTTGAGAGTGGGATGAGATGATATGATGTAGTAGGTATATGATAATGAAAATATTACATTAGAGTGAGTATATTTTTCTATATATATGTTGACATTGATGTGATGTTATGGGATGGTTGCGTGTCTTCTATCTTTATTTATATTCGTTGTAGTATATGACAAAACAGTAACCAGTTTAATACAATTTTTTACTCGGAACAAGATTCCCGAGGTCGAACTCAGAGAGCAACTATAATCCTAGAAGCATAGAGGTTCACAATTATGTTACACAAATAATAAGAGAGAGAGAGCAAAAGTTTTGTTGGCTTCTTCTTCTCTCTTCCTCTTCTCTTTTCTTCTTCTTCTTCTAATTCTTCTCTTTCTTCAATCTGCCTTGCCTTCTTCTCTCTTCTTTTCTTTCTTCGGCTGTGGTGACCCTTTCTCTTTTTCCTTTCTTCCTTGCGGCTGCAGAGCTTCTGCCCTCTCTCTCTTTCAGCTATTAGGTCTTCCTTTCTTCTTCTTCTTCTTCTTCTTCTGCTCTGGCCGTTCCTCTTCTTTCTTTCTTTCTTTCTCAGCCTGCCTTCTTTCCTGCTCTGGCTGCTAACTTTCCGTCGTCTGACTCGGTGCTCAGACGACTTAACTATGCGTTTGCTACAGTGCGGCCTCTTTTCTTCTCCTTCAGCTCCTCTCCTTCCTTTCTTATTCAGCTTGCCTTCTTCTGCTCTGGCTGCTGAATCTTCAACCGCTCCTCTTCTTCTCTTCTTCTTCCTTCTTCTTCTTCTTCTTTCTTTTTCCTTCTTCCCTGCACGCACAGACAACTATCAGTGCAAAACCTACCCCTACCCCTTCCCCGCGTCTCTCCTTCTCTCTGAATCTCTCTTTAGGAACCTCTCCCAGAGCCAGGTAATCGGGTTTGGGTTGCGCTCCCGGGACCAGGCCCACCGGCGTGTGGTGGTGGGCGAGTGCTTGGTCGGGTAGTCGGATTCGGCCCAGACCCGCGGGGCGTGAGTGCGGGCGAGGGCGGGCGAGTGCATGGCGTGCTGCGTGTGTGGGCGAGGGACCTGACCCCTGTATATCGAAGGCAAACAGCCCTATTCACTTTTGCAATTTAAGTGTGGGCGCGAGGCCACACACTTACTAGGTGGGACTAAAGTCCCACCTCCAATCTGCGCGCCTGCAGGCGAGAAGGAGCTGCTAATTGGGGCAGCAGCAAACGTTTGTGACCCCAGTCGCAAACCTGGGCGTGCTAGCGGACTCAACCCGCGCTGCCTGGGACTCACCCTGGGCTGGAGACGTCCTGGAGCTGCTTGCAAAGGAGCTTCAGCAGCTCGTCAATGGCAGCGAGGAGGCGAAGACCTGAAATCACAAGGATAGCCTCTCGGCCACATCAGATAACGTAGGGAGCTTCGCTAGAGGGCAGCGAAGGCGGTGCGAGGGTCGGCGAGGTGCAGGGGCGCCTGTGGCCGTGTGCCTAGGTTAGACTGTGTGTGCGGAAGTGGGTTTGTTCGGGGGGTGGTCGGGCGGTGAATGGTGGTGAATGGAGTGGGGGAAACGGTTGAGTGGAGTGAGGGGGAGCTTCTGGGCTTGTCGGCGAGGGGTGAGGTGGTCTGCGGAGGTGGAGTGACCTCGCCGGAGATGGCGACCGGAGATGGAGCAGATGAGGGTGGAAGTGGCGGTCGATGGGTTAAAATGTAAATCAGGAAGGGGAAAATATAAGGGAGAGAGAGAGGAAGATTCCTACCTACTTAGTCGAAGAAGGGGGAGAGGGAGGCGTTCGGCTCGTGCTTGTCGGAGCTGGAGACGAAGATGCCCGGGAGGGGGTTATCGGCGACGAGGAGATCGAAGGGCGCCAGCTGGTACGGCCTAGCGCGGGACGATGGAGTGAAGTAGGCTCTGCTGCAGGTAGGGCAGCAGAGCGACGAGGAGGAGGAGGGAGGATCGCCGGAAGCTCGGGCTGCCTGACCGGAGAGGGGAGAGACGAAATCTAGGGTTTCTCTCGGCCAAAACTAGCTTGAAGGAGATGGCAGACCTTGCCACTCCCTAAATAGGCATTGGCAAGGAGAGGAGATCGAGGAGGCGACGTGCTGTGCTCGCCGGAGTGTGGCCGGAAATGGATACCCATGCGTTTCATGCATTCGCACGAAAGGCATGGTCGGTTGCAGAGGTCAGAGGAGGGTCCCTGCGACAGAGGACGACGTAGGGAACCCCCGCTTGTTCCTGAGGACAGACTTCCTGCCTTGCGCGGCGCCATCCTCCACGCAAGGTCGCCGGAGGTATGGTGCTGCGCAGAAGTGGCAGGGGGACCGTTCTGCAAAGAATGATGAGAAGGTAGGGGGCTAAACGTAAGGGTTTCAAAAGATAAGGGTCAGAAAGTAAATTAAGAGGACCGATATGTAAAGTCAGTCAAGATAGTCTTATATTAGGCCTAAATTTTTATACCATACTAATTTGAACCTAAGGATTTTAATGGTGAAATTTGATTTTAGGTTGGACCATGTTTGACCGGTCAATTTGCACAAAAATCCAAATTAAGTTATAAATTGGGCATAGTTCTCATTTTAGGTCAAAATAAGTTGCAAAGGCCAAATTGAAGGTTCTAAATCCTAGGGAATATTTTTTCATGAATTTTAGAGGGTTTAGTTGATTTTTACCCTACCTCGAACCTCGTGAATTAAAGTGGGTTTGTTTTAGGGTTACAGAATGTCATTTAATTCTTAGAAGTTGCTATAACCCTTTTCAGATCAGATCATCCCACTTCCTTCCTTATTAAGCTCATTTGACCTGTGTTTGGACCCTTAATTACCCTGTTTACACATTGCATTGGTGAAATTACAGTTTTACCCCTTATAATTTGTTTTGTCCTTTAACTCAGAATTCTCTGAGTTAAGCTTCTCTTTAGGTTTTGTAGGAGCTTTTTCACACTTATTTGGATTAAATTGTGCTAGTTAGGGTTCATGATGAGGTTCTCATCATGAGATATATAATTTGAGAGTAAGTATATAGTAATAGATGTTGATGTCAATATATAATGGAATGGGATAAATTATATCCCACCCATTTGAGGAGTTACTCCATGGATATCCCTTTCACCAGGGGTATACCTCATCTAAGTGCACCCTACCCTAAGACCTTTTATATGTTTTCAGTTCTTGGATGGTCTAATAGACTAATATGATGTGTGATAGCTATAAAAATGATTCTCTAAGATATGTATTAATCTTCTGTTTACATTACTAAAATAAGTTTTCATCTCAAACTACAAAACTATGCAGGGTAGCTGCATTACAAGTGTATTCAATTAAGATATATCATATGTGAAGCTGCAAATGATTGACAAATGCTTTGTACACTAAAACTATATACTTGGGCAAACCGCAAGCTTCACATAGAAATACTTTGTTATGTTGCTCCAACATAATTAGGATCAAGACATATCCATATTTTTATTTTAATTAAATTCATTTTATGATGAAAACGTTCCTACTTGGACTTAGATTTCAATCCATGCGTGTTACATTTTCTTTTTTTTTTTTAATTTCATGCATTAACCATTTGTTTGCTAAAATCTGGCTCCTGATTTCTTCTTTATAATACCAAGTTCACGAATATAATAATTTTGGAATTAAGATTTTAATTTTGGAATATTTGATTTTGCTTCAAGGCCAGAATTAATCTATTCCTCGCAAAAATTTATCTAGTTTCTTGAAGTGACATTTATAATATCCAAAAATTCCTAATTCTTTAGCTAATTAATTTGTGATAATTCTAAATTCCAATTCTTTAAAGATTACTTTTGCATTTTACTTCTCAAGTGCATATATATTGTTGATCTATGAAATAAGTAGCATATATATAGGGGAATGATCCTATAAGAAGGATTCTTTGGTGAGACATGAGAAAACTTAATCTCAACTATTCACTAGCCAATGGTTGAGATTAAGTTTTCTCATGTTCTCACCAAAGAATCCTTCTCATAGGATCATTCCCCTATATGTGTCTGTGTGTGTGTGTGTATCTATATATATGTATGTATGTATACGCTTATATAATGTATCACGATTTGTTCTTTTTACACTTGATATTATCTAAATGTCCAGAAAATATCATATTCTTGAAATAGAAAATAGATGCATTATACTATACTAATTCATGAATTTAGATCGAAATTTCAGATCTAGAACTTCTTATGTGAAAATCCAAATTGGTTGGGGAAAGTGCATGGTTTCTTTTCTGTAAAACATGTCTCACTTCCCAGCTAAAAAAATTCCACATACATCAGCTTATATATATTTGTCTGTATCATGTATCTTGATTTCCTTTTTTTGATAATATCATGTATCTTAATCTACTGTATATGGATGTATATTTTTGCTTCAGTATCATCGATAACTAATTATTAATAAGCAACCTTTAACAAACTTTCCAATAAGAGATTTTTAAACATCTTTCAAGTCTTTACCCGATGAGTGTCAACAATTGTATGATTAACAAGCTACTAGTCATTTTGCTCTACTTTTGAGATGGAAACGCATTCAAGTGAACAGTCTTAGTTCCAATTTGGAGGAATGGACTAGGATGGAGTGTCTACCATCTGTAACTTGCACCGTCCTTCCTGTAGGTACAGATCTAAGATGGGTAAAATGATCCTGATCTCCACTGTGATGTCGTGAAGCCCCTGAATCAACAAGCCACTCCATACTACCCTAATTCCTGCCGTGTGCAATAGAACCCAACTCAGTGGCCCCTTGGAGCCCATAATAATGTCTACAACCTCCAAGAAGTTTCTCATACTCACTCTGGGTAATGGTCATTAAATCATCCACCACCCTCTATGTGGTAGAGGTGCTTGGATCAAAATGAAAAGAAGTCATACTGATATCGTGAAATCTCAAATTCACCAAAAAATAAACCTCAAAAGCACAGGATCAGGGGTAAATCATACCAAAACAGGAGACGGAAAATCGATCTGAATTTTTCAGATCATGATCATGAGCGGCGGAGGGTGGTGATTGCTTCCACTGGGCGGAGCAACAACAGCCCCCTAAGCAGTGCAAAGCAGAAGTAGATGCCCTGGGCGAAGCGGGGCGGAGCAGCAGCAGATACGCCTATGGGAGGCGATGCCCCTGGGTGGAGCAACAGCAACTACGCCTCTGGGCAGCGGCGCCCCTGGGTGGAGCGGGGCAAAGCACCAGTAGCTACGCCTCTGGGCGGCCACGCCCCTTGATGGAGCAGCAGCAGTTCCCTCTGGGCGGTGCGGTGACGGAGGAATCCAGTAGACTCCTTTGCAATGTGGGTGGTCAGCGAGTGCTGCCTCGCCGCCTCCTCTCCTCTTCACCAAACAGTGACGGCAGTGCTGAGCGAGGTGGCGACGGTGGCGAGGCTGCAAAAGGTGCCCTTCAGGTTAGGGTTAGGGTGGAGGTCTCAGAGGCTTGTTTGGGTGGGGTATCTAGGGCACCGGTATATGATCGCTACTTTGATAACAAGTTAAAAAATGAGCAAAATCACTCTCTTTCTCTAATCCTACCTCTCTTTATATATAGAGAGAGGTGGAGACAAATTACATGTAATGCCATGAAGAAAACAAAAAATAATAACACACCACATGACAACATGAAACTAACTAGACTCCGTAACAAAATGTGATGTAGCATACTAAATCATTGCATGGTACTTGCTTATACACTTTAAACTGTATAAATCTCTTATTGACGTTTTTATGTCATATTTCAGTAAATAAGCATCTCTCCTTTTAACCTGGCACTTCTTGTTTGCTACGGGGTAAATCTTATTGTGAGCATGTTCTTATCACCACAGGCTGGGAAGGTTTTGAAGTCAGATTATACTGGAATGGCTCGTTCAACCAGTTGGACTGAATTGGTCAGTTAATCTGGTCTTTGGTTGTTTGGCCTAAAAACTTCAGAACATTCTCAAGCCACACGTCCACTTGGTCTGTGTAATCAACCAGTTAGGCCGGGTAGACATGTTTGGATCTCCCATATGCTATACAAATACTTAAATAAAGAGGAATTTGGATGTTCTTGGCCAATCGAGTGGATCAAAGGTCACCATTTTGTGGATAAAGACTGAGAGGATGGTGGACTATGAGTACATTAATTAGCAGTTTATTACCCAGAACAAATCAAAAATTTTCCTCCGTGGACTTGCACCCCCCGACCATCTAATCATTTAGCAGACAAACGATTTAACTGGCGACCCAAAAGAATAACAGTAAATTTTGTGCAGGGCAAAATGTCAACTCCTTTTGCTTAGTTAACGAGACTAAGTCTTGAATCTGAACTCATACGACATAAGGAGCCTAAATTCTTACCCTAATATGAATTACTTTCAAGAAAAAATTTTGAGAAAAATGTACATCCTTAAGTACATAAATTCACCAATTCAGTTAATCATTTCTGCAGAAGTCAAAACAATTTGAAACAAAGTTACATGCAGGAGTAAACTAGAAACATGGAACGCAACGTTCCTTCTTTCATAAAGAGGTGTACAGAAAGAGTCTGAGTGGTAACAGATTATGACAGCATTTACAATTGGTGAGTTTTATTGAATGAAAAAAATATTATATGAGTAATTTTGCAATAGCGATTATATTTTCTCATAAGAATTACTTCACATTTACCTGTCATATGCACAGAAGCAGGGACCCGATAAAGAGATGCAGGCATACTGCAGAAGCAACAAAAACAATCAAGAGCAGTAGCATGTTAGGTCATGTAACTATAATGGCAATGCCAACATGGGGCTTTATCTCCTCCTTGAATTTCCATGCCTTTGATTTCTGAAATAACTAAGCAGTAATTGTGCCTGGAAACAGCAAAACAAAGTTGTACTGGAATTCCCTCGAAGTTTACTATTTACAAGAATATTCATCTAGCAGAAAATCTGACACTATTATTTATGATATCAGAATAATGTATGGGGATATTCAAGGCTATTTTACTAGCAGCATGTAGGCAATCCCAAATGGCACGAAAAGGTAAATTCTAAACACTTATTTATGTATTGGAGGTTCCATGGATTCTTCTCTAAAAGATGATTCTAACATCAGCATGCATCCCATGATTACAAAGTCTAATTACAAATTCACTAAGAGCTTGTATTAAGGCTTAAACAAATTGCAATGCTCAATTATAGGAAAAGGTTCGCACATGCGAAAAGATAAAATAAAATAAAATGTAAAGGAAAAGTGATCGTTGTAAAAGAACCAAAAAAAAGATGGAATTCTTAAAAGGACAAGAGGGAAGAAGCAAAATCGTAAACTCATTTGCAGACGTGAAAGAGTAAATTTCTACTACGGAAAAATGCTATGCAGTTACTGGATGTTGATGCCACCTCCCAACTTGTACACCTCCCTTAGCCCAAACCCCATTCGATAATAGATGGAAACTAAAAATTGAGAGGAGAACACAGCGTTGCCATATTATATGGCCTAACTATTCCCGGATTCCAGCTGTCAGGGAATAAGGATTGTTTCTTCATATTCCACACGAAAGGCTTAGGCAGCTCACTGCTGGTATAAGATGCATTTAAATATTAGGTAGCCACAGATCGTCTCAGTCACCAGTTCCCTCATGTTTATGCTAATTGCCAATGAACTAAAAGCAGCAAAGATCTTGGAGAATTCTAGAACTAGGAAAATTAACTATACCTTTTCCTTGCCCCTTGGAGTCCCAGATTTCGACAATGCCACCAAAGGAGGTACAGCACCTTCTTGAAGAACCATATTACAGAACCTACTGCTGCTGGTACAAATCTGTAGCAAAGCTGCTACAGCATTCTCCTTTCCTCTTGCAGACCCCAACTCAACAACTTCAACCAGAACTGGGATCCCATTTTCACGACCAATGGCACTCCTCCCTTCAGGTATAGTTGAAAGGTTTGACAAAACAGCAACAGCCTTATCAACCATACCTGCTGCTGGGTCCATAAATTTGACAAGATGCTTCACAGCTCCAGCTTGCACTATCCTCGCCTTATTCCCATGAAGTATATATTGATAAATTAAGCAATGCTGTAGCAGCAACTCTCTTCCCTCGAGGGGTTCCGTTTGCAAGTAAATCTATAAGAGGGACGATGGCACAAGAGCGTCCAATCCTATACTTGTTCTGTTCAGACAGAAAGACTATAAAGGGTTGCGGCTGAATTCTCTTTGGCTTCAGGGCTTCAGTCTTTAGAAGAATTTACCTAAGTACGGTAATCAGGGAATAATATTCCTTATTTATCTTATAGGGAAATAATATTCCTTAATTACCGTGAAAAACTCGCCTCTTGTAATGGTTAATATTCCTTAACCATTACACACGAAGAGGCGAGTTTTCCCCATCCATTCCTACCCCCCTCCCGCTTCCCCGGGCCTGATTTGCTGAGAAACTCGCCTCTTTCAAGAGGCGAGTTTCGTCGCCTGCCCACCCAACGGCATAAGTGGCAATGACATCACATGTAATTTTTAATAGACCATTTACTGTAGAGAAACAGGGGAGCTCGCCTCCTTGCGCGCACGCGAAGGAGAGGGCACGGCTGGAGGAGGGACGCCCAGGGAAGGTCGAGCACGTGAAGAGCTTCGCGATGGCGGTCGTAGCGTCGACGGAGATGGCTGGAGGCGGCCGGACGGTGGCTCGTTGGCCGCCGGTAGTGGGTTGTCCGCGCGTGCGCGTGGACTGCGAGAAGGGCTGTCTGAGGGCGTGGCCGGGCTCGTGAGGTCGAGGCAAGATGGATGACTGCGAGAAGGACTGCGAGGGGCGCGCCCTGCTGGTGGCAAGGCCGGTGTGCGGTGGTGGCTGCTTGCGCCCACGGGCAGTGGCGGTCGCGTCACCACCTCCTCCACCTCGCTGATCCCATCGACCACCCTCTTCACCCTCCCTTGCCTCCGCGTCACCACCTTCGCATCCTCTCCGCCCTCAACCACCCCCTGTACCACAACCACATGTCCACCTCCTACCTTCATCGATCCCACCGACCACCCTCTCCCCCCACCTCTGCCCTCCCTCCCCCACCTTCTCCCCCATGCTCTTCGTTCTCGTCTGCCGCCGCCCCCTCTACCCCTCCTGTCCCTCCCTGTTGGTGTCGAGGCCATGGGTCCACCCCTCCACTACTTGTTGTTGTTGGTGTTGTTTGTTGATGTTCTTGTTTTCGTTGTCGTTGTTGCTATTTTTGTTGTTATTGCTACTGTTGTGGACGGAGTTGGTGGAGTGGTTGCAGGAGTAGGAGGAGGAGATAGGGATTGAAGAAGGAGGTGGTTGTGCCAGCATGCTTGTCCACCATGGCAAGGCGGTTTCAGTCAATCGAAGGAGCAGCAGAAAAAAGTGATCGAAGGAGGAGGAAAAGAGGGGGATCAGAGGAGGAGAAGTGTCTTCAACGGTGGTGGAAGAAATAGGTAGCAGGAAGAAGGAGGAAGGTGGTGTCGTGGTGGAGGTGGAAAGAGGGAAAAAGGGGAAAAGGATACGAGAGAGAACAAAGGTTTGAGAAGAGGTAGGCCATATACTTCTTTCAAAACTTTTTGGGCCTTCTTTTTACTGGCATCGCCTTCGAAGAATCTACAGCCAAGTAGGTTCATGGATTGCAGCTTGGAGAGGGATGAGAACACACCACTGGGGATTTTACATAGCTTACTTGTATAAGAGAGGTCCAACAGCATCAGATTCGTTAGATATCCCATCTCCTTGGGCAAGGCCTCAATCTCAGTCGATGACAAACTCAAGTATTCTAGGGATTTCAACAACCACAGAGATTCTGGAAGCTCTTCTAGATGTGTGTCTGACAAATCAAGGACACGGAGCTTGGGAAAATATTCAAACAAACTTCTTGGCAAGTTTTTCAGATTCTTATTCCACTGTAGCAGCAATACCTGCAAGTTGTTGTTTTGCCAGGAGATTTTGCCCTTTCCTCTGCAAAAAGATGATGAGATACTGGTTGCGGAATTTCCATTGATGTTCACCTCTGTTATGTCATTTTGTTGCAGGGACACCATCGACTCATCTTGCCATGTTTTATCATCCACATAATAAACCCCCTCGGGATCTTCACCTGCAAGTGTCAATATTTTGTGCCCTGTCCTGTTGCTTTTCCCCCCGGGCCAAAGAATCATGTCACGGATGGCATCATGCACCTTGACACAAGGATCCCCATAAATATCGTCCATTCTCTCCAACAGGCAAGCATCTATGAGTTCTGAGATTATATTTCTTCCATTGCGCCGGAGACTATTGATGTCAGATGGTCTGCTGCTGCTGCTACCAATTGACCCTCCTCCGATGCAGTAATCTACCAACTCGGCAATGGAGATTTTCTGATCTTCCGGGAACAAAGCCGAGTAGCGCAAACAAGATATGTACTCTTCATTCTTCAAATTGTTAAAACTGAATTCTAGTAATCTATAAACATCTTCCATGTTTCCAATTTCATGAGGGGAATCCTCAAGTGACTTCTTGGCATCCTCCCATTCCTGCCTGGTTTTCTTGGTCGACATGGCCCGAGCAACGGTTACGAGCGCCAGTGGTAATCCACCACACTTGCTTACGATATTTCGTGCAATCTCATTGACGCCTTTTGATTCGAAGTCATCAGCATCCCAGCCAACTGTTTTCCGGAAGAGCTCCAACGAGTCTTCGTCTCGCAGGCAACCTACCTTCACACTACTTTTGTTCGCACCCATGACCGCACAAACCGGCTCGTTTCTGGTAGTAAGGACCACCTTGCACTTGCTGCCGCATTTGTTCCCAAGCTCCTCCTCCTCATGAGGGTGGGGAATCCCAATTATCTTCAAATCAACAGGCTTCCACATGTCATCCAATACTAACAAGAATTTCTTTCCGGAGAGCTGTGCAGAAAGGAACTCGGCACGACTTCTTTCATCCCGACCTTTGAAGTTCTCGCTTTGAGAGAGGCCAAGCTGTTTGGCTATATCCTCTTGGATTTTCTGTATAACAGGGTTCTGTGACACCACCACTTGAATTATGGACTCGAACTTGATGATGGGTTCTTCTTCTGATGGTGAGCGCAATCTCTTGATGACTTGTTTGATGAGAGTGGTCTTGCCAGCTCCTCCCATCCCATAAATGCCGACGACCCCAACCTTGTCATCCTTCAAGTACTCAAGGACCTGCAACGTTGTCTCCTTGATGCCCACAATGTTGGCGGGCAAGGATTCGGGGATGGATGGGGCGGTGCATTTGTAAAAGATAGGACCCCCCTCCTTCCAGCTGTTTCTCTGGTTTTTCAGCTCCTCAGCATGCTCCATTCTTCTGTAAACCCAGGCACCAAGGCTATGCCTCGAGAAAAGGCCGCAACCAAACGAACCATTTGCTTTATCAGACACCTCACGTTCAAGTTGACCAATTTGGTCTACCCATGTCTCGACTTCGTTCCTCACTTCCATCTCAGGATCACAGTTCTTCTCCCTTATCTCCCTCTCCACTTCCTCCTTCATTGCTCTCAAAGCCTCCACTCTTTTCTTTAGACCATCGAAGTCTCTTTCAGCATGTACGATGTATTGGAAATCTTTATCGAGATTGAGACCAAGGTTCAAGTTCAACCCGAGACCACATTGCAAGCAGCCTAAACAGTTTCCCATTGTAACTCAATTAATTGTCTGCGCACCTGTGGGAAGGGATGAGGGGACCACCGTTGGGGGGAGTGAGAGAGAGAGAGATGGTAAAGTTGATTGATAATTGTGAATAAAATATAGCATGAGAAGAAGAAAATTCTGTAATTATCTATAACTTGATGACCACTCTGGCAAGGTGGTGGTCACACCTTGTCAGGTTTGTTATCAACGATTCTATTTAAACACACCCTCTGCTTTCAGCTGCCGCTCTCTTATGATATTTTCACGTGATATTTAATAAGTTGTTTTGGATGTTTGGTGAAGGGGATGTGATAAACAGTAGAATAAAATGATTAGTATTTTGATATAATGTTAGTCGGTGATATTTAATATGATGATATGAGAGTGGGATGGGATGTAATTTGAGAGTAAATATATATAATAATAGATGTTGAT
This sequence comes from Thalassia testudinum, assembly GCA_037157565.1. Taxonomy (NCBI): domain Eukaryota; kingdom Viridiplantae; phylum Streptophyta; class Magnoliopsida; order Alismatales; family Hydrocharitaceae; genus Thalassia; species Thalassia testudinum. The sequence goes on from JAZHRO010000038.1 coordinate 3,676,234, forward strand.
GTCAATACAATGGAATGGGATAAATTGTATCCCACTCATTTGAGATACTCCATGGATATCCCTATTGAGAGCGCAGATAGTCTCGTTGCCTAATGCCTGCGACTTGTTTAGCAGATAGAGTGGTGGTCACAGTGACTTAGAAGCTGAACAGGAGGAGTGGCAAATCCCAAGAATAATCAGCAATTTTTGTATTCATGACCCTCTAAAATTCTGATATGTATGCTCATATTAAGAAAAATCATTGCAAAATAGTTATTTACATGGACAGTTGCCCAAAATTTGTTTTTGTGCTCCAAACAACAAGCTTGGACATTTAGGTTGTGTTTGCTAGGGGGGATATGCTTGTAAAATAAGTAGAGGAATATGGACGGAGTAGAATAAAATGATGGAATGAGTGGGTTTCGACAATTAAGAGTTTAAGCAAGTTAAACTTATTACACAGAGGGGGTGGAGTAAGTTTGTGGCAGGTTAAGTTCTCTCAACCTGACGCAAATGGATGGTAAGTTAAGTGATAAAAATCATGAGCTAAGTGCCTTAACCTACATACCAAACACTACCTTAGATGGCATTTGAGCAATTTACAAACATGAGCATTTGGATAAACAACAAGAAATAAGAGTCTTATCATTTTTTCCGCATTGACACCCATGACTATGACCAAACTTTTGCCATCTCTATCCTAAGATAGAATAATGCTTCACTTAGATGTGGATATCCCCGTCCCAAGGTATAATAAGTTTGGAATAAGTTGTTTTGGATGTTTCGTCAAGGGGATGTGATACATTTTAAAATAAAATGATTAATATATTAATGTAATGTTAGTCAGTAATGTTTAATGTGATGATATGAGAGTGGGATGGGATGGTACGATGTTGTAGGTATATGTTAATGAAAATATTATGTTAGAGTGAGCATATTTTTATATATGTTAACATTGATGTGATGCTATCGGATAATTTGTGAGTAAGTATATAGTAATAGATGTTGATGTCAATATATAATGAAATGAGATAAATTGTATCCCACCCATTTGAGGAGTTACTCCATGGATATCCCTTTCACTTGGGATATATCTCATCTAAGCGCATCCTAACCTAACACATTTTATATGCTTTCAGTTCTTGGATGGTCTAATAGACTAATATGATGTGTGAGAGCTATAAATTATTCTCTTAGATATGTATTAATCTTCTGTTTACATTACTTAAATAAGTTTTCATCTCAAACTACAAAACCATGCATTACGAATGTATCCAATTAAGATATATCATATGTGAAGCTACAGGTGATTGACAAATGCTTTCTACACTAAAAATATATACTTGGGCAAACCGTAGGTTTCACATAGCAATGCTTTGTTATGTTGCTCTAACATAATTAGGATCAAGACATATCCACATTTTATTTTCAAAAAAAAAAAAAGACATCCATATTTTTCTCTTAATTAAATTCATTTTATGATGAAAAAGTTTCTACTTGAACTTAGATTTCGTACCATGCATGTTACATTTTCTTTTTTTTTTTAATTACGTTCATTAAGCATTTGCTTACTAAAATCTGGCTCCTAATTTCTCATTTAGCATGCAAGTTCACCAATATAATAATTCTGGAATTAAGATCTTAATTTTGGAATATTTGATTTTGCTTCAAGGCCAAAATTAATCTATTCCTTGTGAAAATTTATCTAGTTCCTTGAAATGACATTTATAATGTCCAAAAATTCCTAATTCCCCTTTAGCAAATTTGTGATAATTCTAAATTCCAATTCTTTAAAGATTACTTTTGTATTTTACTTCTAAAGTGCGTATATATTTTTGATCTATGAAATAAGTAGCATATAAATATATGTATATGCTTATATGATGTATAACGATTTGTTCTTTTTACACTTGATATTATCTAAATGTCTAGAAAATATCATAATCTTAAAATAGAAACATTAATGCATTGCGCTACACTAAATTTGTGAATTTGGATCAAAATTTAAGATCAAGAACTTCTTATGTGAAAATCCAAATTGGTTGGGGAAACTACATGGTTTCTTTTATGTAGAACATGTCTCACTTCCCATCTAAAACAATTCCACATACATTAGCTTATATATATTTGTTTGTATGATGTAACTCGATTTCCTTTTTTTGATAATATGATGTAGCTTAATTTCAATAATTACTGTATATGGATGTATATTTTTGCCTCGGTATCATTGGTAACTAATTATTAAAATGCAACCTTTAACAAACTTTCCAATAAAGAGATTTTTAAACATCTTTTTAACTCTTTACTAGATGAGTGTCAACAATTGTATGATTAACAAGTTACCAGTCATTTTGCTCTACTTTTATGATGGAGATGTATTCAAGTAAACAGTCTTATTTCCAATTTTGAGGATTGGACTAGGATGGATAAATTCAAGAACTAGTGTAGATTTTAAACAAGAATGAAATTTAAGTAGCTACCTCAAACAAACTTTAATTAGCATATGTAGTTAACAATGAAGTGTTAGCCAATGCTAACTGTGTTTAAGAAATAAGAAAAAATGAGGAAGACCCTTTCAATTTTGACATACAATAAGTCATGGGGACCTCTTCCAAAGGGATGCTTTAAGATAGAATTGAGGACATCATGGAGAAATCTATACGAGTAGAAAGAATACAAGAGAAGAAAGGAAAGACTATGCCCAATAGAATGCATCATTGTTAAGTTTGCTAACAAATAATGTAAATGGGGAATTTTGATTCCTATTTTTTTTCTTTTGAGATTTTCTTTTTTTTAACCAAGAGCCAATTTCTGATTCTGATAAATTATCAAAAATGGATGACCTCATGCCTACATCAAAACAAAAATAGGAAGAAGAAGAAAACAAGGACTAATAACATGAATTAGCTTCATCATCCTACACAAAGTTTTAAAACATCAATTGCCCAAAAGGAGAATTCATGTAGTTAGCCTAGAATAATTGATTGGTCCCAATTTGACAAGTTTATATAATCAAAAAAGAAGAAAAAAAGGACTAACAACATGAGTTAGCTTTATCATCCTACACAAAGTTTTAGAACATCAATTGCCCAAAAGGAGAATTCATGTAGTTAGCATAGAATAATTGATCGGTCTCAATTTGACAAGTTTATATAATCAACCCTTGATTCTTCTTGGAAGTTGATGGACAATTCATGTAGTTAGCATAGAATAATTGATCAGTCTCGATTTGACAAGTTTATGCAATCAAAAAAGAAGAAAAAAAGGACTAACAACATGAGTTGGCTTCATCATCCTACGCAATGTTTTAGAACATCAATAGCCCAAAAGGAGAACTCATGTATAATTGATCGGTCTCCACTTGACAAGTTTGTATAATCAACCCTTGTATTCTTCTAGGAAGTTGATGGACAAGGGTAGACTCAAAAGTTGATTTCTATAGATGAAAGCAAGTTACATAGCTACTCCATACACCTCTTGAAAAACAAAGTCATTAATATATGTCTCTAAACTTTGAAATTGATATCCCGACCTTTTGTTGAATTTATGGGAGGAATTTTTCCCCACTCCATTGATGGAAAATCAGAGTCAATTAAAGCAAAGAGAGCAGATCCTTGTATTCCTTAGAAGTAAGATTTCCATGCTAAAAGGTCAAAAGACTAGGCTTAATGAACCATATATCCAATCTATTACCCATTTCAGACAGAAAGATTATCATTAGATGAGAGATACTAGCATATGATAGCAAGAAAGTAAGAACAACCAACAGGAGGAGTGAAACTTGTAACCTCTGACCACGATGGTAATATGTAGAAGACCCTCAGATCCACCTTAAAGATCTATTTGTTGGAGGGGCGGCGATCTTTAGCTGATTGAGCAGTGGTCACAACGACTTAGGAGATAAGGGGAGTGGCAAGTCCACGCCAATCTTTATCAGTACTTTTTGAAATCATGACCCTCTAAAATTTCGATATGCATGTTCATATTTTAAAAAAAAAAAAGTCATTGCAAAATAGTAATTTATGTGGATAGTTGTCGAGAATTGCTCATTCTCCTCCAAACGGCAAGCTTGGACATTTAGGTCTTGTTTAGCATGAGGAATAGGTTTGTGATATAAGTAGTGGAATATGGAATGAGTGAAATAAAATGGTGGAATGAGTTGGTTTTGACATTTGAGAGTTTAGATGGGTTTAACTTATTACATAGAGGGGGTGGAATAATTTTGCGGATAAGTTCTCTTAACCTGGCGCAAATGAGTGGTGGGTTAAGTGGTGAAAAACACAGCCTAAGTGCCTTAACCTGCATACCAAACACCACCTTAGATAGCATTTGAGTAACTAACCGATGAGGGACGAAAATTATCCTTACGAAATAAAGCTCAATCGGCTCTTAATTAGACTAGTTGAACCCACTTGGACTCGATCCACGTAAAAATGCGAAGAGGTACAGTCCACCGGGTAGTTACCAGTCAATGCCATGATTACCATTATTTCCCATTATCTCTAAAATAATGGCCCATTATCTTCACATTATGGTAAGCGGTTACATTTTTTTATTTTGTAATCGCCAACGTTATGTGTACTCTATAAATAAGCCTCCACCTACACATGGTAGTGGGGGAGAAACAGATGGAGATATCTCATGGGACACCCACGGGGGCAAGCTAAAGAGCCCAACTCATCATTTCTTGTATCAGTGCCACCAATAGTGGATATTGAGGGTTAGATCCTCTCCCTAAATGTACATCCCTTGAGGTGGAATTGGGTCAACAATCCCCCATATTTGTGTGATTGATTGTCCATTTTAACATTTTTATGGCTATATTTCGTTTCCTACATCTACAAATTCTTTGATGACTATCGGTGGCCTTAATGATGGCTTCAAGGCACATCAAATGACGTTGTCTATGACATGTTGTACCTTTATCTTTTTGATAATATGATATATATCGATTTTACACTTGATATTATTCGAAATGTCCAAAAAAATCATAGTTGTGAAATATAAAACATAGATGCACTCCTAGGAATGTGTACTATACTGAATTTGTGAATTTGGATTGGAATTTTGGATATAGAACTTCTTAGATAAAATTCAAATTGGTTGAGGAAAGCATATTTTTTCTTCTTTGTAGAACACGTCTTGCTTCTGGTCCAAAGAAATTTCACGGAATTCAACTTGCGAAGCTTATATGTATTTGTCTGTATCATGTGTCTTGATTTCTTTTTGCAATAATATGATGTATCTTGATTTTAGTAATTACTATATATGGATGTATATTTTTACCTCAGTATCATTGGGGACTAATCGTTAATAAGCATCCTTTAACAAATGTTCCATTAAGAGATTCTTAAACATGAGAGCTTTCAAGTCTACCAGATCGGTGTCAACAATTGTATGATTAATAAACTAATAGTCACTTTGCTCGACTTTTGAGATGTAAACATATTCAAGTAAATAGTCTTAGACCCAATTTTGAGGAAAGGAATAGGATGGACAAATTCAGGAACTAGAGTGTAGATTTAAACAAGAATAGTATTCAAGCCTTAATCAAACTTTAACTAGCAGTTGCGGTTAACAATGAAGTATTCGCCAAAGCTGACTGTGTTTAAGAAATAAGAAAAAGTTGAGATACTTCCTTTCAATTTTGACGTCCAAGTAGTTGTGGTCACCTCTTAAAAAAAGGACATTCTAGAGAAAAATAATTGAGGATAGGCTAGAGAAAAAGAAAAATAATTGAGGACAGGCTGGAGAAACCTATATGAGTAGAACGAATATGAGAAAGGAGAGAGGCTATCCCACTGAACACATCGTTGTCAAGTTTGCTAGCAAACAATGTAAACGAGGCATTTTGATTCCAACGAATATGAGTAGAACGAATATTTTGACTGACTCACTCATGGTTGTTGAGGGAATTAAGCTATTATCTCATAATCTAGGTTGGAACATTGAAGACATGTTAGTTGACTATAGATTTGTATTGAATGAATTCTTAGATGCAACACATGGTCTGTTCCAAGGGGTCAAATATCAAACCTCACAATCTTGTCCAGTACATTGGCAAAGAGTAAATCTTGTGACTTTGAAATGTTGCCAAGCACATATGGTGAAAGCCTATTATGTACTAATGGTGGTTAGTGCAAAGAATATGATTTTCCCTTAAAAAGGGAACTAATTTGGGTAGACCGATTTACCGAAACTTATATCCCTATTAGCAACACAACAACAAAGTGGGTGTTTGTAAGATCTTGTGTGTTGAGTAAATAGATCATATGTCGTATATAAATTGGTTAATAGGCCTACATTTAGATGTCTAATGGAGATGCACTCTTCGCTTTTTAACTGAAAATAGGGAGACATTTTGCAATAGCATATAATCCGAGATATTGCATTTTTATTATTTATGTATTTATTTCGTAGATGTTTATTTAGAGTACAAAATGGGACTCGTTATCTCTTTTTCTAAAATATTTTTTCTTTTCTTAACATAGACCTTTATGACTATACACTACCAAATTTTAGGAAAATCTATGTAATAGGTTTGAAGGTTGAGTTTACCATTTTCATCCGATCACGGTACAAATTTCACCCTCTTACCAAAGAAGAGCAATTTATGAAAAAGATTCTTCCACTTTGGAATTGATGCAAATTTATCCCTTGAAATTTCAAAAAAACTAACATGATTCCGGATCCATCTCACAAAAAAATAATTACATCAACTGCATTAGTTTATACGAAAATATCCTTCTCAAAATCTAATCACCCCACTTCATAATTCTTGACCCTTTGAGAGCAATCATAGGAAATAAAATTCGTCCACCGAGAAAGATTCATGGTGATTTTTTAAGAGATATAAGAAGCAAAGGTCGAGGAGGTGGGCAAAGTCAAAAGAAACAACTTCTATCAATAGAGTCCTACCAATTAGGGAACCAAAACCTGAGAAAAACTTTTAAAATAAAAAATGTTGGCATATAATTTCTAAAATAATTAGAAAGTGTGGGAGGGGGGGGGGGGGTGTGGGAGACCGGAAGAATGACAAGTTACTCTTAGTTGAGGAGCTAATGGTTCTTTTCAAAAATTTCAAAACCCCTTTAAAATTGAAGTTAAGGGTTCTTTACGTAAAATTCTTTACATTCAACTTAATATATAAGCGATTAAGAAAGAAACTTCAATAAAATTTTTCAAATGAAATGACATGTCAAGTGGAATTCATCGAAAGGTCACACTCTAAAATTAGACACGAAGTGCTCTCTTTCTTCGTTATAATTATTTAGAATGCATTTGCCATTTTTCTTGAAATTTCAAATTTACCATTCAAAAATTCATCAATGTGACTTCTATCCCTCCTATGTGCCTTCATTTAGGTACCATTTGTTTAGAGAGTATAAAACGTAGAATCAACGAAGGATTGAGGAAATGGAGGAATTTTGGAGGAATCATTACCTTTTTCATATATTAGGGTGCTTTGGTTGTTACTTCAAAGAATTAAGGGTGAATTATCCTATTTTACTGTTTGATGGAATTGGTTGGAGTAGTTACTGGTAGTTTCGATAGGATTGGTTAATTGATTGGACCATCTTGCCCCTGATACCTTAATTACAATTATGTAAATGAACTATTTTGCCCTTGACATCTTTTGTGGATAACTTACATAGGAAGATATGTTAAACACTGCAAATTATTAAGCTGGTCGTATGCATAGTCCTTTCATTATAAATTCATCTACTTCCGTCCATTGGAATTATGTGAAAATATTGGGAATCACAAAAATCACGGGTAGAGAAATAAAGCAAAAATGTTCTATTTCACGTGTGCAACGCACCTCCTATAATTAGGAATAAACCTATCAATGCACGCATTATTAATTTGTTCAAACCCACGGCGCAAAAATAAATCAGTGATAGTCAACTAAGTTCGGATAGTTCGGAATTTAGGCAGTGTTTGATATGTGAAATAGGAAAAGTGGAATAAATTTTGCTAAGTGATGGGAGAAATTAAAGAGTGGTAAAAGTCACTCTTTCTGTTTGAATGCATTGAATGCCTTTTTGTTGAAGAAGTTGGATTGGTTTACAGAAAGGAATGTGGCGTAAACCGATTGAAAGAAGCTACACCCGAGGGAGAGGTGGACTAGCTAATCCCAAGATTACAACCCTAATTTCGAAAGAAATCTATTCCAGATTTTCTCTAGCCCAAATGTGGTTCTATGAGGCTTCTCCCATTAACCAAATGGTACCCTAAGGATTCTGCTTTCGAAGATCTGGTTGTTTATGGAATACAAACATAAAGATGTGCTGTTGTATCATCTACTGGCAGAGCTATATTTCGTTTAAGGACATGTGATAACTTATTTCCAACGCTGATTAAGGGTAGCATCTTCGTGTTTATTGGAACAATCCAGACATTTGAATAACTAAATGTGCACTAACCTCATTGCAACCAGCAAAATCTCGAGTTCAAAACCACCCGACGAATGCCACATGTATCCAAGGACGCAAATAAATCAATAGCATATGCTCACTGGGATGTCCATACTACATCTTTACAAGGTACCAAAGATGCAACCAAACCATGACCATGCGCCAAGTATGATGTAGCATACTAAATCATTGCATGGTACTTGCTTATACACTTTAAACGGTATAAATCTCTTATTAACGTTTTTATGTCATATTTCAGTAAATAAGCATCTCTCCTTTTCACCTGGCACTTCTTGTTTGCTACGGGGTAAATCTTACTGTGAGCATGTTCTCATCACCACAGGCTGGGAAGGTTTTGAAATCAGATTATACTGGAATGGCTCGTTCAACAGGTTGGACTGAATTGGTCAGTTAATCTGGTTTTTGGTTGTTCGGCCTAAAAACTTCAGAACATTCTCAAGCCACACGTCCACTTGGTCCGTGTAATCAACCAGTTAGGCCAGGTAGACATGTTTGGATCTCCCATATGCTATACAAATACTCTGAGAGGATGGTGGACTATGAGTGCATTAATTAGCAGTTTATTACCCAGAACAAATCAAAAATTTTCCTCTATGGACTTGCACCCTCTGACCATCTAATCATTTAGCAGACAAACGATTTAACTGGCGACACAAAAGAATAACAGTAAATTTTGCGCAGGGCAAGATGGTAACTCCTTTTGGTTAGTTAACGAGAACAAAGTCTTGAATCTGAACTCATACGGCGTAAGGAGCCTAAATTCTTACCCTAATATGAATTACTTTCAAGAAAAAAATTTGAGAAAAATGTACATCCTTAAGTACATAAATTCACCAATTCAGTTAATCATTTCTGCAGAAGTCAAAACAATTTGAAACAAAGTTACATGCGGAAGTAAACTAGAAACATGGAACGCAACGTTCCTTCTTTCATAAGAGAGGTGTACAGAAAGAGTCTGGGTGGTAACAGATTTTGACAACATTTACAATTGGTGAGTTTTATTGAATGAAAAAAATATTATATGAGTAATTTTGCAATAGCGATTATATTTTCTCACAAGAATTACTTCACATGTTCCTGTAATATGCACATAAGCAGGGACCCGGTAAAGACATGCAGGCAGACTGCAGAAGCAACAAAAACAATCAAGAGCAGTAGCATGCTAGGTCATGTAACTATAATGGCAATGTCAACATGGGGCTTTATCTCCTCCTTGAATTTCCATGCCTTTGATTTCTGAAATAACCAAGCAGTGACTGTGCCTGGAAACAGCAAACAAAGTTGTACTGGAATTCACTTGAGGTTGACTATTTACAAGAATATTCATCTAGCAGAAAATCTGACACTATTATTTATAATATAAGCATAATGTATGGGGATATTCAAGGCTATTTTACTAGCAGCATGTAGGCAATCCCAAATGGCACGAAAAGGTAAATTCTAAACACTTACTTATGTATTGGAGGTTCCATGGATTCTTCTCTAAAAGAAGATTCTAACATCGGCATGCATCCCATGATTATAAAGTCTAATTACAAATTCACGAAGAGCTTGTATTAAGGCTTACACAAATTGCAATAATCAATTTTAGGAAAAGGATCGCACATGTGAAAAGATAAAATAAAATAAGATGTAAAGGAAAAGTGATTGGTGTAAAAGAACAAAAAAAAAATGGAATTCTTAAAAGGACAAAAGGGAAGAGCCAAAATCGTAAACTCATTTGCAGACATGAAAGAGTAAATTTCCACTACGGAAAAACGCCATGCAGTTATGGATGTTGATGCCACCTACCAACTTGTACACCTCCCTTAGCCCAAACCCCATTAGATAATAGATGGAAACTAAAAATTGAGAGAATACAGCTTTGCCATATTATATGGCCTAACTATTCCCGGATTCCAGCTGTCAGGGAATAAGGATTGTGCCTTCATATTCCACACGAAAGCTTAGGCAGCTCACTGCTGGTATAAGATGCATTTAAATATAGGTAGCCACAGATCGTCTCAGTCACCAGTTGCCTCATGTTTTTGCTAATTGCCAATGAACTAAAAGAAGCAAAGATCTTGGAGAATTCTAGAACTAGGAAAATTAAGTATACCTTTTCCTTGCCCCTTGGAGTCCCAGATTTCGACAATGCCACCAATGGAGGTACAGCACCTTCTTGAAGAACCATATTACAGAACCTACTGCTGCTGGTACAAAGCTGTAGCAAAGCTGCAGCAGCATTCTCCTTTCCTCTTCCAGACCCCAACTCAACAACTTCAACCAAAACTGGGATCCCATTTTCACGACCAATGGCACTCCTCCCTTCAGGTATAGTTGAAAGGTTTGACAAAACAGCAACCGCCTTATCAACCATACCTGCTGCTGGGTCCATCAATTTGACAAGATGCCTCACAGCTCCAGCTTGCACTATCCTCGCCTTATTCCCATGAAATATTGATAAATTAAACAATGCTGTAGCAGCATCTCTCTTCCCTCGAGGGGTTCCATTTGCAAGTAAATCTACAAGAGGAATGATGGCACCAGAGCGTCCAACCCTAGCCTTGTTCTGTTCATTGACAGAAAGACTATAAAGGGTTGCGGCTGAATTCTCTTTGGCTTCAGGGCTTCCAGTCTTCAAGACATCGATAAGTGGATCAATGGCATCCGCATTTGCTATTGAAATCTTGTTGTTATCATCAATCGATAAATTTAACAGTGCAGTGACCGCATTCTCTTGGATTTTCTCATCTGATGAGTGCAACAAACTCACCAAATGTGTTATTGCTCCGCAATTGGCAATTACAATTCTGTTCTGTACATTGTGTTTTGCAAGAAGCCGCAGCTGCATCGCCGCATTTCTCTGCTCATCGAGGGAATCACCTTTCAGATCCTCAATCAATTTCCGGACCTGAGTTTCAACACCAGACAGATCAGGCCTCATATCCATAGATGATGAAATTATTCGTGGGCTAAACCTATCTGAAGCTCGTCGCCAAATTGCCTGATTTCGCAGTCGCAACTCACCTAGCCTAGGCAAAAGCTCTGGTGCCCTGGATGGCACCACAGAAGCAGGAGGCTTTGGTTTGGTCTCACCAGAAGCATCATTACAGTCATTTGATGCATCATTTGCCAGCCTTGAGGTTGCATGTACATCTGTCCCTTGAACTTGTCCAGCATTACTGTAAGCAGAATTCCTTCGACTGTCGCCCTTGGCCTCTACATCATCCAAATGAGAAGAGTCCAGATGGTTGGACAATTGCCCAACAGAATCAGCATCCTTGTTTTCCAAGCCAGATACATCAGCTTCATCTTTTGCTGGTGATGACTGACCACTATCTGCTGCAGACCCTTCTTCGGCCCATAAAGAGGAATTTGTTACTGGTGAATGTTGGGTAGAAGGTACAAACTTGTCATTTTGTTCAGTTCCTTGAGGAAAGCCATTGCACAAATGTGACTTCCTACTTGAATTAATCATATCCCCGTCAGATTCAGGTGATCTTGGGTGAGGAGACATTTTCTGATCAGATGTCAAATTATACTCATGGTCGTTCAAATTCTTAACTGGGTTAGGAAGATTGATATTATAGGTCTCACACCAACTGGCAATTAATGCTTTGACAGTGTAGTTAGGGATCAAATTCATATGCCCGAGTGTCTGACGTGTCTTGGGGCAAACAGTGAAACCTTGATCAAGCCATTTTCTGATGAAAGATCGCTCATAAGTTTGGCCAGATGCCACTATCACTGGATCGGACATTAGATCAAGGGATAGCGGACAGCAGAAATCAGCAGGAACTGGCTGATCGTTGATTCTATGCAGTTGATGTTTGTCAACATAACAATCATGCAAAAAGCTGACCAGTGCAATCATGTGATCAATATACTCCACTTCTGCAAGGTTATCTCCACCAGCAATCTCTGATTTAAGCTTGTCGAGGGCAACAACTTCCACTAGCAGCTCCTGATTAGTTGACAAGCTCAAACATTCCTCAATTTTTGAAGTATATCCTGCACTAGGAAGCACATTCTTCATTTGGTCTTGGATTGAATCTTTAATAATAGCTGATATTTGTTGACCAGTAATGTCCCGTGCTTCTGAGGCACACAACTGAAGAGGGATTCAGATGCATTAGCAGAGGAACTAAGCAAAGGGTAGGGAAAAGACAAACATAAGAATGATACCTCCACCATCTCCGAACTGGATTGCATTCCAAGAGACTGAAGAAAAGCACAAATTGCATCGCAAGTTACAATCAAGTTAGTTTGTAGCTTGTTTACTATGGTTTCAAATTGCAAAACCTGAAAATGTCCCACATCGACAATGGACAATTTAACAGTGCAAGTGAATGTTATTCCTGGTAAAACATAACAGAGACAACAAAAGGTCTATTGAAACAAGGTAAAATGTTGTGTGGGAGTGAGGTCGGTCCTGGTGGGGCAATAAAATATGGGATATTATTTATACAATTATAAAAGAAGAACAGAAACAAATTGGATTGATAATTACAGGAAAAAAACTAAAGAGAAGAAAATTATGGTACATGGCTACATTTGCTGAAATTGTTCCTCATAATGACTTCCCTTCAATTCCCCTCCAAATTCAGAAATACAGACACATTTCACTAGAAATACCACACAAGAAAAAAAATTATTAACATTAAACTTGACATTAAGAAAACACTATAAATAAATAAAAATTAAATGACTTCCATTTTGAACTGTCAATCACATTGACATGGTACATCAAAGTGTCACGCAGGGCATATAGCTCCCTCTAAGAGGGGTTAGACCACTCTGGTTTCGTTGTCCAGACTCTTTCCCTGCTTTCTGGCAAGAGGCTGTTCGCATAACTGGAACATGGCGACTACCACCAAGCCAACACTCCCCTTCACCAGTAAACATCACTCTTTTTTCTGACATGCCATGGATCATTTAGAAAGCAGCACAAGTAAACCAGTTGATGATCTGACATTAACAAGCAGCATCCAAAATACTGAAAGATAATGTTTTTCGTTTTTTCCTTTTCTACAAACTTCTCTTGAGGGGAAAGACGGATTATGTTCTTAGAATGTCACAGGAGCAAAGGAACCACACTCTGAATGTTTCTGATAAAAATGACTTTCTTTTTCAAAAAAAATAAAAAAACTCCAAGCACTTAACTGGGAATTCTTAATCACAAGAAATCTAAAACTGCATTGATATTTTGGGACACTGCGGCAAGTAATCTAAAACTGCATTCTCTCCTACTCTCCACACTGACTTATCTCTCTCTCTCCTCCTCCTCTCTCCATGCGCCAACTACTTGAAGAAGAAGGGCTCCTCCATGCATCTCTAATCTTCATGGTTTACATCGCATATCCAAGTTTTGAGCATGTGGTTATTGCCCATCCAAAACATAGCAGACTTGTTGGTCAACTTGATTAACAGAGCTTTAGTTCTGAATCTTCTGATCCTCCAATTTGATAGGGAAATCAAACTGCTTGGTCGGCATCTTTCCCTCGGATAGCTAAACAGCAGACGAGTTCTTTAATTGCAATCATCTATAAATTCAGTTCTCAACATTTGGATCACTTATGCTGGATGCTTTGGAGAGTGCAATGCCCCTTATTTGCTACATCTTGAATGGCTAGTTTTATGATCCAACCATATGGATGGGTTTTCCAATAATGAGATTAGAGGTGTTTAAACATCAAGTGGAATGCTAATGGAATTCAATATGCACCTTGGCTCATAGGTGGTAAATAGTACAAAATTGAAGATGGCCATTGTATAAACTTGTGGAAGAAAAATTGGAAGTAGGTGGCATGTTTGACCTTCATACCACTTGTACACATTTTTTAGGTTTTTTTTTTTTCAGGAGTGGGGAGGGCTAGGGGATTATGGGTGAACCTTGATTCAAAAGTTGAGTCAGGCTTGCAACTAACCAAGTGACAATGTTTTGGATCAGACATCAGTTCCTGTCTGAGAGTCACCCAAGTCACCTAGGCCTTAGTCCCTCAAGGCATTGCGGATGAACTGGACTCAGACCTTGAGTCAGATCTACACATAAACAACAGTCTGTACCTTGCTTGGACACCACTTTCTGCCTGAAGGTCATCCATGTCAGCTAGGCCTTAATTCCTTGGGAAATTGTCGCTAATCCTCAATCCAAACCTTGAGGTAGAGCAGCATCTAACCAAGAGTCTAAACCTTGAGTTGGATATTATTTTCTGTGCAAGACCTTCTCAAGAAATAAAAAATCTGTGCAAGAGAATCATGCAGGTAACCTAGGTCTTAGTTCATGGGGGCACTACAGGTGGATCATGACTTAACCGAGTCAGACCTGCATCTGACCAAGAGTTTTCTTTTGAAAGGGCATCTGACCAACAGTTTATCAGACAACAAGCTCTTTCCAAAGAAAAGTTACCCAAGCCACCCAAACCTTGGTTCTTGAGAGGATTGCAGGTGGGCCTTTATCCAAACAGAGTCGGACCTGCAACTAACAGAGCAAGACTTACAACTGAAATCTATGACTTGCTAGCAAGCTGATCATGACTGATGGCAAATGGCAATGGCAGATTTTCCCACATCCAAAGCTAATCATTAAGGGAAAGTGATTGAATCTGGGAAAGAAAATTTGACTCTAACATCTAAGAACCAACTTGATAATAGTCTAGATCAGAGACAAAAGCCTGAAGCCACCATACAGATACAGAGCCTCTCAAACAATGTCAACAACTATTGAGACAGATCTTAAGGGTAGGATTCCCAAGCAAAATTAGTGCTCAAGTTTGACCTCCCAAGTCAAATGATCTTCGGTGAATGCTAGCCTGGATAGTCTTAACAATTGTTGTCTTCCCCCCATCGCAAAAGAAGTATCTAGTCGTAGGCAGTAGATGCATCAAGCAGATAATTATGAGAATGTGCTTCCTTGTTTGACCATGGTTATAAGGATTACCCAATATTTGGAACTCATGGCTTGCAATCCCCACGATCTTGGTTAAATGTGCACATCATTAAATGAAACTTGGATGTCAAGAGCTCAAGCATAATAATCATTACCTACCCAAAGGAGATGGAAGCAACATGTGTCCCTTGGATTCAAGCACGGGAACAACCATGGCCAACCTGAAAACTTAAATGATGCATTTATTGTTAAAATAGAGGATGGATGTAGGATATAGTAGTAGACTCAGGATAATGACCATATCCATTTCTCTTGTAAACTGTAAAGGCTATAAGCCTCCTACAAACAAGAAGCAATTTTCTATATCAGTATATCCACAAGCTTATACTTGAAGATCATACTGCATTTGGAGAACCCTTCCCTCAGGGGCTGTTGCGAACCTGGTAAATTCTCTGTCTTTGTTTTTTTTTTTAAAGGATCAGCCAGAGAGAATGACAAGCCTTATTCTCAAATGAAATCCTACACCTCTTTATATAGAGAAAAGTGTTGGAAAAATTACATCATAAGTCCAATAGGACAAGAACCATAACAAACAACTCCAAAATAATAATAAAAGATAACTAGAGTACTCTACCAACACTCTCCCTCAAGTTGGAGCATATATATCGATGATGCTCAGCTTGGAACAACACTTATCAAAAGCGAATCTAGCAAGGGGCTTTGTGAATATGTCCGCAATCTGATCTTCAGAGGATACAGATGAAGTGTAAATGATTACACGCTGTATCAATCTCTGGTGTAATGACAATCAACCTCAATATGCTTTGTCCACTCATAGAACATTGGGTTGTTTGCAATATATGTAGCAGCTCGATTATCACATCTCATCTTCATTGGTCCCTCTGCCTGAACATGGAGATCATATAGCATAGATCTGACCCAGACCATCTCTGTAGCTGTCTGAGCCATAGCCCTGTATTCTGACTCTACACTGGACCTAGATATCACCTGCTGCTTCTTACTTCTCCAGGTCACTAAGTTACCTACCATATAAATACAAAATCCAGATGTTAACTTCCTATCTGTCATGCACCCTGCATGGTCGGCATCAGAATAACCAACAACACTCATAGATGTGGCCCTCTGAAATAAGACACCTCTGTCAGGTGCTTTCTTTACATACCTAAGCACCTGTATAGCAGCATCTCAATGCTGCCTGATCGGTTTGTCCATGAACTGGTTGAGTTTTCCCATTACAAGGGAAAGATCTGGATGTGTAATAGTAAGATACAATAATTTACCAACCAATTGCTTATAAGATCTGCTATCTACAGGAGGAGACTTAGCATCATAGAGGTATCCTTTGGGATTCATAGGTCTATTAGCAGGTTTGGACCCCATCATTCATGTTATTTTCGGTAAGATATCAATGGCATATTTGCGCTGACTGAGAACAATGCCCTCTCTGCTGCGTGCCACTTTAATCCCAAAAAAGTATCTGAGCGCTCCTAGATCCTTTATCACAAAGGCATCAGCCAGCTTCCTTTTCACCTCAGCTATCCCAGCAAAGTCATCTCCAGTAAGGATCAGGTCACCCACATAGACAAGGAGTACAACCACTCTCCTTTTACTATTCCTGACAAACAAAGAGTGATCAGCAGAAGGCCTTATAAGTGCCATGACATGTACCTCCTCTGAAAGTCTCTGGAACCATGCTCTCGGACTTTGCTTCAAGTCATAGATGGCTTTCTTCAATCTGCATACACACTTCCCCTAAGCCTCAAACCCAAGAGGCTATTGCATATAACCAAGGTTCGAAATGCCGATTTTGATGTCGTGCCGATGAAATTCCAAGTGTGCATTTCATGGGCATGCCGAGGGCATGCCGTGGAAATGCCCATTTTTCGATGGGCATGCCGATGAGCATGCCGAGGGCATGCCGATGCATACCAATAAAAATAGCAAAAGTAATTAAAAAACCAACAGCAACCTCGACATGGACATCAATTTCGCCAGCATGCCGACCATGCCGACGGCATGCCGACGAAATCCCTGTAAATCGACGTTTTCTTCATGTCGACACGACCCTTGCTCGGAAATGGCCTTGCCGACAGCATGCCATCAGCATTTAAATCAATGATATAGACCTCCCCTTGAAGATCTTTATACAAAAACACGTTCTCACATCTAACTAATGAGAGGCCAGTCATAGTGGGCAGCTACAAACATCAAAATCCGAACAGTAGATAGTCGAGCGACAGGAGAGAAGGTATCAAAGTCATCTACCCCATACGTTTGGGTAAATCCCTTTGCCACCAATCTCTCCTTGTATCAATATATCATGCCATCTGAGTTGTATTTGACAACAAAGACCCAATGGCACCCAACTGTTCTGGCATTAGGAAGCAAGGTGGCCAGGTCCCACATCCCTCTAGAGCATGGAGTAGCAATTTCATCCTCTATGGCCTGACGCCATTTTGGATCCAACATGATCTGCTGATGGGAGGTAGGAACGTGCGTCGCAGAAAGAGCAGCTGTGAACGTAGCAAATGAACTACCAAGATTGGTGGTAGAGATTGTCTGTACATTATGATACTGGGCACAACTACGTGGAGCCTTCCAAATAGCAATCGGAAGATCCAGATCCTCCTCAATATGCTCAGTAGCAATAGGAGTAGAAGACTCATCAGAGGAACCTGCACAAGCACCACTAAGAGAACTCACATCAGTATCAACCCATACCTGACAAGGGGAGGAGACAGGTAGCTGAGGTGGTAGGGGGTGTATTCTTCTCGTCATGCATGCTATCTGTATGTCACAGGTAGCTTATAAACCTGAGTGATCTCAGCTTTTTGCCTCATAGGAGTCTCTGTGGTAGTGATATCCTCACTATGTGTAACAGAGATCTGTTCCAAGGGAACTGGTAGAACAAGCATAGAAGCCAAGCCTCCTTTAAAAGTCACCTAATGACCATCTGTAGAAAAACAAGGAATAACCTCATGAAATGTGACATCTGCAGTCACGTAATGCTTATTATCATGGGGGTCATAGCATTTATATCCCTTTTGGGTGCTACTGTAACCCAAAAACACACTTCACTACTCTTGGAGCCAACTTGTCCTTGCCAGGTCCAAGAATGTGAACGAAAACAACACAGCCAAACACCCGAGGTGGTACAGTAAATAAATCCTTCTCAGGATAGAGTACCTGCCAAGGAACTTGTTCTTGTATAGCTGAGTTGGGCAACCTGTTAATCAAATAACATGCAATTAACACTACATCTCCCCAATACACCTATTGCACATTATGTTGTATCAATAGTGCCCTAGCTACATCAAGCACATAATGGTACTTTCTTTCCACTACATTGTGCTGCGACGTATGGGGATAGGATGTCTACTGGACAATCTCAAGAGATCTGTAAAAGGCTGCCAACTTAGATCTACAAAACTCTAGAGCATTATCAGACCGTACAATCTTCACAATAGTAGAAAATCGAGTCTTTAGTTGTAAAATAAATGTTTCAATCACTGATCAACGTCATTTATTTTTCAAAAGAAATAACCATGACATCCTGGAAAAATCATCCACAACAAGTAGATAAAAGCTATGACCCAATCTATCTGTGACACGACTAGGTCCCCATACATCCATGTGCAGTAAATCAAAGATAGTAGCAAAACTCTGAGACGAACTAGGAGGAAAATTGGCCATGTGATGCTTTCCCAGCTGGCATGTATCACACAATCTCCGTAGCTGACGAAATATGAAGAATGACGCGTCGAAGCCTATCCAGTGAGGGGTACCCAAGACGACGATGCCACTAAAGAACTGTACCATCACTAAATGCAACCTTGCCCTGACACAGCAGCAAATGAAGTCTGGATCAGGCGATACCCCCTTCCTCACGTCCGCCACCAATCGTCCTCCTCGTGAGCTTGTCCTGAAAGATACAGCCCAATTCATTAAATATTGCATAACAGTGCAAGTCTTTTGTAATCCTACTAACAAACAAAAGACTAATCGGAAATTCTGGAACATAAAGAACATTAGGCAGTGTCGGTGCAGGAGTCACTGCCACATCTCCTCTAACATAAACCCTACACTACCTACCATCTGCTACCGGCATAGATCTCCCTGAGGAAACATCATGAACCTGTCTAAAACATGTCTCATCCCCACTGAGATGCTGAGATGTGCCTGAATCCACCAACCACAAGGCACTGTCAGTGCTACCAGACCTATAAGCAAAGTCATACCTGAAGTAACCAAGGTAATAGTATCAGCAGTAGTAGTGGTCCCCTGGGTCAACTAGGAGAGGCACTGGTCCACAGCATCATAGTCTGCACGGGACACCATGCCGCTTACCTCCTCTGAAGAAACAACCTGGTTGGCCATTGGAGGTCGACCATGCTTCGTCCAGCAAGAGGCCTCTGTATGGCCAATCTTCCCACAGTGCGAACAAATGGTGCGAGGTCTACCCTCGTACCTCGAACACCACGCCCTTTCCCCCTAGTAGATGGAGCACCACATCCTCCACGTGCAGCAGCAACAAGCATAGGAGTCTGTCAAATCTCTAACATGAATGGCCTAACAACCACCCTGCTCACACAACTATAAGCCTCCTCCAGAGATGGAAGCTCAACCAAAGGATATGGGACCTAGCAGCCTCATAGTCTGGTCCAAGTCCATCAAGAAATTGTAGGACAGCATACTCCTTCCTATGTGCCCTTTGAGTAGCACAAGCACAGACAGGTCGACAGACATTGTACTTCGCAAGGAGCCCCTTTAAGTACCGTTTGTTTGGCGGATTTGCCTCCGTAATCCTCCGTTTGGTGGTTTCAATCCCGGGATTATTCTATACTGGGATTGAGCCCTGAATCCCAAGATAAGATCATCCCAGGGGGGGTGGGATTGTTTCATCCCGCCTTCAATATCGCACTTTATATAGGTTTAGCCCTCCATCAGCATGGTGTAAACCTGCCCACAATCACGCTCACATTACATCAGTTGTTGGGAGAGTGATGGCGATGGCAAGCTCTAGCAATGGTAGTGTCAACCTATGATTTCCGAAGAAGCGAATATGTAAAAAATCTTGCCTTTGTCGTGAGACGTACTCGTTTCTCCTGCAAGGCTATATTAGGTTGGCAAGGGTGTACCTATCTTTGCTTTATCTTGGGTGGTAAAAGTGGTCGGTCATTTGATTCATTCCCCATTATGGATGAGAGTAGAAGATCTTTTGGAAGATTATCTAACTTTGTAGATCTGGTCATCTGATGAGAACATCGACCAGCTGTTCACACACCTCTGACATCTCTCTTGGAAGGTGGATGAGATTAATGCAAGAGAGGTCTTCTTTGTATAAAAGGAATGGGCATCTAAGGTATTGGGTGGTGCTTGTCATTGCCATTTTAAGTTTGCTGGGCGAGGAGAGGAACGAGGAGAGAGGTTCTACAGAAGGTATTGACTAGTACATATCAAATTTGTGCTACTTGTATTATTTATTAGTTTTGCATTCATGTTATGTTGATCATCGATGCTAGACTCGCTGCAAAGGTCGGTTGTTGCCTTGACTTTGTTGGAGTTATTCTTCAGTCATCTCCATTTCATGTATATTTTTATGTAGTGACGTCGCTTGATAATAGGAATACACCAGTGTATGAGTAAAATGAATGAGTGTATTGATATAATACACCGGTGTATGAGTACAATGCATTGGTGTGTTGTGAAGATCAATCAGTGGATTTTTGTTGTGCACAATGGGTTGTCTAAATCCACCAGTGTATTGTGTAATGCACGTGTGGATTTACATAATAGATGGATGATTAGAACGCACTGGTGTATTATATATGTTCATCGGTATACTGTGTATTGTGCAATACATGTGTGAATTTATATAATCCACCGATAGATGGTTTGAATACACCGGTGTGCTGTATGGGTCCATTGGTGTATTGTTAAAATACACTGGTGGATTGTTGCAACTCACCGGTGTATTGTGTAATGCATCTGTGGATCGATGCAATCCACTGATAGATTTTGACAATACACTGGTGGGTAATCGATTAAGTCATGATGCGATGGTTTAATGTTAGTCGACGTTATTCCCTTCTAGAATGGCCTCTTCCATTCCTTCAACTTCTGGTAGTAAGAAGGCTAAGAAATGGGATAATGCAACGACGGCCAAGTTGGTGATTCTGAAGGAGCAATACATGAATGGACATTGGGATAAGGGTTCGTTCACACACACTACGTGGGCGGAGATAGACAAAAAGTTTGTGTTGGCTATGGGAATGCCATACGAGCACAAGCAAATCTTGAATAGATGGAAGGAGTTGAAGAGAAAACATGTGTTGTGTGTCCAACTATACAACAAAAGTAGTTGGGGAATTAATCCTGTTAGTGGTTGCCTTATAGCACCTTCCCCATCTGTCTAAGTGAGGTAATAAATTATTTTGATTGAAATCTTCGATAATTAATAAAAGTAAACATAATCTATTTGAATGACTTGTAGCTCCCACCAAAACTAGCGAACCCTGAGCACGTGGTGGAACATGTTGAAGATTGCCATGAAGATGTGGGTTCTTATGATCAAGGACAAAACACAATCAATGTTGAAAAGGGGTACCGAGTCCGTACCATGTGACCTGACGGTTGCTGACAACATGTGCATGCTGTCGACATGTGGATGCCATATATAAGTCACTCTTGTAGTTAATTCGGTAAACAATATCCCATATATGTGCAGTAACCCTACATCGTACACAGATGTCCCAACAAAGATGCATGGAAGTGAACCTCCACCTCCATCGTGTGAGCCACAAGGCTCAAAGCGTGCTTCAAAGGGGACTAGTACAAGTGGGGGAAAATGTAGGAAGAAGGGGGCGTCACATGAAAGATATTCATCGACTTCTATGACGAATGAGTTTACGGAGTTGATGAGAACGTTGGTGAAGCACCACGTAATCCCAGCCCCAAGGGTTGACCACTCCACTGATGAACTTCATGAGTGCATGAGGATATTGCGCACCCGAGTGGCAAACATCACACCCGACAATTTACTCGTATTAGTAGATGTTTTCACTCATAATGCGTGGATGACAATTTTCAAGGATGTTGTGCACTCCAATCCTGAGTTAGGTACATTTCTTAGGAAGCATGTCGGAAGTGATTATGGATTCCGATCACTTCCAACAACTCATGATGTCACTTGATTAGGTCATCGCTTTGGTAGATTGGTTGTGTGTTTGGTTTCGTTTGGTTATTTCACAATGCTTTTAGGTTTGGTATATCACTTTGGTAGATTAGTTGTACGTTTCATTGGAACATTTTATACTTATCGTTAACACTATTGAGTGTTTGTTTAAGTTTTCTACACATTAACGATTACTTCTCTTGAACACTATTGGTTATTTGTTTCACTTGTGCTGAATTTTAATGTCATTTAGGTTTTTGTATATATGGATTATGTGTGTGTATGACTGTTGATGTCATTTAGGTTTCATGATTTTAGTTTTTTTTGGTATGTGTATAATATTACAACAATATGAATACTGATGACCATCGATCTGTTGAGGATGATGACGAGAACAATGTTTTGTCACTGGCATCGGTTACCATACCTCTAGCATACGCATACTACTCTCACCACCAGCGAGTTCCGCGACTAAGGCAAAATGACAGGGCTTTGTCAGGGCATGACTGGGTCTACGAATCATTGCGCTCTCTGAATACCTCAAGGATGCAACCGACATTAAAGACTCACAAGGTGTTACGGTTAACGAGCAGTTAGCAATATTCCTCTATGCTGTTGGTCAGAATGCCTCAAATAGAAACCTAGTCAAGCGGTTCCAACACTCCGATGGGACGATTTACAGATATTTTAACTTAGTACTGGATGCCTTGGTTTCTCTAAAGCGAAGGTTCATACGGATGCCAACAATTCATTCTTCTGTACCAGCTGGACGATTTACAGATATTTTAACTTAGTACTGGATGCCTTGGTTTCTCTAAAGCGAAGGTTCATACGGATGCCAACAATTCATTCTTCTGTACCAGCTGAAATTCGGTCCAGTCGTAAATTTTTTCCTTTTTTTCAGGTTAGTATTTTCTTTTATACATTATTTATTTATGTATTGTCTACGATTATATCAAATTAATTACTTTGATGTTTTGCGAAGGATGACGTAGGAGTTATTGATGGTTGCCATGTATACGCAACAGTTTCATCTAGGGAGCAAGCACGTTTTCGTAATCGGAAGGGTTGGACGAACCAAAACATGATTGCTATGGTCAACTACAACTTGAAATTTGTGTTCGTGGGTACAGGTTAGGAGGGTTCAGCTGCAGATATGTGGGTGTTGTGGTGGACTGTAAGAAATGGTCTTAACGTCCCGAGTGGCCGTAGGTTCCTTGTGGGCCTTAGTTACGCTAACATGAAATCCTTTATTTCTCCCTTTCATAGCATACCATATCATTTGCAGGAGTATGGAAATCGAAATAATAGATATCAAAATTACAATGAGCTATATAACCATTGCCATGCACAGCTGCGGAATGTCTGAAGTGTGCCTTCGGTGTTTTGAAAAGGCATTTCAAGCTTCTAGATGTAAGGCCATTCTACAGGTCCGAGATGCAGTGCAAAATCGTGATGGCATGTTGCATCATCCACAACATGATTATTCGGTGGAAAGTCGATGACGACTTCTTGTATACAAACACTCGATGATCCTGAAGATATGGGGGATACAGAAGTGCGAGATGACCTTGTTGACGACAGTGCTGTAAGAGCTGGGGATTTGATAAGGGATCAAATTACCCATACTTTGTGAGTAGATCATCAAACTCAACCTCTCAGAAATGATATCGTTGTAGCAAATTCACAAATACCGTTGTATTATTATTATTTTAAGGGAATGAAAATTGTTGTAGTCAAATTGAAATTCTCATTTGGCCGGTGTATTCTTTCATGCACAGATGCCACTCATTGAGGGAACTTCTGTCTAAACGTGACGCACTGGTGTACTTGAGTGGCACACCGATGCATTAACGTGATACATCGGTGTACTTAAGTGCCGCACCGGTGTGTTATACCTTTGAACGACAAGCGTAGCCTTTAAATCCATTGCATCACCAATTTCGAACATCTCGGTTGCCTAGATCGGCAATAGAATAGCGTAACCTTTGAGATGTGTTTGCTCCTTCACTTTAGCCTCTTGGAGCCCTTCGTGGAAAAAATCGTGAATCACCTCAGCCCAATTGTACTCATGCAGCGAATCCAAATCCTCCACTATATCAAAAAGTGAAGTAATGATGGCTTGATCCCCGTAAGGTAAAAGTAAGGACCCAAGGGTGACGTGAACCAATAGCTTGGTCTCTTTCTCCACTTCCACACTTCTATCAGACCTTATGGTTTCCTTCCCTTTCCCCTTCGCCTTCCCTTTGCCCTTCTTACCATCAGGATTTAATTCATGTAATTTCACCAAAATAGACCTCACTTTAGGCTTCGCAGTGGAGAAGTTCGCCATCCAAATGTTAGGCCTCTCCTTCACATTACTCCTCCCATCGAACAAGGCAACTTTCCTTCTTTCATTCTTCAATTCTATTATCTTCTCAATATAGTCAACGGTTAGCTTCAGCGTCAGCTGACAGAAGTGAAACTCTTTCGTCTCAACATCGTAGGCATCCACCATATGCCCATACAATTCCATATCCTTGAAATGAGGGATTGTCAGCGAGAACAGTGAATGGAGTCCTCCGAAATACCTCAACAATATCATCCCTTACCAACTTCAGTGCTCTCTTGAGAGATACAATTTTGTATCTGTGATCCACCTCCCTGCGATACAAACATCCACGAAATATATGATCTTCATACACTGGTGTCATACTACACACATGGATACAATTATACATCGCTTTATTGTACAAAATACACCAATGTATTATTAAATACATCGATGTATCATATAAATACACCAGTGTATTATTAAGATACACCGATGGATTTAAACAATACATCAGTGTATCAGTATAATACACCCATAGCTAACAATAATACACCGATGTATTGTTAAATACATTAATGTATCATCTAAATACATCGGTGTATTATTAAGATACACCGATGTATTTAAACACAATACATCGGTGTATCAGTATAATACAGCCATAGCTAAGAATAATACACCGATGTATTTTTACAATACATCGGTGCATTATCCATGGATACATTGGTTTATTACTATGATACATCAGTGTATTATCTATAGATAGTTTGTTTTATTCCTATGACACATTAGTGTATCTTTATAATACAAGGGTGGATTTGACGAATACACCATGTATTATTTGAATGCAATCGTACATTGATCGAATACGCTGTTGAGTTGTGCTTGACCAATACTTCAAATATAAGTCATACACCGATGTATCATGCAAATGAAAATAGGCATGCAACTGACAGCCATCTCTCGATCGACATCTTCTCTGTACTATTTCCACAAACATACCTGACTCGGATGCCGCTACCGCTGCTACCCTTGCCGCTACTGCTTCCCTTGTTGTTGCTCGCCATTTTGGAAGCTGCAACCGCTTGCTTGACGAAGGTGGCGTATGCGATCACTGGTGGGTGCAATTTGCTTGAGGTTGGTGACTTCCCACTCGTTTGCATTCCGATGGTTCATGTTGTGTTACGTTACATTTTTCAAAACGACTTATTTACCATCTATTCCAATCCACCAGTGTTTTTAATAACTTTTTCACATACAGGGTGAAGATTCGAAACAACGCTTGATCCATATGTGCATAAATACATTGATGTATTATGTATCCCTTCACTTCCACGTCCTATCCCTTTAAATAAATACACCAACTTTGCCAAACAAGGGATTACACCTTACAATCCCTACATTGCACATTCTACGTAAACAAACAAAAAACATGATCTATCACGAGATTGAAGTGCAATCCCAATGTCTCTTTTTCCAATCCCTGCATTGCACGTTCTACGTAAACAAACAAAAAACACGATCTATCCCGAGATTGAAGCATAATGCCGATGTCTCTTTTTCCAATCCCCCTTTTTCAATTCCGGTAAACGATGCCTTAGAGTGGCATAGTACTGCGAAAGGGACTGACCCTCCTATTGAGACTACCAATAGCATGGTGAATCTCAAACACTTTACTAGAATTCTTCTCATAAGAATGTGTCATGCAAAGAATCCCACATCTCCTTGACAGTCTTGTAGTACATAATCCCATCACCAATCTGAGGCTCAACAGAATTCATGATCCAGGCACGGACCATTGAATTATCTTTCTTCCACGTGGCATTCTTCCCTGTTTATCTTGTGGCTCCAACTCCAACAGTAGGTGTTCCTTGTCATGCCCCTCAACAGTTATGAGGAACGTCTGAGACCATCTAGCATAATTGGCCTCGTTCAACTTAGCAATAGGAATAAAAAAAGGAGATTTGTAACCCCCATTGTCCGTAGTGGTAACCGATGACACTTCCGAAGAATCTGAGGCCATCGTGCCTTGAGACTACCACAAGATGCCACATATACGATCTGAAATCAATATTCAGATCTTAAAAAGCACACAACTAGAGCAATGTGATCTCTTGAACATGAGATCTAAGATCGAAAGACCCTAGATAACATCCCAAGAGTCACACACACCTTTGGATCACGACTTAACACATGTTAGGGTATAGGGTATACCCTAACAGCGCTTCTATAGGGTGGTGCACCTCCTTTCTAGCAAGAGGATCACGCCGCCAGCCCTTCTACCTACTGCGCACGGCAGGCAGAAGGGCGATCAAGGCTGCAAGAGGCGATGCGATCTACAGGAGAGGCGGAGGTAGTGAGATCTGCCGGAGGTGGCACACTGCAAGCAAGCAGCGGCTTCCAGAGGCAGGAGAAGGTGGCTTGCTACTACCAGCAGTCACTGGCAACGAGCGCCAAGGGCTCCAACCACAGCAGCGACCTGAGGAGCCCGCGGTGGCCTGCTAAAGCCGGCAAAGGGAGGAGGCTCGCCGATGGGGACTCCTGCGGGTGTCAACCGAGGAGATTAGGGTTTCGGTGGAGGGGTACGGAGATTTGTGAGGGATGGCCGGTGGGATACCAAAACGTCGATCTAGGATTGCCGCTTTGATACCAAGTCAAAAAGAATAACAAGTCTTATTCTCAAATGAAACCCTACACCTCTTTATGTAGAGAGAGGTGTTGGGAAAATTACATCATAAACCAATAGGACAAGAACCATAATAAACTCCAAAATAATAATAAAAGATAACTAGAGTGCTCTACCAAAAGGATCTATATGTCTATTTATTTGCTGATCAATTTTCACCATATGTCCACCTAAATCATGGAAACGATTCCGATTGGACTCTAGACCAACTTCAGGATACATGGCAATAGCCTAGTAATTGAAGTTTCTTGCAAAAATCACACCAAGTTTCGGAAAATGTGAAATTGGAGTAATTCCCATGGAATATTTTTCCCCTTTTCAGAACGAATTCTCATTGAAGAATAGGAAAAATGAGAGTCAAAAGAGACAATGGGAGCTAAAGGATTACAAGTTAGAGAATGAGAAACTCAAAGGAATGGGATATGTGGGCCTAAAAACACCGAAGAAAGCCCCTCTCAGAAAAAATCTAAAAGAAGCCACTTGGAAAGAAAAGTTCCAATGAGATTGAGTCACAAAACTCAATTCTAATAGCCCAACATAGGCTGGTCATAGGAGATCCAAATAACCTTGTCGATGTGGTCTAGAAGCTACCCAGAAGCTACCCTTGTGGGTCAAGGTCAAGTAACAGGTGCTCCTCTCAAACCTATGGGACAAGGTCATGCAGATCATGCTAGAGCTTACATAGCTTACGGTGCTCATCTCAAACTATACCAGACCTTGCTTAGTAACTTTTTTGTATGACCCCTTGCATAGAAATCCAACTAGTCAAGCATTAGACCATTTAAGTAGGCTATGTCTAGTGTGCTTTCCTGGACAACGGATGGTTCCTCCTTCATGGAGCTGACCATGAGCTAAAACCAAAATGACATTAACCCTAAATCTAGTGATCTTGTTGATTAGAATGCTTGCATCCAAAGGCAAACCAGAAACACTATTCATCACGTATATTTCTTGTGTTCAATAAGATAGAATGTGTTCTCTCTGTAGAGATTTCTGAGGTGGGTGTAGACGGAGCGTAGAGGCTCCTGTGCGTAGAGAGATCCAGAAATCTCACGCACAACACTGAGTTGTGTGTTTAAGATGTCTGGAACGTCTACCAAACGTCTGATCTGAGAGATCAGAGTCTAGGAAGAAGGCAGCGATGAGTGTAAAGGAGCAATTGCTCCTAGTTAACTGGTAGGGTTGACCGGCTAGATATCCAGTTGATCTGCCGGTAGGGCAGCTGACCGACGCCGGTGGTTGCCGGTGAAGGTGACCTGCGGTGGTGATCTCTGACGAGAGAGAGAGAGAGAGAAAGAGAGAGAAGTTGAGAGAGCAGAGGAGTCCTTGTTGTTGGAAACTGTTGTTCTATTGACTCAATTCCGAACATAGGAAAGACTCTCTTTAAATAGAGAGTACATATTCCTATTTCCTAATTAAACAAATCCTAATAAGTTCTTAGATTTGGTAAAACCAAATCTTCACATATCTTAAAATAAATAAATAAACTAAATTGGGCTACTTGTCAACTAAGAAAACAACTCCTATTTTTGCTTGGACTCCAAAACCGATGGCCCTTGTGGCCTTTGGATTGCTGCCACATAGCACATGCCACGCAGCTTGATGGCTGCCACGTGGCATGTGCCACGTGACTTCTTCTCTGATCCCAACACTCCCCCTCAAGTCGAAGGCTGGGAAGCCGATGACTTGGTCTTCATGTGCGAGGCTATCCGCCCGACCATTCGTCTTCTTTGAGAGGAATGCTCTCAATCTTCAACATGTCGATGGTGCAGCTTCTTACGACTTCCAAAGTCGTTGCTTCTATGGCAACCTAAGCAAGGTTTCGAATGTCAACAGCATGCCGCTAGCATGGCATGTTTGTGGGAATGGCCATGCCAACATGGAACAGTTATCGAGAAGTAGGAATGCCGCCAGCATGCCGACCGTACCAACGACATGCCGATGCCAATGCTGCTCTGTCTGGGCCTACTACATGCTACTGTCTGGGCCTGCTGCCGCTACACTATAGCACCAGTCCTCCTTTCCCTTCAAATTTACACTAAGCTTTCATCTTATCCTAAAGTTCAAAACATGTCCATTTCGTCCTCTATAACTAATGTGCACCCTCTCATTTTGCACCAAACTAAGAACATTAACTTTTTAAAGGTGGACAAAAATGTCCCTTTGTATCCCTATAAGACTGGTTCACAGCATTTTTAATCCCCAAAAGTATCATTCTATCATTCAATGCATCATTGAATAATCATTGAGTTGTATAATGTACAGCGAGTTGTACATTCGCACAATACGTCACGTCGTCACCGACAAGCATAATCCTAAAAAATCCATAAAATAATGATCGACGAATTCATTTACGTACTAACAATTGTAAAAATTCTATAAAGAATAAAATGTAAAGAATGAAATGATTGTCACCGACAGACATACAAGGTTTGAAATATCGCGATATATCGACATATCGCCGATATATCGGTATCGGCGGGGTTGGGTGGTATCGATACCACCGAAGGTATTTTTTCCCGGATATCGGCGACATATCGACGATATGGGGAGATATCGCCAATATATCGGCGATATATCGGTGGGTTGGCTATTGATGGTGGTGGGTTCGGTGGGAAGGTTTGAAAATGGTTGGGCGGGAGATTTGAAGAGCTGAAAATGTTGGTTGGGCAGGAGGTTTCGGCTGGCATGCACACACACAAGCACACGTAAAAAATCATCAATATCGGCGATATACACATTTTTTAGGCATCCTTTCATGATATATTACACGTAAAAAATCATCGATATCGGCGATATACACGTTTTTTAGGCATCCTTTCATGATATATTACACATACAAAAAAAATCATCGATATCGACGATATATCCCTCATATAACACATACACATTTTTTAGATATCATTTCATGATATATTATTCATAAAAATGTTAACCTTTAAATTTTGTGATATTTTGTAATATTTTATGCCTTCTGAGCAATTTCCCCAAAATTTACCGATATCAGCGATATATCTCCGATATATCCCTTTTTTGACTTGTTGATACAATATCTATATCGATATTTAAAACCTTGCGGACGTAATCATAAAAATGGGCCTTTCCACGATGTGCCATCGGCATTTCCATGACGTGCCCTTGGCATGCCCATCGAAAAACTGGCATTACCACATGTTCATCAGCACAGCGTCGAAATCGACATTTCAAACCTTAAACCTAAGTGGTCGCTTTAGCCATCATTGTCTTGTAGAAGTCAAGCACATAGCTTTTTAAGATCTTCAAGAGTGAGGGAGTCCACATACACACGTGAGGTACTAGTAGCCCCACGTGCGATAGAACTTGATATATCTCCTCGTGCTTCTTCTATTCATCCTTTAACTCTGGTGCCTCTTACAGGAGAATGCTGAGTTTCTCCTATCCGCCAACGAAAATCTTGAAGGCACAAGCCTACAAGACGTAGTTGGCAGCGCCATTCAGTTTGATGGTTGTCCCAGAGATAACCACTTTACTCTCTCCAGGGCCTAACGTAGCATCTCCTATAGTCGTGGTAGATTCCATCATCTCTGAACCTTCCTTTTCCGCGCAACTCGCTGGATTTGAGGACTTCTTTGGATGCGGAAAACTCCAACGAATAGTTGGATCTCCTACAAGCACAGAAGCCTAAATCGTAGGCTCTGATACCATATAGAGATTTCTAAGGTGAGTACAGACGAAGTGTGGAGGCTCCTCTACGTAGAGAGATCCAGAAATCTCATGCACAATACTGAGTTGTACGTTTAAGATGTTTGGAACGTTTACCAGACATCTGATTTGAGAGATCAGAGAGTATGGGAAGAACGCAGTGATGAGCGTGAAGGAGCGATTGCTCCTAGTTAACCGACAGGGTTGACCAGCTGGATGACCGATTGATCTGCCAGCAAGGTGACTGATCAACAATGGTGGTTGTCGATGAAGGTGACCGGTGGTGGTGATATCCGACGAGAGAGAAAGAGAGAAATTGAGAAAGGAGTCATTGTTGTTGTTGGAAATAGTTGTTCTATTGACTCAATTCTAAACATAGGAAAGGCCCTCTTTAAATAGAGTACATATTCCTATTTCCTAATTAAACAAATCCTAATAAGATCTAAACAAATCTTCTAGATTTGGTAAAACCAAATCTTTACATATCTTAAAATAAATAAGGGGTTTTTACATATATACCCATGTAAACTTTTGCAGAGACATATACCCCCATGTTCTTAATATTTACGTATATATCCCTATAAACTTACTCCGTTAAGACCGTATGCCCCTGCTCCGTTAAACCCAACAAAAAACTTTAAAAAATATAAAAAAATAGAAAAATTTATATTTTCATCCCTAAATATATCTCTCCCCTATTTTTCCCCCCTAAACCCTCACACCTCTTCCTCCTCCTCCCCCTTCCTCTCCTCCCTCCACTTTGGCCCGCACCAGCTCCCTTCGCTCCCGCCCCAAGCAGCAGGACCCCGACGACAATGTTGGCGTCAGCAGGTTCCAGCCCCCAGCCAAGTCGCGGTCGGATTCCACCGCGGAAGCCCATGCGTGCCCTCTCCCACATCACAATGAACCGACTGAGCTGCATGTTCTCCGTCGAGGTCATCGTTGTGCAAGGCCTCCCGACATCCATGAACAGCCTGCAGCTCTCAGTGACCGTCAGTAAGACAGCAGCTCGACTACGACGAGATCGACGACTTCAAGCTTGACAAGCCCGCGACTGCGCCTCCCCCGTTGTCGCCCCCACGTAAGGTCGAGCCCGCGCCGAAGGCGGAGGACATCGAGTTCCCTGAGTTCAAGGTCGTCGACAAGGGGGTCAAGATGCAACACGAGTCGGCAAAGGAGAAGGCTAGGGAGAAACTAGTGTGAAGGGAGCAGAGGGAAATGAACACAAAAACATAGGGATAAAAATATAAATTTTCCTTTTTTTTTATTTTTTTTGACATTTCCCGTTGGATTTAACAGAGCAGGGGCTTACAACTTTAACAGAGTAAGTTTATAGGGGTATATACGTAAATATCAAGAACATGGAGGTATATACGTCCTACCGAAAGTTTACAAAAGTATAAATGTGAAAACCCCAATATATAAATAAACTAAATTAAGCTAGTTGCCAGCTATGAAAACAACTCCTATTTTTGCTTGGACTCCAAAACCGATTGCCCTATTAGTCTTTGGATTGCTGCCACATGGCACATGCCACGTCGCTTGATGGCTGCCACATGGCATGTGCCACGTGGCTTCTTCTCTGATCCCAACACTCTTAAAAAAAAAATAGATAGAATGTGAATGGGAGCTGATTATCCTTTCATTTATTTTCAAAATATGCTGAGGATAGATGCACATAAAACTACCGCAGCACTACTAGTTGAGGTATTATATGTGGTGATAAAACCACGAAAAGTACATGGCAAATTAGAGTTACTAACAAAAAGAAAAAAGTAACTTCAAGTTCGGGGAATACAACATACGAAATAGAGTTTACTCGTCATCTGGTGCCAGCTCACTGCAAGTTCCCTAGTTTTAGCGATAACTGCTTTCAGCTCCTCCAACAATAAATTTATCCCTTCATCCCTCGAAAAATCACACGTAGTAATTATTTCAAGTATAGGTCTCAAATATTTCAGTATATCTTCAACATCTTGAAAAGATTTTCGAACAAAATCAGATGCTACATCATGTCTTGAAAAGAAAAGGCTGAGTTGAGAAATGATGTCAAGCAGATCCTTTACACAGGATTCTTCCATTTTATCTGTCACAAAAGCAAAGCAATGAATCAAAGGATTATTATGAGATCAGAGAACGGATGTCTTCTGAAAAATGAATTACTTTTGGATACATGCTCTATAGAAATCTGACAATAAGTAGGCATACTGAATATTATGGACTGAAATCTGATCCATTCTTGCAATGAATTAGAATATCAAAAACAAGGCTCCACGACTTTCCTAGAGATGGCAAACATGAGATGTGAATTGTTTGCCTTTAAGGCCTTTAAAATGGTCAAGAATGTTGACATTTGACTACCTTAAGAAGGACATGGCCTTATAGTTGAAAGCATACCATCTAAAACCTTTAAGGATTTGACACTGATTTATCAAGACATTATATTTATAGTATATTATATTTCTGGACGAGGGTAGGGAAACACCCGCTGCAACGCATTATGAAACGCACTTTCTCACCCAATCAAATGATTCTCGCCCAACCAAGTGAGTCAACAATTGTATTTCAACTGATATGTTTCAACCAGTTTCACCAACTCCAAGTCATTTTTCACCTATGCAAGGTGATTTTTCACTTGGAAAAGTGAATTTTCACCTTAAAAATCACCCTGCATAGAGGTGAAAAATCACTTGTCCAAGTGAAAAATCATCTTGCATAGGTGAAAAATCACTTTCCATAAATTTAAACCCTAATCCCTAAATAATAAACCTAAACCCCATAGGTGAAATCACTTTTCACTTTTCAAGAAGAAAAACAACCGGTTGAAAATATGGTTAAAAAGGAAACTCAATTGATTGAAAATCAAGCACACCAAAACAAATCGGTTGGAAACCTATTTTCCACCGGTTGAAAAGTAAAATCAACCATTGAAATCAAGCAAACCAAAAACACACCAGATATAAATGGTTTTCAACTGGTTGAAAATCAAGCAAACCAAAAATACACTGATTTTCAACCGATTGAAAATGAAACTACACCAATGTGTTTACCATTTCACCGGTGGAAAATGATTTTTAAACTTGGAACGTGATTTTTCATCTATGGGAAGTGGTTTTACTTGGAAAGTGATTTTTCAATGGTCAAAAGTGATTTCCACCGGTGGAAAACCTCAATACACCGGTTGAAACCATAAATCTCTTCTGTGCGTTGTAAAACGCGTTGCAACGTGCGGTTCTTTACTTTTTGGCTATTTTTCTACTATCCTTACATCACATGGGTTTTCAATGTTAATGATTTTGTGAAGCCATGAAAATAAGGACAAAGCCAAAGTTACCATTTCTTGATAAGCCACCAAAGAAGAGATCAATATGAAATTCTAAGCCCAAATGCTTAAAAAGAAAAACTTGCAAGATACAGGGAAAAAATTCCTTCTTGCTGTGCATTTTTCAGTATACACCGATGAAGATATTGAAAATAAACCAAGATTATTTCCACTTATGATGCCTTTATTCATTCCTATTGCTGCCATGCCACATTGATTTTACAAAGTGAGATAAATGGTAAAATTGTTCTT
This sequence comes from Thalassia testudinum, assembly GCA_037157565.1. Classification (NCBI taxonomy): domain Eukaryota; kingdom Viridiplantae; phylum Streptophyta; class Magnoliopsida; order Alismatales; family Hydrocharitaceae; genus Thalassia; species Thalassia testudinum. Next base: position 3,710,972 of record JAZHRO010000038.1, read on the forward strand.
TCAGAAAAAAAAAAGGTGGTGTAATTCTAAAAAATACAGGTGCATTTCTCAGAATTACATATATTGTGAGAAATAAGAAGTGAAATGCTGATACTGCTGTCGTTTCTTTATTGTAAACATTTGTCAATTTGAAAATAGATTCATTATATCAATATCTTTGAGAGTGAAGTTACAGGTGCTCTAGCAGCAAAAAAGTTTTGCCAAGTGCAATCATTATCGGTGTTTTCAATGCCCATGGCGTGCCAACAAAAAGATCTTTCTCTAATGTGGGGCCATATTGACACACATAATATTGAAATGCAAGAGTGTCAGCGATAATTTACCAAATTTCATCAATATGTTGACAATTTTGGCAAAATGGGTGGCATTATGTACTATTCTTACACTATTTCCATATTTTAAGGTTGACATGGCAGCTTAATAACTCATTTCTATCTATTACATTGTTGCATATTTGTCATGGCGATAAAAATTCATTCAAGGATTTTTTCTCCCTATTTGTTAAATCTTTACAATATCGTAGCTTCTCTAAAGTTAATTAGTATCTAATTCTTATTATTTAAGCTATATTTAAGCTACAATCTCTGGAAGGATTAATCATATTATGGGTTTTAACAATTACATTATCGATCCATGAGTTTATGATGGGTTAACTAGTTCTACTTGTAGAGTTAAATTATTAAATCCAGGCATTTAATGCTTGAGTATTTTTTAATAGAATTAATGTTTAAATATTTATCAAGTATTGATAGCATAATCATATGAATTTAATAAAATTATAAACATTCTGATAGAATTTTGAGAGTTCCTTGGCCGCTTTCGGCATGCCTTTGAAATGTCTATTCTTGGGGGTTGTCAAGGGCAATGAAATTTAGCATCGAAATTCTACCATTTCCTTGGCATCTCGAAAATGGATATTTTCAAAATTATCAAATCGGTGTTGAAATCAACATTTAAAATCTTAATCAATATTATACTTACAAATCGGAATGCAAGAGTGTCAAGCCTATCCATATTTCTATGTCCTAGCGTCACATAAATCATGAAAAAAAAAAACATATAGATAGGTAATATTCAACAGCCTCCAAAGTTGGTGAGATGAAACATGGTAGGCATGTGCTTGGTCTACAATTAGTGATCCTTAGGATATGACTGACTTGATTTTTTTTCTTTTTTGAGGAAAAAGGGTGGTGATCCTTTAGATACCACCCAGGAATTCATTAATCAAAACATAAAAGTACAATTACATCACAAAGCGATGCTCCACCCTAAAATAAAAGACATCGCAGGCCCAACAAAATTCTCCACATAAGGACGCTGCCCCCTAAAAACCACGACATTCCTTCCTAACCAAATAGCCCACAAGACCGCCAAAGGTCTGGCCCGTTCCCTCCTTGACCGAAACACTTGGCACTCCCTGTTGGTTCCACCACATCTGAACGACCGCCAGAAATCCGCATGAGAACCGAGAGCCCACCACCGATCCCCTATCTGCTTGCAAGTTCGTGTCACCACCGGGCATGCAAAGAAAAGATGGTCAACGTCCTCCTCAGCTTGACCACATAGTGGACAACACTTGTCTGCATCCGATACCCATCGGGCTCTCCACCTTTTAGTCATCAGTCTCCCTCTCCTGAGGAGCCAAGTGAAAATTCTAACCTTCAACGGATAGGAGGCCTCCCAAAGCTGCCTGCAGTCTCTGGCCAAGTCAATATCCCCAAGCGCGTTCGAGCCCTTGAGCCTTCTATATGCATCATATACTGAGAAATCCCCTTCCTCCCACCCAAACCGGTCCATACCATCTTCAAGCTACCACTCCTGGAGTTCCTGCATGAGCTCCTACACCTCTCTAGCCCTCTGATCTGACATATTGCCCACAAAAGTGGGACACCACGTGCCACTCCAAACATCCGCTACTGAGGCTCTCCTGTCAACTGCCAGCGCCACAAGTCTAGGAAATCACTCCGCCAACACTCCAGAACCCGTCCAGTCATCCGTCCAAAACCTAAAAGCCTCACCTGATCCCAATATCGAGGTGAAAAAAGCTCGGACCTTCAGTGCCAATAACGACAAACTCTTCAAGAAGTGGGAGGCTCCTATAGGAGGTAAGGCGAGGAGCTCCCAACCTACCAGTCCACCATAGCAAGAACGCAAGACCCTTCCCACCAAAGAGACCTCTCCCCCAAGCAACCTATCAATCCACTTCGTCAAGAGGCTGTCATTCATTCTCCCTACTTCCATGACTCCCAGACCCCCCTCCTTAAACAGCAAGCACACCTCACCCCAAGCCTCTGAACCTCTTCAAGCGCCTCATCCCGTTTCTTGGTCCGCTCTTCTTTCAGCTGCTTTCTGTAGTCATTCAGAAATCGCTTCAGCTCCTGAAGCTTCACCTCCAATTTCGCAGTAGCCAACCCATCCGGATGCAGATCCCTACATTTGTTCTCCACCATGCTCCTGAAACCTTCTTCTAGCAGCCACACCCTCTCAAACTTAAAATACATACTGCATCGGGTCCCCTCGCCAGACTCCCACATCAGTGGGGAGTGATCAGAGAAAGGCCTCTCCAAAGAATGAGCCCCCGCCATCGGAAAGACCTCGGCCAACTCCACTGAGCATAGAAAGTGATTCAACCTCAACATCAGGCCCCCTGAACTCCTCCACGTGAAAGCACAAGAGGTGGGAGGTATATACTACCACCCATGCTCCGCAATGAGACTCGTAAACTCTTTCGAGCCTCAATCCCTGCCTCCCCGACCCCCCGGTTTGTCCTCCGCTAGAAGGGTGACGTTGAAATCCCCTCCAATGAACCACAGGCTCCCCTGATAGTTCCTCGCAGCTTGGTGTAGATTTTCCCATAGGGAGTTCCTTCCCGCTTCATCCATAGGCCCATAAACCGAAAAGAAAGTCATCACAAGCTCGTCACTCATCTGCACCATGACCACCCCCACCCCCACCTTCGATTCCACTAATGAGAACAAGTCCTCTTTCCAATCGATAATCACCCCACTAGATCTCCCTACTGCATCCAGAACCTTGAAACCTCGCAGCAGGCTCCCCCAATCCCTCCCCACAACCTCTAATCACACTCTTGCAGCTTCGTCTCCTAAAGAAACACTACATCGGGGTTCCACTTAGATAGGTACAACCTCAGTGTCCCCCTATGAGAGGGGTCACAAAGACCCCTCACATTCTACATGAGGACCCTCAACATGGGGCCCCAATTGCACCACCCCCCTCACACGACCAAAACTAGCCCCCTCAGCCACCCGTTCCACCTCCCTTTCCTCGCAAGCAAAGCATTCCTAAGGTGTAAATAAAGTTTTTTTTTTAATAATAAAAGCTATAAGTTGTCACGTGGTAACAAATACCTTTGAAGGCAATAGGCAAATACTACAAGGCAACAAGATCTATCATGCATTAGAGACTGATTGCAGAGCCATAATTATGGACAAGGCAAAAAATGACATCAGCAAAACATCTAAATCCTATGATGCCATTGCGGTCATGGAGGGAAAAGAACTCCAATGATACAACCAAGAATTGATCCAATGTAGCATAAAGAGAGAAAATGTGAGAACCACGTGTAAGGTGGTTTAGGCTTCTATGGGAATGACCAATCATTTTCCCACATGAAGATGCGATAGATTGAATGATGAGCCTTTACTCTGCTTACATGGCTAAAAGTATGCAAGGAAACATTAAGCATTATCCTGATTATTTGGAATTCCAAGTATGTCTCTTTCCAAAGCAAGAATAACAAAGTCTTTTCCCATACTAAATGGGGTAGCTACATGGATTTTTTTTGCCTCCACTCACATCTATTTGGAAGCATTAATGATCTTAAATTAAAGTAATTAAAGTCATGCATAAAAGTTTCCTTCTAACATTTCTTTTTCTTTCCTCTCGTCGTCCTAAGAGGTTCAACATTCAACTCCTCATATAATACTTGACTGGGGCATCAACTGGCCTTCTCTGTAAATGTCCAAATCGCATTAGATTTGTCTCCATTTTATTGTCTATCAATGACACCCCAACTTTTTCCTAAATAACCCCATTTGCAATAGATCTTTCCTTATATGGCTACACATCTACCCAACAAGTTCATTTCTGCCATAGAAATTTTTTGCACATTCCTATAACTAGCAACCACATAACATAGTTGGTCTTACAATTTCTCTATAATACTTTTCCTCAACTTTCAAGGGAACCCTCTTATTACATAAAATAGTAGATGCTTCCCTTCAATTCAACCACCCAACATTATTTCTATGTATAACATCTCCATTAATTTCTCCATTTTGTTAAAAAAATGGATCCCAATTATTTAAAAACATTTTTCTTTGGAATTATTTGCTCCAATTTTCACACATGTTCCATCGTTGTTCTTTCTACCACTAAACTAAACTTACATTCCTGACATTCAATCTTTGTCCTACTTAGATGAAAGCCTTTAGTTTTCAGGGCTTCTCTTTGAAGCTTCATTTTTTTGTTTTCTCCATTTCTTATCTCATCAACACAACAAAAAGCATACACCAAGACACCTCCACTTCAATACGCTTCGTCAACTCATCCATGACCAAAGTAATAAGGTAAGAGCTTATAGTTGATCCTTGATGTAGAACAATGGTGGTATTAAAATAGTCCGTCAATCCAACCATAGTCTTTACACGAGATGCAACTCTGTCGTACAAATTTTTTATGAGGTTGACATATAAAACTGATACCTATCTAGTTTCTAAAATTCTTTATAGGATATTCATTGGAATTGAGTCATGGACATTTTCCAAATCAATAAAGACCATATTTAAATCATTCTTGACCCTACAAATCTCCATCATATGCTTGATGTGTTGCCATAATAGTACCCCAGCCATGCATAAATCTAAACTGGTTCTTAATTATTACATAACACCCAAAGCTTTATTATATGCTTGATCAATATGGTTTTATATATCTACTTAGCTATATAAATGTATCATAATATTTTACCTCCATTCCTCTGGCATTCTCTTGCTTTGTCACATAGCCCTAAAGGATTTTGTGAGACAAGTTATATATTCCTCCCCTATCACTTGTCCTTGTTAATAATGGCAAGTCTTCTAGACTATATATGCAGCCATAAAGGGGGGGTCAGACAAGGATGCCTATTGGCATCTTTGCTTTCCAACATTGCGGTCAATACTTTGGCTTTTTAAGCTTTTAGATGTTGTGGTGTTGGTCTCTTCAGTGGTTTTACCCACTCCAAGGATGGTTTTCTTCTCACCCCTCTATTACAATATGCAAATGATACAATTTCTTTCATACAAGGTGAGGTAGGTCAGGTAAAACATGTGGCTTGCTTTTTTTTTTTTGAAAGCAGAACATGTGGCTTGTTTGGTAGGCCTTTTTGGTGATATTTGTAGCTTGAGCATTAATGGTATGAAATCTTCCTTCATACCTTTTCACTTGGATAGAGACTTTGAAAATTGTATCTCGGACATCCTCCATACACCTATTGTTAGGCTGCCGGTTACTTATTTAGGGTTGCCGCTGAAGGACAACCATCTAAGTATGTCTAATTGGAGGCCGGTGGAGAAGATGACTAAAAGGCTAAATGAATGGAGTGGGAAGCTTCTTTCTAGAGGAGATAGACTAGTTTTGGTAAAGGTTGTGTTGTCATCTATTCCGATTTTTTACCTTTCTTTGATAAAGATTCCGACAAGATTGGATATGGTTAGAAATAGATTCTTTTGGAAAGGTCCTAATTACCAGGGTCATTTCTTGCAGTTGGTGCTGTGGAAGGAGATTTGTAGGCCGAGGAAGAGGGGAGGATTGGGAATTAGGAGATTGGATGAATTTAATGTTGCACCACTATTGAAATGGGTGTTGAGTTTCTTGGCAAGGGTGGTGGTCTCCTAGAAATTGTTGAGAGATTGCCATCAAACGCCAGTGGAAGTTGGTCTTGGGCAGTCACGTTCAGTTCAGCCCTCTTCCTTTTGTCCTCAATTCAGCCTTTTATTTCGCAAGGGATTGCAGTGGGATATTTTGATTCGTTACTTGGTGTAGGGTGCTCCTTTTGTTTTTGGTTGGATGATTGGCTGGGCTATGGTAAATTTCAATCTTTGCTTCCCCGTCTATTTGATTTGGCCAGGAATAAAGAGGCTCTTATGTCGGAAGTGTGGGACGCTAATACTCGTTGGTCTCCACTCCTGCAACCAGGTCTCTCTAATGCTTCACTATGAGAGTTGCATGAGATGCTTCAACTCTTGCATGGTATTTCTATCAATGATGGACCTATGGATGGTTTTCATTGGGAGGATGGGGTGTTCTTTATGGCTAAGGCTTACAAGAAGCAGACTCTGGAGGTTGGTTTGGTGCCTCTTGTTTGGGAGGATTGTTCTATGATTTGGAGGTTGCCAATTCCTTTAAAGGTTAAGATATTTCTTTGTCTCTTTAAAAGGGAGAAGCTGGTAACTAAGGTCTTTTGTTCTAGATGGGCTGGTAATAATGACCTGGATTGTATTTTATGTGGGGCGGTTGTTGAGGATATTCATCACTTATTCTTTCAGTGTGACCTTTCCAAGGAGGTTTGGAGCAATTGTGCGATCAAGCCGGCTGATATGTCCTCTTTTGATTCTTGGTGGGAGTCGTTTAGATCCTTAGTGCATGCGGACACGACAGGCTAGGTGAAGGCAATTCTTGTACCATCGTCAATTTGGCTGCAGAGAAATGACTCCATTTTTCGAAAGGGGAGGACTTAAGTTGAGAATATTGTAAGGGAAGCATCTTGTCATTCTGAGATGTGGCTGAACATCCTGTAAGTTTGTTCTAATTTTTTAATATATTGTTGGATGGTTATTGGTGACAAGTAAACATTTTTTTCTCTAAAAAAAAAATCTATAAGGGTATCATCGAGTACAAAGGCCTTCTCAAATTTTATCATCTTTAAAGCTTACATCACATCTTTATATATATATATATATATATATATATATATATATATATATATATATATATATATATATATTCTTTAGTAGCTTGTTTAATTCAAGTAATCTGCTAAATTGGCTAACTCCTAAAAGACGATATCACCCATCTTATTTCTTTCTAAAAGGTCCCATCTTATTTTTATTAAAAAACTTATGAAAATATTTTTTCCTCCTTGTCTCTATATCCTCACTAGTTATATGCACCCTTCTTCATCCATGATACACCTTACAAGTGTAAGGTCCTTCATTTTCTACTTTCTTGCTTTAGTTAGCTTAAAGATCTCCCCTACCTTCTTTAGAATCTGCTTGTAAATATGCTCCTAACCTTTTGCTTTTACTTCATAACTACCCTTTTTGCTTCTTTCTTTGCTTTTTTATAATTGTCATATTTTCAGTAGACTTGTCTCGATATTGGTGTCGACTAACATATCAAGTACATCTCTTTCACAAAAAAAGAGAGAAATCCAAGTGTTTTAATAGACATTTTAGTAAAGGCAAAAAAATCAATTTGTCAACCCTTCTGGGAATGTTTGTGATGACCGGAGAAAAGTCCAACCCAAAACAATCAGCCCAACAAGCCTAATAGGGGCTAGCCCGGTGTCACGAACAAGCAACGCCCCAACAATAGGCCTAGGGCCACACCATCACTCCACATGGCATAGCCAGTATGCCTGCTAATGCAACTAGGCAGATGTGTAGGCCTGCATCACAACACCACCGCCACTTATGGCAGCCCGCTAGGTCCTTGGGGCGACAATGCTCACCAAGAGTTGCATATTTAGCTGGCCCAATCTATAAGGGGAGCGTCACACCCAAGCCTTATGATAGCGAAGCCTAGACAATGCTGACCTAGAAGGCAAAATGACAAAGGTGAGGCAAACCCCGAGAAACGTAGGAACTAGGAAACGATTGTGCTCCTTAAAGAGCAAATAATTACATGTAATAATTACGATTCGAAATCTTCTATAAAAAGGGCCCATTGTATACAAGAAAAGGGTAATCAATCAAATTGTTCTCCAAAAAAGAAAAAAAGCTCCAGTGCACTACTAAGGGTTAAACTCCTCCCCATCATACACCATATAGGTGGAATTAGGTTAGGGTTCAAGTAAACTCAATCAGTTGGTGTCGACGTCTAGAGGCCATCGAAGCAACGAAAGCTGGCAAAGTCACTCCACGAAGCATGGGCTCGAAAGTAGCAGCACATAAGGCGAAGGCAGGGCCCATGGAGCAGGTCCCCACCTCGAAAGGCAAGACGATGCCTGCCTCCGACAGGTTGAGGTGGAAAACACTTGCCTTAAATGGCAACTAGAGGAATTGTGCCTACTCGTCCACCACCAAGCCAGACGAGACCTCAATGACCTGCCCAGAATTTTGGAGGTAAACTCACAATTCTCCCTCAACCCACTCCCTCCTCACTAGGATGACCAAGTGCCCAACATTGTCTGACAAGTTACTTAAGCGATGAGAGGAATTCACAGGAAGCCATTTGTCACGACTTCTCCCATTATGGAGGAAGTGATGGACACACCACTCCCTTAACATGTCAAGCACCCGTTACTCCCCCAGCAGTGTTCATCGAAAACTATCAACAACATATGCTCATCCACAAGTACTCAGAGGAAATGATGTATCAGGTATTCCCATCTTTGTTGATCAACAACGCACATGAGTGGTTTAGTGACCTGCCAATAGAACAAATCAAGTTGTTAGAAGAGTTGGCAAAGAAGTTCTAGTATTTTTCAAGGCAACAATGGATGAGAGTTAACCCTAAGAAGCAAGCTAGCGAAGATCTACCAACAAAAGGGAGAAACATTCAAGGCCTACCTAAATTGCTATAAGGCTCAATACTTCTAATACAAGACGTCACACGACTAGATCACAATATAGTTGTTCAAGCAAGGACTCTTGGATCACAATTGTTGGAGTAGATAAATCTTTCTGCTCCCCCTTGCGAATCACCACACAGACCGAGACAAATCTTTCTGCTCCCACTTGCGAGCAGCCGATATGCTCAAGGAAAGCCAGGCAGACAGCCACGCTAGCCAAGGCCAAGAGTGCCATGACACCCAAGAAATCGACCGTTGAGCAACCACAAGCAAAATTGGTTCAACCAAGACATCAAGCACCACCAGTGCAATCGGCGTGACCAGCACCAACAACTAAGGAGAGAAGCATACCAGTACACCCCCTCACCTGCAACTAGGCGGAAATCCTAGCCGAAGTCCTCAACACAAACCAAGCAAACGTCTTACCGCCTCCCCTACCGCTGCGTCAACCCACCACGTTGGGCCCTTATTGCCATACCATAGGGCGAAGGGCCACACATCGAAGAATAGTTGGGACCTCTAAAGACCAAATCGAGTCCCAAATTTGAGACGGCAATCGCACACAGTATATCAAGCACAACGAAGTCAACAAGGGGAGGTGCCCCCTGGAAGAGTCGAAAGAGTTCCATCAGGCTTAGCTCTAGCATTTTCAGGGGGCAAACATGGTAGCCCTTGCTGAGGCCCAAGACCGTGAAGACGTTTTTGACATCTTAGCCAAATTGGGACTCAACCAAGATCTCCTCCCTGAGGAGTATCATCGATGAGCCTACACATGCTCGCCCAAAGACTCCTAGGAGTATTTACCCCCACCACACCTAGATCTCTTGGAAACCTTCCTTCGACTAGTGTTGGGTTGGCAATAGTGGACATGATTTTCGGTGTCAATGCTTACTCCAGCTAGATGTCAAAGTCTCAGGTAGATCCTATCCAGGCGACACTGTCTTAAGGTAAAGGGCTGGAACTCCTCGCTATGAGGTGGAGAAAGTTGCTTCTGCCATTTTCCAACACCTCCTGGACCCAAGTCACCACAATGACCCTTTCCTTGTCACTCTCCTAATGGTCAAGCAAAATCAGCCTTAACTCGTCAACAAAGGAAGCACTATCGACGTCCTTTTTCTCTGAACCATAACCCAACTAAGCTTCAAAGGAAAGGACCTTACCTACCCCCTCTAATTACCCAGTAATGGGTTTTAGCAATCACAAAGTGATGCCTAAGGGAGAAATTAACCTCTCAGTGACTATCCTAGGAATCGTTACCTGAATTAGGTAGCCACTTTCCAAGTGGCCAATCTTTCAACTGCTTTCATGGCATCATCAACCAACTAACCACACATGCCTCCGCGATGATTGCGTTGTCATATTTTCAAATGATCCTCTTTCGATCCCCGGTAAGCATCGGTATCATCCACGACAACCAATTGTCCGGAAGCGCACACTCTAACGAATCTCACCAAAGGCCTAAAAGTAGGGGAAGAAGAAAGTGGCCATCAAGGCCATCACTTTAGGCAAACGACCCTGAGAGGATCCACCAAAGCCAGTCCAGCTGAGGTCTACCCCCATGACTGATCAACTCTACCCAGGAGGCCTACACAAACGATACAAATCAACTCAAATCTCAAAGAGGAGCAGGTGAGAGACTTGCTTCACCTGCTCCGGCAGAATTCAGGCATCTTGGCCTGGTCCACCTAAGACCTACCATGGGTAGACCCCTGGGTAATCGAACATCGCGTAATACCCTCCTAGGAACTCACCTGATAAGGCAAGTTCATTGCCACGAGTTTGTTGAGCAATGATAGGTGGTAGCTGAAGAAGTGAACAAACTCCTCCAAGCAGGTTTCATTAAGAAGGCAGTTTACTCCGAGTATGTTTCGAACATAGTAATGGTCAAGATGGCGAGCAATAAGTGGCAGATGTGCATTGACTTTACCAACTTAAATGCCGCATACCCGAAGGAAGAATTCCTGCTCACAAAGATTGATGCTTTGGTGGGACTCGTATGTCAGCAAAAGCCACATCTTTCCTAGACACAACAGCTACCACCAAATTAGTTCATCCTGGCCAGATAAGCCACATACTTATTTTGTAACCAATAGGGGATTATTTCAATATCGTGTAGTGCCATTTGGACCAAAAAAACTAGACCCATTTACCAGCAGCTTGTAAATTTTGTTTTTGTAAAATTAATCAAAAAGTCCCTTGAAGTCTACATCGATGACATGTTGAGCTTCTTGAATCACTTAAAAAACTTAGCAAAAGTCTTTTACATGTTGCGCGAATATTGCCTAATGCTGAATCCAGAGAAACGTGCCTTTAGGGTCTCATCAGGAAAGTTCTTGGGATTCCTAGTGTTCAAGGGATTGAAGCCAACCCCAACAAAATCAAAGCGGCCATAAACCTCTAGCTTACCTGGGAACCTCCGAGCAATTTAATCTTTAGTCGAGGAATCACCACCTTTAGGAGCTTCCTATTAAAGGTGTCCAACCGACACCTCTCGTTTTTCAAATGCTTAAAAATAGGCAAGGGCTACACTGTCTGGCACTAAACACCTCAGTGCCAAGAAGCCCTTGACAAAATCAAGCAACATCTTCAATCTCCGCCTATTCTGGCGACACCAATATCGGGCAAACAATTGTTCCTATACCTCGTTGTTTTAAGCTCAGTTGTTAATGTTACCCTAGTCAAGGAAGAAGGAATATAAAAGGCGGTCCACTTCGTAAGCAAGACCCACCTAAGGATGGAAGCGAAGTAAGCCCCAATTGAAAAGCTTGGTTTGGGCCTAGTGAACACCACCAAAAAGCTGCAATTGTATTTTCAAGCGCACACCATAACCATCCTCATAGATCAACCGCTAAGGAAAACGCTGCACAAGCCATTTGACTCCCCTTTGTCAAACGCAATGGGTCCTGGAATTGGCGAAGTACGACATCAAGTATGCATCCTACTTGGCCATTACGGGGATAAGTCGTCGATTTTGTGGCGGAATTCAATCCGATGTCATTGTTAAGCAAGGGAACCCGATGGCTCCACGTTGACGATTCCTCCAATAAGAGTAGGGCTAGTGCCCAAGTGGTCCTCGCATCCTCCGATAGTTTCATAGAGAAGTGCGCAATTCACCTACTATTTTCTGCGACAAACAATGTGGCAAAGTATGGAGCCCTCCTAGCAAGCCTTCGCCTCACCAAGATGATGGGAGTGACTTGCCTTTATGTATTTACAAATTCCCAACTTATTGTGCACCAAGTCCAAAGGGAATTTCATGCAAGGGACCAACTAATGGCATAATATGTAGAGGAGGCCCAAGTGGCTATAGCTGACCTCCATCATGTCAACATTAATCGAGTACCCTAAGCAAAAAACCCACTAGTGGAAACCTTAGCTAAGCTAGCATCATTTGTCCAACAGGGAGGACAATAACGTCAATCTTAAGGAGCTAACGAGCCCTTCCATCAGCCAAAACCCGGTAATGACCATAAGTGCTTGAGGAGTTTCCTAGATGGACCCCATCCTGAGTTACCTCCCCCTGAAGTCACCAACCTAAAGGCCTTTCGCTTAAAGCGGCCCACTATGTAATATTAGACGGCATCCTATACAAAAAAAGGACATCTGACCCCCTTGCTTAGGTGCCTAAAGCCTAGTAAGGCTTGTCAGGCCCTCAAGGAGTCAACGCAGGGATATTTGGAAACCACAAGGGGTTGTTGAAGGCCTTGGTTGGCAAGATTCTCCGATACAACTATTTCTAGCCTCAGCTAACAAGGTACACCAAAGAGTTTACATGGAAATGCGATAAATGCTAGAGGTTCTCAACCACATTTTGAGCCCCGTCAAAAGAGATGATCGCCTCACCTACCTCGTTCACGCAATGGGGCATGGATTTCATAAGACCCTTTCCCATGGTCCCAAACCAAAAAAGGTTTGTCATCATAGTTGTTGACTACTTGAAGTTGGTTGAAGCGAAAGCGATGGCCAACATTAACGTCGAGCGAGTCTTCAACTCTGTCTAAAAGGATATAATATGCCACTACGGGACCCTAGAAAAAATTATGGCAGCTAACATGACCAAGTTGCATCCAAGTGCTTTGAAAACTTCTACACTGATTGGGGTATCAAGTTGAAATTCACCTCTGTGACCCACCCCCAAGAAAGCAGTATGAGGGAAGTAACCAATCAGACAATTATTGTAGCTTTGAAAAGGAAGCTCGACGACACTAAAGGCAAGTGGGCAAAATAGCTACTTTATGTCCTTTGGGGATACCGAACAAGCTAAAAAACTACAATCAACAAAACCTCCTTTAGCATGGTGTACAAAGCGGAAGCCAAGATCCCACTAGAGATGGACCTTCCATCCTACCGGGTCTAGTTCTTCGACCATGTTAAGAACAAGGAAAAAATGAGGACAACCCTCAACCTCCTCAAAGTTGTGAGAGAAGATGCAAGGAATAAGGAAGAAGTCTGCAAGGAAACTTTTGAGAAGTATTACAATCAGTAAATCAAACAGAGACGCTTCGACGTAGGCAATCTAGTGCTCAGGCGAGCAACAGCATCAAACCCGACAAAATTGAGTGAAAAGTTGCCCCTAATTGGGAAGGCCAATATCGAGTCACTGCTTCAAACTCAATCGAATCTTATGAGCTAGTGGCCCTAGATGGTTGGTGCATACCCCACATAAGACATGTCATTAATCTCAGACACACATTTACCATAAACTTAACAAAAAACACAGGATTCAAGCCAAGAAACAAAAATCTCATTCTATCAAGCTTCATTACAAAATTGAAGTAGCCATCTTTACAAATTTAAGCAATGAAGTTGTAAGATACATATATCAAAAAAAGGGAGAGAAAGAAGAGATGACATTAAAGGGGCGGTTGAGCGGATAAAATTTCCACAAGCTCATCAGGCAAAACAAGCTCAACGTCAAAGGAAGCATCCTTGCCGAAGGAAGAGTATGAGCTAGATTAATTACCCCCTACCCAATCTCCTCCCTTTGCAAGAAGCTCAATAGGGGCACAGTCCTGGATCAGTCCCTCGCGAACATGCTCCCGATGGAACTAGAAGAGCTGAGGTGCTAACCACAATAGGAACTCTTCCATCGATGTAGTGCCACACACCAGCATCGATTGGGTGGCCACTAAAGTGTATTTTCCAATTTATGCTCCTAGTCTCTAACAGCTTGCCTTCATTGAGGGGTTTGTGGTGTACATCACCATCCCCAACTGAAGCCTCTTCCGCTTCTCGTTCTTCAGCTATCGAATCTTGTTTAATAGCTCTTTATTGTATAAGGCAACAATCTCAACAGCCCCTTCCTTAGCCTCTAGCTCTTTCTAAAGGCAGGCCACCGTTTGCTGGGCTGCCTCTTTAAGAAGTGACTCCGCCTGGGAATCCCTCAAGGCACCTTGCAAGTCGACATAGGCCTTCTCATGGAATCCATGCCAAGCTCGACACTCCATGGAGAACTAATCAAGCTTATTGTTAAGCTATTAGGCCCACTTGACCATCTCGTCCTCCCACGAAATCTACTTCTCTAGGTTCGCGATGAACTTCATGAGGGCTCTATCTTTTCCTTTCAAGCCATCTCGAGCTCCCCTTTGTATAATGCCACCTCTGCTTCCACCATGGAGAGCCTCTCCTTCAAGAGAGCTATCTCCGCCTCGTTAGCCTCTTGCTGCCTCTCTAAGGTAGCTCATTCCTCTACTTTTTGGCAAGTGGGAAGGACCTTATCCAGCTGGACACAAACAACTCAAGTGCCCATATAGGGCATATTCGCCCAAGAAGCCATCTGCTTCGTAGCAAAGGATGACCCCTTCCCAAAACCAGCTGGTGGTGGCGACATCGAGAGCACCCTACCATAGAGGACATCCTACCCAATTACCTCCACATGCAAAGGAACTAGCATAGCTAAGTTATAATAGGGAAAAGTGGAAGAAAGGGATTAAGGAGCAACATCTTAAGAAACTCACTGCCCGGAGACAGCTCCAGTAGATGTTTCAAAGAGGTGGGCACAGAGCAGTGATGCCCACTCTAGAATGGAGGTCAGAAACTCCAGCACTTTAATTTCAGTCTGGAGGTTTACCCGCTTGAAAGCATCCGAGTAGACCTCTAGCACCTCCTATGATGAGGATGCGCTGAATACTTTCTCCCCACATTTTTGGGCTTTCTTCAACACCTCTGTCGCCTTCGTCGTGTTTGCCTTTGAGTCAAAAGCGTGCACCACTCCCTGCTCCTTTACCTAATGTACTAGTTGGTCCTTGGCCCGATTGCCTCCGAATGGAAGGCGTAGAGGAAGGTTAAACATGCTCCGCATGACAAGCTCGACCACCTCCTGCATGGCCGTGACGACCTTCAAGGGAACCGCTACTAGAGAGTTTTCAACCTCGGATGTTGATGGCCCCGTCAGTTGGGGCACTCAGAGATCTAACACTCCCCGATAGAAGGGAAAGATGTTTGTAGGTGAGGAGGGCCATTACTCAGAACCCTCCAATGCAATCAGGTGCATAACAGCAGCCTAATCCGCCATGACAACCTTTGATGGTAACACCATCATCTTTCATAACTAGTTTAATTTGGCTAAGTTCTAAGATTAAATTCATCTTATTAACCAACAAAATGGTATAACTTAATGATACAAAGAATTAGGAGGAATGACTTGCAAACCAGTTAATTTTGCTATTTTAACAGATTAATACAAATGCAGATTAACTAAAGGATAAACATACACTAAATTGAAGCTCAATTGAGCTCAAATTCCCAATAAGTAGGCCTGCATTGACTGGTTTAGGGTTTCTGTTAAGATCGAAGGCTAAATCTCAAATAAAAATCATAATTTCAGCCTCACTTAAATTAACAGGGTTCTAACGAAAATAAATATAATCTAAACCTTCTAAAAATCATTGAAAAATATTTTATAAGATTTAGATCAATCAATTTGATAATCGCAACCCTTTTTACCTTAAACAGGGACCTAAGTGGGTTTTTGATACATTTTGGGCTTCTGTGTAAATTGACGGTGCAAACGACATCAAAACTCAAAATTGAAGTCACCATTAAATTTATCATGTCGAAATTAAGTTACCATAAAAATTTGAGCTCATTCCGACTTCATCTTGACCAGATTTGCAGGTTGACCCTTAAAAAACTATTTTCTTGTATATGGCCCGCTAATTTCCTCATCTTCCTCACCAAAAGGCCCCTGCCAGTAGCAGCAACCTCTTCACCTCTGACTGCGACTTCGGCCACGAATTGCGATCAATCCACGCGGCGGAATCTTGTTAAATTTGGCAGGTAGATTCACCTATCATTTATGCATCCATAGAAGGAATCTACAGCTCGAGACATTATCAATCGAGGCCGCTATTCATGGCCGAAGTTCTCGCCGGAGTGCATTCAAACCGCGTCCATCTCGACCTTGATTGGGCCGTTAATTGCTTCAATCACCGCGACTGAGCATCTTTAAAGAAAGGCCATGTCCTTGCAAATCTTTTGGTCAAGTCACAGCATGTCATCTCCCCTTCTTTCTTCTTCCCCGACGTCGCCGTCAACGACGACGACCTTGGAGCTTTCTCGCCTCGTCGATCCGCCACTCTACCACAGAAATTGATAGAGGGTTTTCTTCCCCTCATCGTCGTCTTTCCCCCCACCAAAGGAAACGAATCTCCAACCCCATCTTCGCTCCAATCTGGCTCGCCGGAGCTCTCCTCCTCCAAGACTGGCCAGCCACGTTGGGCTTCTCCTCGCCTCCTCGCTCCTCGGGTATCTCTCTTCCTTCCCCTCGTCCTATAGATCATCTTATACCCCTTGTAGATTTCGACCGTGATTTCCCCCTCCTCGTGGTCGTCTCCCTCGCGACCAGCCAAGGTCCGACGTCCGCTCCTGCCACTCACCCTTGACACTCCAATCGTCTTCCCTTGTCGCCAACCACCCCACAACCTTTATCACGCCTCCACAAGTAAAAGCCCCAAGTTTATTAGGTCGATTACTCGTCGGAGCCCCTCGTTGAGCACCACCCACAGCCACCACCTTCTTCGATCTCAGTGGCTCTCCTCCAACCTCGCACCAATTTAGACCCACCATCATCTTTGCCAAGTCTGAGCAGAGCTTGTGGTCTCCTTGGGTCAAAGCTCCAACCTCTTCCACGTGACCCACCTCCACACGCCCACAGCCACCATCTCTGATCTCCACGTCGACCGACGAGCGCCTCCAAGCTCGCAAGCTCCACGAAAGCTTCATGGAACGCCACTGAAGCTCCCTACCCTTGCCACACACGCCAACTGCCTCTGAAGCCAGCTAATGTCCCTTGCGAAGAGGCCTCCCTGTGGCCTTCTCACACAAGGAGGAAGAAGAACCCCCCTACTTACTGGCAAGGGGCTGATTGAAAGGAAGACAAACCTCCAAGGGACCTGAGTGCAATTTCGCAGGGGTCCATTGCAAAAAGGGTGATATCTCAAGGACTGCATTGCGATTTGTGTTTCATTCTAAAGGGTTTTTATTGTGCAAACATTATTGTTGATAACTATTTGGTGTTTAATTTCAATCATATTTAATCCCTTTGGTTTAATTAATCATAAAAGCCCTCATTTATTTGTTGCACTTTAAGATTTACGTTTAATCATTTCATTCATAAAATCAAGTGTATTTTTTGAACTTGTTGATTTTTCTAGAAATCTACATAACACAAGTTCCTTAAATTAAAATTGATTATATAGTGGCATTCGCAATGTTTCAAGTTTATAAATTTTAAATGTTGGCACGCTTCTATCAACTATATTACAATGCATTCCATTTTAAAATACAATCGAAGCGAGTTTAACAACCTCCACAAAGCTAACCACTGCAACATCACCCCTGACAGGGATTTAAATGCTGACGGCATGCTATTCGAGGAAGGGGTCGTGCCGACACGGTTAAAGTGTCGATTTACAAGGATGTCGGTGGCATGCAGACCATTTCGACAGCATGCCAACCATTTCCATGGCATGCCGACGAACGGGATGGCATGCCGACGAATGGAACGACATGCCGTCGGATGCCGAGTACTTTGGCACCGATGGTGCCAACTTTGATGCTGTTGGGTGAAGGTCGTGCTGCCATAGGCTGATATTGGGAATCCTAAGGTACCCAAGGTCAATTCTGGAAATCCTAAGGTTGGTCTCACACACGCACATGCACGCACACGCACAATTCTGGACTCTGATTTTTTTTTTTTGACTTGTCGAAACCTTGGGTATGGTCATGATGAAATACTTTTATTGTTACACAATCACACAATCAGTACTTTTTGAAATTGGTATCATTTTGAGTATTTATGTGATTTTCTGTCGGCAAGCCCTCGGCATTTCCACAGCATGCTCTCGGCATGGCCATCAAAAAATGAGCATTTCCATGGCATGCCCACGAAATGCACACTTAGAATTTTATCGGCACGGTGTCGAAATCGGCATTTCGAACCTTGTCCCCTAAAAGAGGCCATATGTCTTGAGTCGCCTGGTTAGCAGCCTCCTCTGTCATGTCAATTCGGGTGGAGCAGAGTCCAGCCCTGTTGGGAGGGGCTCGAGCATTGAACTATCACCCATGACCGCAGCTACCGACACTTGTTAGATGCGGGGTTTTATACATAACTGCCTCCTACGAAGGGGATTTTGCCCCAAAGCTGGCACTTGCCTGTTTCTTAACCAGGTGTTTGTTAGGGGCCTTATGGCCAGAAGTGGAGCCCTGTCCCCACTTCTTATGTTATTCATCAGGCTTCATAGTTTTGAACACAAAGGAGGCTGTAAAGAAGAAACAAAGTCAAACTAGCATGACAAAACCAAGCGATTAAGCTCACGAACACTCACTAGCATTTGGATAGTCATCCCCAGACCAAGATAAGATCTTCCTGACATCCTCTCACACAACACCTACCGAACTAAGGTCCCAAAGCTCTTCAAAGTATCATATTCATCCTTGATTTGAAGGTTGAAGGACAGTTGGGCATCATGCTCTAGCGAACCTTGTCAATTATTGGAAACTCAAAGGGGCTCCCTGTTATTCACAATGAAGAATGATGGTCCTACCCCCTTCATCTTATCCAACAAATCCACAATCCGGTAGCCCTGCTTCCTTGCTAAAAAGGTATGTCCCGATCAGCACATGACCTTTCTTTACTTTCTAGAGGAATAAATTGAAGAGTTATCGGAAAAGATCCAGTTTAGGTTCTTTCCCGAGGTTAAAATAGTGGCTACATAGGCGTTAAGGACTAGCCAATAAGTCAAGCCAAGTTGGGACAGGATGTTGTGGTAGTAAGAAAGGAAGGCAACAATAAAGGGATTAAGCAGGATATAAAGCATATTTTCTATGGTATATTTACATATGATAAAGTTATTGGACCAACCAGGTGAGCATAGTCTCAAGCAGTCCCCCACTATAGTATATTTAACCCCACCTAGGTTGTGCCTCCCAAGAAATTTTCCTATCTCCTTGCTATGGATCGAAGGAGGAAAATCATACAAAGCAATAGTCTCATCACTTACTTGCCTAAAGGAAAAAGGATTCTTACCTCAATTGATCGACATCTTTAATGACGACTGAAGGAATCCCACTCAACTTCACATCAATTACAGTAGAGAGCGTGACGCCAATACTGCAACCACTCCAATGTCAAGAGTAAAAGTTATTTACTACCCTTACCTACCCTCTATTTATAATGAGAGGTAGAATGTGAAGAGGCACAGATTTTACTACCCTAAATCATCTCATCATCATTTAATGAGACAAGACAACCTTAAAGACCAAGCCAAGGAGGTCATGGCACATATCCCATACTGAGCCTCAGGAACACCAATCGACATGATAGCAATCACCTGCCCTACCATCACATGCGAACAACGTAAGGCGATGATTGGCCACCATTTGCACCAATACTTGGGTAGACAAACCACCTAGCCAGGGCACAATTCCCTAACTAAAATATGGATGATAAAAACCACCAAGTTTGGATAGGAGGCAAGACCCTAGAGGCACCACAAGAATGCCCGAGTGAATAAATCGCCAAGGAAATGACGATCCCCCCAAGGAAGGAGCGGGACATCCCCGTCTCGAAGCATCGACTGCCCGGTGTGTCAGACAGTAGTTGCTGGGGGTAAGGGGGCACGCAAAAGAACAAAAAAAAAAAAAAAAAAAAAACTTTTACTCTCAGCCTACGCTGTAAGACTACGAGAGTGGGGACAACTAATGAGGGGAAAAAAATTAGACCCAAAACAACTGGCCCAGCGAGCCCAACAAGCCTAAGGAATGAGCTAGCCCAATGTGAAAAAGAAGCAACGTCGCAGCAACAGGTCTAGGGTCATGCCATCACAATCGCTACCTAATCCAACCAAGTAAATTCGCAAGTCCATGTCACAATATCGCCACTGCTCCTAGTGACCCGCATGGTTCACTTAACATAGCCAACTTGCCTAGCCCACCTAGTTTGCTTGGCCCACCAGATCCTTGGGCAGTGACACTCGCCAAGAGTCGCATATTTAGCTGGCCCAATATACAAGGGGAGCGTCATGCCCATCCTTCATGACAGTGAAGCCCGGACAACACTGACTTGGAAGGCAAAACAATACAAAGGCGAGGTGGACCTTGGGAAACATAGGAAACGATTGAGCTCCCTGAAGAGCAAATAATTACGTGTAATAATTACGATTCAAAGTCCCCTATAAAAAGGACTCATTATATATAGAAAAAGGGTAATTATCCAAATTGTATTCTAAAAAATAAAATGAACTCTAGTGCGCTATATAGTGTTAAACCCCCTCTCCAGACATATACCATATAGGTTGAACTAGGTCACCAATTTGGTCTCTCTTTCACTCTTAATTGTTAATCTTCCTGATCAGGTTTGAGTGAGCTCGATAGAAAGAGCCACAATAATAATACATACTGTTAAGACGGTAATAAATTCACTGGGAAATTTTGATTATAAGAATGCCTCAATTAAAGTTGGTTTAGTGGTAAAATTTTAACATGCTCAAGTTCAGAAGACATGCAATGAAGTTCTACATGTTTTAGAG
Organism: Thalassia testudinum; assembly: GCA_037157565.1. Lineage (NCBI taxonomy): Eukaryota > Viridiplantae > Streptophyta > Magnoliopsida > Alismatales > Hydrocharitaceae > Thalassia > Thalassia testudinum. Next base: position 3,731,795 of record JAZHRO010000038.1, read on the forward strand.
TCTTTTTCTTGCTGTCGTTTGCGATTTCAGGGAATAATATGGGTATTGTTTCTATAGTTTATGTTTAAACCTGATTTTCCATCCAGTATAGGCAGTCCTCCCAATTGTTTCTAGGGGTTAGTTTAATTGGTTTTCAATTACTTCTAATGTTGCTTTGATGAGCAGGTTAAGGGGCTATAAGGATGCCAATGCTTCTCTCATGCAACAATGTCGGATTCCCAGATTGACATCTTTCGAGGTTCTATCTTGCATATTTCTTCTTTCTTCGCTTCTCTTTCCATTCAACCGTAGGATTGCCTCTCAGGATGTGAATTTGGGTTGTCATGGACTATCTGCGAATATAAAATTCACTCGGAAAGGTTAAGAATGCAATGCCTGCTGTGGATGAAACCTAGCAAGTTCATATGAAACTTCCAAAGAGAAAGTGATTCTCAGTGGGCCCTGGACACAAACATCTTGATCTGTTGGCCTGATTCTACAGTATTTACACCAAGACCAAAGAAGACCCTGGCAGATGCACAAGAAAGTTTCTCGTAGGAGAAAAAACCAAGCCATGACAAAGTACACCCAAAGGTACACAATCACCATATACAACTAGAGACAGCCAATTCAAACTAAGGAATGCACAATCCCTAACGACACGGAGCCGCCAAATCTTTCTTGATCACACTTCGAGCATTTTCCAGAGAAAGCTTCGGATAACCCTAATCTCATTCCACTGACAGGAGTGGACCACAAGTCATCACTAACAAATGCATCAAATTGGAGATAATTACTTGGGTAACACAAAGTAATCAAACACCACCAACAACAAAACACAGCTTCAATTCGTAATTTAGATAAACATCAGCAACGGAAAACTAATTCAGGCTTCTCCCAGGGGCCAAAAACTGCAAAAAAAAAAATCCCAAAGCCCAAAGCCCTGAGCACTAGCCTTTATTACCTCAAAAGGCTCTGTTTTGGAGACCAGAGAGACGTGGAAGGGGCCGGAGGAGAGGGCGAAGGCGTCTGAGGATGGTGGTGGTGGTTGGCGTGAGAGGGTGTGAGAGGGCGAAGGCGTCTGAGAAGGGGGAGGTGAGAGGGGCGCCTGTGATTGGGTTCTAATCGGGACCGTTGGCTTCATCCAACGGCTCCCAATGTCTAGTGGCGGCCAAATGGTAGGGTTGAGGGGAGATTATTGGCACTTTTACGAAAGTACCCTGAAGAAACATTTATATTACGCCAATATTCTTGTGTTCTGATTTGTGGGGGAGGCCGTGTGACAGCCACAGCCAGAGGGAGCCGCAGTTATCAATCCAAAAATAAAAAGGGAGTAAATTAAAGGTTCCAGTGTAATTTCTTAAAGAAATTAGAAAGTTAGGAGGAAGCTTCTCCATAGTATTTATTTTTGAAAGAGGCAATTAAAAAAAAAAATATGAAATCATTTCTTTTCCTTCACAATTTTTTTGATTTACATAGACAAATCATTTTAAAAAATTACATTTTCAAATCCCTCCCATTCTCTCCTCCCCCTTAAGAAATTTTACAACCAAACATATTTTTAACACCAAATATATATGTGTGAAAATTATAGAAATCAAAGCCTACGTACGTACGAATTGCATGTTATCTAAATTCCAATGTGTCCTCTCTTTCTTTCTCTTTAAAAGATTCCATGACTTCCTCTTGGTCAAAGGTAATGTTTCATTTTGGGACTTTTGTGTAGGATGGAATTCTTGATCCACCACTAACTTAGTTAAATGATTGCAATCTATGTATACTGTACAAATCATATATTTTTATTCTATTATTTAACATAGACTACTATTATAATTATTGAAATAAAAAGACTATATGTATATTAGATAATTTAATAAATTATATATATATATAATATTTTTCATCAATAATAATATTATCCCCCACCACCATGAAGCCGTAGACTAATTCTCTTTATAAATACAGAGAAGTTAAATGATTGCAATCTATGCATATTGTATAAATTATATATTTTTATTTTATTATATAAGATAGACTATTATTATAATTATTAAAATAAAATGACTATATATATATTAGATGATTTAATAAATTTTATATATATATATATATAATATTTTTCATCGATAATAATATTATCCCCCCAACCATCATGAAGCGTAGACTAGTTCTCTTTATATATATAGCCTCATTGGTATTGTGATATATTTGACGTCAAGTGATGGGGATTTCAATAAATCCAAGATTCTAAATGCACAAATTAGTATGGTACATGTGTAGAGGCACAGAGTCTTTGGTTTGGTTGACATTTAGGTGATGCTTGGTCTAAGGGATATCCATGAAAATTGTATTCTTTGTAGGAAAATTTATGTATTAATGAAAGATCAACTGGTATCTTTATGATAACATATATGGACAATGATAATATATATTAATGAAGAATCACTAGTATTTCTTGTGCACGTGTGTTCTTAGATGGGGAGGGCCCAACCTGCGTCTATGCGATCAGTGGGGAGGCAAATAGCACGTGCCCCGTGTGGATGCAGCGTGGGTGAACTTCTTGTTGACTTGTGCAGAGTCGATCTTAATTTTTCTTTTCACTTTCTTTTCTTTTCTCTCTCATTTCTTGCCATATTCTTATGATTTTTGAATCAAGATTCTTCCATCGCACACGTGACCTTCTCACTTTCGGGACCTCTCCTCGTCTCACCTACATCACATGATAATGTAACATTAGTTTTTTCCAATTTTGTAATGAGTAACAAAATATAAAATAAAATCCTAATAAATAAGGATAAAATTTCTACAAAATTATGATGCGATCAAGGTGCAATAAAAAATATATTTTTTTATACAACTACCTGTGGAAACGCTTAATATTATATAATTTTTGTAGAGGTAATTAACTTTTTATGGTGGCATCCTAACAAATGTTGATAAAATTTGTATAAAATTGTGATAGGATCATGACACAATAAAAAAGATTTTTTTATACAACTACCATTGTAATCACTTGATATTACATAATTTTTTTTAAAGGTAATTAACTTTATGGTGGCATATATATAAATGCAAAAATTATAATGACAATCACGTAATATTAGATATTTTGATGGCATCTGTATGAAAATCCTAAAAATTGAGGCGCAATGCAATATCTTTCAATTTCCATTACCTCCTCAGCCTTATTCGATATTCTTTTGTTAGTAAATAAAAGAAGATAAATATCAAATTTATATATAAAGAAAAGGATCCCCTAAAGTCATTTGATATTATAAAAATTATCTAGATTTACCATATTTCCATACATGCCCTCGTAACGGTTCATATTCATGCCCCTCTATTAGTATATGTACATCAATCATGTATGAGCTAATGTGTATATTAGCCATACCTACGTGAAAAAATGTATACCAAGGCTAGTGTCAAGAAGATACCATTATCCATTTTAATGTCCAAGATCCAACTAGAATATTAAGAAAGTGTTGAGATCTAGATGTGACCCAAACTCAAACCTATAACAGATTTATGTCGAGTCGACAAAGAGACACAATTGTCATCGGTTTGAGTAATATTAGAATATAAGGGAGGAAAAAATATCTATTTTTAAGTCCCTTCCATACGAAGTATTAACTTTCTTCTCGTAACATAATTTTAGAGGCATTCATATAAAGTTATCAGCTCTATAAAACCATGTCCATGAAACTCAATGGCATTGGTGTAATAATGATAGTATATTACGACACAATTCTAAAAGACTTAAAAGAAAGGGATTTTTATAAGAAAGCTCCTATAAGTTTTTCTAGCTAACATTTATTCTAGTAACCTTGAAAATTTAACCCCTATAGTATTTTGTGCTGAAAGAACCTTCAAAATTCAACGGCTTTGCACTGAAATACAAAATCTTTTTCAGCAAAGCATGCCTATTATTTCCTCCTCCTCTAACCCACCTCTGTCCAAATACTCAATTTTCCCCTCAATGTCTATGAAGCAGATGGTGGGGGACAAGAGGTTAGCAATTAAGAAGTGAGATAAAACTACTGTGGTGATGGCATCAATATCTGTTTGTAATAGATGAGAAGGTAGTTGATGACTCGTTGAGGGAATGTCTTATAAAGGAGGTCAGAAGTAGAAGGTATGTTACTACTCGATCTTAGATCCTTACAGGATCCGAGATCGGCTCACCTCAACTAATCCCAAGATCCAATCGTCTAACGAGAAAAAAAAAAAAAATGCATCAATCCACAACCACACAAGTACAGTAACTAAGTAGAAAGAAATTGGTAACAAAAGGAGAAAGAGAGCAGTAATACTACAATATTACATGCCTTCAAGATCAGGAATACTGTCATTACAACAAAACTAGTACAGATAGAGAACATAACGGAGAGTACTGAAAATATAACTACAGGAAATCACTACAACTAGCAGTAGAAACTATAGCTGGGCTTGACTAGGCCCAGCGTCCTCAGTAGCCGGAAGCTCGGGCTGCTCAAATCCCTGGCCTATATAAAGTTATATATCTAGAGTCAGCTAACGCTGAGTAGAGTGGTGGCTAAAACATAAAATGCATTCAACAGGTAGCTTAACATATTACTTTCCGATTCAAATTATCTTATAACGGTTTTCTATGTAAAGATATCTAATCAAGGTCCATCACATTACTTAATCTTCTTGCTCCCTAAAAGAACGATTTTGCTTACAGTTTTCCCGTGACGTATGATGCACACGTGGTACTCTCCTGACCAAGAGAGTCCCTCCATGGTAGTCCTACACCTGATCTACCACCCCGAGGTCATGATTGTGACGTAGTGGTGATTACGGCACACGTGATAAGCACGCGAGTGGCTACCCCACACTAGAACGCGGTCAGTCGTTTCTGCTAGCAGGTACACTCAAACGTACAGTACGGAACAGCACAGGGCCTTGCCCTCTCAAAACAGAACAGGGGTCTCGCCCCTCCACAGTCCGCGTACCCTCGTTCAACTATCACGGTTTGCCCAACGGGTTAACAAGAGTCGGTGTAGGGTGGTCATGCCTAACCCCGGACCTCCTTGGGTGGCAGCTCCACCCTACACTAAGTAGCTCACCTTGGTACCACGTACGCGAGGGCCAACAGGAGTCGACGTAGAGTGGCCAAACTCACCCTGGGGCTCAACCCAAGGTCGGCAAGCTCCCCTCTACACTACAAGGGATAATTGCTCTCTTCGGTACTACATACATGAAGGTCATCTCACTTCCCTTAACAGCCACCCGTGGGCTGCAGTTCCAGAACCATCCGGTTCTTCATGCTACGGTATTCTTGTTTCGTTCTATATTCCCCGTAGGGTTTGTACATGACTTTCCCCTTATCCAATTTAATATATATATAGAACAGGCAGCTCAATCTTAGTGCAGGTTTGCTCGTAATGTGGTTCATTGCAGATAATATAGATGGCTAATGATTTACTCAATTATTCGCATGCACTTTTCTCTAGCCCTGGTGTTCATATCACAACCAAGGGTTCAATTGGATAACTATATTCTAGAGCATACATTTATTTCTTCCTAGGATTCATATCACATCTGATTGCGTAGCAATCATAGGTCCTAACTCGCCTGAATTAAGCTAGAACTTAGCTTAACATGAACATTCTGCATGCATACACATCGTATTCTGCATCGTAGTTGATATATGTGTTTTATGTATCAAACTATATTATTTGAGAGATATTAATGATTGCAGGTAATCCAGGGTTACAGATGACTAATCCAATCTTATGGATCTGTACAGAATAACGACGGGAGTTCAACGCATCCAAGATCGCATCAATCAGACTCCCGTAACACCCTAGGGAGTCCATAGAAGAGCAAGAGCCAAGGGGCAAATAAAGAAGATCTAGATCGACGTTCGCAGTCCAACGGTGCAAAAATCAACTTAATCGAAGGCTTACGTCATCAGATATAAAGAGAAGAAGAACGGACGGCCACGATGGCGCCACGTGGCACCATCACAATCGCCCCTCGTTGCGCCCCCAACTCCTAAAGGCACCTCTCCTCGCAGTGTGGTCTGTTGGATCTTCATCCAACGGCCACGAACGCGCCACGCCACCACTCAGATTGGATCAGTATAAATATAAACAAGCACATATATAAGATAAAGGTTTTGTGCAGCGCTTTGGCTCGCGCGCGCGTATGCATACAACGCGGGGTTCGAGCCCTATGTTGACCAAAATTGATGCGGTGGGTGCGTGCAAGCGTGTATGCGCGATTAGACGGTGTAGAGTGCGCCACGTGGTGCAATTAGAGTGCACCGTAGGTGGGACACGCAATTGCGCAGGTTGTGCGAAATGAGGAAGGCACGTGAATCGTGCAAAGGATTTGCGAAAGCGTGGTGCTGCAGCTGTGTAAGCCATCCAATGTTAAGGTGGGATTTAAAGGCATGCGGCAAAAGCAAAAATACGAAGGCGTGGGAGCACGTACAGCCACGCGATTTCAATCCGAGGGTGCATGTTGTGCCACGTGGTAGCATCAGAGAACATTCTAGCGTGGAGAAGGATTTTGAAGGCTTTTTGTTGCACAAAATTAGGGGCTGCAATGCCCTGTTTGCCCCTCCAAGAAACTCTAAAAGAGGCCTAAGGGTCCTCTTTCAAAGGCATTCAAATAATAATCAAGTAGAGATCTTCTCCTTCCTCCTTCTACTGCTCCTCTACCCTCTGCTTCTCATCTCCGTCTCTGCATCTTCGTCTGAAGCGTTCGTTGAGCCACCTCGGTGGATCGTTCCTGCTCTCCTCAACCTCTCCAGAAGGCCACCATGGACCACCCGTGGTGCTCTCATTCTATTACCTAGATAGTTTTATTCATGCTTATAATTTGTTTAGTTATAGTTACATGTATGCAATTCATGTTCAAACTCTCTGCATGATATATATATATGTATATATATTGTGATTCATTGTCTATGCTATTTAGTAATTAGTTTTAGAACAAGAGCATGAAATCAAAAGTGCTTTCTGCCTCCCTGTAATCGACCAGGACTTACCAGTTCTGTTAATTTTATTTGTCGAGACGTATTTCGCGCTATACTATGACGTATTCATCATTTACACGATCTACACCACGACAACATCCTAGGTTTTTAACTAATTGCATGCATTTTATTTAACTTGGAGAATTAGTTAGAACCACTTTACTAAGATAACCGGGTGGAATGGGGCTTGTACAGCAGCTCCCGACGTCTCCGTAGGTCTCGTACATTTGACGGATTGGAGACCTAAGACATGGATTGACATGTAAAAAGGGTTCAAGTGCTACAGACAAGGTACCATTACATGGAGAAAAACATATGGGAAACAAAGATGTTTTTTTTAACGGAAAATTGACATCGTTTGGGCCTTGTACGAGCCTAAAAACACGAGGTCTAACAAAAATCAGACGTCTAGGAGAGATTCCAGACGTCTTAAACCAACTCGCAGGCATACCTCTCTCGGGGCACCTCTATCGGATGTTTAGAACGCAGTGCCGATGTCTGGGGGTTCCGTCAGACATCTGGAGATGCTCCCAAATGTCTGAACCTGCCTCGTGCCGTGTCCTGCCGTGCCTCCCAACCTCTGACACATGCGTACGCATTGTCAGGACTCGGTAGATAAGAAGGGAAAGGTAAATCTCTACCAGATGTCTCATAATTCCTTCGGATGTCCTCCCAAACATCTGGAGGTCACTTCGGACGTCTGATTCCGCAGAAAAATGACTTCCGCGAAACCGCTTTGGGCTCTCCTCGCCGCAGATGCTACAGCAGAGAAGCACGGCACCCTTTGCTCTCGCGTTCAGACTCGCGATCAACTCTCCGCTCGCTCTCTCCCTCTCTGGCTCAGCGTGAGGGTGTGAGACGAAGTGGAGGAGGAGGAGGACTTATAAAGGGAGAGAAGGTGAGGGGAAGGGCATGGGCGTCGCAGGGAGTGCTGTGGGGTGCGGGTGATGGCCATCGCAAGGTAAGGCGTGAGGCGTGGGCAAGGGAGTGGCGTGCTCACGGTACGTGCCGAAAAGCATTTTCAGACATCTGGCTCTCTCTCCAGACGTTTGGACAGATGTCTGGTGAACATCCAAGACGTCTTAAAGGATCGAAAGGTGATGGGTCGTTTCAAGGTAGCACCAAATTTGAGGGGTGGAAGTGTAAAAGAGGGGGAGCTTCAGGGCTTGATTGGTTCTAGGAATAAGATTTTAAGGAATTACACATGAAATTGACATTTTGTGAAATAAATGAAAGAATAAGTTTCTTTTGATATTTGGGTCTAACTTTGGCAATGAAAGGAATAAAGAACCGATATTCCACATTTGTAGAAAGAGAGGAGCGAAATACATTTATTCCATAAATCCTTCATAATAACTTTATGTCAGCATAGGTGAGCCTAATCTTGTATAACTTTCTTCTAAGATTTCTCAACCCAAACGAGAAAGGCCTTACTTTATTCCCTTAAACAAATGGACCCTTGGGATTGAGGAGGTATAAGAGGAAGGTGGTGGTGGGGGGTAAGCTCTGTTGTCATCGAAGGAGGAGGAGGAGAGTATACAAACGTGAGGGATGGAGAAACATGGAGGAAGGTTGGAGAGGAAGGAGTTGACAAAGGAGAAGGGGTTGAAAACTTTACGAATAGAGGAATTAAATCTCACTTCAGAGCCACTGACCCCAACAATAAAGTTCATGACGGATCCTAAGCTCTATTTAGTAAATACAAATAGGGATTAATTTTCCTTTTCAAATAAATATAAGAAAATGTTATCTCCTATTACAAAATGTGACTTATGTTAACTAACTCTTACCATAAAACAACCTTAAGGCTATTCGATGTAAATGGCATAAAGTCCAGTACATATCAATACGATCTTGGAAACATAGGGTTTATATTGTAACCGAGATGGTTTGCAGGAATACTTACGTAAAAGCTCTTAGAATCATAATCCAAAGGAAAGCTCTAGTAAGACAGTATAAATAGGTGATATTCCGCAATTGCTGCTAAAGTGTAATAATTGAAGTCCCAACATGCCGTAAGCTAGATGGCACTTCGACAATATCATGCATCATTTGCATCGCACACCTCATGCAACTATGGATGAATCCGTATTGATTTTCTCTCCCTCTCTCTCTCTAAATTTAAGAAGTTAATTTGTTGGATAACACGTTGTAATCGTTTCATATCCCGTTCTCATTTCACCCATGATAACCTCCTTGCAAAGAAACACATTAGACATTTTATAATTATAAAATGGTGCTTTTCAATGTGGTGGAGGTTGGATGCTAAGCAGAGAAAAGGAAATTGGGTAAAAGGTGACGGGGAAAGAAATTATCATCATAAAAATAAGTTCAAGTGATTTGTCATTAGAAAAATAAGCATAAGAGACTTGTGATACAGCTAAAGAGAATCTAGTTTGCTTGACTTGATCCTTTCTAGAAGATGAAGAGACACGAGTCTACTCTACTTTCTTGGCAGTGATGTGAGTCCACTTTATTTTCTCAACGGTTATGTTGGTCAAATCTGACCCATTACGTTGGCGGTTACACCACTTCAAAAATGTAGCCGCTCACTTCTCTATAAAAGGATCCCTCCTCCTATATGGTGAAGGGGAAGCAATCGGGGGAAAATCTAACGGAGAGAAAACTTACATTTCCCCATACATAATAAATATTGAAGGTTAGATCTCTTTTCATGCATACACCTATATCACGTGAAATTGAGTTATTAGTCCTTTATTTTCATGTAGAAGTTGACAATTGATTTCTATTTTTCTTGAGTTTGTTACATTATTTGCATTCTCCAAATTCTTTGATAACCTTAATGGTAGCTTCTAAGGATCATCAAAAGGAAAAGGTGCAGCTGATGTACAAATTTAGGATATTAAGAGCCATATGATGGAGTTTGGCACTTGACAACTCAATTAGGAGGCGTTAAGTTGCACACAACTTTTGTCTTCTTGATAGGGCTCGAGATGATACATGGGTGCATTCTAGATATGCATTCACACGGTTGTTTTATTTAATTTGCACGTCCACACAAAAGCATGTGATTCGATGACGTGTTTCTTTCTTAATTTGTTGCTACTTGTGCTTTGGAATTACTCAAAGTTACCTAAAAGTGGCCAAATCAATGCACGCAGATTGGGTCGAAGGTTCAAAGGATGACCTAGTTGATGCTTATGGTCGAGAATTTTCTATTTTCTTCAAGTATTGATTGGCTTTTTTTAGCTGTTTTTGCTTCTCCAAGGCATCTTCCTTCCTTTGCTTAATTAATGCACAAAGGATATTGCGGCATATGGGACATTTTAGGATGTTGGAACGGATTAGCTAAGGCTTTGAATAGTACTTTATTTGCATTGCCAAAAGATCGATGAATCACCTATAACCAATCCCTTGGTTGGCAACAATACTAATATATAAAGTGCAGCCAACCTTAGGCAAGAGAATGTTAGCTTAATCACTTAATTACAAGCCTCGATGCTAATAATATCGCTATTCTCTCTAAGAAGACTCCCATTAAATTCTCCCGTGGCCTCTTCTCTGTGTCTTTAAAAATCAGTATCTACATCTGGTACATAGAAGTTCTTGGAGATATTTTGCATTGTTCTTAGACTTAACGAAAAACACCAAGAAATTTTACAATAGGGTCATCCAATATGTTATAGTCGTGGTGGGCACATCCAGTAGGGTCATTGGAACACATATGTAGCACATGAGGCTTGTTTTGATGGAGAGAAGTATCTACCTGTAAAATTCTCTTTACAAGCTATTCATTTTTAAATCAAATGAAATCAATCATTTTATCATATCATAGCATGCATAAATAAATTTTGGAGAGAGAGAGAGATTATTTTTGTTAAAAGCTAATGAGTTTATATGCTTTTTCACAATTACAGTTTTTCTTCAAGAGGGTATTGGCATTATTGCAACTGTCAAAATTATCCCTAAATTACATGCATCCTTATTTTTTTGCTTCTAATATGCCATTTCCTCAACCAGAAAAAACAAACAGGTTATCGATTTCCAACAAAAAAATGTAGATATTTCAAGTTTCCGTTCTATATTCTTGAAATGCAAAGCTTTCATCTCGAAAATCCATGAAGTTGGCAATTTTCAACAAGACAATTATGGATTTCAAGTTTCCATCTTTTGGATACTTTTAGTGCATTGTACACAAGATGCTAATTGTGAATAAAAATTTCAATATTTGAAGGTCACTTTATTTCTAGATTTGTTCCTATCGATTAGAATGGTTTATGTTTCTGGTTCACAAAAAGAATAAAAATACTTAATGTATACTAGAAGTGAGGAAGTGATTGCTATGTTATTCATATTCTCATCTAATCATCTGCATGTGTTTAATTTTGTTAAGTGATCAAGATCCTTAATTAGATAAATTTAGAGAGGTGACTTTCCTCGCAACTCAACTCCCAAATAATACAAGTTTGGAACTTTGATATCCACTGCTAGAGATTTATGTTGACACTAATTAAAGCATCCCGATGGACCTATCATTTGCACCTTTAGATGCTTGAAATAATAGAACATGATAAATTACTTATTTGTTAGCTTTCTAATCTCAAATCGAATGCTGCATGCAGGGATTGGATCATATTGTGTTTTTTAACTCGGAAATTGTTGAAAGTAATATTCGAGATGTTGATATGTGTCGGTGTGCGGTTTTTCCAACCTTTTTGCCTTATATTTGTTACTCGGAATACAAATTAATGCACATTATAGGATGCTTAAAACTCTTTCTACCTAAAACTTCTACCTACCGCACACGTTAGGTCTTCTTCCATATCTCCCAAAAGCTGATCAGAATTTTATACCAAATAGATTACACGTGTGGAAATCCTCAAGAATCTCACATCATCTTTGGATTCTTTAATGCTAAAAACGTTGCTAAGGCTGATATGGATCTATAACCGACTACTAACTCTTATGCTCAAGCTAAAGAAAAGATAACTTATGCCTCGATTTCGATTACGAAGATCGGTGACAAATATTGACGTATTTTCACGTTTAGGAGCGACAGTGAATTCGAGTTATAAATTTAGAGCCTTTTATGTATATTATTCTAATATTTAAGTGCATTCAAGGGTTTTGCCTTTACCTGACGTTCTCATCTCTCAAAAAAGGACTCACAGATCGTGGTCATGAAAAAAATTTACGAGAAGTTATTTTGAGATCAAATATTATAAAAATAAAATAATAGATGATATTAATATAATATGAATAGATATTTATTTAATATTAAAATATAAATATAAGTCAATTGATGTAATATTATAAATATATTTTAATAAATATAATATAATGGATGATATATTTTAATATATATTAGTATTACTATGATATAATAAGATGATATACGAAATATTAATTAAGGTGACTTATTCCTTCCTCTTTCCTCACTTCGTTGGCAAAGAAGACCTAAAACTTCCCTTGTTGTGAAGGCACGTATGCATTGGACGTCAGATTTAGAATATTGATTAAAAGTTCCCAATGGGATGTTAACGAACATAAGGTACGTACCCCAATTCAAATACGTAAGTACAACGCAATTAATGTTGTATATATCTATCTTCGTAGTGCGTCAATGGAATGTTAACTAATTACGAAAGGTACCCTCGATTCAAATTTGCGGCTACAACGAAATCTCCCATCTGCCTTCAAGTGCGAACCCCTCTAAATCAAAGAGAAACGTCTTATCTTATAAGAAAATTTGACGTTCCTAATTTTTTCTTATAGAGCCAGAGACCAAATAGAACCTAACCCTGTAATATAGTGTATTTGGGTGCCATTGCATCCATGTAGAGAGATATAATTTGATGTTGATGATTTAGACGTTAGGAATTGGAGCTAACGTTGAGACTTATGTAATAATTTAAAAATTAAATCAATCATTCAATCAATTAAGTGTTGATTTAATTTTGTAAGACATCGACACATTAAAATATTAGAAAATTTTAAATTATAAGATCTTTAATTTAATTTATGTTAATTCAATCGATTCATCGAAGCAAAATTATTTTGTAACTATAATTATATTAAAATTGGTATACTTTTATCAAATATTAAAAAAAATCTACATTTAAAATTAAGAATCTAACGTTCAAGAACATGTATTTTTTATTTATTTTTAAGTTTGCATGTATTTTTATTTTTTCCTTTTTTGTAGCTCTTAAGGGATTGGTTAGTTGACGGATTAAGTAAGTTTACATCAGGTTAAGTATTTAACCTACTACTTAATCCGTCTCTTATTTACATCAGGTTAAGTAAACTTAATCCGCCTCTTATTTATGTCAGGTTAAGTAGATTTAACCTGAGATAAAGTTATTCTACTATCTCAGTGGAATAACTTTAATCCGTCAAAACGTTCAAACATATTAACCTACTTATTCCACCATTTATTCCACTCATTTCCTATTTCTTTACTTATTCCACAAATTTATTCCCTTTACCAAACAAGGGCTAAGAGAATGATCAAACTGAATGGGTGGTTTGTCTGAATTAGTTGATCTGACCCAATTTTGATCATTTCACATCGATTTTGACTTTTATTGTTTGAGTTGATCGATCAAAATGGTACAACATCGATTTCTATTTAAATTGGTTGACCCAATCTCTATCTATCTCTAGCATCGAAATATATAAGCATACTCATCACTTCATCATTATTCATCAAGGTGATGTTTGACAAAGGAAATAAATTTATTAAATAGTTAGATGAATATAAAGGAAGTGGAATAAAAAGATAGATTAAGTAGGTTAATCCATTTTGAAGGTTTGATTAGTTAAAATTATTTTATAAAATAAATAAAATAACTCCACCTCAAGTTAACTCTCTCTTGACTCGATGCAAATGATAAATGGGTTAAGTAAAATTAAACAAACAAAAAAAAATTGTTTCAGGAAAAAAAATTAAACAAAAATTAAATTCACTTAATCTCCCCTAATCCACCTATCGAACTTCCCCCAGGTGACCTCCTGCTCAAGTTATCTGCAGTAGCTATGGCAAATTTCCATGGTGCAATAAGCGTTCCTTTCCCTGGAGGAAAAGGAGCTGGAGAGGATTTTACGTACGCAACCACCAAATCCAACGACATTATTAACCCCTATCATACTCTATCCAAGATTAATTAGATCTCAAATATCTTGAGTTATAAACTGTAGTCATTTAATTCAAACATAATGTCAACACCACCTAATTAATTTTCAAAGGTTGACATGAATGCTCTCGCCAGGACCAAACATTCGGGATAACTTCAACTTAAAGCGATTGCACGTAGTGGTCATAAAAAAATATCATTGTTTTTTTTTTTTCTCTTAATAATCCAGAAGCTTATGCATCGCCCACCACTTTATGTTCAGAGGAGTTTAAAATTTTAAATCAAGGAAATGTCAACGTAACCCACATGCTGATGGTAGTCTAACCCCCTAGGCAATGCAGAGAGAACAAGCCTGCAATTCCCATCCCGAAATCAATGTTTATTTTTTTTTTCTTTAAGGAAAAATTTTCATTAAAAAGGAAAGTATCAAATACAGGGATGCAACGTAAAAGAAAAGAAAATATTGATATCCTTAAGAAGAAGAAAAAGTTACACCTCATAAAAACGAGGGAAGCCAAAACTTAGAAATAAGATAAGAAATAAATAAGTAAAGAAAAATAAAACACACCTCTAAATTGGAAATCGACAACCTCATGAAAGAAGGTAACTCCACGTTTGTAGATACAATAAGGCATCAACGAGACGAAACTCGAAGAAATGTATCAACGAGAACGAATAAATCGATCAAAGGTCGAAATTGAACTCGACCATAATTACCTGATGTCACACGTGGTCCCCAATAAAACAATCTAAACTAAAAAGAAATGAAAAAGAATGGATCATTCGACCCCAATGCACAACATGCAACACCTATAGCAAACAAAACAACAAGAACAAGAAACAACAACAATCGACGAGACCACCATGCCCTCCAAAGCCACATCCACCACCACGAGACCACCACACCACCGTCCATGTGAAGGAGTCCCACCACCTCTGTCAGCACACCACCATACCCACCGATCCACCATCCACGTGAGAACGACGCACAGAAGAAGGTAAACTGCAAACGAAGACAGAAGGGACACGGACTAACGCCAATCGAAGGATCATCAGACAAGCACGATCGGAGGTGACCTGCCAACGCTGAGCAAGGAGGATCAACCGTAGCTACCGCCATCGTGTTACCCTGTAAGCCACCAAAGGCATTACATGTCGAGCTTGAAGGAGTAGGGAGGGAGAGGGAGGGGTTCTGGCAAGAGGGGGGGGCCTAATCAGCCCCGATAGCCAATCGAAGCCCCAACTATAGCAGTCGCTTTTTTCCACGAGAGGAGGCAAGAAGGGAGAAGCGAGAGCGAGAGTTCTTTCCGTAAACGTTATTACTATTTGAATTAGGTCTTAATGAGCAACTTACTAAATTTATCTTCTCCTCTCATTATCCGGTCCAGTCGTTGATCGATCACTTGCCAAAGTCCTTAAAGTATGATAATTAAAATCATTCTTAGAATGGTATTATATCGTAAACTTAGGAAAAATGGGATGAGGATTGAAAATTATTTTGTGGTAACTTGAGTCTAGTTGAAGAAAATTATCTTTAACAATGTATCGATTTAGAGCCTACCTAGTGGATTAAAAGCAACCACATAAAATATTGGGTTTGAGTATGAAAGCGTGCGTTGTAATACATTTTGCAGCGTAATCGACCTTTTGCGACATTTGTCAAATAATCACAATAAAACGCTGTTGATGGATTTTTATCCCCAGCAACAACGCCAAAAATATATGATTGTCAATGATCGGTTCGTACTAAAAAGGGATTTTAAATTCGTTGTTGCAGTATATGTCATAAATACAAACCGATGTTGCATCAATTTTACTTATATACTTAATTTTTAGTAGTTTATTCCAAGTCATTCACTGGGAAGTAGTTATTGATATACATGACTCTTTAAGTCCAAAAGCATTTTTTTATTCCAAAAATGTTGATTTTATTTACAAAAATGAATGAATGAATTAATAAATAAAAGAATTTGATTAATTATGTACAAAAGAATGATTTAAAATACATCACAATGCTTGAAAATAGATGTACACAAACAAGCATCAAAAACTATATATAACTACTCTACGTTAATTATTTACAACTAATAAAGTTAATATCAAAGTATAGGTACAAAAATAATTAATAATACTTACTATATTAAGTTATTATAACATACTAATATCTATAGTAACATATATTATATATACAGTAACATATATAAGTGTCGTTAAAACCTTAGTAAAATATTTATACAACATTAGGCAAAATAGTTATCTTTGCCAACATATACAAGTATGTACAATGATGGATGAATCTATCACTAAAGCTCTAGTGTTATATATATATATATATATATATATATATATATATATAAGAGTTCAAACAAGCTTACTTACTTTATATACACTTATATATATTATACTATATTATTTACGGTACACATTATATTATTTTATTTATATACATATACTTAATATACTATATACTTATATATAACTATACAGACACACATACACAACACACGCACAACTCTCATAAAGGTACTCGAGGGGTTCAACACTTAGTCACTTTTGTGAGCTTGCTCTCCTCTATTAGCCAGTTCACACTCTCTCAGACCAGTTTGGTTTAAGTTTAGCCCAAAAATTGATTTAGTGGGGGAGCACGCTTTTTGAGGGACCTCTACTAGGGCCACCCTAGTTCTTAGGTTGGTGTATTATGTCCAATTTAATGCTCATTAATGGACCCAACTAGACCTGCGCACCAAATGTATTGCATATGCTATATTCATGTCAAGAAAGAGAGGAGATGGTGTAATGATATAAGGGTGCCCGATGCCTAACAACTGGTGAACAGAGATCACAAAATCCTAATAAGGCACTACGGCTGGCTGTAAACTACCGATGTGGCACAATTGGGAGCGCCTATCAGGCGCTGTAACCACGCATAGATGCATTTTGAAATGCTGATTTTGGCCCACTATTTGAGGGCCATAATTTAATATAAATTAAGATTAAATTATAGGATTGTAAAGCCATTACATAGGGCTACATAATTATATGTAATTACTTTACAAAAATAAGTTAATTTATTATATAATTAAATTAGGTAAAATTTACTGATTAGACACATTAAGTTAGAGTTTAATTCGTTAATTAAGTTATAAATTAGTTAATTAATCACACAATTGACTTTATACAGAGTTAGTATACATAATAAATTATTTATTACAGATTTTTATTATATTTTAGAAGCTTTATTTTAATTTATATATAATTAATTACATGTTTTAGATGATTTATCATATAAATAATGTATAAATACTATAATTCAATATAAGGTTTAAATAAGTTAAAACACTTAGTATAATATATTACTAGTATACACTATAAATTATTTCAATATTAACTTAATTTACTAATTTATTTATTTTAACTTAATAAATTACCTAGTTAACTTAATAACTTAATTATTTAATGTATAAATATAATTAAATTAAATTATAGGTATTATAATATTCATAATACATATATAAATACATATGTACAGTATGAGATACAAATATGTACATATAAACATGTTTGTATAATTACGTAGTTATTATACATTTAAGTTATAACATTAATATAAAATAATACAATAAGATTATATATACATTAAATCACTCTAAATACTTAATTTAATACATAGAATACATATATAAGTTATTTATATACATTTTATACATATTGTATAATATTTAAATATAGCTTGGGTTTAATTACTATATACAAGTATATATACATAGTATACGTTGTATTTTTAGGAGTTTTTGGGAATTTTCTGGTTTTTATGGGCTTTATAGGTTTAGAGGAGGTAGGGCATGAGAGAGAAAGAGTGACATGAGAGAGAGAGTTGTTTTTAAAGTTTGGTTATTTTATTAAGTTCTAATGTATACTAAATCGCTGGCTAGTAGTTTTACTAAATTGAGAGTTCTGAATGCCTTCAAATTTGACACATACCTAAAAATATACCTAATCTTAACCAAGACACATTTTATTTTTTTAGAATTTTTTTATGATTTTTAATTATTTACAAACCAACCCAAGTTTAGGCCTTAAAAGGATTTTTAAAGGGAACCTAAGGCCTAAAGATGAGGTCTAGGGGCTGAAAAACATATTTAGACATTTGAAAACATTCAACACAACACATCAAACATGTATGAGCAATTAAACCAAGTTTTTATCTCATATTTCACTAAAATTTATATTTAAACAGTTATGCACATTAAAAGGAATTTAAAATGAGATTACAAGCAATTCAAGTTAAATTAAAATCCAATTTCAATACATGAATGCTTGTACAAATAATTCTAACACTAAACACATATCAGCTTCATATCCACTTCAGATTTCTCTCAAACCAACCAATTCAATCCATCACAGTGGCTGAACAACTAAAACTAGCAGCTTCTGCTACTGTTATAGCTGCTGAAAAATAAGGTTGGATTAGACGACCTAAATCAAACTTTCTAAGCTTTGATCTGAGTAGAATGCATTAACCCAAATTTTAAAAATCAATTCAAAATGCTATTCAACCCAAAAAGACTCAATTCATCCTCAGAACGTGCAATTAAAGATCAAAAACCACAAAGAATTTCTTGGTCAGCAGATCAGAGCAACTGCTGCTGTTGCTGATCTGTTCTGAATAAAATCAGCCAAAATCCAACTTCCTTTTTTCTTTGCAAAAACTCTAAAACCAATAGGAAAATCACTGAGCATCAGTTCATAGGTCAGCAAACCCATCATTGGTAAATTAAATCAATATCAATTGAAATCAAAGTGTAGTCGACCTGGGCACTTGATTTGGGATTGTATAAGTGATCTGCTCACTTTGAATCCCTGTACACCACTGATTGGTGTTTAGGAATTCTATACAATGCTCATGAAACCTTTGAATCATTGCAAAGGCTCAAATCAGCTATAAATATAGGAATTGGGCACAAACACTATTCAATCAAAATCCATCCATTATAGTTTACACCCATCGCAAACATTTCAATTCAACAAATATAGCTGAATTTGGTCAATTAAAACAGATTGGAATTCAGTTGCTCTGAAAAGTTCTCAATCATTCATGAAAATTAATTCTGATTCAATCAACTCAAATTCAAAGTACTGGGATGGTGTTATGAACGCGTGCCCCAAACGTATTTTAAGACGTCTGGGAGGTGGGCCAGATGTCGGACCAGACGTCTAGAATCACTTCCAGACGTCATATCAGACGTCTGGGATCGTTGCCAGATGCCTGAGAGCGCAGACCCGCATATTCGCTTATTCCTTCCTCCTGCGGCTGCAGATTCCCCTGCCGCGCTCCTTCTCTCTCCTCCTCGCACGGCCTTAAAAGGCCACGCGCTCTTCCGTCACCACCGCCTCCTTCCTCTTCTCCTTCAGCCAGTGAGTGCGAGGTTGCAGCGGCAGCGGCGGCCGCAGTGAGCGCGGAGGAGGTGCTGCGTGCGAGAGCGGCGCTCAGCCATGAGGGCGAGCTCGCCGGGGCTGCCAGGGCCGGCCGGCGGGGAGCGCAGCGGGTGCGGGGCGACGCGGGGGGGGGGGGGGGGGACTGCTGCGGTCCGTGCAGCAGGCGCACGAGGTGCGACGAGCGGAGGGCGAGTCGCGGCCTGATTCTGGAAACATTTCCAGAATCAGACGTCTGGGATGATAGCCAGACGGCGGGGGCGACGTCTGGAAGACCATCCAAACGTCTGAAAGGTGAGTTCATCCGTCTTCTTCCTTCCTGTTGACTGACCGTACTAAGAGAGAGAGTTGGGTGCGTGCAGGCTCGGTGATTCGCCATCCAACGCGAATCAGACGTCTGGCTATAGTACCAGATGGCAGGAGCGACCTCCAGACGTCCGGGGTGACCATCGGACGTCTGGGAACTAGGCCAGACGTCCCCGCAGGCTTCTGGACGTCTGAGAAACCACGCAGAACAAGGTAATTCTCTGATCCACTTTTTAGGACGTCTGGAAGAAGCTCCAGACGTCTGATTTTGCACAGTGTCGTCATTTTCGACCCGTTGAGGACCCGTTCGGGTTCCGTTTTCCGCATTTCGAGTTGCGTTCTTTCCGGAATTAAATCCTCTACCCGTCTACAGTAGCTATACACTGTTTTGAGACACTCCTTGTGTTGATCCTTGTGATAGGACCTCGTTCCATTGCAGTCTTGGGGGTCGCGGAGGCACGCGGGATTCCCGATCACGCCCCCATTACTTCCGTCGTACCTAGTAGAGTGGCTTTAAGTATAATCTGTTAAATTATGAAACCATAAATAGAACCTAGGACATTGCATGAATCCTAGGAATGAGAAATAGATTGAATGGTAGATTCCTAGGGTGTTGCATGAATCCTAGGGCTGGAAAACTAAATTGTATGATAGATCCTAGGATATGGCATGAATCCTAGGATGGGAAAACTAGTGGAATGTATGAATACTGCAGTATTGGAAAATGTGGAAAGAAAATACTAGCTGCCTGTGAATTGAATTAACAGCTGCCTGTTATGAATAAATAAACGTGATTGAGAATATGGATTGTAAGAACGTGAAACTGGAAAGTGAACCCTGGATGTTCTGAGTCAAAGAGCTGGAACCCTACGGGGAATTAGGAGTAAAACTCCTGGAAAGTGAAGGGAATAGAATTGGGGAAGTGAGCTGGCCCTTGAGTACGGAGTACCAAGGAGAGCGACTGTTCCCCCCTGTTTAGTGCAGAGTGGAGCCAGCAGCCCCAGGGACCCGGGGTTAGGACTGGCCACTCTGTACCGAATTGCAGGCCCTCGTGTACGTAGTACCGAGGAGAGCTACTACTGTAGGGAGGTACTAGCTACCCCACGGGCCCCGGGGTTCTGCTAGCCTCCCACACCGACTTGTTAGGCCCGCTGGGGCAAACCAGGATAGTCAGGCGAGGGTGCTCGGACTGTGGAGGGGCAAGGCCCCTTTTTGGTTACTGTGGAGGGGTTGGACCCCTATTACTGAGAGGGCTCTGCCCTGTACTGGTTCTGTGCTATGCTTTGGGCGCACCCGTTAACGGAAACGACTGACCGCGTGCCAGTGCGGATTAGCTACCCGTGCGTTTACCACGCGTGCCGTAGTCACTGTTACGTCTGTCAGTGACCTTGGGGTGGTTGACTGAGAGTAGGATCACCACGGGGGACTCTCCCGGCCAGGAGAGCACCACGTGATACTTCTACTGTTCGGAAAAGATTGCAATCAAGATCGTTCCCACGAGGAACATTCGAGATCAAGTGAAGGATCTGAGAAATAGATAAATTGTGAAACAATAGAAAGACGTAAATAAAGGAAGAAAGAAAATTAAAACAGCTACTGTACACTTTATTGTTTCTTTAGTTTAGCTGCCACTCTACTCAGCGTTTTGCTGACGTGTTACACTCGTTACCTTTCAGGACCAGGTGTTGAGCAGCCAGGGTCAGCAGCTGCATAGGACGCTGGGCCGAGTAGGGTCTAGTAGAGTTAAAACTGTTCTCTTGTACCGCTTTTTGGTTCCACTGTAGTGAGTAGTTCTTGTTTCCGCTGTACTTTTCTTTACCTGCAGTTCATATTATGTTATGAATGTTGTTCTACTGTTGTGGTGGTATATACTGTAGTGGTTTCTTTCCTTACTGCTGTATTTTCTTACTGTTAGTTATATTCATGCTGAATGTGGTTTATTTACTGCTCTTTTGGTTACTTCCTCGTTGGACGACCAGGTCTTGGGGTTAGTCGAGTCGGTCCGGTTCTCGTGTCTCGTAGGGACTCGGGAATCGGGTCGTTACAAGATGGTATCAGAGCAAGGTCATCCCGAGAAGTGAATCAACTGACTGGAAAATAACCAATTCACATGTCTATAACTAGAGTAGAAACCACAACATATCTTTTGACATGAGCTCTTAGACATTTCTGTTCGGTATCGTTCCATAGTGACGTGTTCCATTTTGTTTCGCGTCTCCTTGCAGGAGATGCCTCGTCGTGGGACCAGTGAGGCGGGCCGCGGGCGCGGCCGAGGACGAGGTCGGTGAGGTGGGCGTGCCGTTGCCGACACCCCAGTGGACCAGCCACTACTCCCGGGCGTCCAAGCCCAGGACCTCGCCCGGCTGATACGAGACATTGTATGAGAGGAGCTCCACCCACCGCCCCGAGCACCTCACCCTGGGGTTGCGGAGGGGGAGTCCTCTATGGGACCACTCGACGGACGCAGCGCTGGACACGGGGGAGGGGATGGGCTGCCGCACCCCCCACCTTCCTCCGATACTTCCGTGCACGAGGCACCTTCGCCTGGAGGTGCACCAGCACCTCCCCTACAGCGCCACTTCGAGCTCTTCGGGCAGTTCCGGAAGCTGAAGCCCCCCTCCTTCAAGGGGGATGAGGACCCGACTGAGGCAGAGGACTGGCTTGAGCAGCTGGAGAAGATTTTCAACACCATTCGCCCCCCGGTGGAGTGCTGCGTGGCCTTTGCCACGTACCAGCTGGAGAGTGCGGCACACAGGTGGTGGAGGGCGGTCCGGGGACAGGAGAGGGACGAGCCGACCTGGGATCGGTTCGTCTCCCTCTTCTGCGAGCAGTACTTCCCCCAGATGTGGCAGGACCAGAGGAGGCGAGAGTTCCACACTCTCCGCCAAGGGACGATGACCGTGAGCGCGTACCGCACGCGTTTCCTGGAGCTGTCCCGCTTTGCAGCGACAGCGGTAGCTACTGAGGAGGAGCGCCTTTGGAGGTTCACCGAGGGGCTCCGGCCTGCGATTCGGGGGTATGTCAAACCCCTGAAGTTGCCTACGTTTTCGAGGGTGGTGGAGGCAGCGATGACTTACGAGGAGACCAACCGTCCGCGCAAGACACCGACGGCGGGCTGAAGAGGCCCTTCCAGCCAGACTTCTCACAGGGCCAGCGAGAACGGAGACACGTGGCGTCCGCAGGAGAGCCGTCACGTTTTGCATGGCCATCAGTGGCCCTTGGGGGCCCTCGACAAGGGCCAGTCGCCAGCACCGGACCCCCATCTAGCCGACAGCAGGGACCCACTGAGGGCGGAGTTGGGTTCCCCTCTGTTACCAGTGTGGCCAGCCGGGCCACATCAGGAGGGACTGCCCGTCTAGGGCAGGAGGTCAGCAGATACTCCCCGCACAGAGCACTGGAGGGCGCGCAGGAGGCCGCGGTTCCCAAGCGCGAGGAGGAGGACAGCAGTCGCGAGGAGGGTACCGGCCAGCACCTACCCGTCCGACGCAGAGTGTGGCTGCTTCGTCCGCACCTAGAGCTGAAGGGCGTATCAACGCCCTGACACACAGGGACGCCAGAGCTTCGGGATCGGTGGTAGCAGGTATGGTTTCAGTTTCCGGCAGACTCTTTTACACGCTTTTCGATTCCGGCGCTACGCACTCGTTTGTCGCAGCCAGTTTCGCAGTTAGTTTGGACCGGGATTATACACTGTTAGAGAATCCGTTCGTAATCAGAGGTCCGAGTGGTCAGCTGTTTGTAGCTGAGGTGGTGTACACGGATTGCGAGGTCAGCGTCGGGGGACATAGCCTGCCAGCTGACCTGATTATGTTACAGATGGAGGACTTTGGAGTGATTCTAGGGATGGATTAGCTGTCCGCTTACCACGCCTTGGTGGACTGTTTTGAGAGGAAGATTGTCTTCTCCATGCCGGAGTTGCCTTCCTTCGAGTTTCACGGACAGCCAGTGGACGGAGGTTTCAGGTGCATTTCGGCACTTCGGGCGGCGAGACTTTTGAGCAAGGGGTGTGAGGGCTTCCTAGCTTGTGTGGTGGCAGAGCCCAGCCCTGTGGCAGACTTCCAGAGTATCCCGGTGGTCAGAGAGTACCCTGACGTGTTCCCAGACGAGTTACCAGGACTACCACCCGAGCGGGAGATCGAGTTTGAGATCTGACTAGTACCAGGGACCAGCCCCATCTCCACCACGCCATACAGGATGGCACCGCTTGAGCTGCGAGAGCTCAAGTCTCTGTTACAGGACCTTTTGGAGAAAGGTTTCGTGAGGCCCAGTGCGTCTCCCTGGGGAGCCCCGGTACTGTTTGTGAAGAAGAAGGATGGTACCCTACGCCTTTGTGTGGACTACCGACAACTGAATAGGGTCACCATCAAGAACAGATATCTGCTGCCAAGGATCGACGACTTGTTTGACCAGTTGCGGAGTGCCACGGTGTTTTCCATGATCGACTTGAGGTCTGAATACCACCAATTGAGGATCAGGAAGCCGACGTCTCCAAGACAGCTTTCCGCACCCGGTACGAACACTACGAGTTTTTGGTCATACCGTTTGGGCTGACCAATGACCCCGCTGCTTTCATGGACCTGATGAACCGGGTGTTTAGACCGTACTTGGACCAGTTCATGGTGGTTTTCATAGATGATGTACTCGTCTATTCTAGAGATCGGACGCAGCACGGACAGCACTTGCGGATGGTTCTGGACACTCTGAGACGACGCAGGCTGTACGCCAAGTACAGCAAGTGCGAGTTCTGGTTGAGGGAGGTGACCTTCTTAGGTCATATGATCTCTAGAGACGGCTTGGCGGTGGACCCAGCCAAGGTCGAGGCAGTACTTAGGTGGGAGAGACCGCGTTCAGTCACTGAGATTCGCAGTTTCCTGGGACTGGCAGGCTACTACAGACGATTCATCAGAGGATTTTCACAGATTGCACGTCCTATGACACAGTTGACTCAGAAGGACATGCCCTTCGCTTGGACAGACGCCTGTGAGGCATGTTTTCTGGAGCTGATGGAGAGGTTGACCTCGGCTCCTGTGCTCACCATCTCTGACAGTAGTGGCGGGTTCGTTGTGTACACGGACGCCTCCTTGCAGGGGTTAGGAGGTGTGCTCATGCAGAGGGGTCACATTATCGCTTACGCTTCGCTGCAACTGAAGCCCCATGAGCATACCTACCCTACCCACGACCTAGAGTTGGCAGCTGTTGTCTTCGCGCTGAAGACTTGGAGGCACTACTTGTACGGTGAGACCTTCAAAATTTTCACAGATCACAAGAGCCTCAGATACCTTTTTGATCAGAAGGAGCTCAACATGAGACAGAGACGTTGGTTGGAGCTCCTGAAGGACTACGACTGCAGCATCTCCTACCACCCGGGAAAGGCCAATGTGGTGGCTGACGCCTTGAGCCGTAAGGCGCCCGCACACTTGGCCAGTCTACAGTTACAGAGTTGGAGCCTTTTGGAGGAGGTGGGCAGTTGGCGACCTCTAGAGTTACGAGGGTACTGTGGGACAGTGACGGTGACACGGCAGACCAGGCCAGAGCTGATAGACCGCATCATCACAGGACAGATGGCCGATCCGTACTTGCAGTCCTTGCTCGACAGAGTACTGTTGGGAGACCCAGGGGACTTCTCTTTCACAAACCAGGTGCTGCGCTTGAGGGGACGGTTGTGCGTTCCCAGAGACGAGGAGCTGTTGAGAGAGCTCCTGACTGAGGCACACGGTTCCAGATTCACCATACATGCCGGAAACACGAAGATGTACCACGACTTGAGACGCGAGTTTTGGTGGAGGGGGATGAAGTAGGATGTGGGTGAATTCGTGCAGCAGTGCTTAGTGTGCCAGCAGGTGAAAGCTGAGCATCAGAGGCTTGCAGGGCCGCTACAGCCGCTTCCAGTGCCAGAGTGGAAGTGGCAGAGCATCACCATGGACTTGGTGGTGGGCTTACCTATTACCCAGTCTGGGTAATAGTGGATAGACTGACGAAGACGGCGCGATTCTTGCCGATCCGAGTCACTTTGGGACCAGCACAGTTGGCAGAGAGGTATATCCGGGATGTGGTACGACTACACGGAGTTCCGCGGGAGATCGTATCCGACCGGGATACCCGCTTTACGTCCCAGTTTTGGGCTGAGTTTCAGCAGGCCTTGGGGACGCGGTTGAGGTTTAGTACAACTTACCACCCCCAGACGGATGGACAGTCTGAGCGCACGATACAGACACTTGAGGACCTTTTGCGTGCCTGTGTACTAGATTGGAGGGGCTCTTGGGAGGAGCACCTGCCCCTGGCGGAGTTTGCATACAACAACAGTTATCACTCGAGCATCGGCATGGCTCCCTACGAGGCTCTGTACGGACGGAGGTGTACGGCACCCTTGAGTTGGGTTGAGGTGGGGACCAAGTGGGAGGTTGACCCCAAGTTGATCCGGCAGAGTCAGGAGGTAGTCGAGCAGATCCACAGGCGACTCCGCACTGTCAGGAGCAGACAGAAGAGTTACGTGGATCGGAGACGCAGAGAGGTGCAGTTTGAGGTTGGGACCACGTCTTCCTTCGTGTTTCGCCCATGAAGGGCTTACAACGGTTTGGGGTGAGAGGGAAGCTCGCGCCGAGGTTTGTGGGGCCCTTTGAGGTCCTGGAGCGGGTTGGACCCGTTGCTTACAGGCTTGCCCTCCCCCCGCAACTTTTTGGTGTGCACGGCGTGTTCCACGTGTCCAACCTCAGGAAGTACGTAGCCGATCCCAGTCACGTACTGAGTCACGAGAGCGTCGAGGTAGGCGACGACCTGACTTACCCCGAGCGGGCAATGCAGATTCTAGACCGAGCCGTCCGCAGTTTGAGACGGAAGCAAGTACCCCTGGTAAAGGTTTTGTGGAGGAGCCAACGATACGAGGAGGCTACCTGGGAGCCTGAGGCGGCAATGCGGGAGCGGTACCTGGAGCTTTTCGCGGGTACGTCTTTTCAGACCGGCTTCGGTCCTCTTTGAGTTTGTTATGGTTATTTGGACGTCTTTTCCGCACCCTAGTTAACGCAAGTTTCGGGGATGAAACTTCCTTTGAGTTTGTTATATTGTTATGAACGCGTGCCCCAGACGTATTTTAAGACGTCTGGGAGGTGGGCCAGACGTCGGACCAGACGTCTGGAATCACTTCCATACGTCGTATCAGACGTCTGGAAATATGTTATCTTTGACACGCACGGGTAGTCTGCGCGCCTGAGCGTGCAGACCCGCATATTCGATTATTCCTTCCTCCTGCGGCTGCAGATTCCCTGCTGCGCTCCTTCTCTCTCCTCCTCGCGCGGCCTTAAAAGGCCACGCGCTCTTCCGTCACCACCGCCTCCTTCCTCTTCTCCTTCAGCCAGTGAGCGCGAGAGCGAGCGCGAGGTTGCAGCGGCAGCGGCGGCCGCAGTGAGCGCGGAGGAGGTGCTGCGTGCGAGAGCGGCGCTCAGCCGTGAGGGCGAGCTCGCCGAGGCTGCCAGGGCCGGTCGGCGGGGAGCGCAGCGGGCGCGGGGCGACGCGGGGGGGACTGCTGCGGTCCGAGCAGCAGGCGCACGAGGTGCGACGAGCAGAGGGCGAGTCGCGGCCTGATTCTGGAAACATTTCCAGAATCAGACGTCTGGGATGATAGCCAGACGGCGGGGGCGACGTCTGGAAGACCATCCAGACGTCTGAAAGGTGAGTTCTTCCGTCTTCTTCCTTCCTGTCGTCTGACCGTACTGAGAGAGAGAGTTGGGTGCGCGCAGGCTCGGTGATTCGCCATCCAACGCGAATCAGACATCTGGCTATAGTACCAGACGGCGGGAGCGACCTCCAGACGTTCGGGGTGACCATCGGACGTCTGGGAACTAGGCCAGACGCCCCCGCAGGCTTCTGGACATCTGAGAAACCACGCAGAACAAGGTAATTCTCTGATCCACTTTTTAAGACGTCTGGAAGAAGTTCCAGATGTCTGATTTTGTACAGTGTCGTCATTTTCGACCCGTTGAGGGCCCGTTCGGGTTTCGTTTTCCGCGTTTCGAGTTGCGTTCTTTCCAGAATTAAATCCTCTACCCGTCTACAGTAGCTATACACTGTTTTGAGACACTCCTTGTGTTGATCCTTGTGATAAGACCTCGTTCCGTTGCAGTCTTGGGGGTCGCGGAGGCACGCGGGATTCCCGATCACGCCCCCATTACTCCCGTCGTACCTGGTAGAGTGGCTTTAAGTATAATCTGTTAAATTATGAAACCATAAATAGAACCTAGGACATTGCATGAATCCTAGGAATGAGAAATAGATTGAATGGTAGATTCTTAGGGTGTTGCATGAATCCTAGGGCTGGAAAACTAGATTGTATGATAGATCCTAGGATATGGCATGAATCCTAGGATGGGAAAACTAGTGGAATGTATGAATACTGCAGTCTTGGAAAATGTGGAAAGAAAATACTAGCTGCCTGTGAATTGAATTAACAGCTGCCTGTTATGAATAAATAAACGTGATTGAGAATAGGGATTGTAAGAACGTGAAACTGGAAAGTGAAACCTGGATGTTCTGAGTCAAAGAGCTGGAACCCTACGGGGAATTAGGAGTAGAACTCCTGGAAAGTGAAGGGAATAGAATTGGGGAAGTGAGTTGGCCCTTGAGTACGGAGTACCAAGGAGAGCGACTGTTCCCCCTGTTTAGTGCAGAGCGGAGCCAGCCGCCCCAGGGACCCGGGGTTAGGACTGGCCACTCTGTACCGAATTGCTGGCCCTCGTGTACGTAGTATCGATGAGAGCTACTAGTGTAGGGAGGTACTAGCTACCCCACGGACCCCGGGGTTCTGCTAGCCTCCCACACCAACTTGTTAGGCCCGCTGGAGCAAACCAGGGTAGTCAGGCGAGGGTGCGCGGACTGTGGAGGGCAAGGCCCCTGTTTGGTTACTGTGGAGGGGTTGGACCCCTGTTACTGAGAGGGCTCTGCCCTGTACTGGTTCCGTGCTGTGCTTTGGGCGCACCCGTTAACAGAAACGACTGACCGCATGCCAGTGCGGGTTAGCTACCCGTGTGTTTACCGCGCGTGCCGTAGTCACCGTTACGTCTGTCAGTGACCTTGGGGTGGTTGACTGAGAGTAGGATCACCACGGGGGACTCTCCCGGCCAGGAGAGCACCACGTGCTACTTCTACTGTTCGGAAAAGACTGCAATCAAGATCGTTCCCACGAGGAACATTCGAGATCAAGTGAAGGATCTGAGAAATAGATAAATTGTGAAACAATAGAAAGACGTAAATAAAGGAAGAAAGAAAATTAAAACAGCTACTGTACACTTTACTATTTCTTTAGTTTAGCTTCCACTCTACTCAGCGTTTTGCTGACGTGTTACACTCGTTACCTTTCAGGACCAGGTGTTGAGCAGCCAAGGTCAGCGGCTGCAGAGGATGCTGGGTCGAGTAGGGTCCAGTAGAGTTACCACTGTTCTCTTGTACCTCTTTTTGGTTCCACTGTAGTGAGTAGTTCTTGTTTCCGCTGTACTTTTCTTTACCTGCAGTTCATATTATGTTATGAATGTTGTTCTACTGTTGTAGTGGTATATACTGTAGTGGTTTCTTTCCTTACTGCTATATTTTTTTACTATTAGTTATATTCATGCTGAATGTGGTTTATTTTACTGCTCTTTTGGTTACTTCCTCGTTGGACGACCAGGTCTTGGGGTTAGTCGAGTCGGTTCGGTTCTCGTGTCTCGTAGGGACTCGGGAATCGGGTTGTTACAGAGGGCCTTTGTGATCAAATGAAATGTATAAGCAAGCCCTCAAATGGATTTGAGTGCAAATCTAAATCCAAAAGCTAGAAAGCTTCCATATCTGAATTCGACTCTGATGGAGGGGTGAAATGCGATTAAAACATCAAGGAAAATCAGAAGGCGATTGTGAAATGGTGAGGAAGTTGTTTGATTAGGTGAATGCCAGTGAATTTATCCCCTCTGATTGGAATTGATTAGAGAGGGTGGAGTGGATCTAAGCTAACCTACTCCTACACTAATCTAACTCATCAAACCAGTGAATTCTAACATCTAATCTACTCCTAAATTATTCTAGCTAACACTACACTTAATATAGAAAATAGGAAAACTACACTAGGAAAGCAATAAATCAAGCTGACAGACGAAGGTGGTGTCCAAGGTCCATCGGCCGGAGGTCGATGGCAACAAAATAGAAGAAACCCTTAGCTGAAGTAGGTGGTGTCCAAGAGGCAACAGCTGGTGGCTACAGGCGATTGAAAGAGGGAGAGGAGCCCACTCTGTCACTGTAGGTGATGAAAGAGAGTGGAAAGCTGAGGGGATGGACGAAGGGAACCACTCAAGGGGAGGGAGCTAGTTAGTGTGCACGTAGCTCAAGGGAGCTACTTAAGTAGGCAGAGGAGTGATTGCACTTATCGTAGAGGTGTGATTAAGCACCTAGGGCTTGGGCGGTGGGGATAAGAAGAGAGGCGCGTGCGAAGTCCAAATCAAATCGTAGTCGTTAGATGAGATCTGGGCAAGGTGGTGAACACATGCGTCGAAGCGCATGAAACTTCGATTGGAGTTGGGTCATCAGATTAAGATATCAAGGAATGAATGGCCTAGATTGGGTGAGTTCTTGAGCCACAACAATACATCTGCGACAGCAGCAGCTCTATTGGTAATTTTGCACGAAGGCCCTTATCGGTGAAGGGTAGAAGATTTGCATGGAAGCCCATAAGTGGCGAAGAAGGATATCAGAGCAGCCCCTAGGATTTGCAAAGACGCCTTGCGACTTTCAAAATAGTCCCTTGAAGTTTTAATGTGAATAGAATGTATGTAAACAAAGGACCTAAATGTAAAACTGTTAATATAAGGTCTTAATGGTATCCAAATGCTACCAAGTTTTTATTGAAGCTTAGTTGAACATTAAGGAAGTTAATTTTACTTTTGATTTAAACATTTGAACTTAAATATTTATTTAATTTGTAATTGAATAATCATTTTATATTAATGAATAGAATATCTTATTTTATAACCTAATTTCACGTTTTTAACACAAATTTGATGTTTTAGGTTTTTTCAGTTATTTCCCACACTTAATCCATTTCACATGCTTATTCAATAGTGTTTAACCTAATTTTTAACTTAACTTTGATATTTTAGCTATGATGAGCTACATCTTATCACATCAAGCGACTCCCATTCATACCCACGTTCAAAGAATCAACCGATTCAAAACCAAAACACATATGTTGAAAGTCAAAATCATATTCGACTAAAAATAAAAATATACCATTTGAGAATAAAAACACAATGATGTGTTTTGCCTCTCAACTGGTACATGCTCAAAATTATTTCTCACTGGTTAAAAATCAAACCATATCGGTTGAAAATGAAGAATCCACCTATAGAAAAGTGATTTTTCACCTATAAAAAATTATTTCCATCGGTATGAAATTAAAATACATCGATTGAAATCAATATCCTTTACTCTACGGGTTGCAAAACACGTTGCAAGTATACATTTTTTTATTTTTTCACTAAAATATTTAAGCTCGAGTAGTTAAGTAATAATCCTAAATCTTTCATATTCCATGAGTTATTTTCTTGAGTTTTTACGTTGGATTAATTTTTTTACTCTTGAGTTTGGCTTTAATATTATTTCTAACGACTTGTACGTTAATATAAATTTAATAAAAAAAATTAACCTTCATAACTTATTAAACATAAACCTATGAATTTAAACAATCATTTAAAATGCTTATCCTAAATTATCAAGTAATTATCCATTAATATTTGATTATTTATATCTCGAACTAAATTTTTATGTGTCCATTCAGACATGCATGCCGTCGATGCTTTGCCACGTCAAAATGTTCATTCAAAAGAAATCTTGATATCTTGATATTTTCCTATAATAACATCAATATTTATTAGATCGATATTGCAGTCAATACCTATGGCAGTCCTTAGTGGTCTTGAGAATGCCTATTTTAACACAGATGGACGTTGAAGTGCAATATTCGATCGAGTAGGGAACTACAAAAATAGTCGTATGAAGTTTTGAAATTTATTTATTTATTTTAAATCATTGCCTACCTTTGCCTTTCTGGGCAGTGACTAACTTCTATTATTTATCATGAACTTGATCAGAGGACTTATGATGTTAGTTTTGGCTAAAATTATATCTTTTGATATTAGGTACCTCTTTTGGAAATTTTGCCCAAAGAAATGATTATTCAACGATCCAAATACATCATGGTTATAAATAAATAAATAAATATATTTTTTCAATGATTTTGTATAAATTTAAAACATTAAATTAAGTTAAATACGATAAGTCAGGATCCAACATAAAATAAAGAATAAATTACATGTAACAGCACAAATTAAAAAAATGAAAAGGAATTAGATTTTACTTCGGTTGAAGTATCTATGAAGTATTTCCCTTAGAAAAGATATTACCTCCCCACAATATTAGTACGTCATGATCTGACGAATTCCTCTTAAGATACGACGATTCACCATCAAGATTCGACGCATTCTGATCTTAGACATCTTCGAAAATCACCTTAGGGGAACGAAGTTAATGCAATTTGGTTGATCAATCAAATTCCCGATTGATCTACTAATTGAATCGGTTGATCGATTAAAAATTTCTCGCGGATCATTCTAAACCCAGCAAGATCGACAACTAATCTTATGTCGAACAAATGCACCAATAAAGAGATAAAAGAATAAGAGATGAGAGAAAGTGGATGGAGTTTTTCTATTCTTGTTGTGTATCAAATGAGAGTCTATTCGTAACCCTTAACTCAACGTTTATAGAAATTCCTGTTATATGAAAAAATGGTAATTGATCAACTAATTTTAATCCATTGATCGACTAATCTAGGTAAAATCATGATATTAAAAATCTGTAACAAAAATGTTCAAGTTTTCAAATTGATTGTTACCTGAGCCAGAGCCCAAACCTGAGCCGACGTGGGGTGGGGCGTACGGAAGTGCATGGTCCTTAGCCTCACCTCTTACTCTTTATTACATAAGCTATGAAAGATAAAAACCTTTTATACACATCAAGAGGTTTATTTACTTTCAGTATGAAACTAAAAATCTTTACCAAATGTCACTGATTTCAACATAAATTCTCACATTAACATATATAAATTACATCCCGATCGATGAAATTAGACTCTCAAATCAAATAAAATATCCCTTTTTATTTACATGGAAACAAAGGACATCCCTTCTTTTTATTCATCTAAAATGAGAGATATCCATCCCTTGATTAAATTTGAAAGTGGAAAGAGCATACAACCCCCCAAACATCTGTCCAATATGGGCTGAGCCTAACTAACAATGTTTATTTCTCTTGAGATTAACCCGGTTTATCTCGCGAATCGCGAAAGAGAGGAAACGGGCCCTTAAGAAATAGTCTCGCATGATTAACCAGTCTTGGGTAAATTATAGATGAGGATGCTATTGTGGTTGAAGTATAATTTGGGCGCATGACAGTAAGGAAGCGTAGACAAGAACTCGTTGAACTATATATATTCTTGAATTGAAGCCATGTAAGACTCCTATAATTTACATCCAACAATATATAGTTCTATTCCCTTTTCTCACAAGAAGGGATATACCCATCAAAGGGTGTTTGGATGATGTTGCATTCCATCATGAAACCCAAGGAAAGGCAATTAAACTCAGCACGGTGGTTCGGGAAAGCTGCCTTAATGCTGTTTCTCGTAATCATGTAATGACATATGTACTTGTAAAACGGTGATTAGTTCATATAAAAATAAACAAGTAACTTATAACGCCTCATGAGATCGCAATGGTTACAGCCACGGTGAATTGCTACTCTTGTTCCCATAGAACACTAATGTACGGAGACCGCACGAACAGAGGCTAAATATGTTAGAAGGGTATGATTGACTAATGTCTGCATCCTCTCTGTAGATGATATCAATGAAATAACCATGCACATTTGATGATCGTAAAAGGTCATCTTGTTTATTATTTTTTCTTATATTAAATTATATTCGATGATCGGTATAAGTTTGATAATTCTGCAAACACGTTAACAAATTTTTAAAAGGATCTTATTTATTATATATGAGATCGATCTCACACAAGATATCAGTTGTGTTCGATAAGCCTTATAAGTTTGATAATTCTGCAAGCACGTTCAAAATTTATTAAAAAGGCCCTATTTACTGTAAATGAAATCTCACATAAGAGAAGATAGTCATTAGATCTTAAGGAAAGAGATAAAATTTCGATCGATCAATCTTCCGACTGCGAAATCTATCCCTGAGAGGATAGTTGACATATGTTCTTTTTATAAGATTTGATATATACAACTTTATACCTCAAACATTTTACTTTTTAAAACATATGCAAAAAGTGGATGTGAATCTTTCTAAAAATATTAATAGCAATCACAAAATATAGTATGGCCAGTGGACAAGTAACTATACATCTTATTGTTCACTACCTTTTCCATTATTTTAATTTTGAGACAGCTTTTTGACAGCAAGGATGCATAGCGTGGTGGGCCGCATATGATGCAAAGAATTATCACCCTGGTACTTTAACACAAATGATTTAAAGTTAGTTTTACAAAAATCTATTTATATTATATTCTATCGATTTGTTAATAGTTATTAATTTTTAAAATTTACCATCCAATTTGAATACTCTTTTAACATGGGTGACCAAAAGTTTTTATAATAAAATTGCCTCAAAGTATATTTTGCAATATACAGTTAGAATTTAACAGTAAAAAATTAAGTAAATTAAAATATATTAATTGAAAATAATTTTTAATTCATTAAAAATGAAAATATATCAGTATGTTTTGATTTTTTATTAGTGATAATTTATTTTTCACTTAGAACTTGACTATTCACATGTGAAAGTGATTTTTTATTTATAAAGTGATTTTTCATATATAAAAATTGATTTTCACCGATAAAAAATTGAAATACACTAATTGAAATCACCACTTTCACTTTATATGTTACAAAATACATTACAAGGTGAGTTCGTTTACCTTTTGACAATTTTATATATATGTAGATACTATTGTGAGAACAATCAACTTTACAAAAATGTAACTTAGATTTTATGTATTTATCAAAATCGACGGAATGCCCTCTATATTTTTCCTCATTTTTATATTTTTAAAGACACATGTAGTATTATTTATAAAAGTACATGAGTACAGAAATGTGTGTTGCAACACATTTTGCAACGTGTGGTTTCCACTCATGTTTTCGTTCAAAGAAGAAATCAAAACACACCGCTTGGAAATCAGAATTAACTGGTTGAAAATCAAAATCAAACGGTTAAAAATGAAAATCAACAAGTTGCAAATGAAAAATCACTGGTTGAAAGTCAAGCAGAACGATTTAAAATTAAAATACACAAATTCGAAATGATTTTTATCTGGTTGAAAATTAAAATATATTATTGAAAATCAAAACACACTGGTTGAAAAATAAAAATATATTTAAAATGACCCGTTGCCTTTTTAGTCGGATAAGATGCCTGCAGTTACGGCCAGACATCTGCAGTTACGGCCAGACGTCTGTCCATACGTCTGGACACAGGCCTGGACGTCTAAAAGTGGGAAAAATCGGAACTTATTTTTTTCCTCTGCGCACGCCCGGCGCACGGACATTCTCTCTCTCCTATCGCCTCCCACCCGAAACCCTAAAACCTCCCTATTTAAACCCCCCTTCTCCTCGCCATCCTCATCCCTCGTCACCAGCCACCACTTCCAGCCGTCCTCCATGTGCATCCGCAGCAAGGAGGAGCGAGGCCGAGCAAGGATCGACGAGGGAGAGCGAGAGCGAGAGAGAGAGGGTGAGCGAGAGAAAATGAAGAGGAGAGAAAGGAAGAGTGTGAGAGAGGAGGACAAAGGCCGGTGGACCTTCAAGGAGCTTGTGTGGAGTTGGAAAGCCTCATGTGAAGCTTGAAGGAGCTTCGCCGGAAGCCTGGGGATGCTTCGATGGGAGATCGGTGGAGCTCGCACGGCCGGTGACGGGCACGCACACAAGGAAGAGGGGCTCAAGGAGGCGACCTCCCGGACCTCTACAGTTACTGCGGTGCTGCGGGCGGCTGCGAGGAGAGCAATGTCGGGGAGGAGGTTCTGATACTGGAAAAGTTCCAGTATCAGACGTCTGGAGAATCAAGCAGATGTTCACAGTGGCAGCAGGACGTCCGGGACTGGAGTCGGATGTCTAAAAGCACGTTGGGCGCTAAGGTAAGTCGTGCTCCACGAGATCTTCCCATGCAGACTCATGCAGGAGTTAAAATAGGATCTGTGCTCTGCGCGCAGGTGCAGAGTGTCGGAAAGGAGCAAGGTGTGCACTTCGAGGTGATTCTAGACGTCTGACCGAGTCGCTAGATGTCCGGAGGTACTTCCAGACGATCGGAAGCCTTGTCCGACGTCTGGAGCTACCCCCAGACAATTGCAAAGAGAGTCTGGACGTCTGACACAGCCGCAGGAAGTGCAAGGTGAGATCTGACGTCTTTTAAGACATCTGGGACTAGTCCCAGACGTCTGATTTTGAACGGTAATCATGCTTTCGGCCCGTTTAGGGCCCAAACAGAGCAGATTTTCCGCAAACGAAGTATCGCTGTGTTCTACTTGAGTTTCACTACGAGTTTGTGTTGAGTATTCACTGTTTTGAGCTCGTCTGACGTAAATTAGTCGCTGTACAGGATACCAGCTGGGGGTGTGTTCAGGGCCTGCGGAGACGACGAGATCTGTAGCACAGGCTCCCATTCCTCTCGTGATACCCGATAGAGTGATTTAATTCAATTGCTAATATTTAAATAAGAATGTACTTGGTTGGAATAATCGGATTGAATTCTAGGATGTAGAATGAGCCCTAGGGTAGAAATGTATGAACTTGTTTGAGTTGTACTGTTTACTTGATGCATGTTTAAAATAAATTTCTAGTAAATGGTATTAATGTAATTATGTGATGCATGTTAAAATACGAGTTGCCTATATGTGAATGAGAAAGTGAACTGTGAAACCACAAGTTGCATGTATATGATTGAGAATTAAATTATGAAAACATGAGCTACCTGTATACGAATGATGAATGAGTTATGAAACATGAGATTTAAATACGGATAAATGAGATGAATATGAGCATGATACCAAAGCTACAGGGAATTAGGAGGAAAACTCCTGGGTATGGAAAGGAATTCCGTGTCTAGACGGAAGTGGGTTGGCCCTTGCGCACGAGATACCAAAGAGCACAGTGGTTCTTTAGTGTAGAGCAGAGCTAAACTCCGTTGGGTTAAGACCCGGGTGTAGGATTGGTCGTTCTACATCGACTCTTGTAGGCCCTCGTGTACGTGGTACAGAGGCATGCTACTAGTATAGGGAGGGAGCTAGCCACCCCATGGGGCCCGGGGTTAAGCTAGTCACCCTATACCGACTTTGTTAGGCCGGCTAGGAAAATCGGGGTAGTCGGACGAGGGTACGCAGACTGTGGAAGGGCGAGACCCCTATTTGGTTCTGAGGGGTGAGACCTCGGTTCTGAGAGGGCAAGGCCTTGTGCTGTTCCGTGCTATACTTTGGACGTACCCGCTGGCAGAAACGACTGACCGCGTGTCAGTGCGGGGTAGCTACTGTAACGAATGTGTGCCCCAGACGTCTTTTAAGACGTCTGGGAGGTGGCCCAGACGTCGTACCAGACGTCTGGGATCACAACCAGACGTCTGATAAGACGTCTGGGATCGTTTCCAGACGTCTGGAAATCCGTTATTTTCGACACACGCGAGTCGTCTGACCGCATATTCCCTCTTTTTCTCTCTGCGGCTGCAGGCGGCCTGCCACCTTCTCTCTCCTCCTCGCGTGGCCTTAAAAGGGCCACGCCTCCCCTCCCGTCTCCACAGTCTCCTCCTTCTTCTCCTTCCTGTGCGCGAGAGCGAGCGGACGCGAGGGCGGCAGCGACGGCCGCAGTGAGCGCGGAGGTGCAGCGTGCAAGGGCGGAGCTCTGCCGTGAGGGCGAGCTCGCCGGAGCGGCTTGGCCGGTCGGCGGAGGGCGCAGGGGGCGCGGAGCGACGCGGAGAGGGACCTGCTACGGTCTGAGCAGCAGGAGCGCGAGGTGCGACGCGGGCGGCGTCGCGAGCGGAGGCCGAGCAGGGTCCTGATTCTGGAAAAATTTCCAGAATCTGACGTCTGGATTGATAGCCAGAGGCAAGGTCGACGTCTGTAAGATCATACAGACGTCTGAAAGGTGAGTTTCCGCCTTCTTCTTCCTTCTTGTCGACTGACCGTACTGAGGGAGGGGGTTGGCTGTGCGCAGGTTCGCTGATTCGCCATCCTTTGCGAATCAGACGTCTGGAAGTTGTACCAGACGGCGGGAGTGACCTCCAGACGTCCGGAGGGACCATCGGACGTCTGGGATCTAGGGCAGACGTCCCCGCAGACTTCTGGACGTCTGGGAAACCACGCTGAACAGGTAATTCTCTGATCTACTTTTTAAGACGTCTGGAAGGAGTTCCAGACGTCTGATTTTGCACAGTATCGTCTTTTTCGACCCGTTTAGGGCCCGTTCGGGCTCCGTTTTCCGCGATTCGAGTTGCGTTCTTTTCAGAAGTAATTCCTCTACCCGTCTACAGTAGCTATACACTGTTTTGAGACACTCCTTGTGTTTGATCCTTGTGATAGGACCTCGTTCGGTTGCAGTCTTGAGAGTCGCGGAGGCACGCGGGATTCCCGATCACGCCCCCATTACTCCCGTTGTACCTGGTAGAGTGGCTTAAGTTTATTAATAAAATCTGTTAAAGTATGGAACCATAACTAGAAGCTAGGACATTGCATGAATCCTAGGAATGAGAAATGTATGGAATGATAGCTCCTAGGTGATGCATGAATCCTAGGGCTGGAAAACTAGTTGTATGCTAGATCCTAGGATGTGACATGAACCCTAGGATGGAAGAACTAGTGGAATGTATAATACTGCAGTCTTGGAAAAAAATGGAAAGGAATATAAAGCTGCCTGTAATTTGAATTAATAGCTGTCTGTTATGAATAAGGAAACATGATTGAGATCATGGATTTTGAGAACGTGAATCTGGAAAGTGAAACATATGATGTTCTGAGATAAAGAGCTGGAACCCTACGGGGAATTAGGAGTGGAACTCCTGGAAAGAAAACGGAATGGAAACTGAGATGTAGTTTGTACTGTCTCTTGGGTACGCAGTACCAAGGGAAGTACCTGTACCTGTTTAGTGCAGAGTGGGGCCAGCCGCCCCAGGGACCCGGGGTTAGGATTGGCCGCTCTGTACCGACTTGTTGGCCCTCGTGTACGTAGTACCGAGGAGAGCTAGTAGTGTTAGGAGAGTACTAGCTACCCCACGGGCCCCGGGGTTCTGCCAGCCTCCTTCACTGACTTGTTAGGCCCACTAGGGCAAACCAGGGTAGTCAGGCGAGGGTGCGCGGACTGTGGAGGGGCAAGGCCCCGGTTTGGTTACTATGGAGGGGTTGGACCCCTGTTACTGAGAGGGCTCTGCCCTGGTTCCGTGCTGTGCTTTGGGCGCACCCGTTAACGGAAACGACTGACCGCGTGCCAGTGCGGGCTAGCGACCTGTGCGTTTATCGCGCGTGCCGCAGTCACCGTTACGTCTGTCAGTGACCTTGGGGTGGTTGACTGAGGGTAGGATCACCACGGGGGACTCTCCCGGCCAGGAGAGCACCACGTGCTACTTCTACTTTTGGAAAAGACTGCAATCAAGATCGTTCCCACGAGGATATTCGAGATCAAGTAAAGGATCTGAGAAACAAATGAAATAGTGAGAAAAATTGAAAGATGTGAATAAAGGAAGTAATAGAACATAACAGCTACTGTACACTCTACTGTTGCCTTTAGTTAGTCTGCCACTCTACTCAGCGTTTTGCTGATGTGTTACACTCGTTACCTTTTTCAGGACCAGGTGTTGAGCAGCCAGGGTCGGCGGCTGCAGAGGACGCTGGGCCGAGTAGGGTCCAGTAGAGTTACCACATCCTTTTGTACCTCTTTTGTTTCTGTTCTAGTGAGTAGTTTTTGTTTCCTCTGTACCTTCTTTACCTGCAGTTCTTGTTATATGATAAATGCTGTTTTACTGTTGTGGTGGTACCTACTGTAGTAGTTTCTTTCCTTACTGCTGTACTTTCTTACTGTTAGTTATATTCATGCTGAATGTGGTTTATTTTACTGTCTTTTGGTTACTTCCTCGTTGGACGACTAGGTCTTAGGATTAGTCGAGTCGGTCCGGTTCTCGTGTCTTGTAGGGACTCGGGAACCGGGTCGTTACAGCTACCCATGCACTTATCACACATACCATAGTCACTGCTATGTTCGACAGTGACCTCAGGGTAGTTGACTGGGTGTAGGACTACCGCGAGGGACTCTCCTGACCAGGAGAGCACCATGTGTACCTTCTACTCCACGGAAAAGACTGCAATCAAGATCGTTCCCACGAGGAATATGCAAGATCAAGAAATACTAGGATACTTTGAGAAATAGATGAACCGGAAACACATAAATAAAAATTAGAAATAAACCTGCTTGTAGTTTTTTGTTTACTTGCATATAAATAATGTAAACACCACTCTACTCAACATTCGCTGACTCCGTCTTTTTGTAACCTTGTTCAAGACCAGGAGTTGAGCAACCCGAGTTTCCGGCTACATTGGGAGCTGGGCCCAGCTGAGCCCAGTCGTAATAGTTTTCTTTCCAACTCTTTTGTTTCTGCTGTAGTTATGAGTACTGGACTTTTGAATTACTGCTCCTGTTATTTTTTGTTTCTTTTCATTGTTGTTGTTGTTGTGGCGCCTACTATTTTGAGACAGTTGTTCTACTTTCCTTTACTGCTTCGTACTTTCCTTCTGCTTAGTTATATTGCATGTGTGAATATGGTTTATTTTCCTATTTTTGGTTATTTCTCGTTGGACGACTAGGTCTTGGGATTAGTCGAGGCGAGCCGGACGCGGGTCTTGTAGAGATCCAGGAACCGGGCCGTAACAAGATGGTATCAGAGCAAGGTCATCCTAGGAAATAAATCGAATGGTCTAGAAGTGACCACTCATATGCATGTAACTAAGATAGCCACCACGACGTTTAACTTTGATCTCTGCTTTCGAGTCGTATTTCTTCATGTAATTAGGTGTTTTTGACAGTCCCTATTCTTTCACTTTCATCTCCTTGTAGGAGATGCCTCGTTGTAGGCACAGGGGTAGATGTGTCGGGCTTGGGACCAGTGCTGCCTCGCCTCTCCTCCTGAGTGTCCAGGTCCAAGACCTCGTCCAGTTGATCTGAGAGGTAGTACGAGAGGAATTCCAGTTTCCGCTGACTCCGCCACCCCTTGTCACCTTCGAGGGTGTGGAAGGGGAGCCTCCTGCAGTACGGCGGAGTCACCTTAGCATTTGGCGAGTCAGAGGAGATCAGAGGGGGCCCTACCAGTTGGGGCACTCAGGGCCATCGGGAGAGGAGGCATACAGCGCCCACAGGAGAGCCGTCTCGTTTTGCGGGACCACCAGTGGCCTTTGGGGGCTCCAGACAGGGGCCAGTCGCCAGCATCAGACCCCGCCCAGCCGCCAGCAGGGACCTACTACGGGAGGAGGTCGTGTACCCCTCTATTACCAGTGTGGCCAGCTAGGCCACATTAGGAGGGACTGCCCATCTAGGGTCGGAGCACAGCAGATGCTCCTCGCACCGAGCGCAGGAGGCTGAGCTGGCATTCATGATCACCAGGCATGTGGGGGAGGATAGTAGTCATGAGAAGGGTATCGGCCAGCTGCTACTCGCCCGACCCAGAATGTAGCTGCTTCGTCTGCATCGAGAGCTGAGGGGCATATCAACGCCCTAACACACAGAGTCGCCAGGGCTTCGGGTTCTTTGGTGGCAGGTATGGTTACTGTTTCTGGCAGATTAGTGTACGTACTTTTTGATTCCGGCGCCACCCACTCTTTCATTGCTACGAGTTTTGCCGTCAGTTTGAGGCAGGGCATTGTACTGTTAGAGGATCCGTTTGTGATCAGAGGCCTAGGGGGCCAGTTGTTTGTAGCCGAGGAGGTTTACACGGACTGCGAGGTCAGCATAGGGGGACGCAACCTCCCTGATGACCTAATTGTGATCCATATGGAGGACTTTGGTGTGATCCTAGGGATGGACTGGTTGTTCGCTTATCACGCCCTGGTAGATTGTTTCGGGAGGAAGATCGTCTTCTCCATACTGGAGTTGCCTCCCTTTGAGTTTCATGGTCAGCCGATGGACGGAGGTTTCAGATGCATCTCCGCGCTTCGGGCAGCAAGACTTTTGAGTCAGGGGTGTGAGGGCTTCTTAGCCTGTGTAGTGGCAGAGCCTAGCCCCGTGGCTGAACTTCAAAGTATCCCAGTGATTTGCAAGTACTCGGACGTTTTTCCAGAGGAGCTGTCGGGACTACCGCCTGAGCGTGAGATCGAGTTCCAGATCTCACTGATACCGGGAACCAACCTGTCCTACTGCACCGTACAGGGTGATCCCACTCGAGTTGCGAGAGCTTAAGTCTTAGTTACAGGACCTGTTGGGGGAGGGCTTTGTGAGACCCAGTGTGTCCCTGTAAGGGAACCCCTATATAGTTCATAAGGAAGGAGGACGGTATCCTGCGACCTTGTGTCGACTATCGACAATTGAATCAGGTCACCGTCAAGAACAGGTACCCGCTGCCTCGTATCGACGACCTTTTTGACCAATTGCGAGAAGTCACGGTGTCTCCAACATAGAACTGAGGTCAGGTTACCACCAGTTGAGGATCATGGAGACCGACGTCTCCAAGACAACTTTCCGTATCCGGAATGGGCACTACAAGTTCTTGGCCATGCTGTTTGGGCTGACCAATGCCCCCGTAGCCTTGATGGTTGTGACGAACTGTGTTTTCAGGCAGTACTTAGACCCGTTTGTGGATCAGAGTGGCACAGTGGAAGAGTGATGGGCTCGTAACTCATAGGTTACTTTCGTAGGCCACGTGATTTCAGGAGATGAATTGGCTGTGGACCCAGCCAAGGTAGAGGCCGTACTCAGTGGGAGAGGCCATGCACAATGACAGAGATACGCAGCTTTTTGGGACTGGCAGGTTATTACCGGGGATTTATCAAAGGATTCTCTCAGATTGCTTTTCCTATGACCCAACTGACCCGGAAGGACGTGCCCTTTGCCTGGATAGATGAGTGCGAGGCGTGTTTTCAGGAGTTGAAGGAGAGACTGACTTCAGCTCCTGTACTTACCATCCCAGACAGCAGTGGCAGTTTTGTGGTTTATGCCCTGCGAAGATGGCCGATCCGTACTTACAGACGCTGCGAGACAGGGTGTTGACAAGGGACCCAAGGGACTTTTCCTTCTTAAACGAGATCCTGCATATGAGGGGACGCCTGTGTGTTCCTACGGACGAGGAGTTGTTGAGAGAGCTTCTGACTGAGGTGCACGGATCCAGATTCACCATGCATTCCGGGACACAAAGATGTACCATGATTTGCGACGCAACTTTTGGTGGAGGGGGATGAAGCAGGATGTTGGTGAGTTTGTGCAGCAGTGTTTGGCATGTCAACAGGTGAAGACCGAGAACCAGAGGCCAGCAGGGCCATTGCAGCCACTTCCTGTACAAGAGTGGAAGTCGGAGAGCATCACCATGGACTTGGTGGTGGGTCTACCAGTTACCCAGCGGGGACACGACGCAATCTGGGCGATAGTTGACAGGTTGACGAAGACAGCGCGTTTCCTGCCGATCCGAGTCACCTTTGGACCAGCACGGTTAGCCGAGACATACATTAGAGATGTGGTGCGCCTGCATGGAGTTCCACGTGAGATCGTATTCGACAGGGATACTCGTTTTACTTCCCAATTCTGGGCTGAGTTTCAGCAGGCCTTAGGGATGCGCTTGAGGTTCAGTACCGCTTACCATCACCAAACAGATGGACAGTCAGAGTGCACCATACAGACATTGAGGACCTTCTGCACGCCTATGTACTAGACTGAAAAGGCTCCTGGGAGGAGCATTTACCCCAGGCAGAGTCTGCATACAATAACAGTTACCACTCGAGCATCGGCATGGCACCTTACGAGGCTCTATACGGACGAAGGTGTACTGCACCCTTGAGTTGGGTCGAGGTGGAGACCAAGTGGGAGGTTGGTCCCAGGCTGATTCAGCAGAGTCAGGAGGTGATAGAGCAGATTCACAGACAACTTTGCACTGTCAGGAGCAAGCAAAAGAGCTACGCTGAACGTAAGCGTAGAGAGGTGCAGTTCGAGGTTGAGGATCACGTCTTTCTCCGTGTTTCGCCCATGAAGGGCTTGCAGCATTTTAGGATGAAAGGGAAGCTTGAGCTGAGGTTTGTGGGGCCCTTTGAGGTCCTGGAGCTGGGGGACC
This sequence comes from Thalassia testudinum, assembly GCA_037157565.1. Classification (NCBI taxonomy): domain Eukaryota; kingdom Viridiplantae; phylum Streptophyta; class Magnoliopsida; order Alismatales; family Hydrocharitaceae; genus Thalassia; species Thalassia testudinum. The sequence continues at coordinate 3,775,981 of JAZHRO010000038.1, forward strand.
CGATGCTTACTGGCTTGCCCTTCCTCCCTAGCTTTCTGCAGTGCACGACGTGTTCCACGTGTCCAACCTCAGAAAGTACGTCACCGATCCCAGTCATGTTCTGAGCCGTGAGAGCATCGAGGTGAGTGACGACCTGACCTATCTCGAGAGGTTAGTATAGATACTATACAGAGTCGTCCGGAGTCTGAGACGGAAGCAGGTACCACTGGTGAAGGTTCTGTGGAGAAGCCAGCGGTACGAGGAGGCGACCTGGGAGACTGAGGCGGCGATGTGAGAGCGGTACCCGAAGCTTTCTGAGGGTACATCTTTTCGGACCTACTTCGGTCCTCTTTAAGTTTGTTATGTGTTTTTACGTTCCTTTTTCCGCACCCTAACTAGCTCAAGTTTCAGGGACGAAACTTCCTTTAAGTTTGTCATGATGAAATGACCAATTTCCTTTTTAGTCGGATAAGACGTCTAGAGTTACAGCTTGACGTTTGTCAAGACATCTGGCCACAGGCCCAGACATCTAAAAGTGGGAAAAATCGAAACTTACTTTTTTTCCTTCGCATGCACACGGCACGAGGACATTCTCTCTCTCCTATCGCCTACTACCCGAAACCCTAACACCCGAACCCTAAAACCTCCCCATTTAAACCCCCTCTCCTCGCCACCCTCATCCCTCATCACCAGCCACCCCCTCTAGCCGTCCTCCCTATGCATCCACAGCAAGGAGGAGCGAGGCCGAGCAAGGATTGGCGAGGGAGAGCGAGAGAGAGAGGGTGAGCGAGAGAAAATGAAGAGAGAAAGGAAGAGCGTGAGAGAGGAGGACCAAGGTCGGTGGACCTTCAGGGAGCTCGTGTGGAGTCGGAAAGCCTCACGCGAAGCTCGAAGGAGCTTCGGCGGAAGCTTGGGGAAGCTTCGACAGGAGATCGGCGGAGCTCGCGCGGCCAGCAACGGGCACGCGCACAGGAAGAAGGGCTCGAGGTGGCCTCCCAGCCCTCTACAACTGCTGAAGTTGCTGCAATGCGCTACGGGCGACGCTGTGAGGAGAGCAGCGTCGCGGAGGAGGTTCTGATACTGGAAAAGTTCCAGTATCAGACGTCTGGAGAATCGAGCAGACGTCCGCAGCGGCAGCAAGACGTCCGGGACTGGAGTCGGACATCTGAAAGCACGTTGGGCGCTAAGGTAAGTCGTGCTGCATGAGATCTGCCCATGCAGACTCATGCAAGAGCTAAAATAGGATATGTACTCTGCGTGCAAGTGCAGAGTGTTGGGAAGGAGCAGGGTGTGCACTTCGAGGTGATTTTGGACGTCTGACCGAGTCGCCTTACGTTCGGAGGTACTTCTAGATAACCGGAAGCCTTGTCCAACATCTAGAGTTGCCCCCAAACGGTCGCAGAGAGAGTCTGGACGTTTGACACAATTGCAGGAAGTGTAAGTTGAGATCTGGCGTCTTTTAAGACGTCTGGGACTAGTCCCAGACGTCTGATTTTGAACAGTAATCGTGCTTTTGGCCCGTTTAGGGCCCAAACGGTGTCGATTTTTCGCAAACAAAGTATTACTGTGTTCCACTCGAGTTTCTCTACGTGTTCGTGTTGAGTATCTACTTTTTTGAGCTCGTCTGATGTAAATTAGTTGCTGGTAAAGGATACCAGCCGGTGGCGTGTTCGAGGCCTGCGGAGACGACGAGATCTGCGGCACTGGCCCACATTCCTCCCGTGATGCCCGATAGAGTGGCTTAACTCAATTGTTAATATTTAAATAACAATGTACTTGGTTGGAATAATCGGATTGAACTCTAGGATGTGAAATGAACCCTAGGATAGAAATGTATGAGCTTGTTTGAGCTATACTGTTTACTTGATGCATGTTTAAAATAAATTGCTAGCAAATGGTATTAGTGTAATTATGAGATACATGTTAAAATACGAGTTGCCTGTATGTAAATGAGAAAGTGAACTTTGAAACCACAAGTTGCATGTATATGATTGAGAATTAAATTGTGAGAACATGAGCTACTTGTATACGAATGAGGAACGAGTTATGAAACATGAGATTTGAATACGGATAAATGAGATGAATATGAGCACGAACCTTACAGGGAATTAGGTGGAAACTCCTGGGTATGGAAAGGAATTCCATGTGTAGACGGAAGTGGGTTGGCCCTTGTGTACGTGGTACCAAGGAGTACAGTGGTTCTTTAGTGTAGAGCGGAGTTAGCCTCCCTTGGGTTGAGACCCGGGGGTAGGATTGGCTACTGTTAAGACCCACGACATTAAATACTTTTAAGACGTCTGGGAGCTGGTCCAGACATCTAGTCAGACGTCTGGACGCCTTCCCAGACGTCTGGAATTAAACTTTTTCGGCGTACGATTGCGAGTCTGCATGCGTGCGTGTGCAGACTGCGCCTGCCGACCTGCAGGCGTCCCTCCTTTTATTTTTCTCTCTCCCCAATGCCTTCAAATACTCTTTCCTCCCTTCCCTCTCCCTCACCACCACTTCACCGTCTCCTCCTTCTCCAGTGTTGGCGTGAGAGCGAGAGAGCTAGGGCAGCTGCTGCTGCTGGGTGCGTGCGGGGAGGAGGTGTAGCGAGAGGGAGAAGAGGGGGAGCGCGTGAGGAAGAGAGAGCGAACTCGCCGGAGCTGCCCAGCGTCAGTCGACGGGTGCACGCAGCGGGAGCGTAGCGCTGGGGAGGTGCTGCTGCAGCTCAGGCAGCAAGCGAGCGTGGCGCGGCACGGCCGTGCACAGCAGGCGGGAGGTGAGGAGGTCCTGATTCTGGGAAAATTCCCAGAATCAGACGTATGGATCTATGATGAGCGCCTCATCATGAGCCATAACTAGCTCATTTTGACCCAATAAGGAAGATAAAAGCTCTTACATAACCTAGAAGAAGGCTTAACTGAAGGAACAAGTGCTCTGAGAAGAAAACATGAAATAAAGGTTAAAACTGCAATTTTGCCATTGCAGTACATAAACGGGATTTCTCAGAGGCAAAACATAGGTCAAATGGTCTAAATGAGATAAAAACTGGGTTGGGTCAATCATAAATGGGTTTATGTGCAATCTAGGAATTAAATGACACTTGGTAACCCTAAAACAGACCCGCTTAAATTAACAAGGTTCCGGTCAGGATAAAAATCAAGTAAACCCTCTAAAAATCATGGAAAAACATCCTTTAGGGATTGGAACACTTAATTTGACCCTTGGAACCCAGTTTGACCTAGATTAGGGTCCTAGCTCTTCAAGTAACATAATTTGGGTTTTTACGCAAAATGTCCAGTCAAACGAGGTCAAACCTAAAATTCAACTTCACCATTGGATTCCTTAGGTCCAAATTAGGTTTGTACCAAAATTTGGACCTAAGGGGAGGTCATCTTGGCCTACTTTGCAATTTAGTACACCCAAATCATAATTTGGTCCCTATCTTTTGAATATCTTTGCAGAGAGCCCCCTAAGTTCCTCGCCACCTTTGCAATCAGGTCCTACCGCCATTGTTAGGGCAGAACCAAGCTCCTGCGAGGTTTAGAGAGGGATTACTCTCTGATTCCTCAGAGATTCTCTCCCAAAAATGGAAGGGAGATCCTCTGAGGAATTTCCTTCCATCTACGACCAATCACAATCTCTGATGTGAACCCAATCTCTCGTGCGAACGCACGAGAGATTTGGGTATCTTAACCTCTTTCCATCTCCGGCGACCGACCTCAGGCGATTGCGCGCCCTCCACGCTCTGACAGTACGGCCCAGTGCCTATAAAATAACCTCTAAGCCTGGCCGCAGATCTTCAGCTTGATTTGGCCGAGTTTCCATCTCCAATTCATCTCCTCCTGCCCGGCCAAAGTTCCCAGCAAGCTCCGGTGAGCCCCCCTCCCCTCCCTCTTTGCTCTGCCACAAAACGAGTGGCAAAGTTATCTTCCTGACTCTCCTCTGCGTCGCGCAGTACCCGTGCACGCCGCCTCAGCCCCGTCGTCGCCGCCATTCTCCCCCACTGGGCAACGTCTTCTCCGGCGACAGCAGGTACAGCTATCCGCCCTCCGTCCTCCTTCGTCCCTACAATTAGGTTAGAACTATTCCCCGTAGTCCCCTCTCTTTTTTCCCCTTGTTATCTCATATAATCGACCCTCGACCGACGCTAACCACCCTCATCTTCCACATCACCGACCGACCTCCGGCGAGCCGCTCCCACCATTCCGCCCCTCCACACGGCTCGCCAACCATCTCGTAAGCTCCGCCTCACCACTAGGAACACATTCCACCCCTCCACTGCCACTCCGCACCTCCACAGTAGCCCCCCGAACAACCCCACACATCCGGCCACAGGTTGACCTAGGCACGCACGCCTAGGCCATCCTGCGGCCTGCAGCATGGCTCACCACCTTCGTCGTGCTACGGCGAAGGTCCCTAGCTGGTCTAATTGAGCCGAGAGGCTCGCTTTGTGTCTGACATGATTTCAGCTCCTGCCGCCATTGACAAAGGTTGAAGCAGCTTCGGAGCAGCTCCAGGCGTCAGCAGCTCCAGGCTTCAGGTGCTGCGTATTCGGGCAAGCGTCGCGAAGCCCTCGGGGCCAGCAAGTCGCACTGCAAAGCTCCCAGCCTTGGCCATATCACGAAGAGAGCTCTGCGGGCGCGTGCGAAATCAGGGCAGAACCTTTAGCTCCACATCGTGGAATCGCAAGGCGCGGGTATGCTATAAGTTGCTTTTGTGATATAGCCTTAACGCCTCCGAAAGCACAGGGGTGAGGTCCCTCACTTGCCCTCACGCCCGCCTCGTCCGCGGTTTCATCTCGCGGATTTGGCGGGATCCGATATGACCCTAACCTGAGCACTCCTCGCGCATCACCACCTGCAGGTGCGCCTGGTCCTGGGTGTGAATCTGACCCGATTACCCGTATGGCTCTGGGAGAGCGTCCCTTAGTGAACTGCTGAAAGAGAGAGACGCGCGGGTAGAGGAAAAGGGGTAGGTTTTGATCTGTGTAGGCACAGGTCGAACGTTGAGGAAGAAAGACTTTGGCCGTGAGAAGGAAGAAGGAAAGGCAGGAAGAACAGAAGGACCAAAGAACAAAGAGAAGCCAAGACAGAAGACGAAGAAGAAAAAGAGTCTGCAGAAGAAGAAAGAAAGCAAGATCAGAAGAAGAAGAATAATCAAAAGGAAAAGGGAAAACACTTTTAAGACGTCTGATCTTGGGATCAGATGTCCAATTTGACTCTTTTGCCTGAATTATTTTTTTAAATACCTCTGAATTCCAGTTTCGAGTAAATAGAGTGTTCAATTACATTTTGATTCAATTACATTTTGATTAGTAGTAAATTCCATTTTCTCCCTGTGTTCGACCTCGGATACTCTGGTTTTCGAGTAATAAAATTCTCTATTTGTTTGAACGCTTTGTCGGCTATACTACAACGTGACATCCTTTAAAACCTACAAAAGCATTTCGAACAACCTACGTCCAGACGGCGCGGGGGACGTCTGGAGTGAGATCCAGACGTCTGAAAGGTATGATATTCTCGTTCTTCTTCCTTTCTGCGGATGCGGCCATGCAGGCCGTTCCGTCGAAAGCCCTGAGACGTGCCGTGTTGTGATCGTTTACGTACGCGTGCAGGTTTCGCTCGGGAAGGCGCAAGGGCACGCCCTCCCACACAGATCAGACGTCTAGGCACATCACCAGACGGCAGAGAGTGTCTCTAGACGTCTTGAGTGACAGTCGGACGTCTGGAACTAGGTCTAGACGGTTCAGCGGGTCCTGGACGTCTGAAGAACAACGCAGAAGTGAGGTATGGTCTGAACCATCTTTTAAGACGTCTGGAAGGTGTTCCAGACGTCTGATTTAGGGCAGAGTTGTCGTTTTTGACCCATTTAGGGTCCGTTCGAAATCCGTTATCCGCGTTTAAAATTCCGTTCTTCTCAGAATTAGTTCCTCTACTTGTTTAAAGTACTTGTATCCTGTTCTGAGTAGTTTCTTCTGTTTAATCCTTGTGATAAGACCTCGTTCTGTTGCGGATCTGGGGGTTGCGGAGGCACGTGGACCTACCGATCACGCCCCCATCACTCCCGATTTTGCGGGTAGAGTGGCTCCCCTTGATTATTTATCAACATTGATGCACTTGTGAGATAAATAATAGATTCTAAGGTATGGCATAAACCCTAGGACTAGAAAACAAGATTGAATGATAGATCCTAAGGTATGGCATGAATCCTAGGACTGGAAAACTAGATTGAATGATAGATCCTATAGTATGGCATGAATCCTAGGATTGGAAAACTAGATTGAATGATAGATCCTAGGATGTGGCATGAATCTTAGGAACAGAAACACTGAAACAAATGTCGTGAATACTTGAAATGCAGTCTTGGAAAAGTAGAAAGAAAAATGATAATTGTCTGAAATTGGATAACAACTGCTTGTATATGAATGTATATTAATTATTGGAAACACAGGCTATATGGGAATAAAACTGAAATGATGAAACATAAAATGGCTCGGCTAGAGAAATATGAGCATGAACCCCACGGGAAATTAGGAGTATAGCTCCTGAAAGGTAAATGGAATGGAATTGGGGAAGTGAGCTGGCCCTTGAGTACGGAGTACCAAAGAGAGCGACTGTCCCCCTGTTTAGTGCAGAGCGGAGCTAACCGCCCCAGGGACCCGGGATTAGGTCTGGCCACTTTGTATCAACTTTTTGCCCTCGTGTACACAGTACCGGGGAGAGCTACTAGTGTAGAGAGAGCGCTAGCCACCCCACGGGCCCCGGGGTTCTGCTAGCCGTCCTACACCGACTTGTTAGGCCCACTGGGCAAACACGGGTAGTCAGGCGAGGGTGCGTGGACTGTGGAGGGGCAAGACCCCTGTTTGGTTACTGTAGAGGGGTTAAACCCCTGTTACTGAGAGGGCTCTGCCCTATACTGGTTCCGTGCTGTGCTTTGTGGTGCACCCGTTAACGGAAACGACTGACTGTGTGCCAGTGCGGGGTAGCTACCTGTGCGTTTATCGCGCGTGCCGTAGTCACCATTATGCCTGTCAGCGACCTTGCGGTGGTTGACTGAGGGTAGGGCCACCACGGGGGACTCTCTCAGCCAAAAGAGCACCACGTGCTACTTCTTCCTTTCGGAAAAGACTGCAATCAAGATCGTTCCCACGAGGAACATTCAAGATCAAGAGAAAGATCTGAGGAATAATTCAAGAATGAGTAAATAGAAAATAAAGAAAGAAATTAAAAATAACAGCTACTGGTCCACCTTATTGTTTTTCTTAGCTAGTTGGTTGCCACTCTACTCAGCGTTTCGCTAACGTGTCACCTTTGTCACCTTTTCAGGACTAGGTGTTGACCAGCCAGAGCCTGCGGTTGCAGAGGGTGCTGGGCCTAGTAGAGTCCAATAGTTTTACTTGTGTTGTACCTAATGTATCGTTTCTTCTGTTGTAGTGAGTATTTTCTGTTATAATTGTACTCATTTATTGTAAGCATCATGTTTATGTACCTGTTTAATTCTCTACTGTTGTGGTGGTATGTGCTGTAGTAGTTCTTTTCTTTACTACTGTACTTTTGTTACTATTAGTTACATGCATGATGGATGTGATTTATTTTACTGCTCTTTTGGTTACTTTCACGTTGGACGACTGGGTCTTGGGATCAGTCGAGTCGGACCGATTCTCGTGTCTCGTAGGGATTCGGGAATCGGGTCGTAACAGCTACTCTACACCGACTCTTGTAGGCCCTCATGTACGTGGTACCGAGGTGTGCTACTAGTGTAAGGAGGGAGCTAGCCACACCACTAGACCCGGGGTTAAGCTAGCCACCCAACACTAACTTTGTTAGGCCCGCTGTGCAAACCGGGGTAGTCGGACGAGGGTACGTAGACTGTGGAGAGGCGAGACCCCTGTTTGGTTCTGAGGGGCGAGACCCCTTGGTAATGCTGGTAACGGTTGGGTTTATGTTATTATGGTTTACAATCGTTGCAGTACAAAACAGCTACCAGATTACTACAAATTTTTACTCGGAAAAAAAAGTTTTCCCGAAGTCGAACTCAAAGAAGAACTACAATTCTAGAAGTATAAAAGTTCTCAATTAGGTTACAAAAATAAGAGAGAGAGAGAGAGAGGGAGCTAGAGTTCTCTTGGCTTCTTCTTCCCTCTTCCTTTTCTTTCTGTCCTTCTTTTTCTTCCAGCAGATCTCCTTCTCTTCTTTTTCCTGCAGTCTTCCTTTCTTCTTCTTTCTTTTCTTTTCTTCTTCTGTGGCTGTGGTAATCTTCTTCTTCCTCTCTAACTTCTTCTTCAGCCTTCTTCTTTCTGCTTCTTTTCTTCTGTTCTTCTCTTTCTTTCTTTCCTTGCTTGCGACTGTGTCTTCTTTCTTCTTTCTCTTTTCTTCTTCTTTTTCTTCTCTGCTTCCTTCTTTCTTTTCTTCTCTTACAGCTCCTCTTCTTTTCTCTTTTTTCTGTTCTGGCTGCTGCCCTTCCGTCGTCTGATACAGTGGTCAGACGACTTAACTGTGGGTTTTCTACAGTGCAGCTTCTTCTCCTCCTCTTCAGCTCCTCTCCTTCTTTTCTTCTTCAGCCACTCAGTGCGGCTAAGGCTTCGGCCACTCCCCTTCTTCTTTTCCTTCCTTCCTTCTTCTCCTTCTGTTCCTGCACGCTCACACAAGGGTTAGAGCAAAACCTACCCCTACCCATCCCTGCGTCTCTCTCTTTCTCAGATTTCTCTCTTAGGACCGCTCTCCTAGAGTCGGGTAATCGAGTGCGGGAATTGCGCCCGGGACCAGGCCCACCGGCGTGCGGTGGTGGGCGAGGAGTGCGCGGTTTGGGTAATCGGATCCTGCCCAGACCCACGTGGCGTGAGCGCGGGCGAGGGCGAGTGAGCGAGTGGCACGCAGCGTACGGGAGAGGGACCTGACCCCTGTGTTCGAAGGCGAATAGCCTTAGGCACCTTTTCAATTTAAGTGCGGGCGCTTGGCCACACACTTCTGAGGTGGGACTAAAGTCCCACCTCCCAAATTGGCGCCCGCAGGCAAGCTACCTGCGGCCAATTGCAGCAACCCGCGAGGTCTTCGCCCTAGCTGCAGGCCTGGGTGCCTTCGTAGAGGTAGACCGCGTGACCTGGGATGCGCACCTGGGCTGGAGAGCGCCTGCAGCTCCAGGTGAAGCTGCTGCAGCTCGTCGTCAATGGCGGCGAGGGGCGCGCACCTGAAATCACACAAACGGCCTCTCGGCCCAGTCAGAATATGCAGGAAGCTTCACCGGAGTGAGGCGAAGCTTGTGTGGTGGTCGGCGGCGTGTGGGAGTGCGTGAAGAGGCTAACCTAGGTCAGACTATGGCCGGAGAGGTGGGTTTGTTCGGGGGGTGGTCGGGTGGCGTTTGGCAGTCAATGGAGATGGGGAATCGATAGAGTGGAGTGTGAGAGAGCTTGTGGGATGGTCGGCGAGGTGCAGGAGTGTCTGTGGTCGTGAGATGGTCTCGTCGGAGGGGATGATCGGAGGTGGTGAGGGTGGTTTGGACAGTGGCGGTCGAGTGGTCGAAAGGGCAGTTTAAAAGGGGGGAAATGCAAGGGAAATAGAGAGGAGGCAATTTACCTAAGTATTAGACGAAGGGGGAGGGTGGAGCAGCCGGCTCGTATCTGCCGGAGCTGGAGACGAAGAAGCCCTAGAGGAGGAGTGCAGCGACAAGCAAGCAGGAGGAGGGCATCAGCAGGTACAGCTCGGCAAGGCAAACCCTACTGTAGGTAGGGCAACAGAGCGACGAGGAGGAAGAGGAGGAAGTCGCCGGAAGCTTTGGGCCTTCTGACGGAGGAGGAAGGGACGAAGGAGGGGTTTCTCCGTCAAAGAAAAGCTTATCAGAGCCGGCAAGGTGTGCCGCTCCTTATAAAGGGGTTGACGCAGAGGGAGGGGCGTGCTAGCGTCGTGCCAGCCTCGCCGGAGTAAGGCCGGAGATGACACCCATGCCTTCCGTGCGTTCGCACGGAAGGCATGGTGGTCGGCAGAGGGCGTGGGTGGGTCCTTGCGACAGAGGACGTCGCAGGGAACCCCGCTTCTGCTTTGCAGGACGGCAGCCCTGCCCTGCTCGGCGCCATGCTCCGCGCAAGGTCGCTGGAGTATGGTGCTGTGCAGAAGTTGCAGGGAGGATCGTTCTGCAAAGAGTGATGAAAAGTTGGGGGCCTAAATGCAAGAGTTTCAAAAGATAAGGGTCAAAAAATAAATGAAGAGGACCAAATTGTAAAGTCGGTTAAGGAGGTCTCTTCTTAGGCTCAAGTTTTTATACAAGACCAATTTGAACCTAAGGATTTTAATGGTGAATTTTAATTCTGGGTTGGACCATGTTTGATCGGTCAATTTCGTAAAAACCCAAATTAAGTTATTAATTGGACATGGTTCTCTTTTTAGGTCAAAATAGGCTTCTAAGGCCAAATTGAAGGTTCTAAACCCTAGAGATTATTTTTCTATGAATTTTAGAGGGTTTAGTTGATTTTTATCCTGCCTCAAATCTCATGAATTGAAGTGGGTTTGTTTTAAGGTTATAGAATGTCATTTAATTCCTCGAAGTTGCTACAACCCTTTTTAGATCAGATCATCCCACTTTCCGTCTTGTTAAGTTTATTTGACCTGTGTTTGGATCCTCAATTACCCTGTTTGAAAACTGCATTGGTGAAATTACGATTTTACCTCTTATGATTTGTTTTATTCCTAAACTCAGAATTCTCTAAGTTAAGCCTTTGGGTCATGGAGGAGCTTTTTCTCACATATCTGGGTTAAATTGTGCTAGTTAGGGTTTATGATGAGGTTCTCATCATACCCCCATGTCTAGCTTTTGCTAATCCCATAGCAAAATATTAAGGTTTCAACCCTTGTTCTAGACCATGAAGTTCTTAATGATTTCAGATAAGTGCTTTTTCTTTTACAAACTAGATTAGGTCGGAATGTCAGCCATAGGCCTAAAATGTACTCTAGTACCAACCAAGATCCAGATCTGTCTAGCCTCAGCCTCAGTCCTTAACAAAGGTTTTTAAGGCCTACAAGAACTAACCTAAGGTTTATTGGACTTTTTGGTTAAAGCACCCATGCTTGAGATAATTTTAGCCCTTGCTCAGTTCGCAGTGCGTTTTGTAAGAAAGAGAGATAGAAGATTTATTTATTTGGAGAGTTTTCCTGTCTTTTTCTTTTTAATTCTAGCTTAGGATTGGCTTTTCAACACGGTCTATATCAGATTCCTTGTCCCCATCATCAATCCTCAAGGGTTCCTGGCAGTCGATGCTTCGAGATAGCACCGCCCATGGTAACCCCCAGAATCCTGGCTATTGAGATTTCGAGATAATCCCATCCATGGTGTTTCATGGCCAAATTCAGACCCTGGCAATTGACATTTCGTGATAATGCCATGCATGGAATCTGAATCAGTAGAGTGCTTACATGCCCCCGGTAGGATATGTAAATATCCTAAGAGACAAGCACCGAGGAGATGATATTTTGTTACGCATCTTCAAGGGGAATTTCCCACCTCTCCGCGCAGGGAACTCGTCCAAATCAACTTGTGTTGATCGGCCGCTCCTACTCTAGGTGTTATTTTCAGAATTTTTGCGACGCTTCTGCGTGATTTTGATTTTTACGGTTACTGAACCAGGCTGTGTGTGATATGGTGCTTAGGTTACTGAGTCCCATAAACCAAAAGTTAGTTAATGAGGCCAAATACTCCCTAAGTCTTGGACCTAATACTTAAGCTTTTCATTTTCCTTAACCTCTTGAGGAATGTTTAGATCGTCATGGGTACTAAGAGTTTATCCAAGAATGCCTAAAGTTCACGTTCTTTCCAATCTCACTGTGCACTTTCCATTTATTTTCCTGAATGAGGTCTAGAACTTAGGTTAATTCCTTAATTTCTTACAAATGACTATCACTTTTCTTTCATTTTGTGCTCCTTCTTTTCATTTTGTTCCTTTTTCTTCACCTCCTCCTTTGTAGAGTCCTCAAAATTTTCTTTCCTCCTCTCATTTTATTATTCTTTTTCCAAAAAAAAAAAATAATTTTTATGGTGTTTTTGGGATTTGTGAATTTTTTTGTTTAAAACCTTTTCTTACAAGTTTTTGCACTTTCATACCCCCCATGCCAGAGATTTGCAATGTCCTCATTGTAACCTAGGGGTGTTTATTCAACTTAGTTCACACATTAGGATAGATGTTTTGATGAGTGAATGGGTCAGGTTGACTATTGCGAACGATTTCTAATCTCAGATGCAAGCATCTGAGGTGGAGTCGGCTGTCCGAAAAGGTGAACCTTAAGTGCACAAGGGTGTTAGAAAAGGTTTTAGGTTTTCAAGGAGAATGACGGGCTGCCTCCCGTTGAGCGCTGAGTTTTACGCCATCGGCTGGACGCAATATGCTCAGGGAAAATGGAGGATAAATGATGATTCAGCCAAATCAGTAAAGGTTACATCAATGAACTGTTTAAGTCTCTGACCGTTCACGATGAAAGGTTCGGAATCATGGCTGAGTGAACTGATCTCGACGGCTCCATTTCCAAAAACTTGTCGGACCAAGTATGTTCCGACCCACTTGGATTGCAGCTTACTAAGGAAAAGTTTGAGTCGGGCATCGAAGGGTAGAACCTTCTGACCAGGATGAAAGATCTTTCTAGAGATGTGCTTGTCATGGAAGGTTTTAACCCGCTCCTTGTAGATTCGCGAGTTCTCGTACACATTAAGACGTAGTTCATCGATCTCGCTGATTTGAAGCTTTCTGTGGGTTCCAGCCTTAGAAAGATCTAGATTACAATTCTGTACTGCCCAATAGGCTTTGTGCTCCAGTTCGACGGGAAGGTGACACGCCTTCCCGTACACCAGTCTAAAGGGAGACATGCCTAATTGGGTTTTGTGGGCGGACCTATAGGCCCACAAGGCTTCCGGAAGTCGGGACGACCAGTCCTTCCTGTCAGGCCGAACAGTGACCTGCAGGATTTTCTTGACCTCCTGATTTGACAGCTCAGCTAGACCATTAGTCTGGGGGTGATAAGGAGTAGAGATTCGGTGAGACACCCCGTATTTGGTCATCAGTGACCTGAACTGAGCATTCGTGAAATGGGTCCCCCTGTCTGAGATGATAGCACGAGGAATCCCGAACCGTGAGAAGGTATTGTGATGAATGAATTTGAGAACGATTTTGTGATCACAGGTTCAGGTCGGTATGGCTTCGATCCATTTGGACACGTAGTCCACAACCACCAGAATGTATTCGAAACCATCCGAAACAGGAAAGGGGCCCATAAAATCAAACCCCCAAACATCAAAGATTTCGCATACGAGAATCGGCTACAAAGGCATCATGTCGCGATGGCTCATGTTGCCCAAAGTTTGGCAACGACTGCATGCCTTGCAGTGATTGTATGCATCCTTGAACAGAGTGGGCCAATAAAAGCCACACTAGAGGATTTTCGATGCAGTTTTGTGCCCAGAGGAATGACCACCGCATGCCTGGTCATGGCAGAAGGAAAGAATATCATTGACTTCACCTTCCGGGACACATCTTCGGATGATTTGGTCAGCACCTATGCGGAAGAGGTACGAATCTTCCCAAATGTAGTACTTGGAATCAGCACGCAATTTATCTTTCTTGGCCTTCGGCCAATCAGACGGGATCTGATGAGATGTCAAGTAGTTTACTATATCCGCAAACCATGGAAGTCTAGTACCAATAGTCAGCAGGTGCTCATCAGGGAAATGCTTCGTGATGGGTTCGGAAGGGTTGATAATATCAGAAGGAAGGCGGGACAAATGGTCAGCTACCACATTTTGTCTTCCCGCCTTGTCGTGAATCTCGAGATTGAATTCTTGCAACAGCAAGATCCATCGAATTAGTCGGGGCTTCGCATCCTTCTTGGCAAGGAGATGCCTCACAGCTGTGTGATCCGAGTAGATGATGACGTGGGAACCCAGGAGATAAGATCGAAATTTTTCAAGGGCAAATACTACGGCTAGCAGCTCTTTCTCTGTAACTGTATAGTTACGCTGAGCCTCGTCAAGTGTCTTGCTAGCGTAGTAGATGACTACGGGTTTCCCGTCAACTTTCTGCCCCAGAATCGCTCCTACAGCGAAATCAGACGCATCGCACATGATCTCAAAGGGTTGAGACCAATCAGGGGATTGTAGGATCGGGGCCTGGGTGACTCCGTCACGGAGGTTCTCAAAGGCTTGAGTGCATTCCTTGGAGATTTCAAAGGGTACATCCTTAGAGAGAAGAGTCGTCAGGGGGCGTGCGATTTTCGAGAAATCAGGAATGAAACGACGATAAAAATCGACGTGCCCCAGAAAAGAATGGATGTCCCTGATCGAGCTAGGCATAGGAAGGCGAGAGATTAGATCAACCTTGGCTCGATCCACTTGGATGCCCTTCTCAGAAATCAGATTTCCTAGGATGATCCCTTCAGGCACCATTAAATGGCTCTTTTCCCAGAAAAGAACCAAATTAACGTCGATGCAGCGCCTGAGTATATGAACCAAGTGCTGGAGGCAATCATCAAATGATGCCCCAAAGACTGAGAAGTCATCCATGAAGACTTCCAAATAATCACCAACCATATCAAAGAATATGGCAAGCATGCACTGCTGAAAAGTCGCGGGTGCATTGCAGAGACCGAAGGCATCCTTCGGAATGCATACGTTCCGAAGGGGTAGGTGAACGTGGTCTTCTCTTGGTCGTCAGGATGAATAGCAACTTGGTTATAACCGGAGTACCCGTCAAGAAAGCAGAAGAATAGATTTTCCGCTAATTTCTCGAGAATCTGATCAATGAAAGATAGTGGGAAATGATCCTTCTTCGTGGAGGAATTGAGTCGTCGGTAATCTATGCAGACTCTCCACGAGTTGGCTAATTGGGTAGGTATGACTTCTCCGGTTTCAATTGTAATGGTGGTGAGCCCTGCCTTTTTAGTCACAACCTGAATGGGGCTCACCCAACGACTATCGGAGATCGGATAGATGATCCCTGCATCTAACCATTTGATGATCTCCTTTTTCACGACCTCCTGCAGATTGGGGTTCAAACGTCTCTGCACTTCACGGGAAGGTCGTGCACCCTCTTCTGAATAAATATGATATGTGCAATAAGAGGGACTTATTCCAGTCAAATCATCGAGAGTCCATCCAATGGCTCTACGATGTTGCTGGAGAATAGCAATCAAACGAGATTCCTGTTCAGGAGTAAGTTTGGAATTTATGATCACAGGAAGGGTTTGATTAGAACCCAAAAAGATGTATTTCAAATGATCCGGAAGGGGTTTCAGTTCAAGGACGGGGTTATCAGCAACAGCGGGTGGTTCAGGGTAGATGTGAGGTTCAAGGGTAAGAGTTATGGGTCTGTCTAAATTTGGATTTGACTCCTCTAATTGCGGTTTAAGATCTTTCTGTGATTGATGAGGTATAATCAGGTCATTCTCAAAATGCATTTCTTCAACCAAAGCCCTGATATCACAAATCTGTTCGATGACACCGCAATTGATTCTTTGTTGGGTCTTAAATATATCAATTTTTAGGGTTTGATTTCCAAATTTGAGCTCTATTTGGCCCTCCTCACAGTTGATGTTGGCTCTAGCAGTAGCCAGGAAAGGTTTTCCTAGAATGATTGGCGTATCCCTTGGGTTCTCAGGTGCGTCCATGTCTAAGACTATAAAGTCTACAGGAAAATAGAAATCCCGCACTCTTATAATAACATCCTCGAGAATCCCTTTAGGTGACTTTATAGATCGATCTGCTAATTGTAGTGTCACCTCAGTTGGTTTTAGGTCAGATTCTTCTAGGTGTTTAAGTAAGGATGTGGGTATCAGATTTATGGAAGCACCCAAATCTAGTAATGCTCTGTCAAATTGGGTTTCACCTATTTTGCAGGAAATCAGGGGAGTACCAGGATCTTTTGCCTTAGGTGGGAGCCTGCTTAGGATTACAGAGCTGGCTTGCTCTGACATTACAATTGGACTCCCACTCTTGGTTCGCGGCTTACGCTGAGGTGTACACACATTCTTTAAGAATCGTGCGTAAGCCTGTACGTGGCGAATTGCATCCATCAAGGGGAAGTTTATTTGGACCTGCTCAAAGAGCTTGACTAGGTCCTCCTCAGGAGCCACAGGTTTGGTTGTCTTCTTTCCCTTGGTCAAGGCCTCAGGAAAGGAACCTTGGTTGGTTCTTCTAGGATAGGTCCAGGTCTTTGATCTGGGATAGGGATAGGAATGTCCTGGATTACTGTCCTAGGGTTGGGATCAGGCTTGGAGTGGTTTGGATATGGTGGATCTTGGGTCTCTTTACCACTACGGGTCGTTACAGAATTCAGTCTTGCCTGGTTTTGGTTAAGGTTGGATAAGATGGGTTGCTGCTGATAGCCTGCATAAGAAGTGGAAGCCTCCATCCCGTCAAGTGAAGGAACAGAGGGGGCCTGATAAATCATGTGTGATTGTCCTAGGTTTGGGTTCATAACGTGCCGCTGGGTCGGCACGTTATTCGGGTTAGGAAGAGGTTAGGAAGGAAGTGTGCCCGGCTGGTGAGAATTTGCCAACTGGGCCAATTGATTTCGAACCTCTGTAAGTTCGTCCTTGTGTTGTTTCTGAATACCCGCATTCGTTCTTTGAATGTCAGCCAGAGTATGAAGGATGAGGGACATTTGGTTCTGGTTTGGCCCTGATGAAAAAGTCGGGTTAGGCTGAGGCGGCTGGTAAGGACGAGGGGGTTGTGGACAGGGCTGAAAGGGTGGTCTTAGAGTTTGGGAATTTCTCACCCACTGGAAGTTGGGATGGTTTCGCCATCCAGGGTTGTAGGTGTTGGAGAATGGATCATTCTAGATGGCGTTGAGGTCCTCGCAGGTCTAAGGAACCTCCAAAGAATCAAAGAATGGGGGAATGGAATTCCCCTGGCTGGTATAGAAAGGATCGGATGACCCTCCGATCCGAGAATCATATAGGGGTGGATATGGATCCATCCCAGGAGAAGGTCGATGGAGAATGTTTTGCACAGTCTCCCGTGTGGAAGGAGGCTGTGCAAAGGAGCTATGCGCAGAGGTGGCTCGCTGCAAGTGCTGAGTCAGCTCGTCCACCTTCTTCTCAATGATGGAGACCTTGTCCAATCGACTGGCCATCAGTTCCAGGTCGACTAATGCGGACAAGCCCTACGTCTCGTGTGCTCCCCTAAGGTTTGTCGATGCGCGGGTATTCGTCCTGTCGAACAGTCCCATGGAGTCATTATTGATGGAGTTCTCGCGCATGTTTTCGAGAATCTCCCACACGGTGTCCTCATGTTGACCCATGATATTCCCTCCGTAAGTTGCATTGGCGAAAAGCCTGATATCCTCACGGAGTCCCTGGTAAAAAGACTGTACTTGTTCCCATTTAGGAACTCCGTGATGGGGGCACTTTCTCATGAGATCCTGAAAGCGATCCCATGCCTCATGGAGAGGTTCTCTCATTTGCTGAGTGAAGTGGGTAATCTGATGGCGCAAGGCATTGGTCCGACAAATGGGAAAGAACTTCAAAAATTCAGACTGAAGTTCTTCCCAATTGTTGATCGGCTGGGTCTGTGTTTGATACCAATGAGAGGCCTTGTCCATAAGGGAGAAAGAGAACATCTTCATGAGGAGAATGCCCCAATTTTGTGCATCTGACCCAAAAGTCTGGGCCAGATGCTTTAGTTGTTTGATGTGCTGGAAGGGGTCTTCAGAATTAAGCCCATGGAATTTGGGTATGGCATGAATCATATTGGGCTTTAATTCAGAATCAGGTCTGCCAGTCGGGATTCTGACTCGAGGCTCAATAGCCACAGCAGCAGGATTATAATGGTCCCACATCATAGGACACTGCGGTGGGTGCACAAAGTTTTGGAAGAGGTCACTGAGTCGCTGGAGCTGGTGCTCCAGATTGTTCTCTTCCTCAACTGGCTGAGCCATTGTGGAAGAAGAAGGTGAGTTGGGTTCGGAGTCGATGGAGAGGTTGATGTGAAGTGTTGTTTTCTCAAACATGGGTACTGAGGCTCGGCCTCGAGGAGAATGGAGTTCTAAAGGAGGTTTCAATGAACTCCTACCAAACATACACTGTTGGAAGAGATGAGTTTAGCAAGTGCTGGACCCAATCAAGACACCCAAGATGTTGGGTGACTATAGAGGTGCGGGGTAAAGGGACCCCTTGATCAGAAGATCGACCACCTGAGAATTACCTGGGCAGCCAGAGAGGGTGAGTCCCGCGAAGACCCCTATACGGTAGAGCGTCCCCACGGGTTACAGGGTTTCCCCCACCCGACCTCTCTTGTCACTGAGATTCCAGGTAGACCAGAATGGGGATCTTGACCTTCTAAGTCTACCAATTTTAGTTTAAGATCAAGGTGCTTAGATTTTCACTTGAACTTTAGGCTTTTTGAGTGCAAAGAGTGACCTAAGTTGAAGGTTGATTGACCCAAGAGGTCAACTTCACCTACTAGTTCTTTTGAGAGCTTATTAGGTCTTATTTTTTTAGGGTTCGAGTGTTTTTAGAGAGCCAATTGCTTAGGGTTTTTCTGAATAGGTACTTTCAATCAATGGCTTAGCCACACTTCTTTTGGGATTTCTCAATTCTTGATTAAGGAGTGTGTCTCTAAAACCCTAGTGTTAATTCCTATGTTGGCTCTACTTGGTCCAGTTAACTCCTTGTTGGGTAATTAGGGCTCAGGCAAGAAGGTGTTAGCCCTTAAATACCCTTAATAGTGTGTGCAGGAATAGTGGTTTGAAAGTATGCAGCTGTTACTGGGTATGAAAGATAGGTTATACCTATATTGTTTATTCTTTTCTTTTTCTTCCTCTTGAAAATTTAGGGGTTAATAGTGAGAGGATAAAAATTACCTGTCCTTGGAGTGGTTGTTGTGCAGCTGCTTCTTGATTTTCCTGTACCTGCACACAAAAGAGAGAAGAGATTATTAGAAACTCATAAATAGAGATTTTATAGCTTCTAGAATAGCCGTTGCTCCCCGGCAACGGCACCAAAAATGGTAATGCTGGTAACGGTTGGGTTTATGTTATTATGGTTTACAATCGTTGCAGTACAAAATAGCAACCAGATTACTACAAATTTTTACTTGGAAAAAGAAGTTTTCTCGAGGTCGAACTCAGGGAGCAACTAAAATTCTAGAAGTATAAAAGTTCTCAATTAGGTTACAAAAATAAGAGAGAGAGAGAGGGAGCTAAAGTTCTCTTAGCTTCTTCTTCTTCTCTCTTCCTTTTCTTTCTGTCCTTTTTCTTCCAGTTATCTCCTTCTCTTCTTTTTCCTGCAGAGTCTTCCTTTCTTCTTCTTTCTTTTCTTTTCTTCTTCTGCGACTGTGGTAATCTTCTTCTTCTTCTCTGACTTCTTCTTCTTCTTCAGCCTTCTTCTCCTTTCTGCTTCTTTTCTTATGTTCTTCTCTTTCTTTCTTTCCTTGCTTGCGGCTGTGTCTTCTTTCTCTTTTCTTCTTCTTTTTCTTCTCTGCTTCATTCTTTCTTTTCTTCTCTTACAGCTCCTCTTCTTTTCTCTTTTTTCTGTTCTGGCTGCTGCCCTTCCATCGTCTGATGCAGTGGTCAGACGACTTAACTGTGGGTTTTCTACAATGCGGCTTCTTCTCCTCTTCTTCAACTCCTCTCCTTCTTTTCTTCTTTAGCTGCTCAGTGCGGCTAAGGCTTCGGCCGCTCCCCTTCTTCATTTCCTTCCTTCCTTCTCCTTCTATTCCTGCATGCTCACACATGGGTTAGAGCAAAACCTACCCCTACCCTTCCCCGCGTTTCTCTCTTTCTCAGATTTCTCTCTTAGGACCGCTCTCCTAGAGCCGGGTAATCGAGTGCGGGAATCGCGCCCGGGACCAGGCCCACCGGCGTGCGGTGGTGGACGAGGAGTGCGCGGTTTGGGTAATCGGATCCTGCCCAGACCCGTGTGGCGTGAGTGCTGGCGAGGGCGAGCGAGCGCATGGCGCGCAGTTGATAACACCACACAAGGGGGTAATAATTATGTTGAATATGGCCCATCTTTAAAATAAAAGGCACAAATAAGTAGAATAGGAGCATTGCATGCATCATGTACCAAGATTACTTATAAAATGTATTAATGGCCATTTGTGTAAGCATTTGTCAAAGCAGGCCTCAGATGACCAATCAGACTGCACGGATAGATTCAGAACGACGAACGGAGTCCAACGGACTCAAGATCGGCCAAATCCAACATCCGAAGCTCCTACAATGGGCCCAAGAAGTTCAGACCGTTGATCTGGAGATCAATGGCCCAGATTGTGCCACGTCAGCCCCACCCCCACCGTACGCGCACCTTCAGCCAGCTGAGGACGAATCTCGGCCGTCGATCTTCGATCGAACGGCCGAGATCCGCGCGCCCGCCCGCGGTCGCGGCAACAAAGCGCGGGCATGGCGCAACGGTTAGCGCGCACGCCAGCATCCACGCGACGCGCGTTCGAGCCGCGCGGGGTGGAATTTGAAGGCGAGCGAAGGGCGCGGAGAAATTGCGCTGCCTGATCAGCAGCGGGCGGCCAAGATCTCGCCACGCGGTGCGACCGCAGCTCACGAACGCCCACGCGTGCGCGCACATCGGTCGATGACGCGCGCGCACATGTGCGCCTGAGGCACGATCTCAGCGCGGGCGAGGAAGACTCTCACTCGTCTGATCTTTGATTGGACGGCTCTCGTTCAGTGGCCACGGATCGCGCGAGGAGAAGGAACGGGGCAGGCGGCTGACCGGCGGCTGGAGGGCTTCACCGACGTCTTTGGAAGCGATTTTAGCGACGCTTTGGACGTCACTAAAGCCCCTTCTTCTTTTAGGAAGCCCTTAACTTTATTTAAACCCCCTCCTACCACCATTCAAGGCATACACTCCCCCTTACAACTACTCCACTCCTCTCTTAGCTAGCTTTAGGCACTCTTGTAATCGCCGGAGACGACGAGCCACCAACGGAGCCTCCTCCACCGCCGTGGCTACCTCGTCGCTCTCCACACACACACACACTCTCTCTCTCTTTTAAGCTTTCCATTACTTTTGTTGAAGCATGTATTTAATGTTGTAAGTTATGAACTAGGAATGCATGTTTAATGAAGTTATTTTCCGTTCAATTGCCATTTTAATTTCTGTTTAAGTTGCATGAACAAAACCAAAAACTTTCTAACCCTAAACCTTCTCTCTATCTCTCTCTCGCTTTTCAAAACCTCATCTTTCGCGAGCAAAACTCCGCCCTTTCCGTGACAAGTGGTAAACAAAAAATCCGATTTCCACGCCTCCCTGAGACCGACACTCGAACTCACCTCCGTTTACTTCTTTTAAAATCGACGTATCAAGTGCGACTATAACGACACCTCTTAACACACACGCACAAAGACGCGTCAGTTTTTGGCGCCGTTGCCGGGGAGGCAATGGATTTGTTTTATCACCTCCATTCCACCTTCATTCTCACATCGTCTAATGCCCTATTTTCCCTTTTTACTTGACGGTTGCAGGAATTCGGCGCATGGACGGCGAAGCGACGCATCCCACGACGGTAGCAGGGGAGTAGGCGCCTCGAGGACCGATAGTGAGTAACCTCTCTCTCATTGTTTGCTTGCGTGAAAAAGCTAAAAAAATTGTAAAAACTAAAAAAAAAATTGGCGTGGTGTATGATTGCTTGACCCATATCCTTAACACATCACCCCACAAAAAAATGTACACTCTAACATTCTAAATAAATTCTTGGAGTGTTCTTTTCCTTTTCTTGAGTGGTGTTTGCAAAGCCACCATGAGTTGACCTAGGCCGCACCACTCAACCCTAAAAACTGACTCATCGAATAGAAGCCGCATGATCATTAGGATGAGCACATTAGGGTTTTAGAGCCTCTACAAAATAAAAAGGAAATCTACTTTCATCAAATTGTGTGCAGAACTTGACATGCCCATTGAAACTTGGTTGAAAACATTAAGACACGTCAACCCTAAAAAGCACTAAAAGTAAGGATGAAACACTAAAAGACACCACACCTTAAAAATCCTTGCTTGAAAACCATGTTTTGCTAGAAGCACACACCTTGAAAAGTGGAAAATTAAGAGGCACCACCCCAATCAACGCCTCATCACATCACCCTAAGCACAAGCACTATCCTAACCCTTTAAAACTAAGTAGACGTGCCCTAGGCAGGACTGAGTTAAGTCTCAAAAGGCGAGGTTTTGTTCGCTAGGCACTTGGCTTTCATTCCCTTGGTAGAATCTGGTGACTAGGCTACGGGGCAGTGTCAAACGACCGCAGTTGTGGGGTCTACGGAACCGGAGGCGCAAGCCAAAGGAAGAACCTTCCCTGCAATCCCCTCATAATCAACCTGGCCAGATTAGCCTTGGAAAGGGGAGTCTAGTGTTTACGGACTTAATCACCCTTTGCGAGATTTCTAGGTCTCCAAAGGAATACACCAAAAGGACTAGGCTTGTGTGCTTGATTGAAACACACTTCTCTCATCTGTCGCCCTCCGCATCCCCTCCTGTTCTTCTCTAGTGTATGCACGGGAGACGCTCACTGCATCCCGAGTTGCGTGTTTTGGGGTAGGAATCTAGGCGACGTAATTCTGTTAACATGGCTGAACCTAGGGTAGATGAGGTTGAGGATCAACCCCCACCAGATGTTATGGCCATCATCCAAGCTCAAATCAATGCTAACCATCGGCTTCAGCAACAACAAATCCATACCATCATGCAAGCCATACAACGGTTACAGAACCCACAAGAACAACCACCACTTAATTTACCGCCATTTCAGGACCAGCCAAGACCCCTCCGTGATTTCAATAACCCTTCTACTATTAGAGTCGAGCCACACCTTAGGATCCCCGAGGGGGGAGATGATTTTGAGCTAAAACCGAATGTCTTAAGTCTGATCCAGAGCCACTTTCATGGAAGCTTAAATGAGGACCCCTTTCAGCACCTAGAGGATCTCGATCACATAGCACGAACTGTGAAACATAGGAACATTAGCCTTGACATTGTTCTAATCAAGATGTTCCCTTTCTCATTAAGAGACAAGGCTTCTCATTGGCTTAGAACCCTAGGTAGACCCATCACCACCTGGGAAGAACTGAGGCATGCATTTTTAAAGAAATTCTTCCCAATAGGAAAGACCAATGCCCTCAGAAGAGCTATCACTACCTTTACACTCCAGGGTGGGAAACAATTTCATGAGGCGTGGGAAAGATTTAATGAACTTTTGAGGAAATGCCCACACCACGAAGTTCCAAGGTGGCATTTGGCCCAGATCTTCTACCACTGTCTGGACAGCAACCTACGGAACTTCGTCGATGCCTCATGCGGGGGAAACTTCCTAAACAAAGATGAGGAGAGCGCGTTTGAGCTCTTTGAGTCTATGAGCGAGAATTCGCTCAACAATGCCTCCATGAACCAGTTTAACAGGTCCAGTCAACCCCGTGGTAGGATTTATGAGGTGCAAGCAAATTCTGGAATGGTTAACATGGACATCATTGCCAAAAAGTTGGATCGAGTGGAATTGGTGGAAAAAAAGATTGATGAGCTACTAAACCAGACCAGGAACCTCTTGCAGACTTTCTCCCTAGCAAAGGGAGCACATAATGTTGACCTGGTCCAGCCCTTCACCCAACTGAACCTGGAACAACCCCTGACCACATTCCAGGGAGGGACCTTTGCTCCCTCGACCCTTGATTACTCCCTTCCCTCTTCATCAACATTGGCTGTCTTAGAAGATGTACAAGCCGTCCAAGGTTATGCGAAACCTGACCCTTTCTCCAACACTTACAACACGGGCTGGCGTAACCACCCCAACTTTGGTTGGACAAACCAGAAACCACCGCAATTCCAAAACCAGCCTAGGCCAAACCAGCAGCCACACTTGCCCCCCTATCAGCAAGGACCACCAGCTAGGCCCCAATATAACCAGAATAGGGCAGCCCCTCCCCTACAAAACCAAATGGATACACTAATAAAGATGATGGCTGACATGAACCAAAAACATCAGGAAGAAATGGCCTTGGTAAAGGGACAGTTAAGACAACTCTTGGACTGTAAACAACAAGGATCCCTACCTTCCCAACCACAACCGAACCATCGAAACATAATTAACAGAGGCCCCAATTCGCAAGGGTTCTAAGGCAACCCCGAGCAGGCTCACATGGTCCAACCAGCCCCACAAACACCTCCTGGGTTTGGCTCTTCTTCGTCCTCGTCTTCCCAAGGATCACCCCATGGCCCCAATGCCTCTGCGAACGCGGTGACCTTGAGAAGCGGCACCAAAACCCAGGATCCCAAATGGCCGACTCTCCCTGAGACTTTACCTGCTGAAATACCCGACTCAGAAGAGGCACCAACCAAGGACCCAGACATGGAACCAATCCACATTCAGACACCCTACCCTGAGGCCTTGGAAACAATCAAGAAAAAGAAGAATACTGTGGAAACTAAGGAGCTGTTGGAAATTTTTAAGCAAGTACAGATTAATATTCCGCTCCTAGAAGCCGTCAAACACATCCCCGCTTACGCCAAGTTTTTAAAGGATGCCTGTACACCCAAGCGTAAGCCGAGACCTCAAGCACCTAGGAAGGTTGTACTCTCTAAGCAAGCAAGTTCCGTGATATCAAGCAACCTTCCATCAAACGAACTGACCCTGGAGCGCCCCTGATTTCCTGCAATATCGGGGACATGACGTTTGATAGAGCGCTCCTAGACCTAGGTGCTTCTATCAACCTAATTCCAACAATCCTATACCACCAATTTGGTTTTGGGGAACTAACACCAACCCCTGTCACCATCCAGCTGGCGGATAGATCAGTGAAAACCCCAAAGGGGGTTGTCGAGGACGTGATTGTATGGGTTAAGGACTTCTATTTCCTAGTCGACTTTTTGCTACTCGACATGGAAGTCCCTGAAAAATTACAGAACGCACCCATAATCTTAGGCAGACCTTTCTTAGCTACGGCTAAAGCAAACATTGATTGCGACACGGGACGTATGGAAATCGTCTTCGGGGACAGAAAAATGCAATTGGATATCTTCTGGGCGACAAAGTCTTTTGATTGTGATTACATTGAGGAGCATGATCCCGTGGAAACTTTAATCGAGGAATGCCTCACCCTCAGTTCTGTCTCAGACCACCAAACCCGTAGTGACTGTTCTGACTCATCACCATCATTACCCATGGACCTCTGTAAGGCTGAGTACCATCACATGACACCATTTGAAGAGATTGATGTTGATCAACTCCCGCCATTTCCCTTCCCATCGACTGTGGTCCCACCCGCACCCGAACTTAAACCATTGCCCGAGAATCTAAAGTACGTCTTCTTAGGACCTGACCAGACCTTCCCAGTGATTATTAATTCTCATCTAACCAAGGATCAGGAACTCAGGTTGACTGGGACCCTTTCAGAACATCGGGCCACCATTGGTTGGGCCATTTCGGATTTAAGAGGAATTAGCCCCACCTATTGCAGCCACAAGATTTACCTGGAAGACGGGGCCCGACCTTCCCGCCAGATGCAGAGACGTTTAAACCAAAACATGCGGGAGGTCGTTAAAAAAGAAATCATCAAGTGGCTTGACACCGACATCATCGACCCTATCTCCGATAGCCCTTGGGTGAGCCCCACTCAAGTGGTTCCAAAGAAGGCTGGGCTCACCGTTGTCACCAATGATCATGGCGAATCCATGCCCACCCGCACCACCACCGCATGGCGGGTGTGTATTGATTATAGGAAGCTTAATGAAGCCACTAAGTAGGACCACTTCCCCTTGCCATTCATTGACCAAATCCTTGAAAGATTGGCATGGCAAAAGTATTTTTGCTTCCTGGATGGATATTCAGGATATAACCAAGTCGCAATTGCTCTGGAAGATCAGGAAAAGACCACATTCACTTGCCCGTATGGCACGTTTGCATTCCGTCGAATGCCGTTCGGGTTATGCAACGCACCTGCAACCTTCCAGCGTTGCATGCTAGCCATTTTTTCAAAATGGTGGGTGAATACTTAGAGGTCTTTATGGATGATTTCTATGTATTCGGGAATTCATTCGACCATTGTTTGAGCAAGTTTGAGAAAATCCTGAAACGATGTATCGAGGTTAACTTGGTGTTAAGTTGGGAAAAGAGCCATTTTATGTTTCAAGAAGGAATTATCCTCGGACACATCGTTTCGCATAGGGGCATCGAGGTAGATTGAGCTAAGGTTGATTTAATTTCCAAACTTCCTCCACCTAGTTCGGTCCGGCAGATTCACTCTTTCCTAGGACATGTTGGCTTCTACCGAAGGTTCATCAAAGACATTTCCAAGCTTTCCAAACCCTTGACCGACCTTCTAGCCAACGACGCCACATTCCACATGTCTCCTGATTGCATCCAGGCTTATCACATCCTCCGGGACTTAGTCTCCACCGCACCTGTACTTCAACCCCCAGACTGGTCCCAGGAGTTTGAGATTATGTGTGATGCATCAGATTTTGCCATAGGCGCTGTCCTGGGACAAAGGCAAGACAAGAAACCCATGGTGATCTACTACACGAGCAAAACATTGGACGAGGCCCAATGTAATTATACGGTCACAGAGAAAGAGTTGCTCGCTGTAGTCTTTGGACTTGAAAAATTCCGATCATACTTACTGGGATCCCATGTGACTATTTACACTGACCATTCAGCCATCCGGCACCTGTTGGCTAAAAAGGACGCAAAACCCAGGCTCATCAAATGGATCCTGCTTTTGCAGGAATTTGACCTGGAAATCTGAGACAAGGCCGGATCGAAAAATGTGGTGGCTGACCACCTGTCAAGACTTCATCCAGACCACATTGGACCCTCCCTACCTCTATCTGATACCTTCCCTGATGAACACATCCTAGCCGTGAAAGACAAGAAAATGCCATGTTATGCTGACTACGTCAATTACCTGGTTATAAGACAAACCCCGCACAGCTGGTCCAGACAGCAACATGACAGGTTCTTGGCTAAGGCCAAGCACTATTTCTGGGATGATCCCATGCTGTTTCGCCTCTGTGCTGATCAGATCATCAGGAGGTGCATCCCCGAAGACGAAGTTCAGAGTGTGCTTTCCTTTTGTCATGACCAAGCATGTGGCGGCCATTTCTCTGGCAAGAAAACAGCTGCAAAAGTTTTGCAGTCTGGATTTTATTGGCCGTCCCTATTTAAGGATGCACACATCTTTGCCAAGACTTTCTCACGATGCCAAACACTGGGGACCATGACCAAGGAAGATATGATGCCCCTCCAGCCCATTTTGATTGTCGAAATCTTCGACGTTTGGGGTATCGATTTTATGGGCCCCTTTCCACCATCCAATGGCTTCGAAGTACATCCTGGTCTCGGTAGACTATGTTTCCAAATGGATTGAAGCCGTCGCCACCCGACGATGTGATCACAAGACTGTCATGGACTTTGTGAAGAAGAACATCTTTTCCCGATTTGGAATACCCAAGGCCATGATCAGTGATGGTGGAAGCCATTTTATCCATTCCCAATTCCGTGCCCTACTTAGAAAATACGGGGTAAACCACCGCATTGCCACCCTGTATCATCCACAAACAAATGGGCAGACTGAGGTATCAAATAGACAAATCAAGAACATTTTACAGAAGACTGTGAGACCTGACAGGAAAGACTGGTCCACACGACTTGATGATGCCCTGTGGGCATACAAGACCGCTTTTAAAACCCCGATAGGCATGTCGCCTTATCGCCTGGTCTTTGGCAAAACTTGCCATCTTCCTGTCGAATTGGAATACCGGGCTTACTGGGCTGTCAAGCAATGTAACATGGATCCCCAGACAGTCGGTGCGCAGAGGATGCTTCAACTTTCTGAGCTTGAAGAAATTCGTCGGGATGCCTTTGACAATACTCGGCTGTATAAGGAGAAAATGAAAGCCGTCCACGACCGACTTATTCATAGAAAAACCTTTGAGCCTAACCAGCAAATTTGGTTGTTTGATGCACGCCTGAAACTCTTCCCAGGGAAACTCAGGTCCAAATGGACATGACCATTTCGGGTGGTTAAGCCCTATTCTAATGGGGCAGTTGAAATCGCGGATCTTAACACCGTGCACACCTTTATAGTTAATGGTCAAAGATTGAAGCATTTCCTAGCTCAGGTACCCCCCAAGGAAAGTGTCACCCTCGTTGAGGGCTGACACCAAGCACCGCCCAGCTAGAGGCGTTAAACTCAACGCTTCCTGGGAGGCAACCCAGAGGATTCAGACTGATCTGGTAGTTTATGTCACTCAGATATTATCTTTTTGAACCCTTTTTCATCAATGTATCTGCCAATGAGGACATTGTCCAACTTAAGCATGGGGGGGTGGTAAATTGTATAATCCTGAGCTCAATTAATCAGTCTGAATGAATAAATTAATTTTAAAAAAAATGAATTTAGGAAGAAAACTTAGGTATTAGAAACTTGTCAATAGTGGGAAATAATACAAAAAGAACTTAAACACTTAGACTTTTCAGGCTTTCAGGCTTAATCAGCCCTGGTGTCCGCTAAAATATGGATTTAGCGGCGAATCCTTGCAACCTTAAGCTGTTCTAATCCACCTACTAAATAAGGTAATAAGTATACGACTTATCAATTTACCCTCTAACTCAGGAAAACTTTGAGTCTAAGCATCTGCACACATTTTTGCACAGACTCACTTCTCGGAGATTTTGACGGAAATTGGGTAGCTAATGAACTCTCCAGGGTGGTATAGTTGGCAAGTTGTCGTGGGTAACAGCCCATTAGCAAGTTGTCCAGAACCCAGCCACAGGCCATTTCTTTTTCATTGCCTCTAGGTACATTTGAGATTAGGAAAGCCACCTACGAAAAAAAAAAGGGGAAGAAGAAGAAAAGAAAATAAACCACACTTCACCGCACAAGTATGGCTGGCAAGTGATCGTGTGTAACAGCCCAGTGGTCGGTTGTCCAGAGCCCAGCTCAATAATTGCACAAAAAAAGAAGACCAAAACACCTAAGGAAGAAGCGAGGAAGTAGTACAAGCCGAGGAGATATACACTGAAAAAATGCTTGTGTTGACCCCAATTAAAACAAACGTAGGGAGAAAGCTACCAATCGAACAAATACACCTTCAGGCAAAAATTTATATTCTTTTCCGGTCACCTAGAGGCGTAGCAACTCGAAGTCTGTCTCAATTATCGTTAAGTGAGTCTATCACAACATTCACACCAAGATGCTTAGCACTTAGGGTTTTGACCAAGTTTTGGGTGGGTTGAGTAGCCGTAAAAAGTTACCAACCCATACTAAATTCCGAAAAAATTCTAAAACATATATATATATATACGTATACATATGCATAGTTATATATACATTAAAGCAAGGATTCGGGCGATTCGTATTTTGGCAGACACCCGGGCGCTGCTTAGTCTTTGTAGATTAAGATCTTCGTATATTTTCTCTTATTGACAAGTAACGAAGTGCCTAAGCAATTACTTCTTGAATTCTCCAAGGAAATAAAGGCTAGAATAAACCTTGCTAGGGACTAGCAAGGAGTAAGCATGGGGGTATGATAACACCACACAAGGGGGTAATAATTATGTTGAATATGACCCATCTTTAGAATAAAAGGCACAACATAAGTAGAATAGGAGAATTGCATGCATCATGTACCAAGATTGCTTATAAACTGTATTAATGGTCATTTGTATAAGCATTTGTCAAAGCAGGCCTCAAATGAGCAATCGTACCGCACGGATGGATTCAGAACGACGA
This sequence comes from Thalassia testudinum, assembly GCA_037157565.1. Classification (NCBI taxonomy): domain Eukaryota; kingdom Viridiplantae; phylum Streptophyta; class Magnoliopsida; order Alismatales; family Hydrocharitaceae; genus Thalassia; species Thalassia testudinum. The sequence continues at coordinate 3,805,646 of JAZHRO010000038.1, forward strand.
ACAGAGTCTAACGGACTCAAGATCGGCCAAATCCGACATCCGGAGCTCCTACAATGGGCCCAAGAAGTTCTGACCGTTGATCTGGAGATCAACGGCCCAGATTGTGCCACGTCAGCCCCGCCCCCACCGCACGCGCGCCTTCAGCCGGCCGAGGACGAATCTCGACCGTCGATCTTCGATCGAACGGCCGAGATCCGCGCATCCGCCCGCGGTCGCCGCGACAAAGCGTGGGCGTGGCGCAACGGTTAGCGCGCACGCCTGCATCCACGCGACGCGCGTTCGAGCCGCGTGGGGTGGAATTTGAAGGCGAGCGAAGGGCGCGGAGAAATTGGGCATCCCGATCAGCAGCGGGCGGCCAGGATCTCGCCACGCGGCACGATTACAGCTCACGAGCGCCCAAGGCGCGATCTCAGCGTGGGCGAGGAAGACTCTCAGCCGTCCGATCAAATTCGATCAGTCGGCTCTCGTTCAGCGGCCACGGATCACGCGAGGAGAAGGAACGGGGCGGGTGGCTGACCGGCGGCTGGAGGGCTTCACCAACGTTTTTGGAAGCGGTTTTAGCGACGCTCTGGACGTCGCTAAAGCCCCTTCTTCTTTTAGGAAGCCCTTGACTCTATTTAAACCCCCTCCTACCACCATTTAAGGCATACACTCCCCCTTGCAACTACTCCACTCCTCTTTTAGCTAGCTTTAGGCACTTTTGTAATCGCCGGAGACGACGAGCCGTCGACGGAGCCTCCTCCACCGCCGTGGTTGCCTCGTCGCTCTCCACACACACTCTCTCTCTCTTTTAAGCTTTCCACTACTTTTGTTGAAGCATGTATTTAATGTTGTAAGTTATGAACTACGAATGCATATTTAATGAAGTTATTTTCCATTCAATTGCCATTTTAATTTCTGTTTAAGTTCCATGAACAAAATCAAGAACTTTCTAACCCTAAACCTTCTCTCTATCTCTTTCTTGCTTTTTAAAACCTCATCTTTCGCTAGCAAAACTCTGCCCTTTTCTGTGACAAGTGATAAACAAAAAATCCGATTTCCACGCCTCCCTGAGACCGACACTCGGACTCACCTCCGTTTACTTCTTTTAAAACCGATGTATCAAGTGCGACTATAATGACACGTCTTAACACCCACGCACAAAGACGCGTCAGGAGCGTGCGGGAGAGGGACCTGACCCCTGTGTTCGAAGGCGAATAGCCTTAGGCACCTTTTCAATTTAAGTGCGGGCGCTTGGCCACGCACTTCCGAGGTGGGACTAAAGTCCCACCTCCCAAATTGGTGCCCACAGGCAAGCTACCTGCGGCCAATTGCAGCAGCCCGCGAGGTCTTCGCCCCAGCTGCAGGCCTGGGTGCCTTCGCAGAGGCAGACCGCGCGACCTGGGACGCACACCTAGGCTGGAGAGCGCCTGCAGCTGCAGGTGAAGCTGCTGCAGCTCGTCGTCAATGGCAGCGAGGGGCGTGCACTTGAAATCACACAAACGGCCTCTCGGCCCAGTCAGAATACGCAGGAAGCTTCACCGGAGTGAGGCGAAGCTTGTGTGGTGGTCGGAGGCGTGTGGGAGTGCGTGAAGAGGATGACCTAGGTCAGACTGTGGCCGGAGAGGTGGGTTTGTTTGGGGGGTGGTCGGGTGGCGTTTGGCAGTGAATGGAGATGGGAAATCGATAGAGTGGAGTGTGAGGGAGCTTGTGGGATGGTCGACGAGGTGTGGGAGTGTCTGTGGTCGTGAGATGGTCTCGCCGGAGGGGATGATCGGAGGTGGTGAGGGTGGTCTGGACAGTGGCGGTCGAGTGGTCGAAAGGGCAGTTTAAAAGGGGGGAAATGCAAGGAAAATAGAGAAGAAGCTATTTACCTAAGTATTAGATGAAGGGGGAGGGCGGAGTAGCCAGCTCGTATCTGCCGGAGCTGGAGACGAAGAAGCCCTGGAGGAGGAGTGTGGCGACGAGGAAGCAAGCGGAGGGCACCGATGGGTACAACCCGGCACGGACGATGGAGCAAGGCAAACCTGCTGCAGGTAGGGCAGCAGAGCGATGAGGAGGAAGAGGAGGAAGTCGCTGGAAGCTTCGGGCCTTCTGACGGAGGAGGAAGGGATGAAGGGGGGGGGGGGGGTTCTCCGTCAAAGAAAAGCTTATCGGAGCCGGCAAGGTGTGCCGCTCCTTATAAAGGGGTTGGCGCAGAGGGAGGGAAGTGTTGGCGTCGTGCCAGCCTCATCGGAGTAAGGCCGGAGATGACACCCATTCCTTCAACGCGTTCGCACGGAAGGCATGGTAGTCGGCAGAGGGCGTGGGCGGGTCCTTATGACAGAGGACGTCGCAGGGAACCCTACTTCTGCTTTGCAGGACGGCAGGCCTGCCCTACTCAGCGCCATGCTCTACGCAAGGTCGCCGGAGTATGGCGCTGTGCAGAAGTTTCTGGGAGGACCGTTCTGCAAAGAATGATGAAAAGTTGGAGGCCTAAATGTAAGGGTTTCAAAAGATAAGGGTCAAAAGGTAAATGAAGATGACCAAATTGTAAAGTCGGTCAAGGAGGTCTCTTCTTAGGCTCAAGTTTTTATACAAGACCAATTTGAACCTAAGGATTTTAATGGTGAATTTTAATTCTGGGTTGGACCATGTTTGACCGGCCAATTTACGTAAAAACCCAAATTAAGTTATTAATTGGGCATGGTTCTCTTTTTAGGTCAAAATAGGTTTCTAAGGTCAAATTGAAGGTTCTAAACCCTAGAGATTATTTTTCTATGAATTTTAGAGGATTTAGTTGATTTTTATCCTGCCTCGAACCTCATGAATTGAAGTAGGTTTGTTTAGGGTTATAGAATGTTATTTAATTCCTAGGAGTTGCTACAACCCTTTTTAGATCAGATCATCCCACTTTCCTTCTTGTTAAGCTTGTTTGACCTGTGTTTGGACCCTTAATTACCCTGTTTGCAAACTGAATTGGTGAAATTACAGTTTTACCCCTTATGATTTGTTTTATTCCTAAACTCAAAATTCTCTGAGTTAAGCCTTTCTTTGGGTCATGTAGGAGCTTTTTCTCACATATCTGGGTTAGATTGTGCTAGTTAGGGTTTATGATGAGGTTCTCATCACCCCTGTCCTGAGAGGGCAAGACTCTATACTGTTCCGTGCTGTACTTTAGGCGTACCCGCTGGTGGAAACGATTGACTGCATGTCAGTGCAGGGACTCGTGCACTTATCACGTGTGCCGTAGTCACCGCTACGTTTCGACAGTGATCTCGAGGTGGTTGACTGGGTGTAGGACTACCGCAGGGGACTCTCTCGACCAGGAGAGCACCACGTGTACCTTCTACTCCACGGAAGAGACTGCAATCAAGATCGTTCCCACGAGGAACATGCAAGATCAAGAAATACCTGGATACTTTGAGAAATAGATGAACCAGAAACGCATAAATAAAAATTAGAAATAAACTTGCTTGTAGTTTTTACTTTACTTGCACATAAATCATGAAACACCACTCTACTCAGCGTTCGCTGACTCTGTCTTTTCGTAACCCTGTTCAGGACCAGGAGTTAAGCAGCCCAAGTTTCCGGTTGCAGAGGGAGTTGGGCTCAGCCGAGCCCAACCGTAGTAGTTTTCTTTCCAGCTCTTTTGTTTCCACTGTAGTTGTGAGTACTTGACTTTTGAATTACTATTCCTGTTATTTCTGTTTATTTCTGCTATTGTTGTTATGGTGGCATGTATTATTTTGAGATAGTTGTTCTACTTTCCTTTATTGCTTCGTACTTTCCTTCTACTTAGTTATATTGCACGTGTGAATGTGGTTTATTTTCCTGCTTTTAGTTATTTCTCATTGGACGACTAAGTCTTGGTGTTAGTCGAGGCGAGCTGGACTCGAGTCCTGTAGGGATCCGGGAACCGGATTGTAACAACATTGGTGCATTTTACATTTCTTTTGGTGGTAAGTGATTTTTTTACTTGGAATGTTGTTTTTCACCTATAGAAAGTAATTTTTCATTTAAAAAGTAAATTTTCATCTATAAAAAGTAGTTTACGTAGAAAATTGAAATACACCAATTGAAATCATCATTTTCATTTTATAACGTTGTAACGTACGTTTATTTACATTTTGACTTTATTAAATAAAGTACCATTATCAACATTAATGATGTGAAATCAATGTTTATAAAATACTAGTTATATTAAGCTTTATTAAGATAATTGGCTAATATGTTACTATTTTTAAAAAAGCCACCATCCAATTTATACCCTGTAACACAAATGACAGAGTTTTTGTTACAAAATTGCTATCATCATTTTTATATATACATAGATGCTACCGTAAGGTTGATAACTCTACAATAATGTCAATTGAATTTGGTACTAACAAGATCGAATTGCTAAGGAACTAAATACATATTTTGTTTGTTAGAAAATAATAAGGGAGAAATTGTAATTATAAGATTTAGATATGGATGTTTAAAATCTATAATTCCTTTGCCTTTTTCCCTTATTTCCCATATTTTATTATTTATTGAATAAAATAATATCAAGTTAACTACTTTATTTGTTGCAAATGATACAAAGTTTTAGATTACATAACTATCATCATAATTTTTTATATTTACAAGGATGTTACTGCCAAGTTGATGAACAACACAAAAAGAGCACTTAGATCAAACTTTATCAAGATAATCTACTATTATTAAAAAATGATCATTTTATTTTGGTATTGCTTCTTTATTTCAATACCATGCAATCAAAGAAGCTAAACAAACTTATCCAAAAGAAAACCTTCACCGTATTTTCTCACCTCTTTTGCATTTTTTACCTTCCAAAATCACCCTCAATAATTATGATGGATGTTTAGTTATCTCATATTAATCAAATGATATTTTTTAACGATATAATAGATGTGACACATATAAATATAGAATGTACAATGACATGTATATAATATTAAAAATTTTTTGTGACATTTAGATGAAAATTTAAAGAATTTAAAAAATAAATTATGTAAGATTAACATCTATGATTTGTAAAATCTTGGATGAGTTTTAAGAGAATTTATTATGAGAAAATTATAATAAAATTTTCATTAAAAGATGAGGAATATTAAAATATAGTACCTATATAATTATAATACAAATTTAGATCATGTATTTTTCCATGCAAAGCACGGATGCTATGGTAGTACTAAGGTTAAGATCGATACTTAGTCATAGATGTCTTTGTAAATAGGACCTTTAACCCTCATAGTTGCACACGTGCCATGACAAATATCATGCTGTTTGCACTTATGCCCCTCTCTGCTGTAATTAATATTTAGTCTGAACCATGGAGCAAATCAACATTTCAGAGTCCCGAAATCTAAGATAATCCCTGTTTACCTCAAGTGTTATTTTAATATCGGTGGGGCATTTAATACGGATTTGGGCTAACTCATGTCTGATATATACCCATTCTCTTGAGGGATAATCCCTTGCTTAATCTTCATCAAGTAATAAAGTTGAAGAGGGGAGCTTCTCATCCAAAGTAAAACCAGAACAGGGTTATTCCCTCCTTCTAGTTTGTCAACCATGATTAATTAGCAAACTCCTCTTGTAAACTAACTCCAAGGAAAAGTAAAAGAGAAAGAATAAAAATCGCAATCCCTATCCAATGAGAAGTTGCCCAGAACCCAAAATTCACCGAGCAAGATAGGTGTTATTGCCTCTTGATATCAATTTACTTGCGTCATTAATCATTGTCGAGCAATAGGTGCACCTGTAACGTTATCCTGCATTTTCCATTTAGAATCAATTAACTGTGTGGCCCCAAGAGACGAGGTTGTCGACGTTACATAAGTTCACATGGAAACAAGAAAACTATAAGGATATCCACGTAAAATCTCTTTTGAATTTAGAATTGATGGGAATATTCTTGTTCCCTTCTTCTTAGGTGGTGCATGTTGAAGAATGGGATTGTTACAGAAACGCTCTTGTAAATATAAGATGTCACACACTTGCCCCTATATTTATCTTATTTGCGTAAATTTTCTCTAGAAGCTATTCAATTTCACCATGGACCCCTCCACCGATATGAACTTCGAAGTTGCGTATGAGTTAATTGTTCGAAAGTCTACAGTCAACTAAGCTATTATAGTCTATTTAAAGGTTGATATCTAATCAAAATGAAGAAAATGAATATTGGTAATCTTGTAGCGTAAATCTAGATGTCTCAAAATATTGAAATGCAATAATAGATCTATAGTTAAGATGATGAAAGACAAAAATAACATTGACTTAACATTAAGATAAAGGATAGAGAGGGAAAGGTGTTATTTCTTGATTTCTTTCCATCAAAATCAATAAGTTTCTTTCCAAAACTTTCTCAACGATGGTTCCTCGAGTCTCTGGCATCATGTTCTGTTCTTGCTTAACAATGTATCTAAACTAGAGCTTTGACCTAGTACTAAAGATGATCAATTAAAAAGGAAAGATAGAGGATTGATATCGAATTCACCCTACGAGAAAAGTACTTTCTTATAAGATATTGCTTTTCGTGCACTAAATATTCCTTTCAACACATAGGAGCTAACGTAAAAGGGAATATATAATTAATATTAGAATATTCTACTCAGTTTTAGTTCTTATGACTCAATGAGATTTTCCCCTCTTTTAACTATTACTCTATGGGCATTATGTAGTTAACTCCCTAGATCATAAGTGATCACAAAGTGACTTTATCAAAAGCTTTTCGATAGCCGACTATCGTTAAAATGTGATGTCACCTCTTATTAGTAGGCTTCGCTTCTTTCATTTTTTTTGATACAAGGTCACTCCTCTAATTAGGTGGCCCTCTCTAGTTGTGGGTTGATCTAATGAATGACAACTAGAGTTCTCTTATCTAGCCTTAGGGAGCAAAAATGTTTTCGATTGGTCAACCTATCCTTTAAATGTAGTTCCTCTTTTTGAAAAGGCAAATGAACATCCATGCCTTTTAAGGGGCAATGCATGATTTTTATAGGAATCACTTAAATCTTTTCCACTAATTAATACGTTTGTGTTTGAATAAGAAGTTTGGTTGAATATGAATCTAGATCTAGCAATAACTTAGGTCAAATCTTGAGTTGTGTCTACATACAAGCCTTATGAAATCTCAATCTTTTTGAGTGACGATCCTTGTTAGAAATTTTTGGCTGCAATAAATCCAAACCCCGAGTGAGCTAGGACCCGATCTATAGCGTTTGAGTTATTTATGTAGAAGTATCAACCGTACAAGAATATAGAGGAAGTAAGGGGAGATAAGAAAGTAATAAACAGAGGTCAAAGAGGTGTCTGGATGAAAAATGCATGTTGCATGCTCTATTGTGCAATTGTAGCACCCCTCTTCCCCCCCCCCCCCCCCCCCACACACACACACACACACACACACACAAACTTAAAACCAAAGGAGAAAGGAGTAGGCCTACCGTGGAGAGTGACTTGCTTATCAAATCATCTTCGTACTCCAATTCTCTTGATTGTTCCTGAAATATTTTTCAAAAAACAACTCATTATCAAAATGAAAGATGAGTAATTATCTTTATAACAATCAATTCTCTTGATTATTCTTGATACGCAGAGTCCGCATATCTCCACCCTCTATATTGGATAGGAGTATCTCTCCTCAGTTCTCATCCAGCTCTCTATAAGGAAAATCCCTATTTCGTGCTTCCCTTAATATCCCCTTTTTTATCATCGCATCACGCAGGTTCAATGTAAATATGAAAAAATTAAAGGTCACATGTGTTATGTCAATCATTTTACAAGGACATCACTATAAAGATTGCAACTTTTCCACCATTTTAAAATAAATGGTGCTACGGGGAATGCCACTTCTACTAGATGAAAAAGATGGGACCTTTGTATATTTCCATATCCAAAAAGGTATCCTCCAAATGTTTTTCTTTCAGGATTGACAACGACGTGGTGGGAAAGAAACAAAAAACAAACAAGGGAGAGAGAGAGGGAGAGAGAGAGAGGGCAATAGATTGTGTGAGGGAGCGAGGAGAGAGAGAGAGAGAGGGCTATTTATTTGAGAAACGTATACTGTACAAGGGAAGAAGAACGTGGGTTGAGCGGACGGTGGAAGCATTAGTCAGATCTTTGATCTTCTCTCTCTCTCTCTCTCTCTCTCTCTCATCTGGACAAATTCCTCCTGCTGCTGCTCTCCCACCACCGCCCCCCCCTCGCTCTATAGATATATCAATTTCCTCTGACTTCTTTCTGCCAACCATTTAAACCCACCCCCCCCCCCGCCACCCCCCCCGCACCTCCTGCTCGAGGCAATTGGCGCGGTCTCATTCACCGCCGATCGTTGATAAAGCTTCGATCTTGCGAGTTGGGTATTCGAGCCCTTGGCTTGGTTTCGGCTGCTAATCTTCCGTTTCGAAGTGGGCGAGGATTAATTGGGTTTGTCTTGTTGGCTCCGCTACCGTTAACCTTTCTCTCTGCAAAACTCGTGACTTTGGGTTGGACGATGAATGGAGTTCCCGTTGTTGGATGTTGTTCTGTTCCTCTGGTGGAAAAAAAAAAAAATGTTTCCTTTTTGTCCTGCAGAGTCTGAGGTTTTCAGAAAGATCACATCTTTTCGCTTCCTTTGGCTATACATTTCCACGCAAATCTTCATTGGGCTTTGGTTTGAGTTTGGGTTTTTTCTCTTTTATCTCGGAAATGTATGATCTTTGCTAGATATGATCCACCGGTGTTTCTCCTCTCTTGTAAATTATATATACACTGTCAAGACAATCATGACTGTTATCAACACCTGCCAGTCCTTGGTGTTGGTAGGGTCAAGGAGTAATTTGCTTTGTCTTTCGGGCTCTGCAGTCATTAATAGTTGTTGTGCAAAACTTGGACTTTGGGGTTGACGATGAGTGGATTCCCATCGTTGGGTGTTTTGTGCGTCTGGTGGCAGATGTTTCTGAGGTTTTCAGCAAGGTCGTATTTTTCTTTATTTTGGCTTCAAATCCCACATGAATTTGCAATGGGTTTAATCAACCTTTTCCATCTTGTCTAAGAAAAGTATGATCTTTCTTATATGATCCCATTGGCATTTCTCCTCTCTTATATAAATGTGTATGCATTTCCCTCCGTTTAATTTTGCCAATATTTTTCGGCTTTTGTTTCGAACAATCGCATACTTTGGTGCAGACCTTTATTGGGTTTTCATCATTGGGATTTTGGCAGCATAGGCTCAATCTGGATTCTGGGTTTAATGGTTTTTGTCTCTACGAGGTGCAGGAGAATTCTGAATTTTCGTTGTTGGAAGTGCCAGATCTTTTTATCATCTGTAGATCAACCTTCTGAAGTTAAGCTTCTTTCATGCTTCCTATCGACATGAGTAGAACCCAGACAAGGGCTGGTGTTATCTGGTCCCACCCAGGTTGCTTATTTTGTTGGGCTTAGTTGTGAGTCAGTTATATATGACTTTTGCACTTTCTGCGTGCCTTAGGCTTTGACAACTTTATCTGAATATTTCTATGGTCAAATGTTCTTTACCTGCCTTCTGAAATAAATACCAAATTCTCCTTAAGAGGGTTTACCGTTTGGCTCTTTTTTTTTCTCATTTGATTGTCTGCTCTAAAATGATAAATATTCTTCCAAAGGGAAAGCACCATATTAGTTCAGAGGAAAATCTTATGGGTATATGGACTGCAGATGTGCACTTTTAGTGCATCTATTTCCTTCTAACGACCAGGCTATGGAAATTCTGGATTGTCTTTTTATTGGAGAAATAATTAGCAGCTAATTGCAGGTTCTTATGTTATGCAGTTGATATATCTTCTTTTTCTAATGAATTTTTAGACAGAAATTATTGTATTTATTTGGAACATAATCTACTTTCTGAATGCTCTTCCCTTGGCCAATGATACACTGAAAAATTTTGTCTCAAATCCATCAATGATAAATCTGGAAACACCTTTACCCTCTAGAAGTGCTTTCGTATTTTCAAGGATGACTTTCAATCAAAGTCATCATTGCAACAGTAGTTGTATGATATTCTAATTATACAAGCCATGAACCAGTTAAAGTTTCTTGTTTTAATGGGTAGAGGTACACAATCTATTCACTAACATGTGTTTCATTCTTTTTCATGTCTAGGGATGGATCACGGATACTCTAAACACAAACCTAATTACCTTGGAAGATTTCTCATGATTGCCGCTTTAAGTGCCTTCTGCATACTGATATTGAAGCTTTCCTCAAGTCACAAAGGAGCAAGTGTGGTAATATTCGTCTTATTTCCTTATTTTTGCAGTCTGACTTTTACATAGTGCCATGGCACACTGTATAAATTCTATCTTGATATTTTGTGAGATTGTCTGTATCTGGGATGTCTACCTACTCTAATTTTATAGACTAACTGTTAAGGACAATGAAGTTTTAAACTATAGTGATGATTTCATGCCCATTTACCCCTTTTTTCAAATCATTTTTAGATTATATTGAGAATTAGGTGTTCCTCTTGGTGGAGTCAGCTATATGGAGGATAATATTTTGTTCTGGTTCACTTTTACTAAAATTAACTTGAACCACTAACTTATAAGATTTTTTTTCAAAAGAGATGCTTTTTTCAAGCTTGTATATTCAGATCATTTCTTAATCAATACGAAGTCCGAAATATCCATCAAGTATGGTCATTCTGGGTAGCTTTGGAATGGGCATGTCATATTGTGATATGATTATATGGCAACCTATTTGTCACAAAGCAAATTCATAGAGGATAGATTCCCCACTTGACTCCACTGCATAACAAGGTGATTGACCTTAGTATAATGAAATCTTTGACCCATTGCATTCCAGACAAAATATGGCAAATCTGAAGTTGCAACACTTAGGTGACTATTTTGGCCATTATAAAACTATTATATTCAGAGGGTCGGACTGTAAACATTTTAGTGAGTGGGTGTGTGTTGTAAATTGCTCTTTAGTTGGGCTGTAAGGAACCCCTTTACTTGGGCTGTAGGAAACCTTGGATTGTTAATAAATCCCTAGGGCCTCCTCTGAAAATCATTGGAGTGAGGGAAAACCCTAGGCCCAGACGTAGAAAGGCACACTGCCCCTTGAATTTGGTTAACAAATGTCCCTGCTCTTCATCGTTTGTGTGTGATTGTTCCCAGATTTTCAAACTCTTGGTCGATTATAGCAAGGTCATGGCTGGCTCAAGGGCTCAAGGGAGTCAAATTGACTGACGAGTTTTGAACTTGTTGGCTTGGTCAAGCCTGATGCTTTTGAAACTTATGTTAGATCCATGTTAAGGCGCAACCAATCTGGTTCGATTCAGGTTCAGGTGAAATATAGGCTAAATAAGATGATTATCTCTGTTAGAAGCTACCTTCTCCATTCTGAAGGTCTAGGAAAAGTAAATTGGAAGTTGTAATAAAAATCCATAAATAAATCATGTTCTCAAGATTATAGAGCTACAGTTGCCATAAATGTTTGAGGACATAAACATAGATTTAAGTGATTTTCCAGTAGTGCATGTTTCAGATAACATAATTATCCACACACCTTCATATTTTTATATAAGTAGCCTAATGTTAGGAAATCGATTCAGTTATTTTAGTTCTTCTTGAGTAAGCCTTGGTGTCTTTCTTTAGATCTTCAACATTCTGTCCTCTGCATGACCTCGTAAATGTTTTAGCTGCAATTTCTGCCTCAAAATATTATTTCTACTGTCCTCTGAAACTAATATGACCCTTCTTTCTGGTGAATTATTTTTTTGATGGGATCTCTGGTATATTATTTTAGTTTTCCCACCATGAACCTGGGGTAACACATGTACTTGTAACTGGAGGTGCTGGTTACATAGGCTCCCATGCAGCACTTCGACTCCTCAAGGATTCATACCAAGTGACCATAGTGGTCTGTAACTATCAAACACATATTTCATTCCTTTCTTTAACCTTTATTTCAGATCACAATTGCATTCTTTTTATTCAGCTTTCAAAAAAAAATTTGTTGAATAAATTTGTGTTCTTTCTTTTTCCTATAGGATAATCTTTCCAGGGGAAACCTTGGTGCAATTAGGGTTCTAGAGGAGCAATTTCCTGAACCTGGGAAGCTGCAGTTCATTTTTGCAGATCTGGGAGATGCAAAAGCTGTATCCTAGCCATATCACTTGCAAGAATTCACATGATCCTTATTTAAGTCAACGATAATTAGTTTTCCATGGATAAATCCTTAACTATACACAGGTCAACAAAGTATTTTCAGAAAATGCATTTGACGCGGTGATGCACTTTGCTGCAGTTGCTTATGTTGGTGAAAGCACACTTGAACCGCTTAGGTATGCTGTAGCCGTACTCTTCAGTGCACTTTGTTCTCTTATCTATCATTCTAGCTTGAAAGATGTCATTATTAAGGCCATAATTTGAGCACCCAGAATTTTGATGGTATTATCTCTCACTTATCTTCTGGTTTTATTGGCTATTTGTAAAAGCAAGATTCTGTGTGAAGCCTGTATTAAAGGTTTTCTGACCAGAATGCAGGTTATATTTGGTGGCTTTTTTTTTTTTTCGAAGAGATGTATTTGGTGGCATATTTCAGACTTCATACCTCCATTGTCTTACACTTACTGGCTTAAACATTTTGAATATGCAAGCCAATGCTGTTCTGTTAATGGCATTGAGAAAATGAGATTGAATTATGGTTGCTAGGCCAATGGGGTTTGTCACCAAATTAGGAATAAAAATACTCTTTACAAAGCATTGGTAAGGCCATAAGTATATTTGAACTCATGAAACTCATGAAAACATGGAATGAGCTGTCATCAATCATGACCTACAAGTAATGCTAGTTACAATCATTTGGTCCTTGCTGAAAGCTCCATTCATGCAGGAAAACATAGTTACTTCCAGGTTATGAGATCATTCTCCCTCACCAATCCACAAGGAGAAAAAAAAATTGTCATTAAAGCAGATGAACAATTACCATAAGCTCTGGTTCAACTTGATAATGGAAGAGACATGCCACTCCACTAATTTTAATCAAGAGAAAGCCTTTGTTCTAGAGGTAAGATAAAGCTATTCTCAGAAATCTATATGATGACATCCTTTGTATGATGAACCAGACTTCCTGTGAAATATCCAAAGATATAGTAGCTGTGATAACCGATATATTAGTTAATGTTGGATTTTCTTTTTCCCTTTTACACTTTGTATGTATTGTTACGGGAGGGATGCCTTCATTAATTGCAGCATTAAGGCTTTTTGTTATCTTTTTGTCATCAAGAGTTCAGCTTGTCCACATTTCTAAACTCAAGTTAACAATTTCATCAAGGAACTATGCTACCAAGTGATCACGCATACTCCTTATGTATTCTTTGGTTTGGAGTTTCATTCTTGGACGTGTTTGTTCTTTTGTCTGTTTGCACGTGTGTCCATAGGTGCATCGTGCAGGTTTGCACGTGCATCTGTGTTAATGCTACATTTTCAGCACGTGCACAATTATTTTTCCTCATTATATTCAGATGACATTCTTCTTGGTTTAGGTACTATCACAATATTACTTCAAATACCCTGGTTATACTTGAAGCTATGGCTGCCCATGGTGTTAAAACATTGATTTATTCAAGCACCTGTGCAACATATGGAGAGCCTAAAAAAATGCCAATAACAGAAGAGACCCCACAGGCAAGCTTGATTTGCTGCTCTTTATTCTACGGTTACTGCATATCTTCATTCAGCATTTGAATATCACCAATCAAGGGTCAGCTATGTTATGATTTTTTTTGCATTACACTGAGCACCTCTGATGACACACCAGTTCCCAATTAATCCTTATGGGAAGGCGAAGAAAATGGCAGAAGATATGATCCTAGATTTTGCCAAAACAACAAATATGGCTGTGATGATCCTAAGGTTTGTCCAATAAAATACATTACCGACTAAATACTGCTTGACTTCCTCGCAGTCCATTGCCTAATATAACTTGTCATTTGCTCTTCAGATATTTCAATGTAATAGGGTCAGATCCAGAGGGAAGATTAGGAGAGGCTCCCAGACCTGAACTACGAGAGCATGGTCGCATCTCTGGTGCATGTTTTGATGCTGCATTGGGAAAAATTGAAGGGCTAAAGGTTTGTAGTTGTCAAACGTTACTCGATTGTGTACTGCATGACACCTTTTTCATTCCCTTCTCGGCATTGTTTGATTTGATGGATAGTTCTCTGATAGCAAGTATGCTAGAGTCTGAAGGATTACACTTTTGTTGAGACAATCACCACAATTCTACTTTGGATTTTTTTAGATTAAAGGGACAGACTATGACACACCGGATGGAACTTGCATTAGAGACTACATAGATGTCACCGACTTGGTCGATGCTCATGTTAAGGCTCTTGACAAGTCGAGACCAAACCAAGTTGGCATATTCAATGTTGGGACAGGAAAAGGTTAGCTTACATAAGTACCGTTGGTATTGTGCCTGGAAGAAATGCTTTTCCCCCCCTGTAAATGCTATTTTATATGCCAACTATCTCTAAATTTTGCATTCACTGTCACAATCACTAAATGCAAAGATGCATTTCTTGAAGAGGATTAGAGAGGCGGTTAATCCGGTTGTTCGTGTCCAATGACCAGGTAGATCGGTGAAAGAGTTTGTGGAAGCATGCAAGAAAGCAACCGGTGCCGACATCAAAGTTGAGTACCTCAGCCGTCGTCCTGGTGATTATGCTGCAGTCTACAGTGACCCGTCGAAGATCCTCCGCAAATTGAACTGGACGGCAAAGTACAGGGACCTTGAGGAGAGCCTCCATACTGCATGGAAGTGGCAGAAGGCTCACCCAAATGGATATGGGTCGTAATCCCTGAGGCATGGATTTACTTACATACATGCACATTCATTCCAGGTAGATATTGTTCCATTAAACTGTGCTTGGCCATTAAGTAAATGAGGAAAAGGAACCACAGGAAAAGGAAATTTTACACCACAGGTTTCTTGTTTATATTGTATTATGTTTGCTTGATAGCAAGAGCATAGTTTTTTTTTTTAAATTTATTTATTCGAGTAGGAAATAAATATGATGTGCCTCTTGCGGACTTTATTATTCCTGGTAAGTTACATTGTGTAATTTTTTAAATTTGATTTATTTAGGGTAGAAATTTCTGGTTGAGATGTTACCATGCAGTTTCCATGTTCTTCAAAGTGGAATAGATGTCTGTGACATAAATAACAATTTTAGTGCTAACAGTGCCTTCAAAAAAAAAAAAAAAGTGCTAACAGCAACATTGGAAAGACGGATTCAGTTTTGCTGCAGTGTAGTCGCTTTCGTTCTTTGGTATCTAAATATTAGATAATCTTTGTCTCCTATTTATTTCATACATATTAAAAATAACCAGTAACTGCTACTTGATCTGGAAGTGGGTTCCTTAATAAGTAAGACTTTACGTTCTATTGATATCACATGCATAAATTTATTGTATTTTGGAGTTGACCTCACCTTTCAGGTGGGAATAAAGGAACTATCGACTTTTGTGTCACATATTTAGTTCGTTTATAATTTGAGTTTTATAAACTTTCGATT
Organism: Thalassia testudinum; assembly: GCA_037157565.1. Taxonomy (NCBI): domain Eukaryota; kingdom Viridiplantae; phylum Streptophyta; class Magnoliopsida; order Alismatales; family Hydrocharitaceae; genus Thalassia; species Thalassia testudinum. The sequence goes on from JAZHRO010000038.1 coordinate 3,821,157, forward strand.
GAACTAGCTGAGAAGAACAAAAATTTGAACACAAACATCAAAAGATATTTTGGACCTTGTTGCTCCTAAAAAATATGACGACTGATTTGAGACAATCGATGTGAATGGAAGGTTTAATTCAGATAATTTGGACTGTCTCATAGTAAATAGTGCTGGTAACCCCACTCCCCAAACTGCTCGATTTTGGTTATACTTTCGGTATAAGGTGACGTCGATGTTAAATTTTCGTTGTATATGCGAGTCTATGAAAATTTACAAGGAAGCTTTTGGTTTTAATCAATGAAGTTTGATGACAATGCTTTTCCGGTCCCTATTGGTACTTTCAGATCCTGACCTCCATCCACCCATTGGTACTTTCAGCACACAAAGCTACCAAGAATATATGCATGGATCAATCGACAAAATAAATGGAGTTTAAGGTAATTCTAACTTAGATAAAGAGAGATGGAAAGAAGAGGAAAAAAAAAACGTTCATATCATCAAGTGTAGGCAACTCTAAAAGCATAAAACTCTTATGTCATCAAGCACTGAGCTCTCCATACGGGACAGTAGACTGGATACGTAAGGCTTCTTTTATTATGAAACCACTAACGATACCATCACAAAGTGCTGTGGCGAAGCATGAAGTGAAGAATCAAGCCAACCCATCACAAAGTAAGAAGAAAAGGAGTTCACATGAGGATGAAATAACATAAAAACAAAGGTGATAACTAGATTATATTAACATTGGGATATCTTTCCATGCAAAACGATCAAACTACAATTTATTAATTGATTACAAACAATCAGTCTTTCAGCCTAAGAAAGCACTGGCAATGAACATATATTCCTTAAAACGGTCTTAATTGATTACATACATATTGTAATCAACTCGTTAATCGATTACAATTCTCTTCAAGGCACACAATCCAAGGAACAGTCTTGCCATAGAGATATCATGTCATTTCCATTATGTGCATCATACATCCCAAAGGAACAAATGTACCAAAAGATATCATTTACATCATCACTCACGTGTACATGAAAAACCATCCTCATGAACAGAAGAAAACAAGAAACCCCACTTGATCGGCTTAGTGGTACAGCAGTGGGCTCATCAACCGGTAGGCCCGAGAGGTTGAATCTTACCTTTCTGCGTAAAGAGGGGGAAAAGGAACAAGAAATAGTACGTCAAAGGGATGAAACATACATGTGACGTCCACCATTCCAACCCTCATGGTGGTGGCACAAGAGAGGTATCTAAAAACCTGTTAGATGAGCAACTTCAACTGCCCGCCTCGGTGGGCATCCAAAGACTATGAGGCATTCTTCTCATGAGAACAATGAGTTCAATCCCTTGCCACATGACCTTCCAAAGAGTATGCGACATATTCTTCACGTAACATCTCAACAAGCTCCTCATCAAATTCCTCGAGTTCATCTGAATTACGTAATTGATTGTATAAAGGTGCCAAACAGTTCAAAGCAACTTCAAGTACTTTACACTGTCTTAAATTGTAGGCAGATTGAACAATCTTAATTGGGAAGACCCTGTTCAGTTTCAAGCATGAAACAACAATGTTGATGCTCTTCTCTCGCACTTCATCCAAGAACCATATTTCTGCAAGCTCAGAAATTTCTAAGTATATGAGAAGCTTGTCTAATTGGGTCTGCTGGTCCAAGTTGGCCCATTTACAATTAAACTCGAGTCCAGGCAGTTCACCAGAATAAAACCAGTGAAGCAGCTTGACAAGTGCCATCCAAGAAAGGGGAACTTTGACAGTATTTCTTGAGCTGAGGCAAAGGAGAAAAATATGGATGAGTACCATGAAAGAGCTGCTTGGTGGCGGAGAAAGGTATCAAGGCATGTGCTCATATTCTTAACATCTAATTATCAAATTAAGAAATTATAAGATAATTCCATTAATTTAGGTTTAAGTCTACTACATTTTCTCACTTTCATGGATCATTTAATAAAAAATTAACTAAACAAATCTGCATTCTTTCTCTATCTTTGGGGAAAAAAAAGGAAGGAAATACATACACCCGTAAACCCTCCCTCCTCCAAGATCTACCCCCACAGATACGAAAAGGCTTGACATAATGTTAAGCCACCAGGTGAATTTCTAAACCTGTCCAAAAGTGTGTGTCTAAACCTCTTCAAAAGCTACATCAGATGATTCCTAGCTACCCTCAACTAACCACATTGAATTGTGTAGCTACTGACATGAAGAAAGCACCATTAGTCATCTTTTCCCTCTCAGTCTGCGAGGAGTCAGCCCTTGTTTCAGCTTGCCCATTGCAATACTTGGGATCCCTGTCAACTGGTACTCATTTCTACGATTGATAGTTACAGTAGAAATCCCTGGAAAACTCTTGAGGGGAGAAATAACTTCATTGAAAATAGCCCCTCTTATCCCCTTTAGTAGAAGTTTATCACATTAAGCAAGCAAAATTCCTATTCTACAACTTCATCCTCCTCGACTCCCATTTAGTAGCCCCTCCTCATCATAGCTTGCCCTCACAGTCACAATGTCTATTCGCTTGCCTAATATGTCGAGTCTATCTTATATTACAATTTTAGCATCTTAATCATAAGGAAAGCAAATTTTCTATATTACAACTTCATCCTCTTCCCCATCCTCTTCAGTAGAATATGTCAAGTCTATCTAATAAGGGACCATGCTGAAGTGGTTGATGTAGTTAATCACATTTGTATTGAAGTCCAAAAATTCTATTTATATTCTATTAAAATATTCTTGTTAGGAGGTAACGACATAAGTTTATTTTATAGAGACCTGGTAGCTTTATATAGAAAAGCGTACCAGATAAGAATTACAATAATATCCTTACACAAAAAATAAAAAGGAGTCAACATGACTCACAAACATAACTCAACACTCTCTCTCAAGTTGGAGCATAAACATCAAACATGCTCAGCTTAGAACTAATATGGTGTAGTCGTTTCTTGGGAAACGCTTTGGTGAATATATCTGCAAGTTGATCTTCAATGCATATGTAAGGTGTAGAGATCTTCTTTGCAACAATGGCCTCTCTGATGAAGTGGCACTTCAATATGCTTGGTTCTCTTGTGGAAGACAGGGTTATTTGCTATGAACGTTGCTACCTTGTTGTCACAATGCATAGGAATATACCAGAAACATGTACTCCAAAGTCTTCTAGAATAGAGTGAACCCAAAGTAACTCACAAGTGGTTTGGGCCATGACCCTTTATTCTAACTCAACACTTGATCTAGAGACAACCGCATGTTTCTTACTCCATGTAACTAAATTGCCCCCAACAAATGTACAGTATCCTGTAGTAGATCTTCTATCATCATGTGCGCCAGCATAATCTGCATCTGAGTATTCACAGACATCTACATGTCCATTGTTTTTAAACAGAAGTCCTTTATTAGGTGCACTTTTCAAATACCTGTGAATCTGGTAGACTCCATCCCAGTGAACCTCCCTTGGTGATTACATGAACTAACTCAATCTTCCAACTGCAAATGCAATGTTAGGGTGAGTCACTGTCAAATACAATAGTTTACCAATCATTACACGATATCTGGTCACATCTTGCAGTAGAGGACTGTCTTCATCTATGATAGGCAAGGATACATCTATAGGCACATACGCTGGCTTACATCCCAGCATACCTATGTCTCTCAACATATCAAGTACATACTTGCGCTGAGATAGCACAAGTCCCCCACGAATGTGCTACACTTCCATCCTAAGGAAATAGTTGATTGGAGCTAGATCTTTGGTAACAAACTATTACCTTGCCTGTCACTTACAGTTAATAGTATGTCATCTACATACACAATAAGTATCACTGAACATGTCTCCCTATGAAATGTAAAAACTGAGTGATCAACAGAGGATCTGGTAAAGCCATATTCCTGGACTACTCTGCTGAACTTGCCAAGCCAAGCTCTAGAACTTTGTTTCGGTCCATAGATAACCTTCTTCAATTTACATACCTTCTGACACTTGCCCTAAGAAAGCTAGGTGGTTACTGCATGTATACTTCCTCCTCTAAGTCTTCATAAAGGAAGACATTTTTTATATCTAATTGATAAACAATCCACCTCCTGTTAAATTGCAAGAGAAAGCAGAATCCTGACAGAATTAAGGAGAGCCACTAGGGAGAATGTCTCAAAGTAATCCACACCAAAGGTCTGAGTGTATCCCTTAGCAACCAGGCAAGCCTTGTATCTTTCTACAGTTCCATCTGAACAATAATTTAGTGTAAAAACTCATCTACACCCTACAGCTGTAGCACCTAGAGGTAGATCAACAAGATCGCATGTCCCACAGGACTGTAGAGCTACCATCTCCTACTCCATAGCCAAGGTCCAAGATGGATCTCGGAAGACCTCATGATGGTCTCGTGGAACTTGTAAACTATCAATTACCAAAGAAAATTGTCGTCCAACTACAGGTAAAATGTCAAGTGACATAGATTGAGATACAAAATATTTAGCACAAGACCTTGGAGCCTTCCTTTGAGCAATAGGAAGTTCCAGGGTAGTATCCTCAGTAATAATAGGAACCTGGTCCTTAGTCGAGTCATCAGCAGTTGGTGGAGGCTGAACAGAAATGGTAGACAATGGCTCCTCCACATGAGGAATATCCTAAGTCATACACTGAAAATGCTTAAGAAAAGTATCAGCAAGAGGAACCTCAAGATGATATGGGTAAGGACCAAGATCAGGTTGTTTGGCCTGTGATGTAGGTGGCTTACTAGGTTGTGGTGGCTCAAACAAAACAGGAAGAGGAACCTCAGGATGAGTAATGAACTGCTCCCCCTATTTCTGGTAGTAAGGAATCTCCTCAGAAACGGTAACATCGGCAGATACATAGAATTTCCGTAAAACAGGATCATAACGGTTCACTTTTTGGGTTCTAGGATAACCTAAAAAGATGCACTTCACGGAACGAGGAAAAATCTTGTCCACATGATGTAGATGGACAAAGCACACATTGAAAAACAACTAGAGTGATAGAAAACATGTCTTTGTCAGAAAACATGGAGTAGGGAACTTTACCCCGCAAAACAAACGAAGAAACATAATTCACCAAATAGGTGGCAGTAAGAACATTTGCCCAAAACGAAGAAGGAACATTCATTTAAAACATAATGGAACAGGTCACATCAAGCAAATGTCTAAGCTTACATTCAGGTACCCGATTTTGTTGGAAAGTATGAACGTAACCAATCTGGTGAACAATACCCATAGACTTAAAGAATGAAGTAGTTCTGGCATTCCCAAATTCTAAACCATTATTACTTCGGCAAATTTTTATAACAGAAAAAAATTGAATCTTTATTTCCAAGACAATTTTTTACAATATCAAAGACTTTGAATTTTTCTTTCATATAAGCACCCAAGCCATCCAAGTGTAGTCATCCACAAGCACAAGAAAATACCAAAAGCCTAACACTGTTGACCCTACATGGGCCCCAAACATCAGCATTGTTGAGAATTGGCGTGCACGTGAGAAGCGTAGAGGCTTGATTGGCGTGGAGAATAGTCCACGATGGGACTAATTTCATGTGGAAATAGGGAGGAATTTCCCTGTTATGGCTAGTGCAGTTGCATGGCTATTTGAGGAAGAGAGAGAGCCACTACTTGGAGAAAGAGGTAAAGAGATTGATTGGAAGAATTTGCTTTATTGCTCTACTCAACATAGTTGGAAAGGCTCTCTTTATATATAAAGTACATATTTCTACTTCTAAAAATAGACTTAACTAATTAAATCTAATTAAATCTTCTAGATTTAGAACAACCAAATCTTTACAGATCTCCTAACATATTTTCCTAAAACTTATTTGCTAAAAATAGAAAACTTAACAAATAAGAAAAGACTCCAAATTTGATCTTTTGGACCACCAAAATCGACAGCCCATATGGGCCCTGAGATGCTAACACGTGGCCCTTTGATTCCCAACACTCCCCCTAAAGTCGGAGATCGGGAGGCCGATGACTTGGTCTAAACGCCTCATCACTCTTCTTTTCTTCTTCATTGGAAACTTGTATCTTTGATTTCACCATCATCCTCCAAGGTAGTTTGAACTGGAAAGAACTTCGGTTCTGGTTGCAGCCAAGAAGAACTTCGGCCTAGCCGGAAAGAACATTGACTCTAGAGAAGGTCGAGAAGAACTTTGACCGAAAAGAACTTCGGTTGAGTTGGGGCCGACAAGAACGTCAGCCAAGCTGGAAGAACGTCAACTTATAGAGAAGGTCGAGAAGAACTCCGACTTTGAGTTTCGAGAAAACCGAAAAGAACTTCGGTTGAGTTGGGGCCAAGAAGAACGTCATCTTATAGAGAAGGTCGAGAAGAACTCCACTCTGATAGTAGTTGCCTGGAGTGTTACCGCTCTGATATCATGTTAAGAATTGGCACGCACATGGGAAGTATGAAGGCTTGATTGGCGAGAAGAGAGAGACTAATTTCATGTGGGACTAATTTCATGTGGAAATAGGAAGGAATCTTCTTGTTATTGCTGGTGCAGTTGCATGGCTATTTGAGGAAGAGAGAGAGCCACTACCTGGAAAGAGAGGTAGAGAGCTTAATTGGAAGAATTTGCTTTACTGCTCTACTCAAAATAGATGGAAAGGCTCTCTTTATATATAGAGTACATATTCCTACTTCTAAAAATAGACTTAACTAATTAAATCTAATCAATCTTCTAGATTTGGAAAAACCAAATCTTTGCAAATCTCCTAACATATTTTCCTAAAACTTATTTGCTAAAAATAGAAAACTTAACAAATAAGAAAAGAATCCAAATTTGATCTTTTGGACCACCAAAATCGACAGCCCATATGGGCCCTGAGATGCTGCCACGTGGCCCTTTGATTCCCAACACTTCCCCTCAAGTCGGAGGTCGGGAGGCCGATGACTTGGTCTAGATGCCTCATCACTCTTCTCCTTTTCTTCTTCACTGAAAACTTGTATCTTTGATTTCACCATCATCCTCCAAGGTAGTTTGAACCGGAAAGAACTTCGGTTCTGGTTGCAGCCAAGAAGAACTTTGGCCTACCCGAAAGGAACGTCGACTTTAAAGAAGGTCGAGAAGAACTTCGATTGGAAAGAACTTTGGTTGAGTTGGGGCCGAGAAGAACGTCAACCTAGCCGGAAGAACGTTGACTTATAGAGAAGGTCGAGAAGAACTCCGACCTTGAGTTTAGAGAAAACCAGAAAGAACTTCGGTTGAGTTGGGACCGAGAAAAACATCGGCCTAGCCGGAAGAACGCCATCTTATAGAGAAGGTCAGGAAGAACTTCGACTTAAGAATAGTTGCCTAGAGTGTTCCTGCTCTAATACCATGTTGACAATTGGCGCGCACAAGGGAAGCATTGAGGCTTGATTGGCATGGAGAATAGTCCACGATGGCACTAATTTCATGTGGAAATAGGGAGCAATTTCCTTGTTATGGCTGCTGCAGTTGCATGGCTATTTGAGGAAGAAAGAGAGCCACTACATGGAGAGAAAGGTAGAGAGCTTGATTGGAAGAATTTGCTTTATTGCTCTACTCAAAATAGCTGGAAAGGCTCTCTTTATATAGAGAGTACGTATTCCTACTTCTAAAAATAGACTTAACTAATTAAATCTAATCAAATCTTCTAGATTTGGAACAACCAAATCTTTGCAAATCTTTTAACATATTTTCCTAAAACCTATTTACTAAAAATAACAAACTTAACAAATAAGAAAAGACTCCAAATTTGATCTTTTGGACTACTAAAACCGACAGCCCAAATGGGCCCTGAGATGTTGCGCGTGGCCATGTGGCATGTGCCACGTGACTCTTCTTTGATTCCCAACAAGCATGAACAAGAGCAAAAATAGACTTAGTTCTTTTATTTTTTGGTGAAAAGGATGACCTATAGTGCTTGCCCAACTGACAGGCAATATAACTCGGGGAACTGGCGGTGAAGAACATATAAACTCAGATGACCAAGACGAAGGTGTCATTAGAGAGCAGAAGTGGCACAAAGAGCATTAGTACTAGCGAAAGGAGGGACATGAAACTAGTAAAGACCATTCTACTCAAGCCTGCCACCAATTTGCCTCATCATTTGGAGGTCCTGCAAAATGAAGTATTGCTCATAAAACACTGCTCAACATCTTAAATCCTTTGTAATCTAGCTAATAGACATCAGATTAAGAGCAAACTTGGAAGCAGGCATAACATTTGACAATGGTAAAGTAGAGGATATAGATATGTTCCCAAGTCCAATAACTGTGACAAGCCACTGCTACCTTAACCTAAAAAGGTGTAGCAAGACCTCATAGAGAGGAAAATAAGGTGGTATCACCAGTTATGTGAGAGGAGGCACCTGAATCCACAAGCCATACCGAGGCTTGGAATCTAGCTGACAAAGCTGCAGTACCTGCAGATCTCTAAACAGAGGAGAGAGTGGATGCCTGAGAAGCCAAGCAACGCTCATAATCAGCTCTGGAGATTGAAATATGGTTATTTCTTCTATAAATACCTGATAAGCATGTAAATCCATACCCTGTGGATATTCGTGCTTCACTCAACAACGGTCCACAGTATGTCCATTTCTATGACAGTACTCACAGAAGGAGCTCCGACCTCTACCACATCCACATGTACTACCACAAGATCGACCCCCTTTGCCTTTAGAAGCTCCCCTACCACGACCAATAGTGACCATAGCAAAGGCATCAACAGTGGGTACTGGATCAACAATGTCAAGTCTAGAGAGACGGGCGTAAATCTGTGCTGGTGTGGGAATCTCATCCATGGTCATAAACTGATCCTTTATCGCCTTGTACTCAGGGCCAAGACCAGATAGAAGCTGAATGGATCTAATGGCTTCTCTCTGCTTGGCAATGGCCACTGCATTAGTAGAAATAGGTTGGTAGACATCCCGCTCGTCCCAGAGATTCTTCATCGTGCTATAGTATTCGGATAAGACCATGGTGCCCTTTTGAAGAGTGTAGATGTCCTCTACAACTCTATAAAGTCTGGCAATGTTGCTCCTATGGGAATGAATCTCATGCAACACTTCCCACATTTTTTTTTGCAGAGGAATATGCCATGATTTGTTTGGCGATCATCTGAGTTATGATCTTTAAAAGACATGTCGCCACCCAGTCATTATCAACCTCCTAGCCTGCAGTCTCACGGTTGGAACATCATCTGTCAGGATATACTTCTTCCGGTGTGATCCAACAAATCGGGAAAAAGAGGTAGACCAAAATAGAAAGTTGGATCCATCCAACATGATAGACGTCCCTTGCATGTGAGGGGAAGCACTCATGGTAGATATCTTCCCCACAGAGTCACCGACTGCTTCCTTATGGTCCCCCATAATAGCCAGAATGAAGATCCACGAAGATCAAGGGCTTGAGGGTCCGAAAATCAGATCATGAGGTCTGAATTCTTCAATTTCAGACCCATACTACCTTTGAACTGCACAAATACGCCAAAAAACTCCAGATTTCAAACCATGTACCTCTTGAGTACTAGCAATAACATTCCTTTGCACACACTAGCACCTAGACGAGGCCCAAGCGGTGCTCTCTTTAAGAGATTCCCTGTAGACGCCTTGTAGAAGGGGACCGGATCGAAGAACACCTCCCTACGTCACCTTTGCAGAGGTGCAGCAGCAACGCAAGAGGTAGAGGAGGCTACAAAACCCTTCGGCGGCAGTGGAGTGGCCGCGCCAGCAAGGACGAGGGAGAGAACCAGCAACAATGGTCAGAGGCCCGCTGCTGGTCGACACTATGATGGAGGCTACGCGGGACATCGACCTAGATGGCCAGCATTTCCAACCGATGGCAGGAAGAGGTATAATGAGGCTGGACAGTGCGCGGCGACACGAGGGGCCGACAGATTGGCGGTGGTGGCCTTGGTGGCTGGTGGGCGACGGTGCTGCTGGCCTGGGAGGCTGGCGACGCCGCTCAGGAGAGAGGATGACGACTAGGGTTTTGGTGGGGGGTAGGCGGGTAGGTTTTGGTGGGATATCAAAACCCCAATCTAAGACCGCTACTTTGATACCATGTTAGGTGGTAATAGCATAAGTTTATTTTAGAGAAGCCTGCTGCCTTTATATAGAAAAACACACCTGATAAGAATTACAATAATACCCTTACACAAAAAACAAAAAAGAGTCAACACGACTCATAAACATAACTCAACAATTCTAGAGTGATAATGATTCATAATTTTTGCAGCATGATCTTGAGTCTTTCTTTACATCCAATAGGACTGTGCATCAAACATCTTATGCTTACACCTTTCAACAAAATGGGGTGGCTGAAAAAAAGTTATGCCATATTTTGATGTTGCTCAGTCTTATTAGTTACGGAGGGAGGATCCTCTCTGGGTACTGACCGAACTACAATTTGGTTATGTCTATTTCATCCACTAGTTTAAGGTAGCATATAAATTATCGCTATGGGCAACAACTTGTTTTCTCATTGGTTATTCTAGAACCATCAAAGGGCTATAAATGTTTTGATCTTTGTTTTGAAAATGATAAATGCTTTACTCTTATCAATTGATGCATCTATCTTGATGTGACTCCTTTCGAAAGAGGTTACTATTATTGAGTTGGCTTTTCCGCGATTGCAGATTATGGGTAGACTACAGAGGTCCCCTTGACCACAATTAGGACTGATACATAAATTGATAGCCAATCTATCTCAAAAAACCTACCCGTCTTTGCTCTAGAAACCCCATCTTCAAATTCAATAGATAATTATCATATTCTCAATACTCTTCACAAGGGAACCAGTTCTTGCACTTCACATCCTATTTCTAATCTTACATATGTTGATCGTTTAGCCCTGCATCTTTTGCTCTTCTCAGTTCTATGTTCATAAAATGTCAACAAAAGGGTTCTCTTTTATCTCATGGAACTTGGGATTTGGTTCCATGATCCATGACCTTTGATGCTAAGCTGGTTGATTGCATATGTTGACAGAATACTCTAGTTATCTCTTTACTTACTATTCTATTATTATTTTTTCCTTTTAAGCTTACATTGCAATTTACCCAACACCTCTCTCTATATAAAAAAGTATAGAGTTTCATTTAAGGAATAAGATTATTCATTTTCTTTGACTTGGTATCAGAGTGGCGATCTTAGATCGGCGCTCTGGTATCCTACCTGCACTAGCCTACGAAACCTTTCCACCTTAACCCTAGATCCACTAGGTGATATCAGTCTCCTCTCCTCTCCACTGGGTGCCACCAGTTAGGGCCTTCAACAAGTCGTCACCGCTGCCCAGTAGGGAACAACACCGCCCAGAAGGGCCTGCGTGCACCTACTTGTGTGCGCATTGCCCAGCAGAGCAGCATCCCTCCCCCACGCTTCTACGTGCGCCACCAGACAGGGCCACACCACCCCCAGTGGCCCAGTGCTGCCTCCAGCACTCCTGCATGCGTCACCCAACAGGGCTGCGCTGCCTTTAATGCCCCTATGCATGTCGTTCAGCAGGCTGCGCCACTCCAGCATCCCCTACGCGCACCCAGCAAGGGGTGTTGCTGCTGCTGCTGTTGCCATCCGCCTCCGCTGCAAGTGGTGGAAGGTGTTGGCAGGTAGATCTTGTTGACGAGGGGGAGTAGCATCCCTCAAGGAGTGGTGTTAGGGTCTTCCTGTACCCTAACATGCGCTAAGCATTAATCCAAGGGGTACTTGTGACTCTTTGGATGTTTTTAGGATCTCTAGATCTTAAATTTCATGATCAAGGGATCACATTCTCTCTGATTTTAGATTTTCCAGATCTAAATACTTGATTCACATCATGTTTGTGGCATCTTGTGGCTGTCCTAAGACACAATGTCCTCTTTAAGCTCTTCAAAGGTGTCATCGAGTACCACTATAGATATCGAGAGTTCCAAAGCTCCCTTCTTGGTTCCTATCGCCAAGTTAAATGAGACCAACTATGCCAAATGGTCTGAAACGTTCCCCATGACTATCGAGTGACATGATAAGGAACACATATTGTTAGAGTTGGAGCCACAAGACAAGACAGGGAAGAATGCCACGTGGAAGAAAGATAATGCAATGATCCATGCTTGAATCATGAATTTTGTGGAGCCTCGGATTGGAGATGGGATCATGTACTACAAAACGACCAAGGAGATATGGGACTCTTTGTGTGATACGTACTCTCACAAGAAGAATTCCAGCAAAATGTTTGAGATCCACCATGCCATTGGTGATCTGAAGCAAGAGGGCCAGTCATTGTCCCAGTATTCTGCTACTTTGAAGGGGCTCCTAGAGAAGTACAACACCTGCCATCCTGTTTGCATTTGTGCCACTCAGAGGGCGCACAGGAAGGAGTATGTCGTCCAGATTATGAGGTCGCAAGGTCCCAAATCCTAACTCTGGCTGAGCTTCCATCACTTGAGGAAGCATATAGTCGGGTGAGTAAGGTGGTTGTTAAACCACCCCTGTCAAATGTTGGACAAACTCCTTTCTTAATAGTTGTTGCACATGATGGATGTGGTGCTCCATCCACCAAGGGGAGGACATGGTGGTCGGGGTATGACTGATAGACCCCGCACCATCTACTCGTATTGTGGGAAGGTTGGTCATTCAGAGGCCTCCTGTTGGATGAAGCATGGTAGACCTCTTATGGCCAACCAAGCTATTTCTTCTGAGGAGGCGAGCGACACGGTGTCATGTGCTAATTATGATGCAGTTGTCCAGCGTCTCACCCAATTGACCCAAGAGACTACTACTACTACTGATATTGCTGCATTGGCCTCCTCAAGTATAGCTCCTACTTATAGTTCTAGTAGTGGTATTTCTGACAGTGCCTTGTGGTTAGTAGATTCCAGCACCTCCCAGTATCTCAATGGTGATCAAGCATGCTTTAGACAGGTTCAAACTGTCCCCTTTGGTAGATCTATTCAAGTGGCAGATGGTAAACAATGCAGAGTACATGGCAGAGGAGATGTGGCAGAGATTCCTTCACTGACTCTGCCCAATGTTCTTTATGTTCCTAAATTTCCGATTAGTCTTTTGCATGTTAGCAAAATTACAAAAGACTTGCACTGTCGTGCTTTTTTTTATTAGTTGGAATGTATTTTTCAGGATAAACTCACGGGGAGGATGATTGGTTGCAGACATGAGGAGGGGGTGTGTATCGCCTGATCCAGACTCTGTTTACTGCTATATCTCAGGGTGATGTTACTTTTAGTGCTGGTACAGCTCTTTAGTGGCGTTGTCTTAGGCACCCATCACTGGACAAGCTACGACGTACCATCCCTCATATATCGCCTACCACTGAGATTTTGTGTGATGCATGCTAGGTGGAAAAGCATCACAAAGCTAGTTTTCTTTCCAGTTATTCTCAGAGTTCTGCTGCGATTTTTGATTTACTGCATATGGATGTATGGAGTCCTAGTAGAGTCTCGATAGACCTGGTCATAGATTCTATTTGCTTATTGTAGATGATTTTTTCAGGATTTCATAATTATTTCTATTTAAGAATAAAGGCCTGTAATTGAGACATTTTACAAATAAAAACTCAGTTTTATGCAATTGCGAAAATTATACAATCTGATAATTTCTTGGAGTTTTGTACACTAAGTTAGCATCTTTTTACAGATCTCTTAAGATTATTCACCAGACATCATGCCCCCATACTTCGTAGCAGAATGGTGCAATTGAGAGGAAACATCGTTATGTGTTAGATGTGACTAGAACATTACTTATACAGCATAATATGTCACAAGTTTACTAGGGAGATGTAGTGTTAACTGCATGCTATTTGATTAATAGATTGCCCAACTCAGCATTCAAGAACAGGTTCCATGGCAAGTTCTTCATCCGGAGAAAGAACTATTTACTGTACCACCTAATGTTTTTAGTTATGTAGCCTTTGTCCATAGTTTAGGACCTAGCAGAGATAAGTTAGCACCAAAGGCAGCGAAATGTGTCTTTGTGAGCTACAGTAGCACACAAAAAGATATAGATGTTATGACCCACGAAGGAGGCATTATGTGACTACAGATGTCACTTTCCATGAGCCCATTCTCTACTTCTCTACGGATGGTCATCAGGTGATGTTTGAATGAGGCTCAGTTCCTATGCATATTCCACCAGTTCCCTTGGAGCAGATTCCTATTACACATAGTGAGGATACCACTACCATAGAAACTCCTACAAGGCAAGAGGTAGAAATTACTCATGTATATAGGTTACAGCATGCATGGCGACAAGAACACACCCTCCACCACCTCAGCCACCTATCTCCTCCCCTGGTCAGGTATGGGTTGATACTGACGTAAGTTGTCCTAGTGATGCTTGTGCAAGTTCCTCTAATGAGTCTCATATTGATATCGAGCCTATAGAAGAGGATCTTGACCTTCCAATTGCTATTCGGAAGGCTCCTCGCAGTTGTGCCCATTACCATATTGCAAGAGTAGTGTCCACTGCCAACCTTGGGAGATCATTTACTATTTTCATTGTTCCTCTTTCTGCGACACAGACTCCTATGTCTCATTAGCAAGCCATGCTAAATCCAAAATGGCGTCAAGCCATGGCCTTCACGCTAAGACAGTGGAGTGTCGCTGGGTCTTCGCTCTCAAGTACAGCCCAGATGGCACTATCTCTCACTACAAGGCAAGATTGGTAGCAAAGACATTTAGCCAGACATATAGGGTAGATTTCTTTGATACCTTCTCCCCTGTAGCTCGGCTCCCTACTGTTCGCATTGTGTTGTCTGTTGCTGCTCACAGGACTAGCCTCTTCATCAGTTGGATGTGAAGAACACCTTTTTGTATGGAGATCTTCAGGAGGAGATCTACATGCAACAACCTTCGGGGTTCGAGATGCAGGGAGAGTGTGTATGTAGATTGAAGAATGCCATCTATGACTTGAAGTAGAGCCCGAGAGCTTGGTTCCAGAGATTGTCAAAGGAGGTACAGATCATGGGGCTCATGAGGTCTTCTGTTGATCATTCGCTCTTTGTCAGGAAGAACACAAGGGGAGTTGTGGTACTCCTAATCTATGTGGATGATCCCATCCTTACTGGGGATGATATTGCTAGGATAGCAGAGGTGAAGAACCTGACTGAAGCCTTTGTGATGAAGGATGTGAGTGAACTCAGATATTTTCTTGGCATTAAGGTGGCACATAGTAAAGAGGGCATTGTCCTTAGTCAGCGCCAAGATGCTCTTGATGTGTTGCAGGAGACAAGAATGATGGGGTCTAAGCCTGCTAATATACCTATGGATCCCAAAGGACACCTCTATGGCACAAATCCTTCGCCTATAAATAACAAATCTTATAGTCAATTGATTGGTAAGCTGTTATATCTTATTATTACATGTTCTGATCTCTCTCTTGCAATAGGAAAACTCAGTCAGTTTATAGACAAACCAACCAAGCAGCATTGGAATGCTGTTATGCAGGTGCTTAAATATGTGAAAAAAGCACCTGGTAGAGGTATCTTGTTTCGGAAGAGCATGCCTATGAGTCTTGTTGGCTATTCTGATGCCGACTATGCAGGTTGCATTGCAGACAGAAGTCGACAACTGGGTTCTGCACTTATGTGGCAGGAAATCTAGTGACCTGGAAGAGCAAGAAGCAGTCCAAGTCTAGTGCAGAGTCTGAGTACCATGCTATGGCACGGACAGCTACAAAGATGGTCTAGGTCAGAACAATGTTACAGGATCTCCATGTCCAGGTGGAGGGACCAATGGACATGAGGTGTGATAATCGCACTGCTACTTACATTACAAACAACTTAATGTTCCATAAACGTACAAAGTATGTTGAGGTTAATTGCCACTATACCAGAGACCTAATACAGCATGGGATTATCTACACTTCATCGGTGCCTTCTGAAGATCAGATTGCGGATATATTCATGAAGCCCCTTCCTAGATTGGCATTTGACAGATGTTCCAAGTTGAGCATTATTGATATATATGCTCTAGTTTGAGGGGAAGTGTTGACAGAGCACTCTAGTTATCTCTTTACTTACTGTTTGGATTGTTTTATTATTTACTTTATTCTCTTAGACTTATGTTGCAATCCACCCAACATCTCTTTCTATATAAAGAGGTGTAGGATTTCATTTGAGGAATAAGATTATTCGTTTTCTCCAACTACATATGCTTTACATCATCAACTACCACATATAGTATTGTGAATCACCTTAAGGCACATCTTATGGTAAGAAGCTTCACTCAAACCAGTTAACTACTGCAAGAAGTTTTCTTGAGGATAATTCTTTCGTTGCAGTTAATAGAGATTCTTTATACTAGCTCAACAATAAAATGTGTTTTCCTTATGGTGATTTGTTTAAGGAGGTGTGCATATCCCATGAGGATAATATTATTGAGTTGGCATTTCCACCATTGTAGGTTATAGGTAGACTACATAGATTCCCTTGACCACAATAGGGACTAATACATAAATTGATAGCCCATCTATCTCAAAAACATTAATTGACTTTGCTCTAGAAGTTTGTCTTCCAATTATGATAATCTAATTATTGGAGTATTGGTTTAGTTAGAGTCTAGTTATCTTAGGATTGAGTTTGTTAAAGATATGCAATTTTATATTTCTAGTAGGACTATGTAATTTTTCATTCACACCTCTCTATATAAGAGAGGCTAGGGTTATATTTTTCAATAAGACGATTCATTTTCTCCAACATGATATCAAAGCAGCGATCTTAAGCCAGTGTTTGATACCCGCTTGATTCCCCTCTCTTTTCTTTCTTCCATCATAAGAAAACAAAAAAAAGGACTGAAACCCTAACCTTAGGGGCATCCACCAGGTCTCCCAAGGACACCACTGGCTTTCGACCGGCCAACGAATGTCCAAAGAGCCCTTAGGATTTTGACAACCCCTTTGATCACCGACACCAATCCTATCTAGCACTATTTAGTGCCACTCGACCTTGTTCAGTGCAACTAGCACCACCTTGAATGGTGCTTTACCCTATTAAATGTCGCCCCAAGCATCGCTTGGGTCTCCGGTTAAGCCCTAACACCGTTGGCAACTTGAGTTCGGCCTCTGGGCCCTCCAGCAACGCTGCCACCACCTTAGCTAACCTTGGCCTGACCTTTGTGCTTTCTTGCAACACCACTAGCCCTACCCCCTTGTGCTAAGTTCGACCTCTGGGCCCTCTAGCATCGCCAATGCCATCTTTTTCCGCTGACTAATCCGACGACCATCCTTCTTGCCTTTGACGCTCTGACGACATCCTGTGCGCATGATATAAATCTGATTTCTCTACCCTCAACGTGCATAGTGCATGCTTTTATGTGCGAAATCACACATCTCTGACTTCCTACTGACTACTACCATGTGCGAGATCATGCAACTCTACCTAACTATCTCGTTTTGTTCTCATGGCGGATGCCAACTCTTCTATTATTAGTATTAAGGCCAAGATTTTAACCTCCATGCTAGTTCAGGGGATGACTACTAAGTTGCCTGGGAACCTACGCGTGTTTTGCATATTTGTTAAAGGACAAGAGAAGTTGCGCACACTAATAGATAGGGCACTTGAACCCAAAGATGCTACTGATTACAAGAAGTGCTCAAAGGACTATCTGGTTATGAACTAGTTGATGAACAACATTGCCCCTACCATTGCCTTCGATAGACAGCAACAAATATCTAGGAGACTTTAGAGGACTTCCTGCAGAGCAACTCTTGTCATGTAGACATATACAGGTGTATATGGAATACCAACCGAGGTGACAAGTCCTCGGTTGTGCATTTCACTACTTTAGAGGGCCTATTCGAGGAGTTAGTCATATTTCAGCTTGCCTGCTATGAGAAGCAGGTTGCTGAGTATGCAAAGTAGCAAACCTATCACTTTCTAGATGGCCGAGCACCACGATACCAGTCAATTAAAGATCAAATTCTATCTTCCAACTTGGTGCCTAATCTACAGACAGTATATAGGCTCCTCCAGAAGATAGATGTTGATGCACCACCTACTGCTCTTGTTACTTTGCCTGACACATTTGACCTCGTTGCTTTTGGAGGGAGAGTTCGTGGTTTTAGCAGTTGTGGACGAGGCCATCATATCGACTCTCATTGCATTCATTGCATGAGAACAAATCATACTTCTAACAAGTGCTGAGACAAGTTCGGCAAGCTCGGTTGGCGAATCAAACTTCCGTTGATGAGTCCCTTGGTACTGAGACTACTAGAAGGCAGTATTCTCTATCGTTTACTACAGACGAGTTGGATCATCTGAGAAATTTACTAAGCGATCCCTTCTCTACTGTTGTCGTTGCCACAAGTCTTGTGACCAATACTACTGCTACTACTTCTGATTGAATCACTGCGGTTGGAGCATCCATTCCTACTACTACCCATCATGACAATGGTGATGATTGGTGGGGGATCTAAGTGAGGTCCTCATCTCCTATTCCTGACTACCTACCTACTTATCTACAACTTCCTGCTTGGAAATGTTTCCCAGTCTACCATTGCTACTACTACTACAACCTATTAATGTCTACTATTGTTGCTACTTCTGTTATAATCTACTACTGCCTACTACTACTATCTGCTATTGTAATTACTATTTGGGATCATCTCCTGCCTACCTGTCCATCAAATGCTGCTACGATCTACTTCTCCAACTGGAAGATTTTTTTTTTAAAATTGAGAGGGTAGTTATCCAATTGATAACCACCCATGATCATTCCATTCCACCAGAACGAATTACATCAAAATTACAGTTAGGATCTCCAGAACTCCACCCAGGACAAAATGGAATAAGAAAAATTTTCAACATAGGTCTCTCCCCCCTAAAAAGCACTCCATTCCTGCCCAGCCACACACCCCACAGCATAGCCAAAATCTTAGCTCAATCCTTCTTGGATCTAAAGGAGATATTGATGTAGACACATCCATTTAGGTTAAAATGCTTATTTATGCATGTCTCTAGTCTTAGATATGCATTTCATACTATAATATTGCATAGCATGCATCATTCTACATTTAGAGTAGTTTATATATATATTAAGTTAATTACGTCCTTTTATGGCCAGGAGAGAAGAAGATTTAATTTCGAGCCTCGGATTGACGATCCGACCGTATGGATCTAATCAGGACGACGATCGGAGTCCAACGCCTCCAAAATCGCCTTAATCAGAGTCCCATAGCACCATATACAGTTTGAGGAAATTAACGGCTAAGGGACTAAGTGATGTAATTTGGAGTTTCAAACGACAAATCCGACCGCACGGATGGATTTGGGTCGACGATCGCAGCCCAACGACGTGAAAATCAACTCAATCCAACCTCTGTAGCAGCCCATACAACAGAAAAAAGATGGATGGCCCAGATCGCACCACGTGATGCAACCCAGGCTGCCCATGTGCGCACATGCACCATCACACCGGCACAGCATCGCGAGCGCGTGCAGAGGCATGCACGCGGAGCAGAGCAGCAGGCACGCATGGGCATGCGCATTGGCAACAGCAGCGCTCGCGGGCACATAGCACGCGGAGGCGCGCGACATGAGTGCATGAAGTGCACACCAGCGTAGGCGCAAGGCTGTCTTCAGCGACGTTTGCGGTGAATCTTTAGTAACGTTTATGGCCGTCACAAATGTCCTGTATACAAAATTGATCATTTCCTCTATTATAAAAGGACCCCTACCCCTCTCATTCTTCTTCATCTCTTCCTTTCTCTCTTCACCCCACCTCCAAAGCTCTAGAGAGAACTTGTCCCAAGCCCAGCATGCTCCTCTACAGTAGAATCAAATATTCATCCCTCCCCTCATCCCCATTCGTGGAGCATCCCGCGACCGTCTTCTCACCTACTTCGAGAAGTAGATCCTCGCCGTGACGCCGTCCTACCCCGCCCTCCATCCTCCAGCTCCGTCCTCGTTCATCCCACTCACTACCTCCAGGCGCCGTCAGAGCGAGCCATCCTCCAAGCGACTGTCGAGGGGGATTCTTCTCACTTATCTCTATCTTTTCACTTTTGTAGTGTAGTTTTCCCGCTTTCATAGTTGTAGAAACATTTGTTCATAAATATATGATTGTTCCTCTCTCTCTTATATTTTGCAAGTATATTAGTTAAATAATATTTTCATCAATATGATCTATTGCTTAATAAAAACACCCCAAAAATTATAAAGATAAAAATGACAAAAAGAAATAAAAGCGAAATTTGAATTTTTCAAACCCAACGTTCGCCCCCTCGTGTTCAACCCGGAACTCCTTTCGAGTTTCAGTTATAAATATTATATGATCGATGGATTTTCTCGCAAATCGAACTATAACGACGGGTTTTCCAAACTCGAACCCTTTTCACAACGAATCTCCACCCCATCATTTTGGCGCCGTTACTGGGGAAGCAACGCTCTTTGGTTTTTTCCGTGTTTTTCCACCTTACCTAACTTTTATCTCACTTTTTCTCTAATCATATTGTGATTACAGGTACTCTTCCGAGTCAGGCCAGAACGGTTAGATCAGAGAAAAGTGCAGATGAAGTTTTGTAAGTGTATCCCCATCACCCCCACCCTAGATTTCATTTCGTCGCACTAATAACTCAAAGTCAAATCAACCTAGGCGCTTTTATAAACCCTAGGATAGATCTGGTTGTTTGATTGTCACTTCGCCTAATCTCACCTACCCACATAAATTTAAAAAAATTAAAAAAAAGTTATCTGATTGTGAGATTTACTAAAAGAGACACACATTAACACCCACAACTCTCAACTTAAGACGCACCACTTTACATTGATTCTACCACTTAACCGGAATCTAACCTATGAATCCGATACACCTTAACTCAACACACAAATAAGTGAGTAGAAAATTTGAATAGTTTAAACGTCTTGTGTGCCTTAATCAAGTGGTGCAACAGACCGATTGATTGAGCTATTTGGGTCGCACCACTTAAGATAAAAGCGATCCATCAAGTAGCTTACCACTTAGGGTTGATTTTTAGGGTTGAACCAGGCACTCCACATTATTTCTGATTTTTATATGAACATATCATCACCGGTGCTTGCAAAACTTGGAGTGTTTGAACTTGATTGAATACACCTAAAATTAAACCATAAAAGACACATCATCAAATAACTTTGTTTGAAAACCCAAGTTGTGCACACACACATTTAAACTGATCATTAAGGGCACAACCCATCTAAAGGGCACATTACATTCCAAGAGCACGATCATCCCAAGCCTAACTAAAATTGAGTAGACATTGATCTTAAGGATTGATTCACTTTTCGGAGCTCAGATTGAGATTTTTTTCGATTAATCTGCTTCTACCGATGCATCTAATGTCTGGCTAGGGGAGTAGTGTCAAACGACCGCAGTTGGGGATATCAAAGGAACCAGAGGTGTAAATCAAAAGAACATTCTCCCCAGCCCCTCCCTCTAACTGGTTGGATTAACCGGATAAAAGTTGACTAAATCGTTTATAATCTTATGACGGATCTTGGGAGTCTGTTGGTCTTTAGGCTACCCACATAAGGACAGGTTTGGTTGATTATACTGCAGCGCACCTTTTCTCTTCTGATTTTCCTTCTACTCCACAATGTATCCTTCCACATCTTTCACACATTTCCAATCCTACCCTCCTATGAAAAGTGCGATGTTCATTTTTCGTTGAAAACTTTAACATAAAATGACGTGTTGTTATAGTTCGTTGCGTGGTAGAAAATCACTTTTCAAAAATATTTAATATTCAAAATCTAACCACGAGAAGAGTTAAGTCGTCTCCATAGGGAGGAATCAGCCTAATAAAATCACAACTATGTAGAAATTGAGTTCACAGAAGTATTCGTCAAATCAAACAATGCATATGCTACTCTGAATGTAAACCCCAAATTTAAGGAGAATTCAAGGGCTATTGACGTAAATTTCACATAAGAAAATAGTTCATGTGTAGGGGTATATCTTATACTTTTTACTTCATGCAGACTAAAGTGTAAATCAAAATTCAAATGTGCTGTATTGAGATGGATTGCAAGGGCTGAACAAATATGTGGAAGAATAAGCATAGGGTTGCAATTTCACCTCAATTTAATTAATCAAATAAATTAGAAAAATAAATCTTTGACAATGGCAGTGTTCGTAAATTCTAATTCGAAGGGAACCGGAGGAATTCCCTTCTCTCCTCTTCGCGCGCGTGGAGTGGTCGTCGGCCGATTGGAGTTCGGTGGCGGTGCGTGGGAGAGAGACGGTCGTGATGGCGGTGACGGGGCAGCCGAAGGTGGCCAGACGTGGCCGGATAACGGAGGAGAACGTCGGCGACGATGACGGCAGGTGGCGCTTGCGGGCGTCGTGGACAGCAGCTGGTGTGCGCACGAAGGTCGTGGGCGTGAGATGAAGACGACGGCGAGGTTGACGGTGAGTTTGGCAGTCGGGAAGCTCCCCTACCGACGGTGGGTGTGCGGCGTGCTTTGGGTTCTTTCGTAGGGGAGGTTGCAGGTGCTGGCGAGGAGATAAGGGAGAAAAGAAGATGACGAAGAGGAAGAGGATGTGCACGGGTGGTTGCACGCTGTGGACGGGTGCGCGTACGAGGGTGGGGCTGCACGTGGATCTACCGCGCGCGAGCGTTGTGCACGCCTGGCAGCGCTCTGCGGTGAGGGGATACTGGCACGCCGAGGTGGTGGATGTGGAAGGGAAGGCGGCAGGTGGTTGAATTGAAGGTGTTGATGGCACGCACGCACTCTGTCACCATGTGTGCTTCGACAGTGAGGGCGATGTTGAGGACGCAGAGACCACAGTGCTCACTGAAGTTCACGGTGCGCGCCTCCTTCACAGTGGAGAAGATGGAGAAGCACGGTGCACACTCTGAGCACAAGGTGCGCCCAGGCCACGGTGTAAGCCTAATTCACGGTGCACGCCTGTTGCATGGAGGAGGATAGAGGTGATCCCCGCAAGGAGGGGGAGAAGATTATCGGTTCCTCTCTGTTGGCCCATTTTTAAAATCTCTGCAGCCGACTTTTGCAACCACTCGCGAAAATTGCGAGTGGTTGAAACCGACTGATAAGTTCTATCCGTTTAGCCATTAGACATCCAATAAAAATATCAGATGTCTTAAAATATTTGACTAGCAAGGAGTCCACGCTGGAGGTTCTAGATGTCCAGACTAGAATCCAGACGTCTTAAAATGGGCCTTTGGATGTCTGATTGCTGCCTTCAAGTGTCTTGTACCTAGCCTGCATCCACCAAATAATTATCATAACATATCATATGTTATTAAGCATAAAATTGGTGCATAAGATGATACACAGACTATGTTGAATTCCCCCTTAATTCATAATCAAATATTAACTAAGAATGACTAATTAAAGAGTACTTAGGCCAAATAATGGTCCACAAAAGTGGACTTATCACCTACCAACACATATCCTTAAGATGATTACTATCCCGACTCGACTTTTGATTACATATCCACTGGCCAGGATAACTTTGCTTGGTGATATGATTCCAGACCTCAGTGTCCAGGGCCTAACCCTGGACAACAAGACTATGAGTATTATCCTTCTCACGCCTACAATGATTATAGATCTCCATCCTTTGATGATCAAACTAACCCGATCTACAATTAAGAAGGATATGTTGACTATAACACCTACCCTCCCCAGGAATATACTGAATATAGGTCACCACCATTCTTTGAACAACCTGAAACGACCTACTATCAGAGAGGGACCCGAGAACATCAATATCTTGACTCCCCTAAAATGAACCCAAACCCACCCAACCCTGAACTGAATCATTCGGTTCAGGTGAACCAGGTCCAAGACAGGGTGTCGGCTAACTTGAGGAACACCATACAATCTTTAGAAGTTCAGCCAACACCATACACTGAAGTATTGGAGCCTATGATCAAAATGATTGATGACCTGAATAGCTCTTTATTGAATTTGCCCCAAGATGTTAGGGATAGGGACTCAGGTGAGTTTCTTCTTGGGAAATTGTCGAAGTTGAGGATGAAATTGTGGCTGCCCTAGTCCAATCTTAGGATGATTCTCAAGATGAACCCCCTTCAGGAGAGCCAATGTCTGAACCCGCTTAGGCATCTGTCAAGGGGGATACATGTTCTGAGACCGGAGATGACCAGGTTGTTCTAGAGCAACCAATTTAGGATGAATTGATTGCTTCACCCGAGATCCCCAAGCCAGGGAGAGGAAAAATATGTCTCTTTGAACCAGGAAATGACAAATGAATTTGAGACATATAAATGAGGATCAACAATTCTTTGATTGTGAGGGTGAGGAATTTTTAGGTGAAGCCTCACTTGAGCTTAAGATTATTTTAATGAGACAAACGGGCTCGAGGAGCATGACGAATCATTTGATAGCCCGTTCATTAAAAATTTTGATTCGGTTGGGGCTAACGTAGAGGATTTGAATCCTCATTTACTAGAAGATTCAATCAGTAGCCCCATCCCTCAACCACACCCCGAAGGGATTGATTTTGATTTGGAAATCATTATGCCCAGGTCAATCCTGATTCAGCTGCACTTATTGGACTTGGGTGTTTTAGATGGGGTATACAACGATCTAAAAGTCCTGAAGCCTGAACACTTGATGTTGGAGGATAGGAAGTTGGAAGTTAAGATCTGGGAAGTTAACTCTGGGGAAAACAGGAATATGGATCTAAGGGTTCCTATTCGCCTCAAACCTCCTACTGTTTATCAGGACCCTTATGATGTCTTTGATGTGCAACCCAAGTATAGCATAATTGATTATATTTTTGGGCCAAATTCCACATGGACAAACAGGCATAGTGATTTAGACTTACCCATTGTGCGACACTTTAGTCTTGAGTTGCATACCACCAAACCGCAGGCCTAGCCACGCAAGCACAATAATCTTTGATTTTGGGTGATTTTCATCCAGAACCTTAGAATCACTCGACCCTTGGGCATGGGTCAACATCACAATTCGGTTCACATCTGTGGACATCTTTTTGTAGGTCCCAAAATCAATCTTATTCTAATTTTGACCTGCACTTCTGAACTTTTAATGTCTTCTTTACTTGTGAACTGTACCTAGCTAAAGGCAATAAATTTAGCACGTGTATATTCCACGTTCTCTGTGGAGTTGATTGGATTTTCACGAAATTTAGGTGATATTTTATTTACTCCACCCTTTTCATGTCTATTTTTACAATGATGGCATTGCATCATTTAGGCATGGAAGGTTGGATAATTAATCCTAAAATCATTTTGTTAACTCTGAGGAATTTATTTCTTTTATTTTAAAAAAAAAGGAATTAGGATAAGAGAACTTAGGCATTGGGCATTGTTAACTTTAGGAAATGATACGATAGGACCTAAATACTTACTCTTCAAGTCCTTGGGCTTAATCAACCTGGGTGTCCACTCGAATGCGGACTTAGTCTCGAGTCCTCGCCAAGTTAATTTTATTTTAATTTGGTAAATAAATTGGGGTGATAAGTACATGACTTATCAACTCATCCTCTGATTTGAGTGGACTGTAAGTCTAAGCATCTACACACTATTTGCACTAACTCACTTTCCAGCAATTTTTACAGAAATTGGGTAGCTAATGATCTGTCTATGGTGGTATAGCTGGTAAGTTGTCGGTGGTAAAAGCTCATCAACCGGTTGTCCAAAACCCAGCCACATTACCATTCTCTTCCGGCTGCCTTTAGGTAAATGTTAGATCAAGGAAGCCACCTACTTAGAAAAAAAGAGAAAAAGAAACATCTAAAATGAAAAAAATAAAAAAAAAGAAAAGGAGAAAATAAGAAAAATAAATAAAGCTACACTTCACTGCACAAGTATGGCTGGTAAGCGATCGGTGGTAACAACTCATCAATCGATTGTCCATACCACAGCTCACAAAAATGCACAAATAATTCCTAAACACTTAGGAAGAAGCGGAGAAGTAGAATAAATTAGAGAGGTATATACTGGATTCTCCCTTGTGTTGACCCATAAAAATAAAAAGTAGGGAGAAAGCTACCATCGGAAAGATAGACTTCTAGGCAAAAATCTTTAAGGTCACCTAGGATCGTAGAAACCTAAAGTCCGTTTTAACTACTTAGTGAGTCTATCACCCTTTCACAAGATACTTCTTAGAGTCCTTTTTGAATCTTGGGCGGGTTGGGTAGCCATAGAAAGCTGCCATAAAACCCCAAACTCAAAAAAAAAATCCAAAAAAATAAAGAAGAAAAACAAAAAAATGTATCTTCCCTTTTCAAATAAGGCGAGGACTTGGGCGGTCTGCATTCTGGCAGACACCCGGGTATTATTAAGTTTTCATAGTTTAGGACCTTAGTTGAGATTTTCTATTGTTAATAAACGACTTAGGCTTAAGCAATTGAGCCCTAATCCCATTTTTATACATAGCATATAGTTTAATTTTGCTAGAGACTAGCAAAAGATAGGAATGGGGGTATGATGTAGACATCCATTTAGATTAACATGCCTATTTATGAATGTCTCTAGGCTTAGATATGCATTCCATACTATAAGTATTGCATAGCATGCATCATTCTGCATTTAGAGTAGTTTGTATATTTTAGGTTAATTACGTCCTTTTATGGTCAGGAGAGAAGGATATTTAAATCGGAGCTTTGGATTGACGATCTGACCGTACGGATCTGATCAAGACGACGATCGGAGGTCAACACCTCTAAAATCGCCTTAATCGGAATCCCGTAACACCATATACAATCTGAGGAAAATTAACAGTCGAGGGACTAGGTGACGCAATTCGGAGCTTCAAACGACAAATCCGATCACACTGATGGATTTGGATCGACGATCGTAGCCCAACAACGGAAATCGACTCAATCCGACCTCTGTAGCAGCCCCTACAACAAAAAGAAGATAAACAGCCCAGATTGCGCTACGTGACGCAACCCAAGCTTGCCATACGCACGCATGTGACACCGCACATGCATAGCAGTGCGGGCACGCGCGCGCACGTAGAGGCACGCATGCACAGCAGAGCAGTAGGCACACATGGGCACGCGCGAAGGCATCGGTAGCGACAGTGCGCGTGGGCGCGTAGCGCGCGGAGGCGCACAACACGGGTGCGCGGAGCACGCACCACCTCAGCGGCAACGTAAGCGCAAGGCTGTCTTCAGCGACGACGGTAGGTCTTCAGCAATGTTTGCGGCGGATCTTCAGCGACATGAGTGTTACTAAATGTCCTTTATATGAAATTGATCCTTTCCTCCACTATAAAAGAACCCCTACCCCTCTCATTCTTCTTCATCTCTTCCTTCTCCTCACCACCTCCAAGGCTCTAAAGAGAGCTTGTCCCAAGCCCAGGATGCTACTCTAAAGTAGAATCAAATATTTTTCCCTCCCATCCCCATTCGTGGTGCATCCCGCGGCTGTCTTCTAACCTACTTCGGGAATTAGATCCTCCCCGCGACGTCGTCCTGCCCCACCCTCCATCCTCCAGCTTCGTCCTCTTTCGTCCCGCTCCTCACCACCTTCCTCCAGGCACCGTCAGAGCAAGCCATCCTCCAGGCACCGTCGAGGGGGATTCTTCTCACCTATCTCTATCTTTTCGCTTTTGTAGTGTAGTTTTCCTGCTTTCATACTTGTAGAAACATTTGTTCATAAATATATGATTGTTCCTTTCTCTCTCTGTTATATTTTGCAAGTAGATTAGTTAGATAATGTTTTCATCAATCTGATCTCTTGCTTGATAAAAACACCAAACAAATTATAAAAGATAAAAATGACAAAGAAATAAAAGCGAAACGCGAATTTTTCAAACCAAACGTTCGCCTCCCCGTGTTCGACCTGAAACTCATCTCGAGTTTCAGTTATAAATATTATCTCATCGATAGATTTTTTTGCGAATTGAACTACGATGAGTTTTCCAAACCCGAAACCTTTTTGCGACAAGATCCATCGCATCATATATGCCCCTCTTGAGCATTCCCCCTAAGAAAAGATGACCAAAAAGCTAATCACATCCCGATGTACAATCCAGTTGATCCCCATCCTCTGCCACACCTGCTCTACAAAAGGGCACTGGAAGAAGAGGTGTTGGATGTCCTCTTCTGCTCCTCCACAGAGAGGACAGCTCACGTCATCCATCTGGGCCCACCTTGCTCTCCACCTCTTCGTCATGATCCTCCCCCTCCTCACCAACCATCCGAAAATCTTCACCTTCAACGGACACTCCGCCTCCCAAAGGAACCTACAGTCTCTCAAAAGATCTACGTCTTTGTAGGCCACGCCGCCACTCAATCTGCGGAAGACCTTCGCCACTGAGAAATCACCTTCCCAAGAGTATGTGTCACCACCCTCCTCTGGCTCCCATCCTTCCAACTCCTGCAACAACCTCAGGAAATCCTTACATCTCTGATCAGATAGGCCCCCTCAGAAGATTGGACACCACACCCCGTACCAGCAATCTCCCACCGAGACCGATGGGTCAACCACACTCCCAAAGAGACGATATTTGTCGCTGAGGGAAAGGCCAACCCCCTGCCAATCATCCAGCCAGAACCAAAAAACATCTCCCTCACCCAACGTGGGAGAAAAGAATGTCCGTACCTTCCTTGCCACCGCTGCCAACCCCCTAAGAAAGAAAGATGCCCCTGAAGGAGGTGACTCCAAAGGCTCCCACGAGATAAAGGACCCGTAACAACTCCTCATGATGTCACCAAACAGCCCCTATTCACGGCCCACGAGTCTGGCAATCCACTTCGTGAGGAGGCTAACATTCACTTTTTTCACATCCCTAACTCCCAGGCCCCCCTCCTGCATCGGTCTACAAATCACCTCCCAAGCCACCAGCCTCGCCCCTCTTCCTGCCGCCCCTTCTCCAACTGGAAGATGTCATGTGTAAAGGGGAGTTGAGATTTATATATGTAGCAAGATGGACTTTATTATCATCTACACTCCAAGTTAAGGGGGAGTGTTAGGGTATTGATTTAGTTAAAGTCCAATTATCTTAAGATTGAATTTGTTAGAGGGTTAGTTGTGTAACTTTATATTTCTAGTAAGATTCTTTATGTAATTTTTCATTCCCACCTCTCTAATATAAGAGAGGCTAGGATTACATTTTCTAATAAGACAGTTCATTTTCTCTGACACACATTACTCTTCACAAAGGAATCAATTCTTGTACTCCACATCCTATTTCTAATTTTACATTAGTTGATTATTTAACCCTACATTATGGGATTTCTCCAATGCTCTGTTCTACATTCATAAAATGTCAACAAAAAGATTCTATTTTATCTCGTGGAACTTGGGACTTCGTTCCATGACTTTTGATGCTAAGGTGCTTGATTGTAGATGACTTTACCTCACCAACTACCAAAATAGTATCATGAATCACCTAAAGGCACATCTTACAACTAAAAGGTTCACTCAAACCTAAGGTATTGACTACTACAAGAAGTTTTCTCCATTAGGACGTCTTAACATTGTGAGGATAATTCTTTCATTGCACTTAATAGAGATTGACCTTTATACTAGTTCAACATTAAAAACTATTTTCTTTATGTTGATATGTCTAAGGAGGTGTGCATAGTCCAACCACTTGACTACGTGATTGAGGGGGAGAATGCTGTCTACAAATTAAGGAAGGCCATCTATGGGTGAAGACATAGGTCCCGAGCATGATTTGGCAAATTAAGTGCAAAAGTCATCATTATTACATTGCATTTCTATCAAGCGTAGAGATTCTAATATAGTTATCCTTGCAGTTTATGCGACCAGTCTGATCCCATGAGTGATGGAAAAGTGGAGATAAGGAAAGCAAATTACATCTTTAGAAATCAAGATTCACAAAGTCGACCACCTAAACTGGGTACCTGGCCTAAGTACTCCTTGGCAGAACGCACTGCACATAGACATGCGGTCTCACATGTGGGCAAAGCCCATAGTAAGGTTCGAAATGTCGATTTCGATGCTGTGCCGATGAAATTCTAAGTGTGCATTTCATGGGCATGCCGAGGGCATGCCGTGGGAATACCCATTCTTCGATGGGCATGCCGATGAGCATGCCGAGGGCATGCTGATGCATACCGATAAAAATAGCAAAAGTAATTAAAAAAACCAACAGCAACCTTGGCATAGGCATCGATTTCGCCAGCATGCCGACCATGCCGAGGGCATGCCGACGATATCCCTGTAAATCGACATTTTATCCATGTCGGCATGACCCTTGCTCGGAAATAACCGTCGGCATGCCGTTGGCATTTAAATCCATGGCCATGGTATATAAGACCAAATACCCAACCACATTTCTAATAGACCATATTGGTCCAAAAATATGGATACCCCTCATTTGGTTAATATCACCAAGTGGACCACCCTTCTTCAAAAAACTGATTCCCAAACCTGCACAAGAAAGAAAAATGATTCCCTCTGAGGGATTATATCACTTCTATTTTTTTAATGTTAGGTTTATATCACTGATCAGTCTCCCTTCAGAAATCCTTGATTATGTCCAATCATGTCACTTTTGCCTTGTTTTAAGAACTTACATTCTGGTTGTAGTACCTAAGATTTTTAGAAGGTGGTTGTTATTGGATTAATATTTATATGTTGGTTTAATTAGCAGTAAATGTTTTTAACAATTAAAAAATCTGAAACCACATATTTCCCTACATTCTCCAATGCATACCAAGTTTTCACTATGCGGTGACCTTTCCGATTGTATATCACATATTGACTTTATGAACCCCTTTAGCAATGCTTGTGACAAGAGACTTGGGCAAACTACAATGTTTTCTTGGGATAAGGTGCCTAGGAACTTGAAGGGCTTAGTTTTGTCTCAATGCAAGTATATACATTAGGGATTCTTAAGGAGACAGTTCTTTTTGGTGCCAAACCATATTCTATGCCCATGGATTAAAATGTTAGCTTCAGGGAAGCTGATGACCCTGAGTGATCCCAAATGTGGAAGCAACTATGAAGCTACTTTATCTAATAGTTACTAGGCTAGACAACAATTTTATTCTTAATTAGGTTAACCGGTATATGGAAAGGCCATGGTACAATCATTGGCATGCAATAGGCCTTATCCTAAATTATTCGAAGGGGTGACCTGGTAGGGCTCTTTACAAAGAATGGTCAACATTTATGTGCAAATTTTTGATATAGATTATGCTATCAAGCAGATAGTAGGTCCACCATTGATGGAGGAAATCTAATGACTCCGAAGGGTAAGATGCAGATAATTATGTAAAAACCCATTGCAAAGTCATAGTACAAAGCCATGGCAAATATAAGTTGGCAGAATTTTGGGGGTAGAAGTCCAACTCCCTATGTTGATGTCCTGTGACAATGATACAACTACTTATGTTGAATCTAATCCAATCTTCCAAGAAAGAATCAAGTACCTTAACGTGGATTGACATTTCATCCATAACTTTGTGGCAGAAAGAAAATTTATTTCATTTCTTCTTTGCTTCAAGTTGAAAACGGTCTTTCATCTCTTCCAAATTCTTCCTGTTACGGTGAATTCTTACCAGATTGGAAAACAGTCTCTCCAGGGGAACCACATTTGAAAGAGGAAACAAATCTTCAAGGCCCACAAAAGCAGAAAACCTGTCCAGTCGAGAGCATGAATCCTCAAAATCCAAACTCCACCATGTCAACTGACAATTTGCATAATCCACGAGGTCTAAATTTGCAACCAAAATCCAAAATGCCATATAACCCTGATCTTTGATCCCCCCATCTCCCAGTCTGTCCTCCATATTCAGTGTAATGCTGAAATCACCCCAAATATCCATGGAATGTTTGGAAATTGAGACCTTACATCCCTGATTTCCTCCTACCTAACCCTTCCCCACTGTCTCCACATTAGAACCATAAAAAGAAGGCATGTTCCATCTGCCCTTCATGAAATCAAGATTGACAATATATACCTCCCAACTATCATTTACACATTATATACTAGTCTATCTCCCAACCTATTATCTGACCTCCAAAGCAGCCATCCAACCTCAAGAGTACCCTACCCTGCCACTGATGACCTCCAATCTAGGTCCCATTTTGTGCATTGCACTCTTTCACTTTTGTACCTTGCAGGAAAAAATAGAGGGGTTCCACTAAAACAAAAAACTAGACAACACATTCCTCCTTTTACCATCTCTGAGGCCACGTACATTCCATGTGACCAGCTTCATAGGTTGACACCAGCCTCCTCCCTAGTATTGACATCCGCACAAACCCCAATTATGGTAGGAGTCCATGCATAGCCTCCATGCATGGCTGCCTTGGCTATTGCCTCGTCACTGGGAACTCGAAGCTTTAAGTCCAGCCCACTACTCCACCTATCCTCACATGCCACCTTCTCATCTAGTTTTCTTCACTCGTAATGGGTTCGAGACACCTATAGCCTCCACATCCTTGAGTCACAGCAACACTATCGCAAGTTGCACCATCCTCGCAATGATTGCAAGCCCTCAATTCAGGGCCACATTTAGTCGCCGCACCCCTTTGACCTGAAGCATTGCGTTTACCACCTTCAATTGTGCCATCATTGTAATGAATAACCTCCATTATGGTTCCCTCAGCACACAAGATCGAAGAGGTTTTGGATTCTCCATTCGAGCTCCTTTTGTTTCTTATCTCACCGCGTCATTTAACCAAGCCCTCATTTAGACATCTCACTACATCATCTAACCAAGCTCTCATCTCGACACTACCATGTTCACTAGTCCAAAGAAGAGACCCCAAATTGGATCTCAAAGAATCTAAAGGGGATAGTCCTCCATTGATTGCATGGACCTACAAGAGTTTTCATATTAAGCCCATCAGAAAGAGTAGGAGAGGCTTTATCCTCCTTTGCATGTGTTTGCACCATAGTAGCTAGTAGCTTCCCCCTAATTGCAATGCTGGAGAGAAATCCTTGGCATACTAAACCTCTGATAACACCTCAACAAGCTGCAAGTCCACACCTTACAGCCCCACTCCTAAGATAGTTCAAGGGTCAAGTTGTTGCTACACCACCAACATCTGCAAGAAGCCTCCACCATGCTACCCCATCATTATACTTGATCTTAGTGAAGTATAAAACTCCTTTCTCCTTCTTCAAACATCCCCTTAGCAAAATTTTGCTCTTGTCGAAAAAAGAGATAGCGAAACCATATGGATGACACACCTTCCTGGCCGCCACAGAATAAATTGAATGTCTAAAATGCCTCCCCTTAACCACAACTTCCACCAATCAACCCAATAGCATTTGTTCATTCTTGCAAACAGCTTCCGACCATGGTACTACCTCTAAGTCCTTCAACATTGCTCCTCCACCCTTAAATCTAAAAGGAAGCAATCGGATTGCTCCGTGGCATCGCTAAGCGTGAAATTAGATATTTTAAAATTTTAACCATGAATCAACTCAATGGCCAAAATCGATCATGCACTTAACCAAAAATGACCTAGAATCGGAACCACATAGGAAGAACTAATTTCTTCTTGTTTCAAGATTCCACGAGAAGAGAATTATACCTTCGTGGGTAACATAGTTTAGCACCCCAAATGTAGTACCTCCTACAATAAGTCCCAGTACGAAGGGGACCCTTCTTCTTAGCAAGTCAATCAACTGTTCTCTTGACGATCAAGAGATCACCAGCGACAATCTCTAGAAATCAAGCATCCAAGAATGTGTTGGATGTCTGATCAGCCTCAATATGGACATCCAGGAAGAGGTTTGGATGTCCAAATGCTCTTCCAGACTTCTTCCCAAAGTCTAGACGTCCAAAATTAGGAGGAAGAGCAAGGGTGACGCTCTTCTTTTTGTGTCAGTCGTGAGGATTTTGTTGAATTAATTATGAATTTGTTAGGGTTTCCTCTTTTCCTTTGGGAGATATATATAGGGATCTAATCAAATCCTAATATGATGGGAAACCATTGGATATTAATTCAATGGTTGGCGTGTAATCCTACTTGAATTTTGCACAGTTAGTCCATAACTAATTATGACTAATTTGTATTTGGTATCCAAAGTTCATTTAATTGTCATCTAAACCTTTTGGATCAAGCCCAAATTAGGCCCAATTAAATGTTAAATCAAATGTTTATTTAACTTTTAAAACAACATTTGATTTATTCACAAGTAAGAATCCATCAAAATCATTATTGGTTTATCATGCCAATAATTCAAGATTCATGGATCACAACACTATGCTTCCTTTAGATATTCCAAATACTTATGGATCATTCATACTTGGAGGATAATATTAACCCTAAGGTCTAATCTAATAAGACAATTGTCATCCCTCAATGAGTTTATATTATTTCAGACATCTCTTTGGATCATTAAGATGAGAACGGAGACTAATGCCTTTCTCAAAGAACTGTATTTTTCTCTTACATGCTTGAGTTTGATTAGGACTCCACAACCACATGCAAAATTTGTCTTTCTTAATATATTCAAAACAAGCTCTCTCCTCCAATCTACCACATACATTTATGAAGTATATTTGTGTGATCCCTTCAAGAAATCATGTGGCTTATGTTCCCTCCCACAAGCACTAGCTTTCCAATGTCAACACCAAAGTGGGTGCATCTATGATTGGTTTACCAAATGCATATGTTCGTAAACAAAAACACATATCTGTTTCAGGTCAAATAATACACCATCTCCATGACAACAATGGAGATGGAGTTCTGGTTGCCGCTTTGTTTCATCAGGTTAATTCCTTAACCCAACCGACATGATAGTTCTAAATCGCCATTAAAAAACATCAATCAAGCAACAGCCTCTAAAAAATGTTGTCATCCCAACTCAAACCAGAAACATATGATTGAATCAGATACGATGATTTCTTGATATTCTATCGGATCCTCTAAACCATTTAGATCTCCAAGTTAACACACATCGATTTTATTCGATCTGACTAAGCATGCCACCCTATTTGTACCAAGGACCCAAGTCATACACCAACTCAATTAAATTCTTATTCAGATGAAATGTAACTCATTACATTATTCGAATGATTCACTCAAGGCACACAAAATCCAACAAAATCACATGCTCATCTCTTCCTTTCTACCTTCAGGGCAAGATGATCACTTATAGCCCACCTTGTTACATCTCAAGCAAAGCACAAGGCTACAACATTCATCTGCTACCTGGCCCCTGCCCTTACATTGGTTGCAAATAACACATCACTCCCACCCTGCAACCACCCATGCTCTCCCAAGCCCTTTCACTCTCCTCCTACTGTCATCCACCCTCTCATTCTCTCCCCCCTTCAAACTCTTACCTCTCTCTTGCACATACTCCCTCCACTTTCTCCATGTAGTGAGAAATTAACAAGAATATGTACATGGAGAAATCCAACATGTATATACCCAAAAATCAGGACATACGTGCATAGATCTATTTACCTATGCACGTGCACAGTGCACATATGTCATAGATATTTCGTGGTATAAAAGCTCAAGTCATGTAAATGAATTCTTTGTTTCATCTCACATATGTAACTTGCCATTTACATGATTCAGATATCTACATCCACATAAACATTGCATAAAAACAGCATCAGTAAAAATAAATAAACCATAGAATTAAACATATGTATAGTGTTATCATAGATATTGATGACAGCGATTACCTTTCCTGCATCCCTGAATGAAATAAAGCTTGAAAATATACACTGTTCAAGGATAGAATGATCTTATGAGCATGGATATGTGGTGTTGACAACTGGCACATGCTGCAGGTCCAAAAAGCCTCCATTTCTTTCCCTTCCAAAATAACATCTCTGAAACAAATTAAAACATCCTTAAATAATGGCATGACAAGCTTCTTTCTATAAGAAACATCTTTAGATAATGCTCAAAGACATAGGTTGGTTCTAAATGTAGTATTTGTAGGTAAGCATTGAGAAGAAACTAGATGAAGGAAAGGTCTTACGAGAAAGCATGCCCAAGTGGAGTCAATGCCGAAGTGAAGTCATATATGGGTAGAGGGGAAGCATAAAAAGGTAGCTTCCGTTGAAGCATCTGGTACAGGGATTCCAAGCCACAGCTCTTGGCAAGAATTCTTACGGACTGGAGATCATTTTCTCCTACCTGGAAAAATCCTGTATAAACAAATTCCAAAAGCTTTTCTAGACTAGGTCTTTCCACACGCCTGGACAACCATCTGGCAGAGACCAGTTCTTCAGAAAAAAAATTACTAGATTTCTTTTTTCCACTGGAACTGGTAGGAGAGAGCAAAGACGGACATCTGGACATAAGAATGACTTGGTGAACTCCAACAACTTCTTTATTAGAGAGGATAAGCTGCAGATCTCTCCATTCAGTGCCGTCAAATGCCACCCTCATTCTTTTTCCAATCTTACTTGGAAAACCATAAAGGCCCAGAAAGCTTAAGCAGTATGCAGAATACCATTTTACAGCACGACTAAAGTCATTCTCCAATATCTGCAGGAGGCAATCAGGTAAAGATTCTTCATGAAGATCATCATACTTGGCCATAGAAACCTTTTCTAAGCTTATCCTTTGGTGATGGTCCACTTGACTGCAGAGAGGGATTAATTGTGACAATGCCTGAAGAATATAAAGTAAAAAACTGTCTTCAGATTCCCTATCTTCATCACCACTGTAGTAGCAATTATGTCCATGAGAAGCAGAAGTAGTCCTGTTAGGATGTATTTTTCTTCTTATGCATGCCTTAAGCATAATCAGAAGAGTATCTAAACCTCCTTTTTGGGTAATCTCAATTTGGTGCTCAGATAAACTTGAGTAACAAGCCAAAGCCATTAATCTAAGAAGAACTTGGTTATTATCATGTGCCATTGTATACTTCCCATCAGCATAAAGACTGAAAAATTCCAATATATAGTTTAAGTAATCCCTGAAATCATCATGCCTTAGCATTTTAGACATACAGCTTTGTGCATGCAAAGCAAAAGATTTACATGGAGAAAAGACCATTGACAATGTTGCTCTGAATAGAGGTAGAAGCGTAGATGAAGTAAATAATTTGTCAGATGAATGATGAAAATGCTTTTCCTTTAGCATCCCATCAACTGTCAGAGAGCTGTTGAAAAAAAAAAAATGCAGGCTATGATACAATGAATACTAGTAAAAGCTATAACTGGAGAAAGGAAAAAATACTTCGCAAACTAATGCAAGATAGTATAAAGAGTTTTACTGGTATACCAGGCAAATGATACAATGGCATTCGGACAATGCAGATCTGTGGTAATATTGGAGAAAAATTCTTCACGGCAATTCATTGATAGACACCAAAGTATGTCCCATATAGAGTCAGTTATCTCAGGAAAATTATGATGCATCAATCTTCTGAACTCTTCAACTTTTGATGGCCCCTGAGATGCACCAATTTTGCCATAATGTCCAAGAAGTTCAAAAAGAGCCTTATCGATCCCATGCTTCCAAAAGTAACAATGATGTTTGCCAACCCAGCGTGTCATTTGAGCAGTACAGCATACCTCTTTCATCAATACCACTTGATCTGGGGAAAGAGATGCTACAGATACAGACCTCCATCCACCCATTGAATCAATTATTCTTTGAACAATTTCCTCACCACATAAGGCGGTTAATGATAAGCATACCTCCTCAGATCTCTTCAAGAAATATTAATTTTTCTATCAATCTCTATATAGGAAATCAGAAAAAGCTCTAGAATAGGAAATAAACACCATACCACCAACTGTTGGCAAAGTCTGAAAGCCTCAACCCTTATACCAATAGGTACTGAACTCCCCATACACAATAGAAGGTTGGATATAAAGGGTTGCTTGCTTTCTACAAAATTCATGGCTACATCGTCACAGAGTGCTGCAGTAAAGTTAATGGCAACTGTTATCATATAAATGAAAAGCAAACAAGAGAAGAAATCAAAGATGAATCAACTTGAAGAAAAATGAATCTCACCTACAGCAGAATAAAGCTGTAAAATACCAGCCGTAGTAGACACGTCAAGGGTTGCACAAAGATGCCCTAAATTTTCCATCATCTTGATTCTATTCCAAACAGAATATCTAGACATAGGCCATATCCGCACTATATCCTTTAAAAGATGAACCAAGTCTAACAAATGTTCAACTGGTTGTACTCCACTTTCATGTCCTTGTAATGAACTGATGATGCAGGCAATTGTTTTTTCCTCTTCAAAGATATACCAAATCTCCTTTTTAATACGCCTTGAAGCACCAATATTTCCCAGGATAACATTTAAACTCTTTGCACTTGAGATTACTATTGCCAACTGATTGGAAGATAATAACCATGATAGGCAGGAAACAACCCCAGAAAACTGATGTCGGAATAAGGAGCTTCCTAAATATTCCAACAATTTAGTTGAGAGAATAACTGCAGGTCTTAATACTGTCTCATTTTCTATATGTAGAATTCCTTCCACTGCAACTAACATATCTCCAACCGACTCCTGGAATTGATATCAGATTTTTTTTTTGAGAGGTGAATATCAGAATATTATGCACTGAGAAAATGTAATTTAGCCAGTATTAGTTTCTAAAATTACTTCTCTAGACATTTTATAGTCAGATAGTTCAAAGAAATGAAAGGTCTAATGGATAAATAAAAGTTAATAGTTATGATAATCATCACATACAATATGTTTAATTAGAACATGGACAAAGGTCTGACGGATGAAAGTTAATAGTTATAGCAATACCAGCTGATAGCATGAAAGAAGAATTGTAAAACAACCATCTGTAGATGTACATATTTCTCAAGGAGTTACTTGTCAATATCCTAGGCATGGTCATGGAGAGGGGAGAAAGGGGAGGACATAGGAAGAACAACAAGCAGAGCCGGGAATGGGCATGGTGGAGGGAATGGAGGGATCACTGATGGAAGGGTGGGTGAGAGGGCTGCCAGAGGAGGAAAGACGTGGAGGAAATGGCCTGTGGAGAGGAAAGGAAGATGGGATCCATTACAAAAGGTTTTTTTGGGAAAAAGAATGAAGGGTTTAGGTGGGAAGCTTTGGAATTAACTACCAACCTGTTGAAGGGACTGCAAATAGGAGACTAATCCAGAGCATTTCTGAAGGAAACTATAAACAATTTTCCAAAGAAATGTGAAGGGTTTTTCATCCTTCATGGGTTTTTTCCCTAGCTCCACTGGCAGACTTCCTTAGTTGCAATATGACTCTTCAAAATCCCAAAAGTGAGGACACCATCTCATTTCTTTAACACAGTAAGGATGCAACTAATCTCAAAGCTGCAGGCATTTATCTAATGCTGATTGTCTTCTAGGCATAACATGGCTATTTACATGAGTCAAAAAAGCGTAATTCATGTGATCCTTCTCTCTATCTATCTAGCATCCAACACTGACGTTTTCTAGGCATAACATTAGCCATTTATGCGAGTCATAAAAGCCTAATTCATGTGATCCTTCTTTCTATCCATCTGGCACATAAAAAATCATAGTTTCTTTTTTTCCTGAAAGGAGTGGTCATGGTTCACTCTCCAAAAGACCATGACTTCATGAAAAAAATCCTCGGATTCTAACTACCGAGAATATTCATCAATTTTTGGCATTTCAGACAACTTCTTGTCATGAATGGTAGATATGTAGCTTAGAAATCTCCCTCCTACACAATGGCCTAACTTCAAGAAAGAAGGTTAACCACAACATATTTGCTTTAATGTTTCTATCTTCATAGTAGAAAATGTATACTTGCAGAGAGAAAAAATAAATATTATCCATACAAAAGAAAACTTGAAGCAGCTAATTGGCAACTCCATAGACCTTGATCATGACATACTTGAAAGCAACCTAGCAAGTACCTTTATCATACTATGATATAATAATTTGGGAGATAGATGATCTATAAATCCAGACATCATCTTCACAGCCCGGCTTGATATCATGGCATCTGTAGACAGCCACTGTCTTCCCCCTTTATTATCAGATCTGTCATTTCAAGCAAGAAAATATAATGGATGCCTTTAAACCAGTTTGCTTAACTTTGCAGTGTTCAGTGAGACATGATGATAGGAATTCTTAACAGTGATATTCCACCAATCTAAGTGCCCACAACATTTTACAGACTTATTGGTCAAATTGAGGACAAGACAGAATATTACAAAAAAAAAAAATTGCTGTTGTAGGAGTAACTAAAGACAGCTCAACAAATGTATCACTTTATGTAAGTTCAACCATAATGATGTGCATTTATTTTCTTTTTTAGGGCATTGTAACAAGCATCTTCTTACAAAGCCATTAGCAGAAATAGGCAAACATTTAAACAAAATAACAATTTCCTCAGAAGTCCAGGGTAGAAAATTAATTAGACAATATCACAAATTACTTTCTCAGAACTTGGAAGATAAAATATGACGCCAAGATGGTACAGGAAAAAATTAATGTAATTACTCCATGAAATTCCCTCTACAGACAATCTCTTCCACATTGAAATACTTTCAAAAATGAGCATAGACCAGAAATGCCAAAAAGCTGACTTATCCTAAACTAAGATACATGGCTATTAAAACAGATGCAGCTATACAACCTGGTTGGCAAAGCCCTTGAGCATTGTTGTCCACAATAGCTGATTGACTATAGATCTCCAGCAATACACAACACAAAACAAGAAGGGGAAAAATTTGAAACCCTGGATGAGTGAATGACATAGGAGCCATTTGGTAAAGCTTTTGATTATTAAAAATAGTTGAAAACCACTTTGGATAAGAGTTTAAATAGACAATATATACTCTGAGAGCAGTTTGTTGATAATACAAATAAGAAGAAAACATAAAGACTCTGAGCATGTGGATGAACATTTTCCTCTGCAGTTAAGTGATAAAACCAAAGACAGTTTTCTTCCTTTCCAGTAAATAGCATTTATTCCAAACAAGAATGTAGGATAAGTTGAAACAGTTTACAAAGCAGACTGTTTCTTGAACCAAAAAAGTCATCTTAAGATTGACATTTTCAAGATTTTGGCTCTGTATGGCATAATTTGGTTGGAGAAGTAAACATAAGAAATAGCAGGAGGAAACAGAATAAGAGTGATACGTTCTATCGAATAATTGACTCTCATGTCACAGGATAAATGAAGCCCATGTAGCAGTGGCAAAGTGGCTTCCCCGCACCCCCACAAAATTCTTTGCTAATTGCTAGTTCCTATTAGTTGAAGTTCAATGTTCCAGTAATTTTCTGAGTATGGACTATCACATTATGCATCACCTCTTTCCCCGATTTATTTAAAAAAAAAAAAAAATCAAGAATTGATTTTTATGGAAGTTCTTGTTATAAATGAAATGTAGGATAGAAGAGATCACTAGCACAGAAACGTTTTTTCCTTTTTCACATGATTGTATTAATAATTCATATTTCATTTGGCCAATAGCTCCACTTTGGGGATTTCGGCTAGAAGGTAGTGAGGAAGCATTCTTTGAGACATGCATTCGACTGCTTTTAGTTCTAATAAATCGCAACGACTACCAGAACCCACCATTCTTTTTCAGATTATTTTTTCTACTATACTCGCATACAAATTAGTGGTGTTAAAAGAAGCTCGTAGCTTTCTTCTTTGGTCCAAGTCAAATTCTCCAATTCAACAAGGAATTTTACACCACAATTTGCATCCCATTTCATACCTTTGTGAATTTGATCGAGATATATAATCTTACTTGCATATACCAAAATAATCTCAACAGTTCTTTGGAACATCTCAACGTCAAACTTCACACAAAATTTGTTGCGGTTAAAGACAAAATGAGGGGAAAGTGCCTGATTCCGAGCACCAGAGCTTGACGGAGCCGATCGCGGTGGGCGATGAGCGCATCGGAGATCTCTACGTCCTTCCCCTTGCGGGCCTTGTTATCTTGGCGCTTGCCCTTCGAGGGTTTCTGAGAGGATCCCATCCGGGAGACTGAGGAGGATCGCATCCAATCCAGCAAAAACGGAAAAAAACAACCACGAGAACAAGGACAGAGGAAAACCCCTCATTTAACTTGGTATGGCATTGAAGTCACGCCACTCTTTTATCCGTAATAGGAAAACAATGCCCTAAGGCTGAGCTTGGCAGGAGATTTGGAGTATTTCGGAATACAGTCAAAGTGGATAAGGTAAAGAGTAATTAGTTGGAAGGTTTTTAATGATTAGATATATGTAATAATTGTTATTTTAAAATTGTAATATGATATGAGTATGTATATTATATTAGGGTGAGTATATTTAATTTACATTGAAGTTGATGTGATTGGTTATATTATGATATAAGGAGGTATTGATATTGATGTGATATAAAAAATAATATTGATGTAATGTGAGTGGGAAATTATGAAATCTTTTTGAAAATACTCTTAACTTATTTCTATCCTACCCGCAAATCTCTATTCAACCTATTAACCTACCACTAAATGCAGCCTAAGTAAGTTAGTTCTACCAAATTTATACCATAAGTTATCCAAAGGTCCTATATTTAAATTTGGTAAAATTTAAAAGTACTATAAGAATAGAAACAAACTATTTAGTTTCATATATGTTTTTAAATCCTCCATTCCAGAATTTGAATATTTTTGTTCATAAAATACCCATAACCATATTTTTTTCAATAATTATCCAATCAAATAAAAATTCAAAAAAATAAGATGAGATTTAAAGGCATCAATTGTTATCATATCCTCTTGAATAGTAGGCATAGCCACAAAAAGAACACAACCACCTCCACCAACACCATAGCCCATCTCCTATAACACCAGCACACCACAGCAGTAAGGTACTGATAAATTTGAGAGCCTAATTGCATCAATCGGAAAGCAATTGTTGTATGATGACTAAGAATTCATGTTGAAATCAGTGAGGTTTGAGAGAGGTTTTTAGTTACAGCTAGAAGTGGACAAACCTCTTAGTGAGTGTAAAAGACTTCTACCTCTCATGACTTATGTAGCAAAGAGTGAGAGGTGGAGTTAGGGACCACGCATATACGCGTGTGTGCCCCGACTTTGGCTTAGGCTCGGGTTCGGGTGAAAATCAATTTGAAACTTTGACTCTTTTGCTACGGATTTTTAATCTCACGATTTTGGCCTGAATTGGTCAATCAAAAATTAAAATTGATAGATCAATTATTTATTATCAATTAATGGGTTTACGTTGATCGATCAATTGATTTGGTCGATCAAAAAGTTAAGTTTAATCGATCAATTAATTTTGATCGATCAATTGACTTAATTAGTTGATCAATTGCCATATTTTCATAAAATAAA
Source organism: Thalassia testudinum (assembly GCA_037157565.1). Taxonomy (NCBI): domain Eukaryota; kingdom Viridiplantae; phylum Streptophyta; class Magnoliopsida; order Alismatales; family Hydrocharitaceae; genus Thalassia; species Thalassia testudinum. The sequence continues at coordinate 3,864,286 of JAZHRO010000038.1, forward strand.
AATTTCCATAAACGTCTAATTATGGGCTCTATATAAGTGACACAAGAGAACTCTCATGTAACACACAACAAGAGCAGAAAAGTTCTCTCCACTCTCTCTCTCCCTCTCTCGTTCTTATCTCTCTTTCTTGGTACATTGCTCGACCTGTTGACGTGGGATTGGTAGAAAAATCTCCAATCGATTTTGTCGATCTTGCACAAAATTGAGAGTGATCTACAAGAGATTTGTGAATTGATCAAACCAATTAATTAGTAGATCAATTTGACATTTGGTTAATAAACCAAATTACTTCGGCTTTGTTTTCATGAAATAATTTTTTAGAACGACAAAGATCTGAGTGCGTAAAATATTTGAGGTAGATCGTCGTATCATAAGAAAAATTTAAAATGACATCAAGATAATTTTCGTAATTATTACTCCGCTCAATTTCAATTTGAGAGCCACACACGAAAAATTAGGACAGTAGAACCTAACTCAATTTTTTTTTGCCTTGCTTGAGCCTAAAACCCTTTAGCCTAAATATACCGACCCTCAAATACCCTCCGCCTCCTTGGTTTTTTTTTTTTTTTTTTTGGGGGGGGGTGGGGGGTTACATATATATCTCTGTAAACTTTCGATAAAATGTATATACCCCCATATTTTTGATATTTACGTATATACCCTTATAAAGTTACTCTTGTATGCCCCTACTCCGTTAAAGCCAACGAAAACGTCATAAAATATTTTAAAAAACAAAAAAATTTATATGTTCATCCCTATATTCTAATTAAACACCCTAGAAACCCTAAATCCTCACTCCTCCTCCTCCTCAAGCCGATGGACCTCCTCCCTCCACTCTGTCACCCTCAGCCATATGCATACCACGGTGAAACTGAGTATGAGGTTGAGAATACCGCTGCTGAGGCCTATCCCAACGATGACGACGACGGAGAAGCCCCTCCTCCTTGTGTCCCTTGAGGGGCCAAGAAGGTACTCATAGAACCCCCTGTTGTTGACGAAGGAGATCGAGTAGAACCTGGGGAGCCTCTTGCTAGACCTGTTGGAGAGGAGGGTGGGGACGGGGCCCCCGAGGTAGTTGTCGCTGAGGTCGAGGAAGGAGAGGCGAGGTAGGACCGTAGGAGGCCGAGCTACTTGGGGATGAGTCCTGAGAGGAGGTTGGAGTCGAGGTCAAGGGTGTTGAGGTAGGTGCAGAGGGAGAGCTAGTGGTGTTGCATACAGCATTTAGGGCAACGGAGGACAAGGAGGGGGAGGCCAAAGTGAAGGGAGAAGGAGAGGAAGGGGGAGGAGGAGGAGGAGGTGTAAGAGTTTGGCAATGTCCAGGGTCCTCGCCTCCTACCTCCTCCTCCACACCTTTCCCTCCTCCTAGCTCCTCCACTGTGCCCTTGATGAGCACCTTGTCCTCTCCATCTTCATTGTCACCATTGTCGAGCTTGCTTCACCGACTCCCTAGGGTACCTCTTCATGGCGATTGGGATGGGGGGACCACAGGTGGTGCTGCACGCGACATTCAGGGTGGTGAAGAACAAGGAGGGGGCAACCAAAGCAAAGGGAGAAGGAGAGGAGCAGGGAGGAGGAAGAGGTGTGAGGGTTTAGTTAGAATTTAGGGATGAATAAAATTTTCTATTTTTTTAAATATTTTATAACATTTTCTGTTGACTTCAACATAGTAGGAATATAAGATCTTAACGAATTAAATTTATAAGGATATATACATAAATATCAAAAATACGAAGATATATACGTCTTATCGAATATATATATATATATATATATATATATAAACCCCACTTTTTTTTTTTATTTTTGGTGGTCGTTCTAGCATCGAGCGGCGCACCTTGTTCGGAGGGAGGGAGCGGAGAGAAAGCGAGAGAGAGAGAGAGAGGCGAGCAATCGCAGCCCCCCACCCCCGTTTCTCGTTCTTGCGTGTGCGTGGGGATGCAGAGGCCTCGCAAGCGCGGCTGACGAAGCAACGCAGCAGTCGGGCGCGTGGGCGCTGAGGGAGAAGCGTGGGGAAGAGGGTTCCGGCCGCTTCCATCGTCGGGTTTAGCTCGTTCTCCTTCTCGTCCTCGAGGGGTGAACGGGGGACTCTGAGGGCGTCTTTGGGGAGCGGCTTCCATGGGAGGAAGGTGGTCGTTGGTGGGTGGAAATGGTGGGCCGTGGAAATCGGCGGGGAAGCCAAGGAGGAGCTGGAGGCGACGTTCGAGGTGGTGATGGAGGATGGGGGCGAGGTTGATGAGGTCTTCCTCCTCTCCCTCCTGCGCAATTACCAGTTCCGGAGGGTACCCTCCTTACAAGTCCACTCCCACATTCTCACCATTGGGTTGCATCTGCACCACAAACCCCTCACGGAGCTCGGTCTCCTCCTATGGAACACTCTCCTGAGCCACTACTCCCTCGGTTTCCATCCCCAAGAAGCCATCTTTCTGTACAGGCACATGGCTTGGCTACGTGGGTCACCTCCTTCCACTCGACCCAACACCTACACCTACTCCTCTGCGCACAAGGCCTGCGCTAACATGGCTGGACTCGGCGAAGGAGCTCAGGACCATGGCGTGGTCGCGAAGAAGGGGTGCGGCTCGCATGTCTACGTGCAGACGGCGCTGGTGAACATGTACGTGGCCTGACCAAGTGCAGAGAAGTTGGGCGTGCGCGGCTGGTGTTCGATAGAATGCCTGAGAAAAATGTGGTGTCTTGGACGGGGATGGTTGATGGGTATACTCGCGCTTCCAGGCCCGTGGAAGTTCCGGTTCTCTTTCACGAAATGTTGGTGCAAGGGGTGAGCCCAACCGAGGTGACGGTGCTTGCGGTTGCACCCGCGGTTTCTAATCTCAGAGCGCTCGTGATAGCCGAGTCCGTCCATGTTTTGAGCCTGAAGAAGGGGCTCGACGTGGCCGATGTTCGCATTGACAATGTGCTCGTTGATATGTATGCGAAGTGCGGGAGGCACAAGCAGACCGCCCACACTCCCTATTTCCTTCCCGTAGGGTCAAGGTAGAGTGGTCGCCTTCCACTATTCCTTCTTGAGTAATCAAGTGAATGCTGCAGGATAAGTAAGCAGTTCTGCCACCTAAATATTTGAAAGCTTTCAAGGTATTTTTTTTTAAGAGCACCCTTCAATTGATGAATGCATGTATGTCCACGCTTGCAGCGGTGGAGATGTAGGAGTAGGATTTACATTTTCTAAGAACCATGAGTGCTAGATTTAACCATGCAAATTGTAAGTTTATCATTCAGGTGGGATGATTGTCGAGCTTGTCCAAGGTGATATTGGTGTATGATAGTTGGATAAAGTCTCATCACATGCCAAAAGAAAAAGATTTCTTTAGATAATTGTTGCATATGTTTGAAATACATTAAGTGTAGGGGTGAAGATTCCACCCACCTGATTAGATCATGACGTTATAGTGTTGCATTTTGACTGCATCTTCTCTTTTAGTTTATGGTGCTGGTCTCTCGTTGTTTGTCCTCACATGCACGTGTTGGCCTAGATGCTAACCACATGGAGGATCTCATCTGTGTGTGTGTGTGAGAGAGAGAGAGAGAATGAAACATTTAGAGAAAAATAAAACCTAATTTTACGTATAGATGTTAGAGGGAAAACTACGTAAACTAAAGCAACTATAATATTTCTTATCATGCTTTGAGTCTGATAATAAAAAGTTTGGGATCTTATCATGGTCGTATAACTTGTCACAATAGGGTGAGTAATTAGGTTACCAGTAGATTTTTGCATTTTAAATTTGTAAGTGTGTTATATCAAGGTCAATGGACATGAAAATTATCATGTAGTTTAAGTGTGTGACAGTTAGAGATGCTTTTGCTTTTACAGATTTTTTTTTTTAACTCCATACCATATCTTAAATGCATGATGGCAACAAGTGAATAGCCAACTTAATTAAAAAGTGATATGATAGTTCGCTAATTCATGTAACACTTGTGATGAAAAATATTCAATTGGATTAGAAACCAATATCAATAAATTTTTGTTGTTTTGCTAATTGAGTTTCCCATTTAAATACATTTGACTATACTTTCATCCACTATTGCTTGAATTACTTGACTAGAGTAAATCATGTTTATTTACCTTTTCCTAATGTTGGTAGTTGAAAGTTTTGTAGGTGTTACGAGTAATCTTCTCATAAAATTAGTATGTTAAAATAACTAATATGACTCGAGTTTCTATTGTAGTGTTGCATTGCAGTATCTGAAATCATAAACTTAGTGTTACTATCCAGATTTAAGTTTTCTAGTGAGAACTCACATGTATGTATATTCATAAAAAAAAAGAAAATTTTATTTACTTATCAGTGCACGAACTCTTTTAGAAATCTAATTACGAATGGATCTAAATCCTAAGGCAAAACAGAAATGATCTAAGTGTGGGATCGAGTCTTGGGTTGATGATAAACGGGCATGAGAACGTGAGGCCGCGATCGGCCCTTGAGTACTAGTGTGTTGGTATTAGTTGGGGATGAGCTAACCGAGTGCACACGTACCGAGGAGAGCTGATTGTCCCATTGTGTAGAGAGAGAGCTGACCCTCATTTGGGTAGGGACCTAGGGCAGGTATAACCTTCCTACACCGACTCATGTTGGCCTACATAGGCCAACCGAGATAGTCAGGCAAGGGTATACAGACTTGTGAGGGGTTCGACCCCTGTTTGTTCTGTGCTATACGGTTTAATGCGTACCCGTTAGCGGAAACGATTAAACATCTGCCACTGTGGGGTAGCCCATTGTGCGTTTATTACATGTGTCGTAATCGTTGCTACACTGCAACCATGACCCCCGTGTGATAGACTGGATATAGGACAGACATGGGGTGCCCTCTCGGCCAAGGGAGTGCAACGTGCCCACTTGCAGTGCCCACCTGCATTACAGAGATGCCGCAACAAAATCATTTCGATATGAGACATATAAATAAAGAGAAAGTACGACCTTATGTTAATATTCATTGGAAATCAAATAACAAGCATTAAATGGACTATTAAAATATATTAAATGCCTGTAGAATCATTGTCTTAATTCCTTTCAGCCTTTTTCACATTTACTGTACTTTGCCACTCTACTCAACGTTTCGCTAACATTTACTGTTTGCATTCAGCTCAGTGGAGTGAGTAGCCAGTTCCACAGGTTGCCGAGGGAGAGAGTTAAGCCAGCAACGCCCAGTCGTAGTTTTAGCCTTTACTACTCTCTTTTTCTGTGATTGTGAGTATTTATTGTTACGACCCGGTTCAGCGAATGCTGAGTAGAGTAGTGTTTGTATTATTTAAGTACAAGTACAGTAAAAGCAACAACAGATTTATTTCTCATTTATATTTATCTCATCTATGTGTTTCTGTTTCATCTATTTCTTAAAATATACAGGTATTTCTTAATCTTGTTTGTTCCTCGTGGGAATGATCTTGATTGCAGTTTTTTCCGGACAGTAAGAGGTACACGTGGTGCTCTCCTAGCCGGGAGAGTCCCCCATGATAGTCCTACACCCAATCAACCACCCCGAAGTCACTGTCAAGACGTAGCGGTGACTACGGCACGCGTGATAAGCGCACGGGTAGCTACCCCGCACTGACACGCGATCAGTTGTTTCCGCTAGAGGGTACGCCCAAAGTACAGCACGGAACAGTATAGGGCCTTGCTTTTTCAGAACAGGGGTCTCACCCTTCCACATTCTACGCACCCTCATCTGACTACCTCGGTTTGCCCAGAGGGCCTAACAAAGTCTATGTAGGGTGGCTAGCTGAACCCCGGGCCCCGTGGGGTGGCTAGCTCCCTCCCTGCACTAGTAGCTCGTCTCGGTATCACGTACGCGAGGGCCAAGAGGATTCGGTGTAGAGTGACCAATCCTAACCCCGGGTCTCAACCTAAGGAAGGCTAGCTTCACTCTACACTAAAAGGGGACAGTTGCTCTCCTTGGTACCAAGTACTCAAGGGCTAGCACACTTTCCGTCTACATTCCAGATTCCGTTTATCCACAGGAGTTCTACTCCTAATTCTCCGTAGGGTTCATGCTCATGTTCACCTCATTATCCAGATCCAAATCTCATGTTTCATAATTTATTCATCATCCATAAACAGGTAGCTCGTGTTTTCATAGTTCAATTCTCAATAACATGCAATTGGTGTTTTCACAGGTAATTTCTCAATTGAATACAGGCAGCTCGTATTCTAACATGCAACTCGTAATTATAATACAGGCATTTGCTAATAATTTATCTTAATCATGCATTCAAGTAAACAGTACAGCTCAAACAGTCTCATCTATTTTCTACCCTAGGGTTCGTTTCACATCCTAGAGTTCTATTCGACTATTTCAACCAAGCACATTCTTATTTAAATATTAATAACTGAATTAAACCACTCTACTGGGTATCACGGGAAGAATGGGGGCTTGTGTCGCAGATCTCGTCTTCACGGGCCCCAAACACGCCACCGACTGGTAACCTATACCAGCAACCAATGTACATTAGACAAGCTCAAAACAGTAGGTACTCAACACGAATATGTAGAAGAACTAGAGTAGAAAACAACGGTACTTCGTTTGCGGAAATCTGATTCTGTTTGGACCTTAAACATGCCAAAAACGTAGTTTCTGATCAAAATCAGATGTCTGAGACTAATCCTAAACGTCTTAAAGACGTCAAAACTTACCTTGTGTTTCTTGCGGCTGATCAGACGTCAAGACCTCCTCTACGACCGTCTAAGGATAGTTCCAGACGTCAGACAAGGTCTCTGGTCGTTTGGAAGCACCTTTGGACGTCTGATGGTGTGATCAGACGTCCAAAAGTGCGTGGAAAAGCATACAGCGTGCATTCCCAAAGCTGCACCTGCGTACGAGAGCGTAGGCAAGGTCAGCCAACAACAACCCCTGTGCTGCGATATGCATGGCGCAGGAAGATATGTACCTTACGATATATGTGCTTTCAGACGTCTAGTCTTAGCTCCAGACGTCTAGGTACCTCACTGATCGTCTGGACTTCACTCCAGATGTCTGATACTGGAAAACTTCCAGTATCAGAAGCTCCTCGCAGCTCGTTCCGCTCTCTCACAACGCGCCGCAGTAGCTCCAACCGCTGTAGAGGGTCAGGAGGCCGCCTCCCTGAGCCCTCTCCTCCTCACACACGTGCCCGCCGCCGGCCATGCGAGCTCCGCCGAGCTCCCGAAGGTCCTCCAACGTTCCACGCTCTCCTCCTTCCTCCCTTTCGCTCTCCCTTGCTCGCCCCCCTCTCGCCTCTCTCTCAGGCCTTGCCATAGCTGCACAGGAAAACAGGAGGTGGTGGTGGCTGTGGTGTGAAGAGAGGAGAGGAGAAACGAGGGGCATAAATAGGAGAGGGTTAGGGTTCGGGGGTGAGGGAGAGCGAGGGGGAGCGGCCTTTGCACACCGCCCGCACGCAAATCGCAAAGCGCAGTATAAAAAATTTCACTTTCAGACATCCGGGAACGAGTCCAAACGTCTAGACAGACGTCTGACTGAAACTCCAGATGTCTTAAATGGCTAAAAAGGTACGATTCATTACACTTATCTTTCGAACTAATTTAGTTTATACTCTAGCTCCTTTCGTCGTTAGTTGTGATAACTATGGTGTGAAATTTTGTTAGTTCCTCATGTACTGTTGGTAGTTCATGGTTATCCTATTGTTTTTCGTCGTTTAAATCATCTCTCTTGTTGTAGTGCATATGTGGAAAATATTATTGTTTTAGTTTATTATTCGTTGAATAATTAGGTCTTGGGATAATTGATGAGGTCCGATCTGATGCGGTTTCCATGTAAGTTTGGGTTAGGTCGTAACAGGGTTCATTAGATCCCGATACACCGGTATTGTGGAAGCAATATCTTCTCTAAGGAAAGTCCTTAATGAGCACTTCGATCGGAGTAAAATCTAATCCCTTCTCGTTTTGTTTATTTGTACTATTGCATGTTATTTGTTCTTTATTTTATTATGGATCTTACCGAATAATGTTTGACTTGATTTAATATTTTTGATCTATGCGAAAATATTGGAAATGCTTGTGTTTTTATTTATTTATATATTATATGCGTTTATTTCAATAGGTACCTCTCTCGCTCATTTTCAATAGCGGGTTGACGACCTCCCTCACCAGTCTTGATCAGTAACCTCCCTCCAACAGCGGTGGCCGATGCTCCTCCCTGCAACAATCACCTCTACCTCCCTCTCCAACAAGCATCCAGCAACCTCTCCAACAACACCCATCTGTCATCTCTCCCCCTACAGCACCCGCTCCTCCCTCCAATAGCCATGTCCACCTTCTCCTCCAACAAGATCCTATGTCCCTCTTCTCACTAACCCCCCCCTCTCTTTCCCATAAATTGCACGAGAGAGAGAGAGAGAGAGAGAGGTACCTTGCTGTTGTGGTGTGTCGTTGTTGGAGGAGGTGGGCTATGGTGTTGGTAGTTGTGCTCTTTTCATGACCATGCGTGGTGTTTAAGAAAATATAATAATAAATGATACTTTTAGATCTCATTTTATTTTTATCTGGCTAGATAATTGTTGACAAAAAAAAATGATATGGGCATTTTAGGAATAGAAATATTCAAATTCTGGTACGAAGGATTTAAAAATATATCTGAATCTAAAAATAAGATTCGATAGTTTGTTTATATTCTCATAGGATTTATGAGCAAACTAAAACTTAAAATAAAACTTTTCATCAATTAACCCAAACTTATATCTTGTAGTTATGCCTTCCATTCCATTTTAGATAATGGGATACAAAATTTTCACACGAATTTTGTTCTAATTTTGCTACAAGTGTGGATAACTCTATTTAGCCGTAGGATAAAATAGTATAGAGATAAATTAGTATGGAATAAGTGAAGAGGTATTTGTTTGAACGATGGAATGAGCGATGGGATGAGTAGGGGATAAAATGATTGATTTATTAATGTCATATTAAAAGATATTTATTTAATATTAAAAGTAAAAATAAAGTATGCCGTGAATATTTATTTAATATTACGAATAAGAAAATAAGATGTTAATAGATGGTGAATCCTGCAGTGACATAACCACCAGGGGAGTTGATGTACGTGTGGTTCGGCTTCTCGGGGTCTGCATGATCCAAAAGAAGTTGTTGCTACACCACCACCAAGGAGGTTGTGTGGTTCAAAATCTTCCCCGTCGACAAACATGATGCACTCATGGAAGAGCCCCGAGTTGAGTTCCGGATACATGGGTCAACCGTGGATCACACCATAGGGGTTGACCCCTACCATTTGGATGCCACCCGACGTTGAGGAAGGGCAATGACGCCTGTCGCCGCATTTCTCCAAGAAAAACCATAGGGAGGAGTGGAGAAAGGATGAGGGAAGGAGTGGCACGTATGGTGGATCGACCACCCACTCCCCTTCCGCACCACCACCCGCCATCGCCAATGTCTGAGCACCTGTCTCCACCCCTCACCACCACACCCCCTTGCGGGATGTCCCTATACTATTTCCCCTTATACCTTATACCCTCAGGTGCGAACAATGTATGAGTATGGGATATAAATTTCAATAAACCTAATTCAAACCTGACTAATTTCGATTTGAAAAGAATGGTAAAACTTGACTCAAATTCAGCTGGGTTTGTGTAAAGATTTTACCCAAAAAAAATCTGACCAAGTTTGGACATGGATTTATATTCTATTACCTAACATGAGAACTAGAATAAAATCTCTATTTATCTAAGATATATAAGTCTCACCATAAATACATCATTCCTTCAATCTTAATATCCGTCATAACCCCTTCCATGAGTGCTTCTAAAACTTCCGTGGAACATTTATTTCAGGAATATCGATCTTTTATTTGAAATGTACTTGTATTTTATCTCTTTTTGTATTTTTATTTTTTATTTTTTATGCAAGGGTTCTTTTTTTAATAATTTCAATAGGGATCAATAAAATTGAAGTAGTTTAAGATCCTATGTTTCACACTTGTTAAAAACAAACAATTAATTAATTGTACTATAATTTTTTTTTCCCTTTTACTCTAATTTGGATATAATTTTATTATAAGATCAATTTATAAATGGATACCAATAGATAAATAGATACTTAATAGGTGATAGATATATGTTTAAATTTTTATATGTGACGGGTAAATAAGTAAATGGATACTTGATAGGTGATAGATATATATTTAAATTTTTATATGTGATAAGTAAATAAGTAAGATATGGATATAAATTTTATAAATAACTATAAATATGAGTTTAACTAAATCCAACCCATTTACATCCGTACGTCTGAGGCCCCCTCCCCCACCACCGAGCACACATGCACCACGCCTATTAGGTTACCTCGTTATAATTCCACATGTTTTGATTATCATGGTTTAAAAACACAAAGAAAATGCCTTCCAGGTCCCTTTCTGAAAAAAATGCCCTTCCTCTATCTCAACTTCTTATTTTTATTTCTTCGAGAGAACTGCATATTTACATTAGTGTGTGGCTTTGCTAATGGCAAACAATGGAAGACCATGTTCACTGGATCAGAAGGACGGGTCATGCTGGGGAGGGTCGTGGTATTTAGAGCGATGAATATAGCTGTCATATTTACATATGAACTTTAAATGGGGTAGCCTTATTATCAGCAAAGCTTACCACGGTCCCTGTGTAAAAAAAAAATTTCAAATCCCTTTCACGAAAGAACTTTCCACATTGGCCCTGGTGTTCTGATCAGCTTAACGAGTAGAAATAACCATACTCTAATTTAAGTTTTGTGATATTTTCTAGTATCTTGTGGCTTAAATAAGGAAGGCCATTGCGGATGTGGAATCTAGGATTGCTCTTGAATTTGCAACGGAAAGGTGAGAAGGTTTGTTGTATGAATTCATTATATGGCCTGTTGTGCAAACCTTAGTCGATTCAGGTAGTATACCTAAAGCAAGGTGTAAGTTACCCTCTAAACCTTTCGTCTTAGTGATTTTTCTTGAAATTACTCTAAAACAAGGCTGATTTCGATTTCTAAAGCATAATTGGCTCATTAATTAGATGCTTTAGGATACATTTTTGTTGTCTGAACACCGTTACAAAATTTACTTTTGCTGAATCTTGATAACCTTATCTTTCAAAATCCCTCTCATGCATACAATTGAATCAATGTGATTGTATAGCATTGTTTTGTAATATTTCAAATTGTTGTAATTTTCCATTAAAAACTTCTCGAAAGTGTTTTGGATCATGTAGTAATTTTGACATCTTGGATAAGAAAGTTTAACACTTGGGTTGTATCCTTCGAAGCTAGTAACCACTTAGAAGTGTGAAGGAAATCAAATTGTTGTATAATCAAAATATTGGACAAGATTTTCAGGAACCACCCTTTGCATAATTCTCAATGAAATTAAGTTGCTTTGTTTTTACACTCTTCCAATTAATCTTGCCAGACTGCAAGGAGATAAAAAAAGAAAGCTGCTACTGCAAAGAGAGAAGAAAGATTTGCACCAGCTAAGCTCTCACTTAAGGGACCAACCCCTATAAATGTGGAAGACAAATACTGGTACATGGTCGTCCGTCAAGAACAGGTTTGCCAGGCCATTGAGGGCCAAGATCTTCACTACAGATCTTCTTAACTGCTTTCCTTGTTCTTGTTACCGTAGACATGGATGCCAAACAAAAAAGATGTAAATATGATGTTGACCACAGCAAGCAATCCTAAGTTAAATATATTTATCCTTTTACAATGTCAGAATCCAAGATGTATTGAAAATTAAAAGGCCGCATATGTTAGTGTTTTCAACTTATCAGATCAAAGCATAGACAACATATTGACAATTATTGACTTATATACTGGCCTTCCTTACCAACCGATCAAGTTTTCATTAAAGGTTGCAACCTTCTTGCAGGGTGTTTGTTGAATGACTGAATGTTTGATGCGTGGTCCATCGCCTGATTGAGAATGGGGAGGGGGCATGTGGGACTGGATGGCAGTGAGGCTGTAGATGCGCACACACAAATGCATACACGTTTCGCTATGCGAAAATGGTTGGTATGCTATGATGTCCCTGTGATTGTTTGTTTGGTTGGATGCAGCTACTGCAGTTGCAGATGTTATGTGGTTCTGCTGAGACTGGAATGTATCTGGCCTTTGTGTTCAAGTTATAATTATTGATAGTCATTCTTACACCTGATGTGAAAATGTACTGATGACAAGCTTTGATGACTGCAGAATTTGGAAGTTGTCGTTTTCAAGTGTACATCAAGTTCAAGTTTTTAATACTGATTTATTGTTTTTTCACTTTGAGCTGTTGGAAAATAAAAAGATTGCATAGGATTATGGAGCAGGAATCTACCGGGTCATTTTCCTGAAAGTTTCAACTTCTTTTTTTGTTTTATTACCTGCCCTATTGCAAAAAATTGTTGAGCTGTCTCTCGCGATTTTAAGCAGATGTTAAAGTTACTTTATATCTTGATTTCAATTTATTCCTTAATTTAACCTCAAGTCCTTTCCAAACAAAAGAAGACACAACTCGGAATAAATTTTTATTCCATGAGATGAGGATGCATATATATTATACACATATGCATGCAACATGTAAATGTATGGATGCATGTATGCACTTTATGCACTTATGCTTCAATCATAGTTATGTGATATAACCCAATTTCTGATCCATCGCAAAAATAATTTGTTTCCTCTCAGTGGAGTTCAAGCCTTGTACCTCTCAACTAGAAAGTTGAGTGAAATTGAAAGTTCTTTTTGAAAAATAATCCATCATTCTTAAAGAATCACCTCCTAATAGTTTCTTATTTGGAATTTAAGATTGAGATTTCTTATTTGACCTTCCCATGAATAGAATCGTCAACGTCCACGGTCAGAAATCCTTTCAAAGAAAGCCTCCTTTGATAAGGATTCAATAGAAAGAATACACATGGAAAAAAAGAAATGTCATGGAAAATAAAAACACAATTTAGGGCTTCAGCCACACACATACACACCACCACCTCCAATGAAATGAGTCCCTTGTCACAACCCATGGCCCAGCCCACATCTCCCTCTCCCTAACCACCACCACCCCTTTGACAAGGGAGGGTAGAGGACACAGGACACAGGTGGAAGAAGAAAGGAGAGAGAGAAAAGGAGATACTTTCCAGTCTACTCATAACTGTGTTAATTAACAAAGTGGTAACTACATAAATGGAACATTTTCCTACTGATATTTCAGTAAATATTAGAAACATGACGGTAAGCACAAAGTTTACAGTGGCACATGTAAAAACCCTTTTCTTTTTCTGAGGGTTGACCAAGAAGAAAGATACAAATAGACTGATAAGAGTACAAAGTTCCAAAGTCTACGAAAGCATCATGTGGTCACAACGGGTTTCTTTAATAGGACTTCCAAGGCAGTGCAGAAAGGTGAACTGAATATCTCTTTAATAAAGAAAACGGAATGGCCTTCATTGTATGATTGTAAACGTATCAGCTACATATGCGAGTCACCCTCCAGGTCTTTCGCCGTGGCAGTTGCATCATCATCCTTGTGCCACTCCAATCAAATAATGTAGGACAAGGAGCACGAAGAACTTCAAGACGCACACCTTCTCAAAGAGTAGGACATCTCGATCACATAATCTCACCTCCCGTTTGCTCTAACCAAATTTTGCACAAATAGCTCCCCAGCACGGTAAGAGGACCGCACCTAGTGGAACCAAATAGAAAAGATGCTTTGAGCATGAGAAGCTTCTTTAAGATAGAAAAGGATCAGAAAACAAAAAAATTCTTAACAGAAGAATATCGGAAAAAAAAAAGCCAACAAAAGCTTGCAAATGAAAAGAATTTTTGAGTGTGATGCAGAAGCCGCCTAGTTGTGAAAAAGCTGGGAGTATATGAACTGCACGGTCCAAAATGGGAGTTGATTTTTTTCCTTCTTTTACCATCAGAAAACGAACAAAATTTTTTTGAAAAGGAGAAAACGAACAAAATGGTAGTTGATTCTCAAGGCACGGGCATCAAACTGACCAGAATAAACCACAAAAACTTATACCTAATAAAGATTTAGAATAGAAAATAAGAACATCTTGACTAGTAGGAAAATGATACCTACTAACCATGTTGTGCATGCTGTATCCACTGGCTTTGTTTGAGCTTATTGCAGTACTCTGCCTATCATTTTATAAATCTGGTAGAGTTCTTTTCAAAAAAAAATCTTGTAAATTTCCATTGGCAAATAAGAACCATCATGGAGTGTTCATCCCTTTATGCATTGCATTGGAGGACTATGCAGTCTCACCACCTTCTAGATCAACATTGACCTCAACTGCCCATATACTGCCAAGGAAATGTGTCTGCGAAATTTATAGCAGCTGGAGATGAAATTACTAGAGAAAATCAACTCTTTTACAGCAGTAAAAGGCCTACTCAGTTTTATGCTGGGACTTCTGAGTCATTGGACCCTCCAAAAACAACCAATCCTACATCTTAGTCCCGTACTGTAAGGCAATCTACAAAAGGGCAGGAAGATAGGTAACCAGTTGATGGCACAAATCCCGGATGCACAAGCACATTGACAGAAAGGCAGAAAGATGGAGATAGACTTGTGCAAATGAGGTTTTGAAATTTGTACCAAAGGGTGCTTAAATTGGGAGAATAGACATAGAATGCAGAGGACAGCCTCTTCATCCTGGAGGAATCTCCCAAATTACTCCACTGTTGTCCTTTTTTTGTGGGGCTTCGTCAGCTCTCCAAGTACTCACTGAATAGTACCCTGGGCTGTATGCTTCCGCTGAGAATCGAGAGTAATCAGTTGAGAGTTCTTGGCCTTAGGAAGTATGTGCAACCCACACACTTAACCATGTGCACCTCGCCTTCTTAGGTTTAGGGTGAAGAACTTTGGACATACTTCAGATTCTTATCAATACTATGCACATTGCATGTGGATGACTGAGATGGATTTCAATAATTGGTGCATTTTCTGTTAAGCAAGCTTTAGAAATACCAAGAATATGGACATGACCTTTTTTTTTTGAAAGGGAATATGGACGTGACCTTCAACTTCTATGCAGTAATAGAGCTAGAAATTTTCCTTAGTGAGAGCACAATTATGATGATAGAGTTATGCACCTATGGACGAACAAATGGAAGATCCAAAAAGAAATTGTTGGGATTCAGCGAAAGTGCCACATGGCAGCCATCAGGTCACGTGGTAGTGCCACGTGGCAGCCATCTGGATGCCCAGTAGGATCGATAGTTTGGGTTCCCAAGAACCAAACTTGAATGCACCAAAATTAGTGATTTCCTATTTTTAGTAAAGTGTGTTTAAGAATAAAAGTTGTAGGATTAGATCTTTTGTTAAGAGATAAAATCTTTCCAAATGAGAAAAAATTTTATCTCTTTAGGAAACAAGTTTTAGGATTTGAGTCTTTACCATATTTAGTGTCTCTCTATAAATAGAAAGCCTCCCCAACTATTGTTTCTTTGAGCAATACAATTAATACTTCCAAACATTGTGCTCCTCCTCTCTCTCTCTTCCTTCCACAAGCACAACAGGCCATAAGGGAGACCCCCTGTAGCCTGCACATGTTCCAGCAGGCCGGTTCAAGTCTGAACCGACCATTCTCAAGCCTCTGTAGGCGCTCCAGCAACTCAACCGGCCTGCAATCAGGCCTCTACATCAGGCCAGTGGTTCCCCTGGTCCACAGGACCTGTTCCCAAGGTCCAGGAGGACGGGCTGCACCCAGCAGCCAGTCCAAGGCTCCCAGACCGGTCCATATCAGGACCGGCCGGTCCATTAAAGCAGCCACAGGGCTGCTCTCCCTCTCCGTGCGTTGACAGCCCCTTCATTGGGCTGTTTTTCCCACGTACGGGAGTTTCCATGCTCCACTTCCGTGCCAATTCTTGACAGAAATGTTAGAAGAGAGTGTTAGTACACTATTACCAAGCCTTGGTTGCTGGCAACTAAGGGTCGACCTTTTACCTTTATAGGAGAATCTTTCCAAAAACAAGCCAACATAAATGGAAACTTCTTAAGATTACTCATTGAAAAATTAATAATAATAATTTGGTTATAAGTCATGTAAAATTTAAACATTATTTTACCTTGTATCATCAAACCAAAGCTTAAATTATATCATACCCCTCTTGTTACTATAGAAATAGCTACGTGGATTTTATAATTTCTAATGTATCACTTCAAACCTAAGCCTAACAATTTTAATTATTTTGAGCAAAGTTCTCTCAAAAAATTATTTTGAGTGAATAAGATACATCTTTAAATTAAAGCACATATGAGATCAACTAAAATCTGTGTTGGGATTTAGAGCAGGCCACGTGGCACTGCTACGTGGCAACCAATAGGCCATGTGGCATGTGCCACGTGACAGCATCTGAACCCACAGCAGGCCGGCGGCAAAGGGTCCAGTTGGATCAATTTTGGTGCACCAAATTTGGTCATTTCCTATTTTTAGCAAAGTTGTTTTTAGGAATATGCTTGGGATTTGATTTTAAGGAGATAAGATCTTTCTCAATAGAATAAAATCTTTGGTTACTATTTTTAGGGATATGTACTCTCTGTAAATAGAGAGCCTTCTCAACTATTCTAATTTGAGTCCATTAATAAAAAAGTATCAAGTTTCAAAGACTCCTCTCCTCTCTACTTCTCTCTTCTCCACGTGTGGTGGTCCTCTCTCTCTCAAACTCCATGCCAAACTGCAGCAGCAACATCAGGGAATTTTCTCCCTGATTTGAATGTGGAAACAGTCTCACATTGGATTGTTTTTCCCACGCCAATCAGCCTCTATGCTTCTTACATATGCGTCAACTTCAACATGATATCAGAGCAGGTGTTCTAAGCTTGATTGGCGTGTGGATTGAAGGAGAATACACGCACAAAACAGAAAAATATTTTCCTCTTGTGCACGCACCCTCTTGGCCACGCAAGGGCTTCATCCAAACCACAAGTTGATGGTTCTTGCATCCAAGAAGTCATCCTCAACAAATCCAGCGCCTTACGCGAAGAAGATTAGAAGAAGATGGTGGAATCAACCACGACGGTCGGAGATGCCACGCTCGACCCTGGAGAAAGCCAAGTGGTTATCTCCAGGACAACCATCAAGCTTAGTAGGGCTTCCAACTACGTCTTATGGGCACGTGCCTTCAAAATTTTCGTTGGAGGCCAGGAGAAACTGAGCATTCTCCTTGAGGAAGTACCAGACTTCAAAGATGACAAAAAGTACGAGGAGAACTATGTCATCATGAACTAGCTCATGAATTCGATGGATCCATCCATAGCCTCAAATATGCTCTACAAAAAGAGTGCGTTCGAGATTTGGATGTCCCTCAAAAAGAGGTATGCTCGAACCTCAAATAACGCCCGCATCACCGAACTCTACACTCATATCTGGATGGCCAATCAAAGAGATCTTTCCTTGACAAAACACTACGAGAAGATGGAGGCGTTATTCGAGGAGTTGGAGATCTACGAGCCTCTCCATTGTGACAGGCAAGGGGAGACACATGTGGTGTTGCAATCTGTCAAGTTCCTGTCGGGATTGAATTCCCGTATCAAGCCACACGTGATCAGATTCTTACTTCAAAAAGGAAGATGGATTTGGAGATCATCTTCTGCCGTCTCCTCAAGATGGAGATCCCTAAAGAGGACGACACGCCAAAAGGCGAGAGCTCTGCACTTGCTATTCCAGAAGCAAGTGCGCAGCGTGGACGAGGACGAGGACGTGGGTCATTCCGCATCTATCCGAAGTGCCAGCATTGTGAACACAACAACCATTCACAAGACAAGCGCTGGGAAAAGTTCGGGAGACCACCAATAAAGCTACTAGCACCTCACGTGTGGACTCCTTGACTTAAGAAGATCTTGAGAAGTTGCGTGCTCTTCTGAGAGAAGACAAGTCCACAACGGCTGTTGCGACGACTACTCAGGTTATCACAGAAGCAACGACTCTGGAGGTCACAAAAGGATTCACCATCGACTTGTCCAAAGATAAGACCGAGAGCTTTGTCCTTGAAGAAGATGAATGGTGGGGCGTCTAGTCTTACAAGTTGAAGACCAAATTGTCAGTCTTGCGGCCTTCGACTTGAGGGAGTGTTGGGATTTAGAGCAAGCCACGTGGCATGTGCCACGTGGCAGCATCTAAACCCACAGCAAGCCGACGGCAAAGGGTCCAGTTGGACCAATTTTGGTGCGCCAAGTTTGGTCATTTCCTATTTTTAGTAAAATTATTTTTAGGAATATGTTTAGGATTTATTTTTAGGAGATAAGATCTTTCTCAATAGGATAAAATCTTTGGTTACTATTTTTAGGGATATGTTCTCTCTATAAATAGAGAACCTTCCCAACTATTCTAATTTGAGTCCATTAATAAAAAAGTATCAAGTTCCAAAGACTCCTCTCCTCTCTACTTCTCTCTTCTCCACGTGTGGTGGCCCTCCCTCTCTCAAACTCCACAACAAACTGCAGCGACAACATCAGGGAATTTTCTCCCCAATTTCAACGTGGAAACAGTCTCACATTGGACTGTTTTTCCCACACCGATTGGCCTCTACGCTTCCTACATGCGTGCCAACTTCAACAATCTAAATGTGATAATGGATACTGATACAACAATTTTGAGTTTGATTAAGCTAGAGTTGTCTTTATATTTCCCAAAATATAAGGTTAATTTTAACTAAGAGAGATGAGATTGGAAGGGTCCAGGAGAGGGGTTATTTATCCACTTGATACACATACTGAAATTACAAAACTCAGGGAGGACATGTGCCCCTACTACCTTGCCTCAGTCAGTGCTCCAATGTAAGTCTCTTCTATGGGCAGCATTAGGGGCACAAGTTATTCCCTCGGTGATTTAAAAACACCAACGGTCTATTTTCCTTTTAGTGCTCATTTGCAAGGGCGGCTTCAGAAGCATGTGCTTTTCCCAAGGACCAGACCGACCCATCTATTCAAAACTGGAGTTAAGTTTAGCTAGAGCCATCATATGAGCTTGTCATAAAGTCCTTATCAAAACCCAATCCACCATGGACACAATAACCCGACCAACCTGTTTAGACTGGCAGGTCTGACCCAGAGGTTTAGGTTTCACCACCATTAAGACTCTACTAAATGAAAATAAGAGCAACATTTCCATTAACCAACCATTTCCCACCCTCTTCTTGCACCACATGAAAAAGAAAAGGTATCCAAAACCAAACGAATCACCACAGTTAGACAAAAAGCAAAAAGCCCTTAGGAATGCAAGAAATCATGCGCTGGTAGCACCCCTCGTATGCTGCAAAACCATGAAACAATTTCTTAAATGAAAATGAACCATCATCACAACAATCATATTACTACCAAATCAAAGGCACATAATCAAGATTCCTATTCCACAGAGAGAGAGAGAGAGAGAGTGTGTGTGTGTGTGTGTGTGTGTGTGGTTGAAACAAAACACACTCCATAATCCTGAATCACAAACCAGACGGGTGATGGGGCGGAATTCCCCGGTGAGGCAGCACAAAATAGAAACTCCAACACTAATGGTGAGTGCATAGAGGATGATGGAGGGGCCTTCTCAACCACCACCCTCTCCTCCATCAGGTTGACGATGTACAGTGAAAGGTGCTGAGGCGCCAAAAGAACATGGAGCCAAAGGTGCTGAGCTCAAGGAGTCCAATCTCATGAACACACAAGTGTGGTCTCAATCATGTAGGGCTGATGGGAGAAGGGTGAGTGGTGCGGAGAGGTGGAATGGGCAGAAGTGACACAAGTGGAGGAATAGGTATTATAACTTTAAGACAAAAGAACTAAATGGACCCATTGGGTTGGAACACGTCCAGGTGCACTACCCAAACTTGACCCATGTAAGAAACCAGGATAGGTCAAGTGACACTTGTTTAGTCTTATTAGGTATGGAATGACTTCAGGTATAATAATCTGGTCAAGTTTGCAATGGGTCAAATGAGTTCAGCCTTTTGACATCCTAAATGGAACCATGAACTCAAAACCAGCCAGCTTTATATCAAAGGCTGAACAAGCCATCTTGTCGTTGGGCATTATGGCAAAAGTAAAATGTAGTATTCAGAAGGGCAGTACCTTTCAAGGAAAATGTAGTTGACAAGGCCAAGTGCTCATTTGAATATTCATAGAAAGTTTGTCTTTGAGCCTATGCTCTTTCATTGAATGATTATCAAGTTTGGAATGAATACTTCTCTCAAATAGTCATCCTTTGCCTTTAAAAGGAAAATAAGGGTCCCTAATTATAAGCCCCATTCCACATAGGGCTCCATTAATTATTTTTTCCAGCATATTAGGTCCATTCTTTCAAGATTAATGGTACCTGCTAATGACATGTTGGCTGATGGTTTTGCCCTTGTCAAAATTTCTGTCTGTACCCGAAAGATACATTGCTCAAGGCATAAACATTGTTGGAAACTCTCAAACCATAGAGTTCAATGTTCAACAATAACTATGCCAACACTGAAGCCAATGGGTGATTTCCGCATCGCAAGGACCTCTATCTTCACCTCTTCCTTGGAGTAACAACATGTTAGATTTTTGCTTGAAGTGGGATGGGTACAAAAACTACTATATAAAGCATTATTTGGGTTGTAAAAATTGTGAGAAAGAAGAACAATGACAATAAGCCTATAGGTTGGACCTTTATTTAGACTACTAAAAAAATTATCAAGCTGCACAACTAAAATTGTGAGGACATCTAACTCAAAACTAATTGGCCCTATATGGAGGACAGACCATCCAGCAATCTCTTTCCAATTCTATCATCTTTAGATGTGAGAATGTTCTCTCCAACATCTCCTTGCTTGTAGCTTTCTTTCGGTATGCCATGTGGATTAATCAATGGATGACATGGAGGTTAAATCTTGCTAAGAATGTGGCTCTAGCTCTATGTAAGAGCCTCTAACTCAAAGCCAATTAATCTTGAGAAGAATGACCCAACCCTTAAAGCAATCATTTCTCAACTTAAAATTTTAACTTTTTTAGATGTGGGGTTATTATCTAACAGAAAAAAAAAGTGAATTTCGATAGCATGTCTAAATTGATATAAATCTGGATTAGGATAAACCACAAAACCAGTTGCATGTTTATGTACAAGTGTTACCAGTCAATATTATCATTAGTGTAAAAGATTTTACCAGAGGACCGCTTGCCACGTAGCGGAAGCCTACAGATTCCCCATACTCCTTCCAGTAAGCAAATTTCTCCGGAGACACATATTCCTTTACCGTTAGATGTAAAGGAGTAGGCTGCAAAAAGAAACCCACAGGTAGAAGTCCAGTAAGTAGGTAGATAGAGATCATTCTTGGAAATAGTATTCAAAAGTTCTTGTTAGTTAAAAGATGTACCTGCAAATACTGGCCTAGTGTTAAAATATCAACACCTATGGCCCTCAGATCAGACAAAGCCTCCTTTATCTCATCATCAGTTTCCCCAAGGCCCAACATTATAGATGATTTTGTTACCATCCCTTCTTTACAGAGCTTTGAATGCTTCAAAACAGCCAAGCTCTGCCCATACCTGCAAACAATGAGAAAATGAAGAAAAAAACCAACATATAAGCCTGGATTTGAGCAACTTCTTACTAGGCTGCCTTAACTATATACATATACAAGGATCTTGGTTATCATTAACTGCAAGTATTTGGGGATGCATCCAGCTAAGTTTTATCAAGTGCACTTAATTCTGCCTGATCCATGTAATTTTGTTAGTTTGTCAGGATAGGTGGCTGGATAGGTGAAGTGGAAGACCTGAGCCTTCCTAT
The DNA here is from genome assembly GCA_037157565.1 of Thalassia testudinum. Classification (NCBI taxonomy): domain Eukaryota; kingdom Viridiplantae; phylum Streptophyta; class Magnoliopsida; order Alismatales; family Hydrocharitaceae; genus Thalassia; species Thalassia testudinum. Next base: position 3,885,998 of record JAZHRO010000038.1, read on the forward strand.
TGACTTTTAAGGCCCAAGCTCACTGTATGTCCATGTCTTAAACTTCTCTCTTAATTTATTCCTAATCGCTTATCTTTTTCCCACTTTGTCAAGAAACTTGAATCTGCAGATAGCATACATATAAATTAAGGTGCCATTTCCCACACAAAACCCCCACCCAACATCTCACCCATGGGATGTGGGGCTTTAGATGAGGGAATAAGACAGAGTAGGGAAAAGCACAACTATGGGGGGTTGTGCCCCTGTTTTTGATAGGAAAGGGGGTAGGCTTTTGGTGGGTTTTTTTGCACATCAAACATTTCTCTAGAAATTATTTGAAATACCTTACAGCTATTGTGTGACATGTTTGGAGATCATTCATACCTTTGTTTCAACATTTACCTACGTATGTGCATGTGTGATATATGGTAGAATGGACTACTATAAGGGGCTCAATGGGAGAGAGAATGCTATTATTAACAAAGCAGATTAAGTCATGATGCTTCAGTCTCAACCCCACTTAATTTGACACAAACCACCAAGGGCCTAGCCTCCTAAGGTGGTTGCCTGGTTGGGGGCCTAAGGTATCCTCATGCACCTTTGGATTCAAGGTGGTTGGGGACCTAGGGTGTCCAACCAGAGGACAGATTAGGGCACCCTAGGCCACCAGAGGACCAAGACCTAGGGTGTCATCCAACCACCAGGCCATGGCCTGACGGGCTTAGCTAGTAATGATCCTGCCTTGCTACTAGTAGCTTGATCTCGAAACCATGTTGCCACCAGCTCCTAGTTCTAAGCAATTACTCACCTCGTGGCCGCTTCAATACAACTTCTTCCCCCATAAGACCAGCTCCATCGGTCACAACTCCAACAATTTCTATCTTCTCACTTCTCTCGTAGACCCAGGCAATGGTTCATCTTGAGTTGGCCCTCGATCTCCTATCCTTTAACATAATGATTAGACGTTTAACAACACTTGAAAGGGGAGACTCTATGACATACTGCCTGATATATTGTGTGAGCCTTAATCACTTGAACGCCTTCCTTCTAAAGTGAAGAAAAGAAGATTGAACCCTTACTCATTTGGGCCCTTTTCGAGAAACAAAAAAGTATGCAAATTTTTAGGTATCCAATGCCAATCTTGTAGGCACTTGAATTGTCAACAATATGCAATCCATTTTTTCATGGACAGGTCCATATGATTGTTTCCACTGAGAAGTGTAACACTCGTCATCAAATATACTGTCACATGTCTAAGTTGCTAGATTATATCAACTCGTTGGGAAGATGCAGGGCTTCTGCCAGGATTCTTTAGCTGCTATGAGTATTATGACACTCTTGAGAGAATTTTGGAAGAGCGTAATCTCTGTGAGCCTGTTAGTACCAATTGAAAGTTATGAAAAAGCAATGAGAGGAAAGTGTTTATTGGACTTAAAAAATGGGAGGATTAAATGAAAATTAGATAAGCATTCAAGATCAGATATAACGTAGTACCTTCTCATATATCTGCATATGGCAGACTAACCCATGTCAAGATGAGCTATCCTCCCACTAACCTACCATTTGCATGTCAGTTATGATTGTATGTAAACATGGATGAGGGTATAACCACATTGAAGGGATGGGACACCAATCACACCATGATATTGTGAGCATTGCTAAGGAACCGACATGATTCTGATGAATGTTGGATTAAGTTTGGAACATCTGCTTACTTGCTGAGTAGCATGAATTCACCACTGACATGCTACATAGAAAACCAGATGGCCACAGGAAGTGTATCTAGGACAAAGCATTCTCCTAGTATCTTTGTAGATCTAGCAAAAGCAAAAGGCCCACTGTAAACCAGATGAATTAAGCGCTGACCACTGAGCCCACTTTAGCCTCACTAGCCATTGACAAGTGGGTGCAAGCTAGGATTCTATCTTGAACAATGGAAGGGGTCCCAGTGACAAGGATAATAAGGAGGAAGAGTGCAGATCCTGCCAGGTGGGCAATAGGAGCAACAGGAGAGGCATGTGCTAGGCTTATAGCTCATATCCAACATCCTGCTACTACAGCTCATCCTCACCCAGCCAACTCACTCCTATCATTGATGTAAATGTTCTGAGATATGTATTCCATGCTTCTTCACATAATACTACATAGATAGCAAATAGTGAAGCCTCTTCCCACATTACCAATGACACTGCTTTGTATCATTCTCTAGCTAAGATCACTCTAGTTGTTCCTCAAGAAAATTAGTTTTTTTTTTCTCTATTAGTTAGCTCATTAAAGCTCTCAATTTTCAGCTATTTTCTACTCCACGCATTTTTCAGTGCGACTCGTGTAGATATTAGTTATGATTGGTAGGCATTTTGAGTAAAATGGCACCTGTTGTCTTTCAAAAACTGAATCACCTTCCAAGGCTCCCAAAGCCTATCTCACACAGTCCAGGTTGCTAGATAAAAATAAATGGGTACTGTACGGGAGGGGAGTAGAGGGAAATTTGAGATGAGAGAGAAATAAATAAGGTTTGAAGAGAAGATAAAGTTGAAAGGAGAAAATAAATTTTTAATATTCACTTCAAACTATCTTTGTTTTGATACAATCCAACCCCTTTATAAAGGGATTATAGAGACTCAAGAGACATGACCTTTGGGATTCCAACCTTTAACCAAGGCATCCCTTGGGATTACAAAAAAACTCGAGGCATGACCTAACTAAGGTATCCATTGGGATTACAAAAAAACTTAAGAGGTATGACCCTTAGAATTACAACCATTAATCAAGGTATCCCTTGGTTGGAAATAAAACAAAGGAAAATTTGCAACTACACTTGAAGTTCATTTAATTTTGTCCTGCATTAATTCTCCCCCTCTTCAAAAAAACTCGCTCTTGCGAGTTTGCTGCATACATTCTGATTCGAAGGAGGTGGTAGTTTCGGAGGGGGTAACTTCAAGAACCATGGTAGGATCATAATCAAGATAATGTTGGCGACACAAAGATAATAACTCAATTTTTCAAGTAAGACCATCACTTCCTTTTCACGGTGGGAATTAAAATGAGCTAATATTGGCACCACAAGTTGTGAAGTTGTACTAAATGGTCGTACAATTTTTGGGTTGACTACCATACCATGGGCATAGATTGATTGCAAAGAAGGAAATCCCATCTTCCAAAGCACTTCAAAATCATCTTGCCAACTTGAATTTCACGATAACTTTAAACAACAGAGGAGGCAAAGAGCTATCTACGTCCAAAACATTCTCAGATGGTATCCAACCCTCATTACTTGGGCTTTCCCCATTTCAGCCAAGTGGCTCATCGACCTGAAGAGACGAATGTAGGGGATCTACAAAAATAACCACTTCTTGCATAGGTTTGAAATCATCTACTTCCTCGAATTCTGACAACTCACCTATATCTTCCCCGTTGGTTTGATCTTAAGGAACTATTACATGAGACAAAGATGGGCTTTCTTCCATGAGTGCTACCAACTCATCCTTATTTCTACCTCCTAGTTGATTAAGTGGAGATGATGGAGTCGGTAAAACCTTCTGCGATGTTATTTCCTCCTTGCAAGCTCTAAACCCTTCCTACATGCATTTCAAGGTCCCTTGGGATTACAAAAAAAACTTAAAGAAGCATGACCCTTGGGATTTACAACCATTAATTAAGGCATCCCTTGGTTGAAAATAAAATAAAAAAATTCTGCAACCACACACTCGAATTTCATGTAATTTTGATTTTGGCCTGAATCACTATTTTATTACTTATTCCTTCCTAGTGGCACCTACAACCGGGGCACCCATGCATGACCTTCCAATGTCAGTTTCCTAGTGTAAAGTTCAATTAGTCCATCTAGAAACATCATTTCTACTTTTAGTCTACTAATAATAAATGAAAATTTGTTTCATCTTCTTTAGTCTATGCAAATTGGTCCATTTAAGGTTCCAAGTACGAGGGTTTTTAATTCTTCTTGGCCTTGGTTGACTTTTTTTTTGCACATGTTACTCTGGTCTGTATGTTAAGGAGAAATATGAAACCCCCAACAACTATCAAGTTTCTGTTTAAAACTCAAATGTCTTCTGGGATTTAACGTATTTCCTACCGGCAATGTTTTAAGTTCATAGATAATGGTTTGCCATCACTTTTTTCATAGAATGGATGCATTTATCATCTTCCATTAAAACCTCCTATCGAAATGGCATAGCAGAATGCATCAATCATCTTAGATATGGCTTGTATTATTCCCTTGCATAAGAATGTTCCTAAATCTTATTGGAGTGATGTTATGTCTGTTAACTGCAAACTTATCAATCAGGTATCCTCTTCCCTTCTTGGTGAAAGGGTCCCCATTATTCTATTAACTTGAAAGGAATCATTTGCTCTAACTCCTTGAGTTTTTTCATTTGCTCTGACTCCTTGAGTTTTTTTTTTTTTTTTTGCTTTACCCAAATTGATAGGCAATAAAATGCCGGTAATAAAATGGGGAAAAAGGTGCTTACTTCTTATCATTGTCTTTACCATGAAAAGGCCTGCGAGCGTGATTATTCTCGTTGAATATGTTGATGATGCGAAACCATCAGGAAATGACAAATAGATGGCATTGAGAAAACAATACAATTTGTACTAATATTTTGTTATCCTTGTCATGATGAAATATTTCCATTAATGTCATGGCACATTTCACTTGGTCTCTTCTTATCTCATATGCTGTAGGAAGCTAGAATGTTGGAGATGCAAACCTGTCCATAAACCTTATAGAGGCAATGGTTCATTTTGACAAAAAAATTGATGCTAAAGCTGCCCTCATATCTTAGTGTAAGTCAACATGATGTTCTCGTTACTGTTGCTTGAGTTAACAAGTTCATGGATAACACTATTTATGACATTGAGCTCCATATTCTTAGGTATGTGAAATCTTCTCCATCAAAGTATATTCTATTCAAGAACAATAAGCACATGAAATTAGAAGGATTTCCAGATGAGAGCTCCCATGGGGACCAACACTTGATATCACATCACCATACCTTTGCCAATGGCAGCTTATTACTTGACATAGTAAGAAGCAGAATATGGTTTCAAGATAGTGTAAAATCAGGCATTGCATGTAAACTCTTCTGAATTTATTCTCTCTTGAAGGCTACTGCGTTTTCAATAGACAACCCTACCTTTCATAAGCATATATTGTATTTTGAGGTTGGGTGTCATTTATGAGCAGTATTGTTCCTAGAGGACAGATTAGCATTCCACGTATTCCTATCAGTAAACAATCTGCAGATATCTTTATCAAGGCACTACAAAGAATTTGATTATTTTATATTATATCAGAGTTATGCATGATAGATATGTCAAGATTTGCACAAGTAGGAACGTGGAGGCTCCTCGTGCATGCGAAAATATTCCCATGTGGGCTATGTGGCACGCAAATCAAGAGGGGCAGCCCGGTGGTCGACAGCCCTATGTGGTTGGCGCAGGAGGCTGGCTATCTTGTTGATGGTGGCCAACAGTGGTGTTGTTGGAAGAAGAAAGAGGGAGTGGAGTAGAAAAATAGGAAATATTATTATTGACTTCACATATTACAAAAAGGGATGGCTCTCTTTTATATAGAATACATATCCCTATTCTTGGAAACCAAAGATCTTATCCCATAAGGAAAGATCTTATCTTTCTAATTAAATCAAATCACAAATACTTTTCCTAAAACACATTTACTAAAAATAGAAAACTTGACTCTAAAGCAAAAAACTCCAACTTGGGTTCTAGAACCCCATGACCGACTACCCTATTGGGCTCTCCAAACACTGCCACGTGGACTATTCACGTAGCCTGCTGATTGCCACGTGGCTCTTTATTCCACGTTCCAACACTTCTCAAGTCAAAGGCCGGGAGGCCAACGACTTGGTCTTCCACTTGTGAGGCTAGACGCCCCACCACTATTCTTCTTTGAGATCCATGCTCTTAGTCTTCTTCTTTGACATGTCGACGGTGAAGCATTTTGTAACCTTCGAAATCGTTGCTTCTGTAGCAACTTGAGTAGTCGTACTATGGCATCCACCTTGTCTTCTCAAAGTAAAGCTCGTAGTTTTTCGAGGTCTTCATGAGTTAGGGAGTCCACTCGTGAGGTGCTAATAGCCCCACGTGATGATCCCCCAAACTTCTCCCAGCACTTATCTTGTGGATGATTGTTGCGTCCACAGTGCTGGCACTTCGGATAGACGTGGAACGACCCACATCCTTGTCCTCGTCCACACCCTACAGTTGCTTTTATAATAGCAAGTGCAGAGTTCTCTCCTTTCACTGAGTCTTCAACATCGACGATCTCCATCTTGACAAGAGGGCAGAAGATGATCTCAAGATCTATCCTCCCGTCAAAAGCTAGAATCTAATCTTGAGCGGCTCGCTAACGGGGATGCAACCCCGATAGAAACTTGACGGATTGCTAAACCGCTCGAGTCTCCCCCCGCTTGTCACGACACAGTGGCTCGTAGATCTCTAACTCCTCAAACAGTGCCTCCATCTTCTCATAATATTTTGTCAAGGAGAGATCGCCTTGACTAGATATCTAAATGCAAGTATAGAGGTCAGTAATACATGCATTACTTGATATTTGGACGTACCTTTTCTCGAGGACCGTCCAAATCTCATATGCGCTCTTTTTTGTAAAGCATGTTTAAGGCAATGGATGAGTTTATCGAGTTCATGAGCCAATTCATGACAACATAATTCTCCTTCTTGAACTTCTTATCGTCCTTCAACTATGGTGGCTCCTCAAGGAAAACGCTAAGCTTCTCATGGCCTCCAACAAATATCTTGAAAGCGTGAGTCAACAAGACATAGTTGGATGCACCACTAAGCTTGATGGTTGTCCCGGAGACAACCACCTTGCTTTCTCCTTGACCAAGTGTGTCATCTTCGACTGTCGTGGTTGACTCTGCCATCTTCTCTAGTCTTCCTTCTCTGTGTAAAACGCTGGATTTGTCGAGAACTTTCTAGATGCTGATATCACCAACGTGTAGTCAAATATCCCATACGCACAAGAGCCTCGACTGAAAGCTCTAATACCATGTCAAGATTTACGCAAGTAGGAGCATAGAGGCTCCTTGTGCGTGGGAAAATATTCCCACGTGGGCTATGTGGCATGCAAATCAAGAGGGGCAACCCAATGGTCAACAGCCCTATGTGGTTGGCATAGGAGGCCAGCTACCTTGTTGATGGTGGCCGACGATGGTGGTGTTGGAAGAAGAGAGAGGGAGTAGAATAAAAGAATATGAAATATTATTATTGACTCAAGATATTACAAAGAAGGAAGGCTCTCTTTTATAGAGAGTACATATCCCTATTCTTGGAAACCAAAGATCTTATCCCATAAGGAAAGGTCTTATCTCTCTAATTAAATCAAATTACAAATACTTTCCTAGAACACATTTACTAAAAATAGAAAACTTAAATCTTAAGCAAAAGACTCCAATTTGGTTTATAGAACCCCATCACTGACTACCCTATTGAGCTCTCCAGACGCTGCCAAGTGGACTGTCCAAGTGGCCTGCTTACTGCCACGTGAACAGTCCACGTTGCTCTTTATTCCACGTTCCAACAAGATATATGCGCTCTAATTTGAGGGGAAATAGTAGACTACCAGAAGCATTTTGCTTTTGTGTAGTGCCATACATGCACAAGCACACGTGCATGCGAAGTTACTCTAATTAATGGAAATATCTCATTTTTGCCCCAAGCCTATTAACAATTTAACAATTCTATTGAAAGCAATAATAACAAATCAATAAGGTCCATTGTGGTCTGATTGGAGGGAGCAAATATGGTTGAATTCAATCATCAAATATCAATATCAAAGACACTACATGGAAAATGAGTAAATGAAACAAATACAGGCCACTATCAACGGCAAATGGTAAAAATGATCAAGAGAGAGAGTTGTCACCCTGCTCTAGGATCTCTAACAATTCTTTGAAGGCGCTTCACAGTCTCGATGTTATGAGCAAAAACATCTAATCCAGAGTGTACCAATGTTGATACAGAATCCAAATCACCTCGGAAATCAGAAGTTAGACATTCAACTAGAATTTCAGGTTTAAGGTTCTGCATAGACAACACGTGATTCCATGGAGAAATATTTATGAAACTATCAAATTAATACTTATATGATGAATCTTGTAAATTGGTCAGCAAGTCTGCACAAAGAATGCAAACCTTCATTGCCTTGACTGTCTGAGCAAAATGTCCACTACCACCATCAGGCAGATCATCCCGATCAACGCTAGTAAGGACAACATAGTCAACCCTGCAAATGCACGATAAGGCATTTACAATCTATGCTTTTAACAATTTGGCATCATAAAGAACTTGTGCAAAGGCTAAGAAAAAGTGCATAACACGTAATGTACATAAAATCTTAAGCAGATGAAGAGACATCAATCATTTAAAAGTGCATTGCATATGGGGATCTGTCATTTCAGGCCCTTTTGCCTGTTTCTAAAGTGGAACAAATGATTGTACGCCAACTTCCAAAATCACACAAGAAAGAATTTTTTAAAAAATGCAAGAGCTGTATTGTAAGATAACTACAGGGAAAATCTCAAACAACATGCCTGGTCAGCAAGAGTTAATTAAACAAGTGGCACTGAATTTCAAAAGCCACAACGCAATATATGGGAGTTCCTATAATCAGGTAGGTGCAACAAACAATGTTAAAATCAGCCCAGGTGAGTGTCTCCTGTCAAGGTGTCATTATGCTCACTTAAGAAATCTGGAAAAGTCAAACTCATGCATCTGCCTGGTGAATTAAACAGTTAAGGTTTTTCTTTTCCAAGATAATAGTGGACTTTAACTTCATTGGAAATACTCAAATGGTCTATATAGAATGCATTGTCTTAAAAACATAAGAATGCAATATTTTAGTTCATGGACATGCATAAACACAGCCTCTAACCACCTATTGCTTGTTAAAATCTTAACAAGGCACTGTCTAATAAGATTTTTTTTAAAAAGCAAAAGGTGGTTATCCAGTTGACAACCACCCAACTACTTCATTAAAAATCAAAAGAGGCTTTTCTTTTCCAAGGTAAAAGTGGACTTTAACTTTATTGGAAATACTCAAATGGTCTATATAGAATGTATTGTCCTATAAACATAAGAATGTAAGATTTTAGTTTACGGAAATGCATGCGCACAGCCTCTAACCAACTATTGCTTGTTAAAATCTTAGTAGGGCACTGTCTAATACGATTTTTTTTTGAAAAGCAAAAGTGTGGTCGATAACCACCCAGCTCCTTCATTGAAAATCAAAAGAGGGTGCCATGCTACATAGATTTCTCCCAAAAAGAAAATCAAGAAGAAATAAAAGCAATAAAGTTTTCAAAATACGTTCTCCCCATAAAATAACCGCATTTCTCTCCAACCAGATGCTTCAAAGGACTGATAAAACCCTTGCCTTCTCCTTCTTTGCGCAGAAGATGTTGGTGCCCGTTCCCTATCTTCCTCTTTGCAATGAGCTCCAAAACGTCATCTAATAAGATGATGGGTTATAATCACTTCAAGGGGCACTTAGCATGTGGATTAAGATTGTTAGCAGCACTTAGCATGTGAATTAAGATTGTTATTGTATCTCAATGCCTGTGATCCCTAGACTCATATACTCACATCGATGAAATTGAGAGGATTATCTGATAGAGAACTGACACGGATATAATTGCCATGCATTTTCAATAATGAAAACTGTTGGGAATCTGAAAAGAAGCCACGGGGACACTGCCACGTGGCACATCAGGCCATGTGGCAGCAACAGCAGCAGCCATCTGGATGCCCAGCAGGACCGGCAGTTTGGGTTCCAAGAACCAAACTTGGGTGCACTAAAATCGGTAATTTCCTATTTGTAGTAAGGTGGTTTTAGAAATAAAAGTTGTGGGATTAAGAGATAAAATATTTTCAAATGAGAAAAGATTTTCTCTTTAGGAAACAAGTTTTAAAATTTGTTTTAGGATTTGAGTCTTTACTATTTTTAGTGGGTATGTTCTCTTTATAGATAAAGAGCCTCTCCAACTATTATTTCTTTGAGCAAATACAAAAATATTTCCAAACCACAAAGCTCCTCTCCTCTCTCTACTTCTCTCTACTCGCCGGCCACCATCTTCACCACCGACAACCACCTTCAGCCAGTCATCCTACCGGCCACCCTCAGCAGGTCGATAAGGAGCAAGTGCTCCTTCCACGCTCCTCATTGCCTTCTTCCCAGACTCTCTGATCACCCAGATCAGACGTCTAGTAGACGTTCCAGACCTCTTAAACGTGCAACTCAATGTTGTGCGTGAGATTTTCGGATCTTTCTATGCACAAGAGCCTCCACGCTCCGTCTGCGCCCACCTAGGAATCTCTACATGGTATCAGAGCCTACGATCTAGGCTCCTGCGTGCATAGAAGATCCAACTATTCATTGGAGATTCATGCATCCGAAGAAGTCCTTTTCAAATCCAGCGACTTGCACGGAAAAAAAGGAAGACCAAGAGATAACAGAATCTACCACAACCATCGGAGATGCTATGCTCAACCCTGGAGATAGCAAGGTGGTTGTCTTCGGGACAACCATCAAATTGAGTGAAGCTGCCAACTACATTTTGTGGGCTCGCACTTTCAAGTTTTTCGTTGAACAGGAGAAACTCAGTATTCTCCTTAAGGAGGCACCGGACTTCAAGAACGACAAAAAGAAGTACGAGAATGAGATTTATCAGAAGAGGCATAATGTAGCCTCTAGAAGAGCACCAAGAATGCATCGACTTCTACACTTTCTCTTGGTAACCTTGGCTCGAAGAAAAGCCGCAGGTCTTTGCCAGCTCAAGAGCAAGGCACCGCATTTCTCAAGAAGACACATGGAACTTCCTAATACATCGAGGAATGCCGAGATAAAGAGCTCGACTCTCGAACGTAGAAGAAGAGACACAAAGATGCTCAAAATATCAAGAAGAACGATGCATCAATTTCGACAAGTCTTCAGCCTCCCGACCTCCGACTTGAGAGAGAGTGTTCCAAATAAGAAAAGATTTTATCTCTTTGAGAAATAAGTTTTAGGATTTATTTTAGGATTTGAGTCTTTACTATTTTTAGTAGGTATGTTCTCTCTATAAATAGAGAGCCTCCCCAACTATTATTTCTTTAAGAAAATACAAAAATATTTTCAAACCACAGAGCTCCTCTCCTCTCTCTACTTCTCTCTACTCGTTGGCCACCACCTTCACCACTGGCAACCACCTTCAGCCGATCATCATGCTGGCAGATCTGCCGACCAGCCTCAGCCAGTCCATAAGGAGCAAGTGCTCCTTCCACGCTCCTCGATGCCTTCTTCCCAGACTCTCTAATCACCTAGATCAGACGTCTGGTAGATGTTCTAGATGTCTTAAACATTGAACTCAATGTTATGCGTGAGATTTCTAGATCTCTATACGCACAGGAGCCTCCACACTCCGTCTGCACCCACCTAGAAATCTCTACAAAAACAATATTATAGCACCGGTAAAATTCAAAATTATGAACTTTGAAAGTTGAAGAAAATGAATCTTCTTAGTTTACCAAGTAGTCCCTACACCTCTATATAGGTGAGGGAAAAGTTACATCATAAACCCACTACTAAAATAAAAATAACAAAACACCCCTTACAGAAGAAACATAACTCAACACTCCCCTTTAAGCTGGAGCATATATATCCATCATGCTCATCTTATTTCTACACTTCTCAAACTGGGGGCGAGACAAAGGCGAGACAGTCCGGTCTGAGGAGGCAAGATAAGAGTACGAAGCAGACCCTGTTGAATCAAACTCCTGGTGTAATGACAATCCACTTCCACATGTTTTGTTCTCTCATGAAATATAGGATTGTTTGCAATATAAGTGGCATCCCGGTTGTCACAATGCATCTCCATAGGTTCCTGAACATTAACATGAAGATCTCGTAACAGAGATCTGATCCATATCATCTCAACTGCAGTATGTGTCATGGTCATGTACTCAGACTCAGCACTAAAGCGTGAAACAACACTTGCTCCTCCAGGTTATCAAGTTCCCAACAACAAAAGTACAGAAACCAGTAGTAGACCGCCTATCACCAACATCACCTGCATAATCTGCATTTGAGTATGCAACAACAGACATAAGTGCCTTTCTCTTAAAAAGAATGCATCTACCTAAACATCCCTTGATGTACCTCAACACTTGCATCACATCCTGCCAATGAACCTAAATGGACTTATCTAAGAACTGACTCAGCTTACCCACAACAAGGCTAATATCTGACCTAGTGATAGTCAGATATAACAGCTTCCCTACCAACTGTCGATATGCTTTCTTGTCTTTCAACTTTACATTATCCTCAAAAAGATGAATTTTAGGACTCATAAAAATATTTGCATCTTTAGATACTAGCATGCATGTTTCTTGAAGAATATCAAGGGCATATTTCCTCTGCGACATAATTATCCCTTGCTTACTTGTAACAAACTCAATGTCTAAAAAATATCTCAGCTTGCTAAGATTTTTCATGACAAACTAGTGTGCCAAGTACTCCTTCATCTGAGATATACACTCTGCATCATCACCTATAAAAATAAGATCATCCACATACACAAGTAAACCCACTGTACCCCTACAGGTCTTTCTCACAAATAGTGAATAATCCGATGAAGATCTCTGCATCCTAATAACAGACAATGCCTCAGACAGGTGTTGGAACTAGGCTCGGCGATTCTTCTTAAGACCATAAATAACCTTACAAAGCCTGCATACACACTCCCCCTGAACCTCAAAGCCAGGTGACTGCTGCATATATATCTCTTCCTCCAAGTTTCCGTACAGAAATACATTTTTGGCATCCAACTAATGTAACTACCATCCATAATGAGCTGCAACAGAGATAAGGATGCGAATAGTCGAGAGTCATGCAACAGGGGAAAACATGTCAAAAAAATCCACTTCATAAGTCTGGGTGAATCCTTTGGCCACTAGGCGAGCCTTATACCTTGAAATAGACCCATCCACGTTGTATTTCAAGGAAAAGACCCATCTGGTTCCAACAAGGTGCGCGTCAGACGGTAAAGGTGACAGCTCCCAGGTACCTCTGGTAGTAAGCGCAGACATCTCCTCCATAACTGCCTTCCAGTGTGGATGTAGTCAAGCCTGCTGATACAAAGTAGATAACTCAGCATTGAATACAGCAGCTATGAATGCATAAAATTCCGAACTTAAAAAATCAGCAAAAACAACACTCCAAGCAACACGATATTAGGTACAAGATCGTGGAGCCTTCCTGATAGCAATAGTAATATCCCCATCATTACTCATGGAATCACGACCTGGAGAACAATCCACAGGTGACAAACTCTTAGCCTTTACATCTCCTGACATTGTATCAGAAGAAGCCTCCTGAGTAGAAATCGCCTCTAGGTTATTAATACTAACCTCAGGAGTTTATGGATTAGATGGAAGGGGCTTTACCCTATACACAGCTGGCAACTGATAAATGTGACCCTTGAAGGTCCCTTCATCCGCTAGTACTGGCTTAAATGTGCTGATAGGTAGCTCGGTAGTTTGAGAAGGACTACTAGTATCTGTGAACATACCAAATGGTATAGGAGCAATTGGTACAGGCACACACTCCAGTACACTTTACAACTACCTGACAGCAACAGAAAAATAAGGCACAGCTTCATGAAAGGTGACATCTACACCGATTTAATGTCTTTGGTGTAGGGGATCAAAACACCGATATCTCTTCTGAGTACGAGAGTAGTCAAGAAACACACACTTGACTACTCTATGTGTTAATTTATTGCGCCCAAGTCTAAGGAGATGTATAAAAGTCACGCACCCAAATGTCTTGGGTAAAAGATCAAGCAACTCATCATTTCAATAAAGCACCTGCCACGGTATCTGCTCGTGAATCACTAAGGAGGGCAATATATTAATAAGGTAGCAAGCTGTAAGAACCGCATCTCCTCAGTAGTTCTGCGGCACACTGTTATGAATAATAAGTGCTCTAGCCATATCAAGGATATGTCTATGCTTCCTTTCTGCGACTCCATTTTGCTAAAAGGTATGAGAACAGGAGATCTGATGAATTATGCCATGTAAGCCATAGAATTCTGCCAACCGACGAGTACAAAACTCCAATGCATTATCAGATCTGAGAGTCTTGATACAAACATCAAATTGATTTTTTATCATCAACACAAACTTCTCAATCAGTAAACCCACTTCAGACTTATTCTTCGTGAGAAATAGCCAGGACAATTTGGAAAAATCATCAACTACAATCAAATAGTACCAATATCCTGCTCTATCCGGAGTCCTACTAGGACCCCAAACATCAAGATGCACTAACTGAAAACACGAAGTCAAAAGTGGTCCTGTAGCTGCTGGAAAGGAAGATCTATGGTGCTTCCCAAGTTGACATGCATCACAGGAAAAATGTGGTCCTGTAGCTGCTGGAAAGAAAGATCTATGATGCTTCCCAAGTTGACATGCATCACAGGAAAGTTGTGTCGTTAGGGATACATGAGGAATAAGCCTGTGTAATTTTTCAAAAATTGATGGTCCAATCATCTATGCCACTGTAAAGTACTCCTAGATATGGTACTAACCTGACATGCTGCAGCAATGGGACCCTGCTGAAGTCGGTAAAGTCTTCCTTCATATCTGCTACCAATAGTCTTCCCTATCATTCTATCCGAGAAAATACATCTACGCTGATCAAAAATGATACGACAATTCATCTACTTAATGATCTTACTGACAGAGTAACTTTATGGATAAATCTGGAACAAATTGAACATCATTAAGCTGTGTAGAAAGGGTAACATTAATTTTCCCCTAACTACTAATAGGAGCAAGTCACCCATCAGCCACCTGTACTGTACAACCTCAAGAGACAGGTTAAATCTGTCCAAAACACTGCAAATTCCCAGATAAATGATTATAAGCGCCTGAATCAATCAACCACGTCACACCAGTAGTTGAAGTATCACCCATGACGGTTCTTAACGCAATCTTTGACTGAGACACTACCATACTCACTGAAACACACTACCACAAACTAAGTTCAATGTGCTGCAGGAAAGGGTAAACGCTCCTGAATTTCTTCACAATCACAAACTAAGTGCAATGTGCCACAGAAAGGGTACATACCCGTAAATTTCTTCACACTTCATATATGAAAATTGACAGAAAATGGGGAATACACACCAAAAAATCCCCACTCACACACGATCAATACTCAAGGGGAATACACACCCCAAAAACATGCATCAAAGGGAAATGCACACCCCAAAACAAACGAACACAAAGATTTGATTTGATTATACCATCTAGGAAGACCTTTCAAACTTCTTTCCGGAAGATCCTTGCTCTAGAACTTCATCACCAACACGTGGAGGATCTTCCTAGACCCCAAAACAAAGGAAATAGGGATCTACAGCCCTCTCTTTACTTCCGGAAGATGTCCAACAGCAAGAGGAGGACGATGGAGAAGGGTAGGAGAGGCGGCGCTACCCTCTTTACCCTCCTCTTGTCGCTGGCAGCAGCGGCAGCAGCGGTGGCAGGCGACGATGCTGCTGCTGCTGGTAGTGGCGGCGATGCTAGTTGGCAGTGGCAGTGCTGCTGCTGGCTAGCACTGCTGCCAGAGGTGGCAATGGCGGTAGCAGTGACGGCAAGCTTGGTGGTAGGGTTAAGGTATTCTTAGTAGAGTTCTCAACTTAGCTTTGATACCAAGTTAAACAAAATGAATCTTCTTAATTTACCAAGTAGTCCATACACCTCTATATTAGTGAGCGAAAATTTGCATCATAAATCCACTACTAAAATAAAAGTAACAAATTACTCATTACAACAAAAACATAACTCAACATTGAACAAGAAAATATCATCGCCAAAAGTTTTCCTGTTGGAAAATAAATCACCGAGTTCATTCTGCTGTATGATGGAAATTGGTAGCACCACCTCTCTGAACACCAACAAGGACCAAATTGCTATACTTCTTTATATGAAATTACTTTTCCTAATATTCATTATACATTTTGTTTCTTGATTGACTTGAATTGGATATAAGGAAATGGATATAACCAAACCCTTCCTTAGACTCATAGCAATCCATGAAAAGGCTTACCCCCAGCTTGCAATTGCTTTAGCTGTATTCTCAGGCTCCATTGGATCGGGAGGGGCAGGGTTTCTACTTGTTTTTACGGCACAGAATCTGCAACCCCTGGTACAAGTATCTCCAAGAAGCATGATAGTAGCAGTGGCAATACCATCTCCTTCCCCTCCAGCACCTCCCCCACCATTCCAGCACTGCAAAACCAAACAAAGACCAAGACAACATACTTCAATCAACGGAAACATCATATTCTGTCAAAGAAAAAGGGACCAAAGGGGGAAAGGAGGATTGATCAGCAGTGCATTCTGGGCAACCCTATCGCCCCTTGAACACAACACACATGCCACCATGACCGCAATCCACATTGCAAATTTGTAGATTACAAGTAGATATATCAGCTCCATCACAAACTACATGAAACTTTAGAACATTTACTTCAAAAGTTACGCACTGCAGAAGCTAACCCTTAATTCATTAGATGCATACAAGAATCATTCTCACAGTAGCTTTCCCATTCTACACTCCAATCATGATGCTGAGACTTTTTTCTTTTTTGTTTACTTTTATTTTTGCAACTGTGTGATGCATGAGGCCTAAATTACTTATCCTTCACAATAAACCCAGATGACTCCTCTGCTACTTCAAATTTCCAACTAACGATGTAAGGTAGAACACTTCCCCCAAAGCACAAAATCTCTGTTTCAAGCATTGTCTTTCAACAAAAGGTAGAGGTGGCTCACACGCAAACAAAAAGCATAGGCGTATCCTATTCTTTAGCATTCTGATGGAAGTGGGTCAGATAACTACCGCCAGACTTGGGCTTGAGCATTCGAGGTTGTCACCTTCAACACATTTTCTTGCTTCATAATCCCTTGGACCAGGCAAGTTACACGAATTACGCAAAACCTACCCATGACAAATCACCGTATGCAGAGGCATCTTGGATGCGACGCAACCAAGACGAAATGCGTGAACCAAGTTGGTAACGGTGATTTTCAACCACTCAAACATCTCCCACTCATCCACACAACCAGCCAACCGATACTTAAAGAACTTACTCCAACATGCAATTACCGATTAACTGAAACAAGTAATTAAAGTCAAAATCTTCAACTCAAACTTCTCAGTCATTCCACCTCACCTCCCCGATGTTGGGGCACTGCGCCTCCACGCACACCGTGTTAAGCTTCAGCGACGAGAGCGACTCGTGCAGCTTCGCGTACTTCTCCCCCTGGGGCGCCCTCTGCCTCAGCCACTCGGGCTTCTTCACGTTCGGATCGCGGCCGGTGTGCGGCCCCATTCCGCCGGGATAGGAACCCGTCTTCACCTGCGAGGGCTCGAGGAGCTTGGAAGGCGAGTCCACGGGCTGCGCACGGGCCTTCTTGGACGAGTCCACGGCCTCCGATCGGACGACCGGGAGAAAGCGGGGACGTTGGGATGTGGGTACTGGAGAAGGGATTGGGATAGGGGACATCATGGGGTTTGCTAAGATTTTCTGGAACATCTGTGACGGTTTGGAGAAGGGGCAGACTGGGAAGTTGGAGGGAGGAAGGAGGTGTGCGATGCGAGAAGAGCCGGACCTCGGGGCTGGGGGACGATTTCAAGTTAGCGGCTGCTTTGGGTTCTCCGCCGCGGCGGTGCGGTGAGTCTGAGATTTTGGTGGAGAAATATACGTAGATTGGACAGTGTAAATATTTTAATTTTCATGGGACGGAGAGCTACATGTGATTATGTTTCTATGCCCAAAATCAAAGTATGAACGCCAAAAAAAATATATAAAAGGAGTTAAAAGGAGAATAATATTAAAAGAGAATAATTTATTTGTAAATGAGAAAAAAAAATAAACCTTTTAGATTAATTTTTTTAATTAATAAATTTTACTCAAAAGATATTAGATGAAGTAGAACATAAAAATATCATAGATTTATACATAACTCTCACCACAATAAGAGTAACAATGGCTACGAAAGTTACATATTAAACATAAGTATGATTTGATCAAAGATCACAGCTAATATTGTTCCAAGGAAATTAACACCTAGAATAACTAAGAACCAATATAAAGGCTATAGCCTGACGAGATACCTTACACAACTAGAACCATAAAGCGAGATCTAAAATGTTGCAACGTGATTTGAATAGCAAGGTGAATATGAACAAATTAAGTTTAAGTAGAACTCATAATTGAATTTGCTTATGCAAGTGAGTAACTAAAGAAGAGGAAAAGGGGAAGATCTCTCACCACCAATTAAAGGTTGGGGGAGCTTTCAATAGTTGTGTAGAACACACACTTTATGCACAATTTTGATTTAACAGGTTACTACTAAGCCTTCACATTTGAAATGAGAAGCTAGTCAGGTATAATTATCTTTTTTAAATGAGTTGACTTGAACATGAAATAAACTAGAAGTCACTTTTATCTTGTGATTTGTTTTCCGATGTTTCAAAGAAACAACTTGGTGAGAAACTATCAAAATATTTAAACAATAATACCACAAGGTACTACAAATTCAAGATATAAAGATAATGGAACATTTGAATGGTTGATTTAAAAACTCATCGCTTTGTATTCAAGGAAGATGAAATGGCAACTAAGTATTAGTTTGTACAAATAAAAAATGTCAATTCCATGAATTATTCAAAATAAAACGAGGTGTATAATACATGGATGGTGTTCAATACTAATAATGGTCCTTTTTTTAGTGAAAGATAAGGAAGTGAAAGCGTTAAAGCCTAGTTTAGAAGAGGTTTAAAGCATAAGAATATGGGGCTATTTGGATAGATCTAATCACAACATTAGAGTTCTTGAAAAGACCTGAATGGGGGCTTTTAACTTTTCCAAGAGAGACCTAGATTCAAGTTCTCCATCCTTGCATTACGTGGAGGATTGGTGTGTGGGGGATGACTGGTTCTTCCCCAATTTACCCAAATAGGATTTTAGGTCATCAAAAAAAAAAAAAAATCCACTTGCCAAACACAATTTCGGGCCTTTGCTCTAAATCACAGCTTATTGCAACTCCTTAGTTTTATAATTACATTTTCAAAAGCAACCCAAGATTAGTTTTCTCAATTGCACCTTTTCAAACTACCTCATAAGCTGAGTCAAAAGCATGTATTTGTCTCAAATGTTTTGCACCGCTGTTACGACCTGGTTCCCGAATCCCTGCAGGACATGAGAATCGGACCGACCCGACTGATCCCAAGATCCAGTCGTCTAATGAGAAAGTAACCAAAAAGCAGTAAAATAAATCACATTCACCATGCAAGTAACTAACAGTAACAAAAGTACAGCAGTAGAGAAGTAACTACTACAGTACACACCACCACAACAGTAGATAATTTAAACAAGTACAGGAATATAAAGTTACAACAAAAGAGTACAAGAGTGTAAAAAAAATACTCACTACAACAGAACGATACAACAAAAAGGTACACTACTGAGCTCTACTAAGCCCAGCACCCTCTGCAGCCGTAGGCTCTGGCTGCTCAACACCTGGACCTGAAAAGGATATGAGCTGCTCAACACCTGGACCTGAAAAGGGGTATGAGTACAACACGTCAGCAAACGTTGAGTAGAGTGGCAACTAGCTAACTAAAAACAGTAAAGGTGGACAGGTAACTGTTATTTCAATTTCTTTCTTTATTTAACTAATTATTCTTTCTTTCATCACTTGGTTTATTTATCATGTCTTTTTTTCTTTATCTCGAATGTTCCTCGTGGGAACGATCTTGATTGCAGCCTTTTCCGAAGAGTAGAAGTAGCACGTGGTGCTCTCCTGGCCGGGAGAGTCCCCCATGGTGGTCCTACACTCAGTCAA
The DNA here is from genome assembly GCA_037157565.1 of Thalassia testudinum. Taxonomy (NCBI): domain Eukaryota; kingdom Viridiplantae; phylum Streptophyta; class Magnoliopsida; order Alismatales; family Hydrocharitaceae; genus Thalassia; species Thalassia testudinum. The sequence goes on from JAZHRO010000038.1 coordinate 3,905,930, forward strand.
CCACCCCAAGGTCGCTGATAGACGTAACGGTGACTACGGCACGCGCGATAAGCACACGGGTAGCTACCCTGCACTAGCACACAGTCAGTCATTTCCATTAACGGGTGCGCCCAAAGCACAGCATGGAACCAATATAGGGCATAGCCCTCTTAGTAACAAGGATCTAGCCCCTAAGAACCAAACAGGGGTCTCGCCCCTCCACAGTCCGTGCACCCTCGTCTGACTACCCTGGTTTGCCCAGTGAGCCTAACAAGTCGATGTAGGACGGCTAGCTGAACCGCGGGTCCCGTGGGGTGGCTAGCTCTCTCCCTACACTAGTAACTCTCTTCAGTACTGTGTACGCGAGGGCCAAAAAGTCGGTATAAGGTGACCAGTCCTAACCTCGGGTCCCAACCCTAGGGCGGCTAGCTCCACTCTACACTAAACTGGGGGGACAGTCGCTCTTTTTGGTACTCCGTACTCAAGGGCCAACTTACTTCCCATTTCACCTTTCCAGTTCCATTCTATTTATTTCCAGGAGCTCTACTCCTAATTTCATGTAGGGTTCATGCTCATGTTTCTCAGGCCAAACCATACTAGGTTTCATCATTTCAGGTTTATTCGCAGATAGCACGTGTTTCCAACATTCAATCTTTCTTTTCCAATTTATATACAGGTAGCTCGTATTTAATTGCAAACAACAGCAAATTCATGTAACAGTTACTAACAATAGTACTCTATATTTTACAGGCAGCTATTATCCAATTACAGACAATTGTTATTATTGCATTTACTCATACAAGACTGCAATTCAGGCATTCAATACAATCATTTCAGTGTTTCTAGTCCAAGGATTCATGCCATACCCTAGGATCTAACGTTCAATCCAGAGTTTCTAGTCCTAAGATTCATGCCATACCCTAGGAGTTAACATTCATTCTAGATATACATTCATATTTGTAATTAATTAAGGGAAGCCACTCTACCCGCAAAATCGAGAGTAATGGGGGCTTGACCGGCAGGTCCATGTGCCTCCGCAATCTCCAAATCCGCAACAGAACAAGGTCCTAACACAAGGATCAACCACAATAAACTACTCAGAACATGATAAAAATGCATTCCAACAAGTAGAGGAACTTATACGAAGAAGAACGGAATCTTAAATGCGGAATCGGACCTCAAATAGATCCTAAACGGGTTAAAAATGATAATCCTGACTCAAATCAGACGTCTGGAACACCTTCCAGACATCTTAAAAGGAGTCCAGAACCATACCTCACTCTGCGTTGCTCCTCAGATGTTAAGGTATCTTGCTGAACCGTCTGGACCTAGTTCCAGATGTCCGATCACCTCTCCGGACGTCTGGAGACACTCTCCGCCATCTAGTGCCTTGCCCAGATGTCTAAACCACATGGGAGGGCGTGTCCCGCGCCTTCTCGAAGCGAATCCTGCACACGCACACAAAATCTACCTAACACGGCACGCATCAGAGCCTTGACGGAACGGCCTGCATGGCCGTATCCGCAAAGAGAGGTATAAGGCGTAGGACGTACCTCTCAGTCGTCTAGAGCCTTGTCCAGACGTCGTCCGCGTCGTCTAGATGTAAGTTCAGACATCTGATTCTGGGAAAAATCCCAGAATCAGAAGCTCCTTCGTCTTCTTCCTGTTGCGCGCGGCTGTGCCGCGCTCGTTCGCCCGCTGGTCTAGCTGCAGCAACGTCGGGGAGGACTTCCCCGACACACCCCTCCGCCTCGCGCACGCCCGACCGACCGCGAGCCTCTCCGACAAGCTCTCTCATAGCTCGCGCGCTCTCCTTTCTTCCCTTCTCTCGCTGCCCCTCTCCTCTCCGCTGCTACACTCGGCTGCAGCTGCTGCTCTCGCTCTCGTTCTCGCTGGAGGAAGGAGAAGATAGAAGGGAGTGGGGTGGCGTGAGGGAGAGGAGGGGGTATAAGTAGGCGTGGGGGGAAGGGTTCTGCATTCAGCGAGGGAAGAAGAAAGAGAAGAAGGCAGCTAGGCTCAGTCTGCGCGCGGCACGTGCGCAGACTCGAGGTCGTACGCACACAAAAATTGATTTCCAGACATCTGGGAAGGTGTCCAAATGTCTTAAAGAGCTTTGATGTCATGGGTCTTAACAACCGCAATTGCATCCAAATAACAAGTCATAAGGTTTAGGAGTAGCAGAGTAACTGATGTGTTAATGAATGTAGATGTGACAGGTAAATTGTTATGTTGGCATTAGTTTTTGTTTTTATTTTTTTTTTTGAAGTGGACTAGTGGGATCGTATGCGATGGTTTAGTGAATATGCTATAAATAGTTTTTATTTTTATTTAAATTGGGATATGGTTAATGTTACGACCCGAACCGGCTCCACATGGAGCCCGGGTCAAATCACTTCGACTAATCCAAGACCCAGTTGCCCAATGAGTAATAAATCAGACATATCAATTTCCACACATGCAGTAAGCTAGAAGAAAGAATATAAAACTGAAAAATGTAAAGCACCAGCAACTGAAAAGCGATTCCATAAGAGAGTAACATGGTTACAACAAAGCCTCCACAACTTACTAGAAAACATAAAATTAGCTACTGGTTCCAAAACAGAAACTCATGATAACAAAGAGAGAAATCAACCTACGGCAAAAAGTAGTAAGCAACTAAGGCTGGGCTCGACTAGGCCCAACTCCCTCCGCAGCGAATGAAACTGGCTAGTCACCTCCCTATCCTGGACACAAGTAGTAGATGTCAGCAAAAGTTGAATATAGTGGCAAGAGTAAAATCATCTAATGCAATTTAACAAAGAAAATAGAAAATATTTCAGACAAGAGCAAACATTCATACAATTTCATATTTTATTTATATCTCTAAGCACTAGTTGTTTAGTGTTTTCAGATAATCTATCAAAGGGTTTTGTTATCTCTTGGTTCACATGTTCCTCAACTGAACGATCTTGTTGCAGTTTTCCACGTGATGCAGAACATGCACATGGTGCTCTCCTGGTTGAGAGAACACCCTGTGTTTGTCCAACACTTGGTTTACCACCCTGGGGTCATGATCGTGACGTAGCGGTAACTACAGCACACGCAATAACACATGGAGGGCTATCTCGCATTGGTACGTGGTCAGTCGTTTCCGCTAATGGGTACGCTCTAAGTCATACAACACAGAACAGAACAGGGGCCGCGCCTCTCACTAGTTTGCGTACCCTCGCCCGACTATCTCGTTGACCCCATGGGGCTAATAAGAGTCGATGTAAGGAGACCATTCCTACCCTGGGTATCAACCCAAGGGAAGGGTAGCTCTCTCCCTACACAAGGGGTAATTAGCCTTCCTCAGTACGTGTGTGCTCAACGACCAACTCACCCCCGTAGTAAAACCCAACAACAGTCATGCCACGTAGTAGGCGAATCATCCCATCATTATCAACGTTCATATCGCGATAGATAAGTTATTTTTCTAGTTGTCACTATGAGCATTTATAGTCCCTTAAATTCTGTTTCAAGTATGAGAGAATACATGCATCTCAAGTCATAATTTATATTTTAGCATGGAATAGACAATTAGATGCGTCACCATAAAAACCTTTATCCCAACCATTAAGGTTAATATTTCTTCACGTCAAACATAAATCAAACACCACATATAACTCAAGTGCAAAGTTCATCAATTTAAACTTAGGGCATGCATGTATGTGAATATGCTTGTAAGTCTATGTAATCATTTGTTTCGTTCACTGTAAGTCTATGTAATCATTTGTTTCATTCACTAATCACACTTGTAAAATTTTAATAATTGACTAACTAGCTACTTACAACATGCATTCAACGAAATGCATTGGGACGAGAGGGATCACTCTACCTAGGGGTACAGGAGATATGGGGGCACTAGAGATTGATCCTAACGCCTCTGCAGGCCCCGCACGTGCCCCAACTGGAGACCTATGTCAACCAAAGTCCCAACGGGCATCAGATGCTTAAATCCGATTTTTTAGTAGGCTAACAGACTCAAATTGTGATGAAACATGTGTCAAAATGTTGGAAAATCCACTAGCTTTCCAACAATACCTTGCATGATTTAGAGTCTGAACGAACCCCCGAACCGGCTTCAGGAAGTTCCTGGTTCACTTAAATCTGACCAAGCAGGCTTGGTCTGGCTGGACTGGCCACCTATCTGCAGCAGGTGCGTGCCTCTCACCGCTATCAGACATCCGAACTGCGCCCCGGATGTCTTAAACTCGTCTAGAGCCTTGCCTAGTGCCCTCACTCCTCCCCTGACATCTACTACTGCTCCCAGCCGTCCAAGGCTCTATTCGAACGTCTGGCACCACCCTCAAATGTCTGAAAGCACCTTGAGTGCCATGTGCGCACACTTCCCTTGCGGCCACCCTATGGGAGTGCTGCTTCCCCCATGACGCACGCGCCTCGAGCCCCTCCTCGCCACAGACACCTCAGGAAGGCTGCACCTCATGCCTCATGTTTCCTTGGACGTCCAAAGCTCATCCCAGCCGTTCGCAGAGCCCCTTGGCCGTCTATAGAGCGATGTAGACATCCAAGATCGTAGGGTTCGCTCGCGCCTTACGCACAACTCCTGCCTTGGCACCGCACCCACAGTAGCTTCGCTCACCGCGTCGCTCTGCCTTGAGAGCCATGCGCCTCGACTACTGCGTCACCTCACCTGCTGCGCCCATAGCACCTCACGAGTCACACCACACAATCTCCCCCCCCCCCCCCCCCCAGTCCCTCGTCTCCCCTCCCACTCACCTCTCTCTCTCTCACGTTGGAAAAGGGGAAATAGGGCACGTCGTCCGAGGGAGAAGTGGGGAGGGAGTGGGGTTACGATGAGGGGTTTTCAAGGGGGCGTTGGGTAGGGTTTTAGGTTTGGGAAATTTGTAGGTTTGGCCCCATAGTCTTGTAGTTTTCCCACGGAGCCCATAGAACGAGGTTTGGGGCGATAAAATTTTCATTACACCTCGGAAAAACCCAAGAACCCGTAGGGACCCTTGGGGAGGGTCATTTCAATTAACGATGATAGATAATGGGTGAGTTGATACGTTGTAAGCAGTTATGAAAGTTGATGAAATGGTTGTTGATACCTTGCATTGTTCATTTACCATAGTAGTTATCCACGATGTACAAGACAATGCTTCAACTTAAGACCTTACCAAATAAGGCCGTAACATATATGGATTTATGTAATGTCATGTAGCACAAGAGCCACAATACAAAGCACTATGTTGCCAATGCTAAATGTCATCACCTAATATACTAGATTCAATGTTAATTGTTGTAACCTAATGCCTAATATCATGCACTGCCACTTAATGCCATCACACTTTTGTTTTAATGCCTACTAATTATAATGTTGGGTGCACTTTCTAAGTGAATGCTCATGCAAGACAACATTTATTTCATTTTTCTAAAGAACTGTCGCAGGTGATAAGAAGGAAGTTTATGGGAAAATGTAAAGGAAATCTTGAAACATATCTATGTCATCTTTTTTAAATATTTTAGAAATTCTTTTTAATGCTTTTAAAAAGCTCACCAATTCCTCCACATTACATTCTTAGCATCTATTAATATAACTACCGGACATGCTCTTAAGTTCGAAAGAGACATATATTTAAAGTTTTCTTCTTTTTTTTCATTTTTCAAACTTTATCTTGATAGGTGAGAGGAAAATATATATTGCGATAATTGTGCACTTAATCTACATATCATTTTTCAACTATTAAAATAATTTTGATTTTATTTTCTTTCTTTTTCAAACATTATCTATTATGAACAAGTAGGAGGAAAAGAGGAAGATATAATTGGATGATGTTGCATCAAAATTGCTTATATTTTGATGTTATTTGTAGATTATTATTCTATTAAGGATTGCATTTCCAATGGAGTTTGACTGAAAGAAATTATGTGCCTTCTTTTACATTTTACTTGGGAAAAATAACACATTCTAATTTTATTTTTTACTACTATATCAATAAGAGATCTTAAGAGACCATTGATTGTGGGTTGAAAAAAAATAACAAATATTTTTTTCTGTAATGTCAAAAACCTTAAACTAAGTGCTCTAATTATGAGAAAATGGAAAATCTTTACAAGCTATGGAGTTTAGTTACCCAATTTAAAAGCACCAAAAGTTCATTTGTCAAATTTGATCTTTAAAAATATTGTACTATACCTAATTCATTTTAGATCATATTTACAATTAGCAACCATATATGATGCAATTTGTCTTTTCATTAACATAATAAACGTGTTTACCCTTTTAGATATGTCAATGTAGCATCACTTGGGGGAATCTTTGTTTTAGTAGAATGTTATGTTGCCTCCTAAACACATAGTGACATGTAATCACTCTTATTTCGATTGATGAGAGTTTTTGCCCTTAACGAGAAGGAATTTCTCTTCATTGCAACTTGAGTAGTCATGTCTTAGAGCTAAGCATCTTGTTAAGATCCTTGAGACAACCACATCTACGAAGAATCTCTCCACTTAACTTTGGAGTAAGGTTGAGCTCCCCTATGCTAATATGAGTATATGTAATAATTATCTAAACCCACTTACCTTGCTTATGGGCCATGTATTTACATATATCGAAGATATTTATCTAGACCCTCTTTCATAGTTGCTTGAAAGATCGTATTTAGGTCCATGAGCCTTAACGATTGATTTTAGTCTCTTTTAGGGTGCCTTATATGGATCTTAATAAGTTCACGAGTTGATGCGACATCCAAGGTTGCATAACTTCTAAATGGGAGTCTTTTCTCTCACATTGAATGGGACACCTCATTAACATCTTGTGTAGTCGGCTTATACTTACTTAGATGGGTTGAAATCCTTTTCTCTTACACTGTCTCACATGACTCTTCTCTAGCCATTCCCTCTCAAATAAATCTCCCTGGTGGTAATGGAACCTTTCACAATGGGATCTTAGACACCCATCACTACACATGTCAAGCATGTATCTAGGTTAATGACAACAAAGTAAGTCCACCATACAAAGATATCTAATTGCTTTAGTCAAGGTACCTTTCCTCCACAAGGCATACAAATTGACTTGATTCGTACTTAGCTTGGTTGCTTAAAGCATGAAGACCTTTGCAAAGGTCACACCTTAAAGGTGAGCGTTGAAGGGTTTAAGGATTGATGCCTCCTTACCAAACATTACCAATCTACCTAATGGTTTTACTAGGTCAAGGGTCATGGCTAAGTAGCTAGCTGTTGTTAGACAGGTGGACGTGTTGGTTGGTTTAGATAATTAGTGTTATCTTGAGTGCTAGTCTTATAGCCACTTCAATACTTGTTTTCATCCTCATCCAATCACACCTTCCAACTACTGATAAAAATGTTGATTGTCCATGTTTTTTACGAGATAAACTTGTCTTTACTTGTGTCCTTTTCCATGGCAATTATGTATTTGCATGTAAAGGATGAGACAACCTGCAATATCTTTTTTTTTTGAGACCAATTAAGAGAGATGCCTGTTGCTCCCCTACTTTAAAAAGTAAGATATAGTCATAGATCATTGGTGGTAATGCTAGATACTTAGTAAATTAAAATTGCTGAAAATAAAAAGAAAAAAACAACCCTTATGTAACGTTATCAATAGGAGATTAAGAACTCTATATAGAACTTTGGAGCTTTGTGAATACAAGGAAAGATCATTCAATTATACTTTGATTGTACAATGTAGTCTAACAATAAAAATAGAACTTGAGAATTTAGAAGATTTGAAATCCACATTTTTTTTGTAGTTATGTGGTGATAAGGTCTCTCCCAAAGATGTACACCTCCTTGTAGTCGATCCCAACAAAGTCTCTTTTCCTACTCTTGCTCCCCTACCTTCTCATTCTCTTTATTAATAGATCTAACTAACCCACTGTGACCACTCATTCTGATCTATCGAAGCTTATATAAATTCAAGCTCACTCAAGTATTCACCGAATCGACTTCTTATGTATACGATATCTCCATTCTCTAATACTAAACTCTCTTTTCACAAAAGGAAAACTCAACCAAGTACATAGAAACGAATGTCTTACAATCTACTTAATATTACAAAACCATCATTAATCCACAATTGGAGAAACTTCACAACTCCCAACTTAACTTGATGATTTAATTTGAAATCTAACTTGTAATCCAACATCATTATTTATTCCTCTTACTGGTATCTTCCTATATCGATACAACAAAACATTCTCTCATCATCCTTGCCCCTCTATAATTCCATCAAACAAACCCAATCTACCCTTCTCACAGGCCCCTCATCCTTGAATAAATTAGGCAGCTCCCTACCAGCAATGCCTACCAACAAATGATGGCATCATCTTGCTGCGAGGACTACATTCTCTAATGTTTATATATATATATATATATATATATATATATATATATATATATATATATATATATATATATATATATATATATATATATATATCTCGCCGTCTACCCAGCCTCTCCCACTTTCCCATCTCTTTCTTGCTTCTAAGGCAAACCCACGCATGACCCATTTGGGTATTTCCACCGATCTCTAGATAGAAGAAGAGGTGCCGACGCCTCTTCCCCAAACCCCCAACCCCCACCTTTCTGTCTTATAGGTCGGCTCCCCCTTCGCCTTTTGTTGCTCCAATCTTCTGGACTCTTCCACCAGGATCGTCTTTTTCGCGCTTGGGATCAACGATCGCGAATTGGGTCGGTGGGAATCTGCTGCCTGTGTGCTTGGGCGGTGCTTGCCCTCGCGGATTTGGGGGATTTTTGGGTGTTCCTTGCGGGTCTTTGATCGGAGGACTGTGCTGTGAGGGGGTTGCTTTCTTGCCGGGTATGGAACATGTTGAGAATCACAGGAAAGTTCGTGTCTTTCTTGGGTTTGTTTAAAAGATGATTCCTTTGCTTGGAATCAGGAGTGGTAGATGGCAAAAGGTGGTGTTTTTCTTGGTGTTAGGTACCGATGGATTGCGTATCTGAGATTTTTTGGACTTGGGTTGTTGGTTTTTGTGTTTGTTTTTGTCATTGAATTGATCTGGAAGGATAGAGTTGGATCTGGGCTGCAGTTAAAAGGAAATCAGCTTTGGGCAATTCTGGATAAGCTTCGTTTATTGGATATGATCATCCGTAACTTTGTTCTGAACTATTGGACAACTAATCTATAGTACACTAGACGAACTATCAAGATCACTTTGGAGGGCACTGATGAACTGTGCAGCTTCTCCGTTGATTTCGTAGCGGGGTGGCTTTGAGGGACTTGTTAATTTGATGGGCATTGTTAGTTCTCTACTCCTATGGCAATTCTGGCAGCATCAGTGGTTGCCTTCCTAACAATGTTTACCAGCTCATTTACTACTACTGAATAAAATGAAACTGGAAATTGCTTGGAGGTCTTCTCGAGTCTAACGTGCTACTTATGTTTAGCTGCTGAAGTCAGTACTTGTTTTGATTGCTGATATCCATACTTGTATCCCTATGCCTGCTAGCTTCATTTTCATTTGATGAGTATAATTTTGCTGTTATTGGCCAGAAATTAAAACTTGTTCGTTGAAGTGAAGGGGTTTGATGTGGACGGATTAGCTGCCTGACAAATGGTGTAGTGATATTCAGGGTCTTCTATTGGCCATATTTATACATTTCATTGGTTGAGGTTCCTAATAAAATGATTAGGTTTGTGCCAAGTTTTCTTCTGGGCATTTTTATAGAGATGACTGATTCGGGTTGTTTATGATTAAGGTTTTGTAATGCAAATAGATTGTTTGTTAACAAGAGTGACTGTTGATGTTTTATAACAAGGTGACCTCTTTCTTCGAACAGGGCATCGACAACGGGAAGTAATTTGATATCGTGTGTGCCTTTGCTTCTTGCTGCATTCGAGATATATGGGCTAAATCTGGCATTTCATGGGAGGTGTAGAGGATGAAGAACCACCCTCAAAACGTTTGAAATTCTGCTCACTGGAAGTGGGGAATCTTTCTAATAACTGCTCACACTCACGGCTTGTTGACCCATTGGGAGGATTGATGGCTAAGCATCTGCCTTCCCATGGGAAAGAGGAGACAGTTGGATCAAAGGGGGTCATTAAAAAAGTAGAATTTGTTAGAATCATCACCAAAGCATTGTATTCACTTGGCTATGAGAAAAGTGGGGCTCTTCTAGAAGAAGAATCTGGCATACACCTGCATTTGCCAGTGGTGAACTTGTTCAGGAAGCAATTACTTGATGGTAATTGGGATGAAAGTGTAATCACCTTACATAAAGTTGGTATCACAGATGAAACAACTTTGAAGTCTGCATCATTCTCAATATTAGAGCAGAAGTTCTTTGAACTTTTGGAGCGCAACAGAGTGATGGATGCTTTGACAACTTTAAGAAGGGAGATTACTCCTCTTGGCATTCATGAGAAACGGATCCATGAACTTTCTGGGTATATTATTTCTCCTACACAATGTACCGTAAATGGATATAGCAATGGTACGGGTGCTGAGGCTTCAAACCCACGGATGAAACTTTTAGAGGAATTGCAGAAATTGCTCCCGCCCACAATCATGATACCAGAAAGGAGGCTAGAGCACTTGATTGAACAGGCTCTTACCGTGCAGAGGGAAGCTTGCATTTTTCACAATTCGTTAGATAGTTCATTGTCATTGTACTCAGATCATCACTGTGGCAGAGACCTAATACCTTCCCAAACTATACAGGTTAGATTCATAAAATAATATTGCATCCACTTCTACCATCATTGCTGGAAGGAAAATGCACTTTCAAGAATATGGAAGATATAATTAGAGTTAATCTAACTTGTTTTGAGAATAAGGCAGCGAAGTGTATTTTGGAAAATGAAAATTTAGAACATAAAATTCGAACCTTTCAACAAAAATAAAATTCCAAAAAAAAAAAAACTTAAAAATCCCAAAACAATTATTCTGTTTTGATTATGATGGGAAGGGTATTTGACAGCAATGAGGACATCTTACATGCTTTGTATTTTCCAATCACATCTACAGTTAATCACTATGTTCAACCTGTTACAATTTCCATGTTGGTAGGTGACTGATGATTCCTTCCTTTTCTGGTCAGTTTCTCATATTTACAGTTTATGCTCAATGGACAGGTACTAAATGAACATACTCATGATGTGTGGTTTGTAAAATTCTCAAATAATGGCAAATACTTAGCATCCGCATCTAGTGATAAGTCAGCGATCATATGGGAGGTACGCTTGATTTGGAATATTATTTGTCCTCCATCTTACATTGCATAGCCAATTTTTGCAGAAGTTGTTCCGTTCTTTCCACTTTTCCTCATTTATTTATTTATTTGAAAAACACCTTTTCTGTTTTATTGTGCGCATGCTCAGATTTCGGAAGCACATAAGAAAAGAATTTGTGGTAGTTTGTTGATAGTGAGCTTCGCTGAAATGCTATGGTTGTTTTCTGGAGTTCAGATTGTGGAATCACACAAGAAAAGAAGTTTTGGCACTTTGTTAGCAGCGAGTTTTGCTAGAAAATGCATACAGGGGTTGGGAAATCAATGGTGGGGGGTTTCATTGCCTAAATTCAATCAGGACTTTTGGATATGTAATAAGAAAAATGGAAATTAAATTTTTTCCACGTTTTTTTGCCTCTGTCCAGAATGTCTTAGATCTATGCTGGTTGTACCTTGACATTCTGGAGCACATTATAAAATTAACAATGCTTCCTTTCAAAAAAGTAAAATTAGCAATCCTACATCAAAAGCTGATTATTCATTTCTTGACACAATTAAAATCCTCTTCGAATAGTCACATTATCTGTTTGTTGGGTCTAACAGCAAACTAGATGTGCATCCAAAGGATCCATATAAGATTCCCGTGTTATGTATGCAAGTATAAACAAAACTTGAGAGAAAGAGTGTTTGGAAATAGAGAATGAATGCTTAAAGAGAGAAATTGATATGTTTAACCGGTGGTGGGGTTGAAATGTGAACTTTTAGTTTTTATAATGGACTTTGCTTTCTGTGGACTGATTGTTGGCACTAATTCTCACCTCACTGGGGGGAAAGCACCCAAAACAAGGGACTGAGAGGCCGATAAGGATTTTTTGTCTTCCAGAGGAAATGCAAATAAAAAAAAGAAAGGATGAGGTTTATCCATCTGGTTTTATTGGGCTTATGGCTGCAGAGATGGTTGGGGCACTGGCCTGGGAGATGGGGATGTGGTCCTCGACTTCAGGATACGTTTGAGCTTCTAAGAAATATCTGTAATATATTTCTTAGCAAGGATATGCTAGGATGCATTAACCTAATTTCAAGCTTACATGTGCAGATAATTTTGATTCCATTGCAATATGTTTATTTCAAGATTGCAGCATTTCATATGCTAGGAACATTCCTCCTGATATTTGTCCACCAAAAGGACGCCTTTACCGTTTACTCAACTGATGCCTTCTTCCAGTGGAAATTGATTTTTCTTCCTCACTTTCCTAGGCATCTTATACCTCAGTTCTATACACTAGCCGCAACATTTGAGATGTTTTTAAATATAATATCATGAATATTAAGCAATGAGGCAATCATAATTATCCACTGCCACTGGGTCATTCACTTATCTTTAATAGCAGTCTACTTTGGTGGATGGCCTATATGCCTTCAGGGTGCATCTAGTAGATTTAAAATGATCTGCTGCATGTACGAAGAAATATTGTATTATTGTGTACAACCATATAGAGGCATTGGCTTCAAAACAAGCACATTTGCACATTTTCTGAAGAAAATAAGAATGGGAATCTGCAAGGCAATTTTTGTCTTGAAAGATGCCAACCTTTGACAACAATTGGTTACACAATGATTCTTTCTCATAAGAGCACGTGCAAAAGCTAGGGGTTTGGATTGGAGATAATAGATTTAGTTGGCTGACAATATAAGGAGTTTCAAAGCCTAATGATGGCCATCACAATCTCATTGACGTTTTTCCATGATTGTGTTGTCATGGCGACTTAGATGCAGATCTTATTGTTAGTGGCTATCATACTGTCACATGCTTTTAAGACAAGATAAATGAATATGTGTATGCTTGGTGGGGGTAAGGTGTACTGATACATATGAATTGGGTAGGGGTTGTGGAGAACCTATTATGTGTAGATTCTTGTTTTTAATAGTTTTTCACATTTATATTCCATAAGGGTATGCCTGTACTTTTCCTCCAGTTCGTTATATATTGGTGATTAAGGTTTCTCTTTGATTTTTTTTGGAAAGGTTTCTCAATAGCTTTACTCATTTATTCTTACTTGATATTAAAGAGACGATTCTAGGCTGAAGTGTATATCATCCTTGATCCTTCCTCTTCTTCATAAAAAATCTCCATAGAGACAGGAATCTTTTGGATCTCCCAACATATGCATTGCTGTATCATCCTACGCACTTCTCCTTTACCCATGTGTGATTCCACATGTTGCTAGGCATAACCACCCGTTGCCACCTGCAACCTAGTAATGCCCAAGTGCATCCCAACATTGCAAAGGGCTTTCTACCACTACCCAATCACTGGTCCCTCGAATGCACACTTGCATGCTTGATCATGCAAGGCTTCTTATTGGATAGCATATGCTCTAGTAGCACGTGGTTGCCTGCGCAACCACTAAGGGCTCTAGCACACGCATGATGTTTACGTGTTTTCTGGACTATTTCTTGCCAATAGTGGGACTTCGTATATAGAATATGGCATCCTTAGGTTCCTCAAATATGGCTAGTTCTTTGTGGATATTGGAACCCTTCTTTGAGGTGGAAGAGTACAAGAGTGCATTCTTTCATCTTTGGATCGATGATTAAGTTGGATGATTTTTTTTTTTTAAGAAAAAGAGTAGTTATCCGTACAATAACTACCGATATGTATATTAACTAATTAAATAGAGAGGCCAACGACCAAATTACAAGTTGGAGTTCCACAAAGTAATCAATGAAGAAATTGACTCCACAAAGTTCTCAACATAGGGCCTCTGCCCCCTAAAGACAACCCCATTCTTGCCCAACCAAATGCCCTACAACATTGCCAACGGCCTCGCCAATTCCTTCTTCGATCTGAAGACAATATGCCCCCCATCCCTCCTTCCACATCTGTAAGTTCTTCAGAAGTCATGAAAGGTGGAATGCATCCACCATCCCACCTCAAAATGACTCCAAATCTGACAAGCAAAGGGGTAGCGGAAGAAGAGATGATCCACGTCCTCCTCCTCTCCAAGACAAAGAGGGCATCAGACCTTAGCATCAGGAGCCCATCTAGCTCTCCATTTCCTTGTCACAAGTCTGGACCTCCTCAACAACTAGGCGAAAACCTTAACCTTCAAATGGCAAGCACCTGACCCGATGCGGTTACAATACTGAATGAGATCAAGGTCATCAAAGGCACCTGCAATTTTCAACCTTTTATATGCACTCCGAACCGAGAACCCCCCTCCTCCCAACAAAAAAGCATCCACCCCCTCCTTCGGCCTAAAGCGCTCTAGCTCCAACAACAGCCTTGAGAGATCTCCAATCCTCTAATCTGAAAAATTATCCACAAACGGTCCTCTCAACCCTCCGCCACTTTGATTCTCCTATCCACCGCTAGCGCAGAAAGCCTGGGGAAGCAGTCATACAACCTTCCTTGCTCAGTCCAATCATCCAACCAAAACCTGAACAATCTCCCAGAACCAAGCACTAGGGAGAAGAGGCTCCGCACCTTAGGGGCCACAGACGACAGGCCCATAAGGAAGTAAGATGCGCCACACGGCAAAGACAATAGCAAGTCCTAGCTCAAGGGACCACTGTAACATGTCCGAAAGACTCCCCACAAGATTCTCCTCACTCCCAAGCAGCCTAGTGATCCACTTGGTCAGGAAACTGTTGTTCATCCTCCCTACCTCCCTAACACCCAGCCCGCCCTCCTTCAATGGCCTACAAACGTCTTCCCAGGCCACTAGCTTCGCCTCCTTCCCTTCAGCATCATGGTTGGACCAAAAGAAATCCCCCATCAAGCACATACACCTCTCCACTTTTTTCGACATCTTTGAGAGAAAGTAGGAAGGCATGGACGATAACATCGCTTTGAGAATCACCAGCCTACCTCCTCTGGAAAGGATCTTAGATGCCCACCCCACCAGTGCCCCCCCAATCCTCTCCAACAAGGAGACCAATCCTGCACGAAGATCTTATTTGACAAAGGGAAGCCCAAATATGAAAGAGGAAGAGCTCTTGTTTGAGTGTGCAAAGCCGCACTACACTTGTCAGCCTCCATAGTCGGCAAATTAAAAGGTACAAAGGTCGATTTGGAAAAATTAATTTGCAACTCGGATACCTCCCCAAATAGCTCCAACAGAATGCGCATCCTTATCGCCTTCGTCTCACCACCCTCAACAAAAAAAAGCGTATCATCTGCATACTGAAGTATCGGAATCATAGCCCCATCCTCTAATGTGAAACCTCTGACCAAGCTCCTCTTATAAGCTGTCAAGCTCTCACTGACACCCTTGCTAGTGCATCCGCTGCCATGACAAAGAGCATTGGCACTAGAGGACACCCTTGCTGAACTCTCTCCTTGGTTGGATCCAACTCTCGGTTGGGTTGCCATTAATAAGCATCGAGAACAATGTAGTCGTGACACACTGCTTCATCTACTAAATCTACATCTGCGGGAAACCTCTCTTAACCAACGACGTCTAGAGGAAAGATCACCGAACTGAATCATAGGCCTCCGATGTCGTAACGTAGCCATTCAAAATGTTTTGTCTGGGAACAAATGCCGTCTGTACCTGCCAGCACCCCCTTCAACCTATTGGTCAGAACCTTCACCACAATCAAGTATTTTGCGCTTGAAAGGGCAATGGGCCTAAAATCATCAATGGAATCTGCCCCCATGTTTCTTTGGTAGAAACATGAAGAATTTGTTAAGCCTATTGAAGCTAAGATTTCCATCTCTAAATTCAACCAACACCTGCATTACGTCTTCTTTGAGCATAGCCTAAAACTTTTTGTAGAAGAACACATGGAATCCATCAGGACCTGGGTACCCATCTGCATTCAGTCCCCAAATGGCCTTCCACACCTCATCCTCAGAGAAAGGCCTCGTCAAAACCCCTGCCTGGTCAGCATTGATGACCGGTATCTCCAACCCGTGCCACTTCCACCTCCCATTTCGCTTCCTACTAGTGAAGTCTCTCAAGAAGTCGGCTGTAGCTCTACCATCTGTGTCCCTTCCTGAGTACTCCGTACCCCCAACCATGAGCTTGTCAATCTAGTTCCTTTGCCGCCTTCCTGACGCCACTGTGTGGAAGAATTGTGTTGGAGTCTCCTTCTTGCAGCCATTTTTGCCTAGACTTTGTCCTCTATTCAATCTTTGCCTTTCGGTCTTCCATCCGAACAACCTGCAAGTGCTTCGCCCTGGTAACTAGGTCCTCCTCAGACAGAAGTCCCAAGTCGTCCATCCTGTCCAATCTCGCAATCTCCTCCAACACCTCACTCCTTCGCCTATGCTGCTCCTCCCTTATCTATCTCCTATACTCCTTGAGGAATGATCTAAGCTCCTGAAGCTTAACCTCCAATCTCGTTGTTGCCGAATCATCCGTTTGCAGAGATCTCCACTTCTCCTCAACTCTTCCTTTGAAACCATCTTCCAAGAGGCAAGCCATGTCAAATTTGAAGTACGTTCCAAATCGTCTTCCTTCACTGGAGTCCCATCAGTGGCGTGTGATGTGGGAATGACCTCTTCAATGGTTTGACCTTCACTAGCGGGAAAGCCTCAACTAGCTCCATAGATGAGAAGAATCTATCCAGCCTCAGCCTTTGTCCCCCAGAGCTCCTCCAGGTGAACGCACACGAACTCGAAGTCATATCCAATAGGCCATGCTTGGCAACAAACTTTGCATGCTCATTGGATCCCTGGTCTCTAATGCCTCTCCTACTTGGTCATTCAGCTAACAAGGTGACATTGGAGTCTCCTCCAACCAGCCAAGGTAAACCCTGAAATCTCATTGCCGTTTGATTCAGCTTTGCCTACATCAAGTGCTTGATGCCATCTTCATTCGGCCCATACACCACAGAAATAATACAACATAAATCATCCCAGTGTCTCTTTAGATACATTGTCGCCACATAGGACCCCATCGAGGAGTCAACAGGGAGAACGGCTCCTCTTTCCTTCTGACAATCACTCCACCTGAGCGCCCAACTGCGTCCAAGGCCACAAAGTCACAAGGAGTTCCACCCTACAACTCCCTCCAAACCTACCAATCACAACACTCTAGCTTCGTTTCCTAGAGCATAATGACTTCAGGTCCTCAACGCTGCACGTAACCCCTCAACGCTGACCACCTCGAGGGGTTATTCAAGCCGCTAACATTCCAAGTGAGGACCTTGGTCATGGTCGAGCATTAGAACTCCCCCCCGACGCACACCTAAAGCCTACCGCATTGGCAACAAGGGCAACCTCCCTTGACTCTAGAGCTAGCCCCAAACTTTCCTCAGACGTCACACCATCCCCGCTAACCCCACCTGTACCAGCACCAACCCCCCTTTTGTCAATCCATCATCTGGCCTTAGACCAGCAAACATCGCAGCCGCTTCCTTCCCCACCTCAAGGGCAGCCTCAACCACCACCCCACCCCATCTCCTTTACCCCGATAACCATCCGCACCTCGACCACCATCCCCTACCACTATAACATCAGGGTCCAACCGCACCTCCTCCGCTCTCGGTCCAAAGTTACTCCACTGCCGCACCGCCCTGCCATTGTCTCCGCTCCCCTTCCCAGATCACATTCCATTGTCGCCTCACCACCACCAGAAGCCGACATCGCCTCTGCTCCCCTGGCCGAGTTGCCTATCGACCTCAACTCATGCCCAGCAGCAACACCACCCTTCGACTTCAAGCTCCCTGCCGCATGGTACTTTCATCGCTATCGGAAGCGAAGCTTCGATCCTTGAGCAAGACGAGGCCTCCACCACGTTAGCCTCAAAGGAGCTCCATCGGGGTCTGGATCATGAAGGTTATTGCTGGACCCCCATCTAAACTGAGGCCCCTAACTCCATGATAAAGGCCTTTGTGGTCAATCTGAGTTTGGTCCACTGGATCGCACCGTGTCACCCAAAGTAGTATCTAGGGAGGGGAGATGACACTGATTTGACACATGGGTTTGGATCCCTGCACGGATCCGGACCCATCAACCCCCCCTAAAGGTGCGTCGCCCTCCACTGCACTCTCCAAACTCGCCCTATCTAGACCCTTCACGTTCTCCCCAATTGGCGCGCTAATCATGGGAATCGCAACGGACGTCATCGAATCTGCCCCCTCCCCAAGAATTGTGGCATGCCATTTCACCTTACACACCGCACCGCTGCGGCGGTGACACCACCACCCCCAGTCTGCACGACCACTAGAGAAGCACCATCTGCGGCCCTACCAGCCTCCATGCCGTCCACACCAGCGGGGCATCTTGACCCAGCACTGAGCATCGCTTGCTTGAAGGAATGGGGCCTGTCGTCCAACACTGCCACTTGCACCACCCAAGTCGAGCTGCTCAGTTGTAAAATGACCTTCGCCAGCACCGCCACCTTTCACTGGCACCAACCCTAGCTTAGGCTCCACCACCCCCTTCATCACCAACATGTCCCCCTCCATTAGACTTAGCGCAACACATTGCTTGATAGTCGCAAACGGCTCAAGCACCGCCTCGAGCGTCTCCCTCGTTCACAGCCACAGTGGAACTCCAGCAACCTCCATGGTCATCTCCGCTTTTATTGGAGGCCTCTCTGCTAGCGCGCCATCGTGCCTCGTGGGCCACCTCCATTGCACCACCGCCTGACCAACCCCAAACGTCCCAAACACCAGCCGCCGCACGACCTTCGGTTATAGCCCAAACAACAAGAACCTCGAGGGCGAAAGCACCACCACCTTCCCAATCGAACCCCCAACCCCCCTCTCTGACCATCGATGCCAAGGCCCTATCAAGCTCCACCTTCTCAAACTCTTCCTCAACCACTTGCCCCACTAGCGCACCCCTCAGACTCTCAATAAATCGCACCTCTGCAGACCACGGGGCCTTAACTTGAGCAAGTGGCGCCCCCATCGGCAAAGGTGGCAGCGCCACCGATCCCTTCATTCGAGCACCACGACCCTCCACGCATTGTGTCCTGCGGTGCCCAAAACCTCCACTTCGCAAGCACTTAATCGGTTCACGGCTAGCCGCAACGAAGTGCTCGTGATTGAGACACCTGAAACAATGGGGGCTCGCTCTTTCCCCCCCCCTACACCGGCGACGGCGAACCACAACCCAGCCATCGTCCTCCGTAGTCGCCCTTCTCACTGTCTTCCCTCTCATTCTCTCTGTATTCTCCTCAAGTTGGATGATATTAACTGTCTATTGGTGATAGACGTTTATGATGATGGTGAAAGTTCATGATGAGGAGCAAGTTCTGCTTGAATTAAAGCCCTAAATGGAAGGGGCGCAAGTATGCCACCTAGAAGAAAACGCCATGGTTCGTGCATGGATAATGAATAGCTTCATCCCTTGAATGAGGGAATGGGATTGTGTGTTACATGATACTAAAGGAGCTTGAAAGAACCTATGAGTCACTCCTATGAGAAAAAACACTCTTAAATCAGATCGTTTAGGCTACCATAAGATTGCCCACATTATGCTACGGGTGAAGTCTCTCTTTTGAAGTGGTCACCTTAATTGGTTGATTTTGAGAAGTTGAGTGCCTATTAATCAATTTGTACACGTACGATTCAGAAGACACATCATGCCAAATCACTGGTTAGGTCTTTCTTACTAAGTTAGGAGCGGAATACTTTGCTTCTAGATGACAAATGGTTAGCTGATGAGCGTAATTAGGATTACTTTTCCCACTTGTGTTTCTAACTCTTATATTGTTGCTATGGTGGTTGCACATTGTCGTGGCACGCTTCTAATAGAGTTGAGGCTACCCACCATGCACTTATTATGACAAGCAAGATCATTCTAAGAATTCTCATTTGGCTAAGCATAGTGACCATAGAGTGTAGATAAATTCACAATTGCCATGGAGATACCCTTTAACGTTGGTATTGTGGCTCAGGTAGAATATGGTGAACTATTTTAAAGCCTCAACCGATTTTCCTCCCATTCATCTATCTTTGATTTTGTAGCTTTTACTAGTCCCCTGGGTTGAATTTGGAAGAGGGTTAGTATTTAACTTAGCTAAGTTTTAGGAAGTGTTAAGTGAAAAATATAATGGATTTGGTGGTGGGATAAGTTTAAGTGGATTTGATGTAAGATACCATTTGATATGATTTAAGTAGAATGATTGTTGGATTTTTTTTATTTGATGTTAGGTTATTTTTGTTCTTGTTTTGTTAGAAAGTGGAGTCAATGGTGGTTAGATGTGATTAATGAGTTGATATATTGTAAGGATGTGAGATGACAAACCTCGTAAGCCATGCTTATTCCACCTGCATTGTTCATTTCCCTCCTTACAAACATTGAACCAAATGCAACCTTAGGTATTCCAGTTGCATAATCTCTACACATCGACAATTGTTATGTTTCCCGATTGGTTATCATCTCCACTTTTGTGGAGATGAATGTCACTTTATCGAACATTGACCAATTCCTGTATATCAGATTGCAAAGGTTGTAGATTCAAGGTATTTCCCATCATTGGTGTGGAGGAGGTTCTTGTGATGCCCAACATGTGATTCTTACATGTACCATCAGTCCCTGATTTTCCAGTGACTTTTTGCATGGCAACATAATTACGAAGGAATTGAATTGTTGAGATATATTTGATTTAATTTCTTATACTTTTTCTTTTAAAAAAAAATTCTTATACTTTTTAGGGCACATTGGTAAGGGGATGATTGGTGGAGGTCACGAGGAAGAGGGAGTACATTGTTTTCTTCAATCAGCACATGCTGCTCATGTCACCAGTCCTTGCAGTTAATTCTCCCATTAGCATCTTCTCTTGGCTCGTGTACCTTTGTCCAAACTTCAATGACTGATTCCGCATCTTTCACTAGGAATCTAATTTGATTGTGAAACCTTCCATCTTCGTAAGCATTGTTGGAGCTCCTGTCATCTAGTTAAGAGTCTTGGTTTTGTGTTCACATTTGGATTGTTGCATATGGATACTTAGGGTCCTAGTTAGGTTCTTAATCAAATGACACGATTGTTTTTCCTGGTTGTAATGTTTCTCTTCTTAAGCTCACGTTTGACATAGGCAATATTATGAAACGTTTTTTAATTGCAATAAAGGTTCCTGTTTCAAAAAAAAAAATGCTATAAAGGTTCAATTTGTCTCCAAAGTTAGATCTGACAATGCTCTAGACTTTTTTTAATAATGCTTTGGAACATTTTTTTTTTTTAAATAAGGCTTTGGAATTTTGCACCAAGTTTTTGCATAACATATCAATTTTGTGAGATTGTTCATCAAAACCACCTGTGCTTATACTCCCTTATAGAAGGGCGTTGTTAGGTACATGTATTGCATAATGTTATCAGAACATTGTTGATCTTACAAGAATTCTCCTTTCTACTTGGGGATGCTGTTCTAATAACCTGTTCGCTCATAAGCAAGTTGTCCTCATTTGTACCTTGGGAGTATATCCCTTTTGTTAAGCTTTTTTCTGGAGGCTAAGCCTTTTAGAATCTTCAGGATATTTGGATGCATCTTTTCATTCACCTTGTTGGTTCTATTACGGATAGGCTGTCATCACTATCTGTCAAGCGTGCTTGGATTTTTATGGCTCAAAATAGGGCATTGTCCTATAATCCTATTCATCATTGTTATCAAGGATAAATATTGCCTTCTTGGAGATACTCGAGAAAGTGCTCCCCTCAAGTCAGCTTTCAAGCCTAAAGGGTACAAACAAATGTGCAAAGAGAGGGACAGAACCAAGGCAGCTTCTATAGGGTCCACTCAAGTGGGGAAGGGCCAGCAATCTGCTTTGTCCATCATCCTGTGAACCATATTCTTCCCTACGAGCTCAATGCAAAGCAAAAATCCTGTTCCCATGTTTATGCATCACTCGGGTAATTGGAGGATGAGGGGTGTCCAACCCTTTAAGGGATGCAATGTAGAAATTCATTTCCTTAAGGCCCAAATGGAGGAGCTTGCCCAGGGACAGCAATTGCATGGAGGACTTTGACCAATCCTTTTATAGATAGGGTCATGGCAATGGAGTTACTTTAAGCTTCTAACTTTCAAGCTGTACAGTGGTATTGCAGCTACATTGCTATCCACTATCGTCCAAGGTGCCTTATTGCCGCTGATATATACTTGTTCATGAATGGTGATGGGCCTCGAGGTGATAGGTAGCACTACCTGCCCCACTGTTTGTCTTTCCACATATTGCAAGGCTTAGACCATCCGCATCTTGTTTTTTGATGGTATTTATTGATGCAACTTTCAGAACTAGTATGGATTACAAACGACTCTCGATGTTGACAATGCATGTCTAGAGGAGAGGTTTTGTCGAAGAGGAAAGTGGCTTTGATTTCATTCAGAGTGTGGGTTGGGGAAATTGGACTGAAGAAGCAAGAAGTGACTTTGTTGTTTGTTCGAATCTTGTGGGGTGGGGAGGCAAGAAAGAGGAAAGCAACTGAAACCTGGGAGGGCCTGACAATGGTCATGGGTGTGAGCTATGGCAAGAAGCCAAAGTAAGGTCTACACTTACATTGAGGAATACCGTGGTATTGCCTGATGTTGCCTCCAAGTCTATTTCTCATGCTCCCTTGGAAGATATTCTTGTTTTTGTATCTCAATCTCCATCCATGCTTTGGGATCCACTAGTTACATATATGTGAAGCATCCCTTCAATGCATTCATCTTCATCGGCTCTAGATATAAGTACTATAAAACTAGCAATTAGTGTTATGTCATCAGTGATGCTTCAAGTTCCTTCGTTTTGAGATTGCGAAGGAGGAAAAAGCCACGTGGACTGCCATGTGGCACAATTGCCACGTGGATAGGTCATGTGGCATTGAGTCAACGAGTCCAAGGCCGTGTGGCCTATTTAGGTTTTTAGGAAGGTGGCTTGCATGCCAAGTTTTGTGTCACATGTGGCAAGTTCTTTTAATTAGTTAGAGTCTAATTTAGGGTTGAGTTAAAATAGGAATAGGTTGATTGATTGAGTTTGTTTAGGATATGATTTGTTATGATTGAGATTTGATTTAGGTTTAGGTTTGGATCTCTTTAAATAGAGACCAACATCTACATGTTTTATTTAAGTTGAATGAAATAATACTTCCATCTTCTGCAACTCCTCCCCTTCCATATTTTTTCCTCAATGTTGAGCTATTCTTCTACACTGTGAACAATACATCACTTGCCTCTCTCGTGTTCTTTGCCATGCAAACTCTCTCATGCATGAAGAAAAACTTCGTTGTGCTCCTTAATATGGTATCAGAGTCATCGGTCTAGGCCACTCCATCCTTTCATGTGTGGAACAAAGAGAAGTAGGGAGAGGAGTTCACACACAAGAAAGCCCCATCTTGTGTGTGAATCTTCACACACACCAGAGCCTTGATT
Organism: Thalassia testudinum; assembly: GCA_037157565.1. Classification (NCBI taxonomy): domain Eukaryota; kingdom Viridiplantae; phylum Streptophyta; class Magnoliopsida; order Alismatales; family Hydrocharitaceae; genus Thalassia; species Thalassia testudinum. The sequence continues at coordinate 3,929,416 of JAZHRO010000038.1, forward strand.
TTCATGGCTTCTTCATCTGGTGTGGGAGTTCTCTTAAAGAACTCCTTAGAAGACCTTGGTGCCTTATGCAAGGCCCAAGGAGTCAAGTAGGGGATTTATGGTGAATCCTCTAGCTATCGCATATGGACCCTTACGCGGAGCACATAAGGGGGTTCATTGTCTGAAGAAGAGGATGGTGGAGAATGAGGCCCAGGTGTCGGCTAAAGAAGGCAAGGTGCTCATTATGGGCAAGGGCATTCTAAATCTAGAGGAGACACCTGAGGCCATGAACGTATCTAAGAAGTTGGAGAACAAAATCTATTAAGTTATACAAAGACAAGATGATTACTATAATAGCCACGACTTTCGAGGTTGTCAAAGAAACAATGACTACGGAGGTGACAAGAGGATTTGTAGTCGCATCAAAAGAAGATGGTGGAGTATCTGGCTGCATTATCAACGAGCCAAGTTGGCCAAGTCTTCGCCATGCTCCAGCCTCGACTCGAGGGGGAGTGTGAAGGAGGAAAAAGCCATGTGGACTACCACGTGGTGGGCAGGCCACGTGACATTGATTCAGTGAGTCCAAGGCCATGTGACCTATTTAGGTTTTTAGGAAGGTAGCTTGCATGCCAAGTTTTGTGTCACATGTGGTAAGTTCTTTTAATTAATTAGAGTCCAATTGAGGATTGAGTTAAAATAGGAATAGGTTGATTGATTGAGTTGTTGATTTAGATTTAGGTTTAGATCTCTTTAAATAGAGACCAACATCTATATGTTTTATTTAAGTTGAATGAAGCAATACTTCAGCTTCTACAACTCCTCTCCTTCTATATTTTTTCCTCAATGTTGGGCTGCTCTTCTTTACCGTGAACGGTACACCACTGGCCTCTCTCATGTGAACAGCATTTTTTAAACTTTTTTATAACAGTAGAAGCATTCATAAGTACAATATGTTGCTGTTAGGAAGAAAAACATGTAAGAAAGCTTAAATTTGATTAATCAACAGCTGACCCAAACCGATCCAACCTTTTTCTTTGAGAAGTCCAAACTGAGCCAACCTAACCTATTTTTCAAGGTTGAAATGAGTCAGAGTAGACAGTAAGATGTGTTGGGTTGAGTTGAAAGTTCCAGCCTATTGAGGTCTGGGTTGGGTGGGTGATGGGTTAGTCCCCAACCTTATCCACATAGATGATGTGCACCCCTAGATCGTCAATAGAGCTGAACAGTGATAATTGCGCATCTTTTTTATTGACAGAAACTTTGGTATTGCATGGGACTAAACACTCAGATACTTGAGATTTGACTTAGAATTATCTTATCTATACCATTAATGACTCATCTAAAGATCATACCCTTGGGCTTCATTTGACTGATGCTCCAAGTTTAGTGACAAAGGTGTATGCTTGTAAATGAATTGACTTATCCATTTCTCTTAACTCGTTATATATCATCCGTAATGCTGACATGATACTTAATGAATAAAAATCAGATTATACATGAACCATATACGAATAGAGTATCTACTTTCTTGCTCAATAAAACCTTTGTTTGAGTGAATGGTTAAAGAATTTTGCTCTTGTCATGCTTGTGTACTTGTACAATCTTATGATTGTTGATCCATGACATGCTATCTTATTGTCCTATACTAGTCTTCAATTTTCATGACATTAATATAATATAATGACGTTACATTCATTACACATGGCTTGGGCCTTAAATATATGTCTTTCCATGTCTAGGTCCTAATGTTAACATTGGTTTGAACATGGGATACTTAGTTTTAAATTTTTATTGCTAATTGGGACCTTTGCCAAGTATTCCTATTATAATTCCTACATAATTTATACTGCCACATTCTTGACATTCTTCCTTGTATGTAGGAGGCTATATATGTTGAGTAGCCCTCCGTCATTGTCACCACATTTGCCTCCTTTTCTCCCTCATTCTAGTGATGCTTTCCATAGTCCAATATCATTGTTGACATGTTTGATCACCAGCATTGCCATTCTCTGACACTACCACCGCGAATCATCCCTGCAACTGTTGCTTGGATTTGATTTTGTTGCCAAGGTCAGACGTCTTGACATGGAACACTTCTAGCCTTCTTGTTTGATAAAAACCTGCCAGATAGTGTTATCTTGGCCGGAGGAATTGTCAACTACAGGATGGGAACATAATCTTGTCCGATGCTACAATAATTTGATGATATAATGTTCTTATAGAAGGTTCAAACGAGGAAGCAAGGAATATTTTTAATCTATTGGAGCTATTTGGTTTGTGGGGGGGGTTCCATATTGTGTATTGATAGACAGGTTGTCCGTTGTTTCCTTATTCCTTTTTTTTTTCTTAAACAAACTTGACATAGGGAGCTCGTGTTGTTTGTTTCCTCTGCAATGCAAGATGAGGAGGTGAAAGGTGTATGCCTACCTTGAGGACACCAAGATCACTTTTTGTAGCACCTAGGATTACCCTCAGCCTCTCCTTTGTGCATGGTAGATTGGAATGTGGTCATGCAATCGGTAGAGGCAAGTCTGGAGGATGGAAGTCAAGGCTTCTCTTGAAGGGTGGGAGATTGATTTTATGGAGGTTCATCCTTTTGGCTATCCCATTATCATTTCTTTCAGCATTTGATGCTGTAAAATGTTGCTAGGAGGTTGGATGCCTTTAAAAAGGGGGCAAAGGGTGGAGGCTGTGGTATTTCTTTGGTCTCTTAGGAGGAAGTCTGTAGGCCTGTTGGTGGTGGCGGCTTGGGTATTCCTGATTTAAAGATTATCATTGACAAAATGGATTGTGCAAATCATGGTGATCAAAGGTGATTGGCTTTCTCTGGTGCTTGCAGATTGCAATGGAAGGAAATTGAATGGGCTAATCCCAGTGAGGGGCAGTTTGACTTTTTTGAAGGGGCTTATGCATGCTATGTCTTTGGTGGTCTTACATTTTTATGCCAGGTTAGGGGATATGATGCTGGCTTTTGTTTCTGGCTGGATAACTGACTTGGTAGGGCGTTAGTGGTTGCCCCCTTCGTTAACAAAACTGGGTAAAGGTTAGAGATACATTACAGTGCACTTCAAAGAGAGACAAGCCTAGAGACACCCCTACACATTTTCCACAAAAGGACTCTCCCTTTTGAAGATCACCCTGTTACTTTGTAGCCAAAGGGCTCACCAAATGGCAAAAGGCGTTGACTGCTCCCTCCTTGATCTGAAAGTGCCTTGATGCACAGATGCCTAAAAATTCTCCTAAGGGCTTTGGATGGAGGGATAAATTTCATAGGATAATTTTTTTGCAGATGGGTTATCGTGCCTTTTTGTTTGGAAGTCATAAGGGTTATCCTGGTGAGTTAACTTGTGATTGTTTGGAAAGTTTCTGGTTAACCTGTGAAAATAGATGGGATAACACACAAAAATAGCTTATCCCACATCAACCTCAAAATAACTTACTTAACCCGGGTCAAAATATCCTTCCCACCAAACAAGGTTAACCCCTATTTTGATCGGTTATCTCCCTTACCAAACTAGGCCTAAGAGTTTAGAAGCCACCCAAGATGGACCCATGGACCTCCACGCTTGCGAAGAGAATTGGCGGCCAAACAAAAGATGACCCACCATCTCTTCATTCCCTTTGCAAAGCTGACAACTCGAATCCTTCGAAGGAGCAAATCTTTTTCTGTAGGACTTCGTGACTAAGCTCTTCCTCCTCACCAACTGGGTGAACAGCTCTACTTTCATAGGCATTTTGGTCCTCCATGGGACCTTGCAGTCCCTGAATGGTTGTCATTCTCTTTCCTCCACTGGGGGGCTTAGGAAGTTGTTGACGGATCTCACTGAAAAAGCACCATGTGCCCATGCCCAGCTATCCTCCAACACTGGCCTTTTGTTGGCCAAGATGCCTTGTAAATCCAGAAACTCATGCAGTTGTTGAGTCAAGAATGGGCTCAAGAGTCAAGAACAAAGGTGTCCAACATCCTCTCTCATAATCCCAGTAATCATCCACCATTGCCAGCATATCCGACACCAGGTGGCACAAGCGGGTATCTATCTGCTAGTGGGTGAAAAGTATCCACTAAGCCATCCAAAGGTTATTCAATTCCCTAACTCTGCATAAAAAATATCCTTTACTAAGGGGATCATATGCATAATCCCCTCCCAAAAGTGAGATGCTCCACGAATTGGAGTAATTCTGTCTGTCCAGTCTAGAATTTTGCCACCATAAAAAGATTCCAACACTGTGTTGACGAGGCTATTCTCTTTCCCCAATGGTTGTTACACCCATTTGCAAAGCAAGGCATCATTCATATTGCGAAGCTCTACCACCCCTTGGTCCCTTGATCAAGAGGCCTACAGTCATCTTCCAAGACACCATGTGTAAAGATCTGGGGCCTTCCTGTGCCCCCTTCCAAAAAACCCTCCTCCTGATTTTATCCATCTCCTTGTGTACTTTTATTGGCATCTCAAACACTGGCATGTAGAATAAAGGAACAGCGGAGAGAACTGACTTTAGGAGAACTAATCTCCCCCCTTAGACAACAGCTGGGATTTCCACCCATTCAATCTCACGCATCTTCACCACCGCCACCTGCAAATCTGAAACTTGCAACAACTGATTGCTGAGGGGGAGACTCAGATATTTCATAGGAAGTGCTACCTGCGGCATTTGCAAAATATGCCTGCAATCGGAGATCTCAACTTCCTCCATGGCAAAGGGGACAAAAGAAGACTTCTGTTGATTCACCTGTAAGCCCGAGATGTCTGCAAAAATGTCTAGTAAGTGCAATTGCCTTCGCACCTCCTCGTTGGAGCCCTCAATTATGAAAATAGTGTCATCTACGTACTGCAGTATAGGAATCAAATTGACGTTCTCCCCCAGGCTAAATCCTCATATCAAGTCCCTTTTCATGCCACATAAGTGCAAGTGGCCAAGGCATTGACCACCAAAGCAAACAACGGTGCTAGGGGGGTGCTAGGGGGCATCGCTGCCTAATTCCTCTCAATGGCCGAGTGCGTCCTCCTTCAGGCCTGCCATTTTTCAGAATGGAGAAAAATGCGGTCTTTATGCACTTCATCCATGAAATCCACACATCCAGAAACTGATGCTTCCTGAGTATGCTTCAAAGAAATTCCCAATCCAGCAAATCATATGCCTTGGTGAAGTTCTTTGTCTTATCCTTTGATTTGGAGGCTTTAGTTATAGGTTATTGGGACCATGTTGGACAAACATGGATACCTTTACTGATGGGTCATCTTTTGGATAAAAGAATGGAGGACTTCTTATGCTTGTATAGAAATTGGAGATGATACATCTACTATCGGATCAACTAGATAGTTGGATATGGAGAAATTGGCAGCCTAGACAAGGATTGCAGGCTTATTTGGAAGCCGAGAATATTCTGAACGTTGAGATTTTTGGGTGGATGTTATGCTGAAGTTGATGACCAAGGTCTATAGCCTGCAGTTGCCCCTACATTGGATGCCACTTGCTCCCTTTGTGGGGAGGTCCAAAAAGATTGTGATAATTAGTTGTTCAACTGTTGTTTCAGGAAGGTAGTTTGGGAGAAGAATGTGATCTAATGGGTGAATCATCCTCTTGGAGGACTTTTGGAGGAGTTGTTTGCCTTTTGAGAGAAAAAAGGAAGATCATCGGAGATCAATAATCATCCAAATATCATTAATATCAAAATAAAAGGTTTGACTTTTCAAAAAAAAAAAATCAAAATAAAAGGAACAGAGTAAATCAAGTCACAACTGTGACAACCCACACGCTTCTCTCACTACATTCTCAATGCATGCTCGTTCCTTTATGAAAAGCGCAGCATTCCACTGACACCAATACACCACAAGATAGCCACTGCTTTAATGTAACTAGTTGTGTCAACATGAACCAAGGATCGGAATGAAGCTCGTCACGTGTCTGAAGATGTAAGTACTGCCATCCGAACACATACACGTTGCCAAACCTCCATCGAGAACTGACAAGTGAAGAAGAGATGATCCAACGTCTCCTCTGCAACACCACAAATGGCACACAACAAATCTAAATCCGGAGCCCATCTAGCCCTTAGAGCCTTCGTAACTAACTTTTCTCTTCTAAAAAGCTATAAGAAGATCTTGATTTTCAAGGGTAGAGGGATCTTCCAAAACAAAGAACACTCCCATATCAAGATCTTAAAAGCTCTTAAAACAGAAAACCTCCCTTCTGGGTGAATCCATCAATCAGATCCTCACCAACAGAAATCCCATGGAGCATCTCCAACAAGCTTTGCAACAACACCATGAAAGACCCAACTCTAAAGCAGGAGACCAGGCACCTAAGGCAGCATCCCAAGCATTTGAAACAAAAACATTTGTGATAGGAGTCAAGACAAACAAACATGGAAACATATCATAAAAAACCCTAGATCTTGTCCAATCATCCTTCCAAAACTAGAAAGAACAACCTTACCAATCCTTGGTGCAAAGAGATTCGAGGCAACTCCCCGCTGTATAGAAGGCTCCACTGAGATCCAGAAAGCAGATGACCTAACCCTTTTGAATCGACCATAAACCACATCAACAATATCTCCATAAGAATCTCTTAATAGCTTGTCCAAGAGGCCATCACCAATACATAGAAACCTTACCACCTACTTCGTCATGAGGGCCTCATTATATCGCTTCAAACTCCTAATGCCAAGCCCACCTCTTCTCTTTGGTCTTCAAATCTCCCTTCATGGAACCAACTGTAAGAAGCGACCATCATGATTTGGCCCTTTTCAAAAAAATTGTTTCCTGATAATCTTGAGCTTGGAAATAATCTTCTTTGGTGGCCTAAACATAGAAAGGTAAAAATTGGTACAATCGACAAAATTGACTTAATCAAAAGCAACCTCCTACCATGAGAAAGAAGCTTCCTACTCCAACTAGCCAGCCTCCTATTCAACCTTTCCTCCACCACCCTCCAGTCAGTTGCCACTAATCGCTTTCCCTTCAACGGAAGGCCCAAATAAGTAATCGGATGTCGAACAACTGGCGAATCAAGATCCTCAGAAATAGCATCCTCCCCTACTCCATTCATGTGAAAGGGAACAATGACAAATATATTTCCATTAACAAGAAGGCCATGCATATCATCAAACATTTCGACCAATTACCCCCCCTTAATGAAGAAAATCGTATCATCCGCATATTGCAACAACAGGTAAGTAGTGAACCATAGATCTTAGGGAAAAATCAGAGTGCAAACCCCCTACATGCTTGAACAGATAAAGATGCCAAAGTATCAACAACAATGATAAACAACATAGGCACCAACAGACAACCTTACCTAACACTCCTCTACGGTTGGGTCCAAGATCTACATGGCTTCCCATTTACCAGCATGGAGAATAAAGCTGTTGTAATGCACCTCTTCATTATTTGAACCCAAGGCTCCAGGAAGCCCCTCCTAAGAATCTCCTATAAATAAACTCAGGCTACATAACCGTATGCCTTAGAGAAATCAATCTTTCACATAAAGGCAGGCGAGGCACATCTATTCCGAGCAGCAACCATCTCTTCGACTAACACAAAATAATCACTCCTAGAAACGAAAGCAGACTTAACTGGGGATATCAAACTAGGGAAAATTAGATGTAGATAGCATTCAACAAGACAATTGCCTTGAAATTGTCTACAGTATCGACACCTTCCTTCTTTGGAAGCAAAAAAGATAGAAATGATTAAGCCTCTCAAAATCCATGTTACCATGGAAGAATTCACGGATCATTGCCACCAAGTCTGACCCGACAACATCCTAGAACTCCTTATAGAACAACACATGAAGGCCGTCTGAACCAGGATATCTTTTTGCCTTGAGGCCGTGCAAGGCAACTAGAATCTCCTCCTCAGAAACCCCTTGAATCAACTTTGCTCATGAACAAACATCTAACCTCACCATATTTGACAATCCCAACCTCCACTCCTCAGGAGCTCTCCTAGTAAAAGTGTGAAAATGACCCATGACTACTTGACGAACTTTTTCTCTCCTTCTAGAACTGGCCGATAGATGAAAGAACCTTGTGTTGGAATCACTCTCCTCAAGCCAAAGCTGCCTAGATTTCTGTTCAATCAATTTCCTTTTTTTATCAACCTGTTTAGCACCAAAATTACTGCCACATGGGACCAAAATTAAATCTGCCATGTCAGCAGCAGCAACATCAATGTTGGGAGCAGCGCTGGCCATGTCATCCTCAACATCCGTGACTTTGGGAACAACACTAGCAGTGCTGAAATCCACGGGAGCTAGAACAGGGTGGTAGTTACCAACCTCTCCAAAATTAGCGGAACCAATTTTGGAAGGTCCAGCCTTGCAAAATTTGAATTTCAAACCACTCCGGATACTTTTCGGCTTCCAAATCTGGCGAGTAGGCTGCTCACCATAAACAAGAGACCAACCACCACCACCACCTCTGACCAAGCACCGACCATTGCGAGCCACCACCACTGCAAAAGATGAACCATGGAATGACGCCAATGCGTTCATCTTGAAAAAGACCACCCAAGAACAGCTACCAATCCTAATAACATAACGTCATTCGTAGGCAAAGAACGACCACAAAGAATCTTTGCTTTGACAAAAACCCAAGACATATCACGATAAAAAATACCAACTCCCCTGCACCATCTAATCCACACGAACGAGGCACACCCCTTCTCCACAACCTCTTGACTCAAATGCAATGGAATACCCACAATCAAAAATTGAATTGCCGGCCTCACAGGTGCACAATCATCAACAACACCATCATATGAGGGAGACCTCCAACAAATCACATCTCCCCCAACCTTCGTCTCAACAAAACGCAAGCACTCAACGTCCTCTGCAACGTTGATGATGAGAAGAAAAAGAGTTTCCACCCACCAGAAGCAAGACCAAACTTTTCTAAAAACCTCCTCACCCCCTCTAAAGAAAAAAGACCACTAACCAAAACACCGACTTTTTTTTTTTTTTTGAGAAAGCAAAACACCAATAATTGCAAAACGAAGAATCCCATCAAGGCACCCACCTCCAGGGACTAAATCAAGTATCACCTCAAGAGACAGGGGAGACAGAGGAGGAGGAAGAAGACTTCCTCCTTGGACATCTCCATTGACGGTGACCCACCCCCTTGCACACCACATAAACCACCGGATCATGACACTCCACCGCAACGTGACCACGACTCCAACACTTGAAGCACACCACTGCACGGCGAGCCCTCTCAAGAGAGGACCACCCCCTTCCAGTCACTCCCCTCATCGCCCGCCCCTTCCACCCCCTTCCAATTGTTGCAACGTAACTTTTGGAGGAGTTTTAAGACAGGTCCTTTTCGTTCTAAAGCAGAATGAGCAATCCTATTTGCAGTTCTTTGGATAATTTGTCTTCAATGAATGAGGTCATCTTTAGGAGTGAAATGTCTTTTATCGAGAATGTCTAGGGATGTAGATTTATTTAAATGCCTGTGGGCCTCCTCATGATGTATCCTTCTGTATCACTTACCCGTTACTTTAATCATAGCAGATGATTGCTAACATTATGTGATCATCCTTTTACATTTCAGAAAAATAAAAGCTTGATGGAGTTGCATTCGGAGTTCCAATGGCATGAGAGGGTCATTTATGTCTGTTTCATCTGTAGCAAGATTTGTATTAATTGACCTATTAATTTTGATCCCATTGCCTTCTATTGCCTTATAATCTGTATTTCTTGATGACTCACACCACTCCAACTTCCAGCCATCCAGTTGCCCTCCTGAACAGAACTAGGTATTCAAGGGCTACTTCATAGATGCCATTGAGTTGATTACCTCTACTAGGAGCTTGTCTTTGCTATCTGTTGTGCTATGGAGTTTCATGGTTCATGGTTTGCTAAAAAAGTACATATTTATTATGATGATCAGGGTAAGGGTAGAGATTATTTTTGCTTCTGTGTTGATTTATTATGCCTATTTCAATATATATGTGTGTGTGTGTGTGTGTGTGTTGTAAATACGATGAGTTGGCATGGGAAAGGGACAGGAAGCTGTGATAGTTTATGGTAGTGTGGGAATGTCAAAATGGGTGCATTTAGGGCATTTTGAAGACCTTCTAGAGTAAAAGTTTAGAGTTCTGATTTCTTAACAAAATTTTATTGGACAGTAAACTCCATGTGACCATCCTTTTTCTTGTTGAAAAAGAAAAATAGTCCGGCCTCGGGATCTGTGCTTTTCTTTTCTTTTCAATTCTTTACTTTCTAGAATAATAGTATGAGGTTGGTATTTGCATCACTAGCACCTTTGATGTGGAATTGACTTTGATTCTCAAAATGAGGTGCATGGCTCCATGGTGGGTACTCAATGGATGGCTGCGAATTTTGTTTTAATGTATGCGGAAAAGTATGCCATCTTTATGACTTTTTTGCCACACCAGGAGGTCTTTTTGATATTGAAATTATGCAATAATTATTGGAAGTGCATAATTGGCGGGGTCCCTATTGTTACATTAAGTAGAGTTTTTTTTTCCCTATAAACTGCTTAGGGGCTTAAGTATTGGTAACAACAGTAGTTGTCCTTTTCATACAAAATAGTTCCTTCTATTTGTTAATGTATGACTTTTTCTTTTTACGCTTTTAGTGGATGTACTCTGATATTCCTCATTGTAATAACCTTTCAGTTCGATAATGATGGGGTGATGACACCGAAGCATACCCTTGTTGGCCATCAGAAACCTGTTTTGATGGTTGCATGGAATACTGAGGATTCTATGCTCCTTACATGTGGAATGGGGGAGGCTGTCAGATGCTGGGATGTTCACACTGGGGATTGTGTCCGTGTTTATGAGAAAGGTACTCCTGGCCTGGTTTCTTGTGCTTGGTTTCCAGATGGAAAGAGTATTGTCACTGGTTTATCAGATTCTAGTATTTGCATATGGGATTTGGATGGAAATGAGCTTGATTGTTGGAAGGGACAGAGAACAATGAGTATCTCGGATGTGGCTGTTACACAGAACAGCAAATGGATAATAACTATATGCAGGGAAACTGCAATTCTTCTGTTTGACAAAGAGACAAAAGCTGAAAGATTACTTGAAGAGGATCAAACTATCACTTCATTTACATTATCAGGAAATGACAACTTTTTGTTGGTAAACCTCATAAATCAAGAGATTCACTTGTGGAGTATAGCAGGTGAATTTAAGGTATTAACTAAATACAAAGGTCACAAGCGCTCAAGGTTTGTAATAAGGTCCTGTTTTGGAGGATTTGAGCAAGCTTTCATTGCCGGTGGAAGTGAGGATTCACAGGTAAGCCCCTTTCTTGTACTTAAATCAAATGCTTGAAGTATGGTTTTGAAGCGCTTGTCCTAGATAGAAATTAGTTATTTTGGCCTTTTGTTTTACGTTGACAAATCCTTGAGAAATTGCCTTTAAAAAAAAAAAAGAGATACACGAAACAACCTATCACTCCTCTGTAAGTTTAGGAAAAGAAGTATCTTGTATTGTGTGAGGGTAAAATCTATACATACACTAAAGGAAGGTGTGAGCTGCCCCATTCTGACACATCACCCCATTAAAAAAAAAAAACCAATCCAACATGTCACCCCCACACACAACCCCCCTCCCAGTAGCATTTCCTCTCCCCGTGTCTTTTGCAATCTCCCCCTCTTTCTTCCTCATTTCTCTCTCACACCACTGCACTACCACATCTCCGTCTCTCTCTCTCTCTCTCTCTCTCTCTCTCTCTCTCTCAAATGGATCACCCTCTCTTCCTCTCACTTACACAATCAAACACACACAAAAAAATAAAAAAACCAATCCAACAAGTCACCCCCACACACAACCCCCCTCCCTGTCGCATTCTCTCCTTGTGTCTTCCCCATCTAATATCTAATAAAAGATGATCCATCAGTTAAAGATATATGATTTTCTATATTTTAGATCATATGGAGTAAGCTAATTATATTTTTAGTTACGTAGATATAATCTTTTAAAATACCCAAACTAAAATACATGCACATCACCATATACGGTAAGGTTGGGAGTCGAACAAGGGATTTTTACCTTAATGGTTAAAGTGATAATGGTTTGGACACATTTTGATGGGCTATGATGCAAATCAATTAAGTGAAGAGATAAAATGAGGTCTACCATTTTTGTTAAAATATTCTCCAACATAAATTTATCTAAGATATAACAAAAAAATGATGTTACAATTATTTTTATCACAATAACTATAACATTTAATTTATATAAATTAAAAGAAGATACACATTACCTCGTTACCCCCACATCTCCCCATCTCCCCATCCCTCACCGATATCTACCCCCCACTTCGACTCTTTCTCTCTCACACACACAATTTGACGTGTATTTACAGAAGATAAATAATATGCACATTAATATATATTTAGGTATAAGTTTTGCTAATAATTAAAATTTTAATAAATAAATTATATTTAGAAGAGGTGCTTATATATTTGAAATAATATGTACATTATTAATACATTTTTTTATATCCATCCATGATAATTATCCATCACTCTTTTAAATCAAGTGAGACATTTGATATGTATATTTAGAGAAGATAAATAATATATATTTTTTAATATATCTTTGGGTATTGGTTTTGCTAATAATTAAGCTTTTACTAAATAAATTATATTTAAAAGTACATTATTAGTACATCTTTAAATATCTATTTATAATAACTATCCGTCTCTCTCTCGGAAATCAAGTGAGATATATACACATTATTACTATATTTTTAGATAATTTTATTAATAACTAACCGCTGCGAAGTGTGGGTATATCCACTAGTGACACAAAACCTGGGTGGTTATCACGAAGATAACCATCCTTTCCCTTTTTTTAAAAAAATGACACATATACCCTCAGGAAATTAGTGACCTCCAATCTACAGACTTTTAAATGATGTATACAAGTATGCACACAAACGTATGTATTATAACCACCAAACCTTTGTCCTGATTTTTGTATGCATGGTTAACTGTTCTTTGAGCACACACACATAAAAGATACCTTCCAAATGAGCCTTAGGCTCATTTAATTTAAATGAGGCAATCTATAAGAAGAATCTACCTGTATGATGGAATGTTTGCTTAGGTGGATTACATGCAAAATCCTGTAAAGCATGGAAATACTTATGATTCTCATCTCAAAAAGAAAACATTAGCCTGTAAAGATTCAAAAGAAATTCGTGGTAACACTTCCATGGACATAGAAACACATGCACACAACATATTACACAGAGAAATATTACATACAAAAGAAACTTGTAAAAAATAATGAGTTTTTTCCTGTTCTCCAAAACCCAACCCAACACAATCGCACGGACCTCTCTCCCCCCCCACCCTTCTCTTCCTGAGAAGTTCTTCATATCCATGGCATTAATGAAATTTCACCATTAGGGGTTGAAACAACATCATTCCATTATGATGTTTGTAAAAAATTATCAAAATTGGGTGCATGCACATATTTGTTGGACAACTTTTGTTATAAGCTTATAGCAGTCCACGAATTTTTTATTGAACTGCTTACAATATCGTGTTGCACATCTCATATTTGAATGCTTTTCTTTGACACCTGATTTGAATTATGTTGTTTAGATCTGCTCATCCGCATGGCTGAATGTCATATGACTCAACTCAACACCACTTATGTGCATTTACAAATATAGATTTCACACTCTGCCTATGTTGTGAGAGGCAGAAGCTAGTGCTAGTCACACCTTTTCATTTGTGATGTTGAATGGTGGTGTATTCTGTTCTTCCAACTAGAATGGTACGGGTCCTAATACATACAAGGTGATTATCATGAGAGATTAAATTACTATTCAAATGTTGACTATTATCCGTCTGTCTTAAGTGTAACCTTTTTGAAGGCAGTGGTGTTTTGTGTACCATTTTGCCAGCTTTAATATTTTGGACACAGCTATTGCATTTGACATTAGGTTCTCTGATGTAAGTAGATTGATCTTTTAACTTTTCTGCTTCTTGTGCTCCAATGTTTCTACTTGCAGGTCTATATATGGCATAGAAGTACGGGAGAGCTGATAGCGGCTTTGCCAGGTCACTCTGGGACCGTCAACTGTGTCAGTTGGAACCCGACAAATCCCCACATGCTCGCATCTGGGAGCGATGACCAAACTATTAGGATATGGGGTTTAACTGGTGCTAACCAGAAATGCAAGGGCTCATCAAGTAATGGTGTGGCAAGTTGCAATGGGACCAGCAAATGATAGTTAGGAAGACAAGGAGGAATTGCTATGGGCCTTTCTCTCGATCGAAATCTCATCGTGTTGTAAATTCTTGGTCCTTTTTGAAATTCCTTCAACCCCATAGCCAAAACCAAAAAAAGAAGTCTATTGTAAGCAACTTGGTCAACGACAAGTCTGCAAATAAGCAGGTGACCTAAATGACTAAATTCTTAGCTGATCAAACTTTTCAGTTTACAAAATCCAGTTAGGAGATTCTTTGATCTTGCTGTACTGTTTTAGAAGCTGAAAGCACAGTTTGGACGTGTGCCATACTTGGAGGATGCCAGGTTGTGGGAAGGTCCAAGATAAGTCTTGTATGCTTGTTGGCTTGTGATAATGACAGTTTCTGTCTTTCAAGCGAGCGAGAACATGGGGCTTGCATGTAGGAACTAGGACTAATCATCTCCTTGACTGATCATGCAGGAGGAACATTGACCTGGATTAATCATCTGCCTTGACTAATCATGTAGGAACATTGCCCTTTGATTAATCACCTCCTTCCCCACACAGTTCCAAAGCTTATAGTTCAAACCAAGTGAAATGCAGCAGCTTATTTCGCAGGTCCGTACCTCTCTTTTTGCTTCCTTTGAAGAGTTTCCAAATATGTAAGATGGGCACCCTTCAGGCCTTCTGCACATGATGCACATGGAAAAAAGGCAGATTTGAAATATATGTGTGATGCTTTTTATGTTAAATTTCATTACGTACATGCAAGATATCAATCGAATCTAGAATGCACAACCATCGTATTGGTACATACACAACCTACCCCACCTCTATAAAACCCTGCCTCCCCCACCTCCAAATCCAGTGAGGACCATCGCCTCCTCCTTCATGGAGGCACGTCACCACCATAGCCTCTAGGAGCCTCCTCGTCACTGCATACCTTTGCCACCTCACCTTGTCACCTCACCTCCACCTTTTCACCACCGCACACCTCCGTCACCTTGCAGCACCTTCTGGAGCTTACCTCGTCACCCATCGTACACATTGCAGCACACACTGACGAGGAGCATCGGCGAGGAAGAGGTTCTCTTCCCCGAATATTGAAAAAGAAAATCAAGGATAAAATGAATCTAAAAAGTAAACCTAAAAGAAAAGTTAAAAAAATGGATCTCAAAAAAAACTAAAAATGAAGAAAAGAATCTAAAAGAATGGACCTCGCAAAAAATCTAAGTACATTGTATACATGACTGATGTGCTTCATTGGAAGGATTAGGATAATATATTAGGATGTCTAAAAAAAGTGGACCTAGAAAAATAAGGAAAAAGTGTAGATCTAAAAAATGAGGTTGATGTACTCTATGTGATGTATGTAAAACATAATACATCAAAGCATAGCACATTGTTGGTGGCAATTCAAAATTGAGTTATGCTATATGTAGGGGCAGTTTCATGGCCAAACCCACAAGTTGGCATGGATATAAACACCCCCATCCGCCTGTGTGTGCCAGCAAATGTGCAGCAATGCACATCGCAAGCAATCACAACATAGTTGGTAGCACCACCTTGCATAGCACCTCACCAGCATCTCTGGTAGCACCTAGCCAGCTCACATGGCACCACCTCCACCCACGTAACCACACAGCACCACTTTGATCACACAGCCATGCACCCATACACTTCCGAACATGCACCCATGCTCCTACGACCATGCACACCTCTAGCAATGCACCCACACACACCTTAGAGATCATGTAGCACCACTGCACTTCACCCCTCCTCTTTGTTCTCCTTTGCCAGCACCTCACTAGACCACCACTGCACTAGAAACCTGCACACATCACCATCAAGACCCATAGCCACCACTGCATGCCACCATCAGCTGTTACAAACGTGTGTCCCAGACGTCGGACCAGACGTCTGGGATCACATCCAAACGTCTGACCAGACATCTGGGATTGTTTCCAGACGTCTGGAAATCAGTTATTTCGACACGCGCGGGTCGTCTGCGCGCCTGAGCACGCAGACCGCATATTCGCTTATTCTTCTCTCTGCGGCTGCAGACGCCGCTGCCGTGCTCCCTCTCTCTCCTCCTCGCGCGGCCTTAAAAAGACCACGCCTCCCCTCGCTTCCGTCGCCTCCACCCCTTTCCTCTTCTTCTTCCAGTGAGCGAGCGCGAGAGCGGGCGCGGGGTTGCTGCGGCGGTGACGGCCGCAGTGAGCGCGGAGGGGGTGCTGCGTGCGAGAGCGGCGCTCAGCCGTGAGGTCAAGCTCGCCGGGGCTGCCAGGGCCGGCCGGCGGGGAGCGCAGCGGGCGCGGAATGACGCGGGAGGCCTGCTGCGGCTCGAGCAGCAGGCGCACGAGGTGAGATGCGGGCGGCGTCGCGAGCGGAGGGCGAGTCGCGCCCTGGTTCTGGAAAAATTTCCAGAATCAGACGTCTGTGCTGATAGCCAGACGGCGAGGTCGACGTCTGGAAGACTGTCCAGACGTCTGAAAGGTGAGTTTTCCGTCTTCTTCTTCCTTCTTCTCGACTGACCGTACTGAGGGAGGGAGATGGGTGTGCGCAGGCTCGGTAATTCGCCATCCAACACGAATCAGACGTCTGGCTGTAGTACCAGACGGCGGGAGTGACCTCCAGACGTCCGGGGTGACCATCGGACGACTGGAAACTAGGCCAGACGTCCCCGCAGGCTTCTGGACGTCTGAGAAACCACGCAGAACAAGGTAATTCTCTGATCCACTTTTTAATACGTCTGGAAGAAGTTTCAGACGTTTGATTTTACACAGTTTCGTCGTTTTCGACCCGTTTAGGGCCCGTTCGGGTTCCGTTTTCCGCGATTCGAGTTGCGTTCTTTTCGGAATTAATTCATCTACCCATCTACAGTAGCTATACACTGTTTTGAGACACTCCTTGTGTTTGATCCTTGTGATAGGATCCCGTTCCGTTGTAGTCTTGGGGGTCGCGGAGGCACGCGGGATTCCCGACCACGCCCCCATTACTCCCGTTGTACTTGGTAGAGTGGCTTTAAGTTATTAATAAAATCTGTTAAATTATGGAACCATAAATAGAACCTAGGACATTGCATGAATCCTAGGAATGAGAAATAGATGGAATGATAGCTCCTAGGTGTTGCATGAATCCTAGGGCTGGAAAACTAGATTGTATGATAGATCCTAGGATATAGCATGAATCCTAGGATGGGAAAACTAGTGGAATGTATAATACTGCAGTCTTGGAAAATGGAAAGAGATATAAAGCTACCTGTAATTTGAATTAACAGCTGCCTGTTGTGAATAAATAACGTGGTTGAGAACATGGATTGTAAGAATGTGAAATTGGAAAGTGAAACCTGGATGTTTGAGTAAAAAGGATGGAACCCTACGGGGGAATTAGGAGTGGAACTCCTGGAAAGAGAAAGGAATGGAATTGAGATGTAGTTGTGTACTGTCTCTTGGGTACGTAGTACCAAGGGAAGTACCTGTACCTCTTTAGTGCAGAGCGGAGCCAGCCGCCCCAGGGACCTGGGGTTAGGACTGGCCACTCTGTACCGACTTGCTGGCCCTCGCGTACGTAGTACCGAGGAGAGCTATTAGTGTAGGGAGGTACTAGCTACCCCACGGGCCCCGGGGTTCTGCTAGCCTCCCACACCGACTTGTTAGGCTCGCTGGGGCAAACCAGGGTAGTCAGGCGAGGGTGCGCGGATTGTGGAGGGGCAAGGCCCCGGTTTGGTTACTGTGGAGGGGTTGGACCCCTGTTACTGAGAGGGCTCTGCCCTGGACTGGTTCCGTGCTGTACTTTGGGCGTACCCGTTAATGGAAACGACTGACCGCGTGCCAGTACGGGTTAGCTACTTGTGCGTTTATCACGCGTGCCGTAGTCACCGTTACGTCTGTCAGTGACCTTGGGGTGGTTGACTGAGGGTAGGATCACCACGGGGGACTCTCCCGGCCAGGAGAGCATCACGTGCTACTTCTACTTTTTGGAAAAGACTGCAATCAAGATCGTTCCCACGAGGAACATTCGAGATCAAGAAAAAGATCTGAGGAATAAATGAAATAGTGAGATAATTGAAAGATGTGAATAAAGAAAGTAATGGAACATAACAGCTACTGTACACTCTACTGTTGTCTTTAGTTTTAGTTGCCACTCTACTCAGCGTTTTGGTGACGTGTTACACTCGTTACCTTTTTCAGGACCAGGTGTTGAGCAGCCAGGGTCAGCGGCTGCAGAGGATGCTGGGCTGAGTAGGGTCCAGTAGAGTTACCACTGTCTCTTGTACCTCTTTTTGTTACGTTGTAGTGAGTAGTTCTTGTTTCCGCTGTACTTTCTTTACCTGCAGTTCAAATTATATTATGAATGTTATTCTACTGTTGTGGTAGTACATACTGTGGTAGTTTCTTTCCTTACTGCTGTACTTTCTTACTGTTAGTTATATTCATGCTGAATGTGGTTTATTTTACTGCTCTTTTGGTTACTTCCTCGTTGGACGACTACGTCTTGGGATTAGTTGAGTCGGTCCGGTTCTCGTGTCTCGTAGGAACTCAGGAACCGGGTCGTTACATCAGCGCCTAGGGTCACCATTCATCCCTTTAGCCACTCTTGACCACCATCAGCCATCACCACTCCCTACCGGCCATCGCAACTCCCTTTCATCCCTTTGGTCCCCTCATTTTGTCCCTCCTCCCAAGGCTGTTGTAGGGCACCTACTATTGAAATAAATGCATATAGGAAATAAATAAATAAAAATATATGCAATTTAAATGATTTCACATAGATAAAAAATATTAAATCAAGAAAGTTAAATATGATATGGCAAGATCTAAAATAAAATAAAGGATAAATCACATACAATAACACAAATAACAAAACAAGTAGGGATTATATTTTATTTTGATTGAAGCGCCTATGAAGGACTTCACTTAGAGAAGATATCACCCCCAAAATATCGGTGCGTCGGGGTTTGACCAACTCCTCTTAAGATACGATGATCCATCTCCGATCTTGAATGTCTTAAAAAATTACCTCAGGAGAACGAAATCGAGACAATTTGGTTGACCAACCAAATTCTTGATTGATCTACCAATATAATATATTGGTTTAATCAATCAAAAACTTTTCGTGGATCACTCTTAAATCTTATGCAAGATCAACAAAACTGATTGGAGATTTTTCTACCAATTTTACATCGAACGAACGCACCAAAAAAGAGAGATAATAACGAGAAAGAGGAAAGTGGAAAGAGCTTTTCTGCTCTTGTTTTATGTCAAATGAGAGTCCCCTCATGACCCTTATGTAAAATCCACGACCTGACGTTTAGGAAAATTTCTGTTTTATGGAAATACAGCAATTGATTGACCAATTTAGTCACGTTGATCAATCAAAATCAATTGATCGATTAAACTTAACTTTTTGGTTGACCATATCAATTGATCAACCATATTTAACCCATTGATCGATTAAAATAATTGATCAAACAATATTTACCTTTTGATCAACTAATCCAAGCTAAAATCATGAGATTAAAAATTCGTAGCAAAAGAGTCCAAGTTCAAATTGATTCTCACCCGAGCTCTAGTTAGCCCGGAAAGGGTCGAGGTGGGGCAGGAGGCACAAGCACACACGTGCGTGGTCCCTAATCTCACATCTTACTTGTTACATAAGTCATAGAAGGTAGAAATCTTTTACATCCACCAAGAGTTTTGTCTACTTTCAATATAGGACAAAGCCTTCTACCAAATCTTACTAATTTCAAGATAAATTCTCACATAATTATATATCAATTACATCCCAATTAATACAATTAAATTCTCAAATCCAATACCTACCTCCCACCCTACGTCACCACCGTATAACAATTAGCATCAACAATCATTACTCACCACCCCCCAAGCACATCTCCTCCGGTGCAACACCCCAAGATTAAGGGAAACAAAATAACGAGGGGATAAAATTTGAAATCTCAAAGCACAACACAACAACTCAAAAGAATAAGAATAGAAAAAAAATTCCAAAAACAAAAAAGTTCACCGAAAGATTCTAAAAAAAAAGTTTACCGAAAAAGGGAAATCAACAAATTGGGGCACATCACATTGATTTAAGGAGAATGTGCTGTGTTTAATTTTTATGCGCTATGTGCCATGTTTGGTTTGTATGTATCGTATATTTCATCGTAGATTCCAAATTCGAGAAATGTAGCACGTTTGGTTAAAATCATGGAACATTATCTTGGGAATTTGCAAAAAGTTATTTCGTTTGTCTCAAAAATCAATGAAAATATCTTTTCACAAATTGTTGCATTTGAAATTTGTTATTTTTAGGAAAATAATATGTGGTATTATAGTGACGAAAATTGGTATGATATTTAAATTTATAATTAAGAATAATAATGCAATGGAATCTCAAATAGAGTAATCAATTGATGCTTCAAAAATACATCTCTGAAATTAGTGATGAAAATATAGAAAGGAAGCTTAAAAATGGTGGTTGAAACCATCGATTAAGTCCAACAATTAAGCATAATATCCCAATAGTATTCAATATCAAGTTAGAACCTTTTTCAACAGTAACCTTAAAATGTTGGACATCAATCCAAGATGACTTAACTTTACACCCCAGATCACCAAAATTTGCCCAAGTGTTGGGCATGAATCCTGATATACTACAGTGCAAAACCTCTCTTCTCCCCTCTTAGAATTTCCTTTCCTCTTTCTCTTCCCTCATATCTGGGTCGGGGGTTAATTGGGTAAATGGGTCAAGGTCCAAGCACGCGTGCAGGTGATCGTGGGTGAGGGTACATGGCACGTGTGGTGAGAGGGACCTCATCCCATGCTATTGAGGTGAACAACTAAAGGACTAAAATCCTTATATGTGCATTTTTTTTAAAAATCCCTGATGTGGGATTATACTGAGAAGCTCCATTTGCGCGTGAAACTGTGAGGCTTCCTTCGATAAATTGCTGCTGTGCCTTGTTGCTTTCGTCCAATTGAGGGTGCAGGCTTTGTCGTGGTGTCAGGCCACGACGATTGGCAGTGGAGGCAAGGTCGTTGGCGGCGAGACAGCCGGTGACTGCGACAGTGAGTGGTCCTGCACAGAAAACACGACCTTTCAGCCTAATTAATATGTTCAGGAGCTTCACCCGTGTACGACGAATGTAATGGTGGTGGTGATTTGATGTTTGCATGCATGTGGCAGTCGGAGCGTGAAGGTGAGCGGAGCTCCGGTGGTTGGTGTCGGAGGAGACAATGGGGGTGCTGTAGGTTGCAAATAGGTTGGGCAAAACGGTTGTGGAGTTGTGGGGAATGCTTTGCCTAACCTAATTTGGGCGTAGGAAGGCACAGGTGGTGGGTTGGTGAATGTGGTCGGAGATGGGTTCATTGGAGTTGGGGATGGAGAAAGGAGGGAAGGATGGGGCTGAGATTTGTCCTAGATCTAATTGGAGCAAGGGGGAGTAGAAGCCCTAAACCTATTGAAAGAATGGAGGTGGGGAGATTGTTGGTGCTAGAGCACCACGATCATTTGTTTTGATGATAACAAAACACGTGTTATTTAACATTTGCAATTTGAGTCCTAGATTTCAGGTCAATTGCAAATGAAGACGTGTTTAGACGGAACTCGAGCTCGCATCCAGGACGGATTGGAGGAGCTTGACGGAAAACAGAGGAGGTTCGCGTGGAGCGACAGATTGAAGATAGAAGACAAGAAGAATAGGATAGATTCTTTTTAATCCTTTCATGTACTTTTATCTTTATTTTTCTTGCTCTTTATTTTCCTTAGAAAATTATGTTAAAGAGCCTCAAAGTACCCTAACAGTAGTCCTAGGAACACCGGCACAACCCTAGGATACTTAGGTTTTCTGTAGAACACTTAGAAAACCAATATAGGGTTAAAACAGACTTCCCAGACGTCTAATTCACAAATCAGACGTCTGATAAAGAATTTTAAGACGTCTGACTGTTGTTTCAGACGTCTGATAACTGTTAGGCTGGACATAGTTAGTTCTGTCTGATGAATTCAGACGTCCAGACCTTAGACCAGACGTCTTAGGAGACGTCTGATGACTTTGCCAGACGTCCAATCAGTGAATTCAGACGTCCAGACCTTAGACCAGACGTCTTAGGAGACGTCTGATGACTTTGCCAGACGTCCAATCAGTGGACCGTTGGCTGGCTTAGAAAACACTGAAGATTATGACCGTTAGAGCCTTATCAGACGTCCATAGGACCTTACAGACGTCTGATAAATGACTGTTTTGCCTCGGCTGACCCAAAATCTCTTCTCAGAGATTTTCTAGCCGTTGCAACGATTGGAAATCAATTCCCACCGTAAAAGTAGGTTTCCAGACGTCCATACTTAGTTCCAGACGTCCTGTATGTCGTCTGATGGACTTGCACAAAAACCCTGTTTAGATCTGATTCAAGTCAGGGAGAAACCCGCATAGAATCAGACGTCTGACCTTGGAATCAGACGTCTTAAAGTGGCCTTCCATACGTCTGATGCCAGAGTTAGACGTCTGATAACCCTGTCAAATGCAATCATTGTCCTGATTTCGGCCTGATTCTCTTGGGCTTTGCACCCAACGGCTATGGAAGCTTTTCCAAGCCTTCCAAAGCCTTCCTAAGGCCTCTATAAATAGAGGGAAACCTTTGTAACACAAAAACACAAGACATACACACCTAGAGAGACATATACACACTAAGACACACACCTTGCAATACACTTTCAAACCTTTTATGTCCAAAGAAAAGACTCTCTTGCTCTCCAAGCTCAAACTCCATTCTCTTGAGAGCATCAAGCGTTGCGCACCCGCTCTCTCGGCGTTGTTAACGAGAGCTACGTAGCGCCGTCGCGTGGCTCACGCACCGCGTCATCGTCGACGCACTCCTTGCAAAGGGGAGTTTCCTATTTCCTATAGAAGCTAGGTTTAATTATTTTGTTGGCTCTATAGGACTATTGTTTATTTTATCTTTGTTATTTGGTTGGGTATTCGCTTTGCGAATTCCCGTCTCCTTCGTGGGACAAAATCCTTCTCGTGGAGAGAAGGGGTTGAGGAACGCTACCCTCGTACTTGTAGCGTGGTTGTATTGAGGTTGAATCACCCTTGTTCAAAGTGATTCGGTTAGTGGATTTGATCAACTAGGTTGATCGGAAAATCCTAACTCGAGAGGGTTAGGTGGTGGTTGTCACCCGGTTTGGGTTTCCACCTAAAAATACCTGTGTACATTGTGCGATTGATTTTTGTGAGATTGCTTTATATATTTCAATTCCGCATTTTTTTTGTTACGCTAATCTCACCCCCTCCTAGTACAAGGGTAGAACCTTCAGATAGGTCATTGGTGCGGCTGTCGGCGAGGAAGAAGAAGACCGAAGATGGAGCTGATAAGGAGGTAATTAGGGCTCAAGCTTGGCGAAAAGCTCCGATGAGGACTAGGGAAGAAGGAACGATGCTTGGTTGGCAGAGAGCAACAGCGAAGATAGAGGTTAAAGGAGCTCCAGGTCATCGTCAATGGCAGCGGAGGAAGAAGACGAAGGAGGGATTTACGTGTCAAAAACTTGATAAAAAAAGTTGCTTGGGTCAGGGCATTTATGTAGAGGAGGTTCCTTTCTCAAGTTTTGACCAAACAAGGCAAATTTGTCTTGCCATGAAGCTACTTTTTTGGGTTGGAAACTTGGGCTCGTCGGCGAGGGAAACGACCAAAATTGAGCTTAAAACAGGTATTGGTCAATCAGTCGAGATTCGGGGAACAATTCTACAACATTAGGTGAATTTTGATTGAAGATTCTTCAATCAAGTCCCCAAATTAAATGAAGCTATTTGGGTTTAGGAGACCCGCAAGTTCCCTCTTTTGTTGCGAGGAAGACGATGGCGGCAGGGGGCTCTTTGTGAAGGAGATGAGAAAGATAAGGGCATATATGCAAGGAAACTCGAGACTTAGGGATTTTGAGAGTAGAAATGCAAACTAGATCAAAATGGCCTCTAATTGGACCCACATTTTAGTGTTAACCTAATTTTGACTCAAAGAATCCAATGGTGAACTTGGATTTGACTTTTGATTACGTTTGACTGGGTAAATTGCACATGAGCCCAAATCAGGGTAAATTCCTGTCTGAATCTTGTTCTTGGTCAAAACGGGTTTAGATGGTCAGAGTGAAGGTACCAAACCTCTTAGAATATTTTCAATAATTTTTAGGAGGTTTAGATTGATTTTATCTTGACCAGAACTCTTTCAATTTAAGTGGAGCTGATAATTAGGGTTTTTAGTATTGTTTTCACCCTCGAAATGAGTGAAACCCTGATTCAGTAGATGTGAAACCACTTTTTAGTCTTTTATGTTCATTTGACCTTCAATTAACCCATTAGTAATCCCGTGGTTAATCTGCATTTGTAATGTGCTGTTAAAGCAATAGAATTAACCATGTTTTCTTGTCTTCCACTCAAATCAGATCAATGCAGAATTGTAACCCTCAGATGATCACTTAGGAGTATTTATCATTTGAATCTGACTAATTGTGACTAGTTAGAACCCATGATTGTGTTACCATCACAAACCTTTGAAAATGTTCGTTTGGATTACTGCTTGGAATATAATATGTATTATCCATTTTTCTTCAAGATTGTAGCACATCAAATTTATAAAATCAAAGCACATTTGCTATGAAAAGGTATAACTTTTATTGGATTTGGTGAAATCTGCTGTACAATGTGTTGCCTACGAGATTTAAATTTTTTAAAAAAGAAACCTAAATGGATTTAAAGGAATGGATGTCAGAAAAGATAAAAGAAAAAGAATGTAAACATAAAAAATTAAAGTACATTATATAACAGAAGATGGGTTGATGTGCTCCAATGGAAAGATTGATACATCTAAAAAGATAGACCTAAAAAATCAAGCAAAAAAGATTTACATAAAAAAAGAGGTTGATGTGTTGTGCATGAGATTCAAATATTTAAAAATATCGTATATTGACTTTGACTTAAAAGGGAACAACTAATATTGATTTTGATATACCATACCTCACAAAGTCATGAGGGTATAGATTTAAGTATGGAAAAGAATTTTTATTTCAAAAATTTATCTTGCATTTTCCTTTCCTTCGTCGATCTCAACAGATAGCCTTTGTGACACATCAGTCAGACACACCTAATGCTACTCGCCTCTATACGTAAAGTCTACACATCCCCATCGCAATCTCTATCATCAACTATTCCCTTTGCTACCAAATATGTTGGAAGCAAAATAGCAAACAGTAGAGAGCCACATCTGCTGCTCATGGTGATCCAAATTAACGTGCATATGTAATCCACTACTGCACAAGATGAGTCCCATCTGCTGTTTAGTTTATCTGAGGGATTAACTTTTAAAAGAAAGGTTAATCTTTATTTATTTCACTATTAACCTCTTTTTACCTGATATTGATTTTCCCTTCTCAACATCGGTTGTCATTGGTGTTAGTCAAATTTGTGTTAAAATCACACGTAATTTTCTCTCTCTAACATCCGTCGCCTTATCTCTTTAACTTTACTATCAAGTAAACGTCATAATGATTAACAATACAACTTAACATCAATTCAAGTAAATACAAATAGATGTTAACACTACTTTACAAGTAAACATAATTGAAGATTAACACCGGTTTCATGTTTATAATTAACACCTCTTTCCTAACCTCTCAAGTAAATTAATCCTAAATTCCCATTAAGAGCCAATATTGTTGGCAGACCACTTGCTTCATTTGCTTGGGATTTTACTAAGGATGGCTGGTGGTGGTCAGGGATCATGTACCCTATACCCCGCAAGTGAACGTTGCTACCTTGTCCACTGCATCTTAGCTATATTGGGGTTATTCCATAAATAACCTACTTCTAACTTAAGATAGACCTGAATCATAATTAGGTATAATTGAACTTTATACTCAATGGGTATTGGTACTGGTGAACCAGTACCAATAACCTATATACTGTGTACTGGTACTGGTGAACAAGTACCAGTATCCAAGACATACAGGATTAGACCCCACATCCAAGGGAATACTGGTACTGATGCCAAGTATCGGTACTCATGGCTTACAACTTGGGATTTGAGTTTAGTCATACTCTTGTCTAGTGCTCATGGTGTACCAATACTAGAGACTAGTACTGGTACTCATGACATACTGGTATCACTTCAAAATTAAATTGATCTCAACGAATACTGGTACTCATGACTAGTATCGGTACTTGTTGAGTACTGGTATCTCAACCTGTAGCCAACAGGTACCGATATTGACCTTCAGTACCGATACTGGTGAGCTACAGGTGTTGATCACTTCAGACCTATAACTTGTTTTGTACTTTATGTGTATTGATATTTGTGATGAGTATCGGTATACACAAGTCACAGATTTTGAGTCTAAACGACCTAAACCCTGATTTGTGGCTTACATGTATCAATACTCCTTTTAAGTACCAATACTAGTGAGCTATAGTCCATAAGACTTAAGTTCTGGAGCCTTAACATTAACACACTTGTATCGATACTCAACATAAGTACCGGTACTTGTGTTAGTTACGGAAAGTTTTCTGGGATTTTCAAGAAGATAAAACATCTATACAACTTAGTTTATACAAAACCTATGATTCTATAGTATCAGTTTAAACAACATGAAAACAAATGTGAATATATGCCCAAAATATTAATCAAAGATGCAAATAACATGAACATATGCATCTGATACACACACACACACGTTTATAAGTTACCTGTGTTCATGTTTTCAGAGATGAGAAAAAGGGCTGCGAATTAGGTCTTCAAAGAGATTCCCACCTTCAACTCCTTAGACGACTTCTTGAAGAAGATGAAACCTTCCTCTTATCTCCAACCGTCCACCTTCAGAGTCACCCTTAGACTCTCTCTGTTCTCAATGGGGATGATTAGAGAGAATAATCGTGGGTCACTTGGGGTCCATAATCCATCCAATAATCAACAATTATCCACACTAATTGCTTGGGTGATTTGCATTACCATCCATCAAGAAGATGCAAATCACCAAAAGGTCTCTATACATTTATATTAAATTCCACACCGATCCTTTTGCATTTATGCTCATATTAACATAATAACCTTATTTGATCACTTATTCTATGGGCATTAAAATTGACAACCTTATTACCTTAATGTTGTATGATTCTATTCATATATATATGAAATACATGTACTAGTCCATGTATGTTGGATTCCATCCAACAAGCTAGGCTTGCAAATCGTTATTCCCAAGTTTCCACTTGTGTTTGTGTGTGTGTGTGTGGTGTGTTGGAAGTTTAGCTAATATCTTAAATTATGAGTAATGTTTTTGAGTAAAAGTTTGGGGATTAAGATTATATATTATGCACAAATTTTCAAGCTAATCTGACGCTCCAATCACTTGCGTCGAAGAAGATTTAATTTCAATAGTCTAAGTATTATGAAATTTAACTTTACTTGATGGAAGTGTTGGGATTATTTGATTTTAATGAAATTTTATACAGGTTGTGCTTTTACTAAATAATTTCAATCTTTAAGTTTTCATTTTGAAATATTGATCACATATAAAAATTATAACTAAATTACACGTAACTTAGATGTAAATGAGTTGCATGCTCCCTGCCCCTTATTTGAAAATTCACTTGTGGGGCATGTAGCTAGGCATCATGTCCCAATCTATGTGATTGCTATATTTTTGTTTGCGGTGGTTCCAGTCGCCTTGGAAGTCATGTTGTAGTTTTGTTTTGCTAATGAGTTGGAGTGAAAGAAGGGACTACTGCTCTCCCTTGTATTCTTTGTGCTGTACTTAACTGCAATCTTTTTGCTTCCAGTTGTTAATTTATGTTCTGGATGGAGCTCTCACGTTCAGTTATTAATTCGCAGGTTGACTCCAAAACTTACTTAAAAGGTTGTTGATATAGATTTCAAACGTAGCGGTAAAAATATAAAAGCAAAATAAATAGAACATGGTATCCAAGCATCACTAAGAAAAGCTTTAAATTTATGTGAAAATCAATTTCTTACGAGAGGAGGAGAGAAAATCACAATAGAACTGAAGGTATACAAACCTTTACATAGGCTATTACACATCCCTCAAAATCACACGTCCAACAACACGTATCTCCTCCAACACTAATTGTATGATAGCCACAGTGAATGGCAATTCATTCTACTCCTCCCCTCCCAAACTTTCCAAGTTGGGTCTTCATTAGTGGTCAAATTAGTCTAGGTAATATATATATATATATATATATATATATATATATATATATATATAATTGTGATTTTCTCCATCGTTCTGAATTACTAAAAAGATATCCTATTCCCTTACATATAGACCGAAATGGGTGCGTGATGTCCTTGTAGTTGTATGCTTTTCAGAAACTCATGATAATTAGATTTATTAAAGGCATTTTGTTCAGAGTAAACAATTTTCAGATAATTGGATCCATTACAACTTCCTTGCCCGAATGTCTCGAGTTCTGGGATCTGGATCTCCTATCATGCTTCCCCTAATATTTAAAGTTCCAACTATTTTTCTTATGATTCAACCATATGGATCTACGTTTGTATAGCATCAAAGATTCGCACAGAAATTTATTTTGACTTTAACTTAACCTTTTCCGAAGAGATAGAACTTTAATTTAACTAATACGTAAAGAACGATTAGCGATGAAATGATTCAAAAGGAGAAGTAAATTAAAATTGTCGGTAGATCTCCCCCATTATTGTCATAGGAAGCCTGTAAGAAATGTGTAGTTTTGCAGAATGTGGTGGAAATAAGTAGCAAGGCTACAGCATGGCTTTCCGTATGTTCCTTTGATTTTTATGTTTCGAGGTCTGGGAGTCCTTGGTGATGCAACGATCGGAGTTTTGAGGGTTAGTTTACTTCGGGATTTAAGAAATTGGGGTTAAACTGATGTCAATTTTTTAATTTTATTTATTGGTATTGTATTGTTAACATTAATTTTTGTTTAATTAAAGTTGTGATGTTTATTTAAATTGATGTTAATGTTAATTTTTTGAAGTAAAATTTAGATGTAAGAGAGTTACGAAATTAACATTTGATTTATTAATATACTTTAAAATTGGTGTTAGTAAAATATATGTAAATCTTTCAAAATAGATGTTAAGACCACGAAGGTTAACTCCTCGGAAAAGGTTAATTCTCATGGTAAATTAGTGCTTAGGATTTACCCTCGATCAGGTCCTCTAGGAGGAAGTGATCAGGACCCTTAGCGATGGCGGATCTGAATCAATAACAATCTCAAACAAACACACAGAGAAAATGCATAAGAAATTGGTTACCTAGTTCGGGTGTACGTCTCGGGGAAGGGTGATGCTCCAAAATTTCCATTATAGTTGTGGGTGATATAATATCTCTTGTTTTCTCACTAGGGTCGCGTGAAGAGAGCCCCTGAGGGCCTATCTTCCCTATTTATAGTATAAGAAATATCTAACAACATTTAATTCCTATAACGAACCTTGCAGATTTCCCAGCATGTCTGTTACTTGGATATAATAGGGTTGCTAATGCCACCGTTAGCGCTAATGTAGATGTTGCCACCTCTTCAACTCTAGTCAATCAGGTTCCTCGGTGAGTCGGGCTCGCCCGGATCCTTCTGGATGTTGGTAGGCCCAGATCCGTATGGATACAGGTGGGTCAAGTTAACCCGGATCGGCCTGTATGTTAGGTATCCGGGTAGTCAGATTCTTTTGGACTTTGTGCAAAGTTTTAAATCCGAGGATGCTTTTTGCCCCTCATCATCATATGTCCTTACTCTCTAGTTAGCTAGCGGATGTTGCTAAGAGAGTAGTTAAGGTATTAAAACTTCGCATATGGATTATGCTTCCAAATGGTATCAAACGATAGTTGTTTCTCACAGACGACGCCAATTGATTAGGACTCCTAGCGATAAGGGACCCAGATCAACAACAATCGCAAACAAACACGCTGAGAAAATGCACAAGATATTGGTGACCCAATTCAATTCGAAGGGGTATATGTGTGGGGAGAGGGTGATGCTTCCAAATTTCCACTGTAGTTGTGGGTGATACAGTATCTCTTGTTCTCTCTCTAGGGTTGCATGAAAAGAGCCCCTGAGGGTCTCTCTTCCCTATTTATAGTATATGAAATATCTAACAAAATTTAATCCTTATAACGAACCTCGCGGATTCCCTATCATGTCCGTTACTTAGTTATATAAATAACATTGGTAACGCCACCATTAGCGCTGATGTGGATGTTGTTGCCGCCTCTTCAACTCCGATCAACCGGGTTCCTCGACGGGTCAGGCTCACCAGGATCCATCTGTATGTTGGTGGATCCGGATCCATCTGGATACAGACAAGTCAAGTCAACCTAGATCTACCTATATGTTAGGTATCCGAATAGTTAGATCCTTTCACACTTTGTGCGAAATTTTAAATTTGAAAACATTTTTTACCTCTCATCAGCAACTGACCTAACTTTCCATCGTTAAAGCATGAACGTCCAGGGCAATGGTTTTGAAACAAGCAAGATTTTATATATATACCATTATAAACATTTGAAATCATATAATTACCACTATTATTTTTCTATTTACGTAAATCTCATCATAAAGTTGGTTTTCTCCACATAGGTAATCCCTCGTCACCCTGGTGGTTCTTCCACTTCGGTGGTGATCTCTCTGCCCGATTCATCTGCGCATGACCCTTGCGGGAAACATCCGAGTGAACACGTACAGCTTCATCAATCTATATTAGAATATTTATTTTGTATCTATATCCATATTTTAAGGACGTGACTGTTTAGTTTTCACATCCGTATAATATCTGTTTTGTAAAAGGGATACGGTTACGATATCACTCATATATCCAAGGGATATAAGTGAGCGGTTGAAGGGGGAAGGTCCCCAGGGACCCAAGGGGACCGCTGACATCCAGCTGAAAAGGCAGATCGGAGATGGGGAGTGGGAAGGGTGAGATTAGATCAAACACACTTGAGTTGATGCCAATACTTACCCAACTTAATTTGAAGCCCAAGTGAATTGCGTTAGACAACAGTCATGCATGGTTGAAGTAGGGCACAACCATCCATACATACCCGATGCTGTAATGAATGATTTCAACCTGTAAGACCTTGACAGCGCACTTACAACTTAGAAGTACCTGACAGAATTAATATGTCCTCCATCGGATTTCAGCCGATCAAAATTTGTGGTTGATTCAAACAATGAAAAGTTGAGATATATGTATGATGCAGGAAAAATTCCAATCTCGAGGAATTCGTGAGCATATTTGTAATGCGATTGGATCTCAACTACTGGTCATAGTTCGTTTAAAATTATAATGTATATGTGTGTATGTATCTAGGTACGGGAGCACATATGTGCTGGATTATAATGTATATACCTCAGGGAGTTGTCTTAAAGTAACTCCACATTCTACTATTGCTGCTTATGAGCTGAAGGCACCTGTCACAAAGCCTTGTTCCAGATATAGTACTACTCTATAATTCTGTATCTTATAATCCATAGTAAAATATGACTCCAACATTTTTTTAGGCGAGTCAAAAAGATCTACTTCATTCATCGGAAACAAGACGTACGACAAGAACAAAACATCTAGATGGTTCTACAACATCCAAACCACATGGTAGATTAGACTATATATATCCCCAAAACGGAGACAAAATATTTTAAAAAGAATGGAAAAGGTTAAGGCACATCTAATTAAAGTTAATTAGCAGTTTAATTCTTCCTCGATCATACAATAGCAGTCAATCATAAGATCTTATCGTCAACAATGGACCCGAGCTGTCCACAGGAGGTGACTTTGCTTATTACATACGTACATAAGCTGATCAAATCTAGGGCTTACAGATCGAGCGCACGTACGTACGTAAGAAAGTCATTTGAATAAGAAGAAAGGAGGTGGTACGTAATGCGCATGAGAACCAAGCTGCCCCTTTAACTCGGCTCAGCCTTCCCATCATGAACCGCATCGAGATCGCTTTAAATTAAGGAAATCTCTCAAAAAGTAGTTCGCACTCATTATGGTCAACTCTCTATGTATCGTGCTTCTTTGGTTGAATAGCACGTCGAGGTCAGCTAAACTAGCTAGTTTGAAAATTAATCAAGAGAGCTTGGAAGTGTTTTGGGAGACTTCTTATAATTTAATGTCAAATTGAGAAGGAATAGATGAGATTGTATGCATATATACACATCATCGAAAAAAGTTCAGGGTTAGTTGAGTATATCCTATATATATATATATATATATATATATATATATATATATATATATTAAAAAAAACAGATCAAGAAAGGAGATCTTCCCTCCTGTGTGTTTCTCGCATGGTGAGGGTCGCACTTGAACCGATATATATGGAGAGAAGAGAAACCAACATTGTAAATAAATAACCAAGATGCGAAAATGGATCCGGAGGGGCCACAGGCACAGGTCGACAAATTAATTAACCCACGATTTGGGTCCGCCCCAGTTGGAAGCCTTTACGTACCTCAGTGACCTCAATTTGAGGAACACGTGCCCGCCACCATGAACCCATCGGTGGCACCAGACGAGAGCGTGCGACCAATGCTCCATCCACGTGTAGACCAACGCCATGCCCCATCCCTCCATGAGCCCTCCACTCCATCCCTCGCCAACTAAGCACCATTGCACCAACGAGCCCCATAAATTAATTTTACCCTCTTCAATTAATTTAATCCCCCCATTCACACGCACGTATATATATGCTGCTCGATCGATCGATAGACGGTTATTAGTGTTCATTCCCTCCTAATTAATGCACACCAAATCCGAACTCACAAACAACGACTACGGTCTGATACCTTCTAATTATAGGTGGACATATCGATGAACACGTACGTGGAGATTAAACCGGATTTATTTCGCGTACGAGATATCAGATTTTTCACCGCTCAGCTCCAACGATCGACAGCATCTTTGTCTGTCCTTATCTATACAAAAGTATGGTCGGTACCATCCCACATCTTTCCAAATGTTTGGACACAGAAACACACACACACACACATATATATAAGAGGGATGTGGTGGAGGCAAAACCTCACTCACTCAGCCCTTGGAAAATTCCAGACCGATCGAGTTAGCTTAATTAATTAGCTGCTGATTCAGCAATTAATCCAAGTTGGCAGTAGTACTCCAATCTTGATCATATATAGCAACTATGGTTGTGGTGGTGGTGGTGGTGGTCACCTCTGGAAAGCTCCAACATGAGACCAATTTCTTCGAGGAGGTTCGTGGCAGAGAGGAACGCGTCGATGGCGACGACGATGACGACGACGACGACAAAGCTGACGTGGCTCCCGCGGCTTGATTTGATACGTGAGCATGAGCTAGCTAGGTTGGCTCCTCGTGCGTACGTATTTGTGTACTCTTTGATTTGGTGACCACGAAGGGAGACACAGTATGGGCATGCAGCTCGTAATCCTCCTTCCTTTGTTAAAATAATATAATTAGAAAGGTATGGGGGCCGGGTAGCTATATTTAAGGAAATGGTACTTAATTTTGTATGTTGTTATTGAGATCTAGTTATTTTATTAATATATTTTGTCTCGTTAACTCTGAAATGAATCGCGTTTTCAGCACAATCAGCTGACTTAATTTTATTCTTTGGCTAATGATTTTTTTTTTTTTTTTTGACTTCTAGAAATTAATTAAGTAAGTGCTACTGCTAGCTCGATGCATTTCTTTGACTTTTGTTGCGTGATATAAAAAACCTTTTTGATGTTTACATCAAATGGCACCTGCATTATTATTCACCCAATATAAGCCATCTGAATCTGTTCAGAGGTTTGTATTGTTTGTGAGAATTATTAATTTGTATTAAAAGCTCCAGGCTCTATATAATATATATATATATATATATATATATATATATATATATATGGAAATTAGAAGCTAATGGATGGAGATGCAAACTGCTGCAACCAGAAAGGAATTAGGTTAATTTGCGTGCTACATGTTAACTGCATGATTTGTTTGGGCGATGTGGCTCAAGGCAATACTCCCACTGGGACTTCACAAAACTTGTTTGTACACTTAGCTAGCACGATGCATCAGGTGATCAATCTCCGATAAGCCAGAAATTTTAGAAATTTTTTTATCTGGCGTAGGCAGATTAAAATAGGGAATGGGTGATGGAACAAATTAGAGATGCAAGACAGTGGCATTGAGTGATAAATTTGCATTAAGAAGTAGGTTAATGCTCGTCAATGTCGTCCCATGGAGACAAATCTACGCAGAGGAACCAAACAACGATGTCCGATGATCATTAACAAAGTAGTTATTGCAGACACGAACAACTAAGTAAAGTCTAATTACATGAACATGTTTAAGATGTACACCGGCTGCCTTTATGGATCTCACGAATCAAGTCTTCCACGAGTTTCTGGATGGATTTGTCATTGTTTTTGTGGATGACATTTTAGTTTACTCTCTGAATAGAGAACAACATGGGGAGCACTTAGAGGATTATTCTCAATACTTTGAGGCAACGTCAGCCATATGCCAAGGTCTCAAAGTGTGACTTCTAGCTTGAGTAGATGATGCTCCATGGACATAATGTGTCTAAGGATGGTATCTCTATGGATCTAGCCAAAGTTGTGCCTATGGTTCACTGGAGACGGCAAAAGAATGTCTCCAAAGTGTACCTTTTTGGATCTTGCAGGTATTATAGAAGGTTTATCCAAGACTTCTCAAGAATCTCAATGCCTTTGTCAAAGTTAACAAGAAAAGATGTAAAGTTTGAGTGGACCCAAAAATGTAAAGAGAGCTTCACGGAATTAAAGATTAAGTTAATCACAGGCCTAGCTAGTTTGGACATTACCTTCCGGTGATGAGGGATTTGTTGTTTAAACCAATACATTGGGCATGGGATTGGGTGCAATTTTAATACAGAATGGCAAAGTCATTGCATATGCATCCAAGCAGTTGAAGGTTCATGAGAGGAATTATTTTACTCATAACTTAGAACATGAGAGGAATTATTTTACTCATAACTTAGAACTTGCAGCTGTCATCTTTGTCGTCAAAATTTGGTAACATTATCTTTGTGGGATTTGCTTTGAACTTTGTAATGACCATAAGAGTGTAAAGTACATATTCTCACAAAAGGAGCTGAATATAAGGCAAAGAAAATGGCTGGAATTGTTAAAGGATTATAACTTAATCACTGATTATAATTTGGGAAAAGAAAATGTAGTGGCAGATGTCTTAAGTAAAAAATGGGAAAGTAGCTAGATTAAATGTCCTCAGGATGCAAA
Source organism: Thalassia testudinum (assembly GCA_037157565.1). Classification (NCBI taxonomy): domain Eukaryota; kingdom Viridiplantae; phylum Streptophyta; class Magnoliopsida; order Alismatales; family Hydrocharitaceae; genus Thalassia; species Thalassia testudinum. The sequence continues at coordinate 3,964,871 of JAZHRO010000038.1, forward strand.
GGAATTAAATATGATAGAGGAATTTGCCTAGTGGAGACCCATTATGGAGGACAAGAAGATTATTTTCACTACCCACTTGAGGATAACTTCGACTATTGTTGAGAAGATAATCAACGCAGATAAAAATGATGTTCTTGAACTAAAGAAGCTCACTGAAGAGTCAAGGCCAAGTACAAAGCTATTAGTAGCAGTAGATGGAAGTCTGAGATTTAGGAATCAGATATGGGTTCCTCATAATGAAGAGTAGAGAAATGAGATACTAGATAAAGCTCATAGATCCATATATTCTATGCATCCAGGTACTACAAAGCCATGTACATAAATTTGCAAAAAAATTTCTAGTAGAAGGGCATGAAAGACACCATAGCAGAATTTGGGGTGAAGTGTTTGATATGCTAATAAGTAAAGGCAAAACATTAGAGACTTGCTAGACATTTGCAATCAATAGAGATTCCTCAGTGAAAATGAAACCACATTATTATGAATTTCATAGCCAACCAACCAATGATCATAAATGGGAAGGATGTAATCCATAGCTAATGGAAAGCATGCGAGGTTATTGACCTTAATTTTGACTATTATATGTTTTGTTTCTTCTTATTACCTTTTGAGAATGTTTGATAAAATATTACTTGAGTTTAGGTTGTCACGCACGATGCACGCATCATTAATTATCATATATGGGTACTTCCAGTTTTATGGTTTCCATTAATTGATCGATATTGGATCCAACTTTAACCTTCCCAAAGTGGGCTCTTTGTCACCACACACCCCCCCCCCCCCAACCTTCGGCAATGACTGCCTCCGAACTCTAACCCACCCCTGCTATTGCATTGCATGGACATTCAAATGATATATGGTGGTACGTACATTGGGGCCTCTTCTGGTCGTCCCCTCCCGCTCCATCAATTGACCACTGCCCCTTCCTTGATTGGTTTGATCAATGGTTGCATACATACTTGCTACTTTACTCTTTTAGCACACATTGTACTGAAGCCCCAAACAGTTTGAGGAGGGGTAAATGTGTCAGCAGCCTTCCCTGCGAGTAGGACGTCATTAACAAGAAGCAAGAGAATTAGAGTTGCCTTAATAGTTGATGAGCAAGCCGTGATAAAAATAACTTTTTGAACAATGAGAGCAGGCCCATGTTGTTGTTAACAAAAAGAGTGTCCTTAGATAAGAAGTTTATATAGATTTAGATCAGTAATTTCCAAGGAAAACTATTATTGCACTCCGCCATCAAGAGTCCTTTTATTTTTAATGAGTATAGGACATCCTTACCACATGCGATCATACTCCCTTTTTAAGAACTTTTTGTTGCACCAAACACATGGTCATCACAAAAGCACCATCAAAAGTGAACATCGGATTGTTGGACACAAACATCAAGATATCACAAATCATATCACACAACAACATTCTACACCTACACCGACGGTCGGTAACTGTTGGTATAGGTCAAAATGATTGTTGTTGTAGGTTCAACTTTCTATTCCGACAATCAACTTCAGTGTTCTCTTAAGAGGCATCGCTGTAGAGTACCCCAATGGTAAAAACGGTTGGTGTTGTACCAAGTCCTACAGTGACGGTCATCTTTGCAAGGCTGTGCAATCTAATGTTCAGGCCAACAGTAACAGTTAGGTTGGATCTATCACCGATGATTTATTATGTCAATGTAATGCCTATATATACACCAACGAACACAATTGTCGGCAAGATCGACACTGTAGACAAAAAAGTGGGGATTTTATATGGTAATTTTATCCATTACTGCAACTATTGGAGTAGGTCTTACATGTAATATTCATTAATATCTCTACTAGAATATATACCAACAATGCCCTTTTCTTGTTAAACTATATATTATGCATAAATGAAATTTCCAACATAGATACTAAAAAATCATCTAATTTAATTAACATAAATTAGTCAAACTATCCACTACAATAATTTTCAAATACAAGCATTGAAATAAAAAGAATTCAACATTTGTATAAGGACTTAACATAACTAAAATATGATCCATCATTATTCGCTTGAAAGTATGACCTTGTTTTGAACACCACCAACAACAAACACCCAACACCTTAATATATAAGAATAAAATCAAAGTCTATTTTTTAATCCTAAGGCTCTAATGTGTTCATATTTGGATTGTGGCCTCATCCCTACTACAAAGTGTATTACTCATTCTCTTCCACCCAATCAAATGCAATATACCTTATTCTGATGATCAACACTTGAAGTATAACTAATAAAAATATATGCTATATATGCATTCTTATTTATCACTAGGCTAGAGAAAAGTGAGTGTCACTACATTACACTTACCACTTACACTATCTTGGCTAAATGGCCACAGTGTTTTCATCGTCACCCTTCCTAAAACTACTTTATGATATAATCACTATATCAATCAAAAAATCTCTCTATATAAGTATAAGACTCTACTCAATTTTAATTACAGATAAATAACATGACGATTAGTTGAAGTTATTCTCTATACATCCTTCTTACAATTTATACACCATGACATTTGGTTTTAAAAATAGTTAAGAAATGGATGCTCCAACTTGGAACTAAAAAATGATGCACCGGCTGAGAATCAAACCTGGATTTGTACCGTGAAATGGTACTATTCTACCATTAGACCACTAATGCTATTCATATTTCATGAACTTAAAATAACATAAACTAAGAGTAATCGGAAGATGAATAATCTCGAAGTCATTCCTAATAATTTGAAATAATAATGACATAAAGCTTCACTATTGAAAGAAATGATATGGAAAAAGAGTATTTAACTCCTACAACATCCTAAATAGGATTCTTCAAGAAATTTGGACATTTAACTTTTTAAGAAAATTGGCATTTCATGAATAAAGTCATTTATCATAAAAAAGGAATTGTGAAATGATTTTCATTTTATGATTTAGTAGAATTATTCAAAAAGAAAGATGGGAAAACATCAATCTATAGATCTATACATATCAACCTCTCCATATGTCTTTTACTCAACATTGCTTTTCAACTCATTTGCCTAAACAAACAAACAAGCAAACAGATGATCTATATCTTCGTCTAACATTAATTAAGAGTCAAGTAATGTTATTTAGGAAATGTTGTAAAAATATTAGCATATGCAACAAACTAATTTTGATTGCATGGAGGGCTTACCGTTACCTGAATTACTAGTGTTCAAGTGAGAAAAGCATCCTACAAGAATTAGTGAAGCATAGTAATTGTTCGTAACGCTTTATCGTATTTTTAAATTAGTCTTGTTGCAGTATAGTTGAAAAAGCGTTATAAACAATTAACAATTTTATTACTCGAAATTTAAAATTTTCGAGGTCGAACTCAGGAAACAAATTGGTATTTTAGAAGCAAAAAATCACAACTTTGAAATTACTCAAAAGATGATGTTCAAAAATATCAATGCAATTCAATGTTTAAGAAAGCTAAAGAGAAAATATGCAAAAAAAAAAAAAAATAGAGAAGAGATTGAATGTTCTCTTCTTTCTTCTTCTCCTGTCTCTCTCCGATATCTTCTTTTCTTGTGAATCATATGTCTGAGTTGGTGAATCAAACGTCTTAACTTGCAGATTGCTACAGTGCTTGAGATGTGATTTTTGTCTTCTCCTTCTTTCTTCTTTCTCTACTGCGGCTGTGCTTCTTCGGCTTTCTTTGACTTCTTCTTCTTTCTTCTTTCCTTGCCTTTTCCTTCTGCTTGGCCACTCCTACTTTCTTCTTTCTGCAGCTCCTTCTTCTTCTTTTTCTTCTTCAGCCTCTGTCGCTTCTCTGCCTTGAGTTCCTCCTTCTGCCTTTGCCTTCAACTGCACCTTCTCCTTCTTTCTTCAGCCTCTGCCTCTGCGGCTACATGCCTCTTCAACTTTGGCCTTGGTTTCTTCAGCTGCGCCTCCAAGTCCTTCCTTCTTCTTCTACCTCAGCTTCTTTGCGGCTACAGTGCCGTCTTCCTTCTTCTCCTTTGCTGCACCTGCCTTCAAGTTCTTCCTCAGCTGCCTCCTCCTTTCCCCGCACAGAACAGAGCAAAACCTACCCCTACCCTCCCCCGCGACACTCGCTCTCTATTTCTCTCTTCGCTCTTTTCGAGCCAGTCGGGTAAACGGGTCGTGTATTGCACGCCCGGGTCCAGGCGCACTGGCGTGGGTGGCGCGTGAGGAGTGCAGGATAATCAAGTCAGCCAGGTCTGCGTAGTAGTGGTCGCGGATGAGGCGGGTGGAGTGGGCAAGGGACCTTACCCCATGTTACTTGAGGCGCTAAGAAAGAAACACAAAATCAATAAAGGGCACTCACCTGCGCTGGGCGTTTCCGAGGTGGGACTAAAGTCCCACCCGCTTCTGCTAGCTCCCGCAGGAAGAAGGTCTGTGCAATTGGTGCAGCTGGGTGCCTCGCGACACCTGCTACCTGGCTGGAGGCGTTTGTGGACTCAACGCGCGTCACCTGGAGCGCAGCACCTGGGTGGACGTAACCTGGAGCGCTGCTGCAAGCTCCTTCACACCTTCGCTAATGGCGGCGGAGGCGCGAACCTGAAATGTATGCACACGGCCTCGCGGCCCTGTCAAATACCTTTGGGACCTTCGCCATGTCACGGCGAAGGTGAGATGGTGGTTGGCTGGCTGCGGGATGGCCTAGGCGTGCGTTCCTAGGTCGATCTGTGGCCGTGAAGGTGTGCGTGTTTGGTGAGGGTGTAGGGCGTGTGTGGCGGTTGGTGAAGGGGCGAAGAATGATTAGTGAGTGATGGTGGAGGTTCTGAGGTAGGTGGTGAGGCGTATGGAGTGGTGGAGTGACGGTTGCGCCTCGCCGGTGGTTTGCCGGAGATGAGGGAGACAGAGGTGGTCAACGGCTATCGAGGGGTGTTTTACGAAATTGAATGAGGGAAAATGAAGAGTAGAGGGAGAGAAAGAGTTCTAACCTACTTAAGGGACGAAAGGGGGGTAGGAGGCGGACGACTCGTTCCTACCGTCGCCGGAGATGAAGGCCCTGAGATGGGGATGACGGCAACGAGGAAGGGGTCGGAGAGGCTCGTGCGGGTACGGCACGATATGGAGGAGCACGGCGGAGAGGGCTCTGCCACTGGTATGGTGGCAGAGTGACGAAACGAGGGAGCGGATGTCGCCGGAGCTTGCGGGCTTCTGACCGGAGATGAGGACGGAGGAGATTTTGGGGTTTTCTTAGACCAGGACAAGCTTGCTCGATGCGGAGGGATCTGGGGTTGCTTATAAAGGCACGGGTAGAAGGTCAGGCGTAAGGTGGTGGCCAAAGGTCCTCGCCGGAGGCATGGTCGGAGGTGATACCCACACCTCTCGAGCATTCGCACGAGAGGTATGGGGCGATTTAGGGCATGGGGAGCTACTCATGCGGTAGGGGGTTTCGCAGAGAGCTCCCCTTTCAAATCTGGGAGCAGCTCCTTGGGGAATCGAGGAGAAAACCACCTCGAAACCTCGCTGGAGGTATGGGTCCCTGCTGCAATGGCAGAGGGACCTGAATGTAGAAAGTGACGAGAAAGTTGAGGGGATTTTTGCAAGGGTTTCCAAAAGTTAAGGGTCAGAATGTAAATGGGTGGATTATTTTGCAAAGTAGGTCAAGATGATCTTCCCTTAGGTCCAAATTTTGGTACAAACCTAATTTGGACCTAAGGAATCCAATGGTGAAGTTGGATTTTAGGTTTGACCACCTTTGACTAGACATTTTGCATAAAAATTCAAATTAGGTCAAATATTAGGCTTGGACCCCAATCTAGGTCAAAACAGGTTCCAAAGGTCGAATTGAAGGTTCTAAACCCTAGGAGATATTTTTACATGAATTTTAGAGGGTTTAGTTGATTTTTATCCTACCTGGAACCTTGTGAATTTAAGTGAGTTTGTTTTAAGGTTACAAAATGTCATTTAATTCTTAAATTTCACAATAACTCTTTTCTGACTGAACTATCCTACTTTTTCTCTTATTAAGTCCAATTGACCTATATCTAGACCCTGAGAAATCTCGTTGATGCACTGCAATGGTAAAATTACAGTTTTACCCTATTCTTCATGTATTCTTTTCATATCAGTAATCTCTTGAATTAGGCCTTTCTCTTGGTTATGTAGGAGCTTTTGTTTTCTTTCTTAGGTCAAAATAAGCTAATTAGGGCTCATAATAAGGTTCTCATCACATAGGTTAATGTATTAAAAGGTAAAGATAACGATCACTCCGCTTAGTGAAAATCAAACACAAAGTATTAAATTGAAACCAAATAGGGAAAAGTATCAAGTCCAGTGATTGTGTTATTTGATATTTGCAAAATATTGAGTCCAACTGTTGTGTTATTTGCTCTTCTTTCCACATTTCTCCTTTGTGATAACCCAAAGCATCATTTTTATCAGTTTGCAATCTACAATCAACTGCTTCAGCAAGAACTGCAGTCACCCATTTCCTTGAATTGCTTCTCAGCCAGGCACTTGAGTTTGTTTGGAGTATGGAAAATAACCATTGCAATCTAAAAAGCATACAACAAATTAGTGTTGATAATCATTAGCTTCACTAGGAAATCAGATTTGCAAGGTTTCACATTTGCAAACTTCCAATGATGCTATGTTTGCAAGGTGGAAATAGTAATTACCTTGCAAATAGTTTTGCTTCAAATAGTTTTGCTTACAAATTTCCAAACTTACAATTTTCAAACTATATTCAAATAGTTTTACTTCTAAATCCTATGTGAGATAGGCATATGGAAGAAGAACAAATATGAATGGTTGGTATCTGATGTAAATATGTTTATATCACATAAACCATCTATTTTTGTGTGTTCTTAGACATATAGTTGCATCATACATTATAAATATTGCATAACAAGCATCATCATGCATTTAGATTAGGTTGTATAAATTTTAGGTTAATTTCTCCCTTTTATGGTCAGGTGACAGGACGACATTTAATTGGGGTCTCGAATTGAAGATCCAACTGTACGGATCTGATCAGGGTGACAATTGGAGTTCAAAGACTCCAAGATCACCCCGATCGGATTTCCGTAGCATCAGATGCAGTTTGAGAAAGATCAGAGGTCAAGGGACCAAGATGGTGTAAATCTGTACATTAGATGACAAATCCGACCATACGGATGGGTTTGGATCGATGATCGCAGCCCAACAGCGTAGAAATCGATCCAATCTGAAGTCCGTGACAACATCTACAAGTCACAAAAGATGAACGGCCAAGATGGCACCACGTGGCACCATCTCAATCTCCCATACTGGCCCAAGACCTGCCGTTGCTTTTCTCTCCTCAACCATTGAGCGCATCTTAGCCGTTGGATCAAGATCCAACGGTCGAGATCAACTCAAGCCGCGCCCCTTCATCTCTAAAGAATGAGGCCAAGAGATGCTCTCGACTGTTGGATTGAAATCCAACGGTCGAGAGAGTGCGTGGAGGAATTCTAAAGCTCACCTTAAACAGCTCCTTAGCGCAGCGAATAAGGCAGTACGTGCCCATCGATCGCTCGTTCGAGTCTCTGCAGGGTGCTCTCTCCATGCGCACGAGGGTGTAATTGAGCGTTCAATTAAGAACGAACGGCGTAGATGTGGGCCACGTTGCACATAGCATAAACGTGCGATCTGAAGCAACGCTAAATGCGCCATCGCAATCACGGGCACGTGATGAGTGAAGAGGAGAGGCGCGCGTTTAAGCCATCCGATCCCACGTTTGGGGTTTTTAATGACGCTTAAATCTGTCATTAAAGATCCTGAATTAATGTTTCAAAGCATAAAATGACCTAATTGCCCTCAATCCCTACAACTATAAAAGGAGACCCCTACCACTCGAATTTCTCATCCCTTCCTCTCTTCTCTCACCCCCTCAAAGGCTCTACGAGCTTGTCGTCATCCTGAGATGCTCCATTAGAGTTAAAATTAGAATTTTTCCACCTTCTCACTTCCTTCGTGGAGCATCTCGCGGTTGTCCTCTCGCCGCTGTTCGGGAAGCAGATCCCGCTACGATGTCGCCCTGCCCCGTTCTCCGTCGTTTGTCGTCGTTCTCTTTCGTCCCATATCTCACCACCTTTGTCTGGGCACTCCTTTAACGTGGCTCGTCTTCCAAGCAATTGTCGAGGAGGATAACTTCTCTCCACCTTCTCTTTTACCACTTTCTAGTGTAGATTTCCCACTTTCTCTATAGTGATTAGTTGTAATAGACATGATATTATGGTTATGAAATTTTTGTTCATTCTCTCTTTATTTTTCTTTATTTGTATCATTCTTTTCTCTCTCTTATGTTAATTATTCTTTAAGTAGATAGCTAGCATAGATTTAAATCAAATAGCTAATTGCTTCGTGACAACAAATCAAACGTGATTTTTAATCAAATATTCGCCTCCTTATGTTCGATCCGGAATTTCTTTTGAGTTTTAATTAAAATTATTTGTTGACGGATTTTTCTTGCAAATTATGCTACAACAACAGATTTTCAAAACTCAACCTTTTTGCGACGATTTCTTCGCTTCAACAGTAGCATATGTAATTTGAATCATGTACCAACATATGCAGTTTGGAATTAAAATGCATGTGGTGTTCTCAAATTCAAGAATCTGATCTACACATTGATGGATATATAATAACAAGATTTCAAGTCTATTGTGATTTGTTGCCAATGTGATGTGTGTTGGTGTTAGAGCACCGCGATCGCCTGTTTTGATGATAACAAAACACGTGTCATTTAACATTTGCACTTGGAGTCTTAGATTTCAGGCCAATTACAAATGGATATGTGATTAAACGGAGTTCGAGCTCGCATCCAGGACGGATTGGAGGAGCTTGATGGAGAACAGAGGAGATTCGCGAGGAGCGATAGATTGAAGATGGAATGACAAGAAGAATATGATACAATTCTGTTTATTTCTTTCATGTACTTTTACCTTTAATTCCTTGCTCTTTTTGTTCCTAAGAATACCATGTTAAAGAGCCTCAAAGTACCTTAACAGTAGTCCTAGGAACACCCGCACAACCCTAGGATACTTAGGTTTTCTGTGGAGAACTTAGAAAACCAATATAGGGTTCAAACAGCTGTTTCAGACGTTTGATAATATGTTTTAAGACGTCTGACTGTTGATTCAAACGTCTGATAACAATTAGGCTAGACTTAGCTAGTTCTGTCTGATGAAATCAGACGTCCAGACCATAGTCCAGACATCTTAGAAGACGTCTGATGGATTTGTCAGACGTCCAATTAGTGGACCGTTGGCTGGCTTAACAACCATTGCAGAATATGACCGTTAAAGCCTTATCAGACGTCCTTAGGCCTTTCCAGACGTCTGATAAATGACCGTTTTGCCTCGGCTGACCCAAAATCTCTTCTCAGAGATTTTCTAGCCGTTGCAACGCTTGGAAATCCATTCCCGTAGAAAAAGTAGGTTTCCAGACGTCCAGACATAATGCCAGACGTCCTATATGTCGTCTGATGGACTTGCACTAGAACCCTGTTTAGATCTAATTCAAGTCAGGAAGAAATCCGCCTAAAATCAGACGTCTGACCTTGTTTTCAGACGTCTTAAAGTGATCTTCCAGACGTCTGATGCTAGGATCAGACATTTGATAACCCTGTCAGTGCAATCATTGTTCCTGATTTTGGCCTGATTCTCTTGGGCTTTGCTCCCAACGACTATGGAAGCTTTCCTAAGCCTTCCAAAGCCTTCCTAAGGCCTCTATAAATAGAGGGGAGCCTTTGCCACACTAAGACACACCCAAGCAACATACTTTCTACTCTTTTGTGTCCTAGAATAGCTCTTGCTCTCCAAGCTCAAGTTCTTCATCTTGAGAGCATCAAGCCCTTGTGCACCTGCTCTCCCACCGTAGTTCATTAGAGCGACATTGCGCCGTCGCGTGGCTCACGCACCACCGTCATCGATTCGACGCACTCCTTGCAAAGGGAAGTTTCCTAATTCCTTAGAAGCTAGGTTTAAATCTTTGTTGGCTCTATAGGACTATATTTGTTATTTTATCTTTGTTATTTGGTTGGGTATTCGCTTTGCGAATTCCCGTCTCCTTCGTGGGACAAAATCCTTCTCGTGAAGAGAAGGGGTTGAGGAATGCTACCCTCGCACTTGTAGCGTGGTTGTAATTGAGGTTGAATCACCCTCGTTTAAGTGATTCGTTTAGTGGATTTGGTCAACTTGGTTGATCGGAAAATCCTAATTCGAGATGGTTAGGTGGTGGTTTTCACTCGGTTTGGATTTTCACCTAAGAATTATTGTGTACATTGTGTGATTGATTTTTTGTGAGATTGTTTATATTATATTCTGCAATTTATTATATCACCCCTTCTAGTAGGGCGATTCTACAATGTGTAGCTTAAGTTAGTTTCTATTTTATTTGATAATTTTTAGGTTGCATGGAAACATGTCTATATCTCTTGTGGGCTGTTGGAATTTTCAGATTGAAGAATCTGAGCTGCTCGCGTAGATTGAAAGATATATAATAAAGCAATATTTCATGCATTTAGAATCAAAGTTGCTTCTTTTCTATGGTGGTGGTTCTTACCTCTAAGGGATGTGTGAATGTTTCTTTTGGGCTAGTGTTGTCAGCTTCAAGAGTCCAATCTGTCTACATAAATTCATCGATTTATGGTAAGTTTTCATGTTTATTGCAAAATTTTGGTGATGGATATCCATCTTTGTTGCTTCCTCTGATGGTGAACTTTTATCTATGGATGTTGCAAAATCTCTCACGTTCCCAGCTGTTCTCCATTAACATTTTGGAAAGAGGGGGATTTGTATGACTTAGTGTGGAAATAAATAGGGCAGAAGCAAATAACAAGTAACAATATGAGCCATCACCATATTGAAATTCGTGCAGTATGTTCAATAGATATGTCACAACAAGAACATAATTAGGGATAAGAAAATGACATATGAAAATTCACAAGAAACTATGATTAATTCAGATGTGGAATGCATGAAAATAAAGCGAAAGATAGAAATATTATACCATTGAAGTGTCCCTTGTAGAGGAACTCCTCGTCGAGAGGAAGAAAAAAAGGAGTCAACCGGAGGAAGAAAAAAATTGCAATTGAAGATGAAATATCAAACTTACAAGCATGTGAGCTACGGACAGCAACATGGAAAGGTAGCTGTAGCTCCAAAAATAATATTAAAATATATATTAATATTGCTTTCCAAAACACAAGGGAAGCATGTTTTCCTTGTGTTTGTAAGTTACAAAAGCCAATTCCAAAAAGTTGTTCAAGGAAAAAACATGCATCATTATCACATCTTTTGATATCATGACGAGCGGACAGCTACATGAGGGGAGCAACTGGTCTTTTTATATCAAACGACATAGCAGGAAGCAAGTTGTGTAAGGATTCCTGCAAGCTCCAACAGACTGGTCAAACTCACCAATTCAGAAGCTTAAACATGTTACATAATATGAAATGGATAACAAGATAGTACTCACTTGATAGCTAAGTAGTCCGAAAATCACAATATAACACAGTCAACAGCATAGGAATTTAGATTATTTGCAGGGTAATATTTATTATACTAAGGGGTTCAGTTTTACAATTCAGTTGATCTTTAAAGTTAGCACCTAAAAGCTTAAAACAACAAATCCTCCAAAACATTGCACGATATACTTATCCATCATTACAGATAAGGGAAACACCAAAGTTTGGAGGTGAATACAAAAAAAGAAATGAGAAAACAATAAGATCCTCCCCATCCATGCCCCATAACACATGCTTGGGCTAGTAGTCCCTGATTTTTGTCAAGACCGTTCATTAGAAAATATTGCAAAACATAAAATGTTAGCTGTACTTACATGTTTATAGGGAATGCCAAACTTTTTAAGATGGAGGGTCCTAGTGACAAGCAACTTCTAGAAGTCCCTGATCTCCTTGTCCAGCTTCTCAACATGAGCCTCTACACCATTTCTGACAGCCTTCAAAAACTCAGGTACTCCAACTTTACTGGAATTGAGGCATACAGGTTTTGTTATGCTACTGGTAAAATGAATAACAGAATTTACTCAGCAGACAAGCTTTATCTGCTAGAAGCTGCAAAAATGCATAAGCTATTAGGTCTAGAATAAACCCATGTATGGATAGGACCTTGTGGACAAAAGATGTGAATTTGGTGGATTGATCAGCATATTCCTTGCAATGACTTGGTTCCAGCATTGCAACAATGATAGAGCCATGCTATTTCTGCATATGAAGTTAAATTTGTTTTCAAAACAAATAGAGCCAAGCTATTTCCTGCATATAAAGTACAGTTAAATTTGGTCTCAACATTCATAGAGACAAGTTTTTGCATATAAACAATAATTAAATTTGCAGTTACGAAATTCTGCTCGTGCTCACAATTGACATTCTATCACAAGAAAATATAATGTTATCAACATTGTTCACAGTAAAGTTATATATATGATCAAGTAATACCAATCCCATTCTTCAATTCAAGCAAAATAAAATACACGAGAATATATACTATATTTCATTAAAAAAAAAAAACTACATAACTAACATCACCTTGTAGTAGTTTATCACTGTAATCTACTTTTGCTTTTCTAACACCTTCTCTCACCATGCCTTCAGCAGCTCATATTAAAAGATGAGTCAAATAGCTTGTAGAGAAATGGTGAATCTAGATTGACGGTAAACAAATGCAAAAAATGCCTTAGAAGGTTTTTGAATAAATAAGTTGAAATCAAGGTTTCTATATATGCAAATCTGATTGTAGTTCCTTAGTTATTATGAGAAGCTAATTAATCAATAAACAAAGTCATCTAAAGTATATTTTTTAATGAGAATTAAAATTCTTGCATGTGAAATATCAATTTACTATTTAATTGTAAAGAATGATCATACAGTTACAAAATGATATAAATTAAAATCAAAAGTTCACTCCTTGGATTTAACCCTAGTGTGCAATTGGAAAGATTTGAAGCAAAAATGCAAATATATAGATGTCAAATCAAAGCATATTGGGGTGGTCAACCTTGCATGATATGGAGTTGGGTTCTAGAACACTTTCTTATGTTAGCTTTGCAGTCATTCCAGGTTCCCTGAGGATCAGCATCATGTGGTGCCAGGATGTGTTTTATCTGCAAATGCAGTAAAAAGAATTGATTTAAATATAATTCCTCGCAGATCCCTGTAATTTTAAATTTATACCAAATTCAAGAAGCAAAATGATATTGGTAATGGAACAAAAATCATACATGAGTTTTGACAACATTTTCAAAGAATCGTTGTATGTGTGGAGTTCCAGTAATATCTTGTCTAGATTTTTTCGGAAGAGAATCAACATAAGCAAAACATGAAGCAACAAAGGAAATTAAAAAGGTAATTTTTCAAAACATGACAGAAATAAGACAACAGCTTACACATTATGAAGTAACCAACGTCAGATAGGCATTTGACCTTTCCACTTCTACGCAGAAGTGAACGAAATTTATCACAATGTGAAATGGATGTCAAATAGTTTGTACCTACAATAGTTTGTATTAAAGACTTCTATTAGTGCAATCATTTGGTTATTCACATGATTCAAATGTTGTCCTAAGAAAATCATTTGATAGGAAGTGCAGCCAGTTTTTTTGCTCCTTTTGTTTCCTTTAATTACCTAAACCTGATAATTGTATTACTAGATAAGTGAGAAAATGGATCGGCTGCAAGGAAAAGTTAGATAAGGTTAGAGGAGAATCGCTACCTTTCACAACACTGATGATTCCACCTCCATCTTTGCTGACAACAAGCTGTGCTCCCCCGAGTTTTCGAAGCCATACTTGTTGTGCTATACTTGGTACATTGTTTGTGAACCTAAAAGAGTGATGAACCCCTATATTATGATGAAGCAAACAGGCAAATTTTTCAAGGGATGATCAGAAAATCAACTATTAAGTAGTTTTCCTAGAAATTGCTAAAAGCACAAAAGCAATTACAAGCTCATTGTCAGTGATGGCAACACCTCTATCTTCATCGGCATGTTCACCATATTCCAAAACCTTATTCATCATCTCCACAACCCACAAAGTAAGGGGAAATGGATTCGTGGAGTCGGTTCAAAAAAAAAAAAAGAAAAAATGAAAAGGATTCACCCCATCCCCTTAGAACATATCAAAGGGATCATATCAAAGGGAACAAACATTTAGAAGCATTTCATAAAACAGTTGGAAGGCATGGAACCTCACCCCATCCCCTTGGAAGAATGTCCATCCATACTATGATCTCAAGCACCTCCACGATCTCAGCACACCCCATCACACCGATTCATCAGCTTCTTATGCCATGGGATCCTTTCGAAATCTCGATGCTAAGGATACTGCCCTCCCTTAGGGAACGAGAGGAGGAGACGTCACAACGGGGCCTTTAGGTAAGAGAGGAACCTCGTGCAGTGGCCCTCCTTGGGAGCTCTAAGCATGTAGTAGCCGCAACCCACAATCGAGGTAACAAAGGTGCTTGAGATCGCCTCTCCCTTATCGCCGTAGAGATCCAGATTAGCATCATCGGGGAAGGGGGAGGACTTGCCAATTGATGCAACACTGGAGCTCGAGATGCTCAGTCAGGCGGTCGTGGGAACGAGGTGGCAGCAGTGGGGCGATGGGGCGGTAGATCGGTGATAGCGAGGGAGATGGGGCAGCGGGATCACCAGAGAGCTTGTGATTGCGGGAGAGGTCGTAGGTCGGTGGTGGAAGTGATCGTAAGAGCTTGCGATTGGTGTCGATCGAGGGATTAGGGAGAGCTTGTGAACGTAGGAGAGACCGGTGAAGATTTGGGTGGGAATGTGTATCGATGGAAGGGGAAAAGAAGGGGATTTTACCATAGGAGCACTCATGATTTTAGGCGTGAAAAATCGAGGGAGGAGGGAAAAAAAAGAAAAAGAAAAAAGGGGAAAAGGGTAAATTAGTGACATTTTAACGTAGATCAATAGTGACGTATTTAAAATATTATCATAGTCCACCCGTCACTATACGTCACATTTTTTGTAGTGTCACAACATGCATGCAAGCACCACAAAGAAGAACACCAGGCCCCTTCGCCTAACAATTACAAGGGAAACTCAAAGACCCACTATAGTAAGAGAAAGTACATCAATACCTCATGGTGAGAGCCTCTTGCTCTCGACTCAAACTCCAACACCCTTTACCCTACATTTTTCTTCTCTCTATGTTTGGCTCTATCCCCCAATCCTACAATGAAAGATCACTTCTTTATTTATAGACATAATACAGGACTCAAGAACCTTACTCTTAATAAGACTCCGGACTCCTATGCTTATTAAAATATAAAAATCTTAAACTTATTAGGACTCATAATACTTGGAAATCAAGTTAAATAAAAATAGGGAAACTCTCAAATTTCTATCAATCTTATTCCATTGTAATCTATATCTCAACAAAGCTTGTCTCCTCATATTCTAAAATTGTCACCTGTCACTTAACATCTTCGACCTCTACATTATGTTCAAGCTTCACGACATGTGCACTACATCTCTCTTAAGCTAGAGAGACCTTCAACAACTGCTAGCTACCTCAGCAAGTAGAACACTTTATTAGGTGCCCATCATTTGAGAGATCTGTTACCTTTTGATGTGGTCACCAGCTCATTAGCCTAGCTAGTCAACCCCCCATCTACATAGAGAGCCATTGCCTCTCAACGATGCTCATCTTCATCATCTCATCAGCCTACTCCATCCACCATCATCCATGTTCTTCTTGGAAACACCCATGCAACTTCATCTTAACTGCATCATCCATTTACTCCCCTTTGCTATGGGAGTATACTCGTTCTCATCATGAGCAATCCCATCTATTAAGCATGTTGTCATTATATGCAATTCTTTGGGATCTCATAGCACCTCTTTCAACCTATTTTTCTCATGTTGATCTGTGCCACCTAACACAAGGGGGCACAACTCCATCATGAAAGTGAAGGTCATGGCTAAATGATGGATTAGGAGAGCTACCACACCCTCTATAGTGTCTTACCACACATCAACTGTTGTTACTTGACCTTGGCCACTTCTACTCTCTTTCATCTAGTCAACTCAGCAATAACAACTCCATTTCATCGAGTCATCACCATTGGCATCCACACGATCTAAAGCATCTTAACTTGCACTTATTCTCCCTCGCCAATACAATCTATCCCATCATGCACCCTCATTTGGAATTTGATAGGAGCTCCACCTACCCTCGTAGACCCAACGAGTTTGTTCTTGTTGGAATTATATGCCCTTGGCAGACCAACCTAAATGAAAATCATTTAATCAGTGATTGGAATCTAAATATCAGACCACATAGACACACTATTGTGGTTAGTGGGGCCTCTTAGTACAATTGAGAGAAATATATGGCTAGGTTGGATATACTAGTGACATGTATTGAAAATTCAAATGATTTAGATCAAGGATTTTGATAAGTCATTAAGAACTAAATGATATCCAATTACCTATCTCCAATATGAGAAGAGATGGCAATTTTCTCATGAGATTATTGCCTAATGGATGCCCTTGATGCACATCCTTTGCATAGGAGTAAAAATTTCAGGCTATCATGTGGTTGAGTTGACTTGACAAGATGAAATGTGTAAAGTCCTCTTATTTCTATTATGAATAAGGTATATCCTTAATCCTAAGACAAATATATTTATCTCTATTCATGATTGTATACATTCAGTGGATCGATTATTGATGTACACACCTTGTTGTTGAGACTGGAAAGCTAGTTTATATATGGAGGCACATAAAATACATGGTCTCTCAAGGGAATCATGTTGTCTACTATTATTGCCATACATAGTAAGCTCGGAGGTAGGAGCTTACTATAAATGTATTAGCAGGTACGAAGTCCATACATGGTTGTATAGGTCCTAATTAAACCCACATGAAAGAGAAGATGATCCTTTAGAAAAGGTGCTAATCTTCATTATTGTCCTAATGATACAAAGAAAATATAAGCATCTATAACCTTTGGTAAGAAGGATAGCAAATTTGGAAATTTAGCCTCAATTTTACATAAATCTTCAAGTATAAAGGATCCATGGGTATTAAAAATACCTAATAGAGGTGTAAAGACATAAATCTAGATTCTTGAATGTTTGTTATTGCTGAAATGAAATAAATAGTGATTTTGGTAAGATTCTACTTAAAAGAATTAAATATTGTTTAAAGAATTAAATGCTATTTGATTTGTCATTTAATTAAGGTAAAAGAGTTTGATCTTGATTCAAAAAGATTTGGATATAAACTAAACACAATTTCAATATTAAAACTCAATTGGCTCATTAATTCTGAGGACCTATGTGAAATATCTAAGTACAAATTATTCCTATCCATTGCATTTGATCCAATGATTTTCATCATAATAGGAATCATTAGATTCCATATAAATATCTCCCAAAGTCTTCGAAAGCAACCCTAATCAATCTTGAATTGTGCAAACCCTAGCTACACGAGAGAGAGAGAGAGAGAGAAAGAGAGAGAAGAGAGTCATCGTGTCCTTCCTCTTCATCTTCATGTTGGACTTCTATCAACCTCAATAGAAGTCCAAAAAGTTCATTAGACATTTAACAACTCTGTTGGACATCCAATTTCTCTGATGGCCATCCTTTGGAGGTGTAGTGCCTTCTCTTTGATCGTCTTTTTGTAGGGTCATGAATTGCATGAGATTGGGTGTTCTCAGTAAGCATCATTTGCCTACTGAGAAGAAGGCAATCCTATGACATTAAGAATAATTATAAGAGGCACATGTGGGGTGCTATACTATGCTTTCTAAAATATAAGTCTATATTCTTGGGGATTATAAAATAGGAAGAAACTGATTCTTCCCATGTAGTTCCAATTTATGTTGTTTTTCTTCTTATACAAGCATAAAATATGATCGAATCAAAGTTTTAAATGATCATATTATCATGATTCTGCAATGCCTTGGCTAATCATTCACCAATAGTGTCATGTTCTCTCTGGTTATCACGTGGCCCTATGTTACACGTGTTTTCTTACTTGTAAGTGTTACGAACATGGGCATCAGACGTAGTTAAGACGTCTGGGAAGTGTCCCAGATGTTTTGCCAAACGTATGGAACCCTTTCTAGACGTCTGCGCACGTAGACTGAACCCGCCGCCTTCGTCTTCTCCTTTTTCTCCCTCCCTGCAGACGACGCTGCTTCTTTTCTCTCTCTCCCCGCGGCTGCCTTATAAAACCGCTCCCCCTCTCCCTCACCCTCATTCCATTGCCTTCTCCTTCTCCTTCTCCCTGCCAGCGAGAGAGCGAGCGAGAGCGCCAGCAGCGGCTGCTGCGAGCGTGCAGGAAGGAGGGGTGGTTGCGAGAGGAAGTAGAAGCTCGACCGCGAAGGTGCGAGCTTGCCGGGGCAGCTAGAGTCGGCTGGCGGGAGAGCAGCGAGCGTGGGGTGGCCGGAGGAGCAGCTGCAGCTCGGGCAGCAGGCGGACGCGGCGCGGCAGTGCATTGCGGGCGGAGAGCGAAAAGGGTCCTGATTCTAGGAAAATTTCCCAGAATCAGACGTCTGGACTTACGTCCAGACGACGTCGAAGACGTCTGGAGGAAGGTCTAGACGTATGATAGGTACAATAATTTCCTACCTTCTCCTTTTTACGCGTGTACGGCCATGCAGCCGTCCGCCGCGTTCTTCTGCGCCCCTTCGTGATGAGAGCGGGTGTGCGTGTGCGCAAGTTCTATTCGGGAGGGCGCGAGGGCTTGCCATCCCACACGAATCAGACGTCTGGCCACAGTACCAGACGACGGAGAGGACCTCCAAACGTCCGGGGTGACAATCGAACGTCTGGGAACTAGGACTAGACAATCCAGCAGGCTTTTGGACGTCTGAAGGACTGCGCAAACCGAGGTATGACCTGATCGACCTTTTAAGACATCTGGAAGAAGTTCCAGACGTCTGATTTTGGGCAGACTCGTCGTTTTTGACCCATTTAGGGTCCGTTCGGAGTCCATTTTCCGCGTTTCAAGTTTCGTTCTTTCCAGATTTATTTCCTCTACCTGTTTACAGTAATTGTATACTGTTATGAGAAACTCCTTGTGATTGATCCTTGTGTTAGGATCCCATTCCATTGCGGTTTTGGGGGTTGCAGAGGTGCGCGAGATTGCCGACCACGCCCCCAGTACTCCCGGTTTCGCGGGTAGAGTGGCCCTTTAATTTATTTAACAAAAATTATACAATTATGAAACAATTAATAGAGTCTAGGGCATTTCATGAACCCTAGGACTGAGAAATTAGATTGAATGATAGATCCTAGGGTATTGCATGAATCCTAGAACTGGAAAACTAGATTGAATGCTAGATCCTAGGGTACGGCATGAATCCTAAGACTGGAAAACTAGTTGAATATATAAACATTGCAGTCTTGGAAAAAGTGGAAAGGAAATGATAACTGCCTGTAAATTGGTTAACAGTTGCCTATTATGAATGAATAAATACGGTTGAGAACATGGGTTATATGAATATAAAGCTGGAACGGTGAAACCTAAATTGGCTGAGTTAAAAGAGCATGAACCCCACGGGGAATTAGGAGTAGAACTCCTGGAAAGGGAATGGAATAGAATTGGGGAAGTGAGCTGGCCCTTGAGTACGGAGTACCAAGGAGAGCAACTGTCCCCCTGTTTAGTGCAGAGCGGAGCTAGCCGCCCTAAGGACCCGGGGTTAGGTCTGGCCACTTTGTACCGACTTTTGGCCCTCGTGTACACAGTACCAAGGAGAGCTACTAGTGTAGGGAGAGCACTAGCTACCCCATGGGCCCCGGGGTTCTACTAGCCCTCCTACACCGACTTGTTAGGCCCACTGGGCAAACCAAGGTAGTCAGGCGAGGGTGCGTGGACTGTGGAGGGACAAGACCCCTGTTTGGTTACTGTGGAGGGCTGGACCCCTGTTACTGAGAGGGCTCTGCCCTATACTGGTTCCGTGCTGTGCTTTGGGCGCACCCGTTAACGGAAACGACTGACCGCGTGCCAGTGTGGGGTAGCTACCCGTGCGTTTATCGTGCGTGCCATAGTCACCGTTACGTCTGTCAGCGACCTTGGGGTGGTTGACTGAGGGTAAGACCACCACGGGGGACTCTCCCGGCCAGGAGAGCACCACGTGTTACTTCTACTTTTCGGAAAAGACTGCAATCAAGATCGTTCCCACGAGGAACATTCAAGATCAAGAGAAGGATCTGAGAAATAAATCAACAGTGAATAAATGAAAAAATATAAATAATGAAAGTAAAAATATAACAGCTACTGTACACTCTACTGTTTCTTTTAGCTTTTAGTTGCCACTCTACTCAGCGTTTCGCTGACTTGTCACCCTTGTTACCTTTTCAGGACCAGGTGTTGAGCAGCCAGAGTCAGCGGCTGCAAAGGGCGCTGGGCCTAGTAGAGCCTAGTAGTGTTACCTGTAGTATCTTCTATACTTTTCTTTCCGCTGTAGTGAGTAGTTTTCTGTTACTCCCTGTACTCTCTTTATTGTAAGCTTCATGTTATGTACATGTTTATTGCTCTTCTGTTGTAGTGGTGTATACTGTAGTATTTCCTTTCTTTACTGCTGTATTTTGTTACTGCTAGTTATATACATGGTGAATGTGGTTTATTTTACTGTTCTTTTGGTTACTTTCTCGTTGGACAACTGGGTCTTGGGATCAGTCAGGTCGGTCCGATTCTCGTATCTCGTAGGGATTCGGGAAATCAGGTCGTTTTAGTAAGTAATGCTAATGTAGCCTCCTCACGTCAGACAACCCTCCAAATTAGTGTCTTTCAACCCTCCATGACATGGAAAAATCTCCTTTCATCAAGCATGACTTCCCACACAACCCTTTGAATGCTTGTATTTCCTACGACGTCATCATCTCTCTAGCATCTCTACCAAGCTCGTTGCATTCAAATATGCTTGACAAGTCATGATCGACCTAATACCACTCGTTGTGCTAAACATATCATCATCATGAAAGTGTCATCAAAATGAGCATTCGACCATTGGACACAAACATTGAGACATAACACATCATGTCACAACATTGAAGTAAGCATCACAAAGAACACCTGAAAAACTCCTCAACTCTTAGGGAAAAAACTACAAAAGGAAACTCGGATATCCACTATAATAAAAGGTATTGCATGACACCTTGTAGGATGGGACCCTCACTCTTGACCAAAACTCAAACACACTTTAGGCTACATTTTTCTCCTCTCTTTGTTTGTCTCAAGCTCTGAAGTTTTAAATAAGGGATCACCTCTCTATTTATAGACTCACTATAACTCAAGAATCCTACTCCTAAGAGGATTCCAAACTCCTACCCGAATTAAAATACAAGAATCCTAAACCTATTAGGATTTATAATGCTTGAAAATGTAGTCAAATAAAAATAGGAAACTTACAAATTCCTAACATATTTTTGTGGGGTGTGAATGAAAAGAATGAAAGAAACAACTCCAGGATTAGCTCGAGAAGGCTTTATTAGGTCGAGTAATTGACCATGGTCCGATGTTATATATGCCAAGAAAAAGCACATACAAGTAACTACATGCCTTAACAATTTCAATTCGACAATAATTTTCCTTATTTATGGAAAATTTTCTGGTGATGAGATTTATCTCATTTTTAATAGGATGTCAAGAAAGGATAGTATTACCAACTTACCATTGCTGTAACTCCCTACTGGCATCTAACATTCTTTCTCAAGTGACATTTACGTGCATGACATTTTTGATGTGACAACAAATAAATAAATGTTTTCCTAATATATACTACATAAGCAAGAAGGGTTGATTGCTCCTAATAAGGGATTGGCAACTTGAACCTAACACTTGTGCATGAACCCATTAAAACTCATCGAAATTGAACTGACTTCAATTTCTCTCTTCTATTTTCATACAAATTAATATAGTTGACAAGTAGAGATTCAGTCGATCACATCATTACATCACCGCATCTTCGATTGCAAACACATTTTTTGTATGAAGAAGTTAGGTCTTTCACATACATGTTATGATAGATACACACATCAACATATTTAGCTAATCAAGTGTCAACATAGTTTCATTGAATTGGCTCATCTTGACAAGCTTAGGCCAATCAATTACACACCGACGTCTAACCATCAATTACGCATATGAAGCATCTTCTTGGTTGTTACAATCTCAAAAGCTCTTTTTCACAAAAACCATTCCCAGTTGTTACATGCCTCCCAAAATTGTCACGTATTTGTAATGGGAAACGCTTACTTGATTTGAAGATGTTCTTTAATCATCTTAGATATATCAACACATACAAACCAATCACTTACTTCCGTGTGTACAAAATACTAAAAACATACAACTACTAATAAGTAAGCCATGCAAAGCTATTGTCATCAAATTCAGAAACTTGGGCAACATTGTAAGTCCTGTCAAACCACAAAAATCTTACATCCACTTTAATTACATGAGGGTGATGTTGAAAACCACAAAAATCTTACATCCACTTCCAAGTTCAGAACAAAACCCTCTTCCTATCCACAATTACTACCTTTCCCTCGTGGTTGGATTAATTTCTCCAAATCCATACTTGTACGATTACGATGATCATAGGACCAACTGAGGTCCCTCGGGTAACCGAAGACGATAATAGATGGCTCCATCACTTGGCTCTCTCGCTCTCCATTCTCCTTCCCACCCTCCTCTGCCGCGCGGCCGCCTCCTTCCTCGGCGCCGCCGCGGCCGGTGACAGCATCCCCGCGAACCCGAACACGCTGAGCACCGGCGCTACCCCCACCCCCGCCGAGTGGGATCTCCGCATCCCGCTGTTCTTGGCCGCCGCCGCCCCCGCGGGGCTGCTCGCGCTCCTCTCGAACACCACCCTGCCGCACGGCCTCACCCTCGGCGACTCCACCTCCCGCTCCGCCAGGCACTCCGGCGCGCTCGTGGGGCTCCTCCTCCCCAGCGACTGCTGCCGAGGGTGGTGGTCGCCACCGAGGAGAGGGGTGTGGAGGCCTCCGCCGGAGGAGGGCATGGGGTTCCCGAGGAGGATGAGCCGCTTCGAGGATCGGATCTTGGGGCTACGGGGACCCGCCGGAGGGTCCGTACCCTCGCGCGGGTCCGGTCCGGGGAGCAAAGATGCCGCCTTTTTGAAGTGGAGGGGAAGGTTCTCCTTCCACCTCGCCGGAGCCGGAGGAGGAGGCGTGGGGGAAGGGTCCGTGGGGAGGTCTCGGGGGCGGAGGTAGGGGAGGGGGAGGAGCTTTCCGTCGGAGATGAGCTCGTCGGCGGGGGAGAGCGCGGCAGAGGGGGCGGCGGGGCGAAACTCGAAGTCGGCCGGCGGGGGGTTGACGGTGGCGGAGGCCATTGTGGGGATTTAGGGTTAAGGTTAGGGTTTCGGTGGGGAAGAAATGTCGATGGTGTGATCGGGAGAAGAAGGGTTTAGGGGGAAGGAAGCAGTCGTCGCAGGGTGGGGACGGTTTGTACGGGCGTGGGGGAAGAGCTGTCGGGCGGGAGAGGGTGGTGGTGGATGGGTACGGTAAGGCTTTTGGTTTTTCGGTTTTCTTTTGGGAAGTTATTGCAATTTAACCACTCTGTTCGATTTTCCCGCCATTTCTTCTCTCTTCATGCGGTGATCGTCACCTGAATGTGGGCGTACCCGAAGGAGAACGGTATTTGCACCTACCGAGAGTTGGGTTGGATGTCCTTCCACCATTCGGTGCTCAAAGGTTGGGGACAAGAATAGATTACCTTAACCAATATCTTTCTATATTATTTTATTACACACATTGATATTAATATATGTTAAAATACATTTACTTTAATATAATATACTTATTAAAATATATTTACAATATTACGACAAACCTCTCACATTTATATATTAATATTAAATAAAAATTTACTAGCATTACGTTAACATCATCAATTATTTTATTTTTATATTATTTTATGTAAAAATATCTCTTTTTCGACCACCAAACGTAGCCGAAGGACCCGTTTACTCGATAGTTTAATCACTTTGCTTACTTCGTTGATCAACATCTACGTTAAAACACTGAGAGTCAGTGTTAAAAGGTGAAGATCTAGATCATGTGAAATCCGACTGTCACCTGATTTTGGGGAAATACTATTATGTGATCTTCCTGGATGCACTTTCTCATAGGCTTATGTACTCCGGCATCCCTTGTTTAGTTCATGCTATTAATTCTTTATAAGGCATCTCAACAGGAATAGATTACAAATAACCTTTTTTTCTATTTTGATTGGAGTGGATTAATGTTTAAATAAGATAAAAGGAACGATGAAGATTGCATATAGAAAACAGTAAAGCTTGATGAAATTGAGTCATTTTATGTCACTTCAAAGAATTAAGTGAAGAATAAAAAAATTATTATAAGAAATAAATTAATTATAGAATTAATTTGTTTCACAATCGAGTCCCTGAATCAAAATTAAAAGGTTTACAAACAAGTATCCAATCATATATTGAACACTACTTTCTAATCAAAAGGTGCTTGATATTCTTGACGTTAGGCTACGGAAAAAAAAAAAAAAAAAAACCAGAGAGACAGAGAAGTGCCCAAACAAGGTGACCACGATGACAGCATGAGATCTGATGTCGTGCGTGAAAATTATGGCCGCATTTAGGGGTGTATGTAGAGACACTTTTCCTTGAGGCATCACTACTGATTATTATCATAACTCAGTAATTCACCATAAAAATCTCGGTAAAAATGTTTCGCTTCCAGATTTCATCATTTGATCATTAAGCATTTCTTGTATTTGTTTCTTTTTCATGGCTTGACCTTCCAATTAAGCGGATGAATCCAAACCTAACTATTTCTTTTTGGTTCGAAAAAAGACTAATCACTAGATTTCTCTTTTCTTTTTGCACCGAGAAGGTACATACTGTGGCCGTGCGATAACCATACTGTTAAAATTTGGTGCTCTTAATTACACAATTAGGTTATCCCTCACTTCTGTTTCCTTATTTTGTCTCCAACGGACAGGCGCTAACCGCTGAAATTTGAAGCTTACTTTTGCAATTGGGCACCACCATCATTGTGACCCGCATTAAAATGTTTATTGTCAAACAAGTAAATTCAATCCCCAGAAATTGGAAATAATTCTACCGTTGAATCTTTTTTTTAAATTCTCCTTTCAGGTCGAACGTAATCAGAACATGTTGAACACCTTACACACTTCCTCCTTTTTAAGCCAAATCACACAGAGCTCGCTTCGACCATCCCGGCCCTGACCAATTTTCTCCTTTCACGTTCTTAATTACAAGCCACCAGTGTGCTTTTCTCTCGGAAGTGAAATGTCATTCATAAGCAGCCTTCCATATTACAAGGGAGATCCCAACACCCTTGCAAATCACTGCAAAGGCAGTGCCTACCCAGAATGTGTGCTGGCTGAACAACGATCCTTAAGAAAAATCATCATGAAATTGTAAGATTGAAGAACAATCCTAAACGATACCACAAAGGCCGCTGAAGAATAAAAACCTAACTTCTCCTCAGAAAAAAATAAACACTTAACTTACTGGATTGATGGCGTTAGATAATAGCTACCTCTGGTAAATCAATTTTAATGGCCAAATTAAGGTCATGATAAATCACCCCCACTTCTGCCACCTCGCGACATATAGTATGCTGAGGCGACGAGAACATGACAAACCGCATCAACCAGAACAGCAGCTGCCACAGATTTAAGATCAGGTACTGCTGCGTCAACCAGTATCCCACCAGTAGACGGTTACCGTAAGATGACATCCATATCGTATTATCTTTACCAAAGTTTTCCCACATACGAAAATTACACTTACATTTAGTTCTACACGTCTCATGACCGTGTATACCGTAAAAGCTGAATTTCCAGCATTCCACATGCTTCTCTTGCGCATATCTGTCTTCGTTGTTCACATTGCGAACTAAATTTGAATTTGGTACGCAGACGCAAAAAACTGCAGATTAAGTTTGTATACAGCGCACAGAAAAGCGGAAAGAAGAGAGGAAAAAAAACGCAATTTGGGCCATGTCACAGGCATCCTCATAATGTGGTCTGCTCGAATGATCCAGGGAATAGATCCCAAGCGGGCCAAGCATGTTACCAAATCATCATATTATTTATACATATTATCATACAACCGCAACTGGATTACGATCCTCCGGGGGAAGGAAGAACTGCACATACAAAGCCTTACCTCATACAAGCGATCACTGTACAACAAAAGAGGGCAAGTGCCACAATGGCAGCCAAAGTTCTCCCTCGACAAAGTCCAGTAGAAAAGCTGAGAATCCTCATAAAGGAATCCAATACCAAAAACTTCGTGGTCCTTATCTTTTCTTCCAATTTATATTACACGGAGACGCGCATAAAATATGCACGATTATGCAAGTATCTTCTGCTACTTTTTCCCTGCAGTCACGCCAACAACAACATTGCTGACCTGCATCAAAGAACATGATCAGTAATTAGAAGTTGTCCTCTGCCAACTGCCAATTCCTGCGGATTACAAGTAGGGAAAGGCACAAAACGAAGGACCAGATGACTCGGGATTGGATCGAATAAGAAAACAAGGCTGGTAGGAATGGCCTTCCTTTTCAGCTCAAATTAAAATGGATATACTCCTAAATCTAACCATGATCCGGAAACTCCATCCACTAGCAAAATCCAATTTCACCCCTCTCTTGATGATTCTCTCATCCCTCTCCCTCTAAAGTACACAGAAGTTTAAGTGCATTTCTCCATCTGCATGCTCTTACTTGCCCCATTCTATCCTGGAGACAAAGAAAGAGAACAAAGCGGGAGTCTTATCTAGATCTCTTCTGATAGAAATTAGAAAAAGCAGAAAAAGCAAAAAGGCGGTCGCCTTCCTCTCTCACATGTATGACATGCTCTTGTTTTTCGTTCTAATACGTTGTTTGGATACCTTCCCATTCACATTATTTTTTATAAAACAAAAATCTTTTCATTTTTTTTTGGAAAAGCCTATTCTATTTTAATAGATATTTTAAGAATATCACAACTGAACCTTGGATTCAGGTAGGCTGACTGAAGCTAACCCAAGCTGTTCCCAAGGCTTTCAAGTTCTAACCCAGGTGGAGTACAAAAATCTTACCAGTTTGCCATGTTCATCAACTGACATGGGATTCTCAACTACCACTGTTTGATTTTGATGTTGTGGTGGTGACTGCAACAGAAATCACGGTAGTTATTATTGAGGGGAAATAGGGAAAAATAGCATCATCCTAATAACAAGTAGCATGCAGAGAACAATACCACAGTATTAGACAATCCGGAAGCTGAGGGCTCGCTTGGTGAATGTGCTGGGGGGGTCGGCATCATAACATTTGTTGTCTATCAAAGGTTGATATGTATCAGGATCATGACTTAAGATTATTGAACACAAGCGAAATCAAACAGAATAGAGAAATCAGGGTAATTGCAGACTATACAAACCCCGACAACTGTAATATACTGGCAAACGGAGCATTTGACTGATGGAGCTCCATATGGGTACATCAAAGTTGTACGGCAACGGCCACAATTCACATGGGCAACCTGATTAGCTGCATGGCAATCAGCAATATAGTATTGTGAGAGGCGAACTGAATCAACTAAGGTAACTCTTACTTTATTATTGGCAACATCCACCCAACTAAATAAACACCAACTCAATAACTTGAAGGACTGAAAAAGCAACCTCAATGTGGAAGTTACCAAGGCACATAATTTGGATACCCACTATATGATATGATACTCACAATCCTCCATTTATAACACATATCAATTGTTAAGATTCAAGGAACTAGAAACTTTTATCACGTAATCTCTAGAAAAAACATATGGAATGGATCCCTTTATATAAAGAGGGCCAATCCAAATTATAATTCTAATACAAACATATCAAATCTAATCAATTTCTAACTATCTGAAACGTCTCTATGTTTTTGGAAAGAAACAAATAGAAACAAAAATAAGAAAAGATAATTCTACTTCCTAAAACACTATTTCCTAATTTTCTCTAACATCAATATTAGTAGTCCACAAGAAGAATGGAATACCTTCTCTGGCAAGATTTATTGTGTTGCAGCAGGAACATCTTACACTTGCAGCCCCACGAGTGTACATCAGCAATGTACGACAACCAACACACGTGAGCTGAGCCATCTCCGTTCCTGCACAATGTCAAACAAAATACTAGCACCCAGAAAAGCACTGCACCAACATAGGAGCGGAAAGGAAATGTGCAGATATTTCCATTTGTTAAAATTCCCTAAATTAGATTAAGAAACAATTCGTTTTAGCTATAGAGAGACAGTAAGGAATACAAAAATGAAACATCTTAGCCTTGGTATGAAAACACAAACGTGCTACAAATACACCTTAGTGATGACATCTTTTTTTGCAGGGAGGAAAAGACTCAGCGATAACATATTCATTGGAGCACCCGATAAAAAAATCTGAATATCTATGTATTTCCACCAAAACTCCTCTCAGCAAAAAATCAGAATGACGCTGCGTTACCCATTTTAACCTGTCTAATGCAATCACATAGCTTATAGAAAGTTCAAAATTCTGACATTGGAACTAGGACTTGATTTTGCATATATAAAACTGAACTATCATGATTCAGATTTATAATTCTCTATACTCCATAATTAAAATGTTATTTCTAGAATTATCAACTCCAAATTCAGTGGGGGAAAAACCTGTATGCATCAGTTTCCTTGGTGCTAAGTCACATGCAAAATAAAGATAGCACTACAATATCCTTGAGGATACTTTGAATCAATTTCATAAGGTTGGGACCAAATTAATGACATCCCTGACCATCAAACCATGGATGGGCAATAGACATGTCATTGTGGCCTTTCATTTCCAAATTAATGACCAAATCAATGAGGATTTAGCATACCTAGGGTGCCAATAGACTTGTCATTCAGCATCATTGTGGCCTTTCATTTCCAAGAATTAGATCATTGAGATCTCAGCATTGACAAATAATCCTATATAATTCTCAATGAAACAAATGTTTTCAGCAAAACGCACCAGAAAAAAAAATGTATCTATCACACTCGGCTCAGTAACTATTATCGTTAGTTGATTGAAATTTAATCTTAAATTAATCTTAAATAGATACATTTTTGGATCTTAACTAATGACAATTTATGAAATTTATGAAATTGTGAATAGGAGACCTTTGGTGCTTTTTGGAAATTGGAGTGGATGAACAATTTCATAAATTAATCTTAAATAGCACCACGATTAAGACTAAGAAGTTTTATAACAAACTCCTATTCACAACCTTCTAGTAAATCACTCCTTCCTAAAGCATATGATGGTTTTCATCCATCTTAAGTTTCCCCTTTATCTTGTATTTAGTAAATACTACATCTCCTTCCACCTCATGCATTAACATCTAGATCTATCCTTCATTACCTTTAAATAATAATAATAATAACAATAACAATAAAACACCATTCCACTTCGAACCCATGCAACTAATCATCCATCTCTTTTTGCACTATTCTCTCTACTATGCCCTTTTCTTCAAGAAGTCTTCAAAAAATATTCTTAGAAGTGATAGGTTAGTTTAGCTTTATTTCCTTATTCCATGTCCTTATTGTATGAGGACTACTGAGTATCTTCTCATAAGAACTAGGACTACTCAACAGAACCCACCCGTTCTCTTCCCTCATCAACCACGTAATTTAACAGTTCTAAGTTCCAACATTCCAAGTCATACATAGGACTACCATCCTATAAATCTTTCATTTCAACTTAAAAGATACTTTTTAATATCAACTAAAAAGTCCTATCCATCAGTCATCCCATTACAATCTTGAGGAGAGACATCTTGCCAACATCTCTTGCTGAGGGGAATTAGGCCTTTAGGGGCCCAACCTAACCCAATTAATGGATTTGAGATGGAGTACCTATCATCACAATCAAACTGCCGCAAAAGATCCTCATAAAAAAGACGCTGTGAAATAGTATCTGAAATGTCAATGCACATAAGGATCTTAAACCATTGGAACTCTGTCTGATGCATTCCTTTGGCACCCTGATGTGGTTTGTCCAAGCCTCCAAGGCATCTCTCCCAATATGCCCTTCCCAAGACACATGTCCACCATCCCAAGAAGATTAGCCTAGGTCTTTGCTTTTCAAAGGGGCACTCTTTAATGGATCTCCTCACCTCCTACAAGTATGAATAGGGGAAGATGGCAACACACAAACCGAGAGAAAGATACCCGCTACAGTAAGAATGAGTACGAATGGAAGAATATTCTTGCATCCCCGAATCATAGTAGTTTTCTTTTTTTGAAAGAAATCATAGTAGTAAGTAAAGGATTTTTTCTCCAAAGGACATGGTGATAATCATAGCATGAAGTTGTAATTCTGGGCATTGTGTGCTTGCTCACTTCTCTTTCCTCTAGCAGGTTCCATCCACATATTTGGTGAAGGTGCACGAAGCAATTCTCTAACATTTGTTTTGTGGGAATCTGAGAGGGAATGGGATTGGGAATCCCCCGCTGATTCCTTTCCTATGTTTGGTCAGGTAAATCATAGTTGGAATGCCCATTCTTTCATACGCAGGATTACCTAATTAACACCACCCCCCCCCCCCCCCCCCCCCCCCCCCCCCCGATTGGGCAATCCAATCCTGCAGTGATGATGCCGCACTAGCCCCACGAAATCAAATCACCCACTTTCCCTGACTCATCACCCTGCTTCCCATTTCCTAGCCACCTTCTTCACATAGAATGGCTTGCAAAGATGAGAAGGGCTCCCCACGAAGGTCGAGATTGATGATTAATGGCAATGCACAGGAGTACGAGAGTATCCTTGGTATTGACACGTTGGGGGATTTCAGGTACATTGGAATTGGAAATTGACAGCAAGGGGATGTCACCGTTGGGGAGGCTATCTGCTTCGGAGAACAAGGTGGGTGAAACACTAGAGTGTTTCTTTTTTTTGGTTTGGTAATTGTGGCATGCGTTGAATCTATCTCAAAAGCGAGGACTTTTTGAATGAATGACAATGGAGCAAGCCATATCAGGACGACTTTGATGTAGTTATAATAAACTAAATACATTGTGGCAAGCTAAACAAAACCGTGGTAGCTATATCTATACCCTGGTTGGTCAATATATCTTCCTACAACTATGCATACATGGCTGAATTTATGAACAGGTATATGCTAATTCTTTTGGATACTAAAGTTTAGCACCAAATTGTGATTATTTTACAACACAAACTTATAATTATATAATTCCTTTCTAGTCCTTATTTCATTCCATTCATGACCTTATTCCATTCCTTCGTCATTCCATTTCTACAAAACAAACACATCTGATAAGCACATCTGAGCCACTCACACCCTTGAATTTTGAAAGAGAAAAGGGGGTTAAAAATTATTGTTAACTGCCAGATTCATTAATAAAAAGGAGAGCTTAAAACATTAATTGTTTCAAAGGATTTTGTGGTGATGTAAAACAGCATCAACCAACATCCTTTCCCGTCTAAACACCACCCCATTACATTCTAACCAGATACACCACAAAAAATAAAAGCTCTTCTAACAATTCCCCCATTGACAAGGGCATCACAAATGCTGGACCAGAACTCTGAGGGGAGAGCAAAGGTAACAGACCAGTCAGCAGCACATGTTCAACAAGAAATCACAAAAAAGCACCAAAAGAAAAGGATGTAACTACTCACACCCTTGAATTCCCATCCATTATGATTGATTTAGTCCATCTCCAGACTATAAGCTGAAAGAATGATGTCTAGGAACAACAAATCAAGTATTTTGATTAATCTGGGGCCAAAACTAGGCATTGGCAGCATAATGAGTAACTGAAAGTTTTTGGGTCATGCAGGATAAGAAATCTCAATAAAGCATTTTCTATATAGGGTGCTTAAAAATAGCCCCAATAAAAACTGGATTATCACAGAAACTATCTCCGAATTCCAAAATGGCTTTCCACATTGATCAAATTATATAACTATTGTCAATAAGATCATATAACGAAGAAAGACTGAGAAAAAATACTCCACCTGTTCGTGGAACTGCACTTATAGTGTTGCATATGGCACAACAAACATTCACAGCTCCTCTGGGATAAAGAAGAAGGCTTCTACATCCTGCACATATAAGTTGACTCTCCATGTCTGCAATGTCAACAAGACAACAAAAGAAAAGAATAACATTAGACATATGAAACAGTTTCATTTTCTCTAGGAAAAAAGATAATTAATTAGACTACACTTAAATATATTAATATAGTATTTTACTGAACCAAAAGAACTCTCAATTCTCAATTCGACAATTGCAATATACATATAAAATTGATAAATTGTGATGCAGCTTATTCATGTTGTGCAATGGAACTGGAGCATACTGATTGTTTTTGTTTTTAACAGAAAAATCGATCCAATTTTCAGGATATTGTCTGTTTTCAATCATAAATTCTTCAGTCTGGACATGTTTGGAATTCCCAGTGATGGAAAATGCATTGGCTTTTGGATCTTTCTCAGGAGCATACAGAGGCTGAGAATGTTATTTTCAACATTTTGCATTGGTACAAGCTGCAGGGAATAAGTGATGTGAACTTCTGGTAGAAATTAATGGGTTCATTTGGATGATTACCTTACCGATATATGGTAATCACCCAATACTTCTTTCAAAGAAAATCAAAAAATTCAATAAACATATAGTCCAAACACATTCTGATCTGTTTAGTTTTTATATAGGATGCAGTCTTGCAATTCATACATTTTATAAGTGATGAGTTCTGTGGAGATTTTACAGAGTGCCATGTGGCAGCAGTCGGCCACCATGGCCCTAGGATTTTTAGGAGTTGATTTGGCTTGCATGCCAAGTTTTTGTTTTCACATGTGGCAGATTTTGTTCGAGAGGTAATTAGGATTGATTTGGGTTTTCTATGTTTGGTTGATTGGATTTGATTTTCTGCTTCCTATTTTTAGATAATAGAATTGTCCAATTTGTTTTTCTTTATTGCAGAGGAATTGTTCCCTTTAAAAGGAGAACAATTCCCTCAATTATTTCGAGTCAATGTATTAATTTTCCATCAACTCCAAGACTCTACCTTCTCCCTCAACATTCCCTCTCCTCTCCCTGTTACTGCTCATGCAAACGGTACCCATACTATTCAACGTGAACAGTAACAGCCGATAGCCTTCTTCCACGTCTGGGTGTTCCACGTGCCCAAGAACTCCGCTATGCCTCTCCAAAATCCTCACGAGTTCAAATAATAAATAAATACAGAATGTGGCTGCAGGCAAACTAAGGTACATCAATGTTATTGGCTCCATATCACAATGTTCAAGGCACAATCTAAGCAAGTTTATGACCTTGCGCCAATATATAAAAGAAGGGAAAGGAAAAGGAAGATATCTTAAATTATACTAAGAAAAATCCATGTTCTTTACATAGTAGTGAAGGAAATGGCAGCCTTTTTTGAGTGAAAAAAGATTGGATGGCTACATGAAAGAAAATAGGAGGCATCAAGAGATACAGCAAAGTGAACTTTGTGCTTAGAGAACTAGTTGGATCAAGAAGCTCTGTTGAACAGCATGTGGGTTTCCTGTTAAGACACCACACTTCCATTAATACATCATTGCAATTCACACATGTAGCAACATGAAGGCAAATGCATTTGTCTGCAAACATGATAAGAAAACAAAAGTGTTGCAGGCTCCATTTTATCATGCAGCATTGATGTGCGCATGTTCACAAGGGAGATGGGAATTATTAACTGGGATATGAGAACTATGGAATTAAAGAAATGATTATTAAAAATTGAAGCTTCAATCTTTTCCTTACCTTTGTGCATCAAATCTAGCAGTGCAACTTAGATGATCAAGTTGATTCAATAAGAAAACACAGATGTATAAGTCCTAAGAATGTGATTTCACTATTCAATGACTGATCAAATTCTCCTTTAGAAAGCACAAAGGGTAACTTTTATTACTCTAAAAAATTGTTCAAAAGACAAAGGCCACATCCCCCACAACAAATTTAGCATTCCCAATTTCCTCCCCATTTAGTAAGAAGACCTATTCCGTGGTTATTGGATCTTCTTTATTACAAGTCAGGCTCCATTTGCACTACCATCTCCATTTCAGAGTAACAACCAGTGCCATCTTTCCTTGTATTGTGTTCCTTCCAAATAAACCAAATTCCCACCAAAACAACTTCCTACATTTCTCCCCTTGCTAGTTACTTGCACATTGCCAGCAACACTTCATACCAGCATTGTGATCATCCTTTTACATATATATATATATATATATATATATATATATATATATATATAACACTTCATACCAGCATCTTCAGTACTGGGAACCAGCAAACCCATGGTCCAGCCAATCAAATCAGAAATAGTACATCAGAAGAATAGACATTCAGATGATTCCCTCCCTCCCATAAGCAACTGGGGCTTTTAGACCCATGCAATCAATTAATCATTAGTGAGGAGCCTAGCATCTTGGGCAAGGCATAAGTGAATGCCACCTTCCACTTCAGAGTGTGCCCTTTCCTTCAGATTAGACCAAAAGGTGGGAGAGCATCCCTCTTCCTCAAACTTTCCCATGCATGTGAGAAACAAAACCTTGAGCCAAAGACAGGCTAATTCCATGCTCCGCAGCCACGTCATTCGCATCCACTAACAAGAAGACATCATAGCCTCTCTTCCACATACCAAACTAAGGAAACCCAACTGCTAGACTGAAAGCACCTGTCCCTATCTTCTTTCCTTCCACCTTCACCGCAAGGAAATGTCCTCCTCATTAAGGAACTTGTATAGCCTCTTACAAGAGAATGCCTCCAAAGGAACCCTTGACCTAATCATTTCTTTGCTCCTAAGGTGCATTCTACAATGGGTAGATATGGAGAGTGGCAAAGCTGGAGGCATTTGGAGAAAGCATCCATTCTATCATAAACTTCTCATCCTTCAATTATTTTACTACCTCAAAAACATGTTTCATCTCATCTTATAGTTTGCTTCTTTGATCACAATCTTTTTTTTTCAAAGTGTGTGATATCCACGATTGGTTCATGGCAGGATTTTTTATCTTGCTTTGGTTGAGAATTCGAAATAGTGTGGATCATCATTAACTTTCTACTATAGTCTTTGTTAGATTACACTATTTGTCTGGCAAATTGGTTCAACATCATGGGTCTAAATTGCTAGTGCTTCCACTGGTATAGTGGATCCAATTATTACAGCGTAAGATTACCAGGCAATTACAAAACCCAGCCGATTGAACTTCTGCAGGAATTCAGTTGTCGAAGGCATCTATAGCTTTACATTGAATCAATCTCAAGAGTCTAATATGAAATGAATCATCATCCACAACATCCTCATAGCCCAGTTTGCTAGGATGTCCAAATGACAATAATCCACCACTCAGTAGCTCTATTTGGCCGTGGGTCAACAAAATAATCAAACAAAAGATTCCAAGACCATGTACCCCTCTAGCCAACAGTGGATCCTTTCTTTCAATACCCACCAGACTTAGCTTTTGAGGTCATGCTGTGCAAAACTCCAATAAATTTCAGCTCTACATGATCATGGCAATGACCACACCCTCAGCAAAGGAACCAAACAAGGAGCTATCAACAATAGACATTCACATTTGACCATTCATTTTTTTTGCGTGGCTACCAGATGCTTGCCGCAATTGTAGTGTTGGTAACTTGACAACCACATCACTACATCGAAACAACCATCAGAGTGCAAGGGTTATCATCTGCTAAACCTACTGCAGAAGGGATAACAAAATGATCGAGGTTCATCTCCCTTGTGTGCATTATTATGGGCTCAAGGTACTTGTTTCCCATCATGTTAAATCAAACCCAAAGAATGGCAGAAGAAACATTTCCTTGCAATGTTTCTTCACAAAAAAAAAAAAAAAAACTTTCTCTTGTGATTCAGAACTTTTTTTATTAAGAACACAATTCTTTATTTATGGATCCAGAATATAGGCAACTAAAAACAGCAATATTTTCACTATTTTCAGTTTTTGCAGATGAAATGCCTTTCCAACAGCACACTTGCTAGTTGAAATTGTAGTCTTTTTTGGCCAAGGCAAGTCAACCCTAGATTCCTTCATTTCAAACATCAGGTGCACAAAAACTAGGTGACTCCACTTAACTATACAGGATTTATCCCTTTATAACAATAAAAGGCAATTTATGTTGAAATACCATCAATCCAATTTGTCCTTTGTAAGGTTATTTGGGATAGACTGGCTATGGCTAATAGAAATGAATTTCTTCCATACAGCACATGCTTGGGGAGCGACTAGAACATACTCCACTCCAAAAAGGGAGTGAGAGAACAAACATCGGGGCCCCAACAAGCATACACCTCAAGAATCAAGAGTGGAGCGGAGTGACCCTCGAGGAGGGGCACGAGGGAAACGAGGATGATCAACTGAGCGACAGTCTAACTAGATCGAAGTAGTCCTCAAGAACATGAGGGAAATGAAGACGGCACAAAAAAGGTGACTCCACTTAACCATACAACATTTATCCCTTTACAACAATAAAAGGCAATTTATGTTGAAATACCATCAATTCAATTTGTCCTTTGTAAGGTTATTTTGGATAGGCTGGCCATGGCTAGTAGAAATGAATTTTTTCCACATGGCACATGGCCTGAGGAGTGACCGAAACATACTCCTCACAAGAGGCCCCAACAAGCATACACCTCACAAGAGTCGAAGTGGAGCGGAGTGACCCTTAAGGAGGGGCATAAGGGAAATGAAGATGATCAACTGATGGGGAGTTTGAGTGGAGTGACGTAGTCCTCGAGGAGGAACACAAGGGAAACGAAGACGGTTAGGCAAGGGATTGCTCCCCAAGGGGGGGCAAGACCAAGATAGGTGCTTGCACGCATATGCATTGGTAAAAGTCCTGATGGCAATGTGTAAAGCAAAATCGAGCTACAAACCATGATTTTTTGTCCAAAAGGTTAATCCTACATCATTATCTCTCCCCCCCCCCCCCCCCCCCCCCCCCCCAAAAATACACACACACAGAAAAAAAAAAAAATCGTATCTTGATTTTGAGGGCATATAGGAGGTTTAGGGTTTAGGAGGCTTTTGTCGAGAGTTGTTTAGTTATCTTTCATTTGTTACTGTCTTTCTTTGTTTATTTCCTTATAGTAGAGGGTCATGTATGTAATTTCTCTCGTGGGCCTCCTCTATATATATATAGGCCTAGGGTTTCATAATACAAGAGATAAAACTATTTTCTCAACATAATATCAAAATGGCAGTCCTAAGCTGGAGCTTTATACCTCCTTGATTCCTCATCCCCCCTTGCTTTATCCACCAAATAAAGATCAGAGACTATTCTCCAAGGATATACATGTCACAACATAGCAGTGATATATCATCAATATTGCAGAGCCACTTGATATCGACATCGAGAAAATGTTGTTTTTCCGATATATCGGTTGATATGATCCCTAATTAAACTCCAATTTTGTGGTGATTTCATGGCCAAAATCACCATGTTTTAACCACGATTACTATTCATTCCAAGTTATTCATGTTAAATTGTGGTAGATCTCTTATTGAATCATATTTAACAGTTTGAAATGCAAATCCATGTGAAGTTTGACGCAAGTGTGGAGGCGTGGAGGCACCTTGGCATGTGGAAAAACAATCCAAGAGGGACTGTTCCATGTTAAACAAAGCGAGAGAGGGAGAGGATGGCCGGCAGTGAGAGAGAGAGAGAGAGAGAGGAGTTGAAAAATGTTGGAAATATTATTACATAACTCAAAGAAAAAAATAATTATAAATGCTCTCTTTTATAAAGAGAGAACATATCACAATCCCTTAAAATAAGAAACAAATCACTCCTAATCAAATCACAAATCCCATTTTTAGAAAAGACTAAATCCTAATTAATCAAAGCAAATCCTCTAAACAAACTTCCTAAAACTAACATGCCAACTAAAGACAAACCTTACAACTAAAGCAAACCCAAAACAGGACCCAAAAACATCCAAAATCGGCACCCACTTGGACGCCCAAACTGACTACCACGTGACAATCACGTGGCTCGTCATTCTTCACGCTCCCCCTTAAGTCAAGGTCAAGAGGACAATAACTTGTTGAACTTGGTGATGAGGTTAAATGTCCCACCATTCATCTTCTTCTTTGAGCTTTGTGCTCTCAACTTTGTCTTGCTTCTGTGGCAACCTCAATAATCGTCGCGACAGTCGCTGTCATCTTCTCTTTTTCTTCTCGAATCATGGCTCGTATCTTCTCAAGATCTTTTGAAGTCAAGGAGTCCATTCGTGAAGTACTAGTAGCCCCAGGTGGAGGCCTTCCAACCTTGTCCCAACATCTCTCTTATGGATGATTTGTACGTCCACAATATTGGCACTTAGGGTAAATGCGACCTGGACCTCAGCCATGTCCTCTTCCACACCCCGCACTTGTCTCTAGAATCGTAAGGCAGAGTTGTTGCCTTTAAGCGTGATCTCATCATCTCGAATCTCCATCTTCTCCAAACAGCAAAAGATGGTCTCAAGATCCATCTTTCCATCGGATGCGATGATCTGATCACGAGCAGCCCGATAATGGGGATGCAACCCGAATAAAAACTTGGCAACCTGTCG
Organism: Thalassia testudinum; assembly: GCA_037157565.1. Classification (NCBI taxonomy): domain Eukaryota; kingdom Viridiplantae; phylum Streptophyta; class Magnoliopsida; order Alismatales; family Hydrocharitaceae; genus Thalassia; species Thalassia testudinum. The sequence goes on from JAZHRO010000038.1 coordinate 4,003,493, forward strand.
AATCGCACGTGTCTCCCCTTGCTACAAAGAGGTTCGTAGATCTGCAACTCCTTGAACAAGGCCTCCATCCTCTCATAGTACTTAGTCAAGAAGAGATCTCCCTGACTAGCTGTCCATATATGAGTATACAAATCAGTAATACGCGTATTACTAGATTTTTGGACATACCTTTTCTCTAGGGCCATCTAAATTTTGTACGTGCTCTGTTTATAGAGCATGTTCAAGATGATGGTTGGATCCATAGAGTTCATCAACCAGATCATGACAATGTAATTCTCCTTCTCTTGCTTCTTTTTCTTCTTTTCGTCCTTCTATTCTACTGGTTTTTCAAGGAGAACATTGAGTTTCCCCTGGGCCCCAACAAATATCTTGAAGGCATGAGCCCACAAGACATAGTTGAAAGCACCTTGTAACTTGACGATTGTTCCTTGAACAACCACCTTGCCCTTTCCAGTGAACAACGTTGCATCTGTGGCAGTAGCAGTGGTGTTTGTCATCTTTTTTGATTTATGATCCTCCTATTTTGCATAAGGCGTTGGATGTGGTGAGGATTTGTCAGAGATAAAGACCACACACGTGTGGCTAAGAGGAGAACATGCACAATGCGTGGACTCTTCTTCTTGATGCACACACACCAAGGAGCCTAAACCGTAGACTCTGATACCATGTGAAGTTTGGCGCAAGCATGGAGACGTGGAGGCACCTTGGCGTGTGGAAAAACAGTCCAAGAGGAACTATTCCACATTGAACAAAGAGAGGGAGGGAGAGGATGGCCGACGGTGAGAGAGAGAGCGAGGAGAGGAGTTGGAAAATGTTGGAAATATTATTGCATAACTCAAAGAAAGAAACGATTACAAAGGCTTTCTTTTATAAAGAGAGAACATACCATAATACCTTAAAACATGAAACAAATCACTCCTAATCAAATCACATATCCTATTTTTGGAAAAAACCAAATCATAATTAATCAAAGCAAATCCTCTAAACAAACTTTCTAAAATTAACTTACCAACTAAAAACAAACCTTACAACTAGAGCAAACCCAAAACATGACCCAAAAACATCCAAAATCGGCACCCACTTGGATGCCCAGACTTACTGCCATGTGGCATTGCCACGTGGCTCTTCATTCCTCACAATCCATATCTTGTAGGTCTTCAATAACTTCAGGTCACTCAAGAGATGAGGATGCTAGAGAAATTGGCTGGAATTATGCTACTCCCATAAATGGAGACAAAGGAAAGCCACAATGTAACTTTTGTGGTAAAAGATTGATAAGAGGAGGTATCACAAGGTTGGTTGAAGCATCACTTAGTGGATGCATACAGAAATGTAAGCCAGAGAAAGTATGTACTTGATCTTATCCACGAGACAAGCATGTTGGATGGCAAACCAACTTCCATCCCTATGGATCTTAATGTACACCTATATGAAGATGATTCATCCAAGGTAAATGCGAGACAATTTAGAGGTCACATGGGAAAGCTATTATATGTGACGATTACTAGACCCGACATTGCCCTTGCAATCAGCAAGGTGAGTTAGTTCATGGACAAACCACGTAGAATATATTGGGATACTGCGATCATGATTCTAAGGTATTTGAAGACAACTCTAGGAAAAGGGCTATTGTTTACCCAAGGTGACTCCTTGGGGGTGATGGCATATGTAAATGGAGACTATGCCAAATGCCCAAAGGATTGGAAGTCAATTATCAATTTTTGCACATTTGTTGGAGGAAACCTGGTCACATGGCAAAGTAAAAAACATACTGTTGTGGTCAGATCAAGTGTAGAATTGGAGTATAGGGTTATGGACAAGCTACCACTGAGCTTATGTGGATTCAGTCAATACTTATGGATCTTCATATCCCATTTCCTACTCCCATGGAGATGAACAAGGCTGCCTCATTCATTGCCAACCGCGCTTTCCATGAGAAAACTAAGTATGTGGAAGTGGACTGCCACTATACAAGAGATATGATTCAGAAAGGGTATGTCCATACCACTTATGTGTTGTCCAGAGATCAAGCAATGAACATATTTACAAAGGCACTCCCTTGTTCTACATTAGATAGACGTTCCAAGTTGGGCATGATTCATATTTATGCTCTAACTTGAGGGGAAGTGTTGAGAGTTATTTGGTTATCTTTCATTTGTTATTGTCTTTCTTTGTTTATTTCCTTATTGTAGAGGGTCGTGTATGTAATTTCTCCCGTGGGCCTCCTCTCTAGAAATAAAGGCCTAAGATTTAGTAATAAAAGAGATAAAAGTATTTTCCCAATAGTTTTCAATCTTGGGATCGATGGCCTTACGTTTGTGCAACACAAACACAATTTTAGTGAAGCTAGAACTAACACACATGAGTAAACATAGCATTTCATAGCAGTTTTCTCACATGATGGTATAGAGCGAGTTTTCTTTCGTCTTGTTTGCTCGCAGAGTTCCCGACACATCCAACTTTTCCCATCTCCACACCTCCTCTAGGAGGCCGAACTATTATAAATTTGAAAAAAAGTAAGGCATAAAGTATGATAGCGTGGAGAGACCCAAATGAAATCAACACTTCAAACATCCTGACATCCAAATTAGTCATAACATGTCCTTTATTGTGGATTTCCTTTTGCTTGCTTTGTCCCATATTCCGACGACGTTGTCCTGCCTATTGCATTGCCACTCGCTTCCCCCCACTGCGTGAGCATTCTGAGAAAGAAGTTCAGTTATCATGACTTCAAATGGCCTAGCACTCTTCCCGTAGTCGTCCCTAGTAGCCTATGAGCTGCCTAGTAGAAGTCAGGTCAAGGTGGATAGGATAGCACCGACTTGCTTGGTTTTAGGTAGGAGAGAAGTTAGGAGTGGAACAAACCATGTCTTCGAATTCCCGACTGTCCATCCATAACTCCATAGCAGACAAACAAACCAAAAATGAAAGTAGCGTGCATATGTATCCCAAAGGCAAGTTTGCCATGGCATCCAACTAAATATGTTCTTTTAGCATAAATAAAGAATTATTGCTAGCAACATTTTATCATCTTTTTTTCTTTCCTTCCTCTATACTGCCAACCACGATTACCCTCTCTAGTTAGTCGTTGCTACCAAATTGTCAATCTACGGTCAGCATTCCAAAGTAGGAAGTTGATGAGATTTCCAAAAGAGATTTCCAAAAAAATCCTCATCCGGCATGCACTTGCATCTAACCAACCCGACATCACAAAAGAAAAAGGAAACACGTCAACCTCAACAGATTCCAATAACGCGAAGATCGGGCGACGAATCAGCCCGCCAATCCTTCACCACCTGCAAGACCCGTTTGATTCTCAAAATCCAGACCTCTATTGGCTCATTCCCCGCGGTAATTACTCACTATCTACGAAAAGAACGCATTAAATCTCGTTTCTTTTATCAGGCGGATCAGAAGAAGACGATGCGAGTCTATGAAATGGGCAAAACTCTCGATGTTACCTCCGGATACGACGAGGGACTCCCGAGAAGATAAGACGCGGCTACCAGATTCTCGCACCTAAAAGGGGGTTAAGATCGATCTACTCCCGCCGATCGATCGAGCGCGGGACGATCCCCTCGACGAAAAGGCGAGATCGATCGCGCCGGATAGCGCTTCGATCGCGACCGAGGGAGCCGCGTGGAGCCCTAGGACGGGTCTCCTCTGCGGCGAGGATAGTCAAAGGTACGATTTTTGGCTCGGAGGGGGGTGAGGGAGAGTGGTAAAAGTCGCGGTCGGGATGCGGTGGATTGCCGCTGGGGGCCTTCGAATTGTATTTATAGCCCGGCGTGGGGTGCTTTTTGCCTTGTGGCCCTCCCGAGTTTCCTTGATTCGGTGGGAGATGGTGCCTGGGAAGGAAGGATGGTGATTTTATGGAAATTGATAGAAGCGGGTTTCCAAGGAAACGGGGATCCAGGACAAAAAAAAAAATAATGAGTTGATCTTCAGCGGAAATAAATAATTTGTAAATTTATCCCCGTAGGTTAATCGAGTTTTAAATCAGAGATAAGTCGTTTTCACTTAATTAGTGTGAACTTGTTCAACAACTGAGTTACAGGATGGATTTGGAGATTTAGAAAAACATGCACATATTGCATTAGTATTTATTCATGCGTATACAAACATATATTCATTTCGTATCCGTCTCAAAGGTTTTTACTTTATATTTTAGGAATATTTACATACGTATCTGCATAATTATATCTAATTACATTAGTATCATAAAATACTTTATATATATACCTATATCTTTATAAACTTGTTAACCAACGTACCTATACTTTCAGGTTAACTTTCCATCGGTCAGAGAAAAATATTTCATGAAATATTTCTTTAACATCGTTAAAGTTAACAATGAAAACTATGAATATTACGCATATGTCTCAGGCTATCCAAATGAGTGTGAAAAGGATGAAAATGATGAATATCAACAAAGAAATAGCCTTTTATATGCATATAAAAATAATATAAAAAATGGGTCACATATTAATTTTCTATATTTTTGGATTAGGATATATCACTGTAGTTATATAATTTAGATATTAAAATATAATTTGAAATTGCAACGAAAGAGGGATGAGCAGAGCAATTGAATTAGATAATCAAGATAAAAATTTAGGTCAAACAATGACAAAAATATAATAATTTTTTCGGTAGTAAACTTTCAATGGGGAAAAAATCACCACTTAAACTTTTCAAGTCTAGAATTTATTGAAATAAACACATATAAGAATAAATAAATAAATAATATGCATTTCTAACAAATTTGCATAAATAAAAAATATTAAATCAAAAATGTTAAAAATAATTTGGAAATATCCATAATAAAATAAAGAACAAAATATATATAATAGCACAAATAAATCAAACAAAAAAAAATTAGAAATTACTCCGATCGAAGCATTCAGGAAGGATTTTTTTTAAAGAAGATATCGTCCCCTACAATATTAGTACATCGGGGCCTGACAAATTCATTCAATGATACGATGATTCACCTCTAAGATTCAACGTGCTCCAATCTTGAACGTCCTTGAAAATCACTTCAAGAGAACAAAATCGAGACAATTTGGTTGGTCAACCAATTTCCCAATTGATCTAGCAATTTAATTGGTTTGATCAATAAAAAATTCTCTCGTGGATTACTCTCAAGATCGACAAACTTGATTGAAAATTTTTCTACCAAACTTATGTCGAACGAATGCATCAAGAAAGAGAGATAAGACTGAAAGAGGAGGAGAGAGAGTGAAGAGAGCTCTTCTGCTTTTATTATATGTCAAATAAGAGCCCCCTCGTGGCCCTTATATAGAGCTCACAACCCAACATTTATGGAAATTCCTGCTTTATGGAAATACGACAATTGATTGACCAAACCAATTGATCAATTAAAATAATTTATCAACTAATTTTACCTCTTGATCGACTAATCTAGGTCAAAATCATGAGATTAAAAATTCATAGCAAAAAAGTCTAAGTTCCAAATTGATTCTCACCTAAGCTTAAGCCGAGCCAAGGCTGAGCACCTGCGCGTGCATGGTCCCCAACCCAACATTTATGTAAATTTTCACGTTATGGAAATGCGGCAATTGATCAACTAATTAAATCAATTAATCGATCAAACTTAACTTTTTGGTCGACCGAATCAATTGATCGATTAAAATAATTGATTAACCAATTTTACCTTTTGATCAATATAAAACAAAATCATGAGATTAAAAATCCTTAGCAAAAGAGTCCAAGTTAGAAATTAATTTTCACTCGAGCTGGGGCTAGGCCAAGGCAAGGCACACTAGTGTGTGCATGGTCCTCAACCGCACTTCTTACTCTTTATTACATAAGTTATGGGAGGCAGAAGCCTTTCACAATCACCGAGAGGTTTGCCCACTTCCAGTATGAGACAAAATCTTTATCACATCTCACTGATTTCAACATGAATTCCTACATCACCATATATTAATTGCATCCCAATTGATGTAATTAAGCTCTCAAATCCAACAGGATTTCCCCGATCAACCTCGTCGATTAATCTATTATTCACACCACTTGAATTGAGGCGTAGTGAACTCCAATACAACCCCTCTTTGGTTCCCTACCAAAGAGATTTTGTCTTAACCTTTATAGAGAGAAGGGAAATCCAACGACCCCTGATAAATCTACATTTATCCATGTTAATTTGCCTGTTTATGCATGTTTCTAGTTTCATAAAAGTATCATTTATTATAAATATTGCATAACATGCATCATTTTGCATGTAGAATAATTTCTGTAAATTATGTATTAATTCATCTCCTTCTATGATAAGGAGACAAGGTGATATCTTTCTGAGCTTCAGATTGAAAATCTGACCGTATGGATGCGGTTAAGGTGATGACTGAAGTCTAATGCCTCCGAGATCACTCTGATCCGACATCTATAGTATCTTGTACAAGCCACAAAAGATCAAAGGCCAAGGGGCAAGGTAGTGAAAATCTGGATTTCAAATGACAAATTCAACCACACGGATGGGTTTGGATAGACGATCGCAGCCCGACGGTACGAAATCGATTCAACCCAACATCCGTCGCATCAATTACGAGCATTTGAAGATGAACAGCCCAGATGATGCCATGTGGCATCATCTGGGCCGCCTAAAGCCACTGTTGCCTTCCTCTTCAACCTAAAGGGCACATCCATCAAGCGATCTCGGCTGTTGGATTTTCATCCAACGGTGGAGATCAATCCACGCCTCCTGCCCCTCAATTTCTACGAAGGAGATATCTTGGCCGTTGGATGAAGATCCAACAACTAAGAAACATCCATGTCGCCCCCCTTTGCGCTCCATATTCTCTGAAGATAAAGGCCCACGCAATCTCAGTTGTTGGATCTTCATCCAACGGTGAGAGCGCGTGAGCCTTGATTCAAGAACTTGACAATCCACTCGCATAGTGCAGTGGATAAGGTATTGTGCGAGTAAGGGGGCACAAGTTTGAAACCTCGCATGCCTCTCTAATCCGCTGAAGAGGAGGCATGGTGAAATTGAACCGTCGAATGATGATCAAGCGGTAGCAGATGCATCAACATTGCGCGTTTAGGGCCATGCGATTTTAACACGCATGATCAGACATGCGGGTGCGATCTTAAGTCATCCAAATGCAATCCCCACCTTCTAATTGTGATCTAAGTGCACGATTTAAAATGCGCGTGTGAGTGCTTCTCAAGCGTCTAATCTCCATCGGACGGTCTTGATTGGTCCACGTTGCTATGCAAATCCTCAATGGCTAAAGCTTAAGCGCTGCACGCAAGATCAGATCTCGAGTGTTCGATCTTGATCTAAGGGCTCTCCTTCCACACGTGCTTCAGTAACGTGCGCCTTCAGCAACGCTTGCATGTGTCACTAAAGGCCATAGAATTAATTCTAAAGGCCTTGAAATGACCCTTATGCCCCCATCTCTTTACCTATAAATAGCCTACCTCTCATACAAATTTCTTCATCCCTTCCTTCTCTTCTCACCTCTCCTAAGAGCTAAGAACACAAGTTCTCAAGCCCGCTCTAGTGCTCTCAAGCTACAGGAAGCTTTGCTAGAGTTAAAAACAAATATTTTTTCCACTTCTCGTCCTATTTACGGAGCTCTTGCCGATTGTCTTCTCGCCCCCATTTCAGAAGTGGATCCCACGACGACGACGTCTTACCTCATCCTCAGTTCTTCCAGTTTCATCTTCCTTCTTTCGTCTCTGTTCTTCCTCCAAGCGTCGTTCAATCGGCTCATCCTCTAAGCATACGTCAAAGAGGATAATCTCTATTCCCTTATATTTTTATTACTTTCTAGTATATATTTCAATTTCCAGCATTAGTTTTGTAATAAACATTTGTTAGTTATACATTTGTTAGTTATAAAAGTAAATTCTCTCTCTCTCACATTCTTTTTCTCTCTTTATTTGTAAGTATAATAGAATAGTGTAGAGTTGAAAATATTCTGATCTTTCTCTTATAGAAAATACAAAAAAAAAGTCACGGATTTCCAAAAAATCGACGTAACCTTCCCGTATTCGACTCGGGACTCGTTAAAGTTTCGGTAAATTATTTGATTAGTAGATTTTTCGTAACTGCGACGATAGGTTTTCAAATTCAATTTTACTCGCGTAAAATCTCACTTATCAACCTTGAATACCCTTATAACACAAACTGAAACAATATTACATATAAAAGAGCCAAGTGTCTTTGAGTTGATTCCTAACTCTACTTACTCCCCCTAGCTTGCACTTGGAACATTACAGCTTTGAGAGCTTTAAAGAGTGATTGTGTGTTCACTTCAATGTATGAGGTGTGCCACCTTGCTTGGAAGGTGTCCAGAGGTATTTATAAATGTTATTAAGTCATTAGAAGTTTTAGGCTCGAGTTCAGGTTCGAGTGAATCACATTAGGTTAAGTTCCCAATGGCTATATAACTTCTTGTACACTCAAAGGTAGGTTTGGTTGACCAACTTGCAACTTCGGTTGACCAGAGCATTGATTAGGAACTTCTTTTGAAGTCTTTTTTGGTTGACAAAGGTGCAACTTTGATCGCCCTAACCTTCATTCTAGTCAACATTAATTTATTTAGGTCGACCAAAGTGCTTTCTACATTTAGTTGTCTTAGATAATCAAGTTTAAAAAGTTTCAAGGTGAGTTTAGAGGATGTTTAACGGCTAATTTGGCTTTGAATGTTGCTTGGTTAAATGAGTTTATACCCATTGGACTAATTTGACCATTGGATTGATTTTAAATCAACCAAACCTATACTTAGGTTAACCTAAACTAGATTGTTTCACTTGTAATTCTGTTGTGAGTCAGGTCGGCTTATAATAGATTCTAATCGACTTAAATAAAATTTGGGATGCTTTTTAACTCTTCTTTATGGGGTCTTACGTTAGGTCATGACTTTCTAGCCTAGATTTATATCTATTGCATTTGGCTCTTCTTTACAAAGATTTAGGAATAAAAATTATAATAACAACTTTAACAAACTTTAACTCGAGCTTCATATTTCTTGTGCTTGGACTTTTCTCTTTCATCTTCAAGACTTTGATCTTTGCATCTTCCTTTATTTGTTATCATCAAAATTGACTTTTGCATAATTAACTATGTAATTAACTATAGATTAGTTAATCTTATTTTGCTTTCATTATATTTAAATTCTCTTTATTTATATTACAAGTATATAAATGTTTCGTCTTCCTTCGGTTTTCTTGACCTCCAACTCCCAAGAGCAACTTTCCACTATTGTTCTATGCCCCATTAGACACAAGTACACTATTTTCTTCTCTCCGTTTCACGCTGAAACACAAACAAGTAGAAAGTTGACCAAGGAATTTATTTTCTTTTACTTTCATTTCCTTAACTTTCTATTTAACTCCAAAAATCCATTCTATCTATTTACAATATACAAACATGCCATAAATGTCCATCTTCACAATATTTAACAACTATAATACATTCATCAACATTGTCAACACCTAAAAGTCTCGAGAAGAAGCGGTAAGTAAACAAAGAAGATGGCACAATAATGAGCCAAAAAAGATGACCGAAAATAACATGTAATGCGAGAACACAAAACCTTCCATTTCCATAGAGCAGTGATTCAATTCACCATCTAGATATACAAAAATGAAAAAAGATGCACTTACCTGATAATTAAAACATATCTACAATCAAATATCAATTCATGGATAGACTTGAGGTGGCTAGTTGCAATATGATATATTATAGACAAAACATAGCATTAATGCTCTGCTGGAGGAAATGAAATTTCTTGATGACACTAAATCAGTTCCAATGCATTAGCTAAACACAATTCTAAAGGTATCAAACTCTAACAAAAATAAAAAAGCAAACACAATGGGATTGAGAGCAAATTTTGGTACAAGATGAGGACGAAGACGGTATACCTTTAGCATCTTGACTGATAAATGTATATACTTCCATTTACGTAGAAAAAAATGTATACACATCCAAAGAACAAAAAATACAAATATCCTTGCATTCACACTAGCCCATAAAAGAAAGACTATAGATCAACCATGCCAACTCAACCAAGTCAGCCACACAACTTGAAAGCCATGTTGTACTAAGCGAAGCCCACTGAGAAGCTTGCAAAAGGTTTTTGAATTAATAATACATCCATGATATAGATATTTGAAAAGTTAGATTTTTGTTATTCTCTTGTACCACTCTTAAATTGTTATAAGACTTGTCCTAGAACGCCATCGGCTAAGGTAAGTTCATTCCAATAGTCTAAAGAGGCTCAAGAGGCTACAAAATTCGAAACTATCGACCAAAAGAACAAACTGATAAAACCTTGGCAGCAATGCTCATGTCACTCGAGGCCCTCTCCTCCTATCGCCTGAGCCCATCAGCGCAAAGGTTGAAGTAACTTCGAGTCGACATCACGCTAGAAAATCAAGCTCCTCCTTCCGAGTCGGCTCTCCCCAGGTACCTTCCCTCGATCTTCATCAGGGCAAGGGGGACACGACCAAGCCTCCCCGCGTGTCTCGGCGAAGCGTTTTAGGCTTGCTATGGCAAAAGCCTCCCCCGTCAGGGCGGTTCCAAGCCCTTGGGAAAGTACGCTCCCTTGGTCATTGACCAGGCGGAAGTCTCCGCCGCGACGCCCGCGAGTAACCGAGGCAACCCCCGGGAGTGACATCGCGCAGCTTCTAGCGGCAACGCCTGCAGTGCTCTAAGACACTCAGGCTAAGCTGCCTTTTAAAACACCCCTTTCGGGTTGGCACACCCATGGCACATTCCCCACTTCGGTGAGAATGCCCTCCTCTCCTCCCATTGGCCCTTTCGGTCACGGCCCTTTGACAACCAAGAGAAGAGGAGAGAGAGGAAAGGTGCAACTCTCCTCCGACTAACTTGGACGAGGACAGGGACCAAAATTGAGTGGCCATAATTAGGGTGGCCTGGATGACGGTAGCATTGGGCGTCCCAGCCAGCTGACAACTAGTGTACACTCGTCGCCAGACCCTCTCGACGTGTGCTTGACCCCCTCCAAGGGTAGGAGCAACACACGAGGGTGCAGCGACCTGGCACAAACCCCTCGGGGTTAAGTCGAAACGACCCAAGAAGCTCACGCAAAAAAGGAAAGAACCAGATCTGTGCAATCTAGTGAGGGACCAACCCAACCAATTTGCAAAGCGATTTCGGGATCGTAGTCAGACTCTTCGGCTGCAGCTTTCACCGCCTTCTCCTCGTTCTTCATGACTCAACTAAGCACGTCAAGTTAAGGGATGATCGCACTCCTCCTGGATGTCTAGGGGCGATAACCTCCGGAGGGGCCAACGTGTCCAAAAACAGCCCTGTGAGGCTATCAGGGACCAGGCTGCCCCCCGAAGCCCCTGCAATAGCCAACTCACCCCTTGAGGGTGGCTAACGTGGGATACCCCCTGCGCATGCGGTACCCGCCACGCGAAGAGCGATCTGGAAGCTATTGGACTTAGCGTCTGGGGCCCCTACCTTACCATAACGGTGATAAGAGGCCCGACCCGCAGAGGCATACCTCTCGCGATGGTTAGCCACCATCTGCAACAAGTAGCTCTCTCCCCACACCTTCACTCGACAATTTGCCTCGAAGGTATGACAGGGATCGGATATTGGTCCACCGTTAACACACTGAATCGGGGTTTTAAAATCACTTCGTTGTAATATAGCCGAAAATAGCACGTGAACAAATACAATTTATAGCTCGAAAGAAATCCGAGATCGAACACAGGGAGCAAGTGTTGCAATCAATCTCAAAATCACAATTTAAGCACAAGATAACAATATTTAATGAGAAATTCAAGCAATAAGAATGTATAGATAATAACAAATGTCAACAGCGCAAAAAGACTAGGGTAAAATGGTGATTTGAATCACTAATTACCCTAATTACAATAATATCAAATATTTCAACAATATCGACCAAGTTTAATCCACGTAGGATAAATGCACAGTACACTCAAAACCAGCAACAGAGGCAATGGCCTCTCTTTCTCAAGCCTTAGGGAGAGGCACAGCAGAGCTTAGCACCAACACCAACAGAGGGAAAGGCCTCCCTCAGAATTTGCTAAGTGTTGAGAGGTAGACAGCAGAGCAAAACCCCCCTCCCCCCTCTCTCTCTCTCTTCTTCTTCCTTTCCCTTTATTCCTCCTCTCTCAGAAATATGCTAATTGAATCCAGGTATACGGATAATCGGTTCAGAGCCCAGATCTGCGTGGTGTGGCCGTAGGCAAGGGCGTGCATGCGCACGTGGAGAGGGACCTCACCCCATGCTCACTGAGGCAACGAGGCTGAGGCAGAAAAATAATTTATGTGCTGCAGGAGGTGTGCCGCTTCACGATGTGGGACTATCCCACAGAGGCTTCAGCGCGTGCGACCGCAGATGGAACCTTCTCCAATTGTAAATGCAACTGATGGTATCTTCCTCAATTAGAGGCCTGGGAAGGGTCCTAGAGGCCTTCCGCACAACCTGAGTGTAATGCCTTGAGCTTTTGACGCCGGAGAACTGCAAGCGAGGGCCGAGATGACGACGGCGACAGACAACGACGACGTATACCTGAAACTCATGAATAAGGCCTCACAGCCACATTAAAATAGTTCACAAACATCACTGGACCACGATGAGTGTAGTGGTGATGGTTTCGTGGTGATTGGTGAAGCGTGGAGGTTGGTCAGTGACGGAGAAGGTGGTCGGTTATGGGTGTGTTCGGGGGATGGTTTGGGTGGATGAATAGGCGAAATAGGAGAGGACTTTTGGTCTTGAGGTGATGACGGAGGTTTTGGAGGTGACGCAAGGGTGTTTGGTGGTGTAGCGTAGCGTGGCAAGCTCGTCGGAGCTTCGCCGACGTAGAGTAAGATGACGACGTGGAAGACAAAGTGGTGGTTGAATCAATGTGCGAGCAGAGGGGAAATGATGTAGAAGAGGAGAGGAAGAAGTAGGGGGATTTTAGGAGAGATAGGAGGATGGAGAGCACCGATCGTGGCTTGACCGGAGTCGGAGAAGGAGAAGAGGACGGCGAAGCGGCGACGACGAGAGAGATAAAGGAAGGACCTCTCTTTGGCTGGAGAGGCTCGCGAGGATGAGGGAAGGACGTTGGGCCATCCAATTTGATGGTTGGAAGGACGGAAGAGGGAGAACGGAGGTAATCGCTGGAGCAAAATCTAAAGTTGGCTAGAGAGGGAGGAGGAGGGAGTTTCTCAAGCCAAGACTTGCTAAGGAGTAAGGGTTCATGCCCCTGATCCTTTTATAGGCCATGGGGAGGGGCTTCAAGGTTGGAGACCAAGCCTTCAAGCTTGGTAAGCTTGCCAGAGTAGGACACCCACATCTCTCATGCGTTCGCATGAGAGATTGGGAAAGAATTGGAGCCCACGAATAGGTTCAAAAAGAAGGCAATTACTTAACGAATCTCCTTTTCAATTTTAAGAGGGATTCATCAAATAATCAACAAGTTATTGCCAAACGAAGCTCGACGGAGTAGGATTCCTTCAAGAAAATGGTAGAAGGACCTTTTTTCAAAGAGTGACGATAAAGATAGGGGGCTTTTGTAACAAATTCAAAAGTCGAGGGGTTCTTTGGGATAATAAGAGTTAGACTTGGACTAAAATGCAAACTAGGTTGAAATGATCTCAGATTGAGCTCAAATTTTGATACAAACTTAATTTGAACCCAAGGAATCCAATGGTAAAGTTGGATTTTGATTTTGATCTCGTTTGACTAGTTAATTTATGTAAAAACCTAAATTAGGGCAATAGTTTGTCTATGACTCTATTTTGGGTCAGAATGGGTTCTGATGGTCAATTCAAACATGTTAAATCCTAGAGAATATTTTTATATGAATTTTAGAGGGTTTATGTGAATTTGATATTGACCAGAACCTCAGTTAATTAAGCGGGTCTGTTTTTAGGATTTCAGATGTCCATTAATTCTTGAAATGCGTTGATGAGAACCTCATCATGAACCCTAACTAGCACAATCTAACCCAGATATGTAAGAAAAAGCTCCTACATAACCCAAAGAAAGGCTTAACTCAGAGAATTATGAGTTTAAGAAGAAAACAAATCATAAGGGGTAAAACTGTAATTTCACTAACACAGTTTGCAAACAGGGTAATTAAGGGTCCAAACACAGGTCAAACAAGACTAATAAGAAGGAAAGTGGGATGATCTGATCTAAAAAGGGTTACAGCAACTTCAAGAAATTAAATGACATTCTGTAACTCTAAAACAAACCCACTTCAATTCACGAGGTTTGAGGTATGATAAAAATAAAATAAATCCTATAAAATTCATATAAAAATAATCTCTAGGGTTTAGAACCTTCAATTTGACCTTAGAAACCCATTTTGACCTACAAAGAGAACCATGCCCAATTAATGACTTAATCTGGGTTTTTACGTAAATTGGCCGGTCAAACATAGTCTAACCTAAAAATAAAATTCACCATTAAAATTATTAGGTTCAAATTAGTCGTACATAAAAACTTGAGCCTCAGAAGAGACCTCCTTGACCGACTTTGCAATTTTGTCCTCTTCATTTACTTTTTGACCCTTATCTTTCGAAACCCTTGCATTTTGGCCCCCAACTTTCTCATCGTTCTTTGCAGAATGGTCCCTCCTGCAAAACTCTGCGCAGCACCATGCTCCGGCGACTTTGCGCGGAGCATGGCGCCGCGCAGAGAGGGGTGACCGCCCTGCAAAAGAGACGCGGGGTTCCCTGCGACGTCCTCTGTCGCAGGGACCCGGCCATGCTCCCTGCCGGCCCCCATACCTTCCGTGCAAACGCGCGGAAGGTATGGGTGCCCCTTCCGACCACGTTCCGGCGAGGCTGGCACGTCGCCAGCCCACTCCTCCCTCTGCGCCAGCCCCTTTATAAGAACCCTCACCCCCTGCTGGCTTCAGTAAGCTCCTCTTTGACGGAGAACACCCCCCACTTCATCCATTCCTCCTCCGTCAGAAGGCCCGCAGCTTCCGACGACCTCCTCCTCTTCCTCCTCGTTGCTCTGCTGCCTTACCTGGCCCTCTCATCTATGCCGTGCTGCACCCGCCGGCACCCTCCGCTTGCTTCCTCGTCGCCGCACTCCTCCTCCAGGGCCCTTTCTTCCCCAGCTCTGGCAGGTACGAGCCGGCGGCTCCGCCCTCCCCCTTCGTCCAAAACCTAGGTAAAAATCTTCCTCTCCTCCTTCCTTACATTTCCCCTCTATCAATTTACCTTTTTGCCCCACTGCACGCGACTTCCACCTCCGCCTGCTCCGTCTCCGACCACCTTCTCCGACGAGCCCATTTCACCTCCACAGACCTCCTCACCCCTCGCCGACTACCCTAAAAGCTTCCCCTCACTCCACTCAACTGATTCCGCCTTTCCATTCACTGCCAAATGCCACCTGACCACCCCCCGAACAAACCCACCTCTCCGACCACAGTCTGACCTAGGGCTACCACCATACGCCGCCTCACGCCTAGCCACCACCCGCACTGCCTTCGCCGCACTCTGACGAAGCTCCCTGCATCTGCTGACTGGGCCGAGAGGCCGTATTTCTGCTTTCAGGTCAGCAGCCCTTCGCCGCCATTGTCGAGCTGTTGCAGCTCCTTCCCCTGCAGCTGCAGGTGCTATTTCGCCCAGGTCCGCACCCCAGGACGCGCGGGTTGCTGCTGCGAAGCATCCCAGGTCTACAGCTGAGGTGAAGGCCCCGTGTGTTGCTGCAATTGCCTGCAGCATCCTTCACTGCAGGCGCCAATTTGGGAGGTGGGACTTTAGTCCCACCTCGGAAGTGCGTGGCTACACGCCCGCACATAAATGGGAAAAGTGTTCTATGCTATTCGCCTTCGAACACAGGAGTCAGGTCCCTCACGCACGCCGCGCGCCACACGCTCGCCCTCGCCCGCGCTCACACCCCACGGGTCTGGGCCAGATCCGATTACACAAACCCGCGCACTCCTCGCCCACCACCACACGCCGGTGGGCCTGGTCCCGAGTGCGATACCCGTACCCAAATACCCGGCTTTGGGAGAGCGATCCTATGAGAGAAATCTGAGAAAGAGAGAGATGCGGGGAAGGGTAGGGGTAGGTTTTGCTTTCTAATCCTTGTGTGAGGGTGCAGGAGCAGAAAGAAGAAGAAGGAAGGAAGAAGAGAAGAAGAAGGAAGGCGGCCGAAGCCTTAGCTGCTCAGGGCAGAGAAGAAGAAGCAAGAGAGAAGAAACAGAAGAAGAAGAGAAGCACTGTAGCAAACCTACAGTTAAGTCGTCTGATCGCTGCATCAAACGACGGTTGAGCAGCGGCCAGAGGAGATAAAGCAAGAGAAGAAAAAAGAAGTCAGAAGAAGAAGATTTTCACAGCGGCTAGAAGAGAAAAGAAAGAAAGAAAAGAACAAAGAAAGAAGAACAGAAGACATAGCCGCCAGAGAGAAAAGAGAGAGAAGGACAAAGAAAGAAAAAGAAGAAAAGAAGAACAGAAGAAGGCTGAAGAAAAAGAAGAAGAAGAAGAAAAAGAGGGAAGAAGAACAGAAGAAAAGAAGAGATAAGACACAGCCGTGAGCAGAGAAGAGAAAGAAGAAAAGGAGAGCTTCTGAAAGAAGAAGAAAGATAGAAAGAGAAGGAGAAGAAAAGAAGAAAAAGCCAAGACAAACTTTCTCTCTCTCTCTCTCTCTCTTATTTTTGTAATCGAATAGAGAACCTTTGTATTTCTAGAATTCCAGTAGCTCCCTGAGTTCGACCTCGGGAAAACCATTTTCGAGTAAAAAAATTTCGTAATGATAACCTGGTAGCTGTCTTATTACTACAACGACTGTAATTTAAAGTATAACAAACGTAAATAAGGCCTACCCAGAGCATCATCATCATCCGTGAAACCCTGTTTCTATCTGCATGAACCCACTTATTAGACATTAATGACTAAATGACCTTTAATAAACCCCTAGCATACCCCATGGTTATTTTGTATTTTTGATAATATGGTAAAATTATAGAAATAACCCTATTTTCAACTTTTCTTCTCAAAATAACTCACCCTGCTCTAGTGACCTTCCGACTGATATGTAGGAGCTTTTATTGACTTTATAAGACCAAATTGAGCTAGTTATGGCTCATGATGGTGTTCCCATCATACTCCCATGCCTAACTTTTGTTAGTCCCTTAGCAAAATTCTATGAATCTAACCAGTTATCTAGGTCGAATGTGACCGTCAGGATGCCTTACTCAGCCGCATCTCTAGCAATCAGATCTTAATACCAACAATAGGCCTAGTGGTACTCAAGTACCAGCCCAGATCTAGACCTAACTAGCTTTTGTTTCAGTCTACCGTGAAGGTTTCTAAGGCCTGCAGGAACTATCCTAAGGCTCATTGTACCCAGCGGTTAAAGCACCCATGCTTGTAACATGGTTAGTCTAAGTTCAGTTTGCCAGTGCATTTTGTAAGAGAGAGATATGGAAGGAGAATTTGATTTTTGGAGAGATTTCTCTATCTTTCTCTTTTCATTATATTTTTCCTTAGACCCATTTTCGGATTGGCCCTATACACGGTCTGTATCAGATTCCTTGTCCCCACCATCAATCCTTGCAGGGTCCCTGGCAATTGATACTTCGAGATAGCACCACCCATGGCAACCCCCAGAACCCTGGCTTTCGAGATTTCGAGATAATCCTGCCCATGGCGTTCTGTAGCTAAATCCTGACCCTGGCAATCAACATTTTGTGATAATGTCACTCATGGCATCTGAACCAGCACAAGGTGCTTACATGCCCCTCGTAGGATATTTAGATATCTTAGGAGACAAGCACCGAGGAGACGATATGTTATTGTGCATCTTCGAGAGGAATTTCCCACCTCTCCGTGTCGGGAACTCATCCAAATCAACTTGTATTTTCGAGCCGCTCCTAATCTAGATCTTAGGACCTTTTTCGTAACAGATTAAATGCTCTTTGGCATGATTTTATTATTTAAAGTGCATTGAACCAGACTGTGTGATTTAGGGCGCTTAAGTTACCGAGTCCTGCAAAGCAGAGGTTAGTTAACGAGGCCGAATACTACCTAAGCCTTAGACCTAATACACAAGCTTTGCATTTTCCCCAACCTCTTGAGGACTAATTCGGATCGTGACAAGTACGTGAGTGTTTAAATCCAATTAGATCCAAGAGGCCTAAGGTCAGTATTCACCACTAATCCCTTAAGTTCTAGCCTTTCAGGTCTTACTTTGTCATTCGATCCAACCTAGAAGTTAGGTAAGTTCCATATTACTTTAAAGGGACTCAATTTCTTTTATCTTTTGCTCATTTCTTTTCCTTTCAATTTTTCTTCCCTTGTTTTTTTCAAAATGGCTCTCCTTTTTCCTCAATCCTCTTTTTTTTTTAATGAAACCCTTCTTGTGAATTGATTCTCACAACATTTTGTACTCTAATACTCCCCCATGCCTACGTTTTGCAATGTCCTCATTGTAAAGTAGGTGGGTTCGAGTTCAGCTTAGATCGTACATTAGAACAAGTTTAAAGGGTGGGTGGACGGGTCGGGATGACGGTTGCGGACGATTTCAAGCTCTGGTACGAGTACCAGAGGTGGAGTTGGTTATTCTAATGGTACTCTGGTATGAGTTCAGCAAAGAGATATGTCAAAAGGGTTTTGGGTTTTTCAAAAGATGATGGGTTGCCTCTCATTAAGCGCTGAGTTTAACACCATCAGCTGGACGCAATAAGCTCAAGGAGAATAGAGATCAAAGGATATTTCAGCCAAGTTCGTATCAGTGAGTTTAATGAACTGCTTGAGTCGTTGGCCATTCACGATGAAAAGTTCAGAATCAAGGCTGGGTTGATTGATTTCGACGACTCCATTTCCAAAGATTCATCTTACCAAGAATGATCCAGTTCACTTAGATCTGAGTTTTCCTGGGAAGAGTTTGAGCTTGGCATCAAAGAGTAAGACTTTCTGACCAGGGTGGAAATATTTTCGCACAATGTGCCTATCATGGAAGACTTTGACCCGCTTTTTGTAGATACGCGAGTTCTCATACATGTCATTGCGTAGCTCCTCGATCTCGCTCAATTGCAACCGGTGGTGTATTCCAGCCTTCATCAGATGCAGATTGCACTTTCGTACTGCCCAATAGGCCTTATGCTCCATCTCTACGGGAAGGTGACATGCCTTTCCGTACACTAATCTGAAGAGAGACATGTCTAATTGGGTTTTGTAGGCAGTTTTATAGACCTACAAAGCTTCCGGAAGGCGAGTAGACCAGTCCTTCCTATCAGGCCGAACAGTGACCTGAAGAATCTTCTTAATCTCTCGATCCGACAATTCTGTCAGTCCATTAGTTAGGGGGTGGTAAGGAGTCGAGATATGATGCGACACCCCATACTTTTTCATCAGGGACTGGAAGTGCACATTGTTGAAATGAGACCTGCCATCACTGATGATGGCCTTAGGAACCCCAAATCTGGAAAAAATGTTCTCTTGGATAAATAGGAGGACAACTTTATGATCACTAGTTCTTGTGGGGATGGCTTCGATCCATTTGAAGACATAATCAACAGCGAGTAGAATGTATTCGAAGCTGTTGGATCCGGGAAAGGGTCCCATGAAATCGATTCCCCATTTGTCAAAGATTTCGCACACAATTATTGGGTTCAAGGGCATCATATCCCGTAGGCCCATGTTGCTGAGGGTTTGACAACGAGCGCATGCCCTACAATATGTTTGTGTGTTTTTTAACATCGTCGGCCAAAAGAACCCACACTGGAGAATTTTTGCTGCAGTTTTTCGCCCAGAGAAATGGCCACCGCAGGCCTGGTCATGACAGACTGAGATCACGTCATTGACCTCGTCGTCAAGAATGCATCTCCGAATCACCTGATCGTTGCCAATGTGGAAGAGGTACGGTTCCTCCCAAATATAGTACTTGGCCTCGGAAATCAGCTTGTCCCGCCTGGAAGCCACCCAATCTGGCGGGACTTTTCTCATAACCAAGTAGTTTACAATATCAGCAAACCATGGGGGATCGTGAATGGCCAGTAGGTGCTCATCCAGAAAATGCTCGGTGATCGGACCAGACGAGTCAATGACTGAAGAAGGAAGATGGGACAAATGGTTAGCTGATGAGAGACTTATCATGATCTCTAATTACCCCTAATTAACTAGTCTTCCTAGTTAATTAGCTAAGGATATGAATATATAAGGGTTAATTATAAAATAAGGGATATATAGTAAAGAACCTTAAAATAAGTTTAAAATGATATTTTATCATTCAATTAATATTATTAACAATCTAATTAATAATTAGACTTGAGATCTTATTAGTTATTCCCTTAATAAGTTAAGTAACTTAAACATAATGTATATAATAACTTAAGTAACTTTACTTAATTTAATTAATTAACCTAAAAAGGTCAAAAATGTAAATTCAAGGTGAAAACATAATAATTACCTTATTTACAATCATATATAAAAAGTCTAAAAAGATCTAAGTTAAAATAAACCTTTAAAACCTAGGTTTACATTTAGGTCCTTACTATTCATTGCAATCGGGTCCTTAATTTTCATATAGGTCCTTAGGTTTCATCACACATAGGTCCCCGTTGTCTTCTTCTTCAGCTGATTGAATGGCTGACGACAGAGGGTGATCCCATTGCTCGATCACCGCCCTGTCGACATCATTCTTCATTCTCTAAGCTCCTGGAGCTTGCGCTCATCATCTCATCTTCATCCATCGGTTTGGATTACTCTAAAATCCTAATTTTTGGTGAGAGTTAACCTCACAGTCGTCGAAGACGATGACGGAGGTTAAGCTCCCTAAGCTTCTTCATCACCGTCAACTATAAATAGACCCCCACCCCCTTGATTTCTGTAAGTTGGCTCCCTTCCTTCTTCTAATACTGAGCCGACCCAATAGGCTATTCGTCTGCAACTCTGACGACCTTTCACACCATTCTCCGACTTCCTCCACCCATCTTGATCAGCTGAGGAGCTTCGTCGAGGTCAGCCGTGTCTCTAGACAAAGGCGATGACCAAGGAGATCCTCTACTCCATCCAAATTCGCCCACCGGAGATTCTTCTCATTCCCTCTGATTTCGTCTTTCGCCATGAGCCATCGGCAGAATCTCTTTGACCCCTTCGTCCAGGTAACAGTAGGTAGGAGTAGGAGTAGTTTAGGTAGTTAATTAGTTAGTTAGTTAGCTTAGCTTGATTTCAGATTCCAGACTTCATCTTCTTTGACTTCGGCGAGTTCCTTGAGCTCGCCAGAGTCCTGATTTTGTCTTTTAAAGTCGCCGATCACCTTACTTTAATCCTCATGACCATTTCTAATCCATTAAAACACTAATGCTACCACTGATTCGCCTAATTCACCTCTACCTTCAACAGCTACTGTCGCTGTCCATGGTGACAGTAACTGAGCTTAGCTTCACATCCAATGGATCTTTCATCACTTATCCATTACCTAAGGATCCTACTCATCACTATAATTAGAGTAATTACCACATATAATGTAAACACCTAATTCTATTAAAGCTCCTGAGCTCGCTATCAATGGCGGCTCAGGAGTAGTTAAAATCTTAAATTAATTATACATTTATGATCGCAAATTACTTTTGACTTGTCTTGACCACTCAATTGAGTGGGAAACAAGTCCCAAGCTTCAACTAACTCAGATTCTTCAAAAATGGAATTCACTGCTAAATCTTAATTTTAATGATCAATTAAGGAATTTAATGAGTTCTTGAGGTTCCTTGCAACCTCAGGATCATTCTTAGATTGAAAATGGCACACTTTTTCATTCTGTATACAATTTCCACCTTTTTTGGACTCATCGGAGCTCCGGCGAGCTCCAGTGAGCCATTTTTGAGCTTCAGCCTTTAGAACTTGTTGAAAAGCTCCAGATTGACATGATATTGATCACTGAGTAGTTTGAGGTCTTTAATTTGGGATTTTAACATCTGGAGCTACACATTAGTCTTCATCTTCTCCAACTCCGATAGAGTTGGAGAAGTCTGTCAAATAGATTTAAGTTGCATTTAAGAAGTCTGGAAGCTTCAGTGTTGTGCACTGAAGTCATTCCTAGCCTTAGACCAATATAACAACCTCTGGTTTGTTCTGACGAGCAAACACTTTTTCAATCTCAGGCGATGAGCCTGAAACCCTAGGAACTCTAGTTGAAACACCTATCTTAGGATTTGAATATGTTCCTGTGAGTGAAGAGATGATGTTTTAGGCTTTAATTTCGTTTGAAATAGCCAAACTCAGAAAGTCAAAACTTGAGGCTTAGCAGCCAAACCAGAGTCTGAATATTGAGTTTTGGATTCAATCTGACAAATTGAGGAATTCAAATTGTTACTGAAATGATTATAAATGAGTTAGATGAAATTTGAATGAATTTTGATCAACTTTCTAGTGGAAATTGATTTTTGTCAGTTTGGGTTGTTTTTGAACCCAAACTGATGACAGTAGTTGTTTGATAAGATTTTGATGCAAACTCTGCCTAGATGAGCTTGTTACATCCCTTAGAATCTATTTGAATCAATTAGCTATGATCTTAGCTGTCTGTTTCACACTTTTGATGGAAAAATTTCGTTCTCTGAGCTTTCAAAGAAGCTTTGAGCTTCTAAGTGTTTCCTGAAGCTTTTGAGAGCTTCAAAACTACACAAGCAGCTGCGAAATCACCTATAGGATTTATTCAGACCTTTAGATAAGTTAGAAAAGCTACCCTGTAGATACAGTAAGCTTGAAACCATTTCCAGGCAACATATTACCCGTAGGAACCCCCTAATTTCACTTATAAAATCGAAGAGGAAATCATCCTCTGAACCTTAAATTGACCCTGGAATCCTGTAGAGCTATCTTAGAGCTTTCCATCAAGCTTTATTTCTCTTTATTTGGAGCTCTGAGTAGGGAGGATTCATCATTCAAAGTCGGGTCTGGAGGGGAAGAACTAAGTCCCACATCGGAAGTTTCTAAATGTGCGCCTTGGTATAAAAGCATTTTGTTAAGTAGCTGTTTCAGTCGTCAGCGCTCGACGCGAAAAAAAAACCTGACCATTTGAGCATAGCATGTGTGTGTGCGGGCGAGTGCACCTGCAGGTGTGCACCTGAGTGGGCGTGTATGTGCGATGGCCCTGGGAGGGCGAGGCTTGGGAAGCAGTTGAGCCGGTTCAGCTCGAGAGAGGGCCGGTTTGGCTCAAGAAAGAAAAAAATTGAAAATGAACCCTAATGAAATTAGGTGAGGACCTAGTAGGGTCTGGTCCCACCCTGATCTCAGGGTGCTGTGTATCCTCGAAAGGACCTCGCTGCAAATCAAAAAAAAATTTGGTTGAGAAGCAAATTAACCCGATTCAGCTAAAGCTAGGGAGCAGAAAGAGCTAAAGTCTAAGTGCTGAAGGAAAAATCACTAAGGGAATAAGGGAAAGGAAGGTTAAGGAAGAAAGTAAGAAGAAAGGGTATAGAAGAAGAACTCGCAAAGGGGAGAAAGCTAAGGACTAAAGGAAGCTAAGGAAAATAAAGGAGAAGAAGAAGGTAGGAAGAGAAGAAAAAGAAGAAGAGAAGAAAGAAAGAGATTGAGAGAAGAAGAGAAAGTAGAAAAAAATAGAAAGAGAAAGAAAAAAAATAAAGGATAAAGAAATAAAAGGAAAGAAAATAAAGAGAAGAAGAGAGGCTGAAGAATAAAGGAGAAGAAATTGATTTTCTTGTCATCTTTTAATTTCTTTTTGTTACTAATTGTTGTATTAAGGCATGTATTAACTAAATAAACTCTTCTTTGCCTTAAATCAAATAAATAGAAAATTTGCATGTTTTTAATATTGAGAATGAGAATTCATATGAGATTTTGCATGTTATTTCATTTAAATCAATTTTTGGCAAAATTCATGCTTCTATATTTAACTTAAATATACCTCCTATACTTATAAAGAAAAATAAAAAATAACTAGTGAATTTAGAATGAATTATACCTCCCGGCGAACAACCTAGACTCAACCAGTAAAAAAAAAATCTAAAATGTTAAGTTAATTCGACCCTATAATACACAATCGACACAATTTCGAGTTAACCTAAGTTACTTTCTTCTACACATAATTAAGCTCAATTAACTTAATTAACTGTGTTGAGGTGAGGAACGACCACCACGTTTTGTTTTCCTGCCTTATCGCGAATCTCAAGATCAAATTCTTGCAATAGTAAGATCCAACGGATTAGTCGAGGTTTCGCGTCCTTCTTCGTAAGTAAGTGCCTCACAGCGGTGTGATCCGAGTAAATGATGACACGGGAACCCAGAAGATAAGATTTGAATTTCTCCAGGCCAAATACTACAACCAACAGCTCTTTCTCAGTAACTGTATAGTTACGTTGAGTCTCATCCATTGTCTTGCTGGTGTAGTAGATGACCACGAGTTTCCCGTCGACTTTCTGCCCGAGTACAACACCACTACGTAGTCATACGCATCACACATGATCTCAAAGGGTAGAGACCAGTCAGGGGATTGTAAGATTGGTGCTTGAGTAACCTAATTACATAGGCTCTCAAATGCGTGAGTGCACTCATTGGTGATCTTAAAAGGGAAATCCTTAGAGAGAAGATTAGTCAGGGGGCGTTCGATTTTCGAGAAATTAGGAATGAAACAGCGGTAAAAATCGACATGCCCCAGAAAAGAACGGATGTCCTTGACCGAGCTAGGCATGGGTAGCTTGGAAATCAAATTAACCTTAGCTTGATCAACCTGGATGCCTTTTTCAGAGAATAGGTGACCCGGGACAATTCCCTCAGGTACCATGAAGTGGCTCTTTTCCCAGGAAAGAGCCAGATTCATGTTGATACAACGCATGAGGATTTGGACCAAGTGCAGGAGGCAATTGATGTAAACACATTTACACTACTTAAAATGTCTATTTATGCATGTTCTTAAGCATAGGATTGCATTGCATGATATAAATATTGCATAACATGCATCATCTTGCATTTAGAGTAGTTTGAATAAAATGGAGGTTAATTGTCTCCTTTTATGTGCTTGGACAGGGTAAATTTTTTATCAGGACCTCGGATCGAAGATCCAATCGTACAGATGTAATCAGGGCGACGATTGGAGTTCAACGACTCCATTAGGCATCTGTAGCATCAAATAGTGACCGGGGAATTATAGAAGATCAAGGGCCAGGATGGTGTAAATCTGCACTTCAAATAACAAATCCGACTGCACGGATGAATTCAGATCGACGATCGCAGCCTAACGATGCAAAAATCGAGTCAATCCGACACCCGTGGCACCATCTACATCATCCAGAAGATGGACGGCCAAGATGGCGCCACGTGGTGCCATCTCGGCCCCCCAAACACCCACATGCAACCGCTGAAGCCTCCGCATCCGCCCCTCTCCGCCGTTGGATCTCAATCCAACGGCTGTGAATGGCTGCGCCTTAAAACGTCTGCGCGACCATCCGCACTCCGCAACGCAGTTGGCGAGGGCATTATCGCAAGCAGCGGACGCGGGTTCGAGCTGCAGCGAGGAGGCGAAGGGTGCGGGCGTGAGTCGGATCTTAATCGGGCAGCCATCCGCGCTCAATAGCGTTGACGTGCTATCGCACGCTCGAGCCTCACGCGGCATCGCACGCGTTGGGGCTGGCGCGCAGCGAGCGGGCGAAGGCGCAATCACAGCCGTCCGATCGCTGTGGACGGCTTAACGTGCGGCAGGCGTTGAGAGCGAACAACCGAGCAGACGCACGTGGGCAGTAGCCACTACACCCACGTTGGGGCTTTAGCGACGGTTTTATCCGTCACTAAAGACCCCTTATTTAATGTTTTAATGATGTAATGACCAATTTGCCCCCACTCCTTGCAACTATAAAAGGAGACCCCCTCCACATGAAATTCTCATCCCTTCCTTCTCTTCTCTACCTCTCCAAAGCTCAAGAGAAGCTTGTCCCACACCCGGGATGCTTCTCGCGAGATAAAGTCCAAATTTTCGTCCCCCTTCGGAAGTGGATCCTGCGACGACGATGATGTGCTGCCCCGTCTCCGTTCTTCTACTTCGTCCTCCTTCGTCCAGGCGTCGTCCCGTCTGGCTCATCCTCCAAGCGACCATCGAAGATGATATTTCTCTCCATATTCTTTTTACTGCTTTCTAGTATAGATTTACTGCTTTCTAGAGTAATTCTGCTCGTCCTCCAAGCGATCGTCGAGGAGGACATTTCTCCCTCCATTCTTTTAATGCTTTCTAGAGTAAATTTATCGCTTTCTAGTGTAATTGTTTTTTGCTTTCTAGTTGTAATAGTGAAACAAACAATCTCCTTAATGATGAATTCCCTATTTATTCTACATCTCATTTTGATTTCTGTTTGTAATATTCTCTCTCTCTCTTACTCTCTCTCTCTCCTATTTATTTTAAATAATTAGATAGTTTTAAATTTAATTACTTTGTGACAAATAAAAACAAATGCGTAGTTTTTAAATCAAACGTCCGCCTCCCTGTGTTCGACCCGGAATTTCAATTTCGATATAAATTTTATTTGTTGAACACGAGTTCTTCGCTTTCAAACTACAACGACAGGTTTTCCAAAACCTAACATGTTAGTGTAGCGATTCGTATGTTCAACAGCAATCATCAAAAGATTCCCTAAATACCGAGAAGTCATCCATGAAGACTTCAAGGTATTCAACTACCATATCGGAGAATATGGCAAGCATACACCGCTGAAAGGTAGCGGGTGCATTGCAGAGACCGAAAGGCATCCTACGGAATGCGTATGTTTCATAGGGGCAGGTGAAGGTGGTCTTCTCTTGGTCCTCAGGATGGATTGCTACCTGGTTGTAATCGAAGTACCCATCCAAAAAGCAGAAGAATCGATTTCCAGCTAGTTTCTCGAGTATTTGATCAATGAATGGTAATGGGAAATGATCCGTCTTTGTGGAGGCATTTAGTCTTCGGTAATCAATACAAACTCTCCATGAGTTAGCTATACGGGTCGGTATAGTCTCTCCGATTTCAGTGGTAATGATAGTGAGTCCTGCCTTTTTGGGCACAACTTGGATTGGACTCACCCAACGACTATCGAAGATCAGGTAGATGATACTTGCATCTAACCACTTGATGATCTCCTTTTTCACAACCTCTTTCAAATTAGGATTCAGACGTCTCTGCATTTCACGGGATGGTCATTCTTCGGTGTAAATGTGATGCATGCAATAAGAGGGGCTAATGCTAGTCAGGTCATCGAGAGTCCACCCAATGGCTCTCCAATGCTGCTGGAGAATAGAAATCAGACGTGTCTCCTGATTAGACATGAGACGAGAATTGATAATCACAAGAAAGGTCTAATCATAACCCAAGAAGACATATTTCAGATGATCAGGAAGAGACTTCAGTTCCATAACAGGGTTATCAGCGGTAGCAGGTGGTTCATGTGAGGTTCAAGAGCAACGATAGGAGCTGAAGGTATTTCTAGGGCTAATTCAGGTTCCTCTAAGCGTGGGTTTCAATCTACTTGTGGTTTATCATCAAAGATAAGCAGGTTTTCCTCGACACATGAGTCGTCAACCACGAACTCAATGCCACAAATTTGCTTGATAACCCTACAATTAATTCCCCCTTAGGCCTTAAAGATATCGATTTTTAGTGTCCTGCTCCCAAATTTTAACTCAATTTGGACCTCTTCACAATTGATGTTGGCCCTAGTTGTGGCCAAAAAAGGTCTCCCCAAAGTGATCGGTGTGTTCTTTAAGTTCTCAAGAGCATCCATGTCTAAAACTATAAAGTCCATGGGGAAGTAAAAATCACGTACCCTAACTATGACGTCCTTAAGAATTTCTTTTGGTGACTTAATAGATCGATCAGCCAACTGTAATGTCACCTCTGTCGATTTAAGCTCAGATTTTTTAAGGTGGTCAAGTAGGGATGTAGGTATTAGGTTTATGGAGGCTCCTAGATCCAATAATGCATGATCAAATTGAATATCACTGATTGTACAGGAGATTAGAGGGGTATCAGGATCTTTTGCTTTAGGTGAAAGTTTACTCAAAATGACAGAACTGGCTTGCTCTTTCAATACGATTGGGCTCCTGCTTGTGGTTCGCGACTTACACTTTGGTGTACATATGTCTTTCAGAAATCTTACGTAAGCTGGTACGTGATGAATTGCATCCATTAACGGGATGTTTATTTGGACCTGCTCAAAGAGCTTGACCAGGTCTTCCTCGAGAGCCACGGGTTTGGGTTTCTTCTTTCCCTTGGTCAAGGCCTCAGGAAATGGAACCTCTGCTGGTTCCTCTAGAATTGGTCCATGTTCTTGATCTGGGATAAGAGTATCTTGAATGACCAACCTAGGGTTTGGTTTTGAACTACCAGGCTCAGAGTGGCTTGGGTAAGGTGGTTCCTAAGTTGTTTTGCCACTACGGGTTGTAACAGAGTTTAGTCCTGCCTGGTTGTGGATTGGGGTAGGCAAAAGAGGTGGTTGCTGCTGATAACCCACGTATGATGTCAAAGCCTCCATCCCATCGGCTGATGGAGCGGAAGGGGCCTGATAGACATAGTGAGCATGGCCCTGAGTCGGGTTCATAACGCGCCTCTGATTCGACATGTTATTTGGATTGGACAGAGGTTGCAAAGGGAGTGCACCAAGTTGGCGGGGATTTGCCATCTGGGCGAGTTGATTGCAAACCTCTGTGATCTCATCTTTGTGCTGTTTTTGCATAGCCACGTTCGTCTTTTGAATGTCAGCCAGAGTCTGAAGGATAAGGGTCATTTGATCTTCTCGAGTTGGCCCGGTTTGGTAAGTTGGGTTGGGCCGAGGTTGAAGCAGCTGATATGGACGAGAAACTTGTGGTCGGGGCTGATATTGAGGTCTTTGATTTTGATTGTTCCCTGACCACATGAAATTAGGAATATTACGCCATCCAGGGTTGTAGGTGTTTGAGAAAGGATCGTTCTGGATGGCATTGAGGTCCTCTCACGTCTGAGGAACCTCGGAGAAATCAACAGACGAGGGTTCAGAGTTCCCCTAACTAGAGTAGGTAGAGCCAAAGTTTCCTCTGAACCCTGGATCAGACGGGGGTGGGTATGGATCCATCCCCTGAGAAGGTCGGTCATAGATGTTGTGCACAGCCTCCCTCCCAGAAGGTGGTTGTGCAAACGGGTTTTGCGTAGAGGTGGCTCACTGCAGATGTCGAGTCAGCTCATCCACCTTCTTCTCAATAATAGAGACCTTATCCAGATGACTGGTCATTAACTCCAAGTCGACGGAAGAGGATAGGCCCTACGTCTCATGTGCTCCCCATGGATTCATCAATGCACGAGCAGTCATTCGATCGAACACGTCTATGGATTCATTATTGATGAAGTTCTCGCACATGTTCTCGAGAATCTCCCACATGGTGTCTTCGTGTTGACCCATGATGTTTCCTTCACATGTCGCATTGAAGAACAATCGAATATCCTCACAGAGTCCCTGGTAAAAAGACTGGACTTGTTCCCATTTAGGAATTCCGTGGTGGGGGCACTTTCGCATGAGATCCAGAAAGCGATCCCATGCCTCATGAAGCTGTTCTCCTGCTTGTTGCGTGAAATGTGTGATCTGGTGCCACAAAGCATTTGTTCGACCAACAGGGAATACCTTCTTCAGTAATTCAGATTGTAGCTTAGCCCATGTGTTGATTGGACAAGTCAGAATTTGGTACCAGTGAGCGGCCTAGTCCATGAGGGAGAAGGAGAACATTTTCTGGAGCAATATATCTTGATTCTGAGCTTCTAAGTCGAAGGTCTGGGCCAGATGCTTGAGTTGCTTGATATGCTAGAAGGGATCTTCAGAATTAAGCCCATGGAATTTAGAAATAGCATAAATTATGCTAGACTTGAGTTCATTATTAGGACCTCCAACCGAGATTTGGACTCGAGGTTCGATCGCCACCGCAGTGGCATTGTAATGATCTCGCATCATAGAAAGTTGCGGTGGATTCATAAAGGCTTGGAATAGATCGTTGAGGCGCTGAAGCTGATTCTGGATATTATTTTCTTCTTCTGCTGGTTGTTCCATGAGTATGGATGAAGGAGATTTAGGATTAGATGAATCAGAAGATATGTCAATGTGGTCGGGTGGTTGCATAAACAGGGAAGTCAAGCTTGTCCTCGACGGGAGTGAATAGCTAATGGAGGCCTCATGGGTGGTCTTAGGGACCTTCTCCCAAACATGCACCGATGGAGTAGATGAGGAATAGAAGGTGTGATGGACCCAATCAAGACACCCAAAGATTTTTGGATGGCTATAGAGGTTCAGGGTGGATGATACCCCTAGACCAGAAAGTCGTTCACTTGAGAATTACCTGGACAGCCAGGAAGGGAGAGTCCCGTAAAGACCCCTACACAGTAGAGCGCCCCCACAGGTTACGGGGTTTCCCCCACCCGACCTTCCTTGTCACTGTTGACCCAGGTAGACCAGAATAGTAACTTGACCTCTTAAGTCTACCAATTTTAAGTTTAGTGAGTGGGTGCTTAGGATTTCACTTGAACTTTAAGATATTAATGTGCAAGGTGACCTAATTTGAAGATTGGTTAACCCCACAAGGTTGGTCAACTTCACCTGTTTGTCCTTTGAGAATATTGGGTCCCGCTTTTAGGATTCAAGTGAAATTTAGGGCTTGATTTTAGGGTTTACTTGATTAGGTAGATTCAATTAAAGCTTAGGCACACACTATTTGGAATGGTTAATTCTTCTTTTTAAGCAAATGTGTCTCTAAAACCCTGAGATGGAAACCCTAATTGGCTCTAATTGGTCCAATTAATTAATTTCAAATGTAGTATCTAGGGATCAAGCAAGAAGGTGATAGCCCTAGATACCTTAAACCCTAAGTAGGTACAAGAATTAGGGTTAGGGCTTGTCTACACAAAGAGTCAAATCAAATCAAATCAGGCAACTTGTGATAATTGATTCTAAGAATAGAATGCAAGTTGATCCTAATTTATTTTTCCTTTTTTAGCTTTTCAAAATTAGAGGCTTAATGAGGATGGAAATGAGATTACCTACCCCTAGAGTGGCTGTTGTGCTTGTTAACGCGGCGAGATCGAGTTTAAAATAAAGCGTTGTAATATAGTCAAAATCGCTTTGAAAATAAATAGATTTTATTACTCGAAAAAGTTCCGAAGTCGAACACAGGGAGTAATATGGAATTTAAATCTCAAGAATTGTAATTTAAACACAATATAAGCAATATATATAATAGAATTCGAAATAATAATGATATAGAAGTGAAAACAGATGTCAATACTGCAAAAAGAATGAGGTAAAATGGTGATTTGAATCACCAAATACCACTCACAATAACAACAAATTTCTCAACAGTATTAATCAAATAAAGCCTAGCAATATCAGACGGCTGAATGGTTAATCAGACGGCTTAAATGTCTAATGCTACAGTGCACAGTCTTCTTTCTCTCTTCTCAGCCTCTTCTTCTTCCCTTCTCTTCTTTCTCTTGTCTGTCTTCTTTAGCAATGGCCCTTCTTCTTTCCTTCTTCACACATAGAGGGGGGAGGCTTCTTGAATTTGGCTAAGTGTCAGCCAGTTCCTGCCAAGAGCAAAACCCTCCCCCTACCCCGCGCAAGCTCTCTTTCCTTTCTTTCTCTCTTAGGATCCACTCTCCTAAAGCCACGGGTATAATCGGCTTATTGGATTGTACACACCCGGGTCCAGGCTCACTAGCGTGCGGTAGTGGGCGAGGAGTGCAAATCAGT
Organism: Thalassia testudinum; assembly: GCA_037157565.1. NCBI lineage: Eukaryota > Viridiplantae > Streptophyta > Magnoliopsida > Alismatales > Hydrocharitaceae > Thalassia > Thalassia testudinum. Next base: position 4,035,161 of record JAZHRO010000038.1, read on the forward strand.
CTAGGCAGGTAAACGGATCAAACCAGGTCCACGGGTGATAGCGGTGGCTGGCTGTCCGGCTTGTTTACGTTTGTTATATGTTAAGTTACAGTCATTGTAGTAATAAGACAGCTACCAGGTTATCATTACAAAAAATTTTTACTCGAAAATGGTTTTCCTGAGGTCGAACTCAGGGAGCTACTGGAATTCTAGAAATACAAAGGTTCTCTATTAGATTACAAAAATAAGAGAGAGAGAGAGTGTGTGTGTGTCTGTCTTGGCTTCTTCTTCTTCTCTTCTCCTTCTCTTTCTATCTTTCTTCTTCTTTCGGCTGCTCTCCTTTTCTTCTTCTTTCTCTTCTTCTTTGCTCACAGCTGTGTCTTCTCTCTTCTTTTCTTCTGTTCTTCTTTTTCTTTTGCTCTGGCGGCTATGTCTTCTTCCCTCTTTTTTCTTTAGCCTTCTTCTTCTTCTTTCTTCAACCTTCTTCTTTCTTTCTTTTCTTACTTTATCTCCTCTGGCCGCTGCTCAACCGTCGTCTAATGCAGTGGTCAGACGACTTAACTGTAGGTTTGCTACAGTGCTTCTCTTCTTCTTCTGTTTCTCCTCTCTTGCTTCTCTGCCCTTAGCGGCTAGGGCTTCGACCGCCTTCCTTCCTTCTTTTCCGTCTGCTCCTGCACGCTCACACAAGGATTAGAAAGCAAAACCTACCCCTACCCTTCCCCGCGTCTCTCTCTTTCTCAGATTTCTCTCATAGGATCGCTCTCCCAGAGCTGAGTATTCGGGTACAGGTATCGCGCCCGGGACCAGGCCCACCGGTGTGCAGTGGTGGGCGAGGAGTGCGCGGGTTTGGGTAATTGGATCCGGCCTAGACCCGCAGGGCGTGAGCGCGGGCGAGCGCGTGGCGCGCTACGTGCGTGAGGGACCTGACCCTTGTGTTCGAAGGCAAATAGCCTGGAACACTTTTCAAATTTATGTGCGGGCGTTTAGCCACGCACTTCCAAGGTGGGACTAAAGTCCCACCTCCCAGATTGGCGCCCGCAGTTGAGGAAGTTGCAGGCAATTGCAGCAGCGTGCCAGGCCTTCGCCCCAATTGCAGGCCTGGGATGCTTCGCGGAGGCAAGTCACACGTCCTGGGGCGTAAGCCTGGGTGAGAAAGCACCTGCAGCTACAGGTGAAGGAGCTTCAGAAGCTCGGTAATGGTAGTGAAGGGGCGTCGACCTGAAAATAAGAATACGGCCTCTCAGCCCAATCAGAAGATGCAGGGAGCTTCGCCGGAGTGCGGCGAAGGCAATGCGGGTGGTGGCGAGGCGTGAGGCGACGTAAGGTGGTAGCCCTAGGTCGGACTGTGGTCGGAGAGGTGGGTTTGTTCGGGGGGTCGTCGGGTGGCATCTGGCAGTGAATGGGAAGGGGGGATCTGTTGAGTGGAGTGAGGGGAAGCTTTTAGGGTAGTCGGCGAGGGGTGAGAAGGTATGTGGAGGTGGGATGAGCTCGCCGGAGATGGTGGTCGGAGACGGAGTAGGCAGAGGTGGAAGTGTGCGGTGGGGCAAAAAGATAAATTGATAGAGGGAAAATGTAAGGGAGGAGGAGAGGAAGCTAGTTACCTTGGTTTTGGACGAAGGGGGAGGGCGGAGCCACCGGCTCGTACCTGCCGGAGCTGGGGAAGAAAGGGCCCTGGAGGAGGAGTGCAGCGACGAGGAAGCAGGCGGAGGGCGCCGACGGGTACAGCATGGCGCAGACGAGAGGGCAAGGAGAACCCTACTGCAGGTACGGCGGCAGAGCGACGAGGAGGAAGAGGAGGGAGTCGCCAGAAGCTGCGGGCAGTCTAATGGAGGAGGAGGGGACGAAGTGGGGGGGTGTTCTCCGTCAAAGAGAGCTTGAAGGAACTGTCAGGGGGTGCCGGTCCTTATAAAGGGGCTGGCGTTGAGGGAGGCGCGAGCTGGCGATGTGCCAGCCTCGCCGGAGTGTGGTCAGAAAGGGGACCCATACCTTCCGCGCATTCACACGGAAGGTATGGGGGCCGGCAAAGAGCATGGCCGGGTCCCTGCGACAGAGGATGTCGCAGGGAACCCCGCGTCTCTTTTGCAGGGCGGTCACCCCTCTCTGCGCGGTGCCATGCTCTGCGCAAAGTCGCCGGAGCATGGTGTTGTGCAGAGTTTTGCAGGAGGGACCATTATGCAAAGAACGATGAAAAAGTTGGGGGCCAAAATGCAATGGTTTCGAAAGATAAGGGTCAAAAAGTAAATGAAGAGGACCAAATTGCAAAGTAGGTCAAGGAGATCTCTTCTTAGGCTCAAGTTTTTATACACGACTAATTTGAACCAAAGGATTTAATGGTGAATTTTATTTCTAGATTAGACCATTTTTGACCAGCCAATTTACGTAAAAACCCAGATTAAGTCATTAATTGAGCATGGTTCTCTTTATAGGTCAAAATGGGTTTCTAAGGCCAAATTGAAGGTTCTAAACCCTAGAGATTATTTTTATATGAATTTTATAGGGTTTAGTTGATTTTTATCCTGCCTCGAATCTCATGAATTGAAGTGGGTTTATTTTAGGGTTACAGAATGTCATTTAATTTCTTGAGGTTGCTATAATCCTTTTCAGATCAGATCATCCCACTTTCCTTCTTATTAGGCTTGTTTGACCTGTGTTTAGACCCTTAATTATCCTGTTTGCAAACTGCGTTGGTGAAATTACAGTTTTACCCCTTATGATTTATTTTCTTGTTAAACTCAGAATTCTCTGAGTTAAGCCTTTCTTTGGGTTATGTAGGAGCTTTTTCTGACATATCTGGGTTAGATTGTGCTATTTAGGGTTTATGATGAGGTTCTCATCAGCGGGGGATGCTCACAAACGAGGCTCAAGTGTGCGTGGGTGAGAGGGACCTCATCCCGTGTTATGAGATGAATAACCTCTAACACAAAATCAATATATGCCACAACAACCGCTCTGTCGCTTTCGATGTGGGACTAAACACATCCCTCTTCTTCGCACAGCTTGCAGCAGGGTATCTCCGTTCAATTCGCGCAAGGGAAGCAGTCAACGCTCTAATTGCCTGGTCAAGAATGAAGCTGAGTCGATTCCGCAGCCGCTGGAGTTGAGTCCTAGAGCTGCAGGTGAAGAACAAGCTATGAAGCTTGCTTTAGAGCTATGCATCAATGGCGAAGAGGGGGCGGTACCTGAAATAAGTAATACGACCTTTCGGCCCTGTTAGAACATTAGGGAGTATCGTCGAATGACGGCGAATGCGCAGGGAGTGTTTGTGTGGAGTTTCGTGGTCTGTGAGTGCATGGTGAGGTCGGACTGTGCGTGAGAGTGGGTGTGTTTGAGGGTGTGTGTGAGTGAATGGAATGATGAATAAATGGAGGGGAAATGATTGGAGAGGTGTAGCGATGGTGGTGGACTTGTTGGCGAAGAGTTTGGAGTCGTGGAGTGGGCGGATGGCTTTGCCAGAGTGGTCGTTGGAGATGGGGGGATGAAGTTGCGGAGGAGCGTCGGTGGTCGAATTGAACTAGCGGATGCTTGGAAATAAAGAGTGGAAGATGAGGAACTTATCTAGGTAGGTAGTAGACAAAGGGGAGTGTAGTTGGCGCCTGTTAAGGTATGGCCAGTGCCGAAGACAAAACTGCTCTGAGAGAGTGGACGGCGAGGATAAGGAGAGTAGGAGCGTCGACGGGTGCTGTGCGACGTGGAAGAAGGCAAGGAGGAAGAGTCTGCCACTGGTATTGTGGTTAGAAAACGAGGGTAGGCAGGGAGAGTCGCCGGAGCTTGAAGAGCAAATCTAATAGAGGAGGGGAGAGGAATTTGAGGGATTCCTTAGTCGAATTCAAGTTGAGGAGTTCGGTATGATCAGGGGGTTCTTTTATAGACCTCGCCGGAGATTGAGAATTCCTTGATACCTAAATCTCTCATGCATTCGCATGAGAGATTGGGTAGGTTTTAGGGCTTGGGATTGGTTTCAAAAGAAAGGGAATTTCTTGACGAACTTCCCTTTCAATTTTGAAAGGGATTCGTCAGGAAATCAAGGAGTTCTTTCCTTTTTAAGGTCGCTGGAGCAAGTAGGAATAGGTTTAATGGCGGTAGGGATTTGTTTGTGAGAACGAAGACAAAGTTAGGGGCTTATTTGAAAGGATTTTGAAAGTTAATGGTAGAAATGTAATTAGACAGGACCAATTTGCAAACTAGGTCAAGACAAACTCATCTTGGGTCCAAATTTTGGTACAAACCTAATTTGGACCTAAGGAATCCAATGGTGAAGTTGGATTTTGGTTTTGACTACATTTGACTGGGTAATTTATGTAAAAACTTAAATTAGGGTAAATGTCTGTCTGTGACTTTGTTTTGAGTCAAAACGGGTTCTGATGGTCAAATTGAAGGTTCCAAACCCTAGAGAATATTTTTCTATGAATTTTAAAGGGTTTAGGTGAATTTTATCCCGATCAAAACCTCAATTAACCAAGCGGGTCTGTTTTTAGGGTTTCAAAAGTCATTTAATTCTCAAAACACGTGTAAATCCTTTTCTGTCTATCTTAACCCACTTGTTATCTTTTTAAGACCAATTGACCTTTATTCAACCCCTAAGAAAATCCGTGGTTGTTACTGCATTCATGATAAGCTGGTAAAATTGCAGTTTTAACCCTAGATTCTTATTTTTCCCTCAGAATAATTATGCGATGACTTGTGACTCTCTGGCGGTTATGTAGGAGCATCTATTAACTTAATTGGGTCAAAATGAGCTAGTTCTGGATCATGATGGTGTTCCCATCAGTGCAGTTGATCTTACTCCTTAACTAAATTCCCTGCACAAATCACACCAAAATAGATAGAGTAAGTTAGTATCAAATCAGATATTGCAATCAAGAGATCAAATTACGCGTTGCTCCTTGACAACGGTGCTAAAATGTTAACGCACTGAATCAGGGTTTTAAAATCACTTCATTGGAATATAGTCGAAAATAACACGTGAACAAATACAATTTATAGCTCAAAAGAAATCCGAGATCAAACACAGGGATCAAGTGTTGCAATCAATCTCAAGATCATAATTTAAGCACAAGATAACAATATTTAATGAGAAATTCAAGCAATAAAAATGTATAGATAACAACAAATGTCAACAGTGCAAAAAGATTAGGGTAAAATGGTGATTTGAATCACCAATTACCCTAATTACAATAATATCAAATATCTCAACAATATCAACCAAGTTTAATCCACGTAGGATAAGTGCACAGTGCACTCAGAACCAGTTACAGAGGCAATGGCCTCTCTTTCTCAAGCCTCAGGGAGAGGCACAACAGAGCTCAGCACCAACACCAATAGAGGCAAAGGCCTCCCTCAGAATTTGCTAAGTGTCAAGAGATAGGCAGCAGAGCAAAACCCCCCTCCCCCTTCTCTCTCTTCTTCTTCCTTTCCCTTTCTTTCTCCTCTCTCAGAAATATGCTAATGGGACCCGGGTATACGGGTAATCGATTCATAGCCCAGATTTGCGTGGCGTGGCCGCGGGTGAGGGTGTGCGTGTACACGTGGAGAGGGACCTCACTCCGTGCTCACTGAGGCAATGAGGCTGAGACAGAAAAATAATTTATGTGTTGCAGGAGGTGTGTCGCTTCACGATGTGGAACTATCCCACAGAGGCTTCAGCGCGTGCGACCGTAGATGGAACCTTCTCTAATTGCAAATGCAGCTGAGGGTATCTTTCTCATTTAGAGACTTGGGAAGGGTCCTGGAGTCCTGCACAACCTGAGTGTAACACCTAGAGCTTTTGACATCGAAGAACTCCAAGCGAGGGAGGAGATGACGGCGGCGGCAGACAGCGACAAGGTATACATGAAACTCATGAATAAGGCCTCACGACCACATTAAAATAGTTCGCAAACATCGCTGGACCACGGTGAGTGTAGTGGTGATGGCTTCGTGGTGATTGGTGAAGTGTGGAGGTTAGTCAGTGACGGAGAAGGTGGTCGGTTATGGGTGTGTTCGGGGGATGGTTTGGGTGGATGAATAGGCGAAATAGGAGAGGGATTTTGGTCTTAAGGTGATGGAGGAGGTTTTGGAGGTGACGCGAGGGTGTTTGGTGGGGTAGCGTAGCGTGGCAAGCTCGTCGGAGCTTCGCCAGCCTAGAGGAAGATGACGACGTGGAAGGCGGAGCGATGGTTGAATCAATGTGCGAGCAGAGGGGAAATGATGTAGAGGAGGAGAGGAAGAAGTAGAGAGGATTTTAGGAGAGATAGGAGGATGGAGAGCACCGGTAGTGGCTTGACCAGAGTCGGAGGAGAAGAGGACGGTGAGGCGGCAACGATGAGAGAGATAGAGGGTGGACCTCTATTTGGTTGGAGAGACTCGCGAGGACGAGGGAAGGACGTTGGGGCATCCAATTTAATGGTTTAACGGCCGGAAGAGGGAGAACGGAGGTAATCGCTGGAGCAAAATCTAAAGTTGGCTAGAGAGGGAGGAGGAGGGAGTTTCTCAGGATAAGACTTGCTAAGGAGCAAGGGTTCTTGCCCCTAATCCTTTTATAGGCCATGGGAGGGGCTTCAAGCTTGGAGACCAAGCTTTCAAGCTTCGTAAGCTTGCCGGAGTAGGATACCCACATCTCTCATGCATTCGCATGAGAGATTGGGAAAGAATTGGAGCCCATGAATAGGTTCAAAAGAAAGGCAATTACTTACGATTCTCCCTTTCAAATTTAAGAGGGATTCGTCAAATTAATCAACAAGTTCTTGCCAAACGAAGCTCTCTGGAGTAGGATTCCTTCACGAAAATGGTGGAAGGACCTTTTTGCAAAGAGTAACGACAAAGATAGGGGGCTTTTGTAATAAATTCAAAAGCTAAGGGGTTATTCGGGATAATAAGTGTTAGCTTGGACTAAAATCCAAACTAGGTCTAAATGATATCAGATTGGGCTCAATTTTGATACAAACCTAATTTGAATCCAAGGAATACAATGGTGAAGTTGGATTTTGGTTTTGACCTCATTTGACTAGGTAATTTATGTAAAAACCTAAATTAGGGCAATAGTCTGTTTGTGACTCTGTTTTGGATCAAAATAGGTTCTGATGGTTAATTCAAAGATGTTAAACCCTAGAAAATATTTTTATATGAATTTTAGATGGTTTATGTGAATTTTTATCTTGACCATAACCTTAGTTAATTAAGCGAGTCTGTTTTTAGGGTTTCAGTTGTCCATAAATTCTTGAAATGCGTGAAAACCCATTTCTGTTTCCATGAACCCACTTATTAGGCATTAATGACTAAATGACCTTTAATAAACCTCCGGCATTCCCCGTGGTTATTCTGTATTTGTGATAAGATGGTAAAATTGCATAAATAACCCTGTTTTCAACTTTTCTTTTGAAAATAACTTACCCTGCTCTAGAGACCTTCTGATTGATATGTAGAAGCTTTTATTGACTTTATAAGACCAAATTGAGCCAGTTATGGCTATGATGGTGTTCCCATCATTCCAAGTTGTCTCTTCAGGTCGGCGAGAACTCAGACAGATGCGTTCGACGTTCCTTTTATTGCTTCTTCTTCAGGCCAGCAGACCACCTCTTAATGTGGGCAAGAACTCGGACGGATGCGTCCGACGTTCCATCTATGGCCGCCTCTTCAGGCTAGCAAGCCACCTCTTAAGGTGGGCGAGAACTCGGACGAACGCGTCCGACGTTCCATGTACTGCCACCTCTCCTGGATGGCAAGCCTCCTCTTAAGATCAGCTAGAACTCGGACGGACGCGTCTGACATTCCATGTACTACCACCTCTCCTGGCTGGCAAGCCACCTCTTAAGGTCGGCAAGAACTCGGACAGACGCGTCTGACGTTCCATCTATGGTCGCCTCTTGAGGCTGGCAAGCCTCCTCTTCACGTCGACGAGAACTCGGACGGGCGCGCCGGACGTTCCACCACTTAAGGCCACCTCTTAAGGTCAGCAAGTCGCCTCTTAAGGTGGGTGAGAACTCGGATGAACGCGTCCAATGTTCTCTCCATTACCGCCTCTTAAGGCCGGTAGACCACCTTTTAAGGTGGACGAGAATCAGACTAGCGCGTCCAACGTTCCATGTATTGCCGCTTCTTCAGGCCGGCAGGATGAAAACTCTAACCGACGTGCCCATATGTTGCCATCTCTTCAGGATGGCAAGTCATCTCTTAAGGTCAGCACGAACTTGGGCGAACGTGCCCGACGTTCCTCTCCCTGCCACCTCTCAAGGATAGCAGGCTGCTTTTGAAAGTCGACCCAAGCTTGAGTGACGCTGATCGACGACTATCGGTTTATACAAAAAGGGTCGTTATTGTAGTATATGTCACAAATACAAACCGTTGTCATGTCAATTTTATTTATTTACTTAATTTTTACTGGTTTATTACAGGTCGTTCACTATGAGGCAGTTATTGATATACATGACTCTCTAAATCCAATATTATTCTTTAATTCCAAAAAAATTGATTTTATGTACAATAATGAATGAAAGAAATAAAGAATGAATCAATTATATACAAAACAATGAATTAAAATGCTTGCAAACAACTATATACAAACAAGCATCAAAAATCATAATTAAATACTTTATATTATTTATTTACAACTTATAATAATAATACTTAGATATATGTACAATAATAAGTAATAATATATACTATACTAACTTAAATTAACATACTAACATTTATACTAACATATAATGTATCTACATTAATGAATATAAGTGTCGCTATAAGTTTAGAAAAATTATATACATAAACTAAGGTAAAAATAGGGTCTTTACTAACGTTTATTCTATCTACAGTGACAGATACATTTGTCACTAAAGCTATATTGTTATTTATATACATAAATAGGAGCTCAAACATGACTTATACATATTATATGTATTTACAATATAATATATACATATTATATATATACTTATATACACTATGTATATACATATTATGCACATGCACACACAACTCACAGAGGCATATGACCTCTTAGGCTTCTCAACACTTAGCCAATTTGGCTTCTTCTTATTTGTTAATCACCTTAATTAATCCTCCTTAATGGCAAAATTATGTTAATTAATTGGCGAGTGACCTTTAAGAGGGATACACAGCACACTAATGGGTGAAACCATACCTCTACTAAGTGCTGCCCTAATTTTCTAATTAGGCATCTTAATTTCGATTTAAGCTTGTTAATGGGCCCAATTAGGCGCACGCACAATGCATGGCTCCCAGCCCGTGCACTGCACACTCACGTCCCATGCCAAAGCCAATTCATATGCTTAGAGAGGGGATAGGTATATGTGGTTTCGGGCGTCGGACACCCGTGACGACTGAAGGGAGAGAGACACAAATCATTAATAAGGTGCGTAGCTCGCTTGCGCAGCCACAATGTGGCACTGTACAAGGCACCCCACAGGTGCTGCTGCTCTAGTGTGGCTACGTGTGAAAAGTTTGATTTTGGCCCTCGATTTGAGGGCCCAAATTAGTTCCTATTTTAAATTAAGTTATATGTTTGGAAAGCCCTTATATAGAGCTATATAATTATATAGTTTATTTACAAAAATAATTATATTCACTATATAAATAAATTAGCTAAAGTTTGACATTTATACCATTTAAATTAAGGTTTAATTTGCTAATTATAGTATAAATTAGTTAATTAGTTGTCAAATTAACTTATTACAGAGTTAATATACATAATAAAGTATTTAATACAGATTTTTATTATATTTTACACATTTTATTTTAATTTATATACATTTAAATATCTATTTTCACGCTATTTGTACATTTAAATTAGGTATAAATAGTATAATACTTTATAAATATAATTAAATTAGTTTGAATTATTTAAAATACTATAGTACAAATATACAATATAGGTTAGTTCAGTAATAACTTGAGTTACAAATTTATTTTAATTTAATTTAATAACTTAGCTAATAAATTAATTATTTATTGTATATATATAATTAAATTAAGTTATAGATTTTATAATGTACATTATACATAGATATATACATATGTACAGTTTTAGTAGTAAATAATGTTATTTATATGAGTTTATTAATTTACATAGCTTATAGTACATATAAGTTAATATAATTAATAGTTAAATATATAAATAGGTTATATACTATTTAAGTTATCTTAAATACTTAATTTATATTATAGCATACATACATAAGTTATATATACATATTATATACAAATTATACATTATGTACATAGGTAGCTTAGTATATAGCTTATATTTACATGTATATACATAGTATACATAGTGTTTTTAGGCAGTTATCCAGTTTTTCTGATTTTTATGGGTTTTGTGAGTTTTATAGAAGTAAGGGGTGAGAGAGAAAGAAATAGATAAGAGAAATGAACTTATTTTTGGTGTTTTTGATCTTGAGTTCTTTTATAAAGCTCCAAGGTATACTAAACCATCAGCTGTTATGTTCTACCAAGCAAGGGGTTCAGATGACCGTGAAACTTAGTGTGCACTTAAAAATATATCTAATCCTAACCAAGACAAGTTTATTTTATTTTTTTAGATTTTTTATAGTATTTTTATTTATTTACAAATTGAGTTCATTCTAGGCCTAAAATGGATTTTCTAATGAGATCCTAAAGCCTTCAATTCTAATCTAAAGGCTGGATAAGCAGTAAATTGCCTCAATAGACCATTAAAAAGATGTTTCCACAGATAAACAAGATTTTCACTCAATTTTCCATTAATTTCCAAATTTAGGCAGTTTTGAATGTATGTTAGCTAACAAAAGAGATTTAAAACCAAATAACAAGCTATTCAAATGCAATTAAAAGGCATTTACTTGTACATGAAAGCTTGTACAAATAGCATACAACAATTAGAACACATCAGTTGTTTAAAACAAACCAAATCCACTTTCTGCCTTGCTAGATTTCAGACCAACCAGTCCAAATTAGAAATTGAACAGCAGCTGCAGTTGCTGAAATCAATCTACAACAGCTGTTGTTACTCTCAACAGTTCTCAAACACTTCATCCAGATGTCTTTGACTCAAATGGTCACTACTACACAGTCTGTCCATCAATTCCAGCAATCTGAAATGTATATTTCAGTACAAAAATATCCAAGATCAAACTTGGTAAAGTCTGATCTATGACATTTACTGTACTGAACAAATTATGATTTCAAGTTAACACCCATATTCCTATCCTGGGAGTACTGGCCCGATAACTCCCACTTTTAAGCAGAGCCTAGGAGCAGGATTTTCCACTCATGGAATCCCCACTACTATGCAAACACCCAATCCTCCCACCCTTCATGATTTTCCTTATCGAGGTTAGACCGATACCCCTAAGCAACCAAAGCCTGAAATTGACTATCCTCCCCAATCTGATAGTAGTAGCCTCTCCTCTTTTATGATAGAAATGCAAAAACAACAAAAAGAAATGATAGAGTCTATGGGAGAGATGTTGAGGAATAGTCAATAATTGAACAAAGAAACTAGACAGCTAGCTATGCTCTTACTAGTGATTCTGATCCCTACCCGTACAACCGTGATCATGAAAATAATTCTAAGGAAACCAATGACAATAAGGATCCCATTTTGAGTAGCTATCACTTAGACTCTCCCCATGAGACACAACCACTAGAGGAGAACGATCCTAGTGATTATCCACCCGAGCTATATTGGAGTCAAAAGAAATGGAAGATGATACTTTTTGAGGACCTTGACCGTGATGACAGTATTTTCCTTACCCCTGATAACCCGGGTAAAGGTTGTATTGTTCATATCACTTCCCCTATTAATCATCTAGTGGAACTCCATTCTACCCTTAGTGAGACTAATCCTGACCCTCCACTTAGGGAATCAACACCTACCAACCAACATTCTGAGGATTTAAATGCGCCCAATGAAGGTGACCTAAGGGAATGGAGGATGAATTGGATCAATTTTGGTCTCAGGGTTACAAAGGGACTATTTTAGAGGAGGATGATAACCCGATGGAGGAACCCGACCTTAGAATCTAGAGTGAATCACAGGGGGATTGTATTATTTGAGGACTTACCCCATGAAGATATAAATAATCTGGTGAAATCCGAATTCCTCCCTACTTTTGATTTTGAGAGTCATCCTTTGTAAACCTAGGAGTTGATATTGGAGGAGGACGAACACAACAGTGAGAAGCCTATGAGAGACTATCAGGGATAATCACATCAATTGAGGATTTATGCCCAGAGAAGAACAAAGAATTGAGTGATATAGGCTTACTCCAAAACATTAAGACTTATCCTCCTTCAAAAATAATTGAGGATACTAATCCAACTCCCCTCTTTACTAGTGAATCACATATACACCCCGACAAAAACTCAAGTGAACCAAAAGAATCCGTGGATGAAATTAATGATAATGATTATGTTGCTTTGACCCTGTCATCAAAGGAATTTAATTTGGAGTCCACCATTGATTCACATATACTGGAAGATAAAAATATGACTCCGATCATTAATGATAGGCAGGGTGACCTGAATTTTTCAGCAATAATTGTTAGAGAGAATACACAATCTGAATCGTTGTTGGAATTGGACTCAACACCGACTAAGCCCTCATTGGACTTAATCATTACCTCCCAACACGACAAACAACCCTTACACTCCCTAACCAATCCTTGGCTCAAGTCTCTACTCATATACATTTTTTCTAGGGAGCATATCAGGCCAATACATCATCGGGTAGAATGGCAAGTGTGGATTAATGCTTGTACTTTTAGTCTCGCCATTCAAGGGTTTGAAATTATTATGTTTATATCTTTTAAAACCCTTCCTGCTTTGGAGGACCCTTGTTACGACCCAGTTCCCGGATCCCTACAGGACCCGAGAACCGGGTCATAACAAGATGGTATTAGAGCAAAGTCGTCCTGAGAAATGAACCAATTGGCTTGAGAATAACCATTCACATGCATATAACTAGGATATCCACCACAACGTATCGTTTGATATTCGTTCCGAGTCTTTTCTCGAAGTAATTCGGTATTGTTGACCTTCTTGTTCTATTTTTCGTGTCTCCTTGCAGGAGATGCCTCGTCGGGGAGTTCTCGAGGTGGGTCATGGTCACAGCTGTGGATGAGGTCGGAGGGGCGAATGTGCCGGGCCTGAGGTACCAATTGACCCACCTCTTCTCCCGGGAGTTCAGGCCTAGGATCTCACCCAACTGATCAGAGATATCGTGCGAGAGGAGCTCCACCAGCCTTCACGGACACCTCTCCCTGAGGACGTGGAGGGGGAGTCCGCGGTGGGACAGAGAGACCGTCGCAGTGTCGGACGAGTAGGAGTTGGAGGGGGTGGTCCTCCACTGCCCTCACTGCACTCTGACACTTTCGAGCACGAGCCCTCCTTGCCTGGAGGCGTGCTCGTTCCCCCACTGCAGCTACAACACGAGTTTTTCGGATATTTCCGAAAGCTGAAGCCCCCCTCTTTCAAGGGGGATGAGGACTCGTTTGAGGCAGAGGATTGGCTGGAGCAGATAGAGAAGGTGTTCGACACCCTTCGCCCTCCCGCGGAGTGTCGCGTGGCCTTTTCCATGTACCAGCTGGAGAGCGCAGCACACAGGTGGTGGAGGGCAATCAGAGGACAAGAGGGGAGAGAGCCGACGAGGCCAGGAGGGGAGGGAGTCCTCGATGGGACAAAGAGACTGTCGCAGCGCCGGACGAGCAAGAGTTGGAGGGGGTGGTCCGCCAAAAAGTGATAGTGAAAATACGCGGTTTGTTAATTAGGCAATTTAGTGTCGTTGCAATGCGTAAATCCGCTTTCGCTTTTAAATTTATATTCCTAGATAGGGGAGTATCTAGGGTCGCCCAAGGAGGCCAAATGTTTGCAAAATTGATTCTCTTGCTTGGAATACAAATCTCAACTTTCTTTTTGGTATTTTTCAATATATCATTTTTTTTTGTTTTTGAATTAAGACAACATGCGAAATGGTGGCGGGAAGGTGATTTACACTTCAAATTTAAAATACTACTTCTAAGTGGCAAGTAGACCCTCTCCCTAAGCTCACTCTAGGCAAGTGGAGGCCTAGAATAATTAGGGAGAGGGAGTGAAGAATGCTAAAAACAAGCAAGTAGAAATGCAAAATAGAAAATTGCAAAGTAGGAAACTTAGATTGATGAAAAGTGTTTTACAAAAAAGCCTAGTAGAGGAATGCTTCTACTACTAGAAAAATTAAAATAAAGAAAAGCAAACACAAATCCTCTAGATAAATGGTGAAGAAGAGGGCTTCTTGCTCCAAGGATGGTGGCTCTCAAGCTTGAAAAGAATCCTTCAACTCCTTCCTTGCTGTGCTCCGCCAAGGTGATGTCCTCCAAGGCAAGCCCTAAGGGGGCGTGCCCTAAGCTTCTCTCCAAGGGTTGACGTCCACCCTAGGTCCTTCTCCCTTGCCTGGCCATCCTCCTTGAAGTGGAAGAGTCCTCCTCCTTGGCGTGGCCCAAGTTGAAGAGAGTGGGGAGAAGAAGGCACCAAAAGGGCTGGTGATGTGCCCCTTTAATCTCCTTCTCTTCTCCTTCTTCTTGGCCGTAGGTATAGGTGGTATAGGTAGAAAAATACACTAATGGAGGATGCCCCAAAATGGTGGTAGGTGGTGGGTTTTTATAGAATAGGAAGGGGGCTAAGGTGACCCTTGAAATGGAGGGCGAAGATGAAGAGATGGAGGTGGTTAAAGATCCCATGGCCAAGGTGAGTTGGCGCCACCTTAAGGGACACCAAGGGGGTGGTTATGGGTGTTGACACCCCTTGATGTTGGCGCCAAAAAGGATTCTAGAAGGTGGTCTAAGTTGGCGCCAAGAAGGGTTCTAGAAGGATGGGTACGTGGATGGCTAGGATGGCTTATGTGGGTAGGTGTAGGGTGGATTAAGGGCTGAAAGTTGGAGCCAATATAGAGGTGGTTAGGGGTAGTTTTTGGCGCCAAATTAAGGTGTCTTTTGGTGGTGATAATGGGGTGAAGGGATGGCTAGGAGGTGGCGCCAACTTGAGTAGGGTAGCTAGCTTAGGTAGGCTTAAGTTGGTGGAGCTAGCTAGGGTTGACTTTGAAGGTGGTGGATGGCCAAGGAGCTGGTTGCTGGCTAAGCTAAGCAAAGCTAAGCTAAGCTAGCTTAGCTAAAGGTGGAGAAGAGGAGAAGGTTTTGGAGCTAGGGTTTGGAGGGAGGAGCTGAGGAGGAGAAGTCTGGAGCTGAAATTGGAGCTGGCTGCTGCTGAAGAGGCTGGCATAGAGCTACTCTAGCTGGCTTAGCTTGCTAGTTCTTTGCTACTTGCTAAGCCAAGCTAAAGTAAGCTAGCTTCTACCATGATGAGCTGAGGTGAGCTAGGTTTGGTGCTCCCCGGGAGAATCAAGCTGGTTGAGGCAACTAAGGTAGCTTAGCTCAACTGAGTTGAACTAAGCTAAGTCCCCAGGAGCTGGACTTGAGCTTCCTGAGCTGGGATGAGTTCTTCTTCAGTTGGCTGGAGTTGAGTGGAGCTAGATGTAGCTGGATCTGAGCTGGGGTGAACTCCTGTCAACTCAGCTGAGCTAGCTAGAGCTCCCTGTGGACTAGTGGGAGCTGAGATGCACTAGACTCAACTAAGTTGAGCTGGATTTGAGCTGACTTGAGCTAGGGTGAGCTAAGATGAACTCTCTTGAGCTGCCATTCAGCTGAGATTAGCTGAATGGAGCTGGGATGAGCTAACCCTAGTTCAAGTAAGCTAGGTTCCAGCTGTGGTGAGCTGGATCAAGCTGAGTTCCAGCTAGTCTGGGCTTCTCCTTCACCATTTGCTTTCTTGAGTGCTAGGGTTTTAGGGATCTGTATATCTGTACATCCTTAACACTCACAAAAACATATTAAAAGGACAATAAAAAATGCAATGCATGCCTAACCTAATTTATGCTTAAATGCAGCCCAAAAACCCGTTTGCGGAGTAAAATCATAAGAGCTAGGTTTGTTTTAATGCATAAGAATGATGATAAACTGGTGTTTATCATGCCCTTACTGCACTCTGACACTTTGGAGCACGAGCCCTCCATGCCTGGAGGCGTGCCCGTTCCCCCACTGCAGCTGCAGCACGAGTTTTTCGGATAGTTTCGAAAGCTGAAGCCCCCCTCTTTCGAGGGGGATGAGGACTCGTTTGAGGCAGAGGACTGGCTGGAGCAGATAGAGAAGGTGTTAACACCCTTCGCCCTCCCGCAGAGTGCCGCGTGGCCTTTGCCACGTACCAGCTGAAGAGGGCGGCACATAGGTGGTGGAGGGCAGTCAGAGGCCAGGAGGGGAGAGAGCCGACGTGGGACCAGTTCGTGACACTCTTCTGCGAGCAGTACTTTCCACAGACCTGGCAGGACCAGAGGAGGCGGGAGTTCCACGCTCTCCGTCAAGGGACGATGACTGTTAGTGCGTACCGCATGCGTTTTCTGGAGCTATCACATTTTGCCTCGACAGCCATGTCTACGGAGGAGCGCCTGTGGAGGTTTACTAAGGGGCTCCGACCTGCTATTCGAGAGTATGTCAAACCCCTAAAGTTGCCCACCTTCTCACGAGTGGTTGAGATAGCCATGACCTACGAGGAGACCAACCCGGCCGCGCGAGACACTGACAGCGGATGGAAGAGGCCCTACCAACCAAAGTACTCTCAGGGCTGTCGGGAAAGGAGGCACACGGCACCCGCAGGTGAGCCGTCTCGTTTTGCGGGGCCATCAGTGGCCTTTGGGGGCCCCAGACAGGGGACAGTTGCCAGCACCGGACCCCCGCCCAGCCGCCAGTAGGGACCTACTGAGGGAGGAGGTCATGCCCCCCTTTGCTATCGGTGTGGCCAGCCAAGCCACATCAGGAGAGACTGCACATCTAGGGCCAGAGCACAGCAGATGCTCCCCACACCGAGCGCTGGAGGCCGAGCTGGTGGTCATGGTCACCAGGCGCATGGGGGAGGGCAGCAGTCACGAGGAGGGTACCGACCAGCAGCTGCTCACCTGACCCAGAGTGTAGCTGCTTCGTCTGCACCGAGGACTAAGGGACGTATCAACGCCCTGACACACAGAGACGCTAGGGCTTTGGGTTCAGTGGTGGAAGGTATGGTTACTGTCTCTGGCAGATTAGTTTACATACTTTTCGATTCCGGCGCCACTCACTCTTTTGTTGATACGAGTTTTGCAGTCAGTTTGGGGCAGGGCAGTGTACTGTTAGAGGATCCGTTTGTGATTAGAGGCCAGGTGGCCAGTTGTTTGTAGCTAAGGAGGTCTACACAGACTGCAAGGTCAGTATAGGGGGACACAGCCTCCTCGCTGACCTGATTGTGATATAAATGGAGGATTTTGGCGTGATCTTAGGGATGGACTAGCTGTCTGCCTATCACGCCATGGTGGACTGTTTCGAGAGGAAGATCATCTTCTTCATACCGGAGCTGCCTCCCTTTGAGTTTCACGGACAGCTGGTGGACGGAGGTTTCAGATGCATCTCCGCGCTTCGGGCAGCGAGGCTTTTGAGCCAGGGGTGTGAGGGCTTTTTGGCCTGTGTAGTGGCAGAGCCTAGCCCCGTGGCTGACTTTTAGAGTATTCTGGTGGTTTGTGAGTACCTCAGGTTGAGGTGGAGGATGGGTTTGAAGAGTCTGCAAATTATCTAGGGCTACCGTTAATGGGTTGATCTGTCTAGTCTGCTCAAGCATCCTAAGATTCTGGTTTAGGAGCGCCTCATGAACATCAAAAGGCGGCATCTCCCCCTGACCAGAAGAGGAAGGGATCTCGAGATTTTGATTCTGCATCTGATCCATAGAAGTAGATGGATCAGACGGAAAAATCATTGGTTGCTTATCTGCAATCGGCCTGGGATCACCTGTCAACGATGGTGCAAGAGGCGGATGCAAGGATCGCCTCTTGTTCATAAAACGAAAAATAATGTGCAAGTGCACACGCGCACCACCGAAAAATAGCGGCACAAAAACCCGTAAAACAGCGCAAAGATGCGGGTTTTGCTCTTCTTTCAAAGGAAAGAAGAGATTCCTAGGATACGCAAAAGTAATTTGATGCAAACAAATAGAGTAACAGTATCAAAATACACATCCTAAGCTGTGTCTACGCAGGTGCATAACCTTAAGGCTCAAAGGTCTAACGTCTAGGATTGAGACTGCTCACTACTGGCTTCCTGGGGCTCTAGTAGTGAGACAGACTTCTTGATCTTCAACCAAAGCCCTAAGAGGTGTAAAGAGGAGAGATAGAAAAATTAGACTTGTGTGACTCTAGTGATCACGCTGTGTGCGATAGCATGCAACAGACGATAGCAATAAAACCCGCATGCATTCTGCAATCAGATTTAGTCACAATTTTTAACTTCCTCTTTTTTAGTTAATCTTTTATAAGAATATATCAACTAAAATACAATGGCTGCTTTTTAAGGTCTTTTCAAACAAAATATACGGTCTTTTTAAATATCAAAGGACAGGGATCTACGTGGATTTTCTCGTGTTTTCCCGCTGAAGTGAGAAAAACAGTAAAAATTTCCCGAGTCAGATTTCGCAGAAAATATGCTAGCAGAAAATGTACTCCTAAGAGTATATGCCTATTATATGTTGCTGCTAGTCAGATAAGATGTATTTTTGTATTTTTTAATTTTTTTAATGCAACAATACAAAAGACTAGAAATACTCACAAAAGAAGAAACAAAAATAGCAACAGATTCCTGCCTTCTCCTGAGATCACCCACAAAGGTAAAACTGGAAAGAAGATAGAAAACAAAAACCAAACACAACGAATTAGAACGAAAATTATTAAAAATAAAAAATATAATTACAAATACCTCTTAATTAGACAATTTAACCAACTAAATTCTTGTGAATTAAGGGATTGCCTCCCTGGCAACGACGCCATTAAAATGATCGTTTCTTACCTCAACTCAGTTAATTAAGTTAATTTTACTTAATATGAGTAGAGAAAAGTCACTTAGGTTAACTCGAAATTGTGTCATTTAGTAATATAGGGTCGAATTAATCTAATATTTTAGAAATTATTTACTAGTTGAGTCCAGGTCGTTCGCTGGGAGGTATAATTCATTCTAAATTCATTAGTTATCTTTTATTTTTCTTTATAAGTATAGGAGGTATATTTAAGTTAATTATAAAAACATGAATTTTATCAAAATTGATTTAAATGAAATAACATGCAAAATCCCATATGAATTCTTATTTTCAATATTAAAAACATGTAAGTTCTCTATTTATTTCAAATGTTTTAACGCAAAGAAAAGTTTATTTAGTCAATACATGCCTTAATACAACAATTAAGAGCAAAAAGAAATTAAAATATGACAAGAAAATCAATTTCTTTTCCTCTATTCTTCAGCTTCTCTTCTTTCTCTTCTTCTCTTTATCTTCTTTTCCTTTTATTTCTTAATCCTTTATATATATTTTTTCTCTTTCTATTTCTTTTTCTACCTTCTCTTCTTCTCCCGATCTCTTTCTTTCTTCTCTTATGCTATCTCTTCTCTTCCTGCCTTCTTCTTCTCCCTTATTCTTCTTAAGCATTTCCTTAGCGCCTGCCTGTTCTCTTCTTCTTTCCTTTATTACAAGCTTCCTCTCTTACTTAGCCTTTCATTCCTTCTCTTTTCCTTAATCTTCTCTAGCATCTGCTTCCTTCAGCCCTTCTTTCCTTCGACACTAAGCCTTTCATAGCTTCTTCATTCTCTTTTCTTTTAGCTGAACCGGGTTAATTTCCTTCTCAACCAAAAATTTATTTTTGATTTGCGGTGAGGTCCTTTCGAGGATACACAGCACCTTGAGATCAGGGTGGGACCAGACCCTACTCGGTCCTCGCCTAATTTCATTAGGGTTCATTTTTGGTTTTTTTTTTTCTCTTGAGCCAAACCAGCCCTCTCTCTCAAGCTGAACCAGCTCAACCGCCTCCCAGGCCTCGCCCTCCCAGGGCCATCGCACACTCACTCCCACTCGGGCGCACACCCACAGGCGCACTCGCCCACACACACACGCTATGCTCAAAGGTTCAGATGTTCTTTTCGTGCCGAGCGCTGACGACTGAATCAGCTACTTAACAAATTAGTTTTATACTAAGGCACGCACTCGACAATTTCCGATATAGGACTAAGTTTTCCCCCTCCAGACCCGACTTCAAGTGATGATTTCTCCCTACTTAGAGCTCCAAATCAAGTGAAATAAAGCTTGATGGAAAGCTCTAAGATAGCTCTACAAGATTCCAGGGTCAATTTAAGGTTCATAGGATGATTTCCTCTTTGATTTGATAGGTGAAATTAGGGGGTTCCTACGGGTAATATATTGCCTGGAAATGGAATTAAGGTTACTATGTCTTCAGGGTAGATGCTTTAGCTTATCTAAGGGTTTGAATAGGTTATATAGGTGATTCCACAGCTGCTTGTGTGGTTTTGAGCTCTCAAAAACTTCAGGAAGCACGGGGAAGCTTCGAGCTTCACTGAAAGCTTCAGAGAACGAAATTTCTAATTCTGATAGGTGCAATAGACAGCTAAGGACATTTCTAATTAATTGGGATAGCTTGTAAGGATTGTTATAAGCTTGTCTAGGCAGGATGCATCTTCAAATCTCATCCAAAATCTACTGTCGTCAGTTTGGGTTCAAAAATAACCCAAACAGACAGTAATTGAATTCCAACTGAATTACCCCACAGAGCTCATCCAAATCACTTAAGAATCATTCAAAAACATCTCAGAGATAATTCAAACTCATCTAATCATTAGATTGAGCTCAGAATCATGGTATCAAGCTCGGGTTTGACTATACGAGGTATAAAATTGACTTTCTTATTAAAGCCTTTTCTCAAGGAATTGAAACCTAGAATCTCTTCTCCTCAACCTCAGAAACATGCTCAGACTCTAAAATAGATGTTTTGACCTTGAAAACTAGGGTTCCAGGCTCATCGCCTGGACTCTAAGAATGCTTTGTTTGTCAGAAGGTTTGGGAAGTTGTTACAATTAATTGAGGTCAGAATCAACTTTAGTGCCTAGAAGCTTCAATGCACTGCACTGAAGCTTCTAGGCTCTTTAAATGCTTCTTTAAAACCTCTGTGCAGGCTTCTCCAACTCTGCCGGAGTTGGAGAAGACAAAGTCCCATCTCAAGCTCCAAACATAAAAATCTCAATTTAAATGTCTCAACATGATCAGTAAACCTCAAATTATCGATCTAGAGCTTCACACTCTATTCTACAGGCTGAAGATTAGTTTTGGCTAGCCGGACGAGCTCCGGTGAGTTCAGAAAAAGGCAAAAGCGTATTCAGAATAGTGAATTACACCATTTTCGATCTAAAGAGGATTCTGAGGTTGCAAGGAACCTCAAGAACACATTTAATTCCTCATTATCTCTTTATATGTAAGACTTAACAGTAAATTCAGTTTGAATGAAAATTGAGTTGGTTGAGGCACGGGACTTGATCTCCCACTCATTTGAGTGGTTGAGACAAGTCAAAGAGTAATTGCAATCTTAAATATATAACTAATTTAAAGTTTTAACTACTCTTGAGCGGCCATTGACAGCGAGCTTAGGAGCTTAAATAGAATTAGGTTTTTAAGTTATATGTGATATTTATTCAAATTAAGGTGATAATTAGGATCCTTAGATAATGAATAGATGGTGGAGGACCCTATGGAGGTGGATCTAAGCTCAGTTCTACCACCATGGATAGTAACAGTAACTGTTGAAGGTGAAGGCGAATTAGGCGAATCAGTGATAGCATTAGTGTTTTAATGGATTAGAAATGATCATGAGTGATAGAGGAAGGTGGACAATAGCTTAAAAAGACAAAATCAGATCTCCATCAAGCTCAAGGAACTCACCAAAGTCAAAGAAGATGAAGTCTGGAATCTGAAATTAAGCTAAGCTAACTAAGTAACTACCTCAACTATTCCTACTCCTACTCCTGCCTACTGTTACCTGGACGAAGGGGTCAAAGGGATTCCGCCGATGGCTCATGGCGGAGGACGAAATCAGAGGGAATGAGAAGAATCTCCGGCGGACAAATTTGGATGGAGCAGAGGATCTCCTTGGTTGTCGCCTTTGTCCAGAGATGTGGCTGACCTCGGCGAAGCTCCTCGGCTGATCAAGATGGACAGAGGAAGTTGGATAATGGTGTGTAAGATCGCCGAAGTTGCAGACGAATAGCCTATTGGGTCGGCTCAGTGTTAGAAGAAGGAAGGGAGCCAACTTACAGAAATTGAGGGGGTGAGGGTCTATTTATAGCTGACGGTGATGAAGAGGGCGGTGGAGTCTAGACGAAGAAGAAGCTAGGAGAGCTTAACCTCCGGCATTGTCTCCGACGACGGTAAGGTTAACTCCCACCTAAAATTAGGAATTCAAAGTGATCCAGGCTGGTGGATGAAGATGGGATGGTTAGCGCAAGCTCCAGGAGCTTGGAGAAGGAAGAATGATGTCGACAGGGCGATGATCGAGCGGTGGAATCACCCTCTATCATCAGCCATTCAATCAGCTGAAGAAGAAGAAGATGACGGGGACCTATGTGCGATGAAACCTAAGGACCTATATGAAAATTAAGGACCTGATTGCTGTGAGTAGTAAGGACCTAAATGTAAACCCAGGTTTTAAAGGTTTATTTTAACTTAGATCTTTTTCAACTTTTTATACATGAGTATAAATAAGGTAATTATTATGTTTTCACCTTGAATTTACATTTTTGACCTTTTTAGGTTAATTTATTAAATTAAGTAAAGTTACTTAAGTTATTATATACTTATGTATACATTATGTTTAAGTTACTTAACTTATTAATTAAGGGAATAACTAATAAGATCTTGAGTCCAATTATTAATTAGATTATTATTAATATTAATTGTCTGATAAAATATCATTTTAAACTTATTTTAAGGTCCTTTACTATATATCCCTTATTTTATAATTAACCCTTATATATTCATATCCTTAGCTAATTAACTAGGAAGACTAGTTAATTAGGGGTAATTAGAGATCATGATGAGTCTCTCATCAACTACCGCCTAAGCGTGAGATCGAGTTTGAGATCTCACTGGTACCGGGGACCAACCCCATTTCTACTGCACCATACCGGATGGCACTGCTTGATCTGCGAGAGCTTAAGTCACAACAGCAGGACTTGTTGGAGAAGGGCTTTGTGAGGCTCAGTGCGTCCCTGTAGGGAGCCCCTATGCTGTTTGTGAAGAAGAAGAATGGTACCCTACGATTTTGTGTCGACTACTGACAGCTAAATAGGGTCACCATCAAGAACAAGTATCCGCTGCTGAGGATTGACGACCTCTTCGACCAGTTGCGAGATGCCACAGTGTTCTCCAAGATAGATCTGAGTTCGGGCTACCACCGGTTGAGGATCAGAGAGACCGACGTCTCCAAGACAGCTTTCCGTACCCGGTACAGGCACTACGAGTTCTTGGTCATGCCATTTGGGTTGACCAATGCCCCCGCTGCTTTTATGGATTTAATGAACCAGGTTTTCAGGCCGTACTTGGATCAGTTAGTGGTTGTGTTCATCGACGACATGCTCGTTTACTCGAGGGATCAGGCGTAGCATGAACAACATTTACACATGATCCTAGACACTTTGAAGCGACGCAGGCTGTATGCCAAGTACAGCAAGTGCAAGTTTTGGCTGAGGTAGGTGACTTTCTTGGGCCACGTGGTTTCAGGGGATGGTTTGGCTATGGATCTAGCCAAGGTTGAGGTCGTACTTAGGTGGGAGAGGCCACGTACAGTGATAGAGATACGCAACTTTTTGGGATTGGCAGGTTACTATCGACGGTTTATCAGAGGATTCTCTCAGATTGCGTGTCCTATGACCCAACTAACTCAGAGAAACGTGCCCTTTGCCTAGACAGATGAGTGCGAGGTATGTTTTCAGGAGTTGAAGGAGAGACTGACTTCAGCTCCTGTGCTTACCATCCCAGACAGCAATGGCGGTTTTGTGGTTTACACAGATGCTTTGTTACAGGGGTTAGGGGGTGTGCTCATGCAGCAAGGTCACGTTGTCACTTACGCTTCGCGGCAACTGAAGCCCCATTAGCATAGCTACCCTACCCATGACTTAAAGCTGGCAATTGTTGTCTTCGCGCTGAAGACATTGAGGCACTACCTTTACGGTGAGACTTTCGAGATCTTCATGGATCATAAGAGCCTCAGGTACTTGTTTAACCAGAAGGAGCTTGACATGAGACAGAGACATTGGTTAGAGCTCCTGAAGGACTACGACTGCAGCATCTCCTACCATCCAGGGAAGGCCAATGTGGTGGCTGACGCCTTGAGCCGGAAGGTGCCCACCCACTTGGCCAGTCTACAAACACAGAGTTGGAGACTTATGGAGGAGTTGGGCAGTTGGCGACCCCGGGAGTCATAGGGGTATTGTGGGACAGTAACAGTGACGCAGCAGATGTGACCAGAGCTGATAAACCTCATCATCGCAGGGCAAATGACAGATTCGTACTTACAGACGCTGCAAGACAAGGTATTGACAGGGGACCCAGGATACTTTTCCTTTACAGACGAGATATTGAGCATGGGGGGACGCTTATGCATTCCTAGGGACGAGGAGTTATTGAGAGAGCTCCTGGCTGAGGTGCACGGGTCCAGGTTCACCATATATCCCGGGAACACAAAGATGTATCATGATCTGAGACGCAACTTTTGGTGAAGATGGATGAAGCGGGATGTTGGTGAGTTTGTGCAATAGTGTTTGGTGTGCCAGCAGGTGAAAGCTAAGCATCAGAGGCCTGCAGGGCCGTTGCAGCCACTTCCTCTGACAGAGTGGAAGTGGGAGAGCATCACCATGGACTTGGTGGTGGGTCTACCAGTTACCCAGTGGAGACACGACACAGTATGGGTGATAGTAGATAGGTTGATGAAGACGACATGTTTCCTACCTATCCGAGTCACCTTTGGACCAACACAGTTAGTAGAGATGTACATTCAAGATGTGGTATGCCTGTACGGAGGTCCTCGTGAGATTGTATCCGACAGGGATACCTGTTTTACTTTCCAGTTTTGGGCTAAGTTTCTGCTAGCTTTGGGGACACGTTTGAGCTTCAGTACCGCTTATCACCCTCAGACGGACGGACAGTCAAAGCGCACATACAGACACTTGAGGACCTTTTACACGCCTGTGTACTAGACTGGAGAGGCTCTTAAGAGGAGCATTTACCCCTGGCACAGTTTGCATATAATAACAGTTACCACTCGAGCATCAGCATGGCACTTTACGAGGCTCTGTACGGACGGAGGTGTACTGCACCCTTCAGTTGGGTCGAGGTAGGGACCAAGTGGGAGATTGGCCCCAAGCTGATCCGGTAGAGTCAGGAGGTGATAGAGCAGATTCACAGACGACTCCACACCATTAGGAGTAGGCAGAAGAGTTACACTGACCGGAAATGCAATTCGAGGTTGGGGATCATGTCTTTCTCCGTGTTTCGCCCATGAAGGGCCTCTAGCATTTTGGGGTAAAAGGGAAGCTTGCGCCAAGGTTTGTGGGACCCTTTGAGGTCCTGGAGTGGGTAGGACCTGTTGCTTACCGGCTTAACCTTCCTCCCCAGCTTTCCGGAGTGCACGACATGTTCCACGTGTCCAACCTCAGGAGGTACGTCGCTGATCATAGTCACGTTCTGATCCACGAGAGCGTCGAGGTAAGTGACGACTTGACCTATCCCGAGAGACCGGTACAGATACTAGATAGGGCCATCCGGAGTTTGAGACGAAAGCAGGTACCACTGGTGAAGGCCCTATGGAGAAGCCAGCAGTACAAGGAGGCGACCTGGGAGCCTAAGGCGGCGATGCGAGAGCGGTACCCGGAGCTTTTTGAGGGTACGTCTTTTTGGACCTACTTCAGTCCTCTTTAAGTTTGTTATGCATTTTATGTTCCTTTTTTTGCACCCTAGCTAGCTCAAGTTTCGGGGACGAAACTTCCTTTAAGTTTGTTATGATGTAATGACCCGTTACACTTTTAGCCATTTAAGACGTCTAGACCCGCTCCCGGACGTCTGAAAGTGGAATTTTTATACTGTGCACTACGCTCTGCACGCGGGCGACGCACAGAGACCGTTCCTTCCTCTCTATCTTCATCATCTCCCCCGAACCCTAAACCCCACACCCTCCTATATAAACCCCTCCCTTCCCTTCTCCTCTCCTCACACCCCAGCCAGTACCACCTTCGGATCTCCAACGAGGTGAGTGGAGGGCAAGCAAGGGAGAGCGAAAGGGAGGAAGGAGGAGGGCGTGGGAGGAAAAGGAGGCCCAAGGTCGGTGGAAGCTCGGCGGAGCTCCAGTGGAGGCTCGGAGGGGCTCGGGGAGGCCGCTTCCGACCCTCTGCAGCCACGGGAGGGACTGTAGAAGCTACTTCGGGCAAGCTCTCGAAGGAGATAGCTCGTGGGAGAGGTTCTGATACTGGGATTTTTCTAGTATCAGACGTCTTGAGAGTTGACCAGACGACCATGGTGGCAGCAGGATGTCCGGGTCTGGGGCCGAACGTCTGAAAGTACGTACAGTGCTGTGGTACATGCTTTTTCGCAGTTTCGGCCATATAGGCCTCACCGCAGAAGATTGATCTGGATTAAATTTGGACCTGCGATTTTCGTATGCAGGTATAGGTCCTTGGGAAGGCACGTGGAACACTTTTCCACCCGTTTTTGGACGTCTGAGCACATCACCAGACTTCCGGAGGTGCATCCAGACGACTAAAGACGTCCGACGTCAGGAACTGTCTTTAAACGGTCATAGAAAAGGTCTGGACGTCTGATTAGCTGCAGGAGACAGAAGGTAAGATTCGACGCCTTTTAAGACGTATGGGATTATTCCTAAATGTCTGATTTTGAACAGTATGCACGTTTTTACCTGTTTAGGGTCCGATCGGGGTCCGTTTTAAGCAAACGAAATACTTGCACTTTCCTCTCGAGTTCCTCTTCGTACTAGAGTTTGTTATACACTGTTCTGAACTCTCCTTTTGTGATGTATTATCTGGTATAGGGTTTCATCCTGCTGTGCGTTTGGGGCTCGCAGAGATATCTAGGTCTGCGGTACAAGCCCCCATTACTCCTGTGTTTCATGGTAGAGTGGTTTAATTCAGTTATTAACATTTAAATAAGAATGTGCTTTGTTGAAATAACCGAATGGAACTCTAAGATGTGGAATGAACCCTAGGGTAGTGGGATGAATGAACCTGTTTGTACTGTATGGTTTACTTGCATGCGTGATTAAGATGAATTGCTAGCAAATGCCTGTATTATAATTACGAGCTGCCTGTTAGAATATAAGTTGCCTATATTTAATGAAACTACCTGTGAAAAACACCAGTTGCATGTTATTGAGAATTGAACTATGAAAACACGAGCTGCCTATATATGGATGAAGAATGAATTATGAAATATGAGATCTGGATCTGGATAACAGGTGAACACGAGCATGAACCCTACGGGGAATTAGGAGTAGAACTCCTGTAGATAGATGGAAACCTGGAATGTAGATGGGAAATGTGCTGGCCCTTGAGTACGTGGTACCAAGGAGAGCTACTGTCCCCTTTTGTGTAGAGCGAAGCTAGCCTCCCTTGGGTTGAGACCTAGGGTTAGGATTGACCACTCTATACTGACTCTTGTTGGCCCTCGTGTACGTGGTACCGAGGCAAGCTACTAGTGTAGAGAGGGAGCTAGCCACCCCACGGGGCCCGAGGTTCAGCTAGCCACCCTACACCGACTTATTAGACCCTCTGGGCAAACCGGGGTAGTCAGACGAGGGTGTGCGGATTGTGGAGGGGCGAGACCCCTGGTTGGTTCTGAAGGGTGAGACCCGTATTCTGAGAGGGCAAGGCCCTATACTGTTCCGTGCTATACTTTGGGTGTACCCGCTAGCGGAAACAACTGATCGCGTGTCAGTGCCGGGTAGCTACCTGTGCGTTTATCACGCGTGCCGTAGTCATCGCTACGTCTTGATAGTGACCTCGGGGTGGTTGACTGGGTGTAGGACTACCATGAGAGACTCCTCAGCCAGGAGAGCACCATGTGTACCTTGTACTCTACGGAAAAGACTGCAATCAAGATCGTTCCCACAAGGAACAGGCAAGATCAAGAAATATCTGGATACTTAAGAAAAAGGGTGAAACGGAATCATATAAAGCAGACAAATAAAAATGAGAATTAAACCTGTTGTTTTTACTGTTTTGTACTTAGATAATATAGACACCACTCTACTCAGCATTTGCTGACTCTGTCTTTTCATAACACTGTTCAGGATCAGGAGTTGAGCAGCCCGAGTTTCCGGCTGCAGAGGGTGTTGGGTCCAGTCGAGTCCAGCCGTAGTTTTTCTTCAGCACTTCCTTTCTTTTTCTCTACTGTTGTAGGAAGTAATGGACTCTTAGTTACTGTTCTGCTACTACTGCTTACTTTCCGCTTTCCGTTGTTGTTGTTGTTGTTGTGGTATGTACTGAGACAGCTATTTTATTTCCTTTACTATTTTGTACGTTTCTTCTGCTTAGTTATATTGCATGTGTGAATATGGTTTACTTTCCTGCTTTTGATTATTTCTTGTTGGACGATTATGTCTTGGGATTAATCGAGGAGAACCGGTCTCGGGTCCTGTAGGGATTCAGGAACCGGGTTGTAACACTTGTTATCCTCCACTTATTCCATTTCGGGAGGTCCCTTTTCATGTTCCTTTCATTATTCCTAGACCTCCCTGGACAGCCTACGAAGTTCTCTATTTTCATATCTTTTGGCAAGCATTTAAGATCACGCTGCATCATTAGCTCGCCAACATTTATGGCTACCTGTTTTCTAGGCCCGCGCTGTTACGCATATTTTTAGGGCGTAGCTCTTTCTGTCTGGAACGAAACTTACAGGTTCCCTATAAGTTTGGCTGTCGACAAAAAATGCAGTGCTTATTGGGAGGCAACCCAAC
This sequence comes from Thalassia testudinum, assembly GCA_037157565.1. NCBI lineage: Eukaryota > Viridiplantae > Streptophyta > Magnoliopsida > Alismatales > Hydrocharitaceae > Thalassia > Thalassia testudinum. The sequence continues at coordinate 4,064,007 of JAZHRO010000038.1, forward strand.
ATCCAGAATAATGCCTCATCAGGTGATTTCCTTCCTTTCTCTCCCTGTTTTAATTTTACAATGAGGACATTGTAGGATTTAGGCATGGGGGGTACATTTTGAATTTTAGGAAGTATTCATGCATATAGGTTAGGTGCATCAAAAGAAAAATCCTCTCTTTTCTTGAGCTGAATTGTTTAGCCCTAGCAGAAAATTTTTATCAATGAGGTGTCATTAAAGATTTTCTTCTTAAATTGTTTCTTAAGTTTAAAATCCAGTATATTTACTTCACTTGCACGTAGACTGAGAAATGGATCTTTGAAGAAAACTAATAAGCATTTTTAGTCTACTGAACCCTTGAACAGTTAATAGGGAGTCAGGCATACTATCTTCTATTAGATCCACCTCATATTTGTGAAAAGAAAGTAAGAGACTACTGGTGTGCTAAGTCTAGTGCAAGAACTCTTAAGTTCTAGGCAATTAGATGATGATACCTCAGAGTTAGGCATAGGTTTCACTCTTTAGTCCTGTGTGCGTACATTGTGTGAATTTCTAAGAGTTACCAATTAAGGCAGATACACAGAGATTGAGTCCAAATAAAACTATGACTATGGTGGATGGTTACGACTGTTCTTCATAGAGTCCTCGGCTGAAGGAGGGTAGTAATGTCAAATGTCAGAAATACGATTGTCCTATCCATTCCTTCCCGGTGTCAAGAGTAGTCACTTTCACCAAATAAGCCACACAATATCCTCTTGACCATCATCATTCCTAATAATGCCTCACAAATAAAAGTATGCATCGTTTTGTGTTAATAGTTAAAAGAAAAAAGAAAAAAAAAGAAAAAGAGAGAGAGAGAAAAAGAAGTATTTATATTTAGAAAGAAATATTTAAAAAAAAAAGATAAAAAGAAAAAGAAAAGAGTCTGAGTTTAGAGTTTCATCTTCTTGTCATTTTTTTTCATTATATATGGATGTTTTTGAGGCAACAACAAAAACAATCATTGCGATCCACTAAATATGACCCATACCTACTTTCCAGTATTTTTGATCACCCAAATACGTGCTGAAGTCCTCAAACTTAGTTGTAGGGTTATTGGGACTTTAATTGAAGTGTGAATGCCATGTGAGGCTACCAAACAGTGAGTACATTTACAAAATCTAGTGAGATTTGTGATCTCAGAAAGAAAAGAAGGAAAAGAATGAGCACAAAGGAACATCAAGAGAGCACAATTATTTAACCTCTCTCTGGGTTAACTCATTTGATAGTCTGGAGAGTTAGAGTCTTCAGTACTAGACTACAAGTAGCACCAGATGAGTGTGAGCCACCAAATATAAATCAATTCAACTCAGTATCTCCTACTTAAGCTAAAAAGCCAGGGTTAAATTACAGATTATTTTCTGCTTTATCCCCGAGGGAAGTAGTTGCCTATCCCGATAGAAATATTTACCAAGGGATAAGTACAAACTGCAAATGTAAGTTGGTTATTTTCACTTGGATCCATTACCTAGGCTACCATCACTTCGCATTTGTCTGGATTTCTAAATTTTTGAAATAAGAAAAGAAGAAACCTTTTGGTTACTTCCATTGTTTTTCACTTTTTGCTAGGGGCTAGCAAAACTTAGGCATATGGGCATTTGATAAGTCCACTTTTGTGGACCATTATTTAGCCTAAGTACTATTTAATTATTTGCTCTTATTTGTTAATTGACTAGGAGATATATGGTAATTTACCTTAGTCTGCATATAATTTTATGCGTCAATTTTACATTTAATAACATATGATATGATAATATAATTTATTCGATCAATGCAGGCTAGGTAGAAGAGTTTAAACGTCCATTTCTACATCTATAAGACGTCTGGAGAAAATGACGGACGTCTGGGATCGCCATCATGAACTTACTGATATCGACAATTTTAAGACGTCTGTAGATCTGATCAAACGTCTGATGAAGATGTTGCCTGGCGGATTCTACCGTTCCAACTACTTGCAATCTTCGTGAGTGGTTAGAGAAGGGTGCAGCTGATGGAAAACAAATGAAGATATTTTTATGAGGGGGCGATCGACAAAAAGGAATCCACGATCCCTTCCCCTAGCAGGGACCTACTCCATCTCCATTACGGTGGAACAAGCACACACCATGAACTCCAGCGTGCACTGTGGCTAGAACGTACTCCTCCTTTCAACGCCGCATCTATCCTGGTGGTTCTCGATGACAGCGAGACCCATCACCACCTTCACCATCCTCACCGAGCCACAGATCTCCTTCCTCCTCTTCTTCACTTTGCCGTCCACTATTCACCTTCTCCCTCACTAATAACCCAACATCGCAGCACTACTCCCTCACTCAACATGCGCGGCGCTCTTCACCTATGTGCAGTCACAACCCCTCAGCAGTAGCTCCAACACGTGCCTCCAAACCATCACTTTCTCCATCTCTTTCCCGCACCCAACGTTTCATTCTTCTTCTTAATCACCTCCCACGGCAGAGAAGAACCCAAAGCGACGTGCACCTCTCTCCTCACAGATGTCAACTCTGACCTCGATCCTTCTCGCCGTCGACACCACAGGACTCACCTCGCCTTGACAATCACCTCCACGCCATTAGCAGCGCCAACTGCTACCTACGTGTGCCTGTGCATCCATCTTGCCGCTGGCCAACCTCCTCCTCCAGCCGGCCACCTCTCGCCGCGAGACCAACATCATCGGAACCCCCTCCATGTCCTCTACGTCCTCCGAGCACCGCATGACTAACCGTGATCCGCACTGCACATGTGGAAGAGAGAGGGGGAATGCTCTGTTTCTACTCTCATTATTAATTACCATCCATGCCATTGCAGATGTTCCTATTCATTTATTTAAGGCATTAATTTATGAAAAGCAATTTGCATGGATATACCTCTTGTTTACTTGAATTACTTTCATGAAGGATTCAAAGCATAAGATGAAGTTATGGGAAACAGGGTTTATCCTATTGGAGATTTATATTTACATTGATTGCTATATGCCAAGATCACTATTCATTGGTTAACATAATATTATATGATGGTGATTTTGCATCTAAACACCTACATTCTTGATTAAGTGTTTAGAATGGGAATTCATGTTAAAAAAGAATTGCACGAATTAGCATGCACACTCATTGAGTTTCCCGAATAATTGAGGCACCACTCACTAATTTAATAGGGTAATTCCTTCCTATGGAGACGACTTAACTCTTCGTGGTTAGATTTTGAATAATTAAATGTTTTGAAAAGTTATTTTCTACCATGCAACGAACTATGACGACACGTCATTTTATGTTAAAATTTTTATCGAAAACGAAGATCGCTCTTTCATAAAGACCTTGCTCTGTCACAACCGGCCTGAAGAAATGGAGATAAGGAGGAGCATTGGTGTGGACGAAGGGACTGCTCAGGTGGAGGGAGTGATGGCATGCGTGCGATAAGCGGAACTACTTAAGTAAGCTTGATCAGTGACTCTACTCATCGCACGGTGGAAATAAGCAATTAGGGCTTGGGCAGTGGAGATGAGAGGAGAGAGCGTGCGTAAGGTTTAAAGCAAATCCTAGTTGCTAGATGGGATCTGGGTAAGGTGGTGAAGCTACACGCTGAATCACGCAAAACTTCCAAAGGATCTGGGCCACAAGATCAAGGGATCAAGGATGGACGACCACGATTGCTGGTGTTCTTTGGGTGCTACAGTGAGCACGCGTGTCGCAGGTGTGTTGGGAGAATTGCAGGAATAGCCTAAGTAGCGAAACGATAAAAAAATATCACCAAGGTCCATTAGTGGTATGAATGTTACAGATTTGTCCTTAGGATGTTACAAATAGGTCCTTGCATCCTACAATTAGGTCTTTAGAGGTTTTATAATGAATGAAATGTTCTATAAGGACCTAAATGTGAATATCTAAATGCGAGGTCCTAATGATGTCCAAATGCAACCAGGTTTTTATGAAAGCTTAATTGAACATATTAGAAGTTAATTTCACTTTCGATATGAACTTTTGAACTCAATTGTGTGTTCAATTTGCAATTAGATCACCATTTTACATTATTTAATGAAATATCTCGATGAATGACTTAATTATGCATTTTTAGCACAAATTTGGTATTTTAAGCCTTTTTCTCTATTTCCCACACTTAACCCTTTTTATGTGTTAATTTGATAGTGTTTAACCTAGTTTCTAGCTTAACTTGGATATTTTAACTATGATGAGTCACAACTCATCAGGCGCATGGCTGCCCCTCGTGACTCGCTCAGCCACCTCTTAAGGTCGGCACTGATGGGCTCGCTCCACGCTCCCTTATACCATCGCCTATTCAAGCTGACAGCCCATCTTTCCAGGTTGGCTGGGGCCCGAATAGACCTGCCCCTGTAGTCCTGATAATTGTTGCCTCCTAAGGCCAGCAAAGCTACTCTTGATGGCTGGCATGAATTCAAGCAGAGGCACTAATGCCCTGCTTATCGGCCGCCAGAATGCCATCTCCAGAGAATGACGGAATCGAGGCTCGTACGGCCTACTCTCAACAATTATGGCACCAGCTCCTTGGGTTGGTAAGGACTCGAGCACATGCGCCTTGAAGTTCCACACACCGCCCTCAGGAGGGCGTTGCCGTCGAAGCAAATAGTGAGGGTTTGGGCCGCCTCACCCACCGGCCGCCACGCCGGCCACCGGAGGCTGAATTGGGACGTTAGTGTCCCATGCCCCGGGCAATGCAACGTCATGCAACGCCCGTAACATGGGCTTGCACCCCCGTGCTCCAAGCCCTGCCCAGCGCGCCTTTGGACCTTTACCAGTAAGAGTCCGAGTGCCCACTTGTAACGACCCGATTCCCGAGTCCCTACGAGACACGAGAACCGGACTGACTCGACTAATCCCAAGACCTAGTCGTCCAACGAGGAAGTAACCAAAAGAGCAGTAAAATAAATCACATTCAGCATGAATATAACTAACAGTAAGAAAATACAGCAGTAAGGTAAGAAACCACTACAGTATATACCACCACAACAGTAGAACAACATTCATAACATAATATGAACTGCAGGTAAAGAAAAGTACAGCGGTAACAAGAACTACTCACTATAGTGGAACAAAAAGAGGTACAAGAGAACAGTGGTAACTCTACTGGACCCTACTCGACCCAGTGTCCTCTACAGCCGCTGACCCTAGCTGCTCAACACCTGGTCCTGAAAGGTAACGAGTGTAACACATTAGCAAAACGCTGAGTAGAGTGGCAACTAAAATAAAAGAAACAGTAGAGTGTACAGTAGCTGTTATGTTCTGTTACGTTCTTTATTTATGTCCTTCAATTGTCTCACGATTTCATTTATTTCTCAGATCCTTCACTTGATCTCTAATGTTCCTCGTGGGAGCGATCTTGATTGCAGTCTTTTCCAAAAAGTAGAAGTAGCACGTGGTGCTCTCCTGGCCGGGAGAGTCCCCCGTGGTGATCCTACTCTCAGTCAACCACCCCAAGGTCACGGACAGGCGTAACGGTGACTACGGCACGCGCGATAAACGCACAGGTAGCTAACCCGCACTGGCACGCGGTCAGTCGTTTCCGTTAACGGGTGTGCCCAAAGCACAGCACGGAACCAGTACAGGGCAGAACCCTCTCAGTAACAGGGGGTCCAACCCCTCCACAGTAACCAAACAGGGGCATTGCCCCTCCACAGTCCGCGTACCCTCGCCTGACTACCCTGGTTTGCCCCAGTAGGCCTAACAAGTCGGTGTAGGAGGCTAGCAGAACCCCGGGGCCCGCGGGGTAGCTAGTACCTCCCTACACTAGTAGCTCTCCTTGGTACTACGTACACGAGGGCCAGCAAGTCGGTACAAAGTGGCCAGTCCTAACCTCGGGTCCCTGGGGCGGCTGGCTCCTCTCTGCACTAAACAGGTACAGGTACTTCCCTTGGTACTACGCACCCAAGAGACAGCACACTACCACGTCTTTCTTTCTCAGTTCCATTCCTTTCTCTTTCCAGGAGTTCCACTCCTAATTCCCAGTAGGGTTCCAGCTCTTTTAACTCAGAACATTTAGGTTTCACTTTCCAGTTTCACGTTCTTACGATCCATGTTCTCAATCACGTGTATTTATTCATAACAGGCAGCTGTTAAATCAATTTACAGGCAGCTATTTGTTCCTTTCCATTTTTCCAAGACTGCAGTATTCATATATTCCACTAGTTTTCCCCGTCCTAGGATTCATGCCATATCCTAGGATCTATCATACAATCTAGTTTTCCAGCTCTAGGATTCATGCAACACCTAGGATCTATCATTCAATCTATTTCTCATTCCTAGGATTCATGCAATGTCCTAGGTTCTATTTATGGTTCCATAATTTAACAGATTATACTAATAAACTTAAAAGCCACTCTACCGGTTACAACAGGCGTACTGGGGGCGTGGTCGGGAATCTCGCGTACCTCCGCAACCCCCGAGACTGCAACAGAACGGGGTCCTATCACAAGGATCAAACACAAGGAGTTTCTCAAAACAGTATACAACTATTGTAGACAGGTAGAGGATTTAATTCCGAAAAGCACGCAACTTGAAACACGGAAAACGGATTCTGAACGGGCCCTAAACGGGTCGAAAATGACGAAACGGTGCAAAATCAGACGTCTGAAACTTCTTCCAGACGTCTTAAAAATGGGGATCAGATGGTACCTTGTCCTGCGTGATCTCTCAGACGTCCAGAAGCCTGCGGGGGCGTCTGGCCTAGTTCCCAGACGTCCGATGGTCACCCCGGACGTCTGGAAGTCGTTCCTGTCGTCTGGCACTGCAGCTAGACGTCTGATTCGCATTGGATGGCAAATCCAGAACCTGTGCGTACCCATTTCTCTCTCTCAGTACGGACGGTCGAAGAAAAGGAAGAAGGACGAAAATAACTCACCTTTCAGACGTCTGGACAGTCCTCTAGACGTCCTCCCTGTCGTCTGGTTGGAAGCCCAGACGTCTGATTCTGGAAAAATTTCCAGAATCAGGGCGCGACTCGCCCTCCGCTCGCGACTCACGACCGAGCCGCGTCTCGTCCGCCTGCTGCTCGAGCTGCAGCAGGCCTCCCGCGTCACCCCGCGTCTGCTGCTCCCCCCACCGGCCGGCCCTAGCAGCCCCGGCAAGCTCGCCCTCACGGCCGAGCGCCTCCTCCCTGTGCAGCACCTCCTCCCATGCTCACAGCGGCTGTCGCTGTCGCCACTCACTCGAGCTCGCACTCGTGCACCGGCTGGAAGGAGAAGAGGAAGGGGGCGGAGGTGATGAGAGTGAGGGAGAGGGCGTGGCGTTTTAAAGCCGCGCGGGGAGGAGAGAGAGAGTGGAACAGAGGGCGCAGCCTGCGGCCACAGGAGAGAGGGGAAAAGGCACCCGCAGGTCTGCGCGCGCGCAGGCGTGCAGGCGCAACCGCGCGTGCCGCCAAAACCGAATCCCAGACGTCTGGAAGGGGTTACAGACGTCTTATCCGACGTCTGGGCCACCTCCCAGACGTCTTAAAAGACGTCTGAAGCCGCGCGTTCGTAACACCACTCCTGGCTCTTGTTGCCACCTTCCACGATCGGCCCTACTCCATGGCCACCCTCTGCGGAAGGCCTTAGGCGACAGCTACCTTCAAGGGCCAACTCACACAAAAGACCCTTGGCCAGTTTAAAGGCATAGCCAAGCGGGTAGGTGCCCGACGGTATCACAACTCACGAGCACGATAGCGGAATCTCCCCTCGTCCACGCACGGTGAGGACAGGACCGGTGGCAGAATGGCCGCGTCTAGAAAATGACCAAGCCACTAATTGCCTTTGCAGAATCGGTAGGCCACCTAGCAGCCAACTCCCAGGCCCTCACCTTCGTAGAGAGGCCGAGGTGACGGATCGCGGTCCAATACCTGAGACGAGCCAAATAGGAATTCCTCCAAGCTCTTTAGCCTCAGCCACTCGATTCCATCCTGACGACGCTGACCAGCACATCTAGAAAAACAACCTCCCGAGGGGAACGATGGTCTCAAGCAACGCACACGCACAAGCCCCGCCAGCAATTCCAGCCTTAAGTCTCCCTCGTAAAGGATAAGCATCCTGCCACTCCTGCAAATGGCACCTCTGCCCAACCCCCGTAAGGGACACGCAATGAGTATCACCAAAGACGGGCTGGTCCCAACTAGGGAGCCTCCCAAGAGACCCAACTGGACATCCCCCAGAAGGAAGGGTCGAACTCAGTAAAAGAATCTCTAACTCCTCCCTAATCCTTGATGAGAGGAGGCAACATCGCCGAAACGACCACAGTCCCTTAGTCCTCGGGCATCATTAAGAAGGGCCTGGGTGGCACAGGCACGGCCGAAGCACCCTCTTAACTTTGCCTGGGCAAACTCTACCAAGTGGCAACTAGTCGAGAGGATTACACAAAGGATTGGGGTGCCTCGCTCAACAGCCACCAAGGCAAGTAGAAATCCTCAATGTTGAACGTTTACGAACCTTCGCTAACGTGTTCGATTTTGGAAAACCTGTCGTTGTAGTTCGAAAGCGAAGAATTCGTGTTCAACAAATAAAATTTATACCGAAATTAAAATTCCGAGTCGAACACAGGGAGGCGGACGTTTGATTTAAAAACTACGCGTTTCTTTTTATTTGTTACAGAATAATTCAATTTAGAACTATCTAATTATTTACAATAAATAGAAGAGAGAGAGAGAGTAAGAGAGAAAGAGAATATTACACAGAGAAATCAAAATGAGATGTAGAATAAACAAGGAATTTTTACATCGAAGAGATTGTTCATTACAACTGGAAAGCATAAAATAATTACTCTAGAAAGCGATAAATTTACTCTAGAAAGCATTAAAAGAATGGAGGGAGAAATGTCCTCCTCGACGGTCGCTTGGAGGATGAGTAGATTAATCTAGAAAGCAGTAAATCTATACTAGAAAGTGGTAAAAAGAATAGGGAGAGAGAAATCCTCCTCGACGGTTGCTTGGAGGACGAGCCGGACGGGACGACGCCTGGACGAAGGAGAACGAAGCGGGAAGAAGCAGAAGAACGGGAACGGAGCAGCACGCCATCGTCGTCGCAGGATCCACTTCCCAAGGGGATGAGAATTTCGTATGGAGGGGGTCTCCTTTTATAGTTGCAAGGAGTGGGGGCAAAATGGACATTACATCTTCAAAATAATAAATAAGGGGTCTTTAGTGACGGATAAATCCGTCACTAAAGCCCCGACGTGGTCGTTGCCGCCGCGCCCACGCGCGCCTCCTCGGCTGCCCTCTCCTCAACGCTCGCGCATGTCCAGCGCTTTTCAGTCGTCTGATCGCGAGATCGGACGGCTTAAATCGCGTCCGCGCCCACTGCAACCCGCCTGCCTGTGCGTGCGATCGCGTGTTACGCGGGCCGTCCAATCGCGCGTCGGCGCTATCGGGCGCCCGCGACCACACGATCTCCATCCGACGCTCCACGCGCCTCAATTACCCGCGCCTCCAATCCCCTCATTGCGGCTCGAACCCGCTCCCCGCGCTCACGTAAGCGCGCTCGATCGCTGCACTGCGGGGCGCGGATGGTCGAGCGCACGTTTTAAGCGCCAGGCGACCACAGCCGTTGGATCTCCATCTGACGGCGGAGAGCGATCGGGCGGGGGCCTTCACAAAATGCCAGCGGCCGTTTGGGCGGCTAAGATGGCACCACGTGGCGCCATCTTGGCCGTCCATCTTCTGGAAGTTGTAGATGGTGCCACGGATGTCGGATTTACTCGATTTTTGTGTTGTTGGGCTGCGATCGTCGATCCGAATTCATCCGTGCGGTCAGATTTGTCATCTGAAGTGCGGATTTACACCATCCTGGCCCTTGATCTTATAGGGTTCCCCGATCTCTATCTGATGCTACGGATGCCTGATTAGGGCGATCTTGGAGTCGTTGAACTCCAATCGTCGCCCTGATCATATCCATACGGTTGGATCTTTGATCCGAGGTCCTGATAAAATGTTTGCCCTGTCCAAGCACATAAAAGGAGACAATTAACCTCCATTTTATTCAAACTACTCTAAATGCGAGATGATGCATGTTATGCAATATTTATATCATGAAATGCAATCCTATGCTTAAGAACATGCATAAATAGACATTTTAAGTAGTGTAAATGTGTTTACATCACCCTCCTTTTGTGCCCTGAAAGAAGAATTGCTCAAGGGCGCCGCCAAATCACCTATTTCGCCTTTAGCCAACGTGGTTGTCCTGTACCCCAGGTAGAGACAGGTGGGCAAGAAGGCAGGCGAAACAGTCGAGCAGCGGGGTTTGTAAGGAAACCCTTAAGGGTCACCTGCCTGCGCCATCATGGGCACACAAGCACCCGGCCGGTGCCTTAGATAGCCCTCCTCATGGGCATCTCATTTGGCCACATCCGGGAAGGAGTAACAGGGCAATTCTCTGTGTCAGGTCATTTGTGTGAACAAGGGAATCAAGTCAAGATTCGTGAAACATGGTTCATACAACCAGTGCAAATAAAAACCTCTAGTGATGTAGACACAATTATTGAGGACAAAATGCCTATTCATGCATGTTCTTAGGCTTAGATATGCATTTCATATTATAAATATTACATAGCATGCATCATTCTGCATTTAGAGTAATTGTGTATATTTTAGGTTAATTGTGTCCTTTTTATGGCCAGAGGAGGGAATTTAATTTGGAGCCTCGAATTGACGATCCGACCGTACGGATCTGATCAGGACGATAATTGGAGTCCAACGCCTTCGAAATCGCCTTGATCGGAGTCCCGTAGCATCATATGCAGTCTGAGGAAGAGCAACGGCTGAGGGACAAGGTGACGCAATCCGGAGCTTTAAATGACAAATCTGACCGCACGAATGAATTCGAATCGACGATCGCAAACCAACAATGTGAAAATCAACTTAATCCGACCTCTACAGCAGCCCCTACAAAGGAAAGAAGATTGACGGCCTATATCGTGCCATGTGGCGCAACCCAAGCCACCCATGCGCATGTACGAGCCACCGCACGCGCACAACAGTGAGAGCGTGTGCGTGCGCGGAGGCACGCATGCGCAGCAGCACAGCGTGCATGGGCACGCACGGTGGCAGCGCAGCGCATGCCAACACACGCGCGCGTACATGGGCGCGTGGAGTACGTGCTAGTGCAACAATAGCGTGGGTGCAAGGCTGCCTTTAGCGACGTTTATGGAGGATCTTCAGCGATGTTTATGACCTTCACTAAATGTCCTGTATACGAAATTGATCTTTTCCTCCATTATAAAAGGACTCCTACCCCTCCCATTCTTCTTCATCTCTTCCTTTCTTCTCCTCATCACCTCTAAGGCTCTAAAGAGAGCTTGCCCCAAGCCCGGGATGCTCCTTTAGAGTAGAAACCAAACATTTTCCCACCTCTCATCCCCATTCGTGGAGCATCCCGTGGCAGTCCTCTCACCTCCTTTGGGAAGAAGATCCTTGTTGCGACGACGTCCTACCCCATCCTCCTTCCTCTGCCGTCGTTCTCCTCATCCCGCTCTTCACCACCTTCTTTGGGGTGCCGTCAGAGCAAGCCATCTTCCAAGCAACCGTTGAGGGGGATTCTTCTCACCTATCTCTATCTTTTTGCTTTTGTAGTTTAGTTTTCCCACTTTCATAGTTGTAGAAACATTTGATCAGAAATATATGACTGTTTCTCTCTCTCCCTCCCTCTCTCTTTCTGCATTATTTTTGCAAGTAGATAAAGTTTTCATTGACCTAATCTCTTGTTTGATAAAAATATCAAAAAAATTATAAAAGATAAAAATGACAAAAACAAATAAAAGCGAAACACGGATTTTTCAAACCAAACGTTTGCCTCCCCGTTTTCTACCTGGGACTCTTTTCGAGTTTCGATTAAAAATATTATCTGTTCAACGGATTTTCTCGCGAATTGAACTACGACGACGAGTTTTCCAAACTCAAACATTTTCGTGGCAAATCTTTGCCCCATCACCCAGTCAATAAAACAATTCCTTACACTTGGCATGCGAGAGGTTCATCATACAAGGAATGAAAAAACTTCTTCCTTCATAACAAACATTGACCGTTACATCTCCCGGAATATTATCTCCTGCCATGTTACAACTAAAAAGAGACAAGCTAGTGCGAAAATACTGGCAACACCACTTAGCGGCACCCGCCTATCTGCCACAAAGGAAGAAGGTGACACTGCGAAGTCTCACGACCCCTAGAAAAGGGGCGGATACTTCTAGAACTTACACCTCCTTCAGAAGGAGCGTGCAATAGGAGGCAAGCAGGTAGGCAAGTCCAAAAGGACCATGGCCCTGTGGCAGGAACCCTCATCCAGCTCTAAGACCGGCAGCAAGCTTGGCAGAGAAAGCTGCTTTATCCTACGGCTAACCTCGCCCAACTCCTTTGGTAGATGGGACGCTCCACCCGCTTGTTCTTGCTGAGGTTGGAGCCCCAATGTAGCTTCTATAAATTCCCTTACTTGGAGGGGGTGAGATCAGCGTGACGTAAAAATACGGAATTAAAATATATAATAATCTCACAAAATAGCAATCACACAATGAATACAATGATTTTTAGGTGGAAACCTAACCCGGGTGAAAACCACCACCTAACCCTCTCAAGTTAGGATTTTCTGATCAACCAAGTTGATCAAATCCACTAACGTACAACTTAAACGAGGGTAGTACAACCTTAATTACAACCACGCTACTTTATATGAGGGTAGCATACCTCAAACCCCTTCTCTTCACGAGAAGGATTTTGTCTCACGAAGGAGACGGGAATTCGCAAAGCGAATACCCAACCAAATAACAAAGTAAATTACAAATAGTCCTATAGAGCCAACAAAGATATACTAAAACTAAGCTTCTATAGGAGTAAGGATGCTTCCTTTTGGTGGAAGTGAATCGACGGCGCGGATGCGTGAACTACTCGACAGCGCAACGGTGCTCTTGTGAACTACGGAGGGAGAGCGGGTGCGTAACAGGAATCAAGCTCTCTAGGTGTAGAACTTAAGCTTAGAGAGCTAGAGCTTGAGATACTTCTCTTGGACACAAAAGATGTGGAAAGTATGTTGCTAAGTGTGTCTTGGTGTATTTTTAAGTGGCAAAGGTTCACCTCTATTTATAGAGGCTCTAAGAAGGCTTTGGAAGGCTTTAGAAGGCTTCCATAACCGTTGGGTGCAAGCTCCAAGAAAATCAGGCCGAAATCAGGGTTAATCATTACACTGACAGGGTTATCAGACGTATGATCCTGGCATCGGACGTCTGGAAAACTAGTTTAAGACGTTTGGGATCAAAGTCATATGTCTGATTTTAGGCAGGTTTCTTTCCTGACTTGAATCAGATCTAAACAGGGTTCTAGTGAATTGTCATCAGACGACATACATGACGTATGGAAAGATGTCTGGATGTCTGGAAACCTACTTTTTTGCGGAAATGGATTCCCAAGAGAGTGCAACGGCTATAAAATCTTTGAGAAGAGATTTTGGGTCAGTCAAGGCAAAACGGTCATGTATCAGACGTCTGGGGTCCTCTACGGACGTTTGATACGGGGCTAACGGTCATATCCTTCAGTGTTTGCTAAGGTAGCCAACGGTCCACTAATTGGACGTCTGGCAAAGTCATCAGACGTCTACTAAGATGTCTGGACTAAGGTCTGGATGTCTGATTTCATCAGACAGAACTAACTAAGTCCAGGCTAAATATTATCGGACGTCTGAGTCAACAGTCAGACGTCTTAAAAGTCATTATTAGACATTTGATTTTCAAATTAGACGTCTGAAAAGGGTGTTTGAACACTATTTTGATTTTCTAAGTTCTCTACAGAAAACCTAAGTATCTTAGGGTTGTGCAGGTGTTCCTAGGACTACTGTTAGGATACTTTGAGGCTCTTTAACATGATATTCTAAGAAACAAAAAGAGCAAGGAAATAAAGACAAAAGTACATAGAAAGAGATAAACAGAATTCTATCCTATTCTCCTTGTCCTTCCATCTTCAAGCTATCGCTCATCGCGAAGCTCCTTTGTTCTCCATCAAGCTCCTCCAATCCGTCTTGGATGCGAGCTAGAACTCCGTCTAACCACATCTTCATTTGCAATTAACATGAAATCTAAGACTTCAAGTGCAAATGTTAAATGACATGTGTTTTGTTATCATCAAAATAAACGATCGCGGTGCTCTAGCACCAACAGCTTCCTCCGCTGCGTTCGGCACCTCCCCCAGTGTTGCCGGAGACTCCCCAAAAGGGCAAGCGAACGCTCACCTCAAGCACCCTGGCTCAGCTGCCAAGACGTGAGGTGAATGCACCTCTCAATAGCGTGGCCTGGACACAATCGAAGCCCATACCTCTTGGTGGGAAGGCAAGGCCAGAGTGAAAAGCTCGCCGCCCCGAGCAAGGGGCGCTATCTGACATCAAAATCGGTGCCACCTCCTTGGACAACAAGGCTCCCGAAAGACCCCCCAAGAAAGGACCCCCAGACACACTAGATGTCTGGGCAATCCCCTGGAGGCTCCATAACAGGAGGGGTTTGCTCCCATTGATGATGCCCTCGTCGAGCTCTGTTTTGCCTCTACCCGGGCAAGTGCACTCCCAGCAATAGCAACCCTTGCCCCACCTCCGCGGAGTTGCAGAAGGAATAAGGTGGCACGGGAAGGGACGGGACCCCAAACGCTAGGGGCAGTCGAGGCCACCCGAGCGTGTGGAGTACCCTCCAATATATTAATGAGGGGCCCTACATAGTCAATGCTGCCAGACCTTCAGTTGGCTTTTCCGTAGGAAATCCCCAGACGAGGTCCACCGTTTGGGAAAGTGTCATGGGCGTCGCTTAGCCAGCACCTCGCCTTTGCCCGGGCAAGTACACTCCCACGAGAGGAGTTCCCGACGGTAGCAGCCCCTGCTCCATCCTCACAGAGATACCAAGGGAGCCACGCATGGGCAACAAAAAGGGCTCACCCCCGTCTGAAGAGCCGCACATAGCTACCCTTCGATTGCTTTGTCGGACACACAGAAGTTCGGCGACAGAACTCTACCCGAGAAGTGAACGAGTCATAACTGTTCCTCAATGCTCAATTCCCTCGAACGCAATCAAGGACAATGAAAGACGGTGAAACGAGGTCCACATCGGACCTCTATTTATAACACTGCCCCCCGGGCCCCCGAGGGCGGTAAGGCCTTTTTACCCCCTGCGGCTTGCTAGTTCCCAAGGAACCAAATCCCCCAAGATACAACATTAATCCCACGGTAGTGTAATCGCACCAATAAAATCACCTATTAAGAACCCCGTGTGTTATTACACGTTAGACATTCAAAAAACCTTTCACGACCCTCCAAAAAGGTGCTACGCTTCAAGCCACGATCTCTTGCGACAACAACGGTGTTTACCCTAGCATCTCGAATTGGGCGAAATGCTGCCTTACAAGGACGGCATGGCCTCGAGTTATATGCCCCGTGCCCAAATTTCTGTCGCCCCTCAAGGATGACTCGAGCTCGGGCTTATATGCCCCATGCCTAAGATTCTGCCGCCTCCTAAGACAGGCAAAGGCTCGGCCTCACACACCCCTCACCAAAATTATGCCGCCTCCTAAGGCTAATACCGGCTCGGGCTCACACGCCTCTCGCCAAAATTTTGCCGCCCTCGAGGCAGGCACTGGCTTGGGCTAACACGCCTCACACCTAACTTATGTTACCTCCTAAGGTCAACACTGGCTTGGGCTCACACTCCCCTCGCCAAAATTTTGCTGCCCACTAAGGTGAGCATTGGCTCGAGCTAACACGCCTCACGCCTAACTTATGCCACCTCTTATGGCCAGCTCGAGCTAAGGCTCATACGCCCCACACCCAAATTTTCGCCGCCTCTCAAGGACGGCTTGGGCTTGGGCTCATACGCCTTGCACCCAAATTTTTATCCCCCCTCAAGGACGGCACGAGCTAGGGCTCATACACTCCACGTCCAAATTTCTGTCGCCTCTTAATGACGGCATGAACTTGGGCTACTGTGACCCTTGCAAAAGTTACGCCCAAATCTCCCCCGCCTCCTAAGGCTGACATTGACCCGGGCTTGCACGCCCCACGCTAAAGTCGACACTACCTCATGTAGCCAGCTCAAACTTAGGATTATGTGCCCCACGTTCCACCTCGGCACACGCCGTCAGCAAGAGCTCAAGCTCATACGCCCTAACAAGGACCCTCTTCCAAGCAATTGGAAGCAAGCAAAGGCCATGCAACTCCTCCATCATAGATGTTCCCCCCTTTGCAACATAGCAGGAAGAACATTTGGAGGCATCACCTACAACGGAGTTTTGGTCACTCTCATTACTCTCTCAGCAGTTCACACTAGCTAGAAAGTAGGGGCATATGATGAGGGGTGGAAAATGCCCTTGGATCCAAAACTCCGCACCTGACCCAACAAAGGATTCGGCTACTCGGACCTTGGGTATACAGGCGAAATAGGCACCCCATCCCTCCTAAGACTTGTCGGATCCTAGTCAGCATTAGCCTAGTCTGATATAAGATCCTGTCCAGTAAAAGCAGAAGATACAATATGATGGGTCTGACCGCCTGCACCCTGACAGCTACCACATATCCTAGCAGATAGGGGTACTAGCGTCCATTAATGAGAGTTATCCCGATGTTATAAATAGAGGGAGACCCCCAATAGAGGGGGACTCCTCCCCGAAGGAGGGAACGAGATCATGTAATATCACTAAATCGCCATGAGTTCTAATGCATAGTTAGGAGTCTTATCCTTTCCCCAGACGTACACTCCTTGTGGTGGAACTGGGTCACTAAATCTCTGCCTCTCTTTGTGTGTGTGCTTGGTTTTCGCTTTATCTCCCCACATGACGGATGATCAATAGCTAAATAGCGCCTCCTATGCTAATAAATCTTTTGGTAGGCCTTCCGAGGTCCATCATTAGTCAAACAAAGTTTTTCAGAAGGACCATTACTAAGAAACTCCTTTAAGATGCAAAAGGTAGATTCAACCACCGATGCCCTTATTATTTAAGAGTAACATAAGAATGGAGAACAATCTATCTGTATGGTAGGACAATATTGATGTGAATTGTCTAAGAAGTGCGAGTTTTGAATCACTCCTTAGAACTTAAAAATATGAAATATATATAAAAGAAATAATAAATGAAAATTGATAAATGAGGGGCATGGAGTCTTTATCCCTACTTGCCTTTTTTCATTATCATTTGAAACAAAGATTGAGTTGATGAATATAAAATCACTTTTAGTTAGGTAGCCTCTGGAATCAAGGCTACAATTGATATCATCTAAGGTACTTTCTTTTAACATGAAATTGTACAAGTGGAATTTGTTGTTATATTTCTCATGCTTCAAAAAAATTGCGAAGAAACATGCTTTACTCAATCATATAAATTTTAAAGTTATATGATCTTTGACCTATAACAGTTGTGATATTGTGTTTAATGTCTTGTAGAGAAAATATACAAGCTAGAATCAAAATCTCGGACCCTTACAAACAAAAGTAAGAGTTCTCTTTTAAGCTATTTAGTTTCTTATTTGATATTATGGTCAAATGTTAATAAAAGCTTAACTTCAGTCAACAAGTTTCATGTTCAACCAAATTGAGAAATTGCATGAAAAAAGGATGCAACAACATAGGATTCACCACATTAAATATTCTTATTAGACTTTTCGTAATTGTTATTATTTTTTATTACTTCTTTTATTTATATTCTAATCATGTTATACCCTTTATGTCATACAATTTTGTTACTCCTTTGTATAATTAGGATTAGGGTTTCATTATAATGTATCTTCCTGATTTCTTGTAATTTGACATCAAGATGACATTCCTGGAACAACCAGAGATGGAGAGAGAATGGTGAAAATGAATACTTGGCACCCCAGGAAACAAATTATGCTTAAGCATTATAAAGAAATTAATATATGAAAAAATAAAGTAAAGGACTCCATAGTAATTATGAAAGTCATTATATCATCTATAAGATTGCCAATGAAAAGAGACTTTAAGTAAATATAATCACTGACATGAAGAAATTATCAAATTTTAATTAAAAGGAGAAAATCTGTTCCTTATAGGTTTTGAATGAAATATGCGAAACTTAAGCTTGCTTTGAATGAGTTTTAACATGTTAAATGCATTAACTCTCTTACATGCAAAGCAAGAGATAGACAAAGAGAGTCAACAAAGAAACATTAAATGCACAAGATATTTATAGTATCTTGGCATATGTTTTTATTAATTGCATGGTAGGGCTCCCTCAATTATTCAATTGTATATAATAAAAGTGAATGGTCATATATAAAGAGAAGTAAAAATCAGTAGAGTTAAGGAGGAGGAGAAAGTGAAAAAGAAAACTCTTCTTTGAATGCCTAGTTTATCCTTCTTAATATAGATGAATGGGAGAAAAAGAGCCACAAATTAATTAATGAGACTTGATTCATTGTTTTCTATATGTGGTGAGAATCTCGACTAGGATCCAAGCGTAGCTCATTTTAATCTAGTGATACCATAACATATGACAATGAAATCTTTACCTTAAATTTGTACATTAATTTCTAAATATTTAAATGTGATAAATATGGGTATTTTATTTTTTAAATATAATATATAAACTAACATTAAATAAAATATTTTACACGATATGCATAAAAGGAATGCTAGATATTGCAATAAATCATTCCATCAATGAACCTATTAAGTTTAATCAAGAGGAAAATTATCAGTTGTTAAGAAGATTTGAATAGATAGAGATTCTCGATTGAAAATTTTTTAAATCTAACATATAAATTTGAGAATCTTCCTTTAAAAAAAAATTGAGAATCTTGAATTCTATTAACATGAAAAATAAATATAATATCAATTTTGCTAATTCTTCTCAAAATCAAGTTACTATGTTTCAATTTAAAGTGTACATTTTATTCATTCCCTACTCAAAGGGATTAATGAAGGAAATGTTACATTTCATCTCAAAAACTATAAAGGATTGTTTATTAAGGCCTATGGTCCTATAAAAAGAAGGAAAGTATGATAATTAATCTTCTAAAAGTCTTTGCCACTAGTCAACATAGAATAATATAGGAAAAGCTCATCTTGTCTAATTCATTCAAACCTTGAACCCTTTGTAAAAGAAGCTTTGTATTAGCTATGACGATAATTTAAGCTCACTAAAACTTCCACTTTTAAATGAATTCCAAGAAAAATGTGCATTTTCAATCATAATGGTAGTAGTAGTATTCTCTTCCACTTTCTTCCTTATTTCCAATGGGATAGTCAAGAGGTTGTCCTATTAGATCTTGATTTAGAAAGCAATCTCTCCTATCTAATCTTCCCTGGAGGACCTTTTTTCTTTGATTTGTCTCTCAATCTTCATCCTCTGAATGGGCAATTAGGAGGAAAGTGGGATCTACCTCTCTTTCGATATGCACTCTTTTCTGCTCACCAAAGCATGTTAAGTTGAGGTTACGGTCTTCGTTAATCTATTAATTTCTACTTTCACACTTCTTTATTGGTCAACAAGCGTCGGGCCCTGATCTTCCTAACATAAGAATTGGGACAAATGTCTAGTCATTAACAGTAGAGGACAAAAGCAAAGTCAATGTGCCATCAAAGAAAGTGGGAAGAGTTCAATAGGAAGGGGGACCACAACATATGGGTTTGGAAACTATTTCTTTTGTATACTTTTCTCAATTCCACTACTATTGTAAGCCTTATGGAATTGATCAGAGTATAGAGATCTTAGGTATTCTTTCTTCAACATAACATAGGTCATCGAAGAGGAATTCGAACAACTCAGCAAAGCACAAAAAGTCAAGATCTTTTAGAAAATAGATTCTCGTTGGAAGAGTGCATAACTTAATGAATAAGCTCACATCAACCTGTGCACTTCACATCCAATTCAGGTTTTTCCTTGGAAGGTATCTAGAAGAAACATGAATGCCAAAATTTCAATCCATGGATCCATGCAAAGAATATCCATGGATTTAAAAGCTATATCTATAAGATAGGGAAAGAAAGAAGAAAATATCAAAGATTTCACATATATATGACTTTAATTTAAAAGAGAAATCTATCTCTCTTTAATCATAATGTAATGACTCTAATAACATGATTGACTTATTCAAGAAAAGACATGAAACATAAAATTCGTTGAATTTTGAATTTTTTTTCAAATCCCTCTTATAAAAAAAGGACATATTTTAAACGACACATATACTATCTAAAAAGATACGTGTTTTTGATCCAAGGAGTAAGGTAGAAGAAAAAAAACTTGAATCAGCCAATGCTTAAGTTTAGTTTACTTGAGGGATTAGGAAAGTAGTATTAAGAAATTTAAAATTGGTATTAACCTATAATTGTATTTATTTGTTGTGTGATGTTAACATCAGTTTGTGTTTACTTTAATTGATGTTAATTTATGATGTCAACCTTTGTAGTGTTTATTTAATGACGATGTTAAGTATATAAAATATAAAGAATATTTTATATATTAAAAGTAAGGTGTTAAAATTGATGTCCAACAAATTCATATTAAAATTATTAAATTTAAATTAATAAATAAAAAATTAAGTAATGCGGTACAGCCGCATCCCTTTCACTCGTCCGGTGCCTCTGCCGCTCTCTCTTCCTCTTCCTCTTCTTCCTGCTCTTCCTCTGTCTTGTTAGGGCTTTCTCCCCTCGACCTCCTCCTCCATGGCCGCTCACCACTCCCTCCTCCCCACACGCGACGCCCTCCTCCCGCCTCGCATTCTCCCAACTTCCCTCCTCCCTCCACGTTCTCGCCATCTCTGCGCGCCTCCACCTCCTACTTGGGTGAGCTCCGCTAGGCCGCGCTGCGACCTCGAGGCTAAGGGAAACGGTGCCCTCTCCGGCGAAACGGACCCTCGCGCCCTCGAGCGGGTGTGCACCTTCTCCACTGTCCTCTCTCTCTCTCTCTCTCTCTCTCAGCTCTGTCACCGTCTACTGCCGTGCTTCCTTTTTAACCATGTGGTGGACGCGCGCGCTGCGATGCTCCTTTCGAGACCTAGTTGGTGTTTACTGTGTTGAAGTTTTGTTATCCGAAATGGATCGAGGTCAAAATTTGACCTTTGGTGTGGCACCTATGGTTACTGGTTCCTGTGCTTACTAGGCGGGGGACTGTCATCGCGCAACGCCTCGATGGTGCGGGATTCGGCAGTAAAGAAATTAGAATTCGGATTTATGATTATCTAGGTGTGCTGATGTTAGAGAACCAAGCATGAAGCCCGTTTTATTTGATGGCCGAGCTCGGTTGAGTGAAATTAGAAAGAATACATTTTTGATTAATTTGTCTTGGGAATGAATGAGTTCTTCGTAGTTTGATTACATTAACCTTTCTGCCAAGAAATTGAAGTCTGGGTTCAAAACTTCAAAATTTATGGATTATCTGTCGAAACGTCAAAAAAAAAGAAAAAAGATGTCAACTTTGCTTCAACCAAATTTGCGGCCTTGTCAGCGGAAATGTGGGCATTCTCAAGGTACCACAAGATCTGATACAAATCTTGATATTCTCATAAATATTGACCGAAAACCTGACCTTCTTGCCCTTGTCAATCAAAATTTTGGTGGGTATGATTTTGCAAAGCTGCTTGCCGTGTTTCCTTTGAAACTCACCTTTTAGACCAGTAAGCATGGCTGTAAAAATCAGCCAAATAGGCTGCTTACTCAATCGAGTAATCCTACTCGGCCACTTGACCTATATGACTACGGACACTTGCATCAACGGTCAGTCTGGCCGAGTAGTAAGTTGAGTAATCAGTTTACTTGCTCAATTAGTCCCTTGTTTGTTACAAGTTGGTCCAAACTAGATAGCCCCATAATACCAGTCCAACCCAAATACCTTATTAAAACTCTAAACCCCTAGCCTATCAAAATGACCCTCCCCTTTAATTTTGCTGCAGCAGATTGTAGATTCCACTTTCATTTGTAGAACCCTGTAATAATTTTCTTAATTCTGTTTTTATTTTTTTTCCCTGGAAATATGACACACTTTTTTTGCCCTGTTCTTAATTTTAGAGTGATAATGCAAGACTCATTTATTTTGCACAGGGCTACAAAAATTGGTTTGTGCGGTTGATTAATCATATGCTGTTGGGGACTGAACCACATATCAATATTTGGGCATATAATCGGGTAGACTAATTAATTAGTCGATTATTCGATTAATCAATTGATTAATCGTCTGTTCGAACATTGGAAATTTAATTATTTGTGTCTTGATTGGCACATCGAAGAAAAAATGAACCCCACTTGACTTCTCCATCCCCTTCTCCCTACATTCGAATCCTAATAAAGCCTAAACCTGTGCCCCTTTCAGATTCTCCTCAATCTTCCATCACCACCATTGTACCTATACATGTCAAAAAAATAATACTAATACATATGTGTATATTTTCAATTTATATATATATGTATATATAGTATGTATAATAGTATATATAATTATATTTGGATTTTTAAATACTTAAAAATACTTAAGTGATTAATTTCTGATTAATCACCCGCATACCGTATACTCCTTAGTCGATTGCCCACTGACTGAATATCGATTGCCGATTTATGCTACCTTGGTTTTGCATCATGTCATATGTCGCAAGTTGGATATAACACTAAAGATCTATCTTTTCAAAATTAGCACTAAAGATCTATAAATATGCAACGGTTAGGGCTACTTAGTGAACTTTGAAAATACTTGTTAACGCCTCCTTCCCTTTTCAAAAAAAAAGAAAATACATGACTGAGTAATCCTTTATTACTCCCTTTCATACCATATACTCTTCAGTCAATCTCCTCAACTAAATACGGAGCACTGAGTCTTGCAACCTTGATAGTCAGTGATCTTGTTCAAAACAACCTTTGTCATGCTAAAGCATTGAATGGGTGCGCACTCATACAAACGTGAAAATTTGTTGAGTTTTGAAACCTTTTTCCTTTGAAAATTTGCAGCAAAAGGCATTGGAAGCAGCAATGAATGACATAAATAACTCATTTGGCAAAGGAAGTGTGACCAGATTAGGCAGTTCTGGTCAAGCTTTGGTGTATGGCTCTCCATTCTCTACATTCTGTACATATGTAGGCCACTGATTCTTTTCTTTTTCTTTTAAGTCCCAGACCTAGTAAAGGATGATATTTCTGTTGCAGCGAGACTTTTCCTAGTGGTTGCTTGACGCTGGATTTTGCTCTTGGCGGTGGTCTTCCAAAAGGAAGAATTGTAGAGGTAGCACTCTTTCTCTTGAATATAGGTTGGGTGTATCTACTCAGGTATTGACTGTTTTCATCTTATCTACAAGAAATGAGCATCAGTGACTAAAGAAATGAATTCTTTGTGGTGGTGGGGGGTGCTGAAGGATTTGCTGTGTTTAAATGTTTTTTTTCTTCTGTTTTTCTCTCTTTTTTGTTTATTCCTAGCGGGACACGTCTCTAACTTTTCCATTAATCCTCTACACTGAGGATTAATGTTCCAAAAGTAAAAAGACATTTTCATTATCTGAACAGTCACTTAATGTGCCTCTAGCATTGATTTAAATGCCGTTGGCAAGGCTATTTCCGAGCAAGGGTCGTGCCGACATGAATAAAATGTCGATTTACAGGGATATCGTCGGCATGCCGTCGGCATGGTCGGCATGCTGGCAAAATTGGTGCCCATGCCGAGGTTGCTGTTGATTTTTTTAATTACTTTTGCTATTTTTGTCGGTATGCATCGACATGCCCTCGGCATGCTCATCGGCATGCCAATCGAAAAACAGGCATTTCCACGGCATGCCCTTAGTATGCCCACGAAATGCACATTTGGAATTTCATCGGCACGGTATCGAAATCAGTATTTCGAACCTTGGCCTCTAGATCAATCTCATCTGGCATCTTATAGATGATATGCAAGTACAATCACATTTTACTATTGGCCGTGGCAACCTTCTTTTTTTAGATATATGGACCAGAGAGTAGTGGGAAGACAACATTAGCATTACATGCAATTGCTGAAGTACAGGTAAATTTCCTTTTTCCGTTTGCCTATCGATCTTCCTTCTTCTAGCCTGTAAGTATATATCCAGTGCGTTTGATGTTTTTGTTAATCTAAACAGAGACTGGGTGGGAATGCTATGCTTGTTGATGCAGAGCATGCCTTTGATCCGTCATACTCTAAAGCATTAGGGGTTGATGTGGAAAATTTGATTGTGTGCCAACCTGACAATGGTGAAATGGCATTGGAGAGTAAGTGCTATGAATTATCATTCAATCAATTTAACCATATTACTTTCTTTATTCTTGTTTAGTATTGTTTTGCTGATTATAATGGCATTTTCATCAATATAAATTTTGGGGGATAATGTGAGAACATATTTGATTCCCCTATAAAAATCACATTAAATGCATGGTTTCCCAACTTCAGTTCGAATCATCTACGCGATATATCTGGTGATATTATACGAATCAGACATATGTAACAGTCCATGTCTCCACGACAGTGGTGGTATCATGACAATTGCTTTCCACACGGGAGAAACTGTGATGGAGAAAACATGGAACATTGTTTGTCCACCATATCAAAAGAAAGGGTCAAAGTCAGACACTATCGTCGTCAGTCAATAAAATGATCCAAGGATGGATGTGGTGTTTTTCTTAGAAACTGGTATTTGTTTTGTTGCCAGAGAGGTTTTGGATTTTTATTTCTCAATCTAAGAGTAACCATGAACTCATCCAGATTACAAAGTTGTTCCTGTTTGGAGTTTAAAATTTGATTAGGAGCCGTCGGAATCAATTTCAGTCCCCAAGCTTATCATGAATGCCCAGTAAGTCCAATAATGAGATCAGAAATGGCTTTAATCTTTACATTTCTATGCTAGCCAGTATTTGGACAAATGGCACAACAAATTTGGTTTCAGATACTCTACTTGAATCTATGATTCCTTTTTCTTGGGGAGATAATTATGGAACCAATTTATTATTTCGAATGAGAGTTCTATGTTTAATTTGGAATTTGATTTTTTTCCCATATGATCTTTAAGTTTATGCACCTGTCAAACACTGCGCAAGTTTGTATTTTTTTCCTTAAGAGAGAAAGGGTGATTATCTAGCTGATAACCACCTAGATTTAATTAATTAGTGCCAAGATGCAATCTTAGCCAAAAAGTTACAAAGAGTTATCCCAGAAATGCATCATAGAAGAAGTACAAGAAATGAAATTCTCAAAGTAAGGTTGTTATCGACATGAAAACAACCGCATTTCTTTCAAGTCAAATTCCCCATAGGATTGCTAAAACCTTTGCCTTCTCCTTCTTGGACTGGAAAGTATTCAATCCCACTTGACTTGTCGTCCTCCCCTCCTGAATGAGCTCTAGAAATCTTCAATGCTAGAGTGTGAAATGCATCTAAAATTGAAATGACACCAAATTTGTGTCGATAATGGACAAGCAAAAAAAGGATGATTAATGTCTTCTCCTTCACAGTTGCGTTTTCGGAAGGGGGGCTTACCGACACGAATAAGTTGCCGAAATGCAAGGATGCCATCGGCATACTGCTCATATCGTCGGCATGATGGTAGATTTCGACCAGCTGGGTGCAAGTGCTATTGTTGGGTGGGAGGTTCGAAATGGTAGTTTGGGCACGAGTGCTGTTGTTGAGGTCTGTTTGGGGAGGTCCAGGACGGGAGGTCTGTTTGGACACACATACAATTTGAGTATTTTTTACATCATTTTTTGTATTTATGTGATTTTTTGTCACAATTTGAGTATTTTTTAACATCATTTTTAGTTTTTATGTGATTGTTTGTCAGTATGCCCTCGGCATACCTATCGGTATGATCATTGAAAAATGGACATTTCCACGGCATGTCCTCGAAATGCTCACGAAATACACACTTAGAATTCATCGGTATGGTGTCGAAATCGGCATTTCGAACCTTGCTCCACAGAGTGGACACCATCTCCTTGCTTTCGACGCCCATCTTGCCCTCTACATCATCGTTGCCAAGCATCTCCTTGTAAGCAACCTTGTGAAAATCTTAAACTTCAAAGGACAAGCTATCATCCAGATTTGCTTGCAATCTCTAATGAGATCAGCCTCTTGTAAGTCGAATGCACTGAAAAGCCATCCTCATCCCAAACAAAAGAATCCACACCCCGCTCAATTTGATAACCCTCTCCAACTCATGGAGCAAATGTTGTAGATCCAAAATCCTTTGATCCACAGCTTTCCTCTGAAAGAGGGCACTAATACCCATCCCAGCAGTCAACCACCAACATCTCTCTATCAGAAGCCAACATAAACAATCTAAGAAACCTGTCCTTTAACATCCAAAAGTGGAACACATCTCCAGTGCCAACATAAGGTTGAAAAAAGCTATGCACCTTCGACGCTATGTATGCCAAAACTCTGATAAAGTGAGAAGCTCCACGTGGTAGATCAGCCAAACATTCCCAATTCAACCTCGAAACATAGGATGCCTCTAAGAGTTGGCCCAAGAGATCTTGTCTATGACCAAGGACTTTGTTTATCCATTTGCAAGAAAACTATCTTTCATGGTAGCAAGATCTTTGACTCCTAAACCTCCTTTCTCAAGCATACACACCTCATCGCATGCCACCAATCTTGCACCCCTCCCCGATGAGTCTTAATTGGTCTAGAAAAAATCTCTCATCAATCCGGATATCCTCTTCTCAACCTTTTGCGGTAACTTGAAAGTAGAGATAAAGCAAGAAGGTACAGTTGCAAGCACCGCCTTCAAGAGTACCGATCTGCCACCTCTAGGTAACACCTTTGATGCCCATCCAGTTAATCTCATCTCCATCCTTTCAACGAGAGTTAGCCACTCTTGCATAGAGATTCGTTTGTTAAACAGTGGGAGGCCAAGGTAGGATATAGGCAAAGATTCCCCCCACAGTATGAAACATGGTCCTACATTTAGTAGCCTCATTAGCAGACATGTGCAAGGGAATGAATGTGAATTTTGAGAAATTAATCAGCAACCCTGATGCCTCACTACAAATCTCAAGCAATAGGCACAACCTCCTCGCTTTAGAACTAGAACCTTACACCAAAAAAAGAATATCATCTGCATATTGCAGTAATGGGATGGCCACCCCATTCTCCAAGGCAAAACCTGAAAATAGATTCCTTGAACAACCCAAAATTGCAAACCTCGCCAATGCATTAGCTGCAAGAACAAAGAGCATTGGTGCTAATGAGCACCCTTGTTTCACCCCTTTCTAGGCTGAATCCACCCCTAGCTGGGTTTCCATTTACTAAAATTGAGAAAGAAGTCGCACAACGTTTCATCTACTCTACCTACTGTGGAGGAAAACCTCTCTTCACCAAGGAAGCCCATAAGAAGGACCAATGAACAGAATCATATG
The DNA here is from genome assembly GCA_037157565.1 of Thalassia testudinum. Taxonomy (NCBI): domain Eukaryota; kingdom Viridiplantae; phylum Streptophyta; class Magnoliopsida; order Alismatales; family Hydrocharitaceae; genus Thalassia; species Thalassia testudinum. The sequence goes on from JAZHRO010000038.1 coordinate 4,091,326, forward strand.
CTTTGCTGAAGTTTACCTTCCATAGCAATGCCTTCCTTTTGACCCTTTTCCAAGTAGCCAGAGTCTCAAATGTAATAACATATACATCCAAAATATTTTTGCCTGAAATGAAAGCCTATTGGCAATACCTTGACAATAATAAGATATATGGCATTGGACATGGTAATAGGTCTATAGTCCTTAATAGCTTCCACCCCTCCTTCTTCGACAATAGGAACATGAAGAATTTGTTGAGCCTATTGAAATCCAAGTTATCGTTTGCAAACTCCAGCACCACCTGCATGACATTCTCTTTAACCATAGACCAAAACTCCTTATAGAAATAAATTGGAAAACCATTGGGTCCTGAGAATCCATTAGCATTAAGTCCCCAAATGCCTCACGCACTTCATCCTTTGTGAATCCCATGATGAGTCCCTCTGCCTGCACATCACAAATGCATTGCACTCTAGAGTCCATTCACCTCCACCCTCTCGTCTTTTTGCTGGCTGTAAAGGCCTTATATCAATCTATCGTTGCTCTACCCACCTCCTTTCTTCCGGTCTTCTAGAGAATAAAGTGTCATTCACAACCAATCTATTAATCCACTTCCTCCTCCTATACGAGGCCACTGAGTGGAAATATCTGGTATTTGAGTCCCCTTCTTTAAGCCTTTTTGGGTGGATTTGACTTACCATTCCACCTTCAACTTCTTATCCTCCTTGTGGATTGTTAGCAATGAATGGCTTTGGCCGCCACTTCATCCGGAGTAAGTAACCCCACATCCTCAGCTCTATCAAGCCTTGATACCTCCGCCAAGGCATAATTTGTCCTCATGTTCTGTCTCTCCCTAACTTCCTTTTTGTAATTCTTAAGGAACACTTGTAGCTCCCGAAACTTTGACTCCAACTTTGCGGCTGTCGAACCTTTCAGTTGGAAGGAACTCCATCTGTCCTCCACAATCGTTCTGAAATCTTCCTCCAACATCTAGGACTTGTCAAATTTGCAATAAGTCCCCAACTGCCTCCCTTCGTTAGTCTTCCACAAGAGTGGCCCATGATCTGAGAATGGTCTGTCCATTGGCCAGACCTTAGCTAAGGGGAAGATCTCAGCCACTTCCACACTGCATAAGAACCTATCAATCTTGGAATTCAGCCCTATCGAATTTAGCCAAGTGAACTCATAGGAGGTGGGCAAGAGATCACTAAGACCATGCATGGCGACGAAGCTTGCAAACTCCTTTGAACTATGATCATTCGACCCTCTCCCTCTGAGTCTATCCTTCATCAAGAGAGTGACATTAAAATCTCCACCAATCAGCCAAGGACGCCCCTAAATCTTGTTCGCTACCTAAGTTAGATCCTCCCAAAGGCTTGCCCTTGCTGCATCATCCGTAGGGCCATACATTGCAGAGTGGACCATCTTCAAGTTGACAGTGCGCCTAGTCATCATCACTGTCAGCACATGTGTCCCTAAAAGAGAATCTTCTAGAAGAAACAAATCATCTTTCCATCCAACAATAAGCCCTCTTGACCTTCCAATCGCATCTACAGCTAAGAATCCCTCCAAACACCCTCCACCCACTTCTCTCCAAATTTGTTGGTCACAAATCTCCAACTTGGCTTCTTGTAACATCACCACAGTGGGTCTCGACATTCTGAGACAACCTGCCAACGCAGCTCTTCTGAAAGGGTTGTTGAGACCCCTCATATTGCAAGATAGAATGGAGGTCATTGGGAAACATGATTAAGCCCCCTGTTCATCCATTGGTACTCAACATAGTTGCCTCTACAACCAACTCACTTGCATCATCACCACCCCCTTCACACCCATCATTGCCACCACGCTGTCCACATGCACCCTCTGTGTCTCCTTCGCAACAATTGCCATATCCCTAGATTGCTGGGCAGTGCCACCATTAGATATGAGGGCTCCATCAACGCTACCTTTGGTCCCCATCCATCGCATCTTCGACTGGGATTTTCAATGGATTAACCTTAGCAGACCACGGTGTTGATGTCTACACCAAAGGTGCCCTGTTTGGGCTGGGGGGGAGGCAATGGTGCAGCTGGCAGCTCCTTCCCCTTCCCAGTCCCATTCCTCGCACACACTACCCTACGATGGCCCAAACCACCACAACAAAGGCATCTTATCGGTTCCCTACACTCCACGGCTCGATGCCCCCTGCCATGACATTTGAAGCAGATGATCCCAGCCTCACGCTGCTCTTGCACGCATTCAGGAGATCTCAACTACTAGGCTCCTATTGATAACCATGATCCCTTTCGGTTTTGCATAGCTAAGGATTGATGTTCTATCTATACTTTTTTTCAGACACTGCAAGTGTAATCATGGAGAACATTGCGAAAAATAAACTTTGGCCTACCAGAAATGTTGGTCCTTCTGTTTATACGCCAAACACTGTTGCTCAGTGCCAGATATAATTGCCATGTGAAAAATTCCATGCCTTTAGTTTTTCTTGTGACAACTTTATTTTAATATTTTTTTAAGTGTCATCCATTCCATCCATAAGTTTAGGGAGTTGCTTCATCTATTTCACTTTTCAATCATAAGTACCTGTTCTATTGAAAGATACAAGTGCCTGTGCTAAATGAGACAATATATTAAGAAGGATCACTTCTTATGGCTAAAGGCTTCTGCATGGGTTTTAGCATATTGTTTTTCCAATGAGTGGTTTCACCATTAACTAAAACTGACCTGTTATTGAACCTTTTTAAAGTGAAGTTGTGTTTTTCCTGATGAGAGAAATAGAAGATTATTTTTCATTCTATAAACATGTGTGTCTGTGTTTATACACATGCGTTTCCCTTCCTGTGTGGTGCATTTTGTACCATAGTGTGGACTTTTATTTAACTAGACATGTTTTTAACTTTTTGCTTTGAACTGTTGATTTCAATAAAAGTTCGACGTACCAAAGATTTGTGTACCCTCACACATATTTTATACTGGGAAAGTAACACTCCATTTTTTTTTTTTTGAGTAAGGGAAAGTAACACTCCTAAAGTAGGAAAAAATAGAAGATGCCAATTTAAAAATGATTTTAATCTATTTATATTAAAAGACACAATTCAATTAAAAGATGATTGGTTGAGTTCTGACTACAAAACATTGTTTTAATGTGTAATCACAATTTCGACATAATTACCATTTCTACACCAAGCAGATTCTTGGCACTGGATTTTTTTCCCTAAAAGAAACTGACATTTGTTCTAACTATGCATGGTTGGTTTATAGAAGAAAATGTTGTTATTTCCATGCCAAATTATTATTACTGGTATATGAAAGTATAGTCTGTATGCAAAGTAGTTATTTATCTTGTCAGTCAATTATTATTCTTATATTGAATCGTTGCATGGACAACATTGCTTCCATTCTTGGTTAATTAAAATGATTAACATGTTCCAAATGTCCCTTTGCTGCTTTTACTGGTGGCTGATAAAGTGGTGCAATTGTTGGATGAACCTTTAATGTTTATTAAAGCATGCAGCACAAGAGGAAGGAAAATTAGTTGATGTCAAAATAATAACCTATAACCTATCTTCTCAGCGGCGGATCGTATGTGCAGATCTGGAGCAATAGATCTTATTTGTATTGATTCAGTTTCAGCGCTCACACCACGAGCTGAAATTGAAGTAAGGCTCCATTTCTTTTTCCCTCAGCCATTGAGATGTCAGCATCATCTGCTGAAAAATGATAGCATTTTCTTGTCATGGTTTAGGGTGAGATCGGAATGCAGCAAATGGGCCTGCAAGCTCGTCTCATGAGCCAAGCGCTGCGTAAGATGTCGGGCAATGCATCAAAAGCTGGTTGCACGCTTATATTCTTGAACCAGATAAGACACAAGGTCTGTTACACTCCTTCCCTTTTGTTTTACCTTCAGCATCATTCCGTACATATTGATATATTACACATTGTTGATCATTAAAGATAGGAGTAATTTATGGAAATCCGGAAGTCACCAGTGGAGGAATTGCTTTGAAGTTCTTTGCATCTCTTCGCCTTGAAATACGCTCTGTTGGGAAGATAAAGTCTGTAAGCTCATGAGGGCCACCTGAATTTGTATAAGCACTAGGCAGTATTTTAGCTAGCACTTATGATCTGAACTCTTGATGATAGGCAAAAGGGGATGAGGATATTGGAATCAGAGTTCGTGTAAGAGTACAGAAAAGCAAGGTAAATTAAGCCACTTTCTGGAATATGAGTGATGTGAAGTTTCCCTGTACTATACATATATACTTGTTTTAGTTGGTGGTAGAGTCCTCCCTTTCTACTTACGCCTGATGATTGATGATTGCTATATTTCCATTCACAAGAAAAATGTTTGCTCTCTGAGAAGTCACTGGAGATCATCTTTAATTCAATTTAAACTGGGCAAAAAACTTGGAAATGTTGGATAATTTTTGCAAAATGGTTTTCTACCTCCCAAGGATACCAGTCTCCTTTAAATTTGGCAGTTAGCATTAAATTTGCTATTAGATAATATTCCATTATCCATTCTTCTCATGTTTAGCGAGTATTCTGTGTGCCCTGTTTTCGTTCATCTGCAGTTGCAGAGTAAATATTGTAATTTGGTTATTTTCAGGTTTCAAGGCCATACAAACAAGCTGAATTTGAGATCATATTTGGGGAGGGGATCAGTAAACTGGTATGAAGAAACTTGTATTGTTTGTTATGTTTTCCTTTGTTAATTAGCTCATGATTTTTTTTAACTTATCTGCTATATTAAATATAGGGTTGTCTCCTGGATTGTGCTGAGACTATGGATATTGTGGCAAAGAAAGGTTCATGGTACAGCTTCGAAGATCACAGGTTTGCAATTCCTAGCCATCTTTGAACTTTTAGTAAATACAAAAAAGAATGCCTTGCGCATTGTTTACACAACCTATTGCTTTTTGGGAGTAAACTAGATTTTGCATGTAATAGGAAATTACTTAAGATAAGCCAGCTTTTGTTGAAGGGAAATGATCCCACATTCTGTGGATCAAGTTCGGTGAGGGGAAGATGTTAACTCTAAAATGAGTGAAAGTAGAAATAGAAGGGGTCGATTTAATATTATAACTCTTTTACAGAGTTACCAAAAGAGCTTACACCCTAAATATACATTGTTGGGAATAAGATGGATCACGTGGCATTGTTACATGGTAGCCATCTAAGCCACATGACAAGCAATAAAGGATCCTAAGGGGTCGGCAGTTTGGTGGTCCAAGGGATCGAATTTTCAGTCTTTGCTTAATTGTTAAGTTGGCTATTTTTAGCATAGGTTTTTGAAAATAATGTTTGAGATTTCTTTTCTTATTTAAAGATAAGATCTTTCCTTAAGTGATAAGATCTTTTGTTTCCAAATGTTGGGATATGTCCTCTCTATATAAAGAGTCTTCCTTTGTATTTTTTTTTAGCAATGCAAATATTTTCAACTTAAAGCTCGACTCCTCTCTCTCCATCTTCTCTCAACCGTCAGCCACCACCTTGGCTGATCGTCAGCCACCACCAGCCACCCAGCTAGCTGGTGGAGCTCCTTCACACATCCGGTCCACATGCGTGGATAGCCCACATGTGGACTATTTTCCCACACTCGAGTAGAGCCTCCACGCTCCACCTTGCGCAATCCTTGACATGGTTTCACTGATTTAAATGCTGTCGGCAAGGCCGATTTTGAGAGGTGACCATGTCGATATGGTTGAAATGTCGAAAGTTAGGAGTTTTGCCGGCATGCCGACCATACCGGAGGCATGCAGACGTGTCGATGTCGATGCCGATGATGTGTGCTTACTGCAGACTGCCACTACCATTTCTTCTGCTCCACTAATGCCACTGCTACTGCCATCTCTGCCGCTGCTTCAGGCTGTAGCCTGCATCGTTACTTATGGAACTTCTCGCCTTCTTGGTGGTGGACTTGTTGCCTGCTGGGAAGGTGGGGGAGCGTCTCCCTGTAGAGGGTGGCCGCCACGCGTTTAGGATTTCCTCTAATGATGACTCTTTTGGAGGGAAGGGGAAAGGGGATAAAGGTAACGGGAGGTCGTGCGGTGCCGGTGCTCGCACTGGCTGGTGGCACGATGGCCTATTACTTTCCAAAAAAGAATCCTACTTACTATTTAACCTGCAAATAACCTCTAGAGATTCATTGTTCACCTAACAGTGCTCCTCTTTAATCTATTTCTCATGCCCTCTTAGAAACTCTCTTGATGCAAATAACCTTGCTGCCAGAGTATAAGTCATTATATCCACTTCCAGCTCCTGTATAAGGTCTCTAAAGCCAGGTTCACAGAACAAAAATTTCTTGAATTTGAAGTACACTGCATGCCTGAGATCATCATTTGATCTCCAACACTGTGGAATGTGATCAAAGAAAGGTCTATCCAAGAGAGTTCACCTTAAATAAAGGGAAAAAGCTCCACAAAATTAATGGAGTAGTAAACCTGTAATTGCATGGGCATTGCTTTTGTGTGTGATGCTTCACCAAGTAAAACAGCAGTTGCAGATTATACAATCAGATAATGCAAGCTTAGCCAGAACGTCACTGAACTCCATCTCGTCCCTATCCCTTGATACTTTATCCCCTAGTCGGTCATGTATTCCAACTTAATATTAGAATCTCAACCTACACTCTGGTAAATTGGAAAAAGGCCATGTGCATGTGTCTCAAATCTTCTTGCAGTACCCTTCTCTCTATCTCTGCATGTGGCCCATACAGAGAACTAAAGAGGAATCCGTTATCTAATATATTGCAACATCACTGAAAATAAAATGTTTCCAACCACTGAATCCTCTTGCAAAGTTTCCCACATCCTAGGCAATCAGATGCCTGCCTAACAAGCCATCTGGATTCTGAGCCATAAAATCATTCCATTATGTTCCCCCAACTGGCCCCAACAGTTAAAAAAACAGACCTCCAACGTTGCCCATTGTAAAAATACAAGCACTGGACTCTAATATGACAAGCTCCTCTCAAAAGTCCTATGATAGGTAGTGTCCCACAAACCTTCGTGTTCCAACTATCTTCACCAGAATATAAGACAAAGCCCTCGCTTCCAGAGTTCCAACTGTCTACCACAAGCCTGCTACCTGGCCCCCATCACAACTCTAGCCACTGCATCCGTAGTCTATTTGAAGTCTAATGTAATTCAATTGTTGCAACCTCATTGTTAGTCTCTTTTTATGAAGTGTAAACATGGTGGTTTTGAGTGTGGGAGACTTCTTCAGATCCAGACATCATATCTGGAAATCAAATCCGAGAGCATGCTGTCTAATTTTTTTTTGAAAGGAAAAGGAAAGCTATCGAATCGCTAATCGCAATCCAGCATGCTGTCTAATTTTAAATATAGTTGAGCATAATAGGTCGTTGACTTTGCTGGAAACTTATGGTAGTCTCAATTTTTCTTTTCAACAAGATTTTCTAGCCCACCACGATTCTTTCTTAGCAACATGATCTTCTAATGGAAGTAAACAACCAAGTGAACTTAAGACATAGCATGAAATCAAGACAAATCACCACCATGAACACTGAGAAGGAAACCTCGAAAGGTCACCTTTATATAATGTTGCATAATACAAGATGAAGCAAGAATAAGAGATAATCAAGAAATAATGTACTTCATCACAACAAACTCCCCTACAAGAGAAGTGGACTAAAGCTAGTTCATTCTTCTCAGAGAAGAAGAAGAAGACAAAGGGGAAAAAAGGGCCCACCTCAACTTGAGTAGTATGCCCTATTCACACCAAAAAAAAAAAAAAGGAAAAGAAAAAAAGAATGGTATGCAACTAACACCCTGAGTACTAACTGGATATAGAGGTAGATCCAACAGGCCATCTAATCAGTTACCTTACTCAACATAGAGTCTTCATCATCTAACTTGGATGCCAATCTTCACTCTTAGTTTATATTCTACGCCTCTTCATGATTAACGGTAATTTCGGTAGTGTTTCTGCCCAAATCCATAAACCATGATTCATGCATGTTGCTTTGGGGTTGATTCTGAAACCCTACTATGCATGCTCATATATTATTATTCCATTAAGCATGACTTATGCATCTTAGGGTTTTCTTCCGTTAAATAGTGTATTAATAGGTTGTAGCTAAGATTTCTAGTAAAGGCATCTTATTACTTTTCCCTACTTTGCTGTTCCTCTATGATTTTGTGACTACTTTTAGATGGAAGGATTAGTTTAGATGCATATACACCTATATATTAAGACTAACATTGCACTGACTAAATATTGTTCATGGTGCTTCATGTACAGATACAAGAGGAGCCAGTTACATACAAACCCTCCTAACCCGACCTTAGGCACTTTAGGATCCCGGTCCATCTGAAATATGCCCCCAGTTCAAGTTAAGATATAGACGAGCACAGTGATTTAAATGCTGATGGCATGTTGTCGGTAAGGGGGTTTTTAGAGAAAGGCCATGCTGACAAAAAGATGGTGTCGGTTTGCAGGGAAACCGTCGGCATGCCGAGGGTTTCACCGACATACTGATAGTTGCCGACGAAATGGTGGCATGCCGACTGTTTGCTGAGTGGCGCTGGGAATTGGAGCGGCGGGAATTTGAAAAGGAATTGGAGGTTTACATCTGAGGAAGAGGGACAGGTTATACTTTTCAAAATTCGGGAAGAGTCTACACACACACGTTGATTTTGTCATATAGGCTCAAATAACCTGTAAATACGTTTCTAACATCTTGATTTAGTTTTCTTTCTTATTTTAATCATTCCTGCACACACACGTTGATTTTTTTGTCATATAGGCTTAAATAGCAATTATTTTTTGTTCATATAAGCTTACAATTGTAAATATGTTTCTAATATTTTGATTTAGTTGTCTTTCAAGTTTTAATCATTTCTATCATTTCTGTCGGCATGCATTGGCATGCCCTCGGTGTGCTTCGAAATGTTATTTTTTCGGGCCGTTGAAATCGTCGAAATCTGCCATCGAAAAATGGGCATTTCCCCGGCATGCCTTTGGCATGTCCACGAAATGCATACCTACAATTTCATCGGCATGGCGTTGAAATCGGCATTTCGAACCTTGCATGGTATTAGAGCCATTGGTCTAGGCTCTCTTGCTCGTGTGGGTTTGTTGACCACACAATGGTGGCCTACATCTCCAAAGAAAATCTTCATCGACAAATCCAGTGCCTTATGCGAAGAAGGAAGGCCATAGAAGATGGCGAAAGCTTCCACGATGGTTGGCGATGTCACGTTATCAAGAGAAGGCAAGAAGAAAAAGAAATAAGAGAAGGAGATCTATCAAGTTATTTGCATATTGACGCTTTGTATTCGATTTTTTACTCTCCTTCAAAAGAGGAGATTTTCCTGAAGAAAAATGTCAAGGAGAGGAGACTACGGTCGATGCAATGACTTTCGAGATTGCTCAAAGTAGCAACAATTTTCCAGGTTGCGAAAAGGTTAGTAGTTGATCCAAGAAGTTCCTTTCCCGAAGATCCAGGCAAGGTGCAAAGACCTCATGTGTGGTTTCTCTAACGTCTATTGATCTTAAGAAGACAAGTCAACAATGACCGCGACGACTATTCAGGTTGCTACAGGCGCGACTTCAGAGGTCGCAAGAGGCTACACTGTTGACTTGTCTAAGGAGAAAATTGAGCGTATGACTCTTGAGAAAGATAAATGGTGGGGCGTCTAACCTCGCAAGTAGAAGACTAAGTCGTCGGCCTCCTGACCTTCGACTTGAGGGGGAGTGTTGGGAATAAGTTGGGTCACAGCACTGTCATGTGACAACCATCCAAGCCACGTGGCAAGCAATAAAAGACCCTAAGGGGTCGGTGGTTTGGTGGTCCAAGAGACCAAATTTTGAGTCTTTGCTTAATAGTTGGCTATTTTTAGCAAATAAGTTTTAGGAAATAATGTTTGGGATTTCTTTTCTTGTTTAGAGATAATATCTTTTGTTTCCAAATGTTGGGATATGTTCTCTCTATATAAGAGTCTTGTATTTCTTTTTGAGTAATACAAATATTTCCAACTCAAGGCTCCTCTCCTCTCTCTCTTCTCTCAACTGTTGGCCACCACCTTGGTCGAACGTCAGCCACCATTGGCCACCCAGTTAGCCAGTGGAGCTCCTCCATGCCTTGGGTTCGCACGAGTGGATAGTTCATATGTGGATTATTTTCCCACACCCAAGTAGAGTCTCCATGCTCCATGTTGTGTTAATCTTGACATGTTACCAGAAAAAAAAGACCTTAGACATCCACGGATTGGACTTGATCCAAACCTTCTAAGTCTGGTATCTGATTGCAATTGTGGGTCAAACTTTAGCAAGTTGCACAAATAGCTGTTCAGTCTTGTTTCAAGTTGTACCTTGCACATAAATAAAACCTGATTGGGCTTCGACCCACTCCCTCGATCGAGCCAACACTAGAGCATGTTGAACTAAGCCTCTGGAGCCTTTAGGGTGGTTCGGACACTCCTAGAAGGAAGATGGCAAGATCCAAACCTAGATGGGTTTGGATGACAGGTTCCGGATCCTATATATCTCTGGAAGCCCCAGAAGCTCGAGCTTGGGCCCTACACTCACTGCGACAGCACAAGGGGCTCCAATGGGTGTTCCCTCAAGAAAGGGGCATGGAAGGTGAAGCGTTATCTAATGAAGAGAACCAATGCTTGGTGCAAAAGATCGCACTGGTTTCCGGTGCAAGGTTCAAGAAGTCAATATGTAATATGCGGTCAGTTGGGTCATCGCATAGAGTATGCAGTTTTCCTTTTTTAATTTAAAAAAATATAAAATAATTAGTTAACTTATTAAAATTAGTGTTATATGTAATATTATAACTATACAACTACCTCAAGTAGTATAATAAAATCAACCTAGTTAATAGTCCTACTTTTTAATTACTTGAAAAAAAAATATAGATATTAGAATGCAATTATTCATGTTTATTATCAATGAACATAAACAATAGATCTAAATCAATAATCTAAAATGAAACTAAATCAAAAACTTTAAATCAACTTAAATCAAAACATGTTATCAAGAATCTAAAATGAAATCTAAATAAAAAACTTAAAATTAGACCCAACAATCTAAAATGAAATCAAAAACAAAAACTTAAAATCAAATGTAAATCAAAACAAAAAAATAAAGCGTAAAGTGGACGTCATGTCAAACAATACCTAAAAGGCTAAAAAGAAGAAATCTCTCAAAGATTCAAATCAAAATCATCTAGTATATACCTTAAGAGCTTGAGTTGATGCCCCTGTCGACCAAAAGAATCCCCCTCACCTTAAAAGCTTGAGGGTTTTGTGGAGAGGGATGCGATGGGGGTTTTATTTTTAGGGTTTATTTGGGGGGGAGGGGGGGTGGGTTTAATGGGGAGAGGAGTATTAAATTAAGGGTGGGGTTACAAAGTAGGTGTTGGTTAATGTGGATTTTCTTGAAAAGAGGTCACCGGTGGCTCTATCTCAAAATTGAGTGACTATGCGGTTGAGTAAATACTTACTCGGCCCGCCTACTCGTTTAGACCCAAGTATAGAGGACGACATGGCACTACTCGGTTGGGGAAGGGGTCTGCTGATGCTTATGTGGGCACCTACTCGGCCTAGGCGGCCAACTTCCTGATCATTGTTCTGGTGCAAGGGGCTCGATGTCCAATAAGATCCAATTGTCATCATTGTTTGACAGCGAATCCCTTTAAATGATAGCAGTTAACGTGCATACATTAATAAGGGACAGTGATCCCATCTTGTAGAGGTCGACTCCCAAGGGTCACATATATAAAGCCTATCGAGCCCTAAAGGAAAGGCATGGAATCTAATCATATCATGTTATTTCCAACACAGAATAGTGCATCAAGAGACTTGCATCCCTTCGGAGACATGGTGACGATTTTGACTGAACTCATTAATCAATCTCTGTGTACTGTGTGATTGCAGATCTTGATTCGTCTGTCTTGGTCCGAACCATTCTCTGATTGCCTACCAGGACTCTCTTGGTGGCTGTTCGCTTGAACCTGTCTGGAACTCAGGAGACCCATCAGGATGGATCAACAAAAATGGGAAACTTGATTTTTCCCTTCTGACCAACTTGATGGCATCTTAGGTTTTGAAATGGATTTTCGTAAAAAATTGAACCTTTTTAGACTTTCTTATTAAGACCCAAATATATTTGTGTCAAATCTCAATGGCAAAGAAGAAGAGGCCATGGATGCATAATGGATATTGATGCACCGTTCACATCTCCTTGACTAGAGCCCCTCACGTTGGGGTTACTATGTAACTATATCTAGATTAGACAGGCAAGAAATCTTCTGTGATGACACTGTTTGATGCATTTGGCGGTTTTTTATTGAGAGCTTTAGAATCCAACTTAAGTTAATTCATTAGGTAAATTAATAGAAGATATCTCTCGTACCCTATCTGCCAAAGTTTTCAAAGCGAATTGGGAGGTTGATTTTTCATCTTGATATAATATCTTAAATTGTTAATATTTTAAGCTGTTTGATATTTAGCACAGTATCCAATTAAGGGTCTTTCAGGTCTATATCTATACATCCGGTGCCTGTCTTTTTTATATTGCCAGGCTAGGGCAAGGCAGGGAAAGAGCATTGCAGTACCTGAGAGAAAATCCTCTTCTTTGCAGTCAGATAGATAAGGTGAGAATTCCTTTTTTTCCGCTTGACACTGTTGGAAAAGGAGTCCGCCTCCCTCTTACCATCAACAAATGTCCTCATTACACGGTCGTTGTATCATTATTTAAGGGAATCTTTTACCCTCATTTATAAAATGAAGTGGAATGGTGTCAGAATTATTTATACAACTCTCATGGAAAGATTGCATTGTTTTCTCTTAAATACTTAAAAGACTAAAGCTAGACTTGACATTTTTATCTCTATGTGCTTTGTCATGTTGCTACTGGGCTTGTTGTGGCTGGCACAGTTATGGGATGGCCCTTCTCTTGGATTACTATTATTATTATTCTTATCCATGATGTAGATAGAGATTGACTGTTTTGACAGCAGTTTTGATTCGTCACTTGCTGCATACCACAGTGAATGGACTCCCATAGATGTCTATTTGCACATGGTATGTTTTAGGCTTTCCTAATTTTGTTTGTTTGGAACTACATAGGCCCTTCGGCATAAGATGGCAGATGGTGCAGCTAATAACAGTACCAACGTCTTTGGCCAGTTGCCAGTTCTCGATGACGAAGATGCCTACAGCGAGAGATGATCCAGCTGCGAACTGGGACTTCCTGCAACCACAGTGTTTCAGAGCTGAACTTGTCAGTATGCAACTGTCCTCACTTGATTTGGAAGCTCGCAATTTCGAGTTTTGCAACGCATTCATCCCCCATGTTATATTTAACGCAAGATGCTTAAGTCTAATAGGAATATAATTATTCTAGTTTTGAAGCGTAATCACACCATGTTCATAAATTGCAGTGGGAGTTCTTTGAGGAACTTCCAAGTTACGTCAGAGGTTGTTGAGGATAGCAAAAATTGAATCGAATACTCAAATTTGTCAAATTGTCTTCCCTTTTCATTTGACAGATTTATGTGACAGTCTAAATGCTGTGTGAACTTAGTTGTAAGCCATCTGGAAGAAAATTTTTAGATTGCTGTTTGTTGAAACAGAGTAGTCGTATCACTCATCACTCGTTTCAATCTTATCCTACCACCAGTAGCTTCACGGTTGTAGTTGATCACCATTTTGACTAACGTTTCGGGTCTACTCAACGTCCATTTCAAGTCTCATTTCATAACATCATGCAAGACCATCAACAGTGCAATGAACAATCTACATGGGACCACACATGGGGGACGAAATAGAAAGAGCGATACACTCTAATCATTGTTCATCTTTGAATTTCACCCAGATGGAAATCTTACTCTCATGAAACAGGGTACAAGAATAAGAGAGGAAGATAATTGGTTCCAAGGTCTATGTGTTTTGCCCCAACTTGTTATGTAGGCAAGCTGTCAGAAACATGTAATACCTCTGTTTGAAAATGGAATTCAAAAGCCTTGTGGTGATTCCTTGTTCATTAGCAAGTTCATCTCTAACCAGTCTCTCCATTTACAGCCAAAGATTACAGAGATCCAACCCAAAATATAAAACATGATTATAATATTTTCGCTGTTTAGTCCTTAAAATAAAGTCCAACGAATTGAAACTTGAAACTCGTAATTCTGGTTTAAAGATTTTTTTTTCCTCCAAATCTAATTTGGTTTTATCTCCAACAAATCACTCACACTAACAACCTTCCAAGGTCGATGGTTACCCCGCAAGTAGGAGGATCACAGAGAGAATTAAGCCGATACCCTTATATCTAAATCCCCATCTATTTGATATTCGAATCATCCAATCATAGAAAGCTTGCAATCCAAATAAGCGCTTGAAATATGAAGTGTGATGGATCGGTAGGGGAAGATTCGATTAGGGGTGACAGTGGCGATAACCGAATCAGGTAGGAAATAAAGTGGAGCTAATCATATTCAGATCATCTTTGTAACATGACTGAAAGATGTGATCTGAATTCGAGTCATTGAGCCCAAGGTCACGTAAACATCTGAATCAGATGCATAGAGGCTCAAATCCGGACTCGGGTCCTTTTTTTCTACTTTCACGTATATGTTTCATTTAAAGGCCTTCCGTAGTGCGTTTATACCATCTCGGGATTCCATAGCGATAAGAATCAATGTTAACCATGGACTTTTTTCTCTACTTTAGCGTCGCATCGCATATTAGTAATATGTCAAATCACCTTCCAACGTAGCAAACAACCCACGTGCTAACTTCTACTACAAAATCTAACCCTAGTACCAGAGTAGCCAGACGAGTCTAGGAAATGGAAATTTGGGTGCTCCACATCAACCATGGTGTGAGAAATTGATCCTTTATGCCAAGGAGGATTAATATGTGGAGTACGTCGAGAAATCGTTAAAGTTTGAAATAAATGATTGAAATAAGTTAATTAACTTATTTAGATATTTTGTCCGGTTAAGTAGGAGTTGAATTAAGTGATAAATTAAACATTTAATTCAAGATAAATTTATTTAACCTAGCAACCGAACAAGGTCCCAATCTTCAGAACTAAATTGGTCATCATTTTTTTCAACACTTTGGGGCTATTGATTTCAATAGGTCTCGATTTTCTTCACCATGATTATTCTCATATGGTTACAGGATACCAAATCAAACTTATTTTATATGAAGTGCCAAAACCGCACTTATTAGTATTTATATAACCCATACTCTAAAGATCAAAGTCAACATCTTTGCAACCTCTTTAAAATCTTCTCCAGAATATTGCATCTTTGGAATCACTTCTTTAAAGATGCCAAATGTATACATTTAAGTACAAAGGCACACACCCATCTCAATTCAGAGTATATGCTTTCTCCATTGCAACACCAGAGATGACCTTCATTTATCTCTTATTTTATTAAGTTAACTTTTTAACTTGAATTATATAACAATTTTAAATCCTTATCCGAGAACATTTGAGAAGATAATCATTTCTTCTCATATTGGAAACACATGATTGATTATTACTATGGCTTCCTAACGTGCTATCATAGCAAATTCTGATTTCCAAATTGGGAATTAATAAAATTGTAACCTCAAATTATTTTATAGGTTAAACAGAATACGTGATAATTTAAAAGTGGACCCCTTGTGGAACGCTTAAGCTAAAACGAAAAATATGGGCATGCAGGTTAGGTATATCTATGGAATGAACTTTGTCTGGGTACCAAAGCAGTTGCAGTTGCACTGCCCCTGTGGCGTCCCCCAACATTGAATAACTCAAACATATTTATATGTGTTTATCTATGTTACGTATACCATACGTATATAATATATTGGATAAACAAGTTAACTGGTTTGAGTGTAAAACCTTCTGGGTTTCAAGATTCCAAATGCTCGTTTAAAAAATAAACAGAGTAGGTAAAATGTGCTCCATCAAAGGGGATCACATTGGTCCCAACAGTTGAGGTAAATGGACACTCTAATACTAAATTTGACGCACTGTATATGATTACAACTTGGACGGAATCGGTAACGTGGGTGGTGGGATCGATAACAAGATTGAAAACACAAGGTCACTTCACGTCATCTGTTGATATTATTCATATATCGAAAGATTGCTTTCTACGTTCACAAGAAATTAGGAGGGTATACCAAATTCTCTTCCTTTGTCACGTCAGCGCTCTTATATTACATCGTATTAATATAAATATTTATTAAAATATATTTATTTTAGTATAATATATTTACTCTACCGCATCAACTTATTTTACTTGTATATTAGTTAATCTCAAGATAAAATTGTAGCAGGAGAAGTGACGGAAGGTGTTCGATCGGAGGGATAAGATAAATTGTGAAATAAAAATGATAGGTAAGATAATGTAACGTCAATAAATAATATTTTAATATTATGATGTAAGTGTAAGATTATGGAATGTATATATTTTAGTATACATTAATGTTAATGTGATTTGATGGGATAATTTGTAAGTGATGTATTTTAATAAATATTGATATTAATTTGATGGAGTAAAAAGGTGTTATATTCCTTTTACTTTAAAATATATCTCTTAGATGTTAGGTTCCTTGGATGTCAGGCTATCCCATTAATATCATACTTACAAGACAATCATTTTATTCAATTATTTATTATATTCCCTCGGACAAACATAGGCACACAAATTGCTATCCTATCTCCGAGATAATCCTATTCCTCGACTCAACGCAGCCAAAGGCACATTTTTGCTGGAGAATAAAACCAAGTCTCGATAAAAGTGTTATTCGACTAATCTTTGGTGGAAGGTGAGAATAATTCCCGACTCGACAACGTCAGAGAATTCGTAATTAATCAAGATCGAATAATACCTAATCACTCCATATCCCTTAGATCCCATTTTAACGAATCCCTCAAAACCCGCCATCTATCCATCTGACAGATAGACCCAATCGACAACGCCCATAGGATTGGGATGATCGGTCATAAAATTTCATCATCCAGACAAGAAAACCTAAAGAGAAAATTGTTCACACCTATCTCTTCTCTTGCTGCTCTTTGTCTGCATCAAAAATAATTCACACGAAGAATTTCACATCCAGTTACTTACCACGTCAGTATTTATAAAGTACCGTTTAAACCATTGCTTACTTGCGGGGGAGTCCTAGCTTAGGATGGGATGGAACATTTATCGACAGACAAGGTCAAGCCAAGACCCCATTTGCACCATGTTCACAACCTTTAAATTAGTGGTCCATAGACCTCAACATCCAAAGGATGCAAGTGAAGTCTCACCATGGTTTACCTTGCGAACACGTTGAATCAGCGAAAATACATCACGCGACAGAACACCTTGACGTAATAGTTAGCAAGGCACGTGCATTTCTACCTCTAAGTCGAACCTCGACAAGGGGAACTACGAATAGGAATGAGCACAAGGGAAGAAGTCCATGGAAAAAGGTCCACATTCAACCCTATGCCCAGGCCTAAGAGGGAGTGCCCAAAGGTGAAAGAAATGTTTTTTTTTTTTTTTTCTTTCTTTTGTTTGGAGTAAAGGTGAAGGATATGTTATGATGTAAAAGGAGGAGAGGCAAAATGGAAGGAGGGTGTCAAAGAAATGGTCCAGCCCACATATGGAAAGGTAGGGGAGGGGAAGCGTTGGACCACAGCCGCCGTCGGCGGTGGCTCCGCCAAACTCGAAAAGCCGTTCCCACCCATTTGACCTATAGAACGAACGGTCAAAGCACGGTGGTAATTTGGTGAAAAAACGTGGGGGTTAGTGCAGAGGGCAAGTGAAGTGCGCCGCCACCCCCACCCCCCCACACCTGAAATGACCACTCCTCTGAGTTGTGCCTTACCTTATCCACTGCACACTACTCCCGAGAACAGCACATGCTTCCTTTCCTCCGCCACCATCATGGGAAAAATGTGAGGTTGGAGATATTGCACCATGGCTCCTCCGTGTTCCTATATATACATTTTTCGAACGAAAAGGAGACAAATTTACCCAACAGTGCACATGCTGGTTTCTGTTTTTCATATCATTGCTGGAATGGGCACCCTAGTTTGGTTTCAAAAAAGATATTCTCTTGTGAAATTGATCACCTATTTTTGAATGGCAAATTTTCTTCCACATCCTTCTCAACGAGTCCTCCACTCTTTCAGTTATTTGTTTCCATTAGAAGTAGAGTTTACATAGATTCGTGGAATTGGCACACGAATTAACGTAGTCGAGATTCTTTATTTATAGAGTAAAGAGTGTGTTTGTTTCGTGGATAATCTAAGGATCTCGGATTTGAGTTCGTTGCGTAAGATCAAGTTTCGATTTGTTTGACTGAGTAACATAGGAAATGAGAGGATATGTTCTATCATAATATTGTTGTTGCATGGAAAGGATAAATACAGATAATATTTTCTAATATCTCCCTTCAATCAGAGGAATTATGTGACTCCTGATTGTTGAAGATCGAGCTTGTGACTGATAAAATGAAGTTGATTTTTAGGAAGCAACTTTGTCATAAGACTAGCTAATTGGTCTTGGATAGCGAAGGACTTTACTTGAAGATGACCATCAGTCGGTTGTTTACGTATGAAGTGATAGACGACCTCTATGTGCTTTGTTCTAGCATGAAAAACAAGATAAGTGGAGAGATATGTAGTACTAATATTATCACACTAGAGAATAAGAGCAGACGAGTTGGCGATATGAAGTTCATTAAGCAATGACTTCAACCATGCATAGTAATTCTGTAATAGCACTGGCAATGGATTTATATTTACACTCATTTGAGGAGTGTGAAACTATTTGTTGTTCCTTTGATGACCAAGATGTCAAATTGATTCCCATAAAAGTTAGATAAACCCTTAATGAGCGACGATCTTCCATAGAACCAGCCCAATCAACATCTAAATAGACTTGAAGTGTAAACAAAGGACATGCATGCATGTGAAGACCAGAAGTAACAAAGCCCTTGAGATATCTTCAAATTCTTTTGACATGCTCCTAATGTCAGTTTGTGGAGTTATTCATGAATTGACATGCGTTGTTCACTATGAAGGATGTATTCAGTCAAGTGAGTAGTAAATATTGTAACACGCCTACAATTTGGTGATAAAATGTAGGCTCCTTGAAGGGTTCTCCAACAAAAATTAACTTGGAAGAAGTGACCATTGGAGTTCGTATTGCCTTGCAATCTGACATATTTGCCTCCCTCAAAAGATAAAAATGTATTTCTTTTGAGAAAGAAGGCCATTATTGCTTTTGTGAACTTCAATGCCTACAAAGTAGTGAAGGGAACTCAAACCTTGAATGTGGAATTCAATTGTAAGAACCTGTATAAGCCACAAAATGGAGGAGCAATTTCTAGGGATTATTACGTTGTCAACATAAACAAGTATATAGAAAATTGATTTGTAGATGACTAAACAAATAAAGATGGCATGTTTTTGAAGGATGAAATCACAACCATTTAAGAAAACCACTAAGATGGCTGAACAAGCCTCGAGGAGCTTGCTTGAGACCATATAGAGAGTGTTGTAATTTTCATACATGGTTGGTCTTAGCGGCATTAGAGAACCTAGTGGTTGAGTCATATAAACAATCTCATTAAGATAATCATTTAGAAAGGTATTATTGACATCAATTTGATGAAGATTCGAGTGCCTGGAAACAACAATAGATAATACCATTCTGATTGTGGTTGGTTGGATGACTGGACTAAATGTTTCACTGTAGTCAATACTTTCATGTTAATTGTAACCTTTTGCAACGAATTATGCTTTATATCTATTAATATGTCCCTTAGCCTTTAAGATGATGATTCTCATCCTGGGCGGAGAGGATAAATAGCCAGCAAACCTATCCTCCTAGGTTAGCAGGGACTCGAACTGGGGACCTTCCGTTCCTACTTAAGTGGTATGAACCTGTTCACCAGCTGAGCCACTTGACGGGCTCATGTCCATTAGCCTTTAATTTCAAATGGAAAATCCACTTGCATCCAATGACATTCATATCATATATTTTTGGCACTAAAGTCTATGTTTGATTAGATAGTAGTGTATTACATTCAGTAGCCATTGTAACATGCTAATTTGGATCTTTACTTGCTTGAGAATTATAAGTGGGTTCCACTTCCTTGGTAATCGATGATAATAGAGCTTCAGGAAGGGAGTGATTTGAGAGATGCTTTAAATCTGCTAAAGCATGATAATCAACAGGTGGACGCTGGCAAAGTCGACGTTAATCAAATGTAGAGGGTGTTGGTAAAGGTGGATCATTCCTAAGATTTGGACAAGGAGAAACCTTGAAAGGAGGCAGCGGACACGTGGACGGCATAGAAGAAAGGGAAACAGACAATCATGGAGTATAGGATTTGATAGGAGACGATGGACTAAGGATAGACTCATTTTTATAGAGAAATATGGATTCATCGAAGTGGACATGACGGGTCATATGTATTTTCTTTATTGGGATGTCATAACATAAATAGCCATAATAATTGGAAGCATACCCAAGAAAGAGACATTTAGTAGTGTGATAGAAAAGTTTTTTGTTTTGATAAGGCCAGAGAAGAGGATAAATTGCACAACTAAAGGTTAGTAAAAAATTATAATTAGGATGTTTCTTGTAGAAACAAAAATAAGGTGTATGATTGTTTAAGACATTAGTAGAGGTATACAATTGCAGAAAAGGAAAAATGTCAAAAAATTTATGGTAAAGAGGCATGAGCAAGAAGGGTTAGGCCAGTATCAATGACGTGAAAAATTTTCTATTGAGCAATATCATTTTGTTCATGGGTGTGAGGGCATGATAGACAATGAATAATTACTTATTTTTTGAAAGAGTGATCTAAGTCCTTGATACTCCTTGCCTCCACTAGATTGAATGGTTTTGATTCTAGTGTTGAATTTACGTTCCACCATGGTATAAAAGGAAATAAAAATGTAAAAGGATAGAGTTAAGTATGCTTCAAAAAATCGTTAATAAACAAGACAATGTATTTATAAGCAAAAGTAGAATTGCATGGGGCATGTCCTTAGACGTCATTATAGACTAGTTCAAATGGGGCAGAGCTTCAAGTACATGTAACAGATAAATGTAACTTTGATCATCTGCTTAACATGCATGGAGAGCAATTATTTGAAGGAGAGGAAATAAAGCAAACATCTAATGACTTCAAGACATGATAGTCTATGGTCTTGGGTTGAGGATGGCCAAGACGGTTGTTCTAGAGATGCCAGGAATCTTGAACAACGACAAGAGATGATGGTGGAATGGATACCGAAGTCGAACTTCGAGGAAGTTGATATCAACCACGATCATTGACTCCTTGAAGGAGAATCCGTGATGTGCAGCGATTCTTAACTACGAAACAATTGTCAGTAAACTCAATGGAACAATTATTACCTTTACAAAAAAGATAGACAGAAAGTAAAGATTTAGACGCATTGGGTGTGCAAAGAAAATTAGTGAGAGAAAATGATCTGGTAGGACATTGAAACACCTTTTTACCAACATGAGTGATCCTCATACCTTGCCCGTTGCCAACATGAACGACGCCTAGCCCATTGTATGGCTTTGCTATAGAGAGGCTTTAAAGATTATTCGTCATGTGATGCGAGGCACCACTATCAACATTCCATTCCTTATGTGCAGGTGTAAAAGAAGAGGATTCCATGAGATGAGCCTGAGAAGTAGTGTTGCCCCTTACCTATGGAGTTTTACGATAGTAACATTTGTATGGGTTGTGCCCAAAAACCCCACAAACAGAATAAGGTGAACATCTATTGCTAGCATTGTGACCACGACTTCAACCTCGATCGCGAAAAGAATTGAAAGATCGCTGTGTATTATGAACTTGTGCAATGTTCATGGGCGGAGAGACTTCAATCGTAAGAATTGTATTATGCTAAACTCTTATTTCATAACTAGTTAGAATGCTTTGCAACTCAGAGAATATTATTGGAGAGGGTAGAGAGGTAAGGCCTATGTTCACTATGTTGTCCTTGCGTAATTTAAAATCGAACCAAACCTAACTAAGGTAGTAAGGATAAGTAAGGGTTGATCCCATGGGTATGATACACTAATTTCTACTGATTTTAGACCTAGGGATGTGTGCCAAATCTAGATTAATACTAGACACCTACAAATAACGTGAACTAGGAAACACAGGCAATGTACTTGACCAAGGAAAATCCTAAATAAATACTTGGCATGCTAAGATAAATTCATAAAAATTTTACTAGACTTAGTAAAGCCTAAGATAATTACCCTTAAAAAATCATGACCTAACTGTAAGTATATTGTTCCCAGAAAATCCATGAAATCATTGCATGAGATCAAGATTAAGAAACGATACCTATTTAATCCACGAATTTTAAAAGTTTTTATACATCGAATCTGACCGCGAAATTTAATATGGACGTAGAAGACCCAGTGGAAAACCCATAAAAAAATTAACAAAATTACCTGCACAAACTACATGGAGGTAAAATTGATGCAGCACATGAATTCTAATTTTGTTGCCAAAATGATTTTTTGATTTTACATATTTCTTATAGAAATGATCTACCTACAAAATTTGGTAACCGACTAAAGAACCACTAAACACGCGAACATGAATTTTTATGATAAGTAAAATGCCTGAAAATAATTTTTTAAATCTAATTAACAATTAGGAATACCAAGAATGAAATTTAACTAAATAAACATGAATTAAATATAATGTATTTAATCTAACCAATCTAAATGAATGCATGAAAACTACGAGGAACATTAAATAGATGTAAATTAAAGATGATGATGCGAATCTTTTGGATGAGGAAATTCGTCGCAAAAGTGTAGATTTCATGCACATCAATGTAGTCCGTATCTGTCACATGCGAGAACATCGACGTGTGCGTTCACACCTTCACCCAAAGCTTGCTTCCTTATTTATGCATATGATGCATGCCATGCAGAGATCGATGCCATAGATGAAAGGAGACAAAGTGGAACAAATGACCTAAAGGTAGGGAAGGTGGCTAAGGGAGAGAGGAAGAGCCTCTTCCTCAACAAGGGCTTTAACCCTATTTATAATGTTAAGGACCTTAGTCTTGGGATGAATCTTGTACTTCCATCTTCAACCAACTCTAGTTTACATGGGAGATATTCCTCTATTCTCACAATCGATTGGTTTTTTTTTTTCTTTTTTTCTATCAGATCCCCAAATCCAATGTTAAATCTACATGCGTTTTGGCTCTGGTTTGTTCTAGATTTTTCTTTTTTTCATTGGTTCCCATCGGAAGCCCATGCAATGTGACTCTCGCACTAAGTGCCGATGTGGAGTTTCAACACCCAGATCTGGCATGCCTCTTGGCATTTATCGTTGATGGCCTAAGTGCCTGAAATGAAACGCAATGATTTAGTAAATAAATAAATGATGCAATTGAATACAGCTATTCTAATACTAATAAAAATAAACTAAATATTATGAATAAAAGAATATATTTATGGAGTATATATAATATGAATGCACGACCTGATGCTAAAAAAACTTTTAAAGTATTCACGTGAAAATAAAAATAGAACAAACTCATCAAGCTACACCAATTTCACTATAATCACCACCAAGATTTTGTAAAATAATCACATTGAATTATGCTTTATCAATCATATGCGGTGAGCTCATTAGATATGTATTTTGCTTTCCAAAGAAAGGTGGAAACACTCTCGTCACCCTTCTTTGAGGCCCGAAGTTGCATCCGTAGTTGTAAAATGTGAGTGTGAGATGGTGCATCATAGGCCAATTGTATATCAGTCTAAACATCAAAGTTGGCATGTAAACTAACTACGGTGGGAAAAACTTTGGAGAGAGACACCATGAGCTAGCTAAGAAGTATTTGATCCCATGTATGCCAAGCTTGAATATTGACATTGGTGGTGGACATTGTAGGAGATGAAGCATTGGAGGAGGAGTATGAAGATGAACTCACTATTTTTGGCGTAGGACATTTGTTAGAGCCTTCCACTAGCCCAACAAGATTGTGGGATCTAAGAAGTGGCATGAGTTGCGTCTTGCACAAAAGTTAATTATTTGGAGTCAAGTTTAAAGAAAGGAAATTGTGAATGTTGGAGAGCGTAGGTGATTGACATAAACATGGAACTAGGCGTTAAGGAGGCTTAATCAACACGAACTATACTAGAGTCCTCAGTGAGTTATGAACGTGACGATAAAAGTTGCGAAAGACCCTTGTTGATATGAAACAATGGGGCTGATAGCATGGCAGATGCGAAGAATCTTTTGATGAAGATTAGGAAGGAGTTTGATGTTGTAGAGAAGAACATGGAGCAGCAAAATATTGTTCTCTAGTTGGTAATTGTGGTGTGTAATAGGGTTGAAAATATGGTTCAGCCATAGATGAGACACATCGAGTGATACAAAAAATATGCGGTTTGATAAAGATACGAATTAAGTCATTGTAACGTGTACAAATCGACCAATTTTTAAATTTATAAACCTAGATAGTGGAAGTATCTAGGGTCGTCTAAGGAGACAACTTGAGTTATCAAATTGATATTGTCTTTCTCGCTCTCTCAAATCTTATTTTTGGTGTTTGTAGGATTTTTACGAATTTTTAGAGTTTTTGAAATACGGGTAACAAAAGCTAGAAATATGACTGAGTGATATAAAGAAAATCCTACCTTTCTAAGCTCACTTAAGGCAAGTATGCTTAGGATAATTAGAAAGGAGGGGTGAGTGGACAAAATGAAATAAAAATTACTTGGGATAAAAGCACAACAATTGATGAAAGGCACTTGAATATTAAAATAGTAGTAATGTATATAAAGCTTGGGGAGCTCAATTGTGTAGAGGGATTTTACACAATTAATCCTCAAGTAGAGGAATGATTGCTACTACAATGTAAAAATAAAAAAATGAAGATAGAAAGCCCTAAAATAGAGAAGAAGTCGGTCCTCGCTCTAAGCCCTGAAGTGTTCCTAACTTGAAGAGAACCTTCTCCTTGCTCCCTTGACGATGATGCTCCTTCTCCTAATTCTCCAAGGGTGGGCGTCCACCCTAACCTCCTTGCCTGGTCTTCCTCCAAGAAAGGGTTGCTCCTTGGCTTTGAACCTAGGAAGAGGGAAGAAGAAGGTAAATACTAGAAAGGCAAGGGAGCCTTCCTAATTCACCTTCAACCTCCCTCCTCCTTGGCCGGCTATGTAGGGTGTATATAGGTAGAATTGATGTAGCCAAGGATGGAGAAAATGGTGGTATAGGGGGCTCCTTTTATAGTTGATGGGCAGTTGGTGGTTAAGAGTGGTTTGTATCCCTTGGTGGTTGGCCATGGGTGGATGGGTGCCACCATTTTGGCGCCAAGGTGGGGGTTTCTAGAAGGGGAAATTTTGGAGGGAAAAATAGAGGGTGGAGATTGGTTTTGATGGTGGATGTAGGGTGGTGATTTAGGGACTAGTTGGCGCCAAAAATAGGTGGTGGTTGTTGGCGCCAACTATGGGGTGGTTAGGTGGTGGTTATGGGTTGAAGAGGTGGCTAGGTTGGCGTCACCTTTGAAGAGGTGTAAAGGTGGTGGTTAGGGTTATTTTTGGTGCCAAAAAGAGGGTGATGTTGGTAGTTGTAGCTAGGGTTTAGTGGAGCTAGGTGGTTGGCCACATGAAGTAGAGGAGAAGGTAGGGTGGAGGTAGCTTATCTAGTAAAGCATAGGAGCTAGGAAGAGGAAGCTTGCGCTAAATCTGTTCTCATCGAGCTGAGATGTAGCTGAAGAAGAACTGTCTATAAACTCCGTAACAAGCTTAGCTAGCTACTAAGCTGAGTAGTGTTGAGCTAACTTGAGTTAGCTTCATCTTGTCTGGAGCTGAGAGGAGCTAGAGCTAATCTTCCTGAAGACTTCCTAGCTACCTTGGGTCTAGTAGCTAAGCTCAATTGGGTTGAGCAGAGTTGAGTCTTCATGAGTTGGAGGTGACTTGGCTTGAGCTGGTTGATGACTCTTCAACTGGCTTAGCTTAGCTAGTTTAGGACTAGTAGCTAAGCTAAATAGAATTGAGTTGCCATGAGTAGGGAGGAGCTAAGAATGAGCTCGATCCAGCTAGGATGAGCTGGGTTGAGCTTGGATCCAACTGAGGTGAGCTGGATTGAGCTGGGATTCAGTTGGGATAAGGTGGAATGAGCTGGGCTCCAATTGGAATGAGCTTTTATTTTCTTCTTGTCCTTCTGCCTTTCATATTGTTAGGGTTTAGTTAGTTTCTTTGGTGTATTCATCCCTGACAATCAAAATGAGATGTATTAGTACATAAAATAAAAAGAAATCCTAACAATACATGCCTAAACCCTAAATGCAGGTGCATGCCTAAATGCAGCCTAACACCCTGATGCAAATACTGAAACCTTAGGAACTAAATGTAATAATAGCCTAAGAATGATGATAAACTGGTGTTTATCACCTAGGCAAATCAGAATTGAACAGGAAGTATTCAGGCAAGTGCGTACAGAGCAGTAAGTTGGAGAGTAGGATTGAGGAAGAGAGTATGCAAAGGTAGTGTATTGGACAACTCTTGACGTGGATTGTAGATATCTGCAGGAATTGTAGTGGGATAAAAGAATGCAGCCCTTTGTCGAGACGAGGGAAGTCATGGGTGTGTCTGATATTCTGGAGGAGCCAAAGATGGCGACATCGTAGTCGGAGATGTCGAAGGGTGAGACGAATAGACAAGACACTTGTAGTTGCTGAAATACAAAGTAGGTGAGTTGCTTCTATTGTTTGCAGGTAGAGGATAATGACGATGAGCATGTGAGGGACTTGCGGTAGTGGGCGTAAGGGACTGATAGTAGTGGCCATGAGCTGGAAGGTCGAGCGATGATGATGGTAGGGTAGGTGAAAGCGCGATCTTCGTTTTCGATAAAATTTGTAACATAAAATGTTGCATCGTTATAGTTCGTGTATGGTAGAAAATCGCTTTTCAAAAATATTTAATAATTTAAAACTAACCACGAAGAGTTAGGTCATGTTCATAGGAAGGAAATAACCTATTGGACTAGTAAGTAGTGCTTTGTTTATTCGGGAATCTCAATGAGTGTGCATACTAGTTATTGCAATTCAATTTCAACATAAATTATCATTTATGTAATTACTCAAGAATATAGGGAGGTTACATGCAAAATCACCACTGTGGGATACATGAATTGTAATCTTAGTACTGACAAATATCGTCAATATAAATCAAAACCGAACTCGTTCCCTATAACCAATATCCCATACGCTATCATTTATGTGATGAATGCAACTATATGTAATTCAGATTAAAGAGAGGGATGTCCATGCAAATTTACTGCAATATATTAAATTAGAAAATAAGTGAATAGTAGAATCTGCAATGGCAATATTCATAATTTTTAATGTGAGAGGAAACAGGGGATTTCCCTTCTCTCCTCGATGTGCACGTAGAGGAGGGTTCGCTGGCCATTTGCCTTGGTGGAGGAGCTCCACCGGAGGAGAGGAGCATGCGGGTGGTGGAGGCAAGTCCTAAGACGGTCGGATGGTGGAGCCGAGGCTAGTAGTGGTGGGAGCTGCTGTGCTCGAAGAGGACGCCGACGATGTTGGTGGTGAGGTAGGAGGTCGTTGGCGAGTCGAGAAGGTGGCTATGCGATGATGGTGGCTGTGGGTTCCTTGCTACGTGTGAAGGAGAAGGCGTGGAAGTTGAAGAAGAAGAAGAAGAAAATGAAGAGGGAGTGGATGGCGTGGGGATGTTGATGGTGGTGAACAGTGGACTTGGGCTGCAACGAGAGGTGGCTGTGGAGTTGTTGGCGGTTTGCGGTGAGGGGCAAGGCCTACGGTTGGTGTGAGGATGGTGGAGGTGCAGTTGGTTGTAATAGGAGAGAAAGGTGAAGGTGTGCTAGAATGCAAGAGGTTGAAGAAAAGGAAAGGGAAGGCTGGGCAGCTGATGGTGTGGGTTGGTGATACACACACGCTGTCATCGTGTGTGCGACGGCGGCGAGGGCAATGTTGGGGAAGCTAGGGCCACAGTGCACGCTTGAAGTTCACGGTGTACGCTCCGGCCACAGGGTGCGCGCCTCCTTCACGGTGGAGAGGATGGAGGAGAAGATCCCCCGCCAGGGAACAGATCATTCTTTTAAAAGTGCTCTGGCCCTTTCTTCTGCCGAGATCTCCTCGGTTTGTTTCTTCTGTCGGATCCTCGCGAGTGGTTGGAAAGATAGGATAGGCTCTGACAGTTCTTAATCAGACGTCTGATCAGAGCATCAGACGTCTGATCAGAGCATCAGAAGTCTTGAAAAAATGTAATGCTCGTGAGTTTGTGATATGAAATGGTGGGTAGCAGGCAACCGTGGTGCTTTGTATTTATTATAGTACAGTCGTTATAGTATAAGCTATGGTTGTTGCTATCATCATTACAATTTTTACTCAGAAATAAAAGGTTTCTCGAGGTCGAACTCAGGGAGCAAACTGTAATTATAAAAGTACAATGTTTCTGTTACAAAAATAAAAGAGAGAGAGAGAGGTAGATTGGTCTCTTGGCTTTTTCTTCTTCTCTTCTTTCTTTCTCTCTTGTCTTGTCTTCTTCTTTCTCTTCTTTTTGCTTGATCGTCCTCAGTTCTTCTTCTTCTCTATCTTCTTTCTTCTCTGCTTGCACACTTACATAGCTTGGTCAGAGCAAAAACCTACCCCTACCCTCCCCCGTGTCTCTCTCTCTCTCAGATTTCGCTCATAGGATCGCTCTCCTAGAGCCGGGTATTCGGGTACGGGTTCGTGCCCGGGACCAGGCCCACCGGCGTGCGGGGGTGGGCGAGGAGTGCAGGTCGGGTATACGGGTCGGGCCAGGTCTGCGGGGGGTGGTCGCGGACGAGGCCGGGTGAAGCGAGTGAGAGGGACCTCACCCCGTGGTTAGGAGGCGAAGAGGCTATGGCACTTTTCCAATTATGCGCGGGCGGCGTTTCGAAATCCCACGATGTGGGACTATCCTTTGTGCTCTTTTCACACGAGCCTGCAAGACGACTCCACCTCGCCCTCTGATCAGCTGCAGCCGATGTTGGTGCCAACTGATGAGGCGGAAGTCTTCGCAGACTTCGCCCCAACCTGCAGCACCTGGGAACCTAGGGCTGCAGGGCCTGGAGCTCGCCTCGAAGCTGCTTCAGTCGTCGTTAATGGCGGCTGGAGTGGCGACCCTGTCAGACAGAAGCACGGCCTTTCTCCCTAATCAAACTAGCAGGGGACCTTCGCCGTGGCACGGCGAAGGTGGAGCAGGGTGCAGCAGGTCGTGGGGCGGCGTCTGGCGGCGGGGCTAGGTCGGACAGCGACCGGAAAAATGGGTCTGTTCGGGGGAGTGTGGTGGGGGTGTGGAGCGGCAATGGGTGGGCGGAGGTTGCTCAGTGTGATGAGGCAGAGGTTCTGTGAGGGTCGGCGAGGCGTGTGGGGCTGTGGAGCGATGGGGGCATCTCGCCGGAGGGTAGCCGGAGACGAAGAGGGTGACGGTGGACAGGAGTGGTCGAGGGTTTAATTGAATGAAAGACAGTGAGGAAAAGAACGAGGGGGAGGTGGGGAGTAGTTCTGACCTTGTTATAGGGAAGAAAGGGGCCGAAGCAGGGCGGCAGTCGTATCGACTGTCGCCGGAGAAGAAGATGCCCAGAGGGAGAGGGCGGTGGCGAGGAGAGAGCGGGAGGGCGCGCGCTGAGTACGGCGCGACGCGGGAAGAGCGGGCGAAGGTGGCTCTGCTGCTGGTATTGCGGTAGAGCTACGAGGAGGGGGAGGAAGAACCGCCGGAGCTGGTGGGCTTCTGCCGGAGTGGGAAGAGAGGGAAAATGGGGGCCTTTCTCCATCAGGACCGAGCTGCCCTCTTCTGCAGGTGGAGGCGGTTTTTATAGAGGCGAAGGCGGAGAGGTGGGTGGAGGGAGGCGACGTGCTTCCCTCGCCGGAGGATGGCCGGAGTAGGGACCCATACCTTCCGCGCGTTCGCACGGAAGGTATGGGATGCTGCAGAGATCATGGAGGTGTCCCTGCGACAGCAGACGTCGCAGGGAACACCCGGTTGAAAGGGCAGAAGGCCTCCATCACCCTGCGCGGCGCCATGCTCCGCGCAAAGTCGTCGGAGCATGGCGCTACTCAGGGTTTTGCAGGGAGGACCTAAATGCAAAGAACGATGAAGACTTAGGGGCCAAAATGCGAGGGTTTCAAAAGTTGAGGGTCAAAAAGTAATAGATGATGACCAAAATGCAAAGTCGGTTAAGAAGGTCTCTTCTTAGGCTCAAGTTTTTATGGATGACTAAATATGACCTAAGGATTCTAATGGTGAAATTTATTTCTAGATCATACCTTGTTTGACCGGTCAATTTACATAAAAACCCAAATTAAATCATTAATTGGGCATGGTTCTCAATGTAGGTCAAAGTGAGTTCCCAAGGCCAAATTGAAGGTTCTAAACCTTAGAGATTATTTTTCTATGAATTGTAGAGGGCTTAGTCGATTTTTTCTTTGCCTCGAACCTCATGAATTGAAGTGGGTTTGTTTTGGGGTTACAATATGTCATTTAATTCCTTGGAGTTGCTGTAGCCCTTGTTGGATCAAATCATCCCACTTGCCTTCTTATTAGGTTAGTTTGACTTATGTTTGGACCCTGAGTCACCCTGTTTACTGATTGTGTTGGTGAAATTACATTTTTACCCCTTAGTTCCTGTTTTCTTCACAAACTCATAATTCTCTGAGTCAAGCCTTTCTATAAGTTATGTAGGAGCCTTTTCTTGCAAATCTAGGTTAGATGGTGCTAGTTTAGGGTTTATGACGAGGTTCTCATAATGATAGCAGTTGTAGACATCCAATCAAAGCTCAAGACGTTTTATAGAAGCAAAAATGGGCGTCTGACTCTTATACGTAGCCTTCATTCATCAAATAAATTATATTATCATAACATATGTTATTAAACGTAAAATTAGAGTATAAAATTAAATGCAGACTAAGGTAAATTGTCATTTAACTCCTACTCAATTAATAATTAAGGATAACTAATTAAAGAGTACTTAAACCAAATAATGATCCACTAAAGTAGACTTATCAGTAGGGAAGAGGTCGGATGGTGGTCGGGAAGGGGAGAGGTCGTAGTTGGTTTGTGGTTGAGTCAGATCAGAGTTGTATGTTGGGAGGGTGTTAAGGGCTTCGTCGAGGAATAAGTTTGGGAAGTTGGGTATTCAGGTTGGGTTGGTGTTGTGGTATGTGGGTGGGATACAAGGACTAAAGTACGAGAGTGAGGGTTAGCGTTGATGTGTTGGGTGGATGAGGGAGAGTGGTGATAGTGTGGGCAGCAAAGGGAGGACGGGGTTGAAGTGTTGTGCAGTTGATGATGCGGTGAGACAACCTCTCGCAAAGGAGGCTAAGGGATGGATGGAGCAGCTTTGTCAGTGTCAGGTACCGGATGATGAGAGGTAAGAGGTGGTGAGATAGCGACAAGAGCCTCATCAAGTGGGTGGAAGACAAAGAGAAGATGATGACAATGGAGATGAGTTCATCGGACAGTAGATGCGAGTCCTACTCGAGAGTAGAAACTGAGTTAAGGGTGTCAATTGGAAGCATGACTGGTGGCGAGGAATCAGGAGAGAAAGGTAAGGTGAAAATGATAGGCTCTGATACCATATTAGAAGTAGAGTTTTATATAATCAGCGCACAAATTAATATGATAGAGATACTTTATTTATAGAGCAAAAAATGATATAGATAGTCCAAGCATCTTGGATTTGAGTGTGTTATAGATGACCAAGTTTGGATTTATTTGATCGAGTAACACGAGAAATAAAAGGATATGTTCCATCCTAATATTGTTATGGAAAAAGAATAAATACAAATGATATTTTGTAATAGTTTCGTGTTTCAATCTAACATCTAATTGAAAAAGAATCGATCTATCCAACCAGTATAAAAGGTATTCCAACATTATTGTTCCTCAAAACAAATTAGGTCATTGGGGTGTGTCATCAAGGATATCTAACATTATGGAAAAGTAATGATCTTGCGTGGAATTGAAGGAAAAGGAACTTGCTTTTATAGGATTTACATGTGTATCGCTCTTCTTCAACCCCGCTAATATTGCAATACAAATGTTCGTGTCACAATACTGATGTTATAAACATTTCATAACTATTGCAACATCAATTTTGTAGCATTGGTTTCATAGTACAATATGATACTATCCTATTGGTGCTATGGCATCAGGTTATAACACTATGTTGCATCTCCATAGCGTTGTAATCATGGTACTTCATCTCTTCATTTAGATGACCGGATGCAAGTGAATTTGAATGGTCTAAGTACATCCAATCCAAGATCTCCTCGTTCACTCGTCACTTTGCAAAATAGCCCCTCTACTATTCCTTTGCTAGTGAGAATGTTTGCCTATACAGCTGCATGTCACTGGGATGGTTAAGGTGGGGAAGGGCACGAAAGAGCACACACCAGCTAGCGTGAGGCTTTCTTTATCGATGCCTTTTACAGAAAGGCCAAATTTGCAACATAATTTGCAAAATTGCAACATACAAAGAAAAAGGTCGATGTCAAAATCCCTTTGGTTCAAAGCTTATTTAGTTTATGCCTCGAAGTGTTTTTAGGTATTATTTTTTGAGGTTATCCCCTGGAACTTTACAGCAATATTTCTTTAAATGTTAACACTAACGATGATTACTTTGTTGCAGTTTAGCACAAAGGGAGGGATAGGTTTTCAAAGGGATCATTAGCAACGGAGACCCTTTAGTCTATTCCGCCTAAAAATCTAGCGTAGCGGTCCGTAGGATTTTGCGTCTTTGACCGGAATTACTATAATCTTGAAATCATAAAATAACATCTAACCCTTTTTTTTTTTCTTCTTAATTTGCGAGAAACCTTTTCAACGAACTGGGCCTTGTTACCGTACCATCTCGTTGTTTTTAAAATAAGAAATATTATGCCATCAATAATTGAGATGCCAATGCGCACCAACTTAGCCGCCCCATGTCGTCATAATATCAAATCGATGTTGTTTGTTTGGGGAAAAAGAGCGTAAGAAAAAAAGAAGAAAAACGATGACGGCCATCGGTGTGGAAGCTTCGTCCAGAGAATTCCGCACTTGCTCCATTTCGAGAGAGGGCGTTGGATTCGAAAGGTTTTAAGCTTAGTTTGGTAACGACGATAATCCATCAAAATATGTGTTAATTTTATTCAATGAGAAGGATATTTTGATTAGGATTAAAAGAATTTAATTTAGAATAAATTATTCGAAAATTAATGTGGGATAAATTTATTTGTGTTGATTATCTTGTGTATTTTTGTAGGTTAATTTTAAAATTTTTCAAATAATCAGATGGTAATTTATTAGGGTAATTTTTATGATTTTTAAATAAAAATATAAAATAACTCATCTGCAAAAAAAAAAAGATATGTCATGAAATCCATCCAGATTAGCCCTTCATGTTTCAAATTTCTTGTGGCTTTTACAGCGGGATATGATAGAATTGTAGGAAGATTTTCTACCACACTTTTCATATATATATATATATATATTTATTCAAATTACGAAATGCTTCGTTAAAGGATATGAGTGCAATACAACTAGATGCAACCTCGAAGAGAAAGGAGGAAAAAAAACATCAAAGCATTCGCAGGGAGATAAACAACTTTATACGGAGGGAGAATAAAATTTGTAGAAAAATCAAACAATGATAAACAAATATAACAGTTAAAAAAAATCAAAGAAGTGTTTTAAGCAAATCATCTCACAGCAAATGTAGCTTCATGTCGAAAGGTTGTTGAGCTATTAAAATTAAGATTTCGGTGATCTATAGATCCACATAAATGAAAATGAAGAAGTCAAAATAAGTCGGTGAAATCTCGATCATGTTGATGTAGTCTCTAACATAATCTTATCAAAAGATAGTGGGGATGGAGAGTAAGATCCACATCAACTGTCGATGCAAAGGAAGAAGGGGAAGAGAGATCGTTGCGGTGAGGAAGGAGGTGGAGGAATCCTAAGCCTCTACTTAGAAAAGAGAGGATGAACAAGGCATGAACGACAGATGAGAGGAGAGAGGGACCCCCCCGGCTGGCATCAAGCGGCCGATGGAGGGCCCCACTTTTCTTACATTATGAGACAAGAATCGATGGATTTAATTTGGTATTGTGTGAGGGAGAGGGGGAAAGAGACGGAGGTAGGCAGTGATATGATAGGCTGATCTCTTGAGAATTTTTATTTAAACTATGGAAGGAAGTTTACGCGTGAGGTTCAAGGAATTGGATGTTGTCTTGATTCAATATAACTTTCCCATTTATATGTGGGTAGGTTCCAGCTAAGAAGGTAAGTTTGATGTGAATGCTTGTTTAAAAAATAACAGGCAATTATGACTTGCTTGATTGCATGCAGTTTACATCACATCAATGGATAATTAAGTTTATCTCATAGGCGAAATCAGTATATCTCAAACCAT
Source organism: Thalassia testudinum (assembly GCA_037157565.1). NCBI lineage: Eukaryota > Viridiplantae > Streptophyta > Magnoliopsida > Alismatales > Hydrocharitaceae > Thalassia > Thalassia testudinum. Next base: position 4,125,741 of record JAZHRO010000038.1, read on the forward strand.
CTTTTTGGTGAAGTAAGTTTTTCTCATAGGGTTACCCTTTTCATGTTGTTTGTCGTCCACTCGGCTCCTTACCTCATGTTTACTAAACCTATTTTTGTTGGATGGGAGTTAGCTTGATCCTCGCTCTGTAGTCTGATGTGACATCTTAAATACAAGAAAATACGGGATTTTCCTCTTCACACAAACATCTATAAAATATCTCCTACCTTAATCTCCCTTCCGGGAGATATAAATAAAGGATATCCCTTTTCTCTTGCAAACATAATCAGGGAAGATTCCATCTTTCAAATTTTAGTTACCTTTGTAACATCTTGAACCTAAGCTTGGTTCTAATTAAGAAAATTGATCTTAACGGTTTGTTAGGTATTTTGATTTAGTGGACCTAAAGTAACCATAAAATATACTTAAATCCAAATTGTTAACGGATAATTCTCAATCTTTTGTAACCTACTACTCGTATTCATTAATTTTTCATGTAAGATTATTTTTGAGATGTTATGATATTGCTCACTTGAAATCCTTAAGTCCTCACTAAGGTTCATATATTCGATTGGTCAATCAATTATTAGGTAATTTGGAATTCTAGAGGTGGCTCTACAGGTTTTAAAGGTAGCCCCTGCCACCATATTGCTCACTTGAAATCATTAAGTCCTCATTAAGGTTCATATATTCGATTGGTCAATCAATTATCAGGTAATTTGGAATTCTAGAGGTGGCTCTACAGGTTTTAAAGGTAGCCCCTGCCACCATTTTCATGGTGTAGCATTTAGCTTTACATGGTACTTAGTTCTCACATTTGTAGTTGGTTCATGACTTTGATGTCATTTGTAATATCTCAGACCTAAATCTAATCCTAACGGTGAAAATTAACCTTGGTAATTCATTGGATATAAACTTAATGAATTTAAAGTAATCACCTAAAATGCTTAACTCAGGTTGGTAAATAGCAATTTTAAATTTCTTATGTCCTACCATGTACTTTTATGAGTTTTACATGTGAGATTATTTTTAAGATAGCAACAAGTTAACCCTTTACATAGAGTAAACTGTCGGTTGTGTTTGGATAAGGGTTAAATTTTATCATTGAATAAGTTTTTAGAAACGTTGAATTGTAGAAAATGGTGCATTTGATGGTAGGATAAGTACTGGTTTATATATGATAGATGAATTTGAACAATTTAGGTGGAAAGGAAGGATTTAACTTATTTCTTTTATATTTGATATTAATTTATTTAGTTAAAAAGTGACGTGTGATTGGATATATGCGATGTGTGAGACAAGTATGTATATGAGATAACAATCTTATAATTTATAAAAAATTAAAATAAATAATTCATCCATAAAATGAAAGTGTCATATGTTAGGATAAAATATTATTTTAAATTTTCATTCATAATATATTATCTCAACGGTTGTATTTAACTTTCAATTACTTCACTTTTCAACATAATAATAATAATAATAATAGTAATAATAATAAAATAATTTAATATAAAATATAAAATAAATAAATTACAATTCTCTCCTATATATATTTAAATTACATCAACTTAAAATTTATAATACATTAATTCATTTATCACATTTACTTCTACTATCTTACCACCTATACCAATAATATTAAAATTTATCTCATATAGAATTTCATTTTAGAATAAACTCTATTCCTTATCCAAACATAGATTTATTTTCTCCAACATCTCAAGTGACGATTGATTATGATTTGGCAAACATTTCGAAGTGGATCTTTGTGATCCGACTTGGATTTTTCACAATATATGGATCTCATATGTACTATGTATATAAATTTTGAAGCGGGTCTTTATGATTCGACATGGATTTTTTGCATTTGATTACGAGATATCAAAAACTCAAGTCGACTTCAAAGTTGAATTCTACGCCCCCCTTTATCAAGAAAGAGGGGGCACGAATCTAATAGTTGAATGGGCACGTCGGAAGGTGGAGGCAGCGACAGAGATGTACAAGGGTCGAAAGCAATGTGGACGGTTTCGTGGAAAAACTAATACGCTTTGATTATTTATCTGATTTGTACCATACATGTATCTATATACGCACGTGTGTGTGCGCACACACACGTGTTGGTGCTTCTAGGAGGATTATCTCATTTTTCTTTTCGGAGAGATTATCTTCCTTGTCTTTTCTTAGAGCATGAAGTGTGTGTTGTAATCTGTATTCTTCTTTCTATATGGCGGAACCTCTTTTTCTAATTGTGATTTTTCTCCTCTACTTTGTAGGATATATTTTTATGTAAATCAATCTTTTATGCCTAGCTATTGTACTTGATGATTATTTTCTCAACACATGGAATAAGCTTAACTTGAGATAACCTTCACCAAATGAGTAACATAAATCACCTATTCCTCTTAACAACAATCCCCAGACCACTTGACTTAGTTTTACATACCCAACTGCTTGCACCCCCCCATCACCCCCACGTCCCCCTACCGCTTGGGAAGAGGCTCGACCATTTCTAAGAAGTCCCATTACCGTTGCCACCACCACACAAAGGTAGTTTTGGGAAGATGCTCCGATCATCTTGACCACTCTCAGATCTCCCCCACCATGCCTGTCGATCAAGGTGAATTGTCGAGAATTTGTGGAGGTGAATTTCTCACATTTAGAGTGTGAAAACTTTGTATTTTCTTAATAATATCGGTGTTAAGTAAACATGAGTTAACATCATCTACAAATCAATATTTGATTTAAATTGATTATCATATGTTTTTTTTTCAAATGTAAATGATTATCAGAATTGAAATATCATCGATGTAATTTAATTTAAAATTCAAATATCACCTATTTATGCTTAAATATTTTTGATATGATTTAGTTTAAATTAAGGAAATAAAAGGATTATTTTTATATTTTTAACACCATCATCAAGTTACAGCGGGTGTTAATGTCATGGTACACAAGTTTCAGTTTACAGCTGAAATTAATGTCGCTGCACAAGTAAATAAAAATGAGAGTTAACACTACTTCTACATTTCCTTAACATCAAGGCCTAGTTTACAGTGGGGGTTAACCTCTGTTTACCAAGGGAGATAACCTAACCCCTATTTGAGCTCTTAACACAGGTTATCTTAATCTGGATTCGAAGGAGGGTTGGCTTAACCCCTCCCGTTCTCTCTTTCCTTGAAGCGATGCCTCCCTTACAACCAATTTCTTGAGTTACCCTTTTCCATCATCTTTGTTATGACCCAATCCCAACTCCCTACAAGAATCGAGATCGGCTCGCCTCGACTAATCCCCAGACTTAGCCGTTCAACGAGAAATAGCCAAAAGCAGAAAATATTCTACAATCACACATGCAATGTAACTAAGCAGAAAATAATAAAAGGCAGTAATGGAAAATAGAATGAGAAATCTCGAAAATATTACATACCACAAGTGGAATAGTACTACAACATACATAGCTATCACAATTACAACAGAGGAAAATATAACATGAACAAAAATGTAGTAGAACATCTAATACACGCAAAATGTACTCACTACTACAACAGAGCTCTGAAAACAAAAAGGAGAAAAACATTATGGCTGGGCTCGGTTGGGCCCAGCACCCTCGGCGGCCGGTGGCGCTAGCTGCTCAACTCCATGACCTGAACATGGTTATATAATCTGTAGTCAGCTAACGCTGAATAGAGTGATGGTTAAGTTATTTATATGCAATTTAATTTAAAGAAACAAGCAAGTAACTAATCATTCATTTCCATTTATTTTAGCTAGGTGTTTCTGATTCGGTTACTCTATTAAGGATCCACAACATTTCTAAATCTTCTTGTTCCCTAAGGGAACGATCTTAATTAAGATCTCACTTGTAGTTTTTCTGTGATGCAGGATGTACACGTAACACTCTCCTGGCCGAGAGAGTTCCCCATGATAGTCATACACCTGGTCTACTACCCTGATGTCACGGTCACGACATAGCGGTGACTACGACACACGTGATGTAAAGACCCGTTCTGTTCTGAGCCCTTTAAGACGTCTGGACGGTCGGTCAGACGTCTGGTCGGACGTCTGGACACACTCCCAGACGTCTGGAAATTGAAAAAGTTGTACGTAGCTTCGCGTCTGCGCGCTGGCTGTGCACAGATTGCGTTTTTCCCTCTTCTCTCCCTTTTTCTTCTCCCTCGCAGAACCCTAGCGCACCCTTATAAAACCCCTCTTCCTCCCTTCCTTTCTTCCCTACTCCACCATAGCCACCTTCCCTCCTTCCACTCCACTGCAGTAAGAGGGGCGAGCGCGAGAGAGAGCGACGAGGAGGAGAGGTGGCGTGAGGAGAAGAGGAAGAGCTTGAGCTCGCGCTCGTGGGAGCTCACCGGAGGGCGCATGGCCGGAGCGGCACGTGCGGGAGGAGGAGTGAGTTGGGGGAGCCGTCCCTGACACTTGTTGCAGCCGGAGCTACAGGCGAGGAGTAGGAGGTGGTTCTAGTTCTAGGATTTTCCCAGAATCAGACGTCTGGCATGCCGTCCAGACGACATATTGGACGTTTGAAAGCAGTGTTGCGCGAAGATATGTTCCTCTTACGGTTACGACCATGTAGGATGCACCGCAGCCTCGATCTGCATGGCTAAAAGTGATTGATTTGCCTGTCGCGTGTAGAGAAAGCTTCGGGAAGGCACGGGGCACGCCCTCCTACGCATTTCGGACGTGTAACGACCCGGTTCCCGAGTCCCTACGAGACACGAGAACCGGACCGACTCGACTAATCCCAAGACCTCGTCGTCCAACGAGGAAGTAATCAAAAGAGCAGTAAAATAAACCACATTCAGCATGAATATAACTAACAGTAATGAAGTACAGCAGTAAGGAAAGAAACTACTACAGTAGATACCACCACAACAGTAGAACAACATTTATCATATAACAAGAACTGCAGGTAAAGAAAGTACAGCGGAAACAAAAACTACTCACTAGAACAGAAACAAAAGAGGTACAAAAGACTGTGGTAAACTCTACTGGACCCTACTCGGCCCAGCGTCCTCTGCAGCCGCCGACCCTGGCTGCTCAACACCTGGTCCTGAAAAAGGTAACGAGTGTAACACGTCAGCAAAACGCTGAGTAGAGTGGCAAACAAACTAAAGGCAACAGTAGAGTGTACAGTAGCTGTTATGTTCTATTACTTCCTTTATTTACATCTTTCAATTTTCTCACTATTTCATTTATTTCTCAGATCCTTTACTTGATCTCGAATGTCCTCGTGGGAACGATCTTGATTGCAGTCTTTTCCAAAAGTAGAAGTAGCACGTGGTGCTCTCCTGGCCGGGAGAGTCCCCCGTGGTGATCCTACCCTCAGTCAACCACCCCAAGGTCACTGACAGACGTAACGGTGACTACGGCACGCGCGATAAACGCACAGGTAGCTAGCCCGCACTGGCACGCGGTCAGTCGTTTCCGTTAACGGGTGCGCCCAAACCACAGCACGGAACCAGGGCAGAGCCCTCTCAGTAACAGGGGTCCAACCCCTCCACAGTAACCAAACCGGGGCCTTGCCCCTCCACAGTCCGCGCACCCTCGCCTGACTACCCTGGTTTGCCCTAGTAGGCCTAAAAAGTCGGTGAAGGAGGCTAGCAGAACCCCGGGGCCCGTGGGGTAGCTAGTACTCTCCTAACACTAGTAGCTCTCCTCGGTACTACATACACGAGGGCCAACAAGTTGGTACAGAGCGGCCAATCCTAACCCCGGGTCCCTGGGGCGGCTGGCCCCACTCTGCACTAAACAGGTACAGGTACTTCCCTTGGTACTGCGTACCCAAGAGACAGTACAAACTACATCTCAGTTCCATTCCTTTTTCTTTCCAGGAGTTCCACTCCTAATTCCCCGTAGGGTTCCAGCTCTTTATCTCAGAACATCATATGTTTCACTTTCCAGTTTCACGTTCTCACAATCCATGATCTCAATCATGTTTCTTTATTCATAACAGGCAGCTGTTAATTCAATTTACAGGCAGCTTTATATTCCTTTCCATTTTTCCAAGACTGTAGTATTATACATTCCACTAGTTTTTCCATCCTAGGGTTCATGCCACATCCTAGGATCTAGCATACAACTAGTTTTCCAGCCCTAGGATTCATGCATCACCTAGGAGCTATCATTCCATACATTTCTCATTCCTAGGATTCATGCAATGTCCTAGATTCTAGTTATGGTTCCATACTTTAACAGATTTTAATAATAAACTTAAGCCACTCTACCAGGTACAACGGGAGTAATGGGGGCGTGATCGAGAATCCCGCGTGCCTCCGCGACTCCCAAGACTGCAATTGAACGAGGTCCTATCACAAGGATCAAACACAAGGAGTGTCTCAAAACAGTGTATAGCTACTGTAGACGGGTAGAGGAATTAATTCTGAAAAGAATGCAACTCGAATCGCGGAAAACGGAGCCCGAACGGGCCCTAAACGGGTAGAAAAAGACGATACTGTGCAAAATCAGACGTCTGGAACTTCTTCCAGACGTCTTAAACAGTGGATCAGAGAATTACCTGTTCAGTGTGGTTTCCCAGACGTCCAGAAGTCTGCGGGGACGTCTGTCCTAGCTCCCAGACGTCCGATGGTCACCCCGGACGTCTGGAGGTCACTCCCGCCGTCTGGTACAACTTCCAGACGTCTGATTCGCAAAGGATGGCGAATCAGCGAACCTGCGCACAGCCAACTCCCTCCCTTAGTACGGTCGGTCGACAGGAAGGAAGAAGAAAGCGGAATACACACCTTTCAGACGTCTGTATGAGCTACCAGACGTCGTCCTCGCCGTCTGCCTATCAACCCAGACGTCTGATTCTGGAAATTTTTCCAGAATCAGGGCACTACTCGGCCTCCGCTCGCGACGTCGCCCGCGTCGCACCTCGCGCGCCTGCTACTCAGACTGCAGCAGGTCCCTCTCCGCGTCGTTCCGCGCCCCCTGCGCCCTCCGCCGGCCGGCCAAGCCGCTCCGGCGAGCTCGCCCTCACGGCAGAGCTCCGCTCTCGCACGCCGCATCTCCTCCGCGCTCACTGCAACCGCCCTCGCGCTCGCTCGCTCTCGCGCACAGGAAGGAGAAGAAGGAGGAGACGGTGGAGACGGGAGGGGAGGCGTGCCTTTTAAGGCCGCGCGAGGAGGAGAGAGGAGCGTGGCAGGTCGCCTGCAGTCGCAGAGAGAGAGAGGGAAAAAGAGAGAGAGAGAAATCGCGGGTCTGCGCGCACAGGCGCGCAGACGAATCTTTCGTGCGAAAATAACTATTTTCCAGACGTCTGGAAACGATCCCAGACGTCTGGTCAGATGTCTGGATGTGATCCCAGACGTCTGGTCCGACGTCTGGGGCATGCATTCGTTACAGGACGTCTGGACAACTTACCAGATGATTGGAAGCACTCCCAGACATCCGGAGGAGAAGTTGGACGTCTAGAGCTGGGTCCAGATGGTCTGGAAGAGGTTCTAGACGTCTGAGGTCGATGCAGAACCTGAGGTGAGACTCTGGTTACTTTTAAGACGTCTGGACCTTGTGCCAAACGTCTGATTTAGGTCTGTAGCCCTGTTTTTGACCCGTTTATGGTTCGTTTTACGCAAACAAGATATCGATGCTTTCCTTGTGAGTTCCTCTACTTGTTAGAAGGCCTTTTATACTGTTCTGAATGTTCCATTGTGGTGTGTTCCTTGGTATAGGACTTCGATTGGTTGCAGGTTCAGGTCTTGCTGAGGCACATGAGCCTGCCGTTCGAGCCTCCAGTACTCCCGGATTGTTTGATAGAGTGGTTTCCCTTGCTTTTAATTATAAAACATGAATGCGTATGTGAAACTGGATAACTAAAAACCTAGGACGTGGCAAGAATCCTAGGACGAGAAGTACTTGTACTGTTTGTATGCGTGTTTGAGATTGCAGTCTTAAATAAATGAATAGAATTATGCATAACTGCCTGTTAATAAGCAAGAGTTGCTTGTGAAACATGAAATTCCTGTGCTAGTTAGACAGATACCTGTGACATTTCTTATTGTATATGCAAATTGTGGAAATATGAGCTACATGTGTAAAATCTGAGAATGGAAATGTAAAATCTGATAATGGAAATGTGAATGAGGAAACCTGGTATGGAATAACATGGGGAATACGAGCATGAACCCTACGGGGAATTAAGAGTAGAACTCCTGTGGATAAATGGAATGGATATGGAAATGTGAGTGGGAAGTGTGCTAGCCCTTAAGTACGTGGAACCAAGGAGAGCGACTGTCCCCTGTTTAGTGTAGAGCGGAGCTAGCTGCCCTTGGGTTGGGACCCGGGGTTAGGATTGGCCACTCTACACCGACTTCTTTGGCCCTTGCGTACACTGTACCGGGGAGAACTATTAGTGTAAGGGTAGAGTTAGCTACCACACGGGGCCCAGGGTTCAGCTAACCACCCTACACCGACTTGTTAGGCCCACTAGGCAAACTAAGGTAATTAGACGAGGGTGCGCGGACTGTGGAGGGGCGAGACCCCTGGTTGGTTCTGAGGGGCTAGACCCCTGTTACTGAGAGGGCTAGGCCCCATACTATTCCATGCTGTACTTTGGGCATACCCGCTAGCGGAAACGACTGATCGTGTGCCAGTGTGGGGTAGCTACCCGTGCACTTATCGTGTGTGCCGTAGTCACCGCTATGTCTGTCCATGACTTCAGGGTGGTTGACTGGGTGTAGGATTACTGGCTCGGTGCCAATCCTCTATGGTTTTAATATCTCGTTGTAGTATAGTATGGAGGAGCAGTTACCAGTTTAATATAATTTGTTACTCGGAAAATAAAAGTTTTCCCAGGTCGAACTCAGGGAGCAAATTGTATTCTAGAAGTACAAAGTTTCTATTACAAAAGTGAAAAGAGAGAGAGAGAGATTTATTTTGTTGGCTTTTTCTTCTTCTCTCTTCTTTCTCGTCTTTGTCTTCTTCTCTTCTGTGCTCTTCTCTTGGGTTCTTCAGTCTTCTTCCTTCTGTTGTTCTTATTCCTCTTCTGTTCTTCTTCTTTCTTTCTTCTTCTTCTTGTTTTCTCTTTTCTTGTCTTCTCTTTTCTTTTTTTCTTCTCTGCGGCAGTGGTGATGCTCCTCTTCTTTTTCTTTCTTTCTTTTCCTTCCTTGCTTCTTCTTTTCTTTCTTCAGGGCGTCGTCTGATTTTTCAATCAGAAACTTAAGTAGCTTTTGCTACAGTGCGTCTTCTTTCTTTCTTTCCTCTGTGGCTTTCTTTTTCTTCTTCTTCTCGCAGTCCTTCTTCTTCTTATCTTCTCTTTTCTCTTTTGTGCCTGCACACTCACAGTTTGGTCAGAAGGCAAAAACCTACTCTACCCTCCCCCGCGTCTCTCTCTCTCTCAGAATTCACTCGTAGGATAGCTCTCCCAGAGTTGCTGGGTATTCGGGTACGGGTCGCGCCCGGGTCCAGGCCCACCGGCGTGCGTGGTGGGCGAGGAGTGTTCGAGTCAAGTCTGGTCGGGTCGGCTGGATCTGCATGATGAGCTCGCGGACCGAGCAGGTGAAGCGGGTGAGAGGGACCTCACCCCATGTGCTGAGGCGATAAGCCTACAGCACTTTTACAATTTATGCAGGCGTGCCGCTTCAGAGTCTTCCGAGGTGGGACTAAATGTCCCACCCCAATTGGGCGCCTGCAGCTGAGAAAGCTGCAGGCAATCGCGGCTGTGTGCGGAGCTTTCTCCCCAGCTGCGGGCCTGGGCAGGTGCGCAAGGGCGAACCTCGCGTCCTGGGGAGTCTGGCCTGGGCGAAGCGAGGCTGCAGCTGCAGGCGGAAGAAGCTTCACCTGCTCAGCAATGTCGGCGGAGGACGGGTGACCTGTTCACAGCAAAACGGTCTCTCGGCCTAATCAGAAGGTGCAGGGAGCTTCGCCGGAGTGCGGCGAAGCTCGTGCGGGTGGTGGCGAGGCGTGGGGCGGCGTGTAGGGGCTGCCCTAGGTCGGACTGTGGCCGGGGGAATGGGTTTGCTCGGGGGAGTGATGTGGAGGTGAGGAGTAGCAGTGAAGGGGTGGAAATGGTTCACCGTGATGAGGCGGAGGTTTTGGGTCGGTCGGCGAGTCGTGTGGGGTGGTGGAATGATGGGAGCGAGTCGCCGGAGGTTGGCCGGAGATGGAGAAGGTGAGGGCAATTTGGCGCGGTTGAAGGGTGGTTGAACAAATTGAAGTAGGGAAAAGAAAGGGGAGGAAGAGAAAGAACTGTACCTACTTGGAGGGACGAGGAGGACCAGAGTAGGGCGACAGTCGTATCGACTATCGCCGGAGAAGAAGATGCCCAGTGAGAAGGGGGCGGCGGCGAGGAGAGAGCGGGAGAGCGCGCGCTGGGTACGGCGCGACGCGGGAAGAGCGGGCGAAGGCGGCTCTGCTGCTGGTAATGCGGCAGAGCGACGAGGAGGAGGAGGAAGAACCGCCGGAGCAGGGGGGCTTCTGCCAGAGTGGGAAGAGAGGAAAGGGGGGGAGGTTTCTCCATCAGAACTGAGCTGTTGAGTTCGGTGGACGAGGGCGGTTTTTATAGAGGTGGAATTAGAGAGGAGGACGGAGGGAGGCGACGTGCCTCCCTCGCCGGAGGACGCCGGGGATGGAGACCCATACCTTCCGCGCGTTCGCACGGGAGGTATGGGTGGTTGCAGAGATCATGGAGGTGTCCCTGCGACGGCAGACGTCGCAGGGAACCCCCGGTTGACTTGGCAGAGGGTTTCCCTTACCCTGCGCGGCACCATGCTCCGCGCAAAGTTGCCGGAGCATGGCGCTGCTCAGGGTTTTGCAGGGAGGACCCAAATGCAAAGAACGAAGAAGAGTTAGGGGCCAAAATGCGAGGGTTTCAAAAGTTGAGGGTAAAAAAGTAATAGATGAGGACCAAAATGCAAAGTCGGTCAAGAAGGTCTCTTCCTAGGCTCAAGTTTTTATGTATGACTAAATGGGGCCTAAGGATTCTAATGGTGAATTTTATTTCTAGATCAGACATGGAGATTGGTTGAATTGGCAACTCAGCGACATCTTAAAATCCATACTACTTAAGGTTGAAATTCTAAAAATCATTCACCAACTAAAACTTCAATTTGGGGAGATTTCCCCATTGCACGCTTGGTTTACACACTTTCTAAAATCAATGCACTTGGACATTACCCGTAAACAACGCCCTTCACATTCCTGAAGCACTTGATCCTAAGCCTCTAATTAAAACTGGTAGCAACTTGACCCTTATTAAGGATTGGAGGTCTAACTACCTGCGTGTAGCGCCTACGTGCTGGTGTGGGTTCCCGCGTGCTATTGAGTGTCTAAGACAGGGGCAAACGACCTTTCAATCTGGCCCGGTGGTTTCGCGGTGCTCGCATTTAGTTCCGTAGGTTATGATTGTAGGTAACTTATATCTTTAGGTCTAAGGGCACACTGTAGAGGTTAAGACTTTAATTGCCCTGATTTGTCATCAAGTGTACCTTTGCGACGTCATTTCTCTCATCCCCTTTTTCCTTCTTATCTCCCAAATTCTTCTTGCGGTAGTGCATGTTTGGGAGGAGGTCACGAAACCCTGAATTGTTTGAATTGTCAGATAATTTTAGAAGGACAGAAATCGAATCGTCATCCTCCTCCACAAATATGGTTGCATGCCCACCCCCAAATCCCGAGGGAGGAAACCGCCCTCAAAACCCACCAGGTGGTGGAGCCATGGTCCCCATAACTCGCCTCCAAGCCCAAATGGAAATGTATAATGAACAGATTGAAGCCATTAGGGAAACCTTGGAGGAAATGTAGAATCCTCTCGGACGGGAGGAGCCTAGGTCTCTTAGCTCTTATCAAAATCCCGCTGCTACAGAGACCATAGGACAAATTCGGGTCCCCATGGGTGGGGACGATTTTGAATTGAAACCCAATATAATTGGCTTGATTAACTTCCACTTCTATGGTCTTGCAAGTGAAGATCCTTTTCTCCATTTGGAAGACCTAACCCGATTGGCTGAAATGGTTAAACCAAGAAACATTGGGTTATCAATTGTCCTCATGGAAATGTTCCCATTTTCGTTGCAGGATAAAACGTCGCAATGGTTACGCACCCTTGGGAGAACCAACCATTCTTGGGAAGAGGTGCGAACAACATTTCTCAAGAAATTCTTCCCAATCGGGCTAACCAATGCGCTTCGCCGTGCTATAACTTCCTTTATGCAACAAAACGACGAACAGTTTCTTGAGGCTTGGGAGAGGTATAATGACATCCTCTGGAAGTGTCTGCACCACGATTTTGTTTAAGTGGCATATAGCCCAGATTTTCTATTATGGGCTAAATGAGACTTTGAAGCAGATTGCAGACGCTTCCTGCGGAGGGAATTTCATGAATAAAGATGAGAATGGAGCATTCGAATTATTTGAAAACATGAGCGAAAACTTAATGAACAATGCCTCTATTGTCGCCTTTAATCGTACTAGCTTGCCCCATAATGTTCACGAAGTTGACACGGGACCCTCTCATTCATCCACTGATCTTAACCTTATTGCACAAAAATTGGATGAAGTCTTCGTCGTGCACAAGAAGCTGGGTGAGCTTCTGGCCAATCCCGCCCGTTCTATGGCAAACACCCCCACCTCACCACTTCGTCACAATCCCAATCCTTCCAACGCCAGGCTTATCCCAAAAAACCACGTGAGATCTTCCTTACCAAGCGTCGCTCCGAGCGATTCAGTAAGTCATGTGGATCTGGCTTCTGCAAGCCAGTATTTTGACATGGAGGACCAAGCCTCCGTGTGCTCGGATGCATATGTACATGTGGACTCGTTTTCTGGCTTAGAAGACGCTTGGGCCCTGGGGAGCAACCCGTTCTCTGCCACTTATAACCCAGGGTGGCGAAATCATCCGAACTTCTCATGATCCAATAACCGGCAGTGCCAAAACCCCGCGAGTGGGCTAATGCGACAGTCTACACTCGTCATCCCAAGGGCCCAGTCTAATCCTGTGGCAAATCCTCCATCGGGTCCTTGCATACCGCAAACAGAACAGCATCAAGTCCTCTTAATAAACTGATGCGAATGATGACGGAAATGTCTAAGTGCCATGAAGAGAACATGACCTCTCTTCAGCACCAATTGGGGTAGCAGAATGCTGAGATCAGTCAACTATGCATGGCGACCCGATCTCATGGCACTCTTCCAGCCCAACCTGTTCTCAACCCACGAAATTTCGTACCTCGTTGTTAAGAGCTGAGCATCAAAACCACTTTAAGACGTCTGGGAGTTGGTCCAGACGTCTGGTCAGACGTCTGGACGCCTTCCCAGACGTCTGGAAATTAATTTTTGCGTGCGTACGAAAGAAAATCCCCGAGGGAGAGCGCGCGCCTTCCCAGCAGAAGAGGGAGAGCACGCGAGAAAGAGAGAGAGCCCACTGGAGCAGCTCGACTCCTGCCGACGTGCCTGCGGAGGAGCGTCCTGCTAGGGAGATCCCCCTGGTGCTATTGCAGCTCGAGCAGCGGACGAGCGACCGCGTGGCGAGCTCGCGCGCAGCGGAAAGAAGACGAGGAGGGTCTGATTCTGGGAAATTTTCGCAGAATCAGACGTCTGGACCTACATCCAGACGACACAGGCGATGTCTGGAGGGAGCTCTAGACGACTGAGAGGTACGAAATTTCTCCTTTACCTCCTTTTTGCGGATGCGGCCATGCAGGCCCTTTCGCCGAAGTGCTGAGACATGTTGTGTTGAGGAGGTTTTCGTCGCGCGTGCAGGTTTCGTTTTGGGAAGGCGCAGGGACACGCCCTCCCATGCGGCCCAAACGTCTGGGCAAGTCACCAGACGGTAGAGAGCGTCTCCAGATGCCGGAGAGGTAGTTGGACGTCTGGAGCTGGGTCCAGACGGTTCAGCAGGACCATTGGACATCTGAGGAGTAGCACAGAGTGAGGTATGACCTGGACCCCTTTTTAAGACGTCTGGAAGATGTTCCAGACGTCTGATTTGAGTCTGAATTGTCATTTTTGACCCGTTTAGGGTCCGTTTGAGGTCCGATTTCCGCATTTAAGATTTCGTTCTTTTCAGAATAAGTTTCTCTACTTGTTTGAAATACTTTTATCCTGTTCTGAGTGGTTCCTTGTGATTGATCCTTGTATTAGGATCTCATTCTGTTACAGCTTTGGGGGTTGCAGAGGCACGTGGACCTGCCAATCACGCCCCCATCACTCCCGATTTTGCGGGTAGAGTGGCTCCCCTTAGTTAATTGCAAACATTAATGCATCTGAAATAAATGATAGATCCTAGGGTATGGCAAGAATCCTAAGACCTGAAAACTAGATTGAATGATAGATCCTAGGGTGTGGCATGAATCCTAGGACCTAAAAACTAAATTGAATGATAGTTCCTAGGGTATGGCATGAATCCTAGGACTTGAAAACTAGATTGAATGATGGATCATAGGGTGTGGCATGAATCCTAAGACCTGAAAACTAGATTGAATAATAGATCCTAGGGTGTGACATGAATCCTAGGACCTGAAAACTAGATTGAGTGATAGATCTTAGGGTGTGGCATAAATCCTAGGAACAGAAACACTGAAACGAATGTCTTGAATACCTGAATTGCAGTCTTGGATAAGTAAATAGAATAATGATAATTGCCTGTAATTGGATAATAGCTGCCTGTGAAATGTAGAGTACTGTTGCTAGTAACTGCTACATGAAATGCCTGTTGTTTGGAAACTAAATTCGAGCTGCTTATATATAAATTGGAAAGGAAAAGAAGTCGAATGTTGGAAATACGTACTATATGCGAATAAAACTGAAATGATGAAACCTAGTATGGCTTGACCTGAGGAAACATGAGCACTAACCCTACGGGGAATTAGAAGTAGAGCTCCTGGAAATAAATGGAATGGAACTGGAAAAGTAAATGAGAAAGTGTGTTGTCTCTTGAGTACGTGGTACCAAAGAGAACACATATTACCTCTTAGTGTAGAGGGGAGCTTGCCGCCCTCAGGTTGAGACCGGGGTGAGTTTGGCTACTTTGCACCGACTTTCTGGCCCTCGCGTACACCGTACCAGGGAGAGTTGCAAGTGTAGGGAGAGAGCTAGCCACCTCACGGGGCCCGGAGTTCAGCTAGCCGCCTACACCGACTTGTTAGGCCCACTGGGCAAACCAGGGTAGTCAGGCGAGGGTGCACGGATTGTGGAGGGGCGAGTCCCCTGTTTGGTTACTGTGGAGGGGCTAGACCCCTGTTACTGAGAGGGCTCTGTCCTATACTGGTTCCGTGCGGTGCTTTGGGCGCACCCGTTAACGGAAACGACTGACCATGTGCCAGTACGGGATAGCTACCCGTGCGTTTATCACGCGTGCTGTAGTCACCGTTACGTCTGTCAGTGACCTTGGGGTGGTTGACTGAGGGTAGGACCACCACGGGGGACTCTCCCGACCAGGAGAGCACCACGTGCTACTTCTACTTTTCGGAAAAGACTGTAATCAAGATCGTTCCCACGAGGAACATTCGAGATCAAGAGAAAGACCTGAGAAATAAATCAAGAAAGAGTAAATAGAAAAATAAAGAAAGAAATTAAAAACAATAGCTACTTGTCCACCTTTACTGTTTTTTTTAGCTAGCTGGTTGCCACTCTACTCAGCGTTTCGCTAACGTGTCATATTTGTCACCTTTTTCAGGACCAGGTGTTGAGCAGCCAGAGCCCATGGCTGCAGAGGGTGCTGGGCCTAGTAGAGCCCAGTAGTTGTACTTTGGTTGTACCCATTTTCTGTTGTAGTGAGTATTTCTGTTACACCTTGTACTCTTTTATTGTAAAGTTCATATTCTGTACCTATTTTTAATTTTCTACTGTTGTGGTGGTATGTAGTGTAGTAGATCTTCTCTTTACTGCTGTACCTTTGTTACTGTTAGTTACTTGCATGGTGAATGTGGTTTATTTTACTGCTTTTTGTTTACTTTCTCGTTGGAGGACTGGGTCTTGAGATCAGTCGAGTTGGTTCGATTCTCGTGTCCTGTAGGGATTCGGGAACCGGGTCGTAACACCCGTGGTCCTCAACCACAGGTACGACCTTCTCAGGGGCAGGTTCATCAGATTCTGCAGGCTCCGAAAATTCCACCGGGATTTCAGGCTAATCCTGCTGCAGCACCTCACCCTTATGTCCCTATTGTGAACCCTCCTCCGCCTTATGATCCCACTGGACCCGCGACGTCCAATGCGATTACTACTAGGAGCGGTAAGCAAACCGTCGATCTGCCTCGACCTGATCCTGGCCCATCTTTTTCATCACCCTCTCATTCGGGATGCGCACCGCATTCGCGAGAGGATGATACACCCAAACTAGTGTCAGAATCGGTCCCATTCCCTGAGGCTCTACTGAGGGAGCCAAAAGGCAAGAAAAAGGATATGCAGGCTTTTGATAACCTGCGTAATTTATTCAGGGATGTTGAAATCAAGGTACCCCTGTTAGAGGCTATCGACTACATACCTACTGTCGCTCGATTTTTCAAAGACTACACTACACCCAGGCGACAGTCAAAGAAAACAAAGAATCCGGTGGTTCTCTCGCCTCATGCGAGTTGTGCCATACTGTCAAATCTACTACCGAAGTAGAAAGATTCGAGCACACTGCTTATTTCTTGTAGCATCCAAGGCTGCAATTTTAACCGTGCTCTACTTGATCTAGGATCTTCCATCAATCTGATACCAACCATCATGCTCGAGAAATTTGCCTTAGGAAATCTGAAACCCACCCCTGTCACATTACAGTTGGTAGATCGTTCTGTCAAAATACCAAAAGGTGTGGTGGAAGACGTGGTGGTTAGGGTCAACAGTCTGTGTTTTCCTGTTGACTTTCTTATTTTGGATATGGAAGTTCCTAGCTCAGTTTCTGATTGTCCGATCATCCTTGGTCGACCTTTCTTGGCCACAGCCCACGCCCATATCGATTGCGAGTCGGGCTGTATTGAGATTGACGTTGGATCTGAGAAGCTCAAGCTTAACATCTTCAAGGCAGCCAAGAACTTTGATTGCGATTGCATCGAGGATGACATGTCTGACGAGGACATGATCGTCAACGCGTGTATCGGACTAATTGGGGCCTATTTTGACTGCTGTGGATTTCCTTTAAACACAGATGATTGCCTGACCAACACATATTATGACATTCCCCCATCCCTCCTTTTTCCCGTACCTTCTCCTGACCAGACTTCTGACGAGGTTTTCTCCGCTTCCCATACCTCGTGGTTTGAGTCATATTTGGGCTACTCACCGCCGATCCACACTCTTGAAGACCGGATTGCCCTTTCTTTCTTGCTAAATCAGGCGGAATTGCAACTCCACACTGGGACCTTGAGCCCACATACTACTCACTGGGGCCATCCCTTTTTGGATCCATCTATCCAAGATGCCCCTCTTCTTGGCAAACTGAGGGCCAACTTCTTCCTCCTGTCTTGTTTTCTTCTGATCCGCTTGGGATACTCTCGTCCCAAGGAATGCCAGATCTTTCACCATCCTCTCCCGAGCTGAAAGAGCTGCCTAATACACTTAAGTATGTTTTCTTGGGACCAAATGAAACGCTCCCCGTAATCATTAGTTCAAAATTGACCAGGGAGCAAGAGTGCAAACTAACAAAGGTCCTTATGGAGCACAAGGCAGCCATTGGATGGTCCTTATCAGACTTAACAGGCATTAGCCCCTCCTACTGCACTCACCGTATATATACGGAGGACGAGGGTCGACCTTACCGCGAGATGCAGCGACGTCTCAACCCTAACATGCGGGAGGTCGTTAAAAAGAAAATTATTAAGTGGCTGGATGCGGGTATAATCTACCCGATCAGCGATAGCCCCTGGGTGAGCCCGATTCATGTCGTGCCCAAAAAGGCGGGGCTCACCATCCGTATCAATGACAGGGGCGAATCCATCCCTACACGCACTCCTATATCTTGGAGAGTGTGTGTAGATTATAGGAAACTTAATGCTGCAACTAAGAAAGATCACTTTCCGCTACCTTTCATTGACCAAATTCTGGAGCGGTTAGCGGGAAATAAAATTTTCTGTTTCCTGGATGGATTCTCTGGATATAACCATGTGGCAATTAACCCCAGGGACCAAGAGAAAATCACCTTTACCTGCCCCTTTGGCACCTTTGCATTTAGAAGGATGCCGTTCGGACTTTGTAACGCGCCAGCAACTTTCCAGAGATGTATGCTGGCGATATTCCATGACATGGTGGGTAACTTTCTCGAGGTTTTCATGGATGACTTTTCGATCTTTGGACCCTCTTTTGATGATTGTCTTGCCAACATAACCCGTATCCTTAGGAGATGTATTGATGTGAACCTCGTGCTTTCCTGGGAAAAAAGTCATTTTATGGTACACGAGGGAATTGTTCTCGGGAATATCATCTCCGATAGGGGTATCAAGGTTGACAGAGCTAAGCTTGATGTAATTGCTGATTTACCTGTGCCTGGCTCTATCAAACAAATTCGCTCCTTGGGACACGTCGGTTTCTATAGGTGATTCATCAAAGACTTCTCCAAGATTTCTAGACCTTTAACGCATCTCCTATCGACCGATGTACCCTTTGATATGGGACTCGACTGCATACGAGCATTCACACAGCTGCGTGAGGCTGTCACCAAGGCCCCTGTTCTCCAGCCACCTGATTGGTCCCTCGACTTTGAACTCATGTGTGACGCTTCCGACCTTGCAGTCGGAGCCATCCTGGGACAAAGACGCGATAGACACCCCTTCGTGGTGTACTACGCCAGTAAGATGTTGGATGAGGCCCGACGTAATTATACTACCACTGATCAAGAACTACTGGCGGTCGTCTTTGGCCTGGAGAAATTCCACTCTTACCTTCTGAGCTCACATGTTATTGTATTCACTAACCACGCAGCCATTCGCCATCTCATGCACAAGAAGGATGCCAAGCCTAGACTGATTCGTTGGATCCTTCCGCTCCAAGAATTTGACATTGAGATCCACAATAAGGCCGGAGCCCAGAATGTTGTGGCCGATCATCTCTCAAGATTGGACCCCGACCACATTGGACTTACCCTACCAATCAACGAGGTTTTTCCCGATGAGCACCTATTGGCAATTATGTGACAAGTGGACCTTGGTATGCCAACATTGCCAATTACCTTGCTTCTGGTTCCCTTCCACGTGGCTGGCCTAAAAACCAGCGCGAGCGTCTCATTGCAGAAGCAAAGTATTATTTCTGGGATAATCCACTTCTTTTTCGAATAGGTGCTGATCAGATCATCCGTCGCTGTATTCCTGACAGCGAATTCCTCAGTGTGCTATCCTTCTGCCACGATCAGGCCTACGAAGGCCATTTCTCTAGGAGGAAAACTGCAGCCAAGGTGTTGCAGTGTGGTTTCTTTTGGCCCTCCCTTCACCAGGATGCACACAATTATGCCAAACATTGCACTAGGTGCCAGTCGTTAGGGTCAATGTCACATCGTGACATGATGACCTTACAACCCATCCTAGTTGCTGAAATCTTCGACATTTGGGGAATCGATTTCATGGGTCCCTTTCCTCCTTCCAACTGCTTCGAATACATCCTCGTTGCTGTTGATTATGTTTCGAAATGGATTGAGGCTATTCCCATGCGCCATGCTGACCATGTCATATCCTCTCAATTTGTCAAAGACCATATTTTTGCATGTTTTGGGATCCCTCGAGCCATCATCTCGGATGGAAGAAGCCATTTTACCCATGCTTCTTTTCGGGCACTTCTGAGGAAATATGGAGTCCACCATCGTATCGCATCTCCATATCATCCTCAGACGAACGGCCAGGCTGAGGTGTCAAACCGGCAAATCAAGCAAATTCTCCAGAAAATGGTTTGGCCTGACCGTAAGGATTGGTCCGACAAGCTGATTGACGCACTTTGGGCGTATCGGACCGCCTTCAAGGCTCCCCTTGGTATGCCTCCTTATAGAATCGTTTACGGGAAGCCTTGTCATTTGCCCGTGGAGCTGGAGCACCGCGCTTATTGGGCGGTTCGCCAATGTAACCTCGACTCAGACCTGTGTGGTCGAGAAAGGAAACTCCAGCTCCAAGAGTTGGAAGAGCTTCGTCATGAAGCCTATGATTCTGCCTTAACTTTCAAGCAACGCACTAAGGCTTTTCACGACAGCCGTATTCGGCGGAAGGAATTTGAGCCGTCTCAGCAAGTTTGGCTTTACAATACCTGGCTCAAATTCTTTCCAAGGAAATTGATGTCCAAATGGACTAGTCCCTTCCTGGTCTCGAGACCATTTCCCAATGGGTCGTTGAAATTGAAGATCCCAAATCTGGACATAAATTTACGATCAATGGGCAACGTTTAAGACATTATCTTACTCATGAACCTACCCCCGTTGGAGAAACTGTTGCCCTGCTAGAGGGTAACTAATTTCGTGCCTCATTCTGAGTCCAGCTGGGGACGTTAAATTCAGCGCTCGTTGGGAGGCACCCCAGCAACACTCTGCCACTGTCACGTACACTTCACTTCGCACCTTTTCACTTCACCACCCACCGTCCACCCTCCCTACCACCCTGCTATATACCTTGCACCTCAGCTCTCGTTTCCTGATCTTTGGACCTTCCTCTACCCTACCCTGCATGCATATGAGGACATAGCATCGTTTGGCATGGGGGGGTGGATAGGCATCCATAGGATCTGGGTATTATATGATATAATGCATCTTCCATCCATCTATAAATATGTACATAGCATAAAAAAAAGGGTGTTTAGTAATGATCTGAAGGCTGAAACAAAAATACAATAAGTGGTTATGGATATTCAACCACTGTTTTGAAGACTTTCCAGGCCATAGAAGTTTGATTCGCTCAGGCTCGACTTAATTCACTTGAGCATTGACAAGATAGATCGGAATTTCTCCTAACTAAGGATGTATTCTTGTACCTGAGACATCAGTACAGGATAAGTTGGTTTGCTTCTAATTGAGAGCCTAAGTAATCTTGGTTCACACTACACATATCAAGAAAGACCAGGTGAATATAAGATCCAACCCTAGTGTTCATTAGGGAAGGTGGAGTCCTTACCTGTGCGCGTAGGTAGACTTTTTATCCTAGGCTTTATCCTGTGTCTAGGAGAAACTCTTTTCACCAAAAAGGAACTCTCCAACCAAAAGAAAAGTGTGCTCCTCCAAATAAAGTTGTAAGAGATATACTGACACTTGTTTAAGAAAAAAAAACAGTGCAAATAAGTCAGTATATCTCGCAAATGTTTGTAAAATCTTCTCCGTAAAAAGTTTTTCAGGGCAAGTTATAAACACCCTGTTTCTACCATATATTCTTTGAGCCACAAATGTGATAAAATGGGAGTTGAATTTTCTGTCATCTTTTTAAGGGTCAATCCAAAGGCACGAGCTAAAACTGAAACCAACCTGCACTTAAAGATTCGTGAAACCCTGTGCTTGAGTCTTAATGTTCATCTGGTCAGTCTTGGTCCTTCACTATGCACAAGCCATAATCTCTTGAGCTCTCGAGTATGGCAAAAACCTTCTGAGTCCTGGAAATCGTACTTAAGGTTTAAATATCAAGAGTCCAGGTTAGTCGAGAGATGGTCTATGTCACATAAGACTTAAAGTACAGGTAGTCTTCTCTGTAATTGGTTCTCACAATATCTAACAAATAAACACACCCATGTCGCCTTAGAAGAAAATCTTCAGCTTAAGATCATTTCTAAATACAATACAAAATGTTTTGCTAGGGACTAACAAAATATAGGCATGGGGGTATGATTGAACAGCAAAAATACACCAATAAATATGCCATCTTGTGTTATTTCCTAACATATTAGGTAGCCATAGTTGCATTTGTAAAAAGACACTTGCATGCATTTATTTGAGAAGGGAGGATAATGCGAATAATTGGCCATGTAATTAACGTCTTCATCAAGGGTTGCACTGCAAATTCACCATCCTCTTTTTTTTTTCTTTTGACTTTGAATTTGTTCTCCATCACGCAGCTCAGGGCTTAGGCATGCACATCTTCACGCCATTCCTCTGCCTGCAGCATGGCAGGACTTGCTCTGCCAGCAGCATGGCGGGGGGTTGCGTCTTCTTCTTTAAAAAGCCCTGCCCTCTCCCTTGCGCAAAGTGAGCCGGAACAGAGAGCACCCTCAGACACAACTCCAGGCCAACCCCCTCCCCTCCATACGCAATATCTCTTCCCACTGAAGAGCCACACTGCAGGCAGAAGCAGGCAAACAGTGGTCCCACGACCACCACTGTGAGTTCCACCATCGCCCAGCTCCTTCGTGAGCAGGTGGGCGTGGTGGTTTCACCCTTTGTTTTCTTCGCTGGAAGCTCTTGCCGCCATTGCCAGAGCTCTAAGGTTTGAAGCTCCAGCAGCAGTAGCAGCCGCCAGCAGCAGCGCAAGCACCGCGCGCACGCCAGTAGACACCCGCAGGCTCTTTCCGCATGCGTAGGAACCTTCCAACACGCCCGCGCACGCAGAACCGGCTACAACCTGTTGTTCACTTGGTGTGACACTAGCTACTGTTCACGCCCCTCAGCGCGACATTGTAGCTACAGTGCGGTGACCAGTTTATTTCTCACTTATCCGGTCATCGCACGCTCTCTCTCCTCGCCGCAACCCGCTCTAGCCAGTCGGCAGAGTCTGCGCCCTCATCCGCATACGCTCGTGCCCGCACTCGCCTGCATCCACTCTCTCCCGCAGTGCGGTGCGCTGAGCTACGCAGTGCACTGCGCGCTGCGCCGCACTCTCTCGCCTGCGCCCGCACTCTTCTGCACCTGTGTGCTCGCATGCGCCCCTTGGGCGCCTGCGTCCATGCGCCCGTGCCATCCGACGACGCTTTCACCCGCCAGACGCCTTAAACTCTCTCTCTCTCTCACACTCCTCTCCAACAGACTCTCACACTCATACACACACACACACTCGTACACACACACTTGTACACTCACACGCTCACTTGTACACACCTATACATACTTATATATATATACCTATACAACTATATATAAGTATACATACATACATACATACATATATATATATCTTTACATACACATCAGCTATCTGTATCTATACGCCCGTACACTAGTCACCCCACCACGCATTCTATCGTGGGAATATCTGCACTAGTTGCTGATATTCCCCGATACCCGCGTAAAGCAAGCGCCTCCGCACACACTCCAACATATCCATCCTACACTCTACGCGGCACTTCGTCTTGTTGGTTACGTCTTACTAGACGTGGACCAACTTGATACTGTGCTACACGTCATCTCCAGTTCCACCCCCACCCTTATATATATAATATATATATATCTATATATATATATAGACTATATTTATTTCTCTACAAGCAACTTATCTTGTTTTTATTTCTCTTTTGTTTCCTGCTATTAAAAAGATAAAAAAAAAGAGTAAAAGAGAAAAGATAATTCTTGTCTTGCAGGTACTCGGTCTTGCAAATAGTAGGGCCAGTTTTTTTGGGGAAACCCTAAGTTGGCTCAAAGCCAAGGACCTGATTTTGAGGGTGTACCTCAAGGACAAAATTATAAGCAAAAAAATCTTAAATAGAAAAAAAAACAAAAATACAATAAATGCACGGAAGAGATACGTTTTAAGAAAGGCGTAGAAACTTCCTCACCTTTAATCCCCGCCTCTCTGAGATTGACCCTGGGCCTAAAAGTGACCAAGATAAAATTAAGTAGGCCAGGTACAAAAAAAAATTTGTGAAAGATGGTTAAACTCGATTTAGGTTAACCACTATACTCACTTCAACGATAATTTCACCATATTAACACAACCTATTCGGGTCCTAACACTTTCAGATGTCTTAAAAGTGTCCAGAAACGCACCTCAAACTCTGCGTCGACCTCAGACGTCCAGGGACTCTTCTGGACCGTCTGGACCCAGCTCCAGTCGTCCGACCTCCTCTCCGGATGTCTGGAAGTGCTTCTAGCTGTCTGGTAAGCCACCTAGACGTTTGAAATGCGTGGGAGGGCATGCCCGCGGCTTCCCGAAGCAAATCCTGCACGCGATGACCAAATCTTCTCAAAATAACCATGCGAAGGGTAGTAGCGGAGCGGCCTGCATGGTCGTATCCGCAAAGGGAACGTACCTTCGCTGAGATCTCATTTCAGACGTCTGGAACCGCCTCCAGACATCCGCTCCATCGTCTGGATGTTCTCCAGACATCTAATTCTGGGAAAAAACCCAGAACCAGAACCTTCTCCCGCTCGCCCTCGCCACGCGCAGCCGCGCTCGCCTGCAGCTCTGGGTACAGCAGCATCAGGAACGACTTCCTGACGAACTCCTCCTCCCGCACGCGCCGCTCCGGCTGTGCGCCCTCCGGTGAGCTCCCACACAAGCTCGCGAACTCGAGTTCCTCCTCCTTTCTTCACGCCACTCCCCCTCGACGCTGCTCTCGCGCTCTCTCACTCACGTTATCTCTTCTCGCAGTGGTGGAGAGGAAGAGAAGAAGAGGGCTGGTGGCTGTGGAGTGGGGAAAACGAGGGAGGAGGCAGGGGTTTATAAAGAGGGTGGGTTAGGGTTTGCTGGAGGCAGAGAGAGAAGATGGGAAGGAAAAAGCGAGGGTACTGTCTACGCGTAGCCCGCACGCAGACGCGAGCTCATATCAAAAAATTTTGGTTTCCAGACGTTTGGGAAGTCGTCCAGACGTCTGATTCACAGTCCAGACGTCTTCAAAGGCTTAGGACAGAACGGGTCTTTACATTGCTCGTTAATAAGTAAGAGCTGCCTGTGAAACATGAAATGTCTGTGCAAGTTAGACAGATACCTGTGACATTTCTTATTGTATATGCAAATTGTGGAAATACGAGCTGCATGTGTAAAATCTTATAATGGAAATGTGAATGAGGAAACCTAGTATGGAATAACATGGGGAATACGAGCATGAACCCTATGTGGAATTAGGAGTAGAGCTCCTGTGGATAAATGGAATGGATCTGGAAATGTGAGTGGGAAGTGTGCTGGCCCTTGAGTATGTGGTACCAAGGAGAGCGACTATCCCCTGTTTAGTGTAGAGTGGAGCTAGCCACCCTTGGGTTGGAATCTGGGGTTAGGATTGGCCACTCTACATCGACTTCTTTGGCCCTCGCGTATACTGTATCGGGGAGAGCTACTAGTGTAGGGGGAGAGCTAGCTACCCCACGGGGCCCGGGGTTCAGCTAGCCGCCCTACATCGACTTGTTAGGCCCACTAGGCAAACCGGGGTAGTCAGACGAGGGTGTGCGGACTGTGGAGGGGCGAGACCCTTGTTTGGTTCTGAGGGGCTAGACCCCTATTACTGAGAGGGCTAGGCCCTATACTGTTCCGTGCTCTACTTTGGACGTACCCGCTAACGGAAATGACTGACCGTGTGTCAGTGCGAGGTAGCTACCCGTGCACTTATCGCATGTGCCGTAGTCACCGCTATGTTTGTCGGTGACCTCGGGGTGGTTGACTGGGCGTAGGATCACCACGGGGGACTCTCCTGGCCAGAAGAGCACGATGTGTGCCTTCAACTCTTCGGAAAAGACTGCAATCAAGATCATTCCCACGAGGAACATGTGAGATCAAGAAAGAGATCTAAAAAGTAAACTAATGGGTCAAAAGGAATGACTTGTAAAATAAAGTAGTTGGAAAAGATGAATTACCTGTTAGCTTTTACTGCTTTACTTAGTTGGTTACCACTCTACTCAGCATTCGCTGAGTCCATTTTTCTCGTACCCTTTTACAGGTCTAGGAGTTGAGTAGCCCGAGACACTGGCTACAGAGGGTGCTGGGCCTAGTCAAGCCTAGCAGTAGTCTTCCTGTTGTTGTACTTTCTTTTTTTAGTGAGTTCGGACTCTTGTACCGTTACGTTTCTGTACTCTTGTACTGTTGTGGTGGTGATATGTACTGTTAGCAGCTTTTACTTCCTTTACTGTTGTACTCTTTTACTGTTAGTTATTTAGTATAGTGAATGTGGTTTACTTTCCTACTTTTTGGTTATTTCTTGTTGGACGACTGGGTCTTGGGATTGGTCGGGTCGAGCCGGTCTCAATCCTGTAGGGATTCGGGAACCAGGTCGTAACACGCGATAAGCGCATGGGTAGCTACCCTTCACTGGCACGCGGTTAGTCGTTTCCGCTAGTGGCTACACCCAAAGGTACAACACAGAATAACATAGGGCTTTACCCTCTCAGAATAACACAGAATGACACACTGCCCCTCTATAGTTCGCGTACCTTATCCGATTATCCCAGTTCGCCTAGTGGGCCTAACAAGAGTCGGTGTAGGGTGGCTAGTCCTAACCCCGGGTCCTATGTGGTGGCTAGTTCCTTCCCTACACTAAGTAGCTCACCTTGGTACCACGTACACAAGGGCCAAACAGGAGTCGGTGTAGAGTGACTAGTCCTAACCCCAGATCTCAACCCAAGGGTGGCTAGTTCCCCCCCTACACTAAAGTAACAGGAGCTCTCCTCGGTACCTTGTACACGAGGGTCAGCTCACTTCCCAAGCAAAGTGGACAGTTTCTCTCCTTGGTACCGTGTACTTGAGGGCCAGCTCACTTCCCTTCTATATAGGATATTCGTTCTGTATACGTGAGTTCCTTTCTAGTTCCTCGTAGGTTCATACATAGACTTTCTCATTTCCATGTTTGATTCATTAAATGCATAACAGGAAACTCAAGATTTCACAATCGATTATTCAGTACACGGCATGTATTTTCATTCATGTCATGGTTCATTAAATGTGGTACAGGTAGCTCATGGTTTACTACTTTACGTAAGCATCACGGCAATTTAATCATTCAGTACATGCACATTCATCTCTTTTTATCCCTAGTGTTCATTTCACAACCTAGGGTTCAATCGAATATTTCTAAAGTAGCATGCATTCATCTCTTTCAGCCCTAGGGTTCATCTCACAACCTAGGGTTCAATTGAATATTTCTAAAGTATGAAATTTAATTATTAATTATGGAATTAGAAAGAGAACCACTCTAACGGGATACACAGGTGGAATGGGGGCTCAAATCACAAGTTCCGTCATCTCTGCGGGCCCTGTATACTCTGCTGGCTTGAGACGTATACAATTTACCAATCACATCAAACGAGTTTAAAATAGTATACGAGTGACACTAACATGTAGAGAAATTTGAATGGAAATCAACGATACTTCGTTTACACAAAATCGACTCCGTTTGGACCATAAACAGGTAAAAAACGTGCATATTGATTAAAATCAGACATCTGGGAATAGGTCCAGACGTCTTAAACGATCTCAGAATTTCACCTTGCTTTCCTGCGGCTTCCTCAGTCGTTCGAACCCCTCCGCAATTGTTTGAGGGAGACCCCAAATGTTTGACACTCCCTCTGGTCGTCTGGGTGTGAAGTCAGAAGTCTAGAATTGTCTCTAGACGTCCTAAAGTTCCTCGAAGGGCGTGCCACGCACCTTTCCCACATCTTGTACTTGCACATGCGCGCGGGTTTAAAAAAAACGTGACATGTAAACATAGGTACGTGCATGCAGGCACGTACGTAGGACATACTTCGGCACTTTGCAAGCTGTCAGACGTCTGGCGCCAGCTCCGAACGTCCCGAGGATCCTCCAAATGTTTGGATGGAGTTCCAGATGTCTGATATTGTGGAAAATGGTTTCGTAGTATGCTCTTGCGAGCTTTCTCCTCTTGCTCTCCTCCACCCGCAGAGGCTGCAGCAGTACCTCCCGCGGCTGCAGGAGGTCGCGAAGCTCCTCTCCACGAGCTCCCTTGGTTGTAACTCCGGCCGCACCTCCGGCTCCTCCCCTCGCCCTCTCTCCTGAGCTCCTCTGAGCTCCTCACTCTCCCTCTCCCTCGCCCGTTCTTTCGCTCTCCCTCTCTCCCGTGCTCCTCCCCTCCCCTTCTTCCCCACTCACGGCTGCAAAGGGGACGGGGGAGGAGAGCTCATCGACGGTGAGGTGGTGGAGAAGTGGAGGTGGAGGAGATGGTGAAGGTGGAGAGGAAATGGAGAGGGTGGAGGGGGTTTTAAAGAGAGGAAGGTGAGGGTTTGTGAGGGGTGTGTGCATGGGTGGGTGTGTTGTGTGGGAAGAGAGAGAAAAATTGTGAGATTTTTCTCTTCCTATAAAGCCCACACACCTAAACTTAGGGGGTTTAAAATTACGCTCATGCTCCTATCTTTTCAGAAAACTACGAACGACCCTTGGGAAGGGTCATTTCAATCTTCGATCCCGCGATGGCTTATTTTATTGCCTATCTGTAGAGCAAGTATTGTATTTGTAGATTGCTTTCAAGGCAATCGTTTGTGATTATTTGACTGCAATGCATCCATACCATGTTTATATTGAAGTTTTCATCTCATTTTGATTTTAACTTTCTTATATACAAATATGATTACCACTTATGAATGGGTTTTTCTTATTGTGAGATGGAAAAAATTTTCTTGGGTTTGGAGGGTAATAGGGGATATTTTCTTCTTCAATTGATATTTGAATTTTTTTATGGGTTTTGAGGTAAACGTCATTTTTTTTTCTTTTTTATCTGTCGATCTGGTTGGATCTTTGGTTCTTTCTCTGTGTCATTTGTGGAGTAAATCGTTCTCCTATTTTAGGTTGAGTTATCTCCCACTAAAGACCTTGCTAGCTAAGGGAAGTCTTTTACTTTAACTGATTTTTTATCTCCCTTACAAAATTCATCCTATAAATGCCATGTTTGAATATAATGTTTTAGGTGCAATGAAAATTATAAGATGATTGAAAAGGAAGTTGTTAGCAAGAATTATCCCTTTTTCCTTAACTTTACTTTTTTTATCATATAAAAAATTACCTCAACCAACTTACCTACCATTTCATGAACTTAACTCTCATTCTTAAATAAACATCTCCTTCCACATTACAAAATATATAGTCTACATTTCTAACCTCTTGTTCAGTAAACACATAGGTTAATCTCTATTTACAACTATACGAAAATAAAAACTAACCCTTATTACAAATTTATTAAATTAGATTAACTAATCCCAAATAAATTACCTTAACGTCGATGTCCTAATTTTTTAATGTGACTTTCTTAACTCTCAAGTAAACCATCCTAAAGCATATGCATGCAATCATGTATGTACCCCTGGCAAGAGCGAACATGGAAATGCAAACCCACATGAACTTATCTATATTTTACGATGTCCAAAGTAGATCGATTCCGTGTTTACGTTTCTTTCGCACGTACACGCCAATTCCAAGAAAGGTTTTTTCCACTCCACACCCCGTACTTCCTCCTTATTCGAAGCACGTATATTCTCTCGCGTTACAAATCCGAAGACCCACGAGAAATCCGAACAGCCTGAACCAAAAACGGATGAATCCGATAATTCGCCCGCCCGCCAACCTCCAAAGATCAAAACGAAAAAAAAAAAGGTGGGGAAGGAGCCGAAAGGAAAAACTCGGACGCCCCGGGACACCAAGTTGCAAGGTTGCGGAAGTAGAGGGGCCCGGGAACTAAATGCCCCACACCCTGCTGTCGCCGCCCCGCTCACGTGCGGCGGCAAGCGAGGACACCCCCACCCCCCGAGCCCCAAGCAGCTGCGTGTGTGTACTACTCCTTTTAACGGCGCCCCTCTGCTGTCACCACCGCACTTGTCCTTATTTACCATTTTACCCCCCCCCGATGGTGGGCGCTATATAAACCACTGGGCGAACCCACTTGTTCGAGGTGGAATTCCCACCACCCCGTCTGGTCCTCCTCTTCTTCCCCGTTTCCCACCTCTCGATTCCTCACCTCGATCTGATCCCCCCTCACCCGATACCTCGGCGCCTTTGCCCGGTCGCCCGAGCTCAAAGATCGCACCTTTCACCAGATCCGAGGCCACCGATCGACCGCCGTTGGGGAGGGGGGGAAGGGGGTGTTGTCGCGGGCCGATGACGCGGAGGGTGCCTCTTGGGTAGTCTTAAGCAGAGATCCTTTGTCGCTTCGTGGTGGAAAGTTGGGATCGTGGTGGGTTGATCTCGGTTGTTCTCGTGTGTGGCCGCGGGTGGAGGTCCGAGAGGTTCGTGGGCCTTTTGGGTTCTCCGGCATCCGGAAGTTGGGATCTTTGGTACGTTATTGGATCTGTTCGATTCGTTTGCTTGCGGGGTGGGGTTTCGGGGTTCTTGGAGGCGACTTTTGAGCTGCGGATGTGTGGATTTGATGTGCTTGCAGGTCTTTCGATCTGGATATGAGGGGCATGGTTTGCGAAGTGGCAAAGAAGTCTTGAGTTGGTGGAAAAGTTTCGATCTTTGCGCTCCCGAGTCGTCCTGTGGTAAGAATTGATTGCTTAATGAGGGGATAACTCTGGAATTGTGTGCTGGGGGTCGAGGAGAACTGCTTGTGGTTATTGCATCATTGGTGATGTTGTTACTGCTTTCTAATTCTTCGATGCGAGCCAATGATTTCTTTATGATTTTTCGTGACGGGGGATTGTGCTGGATGCTTGTACGCTTCTTTCTCTTTGGTCATGCGTGTCTTGTAGTTGACTGGCCGATGAGGATCTTAGGTTTGTGTTACATGACAATCTAGTCAATCTGAGAAAGTGCTAGATTATTTTGATGTGTCAATTAGCTCTCCCGTTATTCTCTCAAAAAAAAAAAAAAAAAAACCTTTACTGTTATTTGTATATTTTTCTCCCCTGAGTGATCAAGGTGATATTTTAAAGAGGGATATGAGAACCCTTCATTCCGAATTTCATATACATCTCTTTTCCTGTCCTATTTTCGGATCTATTGATGGTGCCATCTGTGGTTGTACTATGAATTGAAAGTGTCAGAAATCTGGTCCAAGCGTGATTGTGTGTTCATATTTTCAGTTAGACCAGGGTGAGATGCTCGTTGCATTTGTTGATTGGGCGTTTTTATTTTGATTTATACACCTTCAGAGACATTGTATATTTGTGAAACTTAGGTCCCAATTTTCAATCTGCTCCATCCACACGTTGACTCCCCGGTTACGTCAACATTTCTTTGGATATGCTTATTGTAATTTATCTTATAAAGGCTTTTCTGGGTTGACGCTGATCAAATCATTGTCTTAAATCTAAACATCTTTGGATGTGCTTATAGCAACTTATTTTCTCCTGCAAAAAGCTTTTATGGGTTGATGGTGATAAAATTTCCAATGTTTAACTCTAAACATCGTTCTTTCAGATGTCTTAATTCTTGAGAGCCAACGGTTTTCAACTCTGACAGGCAAGGAAGAGAAGGGGATGGCCAAAAGTGCAAATTAGAAGATGCAGTTAGTGACCTAGGATGCCCACTGTCCCAACCTTGTGGCTCCTGTAGAAGTGGGCCTGCTTCTCATCTGAAGAAGGATTCTTTGTTAGCTTCCATGTTCTTGGTTAACGACAGCAATATACCAAGAAAGGATAAGCAGGACATGCTTGACAGAGATCTATACAGCCATGCCTTGGATCCTATGGTACCAAGGAAGAGGAAGCGTGTATTTTGGCTGACTGCAGGAAGAGACTTCCATGGAGGGGGACTGCATGACTGCCTTTTGCCAGGTTTGCTTGATGATGTTGCGTTAGAGATTCTTGCCAGGACATGCAGGTCGGACTACCCTTCATTGGCCTGCTTGAGTAGAAAATTTAAAAAACTAATTGCTAGTGGATACTTGTACAGATTAAGACGACAACTTGGGATTGTCGAAAACTGGGTATATGTAGCTTGTAGTTTGATGCCTTGGGAAGCCTTTGATCCCACAAGGCAGAGATGGATGCGGCTTCCAAGAATGCCATGTGATGACTGTTTTTCTTGTGCAGACAAGGAGTCTCTGGCTGTTGGAACTAAGCTGCTTGTTTTTGGTCGGGAGTTATCTGGCTTTGCAATTTGGATGTTTAGCTTGACCACATGCGATTGGTCTAGGTGCCCGCTGATGAAACTACCACGTTGTCTATTTGGTTCTGGCAGCTGCGGGAACCTTGCAATTGTTGCTGGTGGAAGCAATAAGAATGGACAGGTTTTGAAGTGTGCTGAGGTATACAATTCGGAGTTGGATACCTGGGAGGATTTACCAGATATGAATATGCCACGTAAAATGTGCTCAGGCTTTTTCATGGATAAGAAGTTCTATGTAATAGGAGGAATGTCCAGCCAAACTGACTCTTTAACATGTGGAGAAGAGTACAACCTTGAGACCAGAACCTGGCAGAGGATTCCAGATATGTACCCTGGTGGGAGCAGGGCAACCCAATCACCACCACTAGTCGCTGTTGTGAATAACCAGCTTTATGCTGCTGACCAGGCGACAAACGAGGTAAGGAAATATGACAAGAAAACCAATACTTGGAACTTTGTCAAGCCATTGCCTGTGAGGGCTGATTCATACAACGGTTGGGGTTTAGCATTCAAGGCATGTGGTGACAGGTTGCTTGTGATTGGTGGTCATCGAGGGCCAAAAGGAGAAGCCATTATGTTACATTCATGGTGTCCGGATGAAGGAAATGGAAGTGCAGACTGGGAAGTCCTCTCAATAAGGGAGCGGGCAGGTGTTTTTGTTTACAACTGTGCAGTGATGGGTTGTTGATTATTCTACGTTTGGACTTGCTCAGTTGGACAAACCAGTTGTGTCATCCATTTAAGTACGCTGTTCTTTTCTGGGTCTCTCAAGACTGGTTTAAATTATTAACATGTACTTGGTATTGATTTTATTCTCCATGTTCCTGGTATGGTCCAAAGAAAGAGAGAAAAAAAAGAGCACAGAGGTATCTTGAAGGCTGATTTCTTTCTATATGTAATATCCAATGATAAACTAAAATTAGTTTTGTGCTATTTATTGACAAAAGTCTTGCCTCATTTTCTAGTTTAGTCTTCGCATTCATATTTACTTGTGTTGTTAACACAAAAATGCCCTGCTTCCTTTGCTGATTTTTACCATTTGATTTACCACATTGTTTATGGAGATATAGAAGAAATTAATTCAATGGTATAAACAAGAGGAAGTTGAAGCAGAGGTTGTAATAGCACGTTTTATATTTTAGATCCAAACTTCTTTTGCTGTTGCTCATCTCTAGTTTCTGTTCTAACTAAAATTTCTTTGCCAATTAAAGAAGCTTTGCTTATGATTGCTGTTTGTAGTCCTCTTATAGCACATGCGTAATTGCTCACCGCTTTTGTCGAACTTGTGTCTGATGTTTTCTTGTCCCTGCCATG
This sequence comes from Thalassia testudinum, assembly GCA_037157565.1. Taxonomy (NCBI): domain Eukaryota; kingdom Viridiplantae; phylum Streptophyta; class Magnoliopsida; order Alismatales; family Hydrocharitaceae; genus Thalassia; species Thalassia testudinum. The sequence goes on from JAZHRO010000038.1 coordinate 4,158,824, forward strand.
GGATGCTACTTGTTGCCAAATATCTTGGTACCTATTTGTTGGGGGCCTTTTCTCTTACAACCTGCTGAACTCATTATGCTTGACGTTTCCATACTTCTCTTCTTGTTTGCAGTTGGCTTATCTGGTTGTTATTCAACTCAGAAATCTACTTTTTAGCCTATTGTGATCATCTTTTATGTAGGTTTAGTATAGTTGAAATGGCTTAAGTAATGAGGGCAACTCTCTGAATGGGCGAGAATGATAATTTTGAAATCTTGAAGTATCCGGGTGGAATGATGCTCACCTAATATGAAACACTATCCATGCTCAAGTCACCTTAGCCAATCAAAGATTTAAGCAAAATGATATTTCATCAGAAAATAAATCTTCAATTTAATTAATGGGAAAAAGTTTGGGAACTTTAGAAGTTCATTGATAAGAAGGGGGAGAAAAAATGGTAGGCCTTTACCATTGTTGTCATAAGAAAAGTATGGAAGAACATAGTAGGTTTTTCTGTGCCTAGCTTGGTGGAGATGAGTTTTAGGATATTGAATGGTTTTTCATTGTGAAGTACATGTTCTCTTAGTTTTGATGTTTCAGTTCCTATTCACTGATCAAATGTAAGGGAGAGACTTACATCGCTGTCTTATGATCAGTAATGTTTGGGGTGGCGAGAATCATTCTGCAAGGTGGCTACTTAGTTTTACATGGCTGTCTTATGATCAGATGAACTGAGTCAAGGAGATTTATATGGGACATGATGAATAGCATGTGTTTCAAGGTCAAACTGACTGGTATTATTCTATAGTGTGTAGTCAGTAGAATCCTTATCCCTCAGAAAATGCTGATAGTAGAACATAATGTGGCTGACTGGTAACTTCCACTTGAATTTTCTAAGCTTGGTGGAAACAATTCCTCTCAAGGATGCTACTAAGGATCTTTAACTTGGAAATGAAGGTTTTGGTGCTATTTTTATGTATTGAGGGCATGGAATCTTAGAACACCGATTCCAAAGAACAAGGAAAGAAATCTTAGAACACCAAGCCTTCTATCAATATTTATCATCGGAGATCCTTTTCAAGGAATGGATTTCCACGTGTTCCATTCTTTGAAATCATAAAAGCTAATATAAACACAGTTTTTTTATTTTTGTATTGGCACATTAGTTTTGAGATTCAGCACCTCCAAGCACCTGGTGCTCCTTCAAAGATAAAGAGTTTCTTTCTCTTTTTTTTTTTTTTTTGGGTGGGGGGGGGGGGGGGGAAGGAGCGGGAAGTGATTGGGTTGTGGACAAAATCTTATCGGGACTTAAGATTTTTTTGGAGGATCATTTACAAAGGTGCAGAGCAATGCAGATCTGTTGTAGAATGATTTGTTCAGTTCGGAGGAAGATTGTGAAGAATCATTAGAAAAGCCTGATGCATTTGATTCACAGTATTATCCTTATATCTGCTAATGAGTAAATATCTGTACAGTTTATGTTAATGATTGTCTTAGAAATTGATATCTTGGATCAACTAAAGAAAAGAACATACATCAACGTGGTGAAATCCTTTTTGTACTGGCATTTAGTTTAATTCAAATGTAGTTCTTGGATATAATTGAGAGCTGATTGGGTCAGCTGCAGCAGAGGATGTTTGCACCATTGAATGGTTTCTTAATACTTGTGGATAATTGCCTTCTGGATTTCAAGGGTAAGGTGCTTTGAGCATGGGAAAACACTACATTTTTCTTCACCATCAGAAAACATTTTGGATAATCAATCAGTATGGATCATAAGCCATTCTGCACTACAGAAAGAAATCACTGGGAGGAATAGTGTTCGATAAAAATTTAAATGGTGGCATATTATTTAGTATATTGCCAATGAGATGGCTGGGGCAAGTTGTGTAAAAGATTGCTCGTCTATGATGGATGGAAAAGTTGTACCTGTCTTCAATTTCTCAAGGACCTCTAAATCTCTAACTTGAATGTCTACATGGATTGGCGAGATGCATCCTAGGATCTTCTCAGACCTGCTTGATTCAGTTACAAGAGGTGATTCAGTGGCCTTCCATCTCTAGATGAAGAAGAGGTACTGGAAGGTGAAAGATGCTTGGGTTCTTTGCCAAACCTTTTCATTGATGAGGTGCTACAGAAAGAGAGGCCTGGAAGGTGCCTGGAATAGCCTAGACTTCTTGTCCTGTTCTTGAAATTCTATTAAGGTAGATGGATCTCTTGCTGATTGGATTGGGCCGTCCCTCAATAAAGGAGTGGGGAAGTAGAAGAAAAGCTTAGCTCATTTTGCTGGAACCCTTTTATGTAGTTAAATAGTTATTTCAAGAATCTTCAATTCATAGTAGCCTTTGTATGAGAGTCACTGTCTACTTAAAGGAGAAATCTTAGCAATTGAATATACCTCAGTTGAAACAGGCAGAAGCATGCTCCGACATAAGTCTTCCAGAAGCAAACGGGAAGTCAAGTCCTTTCTTAGCAAGTACTCCAGTTATGGCAGTCATTATATTTTGTGCAGTGAACAGCATGCCTTGAGATGGTGTCAGCCTTTCTATGTCAGAGACATGAACATCTAGGATTAGAAGAATGTAACCTGCACCACTCGTGAGAGGCTTCCTTTTGACCACACTATAACGGAGAATATCTGTAGCTAGTGCCGCTCAGTTGGCTGCTTGTATCCTTCAGAAATGCATCCTGGACTGGAACTTTGGTGAGGAATGCAAGATTTCAACTGAAAATGGTAGGCAATCGGGCACTCAGACTAAAATTCCGGTGTATTTTACACTTAATTTGTACACTTAATTTGTAGGCTTTTCAATGAAGAATCATCGTTCTTATCACTATAGTTCCATGCTTCTGTGCTTAACATTCTGAGACATGGTTAACATGTTTTGACATAGTCTTTCGAAGTCTCTTGTGCCAATTCTTTTTTTTTGAGAGAATCTGGTGTGCCAATTCTAGACTAAAAAACAGCAATGCCTTCTTCCACACTAAGTGGGATTAATCATATGAATTCTTTACTTATAGTTAGATCTATTTTGAGATATTTCAGAATTTAAATTGAAGTAATTGAGGTTATACTTAATAATTTTTTTCCTACACTTCTTTAGTCTTCGTTGTCTCCTCTTAGTGAGTTCAATCCGTAGTTCTTATCACTATAGTTCCATGCTTTCATGCTGAACGCTTAGAGACATGGTTAACATATTATGACATAGTCTATCAAAGTCTCTTGTGCTGATTTTAGATTAAACAACAACAATCAAGCCTTCTCCAATACTAAGTGGTGTCGGTTATATGGATTCTTTACCTCTACTCAGATTTAGTTTGAGTTATTTCTGGACTTAAATTGAAGTAATTGAGATTATAATTAATAATTTCCTTCCGGAACTTCTTTGGTCTTCCTTACCCTCTCTTAGTAGATTCAATCCTCAACTCCTCACATCTCCTGATTTGGGCATTTAGTGGCATTTTTTGCAAATGTCCAAACCATCTTAGATTTGTCTTTCTCATTTTATCCTCTATCGGTACTATCTCAATCTTTTCTTGAATAATCTCATTTGAACTATGAATCTTTTTTGTGTGATCAAACATCCATCCTAACATCTTCATTTTTACTATAGATATCTTTTGCACATGTCTATTGTTGACGACTTAACATTCAGGATCATACAACATCAAAAACCAAGCAAAATATGTTGTCAATGTTAGGTCCCTTAACCGTGTCCAGCCTTAAAAACCTTAAGCTTGAACTTGTGGGATGCCAACATGCTTCTGGTTGTTGGAGAGTGCTCCGAGATACAGCACCCAGCATGGGCAGTATACACCAGGGGAGAGCAGTAAGTTAGTGGACAGCACAAGGAAGAGCCAACAAAGGTAACATTGTTTGCCACCATGAACAAATTGCACTTGGCGAGGGGATAGAAAGTCTCAAACCTCTCTGTCTCCCTCTTTGATCAATATCCATGGAACTTGTTCCAGATGCAAGATAGGTTGGGATGAAGAAACCCAATGTGCAGCCTCCAAGTATGTTTAATAGTTCCTATCTAGACTTCTGATGTTCCATCAAGAGTATCTGGATTTTGAGGTCGCAGGCATCTTATCTACAGCTTCATGTTTGCATGAGGACCCGATTTTCAGGAGTTGAACTTGGAAGATCAGGCATGCACTGAACAAAGTTCCCACAGTTTCTAGGTAATGCCAGATTCTTTTGATGCTTTCTATCTGTTGGTGAGGTTGATTTGTGCTCTTTCTAGTTCCTGAGACGCACACGAGTCTGCATTTGGCCAGAGATAAAATACCAGCCCAGATTTGGATCTCGCTAGCTTTTGGTGTGAAAATGTGCCTTTTGGTTCATTTGGTGGCAAATGGTCTAGGGTTGGGTTCTCGAGGCTCTCGATTGATCTCAATCTTACATTACCCTATCATATACAACCACTCATTTTAATGTATATCATTCACCCACCTCAACCAACTCACGATTTATTCACAATACAACCAATCTATCCCGCCTATTTAGTCTTGGCTACAATTTATCCCGTTGCCAAACAAATCCTTCGTGTTCCTTTTTTCTCCAGATTGAATGTGAAAAATTGATCAACGAAATCTTCTATTCGAGTATTTAGAAAATTAGGAACCAACATTCTAATTGAATCCAACCGTTTTTAAATGAGTGGCTTCTTCCCATCTTCCATAAAATGGCACATTTACTATTGTCCAATTGTAGTCTTGAGTAAGAATTTACTACTACTAATCTGAGGTCGAGTCCCCAAATGGACATTAGAAATAACATCCTCCATCACGTTCGATTCTCTACGGATCTTTCCTTGCTTGAATTTCTTGAGAGATGAGTGCCCTTTGAAAGAAGGGTTACGAGTCGTATGGGGCAAAGGTTTTGTTCCTAAATCGGCCTTACGTGGAGGTTGGCGTTGCCCACCAACCACAGATGCGTTCTGTGCAACGATTTCCGTGACCTAGAATCCTACACAAGTAGATGGGAGGATATTAGGTAATGTAGAGATGGAGGCTTAGATTTAACTCTCTCTTGTCCCTATCATGAGTTTTCATTATCGAATTAGATGTGAGTTGGGAAATCTATGTTTCTCATTCAATAAAATATATCAATATATTTTAATTTTAATAGATATATTTTAATTTTTTATTTATTTAAAATTAAAATATATCAATTAAAAATAAAAATATATCGATTTATTTTAATTTTTAATTAATTTTTACTTGTATGAAGTCATTCTTCATCTACCGAAAAAGCTGCTCCGTTGATGCTGTAATGTCTGTCACGTTAAACTTGATATGGAAGGGGACAAAACATAGGAAAACTTGTGCATGCCTCCTTAAATTTTGCCTCTAATTCACCTACTCGTACCCCTCTTCCTCCTTCCTCATCTCCTCCTCCTGTCACTTACCACAGGACCACCTCACCTGCCACCACCTCCCTTTACCTCCTCGAGTTTGTTCTCAACCTCCTCTTCACCCCGAAGCTCCCTCGCCACCTCCTCCACCACCTTGTGAAGATCCATTCTCAGAATGTCATCCAGTAAGCCGTCCCGATCGAGCCATACATACGTCCACTCAACAAGCCGTCCTCATCGAGCATCCTTATTGATGCTCAGATATCATCTGTGTTATTTACCGCACGACAAAATATCATTTGCGATGCATGAAAAGGTGTCGGTGATTACGGTGATGTTTAATTTCGATGTGGGGGAGGGTTTGTGATAAAGTGCGCAAGAAAGTATGCGAATGTACATTTATGCTCGGTGAGTTAGGCTCTAACCTATATTTTCGTAGAGCTAAATATACAAGAAAAGCTGGAAAATCATTTTAATCAATTTTATATCCCTAATCTGTGCATATAATTAAAATATGGAGTCAGTTTGAAAAATATAAAAGTTGACGGAAAAAGTGATGTAGAGATTCTGTGAATGTGATTTTTATTTGATATATTTTTTTTTTATGTAAAAAGAAAAATATTCACAAATGATGAGATCCATCACTGTTAAAATTAATAATAAATTACTTTTATCTAGGTGTAAATTACTTAAATCACATTCGAAATTATTTTGAACCTTTGAAATAATTTTGCATTGTTATAATTTTTTTTTACACAGATGTAAAGTAAGATTGCACTGGTGTAAAATTATCGGATCATTTTTGGAATAATTTTATATCGATGTAAAATGAGATTATAACTATGTAAAAATATCTTAAAATAATTTATCATAGGTGTAAAATCATTTTACATTATTACAAAATTATTCAAAATGATATCACATGTGTAAAATTAATTATCACATGTGTAAGCTTTTACTCGAGGGAGGAGATTTGAAATTCCTCTGACCGGCCTAACAATTAACCTCTCTCATAACTTTTCTGTCCTTTAATAACATAATAAACAACCCTTCCTTCCTTGATCCAAAGATTAACAATCTATGGACGGATTGTCATCAGCCCCTAAACAAGGCGAGATTTGATCGGATCCTCGTTGAACCCTCTCTTTGTTCTTGCTGACCCCTACCTAATATTAAGGGTCTTCCTGGAACCTTTTCCAATCACCACCCTGTTTTTCTGAAGGTAACAAAACTTCAAGCCTCTAAGAGGAGATTTCAATTTGAATCTTTATAGACACTAAGATCGAACTTTCTCTCCTTCATTAGGAATGCCCAGTACCCTTCTGGTATCCACTCGGATAATCCCTTGCACTTATTTGCCACTCTTATAAACAATACAAAGTCCAAACTCGTTGCTTAGAAATTCAATTCTGTTCTTGATATTGCTAAAGAAAAAAATAGACTTGAAAAACTAATCCTTAAGTTTCAGTCTGAGACTCAAACTGCCCCTTCTCCACTTACCATCTCTACTCTAAACAATCAACCTCATCAGAAAACAAAGTGCTAAAACAAAAGCTCATAAGATTTGATGACTATAATATGCCATATTTCCAACACCTGGCCTTACTGAACTAAAGATGAAAATGGAACTTCCTTATCGAGTTGAAACCTAATTGCAAATTTCATTGTACGTAATCTCAAAGACCTTTTCTCTTAGAAACACAATTTTTCCTTAAATTTTACCCCTCGATAAAACTTGGCTCCTCTATTGCCTGATCCCTTAGCTCTTTCTCACCCTTTCACTGAAGAAGAAAAGATTAACTCTACTGTCTATAACCTTAAAACCAAAGTACCCCTCGATCGGTTGATTTCTAGCAAAATTCTACAAATCCACACGTCCCATCCCCATATAAGAGGTCTTCAAAATCTGCGGTTACCTTTGATTTGATTTTGACCCAAGAAAGTTACGTTTCATTAATAATATCATAGTTAAAGAACTAATCAATACCTCCCTAAAAATTATAACAAAGTCTCTCTCCAAAAGATTTTGGCATCCGAACTAAACAAAATCTTGCCTCCCACACAATGTGCATTCCTTCTTTCGGGAGGCCCGGTTGACTATTCTGAGATTACTTAAGAAATCCTTTGTCATTGAAAAAATGCTAAAATTGAAGTGGTCCTCCTCAAAATTGATTTCAAAAGGGCTTTCAATATCATTCATTGGGATTTCAACCTTTACATGCTTGATTGTATGTGGGTGCTGATTCAAAATTTACAAATTGGATACATACCATTCTTGAAACCACAAGGGTCTCTATCATGATAAATGACTCCATCTTTGGTTATTTCAAACCTACTGGGGGTTAAAGTCAGGGAGACCCTCTATCCCCTTTGCTCTTCATAATTGCTATGAATTTCCTTGATGTTCTTCTTAGTCATGCAGCACAAAAAGTTATGATTCTTGGTTACTCAAGTAAAGAACTTGGCTACCCTATCACTAATGTCCAATTTGCAAACATACAACACTAACCTTTAATTTTGAAAATTTTCTCCTTCATCTCTCAACTTGCAATAAACACTAGCGAATCCAGCTATTTGCCCCTCAACTTATCGCAGGAACATTTGGATTACCTACCAAATAACCTCCACTTCTCCCTGGGGAGCTTCTGTTACGATCAGATCCCAGATCTCTATAGGATCCGAGACTGATGAGAACCTCATCATGAACCCTAACTAGCACAATCTAACCTAGAGATGTGATAAAAAACGCCTACATGACCCTAAGAAAGGCTTAACTCAGAGAATTCTGAGTTTAAGAAGAAAACAAATCATAAGGGGTAAAACTGCAATTTCACCAATGCGGTTGGCGAACAGGGTAATGAAGGGTCCAAACACAGGTCAAATAAGCCTAATAAGAAGGAAAGTGGGATGATCTGATTTAAAAAGGGTTATAGCAACTTCAAGAAATTAAATGACATTCTGTAACCTTAAAATAAATTCACTTCAATTCACGAGGTTCGATGTAGGATAAAAATCAAATAAACTCTCTAAAATTCATAGAAAAATAATCTCTAGGGTTTAGAACCTTCAATTTGACCTTAGAAACCTATTTTGACCTAAAAAGAGAACCATGCCAAATTAATAACTTAATTTGAGTTTTTACACAAATTATCCTATCAAACATAGTCCAACCTGAAATTAAAATTCATCATTAAAATCCTTAGGTTCAAATTGGTCTTGTACAAAAACTTGAGCCTAAGTAGAGACCTCCTTGACTGACTTTACAATTTGGTCATTTTCATTTACTTTTTGACCCACATCTTTCGAAATCCTTGCATTTTGGCCCCCAGCTTTTCATCGTTCTTTACAGAATGGTCCCCTCTGCAAACTCTGTGCAGCACCATGCTCCGGCGACCTTGCGCGGAGCATGGCGCCGCGCAGAGAAGGGTTACCGCCCTGCAAAGCAGAAGCGGGGTTCCCTGCGACGTCCTCCGTCGCAGGGACCCGGCCATGCTCTCTACCGACCCCCATACCTTCCATGCGAATGCGCGGAAGGTATGGGTGTCCCTTCCGGCCACGCTCCGGTGAGGCTGGCACGTTGCCAGCCCACTCCTCCCTTTGCGTAAACCCCTTTATAAGGACCGACACCCCCTGCTAGCTGAAGCAAGCTCTTCTTTGATGGAGAACACACCCCCACTTCATCCCTTCCTCCTCCGTCAGAAGGCCTGCAGCTTCCGGCGACTTCCTCCTCTTCCTCCTCGTCGCTCAGCCGCCTTTCCAGCAGTAGGGTTCTCCTTGCCCTCTCGTTTGCGCTGGGCTGTACCCGCTGGCGCCCTCCGCCTGCTTCCTCGTCGCCGCACTCCTCCTCCAGGGCCCTTTCTTCCCCAACTCCGGCAGATACGAGCCGGCTGCTCCGCCCTCCCCTTTCGTCAAAAACTTAGGTAAATAGCTTCCTCTCCTCCTCCCTTACATTTCCCCTCTATCAATTTACCTTTTTGCTCCATTGCACACGACTTCCACCTCCGCATGCTTCGTCTCCGACCACCTTCTCCGGCGAGCCCATTCCACCTCCATAGACCTCCTCACCCCTCGCCGACTACCCCAAAAGCTTCCCCTCACTCCACTTAACCGATCCCCCCTTCCCATTCACTGCTAAATGCCACCCGACCACCCCCAAACAAACCCATCTCTCCAGCCACAGTCCGACCTAGGGCTACCTCCACACGCGGCCTCACCCCTCGCCACCACCCGCACTGCCTTCGCCGCACTTCGACGAAGCTTCCTGCGTCTTCTGATTGGGCCGAGAGGTCGTATCTTGTTTTCAGGTTGAAGCCCCTTCGCCGCCATTACCGAGATGCTGCAGCTCCTTCACCTGCAGCTGCAGGTGCTCTTCCGCCCAGGTGCACAACCCAGGACGCGCGGGTTGCCTCTGCAAACACGCCCAGGTCTGTAGTGCAGGCGAAGGCTTCGCGAGCTGCCACAATTGCCTGCGGTTTCCTTAGCTGCGCGCCACGTGCTCGCTTGCCCTCGCCCGTGCTTATGCCCCGCGGGTCTGGGCCGGATCTGATTACCCAAACCATGCACTCCTCGCCCACCACCGCACACCGGTGGGCCTGGTCCCGGGCGCGATACTCGCACCCGATTACCCGGTTCTGGGAGAGCGATCCTAAGAGAGAAATCTGAGAAAGAGAGAGACGTGGGGAAGGGTAGGGGTAGGTTTTTCTTTCTAATCCTTGTGTGAGCATGCAGGAACAGAAGGAGAAGAAGGAAGGAAGGAAAAGAAGAAGGAAGGTGGCCGAAGCCTTAGCCGCTCGGCGCAGTTGAAGAAGAAGCGAAGGAGAGAAATAGAAGAAAAGAAGAAAAGGAAGGCACTGTAGCAAACCTACAGTTAAGTCGTCTGACCATTGCATCAGACGACGGTTGGGTAGCGGCCAGAAGAGATAAAGCAAGAAAAGAAAGAAGGAAGCGGAGAAGAAAAAGAAGAAAAGAGAAAGAAGAAAGAAGACTGAAGCCGCAAGCAAGGGAAGAAAGAAAAAAGAAGAAGAAGGCTGAAGAAAGAAAAAAGAAGAAGAAGTCAGAGAAGAAGAAGAAGATCATCACAGTCGCAGAAGAAGAAAAGAAAAGAAAGAAGAAGAAGAAGGATAGAAAGAAAAGGAGGAAAGAAGAAGAAGAAGCCAAGACATTTTCTCTCTCTCTCTCTCTCTCTTATTTTTGTAATCTAATGGAGAACTTTTATATTTCTAGAATTCCAGTAGCTCCCTGAGTTCGACCTCGGGAAAACTATTTCCAAGTAAAAAATTTGTAATGGTAATCTGGTAGCTGTCATATTACATATTATAACGACTGTAATCTAAAGTATAATAAACGTAAACAAGCAAACCGGACGCCACCATTTCTTGGCGCTGTTGCCGGGGAGCAACGGCTATTCTAGAAGCTATAAATTCTCTATTTGAGAGTTTCTAATAATCTCTTCTCTCTTGTGTGCAGGTACAGGAAAATCAAGAAGCAACCGCACAACAACCACTCCAAGGACAGGTAACATCTATCCTCTCACTATTAACCCCCAAATTCTAAAGAGGAAGAAAAAGAAAAAAAAATAATATAGGTATCACCTGTCTTTCATGCCTAGTAACAGCTGCATATTTTCAAACCACTATTCCTGCACACACTATTAAGGGTAATTAAGGGCTAACATCTTCTTGCCTGAGCCCTAATTACCCAACAAGGAGTTAACTAGACCAAGTATAGCCAACATAGGAATTAACACTAGGGTTTTAGAGACACACTACTTAATCAAGAATTGAGAAATCCCAAAAGAAGTGTGTCTAAGCCATTGATTGAATATACCTATTCAGAAAAATCCTAAGCAATTAGCTCTCTAAAAACACTTGAACCCTAAAAGACAAGACCTAATAAGTTCTCAAAGGAATCAATAGGTGAAGTTGACCCCTTAGGGTCAACCAACCTTCAACTTAGGTCACTCTTCGCACTCAAAAAGCTAAAAGTTCAAGTGAAAACTTAAACACCCTGATCTTAAACTAAAATTAGTAGACTTAAGAGGTCAAGATCCCCATTCTGGTCTACCTGGAATCTCAGTGACAAGAGAGGTCGGGTGGGGGAAACCCTGTAACCCGTGGGGACGCTCTACCGTGTAGGGGTCTTCGCGGGACTCACCCTCTCTGGCTGACCAAGTAATTCTCAGGTGGTCGATCTTTTGATCAAGGGGTCCATCTGCCCCGCACCTCTATAGTCACCCAACATTTTGGGTGTCTTGATTGGGTCCAGCACCTGCTAAACTCATCTCTTCCAACAGTGTATGTTTGGTAGGAGGTCCTTGAAACCTCCTTTAGAACTTCACTCTCCTTGAGGCCGAGCCTCAGTGCCCTTGTTTGAGAAAACAACACTTCACATCGACCTCTCCTCCGACTCCGAAAACAACTCACCTTTTTCTTCCGCAATGGCTCAGCCAGTTGAAGAAGAAAATAATCTGGAGCACCAGCTCCAGTGACTCAATGACCTCTTCCAAAACTTTGTGCACCCACCGCAGCGTCCTATGATGCGCGACCATTATAATCCTGCTGTGGTGGCTATTGAGCCTCGAGTCAGAATCCCGACTGGAGGACCTGATTCTGAATTAAAGCCCAATATGATTCATGCTATACCTAAATTCCATGGGCTTAATTCTGAAGATCCCTTCCAGCACATCAAACAACTAAAGCATCTGGCCCAAACTTTTGGGTTAGATGCGCAAAATCGGGACATTCTCCTGATGAAGATGTTCTCCTTCTCCCTTATGGACAAGGCCGCTCATTGGTATCAAACTCAAACCCGGCCGATCAATAATTGGGAAGAACTTCAGTCCGAATTTTTGAAAAAGTTCTTTCCCGTTGGTCGGACCAATGCCTTGCGCCATCAGATTACCCACTTCACTCAGCAAACGGGAGAACCTCTCCATGAGGCATGGAATCGCTTTCAGGATCTCATGAGAAAGTGTCCCCATCACGGAGTTCCTAAATGGGAACAAGTCCAGTCTTTTTACCAGTGACTCCGTGAGGATATCAAGCTTTTCGTCAATGCAACTTACGGAGGGAATATCATGGGTCAACATGAGAACATTGTGTGGGAGATTCTCGAAAACATGTGCGAGAACTCTATCAATAATGACTCCATGGGATTATTCGATAGGACGAATACCCGTGCATCAACGAACCTTAGGGGAGCACACGAGACGCAGGGCCTGTCTGCATTAGTCGACCTGGAATTAATGGCCAGTCGATTGGATAAGGTCTCCATCATTGAGAAGAAGGTGGACGAGCTGACTCAGCACTTGCAGCGAGCCACCTCTGCGCATAGCTCCTTTGTACAGCCTCCTTCCACACGGGAAACTGTGCAAAATATTCTCCACCGATCTTCTCCTGGGTTGGATCCATATCCACCCCCATCCGATTCTCAGATCGGAGGGTCATCCGATCCTTTCTATACCAGCCCGGGGAATTCCATTCCCCCTTTCTTTGATTCTTTGGAGGTTCCTCAGACCTGCGAGGACCTCAACGCCTTCCAGAACGATCCATTCTCGAACACCTATAACCCTGGATGGCGAAACCATCCCAACTTCCAGTGGGCGGGAAATTCCCAAACCCAAAGACCACCCTTTCAGCCCCGTCCACAACCCCTTCGTCCTTACCAGCTGCCTCAGCCTTGGCCCTGAAGTTTCCCTACCAGGAGGGGGTGATGTAATAATTGCGGAAATAAAATATAAACAATCTCACAAAATGCAATCACACAAAGTATTTTTAGGTGGAAACCCAAACCGGGAGAAGACCATCACCTAACCCTCTCGAGTTAGGATTTTCCGATCAACCAAGTTGATCAAAATCCACTAAACCGAATCACTTTAAAACGAGGGTGATTCAACCTCAATTACAACCACGCTACTTAGACGAGGGTAGCGTACTGCAACGCCTTCTCTTCACGAGAAGGATTTTGTCTCGCGAAGGAGACGAGAATTCGCAAAGCAAATACCCAACCAAATAACAAAGATAAAACAAGTAATCCTATAGAGCCAACAAAGTAATATTTAACCTAAGCTTCTATAGGAAATAGGATGCTTCCCTTTGAAAGGAGTGCGTCGACGACGCGGATGCGTGAGCCACGCGACGACGTAACGTCGCTCTCGTGAACAACGGCGGGAGAGCGGGTGCGCAACAGCTTGATGCTCTCAAGATGAAGAATTAGAGCTTGAAGAGCAAGAGAGTCTTTTTAGACACAAAAGAGTGTGAAAGTGTGTAGCTAGGTGTATCTTGGTGTGTAAAGGCTCTCCTCTATTTATAGAGGCCTTAGGAAGGCTTTGGAAGGCTTAGGAAAGGTTCCATAGCCGTTGGGTACAAAGCCCAAGAGAATCAGCCCGAAATCAGGAACAATCATTGCACTGACAGGCTTATCAAACGTCTAATTTTGGCATCAGACGTCTGGAAGATCACTTTAAGACGTTTGATTTTAAGGCCAGACGTCTGATTTTGGGCAGGTTCCTTCCTGACTTGAATCAGATCTAAACAGGGTTTTTGTGCAAGTCCATCAGACGACATACAGGACGTCTGGCACTATGTCTGGACGTATGGAAACCTACTTTTACTGTGGGAATGGATTTCCAAACGTTACAACGGCTAGAAAATCTCTGAGAAGAGATTTTGGGTCAGCCGAGGCAAAACGGTCAATTATCAGACGTCTGGAAAGTCCTATGGACGTCTGATAAGGCTCTAACGGTCACATTCTTGACTGTTCGCTAAGCCAGCAATGGTCCACTAATTGGACGTCTGGCAAAGTCATCAGACGTCTAGTTTAAGGTCTGGACGTCTGATTTCATCAGACAGAACTAACTATGTCCAGCCTAATAGTTATCAGACGTCTGAATCAACAGTCAGACGTTTGATTTTGTAATTAGACGTCTGGAAACTCTGTTTGAACCCTATATTGATTTTCTAAGTACTCTACAGAAAACCTAGGTATCCTAGGGTTGTGCCGGTATTCCTAGGACTACTGTTAGGGTACTTTAAGGCTCTTTAACATAATTTTCTAAGGAAATAAAGAGCAAGAAAATAACGACAAATGTACATGAAAGGAATAAAATGGAATTCTATCCTGTTCTTGTCCTTCCATTTTTAATCTATCGCTCCTCGCGAATCCCCTCTGTTCTCCATCAAGCTCCTCCAATCCGTCTTGGATGCGAGCTCGAATTCCGTCTAAACACGTCTACATTTGCAATTGACCTGAAATTTACGACTCCAAGTGCAAATGTTAAATAACACGTGTTTTGTTATCATCAAAACAAATGATCGTGGTGCTCTAGCACCAACAGGCCCAACCCTACGTATCCATCAGGGCCAAACCAGGACCAAATGTCCCTCATCCTTCAGACTCTGGCTGACATTCAGAGAATGAATGTGGCTATTCAGAAACAACACAAGGAAGAACTTACAGAGGTTCAAAATCAATTAGCCCAGTTGGCAAATTCTCGCCAGCTGGGCACACTTCCTTCCCAACCTCTTCCTAACCTGAATAATGTGCTGACCCAACGACGCGTTATGAACCCAAACCCAGGACAAGCGCACATGATTTATCAGGCCCCCTCTGTTCCTTCACCCGACGGGATGGAGGCTTCTACTTCCTATGCGGGCTATCAGTAGCAACCCATCTTACCCAACCCCAACCAAAACCAGGTAGGGCTAAATTCTGTAACAACCCGTAGTGGTAAGGAAACCCAAGATTCACCCTATCCAAACCACTCCATGCCTGGTAGTAATCCCAACCTTAGGACAGTAATCCAGGACGTTCCTATCCCTGTCCCAGATCAAAAACCTGGACCTATCCTAGAAGAACCAACCAAGGTTCCGTTTCCCGAGGCCTTGACCAAGGGAAAGAAGACTACTAAGCCCGTGGCACCTAAGGAGGACCTGGTCAAGCTCTTTGAGCATGTCCAAATAAACATCCCTTTGATAGATGCAATCCGCCACGTACCGACTTACGCACGATTCTTAAAGAATGTGTGTACACCTCAGCGTAAGCCGCGAACTAAGAGTGGGAGTCTAATTGTATTGTCAGAGCAAGCCAGCTCTGTAATCCTAAGTAGACTCCCACCCAAGGCTAAAGATCCTGGTACTCCCCTAATTTCCTACAAGATAGGTGATACCCAATTCGACAGAGCATTGCTAGACTTGGATGCTTCCATAAATCTGATACCCACATCCTTACTTAAACACCTAGAAGAATCTGAGCTAAAACCGACTGAGGTGACATTACAATTGGCAGATCGATCTATAAAGTTACCTAAAGGGATTCTCGAGGATGTTATCGTAAGAGTGTGGGATTTCTATTTCCCAGTAGACTTTATAGTCTTGGGCATGGACGCCCTTGAAAATCCTAGGGATACATCGATCATTTTAGGGAGACCTTTCTTGGCTACTGCTAGAGCCAACATCAGCTGTGAGGAGGGCCAAATAGAGCTCAAATTTGGAAATTAAACCCTAAAAATTGATATATTTAAGGCCCAACAAGGAATCAATTGCAGTGTCATCGAACAGATTTGTGATATCAGGGCTTTGGTTGGTGAAACGCATTTTGAGGATGACTTGATTATACTTCATCAACCACAAAAAGATCTTGAACCGCAATTAGAGGAGTCGAATCCAGATTTAGACAGACCCATAACTCCTATCCTTGAACCTCACATTTACCCTGAACCACCCGCTGTTGCTGATAACCCCGTCCTTGAACTGAAATCCCTTCCCGATCATTTGAAATACATCTTTCTGGGTTCTAATCAGACCTTTCCTGTGATTATAAATTCCAAGCTTAATCCCGAACAGGAATCTCGTCTGATTGCTGTTCTCCAGCAACATCGCAGAGCCATTGGATGGACTCTTGATGATTTGACTGGAATAAATCCCTCTTATTGCACACATCATATTTATTCAGAAGAGGGCGCACGACCTTCTCGTGAGATGCAGAGATGTTTGAACCCCAATCTGCAGGAGGTCGTGAAGAAGGAGATCATCAAGTGGTTAGATGCAGGGATCATCTACCCGACCTTCGACAGTCGTTGGGTGAGCCCAATCCAGGTTGTGCCTAAAAAGGCAAGGCTCACCACCATAACGACTGAAACCGGAGAAGTCATACCTACCCGATTAGCGAACTCGTGGAGAGTCTGCATAGATTACCGATGACTCAATTCTTCCACGAAGAAGGATCATTTCCCACTACCTTTCATTGATCAGATTCTCGAGAAATTAGCAGGAAATCGATTTTTCTGCTTCCTTGAAGAGTACTCCGATTATAACTAGGTAGCTATTCATCCTGAGGACCAAGTGAAGACCACGTTCACTTGCCCATTTGGAACGTATGCATTCCAAAGGACGCTGTTCAATCTCTGCAATGCACCCGCGACTTTTTAGCAGTGCATGCTTGCCATATTCTCTGATATGGTAGGTGATTATCTGGAAGTCTTCATGGATGACTTTTTAGTTTTCGGGGCATCATTTGATGACTACCTCCATCACTTGGTTCATATACTCAGGCGCTGCATCGACGTTAATTTGGTTCTTTCCTGGGAAAAGAGCCATTTTATGGTGCCTGAGGGGATCGTCCTAGGACATCTGATCTCTGAGAAGGGCATCCAATTGGATTGAGCCAATGTTGATCTAATTTCTCGCCTTCCTATGCCTAGCTCGATCAGGGACATCCGTTCTTTTCTGGGGCAAGTCGATTTTTACTGTCGTTTCATTCTTGATTTCTTGAAAATCGCGCGCCCCCTGACGACTCTTCTCTCTAAGGATGTACCCTTTGAAATCTCCAAGGAATGCACTCAAGCCTTTGAGAACCTTCGTGACCGAGTCACCTAGGCTCCGATCCTATAATCCCCTTATTGGTCTCAACCCTTTGAGATCATGTGCGATGCATCTGATTTCGCTGTAGGAGCGGTTCTGGGGCAGAAAGTTGACGGGAAACCCGTGGTCATCTACTACGCTAGTAAGACACTTGATGAGGCTCAGCGTAACTATACAGTTACGGAGAAAGAGCTACTAGCCGTAGTATTTGCCCTTGAAAAATTTCGATCTTATCTCCTGGGTTCCCACGTCATCATCTACTCGGATCACACAGTTGTGAGGCATCTCCTTGCCAAGAAGGATGCGAAGCCCCGACTAATTCGATGGATCTTGCTGTTGCAAGAATTCAATCTCGAGATTCGCGACAAGGCGGGAAGACAAAATGTGGTAGCTGACCATTTGTCCCGCCTTCCTTCTGAGATTATCAACCCTTCGGGATCCATCACGGAGCATTTCCCTGATGTGCACCTGCTGACTATTGGTACTAGACTCCCTTGGTTTGCTGATATAGTAAACTACTTGGCATCTCATCAGATCCCGTCTGATTGGCCAAAGGCCAAGAAAGACAAATTGCGCTCTGATGCCAAGTATTACATTTGGGAAGATTCGCACCTCTTCCGCATAGGTGCTGACCAAATCATCTGGAGATGTGTCCCGGAAGATGAAGTCAATGATATTCTTTCCTTCTGCCATGACCAGGCATGCGGTGGCCATTTCTCTGGCACAAAATCGCATCGAAAATCCTTCAGTGTGTCTTTTATTGGCCCACTCTGTTCAAGGACGCATACAGTCACTGCAAGGCATGCAGTCATTGCCAAACTTTGGGCAACATGAGCCATTGCGACATGATGCCTTTGCAGCCGATTCTCGTATGCGAAATCTTTGATGTTTGGTGGATTGATTTTATGGGCCCCTTTCCTGTTTCGGATGGTTTCGAATACATTCTGCTGGCTGTGGACTATGTGTCCAAATGGATCGAAGCCATACTGACCCGAACCTGTAATCACAAAATCGTTCTCAAATTCATTCATCACAATATCTTCTCACGGTTCGGGATTCCTCGTGCTATCATCTCAGATGGGGGGACCCATTTCACGAATGCTCAGTTTAGGTCACTGATGACCAAATACGGGGTGTCTCATCGAATCTCTACTCCTTATCACCCCCATATTAATGGTCTAGCTGAGCTATCAAATCGGGAGATCAAGAAAATCCTGCAGGTCACTGTTCGGCCTGACAGGAAGGACTGGTTGACCCGACTTCCGGAAGCCTTGTGGGCTTATAGGACCGCCCACAAAATCCAACTAGCCTTGTGGGCGTGCCACGTGCTTGCTAGCCCTCGCCCGCGCATATGCCCCGTGGGTCTGGGCCGGATCCGATTACCCAAACCGCGCACTCCTCGCCCACCACTGCACGTCGGTGGGCCTGGTCCCGGGCGCGATTGATAAGAACCTCGTCACAAACCCTAAACTAGCACCATTTAACCCTAATATGCAAGAAAAAGCTCCTACATAACTCTAGAAAGGCTTGGCTCAGAGAGATTCTGAGTTTGCAAAGAAAATAGAAACTAAGGGGTAAAAATGTAATTTCACCAATCCGATCTGAAAATAGGGTAACTCAGGGTCTAAACATAGGTCAAAACAACCTAATAAGAAGAAAAGTGGGATGAGATGACTCAATAAGGGCTACAGCAACTCCAAGGAATTAAATGACATCCTATAACCCTAAAAACAAACCCACTTAAATTCACGTGGTTCGAGGTAAGGTAAAAATCAAATAAACCCTCTAAAATTCATAGAAAAATAATCTCTAGGATTTAGGACTTTCAATTTGGCCTTAGGAACCCATTTTAACCTACATTGAGAACCATACCCAATTAACAACTTGATTTGGGTTTTTGCATAAATTGACCGGTCAAACAAGGTTTAATCTAGAAATAAAATTCACCATCAGAATCCTTATGTCCTAATTAGTCATGTATAAAAACTTGGGCCTAAGAAGAAACCTTCTTGACCAACTTTACACTTTGGTCCTCATATATTTACTTTTTGGCCCTCAACTTTTGAACCCTCACATTTTGGTCCCTAACTCTCCTTCGTTCTTTGCATTTAGGTCCCTCCTGCAAAACCAGAGTAGCGCCATGCTCCGGCGACCTTGCGCGGAACATGGCGCCGCGCAGGGTGAGGGAGGGGCCCTGGCAAGTCAATGGGGGCTACCCTGCGTCGTCAGCCACCGCAGGGGCACCCCCCTGAGTGCTGCGACCGCCCATACCGCCCGTGCGAACGCACGGACGGTATGGGTCTCCACCTCCGGCGTCCTCCGGCGAGGGAGACACGTCGTCTCCCTCCGCCCTCCTCTCTGATTCTGCCCCTATAAATACCCCCGTCGCTCCGCCGCTCCACCCAGCTCGGATCTGACGGAGACACCCCCTCAATTCCTCCCTTCCCACTCCGACAGACGCCCCCTTGCTCCGGCGGCCTCTCCTCCTCCTCCTCGTCGCCCTGCCGCACTACCAGCAGCAGGGTTACCTTCTCTCGATCTTTCCACGTCACGCCGCACCCAGCTGGCGCCTCTCCGGCCCTCTCCTCGCCACCGCCCCTTCCTATGGGCAATTTCTTCTCCGGCGACAGTCGATACGACTGTCGCCTGCGCCAACCCCTCCTCGTCCAGCTTAGTAGGTAAAACTTCTCCTCTTCCTCCCCTCTTTCTTTTCCATACTGAAAGCCCTTACTGTCGCCACCGATTTCCCACCGGTCACCCTCACCTTTTCCACCTCCGGCCAAACTCCGGCGAACCTCTCCCATCGCTCCAGCACCCCACACGGCTCGCCGACCTGTGCATAACCTCCGCCTTCTCACCCTGATCCTCTTCCGCCCCTCCACTTCCCACCAAACGCCCTCTGCAGATCCACCGAACACGCCCACCTCTCCGCCCGCAGTTTGACCAAGGGCAACCCTTTTGCTCCACCACGCCCACTGCAGACCCTCCGACCACCTTCGCCGTGCCACGGCGAAGGTTCTCCGCATATCTGATTAGGCCGAGAGGCCGTGCTTCTGTGAACAGGTGTTGCGCCCGCCATCGCCATTGCTGAGTAGCGAAGCTCCTTTGACTTGCTGCTCTAGGCACACCACACCCAGGTCAGATTCCCAGGCTTCGCGGGGTAGCTTCGCGAAGTGTCAGGCTGCAGTTCGGGCGAAGCCCTCGCGTGAAGTTCAGCTGCCGCTGTTTCCTCTGCGCAGGCGCTCACATTGGGGTGGGACATTTAGTCCCACCTGGGAAGGCTTCGAAGAGGCGCGCCGATATAAGTTGAAAAAGTGCTGTAGGCTTATTGCCTCAGCACACGGGGTGAGGTCCCTCTCACACCGCTTCACCCGGCCCGTCCGCGAGCTCATCACGCGGATCCGGCTGACCCGACCCGACTTGACTGGCACTCCTCGCCCACCACCGCACGCCGGTGGGCCTGGACCCGGGCGCGACTCGCGTACCCGATTACCCGGTTGCTCTAGGAGAGCTGTCCTAAGAGCGAATTCTGAGAGAGAGAGACGCGGGGGAGGGGGGGGGAGGGTAGAGTGGGTTTTTGCCCTCTGATGCTGAACTCTTGAGCGTGCAGGCACAGGTGAAGAAGAAGAAGGACTGCGGAAGAAGAAGAAATGAAGCAACACTGTAGCATCCGCGGGTTAAGTCGTCTGATTGGAGAATCAGACGACGTCCTGAAGACAGGTGAAGACAAAGAAGAAGAAGAAAAGAAGAGAGAAGGAACAGCCAAGTAAAGAAACAGAAAGCAGAAGAAGAAGAGAAGCAAGAAGCAAGAAAGGAAGAAGAAGAACAGGAAGAACAAAAGCCAAAGAGGAGAGAAGACAAAGAAGAAGAAGAAGAACAGGAAGAACAAAAGTCAAAGAGGAGACAAAGAGGAAGCAAGAAGAGAAGAAGAAGCCAAACTTTCATCTCTCTCTTTCTCTCTCTTTATTTTTGTAATAGAACATGTATATCTCTAGAATACGACTTGCTCCCTGAGTTCGACCTCGGGAACTCTTTTATTTTCCGAGTAAAAAAAAATATATATTTGAAATGATGGCAATAACTAGCTATACTACAACGCTATAGCAAAACCTAATCATAGTTATCGCCTGCACCGTTTCAATTTTTGGCGCCGTTGCCGGGGAGCAACGGCTATTCTAGAGGTAGACATTTCTGTTTCTTTTTAGTTCTAATAATCTCCTCTCTTTTGTGCAGCTACAGGAAATCAAGAAGACAAGCAACCGCACAACAACCACTCCGAGGACAGGTAATTTTTTTTCTCTCGCTATTAACCCCTAAACTCTAAAGAGGAAGAAAAGAAAAGAACAAGCAATATAGGGCTAACCTGTCTTCTATACTTAGTAAACCATAAGAAGTTGCATGTTTTCAACCCATTATTCCTGCACACTATTAAGGGTATTTAGGGGCTAACACATTCTTGCTTGAGCCCTAATTACCCACCAAAGAACTATCTGGACCAAGTAGAGCCAACATAAGATTCAACATTAGGGTTTTAGAGACACACTACTTAAATCAAGAATGGAGAAATTCCAAAAGAAGTGTGCCTAAACCATTGATTGAACACACTCATTCAGAGAAACCCTAAACAATTGGCTCTCTAAACACTTGAACCCAAAAAGAAAGGACCTAAAAGCTCTCAAAGGAATAAGAGGTAAAGTTGACCCCTTGGGTCAACCAACCTTAAAATTAGGTCACTTTCTCACTCAAAATACCTAAGAGTTCAAGTGTAACTTTAAGCACCCTGATCTTAAACTAAAATTGGTAGACTTAGGTGGTCAAGATCCCCATTCTGGTCTACCTGGAACCGCAGTGACAAGAGAGGTCGGGTGGGGGAAACCCTGTAACTTGTGGGGACACTCTACCGTGTAGGGGTCTTCGCAGGACTCACCCTCTCTGGTTGCCCAGGTAATTCTCAGGTGGACGATCTTTCTGATTAAGGGGTCCATCTGCCTCGCACCTCTATAGTCACCCAACACATTTTTTGGGTGTCTCGATTGGGTCCGGCACCTTCTAACCTCTTCTACTCCAACAGTGCATGAACGGTAGGAGATCCTTAAGACCACCCTTAAGATCTCCTTTAAAATTTCACTCTCGTCAAGGCCCAGCCTTGACTCCCGTGTTTGAGCAGCAACCTAACCCCATCATTCTCTCTTCTGATTCCGAATCAAACTCTTCTTCTATCATAGCTCAGCCAGTTGAGGAAGAAAACAATCTGGAGCACCAGCTCCAACGACTCAACGACCTCTTTCAAAACTTTGTGCACCCACCGCAGCGTCCCATGATGCGGGACTATTATAATCCTGCTGCGGTGGCCATCGAGCCTCGAGTCAGAATCCCGACTGGGGGACCTGACTCTGAATTAAAGCCCAATATGATTCATGCTATACCTAAATTCCATGGGCTTAATTCTGAAGATCCCTTCCAGCACATCAAACAGCTAAAGCATCTGGCCCAAACTTTCGGGTCAGACGCACAAAATCGGGATATTCTTCTCATGAAGATGTTCTCCTTTTCTCTTATGGACAAGGCCGCCCATTGGTATCAAACTCATACCCGGCCGATCAACAATTGGGAAGAACTTCAGTCCGAGTTCCTGAAAAAGTTCTTCCCTGTTGGACGGACCAACGCCTTGCGCCATCAGATTACACATTTCACCCAACAAACAGGGGAACCTCTCCATGAGGCATGGGATCGTTTTCAGGATCTCATGAGAAAGTGCCCCCATCACGGAGTTCCTAAATGGGAACAGGTCCAATCTTTTTACCAGGGACTCCGTGAGGACATTCGTCTTTTCGTCAATGCAACCTACGGAGGAAATATCATGGGTCAACATGAAGACACCGTGTGGGAGATTCTCGAAAACATGTGCGAGAACTCCATCAACAATGACTCCATGGGATTATTCGACAGGACAAATACCCGCGCAGTGACGAATCTCAGGGGAGCACACGAGACGCAGGGCCTGTCCGCATCAGTCGACTTGGAGTTAATGGCCAGTCGATTGGACAAGGTCTCGATTATCGAAAAGAAGGTGGATGAGCTGACTCAGCATCTGCAGCGAGCCACCTCTGCGCATAACCCTTTCGCACAACCTCCTTCCACAAGGGAAACTGTGCAAAACATTCTCCATCGATCTTCTCCTAGGATAGACCCATCATCCGAATCTTTGCTCAGAGGTCCTTCTGATTCCTTCTACACCTGCCAGGGGAATTCCATTCCCTCTTTCTCTAACCCTCTGGAGGTTCCTCAGACCTGCGAGGACCTCAACGCCATCCAGAACGACCCGTTCTCCAACACCTATAATCCTGGATGGCGAAACCATCCTAACTTTCAGTGGGCGGGAAATTCCCAAACCCAAAGACCATCCTTCCAACCCCGCCCACAACCTCCTCGTCCTTACCAGCCGCCTCAGCCTCGGCCCAACCCTACTTACCCATCTCGGCCAAATCAAGATCAAATGTCCCTTATCCTTCAGACCCTGGCTGACATTCAAAGAACGAATGCGGCTATCCAAAAACAACATAAGGACGAACTTATAGAGGTCCGAAACCAACTGACCCAGTTGGCAAACTCTCGCCAACCAGGTACTCTTCCTTCCCAACCTCTGCCTAATCCTAATAACGTGCCAACCCAGCGGCGCGTTATGAACCCAAACCCGGGCCATGCCCATATGATTTATCAGGCCCCCTCTGTTCCTTCACCCGACGGGATAGAGGCCTCCACTTCCTTTGCAGGTTACCAGCAGCAAGCTATCTTACCCAATCCCAACCAAAATCAGGCAGGACTTAATTCCGTAACAACTCGTAGTGGCAAGGAAACCCAAGACCCACCTCATCCAAACCACTCCAAGCCCTGTAGTGATCCCAAGCCTAGGACAGTAATCCAGGACGTCCCCACCCCTATCCCAGATCCACAACCTGGACCTATCCTAGAAGAACCACCCAAGATCCCGTTTCCCGAGGCCTTGACCAAGGGAAAGAAGACTACCAAACCCGTGGCTCCTGAGGAGGACCTGGTCAAGCTCTTTGAGCAGGTCCACATAAACATCCCTTTGATGGATGCAATCCGCCATGTACCAGCTTACGCACTATTTTTGAAGAATGTGTGTACACCCCAGCGTAAGCCGCGAACCAAGGGTGGGAGCCCAATTGTTCTGTCAGAGCAAGCCAGCTCTGTAATCCTCAGTAAACTCCCACCCAAGGCAAAAGATCCTGGTACTCCCCTGATTTCCTGCAAGATAGGTGACACCCAATTTGACAGAGCTTTTCTAGACTTAGGTGCATCCATAAACCTGATACCCACATCCTTACTTGACCACCTAGAAGAATCTGAGCTAAAACCAACCGAGGTGAGATTACAATTAGCAGATCGATCTATAAAGTCACCAAAAGGGATTCTCGAGGATGTTATCGTAAGAGTGCGGGATTTCTATTTCCCAGTGGACTTTATAGTCTTAGATATGGATGTGCCTAAAAACCCTACGGATACACCAATCATTCTAGGGAGACCTTTCTTGGCTACTGCTAGAGCCAACATCAGCTGTGAGGAGGGCCAAATAGAGCTTAAATTTGGAGATCAAACCTTAAAAATTGATATATTTAAGGCCCAACAAGGAATTAATTGCGGTGTCATCGAACAGATTTGTGACGTTAGGATTTTGGTTGATGAATCACACCCCCAGAATGACTTGATTATACCTCATCAACCACAGAAGAATCTTGACCCGCAAACGGAGGAGTTGAATCCAGATAGAAACAACCCAGTAACTCCTACCCTTGAACCTCACATCTACACTGAACCACCAGCTGCTGCTGATAATCCTATCCTCGAGTTAAAGCCTCTTCCTGCTCACTTGAAATACATCTTTTTGGGTTCCAATCAGACCCTCCCTGTGATTATTAATTCCAACCTCAATCCCGAACAGGAATCCCGTCTGTTTGTTGTCCTCCAGCAACATCGCAGAGCCATCGGGTGGACTCTCGATGATTTGACTGGAATAAGCCCTTCTTATTGTACTCATCATATCTATTCAGAAGAGGGCGCACGACCTTCTCGAGAAATGCAGAGACGTTTAAACCCTAATCTGCAGGAGGTCGTGAAAAAGGAGATCATCAAGTGGTTAGATGCCGGGATCATCTACCCGATCTCCGATAGTCGTTGGGTGAGCTCAATTCAGGTTGTGCCTAAGAAGGCAGGACTCACCACCATAACGACTGAAACCGGAGAAATCATTCCTACCCGATTAGCCAATGCGTGGAGAGTCTGTATAGATTACCGCTGACTCAATTCCTCCACGAAGAAGGATCATTTCCCACTACCCTTCATTGATCAAATTCTCGAGAAACTAGCGGGAAATAGGTTCTTCTGCTTTCTTGACGGGTACTCCGGTTATAACCAGGTGGCAATCCATCCTGAGGACCAAGAAAAGACCACGTTCACCTGCCCCTTCGGAACGTACGCTTTGCGAAGGATGCCTTTCGGTCTTTGCAATGCACTTGCTACCTTTCAGCGGTGCATGCTTGCCATATTCTCAGATATGGTAGGTGATTTCCTGGAAGTCTTCATGGATGACTTTTCAGTCTTTGGAGAATCTTTTGATGATTGCCTCCAACACTTGGTCCAGATACTCAGGCGATGCATTGAGGTGAACTTGGTTCTTTCCTGGGAAAAGAGCCATTTCATGGTGCCTGAGGGAATTGTCCTGGGACACTCAATTTCGGAAAAAGGCATCCAGGTGGATCAAGCTAAGGTTGATCTGATTTCTCGCCTTCCTGTACCTAGCTCGATCAGGGACATCCGTTCCTTTTTAGGGCACGTCGATTTTTATCGTCGTTTCATTCCAGATTTCTCGAAAATCGCACGCCCCTTGACTTCTCTTCTCTCTAAGAATGTACCCTTTGAAATCTCCAAGGAATGCACACTAGCCTTTGAAAACCTGCGTGACTGAGTCACCCAGGCACTTATCCTACAATCCCCTGATTGGTCTCAACCCTTTGAGATCATGTGCGATGCATCTGATTTCGCTGTAGGAGCAGTCCTGGTGCAGAAAGCTGACGGGAAACCCGTGGTTATATACTACGCTAGCAAGACACTTGACGAGGCTCAGCGTAACTATACGGTTACGGAAAAAGAGCTGCTAGCCGTAGTATTCGCCCTTGAAAAATTTCGATCGTATCTTCTGGGTTCCCATGTCATCATTTACTCGGATCACACGGCTGTAAGGCATCTCCTT
Source organism: Thalassia testudinum (assembly GCA_037157565.1). Classification (NCBI taxonomy): domain Eukaryota; kingdom Viridiplantae; phylum Streptophyta; class Magnoliopsida; order Alismatales; family Hydrocharitaceae; genus Thalassia; species Thalassia testudinum. Next base: position 4,185,292 of record JAZHRO010000038.1, read on the forward strand.
GCCAAGAAGGACGCGAAGCCCCGACTAATCTGTTGGATCTTGCTGTTGCAAGAATTCGATCTTGAAATTCGCGACAAGGCGGGAAGGCAGAATGTGGTAGCCGACCATCTATCCTGTCTTCCTTCTGAGATCATCAACCCTTCAAGACCCATCACGGAACATTTTCCTGATGAGCACTTGCTTTCTGTTGGTACTAAACTTCCATGGTTTGCTGATATGGTAAACTACTTGGCATCTCATCAGACACCGTCTGATTGGCCGAAGGCCAAGAAAGACAAATTACGTTCTGATTCCAAGTATTACATTTGGGAAGACCCGTACCTTTTCCGCATAGGTGCTGATCAAATTATTCAGAGATGCGTCCCAGAAGAGGAATTCAGCAATATCCTATCTTTCTGCCATGACTAGGCATGCGGTGGCCATTTCTCAGGGCATAAAACTGCATCCAAAATCCTCCAGTGTGGCTTTTACTGGCCTACACTTTTCAAGGACGCATACAGTCACTGCAAGGCATGCAGTCGTTGCCAAACTTTGGGCAACATGAACCATCGCGACATGATGCCTTTGCAGCCGATTCTTGTATGCGAAATCTTCGATGTATGGGGGATTGATTTTATGGGCCCCTTTCCTGTTTCAGATGGTTTCGAGTACATTCTGCTTGCGGTGGACTACGTGTCCAAATGGATCGAAGCCATACCGACCCGAACCTACAATCACAAGATTGTTCTTAAGTTCATACATCAAAACATTTTCTCAAGGTTCGGGATTCCCCGTGCTATAATCTCTGATGGGGGGACCCATTTTACAAATGCTCAGTTTAGGTCACTGATGGCCAAATTTGGGGTGTCTCACCGAATCTCTACTCCTTACCACCCCTAAACAAATGGCCTAGCTGAGCTGTCAAATCGGGAGATCAAGAAAATCCTGCAAGTCACTGTTCGGCGTGACGGGAAGGACTGGTCGTCCCGACTTCCGGAAGCATTGTGGGCCTATAGGACCGCCCACAAGACCCAATTGGGCATGTCTCCCTTTAGACTGGTGTACGGAAAGGCATGTCACCTTCCCGTAGAACTGGAGCATAAAGCCTATTGGGCAGTACAGAACTGTAATCTAGATCTTTCCAAGGCTGGAACCCACAGAAAACTCCAAATCAGCGAGATCGATGAATTACGCCTAGACGCGTACGAGAATTCGTGAATCTACAAGGAGCGGGTTAAAGCCTTCCACGACAAGCACATCTCGAGAAAGATCTTTCATCCTGGTTAAAAGGTCCTACTCTTTGATGCCCGACTTAAACTTTTCCCGGGAAAACTGCGATCCAAGTGGGTCGGACCATATTTAGTCCGACAAGTTTTTGGAAATGGAGCAATTGAAATCAGTCCACTCAGCCACGATTCCGAACCTTTCATCGTGAACGGTCAGAGACTCAAACCGTTCATTGATGTGACTTCTACCGATTTGGCTGAGTCATCTCTCATCCTCCATTCTCCTTGAGCTTACTACGCCCGGCCGATGGCGTAAAACTCAGCGCTTAACGGGAGGCAGCCCGTCATTTCTTGAAAAGCTAAAACCTTTTTCTCACACCATTGTGCACTTAAGGTTCACCCTTCAAAACAGCCAACTCCACCTCAGATGCTTGCATCTGAGATTAGAAATCGTCCGCAAAATTCATCCCGACCCATTCACTCACAAAAACAACTGTCTTAAGGAATTAACTAAGTAAATAAAAACCCCTAAAATCACAATGAGGACATTGCAAACCTTAGGCATGGGGGGGTATGAAAGTGCAAAACATGTAAGAAAAGGTTTCAAACAAAAAATTCACATATGCCAAAAACACCATAAAAATTAAAAAATTTTCGAAAAAAAAAAGAGAATAAGAGGAGAAAGGAAATTTTGGGATGTTGGAGGAGAAAAGAAACAAAAGGATAAAAGGAGCACAAATATGAAAGAAAAAGTGATAGTCATTAGTAAGGAACTAAGGAATTGACCTAAGTTCTGGACCTCATTCATAGAAAATTTTTTCTTGAAAAGTGCACAATAAGATTAGTAAGAACGCAAACCTTAGGCATTCTTGATAGACTCTTAGTACCCATTAAGATCTAGACAATCCTCAAGAGGTTGAGGACAATGAAAAGCTTAAGTACTAGGTCCAAGGCTTAGGGAGTATTTGACCTCGCTAACTAACTTCTGGTTTACGGGACTTAGTAACCTAAGCACCCCAACCCCACACACTGCTTGGTTCAGTAAGCATAAAAAAATCAAAATCACACAAAAGCGTCATTCTGAAAAGTACACCTAGAATAGGAGCGGCCGATCAACACAAGTTGATTTGGACGAGTTCCCAGCGCAGAGAGGCGGGAAATCCTCTCAAAGATGCATAACAAAATATCATCTCCTCGGTGCTTGTCTCTTAGGATATTTACATATCCTACTGGGGGCATGTAAGCACTCTGCTGGTTCAGATTCCATGGATGGCATTATCTCGAAGTGTCAATTGCCAGGGTCTGAATTCAGCCACGGAACACCATGGATGGGATTATCTCGAAATCTCAATAGCCAGGGTTCCGGGGGTTGCCATGGGCGGTGCTATCTCGAAGCATCGATCGCCAGGAACCCTTGAGGATTGATGATGGGAGCAATGAATCTGATACAGACCGTGTTGAAAAAGCCAATCCTAGGCTAGAACTAAAAAGAAAAAGAGAGAGAAAACTCTCCAAAAAGAAAAACTTTCTATCTCTCTCTCTTGCAAAACGCACTGCGAACTGAACCAGGGCAAAAATCGTTTCAAGCACGGGGTGCTTTAACTACAAAGTCCAATAAACCTCAGGTTAGTTCTTATGGGTCTTAAAAACCTTTGCTAAGGACTGAGGCTGAGGCTAGACAGATTTGGATCTTGATTGGTACTAGAGTACCTTTTAAGCCTATGGTCAGCATTCTAACCTAATCTAGGTTCAAAAGAAAAGGCACTTACCTGAAGTTGTTAAGAATATCATGATCTAGAACAAAGGTTAAAACCTTAGGTTTTTGCTAAGGGACTAGCAAAAGCTAGGTATGGGGGTGTGATAAGAACCTCGTCACAAACCCTAAACTAGCACCATTTAACCCTAATATGTAAGAAAAAGCTCCTACATAACTCTAGAAAGGTTTGGCTCAGAGAGATTCTAAGTTTGCAAAGAAAATAGAAACTAAGGGGTAAAAATGTAATTTCACCAATCCGATCTGAAAATGGGGTAACTCAGGGTCCAAACATAGGTCAAAATAACCTAATAAGAAGAAAAGTGGGATGAGATGACTCAATAAGGGCTACAGCAACTCCAAGGAATTAAATGACATCCTGTAATCCTAAAAACAAATCCACTTCAATTCACGTGGTTCGAGGCAAGGTAAAAATCAAATAAACCCTCTAAAATTCATAGAAAAATAATCTCTAGGGTTTAGGACTTTAAATTTGACCTTAGGAACCCATTTTGACCTACATTGAGAACCATACCCAATTAACAACTTGATTTGGATTTTTGCGTAAATTGACCGGTCAAACAAGGTTTAATGTAGAAATAAAATTCACCATCAGAATCCTTAGGTCCTAATTAGTCATGTATAAAAACTTGGGCCTAAGAAGAAACCTTCTTGACCAACTTTACACTTTGGTCCTTATATATTTACGTTTTGAGCCTCAACTTTTGAACCCTCACATTTTGACCCCTAACTCTCCTTCGTTCTTTGCATTTAGGTCCCTCCTGCAAAGCTTGAGCAGCGCCATGCTCCAGCGACCTTTCGCGGAGCATGGCGCCGCGCAGGGTGAGGGAGGGGCCCTGGCAAGTCAATGGGGGGTACCCTGCGTCGTCAGCCACCGCAGGGACACCCCCCTGAGTGCTGCGACCGCCCATACCGCCCGTGCGAACGCACGGACGGTATGGGTCTCCACTTCCGGCGTCCTCCGGCGAGGGAGACACGTCGTCTCCCTCCGCCCTCCTCTCTGATTCTGTCCCTATAAATACCCCCGTCGCTCCGCCGCTCTACCCAGCTCGGATCTGACGGAGACACCCCCTCAATTCCTCCCTTCCCACTCCGACAGACGCCCCCTTGCTCCGGCGGCCTCTCCTCCTCCTCCTCGTCGCCCTGCCGCACTACCAGCAGCAGGGTTACCTTCCCTCGATCTTTCCGCGTCACGCCGCACCCAGCTGGCGCCTCTCCGGCCCTCTCCTCGCCGTCGCCCCTTCCTCTGGGCAATTTCTTCTTCGGCGACAGTCGATACGACTGTCGCCTGCACCAACCCCTCCTCGTCCAGCTTAGTAGGTAAAACTTCTCCTCTTCCTCCCCTCTTTCTTTTCCATACTGAAAGCCCTTACTGTCGCCACCGATTTCCCACCGATCACCCTCACCTTCTCCACCTCCGGCCAAACTCCGGCGAACCGCTCCCATCGCTCCAGCACCCCACACGGCTCGCCGACCTGTGCATAACCTCCGCCTCCTCACCCTGATCCTCTTCCGCCCCTCCACTTCCCACCAAATGCCCTCTGCAGATCCACCGAACACGCCCACCTCTCCGCCCGCAGTTTGACCTAGGGCAACCCTTTTGCTCCACCACGCCCACTGCAGACCCTTCGACCACCTTCGCCTTGCCACGGTGAAGGTTCTCCGCATATCTGATTAGGCCGAGAGGCCGTGCTTCTGTGAACAGGTGTTGCGCCCGCCATCGCCATTGCTGAGTAGCGAAGCTCCTTCGACCTGCTACTCCAGGCACACCACGCCTAGGTCAGATTCCCAGGCTTCGCGAAGTGTCAGGCTGCAGTTCGGGCGAAGCCCTCGCGTGAAGTTCAGCTGCCGCTGTTTCCTCTGCGCAGGCGCTCACATTGGGGTGGGACATTTAGTCCCACCTCGGAAGGCTTCGAAGAGGCGCGCCGATATAAGTTGAAAAAGTGTTGTAGGCTTATTGCCTCAGCACACGGGGTGAGGTCCCTTTCACACCGCTTCACCCGGCCCGTCCGTGAGCTCATCACGCGGATCCGGCAGACCCGACCCGACTTGACTGGCACTCCTCGCCCACCACCGCACGCCGGTGGGCCTGGACCCGGGCACGACTCGCGTACCCGATTACCCGGTTGCTCTAGGAGAGCTGTCCTAAGAGCGAATTCTGAGAGAGAGAGACGCGGGGGAGGGGGGGGGAGGGTAGAGTGGGTTTTTGCCCTCTGATGCTGAACTCTTGAGCGTGCAGGCACAGGTGAAGAAGAAGAAGGACTGCGGAAGAAGAAGAAATGAAGCAACACTGTAGCATCCGCGGGTTAAGTCGTCTGATTGGAGAATCAGACGACGTCCTGAAGGCAGGTGAAGACAAAGAAGAAGAAGAAAAGAAGAGAGAAGGAACAACCAAGTGAAGAAACAAAAAGCAGAAGAAGAGAAGCAAGAAGCAAGAAAAGAAGAAGAAGAAGAACAGGAAGAACAAAAGCCAAAGAGGAGAGAAGACAAAGAAGAAGAAGAAGAACAGGAAGAACAAAAGTCAAAGAGGAGACAAAGAGGAAGCAAGAAGAGAAGAAGAAGAAGCCAAACTTTCATCTCTCTCTTTCTCTCTCTTTATTTTTGTAATAGAACATGTATATCTCTAGAATACGACTTGCTCCCTGAGTTCGACCTCGGGAACTCTTTTATTTTCCGAGTAAAAAAAATATATATATTTGAAATGATGGCAATAACTGGCTATACTACAACGCTATAGCAAAACCTAGTCATAGTTATCGCCTGCACCGTTTCAGCGATACCTGCACCCGATTACCCGGCTCTGGGAGAGCGATCCTAAGAGAGAAATCTGAGAAAGAGAGAGACACGGGGAAGGGTAGGGGTAGGTTTTGCTTTCTAATCCTTGTGTGAGCGTGCAGGTACAGAAGGAGAAGAAGGAAGGAAGGAAAAGAAGAAGGAAGGCGGCCGAAGCCTTAGCCGCTCGGCGCAGCTGAAGAAGAAGCGGAGAGAAACAGAAGAAAAGAAGAGAAGGAAGGCACTGTTGCAAACCTACAGTTAAGTCGTCTGACCACTGCATCAGACGATGGTTGGGCAGCGGCTAGAATAGATAAAGCAAGAAAAGAAAGAAGGAAGCGGAGAAGATAAAGAAGAAAAGAGAAAGAAGAAAGAAGACCGAAGCCACAAGCAAGGGAAGAAAGAAAAAGAAGGCTGAAGAAAGAAAAAAGAAGAAGTCAGAGAAGAAGAAGATCATCACAGCCGCAGAAGAAGAAAAGAAAAGAAAGAAGAAGAAGAAGGATAGAAAGAAAAGGAGGAGAGAAGAAGAAGAAGCCAAGACAGACTCTCTCTCCCTCTCTCCCTCTCTCTTATTTTTGTAATCTAATAGAGAACTTTTATATTTCTAGAATTCCAGTAGTTCCCTGAGTTCGACCTCGGGAAAACTATTTCCGAGTAAAAAATTTGTAATGGTAATCTGGTAGCTGTTATATTACATACTATAACGACTGTAATCTAAAGTATAATAAACGTAAACAAGATAACCGGACGCCACCAGAGACTAACTCGCATCGACTAATCCCAAGACTTAGTCGTCCAACGAGAAATAACCAAAAGCAAAAAATATTCTACAACCACAAGTACAATGTACTATAAGCAGAAAATAATATAGAGATAGTAAGGAAAAACATAACGAAAATGTCTCATAATAGTATAGGCCATCACAACTGCAACAACGGAAATAAAAAGTAGAACAACAGCAACAGAACGTAAAAAAGAATAGTGTACATATAACAAAAATACTCATTCCAACAACAGAAGCTACAGAACTAGCATAGGAATAACTACGGCTGGGCTCGGTTGGGCCCAGCACCCTTTGCAGCCGGAAACTCGGGTTGCTCAACTCCTGTTCGTCACGCGTTTGTGTGGTTTGTTAAAAGGTAATATCGCGTTGTAATATAGCCGCTAAAGCGTTCAAAACAAAAAGATTTTTATTACTCGAAAATCGGAGTATCCGAGGTCGAACACAGGGAGCAAATGGAATTTACTACTAGTCAAAATGTAATTGAACACTCTAATTTACTCAAAATATCAATTCAAATGTGAATGTATGCAATTAAAAGTTATTAGGACAAAAATATGAAATTGGACGTCTGATCACAAGATCAGATGTCTTAAAAGTATTTCTCCTTTTCTTCTTTCTTTCTCGTCTTGCGAAGCCTTCTTCTTCTTCTTTTGATCTTCTAATCTATTCTTTGCCTCTCTTGTTCTCTGTGTGTTGCTCTTTCTTCTTCTGCTTTCCTTCTTCTTGTGCGAAGGCTTCTTTCTTTCTTCTTCTCTGTCTTGCTCCTTCTTTCTTCTCTTCTTCACCTTGCCTTTCCTTCTTCTTCTTCTGTAGCGGCCAAGTCCTTCTCCTGCATTCAGCCTGGCCTGCACAGGAGCAAAACCTACCTTTCTCCCTCTACCCACGCGTCTCTCTCTCTCTCTCTCTCTCAAGCAATTCACTCACGGACGCTCTCCCAGAGCCACAGCCATAATCGGGTCGGATCGTACCCGGGACCAGGCGCACCTGAAGGTGGTGTGATGCGCGAGGAGTGCGTAGGTTTAGGTCGGGTCGGATTCGGCAAGTCCGTGTGGTCAAGTCGCGGACGAGGCGGGTGGGGTCAGTGAGGGACCTCACCCCTGTGCTTACTGAGGCGATAAGAGTGTATCACAAAAAAAGTTTATAGTGTACCTGAGGTTTGTAATCCCACGATGTGGGAATAAAGGTTTCGTCCTTCCCTCACGCGCGCCCGCTGGTGCTCCTCGCTGGACTCAGTCACCTCGCGACACTTGCGAGAGTCTGCTGCACCTGCCGCCTGGGAAGCCTGCTGCTGCTCCAAGCTTCCTGCTGCTTCGGCTGTTAATGGCGGCCGGGGCGTTCACCTAAGATTCCACAGAACGGCCTATTGGCCCAATCAGAATAGCTGGAAACCTTCGCCGTGGCACGGCGAAGGCGGTGGGTGATGTTGCAGGTTGCCGGTCGGCCTAGGCGTGCGCGCCTAGGTCAACCTGTGGCCGGAGATGGTGGGTTGGTCGGGGGGTGCTTGTAGAGGTCTGGAGTGGCAGTGATGGGGTGGAATGGGTTCCTGGTGGTGAGGCGAAGCTCACGAGGTGGTTGGCGAGCCGTGTGGAGTGGCGGAGTGGTGTGGGCGGCTCGCTGGAGTGCGGTCGGAGGCGAGGAAGATGGAGGCGGTTAGGTACTGTCGAGGGGTAATCAAGTAAAATAGTTGGGGGAAAAGAGAGAGGAGAGGGTGGAGAAGAGTTCTAACCTAATTGTAAGGACGAAAGGGGACGGAAGGCGGACAGCAGTACCTGCTGTCGCCGGAGAAGATGACGCCCAGTGGGGGAGAACGGCGGCGACGACGAGGCTGAGGCGGCGTGCGCGGGTACTGCGCGACGCGGAGGGAAGTCAGGAAGCTAACTCTGCCACTGGTTTTGTGGAAGAGCGAAGAGGGAGGGGAGCTCGCCGGAGCTAGCTGGGACATTTGGCCGGGCAGGAGGAGAGGAATTGAAGGGGGAAACTCAGCCAAATCAAGCTCAGCCTCTTCGGTCGGAGTTGTGAGTTCTTATATAGGCGCTGGACTGGGTGTGCAGGGCGTGAAGGGCACGTAATTGCCTGAGGTTGGTCGCTGGAGATGGAAAGGAGTTAGGATACCCAAATCTCTCGTGCGTTCGCACGAGAGATTGGGTTCACACCAGGGATTGAGATCGGTCTTAAATGGAAGGGAATTCCTCAGAGAATCCTCCTTCCACTTCTGGGAGGGAATCTCTGAGGGATTAGAGAGCAATCCCTCTCCGAACCTCGCCGGAGCTCGGTTCTGCCCTAGCAATGGCAGCAGGACCGGTTTGCAAAGGAGGCGAAGAACCTAGGGGGTTCTCTGCAACGGTATTCAAAAGATAGGGACCAATTTGTGATTTGGGTGTACTAAATTGCAAAGTAGGTCAAGATGACCTCTCCTTAGGTCCAAATTTTGGTAAAAACCTAATTTGGACCTAAGAAATCCAATGGTGAAGTTGGATTTTAGGTTTGATCTCGTTTGACTGGACATTTTACGTAAAAACCCAAATTAGGTTAATTGAAGAGCTAGGACCCTAATCTAGGTCAAACTAGGTTCCAAAGGCCAAATTAAATGTTCCAAACCCTAGAGGATGTTTTTCCATGATTTTTAGAGGGTTTACTTGCTTTTTTTCTGACCGAAACCTTGTTAATTAAAGCGGGTCTGTTTTAGGGTTACCAGATGTCATTTAATTCCTAGATTACACATGAACCCATTTCTGATTGACTCAACCCACTTTTTATCTCATTTAGACCATTTGACTTATGTTTTGCCTCTGAGAAATCCCGTTTATGTACTGCAATGGTAAAATTGCAGTTTTAACCTTTATTTCATGTTTTCTTCTCAGAGCACTTGTTCCTTCAGTTAGGCCTTCTTCTAGGTTATGTAGGAGCTTTTATCTTCTTTATTGGATCAAAATGAGCTAGTTATGGCTCATGATGAGGCTCTCATCAACTCCCTATCCTGAACAAGGTTACGAAAAGACAGAGTCAACGAACGCTGAGTAGAGTGGTGGTTATACTATTAATATGCAACTAATGTAAAACAAGCAACAAAATTCATTTCTCATTTCCATTTATCTCAACTAGGTATTTCTGGTTAATTTATTCTACAAGGGTTCCATGTATTTCTTGATCTTGCCTGTTCCTCGTGGGAACGATCTTGATTGTAGTCTTTCCAGTGATGTAGGATGTACACGTGGTGTTCTCCTGGTCGGGAGAGTCCCTCATGGTAGTCTTACATCCAATCAATCACCTCGAGGTCACGGTCACGACGTAGCGGTGACTATGGCACACGCGATAAGTGCACAGGTAGCTACCCCGCACTGGCATGCGGTCAGTCATTTCCGTTAGCGGGTACGTCCAAAGTAAGCACAGGGCCTTGCCCTCTCAGAACAGGGGTCTCACCTCTCTACAGTCTGCGTACCCTCGTCTGACTATCTCGGTTTGCCTAGTGGGTCTAACAAGAGTTAGTGTAGGGTGGATAGTCCTAACCCCAGCCCCGTGGGGCAGCTAGCTCCCTCCCTACACTAGTAGCTCACCTCGGTACCACGTATGCGAGGCTAAGCCGGAGTCGAAGAAGAGTGGCCAAACCCACACTGGATCTCAACCCAAGGGTCGGCAAGCTCCCCTACTCTAAAGAGGCAGTTGCTCTCCTTGGTACTGTGTACACAAGACTAGCTCACTTCCCGTCTACATGCAAGGTTAGTTCCATATACAAGAGATCTTCTCCTAGTTCCTTGTAGGGTTCATGCACTGTATTCATTTCATTTCTTAACAATCAGATTTCCATTGTTCACATTTTAATTCTCATTCATATAACAGGCAGCTCGTGATTTTACCACTGTAAAAGTATCTCACAAAGTAGCTATACTCTTGCTAGCATTTAGGGCAAAACATGCAATCAATACAAACAATGAAGTTCAAACCAGGCTCGTACGTTTCTACACTAGGGTTCATTCCACATCCTAGGGTTCAATCAAATTATTCTAAGCATGCATTTTCCTTATTTAAATCTTAGAAATTAAAGTAAACCACTCTACAGGGAAATACGGGAGGAATAGGAGCTCGAATTACAGATCCAGTTGTCTCTGCGGGCCCCAAATATACTGCAGGCTGGAATCCTATACCCGGGAATAAATCACAATAGAAGGGTTCAGAACAGTGTATAACAGACTCTAATATGTAGAGAAATTTGAGAGGAAAACATCGGTACTTCATTTGCGTAAAATTGACCCATAATGGACCCCAAACGGATAAAAAACGTATGTACTGGCCAAAATCAGACGTCTGGAAATAAACCTAGACGTCTTAAAATACGTCAGAGCTTACCTTGTGTTTCTTGCAGGTTCCTTAGATGTCCAGATCCCTTCGCAACCGTCTGAGGGGAGTCCCAGACGTCGGAGTATCCTTCCGGTCGTCCGAAAGTGTCGTCGGACGTCTGGTGATGTGGTCAGACGTCCAAAAGTGCCTCGAAGGGCGCACTGCGTGCCTTCCCCACACTCTGCACCTACGTACGCATGGTAGACCCTAAAAAAAGTTAAGGTTGTCTATGGCAAGGTCTGCATGGCCCAGAGTTCATGCAAAAAATACGCACCTCAGCACTAAGCGTACTTTCAGACGTCCGTCTTTAGCTCCGGACGTCCTTATGCTACTCCAGATGTCTGGTATATGCTCAAGGCGTCTGATACTGGAAAAATTCTAGTACGCAGAACTCCGCGAGTTCTTCTCCTACTCCCATAGACTCCTCCACGTCACCTGCACAGTAGCAGCGACCCCAGCCGCTGTAGGAGGTCGCGGAGCTCCCCTCCGCGAGTCCCTCCTCCTTGAGCTCCACCAACTCGGGTCCTCCTCCTTGAGCTCCACCGAGCTCGAGCAAACTCCTCGGAGGCCATTGCACCTCTGAGCTTCTCTCCGCTCGAACTCCTCTCCTCGCGCGGCTCCGAGCTCCTCAGAGTCCTCCGACCGCAGCTCCCCTCCCATACTCTCCCGCTCTCCCTCACTCACCCTCACTCGTTCATGCTCCCCTTCTTTCCTCCTCCTCAGCTGCAGAAGGGTCTTCCTCATTTTTTCTTATTTCTTAAACACAGTTAGCATTGGCTAACACTTCATTGTTAACTACATATGCTAATTAAAGTTTGTTTGAGGTAGCTACTTAAATTTCATTCTTGTTTAAAATCTACACTAGTTCTTGAATTTATCCATCCTAGTCCAATCCTCAAAATTGGAAATAAGACTGTTCACTTGAATACATCTCCATCATAAAAGTAGAGCAAAATGACTGGTAACTTGTTAATCATACAATTGTTGACACTCATCTAGTAAAGAGTTAAAAAGATGTTTAAAAATCTCTTTATTGGAAAGTTTGTTAAAGGTTGCATTTTAATAATTAGTTACCAATGATACCGAGGTAAAAATATACATCCATATACAGTACTTATTGAAATTAAGCTACATCATATTATCAAAAAAAGGAAATCGAGTTACATCATACAAACAAATATATATAAGCTAATGTATGTGGAATTGTTTTAGATGGGAAGTGAGACATGTTCTACATAAAAGAAACCATGTAGTTTCCCCAACCAATTTGGATTTTCACATAAGAAGTTCTTGATCTTAAATTTTGATCCAAATTCACAAATTTAGTGTAGCGCAATGCATTAATGTTTCTATTTTAAGATTATGATATTTTCTAGACATTTAGATAATATCAAGTGTAAAAAGAACAAATCGTTATACATCATATAAGCATATACATATATTTATATGCTACTTATTTCATAGATCAAAAATATATACGCACTTTAGAAGTAAAATACAAAAGTAATCTTTAAAGAATTGGAATTTAGAATTATCACAAATTTGCTAAAGGGGAATTAGGAATTTTTGGACGTTATAAATGTCATTTCAAGGAACTAGATAAATTTTCACAAGGAATAGATTAATTTTGGCCTTGAAGCAAAATCAAATATTCCAAAATTAAGATCTTAATTCCAGAATTATTATATTGGTGAACTTGCATGCTAAATGAGAAATTAGGAGCCAGATTTTAGTAAGCAAATGCTTAATGAACGTAATTAAAAAAAAAAAGAAAATGTAACATGCATGGTACGAAATCTAAGTTCAAGTAGAAACTTTTTCATCATAAAATGAATTTAATTAAGAGAAAAATATGGATGTCTTTTTTTTTTTTTGAAAATAAAATGTGGATATGTCTTGATCCTAATTATGTTAGAGCAACATAACAAAGCATTGCTATGTGAAACCTGCGGTTTGCCCAAGTATATATTTTTAGTGTAGAAAGCATTTGTCAATCACCTGTAGCTTCACATATGATATATCTTAATTGGATACATTCGTAATGCATGGTTTTGTAGTTTGAGATGAAAACTTATTTAAGTAATGTAAACAGAAGATTAATACATATCTAAGAGAATAATTTATAGCTCTCACACATCATATTAGTCTATTAGACCATCCAAGAACTGAAAGCATATAAAATGTGTTAGGTTAGGATGCGCTTAGATGAGATATATCCCAAGTGAAAGGGATATCCATGGAGTAACTCCTCAAATGGGTGGGATACAATTTATCTCATTTCATTATATATTGACATCAACATCTATTACTATATACTTACTCACAAATTATCCGATAGCATCACATCAATGTTAACATATATAAAAATATGCTCACTCTAACATAATATTTTCATTAACATATACCTACAACATCGTACCATCCCATCCCACTCTCATATCATCACATTAAACATTACTGACTAACATTACATTAATATATTAATCATTTTATTTTAAAATGTATCACATCCCCTTGACGAAACATCCAAAACAACTTATTCCAAACTTATTATACCTTGGGACGGGGATATCCACATCTAAGTGAAGCATTATTCTATCTTAGGATAGAGATGGCAAAAGTTTGGTCATAGTCATGGGTGTCAATGCGGAAAAAATGATAAGACTCTTATTTCTTGTTGTTTATCCAAATGCTCATGTTTGTAAATTGCTCAAATGCCATCTAAGGTAGTGTTTGGTATGTAGGTTAAGGCACTTAGCTCATGATTTTTATCACTTAACTTACCATCCATTTGCGTCAGGTTGAGAGAACTTAACCTGCCACAAACTTACTCCACCCCCTCTGTGTAATAAGTTTAACTTGCTTAAACTCTTAATTGTCGAAACCCACTCATTCCATCATTTTATTCTACTCCATCCATATTCCTCTACTTATTTTACAAGCATATCCCCCCTAGCAAACACAACCTAAATGTCCAAGCTTGTTGTTTGGAGCACAAAAACAAATTTTGGGCAACTGTCCATGTAAATAACTATTTTGCAATGATTTTTCTTAATATGAGCATACATATCAGAATTTTAGAGGGTCATGAATACAAAAATTGCTGATTATTCTTGGGATTTGCCACTCCTCCTGTTCAGCTTCTAAGTCACTGTGACCACCACTCTATCTGCTAAACAAGTCGCAGGCATTAGGCAACGAGACTATCTGCGCTCTCAATAGGGATATCCATGGAGTATCTCAAATGAGTGGGATACAATTTATCCCATTCCATTGTATTGACATCAACATCTATTATTATATATATTTACTCTCAAATTACATCCCATCCCACTCTCATATCATCATATTAAATATCACCGACTAACGTTATATCAAAATACTAATCATTTTATTCTACTGTTTATCACATCCCCTTCACCAAACATCCAAAACAACTTATTAAATATCACGTGAAAATATCATAAGAGAGCGGCAGCTGAAAGCAGAGGGTGTGTTTAAATAGAATCGTTGATAACAAACCTGACAAGGTGTGACCACCACCTTGCCAGAGTGGTCATCAAGTTATAGATAATTACAGAATTTTCTTCTTCTCATGCTATATTTTATTCACAATTATCAATCAACTTTACCATCTCTCTCTCTCTCACTCCCCCCAACGGTGGTCCCCTCATCCCTTCCCACAGGTGCGCAGACAATTAATTGAGTTACAATGGGAAACTGTTTAGGCTGCTTGCAATGTGGTCTCGGGTTGAACCTTGGTCTCAATCTCGATAAAGATTTCCAATACATCGTACATGCTGAAAGAGACTTCGATGGTCTAAAGAAAAGAGTGGAGGCTTTGAGAGCAATGAAGGAGGAAGTGGAGAGGGAGATAAGTGAGAAGAACTGTGATCCTGAGATGGAAGTGAGGAACGAAGTCGAGACATGGGTAGACCAAATTGGTCAACTTGAACGTGAGGTGTCTGATAAAGCAAATGGTTCGTTTGGTTGCGGCCTTTTCTCGAGGCATAGCCTTGGTGCCTGGGTTTACAGAAGAATGGAGCATGCTGAGGAGCTGAAAAACCAGAGAAACAACTGGGCGGATCCTATCTTTTTCAAATGCACCCCCCCATACATCCCTGAATCCTTGCCCGTCAACATTGTGGGCATCGAGGAGACAACGTTGCAGGTCCTTGAGTACTTGAAGGATGACAAGGTTGGGGTCGTCGGCATTTATGGGATGGGAGGAGCTGGCAAGACCACTCTCATCAAACAAGTCATCAAGAGATTGCGCTCACCATCAGAAGAAGAACCCATCATCAAGTTCGAGTCCATAATTCAAGTGGTGGTGTCACAGAACCTTGTTATACAGAAAATCCAAGAGGATATAGCCAAGGAGCTTGGCCTCTCTCAAAGCGAGAACTTCAAAGGTCGGGATGAAAGAAGTCGTGCCGAGTTCCTTTCTGCACAGCTCTCCGGAAAGAAATTCTTGTTAGTATTGGATGACATGTGGAAGCCTGTTGATTTGAAGATAATTGGGATTCCCCACCCTCATGAGGAGGAGGAGCTTGGGAACAAATGCTGCAGCAAGGTGGTCCTCACCACCAGGGATGAGACCGTTTGTGCTGGAATGAACTCCGAGGAAAGGGTGAAGGTCAGTTTTCTGCAAGAAAAAGACTCTTTGGAGCTCTTCCAGAAAACAATCCAGTGGGAAAAATACAAACAGTTGTTTGAATCAATAGATGTCGGCGGGATTGCACGAAAGATCGTAAGCAAGTGTGGTGGATTACCACTGGTGCTCATAACCGTTGCTCGGGCCATGTCGACCAAGAAAACCAGGCAGGAATGGGAGGATGCCGAGAAGTCACTTGAGGATTCCCCTCATGCAATTGGAAAAATGGAAGATGTTTATAGATTACTAGAATTCAGTTTTAACAATTTGAAGAATGAAGAGTACAGATCTTGTTTGCGCTACTCGGCTTTGTTCCCGGAAGATTCGCGAATCTCCATTGCCGAGTTGGTAGATTACTGCATCGGAGGAGGGTCAATTGGTAGCAGCAGCAGCAGACCATCTGACATCAATAGTCTCCGGCGCAATGGAAGAAATATAATCTCAGAACTCATAGATGCTTGCCTGTTGGAGAGAATGGACGATATTTATGGGGATCCTTGTGTCAAGGTGCATGATGCCATCCGTGACATGATTCTTTGGCCCGGGGGGAAAAGCAACAGGACAGGGCACAAAATATTGACACTTGCAGGTGAAGATCACAAGGGGCGTTATGATGTGGATGATCAAACGTGGCAAGATGCGTCCATGGTGTCCCTGCGAGATAATGACATAACAGAGGTGAACATCAATGGAAATTCCGCAACCAGTATCTCATCATCTTTTTGCAGAGGAAAGGGCAAAATCTCCTGGCAAAACAACAACTTGCAGGTATTGCTGCTACATTATAATAAGAATCTGAAAAACTTGCCAAGAAGTTTGTTTGAATATTTTCCCAAGCTCCGTGTCCTTGATTTGTCAGACACACATCTAGAAGAGCTTCCAGAATCTCTGTGGTTGTTGAAATCCCTAGAATACTTGAGTTTGTCATGGACTAAGATTGAGGCCTTGCCCAAGGAGATGGGATATCTAACGAATCTGATGCTGTTGGACCTCTCTCATACAAGTGAGCTATGTAAAATCCCCAGTGGTGTGTTCTCATCCCTCTCCAAGCTGCAATCCATGAACCTATATTTGTGTGCATTCTTCCAACAAATTTCTATTATGATAGTCATGTTTTGGGGGAAAACAATCATAATGTCACAAAATTTCTTATTCTCATGCTACCTTTTGTACACAATTATCAATCATCTTTACCATCTCTCTCTTTCATTCCCCCTAACGGTGGTCCCCTCATCCCTTCCCAGAGGTACGCAGACAATTAATTGAGTTACAATGGGAAACCGTTTAGGCTGCTTCAAATGTGGCGTCGGGTTGAACTTGAACCTTGGTCTCAATCTCGATAAAGATTTCCAATACATCGTACATGCTGAAAGAGACTTCGATGGTCTAAAGAAAAGAGTGGAGGCTTTGAGAGCAATGAAGGAGGAAGTGGAGAGGGAGATAAGGGAGAAGAACTGTGATCCTGAGATGGAAGTGAGGAACGAAGTCGAGACATGGGTAGACCAAATTGGTCAACTTGAACGTGAGGTGTCTGATAAAGCAAATGGTTCGTTTGGTTGCGGCCTTTTCTCGAGGCATAGCCTTGGTGCCTGGGTTTACAGAAGAATGGAGCATGCTGAGGAGCTGAAAAACCAGAGAAACAGCTGGAAGGAGGGGGGTCCTATCTTTTACAAATGCACCGCCCCATCCATCCCCGAATCCTTGCCCGCCAACATTGTGGGCATCAAGGAGACAACGTTGCAGGTCCTTGAGTACTTGAAGGATGACAAGGTTGGGGTCGTCGGCATTTATGGGATGGGAGGAGCTGGCAAGACCACTCTCATCAAACAAGTCATCAAGAGATTGCGCTCACCATCAGAAGAAGAACCCATCATCAAGTTCGAGTCCATAATTCAAGTGGTGGTGTCACAGAACCCTGTTATACAGAAAATCCAAGAGGATATAGCCAAGGAGCTTGGTCTCTCTAAAAGCAAGAACTTCGAAGGTCGGGATGAAAGAAGTCGTGCCGAGTTCCTTTCTGCACAGCTCTCTTGAAAGAAATTCTTGTTAGTATTGGATGACATGTGGGGTTCTATTGATTTGAAGAAAATTGGGATTCCCCACCCTTACGAGGAGGAGGAGGAGGTTGGGAACAAATGCGGCAGCAAGTGCAAGGTGGTCCTTACTACCAGAAACGAGCAGGTTTGTGCGGTCATGGGTGCGAACAAAAGTAGTGTGAAGGTAGGTTGCCTGCGAGACGAAGACTCGTTGGAGCTCTTCCGGAAAACAGTTGGCTGGGATGCTGATGACTTCGAATCAAAAGGCGTCAATGAGATTGCACGAAATATCGTAAGCAAGTGTGGTGGATTACCACTGGCGCTCGTAACCGTTGCTCGGGCCATGTCGACCAAGAAAACCAGGCTGGAATGGGAGGATGCCGAGAAGTCACTTGAGGATTCCCCTCATGCAATTGGAGAAATGGAAGATGTTTATAGATTACTAGAATTCAGTTTTAACAATTTGAAGAATGAAGAGTGCAAATCTTGTTTACTCTACTCGGCTTTGTTCCCGGAAGATGATAAAATCCCCATGGCCAAGATGGTAGATTACTGCATCGGAGGAGGGTCGATTGGTAGCAGCAGCAGCAGCAGCAGCAGCAGACCATCTGACATCAATAGTCTCCGGTGCAATGGAAGAAATATAATCTCAGAACTAATAGATGCTTGCCTGTTGGAGAGAACGGAAGTCATGGATTATGTCAAGGTGCATGATGCCATCCGTCACATGATTCTTTGGCCCGGGGGGAAAAGCAACAGGACGGGGCACAAAATCTTGACACTTGCAGGTGAAGATCGCAAGGGGGTTTGTTATGTGGATGATGAAAGGTGGCAAGATGTGTCAATGGTGTCCCAGCAATGGAGTGACATAACAGAGGTGAACATCAATGGAAATTCCACAACCAGTATCTCATCATCTTTTTGCAGAGGAAAGGGCAAAATCTCCTGGAGAAACAACAACTTGCAGGTATTGCTGCTACAATGGAATCAAGATCTGAAAAACTTGCCAAGAAGTTTGTTTGAATATTTTCCCAACCTCGGTGTCCTTGATTTGTTACACACACATCTAGAAGAGCTTCCCGAATCTCTCTGGTCGTTGAGATCACTACGATACTTGAATTTGTCATTGACTTATATTGAGGCTTTGCCGAAGGAGATGGGAAATCTAACGAATCTGATGCTGTTGGACCTCTCTTATACAAGAAAGCTATGTAAAATCCCCAGTGGTGTGTTCTCATCCCTCTCCAAGCTGCAATCCATGAACCTACTTGGCTGTAGATTCTTCGAAGGCGATGCCAGTAAAAAGAAGGCCCAAAAAGTTTTGAAAGAAGTATATGGCCTACCTCTTCTCAAACCTTTGTTCTCTCTCGTATCCTTTTCCCCTTTTTCCCTCTTTCCACCTCCACCACGACACCACCTTCCTCCTTCTTCCTGCTACCTATTTCTTCCACCACCGTTGAAGACACTTCTCCTCCTCTGATCCCCCTCTTTTCCTCCTCCTTCGATCACTTTTTTCTGCTGCTCCTTCGATTGACTGAAACCGCCTTGCCATGGTGGACAAGCATGCTGGCACAACCACCTCCTTCTTCAATCCCTATCTCCTCCTCCTACTCCTGCAACCACTCCACCAACTCCGTCCACAACAGTAGCAATAACAACAAAAATAGCAACAACGACAACGAAAACAAGAACATCAACAAACAACACCAACAACAACAAGTAGTGGAGGGGTGGACCCATGGCCTCGACACCAACAGGGAGGGACAGGAGGGGTAGAGGGGGCGGCGGCAGACGAGAACGAAGAGCATGGGGGAGAAGGTGGGGGAGGGAGGGCAGAGGTGGGGGGAGAGGGTGGTCGGTGGGATCGATGAAGGTAGGAGGTGGACATGTGGTTGTGGTACAGGGGGTGGTTGAGGGCGGAGAGGATGCGAAGGTGGTGACGCGGAGGCAAGGGAGGGTGAAGAGGGTGGTCGATGGGATCAGCGAGGTGGAGGAGGTGGTGACGCGACCGCCACTGCCCGTGGGCGCAAGCAGCCACCACCGCACACCGGCCTTGCCACCAGCAGGGCGCGCCCCTCGCAGTCCTTCTCGCAGTCATCCATCTTGCCTCGACCTCACGAGCCCGGCCACGCCCTCAGACAGCCCTTCTCGCAGTCCACGCGCACGCGCGGACAACCCACTACCGGCGGCCAACGAGCCACCGTCCGGCCGCCTCCAGCCATCTCCGTCGACGCTACGACCGCCATCGCGAAGCTCTTCACGTGCTCGACCTTCCCTGGGCGTCCCTCCTCCAGCCGTGCCCTCTCCTTCGCGTGCGCACAAGGAGGCGAGCTCCCCTGTTTCTCTACAGTAAATGGTCTATTAAAAATTACATGTGATGTCATTGCCACTTATGCCGTTGGGTGGGCAGGCGACGAAACTCGCCTCTTGAAAGAGGCGAGTTTCTCAGCAAATCAGGCCCGGGGAAGCGGGAGGGGGGTAGGAATGGATGGGGAAAACTCGCCTCTTCGTGTGTAATGGTTAAGGAATATTAACCATTACAAGAGGCGAGTTTTTCACGGTAATTAAGGAATATTATTTCCCTATAAGATAAATAAGGAATATTATTCCCTGATTACCGTACTTAGGAAAATTTTTCTAAAGACTGAAGCCCTGAAGCCAAAGAGAATTCAGCCGCAACCCTTTATAGTCTTTCTGTCTGAACAGAACAAGTATAGGATTGGACGCTCTTGTGCCATCGTCCCTCTTATAGATTTACTTGCAAACGGAACCCCTCGAGGGAAGAGAGTTGCTGCTACAGCATTGCTTAATTTATCAATATATACTTCATGGGAATAAGGCGAGGATAGTGCAAGCTGGAGCTGTGAAGCATCTTGTCAAATTTATGGACCCAGCAGCAGGTATGGTTGATAAGGCTGTTGCTGTTTTGTCAAACCTTTCAACTATACCTGAAGGGAGGAGTGCCATTGGTCGTGAAAATGGGATCCCAGTTCTGGTTGAAGTTGTTGAGTTGGGGTCTGCAAGAGGAAAGGAGAATGCTGTAGCAGCTTTGCTACAGATTTGTACCAGCAGCAGTAGGTTCTGTAATATGGTTCTTCAAGAAGGTGCTGTACCTCCTTTGGTGGCATTGTCGAAATCTGGGACTCCAAGGGGCAAGGAAAAGGTATAGTTAATTTTCCTAGTTCTAGAATTCTCCAAGATCTTTGCTGCTTTTAGTTCATTGGCAATTAGCATAAACATGAGGGAACTGGTGACTGAGACGATCTGTGGCTACCTAATATTTAAATGCATCTTATACCAGCAGTGAGCTGCCTAAGCCTTTCGTGTGGAATATGAAGAAACAATCCTTATTCCCTGACAGCTGGAATCCGGGAATAGTTAGGCCATATAATATGGCAACGCTGTGTTCTCCTCTCAATTTTTAGTTTCCATCTATTATCGAATGGGGTTTGGGCTAAGGGAGGTGTACAAGTTGGGAGGTGGCATCAACATCCAGTAACTGCATAGCATTTTTCCGTAGTAGAAATTTACTCTTTCACGTCTGCAAATGAGTTTACGATTTTGCTTCTTCCCTCTTGTCCTTTTAAGAATTCCATCTTTTTTTTGGTTCTTTTACAACGATCACTTTTCCTTTACATTTTATTTTATTTTATCTTTTCGCATGTGCGAACCTTTTCCTATAATTGAGCATTGCAATTTGTTTAAGCCTTAATACAAGCTCTTAGTGAATTTGTAATTAGACTTTGTAATCATGGGATGCATGCTGATGTTAGAATCATCTTTTAGAGAAGAATCCATGGAACCTCCAATACATAAATAAGTGTTTAGAATTTACCTTTTCGTGCCATTTGGGATTGCCTACATGCTGCTAGTAAAATAGCCTTGAATATCCCCATACATTATTCTGATATCATAAATAATAGTGTCAGATTTTCTGCTAGATGAATATTCTTGTAAATAGTAAACTTCGAGGGAATTCCAGTACAACTTTGTTTTGCTGTTTCCAGGCACAATTACTGCTTAGTTATTTCAGAAATCAAAGGCATGGAAATTCAAGGAGGAGATAAAGCCCCATGTTGGCATTGCCATTATAGTTACATGACCTAACATGCTACTGCTCTTGATTGTTTTTGTTGCTTCTGCAGTATGCCTGCATCTCTTTATCGGGTCCCTGCTTCTGTGCATATGACAGGTAAATGTGAAGTAATTCTTATGAGAAAATATAATCGCTATTGCAAAATTACTCATATAATATTTTTTTCATTCAATAAAACTCACCAATTGTAAATGCTGTCATAATATGTTACCACTCAGACTCTTTCTGTACACCTCTTTATGAAAGAAGGAACGTTGCGTTCCATGTTTCTAGTTTACTCCTGCATGTAACTTTGTTTCAAATTGTTTTGACTTCTGCAGAAATGATTAACTGAATTGGTGAATTTATGTACTTAAGGATGTACATTTTTCTCAAAATTTTTTCTTGAAAGTAATTCATATTAGGGTAAGAATTTAGGCTCCTTATGTCGTATGAGTTCAGATTCAAGACTTAGTCTCGTTAACTAAGCAAAAGGAGTTGACATTTTGCCCTGCACAAAATTTACTGTTATTCTTTTGGGTCGCCAGTTAAATCGTTTGTCTGCTAAATGATTAGATGGTCGGGGGGTGCAAGTCCACGGAGGAAAATTTTTGATTTGTTCTGGGTAATAAACTGCTAATTAATGTACTCATAGTCCACCATCCTCTCAGTCTTTATCCACAAAATGGTGACCTTTGATCCACTCGATTGGCCAAGAACATCCAAATTCCTCTTTATTTAAGTATTTGTATAGCATATGGGAGATCCAAACATGTCTACCCGGCCTAACTGGTTGATTACACAGACCAAGTGGACGTGTGGCTTGAGAATGTTCTGAAGTTTTTAGGCCAAACAACCAAAGACCAGATTAACTGACCAATTCAGTCCAACTGGTTGAACGAGCCATTCCAGTATAATCTGACTTCAAAACCTTCCCAGCCTGTGGTGATAAGAACATGCTCACAATAAGATTTACCCCGTAGCAAACAAGAAGTGCCAGGTTAAAAGGAGAGATGCTTATTTACTGAAATATGACATAAAAACGTCAATAAGAGATTTATACAGTTTAAAGTGTATAAGCAAGTACCATGCATTGATTTAGTATGCTACATCACATTTTGTTACGGAGTCTAGTTAATTTCATGTTGTCATGTGGTGTGTTATTATTTTTTGTTTTCTTCATGGCATTACATGTAATTTGTCTCCACCTCTCTATATATATAAAGAGAGGTAGGATTAGAGAAAGAGAGTGATTTTGCTCATTTTTTAACTTGTTATCAAAGTAGCGATCATATACCGGTGCCCTAGATACCCCACCCAAACAAGCCTCTGAGACCTCCACCCTAACCCTAACCTGAGGGGCACCTTTTGCAGCCTCGCCACCGTCGCCACCTCGCTCAGCACTGCCGTCACTGTTTGGTGAAGAGGAGAGGAGGCGGCGAGGCAGCACTCGCTGACCACCCACATTGCAAAGGAGTCTACTGGATTCCTCCGTCACCGCACCGCCCAGAGGGAACTGCTGCTGCTCCATCAAGGGGCGTGGCCGCCCAGAGGCGTAGCTACTGGTGCTTTGCCCCGCTCCACCCAGGGGCGCCGCTGCCCAGAGGCGTAGTTGCTGTTGCTCCACCCAGGGGCATCGCCTCCCATAGGCGTATCTGCTGCTGCTCCGCCCCGCTTCGCCCAGGGCATCTACTTCTGCTTTGCACTGCTTAGGGGGCTGTTGTTGCTCCGCCCAGTGGAAGCAATCACCACCCTCCGCCGCTCATGATCATGATCTGAAAAATTCAGATCGATTTTCCGTCTCCTGTTTTGGTATGATTTACCCCTGATCCTGTGCTTTTGAGGTTTATTTTTTGGTGAATTTGAGATTTCACGATATCAGTATGGCTTCTTTTCATTTTGATCCAAGCACCTCTACCACATAGAGGGTGGTGGATGATTTAATGACCATTACCCAGAGTGAGTATGAGAAACTTCTTGGAGGTTGTAGACATTATTATGGGCTCCAAGGAGCCACTGAGTTGGGTTCTATTGCACACGGCAGGAATTAGGGTAGTATGGAGTGGCTTGTTGATTCAGGGGCTTCACGACATCACAGTGGAGATCAGGATCATTTTACCCATCTTAGATCTGTACCTACAGGAAGGACGGTGCAAGTTACAGATGGTAGACACTCCATCCTAGTCCATTCCTCCAAATTGGAACTAAGACTGTTCACTTGAATGCGTTTCCATCTCAAAAGTAGAGCAAAATGACTAGTAGCTTGTTAATCATACAATTGTTGACACTCATCGGGTAAAGACTTGAAAGATGTTTAAAAATCTCTTATTGGAAAGTTTGTTAAAGGTTGCTTATTAATAATTAGTTATCGATGATACTGAAGCAAAAATATACATCCATATACAGTAGATTAAGATACATGATATTATCAAAAAAAGGAAATCAAGATACATGATACAGACAAATATATATAAGCTGATGTATGTGGAATTTTTTTAGCTGGGAAGTGAGACATGTTCTACAGAAAAGAAACCATGCACTTTCCCCAACCAATTTGGATTTTCACATAAGAAGTTCTAGATCTGAAATTTCGATCTAAATTCATGAATTAGTATAGTATAATGCATCTATTTTCTATTTCAAGAATATGATATTTTCTGGACATTTAGATAATATCAAGTGTAAAAAGAACAAATCGTGATACATTATATAAGCGTATACATACATACATATATATAGATACACACACACAGACACATATAGGGGAATGATCCTATGAGAAGGATTCTTTGGTGAGACATGAGAAAACTTAATCTCAACCATTGGATAATGGAGAGAAAGTGTTTTAATCTCAACTATTCACTAGCCAATGGTTGAGATTAAGTTTTCTCATGTTCTCACCAAAGAATCCTTCTTATAGGATCATTCCCCTATATATATATGCTACTTATTTCATAGATCAACAATATATATGCACTTGAGAAGTAAAATGCAAAAGTAATCTTTAAAGAATTGGAATTTAGAATTATCACAAATTAATTAGCTAAAGGGGGAATTAGGAATTTTTGGATATTATAAATGTCACTTCAAGAAACTAGATAAATTTTTGCGAGGAATAGATTAATTCTGGCCTTGAAGCAAAATCAAATATTCCAAAATTAAAATCTTAATTCCAAAATTATTATATTCGTGAACTTGGTATTATAAAGAAGAAATCAGGAGCCAGATTTTAGCAAACAAATGGTTAATGCATGAAATTAAAAAAAAAAAAGAAAATGTAACATGCATGGATTGAAATCTAAGTCCAAGTAGGAACGTTTTCATCATAAAATGAATTTAATTAAAATAAAAATATGGATATGTCTTGATCCTAATTATGTTGGAGCAACATAACAAAGTATTTCTATGTGAAGCTTGCGGTTTGCCCAAGTATATAGTTTTAGTGTACAAAGCATTTGTCAATCATTTGCAGCTTCACATATGATATATCTTAATTGAATACACTTGTAATGCAGCTACCCTGCATAGTTTTGTAGTTTGAGATGAAAACTTATTTTAGTAATGTAAACAGAAGATTAATACATATCTTAGAGAATCATTTTTATAGCTATCACACATCATATTAGTCTATTAGACCATCCAAGAACTGAAAACATATAAAAGGTCTTAGGGTAGGGTGCACTTAGATGAGGTATACCCCTGGTGAAAGGGATATCCATGGAGTAACTCCTCAAATGGGTGGGATATAATTTATCCCATTCCATTATATATTGACATCAACATCTATTACTATATACTTACTCTCAAATTATATATCTCATGATGAGAACCTCATCATGAACCCTAACTAGCACAATTTAATCCAAATAAGTGTGAAAAAGCTCCTACAAAACCTAAAGAGAAGCTTAACTCAGAGAATTCTGAGTTAAAGGACAAAACAAATTATAAGGGGTAAAACTGTAATTTCACCAATGCAATGTGTAAACAGGGTAATTAAGGGTCCAAACACAGGTCAAATGAGCTTAATAAGGAAGGAAGTGGGATGATCTGATCTGAAAAGGGTTATAGCAACTTCTAAGAATTAAATGACATTCTGTAACCCTAAAACAAACCCACTTTAATTCACGAGGTTCGAGGTAGGGTAAAAATCAACTAAACCCTCTAAAATTCATGAAAAAATATTCCCTAGGGTTTAGAACCTTCAATTTGGCCTTTGCAACTTATTTTGACCTAAAATGAGAACTATGCCCAATTTATAACTTAATTTGGATTTTTGTGCAAATTGACCGGTCAAACATGGTCCAACCTAAAATCAAATTTCACCATTAAAATCCTTAGGTTCAAATTAGTATGGTATAAAAATTTAGGCCTAATATAAGACTATCTTGACTGACTTTACATATCGGTCCTCTTAATTTACTTTCTGACCCTTATCTTTTGAAACCCTTACGTTTAGCCCCCTACCTTCTCATCATTCTTTGCAGAACGGTCCCCCTGCCACTTCTGCGCAGCACCATACCTCCGGCGACCTTGCGTGGAGGATGGCGCCGCGCAAGGCAGGAAGTCTGTCCTCAGGAACAAGCGGGGGTTCCCTACGTCGTCCTCTGTCGCAGGGACCCTCCCCTGACCTCTGCAACCGACCATGCCTTTCGTGCGAATGCATGAAACGCATGGGTATCCATTTCCGGCCACACTCCGGCGAGCACAGCACGTCGCCTCCTCGATCTCCTCTCCTCGCCAATGCCTATTTAGGGAGTGGCAAGGTCTGCCATCTCCTTCAAGCTAGTTTTGGCCGAGAGAAACCCTAGATTTCGTCTCTCCCCTCTCCGGTCAGGCAGCCCGAGCTTCCGGCGATCCTCCCTCCTCCTCCTCGTCGCTCTGCTGCCCTACCTGCAGCAGAGCCTACTTCGCTCCATCGTCCCGCGCTAGGCCGTACCAGCTGGCGCCCTTCGATCTCCTCGTCGCCGATAACCCCCTCCCGGGCATCTTCGTCTCCAGCTCCGACAAGCACGAGCCGGACGCCTCCCTCTCCCCCTTCTTCGACTAAGTAGGTAGGAATCTTCCTCTCTCTCTCCCTTATATTTTCCCCTTCCTGATTTACATTTTAACCCATCGACCGCCACTTCCACCCTCATCTGCTCCATCTCCGGTCGCCAACTCCGGCGAGGTCACTCCACCTCCACAGACCACCTCACCCCTCGCCGACAAGCCCAGAAGCTCCCCCTCACTCCACTCAACCGTTTCCCCCACTCCATTCACCACCATTCACCGCCTGACCACCCCCCGAACAAACCTACTTTCGCACACACAGTCTAACCTAGGCACACGGCCACAGGCGCCCCTGCACCTCGCCGACCCTCGCACCGCCTTCGCTGCCCTCTAGCGAAGCTCCCTACATTATCTGATGTGGCCGAGAGGCTATCCTTGTGATTTCAGGTCTTCGCCTCCTCGCTGCCATTGACGAGCTGCTGAAGCTCCTTTGCAAGCAGCTCCAGGACGTCTCCAGCCCAGGGTGAGTCCCAGGCAGCGCGGGTTGAGTCCGCTAGCACGCCCAGGTTTGCGACTGGGGTCACAAACGTTTGCTGCTGCCCCAATTAGCAGCTCCTTCTCGCCTGCAGGCGCGCAGATTGGAGGTGGGACTTTAGTCCCACCTAGTAAGTGTGTGGCCTCGCGCCCACACTTAAATTGCAAAAGTGAATAGGGCTGTTTGCCTTCGATATACAGGGGTCAGGTCCCTCGCCCACACACGCAGCACGCCATGCACTCGCCCGCCCTCGCCCGCACTCACGCCCCGCGGGTCTGGGCCGAATCCGACTACCCGACCAAGCACTCGCCCACCACCACACGTCGGTGGGCCTGGTCCCGGGAGCGCAACCCGAACCCGATTACCTGGCTCTGGGAGAGGTTCCTAAAGAGAGATTCAGAGAGAAGGAGAGACGCGGGGAAGGGGTAGGGGTAGGTTTTGCACTGATAGTTGTCTGTGCGTGCAGGGAAGAAGGAAAAAGAAAGAAGAAGAAGAAGAAGGAAGAAGAAGAGAAGAAGAGGAGCGGTTGAAGATTCAGCAGCCAGAGCAGAAGAAGGCAAGCTGAATAAGAAAGGAAGGAGAGGAGCTGAAGGAGAAGAAAAGAGGCCGCACTGTAGCAAACGCATAGTTAAGTCGTCTGAGCACCGAGTCAGACGACGGAAAGTTAGCAGCCAGAGCAGGAAAGAAGGCAGGCTGAGAAAGAAAGAAAGAAAGAAGAGGAACGGCCAGAGCAGAAGAAGAAGAAGAAGAAGAAGAAGAAGAAGAAGAAGAAGAAAGGAAGACCTAACAGCTGAAAGAGAGAGAGGGCAGAAGCTCTGCAGCCGCAAGGAAGAAAGGAAAAAGAGAAAGGGTCACCACAGCCGAAGAAAGAAAAGAAGAGAGAAGAAGGCAAGGCAGATTGAAGAAAGAGAAGAATTAGAAGAAGAAGAAGAAAAGAGAAGAGGAAGAGAGAAGAAGAAGCCAACAAAACTTTTGCTCTCTCTCTCTTATTATTTGTGTAACATAATTGTGAACCTCTATGCTTCTAGGATTATAGTTGCTCTCTGAGTTCGACCTCGGGAATCTTGTTCCGAGTAAAAAATTGTATTAAACTGGTTACTGTTTTGTCATATACTACAACGAATATAAATAAAGATAGAAGACACGCAACCATCCCATAACATCACATCAATGTCAACATATATATAGAAAAATATACTCACTCTAATGTAATATTTTCATTATCATATACCTACTACATCATATCATCTCATCCCACTCTCAAATCATCACATTAAACATCAACGAGTAACATTACGTCAACATACTGACCATTTTATTCCACTATTTATTACATCTCCTCAACCAAACATTCAAAACAACTTATTCCTAACATATTATATCTTGGGACAGGGATATCCCCATCTAAGTGAAGTGTTATTCTATCTTGGGATAGAGACGGCAAAAGTTTGGATATAGTCATGGATGTTGATGTTGAAAAAAATGATAAGACTCTTATTTCTTGTTGTTTGTCCAAATGCTTATGTTTGTAAATTGTTCAAATGCTATCTAAGGTGGTGTTTGGTATGTGGCTTAAGGCACTTAGCTCATGTTCTTTACCAGTTAACTTACCATCCATTTGCGTCGGGCTAAGAGAACTTAACCTGTCACAAACTTACTCCACCCCCTCCATGTAATAAGTTTAACCCGGCTGAACTGCTAAACGTCGAAACCCACTCATTCCATCATTTTATTCCACTCCTTCCTTATTCCTCTACTTATTTTACAAACATATTCCCCCTTGCAAACACAACCTAAATGTCCAAACTTGTTGTTTAGAGCACAAAAACAAAACTTGGGCAACTGTCCATGTAAATAACTATTTTGCAATGATTTTTCTTAATATGAGCATGCATATCAAAATTTTAGAGGGTCATGAATACAAAAATTGCTGATTATTATTGGGATTTGCCACTCCTGTTTAGCTCCTAAGTCATTGTGACCACCACCCTATCTACTAAAGATCCTCGTGCCCCCTCCCCCAACAGATAGATCATCAAGGTGGATTTGAGGATCTTCATATTGCCATATCGTGGTTGGAGATTACAAGTTTCTATCAGGTTTGTGTTCTCCTCTTGTTTGTTCTTACTTTCTTGCTACCATATGCTAGTATCCCCCATCTAATGATTCATGGGTAGTTCTCTATTCTTATTTGTTTTCGTCCTTCTCCCCCTTTCATACTTTTGCATTAATGTTACTTGTTTTCTCGTGTTCTCCTTTGGAATCTGATCCCTTTTTTTTCGTACTTCACGATTCTCTGTTGATGTTTCTCGTTAGCTCATATTCTTCCCTTTTGGAGCCAACTGAGGCTTCGGCAAGAGCTGAAGTTTGTCTTTGAATGCACTAAGTGGTTTGGTGAGTATGTCTGCTAGCTGTTGATTAGTTGAAATATAGCGAACAATTAGATCCTTATGAGTAACTCTCTCACGAATGAAATGATAATCAATTTTCACATGCTTTATCTTTGAATGGAATATTGGAGCTGTAGTAAGATATGTTGCGCCTATGATGTTGCAAAAAAGAATTAGAGTATCTAGTAATTGAATTGTAGTTCAGACATTAATGATTGCATCCAAATTAGCTCAGCAGATGCATTTGCTAAGGCTCTGTATTTTGCCTCTATCAATGAGAGAGCAATTGCTTGTTGCTTCTTGAAAGACCATGAAATTGGGGATGATTTGAAAAGAATAATGAACCCGTTGGTAGATTTCTATTGTCCGAGCAAGAGGCCCAATCAGCATCATAATAAACTCGCAAGGTTGGATGAATGTGTCCCGAGAAATATAAAGTGGTATCAATTGTCCCTTTACATAGCGTAGAATTCATTTGAAAGCATCATGGTGCATGTTAGTGGGGGATGCCATGAATTGACTTAAACGATGTACTGTGAATGCTATGTCAGTCGTGTGAACAATAGATGCCGAAGGCTGCCCAAAAGTTGCCTGTATGGTGTAGTATCAAAGAGCTTGATACCTGAAGTCTTTATCATAGATGATCGAATGGAGGGAGCCATAGACGTGTGGACAGGCTTTATACTGCCAAGATGAAATCTTGTAAGAAGATCTTGTCACGACCCGGTTCCTGGATCCGTACAGGACTCAAGACTGGCTCGCCTCGACTAATCCCAAGACCTAGTCGTCCAACGAGAAATAACCAAAAGCAGGAAATAAATCACATTCACACATGCAATATAACTAAGAAGAAGGAAAAAATGAGACGTAAAGGAACAACAAAGCTAAAAGTCTCAACAAGTAGTGCATGCCATCACAACAACAACAATGGAAAAGAAAATAGAAAGTAACAGGAACAGTAAAATAGATGTCTAGTACTCACTACAACAATAGAAAACTAAAGAGCTGGAAAGAAATGGCTACGGCTGGGTTCGGCTGGGCCCAGCACCCTCTGCAGCCAGAAACTCGAGCTGCTCAACTCCTGGTCCTAAACAGGGTCATGAAAAGATAGAGTCAGCGAACGCTAAGTAGAGTGCTGTTTACATTGTTTATGTGCAAGTAAAATAAGCAACATAGTTTTTATTCTCATTTCCATTTGTCTCATCTATATATTTCTGGTTCATTTATTTCACAAAGGACTCATGTATTTCTTAATCTTGCTTGTTCCTCATGGGAACGATCTTGATTGCAGTCTTTTTCATGGTGTAGAAGTTACATATGGTGCTCTCCTGGCTGAGAGAGTCCCCCGTGGTAGTCCTACGCCCAGGCAACCACCCTGAGGTCATTGTCGCGACGTAGTGGTGACTACGACACGCGTGATAAACGCACGGGTAGCTACCCCACACTGGCACGTGGTCAGTAATTTCCACTAGCCGGTACGCCTAAAGTACAGGGCGTTGCCTTCTTAGAACAGGGGTCTCACCCCTCAGAACCAAACAGGGGTCTCGCCCCTCCACAGTCTGTGTACTCTCGTCCGACTACCCCGGTTTGTCCAAAGGGCCTAAAAAGTCGGTGTAGGTTGGCTAGTCCTAACCCCGGGCTCCGTGGGGCGGCTAGCTCCCTCCCTACACTAGTAGCTCACCTCGGTACCACGTACGCGAGGGCCAACAGGAGCTGGTGTAGAGTGACCAGTCCTACCTCGGGTCTCAACCAAAGGGGTGGCTGGCTCCCCCTCTACACTAAAAGGGACAGTTGCTCTCCTTGGTACCGTGTACACAAGGGCCAGCTCACTTCCCGTCTACATACCAGATTCCTTTCATATACAGGAGTTCTACTCTTAATTCCCCGTAAGGTTCATGCTCATAGTCATCTTATTTATAAGTATCCGGATCACACTACCCAATTCTCATTTTTCTCATCATATACAGGCAGTTCGTGTTTTCATGTGTAAAACAGTATCTCATAATTATACTAATACCATTGCTAGCAATTAAATTTAAACATGCACTTCCAGTAAACAGTGTAGCTCAATCATGCTCATACATTTCTATCTTAGGGTTCATTCACATCCAAGGGTTCATTCACATCCTAGGGTTCCAATCAATTTATTCTAAGCAAGCATATTATTCATTTAAATCTTAACAATTGAATTAACCACTCTACCAAATATCATGGGAGGAATGGGGGCCTTCATCGCAGATCTCATCGTCTCCGCGAGCCCCGAACATGCCACCGACTGGTAACTTGTACCAACGACTAATACACATTAGACGGGTCAAAAACAGTTGATACTCTACATTAACACATAGAGAAACTCAAGCGGAAAACAACGGCACTTCGTTTGTGGAAATCTGATGCTGTTTGGGCCCCAAATGGGCCAAAAACACCCATACTGTCCAAAATCAACGTCAGATCTTACCTCTCAATTCCGGCAGCTGCCTCAGATGACCAGACTCCTCTACAACCATCTAAGGAGAGTTCTAGATGTCTGACCTTCCTTCCAGTCGTCTGGAAGGGCCGTCGGACGTCTGGCGATGTGGTCAAACGTCCAAAAGTGCCTGGAAAGGTACACCATGTGCCTTTCCAACGCCCTGCACCTGCGTACGAAATTGCAGACCTAATTTCAGCCTAACATTCCTACACTACGGTCTGCATGGCGGAAAGTAGCGCAGGAAACACGTACCTTCGCGCAATAATATGCTTTCAAACATCTGGCTTCAGCTTCAGACGTCCTTATGCCTCTCCAGATGTCTGGTCGTCGTTCCAGACGTCTGATACTGGAAAATTTCCAGTACCAGAACTTCTTCCGCATCGCTGCTCCCCTCGCAGTGCAGCCCACAGCATGCCACACCAGCCTTAGCAGTTGCAGAGGGCTGGGAGGTTGCCTCCCCGAGCCCCTCCTCCGCACGCACGTGCCTGCCGCCGCTCGCGCGAGCTCCTTCGAGCTCCCACACGAGCTCCGCCAAGCTCCTTCGGCCTCGACCCTCCCTTCACGTTCTTCTTCTCTCTCCTTCTCGTTCTCCCTCACGAGCTCCTCCCATGCTCTCGCCGTGCTCTCCTCCTCCTCTGCATCCTGTCTCTCTCTCTTCTACTCCACTCACCACACTGGAGGCTGGGAGGAAGGTGTGGAGGTGGTGGCTGGTGGGGAGGGGTTTAAATAGGAAGGGGGTTAGGGTTCGGGGGTAAGGAGTGTGGAGGAGAGAGAAAAGCCCTACGTGCCGCCCGTGCACAGAGCAAAAAGAAGGTATAATATTTCCCACTTTCAGACGTCTGGCCATTCATCCAGACGTTTGACGGTTAATCCAAATGCCTTAAACCCCCTAAAAAGGCACCGGGTCATTTCAATCTACCATATATCTTTGTTGTGATAAGTATAGGCCTGATTTATCATATAGCATTTGAATCCTAGAAAGAATGAGGGTCTACCCATGTCTCGAACCAGAAACACACTAGCTATCTTGTTGAATGTGCTTTCAACAATGCTTGATTGTGAGCCAATGATCAATATATCATCAACATAGATAAGAAAATATGCCCGATAGCCATTACCATAGTGACTAAAAAATGAGGTTAGTTTTGGAGGGAACAAGGCCAATTGAGATAAGGAATTGTGACAGACAAGTAAACGAAGCTCGTGGGGTCTATTTCAGGCCATATGATGATTTGTGAAGTTTGCATGCATGATAAGGATAATCCTCATGAACAAATCCCTGTTGTTGGGACATATATAGTTTCTCACTAAGTGAGCCATGTAAGAAAGCATTCTGCATATCAACATAGTCCAGTTGTTGGTTGTGGCAAGGGCAAGAAGTAGATGCACTGTAGTGAATTTGGTAAGTGAGATGAAAGTTTCATGATAATCTAGCCCTTCTAACTGATGAAATTCTTTTGCGACAAGGTGTGCTTTATATGTATCAATTGAACCAACAGGTTTGCATTTGATACAATAACCCATTTTTTGCCAATTACATTCACATGCAATTCTCTTGGGACCAATGTCTAGGTGTTGTTTTCAAGCAAGGCACGAAATCCAGCAAACATAGCATTAGCCCAATGTGGATTTTTGGTGGCCTAAGAGAAATAGCTAGGTTATAATTTAGTTGATAAGGACTGAAGATGAGGAGGTAAAGGATGTTTTGTAGCAGAAAAGGCCTTTTTTCTTGAAAATCCAATGCATTGATCTTGTGGTCATCTGATGGGTGTGAGTGGGTGGTTTTGGTGGGCAGGTTACGGGGACTGGGGAAGTAATGTTAGCTAAGGATGGTTGTGGTGAATTTGTAGGGAAGTTGGTGATGTTGGTGACGGTGGAGGTGGAGTTGGATTGGGTAAGGATTGTGGTGGATCGGTTGAGGTAGGGAATGTGGGGTGGTTTTTGGATAAATCAGAAGGAATTAACAAGGCAATAGTGGAAGGGGAATCGGATGAATGGGTGGGGAGTTGTTGTCGTTGAAGGGGAAATAGTGTTTCATCAAAGACCAGAAATCATGAAATAATAGTTTTAGATGTGATGGGATTGAACCATCTGTAAGCATGATGGTGGGAGCTATAACCCATAAATATATGTAAAGTGATTATTGCTGCAATTTATTGGAGTTGTATGAACGAAGTAGAGGGAAACAACCACAACCAAAAACTCGCAACTTTGAATAATTGGGCATTGACCGAAATAGTCGTTCGTAAGGGATAGCCCCATTAAATCGCTTTGAAGGAATTATATTGGTGATGTAAGCAGCAGTGTGAACTGCATAGAACCAAAATTTTTGAGGAACAGAGCTCTGATAAAGAAGTGCTCATGCAAGCTCAAGGAGATGCCTGCTTTTATGTTCAGCTGCGCCATTTTGCTGTGGTGTACAAGGGGCGGAGATACGATGATGAATTCCTTATGTTTTGAACCAGGTATGAAGATGTTGATATTCACCTCCCCAATTGGAGTGAATAGGAGTGAACAGCTTTAATGGATACACCAAATTGGGTCTTGACATATGCATGAAATTGAAGAAATATGCGACAGGCATCAGATTTTTGTACCATGCATTGGGAAGACCCAAACAAATTTCGTACAATCATCTATAAAGCTGATGGAGTATCGATGGCCATCATGAGAGAAAACTGTAAAAATTATATCAAAAGGGGCTCTGCTATGAGATGAAGTTAAAGGAAGAGGCATTCTATAGGCTTTAGCTTGTAAGAGAACTTCACACACTTTTGCAGATGACATATTTGAAAGAGGAAATTTCTTAGTTTCTGCAAGAGCTTTGACAGTATCATAGCTTGTGTGAGCCAAATGACGGTGCCAGATATCTACTGGAGCTTTTTCATAAAACAAGACAGTTATTGGTGCGGAACGAGAGGCCACAAGGGAAGGATGAAGCTTCTTTGTTAACTATAATTGATAGAGACCAACTTTAGCCTTGCCTTGAAGTAGAATCTGTTGAAATAATTGTCACCAAGTCCTTCACAAGCATATTATCAAAATATAACTTAAAATAACAAGAGTTATCCTTCACAAATTTGTTGATGGATGATAGATTTTTGTTTGCATCAGGAACGTGAAGGACGTCTTTTAGTTGCAAAATTTTAGTGGAGGGAAGAGAAACGGAGCTAGAGCCAGTAGATAGAATGGGCAAACCTTTGCCATTTGCGTAGTTGACCTCGTCAGTTCCCTGATATCTGGAGGAAATATCAAGGTTGTTTTGAGAATGATTAATATGGTGAGATGCCCCTAAATTTGGAAACCATAGCTCCTGGCTGCAGTTGCCATCAGCAGCATTGATGGACGGAGCAGTGGACGAGGTTTGATCATGGTGGTAGTAGCAAGTCACCGTAGTGTGATTATACCACAAATGAAAAGAAGTCGCAGGCATTAAGCAACGAGACTATCTGAGCTCTCCATAGGGAGAAGTTACTTGAGCTAAGTTTAGAAGAAATAACATTTTGGATATTAGATGGCAAGGTAATAGAAAAGATATTTCTGCTTGAGATAGCAGAATCTGAGAGAGAAGACATATTGTTAGTCGGTCTCTCAGATTAGCACATTTTCCTAGGTGAGCACCGTGAGACCAGAGCTCTAATATCATGTGAAAATATGATAAGAGAGCAGCAGCTGAAAGCAGAGGATGTGAGATGGGTATGGTGGCTCTCACCGTCAGCATAGCCAGGCACCTGTTTAAATAGAATCGTTGGCAACAAAGCTGGCAAAGGTGTAACCACCTTGCCAGAGTGATCATCAATCTATAGATAGTTACAGAATTTCCATAACTGAAATTTATGATAGTCATGTTTTGGGGGAAAACAATCATAATGTCACAAAATTTCTTATTCTCATGCTACCT
The DNA here is from genome assembly GCA_037157565.1 of Thalassia testudinum. Taxonomy (NCBI): domain Eukaryota; kingdom Viridiplantae; phylum Streptophyta; class Magnoliopsida; order Alismatales; family Hydrocharitaceae; genus Thalassia; species Thalassia testudinum. Next base: position 4,221,212 of record JAZHRO010000038.1, read on the forward strand.
TTTGTACACAATTATCAATCATCTTTACCATCTCTCTCTTTCATTCCCCCTAACGGTGGTCCCCTCATCCCTTCCCAGAGGTACGCAGACAATTAATTGAGTTACAATGGGAAACCGTTTAGGCTGCTTCAAATGTGGCGTCGGGTTGAACTTGAACCTTGGTCTCAATCTCGATAAAGATTTCCAATACATCGTACATGCTGAAAGAGACTTCGATGGTCTAACGAGAAGAGTGGAGGTTTTGAGAGCAATGAAGGAGGGAGTGGAGAGGGAGATAAGGGAGACCTGTGATCCTGAGATGGAAGTGAGGAACGAAGTCGAGACATGGGTAGACCAAATTGGTCAACTTGAACGTGAGGTGTCTGATAAAGCAAATGGTTCGTTTGGTTGCGGCCTTTTCTCGAGGCATAGCGTTGGTGCCTGGGTTTACAGAAGAATGGAGCATGCTGAGGAGCTGAGAAACCAGAGAAACAGCTGGACGGAGGGGGGTCCTATCTTTTACAAATGCACCGCCCCATCCATCCCCGAATCCTTGCCCGCCAACATTGTGGACATCAAGGAGACAACGTTGCAGGTCCTTGAGTACTTGAAGGATGACAAGGTTGGGGTCGTCGGCATTTATGGGATGGGAGGAGCTGGCAAGACCACTCTCATCAAACAAGTCATCAAGAGATTGCGCTCACCATCAGAAGAAGAACCCATCATCAAGTTCGAGCCCATAATTCAAGTGGTGGTGTCACAGAACCCTGTTATACAGAAAATCCAAGAGGATATAGCCAAGGAGCTTGGTCTCTCTAAAAGCAAGAACTTCGAAGGTCGGGATGAAAGAAGTCGTGCCGAGTTCCTTTCTGCACAGCTCTCCGGAAAGAAATTCTTGTTAGTATTGGATGACATGTCGGGTTCTATTGATTTGAAGAAAATTGGGATTCCCCACCCTCATGAGGAGGTGGTTGGGAACAAATGCGGCAGCAAGTGCAAGGTGGTCCTTACTACCAGAAACGAGCAGGTTTGTGCGGTCATGGGTGCGAACAAAAGTAGTGTGAAGGTAGGTTGCCTGCGAGGCGAAGACTCGTTGGAGCTCTTCCGGAAAACAGTTGGCTGGGATGCTGATGACTTCGAATCAAAAGGCGTCAATGAGATTGCACAAAATATCGTAAGCAAGTGTGGTGGATTACCACTGGCGCTCGTAACCGTTGCTCGGGCCATGTCGACCAAGAAAACCAGGCAGGAATGGGAGGATGCCGAGAAGTCACTTGAGGATTCCCCTCGTGCAATTGGAAACATGGAAGATGTTTATAGATTACTAGAATTCAGTTTTAACAATTTGAAGAATGAAGAGTACAGATCTTGTTTGCGCTACTCGGCTTTGTTCCCGGAAGATTCGCGAATCTCCATTGCCGAGTTGGTAGATTACTGCATCGGAGGAGGGTCAATTGGTAGCAGCAGCACTCCATCTGACATCAATAGTCTCCGGCGCAATGGAAGAAATATAATCTCAGAACTCATAGATGCTTGCCTGTTGGAGAGAATGGACGGTACGTTTGGGAAACCTTGTGTCAAGGTGCATGATGCCATCCGTGACATGATTCTTTGGCCCGGGGGGAAAAGCAACAGGACAGGGCACAAAATATTGACACTTGCAGGTGAAGATGAAGATCGCAAGGGGGTTTATTATGTGGATGATAAAACATGGCAAGATGAGTCGATGGTGTCCCTGCGAGATAATGACATAACAGAGGTGAACATCAATGGAAATTCCGCAACCAGTATCTCATCATCATTTTGCAGAGGAAAGGGCAAAATCTCCTGGCAAAACAACAACTTGCAGGTATTGCTGCTACAGTGGAATCAGAATCTGAAAAACTTGCCAAGAAGTTTGTTTGAATATTTTCCCAAGCTCCGTGTCCTTGATTTGTCACACACACATCTAGAAGAGCTTCCAGAATCTCTGTGGTTGTTGAAATCCCTAGAATACTTGAGTTTGTCATGGACTAAGATTGAGGCCTTGCCCAAGGAGATGGGATATCTAACGAATCTGATGCTGTTGGACCTCTCTTATACAAGTAAGCTATGTAAAATCCCCAGTGGTGTGTTCTCATCCCTCTCCAAGCTGCAATCCATGAACCTATATCGCTGTGCATTCTTCCGAGACGATGCCAGTAAAAAGAAGGCCCAAAGAGTTTTGAAAGAAGTAGATGGCCTACGTCAGCTCAAAGACGTTGGTCTGCACTTTGCTGAAGATCCCGATGCTATCAAGTTCCTGCTTGATAAGTCCAATACGCTCTCCAAATCCATCACTAAGCTTGACATTAATGCAATAAACCTCGTCACGCATGGCATATTCCGAAGAATCGGTTCAGAATTAAAGAAGCTAGAAAAGCTCAGAATCAAGGACTTCCTGGAGGAGGACCTTCTGATTGATGAAGGCCATTTCACACAACTAAAAGAGTTGGGGATTAGTTCTACATATTCGTTGCGACGTATCATCATCCACAAGGGTCGAGTACTAGACCAGCTTACTACTCTTTGGATTGGTGGATGTAAAAGGCTAAGCGACCTCGCATGTCTTTGGCAGCTCCCAAATCTCACGTACCTCGCGGTCTGGAGCTGTGATGGGATTGAGGAGGTGCTGCCGCCGCAACCGGGAGGTGATGGTGATCAGAGCCGTGGAACTAATTCCTCTCGTCATAATCCCTTGCAGAAGGTCCAATTGATTGCTTTGATGTACATGAGAAGCCTCGTGAGGATCTCTAGTAGTCCCCTGTCCTTGCGTTCACTTATTTACTTGGAAATCCGTGACTGTCCGTCCCTGAAGGAGCTCTCGATCGTGCCATCCAACAACTCACAGGACGTGAAGATATCGTGCGGAAAGAAGTGGTGGGAAAGCTTAAAATGGGTACCTCCCAACTTCATACCTTCTTTTCTACCTTCTTTTCTATTCGATTCAGAGGGAGAAGAAATGGAAGAGGCAGCGGAAGAATGATGTGAGTTTGAAAATACTATGGAGTGCAGAAATATTTATTTAATGTTGCACCTTATGTTTCAATCTTTTAATTTTTTTTTTTTTTTTCAATAATGGCATGCTTGTCGTACGTGCATATTTCATTAATGTTGTAAAAGTAAGATTGTAATTCGACTTTTTATCTCCTATGTATTATTAGACATGTCTATGTATCAATCCAAATGTATTTCAAATAAGAAAAAAAGAGTTAAAAAGAAAAGGAATGGCTGCGTTGTTGTGCCTATGAATTTAAGATTAAGAGAAATGTATTTACTGTGATTATATGTCACCTAATATAATGTATGACAATGAAGATGGTTTTGTGATTCTATTTAGATCCGTTACAAATTAAGTAAAAAGCTTTCTTAATCATCTCTCTATCTTGCCATCCAAATTCAAAAATGTGAACGTAAGGTGAAAATAAGAGTGGTGGGAAGGCTTAGAACAGAAAGATAGAGCTCCACTGCTAATTGCATCCTCCGTTCATTATGGTATGTGTGAGGTTACATCTAATTGCACTTATTAATGGACAAACATCGGGGCTTTGTTGAAGGACATGGTAATCTAACAAATCCGACGTAGTTGGACTGCTCCTTTATGTTGAAACTTTTTCACATCCCCAACGAAGTATTCTCATCCCTCTCCAAGCTACAATCCCTACACTTATATGGCTCTAAATTATTCAATCAAGGTTATAAAGAGAAGGCCAAAGTTTTAAAAGAACTAGAGGGCTTGCTTTTACTTAACGATGTTGTCCTATCCTTTAAAAAAGATCCCGATGTTCCGGATAAACTTTGATATGCTCTCCAAATCCACCACTGTGCTTTTTGTTTACTACAAATGATCTATTCCAAAGCATTGGTTCAAGATTTAAGAACCTAGAGTGGTTGGTTATCATGTGCTCCCTATGGGAGAGAGAGAGAGCAATAGGAGCTTGTGATTGAGAAAGGTCATTTCTATCCAAATATGATCAATTAGATCGGAAGAAGGATCAATTAGAGAAATGTGGCCGCTCCTTCTATCCAAATATGGAGTACGATATTGTTACGCAATAAATAACATGAAATCCATCCAAAAGCAAAAGCCATAAATTGCATGAGAGAGAACATCTAAATATGTAATACATAATGATACCCATTGCTCAAGGTAATTTTTTTAAAACAAGGAATAAAACTAAGATTTGGAAGATTAGGAAAAACTTGTTATTTACGACACTATAATTAACGTTAATGGTACATAGTGCACAACCTGTGTTCATACCTTGTTGATCCCAAGAGAGGTTGATTCTTTCACTCTCTTGATCTTAGTTGCCAATACAAATTGCAATAGTGATGTGTTAAGGATCTCTCACGAAGAGATTCAAGACCCAATACACACACCAATATATACATGTGTGCTCCATCCGATGGACATCTAATGTTATTTAAAGAACCCACCAAAAATAAGATAGTGGTTTCACACTATATATGTAATGCCAACAGAATTGCTTTTCTTGTAATTCGGAAATGCTCATAGGTTTCAGAAAATATGAACCAATCAAAGATCTCAAATGAGTAGCGTATTCCATATGTAGAGAAAAAAATATTAATTACATCCACAAAAAGGAACTTCATGTGAATGTGTAATATAAATAACAACTCAGAATTGCATGTAATACAAACTTATATTTCAAGTATTCATTGTAATAAACGTGCAAAAACTTGTATGACAAGTGAAAAATCGACTTGTAATACATGTGAAAGCTTGCATTACAAGTGAAAAACTAACTTCTAATATAGGTTACGAACTTGTATTATAAATATTTGTTATAAATGAAAGTGCAAAATTTCGTATTACAAGTGAAAAATAGACTTGTAATGCATACGATGACTTTGTATTACAATTATTTATCGTAACAAAAGTATAAGTGAGAAATAGACTTGTAATGTATGCGATGAACTTGTATTAAAATTATTTACCGTAATAGAAGTACAAAATTTGTATTAAAAGTGGAAAACTAAATTGTAATACATGCTACAAACATGTATTATAAATATTTACTGTAAACAGAAGTGCAAAAACTTATATTACAAGTGGAAATCAGACTTGTAATACATGCAATGAACTTATATTACACGTATGTACTATAATAGAAGTGCAAAAGTTGTACTACAAATGGAAAATAAACTTATAATATATACGATAAACTTATTTTACAATTATTTACTGTAACAAAAATGTAAAGGTTTGTATTATAAGTAAGAAACTGAATTGTAATATATGCAAAAACTTGTAATATATTTTCATTTGGTTAGAAAAGAGGGTTCTAATACAACTAATCATTAATACAATATACTTACTTTCCAATAATATTGTAATAATTGATTAATTGTATTCCAAATATAGTTTACAAAGAGTTATAACTTATCCTATCAAAATTGTCAATAGCAACTCCAAATTAACTCTTCTGAACTAGCTCAATTGGTGTCGACACTGACTACGGTAGTGGGTACCTGAGTTCGAGTCCTATCTTACCCGAGGGTGGTGTTGCGGGTGCGCCAATTCTCTAATTGCACACAAGAGATCTAGGTCACCAAAAAAAAATTACGCCAAACAATTTCATATTGGATAATTCATTCTTAATTCTTTGAAGTAACAACCAAAGCACTGTAATATATATAAAAGGTAATGATTCCTCCATTTCCTCACATCCTTCATTGATTTTACCTTTTTACTCTCTAAACAAATGGTACCTAACTTGATAAAGGCACATAAGAGGGAAGGCAATGACATTGATAAATTTTTGTAGGGTAAATTTGAAATTTAAGGAAGAATAACAAATGCATTCCAAATAAGTATAACAAAGAAAGAATTCACTCCACGTTTAATTTTATACATTGTGATCATTCCCATGTATTCCATTGGACATGCCGTTCCAAAAATTTTATTAAAGTTCCTTTCTCAATCACTTTTACAATAAGTTGAGTGTAGAGAATTTTACACAAAGATCTCTTAACTCTCTTTTCAAAGGAGTTTTGAAACTTTTGAAAAGAGCCATTAGCTCCTCAACTTCTAAGAGTAACTTGTCATTCTTCTAGTCCCTCCCACCCTCCCCCAACTTTATAATTTTTTTAGTAATTATATACCAAAATTTTTAATTTTAGAAGATTCTTTCCCCAGGTTTTGGTTCCCTAGATAGTAGGATTGTATTGATAAAAGTATCTTTTTTTTACTTCACTCTCCTAAACTTGATTCCTGGCTCCACTCCTTATATCTCTTAAAAATCACCATGAATCTTTCTTGATTGACTTTCTCATGACACAATTTGAAATGACCATTTCCAAGAACTGTTCAGGATTTTCCAGAAAGTTAGGGGTGTAAATGCAATTTTTGACCCCTTGAGTTTGGATGTGTGGGCCTTGCGGGTGCAAGAAAAGTTAGCGGGGGAATTTTTGCAATTTTTCCCCTCTCCCGCTCTTCTCACTCACTCACCCATCCACACAAGCACACACACTCACCACCCCTCTCCTCCCCAAAACCCTAACCTTCCTCTACTTAAACCCCACCACCCTCTCCATCTCCACACCCTTCACACCACCACCTCCACCTCCATCTCCTTCCCTTGTTGCCGACGAGCCACCATCCCCTTCCCGTCCCCTTGCAGTCGTGAAGAAGGAGAAGGGCGGAGCATGGAGGAGCGGGAGAGAGGGAGAATGAGGGAGAGAGGGAGAGCAAGGGCGTGGGGGAGAAGAGAGAGCTCGGAGGAGCTCATGCAAGAGGAGTCGAGGATGCGCACAAGGAGGAGCTCGTCGAGAAGAGCTTCTCGGCCTCCTACAACTGCTGAGGTTGCCGCTGTAATCGCTGCAGGCAGAACTCCACGAAAAGAAGAGCGTCGCGAGGAGTTCTGGGTACTAGATTTTTCCAGTATTAGATGTCTGGAGCAGCAGCAAATGTTCGGAGCTGAAGCTGGATGTTTGAAAATATGCGGAGTGTCGAGGTATGCGTCCTGTATGCGCATGCATGCGCGTACGTGAGGTATGTTAGCATTGTGTGATGTCGTTTTGAGATTTCGAACATATGCGTAGGTACAAGTCTTGGAAAGGCGTGCAAGCATGCTCTTCGAGGTGCTTTAGGACGCTTGAACGTCTCCACAAATGTCTGATAGACCTATCGGACGTCCGGGCACATCGACAGACGTCTGGAAAGATCCAGGACGACTGTAAAGGGGTTCCAGACGTCTACCAGCAACGTAGGGAAGTAAGATGAGGTTTTGAGATCATTTAAGACATCTGGGTCTAGTCCCAAATGTCTGATTTTAGACAGTATGCACGTTTTTTGCTTGTTTAGAGCCCAAACGAGGTTGGATTTACACAAACGAAATACCATTGTTTTCCGCTCGAATTTCTTTACATATTAGTGCCAATTATATACTGCTTTGAACTCGTCTAATGTGACTTAGTCACTGGTATAGGTCTCCAGCCTGTAGAATGTTCGTGGCCCCCAAAGACAACAGGACTTGTGGTTCTAGCCCCCATTCCTCCCGTGTTTCCTGGTAGAGTGGTTTATTTTAATATTAAGATTTAAATAAGTAAAGTGCATGTTTAGAATAACTTGATTGAATCCTAAGATATGAAATGAACCCTAGGGCAAAAGCGAATGAATATTGCGTGAGCTATACTGTTTACTTTTAGATGCATGTTAAACCCTAATTGCTAGCAAGTGTATAAATACTTTATGTGATGCTTTCTCAGTTATTAAAACACGAGCTGCCTATTATAAAAATGAAACCTGGGATGTGAACAGTGAGATCTGAATGTTGAGAAATGGAATGAAAGGAATACAAGCATGAACCCTACGAGGAATTAGGAAAACTCCTGTATACGGAAAGAACCTTGTAAATAGACAGGAAGTGAGTTGACCCTTGTGTACATAGTACCAAGGAGAGCAACTGTCCCTTTAGAGTAGAGAGGAGCTTGTCGCCCCTTAGGTTAAGACTTGGAGTGAGTTTGGCCACTCTACGTCGACTCTTGTTTGGCCCTTGCGTACGTGATACCGAGGTGAGCTACTGTAGGGAGGGAGCTAGCCACCCTACACCGACCTTGTTAGGACCACTTGGCAAACCAGGATAGCCGGACAAGGGTACGCAGACTGTGGAGGGGCGAGCCCCTATTCTGTTCTGCGTGCCAGTGCGGGGTAGCTATCCATGAGCTTATCACGCGTGCCATAGTCACCGCTACGTCTCGACCGTGACCTTTGGGTGGTTAACTGGGTGTAGGACTACTATGGGGGATTCTCCCGGCCATGAGGGCACCACATGTACATCATACATCATGGGAAATACTGCAATCAAGATCTTTCCCTTGAGGGACAGTTAAGATCAAGAAATGACTAGTTTATTAAGAGAATAAACAAATCAGAACTACTTATTTGAGCTAAATGAAATTGAATAATTAATTAGTTGCTTGTCTTATAATAATTTCATGTAAATGGCTTAACCACTATACTTAACGTTAGCTGACCATGGATTTTACAACCTTGTTCAGGTCAGGGAGTTGAGCAACCAGCACCACCGGCTGCAAAGGGAGCTAGGCCTAGTCGAGTCCAACCTTAGCTGTTGTCTCCTTTTCGTTTACGAGCTTCTGTTGTTGTAGTGAGTATTTAATATCTGTAATATTGTTTCTGTTACATTTCCGCTTTCTTTTCAGCTGCTGTAGTTGTGATTTTATGTAATATTGTGAGACATTTCGTTCTGTTTCCTTTACTGTCTTTTGGATTATTTCTACCTAGTTACATTGCATGTGTGGTTGTGAAACATTTTCTGTTTTTTGTTATTTCTTATTGGATGACTAGCTCTTGGGATTAGTCAAGGCGAGCCGATCTCGAATCCAGTAGGGATCTGGGATTGGGTCATGACACAATTTCATTTTCTATGATTGCTCTCAAAAGGTCAAGAATTACGAAGGAGGTGAGTAGATTTTGAGAAGGATATTTTACTTTAAACTAGTGAAGTTGATGTAATTATTTTTCGTGAGAGATGGATCAGGAACCACATTAAGTTTTTTGAAATTTCATTGAATAAATCTACATCAATTTCAAAATGGAAGAACCTTTTTCATAAATTACCCTTCATGTACAAGAGGATGAAATTTGCACTATGATTGGATGAAAAGCCAAACTCAACCCCCAAACCGATTAAGTAGATTTTCCTAAAATTTGTTCTTGTATAGTCGCAAAGATCGATGTTAAGAAATAGAACTTTTTAGGAAAAGGGATAATGAATCCCATTTTGGACTCTAAATAGACATCTACAAAATAAATAAATAAAGGTTCAATATCTTGGATCATACACTATTGCAAAATGTCCTACTATTTACTTAGAAAGCAAAAAGGGCATCTCCATCCACATCCAAATGGAGGCCTATTAACTAGTTTTTACACCACGTATGATCTATAACTCCACAACACACAAGATCTTACAAGCACTCATTCTATTGTTGTGTTGCTAGTAATGATGATATACCCTTAATTTTGATGGTGATTATAATAGTGGAAAGATGGTTACAACGATCATAATGGGACGGTGGTGGACATGGTAATGGTACTAGGCAATAAACAATGGTAGGAGGTGAAGATGAGGGTGATTATTTGTAAATGGGTGTATGAATTTTGGGGTGGATCCACGTAGCATGTGATGCTATATATTGTATGTCCTCTCTTTTCTTATTTTTCAGTGAAGAATCCCTGCCCTCCATTGAGAGAGGAGGTCTACGACTCTCACTTCTGTGGTTTTCTTCCTCCCATTGAAGAAGGTTTCCATGTAAATCTCATACCCATGTGTAATTGATTTCTCTATTCTTGTTGATTTTGTTTTTGCATGGTATCAAAGTGGATTTCAATCCATGATAACTAGGGACTCCACGCATGTGTGCCTGTCAAAGGACTCCAAAATTGCATTGACGCCTTCGTATCACAATTTGTGGTGATTACATCATCACAAGGGGTCGCTTGGTGGTTGTGTTGTTCATGATGGGGTTGGTTCTCGTGGAGACCCTTATATGTGGGGGCGTTCCTTACACGCTGTTAGACTTATTTGCGAGTTGCAGAGAGACGTTCAAATAGTGCCAATCGGTCAGCCGTTGGGGCTACTATTGGAGGTGGTTTTGGGGTCCTTACCACTTCTCTGTATTAATTCTTGTTGCTATGGTTCATGCTGTTGCTATTTGTGTTGCTACGGACCTTGTAATTGTTGTGCTACTAGTCTTGTGTTGAGTCAAGACAACTAATCATTGTGTGTTGAATCCAACCCTCTTTTTTCCAAGGTTGGTGACGTTTGGAATCACAATCTTGAACTAAGGTGTATTTCTTTCCCTTCTATTTACAAGATTTGTACACCCGGTTGTATTCTCTTCCTCATGAAGAGATATGGGTGGTCTTCTTGGGTTATGGGCACCTAGTTATAGTCCCTTAGTGAGCGAAGGGTATCGATGTTCCTATTTATCTTGTTAAAGTTTTTGGTTCTTGAGGCTATTCTTTGTAATTGTGATCTTGGACAATGGAATCTAAGGCATCCACAATGAAGTCAATGGAAAAAGACTCTAGTTGTGCTCTAGTTGCTCAAGAAAGAAAATATATATGATCATGCTCCATCCATAAATGATTTGATTGTTGATAGTGGAGCTAAGAACCAGGAATCCATGCTAGTTTTCACAATACAAGCTTGGTTCATGAAAGGAAACTACCATGGTTGCTAATGATTCCTGTGTGAATGTGGTCGAGAAAGGTAGTATGCATTTTTTGAAAAGGATCTATCTTGATAATGCCCTTCATGCTCCAGATCTCTCTCTGAATTTGTTGTCAATAAGATCTGTAAGGAATTAAAGTGCAAACTAATATTTTATGAAAATGGATGTGTGTCACGACTCGATCCTAGATCCCTATAGGACCCGAGACCGACTCGCCTCGACTAATCCCGACTCAGTCGTCCAACAAGAAATAACCAAATAACATTCATCAAACCACAATCACACAAGTATAGTAGCTAAGCAGGAGAAATAGAACAGTAATACTAGAATATTACATGCCTTTTAGAACAGGAAATACTGCCATCACAATAAAGCTAGTATAAATAACGGAAAGTACTGGAAAAATAACTACAGGAACTCATTACAACTAGCAGTAGAACTACAGCTGGGCTCAACTAGGCCCAGCGTCCTCAGCAACCGGTAGCTTGGGCTGCTCAAATCCCTGACCTGTACAAAGTTATATAACTGGAGTCAGCTAACGCTAAGTAGAGTGGTGACTAAAACATAAAATACATTTAACAGTAGCTTAACATATTTCTTTCCGATTCCATTTATCTGTTTGTTGTGTAGTGATCTCTAATCAGGATTCATCACATTACAGAATCTTCTTGTTCCCTAAAGGAACGATCTTACTTGCAGTTTTCCCGAGATGTAGGATGCACACGTGGCACTCTCCTGGCCGGGAGAGTCCCTCCGTGATAGTCCCACACTCGATCTACCACCCCGAGATCATGGTCGCGACGTAGCGGTGATTACGGCACACGTGATAAGCACGTGGGTAGCTACCCCTCACTAGCATGCGGTCAGTCATTTCCGCTAGCGGGTACGCCCAAACATACAGTACGGAACAGCACAGGGCCTTTCCCTCTCAGAACAAAACAGGGGTCTCGCCCCTCCACAGTCCGCGTACCCTTGTTAGACTATCCCGGTTTGCCCAATGGGCTAACAAGAGTTGGTGTAGGGTGGCTATGCCTAACCCCGAGCCCCCTGGGGCGGCTAGCTCTCCCCCTACACTAAGTAGCTCACCTCGGTACCGCGTACGCGATGGCCAACAGGAGTCAACGTAGAGTGGCCAAGCCTACCCCGGGTCTCTACCCAAGGGCAGCAAGCTCCCCTCTATAGTACAAGGGATAGGTGCTCTCTTTGGTACTACATACACGAAGGTCAGCTTACTTCCCCCAATGGCTGCCTATGGGCAGCAAATTCCAGAACCATCCGGTTCTCTATGTTACGGTATTTTTGTTTCCTTCTACATTCCCCTTAGTGTTCGTACATGAATTTCTTTATGTTCGGTTTCAAGTATACAGGCAGGTACAGGTTTGTTCATGATGTGGTCCATTCCATTTAGCAACTCATGATTTTCTCAATCATTCACATACATTCTTTTCTAGTCCTAGTGTTCATGACACAACCTAGGGTTCAATTGAGTAGATGTATGCTAGAGTATATGTCTTATTTCTTCCTAGGGTTCATCTCACATCCTAGGTAGAACTAATTTCATACATTTTACTAAAACTAAAGATTGTAGTCTGATTCAAAAAAAAAATTGAAGATTGTAGTCAGAACCACTCTACCAGGATAACCGGGTGGAATGAGGGCTCGTACAGCAGCTCCCGACATCTCCGTAGGTCCCGTATGTTTGACGGACTCGAGACCTAAGACATGGATGGACAGGTCAAAAGGGTTCCAAAAGACACAGACAAGCTATCATTACGTGAAGAAATTCGTACGAAAAATAATGATGTTTTGTTTACGAAAAATCGGCATCGTTTGGGCCTTGAACGAGCCCAAAAACAAAGGTTCTGACAGAAATCAGACGTTTGGGAGAGATCCCAGACGTCTTAAATCAACTCTCAGGCATACCTCTCTCATAGTGCCTCTATTGGACGTCCGGAATGCAATGTCGACATCCAAGGGTTCCGTTAGATGTCTAGAGGTGCTCCCGGACGTCTGGAACTGCTCGGTCCACCTTCTAACTTCTGACACATATACATACACTGTTAGGACTCTGGAAGAGAAGAAATACAGAAAGTAGATCTCTACCAAACATCTCACTGTACCTTCGAACGTTCGGTAAGACGTCTGGATGTCGATTCGGATGTCTGATTCGGCGGAAAAATGACTTCCGCGGAACCGCTCTGCCTTTCCTCACCACAGGAGCTATAGCAGAACAGCACAACACTCTTCGCTCTCACGCTCAGACTCACGATTAGCTCCCCACTCTCCGCTCGCTCTCACTGTGGCTCCCCGTTCTCTCTCTCGCTCGGCTGTGGACATGAGACGAAGAAGAGGAGGGTTTATAAAGGGAGAGGAGGAGAGGGGAAGAGTATGGGTGAGGTGTGGCACGGAGTTATGTCGCAGGGGAAGGTGCGGTGAGGCGTGGGTGAGGGAGAAGGCATGGCGTACGTACGGTACGCGCTGAAGAGAAAAAGTATTTTCAGACGTCCGTTGATCTTTCCAGACGTCTGGTGAACTTCCCAGACATCTTAAATGACCAAAGGGTGATGGGTCGTTTCAATGTGTCTTACAAGATCTTAAAACAGGAAAGGAAAGTAGGATTCCACTTGAATGCAATGGGTTATATAAATCACCTGGAAATGTCTCTCTGGCCCTTCAAGCTATGTTACAATCTCAGGGAACAAGCACTACTAAGATTTGAGATATTTTCCTATGGCACAGACTATTTGGGCATCTCAGTTTTTAAGCTTTGCATAGATTATTTCCAAACCTCTTGGCAAGAATTAACTTGAAGGACATGCATTGTGAAGTCTACCAATTTGCAAAACATTAACGAGCTTCATTTCCTAAGTCTGAACATAATTTCTCTTTAGTTCATTCAAATGTGTAGGGACCCAAAAATGTTAAATTTAAGGTGAGGTATAGATATTTTGTCACATTTATTGATAACTACTCTAAATGCACACTTGTTTACTTGATGAAGAATAGAGCAAAGATTCCTCATATTGTTCAAAGTTTTATTAATACGGTTGAGAATCAGTTCCAAACGAGAGTTCGAATCTTCAAATTAGATAATGCCTATAAATACATTTAGAGCTCTCTAGTGACATTTTTCACGGAAAAAGGGATTATAAATGAGACATCATGCTCCTGCACTCCTAAGCAAAATGGCATTGCAAGGAAAAAAAATCTCATCTTCTAAACGTGACATGAGTCTTGTTACTCCAAGAAAAAGTCCCTAAATATTATAGGCCTGAAGCAATACCAACAGCAACATGCTTGATTAATCGTATGCCAAGTCGAGTACTCAATGGGAAGACTCTTATCTCCTTGTTACATAAAGAAATCAGTTTCCTCTTTCTTCAAAGGTTTTCGGCTATACGTGTTATGTACATTTCTTGCACCTGGACAATTTAAATTTGACTCAGGATGCATCAAAGGTGCCCTCATGGGTTCCTCAAACACACAAAAGGGCTACAAATGCTTAGCTCCATCTACAGGAAAAAGATATGTTACAAGGGATGTTATATTTCCAGAGACTAAATTTTATTTTCAAGCCAATAATCCTCTTCAAGGGAAGAGTAGAAGTAAAAGGATTTTGGCATTTAGTTTGACACCTTTGCATTTACGGTATGGTTACTGGTGGAGATGAGAGTCAAAATGGTAGACAAGAGTTTCAAACTGAGAAAACTGAGTATGTGGTTGTTTCTCCTATCCATGTTCCTGTTATGAACAATGATAATGGAAGTGGAAATAATAATGGTATAGAAAATAATGACAGTGACAATAAGGGAGAGAATAACAATGATGAAAATAGGGACAGGATGTATGGCAAGAAGTATCAACATCCCTATCCACATTCCCTTTTTAAGAAGAATGCCAATATGGATATCATTCCCCCCTCATCTCAAAATCCAACACCAATTGCCAACGACATCCCTACTTCCATTCTTAAACCAGATGTTGTTGAAGTTGAATTTATAGAGACTAGTGATGGAAATAAAGGGAGTACTACTGCCCTTGACAGTATTGCCCAAAGATGTCAAATAAGAGAAATTAGACAACTTCAAAGATATGCAAAGTGCTCTAGATACAACACTGGTAAATATGTTTCCTTTCTTCTCTTTCTACTTCCTTTGTTCTTAAAAATGTTGTGAAAGCACAACTTAACCCCCGATGGATGACAGCAATGTAAAAGAAAATGAAGGCATTAATCAAAAATGAAACTTGGGAAGTGGTGAATATACCCAAAGATACCCACGTAGTAGGCTCCAAGTGGGTATACAATATCAAATATAAGGCAGATGAACAAGTGGATAGGTACAAGGTTTGACTGGTGACAAGAGGATTCATACAGAAATATAGAGTGGACTACTTATAGACTTTTGAAGATACACTAAGGGGGGTGATTAGTTTAATTTGATTAAAATGAAATCTAATGCAAAAAAAAATTACACCACAAATGACACAAGGGTTTTTAAGTGAAAAACCCCTAATTGATAAAAATCACCACTTAAGTCACCCTGATTTAGGATTTTCTCGATCATCTATCAATCAAATCCCTAAGCTACACTACTTTGAACCAAAGGTAGTGTAACCTCAAGTACAACACACACCAAATCAAACTGATGCAATTTTATCTCAGTAAAATGGAATTCACAACTCAGGTATCCTTACAACAAAGCAAAAGTAAAGATCCTATAGAGCCACAAGATATAAATAAATACTAGCTTCTATAGGTTAAAGAAACTTCCCTTTGATGGAAGTAGATCAAAGTTTAGGCACAGTGAAACGAAGCTCTCAGATGGTGAGTGATGAACTTGGAGAGCAAATGAGCAATTCTCTCTTTGATTTTCTCTTTAAGTGAATACGGTGGGAAGAATTGGTTTTGTGGTTGTTTTTGATGATGAGGAGCTAATAGGTTATTATAAATGTGTTATGAAGGCTCTAGAATGGTTGAGAGAAGCCTTATAGCTGTTGGGAGTGATTGGGATAAAGAACTCTAGAAATCAAAACAGATTGCAAAGTTAACCCAACAGCTATTACAGTATCAAATGTTTGTCTGGTATGTTTGAACAAAAGTCAAAACAAGGGTGGAGCCTAAGAAAAAGGGTTCTAGAAAGAGGTCAACAAGCACTTGTCGAAGGGACAGCTGATCATGTGATCAAACAACTTAATTGAGAATATCTAACGTCTAACAAAAGGGTTGGTCATCCATTACTCTAACCAAGTTTCCTTGGAATTGGGCCTGCAGTGAGCTCGAATGTTTGGTCTAAATGTTGGTCGTTTGATAGAATGTTTGATCCTATATCAAGGTCTAACAAAAGGGTTGGTTGTCCGCTATTGTAACCAAGTTTCCTTAGAATTATAGAACATTTGATCATATTGTTAGATGTTTGATATGGAAATCATTTTCAGATTGTAGCTTCTGACACATCTTTCTCGATTTAGGTTTCCAGGGACCTACTGGACGTTTGATATGAATGTTGGTTGTCTGATAACTTAAGGTGAATGTTAGGAATGCTAATGGTCACAGCAAGAGACTTCTAGTAAATAGATCAATCGTCCAACTATAAGTTTTCAAATGTCTGACAAAGGTATTAAGTCTAATTAAGCAATTTGTTTTCTATTTTGGATTTTAGATTTGATTCTAAGTTTTTCCTAAATATCTAGGATCTATGTAAGAGTAATTTAGGACTAGCTTACCAAACTTAGGCTATTTACATCATGTCTAAATAAAGAAAATGAAAATACCTCAATAAAAATAAAGATACAACAATTAAAGCTCTAAACAGCTATCTTCTTCTAACTCTTCAATTTCCTTGACCATCAACTTAGCTCCTTCTTCCTTTCTTGTTTTGGCTCCTTATTCCTGAAATGTTAGTCCTCCAAAAATAATATTAAAATTATTTTTTTTATCATCAAAATCAAATACAATAGTGTTTATGCACTAACAACTTTTGCATCAATAGCAAAGATGAACTCAATTTGGGTGCTTCCAGTATTCTTGACCATTGTATCAAGGAGATGTTAAGAATGCAACTTTTATTGTGGGTTTCATGGAGGAAGTCTACTTGCATATGCCACTAGGATATGAACAATAGGAGAAGTGTTGTAAACTTAGAAAATCTCTTTATGGCAAAATAGTCTCTAAGGGCTTGGTTTGAAAGATTGAGGGTTGCCATGAAAAATCAAGCTACAAGCAAGGAAATGGAGATTATACCTTGTTCATAAAATATTATGGAGACAATTGCTCTACTCTTGGTATATGTTGATGATATGATAATTAAATGTGATGCTTATGAAGAAATTCAGAACCTAAAAGGAAGACTAGTGAAAGAATTTGAGATCAAGGATCTTGGTAATTTAAAATATTTTCTTGGCATTGAGATTGTAAGATTAGAGATGGGTTCCTGATATGTCAAAGAAAATAAATTTTAGACCTGTTAAAAGAAACTAGGAATCTTAGGTGTAGACTTGCTACAACCCATATTAAGGCTAATCATCACTTGAGTTGAGTCTAAAAAGTGGTAATCCTCTTAACGATCATCAGAAGCACAAATATCAGCACATCATTGGAAAACTCATCTATCTTACCCTGACGTAGCCTAATATTACATATGTTGTGAATGTCATGAGTCAATTCATGCATGCTCCTATAAATGCTCATCTTAAGGCTGTGGACTGAATAGTTTGTCATTTGAAGAAAAATCCTAGTAAAGGATTATTTTTTACTAAAGGGAGTAGACTTTAGATTGAAGAGTACATGGATGTAGACTAAGCAGGATTTGTGGATGACAGGAGATCTACTGTAAGTTATGTGGTTTTCCATCGTGACAATCCCACTATTTGGAAAAGCAAAAAGTAAAGTGATTGTGCAAGATCAAGTGTTGAGGCATAGAAATGCTTTGGATGAAAATTATTTTGACAGACATGGGTATATCATTTAATCTGCCTATGAAGCTTTATTGTGATAATAAAGCTACTATAAATTTGGCAAACAATCCAATTCTTCATGACAAAACCAAGTATATAAAGTTAGATTGGCACTTCATATGAGAAAAGATTGACTCTGACAAGGTGTAATTTTATTTTGTAATCAAATTACTGATATCTTCACCAAAGGACTTGCTATGACACAATTTGAGGAAGATGTTGGCAAGCTGGGCATTTTGATATCCATGCCCAACTTGAGGGCAAGTGTTAAGTTTAGGGTACATGGACCTTAAGGCAAATCTATGTAACCCAAGATACTATATGTTGTACGCCCTCTCTTTTTTTGTTTCTTAGTGAAGAAAATCCCTAACCTTCATTGTGAGAGGAAGTCTCGCTCCCGTGGTTTTCTCCTTCCCGCCAGGAGGGTTTCAACATAAATCTCGTGTCTATGTGCAATTGATTTCTCTGTTCTTGTTGATTTCTTTTCTACAATTACCATGATGGTGATGGTGATGGCGACAATAGTAGTGATGATGAGATATGAAGCTGAGATGGAACTTCACAATAGCAATCATGGCATGATAACCAATGATAAAAACAAAACTACTTCTATTACATTGTGATAGAGGCATCGCATAAATAAAAGTGCAACATCCAACCATACCATTGCTATGACTACAATAGGTACCCAAACACCTAATGGGGTTTACACTATATCTTCTATCAAATAATAGCACAACTATAGTTTCAAGACTTCGATTTATGGGTTGCTTACACATGACTAGTAGGGTAGGGTTTCTTCTAAAGTTAGCCAAATTATCACATTTTTTGCCTTCTGCTTTTAGTAATACTTTATTGTAGGTATCTAAAAAAAATGTTTACATGGTAGAAGATGAAGATTATAGTGATGGTAGCAGGGATGGTGGTACCGGCATTGATGGTTGATAGGCACGAGTAGAGGTCGGTGTTGCAGTGGTGAGGGATAGGGTTCAAGGTTAATGACAAGGTTAATATTTTTGTCACAAAGATAGAATTTGCATCTTGAAGAAGATGTTAATCAGAATTTTTGCTACTTATTGAGAATGTGCTATTGTAAAAGGTTTTATTCATAATGTGTACCTTTTTTCACCAAAAAAGAAAAAAGGGTAGAGATTGAGACATGGGATAAAAATATATACAATCTGTGCACTCTAAGTAGAGAATTTACACAATTAATATTAATAATGGATCGTACCATCAAATAGAGAAGTTTGACATGGGGTGAAAATGTTGTGATGCCAATGCCTTCATATGGAAACTTCCTATCACGGCACAAAAGTTAATATTGATGCATGAATAGTGCCTTTGCATAGCAATTCCTGCAATATATATACTCTTCCCTTTATAAAACAGTACCCCACCTATAAATGAAACCTCAATCCAAGTGCCACATATTCGGGGACGTTACATGTTTTCCCTTTGATCAAATGGGTGCCCGTTGTCTTCTATCCTCCCATGAATAGTACGCGTTGCACATCATAGACTCAGCAAATACCATAGGATCTGTACTCTACTGAACTAACACCAATGAAATACTGACAACAAAATATGCGCTATGTTCCCTTTTCAATGAGATTGATGCTATTGCAAAATAAGATATTAACAAAATTCGTGTTCTAACAACTTAATAATAGCATTGACACAAAGACAATGTTAGACAACAAACAGGTGCCCTAGCAGCATCGTAAAAGATTGGTCTCAGAACACCATGTGAGAATTTAACGCATAGAAATATTTTGGATTTATGCGAGCACAAATTTCGAGAAGATGCTGCAACACAAATTAGAAGTCCTATCAGAATAGAATTTCAAAATAGTGCCACAGCAGAATGAAAATACCACACTGCAGCAGAAATATGCAGCAGGGTGCAAAGATGAGGATGAAAGTGATGTGGCATGGATGAGCATCCCCTTTAGGGTAGATCGGCTTACATTAACAAGTCCTCCTTGGAAAAATCAATTATATCAGTGAAACGTGCTATTTCACAAATACTTCAAACCTAATTTAACTTGATGAAAATATTAAATCAGATCCGCCAGACTCAATAGTTATTCGATACAAATGAAATCTTTTCATTGGGATTCAAGACTGCTGGCTTTGTATTAGCCGTGCAGGTCAAACGATGCTGTATATTTAAGGTGAAATTTTCCATAGTTAATCATATCATGCAAGGGAATGGCTATCACTTAAAAGTACAGAAGCAAAAACAATCAAAAAGTAAGCACAGCATCCAAATCAAATGGTTGGGAGGATAATCACTGCTCGAGGGAACTTAAAAGTAATTATAAGAGGAAAACAAAACTATACCATGTCACTTGGAAACTTCTTCACATAAAACTTCAGATGAACCACACATCAGAGTCCCCGCATGTAAAGTAGTTTGGACCTATTGAGGGAGGGAGGAGATTTGGGATCTTGTGATGTCTTTTTCTGAAAGATGATTCAGGATATTGCAATGTCTAAGGCAAAATACAAAAATAAATGCAAACATTATTTGTAACACTTCCGAATCCCTTTAATAGCTTTCCAAAAAAATGCATGCATTCCAAGTTGGCTACAACACGATAGTGAAAATATTTCTTTGAAAAGGAAAAGGATAGTCTTAAATACAACTCAAGTAGCGGTACTTCAAAATCCAGCTTAATCCAGCTTAAATGATTAACAATTTTGAGATTATGGTTACTGTGAAAACAATCCTATCAAATAAAGCTTTTGCAGGTACAATCTGGTACAGGAGCATCCCCCCCAAACCCAGTGAACAAGGTTCACGGCGCAGCTTGAAAATTTGAAGATCATAAAAAAACAATCTGACCTAGGAAAACCTGCATTCTGCCACCTTTTTTTTAAGGATTCTGCTATCTTTTTTCATCATACTACTGATTGGCTTCAGAGGTTTGGGAGTATGGAAATCCTTCTTGTGACGTAGCAGCAGAAGCCGGTCCTCCAACAATCAAGCCCTGCGATCCAGACAGAGATGGGTTAATGCTGACACCACTTGTGGGCGCAGCACTGACCGGATACACTGCAGGATTAACCACGGTAGTACTGGAAACTGCCACAGCTGGACCAGATGTATTTGGTAGATTCACAGGCGGCCTGGGTAGGCTGATTAGTTGCAGGGGATCTGAAGATGCAACAGGAGGCATCCCAGCCTGAGGCATGGGAGGAGTGGCAGCATAGCCCGGGAAATGTGTTTACAAGGGAGTCATTTATAGGTTGGAAACTATGCATTGTTTAAAACTTGTCAATAATTACCAAATGGAAGCTTAAATCAACAAAAACCAACTTCAGCAGAGAACATAACAAGGTGGAGGTTATATTTGATTGACTAATATAGGTAATCCAGACGATGAATCCATGGTAGATAGATCTCAACAATGCTACCCAAATGTGGTGAGTCATAAAATACTGAGATACTATTAGGTTATTCTATATCCTTGCATGGCGAAATTTTAGTCATGTAATAAACTAATGAAACTGCCATGGTTTCAAGGGATTGCGCAGTGCGTGTTTTGTT
Source organism: Thalassia testudinum (assembly GCA_037157565.1). NCBI lineage: Eukaryota > Viridiplantae > Streptophyta > Magnoliopsida > Alismatales > Hydrocharitaceae > Thalassia > Thalassia testudinum. The sequence goes on from JAZHRO010000038.1 coordinate 4,242,444, forward strand.
TGGCCCCAAGATCAAATCTGCACGCTTGTATGTCTAGAAGGCATATTCTTTTAATGACATAAAACGGGGGGTATTGGTGTTGAGTCTCCATTCCTTCTACTTATAAAAAGAAAACTGTCACAGTACCATACAACTGCTTGAGACCTCTCAGAATAAGCACTTTTTTCCCCCAAGTGATTCAGAAGCACTTTCTAATGGTAAGTGAAGAGAAGTTTAGGAAACCAAAATAGCTATATTCCTGCTTGCCACACCAGCACCCAGCCACAAACATATTTTGGATGAAAACGTACCTCTATTAATGTACCTACATCCATATCATTCTTGGGTGCTTTTTTTTTTGTTTGAAGAAGCATTCTTGGGTGCTTCTGAGTTTACCTCTCACCTAAATTTTTTGGATGGGAACCAACTTATATACTTTTTTACATGTTTATAACAGCACCTGCACCCACAACCAGGTGACAATAAAGGTGGCTAGTAGGTCTAGGGGACTTGAGGTTGTTGATGACAATTACATTACACCAAAGGCAAAACAGGTTTTCTGGACATAAACAAGGAAAAAAGAAAGAAAGGAAAAGATAAACAATAAGACGAATTTGTTAGGTCTTCAAGTCTTCCCTTCAAATAAGTCATATTTACTATTAAAAGAAATTCTTTTAAAAATGTTACTTTTCAAAGTGTTCCAGTTAGGTAAGTGTCGGGAATCTACGGTTAAGGGACTTTGGGTATGCATCCCAGCAAAATTTCAATACCATAAAATGCACCCACAAAGGTCATACTTACCTTCATCTATTTACGCGTCCCTCCTCCCAAAAAAAAAGAAATCACTATCCCTGGCACCTTCCTCCTCAACCCTCCTTGCCTGATGAAACAAAAGCAACTAATGCCCATCATGCAGTAGTGCAATAAGAATGATCCCATGTTTGCACTAATAGTTAATGTATATGGATTTTGGAAGTTCTTTTTTTCAAAAGAGGTGAAATTTGACGGCGGGGATTTTTTTTCCAGTGGATGGTAGTGTATGTAGTTGGTTGTGAAGGGTCAACATTGGTTTTGTTGAACCTAGGGACTTCTTTATCATTTATGTTATTTTTAGGACATTTTTATAATTCTCCCAAACCTCTCTAATATAAAAGAGAGGTTAAGATTTTTCATTTGACAATAAGACTTCCTCTTCTCTAAACATGGTAACAGAGCAGCGATCCTACACCTAGACTGGTGCTTTGATATCCCACCAAATATTCCACTCCAAGATGATTGAATCACCAATGTCGTGGTGATTTGGTTAAAAATCGGAAGATGGCGAGCAGTAGCAGTGCCACTAGCCCCCACGCCAGTGCCGCCTTGCCCCTACTAGCGGTTCCAATACAACTGCTGCCGCCTAACAGACGGTCGACGACCCTACCAGTACTGTTCAGGAGGCCGCTAGCCTCTCCACCATCGCCAGCAGATCTTCTAGGTCTGTCGGTGGCCCACAGGCTGTGTATCACCCTGATTTGCGATTTTTGATGATGCCTCCTGTATGATGAAGTATATGTCACATCTCCTACTCAGGGTGATGAATCTTCTCTCACCATTGGTAGCAAAGTTTGCTCCCTCAAGTGCAATAAATCTTTTCCCGTGGACCGAAGATGTGATTTATTCACCAAGAAGTTCAGTTTCATATTTGAAAGGGTTTGCTTTTGCAACGCAAGAAAACATGAAGAAAAGGATTGGAGAAAGGTGGATAATTGACTCCGGTGCTTTTATCCACCTTACAAGAGATATGGACCGTCTTATGGATCCCAATACTCCATGTGAGATCAAGGATGTTAGGGTAGCTAATGGAGCCACATCACTCATCACAGTTGTAGGGCATGTACGTATCTCATCTATGATGTTGATAAGAGAAGTTAATTGTGCTCCTAAGTTTCCAATGAATTTGTTGTCCGTAAGTCGCATCTATAAGGATCTTGGGTGTCGTGTTGTGTTTGACGAGAGCAATTGCTATTTCCAGGATAAACAAACAGAAGATATTATAGGTGGAGGTATAGAGTGAGATAGTCTCTATTACCTTGATACACCCACATTATTTGCAGGAGCAGCATCCATAGCTCCTGATCCTTGGCTATAACACAGGAGACTTAGGCATCCTTCGCTCAAGAAGATGCAACAGATGTATCTTAGTTTGCCAAATTCCTTGACATTACAATGTGAGGATTGTCAGCTTGGAAAACACCACAAGAACACTTACCCATAGAGGGACGCTGGAGTGAGTATTGTTCCCTTCGTCCTAGTACATTGTAATGTATGAGGGCCACCTAGAGTGCTTATTTCAGGAGGACACCGATATTACACTGTTTTTATGGATGATCATAGCCACCTCACCTGGGTTTTCTTAATGAAGACCCGCTTAGAGATTCCCCAAGTTATTCAGCATTTCTTGGCAGAGGTTCAGACTCAGTATGATGGTACAATTCGAGTTTTTCGCAATAATAACGCCTTAGAGTTTGTGCAGCGAGATGTGCAAAGTCTCTTTTCCACTCAAGGTATTATCCATCAGATGTTTTATGCTCACACATCCCAACAGAATGGTGTAGTTAAGCGCAAGCTTCGACATCTCCTAGATATTGCTAAGATCCTGATGATCCATATGAAGGTTCCTAAGTAATTTTAGGGAGATGCTATACTCACTACGGCCTACCTTATTAATCGGGTATCTTTGTCGGTTCTTCTAGAGCAGATTCCTTTTTAGGTGATTTATTCAGATTGTGACAGGCCTTTTACTCTACCCTTGAGGATTTTTGGAGGTACCTACTTTGTCCAGGCATATGGTAATCAGGATAAGTTTTCTCCTAGGGTAGTCAAATACATTTTTCTTGGGTATTCCAGGACACAAATGTTATGACTTGAGCTGCAGGAGATATGTTGTCACTACAGATGTCACTTTCTTTGAGTAAATTCCATACTTGTCAAAAGAAGGAATATTTGTACAGGCTGCACTGGAGAAGACTCAAGTTTACCACCGGAGGCCACATGCTTCGCCAAACACTCAGCCTTATCCTGATTTGGCAAATGAGATTAGTTCAGACACAGAAGAGCAGTTACCTTTGAGGAGACCCAGCAGAGCGTGCACACTCCATCCTCTTTCTCAGTATATAGGTGTTGCTCATCTCGAGGATGGAGTCCGCCAGTTTGCCTTAACTATTACTACCTCTACGATTCCCAGGGATTTTGCTCAATCTTCTCATGATCCTAGGTGGCAGGCCACGATGGATAAGGAGATACAAGCCTTACCGTCACGACAGACATGGGAATTAGTACCTTACCCTGATGATGCAACTAGGGTGGATTGTAGATGGGTCTACACCATCAAGTATCATCTGATGGGACAGTGGACAGGTACGAAGCCAGGCTTGTTGCCAAAGGCTTTACTCAGGTATATGAGATAGATTATTTCGAGACTTTCTCTTTAGTAGCTCATATTACCTCTGTCAGGATTATTATTTCTGTTGTTGTGATCAGGAGATAGCCTTTACATCAGCTTAATATTAAAAATGTATTTTTATATAGTGATCAGGAGATAACCTTTACATCAGCTTAATATTAAAAATGTACTTTTATATAGTGATTTATCTGAGGATGTGTACATGAGACAACCACCAGGTTATAACAGCTAGGAGGAGCATGTTTGTCGCCTGAGGAAGGCAGTACATAGATTGAAACAAAGTCATCGTGCTTGATTTAAAAGGCTTAATACAAAAGTTGAGAAGATTGAGTTCTAGTTCTCTACTTCTAATCACTCTGTCTTCATCATGAAGATCAAGTATGGAGGGCATATCCATGTTGTTCTAGCTGTGTATGTAGATGACATGGTCGTTACTAGTGATGATGAGGATGAGATTATCCACACCAAGTCCTTCTTGCAGTTTACCTTTCTTACTAAGAACTTAGAAGAGTTGAGATACTTCCTCAGAATTGAGGCAATACAACAGAGGTCAGGCTTGTCCTTGTCACAGAGACAGCATACACTCCAGACTCTTCAGAAGACAAGTTTGATTGGGACTAAGCCCTCTGGTATACCTCTGGGGCCACCACCTACACGATCTTCTGATGAGGATCCATTGTCTGGGATGTTACTTGTTACCGTAATATAGTGGATCGCTTACTCTATCTTACCATTACGAGACCTGATATCAGTTTTGCAGTGAGAAGAGCTAGGTCATCACATGCAAGCTTTAGGTTACAGCCACTGGCGTGAGGTTTGCATTATTCTGAGATACCTCAAGGGGACACTAAGTAGAGAGTTGTATTACAGAGATGATGGCAGCTTAGATATACTTGCTTATTCTGATGTAGATTATGCCATGTTTGTGGATGATCGACGTTCTATTTCAAGTTTTGTAGTTTATCTTGGAGGGAATCTCGTCTCCTCAAGTAAGAAGCAGAGTGTTGTAGCTCGTTTGAGTGTTGAAGCAAAGTATAGAGCGATGGCACAGGCTGCTTGTGAGATTATGTGAATTGTTTCCTTCTTGCAGGATCTTGGTATCCATACTACTATGCCTGTTCCACTTCTCAATGACAATAAGTCAACCACTTATATTGCCTCGAACTTGATCTTTCATAAGAGAACCAAGCATATCGAGATTGGCTACCACTTTGTTCATGATGTTCTTGTCAGGAGGATTAACACTTCATATGTCACCTCAGAATTTTAGCTGGCTGATATATTTACCAAGGCTCTAAAGAATGAACATCTTGATTTCTTGTGCGACAAGTTGGGTCTTATAGATATCTATACCCCAACTTAAGGGGGAGTGTTGAGCTTAAGAACTTTTTTGCCATTTATGTTATTTTTTGTGACATTTTTGTAATTCTCCTAAACCTCTCTAATATAAAAAGGAGACTCGGATTTTTCATTTGAGAATAAGACTTCCTCTTTTTTCAAAAGGTTGAGATAAAGTGTGGGGGAAGTAGGCTCCTCCTCTGTTGCCCCTCTCCATGTCTATCCTACCATGATGTCTTTCATGGAAACAAATATTTCAATACATCGACAACATATCAGTGACATCCATATCCCCAGCATGACTCATAATAATACCATAGGAATATCTTTTTTCCAAGATACTGGTATTGTTAATATCAGTCTGTCTTGATCAATATCCCTAAATTTCAAGGGATATCTATGCAAATATTCCATAAAACAAGCAATATTGGGTGATATATCTTCGATGTTGCCGTGTCCATTATATTGTTCTTAGGTCCAAAGGTTTCTTGGCTTTGGTTTGAAGTCTTTGAGCCTCTTAAGTATTTAACCTTTCCCTTCCCTAATATCTTCTGATTCTCCACTTTCTCTATGATTTAAGGTTCTATTCATTTTCCCTCCATCTTTATTTTTTTATGGAATTTTTTTTTTTGTTTATTGTTGTTAATCAACTATTACCATACATATAAGCTATAATTCGCTCATGGTTATACTTACATTGACCATCCTAATCAGCCATATATGTAATCAACCTACGCTAACATTATTTTAGCTTACTATCATCAATTAACCATACCATACATGTAAATTTTGTTAATGATTAGCTCATATTTGTGCTTGTATGCCATTTTTCTTATGTTTTCTCCATCTATTTCCTATGGATCATTTCACAAGTATTACACTTAAAATCTTCAATCGTGATCTATTTTATTTTTTTTTGTAATACTCCTAGTTTTCTATAATCATTAAAGAAATGATTGACAACTTTTGGCTATGTTTATTTTATAGTGAATTATCATACATAACTACTTATGAACTAATTATCATGTTTTTTATTTTTCCTTTTAAAATATTATGGACGTAGTGTACTTCTATTGTGTCATTTAAAATTTGCAATTCTAGTATATAGTAGTAATTAAAATCATAATTTTATCTACTATCCATAAAATCATAATTTAATAAAATTATAACATTTTCAACCATTTTGAACCAGTTATGGGATATCAGCAATATATCAACGATATGTTCCTAACATGCTCCCTTTTTGACTTGTTGATATAATGTTGACATAGACATCTGAAACCTTGATGTCTTCATGACACACTACTCCCCAAGGGTATCTCATCTAAGAGCTCTGCATGACCTTATGCCTTGCCTTCCTGTCCCTTGTCCTAAAGCTCCACCATGACACCATCCCAAGCTGTGACTGCAATAAGCCAGTATCAAGCTCCACAAACTCCGCTGACAGCCTGCAGAAAACATTAGGAGCACAATGGTCTCACAAGGTCAAATTTGTATCCAAGCTCTGTCTGAGTCCACCACAAAATCTCAGCAAACTCTGGGAGCTCCAAATGAACCTAACAGCAAGCCTTAGGAGCTCAGACATGACCTGCATCAGAGGATGTGAGAGGTGGATGAAGATGAAGAGAAGGAAAGGGAGGATAATGGAAGTTGTGAAAGAGATGGAGTGTGTAAATAGTAGTTGCCATGTGTAGAGTTCTGGTAGTTTTATACAGAGAAACGAAAGGATTCAAAAGTTACATTTGTCTCTGAAAAAAAAGGGTTACATTGTAAGATAATTTTTTGAAAAGATACATTATCAAGGATTCAAAAGTTACATTGCAATATATTAAAGGTTTGACTTTTTTTGATGAGACTTAAAGTCTAAGATTTGAGTTCAACAAATTAGTTCATGAAAGTCGGTAGAGGAATGTGCATAACAAGATAAATTTCTCTAGGATACATGTAATGTCTATTATTTATGACAGAGCATATATAAAGATTAAAAAAATGATATTGCAACAAATGCACAAAGAATCTAGTTAGCTGAAAGCTAACTGTATGAACAGAACTTCAAAATGCTCGAAAACTATAACTAGGTTTGTATTATTATCATCATCCAACCTGATGGCCTTAAACTACTTATTGGCATCTTCGTGCCCCTGTTTTGTATACCTTAGACATAGATGTTGTGCAGCATTTAACTTATGTTCTCTCTAGTAGCTACCTTACAAGTAAAGCCCTTTTAATTTCAATTCAGTGAAAAAATAAGCAAGGAGATAATCAGAAACATTCACCAAGGTGAAAATCATAAGTGACATTTTGCATGAATTAAGCATTTCCAGGAAATTAGATGCACACCTGGGTTGCTAGGGAGAGGCTGTGGCAAAACAGGGGGCCTGATTCCTGTGACTGGAAGAATTGGTGTAGGCAGAATAGGAAGGCCTGGTCTCTGTGAAGGAAGGGAAGTAAGATGTTGATGGAATGCTGCACCAACTTGGAAAGCTGCAGCCTGTCCTAGATGCTCCTTGATCCTTTGGTCAATCAAACTGTGTTTGTTGTTCCTCGAACTGCTGGTAGTATGTACAAACATTCGCCTAAAATTGTATGATAAAACAGGATAGCATCAAAAAGATATCAAAATCAGGGGGGAAAGCACATGGTTTTGGCAGCATACAAGAGACACACCTTATGTCTGTAACCAGCATTGTGTTGCTTTCTAACAGATGGCTACAATGGAATGGACAGAAGTTACTGAGAAGTATAATGCTATCTTCAAAATGAAAATTAGTCGTTCTTGTTTAGCTTGTCTAGCGAGTATAATTATACAACTTATAATGTCCTTTTATATCGTCTACTTGGCATGGACAGATCTTTACCAACATTATTACATAATACCATCTTCACAACCTGACATTATAAGCAAGTTGGCAAGATATCTTATAGGGACAACAATCATAACTAAGAATACTTTTACAATACGGAGAGTATGTTTTCAGGGAAATGGTGTAACACGTAAATAAATCTTCTTTAACTGAACCAGATGGAAAATAAGATTTTCTGATTTTCAACTCTAGGCACTATTCAAAGTGATAAAAACCATGCTGAACACCTTGATTCAAGGCTATCGGCTTTTATTGAAGGCCATATATTGATTTGAGGAGACCTCCAAAAAAGTATTTCTTTAAGGAAAATAGCTTCACAAAATCCTCACTTCCAAACAAGAAGGATTCAGTTCCAAAATGACCAAAAGGCCCCAATCCTTCCTAGAGAGATGCTCCATGGCTTCAAAGGGTTTCTAGGATATCTGAAGTACCATTCCTTATGAATTCCAACTTATATAGGATCACAAGCAGTAAAATTATTCAAAAAAAGATGCAGTGGACAAATAAAACAAGTAAAAGATTTGTCATATGTGGTAGAGTAGCTTATTCTTGATGCGACTGGCAAATATATCTAAAACATGCAAGTATAAGAAGCGCGCTAGTCATGACTGCACATACATTCATTCTCTGATCAAGATGCCATAACATGATTTATGAACAGAAATTGATACTCATAGGACCTGCATATGACTTCCAAATAAAGCATCCAATTCATGGACACCTGAAGCATATAATATACAGTTGAAACTACTGATAGAATTATGTGAAGCGAAAACTCAGAGTCATGGGTCAAATATGTATCACAATAATCACAGTAGTATCTGCAACAAAGACAACAAGAATGTGTATTACAAATAGATATAAGTTACAACAATTATATTGCAGATGGTAAACGCCTCACTGAGGCATTGTGACTCAAGAGTGGAGAGCAGCTCAAGAATTCCTGTGTCAAACACAAGGCTACATCAAAACTAAATCTTAGCTAAAGCCTTCTTTGAACAAAATAATTCAATTCAATAGTCAAACAACAAAGGAAAAGACAACATCATATCTGTTTCTACAATTGAGAAGTCTAATATCTGTCTATCTTGAAAAATAACCCAAAAGCTTCTGTCTTGATCAACAAAAGATCAATGTCTGCTTGTCATAGCTGTCCTAGACGTCGTTTGGTAATGACAAAAAACACAGAGTTTAGCTGTCTTGAATTATGTGAAATGCACTCAAGCAGACATTGAAACACATTTCGTGGCTTCCACTCATACATTGCTGTGTTAGCATGAGTCTGAAATAAATGGCACAATGGTTGTTCCCAGGAAAAGTAGCACACTCCCAATGTTTGCATCTCTGTGTAGTTTTTCTGTCTCTAGCAGCAGGGCTTGTGAAATGTGAATTGTGGTTGTCATCACAGCAAAGCTAAGCAAAAAAGTCTTTCAGAACCACATAAAACAGATGATGAGAATAGAAACTCGACTCCCTTGCCCTAAAAAATAAATCTGTGGAAGGAGATATGGGAATCAAAAGGAATTCCACAAACATGGCGAGGGTTTATCACTGGCTTTGCAGGACTGTATCAGAAGAAAGGTCTATTTTTGCAAGGGATTATTTTGCTCTTTTGGAACACAAAACTGTCAGTGTACAGCCCAAGTGGTCTACAAGTTCCCTCTATCCACCCTTTATATTCAAGAATCAAAGCTTTTCGATCGTCAATAATATTTTAACTTATCAAAGAAGGGACAAAAAACCCACAACTTGCTAATAAAGAAGGGGGGAAACCTACTGAGCAAATCTTACCCATCAGCTCAGCAGAGTGGAGCCAGGAACATACTCAAACACATTGTTAGGAAATAAAATTAGAGATATTTTAGGTCTTTAGGTGTCCTATTTTAGTCCATTGTTAGTTCCAGCAAGTAAGTTATTATGGTTTGCTTGTATACCTAAGCCCTCACTCTATATAAAGAGGGTCAAGGTCTCATTTTATCAATAACAAAAATCATCTATAACATGTTATCAAAGCAGGTTTGATCCCGTTGAAAAAAATAAGGAAAAAGGAGTGGACCAAAATCCTTGTGTGTGTGTGTGGTGGGGGGGGGGGGGGGGGGGTGTGTGGTGGGGAGTGGCGGCGGTTAATCACCACCGGCGCCGGGCCTCGTGGCATCTAGCGAGCCTCCGATGACAGTCCTCTCCGGCCGACCTCCTCTGGGGTCTCTCCTCTCCCTCCGCTACTGCGTGTTTTGATTTCGGTTCCTCGAACCCCATTAGAAGGGAGGAGGAAGGTGATAACGAGCCTTTTTGCATTGCTAGCCGTCGATTTTCTTGTTATTATTTGTTAGCTCTGCAAACAAAAAAAAAAGGGATAAAAAAAAAAAGGGAAAAAGGAGGAAATATAAAGAAGATAAGAAGAGGAGACGAGAGAAACTCACTCAAGATCTTGAAGGAGGAGACTCCTTACATGTGTGAGAGAGGCTAGCTTTCAAGATCTCTTGCTCCCTCCTTCTCCACGTTTGCATCGAGAGGAGTTTTACTTGTATAGTAAGCTAAATATTTTCGTTCCAACTTGAGAGAGAGCATTAGAAAATAACATTAAAGATATTTTAGGTCTTATTTAGGTGCCCTTTTATTTTAGTTCATTCTTATTTTTAATAAGTAGGTTATTGCAGTTTCCTTATATGCCTCAATCCTCTCTTTTAAGAGAGCTAAAGCTACCTTTTCTCAATAACAAAAATCGTCAAATCTATTATTTGACACACGTAACATTAAATGTAGAGAGTCGCACCTATGCCTTCATTTTGATGAGATGAAATGATGACAATCGAATTGAGTGATTCTCCATATATGTTAATTGGCAAAAAAATTATAGGTTTTCCCTTTTTCGAGAGGGGAATGAACGACTACCAAAGATCAATAGTCACCCTCTTCGTTAAAATAAAAAACATTACATGAGGATGTAAGGAAGGACTTCCCAAACCAAAATTAAAATAAAGCTCTATGATCCTCTCTATTAAATATAATGAAAGTGGCAGTTATTATAATTAAAAGAATGAGTATCATACAACAACACAAAATCTTTTCTCACATTGAGTATCGTCAGCTACATGGATTAGTTGCCTCCAATCAAATTTATCCTAAGTCATTTCTAAGATTAGGCTTAAGTAATAAAGATTTTGTATAATGATTTCTTTCAAGAATGATACTAGATTAGTGTTCATCTATAGAAAATTCACATAATAAGAGCCTAAAATAATTGTTTATCTTAATTAATTATCTTAAAAGGAACCATAGCTATATGATATTTCAATATTTCTAAAGCATTTTCCACAGTAATAAAGTTTCCCTACGGTTCTTCACAACAAAGTTAGATTATTGTACAACTCTCGAGAGATAAGATACATGAAAATCCATTGCTCTATGCATGTAATACATGATATAATAATAATTTTTTTTGGAAGATATGGGTAACAGAGAATTTATACTCAATATTTTTATGTCCTTTTAAGTGGGGAAACATTGGATTTTCCCGACACCATTCATTTCAACCATTGCAACTCATATCCTTACTTAATAGTTAGGATTATTTACTATGCTTTGTGTGCACCCTTGTAAAATTCTCTATCTATGCCACTCGACATCAACTAGAGCTTCCATTATGATTCATTTGGATTTTGGTAAAGTAAGCTCAAGAAGAGATTGGGGCTTTACATATCTAGCCTTGGAAAGTTTGGTGATTGCATGTATATCCCAAAAATGATCCTAAGGTATCTCAAATCCTTCTAAGGATGGAATTGATGCTTAACAAAAGATAAGCAAGCTTTTTTAAAAATAAAGGATAAGCAAGGGTTCCTTCTTTTTTTTTTAACTAAACCATCGAGAAATCTATGGTATTGAAAGACATGAGGTGTGGCTTAGTTAAAGGAATAATGAGAGTTAACAATCTATGAAGCAAGTTGGGCCTAATGAAATCAATCAATATAAAGTACATTTTATCTCTTCAATAGATTTTGGGACTTTTTCCCTTTTTAGGAAGTGCCAAAGTGGTATCAACCACTTTGGATTTACAAGTTACACAATTCATGTATGATTTACAATCACCGTTTTGGTCAATGTCATAGTGTATAAATTCATGTTTTCCTTTGCAGAGCCCTCCTAAGATGTCGGGAATAGGATAGATGGTAATAATGTAAATGGACTGCAAATGGGCAATTGTGAAGTTGAGATCACATGTAAGTATCTGTGGAGATTTCTTGAAGTGGGCACTGATAAGTCCACTTTTGTGGAACATTATTTGGCCTAAATACTCTTTAATTAGTTGTTCTTAGTTGTTAATTGATTAGTAGTTAAATGGAAATTCACCTTAGTCTGCGTATAACTTTGTGTGTTAATTTTACATTTAATAACGTATGATATATTAACATATTCTACATGGTTGGATGCAGGCTAGGTATAAGAATCAAATGTTCATTCTGCATATATAAGACGTCTGGAGATAAGAATGGATGTCTACGAATTGCCAACACAAGCTCCTTGATTTTACACTTTTTAAGGCATCTAGTGATGAGGTCAGACGTCTGATAAAGATCGACTAGTGTTTATCCACTGTTCCAACCACTCGCAATCTTCGCAAGTGGTTAGAGAAGTTGCGGTGGAAGGAAAATAGACGAAGACCTTTCTAAAAAGAAGACCGGCCATCCGCAAAGGATCTATCTCTCCCCCCTGGCGAGGATCTTCTACCTCGCTCTCCACCGTGGCCCTTTTGCCTGCACCATGAACCCTTGACGTACACCGTGGCCGAAAGCGTACTCCACCGCACTCGTCACCCTCCAGAACCATAGGTGAGCACGGTGATAGCGTACGCACCACCATGCCCTCTCCTCTTCTGTTTCCTTTTTCTTCCTTTTGTTCTTCCACGTAACTGACCACTACCACCACCTGCACTCCACGCTGACCACACCACCATCAGCCTTCTCCACCGTGTGCTTCCTCCACTTGCGTGCGCAGCACCATCGCCATCAGCCCGTGTGCACGTGCCCTTACACACGCGACTCCAGCCCCAGCAGCCCCTCCTCTTCCTCTTCTTCTTCTTCAACCCACCGCCTCCATTGCTCGGAAGAACCCAAAAAGCCGCAGCGAGCAGCAACACCAATCGACCTCCGTTGACCTTCTTCCTCTACGTTAACGCCACCAAGTCAACAACCAAACTCCTTTACGCCTTCCCTGACAATCGTGACCGCCGACCGTGGCCCTCCTCCAACACCACGGCTGCTACTCACGCACCTCCGCCGATGTCCTCATCCTCCGGCTGGCCGCCTCCCGCCACGAGACCAACGTCATCGAAACCCCCTCCACACCCTCTACATCCTCCAAGCACCACACGGCCAACTGTGGTCCTCACATCATGCAAGGAAGGGAGAGGAGAAATCCTTTGTTTCCTCTTGCAATATTATTTACAGGGTATAACATTGTAAAAAGCACTATTCATTTTTTATGACTTATCATATTCTGAAAGATTTGCATGAATATCCCTCCTGTCTATCAGAATTACCGATGGCTAAACTCTTCTCCTGCATGATAGAGTATGGGATATTAGTTATAGGGAACAGGTTCTATTTTGATTAATATTGACGGTATTTGTCAGTACTAAGACCATGATTCACGTATTTCCATGGTGGAGATTTTGTATGTGCACACCTATATTCTTGATTAATTACATAAAATGATGACTTATGTTGAAAATGAATTGCACGAATTAGTATGCGCACCCGTTGAGTTTCTTGAATAAATGAGGCATCATTCACTAATTTAATAGGCTTATTCCTCCCTATGGAGATGACCTAACTATTTTGTGGTTATATTTTGAATATTAAATATTTTGAAAAGCGATTTTCTACCATGCATGAACTATAACGATACGACATTTTATGTTACAAACTTCAACACAAACAAAGACTACTCTTTCAAGTGCAAATGGAGCGTGGAGGCTCTTGTGCATGGACAGATCTAGAGACAGAATGCAACAACATGGTGTTGTAGCTTTTAGGACATCTGGACTGTCACCCAGACGTCCAGACTATCCAACGGAAGTCTGGGCAGTCCTTCAGACGTCTGGTTGGCAAGGAGAGGGCTGGCTGCACCAGCAGCTAGTCCTATTGGCTTCTACAGATGATCTGCAGGACGAAGAGGAAGCCAATCTGTTGTAGGCAGATCGGTCTGCAGTTAGGGAAACGCTGGTTTGGAGGGCCTGAAGAGGCCTGGACTACTAGTGTATGCAGAAGGGCAAAGGAAGAAGAGAGGAGACAGGAGAGGAGCTATTGGTTGGAAGAATTAATTGTATTGCTCAAGGAAATAATAGTTGGAGAGGCACTCTATTAATAGAGAGAACAGACTATTCAACGACACGTCAACTCTCACAATAAAGCACTGTTGTCGGGTTTTTATCCCCAACAACAGCGGCAAAAATGATGATCGTCGACCTACGGTTCGTACAAAAAAGGTTGTCGTTGTAGTATATATCACAAATATAAATTATTATCGCGTCAATTTTATTTATTTAATTTTTATTGGTTTATTCTAGGTCATTCATCGGGAGGCAATTATTGATATACATCACTCTCTAAGTCCAATATTATTCTTTAATTCCAAAAAGATTATTTTTATGTACAAATATGAATGAATGAATCAAATAATCAAGGAATGAATCAAATAATAAAAGAATAAAGCAATTATGTACAACAAAATGAACTACAATGTTTGCAAATATCTATTTACAATCAAGCATCAAACACTATAATTAAATACTATATACTATCTATTTATATCTTATATTAATAATAATTATATATATATGCAATAATATGTTATAATATAGATTATACTAACTTAACTTAATATATTAACACCTATAGTAACATATAAAATATGTACAGCGACATATATAAGTGTCGCTAAACCTTTGGAAAAAAATCATATACATAAACTAAGGTCAAAATAGGGGTATATAGTGACATTTATTCTATCTACAGTAACATATAAGTTTGTCAATAAAGCTCACATGTTATTTATATACATACATAGCACAAACATATGTATACTTACTATATGTATTTACAATATACTATATACATAATATATACATATATACTTATATACACTATGTACATTATATGTTATACACACGCACACATAGAGGCATGAGCTTCTTCTGTTTACAGTTAATATTTTTCTCTTCTTCTTCTTCTTCTTTACTTCTTTTGTTTTCTCTTTTACTTAGTCTCTCAGCGCCAGTTCTCTTCTTACACTTAGTCGTTTTTAGGCTTCTTCTCTCTTAGGGACATAGTCGCTGAGCCTACTCTCTTCGCCTCTCTATACTTAGCCTCACTCAAACTCTCAACACTTAGCCGTATGGAGCCCTTCTTTCTCTTCTTCCCTTAGTTAATTAAGGCACGATTACTGTTCATTAGTATAAAAATTAGGGTTTTTAATTGGCAGGCGGCCTTTTCAAGGGATACACAGCACCCTTGAGGGGTGGGACCAGACCTCTACTAGGGTCGCCTGAATTCTTAATTAGGATTATTTAATCCAATTTTATGCTCATAATTAGGCCCATAGAGGCCCGCTACAGTGCATGGCTCCCAGCCACGCACCGCCACAATCTCATCTCAAATCAATTCATGCTGAGGGGATAGGATATGGGTATAAGGGCGCCCTGCGTCGTGACGACGGAGAGGGCATAGGAACAAATTCAACTTAAGCACTCGCAGGTGCTTTGCCACACACAATGTGGCACTAACTAGCACCCTACTAGCGCTGGAATCAGCGTGGCTGCATGTGAAAAGCTTGATTTTGGCCCTCGATTTGAGGGCCCAAATTAATTCCAATTTTAAAATAAATTATATAGTTGTGAAGCTCTTATATAGGGCTATATAATTATTTAGTTTATTTACAAAAAATAATTATATTTACTATGTTAATAAATTAACTAAAGATTACAATTTATACATATTGATAATTAGGTTTATTTCTTAATTAACGTATAAATTAGTTAATAATGGTCTAATTGACCCTGTACAGAGTTAGTATACATATTAAATTATTTAATATATATATTTTTATAGTATTTTATTCAGTTTATTTTAATTTATATGCATTTAAATATCCGATTTCAGTGTATTTTACATATAAATTAGGTGTAAATAGTATAATACAATATAAATATAGTTAAATTAGTTTAAATTACTTAAAGTACTATAATACAGATATACAATATAACTTAGTTCATTTATAACTTAATTTACTAATTTATTTTAATTTAATCTAATAACTTACTAAATAACTTAGTAATTAATTAATTATCATATATCTATAATTAAATTAAGTTGCAGGTGTATTAATGTACATTATACATATATAAATATGTATGTACACTATCATCTATAAATAAGTTTATTTGTAGGGGTTTATAAATTTATTTAGATTATAGTACATAAGTTAGAATAATTAATAGTTAAATATATAATTAAGTTATATACAGTTTAAGTTATCTTAAATATTTAATTTACATTATATAATATATACATAAGTTTTTTATACCTATTATGTACATATTTTACATTATATACATATATATCTTAGTATATAGCTTATATTTACAAGTAGATACATATTATACATGGTATTTTTGGTATTTTTAGAGTTTTTCTACTTTTTATAGTTTTATATATTTCATAGAGGTAGGAGATGAGAGAGAAAGAAAGAGATGAGAGAAATAGAAATATTTTTGGTGTTTTTGTAGTTGAGTTCTTTTATTAAATTCTAAGGTATACTGAACCGTCGGCTGGTATGTTCTACAAAGCTGGGGGTTCAAATGACCTTGAAATTTGGTGTGCACTTAGAAATATACCTAATCTTGACTAAGATAGATTTATTTTGTATTTTTGGATTTTTTAAGTTGTTTTATTTTATTTACAAAGTTAGCACACATTAGGGTCTTTTAAGAGTTTTAAAGTAAATCCTAAGACCCTAAATGCCATTCTATGTGCTAAACATGAGCTTCAAGCATTCAGGAACATTCAACACAACAAATAAAAGGTATATGATCAGTTAAACCTAATTTTTATTGCAAACCTCATCAATTTTTCACATTGGACAATTACACAAATGTTTTAGCTGGCAAAGGGAGATTTAAACATGAAATAAGCCATTCCAAATTTAATTTAAATACTTTATCAGTACATGAAAGCTTGTACAAATACTATACAACATTGAAAACATATCAGCTAATTTAAAGAACTAAAATCCTAACCCACTGTCCTTTAATTTCATATTCTAGGTCACTGCTACAGCTGCCAAGTAGCAACAGCAACTGCAGTCAAGTTGCTAACATCAGCTTAGTATACTGCCATAGCTACTGCCAGCACATCAGAACATCCACAATGATTTCAGACATCCTAAAAAGAATTTCTAAAGGCAATTTCCAAGGCTGCTGCAGCTCTAAATTGGAACATCAGTGGCTCTGATCTATATTTTAGTACATAAACACCCCAAGATCAGACTAAATAAGACTGATCTAGGAATGTTTATCTACTGAAATTAGATCAAATTTTCCTTTTTAAAACCAATTAAAACCTCTTGACAATATGAAGATCAATCTCTATACAAATAAAATCTCAAATCTTTCCAAGCCATTTCAATCTTCAATTTCAATTTAACACCTCTTCTTTAATTTCCATCACAACTTCCATAAAGAATCATGCAAGTAGGAATATGGAGGATAAAATGTCACCTGAATTGGGCTTTTGCTTTGGACCTTCTAGTGATTTCTCCACTCAATCTCCTTGAACACCATTGATGGGTGTTCAAGGTGATTTTGTGGATCGATCAAGACCTGTTGGGTCCTTGACAGAACTCTCCAATATAGGGTTGAAATTCGACATATGCTCATCCACAAATCAAAACAAAACTCATGGACATTGGAATCCTTGCATACACCTAAATCAAGCCCATCAAACCTCAAAAAACTCGATTCAAATCAATGAAGCTCAAAATAATTTCAAATCACTTATTTGAACGTTAAAGACCATTTGAAAACATGATCGAGCAATTTGAGTTTATAAAACAAGATCGGGGGGTCTTTGTGGATTTGCAAAATGAGTGGGAGACCCCCCAAGGTGATTTATGGCGCTAATTTCATATCTGAGATCTAAGGTCCTCAGATATGAGATTAGGCCTGATGAAGGGGTGATCGATGAATTTAAAATCGAAGGAAGAAGAACGCAATAAAATGAGATGTAAGGGAAGAGTCATGATCAAGTGAATATGAGTGGATTCTTCTCCTTTGATCTGAATTGATCAGAGGAGGTGCGGGATCTAATCTATCTACTCCTAAACTACACTAACAATCATCAATCAGGTCTCTAATTACTCCCACTACTAGAAAGCGATAAAACTACATTAATTCTACTCCTAGAAAGCATTTAAAATCTATTTAATTTGGACAAAGATGTCTAAGGTCACCCACCGGTGGTTGGTAATGACGAATGGGGAGAGAAGACCAGCAGCTGACGAAGTTGTCTAAAGTCCACCCGCCGGCGACTAGTGGCGATTGAAAGGAGGAAGGCAAGTCGGCGTTGTCACCACAGACTGAGGAAATGGGGTGAGGAGAGCTACTGGTGTGGACGAAGGGATCGCTCAAGGTGGAGGGAGTGATTTGAGGTGTGCGCACCTGAGGGAAGGTGTTTAAGTAGATGGAATAGTGAATCAACTCACCGAATTGGTGAGAATAGACAATTAGGGCATGGGTGGTCAAGATGAGAGGAGAGGAGTGTGAGCGAGTCTAATCCAAATGTGGGTTGTGATAAACGCCAGTTTATCATCATTCTTATGCATTAAAACAAATCTAGCTCTTAGAATTTTGCTCTGCAAACAGGATTTTGGGTTACATTTAGGCATTATTTAGGTTAGTCATGCAATGTGCTTTTGACATGTTTGTTGGAGTGTTAGGGAGAAGCAGATTAACAGATCATTAAAACCCTAGCACTCCTGAAGGCAACTGGTGAAGAAGAGACTCAAATCAAGATAAGACTCAGCCAATCCCAGCTCATCATGGCTGGATACCAGATCTCTTGAGCTAGGGTTAGCTCCATTCAGCTCCATTCAGTTCATCTTAGCTAAATGGTAGCCCAAGTCAGCTCAACCCAGCTCAAGCCAGCTCAGATCCAACTCAACCTAGTTGAGGCTAGCTCATTCTAGCTCCCAACAGTTCTCTGAGAGCTCTAGCTAGCTCAACTAGGTTGACAAGAGTCCACCCTAGCTCAAGCTCAGCTCACCTCAGCTCCAACTAGCTCATAGTAGCTAAACTCTAAGCTAGCTGAGCTACTACTTGTCAACTAATAGCTTAGTTAGTTCTAGAGTTCTCATCAAAGGCAGTTCCAGCTCAACCTAACTCCAGCTAGGTTGGAACTAGCTCAACTGAGCTCAACTTCCCAAGCGTAGCTACTAGCACAAGAATTAAGTAGCTTAGCTAAGTAGTTGAACTCCCCTGAAGCTGCCTCAGCTCACCCAACTCCAGCATAGCTACCACCAGCTCCAAATTGTTCTTCTCCAGCTCCTCCTTCATGAAACCCTAGCTCCCCTACCTCTACTCTACTAGCTAAGCTAGCTTAGCTAAGCTCTTCATCCACCTAAACTCCATGGCCATCCACTCTTCCCCTTAACCCTAACCAAACCCTAACCCAACCTATCCTTAGTGCCAACCCACACCAACCACCACCATCCACACCCCCTCATGTTGGCACCAAAATGCCCTATGCACCCATTCATTTTGGCCCCAACATGTGCCTAATTCCTAGCCCTACACCTCATCCTATATGGCCATCTAAACCCTATACCTAACCCCTTCTAGAAACCCACTATTGGTGCCAACCCTAAACCTTACCTTAGTTGGCGCCAAAATCAGCCCCCTACACCCTTTTAATTGGCACCAACACCTCCTCCCATCTACACCCTGCATATTACCCCCCAACCTATCCTAACCTTCCATCTAGTGACGCCACCTAATCCCCCCCCCCCTAACCCACCTAAAGTGGCGCCAACTCCCTTAACTCCACCATAACTACCACACCAGGCAACCTTCCCTTTGGCGCCACCCTATATCTACCCTTCATCCCATAACCATTGGTCGTGCGTGTTTCGCGTGTTTAGAAATCGAGGTTACAAGTAACCCGTCGTTGTAGTTGCAAAACACGTCGATCAGATAAAATTTATACCGAAACTCCAAGGGAGTCTTGAGTCGAACACAGGGAGGCAATGCTTACTTTATTGAAAACCGCACTTCGATTCGTTTCTTTTTGGTATTTTAGGGTTTTATTTTTTTTGTGTTTTTGAAATAAAAGACAAGCAAATAAATCACAAGATAGAGATGTGGAATGAAAATGGTATATATATCAATCCAATGTCTATTACAACCTACTATGAAAGCATAAAAAGAGAGGGAGGTGAGAGGAAATCTCCCGAATCGGCTGTTCGGTGAGACGACGGTGCCTGGCAGAAGCTTAGACGAAGGAGGTGAGGAGCAAGACGACGGAGGTGAGATGCTGGAGGACGTCGGGTTGAGGAAAGCTTTGGCGTAGCTTCGGAATGGAGGTGAGAAGACGGAGTTGAGCTACTACCGGAATGGAGGTGAGAGGACGGCTCCAAGGTGACCTATGGAGGGAGATGAGAAGTTGGAGGAGTATTTGGTGGGGTAGAGGTTTGCTACACTAATAAGCACCTTGGGAGCTTGAGAACAAGCTCTAATGGAGCGTTGGTAGGATTGCTAGAGCTTGGGAGTAGGTGGGAGTAGAGTAGGTAGAGATAGCTTGGAAGGGAGGGGGTGTAGGTCCTTTTATAGTGGAGGAGGAGAGCTAAAAATCGTATCTGGGTCTTTACTAACATCCCTAAACGTCGCTGCAGTTGTCGCTGAAGATCTACCCTTCAATTGCTCTCGCTGGTGCGCATGGGCCTTTAGTGACGTCCATAAACGTCGCTGCAGCTGTCGCTGAAGATCCACCTTTTAAATCCTCTTATTGGCATGTGTAGATCATTAGTGACAGCTGCAAGCTTCACTAAAGGTGCATCGCTGAAGATCCGCGTGCCTCCCTGCTGGTGTGCACTCCGCTGGCGCTGCGCGCTTCGCGCACCCGTGTCGCACGTGCGCTGGCGTGCGTTGGCATGCACGTACACGTACGCTATGCTGCTGCTGCTGCGCGGCTGTGCGGCTGTTGCTGCGCGGTCGGCGAAATTGGAAATTGGGGGGGCTGCGAGGATTCGAACCCACGCCCCTCCTTTGCAAGCCAGCGCTTCCACCGTTGCGGCAATCGTCACTTTGTGTCGCGTGGAGTGGTTTGGTGCGTCTGCCTCCCAACCGTTGGATCTTGATCCAACGGCTAGGATTGAAGGGCGAGGATGAAGAAGGAGTTGGGCGGTGCTACTGGCTGGTGTTGGGCGGTCTGGATGGCGCCACGTGGTGCCATCTGGGCCGTCCATCTTCTTCTTCTTGTAGAGGGTGCTACGGTGCTCAGATCAAGATGATTCTTGCGATGCCGAACTGCGATCGTCGCTCCGGATCCATCCGTACAGTCGAATTTTCCATCCAAAACCCGTATGGATGTCGCATTGCCCCTGGCCGTTGATCTTCCTCGAGCTTAATGTGATGCTACGGGACTCCGATCTAGACGATTTCAGAGGTGTTAGTCTCCGATCGTCGTCTCGATCAGATCCGTATGGTCTGATCGTCCATCTGAGGCCCTGAAATAA
This sequence comes from Thalassia testudinum, assembly GCA_037157565.1. Taxonomy (NCBI): domain Eukaryota; kingdom Viridiplantae; phylum Streptophyta; class Magnoliopsida; order Alismatales; family Hydrocharitaceae; genus Thalassia; species Thalassia testudinum. The sequence goes on from JAZHRO010000038.1 coordinate 4,263,852, forward strand.
ATCCTCTTTTCTCCTGACCATAAAAAGAACCTAATTAACCCAACATATATACAACTACTCTAAATGCACAATGATGCATGTTATGCAATATTTATAACATGAAATGCAAATCTAAGCCTAGGAACATGCATGATAGGCATTTTAACCTAGATAGGTGTGTCTATATCATACCTCCATGCCTATCTTTTGCTAGTCCCTATCAAAATTAAACATGTTATGTATAAAATCAAAATTAGGATTAGATCGCTTAGGCCTAAGTCGTTTACTAACAATAGAAAATTTCAACTAAGGTCCTAAACTACGAAAACTCAACAGTACCTGGGTGTCTACCAGAATGCAGATCGCCCAAGTTTTCGCTTTATTTGAGAAGGGAAGATATATATTTTTATTTATTTTTCTTTTTTTCTAATTTTTTTGTACTTTTGGAGTTTGAGAGTTCCGGGATAACTTTTTACGGCTACCCGACCCGCCCAAGACTCGGAAAGAACTCTAAGTACTAAGCATCTTTGTGAAAAGGTGATAGACTCACAAAAAGGTCATTAAGACGGACTTCGGGTTTCTATGACCCTAGGTAACCTTGCCTAAAGGTTTATCTTTACGATCGGTAGCTTTCTCCTTACTTTCTTTTATATGGGGTCAACACAAGAGTGAACCCAGTGTATATCTCCCCGGTTTATTCTACTTCCCCGCTTCTTCCCTAAGTGTTTTGGGAATTATTGTGCATTTTTTTGTCAGCTAGGTTTTGGACAACCGGCCGATTAACTGTTACCACCGACAACTTATCAGCCATACTCGTGCGGTGAAGTGTGGTTTTATTTTTTTTATTTTCTCCTTTTTTTCTTTTTTTTTTTTACTGTTCCTCTTCTTTTTTTTTCTAAGTAGGTGGCTTCCCTGATCTAAGATTTACCTAAAGGTAATACAACGAAAATGATCTTGTGGCTGGGCTCTGGACAATCGACTGATGAGCTGTTACCACCAACAACTTGCCAGCCATACCACCCAAGTCGGTCCATTAGCTACCCAATTTCCGTAAAAATCGTTGGAAAGTGAGTCAGTGCAAAAAAATGTGTGTAGATGCTTAGGCTTAAAGTCCCCCCAAAACAGAGGGTAGGTTGATGAGTTGCATACTTATCATCCCAAATTATTTACCAAATTAAAATAAATTTTAATTGGCGAGGACTCGAGACTAAATCCACATTCGAGTGGACACCCAGGCTAATTAAGCCCGAAGACCTGAAGAGTCTAAGTATTTAGGTCATCTCGTATCATTTCCTAAAGTTAATAACTTCCAAATGCCTGATGAGAGCCTCATCGTGAGTCATAACTAGCTCATTTTGACCTAATAAAGAGAATAAAAGCTCCTACATGACTTAGAAGAGGGCTTAATTGAAGGAATAAGTGTTCTGAGAAGAAAACATGAAATAAAGGTTAAAACTGTAAGTTTACCATTGCAGTACATAAACGGGATTTCTTAGAGATAAAACATAGGTCAAATGATCTAAATAAGATAAAAAGTGGGCTGATTCAATCAGAAATGGGTTCATGTGCAATCCAGGAATTAAATGACATCTTGTAACCCTAAAACAGATCTGCTTAATTCAACAAGGTTTATGTCAGGATAAAAATCAAGTAAATCCTCTAAAAATCATGGAAAAATATCCCCTAGGGTTTAGAACATTCAATTTGACCTTTGGAACCTAGTTTGACCTAGCTCAGGGTCCTAGCTCATCAATTGACCTAATTTGGGTTTTTACACAAAATATCTAGTCAAACGTGGTCAAACCTAAAATCCAACTTCACCATTGGATTTATTAGGTCCAAATTAGGTTTGTATCAAAATTTGGACCTAAGGGGAGGTCATCTTAACCTACTTTGCAATTTAGTACACCCAATCACATTTTGGTCCCTATCTTTTGAAAACCATCACATAAACCCCCCTATCTTTCTCGCCAATCTTACAATCAGGTCCATCTACCATTAATGGGGAGGAATCCTTCTCCGGTGAGGAAGACAAGGAGGATACTCTCTGATCCCTCAGAGATCCCCTCCCAGAATTGGAAGGGAGATTCTCTGAGGAATCCTTTTCCATCTGAGCTCGATCACAACCCCTGATTTGCACCCAATCTCTCGTGCGAATGCATGAGAGATTTGGGTATCTAACCACCTTCCATCTCCGGCGAGACATCGGTGGCATAAGACGTGCCCTCCACGCACCAGAAGCGTAGCCAGCACCTATAAATTAAAACCTAACTCCGGCCGAACCTCCTCAACTCAACTTGGCAGGGATTCCACCTCAAATTCCTCTCCTTCTTCTCCGGCCAAGGGGTCCAGCGAGCTCCGGTGAGCCCCCCTCCTCTTCCTCTTCGCTCTGCCACAAAACCAGTGGCAGAGCCGTCTTCCTCATCCTCCTCCGCGTCACGCAACACCCGCGCGAGTTGCCCTAGCCCTGTCGTCGCCGCCGTCTTCCCCCACTGGACGTCTTCTTCTCCAGCGATAGCAGGTACTGCCGTCCGCCTCCTCGTCCCCTTCGTCCTTTTAGTTAGGTTAAAACTATTCTTCTCTATCCCCTCTTTCATCTCCCTCGTTTTATTTCATCAAACGTCCCTCGACCACCGCTGTTCACCATCACCTTCCTCATCTCCGGCCACCCTCCGGCGAGACGCTCCCATCGCTCCGCAGCCCCACACGTCTTGTCAACCATCGCATAACCTCCGCCTCACCTCACTGAGTAACCTCCGCTTCACCTCACTGAGTAACCTCTGCCCGTCCACAGTCCCTCTACGCCTCCACAACAGTCCCCCGAACACACCCATCCATCCGGCCACAGGGCGACCTAAGCACACACTCCTAGGCTGCCCCTCAGCCTGCCACCTAGCGCTTCACCTTCGCCGTGACACGGCAAAGGTCCGTCGGTGATCTGATTAAGCCGCGAGGCTCTTTTCGTGTCCGACAGGTTTCATGCCACGGCCGCCATTAACAACAACTCAAGGAAGCTCCACGCTTGCTCCAGGCTGCAATTCTTCAGGGCTCCAGGTGCTGCCAACTTAGGCAAGTCTTGTGAAGACAGTCGACCCAGCGGGTGACACCACAGAGCCTGCAGTTGTGGGAATTGAAGGCATGGTCTGCTGCGGGCGTGCGAGAGAAGGCCGTGAGCATTAGTCCCACATCATTAACTTACAAAGCACTGGAGTGATTTATAATGTTTTTGTGTTATGAGCTCGTTGCCTCCGAATGCACTTGGGGTGAGGTCCCTCACCTACTCTCACCCCCTCGTCTGTGATTTCACCACACGGATCTGGTGACGCAACCCGACCCGACCTATTGAGCACTCCTCACGCACCACCCCACGCCGGTGCCCCTAGACCCGGGCGTGCGATCCGACCCATTTACCCGACTCTGGGAGAGCATGCTGAGAGTGGTTTACACAGAGAGAGAGAGACGGGAGGGTAGAGGGTTAGGTTTTGCTGTGCGTAGTTGTGTGCAGGATGCAAGGACTTAGCCGCTGCAAGCAGAAGAAGAAGCGAGGCAAGGAGAACAGAACCAAGGAAGGAAGGAGGCTCTGCCAAGGACGAAAGGCAAGGCAGAAAAGAAGAATAAATGCCAAAGGGAAACAGAAGAAAGAAGGAAGGAGGCTCTGCAGAGGAGAAAGATACTGCAGGAGAAGAAAGAAGCAAGGCAAAAGAAAATAAGAAGAAAAGAAGCAAAGATACTAAAGAGAAACAAAGAAGAGGAAAGGAAGAAAATCAGAAGAAGAAGAATAAGAAAAGGGAAACATATTTTTAAGACGTCTGATCCCATGATCAGACGTCCAATTTCTTCTTTTTGCCACAATTACTTTTCAAACTCATGCATTTATATTTGAATTACGTTTTGAGTAATTAAGTGTTCAATTACATTCTTGAGATTAGTAGTAAATTCCAATTGCTCCTTGTGGTCGACCTTGGATACTTAGGTTTTCGAGTAATAAAACTTTTATTTGTTGACAACGCTTGATCACCTATACTACGACGTAACTAATTGTTAAAACACGATCGAGACCACGTCAACATTTTGGCACTGTTGCCGGGGAGCAACGCACAATTCATCACTAGTCTCTACATTCTTTTTATCATATTGAACACTAACTTGCCCTACTTTGCTTTGTTGTGATCTTGCAGGTATTTCACGAGAAAATCCCTCCCGCAAGTCAGCCACTCCAAGGCAGGTAATTTCTTTTCTTCCTTAAACTATCCCCTAAGCTTTGAAAGACAAAAGGAAGAAAATTAATTTAGGAATCAATTGCCTTCTTTCTATAGTAATCATCATCTTTAAGGCAAACATTTCCTAATTTTGCGAAAATTTTTCAAATCTTCTTGAAGTTGGAGTGATTTTTTAGATTCTATCCCACAAATTCATGTGCCTAATAGAAATCACGCTTAATCTCTGCAGACAACACACTTCTTGTTTTTAAGTCTAAAGAGAACCTTTTCAAAACAAAAAGAAAAAGAGGATTGGAAATAGAACCAAATTAGGGTATCTACGGTAGGGTTTTGAAGTACTAGCTCACACATGCCTGCATAAAAGGAAATAAACCCTCCTGCATCAGTGTGCTACCCAAGCCCTTGAGTGAAGAGATCTAAACAAGACAAACCCTAAGAAAAATTGAGCTCTAAGATCACTTGAATCTTAAAATCTTGGACCTAATAACCTGGGAATCAAATCAGGGTGATCTCTAGGCTCCAAACCTAGAATCATTCTGCCATCTATAGGACAGGTCAGGTGAAGTTGACCCCTTGGGTCAACCAACCTCCAAATTAGGTCACAACATCAAAACATCTAAAGTTCAAGTGAAAACCCTAAAGCACCTTTGAAATAAAAGTGGTAGACTTAAGAGGTTAAGGTCCCCATTCTGGTCTACCTGGAATCTCAGTGACAAAAGAGGTCGGGTGGGGGAAACCCTGTAACCCGTGGGGACGCTCTACCGTGTAGGCGTCTTTGCGGGACTCTCCCTCTCTGGCTGCCCAGGTAATTCTCAGGTGGACGATCTTCTGATTTAGGGGTACCATCTGTTGGTGCTAGAGCACCACGATCATTTGTTTTGATGATAACAAAACACGTGTTATTTAACATTTGCAATTTGAGTCCTAGATTTCAGGTCAATTGCAAATGTGGACGTGTTTAGACGGAGTTCGAGCTCGCATCCAGGACGGATTGGAGGAGCTTGACGGAAAACAGAGGAGGTTCGCATGGAGCGAAAGATTGGAGATGGAAGACAAGAAGAATAGGATAGATTCTTTTTTATCTTTTCATGTATCTCTTGTATTTATTTTCTTGCTCTTTTTGATTCCTTAGAACATTATGTTAAAGAGCCTCAAAGTACCCTAAAAGTAGTCCTAGGAACACCTGCACAACCCTAGGATACTTAGGTTTTCTGTAGAATACTTAGAAAACCAATATAGGGTTTAAACAGACTTTCCAGACGTCTAATTCCTAAATCAGACGTCTGATAAAGTATTTTAAGACGTCTGACTGTTGTTTCAAACGTCTGATAACTGTTAGGCTGGACATAGTTAGTTCTGCCTGATGAAATCAGACGTCCAGACCTTAGACCAGACGTCTTAGGAGACGTCTGATGACTTTGCCAGACGTCCAATTAGTGGACCGTTGGCTGGCTTAGTAGACACCCAAGAATATGACCGTTAGAGCCTTATCAGACGTCCATAGAACTTTCCAGACGTCTGATAAATGACCGTTTTGCCTCGGCTGACCCAAAATCTCTTCTCAGAGATTTTCTAGCCGTTGCAACGTTTGGAAATCAATTCCCACAGGAAAAGTAGGTTTCCAGACGTCCAGACATAGTTCCAGACGTCCTGTATGTCGTCTGATGGACTTGCACAAAAACCCTGTTTAGATCTGATTCAAGTCAGGGAGAAACCCGCATAGAATCAGACGTCTGACCTTGAAATCAGACGTCTTAAAGTGGCCTTCCAGACGTCTGATGCCAGAGTTAGACGTCTGATAATCCTGTCAAATGCAATCATTGTCCTGATTTCGGCCTGATTCTCTTGGGCTTTGCACCCAACGGCTATGGAAGCTTTTCCAAGCCTTCCAAAACCTTCCTAAGGCCTCTATAAATAGAGGGGAACCCTTGCAACACAAATAGACTAAGAAACACACCTAGAGAAAGATATACACACTAAGACACACACCTTGCAATACACTTCCAAACCTTTTGTGTCCAAAGAAAAGACTCTCTTGCTCTCCAAGCTCAAGCTCCATTTTCTTGAGAGCATTCAACCGTTGCGCACCCGCTCTCCCGGTGTTGTTAACGAGAGCGACGTAGCGCCATCGCGTGGCACACGCACCGCGTCATCGTCGACGCACTCCTTGCAAAGGGGAGTTTCCTATTTCCTATAGAAGCTAGGTTTAATTTTGTTGGCTCTATAGGACTGTTGTTTTATTTTATCTTTGTATTTTGGTTGGGTATTCGCTTTGCGAATTCCCGTCTCCTTCGTGGGACAAAATCCTTCTCGTGGAGAGAAGGGGTTGAGGAACGCTACCCTCGTACTTGTAGCGTGGTTGTACTGAGGTTGAATCACCCTCGTTTAAAGTGATTCGTTTAGTGGATTTTGATCAACTTGGTTGATCGGAAAATCCTAACTCGAGAGGGTTAGGTGGTGGTTTTCACCCGGTTTGGGTTTCCACCTAAAAATTCCTGTGTACATTTTGTGATTGCTTATCTTTGTGAGATTGTTTATATTTTTATTTCCGCATATTACGTCACCCCTCCTAGTAGGGAACCTTCACCATCCACCCCGGACCTTCATAGTCATCCAAACGTCTTTGGGTGTCTTGATTGGGTCAAAAACATCTCCAGTCCCTCATCTTTTCTCTTTAAAGCACACACATACATTTTCAGTGGGACTCGTTATTCAGATTTGCTCGCTTCATAACTTGATTCTACATCTTGACTCAAACTCTGATTCTACATCTTGATTCCACCACCTGATCCAAATATACAGCCAAACCATTTAGGACTACCATTCAAGAAACCTGAATATCGGAGATCCATGAGAGATAGGATGATTGAGGATGCCCTGAAATTCTATGAAAAAGAAGAAGAAACCCCAACACCAGTAGAAAACATTCAGGTTGATGTCCCAACAACCACAACCTTTATCATAACTTGTGCCCAAGTACTATTAGCAGAAGCCACAAAAGGATCAACACGTGACTTGCTCATCACAAAATACATTGAGATAGAAAAATTGCACAATCTTGAATACCTTCAATGTATGACAAATCCTCGACTTTGGAAGCAACACCAAGATAGTCTTGAAAAATGGGAAGAGATAATGAGATTAGTAAAACAAATTATTGACCAGAAGTATCCGTATATACCACAAACAGAGGATGAACCATCTTGGGAAAACATCGAGGATCAATCTAATCTCGGGTTTGAGGCACAAAATGGTTGTGGATTCCCAACCCAGATGGAGTACAATGTGCCTGATATTGAGGAAGGTTGGGAAGCTCCAAATGCAAGAAAACACACTGTTGAGCCCACTCTAGACAATGAATCACCAGGCTTAGAATCCCAAAACTCCTGCAATAATGAGACTAGAACTGAACCTCTCGAGGGTGTAAATTCCGTCCCTTATTCTGATAAGGTGACCCTCGAAGGTTATTCGGACCTAGATTCTAGTAATTCAACCCACACCCTAAGCCTAGAATCCAGATCTGAAACCTATTTTGAAGATTTCAAGGCCCCATATGAGGAAGATCAATCTTTTAATGAAGAATATGATTTTGGGCCTCTAATTGATGAATATCCCTTGCCAACATCCTCAAAGGAACTAATTGATTTTTTGGAAGTCATGCCAATCTACGATACAGAAATCGAGGAGTTGGACGAGTGGGGTTGCAATTGGGTCTGCCCTACTAGCTTAGAACCTGAGCCTTTACCAGATAGGGACACCTTTTTAAGCTCAGAATTAACATTTAGGCTAGACACCAGTCAGGCTGCTGAATCTACAACATATGATTTATTCTGTGGAGGAACTCATGATCTTGAATCTCATTCAGATTTTGATTTTTGCAAACTCTCCGACGATTTCGAATCTGACCATAACATCAGAGAAAATCTGCTTCCTGATTATAACAAGCCAATTCTCTTTGAAGCCACCTGCTCCACATATACAGAACCAAGCAAAACCCGTTCTCTACCTCGACCTGCAACCGGACTAAATTTCTATTCTGATTCACTTCTCACTGAGCCATTTGTAGATGATTCAACTCCATATCTATACCAGGTATCGGGTGTTGATCAGACCGAAAAGTAAGAACCATCATTCTTTGATCACCCCTGTAGGATTTCCACACCACACATTGATTATTTTTCGGAACCCTACTCTGACCAGGCTGATTCGACTCAGCCTAAACCCGAGTTTTCACTTCCATATCCATCAGAACTTCATTACATATGGTGGGTTCCGCATCTGTTGATCTACATCTATCAACCCACCAGACTTATTAGGTTTGGGCTGCATCATCAACCTACTGATCTTAACAAGCACCTGGTTGGACCAACCAGGCTCTTAATCAAGGTGCTTGTTTTACAGAATTCCGCTGATTTGACTACTCCCTCTCCACCCCATTTTCCGCTCGGCTGAAGGCATTGAATTTAGCGTTTAACGGGAGGCAACTCGTCATCCAAAAAATAGAGGCCCGTCTGATTATCCGTCTGTACTCCATGTCCATTGCACCTTGAGTTCAGCCTTAGACAGTTGATCCCACCTCTGGTACACGTACCGGAGCTTGAAATCGTTCGCATCAGTCATTTCTGACCCATTCACCCACCCGATGTATCCTGATCTAAGTCTCTGACCTCAACACTATTTCACACCCTCCGTTTACAATGAGGACATTGCAAAACTTAGGCATGGGGGGGTGATAAAGTGCATACATATAGAACCAAGAAAAAGTCAGAAGGAATCTCACACAAAAAAATTCACATATGTCAAAAACACAAAAAATTGAAAAATTATGAAAAGGAACAAAAAATTGGGGGAGGGAGGAAATTTTGTGAGCCACATAATCATAAGGAGGAGAAAAAGAGAAAAAAATGACAAAAAGGAGTACAAAATTAAAAAGAAATAGTCATTAGTAAGAGATTAAGGAATTAACTGAAGTTCTAGACCAGATCAAGAAAAGAGAAAAATGAAGAAAAAAGTGCTAAGGAGACATAACAAGAGATTAGAGGGAACGCTGGTCTTAGGCCTCTTGGGCTAGATTCTTTAGCTTAATAATTCACGTATCTGCTAAAATCTGGATAATCCTCAAAAGGTTGGGGAAAATGCAACGCTTAAGTATTAGGTCTAAGGCTTAGGAAGTATTCGGCTTCGTTAACTGACCTTCTATTTGCGGGATTCGGTAACCTAAGCACCCCAAATTCACACACAGTCTGGTTCAGTGCGCATAAATATCCAAATCACGCAAAAGCGTTTAATGTTCTGCAAAAGTCACCTAGATTAGGAGCGGCCGATCAACACAAGTTGATTTGGACAAGTTCCCGGCGCGGAGAGGTGGGAAATTCCCCTCGAAGATGCGTAATAACATATCATCTCCTCGGTGCTTGTCTCTTAGGATATTTAAAATCCTACTGGGGGCATGTAAGCACTCTGCCGGTTCAGATACCATGGGCAGCATTATCACGAAATGTCGATCGCCAGGGTCTAAATTCGGCCACGAAACGCCATGGGCATGATTATCTCGAAATCTCGATAGCCAGGGACCCTTGAGGATTGATGATGGGGATGAGGAATCCGATACAGACCGTGTTGAGAAGCTAATCCAAAGCTAGAAATAAAAAGAAAAGAGAGAGAAAGCTCTCCAAACAAATAAATCTTCTATCTCTCTCTTACAAAAACTCACTGTAAACTGAACCTAGGCTAAAAATGTCTCAAGCACGGGTGCTTTAACCACGTAGTCCAACAAACCCTAGGTTAGTTTCTGTGGGCCTTAAAAACCTTTGCGGAGGACTGAGGCTAAAGCAGGTCAGGTTCAGATTTTGGTTGGTACCTGAGTACCTCTAGGCCTATTGTCGGCATTCTGACCTAATCACAAAAAGAAAAAGAGAAGCACTTATCATAATTGATGACAGACACTCAGGGTCTAGAATGGAAGTTAAAACCTTGAAATTTTGCTACGGGACTAGCAAAAGCTAGGCATGGGGGTATGATGAGAGCCTCATCATGAGCCATAACTAACTCATTTTAACCTAATAAAGAGAATAAAAGCTCCTACATGACTTAGAAGATGGCTTAATTGAAGGGATAAGTGTTTTGAGAAGAAAACATGAAATAAAGGTTAAAACTACAATTTTACCATTGCAGTACATAAACGGGATTTATTAGAGACAAAACATTGGTCAAATAGTCTAAATGAGATAAAAAGTGGGTTGATTCAATCAGAAATAGGTTCATGTGCAATCCAGGAATTAAATGACATCTTGTAACCCTAAAACAGACCTGCTTAATTCAACAAGGTTTTGGTCAGGATAAAAATCAAGTAAACCCTCTAAAAATCATGGAAAAATATCCCCTAGGGTTTAGAACATTCAATTTGGCCTTTGGAACCTAGTTGGACCTAGATTAGGGTCCTAGCTCATCAATTGACCTAATTTGGGTTTTTACACAAAATATCTAGTCAAACGTGGTCAAACCTAAAATCCAACTTCACCATTGGATTCCTTAGGTCCAAATTAGGTTTGTATCAAAATTTGGATCTAAGGGGAGGTCATCTTGACCTACTTTGCAATTTAGTACACCCAATCACATTTTGGTCCCTATCTTTTGAAAACCATCACATAAACCCTCCTAGCTTTCTCGCCAATCTTACAATCAGGTCCCTCCACCATTAATGGGGAGGAATCCTTCTCCGGTGAGGAAGACAGGGAGGATACTCTCTGATCCCTCAGAGATCCCCTCCCAGAATTGGAAGGGAGATTCTCTGAGGAATCCCCTTCCATCTGAGCCTGATCACAACCCCTGATTTGCACCCAATCTCTCATGCGAACGCACGAGAGATTTGGGTATCTAACCACCTTCCATCTCCGGTGAGACGTCGGTGGCAGAAGATGTGCCTTCCATGCACCAGAAGCACAGCTAGCACCTATAAATTAAAACCCAACTTCGGCCGAACCTCCTCAACTCGACTTGGCCGGGATTCCACCTCAAATTCCTCTCCTTCTCCGGACAAGGGGTCCAGCGAGCTCCGACGAGCCCCCCTCCTCTTCCTGTTCGCTCTACCACAAAACCAGTGGTAGAGCCGTCTTCCTTATCCTCCTCCGCGTCGCGCAACACCCTCGCGAGCTGCCCTATCCCCGTCGTCGCCACCACTGTATTCCCCCACTGGACGTCTTCTTCGCCGGCAACAGCAGGTACTGCCGTCCGCCTCCTCGTCCCCTTCGTCCCTTTCTTTAGGTTAAAACTATTCTTCTCTATCCCCTCTTTCATCTCCCTCATTTTATTTCATCAAACATCCCTCGACTGCCACTGTTCACCATCACCTTAATCATCTCCGGCCACCCTCTGGTGAGACGCTCCCATCACTCCGCAGCCCCACACGCCTCGCCGACCATCGCATAACCTTCGCCTCACCTCACTGAGTAACCTCCGCCCGTCCACAGTCCCTCTACGCCTCTACAACAGTCCCTCGAACACACCCATCCATCCGGCCACAGGGCAACCTAGGCACGCACGCCTAGGTTGCCTCGCGGCCTGCCACCTAGCGCTTCACCTTCGCCGTGACATGGCGAAGGTCCCCTGGTGATCTGATTAAGCCGCGAGGCTCTTTTTGTGTTTGACAGGTTTCACGCCCCGGCCGCCATTAACGACAACTCAAGGAAGCTCCACGCTTGCTCCAGGCTGCAATTCTTCAGGGCTCTAGGTGCTGCCAACTTATGCAGGTCTTGCGAAGACAGTCGACCCAGCGGGTGACGCCACAGAGCCTGCAGTTGTGGGAATTGAAGGCATGGTCTACTGCGGGCGCGCGAGAGAAGGCCGTGAGCATTAGTCCCACATCGTTAACTTACAAAGCATTGGAGTGATTTATAATGTTTTTGTGTTATGAGCTCGTTGCCTCCGAACGCACTTGGGGTGAGGTCCCTCACCTACTCTCACCGCCTCGTCCGTGATTTCACCACACGGATCTGGCGACGCGACCCGACCTGACCTATTGAGCACTCCTCACGCACCACCCTCATGCCGGTGCGCCTGGACCCGGGCACGCGATCTGACCCATTTACTCGGCTCTGGGAGAGCGTGCTGAGAGTGGTTTACACAGAGAGAGAGAGACGCGCGGGTAGAGGGTTAGGTTTTGCTATGCGTAGTTGTGTGCAGGACGCAGGGACTTAGCCACTACAAGTAGAAGAAGAAGCAAGGCAAGGAGAATAGAACCGAGGAAGGAAGGAGGCTCTACTAAGGAAGAAAGGTAAGGCAGAATTGAAGAAGAAACGCCAAAGGGAAATAGAAGAAAGAAGGAGGCTCTGCAGAGGAGAAAGATACTACAAGAGAAGAAAGAAGCAAGGTAGAAGAAAATAAGAAGAAAAGAAGCAAAGATACTACAGAGAAACAAAGAAGAGGAAAGGAAGAAAATCAGAAGAAGAAGAATAAGAGAAGAGAAACATATTTTTAAGACGTCTGATCCCATGATTAGACGTCCAATTTCTTCTTTTTGCCACAATTACTTTTCAAACTCATGCATTTATATTTGAATTACGTTTTGAGTAATTAAGTGTTCAATTACATTCTTGAGATTAGTAGTAAATTCCAATTGCTCCCTATGTTCGACCTCGGATACTTAGATTTTCGAGTAATAAAACTTTTATTTGTTGACAACGCTTGATCACCTATACTATGACGTAACTAACTGTTGAAATATGATCGAGACCACGTCAACAATGCCTAAGTTCTCTTTTCTTAATTTCTTTCTTTTTTTTTAATTTTATAAGAAACTAAAAGAAATTCTACGGAGTTAACATAGTAATTTCTGGAATTGATTATCCACCCCCCCATGCCTAAATGATGCAATGTCCTCATTGTAAAAATAAAGACATGAAAAGGGCAGAGTAAACAGAACATCACCTGAGTGTCGTGAAAATCCAGTCGGCTCCGCAGAGAGAAGGGTGTATACACACGTGCTAAGTTTAATGCCTTCAGCTAGGCATAACATACATACAAAGAAGAAATTGAGAATTCACAAGTGCGGGTTAGAATCAAAATAAAAAGGTTGATCTTGAAACCCGTCTGCAGAAGATGTCCACAGACGTGGACGAGATTATGGTGCAGACCCATGCCCCAGGGTCGAGTGGTTCTTAGGTTCTGGATGAAAATCACCCAGAACCGAAGGTTGTTGTGTTTGTGGGGCTGGGCCTGCGGTTTAGTGGTGTGCAACCCAAGACCAAAGTGGCGGACAATAGGTAGATCTGGTTCACTAGTTTCAGATGTCCACTTAACATTCAGCTCAAAAAAATAATCAGTTATTCCAGGCTTGGATCGCACGTGAAAGATATCATAAGGGTCCGTATAGAAGATAGGTGGTTTCAGGTCAATAGGTACCTTATATCCAAACTTGTTTTTCCCTCAAAACTAACCTCCCAAATTTTCATTTCACCATTCCTATCCTCCAACATCAAGTGCTCAGGTTTTGGGACCTCTAGCATATCATTCACCCCATATGATTCTCCCAAGTCTAGAAATCGTGGCTAAATCAAGATTGACTTGGGCACAAAGATCTCAAAAGTCAGCTCTTCGGGGTGCAGATGAGGACTGGGGTCACTGATTGAATCATTAAGATTCGGATCCTCCAAGTTAACCCCAATCGAATCCAAATCTACAATAATTGGGCTATCAACTAGTTTGTCAGATTCCTCAAGCCCATTTGTCTCACTAAAATCCTCTTCCTTAAGTTCAAGTGCGACTTCACCAAAAGATTCTTCACCCTCAGAGTCAAAGAATCCATGATCCTCATTTATATATGTCTCAAAATCATATGTCATTTCATGGTCCGTGGAGACATATTTTTCCTCGCTCCTTGGCTCGGGGATCTCGGGTGAATCAATCGGTTCATCCTCAAATGGTTGTTCTAGCCCATCCTGGTCATCCCTAGTCTCAGAAAATGTATCCCCCCCTCGACAGGCACCTAAGCAGGTTCAGACATTGGCTCTCCTGAAGAGGGTTCATCTTGAGAATCATCCCAAGATTTGACTAGTGCAACCACAAATTTCATCCTCAACCTCGACAATTTCCCAAGAAGGAACTCACCCAGGTCCCTATCCCTAACACTTTGGAGCAAATCCAATAGAGAACTATTAAGTTCATCAATCATTTTGATCATAGGCTCGAATGCTTCAGTGCATGGTGTTGGCTGAGCTTCTAAAGATTGTATAGTGTTCCTCAAATTAGCCAACACCCTATCCTGGATCTGGTTCACCTGAACCGACTGGTTCGATTTAGGTTTGGGTGGGTTTGGGTTAAATCTAAGGGAGTCAAGATGTCGAGGCTCTCGGATCCCTCCGTGAAAGTAGGTCAATCTTGGTTGTTTAAAGGATGGTGGTGACCTATATTCAGTGGAATACTGGGGATGGTAGGTGTTATAATCATTATATCCTTCCTGATTGTAGATCGGGTTAGTTTGGTGATCAAAGGATGAAGATCTATAATTATTGCAGCTCTGGGAAGGATAATAATCATAGTCTTGTTGTCCAGGGTTAGGCCTTGGACACTGAGGTCTGGATTCATGTCCCCAATCAAAGTCATCTCGACTAGTGGATGGGTAATTACAAGTGAAGTCGGGATAGTAATCATCTTGGGGATAAGTGGTGGTAGGAGGATAGGATGGGAAATGCGTGTAAGAAGTGGAAGGGTACATGGTGAAGTAGGAGGGAAAACAGAAGAGAGAAAGGTGCCTTGTAGTACAATCAACCAAACCTGTCCTTATGTGGGTAGCCTAAAGACTTACAGACTCCCAGGATCCATCTTGAGATTATAAATGATTTAGTCTACTTTTATCCGGTCAATCCAACCAGTTAGAAGGAGGGACTGGGGATAAGGTTCTTCCTTTGGCTTGCGCATCAGGTTCCTAGTGTACCCCCTAGCCACGGTCGTTTGACGCTACTCCTCTAACTAGACATCAAATGGACCAGCAAAAGCAGATTAATCGAAAAAAAAATCTCAGTCTAAGCCCCAAAGAGCGAATCAATCCTTAAGGCTAACGTCTACTCAGTTTTAGTTAGGCTTGGGATGATCGTGCTCTTGGAATGTGATGGGCCCTTAAGATGGGTGATGCCCTTAATGATCAATTAAAATGTGTGTGCGTGCACAACCAGGGTTCTCAAACAAAGTTATTTAATGATGTGTCTTTTAGGATTTAACCTTGTTTAGTAGCTTTTAGGGTTTAATTCTTAGGTTGGTTCAATCAAGGTTTAGTAGAACACTCCAAGTTTTGAAAGCACGGGTGATGATATATTTCTTTAAAAATAAAAAATAATGTGGAGTGCCTGGTTCAGCCTAAGAATCAACCCTAAGTGGCAAGCTACTGGATGGATCAATTTTAGATTGAGTGTTGCGGCCCAAACAGCTCAATCAATTGGCTTGTTGCACCACTTAGTTAAGGCACACAAGAATGCTTAACCTATTCAGATTTCTACTCACTTATGTGTATTGAGTTGAAGTGTACCGGGTTCACAGGTCAGATCCCAGTTAAGTGGTAGAATCAAAGTGATTGTGTGCCTTATGATAAGAAGTTGTGGATGTTAAGTGTGTAGCTTTCAGTTAAATCCCGCAAGAGAAGAATATTTTTTTTTAGTTTTTTATATATGCGAATGGCGAGGTCAGTGAAGGTGGAAAACAAACAACCAAATCTATCCTAGGGTTTATAAAAAGCACCTAAGTTGATTTGAGTTTGAGTTATTAGGTTATGGAATGAAAACTAAGGTGGGGGTGGTGTGGGGGACACTTACAAAACACTCTACCCGCACTTTACTCCAGTCTACCACACTTGGATCTCCATGCTAGGGTACCTGCAAGACAGTAGATCAATGACAAGTAGGGTTAATGCTATGTAAATGCAAAGAAACGCAATAAAAAAAATAAAGTAAATTCCGTTGCCTCCCCGGCAATAGTGTCAAAATGGTCATGCGTGTTTCGCGTGTTTAGAAATAGAGGTTACAAGTAACCCGTTGTTGTAGTTGCAAAACACGTCGATCAGATAAAATTTATACCAAAACTCCAAGGGAGTCCCGAGATGAACACAGGGAGGCGACGTTTACTTTATTGAAAACTGCGGTTCGATTCGTTTCTTTTTGGTATTTTAGGGTTTTGTTTTTTTTTTTTTGAAATAAAAGACAAGCAAATAAATAACAAGATAGAGATGTGGAACGAAAATGGTATATATATCAATCCAATGTCTATTACAATCTACTATGAAAGCATAAAAAGAGAGGGAGGTGAGAGGAAATTTCCCAAATCGGTTGTTCGGTGAGACGACGACGCCTGGCGGAAGCTCGGACGAAGGAGGTGAGGAGCTAGACGACGGAGGTGAGATGCTGGAGGATGTCGGGTTGAGAAAAGCTTTGGCGTAGCTCTGGAATGGAGGTGAGAAGACGGAGTTGATCTGCTACCGGAATGGAGGTGAGAGGATGGCTCCAAGGTGACCTATGAAGGGAGATGAGAAGTTGGAGGAGTATTTGGTGGGGTAGAGGTTTGCTACACTAATAGGCACCTTGGGAGCTTGAGAACAAGCTCTAATGGAGCGTTGGTAGGCTTGCTAAAGCTTGGGAGTAGGTGGGAGTAAAGTAGGTAGAGATGGCTTGGAAGGGAGGGGGTGTAGGTCATTTTATAGTGGAGGAGAGGAAAAAATCGTATCTGGGTCTTTACTGACGCCCCAAACGTCACTACAGTTGTCGCTGGAGATTCGCCCTTCAATTGCTCTCGCTGGTGCGCACGGGACTTTACTGACGTCCATAAACGTCGCTGCAGCTGTTGCTGAAGATCCGCCTTTCAAATCCTCTTGCTGGCGTGTGCAGACCATTAGTGACAGCTGCAAGCATCACTAAAGGTGCATCGCTGAAGATCCGCGTGCCTCCCTGCTGGCATGCACTCCGCTGGCGCTGCGCGCTTCACGCACCCGTGTCGCGCACGCGCTGGCGTGCGTTGGCATGCGCGTATGCGTACGCTGCGCTGCTGCTGCTGAGTGGTTGGCGAAATTGGAAATTAGGGGGGCTGCGGGGATTCGAACCCGCGCCCCTCCTTTGCAAGCCAGCGCTTCCACCGTTGTGGCAATCGTCCCCTTGTGTCGCGTGGAGTGGTTTGGTGCATCCACCTCCCAGCCGTTGGTTCTTGATCCAACGGTTAGGATTGAAGGGCGCGGATGAAGGAGGAGTTGGGTGGTGCTGTTGGCTGGTGTTGGGCGGTCTGGATGGCTCCATGTGGTGCCATCTGGGCCGTCCATCTTCTTCTTCTTGTAGAGGGTGCTACGGTGCTCAGATCAAGATGATTCCCGCGATGCCGAACTGCGATCGTCGCTCCGGATCCATTCGTACGGTCGGATTTTCCATCCGAAACCCGTATGGATGTCGCATTGCCCCCTTGCCGTTGATCTTCCTCGAGCTTAATGTGATGCTACGGGACTCCGATTTGGATGATTTCAGAGGCGTTAGTCTCCGATCGTCGTCCTGATCAGATCCGTATGGTCTGATTATCCATCTGAGACCTTGAAATAAATCCTCTTT
Source organism: Thalassia testudinum (assembly GCA_037157565.1). Classification (NCBI taxonomy): domain Eukaryota; kingdom Viridiplantae; phylum Streptophyta; class Magnoliopsida; order Alismatales; family Hydrocharitaceae; genus Thalassia; species Thalassia testudinum. The sequence continues at coordinate 4,281,622 of JAZHRO010000038.1, forward strand.
TCTCCTGACCATAAAAAGAACCTAATTAACCCAAAATATATACAACCACTCTAAATGCACAATGATGCATGTTATGCAATATTTATAACATGAAATGCAAATCTAAGCCTAGGAACATGTATGAATAGGCATTTTAACCTAGATAGATGTGTCTATATCAACCATCACCCAACAACACCATCCTAACCTTACACATAACCTACATGCCACTTAACCCTACCACCTAAAACTCTAACCCCAGTTCTCTCCTAGGGTTGGCACAAAAACACCTAGCACCCTCTCAATTGGCGCCAACCACCGTCCACCCTAGGATCCCTTAACTACCGCCAACAAGCCATCCTAACCCTCCATTCACTAACTACCCTTAACCCCCTTCCACTCCTATAAAAAGACCACCACCCACCATCATTAAAACAACCTTGGCTACATTTTCTTCTACCTTATATCCACCTTATAGCCGACCAAGAGAGAAGAAGAAGAAGAAGATTAAGGGGACACTTTGTCCCCTTGGTGTCTTCCCCTCTTCTCTTCCCTCTTGAGTCCACGCCAGCTGTTGACTAAGCGAAATCGAGTTTTAAATGTGGCATTGTAGTATAGGTTGAAATCGCTTTGAAAACAAATAAAATTTATTACTCGAAAAAGTCTGAGGTCGTTCGCTGGGAGCAATATGGGAATTCAGTTCTCAAAATTACAATTTAAGATAAGAGAGATATGAAATTATAATAAGAAATTATTTCAGAGTAATGTAGCAATAGGATCAAAATATCAGACTGCAAAAATAATGGAGTAAAATGGTGATTTGAATCACCAATTACTGCCTACAATAATGAAAAATAGAACTCAATATGTATATATGAAATGATCTCAGATGTCTGAATATTCAATCAGACATCTTAAACGTTTGATGATTTCTTCTTCTGCCTCTTACTTTCCTTCTTCTTCCTTTCTTCTGCCTCTCTGCCTTTCTTCCTGTGTGGCTCCTCTTCTTTTCTTCTTCTTCTTTCTTTCTCTGCTCTTCTGTTCTTCTATTCTCCTTCTTCTGCTTGTGCGATCCTCCTCTTCTTCTTCTACGACCCTGCCTTCATCAGCACTTCTTCTCACAGGGGAAGAGGTCTTCTGATTTTTGGCTAAGTGTTAGCCAACTTCACCAAGAGCAAAACCCTCCCCCTACCCACGCAGACTCTCCTTTCTCTCGTTCTCTCTCTGGGATCCGCTCTCCCAGAGCCTTCCATAGGGGCAATCGGGTAATCGGGTTCAAGCGCGTACCTGGGTCCAGGCTCACCGGCAGTGGGTGGTGAGCAAGGAGTGAAGTCTTAGGCGGGTTGGATCCACGCCAAGTCCGCAGGGTCATGTTCACAGACGAGGCGTGGGTGAATAGGTGAGAGGGACCTTACTCCTTGTGTACGAGGCGATAAGCCCGTATCACTTTTGCATCTTATCTGACTGCGTTTGCTCCAAATTCCACGATGTGGGACTAAATATCCTTCCTTCTTTGCGAGCGCCTGCAAGTGGCTTCTTCATCTAATTGCAACAGCTATTGTTGGCGTCTCACCCAATTAGAGCCCTGGGCGTGTGCGTGTGATGACTCCACGCGGTCTGGAGCCATGGCCTGGAGTGAAGGCACCCTGGAGCGAGCTTGAAGCTTGCTTGAAGGTCGGCTGTAATGGCGAAGGGGGGGTTGGAACCTGAAATCACAAGTAAGGCCTTTCGGCCGCATCAAAAGGCTCAGGATCAATCATCGGAGCATAGCGAGTGTGATGGTGGGTGTAGCGTGGAGTGAGAGTGCGTGTAGGTGGTTGGCGAAGACGAAACTGGCCGGAGGATGATGGGTTGTTCAGGGAGGTGTTTAGGTGGATGGAATGGCAAATAAGGAGAGGGGTTTGGTGCAGGAAGGTGAGGCGGAGGTTTTAGGCTTGTCGGCGAGGTGGATGGAGGTGCATAGCGGTGGAAACACCCCACCGGAGCAGAAGACGAAGAGGGTGGTCAGTGCGATACAACGGTCGTAATGAAGTGCGGTTGGTGTGTAAAGGGAGTAGAGGAGCTAGGGAACTTATCTAGGTGATTGGTGGACGAAAAGAGGTAGGAGCGACGTCGATTGCAGTATGACCGACGTTGGAGACGAAGGTGACTCCGGTGAAGAGGAAACAGGGATGACGACGGAGGGAAAGACTCCCGCTGGTATGGCGAGACGTGGAGGAAGACGAGGAAGATAAATCTGCCGCTGGTATTGCGGACGGACGACGAGGAGAGGCGAAGGAGGTCATCGGACGTTGAGGAGCCTTCGGCCGAGAGAGAGAAGAAGAATTGAGGGGAATTCTAGTCGATTTCGAGCATAGGGAACTCGGGGAGATCTTGGGCTCCTTTTATAGGGGTCTAGAGGCGAGGAGAGCTTGGAAAGCTTCGTCGGCGAAAGAAGCACAAGTTTCAAATGATTCGCATGGCATTTAGGGCATGTCTTGGAGCCTAAGGATTGGCTCAGATGGAAGGGAATTTCTTGACGAACTTTCATTTCAAATTTAAAAGGGATCCATTAAGAAATCAAGGAGTTCTTGCCAATTTTAGGTTGTCGGAGCAAGTAGGAATAGGATTATTGGCGGTAGGGACCTATTTGTAAAAATGACGACAAAGTTGGGGGCCTCTTTGTAAAGATTTTGAAAGTTAAGGGCATAAATGTAATCAGACAGGACTAAGTTGCAAACTAGGTCAAGATAATCTCCGATCGAGTCTAAATTTTGGTACAAACCTAATTTGGACCTAAAGAATCTAATGGTGAGGTTGGATTTTAGTTTTGACCATGTTTGACTTATGCAAAAACCCAAATTAGGGTAAATATCTGTCTGAGACTCTATTCTGGGACAAAATGGGTTCTGATGGTCAATTTGCAGGTACCAAATCCTAGAGAATATTTTTTTATGAATTTTAGAGGATTTAGGTGAATTTTATCCTGACCAAAACCTCAATTAATTAAGCGGATCTATTTTAAGGATTTCAAAAGTCATTTAATTTTCAAAAATGTGCAAACCCTTTTTTGTCTGTTCTAACCCACTTGTTAGCCTTTTAGGACCATTTGATCCTTAATTACCACCTAGGAAAACCTGTGGTGGTACTGCATTCATGATGTGATGGTAAATTTACAATTTAAACCCTGATTTCTTATCTTTCTCTTAGAATGATTAAGCAATGAATTATGACCTTCTGAAGGTTATGTAGGAGCATTTAGAGACTTAATCAGATCAAATTAAGTTATTTTATGGCTTATGATGGTGTTCCCATCACCAGCCAAGGGAAGAAGCTAGGCATTGGAGGAAGACCTAGGGTACACGCCTACCCTAGGAGGAGGATTTGAGGGTGGTACACAACCACCCTTGGAAGAGGAATTAAAGGTGGTCCACGCCACCTTTGGAGGAGCTTTTGAAGGTGGAATTCCATCCACCTTGGAGGAGATCAAGCACGCCCCCCCTTGGGCTTGCCAAGAGGAGTACTTACCTTGAAGGAGCAATTCAAGGAGGAGAAGGAGGAATCCTTTTCAACTACGGGAGTAGCTGCAGTTGGAGTAAGGACCCTTCCATCTTCATTATCATCATCAGGAGGATATTGAGTTTTTATTTTGTTATTCTTTTTAGTAGAAGCATTGTTCTTTTTAGTAGAAGCATTCCTCTACTCGTAAAACAATATCTTCCTTAGTAAAATTTTGCCTTCTTTAATTTTTGTTGTATTTCTAGTTGCAACTTGTTACTTTTTCCTAGTGTGCATCCACTCTCTCTCTAATTACTCTAGGTCTTCACGTACCTAGAGTGAGCTTAGAAAGAGAACTTGCTTGTCACTTAGGCTTTCATTTCAACAACTTAGGTGTAGTTGCATTCCTGCTTCAATTTCGTAATTGCCCCAATTGTTTCAAAACCCAAAAAATGATATAGTTAAAAATCAAAAAGAAAGTTGATTTCCGTATTTCAAGCAAGAGATGTATTTCACAAAAAAATTTGCCTCCTTGGACGACCCTAGATACCCCACCATCTAGGAATACAAATTTAAAAGCGAAAGCGAATTTATGCGTTACAACGATAAAACCCTAATCTTAAAAATCGCATATTTCTGTGATCAGGCCATAAGATGGGATCTAGGTGAGGTGGTGATCGCATGCGCCAAGTTGTGCAAAGGTTCAATTGATTGGCAGCCACAGATCAAGAGATTCAAAGGATGAACGGCTACAATGGCCCTTGTTCTTTGCGGCTACAATGCACCCACGGTGCACACAACTACAGATGTTCTTTTGGTGAAATTGCGCCAAAGGCCCAAATCGAAGGGGTAGAACGGTATCAAGTAGGCCCATAAGTGGTCAAGAATCAATTCAGAACAGTCCTTATGGCCTTACAAAAGGGTCCTTGGAAGGTTTTCTATGCATGAAATGTGATATGTGAATGACCTAAATGTGAAACTCTAATTGCAAGGTCCTAATGATGTCCAAATGCAACCAAATTTTTATTAAAGCTCAATTGAACATATTAGAAGTTAATTTTACTTTTGATTTGGAGTTTTAAGCTCATTTGTATGTTTAATTTACAATTGGATCACCATTTTGTATTTATTAATAGAATATCTCAATAATTGACCTAATTATGCATTTTTAGCACAAAATTGATGTTTTAGGTATTTTTCTCTATTTCTCACACTTAATCCTTTTTATGTGTTAATTTAATAGTGTTTAACCTAGTTTCTAACTTAACTTGTGTATTTTAGCTATGATGAATCACAACTCATCATACCCCCATGCTTAGGTTTTGCTAATCCCTTAGCAAACAACTCATTAAAGTGAAAAGGAATTTCAGTATCAACAAGGTAAGTGTGATGAGATATCTTTTCTTTCAAAAATGTTAAGTGTTTAAAGATGATCTTTAAGCTGAAAGATTTTCCGATAAACCAATTATGTTTATATCTGGACATTGTGAGAACCCGTCGCTTAAGAAGATTGACTAGATCTTAAGACTGATATGACATAGACTATTTCTAGACTAACAAGGACTCTTGATATTTAAACCTTAATTCGAATTCCAGGACTCAGGGGGTTTTATAGAGCCTTAGAATGCTAAGAGGTTATGGCTGTACTTAGTGATGGGTTAGGACTAACCCGGTGAATTTCAAAACTCAATCTCGGGGTTTCACTTCTTTTCAAGTCCAGGTTGGTCCTAGCTTCAGCTCATGTTTTTGGATTGTGTTACGAACGTGGGCATCAGACGTAGTTTAAGACGTCTGGGAAGCGGCCCAGACGTCTGGCCAGACATCTGGAACCCTTCCCAAACGTCTGGTATTAAATTTTTTCGACGTACGGGTTCGCGTCTGTGCGCCTGCACTCGCAGACTGAACCCACCGCCTTCGTCTTTCGCTTTCTCTCCCTGCAGGCGCCGTTTTCCTCCTCTCTCTCCCGATGGATGCCATATAAAATGCTTCCCCTCTCCCTCACCCTCACTCCATCCGCCTTCATCTTCTCCTTCTCCTTGTGAGCGAGCGAGCGAGCGAGCGAGCGAGTGCGGCAGCAGCGGCTGCAGCGAGCGGGTGGGAAGGAGGAGTGTTGCGAGAGGAAGAAGAAAGCTCGACCGAGAAGGTGCGAGCTTGCCGGGGCAGCTAGAGCCGGCCGGCGGGGGAGCAGCGGATGTGGGGTGTCGTGGAGGAGCTGCTGTAGCTCGAGTAGTAAGCGGACGCGGTGCGGTGCGGCCGTGCGTCGCGGGCGGAGAACGAACCGGTTCCTGATTTTGGGAAAATTTCCTAGAATCAGACGTTTGGACTTACGTCCAGACGACGCGTAAGACGTCTGGAGGAAGGTCCAGACGTCTGACAGGTACAATATTTTCCTACCTTCTTCTTTTTCGCGTGTACGACCATGCAGCCATCTGCCGTGTTCTTCTGCGCCTCTTCGTGATGAGAGCGGGTGTGTGTGTGCACAGGTTCTGTTCGGGAGGGCACAAGGGCTCCGTATCCCACACGGATCGGACGTCTGGCCACAGTACCAGACGACGGAGAGGACCTCCAGACGTCCGGGACGACAATCGGACGTCTGGAAACCAAGGCCAGACGATCCAGCGGGCTTCTAGACATCTGAAGGACTGCACAGACCAAGGTATGACATGATCGACCTTTTAAGACGTCTGGAAGAGGTTCCAAACGTCTGATTTTGGGCAGATTTGTCGTTTCTGACCCGTTTAAGGTCTGTTTGGAGTCCGTTTTCCGTGCTTCAAGTTGCGTTCATTCCAGATTTATTTCCTCCACCTGGTTACAGTAATTGTATACTGTTCTGAGAAACTCCTTATGTTGATCCTTGTGTTAGGACCCCATTCCGTTGTGGCTCTGGGGGTTACAGAGGCACGCGGGATTGCCGACCACGCCCCCAGTACTCCCGATTTCGCGGGTAGAGTGGCCCTTAATTTTAATTATCAAAAATTATACATTTATGAAACAATTAATAGAGTCTAGGGCATTGCATGAACCCTAGGACTGAGAACTTAGATTGAATGATAGATCCTAGGGTATTGCATGAATCCTAGGACTGGAAAACTAGATTGAATGATGGATCCTAGGGTATGGCATGAATCCTAGGATTGGAAAAATAGCTGGATATATATATACATTGCAGTCTTGGATAAGTGGATAAAATAATAATAATTGCCTGAAATTGGATAACAGTTTCCTGTGGAATGTAGAGTACTATTACTAGAAACTTTTGCATGTAAATTCTATTGGTTGAAATTAAATACGAGCTGATTGTATACAAATTGGAAAGAAAAAGGAAGTTGAATGTTGGAACACGTATTATATGTGTATCAACCTGAAATGATGAAACCTAGTATGGCTTGGCCTGAGAAACATGAGCATGAACCCTACGGGGAATTAGGAGTAGAGCTCCTGGAAATAAATGGGATGGAGCTGGAAAAGTGAATGGGAAAGTTTGTTGTCCCTTGGGTACGTAGTACCAGGGAAAGCACCTGTTACCTCTTAGTGCAGAGGAGAGCCAGCCGCCCTAGGGACTCGGGGTTAGGTCTGGCCACTTTGTACCGACTCTTGGCCCTCGTGTACACCGTACTGGGGAGAGCTACTAGTGTAGGGAGAGCACTAGCTACCCCACGGGCCCCGGGGTTCTACTAGCCTTCCTACACCGACTTGTTAGGCCCACTGGCCAAACCAGGGTAGTCAGGCGAGGGTGCGCAGACTGTGGAGGGGCAAGACCCCTGTTTGGTTACTGTGGAGGGGCTGGACCCCTATTACTTAGAGGGCTCTGCCTTATACTGGTTCCGTGCTGTGCTTTGGGCTCACCCGTTAACGGAAACGACTGACCGTGTGCCAGTGCGGGGTAGCTACCCGTGCGTTTATCGCGCGTGCCGTAATCACCATTATGTATGTCAGTGACCTTGGGGTGGTTGACTGAGGGTAGGACCACCACGGGGGACTCTCCCGGCCAGGAGAGCACCATGTGTTACTTCTACTTTTCGGAAAAGACTGCAATCAAGATCGTTCCCACAAGGAACCTTCACGATCAAGAGAAGGATCCGAGAAATAAATCAATAGTTAATAAATGGAAAAATATAAAGAAAGAAAGTAAAAATATAACAGCTACTGTCCACTCTACTGCTTCTTCTAGCTTTTAGCTGCCACTCTACTCAGCGTTTCGCTGACGTGTCACCCTTGTTACCTTTTCAGGACCAGGTGTTGAGTAGCCAGAGTCAGCGGCTGCAGAGGGAGCTGGGCCTAGTAGAGCCTAGTAGTGTTATCTGTAGTACCTTCTGTACTTTTCTTTCCGTTGTAGTGAGTAGTTTTCTGTTACTCCCTGTACTCTCTTTATTGTAAGCTTCATGTTATGTACATGTTTATTTCTCTACTGTTGTGGTGGTGTATACTGTAGTGTTTCTTTCCTTTACTGTTGTATTTTGTTACTGCTAGTTATATACATGGTGAATGTTGTTTATTTTACTGCTCTTTTGGTTACTTTCTCATTGGACGACTAGGTCTTGGGATCAGTCGAGTCGGTCCGATTCTCGTGTCTCGTAGGGATTTGGGAATCGGGTCGTTACAGATTGTCTCTCAAAAATGAGGAAGACTCAAGCCTAACTCTTATGCATTTGTGGCTCAAAGAATATTTGGTAGAACAGGGTATTTGTATTGCACCCTGAAAACATTTTTTGGTGGAATTTTATATTTACAGGACTTGGAGAACATACTTGACTTATTCTAATGAATGTCTCTTTTTCTGAAACTTCTTTTTGACTTTTTCTGATTTTTTTTTTTAATAATTGTCAGTATGTCTCCGATAACTTTATTTGGTAGAGCACAGCTTATTTGGTGGGTGAGTTCTTTGGTGGAAAGAGCTTCTCCTAGACACAAGACTAAAGACTAGGGCAAAGAGTCTACATGCACACACAAGTAAGGACTCCACCTTCCCTAATGAACACTAGGGTTGAATTTCAAATTCACAAGATCTTTCCCGACACTGTGTCGTGTAAATCAAGGTTACTTAGACTTCTAAGCAAAGCAAACTAGCGAATCCTGTACTGATGACTTGGTACAAGAATACATCCTAAGTTAGGAGAGATCTTGGTCTATCTTATCAAACCTTAAAGTGTATTAAGCCAAAGCCTGAGCGAATCAAGCTAAGGTGGCCCAAAAGGTCTAACCAGCAAAGGTTGAATGTCTAAAAACACTTATTCTATTTTTGTTTTCGGCTAGAATATCATAGTTAAACGCTTATATTCTTTTCAGTTTTTTTCTCTCCTCAAAATTTTCTTCTTGTTGGAGTGCTCCCTTAACAATAGAGATCAGGTTGTCCCTTATTGTATTTTTGAAATTTTTTTTGTGTTTTGTCATTTTTTTGTATTTTTAGCTTTGTAATTTTTTTCAAAATTTTTCAATTTTTTGGTATTTTTGATAATACTATACTATATATAATAGGTGTGTGTCTACAATTGCATGCTAGTAAATGATTCACCATTTACACCCCCATGCTTAAATGATGCAATGTTCTCATTGTATGAATAGGGTGGATGCAAATGTATGCTCTGCTTTTCACTATCCTAGACTAGGTGATAGAAGGAGGTCGAAATGAGGAGATAAAAATCTCTATGCGGACGATTTCAAGTCTGATACAAAATCAGAGTGGAAAGTTGGGTTAAGAAGTGAAATGCATGACATATGTGACAATGAATGTATGCTAAAAATGCATAGGTAGACACCTAATCAAGAAAGGTGAAAACAAGAAAGATGAAAACAACTATATACAAAGATAGGCTTGCTAAGTTTAACGCCTTCAGCTAGGCCTAAACCCAGAAGAAGATGTCAAGAATGTAGGAGCTAGAAGATGGGTGAAAATTGACAAATCAATGAAGCTCAATGAAAGGTTCAGATCATGATATAGAAGTAATGGAGGTTTGTCAATCTTAAGGGTAAAGAATGGCTCCTTAGTCAATATGAATCAAAATCAGATACTTGGTACAAGGCCCAAGTAGAAAGTGAATATCAAATCAGAGATACTTGGCTCAAGGTCCAAGTAGTCAAAATAAAAAATACTTGGCTCAAGGTCCAAGTAAAGAAATAGTGTATCCAGAATAAATCTACAGCTTCCACCTCTTCAATCAATGAATGCAGAGTTAAGATAAAGAAGATGAATTTGGGTTGGTAAGAAGAGGTGGTTGCTGATATGAGTAGAGTGTAGAAGGATCAGAATTTTGAGGAACAAAGGTTCCTCCAGGTGGTAGTGTCACAAAAAGATCATTCACAATTCCTTCCATGAAAGAAACTATGAAAAGAAGGAAGTATAGGTGACTTGGGCATCAGTACCCAACAGAAGTAATAGTGGTTGGTGTCAAGAACAACTATCGTCCATGAGTTCGATTTTTGAAAAACATTTTACGAAGCAGTCACAAACGGCAAAATCAATCCAACCAAACAGAATCTCAATCTCAAAGTCAAGACCACAACATTCAAACGAGACAACAGTCGTGAATTTTTCCTATTGGTCTGCTACGAAAAATATAGTGCGCAAACAGATATTATCAATGCAATTGTACACATCCTAAGAGAAACCTAGTGATGCGCAGACCTCTAAATCCACCCAAAACTTGGATAAGACTGGCATGCGAATCCAAGTTCCTGTGGGTGCACAGAGAGATGAGATAGAAAAGTGTGTTCTTGTGTACCTTATGTGATCGTGTAGTGTGTACATGACAATATCAATCCACAGAGTCTCGATGAAAAATCACACAAGGTTTCAGAGAATTTAATTGTGTCACACTTTGATTTAGGTTCTTCTCTTTAAGAGTGAATTTCATGTAGCTAGTCTCACTTTTTAATCTTTTGCAAACAAGTGGTGGTCTTGCTTAATTATGTCTAATGCAAAGATGGCAGGAGCTTGAGAAGGTTAGAAATCATACCTGACTCCAGCATTCAACCTATTTAATGCACATTGACATAAAGTAAATCTAGTCGGAATTGATGCAAGCTTAGGATGGTATACCTATGTCATGCTACTGCTAGATAAGTAGAGATGAAATATTTTTGGTACTTTCAATTTTGTAGATTTTTTGCATTTAATGTATTTTTAATGCAAGAAATCAAATCAAATCAAAAAATAAAGTCGAAAAACCTAAAATTGAAAAGAATGAAAGAATAAGAGAATGTCCACAGTCTATATTATTACATCAAATGTATGAGAATATGCTCTCACAACTTATGGCTATAGAAAGAATCCTAAAATAAAAATAATATCTAAACCTAAATCCTAATGTCTAATTAATCTAAACACGGTCCCGTCGAGGAAGTCTTGAAGTTGAAGAAAAACCAGGAAGCGAGTCCACTGGGAAGTAGCAATTCTCCTCCAGCTCCTCCTCAGGTACAATGAAAATAAAACAAAAGAAAAATGATTAGTCAAAATCAATATATACAAAAAAAATCAAAGAATATAATAAAAGAATGTATATACAACAACGAATATGAATAAAAGAATGTCTATTTACAAAATGAATATGAATGCAATTTGTTTATACAAAAGTAAAAATTATTTACAAATAAAGAATCAAAAAATAATTTTGGCTTATAGAGAGTTGCCTCCTCGGCAATGGTGCCAAAAATAATGTTCAACAACACGTCAACTCTCATAATAAAGTGTTGTTGTCAGGTTTTTATCCCTGGTAACGATGCCAAAAATGATGATCGTCGACCTATAGTTCATACAAAAAAGGTTATTGTTGTAGTATATGTCACAAATACAAACCATTGTCGCGTCAATTTTATTTATTTACTTAATTTTTACTGGTTTATTCCAGGTCGTTCATTGGGATGTAGTTATTGATATACATCACTCTCTAAGTCCAATATTATTCTTTAATTCCAAAAAGATTATTTTTATGTACAAATATGAATGAATGAATCAAATAATCAAGGAATAAATCAAATAATAAAAGAATAAAGCAATTATGTACAATAGAATGAACTACAATACTTACAAACATCTATTTACAATCAAACATCAAACACTATCATTAAATACTATATACTATCTATTCATATCTTATATTAATAATTCTTATATATATATGCAATAATATGTTACAAAATAGACTATACTAACTTAACTTAATATGTTAACACTTATAGTAACATATAAAATATGTGCAGTGACATATATAAGCGTCGCTAAACTTTAGGAAAAAATCATATACATAAACTAAGGTCAAAATAGGGGTCTATAGTGGTGTTTATTCTATCTACAGTAACATATAAGTCTGCCAGTAAAGCTCACATGTCATTTATATACATATATAACTCAAACATATGTATACTTACTATATGTATTTATAATATACTAAATACATAATATATATATACTTATGTTTCCGCGGCAGGAAGCTTGATCTTGTTTTAACAGATATCTCGTTGTAATATAGATGAACTCTCCGCGAAAATAAATGAAAATTTATAACTCGGAATTTAAAATATCCTGAGGTTGAACTCAGAGAGCAAATGTAATTCTAGAAGCATACAAATTTATAATTTACTATGATATACTATTTTACAAAAATTTAAGAGAGAGAATGAACAAAAGAATCCTTTTCTTCTTTTCTTTCTTTCGTCTCTTCTTCTTCTCTCTTCCTTCTCTTCTTTCTCTGCCTTTCCTTTTTCAGACGTCTTATCAGCCCCTTTTCTACAGTGCCTCGCATCAGTTGTCTTCTCGGCCTTCCTGTCTTCTTCTTTCTTTTTCAGCTACTGTGGCTCTTCGTCTTCTCTTTCTTTTCTCTGCAGCTTCCTCCTTCCTGTCTTCTTCTTCCTCTTTCAGCTGCTTTGTGTGGCTAAGTGTCCTCAGCCGCTCCTCTGCCTTTCCTTCTTCTTTCTTCAGTAGCTTCTTCCTTCTTCTTTCTTCAGCAGTTGTGGCTCTTCTTCTTCTCTTCTGCTTTGCTCCTCCTCCTTTCTTCTTCTTCTCTGCTTCCCTACGCGTTACACGGTCAGGAAAAACCTAACCCCTACCCGCCACGCATCTCTCTCTCTGTTTCTCTCTCAAAGGTTCGCTTCCAAAGCATTCGTGGGTATACGGGTCGGGTAGCGCGTGTTACGAACGCATTCCAAGAAAATTTTTTAAGACGTCTGGGAGGTGGCCCAGATGTCTGACCAGACGTTTGGAACCCCTTCCAGACGTCTGGGATTTATTCTCCGTGGCGTGCAGGGCTGCGTCTGCGCGCAAGCGCGTGTAGACCTGCAACCGCTGCACCTCCCCTCTTTTTCCCTCTCTCCTCCTGCAGGCGCAGGCTGCGCTCTCTCTCTCTCTCTCTCTCCCTGCGCGGCCTTAAAAGGCCCTCACCCTCTCCCTCACTCTCATCTCCTCCGCTTCCTTCTTGTTCTTCTTACAGCCGGTGCGAGAGCGCGAGCGCGAGTGAGCGGCGGCAGCGGCAGCTGCGGTGAGTTGCGGGAGGAGGTGTTGCGCTAGGGAGGAGAAGCTCGACCGTGAGGGCTCGAGCTTGCCGGGGCAGCTAGAGCCAGTCGGCGGGGGAGCAGCGGGCGTGGAGTGACGCGGGAGGGCTGCTACAGCTCGAGCAGTAGTCGGACGAGGCGCGGCGCAGCCGTGCGTCGCGGGCGGAGAGTGAGTCGAGCTCTGATTTTGAAAATTTTTCCAGAATCAGATGTCTGGGCTTCCAACCAGACGACGGTGAAGACGTCTGGAGGACTGTTCAGACGTCTGGCAAGTGAGTTATTTTCATCCTTCTTTTTCTACGACCGTTCGTACTGAGAACGAGGAGTGAGTACGTGCAGGTTCTGAGATTCGCCATCCAAAGCGAATCAGACGTCTGGCCGCAGTGCCAGACGACGGGAAGGACTTCTAGACGTCCGGGATAACCATCGGACACCTGGGAACTAGGCCAGACACCCCCGCAGGCTTCTGGACATCTGAGAGACTACGCAGAACAAAGGTACCATCTGACCCACATTTTAAGACATCTGGAAGAGGTTCCAGACGTCTGATGTTGGACTGTTTCGTCATTTTCGACCCGTTTAGGGCCCGTTCGGAGTCCGTTTTCCGCATTTTGAGTTGCGTTCTTTTCGGAATAAAATCCTCTACCCGTCTACAGTAATTATATACTGTTCTTAGAAACTCCTTGTGTTTGATCCTTGTGATAGGATCCCGTTCCATTGCAGTCCCGGGGGTTGCGGAGGCCCCAGTACTCCCGTTGTAGCTGGTAGAGTGGCTTTTAAAATTATTAACATAATTTGTTACAATTATGGAACAATTAATAGAACCTAGGGCATTGCATGAATCCTAGGAATGAGAAACTAGATTGAATGATAGATCCTAGGGTATTGCATGAATCGTAGGGCTGGAAAACTAGATTGAATGATAGATCCTAGGGTACGGCATGAATCCTAGGACTGGAAAACTAGTGATATGAATATAGATATTACAGTCTTGGAAAATGTGGAAAGGAAATAATAGCTGCCTGTAAATTGATTTAACAGCTGCCTATTATGAATAAATGAACATGATTGAGAATATGGGTTGTATGAACGTGAAACTGGAAAGGTGAAACCTGAATGTGCTAAGTTAAAAGAACTGGAACCCTACGGGGAATTAGGACTAGAACTCCTGGAAAGAGAATGAAATGGAACTGAGAAGGAAAGATGTGGAGGTGTGTTGTCTCTTGGGTACGTAGTGCCAGAGGAAGCACATGTTACCTGTTTAGTGCAGAGCGGAGCCAGTCACCCCAGGGACCCGGGGTTAGGTCTGGCCACTTTGTACCGACTTTTGACCCTCGTGTACACAATACCGAGGAGAGCTACTAGTGTAGAGCAAGTACTAGCTACCCCACGGGCCCCGGGGTGCTGCTAGCTCACCTACACCGACTTGTTAGGCCCACTGGGCGAACCAGGGTAGTCAAGCGAGGGTGCGCGGACTGTGGTGGGGCAAGACCCCTGTTTGGTTACTGTGGAGGGGCTGGACCCCTGTTACTGAGAGGGCTCTGCCCTATACTGGTTCCATGCTGTGCTTTGGGCGCACCCGTTAACGGAAACGACTGACCGCGTGCCAGTGCGGGGTAGCTACCCGTGTGTTTATCGCGCTTGCCGTAGTCACCGTTACATCTGTCGGTGACCTTGGGGTGGTTGACTGAGAATAGGATCACCACGGGGGACTCTCCCGACCAGGAGAGCACCACGTGTTACTTCTACTTTTCGGAAAAGACTGCAATCAAGATCGTTCCCACGAGGAACATTCGAGATTAAGTGAAGGATCTGAGAAATAGATAAATTATGAAATAATAGAAAGACGTAAATAAAGGAAGAAAGAAAATAAAACAGCTACTGTACACTTTATTGCTTCTTTAGTTTTAGCTGCCACTCTACTCAGCGTTTCGCTGACGTGTTACACTCGTTACTTTTCAGGACCAGGTGTTGAGCCGCTAGGGTCAGCGGCTGCAGAGGACGCTGGGCCGAGTAGGGTCCAGTAGACTTACCACAGTTCTTTTGTACCCATTTTGTTCCACTGTAGTGAGTAGTTCTTATTACCCCCCGTACTTTTCTTTACTTGTAGTTCATGTTATGTTATAAATGTTGTTCTACTGTTGTGGTGGTACATGCTGTAGTTGTTCTTTTTCTTACTGTCGTATTTTGTTACTGCTAGTTATATTTCATGTTGAATGTGGTTTATTTTACTGCTCTTTTGGTTACTTCCTCGTTGGACGACTAGGTCTTGGGATTAGTCGAGTCGGTCCGATTCTCGTGTCTCGTAGGGACTCGGGAATCGGGTCGTTACAAGATGGTATCAGAGCAAGGTCGTCCCGAGAAGTGAATCAACTGACTGGAAAATAACCAATTCACATGTCTATAACTAGAGTAGCCACCACAACATATCTTTTGACATGAGCTCTTAGACGTTTCCGTTAGGTATCGATCCATATTGACGTGTTTCGTTTTGTTTCGCGTCTCCTTGCAGGAGATGCCTCGTCATGGGATTGGCGAGACAGGCCGCGGGCGCAGCCGAGGACGAGGTCGGCGAGGTGGGCGTGCCGTTGCCGACTCCTCAATGGACCAGCCACTACTCCCGGGCATCCAGGCCCAGGACCTCGCCCAGCTGATACGGGACATTGTGCGAGAGGAGCTTCACCCACCGCCCCGAGCACCTCCCCCTGGGGCTGCGGAGGGGGAGTCCTCTATGGGACCACACGACAGACGCGACGCTGGACACGGGGGAGGGGATGGGCCGCCGCCGCCCCCACCTTCCTCCGACACTTTTGTGCATGAGGCACCTTTGCCCGGAGGTGCACCAGCATCCCCACTGCAGCGCCACTCCGAGCTCTTCGGACAGTTCCGGAAGCTGAAGCCCCCCCTCCTTCAAGGGGGATGAGGACCCAACCGAGGCAGAGGACTGGCTCGAGCAGCTGGAGAAGATTTTCAACACCCTTCGCCCCCCGGTGGAGTGCTGCGTGGCCTTTGCCACGTACCAGCTGGAGAGTGCGGCACACAGGTGGTGGAGGGCGGTCCGGGGACAGGAGAGGGACGAGCCGACCTGGGACCAGTTCGTCGCCCTCTTCTGCGAGCAGTACTTTCCCCAGACGTGGCAGGACCAAAGAAGGCGGGAGTTCCACACTCTCCACCAAGGGAGGATGTAACGACCCGATTCCCGAGTCCCTACGAGACACGAGAACCGGACCGACTCGACTAATCCCAAGACCTGGTCGTCCAACGAGGAAGTGACCAAAAGAGCAGTAAAATAAACAACATTCAGCATGAATATAACTAACAGTAAGAAAATACAGTAGTAAGGAAAGAAACCACTACAGTATATACCACCACAACAGTAGAACAACATTCATAACACAATATGAACTGCAAGTAAAGAAAAGTACAGCGGAAACAAGAATTACTCACTACAGTGGAACAAAAAAAAAGTGGTACAAGAGAAAAATGGTAACTCTACTGGACCCTACTGATGAGAGCCTCATCATGAGCCATAACTAGCTCATTTTGACCCAATAAAGAAGATAAAAGCTCCTACATAACCTAGAAGATGGCCTAACTGAAGGAACAAGTGCTCTGAGAAGAAAACATGAAATAAAGGTTAAAACTGCAATTTTGCCATTGCAGTAGATAAACAGGATTTCTTAGAGGCAAAACATGGGTCAAATGGTCTAAATGAGATAAAAAGTGGGTTGAGTCAATCAGAAATGGGTTCATGTGCAATCTAAGAACTAAAAGACACTTGGTAACCCTAAAACAGACCCGCTTAAATTAACAAGGTTTCGGTCAGAACAAAAAGCAAGTAAACCCTCTACAAATCATGAAAAAACATACTCTAGGATTTATAACACTTAATTTGGCCTTTGGAACCTAGTTTGACCTAGATTAGGGTCATAGCTCTTCAATTAACCTAATTTGGGTTTTTACGCAAAATATCCAGTCAAACGAGGTCAAACCTGAAATCTAACTTCTCCATTGAATTCCTTAGGTCCAAATTAGGTTTGTACCAAAATTTGGACCTAAGGAGGGGTCATCTTGACCTACTTTGCAATTTAGTACACCCAAATCACAAATTGGTCCCTATCTTTTGAATACCGTTGCAGAGAACCCCCTAGGTTCTTCGCCTCCTTTGCAAACCGGTCCTGCCGCCATTGCTAGGGCAGAACCGAGCTCCGGCGAGGTTCGGAGAGGGATTGCTCTCTAATCCCTCAGAGATTCCCTCCCAGAAATGGAAGGAGGATTCTCTGAGGAATTCCCTTCCTTATAAAGTCAATTACAATCGTTGGTGTGAACCCAATCTCTCGTGCGAACGCACGAGAGATTTGGGTATCCTAACTCCTTTCCATCTCCGGCGACCAACCTCAGGCAATTACGTGCCCTTCACGCCCTGCACACCAAGTCCAGCGCCTATATAAGAACCCACAACTCCGGCCGAAGGAGCTGAGCTTGATTTGGCCGAGTTTCCCCCTTCAATTCCTCTCCTCCTGCTCGGCCAAATACCCCAGCTAGCTCCGGCGAGCCCCCCTCCCCTCCCTCTTCGCTCTGCCACAAAACCAGTGGCAGAGTTAGCTTCCTGACCTCCCTCCGCGTCGCGCAGTACCAGCGCACGCCGCCTCAGCCCCGTCGTCGCCGCCGTTCTCCCCCACTGGGCGTCATCTTCTCCGGCGACAGCAAGTACTGCTGTCCGCCTTCTGTCCCCTTTCGTCCTTACAATTAGGTTAGAACTCCTCTCCATCCTATCCTCTCTCTTTTCCCCCTGTTATCTCATCTGATTACCCCTCGACCGACGCTGACCACCCTCATCTTCCACATCACCGACCGAACTCCGGCGAGCCGCCCACACCACTCCGCCACTCCACACGGCTCGCCAACCACCTCGTGAGCTCCGCCTCACCACCAGGAACTCGCTCCACCCCACAACTGCCACTCCAGACCTCCATAACCACCCCCCGAACAACCCACCATCTCCGGCCACAGGTTAACCTAGGCGGGCACGCCTAGGCCGACCGGCAACCTGCAGCATCACCCACCGCCTTCGCCGTGCTACGGCGAAGGTTTCCAGCTATTCTAATTGGGCCAATAGGCCGTTCTGTGGAAGCTCAGGTGAACGCCCCGGCCGCCATTAATAGCCGAAGCAGCAGGAAGCCTGGAGCAGCAGCAGGCGTCAGGCTTCCCAGGCGGCAGGTGCAGCAGACTCTCGCAAGTGTTGCGAGGTGACTGAGTTCAGCAAGGAGCACCAGCAGGGCCTTCAGCGTGGGCAATTGCACACGAGAGTCTGCGGGCGCACGCAAAGGAAGGGCGGAACGTTTAGTCCCACATCGTGGAATCTCAAGGCACAGGTATGGTATAAAGAGTTTTTGTGATATACGTTTACTGCCTCGAAAGCACAGGGGTGAGGTCCCTCACTGACCCCACCCGCCTCGTCCGCGGCCTGACCACGCGGACCTGGCGGATCCGACCCGACCTAGACCTACGCACTCCTCGCGCATCACACACCTGCAGGTGCGCCTGGTCCCGGGTACGATCCGACCCGATTGAGACTGTGGCTCTGGTAGAGCGGTTAGAGTGAATTGCTTGAGAGAGAGACACGCGCGGGTAGAGGGAGAAGGGTTAGGTTTTGTTCCCTGTGCAGGCAGGCTGATTGCAGGAGAAGGACGTGGCCGCTGCAGAAGAAAGGAGAAGCAAGACAAAGAAGAAGAAGAAAGCAAGACAAAGAAGAAGAAGAAGGCAACGAAGAAAGGAGAAGCAAGACAGAAGAAGAAGAAAGAAAGAAGTCTTCGCAGGAGAAGGAGGAAAACAGAAAGGTTAGAAGTCTTCGCAAGAGAAGAAGAAGAAGGACAAGGGAAGATTGCAAAGAGATCCGAAAGGCAAAGCAGAAGAAGAAAAAGAGAAAGAAAGATCACATTTAAGACGTCTGATACATAAATCAGACGTCTAATTCTATTTTTTTTTACATCTTTCTTAAAAACTCTTTGAATCAATTATATTTGCATTTAACAGTTGTATTCTTGGGTTTTACAAAGTACTGAGTTTTCTCCCTGTGTTCGACCTCGGATACTCTAGTTGTTCGAGTAATAAAATTATTTGTTTAAACGTTTTGTCGGTTCTACTACAACGTAATACGCCTTTAAATCCGCACGAAACGACCATGAACATTTTGGCGCCGTTGCCGGGGAGCAACGGGCACTTGTAAAGCTTTTGAGTACAACTTTTCTATTTAATATCTGACTTAACTTCTCTTTTGTTGTGTTCAAACAGGGAAAGCAAAACAAAAAGGAAAGAATAGCAACTGCACAACAGACTGGAGCAGGTAATCTCCATAAGCCCTCCCCCTTAACCCTCTCACAATCTAAAAGACAAAAAAAAGGGAGAAGTCAACTTAGGGCTACCTGTCTTATATTTAGTAACTCATCAAGTTGCCTGATTTTCATTTCAACATATTTTTGTCTGTCATCCAACTAAGGCAACTAGGGCTAAAACTTTCTTGATTGAGCCCTAGGTGCTAAATTCTAAGGCAACTAAATTGGACCCATTAGAGCCAAGTTAGGATTGCAAAGCTAGGGTTTTTAGAGACACATCTTCTCTAAAAACAAAGAAACAAACTTTCCAAAAAGAAGTGTGCCTAAAACCGTGTTTGAAAATATTTATACAAGAGGAACCCTAAGCAAATCAGGCTGATAATTCATTTGAATCATAAAAGGAAGGACCTAAAAGCTCTCAAAGGTGAAGTTGATCCCTCGGGTCAACCAACCTTAATATTAGGTCACTTTTTGCACTCAAAATACTTAAAAGTTCAAGTGGAACATTAAGCACCTTGATCTTAAAATAAAAAAGGTAGACTTAAGAGGTCAAGATCCCCATTCTGGTCTACCTGGAACCGCAGTGACAAGAGAGGTCGGGTGGGGGAAACCCTGTAACCCGTGGGGACGCTCTACCGTGTAGGGGTCTTTGCGGGACTCTCCCTCTCTGGCTGCCCAGGTATTTCTCAGGTGGACGATCTTCTGATCCAGGGGTCCATCTGCCCCGAACCTCTATAGTCACCCAACAATTCTTGGGTGTCTTGATTGGGTCCAGCACCTTCTAATCTCATCACATCTTCCGGTGCATGTTTGGTAGGAGGTCCTTGAGACCACCTTTAAGACCTCCTCTAGAAATTCATTCTCGCCGAGGCCAAGCCTCGACGCCCTTGTTTGTGCAGCAACCCCACCACATAAATCTTTCATCTGATTCAGACCCTGATTCTCCTCCTTCTCCATCATGGCACAACCCATTGAAGATGAGAATAACCTTGAACACCAACTTCAACGCTTGAACGATCTCTTTCAGAACTTTGTAAACCCACCACAGCGACCTATGATGCGAGATCACTATAATCCCGCTGTGGTGGCAATTGAACCCCGAGTACGAATCCCAATTGGAGGACCCGATTCTGATCTAAAGCCCAATATGATTCATGCCATACCAAAGTTCCATGGGCTTAACTCTGAGGATCCATTCCAACACATTAAACAACTCAAGCATCTGGCCCAGACTTTCGGGTCAGATGTACAAAACCGGGATATCCTACTCATGAAAATGTTTTCGTTCTCCCTCTTGGACAAGGCCGCGCACTGGTATCAGACTCAGACCCTCCCGATCAACACTTGGGAGGAATTACAGTCCGAATTTTTGAAAAAATTCTTCCCTGTTGGCCGACGAATGCCTTGCGCCACCAGATCACTCATTTCACTCAACAACAGGGAGAACCTCTTCACGAAGCTTGGGATCGATTCCTAGATCTCATGCGAAAATGTCCCCATCACGGAGTTCCTAAGTGGGAACAAGTCCAGTCTTTTTACCAGGGACTCCGTGAGGATATTCGTCTAATCGTCAATGCAACATGTGGAGGAAACATCATGGGCCAACACGAGGACACGGTGTGGGAGATTCTCGAAAATATGTGCGAGAACTCCATAAACAATGACTCCTTGGGCTTATTCGACAGGACGAATGCCCGCGCATCGACGAATCTAAGAGGGACACATGAGACGCAGGACCTGTCCACTTCTGTTGACTTGGAATTGATGGCCAGTCGGTTGGACAAGGTCTCTATCATAGAAAAGAAGGTGGACGAGCTAACTCGACATTTGCAGCAAGCCACCTCTGCACAAAACTCTTTTGCACGACCTCCTCTGGCAAGGGAAACAGTGCAAAACATCTATCACCAACCTGCCAAGGGGATGAGCCCCTATCCACAATCTGAACCCTCGTATTCTGACTTTCCTGAGGTTTCTCAGAACTGCGAGGACCTCAACGCCATCCAGAACGACCCATACTCCAATACCTACAACCCTGGATGGCGAAATCATCCTAACTTTCAGTGGGCGGGAAACTCTCAAAAACCACCATATCAACCCCGCCCACAAGCTCCTCGTCCATATCAGCCGCCTCAGCCTCGGCCCAATCCCACCTACCAATCTGGGCAAAATCAGGATCAATTGACTCTTATCCTTCAAACGCTGGCTGACATTCAAAAAACGAATGCGGCAATGCAACAACAGCACAAGGACGAGATCACAGAGGTTCGCAACCAACTGGCCCAGATGGCAAATTCTCGCCAACTTGGCACCCTTCCTTCGCAACCTCTGCCCAACCCAAATAATGTGCCGACCCAGAGGCGCATTATGAATCCAAATTCAGGCCACGCACATTTGATTTATCAGGCCCCTGCTACTCCATCACCAGACAGGATAGAGGCTTCTACATCTTATGCAGAATTTCAGCAGCAGCCACCTCTCCTACCTAACCCAAACCAAAGTCAGGCTGGATTAAACTCTGTAACAACACGTAGTGGTAAAACAACACAAGACCCACATTATCTGAACCACTCCAAGCCTGATAATCGCCAAGACCCTAGGGTAGTCATCCAAGATACTACTGTCCCAGATCAAGAACCTGGACCTATCCTAGAGGAACCAGCTAGGATCCCATTTCCTGAGGCCTTGACCAAAGGAAAAAGGACAACCAAACCTGTGGCTCCTGAGGAGGATCTGGTCAAGCTCTTTGAACAGGTCCAGATAAACATCCCGTTGGTGGATGCAATCCGCCACATACCGGCTTACGCAAGATTCTTGAAAGACATATGTACACCTAAACGTAAGCCGCGAACCAAGGATGGGAATCCGATTGTACTGTCAGAGCAAGCCAGCTCTGTCATCCTGAGCAAACTCCCACCCAAGGCTAAAGACCCAGGAACCCCCTTGATTTCTTGTAAAATTGGTGAAACCCAACTTGATAGAGCCCTACTAGACCTAGGTGCCTCCATAAATTTAATACCTACATCCCTCCTTGACCACCTTGAAGAATCTGAACTTAAACCCACTGAGGTGACATTGCAGTTAGCTGATCGATCCATCAAGTCACCCAAAGGAATACTCGAGGATGTCATTGTTAGGGTACGAGATTTTTATTTCCTAGTGGACTTCATAGTACTGGACATGGATGCACCTAAGAACCCAAGGGACACACCAATCATATTAGGGAGACCCTTTCTGGCCACTGCTAGGGCCAATATAAACTGCGAAGAGGGCCAGATAGAATTAAAATTTGGGAATCAAAATCTGAAGATCGACATTTTCAAAGCCCAACAAGGGATTAATTGCGGGGTTATAGAGGAAATTTGTGATGTCAAAACCGTGGTTGATGAACTGCACATAGAGGACAACCTGATTATTTCTGATCAACCACTAGAAAATCAAAAACCGCTAACAGAGGAGTGCGAACACAATCTAGACACACCTATGACTCCTACCATTGCTCCCGATACAAACCCTGAACCACCCGCTGCTGCTGACAATCCTGTCATGGAACTCAAGCCCCTTCCTGAACATCTAAAATATGTCTTTTTGGATTCAAATCAAACGTTTCCTGTGATTATCAATTCTCGACTCACACCTGACCAGGAACTCCGTTTGATTTCTGTTCTCCAGCAACATCGTAGAGCCATTGGATGGACTCTAGATGATTTGACTGGTATAAGCCCTTCATACTGCACGCATCGAATCTATACAGAAGAAGGCTCACGACCTTCAAGAGAAATGCAAAGGCGACTAAACCCTAACCTACAGGAGGTCGTGAAAAAGGAGATCATTAAGTGGTTAGATGCAGGGATCATCTACCCGATCTCCGACAGTCGTTGGGTGAGTCCAACACAAGTGGTACCTAAGAAGGCAGGACTTACCATCATCACGACAGAAACCGGGAAAGTCATTCCTACCCGAATAGCTAATTCGTGGAGAGTCTGCATTGATTACAGAAGACTAAATTCCTCCACGAAGAAGGATCATTTCCCACTACCGTTTATTGATCAAATCCTCGAGAAACTAGCGGGAAATAGATTCTTCTGCTTTCTTGACGGGTACTCCGGTTACAATCAGGTGGCAATCCATCCAGAGGACCAAGAAAAGACCACATTCACCTGCCCCTTCGGGACGTACGCGTTTCGAAGGATGCCGTTCGGTCTCTGCAATGCACCTGCAACTTTTCAGCGGTGCATGCTTGCCATATTCTCAGATATGGTAGGTGACTATCTGGAAGTCTTCATGGATGACTTTTCAGTTTTTGGACAATCATTTGACGATTGCCTCCAACACTTGGTCCATATACTCAGGCGGTGCATCGAGGTGAATTTGGTTCTTTCCTGGGAAAAGAGCCATTTCATGGTGCCTGAGGGAATTGTCCTGGGACATTTAATCTCAGAGAAAGGCATCCAAGTGGATCGAGCTAAGGTTAACCTGATTTCCAAGCTCCCTATGCCTAGCTCGATTAAGGACATCCGATCTTTTTTGGGGCACGTCGGTTTCTACCGTCGATTCATCCCTGATTTCTCCAAAATCGCGCGCCCCCTGACCAATCTGCTTTCCAAGGATGTGCCTTTCGGAATTTCCAAGGAATGCACTCAAGCATTTGAGATCTTACGTGACCGAGTCACCCAAGCCCCAATCCTACAGTCCCCTGATTGGTCTCAACCCTTTGAGATCATGTGCGATGCATCTGACTTCGCTGTAGGAGCGATTTTGGGGCAGAAAATTGACGGGAAACCTGTGGTCATTTACTACGCCAGCAAAACACTGGATGAGGCTCAGCGTAACTATACGGTTACTGAGAAAGAGCTGCTGGCTGTAGTATTTGCCCTGGAAAAATTCAGATCATACCTTCTGGGTTCCCGTGTTATCATATACTCGGATCACACAGCTGTGAGGCATCTCCTAGCCAAGAAGGACGCGAAACCTCGATTAATCCGCTGGATCTTGCTGTTGCAAGAATTTGACATCGAGATTCGCGACAAGGCGGGAAAGCACAATGTGGTAGCTGATCATTTATCCCGCCTTCCTCCTGAAATTATTGATCCGTCCGGACCTATTACAGAACATTTTCCTGATGAGCACCTCCTGACTATCAGTACAAGTCTTCCATGGTTCGCCGATATTGTTAATTACCTGGCATCACATCAGATTCCGCCCGATTGGTCGAAGGCCAAAAAGGACAAATTGCGTTCCGATGCCAAGTATTACCTATGGGAAGACCCGTATCTCTTCCGCATTGGTGCTGATCAGATAATCCGACGATGCGTCACGGAAGTGGAAATCAAAGACATACTCTCATTTTGCCATGACCAGGCATGCGGTGGACATTTTTCAGGACATAAAACCGCATCGAAAGTCCTCCAGTGTGGTTTCTACTGGCCCACAATTTTCAAAGATGCATACAATCACTGTAAGGCATGTTCCCGTTGCCAGACTCTAGGCAACATGAGCCATAGAGACATGATGCCTCTACAGCCGATCTTGGTATGCGAAATTTTTGATATTTGGGGGATTGATTTCAAGGGACCCTTTCCTACCTCGGATGGCTTCGAATACATTTTACTCGCAGTTGATTATGTTTCCAAGTGGATAGAAGCCATTCCGACCCGAACCAACAATCATAAAGCCGTTATAAAATTCCTTCATCAAAACATTTTCTCAAGGTTCGGGATTCCGCGTGCTATAATTTCCGACGGAGGGACCCATTTTACAAACGCTCAGTTCAAGTCACTGATGATCAAATACGGGGTGTCACACCGAATCTCTACTCCTTACCACCCCCAAACTAATGGTCTAGCTGAGCTATCTAACCGAGAGATCAAGAAGATCCTTCAGGTTACTGTTCGACCTGATAGAAAAGATTGGTCTTCTCGGCTTCCGGAAGCATTGTGGGCCTATAGGACCGCCCACAAGACCCAATTAGGAATGTCTCCCTTCAGACTAGTGTACGGGAAGGCATGTCACCTCCTCGTCGAATTGGAGCATAAAGCCTATTGGGCAGTACGGACCTGTAATCTCGACCTTTCTAAGGCTGGAACCCACAGAAGATTTCAAATGAGCGAGATCGATGAATTACGCCACGACGCATATGAGAACTCGCGAATTTACAAAGAACGGGTTAAAGCTTTTCACGACAAACACATTTCTAGAAAGGTCTTTCATCCTGGTCAAAAAGTTTTACTCTTTGATGCTCGACTCAAACTATTCCCAGGAAAGCTAAGATCCAAGTGGGTCGGACCCTACCTAGTCCGCCAAATCTTCGGAAATGGAGCTATTGAAATCAGCCCACTCAGCCACGATTCTGAACCATTTGTCGTGAATGGGCAGAGACTCAAGCCGTTCATTGACATGACCGATATAGATTTGACTGAGTCATCCTTTACCCTCCTTTCCTCTTGAGCTCATTACGCCCAGCCGATGGCGTAAAACTCAGCGCTTAACGGGAGGCAACCTGTCATTCTTTGAAAAACCGGAAACCGTTTCTGACATCGCTATGCGGAACTCATATTGCACTTTAGGGTTCATCCATTAGAACAGCCGACTTCACCTCAGGTATACCTACCCGAGATTAGAAATCGTTCGCAACAAGTCGCTTCGACCCATTCACTCACCACACACCTGTCCTAACACATGAACTAAGCTGAATTCGAACCCACCTAATTTACAATGGGGACATTGCAAATCTTAGGCATGGGGGGGTATGAAAGTGCAAAATGACAGAAAATTCATATCAAGAAAGGGTTTCATACAAAAAAAAAAAAAAAAAAAAAGAAGAGGGGAGGAACAATTCAGGGTCATACAAATGAGAGGAGGAAAAGAAAGAAAAATGACAAAAAGAGCAAAAATAAAGAAAGGAGCACAAAAGGAAAAGAAAAAGAAAAAGTCATTAGTAAAAGATTAAGGGGTTAACTGAAGTTCTAGACCGAGTCAAGAAAAAGAAAAGAAAAATGCTACAGAGATATAACAAGAGATTAGCGGGAACACTGGTCTTAGGCCTCTTGGGCTAGATTTTTTGCTTAAAAATTCACGTATCTGTTAAAATCTGGACAATCCTCAAGAGGTTGAGGAAAATGCAAAGCTTAAGTATTAGGTCTAAGGCTTAGGAAGTATTCGGCCTCGTTAACTGACCTCCGGTTTGCGGGATTCGGTAACCTAAGCACCCAAATTCACACACAGTCTGGTTCAGTGCGCATAAATATTCAAAACACGCAAGAGCGTTTAATACTCTGAAAAAGTCACCTAGATTAGGAGCGGCCAATCAACACAAGTTGATTTGGACAAGTTCCCAGCGCGGAGAGGCGGGAAATTCCCCTCGAAGATGCGTAACAACATATCGTCTCCTCGGTGCTTGTCTCTTAGGATATTTAAATATCCTACTGGGGGCATGTAAGCACTCTGCTGGTTCAGATACCATGGGTGGCATTATCACGAAATGTCGATCGCCAGGGTCTGAATTCAGCCACGGAATGCCATGGGCGGGATTATCTCGAAATCTCGAAAGCCAGGGTTCCGGGGGTTGCCATGGGCGGGATTATCTCGAAATCTCGAAAGCCAGGGACCTTTGAGGATTGATGATGGGGACGAGGAATCCGATACAGACCGTGTTGAGAAGCTAATCCGAAGCTAGAAATAAAAAAAAAAAAAGAGAGAGAAAAGCTCTCCAAACAAATAAATCTTCTATCTCTCTCTTACAAAAAAAAACGCACTGCAAACTGAACTTAGGCTAAAAATATCTCAAGCACGGGTGCTTTAACCGCGGAGTCCAACAAACCCTAGGTTAGGTTCTGTGGGCCGTAGAAACCTTTGCAAGAGACTGAGGCTAAAGCGGAACAGGTCCGGATTTTGGTTGGTACTTGAGTACCTCTAGGCCTATTGTCGGCATTCCCACCTAATCACAAAAGAAAAAGGAGAAGCACTTATCATTATTGACAACATTCAGTGTCTAGAACGGAAGTTAAAACTTTGAAATTTTGCTAAGGGACTAGCAAAAGCTAGGCATGGGGGTATGATGAGAGCCTCATCATGAGCCATAACTAGCTCATTTTGACCCAATAAAGAAGATAAAAGCTCCTACATAACCTAGAAGATGGCCTAACTGAAGGAACAAGTGCTCTGAGAAGAAAACATGAAATAAAGGTTAAAACTGCAATTTTGCCATTGCAGTAGATAAACAGGATTTCTTAGAGGCAAAACATGGGTCAAATGGTCTAAATGAGATAAAAAGTGGGTTGAGTCAATCAGAAATGGGTTCATGTGCAATCTAAGAACTAAAAGACACTTGGTAACCCTAAAACAGACCCGCTTAAATTAACAAGGTTTCGGTCAGAACAAAAAGCAAGTAAACCCTCTACAAATCATGAAAAAACATACTCTAGGATTTATAACACTTAATTTGGCCTTTGGAACCTAGTTTGACCTAGATTAGGGTCATAGCTCTTCAATTAACCTAATTTGGGTTTTTACGCAAAATATCCAGTCAAACGAGGTCAAACCTGAAATCTAACTTCTCCATTGAATTCCTTAGGTCCAAATTAGGTTTGTACCAAAATTTGGACCTAAGGAGGGGTCATCTTGACCTACTTTGCAATTTAGTACACCCAAATCACAAATTGGTCCCTATCTTTTGAATACCGTTGCAGAGAACCCCCTAGGTTCTTCGCCTCCTTTGCAAACCGGTCCTGCCGCCATTGCTAGGGCAGAACCGAGCTCCGGCGAGGTTCGGAGAGGGATTGCTCTCTAATCCCTCAGAGATTCCCTCCCAGAAATGGAAGGAGGATTCTCTGAGGAATTCCCTTCCTTATAAAGTCAATTACAATCGTTGGTGTGAACCCAATCTCTCGTGCGAACGCACGAGAGATTTGGGTATCCTAACTCCTTTCCATCTCCGGCGACCAACCTCAGGCAATTACGTGCCCTTCACGCCCTGCACACCAAGTCCAGCGCCTATATAAGAACCCACAACTCCGGCCGAAGGAGCTGAGCTTGATTTGGCCGAGTTTCCCCCTTCAATTCCTCTCCTCCTGCTCGGCCAAATACCCCAGCTAGCTCCGGCGAGCCCCCCTCCCCTCCCTCTTCGCTCTGCCACAAAACCAGTGGCAGAGTTAGCTTCCTGACCTCCCTCCGCGTCGCGCAGTACCAGCGCACGCCGCCTCAGCCCCGTCGTCGCCGCCGTTCTCCCCCACTGGGCGTCATCTTCTCCGGCGACAGCAAGTACTGCTGTCCGCCTTCTGTCCCCTTTCGTCCTTACAATTAGGTTAGAACTCCTCTCCATCCTATCCTCTCTCTTTTCCCCCTGTTATCTCATCTGATTACCCCTCGACCGACGCTGACCACCCTCATCTTCCACATCACCGACCGAACTCCGGCGAGCCGCCCACACCACTCCGCCACTCCACACGGCTCGCCAACCACCTCGTGAGCTCCGCCTCACCACCAGGAACTCGCTCCACCCCACAACTGCCACTCCAGACCTCCATAACCACCCCCCGAACAACCCACCATCTCCGGCCACAGGTTAACCTAGGCGGGCACGCCTAGGCCGACCGGCAACCTGCAGCATCACCCACCGCCTTCGCCGTGCTACGGCGAAGGTTTCCAGCTATTCTAATTGGGCCAATAGGCCGTTCTGTGGAAGCTCAGGTGAACGCCCCGGCCGCCATTAACAGCCGAAGCAGCAGGAAGCCTGGAGCAGCAGCAGGCGTCAGGCTTCCCAGGCGGCAGGTGCAGCAGACTCTCGCAAGTGTTGCGAGGTGACTGAGTTCAGCAAGGAGCACCAGCAGGGCCTTCAGCGTGGGCAATTGCACACGAGAGTCTGCGGGCGCACGCAAAGGAAGGGCGGAACGTTTAGTCCCACATCGTGGAATCTCAAGGCACAGGTATGGTATAAAGAGTTTTTGTGATATACGTTTACTGCCTCGAAAGCACAGGGGTGAGGTCCCTCACTGACCCCACCCGCCTCGTCCGCGGCCTGACCACGCGGACCTGGCGGATCCGACCCGACCTAGACCTACGCACTCCTCGCGCATCACACACCTGCAGGTGCGCCTGGTCCCGGGTACGATCCGACCCGATTGAGACTGTGGCTCTGGTAGAGCGGTTAGAGTGAATTGCTTGAGAGAGAGACACGCGCGGGTAGAGGGAGAAGGGTTAGGTTTTGTTCCCTGTGCAGGCAGGCTGATTGCAGGAGAAGGACGTGGCCGCTGCAGAAGAAAGGAGAAGCAAGACAAAGAAGAAGAAGAAAGCAAGACAAAGAAGAAGAAGAAGGCAACGAAGAAAGGAGAAGCAAGACAGAAGAAGAAGAAAGAAGTCTTCGCAGGAGAAGGAGGAAAACAGAAAGGTTAGAAGTCTTCGCAAGAGAAGAAGAAGAAGGACAAGGGAAGATTGCAAAGAGATCCGAAAGGCAAAGCAGAAGAAGAAAAAGAGAAAGAAAGATCACATTTAAGACGTCTGATACATAAATCAGACGTCTAATTCTATTTTTTTTTACATCTTTCTTAAAAACTCTTTGAATCAATTATATTTGCATTTAACAGTTGTATTCTTGGGTTTTACAAAGTACTGAGTTTGCTCCCTGTGTTCGACCTCGGATACTCTAGTTGTTCGAGTAATAAAATTATTTGTTTAAACGTTTTGTCGGTTCTACTGCAACGTAATACGCCTTTAAATCCGCACGAAACGACCATGAACACCTACTCGGCCCAGCGTCCTCTGTAGCCGCTGACCCTGGCTGCTCAACACCTGGTCCTGAAAAGTAACGAGTGTAACACGTCAGCAAAATGCTTTGTAGAGTGGCAGGTAAACTAAAGAAACAGTAAAGTGTACAGTAGCTATTTTAATTTCCTTTCTTCCTTTAATTTACGTCTTTCTATTGTTTCAAAATTTATCTAATTCTCAGATCCTTCACTTGATCTCGAATGTTCCTCGTGGGAACGATCTTGATTGCAGTCTCTTCTGAACAGTAGAAGTAGCACGTGGTGCTCTCCTGGCCGGGAGAGTCCCCCGTGGTGATCCTACTCTCAGTCAACCACCCCAAGGTCACAGACAGGCGTAACGGTGACTACGGCATGCGCGATAAACGCACAGGTAGCTAACCCGCACTGGCACGCGGTCAGTTGTTTCCGTTAACGGGTGCGCCCAAAGCACAGCACGGAACCAGTACAGGGCAGAGCCCTCTCAGTAACAGGGGTCCAACCCCTCCACAGTAACCAAACAGGGGCCTTGCCCCTCCACAGTCCGCGCACCCTCACCTGACTACCCAGGTTTGCCAAGTGGGCCTAACAAGTCGGTGTAGGAGGCTAGCAGAACCCCGGGGCCCGTGGGGTAGCTAGTACCTCCCTACAGTAGTAGCTCTCCTCGGTACTACATACACGAGGGCCAACAAGTCGATACAAAGTGGCCAGTCCTAACCTCGGGTCCCTGGGGCGGCTGGCTCCGCTCTGCACTAAACTGGGGGACAGTCGCTCTCCTTGGTACTCCGTACTCAAGGGCCAGCTCACTTCCCCAATTCTATTCCATTCACCTTCCAGGAGTTCTACTCCTAATTCCCCGTAGGGTTCTAGCTCTTTTAACTCAACACAATCAGGTTTCACCTTTCCAGTTTCACGATCATACAATCCATGTTCTCAATCACGTTTATTTATTCATAGCAGGCAGCTGTTAATTCAATTCACAGGCAGCTATTAATCCCTTTCCACATTTTCCAAGACTGCAGTATTCATACATTCCACTAGTTTTCCCGTCCTAGGATTCATGCCATATCCTAGGATCTATCATACAATCTAGTTTTCCAGCCCTAGGATTCATGCAACACCCTAGGATCTACCATTCAATCTATTTCTCATTCCTAGGATTCATGCAATGTCCTAGGTTCTATTTATGGTTTCATAATTTAACAGATTATACTTAAAGCCAGTCTACCGGTTACAACAGGTGTACTGGGGGCGTGATCGAGAATCCTGCGTGCCTCCGCAACCCCCGAGACTGCAACAGAACGGGGTCCTATCACAAGGATCAAACACAAGGAGTGTCTCAAAACAGTATATAGCTACTATAGACGGGTAGAGGATTTAATTCCGAAAAGAACGCAACTCGAAACGCGGAAAACGGAACCCGAACGGGTCCTAAACGGGTCGAAAACGACGAAACAGTGCAAAATCAGATGTATGGAACTTATTCCAGACGTCTTAAAAAGTGGATCAGGGGTTACCTTGCTCTGCGTGGTCTCTCAGACGTCTAAAAGCCTGTGGGGGCATCTGGCCTAGTTCCCAGACGTCCAATAGTCACCTCGGACGTCTAGAAGTCTCTCCAGTCGTCTGGCACTGCAGCCAGATGTCTGATTCGTGTTGGGTGGCGGATCAGAACTTGCGCGTACCCATTTCCTCTCTCTCTCAGTACGGTCAGTCGAAGAAAAGGAAGGGAGACGGAAATAACTCACCTTTCATACGTCTGTACAGTCCTCCAGATGTCGTCCCCGTCGTCTGGCTAGACTCCCTCGCCCTCCGCTCGCGACGCTCGGCTGCGCCGCATCCCGTTCGCCTGCTGCTCGAGCTGTAGCAGTCCTCCCGCGTCGCTTCGCGCCCGCTGCGCCCCCCGCCGGCCGGCCCTAGTAGCCCCGGCGAGCTCGCCCTCATGGCCGAGTGCCTCTATCCACGCGCAGCACCTCCTCCCACACTCACCGCAGTTGTCGCTGCCGCCGCTCACTCGCGCTCGCTCTCGCGCACCGGCTGGAAGGAGAAGAGGAAGGGAACGGAGATGACCGGAGTGAGGGAGAGGGCGTGGCCTTTTAAGGCCACGCGAGGAGGAGAGAGAGAGTGGACAGGGCGTAGCCTGCGGCCGCAGGAGAAAGGGAAAAAGAGAGAGAGAGAGGGCGTTCGCAGGTCTGCGTGCTCAGGCGCGCAGACGAAACACGCGTGCCGAAAATAACTGATTTCCAGACGTCTGGAAGGGGTTCCAGACGTCTGGTCCGACGTCTGGGCCACCTCCCAAACGTCTTAAAAGATGTCTGAAGCCACGCGTTCGTAACAGACGATGACCGTGAGTGCGTACCGCACGCGTTTCTTGGAGCTGTCTCGCTTTGCAGCGACAGCGGTAGCCACTGAGGAGGAGCGCCTTTGGAGGTTCATCGAGGGGCTCCGGCCTGCGATTCGGGGGTATGTCAAACCCCTGAAGCTGCCTACGTTTTCAAGGGTGGTGGAGGCAGCCATGACTTACGAGGAGACCAACCCGTCCGCGCGAGACACTGACGGCGGGCGGAAGAGGCCCTTTCAGCCAGACTTTCACAAGGCCGGTGAGAGTGGAGACACGTGGCATCCGCAGGAGAGCTGTCACGTTTTGCAGGGCCATCCGTGGCCTTTGGGGGCCCTCGACAGAGGCCAATCGCCAGCACCGGACCCTCGCCTAGCCGACAGTAGGGACCCACTGAGGGCGGGAGTCGGGTTCCCCTCTGTTACCAGTGTGGCCAGCCGGGCCACATCAGGAGGCACTGCCCGTATAGGGCAGGAGGTCAGCAGATACTTCCCGTGTAGAGCACTGGAGGGCGCGCAAGAGGCCGCGGTTCCCAGGCGCGAGGAGGAGGACAGCAGTCACAAGGAGGGTACCGACCAGCACCTGCCCGTCCGACGCAGAATGTGGCCGCTTCGTTCGCACCTAGAGCTGAGGGTTGTATCAACGCCCTGACACACAGGGATGCCAGAGCTTCGGGATCGGTGGTGGCAGGTATGGTTTTAGTTTCCGGCAGACTCATTTACACACTTTTCGATTCTGACGCTACGCACTCGTTTGTCGCAGCCAGTTTCGCAGTTAGTTTGGGCCAGGACTATACGCTGTTAGAGAATCCGTTCGTAATCAGAGGTTCGAGTGGTCAGCTGTTTGTAGCTGAGGAGGTGTGCACGGATTGCGAGGTCAGCGTTGGGGGACATAGCCTGCCAGCTGACCTGATTATGATACAGATGGAGGACTTTGGCGTAATTCTGGGGATGGACTGGCTATCCGCTTACCACGCCTTGGTGGACTGTTTTGAGAGGAAGATTGTCTTCTCCATGCCGGAGTTGCCTTCTTTCGAGTTTCACGGACAGCCAGTGGACGAAGGCTTCAGGTGCATTTCGGCACTTCGGGCGGCGAGACTTTTGAGCCAGGGGTGTGAGGGCTTCCTAACTTGTGTGGTGGCAGAGCCCAGCCCTGTGGCAGACTTCCAGAGCATCCCGGTGGTCAGAGAGTACTCTGACGTGTTCCTAGACGACTTACCAGGACTGCCGCGCGAGCGTGAGATCGAGTTTGAGATCTCACTAGTACCAGGGACCAGCCCCATCTCCACCACGCCATACAGGATGGCACCGCTTGAGCTACGAGAGCTCAAGTCTCAATTGCAGGACCTTTTGGAGAAGGGTTTCGTGAGGCCCAGTGCGTCTCCCTGGGGAGCCCCGGTACTGTTTGTGAAGAAGAAGGATGGTACCCTATGCCTTTGTATGGACTACCGACAGCTGAATAGGGTCACCATCAAGAACAGATATCCGCTGCCGAGGATTGACGATTTGTTTGACCAGTTGCGGGGTGCCACGATGTTCTCCATGATCGACTTGAGGTCTGGATGCCACCAGTTTAGGATCAGGGAGGCAGACGTCTCCAAGACAGCATTCCGCACCCGGTACGGACACTACGAGTTTTTGGTCATGCCGTTTGGGCTGACCAATGCCCCCACTGCTTTCATGGACCTGATGAACCGGGTGTTTAGACCGTACTTGGACCAGTTTGTGGTGGTATTCATTGATGACGTACTCATCTATTCTCGAGATCGGACGCAGCACGGACAACACTTGCGGATGGTTCTGGACACTCTGAGACGACGTAGGCTGTACGCCAAATACAGCAAGTGCGAGTTCTGGTTGAGGGAGGTGACCTTCTTAGGTCATGTGATCTCTGGAGACGGCTTGGCGGTGGACCCAGCCAAGGTCGAGGCAATGCTTAGGTGGGAGAGACCGCGTTCAGTCACTGAGATCGTAGTTTCCTGGGACTGGCAGGCTACTATAGACGATTCATTAGAGGTTTTTCACAAATTACGCGTCCCATGACACAGTTGACCCGGAAGGACGTGCCCTTCACTTGGACAGACGCCTATGAGGCGTGTTTTCAGGAGCTGAAGGAGAGGTTGACCTCGGCTCCTGTGCTCACCATCCCTGACAGTAGTGGCGGGTTCGTTGTGTACACGGACACCTCCTTGCAGGGGTTAGGAGGTGTGTGTAGGTTTCCCTTCGAAGAGGGGTGACGTAATAAAATGCGGAAATAAAATATAAAGCAATCTCACAAAAAATTAATCGCACAAGTACACAAATATTTTTAGGTGGAAACCTAAACCGGGTGAAAACCACCACCTAACCCTCTCGAGTTAGGATTTTCCGATCAACCTAGTTGATCAAATCCACTAAATGAATCACTTTAAAATGAGGGTGATTCAACCTCAGTACAACCACGCTACAAGTACGAGGGTAGCGTTCCTCAACCCCTTCTCTCCACGAGAAGGATTTTATCCCACGAAGGAGACGGGAATTCGCAAAGCGAATACCCAACCAAAAGACAAAGATAAAATAAAACGAGTAATCCTATAGAGCCAACAAAGTAATTTAAACCTAGCTTCTATAGGAAATAGGAAACTCCCCTTTGCAAGGAGTGCATCGAGTTGATGATGCGGTGCGTGTGCCACGCGATGGTGCAATGTCGCTCTCGTGAACAACGGCGGGAGAGCGGGTGCGCGAAGGCTTGATGCTCTCAAGAGAATGGAACTAGAGCTTGGAGAGCAAGGGCTTCTTTTGGACACAAAAGAGTGGAACTAAGTTGCTTAGGTGTGTCTCTTGTTTCTCTTAGTGTGTATCTTGTGTATCTAGGTGTGTAAAGGCTCCCCTCTATTTATAGAGGCCTTAGGAAGGCTTTGGAAGGCTTGGAAATGCTTCCATAGCCGTTGGGTGCAAAGCCCAAGAGAATCAGGCCGAAATCAGGACAATGATTACACTTAACAGGGTTATCAGACGTCTAACTCTGGCATCAAACGTATGGAAGGCCACTTTAAGATGTCTGATTCCTATGTTAAACGTCTGATTTTGGGCGGGTTTCCTCCTGACTTGAATCAGATCTAAACAGGATTTTTGCGCAAGTCCATCAGATGACATACAGGACGTCTGGCACTATGTATGGACATCTGGAAACCTACTTTTACTGTGGGAATGGATTTTCCAAACGTTGCAACGGCTAGAAAATCTCTGAGAAGAGATTTTGGGGCAGCCGAGGCAAAACGGTCATTTATCAGACGTCTGGAAAGGCCTAAGGACGTCTGATAAGGCTCTAACGGTCATATTCTGCAGTGCCTGCTAAGCTAGCCAACGGTCCACTATTTGGACGTCTGGCAAGTCCATCAGACGTCTCCTAAGACGTCTGGTCTAAGGTCTGGACGTCTGATTTCATCAGACAGAACTAGCTATGTCCAGCCTAACAGATATCAGACGTCTGAAACAACAGTCAGACGTCTTAAAATCCTTTATCAGACGTCCGATTTGGGAATTAGACGTCTGGAAGTGCTGTTTGAGCCCTATATTGGTTTTCTAAGTATTATACAGAAAACCTAAGTATCCTAGGGTTGTGCCGGTGTTCCTAGGACTGCTGTTAGGGTTCTTTGAGGCTCTTTAACATAATATTCTAAGGAAATAAAGAGCAACAAAATAAGCGAAAAATACAACAAGTATAAAAGAAGGAAATCTATCCTATTCTTCATTGTCTTCTATCTTCAATCTGTCACTCCACCCGAACCTCCTCTGTTCTTCATTAAGCTCCTCCAATCCATCCTGGATGCGAGCTCGAGTTTCGTCTAAACACGTCCACATTTGCAATTGACCTGAAATCTAGGACTCAAATTGCAAATGTTAAATAACACGTGTTTTGTTATCATCAAAACAAATGATCGTGGTAGTCTAGCACCAACAGTGTGCTCATGAAGAGGGGTCACGTTGTCGCTTACGCTTCACGGCAACTGAAGCCCCATGAGCAGACCTACCCTACCCACGACCTGGAGTTGGTAGCTGTCGTCTTCGCGCTGAAGACCTAGAGGCACTACTTGTACGGTGAGACCTTCGAGATTTTCACAGATCACAAGAGCCTCAGATACCTTTTTGATCAGAAGGAGCTCAACATGAGACAGAGATGTTGGTTGGAGCTCCTGAAGGACTATGACTACAGCATTTCCTATCACCCGGACAAGGCCAATGTGGTGGCTGACGCCTTGAGCCAGAAGGCACCCGCACACTTGGCCAGTTTACAGTTACAGAGTTGGAGCCTTTTGGAGGAGGTGGACAGCTGGCGACCCCTAGAGTTACGAGGGCACTGTGGGGCAGTGACTGTGACACGACAGACTAGGCCAGAGCTGATAGACCGCATCATCACAGGACAAATGGCCGATCCGTACTTGCAGTCCTTGCGTGACAGAGTACTATCAGGAGACCCAGGGGACTTCTCTTTCACAGACCAGGTGCTGCGCCTGAGGGGACGGTTGTGCGTTCCCAGGGACGAGGAGCTATTGAGAGAGCTCCTGACTGAGGCACACGGTTCCAGATTCACCATACATCCCGGAAACACGAAGATGTACCATGACTTAAGACGCGAGTTTTGGTGGAGGGGGATGAAGCGGGATGTGGGTGAATTCGTGCAGCAGTGCTTAGTGTGCCAGCAGGTGAAAGCCGAGCATCAGAGGCCTGCAGGGTCGCTACAGCCGCTTCCAGTGCCAGAGTGGAAGTGGGAGAGCATCACCATGGACTTGGTGGTGGGCTTACCTGTTACCCAACGAGGGCACGACGCTGTCTGGGTAATTGTGGATAGACTGACGAAGACGGCACGATTTCTTGCCAATCCGAGTCGCTTTGGGACCAGCACAGTTGGCAAAGAGGTATATCCGCGACGTGGTGCGACTACACGGAGTTCTGCGGGAGATCGTATCTGACCGGGATACCCGCTTTACGTCCCAGTTTTGGGCTGAGTTTCAGCAGGCCCTAGGGACGCGGTTGAGGTTTAGCACAGCTTACCACCCCCAGACGGACGGACAGTCTGAGCGCACGATACAGACACTTGAGGACCTTTTGCGTGCCTGTGTACTGGACTGGAGGGGCTCTTGGGAGGAGCACTTGCCCCTGGCAGAGTTTGCATACAACAACAGCTATCACTCAAGCATCGGCATGGCTCCCTACGATGCTCTGTATGGACGGAGGTGTACGGCACCCTTGAGTTGGGTTGAGGTGGGGACCAAGTGGGAGGTTGGCCCCAGGTTGATCCGGCAGAGTCAGGAGGTAGTCGAGCAAATCCACAGGCGACTCCGCACTGTCAGGAGCAGACAGAAGAGCTACGCGGATCGAAAACGCAGAGATGTGTAGTTTGAGGTTGGGGATCACGTCTTCCTTCGTGTTTCTCCCATGAAGGGCCTGCAGCGGTTTCGGGTGAGAGGGAAGCTTGCGCCGAGGTTCGTGGGGCCCTTTGAGGTCCTGGAGCGGGTTGGACCCATTGCTTACAGACTTGCCCTCCCTCCACAGCTTTCTGGTGTACACGACGTGTTCCACGTGTCCAACCTTAGGAAGTACGTAGCCAATCCCAGTTACGTACTGAGTCACGAGAGAGTCGAGGTGGGCGACGACCTGACCTACCCCGAGTGGCCAGTGCAGATTCTTGACTGAGTCGTCCGCAGTTTGAGACGAAAGCAAGTACCCCTGGTGAAGGTTCTGTGGAGGAGCCAGTGGTACGAGGAGGCTACCTGGGAGCCTGAGGCAGCAATGCGGGAGCGGTACCCGGAGCCCTTCGCGGGTACGTCTTTCGGACCGGCTTCGGTCCTCTTTGAGTTTGTCATGTTTTTATATGACATTTTTCCCGCACCCTAGTTAGCGCAAGTTTCGGGGACGAAACTTCTTTTGAGTTTGTTATATTTTTACGAATGCATTCCAAGAAAATTTTTTAAGACGTCTGGGAGGTGGCCCAGACGTCTGGGATTTATTCTTTGTGGCGTGCGAGGAATGAGACCCGTTGGGTGTTCAAGGTGATTTTGTGGATCGATCAAGACCCGTTGGGTCCTTATTCCATCTCAAATCAGGGAGACTGATTCTCCTTGATAGAACTCTCCAATATAGGGTTGAAATTCGATATATGCTCATCCACAAATCAAAACAAAACTCACAGACATTGGAATCCTTGCATACACCTAAATCAAGCCCATTAAACCTCAAAAAACTCGATTCAAATCAATGAAGCTCAAAATAATTTCAAATCACTTATTTGAACATTAAAGACCATTTGAAAACATGATCGAGCAATTTGAGTTTATAAAACAAGATCGGGGGGTCTTTGTGGATTTGCAAAATGAGTGGGAGACCCCCCAAGGTGATTTATGGTGCTAATTTCATATCTGAGATCCAAGGTCCTCAGATCTCAAATTAGGCCTGATGAAGGGGTGATTGACGAATTTAAAATCGAAGGAAGAAGAACACGATAAAATGAGATGTAAGGAAACAGTCATGATCAAGTGAATGTGAGTGGATTCTTCTGCTTTGATCTAAATTGATCAGTGGACGTGCGGGATCTAATCTATCTACTCCTAAACTACACTAGCAATCATCAATCAGGTCACTAATTACTCCTACTCCTAGAAAGCGGTAAAACTACATTAATTCTACTCCTAGAAAGCATTTAAAATCTATCTAATTGGGACGAAGATGTCTAAGGTCACCCATTGACGGCTGGTGACGATGAATGGGGAGAAAAGACCAGCAGCTGACGAAGTTGTCTAAGGTCCAACCGCTAACGGCTGGTGGCAATTGAAAGGAGGAAGGCAAGTCGGCGCTGTCACCACATATTGAGGAAATGAGGTGAGGAGGAGCTATTGGTGTGGACGAAGGGATCGCTCAGGGTGGAGAGAGTGATCTGAGGTGCGCGTGCTTGAGGGAAGGTGTTTAAGTAGATGGAACAGTGAATCAACTCACCGCATTAGTGAGAATAGACGATTAGGGCATGGGCGGTCAAGATTAGAGGAGAGGAGCGCGTGCGAGTCTAATCCAAATGTGGGCCGTAAGATGGGATCTAGGTGAGGTGGTGATCGCACGCGCCAAGTCATGCTAAGGTTCGATTGATTGGCAGCCACAGATCAAGAGGTTCAAGGGATGAACAACCATGATGGCCCTTGTTCTTCGCGGCTACAGTGCACCCACAGTGCACACAACTACAAGTGTTCTTTTGGTGAAATTGCGCCAAAGACCCAAATCGAAGGGGTAGAATGGTATCAATTAGGCCCCTAGGTGGTCAAGAATCAGTTCAGAATAGTCCTTATGGCCTTACAAAAGGGTCCTTGGAAGGTTTTCTATGCATGAAATGTGATATGTGAAGGACCTAAATGTGAAATTCTAATTGTAAGGTCTTAATGATGTCCAAATGCAACCAAGTTTTTATTAAAGCTCAATTGAACATATTAGAAGTTAATTTTACTTTTGATTTGGAGTTTTAAGCTCATTTGTATGTTCAATTTGCAATTGAATCACCATTTTGTATTTATTAATAGAATATCTCAATAATTATCCTAATTATGCGTTTTTAGCACAAAATTGATGGTTTAGGTCTTTTTCTCTATTTCTCACACTTAACCATTTTTATATGTTAATTTGATAGTATTTAACCTAATTTCTAATTTAACTTGGGCATTTTAGCTATGATGAGTCACAACTCATCACATACCCACCAAAAATAGTAAAGACTCAAATTCTAAAACAAATCCTAAACTTGTTTCCTAAAGAGATAAAATATTTTCTCATTTGGAAAGATTTTATCTCTTAACAAAAAAGCTAATCCCACAACTTTTATTCCTAAAACCACTTTACTAAAAATAGGAAAACCACTAATTTTGGTGCACCCAAGTTTGGTTCTTGGAAACCCAAACCACCAGTCACGTTGGGCCTTTAGATCTTGCCACATGGCATTGCCACGTAGCCTGATGGTTGCCACGTGGCAGATGCCATGTGGTCAATTTCCAAATCCCAACGCTCCTCCTCAAGTCAAAGGTCATGATGCCAACGACTTGGCCTTTCATTTATGAAGCTAGACGCCCCACCACTCTTCTTCCTCATTGCTTTGTGGCACCTCGGAGTTTGCGGCAAGACTAGTTACAACTTCAGAAGTAGTTGCTTCTTCTTTGGCGACTTCACAGATGGTGGCTTCTTCTTTGGCAACTTCATAGGTGGTGGCCATGGCCATAGTTTTCTCTCAATGTACTAGGGATTTTCTCAAGATCTGAGATAGTGAAGGAAGTGAGGTCCTTGTCATGATGAGGATAACCATATTTGGTCCAACATGCTTTTGAACCATGATTGTTGCATCCACAATGCTGGCATGGAGGAAGAATGTGAGTAGATCCGCATCCTCTTCCACACCCAATTCCTTCCTTGGTAACAACTAAGGCCGAGGACTTAGATTTGTTAGCAATAGGTGTCTCGGTTGGACTTGAGATCTCCAATTTCTTGAGGCGACTGTAAATCATCTCGAGATCAACGTCCTCCTCCATAGATAAAATTTGGTCACGAGTAGGCTAATATCGAGGGCAAAACCCTCCCAGAAACTTGAAGGCTTGCCATCTTGCTCGCGACGCGGATTGTTTGTCACAACATGCTGGTTTG
Source organism: Thalassia testudinum (assembly GCA_037157565.1). NCBI lineage: Eukaryota > Viridiplantae > Streptophyta > Magnoliopsida > Alismatales > Hydrocharitaceae > Thalassia > Thalassia testudinum. The sequence continues at coordinate 4,322,615 of JAZHRO010000038.1, forward strand.
TAGATGTTGAGCTCCTCAAATAGACCCTCCATCTTTGAATAATAAGTGTCAAGGGACAGATCACCTTGATTTGTATTCCTGATACGCCAATAGGTGCCTACAAGATTGGCACAACTGGTCTTCTTTGCAGATCGCTTCTCGAGGGTATCCCAGATATCCTTTGCTATCTCCTTGTATAGCATATTAGAAGCAATATTAGGATTAATAAAATTCATAAGCCAATTCATTACTAGATAATTCTCCTTCCACTTTTTCTCCTTGGCTGCATGTTTTGTGTCAGTCGCTTCTTCAAGGAGGATGTGCAACTTCTCCTACCTACCAACAAAAATCTTGAATTCACGTGCCCAAAGAACATAATTGGAAGAACCAATCAATTTGATTGTGGTTCCATGCATTAGCATCTTAGTTTCACCACATACTTGAATTTCTATATTTGCCATTATCCTTCAAGATATTTTTCAACTGGAAAAGACTTTGGTTCTGATTGAGGGCTAGAAAAGACTTCAACCTGGCCAAAAAGTCTTCGGCATTTTTTAGGGGTTGGAAAAGACTTCGACTTGGTCGGATAAGACTTTGACTTTTTGTAGGGGTCAGAAAAGACTTCGACCTTAAGTGAAGGATTTTGAAGAACCTAGAGTGTTACTGCTTTGATACCATGTGGAGATTTCTTGAAGTGGGTGTAGATGGAGTGTGGAGGTTCTTGTGCATGGACTGATCTAGAGACAGAAAGCAGCAACATGGTGTTACATATTTTAGGATGTCTGGACTATCACCCAGACGTCCAGACTATCCAACAGAAGTCTGGGCAGTCCTTCAGATGTTTGGTTGTTAAGGGAGGGGGTTAGCTGCACCTGGAGTTGTTACGACTCGGTTCCCGAATCCCTACAGGACACGAGACCGAACCAACTCGATTGATCCCAAGACCCAGTCGTCCAACGAGGAAGTAACCAAAAAGCAGTAAAAATAAACCGCATTCACCATGTAAGCCACTAACAGTAACAAAAGTACAGTAGTAAAGAAGTAAACTACTACAGTATACACCACCACAACAGTAGAGAATTTAAACAAGTACAGGAACATAAAGTTACAATAAAAGAATACAGAAGTGTAACAAAATACTCACTACAATAGAATGGTACAACAAAAAGGTACACTACTGGGCTCTACTGGGTCCAGCACCCTCTGCAGCCGTAGGCTCTGGCTGCTCAGAACCTGAACCTGAAAAAGGTTATGAGTACACGAAATCAGCGAATGCTGAGTACAGTGGCAACCAGCTAACTAAAAATAGTAAAGGTGGACAGGTAGCTGTTGTTTCAATTTCTTTCTTTATTTAACTAATTATTCTTTCTTTCATCACTTGGTTTATTTATCAGGTCTTTTTCTTGATCTCGAATGTTCCTCGTGGGAACGATCTTGATTGCAGTCTTTTTCGAAGAGTAGAAGTAGCACGTGGTGCTCTCCTGGTCGGGAGAGTCCCCCGTGATGGTCCTACACTCATTCAACCACCCCAAGGTCGCTGACAGACGTAATGGTGACTACGGCACCCGCGATAAACGCACGGGTAGCTACCCCGCACTAGCACGCGGTCAGTCATTTCCGTTAACGGGTGCGCCCAAAGCACAGCACGGAACCAATATAGGGCATAGCCCTCTCAGTAACAGGGGTCTAGCCCCTAAGAACCAAACAGGGGTCTCTCCCCTCCACAGTCCGCGCACCCTCGCCTGACTACCCTAGTTTGGCCAGTGGGTCTAACAAGTCAGTATAGGACGGCTAGCTAAACCCCGGGTCCCGTGGGGTGGCTAACTCTCTCCCTACACTAGTAGCTCTCCCCAGTATTGTGTACGCGAGGGCCAAAAAGTCGGTACAAAGTGGCCAGTCCTAACCCCGGGTCCCAACCCTAGGGCGGCTAACTCCACTCTACACTAAACAGGGGGACAGTCGCCTTCCTTGGTACTCCATACTGAAGGACCAACTCACTTCCTCATTCACATTTCCAGTTCCATTCCATTTATTTTCCAGGAGCTCTACTCCTAATTCCCCGTAGGGTTCATGCTCATGTTTCTCAGGCCAAGCCATACTATGTTTCATCATTGCAGGTTTATTCGCAGGTAGCTCGTGTTTCCAACATTCAATCTTTCATTTCCAATTCATATACAGGCAGCTCATATTTAATTGCAAACAACAGTAATTTACATGCAACAGTTGCTAACAACAGTACTTTACATTTCACAGGCTGCTGTTATCCAATTACAGGCAATTGTTATTATTTTATTTACTTATCCGGACTACAATCCATGCATTCAATGCACATGTTCCAGTGTTTCTAGTCCTAGGATTCATGCCATACCCTAGGATCTAACATTCAATCTAGGGTTTCTAGTCCTAAGATTCATGCCATACCCTAGAATCTAGCATTCATTCCAGATATGCATTCATGGTTGTAATTAATCTAGGGGAAGCCACTCTACCCGCAAAATCAGGAGCAATGGGGGCTTGATCGGCAAGTCCACGTGCCTCCGCAACCCCTAAATCCACAACGGAACGAAGTCCTAACACAAGGATCAACCACAAGAAACCACTCAGAATATGATAAAAGCATTCCAACAAGTAGAGGAACTTATACGAAGAAGAACGGAATCTTAAATGCGGAAATCGGACTTAAACGGACCCTAAATGGGTCAAAAATGACAATCCTGACTCAAATCAGACGTCTGGAACACCTTCCGGACGTCTTAAAAGGAGTCCAGAATCATACCTCACTCTGCGCTGCTCCTCAAACGTCCAGGGATCCTGTTGAACTGTCTGGACCTAGTTCCAGATGTCCAACCACCTCTCCGGACGTCTGGAGACACTCCCTACCGTCTGGTGCCTGGCCTAGACGTCTAAATCTCGTGGGAGGGCGTGTCCCATGCCTTCCCAAAGCGAATCCTGCACACGCAACACCAGATCTTCTTAATACGGCACGTAACTATGCCTCGGCGGAATGGCCTGCATGGCCGTATCTGCAAAGGGAGGCATAGGGCGTAGGATTTACCTCTCAGCCATCTGGAGCCTCCTCCAGACGTCGTCTACCTCATCTGGATGTAGATCCAGGCTTCTGATTCTGGGAAAAATCCTAGAACCAGAAGCTCCTTCGTCTTCTTCGTGCTGCACGCAGCCGCGTCGCGTTCGTTCGCCTGTTGCTCTAGCTGCAGCAGCGTCAGGGAGGACCTCCCCGACACACCTCTCCGCCTCGCACACGCTCGAATGGTCGTGAGCTTCTCCGGCGAGCTCTCTCGCGAGCTTGCGCGCTCTCCTCTCTTCCCCCTCACTGCTCCTCTCCTCTCCGCCGCTGCACTCGGCTGCACTCGCCGCTCTCGCTCTCGCTGGAGGAAGGAGAAGGTGGATGGAAGTGGGGTGGCGTGAGGGAGAGGAGGAGGGTATATGTAGGCACGGGGTAGGGTTCGTCGGTGAGAGGGGAGAGAAGAATGCGGCTACGCACAGTCTGCGCACGGCACGCGAGCAGACTCGAGGGCGTACGCACACAAAAATTAATTTCCAGAAGTCTGGGAAGGTGTCCAGACGTCTGACCCAAGTCCCAGACGTCTTAAAGGGCTTTAATAGCACGTGTCTTAACAGGAGTTGATCCTGTTGGTTGCTGCAGATGATTTGCAGGATGAAGAGTAAGCCAATTTGATGTAGGCAGATCAATCTACAGTCAGGGAAACACTGGTTTGGAGGGCCTGAAGAGGCCTGGACTGCTAGTGTACATAGAAGGGCAGAGGAAGAAGAGAGGAGAGAGGAGAGGAGCTATTAGTTGGAAGAATTAATCGTATTGCTCAAGGAAATAATAGTTGGAGAGGCTCTCTATTCATAGAGAGAACATACCCACTAAAATAGTAAAGACTCAAATGCTAAAACAAAACCTAAACTTGTTTACTAAAGAGATAAATCTTTTCTCATTTGGAAAGATCTTATCTCTTAACAAAAGAACTGATCCCACAACTTTTATTCCTAAAACCACTTTATTAAAAATAGGAAAAAAACTAATTTTGGTGCACCCAAGATTGGTTCTTGGGAACCTAAACCACCAGTCACGTTGGGCCTTTAGATCCTGCCACGTGGCACTGCCATGTAGCCTAATGGTTGCCATGTGGCAAATGCCATGTGGCCAATTTCCAAATCCCAATAGTATCTATGTAAGTTAAGTATCCAAATTCATAAGAAATGGCACTAGCTTGCTTAGAACGCAGGTAGAAGACCAATGTTAGCTGCTACATCCATGATGAGTGATTATAAGATGTGATATATGCACACCAAATTAAATGTGTTATACATTTGCCCACTTTAAATACTTATGGAATCTGCTTTTTGACCATAATATTGACCCTAAGAAACAATAAAAGATAACCTCCATTATGACATCATTAGAGATAGAAGACAAAAAAAAGAAATCAATCTACATACAATGAATCCCCTCCTGTCAGGACCTTTTTCTCTTGAAATGCCATTGAACCCCAAAAAACCCAACTAAAAACCAAGGCATCAAAAACCCAGAACCTACAAATCCCAAACACCTTAACACCTTGAAACGGTAAGCTCTAATATCAGAAAATGTAGCCCTAATGATGTAAACCCATTTATATCACATAAACTGTCTATTTATGCGAGTTCTTAAGCGTATAGTTGCATCATACATTATAAATATTGCATAACATGCATCATCATGCATTTAGGTTAGATTGTATAAATTTTAGGTTAATTTTCTCTTTTTATGGTTAGGGAACAGGACAATATTTAATCGGAGCCTCGGATTGAAGATCCAACCATACGAATCTGATCAGGGCGACGATCGAAGTTCAACGACTTTGAAATCACCCCGATCAAACCTTCGTAGTATCAGATGCAGTCTAAGAAAGATTTGAGATCAACAGGTCAGGTGGTGTAAATCTGTACCTCAAACGATAAATCCGACTGCACAGATGGGTTCGGATCGACGATCACAGCCCAACGACGTGAAAATCGGTCAAATCCAACATTTGTAGCACCATCTATAAGTCAGAGAAGATGGACGGCAAAGATGGCGCCATGTGGTGCCATCTCAGTCGCCCATACTAGCCCAAGGCCTGCCACTACTCTCTTTCTCCTCAACCGGTCATTAGATCTGGGCCGTTGGATCTTGATCCAACGGCCATGGATGTGCATGCCTTAAAACATAAACGTGCCTCAAAGGAGGGCTTGGCACATTGGACACGCGCCCGCTTGCGAAGGTAGCGATGTGAGTTCGAGCCCTCGAGCGCTTCAAATTGAGCGCGAGCGCTTGCACAAATTCAATTCACCCGTTGGATCTTGATCAAACGGCATCAGCAACGGTGACGTGGCGGCTTGGATGAGCTCGGATCGTGCACGCGTGCGCTAAGGTAGCGAAGAAGAAGCGACGCTGAGGGCTTTTAAGCCATCCGATCTCTCGATTGGATAGCTGAGATTGTTCGATCGGAAGTGCACGTTTCAATGCCTGAAGTTGAAGAGGCGAGGGCGCGGGCATTGCTTTCACAATGTGGGGGCTTTAGTGATGTTTATTTCTGTCACTAAAAACCCTTAGATTAATGTTTAAGCCTTAAAATGGCCTATTTGCCCACCATTCCTGCAACTATAAAAAGCCACCCCTACCACCTCATTTCTTCATTTCTTCCTCTCTTCTCTCACCGCGTCCAAAGCTCTAAGAGCTTATCCCAAACCTGGGATGCTCTATTAGAGTTTAAAATAGAATTTTTCCACCTTCTCATCCCTGTTCATAGAGCGCCCATGGTTGTCTTCTCACCACCGTTCAAGAAATAAATGCTGCTGTGACGTCACCCTGCCCCATCCTTCGTCTTCCATCTTTGTTCCCCCTCATCCGTCGTCTCACCACCCTCGTCCAGGTGCTCCGTCAATGCGGCTCGTCTTCCAAGCAGCCGTTGAGGAGGATAACCTCTCTCCACTCTTTTATCGCTTTCTAGTATAGATTTCTCGATTTTTAGTGTAGTGATTAGTTGTAATGAACATAATCTATGGTTATGAAATTCTTGTTTATTCTATCTCTATTTTTCTCTTTATTTGTATCATTCTTTTCTCTCTCTTCTATTAATTATTCTTTAAGTAGATAGCTAGTATAGATTTAATTCGACCAGCTAATCTGCTTCGTGACAATAAATCAAACGTGATTTTTGATCAAACATCTTCCTCCCTGTGTTCGACCCAGGACTCACCAGAGTTTCAGTTAAATTATCTATTTAATGGATGTTTACGCAACTACGACGACGGGTTTTCAAAACTCAAATTTTCAACATATAAATCACATCCAACACCTAACAAAACTCCAAACACCAAAACTCAAGAGGTAAAAATGTAACAACCTAGACCTATACCTGAGTGTAATCGAGAAAAACTATCCTTGGAACTTATTGGGTATGGACCTAGCATATCCAAAGCAATCACCTTAAATGCTTAAGTGCAACTGTTAAATATTGATTCTCAATCCTTTATATCCCACTATTTATTTTCATGAGTTTTGTGGACTAATTTTAGGGGTGCTACAAAAAAACCTATTCTAAGTTTCCAAGACCTATGCATGTTGGCTTACATCTCAACCACCAACTCCAAGAGTTGTCGAGTGTGTAACCCCTGATGGATAATACCTAGTTAAGTGATCACTTTACAGGACAAGGATGAAGGATTAAACATTATCATGCAGTCAAAAAGCCAATTATCAAGGAAATTCTGAGGCACTTTTCATATATGAAGTCATCACTTGGCTTAAAACACCAGTTTAGGTGATTTTTTTTTTTTTTGTGGGGGTTTCGGGGTGTGGGTGGGGGGCGGGGGGGGGTGGGGGGGGGGGGGGGGGGGGGGGGGGGGGGATTTTAAAGTGAATGACTCCTACAGATAAAAACTTAGGCACATTCACCACAAAGAATTCAGCCAAACAGGTCAGGATCCATTAGAATGTATTTAGCATACAAATGACTTCAATTATGAGCACCGTATCTTTTTAAAAAAAAAGTCAAAAGTTTTTTAAGATTATGTATTTTTTGAAAAATATTGCTTTAAGAATATTGAAAGATATAAAATAATTAATTGCACTGTTAGAATATTAGAAATGAGAGTTCCTGGCCTGTAAAAAATAGCCTTGAATCATGAAACTTTAGGCAATGAACAGCAAACATAGATAGAAGCAACCAGCCTAAAGAGTGAACACAGCAGATGAACAACCATGCAAATATTAAAAGTATTCTCAAAAATAGTCCCACATATGATACTCGTGAAAATGAGTAGTAAGATACAATAATTGTAAATTACTACCTGAAAACTTAGGTTTAAACATTTAGGTGGTTAATTTGAATCTACTAGATCCATAACCAATAAGTTATCAAAGTCAATTTTCTTAATTCAACTTTAGCTAAGGCCCAACTCGTTACAACCACAAACACCTGCAAAAAAAATGTAATGTCAAATATTTGCTTTACTGTTATCTACATCGCATTACTCACTACGCCGAACTATAAAATTACGATAACAAAAAAATAAAAAGACCAATACATGAATCTCATATCAAAGGAATATACTCGTGTACCACATACATCTAACTTCAATAATCTACGATATTATGTTATCATCAAAATCACAACACATTGATAAGAAGTCCGAGCGAAAGTTGGTGTGTCCATACCTCGACCTCCTTAAGTTGTCTTGTCGCTTCCCATGCATGCACTAGTCTTCTTACTACTCTTCAATGATTGACACCGGTTGCCACTGCCGCTGCTGTCGCTGTCGTTGTCGCCTACAACGACACAAAGGTGTTGGGGGTTCCAGAGGGTGGCTTGCACTTGCACACACCTGTTTGGTCTCAAATGTGAGACAATGAGTATTGAGTCGGGTTGGATCTTTGAAGTGCACTAATTCACAACTCTAAAACGTTACAAATTGTTCATCTATTTTTTTCTAAAGGCATATGATAATTTTTTTTCAAGATATATTATCCTTTGAAAAAATGTAAAAATATATAACTAAATTTATGATCTAATTCATGCTCTTTTCACTGGTAAATGCCATAAGCTCATGTGTATACAATGACGTCTCCTAAAAATTTTTCAAATAAATTTAAAAATAGTAACTCATTAGAGTTTCTACGACATTTTCAACACTTGCCTTACCAAAAAATATTTAGTGGACACCAAAGTGTATACAAGTTTGTACACATCATGTGACATGTTACGTACCACCTCCTACAATAATCGATCACGTCAACCATGTCACATCAGTGCTATATATGTATCACGTCAACATGACATGACATGCTCCATGCCACGTCATATGCAATGTAGAATGTTGTATACAAACTTGCATATATAATAGTGTCCCAATATCATTTGCTCATGAAATTAGCGATGGATGAGGGCGTGCATCCCCCATCACTTAATAAATTTTACCGTGACTCATAAAACTTCTTTCTTCTCAATGCAATGTGCTGTCTCACCCTACCTAATGTGTTGTAATTTTTTTTTTAAAAATGCCTTGTGGATCAATTTTTAAAATACAATGTGTTGTGAAACTAATGCAACCTATATGTTATGTACCGTGCCACATTTTTTCCTTTGAATTATCTTTTGGGGTTCATGATCTTTCCAGGTCCATAGATCACTTTCTTTTCTTGATTTTTTAGGGTCCAATCATTTTTTTAGTTCCATTTTTTCCTTAATTTTTTATCAAGAGCAAAAGACTTATGTTGTGCAATGGAAGAGGTTCTAACGATGGAGTATCGTATCTAAGATGGTGAGGTGAGGTATCTCTAAGGGCTCTTTCCAGTGGTGGTGGACCTTGACGAGGTGTGTCGTATAGTAAGCATGGTAGTTCTCTAATATGTGACTTGCTGTGCGATGTGGAAGAGAAGCTTTGTGTGAAGGAGGTCTATGTAGGCTGGAGGAGGAGAAAGTTTGAGCCAGTAGAGGATTGTGTTCTGTAACATGTGTGTGTATGCTCCATGCAAAGGGGGGCAACTGTGTTGCCAGTGGCATTATAGTGAGTGTAGAGGAGAAGGATTTATGCAATAGGAGGTCAATCCAAGAAGGAGGGTGTGTGTGCAAGGAAGTGGAGGCTTGTGGTGCAAATGTGTAATGAGGGGGAGGAGGCTGGTAGTTTGAAGAGATGCGTGGCAATGTATTGTGTAAGGAGGTTTGTGTGTGCTGCAAAGGAAGTGGTCCAATGGTTCAAGGCGAGGAGTCAATGGTCCAAAGAGGTGTGCAATGATGTATGTTACAAGGAGGATGGTTTGATGATTAAAGTCAAAGTGGTTAGTTTGAGGTGATGTGTTATTTCATCTAAGTTTTTGAATTCAATACATATCATTGAATTTCATTTGAATAAAAGTAATGCAACAAATTAGTTTATTTTAGCTAACTTTATAATTTCATTTTCTATAAGACCATGCTTACAAAATTTTAATGATGTGGGTTGGAAGCTATTGTTGAAGTCCTATCACCCATCGTAATATGTGTTTGATACAAAAAATATCAAAAAAGTACAAAAATAATAAACCAATCAAGTAGCATCCACACGAGATACTTCACATTAGCATATTATCTTCGTAGAATGTAGGACTAATCCACAAATGGTGGTGAAATTCAACACCTCAATCATTATACCATCTGATATATCGAGTGTGCCAAACTTTTTTGGGAGGAAAATGGGGGAGAAGGAAAAAGAAAAAACCTGAAGGGGCTCTACATCCTGCATTAAGGCCCAAAAAACCTCAAAATGGTCTAAAAATGTAGATCACCGTGCTTCTTTGCAAAAGAAAAGCATGGTGACTCGTAGCAAAGGATAGTGGCTCAAATTGGAAGATTTTGTCAATCCAACAAGTTTGTTCACGTAAGTTGGTCGGTAACGGTAGATTTTTTGGGTAGATTAGCTTGATTAGGTAGATTGACTTACTTTAAGGAGCCCATTTGGTGGGCTAGATTTCTTAGATAGGTTGGCAGACTATATTGCTCAAGTGGGTAGACTAGCTTAGGAGGGTTGGCTAGCTTTGGCAAGTTTGATTGCCCAAGCAAATTTGTTCAGGCAGGTTGGCAAACTCTAGCAGATTGAGCTACTTAGGCGAATTGTTTAGGCAGAATGGTTTGCTTAGGCAAGCTAGTTATCCGTTCAGCATATTGGATTTAACGATCATTGTAAGGGAAAAGGGTTTTGATTTGTAGATGTTAAAACAAAAAAATGGTTGTGCGTGCTGTCAAGCAGAATCCTTCACCATCCAAAATAAGTGCCTTTTTGAAAGGTTGTGATTTTTTGGTCAAAAGTCATATAATTTTGTATAAGGTGCTTTGTAATGATATGATAGAAGGCCTTAACGTGCTTTATTGTTTGGATTACAAGATAAGTTATGTTCTCCTACCATCATCTCTCTTCTCTCCTCTTCCCCTCTACAAGACTACAATCATAATCCTCTCCCCTCAAGGTCGATGTTGCGTCTGACATCCAGATTTTGTTTTTACTTTTTCATAGCAATTGAGGATAATATTTAAATTAGACTTTTATAGAGAGTGGGAGCGATAGATGTAGGATTTAATTGAATGAAACCCAAATCCACGTAAAAAGAAACATTAGAAAGGTTTCTTAAGTTTCAAAATCTCTGATTCCTATATACATCAATAATCCAAAATCAAAGACGGAAGGAAATGGATATCTAAATCCATCGGTTAATCTTCTCCAAGAAGGAAGCGGGCAACAGTCCTTCTATTTCCATTGAAGATCTCGATGAGGTTTTGGCGATGGTGTTTCCAGGGATTCAGAGAGAATAAGCGTGAAAGAGAAAGGGAGACGTTATGTTCTCGTACCCCTTCGATTTCCACCTAAGGCCCTTATATTTCCCACTATGGGATGCGTGAAAAAAACAAAATCGCTCGTTACTCATAAATCCCATAACCACAATATTTTGGAATTAATGGTTCTATCCAACAACAAACCGTAATTCCCCATAGGATTTCTATGTAATTAACCCTCATATTATTTGAAATACAATTTACCCAATTCTTATTGGATCACATAATGGGCATATTTACAAATATATACGTACATGATATATATTAATGCAAGTCTTCTTATAATAATATATATGTGTCCACTAATGATTCTAATAATCTTTCACTTCGGCTACAGATATTATCCACATACGCTTACATTAATTTAGACTGTATGAGCTCAAAAACTGTGTATCGTATACATAAAAATACACCTTCACCAATCTGGTCCATACTATGTTAGTCATAGGACCAATGCGGTCTTTGTCACTTTATATTTGACTAAATCCCTCAATGATCACATACAACACAAATAATGACATAGATCAAATATGGGTACATAGCATGAAAAATTATATGTCTAAATGATCCATACATGCCTATTTTTCAACTGGTCCAACCTGATTATAAGAGATCAAGAATGCAGTATAGATCGAGTTCAAAATAAACATAACTTTATTTGTGCAGAATAAATGAACATGTCCACATATAATGAACACCAAAATGAAACAAACTCCTATTGAACTGCAGTAATATATAAAAGATACAACACCCATTCGAGCTACATGCTTGTAAAAGACTCTAGGTGTTAGCCCCTTAGTGAGCGGGTCTATCACCATGGAGTGAGTTCTAATGTGCCCTATGAACAATTGACTACTTTGAACTCTTTCTTTAACTGCCAGAAACTTAATGTCAATATGCTTTGACCTTGATGAACTTCTGTTGTTGTTGGAAAACAACACTGTGGAATTATTGTCACAATAGATTCGTAGTGGTCTTTCAACACTACCCAAAATGCATAAAGCTGTGACAAAATTCTTAAGCCATATTCTTTGATTTGAGGCTTCAAAACATGCTATGAATTATACTTCCATGGTAGAGGTGGCTATTATCATTTGCTTAGCACTCCTCCACGAAATACCTCCTCCCGCTAGCAGAAATATATAGCCTGAAGTGGACCTTCGACTATCCTAACGACTCGCAAAATCGAAGTCCAAATACCTGAGGACTTCCAGAGTATCATATCTCTTATACGTGAGCATGAAGTCTTTTGTTTTCTGAAGATATCGCATGACTCGCTTGGCTGCCTTCCAATGACTGGATCTAGGATTACTCAAATACTTGTCAACATGCCAACAATGTACGCAATATCTAGCCGCGTGCAGACTTGTGCATACATCAAACTTCCCACTGTTGACGCATAGGGAATATTCTCCATTTCCTTAGCTTCAACCTGATTCTTAAGGCACTGATTAAGGGAGAATTTATCCCCTTTAGCCAAAGAAGTGTCTCTTGCCCTACAGCTTTCCATGCTAAATCTCTTAAAAATGGTTTCAATGTAGTTCTTCTGTAATAATCCAAGGATACCCAGAGAGTGATCTCGGTGTATCTAGATTCCTAATACAAAAGAAGCTTCACCAAGATCTTTCATCTCAAATTTGTTTGAAAGAAATCTCTTGGTTTCAAATAGTAAACCATCATCATTAGAGGCAAGTAATATGTCATCGACATATAAAATCAAGAAAACATGTTTGCCCATATCAAATTTATGGTGTATTCATTCATTCACTGAATATGTCTCAAAACCAAATGAGATAACAACCTGATGAAATTTGTAATACCACTGATTTGAAGCCTGTTTTAGACCATAAATGGATTTCTTTAATTTGCAAATCATTTACTTTGCATTACCCAAGGAAAAGCGTTCTAGTTGCACCATATATATAGTTTCATCAATGTCACCATTGAGAAACGCCCTTTTCATGTCTTTTTGGTGTAGCTCTAAGTCAAAATATGCCACCAAAGCCATAATGGTTTTAAAGGAGTCTTTTAAAGAAACAAGGGAGAATGTTTCTTTGAAATTAATGCCTTCCTTTTGAGTGAAGCCTTTTGCAACAAGACGAGCCTTATACTTATCCACGTTTCCTTTAGAATCCCTCTTGGTTTTAAAAATCCATTTACAACCAATGGGTTTTACATCATTAGGCAATGAGACAAGTCCCCAAACGTCATTGTCACTCATTGATTTCATTTCCTCATTCATGGCATCGGTTCATTCTTGGCAATGGGAACTCCTCATGGCATGAGTGACCGAAATGAGATCCGTATCCATTTGGTCTGCCTCTAGTTCTTGGAGAAATACAACATAGTCAATGGAAATTGCACTTCTCCTTTCCCTAGTGGATCGCTTAAGGGGTGCGTCCTGAACATTTTGAGCTTGTTGAGTTTGATCCATAGGGAGATTTTCACCATTACTTTCATCCCTTTATGTCGTTGGAACTTGTTGAAGCGGAAGATCTATGTAAAAAGGATTAGATTTTGAAAAACCCGTCGTCGTAGTATGATTTGTGAAAAAATCCGTCAACAGATAAATTTACCGAAATTCGTAAAGAGATTTCAGGTCGAACACAGGGAGGCTACATCAATCTAAAATCCACGATTTTTTTTTTGGTATTTTTGTTTTGAAAGCGAGATAATCACAATGAATTTGATATTAACACTAAGAGAGAGAGAACAATCACTTTGCAACTAAATATTATTTTTACAACTAGAAAGTAGGAAATAATTACAACTAGAAAGCGGAAAATTCTATTCTAGAAAGCAATAAAGAAGGGAGAGAGATGTTATCCTCCTCGACGGTTGCTTGGAGGACGAGCCGGACGGGGCGACGCCTGGAAGATGGAGGATGAAGACGGAAGACGAAGAATGGAGCAGGAAGAACCAGGGCTGAGGCAGGGCATTGTCGTTGTCGCGGGATCCACTTTCGGAATGGGGGAGAGAAAATTTTGATTTTGACTTTAGAGGAGCATCCCGGGTTTGAGACAAGCTTCTTTAGAGCTTTAGAGAGGGAGGGAGGTGAAGGAAGGGATGATTGAAATGTGGGGGGCGTAGGCCTTTTTATAGGTGTAGAGGTTGGGGGCAAAAAGGTCATTTTATGTTAAAAATATTAATGCAAGGGCCTTTAGTGATGGACGAAACCGTCACTAAAGCCCAGATCATGGGCGTAGCTGCTGTGCACATTGCGTGAAATGACCAACCGCTCTTTAGATAGATAAGACGTCTGGGGTATCCGTCAGACGTCTGTCCAGACGTCATGGTAGAGGGCAAGACGTTTGAAAGTAAGGAAAACCGCACGTTTGTTTCCTTTACGTGTGCACGCAACACGTACACACACCTTTTTCCCTCCCCTCTAGTCTCCTCACCCCAAAACCCTAATATCCTCTATTTAAACCCTCTCCATCTCCACTCCATTTCCACCACCACCGCTTACACCACCACCACCACCTCCTTTCCTTGCTGCCAACAAATCGACAGCCCCCTTCCCGTCCTTGTTGCTGCCACGGCAAGGTAGGAGAGGGGCATAGCGAGGAAGAGCGAGGGAGAGAGAGTGAGAGCATGGGCAAGGGCGAGAGTGTGAACGAAGGAGAGAGGGAGAGTAAGGGCATGGGAGAGAGGAGGAAGCTCGGGGACTTGGGTTCGTGGCGAACGAGCACGAGCGGGGGGAGAAACTCTCGTGCATGGACCCCTCGCTGTAGGTGTAGCCACAAGCGCCAAGGTTGCGCAGTTGGAGGAGTCGCAGGAGCTCGGAGGAGCTCGTGCAGGAGGAAGCGAGCACATACACTAGGAGGAGGGACTCATGGAGAGAGTCCCCTAACCTCTTGCAGCTGCGGGAGGTGCTGCTGCAGCACCTGCGGGTAGGGCTCGCGAAGAAGAAGGTCATCGTGAGGAGTTCTGGATACTGGTTTTCTAGTATCAAATGTCTGGGACATCCACCAGATGTCTGGAGAAGCAGCGAGACGTCTAAGGCTGAAGCCGGACATCTGAAAGCACGCTTAGTGCCGAGGTAAGAGTCCTGAATGCTCATGCATGCGCATACGTTATGTACGTAACGTTGCATTGTCGAAGATTTTAAACCACGAGTGTGTACATAGGTACAAGCCTTGGAAAGGCATGCAAGCATGCCCTTCGAGGTATCTTAGGACGTCTGGAGACGGTACCAGACGTTTGATAGCATCCCCAGACGATCAGAGGGAGTATCTGACGTCTGGGATCACCCACAGACGGTCACAGAAGGATCCGAATGTCTGAGGAAGCTGCAGCAAACACAAGGTGAGTTTTGATGTCTTTTAAGATGTCTGGGCCTAGTCCTAGACGTCTGATTTTAGACAGTGTGCACGTTTTTGGCCCATTTAAGGCCCTAACAGAATCAGCTTTTCGTAAACGAAGTACCGTTATTTTCCATTCGAGTTTCACTACGTATTAGTGTCGAGTATATACTATTTTGAACTCGTCTAATGTGACTTAATCACTGGTACAGGTCACTAGCCTGTAGCATGTTCGAGGCCCGTGGAGACGACTGGACCTACAATTCTAGCCCCCATTCCTCCCGTGTTGTCTGGTAGAGTTGTTTACTTTAATTCCTAAGATTTAAATAAGGAAAATGCATGCTTAGAATAATTTGATTGAACCCTAGGATGTGGAATGAACCCTAGGGTAGAAATGTATGAGCCTAATTTGAGTTACATTGTTTATATTGATTGCATGTTGCTCCCTAAATGCTAGCAAGAGTATAGCTACTTGATGAGATATTTTTAAGTGGTAAAAACACGAGCTGCCTGTTATATGAATGAGAATTGAAATGTGAACAATAGAATCTAATTGTTGAGAAATGAAATGAATACAATGCATGAACCCTATGGGAAACTAGGAGAAGAACTCTTGTATACGAAACGAACCTTGTATGTAGAGCAACTATCCCTTTAGAGTAAAGGGGAGCTTGCGGCTTTTTGGGTTGAGACCCGGGGTGGGTTTGGCCACTCTACTTCGATTCCGCTTGGCCTCGCATACGTGGTACCGAGGTGAGCTACTAGTGTAGGGAGGGAGCTAGCCGTCCCATGGGGCCCGGGATTAGGACTAGCCACACTACACCAACTCTTGTTAGGCCCACTAGGAAAATCGGGATAGTCGGACGAGGGTACGTAGACTGTGGAGGGGCGAGACCCCTATTCTGTTCTGAGGGGCGAGACCCCTGTTCTGAGAGGGCAAGGCCCTGTGCTGTACTTTGGGCATACCCGCTAGCGGAAACGATTGACCGCGTACCAGTGTGGGGTAGCTACCCATGCGCTTATCGCGCATGCCGTAGTCACCGCTATGTCACGACTGTGACCTCGGGGTGGTTGACTGGGTGTAGAACTACCACGGGGGACTCTCCCGGCCAGGAGAGTACCACGTGTACATCCTACATTACGAGAAAGACTGCAATCAAGATCGTCCCCTTGAGGGACAATCAAGATCAAGAAATGACTAGTTTCTTAAGAGAATGAACAAATTAGAACTACTTAGTTGAGCTAAATGGAAATGAATAAATAAATTAGTTGCTTGTCCTATGATAATTGCATGTAAATGGCTTAACTATCACTCTACTCAACGTTAGCTGACTACGGATTTTACAACATTGTTTAGGTCAGGGAATTGAGCAGCCAGTACCCCCAGTTGCAGAGGGAGCTAGGCCTAGTCGAGCACAGCTTTAGCTGTGTTTCCTTTCCATTTCATAGCTTTTTTTGTAATAGTGAGTATTTTGTTATATGTATACTGTTTCTGTTACGTTCTATTACTGTTGTTCCACTTTATATTTCTGCTGTTGTAGTTGTGATGGCCTGTACTATTCTGAGATATTTTCATTCTTTTTCCCTTACTGTCTTTGTATTATTTTCTGCTTAGTTACATTGTACTTGTGGTTGTAGAATATTTTCTTCTTTTGGTTATTTCTCGTTGGACGACTAGGTCATGGGATTAGTCGAGGCGAGCCGGTCTCAGGTCCTATAGGGATTTGGGACCGGGTCATAACACCATTGATGACAACCTCATCATGAACCCTAACTAGCACAATCTAATCCAAATATGTGTGAAAAAGCTCTTACAAAATCCAAAGAGAGGCTTAACTCAGAGAATTCTGAGTTAAAGAATAAAATAATTCATCAGGGGTAAAACTATAATTTTACCAATGTAGTTTGCGAATAAGGTAATTAAGGGTCCAAACACAGGTCAAACAAGCTTAACAATGAGGGAAGTGGGATGATCTGCTCTGAAAAGGGTTATAGCAACTTCTAGGAATTAAATGACATTCTGTAACCCCCTGAACAAACCCACTTCAATTCACGAGGTTGGAGGCAGGATAAAAATCAACTAAACCCTATAAAAATCATATAAAAATATTCCCTAGGGTTTAGAACCTTCAATTTGGCCTTTGGAACCTATTTTGACCTAAAATGAGAACCATGCCCGATTAATGACTTAATTTGGGTTTTTACGCAAATTGACTGGTCAAACATGGTCCAACCTAGAATTAAAATTCACCATTAAAATCCTTAGATTCAAATTGGTCTGGTATAAAAACTTGAGCCTAATAAAAGACCTCCTTGACCAACTTTATAATTTGGTCCTCGTTATTTACTTTTTGACCCTTATCTTTTGAAATCATTGCATTTAGGCCCCCAACTTTTCATCATTCTTTGCAGAACGATCCTCCCTGCCACTTCTGCGCAGCGCCATGCCTCCGGCGACCTTGCGCGGAGGATGGCACTGCGCAGGGCAGGACCGCCGTCCTCCAGAACAGAAGGGGAGGACGTCGCAGGGACCCACCCACGACCTCTGCACGGAAGGTATGGGTGTCCCTTCCGGCCATACTCCGGCGAGGCTGGCATGACGCCACCCCGCCTGGCATGACGCCACCTCGCCCCTCTCTGCGCGCCAAGCCCTTTATAAGGAGCGGCAGACTTCGCCGAATCCTTCAAGCTTTCTTTGGCTGAGAAACACCTCCTCTTCATCCCTTCCTCCTCCGCCAGAGAGCCCGAAGCTTCCGGCGACCACTCTCCTCTTCCTCCTCGTCGCTCTGCTGCCCTACCTGCAGCAGGGTTTGCCCCGCTCTGTCGTCCGCACTAGGCTGTACCCGCTGGCACCCTCCGTCTGCTTGTCGAAGAAACCCTCCTCCAGGGCATCTTCGTCTCCAGCTCCGACAGGCACGAGTCGGCTGCTCCTCCCTCCCCCTTCGTCAAGTAATTAGGTAATTAGCTTCCCCTCTCTTTCACTTGTATTTTCCCCCTTTTAAACTGCCATTTCGACCACCCGACTGCCACTGTCCAGACCCATCCTCTCCACCTCCGATCACCCTCTCCGACGAGTCCATCCCATGACCACAGACCCCTTCGCAACTCACCGACCAGCCCAGAAGCTCCCTCACACTCCACTCCACCGATCCCCCCTCTCCATTCACTGCCAAGCGCCACCCAACCACCCCCCGAACAAACCCACCTTTTTGCCCACAGTCTGACCTAAGTCAGCCTCTGCACGCACTCCCGCACCTCGCCGACCACCGCACGAGCTTCGCCACACTCCGGCGAAGCTTTCCACGTCTTCTGACCTGGCCGAGAGGCCGTCACTGTGATTTCAGGTTCGCGCCCTCTCGCCGCCATTGTCGTCGAGCTGCAGCAACTTCTCCTGCAGTTGTAGGCATCTTCCAACCCAGGCGCACGTCCCAGGCTGCGCAGGCAGGAGTCGCTAAGGCACCCAGGCTTGCAGCTGGGTCGCAGGCCTTACGGGCTGCCTCAATTGGCCGTGGATTGCTCGCCTGCGGGCGCCAAATTGGGAGGTGGGACTTTAGTCCCACCTCGTAAGTGCGTGGCTGAGTGCCCGCACTTAAATTGAAAAAGTGCATAGGGCTTACTGCCTTCGAACACAGGGGTCAGGTCCCTCCCCCGCACGCAGCGCGCCACGTGCTCGCTCGCCCTCGCCCACGCTCATGCCCCGCGGGTCTGAGCAGGATCCAACTACCCGAACCATGCACTCCTCGCCCACCACTGCACGCCGGTGGGCCTGGTCCCGGGCACGATACCCGCACCCGGTTACCCGGCTCTGGGAGAGCAGTCCTAAGAGAGATTTCTGAGAAAGAGAGAGACGCGGGGAAGGGGTAGGGGTAGGTTCTGCTCTGACCTTTGTGTGAGCGTGCAGGAAGAAAAGAAGAAGAAGAAGGCAGGAAGGAAAAGAAGAAGAAGAGAAGCGGCCGAAGCCTTAGCCGCTCAGCAGCAGCTGAAGAAGAAGGAAGGAGAGAAACAGAAGAAGAAAGAAGAAGGGGGGCATTGTAGCAAAGCCACAGATAATTCGTTTGAGCATTGCATCAGACGTCGGAATCACTGCAACTGCCAAGAAGAAGAAGAAGGCAGAAAGAAAAGAACAGAAGAAGAAGAAGGCAAGGAAGGAAAAGAAGAAAGAAGAAAACAAGAGGAAGATCACCACTGCCGCAAAGAAGAAAAAGAGAAAAGAGAAAGAGAAGAATAGAAGAAGAAGGCAGGAAGAAGAGAAGAAGAGAAGAAGCAAGCAGAGCAACTAAGAAAGAAAAGAAGACTCTACAGAAGAAAGAAGAAAGAAAGGAAGAAGAAAAGAGAGAAGAAGAAGCCAAGAGAACTCTAGCTCCCTCTCTCTCTCTCTTTCTCTTATTTTTGTAACCTAATTGAGAACTTTTATACTTCTAGAATTCTAGTTGCTCCCTGAGTTCGACTTCGGGAAAACCTTGTTCCAAGTAAAAAAATTTTAAATAGTAATCTGGTAGATGTTTTGTCAAATACTACAACGATAACGTAAAGACGAAACACAGCCGTTACTATTTTTTGGCGCCGTTGCCGGGGAGCAATGGCTATTCTAGAAGCCATAAATTCTTTATTGAGTTTCTACTAATCTCTTCTCTTTTTGTGTGCAGGTACAAAAAAATCAAGAAGCAGCCGCTCAACAACCACTCCAAGGATAGGTAATTTTCTATCCTCTCACTATTAACCCCTAAATTCTAAAGAGGAAGAAAAAGAAAAGAATAAACAATATAGGTATAACCTATCTTTCATACCTAGTAACAGCTGCATGTTTTCAAACCACTATTCCTACACACACTATTATGGGTATTTAAGGGCTAACACCTTCTTGCCTGAGCCCTAATTACCCAACAAAGAGCTAACTGGACCAAGTAGAGCCAACATAAGATTCAACATTAGGGTTTTAGAGACACACTTCTTAAGCAAGAATTGAGAAATCCCAAAAGAAGTGTACCTAAGCCATTGATTGAAAATACTTATTCAAGGAAACCCTAAGCAACTTGGCTCTTTAAAGACACTTGAACCCTAAAAGACAAGACCTAATAAGCTCTCAGAGGAAAGCAGGTGAAGTTGACCCCTTGGGTCAACCAACCTTCAACTTAGGTCACTCTTTGCACTCAAAAAGCCTAAAGTTCAAGTAAAAATCTAAGCACCTTGACCTCAAACTAAAAGTGGTAGACTTAAGAGGTCAAGATCCCCATTCTGGTCTACCTGGAATCTCAGTGACAAGAGAGGTTGGGTGGGGGAAACCCTGTAACCCGTGGGGACGCTCTACCGTGTAGGGGTCTTCGCAGGACTCACCCTCTCTGGCTGCCCAGGTAATTCTCAGGTAGACGATCTTTTGATCAAGGGGTCCATCTGTCCCTCACCTCTATAGTCACCCAACATTTTGGGTGTCTTGATTAGGTCCAGCACCTGCTAAACTCATCTCTTCCATCAGTGTATGTTTGGTAGGAGGTCCTTGAAACCTCTTTTAGAACTTCACTCTCCTCAAGGCCGAGCCTCAGTGCCCTTGTTTGAGAAAACAACACTTCACATCGACCTCTCCTCCGACTCTGAACCCAACTCACCTTCTTCTTCCACAATAGCTCAGCCAGTTGAGGAAGAGAACAATCTGGAGCACCAGCTCCAGCGACTCAATGACCTCTTCCAGAACTTTGTGCACCCACCACAGCGTCCTATGATGCGGGACCATTATAATCCTGCTGCGGTGGCTATTGAGCCTCGAGTAAGAATCCCGACTGGAGGACCTAATTCTGAATTAAAGCCCAATATGATTCATGCCATACCTAAATTCCATGGGCTTAATTCTGAAGACCCCTTCTAGCACATCAAACAGTTAAAGCATCTGGCCCAAACTTTTGGGTCAGATGCGCAAAATTGGGATATTCTCCTTATGAAGATGTTCTCCTCCCTTATGGACAAGGTCGCTCATTGGTATCAAACTCAGACCCGGCCGATCAACAATTGGGAAGAACTTCAGTCCAAGTTCTTGAAGAAGTTCTTTCCCGTTGGTCAGACCAATGACTTGCGCCATCAGATTATCCACTTCACTCAGCAAATGGGAGAACCTCTCCATGAGGCATGGGATCGCTTTCAAGATCTCATGAGAAAGTGCCCCCATCACGGAGTTCCTAAATGGGAACAAGTCCAGTCTTTTTACCAGGGACTCCATGAGGATATTAGGCTTTTCGTCAATGCAACTTGCGGAGGGAATATCATGGGTCAGCATGAGGACACCGTGTGGGAGATTCTTGAAAATATGTGCGAGAACTCCATCAATAATGACTCCATGGGATTATTCAACAGGACGAATACCCGCGCATCGACGAACCTTACGGGAGCACACGAGATGCAGGGCCTATCCGCATCAGTCGACCTGGAACTGATGGCCAGTCGATTGGACAAGGTCTCTATCATCGAGAAGGAGGTGGACGAGCTGACTCAGCACATGCAGCGAGCCACCTTTGCGCATAGTTCCTTTGCACAGCCTCCTTCCACACGGGAGACTGTGCAAAACATTCTCCACTGACCTTCTCCTAGGATGGATCCGTATCCACCCCCATCTGATTCTCAGATCGGAGGATCCTCTGACCCTTTCTATACTAGCCAGGGGAATTCCATTCCCCCATTCTCTGATTCTTTGGAGGTTCCTCAGACCTGCGAGGACCTCAACACCATCCAAAATGATCCATTCTCCAACACCTACAATCCTGGATGGTGAAACCATCCCAACTTCCAGTGGGTGGGAAATTCCCAAACTCAGAGACCACCCTTCCAGCCCCGTCCACAACCACCTCGTTCTTACCAGCCGCCTCAGCCACGGCCCAACCCTACTTATCCATTAGGGCCAAGCCAAGACCAAATGTCCCTCATCCTTCAGACTCTGGCTGACATTCAAAGAACGAATGCGGCTATTCAGAAACAACACAAGGATGAACTTACAGAGGTTCAAAATCAACTGGCTCAGTTGGCAAATTCTCGCCAACCAGGCACACTTTCTTCCCAACCTCTTCCTAACCCTAATAACGTACCGACCTAGCGGCACGTTATGAACCCAAACCTGGGCCAAGCACACATGATTTATCAGGCCCCCTCTGTTCCTTCACCTGACGGGATGGAGGCTTCCACTTCTTATGCGGGCTATCAGCAGCAACCCATCCTATCCAACCCTAACCAAAACCAGGCAGGACTGAATTCTGTAACGACCCGTAATGGTAAGGAGACCCAAGATCCACCTTATCCAGACCACTCCAAGCCTGGTAATGATCCAAACCCTAGGACAGTAATCCAGGATGTTCCTATCCTTGTCCCAGATCAAAGACCTGGACCTATCCTAAAAGAACCAACGAAGGTCCCATTTCCTGAGGCCTTGACCAAGGGAAAGAAGACAACCAAGCCCGTGGCTCCTGAGGAGGACCTGGTCAAGCTCTTTGAGCAGGTCCAAATAAACATCCCCTTGATGGATGCGATTCGCCACGTACCGACTTACGCACGATTCTTAAAGAATGTGTGTACACCTCAGCGTAAGCCGCGAACCAAGAGTGGGAGTCCAATTGTACTATCAGAGCAAGCCAGCTCTGTAATCCTAAGCAGACTCCCACCCAAGGCAAAAGATCCTGGTACTCCCCTGATTTCCTGCAAAATAGGTGATACCCAATTCGACAGAGCATTGCTAGACTTGGGTGCTTCCATAAATCTGATACCCACATCCTTACTTAAACACCTAGAAGAATCTGACCTAAAACCAACTGAGGTGACACTACAATTAGCAGATCGATCCATAAAATCACCTAAAGGGATTCTCGAGGAAGTTATTGTAAGAGTGCGGGATTTCTATTTTCCTGTAGACTTTATAGTCTTGGACATGGACGCACCTGAAAATCCTAGGGACACACCGATCATTCTAGGGAGACCTTTCTTGGCTACTGCTAGAGCCAACATCAGCTGTGAGGAGGGCCAAATAGAGCTTAAATTTGGTAATCAAACCCTCAAAATTGATATATTTAAGGCCCAACAAGGAATCAATTGCGATGTCATCGAACAAATCTGTGATATTAGGGCTTTGGTTGATGAAACACATTTTGAGAATGACCTGATTATACCTCATCAACCACAGAAAGATCCTGAACCGCAATTAGAGGAGTCAAATCTAGATTTAGACAGACCTATAACTCCTACCCTTGAACCTCACGCTTACCCTGAACCACCCGCTGCTGCTGATAACCCCGTCCTTGAACTGAAACCCCTTCCCGATCATTTGAAATACATCTTTTTGGGTTCTAATCAGACCCTTCCTGTGATTATAAATTCCAAGCTTACTCCTAAATAGGAATCCCGTCTGATTGTTGTTCTCCAGTAACATCGCAGAGCCATTGGTTGGACTCTCGATGACTTGATTGGAATAAGTCCCTCTTATTGCACACATCATATTTATTCAGAAGAGGGCGCACGACCTTCTCGTGAGATGCAGAGACATTTAAACCCCAATCTACAGGAGGTCGTGAAAAAGGAGATCATCAAGTGTGATGAGAACCTCATCATAAACCCTAACTAGCACAATCTAACCCAGATAAGTGAGAAAAAGCTCCTACATGACCTAAAGAAAGGCTTAACTCAAAGAATTCTGAGTTTAAGAATAAAATAAATCATAAGGGGTAAAACTGCAATTTCACCAATGCAGTTTTCAAATAGGGTAATTAAGGGTCCAAACATAGGTCAAACAAACTTAACAAGAAGGAAAGTGGGATGATATGATCTAAAAAGGGTTGTGGCAACTTCCAAGAATTAAATGACATTCTATAACCCTAAAATAAATCCACTTCGATTCACGAGGTTCGAGGCAGGATAAAAATCAACTAAACCTTCTAAAATTCATAGAAGAATACTTTCTAGGGTTTATAATCTTCAATTTGGCGTTAGAAACCTATTTTGACCTAAAAAGAGAACCATGCCCAATTAATAACTTAATTTGGATTTTTACGCAAATTGGTCGGTCAAACATGGTCCAACCTAGAATTAAAATTCACCATTAAAATCCTTAGGTTCAAATTGTCCTTGTATAAAAACTTGAGCCTAAGAAGAGACCTCCTTGACCGACTTTACAATTTGGTCCCCTTCAATTACTTTTTGACCCTTATCTTTTGAAACCCTTGCATTTAGGCCCCCAACTTTTCATCATTCTTTGCAGAACGATCCTCCCTCCAACTTCTACACAGCACCATACACCGGTGACCTTGCGCGGAGCATGGCGTCGCGCAGGGCAGGGCTGTTGTCCTGCAAAGTAGAAGCGGGGTTCCCTGCGACGTCCTCTGTCGCAGGGACCCGCCCACGTCCTCTGCCGACCACCATGCCTTCCATGTGAACGTGCGGAAGGCATGGGTGTCATCTCCGGCCTTACTCTGGCGAGGCTGGCACAATGCCAGCACGCCCCTCCCTCTGTGCCAACCCCTTTATAAGGAGCGGCACACCTTACCGACTTCGATAAGCTTTTCTTTGACGGAGAAACCCCCCTTCTTCATCCCTTCCTCCTCCGTCAGAAGGCCCGAAGCTTCCGGCGAACTCCTCCTCTTCCCCCTCGTCGCTCTGTTGCCCTACCTGCAGCAGGGTTTGCCTTGCTCCATCGTCCGCATTGGGCTGTACCCGCTGGCACCCTCTGCCTGCTTCCTCGTCGCTGAACTCCTCCTCCAGGGCTTCTTCGTCTCCTGCTCCGGCAGATACGAGCCGGCTGCTCCGCCCTCCCCCTTCGTCTAATACTTAGGCAGATAGCTTCCTCTCTATTTCCCTTGCATTTCCCCTCTTTTAAATTGCCCTTTCGACCACTCGACCGCCACTGTCCAGACCACCCTCACCACCTCCGATCACCCCCTCCGGCGAGACCATCTCACGACCACAGACACTCCCGCACCTCGTCGACCATCCCACAAGCTCCCTCACACTCCACTCTATCGATTCCCCATCTCCATTCACTGGCAAACGCCACCCGACCACCCCCCGAACAAACCCACCTCTCCGACCACAGTCTGACCTAGGTCAGCCTCTTCACGTACTCTCGCACTCTGCCGACCGCCGCACAAGCTTCGCCTCACTCCGGCGAAGCTTCCTTCGTATTCTGACTGGGCCGAGAGGCCGTTGTTGTGATTCAGGTGCGCGCCCCTCGCCGCCATTGATGACGAGCTGCAGCAGCTTCACCTGCAGCTGCAGGCTCCCTCCAGCCCAAGTGCATGTCCCAGGTCGAGCGGGTTGTCTCTGCGAAGGCACCCAGTCCTGCAGCTGGGGTAAAGGTGTCGTGGGCCACCTCAATTGGCAGCAGGTAACTCGCCTGCGGGTGCCAATTTGGGAGGTGGGACTTCAGTCCCACCTCGGAAGTGCGTGGCCAAGCGCCCGCACTTAAATTGAAAAAGTGTCTAAGGATGATCGCCTTCGAACACAGGGGTCAGGTCCTTCCCCCGCACGCTGCACGCCACGTGCTCGCTCACCCTCGCTCGCGCTCACGCCCCGCGGGTCTGGGTAGGATCCGATTACCCAAACCGCACACTCCTCGCCCACCACCGCACGTCGATGGGCCTGGTCCCGGGTGCGGTACCCACACTCGATTACCCGGCTCTGGGAGAGCGATCCTAAGAGAGAAATCTGAGAAAGAGAGAGACGCGGGGAATGGTAGGGGTAGGTTTTGCTCTAACCCTTGTGTGAGCGTGCAGGAATAGAAGGAGAAGAAGGAAGGAAGGAAAAGAAGAAGGGAAGCGGCCGAAGCCTTAGCTGCTCAGGGCAGCTGAAGAAGAAGAAGTGAAGGAGAAAAATAGAAGAAGAAAAGAAGGAAAGCACTGTAGTGAAGCCACAGATAAGCTGTTTGGGCACAACATCAGACGACGGAATTACCACAGCTGCAGAAGGCAAGAAGGAAAAGAAGAAGGAAAGTTGACCAAAGAAGAAAAGAAGAGAAAGAAGAAGAGAATCACCACAGCTGCCGGCTAAAGAAAGAAAAGAAGAACAGAAGGAGAAGGTAGGAAGAGAAGAAGAAGAAGAAGAAGAAGAAGAAGAAAAGAAAGAAAGAAAGAAGGCATAGCCACAAGCAAGGAAGGAAAGGAAAGAAAGAAAAAGAAGAGTAAGATCACCACTGCCGCAAAGGAGAAAAAGAGAAAAGAGAAGACAAGAACAGAAGAAATAGAAGAAAAGAAGGCCCTGCAAAAGAAAGAAGGAAAGAAAAAAAAGAGAGAGAAGAAGAAGCCAAGAGAACTCTCTCTCTCTTATTTTTGTAACATAATAGAGAACTTAATTAGACTTCTAGAAGCATAGTTGCTCCCTGAGTTCGACCTCGGGAAAATCTTGTTCCGAGTAAAAAATTTGTAATAGTAATCTGGTAGCTGTGTTGTCTTATACTATAACGACTATACTTAAACTACAAAGAAACACTGAAACCAGACGACTACTAAAGTGGTTAGATGCAGGGATCATCTACCCGATCTCCGACATTCGTTGGGTGAGCCCAATTCAGGTTGTGCCTAAAAAGGCAGGGCTCACCACCATTACGACTGAAACCAGAGAAGTCATACCTATCCGATTAGCCAACTCATGGAGAGTCTGCATAGATTACCGACGACTCAATTCCTCCATGAAGAAGGATCATTTCCCACTACCTTTCATTGATCAGATTCTCGAGAAATTAGTGGGAAATCGATTCTTCTGCTTTCTTGATGAGTACTCCGGTTATAACCAAGTTGCTATTCATCCTGAGGACCAATAGAAGACCACGTTCACCTGCCCCTTCGGAACGTATGCATTCCGAAGGATGCCTTTCGGTCTCTGCAATGCACCCGCGACTTTTCAGCGGTGCATGCTTGCCATATTCTCTGATATGGTAGGTGATTATCTGGAAGTCTTCATGGATGACTTCTCAGTCTTCAGGGCATCATTTGATGATTGCCTCCAGCATTTGGTTCATATACTCAGGCGCTGCATCGATGTTAACCTGGTTCTTTCCTGGGAAAAGAGCCATTTTATGGTGCCTGAGGGAATCGTCCTAGGACATCTAATTTCTGAGAACGGCATCCAAGTGGATCGACCCAAGGTTGATCTAATTTCTTGTCTTCCTATGCCTAGCTCGATCAGGGACATCCGCTCTTTTCTGGGGCACGTCGGATTTTACCGTCGTTTCATTCCTGATTTTTCGAAAATCGCTCTTCCCTTGACTACTCTTCTCTCTAAGGATGTACCCTTCGAGATCTCCAAGGAATGCACTCAAGCATTTGAAAACCTCCGTGACCGAGTCACCCAGGCCCCGATCCTACAATCCCCTGATTGGTCTCAACCCTTTGAGATCATGTGCAATGCGTCTGATTTCGCTGTAGGAGCGGTTCTGGGGCAGAAAGTTGACGGGAAACCCGTGGTTATCTACTACGCTAGCAAGACACTTGACAAGGCTCAGCGTAACTATACAGTTACGAAGAAAGAGCTGCTAGCCGTAGTATTTGCCCTTGAAAATTTTCGATCTTATCTCCTGGGTTCCCACGTCATCATCTACTTGGATCGCACGACTGTGAGGCATCTCCTTGCCAAGAAGGACGTGAAGCCCCGACTAATCTGATGGATCTTGCTGTTGCAAGAATTCGACCTCGAGATTCGCGACAAGGTGGGAAGACAAAACGTGGTAGCTGACCATTTGTCTCGCCTTCCTTCTGAGATCATCAACCCTTCCGGACCCATCATGGAGCATTTCCCTGATGAGCACCTACTGACTATTGGTACTAGACTTCCATGGTTTGCTTATATAATAAACTACTTGGCATCTCATCAGATCCCGTCTGATTGGCCGAAGGCCAAGAAAGACAAATTGCGCTCTGATGCCAAGTATTACATTTGGGAAGATCCGTACCTCTTACGCATAGGTGCCGACCAAATCATCTGGAGATGTGTCCCGGAAGGTGAAGTCAATGATATTCTTTCCTTCTACCATGACCAGGCATGCGGTGGCCATTCTCTGGGCACAAAATCGCATTGAAAATCCTCTAATGTGGCTTGTATTGGCCCACTCTGTTCAAGGATGCATACAATCACTGCAAGGCATGCAGTCGTTGCCAAACATTGGGCAACATGAGCCATCGCGACATGATGCCTTTGCAGCCGATTCTCGTATGCGAAATCTTTGATGTTTGGGGGATTGATTTTATGGGCCCCTTTCCTGTTTCGGATGGTTTCGAATACATTCTGCTGGCTGTGGACTACGTGTCCAAATGGATCGAAGCCATATCGACTCAAACCTGTGATCATAAAATCGTTCTCAAATTCATTCATCACAATATCTTCTCACGGTTCGGGATTCCTCGTGCAATCATTTCTGACGGGGGGACCCATTTCACGAATGCTCAGTTCAGGTTACTGATGACCAAATACGGGGTGTCTCACCGAATCTCCACTCCTTCTCACCCCCAGACTAATGGTCTAGCTGAGCTATCAAATCGGGAGATCAAGAAAATCCTGCAGGTCACTGTTCGGCCTGATAGGAAGGACTGGTCGTCCCGACTTCCGGAAGCCTTGTGGGCCTATAGGACCGCCCACAAAACCCAATTAGGCATGTCTCCCTTTAGACTAGTGTACGGGAAGGCATGTCACCTTCCCGTCGAACTGGAGCACAAATCCTATTGGGCAGTACGGAGCTGTAATCTAGATCTTTCTAAGGCTGGAACCCACAGAAAGCTTCAAATCAGCGAGATCGATGAATTACGCCTTGATGTGTACGAGAACTCGCGAATCTACAAGGAGCGGGTTAATGCCTTCCATGATAAGCATATCTCTAGAAAGATCTTTCATCTTGCTCAGAAGGTCCTACTCTTTGATGCCCGACTCAAGCTTTTCCCTGGGAAGCTGCGATCCAAGTGGGTCGGACCATACTTGGTCCGACAGGTTTTTGGAAATGGAGCCGTCGAAATTAGTCCACTTAGCCATGATTCCGAACCTTTCATTGTGAACGGTCAGAGACTCAAACCGTTCATTGATGTAACCTCTACTGATTTGGCTGAATCATCATCTATCCTCCATTTTCCTTGAGCATATTGCGCCCAGCCGATGGCGTAAAACTCAGCTCTCAACGGGACGTAGCCCGTCATTCTCTTTGAAAACCTGAAATCTTTTCTGACACCTTTGTGCACCTAGGACGCCAACTCCACCTCAGGTGCTTGCATTTGCGATTAGAAATCGTCCGCAACAGTCACCCTAACCCATTCACTCATCAAACATCTGTCCTAATGTATGAACTAAGTTGAATAAAATCCCCCTAAGTTACAATGAGGGCATTGCAAATCTTAGGCATGAGGAGGATAAAAGTGCAAATCTTGTAAGAAAAGGTTTTAAACAAAAAAATTCACATATGCCAAAAACACCATAAAAATTAAAAAAATAATTTGAAAAAAAAATAATAAAATGAGAGGAAGAAAGAAAATTTTGTGGAGGAGAAGAAAAAGGAACAAAATGAAAAGGAGCACAAAATGAAAGAAAAAAGTGATAGTCGTTAGTAAGAAATTAAGGAATTAACCTAAGTTCTAGACCTCATCTAGGAAAAGAAATGGAAAGTGCACAGTAAGATTAGTAAGAACACGAACTTTAGGCATTCTTGGATAGACTCTTAGTACCCATTATGATCTAGACATTCCTCAAGAGGTTAAGGAAAATGAAAAGCTTAAGTATTAGGTCTAAGACTTAGGGAGTATTTGGCCTCGTTAACTAACTTTTGGTTTACGGGACTCAGTAACCTAAGCACCCTAACTTCACACACAGCCTGGTTCAGTAAGCATAAAATTCCAAATCACGCAGAAGCGTTGCAAAAATTCTGTAAATGACACCTAGAGTAGGAGCGGCCGATCAACACAAGTTGATTTGGACGAGTTCCCAGTGCAGAGAGGTGGGAAATTCCCCTCGAAGAAGCGTAACAAAATATCATCTCCTCGGTGCTTGTCTCTTAGGATATTTACATATCCTACTGGGGGCATGTAAGCACTCTGCTGGTTCAGATTCCATGGATGGCATTATCATAAAATGTCAATTGCCAGGGTCTGAATTCGGCCACGGAACACCATGGATGGGATTATCATGAAATCTCAACAGTCAGGGTTCTGGGGGTTACCATGGGCGGTGCTATCTCGAGCATCGACTGCCAAGAACCTTTGAGGATTGATGATGGGGACAAGGAATTTGATATAGACCATGTTGAAAGCCAATCCTAATCTAGAATTAAAAGGAAAAAGAGAGAGAAAACTCTCCAAACAAATAAATCTTCTACCTCTCTTTCTTACAAAATGCACTGCGAACTGAGCCAGGGCTAAAATTATCTCAAGCACGGGTACTTTAACCACAAAGTCCAATAAGCCTTAGGTTAGTTCTTGTAGGCCTTAAAAACCTTTGTTAAGGACTGAGGCTGAGGCTAGACAGATCTGGATCTTGGTTGGTACTAGAGTACCTTTTAGGCCTATGGTTGGCATTCTGACCTAATCTAAGTTGTAAAAGAAAAAGCACTTATCTGAAATCATTAAGAACTTCATGGTCTAAAATAAGGGTTGAAACCTTAAAATTTTGCTAAGGGACTAGCAAAAGCTAGGCATGGGGGTATGATATGATGAGAACCTTATCATGAACCCTAACTAGCACATTCTAATCCAAATATGTGTGAAAAAGCTCCTACAAAACCTAAAGAGAGGCTTAACTCAGAGAATTCTGAGTTAAAGAATAAAATAATTCCTCAGGGGTAAAACTGTAATTTTACCAAAGCAGTTTGCGAACAAGGTAATTAAGGGTCCAAACACAGGTCAAACAAGCTTAACAATGAGGGAAGTGGGATGATCTGATCTGAAAAGGGTTATAGCAACTTCTAGGAATTAAATAACATTCTGTAACCCCCCGAACAAACCCACTTCAATTCACGAGGTTCGAGATAGGATAAAAATCAATTAAATCCTCTAAAAATCATATAAAAATATTTCCTAGGGTTTAGAACCTTCAATTTGGCCTTTGGAACCTATTTTGACCTAAAATGAGAACCATGCCCAATTAATGACTTAATTTGAGTTTTTACGCAAATTGGCCTGTCAAACATGGTCCAACCTAGAATTAAAATTCATCATTAAAATCCTTAGGTTCAAATTGGTCTGGTATAAAAACTTGAGCCTAAGAAAAGACCTCCTTGACCAACTTTACAATTTGGTCCTCCTTATTTACTTTTTGACCCTTATCTTTTGAAACCCTTGCATTTAGGCCCCCAACTTTTCATCATTCTTTGCAGAACAGTCCTCCCTGCCACTTCTGTGCAGCGCCATGCCTCCGGCGACCTTGCGTGGAGGATGGCACCGCGCAGGGTAGGGTTGTCGTCCTCTAGAACAGAAGGGGGGTTCCCTGCGACGTCCTCTGTCGCAGGGACCCGCCCATGACCTCTGCCAACCACCATACCTTCCGTGTGAATGCGCAGAAGGTATGGGTGTCCCTTCCGGCCATACTCTGGCGAGGCTGGCACGACGCCACCTCGCCCCTCTCTGTGCGCCAAGCCCTTTATTAGGAGCGGCAGACTTCGCCGACTCCTTCAAGCTTTCTTTGGCGGAGAAACACCTCCTCTTCATCCCTTCCTCCTCCGCCAGAGAGCCCGAAGCTTCCGGTGACCACTCTCCTCTTCCTCCTCGTCGCTCTGCTGCCCTACTTGCAGCAGGGTTTGCCCCGCTCTGTCGTCCGCGCTAGGCTGTACCCGCTGGCACCCTCCGTCTGCTTCCTCATCTCCGAAACCCTCCTCCAGGGCGTCTTCGTCTCCAGCTCCGGCAGGCACAAGCCGGCTGCTCCTCCCTCCCCCTTCGTCAAGTAATTAGGTAATTAGCTTCCTCTCTCTTTCACTTGTATTTTCCCCCTTTTAAACTGCCATTTCGACCACCCGACTGCCACAGTCCAGACCCATCCTCTCCACCTCCGATCACCCTCTCCGGCGAGTCCATCCCACGACCACAGACCCCTTCGCACCTCGCCGACCAGCCCAGAAGCTCCCTCACACTCCACTCCACCGATCCCCCCTCTCCATTCACTGGCAAGCACCACCCAACAACCCCCCGAACAAACCCACCTTTCTGCCCACAGTCTGACCTAGGTCAGCCTCTGCACGCACTCCCGCACCTCGCCGACCACCGCACGAGCTTCGCCACACTACGGCGAAGCTTTCCACGTCTTCTGACCTGACCGAGAGGCCGTCACTATGATTTCAGGTTCGTGCCCTCTCGCCGCCATTGTCGTCGAGCTGCAGCAGCTTCACCTGCAGTTGCAGGCATCTTCCAGCCTAGGCGCACGTCCCAGGCTGCGTGGGCAGGAGTCGCGAAGGCACCCAGGCTTGCAGCTGGGTCGCAGGCCTTACGGGATGCCTCAATTGGCCGCGGATTGCTCGCCTGCGGGCACCAAATTGGGAGGTGGGACTTTAGTCCCACCTCATAAGTGAGTGGCTGAGCACCCGCACTTAAATTGAAAAAGTGCATAGGGCTTACTGCCTTCGAACACAGGGGTCAGGTCCCTCCCCCGCACGCAGCGCGCCACGTGCTCGCTCGCCCTCACCCGCTCTCACGCCCCGCGGGTCTGGGCAGGATCCAACTACCCGAACGACGCACTCCTCGTCCACCACCGCATGCCGGTGGGCCTGGTCCCGGGCGCGATACCCGCACCTGATTACCCAGCTCTGGGAGAGCAGTCCTAAGAGAGATTTCTGAGAAAGAGAGAGACGCGGGGAAGGGGTAGGGGTAGGTTCTGCTCTGACCTTTTTGTGAGCGTGCAGGAAGAAAAGAAGAAGAAGAAGGCAGGAAGGAAAAGAAGAAGAGAAGCGGCCGAAGCCTTAGCCGCTCAGCAGCAGCTGAAGAAGAAGGAAGGAAGGAGAGAAACAGAAGAAGAAAGAAGAAGGGGGCATTGTAGCAAAGCCACAGATAAGTCGTTTGAGCATTGCATCAGATGTCGGAATCACTGCAGCTGCCAAGAAGAAGAAGAAGGCAGAAAGAAAAGAACAGAAGAAGAAGGCAAGGAAGGAAAAGAAGAAAGAAGAAAAGAAGAGGAAGATCACCACTGCCGCAGAGAAGAAAAAGAGAAAAGAGAAAGACAAGAACAGAAGAAGAAGGCAGGAAGAAGAGAAGAAGAGAAGAAGCAAGCAGAGCAGCTAAGAAAGAAAAGAGGACTCTGCAAAAGAAAGAAGAAAGAAAGGAAGAAGAAAAGAGAGAAGAAGAAGAAGCCAAGAGAACTCTAGCTCCCTCTCTCTCTCTCTTATTTTTGTAACCTAATTGAGAACTTTTATACTTCTAGAATTCTAGTTGCTCCCTGAGTTCAACCACGGGAAAACCATGTTCCGAGTAAAAAAATTTTAAATAGTAATCTAGTAGATGTTTTGTCAAATACTACAACGATAACATAAAGACGAAACACGGCCATTACTAACCATGCCTCTTCTTCTCCTCGCACCTCAACGTACGTGCACGTCTGCGTGTTCTCAGCCGTCCGATCGCGAGATCGGACGGCTTAAATGCGTCGCGCCCGATCTCCTTCAACGCCTGTTAAGAGGCGACGCGGCCTCCTTTATCACCATTGGATCAAAGATCAATGGCTCAGGACACACATTCGCCCACCTTCACAAGAGCACTCTTGATGGCGTGTTCGCGCTCCTCGCATCTGGGCGTGCCATGTTGTCTGCATCCATGTCGTCCGCTCGCCATACAATGGCTTGATATAGCTGCTCCCGTGCCCGCGCCTTGATTTGAGGCACAGCAGGGATCGAACCCGCGCCTCTCGCTCACGAAGAGGCGCTCGACCACTGCGCTACCCCTCTTCTTTGTCAACTTTCTAACCGCAGCACGCGTGCTCGTGGCCATTGGATCAAGATCCAACAGCCCAGATCTGATCTTGCGTTGAGGAGAGAGAGAGAGCGCAGCGGTTCCTCGCGTATTAGTTGGGCCGGTTTGGGCGACCGAGAGGCACCACATGGCGCCATCTTGGCCGTCCATCTTCTGTGACTTGTAGAAGGTGCCACGGATGTCAGATTGGGCCAATTTTTACGTCGTTAAGTTGCGATCATCGATCCGAACCCATCCGTACGGTCGGATTTGTCATCTGAAGTGAAAATTTACACCATCTTGGCCCTTGATCTCTAACCTTCCGCGAATTAGATCTGATGCTACAGAAGTCAGATTGGGGAGATCTTGGAGTTGTTGAACTCCGATCGTCGCCCTGATCAGATACGTACGGTTGGATCTTCGATCCGAGGCCCTAATTAAAAGTTACCCTATCCCAGCCACCAAAAAGAAGAAATTATTATACAATTTGTACAATTTGACCTAAATGTATGATGATACATGTTATGCAATATTTACAATGTATGATGCTAATACGATACTAAGAGCACGCATTAATAGACATTTTTGGCTGTTCAGATGTATGCACATCACACCCGCATGCCTATCTTTTGCTAGTCCCTAGCGAAAACTATATGCTATTTATAAAAGAATTAGGTCGAATTTCTTGGGCAAAAGTTATTCTTCAACATTAGGAGATTTTTACTAAGAACCTGAACTACAAAGACACAACAACGCCCGGGTGTTTGCCAAAATACAGACCGCCTCAAGCCTTCACCTTATTCAAAGGAGGATCTTTTTCTTCTTTTCTTATTTTCTTTTCTTTTTTGGATTTTTGAGTTTAGTGTTTCGGTGTAGCTTTCTACAGCCACTCAACCCACCCAAGACTCGAAGGGAACCCTAAGTTCTAAGCATCTTTATGTGAAATGTGATAGCCTCACTGATCAACGATTAGAATGGACTTCGGGTTTCTACGCCTCTAGGTGACCTTGAAAAGAAATTATGCCTAAAGGTGATTTATTCGACCAATAGATTTCTCCCTACTTTTATTTTTATGGGGCCAACACAAAGGTGAACCCAGTGTATATCTCCCTGGCTTATTCTACTTCTCTGCTTCTTCCTAAGTGTTTTGGAATTGTACATGCATTTCTTGAGCTGGGTTCTGGACAACCTACCAATGGGTTGTTACCCACGATAACTTGCCAGCCATACTCGTGTGGTGAAGTATGGATTATTTCTTTTTCTTTTCTTTTCTCCTTTTCTTTTTCTTTTTTTTTTCTTTTCTTTTATTTTTTTTAAGTAAGTGGTTTTCCTGATCTAAGATTTACTTAAAGGCAGCAGGAAAAGAATGGTTATGTGACTGGGCTCTGGACAACCTACCTATGGGATGTTACCCACGATAACTTACCAGCCATACCACCTCAGAAGGTTCATTAACTATCCAATTTCCATAAAAATCGTAGAAAAGCGAGTCAATGCAAATAGTGTGTAGATGCTTAGACTTAAAATCCCCTCAAATCAAAGGGTGAGTTGATAAGTCATATACTTATCACCCCAACTTATTTAACCAATTTGAAGTAAATTCAAAATGGCGAGGACTCGATAAGCAAATCCACATTTTAGTGGACACCCAAGTTGATTAAGCTCGAAGACCTGAAGGGTCTAAGTGTTCAGATCCTACTGTATTATTCCATAAGGTTGAAAAATCCTAATGCCCAATTATTCTTTCTTAATTCAATAGTAGAATTTATAAGAATTCCACAGAGCTGACAAAATGATTCAGAAATGAATCCACCCTCCCATGCCTAGCTGATGCAATGCCCTCATTGAAAATAAAAGGCATGAAAGGAAAGGTATAATGTAGAAGATATAACCTGAATATGATGCTCGGGTCAGCTCTGAGTCAGATTGTACATGTGCTGAGTTTAATGCTATCAGCTAGCCGAAGTCCAACCAAAGAAATCACGATATGAGTAGAGCAGCTGTGTCTGAGATGGGTTTTGGAATAATACGATCAACAAAAGGCTTCAGACTTTGATCGTTGACCTTAAAAGAATTGCCCGTCTTTGGGTTAGAGATCTGAACAGCCCCATTTGGAAATATCTGATTGATGATGAACAAGACGTTCCATTTTGACCTAAGTTTGCCGGGAAAGAGCTTAAGTCGAAAATCAAAAGCTAGACCTTCTAGTTCAGCTCAAAGATCTTTCAAAATATCAAATGGTCATGAAGAGCTTTGGTCTGAGCCTTATAGATTTTGGCATTCTCGTATGCATCGTTTCTAAGCTCCTCCAACTTAGATAGTTGGAGTTTCCTGGTCTTTTCAGCTAAACTCAAATCTAAATTACATTGCTTGATTGCCCAAAATGCCCGATGTTCAGTCTCTACGGGTAAATGGCACGCCTTTCCATACACCAGATGAAACGGTGACATGCCGATAGGCATTTTGTATACTGTACGGTAGGTCCAAAGAGCGTCCTCAAGCTTTTGAGTCCAATCTTTATGATCAGGTCTAACCGTTTTCTGCAGAATATTCTTGATCTCCCGATTGGAGATCTCGGCTTATCCATTCGTCTGGGGGTGGTAAGGTGTGGAAATTCTGTAATTTACCCCTTATTTTGCCAGTAAACTACGGAACTAGGCATTAGTGAAATGAGTACCACCATCGCTGATGATGGCCCTTGGAATCCCAAATAGAATGAAGATGTTCTTCTTGAAAAAATCAATGACCACCTTATGGTCATTGGTTCGGGTGGGAATAGCCTCAATCCACTTGGACACGTAATCAACAGTGACGAGAATGTATTGGTATCTAAATGAAGGGCGGAAGGGTCCCATGAAATCGATGCCTCAAACGTCGAAGATTTTTACGAGAAGAATCGGGTTTAGATGCATCATATCTCTCTTAATTATGCTCCCAAGTGCCTGGCATCGGGAACACGACCTCAAGAATTCCTGGGCATCCTTGAATAAAGACAGCCAATAGAATCCAGATTGCAAAATTTTTGTAGCTGTCTTTTTCCTGGAGAAATGTCCACCACACGCAGATGCATGGCAGAACTCGAGTATACTTTGGAATTCATTCTCCGGAACACATCGACAAATAATCTGATTAGAGCCGATGCGGTACAGTTCAGGGTCCTCCCAGAAGTAATATTTGGCCTCAAATTTGAGTCTATCTCGTTGTTGCTTGGTCCAATTCTGAGGGATTTGACCAACAACCAAATAATTTACAATGTTTGCAAACCACAGGGTTTGGATACCTGATACTGTAAGAATAGTTTTGTCTGAAAAAGTATCAGCAATCGGAATATCCAGACGAGAAGAATCACTTAGAAGTCTCGAAAGATGATCTGCCACCACATTCTGTGCCCCGGATTTATCTTTGATTTCAAGATCAAATTCTCGAAGCAGAAGAATCCACCGGATAAGCAGGGGTTGGGCATCCTTTTTGGCCAAGAAATGTCTCAAGGCCGAGTGGTTGGTGTAAATTATGACGTGAGACCCTAAGAGATAAGAACTGAATTTCTCCAAAGCAAATACTACAGCTATCAATTCCTTCTCAGTAACAGTGTAATTCCTCTGGGCCTCGCCTAGACTTTTCCTAGTGTAGTAGATGACAGAGGGCTTTCTGTCAATCTTTTGACCCAAAATAGCCCCGACCGCATAATCAGAAGCGTCAGTCATGATCTCAAATGGGACTGTGCTGTCCAGATCGGTGATTGCAACATCGGAGCACAAGTGACCGCTGTTTTAAGAAAATCAAATGCCTTATGGCATGATTCGTTGAAATCAAATGGCGTATCTTTGGCAAGAAGGTAGCTTAGAGGGCGAGCAACCTTAGAGAAGTCCTCGATGAACCTCTTATAGAATCCCACATGACCAAGAAATGATCGAATTTGTTTGACAGATGTGGGAGGAAGAAATTTGGAGATAGCATCAACCTTAGCTTTGTCAACTTCAATTCCCCGTTCAGAGATTACATGACCTAAGACGATACCTTCTTGTGTCATGAAATGACTCTTTTCCTAGCTAAAGACCAATCTTGTTTTGATACATCTTATAAGGATCATTTCAAGATTAGCCAGGCAAGAATCGAATGATTCTCCGAAAATAGAGAAATCATCCATGAAGACTTCCATAAACTCTCCCACCATGTCAGAGAATATAGTTAGCATACACCTTTGAAAAGTCACAGATGCATTGCATAAGCCAAATGGCATTCTACGGAAAGCAAAGGTTCCATAGGGACAGGTGAAAGTCATTTTTTCCTGATCCTCAGGATGGATAGGGACTTGATTATATCTCGAGTAACCGTTTAGAAAACAGAAGTACTTTTGCCTGGCTAGTCTTTCAAGGATTTAATCGATGAAGGGTAAAGGGAAATGATCTTTTTTTGTGACTGCGTTCAACTTCTTGTAATCAATACAGACCCTCCAAGAGGAAGCTGAATGAGTTGTGGCAGATTCTCTTTTCTCATTAGTCACAACGATAATTCCAGTTTTCTTGGGAACAATTTGCACGGGACTTACCCAAGGATTATCTGAGATTGGATAAATAATTCCTGCTTCGAGTCACTTAATTATTTCCTTCTTGACTACTTCTTGCATATTAGGGTTTAATCTCCTTTGCATCTGGAGAGAAGGGCAAGATCCATCTTCTAAGAATATTCTGTGATTGCAGTAAGATGGCTCGATCCCCCTAAGGTCATGAATGGTCCAACCAATTACTTCCTCCTTGTGTTCCTTTAGGACCTTGATCAATTTAATCTCCTGCTCCTTAGTTAGTCTAGCACTGATAATTACAGAGAGCGTCTTTTGAGATCCCAAAAACTAATATTTCAAACTCTTAGGCAATGATTTCAGTTCGAGTTGGGGCGGGTTTAGGATGGAAGGTAAGGATGATGCTGATGAAGATTCATCAAGAGGAAGAGTTGAAAGTGAACAAAATCAGTAACCTCTTTAGAATGTGGCGGGTTTGCTACAGAGGGTTGCGGGTCAGATCCATCACAACAGGAGAAACTTTCAATTGCAGAAACTGCCATACATCTTTCAATATTCAAGTTATCCTCCTCAAGTTCCTCTATAAATCCACAATTCTCAAATTTGCTGATCGCCATAAAAATATCCAATTTCAACTTTTGATCCCCAAAGGCGATTTCCATGCTACCGCTCTCACAGTTGATATTGGCCTTAGTAGTAGCCAGGAATGGATGCCCCAGAATGATGGGCGTGTTCCTTAAATTTTCAGGTACATCCATGTCAAGGACAGGGAAATCTACAGGAAAATAGAAATCTTTAACCTTGACAATAACATCCTCAATAACACCTCTCGGATCGGTGACCGAACAGTCTACTAACTGCAGCGTTACTAAGGTCGGCCGAAGTTCACCTAATCTAAACTTCTCGTAAAGAGAAGTCGGAATTAGGTTAATGGATGCACCTAGATCTAGAAGTGCCCTATCAAAGGTGTAATCTCCGATGACACAAGAAATCAAAGGGGCACCTAGATCTCTCTTTTTTAGAGGAAGGTGATGCAGGATAACAGAACTAGCATGCTCAGAGAGTATCACCTTCCTCGGAACAGATTCCCTCGACTTACGCTTCTATGTACATAAATTCTTTAAAAATTTAGAGTAAGCCGGTATTGTTTGATAGCGTCGAGGAGCGGAATATTGATTTCGACATTCTTGAATATATTCAAGAGCTCCTCGTTACTATCAACAGGCTTCTTCTTCCTAGATTTAATCAAGGCCTCAGGAAAAGGAACATGAGTCAGATCTTTGGAATCAGGTTCCTAAGCCTTGATTTCTTCTTCAGAGTTCTCCTTTCTCTCCTCAGGTTCTCCAGGATTTGGTAGATCAGAACAAGATAGTTTTGGGTCCTAGGTTTGCCTTCCACTCCTCAAGGTAATAGAGTTAGCAGATGCATATGGGTTTGGGTCTTGGGGAGGGTTAGGAAAGATTGGAGGGCTTCATTAGCCAGAAACCTCAAATTTGATGAAGAAGCAGAAGATGAAAAACCTTGCTCAACCACCTGAGCATGTGCGTGTGGGTCCCTCTGATTCCCGTACCCTTGGGCTTGATTGCCCGGATTCTGTATATTACGCGGATTAGGTACGGATTGAGATGGTAGAGATCCGGGTTATCAGGAATTAGCAATAAACCTAATTTGCAAGTTGTAAGTGAGGTTTTCATTTGCTGCATGAGCTGGAGCATAGATCCTTGCATCTCTATCATATGACGGTTTAAATCAGCCTACCTTATAGGTTGACAGGCATTCCAAGCTGGCTAATTGACCTGATTTGGGGGCAGCTGAGTGTAAACATGACCCTAACCCATTCGTCTTTGCGTAGCATAGTTGCTGGGTCGGAATTGGGTCTGCTGCCCTGGGTTTTTCCAGGAGAAGTTAGGGTGGTTCCTCCAACCCAGATTATAAGCATTGGAGTAAGGGTTGGACCTAACATTCTCCTATACAGCATAGACATCTTCATAGGGCGAGGATGGAGAGAAAGAAAGGGAGGGATCATAGAAACTAGGATCAAAGGCCCCAGTTCGGAAACCATGGGGTTTCGAACAATGCTGGCTCACAGGTTGAGCCGCATCCAATTGATTCACGAACTCCAGTCCAGAAGGAGCTCGCGAAGAATGGAATCCCAAATTCTAGGATTGAGTGGATCGAGAATTGTTTACAGAGTTTTCCGCCATCCACTCCTCCATCCTTTTGGTAACCATGTCCACCTTATCTAGTTTATTACAAATCAGTTCCATATCGAATGAATGAGAGTCGTGGACCCCATTAACATTCGATCTAGGTCATTGGGACCAGTTAAAAGTATCCATGGATGCATGATTGATTCAATTTTCACTCATTTCCTCAAACAAATCGTGCACGCTATCTGCGTCTTTATTGAGGAACTTGCCTCCGCAAGAAGCGTCCACGTGATTTTTGAGTTGCTCAGTCAACCCGTGGTAAAAGATCTGCACGAGCTGCCATTTTGGCACCTCGTGGTGTGGACACTTCTACAATAAGTCCTGGAATCGCTCCCAGGCAACATGAAACTGCTCCCTCGACCGCTGGGCAAAGGTAGTAATCGCCTATCTCAGAGCACTGGTACGTCCGAAGGGAAGAATTTCGTCAGGAAAGTCGATTTCAGATCATTCCATGTTGCAATCGGCCTTCCTATGGTCGTATACCAATGAGCGTTTTTATCCCTAAGAGAGTGGGGAAAGAGCCTCATGATCATCTGCTCTTCATTCACGTTTCGTGCTTTGGTGGTCTGGACCAAAGTGGTCAAATCCTCCAAATGCTAAAACGGGTCTTCAGAGCCAAGCCCATGGAAATGTTTGATCAGGCTTAACACCTGGGGCTTGATTTCAACGTCTCCGGCTGGAATCTAATGCCAGGACGTTCCCCGTAATTTGAAGGATCATAAAAATCCTTCAAGGGCTGAACATCCTGCATTCTCTGGAACCATTCTTGCATTCTCTGCATTTATTTCAGCTGCCTTTGAAACATCTCCTGTTGATTCTAGGGTAGAAGAGGTTGTTGATCGGCCATGGGATCAATTTGGCCAAAATTCAATCTACACCTCCTAGAATGATCTAATGGTCCTTTCAATCGGGAATTCACTGACCTCCTTCCAAGTATAAACTAGGAAGAGGTGATAAGAGCCTCATCATGAGCCATAACTAGCTCATTTTGACCTAATAAAGAGAATAAAAGCTCGTACATAACCTAGAAGAGTTCTTAACCGAAGGAATAAGTGTTCTGAGAAGAAAACATGAAATAAAGGTTAAAACTGTAATTTTACCATTGAAGTACATAAACAGGATTTCTCAGAGACATAGTATAGGTCAAATGGTATAAATGAGATAAAAAGTGGGTTGAATCAATCAGAAATGGGTTCATGTGCAGTCCAGGAATTAAATGACATTTGGTAATCCTAAAACAGACCCGCTTAATTCAACAAGGTTCCGATCAGGATAAAAATCAAATAAACCCTCTAAAATTCATGGAAAAATATCCCCTAGGGTTTAGAACATTCAATTTGACCTTTGGAACCTAGTTTGACCTAGAATAGGGTCCTAGCTCATCAATTGACCTAATTTGGGTTTTTACACAAAATGTTTAGTCAAATGTGGTCAAACCTAAAATCCAACTTCACCATTGGATTCCTTAGGTCCAAATTAAATTTGTACCAAAATTTGGACATAAGGGGAGGTCATCTTGACCTACTTTGCAATTTAGTACACCCAATCACATTTTGGTCCCTATCTTTTGAAAATCATCACATAGAACCCCCTAGCTTCCTTGCCAATCTTACAATCAGGTCCCTCCACCATTATTGGGGAGAGATCTTGCTCCGATGAGGATTAGAGAGGGAATACTCTCTGATCCCTCAGAGATCCCCTCCCAGAATTGGAAGGGAGATTCTCTGAAGAATCCCCTTCCATCTAAGCCCGACCATGATCCCAAATTTGCACCCAATCTCTCGTGCGAACGCACGAGAGATTTGGGTATCTAATCACCTTCCATCTCCGGCGAGATGTCGGTGGCTAGAAGCGTGCCCTCCACGCACCAGACGCAGGGCCAAACACCTATAAATTAAACCCTAACTCCGGCCGAACCTCCTCAGCTCGACTTGGCCGGAATTTCACCTCAAATTCTTCTCCTTCTCCAGCCAAGAGGTCCAGCGAGATCCGGCGAGCCCCCCTCCCCTTCCTCTTCGCTCTGCCATAAAACCAGTGGCAGAGCCATCTTCCTCATCCTCCTCCACATCGCACAACACCCGCGCGCGCTGCCCTAGCCCTGTCGTCGCTGCCGTTTTCCCCCACTGGGTGTCTTCTTCTTCGGTGACAGCAGGTACTGTCGTCCGCCTCCTCGTCCCCTTCGTCCCTTTAGTTAGGTCAAAACTATTCTCCTCTATCCCCTCTTTCATCTCCCTCATTCTATTTCATCAAAAACCCCTCGACCGCCGCTATTCACCATCACCTTCCTCATCTCCGGCCACCCTCCGGCGAGATGCTCCCGTCTCTCCGTAGCCCCACATGTCTCGCCGACCATCACATAACCTCCGCCTCATCGCACTAAGCACCCTCCACTCATCCACAGCCCGCCACACCACCACAACAACCCCTCGAACACACCCACCCGTCCGGCCATAGAGCGACCTAGGCACTCACGCCTAGACCGCCCCGTGGCCTGCCACATAGCTCATCACCTTCGCCGTGACACGGTGAAGGTCCCCCGGTGATCTGATTAGGCCGCGAGGCTATTTTCGTGTCTGACAGATTCCACGCTCCAGCCGCCATTGACGGCGACTCGACGAAGCTCCATGCTCGCTCCAGGCCTTAGGACTTCAGGGCTCCAGGTGTTGCGAATTTAGGAAGGTCGTGCGAAGGAAGCTGACCCAGCAAGTGAAGCCAACAGAGCCTGCAGTTGAGGAATTGAAGGCACGATCGACTGCGGG
The DNA here is from genome assembly GCA_037157565.1 of Thalassia testudinum. NCBI lineage: Eukaryota > Viridiplantae > Streptophyta > Magnoliopsida > Alismatales > Hydrocharitaceae > Thalassia > Thalassia testudinum. The sequence goes on from JAZHRO010000038.1 coordinate 4,366,096, forward strand.
CGCGCGAAGGAAAGCAGTGGGATTTAGTCCCACATCGGTAAGCCACGACACACGCACACCCTTTAAATTGTTTTGTCATATACGCTCTTCGCCTCCAGTCACACTTGGGGTGAGGTCCCTCACCCATCTTACAGCGCCTCATCCGTGGTTTCACCTCACGGATCTGGCGTGACCCGACCCGACCCTGAGCACACCTCGCGCATCACCCTCACGCTGGTCACCTGGTTACGGGCGCGCGATCCGACCCGTTTACCCGGCTCTGGGAGAGCGTCCTGAGAGTGGTTTACAGAGAGAGAGAGATGTGCGGGTGTGGGTAGAGGGTTAGGTTTTGCTTTGCTGTGGTTGTACAGGGAAGGAAGAAAGAAGGAAGGGGTGAAGCCAACCCTTAGCCGCTGCTAGCAAGGGAAGAAGAAAAGGAAGCAGAAGGCAAGTAGAGGCAGAAATGAAGTAGGGAAGCCTTCGCAGAAGAAAAGGAAGAAACGCCAAGGAAAACAGAACTGAAGAAGAAAATAAATAGAAGACAAGCAGAAGAAGAGGAACTGAAGCAAAGGAAGAAGAGCCAAGGAAGAAGACGAAGACTTGCAGAGAGAGACTACAGAGCAAAGAAGACAGAAGAAAATAAGAAGAAAAGAAGCAAAGATACTGCAGAGAAAGAAGAAGCACAAAGAAGAAGAAAGGAAGAAAATCAGAAGAAGAAGAATCAAAGAAGGGAAAACACACTTTTAAGACATCTGATCATGGGATCAGACGTCCAATTCTTTTTTTTGCCTCAATTACTTTTCAAACTCATGCATTTGTATTTGAATTAAAGTTTTGAGTAATTAAAGTGTTCAATTACATTCTTGAGATTAGTAGTAAATTCCAATTGCTCCCTGTGTTCGACCTCGGATACTTAGGTTTTCGAGTAATAAAACTTTTATTTGTTGACGATGCTCGATCACCTATACTACGACGTGATTAACTGTTAAAACACGATCGAGTTCGCGCGTCAACAAGGAAGAGGTCAGAAAGATTAGGGATAAGAACCCTACAGCATAAAAAAATAAGCCTGTCCTTAAGTTGAGTAGCCTAAGGATCTACAAACTCTCAGAATCCGTCCTAAGATTATAGACGATTTACTCTACTTGTATCCAGTCAATCCAACCAGTTAGAAGGAGGGACTAGGGAGAAGATTCTTCCTTCGGTTTGCGCCTCCGATTCCTAGTGTACCCCCCAATCGTGATCGTTTGATTCTACTCCCTTAGCTAGACATCAAATTGACCAGTACAAGCAGGTTAATCGTAAATAATCTCAGTCCAGGCCCAAAGAGCGAATCAGACCTTAAGGCCAACGTCTACTTGATTTTACTTAGGCTTAGGATTGTAGTGCTTATGGAATGTGGTGGGCCCTTAAGATGGGTTGTTCCCTTAATGATCGATTGAATATGTGTGAGTGCGTGCATAACCAAGGTTTTCAAGAAAGATTATTTAGATGAATGGATTATAAGGTTCAAATCTTGCTTGAGTAGCTTTTAGGGTTTAGAATTAGGTGAGTTCAATCAAGTTTCAGAGGCAAACCAGATGTTCAAACACGGGTGAAGATCTTTTCCTTTTGAAATCAAAAAGTAAAGTGGAGTGCCTGGTATTGACCTAAATTGTAAACCCTAAGGGGAAGCTACTTGATGAGTTGATTTTAAAATGAAGTGGTGCGGCCCAAATAACTCAAACAATTGGCCGAAATGCACCACTGAGTTAGGTACACAAGATGATTAACCTAAACTAATTTCTACTCTCTTATGTGTTGATTTGTGTGTATCGATTCCACAGATTAAAATTCCGGTTGAGTAGATAAAAATCAAGTTAGGTTTATGTGCCTTGGAATGTGGGTGTATGTAGTGTGTATGTTGATTTATCCCATAAGAAGTATCTTTTTGTTTTTATTTATTTTTTACGAAGGTGTGATGAGTGGAAGTGGAAATCAAAGCATCCAAACTAATCCTAGGGTTTATGCGAACACCTAGGTTAATTGGGGTTTGAATCAAGGTTGTGGAATGAAATCTATGGAGGGGGGAAGAATGGGGAGCACTTACAATTGTCTTCAACTGTACTTTACTCCTTTCTACCGCTTGAAGATTCCCTGTTGAGGTACCTGCAAAATAATAGAAGAGAAATAAAAGCAAGTTAGAAAATAATAAAGTGTGCGCAATGCGGAAAGAAAATCGAGAATCGTTGCTTCCGCGGCAATGGCACCAAAATGTTGAAGCAGAAGATCTACGCAAAAAGGATTGGATTTTGAAAAACCCATCGTCGTAGTATGATTTGTGAAATAATCCGTCAACAGATAAATTTACTGAAATTCGTAAAGAGATTCCAAGTTGAACACAGGGAGCTACGCCGATCTAAAATCCGTGATTTTTTTTTTTTTGGTATTCTTGTTTTAAAAGTGAGATAATCACAATGAATTTGATATTAACACTAAGAGAGAGAGAGAACAATCACTTTGCAACTGAATATTGTTTTTATAACTACAAAGCAGGAAATGATTACAGCTAGAAAGTGGGAAATTCTATTCTAGAAACCAATAAAGAAGGGAGAGAGATGTTATCCTCCTCAATGGTTGCTTGGAGGACAAGCCAGACGAGGCAACACCTGGAAGATGGAGGACGAAGATGGAACACGAAGAACGGAGCAGGAAGAACCAGGGGTGAGGCAGGGCATCGTCGTCGTCGCGGGATCCACTTTCGGAACCGGGGAGAGAATTTTTATTTTGACTCTAGAGAAGCATCCCGGGTTTGGGACAAGCTTCTTTAGAGCTTTGGAGAAGGAGAGAGGTGAAGGAAGGGATGATTGAAATGTGGGGGGCATAGGCCTTTTTATAGGTGTAGAGATTGGGGGCAAAAAGGTCATTTTATGTTAAAAATATTAATGCAAGGGCCTTTAGTGACGGATAAAACCGTCACTAAAGCCCAGATCGTGGGCGTAGCTGCCGTGTATGCCAAGCCTCTTCTTCTCCTCGCGCCTCAATGCACGCACACGTTTGCGTGTTCTTAGCCGTCCGATCGCAAGATCGGACGGCTTAAACGCGCTGCGCCCGATCTCCTTCAACGCATGTTAAGAGGCGATGAGGCCTCCATCGCCGTTGGATCGAAAATCAACGACTCAGGACGCACGCTCGCCCGCCTTCACAAGAGCGCGTCTGATGGTGCATTCGCGCTCCTCGCAGCTGGGCAAGCCACATCGCCACCATCCGCGCCGTCCGCTCTCCATCCAAGGCTTGATTTAGCTACTCGCATGCCCTTGCCTTAATTTGAGGCACAGCGGGGATCGAACCTGTGCCTCTCGCTCACGAAGAGGTGCTCGACCGCTGCGTTGCCCCCTCTTCTTTGTCAACTTTCTAACCGCGGCGCGCACGCTCGTGGCCGTTGGATTAAGATCCAACGACCCAGATTTGATCTTGAATTGAGGAGAGAGAGCACATGGCGGTTCCTCGCATATTAGCTGGGCCGGTTTGGGCGACCGAGATGGCACCACATGGTGCCATCTTGGTCTCCATCTTTTGTGACTTGTAGAAGGTGCCACGGATGTCGAATTCTGTTGATTTTCGCGTTGTTAGGCTGCGATCATCGATCTGAACCTATTCGTGCAGTTGGATTTGTCATTTGAAGTGCAAATTTATACCATTTTGGCCCTTGATCTTTGACCTTCCTTGGATTATATCTGATGTACGGAAGCCCGATTAGGGCGATCTTGGAGTTGTTGAACTCCGATCGTCGCCTTGATCAGATCCATATGGTTGGATATTCGATTCGAGGCCCCAATTAAAAGTTGCCCTGTCCTTGGCCACCAAAAAGAAGAAATTACTATACAATTTGTACAATTTAACCTAAATGCATGATGATGCATGCTATGCAATATTTACAATGCATGATGCTAATATGATGCTAAGAACATGCATTAATAGATATTTTTGGCTATTCAGATGTATGCACAACAGAATGATATTAGGAATGACAACTTGACCCTCTCCAGTAATATCCATAGGAATAGGGTTAGGTTCCTGAAAAGTAATGTGTCTATCACCTCCACCCAAACCAACATCCTCAAAGAAATAGGCATTTCTCATTTCAAAAAACAAGCAAGTCTCAGGGATAAAGAACTTATATTCCTTAGGTCTTTCAGAGTATCCAACAAAATAGCAGTTGACCATTCTAGAGTCCAATTTCCTTTCATTAGGCCTATAAGGCCTAGCCTTAGTTGGACATACCCAGATATGAAAGTGCTTAAGGCTTGGTAATTTACAAGTCCACATTTCATATGGGATTTTTGGTATTTCCTTTAATGGTACTCTATTTAACATGTATGCTGCTGTCTTTAATGCTTCTCCTTAGAGGGACTTTTGTAAGAAAGTATGACTAATTATGCTTCTCACCATATCCTTAAGAGTCCTATTGCGCCTTTTTGCAACACCATTCATGTTAGGTGTCCCTAGCATGGTATACTGAGGAACAATTCCACAATCTAGGAATGAAGCAAATGATCCTTTATGTAAACACATTTATATCACATAAACTGTATATTTATGCGTGTTCTTAGGCATAGAGTTGCATCATACATTATAAATATTGCATCACATGCAACATCTTGCATTTAGGTTAGATTGTGTAAATTTTAGGTTAACTTCTCCTTTTTATGGTCAGAGAATAAGGCGATAATTATTCGAGGCCTCGGATTGAAGATCCAACCGTACGGATCTGATCAAGGTGACGATCGTAGTTCAACGACTCCAAGATCGTCCTAATTGGACTTCCGTAGTATCAGTTATTGTCCAAGGAAGATCAAAGATCAAGGGACAAGATTGTTGGAACCTTGTTCCACATCTTGTTTTGGTGTTAACAAAATTATTATGGATTAATGTTTGCCATTAAGTGTTTTTTAGATTTAGGTGAAGATCAAGGTAAATAGGAAATGATGGAGGCATGATGGTGAGAAGAAGAAGATCATGATATAGAGGAGGCAAGATGACAAGGAAGAGTCGAAGAGGAGAAGATCGTCTTCGACCTTTTTGTTTAGATTTTATTTTCATAGATTGTATGCCTCTTAATAAGAGAATGTAACTTAGATCGTAAAAATAACTAGAGATAAATTAGGATTAATATTGCGATCATTTTCAAAGAATGTAATTGATTCAATCACTTAAAAAAGGTACTTGTTAACCCACAAGTACCGGTACTAAAGTTTAGTACCGGTACATGTGAGTTATAGGTTTGGGTTTTGTCAAGAAACAAACCTGTACCCTGCAAGTACCGGTACTGGAGGAAACTAGTACCGGTACTAATCATGAGTACCGGTACAAGTGGGTTACAGATTTGTGTTAAGAGTTTAAAACTCGAATCTAGAAGCAACGAGTACCGGTACAGGTACTTTAGTACCGGTACCAGGTAGCCGTTGGCTTAATTCTAAATGGGTAGAAAATTAATTCCAACAATATGAACGTTAGGAATTAATTCCCAACATCTAGTAGACGAGTATCCTAGGTCCTAAACTCTATAAAATGACCCTAGGACTCTTTGTTTGCATACAAGAGACACAAGAAAAGAGAAGAGAAAATCCTAGAGCTAGAATTTCAATTTCCCACCATATTCACAAGAGAGAAAGAAGAAGTTTGCTATCCACTCTCCCATAGTATTCTTGCAAGCTCAACAACGTGTTTCATTCACGAATTCACAAAGCGAATCACATTCATTCTAGGTTCTCAAATCGGTAATATTATTCTATATATTGTGGGGAGGCTTAGGAACTTAGTTGTAAGATTTGTCTTTCTTACACCTGTACTTCTTTTGTACTTGAGCATTTGCTCGTTGGGTTGTAACAAACCCGTTTTTGTATTTGGGTTGAGGTAACCCGTTAATTACCTCGTTTAGTAGATTGATTTCCTTGAGGTTGAGGGAATCGGGTTAAAAATCCTAAGCTGGGAGGCTTAGGTAGTGGAGTACCCAAGGGAAGGAAACCACTAAATATCTTGTGCCAATTTCGGTGATTATATTTTGTGCAAATTTTTCTTGTTATTACTGATTTTGTTTTTGTGCACATAGCCATATATATATATATCCTATCTTTAGATCCTACAAAGATGGTGTAAATCCACACTTCAGATGACAAATCTAACCACACAGATGGATTCGTATCAACGATCGCAGCCCAACAACGCGAAAATCGGTTCAATCCGACATCCGTGGCATCATCTATGGGACACAGAAGATGGACGGCTAAGATGGTGCCACGTGGTGCCATCTTGGCCGTTCATGGTGCCATCTCAGCAGCCCAAACTAGCCAAAGTTAACCGTTGCTCTCTCTCCCCTCTCGCGCCCGTCAGATTTGGTTCGTTGGATCTTAATCCAACGGCCAGAAACGCGCCACGTCATCCACTCTCTCTCATTCGGTGCTCTTATCATCTGAAGGCACAGGCAAGGCGAAATCTCGACCGTTGGATCTTGATCAAATGGCCGAGGATGCTTGAATGTTAAATCAAAAGCTCACCTCAACTGGAAGCGCAGCGCAGCGGGCAAGTGCCTCTTCGCGAGCGAAGGGCGTGAGCTCGATCCGTGCTTCACTTCAAATCAAGCAGATGCGCAGGTCCGACTCAATTGAGCCGTTAGATGGAGATCAGGCAGCGGTGAAGGTGACACGTGGCATGCCTAGATGCGAGGAGCGCGAACGTGCCATCAAACGTGCTTTTGTGAAGGTAAGCGAGCATGCGTCCTGAGCCATTGATCTTCGATCCAACAGCGTTGAAGGAGGCTGCGTCGCCTCTTAACAGGCGTTGAAGGAGATCAGGCGCGACGCGTTTAAGCCATCCGATCGCGAACGCACGTACGTGCGTAAGAGTTGAAGCCCGGGGAGAAGAAGAGGCGCAGCGTGCGCGTGACCTACGCTCACATTCAGGGGCTTTAGTGATGTTTAAATATGTCACTAAAGACCCTGAATTAATGTTTTAAGGCATGAAATGACCAAATTGCCCTCAATCCCTACAACTATAAAAGGAGACCCCTACCATATGAAATTCTCATCCCTTCTTCTCTCCTCTCATCCCCTCCAAAGCTTTACGAGCTTGTCCCAAACCTGGGATGCTCCATTAGAGTTTAAATTATAATTTTTCGACCTTCTCACCTCCTTTGTGGAGCATTCCGTGGTGGTCCTCTCACCGCCATTCGAGAAGCGGATCCCGCTACAACGTCATCCTGCCCCATTCTCCGTCTTCTGCTGTCGTTCTCTTTCATCTCGCATCTCACCACCTTCATCCGGGTACTCCGTCGTTGCAGCTCATCCTTTAAGCAACCGTCAAGGAGGATAACTTCTCTCCACCTTCTTTTTACTGCTTTTTAGTGTAGATTTCCCGCTTTCTAGTGTAGATTTCTTGCTTCCTGGTGTAGTGAGTAGTTGTAATTGTAATGAACATTGTTCTATGGTAATGAAATCCATGTTTATTCTATCTCTGTTTCCTCTTTATTTGTAATATTCTCTCTCTTTCTTCTATTATTTATTCTTTAAGTAGATAGCTAGTTTAGATTCAATTCAACAAGTTAATCTGCTTCGTGACAATACAACAAACGTGGTTTTTAATCAAATGGCTGCCTCCCTGTGTTCGACTGGAAATTCCTTTAGAGTTTCGGTAAAATTTTATCTGTTGACGGATTTCTTCGCAAATCAAACTACGATGACGGGTTTTCAAAACTCAATTTCGTTTACGTAGCTTTCCGCTACAACAGTCTTTGACGCTGTTCTCCTGATCCATCATATCTGTCGTAGTATTCACCACCACAGTCAGATCTGACAACCTTAATCATTTTCCCAAGTTGATTTTCAACTTCGACCTTATAGGATTTGAAGGCATCTAAAGACTGTGATTTCTCATTAATCAGATATAAGTATCCATATCTAGAGAAATCGTCTATGAACGTAATAAAATATTGTTGACCAGTTTATGAAGCCGTAGGGAATGGCCCACAAATATCTGTATGTATCAGTTCTAAGATGGTTGTATCTCTTATGACACCTACACCTGATTTGTTTGTTCGTTTCGCTTTTAAACATTCTACACAGACATTAAAATCCGTATAATGAAGGGAATGGAGAATTCCTGTGGAGATAAGCTTATCAATTCTCTTTTTAGAGATATGACCCAAACACCTATGCCATAACATTCCGGAATCCTCAAAAGTTAATTTTCTTTTTGTACCACTAGATGTAGCATGCAAGGTTTCAAAAGCAGAGGAAGACGTATGAAGCTTATACAGATTGTCATTCAAAGATAAATAACCAGTTGCAATACGACTTGAATCAAGAAACAACTTAAATTGCTTATCTCCAAAAGAACAAGAATAACCTGACTTGTCCAATAGATAAATAGAAATTAAGTTTCGTCTAAATGACGGTATGTTAAGACCCACGACATCAAACGTTTTTAAGTCGTCTGGGAGTTGGTTCAGAAGTCCGGTCAGACGTCTGGAATTTAATTTTTGCGGCGTACGATTGCGAGTTTGCGCGCATGCGCGCGCAGACTGAACCCGCCGCCCTCTTTTCTTCTCTCTCTTCCCTCCCCATCCTGCAAACACCTTTCCCCACCCCGCCACGCCTTCAAATACCCTTCCCTCTCCCTCACCCATTCCCCCCACCATCCCCTCCTTCTTCCAGCTTGAGTGCGAGAGAGAGCGTGGGCAGCAGCTGCTGCCAGGTGCACGTGAGGAGGAGGAGGTGCAGCGTGAGGGAGAAGAGGCGGAGCACGTGAGGAAGAGAGAGAGAATTCGCCGAAGCTGCCCAGGGCCGGTCGACGGGTGCGCAGCGAGAGCGTGGTGCTGGGGGAAGTTACCCTGGTGCTGCTGCAGCTCAGGCAGCAGGCGGACGCGGCGCAGCCCGGCCGTGCGCAGTAGGCGGAAGACGAGGAGGTCCTGATTCTGGGAAAATTTCCCAGAATCAGACGTCTGGACATACGTCCAAACGGCATGGGGGACGTCTGGAGTGAGATCCAAATGTCTGAAAGGTACGATATTCTCATCCTTCTCTTTCTTGCGGACGCGACCATGCAGGCCGTTCCGCCGAAGGTTCTGAGACTTGTCGTGTTGAGAGTGGTTGCATACGCGTACAGGTTCCGTTCGGGAAGGTGCGAGAACACGCCTTCCCAAACAGATCAGACGTTTGGGCACAGCACCAGAGGGCGGAGAGGGTCTCCAGACATCCGGAGTGATAGTCGGACGTCTGGAACTAGGTCCAGACGGTTCAGCGGGATCCTGGACGTCTGAAGAACAGTGCAGAAGTAAGGTATGATCTGAACCATTGTTTAAGATGTCTGGAAGGTGTTCCAGACATCTGATTTGGGGTGGAGTTGTCATTTTTTACTCGTTTAGGGTCCGTTCGAAGTCCGTTTTCCGCGTTTAAAATTTCATTCTTCTCAGAATTAGTTCCTCTACTTGTTTAAAGTACTTGTATCCTGTTCTGAGTAGTTCCTTGTGTTTGATCCATGTGTTAGGACCTCATTCTGTTGCAGATCTGGGGGTTGCGGAGGCATGTGGACATGTAGATCACGCCCCATCACTCCCGATTTTGCGGGTAGAGTGGCTCCCCTTAGTCATTTACCAACATTAATGCATCTTTGAGATAAATAATAGATTCTAGGGTATGGCATGAATCCTAGGGTCTGAAACTAGATTGAATGATAGATCCTAGGATATGGTATGAATCTTAGGACTTGAAAACTAGATTGAATGATATATCCTTGGGTATGGCATGAATCCTAGGACTGGAAAACTAGATTGAATGATAGATCCTAGGGTGTGGCATGAATCCTAGGAACAGAAACACTGAAACGAATGTCGTGAATACATGAATTGCAGTCTTGAAAAAGTAGATAGAACAATGATAATTGCCTGTAATTGGATAACAGTTGCTTGTATATGAATGGATATTAACTGTTGGGAACACGGACTATATGAGAATAAAACTGAAATGATGAAACCTAAAAATGGCTTGGCTAGAGAAATATGAGCATGAACCCTACGTGGAAATTAGGAGTAGAGCTCCTGAAAGGGTAAATGGAATGGAATTGGGGAAGTGAGCTGGCCCTTGAGTACGGAGTACCAAGGAGAGCGACTGTCCCCTTGTTTAGTGCAAAGCAGAGCTAGTCGCCCCAGGGACCCGGGGTTAGGTCTGGCCACTTTGTACTGACTTTTGGCCCTCGCGTACACAGTACCGGGGAGAGCTACTAGTGTAGGGAGAGAGCTAGCCACCCCACGGGCCCTAGGGTTCAGCTAGCCGTCCTACACCGACTTGTTAGGCCCATTGGGCAAACCAGGGTAGTCAAGCGAGGGTGCGCGGATTATGGAGGGGCAAGACTCCTGTTTGGTTACTGTGGAGGGGCTAGACCCCTGTTACTGAGAGGGCTCTGCCTTATACTGGTTCCGTGTTGTACTTTGGGGCACACCCGTTAACGGAAACGATTGACCGCGTGCCAGTGCGGGGTTGCTACCCGTGCGTTTATCGCACGTGCCGTAGTCACCGTTACGCCTGTCAGCGACCTTGGGGTGGTTGACTGAGGGTAGGACTACCATGGGGGACTCTCTCGGCCAAGAGAGCACCACGTGCTACTTCTACTTTTCAGAAAAGACTGCAATCAAGATCGTTCCCACAAGAAACATTCGAGATCAAGAGAAAGATCTGAGGAATAATTCAAGAATGAGTAAATAGAAAATAAAGAAAGAAATTAAAAATAACAGCTACTTGTCCACCTTACTGTTTTTCTTAGTTAGTTGGTTGCCACTCTACTCAGCATTTCGCTGACGTGTCACCTTTGTCACCTTTTCAGGACCAGGTGTTGAGCTGCAGAGGGTGCTGGGCCTAGTAGAGCCCAGTAGTTCTACTTGTGTTGTACCTACTATACCGTTTCTTCTATTGTAGTGAGTATATCCTGTTACACTTGTACTCTTTTATTGTAAGCATCATGTTTATGTACCTGTTTAATTCTCTACTGTTGTGGTGGTGTGTACTGTAGTAGTTCTTTGCTTTACTGCTGTACTTTTGTTACTGTTGGTTACATGCATGATGAATGTGATTTATTTTACTGCTCTTTTGGTTACTTTCTCGTTGGACGATTGGGTCTTGGGATCAGTCGAGTCGGTCCGATTCTCGTGTCTCGTAGGGATTTGGGAATCGGGTCGTAACACGATACTACAAAAGTTTCTTTCAAATCTAAAGTATAACCAGTACTTAAAAATAATCTAAAATTCGCAACAGCTTCGACCTCCACCTTCTTGTCGTCGCCCACGTATATGAACCTTTCGGCTTCACTTGGCAGTCGGAAATTTAAGCAACCCTACATAGACATATTAATGTGAATAGTGGTTCCCGAATCTATCCACCAAGTGTCTAAGGGTACGGAAGCTAAATTAACTTTTGAACAAACAAAAGAAAGATATGTGCCCTTCTTGTCACACTAAACGTGATACTTGGTGCAATCCTTCTTTACATGTCCTTCACCTTTGCAGAAGAAACAACTTGCCTTAGGCTTCTTTTGCTTGCCTTTAGATGAAGAACTGACAGTAGCATCATTCACCCTTTTCCTTTTGGAACCGGTAACTAAATGAGTACTTTCATGTTTGTCTTACTTAAGTCTCTCCTCTTCTTGCACACAATGAGAAATGAGCTCATTGAGAGACTAGTTCTCCCTTTGACAGTTATAGCTTATTTTAAACTGTCCATACTGTGCAGGAATGGATATCAAAACTAAATGTACCAGGAGGTCTTTCAACAATTCCAGTTTCAATGCGTTTAGCTTGGAAGGCAAATGAGACATCTCTATGATGTACTCCCTTATGCTCCCAGTTCCTTTATACTTGAGAGGAACAAGTTTCCCCAGAAGGTTGCTTGTCTTAGCCTTTTTGTTTTTCTCAAAACGTTTCTCTATCTCATCAAGGAATCCTTTGGCATTGAACTCCTTTGAGATAGCACCCCTGAAGTTTTCTGCTATGGCACACTTCATGATCATTAGACACATGCGATTGGAACGCTCCTACCTCTCAAAATACTTCTTAACATCAGCAGTACTTTGATTCGTAAGAGGAGGCTGTTCCACCCTTAATGCAAGGTCCAGATCCATGCACCCCAGAAACTATCATGACACTCACCTTCCAGAATTTAAAGTTAGACCCATTTAATTCTAGATGGAGTTCAGATTGGCAGTAATAGCAGATGCAGAGGAGTTAACTGAAATAAAAGACAAAAAACACGCTGTAATGAATAAATAAACTTGAGAAAATCATACGATATTGGTATTTAGTCTTTGGACAGAAAGACTAATATCGTAAGAGGCAGAAATGAATAACCAAACGTGAGAGTTTAAAAATGCAAGTTAGATGAATTTATCTTGGATTAATTCATTACTCAATATAAAATCAAAATAAACAGCTCATATTTGTTATTAGTTGCTTTGTGAGGTTCAATCAAGTAGTAAATCTCCCCACAAGCGGTCATTTTGATGTTATAAATCAACTAGCATAAGAAACAATGAATTGATTTGGCAAATAAATTGTTAAATGCACTAATCAATTTAAATACATCAAAACCAACTACATTGATGTAGTATCATAGATAGTCATGTCCAATGATTCACGATCAAATAGTTTACAACCCCAATCAACATGCCAGTACCGGTACTGGTCCTTCTGTATCGGTACTAGGATGATATGTATCGGTACTGGTCTTTATGTACCGGTACTACATGAGTATTGGACCGGTCATGGAACCATATCTGGTATCATACATGTATCGGTACTGATGATAAGTATCGATACCCCATTGATACTGGACGATCCTGGGACGCAACCAGTATCCTACATGTACCGATACTCATGATGAGTACCAGTACTCCATCAATACTGGCAATACTCTTGTAGTATTCCAATATCTCATATGTACCTCGATACTCGAACAGATTTGGGTCCCAACCAGTATCCCTCATATACCGGTACTCATGATGAGTACCGGAACCGGACCGGTTACGGCTCGATTTCAGGGTGGCGATCAGAATTCGAGATCACATGTCATCATCCCAAAATCAATTTTGATCGAAAAAATGACATTATAGAAGTCATAAGATTAAAACTAACATGAATCACCCTTTAAAAACATTGATTCAACTAAGATGGGCTTAAAACATTGAATCAAACATGATTTCAGGGATTGTTCTTATCCTAATGAAAATCCCCAAGAAATCAAAACGTCGGATTACAATTTAACGGAAATCAGAGGGCTATGATACCACTTGTAGGATTTAACCGAATGAAACCCAAATCCACATAAAACAAAACATTGGAAAGGTTTCTCAAGTCCCAAAATCTCTATACGTCAATAATCCAAAACCAAAGAGGGAAGGAAATGGATACCTGAATCCATCGCTTCATTTTCTCCAAGAAGGAAGTGGGCAACAATGCTTCTATTCTCGTGGAGGATCTTGACGGGGTTTTGGCGATGGTGCTTCCAAGGATCCAGAGAGAATGAGCGCGGAAGAAAGGAAAACGTTATGTTCTCGTACCCCTTTGGTTTCCACCTAGGGCCCTTATATTTCCCACGATGGGATGTGAGAAAAAAATAAAACTACCCATTACTCGCATATCCCAGAGGACCATAACCACGATATTTTGGAATTGATGGTTCTACCAATTAACAAACCGTAATTTTCAGGAGGTTTGTATGTAATTAACCCCTATATTATTGAAAGTGTAATTTATCCAATTCTTATTGAATCACATAATAGACATATTTACCCATATATATGATATATATTAATGTAAATCTCCTTATAATAATATATATGTATCTCCTAATGATTCTAACAATAGAGACCTAGAGTTAACGACTGAATTTAAAATATTCACCAATCAAAATCAAAATAAAATCCCTTATGCTTCCATATGCTCCCAAACAGTGATGTTGCTATCATTCTTAGTGCCAAAAAAGAAGAAAAAAAAGAGTGGTATATTCTTAGTCATTTTCATTCTTAACCCATCACTTCCTCTTCCCTTAGGTTGCCTTTGACTCGAGATAAAAGTCATCCTCGGATAAAGAGGGATGTTTATTTGAGTGGTTGAATAAATAGTAAAATAAAATAATTTATGTATTAATACGATGTTAGTAGATATTTATTTAATATTACGATGTAGGTGTAAGTAAATTAATGTGATATAATAAATATATTTTAGTGAATATATTTTAATATATATTTATATTATTGTGAAATATCGAGATAATTTCGTAACGGTGTTAATTGATAACATAAAATAAATTATATTTTTTAATTTCAAATGTAAATATTTTTAACATTTCTTTTTTATCCTTTAACCAAAAGATAATCCGCTCATATGTTGCTGCCGAACGCACCTCGCAAAATCCAGCCGTTGAAGTGCCGAACTCCGGAGCCCCAGACGAACCCGAGGAAGGCAAACAAACCCCGTTTCAAATTTCAAATGGTTTCGAAGCGGCCCCCTTCCCCCCGTACAGTGCAAATTTTGCAACCTGACCCCTTCCCTTTCTTTTTTTCGTGTCGGGGTGCACCAAACACAAGAGCCTCCAACTTGGAGCCCGCAGGCGAACGGAGTGTGCGGGGCTCCTCCTGCAGGGGGAGCGATAAAGGACAGAGGTGGCAACAGCGCCTACCCACTGTGCGTCCCCCTCCGAGCCCCGCGGGAGAACATGGGGACTTGTGCTCGAAGCGCTCCTCCTTGTTCAACAACAACAACAATGGTCTCCTCGGGCGGGAGAACGAGCACGTCCAGTGCAACGTCAAGAACCCCCCGTTCTTGTTGCTGGAAGCGCCCCAGCCTGCCAAAGATCGGATTTTTCGAAGTGGTGGGTCTTAGCTAAAGGCTACGGTGGAGGGGGTTTTGGTTGGAAGGTGGAGAAGGGCTGCTCGAGGCTAGCGGTGACGTTAACACGAAAAGATAGCTTTTTTGGTGGAGGCTATGGTGTATGGGAGTGATTCTTGTGGTGACCCCGGAGCCCTTTTAGGGCAAGTTTACAACACAGGTTAGCTAAATTTGATTAGTTAAATTATAATAGGGGTTAATCTTTATTCCTGTTTACTTGGGGGGGGGTTAATCTATGTTTATGTTTACAGAATGGCATTAGGATTGTAGGTTATCTTATGATGTGACAGAAGGATATTTACTTGAGAATGGAAGTTAGAATAGAGGTTAACGTTGCAAAAGATATCTTTACCCCTAATTTGGTAGGTAAGTTAGTTGGGTGCTTAAGGAGGAGAAGGGTATGATCATAAAGAAGAAGTTGCAAGATGGCACATCGGGAGGCAAGAAAAGAGGGGTTAGATTTTAACCTGTGGTTGGGTTATCCCTTCTAATAAATTGGGGATAACCTCCCTCCGTAAATTAGGCCTTAAGGGAGTCCTGTAGAGGAAAATGTGATGCTTTCAAAGATGGGTTATTTTTTGTCCGCTTCACGTGGTTCTTCTAGTTCGCATGAGAGGTAGGTGGACGCTATGATGTGATATTCGGAGAGGGTGCTTCGGTGGGAGTTGGAGAGTTCGTTGAATCATCCTTGTGAAGAAGGTATGTTACTAAAGTAGAGGTCCCCGTTGTTTGTTTGTTTGTGCTGCTGTTGGTCTATTTTCAGAGTGAGAGCTGGTAAGCACCAAGCAGTAGAATGGTCTTAGTGGAAGCCGTGAGCGGTAAACGATGGGTTTTTGGATGTAACGAGGAGCTGGCTTTGCTTGGTTGGCTTCTTTAACTGCTTAATATTGATTAGATACTAGGGATAGCTATGTAATGTTAATGACATCCACAGTCTTTTCAAGTACAAGTTTTGGACGCCGTTTTGGAAGTTGGGCTGGGAATGCCAGTTAAATTTGCAAGTCTCAAGGGTAGGATACATTGACATTAAGGCCAAGAGAGTGATGAGGGGTAAAAATTACCTTTGAATTTAAGACTTCGCACATGACTCGATAAAAGATCCGGCTACCTGACTATAGGAGGTGTATAGGCAGAATCGGCTCGATAAGATGGGCCTGACTACCTATACTCTGACAGCTACCATGTAGCCTGACAACTAAGGATATTAGGACCATCGAGAGAGTGTCCCCCCCAGATTATAAATAGAGAGGGAGGCCCTCAGAAGAAAGGGCCTCCTCCCTGAGAGAGGAAGTGAAATGATGT
The DNA here is from genome assembly GCA_037157565.1 of Thalassia testudinum. Classification (NCBI taxonomy): domain Eukaryota; kingdom Viridiplantae; phylum Streptophyta; class Magnoliopsida; order Alismatales; family Hydrocharitaceae; genus Thalassia; species Thalassia testudinum. The sequence goes on from JAZHRO010000038.1 coordinate 4,382,285, forward strand.
AATACCATCCTGAAAATTATAGTATATAGTTGGGAGTCTTATCCTCCTCCCAGACATACACCTCTTGTGGTGGAACTGAGTCACCAAACTCTTGTTCTCCTCTATGTATGTTTGTTGATTACTACTTTACCCTCTTACGAGATGGATGATTTATGGCTAAGTAATGCCTCTTATGCTAACAAATGGTGTCGTCTGTATGAAACGTCAACGAAAGAGCCATCGCTTTCCAAAGCATCTGATCGATGGAAGGAATGGCCCCGCTGGCGCCCTACCTCGACCCCCTAAAGCGAGAACTGTTGCGGTGGTCGTAACCACCCGTGGTCCTACTCGCGGCTTCCCTTCCCTTGGAGGGACTCAGTTGGGATGCGACATCCTTACGCCCTAATGACCTCGGCTCATTGCCTGAGGTCCCCAAGCTGGACCCCCTTCCCTGAGGCACAACCTAATGAAGAACCCGGGGTCAAATCTGGCGGTCCCAAATATATGCCCCTGCGTGTACCGCCTACCCACTCGGGAAAGAGAAAATGGAGGTCCCCCGTTGGAAGCACTTGAAGAGCCAGCTGAGGCTTGGCGCGAAAGGATGGTGGATCCTAGCTCGTGTACCACTCCTTATGGAGTTGTCCTCGGGATAAGCCGACATTTGGCCGTCCCAAGAGAAGTTCCCACTGGGCTCCTTTAGCGACGCCTGCTTGGCGAGGACCGCGTGCGGATCGTTGCCCAGCTAGCCGAATGATGAGTTAAATCCTCAACACAGTTAATTAAGTTATTTAAGCTTAATTAATTACACAAGAATGTAACTTAGGTTAATTCGAATTGATATCGAAAGCGTAGTATAGGGTTAAGTTAACCTAACATTTTAGGGTTGATTTTCTTTTTAACTAGTTAAGTCCAAGTCATTCACTGGGAGGCATAATCGAATCATAATTCACCATTAACTTCTAAGAAATAATTAACAAATACTTAATTAATCAAATTATAATTATAATACTTTAAGCATGTGAATCTTGCACAAAATATTGATCAAATAAAAGCATGCAAAATTCTATTAGAGAAAAATAAGATTACACAAGAAATCTAACATTTAAAATCAAGTAAACATGTTTATTATAATATTTCTCAAGAATATAAGGCAAGAAATGAGATTACAAGGAATATCTTTGCCTTTACAACAAGTGTAAGCTCAAAACATGTAGTATAGCAATTTAAGTCCTAAATGAGACGACTTAAAGAGAAAAAAATGGACTTTAAATGTGCAAAAAGACGTCTAATCTTTCTTCTTTAATCTTCAGCCCTTTCTTTCTTCTCTCTAATTCTTTCTTTTGCTTGTGCTCTCTCTCTCTCTCTCTCTCTCTCTCTCTCTCTCGTGCTTTTCTTTCTTTCCTTTGTCTTTTCCTCTTCCTTAGACTTTTTCCTTCTTCTTACTTAAGCCTTAAGCCTTAAGCCTTAAGTCCTTCCTCTCTCTTTAATTTTTCATCCCTTATTCTTTCTCTCTTTAATTCTTCCTTTTCTTTCCTCAGCCTCTCTTCTTAAGTTTCCTTAAATGCTTTCCTTCCTTCTTCTTAATCTCTTACTATGCACTATACACTCTCCACACTTAGTTGATTTCCAATCACTTAACCTAATAAGCCTCTCAATTATAAAAATTTATATTTTTAATGGACAGCTCAGACCATTCGAGGATACACAGTGCTCACAAGGGGGCGAGACCAGACCCTACTTGGTCTGAGCTTAGTTTATTTATTAGTGGATTTTTCTCATTTTTGGTAAATGCACAGTATCGACCCATTAGGCCCACACGGCCACTTGGGCCCATGCACGCACGCCCACAAGCACACACCCACATGCACAGGCACGTGCACATGCATGCACCCGCACACATGTTTTCTATTTGTGCCCTGCGCTGACGACCGAGAGGATCGTAGCACAAAATCTTTTTATCCCATGCTGCGTGCCCTTCCATTCCCGATGTGGGACCAAAAACAACCACTCCAGACCAATCTTCAAATGAAGATTCCTAGCGGCACAGTGGCTCAAATTGATCAAGCTAAGGCTCGATCGAGAGTTGGTTAGGTGCTCTACAAGAATCGAGCATCAATTTAATGCTCCAAATAGAGTTACTCCATCGATTTGATGGAAGCAAAGGTTTCGCATGGCCATTTAGGCCTGCAAAGCGTAGAAATCAGATCAAACGACCTGAGGAAGGCCTGAAGCACTCAACTGAAGGTCTGAGTACCTTCAGTGAGTCATTCTGCGCTACTTAGGTAGATAAAGGAGGTTCCGAGCAGCTTCAGGAAGGAGAAGCTCAAAGCTTCGTACTGACAGCACAGAGCTCAAATTTGAGCTTGAATTAACTCAACAGGGAGAGATTAACCTCTAGAAGAGGTTCGAACAACCTCAGATGGTTGTTAGCAATTGATCTGGGTGGATTTAAGGTTTGAATCTCACCAAAATGACTCTGAAACAATATGGGGTTCTTATGAACCCAAAATGAGCAGAAGTTAAAAACTCTTTTAATCTTCAATAAAATTCATCCAATGCAACTTGAATGCATTCTAAATCATCCCAGATCTCCATTGATACCCCTAATTCACAGAATTAATCAAGTATCACTCAGATCAAACTCAAGGTTGACCTAATCCCATGCAAAGTTGACTTTCCAAATTAAGTCTTCTCAGATCAAATTAAAGTCTTAGATCAACTTAATTCACCTTTAGGAATCATTCTAAGACCTCAAAACTAAATTTTGATCAAGTCTGATGGGATTTCAGATGTCGCTGCCTAAGGTCTAGATGAGGCTTGTTCGATGGAGCAACCTGGAGGGTTTCGGACTAATTAAGAATCAAGAACATCTTCTATAAGTGCTGCTCAAACTTCTAAACCTATTTTTGAGGCCTAAACCCTAATAGAAACGTCTCTCCAACTCCATCAGAGTTGGAGAAGACAGAGCTCAGTAAGGAGCTTAGGTCATTAAAACACCATTCTAACTTCTGAAATTAAATCCTTAGGTCAAAGATAGACAGTCTGGAGCTTCTCAAAGAGTTTCAAAGGCTAAAGCTCAGAAACAACTCGCCAAAGCTCGCTGAAGCTCCGGTGAGTCCAAAATTTGGTAATCAGAGTTCAAAACTCTGCGAAACTACCAAGAAGGGAATCAGAAGCTTCCTAAGGTCACAAGGAACCTCAGGAGCTCGTCAATTGATCCAATTAATGATTAATTCAGAAGATGAGCTTCAAATTCAAGAAATTCACAATCTGAGTTCGATAGAACTCAGATCGTCTCCTCTCACTCAATTGAGTGAGGGGAAATGTTTAGTAGACTCTGGCGAAGATGTACAGTTAATTATTAAGTGAATAGCCTCCTCCTGTGCTGCCATTGACAGCGAGCTCAAGAGAGAGAGTGAAATTAGGCATTTCATGTAGATTGCTCTATAGGAGCAATTGAAGGGGTCGGTGAGGTCCTTAGGTGATGCTAAGGTGCTGGAGGACCTTGATTTGAGTGTGGAATAAAGCCTGAACACCTCACCATGGACAGTGGGGTGTTCAGGTGAGTGTGTCTGAAATTAGGCGGTTAAGTGACTAATTAGGTAAGGTCTAAGGTAGATTAGGGCTCTGAGAAGGTGTTTAAGTGGTGGAAAGCCCCTTGTGAAGGTGCTGTAACCTATGGACCTCCGCCATAGACAGTGGAGGTCAACAGTGGAGGTGTTGATGAAATAGGTGAATAAGATGATAAATCGATGAGGAAGGAAGATGGAGAGGATCGTGAGGAGGTAGGGAAGAGGATCAGGTGTGTGAGAAAGTGAATTGAAGTCCAGCGAGGTCGGATTTGGCCTCAATGGAGCTGAGGAAGGTGACCGGAAATCAGGCTAAACTATGCTAATCGACCTATCTAAACTATCCCTAACTAACACTATCTAATCTACGATTACCTGGATGAAGGGAGAGGGAGGAGATCTTTGTCGATAGTTGTGTAACGAAGGACAAAATAGAAGATTGGGGAAAGAACTCCGGCGAGAAAGGGAACAGAGAGAGAGGGAAGTGATGCACTCCTAGGCTCTGTCACAACCGCAGGAGAAGAGGGGGTGAGAGAAACGAGCGCCTCGGGCAGAGGAGCTCCGATAGGGAGGTGAGAGGTCGTCGGAGGGATGAGACAAATAGCCTATCATCGGCTATGGTGGGGGAAGAGGGAAGGGAGCTGACCCTATGATCGGAGGGGTTCTGGGGTTTAAATAGGTTGCGACGAAAGCTAGGGAGGATGAACTTGGATGTAGGAAGGTCTAGATTCAAGGTAACCACCGACGTCGTCTTTGACATCGGTGAAGTTAACCTCGAATTCTAATTGATAGGTCTATTTTAGTGGACAAAATTAGAGTCTAAGTACATGGTCAGTGAAATAAGAAATGAATTTAGAATATCTTTTATATTAATAAAATTATGTAAAAAAAAAAAATCATCATTCCATACATTACATAATTTTATTAAAAATCCATCTCAAATTGGAATACCATTGAGATTATCACATTCTCTACTTTTTATGTGAAGTATTATCGTCTAATGAGAACTATTGGCTTTCACAAAAAAAAATTCTCTATTTGAAATCGTATGCAAAATGAGAAAAAAGAAAGAAAAAAACGAAAGAAGAAAGCGGACAATCATCCACCTTCCTCTTCTTCTCCTCCAATCTCTCTCTCCCTCGCGAACATTCCCTCTGATTATTCCCCTTCCTTCTTTGACACGCTCTTTCTCATTCTCTATTTTTGCCCATAGGGACAACAGGTGGAGCGGGGGCATCGGCTGCGGGGGTGAGAATTCCTTCCTCGACACCTTCACCGTGTGCCTTCCACCACCGCGAGCCACCACGTCACCGTTCAGCCCCGACGTTCCCTCAACCGCGCCATCAACTCCGCCTCTGCAAGCCACCATAACACCTTCACCGTGCGCCTGCCAACCTCCCGCCACCGCGATCGTGCACACCATCGACCAACCACCGTGCAGCAACCAACCACGACCGTGCTTCTCTGCTCCACCACGCCCGCTAAGGGGATTCCGTCTTCTTCTTCTTCTCCATCTTCAACCTTTGGTGCAACCGAAAGAACGCATCAGTGTGCTCGCCGAATGCACCTCTGCCCTGGCCGACCATCGGAACGGCCTCACCACCCGCGACCTCCGTCTCGGTCCTCGCTCCTCCTCGACTTCAGCAAATGGCCGCCCACCGTCAGCCACCAACGCGTGCGCAAGCGGCCACCTCTGCTCGCCTCCGCCCTCTCCTTCGCGCGCCAACACCTCCACGCGCCCACAGGCACCACCCCTGCAGCACACGCCCCCGGCACCCTGCAGCACATGCCTCCGGGGCCACCGCCGACGCATGCACGCCTCCTTCCCAGAAGACCGTTCTCCTCCTCTCTGACCGCATGCGCCGGCTCGTCTGCATCATCTTCTTCGTCTTCATCTTCAACCTGTGCACACGGAAGGAACCCATAGCCACCACCGCGTGCAGCCACCTCCTCCCTGGTGTCAACGCCTCTCCGACGCCACCACAGCCGCGTGCGCCCTCCCGCGCACAGCAGCCGACGTCCCCGCGTGACGTACGCCGCCCGCAGCGGCTCTCAACAGCGGCAACAGCCCCTCGCCGCCGCACCTCCTCCTCGTTGCCGGCGGCAGCTCCGGTCGCTCCCGAGCACCACCGGCCGAGCCGTCGCCACCAGAAAGTTCCTTACCTCCGGCCGATCTCTTCCAGCCGAGCTCGTCGACCATCGTCCCCTCCTCGCGCGTGAGCACCCCCGAGAACCTCCTCCCCTGTTTTGCTACAGTGGGGGAGGTATTAGTTGCTTTTGAGATTTTTTGATTGAAGGAACTATTGTGTGAGGTTATTTTATTACGTTAATATTGCATGCCAAGTACTTTAACTTCTTATCTCTCTCTTCTTTTATATCATGAAATGGATTAATTTGAATGAGAGGTAAAGATTTAGCTTAAAGTAAAAGAATAATCTTATTCACTATTGTCTTGGGAACAAGATTGCATGCACTAGAAATATTGATGAATTTATTAGTCTGTGCCTACCTGTGATATGACTTGAAGTGTTGTATAATTTTAGTATATTTTTAGTAACTTTGATCAAGATTTTTTCTACTACATTATATATTGCAACGATATATTTTTCTAATATCATTTGCAAAGCGAAAAATGCCCGATCACTAATTAAGATTATCAGCGCATCCGAGCCGTTGGATGAGGAAGGGAGGGTGAGCCGAAGCTTTGGAAGCTTCGCGAAGGTGTTCAGGAGGAGGATGGGTGGTGATCGTGGGGTGTACTCACCGACGTACAGGAGCCATCCATGCGTGTGAAGAAGAAAAAAGGAAGAAGACGACGTTGAGCTCACAGGGACCTATGTGCAAAGAAAACTAGGGCCCATTTTGAAAGAAAAGGACTTGATTGAAATGATTTCTAAGGACTAAAATGTAAATAGAGGTATTTTAAGTTATATTTAATTTAATTCTTTCCTAACTTTTTATATATGATTATAAATTAGATAAATATTATATAAATACCTTGTATTTATATTTTTGACCCATTTAGATCTATTCATTTTAATTAATTAAATTACTTAAGTTATTACATACTTAAGTATAAATTCTTGTAACGTTAAATTAAATATTAATTACGTAGCTAAAGTTTCATAATTCGAATCCAAATTATTATTTAAATTACTAATAATATTAATTGCCATTTAATTTATCATTTTTAACTTAATTTATGATCATTTAATGATTTGTCCCTTATATTATAATTACACCCTAGTTATGCATATTTCTAGCTAATTAACTAGGGATACTAGTTAATTAGGAGTATTTAGAAGTCATGATGAGCCTCTCATCACCGGACAGCTCCTCCAAGGGTGTGAAGAGCAGGTCCTGGGAGTAATTCGCCAAGCATTTAGGGATTGGCCGCAACCCCAAGAGGCTACCGGAAATCGAGTGGTGAAGGACCGAGTCCACTCAATCTTGCTTGGGTTAGCTCGGGGCTTAGCACTTTGAACGAGGGAGGCCCCATGAGGCGATGATCCCTCAGCGCCTCGAGTCGAGCCGTCTGGTTTGTGAGCATAGGCACAATGCCCTCGAATGTGAGCTAAAATACCCAACGAGAGACCACAAAGCGAGTTAACTCCTCTCGTGAATCAACCGAGAAGTGTAGTGCCGACGATAGCCCTGCTGAAGGCAAGAATACTCCTGGCTTGGCCCAGGTAGGCTCGCCCCTGTGCCCGCCTATGAATAGGATTCCTCCCACAAGTGAGGGACCGCCTTTTCCAAGGTAGTAACCGACCCTCGGAGGGCCGCAATTGTGGGCCACGCTGCGTAATTGCAGGCCACGCTGCGTAAAGGAGTCTTGCAAGGAACACACTCCCTTGGCCATGCCCCGAGTGGACGTGGTTAAGGGGACTCGGTCCACTAAGGGTCGCCGTGGCAAACCTCGCCAGGGAGAAGCTCTTAGGAGAACGCACCCCCCAGCCATGGATTGGGCAGGCGTGCTAAAAGGGGTCCAACCCGCGAATGAGGGTCCATTATCCCAAGGCTCTAGTAAGAGAAAGGATAGGAGGCCTACGGAGCACCTGAAGGACCGCTCTAGGAAAGGGCCTCGATGACTGCGGATGGCCGAGGAGATCTTTTGGGTAAAACTGAGAGCCAAGGGGGTTAGCACCCCACCCCAGCAGACAGGCAGTGTCACCCCGGCTTCCCCGCTCGACAGATGTTGTCGCCAAGTTCTGGCAGTGACGCTCGCGCCACCCAAGGTCCATTCCTTCTGATGCCTGAGCACACTAGCACAGAGGTTAAGGTAACCTCGGGCCGACGTCACCCCTTGCATTCGAGCCCCTCCTAAGTCGGCTCTCTCTAGGTACCTCCCTCTCGACTTTTATCCGAGCAAGGAGGATACGATCAAGTCTCCGCGTCGAATTTAGCAGAGCATCCAGGCTTGTCGCGGCAAGAGTCTCCCCCTTTCAGGGCAGCACCAAGCGCTTCAGAGAACTTGCTCCACTAGCCATGGACTAGGTGAAAGTCACCTTCGCGGTACCTGCGATGGTTCGAGACCTCCGCCTCAAGTATCCTGGGCGCATCAGCGCGCAGACCGAGGCAAACTCCGGGAGTGGCGAAGCCCAAAGCGAGTACATAACCCACTTAACCTACTTCCAGCAATAACGCCCATAGTGCTCCGAGATGCTCAGGTTGGGCGACCTTCCAAGCTACCCTTCCCGGGTCCGTGCACCCGTGACACATCCACCACTCCGGTGAAAATGCCTCCCTCTCCTCCCGACAACCATTTCGGTCACCGACCTTTAGCAGTTAAGGAAAAGGAAGAGGGGAAGTGAACAACCCCTCTCCGACCGATGCAAATAGAGACAAGCACCTCAACCCGGTTGCCATACCTAAGGCAACCAGGTTGATGGTAGAATTAGGCAGCCCAGTACGTGCCTGCCACCAGGACCTCTTGTTACATGCCTGACTCCCTTAGAGGAGGAGCATCGGACATGGAGAAGCCACGACCCAACGTACACCCCCTAAAGTCGAGGCGAAGCAACCAAAGAAGCCCTCTCAAAGAAGGGAAAGGAGAGCCAAGTTCGTGCAATCCAGTAGGGGGCAAACTTGGCTGATTGATGATAACATCATCATCAACCATATCTAGCTTTAATTAGTTAGAATCAATGGATAAATGCTCTTGCATAACCGCCAAAGAGCCATAATTCACTGCACATCCATTTTGAGAGATAAACAGTAAAATAGGGGTAAATTTACAATTTTAACAGCATATCTTAATTGTATAATAATCATGTGATTTCTCAGGGGTTGATTAAAGGTCAAATGGTCATAAATGCCTAATAAGTGGGTTAATGCAGACAGAAATGAGTTTTCATATGTTTCAAGAATTAAATGACATCTCAAATCCTAAAAACAGACCCTCTTAATTAACTGAGGTTCTGATCAGAATAAAATTCATCTAAATCTTCTAAAAAATATATAAAAATATTCGCTAGGGTTTGGCATCCTTGAATTGAGTATCAGAACCCGTTTTGACCTAAAATAGAGTTTTAGACAGATAGTTGCCCTAATTTGGGTTTCTATGCAATTTATCCAGTCAAATGTGGTGAAAACCAAAATCAAACTTCACCATCAGATTTCTTGGATCCAAATTAGGTTTGTACCAAAATTTGGACCCAATCAGAGATCATCCTGACCTAGTTTGCAATTTGGTCCAGTCAGACTCTTTCCCTCTTACTCAACCCCTCAACTTTTGAAATTCCTTGCAAAAAGCCCCCTAGATTTGTCATTTTCTTTGCATGAAGGTCCCTGCTGCCATTGGTGTGAACACACCAAGCTCTGGCTAGATTAAAGCGAAGATTTCTTGCTCGATTCTCAATCAAACCTTCCCAAAATTGAATCGGAGCTTCCTTGAGAAATTCTCTTCCATTTGAATCTGACCTTGGACCCCAAGACCTTCCCAATCTCTCATGCGAACGCATGAGAGAATCATGTATCCTTATGTGCACAAGAAGCTCAGACTTTCCAAGCTTGGAACTCCATCTGAAGACCTATAAAAGGACCCCCAATGCAAACCATACATCCTGAGCTAGGTTTAAGGCCAAAATAACGTCTTCCTCCTCTCCCATAGTCGGCTCCGACCTACGCTCCAACGAGCTCCTTCCTCCGTTGCTCTCTGGTCTCCCAATAGCCAAATTGGGAGTGCCATCATCTCCCTCTCCTTCATCTGCGCCTGGTGTGCCAAAGCCAAGGCATCCAGATCCCTTCTTCCTCGCCATCTCCCTCCATGGAGTGTTCTTCCACGACGCTGGCAAGCCACAATCGATGCCAATTCTACCCACTTCGACCATTAGATTAGGTTAGTTAGTTTCCTTAGTCTCCTAGTTTAATTTCCTATTCAAAAATCCCAAAAGCATCCCTCGATGTCGCCGTTCACCCTTATCTTCTCCATCTCCGATCGCACCTCCGACAAGGGCCTCCGCTCGCTACACAACTCCAAACCCCTCGCCGACAAGCCCACAACCTCCGCCACATCCACCTGCACAAAAGCCCTCATTTAGTTCACCAAGTCCACCTCCCAAGATCCCCACCGAACAACCCATCGTTATCCGACCAACTCTGCCTCCATTAGGCCACTACACCTGATCCCACGCCACGCAACCACCACCGCTGAGTTCACCTCACCAAGGAGAAGCTACTGAACTTGTTTGACATGGCCTCGAGGTCATTTTATTCGTTTTAGGTACTCGGTCACCATCGCCATTGATAGAGCTACTTCGAAGAGCTCGAAGTGAGCTTCCTCGCTACAACAGGCCTAAGCATTTCCTCCAAGCAGTGTGGAAATGTCCCAGGAACCTACTTAGACCAGCCATTGTGGGCGTTGACCGCCCTCGAGCGCAAATTGAATGAGATACCATTAGCAGCAGCTGCACACGGAAGGAGCTGGGACTGATAGTCCCACCTCAAAACCTTAGAAGGAGCTACGTGGTATAAGTGGAAAAGGTGTTCTGGGATTATTGCCTCAGAACACTAGGGTGAGGTCCTCCTTACCCTTCACTTCACCCGACCCGCCTAAGCCCTGTACACTTCTTGGCTACCATTCACGCCGGTAGCCCTAAACCCAGGTATGTGCAGATCCGATTACCCGATTATACCCGGATATTGAGAAAGAGAAGGAAAGGAGAGAGAGAGAGCGCGTGGGGGGTAGGGGGTTTTGCTCTGTGGAATCCCCAACACTTAGCCGATTTCGCAAGCCCTTCCTTGTGTGTGAAGAGGAAAGAAAGAAGAAGAGGTTCGTTGAAGAGAAGAGTAGAAGAAGCTACGGAGAGTAGAACAAAAGAGGAAGGGTCGTACCTCTAAGGCTAAAGGAAGAAAGAAGAAGAAGAAAAGCTTAGGGCTCGTAAGCAGAGAAGGAAAAGAAGCAAAAGAAGAAAGGCAGAAGAACAAAAGAAGAATACTGTAGCACAACACATTTAAGTCATTTGATTCTTAAATCAGACGTTTGAAGTACTGTTCATTTATTTAATTCATGGAGTAATTAGTATATATGCATCTATGCTAATAATTGGTGATTCAAATCACCATTATTTGTCTTAGACATCTTTTTATCCTCTTTTAACTCTTGAGATACATTGATCTTCATTGATTATCTAATGTGACAGATTAGCGTTTCATTGGATATCATTAATTGTGCTCATTTACATTATTAATTGAGATTAGCGCATGAATTCCTATTTGCTCCCTGTGTTCGACCTCGGACTTTCATCTGAGTTATAAATTATATTTGTTGAGAGTTATTTAGGAGATCTTACTACAATGAGATGACTTTAAACCTCCTATCTGGCCCTGCCAACACTGATCTGCCAAGTGACTTCGGGATCGTAGCTGGACACTTCAGTCGCAGCATCCCTCGCTTCCCTCTCTTCCCTCACGAACACATCCGAGTTCGTCGAGGGTCAGGAGAGGGATCTCAATCTTCCTAAAAGTTTGAGTGCCTCCCTTTCTTGAGGCTCTAAAGCACCGAAAAGCGGCCTATGAAGGCTATTGGGAACTACAGAGTCCCCCCCGAGTCCCGGTGATGGCAAGACCACCCCTCGAGGTGGGTCGGCACGACAAAATCCCTTACACGCTCAGTCCCTGCCGCACGAGGAGCGATCCCGTCACTGTCAAAATCGGCACTTGAGGCCCATATTCTACTCCAGCTGTAGCAAGAGGCCTGACCTGTCTTAGCAAGTACAGGGCCCTACCCCTCGCGACGGATGGCCATCACCCGCAGAAGGTGGCGACCGCCCCTTGCTTTTGCTTGGTGACTCGCCTCCGGAGGGTGGCTGGGATGAAATTTTGACCCGACAAGCCACCTCTTAAGGCCGGCCAAGACTCAGATGGACAGATCCGACATTTCACATATTGCTGCCTCTTCAGGCTGGCGAGCCACCTCTTAAGGCTGGCCAGAACTCGGATGGACAAGGTCCGACGCTCCACATATTGCCGTCTCTTCAGGTCGGCAACCCTCCTCTTAAGGTTGGCCAGAACTCGAACGGATGCGTCCGACGTTCCACATATTGCCGCCTCTTCAGGCTGACAAACCCCCTCTTAAGGTCGATCAGGACTTAGACGGATGCGTCCAATGTTCCACATATTGCCGCCTCTTTAGGCCGACAAGCCACCTCTTAAGGTCGGCCAGAACTTGAACGAATGCATCTAACATTCCAAATATTGCCGCCTCTTCAGGCCGGCAAGTCACCTCTTAAGGTCAGTTAGGACTCGGACTCAAGCGACCGATGTTCCACATATTGCTGCCTTTTTAGTCCAGCAAGCCACCTCTTAAGGTAGGCAAGAACCTGGACGGATGCATCCGACGTTCCCTCCATTGCTACCTCTACAAGCCGACAAGCCACCTCTTAAGATAGGCGAGAACTCGGATGGATGCGTCCGACGTTCCACATATTGCCACCTCTGCAAGCCGGCAAGCCACCTCTTAAGGTTGGTGTGAATTCGGACAGACGTGTCTGACGTTCCACATATAGCTGCCTCTTGAGGCCAGTAAGCCACTTCTTAAGGTTGGCCAGAACTCGGACGGAGGCATTCGACATTCCACATATTGCTACCTTTTAAGGTTGACAAGTTGCCTCTTACGGTAGGATAGAACTCGGACAGACGCATCCGACATTCTACATTTTGTCGTTTCTTCAGGCTGGCAAGGCCCCTCTTAAGGTCATCCAGGACTCGGACGGATGCGTCCAACATTCCACATATTGTCGCCCCTTCAGTCTGGCAAGCCATCTCTTAAGGTCGGCAAGAAATTAGACGGACACGTCTAATGTTCTACATATTTGCTCCTCTTCAGGCCGGCAAGCCACCTCTTCAGGTTGGTTAGAACTCAAACAAACGCATTTGACGCTCCACATATTACCGCCTCTTCAGGCCAACAAGGCATCTCTTAAGGTCAGCCAAGACTCGAACGGATGCGTTCAATGTTCCCTTCATTGCCGTTTCTGCAGGTCGACAAGCTACCTCTTAAGGTAGGCGAGAACTCAGACGAATGTGTCCGACATTTCACATATTGCCGCCTCTGTAGGCCGGCAAGCCACCACTTAAGGTCAACGAGAACTCAGACAAATACATTCAATGTTCCATCAATTGTCGCCTCTTCGGGTCACCAAGCCACCCCTTAAGGTCGGTGAGATCTCAGACGGACGTGTCCAACATTGCCGCCTCTCTGGGTCGGCAAGCCACCTCTTAAGGTCGGCGAAAACTCGAACAAATGCGTCAGATGTATTGCCGCCTCGTTAGGCCAACACAAACCTAGACAAACGCATGCGATGTTCTTTATCTTGCCACCTCACAAGGTCAGCGCAAATTCGGGCAAGCCTACCAAATGCTCTCTTATACCACCACTTATCCAAGCTGGCAAGTTATCTCTCCGAGTTGGCCGGGGGTCGGGTGAACCCACCCCCCAAACTTGGGAATAGCCGCCTCTTATGGTTGGCACAACCACCCTTGATGGCTGGCACAAACCTGGATCGAGGCACTCACGCCCCATTTACCGACTACCAGAATGTCGCCTATGAGAAACGATGGAACTGGGGCTTCCACGCCCTACGTTCCAACGACTAGGACACCAACTCCCCAGGTCGGTAAGGACTCGGGCCCATGCGCCATTGAAGTTCGACACACCGCCCGTGGGTAGAATCCTGACCTCTCCACCCGTAGAGGCGTCTGCCTACTGGAGTAAATGGCGAAGGTTCAGGCCATCTTGCCCAACGGAAACTATAATGATCACCAAAGGCCAAGTTAGGACCCTACGGCCCCATGTCACGCAAAGCCCATAACACTGGCTTGGACCCCCGCTCTCCAAGCCTTGCCTGGCGTGCTTTCGGATCTCCGCCAGCGAGAGTCCGAGCGCCCGCTCTTGGCTCTCGTCGCCACCTTCGAAGGTCGACCTCACTTGATGGCCACATTCTACGGAAGGCTCTAGGTGATGGTCACCTTCAAGGGTCGATCCACGCAGAAACCCCCCTACGCTTGCCTCGCCCAGGGGCATAGCTGGGCAACAAATGCCCGATGATATCACACCCCGCTGCTATGACCACAGAGTCACTCCTCGCAAGAGCGGGCTCAACGGCATAATAGTCATGTCCAGAAAACGGCCAAGCCACTACCCCCACCTTTGCAGATATGGTGACCCCTTTGACGGTCAACTTCCGGGTCCTCGCCTCTGCAAAGAGGTCAAGGTGATGGACAACGGCTCAACAACTGGGCCCAAATAAACCCTCGCGAGATTTTTTGCCAGGCTCTTCAACCTCGGCTACTCGATCCCACCCTGACAATGCCGCCTAGCTTATCCGGACAAGGAATCCACCACTCAGGAGACAATTATCCAACCACAATAAAAGGCCAAAGCCAAGGCTTGAAGAACTCCCAAAGTTGGCTACCCTAGATGCCTGTGGCGAGCACGACTCTTGAGGGAAGCGACAGCTCTAAAATAGTACACGCCCATAAGCCCCTCCAGCAGATCCTACCTCAAGGCTCCCTTATCAAGGATAAGCGCTCCTGCATCGAACATTTCTGCCCAATCCCCATGAGGGACATGCAGCAAGTGATGTGTTATTTCTCAACATAGTTAATTAAGTTATTTAGGCTTAATTAATTACATCAGAATGTAACTTAGGTTAACTCGAATTAGTGTCGGAATTGTAGTAAAGGTTCAAGTTAACCTAACATTTTAGATTTGAAGTTCTTTTTTAACTGGTTGAGTCCAGGTCGTTCACTGGGAGGCATAATTGAATCCTAATTCACCATTAACTTCTAATGAATAATTAACAATCACTTGATTAATCAGATTATATTTACAATACTTTAAACACATGAATATAGCACAAAAGATTAATCAATCCAAAGCCTGCAATATTCCATTAAGAAGAAACAAGTTTACAAGAAATATTTGTCATTAAAAACCAACTAAACATGTTTATTACAACTGTTTACAAGAATATAAGGCAAAGAAATGAAATTACAAGAGTTATCAATGCCTTTACAATAATTAAAAGCTCAAAAGATATCAAAGAACAACTTCATCCCTGAAATCAGATGTCTAAAGAAAATGTTAGACGACCTAAAAATATGAATTGGACTTCTGATAAAAATTAAGGACATCTGATTTCTCTTTTCTTCTTTCATTTTCTCTCTTTGCTCTCTGTCTTCTTATCTTCTCTTTTCTTCTATTCTTATTCTCTCTCTCTTTCTCTTTTACTTCATCTTCTTATATATTTCTCTCAAGCTCTTGCCTTAACTCTCTTCTGCTCTTCTTTTCTTTCTCTTCACGAACTCTCTCTTTATCTTTGTCTCTCCTCTTTACTCTCTTAAGATTCTCCTCTTATGTTCTTTAATTCTCCTTAAGCTTTCTTTGTTTTCCTTTATCTCCTCTTTTCTCCTTTCCTTCTTGTTCTTCCTTACTCTTTATCTTATTTACTGTGCCTTATGGCCACACAGTCAATTTTTCATCAACTTTAACCCATTACTCCTCTCAATTATAAAAATAATGTTTTTAATGGGCAGCCCAAGCTCGTTCGGGGATACACAGTGCCCAATGGGTAGGACCAGATCCTTCTAGAGCTCGGGCCTAGTTCTTAATTTGTGGATTTTTTTTTCATATGTTTGAGAATGTATAGTACTGGGCCCTAACCAGGCCCGCTCATGCCCATGCCCACACTCGGGCCCAAGCACGCACTCCCACAGGCGCATACACCCACACACAAGCATGTGCCTATGCATGCACCCGCACACATGTTCAGTTATTTGCACCTTGCGCTAATGACCAAGAGGGTCCTAGCATGTTTGCGTGATATACCATGTCACGTACTCTACAACTACCGATGTGGGGCTAAATTCAGCTGTTCCAGGCCAATCTTTAAATGAAAAATCTGACCGACTTAGTGAACAAAATCGGTCGAGCTAAGGCTCGATCGAGAGCTAGTGGAATGCTCTACATGATTTGAGCATCAATTTGATGCTTTGATCTTGATTGGTCCATCGATTCGATGGATGAAGATGACAACTTCGCATGGCTAAATAGCCTGTAGAAAGAGAAGACTCAGGTCAATCAACCTGATGAAGGTCTATAGCCCTCAATTGAAGGCCTACATGCTTTCAGTGAGTCAATCTGCACCTAATGAATGAAGAAGAAGAGCCTGAAGAGGTCTCGAGGAGCAACAGAAGCTATTGAGCTTCATCTGGAGCTACAGAGCTTCAGATTGAGCTCTAATTTATCGTGCAAAGAGAGAAATCACTAAGGAAAGGATCTAAACAGATTCTAAATGCAAATTGCAGCAAATCTAAGTGAATTAAGGGTTCAAATTTCATCAAATAGTCATAGAACATAGTACTAGGTTCAAATAAACCCATACTGTTCAGATCTTCCAAATTTTCTCAAACATCAATTAAACACCTTAAATTCAATCATAGCAATCTCTAAATCATCTCAGGATTCTAAATAACCCATTAAATCAGAAATTGAACATAATTTCCTCAAATTAACACCAGGGTTGACCAAATGCCCTTCAAAAGTTGACTTCCAGAATTAGGGCTCCATAGATTGAATCAAAACCTAATTTCAACTTAATTCACTCTCAGGAAACAATCTAGCACCTCAAAACTAGGTTTTGAGCACGTCTGATGGGATTTCATAGGTTGCCACTTGAGTTCAAAGTTGTGTGTTCGGTGGAAGAATCTAGCAAGTTTTAGTCCAAATAACGGCCAAGGATAATGTTGTAGCAAAAAAATCATCACAAAAGGAGTTGAGTTTCGAAAACCCATCGTCATAGTTTGATTTGCGAGAAAAACTGTCAATAGATAAATTTAACTAAAACTCGAAAGGAATTCCGAGTCGAACACAGGGAGGTGGACGTTTGATTAAAAATCGTATTTATTTTGTTGTCACGAAGCAGATTAGCTGGTCAAATCAAATCGAAACTAGCTATCTACTTAAAGAATAATGAATAGAAGAGAGAGAGAAATAAAGACCAAATAGAGAGAGAATGAACAAGAATTTCATAACCACAATATCATGTCTATTACAAGTACTTGTTACACTAGAAAGCAGGAAATCTTATAACTAGAAAGCGGTAAATCTACTCTAGAAAGTAGTAAAGAGAAGGTGGAGAGAAGTTATTCTCCTCGACGGCTGCTTGGAGGATGAGCCGCGTTGACGGAGCACCTGAATGAAGGTGGTGAGATGCGGGATGAAGGAGAATGATGAAGGACGATAGAGGATGGGGCAGGACGACGTCGCAGCAGGATCCGCTTCCCGAACGGTGGTGAGAAGACAACTGCAGAATGCTCCACGAACGGGATGAGAAGGTGGAAAATTTATATTTTTAACTCTAGAGGAGCATGTCGGGTTTGGGACAAGCTCTTAGAGCTTTGGAGAGGGTGAGAAAAGAGAGGAAGAGATGAGAAATATGTGGGGGTCGTAAGGCTATTTATAGGTGAGGTTTGAAGGGGCAATTAGGTCATTTCAATGCAATGGCCTTTAGTGACATATTTAAGCGTCACTAAAGCCTTGAACGTGGGCTTAGTGCACTCGCCCGTGCCCGCTGCTTCTTCTCCCTTGGCTTCAATGCACGCGCACGTTCTAGCGCACTCAACCATCCAATCGCAAGATCAAACGGCTTAAACTCACCACGCCCGCGCTTGTGCGAGTGATGGCGAGTTAGAATGCACGTCATCACGCGCGTGCGTGATCCTCGCCCATCCATCGCGCCACGTCGCCTGCAACCGCTCACGCTTCATCCAACGGTCGAATCGAGCCGCACCCGTACCTTACTTTGAGGCACGCGGGGGCTCGAACCCACGATCTCAGCTTTGCGAAGAGGCCGCAACTAATACGCTACAGCCAACTTTAAGCCACGCCTTTGAATTAACACACATGCACCCTCAGCTATTGGATGTCAATCCAATGGCTGAGATCTCGCCTCGCTCGCGCCTTCAGAAGTTGAGAGGAGATGCTACGGTCGGTTTAGGCAACTGTGATGGCGCCACATGGCACCATCATGGCCATCCATCTTCTGTGTCTTGAAGATGGTGCCACGGATGTCGGATTGGCTTGATTTTCACGTCGTTAGGTTGCGATCGTCGCTCCAAACCCATCCGTGCAGTCGGATTTGTCATCTAATGTACGGATTTACACCATCTTGGCCCCTTGACCTCTGATCTTTCTCGGACTGCATCTGATGCTACGGAAGTTCGATCAGGGTGATCTTGGAGTCATTAAACTCCGATCATTGCCCTGATCAAATCCATACGATTGAATCTTCAATTCGAGGCCCCGATTAAATGTCACCCTGTCACCTGACCATAAAAAGGAGAAATTAACCTAAAATTTATATAACATAATATAAATGCATGATGATTCATGTTATGCAATATTTACAATATATAATACAATATATGCCTAAGAATGCACAAAAATAGACAGTTTATGTGATATAAAAGTATTTATATCAGATAATCTAAGCAAGTGTCTCTCATGCTTTTGGAACAGAATTCAGAGGCTTATCCTTAATGGAATCACCTTTCCAACTCCACCAGAGTTGGAGAAGATGAAGTTTAGTTGAGAGCTCTAGACATTAAAACACACATTAAACTGCTAATTTCTGATCCTGAGGCCTAAGAGACTCAATATGGAGCTTTTCGGAGTTTACCAAAGGTTGAAGCACAAGTTCGACTCGCCAGAGCTTGTCGGAGCTCTGGTGAGTCCAGAATTGGTACACTGGAGTTCAAAACTCCATGGAATTGCTCAAGAATAGTCTAGAAAGGTTCCTGAGGTTGCAATGAACCTTAGGAACAAGTCAATTGCTCAAATTACTGCTCAAATTAAGGATTGATAAGAGAATTCCAAGAAATTGAATTCTGAGTTTGTGTGAACTCAGAGACAGTTATCTCACTCAATTGAGTGAGGGTTAAGGCTCAAGAGAGCCTTGTGATGCTCTGTGAATAGGTGATTAGGTGTTTTAACCCCTCCTGAGCCGTCATTGACAGCGAGCTCAAGAGGTTGGATGAAATTAGGCATTTACTGTGTAGTGCCCTATAGGAGCAATTAAATAGGTCGGGAAGGTCCTTAGAGGATGCAGAAGGTGATGGAGGACTTGATTGGAAGTGAAATACGCCGTCAACCTCCGCCATGGACAGCGGAGGTCGCCGGTGAAGGTGGAGGTGGTTTATGCGGTTACGGTGATAAAACAAGGCGAAAAGAAGCGTAGGAGGATCGTGAGGGGAAGAGAAAGGTGATCAAGTGCACAGAGTAGTGGATCGAAGCTCGACGAGGTCGGATTTGGACTCGTCGGAGCCTGAGAAGGTAACTGGAAATTAAACTAAACTAAACTAATTGAACTACCTAAGTTAACCTAAACTAAGCCTAGGTACTCTGCAATTACCTGGACGAAGTGAGGGGGAAGAAGTCTCCATCGAAAGCCTCGTAACGGAGGAGGAAACAGAGGGTTCGGGGAAGAGCTCCGGCAGAAAGGAAGCGGAGAGAGGGAGTAGCGGCACCCTCCCAAGCCCTGTCACAACCGTGGGAGAGGAAGAGGAGGTGAAGGAGGTGAGCACCTCGGGCGGAGGTGCTCCGAAAGATAAGTGAGAGGTCACTGGAGGTTGTTAGAAGAATAGTGTATTGTCAGTTCAGTGGAGGAAGAAGGAAAGGGAACTGACCTCGAGATCAGAGGTCTTCAGGGGTTTACATAGGTTTCGGTGATGGTGGAGGAGGTTGTATTTGGACACTAAGGAGTCTAGGTTCAAGGTAACGATGCTAGTGAGGTTACCCTCTAACCTAAAATAGGATTTGAGGTACATCCTTACCGTTGGATGGGAAGGAGAGGGTGAGCCGAAGCTTGGAAGGTCTGGCAAAGGTGTTCTGACGGTGGATAGGCGGTGATCGGAAGGTGTGATGATCGACGTACATTAGCCGTCCAGACGATGATGAAGAAGAGAAGAATGAAGAAGATGCTCATAGGGATGATAATGCAATGAAAACTCGAAACCTTATTGGAAGAAAAGGACTCGATTGAAATGAATCCTAGGGACATAAACGTAAACAGATGTATTTTGAACTTAATTTAATTTAATTCTTTTTCAACTTTTTATATATAAATATAAATTAGATAAATAATATATATATGCCTTGAATTTACATTTTTGACCCATTTAACTTTATTTATTTAATTAATTAAATTACTTAAGTTATTACATACTTAGGTATAAATAATGCTTAAGTTAAATTAAACATTAATAGGTAGCTAAATTATGTAATTTGACTCCAGATTATTATTTAAATTATTAATAATATTATTTGACATTTAATTTAGTATTATTAACTTATTTTTATGGTCCTTTATATTTTGTCCCTTATATTATAATTAAACTCTATTTAGGCATATTTCTAGCTAATTAACTAGGGATTCTAGTTAATTAGGGGTATTTAAAAGCCATGATGAACCTCTCATCAGCGAGCACAGCCGAAAACAAACCTATCCCAACCAAGGGGTCTCTCAGGAGACCTGACTAAACATCCCCCTAATAAGGGGGCATGCCTTAAGCAGAGGAGCCCCAACTCCCCGCGGTCCTCAACAAAAGGATAGAAGGACAACATCGCTAAAGCGGCCATAGCTCCTTGGTCTTCTGCCACCTAGACAGAAGGGCCCAGGCAACACTGTCGGAGTGGGAGCACCCTCTTAACTCCTCCTTAGGCAAACCCCATCAAGCGGCGACTGATTTCAAGGGGTACATGAAGGTCCAGGCCGCCCCGCTCAAAAGCTGCTTAGGTAAGCAGGGACCCTCCACCCCCCCACCCCGCAACGAAAGTAGTCCCAAGGGAACGACGGAACCACGGCTTCCACGCCCCACGTGCCAGTGGCTGTGATTTCAACCCCTCAGGCCGCTAAAGACTCGGGCCCATGTGCCCTGAGCTTCAATACACCACCCACAGACAAAACCTTCAGAGGCATCTGCCCACCAAAATGAATGGCAAGGGTTCAGGACGCCTCGACTAACGATCGTCATATTGACAAAGGGAAAGGGAGAGGAACCCTAGCGCCCCGTCTCTTGGGTAACACAACGTCGCATAATGACACGAGCTTGGGCTCCCGCACCCCGAAGCCACTTTTCCCTTCAAGCCACCTCCCAAGGTCGGCCCCCCGTCTTGGCCACCCTTCAAGGAAGGCCCTCGTAAGCAACTGACCCCTGGAGGAACAAGCAATGGACTGGGGCATCCTGCTTGAAAATTCAGCAAGACAAAATGGGACTCCCTACCCCCTCCTATCGTCACCTCGCAAGGAGAGTCAATCGAAGGTAAGGCATTCATAGCGAACGCCCTTAACCCAACTATTCTACTGAGATAAGCGCTACATACTGATGGGAACACCATCATGAGCCCTAACTAGCCTATTTTGGTCTTAAAAAGATAACAAAAGCTCCTAATAACCATCAGAGGGTCCTAAATGCTTGATGTTCTATTTTGAAAAGAAAATATGAAACCAGAGTTATTTCTGTAATTTTAATAGCATTTCAAAACTACAGAATAACCACGGGGTATTCTAGGGGCTAATTGAAGTTGAAATGTTCATAAATGTCTAATAAGAGGGTCTATAAAGAAAGAAATAGGTTTTTCACGCATTACGAGAATTAACGGACATCTGAAACCCTCAAAACATACCCGCTTAAATAACTGAGGTTTCGGTCAGGATAAAATTCACCTAAACCTTCTAAAAATCATAGAAAAATATTAAATAATGTTTGGTATCCTTGAATTGACCATCAAAACCTATTTTGACCTAAAGCAAAGTCTCAGGTGGAAAGTTATCCTAATTTGGGTTTCTACGTAATTTTCCCAATCAAACTTGATCAAAACCAAAATCTGACTTCACTATCAGATTTCTTGGGTCCAAATTATATTTCTACCAAAATTTGGGTTCAATCAGAGATCACCTTGACCTAGTTTGCATCCTAGTCTATCCAGACACTTTTTTATCACATAATGCCCCCTAACTTTTTTTAAATATTTACAAATAGGACCCTAGTTTTTTCATATTCTTCACATTCTGGTCCCTATGCCATTAATGGAAGCTCAGACCTTCATTGTCAAGATTCGAGTGAGGATTTCTCGCTCGTTTCTCAATCAATCAATCCCAAAATTGAAAGAGATTTTTTGAGAAATTCCCTTACAAATGAGATCATTAATAGATCCTAAAACCCTCTGGTTTCCTCATATTAATGATTTGAAAGTACGTGTATCGAACTTACACGAGAAGCTCAGAGTTCGCAAGCTTGTTTCTAAGCTTGGAACTCCATCCTAAAGCCAATAAATGGTCCTACACCGTGTTCCTCACCTCCTTAGCAAGTCTTGGCCTGAGAAACTCCCTCCTCCTCCTCTAGCCACTTTCAAAAATTGCTCTGATGACCTCCTCCGTTCACCTTCTTCTGGTTGGACACTTCTTCCTCTCTTCCTAGCGGACCTCTCCAGCCAAAGAGAGGGTGCCTCTCTACCCCATTCGTTGTCGCCGACTCGGCATATCCTCCTCCTTCTTCGGCTCCGGTCAAGTCGCAACCGGAGCTCTCCAGCCTTATCCTCCTCTCTAACCCTCTCTACCTATTCCTTTTATCCTCCTAAACATTCCTACTCCCTTCCCTCTCTGTTTCGACCACCGTACTACCTCATCCGCATCATCGTTCTCCGCTCTGGCTAAAGCTCTGATGAAGGCCTCCTCTCGCTCCACCGCACGAAACTCACCGCAGCCACCGCCATAAGCTTCACCGCACCTTCCACAACAAAAGCACTCTATCAATTTTAACTTCCACCCTCTCCATCACTCCACCGGCCAACCCACCTTCGCAACACCTTCTCCATCACCGACGGGCACCCTCCGACCTCCGCATGCCCTTCAACCACCACCACTGCAATCTACACCACATGGCTAACCTCTTGAACAAGTTTAACGCGGTCGTGAGGCCTTCTTTTGTGTTTCAGGTACTGGGCTCGTGATCGCCATTGACGGAGCTTCACACGACCTGAAAGACATGTTTCAGCAGCATCTACACGCACCTGCACCTCTAGGTGGTGCGAAATCAGCACCTCCAAACTCCCATATTCTCAATTGAGAGAAGGAGGTGCAACTGCGACTCCAATTAGCGAAGACAGCTCCAGTAGTTGCACGCATAGGAGCTTAGTGGGATAGTCCCACATTGGAAGTCGCTGAAGCCCGCGTGCACCATAAGTGCATTTCGTAACCTTACCCGGTTGCCCAAGAACACTGAGGGTCAGGTCCCCACTCACACACCTCCTCGCGCTTGCACGCCTCACCCATGGTTCACGCACGCTAGTTTGGCCAAGATCTGGATCCAATTACTAGTGTCTAGATCCGATTAGGCAAGTTTGAGAGAAAGAAGAAGAGAAAAAGAGAGAGGGGGGTTTGCCCTTTGCTGTGTTCTCTCAACACAGTCTCTGGGAGGCTTTCGTGCCTCTGTGCTGTGCCTCTCACTGAGGCTTGAAGAGAAGGAAAGAGGCCTTTGCCTCTGTGCGTGACTTGAGAAGAAGAGAAGAGGCCCTTGAGCCTCTTAAGGGCACTGTAGCTGGGTGTTGGTTAAGACGTCTGACCACCTATTCTGTCATCTGATATTCTAAGCTATGGTTGAAACTAACGTTCATATATATCAAGTGTGCTTGTAAAACTTAAAAGAGTAATTTGGTGATTCAAATCACCATTTTACTCTAATCTTTTTGCACTTTCAAACTTGAATTCTCTGATATATCATTTTTTAGTATTTTTCTTGTTATAATTGCACATATTTTTGCTCATAATTGTGATTGGTGAAGATTGAATTGCAATTGATTGCTTCCTGTATTTGACCTCAGATACTCTTTTGAATTCGAGTTATAAATTCTATTTGTTGACAAACGATTGCAGCTTTACTACAACGAAGTAATTTTAAAACCCCATTTTTGCGCGTTAACACATACCAAGTAGCCTCGATGCAACTTACCTGCTAAGGGAAGTCCGTATGCCTGCCCCATTAAGCACACGGGGTGAGGTCAGGGCACTGACTCCACCCATGGCCGATATAGGCAGGTGGACCAGGTGCCAGGAAACTAATCAGCCCATGGGGACTGCAAAGAAGACCCCCAAGGGTAACCTACCTGTGCCTTCATGACGCGAGCCATAAATGCTCGGCCACCATTGCAGATGGCCCTCTCCATGGGCATCCCAATAGGCCTCGCCAGCAATAAGCCGGAAGGAAGTAACAGGAGAAGCCTCTATGCCAAGTCATTCGAGCAAGCAAAAGGGATCAAGTCAAGCCTCCTAAAATGTAGTTCGTGAAACCCATGCAAGCGAATCCCAAGCAGAAAATACATTCTCACACTTGGCATACGAGCAGTCCATGCAAGGAACGAAAAATTCTTTTATTTTCTTTACAATAAACATCGACTGTTACATTCCCCAGATTATTATTTCTGGCTAAATCACAATTAGTAAAAGGAAAACTGGTACAAGAGAAAAGCCGGCACCACTCATCACGACTTAGAGGCCTCGCCCCAGGTCTTCAATCCCACTTACCTTCCGTAATGCGAGTAATAGTGCGGCATCAAGACTAGCAGGCCCTGCAGCTTGGGTCGACCCATCGGCGATGGTCTGTCTTTTCCCAGCCAACACCGCTCGCCCAAGGTAGACCCTCGATCAGGCAGGGTGAACTCCCCCTCAGTCCCATCCATAGAGGAAGGAGGACTGATTGAGGAACTCTGCAGGCGGAGCGGTAAGTCTTGGTGGGCAAGGGTACAAGTGCAAGGCAAGTGCAACGGCCCAGTCATGCGGGCTACCCTTGCTTACATCAGTGAGGCGCCCCATGTAGTAGAAGCCGTAAGGCCTTCAACAAACCATTCATGTGGGAATAGCCAATTGAGCTCAACTGCCTAGGCAGACGTCTACCCAATGAGCCCTGCTCCACTTCTGCTCGGGCAAATACTCTCTCACCAGAGGAGCTACCGGTAGGGGTCGCCTCTGCTCCACCCTAGTGGAGTCACCAAGGGACCCAA
Source organism: Thalassia testudinum (assembly GCA_037157565.1). Lineage (NCBI taxonomy): Eukaryota > Viridiplantae > Streptophyta > Magnoliopsida > Alismatales > Hydrocharitaceae > Thalassia > Thalassia testudinum. Next base: position 4,407,389 of record JAZHRO010000038.1, read on the forward strand.
TCGAAGAGATAGAAGCGTCGAGCCTCCCCAAAGGAGCGACCTTCACTAAGGCCTCGGGCGGTGCCTCTGCAACCCAACGTTTAGTGGGTTCTCCACACAAGACCGAAGGGGACGGCACCCCCAGTAGAACGCCCCCCATCTTACCCTTGCTTGGGTCCATAAAGACGAACATGGTTGACTCCCTCTCAGCGGACGCCATACAGGTGCCTTAAGGGAGCTTGCTCTGGCCCTTCTCGGCTCCTCGCCCACTTTCCATTGAGCTCCTTGCAAGCAAGAGGCCTGCTTCTTCGTGCCTCACCAAGCAAGCTTCCCCCATGCGAGATGAGCCCCTGTCCAGGAGAAGCCGCCACGACATTGAATTTTTCTCGGCAAAGCAAACCCCCAGAAGCTGCACCAGGAAAACAAGGCAAGATAACTGTGCATGAGGGAGGAAAAACCACAACAGACATGTCAAAAGATGGAAGTCCTTACCTGATGAGAACCTCATCATGAGCCATAACTAGCTCATTTTGACCTAATACAAAGGATAAAAGCTCCTACATATCTCAAGGAAAGGCTTAACTCAGAGAATTCTGAGTTTAAGAAGAAAACAAGTCATAAGGGGTAAAAATGTAATTTTACCAGTATAATCTGCATACAGGGTAATTCAGGACCCAAACATAGTTCAAAGCAACTTAACAAGAATAAAAGTGGGATGAGATGATCTAGCAAGGGCTATAGCAATTCCAAAAAACTAAATGATAATCTGTAACCCTAAAACAACCCACTTCAATTCACGAGGTTCGAGGCAAAGTAAAAATAGAATAAACCCTCTAAAATTCATAGAAAAATAATCTCTAGGGTTTAGAACCTTCAATTTGGCCTTCAGAACCCATTTTGACCTACATTGAGAACCATGCCCAATTAATAACTTAATTTGGGCTTTTGCATAAATTGACCGGTCAAACAAGGTTTAATATAGAAATGAAATTCACCATCAGATTCCTTAGGTCCTAATTAATCATGTATAAAAACTTGAGCCTAAGAAGAAACCTCCTTGACCGACTTTACACCTTGGTCCTCATATATTTACTTTTTGGCCCTCAACTTTTGAACCGTCGCATTTTGGCCCCTAACTCTCCTTCGTTCTTTGCATTCAGGTCCCCCCTGCAAAACCTGCCAGCACCATGCTCCGGCGACCTTGCGTGGAGCATGGCGCCGCGCAGGGTGAGGGGGAGAACCTGGCAAGTAAACCGGGGGTGCCCTGCGTCGTCAGCCGTCGTAGGGACACCCCCCTGGTCGTTGTAACCCACCATACCGGCCGTGCGAACGCACGGACGGTATGGGTCTCCATCTCCGGCGTCCTCCAGCGAGGGAGACACGTCGTCTCCCTCCGCCTTCCTCCCTGTTTTGATCCCTATAAATACCCCCGTCGCTCCACCGACCTGGGCAGCTGGGATCTGACGGAGAAAACCCCCAACTTTCCTCTCCTCTCCCTCCGGCAGACGCCCACCAGCTCCGGCGGTTCCTCCTCCTCTTCGCTCTACCGCAATACCAGCAGCAGAGACCTCCTCCCCTGCTCTTCCCGCGCCACGCCGTACCCAGCTGGCGCATCTCCGGCTCTCTGCTCGCCGCCGCCCCTTCCCTGGGCATCTTCTTCTCCGGCGACAGTCGATACGACTGTCGCCCTGCCCCGGCCCCTTTCGTCTCCATAGCTAGGTCAGAACTCCTCCCATCTCCCCCTCTTTCTTTTCCCCACTGTCTTTTATTTGATTAAGCCCTCGACCGACCCTGACCATCGTCACCCCCTTCGTCTCCGGCCACCCTCCGGCGAGATGCTCCCATCGCTCCACAGCCTCACACACCTCGCCGACCCTCACCGAACCTCCGCCTCATCACACTGAGCACTCCCCACCCCTCCACTGCCACTCCACACCCCCGTAACGCTCCCCCGAACAAACCCATTCCTCCGGTTGCAGTCCAACCTAGGGCTGCCGCCAGACACCACCTTGCGGCTTGCCGCGCAGCTCCACACCTTCGCCGTGCCACGGCGAAGGTTCCCCAGTGGTTTGATCAGGCCGAGAGGCCATATTCGTGTCGGACAGGTTTTGAGGTTCGACCGCCATTAACGCACATTGAAGCAGCTTCTCCCGCGCTCCAGGCTTGAGGACTCCAGGTCTCCAGCTGCTGCGGATTACGGGAAGTCTTGCGAAGGCAGCCAGCCAGCAACCGACGCAAATCGAAGCCGCAGCTGCAGAAGCTAGGCCGCGGTCTCCCAGCATGCGCACGCGAGGAGAGGCCTCCGTTTAGTCCCACATCGGTAAGCCTCACAACCTTTTCACCGTTTAAATTGATTTTGTGCATTAGCCTTACTGCCTCAGCACACGGGGTGAGGTCCCCTTCACCCGCCCGGTCACCCGGTCTCGTCCGCGCTCACGCCCCGCGGACCTGACCCGACCCGACTTAGACTGACCTGCACTCCTCGCCCACCACGCATGCCGGTGGGCCTGGACCCGGGCGCGACCCGTACCCGACTACCCGGCAGCTCTGGGAGAGCTATCCTAAGAGCGGTTTCTGAGAGAGAGAGAGACGCGGGGGGGGAGGGTAGAGTAGGTTTTGCCTCTGACGAAAAACTCTGAAGTGTGCAGGCACACGTGAAGAAGAAGAACCGCGGAAGAAGAAGGAAGCTGAGGGAGACACTGTAGCAACAAGCAGTTTAAGTCGTCTGATTGAAAAATCAGACGACGTCCTGAAGGGAAGAAAAGAAGGAAGAAGAGACGACGTCCTGACAGGTAAAGGAAAAGAAGAAGGAAGGAGAACAGAAGAACGAAGATCTGAAGAACAAGGAAGAACAGCAGAAGAAGAAGATCGAAAGAACAAGGAAGAACAACACAGGTGAAGAAGAGGACCACAAGGAGATAAACACAAAAGAAGAACAGGAAGAACAAAAGCTAAAGAGGAGAAAGACAAAGAGGAAGAAAAGAAGAAGAACTCAAACTTTCCTCTCTCTCTCTCTCTTTATTTTGTAATAGAACATGTATATCTCTAGAATACAACTTGCTCCCTGAGTTCGACCTCGGGAACTCTTTTATTTTCCGAGTAAAAAATTATATGTTTGAAATGATGGCAATAACAGGCTATACTACAATGTTATAACAATAAAACCCGGTTATGCCATCGCCGCTAACATTACCTCAACTTGTGTGTTGAGTCAGGGCACAAAGAGGGGCTCACCCCCATCCGAAGAGTTGCACATAACCACTCTTTGGCCGCTCCGCCAAAAACACAGAAGTTCGGTGACAAAGCTCTACCCAAGGAACGAATGACATGAACACGTTCCTCCCTACGACTCTTAAGTCCCTTAAGTGCATCCAAAGATGATGAAAGGCGGTGAAGCAAGGCCCACATTGGGCCTCTATTTATAGCCCCATCCCACGGGCTCTCAAGGGTGGTAACGTCTTTCTGCCCTCCTGCAAGTCACTAATGCCCAATGAATCGAATCTACTGAGATTCGACATGAATTCCGTGGCTGCATAAACACTCTGATAAAATCGCCTATCAAGGACCCCCACGTGTTATTACATGATGGATATCCGAAAAGCCTCTCGTGCCTTTTCAGAAAGGCCCCACACTTCAGGCCATGTCCTTTCACGGCAACAACAGTTAATACCAGCCTCAGTGTCTCAATCAGATGAACTGTCGCCTCCTAAGGTCGGCATCGGTTGGGGCTACTACGCCCCATGCCTAACTTCTGCCGCCTCCAAAGGCTGGCACTAGCTCGAGCTCATACGCCCCACACCTAACTCTTGCCACCTCCTAAGGCGGGCATCGGCTCGGGTTAATACGCCCTACGCCTACTTCTGTCGCCTCTTAAGGCAGGCAATGGCTCGGGCTCACATGGCCCATGTTAAATTTATGCCACCTCCTAAAGCTAGCACTAACTCGAGCTGACATCCCCCTCGCCAAAATTATGCCGCCTCCAAAGGCAAGTGATAGGTCCACATTAGTGGACGCATTTAGTACTTAAGTACATTAGTATTTGGACGTGTGTTTTATCTAAAACATGTATGATAATGACAAAATGGTGTAAGTCTTAGAATGTATCATTTCATGCATTAATTACTTTAATACTTATGTGAAATAATTAGTTATTCACTTTAAAGGCAAGGACTTCACGTCAAATCTAAATTTGAGGTGTCATATTGTGGGAATTTTATTTTGGCAAAATTTGGCAAGAGAACCCCAAAATCCCTTAATCCCTTTACATCCCAATTTGGCAAAAAATGAACACTTTTGCATCCCTTAATCCCTTCCTTATTTACCCCAAAATCTCCTGGCTCTTTTGGTCACAGAAAATATAGATGATTCCTTATCTCTCTCTCCCTCAAATGGAACATAAAATTACGATTGTTGTTTTCTCTTTCCTTCTCTGACTCTCTCTCTCATTCTATCTTTTTGTCCTTATATAACAGGGGACGACAGGGACAAGGGGGGCTATCTCATCTCTCCACGAGAGGTTCCCCCTCTCCATCATCTTCCTCCCTGAGGGAGGACGTCCTCCAACATCCTTTCCTCCCCTGCAAACAACCATCGAGCATCTTCATCTTCTCTCCAACTTCTCCACCGTGTCCCATCATCACCGCATCTCGCCCACAACCACAACGACGTTCATCACCGCGTCTCGCCCACGACCATCACCGCGTCTTGCCCCCGACGACAACAACGAACCACAGCTGTGCTTTGCTTCATCCTCGACGAGCGTGGTGACATCACGCTCCTCAACACCACATCCGCGACCGTGTCTACGACATCATCATTGTGTCTTGCCCACGACCACGATGACGATCACCACCGCGTCTCACCTCCGACGACCAATGCGACATTGCCACTGCGCTTCATCTTCACCACTGTGTGCCATCCCACTCATTTAAGACGTTTGGGAACCTTCCCAGCCATCCAAAGCCCCTGCACCTCTTCCCCTTCATGCAACTGCAGTAAGGAACCCATTGATGTAAACACATCTATTTAGGTTAAAATGCCTATTCATGCATATTCCTAGGCTTAGATTTGCATTTCATGTTATAAATATTGCATAGCATGCATCATTCTAAATTTAGAGTAGTTGTATATATTTTGGATTACTTAGGTCCTTCTTATGATCAGGAGAGAAGAGGATTTATTTCAAGGCCTCGAATGGACGATCAGACAGTACGGATCTGATCAGGACGACGATCGGAGGCTAATGCCTTCGAAATCGTCCCTCTCTTTTTATGTTTTCTATATTATTGTAATTGACATTTATGCAATATATCAGATTCAATTCTATCTCTCTTTTTTGATTGATTGTCATTTTATTTCAAAAATAAAAAAAATAACAAAACCCTAAAACACCAAAAAGAAATAAAATGAAGCGCGATTTTCAATGAAAGTAAACGTCTCCTCCCTGTGTTCGACCCGGGACTCCCTTGGAGCTTCGGTAAAAAATTATATTTGATAACGTGTTTTACAAACTACGACGACGGGTTCTTGTAAACCTAATTTCTAACCCGCAAAACACGTCGATCACCCATCCTTTCTTCTTCTGCCTGCCTGCACCCTTACTGCACGCCACCAGCACTGACCATCAACAGCAGGAAATGCGCCCCCTCGCGCACAGCTCGCGCGGCCACATGCAGCCAACTACCACGTGTAACCAACGCAGCTAGGCACCTCGCGCACCCATGCAACGCCTCCGTGCACCTATGCAGCACCTCCGCCACCTTCTCCACGCGCGGCCAGCATGACTACCCTCTTGCACGGCATGTCCCAACGCCACTCCAGCACATCCTCGACACCTCGCCACCTGATAAGTTGCGACTCATCATAGCTAAATCGCCTAAGTTAAGCTAGAAACTAGGTTATATATTATCAAATTAACACATAAAAAGGGTCAAGTGTGGGAAATAAAGAAAAAGACCTAAAACATTAATTTTGTACTAAAAACGCATAATTAAGTCATTAAATGAAATATTCTTTTAAATAAGGTTAAATGGTGATCCAATTGCAAATTGAACACACAAATGAGTTCAAAAGTTCAAATCAAAAGTGTAATTAACTTCCTAAATGTTCAATTAAGCTTCCAAAAAAACTTGATTGCATTTGGACATCATTAGGACCTTGCAATTATAGATTTACATTTAGGTCCTCCCTTCATCACATTTCATTCATCAGAAAACCAGCCAAGGACCTATTCGTAAGACACAAGGACCTTTTCACAAACCCTTAGGGACTGCTTTGTAGACATTCTTTACCACTTATGGGAGTCCCTACTATTTCTCTACCCCTTCGCTGAGGGGTATTTCTTGCAATTTCACCAACAGAGCCTGGCCAAGCACCTGCAGCTGCGCGTTCACTGTTCATGCGAAAAACACGGGCCATCGTGGCCGTTGATTCTCTACACCTCTTGATCTGTGGCTCGATTTGATTCGAACCTTCGCATGACTCCGCGCATGTGGTCACCCCTATCCCCAGATCCCATCTAACGGCCACAAATTGATTTGAAACATGCGCACGCTCTCTCCTCTCATCACCATCGCCCATGCCCTAGGTGGCTAATCGCACCACCATGGTGCTCTGATTCATTGTTCAATCTACTTAAGCACCTCCGCTGCCTTGCACGCGAGGAATTGCTCTCTTCTACACCTCTCGAGCCGATCATTCATCCACTCCAGCTCTTCTCCCCGCATTACCCTATATTCACGGCCACCAACGGTGAAGTTCCATTTCTTCCCCGACTAATGATAACGTCATCATCAGCCATATCTAGCTTTAATTAATCATAATCAACGATTAAATATTCCTACATAACCGCCAGAGGACTGTAATTCATTGCAAATCCATTCTGAGGGAAATACAGTAAACTAGGGTTAAAACTATAATTTTACCATCATATCATGAATGCAGAATAACCGTGGGTTTCTCTAAGGGCTAATTAAGGGTCAAATGATCTTAAAAGTCTAACAAGTGGGTTAGAACAGACAGAAAAGGGTTTTCACATGTTTTGAGAATTAAATGACTTCCAAAATCCTAAAATAGACCTGCTTAATTAAATGAGGTTCTGGTCAGGATAAAATTCACCTAAATCCTCTAAAATTCATATAAAAATATTCCCTAAGATTTGGTATGCTTGATTTGACCATCAGAACCCAAAATAGTGTCTCAGATAGACTTTTGCCCTAATTTGGGTAATTATACAATTTCTTCAGTAAAACATGATCAAAACCAAAATCCAACTTCACCATTGGATTCCTTAGGTCTAAATTAGGTTCGTACCAAAATTTGGGCCCAATCTGAGATCATCTTGACCTAATTTGCAATTTGGTCCGATCTAATTCTTTTATCTCACACTCATGCCCTTAACTTTTGAATTTCTTACAAATAGCCCCCCATATTTGTCGTATTCTTCACAAAAAGGTCATTGCCGCCATGAAATCCTAATCTCATAACTCCAGCGACCTTTGATTGAAGAGAACTCCTTCTCTGATCAATCAATCCCTTCCAAAATTGGTAGGGAGATTCCTTGAAGAGTCCTCTTTCCATTGAATCCGGTCATGAGCCTCAAAACCTTCCTAATCTCTCATACGAATGCATGAGAGATTCGGGTATCATAGAGTTTCCAAACTCCGGCGAACTTTCCTAGCTTGAGAAGCTTGCTTCCCAAGCTCAAGTCGACCTCTAGAGGCCTATAAAAGAAGCCCCAGATCAGACCGAGTTTCTCAGACTCGATTTCAGTTGGAAAATCCCCAATTTCCTCTCTCCTATTTCGGTCAAATAGCTCCTCTAGCTTCGATGACTCCCTTCGACTCCTCTCATCGTCTGACCGCAATACCCACGTACCCCCGGTGTCGTTCTCCTTCTTTCGTCAGTTAGTTTAGGGTTATATTAGTTCCCCTAGGTCCCTAGTTTAATTTCCTACCCAAAAATCTCAAAAATATCCCCTCGACTCACACGACCACCCTCGTCTTCCCCCCGTCCGGCGACCACTCCAGTGAGGCACCTTGATATAGACACATCTATTTAGGTTAAAATGCTTAATCATGCATATTCCTAGGCTTAGATTTGCATTTCATGTTATAAATATTGCATAGTATGTTTCATTCTGCATTTAGAGTAGTATATATTTTAGGTTAATTAGGTCTTTTTATGGTCAGGAGAGAAGGATATTTATTTCGAAGCCTCGGATTGACGATCTGACTGTACGTATCTGATCAAGATGACGATCGGAGTCCAACACCTCCGAAATCACCTCGATGGGAGTCCCGTAGCACCATATGCAATCCAAGGAAGATCAACGGTCAAGGGACTATGTGACACAATTCAGAGCTTCAAATGGCAAATCCAACCACGTGGATGGATTCAGGTCGACAATCGCAGCCCAACGGTGCAAAAATTGACTCAATCTGACCTCTGTAGCAGCTCCTACAATGAAAAGAAGATGGACAGCCTAGATTGCACCATGTGGCGCAACCCAGGCTGCTCATGCACATGCCATCGCATGCGCACAGTAGCGCTGGTGCGCATGCGCGCGAAGGCACGCATGCGTGTAGTGCCAACGCGTGAACGTGCACGTGCGCGACAAAGAGAGCACAGCATAGTGCCAGCAGAGCATAGAAGCGGGTGGATCTTCAGCGACAGCTTGGCGGACATTTAGTGATGCTTACAGCCATCACTAATTGTTTGCGGGTGTAAGGCCAACTGGCGTGTCAGCGGGCATGAGCTGCCTACAACAACATTTCCGATGGCTTGGAGGTCGCTAATGGTCCCATACTTATTTTTGCCTCTTCTCCTCTACTATAAAAGGACCTACACCCCCTCCCTTCCAAGCCATCTCTACCTACTCTACTCCCACCTACTCCTAAGCTCTAATAAGCCTACCAATGCTCCATTAAAGCTTACTCTCAAGCTCCCAAGTCTCCTATTAGTGTAGCGAGCCTCTGCCTCACTAAATATTCCTCCATCTTCCCATCCCCATTCATAGGTTGCCTTGGAGCTGTCCTCCCACCTCCATTCCGGTAGCAGATCATCTCCACCTTCTCACCTCCATTCCGGAGCCACGCTGAAGCTTTCCTCTACACGACGTCCTCCTGCATCTCACCTCCGTCGTCCCGCTCCTTACCTCACCTCCGTCGTCCCGCTCCTTACCTCCTTCGTCTGAGCTTCCACTAGGTGCCGTCGTCTCATCGAACAGCCACTTCGGGAGATTCCTTCTCACCTCCTTCTCTTTTATGCTTTCATAGTTTCTTGTAATTGACATTGGAGTGATATATATATCTTTGTTCCATATCTCTTATGATTTATTCTGCTTGTCTTCTTCTTTAAAAAAAAAATACAGAAAAAATAACAAAACCCTAAAATACCAAAAACAAACAAAACGAAGAGCGTTTTTCAACTAAAGTAAATGTCGCCACCTTATGTTCGACCCGGGACTCCCTTGGAGTTTCGGTATAAATTTTATTTGATCACAAGTTTTGCAACTATGATGATGAGTTACTTGTAACCCCGATTTCAAACAAGCGAAACACGTGCAATCATTTTGGCGCCATTGCCGGGGAGGCAATGGAATTTACTTTATTGTTTTTTGTGCTTCTTTGCATTTACATAGCACTAACCCTACTTTTCTCTAATCTATTGTCTTGCAGGTATCCTAGCATGGAGATCCAAGTGCGGTAAACCGGAGTAAAATGCAGGTAGAGTGCTTTGTAAGTGTCACCCACATTCCCCCTCCACTAGTTTCATTTCGACACACCCATAACCAAGACTCAAACTACTTAGGTGTTTGCATAAACCCTAGGTTAGACTTTGTGTGTCTTGTTTGCCACTTTCATCCATTTCACCCCCACATTTTATAAAAAAATAAAAAAAAATAAAAAGATACTTTCTGTGGGACGAATTAATTTACACACTTTATACACCCACATCAGAGGCACATAACCTAACATGATTTTCATCTACTCAACCAGGATTCCGACTTGTGGACCCGGTAGATGAATTCAACACATAAAAGAGTAGAAATCATATTAGGTTAATCACATTTTTTATGTGCCTTAATTGGTAGTGCATTTTGGCCAAATGATTGAATTGTTTGGGCTGCACCACATAATTTGAAAGAAAATTCATTTTGTTACTATCCCATAGGATTCCATATTTAGGTCAAGCCAAGCACTCTATACTCTTTTGATTTATAAAGGAAAAACACTTGAACTCGTGCTTTCAAAACTTGGTTTGCCTCACAAAACTTGATTGAATATACTTAGTATTTGAATCCTAAAAGCTACTAAGCAAGATTTGAATCCTAAAATTCACCTCATCCTCAATAATCTTGCTTGAAAACATTTTGGCTGTGCACATACACACATTCTCGAACAAATCATTAAGGGCACAACCCATTAAGGTCCCATCACATTCTAGAAGTACCAATATCCCAAGCCTAACTAAAATTTAGCAGACGTTGGCCATAAGGACTGATTCGCTCTTCGGGGTCCAAATTGAGATTGTTCACGATTAACCTGCTTATACTAGTCAATCTGATGTCTAGCTAGGGGAGTAGCGTCAAACGACCTCGACTGGAGGGTACACAAGGAACCGGAGGCAAGCCAAAGAAAGAACCTTCTCCCCAATCCCTCCTTCTAACTGGTTGGATTGCCTGGACATAAGTAAAGTAAATCATCCATAATCTTAGGACGGATTCTGAGAGCCTGTGGACCTTTAGGCTACCCAACCTAAGGATAGGCTTGTATTTTTTGTGCTGCAGGGTCCCTTCTCTTCCCCGTCCTTCCGACTTCCTTCCAGTGTATGCTTGGAAGGAGGTCATTGAACCCTCAATTGGAACGACCTTTAGACCATTCCCAGAGGAGGAGGTTGAGCTTTAGCCAAGCAGATCCCATGGCTGATCAACAACCACCTCCCCCTCCCCCGAACCAGCAGGAGCTGATTCAGAGGCAGTTGGAAGAATTGCAACAGATGCAGCAATGGTTACAATGAATGAATGGTCAAGGCACTCGTCCTTGAAGGATTTTTATGATCCTTCAAATTACGAGGATCATCTAGATGTTGTGATCCCCGCCGGAGATGTTGAGATCAAGCCCCATGTTTTGAGTCTAATTAAACACTTTCACGGGCTTGGCTCAGAGGACCCATTATAACATTTGGAGGACCTGATTACTCTAGTTCAGACCACCAAATCGCGGAATGTGAATGAAGAACATATGCTCATGAGGCTTTTCCCCCGTTTACTCAGGGATAAGGCCACACATTGGTATCGTACTATTGGAAGACCGATTGCTACCTGGACAGCTTTGAAATTGACCTTCCTGAAGAAATTCTTCCCAATTGGGCGAACCAATGCAGTGCGATGGGCAATTACCACTTTTGCCCAGCAGCAGGGGGAACCGTTTCATAGGGCCTGGGAGAGATTCCAGGATCAATTGCGAAAGTGTCCACACCACGAGGTGCCTAAATGGCAACTTGTGCAAATTTTTTATCATAGGTTGAATGATCAACTCTGTAATCATGTGGATGCTTCTTGCAGAAGCAATTTCCTCAACAAAAACGCAGATAGCGCGTATTATTTGTTTAAGGAAATGAGTGAAAATTCTTTAAACCACGCCTCCATGGAAACCTTCGACTGATCCCAGCAAACTAGATCAAATGCCAATGGGGTCCAACAATCTCATACATCTAATATGGAATTGATCTGCAATAAATTAGATAAGATGGATCTGGTTGCTAAATGAATGGAAGAGTGGATGTCCGGAAACTCTAATTTTTCTAGATCCACTCAATCCTAGGGATCGAGATTCCATTCTTCGCAAGCTCCTATGGGACGGGAGTTTGTGAACCAGCTTGAGTCAATTCAACCTTCGGGCCAACTCTTCTCGGAACCTTATGGGTTCCAAACTGGGGCCTTTGATCCCAATTTTACTGATCCATCTTCATCCTCATCTTATGAGGATGTTCAGGCTGTGCAGGAGAATGTTAAGTCCAACCCTTACTCGAATTCATATAATTCTGGTTGGAAAAATCATCCGAACTTCTCTTGGAAAGATCAGGGGCAGCAGACCCAATATCGACCCAACAACTATGTATCGCAGGAACCAATGGGTCAGGGTCATGTATATACTCAGTTGCCCTTGAATCAGGCTAATCAGTCCATGTGGAATGCTCAACAACCCATCAAGCAGGCTGATTTAAGCTTGAAGATGGTAGAGATGCAAGGGTCAATGCTCCAGCTCATGCAACAAATGAAAACTTCACTGGATACCTTGCAATCTGGACTTGGTGTAAACAACCGATAGCTTGGATCTCTACCATCACAACCTGTACCAAACCCAAGGAATGTACAGAATCGAGGCGCTGGGCCTCAAGGGTTTGCCCAACCCCAGGCTATTTACCAGGCTACCCCAGCCCCTCCCGGAGCGAACCATGTTCCTACCATAATCAACCGGGAGCCTCCTGTTTTGCCCAACCCTCCCTAAGACACTAGCCGATAGCATTTTTCCACTGCAAACACCATCACCTTGAGGAGTGGTAGTAGACACAAGGGACCTACCCAACCCCATGTCAACCCCATTAGGCCTCGTAGCAAGAATTCCAAACTCCCAACTAAGAATGTGATCAACAAAACATCAGAGTCTAATTCAGGAGTATGTTGTTGTTGTATGAGCAAACAGAAAAAGTCGAAGGAGAAATTGGAGGAAAGGATGTCCTTACTTCAGGCTTTAAAATTGACAATCATTTTACTCCTCGCGGTTATCGGATCAATCCCCCCCTACGCCATAGGTTTACTGAATGCATATAAAGAAAGGCGTAGAGCAAAATTTGAAAACAATAGGAGAGTAGTGTTGTCCGATAACACAAGCACACTGATCCTAAATAAGCTACCTCCTAAGAAGCAGGACTCGGGAGCCCCACTAATTTCCTGCACAATAGGAAATATTACTTCTGACCCAACCCTCCTCGACTTGGGTGCTTCCATTAATGTGATCCCCACCTCACTGCACATGGAATTGGGTCTAGGCTACCTAAAACACACTGTCATAACCTTGTAGTTAGCCGATAGATCCATTACAAAACCAAGGGGTATTTTGGAAGATGTTTTAGTCAAGGTTAATGATTTGCATTAACCTTGCTGATTTCATGGTCTTGGACATGGAAGCCCCAAAACAATTCAACCACACCCAGATTATTTTGGGAAGACCTTTCCTGGCTACTGCAAAGGCGAGGATTGATTGTGAATCGGGAAATATAGAAATGGCCTCAGGGGATAAGACAAATTGATTCAATATTTTCGAGGTCTCAAAGAAGAATAAAATTAACCGTGGTTCGATGGAGGAGCTTGGTAGAATAGAGGAAGTAATGGCCATACATACCTTAGACAACCTTTTAATGGCCAACTCAACCCAAACTCGGGAAGAAGATCACACGGTTGCGGAAATAATTGAGGACAAAGAAAAAATGCGACCAATTGTAGCAACACGGGATGAGGAAGATATACATGAAATCATAAATTTGTTGGATGATTCACATGACCAAGATAAAACCCAACAACATCCTTATATTGAATGCTTAGAGTTTGAGGTCCAACTTGTGGGTGGGAATTCTGAGGATCAAGATGGTTGGTTTAAGAACCAAGAGTGTAAGGATGAAGTTGAACATTGGGGAAGAACTCTTCAAACATTAGGTATTCTAGAGTGCCCACAAATCCCCAGCACATCACAAAACCCTCATCGTCCTTTTTCACCCAACCATTGCATAAATTCTATAACCAACCACACTTCCTCTATAATAAATCAACAAAACTCCTATTGGAGACCATTTGGGCTCTCCTTGCACCACCAGCTTGCCACTTTCATTGGTCATCTCTTTGGCAAGCCCATTTTCACTCTCTGGGATCTATATTTAGGGGCCTGGAAACTGTGTTATTGCAGCCTCAATGTTAGTTACTTTTGATTGAGGACATCACCTAGCTGAAGGCACTAAACTCAGTACATGTAAAGACTGTTCCAAGCTGACCAGAGTCTCACGGAAACTAGGTGCTATTCTTTCACTTCTACTCTCCTGCATGCTTTCATTTTTAACAATGAGAACATTTCAATAGATAAGCATGGGGGGGTGGATATATCTTATAATCTTTTTGTCAGCTGTAATAGTAATTTCCTATTTTTTTATTCTATTAAAAAAAATAGAATTAGGAGACAAGAACTTAGGCATTAGGACTTGCAAACTTTAGGAATTAATACTTTGAGACCTGAATACTTAGGCTCTTCAGGTCTTCGGGCTTAATTAGCCCAGGTGTTCACTTGAATGTGGACTTAGTCTCGAGTCCTCGCCAACTAAAATTTATTTTAATTTGGTAAACAAATTGGGATGATAAGTATGTGACTTATCAACCCGTCCTTTGATTTGGGGGGATTTTTAAGGCTAAGCATCTACACACTATTCGCACTGACTCACTTTCCGGTGGTTTTTACGGAAATTGGGTAGCTAATGGACCGACTTGAGTGGTATGGCTGGCAAGTTATCATAGGTAACATCCCATTGGCTATTTGTCCAGAGCCCAGCCACAAGACCATTTTCTTTATACTACCTTTAGGTAAATCTTAGATCAGGGAAGTGACCTACTTAGAAAAAAAAGATAGAAAAAAAAACACCCAAAAAGAAAAGAAAAAAATAGAAAAATGAGAAAATAAAAATAAATAAATAAATAAAGACACACTTCACCGCACGAGCATAGCTGGCAAGTGATCGTAGGTAATAGCTCATTGGCCGATTGTCTAGAGCCTAGCTCAGAAAAATGCATAATAATTTCCAAAACATGTAGGGAAGAAGCAGAAAAGTAGAATAAACTGGGGAGATATACACTAGGTTCATCCTTGTGTTGACTCCATAAATAAAAGAAGTAGGGAGAAAGCTACCATTCGAAAAGATAAACCTCTAGGCAAGGTCACCTAGGATCGTAGAAACCCGAAGTCGTTTCAACGACAGCCTAGTGAGTCTTACACTATTTTCACAAGATGCTTAGCACTTAGAATCCTTTTCGAGTCTTGGGCAGGTCGGGTAGCCATAAAAAGTTATCCTGGAACTCTCAAACTCCAAAAGTACAAAAATATTAGAAAAGAAGATAAACAATAAAAAAATGTATATTCCCTTTTCAAATAAGGTAAGGACTGGGCAATCTGCATTCTGGCAGACACCCGGGTACTGTTGAGTTTTTGTTGTTTAGGACCTTAGTTGAAATTTTCTATTATTAATAAACGACTTAGGCCTAAGCAATCTAATCCTAATTCTGCTTTTATACATAGCATGTAGTTTAATTTTGCTTGGGACTAGCAAAAGATAGGCATGGGGGTATGATATAGACACATCTATATAAGTTAAAATGTCTAATCATGCATGTTTCTAGGCTTAGATTTACATTTTATGTTATAAATATTGCATAGCATACATCATTTTGCATTTAGAGTAGTTATATATATTTTAGGTTAATTAAGTCCTTTTTATGGTCAAGAGAGAAGGATATTTATTTCAGAGCCTTGGATTGACAATCTAACCATACTAATTTGATCAAGACGACGATCGAAGTCTAACGCCTCCAAAATCGTCTCGATTGGAGTTTCGTAGCACCATATGCAATCCGAGGAAGGTCAACAGCCAAGGGACCTGGTGACATAATTTAGAGCTTTAAATGACAAATCTGACCACGCGGATGGATTCAGGTCGACAATCGCATCCCAACAATGCAAAAATCACCTCAATATGGCCTCTGTAGGAGCTCCAACAATGAAAAGAAGATGGACGGTCTAGATTGCGCCACGTGGTGCAACCCAGGCCGCCCATGCGCACCCACGCGCCACCGCACGTGCATAACAGTGCGGGTGCACAGGTGTGCACGGAGGCACGCATGCGTGCAACGTAGTGCCAACGCGTGAGCGTGCATGCGCGCAACAAAGAGAGCGCACAGCGTAGCGCCAGCAGAGCATAAGCAGCAGGTGGATCTTCAGGGACAGCCTGGCGGACATTTAGTGACGCCTACAGTCATCACTAATTGTTTGCGGGCGCAAGGGCAATTGTGCACGCTAGCATGCATGAGATGCCTACAGCGACATTTCCAACGACGACCTGGAGGTCGCTAATGGTTCCATACCTATTTGGCCTCTTCTCCTCTACTATAAAAGGACCTACACCCCCACCCTACCAAGCCATCTCTACCTACTCTACTCCCACTTACTCCTAAGCTCTAGCAAGCCTACCAACGCTCCATTAGAGCTTACTCTCAAGCTCCCAAGGCTCCTATTAGTATAGCAAGCCTTTGCCTCACCAAATATTCCTCTATCTTCCCATCCCCATTCATAGGTCGCCTTGGAGCTGTCGTCCCACCTCCATTCCGGTAGCAGATCACCTCCACCTTCTCACCTCCATTCTGGAGCCACGCTGAAGCTTTCCTCTACATGACGTCCTCCTGTATCTCACCTCCGTCGTCCCGCTCCTCACCTCCTTCGTCTGAGCTTCCACCAGGTGCCGTCGTCTCATCGAACTGCCGCTTCGGGAGATTCCTTCTCACCTCCTTCTCTTTTATGCTTTCATAGTTTCTTGTAATTGACATTGGAGTGATATATATATCTTTGTTCCATATCTCTTGTGATTTATTCTGCTTGTCTTCTTCTTTCAAAAAAAAATAAAAAAAAATAACAAAACCCTAAAATACCAAAAACAAACAAAATGAAGTGCAGTTTTCAATTAAAGTAAACGTCGCCTCCCTATGTTTGACCCGGGACTCCCTTGGAATTTCGGTATAAATTTTATTTGATCACGAGTTTTGTAACTACGACGACAGGTTACTTGTAACCTCGATTTCTAACACGCGAAACACGTGCGATCACGCCTCTATCGCTACACCCCTCCATCCGCTTCATTGACCACCTCACGACCTTTGCCACACCACCCTCTACAAAACCCCTCTCCCTATTTGCCACTCCACTCGCCCACATCATCCAACGAGCAACCCACCTTCCCGCAACCTTCTCCGTCACCATTCGGCCACCACACACGACCATCCACCACACAACCACCACCAATGCACTCCACGCTCTATGGCAAAGCTCCTGAACTTGTTTAATAGGGCCAAGAGGCCGTATTTTGGATTACAAGTGTTCGTTCCTCCACTGCCATTGACAGAGCTTTAAAGGAAGCTTGAAGCTATCTTCGGCACCTACAGCTCCAGGCAACACCTCTAGGTGACACGGCTACACTCTAGGTCTCGTTCCAAGGCCTCAATTAGACGCTACACCCTCAGCAACTACCCCGATTGAGTGTGCAATCCAGCCACAAACACTTGCTCGAGGAGGGTGGGACATTTAGTCCCACCTCGAAAATCTGTGAGGGCGCGGCACCGCATAAATTGAAAAAGTCATATGGGCTTATCACCTCAACTAAACACAGGGGGTGAGGTCCCCGCTCACCCTTCACACGCGCCTCACCCGTGACCTGTCCCCTTCGGGCTTGGCACTGACCAGACCCACCTAACCCAACTTCACTCCTCGACTGCAATATCACGCCCGTAGCCTTGGTCCCAGGTGCACTTAGATCCGAATCCGATTACCCGGTACTGTGGAAGGCTCTAGGAGAGTGGAACCTAGAGAGAGAAAGAGAGAGCGTGAGGCAGGGGGTTTTGCTCTCTGTGACACTTAGCCGAATCGGGTGTGTAGCCCTTGTGTGTGAAGAGAAAAGAAGGCTTATGTGTACTGTGAAAGCAGAAGGAAGGAAGGAGGACTTGAGAAGAAAAAGAAAGGAGAAGAAAAGAAGAGGCTGAAGAAGAGGCACAATGCCCTGGTTGATATTGTTGATATATTTAAGTACCTAAGTTTAATGGTTGATGGCACTGTTGCATTATTTGATTAATGCATATATGCTTAAATTGAATAATTGGTTATCTCAATCACCATTGTTTTTGCTTTGAGATTCTTTTTGTCATACGCTACTATTGTTAAACTCATGCCTTACATTGATTATCACTTCTGAGTAATTATTATTCATTTCTTGATATTATTTGGCTTGAATCTTGTGCTCATTTACATTATTTATTGAGATTAGCGAATGAATTCCTATTTGCTCCCAGCGAATGACCTCGGACTTCAACTTCGAGTTATAAATATTATCTGTTGGTCGAGTTATTTTTGAGGATTTATTACTACAACGAACGCATCTTTCCAAAATCCTCAAATCAACCGTGTCAACATTTTGGTGCCGTTTTTGAGGAGCAATAAGCAATTCATTGCTATTCTCTGTATTATTTGATTATATTTAAGCACTGACTTGCCCTATTTTCTTTATTGTGATTTTACGAGGTACTTCACGAGGAGATCTTTCGCGCAAATCAACCACTCCAGGGTAGGTAACTTCTCTATTCTTCCCTAATCAACCTCCTAATCTTCATAATACAAAAAAAGAAAGCAATCAATTAGAAATCACCTACCTTATTTTTCATAGTAATCATCATTTAAAAGGCAAGTTTCCTGATTTGCGAAATTTTTTTAAAATCTGATTGGAGTCTGAAGCGATTCTATTTAGAATTCCCTACCCCAAATTTCCTGTGCCTATTAGGAACTACGCTTGATTTCTAATCTTCTTGGATTATGCACCTCTTATTTAAAGTCCAAGGAGAACATTTTAAAATCAAATTAGATGCAGAATAAAGCCAATTAAAGTTTCAATTCTATGATTTTGGAGTGCTAGTTCACACTTGCCTGCATAAAAGAAAATAAACTCACCCGCATGTGTGTGCTACCCAAGCCCCTGGTTGAAAAGATCTAATCAACAAAAACCCTAAAATTAGGCTCTAAATTCACTTGAACCCTAAAATCCTTGGACCCAATAACCTGAGATCCAAATCAGGGTGATTTCTAGGTCTTAATCAAGATCTCATTCTGCCATCTTTAGGGTAGGTCAGATGAAGTTGGTCTACATTGTAGGTCAACCAACCTCCAAATTAGGTCACAGGTTGAAATAACTTCTAATCAAGTGAAACTCAAGGCATAAATTAGGACATAAAATTGGTAGACTTAAGGTCTTAAGTTCGTACATTCTGGTCTACCTGGACCCTCAGTGACAAGGAAGGTCGGGTGGGGGAAACCCTGTAACCCATGGGGACACTCTACCGTGTAGGGGTCTTTGCGGAGCTCTCCCTTCCTGGCTGCCCAGGTATTTCTTGAGTGTGCGAATTTCTGATTCAAAGGTATCATCCACCTTGAAATTGCCTTAGTCATCAAAAAATCTTTAAGTTCCTTGATTGGGTCAAAAATTCACATCCAGTCCCTCATCCTTTCTATTTAGAGTACATACACAAATCTTCTTAGGAATCTCTTTTAGATCAAATCAACTTCAACCTAATCTTGATTTTGATTCTACATCTTGATTCCACCATTTGATTCAAAAATGCAACCAGACAAGTTAGGAAAAGTGATTAGGAAACCTGTGTCCCAAATGACCATCAAAGATAAAATGATTAAGGCTGCTTATGGATACCATGAAGAATATTATAGAGCCTTAGATAGGGAGATTCAGGATAAATTTGTAGAAACAACAACCCACATTATGAACCGTGTTGAAATACTTGATACACAAGTCTTACATGGTTCAACCCAGGAGGATCTTTTATCAGAATTCAGTTAATTATGGAGATTGCATAGTACCGAGTGTCTACAATTTTGGGAAAGATATCAAAATCTCATAGAAAAATGTGGGGACATGCTAAATACACTACAAAAGACAATTATTCAAAGGTACCCATACACTCCTTCAGAAGACAATGAGACATCTTGGAGCAACATTGAGGAGCAAAATCTTCCAAATCCTGAGGATAAAAATCAACGTTGTTATGGACCCCCAACCTAGATAGAACTTAATCCAAATTATGTACAAATTGATACTCCTGATCTTGAGATGGGTTGGGAGGATCCGATTGTAGGTGATCACGATTTCGAGCCAGCCCTAAAGATACAAAACCCTGGTTCGCCAAGCTTAGATTTCCCAAACACCTGTGATAATGAGATTAAATCAGAACCTCTCGAGGGTGTAAATTCTGTCCCTTATGCTAAGGTGACTCTCAAGAGCAATTCTGACATCCCTATAGAGCCCAACCTAGATTCTAGTTATCCAACCCACACCCTTAACCTAGAATCTGGATCTGAGCCTTCGTGGGATGATTACAAGACCCGTATGATGAAAATCAAATTTTGAATTTGGATTATGATTTTGGGCCTATATTTGACGAATGCACCTCTCCAACATCCTAAAAAACACAAATTGATTTTTTGGAAGTCATGCCAATCTACAATACAGAAATCGAGGAGTTGGAAGAGTTAGGTTTTGATTTGGTCTTCCCTACAAGCCAAGAAACCGAGCCTATGCCTAATAGGGGCATCTTTTTGAGCTTGGAATATGAAACTAGGTTAAATCCAAGTCAGGTTGCTGATTGCCCACATTTGATTTACTCTATGGTGGAACCTCTGATCCCAAATCAGATTTAGAACATGATTCTTGCAAGTTCTCTGATGATTTCGAATCTTACTTTGATTTCGGAGAACTATTGTTTCCTGACGACTATGAGCCAATCCACAACCTCAGCATACATGATCCATTCTTTGACTTTGACTCTGAGATCCCTGATCCTGAGATCATTGATTCAAAATCAGGTTCCACTGAGATGGAATCATTTCTTTTTAATCCTCAAGAATCGGAAACAGAAATTGCCGAGAGTGTCTACAACCCAGAGTTTGAATCTTTTCTTGACTCAGATTTCCTTGATCTTATAAACACTCTTCAGGCATTTACCTTTGATTTTGATGGCTATTATGAGGACTCCCTAGATGAACTGAAATGACCTGTTGCCTGTTTAGTCGAATAAGACGTCTGGAGTTTTGGTCAGACGTCTGTCCAGACGTCTGGACACAGGCCCGGACGTCTGAAAGTGGGAATTTTCGTACGTTTCTCTGCGCTTTGCACGCAGGCGACTTGCAAAGTCTCTCTCTCCTCCACACCCCTCACCCCTTAAACCCTAAACCCATCCTATTTAACCCACCATTCTCTTCTTCTCACCCCCTCACCACCACGTCCACCGTCTTCCTCTTGCAGCCGTGACGAGGGAGAACGGGAGGGAGGGAGAGCGAGGGAGAATGAGAGGGAGAGAGGAAGGAAGAGCATGAGAGGGGAAGAGCAGGCCGGAGCACCTTCGGGAGCTCGGCAGAGCTCGCACGGCCGGTGGCAGGTGTGCGCGCGAGGAGGGGCTCGGGGAGGTAGCCTCCCAACCCTTTGCAGCTACTGAAGCTGCTGCGGTGCGTTGCAGGCAGAGTTGCGAGGAGAGAAGCATCATGGAAGAGGTGCTGGTACTGGAAGTTTTCCAGTATCAGATGTCTGGGGAATCGTCCAGACGACTGGCGAGGCACCAGGACGTCCGAAGCTGAAGCCGGAATTCTGAAAGCACGATATCGCGCGAGGTACGTATCTTCCTATGTTACTTTCTGCCATGCAGATCGTAGCACAGGAAATTTGGCCGTTAATAGGTCTACGACTTTCGTACGCAGGTGAGGGCTTTGGGAAGGCACGCGGTGCACTTTTCCAGGCACTTTTGGACGTCTGATCACGTCGCCAGACGTCCGAAGGTACTTCCAAACGACAGGAGGCCTTGTCCGATGTCTAAAGATGCCCCTAGATGGTCACGAAGGGAGTTGTGGCTCTATAGGATTGTTGTACATTTTATTGTCTTTGGTTGGGTATTTGTTTTGCGAATTCCCATTTCCTTTGTGAGACAAAATCCTTCTTGTGAAAAGAAGGGATTTTGAGGAACACTACCCTCGGTCTAAGTAGTGTGGTTGTAATTGAGGTTCAGTCACCCTCGTTCAAGTGACTGAGTTTAGTGGATTTGATCGACTAGGTTGATCGGGAAATCCTAACTTGAGAGGATTAGGTGGTGGTTTTCACCCGATTTTGGGTTTCCACCTAAAAATACTTGTGCCTATTGTGTGATTGCTTATTTTTGTGAGATTGTCTATTTTAATTCCGTACTTTATATTACGTCACGCATATCTCACCCCCTCGAAGTAGAGAATTACACGGTCTGCCCTGGGGTGTCTTATATTGGTCTCTAGAGATCTATTTGAGCTTGGGAAGCAAGCTTCCCAAGCTAGGAAAGTCGTCGGAGTTGGAAACTTGAAAGATACCCGAATCTCTCATGCATTCGCATGAGAGATTGGGAAGGTTGTAGGGTTCAAGGATGAGTGCGTTGGAAAGAGGACTCCTCGAGGAATCTCCCTTCCAAGTTTGGAAGAGTTTGAGCGAGAAATCAGGGAGATCTTCCCATTTGAAGGTCGCCAGAGCTTTAGGATTAGAAGTTGAAGGTGGCAGGGACCTTTTTGCGAAGAAGGCAAGGAAGCTGGGGGGTTTTTTGTGAGGAATTCAAAAGCTGAGGGGCTATTGGAGATAAAGAAAGTCAAACTTGGATCAAAGTGCAAACTAGGTTGAAACAATCTCAGATTGAGCCCAAATTTTGGTAAACACCTAATTTGGACCCAAGGAATCCAATGGTGAAGTTAAATTTAGGTTTTGACCTTGTTTGACTTGGTAATTTGTGCAAAAACCCAAATTAGGGCAAAAAGTCTGTCTAAGGCTTAATTTTAGGTCAAAATAAGTTCTGATGGTCAATTCAAGGATGCCAAACCCTGAAAATATTTTTATATGAATTTTAGAGGGTTTAGGTGAATTTTTTCCTGGCCATAACCTCAGTTAATTAAGTAGGTCTGTTTTTAGAGTTTCAAATGTCATTTAATTCTTGAAATGCGCGAAAACCCTTTTTTGTCTGTACTAACCCACTTTTTAGACTCTTAAGACCATTTGACCCTTAATTAACCCTTGGAGAAACCCACGGTTATTCTTCATTCATGATATGATGGTAAAATTACAGTTTTAACCCTGGTTTCTTGTATTTCTCTTAGAAAGGATTTGTAATGAATTATGGCCTTCTGTCAGTTATGTAGGAGCATTTAATGATGGAATATGACTAAATAAAGTTAGATATGACTAATGATGACATTATCATCAGCATTCGTAAAATGGGTCCCTTCATCAGAGATAATAGCACGTAGGACACCGAATCAAGAAAAGATGTGCTGGTGAATGAACTTGATTACCACCTTGTGATCATTGGTCCGAGTCGGGATGGCTTCAATCCATTTAGACAAGTAGTATATAGTGAGGAGAATGTACTCGAAGCTGTCCAATTTAGGGAAGGGTCCCATAAAATCAATCCCCCATATATCGAAGATTTCACACACGAGAATTTATTGTAAAGGCATCATATCGCGATGACTCATGTTGCCTAAAGTCTGGCAACGAGTGCATGCCTTACAGTAATTGTGTGCGTCCTTGAGGATCGTGGGCCAGTAAAAGCCACACTGGAGGACTTTAGTTGCGGTTTTATGTCTAGAGAAGTGTCCGCCGCAAGCCTAGTCATGGTAGAAGGATAAGATGTCCTGAATCTTCGCTTTCGAGACGCATCGTCTGATGATCTGATCAGCACCAATGCGGAAGAGGTACAGGTCTTCCCAGATGTAGTACTTGGGATAAAAAGCAACTTGTCCTTCTTGGCCTTCGGCCAATCAGGCAGGATCTGATGTGACGCCAAGTAGTTGATTAAATCAGCGTACCAGGGAAGTCCTGCACCGATAGTCAGGAGGTGCTCATCAAGAAAATGTTCTGTGATTGGTTTGGAAGGGTCGATGATAGTAGAAGGAAGACGGAACAAGTGATCAGCTACTACATTCTATTTTCCAGCCTTGTCACGAATCTCGATGTCGAATTCTTGCAATAGTAAGATCTAGCGGATTAGTCGAGGTTTCACGTGGCGAGGAGGTGCCTCACTGTGGTATGATTCGAGTATATAATAACATGGGAACCCAAGAGATATGATTTGAATTTTTCCAGGCCAAATACTACGGCTAGCAGCTCTTTCTCAGTAACTGTGTAGTTACGCTACGCCTTATCCAGTGTCTTGCTGGCATAGCAGATGACCACGAGTTTCCCGTCAATTTTCTACCCAAGCACTACACCTATTGCATAGTTAGATGCATCGTACATGATCTCAAAGGGTTGAGACCA
This sequence comes from Thalassia testudinum, assembly GCA_037157565.1. Classification (NCBI taxonomy): domain Eukaryota; kingdom Viridiplantae; phylum Streptophyta; class Magnoliopsida; order Alismatales; family Hydrocharitaceae; genus Thalassia; species Thalassia testudinum. The sequence continues at coordinate 4,431,551 of JAZHRO010000038.1, forward strand.
ATCAGGGGATTTTAGGAAAGGTGCTTGGGTGACTTGGTCACGTAGGCTCTCAAATGCATGAGTGCACTCCTCGGTGATTTCGAGGGGACATCCTTTGAAAGCAGATTAGTCAGGAGGCACGCGATTTTGAAAAATCAGGAATGAATTGATGGTAAAAATCGATGTGCCCAGAAAAGAGCAGATGTACTTGACCGAGCTAGGCATGGGCAGTTTAGAGATCAAATTAACCTTGGCTCGATCAACTTGGATGCCTTTTTCTGAAACAAGATGTCCTAGGACAATTCCCTCAGGAACCATGAAATGGCTCTTTTCCCAAGAAAGAACCAAGTTTACGTCAATGCAACGACTAAGGATTTGGACCAAGTGTAGGAGCCAATCATCAAAAGATTCCCCAAATATCGAGAAGTCATCCATGAAGACTTCAAGGTGCTCACCTACCATATCTGAGCATATGGCAAGCATGCACTGCTGAAAAGTAGCAGGTGCATTGCAGAGACCAAACGGCATCCTACAGAATGCGTACGTCCCAAAGGGGCAGGTGAAGGTGGTCTTCTCTTGATCCTCAGGATGGATTGCTACCTGGTTATAACCGGAGTACCCATCCAAGAAGCAAAAGAATTGATTTCCTGCCAATTTCTCGAGTATTTGATCAATAAATGGCAAGGAGAAATGATCCTTTTTCGTGGAGGCATTTAATCTTCTGTAATCAATGAAGACTCTCCATGAGTTTGCAATACGGGTCAGTATAGTCTCTCCAGTCTCAGTCGTAATCACGGTGAGTCCTGCCTTTTTGAGCACAACCTAGATTGGACTCACCCAATGACTGTCGAAGATCGGGTAGATGATCCCTGCATCTAACCACTTAATGATCTCCTTTTTCATGACATCCTGCAGGTTCAAAGTCAAACGTCTCTGCATCTCGTGGGATGGTCGTGAGTCCTCTTCAGTGTAGATATGATTTGTACAATACGAGGGACTGATACTAGTCAAGTCATCGAGAGTCCACCCAATGGCTCTTTGATGCTGCTGGAGGACAGTAATCAAACGTGTTTCCTGATTAGATGTGAGTCAGGAATTGATAATCATAAGAAATGTCTAATTGGAACCCAAAAAGACGTATTTGCGATGATCAGGGAGGAGTTTCAATTCCATGACTGGATTATCAGTAGCAGCAGGCGGTTCGAGGTGGGATTCGGGAGCAAAGGTAGGAGCTATAGGTGTGTCTAGGTTAGGTTCAGGCTCCTCTAATTGTGGGGCTTGATCTTCTTATGGTTGATAAGAAATAAGCGGGCTTTCCTCGATGCGCGGGTCGTCAACCACGGCCTTAATATCACAAATTTGTTTGATACCCCCACAATTAATTCCTTTTTAGGCCTTAAAGATGTCGATCTTTAATATCTTGCTCCCAAATTTTAACTCAATTTGGCCCTCCTCACAATTGATATTGGCCATAGCTGTGGCCAGAAAAGGTCTCCCTAAAATGATTGGAGTGTTCTTCAAATTCTCAAGAGCATCCATGTCTAAGACTATGAAATCCACTAGGAAGTAAAAGTCGCGTACCCTAACTATGACATTTTTGAGAATTCCTTTTGGTGACTTGATGAATCGATCTGCTAGTTGCAAAGTCATCTCTATTGGTTTTAGCTCAGATTTTTCAAAGTGGTCTAGTAGGGATGTGGGTATCAAATTTATGGAAGCTCCTAGGTCCAATAAGGCTTTGTCAAACTGTATATCACCAATTGCACAAGAGATCAGATAGGTACCTAGGTCTTTTGCCTTATGCGGGAGTTTGCTCAAAATGATGGAGCTAGCTTGCTCTGACAATACGATCGAGTTCCTGCCCTTGGTTCGCGACTTACGCTTGGGTGTACACACTTCTTTCAAGAATCACGTGTAAGCCGGTACGTGGCGAATTGCATCCATCAATGAGATGTTTATTTGGACCTACTCAAAGAACCTGACCAGGTCCTCCTCGAGAGCCACGGGTTTAGGTTTCCTTTTTCCTTTGGTTAAGGCCTCCAAAAATGGAACCTCTGTCGATTCCTCTAGAATTGGCTCCGGCTCTTTATCAAGGATAAGGGTGTCCTGGATGACCAATCTAGGGTTAGTGTTTGCAGTATCAGGCTTGTTGTGGCTAGGAAATGGTGGGTCTTGCGTTGTTTTGCCACTACGGGTGATGACGGAGTTTAATCCTGCCTAATTTTGGTTTGGGTTAGGCAAACGAGGTGACTGCTGTTGAAATCCAGAGTATGAAGTTGAAGCATCCATCTCGTCAGGTGATGGAGCAGAAGGGGCCTGATAAACAAAGTGAGCTTGGCCTTGATTTGGGTTCATAACGAGCCTCTGGTTCAGCATGTTATTTGGGTTTGGAAGAGGTTGAGAAGGAAGTGCACCAAACTGGCGAGAACTTGCTAGCTGGGCCAATTGATTGCGCAGTTCAGAGATCTCTTCTTTGTGTTGCTTTTGCATATCAACCAAGGTCTGGAGAATCAAAGATGTCCGATCTTCCTTAGGTGGTCCAGATTGGAAACTTTGATTGGGCCTTGGTTGAGTGGGTTGATACGATCACGGGTTTTGTGGTTGGGGTTGGAATTAGGATCTTGGATTCGAGTTATTTCCCGACCACGCAAAGTTAGGATGATTATGTCATCTAGAGTTATAGGTATTGGAGAAAGGATTGTTCTGGATGGCGTGGAGATCCTCACAGGACTAAGAACCCCTAGAATAATCAGGGTACGAGGGTTCAAAGTTTCCCCAACTGTGGTAGGATGGCTCGAAGTTTCCTCCAAGATCAAAATCAGATGGAGGTGGATAAGCACCATCCCTTGGAAGTGGTAGATGTTGTGTGCAGCCTCCCTACCTGAGGGCAGGTGTGCGTATGTGCTTTGCGGTGCAGTAGTGGTCTTGTGTAGATGTCGAGTGATGTCGTCCACCTTTTTTTCAATGATTGAGACCTTATCCAATTGACTGGCTACCAACTCCAAGTCAACAGATGCGGAAAGGCCTCGGGTCTTGTGTACCCCCCGATTGTTTGTCAATGTGCGGGTGGACGTCCGGTCGTACGCACCCAATGACTCATTGTTTAGGGAGTTCTCGCACATATTTTTGAGAATTCCCCAAATCTCGACTTCATGCTGACCCATGCTGCTACCACCACAGGTTGTATTAACAAAAAGCTTGATGTCGTCACGGAGCCGTGGTAAAAGGATTGGACTTGTTCCCACTTCGGGACTCCGTGATGGGGGCATTTGCGCATGAGATCTTGAAAATGATCCCATGCCTTGTGTAGAGATTCTCGTGCTCCTTAGGAGAAGTGCATGATTTGGTGCCACATTGCATTCGTTCGGCCAATGGGATGAACTTTTGTAGAAAAGCAATCTGCAGTTCTTCCCATGTGTTGATCTGGTGAGGATATGTCTGAAACCAGTTGGCAGCTTTGTCGACTAGAGAGAAGAAGATTTTCAAGAGTAGACCATCTCAATTATGCAAGTCTGCCCCGAATGTGTAGACCAGATGCTTCAAATTCTTGATGTGTTGGAAAGGATCCTCGGAGTTCAAGCCATGAAATTTTGGGGTCACATGAAGCATACTAGGCTTGAGCTCCACCGCGGGTCCTCCCGCAGGGATATTGATTTGGGGTTCGATTTCCACTGCAGCGGGATTGTAGTAATCTCACATTTGAGGACTTGCGATGGGTTGAAACGTGCATGGACAAAATCTCAAAGGTCAAAGAATTGTTGAGGCTCAAAGTTAGGTTGTTCTTCTTGATGATCCATGGTAGTGGCTAGAGATTTGGGCTCAGAGGAAGAGGAGATGTCAATATAATCAGGTTGTTGCACAAACACGAAGGTCGAGGCTTGGCCTCAATGGGAGTGAATAACTAATGGAGGCCTCAAGGGTGATCTTAAGGACCTCCTCCCAAACATTCACTGATGGAATAGATGAGGGACAGAAGGTGTGATAGCCTAATCAAGACACCCAAAGATTTTTGGATGACTATAGAGGTTCGAGGCGGATGATACCTCTAGATCAGAAAGTCGTCCACGTAATAATTACCTGGGCAACTAGGAAGGGAGAGTCCTGCAAAGACCCCTACATGGTAGAGCGTCCCCACGGGTTACAAGGTTTCCCCCACCCGACCTTTCTTGTCACTGAGGGTCCAGATAGACCAAAATGGATAACTTGACCTCTTAAGTCTACCAATTTTAACTTTAGAGAGAGGGTGCTTATGATTTTACTTGAACTTTAAGATGTTTTTGTGGGTGGTGACCTAACTTGAAGATTGGTTAACCCAACAAGGTGGATCAACTTCACCAGATTTGTCCTTGATTATTAGGTCCCAATTTTTTAAGATTCAAGTGATGTTTTAGAGCTTGATTTTAGGATTTGGTTGATTAGGTAGATTCAATCAAGGCTTAGGCACAGTTTGGAGAAGTAGATTCTTTGTTTTAAGTAAGTGTGGCCCTTAACCTTAAAATGGAAACCCCTAATTTGGCTCTAATTGGGCCAATTAATTTTTGTCCAAATTTGGCACCTAGGCCTCAATCAAGAAGGTGATAGCCCTAGATACCTTAAACCCTATGTAGGTGCAGAAATCAGGGTTAGGATTTGTTCATAAAAGAATCAAATTAGGCAACTTGTGAGAATTGATTCTAACAATGAAAAACAAGTTGTCCCTAATTGATTTTCTTCCCTTTTTTATCTTTTCTCAAGATCAAGGGCTTTAATGGAGAAGAATATGAGATTACTTGCCCCCTGTACAGTTTCATGTGCGGCTGATTTTCCTCCAATGAATCCCCCTGCACAGATCATAGCCAAAAAGATAAGTTAGTACTAGATCAGAATTGTAATCAGAGAGATTAAATTGCATGTTGCTCGCTGGCAACGACGCCAAAATGTTAACACTTTGAATTGGTGTTTTAAAAAGATGATATGTTGCAATATGGCCGATAAAGTGTGAAAACAAATAAGATTTATAACTCAGATGAAATCCGAGGTTGAACGTAAGGAGCAAGCATAGCAATTAATCTCAAGATCATAATATAATCACAAAGATAAGTAATAGGTCCACTTTAGTGGATAAAATTAAAGCCTAAGTATATGGTGATTAAGATAAGAAGTGAATTTATAACATCCATTATATTAACAAAATAATGTAAGAGAAAAAAAAATTGTCAATTGTAAGAAAGCAAACTCAAATTAGAATACCGGACATTTGATTTATCACAAAGAAAAAGTATTCTTCACTTTCCATGTCCAATTTTGGGAAGCAGTGAACTCTATCATAATTAAGAAATTCACCGTGGGAGAGTTTGAAAATCACACACAAAAGAAGAAAGAAATAAAAAAAAGGAAAACAAATTGCTCTCTCTCCCTCTCCCTCTCCCTCTCCCTCTCCCTCTCGTATCCTTCTCTGCCCATTCCATTTAGGTAGTTGGAAAGAAAAAAAAGGAAACCTTTCTCTCTTTCTCCTCCAATCTCTCGCCCTCACGAATCTCTCTCTTCCTCAATTTTCTATTCTCTATTTGGTAACATAAATTCTGACTCTTTTTCTCTCCTTATTTAACAGGCAGGGATAAGTCTGGGAAGGCATCTTCTTTCTCCATCGAGAGGGAACACGGCCTCCACCTCTCTACCTTCACCGTGCGCCCATCCACCACCGCGAGCCTCTGCACCGACAGCCCGTGCGACGTCTTCTTTTCCTCCACGGCGAATTCATCACCACCACAGCCACCCACCGACTGAAGCCACCACCGCCGTGTGCCTCCTTCATCCACCACTGCGTGCCTCCTCGACCCCGCTAACAAAACACAACCCTACACCCAACAGAACCGCCTGCCTTCTCTCAACTCACAACCGCGCACCTCCATCCACGACCATGCCAACCTCACCACTGCATCACAGCATCCTCCTCCGTGATTTCCTCGACAGCATCTCCTCCCGCATGGTTAGCAACCTCTAGCAGGCCACGCTCGAGCCGCGCCTTCATGCGCAGCACCACCTACCGTAGCGCCCTCGCGCGCAACAGGCGTAGCACCACCGACAGCAGCAGACCCGCGAGCAGCCACCCCTCGCGCGAAGCAGCCAGCGTTCCCACATGACCTGCGAGCCGACCGGCCACCTCCTCCTCCTCTTCTTCATCTCCACCGGCTGCAACTACACCACCGAAGAGGAACCCAACAACCACAACCGCACAACTACCTCATCAACGACGCGGACGACGTCCACGCCGTCCACTACGATCGTGCACCTTCCCCCTTCACTCGCAGCAACAGCACCGTGCTAAGAGAACGGCCACACAACCTCCCAGCGGCCCTCCTCCGCTCCATCGACGCCGGCGCCGTTCTCGCCAATCGGCCAGCTCCGGCCACCTTAGCTGCCACACCATCACGGACGCGCTCCTCTCCTCTGGCCCATCTCGTCCGACAAGCCGCACCTCCAACAAGACCCTCCTTGCGTGGCCGAAGGGGAGGAAGCCAACTCCCCTGTTTTGGTACAGGAGGAGGGCCATTAGTTGAAATGAAGCATGGTTGAGAGGTTGGAATTTTTTGGAAAAGAATTTTATATTATGCGGAATTGCATCTCATATCCTTTCATTCTCTATATTATTTCTCATTCAAGTTATTCTCTTGATTACTTTGATGCTACAACTAATTGTCAAAGTTATTTTTGTATCATATCAAGCTTTGTTCAACATACTCTTGCACTACAAATGTTAGTGAATTTATTGGTCTGTCCTCCCTATGGATACGACCAGAATTGTGGTATAATTTCAATATATTTTTTAGTAACTTTGATCGAGGGTTTTCAACCACATTACATATTTACTACGACGCATATTTTTCTGACAGCATATTTGAAAAGCGAAAATCCTATTGATCAAATGGCGCCATTGTCGGGGAGGCAACTGATGTAATAATTTCACTTAATTTTTACTTTTGATTATTCTGAGTTGCACAGTGATCTGACTAGTTGTTATCTTTTCTGTGCGAGGAATCTATAAGGGCGATAGGCGCAGCTGGGAGATGACGTCGACCTTGAGCGACGTCCACATGCAGGGAAGACGCAGGAGACCTGGATCCCACTTTCATAGGGGATTCTCCTTTGTCACAAGTTTTATTCCTATTTTCTCGCCCTTGTAGTAATTGGGGCTGATTTTTGGGGATCTGTCCCCACATTCTTTAGATGATAGGGGCTATATTTTTGCTACTCGCGTGATTCATTTTTCTACATGTTTGCCTCTAAAACAAACACAATAAAATACCGAGCTGCTTGTTAGGAGTTGCATGCCCTTAGGTGCGCGCATTTAGGGGTGATTGAGCAGCACATTAAATCTCATTGTTGCATTGCGAGCATATTTGCACCAAGATTGTTGGAGACAGGTACACCTTTCTAACTTTTGCATCTAGCTCCTGTTCACGCATTTGCATTCGAGTTAAAATTCAAAACCACAAAGCTGATTGAAATTACTTAATCCAGTGGTCACCTAACTGCAATTGGGACTGATAATCAGATTTGACCTTAAAACCAAATCATACTTGATCTGATTCAAAGGGACTTGTCTATGTTTTCAAAATAAAAATGATTTGCGGTGTGATGCACACGTCTGGCACTGAGCACGCACATTAGGTACCGCACTAAGGCTCGATCCCTTAAGGCTATAGGCACCGATCTCTTTATCGGTGCAGACCCTCCTATCGTGCTGTGTGGTGGTGGTACTATCTTTTGAGCAAGTGCTTTGATACTTCACGGAGGGGGATACCCCTTAAAGGAACAAAAGGGTAGTTAAGAGGCACCGCGTACACATCGCCTCAAAAGAAGGGTTCGCCCTACTTGCATCCCTTTGTTCATCCTTAACGTAACTTCTCACTTGATTACCTAGGAGTATCATCTAAGCAAAGTATAGGTCTTAGGGCACTCAAAGGTTAAATTAGGTCGCGTAATTGCAGTGAATAACTTGTTTGGCCATCTATATCAACCAATTCTACCTCAGCAACAAAGAAAGTCAAGATCTTAAGTCATCACCCTTCTTATACCACTTACGTGGGAACGGAGGGATAAGCCTTGACCTTTTGACCTATCTTTGGAGTGGAGGTTTCACTTACTCAATCAACAAGAACTTGAATTGTGATTAATATTGTATGCTTGGTAGACGCTCTCTTGAGGGCAGTCTAGTGTTTGATCCTGAGCCTAAGAGAATTCTTAGGAGAGCCCGCCAAGGATAGAAAAGAGAAGACATGGCTGATCAAGGAGCAAATCAACAAAGGACCCTGAGAGACTATTTTATTCCAACCAACCAACCCGCTCAAGCACTAAGACGACCGGTAGGGGATAATCCATATGAGATCAAGAGCAGTACCATATCTTTGTTGCCATCCTTTTATGGTACTACTAGGGAGGACTGCTATCGGCATTTAGAGGAATTCATCGAGGTCCGCTCTATGGTGAAACTTCAGAACTTTACTGATGAAGCTCTGATGAGAACCCTCTTCCCCTTCTCCCTTAAGGACAAGGCAAAACACTTGTATCACACCTTGATGCAAGGGTGAATGATTGGAACACCCTTAAGGGAGAATTCTTGAAAAAATACTTCCCGATGAGCAAAACCAACCACTTCAGGAGGGAAATCATGGGTTTTACTCAATTAGATGGGGAAAAATTCCATGAGACTTGGGAGCGATTCAATGCTCTGATTCGACTATGCCCCCACCATCAAGTGCCTAAATGGCAGTTGGTAGAATGGTTTTATACTAGACTATTTGATAGGCATAGGTAAACCGTGGATGCTGCTTGTGCCGGAACCTTTCTCACCAAAATGAAGGATGAGGCTTGGATATTATTTGAGTCACTGAGCGACAATTCTATCCACTTGACCTCAGCTTATCAAGATAGGAAACCATCCATCCTCCAAAGGAAAGCTGAAGCTAGTGAAGCCAAGGCAGCTCAGAATTTGGCTTTTCAGATACAATTGTTGAACCAAAACTTTGAAAGACTCATGAATAACCCACACAAAGTCACACAAACTGTTTCCCAAGTCCAGACTCTTTCTGAATGCTCCATTTGCCAAAGCACTCTTTACGCCACTGTTGAGTGCCATTTGGCTAATCAATTCCCCGATTTAGTACAGGCAGACCTGAATGCTGCCTAAGGGTTTCGTCCACCGCCCAGGAATAATCCTTTTGGAAACACCTACAATTCTGGATGAAGAAACCATCCTAATTTGTCATGAAAGCAAGGTGATGCTTCAAATTCAGGGAATATAAGAGCCCAACCCACCCAACCCTTTCAGGCACAACAATCCCAGTCTCCTCCTCAGCCTAACAATTATGAGATGGAAGATCTGAAAGCTATGATGAAGGCCATGCAAGAAAATCAAAGTATGATCATTCAATCTCAGAATAAGGCTATCCAAGAAATGAAATCTCAAATTGACCATCTTGTTGAGGCTGTTAGACAACACGACTCTAGGAAATTGCCCAGCTCATCTGAGAAGAACCCAAGGGGTAAAGGGCCCTTCATAAGGGAGCACGCTAAGGCTGTAACCGTTTTGAGGAGTGGTAAGCAACTCTCCAAACCTAAACTCGCTCCTACGGTCACCCCTCCTACCACTCCAACCAGCACCTACACATCCACGGAGGAAGAACCACTCAGCCCTTCTTCACTTGAAATCACCCATCCGGAGGATGTTGTTCCCATTCCACCCTTATCTCACCATGACAACCCCTCCACCCAGAGGCCGAGAGTACCGTTTCCTGAGCGCTTATCCGGCCCTATGGCACCTGTTGCTGGCTCATCTGGAGCCAAGGATAGGATGGATGAAATAATGGAGACATTCAAGCAAGTTCACATTAACTTGCCTCTTTTGGATGCTATCAAGCAAATACCATCCTATGCTAAATTTCTAAAGCACCTGTGCACCAAGAAGAGGAAATCTAGGAAACAGGTCCAGGCTAAGGTCATTTTGCCCGACCTAGTCAGCTCGGTCCTACAAGAAGGTACACCCCCCAAGATGAAGGACCCAGGAGCCCCTTATATTTCTGTGGTCATTATAGACCAACGCATCGATGAGGCTCTCCTCAATCTAGGCGCGGGGGTTAATATACTGCAGATCTCTATCTATGAGCTATTAGGAGGAGGTGATTTGAAGCCTAGTCCTGTAATCCTCCAAGTAGCTGATAGATCGCTAAAAACACCACGTGGGCTCTTAGAAGATGTCTTGGTGAGAGTAGAGGACTTCTTTCCCGTCGACTTTTTGATATTGGACACTGACCCATCCAACATGCCCACCAAATCCTCAATTATCCTGGGACGTCCCTTTTTGGTTACAGCCAATGCATCGATCAATTGCAAATCAAGGGCACTCAAGATGGACTTTGGGAACCGAAAGATCCGGCTCAATATGTTTGATACCTATAAACAACTAGGATTAGAAGATTGTTCCCAAATCGAGGTGATTGATGAGATTATCAAGGAAATGGCACCAGCTCTTTTGTGTGATGATCCTCCCCAAATGGTCATTTCCAAGTACCGCACTCCGAATTTTGAAGAAGGAAGGGAAGATACGCCTGAATTAGAAGAGTTGTGGGTGTCAAAGCTGAGTCCCTCTCCCCTCCATGGACAATCAAGGTAGATCCGCTACCGAAGGCGGGGACATCAAACATAATTCCCTCGATTCAAAAGCTCCCGACTTGGAGCTTAAACCACTTCCAGAGACCCTCGAATATGTTTTCCTTGGGCCTAATGATACGCTCCCTATTATCATCTCAACTACTCTATCTGAGATGCAGGAGGGAGCGCTAATTGAATGCTTAAAACGGCACAAGGAAACCATTGCTTGGACTATAGTTGACATTAAAGGGGTTGACTCAACTCTCTGCATGCATCACATTTACACGGATGACTTTGTGAAACCTTTCAGAGATATGCAGAGGCGGTTAAATCCCAACATGCGGGAAGTGGTGAAAAAGAAATTTTAAAATGGTTGGATGCGGGGATAATCTACCCCATTTCTAATAGGAAATGGGTCAGTCCTATTCACGTGGTGCCCAAAAAGGTGGGATTCATGGTGGAGACTAATGAGAAAGGGGAGTAAGTCACCACCAGACCCACAACAGGATGGAGGGTATGCATCGATTACCACCGCCTAAACACCACTACCCAGAAAGACTACTTTCTCCTACCATTTATTGATCAAATACTGGAGAAATTAGCAGGGAATAAATACTTCTGTTTTCTCGATGGATATTCTGGGTACAATCAGATTGCTGTCTTTCCGGATGACCAAGAGCGCATGACTTTTACAAGTCATTATGGCACATTTGCCTTCCGCTGAATGCCATTTGGACTATGTAATGCTTCAGGAACATTTCAGCGGTGTATAATGCCCATCTTTTCAAACATGATTGACGAGTTCATTGAGGTTTTCATGGATGATTTTTTCATATATGGCTCATTGTTTGACCACTGCCTATGACATTTAGAAAAAGTTCTCACCCGCTGTAAGGAGACAAGATTGGTGCTTAGCTGGGAGAAAAGCCATTTTATGGTTCAACAAGGCATTGTTCTTGGGCATGTAGTGTCTGAACAAGGTTTAGAAGTCGATAAGGCCAAGGTTGAGTCCATTTCTAAGCTTCCACCACCCACCAATGTCAAGTAGATTCGATCATTCCTGGGCCATGTTGGCTTATATAGTCACTTCATCAAAGACTTTAGCAAGATTTCTAAACCACTTTGCAACCTAATGGAGAAGGATACTGCCATCATTTTTGATGCAAAGTGTGCCAAGACCTTCCAATTCTTGAAGGAGGCCCTCATAACTGCGTTGATCCTGCAAGCACCTGATTGGACCCTCCCAATTGAGTCAATGTGTGATGCCTTTGATTTTGCTGTAGGTGCGGTCCTTGGTCAATGGGTTGATAAGAAGCCTCATGTGCTATACTAGGCATGTAAGACTCTTACGGATGCATAGCAAAACTACACTGTGATAGAAAAAGAACTTCTTGCGGTAGTATTTGTGTTGGAGAAGTTTAGGTCTTATCTTCTAGGATCCAAGGTTGTGGTTTATACTAATCACTCATCCTTAAAACATTTGCTCGCAAAGAAGGACACCAAACCTAGGTTGATTCGTTGGATTCTATTATTACAAGAGTTCGACCTTGATATCCGTGATAAGAAAGGGGTCGAAAATGTTGTTGCAGATCATTTGTCTAGGATCCCAGTTTAGACTTCAACCCCGTCAAGAGACATTCGTGACACATTTCCTAACGAAACGGTAATGGCGATACAACCTTCGACACCGTGGTATGCTGATGTTTGCAACTACTTGGTCACTAGTGAAACCCCCAGTACGTGGAATAAGCATAAGCGAGACCGATTTCTCGCTAGCATCAAGTATTATCACTGGGAGGACCCTGAGCTCTTTAAAATAGGCCGTGATCAAGTCTTACGAAGATGTGTCCTGGAAGAGGAACAACAGAGTGTCTTGAATTTTTGTCAAACATTGCACTGTGGAGGACACTTTAGTGTTAAGAAGACTGCTTATAAGGTTCTTCAGTCTGGTTTATGGTGGCCTTCACTTTTCAAAGACACACACACCTTTGTGGAGTCATGTCTTCATTGTCAACAAACTGGAACTATTAGCAAGAAAGATGAGATGCCCCAACAACCTATTCTTCTAGTCGAGATATTCGAAGTTTGGGACATAGATTTCATGGGTTGATGTAAACACATTTACACTACTTAAAATGTCTATTTATGCATGTTCTTAAGCATAGGATTGCATTTCATGATATAAATATTGCATTACATGCATCATCTTGCATTTAGAGTAGTTTGAATAAAATGGAGGTTAATTGTCTCCTTTTATGTGCTTGGACAGGGCAAATATTTTATCGGGGCCTCGGATCAAAGATCCAACCGTATGGATATGATCAGGGCGACGATTGGAGTTCAACGACTCCAAGATCGCCCTAATCAGGCATCCGTAGCATCAGATAGAGACCGGGGAACCCTAGAAGATCAAGGGCCAGGATGGTGTAAATCCGCACTTCAGATGGAAAATCCGACCACACGGATGAATTCGGATCGACGATCGCAGCCGAACGACACAAAAATCGAGTCAATCCGACATCCGTGGCACCATCTACAACTTCCAGAAGATGGACGGCCAAGATAGCGCCACGTGGCGCCATCCCAGCCGCCCAATCGGCCGCAGGAGTCCTGTGAAGACCGCGCACCATCTCCTCTCCGCCGTTGGATCTCGATCCAACGGCTGCGGTCGCTCGCGTTTAAAAACGTCCGCGCGACCATTTCGCCCGCGTAGCGCAGCGGCGACGCAGCTGCGGGCGAAGCGGAGGTCGCGGGTTCGAGCCGCGGTGAGGGGGTCGAAGGCGCGGGCGAGCGGGCGCGCACGAGCGTCGGATGAAGATCCAACGGCCGCGCGCGCCCGATAGCGCCGACGCGCAATTGGACGCTCTGGTGGACGCTCGATCGCACGCGGGCGGGCGCGCTACGCAGCGGGCGCGGACGCGTTCTAAGCCGTCCGATCTCGCGATCGGACGGCTGAGACGACGCGGACGTTCGTATGCGTTACGCGCGCAGGCCAACCGAGCGAGCGCGCGTGGGCGCGGCGGCGACTGCGACGGCGGGGCTTTAGCGACGGTTTTATCCGTCACTAAAGACCCCTTATTTATTATTTTGAAGATGTAATGTCCATTTTGCCCCCACTCCTTGCAACTATAAAAGGAGACCCCCTCCATACGAAATTTTCATCCCTTCCTTCTCCTCTCTACCTCTCCAAAGCTCAAGAGAAGCTTGTCCCACACCCGGGATGCTTCTCGCGAGATAAAGTCCAAATTTTCGTCCCCCTTCGGAAGTGGATCCCGCGACGACGACGGCGTGCTGCTTCGTTCCCGTTCTTCTGCTTCGTCCTCCTTCGTCCCGCTTCGTTCTCCTTCGTCCAGGCGTCGTCCTGTCCGGCTCGTCCTCCAAGCGACCGTCGAGGAGGATTCTCTCTCCCTATTCTTTTTACTGCTTTCTAGTATAGATTTACTGCTTTCTAGAGTAGTCTATTCGTCCTCCGAGCGATCGTCGAGGAGGACATTTCTCCCTCCATTCTTTTAATGCTTTCTAGAGTAATTGTTTTATATTTTCTAGTTGTAACGAATGAACTCTTTTATGATTAATTCCTTGTCTATTCTACATCTCATTTTAATTTCCATGTATAGTATTCTTTCTCTCTCTCTTACTCCCTCTCTCTCTCTTTTATTTGTTGTAGATACTTAGATAGTTTAAATTGAATTTCTTCGTGACAAAATAAAAAGAAACGCGAAGTTTTTAAATCAAACGTTCGCCTCCCTGTGTTCGACCCGGAATTCTTATTTCGGTATAAATTTTATTTGTTGAACTCGAATCCTTCGCTTTCGAACTACAACGACGGGTTTTCCAAAACCAAACACGTTAGCGTAGATTCTAGTCCAACATTTTGGCACCGTTGCCGGGGATCGAATAAACTATCTAAGTATCTACAACAAATAAAAGAGAGAGAGAGGGAGTAAGAGAGAGAGAAAGAATACTATACATGGAAATTAAAATGAGATGTAGAATAGACAAGGAATTAATCATAAAAGAGTTCATTCGTTACAACTAGAAAATATAAAACAATTACTCTAGAAAGCATTAAAAGAATGGAGGGAGAAATGTCCTCCTCGACGATCGCTCGGAGGACGAATAGACTACTCTAGAAAGCAGTAAATCTATACTAGAAAGCAGTAAAAAGAATAGGGAGAGAGAATCCTCCTCGACGGTCGCTTGGAGGACGAGCCGGACGGGACGACGCCTGGACGAAGGAGAACGAAGCGGGACGAAGGAGGACGAAGCAGAAGAACGGGAACGAAGCAGCACGCCGTCGTCGTCGCGGGATCCACTTCCGAAGGGGGACGAAAATTTGGACTTTATCTCACGAGAAGCATCCCGGGTGTGGGACAAGCTTCTCTTGAACTTTGGAGAGGTAGAGAGGAGAAGGAAGGGATGAAAATTTCGTATGGAGGGGGTCTCCTTTTATAGTTGCAAGGAGTGGGGGCAAAATGGACATTACATCTTCAAAATAATAAATAAGGGGTCTTTAGTGACGGATAAAACCGTCGCTAAAGCCCCGCCGTCGCCGTCGCCGCCGCGCCCACGCGCGCCCGCTCGGCTGGCCTGCGTGCGTAACGCATACGAACGTCCGCGTCGTCTCAGCCGTCCGATCGCGAGATCGGACGGCTTAGAACGCGTCCGCGCCCGCTGCGTAGCGCGCCCGCCCGCGTGCGATCGAGCGTCCACTAGAGCGTCCAATTGCGCGTCGGCGCTATCGGGTCCAACATTTTGCTCAGCCATCCGATCGCGAGATCGGACGGCTTAGAACGCGTCCGCGCCCGCTGCGTAGCGCGCCCGCCCGCGTGCGATCGAGCGTCCACCAGAGCGTCCAATTGCGCGTCGGCGCTATCGGGCGCGCGCGGCCGTTGGATCTTCATCCAACGCTCGTGCGCGCCCGCTCGCCCGCGCCTTCGACCCCCTCACCGCGACTCGAACCCGCGACCTCCGCTTCGCCCGCAGCTGCGTCGCCGCTGCGCTACGCGGGCGAAATGGTCGCGCGGACGTTTTTAAACGCGAGCGACCGCAGCCGTTGGATCGAGATCCAACGGCGGAGAGGAGACGGTGCGCGGTCTTCACAGGACTCCTGCGGCCGATTGGGCGGCTGGGATGGCGCCACGTGGCGCTATCTTGGCCGTCCATCTTCTGGAAGTTGTAGATGGTGCCACGGATGTCGGATTGACTCGATTTTTGTGTCGTTCGGCTGCGATCGTCGATCCGAATTCATCCGTGTGGTCGGATTTTCCATCTGAAGTGCAGATTTACACCATCCTGGCCCTTGATCTTCTAGGGTTCCCCGGTCTCTATCTGATGCTACGGATGCCTGATTAGGGCGATCTTGGAGTCGTTGAACTCCAATCGTCGCCCTGATCATATCCATACGGTTGGATCTTTGATCCGAGGCCCCGATAAAATATTTGCCCTGTCCAAGCACATAAAAGGAGACAATTAACCTCCATTTTATTCAAACTACTCTAAATGCAAGATGATGCATGTAATGCAATATTTATATCATGAAATGCAATCCTATGCTTAAGAACATGCATAAATAGACATTTTAAGTAGTGTAAATGTGTTTACATCATGGGTCCTTTCCCATCATCTCATGGCTTTGAATATATCCTCGTGGCAGTTGATTATGTGTCAAAGTGGATAGAAGCTATTCCGACAAAAATCAACGATCACTCCGTGGTCCTGGCTTTCGTTAAGGCCAATATCATTTCCCGATTTGGCTACCCGAGGACGATCATTAGTGATGGGGGACCTCATTTCAGGAATGCACACTTCGCCCGTCTCCTCAAAAGTCTTAGTGTCACCCACAAGGTGGCCACCCCATATCATCTGCAGATGAGCGGACAGGTTGAAGTGTCAAATAGGGAGATTAAACGAATTCTGGAAAAAGCTGTAAGATCTGACAGGAAAGATTGGTCGAAGAAACTAGATGACGCTCTATGGGCTTACAGAACAGCTTATAAGACCCCCTTGGGGATGTCTCCCTTCCGTATAGTGTATGGCAAAGCTTGCCATTTGCCTGTTGAGATTGAGCATAGAGCTTATTGGGCTATTAAGAATGTCAACATGGATCTAGAAAACGCAAGCAAAGTATGCTTATTAGAATTGACCGAGCTTGAAGAATTGAGGAATGAGGCCTATGACACTGCTCAAGCTTATAAGGAGAGCACTAAGGTCTTTCACGATAAACACATCCTCCGCAAAACCTTTGAGCCCCACCAACAGGTCTGGCTTTTCAATTCTAGACTCAAGCTTTTCCCTGGGAAACTAAAGTCCCGTTGGGATGGGCCGTACACTATCACGCAGGTGTTCCCGCATGGTGCAGTTGAAATTCAAAATCCCTCATTTGGTGAGACATTCAAGGTAAATGGTCAACGCTTGAAACCTTATGTTACACCTTCCGATGGCCAGGTATTAAACACCTACAGATTGGAGGAGCCTTAGCTCCAACTGCTCTCCACCTCAGGTTGTGTCTTTCCTTGTTTTGGCTTTCCAATGCGGACATTGTCAGATCTAGGCATGGGGGGGTATAACCTGGGGTTGTTTATAGCATTTATACATATTCTACATGCATAATTAGGACTTTAGTTTTGCAAAAAAAAAAAAGAGAAGAAGAAGAAGAGAGATGAAAAGGGAAAGAGAAAGAAGAAAAATATAGGCAAGGAAAAATCATGTTAGTCCCAGCATGTGATTATGAAAGAGTCACCTAAGTTTCGACCTGAATCGGATGATGAATTAAGTCCTAAAGTACTAAAGAGAAGGAGATAAGTGAGGGATACCGACTTTAGGCCTCCTAGGTCTGTTATAGGGCTTAAACACTCACGTATTTGTTAAGATCTAGATTATTCCTCGAGAGGTTAAGGAAGTTGCGAGGCCGATGTATTAAGTCCAAGGCTTAGGGAGTATTCGACCCCATTGCTTGCCCTTTGGTTTGCGGAACTTGGTAACCTGAGCACCCAAAAATCACACACTGGTCTGGTTCAGTGCACATAACAAAGAATAATGCCAAAAAAGTGTCTATTCTGAAACTGTTTTCCCGAAAAGTTGACTTAGGAGCAGCTTGAAGACACAAGTTGATTGGATGAGTTCCCGGTGTGGAGAGGAGGAATGAAAAATAAACCCCTTGAAGATGCGTTATAACATATCGTCTCCTCGATGCTTGTCTCCTAGTGTTACGAACGTGGCCTCAAGATGGGTTTTTAAGATGTCTGGGGAGTGTCCCAGACGTCTGGTATTAAATTTTTGCGGCGTACAGGGTTGCTTCTGCGCGCATGCGCGCGCAGACTGCACGCGCCGCTCTCTTCCCTCTTTTCCCTCTCTCCTCCTGCAGGGCGCCGCTCTTTTCTCTCTCTCTCCCCGCGCGGCCTTATAAGGCCCCTTGCCCTCTCCCTCACCCTCATCTCCTCCGCTTCCCTCTTCTCCTTCTCCCTGCCGGTGCGAGAGTGCGAGCGAGCGAGTGAGAGGCAGCAGCAGTGGCCGCGGCGAGTGTGCGAGAGGGGGTGTTGCGAGAGGAAGAAGACGCTCGACCGTGAGGGCTCGAGCTTGCCGGGGTAGCTAGAGCTGGTCGGCGGGGGGAGCAGCGGGCGTGGAGTGTCGCGGAGGAACTGCTGCAGCTCGGGCAGCAGGCGGACGGGGCGCGGCGCGGCCGTGCGTCGCCGGCGGAGAGGAGTGGGGCTCTGATTCTGGAAAATTTTCCAGAATCAGACGTCTGGGCTTACAACCAGACGATGGTGAAGACGTTTGGAGGACTGTCCAAACGTCTGGTAGGTAAGATATTTCTACCTTCTTCCTTTTTCGCGGGCGATCTCTTCTGCGCTTCATTGTGCTGAGAGCAGGGGTTGCGTGTGTACGCAGGTGTTGTTCGGGAAGGCGCGAGGGCACGCCATTCCACGTGAATCGGACGTCTGGCCGCAGTGCCAGACGACGGAGAGGACTTCCAGACGTCCGGGGTGACCATCGGACATCTAGGAGCCGGGGTCAGACATTCCAGCAGGCTTCTGGACGTCTGAAGGACTACACCGAGCTCAAGTACACTCTGACCCACCTTGTAAGACGTCTGGAAGAGGTTCCAGACGTCTGATTTTGGACAGTTGCGTCATTTTTGACCCGTTTAGGGCCCGTTCGGAGTCCGTTTCCGCGTTTCAAGTTGAGTTCTTTCCAGAATTAATTCCTCTATCCGTTTACAGTAATTGTATACCATTATGAGAAACTCCTTGTGATTGATCCTTGTGTTAGGACCTCATTTCGTTGCAGTCTTGGGAGTTGCGGAGGCGCGCGGGATTGCCGACCACGCCCCCAATACTCCCAGTTTCGCTGGTAGAGTGGCTTTTTAATTTATTTAAAAAAAATTAGTTACAATTCTAAAATAATTAATAGAGTCTAGGGCTTTGTATGAACCCTAGGACTGAGAAACTAGATTGAATGATAGATCCTAGGGTATTGTATGAATCCTAAGATTGGAAAATTAGATTGAATGATAGATCCTAGGATACGGCATGAATCCTAGGACTGGAAAACTAGTTGAATGGACATACATTGTAGTCTTCGAAAGTAGAAAGGAATTAATAGCTGCCTATAAATTGATTAACAGCTGCTGTTGAACGTGTTTTTGCTAATCACTACGCTTATGAGATTGGTTTTGGAAAATCTGTCGTTGTAGTTCAAAAAAGCGAAGAATTCGTGTTCAACTAATAAAATTTATACCGAAAAGAATTTCGGGTCGAACACAGGGAGGCTACGTTGATCTATTTTCGCAATTATATTTTTTTAGGATTTTCTTTATAAGCAAGGCGATATAATTACAATGGAGCTATCAAACTGAGAGAGAGAGAGAGACAGAGAGAGAGAAAGAGAACACGCATTCAATATTTCAATAGTTCATAAAAATTACACTAGAACGCGGAAAATCAATTACACTATAAAGCAGAAAATTCTACACTAGAAAAGCTGTAAATAAGAATGGGAGAGAGAAGTTATCCTCCTCGACGATTGCTTGGAGGACGAGCCGGACGAGACGACGCCTGGACGAAGGAGAACGAAGCGGGACGAAGGAGGACGAAGCTGAAGAACAGGAATGGAGCAGCACGCCGTCGTCGTCGCGGGATCCACTTCCGAAGGGGAACGAAAATTGGACTTTATCTCGCAAGAAGCATCCCGGGTGTGGGACAAGCTTCTTTTGAGCTTTGGAGGGGTAGAGAGGAGAAAGAAGGGATGAGAATTTCGTATGGAGGGGGTCTCCTTTTATAGTTGCAAGGAGTGGGGGCAAAATGGACATTACAACTTCAAAACAATAAATAAGGGCTCTTTAGTGACGGATAAATCCGTCACTAAAGCCCCGACGTGGCCGTCGCCTCTGCGCCCACATGCGCCTCCTCGGCTGCCCGCTCCTCAACGCCTGCGCACGTCCAGCGCTTTTCAGCCGTCCGATCGCGAAATCGGACGGCTTAAGATGCGTCCGCACCCGCGCGCTACGCACGTCTGATTGTGTGTCCGATTGCACGTCCAATCGCGCGTCGGCGCTATCGGGCGCGTGCGGCCACCCGATCTCCATCCGACGCTCCAATTGCTCGCGCCCGCCGCTCTTCGCCACGGCTCGAACCCGCGCCCCGCGCTGGCGATAGCGCGCTCGACCGCTGCGCTATGGGGCACGGATGGTCGAGCGGGCGTTTTTAAATGCGAGCACCCACAGCCGTTGGATTAAGATCCAACGGCGGAGTGCGATTGGGCGCGGGGCTTTCACAAGACGTAGGCGACCGTTTGGGCGACTGAGATGGCACCACGTGGCACTATCTTAGCCGTCCATCTTTTGGAAGTTGTAGATGGTGCCACGGATGTCGGATTGACTTGATTTTTGTGTCGTTGGGCTGCGATCGTCGATCCGAATTCATCCGTGCGGTCGGATTTATCATCCGAAGTGCGGATTTACACCATCCTGACCCTTGATCTTCTAGGGTTCCCGGGTCACTATCTGATGCTACGAATGCCTGATTAGGGCGATCTCGGAGTCGTTGAACTCCAATCGTCGCCCTGATCACATCCATACAGTTGTATCTTTGATCCGAGGCCCTAATAAAATATTTTCCCTGTCCAAGCACATAAAAGGAGACAATTAACCTCTATTTTATTCAAACTATTCTAAATGCAAGATGATGCATGTAATGCAATATTTATATCATGAAATGCAATCCTATACTTAAGAACATGCATAAATAGACATCTTAAGTAGTGTAAATGTGTTTACATCATACCCCCATGCCTATCTTTTGCCAGTCCCTAGCAAAAACTATATGCTATTTATAAAAGAATTAAGTTAGATTATTTGGACTTAAGTTATTTTTCAATCATTAATAAATTGTCTACTTAGGAACTGAACCTTCAAAGACACAACAGTGCCTGGGTATCAGCCAAAATGCAGATCGCTTCAAGCCCTTGCCTTATTAAAAGAAAAATTTCTTTTTCTCTTTTTCTCTTTTCTAATTTTTTTTTATTTTCAAATTTTTGGATTTAAGAGTGGCTTTCTACGGCCATTCAACTCACCCAAAATTTGATGAGAACCCTAAGCTTTAAGCATCTTATTGTGATTGTGATAGACTCATTGACCGACAATTAGAATGGACTTCGGATTTCTACGCCTCTAGGTGACCTAACCAGAATTCTACCTAAAAGTGTATCTTTACAACCGGTAGCTTTCTCCCTACTTTTTTTTTTAAACGGGGTCAACACAAGGGTGAATCCAGTGTATATCTCCCCGGTTTATTCTACTTCTCCGCTTCTTCCTAAGTATTTTGGGAATTTTTAGTGCATTTTTTGAGCTGGGTTCTGGACAACCGGTCGATGAGCTGTTACCACCGACAACTTGCCAGCCATACTCGTGCGGCGAAGTGTGGCTTATTTCTTTTTATTCTTTTCTCCCTTTTTTTTTTTTGAGAGTAGGTGGCTTCCCTAGTCTAAGATTTACCTAAAGGCAGCAAACTAAGAAAGGTCCAGTGACTGGGCTCTGGACAACCTACCTATGGGTTGTTACCCACGATAACTTGCCAGCCATCACTCTAGAAGGTTCATTAGCTACCCAATTTCCGTTAGAATCGCCGAACAACGAGTCAGTGCAAAGAAAGTGTGTAGATGCTTAAAACTCAAAATTCCCTCAAATCAGAGGGCGGGTTGATAAGTCGTGTACTATCACTCAAACTTATTTACTCCAATTACAAAAGAATTAAGATGGTGAGGACTCAAAAACAAATCCACATTTTAGTGGATACACAGGCTAATTAAATCCAAAGACCTAAGGGGTCTTTGTGTTCAGATCTTAATGTAATTTTTCCTAAGATTGAAAATTTTCTTAAACCCAAATTCTCTTTCGTAATTTTGATTTTTTTTTAATCAAAATAAAACAAATCTACGGAGCTGACGAATGAATTCAGAGATGAATATCCACCCCCCATGCTTATCTAATGCAATGTCCTCGTTGTATTAAAAAGACATAAAACAGAGTGGAAAAGTGAAGAAAGCACCTGAATTGCGTGAATGTTAGGTCCGCTCGAGATGAAAAATTAAAAAGAACTGTATAAGTGCTGAGTTTAGTGCCTTCAGCTAGGCACACTATACAAAGAAAAGAAATGAAGAATTCACATGTGCAGGTCAGAATTAGAATGAACAGAAGAATCCTCTGACCTGTCAGCAGAGGTCCACAGATGTGGACCAGATTGTGGTGCAGACCCACACCCCATAATCGAGAATATCTTAGGTTTTGGATAAAAATTACCCAAAACCTAAAATCAGAATGTAAGCGGGATCGGGCCTGCGATTTCTGAGGATGCAACCCAAGACCAAAAAGTCGGGTTACAGAGAATTGAAGCTCAAAAGGATAATCGTTGAATGTGTGCTTGGGTTTGACATCCTCGAAACAAATGTCGTAAGGGTTCTGATTTGATGGTTTCAGCTTAAAAGGAATCCTTCGACTCAATCTTCCATTTCCTCCAGAATTAACTTCCCAAATCAAAACTTCCCAGCTCCTATCCTCCTCATTTAGCATATCAAATTCCAAGACCTCTTGTATATTCATCACCCCGTCTGAAATCTCCAAGTCTAAATGATGTGGCAGAATCAAAATTGACTTGGGTCTAATTATCTCAGAATTAGAATCATCAATAAGCTCAACAGGGTGTAACTGATAATCAGGGCATTGAATTGATTCCCCCAGAAAATGCGATTCTAGATCTGTAATGTGTGCCCTAATAAGATCAGTGTCCTCAGTTGTTAGGCTATCAATTGATCTATCAGATTCCTCAAGCCCAATCGTCTCACAGAAATCATGTTCAGAAAACTCGCGTGAGACTTCGCAACTTGAATCTTCACCAGCAGGATCCGTATCAATGTATGTCCCAAAATCATTTGTCACTTTCTGTTCCAAGGAGACATACGTTTCCTCGTAACCCGGCTTAGGGATCTCAGGTGAAGAAATCAGATCATTCTTCATTGGTTGTTTTAATTCAATCTGGTCAGCCTCGTAACACATGTCCCCCCCAACAGGTGCCTGAGTAGGTTCTGTCATTGGCTTTCCTGAAGAGGGTTCATCCTGGGAATTATTCCAAGATTGAATCAAAGCAACCACGAATCTCATCCTCAATTTCGCTAATTTCCCAAGTAGAAACTCACCCAGGTTCTTATCCTTAACATCCTGGAGCCAATCCAACAAAGATTTGTTTAAATCATCAATCATTTCAATCAGGGGCTCCAATCTCTCAATGCAAGGTATTAGCTGAACTTCTAAAGATTGAATGATATTCCTCAAGTTAGCCAGAACCTTATGTTGAACCTGATTAACCTGAACCAAATGAGTTGGTTCAGGGTTGGGCGGGTTTGACATCAATGCAGAGAAATTAACGAATTGAGATTCGTTATACCCTTCCTGATAATAGGTCATTTCAGATTGTTGAAAAGATGGTGATGACCTAAAGGCAGTGAAATCAGAGGATGGGTCAGGATCGGTGTATTTTTCTTGATTGTAGATCGTATTAGGTTGTGCATGAAAGGAAGACAATCTATAATCGATGTAGCTCTGAGAATGATAGAAATCAAAATCAAAGTGTTCAAGGTTAGACCCTAAACACGAGGGTCCGGAATTGTATCCCCAATCCGAATTATCCCAACTGACTGATGGTTGATTACAATATGACTTGGGATAATCGTCATGTTGAGGATAATTCACAACAGGAGGGAAAGAGCGGGAATGTGTGAAATATGTGGAAGGGTTCATGAGACTCAGGAGGAAGAAAGGCTCCCTGCAATACAAACAATCAAACCTGTCCTTAAATGGGTTAGCCTACAGACCTACAGACTCTCAAAACCCGTCTTGAGATAAAGGAACGATTTGATCTACTTCTGTCTGTTCAATCCAACCAGTTAGAAGGAGGGACTGGGGAGAAGGTTCTTCCTTCGGCTTGCGCCTCCGGTTCCTAGTGTACCCCCTAGCCGCTACCGTTTGACTCTACTCCCCTAGCTAGACAGTAGATTGAACAGTAGAAATAGACTAATCGGAAATAATCTCGTTCTGGGTTCTGAAGAGCGAGTCCAATCCTTAAGGCCAACATCTACTCTGTTTTATTTAGGGCTAGGTTTGAATGTGCTTTGGAATGTGATGGGCCCTTTAAATGGGTTGTGCCCTTAATGATTGATTGATTTGTGTGTGTGTGCACAACCAAGGTTTTCAAGCAAGATTATTGATAATGCATGAATTTTAATGTTCAAATCTTGCTTAAATAGCTTTTAGGGTTTCAAATTAGGTGAATTGCAATCAAGTTTCTAGGCAAACCAAGTTGTAAAACAAAGGTGAAGATTGTTTTCCTTTAAAATCAGAAAGAAAGTGCAGTGCCTGGTATATACCTAGATTGAAAACCCTAAGGAACAGCTACTTGATGAGTTGGTTTTAAATAAAGTGGTGCGGCCCAAACAACTCAAACAACCAGCCACAAATGCACCACTAAGTTAGGCACTCAAAGATGATTATCCTAGAATGATTTCTACTCTGTTATGTGTTGCTTTGTGTGTACCGGTTCCACAGATTAGAACCCGGTTGAGTAGAAAACAAATCAAGTTGATCAAGTGCCTTGAATGTGGGTATGTGTTGTGTGTTTGTTGAAAATTACCCCACAAGATTATCTTTTTGTTATTTTTTTTTAAATGAGGGTGGAATGAATGTGAGTGAAAATCCAAACAACCAAACTATTCCTAGGATTTATACAAACACCTAGGTTAATTGGGATTTGGATTTAATGTGGCGAATGATATCTATGGAGGGGGAAAGAATGGGGGAGCACTTACAGTTGTCTTCAACTGCACTTTACTCCAGTCTACCGCTTGTTGATTCTTTGATGGAGGTCTCTGCAAAACAATAGACACAAGAGAAAGCTAGTTAGAAAATAAATAAAGTGCAAGAAATGCGAAGAAAAGATCGGAAATCATTGCCTCCCCGGCAACAGTGCCAAAATGTTGAACGTGTTTTTGCGAATCGCTACGCTTATGAGATTGGTTTTGGAAAACCTGTCGTTATAGTTCAAAAAAGCGAAGAATTCGTGTTCAACAAATAAAATTTATACCGAAAAGAATTCCGGGTCGAACACAGGGAGGCTACGTTGATCTATTTTCGCAATTATATTTTTTTAGGATTTTCTTTATAAGCAAGGCGATATAATTACAATGGAGCTATCAAACTGAGAGAGAGAGACAGACAGACAGAGAGAGAGAGAAAGAGAATATGCATTCAATATTTCAATAGTTTATAAAAATTATATTAGAATGCGAAAAATCAATTACACCATAAAGCAGAAAATTCTACACTAGAAAAGCTGTAAATAAGAATGGGAGAGAGAAGTTATCCTCCTCGACGATTGCTTGGAGGACGAGCCGGACGAGACGACGCCTGGACGAAAGAGAACGAAGCGGGACGAAGGAGGACGAAGCAGAAGAACGGGAACGGAGCAGCACGCCGTCGTCGTCGCGGGATCCACTTCCGAAGGGAAACGAAAATTGGACTTTATCTCGCAAGAAGCATCCCGGGTGTGGGACAAGCTTCTTTTGAGCTTTGGAGGGGTAGAAAGGAGAAAGAAGGGATGAGAATTTTGTATGGAGGGGGTCTCCTTTTATAGTTGCAAGGAGTGGGGGCAAAATGGACATTACAACTTCAAAACAATAAATAAGTGATCTTTAGTGACGGATAAATCCGTCACTAAAGCCCCAACGTGGCCCTCGCCTCCGCACCCACACGCGCCTCCTCGGCTGCCCGCTCCTCAATGCCCGCGCACGTCCAGCGCTTTTCAGCCGTCCGATCGTGAGATCGAACGGCTTAAGATGCGTCCGCGCCCGCGCGCTGAGCGCGTCTGATTGTGCGTCCGATTACGTGTCCATCGCGCGTCGGCGCTATCGGGCGCGCACGGCCGCCCGATCTCCATCCAACACTCCAATTGCTCGTGCCCACCGCTCCTCGCCACGGCTCGAACCCGCGCTCGCGATAGCGCGCTCGACCGCTGCGCTATGGGACGCAGATGGTCAAGCGGGCATTTTTAAATGCGAGCACCCACAGCCGTTGGATTAAGATCCAACGGCGGAGAGCGATTGGGCGCGGGGCTTTCACAAGACGCAGGCGGCCGTTTGGGCGGTTGAGATGGCACCACGTGGCGCTATCTTGGCCGTCCATCTTCTGGAAGTTGTAGATGGTGCCACGGATGTCAGATTGACTTGATTTTTCTGTCATTGGGCTGCGATCGTCGATCCGAATTCATCCGTGCGGTCGGATTTATCATTCAAAGTGCGAATTTACACCATCCTGGCCCTTGATCTTCTAGGGTTCCCGGGTCACTATCTGATGCTACGGATGCCTGATTAGGGCAATCTTGGAGTCGTTGAACTCCAATCATCGCCCTAATCACATCCAT
This sequence comes from Thalassia testudinum, assembly GCA_037157565.1. Lineage (NCBI taxonomy): Eukaryota > Viridiplantae > Streptophyta > Magnoliopsida > Alismatales > Hydrocharitaceae > Thalassia > Thalassia testudinum. The sequence goes on from JAZHRO010000038.1 coordinate 4,458,124, forward strand.
ACGGTTGGATCTTTGATCCGAGGTCCTGATAAAATATTTTCCCTGTCCAAGCACATAAAAGGAGACAATTAACCTCCATTTTATTCAAACTATTCCAAATGCAAGATGATGCATGTAATGCAATATTTATATCATGAAATGCAATCCTATGCTTAAGAACATGCATAAATAGACATCTTAAGTAGTGTAAATGTGTTTACATCAGCTGCCTGTTATGAATGAATAGATATGATTGAGAACATGGGTTGTATGAACGTAAAACTGGGGCGGTGAAACCTAAAATGGCCAAACGAAAAGAACATGAACCCTACGAGGAATTAGGAGTAGAACTCCTGGAAAGAGAATAGAATGGAACTGAGAAACTGAAACGTGGAAGTGTGTTGTCTCTTGGGTACGTGGTACCAAAGAGAGCACACATTACCTCTTAGTGTAGAGGGGAGCTCGCCGCCCTCAGGTTGAGATCGGGGTGGGTTTATCCACTGTACACGGACTCGCTGGCCCTCGCGTACGCAGTACCGAGGAGAGCTACTAGTGTAGGGAGAGCATTAGCTACCCCACGGGCCCCAGGGTTCTGCTAGCCTCCTACACCGACTTGTTAGGCCCACTGGGCAAACCAGGGTAGTCAGGCGAGGGTGCGCGGACTGTGGAGGGGTTGGACCCCTGTTACTGAGAGGGCTCTGCCTTATACTGGTTTCGTGCTGTGCTTTAGGCGCACCCGTTAACGGAAACGACTGACCGCTTGTTAGTGTGGGGTAGCTACCCGTGCGCTTATCGCGCGTGCCGTAGTCACCGTTACGTCAGTCAGTGACCTTGGGGTGGTTGACTGAGGGTAGGATCACCACGGGGAACTCTCCCGGCCAGGAGAGCACCACGTGTCACTTCTACTTTTTGGAAAAGACTGCAATCAAGATCGTTCCCACGAGGAACATTCGAGATCAAGAAAATGATCTGAGAAATAAATCAAAGTGAAATAATAGAAACACGTAAACAAAGAAAGAAAAACAAATACCACAGCTACTGTACACTCTACTGCCTCTTTAGCTTTTAGTTGCCACTCTACTCAGCGTTTCGCTGACATTTTACACTCGTTACTTTTCAGGACCAGGTGTTGAGCAGCCAGGGTCAGCGGCTGCAGAGGACGCAGGACCGAAGGGGTGATTGGCTTCGACTCTCTTCTTTCTTCTTCTTCTTTTCTTCTTCTCTGCTTCTATGGTTCCTCTTTCTCCTTTCTTCCTCTTTGATTTTCTTCTCTTCTTCTTCCTTGCGGCTGCAGAGGCTTCTACCTTCTCTCTGATTTCCTTCAGCTGCTAAGTCTTCCTCCTTTCTTCATTTCTGGTTTTCTTCTTCTTTTCTTCTTCTTCTTTCTGCTCTGGCCCTTCCTCTTCTTTCTTTCTTCTTCATCCTACCTTCTTCTTTCTGTTCTGGCTGCTTACCCTCAAACGTCTGGCTCGAAGCTCAGACGGCTTAACTATGCGTTTGCTACAGTCCGGCTCCTTTTCTTTTCCTTTAGCTCCTTTCCTTCCTTTCTTCTTCCTTCACCTGCTTCTTCCTTCTTCTTCCTTCTTCCTTGCGCGCACACACAACTATAGTGCAAAACCTACCCCTACCCCTCCCACATCTCTCTCTCTATTTCTCTCTCAAAGGTTCGCTCCTAGAGCATTCACGGGTATACGGGTCGGGTATCGCGCCTGGGACCAGGCCCACCGGCGTGCGGTGGTGGGCGAGGCGTGCTTGGTCGGGTAGTTGGGTTCTGCCCAGGCCCACGGGGCGTGAGCACGGTGAGGGCAAGTGCGAGCGCGTGGCGCGCTGCGTGCGTGGGTGAGGGACCTGACCCCTATGTATCGAAGGCGAACAGCTAACGTCACTTTTTCAATTTATGTGTAGGCGTGCGCCTACACACTTCCGAGGTAGGACTAAAGTCCCACCTTTGCTCCGCGTGCCCGCATGCGAGAAGGCGCTGGCAATTGGGGCAGCAGCGAAGGCTTGCGACCCCAATTGGAAACCTGGACACACTCGCAGGAGCACCCCGCGTTTCCTGGAGCTCCTCCTGGGGTGAAGGAGTCTTGGAGCTGCCTGCGAAGAAGCTTCAGCAGCTCGTCAATGGCGGCGAGGAGGTTGAACCCTGAATTCTCGAAAATGACCTCCCAGCCACATCAGACAACACAGGGTGCTTCGCCGAAGTGTGGCGAAGGAGGTGTGAGGGTCGGCGAGGCGCGAGAGCGCCTGTGGCCGTGTGCCTAGGGCAGACTGTGTGTGCGGAAGTGGGTGTGTTCGGGGGGTGGTCTAGAGGTGAAGGGCGGTGAATGGAGTAGGGGAAACGCTTGAGTGGAGTGAGGGGGAGCTTCTAGGCTTGTCGGCAAGGGGTGAGGTGGCCTGTGGAGGTGGAGCGACCTCGCCGGAGATGGCGACCAGAGGTGAAACAGATGGGGGTGGTAGTGGCAGTCGAGGGGTCTGAAATGCTAATTGAATAAGGGAAAAGAGAGAGGAGGGTAAGGGGAAGGTTCCTACCTACTTAGTCGACGAAGAGGGAGAGGAAGGCGTCTGACTCGTGCCTGCCGGAGCTGGGGACGAAGGTGCCCAGGAGGGGGTTATCGGTGATGAGGAGGAGATCTGAGGACGCCAGCTGGTGCGGCCTGGCGTGGGAAGACAGGGCAGAGTGGGCTCTACTGCAAGCATGGCAGCAGAGCGACGAGGAGGAGGAGGAGAAGTCGCCATAAGCTATGGCACTCTGACCGGAGAGGGGAGAGACGAAATCGAGCATTTTTCTCCGCCAGAAGTAGCTTTCCATGGACGGATGCCCCTACCGCTCCTTATAAAGGCACTGGTGAGGAGAGCGGCCCGAGGGAAAGACGTGCAGCGCACGCCGGAGATGGCCGAAGAAGGAGACCCATGCCTTTTGTGCGTTCGCATGAGAGGCATGGCCGGTTGCAGGGGTCATGGGCGGGTCCCTACGACAGAGGACGACGTAGGGAACCTCCCGTTCGTTCCTGAGAACAGGCACCATGCCCTGTGCGGCGCCATCCTCCATGCAAGGTTGCCGGAGGTATGTCGCTGCTCAGAAATGGCAGGGAGGACCATTCTGTAAAGAACGACGAGAAAGATAGGGGGCCAATTGCAAGGGTTTCAAAAGATAAGGGTCAAAAAGTAATTTAAGAGGACCAATTTATAAAGTCAGTCAAGATGGTCTTTGCTTAGGCCCAAATTTTTATACCAGCCTAATTTGAACCTAAGGATTTTAATGGTAAAATTTTATTTTAGGTTGGACCATGTTTGATCAGTCAATTTGCACGAAAACCCAAATTAGGTCATAAATTGTGCATGATTCTCAATTTAGGTCAAAATAGGTTGCAAAGGCCAAATTGAAGGCTCTAAATCCTAGGGAATATTTTTCCATGAATTTTAGAGGGTTTATTTGATTTTAATCCTACCTTAAACCTCGTAAATTAAAGTGGATTTGTTTTAGGGTTACAGAATGTCATTAATTCCTGTAAGTTGCTATAACCCTTTTCAGATCAGATCATCCCACTTCCCTCCTTATTAAGCTCATTTGATCTGTGTTTAGACCCTTAATTACCCTGTTTGCGTACTGCATTGGTAAAATTACAGTTTTACCCCTTGTGATTTATCTTGTTCTTTAACTCAGAATTCTCTGAGTTAAGCCTCTCTTTAGGTTTTGTAAGAGCGTCTTCACACTTATTTAGATTAAATTATGCTAGTTAGGGTTCATGATGAGGCTCTCATCATACCCCCATGCCTAGCTTTTGCTAGTCCCTTAGCAAAAATTTAAGGTTTCAACCCTTGTTTTAGACCATGAAGTTCTTAATAAGTTTAGATAAGTGCTTTTTCCTTCGTAACCTTGATTAGGTCAGAATGTCAACCATAGGCCTAAAAGGTACTCTAGTACCAACCAAGATCCAGGTCTGTCTAGCCTTAGCCTCAGTCCTTAGCAAAGGTTTTTAAGGCCTACAGGAGCTAACCTAAGGCTTATTGGACTTCGTGGTTAAAGCACCCATGCTTGAGATAATTTTAGCCCTGATTCAGTTCGCAGTGCATTTTGTAAGAAAGAGAGGTAGAAGATTTATATGTTTGGAGAGTTTTCTCTCTCTTTTTCTTTTTAATTCTAGCTTAGGATTGGCTTCTCAACACGATCTGTATCAGATTCCTTGTCCCCATCATCGATCCTCAAGGGTTCCTGGAAGTCGATGCTTCGAGATAGCACCGTCCATGGTAACCCCCAGAACCTTGGCTTTCGAGATTTCGAGATAATCCCGCCCGTGGTGTTCCGTGGCCGAATTCAAACCCTGGCAATTGACACTTCGTGATAATGCCATCCATGGAATCTAAACCAGCAGAGTACTTACATGCCCCCAGTAGGATATGTAAATATCCTAAGAGACAAGCACCGAGGAGATGATATTCTGTTAAACATCTTCGAGGGAAATTTTCCACCTCTCTGCGTTGGGAACTCGTCCAAATCAACTTGTGTTGATCGGCCACTCCTATTCTAGGTGTCATTTTCAGAATTTTTGCAATGCTTCTGCGTGATTTTGATTTTGATTTTTATGCTTACTGAACCAGGCTGTGTGTGAAGTTAGGGTGCTTAGGTTACTGAGTCCCGTAAACCAAAAGTTAGTTAACAAGGCCAAATACTCCCTAAGCATTGGACCTAATACTTAAGCTTTTCATTTTCCTCAACCTCTTGAGGAATGTCTAGATCTTAATGGGTATTAAGAGTCTATCCAAGAATGCCTAAGGTTTGCGTTCTTACTAATCTCATTGTGCACTTTCCATTTCTTTTCCTGGATGAGGTCTAGAACTTAGGTTAACTCCTTAATTTCTTACCAATGACTATTTCTTTTCTTTCATTTTGTGCTCCTTTTTTTCATTTTGTTCTTTTTCTCCTCCTCCTTTGTAGAGTCCACAAAATTCTTTCCTCCTCTCATTTTATTATTCTTTTTCAAATTTTTTTTTTAATTTTTATGATTTTTTGGCATATGTGAATTTTTGTTTAAAACCTTTTCTTATGAGTTTTGCACTTTTTTTGCCTCCCCATGCCTAAGATTTGCAATGTCCTCATTGTAACTTAGGGGGGTTTCTATTTAACTTAGTTCATACATTAGGACAGATGTTTTGATGAGAGAATGGGTCGGGGTAACTGTTGCGGATGATTTCTAATCTCAGATGCAAGAACCTGAGGTGGAGTTGACTGTCCTAAAGGGTGAACCTTAAGTGCGAAAAGGTGTCAGAAAAGGTTTCGGGTTTTTTCAAAAAGAATGACGGGTTGCCTCTCATTGAGCGCTGAGTTTTACGCCATCAGCTGGGTGCAATATGCTCGGGGAAAATGGAGGATAAATGATGATTCAGCCAAATCTATAGGGGTTACATCAATGAACGGTTTAAGTCTCTGACCGTTCACGATGAAAGGTTTGGAATCATGGCTGAGTGGACTGATTTCGATGGCTCCATTTCGAAAAACCTGTCGGACAAGGTATGGTCCGACCCACTTGGATCGCAGTTTCCCAGGGAAGAGTTTGAGTCGGGCATCAAAGAGTTGGACCTTCTGACCAGGATGAAAGATCTTTCTAGATATGTACTTGTCATGGAAGGCTTTAACCCGCTCTTTGTAGATTCGCGAGTTCTCGTATGCATCAAGGCGTAATTCATCGATCTCGCTTATCTGAAGTTTTCTGTGGGTTCCAGCCTTAGAAAGATCTAAATTACAGCTCCATACTACCCAATAGGCTTTGTGCTCCAGTTCGACAGGAAGGTGACATGCCTTCCCGTACACCAGTCTAAAAGGAGACATGCCTAATTGGGTTTTGTGGGCGGTCCTATAAGCCCACAAAGCTTTCAGAAGTTGGGACGACCAGTCCTTCCTGTCAGGCCGAACAGTGACCTGCAGGATTTTCTTGATCTCCCGATTTGATAGCTCAGCTAGACCATTAGTCTGGGGGTGATAAGGAGTGGAGATTCGGTGAGACACCCCGTATTTGGTCATCAGTGACCTGAACTGAGCATTCGTAAAATGGGCCCCCCCGTCAGAGATGATTGCACGAGGAATCCTGAATCGTGAGAAGATATTGTGATGAATGAATTTGATAACGATTTTATGACCACTGGTTTGGGTCGGTATAGCTTCGATCCATTTGGACACGTAGTCCACAGCCAGCAGAATGTACTCGAAGCCATCCGAAACAGGAAAGGGGCCCATAAAATCAATTCCCCAAATATCGAAGTTTTCGCATACGAGAATCGGCTGCAAAGGCATCATGTCGCGATGGCCCATGTTGCCCAAAGATTGGCAACGACTGCATGCCTTGCTGTGATTGTATGCGTCCTTGAAAGAAGTGGGCCAGTAAAAGCCACACTGAAGGATTTTCAATGAAATTTTGTGCCCAGAGAAGTGGCCACCGCATGCTTGGTCATGGCAAAAGGAGAGAATATCATTGATTTCACCTTCCGGGACACATCGTCGGATGATTTGGTCGGCACTTACGCGGAAGAGGTATGGATCTTCCCAGATGTAGTACTTGGCATCAGAGCGCAATTTATCTTTCTTGGCCTTCGGCCAATCAGACGGGATCTGATGAGATGCCAAGTAGTTTACTATATTAGCAAACCATGGAAGTCTAGTACCAATAGTCAGTAGGTGCTCATCAAGGAAATGCTCCGTGATGGGTCCAGAAGGGTTGATGATCTCAGAAGGAAGGTGAGACAAATGGTCAGCTACCATGTTTTGTCTTCTCGCCTTGTCGCGAATCTCGAGGTCGAATTCTTGCAACAGCAAGATCCATCAGATTAGTCAAGGCTTCGCATCCTTCTTAGCAAGGAGATGCCTCACAGCTGTATGATCCGAGTAGATGATGACGTGGGAACCCAGGAGATAAGATCAAAATTTTTCAAGGGCAAATACTACGGCTAGCAGCTCTTTCTCCGTAACTGTATAGTTATGCTGAGCCTCGTCAAGTGTCTTGCTAGTGTAGTAGATGACCACAAGTTTCCCATCAACTTTCTGCCCCAGAACCGCTCCTACAGCGAAATCAGATGCATCGCACATGATCTCAAAGGGTTGAGACCAATCATGGGATTGTAGGATTGGGGCCTGGGTGACTCGGTCATGGAGGTTTTCAAAGGCTTCAGTGCATTCCTTGGAGATCTCAAAGGGTACATCCTTAGAAAGAAGAGTAGTCAGGGGGCGCGCGATTTTCGAAAAATCAGGAATGAAACAACGGTAAAAATCGACGTGCCCTAGAAAAGAACGGATGTCCCTGATCGAGCTAGGCATAGGAAGCTGAGAAATTAGATCAACCTTGGCTCGATCCACTTGGATGCCTTTCTCAGAAATTAGATATCCTAGGACGATCCCCTCAGGCACCATAAAATGGCACTTTTCCCAGGAAAGAACCAAATTAACATCGATGCAACGCCTGAGTATATGAACCAAGTGCTGGAGGCAATCATCAAATGATGCCCCAAAAACTAAGAAGTCATCCATGAAGACTTCCAGATAAGCACCTACCATATTAGAGAATATGGCAAGCATGCACCGCTGAAAAGTCACGGGTGCATTGCAGAAATCAAAAGGCATCCTTCGGAATGCGTACGTCCCAAAGGGGCAGGTGAACGTGGTCTTCTCTTAGTCCTCAGGATGAATAGCCACTTGGTTATAACCAGAGTACCGGTCAAGAAAGCAGAAGAATCGATTTCCCGCTAATTTCTCGAAAATCTGATCAATGAAAGGTAGTGGGAAATGATCCTTCTTCATGCAGGAATTGAGTCTTCGGTAATTTATGCAGACTCTCCACGAGTTGGCTATTCGGGTAGGTATGATTTCTCCGGTTTCAGTCGTAATGGTGGTGGGCCCTGCCTTTTTAGGCATGACCTGAATTGGGCTCACCCAACGACTGTCGGAGATTGGGTAGCTGATCCCTGCATCTAACCACTTAATGATCTCCTTTTTCACGACCTCCTGCAGATTGGGATTCAAACATCTCTGCATCTCATGGGAAGGTCGTGCGCCCTCTTCAGAATAAATACAGTGTGTGCAATAAGAGGGACTTATTCCAGTCAAGTCATCGAGAGTCCAACTAATGGCTCTGTGATGTTGCTGGAGAACAGCAATCAAACGAGATTCCTGATCAGGAGTAAGCTTGGAATTTATAATCACAGGAAAAGTCTGATTAAAACCCAAAAAGATGTATTTCAAATGATCGGGAAGGGATTTTAGTTCAAGGATGGGGTTATCAGCAGCAGCGGGTGGTTCAGGGTAAGTGTGAGGTTCAAGGATAGGAGTTATGGGTTTGTCTAAATAAGGGTCTGTCTCCTCTAATTGCGGTTCAAGATCTTTGTGTGGTTGGTGAGGCATAATCAGGTCATTTGCAAATTGTGTTTCATCAACCAAAGCTTTAATATCACAGATTTGTTCAATGACACCGCAATTGATTCCTTGTTGAGCCTTAAAGATATCAATTTTGAGAGTCTGATTCCCAAATTTCAGTTCTATTTGGCCCTCCTCACAACTGATGTTGGCTCTAGCAGTGACTAGGAAAGGTCTCCCTAGAATGATCGGTGTATCCCTAGGGTTTTCAAGTGCATCCATGTCTAAGACTATGAAGTCTACAGGGAAATAGAAATCCTACACTCTTACAATGACATCCTCAAGGATCCGTTTAGGTGACTTTATAGATCGATCTGCTAGCTGGAGTGTCACCTCAGTCAGTTTTAGCTCAGATTTTTCTAGGTGGTTAAGTAAGGATGTGGGTATTAGATTTATGGAAGCACCCAAGTCTAGCAATGCTCTGTCGAACTGGGTGATGAGTGGCTACTCATCATAGCTAAAAAGCTGAAGTTAAGCTAGACACTGAGTAAAACAACATCAAATTAACAGATAAAAAGGGTTAAGTGTGGGAATCAAAGAAAATGACCTAAAACCTTTACTCTGTGTTAAAATTTCATAATTAGGTCACAAAATGAGATATTCTGAAAGCAAAAGATAAATGGTGATCCATGCGTTAATTAAACACATAAATAAGTTTGAAAGGCCAAATCAAAAGTATAATTAATGTCTTAAATGTTCAATTAAGCACATATAAAAATTTGAAAACATTTGGACATCATTTAGGCTATGTAATATGTAGTTTACACTTAGGTCCTTCATGCGTCACATTCTTGTCTTTAAAAATCCTTTTTGGACCTACTTGTAAATCGTAGGGACCCCTTTGAAAGGCTGCAGGGTCCATCCTGTTGCAATTCTCTTCACTTATGGGCCTGCACGCAACTTTTCTACCCCTCCGCGCAGGGGTCTCCCTTACAATTTTCCTGACATTTCAAGATCGGCCTGCTGGTCTTCGCACGCACTGTAGCGCGTGAAGAACACGGCAGATCTCGGCCGTCCGTTGCTTCTCGCGATTTTGATCTACGGTTGGATTTGAATAGAAGCTTCACGCGAATCGGCACGTGCGCTCACCCCTCTCCCCAGATCCCATCTGACAGTCAGATTTTGAGTTGGCTCGCCGCACGCTCCTCTCCTCTCATCCCCGCCGCCGGTTGCCTCATCGATTATCCTCACCCGCGCGGTGATCTGAGCCACTGAGTTTGCTACTTAAGCACCTCAGTGGTCTCACGCGCAAAGGATCGCTCCCTCCTACATCTCTTAGCGATCGTTCATCCACTCCAGTTTCTCCTCCCCATCAATCCTCTGATTTCACAGCCACCGGCTGTGAAATCGCCACCTTCTTCTAGACCTCCTCGTCGCTAAGGACCTCGTAGCACCTGAGGACGACCTTGGAGCCTCACTAGCAGACTCTTCCCTCCGCTGGAGTCATCTTCCTCCCTTTTTCCTCCTTAGCCACCGGCTAAGGACCCATAGGTCCCATTCTTCCTGTTAGAGTAGATTTATCATTCTGCAAATTAGTTATAGCTGTAGTTAAGTAAGTTTAGAGTAGAATTAAAGTAATTTGTAGTGTTTAATTTTGCTATTATGATAGTGTAGCTGTAGCAGTAGATTTAGACTAGAATTTCCCCCCTCACCTCCTCTGATCATTCCAGATCAGAGGGGAAGGTTTCACACAGATCATGACCATGAATTCTCTCCCTCTCCATGTTTCCATATTCGCTTCTGATTTCCATGACTTGTTTCTCGCATTTCACCCATTCATTCAGACCTAATATCAAATCTGATTGGTTTTTAACCTCAAATCTGAAATTGGCATCAAAAAGCACATAAGGGGGCTTCCCATTCACCTCATTTTTGTTCACAAAAGCCCCTAATCTGAGATTGAAAGTAATCAGTTTGTCGGATTTTTCTTTAACTTAGATTTCAAGGATTTTCACTCAATTGGGTTTTGACTGTTTTGATCTGACAAATTGAAGAATTCTAATTCTTGTTCATTGTTTGGCAAGGAATCTGAGATGTTTCTGATGTCAGAATTCATCTCAGAAGAGCCATAATCTGATCTGAGTTTTATGAGGATTTTAATGCATTGAATGCACGATAGAACTAAGGAAAATCACTGTGGTGATTCGAAGTTTTATTTTGTATCCATGAGTTTGTGTTCGATGAAAGCACTGATGATTTCCTAACCTAAGGAGTTCTCAATACTCCTTAAGGTTTCAGAACCTCGAATTTGAATTGGGGATTTTAATTGATTGATTTAACTCTTTCTACAAGCTATCTATAGCATTAGGAAGAGTTAGATCAGTGTTTTTGCTGATTTAATTTGATGTGAATTTATTGATAAGGGTTCTTACATTTGAATTGGGATATTCAGTGTTTTTAATGAGAAGTGAAACCCTTGTCAGATGGGGTTGAGAGAATATTTTTTAGTTTGGATTTATGATGTTAATCCCAGAAGTCACAGCAAGTTGCTGCACTTTGCAGCTACATTCTCCTTCTTTCCTAAATCTGATTTCATTCCAAATGGACTAACTGCAACAGCAGTTAAACCATCTGGAATCAGATCTAAGTTGCTGCAGGGTTGGTTTATAGAGTCCTTGCTGCTGCTGTCTGTTGTCTTAAATTGTAGCAGAAAGAGTCTGATTTAAAACCTTGTAGAGTGTAGTTTGAAGATAGCTGACATATAGTTGTATTGTATTCCTTGTGTATACAAGCTTCCCTGTATAAGTAATTGAATTCTAATTCTGTGAATGTTTGTTATTTTTCTTCTAAATGTTGTCAGCTAGTTCAGTTTAAATCTAACTGTCCAACACATGACTTAAAGGGAATATAAACTGAGGAATGTATTAAAATGGGTAAAATACTTTCTAGATTTCATACTGACTGCAAATAAGGCAGTCAATGCCTTTTTACATCTTTTAAGATCCATCTTAAGCCTTTAGAATCTCTTAGAAATCTTTTGAAAGGCTTAGGTTGGATGAGATTTGAAATTCAATAAAAATTAGTAAAAATTCTAAAAAATTAAAATAAAACTACCTGATCGAAGATCAGAAAGTTTTCTAACCATATACCAAGTTACATGGTATGCAAAACCCTCGACTTGGTAGAATTTGCCAGTCGATGGATTTGTATACCATGAAGCTTAATAATAGAAGTTATATCTAAAAAACATCAAAAACACCTCTTTCTCCTCAACTAATTCTTCCCTTCTCATCTCTTATCTCTATAATATGTATAAAAACCCTAAAAAGTGAAAAACTCCAAAAATACCTAAAAAGTACTTTGTATATTAAGTATACTCTTGTAAATATAAGCTTTATACTAAGTTATATATGTAAATAAGTAGCATATGTATATGAACTGTACAAATAACTTATGTATATATTGCATACTGTAAATTGGGTATTTAAGTTAGATTATACTGTATATATATTAATTATATAACTATTTATTAATTAAACTAACTTATATGTATTCTTAGACTAAATAAATCAATAGACAGTATAAATAACAGTATTAAGCTATAAAACTGTATATACATATGTATATGTAGATTATAAGTAAATAAAACCCTGTACCTTAATTTAATTCTTTATACATAATAAATAATGAATTTACTAAGTTAATAGCTAAGTTATTAAATTAAATTAGATAAATTAGTAATTTAGAGTTATAATTAAGTTAACTGAATCTGTATACTTAAACTAATGTACTTTTAAGTAATTTAAGCTAATTAAAGTATGTTTATATCTTATTATATCATTTCAACTTAATTTATAAGTAAAACAGTTCAAATCTGCTATTTAAATGTAAATGGAATAGAAATTAATTCTGAAAAATATAATAAAAATGTTTATATAATACTTATACATGTATACTAACTCTGTATAAAGTCAATTAGACCATATAGTAGCTAATTTATAAGTAATTAAAGAATTAAACATCAAAATGAATGTGTAAAACTGTATACTTTAGTAAATTTATTTATATAGTAAATGTAATTAAAATTTCAAATTAAGTGTATAATTGTATAGTATTATATAAATATTTCATTTTCCCATAGTTTATTTTTATTTTAAAATAAATTATGGCCCTCGAATTGAGGGCCAAAATCACCTTTGGTGAGCAGCCGCACATATTTTCAGTGCAGATGCGGCGCTCGAATAGCGCCACATTGTGCGCTGCAAAGTGCGCGCTGTTATATATATATATTTTGTTATCTTAAGGCATAGTCGTCATGGGCGCCGGGCGCCCGAAACAACATAGCCTTATATATTCTGAGCAGAGACGAGAGTACATATGAGCATTTGGGGCCGGGGGCCCGGGGATGTGTGTGTGTGCGCGGGCTGAGAAAGCCCCTGTTCTGAGCTTGATAATACACAATTAAGCGGCCTAATGACAATTAAGGTGCGCTTAGTAGAGGTTTGGTCCCACCCTCTGGGTGCTGTGTATCCCTCGAAAAATGTGCCCACAAATTAAACACATTTTTTATTAATTAAGAGGACTAATGACAGTAGCTAATTACCTATATGCCGCAGTGTTGTGAAGACTGTTAACGAAGAATAAAACAAAGAAGAAGAAGAATGAAAGAAGAGTAGTGTGGAATGAGAGAGAGAGAAGATGTAAGTACGTATAGTGAAATCAGAAGGTGAATACAAATACAAAGGACTAATATATATATATATATATATATGTAGTATAGCCAATTACTTTTATGTAAATAAATTCATACATTTACTAACAGAACAAAACGTCGCCATAACCATCACTACAGATCCTGATTTCCCTCTTTTAGTTTGTATATAGTATTTTTTTTGGATCTAGCGACGCTTACATCTGTCACTATAGCTATTGTATGTGTTACTGTAGGTGTCAAATTAGTAAGTTAAATTAGTATACTATGTAATCTTAGTTGGTAGTGTACTTTCATGTAAGTATTAGTAATATAACTTATAAAGAGAGTTTAGAGTATAGTGATGAAGTGTTTGGAGCTTGTTTATAGTTAGTTTTTGCAAGCATTTTGATTAATTCTTTTTGAGCAGTCAAACTAAGTCTTCATTCATTCATTCTTTATTAGATGTAGTTCTTTTTGGAATTAAAGGATAATTTTGATATTAGAGAGTGATGTAAATCAATAATTGCCTCCCAGTGAACGACCTGGAATAAAATCAGTACAAATTAGGTAAGTAAATAATAATGGTCATAATAATGATTGGTATTCCATACAATCCACTACAATGACACTAATGATATTTTCATCCATAAATACACCATACACCATGCATCATTATGAACGAGCTAACTGTCATTACTGGGTTTCACCTATTTTGCATGAAATCAGGGGAGTACCTGGATCTTTTGCCTTGGGTGGGAGTCTGCTCAGGATTACAGAGCTGGCTTGCTCTGACAGTACAATTGGACTCCCACTCTTGGTTCGCGGCTTACGCTGAGGTGTACATACATTTTTCAAGAATCGTGCGTAAGTTGGTACGTGGCGAATCGCATCCATCAAGGGGATGTTTATTTGGACCTACTCAAAGAGCTTGACCAGGTCTTCCTCAGGTGCCACGGGTTTGGTTGTCTTCTTTCCCTTGGTCAGGGCCTCAGGAAATGGAACTTTGGTTGGTTCCTCTAGGATAGGTCCAGGTCTTTAGTCTGGGACCGAGATAGGAATGTCCTAGATTACTGTCCTAGGGTTTGGATCACTACCAGGCTTGGAATGGTCCGGATAAGGTGGATCTTGGGTCTCCTTACCACTGCGGGTGGTTACAGAATTCAATCCTGCCTGGTTCTGGTTAGGGTTTGATAGGATGGGTTGCTGCTGATAACTCGCATAAGAAGTTGAAGCCTCCATTCCGTCAGGTGAAGGAACAGAGGGGGCCGATAAATCATGTGTGCTTGGCCCGGGTTTGGGTTCATAACGCGCCGTTGGGTTGGCACGTTATTAGGGTTAGGAAGAGGTTGAGAAGGAAGTGTGCCTAGTTGGCGAGAATTTGCCAACTGGGCCAATTGGTTTCGAACCTCTGTGATTTCGTCCTTGTGTTGCTTCTGAATAGCCGCATTCGATCTCTGAATGTCAGCCAGAGTCTGAAGGATGAGGGACATTTGGTCTCGGTTTGGCCCTGATGGATAAGTAGGGTTGGGTCGAGGCTGAGGCAGCTGGTAAGGATGAGGTGGTTGTGGACGGGGCTGAAAGGGTGGTTTTTGAGTTTGGGAATTTCCCGCCCACTGGAAGTTGGGATGGTTTCTCCATCCAGGATTGTAGGTATTGGAAAATGGGTCATTTTGGATGGCGTTGAGGTCCTCACAGGTCTGAGGAACCTCTGAAGAGTTAGAGAATGGGGGAGTGGAATTCCCCTGGCTAGTATAGAAAGGGTCGGAAGATTCTCCGATCCGAGAATCAGATGGGGGTGGATACGGATCCATCCTAGGAGAAGGTCGGTGGAGAATGTTTTGCACAGTCTCCCGTGTGGAAGGAGGCTGTGCAAAGGAATAATGCGTCGAGGTGGCTCGCTGCAAATGCTGAGTTAGCTCATCCACCTTCTTCTCAATAATAGAGACCTTGTCCAATCGGCTGGCCATCAATTCCAGGTCAACTGACGCAGATAGGCCCTACGTCTCGTGTGCTCCCCTAAGGTTCGTCGATGCGCGGGTATTCGTCCTGTCGAATAATCCCATGGAGTCATTATTGATGGAGTTCTCGCACATATTTTCGAGAATCTCCCACACGGTGTCCTCATGGTGACCCATGATATTCCCTCCGCAAGTTGCATTGACGAAAAGCCTAATATCTTCACGGAGTCCCTGGTAAAAAGACAGGACTTGTTCCCATTTAGGAACTCCGTGATGGGGGCACTTCCTCATGAGATCCTGAAAGCGATCCCATGCCTCATGGAGAGGTTCTCCTGTTTGTTGCGTGAAGTGGGCAATCTGATGGCGCAAGGCATTGTTCCGACCAACAGGAAAGAACTTCTTCAAGAACTCGGACTAAAGTTCCTCCCAATTGTTGATCGGCCGGGTCTGTGTTTGGTACCAATGGGTGGCCTTGTCCGTAAGGGAGAAGGAGAACATCTTCATGAGGAGAATATCCCGATTTTGTGCATCTAACCCAAAAGTCTGGGCCAGATGTTTTAGCTGTTTAATGTGCTGGAAGGGTCTTCAGAATTAAGCCCATGAAATTTAGGTATGGCATGAATCATGTTGAGCTTTAATTCAGAATCAGGTCCTCCAGTCGGGATTCTGACTCGAGGCTCAATAGCCACCACAGTGGGATTATAATGATCTCACATCATGGGACGCTGCGGTGGGTACATGAAGTTCTGGAAGAGGTCATTGAGTCGTTGAAGCTGGTGCTCCAGATTGTTCTCTTCCTCAACTGGCTAAGCCATTGTGGAAGAAGAAGGTGAGTTGGATTTGGAGTCGGAGAAGAGGTCTATGTGAAGTGTTGGTTGCACAAACAAGGGCACCAAGGCTCGTCCTCGAGGAGAGTGAATTTCTAAAGGAGGTTTCAAGGACCTCCTACCAAACATACACTGATGGAGAAGATGAGTTTAGCAGGTGCTGGACCCAATCAAGACACCCAGAATGTTGGGTGACTATAGAGGTTCAAGGCAGATGGACCCCTTGATCAAAAGATCGTCCACCTAAGAATTACCTAGGCAGCCAGAGAGGGTGAGTCCCGCAAAGACCCCTACACGGTAGAGCACCCCCACGGGTTACAGGGTTTCCCCCACCCGACCTCTCTTGTCACTGAGATTCCAGGTAGACCAGAATGGGGACCTTGACCTCTTAAGTCTACCACTTTTAATTAGGATCAAGGTGCTTAGGTTCTCACTTGAACTTTAGCCTTTTGAGTGCAAAGAGTGACCTAAGTTTAAGGTTGGTTGACCCAAGGGGTTAACTTCACCTACTAATTCCTTTAAGAGCTTAGTAGGTCTTTGTCGTTTAGGGTTCAAGTGTTTTTAAGAGCCAAATTTCGTAGGGTTTCTCTGAATAGGCGCTTTCAAACAATGGCTTGGGCACACTTCTTTTGGGAATTCTCAATTCTTGCTTAGAAAGTGTGTTCTAAAACCCTAATTTTGAATCTTATATTGGCTCTACTTGGTCCAGTTAGCTTCCTTTAGATTGGGTAATTAGGGCTCAAGTAAGAAGGTGTTAGCCCTAAATACCCTTAATGGATGTACAGATATACTGTGTTGAAATTGAAAACAGGCAACTTTGGTGATTTACTAAGTATGGAAGACAGGTTATGCCTAAATTGCTTTTCTTTCTTTTTCTTCCTCTTTAGAATTTAGGGGTTAAAATGAAAGGATAGAAAATTACCTATCCTAGGTGTGGTTGTTGTGCGGCTGCTTGTTGTCCGCTTGATTTCCTCTACCTACACAACAAAAGAGAAGAGATCAACAGAAACTCAAAAATCATGAATTAATGGCTTCTAGAATAGCCGTTGCTCCCCTGCAACGGCACCAAAATGCTGGCACTGCGTTTATCTGTATAGTTATTATAGTCGTTGTGGTATATAACAAAATAGTTACCAGTTTAATATAATTTATTACTCGGAATGACAAGTTTCCCAAGGTCGAACTCAGGCAGCAAACTATAATTCCAGAAGCATATAAGTTCACAATGTATAAGGTTTTACAAAAATTAAGAGAGAGAGAAAAAGAAGGGGTGATTGACTTCGACTCTCTTCTTTCTTCTTCTTCTTTTCTTCTTCTCTGCTTCTATGTGTTGGTGCTAGAGCACCACGATCATTTGTTTTGATGATAATAAAACACGTGTTATTTAACATTTGCAATTTGAGTCCTAGATTTCAGGTCAATTGCAAATGTGGACGTGTTTAGACGGAGTTCGAGCTCGCATCCAGGACGGATTGGAGGAGCTTAACGGAAAACAGAGGAGGTTCACGTGGAGCGAAAGATTGAAGATGGAAGGAAATGAAGAATATGATAGATTTCCTTCTTTTGTACTTGTTGTATCTTTTCGTTTCTTTTGTTGCTCTTTATTTCCTTAGATATTTTATGTTAAAGAGCCTCAAAGAACCCTAACAGTAGTCCTAGGAACACCGGCACAACCCTAGGATACTTAGGTTTTCTGTAGAATACTTAGAAAACCAATATAGGGTTCAAACAACACTTACAGACGTCTAATTCCAAAATCAGACGTCTGATGAAGCATTTTAAGACGTCTGACTGTTGTTTCAGACGTCTGATAACTATTAGGCTGGAGTTAGTATTCTGTCTGATGAAATCAGACGTCCAGACCTTAGTCCAGAAGTCTTAGAAGACATCTGATGGACTTGCCAGACGTCCATATAGTGGACCGTTGG
Source organism: Thalassia testudinum (assembly GCA_037157565.1). NCBI lineage: Eukaryota > Viridiplantae > Streptophyta > Magnoliopsida > Alismatales > Hydrocharitaceae > Thalassia > Thalassia testudinum. The sequence goes on from JAZHRO010000038.1 coordinate 4,475,847, forward strand.
CTGGCTTAGCAAACAGTCAAGAATATGACCGTTAGAGCCTTATCAGACGTCCTTAGGTCTTTCAAGACGTCTGATAAATGACCGTTTTGCCTCGGCTGACCCAAAATCTCTTCTCAGAGATTTTCTAGCCGTTGCAACGTTTGGAAATCAATTCCCACAGTAAAAGTAGGTTTCCAGACGTCCATACTTAGTGCCAGACGTCCTGTATGTCGTCTGATGGACTTGCACAAAAACCCTGTTTAGATCTGATTCAAGTCAGGGAGAAACCCGCATAGAATCAGACGTCTAACCTTGAAATCAGACGTCTTAAAGTGGCCTTCCAGACGTCTGATGCCAGAGTTAGACGTCTGATAACCCTGTCAAATGTAATCATTGTCCTGATTTCGGCCTGATTCTCTTGGACTTTGTTCCCAACGGCTATGGAAGCTTTTCTAAGCCATCCAAAGCCTTCCTAAGGCCTCTATAAATAGAGGGGAGCCTTTTCACACCTAGACACACCAAGAGAAACACAAGACACACTTAAGCAACGTATTTCCACTCTCTTGTGTCCAAGAAGCTCGTGCTCTCTAAGCTCAAGTTCTACATCTTGAGAGCATCATTCCCTTCGCGCACCTGCTCTCCCGCCGTTGTCTACGAGAGCGACATTGCGCTGCTGCGTGGCTCACGCACCCGCGTCATCGTCGACGCACTCCTTGCAAAGGGGAGTTTCCTAAATCCTATAGAAGCTTAGGTTTAGTACTTTGTTGGCTCTATAGGTTTGTTGTTTATTTTACCTCTGTCTTTTGGTTGGGTATTCGCTTCGCGAATTCCCGTCTACTTCGTGGGACAAAATCCTTCTCGTGGAGAGAAGGGGTTGAGGAATGCTACCCTCGTACTTGTAGCGTGGTTGTACTGAGGTTGAATCACCCTCGTTTTAAAGTGATTCGGTTAGTGGATTTGATCAACTAGGTTGATCGGAAAATCCTAACTCGAGAGGGTTAGGTGGTGGTTTTCACCCGATTTGGGTTTCCACCTAAAAACAATTGTGTACATTGTGTGATTGCTTATTTTGTGAGATTGTTTATATTTTCAATTCCGCATTTTTTTTTCGTCACGCTAATCTCACCCCTCCTAGTAGAAGTAGGAAAACTACACTATGGTTCCTCTTTCTCTTTCTCCTTTCTTCCTCTCTGATTTTCTTCTCTTCTTCTTCCTTGCGGCTGCAAAGGCTTCTGCCTTCTCTCTAATTTCCTTCAGCTGCTAAGTCTTCCTCCCTTCTTCATTTCTGGTTTTCTTCTTTCTTCTTTTCTTCTTCTTCTTTCTGCTCTGGCCCTTCCTCTTCTTTCTTTCTTCTTCAGCCTGCCTTCTTCTTTCTGCTCTGGCTACTTACCCTCTGACGTCTGACTCGGCTCTCAGACGGCTTAACTGTGCCTTTGCTATAGTGCGGCTCCTTTTCTTTTCCTTCAGCTCTTTTCCTTCCTTTTCCTTCTTCCCTGTGCGCACACACAACTATCAATGCAAAACCTACCCCTACCCCTCCCACGTCTCTCTCTCTCTATTTCTCTCTCAAAGGTTCGCTCCTAGAGCATTCACGGGTATACGGGTCGGGTAACGCGCCCAGGACTAGTCCCCCGGCGTGCGGTGGTGGGCGAGGCGTGCTTGGTCGGGTAGTCGGGTTCTGCCCAGGCCCGCGAGGTGTGAGCACGGGTGAAGGCAGGCGCGAGCGCGTGGCACGCTGCGTGCGTGGGTGAGGGACCTGACCGCTGTGTATCGAAGGCGAACAGCTAATGTCACTTTTTCAATTTATGTGTAGGCGTGTGCCTACACACTTCCGAGGTGGGACTAAAGTCCCACCTCTGCTCCGCGCACCCACAGGCGAGAAGGCGCTGGCAATTGGAGCGGTAGCGAAGGCTTGCGACCCCAATTGGAAACCTGGGCACACTCGCGGAAGCACCCCGCGTTGCCTGGAGCTCACGCCTGGGCTGGAGGAGTCCTGGAGCTACCTACGAAGAAGCTTTAGCAGCTCGTCAATGGTGGTGAGGAGGTTGAACCCTGAATTCACGAAAATGACCTCCCGACCACGTCAGACAACACAGGGTGCTTCTCCGAAGTGTGGCGAAGGCGGTGCGAGGGTCGGCGAGGCACGAGAGCGCCCGTGGCCGTGTGCCTAGGGCTGACTATGTGTGCGGAAGTGGGAGTGTTCGGGGGGTGGTCTGAAGGTGAAGGGCGGTGAATGGAGTCGGGGAAACGCTTGAGTGGAGTGAGGGGGAGCTTCTGGGCTTGTCAGCGAGGGGTGAGGTGGCCTGTGGAGGTAGAGCGACCTCGCCGGAGATGGCGATCGGAGGTGAAGCAGATGGCGGTGGTAGTGGCAGTCGAGGGGTCTGAAATGCTAATTGAATAAGGGAAAAGAGAGAGGAGGGTAAGGGGAAGGTTCCTACCAACTTAGTCGATGAAGAGGGAGAGGAAGGTGTCCGACTCGAGCCTGCCGGAGCTGGGGACGAAGGTGCCCAGGAGGGGGTTATCTGCGACAAGGAGGAGATCTGAGGACACCAGCTGGTGCAGCCTGGCGTGGGAAGACGGAGCAGAGTGGGTTCTGCTGCAGGTATGGCAGCAGAGCGACAAGGAGGAGGACAAGTCGCCGGAAGCTAGGGCACTCTGACCAGAGAGGGGAGAGACGAAATCGAGGGTTTTTCTCCGCCAGAAGTAGCTTGCCATGGACGGACGCCCCTACCGCTCCTTATAAAGGCACTGGCGAGGAGAGCAGCCCGAGGGAAAGACGTGCAACGCACGCTGGAGATGACCGAAGAAGGAGACCCATGCCTTTCGTGTGTTCGCACGAGAGGCATGGCCGGTTGCAGGGGTCATGGGCGGGTCCCTGCGACAGAGGACGACGTAGGGAACCTGTTACGAACATGGGCATCAGACGTAGTTTAAGACATCTGCGAAGTGGCCCAGACGTCTAGAACCCTTCCCAAACATTTGGTATTAAATTTTTTCGACGTATGGCTTCGCGTCTGCGCACGTGCGCGCGTAAACTAAACCCGCTGCCTTCGTTCTTCTCTTTTCTCTCCCTCCCTGCAGACGACGTCGCTTCTTTTCTCTCTCTCCCCGCGCTGCCTTCAAATAGCACCTCCCTCTCCCTCACCCTCACTACACCGCCTTCTTCTCCTTCTCCCTGCCAGCGAGAGCGCGAGCGAGCGAGTGAGAGAGTGCGGCAGCAGCGACTGCTGCGAGCGTGCGGGAAGGAGGAGTTGTTGCGGGAGGAGGAAGAAAGCTCGACCGTGAGGGTGCTAGCTTGCCGGGGCAGCTAGAGTCGGCCGGCGGGAGAGCAGCGAGCGTGGGGTGTCGCGGAGGGGCTGTTGCAGCTCGGGCAGCAGGCGGACACGGTGCTGCACGGCCGTGCAACGCGGGTGGAGAGAGAAAAGGGTCCTGATTCTGGGAAAATTTCCCAGAATCATACGTCTGGACTTACGTCCAAACGACGCAGAAGACGTTTGAAGGAAGGTCCAGACATCTGACAGGTACAATATTTTCATACCTTCTTTTTACGCGTGTATGGCCATGCAGCCGTCCGCCGCGTTCCTCTGTGCCTCTTTGTGATGAGAGCGGGTGTGTGTGTGCGCAGGTGTTGTTCGGGAGGGCGCGAGGGTTCGCCATCCGACACGGATCAGACGTCTGTCCACAGTACCAGACGACGGAGAGGACCTCCAGACGTCCAGGGTGACAATCGGACGTCTGGAAACCAAGACCAGACGATCCAGTGGGCTTCTGTACGTCTGAAGGACTGCGCAGACCAAGGTATAACATGATCGACCTTTTAAGACGTCTGGAAGAGGTTCCAGACGTCTAATTTTGGGCAGACTCGTCGTTTTGACCCGTTTAGGGTCCGTTCGGAGTCCGTTTTCCGCGTTTCAAGTTTCGTTCTTTCCAGATTTATTTCCTCTACCTATTTACAGTAATTGTATATTGTTCTGAGAAACTCCTTGTGTTGATCCTTGTGTTAGGTCCCCGTTCCGTTGCGGCTCTAGGGGTTGCGGAGGCACGCGGGATTGCCGACCACGCCCCCAGTACTCCCGGTTTCGCGGGTAGAGTGGCCCTTTAATTTATTTAACAAAATTTGTACAATTATGAAACAATTAATAGAGTCTAGGGCATTGCATGAACCCTAGGACTGAGAAATTAGATTGAATGATAGATCCTAGGGTATTGCATGAATCCTAGGACTGGAAAACTAGATTGAATAATAGATCCTATGATACGGCATGAATCCTAGGACTGGAAAACTAGTTGAATATATAAACATTGCAGTCTTGGAAAAGTAGAAAGGAAATGATAACTGCCTGTAAATTGGTTAACAGCTGCTTGTTATGAATGAATAAATATGATTGAGAACATGGGTTATATGAATATAAAGCTGGAACGGTGAAACCTAAATTGGCTGAGTTAAAAGAGCATGAACCCTACGGGGAATTAGGAGTAGAACTCCTGGAAAGGGAATGGAATAGAATTGGGGAAGTGAGTTGGCCCTTGAGTACGGAGTACCAAGGAGAGCGACTGTCCCCCTGTTTAGTGCAGAGCGGAGCTAGCCGCCCTAGGGACCCGGGGTTAGGTCTGGCCATTTTGTACCGACTTTTGGCCCTCGTGTACACAGTACCGAGGAGAGCTACTAGTGTAGGGAGAGCACTAGCTACCCCACGGGCCCCGGGGTTCTGCTAGCTCTCCTAAATCGACTTGTTAGGCCCACTGGGCAAACCAGGGTAGTCAGGCGAGGGTGCGCGGACTGTGGAGGGGCAAGACCCCTATTTGGTTACTGTGGAGGGGCTGGACCCCTATTAGTGAGAGGGCTCTGCTCTATACTGGTTCCGTGCTGTGCTTTGGGCACACCCGTTAACGGAAACGACTAATCGCGTGCCAGTGCGAGGTAGCTACCCGTGCGTTTATCGTGCGTGCCGTAGTCACCGTTACGTCTATCAGCGACCTTGGGGTGGTTGACTGAGAATAGGACCACCACGGGAGACTCTCCTGGCCAGGAGAGTACCACGTGTTACTTCTACTTTTCGGGAAAAACTGCAATCAAGATCGTTCCTACGAGGAACATTCAAGATCAAGAGAAGGATCTAAGAAATAATCAATAGTGAATAAATGGAAAAATATAAAGAAAGAAAGTAAAAATATAACAGCTACTGTACACTCTACTGCTTCTTTTAGCTTTTAGTTGCCACTCTACTCAGCGTTTTGCTGACGTGTCACCCTTGTTACCTTTTCAGGACCAGGTGTTGAGCAGCCAGAGTCGGCGGCTGCAAAGGGCGCTGGGCCTAGTAGAGCCCAGTAGTGTTACCTGTAATACCTACTGTACTTTTCTTTCGGCTGTAGTGAGTAGTTTTCTGTTACACCTTGTACTCTCTTTATTGTAAGCTTCATGTTATGTACATGTTTGTTTCTCTACTGTTGTGGTGGGATATACTGTAGTATTTCCTTTCTTTAATGCAGTATTTTGTTACTGCTAGTCATATACATGGTGAATGTGGTTCATTTTACTGCTCTTTTGGTTACTTTCTCGTTGGACGACTGGGTCTTGGGATCAGTCGAGTCGGTTCGATTCTCGTGTCTCGTAGGGATTCGGGAATCGGGTCGTTACAGAACCTCCTGTTCGTTCCTGAGAACGGGCGCTATGCCTTGCGCAGCGCCATCCTCCGCGCAAGGTCGCCGGAGGTATGGCACTGCTCAGAAATGGCAGGGAGGACCGCTCTGCAAAGAACGACGAGAAAGATAGGGGGCCAATTGCAAGGGTTTCAAAAGATAAGGGTCAAAAAGTAATTTAAGAGGACCAATTTGTAAAGTCGGTCAAGATGGTCTTTCCTTAGGCCCAAATTTTTATACCATCCTAATTTGAACCTAAAGATTTTAATGGTAAAATTTGATTTTAGGTTGAACCATGTTTGACAGGTCAATTTGCATGAAAACCCAAATTAGGTCATAAATTGGGCATGATTCTCAATTTAGGTCAAAATAGGTCGCAAAGGCTAAATTGAAGGCTCTAAACCCTAGGATATATTTTTCCATGAATTTTAGAATATTTAGTTGATTTTTATCCTATCTCGAACCTCGTGAATTAAAGTAGGTTTGTTTTAGGGTTACATAATATCATTTAATTCCTAGAAGTTGCTATAACCCTTTTCAGATCAGATCATCCCACTTCCCTCCTTATTAAGCTCATTTGACCTGTGTTTAGACCCTTAATTACTGTAACAACCCGATTCCCAAGTCCCTACGAGACACGAGAATCGGACCGACTCGACTAATCCCAAGACCTAGTCGTCCAACGAGGAAGTAACTAAAAGAGCAGTAAAATAAATCACATTCAATATGAATATAACTAACAGTAAGGAAATACAGCAGTAAGAAAAGAAACCACTACAGTATATACCACCACAACAGTAGAACAACATTCATAACATAATATGAACTGCAGGTAAAGAAAAGTACAGCGGAAACAAGAACTACTCACTATAACGGAACAAAAAGAGGTACAAGAGAACAGTGGTAACTCTACTGGACCCTACTCAGCCCAGCGTCCTCTGCAGCCGCTGACCCTGGCTGCTCAACACCTGGTCCTGAAAGGTAACGAGTGTAACACGTCAGCAAAACGCTGAGTAGAGTGGCAGCTAAACTAAAGAAACAATAAAGTGTACAGTAGCTGTTTTAAATTTTATTTCTTCCTTTATTTACGTCTTTCTATTGTTTCACAATTTATCTATTTCTCAGATCCTTCACTTGATCTCGAATGTTCCTCGTGGGAACGATCTTGATTGCAGTCTTTTCCGAACAGTAGAAGTAGCACGTGGTGCTCTCCTGGCCGGGAGAGTCCCCCGTGGTGATCCTACTCTCAGTCAACCACCCCAAGGTCACTGACAGACGTAACGGTGACTACGGCACACGCGGTAAACGCACGGGTAGCTAACCTGCACTGGCACGCGGTCAGTCGTTTCCGTTAACGGGTGCGCCCAAAGCACAGCACGGAACTAGTACAGGGTAGAGCCCTCTCAGTAATAGGGGTCCAACCCCTCCACAGTAACCAAACAGGGGCCTTGCCCCTCCACAGTCCGCGCACCCTTGCCTGACTACCCTGGTTTGCCCCAGCGGGCCTAATAAGTCGGTGTGGGAGGCTAGCAGAACCCCGGGGCCCGTGGGATAGCTAGTACCTCCCTACACTAGTAGCTCTCCTCGGTACTACGTACACGAGGGCCAGCAAGTCGGTACAGAGTGGCCAGTCCTAACCCCGAGTCCCTGGGGCGGCTGGCTCCGCTCTGCACTAAATAGGGGGGAACAGTCACTCTCCTTGGTACTCCGTACTCAAGGGCCAGCTCACTTCCCCAATTCTATTCCCTTCACTTTCCAGGAGTTCTACTCCTAATTCCCCGTAGGGTTCCAGCTCTTTTAACTCAGAACATCCAGGTTTCACTTTCCAGTTTCACGTTCTTACAATCCTTATTCTCAATCACGTTTATTTATTCATAACAGACAGCTGTTAATTCAATTCACAGGCAGCTAGTATTTTCTTTCCACATTTTCCAAGACTGCAGTATTCATACATTCCACTAGTTTTCCCATCCTAGGATTCATGCCATATCCTAGGATCTATCATACAATCTAGTTTTCCAGCCCTAGGATTCATGCAACACCCTAGGAATCTACCATTCAATCTATTTCTCATTCCTAGGATTCATGCAATGTCCTAGGTTCTATTTATGGTTTCATAATTTAACAGATTATACTTAAAGCCACTCTACCAGGTACAACGGGAGTAATGGGGGCGTGGTCGGGAATCCCGCGTGCCTCCGCGACCCCCGAGACTGCAACGGAACGAAGTCCTATCACAAGGATCAAACACAAGGAACTTCTCAAAACAGTATACAGCTACAGTAGACAGGTAGAGGATGTAATTCCGAAAGGAACGCAACTCGAATTGCGGAAAACGGAGCCCGAACGGGCCCGAAACGGGTCGAAAACGACGAAACAATGTAAAATCAGACGTCTGGAACTTCTTCCAGACGTCTTAAAAAGTGGATCAGGGAATTACCTCGCTCTGCGTGGGCTCTCAGACGTCCAGAAGCCTACAGGGGCGTCTGGCCTAGTTCCCAGAAGTCCGATGGTCACCCAGGACGTCTGGAAGTCGTTCTCACCGTCTGGCACTGGAGCCAGACGTCTGATTCGCGTTGGATGGCAAATCACCAAACCTGCGCGTACCCATCTCTCTCTCTCAGTACGGTCAGTCGAAGAAAAGGAAGGAGACAGAAATAACTCACTGTTCAGACGTCTGGACAGTCTTCCAGACGTCGTGCCCGTCGTTTGGCTATCAGCCCAGACGTCTGATTCTGGAAAAGTTTCCAGAACCAGGGCGCCACTCGCCCTCCGCTCGCGACGCCTGGCCGCGCCGCGAGTACTCCGCCTGCTACTCGAGCTGCAGTAGTCCTCCCGCGTCGCTCCGCGCCCGCTGCGCCCCCCGCCGGTCGGCCCTAGCAGCCCTGGCGAGCTCGCCCTCACGGCCGAGCGCTTCCTCCCCCGCGCAGCACTTCCTCCCGCACCCGCCGCGGCTATCGCCGCCGCCGCTGCACGCTCGCTCTCGCGTACGCTCTCGCGCACTGGCTGAAGGAGAAGAGGAAGGAGGCGGAGGTGACGGGAGTGAGGGAGAGGTGTGGCCCTTTTAAGGCCGCGCGAGGAGGAGAGAGAGAGAGAGAGAGAGCGGACAGCGCTGCGCCTGCGGTCGCAGGAGGAGAGAGGGAAAAGGAGAGAGGAAGACGGTTGCGGGTCTGCGCACGCCTGTGCGCAGACGCAGTCCCGCGTGCCACCGAAAATAGATCCCAGACGTCTGGAAGTGGTTCCAGACGTCTGGCCAGACGTCTAGGACACCTCCCAGATATCTTAAAAAAATGCCTTGGGTGAGTTCGTAATAATTACCCTATTTGCGTAGTGCATTAGTAAAATTACAGTTTTACCCCTTATGATTTGTCTTGTTCTTTAACTCAGAATTCTCTGAGTTAAGCCTCTCTTTAGGTTTTGTAAGAGCTTCTTCACACTTATTTAGATTAAATTATGCTAGTTGGGGTTCATGATGAGACTCTCATTATCAGGGTCTGAATTTAGTTACAAAACAACATGGGTGACACTATCCCGAAGTGTCGAAAGCCAGGGTTCTGGGGTTGCCATGGGTAATGCTATCTTGAAGCATTGATTGCCAGGGACCCTGAGAGGATTGATGGCGGGGACAAGGAATCTGATACAGATCGTCTTAGGGCCAATCCAATGTTGAGTCTAGGGGAATTTAAAAAGAAAGAGAGAAAACTCTCAAAATAATATTTCTCCCTCTCTCTCTTACTAAAAATGCACTTGCAAAACTGAACCTAACTTTTCTGCACATATGCACGGGTGTTTTAACCGCTAGGGTCAATGAACCTCTAGGCAGTTTTTGCGGGCCTTAGAAACCTTTATGGCGGATCCAAGACTGAGGCTGGTCAGGTCCGTATCTTGGCTGGTACTTGAGTACCTTTAGGCCTATAGTTGATATTTTAATCAAATTTCTAAAGTGTGGCACGATAAGGCATCCTGACGGTAAAATCTGACTTGGAAACTTGGTCTGTTTCGTATGATTTTGCTCGGGACTAGCAAAACTTAGATATGGAGGTATTTGATAGGTCCACTTTAGTGGACAAAATTAGAGCCTAAGTATATGATCATTGAGATAAGAAGTGAATTTAGAATATCCATTATATTAACAAAATAATGTAATAGGAAAAAAATTGTCAATTGGAGAAAGCAGACTCTAATTAAAATGCCAGACATTTGATTTATCACAAAGGAAAAGCATTCTTCACTTTCCATCTCCAATTTTAGGAAGTAGTGGACTCTATTTTAATTAAGAAATTCACCATGGGAGAGTTTGAAAATCACACACAAAAAAAAGAAAGAAACAAACAAAAGGAAAACAAATTTCTCTCTCTCTCCCTCTCGTATCCTTCTCTACCCATTCCATTTAGGTAGTTGGAAACCACGGAAAGAAAAAAAAAAAGGAAACCTTTCTCTCTTTCTCCTCCAATCTCTCGCCCTCACGAATCTCTCTCTTCCACAATTTTCTATTCTCTATTTGGTAACATAAATTCTGACTCTTTTTCTCTCCTTATTTAACATGCAGGAACGGGTCTGGGAAGGCATCTTCTTCCTCCATCGAGAGGGAACACGGCCTCCACCTCTCTACCTTCACCATGCGCCCATCCACCACCGCGAGCCTCTGCACCAACAGCCCGTGCGACACCTTCCTTTTCGCCACCGCGAATTCATCACCACCACAACCACCCACCGACTGAAGCCACCACCGCCGTGTGCCTCCTTCATCCGCCACTAGGTGAACGCAGCCCTACACCCAACAGAACCGTGTGCCTTCTCTCAACTCACAACTGCGCACCTCCATCCACGACCATGCCAACCTCACCACTGCATCACAGGATCCTCCTCCGTGATTTCCTCGACAGCATCTCCTCCCGCGCGGTCAGCAACCTCCAGCAGGCCACGCTCGAGCCGTGCCTTCACGCGCAGCACCACCTGCCGTTGCGCCCTCGCGTGCAACAGGCGCAGCACCACCGACAGCAGCAGACCCGCAAGCAGCCACCCCTCGCGCGAAGCAGTCGGCGTTCCCGCGTGACCCACGAGCGGACCGGCCACCTCCTCCTCTTCTTCTTCTTCATCTCCACCGGCTGCAACTACACCACCGAAGAGGAACCCAACAACCACAACCGCACAGCTACCTCATCAACGACGCAGACGACGTCCACACCGTCCACTACGATCGTTTACCTTCCCCCCTTGCTCGCAGCAGCAGCACCGTGCGAAGAGAACGGCCACACAACCTCCTCGAGGCCCTCCTCCGCTCCATCGAGGCCGGCGCCGTTCTCGCCAACCGGCCAGCTCCGGCCACCTTAGCTGCCGCACCATCACGGACGCGCTCCTCTCCTCTGGCCCATTTCGTCCGACAAGCCGCACCTCCAACAAGACCCTCCTTGCGTGGCCGAAGGGAAGGAAGCCAACTCGCCTGTTTTGCTACAGGAGGAGGGCCATTAGTTGAAATGAAGGACGGTTGAGAGGTTGGATTTTTTGGAAAAGAATTTTATATTGTACGGATTTGCATCACGGACCCTCTCATTCTCTATATTACCTATTCATTCAAGTTATTCTCTTGATTACTTTGATGTCACAACTAATTGTCAAAGTTATTTTTGCATCATATTAATCTTTGTTCAACATGCTCCTGCACTACAAATATTGGTGAATGTATTGGTCTGTCCTCCTGTGATACGACCGGAATTGTGATATAATTTCAATATATTTTTTAGTGACTTCGATCGAGGGTTTTCAACCACATTACATATTTACTACGACGCATATTTTTCTAACAGCATATTTGAAAAGCGAAAATCCTATCGATCAATGAGCAATGAAAATTTTGTACAATAAGAATATATATATAAAGATAAATGTCAAGATGCAAAAAGATTAAAGTAAAATGGTGATTTGAATGATCAATTACCCTAATTACAATAATATCAAATAAGTGCACACTATCAATCAACTTAATTCCTTGCAAGATAAGTGCACAGTGGCCTCTGTTAGAGATATTAGACGACAAGGCCTCAAATTAGACGGCTTAAACCCTTGGTTGCTACAGTGCAAATGCACTGTTCCTTCAACTCTCCTCCTTCTCTGTTCTTCCTCTTTGGCTTTTCCTCTTTCTCTACCTTGGCTCTTCTCTTCTCCTCTTCACACACAGGGGGAGAATACTTCACAAATTCGGCTAAGTGTTGGAATCTCTCTGAAGCAAAAACCCCCCTACCCCGCACTCTCTCTCTCTTTCTCTCTTCCTCCTCTTCTCTTTCACTGAAACCAGGTAATCGGGTAATTGGGTATTTGGATATCTGCGTACCTGGGACCAGGGCTGCGGGAGTGGGTCGCAGTCGAGGTGTGAGGGAGTAGGTGGGTTAGTGAGCAGGTAATGGGGACCCAACCCCCATGTACTGGGCAGAGAACCGATATCACAATATCAATTTTTCCGCGATCGCGAGTTCTGTGTCCCACAATGTGGGACTATCTAGTCTCCCTTCTTCGCATGCGCAACTGCTGTGGTTTCTTCGTTCAATTCATGCAAGGTGTCGGTCAAAGGCTTCAATTGCTGGTCCACATAGATTCCTGGAGTGATTCCGCGTGGATTAGGGACGATGACTAGAGTAATTGTGGTCGAAGGACTGAAGGCATAGTCGGAGGTCTCGAGGCGGTGGCGGAGGTCCAGCGAGTCACCTGCAAGCAAGAATACGGCCTCGCAACCACATCAAATAAGCTTAGGAGCTTCGCTGTGGAACGGTGAGTGCGGTGGTAGTTGCGATGTGGCATGCGTGTGCGTGAGGAGGTCTGACGACCTTGAGACGATGGTGTGAAAGGTCGTGAGTCAGGTGGTGCGATAGAGAGGGCTCAGTGACCGCGCTATTTTAGTTTTCGAAAATGTAAGTCAAGATCATTGCAGTATAGAAATTGAGTGGCGAACAACGCGAATCAAAACAAATTAAATAACCACTCACGAGGGAGCGGGTAGTATCCACAGGGAGGCATTGGCCTATTAAAAACTCATAAAAATCGAGAAATCAATGTTCGCAATTGAGATTGCAGAAAGTTAATGCCAAAACTCCTCTTAAATGGGTCATTTAGGGCTCACATATGTTGAAAAAGCAATTAAGGAAAGGAGGGAGGTTCTCTATGCAAAATGGTCATCATATAATACTAATATCATAAATCTTTAAAATCCAACAATTTCATCTAAGTGTAAAAACTAATCTAAAATAGGGGATTTGTTTGGATGGGCGGAGGTGAGCTTCTCGTCGGAGGTAGCTGCTGCCGAGCCGCTTCTTTTGGTGGTGACAGCGAGGCACGGCATGGCCGGAGGTGGCCGGTCGGAGAAGAGGCCGATGGTGGGTTCCGGCGATGATGGAGAGCTGGTCTGCTGTTGGAGCTCGAGTAGAGGCTGCTGTAGCTGCTTGCTGATGGTAGACCGCACGGAGGTGCGCGCGCGCAGCTGGGCAAGGGCGGCGATGTGTGGGGGTCACATGCAACAGAAAGGAGGCGTGGCAGCGGTGGCTGCTGCGACTATGTGCGCACGGCCAGGCGTCGCGCGTGGGATCTGCTGGTCGCGCGAGGAGGTGCGCCGCTCGTGGGAGAGGAAGGCGTGGGCTCGGTGGCATGCGCGAGGACGGTGGGTGGCTGCTGCCCGTGGCTGCGATGGTGCACGCGTGCGCTGGTCTGCTCATGGCAGTGAGTTGCTGTAGCTGCAGTTGCTGTGCGAGCGCGTAGAGAAGGGCTGGCTGTGCGTGGAGCTGTGGCGTGGATGGGTGCGAGGCGCGGGCTGCTTGCTATGCATGGATGGCGCAAGGAGAGGGCTGATTTGTGCGGCTGTGGGGATGGAATGTTTGGTTCCTCTGCGAATAAGAAGATGAATAGTAAGTTGTAAAAGAAAATAAAATCAAGGAGAAAATAAAGAAGTAGATAGATAAATAACAAGCTTGGATGAGCTCGCCCGCGGTAATGGCAAGGGGTAGTGTCGTGCTTGATTGGAGCGTGGGGGGTGATGTTGGCCCACGAAGCCAACGTGGGTGCACTGCGTGCTGTCACCACGTAGGCAGGTAGTAGCGTCGACGACGTGCAGGAGGCAAGTAGTGTAAGGGCAGCCACAATGAAAGTGGAGTGACATGGAGCCTCCACGAGCACGGCTGCCTCCATCTTCTTATTATCCCAATCTAGGAGACCAGATCCACTTCTCCCGCTCCTCCTTGACTGGGATCTTCAATGCAGGTAGCTGGTGTCAATGGGCGCAAGAGGAAACACAGCCATTACTCGTAGAAGAAGAATAAAATCATAATACAATGTTATTGTTATTTGTGCATAAACCTTTAAATTTTATGTTAACTTAAAATAATGCATGTAATGCACCTATTTGATTAACTAATTAAATGTATGTAATTCTAAGTTAATCTTAAATGCGTTTAGATATAAATGCAATGCATGAAATATGCAAATAAGAGAATAATTAGACTAATATATTTACATCTTATTGTATTCTATTTATATGTCAATATTAATCTAAGATCTAAGCATTTAAGTAACTAATTAGCATACAAATATGGGTTCATCACTCAGTCCCAAATTTCTTTGGGGCTTTTACTCAGTGAGGTGAGGCGAAGGTGTAGAAACCGGTGGTGAGAGGATTGGTGGTATGTAGAAGTCGGTAGCACTCATCGGAGGTACGCCGGCAAGGTGGAAGACGATGGTCGTGCAGGCACGTGAGGGGTTGAATTGGAGTAGCGGAGTCACGGTGTTGACGAGTAGAGGAGAGGACGTCGACTAGGCTAGGTTTTGGATGAAGAGAAGCAGAGGTGGCACCGAATCTGTATGACCGACGCTGGAGATGAAGGTTGCTCCGATGGGGGTAGGACGGCGAGGAAGACAGAGGCAAAGGCATCTGCTGGTACGGTGCGACACAGAGGAATGAGAGGAAGGAGAATTCGCCGCTGGTATGACTAGCAGATGACAAGAGTAGTCGGAGAGAGTCGCCAGAGCTCGAGGAGCCTTTCGACCAGAAGAGAAGGGAAGGAGGGGGAATTCTGGTCGAAATCGAGCTTGGGGAGAATGGAGAGGTGTCAGGAGTCTTTATATAGGCTTTTAGATATCGGTTAGAGCTTATAAACCAAGCTTTCAAGCTTGAAAAGTCCATGCAAGAAGGAAACCCAAATCTCTTATGCATTCACATGAGAGATTGAAAGGGAATTGGAGCCCAAGAATCGGTTTGATTGGAAGATACTTTCATGAGGAATCTCCTGTTTAAATTTGGGGAAGTTTTGTCAATTAATCAAGGAGAAATCCTTGATTGAATGTCGCCGAAGTTGTAAGAATAGGAGTTCTGCGTTCATGGAGGCAGCGAGGACCTTTTGGCAAAGAAGGCAAAGAGGTTGGGGGGGTTTTTGTAAGAATTTCAAAAGCTGAGGGGCTATTTGAGATAAAAAGAGTCAGACTTGGATCAAAATGCAAACTTGGTCGAAATAATCTCATATTGGACCCAAATTTTCATATAAACCTAATTTAGACCCAAGGAATCTAATGGTGAAGTTAGATTTTGGTTTTGACCTAGTTTAATTAGGTAATTTATGCAAAAATTTAAATTAGGGCAATAGTCTGTCTGACTCTGTTTTGACCTAAAATAAGTTTTGATGATCAATTCAAGGATGCCAAACCCTAAAAAATATTTTTCTATGAATTTTAGAGGGTTTAGGTGAATTTTATCTTAACCAGAACCTCAGTAAATTAAGTAGATCTGTTTTTAGGATTTCAGATGTCATTTAATTCCTGAAATGCGTGAAAACCCATTTTCTGTCTACATGGATCCCCTTATTAGACATTAATGACCATATGATCTTTAACAAACCCCTAAAATACCCTGTGGTTATTCTATATTTGTGAAATGCGGTTAAAATTACAGAAATAACCCTGTCTTCTTTTCTTCTCAAAACAACTTAAGCTGCCCAAGAGACCTTCTGACTGATAAATAGGAGCTTTTGTTGACTTTCTCAGACCAAATTGAGTTAGTTATGGCTCATGATGGTCACCAAACTCTTGTTTTCCTCTATGTATGTTTGTCGATTACTACTTTACCCTTCTACGCATGGACAATTTCTGGTTAAATAGCGCCTCTTATGCTGACAAATCTTTTGGTGGCCTTCCAAGGTCCATCATAGAGCAACCATTTGGAAGACAATTAACATGATCTAATTTTGTGGATTCATATTTTGGCCCCTCTTGCATAGCCATTTCTAGGCTCGATATGCGTAAGATTCATGGGGATGCATCATGTTGAAAAACAAATAAGGCCATTTGATCTGTTTGAGTTGATCGAGTGTGAGACTTAACAGGAGGGTTGTCTCCTTTCTAGCTTTGCTAAACCAACATCTGGCATCTAGGAATCAAATGGTGGATAAAGAAGATGCCTCAGACTTATATACAATGTGAAACAAAGCTACCTACTCATTTCTTTGTACCTCTTTGACTTGCTTTTCCCTCGAGCCTCCTTGAACATTTTTTCTATGCGTTCTCCTTTTGATTCCACATTGTTCCAATGCTTGTTCCGCAATCTCTTGTCAAATGCTCTATCCCATCTCCGGAACCGTCTAATGCTTCACGAACTAGTGATTGTTTGATTGATCTATGCCCAATGGGGAATGCAAGCCTTTACGAAAAGGAAGACACACCCAATCACAATGACTTAAACATGCTTAAATCCTCATCGTCACAACTAAAATCACTTGGTTTATCTCTTCGAAAAAAGAAAAAACTTGGTTTAGTCATGTGGTCAGGAAACATAAATCTGATTATCATGTCATTTGAAAGCACTACCGGAGGTCTTTTTATGCGAAGATGCTACCTTTTAACTTGGAATTATGTTTTAACAAGGTTTGTAACCAGTAAGTTTATTTATTCCATTAAAAAAAAAGTTCATTTATTTCTTAAATTTTTCTCCATTCGGCAGTTAGTTTCCTTTCCAACTATATTCTCATCATTTTAATGATGTTTATCTAACGGCTTGCAAGATTTTCTTTTTATTTCACCAAGTATTCTTTATGTGTTGTGCATTTCCTTTGGTTCCCTATATTTGTTATATGCGACCATGCTCGATTTTTCCATTCTTGCATAACCATGTTTAATGAATTTGATTTGCATTTTAACCTTTGAATCTATCATTTCAACAAGGTTATATTTAGCATGCTTATTTATTTTTTACACCTTGCTTTACTATGCAATATTTTGCTTTTTGAACCTTTTTATTGTCAATCTACATGATGTTTATTTGATAATTTCTTAGATTTTCTTCTATTCCAAGCATCAAGTGTATGGTGCATTTTCCATCAGTGTTTCCAATATCTGATATGTATTGCTATACTTGAGTTTCTCAATGTCAATCATACTTCCTTTAATTTCTTGCTATCATCATTCCACAAACAGTTTGTTTGTTTGCAGTCTTTTCACCAAGCTTTTATCATGATTTTGTCTGTCTTGGTCTATCTACATGAGACAAACTCCCGCATATACGTTTGCCACTTCCATTTCTTGGTCTTGTCATTATCCAGATCTGTAGACTGTACATATTAAAAAGCGTTGAACAAGCACAGCATCCACGATGAGGGAAGATATCTTTTCGGAGACTCGAGCCAAGCCTAACAAGAATGCTGAACTGAGAACAAGCAATAAAGCCAATGGTAATCCGTTAAAGCCCAGATCACATTCATCACGGGGATCTCAAATTGTTAGAGGGCTCACCGGCGACAAGAAAGCTAAGTTGCAATCTGCAATCACTGTGAACAAGAAACTGTTTGCCAGTTCAGAAATCCCAAAGCAAAAAATCAGAGCACACAACCACAATCTCGTGTAAAACATTCTCTCATCGGTGACTTCCCATGTGCCATGAATGGTGCCCAAGTTCATCCACACGGTTTTGATTGCCAGAAAGTGAGGTCTCCAGCCTCACAACTTGCTTCTCGAATTAGATAATTTAAGAAGCTTACTCCAAGAATCAAAGGAAAGGGAATCTATTTTACAGGCTGAGCTTTTGTCATACAGGGACAATCTAAAAATTAAAGAACTTGAGAGGGATCTGGTCACAAAAGGAAGGGAAGCTGAAAATCTTACCTGCAAAGTAGGTGATCTCGAAGCCGAAAAGACAAACCTTTCTGAACAACTACTTTGCTTATCATCAGTTTGAGAGCATAAAGGAGAAACAAATAAAAGGGATGTTGATATATGAGATTCTGAGAACAGAACTTCTCAAAAGAACCTCAAAATCGAAGTTCTTGAGCTTCGTCGTCTTATCAAGGAGCTCCAACTTCAAAAGAGAAATCTCACTCTCAAACTTTCGTCAACTGAATCACAGTTATCATCTCTCAGAAGAGCTACTGAGGTAGGTGTTGCTGAATGAACCATTTCTTTGCACTAGATCTACTTGGATCTTATTTTTCGAAATGGGTGTCATCTGCTCATATAATTTAATCTTTTTTACTTTTACGCAGAGTGAGTGAGCTTGTAGCTAAAGCTGAAGCAGAGGCATTGTTGTTGCGGCATACAAATGAGAATCTCTGCAAACAAGTTGAGGGGCTGCAGATGAGCCGGTTGAATGAGGTTGAGGAGCTGGCATATCTAAGTTGATGAATTCCTGCTTACACCAAGAATTGCAGAATTCCGATAATCAGCCCCAGATGCCTCCCTCTACGAATGCCAGATGAGATGTCAAACAAGTTCAAGAATGCTAACCGAGATGGTAGCCGTGCAACTTTGAGGCCACAAAGGTTATCCAGTCATCTGAACAAACACACATCCATCGAAATTGATGACACAAAAAGTATGGCGTCTAGGAAAGTGGTTTCTAGATGGCCAAAAATTGAAGAAGATTGCGAAGTTTTAGAATGTGATGACATTTTAGACAAGGAGTGGATAGAAGCCAATGAAGGAAGAAGCCCTGGATGTCGGCATTTGATCGGTGGTCCAAGAGAATGTGTGGAAGTGTTGAAGGTAAACGAAAGGCGACAATCTGATGGTTTTGTTTGCCCAAAGGACTTCAATAGTGGAATCCCTAGAAATGAGAAGCCTCCTGTAGGGAAGGATAGATCTCAGATGTATGGCATGGGATCTGTCCAGAGTCCAAGGTTATCCTTAAATAGAAATGAGCTAACCAAATCCTTAAGCTTGGATGTTGAAAAACGTGCATTACGTATACCGAATCCCCCTCCACGACCTTCTTCTTCTATGTCAGCTTCTGCCAAGACTGAAGGAGGATCAGCTACTGCACTACCACCTCCCCCACTGCCACCACCGCCACCTCCCCCTAAATTCTCAACAAGAAGCACGAATGTGCTGCAAAGGGCACCTGAGGTAGTTGAGCTATATCATTCTTTCATGAAAAGAGACTCAAAGAAAGACAAAGACTCAGCAACCAGAGGAATTAGTGATGTCTCGGATGTTGCAAATGTCCGCAGCAGCATGATTGGTGAAATTGAGAATAGATCTTCACATTTACTTGCTGTGAGTCTGTTGGCATGCTTATTCCATTACGTGTTAATTTGTTAGCTAAATGTAATTTACCATTTTGCTCCTCGGATAAAAGCTGATGTTGAGACACGGGGTGACTTTGTTAGGTCCTTGATTAAGGAAGTTAACGAGGCTCTATACAGTGACATTGAAGATGTGGTAGCATTTGTTAAGTGGCTGGATGACGAACTTTCCTTCCTTGTGAGTGCATGTGTCTCTGGTCAAAATATATCTGTGTTACCTTGGGAAGCTCTCTCTAAAGCATGTTCTCTACTGCTAAAGGTGGACGAAAGGGCAGTGCTTAAGCATTTTGATTGGCCAGAAAAGAAGGCTAATGCATCTTTTGGATACCGTGATTTGAAGAAGTTACAGGCTGAAGCCACAGTCTTTGAAGATAATCCCCATCTTCCATGTGATGTGGCGTTAAAGAAAATTGCCTCACTCGCTGAGAAGTAAATGCCTTTATAAGCTAGAAAGGAATGCATAGCCTATCATGCCAGTATAGATAAGTCACAGCCAATTTTCTGAATTTCAGGATGGAGCACAGCGTGTACAACCTTCTTCGTACGAGGGATGGGTTGATTACTCACTACAAAACATTCCAGATTCCAACTGACTGGATGCTTGATACAGCGATAATAAGCAAGGTTCATTTTTTTTCCTTTTTACTTGTAGCAACACATTGGAGGTCAAGTCATTAAAGTTTCTATACATGTGGAAGGATTTCAATTGCATTTTTCAGTATCCATCTCTTATGAGAAAGGCCTTCAGATTTTCATCTTTCATGCATACAAATAAGTAAACGTAGTGCAGATGCATTAATGTCTTTCTCTGTTGGTTCTTCAACTTGAAGATGTGCTTCAGTTTCTATTCTGATTGCTTGAATTCTTTTCATGCTGCCGTGGGCAGTGGAAGCAGCTCAAATAATGCACATTAATTGATTCTTTTTTGCATGGTAGATCAAGCTTGCTTCTGTCAAGTTGACAAAGAAATACATGAAAAGAGTAGCCTCAGAACTCCAAGCAATGGAGGCATCCGATAAAGATCCCGCTTTGGACTATCTGCTACTTCAAGAGTAGCCTCAGAACTCCAAAGAGAGCTTTCAATTTCTGGATTTCTTTTCTTGTTGCAAAAAAGAAGAAAGAAAAAGAAAAGGAAGAAAAACGAAAGATGTGATAGTTCGTCTCAGAGCCGCGAATTGGTACTTAGGCATCTTTGTCATTGCAGTTTGCAGGAGGCTTTGAATCAGAGACAATGTGCGCTTTCGAGGAGCTGCGGAATCTTGCACTTGCTCAAAAAAAGAACTAGTGAAGGTTGTGAGCTCCTAGACCACATTAACGGGGTTAGTTGGATCTACTATTACCAGCCTATGTTGGGCTATTAGAATTGAGTTTTGTGACTCAATCTCATTGGAAAATTTCTTTTCAAGTGGCTTCTTTTAGATTTTTTCTGAGAGGGTCTTTCTTCGGTGTTTCCAGGTCCGCATATCCCATTCCTTTGAGTTTCTCATTCTCTTACTTGTAATTCTTTAGCTCCCATCGTCTCTTTTTGACTCTCATTTTTTCTATTCTTCAATGAGAATTTGTTCCAAAAAGGGGAAAAAATATTCCATGGGAATTACTCCTAAGACCCAAGGTGCATATTGAATTCCATTAGCATTCCACTTGATGTTTAAACACCTCTAATCTAATTATTGGAAAATCCATCCATATGGTTGGATCATAAAACTAGTCATTCAACATGTAGCAAATAAGGGGCATTGCACCCTCCAAAGCATCCAGCATAAGTGATCCAAATGTTGAGAACTGAATTTATAGATGAATGTAACAAAAAAACTCATCTGCTGTTTAGCTATCCGAGGGAAAGATGCCAACCAAGCAGTTTGATTTCCCTAGAATTCTTGGTTCTGTTAATCAAATTGGAGGATCAGAAGATTCAGAACTAAAGCTCTGTTAATCAAGTTGACCAACAAGTCTGCCATGTTTTGGATGGGCAATAACCAACAAGATACATCGCTACTCAAAACTTGGATATGCAATGTAAACTATGAAGATTAGAGATGCGTGGAGGAGCCCTTCTTCATCAAGTAGTTGGCGCATGGAGAGAGGAGGAGGAGAGAGAGAGATAAGTCAGGGTGGAGAGTAGGAGAGAATGCAGTTTTAGATTTCTTGCCGCAGTGTCCAAAAATATCAATGCAGTTTTAGATTTCTTGTGATTAAGAATTCCCAGTTAAGTTGCATTTGCTAGGAAGAATGCGAAGTTAAAATTTTCATGAAGTACTTGGAGTTTTTCTTATTTCTTTTGAAAAGGTAAGTCATTTTTATCAGAAACATTCGGAGTTTGGTTTCCTTTGCTCTTGTGACATTCTAAGAACATAATCCACCTTTCCCCTCAAGAGAAGTTTGTAGAAAAGGAAAAAAAGAAAAACATTATCCGTCAGTATTTTGGATGCTGCTTGTTAATGTCATGTCACCAACTGGTCTACTTGTGCTGCTTTCTCAATGATCCATGGCATGTCAGAAAAAAGAGTGATGTTTACCGGTGAAGGGGAGCGTTGGCGTGGTGGTAGTCGCCATGTTCCAGTGGTGCAACTAGCCTCTTGCCAGAAAGCAGGGAAAGAATCTGGACAACGAAACCAGAGTGGTTTAACCCCTCTTAGAGGGAGCTATATGCCCTGCATGACACTTTTGATGTACCACGTCAATGTGATTGAAAGTTCAATCACAACATTCACCAGTAACAAGTTCCTCTTTATGGGCCGAAGAAGGGTCTGCAGCAGATAGTGGTCAGTCGTCACCAGAAGAAGATGAAGCTGACGTATCTGGCTTGGAAAACAAGGATGCTGATTCTGTTGGGCAATCGTCCAAACATCTGGACTCTTCTCATTTGGATGATGTAGAGGCCAAGGGCGACAGTGGAAGGAATTCTGCTTACGGTAATGCTGGACGAGTTCAAGGGACAGATGAACATGCAACCTCAAGGGTGGCAAATGATGCATCAAATGACTGTAATGATGCTTCTGGTGAGACCAAACCAAAACCTCCTGCTTCTGTGGTGCCATCCAGGGCACCAGAGCTTTTGCCTATAGGCTAGGTGAGCTGCGACTGCAAAATCAGGCAAGTTGGCGACGAGCTTCTTCAGATAGGTTTAGCCCACGAATAATTTCATCATCTATGGATATGAGGCCTGATCTGTCTGGTGTTGAAACTCAGGTACGGAAATTGATTGAGGATTTGAAAAGTGATTCCCTCGACGAGCAGAGAAATGCGACGATGCAGCTGCGGGCTTCTTGCAAAACACAATGTACAGAACAGAATTATAATTGCCAATTGCGGAGCAATAACACGTCTGGTGAGTTTGTTGCACTCATCAGACGAGAAAATCCAAGAGAATGCGGTCACTTCACTGTTCAATTTATCGATTGATGATAACAACAAGATTTCAATAGCAAATGCGGATGCCATTGATCCACTTATCGATGTCTTGAAGACTTGGGAAGAATTTTCTTAAATACGGTAATTAAGGAATAATATTTCAAGAGAATAATATTCTTTAATTACTGTTCGCATGCTAAATCGATGTTTTAAAAGTGTCGCGTTACAGTATACCTAAAATAGTACTCAAACAAATAAATTTTATTATTCGAAGAAATTCCGAGGTCTAACACAGGAAGCAATATAGCAATTTAAGAATCAAGATCACAATTTGAACTAAAAGAAATTGTAATAATAATAATGTCAGGTATCAATGTGCAAAAAGATCGGAATAAAATGGTGATTTAGATCACCAAATACTCCTTACAATGATATCTAATGAACTCAATGTATATATATGAAATAAAAGCAAAGTAAACCCTTCGTCTGATTTGTAAATCAGATGACTTGAAATTGTCGTCTCTGAGTTCTTCTCCTTCTTCTTTCTTTCTCTGGCTCTCTGCAGCTACGGCCTTTCCTCTTCTTCAAGCCTACTTCTTCTTTCAGCACATCCTTTCTCTTCTGAAAAACCCGCCCACGACCAGAATTCCCGTAATTAAGGGGGTCAGTTTTTAGGGTTTCAGATGTCCGTTAATTCTCAACATCCGCGAAAATCCTTTTTCGTCTGTTCTAACCCACTTGTTGGATACTTAAGATCATTTGACCCTTAATTACCCCCTTGGAAAACCCGTGGTTATACTGCATTCATGATAAGATGGTAAAATTACAATTTTAACCCTAGTTTCTTGTCTTTCACTCAGAATGATTATGCAGTGCATATGTCTCTCTGGCGGTTATGTAGGAGCTTTTAATGACTTAATCAGACCATATAAGCTAGTTATGGCTCATGATGGTGTTCCCATCATACCTCCATGCTTAGTTTTTGCTAGTCCCTTAGCAAAATCTTATGGAATTTACTTAAATTCTAGACCATACTCTTTATGCTTAGAGTTCTGTTTTCTGCTTTTTCTTTAAAGATTAGGTTAAAATGCCTATAGTAGGCTTAGAGGTACTCAAGTACCAACCAAGATCCAGACCTAACCCGCTCTAGCCTCAATCCATCGCGAAGGTTTCTAAGGCCCACAGGAACTATCCTAAGGCTCATTGAATCCAGCGATTAAAGCACCCATGCTTGTAACATATTTTAGCCTAGGTTCAGTTTGTAGTGTGTTTTGTAAGAGACAGACAGAAGAATTTTTTCTTTGTTTTTGGAGAGTTTTCTCTCTGTTTTCTTTTTATTTCTAGCTTCAGATTGTCTTTACAACACAATCTGTATCGGATTCCGAGCTTCGACCATCAATCCTCGCAGGGTCCTTGGCAATCAATGCTTCGAGACAGCACCACCCATGGCAACCCCCAAAACCCTGGCTTTCGACACTTCGAGATAGTGCCGCCCATAGCGTTCTGTAGCTAAATTCAGACCCTGACAATCGAGATTTCAAGATAATCCCACCCACGATATCTGAATCAACACAAGGTGCTTACGTGCCCCCGATAGGATATTTAGATATCCTAGGAGATAAGCACCGAGGAGACAATATGTTATTACGCATCTTCGAGGGAAATTTCCCACCTCTCCGCGTCGGGAACTCTTCCAAATCAACTTGTGTTGATCATCCGCTCCTAACATTTTCACAACAGAATTAACGCTTTTGCATGATTTTGATATTGCACTGAACCAGACTGTGTGTGGATTAGAGTAATTAGGTTACCGAGTCTCGCAAACCAGAGGTCAGTCAACAAGGCTAAATACTACCTCCCGCGTCACTCCGCGCCCGCTGTGCCCCCGCCGGCCGGCTCTAGCAGCCCTAGCAAGTTCGCCCTCACGGCCGAGCGCCTCCTCCCTCGCACAGCACCTCCTCCCGCACTCACCACGGCTGCCGCCACCGCCGCTCGCTCGCGCTCGCACTCGCTGGAAGAAGAAGGAGGAGCGGAGGTGATGAGAGTGAGGGAGAGGGCGAGGCTTTTTAAAGCCGCGAGGGGAGAGGAAGAGAGAGAGAACATAGACTGCGGTCGCAGGAGGAGAGAGGGAAAAAGAGAGAGGAAGGTGGTTGCGGGTCTGCGCGCGCCTGCGCGCAGACGTAGTCCTGCGTGCCACCGAAAATAGATCCCAGACGTCTTAAAAAAATGTCTTGGAGTGAGTTCGTAACAACATAACAAACTCAAAAGAAGTTTCTTCCCCGAAACTTGCGCTAACTAGGGTGCGGGAAAAACATCATAATAACCATAACAAACTCAAAGAGGACCGAAGCCGGTCCGAAAAGACGTACCCGCGAAGAGCTCCGGGTACTGCTCCCGCATTGCCGCCTCAGGCTCCCAGGTAGCCTCCTCGTACCGCTGGCTCCTCCACAAAACCTTCACCAGGGGTACTTGCTTTCGTCTCAGATTGTGGACGGCTCGATCAAGAATCTGCACTGGCCTCTCGGGGTAGGTCAGGTCGTCGCCCACCTCGACGCCCTCGTGACTCAGTACGTGACTGGGATCGGCTACGTACTTCCTGAGGTTGGACACGTGGAATACGTCGTGCACACTAGAAAGCTGGGGAGGGAGGGCAAGCCTGTAAGCAACGGGTCCAACCCGCTCCAGGACCTCAAAGGGCCCCACAAACCTCGGCGCGAGCTTCCCTCTCACCCCAAATCGCTGCAGGCCCTTCATGGGCGAAACACGAAGAAAGACGTGGTCCCCAACCTCAAACTGCACATCTCTGCGTCTCCGATCCGCATAGCTCTTCTATCTGCTCCTGACAGTGCGGAGTCGCCTATGGATCTGCTCGACTACCTCCTGGCTCTGCCGGATCAACCTGGGGCCAACCTCCCACTTAGTCCCCACCTCAACCCAACTCAATGGTGAAGTACACCTCCGTCCGTACAGAGCCTCGTAGGGAGCCATGCTGATGCTCGAGTGATAGCTGTTGTTGTATGCAAACTCTTCCAGGGGCAGGTGCTCCTCCTAAGAGCCCCTCCAGTCCAATACACAGGCACGCAAAAGGTCCTCAAGTGTTTGTATCGTGCGCTCAGACTGTCTGTCCGTCTGGGGATAATAAGCTGTACTAAACCTCAACCGCATCCCCAGGGCCTGCTGAAACTCAACCCAAAACTGGGACGTAAAGCGGGTATCCCGGTCGGATACGATCTCCCGCGGAACTCCGTGTAGTCGTACCACGTCGCGGATATACCTCTCTGCCAACTGTGCTGGTCCCAAAGTGACTCGGATCGGCAAGAATCGTGTCGTCTTCGTCAGTCTATCCACAATTACCCAGACTGGGTCGTGTCCTCGCTGAGTAACAGGTAAACCCACCACCAAGTCCATGGTCATGCTCTCCCACTTCCACTCTGGCACTGGAAGCGGCTGTAGCGGCCCTGCAGGCCTCTGATGCTCGGCTTTCACCTGCTGACACACTAAGCACTACTGCATGAATTCACCCACATCCCGCTTCATCCCCCTCCACCAAAACTCGTGTTTCAAGTCGTGGTACATCTTCGTGTTTCCGGGATGTATGGTGAATCTGGAACCGTGTGCCTCAGTCAGGAGCTCTCTCAATAGCTCCTCGTCTCTGGGAACGCACAACCGTCCCCTCAGGCGCAGCACCTGGTCTGTGAAAGAGAAGTCCCCTGGGACTCCTGACAGTACTCTGTCGAGCAAGGACTGCAAGTACGGATCGGCCATCTGTCCTGTGATGATGCAGTCTATCAGCTCTGGCCTAGTCTGTCGTGTCACCGTCATTGCCCCACAGTACCCCCGTAACTCTAGGGGTCGCCAACTGCCCACCTCCTCCAAAAGGCTCCAACTCTATAACTGTAAACTGGCCAAGTGTGCGGACGCCTTCCGGCTCAAGGTGTCAGCCACCACATTAGCCTTGCCCGGGTGATAAGAAATGCTGCAGTCGTAGTCCTTCAGGAGCTCCAACCAACGTCTCTATCTCATGTTGAGCTCCTTCTGATCAAAAAGGTATCTGAGGCTCTTGTGATCTGTGAAAATCTCGAAGGTCTCACCGTACAAGTAGTGCCTCCAGGTCTTCAACGCGAAGACGACAGCTGCCAACTCCAGGTCGTGGGTAGGATAGGTATGCTCATGGGGCTTCAGTTGCCGCGAAGCGTAAGCGACAACGTGACCCCTCTGCATGAGCACACCTCCTAACCCCTGCAAGGAGGCGTCCGTGTAAACAACGAACCCGCTACTACTGTCAGGGATGGTGAGCACGGGAGCCGAAGTCAACCTCTCCTTCAGCTCCTGAAAACACGCCTCACAGGCGTCTGTCCAAGTGAAGGGCACGTCCTTCCAGGTCAACTGTGTCATAGGACGCGCGATCTGTGAAAAACCTCTGATGAATCGTCTGTAGTACCCTGCCAGTCCCAGGAAACTGCGAATCCTAGTGACTGAACGCGGTCTCTCCCACCTGATCACTACCTCAACCTTGGCTGGGTCCACCGCCAAGCCGTCTCCAGAGATCACATGACCTATGAAGGTCACCTCCCTCAACCAGAACTCGCACTTGCTGTATTTGGCGTACAGCCTACGCCGTCTCAGCGTGTCCAGAACCATTCGCAAGTGCTGTCCGTGCTGCATCCGATCTCGAGAATAGATGAGTACATCATCTATGAATACCACCACGAACTGGTCCAAGTACGGTCTAAACACCCGGTTCATCAGGTCCATGAAAGCAGCGGGGGCATTGGTCAGCCCAAACGGCATGACCAAAAACTCGTAGTGTCCATACCGGGTGCGAAAAGCTGTCTTGGAGACGTCGGTCTCCCTGATCCTCAACTGGTGGGATCCCGACCTCAAGTCGATCTTGGAGAACACCGTGGCACCCCGCAATTGGTCAAACAAGACGTTGATCCTTGGCAGCGGATATCTGTTCTTGATGGTGACCCTATTCAGTTGTCGGTAGTCCACACAAAGGCGTAGGGTACCATCCTTCTTCTTCACAAACAGTACCGGGGCTCCCCAGGGAGACGCACTGGGCCTCACGAAACCCTTCTCCAAAATGTCCTGCAACTGAGACTTGAGCTCTCGTAACTCAAGCGGTGCCATCCTGTATGGTGCAGTGGAGATGGGGCTGGTCCCTGGTACTAGTGAGATCTCAAACTCGATCTCACGCTCGGGCGGTAGTCCTGGTAACTCATCTGGGAACACGTCAGGGTACTCTCTGACCACTGGGAGCTCTGGAAGTCTGCCACAGGGCTAGGCTCTGCCACCACACAAGCTAGGAAGCCCTCACACCCCTGGCTCAAAAGTCTCGCCGCTCGAAGTGCCGAAATGCACCTGAAGCCTCCGTCCACTGGCTATCCGTGAAACTCGAAAGAAGGCAACTCCGGCATGGAGAAGACAATCTTCCTCTCAAAATAACCCAGTAAGGCGTGGTAAGCGGACAGCCAGTCCATCCCCAGAATTACGCCAAAGTCCTCCATCTGTATCATAATCAGGTCAGCTGACAGGCTATGTCCCCCGACGCTGACCTCGCAATCCGTGTACACCTCCTCAGCTACAAACAGCTGACCACTCGGACCTCTGATTACGAACGGATTCTCTAACAGCATATAACCCTGGCCCAAACTAACTGCGAAACTGGCTGCGATAAACGAATGCGTAGCGCCGGAATCGAAAAGTGTGTAAACGAGTCTGCCGGAAACTGAAACCATACCTGCCACCACAGAGCCCGAAGCTCTGGCATCCCTGTGTGTCAGGGCGTTGATACGCCCCTCAACTCTAGGTGCGGACGAAGCAGCCACACTCTGCGTCGGACGGGCAAGTGCTGGCCGGTACCCTCCTCGTGACTGCTGTCCTCCTCCTCGCGCCTGGGAACCGCGCCCTCCAATGCTCTGCGCGAGAAGTATCTGCTGACCTCCTGCCCTAGACGAGCAGTCCCTCCTAATGTGGCCCGGCTGGCCACACTGGTAACAGAGGGGAACCCGACTCCCGCCCTCAGTGGGTCCCTGCTGTCGGTTGG
The DNA here is from genome assembly GCA_037157565.1 of Thalassia testudinum. NCBI lineage: Eukaryota > Viridiplantae > Streptophyta > Magnoliopsida > Alismatales > Hydrocharitaceae > Thalassia > Thalassia testudinum. The sequence continues at coordinate 4,504,407 of JAZHRO010000038.1, forward strand.
GCGGGGGTCCGGTGCTGGCGACTGCCCCCTGTCGAGGGCCCCCAAAGGCCACTGATGGCCCTGCAAAACGTGACAGCTCTCCTGCGGATGCCACGTGTCTCCTTTCTCACCGGCCCTGTGAAAAGTCTGGCTGAAAGGGCCTCTTCCGCCCGCCGCCAGTGTCTCGCGCGGACGGGTTGGTCTCCTCGTAGGTCATGGCTGCCTCCACCACCCTTGAAAATGTAGGCAGATTCAGGGGTTTGACATACCCCCGAATCGCAGGCCAGAGCCCCTTGGTGAACCTCCAAAGGCGCTCCTCCTCAGTAGCTACCGCTATCGCTGCAAAGCGGGATAGCTCCAGGAAACGCGTACGGTACGCGCTTACGATCATCGTCCCTTGGCGGAGAGTGTGGAACTCCCGCCTCCTCTAGTCCTGCCACGTCTGGGGAAAGTACTGCTCGCAGAAGAGGGCGACGAAACGATCCCAGGTCGGCTCGTCCCTCTCCTGTCCCCGGACCGCCCTCCACCACCTGTGTGCCGCACTCTCCAGCTGGTACGTGGCAAAGGCCACGCGGCACTCCACCGGGGGGCGAAGGGTGTCGAAAATCTTCTCCAGCTGCTCAAGCCAGTCCTCTGCCTCGGTCGGGTCCTCATCCCCCTTGAAGGAGGGGGGCTTCAACTTCCGGAACTGCCCGAAGAACTCGGAGTGGCGCTGCAGTGGGGATGCTGGTGCACCTCCAGGCAAAGGTGCCTCGTGCACAAAAGTGTCGGAGAAAGGTGGGGGCGGCGGCGGCCTATCCCCTCCCCCATGTCCAGCGCCACGTCCATCGGGTGGTCCCACAGAGAACTCCCCCTCCGCAGCCCCAGGGTGAGGTGCTCGGGGCGGTGGGTGGAGCTCCTCTCGAACAATATCCCGTATCAGCTGGGCGAGGTCCTGGGCCTGGACACCCGGGAGTAGTGGCTGGTCCACAGAGACGTCGGCAACGGCATGCCCACCTCGCTGACCTCGTCCTCGGCCGCGCCCGCGGCCCGCCTCACCAGTCCCGCGACGAGGCATCTCCTGCAAGGAGACGCGAAACAAAACGGAACACGTCACTATGGAACGATACCTAACGGAAACGTCTAAGAGCTCATGTCAAAAGATATGTTGTGGTGGTTACTCTAGTTATAGACATGTGAATTGGTTATTTTCCAATCAGTTGATTCACTTCTCGGGACGACCTTGCTCTGATACCATCTTGTAACGACCCGATTCCCGAGTCCCTACGAGACACGAGAACTGGACCGACTCGACTAATCCCAAGACCTAGTCGTCCAACGAGGAAGTAACCAAAAGAGCAGTAAAATAAACCACATTCAACATGAAATACAACTAGCAGTAACAAAATACAACAGTAAGAAAAAGAACTACTACAGCATGTACCACCACAATAGTAGAACAACATTTATAACATAACAAGAACTGCGGGTAAAGAAAAGTACAGAGAGTAAAAAAAACTACTCACTACAGTGGAAACAAAAGGGGTACAAAAGAACAGTGATAACTCTACTGGACCCTACTCGGCCCAGCGTCCTCTGCAGCCGCTGACCCTGGCTGCTCAACACCTAGTCCTGAAAAGTAACGAGTGTAATACGTCAGCGAAACGCTGAGTAGAGTGGCAGCTAAACTAAAGAAGCAGTAAAGTGTACAGTAGCTATTTTATTTTCTTTCTTCCTTTATTTACGTCTTTCTATTGTTTCACAATTTATTTATTCCTCGGATCCTTCACTTGATCTCGAATGTTCCTCGTGGGAACGATCTTTATTGCAGTCTTTTCCGAACAGTAGAAGTAGCACATGGTGCTCTCCTGGCCGGGAGAGTCCCCGTGGTGATCCTACTCTCAGTCAACCACCCCAAGGTCACGAACAGACGTAACGGTGACTACGACACGCGCAATAAACACACAGGTAGCTAACCCGCACTGGCACGCAGTCAGTCGTTTCCGTTAACGGGTGTGCCCAAAGCACAGCACGGAACCAGTACAGGGCAGAGCCCTCTCAGTAACAGGGGTCCAACCCCTCCACAGTAACCAAACAGGGGCCTTACCCCTCCACAGTCCGCGCACCCTCGCCTGACTACCCTGGTTTGCCCAGTGGGCCTAACAAGTCTGTGTAGGTGAGCTAGCAGAACCCCGGGGCCCGTGGGGTAGCCAGTACTCGCCCTACACTAGTAGCTCTCCTATGTACTGCGTACACGAGGGCCAGCATGTCGGTACAAAGTGGCCAGACCTAACCCCGGGCCCCTGGGGTGGCTGGCTCCGCTCTGCACTAAACAGGTACTTCCCTTGGTACCACGTACCCAAGAGACAGCACACTACCACGTCTTTCTTTCTCAGATCCATTCCTTTCTCTTTCCAGGAGATCCACTCCTAATTCAACGTAGGGTTCCAGCTCTTTTAACTCAGAACATCTAGGTTTCACCTTCCAGTTTCACGTTCTTACATCCATGTTCTCAATCACGTTTATTTATTCATAACAGGCAGCTGTTAAATCAAATTACAGGCAGCTATTTATTCCTTTCCACTTTTCCAAGACTGCAGTATTCATATATTCCACTAGTTTTCCCATCCTAGGATTCATGCCATATCCTAGGATCTATCATACAATCTAGTTTTCCAGCCCTAGGATTCATGCAACACCCTAGGATCTACCATTCATTCTAGTTTCTCATTCCTAGGATTCATGCAATGTCCTAGATTCTATTTATGGTTCCATAATTTAACGGATTATACCAATAAACTTAAAAGCCACTCTACCAGCTACAATGGAAGTACTGGGGGCGTGGTCGGAAATTCCGCGTGCCTCCGCAATCCCCAAGACTGAAATGGAACGGGGTCCTTGTCCTACGTAGTCTCTCAGACGTCCAGAAGCCTGCGGAGGCGTCTGGCCTAGCTCCTAGACGTCCGATGGTCACCCCGGACGTCTGGAAGTCCCTCCAGTCGTCTGGCACCGCTGCCAGACGTCTGATTCGTGTTGGATGCGAATCTCAGGACCTGCACGTACCCACTCATCGTTCTCAGTACGGACGGTCGCAGAAAAGGAAGAAGTCGAAAAATAACTTACTTGCCAGACGTCTGGATAGTCCTCCATACGTCTTAACCGTCGTCTGGTTGGATGACCAGACGTCTGATTCTGGAAAAGCTTCCAGAACCAGAGCGCTACTCACCCTCCGCCCGCGACGCGCCTCGTCCGCCTGCTGCTCGAGCTGCAGCAGACCTCCCGCATCACTCCGCTCCCGCTGCGGCACCGCCGGCTGGCTCTAGCAGCTCCGGCAAGCTCGCCCTCACGGCCGAGAGCCTCCTCCCTCGCGCAGCACCTCCTCCCGCACTCACCACGGCTGCCGCGGCCGCCGCTCGCTCGCGCTCGCACTCTCTTGAAGAAGAAGGAGGAGCAGAGGTGATGAGAGTGAGGGAGAGGGCGAGGCTTTTTAAAGCCTCGCGGGGAGAGGAAAAGAGAGAGAACGCAGACTGCATTCACAGGAGGAGAGAGGGAAAAAGAGAGAGGAAGGCGGTTGCGGGCCTGCGCGCACCTGCATGTAGACGCAGTCCGGCGTGCCACCGAAAATAGATCCCAGACGTCTGGAAGGGGTTCCAGACGTCTGTCCAGACGTCTGGGCCACCTCCCAGACGTCTTAAAAAAACGTCTTGGAGTGCGTTCGTAACACTACCTAAGCCTTAGACCTAATACTTAAGCTTCGAATTTTCCTCAACCTCTTGAAGACTATCTGGATCCTAATGGGTACTTGAATGTCTAAGCCTAAAATCACAGCCTATGAGGCCTAAGATCAGCGTTCATACTAATCTTCGTGTTTCTATAGCACTTTTTGACATGTTATTTCATTCTTTTATTTTGGTTTAGAACTAAGTTGATTTCTTAATCTTTTACAATTGACTAACTCTTTTTGTTTCAGTGTGTTGCTCCTTTTTTAACATTTAAAACCACTTCCCTTTTTTCTTTCTCATTTTTTTCCAAAATCTAGAGTACCATGAATCATGTACAATTACAAAGCCCAAACGAAGTCGGTCCCTTCTCCCATTTTTTTATTTTTTAATTTTTTATTTTTATTTTTTTGGTTTTTTGGAATATATATTTTTTTGTGAGAATCCTTCCAAACTATAAAATTTTTGTATGTTTGCACTTTACCACCCACCCATTCCTAAGTTTTGCAATGTCCTCATTGTAAACGGAGTGTATGAAACAGTTAGTGGTTCAGGGATTAGAACAGGATTATCAGGTGGGTGAATGGGTCGGGATTACTGTTGCGGACGATTTTGAGCTCTGGTATAAGTACTAGAGGTGGAATCAATTGTTCTAAAACTGAATTCATAGTGCAATAGATGTGAAGAACGAAAAGGATAATCAAAAGGATCTCGATTTTTTTGGAATGACGAGTTGCCTCCCGTTAAAAGCTAAATTTAAAACCTTCAGCCAAGCAAAAAATGGTAGGGATAAGGAATGGTCAAAATAGATGAGTTCTGTAGAACAAGCACCTTGATCAAAAGTTTGGTTGGTCCAACCAGGTATTTATTCAAAACAGCAGGCTGATGATGCAGCCCAAACCCAATCAATCTGGCGGGTTGATAGATGTGGATCAAAAGATGAGGTGCCCACCAGATACTGTGGAATTCAAAAGGATGTGGAAGTGTACAGCTAGGGTTTGGCCGAGTCTAATCAGCCTAGTCAAAGTAGGGATCCTCAAATGAAAATGAATCAGTGGAGGATGTAGGACCCCTACGACAATGATCAGAGAAGGATGCGATGTGAGTAGTTGTCTAATCGAAGTTCGAAACCCGATAAAGATGTGGAGGAGAATCATGTGCGACCGGCTCATTGAGAGGAGAATCAGAGTAGAAATTGAGTTCGGTTGAGTTGAGAATGGGTTTTGGAAGGTTCTGCATATGTAGAAGAGGTGTTTTCTTTCAAATCATTGACCTCAGCGTCAGAATCAAAAGACGCGTTGTAGTTGTTGAGGTCATAATTAGGCTTAGCGTTGTCAAGAAACAACAATTCTCCGAAATCAGAGTAGGATTTGAAATCATCGGAGAATTTGCGAGAATTATGTTTTGAATTTGAATCGGTATCAGAGGTTCCATCAAAGAAAGGATCAAAATGTGTAGAATCAGCAACTTGACTTGGATCTAACCTAGTTTTAGATTCTGAGCTCAAAAAGCTATTCCTATTAGGCATGGGCTTGGGTTCTTGATTTCTAGGCAAGACCCAACCAATTCCCAACTCTTCCAGCTCCTCGATTTCCGTATCATAGAATGGTGTGACTTCCGAGAAATCAATCCATATCTCTGAGGAGTCTGAAGAGGTGTACTCATCAAATATGGGCCCTGAATCGTAATCTATATTCGACATCTGATTCATATCACACGGGGCCTCGTAATCATCCCAATAAGGCTCAAATCCATATTCTAGGTTAAGGGTGTGGGTTGAATCACTAGAATCTAGTTTGGGCTCTACACGGATGTCAGAATTGCTCTCGAGAGTTACCTTATCAAAATAAGGGATGGAGTTTATACCCTCGAGAGGTTCTGTATTCATCTCATTATCACAGGTGTTTGGAAATTCAAGCTAGGTGAGCCAAGTTGTTGTATCTCTAGGGCTAGCTCGAAGTTGTGATCACCTGTAATCGGAACTTCACAACCCATCTCAAAATCAGGTGTATCATACTCTATCTAGGTTGGGAATCCACAACAACCTTGAGTCTTGATACTGCATTCATGATAAGATGATAAAATTGCAGTTTTAACCCTAGTTTCTTGTCTTTCACTCAAAATGATTATGCAGTGCATTATGTCTCTCTGACGATTATGTAGGAGCTTTTAATGACTTAATCAGACCATATTGAGCTAGTTATGGCTCATGATGGTGTTCTCATCAATTACCGTAACAAACTCGCTTCTTGTAATGGCAAGTTTGCAAGATACCCATTTTATACGAGGCGAGTTTCATCACCTACCCTTTAACCGTCCCCCTCATTTAAGATGTGCAGGCGCTTCCCCAGATGTCTGAGGAGAGAGGCCAACCTCTTCCTCTTCTTCCTCTTCCTCTGTTTCCTCAACAACAGCAGCAGGTTCATCAGCTTCTTCTCCAACAGGACCTCCCTTCAGCCACTACCCTCACGCAAACCACAGCAGCACCCACAGCCTCCTCTCCTGCCGATCAACCTCGCACTTGCATGCGCACCCAAGCCTTCATGCAACAGCACTCCTCCGCACACACGACTGCCACTGCCCGTGCGTGCAAGCAACCACCACAGGCCTTGCCACCAACTGTGCGTGCCCCTCGCTTGTAGCCCGCGCGGCCACACGCACGTGCATCAGCCATCAAGCACCCTCCTAGCGTGCGCTTGCATGCTTGCGCCTCAGTCCGCACGCATGCGCAGAACCAACCGTGCTTGCAGCCCAACAGCCTCCTCTCCTTCTTGCACTGTTCTTCTTCTCTAAGAAGAACCCATCACCAGACTCGCCCTCCGCACGTAGCCGCCTCATCCGACCACCACACTCTGCTCCGTCGACGCCATCCATCTCGCCTCAACCTCACGAGCCCGGCCATGCCCTCATACTGCCCTTCTCGCAGTCCACGCGCTCGCACGAACAACCCACTGCCGACGACCAACGAGCCACCGTCTGGTCGCCTCCGGCCATCTCCGTCGACACTATGACTGCCATCGCGAAGCTCTCCACGTGCTTGACCTTCCCTGGGCATCCCTCCTCCAGCCATGCTCTCTCCTTCGCATGTGCACAAGGGGGCGAGTTCCCCTAATTCTCTATAGTAAATGGGCTATTAAAAATTACATGTGATGCCATTGCCATTTATGCCATTTGATAGGGTAGGCAAGTTTCCCAGCAAATCAGGCCGAGAAAGCAAGAGGTGGGTGCGAATGGAAGGGGTGGTTACCTTGTAAACTCACCATTACAAGAGGCGAGTTTGTCACGGTAATTAAGAAATATTATTCCTTATACGGTAATTAAAGGATATTATTCCTTAATTATCGTACTTAGGAAAATTCTTTGGAAGGTTAGGCTAGTGGAGGTGGCCATGGTGTTGGGGCGAAGAGAGGGGAGGCGAGGAGGGGAGTATTTTAGGTAAAAAAAATGTCAAATGTCATTATTTTTAAGTCCAGAAGTTAACTTTAACGATTTTGACTACTACGAAAAGGATTTTTTTTTTTTGGGTGACATTTAAAATAATATTACAAAGGGGGAAGACAAGCAAGCAATTTGGAAAGATTACTGTTGCATCTAAAAGTAAAAAATCTCTTATTTTCAATGCCCTTAATCGTGCTAGAACTAATCGCTTCCATTTTACACTCCACCGGACAACCAGACAAAAATCGCTTCTTTTCCGAATCCTGCTCCCCTACATCTTTGGATGTCACGGAAAGAACGATGCAACTAGATTTTCGAAAACTCTTACGATTCTTTCATGAAATTAGCTATTTAACACTTTGAATTTTATCTCTGATTTTGTCACTTTCGCCAATTTCTCATTTGTCATCCGCCTCTGCATCCAGGCCTTTTTATCTAACCTCTGAACGTGCCTACGAAATATACTCAGATGTTTTCTGTTCAAACTTCCCGCATCTTTTGCGCTACACCATTGCCGGCACCATCACTTGCTCATCTCCAACCTCCTTTTGTTATACTTTTGGATGGATGCCCAAAAGGGGCAGGTTATGTAATTTATTATTGACGCTTTTGGTTGTCCATAGAGGACTTTGATTTGCGATTATCTCAACCTCTCAAAGATGTGCCAACCACCCTCTGGGCTTCTGCTCAAAAAAGAAAATTTTCTTGCGTTGAAAATTAAGAAGGGGCATTGGAAGGCAAGTTGCTCCGTTACCAGATGCAAATTTATTCAAACGTAAAGATTGAAGGTCCGTAAGTTGGGTACCAAGTTGCGTACAAATTTGTTTTTGGATCTTAACAACTGACGTAAGTATGAATCCTATACCCTTCTCCGGAGACCAATTTCAACGTTTGAGGTGGGCGTTGAATTTCAAAAATCGACAACTGAAACGTCGTTCTCTCTCCGCCAGTAATCTATTTATGCTGCTTTCACTTCCAGAAGGTAACCCCACAAGTTCGTACCCGACGCTCAATTTATTGTAACCTTATGTATGACGAAGTCAAGAGGAAACAATCTTGGAAATATATCTCACAAACTTCTCTCCTAATCCAAAACATCACCTGGTGTAGTGTGATTTAACAAAATTTCTCCATTTCCCGAGAGTGTTGCACCTATATTTCTATGTACAGGTTTCTGTCGCCACGTGATGGGCGCAGGAAAATTGTAAGCGAAGGTGGAAGATACAGATCTATGCACAAGAAGAAAGAGCGTGCCGCGTGCCTACAGCTGACCTTCCCTTGGGCTGTTGGGGGAGCCGCAGGCAGTTGACGGTTAACCGTCGCGATCACATACAGCGGTGAAACTCAAGGATGCATGCGCAGACTCCAAAGAAGAAGATCCAGCGCTTGAAATGGTGGCTTTGTTGGATCTCCTCTCATCTTTATTCAGAGTCATTACTTTTAAATCCATGAAGTCGGAAATAAGGCCAGGCTTGGTGATTTCCTCGGGGCGGACGTCGATCTCCCCGGTGAGCATCTTGATCACGGTCGACATGGTTGGGCGTAGCCTTGAAGAATCTTGTGTGCAGAGCAGCACCACCTTCAGGAACCTGAGTGCTTCCTCTGCGTCGAAGTCGCCATTCAGGGACTCGTCTACGATTGCCACGAGTTCGTTTCTTTCGTGGAGATACCATGCCTGGAAGAGTAGGAACTTCTGCGTAAGATCTGAAGACTGCATAGAAAAAACTGGAAGAGTTAGAAATCGTGCGAAAAACTGATTGAAACTAAGCAGCTGAACGTATGATAAGAAGTTTCAACGGAGTCCACAGCATGCATGCATGGAATTTAAAAATTCTTCGCCATTTGAAAATAGGTTCTTTTCGATTTGCGGAGGAAGAGATGAGCATCTCAAAGCATAAATTGAGTGATACGAACTTTGGGCTTGTTTATACTAGATTGATTGGGACCCTGTCCTTCTCACAGAACTTAAAATGACACATCTGAGGAGATGGCACTCTTATCCTTGGTATCTTGCGTATGATGTATAAGGACTCTTTCTACCCATCTTTCGGAGTAATTCAAAACCAAAACAACTTCGACTACGACTATGAGATCACGCTACACTCATAATTTAATTTAGGTTTGATGTGTAGAAAGTTTGACACTCAAGGAAGATTCTGATTATTTCCATTTTTATATATGGGGTTGGTGTTGAAAAGGAGTTTGCAAAAAGGTGTTTGAATAGCATTACATGCAAAAATATAATGTACTGCTGGAAAATCAGAGGTGTTGCCATCGACGACCAAGAAGTTCGCCCTCAAATATCTTGAATAGGGGCAGACTTGAGAGTAAAAATTGCTGACACAAGTACAGAGTGTACGGAATTCCACTCCAGGGCTTCTAGTTGGACAGTGAGGCGAGGAACATGTAATTTGATTCCGATCTAAAAATGCATACCTTTGGTTGGCTTTGCTACTATGGGAAAATTCTTGCTTACAGCTCTTATCACTAAACTCAATGTGTCTTGTTTGCAATGGAAAAAGAAATTAACGAGATCTGAGAGATGCGGTAATGTGATGGCATGCAATCCACTGACGACGATAAGATCAACTAAAAAGATGACAAATAATGAGATATGAATGTTTTCTCACTGTTCCAGGAAGGGAGGTTTCATTCATAGGTGGATTTATCTTATTGCATTTGCCACTAACTATCTCCAAAAGAAGAACCCCGAAGCTGTAAACATCAGCTCTCCGAGTCAGACGCCCTCTGACTGCATATTCAGGTGCCAGATAACCCCTATAACAATGGAAAGCAAACAAAGTAAATAATGAGGAAGATGCGGAAACCATCCTGTGTTAGGAAAAATATGAGACTGGAAATGGCTTTGAAGCATGTGTTAGATCACTTTTCTAAAGGTGTTATTGCATCGTATGCTAAATACAGGAAATACACGCCCAAGATACGACGAAGCCCTTCCCTTTTTTGAATCTATCAGAAAAGGAGTGTACCACTTGCATGGGGGGCATACATCTATGTAAGAAATTAGGCCCTAGACAAATGCTTTTTTCTAACTGAATGCCAGTTCTAATTATTGAGAGGACACAAACTGTTGTTGGCCCACTAACTTAAACATGAAAATTCACAACTTTTCAACCCTCTTTAACATCAAGTCCCAAGATCCCCAAGTGCCCTTGTCAAGATATGTTAATACGAAGGCCCAACTTGCTCCAGTCCCATTTCGGCCTCTTTCTATTTAAGATATAAAGAGAGTTTACATAAATAAACTCTCCAAAAATCCTTTTGCCCACAGATGTGTGACTATTAAACACTACGAACTCCAACATCCTGGAGAATGGATTTCATTTCAGCAGCGTAATAACATCTAGTATGGAATTAGAACCATATCCTAACAATTTAGAACTGAAGTACCCGGCTTTTTACTCCAAAATGAAATTGTGATAATGTAGCAACGACTGTACAATCATACTTCTTTTTTTCTTTTTCAAAAATTCAGTGTAGATGCAAAAAGGAATCTAAGTCCATGAAAAGGTTGATGCTTTCAGGGAAAAGGGAAACCGGCACTAACATTGTTCCAGCAACTCGTGTACTGACATATGTCTTGTTTGGAGGGAGAAGCTTAGCCAGACCAAAATCCGCAATCTTTGGATTTAGATCTTTGTCCAAGAGAATATTGCTGGCTTTGATGTCACGATGCACGATGTGAGGATGGACTTCTTCGTGAAGAAAGGCAAGGCCACGGGCTATGCCAATGCATATCTTGGCCCTCGTCTTCCAGCTGAAGTTAAGGTCGCAATTCCCAGCTAAAATCAAGAAAGAACCATGGATTAATACGCCAATCACAAAGTATGGAAACTGTTGGCATATTTAGTTTGTTTGTTTATGTTACATGTTATTTATTTTTCCTTCTCGGACATGTAGTGCTATTTTTCCCACACCTCTCTTCTATACAAAGGGGTGTGGAGCTCTTTGGAATAAATCTAAGCCATTTGTTTCCTATCGACTGAAACATAAAAGCTATAAGAACTGAATGGAAATAGTTACCAAGGAGGGTTTGAGAAAGGCTGTTGTTCTCGATAAACCTGTAGACCAACATCCTGTGCTTCTCGATGCAGCATCCCAACAATCTGACTAGATTTTCGTGGACAATATCGGCGATCATGTTGATCTCGTTCAGGAACTCGCGAGCTCCCTGTTTAGATTCAGCTGAGAGCACCTTCACGGCCACGACTGATCCATCCTTGAGCTTCGCCTGATCATTCACATGTATCAATCAGCAAATTAATGGGAAGATGTCGCAATTTAGCATTTCGCTTTTGGATGTTTCTGTTTAGATGCATGTACAGAAAGCTACAATAAAATGAAGATACCTTATAGACTGAACCAAATCCGCCCTCCCCAAGTTTGTTGGTGGCACTAAAATTATTGGTTGCTTTTCTCAATTCCTTGTAAGAGAAGATCTTCACGCTTCCAGCAGCTGCTTGATAACAAATAACCAACTTCAGCTAAATAATCGATGCAAGAAGAAAGATAACTCATACATATGTTGATTTCAAGAGATGGAAGAAAATCAATTTGCTGTCACAAACTTGGACACCAAAATTTATGGATTCTTGAAATAAAAACAATCGAGTCACACCTTCAGAAAGTTGTCTTTTTAAATTCCTCCTTCCGAACCTGAACTGGAAGCAAATCATTATGGCCTCAGGTAGAGTAGAAGAAAATTCTTCCACCGGTGAAGATGCTATGCAAATGAGACCTGCCCAAAAGAACCGAAACTCAGATCAGCAATATAGATTGCTGAATTGTACTCTCAGTTAGCTCAACAAGGCAATCCATGGCACATGGTTTTCAGCGAAACTCCTTTAAGGATGGGGATTCTTGCAAAAAGCCATGTTGAAGATTCAGAAATTGAATACTCCTGACCGTTCTTTGCATGAAGCTCTGGAAGAAAATGTAAAAGCATAGAACAACCATAATATATTTTAGAAAAATCGGAAATTTCGATCATAAGCGATCGTGTAGATTGTCTGATACGAAGCCTGGGGGTTTCGATTCCTGGAAAATTTCAGAGTTAAAAACAATGAAATTAACAACACAAAGATGTCATCCCCGACTCAAGGAAAAATGCATGTACCCAATTTGCAATCGGTATATACCGACCATCCTGAACGTCGGTAAACCAAACTTGCAGATCATCCCAAGTAAAAATCAACAAATAAAAGTTGGCATCCTCCTCATCCCAAACCAAAAAATCCTCAAGATAATACCACCTCAAAAAACTCGCATTTGAATCCAATAAACACAAGATACCCAAAACGAAAGTACGTACTTGAAATATTTGTTTCCTCAGCATCAGAACTCCAACCCAAACAACCACCTCAAGCAATCGAGATTCCTACTACAAGGATAAATCCAACGGCGACCCACACCAGAAATGGCGATTGCAGCTATGGAATCAACAGTTTTCCGAATACCCAGCAACCAAGACTCGACTTTTGGGACAGGAAGAGAAGCAAAGAGAGAAACCTAAGTTAGCCCACATCAAAATCACCAGCAAAGATCGCAAAAGCGAACCCAAGGAATTGGGGGGTTACCGTAAGTCCAGGCAGAAAGATGGCTTCTTTTTCGTTCCAAGAGGAGAAGATCCAAGCAAGAGAAGAGAGGAGGAGGAGGACAGTCTGTCCTCTCAAATCCTGTATGTAAAAATATGTATATGAACACTGCCACCAACAAGTTGGAAAGGAGCGGAGAGAGAGAAAAGGGATCCACGAAACATCATTGGATTCAAGTTGGTCAAATCGGGCCACCTCGCTCCCGCCCGTGTGTGGTATCACTATCGCCACGTGGTCGAGCCGGCTGCCTGGAACATTCACCATCTGCACGCGCGCCGGAATATGTTCTGAATGCCTGTGGCGTACGGTACAATGATCGTTTGATGATACACGATAATATTGACGTACATATAATATTAAAATTCAGAAGTACCGTTAGTGATGCTTTGTCAAAATGTCATTGTACTTGATAATTTTGACGAAATAGATATTATAAAGTACAATTTTTTGATTATTTTTTATTATCGAAAAGTACAGAAATGTATTCCGTGAGTTAAAAGTTGACTAGTGTAGTTTTCACATAATAGTTTATATATGTCATTTAATCTTCTCCACCTCCCATGATTTTCCCTTTTTTCTCTTTGGCAGCTCTGTCTTTGTTTACAGTTGTTCTGCTCTCTGCGTTTCTTCGTCTTTCTTAGGTATATCAATCTTATTTTTCTATTTCTTTTAAGTTTCAATTTATACTTGTAATTGCGATCATCATTGTGATTTCATTTCTGATAGTTTCGTTATGGATCTGAACATTAGTTGTGATTTGGGTTCATTTGATGGGAACGATCGTGAATCTCCATTTGAAACTTTATCTTCTCATCTAAACGATCAAGATAACTCTACTCTTGATGTAGATGAAGGTGCATATATTATCTTTGATTTTTAAGTCTATTTCTGAATTTTTTTTCATTGGTGCTATTTTATTTTAGTATTTAGGTTAATGTTCTATTTTTTTTAGGCATTCGTATGATTAAACTTTGTATCGTTGCATCTTTTTTGCATCGGTACAAATTTTTGTTGCATTGGAGAGTATGTTTTGTAATATTTTGCACCAATGCAATTAAGTTTAATTGCACCGATGCAATTTAACATTACAGTGATTTTAACTCACCTTTGTTACTTTGGTATAGTTTTAGGTAAACAAAATATTGAAGTTGGGATGGAATTTGAATCTTTTGAGGCTGTTGTTTCTTTTTGTCAAGATTTTGTCCATCGTAATTCCTTTGAGTATTCTTTAAAAAGCACAAATTATAATGACGTTGATAAGAATTTTGTATGTAAAGCAAAGTTTGTTCAAGAGGAGGTGAACCTCCTAAGTGTTGGTGCAAGGGCACCACAATTGTTTACTTTGATAATAACAAAATACTTGTTATCTTACATTTGCTTTTGAGTCCTAGATTTCAGGTCGATTGCAAATGATTACAAGTGTAAAGATGGAGTTCGAGCTGGCATCCATGGCGGATTGGAGGAGCTTGACGGAGGAGAAGGAGCTTCGTGAGGAGCGAAAGCTTGAAGAAGGAAGGAGATGAAGAATATGATAGATTTCCTTTCTTGTTTGTTGTACTTTGTTTTTGTTTCTTTTGTTGCTCTTTATTTCTGTCTTACAATATTTGTTAAAGAGCCTCAAAGTTACTTAACAGTAGTCCTAGAAACACTTGCACAATCCTAGGATACTTAGGTTTTCCGTAGAAGACTTAGAAAACCTAAATAGGCTTCAGACATCATTTTCAAAGGACTGATACTACTATCAAACGTCTGATAGTAATCTTCAAGACGTCTGAATGTTGAATTAGACATCTAAACTTTTAGGGCTAGTCTTAGAGTCTTCTGTCTATTAATTTTAGACGACTGACCCTTAGTCCAGATGTCTTAGCAAACGTCTGATGACTTGGCCAAACGTCCAAGTAGGGGAACGTTGGCTAAAGAATATGTTCATTGAGAAATTACCTTTAAACTTCTATCAGACATCCGTAGAAGACCTTAGACGACTGATAAAGTGACTGTTAGCCTCGATTGAGCCAAAATCACTTCTATTTAAACTTATAGCCATTTGTGTCTTAGAAAATCCATTCCCGCGTTTAATTAGGTTTCCAGATGTTCAGACCTTGTGTTAGACGTCCAATTTGTCATCTGACTGAATTACACTAGAACCCTGTTTAAGTCTAACTCAAGTCAGTAAGGAAACCCGTCTAGGGTTAAACGTCCGATTTAGTTTCCAAACGTCTTAAAAGTGACTTCCAGACATCTGATCTTTTTCTCAAACGTCTGATGACCCTGTCAGAATCGTTAATGATTCTAATTGTGGCTTGATTTGCCTTAGGATGATCCCCAACAGCTACCTAAGGCTTCCAAAGCCTTCCTAGGCCCTATATAAATAGAGTACCCTTGCCTTGTAAATACACACCAAGACACACCTAGCAATACCATTTCCACATCTTTTGTGTCACTTTGATCTTGAGAAGAAGGTCTAGCTCTCCAAGCTTTAGTTCCACACCTGAGAGCTTCATCCAGCTGTGCACCCGCTCTCACTCCTCGATTACGAGAACGAAGTAGTGCCTACACATGGTTCACGCATCTACGTCAAGCTGACGCACTTCCAGCAATGGTTTACTTATAGTAGCTAGGTTTCTTTTGTGGCTCTATAGGTTGCTTTCTATTTTACTTTGTTAATTTGTTGGGTATTCGCTTTGCGAATTCCAGTCACCTTCGTGAGACAAAAACCTTCTTGTAAAGAGAAGGGGTTTTGAGGTTACGCTACTGATGATCGACTTTCGCAGTGCGTATTTTAAAAGGATAGATACATTGCAGTATGTTGCAATAAACGATTATCAATTTAATTTATTTATTACTCAAAATTTTAAAAATATTCTGAGGTCGAACTCAGGGAGCAATTCAGTCTTTAGAAACAAAAAAATCACACTTCTGAAAACGTAATGTTTTACAAAAATTTAGAGAGTAAAAGGAAATAGAATTTTTCTTCTCTTTTTCTTCTTTTCTCTCTTTCTTCTTTGCTCTCTCTCTTTTCTTTTCTTTGTCTTCAGACGTCTGATTCTATGAATCAGACACCTTAAGTGGCGTCTGCTACAGTGTCACGCCTTCTTTTTCTTCTTCCATTCTTCTCTTTGGCTTCTGCAGCTCTGACTTTGGCTACTTCTTCTCCTTGGATTCTTCTTCTTCTTCAATTGGTTCCTCTGCCTTCTTCTTTTTCTTCCTTTCCTTCTGCACTGTGCTTCTTCCTCTGCCTTCTTCTTCAACTCCTGCTCCTTCTTCCATGGCGCAGCTAAGTCCTCAGCTTCTTCCTCTTCTTCAGTTGGCCTCTTCTTCTTCTCTTCTTCTTTTTCTTCTGCGAAACTGCTTCCTCTTCCTCCTTCTTCCCTGCATAGGCACGAAGAAGCAAAACCTACCCCCTACTCGCCCTGTGTCGCTTTCTCTCCATTTCTCTCTCAAGCCACAGCTCTCCCAGAGCCAACCGAGTTATTAGGTCGGGTATACGTGCCCGGGACCAGGCCCACTGACGTGCGGTCCGCGGGTGAGTGGGTCAGGCCAGGTCCACGAGGACGTGGGTCACGGACGAGGCGGTGAGTGGGCAAGGGAACTCACCCCGTGTACTGAGGCGAAGAGCTTAAATCACTTTTTCAATTTATTTACCTGCGCCCGCTCGAAAACGCACGAAGTGGGACTAAACGTCCCACCTTCCTGTCGCGCACCAAGCAGCAGATGGTGCGTCCAATTGCAGCTGCAGCTGCAGCCTCCAACGCCAATTGAAGGGCTAGTTGAGTGCGCGAGGGGAGTCCGCACCTTCTGGACCTAGAGGCCTGGAGCGCTGGGGCCTGGAGAAGCCTCAAGTGAGCTTCAAGCTTCTACGCCAATGGCAGAAGGGGCCGCGACCCTGAAATCACAAGAACGGCCTTGCGGCTACGTCAAATCACTTAGCAGCTTCGTTGTGACACGGTGAAGATGGCCCGGGGGTCAGCGTGGCGTGAGGGCGCCTGTCCGTGTGTGCCTAGGGCACACTGTGTGCTTGCAGGTGGGTGTGTTCGAGGGGAGGTTCCAGTGGGTATGGCGGTCAGTGGAAGGGTGAAAAGTGATCAGTGAGAGGTGGTGAAGCTTAGGGACCAGTTGGCAAGGGTTGAAATGGCCTATGGAGGTGGAGTGGCCTCGCCGGAGTTGGTGGTCGGAGGTGGAGAGGGTGATGGTGGTCTATGGTGTCGAGAGGTCGAGAGTACAAATTATCAGAGGGGAAATGAAGAGGGGAGTAAGGTGAACTTATCTGGTAGGTTAGGAGCCAAAGGGGGAGGCAGAGGGCGAGCGGCTGGTGCCAGCCGTCGCTGGAGACGAAGGTACCCAGGGGGAAGAAGGCGGCGACGAGGAAGGGGGTTGGAGGGCGAGCACTGGTACGGCGCGGCATGGCGGAGGACGGCGGAGCTAGCTCTGCCACTAGTATGATGGTAGAGCGACGAGAGAGGGAGGAAGAGTCGCTGGAAGCTCTGGACAGTCGGCTGGAGTTGGGAGGAGACGAATTAAAGGGGGATATTAGGCCAAATTGAGCTTGGAGGAAGCGGCATGGTGCGCCCTTACTTAAATAGGCACCGGTAGGGCGGGAAGCGCGCGAGAGCGACAAGGAAGCCACGCCGAAGGTAAGGTCAGTCGAAGACCCATACCTCTTGCGTGTTCGCATGAGAGGTATAGTGGGTTTCAGGGCATGGGGAGCAGCCCATGAGGTAGGGGCCTCCGTAGGGAGCTCCCCTTTCAAATCTAGGGGCGACTCCCAATGCAGAAGAGGCGTAAACCTCCAGGCGAAGTCGCTGGAGGTATGGCCCCTGCTGCAGATGGTAGAGGGACCGATGTGAAGAAAAAGATGAGAAAGCTGAGGGGGTAATCGCAAGGGTTTCAAAAAGTTGAGAGTCAGAAAGTAATTTTGATGACCAAATTGCAAAGTGGGTCAAGACGACCTTCCCTTAGGTCCAAATTTTGATATAAACCTAATTTGGACCTAAGAAATCCAATGGCGAAGTTGGATTTTAGGTTTGACCACGTTTGACTAGACATTTGCACAAAAACCCAAATTAGGTCAAAAATTAGGTATGGACCCCAATCTAGGTCAAAACAGGTTCCAAAGGCCAAATTGAAGGTTCTAAACCATAGGGGATATTTTTTCATGAATTTTAGTAGGTTTATTTGATTTTTATCTTACCTAGAACCTTATGAATTAAAGTGAGTTTGTTTTAGGGTTACAGAATGTCATTTAATTCCTAGATTTCGCCATAACCCTTTTCTAACCAAACCATCCCACTTTTTCTCTTATTAAGTCCACTTGACCTATGTTTAGACCCTTAGAAATCCCGTTGATGCACTGCAAAGCCAAAATTACAGTTTTACCCCTTGCTTCATGTTTTCTTCTCAGATTAGTAATTCCCTAAATTAGTCCTTCCTTTAGGTTATGTAGGAGCTTTTGTTCATTTTATTAGGTCAAAATGTACTAATTAGGGTTTATGATGAGGTTCTCATCACCTACCCTCGTATTTGTAGTGTGGTTGTAAGAGGTTCAGTCACCCTCGTTTTAAGTGACTAGGATAGTGGTTTTAATCGACTTAGTCGATCAGGAAATCCTCACTCGAGAGGGTTAGGTGGTGGTTTTCAACTGATTTGGGTTTTCACCTAAAAATACTTATTCAAATTGTGTGATTGTTATTTTTGTGAGATTGTTTATTTGCTTCCGCACTTTATTTTATATTCCGCAAATATCACCCCCTCTCGTAGGAATCAACACTAAGAAGTCATGCAATCCTTATTATTTAAAGAAATTGACATCTAAAGTTGGATGCAAGGCTCATGTTCGCTTTCAATTTTGTGATGGCTCTAGGAGGTATATCATTGTTTCTTATTACAATGATCATAATCATGAGTTTTACGATTCAACTATGATGAAGTACCTTTGATCTAAGAAGAAAATATCATTGGAAAGGAAATGTCGGATGATGTTAAATGATCAAACAGGTATTAGTTTGTCAAAGTCAGTTACTTTGCTATTGAGGATAATGGATTTGAGAACTTGACATCTACCACCCAATATGCAAGAAATGCAATATGTAAAACAAGGAATTTGAAACTTGGTGTTGGTGATGCAGAGGCTGTTCAAAGTTATTTCATTATGATGCAATCAAATAATGTCGTCTTCTTTTATTATATAGATTTTGATGATGATGGTTGCATCCAGAATATTTTTTAGTCTGATTTTAGTAGCCAGTTGGCCTACAAGTTTTTTGGTGATGTAGTATCATTTGATACAACATACTTGACTAAGTGATATGACGTGCCTTTTACTCCTTTCGTTGGAGCAAATAATCATTGTCACACAATTTTATTTGGTTGTGATCTATTTGGAGATGAGACAACAAGAAATTTTATGTAATTATTTCAGACATTTTTGTCTTGCATGTGAGGTATACATCCCAAAGGTATCATTACAGATCAATGTCAAGCTATTATTAATGTTGTATCAGCTGTGTTCCATGGTATTCGTCATCGGCTTGGTATTTGGCACATCAAAGGCAAGCTTCCTCAGAAGTTTCCTAGAGATGAGCATATTAGGGAAGCTTTTAGCCAAGTTGTTCGTAATTCAAAATCAAAGGAGGATTTTGAGGAGAAGTGGGCTTTAATGGTTAGAGACAGACATTTGGAGGGCAGTAAATGGTTTCATGATTTGTTTGAGATACGACATATGTGAATCCCTTGTCTTTTTAATGACATGTTTTGGGCTGACATGTTTAGCACACAAAGAAGGGAAGGGATCAATGCATTTTTTGATTGATATGTTAATTTGAAAACTACTCTGAAGCAATTAGTGAGGTAATATGAGCATGGTCTTCAAGCAAAACAAAAGAATCGTAATGCAAATTTTGATTCTCAATTCAACTCTTCTATTTTATATTCTAAGTTTCCCATTGAGGCTCAAGTAAGGGATGCTTATACTATTACAAAGTTTTTTCAATCTCAGAAGGAGTTGCAAAACATTATCAATTGTAGAAAAACCTTGGCTTTTGAGCATGGAATTTGTGATAATTATTCCGTTGCTATTGATGAGTTTGATTCACCAAGCTCTTTGCCTTTTTCTGTCCTATTTGAGAAGTCTTCAACATCAGTATCATGTTTATGTTGTCTATTTAAGATTGAAAGGATCCTCTGCAGGCATTGATTTTTGTTTTGATGGAATTTGGCATATATGATCTTCCATCTAAATACAATATTATTGTTGGAAAAAAGATGTGAAGCTTCTCTCTGTAACAAGCAGCTTTGAGGCTATCCTATCTCTTAATGATCCTACGAATAGATATAAGAATATATGTTCAAGGATGGTGAAATTTGCTGATGTTGGTGCCACATCCTCTTCCAGCCATGAAATATGCTTAAAAGTGCTTGATGATGCATTCAAGCAATTAGTGTCTTTAACAGGGTTCGAAGATCAAATATAGTTGTTTCTTATGACTATTTTTATTCTTTTATTTTTTTTGTAAGAGATGTTTTCTAATTTTTTATTTTTTAGGATACATCAAATTCCCCACCCGTTCATAACTCAAAGCAAACAAGACGACTTGGTAAGCCTCGTGAGAAGAGATTTAAGAAACCATGCGAAGTTTCACTTGTAAAAAGGAGGAAGAAAAAGAATACTACAAATGATTGTTCATCTTTATCCTTAGGGGCTTCTACATTATAGTTTTAGTTTTAATTATATATAATGGGATGCATAAAAAAATTTTCATTAATATATTATTTTTTCCATATATGTTGATTTTTAGGATATTTAGCTGATAAAACACCTTGAGCAGGTGATAATACTAATTTATACGTGTATTGCACCGGTGATATTAAATATTGCATCGAGGATATTAAGCATTGCATCGGGGATCAGTGGTGATTTTGTATTTTTCATTGGTGATATTAAATATTGCATAGTGGATATTTAAATTTTTATTCAGTTATAAATAGATTGTACCGGGGATATTTGATACCAGGAACCCAGGTTTTTTGCATTTACAACGGTGATATTAAATATTGTACCGAAGATATTTAAATATGATCGATTTTCTCCTGTCCTAAAAATAGATTGCACCTGGGATCAAAATTTTGGAAGGTGATCCTAGGTTTTTGAGTTTACATTGGAGATATTAAATATTGCACCGGAGATTAGAGGTGATTTTAGAATGTGATCCAAAAATTTTTTGGTTTGCACCGGTGATATTAAGTATTGCACCGGTGATCATAATTTTTGTGCAGCTACTATGTTAATAAAAATGTGAGTTTAAGTGCGAACACAAATCATATAGGAAAAAAATCACAAAAGTAAGACATTATAGAGTAAAAGATTGTTCATATTACTTGTGGTCATCTTCATTCCTTGCAGTTTTAATTGAATTCAACCTACAAAGTAAGCACTTCATCCATCTTATTACAAAGATGCCACATCATTGCACTCCCTTCCTTGTTGGAGTGCATCAACTTTGAATTTCTGTTGCCACCCTTCTTTTTTAATGGCAAATCTGTTGAATAGCTGCTCTTTCATCACCTCAAACTAATAGAGAAAAAAATCACAAAAGGAAAATATTATAGAGTAAAAAATAGTTCATATTTACAGAAAGTACATTTTGTAACAAAATATTTTACACGAAGGGAACATACTTCCCTTAAAGAAAAAAGAAATTAGTTTCTAAAACTTATATCATATCATGATGTGTATTTCTATCCATTAGG
The DNA here is from genome assembly GCA_037157565.1 of Thalassia testudinum. NCBI lineage: Eukaryota > Viridiplantae > Streptophyta > Magnoliopsida > Alismatales > Hydrocharitaceae > Thalassia > Thalassia testudinum. The sequence goes on from JAZHRO010000038.1 coordinate 4,525,879, forward strand.
ATAATTGCTATGTAACATACTCGGAACTTGTGGACGTCTTCATTCTCTGTGGTTTCAATTGGATCCAACCCACGAAGCAAGCACCCCATTCATTTTATTACAAAGATGACAGTCATCGCTCGCCATTCCTCGTTGGGGAGCATTAAGTTTGAATTCTTCTTGCCACCCTTCTTTTTCAACGGCGAATTTGTTGGATAGTTGTTCTTTCATCACCTCAAACTAATAGAGAAAAAATATTTCCTTGAGTTAGTTTCTAAAGAGGCAAAAATATACATAGAACAAAATGGTTCTTAAATTAGCAGCGATGATAAAAAATGGTTCTTATCACTTTGTTGGTATTTTTGTTGGTGTGCTCTGAGTAGTATCCAATATAGCCGTCATACTTTGTCTTTTTTTTTCTTTAAGGTTGACCTCTACAAGTGTCCAATACACAGCATCGTCAGTGTTTATTTGTACAAGTATCTTTGTACAATTACTCAACGTTGCAATCGCTCTATTAAAGTATCCATTTGCTTCTTTTATGTTATTGAATCCTATATATGCAAAAAAATTTGTGTCGAATGCAAAGTTTGTTGAAAATATCCCTTCATTCCTTATTTTCTAATTGACTATTTCTATAACTGCATCAAGGACCTACAATTTTGCTACATGTTAGTGTTATAAAATAAGACAAATATGTGATATAGAAGATTTGCTTTATAGCTTAAATGACTCTCTGTAAATCCACCTATTTGTAACACTTCTTGCATATGTATTCTTTCAACAAAATATCTTGCTTTCCTCCACAAATTTTGGTGTTTTTCCTTACTCATCTCTGTTAGTGTAAAGACACGTTCTGTTCTGAGCCTTTTAAGACATCTGGACTGTTAGTCAGACGTCTGGTCACACGTCTGGATCCCTTCCCAGATGTCTGAAAATTGAAAATTTTGTACGCATCTTTGCGTCTGCACGCTGGTTGCGCGCAGACTGCCCTTTTCCCCCTCTTCGCTCTCTTCTTTCTTCCCCGCAGAACCCTAGCTGCTCCCTCTATATAACCCCTCTCCCCCCTTCCTCTCTTCTCCACTCCACTACCACCTTCTTCCTCTCCACTGCAGCAAGAGGGACGAACGCGAGAGAGGGAGCGAGAGGGAGGAGCGAGGAGAGGTGGCATGAAGAGAAGAGGAAGAGCTTGAGCTCGCAAGCTCGTGGGAGCTCGTCGGAGGATGCACGGCTGGAGCGACGCGTGCAGGAGGAGGAGCGCATCGGGGAGACGTTCCCGACACTCTACTACAGCCGGAGCTACAGACGAGGAGCCGCGGCTGCGCGCGGCGAGGGGAGCAAGAGGTCGATCTGGTTCTAGGATTTTCCCAGAATCAGACATCTGGCGTGCCGTCCAGACGATGGGTTGGACGTCTGGTGATGACACCAGATATCTGAAAGCAAGGTATTCGCGAAGGTACGTCATTTCCGCGGCTGCGGCCATACAGGCCGCACCGCAGTAGGTTTTGCTTGGTTAAAATAGGACGTGCTGTGTTGTCATGTGTAGGAGCAGCTTTGGGAAGGCACGAGGCACGCCCACCCATGCATTTCGGACGTCTGGAAAGCTTACCTGTAACGACCCGATTCCCGAATCCCTACGAGACACGAGAATCAGACCGACTCGACCAATCCCAAGACCCAGTCGTCCAACGAGAAAGTAAACAAAAGAGTAGTAAAATAAACCACACTCACCATGTATATAACTAGCAGTAACAAAATACAGCAGTAAAGGAAAGAAATACTACAGTATACACCACCACAACAGTAGAGAATTAAACAGGTACATAAACATGAAGCTTACAACAAAAAGAGTACAGAGGTAACAGAAACTACTCACTACAGCGGAAAGAAAAGTACAGTAAGTACTACAAGTAACACTACTGGGCTCTACTAGGCCCAGCGCCCTCTGCAGCCGCTGACTCTGGCTGCTCAACACCTGATCCTGAAAAGGTAACAAGGGTGACACGTCAGCGAAACGCTGAGTAGAGTGGCAACTAAAAGCTAAAAGAAGCAGTAGAGTGTACAATAACTGTTATATTTTTACTTTCTTTTGTAACGACCCGGTTCCCGAGCCCCTACGAGACACGAGAACCGGACCGACTCAACTAATCCCAAGACCTAGTCGTCCAACGAGGAAGTAACCAAAAGAGCAATAAAATAAATCACATTCAACATGAATATAACTAACAGTAAGAAAATACAGCAGCAAGGAAAGAAACTACTACAGTATATACCACCACAACAGTAGAACAACATTCATAACTAAATATGAACTGCAAGTAAAGAAAAGTACAGCGGAAACAAGAACTACTCACTATAACGGAACAAAAAGAGGTACAAGAAATAGTGGTAACTCTACTGGACCCTACTCGGCCCAACGTCCTCTGCAGCCGCTGACCCTAGCTGCTCAACACCTGGTCCTGAAAGGTAACGAGTGTAACACGTCAGCAAAATGCTGAGTAGAGTGGCAACTAAACTAAAGAAACAGTAGAGTGTACAGTAGCTGTTAAGTTCTGTTACTTTCTTTATTTAAGTCTTTCAATTATCTCACGATTTATCTACTTTCACTTGATCTCGAATGTTCCTCGTGGGAACAATCTTGATTGCAGTCTCTTCCGAACAGTAGAAGTAGCACGTGGTGCTCTCCTGGCCGGGAGAGTCCCCCGTGGTGATCCTACTCTCAGTCAACCACCCCAAGGTCACTGACAGACGTAACGGTGACTACGGCACGCGCGGTAAACGCACGGGTAGCTAACCCGCACTGGCACGCGGTCAGTCGTTTCCGTTAACGGGTGCGCCCAAAGCACAGCACGGAACCAGTACAGGGTAGAGCCCACTCAGTAACAGGGGTCCAACCCCTCCATAGTAACCAAACAGGGGCCTTGCCCCTCCACAGTCCGCGCACCCTCGCCTGACTACCCTGGTTTGCCCCAGCGGGCCTAACAAGTCGGTGTGGGAGGCTAGCAGAACCCCGGGGCCCATGGGGTAGCTAGTACCTCCCTACACTAGTAGCTCTCCTCGGTACTACGTACGCGAGAGCCAGCAAGTCGGTACAGAGTCGCCAGTCCTAACCCCGGGTCCCTGGGGCGGCTGGCTCCGCTCTGCACTAAACAGGGGGACAGTCACTCTCCTTGGTACTCCGTACTCAAGGGCCAGCTCACTTCCCCAATACTATTCCATTCACTTTCCAGGAGTTCTACTCCGACTTCCCCGTAGGGTTCCAGCTCAGAACGTCTAAGTTTCACCTTCCAGTTTCACGTTATCACAATCCATGTTCTCAAACACGTTTATTTATTCAACAGGCAGCTATTAATTCGATTACAAGTAGCTATTTGTTCCTTTCCATTTTTCCAATACTACAGTATTCATCTGTTCCACTAGTTCTCCCGACCTCGAATTCATGCCGTATCCTAGGGTCTATCATACAATCTAGTTTTTCAGCCCTAAGATTCATGCAACACCTAGGATCTAACATTCAATCTGTTTTTCATTCCTAGGATTCATGCAATGTCCTAGGTTCTATTTATGATTCCACAATTTAACAGGTTATACTTAAAAGCCACTCTACCAGGTACGATGGGAGTAATGGGGGCGTGATCGGGAATCCCGTGTGCCTCCGCGACCCCCAAGACTGCAACGGAACGAGGTCCTATCACAAGGATCAAACACAAGGAGTGTCTCAAAATAGTGTATAGCTACTGTAGACGGGTAGAGGATTTAATTCCGGAAAGAACGCAACTCGAAACGCGGAAAATGGAACCCGAATGGGCCCTCAACGGGTCGAAAACGACGACACTGTGCAAAATCAGATGTCTGGAACTTCTTCCAGACGTCTTAAAAAGTGGATCAGAGAATTACCTTGTTCGGCGTGGTTTCTAAGACGTCCAGAAGCCTGCGGGGACGTCTGGCCTTGTTCCCAGTCGTCCCATGGTCACCCCGGACGTCTGGAGGTCACTCCTGCCGTCTGGTACTACAGCCAGACGTCTGATTCGCGTTGAATGGCGAATCACCGAGCCTGCGCACACCCATCTCCCTCCCTCAGTACGGTCAGTTGACAAGAAGGAAGAAGAAGACGGAAAACTCACCTTTCAGACGTCTGGACAGTCTTCCAAACGTCGACCTCACCGTCTGGCTATCAGCACAGACGTCTGATTCTGGAAATTTTTCCAGAACCAGGGCGCGACTCGCCCTCCGCTCGCGACACCGCCCGCGTCGCACCTCGTGCGCCTGCTGCTCGAGCCGCAGCAGGCCTCCCACGTCGTTCCGCGCCCGCTACGCTCCCCGCCGGCCGACCCTGGCAGCCCCAGCGAGCTTGCCCTCACGGCTGAGCGCCGCTCTCGCAAGCAGCACCCCCTCCGCGCTCACTGCGGCCGTCGCCGCCGCAGCAACCCCGCACCCGCTCTCGCGCTCGCTCTTGCGCACTGGAAGGAGAAGAGGAAAGGGGTGGAGGCGACGGGAGAGAGCGCGTGGCCTTTTAAGGCCGCGCGATGAGGAGAGAGAGAGACTGCAGCGACGAGAATCTGCAGCTGCAGGAGCGAATATGCGGTCTGCGCGCTCAGGTGCGCAAACGACCCGCACGTGTCGAAAATAACCGATTTCCAGACATCTGGAAACTATCCCAGACGTCTGGTCAAACGTCTGGAAGTGACCCCAGACGTCTGCTCCGACGTCTGGGCCACCTCCCAGACGTCTTAAAAAACGTCTGGGGCGTGCGTTCGTTACATCTTTCCTTATATTTTTCCATTTATTCACTATTGATTATTTCTTAGATCTTCTCTTGATCTTGAATGTTCCTCGTAGGAATGAGCTTGATTGCAGTCTTTCCCGAAAAGTAGAAGTAACACGTGGTGCTCTCCTGGTCGGGAGAGTCCCCCGTGGTGGTCCTACCCTCAGTCAACCACCCCAAGGTCGCTGACAGACGTAACAGTGACTACAGCACGCGCGATAAACGCACGGGTAGCTACTCCGCACTGGCAAACGGTCAGTCGTTTCCGTTAACGGGTGCGCCCAAGCACAACACGGAACCAGTATAGGGCAAAGCCCTCTCAGTAACAGGGGCCCAGCCCCTCCACAGTAACCAAACAGAGGTCTTGCCCCTCCACAATCCGCGCACCCTCGCCTGACTACCCTGGTTTGCCCAGTGGGCCTAACAAGTCGGTGTAGGAGAGCTAGCAGAACCCCGGGGCCCGTGGGGTAGCTAGTGCTCTCCCAACACTAGTAGCTCTCCTCGGTACTATGTACACGAGGGTCAAAAGTCGGTACAAAGTGGCCAGACCTAACCCCGGGTCCTTGGGGCGGCTAGCTCCGCTCTACACTAAATAGGGGGACAGTCACTCTCCTCGGTACTCCGTACTCAAGGGCCAGCTCACTTCCCCAATTCTATTCCATTCCCTTTCTAGGAGTTCTACTCCTAATTCCCCGTAGGGTTCATGCTCTTTTACCTCAGCTAATTTAGGTTTCACCGTTCCAGCTTTATATTCATATAAACCATGTTCTCAACCGAAACTATTCATTCATAAACAGGCAGCTGTTAACCAATTTTCAGGCAGTTATCGTTTCCTTTCTACTTTTCCAAGACTGCAATGTTTATATATTCAACTAGTTTTCCAGTTCTACGATTCATGCCGTACCCTAGGATCTATCATTCAATCTAGTTTTCCAGTCCTAAGATTCATGCAATACCCTAGGATCTAACATTCAATCTAATTTTTCAACCCTAGGGTTCATGCAATGCCCTAGACTCTATTAACTATTTCACAATTTCATAATTTTCGATATATAATTGGAAAGGCCACTCTACCCGCGAAATCGGGATACTGGGGGCGTGGTCGGCAATCCCACGCGCCTCCGCAACCCCCACAGCCGCAACGGAACGGGGTCCTCACACAAGGATCAACATAAGGAGTTTGTCAGAATAGTATACAATTACTGTAAATAGGTAGAAGAAATAAATCTGGAAAGAACGCAACTTGAAACACGGAAAACGGACTCCGAACGGACCCTAAACGGATCAAAAATGACGAATCTGCCCAAAATCAGGCGTCTGGAACTTCTTCCAGACGTCTTAAAAGGTCGATCAAGTCATACCTTGGTCAGTGCAGTCCTTCAGACGTCTAGAGGCCCGCTGGATCGTCTGGACTTAGTTTCCATACGTCCGATTGTCACCCCGGACGTCTGGAGGTCCTCTCCGTCGTCTGGTACTGTGGCCAGACGTCTGATCCATGTGGGATGGCAAGCCCTCGCGCCCTCCCGAACAGAACCTGCGCACACACACACCCGCTCTCATCACGAAGAGGTGCAGAAGAACGCGGCGAACAGCCGCATGGCCATACACGCGTAAAAAGGAGAACGTAGGAAAATATTGTACCTGTCAGACGTCTGGACCTTCCTCCAGACGTCTTCTACGTCGTCTGGACGTAAGTCCAGACGTCTAATTCTGGGAAATTTTCCCAGAATCAGGACCCTTTTCGCTCTCCCCCCGCGACGCATGGCCGCGCCATGTCCACCTGCTGCCCGAGCTGCAGCAGCTCCTCCGTGACACCCCACGCTCACTGCTCTCCCACCGGCCGGCTCTAGCTGCCCCCGGCAAGCTCGCACCTTCGCGGTCGAGCTTTCTTGTTCCTCTCGCAACACTCCTCCTTCCCACATGCTCGCTGCAGCCGCTGTTGCCGCACTCGCTCGCTCGCAAGGAGGAGAAGATGAAGGCGGTGGAGTAAGGGTGAGGGAGAGGGGAGCGTTACTTGAAGGCAGCGCGAGGAGAGAGAGAAAAGAAGCAGCGTCGTCTACAGGGAGGGAGAGAAAGGAGAAGAACGAAGGCGGCGGGTTCAGTCTGCATGTGCACGCGTGCAGACGTGAACCCTTATGCCGAAAAAATTTAATACCAGACATTTGGGAAGGGTTCCAGACGTCTGGCCAGACATCTGGGCCACTTCCCAAATGTCTTAAACTACGTCTGATGCACATATTCGTAACATTACCAGACGACCAGAAGCAACCCCAGATGACTGGAGGAGAGGTTGGGCATCTAGAGCTGGGTCCAAACGGTCAAGTAGGGGTTCAGACGTCTGAAGTCGATGCAGGTGTTGGTGCTAGAGCACCACGATCATTTGTTTTGATGATAACAAAACACGTGTTATTTAACATTTGCAATTTGAGTCCTAGATTTCAGGTCAATTGCAAATGAGGACGTGTTTAGACGGAGTTCAAGCTCGCATCCAGGACGGATTGGAGGAGCTTGACGGAAAACACAGGAGGTTCGCGTGGAGCGAAAGATTGGAGATGGAAGAAAAGAAGAATAGGATAGATTCTTTTTTATCCTTTCATGTATCTCTTGTATTTATTTTCTTGCTCTTTTTGATTCCTTAGAACATTATGCTAAAGAGCCTCAAAGTACCCTAAAAGTAGTCCTAGGAACACCTGCACAACCCTAGGATACTTAGGTTTTCTGTAGAATACTTAGAAAACCAATATAGGGCTCAAACAGCACTTCCAGACGTCTAATTCCAAAATCAGGCGTCTGATAAAGAATTTTAAGACGTCTGACTGTTGTTTCAGACGTCTGATAACTGTTAGGCTGGACATAGTTAGTTCTGTCTGATGAAATCAGACGTCCAGACATTAGACCAGACGTCTTAGGAGACGTCTGATGACTTTGCCAGACGTCCAATTAGTGGACCGTTGGCTGGCTTAGAAAACACTCAAGATTATGACCGTTAGAGCCTTATCAGACGTCCATAGGACTTTCCAGACGTCTGATAAATGACCGTTTTGCCTCGGCTGACCCAAAATCTCTTCTCAGAGATTTTCTAGCCGTTGCAACGTTTGGAAATCAATTCCCACAGTAAAAGTAGGTTTCCAGACGTCCATACTTAGTGCCAGACGTCCTGTATGTCGTCTGATGGACTTACACAAAAACCCTGTTTAGATCTGATTCAAGTCAGGGAGAAACCCGCGCAGAATCAGACGTCTGACCTTGGAATCAGACGTCTTAAAGTGGCCTTCCAGACGTCTGATGCCAGAGTTAGACGTCTGATGACCCTGTCAAATGCAATCATTGTCCTGATTTCGGCCTGATTCTCTTGGGCTTTGCACCCAACGGCTATGGAAGCTTTTTCAAGCCTTCCAAAACCTTCCTAAGGCCTCTATAAATAGAGGGGAACCTTTGTAACACATATACACTTAGAACACAAGAAGAGAAACATAAGAGACACTTAGAAATACACTTGGATACACTTAGCTACACATTTTCACACTCTTGTGTCCAAGAAGTTCTTGCTCTCCAAGCTCAAGTTCTACATCTTGAGAGCATCAAACAGTTTGCGCGCCCGCTCTCCCGCTGTTGATAACGAGAGCGACGTAGCGCCAACGCGTGGCACACGCACCGCATCATCATCGACGCACTCCTTGCAAAGGGGAGTTTCCTATTTCCTATAGAAGCTAGGTTTAATTTTGTTGGCTCTATAGGACTGTTGTTTTATTTTATCTTTGTATTTTGGTTGGGTATTCGCTTTGCGAATTCCCGTCTCCTTCGTGGGACAAAATCCTTCTCGTGGAGAGAAGGGGTTGAGGAACGCTACCCTCGTACTTGTAGCGTGGTTGTACTGAGGTTGAATCACCCTCGTTTAAAGTGATTCGTTTAGTGGATTTTGATCAACTTGGTTGATCGGAAAATCCTAACTCGAGAGGGTTAGGTGGTGGTTTTCACCCGGTTTGGGTTTCCACCTAAAAATTCCTGTGTACATTTTGTGATTGCTTATCTTTGTGAGATTGCTTTATATTTTTATTTCCGCATATTATTACGTCACCCATCCTAGTAGGGACGAACCTTCAATTGGTATCAGAGCAGGTCTCGCGAAATCGGCGTTACAAACCGGCGAGGATCTAGATCATGGAGGGAAGCATAGCCGCAGTCAGAATCTCCGAAAGGCAATCCATCGTCCGACCACCCTATTTCGACGGGAGGGACTTCGGATATTGGAAGTTGAGGTTGAAGACGTGGCTTCAAGCCACGGACTTCGCTCTATGGGAACGTTGCGAAGCCTCATACAAGATCCCGGAGCGACCGGATGCAGGCTACTCGCAGCTACAGATTCAAGATCTTTCACTCAACGCAAAGGCAATGAATGCCCTGTATTGCGCGTTGAGTCCGGAAGAGTTCGAGAAAATCCAAGAGTGCACCACCGCCCACGAGATATGGAGGAGGTTGGAAGGCACTCATGAGGATTCCAGCTCGGAGGAAGAAGAAGAAGAAAAAGAAGAAGAAACCACTTGCTTTGGTTTCATGGCTAGAGGAACCAATAGCGACAGTGAAAGCGGAAGCGACTCCGACGACGAGGTAAATTTTGATTTACAAGAAGCTTTTAATGAATTATTCGAGATTAGTAAATCACTAAAAATAGAAAACAAAAGCATGAAGAAGAACCTTAGTTTTCTTAAAAATGAAAATGATAGGTTAGAAAAATAACTTAAGGACATAGAAGCTAGTCCTAAGGATGATAACCTATTATTAGATAATCATAACCTCATCAATGAAAATAATAAATTGATTGAGGAAAATGTTAGTCTAAAATTAGAAATTTCAGATTTAAAGACTAAAATGAACATTATAGAAAAAGAAATTGCATGTCTTAGGGAAAATTCTAACAAATTAATCAACAAAGTAGACAAGTTTTATAGCCCTAAGGTTGAGAAAGGATCTTCATCAAGGAGACCTTCTAACAAATCCGGATCCAAGCTCACTTGGATACCGAAGAAAAAATTAGAATCTTGTTTTGTAGGGTTCAGGGATGACTACAACATAAAGGACTGGACCTACAAGCTCAAGGCTGGTCAACTCAAGTTGGGAGAACCAATGAGTAGACCAAGGAGGAGAACAAGAAGACCGACGAGACGGCGAACAAACGACGAACCCGCCGCACGTCGACCACCAGATTGGAGACCGGCGTCAATGCCCGGGCCTCCAAGCTACGGATGGGAGCCCCATCCGATGTGGCATCCACCACCACCATTCGGGCCATTTTATTGGCCATGGTAGGTGAGGTAAAAATTCTTTACCCTATCTTTTTATCATAAGCATTTAGATAGGGGGAGTTAAAAAAGGGATGAGCTAATTGTCAATTTTTAAGGGGGAGATGTAAGGTAGCTAAATTTCCTTTAGAAAGGGGGAGAAAAATAATAGCTATCGCATTGTTACAAAAAGGGGGAGGATATTACCTTTGTTAAAATAAATTCATAGAAGAGCATGTTTTAAGGGGGAGTTATAGGAAATATAAAATCAATTAAACATTTTTGATAATGTCAAAAAGGGGGAGGATTTTTATGCATTATTTACGGTTTTGTCATCATCAAAAAGGGGGAGATTGTTGGTGCTAGAGCACCACGATCATTTGTTTTGATGATAACAAAACACGTGTTATTTAACATTTGCAATTTGAGTCCTAGATTTCAGGTCAATTGCAAATGAGGACGTGTTTAGACGGAGTTCAAGCTCGCATCCAGGACGGATTGGAGGAGCTTGACGGAAAACACAGGAGGTTCGCGTGGAGCGAAAGATTGGAGATGGAAGAAAAGAAGAATAGGATAGATTCTTTTTTATCCTTTCATGTATCTCTTGTATTTATTTTCTTGCTCTTTTTGATTCCTTAGAACATTATGCTAAAGAGCCTCAAAGTACCCTAAAAGTAGTCCTAGGAACACCTGCACAACCCTAGGATACTTAGGTTTTCTGTAGAATACTTAGAAAACCAATATAGGGCTCAAACAGCACTTCCAGACGTCTAATTCCAAAATCAGGCGTCTGATAAAGAATTTTAAGACGTCTGACTGTTGTTTCAGACGTCTGATAACTGTTAGGCTGGACATAGTTAGTTCTGTCTGATGAAATCAGACGTCCAGACATTAGACCAGACGTCTTAGGAGACGTCTGATGACTTTGCCAGACGTCCAATTAGTGGACCGTTGGCTGGCTTAGAAAACACTCAAGATTATGACCGTTAGAGCCTTATCAGACGTCCATAGGACTTTCCAGACGTCTGATAAATGACCGTTTTGCCTCGGCTGACCCAAAATCTCTTCTCAGAGATTTTCTAGCCGTTGCAACGTTTGGAAATCAATTCCCACAGTAAAAGTAGGTTTCCAGACGTCCATACTTAGTGCCAGACGTCCTGTATGTCGTCTGATGGACTTACACAAAAACCCTGTTTAGATCTGATTCAAGTCAGGGAGAAACCCGCGCAGAATCAGACGTCTGACCTTGGAATCAGACGTCTTAAAGTGGCCTTCCAGACGTCTGATGCCAGAGTTAGACGTCTGATGACCCTGTCAAATGCAATCATTGTCCTGATTTCGGCCTGATTCTCTTGGGCTTTGCACCCAACGGCTATGGAAGCTTTTTCAAGCCTTCCAAAACCTTCCTAAGGCCTCTATAAATAGAGGGGAACCTTTGTAACACATATACACTTAGAACACAAGAAGAGAAACATAAGAGACACTTAGAAATACACTTGGATACACTTAGCTACACATTTTCACACTCTTGTGTCCAAGAAGTTCTTGCTCTCCAAGCTCAAGTTCTACATCTTGAGAGCATCAAACAGTTTGCGCGCCCGCTCTCCCGCTGTTGATAACGAGAGCGACGTAGCGCCATCGCGTGGCACACGCACCGCATCATCATCGACGCACTCCTTGCAAAGGGGAGTTTCCTATTTCCTATAGAAGCTAGGTTTAATTTTGTTGGCTCTATAGGACTGTTGTTTTATTTTATCTTTGTATTTTGGTTGGGTATTCGCTTTGCGAATTCCCGTCTCCTTCGTGGGACAAAATCCTTCTCGTGGAGAGAAGGGGTTGAGGAACGCTACCCTCGTACTTGTAGCGTGGTTGTACTGAGGTTGAATCACCCTCGTTTAAAGTGATTCGTTTAGTGGATTTTGATCAACTTGGTTGATCGGAAAATCCTAACTCGAGAGGGTTAGGTGGTGGTTTTCACCCGGTTTGGGTTTCCACCTAAAAATTCCTGTGTACATTTTGTGATTGCTTATCTTTGTGAGATTGCTTTATATTTTTATTTCCGCATATTATTACGTCACCCCTCCTAGTAGGGACGAACCTTCAGCAGGAACCTGAGGTGAGACCCTGATGACTTTTAAGACATCTGGATCTTGTGCCAGACGTCTAATTTAGGTCTGCAGTTCTGTTTTTAACACGTTTAGGGTCTGTTTGAGGTCTGTTTTACGCAAACAAGATATCGGTGGTTTCCTTGTGAGTTCCTCTACATATTAGAAAGCCTTTTATACTGTTCTGAACATTCTGTTGTGTTATGTTCTTTGATATAGAACTTCGACCTGTTGCGTGTTCGGGGCTTACAGAGGCACATGAGCCTGTTGTTCGAGCCCCCAATACTCCCGGATTGTCTGGTAGAGTGGTTTCCCCTATTTTAATTATAAAACATGAATGCATATGTGGAATTGGATAACTAGAAACCTAGGAGGTGGCATGAATCTTAGGACGAGAAGTACTTGCACTGTTTGTATGTGTGTTTGAGATTGCAGTCATAAATGAATGAATAGAATTGTAAACAACTGCATACAATAAATACGAGCTGCCTGTGAAATATGAATTGTGTGTGCTAGTTAAACAGTTACCTGTGACATTATTTGTTGTACATGTTAAATTGTGGAAATACGAGTTGCATGTATATAATATGAGAATGGAAATATGAATGATGAAACCTGGTATGGAACAACATGATGAATACGAGCATGAACCCTATGGGGAATTAGGAGTAGAGCTCCTGTGGACAAATGGAATGGATATAGAAATGTGAGTGGGTACGCTAGCCCTTGAGTACGTGGTACCAAAGAGAGCGACCGTCCCCTGTTTAGTGTAGAGCGGAGTTAGCCACCATTGGGTTGGGACCCGAGGTTAGGATTGGCCACTCTACACTGACTTCTGTTGGCTCTCGCGTACACTGTACCAGGGAGAGCTACTAGTATAGGAAGAGAGCTAGCCACCCCACGGGGCCCGGGGTTCAGCTAGCCACCCTACACCAACTTGTTAGGCCCATTGGGCAAACCGGGGTAGTCAGACGAGGGTGCGCGAACTGTGGAGGGACGAGACCCCTGTTTGGTTCTGAGGGGCTAGACCCCTATTACTGAGAGGCCTAGGCCCTATACTATTTTGTGTTGTACTTTGGGCGTACTCGCTAGCGGAAATGACTGACCAGTGCAGGGTAGCTACCCGTGCACTTATTGCGTGTGCCGTAGTCACCGCTACGTCTGTCCGTAACCTTGGGGTGGTTGACTAGGTGTAGGATTACCACGGGGGACTCTCCCGGACAGGAGAGCACCACGTATGCCTTCTACTCTTGGAAAGGACTGCAATCAAGATCGTTCCCACGAGGAACATTCGAGATCAAGAAAGAAATCTGAAAGTAAACCAATGGGTGAAAGGGAATTACTTGTAAATTAAAATAATTGGAAAAGATGAATTTACCTGTTAGCTTTTACTGTTTTAGTTAGTCTGGTTACCACTCTACTCAGCGTTCGCTGACTCCGTTTGTACTTAACCCTTTACAGGTCCAGGTGTTGAGCAGCCCGAGTCACTGGCTGCAGTGGGTGCCGGGCCCAGTCGAGCCCAGCAGTAGTTCATGTTTTTGTTGTACTTCCTTTTGCTAGTGAGTTAGACTGTTGTGGTGGTGATATGTACTATTAACAGCTTTTATTTCCTTTACTGCTTGTACTCTTTTACTGTTAGTTACTTAGCATGGTGAATGTTGTTTACTTTCCTACTTTTTGGTTATTTCTTGTTGGACGACTAGGTCTTGAGATTAGTCGAGTCGAGCTGGTCTCGGGTCCTGTAAGGATTCGAGAACCCGGTCGTAATAGTTAATTTCGAAAAAATTATTCTTTGTGAGTCATCGACTCATTTGAAAAGAACTTAATCCAAATTTTTTATTCTTCTGAATATTACTCTCTTTGTCGGAGGCCTTCCGACCTTTTTTTGCTCATCCTATTTCTGTTTTAAACAAAAAAAGTAAATTAAGCATCTCTTTTAATTGAAATGGATAGATGCAAAAGGTGTTATCACCGATGATATTTTAGTGAATGGCACTATTGTCACTTATCGTTGGTGATATTTAAGTGAAAAATAGAACCGATGTCGCTTATACCGATGATAAATATGTTTTCACTGGAGATAAGTGACATATCACCGATGATAAATATGTTATCATTGGTGATATTTACGTGAAATAGTACCGATGTCACTTATCACCGATGATAATTATGTTATCACCGGAGATAAGTGACATATCACCAGTGATAAACAATAATTGCATTGGTGATATAAATAGAACATCGATTTGCTGCTGCTGCTGCTGTTACACTTCTTCATCTTGCTTCTTCTTCTCCATTACTTCTACTGCTACTGCTGCTCCTGTTGCATTGCTTCATCTTTCTTTTTTTTCTCAATTGCTGCTACTACTACCTCTCTCATTTGCTGGCACTTCATCTTTCTATCATCATTTTAGGGATGTTATTGCTGCTACTGTTGATGCTTCTCTTGGCTTTCAAGCCTGTCATCCATTTGCTGATGCTGCTACTGCTGCTTCTCTTGGCACTTAAGTCCCTCATCCATTTGTTGTTGCTTCTTCTCTTGGCCCTCAAGCCCCTCATCCATTTGCTGCTACTGCTGCTGTTGTTGATGTTGATGCTTCTGCTAATGCTCATCCTCTTCTTCCACCATTGCTCTTTCTACCTCTTCATGCTACTACTGTTGTTGCTAAGTTTGTTGGGTTTCAAAACTTTGACTACTTTGTGTTTAACGAAGGGAAGCTTCAAAACTTTGACTACTTTATGTTTGACAAAGGAAAGTAGTCAAATTTTCCTTTAACTCATCTATTTGATTCCTCAAAGCAATATTTTCCTCATTTCTTCTCTTCAATATTCTATTCATTTTTTAATTTTCTTCTTCATTTCCTTTCTTTTTTCAAGTTGTTGAGATAGATCTTTCCAACTTTAATCATTTTTTGTTTGTCTTCCTGTTGTTCTTTTTCTCCTTTCTTTTTCTCTTCTTCTACACCTTTTTCTCCTCTTGTTCATGCTTTTTTATTTTTTTTGGAGTTTCTTCTTTCTCTTCCGCTTTCTCTTCTTTTTGTCTTTTGGAGGATCAACTCCTCCAAATGGGTCTTTTCTCAAATCCTTTGTAGTTGCTTCTGTAAATTTTAGACCCAATTATGTTGCATGGCTTGTGAAGGAGAATTCGTGATTGTACCTTTCAGCAACTGTTACTACCTGAATGTTATTACATTCCAAGATGTTAAACATCTCAACTATCTATAGGTGCAGTACAATGGTACAACCTTTCATATATGTTTGTTTCTCCTTCTCCTTCTTTTCCTTCACGCCATCACGAATATAATCACACACCAATTCAACCCAATAGTAATTTCTTAGAGAATCTAGATCTTCTACCGTGTTAAACAATGAAGTTACAATTACTTGATCTCCATATGGTAGAAGAAATGAGCCTAGAGTTAGGATAACCAACATTTTTGTTTCTTTCACTACTTGGTTTCTCCTTTCTTGAGGCCCAGATTTCTTGTGCTTCCTTTTTTCCTTTCCATCTTTCTCATTTTTTTCATTAAATTCTCGAATCTTCTCAGCTATTTTCTCACCTTGGGCTTTAGTGATTTGAAATTCTCACTCCAAATGGCAGATCTATCCTTTGCATTTATCTTTCCATCACTTATGAAGATTTTCTCTTCCTCATTCTTCAATCTAAGTATTCCCTTTATGTGATTAGGAGTGAAAGTCAAGTTAGTTCTCCCAGATGAAACTCCTTTATTTTTGGATTATATGCATGCACTAATTCAAAAAGTAGGTCTTTGTCTTTGTAGTTGAGGTACATTTTTCCACCACCAACTAGGATGCCAAAGGAGGTCTTTCAAAACTCCTCCTTCACATCTTTTTTGACCATTTTTCATGCTTTTCGAATAGTGTAAATCGTGTATCTAAAGTCTATCTCATGTCGTCAACAAACAAAAATAAAGGAAGCATTGTACAATAATATATTACACCGATGATATTAAATATTATACTGAGGATATTTAAATTTTGATCCAGTGATAAATATATTACACCGGGGATATTAAGTACTGCACCGAGGATATTTGGTACCCTAGTGCAAAATAAACCTTTGCACCTGTGAGATAAATTGCACCCGGGATATTTAAATTTTTATCCGGTAATAAAATAGATTGCACCGAGGATATTAAGTATTGCACCGAGGATATTTGACACCCCGTTGCAAAATTAATCTTTTCACCTATGCGATAAAACTTCTTTGCATGCAAAAGGAAAAACATTCATCTCAATATCATCTAAACCCTAAATGCGATGATATCTCCGATGATAAACACATCCGTTGCTTTTCCCCATTTTGAATGAGATATCACCATAGTGTACATCACCTAAACCCTAAATGCGATCATAATATCTCCGATGATGAACACATCATTTACTTTGGAGGTATATTACTTATGATAAAAGACATTTTTCTCATTTTTTGATAAGATATTACTGGAGATTATAACATATCACCTAAGTGAAATATCTTTGATGAATTTATCTCTGATGATAAAAAAATCTTTTGCTTCAAAGATTTTAGAGGCGTACCTCTTTAATCCTCTCCCTTTTTTCATTTTGATTCCTTCGTCCATTTCTTGATGTTGATTAAGCTTTTTCGAGTGTAATAGGGTCTGATGATGCTTCTATAGCGACACAAGATGTCCAAAGAAGCTAAAATGTCGCAACGACGGAGTGTATCTAGGAGTAGGAGATGTGCAGTTACTTTTTGCCGGTAGATATTTATGTAGGCCATAGTAATAAAGTTTCAAATCCAAGATAAGTTGGTGACGTGTTAGATGTCACCGCGTCGTTCTGTGCATTATTTTTTACGTTTGTTATCCCACATCCCTTTTGATTTTAAGGTCAACGTATGTGACTTAGCTAATTCTATCCTTTATTATTATTTCATGTTTATTTGGGAGATATAGAAACTTTTTTAAAATCCTTTCTTCCTATTTATTAGAATTTTAAGGTATTTTAGTTTCTCTAAAATTAAATAATATTTATTTATTATTTTTAAGTTAATTTTAAGTTATAATCTCAAATGATCTTATTATGGGTTTTGAGCATTTTATTTTTATATCTATGAATTTATTATAGGTTAACTAGCTCGATTTATATATTTTATAGAGTTAAATCATTGAATCATTGCATTCAATCCATACATATTTTTTAATAAGATCAATGTTCTAAGTTTCTTATTAAGTAATACAAGTGCACTTGCATAAATTTAATATAATTGGAGTCATTCTTATAAAATTTTGAGATTTTCTTGGTATACTTTTCGTGTGCCTCTAAAATGATTATTTTTACGGGTGTTGATGTCATTAAAATTAGGATGTGGGTTTGTAAATGTAAAGTTTATGTATAACAGTGTAAATATGATCCTCATTTGATACATATATTTTTTATGCAAAAAAAGTATTGACACATGGTGGAATCCATCACTATTGAAATAAAGAACAAATCACTTTTGTACATGTGCAAACCACTCAAATCACCTTCGAAACTATTTTACATTGGTAAAATCTTATTTTACACCGGTGTAAAATTACTTTTCACCTTACAAATAATTTTACACGAGTGCAAGCACCGATACAAAATTAAATTCCAAATATTTTTTCACCTATAGCAAGTGATTTACGCTTGAATTGTGATTTTTTCACCTTAAGGTTTAGGATTTAGTCTTTAGTGTTTACCCTATATCGTAAATCCTAAACCCTAAAGTGAAAAATCACCTTTCATGTGAAAAATTACTTCTCATACGTGAAATCACTTTCCATAAACCTAAATCCGAAATCTTAAGTCCATTGGTTAAAATCATTTTACATAGGTGAAACCACCCTTAGAATAATTTTGCACAAATACAAAATTAGATTTTACCAGTGCAAAGGTACCTTAGAATAATTTATCACCGATTCAAAATCATTTTGAATAGTTGTAAAATCATTCAGAATAATTTATCGCATGGAGAAAGTAATTTATCACAAGTACAAAATTATTTATTACCAGAGTATTTTAAATTAAAATGATGTGTTGATTATTTTAAATATGATTGAACCCACCACATAACACATCTTATGTTCTTTTAACCCACAAATTTTCCTATATTACTTTTTACATCAATACATATATTTTCCTACATTTTAACTTAAAATTAAGTATCAAAATTTTAACATTTTCGGGACATACCTTTGACATGCTTACTGATGGATATTTGTAAAATTACCAGATTAACATCGAAATTGACATTTAAAAAGATATGCGCGACTCAATACTTGCCAACTGATCAACAATACTTTCACGTATTTCAGGACAGGATGCCTTGTGAAAAAATTAATGGAAATTATCATTTGCATACTCCAATATTTCAATCAACTAGATGCAATTGGATTTCGGATGTGGATAAATTTGGATCCGATCCTTCCGTGACCGCATCTGTTTTTGAAGAGGAGGTGGATATCAATCTTGTAAAATTGGTGGATATGAATGATAAATTTACTCTTGCGAGTGCGTATACAGACGTCCGTTTTTTTTTTCAAATGCCATTTTTTTTATATACGTACGTGCAACAGTATATCTAAATATAGGGTTGCATTGTCTAAATGAGGTAGGGTTGGCCTAATTCACATACCAAATAGTGCTCGTGAGATCCAAAGAATTGATCATGATATCCGGAGGAGCCATAAGTAAATTCAGGAACAAATATTATTCTTTTCTTTCATCCTTTCCTTCAATATTCCAAAAGAAAGGATTGCTTAGTAAACATATATTTATCGTTTGCAAGGTCAGAGGGCTCAAGATGCATGTTTGCTCACGACGTAAAAAATGATATAAGATGATCTAAACATAGATTACACTTGAAGATTGATATTTAACGTAAAAAGATAAAAAAATTAAAAATTTATTATAGTTAAAAAAACATTATATCATTTTAAATTAAGACGTATAAGTAATAAATAACTTTATAACGGTAACGAATCATTTTTCACCGGTAATAAATTATTCTCAATGATTTTGCATCGATTAAAATTATTTTGTACTAGTGATAAATTATTCAAAAATAATCTGATAGTTTTGTATCGGTGTAAAGTGATTTTGACCTATAGGTTTAGGATTTAAAATTTATGATTTATGAAAAATAATTTCACATATGAGAAAGAATTTTTCACCTGAAAAGTAATTTTTCACGTTATGTCTTAGGATTTAGTTTTTTGTATCTAAGGTTTATGGGAGTTTAGGTTCCCTAAATCCCAGATCTTAAGGTAAAAATCACTTGTTATAGGTGAAGAAATGATTGGAATTTAATTTTACACTAGTGTAATTTTATTTTAATTTTACATCGATGTAAAGTGATTTCGAAGATGATTTAAATTGTTTGAATCTGTACAAAGTAATTTATTGTTGATTTCAACAATGATAGATTACACCACATGTAAGTATCTTTTTTATATAAAAAAATACATCAAATAGATATCACATTCACAACCCTCTATATACCATTTTTTAGGTCAACTTTTGTATTTCTCATATTGCATACTTGACACAATTATGTTTATCTTGTTATCAGATTTTCAAACGTATTTGCGTTTCATGCATCATTTCTGCATATCTCTGACCGAGTTTTCGTGTGATGTAATCCTTTGTATTTGTTTTGTGATCAACTCTGCATAAATTATACTGAACTCAATGTGACGACAACTACAAAGGCCTTGTCGTTTTACAGAAAAAGGGTAATTTCATATATTTAGAATGAAATAAGATAAGATTTAATTTAAATATTTTCCAGATGGAAAACCATTTGCTAAACAGCTACATCATTTAAGATAAGATTGTGAGTGGGGAATGAAAAAGTTGATGAATAATAGTGTAAATATGATTTCACCTTGTATCTTTTTTTTATGTA
Source organism: Thalassia testudinum (assembly GCA_037157565.1). Lineage (NCBI taxonomy): Eukaryota > Viridiplantae > Streptophyta > Magnoliopsida > Alismatales > Hydrocharitaceae > Thalassia > Thalassia testudinum. Next base: position 4,545,925 of record JAZHRO010000038.1, read on the forward strand.
AAAAAAGTGATAGACAGATGGGGTACATTACTGTTGAAATCAACAATTAATTATTTTGGTACGGATGTAAGCCACTCAAATTATCTTCGGAATCACTTTACATGGGTGTAATTTTATTTTTCACCTATGCAAAACTACTTTGCACCAATGTAATCTTACTTTGCAAAATAAGATTACACCAGTGAAAAATTAAATTTCAAGTATTTCTTCACCTATGAGAAGTGATTTTATACTTGAAGGTGATTTTTCACTTTAGTATTTAAAATTCATAAGGGATCAAGGAAGGGGTGGCAAGGTGTTGACGAAGGGAAGTAATGTCTTGCAAGGAGGAAAGGTAGCTGGATCGATGAGTGACATCGTCGAGGAGTAGAGGAGACGACACTAGCAATGGTGATTGAGGTCGAGGGAAAAGATAGGATTTTATTTTGCTTGATCAAAAGGAGAGAAGATAGGGTAAGGAGAGAGATGATGAGAGGGGATGTAAAATTCTGTTTTAAGAGGAAAAATTGATGAGAGTGAGTGTGTGTGTGTGAAATATTTAATCCAACCATTTCTTATTTCTCATTGGAACCACGATATTTTTTAAAATAAATAAATATTAATGTATATAATATAAATAATATATATATATATATATGAGAAAAGAGAGTATAAAGTTTACATATATATACATAATTAAGATGAAATTTAGTTAATATCTTCTATTATGAGTAATATTTTAAAATGAAAATTTAAAGATTAAAATTACTCTATATCAGTATGTTATGTATAAAATTTTAAGTCATTCTGACACTTCTATCCATATATCAAAGGAAGTTCAGTTTTAATAGCCTAAATATTATAAAATTGATCATATTTGACAAAGGTACTTTGATTATCTAATTTTAATGAAATTTTATATATTTTATATTTTTATTAAATAATTTAAATCTCCGAACCTTTACTTTAAAATAGTGATTGTATATAAAAATATAACTAAATTACATGTAACTTAAGTATATGTGAATTTCATGTTCCTTGACATATATATATATATATATATGACGAGTTAGATTGAGTTATAAGTTAGGTTGAGTTAATAAAACTTCAAATCCAATGCAATTTATTTTTTATTAAATTAAGAAAATCACAGTTGAAACTAAACCCTCAAGCAAACCTGTGATTGGGGTTCCATAGTGTAACGAATCTGTCACAGAGGAGAAAGAGAAAAGATAAGTCTGAACTGTAAATTTAGATAAAGTGATCCTAGCGCAAGAACTGTTGATGGGCAAAGGAAACGTGGATACCTGTTGAATAAACAATATCAAAAATTACAACAGCAAAGTAAACGGTACGTACTCACAGACACAGATGGATACAAATTCGAACAAGGTAAGTCAATGCCGTGAAATCTGCCAAAGATATCAGACGGCTTCCGTTGCGTGCTTATAATGACTAGGGCATCCGATGCCCTCTTTTACCCTAAATCCTCACGTGACATAAAATAATGTCGGTGAGATGTAGACCGAGCCTTATTGTTATCAGACCGCCGGAACACACCAGGATGGACAAGTTGAATGCCGATGGGTCCCGTCGCCTAAAAGCACATCCAATTAACGTCAGCATTTCTTACAGGAAAAATGTATTTTAAAATATATTTTTACAAGGATGAGGGTGATGTTTTCAACTAATATATTTTAATTTTTTTTAATAAAAAATATTTTTCATTGATAAAAAAAAATTTTTTATAATCACATTTTAAGTGAAATTTTATTTTTTATTAATGAAAAGATAAAATATATCGATATATTTTTATTTTTAATTAATTGATTTTTATTTTTACATGTATAATTTTGATTTTTAACCTATTAATTTTTTATCATAAAATATAAAAATACATTACAATCCATATTTTCGTTTTTTTTTTTCTTTTTTTTAGTTAGGGGAAAGAATTTCGATTCTTTATCCTTTTTGCAGGGTGGCGGATTCGTTCGAGGAAATGTCGTGGCAAGCAAACACTACTTTTTCCCTGCGAAGCTTATTCACTTCCCATGTTAAATGAGGTGGCATTTGAAGGGAATTAATTAAAGTGAAACTTGAATGTCAAACAGAAGAAGTTCATGAATATCTCTTATTCATATGTATTGTTTAAGGATTTTTATATGAATGATCCTATAAATAATCTTAATTACAATGGTATCCATCAATATTGTATTATTACATTTATGTTCTTGCAAATTTACATTCCTATACATATATGACAATATTGTTACATCCAACAATAAAGGGTGATAATTATAGTTAACGTGTAACTCTTCACTATAATTAATCAAAATAATTACATCAATGCCTCTTAAAATTATAGTTAAAAGGGAGGGCGGTCTTCAACAATGACCTCGACGTCGTTGTTGCTCTCATGGCATGCGGTGAGGGGGCACGAACCAAAATTGAGGATGAAGAAGAAAGAGGAGAAAAAAAAAGGAGCTAAAGGTGCTAATATATTTTGAACACATAGATGGGGACAGTGATGTAATTTGCAAAATTTGCACCGTTAACTTTAATAAGGGAATATTCGAATATTTCTTTGAATCCAACGAAGACTTAATTTTAGAATATAATCGTCATGTGCTGCAAGTCTACGAGGATATGAATATAATGATAAAGTCTAGGGATATACGGATATAATTAGGTATAATTTTGAGAACATAAATACAAAAATTGCTATTATTTATTTCTTATACGTCTCGTATACTTCCATCGTGTCACCGTACACTTTTCAAAAAAATCCCACATACTTCCGGCATGTCACTTCAAGTTTGAAAATTTTAAACTTTCACACGGTATACGTCGATTTTCATAATTTAGTGAAAGCTTCTCATATTCAAATACTTTTATTTTGCCTCATTTTCTTACGAAGAAGATATTCCCATTGTTTCCGGTAATTAAACATGCACCTCTGAAAGTTACATTTTCTAAGGTATGGTTAATGGAAGGGGTTAACCCTTGTTTTAGAGGATTATTTCATATGATGAGAGATAACTTAATCTCTATTTATCTTACTAATGTATGTTATAATTAAATTATCTATAAGTTAACTCTTATTTTATTTCTCATCTGTCACGACCTCTTATGTGTAATTTTTCTGAACATGTTCCTTCATTTTAATATGAAGAAGGAAATATCAACAAATTTACTTATCATCGCAAAGGTAAATATATCCTTTTCAATCTTATCTTACATTCTAGCAGCTATATCCAAGTAAATACCATCATTTCACATCACAGATCAACTTTCATTCCTAATAAGGCTTAACTTTCATTCTCTGGCAAATATAAACAAAAATTATCTTTTATTGCTTAAAAATTAACCAATATTAGTTAACTCTTATCGTAAACCAACACTAAAAAAATCCCCCTCCCCATATATGAAATCTTTGCTCCTTTTCCCTCTCCCAGCATGATTTTATCCTTAATTCATGAATTTGTACCATTTCTGATCCTTTCTTTAGTTTGTTTATTTTCATTAGCTTACGTTGTTGAAATTCCATCTATCTTCGTTGATAGCACAAACATACCCCTTCTATCTCCTCATTATTTTCTAATGCAATACAATTACGCAGGAAAATGGCCAAAGAGAATTAAGATTTCCCAGATATCTCTTCAATTCCCTTTTTTTTTTAAATTTTTGGTTTCTTTCCATTTTCAAATCATAAACACCATTTGAGACAGCAACGTTGGGCTCCAAATGTCTTTGCATTTTGACTTGGTTTGTCCCACGTATGCTAACATTTTCTTCGGTCCAGTATTGTAGAGAAATAAAATTTAGTTAAATGACGGTTTGTATGGAAGTAAACACTAGAATATTTTGAGCTGACATTCACATACTGGAATTTCATTTATAAATAAAAAGCGATGCCATGGGAACGATATTGATTATGGTGACCAAACGCGATTCATTCTAATTAATGCCTCCTTTGACTAGACTTAGGCAATCACACAACAACGGATTGGGGCAGTGATGTTTACGATTGGATGAGGTTCAATGATAAATAAGTCGATGGATAAAATAAATATTAATGGATATAGACGTGATAGGTGAATTGATATTTTATTATTGATTTTTATTTTTATTTATGTTGAAGTGATTGGTAAATACGATGGATGTGGATAAATTATTGAGATTATATATATAATTGGTAAAAAATAGATGTGTTAGATGCGGACGATGAAAATAAAATTTATATACTATTAATTTAGTGTAATAATCAGGACTGACACGTACGTGTACGACAAAAATTTCACTTAAAAGTATACCAAACGAAGCCTCGAAGTCGTGCAATTGCTCGACAAGTGACATGGGATCATAGGTCCTGAAATGTGGAGCTTGTACGGAGTTTTATGGGGTTCACAAGGCAGCTTTTGACCTATTCAATTATCTATCCTTCTCGCATTGTGGGTCAAGAAGAAAAATAAGTTTCCTAAACCAAGCAACCAAGAATTTAATATCATCAGGGTATCTTTCGAATGGCCTTTTACCCCAAAGAAAAAAAGGGTTTCTTTCTTGAAAGAAAAGAAAATCGTGGCTGATGACACTGCCCATTTAATACTTGTCTTCTCAGAATTTAATAGTTAAATATATAAAAAGAGAAACGCTTTCCTCAACTTAAAATATAGCAACAATCCACGCCTCCTGCCCTTATCAAACAGGGGAAGCCCACTTTCTTTGGTGGACCACACGGCAGGGTCAAGATGGATCGCTAAGATCCCTTGCTCCAGATTCAGATTGATATCTGGTGTGAAAGAGCCATTACCCTGTAGAATATGTAGGTCAATGACATCAACATGGGAGGGTCGTTCAAAGGTTTGAAGTGAAACATGAGGCTGGACTTTAACCTATCAAACGGTTTACCGTTTCGCCATCTGGTTATCGGATCGAGGGATTTAATCTTTTGTTTGAAATTCTTGTCTTTAAAGTTATTATATCTCAAAATTATGTGTTTAATTTTGAAACTCAAGTTAACAGCAGTAGGGTTAACTTGCTAACAATGGATTATCGGAAGAATATATTTGTTAACAAAACGTCAAAGGTACTTTTATATATATATATGATGAAAAGAGTTTCGTGGAAAAATGCAAAGCTCATAAGATATTTCCTAGGCTATTGTTACCCATCCCACTTCAGCAAGATGTCCCGTACAGATGCATCCTAGTGGTGCAAATGAAGTTTTATTTAATGACCGCAACTGCGTGCATGTCAAGTGTCAGTACAAGTGATTATAGCTGCTTGTACATATAAACTTCGACCGGAGAGATTGAGTTCAGATCCCTATATTATGATATTATCCTCAGATATTATTTATTCTGAGGAATTAATTTTTTTTATTTTTTTTTTGCAAGTGATAAGATAATCGGATAAATATAAGATTATAAAATTTTTATAAGCCAAATCATGAGATATTTAAAAAGATAGTTGAGAGTATTCTCTCGTTAGAGGAAAGATTAAGTACATCTCACCCCTCCCTCTAAAATTCAATGATCTTACGATCAAAGGATCCAAATGCAATACAAATAATCAAAACCCTCGAAACAAAGTTGTAGAGATTGAATCTTTTATGTTGTGTTTGAATCTTTTACTCTAAAGTGGTAATAATCTTAAAATAGAACCTTCAATCCCAAGATTATCCAATGTTACGATCCGAACTCAACTCCTCGTGAAACCTAGGAATGGCTCGTTTCGAATAACCTCAAGATCCAGTCGTTCAATGAGAAACAAGCCAAATGCAAGGATCATTCCACAACCACACATGCAATGTAACTAAGCGGAGAACAAATAATAGAAAGTAATGGAAAATAAAAAAGAAACCAAGGTGCTACATGCCACAGGCGGAAAAGTATGTTTATAGCCATCACAATCTAGAGATTAAACAGAGACAGACACTACATGCTAAGAACACTCACTAACAACAGAAAGAAGCCTTTGAAACGGAAACAGCGAAAGCACAACTATTGTTGGGCTTGACTGGACCCAGCATCCCCTGCAGTCGATAGTGCTGACTGCTCAACTCTCTGACCTCAACAAGTTAGATATATCTGTGGTCAGCTAACGCTGAGTAGAGTGGTGTATGTATTATTTACAAGAAATAAAACGTAAAGGAACATGCAACTAATTAATTATACAATTTCTAGTTATGTATTATTAGCTATTTTTCGTTTAAATCATCTATGTGTTTCTAATTCAGTTTCTAGTAAAGGTTCACAACATTTCTTAATCCACTTATTCCCTAAGGGAACGATCTTGTTTGCAGTTTTCCCGTAAAACAGGATGTACATGTGACACCCTCCTAGCCGAGGGAGTACCCAGTGGTAGTCCTACACTCAGTCTACCACCTCGGAGTCACAGTCGCAACGTAACGGTAACTACGGCATACATGATAAACCCACAGGTAGCTATTGTTAGTTCAACCCCTCATAAATAATATTTTGATAATTTTACAAAGTAAAGAAAAAGAGATAAAACATAAGCGTAACATATTTTTCTCTGTAATAATACAATTACAGGTTTCATGGAGTTTTCCAAGTCGAAGGATTAAAAGCGTGAAGACTAGGTAGCATTAGTATTATCATAGGTTATAGGCTTTTATGTAAACTTTCAAATGTTGTAATCTTTATTTTATTTGAGTCTAGAGATGTTGTAAAGAGCCCACAAACATAACTTATAAATAGCTAACTTAGACTCTCTACACTTAGGATAAATTAGAAACAAAAACCTAACACTAAGACTCAAATTAGACGTCCATAACAACTATCAGACGTCTGATTTTCAACTTTAAGACGTCTGATCATTGTTTCAGACGTCTAATTACCTATAGCATTGCCTTCACATTCTGACCTCTTAGGAATCAGTCGAAGCAACCTTCTTTCAGACGTCCATAACCTCATCCAGATGTCTAATAGTTTGCCTGGACGTCCTTGAACTAACCATTAGATTCAAGTACCCATTCTCCTGTTTATAACGAGCAAAATACATTTCTAGACGTCTGGACATGTCTCCAGACATCTATCAATGGACCATTGCTCATTTATTTATGTGCAAATCTCCTTAGCAACCAAAGATCTACTCTTAGATTTCCAAGACAAGTCCTTTTTATGTTTCCATACGTCTAGGGAATCCTACAGACGTCCATACTGACATCTGTTCCTTAAAATCTAGAACCCTGGTTGGATCTGGTCAAAACAAGAACGAATCCACTTATAATTAGACGTCCAATATTTTTATCAGACGTCTTATGTGAAAATATCAGACGTCCCTATTTTGATCCAATAAAACCATTAAAGCCGAGCTAATAGTATCAGACGACCATAATTGTAATCAGACATCTTATAAGACATCTGATCCTAAAATCAGACATCTGATATTGCTGTCAAATTCATGATTACCCTGATTTGTGTTGGATTTCATCCTAATCTCTTGAGACTTGCCTCCAACGGCTAGGAGACCTCTCTCAAGCATTTTTGAAGGTTCCAAACTTGCCTATAAATAGGCTATAATCCCTCTTAGGCAACACACACCTCTTGAGATTCAATTCCCTTAGAAAATCACTTCCTCACTACTCTTAGCTTCCTTTTGCCCTTGTGCTATGCCAACACTCTGATTAAAGGGCAAACCCACACTCCCGGTGCACTTCATTCTGCAAATTCTCAGGGAGTTCTCTTTATGGTTAATAGATAAGGAAGTCATCAAATTATTAGGGTGCTCTATAGGTGTTGTTTCATTCTTACTTTTGTAATTTGGGTATCCGGTCTGTCGGGTCCCCGTCTATTCATTATGAAGGGAGAAAGCTCCATTTAGAGATCGGAGGTGGGATTTATAATTGAGGTACACTACCCTCGTTTAAGCAGTGTGGTTAGTGGATTGATCACTTTGTAATCAAAAATCCTAAGTCAAAGAATTGGATTAGGTGGTGGTTTTCACCCGTCTTGGGTTTCCACCAAAAAAATCCAGTGCCTCTTTTTGTGATTGTATTTTTTTGTCATACAATATTTTATAAATTCACTATTCGCCCCCCTCTAGTGCAATTTCAACTACTCCGCACTGGCATGTGGTCAGTCCTTTCCGCTAGTGGGTACACCCAAATGTACAGCACAGAACAGTCCTTTCCGCACTGGCACTGGCACGCGGTCAATCCCTTTCGCACCACGGACTGAAGACCTATATTTTTGACCATATGTCAAACGAACACAAAATAGTATAAAAATTATACTAACACGTAGAGAATTCCTAAAGAAAACCAACGATACTTGGTTTGCAAAAAATCGACTCCAATTGAGCCCTAAACTGGCCCAAAAACACGCATCCTAACCAAAATCAAACGTCTGGGAAGAGTCCCAAACCACTTAAACAAGCGCGAGATCTCACATTGCTTTCTACACCTTTTTCAGATGTCTGAAACCCTCCACTGCCATCTGAGGGTGTCTCCAAATGCCTCGCACTGCTTCCAATCGTCTGGTAGAGCAGTCGGACATCTGACGATGCTCCCAAATGTCCTAAGGTGCCCCCAATGCCGTGCCAACACACTTCCCAACGTCTCTAGCACCTCGGCACTCTGCGTGCTTTCCAGACGTCTGAAGTCCGGCCCAGACGTCCCTCCAGACATCTAACAAGTATTGCAGACATCTGAATCTGCGGAAAAATAACTCTGCAAAACCTCCTCGCGAGCTTCCTTCTCACCTCAGGAGCAGCAGCAGCTCCTGCAGCACCCTCAATCTCCTCCTCGCAAGTTCTCCGCACGCACGGCCTTCTCCTCCAATCTCCTCCTGCTCCCTGCTCTCCCCCTCCTCCCTCTCGACTGCTTTGGTGGAGAGCAAAGTGGAGGAAGGGGGTTTTATGGGTGGTGAGGGAATAGGGAGGAGCATGGGGGAGGTGTACGGGGCATGGGCATGGGTATGGTGGTATGGTGGGGGTATTTGCATTAAACCCCTCAAAAATGAAAAATATTTCGCATGGAAATCTTTTGGTACGCAGAAATTACAATAAGGCCCCCAAAGTTCGGAAAAAAAAATCAAAACGACCCTTGGAAAGGGTCATTTCAACATAACAAACATAAATGAAGTTTTGCCCCCGAAACTTAAGCTAAACTAGGATGCAGGAAGAAACATATATGCGCATAACAAACTTAAAGAGAATCAAAGTAGGTCAGAAGCGACGTACCCTCGAAAAGCTCCGGGTACTGATCTTGCATTGCCACCTCGGGCTTCCAAGTCGCCTTCTCTTACCGCTGGCTTCTCCACAAGACCTTCACCAGTGGCACCTCCTTCCGTCTCAAACTCCTGACGGCTCTGTCTAGTATCTGAACTGGCCTCTCAAGGTAGGTTAAGTCGTCTCCCACCTCGATGCTCTCATGGCTCAAAACATGATTGAGATCAACGATATACCTCTTGAGGTTTGACACATGAAACATGTTGTACACTCCAGAGAGCTGGGGAGAAAGGGCAAGCTGGTAAGCAACGAGTCCTACCCGCTCCAAGACCTTAAAAGGTCCCACGCACCTCGGCGCGAGTTTCCCTTTCACCCTAAAACACTGCAAGCCCTTCATGGGCAAAATACGGAGAACGATGTAATCCCTAACCTCAAACTGCACTTCTCTGCGCCTCCGATCAGCGTACTTCTGTCTGCTCCTGACAGTACGGAGTCGTCTGCGGATTTACTCTATCACCTCCTAACTCTGACAAATCAGCCTGTAACCAACCTCCACTTGGTCCTCACCTCGACCCAACACAAAGGGGCTGTACACTTCCTCCCATACAAAGCCTCATAAAGCGCCATGCCAATGCTCGAGTGGTAACCATTATTGTAAGCAAATTTTGCCAGGGGCAAATGCTCCTCCAAGAGCCTCTCCAGTCTAATACACAAGTGTAGCAGGTCCTCGAGGGTCTGAATGGTGCGCTCCAACTGTCTGTCGATCTTGGGGTGGTAGACAGTACTGAACCTCAGACGAGTCTCCAAAGCTTGCAGAAACACCGCCGAGAACTGGGAAGTGAAATGAGTGTCTCGGTCTGATATGATCTCACGAGGGACTCCATGAAGGTGCACCACGTCTCTGATTTAACGCTTTGCTAACTGTGCTGGCCCAAAGGTGACTCAGATCGGCAGAAACTGTGTCGTCGTCGTCAATCTGTCAACTATCACCCAGACTGCATCATGACCCCACTATGTGACCGGTAACCCCACCACCAGGTCCATAGTGACACTCTCCCACTTCCACTCAGGCATAGGAAGTGGCTGCAGCCACCTTGCAGGCCTCTGGTGCTCGGCCTTCACCTGTTGACATACCAAACACTCCTGCACAAACTCACCAACATCCCGCTTCATCCCCCTCCACCAGAAGTCATGTCGTAGATCATGACACATCATGGTGTTCCCGGGATGTATGGTGAATTGGGAACCGTGCGCCTCAGTTAGAAGCTCCCTCAGCAGCTCCTTGTCTCTAGGAACGCACAAACGTCCCCTCATGCGCAGGACCCTGTCAGCCAAAGTGAAATCTCCTGGATTCTCTGTCAACACCTTGTCTCGCAGTATCTGCAGATACAAGTCAGCCATCTGTTCAATAATGATACAGTCCATAATCTCTGATTGTGTCTGCCTCGTCACTACCACAGCCCTGCAGTACCCTCGTTGCTCCAAAGGTCGCCAACTGCTCAACTCCTCCATGAGTCTCCAACTCCGTGCCTGTAAACTAGCCAAGTGGGCAAGCACCTTCCGGCTCAAGGCGTCAGCCACCACATTGGCCTTCCCTGGATGGTAGGAGATGCTGCAGTCGTAGTCCTTCAGGAGCTCTAACCAATATCTCCACCTCATATTGAGCTCCTTCTGATCAAACAGGTAATTGAGGCTCTAATGGTCCGTGAAGATATCAAAAGTCTCACCGTACAAGCAGTGCCTCCATGTCTTCGGCGTGAAGACAACTGCTGCTAGCTCTAAGTCATGGGTGGGGTAGTTATACTCATGGAACTTTAGTTGCCGCGAAACGTAAGCGACAATGTGACCCTGCTACATTAGCACACCACCCAACCCCTGCAACGAGGAGTCAGTGTAAACCACAAACCCACCACTATTATCCGGAATGGTAAGTGCAGGAGCTAAAGTCAGTATCTCCTTCAGCTCCTGAAAGTACGACTCACACTTGTCTGTCTAGTTGAAGGGCACATCATTCCTGGTCAACTGAGTCATGGGACGCGTAATTTAAGAGAATCCTTTGATAAATCGCCGGTAGCAACCTACCAACCCTTAAGAAGCTGCGTATCTCTATCACCCTATGTGGCCTCACCCATCGAAGCACGGCCTCAACCTTGGCCGGATCCACAACAATCCCATCTCCTGAGACTACATGGCCCAAGAAGGCAACCTGCCTCAACCAGAACTCGCACTTGCTGTATTTGGCATATAGCCTATGCCGTCTCAACGTGTCCAGTGTCATGCGTAAATGCTGTCCATGCTGTGACTGATCCCGGGAGTAAACCAGCACGTCATCAATGAATACCACCACGAACTGGTCCAAGTACGTCCTAAAGACGCGGTTTATCAGATCCATGAAAGCAGTGGGGGCGTTGGTCAGCCCAAACGGCATGACCAAGAACTCGTAGTGTCCATACCGTGTACGGAAAGCTGTCTTGGAGACGTCGGCCTCCTTAATCCTTAGCTAATGGTAGCTCGACCTCAGGTCTATCTTGGAGAATACCGTGGCGTTTCTCAATTGGTCAAAGGTCATCAATGCAAGGTAGCGGATACCTATTTTTGACGGTGACTCGGTTCAACTGTCTGTAGTCCGACACAAAGCTGAATGGTACCGTCCTTCTTCACGAACAGAACAGGGGCTCCCCACGGCGATGCACTGGGCCTCACAAAGCCCTTCTCCAACGGATCTTTTAACTGAGACTTGAGCTTTCGTAGCTTAAGTGAGCCCATCCTGTATGGTGCGGTGGATATGGGGCTAATCCACGGTACCAGTGAGATCTCGAACTCGATCTCACGCTCAAGTGACAGTCCTGGCAGTTCTTCTATGAAGACGTTGGGGTACTCGCAGACCACCGGAATACTCTGTAAGTCAGTCACTAGGCTAGGCTCCGCTACAACACAAGCTAGGAAGCCTTCACACCCCTGACTTAATAGCTTCACTGCCTGAAGCACGGAGATGCACCTAAAACCTCCGTCCACTGGCTAGCCGTGGAACTCAAAGGGAGGCAGTTCGGGTATGGAGAAGACGATCTTCCTCCCGAAACAATCCACTAGGGTATGATAGGCAAACAGCCAATCCATCCCTAGAATCACGCTGAAATCCCTCATCTGGATCACAATCAAATTAGCAGGGAGACTGTGCCCCCCTACAGTGACCTCACAGTCTATGAAAACCTCCTCTACGACGAATGACTGTCCACCTGGGCTTCTAATCAGAAACGGATCCTCTAATAGTGTACTATTCAACCCTAGACTCACAGCAAAACTCGTGGAAACAAAGGAATGCGTGGCGTAAACTAATCTGCTGTAAACTGTAACCATATCTGCCACTACAGAACCCAAAGCTCTGGCGTCTCCTTGAGTCAAGGCATTGATACGCCCCTTAGCCCTAAGTGTGGAAGAGGCAGCCAGGCTATGGGTCGGGCGAGCAGCAGCTGGCTGATGCCCTCCTTGCGACTGCTGCCCTCCCCCTCGTGCCTGGTAACCATGGCCGCCAGATCGGCCTCTAGTACTCGGTGCTGGGAGCATCTGATGTGCTCCGACCTTAGATGAGCAGTCCCTCCTCATGTGGCCTAGCTGGCCACACAGGTAGCAGAGAGGGGCACGACCTCCTCTGGCTCGCCTGACACTACGGCGACTCCTTTGCTCCACGGGAGACTTTTCCTCCGCACCCTCGAAAGAGACATAAGGGGGCGATGGAGCTGACGGGAGCTGAAACTCCTCTCACACTATCTCTCGAATCAACCGGATGAGGTCCTAGGCCTGGACACCTTGAAGGAGGGGCGAGGCAGCACTAGTCTTAGGTTTGACACAACTGCTCCTACTCCCACGATGAGGCATCTCCTACAAGGAGATGGAAGATAAAGGGAATAGAGCTTGTCAACATTAACAGGCTCAAAGTATGACTTAGACGCAGAGTTCGAGAATACGTGTTATGATAGCTATCCTAGCTGCAAGCACATGAGTGGTTACTTCCAACCAATTTGGTTATTTCTCGAGACGACCTTGCTCTGATACCATCTTGTTACGACCTGAACCCGACCCCTCGTGGAACCCGGGAACGGCTCACCTCGACTAACCCTAAGATCCAGTCGTCCAACGAGAAACAAGTTAAATGTAAGGATCATTCAACAACCACACATGCAATATAATTAAGCAGAGAATAAATAATAGGCAGTAATGGAAAATAAAACAGAAACCAAAGGTGCTACATGCCACAAGCAGAAAAGTATGTTTATAGCCATCACAATCTAGAGATTAAACAGAGACAAACACTACATGCTAAAAACACTCACTAACAGAAAGAAACCTCTGAAATGGAAATAGCGAAGGTACAACTATGGCTGGACTCGACTAAGCCCAACACCCTCTGCAACCGGTGATGCTGGCTGCTCAACTCCCTGACCTGAACAAGTTACATATATCTGTGGTCAGCTAATACTGAGTAGAATGCTGTATATGTTATTTACATGCAATTAAACGTACAGGAATAAGCAGCTAACTAATCATACAATTTCCAGTTATGTATTATTAGTTGTTTTCGTTTAAATCATCTATGCGTTTCTGATTCGATTGCTTGTAAGTGTCCACAACATTTCTCAATCCACCTGTTCCCTGAGGGAACAATCTTGTTTGCAGTTTTCCTATGATGCAGGATATACACGTTGCACTCTCCTGACCGAGGGAGTACCCCGTGGTAGTCCTACACTCGATCTACCAACCCGGGGTCACGGTCACGACGTAACGGTGACTACGGCACGTGCGATAAATGCACAGGTAACTACTCCGCACTACCACGCAATCAGTCCTTTCCACCAACAGGTACGCCAAAACGTACAGCACAGAACAGAATAGGAGCTTCACACCTCAGCAGTCTACATACCCTCACCTGACTATCCCGATTTGCCCAGTGAGCCTAACAGGAGTCGGTGTAGGGTGGCCAATCCTAACCCCTTGGTCCCAACCCAAGGGGTGGCTAACTCCCCTTACACTAAATGGACAGTTGCTCTCCTCGGTACCACGTACTCGAGGGCCAGCTCACTTCCATACTAAAGGGACAATTGCTCTCCTCGGTACAACGTATACAAGGGCCAGGTCACTTCCCAACTAAAGGAACAGTTACTCTCCTCAGTACCACGTACACGAGGGTTAGCTCACTTCCCATGTCCAAGTCCGAACAACCAACCAACATACCCGTAAACAGCGATGCTCATCATACATCGAATATCCATATTACTGTACTATGATTCCTTTCGTAGTTTCCCATAGGGTTCATGCATAGTACTTAGCATATATCTACCTCAAAGTTTGGTTTCTTATTCATATAACAGGCAACTAGTGAATTTACAGGATAAGCAATTATCATTTACAGAAATAAGCGATCACCTCATCATTTAAATATTCCAGTTATCACAATATAAGGTTTAACCACATGCATTCTCAGATTTCATGTATTGAAAATAAATCATTTACATTCTTGGTCTTAGGGTTCATCTTATAGCCTAGGTTTCAAATAGATATTTCTAATTTAATATGCACTTTACTAATTCAAACCTCAAAAGTAGAGAAAACCACTCTACCAGGGTATACGGGTGATATGAGGGCTCGAACGGTGATCCTGACATCTCCGCGGGTCCCTTGTGCACCATGGACTGGAGACTTATATTGTTGACCAATATGTTAAACGAGCTCAAAATAATATAGACACTATACTAACACAAAGAATTCCAAACGAAAATCAACGATACTTGGTTTGCGAAAATCGACTCTGTTTGGGTCTTGAATCGACCCAAAAACACGCATCTTGACTATATTCCAAACGTCTTAAACGAGCGCAGGACCTCACATTACTTTCTGCGTCTTTTTTAGACGTCTAAAACCCTCCACCGTTTGAGGGTGTCTCCAGATGTCTCACACTGCTCCCAGTCATCTGGGAGAGCAGTTGGACATCTGATGATACTCCTAGACATCCTAAAATGCATCGAATGTCGTGCCAACGCACTTTCCCAACGTCTCTGACACCTCGACACTCTACGTGCTTTCCAAACATCCAGAGTCCGTCCTAGACGTCCTTTCAAACGTCTAACAAGTATTACAAACGTCTGAATCTACGGAAAAATGACTCCACAGAACCTCCTCGTGAGCTTCCTTCTCGCCTCAAGAGCTACAGCAGTTCCTGCAACACCCTCAATCTCCTCCTTGCAGGTTCTCTGCACGCACGACCTTCTTCGATCTCCTCCTGCTCCCCACTCTCCCTCTCCTCCCTCTCGACTACTCTGGTGTAGAGCAAAGTGGAGGAGGGGGGTTTTATGGGTGGCGAGGGAATGGGGAGAAGCATGGGGGAGGTGTACAGGACATGGGCATGGTGATATGGTGGGAGTATTTGCGTTAAACCCCTCAAAAATGAAAAATATTTCACACAAAAATCTTTTGATGCGTAGAAATTACGATAAGATCCCCAAAGTTCAAAAAAAAAAAATCAAAACAACCCTTAGAAAGTGTCATTTCATCCAATTTCAAAAGAGATGACAGGATGAACTTAACCCAAGATCGTGTGAGAGAACATCTCCACCTATCCACCAAACAACCCATAATTTAACCCATATTTCACCCGAACACAAAAGCTTCACAATCTTAGGTTTATCCTGCAATCTCACCACTTACAAAATTAATCTCTCAAAATCAATCTCTTAAAACAAACAGTATCTAAGAGTGGTGGATGCATCGGACCCTACTTTCAAATGTTCCAAAGGTGCCCCAAAGTGGAGATGCATTTAGAGTTTTTGATCATCAGAAAGAAAGGTGATCATAATTAAGGAAAAGCAAAAAGTACACTAAAGCATGGTTGAACCTCCATCTTGACCAATTTTCACTTATCCTAAAGTGGTTGTCATCGTAAAGCATTTGAAAGTAGAGGGAAAAAAAAAGGGCAAAACCTCTCATACGCTGAAACACACACACGTGCCACACTTTCTCAACCGCACTGACGTCAGCAATAATGTCAATGCAGTTTCCACGCATGTGATATAACATTAACTTCTGCATGATATTTCTTTCCATATCTTTCAAGCAATGTGTCCTCGCCATCGCCGAAGCCATAAATTAGTGAATATATTTAATGGCTTGTTTGAGAGGAAAATCACAATGAAAATAAATGTCTGGTAGATTCGATTGGTGTCGCAGAGAGGACAACAGTTTCGAAGAGTTGTTGCCCAGAAAGTACACCAACACCTTGAGCAATATTTCTCAAGGAAACAATGAACCTAAAAGCTAATCCAGATCCCAAGCAGCCTTGGAGCAAATCAAAAGGACAAGAAAAGCCATAATGGAAGAAGTCAGATTCCAAACTGGGGCCACGCCCGCTTAGGCTCGCAATACCTTTAATAAAAACTCAATTCCACACACAAGCTCAGGTAGCTCGCCAAAAGATCGAGGTGGTCAACTTAATCCCACTTTGCATGTTGCTTACATAAAAGAAAAATATGTTAAGATCATGTCAACTAGAGAAACTCCATTGAGACGAACCAGATCCTACCACCTTGATTATCACCTATCCTACCAAGTAAAGCCAGGCCAAAAAAAGCCATTTGCTTGAGAAAGCAAAGCATTATGCATGAATCAGGATCCTCACTCAGATCCCCAAAGTTTTAACATAATGATTTATCACATATAAGTGATGATTAAGGTCAGCTACATCGATAATCAAGCACCAAAATTTTCAGCATTTCTAGCATCACACAAGTCAACAGCGAGGTGTATGGCCTATGCACATGCTAACTGCTCAAAGGGACTTCGATGTAGAAGAATGCCAATTGATCAGAACTCATTAGAGTTATTTGGCTGATATGCGTGCAGGAGTTCAGCGTAGAAGAATACCAATTGATCAATACTCATTAGAGTTATCTGGCTGATATGCGGGCTGATACGAGGAAGACTGATATGAGTTACTCGGTTGATATGCAGAAGATGGGGGTTGTTCCGCTTGCGGTTGTGGTGGTGGCCTGGGCCTGGCATACTCAGCAAATATCACCCATCCATCCAAGAACTGCAACAACGAAAGAAACAGTCAAAAAAATTGATAAGCTCCTGATTTGTTGCTTTCCGGAAGAGAAGGTTAAATGTTTCTTTGAGAAGAAAAACAATGGTTGCATGAGAGTAGAGATCATATGCTATATTAATCCTCCATATCAATAAAGGCACAATCACAAAGACAGCGAAAAACTCTGTTAACAACCCATTCTCCCTATAAATATTCTCCACGAAGGTTGGAGACTCAATGTTGTTGGGGCAAATCTCTCATCCAGATTCCTAGGAGTACCATATGGGCAATAGGGGGTGGTTTATCTAACAATAAGAGGCTACATGAATAGTTCAGGGCTGAGTTGGTTTGCCAAGAATGAAAAATCCTTTTCACCATCATTGATGCTGACGATTCTATCAGGGGAACATTCATTGGAATCCTAACAGTAAAAAGGAATAAGAACGAGCATTCTAAAATGTTACTCCGAGGGCAACAAATAATATTAAGTTTGCCCAACAATAGGAAAAACAAAGCCATGAAGACCAGGCGAACATTGGATAAGCTTATGGAAAAAAATGGAAGACAGCAGCAAGTGTGAAATATCACTAGCTAACCTTGCCATCCATGCCCTTGATTCCTTCTTCTGCCTCTTCTATGGAAGCATATCTTACAAAACCAAAACCCTTTGAATACCCAGAAACACGATCAGTGACTACCCGAGCTGCAAATTCACCAAAATATTGTTTGCACATGGATAACATATAAATATAAAACATCTAAAACGATTTAGTCTAATATTAACAGATGTTTAAAATACCATGGACAACTTGGCCAAACTTGGAAAAGGCCTCTCTCAACCCTTCTGAAGTGGTCCGCTTATTAAGACCTACACAATAAAATATTAATAAAAGCCAAAGGCAGACACAGAAATCATCACAAACATGCAAAACACATATGCTGCAAGAGTGCAAGTACAACTCATAAATGACGGAGTCTTGAGATCTTCTATCGAGGAAGCATACAAAAAAAGCAATTTACCAAAGAACCTCTTTCCCACCTTGGGTTATGGTCAAGCACTATAATTTTTTGGGGGGGGGAGGGGGAGCCGCGGGGTGGTGAGAGAATCAGAATTCACATTAAGGCTTCATAGCTGTAAACAATTTTATGCATAAAGAGGTTGAGATGTGGTCAGAACATGTATTATTGTCACTGGCAGCCTAGTTTCCAGCAGAATATTATCGCTAAAGGTATTGACATGGAATTGGCCATTGGACAATAGCTTTGTTAACATGTGGGAAATCAAACATAAAAGTGATTGGCCAATTAGATTTCACATTGGCAGCCTAGTTTCCAGCAGAATATTATCGCTAAAGGTATTGACATGGAATTGGCCATTGGACAATAGCTTTGTTAACATGTGGGAAATCAAACATAAAAGTGATTGGCCAATTAGATTTCACATTGGCCACTGCTAATTTCCACATCTTCATGGACTTTTCTCTCAATGGAACTCGTTAATTGGTAATTCCTGCTTGGAAAATAGAAACATTAAGATTTTTTACTCTTTGTTTTTCTTTAGGGGCTTATAAAACACGACCCCTAGCTTATGTGCACAATTACTAGAATGAAAACCAACAATTTCGTTTTTGAATTTTGTACTGATTCAAACTATGCTGACTTGCCCTCTCTTCTTCCTCCTAACTCCTATCAGCTTTTTTTCCTCTCACTCTGCATAATCTCCCCAACCCTCACAGAACTACATTCTCTTCACCCTTTTCATGTCGTAACACTCCTTTGAAAAACCATACAATTGGGACTCTGATGAAGAAAGATTGTAGAAGATCAAAAGTGCATAACCAAGTCATATGCAGCCCTCAGGCCCCCTATGGCCTAGATGCAATTTTAGGTAAACCCCTTGGCTACATTACTGAGATATGCAGATCATCACTACCAGGTTTTTGACTCCACATTGCTACAACAATTAATCATGAAATTGAAGTCATTGGTCAAGCCATGAGAATAATTTTTTTACAACGATACTTCACCACAGTAATCCTAACTGGTAAATGCCCTAGTCAAGAGATATGAGTAAAAAAGTGTTTGGAAGAAAACTATTAAACATGATCTTAAAATAGGAATCCATGTAGCCGACTCCACTTAGTGTGGGAAAAAATTTTTTTGTTGTTGTTGCCATCGTCATTGTGATACTTTACCACAATAATACTGAAGAAATATACTAGCTTAGTCAATCTATCTTTACCTCTAGATTTTGCATTTTCTAAGTATAGCAACTTTTACTTTGCAGATATATATATATATATATATATATATATATATATATATAAAATTTTCTACTCAGGTCATCCAAGATCGAGATCTTCACCAATTGAATGTCAATATCT
The DNA here is from genome assembly GCA_037157565.1 of Thalassia testudinum. Classification (NCBI taxonomy): domain Eukaryota; kingdom Viridiplantae; phylum Streptophyta; class Magnoliopsida; order Alismatales; family Hydrocharitaceae; genus Thalassia; species Thalassia testudinum. Next base: position 4,565,557 of record JAZHRO010000038.1, read on the forward strand.
TTCAATATGCTGATTAAAAGGTAGAAGTGTAGAACTAGACTTATTCAACCAATATTTTCTTCACATGCAATACAATGATCCTGTATCCCAAATAGAGCACCATCGAGCAACTGATACTCTCTAAAAACCTAGAACATATCTAATGTGTCCATGGTGCCAACTACATAGCTTGAGTAAATTCCAATTTTCACTAGGCACTTGGCCAAGATAACTTCATCTAAATTTCTTCTCCTAAATGAGATTATGGTAATTACTTGGGGTGTTTTAACCCGAGAATTGATCCGACCGAACTTCCAAAAGCTATTTTCTCATTTGCATCAAAGTCAGGTCCATTTTTTCCCTCGAAAAACTGCTTCATTTATCAGTCAATTATTGCCAAGCAACAAGAGAATTTTCTTTGGTTAGTTGAGGAGCTAAATATTCACTTCTAAACTTTTCAAACAAAAAAAAAAACACATCTAAACTCAAATCCACTAAATTCTACAATATCTCACGGCATTTGAACATGCACTTCAACGAAGATAGAGAATTTAAGGTGATTAGTGCAATCAAATAATATAAGAAAATTCAAACTAGATGCACAAATAAAATAACCACACAAATTAAGACACTAAATTTTTAAGTGGAAAACCTTTAAGGGTAAAAACCATCACTTAAGTCTTTCCAAACTTGAGATTTCCCAATTGATCTAACCAATCAAATCCACCATCTACACCACTTGGTGGTATATCTCAATTACAAAACCCTTCTCTGATCTCAACCGAAAAGTTTCACCCTTCCACACATGAAAAGGCAGCTCAGATACCCAAAGACAACAACAAAATGAAAAATACAAAATCCTATAAAGCCACAAGGTAACATATGATTACTAACTACTATAGGATTAGGATTACTTCCCATTCATGTATGTAAACCAGAGTTTTATGCCACAGGTAAAGGACTCTCAAATTAAGATTCAAGAATGAGAATAATGTTGAGTATTGAGTATACAGCAATTTGCTTGAGAGTTCTTGTAAAATGATCTTCTTGTTCTAGTAGAAATTATGGGAACAATTGTATCTTATGTTGTGTTGAGCAAGGGCAATCACTAGAGGTATTTATAGAGGTATTAAGAAGGCTCTAGATGGGTTGAAAAAGATTACAAAAAGATTTGTAACAAATAATACAATATCAGACATCTAATAATGTTTGAAAAGTCAATTAGACATTTGATGAGGTCTAGTCATAAGACCAATGACAATGTGACTCGTCTGATGAAATGGTTCCAAGAGAAGGCCAAGAAAAGTACTGCCCAAAGGATGTTTAATCAATTGGACTTATTTCAACTTATAGGTCATCGGGTTATATGGCTAGATGTTAGATTACTAAGACTCAATTTTACTAAAATTGGATTTGAGTTCTATAGAGTTGTCAAGCTAAGTAGTCAGACATCCTTTCGAACATCTGATGGACTTGTTGGATGTCTAGTGTGATAATCAACTCTCAATCTTTGCTCTAACACACGATCTTTGTTTAGGATTCTAAGGGGCTAACAGATATGTATGTGTCATTTGGTACTCACATAGGGCATCTGATAGTGGGTTAGGACGTTTGATTTAAGTATTTAGATGCCTAATAAATCAAGGTGAACGTTGAGCTGCCAACATTTTTTTGAGGAGATGTCTCATAAAGTGGCTGATTGGCGTATTTGATAGTTTAGGACAACTGACAATGGTTCAGACATCTGATCTGTGAAAGAAGTTTGTATTTTTGTTTTAGCTTTGATCTTAAGGTTTGCCTACGTGTTTAGGCCCTATGTGGGTGTTACTTAGGATTTAATTACTACACTTGGAAAGAGAAAATACATCTTTGACATACAAATACAACAACTTCTAATGCTTCTTTCGTTTTCTTTCTTCTTTGAGCTTCTTAATCTTTAAGTTGAGTCCAGGGCTTCTTGTTATCGTCAAAATCAAGAACATTATTGCTTATACACTAACAAGGACTTCTACATCAAACCCACTCCTAATACCACCCAATAAATGCACACTAACCATGTATCAAAAAAAAAAAAACCATTTTGCCACTACCCCTGTCACCATCACCTTTTTCCTAATAGGCAGAGTCACCTAATTCCATAGCAACATGTAATACATGATTGCTATTGTAACCTGTGCATGCACTGCATGGCCATTTGCAACCTTTTTCCCTGCATGAACATTTTTCATTTTTGCTAAAAGGTGTATGGTCATTTTCCCTGTACAGAACCACTAGTAGCATAACAAATAATTGCTAGTACGATTCTTAGATCAGTAAGAGAAAGAACTAGATTGACTGCTTGGTGAATGAAGCCAAGTACTCGGGGAGAGAAGAGGTGGGAGCAGCTACAGAGTAATATAGTCTTCATGGGAAGGAGGATGGGTAGGTGAAGGTGGCCCGAGGGGAAGGCACAGACAATTACGCAATCTCAGGTGGATGCGTTGACTATACCACAAGGTAAGACATGTCGCTGACATCTCGCCGATATGTCAGTATCAACGCTCCAAGAGATACTAACATCCCTTGTCATATCTTTTTCCTTGATGTCGGTCGATATATCGACATCGAGGGATATCAGTGACATATCGTTAAAATTGGACTCCCTAAGCATAAAATTTTCAACATATCAACAATATATCGCTAATATGTCGTCATGCCTTTGACATGTCTTTTGACTCTTTTTTCAAAAACAATATTTTCTTGTGTGTATAAGTAATTCCTAATTTACAAAGATTATGAGGAGTTAGTCATCATGAGGCAATGTTGTAGACAATAAGCCTATGGGTAACAACATGCCATTTATCCAAAATCACATACCTCAAATCTAATTTGGATGATGATGGAGATACAAAGTAGAAGCCTATACATCATATCTTAAGATCCTTCTCCTTGATGTGATTTGTGGAGATCATTACAAATAGAGGCTTCAGATATCCATGATGATGCAACCTACCCAAATACTCTCTCGCCCTCCAAACAAACAACGAAGGAAACATCCTGAGACTGCAATTATGTTGATGGCATATTGAAAATTTAGAAGTTATAACCTCGTGTCTTGATTATCTACATCTACATTGATATCTTTAATATTAGGGATCCTTCTTTGATATGGAAGGGTATGAAGGTGAAAATATAGATACCACATAAACTTTAACACTGTGTATGATTATTTTGTGTCTTTTCTTTTGAATGCTATGACTCTATTGATATATCTGTAGCATGTTTTTATTATATTTTTATTCAAAATATATGTTTTGGTCATCTAGGTATTTATTCATGCATACAGGAATTATTAAAATGTTAATTTTCATTAAATTTTTGACATTTTGGATATTTTTGAGTGATTTCCTCAAAATTCATCAATATCAACAATATATCCCCAACATATCTCCTTTTCAAATTGTCGATATGACATCGATATCAACATTTAAAATCTTGCTATACCATTCTCCAAGGATGAGGTGAGACAGGCCTTTTCGAGATTGAATACAAATGGTTGCCCAAGTCCAAATGGTTTATCTGTGTATTTCTATAAGGAATTTTGATCGATATCGAAGGAGGATGGCATGTAAGTGATGACAAAATTTGTGGAGGGGAACTTAGGTTTCAATAAGTTTAATAGGTTCTACATATTCCTATTACCTAAAAGCAATGGTGCAGAGACAATTGCAGATTTTAAGCCAATTACTTTATCCAACGCAATCTACCACATTATGGCTAAGGTCTTTGCAAACAGACTCAGGGTCATTTTGCAAGATATAATCTCCTCTATGCAGACCGCTTTCATTCTAAGACCTAACATTTTGGATGACTTTGTTGTTGCTTTTGAAATCTTGTCACATTAGAGAAGGCAGAAAGGGGGGCATTCCTATGGAAGGTAGATTTTAATAAGGTGTATGATTCGATTTAGTTGTCTTTTTCTATGGGCATCCATGATCAAGAGAGGTTTCCCTTCATTGTGGATTGATTAGATGAAACAATGTGTGACAATGGTGAATAGGAATTCAGCAAGTGGTTGGGTGCATCCTAAAAGGGGTGTGAGGTAAGGATGTCCCCTAACACTGATGCTATTTGTTTTGGTTGTGGATGCTTTGGCAAGGTCCACTTGTAGAGCATGTTTTGGAGGCCTTTTTAGTGGCTTCTTGGCTTGGGGGTGGATTCAAATGCTTCAGTATCCGGATGATACGTTATTTTTTTACTAAGGGCTTGGCAGTGGAGGCAAAAAGGTTGTGGATGCTCTTGGAAATGTTTGGTGAGGCCTAAGATTGCCAATTAATTTCTTCAAATCAACTTTTGTGCCGATCCACTTGTCTCTAGTCAGTGTTGTAAAAGTCGATAGTCAGTATTCAGTCAGTCAGGCCACTGACTAAGGAGTATACGACATGCGGGGGAGTAGTTAGGGAGTACTCAGTCAGGCATATATATATATATATATATATATATATATATATATATATATATATATATATATATATATATATATATATCGACACACACATATCGAGAAGTAAAATATAAACATATTCAAGTTTAAGGTTATAAAATAAGCTACAAAATACATATAATATCAAATTCATTACAAATTTAATAATTAAACTAAAATATAAACTATTACAAATACATTATTAACAGCAGCAACATAAACTAAGAATTAATATATGCTTGAATCAAATACATTACAATATATGCTTCGGCGATGAATGATTTTTACTTGGCCGAAGAGGAGTCTCTGGTAAAGATAAGCGATTTTAAGGGAGTGGTCGGGGAAAGGCGATCGAGTGGGCTTTTATTTGAACTATAAAAAATAATATGCCTACATACCTATTTTTCCATCTATGTAAAAATCGACCTTCTACTCGACCGATGGCTGAGTAGTTGGTATTGTCGACTATAGGCCCGACTATGGGTTATTCAATCAGTAGAGCACCGCATAGGATTACTCGACCGAGCAAGCCGATTTTTACAACGTCTTTAATGGAGATGCAGAAGTGCGAGGCTACCTTGCACACCCCAATAGGATCTCTGCTGATATCATACCTTAGTCTCACGTTGTTAGATAAGAGGATTACTGCTTAGGATTGGTCAACTCTCATTGCAAGATTGGAAAGAAGATTATCAAGTTAGGCTTAGAAGGTGCTTTCTAGAGGTGACAGGTTTACATTGTTGAAGGTAATCCTTTCCTCCATGTCATTGTATTTCTTATTTGTTCTTAACATACCTAGGAAAATTGAGAAGAGAATTTTTGGATTGATGAGGAATTTCTTCTAGAGTAATTTTGGCTACGTAGGAAGGGTGCAAGATTAGTGGCCTAGAATGATGTTTCCGACCCATAAAGGAAGGTGGACTGGGAGTTGGAGATTGTTAGCATGGAAAAAAGAGGGCCATGTGGGTCCAAGTAGTCGACCAAGGTGACCTTAGGATTTTGACTTGCATGACAAGGAAGTTTTGTGCCACGTCTGACAATTTTGTCAGAGATAATTAGGAATAAGTTAATTTTCTTAGTTTAAGTTCATTAGGATTTTTTTTTTTTGAAAAGTGAAAGGGTGATTATCCAGTTGATAACCACAAAAAATTTTATTAACCAAAAGGCACTAGGCCAACATACAAAGTTCAACTCCAAGAGGACACAAAAGAGAGTACAGACTCCACAAAATTCTCTATATAAGGGCGTTGTCTCCTAAATACCGCCACATTCCTCCCAAGCCAAATGGCCCACAAAATCGTAATCGATCGCACCTTCTTCTTGGACCAGAAAGAGTTTTGCCCATGACCTCCAGTGCCCCTCCTGAAAGACCTCCAAAAATCTAGAAATGAAACATGTGACCACCATCCATCCCCAAATCAACTCCAAATCAACTTCACCATGGGGCACATGAAAAACAGGTGCTCCACATCCTCAGGTCCTCCATGGCAAAGTGAACAAGCAGTATCCACCCCTTGCACCCACCTGGATCGCCAGACCTTTATCATGATTGTCCCCTCAAAAGTAGCTATATAAAGATTTTCACCTTTAAAGGACACGCGGCCTCCCAAAACAGACTGCAACCCTGACAAGATCAAAATGTCTGTTCAGCAGAATCCCCTAGCCTCCTATAAGCATCTCGAACAGAGAAGTCTCCTTCCTTCCACCCAAACAAATCCTCCCCTTCTTCAGGTTGCCAGCCCTCCAAATCTTGCAGCATCTCCTGCAAATCACCAATGCTTTGATTGGACAGATTTCCTGAAAAAGTGGGGCACCAACAGCCATCCCAGGCATCCACAACCACCGCATCTCTAACCACCACCAACGTCGCCAGCCTAGGGAACCGATCGCGTAATCACCCCTGGCCCGTCCAATCATCCTTCCAAAATCTAAACTCCCTCCCCACTCCAAGCACTGGTGTGAAGAAACTCTGGATCCTGGGTACCACCTTAGGGAGATCCCTAATAAAGTAAGAAGCTCCCCTCGGAGGAGATGCCAGCATATCCCAAGCAAAAGGTGTCTCATAGCAAGCCCGCAAAATCCTCCCAACCAAGCAATCCTCTCTCCCAAGCAACCTCACAAACCACTTAGTCAAGAGGTTATCATTCATTCTCCTTAACTTTAACTCGCAAACCTCCCTCCTTGAGTGACTTACATACCTCTTCCCAAGCCACCAGCTTCACCCTGCATCTATTCACCTCAAAGTTCGTCCAAAAGAAATTCTTCCTAAAAGTGAGAATTTTCTTTTCAACTTGTCTCGGCATCTTCAACATTGCGGTAAAATAAGAAGGCATCACCGCAAGCACTACTTTCAGGATCACCAATCTACCACGTAGACAACAGCTTTGACGACCAACCCACCAGACGACCCTCCATCCTCACCGCCAGGGGGAACCGGTCCTGTAGTGAAACCCTCCTATCTGTCAACTTAGGATTTGATTTTCTGTTTTCCATATTTAGAAATAGGATTGCCTCTCTTTAAAATGAGAGTACTACTTAGTTGTTATTTGAGTTCCAATAATAAAAATTTCTAGTGCAAAGAACTCTCCTCTCCCTCTTCTTACGCCAACTATTCTCCTCTCTCTCTCTCATGTGCCTACTCCCTCTCTTCTCTCCTCTCCTCTCCTCTCCATACACATGAACTGAAGGAAGAAGGCCTCCACACACCTCCAACTCCAACATGGTGTCAAGCCTTCCTGGGCTACTAAATCACACAAGCGTGGAAAGGAGAAAAATGATCTCCACGCATTGGATCTTTCTCTTGTGCGCAGACCACATAGAGGAAGACTCAAGAGTCGAAGCACCATGCTAACTCTACTACGAAAAGGGACCTTCTACACACCCAAAGACCCAAGTAACTCGACAAACTCTTGAGGCATAGGAGCAATGACACCAAGGGGTTAAGGGGGCATGTGTAACCCTCTAGCGAGTCAGGGAATGCCAAGATCTAATGCTTGACGATTAGGTGTAGAAGAAGAGGTACGGAGACCTTCCTCAACCACCACATTGAAGACAACAATGGCGAAAGTTGAAGAAAATGATTTTTCTTAATTACCAAATCGTCCCTACACCTCTTTATATAGAGAGAGGTGAGGGAAAAGTTACAATATAAATCCAACAAAATAATAAAATGACATAGCGTTCCTCACAATATGACGTAACTCAACACTCGTCCTCAAGCTGGAGCATATATATCCACCATGTTCAGCTTGTTTCTACACTTCTCAAACTGAAGGTGAGGCAACGGCTTGGTAAACATGTCAGTAGTCTGGTCTAAAGAGGCAAGACAGGTAGTACGAAGCAAACCCTGTTGAATCAAACTCCTAGTGTAATAACAATCTACTTCCACATGTTTAATTCTCTCATGGAACATGGAATTGTTTGCAATGTATGTTGCAGCTCGATTGTCACAATGCATCTCCATTGGCTCCTAAATAGTAATATGAAGATCTCATAACAAAGATCTTATCCAATCATGTCAGTTGCAATATGTGTCATGACCGGGTACTCAGACTCAACACTAGAGTGTGAAACTACACTTTGTTTCTTGCTCCTCCAGGTCACCAAATTCTCGACTACAGAAGTGCAGAAGCCAGTGGTAGACTGCATGTCTCCAATATCTCCTGCATAATCTGCGTCTGAGTAGGTAACAACAGACATAGAAGTCTTCTTCTGAAATAAAATGCCTCTACCTGGACATCCTTTGATGTACCTCAACACAGGCATTATAACCTGTCAATGAACATCAGTGGGTTTACTTAAGAACTGACTTAATTTACCCACTGCAAAACTAATATCTAACCTAGTGATGGTCAGATATAAAAGTTTCCCTACCAGCTGTCGATATGCCGTCTTATCCTTTAACTTCACAATATCATCAAAGAGATGAACTTTAGGATCCATAAGAATATTGCCATCCTTGGATCCGAGCATGTCCGTCTTCTGAAGAATGTCAATAGCACACTTTCTTTATGGCAATTATCCCTTACTTGTGAAAATCTCAATGTCCAAAAAATATCTCAACTTCCCAAGGTTGTTCATGACAAACTAGTGTGCCAAGTACTCCTTCACCTGAGAAATATCATTTGCATCATCACCTGTGAGGATAAGGTCATCCACACACAAGTAGAGCCATTGTACTACTACTGGTCTTTCTCACAAATAGTGAATGATCAGACGAGGGCCTTTGCATCCCAATAACAGTTAACGCCTTAAACAGGCATTAAAACCAGGCTCGAGTACTCTGCTTGAGACGATAAATAACCTTACGAAGTCTACATACACACTCCCCCTAAACCTCAAATCCAGATAGCTGCTGTATATATCTCCTCCTACAAATCTCCATATAGGAATGCATTTTCAACATCCAGCCGATGTAGGTGCCATCTATAATGAGCTGCCACAGAAATTAGTATATGAACTGTGGAAAGCCATGCAACTAGAGAGAACATGTTAAAGAAATTCACCCAGTAGGTCTGGGTATCTCCTTTAGTCACAAGGTGAGCCTTATATCGAGAAATAGACCCATCTTAATTGTAGTTCAAGGCAAAGACCCATCTAGCTCCAACAAGGTGCATGCCAGACGGTAAAGTAATCAGCTCACAGGTGCCTCTGTTGGTAAGAGCAGACATCTTCTCTTCCATATCTGCCTTCCAGTATGGATGTAGTAGGGCCTGCTGGTACGAGGTAGAGATCTCAGCACTGGAAACTGCAGCAGTAAACGCATGAAACTCTGTACCCAGAGAATCAGCAGAAACACTTCCGGCAGCACGATACTGGGCACAAGATTTTAGAGCCTTCCTGATAGCAATGGGGATATCCTCATTTATGGGCATAGAACCTGGAGACACAATATTAAGAGAAACATCATCAGTACCCTCAACACATACTTGAGTAGGGGCGGACGATGGTGGCTCAGTAGGAATTGAGGGGGGTGTGCCTTCTCTTTGTAACTGAGAGAAAGCTGATATGTAGCACCCTTAAAAGTCTTACCATCTGGTGGTACAACTCTGAATGTGCTCATAATCTGCTCTATAATACATACACTACTACTCTGAGAGAAATCCTCCATAGCTACAAGAGGTACAAGCATTGGCACAGCCATCTCAACCTCTTTCAACTGATGACCTGAGGTGGAAAATTATGGAATAGATTCATGGAAAGTTACATCCACACTAACATAGTGCCCCTGGTGTATAGGGTCAAAGCACCTATATTCTTTCTGAATACGTGAATAACCAAGAAATACGCATATAACCGCCCTAAGAGACAATTTATCACGACCAAGCCCAAAGAGGTGTAAAAATGCCACAACCAAAAGCCTTTGGCAGAACAAGAAACAAATCTAAATCAAGATATAGAATGTTCCACGGAATCTGCTCATGAAGGACAGAGGAAGCCTATTAATGAGGTAACAAGCTGTGAGAACATCTCCCGATTAGCTATGCGGGACATTATTCTGGATAAACAAGGCTCTAGCTGTATCCAGCATATGACAATGTTTCCTTTCAGCAATCCCATTCTGCTGTGATGTGTGAGGGCATGATGTCAATGCACAATGCCAAGTAACCTATATAAGGCTGCTAAATTCTTAGTACAAAATTCTAAGGAATTATCTTATGATTTTCTTAATGCACATACTAAACTGAGTTTTCACAAACATCACAAATTGTTGAATAATGGATACAACCTCTGATTTATTCCGCATCAAAAATATCCATGAGAAACGAGAGAAATCATCTACAACAAATAATACCAATAACTATGTTGACCTGCCACACGGCTAAGACCCCAAACATCACAATGTAATAAATCAAAACAAGTAGAACTATTACACTAGAGAAAGGCTGGAAAACTAACACAATGATGCTTCCCTAGCTGATAAGCATCACACTGAATCTTCATGGCAAGAGAAAGATGAGGGATGATCCAACGTAGCTTGTCTAGTGAAAGATGGCTTGGTCGTCTGTGCCACTGCAAGGCACTCCCCGCAATAGTATTAGTTTGACAGGTTGTAGCAATAGGACTCTGAACCAGTCGGTATACACCCCATCCTCATGGCCACCACCAATTGTCCTCCCTGTCATGCAATCCTAAAACATACATCCAACCGCATCAAAAATGGCACGACAATTCAACTACTTAGTGATAGTACCAAGGCTGTCAAAGGCGAGAAGCACTAAAAGACGAGGGTCCAAAACGCCCGAGGTGCTAGGCGCTCGCCTAAGAAAAATGAGATATATATATATATGCAGCCATACATATACACACAGTAACCAAAATATGATACCTTATGATTGCATATATATAATATATAAGATATATAAGTGATTAAACAAACAAGAGCAATGCACATACATATGCACATTGATACATATCATACGTGTGCATACAATTTCGTACATTTACATATACACATATGTAAACGTACAAAGTATATTTATATGATATATTTATGCACATGCACACGTGTATGTACGTATATATTTGTATGCATAAGTTGATATGTACGTACACATATACAAAAACATACAAAATATATGTGGGTGTGTGCATATATATATATATAAGCACATGTATATGCACATATCTATGCATATGTGCATATACATACGCGTAGATGTGTGTTTAACTAAGAGAGAGTACCCAATAGTTAGGTGAAAAGAAATTAAAACCCTTAAAAGTACTTAAAAAAATGAAAAACCAGCAAACTTGGCTCAGGCGCTCGCTTGGGGCGCCTAGCGCCTTGGCCCAGGCGCTCACCTAGGCGGCGCCTTAGGCAAATCAGGCGAGGCAAGCCTTGTCAAGGCGCTAGGGCCTCGCCTCGCCTCAACCTAGTGCCTAGGCATGCCTAGGCGAGCGCCTTGACAGCACTGGATAGTACTAATAGACAATAACTACATTACCATGTCAGGCACATAATAAACATCAGAAAGATGCATGGAGTAACCGACACCCCTCCCTTACCACAGATGGAGGCATGCCTATCATCTGCAAGTTGCACTGAATGATCCTGTAGTATCTTCTGCATATTCCCAAAATACTGGGAATTCCCTGCAAAATGATCTAAAGCACCTGAATCAATCAATCATGAACTATTCACACCTAATGCGGAAGCATAAGCAGCTGTGCCTGAGGACTGAGATTGCTCGAGTCAATCGGACTAGACATTGTACAACCGCATCCCTCCGCAAGGGTAACTGCCTCAATAAACACAACTAGAGGTGTAGTCACAGAAACTTAGTTGGCAACTATAAGCCATCCAAGTTTGTTCCACCACTTGACCTCAATGTATGTAATTCTCTCACAATAAGAACAGGTGAGCTTGTCACGACAACCATCAGCACACCCCTTGCCTTTACCTCTGAAGGCTCCTGTCCGTCCTCCACAATTACTCACAGCTGCATGAGTAGAGGACGTATTACTAATAATACCCTCTGGCATAAATTGAACATGCAACTTGCCAAGGTTCGAAATGCCGATTTCAACGTCGTGCCGATGAAATTGCAAGTGTGCATTTTGTAGGCATGCCGAGGGCATGCCGGAGAAATGCCCGTTTTTCGATAGCAGATTTCGATGATTTCGATGGCTCGAAAAAATGCCATTTCAGAGGCACGCCGAGGGCATGCCGATGGATGCCAACAAAAATGGTAGAAGTGGTCAAAATGATATCAGTTTCAAGAAAATCAAATGTTGATTATGTAACAATAAGAGTGTTATATCATAATATTCATATACAACATAACCATACAATGTTAAAATTCAATAACGAGATGAAATATTCTTACCATGTTAAGAATACAAAAAATTTAATAATAGAAGAATACAAAGAATTTAAGAATCAAAGAATCAAAGTGTAGTTTCAAAGTAAAAGTTAAAACTGTAATGTCTGATGTATGATGTATCGGAAGTCAGGACTTGGAACTTGAAAGACAGATTTCACCAGAACCAAGAGTGTCTTACTGAATGCATATCTTTATCATAGGTACTATCACCACTTGATTGATACCATTGTTGACTATTGTGTCGATGAATATTTTGAATGTATTCACAGTAATCCTTCCAAGACATATATGAATACATTGTCTGGTAATCCATTATGTGCTGTCTGTATTCATGTTCATTCATACTAACAAAAATCCTAAGATGGGGAAATCTACTATCTGTGTATGGTCTGTCACGCTGCCCACGTGCACGATTAGTTGCACGTGTTTGTGAGAATCCTGTTCTAGAATCATCTTGTGATGATTCTGATCTTGGCATTTGAGGGAGAGCTTGGGGTTGGAACTGCTGAGGAAAGTAATTTTAGATCATACCATACTCATATGGGTAAGAATATTCACTCCCAGTCCTAGTCCCAGAAGTGTCAACATTTTCAGACTCAACGTATGAATATGATGGATAATTATATGAAGGCGGTGGTGGTGTAAATGATTGCGGGTAGAATGGTTGAGCATACGAAGATCCCGTCTCACGTGTTGTGTCGCATGATCCCATGTCATATCCAGATCCCGTCTCCTCCTCCCCCAACCCCTTCCGCTCCCTCCACCTTCTCCTCCGCCCCAAACCCCCCGCCCTTGGCAGCGCCGAGCTCCACCTCGACCTCCCCCACTGCTGTCCCCTCTGCCCCCCTCCTCCCCACCCCGCCTCTAATTCTGCCTCTCTTGCCCCCTCCACGCCCCCGACCACCTCTACCAGTCCCCCTCCTCCCCTCCCCACGCCTTCGCCCTCGACGTCCACGACACCGAGCTCTTCTGCTTTGCCTGCCGCGACCAGGTTTACGACCCCAACTTCGACTCCGCCGTCCTCCTCGCCTCCCAATACCGGACCGCCTCCATCCCCCTTCCCCCCACACCCCCCAAGAGGAGGCGACTGGTCGAGTTCCGCCCCTGGACCCCCACCCCCAGGGAGCAGCGCCTCCTCGACTGCTGCTCCAGCCCACTGTGGTGCCCCAACACCGCCGCCACCGAGTCGGGCCGCGGGGTCCCGTGGGGCCTCCGGGGGCTCAACAACCTCGGCAGCACCTGCTTCATGAACTCCGTACTGCAGGCGCTGCTCCACACCCCGCCCCTGAGGAACTACTTCCTCAGCGACCGCCACAACCCCTACGTCTGCAGGCCGCAGCAGAGGAAGAAGGCAGGCGGCGAGGCCGACGACAGGAAGGTCGTGTGCCTCGTGTGCGATCTCGACGCGATCTACTCCGCGGTGTTCTCCGGTAGCCGCACACCCTACAGCCCTGCCAACTTCCTGTACAGGTGAGGGGGACGAGGGAGAGTGAGCATATTGCCGGCGGCGGCACGGCGGCATGCCAAAACACCTGTCTTTCGACACTGAAATCATATCGGCATGGTTGTTCTTCAAAACCGGCCTTGCCGACGGCATGCCGTCGGCATTTAAATCAATGCAACCTGCGAAGTCTCGTATATATCTCCTCAATAGAAGGAAGATCAGATATTGCCAAATTTGTAAGCGTGCAACAGAATAGCTGTCATTAAGCCCAGCCAGAATTATATGTGCAGAGAACTCCTTCCTCTAATCCCTACACATGGCTAAGGTACACATGGGCCTGCATGCATTATATTTCTCCAAGCGTCCCTTCACGGTGGAATAGTACTATGAGAGACTCATGGATTCCTGCTTCAAGTGACAAGGATCATAATGGATCTGAAAGACCTGAGTGGAGTTGAGTTCATAAGAATATGACCTTCAGACCATCCTACATCTCCTTGGTGGTCTTGTAATATATGACTTCATCTCCAATGCAAGATATAACATTGTTGAGTATCCAGGCCCTCAACATAGCATCATATCTGTTTTAGGTTGCATATTTCCCTGTCTTCTGCTCTAGTGATGCTTCTTTGAGGACATGCTGCTTCTCATGTCCTTCAACAGTCACAAGAAATGTTCGAGACTAACGAGGGTAATTTATCTCATCAAGCTTCACAATAAAAGTAACGAACAAGTTTTTGTAGACCACACTATCTCTAGTTTGTTTTGACGTCACTCTAGACTCTGACAATGATGCAGCCATAATAACAACACACCACAGACACCTTTAAACGCATATCTGAATTCTGACAGTAACAGAAAATACAGACCCCAAAATATGCATCAACGGGGAATACACCCCCAAAAAACTCCGCTCACACAGTCAACAATTCAAGGGGAATACACATCCCAAAAATATGCATCAACATGGAAATACACACCCTAAAACAGTAATGAAAATTCTGATTTGATTATACCATCAAAGACAAATTTCCAAACTCCTTTCCAGAAGGTCTTCATTTCAAAACTCCACCAACATGCCAAGGATCTTCCTAGGCCCCATTGCAAGGGAAAATAGGGCCTACAGCCCTCTCCTTACCGTCGGAAGGAACTCGGCAATAAGAGGACGTTGGAGAAGAAGAGGTGGTTGAGAGACCCTCTTACACCTCCTGCCGCTGCAGTGGGTGGCAGTGCTGGTGCTGCCTAAGCAGCGGTACTGCTATTGACAACGATGTTGCTGCAGGCAACGACACTGGCCGGCAGCGGCAGTGGTGCTGCTATTGATGGCAAGGCTTGGTGATAGGGTTAGGATTTTCTTGGTGAAGTCCCCAACTTGACTCTAATACCAAGTTAAAGAAAACGATTTTTCTTAATTGTCAAGCCGTCCCTACACCTCTTTATATAAAGAAAGATGAGGGAAAAGTTACAACATATGCCCAACAAAATAATAAAAACGACATGACACCCCTCACAATATAATGTAACTCAAAAGCGGATGCATGTAGAAGCTCAAGATAAGCTTCATATATTTTCTGAAAAGGCATCAGAGGTGCAAGAAAGGGCTGATAAAAAGTGGGAGGAGAAATATTCAAAGTAAAAGTGGTTCTCCATTGAAAAATCTATCACAATCAATGCACTTCACCGATGGAATCCTCTTATCCGATTTTTCTCTCCTCCAAAGGGGAGATTTTCCCAGGGAAAAATTGTCCATCATAAAACTTGGGATCATGCACCTTTCTACCATGAAGTTTTGAAGGCAAATCTTCACCCTTTCTGACTTTGACTTAAGGAGCATGTTAGCATGGAATAAAGAGAGTCGCATAGCAATGTCATGTGACACCATGGGTACAAGTGGTCGGCCAATGTGACCTTAGGATTTTTGGCTTGCATGCCAAGGTAGTTTTGTGCCACATGTGGCAATTTTATTAGAGATAATTAGGAATAAGTTGATTTTCCTATTTTTCGTTAATTAGGACTTGATTTCATGTTCTCTATATTTAGAAATATGATTGCTTCTCTTTAAAAGGAGAGTAATATCTAGTTTTTATTTGAGTTCCAATAATATATCTTTCTATTCCAAATAACTCTTCTCGTCTAAGGGTGTAAACGAATCGAACTTCACAAACCTACCTAGGTTTGGTTTGATTCGATAATAGTTTTTCAAAGTTCGGTAAGAAAAAATAAGAATGAGATTCGATTCGATTCGCTTTTGTTATCGAATGTTCAGTTTAGTTTGTTTAATAGTAAATTTTGAAGTGCTATTAATTTAGGTTTGATTCATTTAGAGTTCGTTTAAGGGTTCATTTAAAAGTTTATTTATTATTTTTTTAAAATATAGTGTTTTGTTATAAATGCAAGCATAATAAATCATAATTAAAAAAATAAAACATGGAGCAAAAAATGCAAAAATATGCAAATTATGTTGTAACCGTTTCAAGGCATGTTTCTCGAAAGAAAAAAAATAAAAAATAAAAACCTTGATAGTCCACAAAATATAGAGGTGTCTCTTGAGTTGCCTTGCCATCGCATGCTTCAATCTTTGGAGGTGACAAATCTCTACTTTAGGGGTAGGAATGCGGCAGTATCAGTAGTGGTGACTAGTTGTGACCCTTATATATATATATATATATATATATATATATATATATATATATATATATATATATATATATCAAACTTTTAACGAATCAAAACCAAACGAACCTACTTTGCCTAAAATTTTGGTTCAATTTATTTATTTAACTTTGCCTAAAATTAAGTTTTGGTTCAATTTATTTATTTACGAGTCAAATTTGAATTGAACTTTTGACGAATCGAACCTAAAAAAATTTTGACAACCTTACTCTCCTCTCTCCCTCTTCTCACGCCAACTATTCTCCTCTCTCTCTCTCTCTCTCTCTCTCTCTCTCTCTCTCATGCCTACTCCCTCTCACCTTGTCTCCACACACGTGAGCTCAAGAAAAAAGAAAGCCTCCACACACCTCCAACTCCAACAATGTTGTTAGCACCATGAACAACAGCTTCCTTACTAAGTGGATCACCAAGTTGGTGCAGTGTCGATAGGACCTTCTTGGACAAGTGTTCGTGACATGCTACGGATCCTCTCTGAGTTGGGAGCAGATTGCTTTGCCCCCGTCTAGAGCTTCCTACTTCTATAAGGGCCTGGCGAAGGTAATTCCTAAGATACGTAGATTCTTTTCACCTCATGTTGTTGTTGGTGATGTATTCAAATTTTGGAAGGATGATTGGATGGGAGATGAGCCACTAGTGACCAATTTTCCAGGTTGTTTGCTTTGGCTGCAAATAAGGCAACAGTAAAAGACAGTTGGGGCGATTCATGGTGTCCTACATTTGTAGGGAACTTATCGGATCAGAGAGAAGATGAACTCCAGAGGATGCTTCAGGAGCTCAATGGATATGAGCTCGACGGAGGGGTAGATGCTTTCCTTTGGGATGGAGGAGATTTCACTGTTCAGGAGGCATATTCCAAGCTTAGGGTCACTGGATAGGAGATGCACATCAATCTCTAGAGGGACTATAAGCTTATCTGGATGATGAAGTGCCCGCTAAAGATAAAAATCTTTGCTTGGCTACTGTGGAGAGGTAGATTGTTGACCAGAGTTTGGAGGTCTAGGTGAGCGCCGCATGCGGAGGAGTGCCCTTTGTGCTATGCGGGTGAGGAGGGCATTGATTACTTGTTATTTTGTTGTGCATTCTCCTTGCAGCTTTGGAGGCACTTCGATTTTGGGTGGATTAGTTACGCAAGTTAGAGCCAATTTTGGAGTTCTTCCAAGCAAGGTAACAGAAATGTGGGACACCATTTGTTCGGATCTAAGATGGAAAAGGCCAAGGTACTAGCGCTCCTTTGCGGCATCTAGCTTGAGAGAAATGTGGCGATCTTCAAAAGGCAACATCTTTATTTTGAAAATTTTGTTGTTAGCATTTATTCTTTTGTCTGTGTATGAGAAAAGTTTTTATACCTCTTTGACGGCTGATGACCCACTTTTATATTAATTGATTTTAGGTGGTTTTCATATTAATTGATTTTGGGTGGTTATCATCTGGGCAATCACCCTTTCACTTTTCACTTTTCAAAAATAATAAGGCAGTGGTATGGAAGAAGAAATGTGAGACCACAAAGCAATGCATCAAAACTGACAAGTGCACAAAGGCTCTCTTCTTTTATACAGATGAAATCTGAAGTTCCATGCAGGGTCCATCATTGCCCAAAACGGCACTCTCTTCAAATGATTAAATGCATAGGTACTATTTCTGCATCACCACAACCAACATGAAATCAGCCCAAAGTACTGATTGTCTGGTCAACAGTTTTAGCCTCTTCAGCAGGCTCGTTGATTGAAAGAGGCTTCGTCATGCTCCACACTGCAGGAAGTACTGGGGCCCCAAATTGATAAAATGAGTCTTGAGATTCTATTGGATAACCAAAGCTCTGTTTGTGGTAAACAAATTGTGCTGTTCAAGTAAGAAGCCTTAAACTTTTCTTTTGAAAGGTAAATAGCCTTAAACTAAGAATATTCTTTTGAGTTAGCCCAAGAACCTGGCAGCTTTTGCTGTGAATATTTGGAGATATGTCTGGGTTGCATGTTCAAACCACACAAACTTGGATTTTGTGCCCTCCAAGATGGAAGGGGAAGAGGTACAGTTGGTTGTGCAGTTCCATGCTATGGCCCCAGGGAATTTACAGTTTACATATTTGGGTTTGCCCTTGAGGGGCAAGCAGATGTGTGTAGCAGATTGACCGTTGTTGATTGACAAACTTGAGAAGACTGGCTCAGTGGAGGGAGAGGCAACTGTCCAAGGGAGGAATATTGGTTCTCTTAATGTCAGTCTTATTGGCTACCCCGGTTTTCTATCCATCTTTAAGTTGTCATGGAAGATTGTTAAAAAGATTGATGGCATCAGGAAGGTTTATTTTTGGAAGGGGCTGCAACATGCGGCTCACTCCTTACACCTGGTGGCATATGCTGAAATTTGTAGGCCGTTGAGGCAAGGACTTCGTGTACTTCATATGGATGATTATAATGAAGTGTCGCTGATGAAGTGGCTGGTGAAACTCCTCGAGATAGCTCCATGTGGCACAGGTTGTTGCAGGTTCCTGTGGTTCACTCCTCAATCAGAATAACAAGTTCATGGTTTCCTACAGCTCTTCAGCTTTCTAGAGAAGTCTTTGTGCGATGAAAAGCAGAGTGTCACAGTATTTTGACCCTATGCTAGGATGGCGCTACATTTAGATTCTAGCTGAATAACTGGACCAATGATGAGAGAGTTGTGGACTTGGTGCCAAGACTATTTGCATTGTCTACCAATAAATTCATCTGTGTGGCAAATATGTGGGAACAGCCAATGGAGAAAGGCGTCGGGCTCTGGCTACAGGCAGGATAGGAGGATTTACAAACACTCTCAATGTAGTTAAATTGGTTTCTGGCCGAAGGAGGACATGCCTGCCATGTTTTCTAAGAGTAGGGACTCCTCCTCTGTCAAGGAGGCACATCTTTTGCTTAGGAGTGAGGCCACAGGCAGTGATGCTTCTCTGGATGTGGATTACCTAACAATTTGTAAGTTGAAATTCCTTTAAAAATTAAATTTTTGCTTGACTCCTTAGCAAGGGGAAAGCTAGTTACAAAAGTTTTAAGGAGGAGATAGGTACCGAGTAATCAGGCATCTTGTTCTTTTGTTGAAGCTCATGAAGAAGGTTTAGCACACTTGTTCCTTAGATGCAATTTTGCAAGAGAAGCATGGCTGCAGCTTCAGTCACTACTTTTGAAACTAAAGTCTTTTATGACAAGGTTCGAAATGTCGATTTCGACGCTGTGCCAACGAAATTTTAAGTGCATTTCGTGTGGAAATGCCCGTTTTTCGATGGCCATGCCGATGGACATGTCGAGGGCACGCCATAGGAATGCCGAAGGTATGCCGACAACATGCCGACAAAAAATCACATAAATACTCAAAATAATGTTAAAATACTCAAATTTTTTGTATGTGTGTGTAAAATCACATAAATACTCAATTTGTGTGTGTGTGACCGACCCTGAACCGCACTCGCACCCATTCTTTTCAAATTTCGAACCTCCCGCTCAGTTGCGCCCAACTTGAATTTCAGCCTCGCACTTCCAGCAGCAGCAGCTTCATCGACATTGCCGGCATGCCACCCATATCGTCGGCATACTGTCGAAATTGTCGGCATGCTGTCGGCACCCTTGTAAACTGATACCTACGCTGTATCGACATGGCCACTTTCCGAAAATGGCCTTACCGATGGCATGCCGTCGGCATTTAAAACATTGTTTTATGATATTTTGGAAGTGCATAGCAGTAGATCTCAAAATGATCTGAATTTGTGGGTTAAGTTTCTAGCTGGTTTCTTAGACTCTTTAGCTTGAAAGAAATAGGGTGGTGTTTAGGGGCACCCTAGTGCATGTAGATAATGTTGTGAAGGAGGATTTGTCATTAGGTAGTTTTCAGTGAAATGTGATGCAATTCCTATTTTTTCACAAAATGAAGCAGATGGCTAATGATCTCCAATAGCCATCAGTTAACTCTTCAAACAAAAAGAAAAAGCTGATTTTGTATCAGTTTTGTTGTAACTTGTGAATGCATCCAACATAAATCGAGTAACCACATATTAAGTTAATCTAGTACAACTACATATCTGAAGCTACTAGTTAAAATCCAATGAAAAAGATGGCTGTATTTTACAATTCAACAAGTGAACAAAATCATCCCACCTTCAACTCCAACAATTACAAATTATTCACTGGAAAGGCATGTAATTGATGATTTTTTCCTCTAAGAAGAATAAGACATGTATTTTAATCTAGATGTGGAAGGCATCTACTAAACAATTGGATCATTTACGTGGTTCAATCACTGGCATTTTAAACCCAGTGCTGATTAATTTCATTAGTGTAAACCCTAAACCCATATATTATTGGATCCTTGTATGCCATTGATTTCTTTTTTACCCTCCATAGTATCTGTCTAGATTTTTTAATAAAAATGAATCATTTCCCTTTTCTTATCTAATGGTCAATTCTCCTGGATCCCATCTCATGGAACTTCCACCAATATGGAAATACCCATCTAATAAGAACCATTGGCGCTTTTCCCTTACTCTTCCTTCATCCTCCTTTCCCAGATACCAACAATGAAATAGCATTCTCTGAAATAAATATGACGTCCGTCTACCGTGAATCATCAGCTACTGTTAAGCTGAAGCCCCATGACAATGACATCATCTGCATCAACAGAAAAAGTCTACGCATTCCACTTCCACAAGATTAAGCATCACCTCCCTTCCCTTAGGTATACTTCCTTGGAACCACTCGTTTCAAACAAGTTAGACACGCCGTTCCATCTCACAACCATCGGTACCACGGTTATCCCATCAGGTTTCTAGTCAAAATCCAAACTTTTCAGCCAAGTCAGCATCAATACTTAACCCATTTACTATACATAGACTTCGCACCCAAAACATGTCAAAAAAAAAAAAAAAAAAACTCAACACCATAAAACCTAAAAGACACCACCTTTCTTCCAAATCCCACGACCCCACTCCCCCTCCCTCCACCGCCCACAAACCAAACAGCCACAAACGAGCACAGAGCTGTCAATCAAAACCTCTCCAAAACCCTAAAGGCGCAACCTTTACAGTAGTCCCCAAATAGCATCACCACACTCGACCGACACTAACACGGAAACGGGGAAAAAGATCGGAGCTTTCTGCGGGAAGCGGGGGGGTCCTACCGGAAACGAAGAGGTTGCTGGAGGGCTCGGCCTTAGGAGGGGGGTTGGCGGGAGGCGGAGGCGTGAAGCCTAGAACGGAGAAACGCCGCTGGAAAGTTCGAGACGCCGCCGCCCTCAGCGCCGCCATGGAATGGACCCTCCTCCGATTCCTCTCTCTCTCTCTCTCTCTCTCTCTCTCTCGAACGCGGTCTCAGACCGGTGTGTGCTCGGGAAGGGACAAGAAGAGAAGAGAGAGAGATCCTGATATCCTACATGAGGTGTAGGCCTATTGGGCTCTTTTTGGAAACAATATCGAGCCCATAATATGCCCTTTCAGGCCCATCAAAAATGAGGGTATGATTAACTGCTAATCTCCCGATTCTTTTCCTTCTTTTCTTTTTTTGTTGGATGCAGAAACCTTGGAGGTAAATCGGAAGTGACCGCACACCCCGCAACACATGACCCCTGGCTTGGTACAAGAAGAATCCAACGGGCACCCCTCATGTTAAAGTCATGAATGTAGGCCAGCAAACGTCTGCGCCAACATTAGGGAGCTAATTTTTAAAAGTAAATAAATATATGTTATAACATATTATGCAAGTAAGAGTAACGGTATATTTTAATTTTTTATCATTCGAAATTATTTTTATAGATAATAAATTATTTTTTAACTGAAACTTTTTTTCGAAAGTAAAAAAATTATGCTCCAAGTAAAAAATATTTATCATCAATAAAAAGTCAAAATAAATCAATAAATTTTATTTTCAACCAATATATTTTAATTTTAAACTGATATATTTTGATTTTTAACTAGTTAAAATTTATTCTCAACTTATGTGTTTTGATTTTTAATTAGTAATTTTAATTTTTAATCGGTTGATCAAAATTAATTAATTTTGATCATACGTTATAAAATACATTGTCGTAGTTGTACCATTGCCGTACTTGTACTTTTTTTATAAAAAAAATTCTTTAGCCGTGTTAGCATTAAAACCTTGATTTGAATTTTGGTTCATCCGTAAATGGATCGAGCGAAAGCAAAGACATGTCTAACTTGGCAAATGAATTTGAGATGAAGTGTGGCTCCAAATGTGATATTTTATGCTGAAAAGAGATATATATATCACTACTAGAAAAATAGGTTATATCATCGGTTACTTGTCGTCGATTATTTAAATCGAATGTAAAGATACCTTTGCCGTCGCTTTCTCGACCTACCATCGACAATTGAACGACGCGGTGGTCATTAATATTTATCGTCGATTTATTAAGCAATGGCAAATATATTTTTGCCGTCGATTATTGTAATAGACGGCAAAAGTGGGTAAAAATTAGTGACAAAAATTTTAGGCGTGATGGTCATTAATATTTTACTGTTGGTTTGAGTAATATGCAACGATAAAAAATTTGCATGTGAAACTTCCGCGATATTAGTGACTTATACCGTCGGTTATTGGACTAAACGACCGTAAAAGTCAAGTTAATTTAGCAGTGAAATTTTGGGTGCGCTGGAGAGGAAACCAACAATATCATTTGTCGTCGATTTTTTAGAGAACCAACGGCATAGGTTCCTAAATCTATTTACGCACTGCAACCTACTGTTCATCTTCCTCATCAAAGCCATCGCGTCGAGCACCTCCACGCCCTCCTCCTCACGTCACTCCCATCCTCCTCAGGTGAATCCCTGTCCTTATCGTTGTCGTCCCCCCTCCTCCTTCTCCTCGTCCTCCTTTTTCGTGCGCCGCTCCCCTCCTCCTTCGTAGTAGCTCACCCTGCTCCTCCTCCGCTAGTGCCCTCACCCTCCTCCGTCAGCACTGCCGTCCTCCTCTTCCTCAGTTCTGACCCATCCTCCTCCTCCGCCTGCGCCCCCCTCCTCCTCCTCCGTAGCTCCTCACCTTCCTCCTCCTCCCCGGCCCGCCGGCACCGCCCTCCTCCTCCCGACCATCCCCTACTCCTCCTTAGCTCCCCCCTCCTGCTCCACTTCCTTAGCAGGGCCCCCCTCCTCCTCCTCCTCCTCCTCCTCCTCCTTGGTTCCTCCCCTCCTCCTCCTTGTCCTACCACCCTCCTCATCCTCTTGCAGACCCCATCCTCCTACTCCTCCCCATCCTACTACCCCCTCCTCCTCCTTGTCCTATCGGCCTCCTCTTCCTCCTCATCCTACTGCCCCCTCCTCATCCTCCTTCTCCTATCCCTACCGCTGCCCGACGACCTCCTCTTCCTCTTCCCCCACTACCCTCTTCCTCCTCCTTCTCTTAGTGCTACCTATGCGGCTGGCCTTTCTCCTCCTCTTCCTCTTGTCCTCCTCCTCATCCCCCTCCTATTGCCCTCCTCCTCCTCCTATTCTCGCCACTGCCGTCGCCTCAATTTTATGAGTTGTAAATTTTTGAATAATATGATAACATGTTATTTTACTAATTGTGTTTATGAAATTACAGGTTATTGGTGATGATCATTCTCGGAAGCTGTAATCGATGGAGGTATAATTTTAATGTTTTTTATTTATTATAATAATATTGTAGGCTTTTGTTAGATGGTGTGGCTTGTATAATTTATTGTGAATGTTGAGTGTGCCCACCTGTTTGATTGAATGAAATTTAATGTGGGACGTGCCCACTTTTATGATGAGTATTATTTTTCTATGCAGGTTTATAGAAAACTGAAAATATAAGAGGAACCTCTATCAACTTTTTTTCAAAATT
Organism: Thalassia testudinum; assembly: GCA_037157565.1. Classification (NCBI taxonomy): domain Eukaryota; kingdom Viridiplantae; phylum Streptophyta; class Magnoliopsida; order Alismatales; family Hydrocharitaceae; genus Thalassia; species Thalassia testudinum. Next base: position 4,589,749 of record JAZHRO010000038.1, read on the forward strand.
GTTTCAATGTTTAGCTGGGATTAATATATGTTGTTTAGGTTTGGTATTAGGTTGTGTATATGGTGCTTGGCCTAGGGTTTTAGGATTTGAGTTGGAAGAGGGTTATGGTGGTTGGGTTGGGCTAGGGTTTAGACGTTTGGTTTGGGTCAGGGTCAGGGTTTATGATTTGATAAAGGTTTGGGTCAGGATTAAGGTTTTCGCTTGCTCTCGTCCTTGGTTTGCATGTTTAGTTTGGGTTAGGGTTTAGGATTATAATTATAAATTATTATTTAATTAATTTTATTTTTGAAATTGCAGGTTATCAGTATCAGGTACACTCGGAGGCTTCAGTAGTTTGAGGTATGTATATATATACATTCAATCTTTTTAATTTAATTGAATGATATTGTAGTTTTTTGGTAAATTTTTTTAATGTTTAAATTAGCTATTGTTTTGATACACACACTTGCTAAACAAGATATATGCACACGAGGCCAAACATTAGGTATTCTAACCACTAGGGTAAAAGCCTCCGAGTCAAATTGTGTCTAAATTACTCGCCCGTCGAGATTTATGATCATGTTATATGGACAATGCAGGAAGTGTATGTATACCTCGCCTACATGCATGATGTGTTGTCTTTATAGCATGCCATAAGACTTGATCGACTTTAGTTCAGTGAAGTACCGAACTAAAGAAGGTCCTTAAAGATTTGATTATAACTTAGTTTTGCTCGTTACATGTATCCATGTGCGGAAAAATTTCAATTGCTCATTCCTGCTCTTCTCTGGTATACCAACTAATCTTATCTAGTTTCCTGTGGTGCCCTTAATTGGGTGTTAAAGGAAATCTAACTAAAGTTAGTATTGGGGGATATACTGGAGAAATGTAGGGAGATGCTGCCGAAATTTTACTGCACTAAGGTTACATGTAACGAGTAAAACTAAGTTATCATCAAATCTTTGAGGATGGGCTATAAAGTGAAAATCTTAATCAACATACACATCATTTGGTCATTTCCCTTCATAATAAGCGATTTGTTTACATTAAATTTTAGGTTATAATGGATAAATCTTGGATTGGATTGCGGAGTTCAGATTACACCAGATATAAGGATGGAGTAATTTCATTCCTGAATTGGGCCTTTCATGACGATAGGAAGATATTTACACAAGAAGGTCAACTTGATAATATCTTCTGCCCATGCAGAAGATGTTTAAATAATTTCTTGCATGATCGTAACTGTGTTCGAGCACTGCATTTGTAATGGGTGGTGACAGTATTATACTACTTGGGTAGCTCATGGAGAGGAGTTGACTGAGAAAGTCATAAATAATGAGAACACTGTTGACCAAGAGATCAACGAGAACATAGCTGATAGCGAAGGTGAAGAAATAAAAGAAATGTTGAACGAGATGAGAACAGGAAAGAATATAAATACAAATGAGGAAGATTTGTTCAGTTGTAATCCATTTTATGATGCTGTTAAAGCGGTTGAGGATCCTATTGCTCCTAGTGTTATGAAAATGTCACAGTTGTCATTTTTGTTAAAAATGTTTCAACTGAAGGTTATGAATAGAGCTAGTGCTAAATTCATGTCAGAAATACTTCAGTTTATTGCGGAGCTGTTGAATAAAAGTGATGGTTTTCTGGCTTCATGGTATGAGGCAAGAAAACAGATTCGTAAGCTTGGTTTGGATTGTCAGAAAATCGATGTATATTCGAATGACTGTATTCTTTTCATAAATGAATTCGCAAATTTGAGTAATTATTCCAAATGTGGATATGAGAGATATAAGGAAGGTCAAAATGAAAGTAAGAGGAAACAACCTCAGAAAGTTTTTTGTTACTTTTCACTGACACCTAGGCTTCAATGCCTTTTTATATCAACTAAAACTGCACGGTGCATGACATGACATCAGGATTGTAAATCTCAAGATGGAAGAATACGTCATCCTACTGATTCAGAGGAGTGGAAGAGATTTCACAAAAGAAATAATTTATTCGCTTTAGAAGCAAGAAATATTTTTTAATACATTTAGGATCAAATGGTACAATTAGTACATCCCTCCACTAACGAAACCTCCGAGAGCGTCCAGCCGCCTTTAGATGTAGAGGAGGCATTTAAGACAGTGATGCCACCAAACCATGGTGGTTTTGTTCCTAGTGCTGGGAGGGCATGCACGTTATCCATCTACTATGGGAGGAAAGGTGTCGTATCATCTACATAAAAAAGATTAACACACTACAAAGACGAGAGGAGGAGAGGGAGAAGAGAAAGGTAGAGATGAATAATAAGATGAATGCCATAGATGATAAACTTTATACGCTTATAGCCCTTATTCAGAAGAAATGTCAGTTAGAGCATCCGTCTTCCACAAATCCCACCATCTACAAACAAGATGACGAAAACTCCATGGGTGGTGGAGGTGGAGCCAGTGGCATTGGGGTAGCTATATCTTGATTTCTATCCATTTTCTTTTCTTATGTTTTTCATGTAACCTTTTTTATGTAAATATTTCATTCTCAAACTTTTAATGTATTAGATTTTATATTTATGAAATATAAATTTCTGTTCATTTTCATTTTAAGTTGGTTTAGTGATGTACATACATTTGAATAGCCAAAAATGCCTATTAATGCATGTTCTTAGTATCATATTAGCATCACGCATTGTAAATATTGCATATCATGCAACAACATGCATGTATGTCAAATTGTATAAATTGTATAGTAATTTCTTTTTTTTGGTGGCTAAGGACAGGGTGACTTTTAATCGGGGCCTCGAATCAAAGATCCAATCGTACGAATTTGATTAGGGTGACAATTGGAGCTCAATGACTCTAAGATCGCCTCAATCGGATCTCCGTAGTATCAGATATAATCCGAGGAAGGTCAGCGATCAAGGGCCAAGATGGTGTCAATCCGCACTTCAGATGACAAATCCGACCGCACGGATGGATTCAGATCGATGTTCGCAGCCTAACGTGATGAAAATCGGTCCAATCCGACATCCGTGGCACCTTCTACAAGTCACTGAAGATGGACGGCCAAGATGGCACCACGTGGTGCCATCTTGACTGCCCAAATCAGCCTAGCCAAATTGGTGAGGACCGCAGCGCCCTCTCTCTCTATCCTTACCTGCTCGATTGATCTCAACCATTGGATCTTGATCCAACGGCTGAGAGCAAGTGCGCTTCGATCTAAAGCGTGGCTCAAAGGGCGGCATGGCGCATTGGTCTCGATGCCATCCACGACGAAGAGGGTGTGGGTTGGACCCCGCCCTCCTCAATTCAAGCGGGCGATGTGCGCAGGCCAAATTCGATCGTCAAATGGAACATGAACGGCGGATCAAGCGACGACGTGGAGCAATGGATGGGCGAGGAGCACATACATGCGTGATGACGCGCTTCTGCACACTCCATCGCACGCACGAGTGCACGGTTACGCTGAAGTTGAGGCAAGCGAGGAGCAGTTTAAGCCGTCCGATCTCGCGATCGAACGAGTGAGACTGCTTGGATGTGCGCGTGCGTTAGGCACACGGGTGAGGAGGAGAAGGCGGGCGCACTTGTACGTCACCCACATTCACGCCTTTAATGACGGATAAATCCGTCACTAAAGGCCCTGAATTAATATTTTATATATAAAAAGACCTAATTGCCCCCAACCTCTACACCTATACATAGCCCTACGACCTCCACTTCTTCTTCATCCCTTCCTTCACCTCTCTCCCTCTCCAAAGCTCTAAAGAAGCTTGTCCCAAACCCAGGATGCTCTTCTAGAGCCAGAATCAAAGTTTTCTCCCCCTGTTCCGGAAGTAGATCCCGCGACGACGACGCCCTGCCTCGCCCCCGGTTCTTCCTGCTCCGTTCTTCGTCTTCTGTCTTCGTCCTCCATCTTTCAAGCGTTGCTCCGTCCAGCTCGTCCTCCAAGCAACCATCGAAGAAGATAACATCTCTCTCCCTTCTTTAGTGCTTTTTAGAATAGAATTTTCCGCTTTCTAGCTATAATCATTTCCTGCTTTCTAGTTGTAAAAATAATATTTAGTTACTAAGTGATTGTTCTTTCTTTCTCTTAGTGTTAATATCAAACTCAGTGTGATTATCTCGCTTTTAAAATAAAAATATCAAAAAAAATATAATTGCGGATTTTAGATCGATGTAGCCTCCCTGTGTTCGACCTGGAATCTCTTTATGAATTTCGGTAAATTTATCTGTTGACGGTTTCTTCGTAAATTATACTACAACGACGGATTTTTCAAAATCAAATCCTATTTGCGTATGTCTTCAAATCCAACATTTAGTAGGTAATTTCCATATTTGGAAATTAAAAAAAGAAAACTCATACATTTGCTGTCGGTTATTTGAATAACAGACGTCATATATGCAACAATAAAAATATTTTTGCCATTGTTTATCTAATAACCGACAGCATGTAAGGTTCGAAAGAATCAATATTCCCATTTATGTCGTCGCTTCTTATGATAAGCGACGTCAAAAATACTTTTACCGTCGCATATTTATAGTCGGTTATTTTACGACAAAAATATTTTTACGTTTCTTTAAACGATGATAAAACTGAAAAAAAAACGCATTAGCGCGAGAAAGAATAACTTAACAATGTCGTCGCTTTTTTGAATAAGCGATGGAAAATTTAATTTTCGTCGGTTAGAAACCGACGGAGAAAGATCCAAGTGGTTTGCCGGACGAACGATATTTCGACGTCGGATGTTCTTTGTAACCGATGGGAAAAAGAAACAGTGTCGCTACTTATGCCATCGCTTTTTAGCGTCGATTATAATGACTTTGTGGTCAATTTTCAACCGATGACAAAAGTAAAACTTGTTGTAGTGTGTGTAATCAAATACTATATTTTTTTAAAGGTCAATGGTCAATTACATTAATACCACTCAAGCTTGAATTTAGCATCTATTTGTAGGTAAGATACACTAACACTTATTTGTAGATAAAAGGACACTTGGGTGAATTCTCCTCCAATTTGCTATAAGTGGAATTCATGAACCTTCCTTTTACAAGTTTTGCATTGAATATTGATTCAAAGAAAAAAAAAAATCCACCAAGGCAAAAGAACCCAAGGCTTGGGCATTGGCTTGTGTGCCTATCGAGTTCATGGAATACCTAATCCGATTAGCCCAAATTTTGCCAAAAATCAAGATTTTAGTGATAAAAATTGGATAAGGGTGGAGCTGATAAGGAAATAATAAGTTATGCACAAATGATCAAATATTATTTTAAAAGGCCCAAGGTCAATTAGATACGTAAAATTCAAATTTAAACTTGATATCTACATGCAAGTAGGAGACACTACGTCCATGTAGACACTAACTCCTAGATATTAGTAAAGAAGACTGACATCCATTCGTAAACAGGAGACAAAAATTTATCTATTTTTCAAACTCCCTGCTATCACCGTACTCGATAATGCACAATCAAATATGATTTAATCATATTTCATTTAACTCAATCCGAAAATTATTTTGTAATACTATTTCTAATTCGAAAGCCTGGAGTCGCCTTCAACTTAAGAGCATCCAGCAAGCGATGCATTGTAAACTTCTACTTTATTTTGCATTTGTTAATTTGTAAACGGATGTGCATCTCCTTTGCAAAATGATATTTTACTTATTGTTTGTAATTCGGATTGCAATTTAGAAATACAATCGTTCATATAAAAGTTTACAAATCTTTTAAATAATAGTGTTATTTGTTAAATTACAGTGATGATATTAAAAGATCATTGATAATATTTTAAATATTATTAATAATATTTAATTTAGAATCAAAATATTTAAATAATATATATATGATATGATATTTGATTGAAAATTAAAATATCATCAGTATAATTTAATTTAAAATTTAAATATCACTTATTTATATATAAATATTATTGATGTAATTTTTTTAAAGAAGCTATTGATGTAATTTAATTTACGGAGAATGTGTGAACTTCTGCATGAAAGTACATTTGGACTTGTAATTAATTTGAATCATTGCGTAGCTAATATCATTTTAGTAAGCAAACATCATATGTTCTTACCTTGTATATTTTCAAGAATTGAATATAGAGTTTGTAGTTATTGCATTTTCGGTTGCACATTCAAATCATCACTAAATTAAGTTTGTGTAAATCGGTTGCTTTGTTGTTTGTTAATCATACAATAAGGATGAAAAGTATCTTATGATATTTAGGGTTATATATGTGTGTGCGTGTGCGTGCTCTTGTAATTATTGTTAAAGATGTGTATGCTTTTATATATCCTGTATTTACGTATATACCTTCGAAAATAGCCTTATACCTTTTTTATATATCCTTACAAGCTATGTAAATCAAATAATAAAGACCTTTTTAGATAGAAAAATTCACATTTTATGGAAATACGGTAATTTATCGACCAATTAAATTCATTGAGCGACAAAAATAATTAGTTAATCAAACTTCACTAATTGGTGGACCAAATTAATTGATCGACTAAACTAAATTAATTAATCGACCAAAATAATTAATCGACTAATTTTATATTTTGATCGACTAATCCAGGTCAAAATTGTGAAATTAAAAATCCGTAGTAAAAAAAGTCCAAGTTCCAAATTGATTCACTCGAGCCTGAGCTAGAGTTGACGTCGGGGTGGGGCAGGGTGCGCGCGCATGTGTGCGTGATCCCCAACCCCACCTTTCACTTTTTGATACATAAGCCATGGGAGACAAAAGTATTTTACACCAACCAAGAGATTTGTCCACTTCCAATATGGAACTAAAAACTTCTCCCAATTCTCACTGTCTTCAACATGAATTCTCACGTTACCATAGAACAATTGCATCCCAATTGATGCAATTAGGCTCTCAAATCTAACAAAATAAACTTATTGAATATTAGACTGGCTTCGCTGGAAGAGCAATCATGGGAGCTAACGGATCAATTGATGGAGAGAGCGCAACCCATAGCCTCTTAGTCAAGGAAGAGGTAGAGTAGGAGTTCGAAGGTGAAGGATGGAGGGGAGGAGTCAAGGGGGGAACAATAACCGTAGTCAATGAAATAGAAATGGTGAACCCCTTGAGCGTTAAGGCAACCTCTTTGACCAGATGAATGGGATCCTTATGCAGAAAAATGCACGGCTACCGCCATGCATTGGTGAAAAGGTAGCATCCACTGCACCTTCTTTGCTCAAGAGCTCCCCTTGGCCCAACAAACATGACTAACACGTGATTGGAGGGGGGATGGAAAGGTGGGCGAAAGAGATGGGTGGGGTCCTCAATCGGTGCTGGGCGGTCAGCTAGGGACCTATGGCAGTGCAGAGTGAGTTTAAGGCTTGGACAGATTGGGGGCAAGAGTAACACAGGTGGAGAGTGAGTTGCCACCTCTACTTTGAGTGTTCCAGTATCTATGTCCATATATTCGTACCATAAAGGCATGCATGCACAGTTATTTTCCATGCAGAAAGCTTCTCACCAACTCTAAAAGTTTTCAAAACATTTGCATGGTAAGATCATATGGCCAAATTCCTTAACTTTTGAATCATGTTTTCTATTTGCCTTGTGAAAGAAGAGACTCGAAACTCAAGTCTCCTAAAACATCCATCATGCCTTCAGTTTGTGATAGTTATTAAGATAATGTTTGATCTATATGTTAGCAATTTAGTTGAAATTTAGATCCATGGATGATAAAAAGTTGAAACCAAACGTAGATGGATTTGGGTAGATTCAAGTTACATGAATATTCGAACCTAATCATGCATAGCATCTTCTCATGTATCAAGAACATCATCTATACCTTCTAAATGTGAACCAATCGGTTGGAATTGACCATCTTATACTGCACGTGTAGAGTTTTCATCTTTTAATCATGATGGTAGAGTCATTGTTTCAATCGATTTCTATTCAAACATGTAGATTACATAAACCTTCTCGCCTAAAATTAAAATAAAAATAACCTAATAAGCCCCAAATGCCATTCTTAAATATTTTGAGTTCTTCCTGATTGTAAATGAGGCATCTCAATTTGAAAGAGAACATTATGGTAAACATTACGTAAGTGAAAGATTTGTATATAGTGAAGCCTAATTGAGGGAATTGCCCCTTCTTAATTCAAATCTAAGGTATTCGCATCAGAGATTAAATAGAAAAAAAAAAAGAGGCATTGGTCTATGCTGATTGTATGAGAGCCCAATGGATTCCATTCAATTAACCAAAATATTTATGATCAAGTTTCCCGCTCGAGGTACGTGCTGTGTTGATTCAAGTTTTCCGGTCGAGTACATAATGTTCTTTAGTAATTTTGTTTGATTAATCAATTATTCAATTATTAGGAGTGTGTTATCAATTTTTTAGTGTGTTATTCAATACGTCCTCCACGTATTTCAACCAGAACACGATAAAACTCAACAACTTTTCGGTCCAGTATTTTATTCTAATATTTGTACTACAGAATATTTTTTTTATCGATTCAACTGCATATTTTTAATATTAAATATTATGGCTTATTGTGTCCTCTGGTGCATTATAGGTAGATAATTTTCTTACTTACGGTTTAGGATGATGCATGTGTTAACTACGTATTAATGTTTAATTTTCTAGGAATTATGTTAAAATCTATGTTAAGTTATGTCTTTAGAGTTGATCCCTAGAGAATAACTTTAAGTTTAAAAAAGACTTGATTTCTCCTTTCATTAATTTAATATCTTCGTAATTTTCTAATAAAATCCAAAACCTTCAATTTTAAAATCCGTGCTAACTTTATTCTTATCTTTATTTGAATATTATGTTAACATTGTTCTGTGTTATGCATCTCATAGTTAGGAATTATGCATATGAATTTTCTGTAATTATGAGTTGTGAATAAAAATATAAACTTCTTGAATTATAGACAACTTAAATTCTCACATTTTTAGTAGAGGACGTAAAATTTGTAGCTCTTTCTACATCTTTGATTGCCCTAAAGTTTGCTGTGCAACTTGTGAAGCTTAGTAGGTACATATCATAAAATTTTAGCTAAAATACAAGGAAATACAGTAGATAATATGTTTTGCAACTTAAGGTGATGCGAACATGGCTTTTACTTGACAACTGATATTTAATATAAAAAAATAAAAGAATATAAAGCATGTTATTTGGTGGGTCTCACCATATTAAAGAAAAACCATCACATCATTTTAAACTAAAATGCATAAGGTAAATTATTTTATATCGATGATAAATCAATTTGCATCGGTGATAAATTGTTACAGGTGATTTTACATAGGTACAAAATAATTTTGGATCGATGATAAATTATTTTAAGTGATTTTGCACTGATGTAAATTTGTTTTGAAGATGTAAGGTGATTTCAAAGGTGGTCTGGTGGTTTTACATAAACGTAAAATAATTTTTGCATAGGTGTAAAATGATTTTAAAGGTGATTTAAGTGATTTGTACCTGTACAAAATGATTATTATTAGTTTAACACAAGATTGTTTAACATCAATTTCAACTAACATTAGCCAAATCCGTATTAAAATTGTATATCACGTGCACCTCTAACATTCCTTACGTTTGATATTTCTAACATCACTATTAAGTAAACACTACAAGGGTTAACACTACCACTTAATACTAATTTAAGTAAACATAAACTAATATTAATACTAATTTACAAGTAAACATAATTAGAATTTAACACCAATTTTAGATTTATTAATACCACTTTCTTATTCTCTTAGGTAAACTAACCCTAATGGGAGAGTATGTAAGTAAAATAAAGCAACTTTTTAGAAATATACGTGTGATTACAAAATTAATCTCTAATAACATTTACGTAAATACAAAACCTTGCAAAGGCACTCACACCTGGCATTGTGGGGACGGGGAAATCTTATACACGTATTGATAGATATGGACTAGATTTGAACTTCACGCATGCCTTGCCTTTGGGTTAGAAAAAAACCTTCAGCGTTCAACATTTCTTGACCCGAGACAAAAGTCACTGCACCGCAACTTGATCAAACATACTACTTTTAAGTGAAAAAAAAGGGACAAGGAGACTAGCAGATATTTATTATATAAACAAATACCTCACCATGACTTCCTTCCAAATAAATTATTATCATAATGGAAACGAAAAACGAGGGATAAGAAAAATGGCTTCTTGCAATCGGAAAAGCCAAAATGATGAAGCCATTGTAGAGGCTGCAAACCGCAAAATAATAGAAAAAAAAAAACACATAATTCCATCCCCACACACAAACACAAAGATGGGATCAGTCACACACATATCACTGATATCTCCTAGTAGAGAGCATCTCAAGCATGTCTGTGGATTACTCTGTATTCCATCCACAAGATTCAGCTCTGCTCACAGGGATTCGAAGCGGCAAGTGGCGACGATGAGCACAAAGGCGTATAGGAAATCGCCGTCAAGGCGATGAGGGCGGAGACGAGGAGGTGGAGGTGCTGGAAGATGTGTGGCTTTGCTTGAAGCTGACAATAGGAATGGGACACTTCTTCCTCCTCTCGTGTTCCTTGATCAACTCCTGCGCTGCCCATTCTAACTTCTCCATGTTGGTCTTCTCCGAGAGCTTCTTCCCACAGAAGAGGATGGACTCCACGCTCCTCTGCTCGAGCATCTCCTCCGCCATGCGCAGGAGCTCCGAGGAATTGCAGGCGTCGCGTGTTTTCTGCGATTTGAGCTCTCTTCCCTGGAGCAAAAGATCGACGTACAACATTATCAAAAGCATCGGATTGTTGGGCTTCTTGAAGATAAACTTACATAACTAGAACACGGTCTCAAATCAATTCGTCACAATCGATAAATAGCGTCAAAATTGATCACAATTGGCAATGAGTTGTTCGCGGGTGGATCTCGTGCTGTAATACAACATGGCCGTTGGATGAGATGCGACGACGCCTAGAAAACTTACCCTTTCCGCGGTCCAATACTCACATGATTGCACCCTAAACGTAGCTAATCCGAACAAAAACAAAAGAGAAACAACCACTTTTGTCAAATGTACGCTCAAATTGACAGGTGTATAGCCCCCGTATGGGGATAAAATAAAAGATGGATAAGTTAAAAATGATATTTATTTGGAAGGAAAGGATAAATATTATGATAGAAATAATTAGTTTGGTAATTTGATATTAATAGATGATTTTTTTAATATAATAATATAGGTATGAATGAATTGATATGATATGATGAATATATTTCAGTGAGTATATTATATTAGAATGGATATATTTTATTATATATTGATGTTAATGTGATATAATGTAATAATTTAATATTAATGTTGATTGATAAATTATTTAAAATTTATTCATTTCGACAATGTTTGAGTAGTGAAATTAGACTTTTAATTACCCATTTAGGGTGCCTAATTTTGGAATTCACTGGTGTTGAAATTAAGCCCTTCTCCTAATAAATTTATCTAATTCCTCTTATTGATTTCGATCAATCTTTATTTTCAACTATTTTTTTATTATTTCACCAAATAAATACATCAAATAGAATAAAATTATTTAATTTCTCTGATAAGACAATAAGTCTAATCAAATAGCAAAATTCTTTAATTTTTTTATTTCTTTTATTTTTAATTTTTATTTCTCTCAATAATTTTCGTTATCAAACTGGGCTGAGCATGCCTTTAACCTAGGGATAATTCGATCAAACGGAGCCTAAGGTTGCATCTGAGGACCATGAATAGAAAAAGATGCCTAGCAGGGAATTGCGCAAAAAAAAAATCGCATTGCAAAAATTAAACAACCCATCGGAGAACATTTGAGAGGAGTACAAATAACTTCCCAGAATTAACACAGCAAAAGTAAGATTGCAGGCTCAATTCCGTTTTTCACCACATGGATTCTTTCCCGATCCAACCCAGAATTTTTTTATTATTTTCATTTATGCATGATTTGTGAGATTAAAAGATCCGACGGAAATCCATGAGCCAAAATACAACTCTATCAAGACCTTTTTACCTGAATTCGGACATAATTGGTCTCCCTACTCGACCCAAACGCCATGGCAATCGCCTGATCCACCTGTGCCAGCACAGAACACAACGCCCAACCACGTCAGTCACAGGAACCATCCTTAAACCTCACCGGCAACTGCTCACCACGCGTGGTTCCAGTGCTGTTCTGAGTCGTTGGATGAGGATCAACGGTCAAGATCCACCCAAACCCACTCTCCCCACAAAAATATTGGAGAATTCCCGGGTCACTGGATCCACATCCAACGACGGTGGTACAAACACTGGATCCGCGCCAAGAGTGCTTAAACGGTTAGTACCGTATCGGAGATCCCATCTCCGGCAATCCTAATGATATCCGCCTTCTTCTTCTTCGTCGCCTCCGCACCGCTACCGCCGCCGCCCTCCCCGTTCCCGAGCGACACGAGGAAAAGGTTCTCCACCCGCTCGGCCGCCGGGAACTCCACCTTGTTGTTGAGCACGTGCGTCACCGCCACCACCGCGGGGTTTGCTGTCGCAGCGCCGCCGTCCGGCGACGGCGAGATCGCCGTCCTGCCATCCACCGACCGGACCCGTTGCCACGCCCCCACCGACGCCGCGCACACGTCCCTCAGCTGGAAGTCGTATCCGCCCGTCTCCACCGCGTCCGCCCTCGAGAACACGAACGGCGCCCCCGTCGCCGCGTCGTGGCACGGCACCAGCACCGGCCTCACGGTGTCCCTCAGAGTCAGCCCCTCCAGGGCGTCCGCCCACCGCTGCCGTCGCCGCCGCCGCCACGCGAAGGGCCCCCTCCCGGGCCCTGCGAGGAGGTGGCGTCGGTCGGAGGCGAGGATGTGGAGGGCGTCCGCGGCGGAGAGGAGGGGGCGCCCGTCGGGGCCACGGGAGAAGAGGAGGGAGACGAGGACGCCGCCGGCGCCTGAGCCCGCGGCGATGTCGAAGAAGTCGGCGAGGTGGGAGGAGGGGTCGCCGGAGAGGCTGCGGAGGAGGGACTCGAGGCGGGAGAGGGCGGCAGCGGCGAGGAGGCCCTCGGTGGCGGCGCCAGCGTCGACGGAGAGCACACGCACGCGCCCGCGTCCGCGTCCGCGTCCGAAGAGGAGGTCCGACTCGAGTATGGAGAAGATCTGGTGCCGGATCTTGTCCGAATCCGGAAGAGAATCACCGGAGTCCATTCTCGTTTGAGGGGCTTCGGACTTTGAGGAGAGCGAAGTGTAACGTTGTGGGGGGCTTTGAGGGAGAAGGGATGGTGGTGGTTTATATCGGGGAGAGGGGATTGGTGGCTTTTGGTGGGAAAAGGACCGGGGGTGGAGGACACGCGGCTCGTGTTTATTGGGTGGGCCCCTTGGAGCGGAGGGTGCCCGACATTTTCTGGCGTAATTGCCACGTGTACCCCTCTTAGAAATCGGATTTGCGTTTGTAGCCTTCGTGGTTGTGTCTAATATGTACCATCATCGTCACCTGACGTTCAAATTAAGAGGTGTGAACCCCGCTTGAATAGTTTTGAATAGATGTTCCAGTTAGATTGTCATGTATTACTCAAGGGAAAAGAGGAGTATTTAAGAGAAATAGCTGCAGGTTTATAGAACTGGAGTCAGCCATAACAGATCAGTGGGTGCTCAGAATACATCAAGAGTAGGGTGCCCTTTCGTATGTTCCTTTGTTGGATTACTATACATATGCCGTTGATCCAAAGATTAAAATGCAAGTTTTGAAAATTTGGAAAAACTTTCAGGCCAACCAATGCTCTTACAAGTTTAGGCTTCCCTTGGTAGAATCAAGGATGTGATGTGACGACGAGGGTGCCTTACCATGAATTGGGTAGGTGTATAGTATAGCTTTCGTTGCCTCACGTTGATGGTTTCATCCCTAGAATCGGAGAACAGTGAGCAGGAAGAGAGAGTTGGGCTGTGATTTTTGGCTAAGTTTCTAATAGTTTCAAAAGGGTCCGTAACAATGCTATTTAAAGAAAGGGCAAACGAATGTAGATTGTAGGGCTTGTCCCATGCTTTTTCAAAAAATAAACATGACCTTAAGTAAACTAATTTGAAATTCTAGTGCATATTGTGTGCATCAATTTGATAGCTGCTTCATTGTTAGTAAATAAGTTGCAGCATACAAGACAATGAAGCATGGAAAGATAGTCAAAAGATGGTTCAAAAGGCAATTCAAGTAAAGGAGGATGATTCATGTCATGTGAGCCCTTTATCAGCTTTTTCTTGATAAAGAGGATCACGCAATAGGCAATTGAGAGGGACATGAGAAAGTCGAGGAGCTAAAGAAAGAAACGGAGAAAGTTGGTGAAAATAGGAAAATTGATACTAGCTCATACTCGAGCAACTTGCATCTACCATCTTGGATAAAGACCTAGGTACTTGCTTCGGGTTAGAAAAGAAGCCAAACTTCAGATGGCCAATGAACTTAGCATGTCCAAGTCACGTGTTTTCATCCAAGGAATGACTCGGCAGATACCAATCAAAGTCACGATGACAGCATGGTTGAGCCAGAAGATGAAGTACACAACATTGTGAGAGTAAGACTGGTGTGATTTCCTATGATTGGTAAGATGGTGCAGGCCTTATGAGATGTCATGTTCTCCTTACAAATGTTATCCAAGTTATAAATTAGGAGGAAATGTGAAAATTAAGTGTTACGTAGGATTAAATGTTGCACCATATAAAGCGATAGGGGGAGTTGCTCTTTATAATTTATACAAGTCACTTCCAGAATCCTCCATCATCGAGCAACTAATCGATCTATTGATCAGATGAACCTTGATGGAGATATTATGATTTTAAATACAGAAGATTATGACAACCTAAAAATAATCTTACATGATATATTCATGAAATCAAATGAGCTATCGATTATAGAAGATTAAAAATTATTATTTGATAACTTAAATTTAAATATTTTAAATGATTATCTTAAATCTATTAACCTTCACCCATAAGTTGTTAAGAGATTTTTTTTCTAATTAAACTCGGATCTAAACTTAGATACATATACTTATTTCTTTTCAACCAATTGATTCTTCTCTTGCATTCACAAAAGATGATCGGTCATCACCTGTCGCATAGCTCATGGCGCATACCAAGTGTGAGTTATATGTTCTTCCCTGTGGATTGTGCCTCGACAAAAACCATGCAATAAGATTGTAACAACTCCTTGACAACGCATGTCTATTTATGTTAAGAGTCTCTACATCGACAGACTGTGTAATGGGTATCTAGTGCCTTTTATTTCGTCTTATAGCACTTTTATGTCGGATGTTTAATAGCATAAGCCATTATGAAGGCTCCTTTTTTTTTCCCCTTAAAAAGGTTAAATTATATGTACCTTAAATAAGTTGAGTAATTTGGTGGTTAATTAAGTAGGTTCATATACACAAAATGTACTCATAATTTAACTTTTTATGGATAGAAAGACATTATTGGTGTGCTTATTCGATCGTTCTCATAATGCATACATAGCTACGCATGTATGTATATTTTTGCCTTAACCATAAAAGCATGTTAGCTGTGTTGATCAGGCCGTTGCCACCTAAAGCCCTCCAGGTACAAAATCATCTTAGCCTATAACCAAGCATATGGGTTTCATTTCTCATCATACCATCTAGGTACTCATATCGATGACTTTTCCAATGGGATCAATTTTTACCGAAATTACATGATGCAGAATTAGACATGAAAGATGTTGCAAAACATAACATATATAGGTGTAAATGTGATTTTCATTTAATGTGCCCGTCTTTTATGTAAAAAAATAAATATATGATAGAATATATTACTGTTAAAATCAATAACAATCATTTTACACAGATGTAAACTATTGAAATCACTTTCGAAATTATTTTATACTTGTGCAAAAGTGATTTTGTACCTATACAAAATCACCAGATAATCTTTGGAATCATTTTGTATCTTGAGAATAATTTTGTATCAACGTAAAATCACTCAAAATAATTTATCACCAGTGCAAAAGCAACTCAAAATAATTTATCACTAGTGTAAAATCAACCAAAATAGTTTATCGTTGACGCAAAATCACACAGAATATTTTCTCACTAGTGTAAAATTATTTTACATCTTTACAAAATCACCTAGAATAATTTATCACCGATATAAATAATTTATCAGCATTATAAAATAATTTATTACTTATAAATTTAATTCAAAATAATGTGATGGTTTCTTTTCAATGTAGTGAAATTTATCACATGATAGAATTTATATTTTTTATTTTTTTATATTAAATATTAATTATCAGATGAAGAAGGCATTCACCTCATTTGAAATTATAAAATACGTTGCCTATTACATTTTTCCTGCATTTTGACTTACCGAAATTTAGTGGCGTGTGAAATTGACAAAAAAAGAAACAACCTCATTTATTGAATCTATCCTGAAATAGAAACAGAACCCAAGCCAAATAATTCGTGCAAATTGCCCATCAGATACACCAAAATCGGAGCAAATATTTAGAAAAGGTTTCCACGCGTGAGACGATCTGCATGAAGAGAGACAGCGACAAACCGAACGATTAGATCAAAGCGCAATTGCAACGAGAGCGTTGATACGTCTTTGTTCATTGCAATTCTCTATACTCGAGGCCATCCCCTGCAGGGCTGAGAAAGGCCTTGTTTAATCATGGGCATCACGCATGTCCCATCATTGGGATTAAGGTGTTGGATTAAAGAACTTAGACGCGTAGTATGATATTGTCCCACGGTCGTCGATTTTCCTTTTTCTTTTTTTTTTCTTTCTTGTTTGGTACAAAGGCATAGTCGTCTCAAGAGATTCGCATACTTTAATCCTTATCGCAACCACCGCTTTATGCTAAAATCTTTTATTATTGCTAAATACAGTTTAAAAGTAATAAATATATGTGAGGCTTCACCATTCTAACTCCGCTAAGGTTGGTGACAAGCATCCTTTCACGAGAAACGTTGTGTTATCTCTGCGTACTTTTTATTTGTGGGTCCACAAGATGGCACTTCTTCCATGTCTTCCTTTCATACTTGTCTTGTATTCTTCTCCTTTTTAACTCTTATCTTATTAAGGTCCGTACCTCTTATCAAAGTGCAATTAGGAAACGTCTTTAGTGAGTGGACGATCGGGTGGTTATCTAAATCACCATCAAATAGTGTTGGAATATGTGAAGTGGATTATAGTGAGGTCTTGGGGTCTAATTAGGGTGCAAATCCCATGTTTAGTAGGCAACGTTGATTTGCAAATTTGATACAATGAAGCAAGGAAGAGACTGGAAGGTGCTATGAATCGAGAAGGGTAACAGAGAATCTAGTTGTGACCATACATCTCTTGACGTTTAGATATAGTTTATGAGGGGGTTCTATTGGTCTGGATTTGTAAATTTAAAAGTGAGAGATGTACTTTGTTGATGTTTACATGAGACCTTAATTGGTTTATCCCCTACTGAGGTTTATTGAATGGAGGTTAATTAGAGGAGGGGAATAACATGGGGGTTAAAAAATGAGGTGTTTCACTTGAAAAATGAAGGTTGAAAGAACGGATAACTAATTGGCTAAAGACAGCTTTGCCTTTGGATTAGTAGTTAAGCTTATGGGAGGAGAGAGGGATAAATGTGAAGTGGGTAAAGATTGGGGGGAGAAAATGGGATGTGTGTGAGTCAGGATCAAGTATAAGCATTAGAACACAGGTTTTCCCATCCCTTGTTTGGAAGGGCGGATAAGGTAGAGAGGATAAGTTGCGTGCACCGGAGATAAAGCTGGGAAATCCTTTTGTTTGGTGTATGGTTGCACTAAAAATGCAGGAAGAGGGTTCTCCTTGAACCATCCCAAGTTTGGTGTTTGAAAGAAAGGATTAATGGTGGATTTCTATTTTAGGGTTGGTTTACAAAAGGAGTTATCCCCTCTTTTTAAGGGATAACCTAGCCCCTCACAACCTCCTTATCTTGAGATAAGCTAACTCGGGATTGTTGAAAGGTTAATTTATCCTCCTAAATTTACTCACACCTTCCGTTACATCACAGGATAATCCCGCCCCTTTTTCCTAACCCTTGTTCAGTAAATAGAAATAAAGATTAACCTTCGCTCTCAAGTAAATAGAAATAAAGGTTATCTTATGTTACAAAAAAGTTAACCCATGTTAACTATCCCCTATTGTAAACTAGCCCTTAGATGAATGGGGGATAATTTCCAGGGATAAAATTTAGGATAAGAAAGTTCCATACGCAAAATTTCTTGGTGCATGAATTCTTAAGTAGGGGAAAGAGATGTAATTTTTCTTGCGGGAAACTATTACCATATGTCCCCTTCTTTTATACTCAAAGTCCTGGCAACCCCCATCTTAAAACGTGGAACCATCCTCAGCTTTTGATTCAGCTTCCCATTTTGGTGTGCATCCCGAATCCAATGGTGGAGGATGTGGGATGGAAAATGAGGTCATATGCACACGAGGACTCGATTTTTCTAACGTACACAATTCAACCAAAATCAATCCTCTCTATGTGCAGTGCTCTCTTGCAGCGTCCAAGTGCATCGTCTTGGTCTATTTAGCTTTTGTAGAATGTAGCGATCCGCTAATAAGCGTTGCAAGACACGTCTGACGGCTTTTCAGCTGTGCTGCTACAAAATACAAGTGGAGTTTTAGAGAGAAATATCAATCACTGCAATAAGCAGCATGAAGCAGCTTTTTCCAATTTCTGGAGACATATCTTAGTCGTGTGAAAACCAGTCAAACATATGGCACCATCTACCAGAAATCAGCATAACAGAAAACTTTAAAAATAAAGAAAAAAAAAAAAAAGTTGCAGCTGTGAATGGAAGAACTTGAGCATGATCCCAAATCCCAGTTCTCAACAATGGAGAGGACAATGTCCTACATCTTTCCACCTAAACAGTTAATTGTAATCTGCAAGTCAGCTACTCGTGAAAGAAATCCATACCTAACCATTGGGCTTGACAGAGTACATATGAACAAGGTTAGAATTGAAAGAAAAGCCCAATAATTGGCATAACGATTGCCACCTAATCGTTGAAAAAGGAAAACTGCTACCGTCTTCTAGAAACGGTCTACAGAAGTAATTACAATTATGTGCTTCTCCAGTACAAAAACATCACCTGGTGCTTGGACACAACATCAATCCTCTCATGATGAAGGTAATTACCGTCTCCCCATGTCGAAAGCAAAACGATGCCTCCGGCACTTCAGCAGCCCTTATGCCGATCAAAAGCTTGTGGGGATATCATCTATAACGAAAATCCATTCTAATGCAGCCTCAGAATACAGATGAACATCTGATTGAACATCCCTCTTGTTTCTACCATATATGTAGTAATGTTCTCTTCTTGCATGGAGCCATTTTCTCACTTGTCTAAGCTCCTTGAGATTTGTCACTAAAGACAGACGACGAAGTGACAGACTTCGAATATGACTGTGAAATGATGAATCATCATCCGAGAGTTCCCTTCTTTTTATATCTCTCATGCAAAACTGCCACCTGACATTTGCCAATCAGCAGGAAAATTTTAAGTGTATCTCATGGAAAGAGCTAAACCTTTCACTTAATTGTCAATTTAAGGCCAACAGGTTGACAAAGTTTGAAGGCCTCCCATTAAACACTCGTGCGCAAGTAAAATAAAAATTGCTATAAGCAAATTGTTTCACACATTTTCAGTTTCAACTATTGCACATTCCTGCAGTCAGGGAAAAGAAACAAAGGCATCGGATGTAGCTACCTCGTCTAACAACTGTAAGATATATACTTCCTTGCAATACTTGATCATAATCATAAAAATAAGCAGCAGAATTCTGCTAATCATAATGATTTAATTGACAGCTCTCCTCTTTCCATCTCCTTCTCTCTTTATTCAATCTCTGTTCATATAGATTGTAACCTTCATGGCTGCCTCCTGATCCTGCCGACTTTTAAGCATAAAGATGGTAGCAGCACATTGCCACTGCAACAGCGAATTTGCTGTAATGGTAACTCATGATACCTCAAACCAAAACATTTGCCTTTTTCTATTTTTTTCGACAAAATGTCACTTTAGTGCTGGTGGATCATGTATGTTTTGCTTCTATATATTTGCTTATTGACGAGTTTTTTGCTACACAAATCTCAAACTAGCAAACAAAATTTCACTCTGGCAAGCCAACAATTTCATATTCTCTCCACGCCATAATCCATCAACACAGGCTATTGATCCACAAACTACGTTGACTACTCAAACTTCTGTTCAATATTTGGAAACAAACAATCACCTGCACTGATCGAGGCCCTGATCGGTAGGAGACTCGACCCAAAGAATATAGCAAGCAATCAAAGAATTAGAGACACAAGGAATTGGTGATTCAGTTCCACTTGAAAGGGTGTGCATCTTGGGAGAGGGCAATGCTCCCAAGATTCTTCTATGTTTAATGAATAGTACAATTGCTCTCTATTCTCTCTCTATTTAAATGCATGTAGAGAGAACCTAAAGCTTTCTCTTCCCTATTTATAATACAAGAAAAATTTCGTAACAACTTCTTATTTTGCAACGGACTTCGTGGTTTCCCTAACTTCGTCCGTTACTTGACTATAAATAATAATTATATGATTAAATAATGTGGGTCATTAGCATTGACGTGGATACAACCGTCGCCTCTTCAACTCTTATCAACTGGATCCTTTGACTGGTCAAATCCACGATAAAACTTTCGCTAGCTAGATCTACTTAGATGTTGGATAATCAGGTGGTTAACTTCACCGAGTCAAAGGGAACTAGACCCTTTAAGTTTTGTACCAAATTTTAATTTTGAGAATATTTTTATCCCTCGTTGCACACTATCTAGACTTATGATAAGGTTCGGAGCATTATAGCATCAAACGTCAACAGCCAAACGACCAATAGAGTGCCACAAACTAAATGTGTCTTCACGGAAATCAAGATTAATGGATAAGTATCAGGTGCTCATTAGCTCATTTCTCCAAGTTTTCCAGCATCAGTAATCTTTATAGAATTACCGGCCGGTTTCATGGGATTACGAGCATCAGTAATCCTTCCAAATTACTACACCTACAAAAAAAAAAAGTACCTTGATAAAAATTCTGGTTTTTAGCTATTAAGTAACTATGGGTTGTGGAACAAAACTATGCGGTTGTTGACGCAACAGCAGTTTGATGAATGGTGGATGAACAGTAATATAGGATATATAATTTACGAAAATTATCAACTTAATTTTATACTCGTAACATTTCTGTCTCATTTAATCTAATTTACTTTACTTTTTCAACAAAATAATAATAAAAAATAACATAACATTAAGTATAAAATAAATAAATACCATCTCATTCTTTATATTTATATCACATTAACGGATCACTTATAATATATCAATTAATCTATCATATCTATCACTTACATTATCACTTCTCCAACTTACTCCATCTTAATTAGTGATTAAGTTGCTGTTGATAATGAGGTTCTTGGAGAAATATTTGTATTGACACACAATAGTTGCGATAACCTATTTATAACATCGATATTTTACCTGTGTATATTTTATGTGTACATTGGTGTAACTATTGCTCCTACTTGTTGTGGCGGGAGATATTCAAGGGTGCTCAAATTGCGATGCAAATATCTGTTTTCAAAATCATTTTACTTTTTCATAACCGTGCACTTCACCATCTACTTAATATCACCCACAACATCCCATCATCTTCCTTTGCACTTTTTGCATCATTGAATTACTCCTCCCAGCCAACCACACACCTTCCCCTTCTTCCTGCGACGGGAATCATGCAACCTTCCACCTTCACAAATTCTTAGATGATAAATTAATGAAATGTAGCAATTCCCCAACCCAAAGTGCTCCTCCTCTGCAAAAGCCCCCCTTTGTCTGGCAACACCTCCATATATAAATAAGGATATAGACCAACGACAAAACATCGATCTTTACTTAGTTACTTATGGTGTGTGCATACATGGATGCTGAATAAACACTCATCTAATTATAACAAGAAAGGGCTCGGAGTCAAGAGCAGAGCATGTTGGCAATGTGCCTTCCTGTAGGTGTGGCGATAGAGAAGAGGGAGAGGTGGTGATGGATGAAGGTTGTAGAGTGAGGAGTAATTAATTAAGTTACGGGGCATTGACAAGATTGAAGACTTAAGGAGAGCTCGCTCAATCAATGTGGTGAAGTAGGTAGAGGAAGTGAAGGGTAGGAGGCGATGGCACAAAGTTTATTTAGCAGGGAAAATGATATGGCACTGATGGGTATGAAGGGTCATCGAAGACCATCAAAGAATTTATTAATGAAGGAAATGTAACATAATCATAAATAAGTAATCTTAAGCAATCCATCGTAAGGGAACAAGGAGATTGGTTACCTAATTTCACCGCAAGAGGTGTACGTCTAGGGGGAAAGTAAAACTCCCAGAACATTTATTAGAAATAGCCATGTTATTACAATCTCACAGAGTCTCTCTCTCTTGAATTGCATTACATGAATCTCTCATGTCCTCCTTTTGGGGGTCTCTTCTCGCTATTTATAACGTGAGAAGAGTCTTAGTTAAGTAGGATATTTTCCATGATCTCCTATACATCTTTTGTCAGATTATGGGTGATCATATTTGTACTACTATCGTTCTGGAAGTTTGGGTGGTTCCAGGTTTACTCGGATGTAAGCGGATCTGGGTCTGGTTGGTCGTAGGCGGGTCAGGTAAGATTGGACCCACCTGCTTACCTCGTAACTGGGTGGTCAAATCCTTTGTTGGGTTACGCGTGAAGTTTTGAGTTCAAGGACACTTTTTTACCCTTCATCAGGCACCCATTAAGGCATCCAATTGTTAGAAGTTTTTCTATCTACCTTTTTCTTCCTCGGGAACAAGTACTTTTCACAGTTAACCCAAAAGTTCAAGAGCCTTGGGTGGTGTTTGGTAGGTGGGTTAAGCAAACTAACCCACCTTTGTTCAGAATCTAATGCATGTAGAATAAGTTTTACTCGTTTAAATACCTACACACTAAAATTTCCTTATTCCACCATTCTTTTCTTATTCCTCAACTTATTCCACAAACATATTCTTCTTCCTAGCATCACCTTGGTATTTTTTTTCAAAATCTTGGCATATTACACCGGAAATAGTACTTTCAAGTCCAAAACAAAGAAGGTGCTTTAAAGTGTTACTACGTGCATGTGGAAACTCAAAGATCAAGATCTCATTCAATAAAACCTTACCTATTTGGTGGAACCCCCGTCTAGCTCGCTTTTGCTTTGCACAGTCTTCAATTTGTGAAGTTCTAACCTAACTAATAAAAGGACAAGCTAGGAAGATAAAGATGGAGAGAATAGGAATGTGTTTGTGTGAAAGTGGCAATGGTAAGAATGTGTCCAGATATGCATAGTTGTATAGCGTAAATAAAAACATTGGCGTATGATTAAAATAGTTAGTGAATGAACCTGCCGAAATCCTACTTGATCCTTATATCCATTATATGATTATTATAGGTAGTTGCTGAATAAGGTAGAGTGCAACTTTATGTTCATGTTTATCTTATTTTTCTAGATTTTCCTAAATCCTCATAATCTCAATGTTTGTGTTGTTGAACTGTTGACATTTTATAGATATATATTTCGTTTAACCTCTACTATCAGAATAGTGCAACACTGGATTTTAATTAAGAACAAAAGTAACGGTAACAAAAAAGAAAACAATAGGGAAGGCATTTTAAATGCTGTTAGTTGATTCAATGGAGTAGGAGCACTGGTCATTTAAGTAAAAGAATAATGGTTACACAGAGTATTGATAGGGTATCCATAGCAAGTCATGTCACGTAAGTTATATTGACCAAACAAAATTGGATAAAAAGAAACTCAAAAAAATCTTTGCCTTCTAAATATGACCTTTTTCCTTAGTTTCTCTTTCCTTTAGTCCACCCTCTCGTCTGAGCTTCCTCGTCTATTGTGTTTTC
Source organism: Thalassia testudinum (assembly GCA_037157565.1). Taxonomy (NCBI): domain Eukaryota; kingdom Viridiplantae; phylum Streptophyta; class Magnoliopsida; order Alismatales; family Hydrocharitaceae; genus Thalassia; species Thalassia testudinum. Next base: position 4,613,626 of record JAZHRO010000038.1, read on the forward strand.
TTTTATTTAATCACCATGACTAATACGTTCTACCTTTTTCACCACGTACTCTTGAATCCCATGCCTTCTCTTCCTACACGCGTATCCTTGGGTGCAAAGTGATCTCCCAACATGAATCCCAAATCCACCATGAAAACTATGCTTGTAATAGTTGTTGGGAAATAACAACGTTTAACTGATCCCTGGGAAACTCGTCGGAACAAACACCTTCTCTCAGTAGTTGTTTATCAGAGATGCTTTAATAACTCCAAAGCCATATAAATATACATGCCGTCAACAGTGCTACAATCATCGAGAACTTTACAAAGATTGCAAAATTCGGGTGCTCTTCTTTTCCACCCCAACATGCACCCACCTCTCCGTACGATACAATCATGCAAAGCGATGGCGGGTGGAACACGTGACTCAATGTCGCAATGTGTCCGCATTCAAAAATAATGGACGGACATGTTTTAGGATATATAAGAATGATCAGGGTAAGGAAACAAGTTTCTTTCTATAAAAAAAATAGAAGCTTTGCTTTTCCACAACAATAGATCAAATGATCATCTGCCTGTCAAACACATTCCCTTGCACCTCCAAACGACAAACATTACTTTTAAGATTAGTAGGTGATCCATTCTCTCTCTTAGGAGAGACATTTAATTTTTTCATTGGTGAGTATTGGATTAGATTCTTATAGGTTGGATTTAACTCAACTTAAATTCATTCGATAAATGAGTTGAAAAGGTGATTTAAGATTTAACTTAAAATAAATTCTTTTTGATCTAAGCCTAACCAGACCAACTTAAAAAAAAAGGCTCGAGTTGAGTTGGGCTAACCATGCTTTCCAAATAATATGTTAATGGAAGATTCACTTGATAATTATTTTAAAAGTATGGGTAATGACATAATTTGGTACAAGTAAAATAAATACTTGTAAAGAATAATTATTATTTTTAATTATGTAAATGACATGGTTATTATATTTACCTTTTGTATAAATTAAAATATCTTTAAGTTCTTGTGGGTACACATGTAATTAAAATGATTTAGCTATTTGCATTGTAAATATTTAGGTTGAATATTCCAAGACAACTAAATATAATCATACAAAATGAAATTACAATAGAAAATACAAGTGCTCATTTTATGTGTTCGTATGTAACTTGAATTTGGATGTTCATACTTCTTTATGATAAGAAGTCAATGGTTCATATCTAATTCAAACGGAATCATAGGATTGAATAACTTGTAGTTGGAGAAAACACAATGATTTTAAGATTTTCTCGATGGAAAATTACATGAGAAGTACATATTTATTTACTGTTTAATATATCATTCATATATGATATATAGATTTTAATATATATTATGAATATATATAGATATATATACATATATGATATATATGGATGCAATTAGATTAATAAATTTGACCTTAAATCAACCCCATAAATGAATCACATGAGTCAGGTTAAATTTGACCTATCTCAATTTATAATCCAACTCATTTAATAAATATGTCATATTTATTATCTAAATCCAACCTAAGTTAATTTTAATATTAAACTTGAATCACTTCAATTGAGTTGATCAAGTTGACCCGACTCAATTCTTATCCCCAATTCAATATTATCATGCAAAATGTGTATTTTTTTTTATGACTTTAAATTCTTTTTGATGACGCGTGTCTCAGTCGTGTACTCTTCTTACTGACACAATCGTGTTATATATAGGTCCCAACGGCTCCATGATCTCGCCCACCCCCTAAGCATACGTAAGGGATCCTCCCTCGATTCCTCTCGCCCTCTTGCGGGAGAGAGGAGACGGGAGGAGCCTCGCGGGTAAGCAAATCAACGCGCGAAAACAGCTACATTTTCGATCTCTGCAGTTTTCGATCACTCTCGCCAATCGCACGACGCCTGTTTTTGTTCGATCCTCTCCCATCTCAATCTTCCCTTCGAGGAGGTCCCGATTCCCATCCCAAACAGTACACCCAATTTTGCCCTAAATTGCGCCCGTCGTTTATTGATCACAGGAAGACCCCATTTTTTGTTTCCCTTTCTCTTTCCTTTTTTATTTCCGCAAAGTTTCTCGTTTCCGATTAAGATACGAAAAGATCGAGAGTTTTGTGCGTGATCTTAAAGTGATCGATTGGTTTCCAGGAACGATGAGGCTCCAAGCTTTGAGATGTCTCGACGCGTTCCCGCGCGCGGAGGAGCACCTTTTGGAGAAGACTAAGTCTGGAGCCGTTGGTATGCTCCCTCTTATTTCATCTATACATGCGTATAGCATAGCTAATGAAGTTGTTGATAGTTTTGTGTTCGTGTCCCCTTGTAATATTGTTTGCCAGTTTCGGTCCTCGGTATCGTGATAATGGTGACGTTGTTCGCGCACGAGCTGCAGTATTACCTCGCTACTTATACGGTACATCAGGTTTGTATATCCCATCCTGCTTGTCAAGTGGTATGGAGTTTGAGTAAGTGGTGGAAGTTGGTTTTGGATGGAGTAAGGTAGATGATTGCCAGTTAGCCACTGTACGTATCCGGGAAGAGAAGGTGAAAGATGACTAGAAAAAAAAATTGCAAGTGAGATGGCAAGCAGACAATAGTGTGTTTTAATACATGAATGCCACAACGTATAACAGGAAGATGCTCACTAATCTAATCATGTTCTAAAGGAGAAATCACTCTAGAAATGGACAAGTACCAAATGTAATAGCGTGTGGTGCTTGGAACTCGGTTCGTGTTGCTCTAGTTTAGTTGCCTTTGCAGGGTTTTTTTCCTATTTCTAAAACATAAAGATAGCTAACTTCAAGATCCGTACAATTGTAATCATACAATCTGCCATAGCCTGCAACTTTCACATTGTTACCCCAAATATTAATTTGCATATGCAATGGAGTCTGATTACATGCTACAATCATGCTCGTATGGTTTCAAGGCTGAACTTCCCTATGTTGAACCTTACAAGGTAGCTAGACTCTTCTTTTCATGAATGATTTGCATTGAATAATATTTATTTGGGTAAACGGATCTTAGATATAGATTTGTTTATTCCATGTACTTATGTGATGTTCTCACATCCCACCTACTTCTTTTGTCTTAACAAAGATAAACCTACTGGCTAGCAGATACTAGGATGTATTGTAGTTTTTCACGCTCCTTGTAGAGGGTTTTCCATGCAAGTTGTTGTCTCTTGTGATTTTGTGGTTGGTTTTACCATGTGTCATATAACGTACATGGTATTAGAATCACAATTACATTTCCATTGGTTCTAGATCAGAGTTGAGGAGGAGGATTGGAGAGACCAATATATGGGTTGTGGTTCAAGGATCAAGGTGAAGTTCTATCTTTCCACCTAGAGTCATTGGTGGTTGGAGGAGTGCAGGTGAGCATCATTGCAGGTGGTCATGTGGTATTTTTCGTGATTGAGGTCAAGAATCTGCAGATTTGCCGCCTTTGTATGGTCAGCCACTTCCCTGACTGGTTATCCTATGTCGAGTGCAGTGATTAGACATTGTTTCTCATTGATTGGTTAAATAGAATTTCTCATTGATTGGTTAAATAGAACATGCTTTCAGGGACTGCTTTTGTCCAATTGCTAAGACAATCATGCGTTGGATTTTTGAGGAAGTTATTTGACCAAATAGACAGTTTCTGGTGTGTTTTTTGGGAATCCTCTGCCTAACCAGTTCTTTCATTCTGATCAGTTAGATAGTCTGATCCTGCTGATGGTGATCTTGTGTGGTTGCTGGCGTTGTTTCCTTCCTTTTACTCTGAGATTAATACCTTTGGTGTTAGAAATGATCATGGTCTACCTGGGGCTTTTAAACCCTATTCTCCCTTGTTCATGAGCTACTCAAAGATATTAATCTTTGTTGCTTTCTGTTAGCAGATTATCGCACCTCTGAGGCTAGGTTCCATCTTTCTTTTCCCTTGGTGACTAAATCCATACGCTTGCTTGGATTCTCTTTGACGTGAAGAGATACAAGTGGTCTTGTATTGGTTCAGTACTAATGCTTTATTTGTTCTGGTGCTTTTGGCTGTTGGTTTGTGGTATTCAGAATCTTTTCATGGCTTGATGGCTCGTGATGTAGAAAATGGTGAATGGATAATCGATGTTAGTGTCCTAGATCACGTGATAGGAGAAGAAAGTTCTTCTCTTGGTACAAGCTTAATATGGGTTAAGAACAAGCAGTAGTGGCTGATGGATCTCATGTCACGCTAGTGGAGAGAAGTGTTACCAAGCTGCTAGAAAAAGTCCCTTGTCTTCCACTTTTCATGTTCTAGGTCCTCCCCTTAACTTATTGTCAATTGGTAGAATCGCAAAGGATCTGTATTTTGGACATATATTTTATGTTGATCTGTGTGTTTTGCATGCTTTGGAGATAAAAAAGCAGGTCAAGATTGCCTTGGAGTGCAACAACTTGTACCGGTAGCCAGTTACTTGCAAAGGTGGCTTTGCCATTTCACTTGAATGGTGGCAATGTAAATCAAATTATGATGTGGCATCATTATCTTGGTCATTTCAGTTTCACTTTATTGATGAAGTTGTTCCTAGACTTATTTTAAGGACTTGAGTTACAGTACTGGTGATGCAAGACCTGCCAATGTCAGAATATGCTTGTGCTATTTTCTAAGAGATAGAGAGTAGGACTATAGGTCCTCTCTTTAGTGCTCCCTCATGCTTAGGTTCCATAAATGTCAACTCTTTGGATGAATGCTGATATTCTATGACTTATATTGATGACCAATCTCAATGCATATGGGTATATATTGTGGCGAGCATGGTTAATGTTTCCAAAGTTGTGTAAATCTTCTTTAACATGGTAGAAATCAATTTAGAAATACTATGGAAGTTTTTCACTTTGGAGATTTTTGAGAATACCTTAATAGTTCCCTTTCCAAGACAGGGGCATTTTCCATGAGATTTCCTACAATTGTACCCTACAGCAAAATAATGGTGTTATTGAATGAATGAATCAACATTTGCTTGAAGTTACTCATGCTCTCCTGATCCAATGAAATGTTCCTAAGCATTTTTAGGCCAAAGTCATCATGGAAAGTGCCTTCCTAAGGGAGGACTCTCATATACAATCTGATGCTTGATAAATAAGTGATTAATCTCCTTTGTGGCAGCCTATGTTTTGCACATGACTTGGTTCCTAAAAGAGAAAAACTTGATCCAAAGTCTATCAAAGGTAAATAAGATTTAATTTTAATGTAGTGATAGTACTTAATTTATTGAGACTTTAATAAAATTTCAAATATAGAAATGCTTCTCGTTTAATATTTGATGTCAAATGTCTTCAACTAAATGTTGGGAAGAAATGTTTTGGTCCATGATGTGACTTTCTTTGAGGGGGAGTCATTTTTGTTTTGAAGCTCTTCTTTAAGAAGGGTGTCTAAGTGAAGATGAGTTTCGAATCATGATTGTGGGAAAACATGACTGAAACTTTTGGTACTTCTACTAATGACATATAATGTGACAAGTAGGGGATAAAGGAAAATAGATGCGGTTGTTGTAGATAAATATATGCATTTATATGCATAAAGACGGGGCTATACTTCTACTAATGACATATAATGTGACAAGTAGGGGATAAAGGAAAATAGATGCGGTTGTCGTAGATAAATATATGCATGTATATGCACAAAGACGGGGTTGATCATTAAATTTGCAATAATAGTTCTTTTACTATTTGTTGAGAAAATGAAGCAATCTATTTTCTATAGAAATCCTAGGCCTTTATTTATAGAGATAGGCTGGGGAAAAGATTGCATACAAGCCCTAAAAAGAAAGAAAAATAACAAAGACAACTAATAAACATCAAAACTAAGGATAGCTTTGCTACACTCTTACTTAAGCTGGAGCATAGATATCCATCTTGCTCAGCTTGGAACAACACCACACAAAAGATGCTCAGGAAAGTGCCTTGGTGGACATCTCCACAGTTTGATCTCTGGAAGTCATGTAAGACTTGAAGATGTACCCTCTTTGAATCATGTCACGAGTGTAGTGGCAATCCACTTCTATATGCTTCATTCTCTCATGGAAGGCTTGATTGTTGGCAATGAAGAGTTGCCTTGTTGTCGCATCTCATCTGCATAAGACTAGGTATAGTGACGTCCAAGTCACTGAGAACAAAATGGATCCATGTAAGTTCACATGTAGCTTGGGCCCTATATTCAGATTCAATGCTAGATCTAGCCACAACTGTTTGCTTCTTGCTTTGCCATATAACCAAATTTCCACTTATGAATGTTCAAAACTCGGTAGTGGATTTCCTATCCTTGGGATATCCAACATAATTCACTTATGTGTAAACCACAACATCTAAGGACTTGCCACAAGTGAATAACATCCCTTTTCATTGTGTAGACTTCAAGTACCTGAGGATCATTCTGGCTGCATCCCAATGTACTTTCCTTAGCTTATTTATAAATTGACTCACCTTGCTCGCTGCAAGGGCAATATCTTGGCGTGTAATAGTAACATACAAGAGTTTCCCAACAAAGCATTGGAACTGCCTCGCATCAACATATCCTAAGCTACCTTCATACAGATGTATGCTTGGATCCATAGGAATAGATGCTGGCTTGGCTCTGCATGTCAGTTTCCTAAAGAAGATCAACTACATACTTCATCTGAGAAAGCACAATTCCCTATGAATTCTGAGCACCTCAATACTAAGGAAATACTGTAGTGGCCCTAAGTCTTTTGTGACTAAATACTTGGCTAAGAATTTCTTGTTAGCTTCGATTCTGTCTACATCATCCCTAGTTAATATAATATCATCATATATACCAACTTAACAACCCTTCCTTTTCCGATCTTCTTCACAAATAAAGAATTTTTTGCAAACAATCTCTTGAAGCCAACCATCTTAATGGCGTCGGATAACTTCTGGAACCATGTACATGAATTTTGTTTAAGCCCATAAATTACTTTATGTAATTTGCAAACCTTATTACATTCCCCCTTACTTTCGAATCTTCATAGAGGAACGCATTCTTTGTGTCTAGTTATGAAGTGCTTAGTCTAAGTGAGCTGCAATAGATATATGGATTCGGATAGTGGGAAGCCGTGCGACTGGAGAGAAAGTATCAAAGCAATCCATTAATTGGGCCTTGTAATGTTCCACGGATCCATCGGGTTTATACTTGACTATGTACACCCACTTGCACCTTAGAACGGTAGCATTTATTGGGAGATCAACCGTACTTAGGTTCCTCGAGAGATTAATGTAGCCATCTCATTCTTCATGACGTGTCGCCACTTTGGATTAAGGAGAGCTTCCTGATGACTGATGGGTGTGTGTACAGTCGAGAGAGCTGAAACAAACTGCCTCTATTGAGGTGAGAGACTAGCCATGGATATGTACATGCGGTTGGAAATTGGACACAATGTACATGATTGGGTGCCCTTCCTCAAGGCAATGGGTAGGTCAAGATTATCACTTGTGGAGTCATTAACAATCTCCTCTGATGCAATAGACCTAGGTTTTGGGGAATCTTCCTGGTTTGCTGGAGCCCCAGCTGTACCTAGAACATCAAAGCTTAAAGGAGCATCAATACTATAATGTGTAAGGATTACCTCTGATATAGATGATGGCGTTGGCTTTAGAGGAGGTTGGTCTTTCTGTAGTCAATGATGGCAAAGAAAGGTTACTCTAAACTTGCCATCGGGTCCATTATCTAGGGCGGGTATGGAGACATTAGGCTTATTAGGACTGGGCATGGGAATCGAGGCATCATTATCACTAGTAGGTGCAGCAATCTAAGAGCGAACATAGGAGTTATATGGAATGGATTGAGACATTGACACTGACATAGTAATGTCTACTAATAGGATCATAGCACCAATGCCCCTTTTGAGTCCTAGAATATCGCACGAATATGCACTTGACAACTTGGGGATAGAACTTATCCCTATTAGGACCATGAAGATGAAAGAATGAGACACACTTGAATACCTTGGGTGGAACCCTGAATAGTTCCTTTATAAGAAACTAGATAGGTTATAGAACTTCTTCATTAAGAACAGTGGAAGGCATTCAGTTCACCAAATAGCATGTGGTAAGTGCTACGTCACCACAATAAGCCAACGGAATGCTATTTTGGATGAGAAGAGTTCTAGCCATATCTAGATTATGATGGTGTTCTCGTTCAACAACCCTATTTCGTTGTGACGTAAACGGGCAATTGGTTTGATGGATGATCCTATATCCCTAAAATATAAAGTGGAGAGCATATGTTTAAAACTCTATAGCATTACCAATTCTAACAATCTTCACATTGCCACCAAATTGATTTTTTATTTCTATGAGAAAGTTCTTGATTATGTCACCTACCTCCGACTTTGATTTCAACAAGAAAACCAACGGTAGATGAGAGAAATCATCAACTACTAGATAAAATCTGTATCCAATACAATCGAGAGCATGATCGGAACCCCGAACATCAAGATATAGTAATTGTAACAAAGACTCTGCCAACCACAGAATGGACTCTTGTGGTGTTTTCCCAGTTGGCATGCCTTGCATTGAAATGTGGTAGTAGGAGGAATCTGCGATATCACTCCTTAGAGCTTGGGCAATGGTAGGTGGCTGAATCTTAGGTGCCAAAGGTATCTTGATGATCCACCAGAAGGAATAGAGACATATTCAACATACGGTGACTATAGCAAGCGGTAAACACCCCTTCCTTATGGCCACAACCAATCACCTGTCTTGTTAGCATATCTTGAAACATGAGATATAGAGTTAAAGATAGCTCTGCAGTTCAATTCCTTTGTAATTTGTCTGACTAAAAGCAAATTCAAAGGAAAATCTGGGGGCAAGCAAAACTTTATGTAGCTGTATATAAGGGGCTATTTGAACCTCCCCCTAACTAGTAATAGGGAAATGCCTTCCATTATCCACTAAAATCATTTGGCTAGATGAATATGGCTGTTAGGAAATTGTTGTGCCTTCTCATATATATGTTGAGAGGCTCTTGAATCCATCAGCCAACCGATGTTCTTTGTACTACTAGCATGGTAGGCGAGACACATACTTGAAGGCCTAGCAAAGGCAACAATATCTGCATTCCTTGAAGTAGAGCTTGAGGTGGATGTAGAAGGAATAGCTGATATCTCATTTGTAATTAAGCCTTTGAATCAACTCATTATACTCAACTCTGGTGATGGTTATAGACTTTGGCCTTACGCCTGGAGTTGTAACTGCCTAATGAGTGCTAATAGGTTTCCCATGGTTAGTCCAGCATGCATCATCAGAGTGGCTAAGCTTCCCACATAATGAGCACTGGGGCCTAGCACACCCTTAGCCTCCTTGGTCTCGACCACGACCACGAGTGGATGGTCCTATACCCCTTCTTCTTCCCTGAGAAATTGCCATGGTAGAGGTATGCTTTATATTAATAGAGGGCGTCAGAGAAACTGCAAGTCAATGCAATCAGTTGTAAGCTTCTTCAATGGATGATATCTTAGGCAAAGCCAACATCTGGGAGCAAGCTGCCTCGTAGGCTGGATCCAGTCTAGAGAGGAAATACTCCATCATGGTTTGCGCCCTGTATGTTTTTTGTAATTCACATGTATTCATAGGAGTATAGGCATTCAACCTCTCAAAAGAAGACTTCATGGCCATGTAGTAATGAACAAGGGGCCTACCTTCCTGCCTCATATGTGCAATATCATGGTGGAGTTGGAGGATGTATGGTGCATTCTTGTCCTGTGAGTATGTTTTGAGAAGATTGTTCCACATCTCCTTTGTTGTCTTCTAGTACATAATCTTATTAGCAATACGCTAGATGGTAGTACTCATAATCCAAACCCTAACCATAGTGTTGTTTTTCTTCCATGAGCATACTTTCTTGTCTTCTCAATGGGCTCAAATTTTATGAGAATATGCTCCTTATCGTGACCCTCAGCCACAATGGAGATTGACTGTGACCACAACGTGTAGTTAGTCTTGTTGAACTTTACAATTAGGCTAAAGAAGGTGGTTTTTGAACTCCACTTGGGTTCCGACTCCTCATACAGGTGAATCAACCACCTCAGAGGCATACTTCTCAGTTAAGTCAGAGTCCCTTACAAGAAAAATAGCCAAAGCTTATGTGAATACTATCTCTTCATGCACATAGCACCATCCTCATAGCAAATAGACGTGAAAATTCCTCAAAATAGGAACAAAACTCACATTGCCAATTTGAACTTGATCCAAATCAAACCCAAAAGGTCTCCTACACTTAAAAGAAAACTGAAAGTTAGGCCCTCGATGACTTGCTCTGTCATAGGAAGACACCTGGAGACCTTGGTTGGTCTTTGGAGGACTACTTCGGTGTTCGACGGGGCTTTAAGGCATCTAACGAAGTCTCTGGCACCCTCCCCTTATTGTCCAACAGGACAAGGAGCCTTGTTGTAGCAGCATCGAGCCCTGATCTGGGTAGAAGGGCTACCTAGAAATGGTTTAGGCTGGTTTGCTGGCGAGCAACGATGTTGTTAGCGACGATGCTCCAGCGTTGCTTCGACTAATTGATGGTGTGGTTGGTTGCTGGTGACTTGCAGTAGCCCAAGAAAGAACCATTGGAGGGGCCCCTCCCTTGCGCCTTGTGCCGTAAGGTTGGGGCCCTTGAGTTTCTTGAGAAGAAATGTCTCTCTTCTCACGAGATTGCACAAATCTCAAGGAAAAGGGAACCTAGATTAGTTGATGGAGAAGAAAACAAGGGGGAGAAACCAAGAAGGTATCAAGCTCTAGCCTAGGATCACTGCTTTGATACCATGTTGAGAAAACAAAGTAGTGTATTTTCTATAGAAATGTTAGGTCTATTTATAGAGAGAGGCTATGGGGAAGATTGCATTCAAGCCCTTAAAAGAAAGAAAAATAACAAAGACAACCAATAAATGCGGAAACTAAAGATAACTTCTCTACACTATCATCATTGTTCTAACTTTTAGATCAAGTTGATTAAGATGTAATCATTGATGCAACAACCTTAATTTTACTATGGACAAGGTTAATGATGTAGGTATTGAAGAGGAAATTGTAGTAGGGAAAAAATGAGAGCATCACGAATAGACATGAAAGGTGGGTGATTAAGCCACTAGCTAGAAATGCAGTTTACCAGCTACCACCCAAGAAGATGTGTGGATTTTTCATGCATTAATGTGGATTATAATTTTATTTTATCATAGCTTGCTTCTTCTTCTGTATGAAAATTTTTAATTGAAGCTAAAGTTTATACAAGATGGATAAAAGCAATATAAGAGGAAATGGGGAAGAATTGGGTCCAATAAGTAGTAGACATTTCCAAAGGCACTCCTATTGTGGGTTCAAAATGGGTAATTGGTATATACTCAAGTGCAAAGTTGATTGGACTATTGAATAGCATAAGACAGGCGGCAAGAGGCATTGATCAAAAGTATGGAATTGATTACTTAGCATCCTTTGCTCTTGTTACAAAACTGAACATGCTCAGAGTTACCATAGCACTTTCTATTTAGCATTCGTGGTAGTTAGACCAACTTGCTGTGAAGAATACGTCTTTGAATGGAGATTTGCAGGTAGAGATTTATATGCAAATATCACTCAGATATGAACATGAAGGAAAGTGTTGTCAAGTCAAAAAAAAAAAAAAACTCTATATGGACTTAAGTAGTCTCCTCATGCCTGATTTTAGCTATACATGGTGGCAATGAAAACTAAAGGTAAGTTAAAGGACATGTTGACTTGAACTTGTCCATTAGGAGGTCTGCATGGTGGTTCTCATGCTTTTGTAGTTTAATGATAGATTATTAATGGTGATAATGAAGACGAGATTAACATATTGAAGAGCAGAGTTGCATAAAACTTAGAATCAATGATTTGGGCAAGTTGGATTATTTCTTAGGTATTCAGGGATTCCATAGTCATATGATAACATAAATATGTGCTTAGTTTATTGAAAAGAAATGAAGAAACTTAAGTACAAACTAATATCTGCTCCAATCAAAGCCAATCATAAGTTCAATTTGAAAGATGGAAACCCCGTTGAGGAATCATCTAAAAGCAGGTACCAAAAATTGGTGGGGAATATTATTTATCTTACTTTGAGTAGACCCAAAATTTCTTACGCGGGGAATGTTGTTATTTAATTTATGCTTTCCCCTTAATAGGTTAAATAACTTCATGCTACTACATGAAGAATTAATGGAAAGGACTTTCATACACCAAAGGAGATGATCTCAAAGTTGAGGGTATTCTGATGATGATTGGTTGTCTCAAAAGATGATTGGCTTTGGTTATTATTTGTACCTTGGTGGGAACTTAATCATATGGAGAAGTAAGAAACAAAATTTAGTCACAAAGATGTTGCAAATTGAGATTGTTTATTTGATATTGAACTTTACGCCAAAACTTTGATGATGCTCTATTGTGGCAACAAATTTGCAATAAACCTTGCCAATATTCTGTTCTACATGATAGGACAAAACATGTGGAGTCGGATTGGCATTTCATCCATGATAAGATAGACTTGGTAACCTCTATGTTTCATGAATTCAGATGATAAAATTACAAACATCTTTGCTAAGGGGCTGGATTCCTCCAAGTTTGAGATGTGTGGCAAGTTAGACATGTTTGACCTTTATGCCCAACTTGAGAAGTGTTACATGTATTCGGGTAAATGGATCTCAAATGTGGTTCCATTTGCCTTGCATGCTTATATAATTTACTTAAACCAAAATTTGCTTTATAAAGGAAAAAGGATGGCTACTGGAGGTCTAGCCATCCCATGCATTGACCTCTGGAAATGGGGGAAATAACTGCAAATATTTGAGCCAGAAATTAGACATCGGCACAGCTTCTCGCACAATATTCTCAACATAAGCATGATTTCCCCCTAAAGACCACCCTATTTCTTTGGATCCGAATCAGCCAGTTCGACCCCACACCTGTCTGAAAGGACTCCCAAAAAAACTCCTTAGAATAGATTCCCAAGATCTGCAGCTTACTTAAAGCACACTTGTTTCTTTAGTCTTATTGAAGATAACCCTCTTTTCTAATGGGTGCTAGGGCGTGCATTCTTGTGGATTTTCCCCCTCTTCCTGCAGAGGGTTTTCCACATAAACCGCTGTCTTTCATGATTTATACGGTTGATTCCACCATGTGTGACTTGACCTACACTTTATTTGTTCATTTTAATGATGGCCATCATTGATGTGCACTTTCAGGATTCATACATAGATGCCACAGTAGGGAGATTTGTACAGGTGAGAGGAGTGCAATATTTATCGATATGTAATTATGACCAAGAATAAATTCGGTGGTTTTATGCTGTACTAGTACCCATTTTGTATAACTTTTCTAACTTCAAAAGAATCTCAAGCTGTATTCCACCTTATGTATACAAAGTTGTTTCTTTTTTGTCAGTTTTTTGCTAGGAATTTAGGGTCCAGGATTTCCCATCTTGTCACTCTTCAGGTCAGCTGTTGCAAATATGACATGCTTTACATGCTATACCTGCTTTGGTACAGATGGCAGTAGATTTAAAGAGAGGAGAGACTCTTCCTATTCATGTAAATATGACGTTCCCTTCTTTACCTTGTGAAGGTTAGTTCAGTCAGACTTGATAATCTGTTACATAACTGCATCACAAAAATCATGTCTAACACTGCTCATGCGTGCAGTTTTAAGCTTGGATGCGATCGATATGTCAGGAAAACATACAGTGGATTTGCATACAAATATATGGAAAGTAAGGAAGCCCACTCAAACTTTTTACCTCAATCCTCTATTTCTTTCTTTCTTTTTTTTATTTATGCATATAACTGTAGAATACATTGCAGCATGAATGTTTGTAATATTTCAGATTTGGAGCTTGAGAGAAATTAAAGTTGATAGGGTTACTTTCTGTCTTGAGCCATGCAGATTGAGTTGGAACCAGAGAGAAATTGAAGTTAGATAGAATTTTTGTCCGTATTGCATCGTGCAGATGCTGCGCTGCAATTTTTCTTGAACTTCAGACTCACACGTATTCTCCTGAATTCTGATATGTTGCTTTATTTCACTTGTTCAGTTAGCATCATAGAGATATTAACCGAATTTGGCACTGGGTCATAAAATTTAGTATGGCAATACTTTGAACTCTACATAAAATTTATTTTTCTTTTCTTTGTTTTCCCCTGATGATCTGAGATCCCCTATGAGTAAAATGTAAGAAGTGCTCATAACTCATATGTGTAAATGACAAGGTAATGCAGAAGAGGTAAGAAGAAGGATTTATATATGATTTTTTTGTTGATTTGGAGAAGGCCTATGATTTTTATTTTAAGGAATATCTTATGGAGAATTTGGAGAAGAGAAATGTGCCTGTATGGTGGAAGTGCTTGCGCAAGGACTTGGGTTGGGTTTATTGCATCGTGGATCAACTTTAAGCCCTTACCTATTTACTTTGGTTATGGATGAGTCGAAGAACATTCAAGTTTAGGTGTCAAAGCATACACTTTTCACCGATTACATTACTTTGATTGATGAGGCAAGGAATGGAGTAAATAAAAAAATCCCAGCTTTAAAGGGAGAGGCCTCGGAAACTAAGGGCTTTGATTATGCAGGATAAAGACTTGGTATATAGAATATAAGTATAATGGTAGATGAGACAAAGAAGGAGCATATTTTTTAACTAAAAAAGGAACAAATTTTGTTTTGAAAAAATATGTTTTAAATATTCAATGTACCATTTTTAACAAAACAAAGAAAAGGATAGAGATATCACACAGAAAACTAATGGATATTGGTTGAAATGGAGGGAAGCTTTTGGCATTCTGTGTGGCATGAAAATGCCCTTGAAAGTCGAAGGGAAGCACTATAAAGCAACTGTGAGATGTACCATGTTGTTTAGATTTGGGCGTTGGGTTATTAATTATATAAATGTGTAAAGGATGCTTATGGTAGAAATGAAGATGTTAAGGTGGATATATGACAATATAGGAAAGGATTAGATTCACAATGAGATTATCCGATAAAAGGTTGGGTGGCATTAATAGTGGATAATACAAGAGGGACACCTTTAAGGTGGTTTAAACATTTAATGAGAATTTCAATTGATGTTACATTCAAGAGATGTGAAAAGTTTTGAATGTTAAGCAAAAGGGTCAAGGAGTGTTCAAGAAGTGTTGGAAGGAAACCATCAAGCATGATCTTGATTACTTTGATCTAAGCTTGGGAATGGCTCAAGATGGATTTAAATGGAGGCAAAGAATCCATATAGCTGACTCACTTAATGTGGGTGTTAGCACTTTAGTAGAAGTCCATTTTCATTGGGATTAAGCTTGTTAATGAGTTGGTTATGCTAGTTTATTTTTCTAGTGGGACTTATGTAATTTTCCCTTTCCTACCTCCCTATATAAGAGAGGCTAAGGTTTTCTTTTCCAATAACAAAGTTCATTTTTTCTAACATAGTATTATAGTAGCAGTTTTAGGCCAGTGTTTGATGCTTGCTTGACTTCTGGCACATTTCTTTCTTCCACAACAAGAAAAGAAAGAAAAAAGGAAAGGGTTCAAAACCCTAATCGAGATAGGCCTCAACAAGCCATTGGCAGCCTCGTCGAGGCTCTCCTTTTTCCTCATCTCTCGATAGAGATCTATCAAGACCACTTCTCCTTGTTGCTGCACCTTGGGCAGCAGCTAAGGAGGCTTCACCGACACCACTGCTAGTGCCTAGGCTTCCAGTGAACCACCCTCAATGCATTGCCCAGCCCTATAGGGCACTCTGATGGCTAAGCATCGCCACAATCTCCCCCTTATTCGTTGGTTAGAGGGCTTCTTCGATTGTAGCATCGTCCCCTTTGTCTGAATTTGCAATGCTGCTCCTACGATGTTGCCAATGCCACCTCTTGCTGTTGATTGGTTTTATGACTCTCCGACGGCGGTGGTTGTGTCGAAACCATGCCTATCAAGTTGTTCTAGATCGGATTTGGCCCCTTCTCTTATTGTTACAAGCACTGTAGCTACCTTTATTTGATCTGGTTCATGTGATCCAGATTCCTAGGTTACCATACCAAATCCGGTGACCTTCGATGGTCGCCTTTTGCGTGGGTCTTGCTTGTGCACATGATCTAGACTTGATTTATCTCTACTTTGCGTATGTAGTGCACACTTTTGTATTGGAAAACACACATACATAACTGCATGTTCTTCTGTTCTCATGGCAAACTTGAATTCTGCTACTGTTACTACTGAGGCCAAGATCTCGGCCTCCGTGCTAGTTCAAGGAATGACTATCAAGTTAATTAGATCCCTAAACCATGTTCTCTAGTCACGTATGTTCCACATATTTGTTGGAGGACAGGAGGAGTTGCTTGTATTGACAGATAGGGCTCTTGAACCCGATGCTTCCAAGTACAAGAAGTAGGAGGACAACTATCTGGTTATGAACTAGTTGATGAACAACATCGACCCTACTACTATTGCCTCCAATATGCTATATAAGAAGACAACAAAGGAGATCTGGGAGATCTGGAGAAGAGGTATTTCCTTCAGACGAGTAGCTCTCGCTGTGTAGACATCTACAGGCGTATATGGAATACTAATTAAGGTGACATGTCCTTGATTGCATATTTTACTACTCTAGAGGGTCTGTTTGAGGAGTTACCTGTATTTCAACCTGCCTACTATGAGAAGCAGGTTATTGAGCGCGTAGATTGTTTGACCTATCAATTTCTTGGTGGCTTAGCACTATGGTACTAGTCAACTCGGTGCATGGCATCTCTGCTCATGTTACCTCTGGTGGTAGAGGTGGTCGTTCTGGCGATCATGGACGAGGCTGTCGTATATACTCTCCTTGCATTTATTGCAAGAGAACTATTCATGTTTTTATAAGTGTTGGGAAAAGTTTGGCATGCCTACTTAGGCGAATCAGACTTCTATTGCCAAGTCCCCTATTATTGAGACTGTGACAAAGTAGTCAACTCTATCGTTTACTGCAGATGAGTTAAATCATCTAAGATGGTTACTGAGTCCTCTTCTACTACTGATGTTGCCATAATGCTTGTGGCTGATACTACTGCTACTACTTTTGATCAAATCACTACATTTAGAGCATTTGATCCTACTGTTGCCTATCATGAGGATAGTGGTGATTGGTGGAAGATTTGAGCGAGGATCCTTATCTCCTACTCTTGACTACCTGCCTATTGGATATTGTTGTTTGGGAACACTTGCTCGTCTACTACTACAACCTACTACCGTCTGTTACTACTGCTACAACCTACTATCATCTCTTACTGCTGCTACTTCTACTACTGCTTGGGATCATCTCCCGTCTTTGCCTACTCCTTGATGCGGCTTGGGATTGTCTCTTGTCTCTGCCCACTACTTGATGCTTCTTAGGATTGCTTCCTACTGCCTGCTACTACTATCTGTCTACTATGGTTGCTACTTCTACCACGGTCGCAACCTGCTACTCTAGTCTGTTGGCTGTGCCTTTGGATGTTTACATTGGGAGGGAGTTAACTTTTGTTTCTTGTAACAAGTTGGGCGTTGCAGGCTCCAACTTGGGGAGGAGTGTTAGAGTATCAATTGAGTAGAAGTCCATTTATATTAGTTTTAAGCTTGATAGTGAGTTGATGATGTTATTTTATTTTTCTAGTAGGACTTCTTATGTAGTTTTTCCTTTCCTACCTCTCTATATAAGAGAGGGTAGGGTTCCATTTTCCAGTAACAGGTTTTTTTCTCCAACAGTGAGAAAAGGCTTTGTCGTTGTTGTGCAGCATTTGGCTTTAACTTTTGTTTTTATTCAAACATGAGATGTTTGAAGCTCCTTTCTACTTTAAACAACTTGCGTGCATGTATATAATTGATTCCTACATCTTATTATAAATTAATCCAAAGTATTCTTATCTAAACCTCTTATTCGGAATGAGGTGCATTTCGATTTTCACCATCTATTTTTGTCTCATCCTTGCACTTCGTATGTTCAAAATTTTCTTTTAGGGGCAAAAGGATGATCAAGTGAGGTTGATGATCATCATATATTCATTTTTTGCTCTATTCAAATGGAAGACCTTAGCTTCCAAGTTCTCTTTCCAATGTTCAATTGTCGTATCCCACCAAACTAACACTTTTATGTCTTCAAAAGTGTTACATCAATTGAGCTTGATGATCATCATATATTCATTTTTTGCTTTATTCAAATGGAAGACCTTAGCTTCTAAGTTCTCATTCCAATGTTCAATTGTCCTATCCCACCAAACTAACGCTTTTATGTCTTCAAAACCTTAACATCACAGTGCCCTACTAGTATGTGCTTTGTCAACTCATCAACAACCAAAATGAAAGAGGAAAGGTTTCAAAGCTGATGTTTGGTGTAGACCAACATTTGTATGCAATTTAGTCGAATTACTTGCAATATACAATTTATCATGTGCATGTAGTTCGTCAATGGTGTAGATCATGTGCCTATTTTCGGGAAAAAAAATTGTTTGTAGGCATGAATGTATGAATGTATTCTTTTAAATGATTCTCTAAGTCGATGAAGATGAAATTAGGTTGATCTTGTGTTTGAAGATTGTTGCCATACTCCATTAAAGAAATGCTGCTTCAATTGCTATGAAGTAAAATGTTCTTCTAACATCATAGACTTCCCTTAAGTTTTTTTCATCTACCCTTTTACAAAGCTTCTTTCGATTACCTACTACAATAAATGACTTGTCAACTTGATTGCCCTTTTTGACTCGTATTATCTTCCATCGGAAGTCTATAAAGGTAAGGACAAAAGATACAATCCTTATTTTACTATTCTATACTTTTCTATGGAATGATATTGGGAGATAAATAAATGATTCAAGCATATATCAAGCAAGTACATGTTAATAGGTTGAACACTTCAAAAAGCCCTTTCTAGTTTTGATGAGCTTTTGGTATCATTAGGATGGAATAATTGTTGATTACCATTTTAAAACATAAAAAGTTCTTACAATATTTGGAAGCATGGGCATTTCGTAGTTAGGAAGACATACTTGTAGTACATTGGAGCACTTCCCACAATTGTTCCTCTCTCAGTGGTGAATTGTCAAGCTATTTACAGGGTTAGATTGCCTTTGGAGGTTCATTTCTTTATTTGGTTGCTGAGGAGGAAAGTTGTCGTCTGGCACTTCAGATGCCATTGGTTAACCAAAGGTGAGCTCTTCTTACATCCTTTGTGACTAGCCATTAGAAGATCTGGACCATCTTTTCTTTACTTGCCCTTTGCTAAGAAACATTGGCAGCACGTTGGCAATTGATTAGTGGACTACTTGTCACATGCAACTTTTTGAGGTGATGAGGCAGATAAAGAGTTAATTAAGAGAGCCTTCATCTTTTCTAGTGCATTTAGTTAGAGCGGAAAGAAGTTATTTCTAAGGGGAGAGAGGGCTAATGTTAAGGGGGATGTTTGACAACTTTAATTCTTTATGTGGCTTTATGAACAACTACCTCTCCTCATCAATGGAATGTGGGGGGGGGGGGGGGGGGGGTTCTACTTTCAAAAGATATACCTTTGGGATTTTACATGTATTCCTCTACAAAGTTGCATAATTAAGTGTAAATGCCTTTTCTAAATGTTTATGAGAAGAATCATTAACTTCAATGGAAAACATTAATGCAATCTACTTTTCCCTTTTCTATCTACTGGTCGTCGCAAAATGTGTAAAATATTATTTCTATCGTTGTAGTGCGAATCACGTCGAAACAAATAAATTTATAAATAAGAATCGATGAGCCTTGAGACGTTTGCACGAAGGCAAAACACGATTTTTAAAGCTTTTCGTATTAACTAATCTATCTTAATGAAACATAGAAACAGATACCAGATATTCAGAAAATCAGATTTTTATTACTAATGGCAAATGGTTCTTAAACTAGGAATTAAAACAACTATGCTAAAGAATAGAGAGAGAAAATAGATGAAGGAAGGCACTGCTTGTGGGATGCTTATGCGAAGTGCGGTAGCACTTCAGATCCAGAGTACCGGGATGAAGATCGGAGAGAAGTTGCAGAGAGAGAGAGAGAGGCTGGAGATGTGTCTGGTGCAATTTGCCTCTCAACTGGGCGCTCTGGGGCTCTTTTTATAGCTTCAATGAGGGATAAAGTGGGTATTTAGGCCTCCCAACTTGTGCAACAACTTAGGTGCGATCAAATCTGCTGATTGGGAGATCAACGGACCAAATCGTGCCTCAAAATAACCTTCCATGCGCCTTAAACGTTTCAGATGCTAACACGTGGCAATCGCTCGCCCGCTGGATCCATCGCCTCGCGTCTTCACGCGCGTGCGCTTCCAGTCTCAGCCATCCGATCTCACGATCGGATGGCTTACGAGTTGCGTCGCATCGCCTTTGAAAGCGCGCGCATTGGGGCGTCAGTTCGAGTGTTGGATCACGCATTCATCCACACTGCCGCATTGCTCGCACAACGTTACGCCACGTGGCAGAATCCACGCCCTTTGATTTGATCCGACGGCTTGATTTAGTGTGAGCGCCATCGCCTCCTTGATTTCACGCTGAGTGCGATGCAAACGTGCGCCTCATGCTTATGTGCGAGCGCGCAAACCGCTGTGCTGCATTGCCTCTTATGTCACGGTTTGGTTTTGTCGCGCTCGTTGCTGAGATGAACTCTCACTTGGTGAAGGGCATGGCAGTGGATGACGTGGCTTGATCATGGTTGGGGGCACGGTGGTGGATCGTTGGGATGGTGCTACGTGGCACCATCCTGATCGTTCATCTTCTCGCCTGTGTAGTTGGTGCTACAGGGCTCTAATCGGGTTGACTTTGCGCTGTTGGACTGCGATCGTTGATCCGGATTCATCCGTGCTGTCAGATTTGACATCTGAGGCTTGGATTTGTGTTATCTTGCTCATTGGCCTCTGATTTTCTACAGACTGTATGTGATGCTATGGAAGTCTAATAAAGATGATTCCTGAAGCGTTGGACTCTTGTCGTTGTCCTGATAAGATCCGCACAATCTGATCTATCATCTGTAGTCCTGAGTTATCTGCAGTTAATATCGTCTCTCTTTTAGAGTATAAAATATCATTATTATTTATAAAGCTAACAAATTAACTATGATGCAAATTATGATGCTCATGTATGCATCGCTCCTAAGTTAAGCTAAAATCTAACTTAATTCAAGTAAATTAGGTCCTATGATTGCTATGCAATCACTTACAAAATAGGATTAGGACAAAATAAGGGGGAGGAGGGCAATGGAAATTAGTAAGGGTGGAGTAGGTTGATGGGAGGAGGATGACAGCTAGAAGGCAAGGTAAAAGGAAATAGGAGGGCAAATGGAGTGGGAGATTGGAGGATGGACAAGAGGATAATTGGATAACGGGATGATGAAGGCTGGGGTAGAAGGTGGGGGATTGGAGGAATGGGTTGAGGGAAGAGGGTTGTAGGAGGAGATAGGATGGAGGAGGGACTTTCCTTTTTATTTTTCCTTCAGTTTTGATCAGATTTAAGCTAATAAGCTCTTATGTGGGCTTCAAAATTTGACAGATCTTGGCTGATGGAGGAAGGCTTCCGGAGTATGGTGGAGGAGAAGTGGAACTCCATAGAGGTGGACGGATCAACCACATGTTGCTTGGCGAAGAAGCTGAGTGTGTTGCGGGACCACTTGAGAGCGTACAGGAGGGAGATTAAGGCATCCAGGAGGGTTAAGAAGGAAGAGGCATTGGCAGAGATCACCAAAATTGACAGGTAGGAGGACCAAGCCCCTATTTCAACAGAGGATAGGGGGGTCAGATTGAGGATGACACGGGTGGTACAGGAGGATAGGAAAGCAGAGGTGGAGTGGAAGACGAGATCGAGGTAGAGATGGCTGAAGGAAGGTGACTTTAATACCAGGTTCTTCCACCAAATGGCCTCTGCTAGGAGGAGGAGAAATTGGATAGAGAAGATAATGATACATGGGGAGACTTTCTCAGGTAGGAAAGAGGTGGGACAAGTTGCAGCAGATTACTTCAGAGAGTTCACTGGGAGGCGCATCAGAGGATGCTGGAAGTGGAGAGAGGAGAATGCATAATGTGTCACAGAGGCTCAGGCAGAGGAACTCACAGTTGGTTTCTCGGAGGATGAGGTGAAGCAGGTGGTTTGGAGCTTGAATGCAGAGGGGTGCCCTGTCCTGGATGGTTTCCTTGTTTTCTTTTTCAGGGAATTCTAGCCCTTGGTGGGGGCGGATGCGATGCAAATGGAGGAATTTGTGGCTAGGAACATAGGTTTTTATAAGCTGAATAAATACTACTTGTTTTTACTGCATAAGGGGTTGAAATGATTTAGGATTTCAGACTGATTACGTTATCGAATGTCGTATACCTTATTGTTGCTAAGGTCTTGGCCAACAGGCTCAAGGACCTTCTTGGAGATTTGATTTCCCTTGTTCAGATGGCCTTCATCCTGGGGAGAGGAATTTTGGATGGTTTTGTAGTTGCCATGGAGGTGTTGGCCACCTGGAAGAGGGAAAAGAAGCAAGCTTTTTTGTGGAAGGTTAACTTCAGCAAGGCATACGACTCAGTGTAGTGGGATTTTTTGTGGGCTTCTTTGTTGAGGAGGGGTTTTCCTACAGTGTGAATTCATTGGATGAAAAGGTGCGTGACAATGACATCTTTCTCAGTTCTGATCAATGGGAACCTGGTAGGAGGATGGGTGCAGCCTAGGAGGGGGGGTCAGACAAGGTTGCCCACTTGCACCTATGCTGTTTGTGCTTGCGGCGGATGCTCTGGTGCGGGCAATGCATAATGCCTATTCTAGGGGTTTGATAAGGGGGCTTCATGGTTGGTGAGGACAAGGAGACAACGGTCCTGCAGTATGCTGATGATACCTTGTTTTTGGTCGAGGGAACGGATTTGGAGGCTAGGAGGATGAGAATCCTTTTAGAGCTTTTTGGCGAGGCGTTAGGGTTGCAGATTAATTATCAGAAGCAAACTTTTGTCCCTTTCAATTTGTCGGTTGCAAAGGTGGAGAAGTTGGGAGGTGTTTTGGGGACAGCGTTGGGCTCTTTGCTATTGGTGTACCTGGGCCTTCCTTTATCAGATCGGCATCTTAGGGTACAGGATTGGATTCCGATGCTGGAGAGGATGGAAGATTGGTGGGGTGATCTTCCAGGCTCCTATCTAGAGGTGGGAGGCAGACCTTGGTCAAGGCGGTTTTGGCATCCATACCATCGTATTTCCTCTCAGTTTTCATATTACAACGCCTGATTGAGAGGAAGATCTCAGGGTTGATGAGGGATTTTTTCTAGGCTAATGTAGGATCGACAGGAAGGGGGGGAGATTGGTGGCCTGGGAGGAGGTGTGTAGACCGATTTAGGGAGTCTGGAGGTCAGGGAGGTGGACAAGGTGAACATCAGCCTCCTTACGAAGTGGATTGCTAGGTTGATGGGTTGGGAGTAGGGTCTCTTTGGTGATGTAATGCGGTGATGTTACGATCCTTTTCTTTCATGGGGGCCGTTGGATTTCCCTCCTCTCGGAGCCTCACATTTTCTTAAAGGCTTGGTGGTGGTGGCGGTGACAGTGAAGGTGCGCAATTTCTTCTCCTCTACATTGGGGGAAAGGGATGCTTTCCATTTCTGGCAGGACGACTGGTAGGGAGCTGGCTATACCCTCAGCGAGAGGCTTCCCTGCCTTTTTGGGTGTTTTGTGGACTTGTCAGCTACGGTAGGAGGTTGTTGGGATGGGGCTTGGTATCCAACTTTTCGGGGGGAGCTTCTCCGACTAGAGATGCAAGGAGTTCCAGTGGTTGTTGCAGGAATTGGAGGGCTGGGCACCGGAGGAGGGGTGTGATGCTTTGTCCTGGGAGGAAGGAGATTTCTCTGTGGCGAAGGTCTTCCATAGATTGGGGAGTGGCACGGTCAGCCTTGACATTGATTTCTTGCGGGATTGCAGATTGCTCTGGATGGCAGAGTGCCCACTGAAGGTAAAAATCTTCGCTTAGTTGGTGAGGAGGGGGAGGATTAAGACGAAGCGGTGGAGAGCAAGATGGGTCTAGTCTGATTACTTGATGTGTCCCCTTTGTGATGGAGTTGAGGAAGACATCCAGCACCTCTTCTTTCAATGTTTGTTTGTGATGTAGGTTTGTCAGAGGATGGGGATCGATTGGATCGTCCATCGGGATGCGGTTAGCTTTTGATTTTCGTTTCGCAGAGGCAATGCCCATGGAGGAGGGATCATCTTTAGATCCAAGAAGGATAGGGTCAAGGTTTTGGTGGTCCTGTCGGGGGATGGGGAGAAATGGGGTGCTTTTTAGGGGGAAGAGATCTTATGTTGAGAACTTTGTTTCGTCCATTTCTTTCAAGGTGATGTTCTAGGAATCTGTCTTGTAAACTTTGTATAAATCGATTTTCTGGAATAAAATAAATTTAGGTAGTTATCATTCGGATAACCGTCTTTTCACTTCTCAAAAAAATTTGGAGTGACTATTTTCAATTATGATTTACCCAAACTCTAACTTAGATCTAACATAGGGCCATGTGTCTATAACAAAGTAGCTATATAGGGGCATATTAGTAATTTTGAAGTTTGCAGAAGCAAACATGTAATTGCAAAATATTGTAGGGTTATTTACATAAAATCATCTAAAATAGTAATTTCATCATCCCATGTTTTCCTTGTCAAAAAAAGTCCCATCTCATGTTTTCGAGAGAGAGGTGTTTTCAGTCCGCGCTGTGAATATTAGAATGCCTTTGAGGATTTTTAGGCTAAGCAAACTTCGGTTTGTCGTGCTTAAAATGTAGACTGATGATTACCTTTTCTCATCTTCAGGACATGTTGATTTACATGAAGATTTCTTTGATGATTTTTCTGCCATATTTTAATTCTCTAATAATGTTGTTTAGATGAACTTGTTTTTCCCTTGAGAGGCGTTTAGATGGACTTGATATATTTAGGCACTATCATTGATTCAAAGACTATGCTTGTCTTTAATGTTAAATCCTGCTATCAATGCATGTTTCTTAATTGTTAGGATCGAAATGTATGATTTATTCATAGAGATCTTGGACCTCTTTGTATAAAGAGCTTACAGAAAGAGAATTACAAGTATATTCTTTTACTACAAAAAATAATAAAAGGCCAACCATACATAATTCAACACTACCTCTCAAGCTGAAGCATAAAAATCAAACATGCTCAGCTTGGAACAAATATAATGTAATTTTTTCTTGAGAAGTGCTTTAGTGAAGATACTTACCAGTTGATCTTCAGTGCTTATGTAGGGAGTAGAAATCATTTTGGCTAGAATGGCCTCTTTGATGAAGTGACAATTCACTTCAATATGCTTGGTTCTCTAATGGAAAATAGGATTATTTGTAATAAAGGTGGCCGCCTTATTGTCACAGTGCATCAGAATAGGATTAGGTACCTGTATTCCAAAGTCTTCCAAAATGGAATGGACCTAGAGTAACTCACAAGCAGTTTGTGACATGACCTTGTATTTAGATTCAGCCCTAGATTTAGATGCCATTGCCTGTTTGTTGCTCCTCTATGTAACTAGATTGCCTCCAACAAAAGTGTAGTATCCTGTAGTGGATTTTTGATCCTCATGAGCACCTGCATAGTCTGCATCAGAGTATCCATAAATATCCAAGTGTCCATTATCTTTGAAAAGAAATCATTTCCCAGGTGTACTTTTCAAATACCTGAGAATCTAGCGAACACCATCCCAGTGGACTTCTCTTTGCAACTGCATAAACTGGCTCAACCCTTCAATTGCAAAGGCAATGTCAGGACGAGTAACAGTCAGATACAATAGCTTACCAATCATTGCATGGCATCTGGTGACATCTTGCAGTAGAGGACTGTCATCATCTGCAATATGCAAGGACACATCCATGGGCACGTATGCTGATTTGCACCCCGGCATACCCATGTCTCTCAGCATGTTAAGAACGTACTTGCGTTGGGATATCACAAGTCCTCCAGTGTGTTGCACTCAATACCAAGGAAATAGTTGATGGGGCCTAAATCCTTGGTAACAAGCTGTAACTGCAGCATCTTCTTTGTTTCCTCTATACCTTGCCTGTTACTACCAGTCAAAAGCATGTCATCCACATACACCACAAGTATGACTGATTCTTTTTATGTAATGTAAAGATAGAATGATCAGCAGAATATTTGATGAAGCCATAATCCTGGACCACCCTGCTGAACCTCTCAAACCAAGCTCTAAGGCTTTGTTTTAGTCCATAGATAGCTTGCTTCAGTCTACATACCTTTTGATACTCCCCCTGAGTAGGGAAGCTGGGTAGTTGCTCCATTTAGACTTCCTCTTCCAAATTGCCATACAGAAAGGCATTTTTGATATCAAGCGAATGGATGGTCCAATGTCTGTTGATAATAAGCGATAGCAATATCCGAATAGAGTTAAGACGAGCTATCGAGGAAAAGGTTTCAAAGTAGTCAACCTTAAATGTCTGAGTGTATCCTTTGGCCACCAAGCGTGCCTTGTACCGATCAACGGTGCCATCAGGACGACATTTGAGGGTGAACACCCATCTACACCCCATAACAGTAGCACCTGGGGGTAGATCAATAAGGTCCCACGTGTCACGGGACTGTAAAGCTGCCATCTCTTCCTCTATTGCCAAGATCCAAGATGGATTTCGGAAGGCCTCATGATGATCTCGTGGTACCTACACACTATTAATGGCCAAGGAAAACTGGCATCCAATGGTAGATAAGCTGTCAAGAGACAAACTGAGATACAAAGTATTTAGCACAAGAATGTAGAGCATTCCTTTGTGCAATAGGAAGGTCCAGAGTAGTGTCTTCAGTAGTAGGAATTACTTGGTCCTCAGACAAATCAGTAGTAGTTGGTGCGTACTGAGCATAAACAGTAAATAGTGGTTCATCCACCTGAGAAACATCCTGGGTCCTGCGTTGGAAATGCTTAGGAAAAGTATCCGTATTAGGAATCTCAGGACGATATGGAAAAGGACCTGGATCAGGCTAAGTGGCCCTAGGTATAGTTGGCTTAGTGGGCATAGGAAGGGGAACCTCGTGTGATGGCTCAGTAGGTTCCCCTGTTTTTGGTAGTATGGAATCTCCTTTAAAAAAGGTGACATCAGTAGAAACATAAAATCTCTGTGAAACAGGGTTATAACATCTGTACCCTTTCTTGGTCCTTGAGTAGCCCAGAAACATGCACTTCACGGAGCAAGGAGAAATTGTCCACTTTATGCAAATGGACAAAACACATACAACCAAAGACAACAGGAGTAATAGAAAAAATGTCCTTGTTAGGAAACAATAAAGAATATGGAGTTTTGCCCCCTAAGATAGAGGAGCAAACTTGATTCACTAGATAAGTAGCAGTAAGAACAGCATTAGTCCAAAACTGTGACGGGACATTCATGTGAAACATAATAGAACGGGTTACATCAACAAGGTGTCGAAGCTTACGTTCTGTAACCCTATTTTGTTGGGAAGTATGAACTCAAGTGGTCTGGTGAACAATACCAAAAGATTTGAAAAAATCATTTGTCTTGGCATTCAAAAATTTCAATCCATTGTCACTCCGAAAAATCTTAACAATAGTAGAAAATTGAGTCTTTTTCACAATAAAATTTTTGACAATATCAAAGACTTTGGATTTTTCTTTTAACATAAAAATCCAGGACATCCTAGTATAATCATCCACAAGAATAAGGAATTACTGAAATCCTCTAACACTCTTGACCCTACAAGGGCCCCAAACATCAGCATGAACAAGAGCAAAAGCAGACTCAACTCTTTTATTATTTGGTGGAAAAGAAGACCTATGGTGTTTGCCCAACTAACATTACACCTCAAAATATCGGGAAAAGACAACGCAGGAAACTGGCGGTGCAAAACATGCAAACTGGGATGACCAAGTCTCAAGTGCCACTGAAGAGCAGTAGTGGCACAAACCACATTAGTATTGGAAGGAGTATGTAGGTAGTAGAGATCGTTCTGCTCAAGTCCACCAATCCTACTCAAGTCCCCTACATTCGCCTCATCGTCTGGAGGTCCTGCAAGAAGAAATATTGATCATAAAATATAGGTCGGCATCTCAAATATCTGGTAATTTGTCTAATAGACATGAAGTTTGAGTGCAAATTTAGGAGTATGCATGACATTAGAAAGAGGCAGAGTGCTAGAGATAGAGATATTTCCGAGCCTAGTGACCGGTGACAAACCCCCATCAGCCACTTTAACCTGAAATGGTGCAACAAGGTCCCGTAGAGAAGAAAAGAGGGTAGTGTCACCAGTAATGTGGGAGGAGGCACTGGAATCCGCAAGTTAGACAGGTGCTTAGGATTTAATTGACATGGTAGAAGTACTTGTAGACCTCTGAACAGAAGTAGAAGTAGATCCCTAAGAAGCCATGAATCGCTTGTAATCAGCCCTGGAAAGAGTGATCTGGCTCTCATCCTCTTGCACTTGGGTAGTCTCCTTTGTAGATACTTGATGGGCACGTGGATCCATACCTTGTGGGTAACCGTGCTTCACCCATCATTGGTCCACGGTGTCTATTCCTGTGACAGTACTCACAGAAGAAGGAACTCCAATCACGACCACCTCCACGTGTACCACCACCACGAGCTCTGCCACCTTTTCCCCCTGAATTCTCTACCACGACCAACAGTAGCCATGGTAGAGGCATCAATGTGGGCACGAGATCCGAGGTGGCAAGCCTAAAAAGATGAGCATAGATCTGCTCTGGTGTAGAGATCTCGTCCATAGTCATGAATTGATTTTTGACTGCCTTGTACTCGGAGCCAAGACTAGACAGAAGCTAGATAGAGTGAATAGCTTCTCTCTGCTTGGCTATAACAGAAGCGTTCGTAGAGATAGGCTAGTATACATCTTGCTCATCCCATGGATTCCTCATGGAGCCATAATATTTGGATAAGGACGTGGTGCCTTTCCGAAGATTGTGAATATCCTCCACAACTCTATACAGCCTGGTAACATTACTTCTTTGAGAGTGTAACTCATGAAGTACTTTCTATATCTTCTTGGCCGAATCATGAGCCATGGCCTACTTGGCGATGGTCTGGGTGACACTGTTGAGAAGGCAAGTAGTCACCCAATCGTTGTCTGCCTCCCAATCGGTAGACTTCACATTAGGCATAACATCGGTTAGAATGTACTTTCGATTGGATCCGACGAACCGGGAAAAAGAAGTGGACCAAAGGAGAAAGTTGGATCCATCCAACTTGATAAATGTTTCCTGCATGTGAGGGGGAGTGCTTGTGGTAGAAATCTTCCCCACCGAATTGTTCACGACTTCCTTTTGATCCCCCATGATGTCTAGAGTCGTGATCCACAAAAAACAGTATCTTCAAGGTCTGAAACTCAGATCATAACACTATGATTTCAGACTAAAAAAGCCTCCAAAAACCACATCTAAGTTGCACAAAGGTGATTTTCAGATCACGTACCTTGTTGGTACTATAAAGAAGTTCGTTTGCACACGCTAGGGCATATGAACGGCCCTAGCGGTGCCTTACAATCGAAAGAAACTCCTTTAGAAAGGCTTTTAGAAGTAGATTAAGGGAGAGAGAACCATCGTAGCTCCAGATCTAGGGTGGCAACGCTGCTACGAGGGCTTCAGACCGCTTACAACACTACTACCCGACCACCTGCAGCCTCAGGCGGCGATGTTGGTGATCAGGCGGCGGCGTCGAAGTTGAGGGGAGGCCTGAGCGGTGCCGGGAAGGCTGGCGAAGGGGAAGATACCCCTGGGCGACGGTGCTAGGACCCCAAGCATAAGTGCTCAGGCCTTCAAACGTCGGTACGGTGGCCCAAAGTGGTTGGCGGCGACGCTAACCCTTGGGCGGCGACGTTGGGAGCCCAAGCAAGGGTGCTTAAGCCCTCAAATCACCGTCGCAAAGGTGTTGGGGGGTCACTGTTAGTGTGGGGGATTGTCAGAGATGAGTGACGGTGTGAGAGTCCACCGGAGACGGGTGGCGATGCTTAGAGAGGAGAGGCTAGGGTTGGTGGGATACTAGACCATCGGTATAGGACTGATGCTCTGATATTATGTTATGACCGAAATGAATGATTTATTCAGAGAGATCTTGGGCATCTTTATATAGTCCCTGGAAAGAGAATAACAAATATACCATTTCAGGACATAAAATAATAAAAAGAACTCAACATTAATGCTAATGGTATTGTGTGTCTTGAGCTTAACCTTTTTTTTTTATCCTTTTGTGGTGCATGTCTCTGCTTGCAGCTTCGCATGGACAAAGAAGGGCATATTATTGGGCATGAATATGTGTCAGATCTTGTCATGAAAGAGCATACAGCACATCAACATGGTAACAATCTCTGCCACCAACTAAGATTACCATTTTTTGTTTTTAGCAACTTTAAAAAAGAGAGCATTTCACTTTTTAAAAACTAACCCTTATCAGTATGATTAGAGGAAAGGAAATGGCACTTCTTTTTAACTAACCCTCATCGATCTAATTAGAGGAGTGCTTGGCTCCCTCTCCTTTTCTATGCCATGTTTAAATGGCACCTCCATTAGAGGGTAGGTGTGGAGGAGTGGAAAGGAAGAAGACAATGAAGAGGGGAGAAGAAGGAGATCTTCTGTAGAGATTTGGAGGGAAAGCTCTCTTAATCTTAGCCTCTCCCTCCTTTATTGATGGGAGAGAGAGGAGTATGCAAACATCAAAGATTCCAGAAAAATTTTGGTGGGATCTTTATTTTTTAGGAAAGGCCAGCTTAAAGTTGATTGTCTTTGTAAAAATGCCTTTCAATTTAAGTTCTACCAAGATGATCTGCCATTTTCAACTAAAAACATTAAGAAATGATAACCTTTGCCCCTTGAATTATTATAAATCCCTAAAAAATGTCATTCCATTGCATTTCTCCATTCTCTCTCCTCTCGTCACCTATCTAACTGTCACTTGCTTTCATTATTGCTTCCTTAAATCGACTTCAAGGGACCAAAACAACTTGATAAACTTGTTTAACACCCTTAAAGAAGATCCTTTGCCATCTTTTTGCTCCCCAATGCCTTTTTTACCTCTTGGCCACTTGAATGTGTCAAATGTTTAATCTCACATTAACTAAGTGGAAACGTTGATAAAAGAGACAAATGTGTCAGTATGAAGTTCATGGTGGTTTTTTTGGAACATCAAAAGTTTTTGATGGCATTTAAGCAAAACCCCAAAGTTTTAATAACTGACAGGGAATTTAGCAGTAGGTCAAAAACATTTAAATTAATGGTAATCCTATTTAAGGAAATTAGATTTCCTCTTATGGATTATTGTCATGTTAAAGTCATCTGCCTAGGCAGTTTGTTCCTGAACTGAACAAGGCTTATATCATAAGAAAACTTGGCGTCATGTCATGCAATCCACTTATAATTGGAAGTGCCTGTCTCATTCATACCTTTGGGGAGGATAATTAAGCATGTTGGCTTTTGTGGCATCCTTGCCTGATAGAGTTTCCTATGTAGTAGTCCTTGCAACTCCCTGATCTAGTTTTCAGTTAACTTCCTAAGAGCAAGCTAGCTTTCTTGAGAATTTTTTTCAGCATTGAAGGTATTAAGCACCAAAACGACATTTGCCATGTTGCCTTGAGAATGATTGTTACTCTAACCACCTTTCACACATGCAAGTCTCTTAGGTTGGAGATTATAACAATAGCAAGTCTTGAGGTAGCGAGTGCACTTCTCATAACTCTTCCCACTATTAGAAACAATGAAATGGCTGGCAAAAGCATGACTTTCATCAGCAGTGTCACTTGTCTCCAAGTTCATGACTCTCCATCTCTTGTCTTCCACATCTACTTTGAAGGACACCTTTTCCAAGCGTGAGATTTGAGAAGAATGAATTCAACTGTGCATCCTTTTAAACTCTGGACTTGGTCTTTAAGGAAAATAAAGATGTAGGTTTCCTTTCTGTCCCAGTGAATCTTTGGATCAACAATGCAATTCCATGTCTCATTTATATAGAAGCTTGAGTTCTTGCACTTGGACTTGATGATTAAGCCATGGCGCGTATCTTCTTCGTCAAGTGGTATATGGGACCTCTTTTTATGATCTTCCATGCTTTCAAGAGCCACCGACATATTTCTGGCTGTTTTTCTTCAAAATAAGTGATTGAATTTCCATGGAGATAGAACTAACAATCCAAATTTGACTGAATTCTGCATGCCACTTCTTCCACACTTTGTCATTAGTGTCAGGCTTCACTTTGCACGTATTAATGGAGCCTATCCAATCTTTATGTGTAATAGCCATCATAGCCTAGTAGACAAGAAGAGAAGTGGTCTTGGTAGGTTTTGTTGTAGTATTTTTTTTTTGTTTTTTTGAAAAGTAAAAAGGATGGCTACCAGAGGTCAATAGCCATCCTCTATATTAATAAAATAAAGTAGATTACATGTCTTGCATCCAAAAAGAAAATAAAGAAATCACATCCCTGAGTACATTTTCAAGCCACACCCTCCCCATGGAAGATCATCCCACTGCGTTGAAGCCACGTAGATAGGGATGTAAGTTTCGGTAAACCCAACCTGAACCCGACCTAACCCGACCCGAAAAGAATGGGTAAAACTCGACCCGAACCTGATTTTATCTAAAAAACCCGATCGGGTTTGGGTATGAATCTATATCCGATTACCTTACCCGAATACCCGAATAAAATTTTCATTTACTCGAGATATATATTAGTCCCATCCTAAGTCCCTCATTCCTCCAACCTTGATCTTTTTCGTGATTCCATCCATGATTTTGAAGGTTGGGAATGCTTCTAAAGCTTCCATTAAACATTTATTTTGGAGATGTAGATTTTTTGTTTGAAAGGTGCTTGCATTTAATTTTTCTTTATATTTTTTGTATTTTTATTTTTGATGTATTCGCCTTGCTCTTTTTGTAATAATTTTAGTGGAGATCAATAAAATTAGAGTAACCCGAACTCATATGTTGAGAGCTTGCTAAAAATAAATAATTAATGAATTGTATTATAGAATTTTTCTCTTCTTTGACTCTAATTTGACACGATTTGATTGTAAGATCAATTTAGAAATGGATATTCGATGGGTAAATGGGTACTCGATGGGTAGATGGGTATGGGTATATGTTTGAATTTTTGTACTCGATGGGTAAATAGGTAGGGTATGCATATGGATTTTGTAAATGGGTATGGGTATGGGTATGGGTTTAGCTAAATCCGACCCGAACCCAACGCATTTGCATCTCTACACGTAGACCATAAAACAGTGCAGGCCTTGGTCCATAAGAGCACATATGTCTGGATACTAGAACAAAAACTCTCCTAGAAAGCATCAAAAGAGTCAACCAATGTGCTAGGAGTAGAAAAGTGGCTTTAAAGGGCTTTGAAAAAGCTACATGTAACGAACATGTGGGAATCATCCTCCTCATCACACATGACACGTATATTCCATGTCAGGGTCCTATCTCCTCCTAACTAGAGTAACCAGATGTTGGTGACGCAAAAGCCAAAGAAGGATCTTCACCTTGAGCATGACATTCAACTTCCAAAAAGAGTCATAATCAACAACAAGAACCATATTCTCCTCTCCTACATCTACGAGAACCTTGTATGCCTCATAAAGAATCTTCTCCTATCCTAAACGAGAGAATCTGGGCCAGAGTCATTAGGTCTCAAATCTTCCACCATGTGCAGAAGATTCTGCAAATCCTTCAGACATGCCTTAGAAAGTTAGCCCTCGAATTAACGAGTCCAAGCACCACCATTCCTGATGATAGGCCCATTCCAAACAGACTTGAAAACCTTGTTCCTGTCTACGACTAGTGCATACAATTTGAACAACACATGCAAAAACCCTATCCTCGATCCAATCATCCTCCTAGAATCTGAAGACTCGTTTCCAAAGGACGAATGGAAGAGATGCACAAACAGTAGAATAACGAGGAGTAAGCCATGCCAAAAAGCTGATGCCCCAGAGATAGGTACACCATTTGAGTGCTAAGGGCTGCCATAGGAGTCTTTAAGGGGATGGTGCCAAGTTGTTTCCTTATTGGAGAGGAGCTTCACAACTCACTTCAAGAACGTAGCCTTGTTAAAGCAATCTAGTCAAAGAACCCCAAGCCCTCCTTGTTTCACAGGGCTTACACACATCATCACAGGCAACCAGATGAAGGAATTTGTCCAATTGCTTCATCCCCTTCCAAAGAAATCTCTTCTGTATCTTATCCATTAGATTAAGGATCTTCTTGGGCGGGGCAAAAACGAACAGGTAGAAGATCAGGATTGTGGTTAGCACAGATCTAAGAACCAAACGACCACCTCTCGAAAGCAACCTCTTCCAACTAGTAAGTCTCCTCTCTAGCTTCACAAGGAAGGGGCATCCAATCTCCCTTGGACAACTACTTCTCCCTCAAGGGGAGGCCAAGATATTACAATGAAAGGCCTCTTGCAGCTGTTTCAAGGGTTGTAGAACAGGCCTCAACCTTCTGCGACTCCATGGCAAAAGGAATGAAAGCTAACTTGGCATGGTTTACCACCAGTCCCGAAATCGAACCAAAAATCTGAACAAGCGTCGCTAAATTGGTGGCCTCCTATATACCCCCTTTTATAAAGAAAACAATATCTTTAACGTACTACAGGATTGGCATGAGGAGCGACCCATTCCGATCCATAGTAAACCCTTTAAGTAAGCTATCACCACACACTCTAGAGGCAATACCGGCCAATGTATCGATGACAAGAATAAATAGCAATGGCACAAGGGGACAACCTTAACATACACTCCTCTGTGGTTGTATCCACCCTTCCGTTGGTCTCCCATCAACCAGGACAAAGAAAGAGGTTGTAGTGATACAATGTTTCATCCAAAGGCTCCATGGATTTGGGAAAACCGCATTGCCTAAGTGCTTGCCACAAGTATGACCAAGCTAAAGAGTTATATGCCTTCGAAAAATCAACTTTCCAGAGGAGGCCCCTCTTTCCGAATTGTTGCTAAGTAGAAATCATTTCTCCAGCCATAATAAAGCCCCCATTAGTATGCATGACCATGGCGTACTGATCACGGACAAACCGACCAAAGCCCCAATTAGGGAGCGACGGAGCGACGGATAGCTTGCATGGAAGCCGTCGACTTCAGCACAGAACAATATTCAATCGGTTCCCCTTTCTAGCATTGTAGTTGCGCATTCACTTTATTCTTGACCCTCAACCTCGGACAGGACCATCGTCGATGGCCAACCCCATGACAAACCACACATACAATCGGGTCCAGCAACTGTGAGCAAAATGGCCTTGCCCATGGTAGCAATAACAAGTGGCGTTGGGACTGGCTTTAGCCCTTGGGGGGGGAGGGGGAGGAATGCTGTCCACTCTTCTTTGACGACGATCATGCACCAAAACCCACCCTCCACCATCATCTCCCTCTCCCTCACTTATGTCTCCGCCTGTAGAGACATGTTCTATCAGTGTCCATCTCCCATTGCCAAGGATCATGAAAGAGATGAAGTGGATAGTCAATTGTTAACTAATGCTTTGTTGCAATAATTTGAACACTTACATTTTCCTAATTTTGGGCAATCTACAGACTACTGTTTCGCTTCTTAAGGGCCATGACAGCAACTAGTAGAGAATTATATAAAAGAAAACATAACAATATGATTAGTAACCAAACCTGACGTCAAACATGTTCTATGTGAGCATCATAAAGTAAGGTTTGAAATGCCGATTTCGATGCCGTGCTGATGAAATTCCAAGTGTGTATTTCGTGGGCATGCCGTAGCAAAAGTAATAAAAAAATCAACAGCAACCTCGGCATGGGCACCAATTTTGCCAGCATGCCGACAATGCTGATGGCATGCCGACGATATTCCTGTAAATCGACATTTTATTCATGTCGGCACGACCCTTGCTCGGAAATGACCTTGCCGACGGCATACCGTCGGCATTTAAATCAATGTTATAAAGCACTTCCATTAGCACAATCTACAACCGTGACCCATAGAGACTAGGCCATGGAGAGATAGTTGTTAAACATCGAAGAAACTCTCACAGCTACATACCAATTGTGTCGCTCAATAGGAGCATGAGCGTGAAACCTTGTTGGTGCTAAGGTGTATGCACCAACAAACTTCCAAACAATCAAAGTGAAGCAAATCCTTGTGGTTTTCATACCATGCAGAAACAATCACAAAAACATTGCACATAAACATGGAGGATTTTTGTAGAGAACTTTTTGGCATAACAGAAAAAACACGGGAGAAAAACACCCTAGCTGGCTAAGGATTTCGCTGCATTGAGGAATAATGAGAGGGGGAGAGTACAACATGTAGAGACACACATGTTGAGCTCTACCCAGAGATCCATATACTCATAAACAACTTGAGAATAGTCCATAACTCTTAGGACATGAACGCTTGTCAAAGTGAGTGGAATGACCAATTTCCTTATTTTGCAACTTTAGATGAAAATTTTGTCTCATGTTCATATGGATTAGCATCCAATTGGGAGGCAAAAATTGATTGATGTTAGGTGAAGTGAGGAAAATAGCATAATATGCAGTTTAACTCTTAAGATCAGCTTATCATTGAGTTAAAATTGCTTGAATCCTTATTTCAGTCATGAAATATTGAGGAGACCATGTCGAGTACTAGTACGGCAAAATATGTTGGAGAGATCTTGTTGTGAATGAAGCTGGATAACCAGGGATTGAGACAAGGAAGAGAGAAGGAAGTATGTTGCTCTTGGTGAAATGATGTCTCACATATGTTGGGTAAGAGCAACATCTGGATTTACAAAAAAAAAAAGAGAAAGGGCGATTGAGAGCTTGTTTCTCATTAGTGGTTGGGGTGCATGTACATTAGATTATAAAGCACTTTTGGGTTTGAGGGGGAATATGAATTCTATGGTACTGAGAAGTTTTAGGAAGCACCTTTAGGTCTGAAAGGACATGGAATACTCTATGGTATGGAACTGTCCATGCCTTTATGGGTGGTGTAGGTTGTAGGCATGCCTAAAACTCAGGTGTTTATGGTAACTTGGAGGCGGATGAGAACTATGAAGAATAACTTGGTCATGTAAATCGATATTTGTGACTGAGCCATCATAAATAATGAACTTGATGCCCGTGTTTTCCATTTGTTAGAGTTTGGAATAAGCCATCTGGTAGTTAGTGGAGAGTTGCGTGTAGGGCCCATGTTGGGCATGAATGTTTGCATGTGTGTGGGTTTTGGCTTCCAAGCTAAGTTTGTTTTGTGCCACATGTGGCAACTTGTTTTCTTTGATTGGTTGATTAGAGTCCAAATTAGGATTGTGTCAATTTAGGAATAGGTGATTTGATTTGATTTTGTTTACGAAATAGGATTAGCAAATCCTAAATTAGTTAGGATTGCAATTAGGATTGTAATTGGGATTGGTTCTTAGAGACCAAATCCCCTTGTTTTCTTTTGAGTTCCATTAATAATATTTCCTACTTTAAGAACTCCCTCCTCTCTCTCATCTTCAATGCCAACTTCTTTGTCTCTCTTCCTCCTCTCCCCATTGATCTCATGCACGTGGAAGAGAGGAGATCCCTCTCCACGTAGAGTTGAGCTGAAGGTCAAGCGCCAACCCAAATTCAAGTTCAAGTTCGAGACAGGTGAACATTTCATGCACCTAAGAAAGGCAAACAGAGGACATTGGCTTTACGGCATATAAGAAGAGACACAGAGACCTCAAAGTTCAAGTTTAAGGGGCATGTGAACCTCATGTACTAGGGAGCGCCAAGCTATAACACTTGCTCCTGGGTGTATAAGAAGAGGCACAGAGACCTCCATAAGTTGCAATTATGGATGATGCAGAGGCCCGAATCACTACGCTCTATGTTATCTTGGAGAAAGCACTTGAAAGTCACGAGGGAACAAAGTCAAAGAAGAAAAGGGAGAATTACATGGTCTTGCTTAAATCCGTGGATTTAGAGAAGCTTCAGACGTTACTCAATGAAGAAAAGAAGACGACTGCAGTCATAGCAATGACTTTCGAGGTTGCCAAAGAAGCAGCGACTACTGAGGTTGCAAAATGACTTGCAGTTGCAGAAGAAAATGCATTCGAAGAAGATCCAGAAGCATACATGGATGCGGATGATGAAGAAGAGTAGCGTAGCATCTTGCCATATAAAAGTTCATGCAAGTCTTCACCCTCTCTGGCATTCGACTTTGAGGGGGCATGTATTGGAGTTTGGAACAAGCCATGTGGCAGTTTCATGTGGCAATCAGTGGGGAGTCGCATGTGGGGCCCATGTTGGACGTGAATGTATGCATGTGTGCGTGGGTTTTGGCTTCCAAGCCAAGTTTCGTTTGTGCCATGTGGCAAGTTGTTTTCTTTGATTAGTTGACTAGCATCCAAATTCGGATTGAGTCAATTTTGGAATAGGTGATTTGATTTTATTTTATTTAGGAAATAGAATTAGCAAATCCTAAATTAGTTAGGATTGCAATTGGGATTGGTTCCCTTTAAATAGAGATCAAATCCTCCTTTTTTTTGAATTCCATTAATAATATTTCCCACTCCAAGAACTCCCTTTCTCTCATCTTCCACGCTTACTTCCTTGTCTCTCTTCCTCCTCTCTCCACACACGCCAACATTGAAGGAGAAGGGCTCCTCCACGCATTACCAATTCCTCACACCATCAGTATACGTATCTTGGTAATCCATTGAGGTCTTATGTTGCTAGTGCTCCAAGACACCACCATTTGGTCAATTAGTAAGGATTGATTTGAAACCTACTTCTACTTTGTGTAGTAGTACCACTTGTAGATATGGTCCTCATACATTGAAGACATCCTTTAGGTGATCTTTTTGGTCCTATAGGGTGGAGATGGCACATTGAGCATTGGGCTTTCACCCATTGTGGTAAAATCCTCACCATTGTCTCCAATACATGTCTATGTTGTGACTCTTTCCTAATGTAGTTGATTATCCTCTATGGAAAACAAATCGATGGCTTTAATCCCTCGTATAAATTATCATTTCAATGATCAACATCTTATATATATATATATATATATATATATATATATATATATATATATATATATATATATATATATATATATATATATATATTAGAGTACGCACTTAACACTTGCATGAAGCACAATCTAATTGGGGTAGATAGGATGTGTTGTAGTGGTACATTTAGTACCACATAGTAGAATGAAGTGTGGTGTGTGTGGGAGCATATAAATATGCTATTGTACCCTCATTTGTTTCTTAAGAAGCATAGAAACATTAGCCTTATCGGGACTTTCTCCCGTGATTTTCTTCCAGCTCTTCGTGAGTGGGGTTTTCACGTAAACCCAAGTGTTTCATATTGTTTATACTTTTGATATCTTACTTTCGCATTATTTATATTATTTAACGTGGTATCAGAGCAAGTTCTTGGATTTTAATTTTCTTATGATTTTTATTTCATTATCTATTGTTCTTGGGAGTGTGAGAGCTTATTTTCCCACTAGCACTAGATTAATTGTCCATGGCTCATTTCTGGACTCCTACCTACACTTGTCTACAAGCAAGGTGAAGATGTAAAGAAGTTGGCGACACAAGGCCACGTGACCAAGTAGCACAAGTTGAGGATGCAAAGAAGCCGACGACACAGGAGGCATGAAGAAGCCGTGACCCAACAACATCATTTTATTTTGTGTTGTGTTTTTGTGTTTTGTAGAGTGAAAATATCTCTTGTGCAAGCTGAGCATTCCATGCTCTAACTTGAGAGGGAGTGTTGATAGATAGGATGTGTTATAGTGGTACATTTAGTATCACATAGTATAATAAAGAAGTGTGGTGTGTGTGGGAACATATAAATATGCTATTGTAACCCCATTTGTTTCTTGAAAGGAATAGAAACATCAGTCCTATCGGGGCTTTCTCCTGTGATTTTCTCCTCACTCTTCGTAAGTAGGGTTTTCACGTAAATCCAAGTGTTTCATATTATTTATGCTTTTGATATCTTACTTTTGCATTATTTATATTATTTAATAAGGTGTGGTATGGTCTTAGTAGTGTGTTTTTATGCCTACAAATGGAACCCCATAGGATTGTACGCGAAAGACAATTTATGGAGATAAGATCTCATGAAGGAAATTTTTGGCGCCATTGTTACTGTTTGAGTGTCTTTTTTCTTTTTGGAGGGGGAGGGGGGGGGTGTTGGCTTTTCGCTGCAAACTTGCGAGGGATTAAGTGGATGGAGAAGAAAAGGGAGAGGGAAAGAATCTATATATTTTCATTTATGTATTGCCCATTGATGAGGGGCAAAAAGCGTCATCGAATTTAAAACTTTGCACGTAGCCTGTATAAGGATTCGGACACCTAGACTTGGAGTAAACAGGTGGACCTGGCCTAGCCTGACTTGCATCTATTCTAGTGGATTCGGATCCAGGCAAGCCTGGCCTCTCTTGAAGGCCTAGTGCGTCCAAAGTCAACAAAGTACGATAATAGTACCCATAATGCCCATGCTGACATTAATCATGGGATTACCGATGCAATTAATGTTATGACAATGGACAAGCCCTGACAACAGGCTTACCAAGGAACATGACAATATCGTAGAGATCTCGTAGGATTTTCCGGTTGTAACAATACTTTCTGTAACTATAAATAGAGAAGGCCCTTATAAGGGCCTTTTCATGAATTCCGAAAGAGAGGAACTCCGAGAGATAGTAATACCGCTATTTCTAGTGATTTTTTTTGGGAGCTTTGCCCTCCCCCAGACATACACCCCTTGCGGTGGAACTTGGTCACCAATCTCCTTGTTTTGTGATTATCTTTTCGTGTGATTGTTGGGTCGGATCCTCCCTCTACCGAGGAGCTCGATCAATTGGCGCCGTCTGTGGGAAGCGATCGTCCTTTGACATCCTTCCCTGTTCGAGAATTCTGGTAATGGCCCCAACCACTTGCAACTCCGTTCGCGGCCACCTCGAGAGGGACCAAGCGGAGTCCAGCGTCTCCATGTCCAAGAGGCACCATTAGCACGCCAATCCCAATAAGGGGAAGTCGGTACAACCTAAATGAATCCACTCTAAGGTGGGGGTATTGCTTGATGCCCCTGGTTGAACTGGCACCACCCGATCGGGTACGGGGCCACTGTGAGCCCCCTTAAGCACGAATCCAGCGAGGGACCTGACTGTATGGCCGATCATCTTTGAGCCTCCCCGACTAAGGGGACCCACTAAGACCTTTATCCTCGTGGAGCTTCTCCTATAGTATGGCTAGTAGAAGATGCTGGTGGTGGTGCACACCTCTTGCGCCAGTAGGGTGAATGCACCGGGGGAAGTCGACGGGGCCGGAAGCCAGCAGTACCCTCCGTATGAGTCACCTCCAAAGGTGCCTTAGGTGAGGAGTTGCTCAGGTGGCCTGGATGGCTCTAAGGGGGCAGAGGGCACACATTCCCCCTCAGCCTCCCTAGCACTCTACAAAGAGGACGTCATCGACCTCTCGTGGAAGCACAAAACGATGACCCCTCCTGGGATGCTTCAAGGGGACTTCCGGCTCCTCCACGGCCTCTTCAAGGGCCTCCTTTCGCTTCAGCCCCTTCTGATAAGCGGGCTGACTCCCCTCGCCCCTCTCCACTGACCTCTCCCCTTGCTCCACTGGCCTTTCCTTGCCATGCCGCGACTCACGGCGAGCCGAGCCACTGCTTTGACGCTTGTGTGTGTCCGACTAAGCGAATTGTCCAAAAGCTGCAACCAAAAGAACCAAAAGACCGCATTAATAAGTAGCTGGTGGATGCAATACGCGATACAAAAGCTATTGCCTTCCCCCTACTTACATGGCGTGGGCAAAGGATCTGTCACCCATGACAAAACCTCCTGGACGTCCTTCTGCCTGAGTTCTGACTAGGCAATCGGACCAAACATAATTATTTTGTCTGCGTCCACACGTGCAG
The DNA here is from genome assembly GCA_037157565.1 of Thalassia testudinum. Taxonomy (NCBI): domain Eukaryota; kingdom Viridiplantae; phylum Streptophyta; class Magnoliopsida; order Alismatales; family Hydrocharitaceae; genus Thalassia; species Thalassia testudinum. The sequence goes on from JAZHRO010000038.1 coordinate 4,655,463, forward strand.
ATGGGTCAATCTCCTCGGATCGAGGCGGCTGGTCCTTCTCAGGCGGGCCTTGCCAGGTATAGGGACTCTGAGGTCTTCGATATTTAAAATGAAAAAGAAGTGATGGTCTTGCCCCTTCAAGCTATCAAGGAGGTCTACTATTTAGTATTCGGTTTGCCGGTTATACATGGTGTAAGTGCTAGATGGAGGCTTGCCCCTCTTCACCTTCAAAGGCATCAACTCAAAAAGTAGGTAGAACAAAACAAGAGGGGGAATAATCCCTAAGTGGAAGCAGATGGCAGTAAAGGTATTTAAAACCATCTAGCAATTAAGGTAGAGCTGTGAAGGGGGGTGGCGGTAAGAGGAAAGGAAGGACAAAAAGTGGTTCAAGAGTACCCATAGACCGTGCTCTATGGCATATCTACAAATTATAAACATGTCTTTCAACTCGTCTGAACACAGACGAGTTTAGGACCCACAAGCATGAAATGACACTCCATCGAGTCCGTACTCCTTTAAAAAAGATTGAATCACGGATCGGCTATGAAGGTTTGACGGAAAACTATATAAATCCCTTATTTCTGCAGAGACCCTGGAAGAGGAAGCAATGGACTTACCCTTGCCTGCAAGTCCCGACATGATGATGCTTTCTCTTAAAAAGCTTGAGACGAAGATGTTCCGACGAAGGGCACTCTCTCATAGCACACCAATGAAGACTAGTATCGCGCACAATACGACAGTTGAGGGTAGGTGGGGCATTAACTATGACCCACCACCCCTATATATATCCCCTACGGAGGATGGTTCCCCCCTTGCGGGGCGCACGTTTCGAAAAAATCAAATCTCGCCGTATTCGGTGCGGATTCCAAATATATTGCCAAGAGCGAAAAATACCTCGGCCATCATTACGGGCATTAAATGCTCCCTGCACGTGTATCCCCCGTCGCAGAGAAGGCAGTTTCATCAATGACAGGCGTGATATTTGAGGCCTTTGCTTCATCATAACAATTAATGCTGGTCTTGTCACACCCAAGATAAGACCCAATACTGCAGTGACTGGCCATTAGTCATGAAAGGTGGCACTTACGTCACACCATTTCCTGGGTAGCTGCCTCTTAAGGTCGGCAGGGATTTAGGTGGACGTGCCTCACATTCGTTTGACATTGCTGCCTCTTAAGGCTGATGAGAAATTGGGCTCCTGCGCCTACGTTCCTTTAACATTACTGCCTCCTAAGGTCGGCATACCACCTCTTTTGGATGGGAAATTGCCTCTTAAGGCTGATGGGAAATCGGGCCCTTACACCCACGTTCTCTTAAAATTGCCGCCTCCTATGATTGGCATACCGCCTCTTAAGGTTGGCAAACCGCCTCTTAAGACTGATGGGGAATCGGGTCTCTGCGTCCACGTTCCGTTAACATTACTGCGTCTTAAGGCCAACATACCACCTCTTAAGACCGGCAAGAAAACGCCTCAAAACTTTCCACCTCATCATAAATGTTCCCTCCGCTTTTCATACAGTCGGGACAACATTTGGGGGCATACTATACTACGAAGTTTTAAGTACTCTTACTACTCTCTTAGCGGCATTCGCCCGCTAGAGAGGGGGGCATATGATGAGGGGCAAAAAGCACCCTTGGACTTAAAACTTCACACGTAGCTCGTATAAGGATCCGGACGCCCAAACTTGGAGTAAACAGGTGGACCTGGCCTAACTTTACCTGCCTCCATTCTAGCTGATCCGGATCCGGGCAAGCCTTGCCTCTCCTACCAAAGTTAACAAAGTACGATAACAACACCCATAATGCCCATGTTGGCAGTAATTACTAATGCAATTAATGCTTTGACAATGAATAAGCCCTGACAATGGGCTTACCAAGGAACATGATAAGACCGCGGAGAAGATCTTGTACGATTTTCCGGCTTTAATAATACTCTATGTAACTATAAATAGAGAAGAAAGCCCTTACAAGGGCCCTCTTCATGCAATTCGAGAGAGAACTCCGAGAGATTGTAATACCGCTATTTTTAGTGGATTTTTTGGGAGTCTTGTCCTCCCTCTAGATGTACACCTCTTGCGGTGAAATTGGGTCACTAATCTTCTTCTCTTTCTTGTGATTGCCTTTTTGTGTGATTGTTGAGTCGAATCCTCTCTCTACCGAGGAGCCCGATCACCCCGCAAACAAATAATTGTTCTATTGTCCCCTCAACCATGCGATCACAGAAGCCTGGAACCAAACCCTGGCAACCTCAACGTGCCATACTCCAATTGAGGCATTTTCTCCAAAGTTTAAATATCCTGCTACAAAGCTTGGGATCCTTAAATTGGTAAAAGCTTGTTACTTTTAATGTTACGAGCCAAAATAGGACGCCTATTTTAAACATGCCGCTTCTTTACTTCATTTTATTTGATTTCTTGTTTTTAATCTTCTGAAAGTGTCATGTGAATGCAGGTAATGAACATGAAAAATCCTCGCAAAAAGGTGAAGGACAGGATACTGGTTCTGATTTGGTAAAGATCAAGAAACTTAAAAGCTCTCTTGCAAATGGTGAGGGATGTCAGGTATGTCTTCGGTTTGTTCTTCACATGCTTTAAACTTGAAATTTCTCTTTCTTCTATATATTAATTAATGCCTATGTTTTAGGTTTTTGGGTTTCTAGGTGTGCAAAAGGTTGCCGGGAATTTTCGTATCTCTGTTCATGGACTAAGTATCTTTGTTGCAGAGCAGGTCATTGTTGTGTCTCCAATTTCTGACTTCCATAGCTTATATTCAATATATCCTTCAACCTAATGATTCAACAGTCTTACGCTTTCAAATGATCATGTTGTACCTACTGCACTATGCCTGCTTATATCACTCTTAACATTGCAATTAGTTATATAAGTACTGGATGCCAATTGTCTGACTCGTTTACTTCCAAAAGCAGATTTTTGGTGGGCCAAATCAAGTTAATGTGTCTCACCTGATCCATAATCTGACATTTGGCCCAGAGTACCCGGGCATTCGTAACCCCCTGGATGGGACTTCCAGAATTCTGCAGGATACAAGTGGAACCTTCAAATATTTCATCAAGGTAAAATGTTAAAAAGTTATGTAGGCTGGCTGGCCAACGTTTCCTTGGTTATACAAAATAAAAAAACTTGATATGAAAAGTGAAAGTTCTTGCTTTATGATTCAATTTTACACCTGAAAAGACAAGTTGAGCTCGTTGGATATTTGGCATTTTAATGTTACAAAGACATTGAAACAGACTTGGTGGCAGTGATTAAAACCCTTTTGTTATTCTTTGTATGTATAAATCATTTTATATGCTTCCTAAAGAAAAAAATGGTTTATTTTAGCTTTTGCTTATAACCATTTCCTCAATCATGGGTACAGATTGTTCCAACTGAGTATAGATATCTCTCGAAATCTGTGTTGCCGACAAACCAGTTCTCAGTGACAGAGTATTTTGTTCCATCTGAAGAGTCTGATGAGTCTTGGCCAGGTTGGTAATTTTGGTTTGCATTTCTTTCTTCGGAACAAAAAAAAAAGAAAAAACACTTCCCCTAGCTTAGTCTTCTGTAGAGATTCCATGCTCCAATATTGGCTTTGAGTTGGCTCTATTCATCTCAACAACTTATTTTGTCTTGGGACTATGGAGGTTCCATGCTCCAATATCTATTCTTGTCACCTATACAAAGGACTTTGTCTACTAAGGGATTATTTGTTGAATATTGCATTTATGTTTGACAGCTATTTTGTGAGGGAAGAAGCTGCAAATCGTGCCAATTCATGGGCTGTCATTCCCAAACACACTTCTATGCACCTGCCTAAATACACAGCATTTGGGATGAGCAGGCAAGCCTGCAATTTTCGTGACAAGTCCAAGACTGCTTTTCCCAAATGCAGTTCAGAGGCTGTGATTCATTCTGCTTCAATTGGCCTACCTGATTTTTTTTTTTTTCATTTTTCTTTCTTCTTTTTAGTTCTGCTGCTTTTCCCGTTTGCACCTTATTGCCTATGTAGCCAAATGGCCCCTAAGAAGTTGAATATTTGGAGCCGTTTTCTGCCTTTGCTCAAATTTGCCATGATTTATCTCATTGACTTTTTGATCTCAGCATGATGTCAACATTTTGCAGCTGTTTATTTCATATATGACCTTTCACCTATCACTGTGACCATCAAAGAAGAGCACCGTAGTTTTCTACACTTCCTCACCCGCCTTTCTGCAGTCCTGGGTGGCACATTTGCCTTAACAGGTTTTGCTCTCTCGATGGAATCTTCCAGAAGTCATTGTTTAGCCCATGGTATGCATTCCCTCCCTAGGTATATTGTTCATTTAATGTGAACATTCTCCTATGCATGCAGGAATGCTTGATCGATGGATTAATCGGCTAATAGAAGCTTCTCGTGGATCTAAGTCCCGAGCTATCTTAAGGTAACCAAGTTTCTGGGTTACTGATTCAAATGCAGGAAATTGACACGTGCAAGAAAAAATGCTCCTTCATGCCATGCTAATATGTGTTCATGGAGGTGAATCTGACTGGTCGTTGCGATGCGATCAAGTTCACTTTTTGATGTGCTCTCAATGAAATCCGTGGGCCCACTGTAATCGGCATCCAAAGTTCTCTGTTATTGCAAAGTGACCGCAACCATTTTCGTCCTTTAATTTAATTGTCATTTGGAAATTAATATTGGTGTGTAGCCTTTTGTAGGTTCATTTATCGACTTGATGACAATTCCTCCATGTAATTCCATTATTTATCACCGTATTTTTCTCGTGAAACTTTTGCCTGGAGACAGCAACTATAAAAGCATTTGTCAAAACAAGGATATTTTCATTCATTAGGGGATTTGAAATAAAGGAAGAGAAATGAGGAACAGTGGTTAAAGCATGGTATTCAATAAGGGAAACAATCCGTCTCTTCCTTTCTTTTCTCGCTTTTTACCCTTTTCACTTGTTCCATGATCCCCCCTTGCTTGAAACAATGGGGACGCGTGCTGTATTTCACCTTGTTGAGCTTGAGCTTAGTTTGGTATATAGTTTAGCATGGGAGAGAAACGAGAGAGAAGAGCAACATTGGTATCCTATGATGTCCCTTCTTTTCTCATAAAAGTTATTCCAATTATCAACTATGAAAATTGGCGGACAGCAGGTCAACCAAACGAGAAGTCTTTTGGATGTCAAACTTCCTTGTAACTTGTTTGAAGCCGTTGCCCGGGGTTTAAAACGTAGAGCACGAGCCTACTATGGTATGATTGAATGGTAGGGACTTTTGGTATGAGACCCAGGTTTAAGTTTTTCATTTCTACATTACTTAAAAGACGATCAATTTCTTTTTAATCTATCTAAATGAAATTTCGAGTCATCCAAAAGAGAAAAGAAAAGTAGTCGAGTTCTAGAAAATGACACCAATCTGCTTTTCCTATGAGAGGACTCATCATGCATTAGATCTTTCATTGAAGCGTTTGAGCAAATGCTACTTGCAAGTTGCTTTTTATGCCATTTACTTCATCCACATGTTACGGTAAAATGTACTTGATGAATGTAACAATTCTATTGACTTAATTCCTTACATGGCACAAAATATCTTGAGTGCATTGATTCAATGATACTCTTAGTACTTAACGAACATTCCTTTGATACCAAGGATTTCTTATGGTAAAAATTGCAAACTAGTTCATTTTACTGTTTAATCATCTTTGTGCTAAAGATCCTTTGAAAAGGTTGCAACTAATTTATAGAGCTTTGTGGAATTGTTTTTGAAATAATTATCTCTATGCATACACGCATACATACATACGTAGGTACGTCCAAACTTATGTGAAAGGAGAATGTAGGGATGTTCACTTGTGAGAATGGTTTTTCACTTCTCTACCAATCCTACTTACCATATCATTTATGGACAACCCATTTAGTATGCTACCTTGTTTGATTGCTATATGGTATTGATGTTCTAGGACCAATGCTACAATATATTGTACATTATCGATACTAGCATTTGTGCTATGGCATTTAATTTTTGTGGCCCGTCATCTTTTCCATCCCCCTAATTACAACTCATCTGACCTCCACTTGGTTTTACGTAAGCTTCATCTTGGTCATAGATAGATCACTCAGGTTAGGAATCATAAACAATGACAATTACCCATAAAGACTTGCTTTCACTACAAGTGTAGTGGATTCCCTTAACCTAGTTATTGCATAGGAGTCATTGGCTCATTTTTTTATGGCCATGCAATTAGAGATCCCATTCTCCTCCTATTAATGCTCAGGACATTATGGCTAAATTGTTTTATTTCACTCCTAGACAAATGTTCTTTTCACCTTTACCTTATGGTACTAGTTTGCTATTGGTCACTCGTGAGATGCTTGTGCAATGCTTCAATATCAATGCTATAGCACTAAGGTACCATAGACCTTCTCTATTCATCTTAAGCCATGCAAGTGGACATGGAGGTTTCATTTGGTAAAAGGAATAAGTTTGTGGAATAGGAAAAAAATATAATAAATAGTGGAATAAGTGAATTAATCTATTTGGATGTTTTGACATGTTAAAATTATTTCATAGAGAGGGTGAAATAATTTTAGCTTATATTAAGTCTACTTAATCTGTCTCAAATTTCAGGCACATGTTAAACACTTCACTCCCCAAACAAACATCGCTGTAGAGTGCAAGATTCCCCAACTGTAGCTCCTTCTCTACCCTCTTGCCACCTCCTCGATCCTTCTGTAGTAGCTTCCTCCTCACTCCATCCATCAACAAGCACAAAAGCTTGTTACAAGGTACCCCAGTGCGAAAGACTGCAATTGAAGAATGATCACCTGAGAGTTATATTTTATATTTTTGAAATATTAAAAGCCTCATTCAAGCATTTGAAAAGATATGTCTATCAGCTAGAAGTTTGCAACGTAAATAGGTTGGCGATGCAGTGATCCACCCTATTGACTTTTCAAATCTAAACCCATTTCATCAAATGGTATTTTATAGCCTGATTTCTATAGCCATCCTCTTGTCACTTTTTAGACCAGTTATTGATCGGTAGATATTTATATGCTATTTTAGTTCCATCAAACTGCAGGAAGTTAAATAGGAATAGATATCACTCAGATTTTTTAAATATTGAGATAATACAAAGTAATTGCACATTACATAAATTTTCACTTGGCTTTTGTGAAAATATAATTTTATAAAGTAGTTATTCAAAATAGCTTAAGGAAATTGTTGCTAAACAATCCAAATTTGAGATCTACTTCGCTCCTATTTAACTTTGTTGCTTTTTAGGATATCGTCAAAGTAAATTTTGTTGTAGAATTATAGTTATATATTTATAAGAGATGGTGATGATTTAGAGCTCTATCTTAGATGGAAATATTAATTTTGTGTTTTAAAGTTATCTAAATATATTTCCTGTGTTCCTAAAATTCCTACCATTACTTTTCAATACTTGTATTTTTTTATGACTTTTCTCCATGGTAATAGATTTCCAAAATTCACAAATAAGGCTTCAAAAATCTATATTTTAATAATTTAATATAAGCACTGGTAATTGGAATAATCTTTCAAATAGCTCTTTGAAGAAGGCCATTTCAAAATGCTTCTGCAGGTTGATGAAACAAAAGTAATATAAAGCATTATATGGGAAATTGGACATATGGTAAATAAAGAAATTAATAGCGATGATTTAGATCAATATCTTAGATGGATGTATTAATTGTTGTGTTTTACAGTCATCTAAATATTTTTTTGTGTTCCTAAAATTTCTAACATTATCCCTACTCTTTTTAATACTTGTACCTTTCTTTTTTTTCTTTTTACCTTTCTCCATGGTAATTGCAGATCTAGCTCAACGTAATACCCCCAAAAAGATCTGACCAGCTGCTGTCCACGAGTTTCCACAGATTTGGCTCATATGTCTGGAAAGAAATCGTTCCAATAAATAAAGAACCCACGAGCATTCTATCCTATGTTGAAAGAGAAAGACAGCACATTTTACTTCGCTTAATTTCCTCACCTTCCTTCTTAACACATTTTAGTGTCAGTGTTTGGATGTAGAATCAACGAACATTGCTTCTTGATCAGTTTGCTCCTCAAAGATGTTGGACGGTGAACTGATCACTTGGTCATCAAATGGTGTCTTATCGATAATAATTGATTATTTTGATTATTCTAGCTATGGATGCGGGTACAAAAGTATAAAAGGTGTAATATATTTTGAAACGCAGAGAGTTGAGGGGATAACTAAAAAGGTAAATTTAGAAGTGGGATCATATTATGTGTCTCCTCTTTATGTTAAAAAATAATGCAAATATTGTCATGTGATAGTATTTATCATCAGTGAAAAAATTCATCATCACTTCTAAATCAAGAACATAATCATTGTGCATCGACATAAAATTAACAAAATTACATTCAAAATTATTTTGATCATCTTGTACCAGGACAAACTCCTTTGCATATCTTTACAACGATGCAAAATTACAAAAATTACCTTTAAAATCATCAAAACCACCAAAATCACCTTAAGATCCATTTTACATTAGTATAAAATCATAAATTTCAGAATCATTTTACATTGGTATATTTTGATTCAAAATACAAAATCATCCTATACCAACTAACTTATAAAGTAATGGTAAATTTTTTAAGTGAGGTGAAACTTACATCGTATTAAAACTTAGATTACTTTATAAATTTCTTTATATAAAATATCAACTCACATTTTACCTTTTTTTTTTTTAGCCTTTAGCCATCAAAGTTTTTCCTTATATTACAGTCACTTCATCATTCATAAAAAAAACATTAAACCAAACCCTCAGCCGTCTAGATTAAATGAATCGATCCAACACCCAACAGGGATTCTCAAGGCCTCCTGTATCTGGAGCCAATTCCAGGAGAAGAAATTAACTGAAGACCTGTACGGACGTGTTCCCTCCAGAGTCATAAGTAGGACAATGGAAGATAAGGAGAGGATAACGGGAGGCAAACGTAAGCGACGTAACCTCCACAACAACAAGCAATGCCCATGATGCCACGTGCCTTAAACTTGGGCTTTTGATTTTACATACATATAAATCTTCGCAACCCAAACCAAAGCACAGGAAGGAGGAGAAGGGAAGAAGAAAAAACCAGCAAAAAGAGGGTAGAAAGAAAGAGATAGAGATTGAGATAGATGGCTGCCTCTTTGATTACCTCCTTTGCTCCCAAGCCTTCCATTTTGCTCGAGAGAGCTTCCATTAGAGGGCTCCCTTCGCTACCACATCGCCAAGCCAACTTCAAGGTCGTCGCCAGCGGTGGTAAGAAGACTAAGACTGACAAACCCCTCGGTGAGCGATCTAATTTACCTTCTTTACTTTCATTTGGAGATAAATTTTCAAAATCTAATTAAACCTTGATGATATGAATTGATGGATCTCCCTCGTAGACTCTGTCGCTATTATTAATTTTATTTGTCCAAAGAATCTTTAAAATCTTATGACATTGTTTAGAAAATTAGATCCACATATTCAAAAAAATAACTTCCAAATGGTTGCATACTTGCCCGTATTCTTTAAAGTCAGAATCTGTGACAAACGTTTGCCTTATTACGTCGATCGTTCTATACGTTTTTTTTTTTTTTTTTTTGTCAAGATCCCAAGGAACAAAAAAGGGGCCCATAGATGCGCGGTCTGATTAGAAAATTCAAAATAAAAAAAGACATTATTACTTTGATTTCTCTTTCCACCGTTTTAAAAATTAGATCATTTTGATTCAATTTAAAATCGATACCTTCTTAGTTAAGCCGATCATTCAATTTGAGTACTTTCTTAAAAGCTTAAAAAATAAAATTAGAAAAACAAAAATGTATGTGATTTTACATAATATACCTATACCTCCATAATCTATGTGTTCTTTAGGATATATTCTTAATCTTAATTATATCTTTTATTTTTACATAATATTTACTAAAATACATTAATTTTAACGTAATTAAAATTATAAAGTAATTTTTTATACTACACATCAACTCGATTGAATCAATATAAAATAAATTAAAGATCTTACGAGTTAATTTTTTTTCTTTTAATTTTTTCACGTGTTAACATTACGGTAATAGTATCACTGATTTAATTAATATAAACTAACGATTAAATCACAAAAAAATCAAAGCAATAACTTCCCGACTCAATGATCTGTCTGTTGTTTAAGCATTGGTTTCAAGGATGTTATTCCTCTGTACTACGTGACCCACAAGTCCCAAAAATTTGGCCACGCAATAATAGAATGTTCCATTGTCTTGGAAAAACTTTAGGAATTGGAGGAGGAATGAAGCTAACGGGTGGAGTAGACGCGTCTGGAAGGAAACCCAAGGTAGAATTGTTCTGTTCAATTTTTAATGTTATTATTTTTATTTTTACCCTTTTCATCCATTTTTTTTACTGCTCAATAATTCCTCGAGCTATAAAAACTTAATTAACTCGGAGGGATTGACGTAACACAGGGAAAGGGAGTCTACCAATACGTTGACAAATACGGAGCAAATGTTGATGGCTACAGGTAATTAATTAATCCTTCAATATGCATATATATACGCTTTTCACTTTCGTCAATGATGTAAGTACGTACACGTTTGGGTGTAAATAGCTCCTCCAGATAACTGAGATTTATAGCATTATATATACCTAATTATACGAAAAAATCACCTATTAAAAGATATCGAAACCTACTTCCTTGACCCCATCTTCTCCCTTTTATATATAATAAAGACACGAGTACGGAGATATCTATTATAATATATTTTACAATAGGTGATTCTACTTATATTTTTGTTTGAAGGATAAATTAAAATATAGTGGTTGGAAATTAAAATCAAACGGTTAAAAATAAAAATTAATCGGTTAAAATGAAAACACATCGATCGAAAATCAAAATTCATCGGTTGAAAATTAAATAAATTGACTTAAATCAAAATACATCAGTTGAAAATCAAAATATATTAATGTGTTTTATCTTTCTACTGGTGAAAAATAATTTTTCACTTGAAACATGATTTTTCATCTATGGAAAGTGATTTTTTATTTATAAAAATAATTTCCATCGACAAAAAATCAAAATACACCGATTAAAATCATCACTCTCACTTCATATCTTACAAAATACATTGTAATATATGTTTATTTATATTTTGAAATATAACAAAGTGGATTAAGAATTAAGGTGGAGAAAGTATTCTAACTTGCCACCTACCTAATAATAATGGATGCTTTTATTACGTTAATAGTGGCACCGTATATGCCACTAATCCTACCCCTCTAGAATGAAAAGCCAACAACTTTTCTGCTTTTAGGAGTAGGGTTTGCGGTGAAAGCCACCATATCATATAGGAATTAATTATAAAACATTTTTGCATTGCATATGAATGAGACCAGAGCCTAAATGAACAAATTAACATGAAGAATATAGTGTTTGGGATTCTATAACTCCTTAAGGGTTTAATTAAAATTAACTCACCTCTAACTTAGAATGGACCTGTACCATAATTTGTCTCAACTGGATTTTATATTATGTGGGTACAAGTATTGGCATACCAATAAAGGTATCACATATACTGAGTACTTGTTATAAGTTCTATATTCAAACAAGTATCAGTATTCATAAGCTACAGTTTAAAACTTATGTTCAGATGAGTATTCGTCCAGCACTCACTATATACTGGTACTTATGTTGAGTACCAATACTTAATGAGTATTGGTATCACTCTAGGAAAGAACTAGTCTCAACGAGTACTGGTATTTATGAAGAGTATCGGTACTTGTTGAGTACTGGATATACAACCTATAGCCTACCAATACAAGTACTAATGACTAGTATCGGTACTTGTAAACTACAGGTTTTGAACCTAGGACTCGTGTGTATAGGTAGATGTATGTTCCAGTTTTGGACTTAGGATGACTTGGAGCTGATTTGTAACTTGCACGTACCGATACTCATGAAGAGTACCGGTACTAGCAAGATACAGTATACATTATGGTCCACTGTAACGCCTGAGTATCGGTGCCCATCTAAATGGTACTGGTACTGCCAGTAGTTACGAGATGAATTTATGATTTCTGACAACATGAAAGACTTAATTGTTTCATATAGATTATGGGTAAAGAAGATGTAAGATATCTAAACAAAACTATCTAAACAAAGGATATATCCATTGGTAAATAAACATGATAAATATATCAAGATGAAGGTTTATCATCTTATACTTTGATCAAAATACAAAACTCGTAGAGAATAATATTACCTGGATTCATTGTTAACAGAGAGGGAAGGGGCTATAGTGTGGTTCTTCCAAGAGTTCCTTATGATTTGTCAGGAGAGATCTCACCTATACTTTGAGAAGGACAACCTCTTCTCCTTCTAGTCGTCTCCCTTCTTCTCTCTTTCTCACCAGGTCATGATGGGGTTAACCAGGGAGAAAAACACACACACTTAGGGCTCTTGAGGACCATGACTATCCTAATTATCAACAATTAGTGTGGCTAATTGTTGGGTGAATTGCAACTTCACTCATCGAGAAGTCACAATTCACAACTAAGGCCTTTGCACATTAGAAAACATAACCACACTTTTAGTCCATAAGAAATCATTAAACTTATTTGATCACTTTAAATTATAAGTTTAAGATGACAGTCACATAACTTATTATTATTTGATTATATATATATATATATATATTTTTGATAACTCAGAACCCCCTGCGTGGGGACAGAGGTAAACTAGGGAGGGTCGGTCCTGCCAATCGACATAAGCCTCAAATATCCGACGGGGAACCCTAGTGTGCAGCACCGCCACCTGATCCTGTGAGCGTATGGGCCAAGGGGAACTCACCCAGACGCGGGCTCGAACCCGCGCCATCCCGCTCATGGAGGACTTACGGTGACGGAGGAACCCAACTGAGATATTCCTACCCTACATTATTTGATTATATTTATTTACATATACTAATCAAATATGATTTTAATCATCATATATAGCCTCCTTTCTTATCCTCAAATATCAAATTTGTTAATTGTTTATTACATGTTACATAACGCAATCTAATCAAGAGATGACGTGGTTTGTAATTATTTCAGCCCCATCTACACACCCGAACAATGGTCCCCAAGCGGGGACGTTTACGTCGGAGGTAATCGTCCACACTCTTCTATGCTCAAAAAGTACAATATTAATTCCTTTGTGTGTGTGTGTGAAATGCCAATTAGGTTTAGAAATATATGTTCGCTACACCTTATGCATCCTAATTTTGTAAGATTACAAGGTGGCATTTCTCACACGATTATATTACTCAATACAAGTTTGTATTTTGTTTGATTGTCTGCACTTAATTGATTAGACTTTATAGATGCATATGTACCTATTATCAATGCATAGCAACAAATATAGGAGCAATTGATGAATAATGCTGGTGAATTCATGACTTATTCAAGGAATAATCAAGGCAACCTTGCTAGTTGGTATATAATTGTCTCATGGACGTAAGTACAGAAGTATGTGTTTTAACGTATTTTATAATGTGTGGTCAAGAATTAACTAGTTGAAAGTTAAAATCACTTAGTTAAAAATGAGAATCAATCGGTTGAAAATCAAGAAATTAAAATATTTTGATTGAAAATAATTTTCAAAACATCGGTTGAAATTAAAATATATCGATTGAAAATTAAATTATATCCGTGTATTTTATCTTTTTCATTGGTGAAAAGTAATTTTTCACTTGAAATATAATTTTTCACCTATAGAAAATTATTTTTCACTTGGAACATAATTTTCACCTTTGCATATGAATTTTTATTTTATAATTTAGGTTTATAATTTAGGTTTATTTCATGCCGACATTTATTTTTGTAAACTTTGGAAGATCACATTTTTAGTTTTTGAGTTGGGATTCAAATCTAAATATAAAAGTTTAGGTTTCACTAATAACTAACAGCTTAGTTAATGCCTAGGGTACAACTTTATATGAATTTGTGTCACATATGAAAATTCTAATGAGGTCGCAAAGCATGGAACAATCAACACCCTCTCGTCACGGTGAGAGGTGAGAAGGGATTTGCCCCTTCTCTTTGGCACATGATGTAGGGCTAAGATGCTCTATGGTCCCTTCCCCCACACCCCTCAAAGAGAAGTACTAAGCATGTCAAATACAAATTACTCTAATTTATTATTATTATTTTTAAGAAAAGATAAATATAATGAACATGGGATTTGATCTAAGATTTTTTAGATATCAATAGAGTGCTCTATTACTAAACCAACTCTTTGGCAGTAAGTACTCTAATATATTTACATATTCCAACCGACGAAGCTCAATCCTTCCGCATAGTTCATTCATAGCCGATTAGTTTGATATTTGACATTATATGTTGGCATCTATATAAACACAAAGATTATGATGACAATTATTCAATTTCGTAAGTTTACAATGATATTAATATAAAAATATAAAATTAATTACAATGCTTTGGCAAAATTTTGAGTGTATAAATCCCGACGTAAATATCCGTCAATGTTTTATCATTGCAATTGGATGCTAAAAATATGTTATTTTCTCCATGTAATTGCTCGTACATTCATGAAATCTTTTTGAATTAGTTGGTGCTGTTGCAACTTATATATAAATTATTAATGGTTTGAGGCTAATCTTTAGAATGCAATTGCTCAACTTTGTGACAGGAACCACCGGACTTCTGATATGGGCAGTGACACTCGTGGGTCTCCTCGCAGGAGGAGCATTGCTCGTCTACAACACCAGTGCTCTAGCATCTTAAAACGATCTCACAGTCCATATGATCACTTGAGATTCTATACTTCTAATTGTAATATCCTTATGAGAGAGGCATTCTACTTCAATCTCTGTCATGAAAGACTTGCCCTAATGGAAGAACATCTATATTTAGCATACCTATAAGTTGCTTTATGCAGCAATTGCAAGTAGCTTTATTTTTTTAACATAGAGGGCCTTGAGCATTTTATATTCGGCAGTTGATGCACCTAACTCAACCCAAGTTAACCTTAGGAATCCAATCGAGATCGAGTTACGAAGGCATAGGCGTATGTAACCTACCATGATTAAAATGCCTGCAACAGATGTTACCTCTAATTTGCCTCTGATTCTAACTTGATCATAAGTATGGGATTTATGCAAAACTGCCTATACTGATTAACGACGCCTTCTAGTATAGTTGATAGGCACAAATTAGCAAATAAATTTCCATTTTGCCTAACTAAGCAAATCACTGAGGAGCGCCGCATAACACATGCACCTAATTGCATGTACTTGATTTAGCCAGTTCATCAGCTCCCTATGCATGCGTTTGTTTAAGTGACTTGTAAATAGAGCAAACCCACTTGACTGAGTTGGTGGTTGAGTATTTGACTTCATCCAAAAAAAAATTTAAGGATTAAAACCTTATTTTACTCAAAAATAACTTGTAAGCCAAGTAATTTATTTAACAATGAAATGGTCAAGTAACGCATTTGTCTTGTGGTCTATGAATTTTCGTGAACTTTGTACGTTATGTTTTTGCGTGAAATTTGGTGCATAGACTTTTTAGATAGGTACTTGCAATAATTTTCTAGTAATTTTCAAACTACCATTGTTTTGGTTTTAGGCCTTTCATAGTGGAGGATTCTCCATTGAACCCCGTGAAGTATGCCACTCATACCAGCAAAGGGGGCACTTTCTAATACTGGTTTAGGGCATCCATACTGGTATCTCTTTAGCGTTAAAAAATCTATGCCTTTTGTTTTCCTTGAAAATAAAGATTTCATTAAAGAAAGAACAAGGTGAGGATCATATACAAGCAAAAAGTGGGAACCAACATAGACAAGATTAGCAAGGAAGTACAATTGGCCACCACTAGTGGAATAAAGCTTATGCTAGATTGCTGGGATAAACCTAAACCAATAGGTTGAGAAGAATTGCATGTTACATTACATTATTGGGTAAAAAATCAAACCATGTGCTGACTGAAGTTCCTAGCAAATAACCATGCATTGAAGATTCCAACGAAAGTTACCAAGATGAGTGGAATCAATCAGCAATAGAGAAGGCCATACGGTCATTGGTGATTATTTTTCGGCTGGGCCACTTAGGGCTCACGCCCCAAATGTAAATCGTCACATCTAGAATCCAACCAACCTCGAATGGGCTGTATACATACTCAAAATGGCCACTGGCCTCAACAGGGTAAAACCACCCAGTACAACGTCAGAAGAATAGAGCATGAAGCTCCAGTACAATCACTCACGCATCTCCTTGCTTATGGCTTACAACAGGGAATTCACATCATTAATAATAAGAGCAGTGACGGTGGCTACCTCGCCATGAGCCTGAGGGTTCCTCTCCTTGCAGAGATGCCAAATAGAAGCTGTTAGCATTTGTGCAAAGAGAGCCAGTTGACAGCCAGCATGAGTTGCTTGTTCCCAGACCATTGAAGTCGGAGGAATGAATCCCAATCATTGGTCCAGACCGTAGCTGATCAAACAGATGGCTAATGGATTCTTGGTGATCAGAATTGAGTACACATGAGGGGTCCACGTTGACGCCCCCAAGGCCATCAATCAGGTACATGTAAGCAGTCACCTCTTGCCTTGCCGCAAGCCAAGTGCAAGCACTCCATTTTGCCACAACAGGAGTCCCAAATTAATTTTGGGAAGGCATGTTCGCTCCCTTTTGATCTCAGCACATCCCAAAGTTGCTTGGGACTTTGTTCCTCATGGACAACATGAACACCCAAATCTTAGAATCTGAAGATTTGCTGCCGGCACCGGAGAAGCTGCCAAAGTGCTCATGCATCCATTTGCTCCACAGCAAGTCATTGGCAAGGGCTATAAATCCACTAGTCTTGCTACCAACTCCCAAAGGCTCTAATAAGCCCTCCATTCTTCCCTTCCTGCCTAGTAAAGCGACGTTGTGAGCACATATGGATGGATAAGTTCACTTGCTCGCATACCTCCACAAGCAAGATGAACACATAGAGCATGCCAACTTGGAGAGGAACTTCAAACAAACATCATCTTGAAAAGAAACTCAAACACTTCCAAACCAATGATTTTTACTTAGTGACCACTACCAACCTTTGCCAGTGCCACCTTGTTGAGCAAAGGCCAACAAAGACAATAGCAACGCTTAATTGATCAGAGACAGTAGGCGGAACCGTGAAGCCGTGGAGGCCAAATAGAACCGGTGGTGTTAATCACCCCCATCATTTTTTCCTCTCTTGGTAAATTGTAATTTGGAAACTTCCATCTTCACGTAGCTGTACATGCAAGCTAGCACCAGCTGCTATATAATCTAATAACATCTTTGTTACAACACTCATTCATATAGCAATGTTGCTATCAAATCTCATAGAACTAATACCATAACACTGATGTAAATATATCAATACCATGTGATGGTATAGAACCAGTGTTACACTAATGCACCATGCAGTTGATAGAATTGAAGTTAACCTAATCACAGTAGCGCTGCAGAGTAATTAAATTTGACATGTTAATTCCTAAAGGGTGGTGTGTTAAAAATGTGTACATGCATGAGTTCCTTTGCATTTTGACCTCCCTTAATTTGAGCTTGGAAACAAGATGAGAGAACATGTCGCTAAAATTTGAGGTTAGTAGGGCAGCAAACCTGACGTCTCCCCTCCCGATAAGGCATTCGTTGTAGGGGGTACGTGGGTTTGAAACCCCAAGGCTTGCCCAATACTTGCACCCTGTGGAGATGGGGGGCACGAGTGTGTCCAGCCATTCCAGTTGCACGGAGCTGAAAGCCCAATGTGGCGGCGGTCGTGTAGTGGGGACCCTTTTCTCCTTACCAAAAAAATAAATTAATTTCATTGTACTGTAATCTCTGTGATTGCCATTTGCAATGGCAGACAAGGAATTTAGAAAATAAATCGAATCTAGGAAACATTAAAAATGATTAGTCCAGCCCTAGTGAATTAGATCGAAGTGAAATATCATCTGAAAAGCATCGCATCCAGTAAGAAATATTCCCATTTAGGATTCTCAATTGAGTTTTCAACCTGATTTCTCCATCGCAAACCTTTTTATTTTTAAGGCATGATTCAACATCTTTATTTCTTTATTTATTGGGGGAAAAATAAAAATACTACATTAATCTTACCTTGCTAAAGCCCATTATATAAGAAAATAAGTTTACGAAATAAATAAAAAAATAAGAAAGAAATAAGATAAATAATAAATTTAATAAGTTAACCTATTTAGATATTCTAACAGATTAAACTCTTAACATAAGGTGCGGAGGAAATTAAGTGATAGATTAAATATTTAAGTCACCTTAACTCGATAACAAAACACAGCCTGAGATAATTAAACACCTCATTATAAAAAGCGAGACATTTCGAATCCTAAAAATCAAGATATATTAAAAACTAAAAATTCAAAAAGTTTGAAAACGGAATGGATAGGTACGCTTCTAAATCTAAAGATTGTTTACCTAATTCTGAAACAAGTTCAGTACTTTCCGCAAACTTGGTTTCGGACCCTATCCTTCAATTGGAGAAAAATCATGTTGGACTCAGTCCAAAATTTAGCAACTCCTGAGGAATAAAAGCGAATGTTTTTATTAAATAAAGCCTATTTAATACTGTTTGGACTCATTCCATGGGAAGAGAATGAAACAGCGGATTTGTTAAAGTACATAAAAAAGAAATCAAACAAACAGAAGCGGAGGCTCGAGAAAGCCTGGAGGGAAAATTAAAAACAAGAAAGGAAAAAAGAAAGAAAGGGAGGAGGTGGGAGATATTTGAGCTCAGGGAAATGGATTTATCATCTCATCGATGCGCACATCTCTGAAGTCTGACATGCGTTAAGAAACAAAAATCCATCATT
Organism: Thalassia testudinum; assembly: GCA_037157565.1. Lineage (NCBI taxonomy): Eukaryota > Viridiplantae > Streptophyta > Magnoliopsida > Alismatales > Hydrocharitaceae > Thalassia > Thalassia testudinum. The sequence continues at coordinate 4,674,311 of JAZHRO010000038.1, forward strand.
CATCACCGCTAAATCCTTTTTCCATTTACAGCAAGCAAACTAAAATTCAGAAAAAGAAGAAGGGAAAAAGAAGGACAAGCTCTCATAATATCCATAAACGATTCCTCAGGGTAAATCAGAATAGCGTATATCGCCCAAAGGGGCACGCAATCATCGAGCAACCATAGATCGATTGATCACACACACAACACAAGACCGCAACAACAATGGAGTAAGATTCTTAGGCAAGTGGAGGAGAGGACGAGACGACACGGCGTATTGAAAGGGCGTATTCATCGGAATTTTAGTAGGGTTTCTGTTAGAGAGAGATAGAGGACGTCGAAAGACGAAAAGAAGAGCGACGGCGTGTTTATTTATAGGAGAAACCCTAAACGCAAAGCGTGCGCAGGAGAGGTGCGACGAGCACTGGGCGTCGTTCGTGGGCTTTTCTTTTCTGAGTTGGATCTCCTTTTCGGCCCATTATGTCCATAGGGGTTAAATATCAGGAGAGACAATTATTATCTGGACGGTAATAAATTGAGCTATGTCCTAACTTCAAGTTTCACTCTCAATCCAACCTTTTTTCACTTCTTGAGGGCAACAACCATGGAAATCCCTAACCCCTATCTTCTGACCTGCTTGGTTCTGTTCGCAAAGTAAAGAAGACAACCACTGAAAGAAAACAAGAAAAACCAAAAAAAAAAAAAAAAAAAACAGTTGTTTGTATTTCGAACTTTCGGCCTACTTTGACACTAATTGTCCTCTTTCTGGTCTCATCTGCAGCGCAATCCTTGATGGTCAATCCAGGACACTCGTGAACTTGGTGGCTGACCCTTCATGCTCCCATCCTAAATCAAGATTAAATATAGGGAGGGAAGAGTCAGTCCAAGCAGCCTGTCTAACGGGTCTGATGAATTAAAAAATGGCTTAACACAAGGTCCAAAAGGAACTTACTTGCAGTATGGAAGCCGGCCCTGCGCGGCCACATTAACCAACCGACTTGGCCAATTGCCTGGCAGAAGCGACTAGCCTAAAACTCTAGTTTTAGTGCATTTTTTAAGGTTAGATCTTGTACAAGTAGAACAAGATTATCAACTTTGCATCTCACTTGTGTGATTGATGATGACTTCTCTTTTGGATTGGATACTTCAGTGATCAATCAATTGGAGAGTTGATTTGGCCTTCTATTTCAAGACTGAGAATCCAAAAATCTTTACTTAGGTAAGGCAAAAGGAGAATGAATAGAAAACAAAAAAGGGATCAAAGGAAGGAGGAGGCTGCCTATCTGTATACTCTTGCAAGCTCACCTGCCATGCTGTACCTTGGACCCTGGCCTCTACAGGCTCATTACAAAGCTCAACCCCACCACCTCCATCATTGTCAACATCTGCATCCCCTCCTCCTGCTCCATCTCAAGACTCTTCTCTCTATACGTGGTCAAACCTTCGTGGCCATATCGCAGCATTTACTTACTCACGTCTGCTCAAAGCCCACACATCCATAAACACATAGAGGAAGCAGAGGCCTCTCAGATTTGGTGGTGACCCCTCCCTTATTCCCACCGAGAGTCCTCGAACCTCTTGGATAGCACCACGCCACCTTCTCCTTTCCACTCTCCTCACACTTCAGGTAGAAGGAACCTAAAGAAGATATCGACAGAGAGAGAGAGAGCCATAAACGATACACCACACCAATGTGACCACTTTACTCCAAAAGGTACGCATCCAATACCACTTCTTCTTCAGAGGCTTCAGATTCTATTCTTCTCCTATCAAAAAAAATAGAAAGAATGATAATAATCCATCGACTGATATCCCAAAGATCCCTCTCTTTTCCACTCTCCTTTTCGTCTTCACTCCCACCATCAAAAAAAAAGAAAAAATGGGAGCTTTTGGCCTTTTCTTTTTTGGTTCTCAAAAATGTGGTTTCTCTTCTTTTTCCTTCTACCGTAGGTCACTGCTTGGAAAGAACGAAGAGAAGGAGATGAGGGTTATTCCGGTGCTCCTCTTCTTGCTGTGGATCTGGGCCGTCGGATCGGGGGCGCGCGATCTGGAGCCGTTCTATCACGGCCTCGCACACGAGCACGCGGCGGCGGAGGCCTCCCCGGCGATGCGGGCCTTCTTCCTGAACGGCTCCGCCGCGTCGTCGTCGTTGCCGGAGGCGGCGGCTAACCGGAACGCCACGGGGGACCCCATATGGGACCTCGTGGGGAGGCCGGTGCCGCACTACGACCTCGACGGCGGCGGCGGGGAGGGGGCGAGGCGGCAGCGCGCGGCGCTGCTGGCGACCGGGATCACGTGCGCGGCCGCCGGGGTGGGGCTGCTCGCGGCGGCGGTGGCGGTGTACGTGGCGCAGCGGAGGAGGAAGAGGAGGGACGAGGCGGCGGCGGCGGTTCCGTGGGGAGAGCTCCGACGAGTGCGTGAGGTGTTGTGATCGGTGGATGGATCGAATAGGAGCCGTTGGATCGGGGGTGGGGTGTTCTTGGATCGGCGATGGCTTAGGGTTTGGTGTTTTTTCTTTGGGTAGGTTTGAGATTGGGGTTGTTTTAACTAATCTGACTGTTAATGATTCGTCAATAATTTTCTTGACGGAGTAATTTACAGCAGATAAAACGAAGAGTAATGGCGGATCCAAGTCACACATCTAAGTTTTTTTTTAAATTACTCATTTCAACCATCCCTTTTAACAGCACATCTCCTTCTTTTAAGGCGGAAGTGTAGGTGTTAACTTAGATTTCGTCTTAATCTAAACATTTTTCTAAAATGAAAATCAGAAAGTTTGGGAAGTAGGTTCTCTTTCTCTCTTTCTTCGATTGCATTTATGTAACTCTTTTTAAAAAAGACATATATAAAAAACTTACTTCCCAAACCTCAAAAAGGGTCTAATGTTAAATGTATTTGAAATGAGCGTACAAATTGGAATAGAGACACGAACGACATCAATAAAAACGGATGTATGTGTGTATGGATGCTCATCTGGACGGTAATCTCCAACCAAAGTGACCACTCGATCCGGTTGCTCAAATGGCATTTAGGCTTTTCTTATCCTCTTGAAGCCGTTTAAGCTTTTTTTTTCTCTCTCTTTTCCAACGGGTGAGTCCAAGTATTTTCCCTTTATTTTTTAATAGAATATATTTTCTTCCAGAAAATAAAAGGCATCAAAATGGCGAGGAAAGGATGACAGATGAGGATGGCAAAGGAAAGGTAAGGGTATGGAGGGAGGTGGAACAACGATGGGAGTAGGCAGAGGGACGAGGTAGAAGATAGAGCAGTTAGCCAACATGGGGGGATGGACGGTGGTAACAAGAAGCTTCCGTCGAGTCAGGCTTGCGGCTATTGTTCGATTGGCGGTCCAGGATTTGATTGATGAGGAAGATTAACCAAGGGCTCGACGTCTCTTTTCTTGTAGGAGCACACTTGAATCTGTACTCCCTCGAATTCAAATTGTCGGCCGATGTGCCTTGGTCTCGACTTGTCAACACACACCAGTGCAAATCATGAGGATTCCTGAGGTCATCATCAATGATGTTGTCGTAATCCAAGTAGCGTGGAAGGATCGTTCTAATTTGCAATGGGATAGTGTTACAAGGGTGTTCGTTTTATTGTTTATTTTATTTTTGATGGGGATTGAAAAATGTAAAAATTAACGTAAAATTTGATATGCGGTAGTTTTGAATGTAATCTTAACCCATATTTCTTCTTTTTATAAAAAAAAAAGTGTTGACACATGATGAGATCCATCATTGTTGAAATCATAACAAATCACTTTAGTAGGATGTAAATTATTCAAATCACCTTCGAAATCACTTTACATTGGTGTAAAATCACTTTATACGGATATAATTTTATTTTACATCTGTGTAAATAACTATTTTGTAACGGTACAATCTTATTTTGTACGAATACAAAGTAAGATTGTATTTACATTGGTACAATCTTACTTTAAATTACTTTACATCAGTGTAATCTTACTGATAAATTTTACTTTACACTGATACAAAATTAAATTTTGAATATTTCTTTAATCATGACAAGTGATTTTATATTTAAATGATAATTTTTTCACCTTAAAATTTATCATTTAATCTTTAATATTGGAATTTCCCGCCATGCGAGTACATTTTCCTCCTCTTGAGTAGCTGTAATCTCTCTCCCCCTTTGAGGTAGGGTCATGTTGTTTCTATCAACAGAGTATCTACTTTACAAAATAAAAAGAAAAGAAATTTCAGTTAAAAAGTATTAGCAATGAGCCAATGTTGGATGGATTCGAATTTAGCATGGTCGCCGTTGGCAGAAGAGATTACTTGTGTCTATGCTCCACGTCATTGAAAAGGGTGGTTCTTGGCAACTTTCTTTCGTAGGGATCCAAATCAGACGTGTAAAATACTTTAGTCAAAATTATTGACAGTACTCGGCTCTTATAACAATAGATCACTTAAATTGAATTTAGTCTTGCACAATTTCTTAGCCTGTAGATTTTCTGCTGATTCGTATGGCTGATGTGATCTAAAACTATTTAAGCTTGGTATAACTTAAATAAAAAAAATATATCTTGACAATTTATTGGATATAGAAGGAATGTATTCAAGTTAACCGTATAAACCATCTACATAAAGAACTCGGATTGTTTGTTAGGTGGTCACAAGTATCACTTCTTTTGGGTCCTGATCTCCAGGGAAGACATCCAGTAACATTGGAAACGATAAGACCAGGACAAGGATAATCATAAGTACAATGTTTAAATGATCCCTATGTGGTATGTGATATATGATAATGCAAAATATTCAACTTCATTAGGAATTCCTTAATCAATTACTTCCACGCATGTGACTGTTTTTCTATTCCTTTTTATTTTTTTAATTTAATCTTATTTTATGCATGCACACAAGTATATCCCCAAAGTGCTCAACAAATGGTTTTGTACACAAGTATATTGTTTTGTAGGGACGGTGGTGGAATTTCAAGACTAATTTAAGGTGTATGTTAGCTTTTAATTTTTTCATGTTAGTTGTCGTTAAAAAATTTATCTTATTTTCTTACATATATTTCTTATCCAAATATTTTGAAATTGATCTCTATAATTAAAATTGTAGAGTTGTCAAGTCCATTTATGTAAAATAGGATCTTCTTTTTGGATTAGCTAATAGATTTCTATAACGATACCAAACGTACTTATACCCTGTTTGAACATCAGCATTGATAGGAGAAATCACAACCCATTTGAGTTTAGGATGATTCTTTTTAGGATCGTACACTATTCAGTTTATATTATTCTTTGACATAATATCGAATGGCATCATGCATCCGTTTGTTTGACTCTTCCCTTTGCATAAGTTCAAACCAAAACCTCATCCTTCCTTTGAGAAGGGCAAGAGAGAGGAACCTTCTTATACAAAATCTAAGATATTTGCCCCCATGCAGCATAAGTTTGCCAAAAATTTCCGTTGCCGGGAATCGAACCCGGGTCTCTCGGGTGAGAGCCGAGTATCCTAACCAACTAGACTACAACGGAACTGTTGGAATGCGTTATCCCAATTTAAATTTATTAAACTTTTAAAAATAGAGAGATAACGGCCCAGAATTTTTTCGGAGGTTACCCTTAACTTGTCCCTTCATCTTCTCCCGTCAAAAAAGTGAAATAGGTATGAAAAATGAAAGGGCAATGATTTATCCTAGCGAAAGTCAAAGTTGGGATCTCTAGCAGCTACCTCTTGTCTTCCAATAGGAGGATGCAGGCCTAAAAAATGCTTCGATTCTGTTGTGGCTGTTTCATTTCTCAAAAAATAATACGGCAAACATTCAGGAGTAAGTGCCATTGCTGATGGTGAGAAGGGGAGGGTGGGGATGAGTTTACATCGGATGAGGTGTGGATCCCCCATTCAGAATAGGAATTATTTCACATTACATTAATGCCAAACAGCCCTTTCCATTCTCTACTCCTTGCAATAAGTGAGAGGAGTCGACCATCCCAATTCGCCATGAGAATCCTGCAACGCTTTCCACTTTCTTTAGGAATACCCACTCCGTTTTGAAAGAAGCGTTTGTACAAAGCTGGCAGAGCAACTCTCCCTTTTGCGCCTTCTTATCTCCTCCATTCTTTCTCCACGGTCTACTACCTGCTCGTTGAGTTTGTGGTAGATCTCTGCTAAGCTCCACAACCCAAACAATGGGGTCCACTTTTCTTTGCTTTCCTCAGAAAAAGTAAGACTTTTCGAAAGAAAAAAGAGAAAAGAAAGTTCAACCCCGTGAGTAGGAAAAATGGAAACACTGCTTTCATTCATAGTGTTGAGGAGTTGACCTTTCTTTTCCCAGAAACCCCACTTTAATAGTGCTTGGGTAGGTGGACTACCATCCAAACATCAAGTTTTAATCTTAGCTTGCAAAACCAAAAACCTTAGTTAAGCAAACTAGGACCATCAAATTAAGGATTTGATGCACTTTGAATTTTCAATGTAAAACATCTTGGCCATCAAAACCATACATCAAAGTCCAATTAGAAAAGTAAATGGAACTTCTACCTTAAAACATCAAATATTGCGCATCTACCATCGACTCCTTATCAATAACTTGAGCAATGAAAGAGGCTTCTCCACATACAATAAAGTTTTGGCCCGCATAAAATCTCAACATAATAATGTAATTTTTTCCATGCGGATAGCATTAATGAGTAAACGTATCAAGCAAAAGCTAGTCAAGTTTCCAAGTGGAGCTGCTGTCTTCTTCTATTGCCCTCATCTTCAATTTCTGAGCCTTCCTGCTCAAGCTCCTCCGGTCGACAACCGCGCCATCTCGCGCGGTGCACATCTGCATCCTCATCAACCCGAACCCCCCAGACAAGATGCTCCGCTGGTTCCTCGCCTTGCCCATCTTCTCGATCGCTTGTCTCATGTGAGAGCATTCCTTTTCAAGTTCGTTTACACGGGCACGCATCTTTTCCATGCCAACTCTCATTTCCTGGCCATCGCTCTCAGGTGTCGTCCGCTCCCTATTACATGCTGCAATACCTGCATTGTCTCTCCTGCAGGCTCTTGATATGTCCAGGTTATCGGAGACAAGGAAGCAGCTGGCGACGGAGCTCTTCAGTTGCAGCTGCTCGAAGAAGAGGACTTGAACTATGATACGCATCGGAAGCCTCTCGTTCTGTGCTGCATGTGTGCAAGCTTGAACTGAGAGCTTTTGGCAGTCTATATACCTGCAAAGTTGCTCCCTCTCCAAAACATCCAGCCAAGGATGCGCCTGCAGTTTTTCATCAAAATTAAAGAACAAGGGATAGCTTGTGGCTGAAAAATCAATATAGTATCGTATCAGAGATCGATGATAGCGGCATGATAAGGAACTTACTCTCAAGCAACATTTTATCCAGCAACTATTTTGAGAAGGAACCAGAAAAAAATATTCTCAAGCAGCAGTGGATGCCACGTGCTATGGGGAAATAAGTAGAATATTGCATGCTTTGGATGCTCATGCTATAGCTAATTCACATGCCCAATAATTACAACACTCGATTGTTGAATACCTTGAAAACTTTGGGATCACAATCTGGGTGTAAATCTTCACTTTTAGCCATTAAGCACCTATAAAGGCTTTCAACAAGGACCTTCCAAAAATTTTCATTAACCATCTCGTCAAATGATAGCTACAGTTTTTTTTTTATTTCCGGAGGTATGATATTTACAACCTTCTAGCCTTACGCTTTGAAGGAGCTCTCAGAAAATTGGGAAGGGGAAAAAAAAAATCAGTGAGCATGAGAAGCCCGACAAACTATTGCAATCTATTCTGACCTAAAGACTTTAAAAACAGTGAACGATAAAGATGATAATAGAATATGTTTTTTTTTCTTAAATAAATATATATCACAAATGTAAAGGAAAGTTTCATACTGCAACAACCAATTTAAATAAATATTGCCACAATGCAGCATATACTTTTTTCATTCTAACCTTCAAATAAGTGTCGATGGCATGGTAAAGCCCATCAGCCAGTGGCCTCGCGTAGTCTGGGACTAAAGCAACAAGTGTTTGAAACTTGGGAGCCTTCAGGTTGATGTCTGGTGCGATTTCTGCCAGGAAATTATCCATAAGCCTGACAACTGCAGTGAGCGGTTGCAGAGCAGAGGTAAATAACTGTTCCCCTTCAGCTGAATACGAAGACAAACCTCCTGTATCCTCCACAATCGACAAGAAATGCTCAAGGATGTGCTGTACAGAGTCAATGTTGTATAGCATTTCCATAGAATGAGAATAGTTGGGCATCAATAGATCTTCCAGAGAAGCCTCATCTAGCTGCAGTCCAATGGTTCTTTCTAAGGAGGACACACATGAAGGATTTGCTTGAAGAATCATTGCAGTTCGAAGCAACCCAAATAACAATTTGGTTGGCACAAGGCCTTTTTGCATTGGTAATAAACCGCAAATCTCTTCGAGTATAAGTTTCTGTTCTTGCTCAGATGTCACTGCAGCAGAAGGCGTTGATATAAGATGATTACCAAGTTCACGTGAGGCACGAAATCTCTTCAGCCCTGGAAGATGCCTCTTAGCATATGAGGCAAGTGAGGTGGCAATAATTTCTTCTCCGATCCCTCGATATCCCAAGGTCGAGATGAGTCTTTTGTAGGTTGGCAGACTCAAGCGTGAGACATCCTCGTACCACCAGTCGGGAATAAAATTCGTAGGCCTCACACCTGCAGCTACCCCACTGCACAGGAGGCTACTCCCTGGGCTTGGCATCAATCCATCCCCTGTCACTGGTGCAACAAAGAGCTTCGGATCGGCACATGCTTTTGCAGCAATGGACTCGATGCATCTCTTCACGATGTGCAAATCATCTGCCAGAGGCAAAACATCATTACATGTTTGGAGTGCTAATATGGAATCTCTCCAACTTGTGAGAACTACTTGGTTGAGAAAATCCTCAGTCTGCATAATCAGGTTTCCCTCTCCAAAATCTTCTGTCATTTGGAGAAGCTCCGCAGCACAGCGAAGATGGACAACGTTGAAAGTTGTCAGATCCAATTTATAACCATAGCAGAATTTGGCAACAATCTCGAAGGTTTTGGCATCTCCAGGTATCCAAGGAAGTTGTATGACACAACGTTCTTCCCCTTCCATGGATGCTTCTCTGATCAATTTATCCATCACTCCACTTTTGGACATCAGAGGGAACTGTAGACATGACGTTTACAGATAAAGCTACATCAAACAGGAGAAACTCCGTGAACCAGAACAAGCTAAAGAAAGCTGGAGATATGGGGCATTGCATGTAACACACCGGCATAACATTTAAGACATCCAATTATGAAATCCATCAAGCATCAACGTGGGTTCTTTTCCTTTCAACTTGTTCTTGATGCAATAATCAACAGTATTGATTGAATATTATTCTTCATATCTAACACTGACTAATCATTTTTAGTGAGACCTAAAATTTTGTTTCAGCTTTTATGGATTTTGCATGATTTGCTTTAGCAAAAATCTTCATAAGATAGTCATGAGGCTATCTTATATATTGAAGAAGTGACTTGCAAAAAAAAAAAGTTTATATATCTTAGTTTATTTGTTCAATTAAAATTCTATTAACAAGATTGATGGAATCATTTGATTTAAGTTCCTAGAGAGTGGGATTCTCTTGAACTCTACATTTATAGTTGAAGTACAATTCTTCATGCTTTTTTTATTCTTATGAACAAAAGTTCAATTTTTTTAATTTTTTATTTTAAGGAAAAGGCCCAGATCTTACACATGAATAAGTCTAATTGGACTTTTTCAGACGAACGATGTAACATTCCCCAAAAGAGCATCAAATTGGATATTCACAAAAAAATGAAATATGCTATAAGATTTGAAAATTACTACTTAATAACTTAATTTTTTTCGGTGGTTGATTTGGGTTCCTGAGGCTAATAGATGAGTTGCCAGGCTTGCTTTTCTTAGCTATGTGCTTGCGTTTAGAATAGGTCATTACAAATGCTATCAAAACCATGAAGTGATCGAAAATATGAGGGCTAAGTATTGTGCGAGGGTATAGTCCTACACAATAGAAGTGACCACAGATCAATCTCTAGAGCCTATTGCCACCTCTAAAGTCCCACATCGCTTAATAATTGATTGATTAACAAATTGTACAAACTTTGATAAGGATGTTGAGACTCCGAGTAGGGAAGGTTGTAACACCCTCCAAAAATAATTCCACATTGGAAACACATAGCATTGGATTGTGGAAGATTGAGACTTGCTACTTGATAAGTTGGGCTTAAGAGCTTTAGATGGTTGATTTGGGTTCATTACATCAATTCCCAACAAGTTATCAAGGCTACTTTGTTTGAACCAGGCATGGGTTTATGCTTGGGATGTTATAATGCAGTATACAACAACAAAAAAGTCCTTTCCCACACTAAGTGGGGTCGGCTACATGGATTTTTTACTTCCACACAGATCGATTTTGAGCCATTTCAGAACTTAAATTAAAGTACTTGAGGTCATACTTAATAGTTTCCTTTCAACATTTGTTTGGTCTTCCTCGCCCCCTCTTAGCAGGTTCAACTTCTAACTTCTCGCATCTCTTGACTAAAGTATCTAGTGGCCTTTTTTGCAAATGTCCAAATCATCTTAGGCGTGTTTCTCATTTTATTCTCTATTGGTGCCACCATAACCTTTTCTCAAATAATCTTATTTGAAATATGATCCTTTCTTATATGACCACACATCCATCTTAACATCTTTATTTCTACCACAGATATCTTTTACACATGCCTATAGTTGATAGCCCAACATTAAGAATCATATAGCATGGTTGATCTTACCGTAGTTCAACAGTATTTTCCTTTGACTTTTAAAGTAACCCTCTTATCACAGAGAACACCAGATGTACCCATTCATTTCAGCCACCCTACATTAATTATATATGTAACATCTCCATCAATTCCACCATCTTGTTGGAAAATAGATCCTAAGTGCTTAAAAGCATCTTTCATTGGAATGCACTCTTCTCCAATTTATACATCTATCCCTTCATTGTTTCCTCTACTACTAAACTTGCATTTCATATACTCAGTCTTTATCCTGCTTAGGCGTAGTCTTTTAGCTTTCAGGGCTTTCCTCCAAAGCTCAAGTTTTCTGTTCACACCACCTCTTGTCTTATCAATCAACACAATGTCATCAGCAAAAAGCATACACCATAACACCTCAGCTTGGATATACTTCGTCAACTCATCCATGACCAAGGCAAAGTGATAAGGACTTAAAGTCGATCCTTAATGCAGATCAATGGTGACATCAAAGTAGTCTATCAAATCAACCTTAGTCCTTACACAAGCTGCAGCTCCAATTATAATGCAGTATAATTTGAGTAAAAATATGAGAATAATTGTGGGAGTGTGTTTTCAATGTATGTTTAAGAGATTCATATTTTATAGGGCTTTGATGAATTTGTTCCAAGTAAAAATACGAGAACAATGGCTTATTCTAGTGCGATCATAGGAAAAAATATGTTCCAAGTAAACAACAATTGACTATGTTCTTCAATGTAGACCATGCAGTTTAAACAACTAGAATTTTTACATCAGAAGGTACATTTGCAGGTCCCATCCATTAAAGTAAATTAATTAAGAGAAATTTATGCTTATACTTCTGAAGCAACAACTGAACTTTAATTCACAATTTTGCTGTGAGAAATCCACTGAAACTGATAAATAAATCAAAAGAATAAAACATGAATATCCTGTAACTCGAAGAAGATCGTGGCAGTTGTGCTGAAATGTAATCTTCTTTAATACAACCATTAATACAATGTAGTACTTCACCTATCCTCTATTTTGCACATGCATAGTTGGTATTCCACAATACTGGTAACAAGATGGATGAATATTATAGAGATATGCTTCATGATAAATTTTTAATCATTTACCCAGTCCTCCTATCTTGAAAGAGCACCATTTACGCACAAAAAAGAGATGGACCAGGCTACAACCTAGGGATAATACCATAAGAAGTTAAGTTCAAGTAGAAGACTGCAGTTTGTTTGTGATGGTCATCATTTTGTGGTTGGTTTTTGAAGGCAAGAACTTTATACGTGAACCTTCACTTCCCAACGGCTGATAAGGTACTCAATAGAATTGTGTCCTCAAACTCTCATGGGGAACTGCCTCTGAGTTAACTACCTACAACAAGAAAATGGCATTCTGGTTACATTCAGACTATTTTCTAATTGAGGTATTGACGATGGTGCCGTTGTCTTGCACAATCTTCATCTTCCCTTGATTTGCTAGCCCAAAAGCAGCGTATTTGTTAGTTGATTTTGCTAAGACAGTGCATTGAATCTAAAGCTTGCTTATTTTTAGCTTTGGCCTGTTTAAATGCGATGGGGCCTCCTTGTGGCAATTGCCACCTTGAGTCCTAGATAATCTTCCCCAGTTATCCCTTGTCGGATTCAATAGTAAGCAATCACCAGAAAAAAATTGAAAATCCACATTCTACCTCATATGCAACAGAGCATGGATGTACTCTCTAAAAAGAGTTCAATACATTTTTTCTTTTTAATCCAAAGGAAAGTTTTGCTTGAGCTGCACATTCTCATCATTAGACCTTGCCACTAATTAAAACATTTGTTGTTGACAAATCACCTCATTGTTCAGCATCAGCATGCACACCATGGTGGGAAAAACTGTAAGTTCTTCCAACTAAATCCATCAAAACACTTATTTGGTTTTGTACTGGCTGCTTCAGTGAATGAAGATCACTCTTTTTTTTTCTCTCTCTTTTTCAAGAATAATGGAGATCTTACTTAATTGAAATTGTTCTACAATGTGCATCTCTTCCATTATATGTCCATATTCCTGCGTCATTTTCTTCATCAGACAACTACGCCACCAAACCATGGATCATCCTCTTTTGGCTTTACATATGGACTGGACCATTCCCATGTGAATTTTTTGTCACCTTCTTTTCTTTGGTGAAATGATCCAGATAATTGCTGCTTCTCAGCTTCATAAAAGTAGTTTAAAATCAAGAGGTGGTCAGGCAAGCCTATACGTTAGTCTGATGTTCATCCTCTACCTTGATCTTTCTATCTCGAAATCTCACTCATACACAAGCTGTCCTATTTGGATCCTTCTCAGGATTTCACTTCCAGATAGATGTAGGACTTGTCAGGAAAAATAAAGGACCTCATTCCAGGTAAAAGCGGGGTGGGAGCAAAAACATATTTCTCTTGCTTTCCTCTTTTTTGTATTCCTTTCCTGTTTTCGGCCAGGGAGCTCAAAACCAGTTTCATGTGATAGGAAAATGCCGTATTTACAGAAGAACTTCTTACCTGGTGAAGATGGAAAGACATGTTGCCCACCTCAACTATTACATCACTGGGAAAACTAGAAGTGCAAAACCTGCATAAGCATGAGATCAAGATCAATGGTTACTACTTACTACATCCAAGTTAGAAAGTAGGAAGTAACTCATATTCTCAAAGTAATGATACTTCGATACAAGAACCAACTCACTCCAAAACGATGTGTCAGTAATTAGGTGTATGGATCTCAAATAATTCAGTGAGATGTAGTTCTGAACACAAAATATGAGGAAAAAAAAAAAAAAACACATGAAAATCAATAACATAATATGCAGAAAATGGTAGTTTGGATGGGATATACAGGACAATGGTAATCAGAAGAATTATCCAAATCCTGAGATACTATCATTTCTAGCAGGAAAAAAAAGTGAGAACATTCTACACCAAGCATGAATGAGGGAAGGGTCCAACAAAAAAAAAAGAGGCAGACATACCATGCTTGCCCCTCTCGCCTGAATGAATCCATTTTCGATCCAAGCTTCATACAAGCCATTCCTCAAGAAACCTCTTGGTGCATGTCTGTCACCAAAATAAATCTGGGGACCTATAGAGGGCCAAAGCAAAGCAGCCAGGAAGCATTTCCAATCCAAGGCAGCCAGGTCTCATGAATCACTCTGAGATTCTGGGCTCAAAGCCAACACCTGCCTCCAGTTTTGAACCATTTCCTCCCATCATTGTCCCATAAAACCACAGGATAACAAAATCCAATAAAAGCAAAGGCCTAAGCATCGCAGCTCTGCGCATTAGACAACAATGCACAGAGCAAAAAGAGAAAAGGATGGACGAAACCATATAGATGATCACTCACCTGATGCACCCACCACCAGGGCAACCAACCCCAAGTTGTAACCCTGCACACTCCCAGCCATCCATCCACGAAAACCTATTCCTTGCAAATTTGCTGCAAAATGCAACGAGCCAAAAGAACGCAACTTTTCAAAGAAAACCAACAGACCCAACGTACGAAATTCCTCAGAAGCAAAGACCTGCACATATATCAAATTACCCTTTACTCAAAAGAGGGAAAAAAACAACATAAAATAAAAGGTTTGCACTTACGAATGATTACCCAACACAAAATCTCCCGAATGTGACCCCATTCCCCAGGTGGGTCCTCTCAGATATACTCCCAAAAGCACAACAATCATCCCCACAGTGCCATTAACGCGAGGAGTGGGGAGAGTAGGGATTCAAAATGACAAACAGGTAGATACAGTGCTTCTACATTGTTTGTAACTTTGTACTACTCACTTTTTCTTTTCCCTTTTTTCAGCCTTCACAAAACCGGCGAAAGGGTAAGAAGAGGGGGACCGCAAGGACGAGGAGCATCGCAATTTAAATGCAGAAGTGAGAATTTCCATAATCCAAAAAGAGGACAAGACAGAAGCAGTGGGGGATGGCGAGGAGCTCAATGACCAGGGGAGACCCCACAAAGCAGAGGACACAGACGAGACGAGAGAGAGGGAGAGGGGTAGAGTCGTAACTCTTATTTACTAGGTATAGTAAGAAATGGTTATGTGCAGTCTCTGGCTTTCTTTCGTAATGATTGTAATTTAAAATTCGGACAGGTGGGATTAGCAGAATCTCAGATCTAATCAGGCATTGATCAGTGGGAAGTGCGAGTTCCCTTCTGTCTGGACCTTTGTTCTTAGATTGGTTCGTTGGAGAGAGAAAGGATCAGTAATGTAAGCATGAAAGTTGCCTGAGGCCCCCAACAGGGGGTTGGTTCAATGATGAAGTCTTTGATCGGTATGTAAGTGGTCATGAGATCAAATCTACTAACTTACACATTTACGCATTCCAAGAAGAAAAGCTATCTAAGGCCTCATTTTACTTGCCAGACATCTCAATGGAGTTGGGTGAAGAATGGTAACAAAGGTACATCTCCTAAATTTTGTGGTTGCTTATAAGGTCTTCGTTACCGCATCTTTTTCAAATTCCAACATAAAAAGGATTATATCATTATACAATCGTTAAAGACTAATGTAAAGAAATAAAGAAATGTATGGTGTAACATGATTTGTGATGCAATTAGGGAGAAAATGGTGGACTCATATATTTTGAAAAATATTTACTTTTTAATTTGTATATTTTGATTTTTTATCGATGGAAATCACTTCATAAGTGAAAATTTACTTTCCAGATGAAAAGGCAAAATACGCTGATGTGTTTTTATTTTTCATCTGTGTGTTTTGATTTTTCATAGGTGAAAAATCATTTTTCCACTCAGGCGAAAATCAAAACACACCAATACTTCTTATTTTTAATCGACGTGTTTTGATTTTTTTAGTTTTCCGATGGTGACAAATCACTCTTAAGATCGAAAATAATTTTCCACTAATGAAAAATCATTTTCAACCGATATATTTTTATTTTTACACTTGTGATGTGATGGATTTCTCTTTTTGAGTGGTATTAGATTTTACAATACTTGGGTTGCTTTTTTAGAGTGAATAGTGGATACGTAATTAACCTTTGTGTGTACGTGTGGGCATGAGTAGGGACATACATATTACAAAATATGTTACAATACACATTTTCCTACTTACATTCAACACTAATTAATTATCCCACCCTCACTTATCTTAGGTTAAAATTTAACACAAATGTATGTTAACATGAAAGCTTACATTAAAATTCACCGGCCTCCCCCAACTCAACTCAATTGCACCGGTGATTTTCAAGGTATGAATATGTTATATTTTATTTTGAAATAAAATATCATGGATAATATTTAATTTTGACTCAAATATCATCGAAAATATTTGAAATGTCATCGATAATTTTTAAATATTTTATTTATGAATCAAATATTATTAGTGATATTTAAAATATCATCGATAATTTTTTAATATTATGAATATAATTTAACAAATATCATTTACGATAAATTTTAAAATATTCATTTTTTTAAAAATATGTGAACCATTATATTTCTAAATTACAATCCTAAATTTTTTCTGGAACAAAACACCATTTTTGAAAAATATCCAAAAGCAACCGTTCCGGAAATGTTTGATTTTGTCTTTTTTAAAGGAAATGTTTGATTTAATAAATTGATAGATAGATCAACGGTTGTATCTCGCGATTGGTGGCTAAACAAGGTCGTTGACTTAGCAATGATAAGTGGAGATTTTTCGGACTACTTATCATGCCACTAATGCTCGAAAGAAAAGTAATCTTGGCTGAAGAATTTTCTTACTTAAAGGGAGAAGATACAAATATATGAGCATCTTTTCCAGGCTCTTTTCCATGCCACTCCATCCCAACCATTCCTTTCATGGAACATGTACAGTTTTACGGTACATATTTCTTCTGGAACCTGTGCCCCTTTTTTGTGCAAGGGGGAGGGTGGTTTTGACTTGGACAAAACATTTCTTTTTTCGTAATTCTCTCGATCAGAACTTGTTAGAGGCGTTCTCTCTCTCTCTCTCTCTCTCTTAATTGCTTCATTCAAACCTAAGACATAATTAAGTTCTTTTTATTTCTTCACATCGGCAAACTTAATTTATTATTCTAAGATAGAGATGCTGCATTCAGTTTGTGAATTTGATTATGTTTTTCATTTATTCAATGCACTAACTCTTCTCCATCCAAACTTTGTTGCAGATTCAAGTTCCTTCACGTTTGTCTATTCACAAACCTGAATTCATTTCTTTGTTTTTTTCAATCCTACAGGCTCCAAATTAACTTGTGTTCATTTTGTAAGCTTATTTTTTTCGTTTCATGAGTATTGAATCTTGCTCCATTACATCTGTGATTTGATTTGGCAGTCTTTTAACGGAGATGGTGCAATTGTTTAGCAGGTGACAATGAATACAATGTAAGAGACAAGAAGTAATGTTGTTAGTTCCGACGGCAATGGCTCATGCGTGATCGATGGTGAAGATGGAGCAAGCACGATGAAAGTGGCACATGTAAGCGATGAGCATGCAGGAGATTTTGGAGATGATATAGGTGGTGGCATACGCGTGATGAACAAATTAGGAGACGATGGAGATGGCATAGGTGGTGATGGAAGAGGCCCAAGCTGCAGGTGACGAGCAAAGTGGCTTGTAGTCAAGCAATCAGAAGGTAATGTGATGCAGATTGTGTCGGTGGAGATGAAAGTGACGTATGCAGCAGGTGATGAGCAGGTGGTGCCAGCATTAATGTAATCAAGCTAGAAGATGATCATTAGATGCATGTTGCAAGTAGTGATGGAAGTAATGCACGTAAATTACAGGTGGTGATGGAGATGTTACAGATATAATAATGGATATGGTGCACATGCATGCACGATGAGTAAGCATTGATGAAAATAATTGACACAGGTTATGACTTCATGTATCGAGTCGTTTCAACTATATAAACTCTCAACCTTCGTCTAGATGGAACCTTTGCCATAGCATTCTTAGAAATGAAAATGATTCCTTTTTACAAATATGTATATGTATTCTTATAAAAAATTGTAGCTTGATTTAGCTTCGCTATCCCCATAGTGGCTCACTTTGGCATAATTTCCATGTGGTCGAAGAGCTAAGAAACCTTTTTGTCCATCATAAGGTACCATCAAACGGGAAAGCTAAGGTGCACCAAGGTTAATTGGAGCTCCATTAATTCTTAGCGCTCGTAAGTATGAACACCAACTTTCAATACTAATTGCCATGTTTCTCTTGCACCCTAACCTCAACTCCTTTGATCATCATTCCGAGTCCGAAATCCAAGTTCTCTCTTGTAGATGTATAACTTTCTCATATTCAGACATACACATGTTTGCGATAATAACAACTTATATTATTACGCAACGAAACCCCTAAATTTCAACCCTGAAGTTTGAATAATACCGATCTGATCCTTAAGCTTGAGCTTTACAGAGTCAGTGTCATTCCCATGCAGCCTATCCCCAAAGGATGGATTGGTGGACAGAGATTCGATGTCCCCCTTATTCTGATCATCCAGCGAGCAGTTGCCAGGTTGACGAATCGAACGATGGATTTAAAGATTTTAGGCTCCAAAAAAAATTTGGTCAATCTTTTAAGCCTAATTTACTTGGAAGATTAAAGAAGTGGTGTTAAAAAATGTAAAACTGATGTTAACCTTCAATTATGTTTACTTGTATGGTGGTGTTAACATCAGTTTGTGTTTACTTAAATTGGTGTTAAGTTTAAATGTTAACCTCTGTGGTGTTTACTTGGTAGTGATGTTAGGAATTTAAATGATAGTTAAATTTGTTAAGATAATATATTTAAATATGAAGGTGTTTGTGGTAGTTATATTTGTTATTTTATATTATATATTGGTAATTATTTATATAAGTAATATTATGATGGTAAATATATAATTATTTTTAGGTAATATAAACAAGGTATTATTAAATATATCTAGGTATCATGTTATATTGGTGATTATTAATTTAAAATTCAATTAATTTAATTCAGTAATTAATAATTAGGTATCTTAAATTGATTATTATCTATGTAAGCAATCTAATTTAGGTGAATTTAATTATGTAATTAATAGTAATTAGTAAAAAAATCTAAACAGCAGGAAAAAAGGACACCATAGTAATAAAAACAAATACCATGGTAAGCACAAACGCAATTGATTAATTAATAATTCATTTCAGTTATCTTGCTTTTCTTCTTACTGTAAATTGACTTATTAGATCCAAATGAAACTAAATGCACAAACACAGACCATCCATCTTCCATGATTGCATATGTTGATTGGCCCTCCCATTATTAAAGAGGTATGGTGCAGTTCTAAGGTTGACAGGGAAGGAAACAATGACGAGGTGACATTTTCTTTTAGCTTTTAATAGATCAATAGAATTAAATTGATTACAACCAGTTGACAACTAAATTAAAAATGCAGATTCCAGCTCGTTACAAGAATTATGATATACGGTAGGATTAGAGTAACCTTACATGAATCTAAGCAATCATGGATGCAACCTTGATACTAATCAGACCATAACTATGGGAATACATCATGCATTCAAGCCAATTATTTCCAGCTGTCTCAAACCCACGACCTGAAGCATATACAGAAACTCAACAACGAGCATTAGTTCAGTCAAAATGATCTCAGCCCTATATTGTCTTAGCTAGCAACACTCAAGCCACTTGAATCACACCTGGTCTTGATTATAGATCCTGAGAAGAATGGTTGGATGCACCACGTGGGTGATGGTGCGCAGTTTGAAAACAGCCTCCACATAAACAATTTTGCCTCCACATAAAAGTTGAAGAGGGAATGTAGGTTTGCAAATGCCATGAATGATTGAGAAATCTTAGCTAGCTATTGCCCCTACTTTCTTCACTGTTGCTGCATCCAGACTGCAATCAGATTTTATGCAATTACCCAGATTTTATGGATATCCTTCCAGACTGCTTTCCTTTCTAGAATTAGTATAGCAAACATCCCACAACATATGCAGTTATAAGGGTACGTGCGAAAGTGTACAACTTGCAGATGACTACCTAAACAAACAAGAACTTTACCAAATGAAGGCCTTGTCGAATAGCTGTTGTAAAAGCAGAATTCAAAAAATATAAATACCAAGTGACTGATCATAGATGCCAGTTAAGGTACCATGGTGAATATTTCTCAGGAAAAGATAGATGAGATTGGATACTGTAATAAGGTTTAAAACACAATGAACTTGCAAACCTAAGATAAACACTTCTTGCTAGTATCCAATAATTCATCGAACTTCTCTTTCAAAAAAATAATTCATCAAACTTAAGTAACATAACTTCTGATAGAATTCTAGTGCTTTTTTGGCAAATTGCTATATGATATTTACCACATCTTCGAATCACCATCTCTGAGTGGCAAAGTGGGAGAGAAAAAAGATCCACGGAATGCAATAGGAGGTGCTGAAAATCAAAACAGATCATTTCTGTGGAAATAATGATTGCTATTGGATTAGATTCATGGACATTAGGCTGCAAACTAATGGAAATGATCTCTTCTAACATCAGTTTGGGTCTATGCAATAGCACTGGTCTCCTAGGGTGAGTATGTTAACTCTGAAAGAGGATTATTAAGAAATATAATCTTGAAAATAGAATCCTATCATACTCTCATAACATTAATTATCACATTCATTTTCAGCAATATTGTATGCAATACATAGAAATGATATTAAATGGACATACAAGAAACAATCTTTATTCACAGTAACACCTAGACCCCCTAAGAACAAGTACATAGTAGTGTACGATCGATCAATTCATCGTAAACATAAATATTAAGAAAATAGCGATTACAATTATAAATACAGGATAATTTTATTCCTTTTACCACCAATGTTTTTTAACCTTCTCCTCAAGTCTGCATTCTCATCCATAAAGTTTAGTATAATGTCCTTTGTATAACGGTATGTTGGGGATCAAACCATTCAAAGTAGTTGCATCCACCTTTAGGAAACCCGCAATATCTAAGGAATCGACGTACGGGATCGTCTCGCATCGATGATGTTCGTACTTGTACTTTCAAGCAACAGTTGCAGAACCTATATACTTGAACCCCATCGGATTGAGAAGATCGCCTCCAAGTGAATTGAGAAGATTGTGATGTAAACATATCGACCTACATTAAAGAAAAACCCAAGTCAATGGTGGCTTAAATGCGCAAAAGGTAAATGGTATGAAGTGGATGATCATACCTATAACAATGAACTCTTCTTACTAACCTCATCACAAGATGATCATTTTGACTACTCATAAAGGAATTATTATCTTAATTACAAACACAATCGATCACATAATTTCTTGCAAGGCATGCAACCAAAGTCTAGCTAAATAGATAATATTAGCCGATAGCTCGATGTGGCATACGTCCTCTTTGCTACCTCTCTACCAACTATGGGCTCCATAAGCTTGTAGTATGGAAATGACTTCCCCCGTAAGGCTTGGAAATGTGTAGGAAGCTGCATGAATGAATACACGTCAACATTTGTATTAGGCATGGGGACAAAATTACTAAATCATTTGCGTAAATATTAACCCCATCCCATGCGCTATCATCCCACGGCACTGGGCAATTGCTTGCATCATCCAAACACCATCCACTCTTATTCATCAGGTGTATATGCCTGAAACATCATTTTCATGTTTTTCCATTTGTTTTGTAATTGATCATTTGTTAACGACACATTGCATGTTTTGTTGAATTCAATGACAATCTCCTTCCAAGAAGTCCTCAAAAAAGATCTATTAGCATATTCACCATTGTCGTAATGTTCTCGAAGTATCTAAACGAAGACTATAGAATGATCAGCAACCCAATTTTCCAAACGAGGGGCCACAGTCTTTCCATGATTTTGAGTTGGCGTTGACATTCTACAAGGATTGACGGTGAAGACATTATAAAATGTTGCATAACATTTACTTCAATTAGTCAAGTGCAATTCAATGGAAGATAGTTACCTACCATTGATTTCCTTGAGTAAAGTGATTGCCATATAAATAATATTTGGTTTCTTGTATTCTTACATTGAATGTCATTTGCAAGAAACACATAAACATATGGCAATAGTCCCAAACATTATTAACACATAACTTCCTCCTTTTTTGATAGGTACAGCGACTGACTCAACTAGACTCATCTGGGACTATGTATGTTTTGGAAAGAGACTCCATGATAAACCTAAAAATGATCAAGGAAGATACGTCAATGTCTTCATCCATTGATTTTAACATTTTCACACATTCCAATTACAACTTAGACACAAGGTACCACATGAAATTAACCTATCCTACTATTCAAAAGAAAATTGTAAGAAAAGTAACCAAAAAGTATAAAGTAGGTGTGGATGAAGCCGAAACGCCTAATCTTTGGCAAATAGAAAGAATTCAAGTAAAAATTTTGATCTTTGGTGGAAACATAGTAAGCCAAATTGGCCATATTTAAGAAATATCCAAATTATGGTTGATGATATGCAATATTTATTCTTCACAATTTTTTTTCTAGAGCATTAACTGTGAATGCTTTAATTGCACCTGGTATGTGATAATTTGTTTCAAGTAGTTAATTTCTAGAATAGAACCAATCCTTAATCATGCATTTATTCTGCCAACCAATCAGGGGTATCCAAAATTGGTCATGTGCGTCAAAAAGTATGCTGCAAAAATATTTGTTACGACTCAATTCCCGAATCCCTACAGGACCTGAGATCGGTTTACTTCGACTAATCCCATGATCCAGTCGTTCAACAAGAAATAACCAAAAAGTAGGAAAATAAACCACATTCACATATACAATATAACTAAGTAGTAAAAACGTAAAAGTAGTAAAGGAAAGTAAAAGCTGTTATTTCAGTACATACCAACACCACAACAGGAACAACGGAAACGAAAGCAACAGTAACAACAACAGTAACTAAAAGGTCTGAAACTCACAACAATAGTAAAGAGGGTACAACAAAGAGTGCAGAAAATTATGGCTAGGCTCGATTGGACCTAGCACCCTTCGCAGCCGGAAGCTCGGGCAGCTCAACTCCTGGACCTAAACAGTGTTATGCAAAAGATGGAGTCAGCGAACGCTGAGTAGAGTGGTAACTACACTACCTAAAGCAGTAAAAGTACAGGTTTAATTATCTTTTCTAGGCATTTTATTTTACATGTAATTCCTTTTCATCCCTTTTCGACAACTTTCAGATTTTCTTGATCTTGAATGTTCCTCGTGGGAACGATCTTGATTGTAGTCTTTTCCAAAGAGTAGAAGGTACACGTGGTGCTCTCCTGCTCAGGAGAGTCCCCCGTGGTAGTCCTACACCCAGTCAACAACCCCGAGGTCACTGTCAGACGTAGCGGTGACTACGACACGCGTGTTAAGCGCATGGGTAGCTATCCCACACTGACACGCAGTCAGTCATTTTCGCTAGTGGGTACGCACAAAGTACATCACGGAACAATATAGAGCCTAGCCCTCTCAGAAATAGGGGTCTAGCCCCTCAGAATCAAACGGGGGTCTCGCTCCTCCACAGTCTACTCACCCTCGTCTGACTACCCCGATTTGCCCAGAGGGCCTAACAAGTCGGTGTAGGATGGCTAGCTGAACCCCGGGCCTCGTAGGGTGGCTAGCTCCCTCCCTACATTAGTAGCTCACCTCGGTACCGCGTACACGAGGGCCAACAGAAGTCGGTGTAGAGTGGCCAATCCTAACCCCGGGTACCAACCCAAAGGCGGTAGCTCTGCTTTACACAAAAGGGGACAGTCGCTCTCCTTGATACTACGTACTCAAGGACCAGCACACTTCCCGTCCATATTCCAGATTTTCCATCCAACCACAGGAGCTCTACTCCTAACTCCCCGTAGGGTTCATGCACTTGTTCACCACATTATTCCGATTCTGATTTCATCATTCACAATTCAGTTCTCGTTTATATATAGGCAGATCGTATTTCCATAACTTAATACAAGCAACTAGTGATTTCATAGGTAACTGTTCAGTTATCTCAGGCAGCTCATATTCTAACAGGCAGCTCATACTTTATTACAGGCAATGGTTAGCAGTTTAATTAATTCATGTATACAAATACAATCATGTAGAAAAATTTGGTTTATTCATTTCTCTGTCTTAGGGTTCATGTCATATCCTAAGTTTCCAGTTGGCTAATTTCACAGATACATTCTTATTTAAAAAATGATTAACAGGGGTGGACCACTCTACCAGATAATCCGAAAATACTGGGGGCTTGAACTGCAGACCCAGGCGCCTCTGCAAGCCTCATACATGCAGCAGGTCGAAGTCCTATACCAAGGAATACATCATAAAGGAAGATTCAGAACAATGTATAAATGTTTCTAATACTAGAGAAACTCACAAGGAAACCACAGATACTTCATTTACGCAAAATGGATCCTGATTGGATCCTAAACGGGTCAAAAACGTGTCTACTGACCAAAATCAGACGTCTGGAAACAAGTCCAGATGTCTTAAAAGTTACAGAATCTCACCTCAAGTTCCTGTGGTGCCCTCAGATGTCCAGGACTCCCCTGTGATCATTTGAAAGCGGTTTCAGTCGTCTAACCACTCTTCCAGTCGTCTGGAAGCACCTCCGGTAGTTTGATGAGCTGTTTAGACGTCCGAAAGTACGTAGAAGGTGATTGTGCAGCAATCATAGGTTTTAATTGACCTAGATTAGGCTAAAACTTAGCATAAGTTAAGGAAATCCATGCACGCATAAGCATTATATGCATCTTTACTGCTTTACTTTAGCTATGCATAAAATAATATTATAATGTGCTGATTAAGTACATTATGTCGATTGTAGGCAATAAGCAGATCTGGAGCTGGATCTGGAGAAGGACCTGAAGCTGGATCTGGAATAACGGGAGTTGTAGTAGAGCTGGAGCAGAAGGCTTAGATTAGATGTAGGAATAATAATGTAAGGGAGTTAAAGGTTTTCTATTCTATTAAGTAGAAATAAAGTAGTAAAATGTGAAAAGCATAGGTCTATCCTAGCCCTAGGATAGCCTAGAGACTTCCCCAAGCCTTAGCCACCCTTAGATTAGGTCACAACACCCTAGGAAGCCTTAAAACCCTAGTTCCATCCCTTATCAGGACGTTCAGATAAGTTATAGGATGTCCAGGACACTTAGCCATCTCCCGCACACCTCAAACTCACTTCTGCAGAGTTATTAGACGTCAAGACACATTGTCAGATGTCCAATTTCTGCAGAGTACCCAAAACAGAACCCTGATTTCCCCCTGACTCAAATTGGACGTCTAGTACTGAAGTCTGGACTTCTGATTTTTGAGTATAAGTCGTCTGATCCTATTTTTGGACGTCTGATTCTGGTCTCCAGTCCCTGTTTTGAGATTCAAGTCTTGATCTTGGATCTCTAACTCCCTAGACCTAATCCCAACCCCATAGGAACCTAAATCAAGGTGCCCTAACCCTAGTACATCACCTCTAGACCTACCTAAGGACCTAATTAGGTCCTCACCAAACCCAATTGACTTAAATCAAGTCAATTACCTTCACCTAAGTCAATTGGACTCATTGAGTCCAATTGAGCTTAGATCTCAACCCACACAAGTTTAATTGGACTTGGTGAGAGCCCAGTTGACCTCAACTCAACCTAATTGAGTTATTCTACTCTCAATTAGGTTCACACTCATTCAATTAAACTTAGGTTAAGTTTAATTGCATTTTCCCCTTAACAATTAGGGTTTGTAACCCTAATTCAAGACCTACACCTACCCAAACCCCTTAGGACCTAACCTAAGCCACCTAGCCACATAGAGCACGACCACACACACACACACCCATTCACACGCACACTTCTATAGAATTCTCTAGAGAGCTCTTGAGATGGCGCCACCTCTTGGTTGCCAAATTTAGCAACCAAGAGGAATTCAAATTGAGATCCACAATTCTTGGATCTCAAAGACCATCTCATCCCGCATGTGGCCGGCCACTCTTGGACTCTCTCTAGAGAGTTCTACACCTCTCTAGAGAGAAGCCATTAGGTCTATAAAAAGACCCCTTGGGCGGCCATGCACCCCCATTCACTTCCTTGGCATTCATTCCACTTAGGCTAGCCACTCCCATCCACTCCACCTCCACGAGTAGAGCATCACCATGGAGGCTACCATCTCCATGCCAGGAAGCTGGATCGGCTCCCCAACCTCTCTCCAAGGGTCGGCCTAAGCTCCATTGGCTGCCCCTCCTTCTCTCAGCTACTCAAAGGACATCGGAGACCACCTCCGAATGCCCTTCCTTCTGCTAGATTAGTAGTTCAGCTTTTTGTATATTTACTGCTTTCATTTATTGCTTAGTAGTGTAGTCCTACTTCTCCCCCTAATGATGCATGAGAAATCCCCCCATCGATTCTTGTATGCAATCATTTTCTGGTAGCTAGGTTTAATTTTTAAGTATTTATGTATAAGCTTTCCTCTAGATTTCCTTGTGCAACAACTCTCCAATGATGAATAAAATTGCATTTATATATATATATGTCTCTCTATGTGTTTGAAATCACCACGAGCTGAATGATTATCATATCTACGTGATTTAAGTGCTTGTTCTTTAACTGTCTATATATTACGCATCAGCATGTCATTTCCTAAAGATATTGAAAATATGACAATAGATGCTTTCTCTATAACTAATCACCACCTCACTAGAATCGTGCGCACAGAAACTCACACGCTCACTTTCGTGATTTACTTGACGCATGCGCATGTGATCCGAGTTAATAACAGGAGCGGTGAAATCTTAGTTAGGAGATTGGAAACTGGCGTGCGTCTTTAGACAAAGTAGAGCGGCTAGAGAAAAGATCGATTTCAAAAGCGAAAACAACGCCTCCCAGAGACAAACGACCGGGACTCAAAGTCTCGTTATTTTTATAAAATAATATCTTTGTTAGATCATATTTCACGACTATACTACGACGCATTCCTTTCCTATCAAAAACGCGATTTACAATTTTTCTACCCAACGAAATGGCGCCGTTGCCAGGGAGGCAACGCCATTTTCTATGATTTCGATCTTTTTGAAACTATCACTGACAAATGTCCCTCTGCTTTGTTTTTGATGTGCAGGACAGCACAAAACGAAAATAGGATCCGCGCACACATCGAGCATGGCAAAGAAAAATCAGGTACACATCATCTTAGATTAGGTTTATTTTTTGAACCCTAGGATTAGATCTATTTTCTGCAATTTCTTTTGTGAAAAAAAAAGAAAAAAAAATTATTCATTTTGGTGAAAAAGAAAAAAAAATCAAGAAGAAAAAATTTTTGAAAAAAAATCTAAATTAGGTTTCCTTTCGAATCTAGGTTAGTAAAAAAAAAACATGCAAGAGCTTTGAAAAAAAAAAAATCTTCTTGGTGGAAGGCTTAAATTTCAAATTCAAACCTATGTAAAAGAGTTTTTCCACCATCTCCTGATTTTCGGCCAGATTTCAAGTTCGATTTAAAAATTCGATTGTCGAAAAATTAGTTAGCGAAAAATTCTGAAATTTAGGCTAAACTTGTATTTTCAAACCATCTTTCAAATGCCACTGTTACTTTGAAAAAATTCCAAGTATACGATTTTTAAAAATTCGCGAAGTGCACGGGGGTCAAACTGACCCAGATTCAAAAATTTTCAAATTTCAAAAAGTGATTCCGAGAAATCCGCGATTCTGCTTTGACTAAAAACGGTGGGGTTTGGAAGCTAATCTCATTAGCATTATTTTTCATATTTTTCCCAAATTTTTGAAGATCATTTCATACTATTGCAAAGCAAAAAACCAACCAGGGGTGAAAATTCCAGATCTAACCCTCTGATATTCAAAAGTCCCTAAAAATTCGGTTGAAACAGTAAAAATTACAAAAAAATACTCTCTGAAAAAATAATTGAAAAAGGAATCTACTTGCAAAGTTTCAAATTAATTAGATTTCAATTATTATCAGAGAACCAACTTTACTTTTGTGGTTCGCTGAAATAGAAAAAGAAAATCCCTAGAAGTGCATGCAACCAGGTTAAATCCTTAGGGTTACAACTAGAGACCACACATTGGACTAACTTAGACTTAATCAAGTCTAGTTAGCTGGTGAGCTTGGTCACCTTGTGGGCCACTCACCACAAACCCCACTGAAGAAAATGGGTTAAAAATCAATTTTAAAATATGAAATCAACTCGAGTTCGTTGTCGTACTATTGGGTGAATTTAATCTCTTGTCGAACCTGGTGACTAAGTCTGCGGGGTAATGTCAAACAACCACAGCTCGGGGGTCAATGGAACCGAAGGCGTAAGCCAAAGGAAGAACCTTCCTCTTAGTCCCCTCGTAACCAGACTGGCTGGGTTAGCTTGAGAGGCGGGATTCACTTTCAGTCGGTTGTACGACGAACTTATCTTCAGGAATTCAAATCCCTAACAAAAAATCTGGTCACCTGATCTATAAGGACCATTTGATTGACAGGGCCTTAGCCTTGTCATGCGTGGCTACACCAACCCAAGGGTTGGGCGGTGTATGCACGGAAGGAGGTCACTTCGACCTCACTTGGTTGGACCTTGGGAGCCACTCCCAAGGAGGTGAGTCACCTCGCCCGGACCATCTTCTCCCCCCATTTCTTCTACTCCAAGAGCCAACATGGCAAATCCTGGACCTGGACCTGGACTTAGACCGGGTCAGGACATTGAGAATTTGGACCCGATGGCTCGTCTGGAAGCCCGAGTCGCCGAATCTGAGGAGCGGCATCAGTAGAGCATTGAAACGGTGGGCGACAACTATGACTAGTTTTTCCTATAACGTTGCAGTATAGCTAGTTATTGCCATCATTTCAAATATATATATTTTTTTTACTCGGGAATAACAATTCTCCCGAGGTCGAACTCAGGGAGCAAGTCGTATTCTAGAGATATACATGTTCTATTACAAAAGTAAAGAGAGAGAGAGAGAGAGAGATGAAAGTTTGGCTTCTTCTTCTCTTCTTTCTTCCTCTTTGTCTTCTCTCCTCTTTGGCTTTTGTTCTTCCTGTTCTTCTTCTTCTTCTTTTCTTGCTTCTTACTTCTCTTCTTCTTCTGCTTTCTGTTTCTTCACTTGGCTGCTCCTTTCTTTCTTTTTCTTCAGATCTTCTTCTTCTTCTTTTTTCTTCTTTCTTGTCTTTCCTCTTCTTTGCCGCGGTCCTGCTTCTTCTTTTCTTCTTCTTCTGCTTTCTGTTTCTTCACTTGGCTGTTCCTTCTCTCTTCTTTTCTTCTTCTTTTGTGTCTTCACCTGTCTTCAGGACGTCGTCTGATTTTCTAATCAGATGACTTAACCCGCAGATGCTACAGTGTCGCTTCAGTTCTTCTTCTTCCGCAGTCCTTCTTCTTCTTCTTCACCTGTGCCTGCACACTCAAGAGTTCAGCATCAGAGGGCAAAAACCTACTCTACCCTCCCCCCTCCGCGTCTCCCTTTCTCAGAATTCGCTCTTAGGACAGCTCTCCCAGAGCAACCGGGTAATCGGGTATGGGTCGCGCCCGGGTCCAGGCCCACCGGCATGTGGTGGTGGGCGAGGAGTGCCTGTCAAGTCGGGTCGGGTCGGCCGGATCTACGTGATGAGCTCGCAGACGGGTCGGGTGAAGCGGTGTGAGAGGGACCTCACCCCGTGTGCTGAGGCGATAAGCCTACAGCACCTTTTCAATTTATATCGGCGCGCCTCTTCGGAGCCTTCCGAGGTGGGACTAAATGTCCCACCCCAATGTGAGCGCCTGCGCAGAGGAAGCAGCGGCAGCCGAACTTCGCGCGAGGGCTTCGGGCGAGGGCTTCGCCCGAACTGCAGCCTGACACTTCGCGAAGCTACCCTGCGTAGCCTGGGAGTCTGATCTGGGCGTGGTGTGCCTGGAGCAGCAGGTCGAAGGAGCTTCGCTGCTCAGCAATGGCGAAGGCGGGCGCAACACCTGTTCACAGAAGCACGGCCTCTCGACCTAATCAGATATGCGGAGAACCTTCGCCGTGGCACGGCGAAGGTGGTCGGAGGGTCTGCAGTGGGCGTGGTGGAGCAAAAGGGTCGCCCTAGGTCAAACTGCGGGCGGAGAAGTGGGTGTGTTCGGTGGATCTGCAGAGGGCGTTTGGTGGGAAGTGGAGGGGCGGAAGAGGATCATGGTGAGGAGGCGGAGGTTATGCACAGGTCAGCGAGCCGTGTGGGGTGCTGGAGCGATGGGAGCGGTTCGCCGGAGTTTGGCCGGAGGTGGAGAAGGTGAGGGTGATCGGTGGGAAATTGGAGGCGACAGTAAGGGCTTTCAGTATGGAAAAGAAAGAGGGGAGAAAGAGAAGTTTTACCTACTAAGCTGGACGAGGAGGGGTTGGCGCAGGAGACAGTCGTATCGACTGTCGCCGGAGAAAAAATTGCCCAGAGGAAGGGGCGGCGGCGAGGAGAGGGCCGAAGAGGCGCCAGCTGGGTGTGGCGTGACGCGGAAAGATCGAGGGAAGGTAACCCTGCTGCTGGTAGTGCGACGAGGAGGAGGAGGAGAGGCCGCCGGAGCAAGGGGGCGTCTGTCGGAGTGGGAAGGGAGGAATTGAGGGGGTGTCTCCGTCAGATCCGAGCTGGGAAGAACGGCGGAGCGACGGGGGTATTTATAGGGGCAGAATCAGAGAGGAGGGCGGAGGGAGACGACGTGTCTCCTTCGCCGGAGGACGCCGGAGGAAGGAGACCCATACCGTCCGTGCGTTCGCACGGCCGGTATGGGTGGGTGCAGCGCTCAGGGGGGTGTCCCTGCGGTGGCTGACGACGCAGGGTACCCCCATTGACTTGCCAGGGCCCCTCCTTCACCCTGCGCGGCGCCATGCTCCGCGCAAGGTCGCCAGAGCATGGCGCTGCTCAGGTTTTGCAGGAGGGACCTAAACGTAAAGAACGAAGGAGAGTTAGGGGCCAAAATGTGAGGGTTCAGAAGTTGAGGGCCAAAAAGTAAATATATGAGGACCAAAGTGTAAAGTTGGCCAAGAAGGTTTCTTCTTAGGCCCAAGTTTTTATACATGACTAATTAGGACCTAGGGATTCTGATGGTGAATTTTATTTCTATATTAAACCTTGTTTGATCGGTCAATTTACGCAAAACCCAAATTAAGTTGTTAATTGGGCATGGTTCTCAATGTAGGTCAAAATGGGTTCCTAAGGCCAAATTGAAAGTCCTAAACCCTAGAGATTATTTTTCTATGAATTTTAAAGGGTTTAGTTGATTTTTACCTTGCCTTGAACCACGTGAATTGAAGTGGGTTTATTTTTAGGATTACAGGATGTCATTTAATTCCTTGGAGTTGCTGTAGCCCTTATTGAGTCATCTCATCCCACTTTTCTTCTTATTAGGTTGTTTTGACCTATGTTTGGACCCTGAGTTACCCTATTTTCAGATCGGATTGGTGAAATTGCATTTTTACCCCTTAGTTTCTATTTTCTTTGCAAACTCAGAATCTCTCTGAGCCAAGCCTTTCTAGAGTTATGTAGGAGCTTTTTCTTGCATATCAGGGTTAAATGGTGCTAGTTTAGGGTTCGTGACGAGGTTCTCATCAAGCATGGATCATATTCTGACGATGCTTGACAGGATGCAGCACCCGCCGCGAGAACTGCGGGATTTCTAGGACCCAACCGCACAAATCGACGCACCTCTTGTCAGAATTCCCACAGGCGGAGACGTGTTTGAGCTCAAGCCCAATGTAATTGGGTTGATCAGCACTCATTTCTACGGGAACTCAAGCGAAGATCCGTTCCAGCACCTTGAGGACCTGAGTCGACTCGCTGAAACGATTCGACCCAGGAATATTGATCTCAGGATTATTCTGATGAAGCTTTTCCCGTTCTCTCTGAGGGACAAAGCTTCATACTGGTTCAAGACTATTGGGAAGCCAATTGGAACCTGGCCAGAATTACGACGAGAATTCCTGCAAAAGTTCTTCCCAATTAGTCGAACAAATGCAATGCGGAGCGCGATCATGACTTTCTCCCAGGGAACTGGGGAGAAATTACATGAAGCATGGGATAGATTTCACGACCTTCTCCGGAAATGCCCGCATCATGGTATACCCAGATGGCATTTAGCTCAGATTTTTTACCATGGGCTAGATGACACACATCGGTATCTGGCCGATGCATTTAGTGGCAGAAGTTTTCTCGTAAAAGACGAGAACAGCGCATTTGAGCTGTTCGAATCATTAGCAGAGAACTCGATGAATGCTGCATCTATGTGTTGGTGCTAGAGCACCACGATCATTTGTTTTGATGATAACAAAACACGCATCATTTAACATTTGCACTTGGAGTCTTAGATTTCAGGGAAATTGCAATTGGAGACGCGCTTAAACGGAGTTCGAGCTCGCATCCAGGACGGATTGGAGGAGCTTGATGGAGAACAGAGGAGATTCGCGTGGAGCGATAGATTGAAGATGGAAGGACAAGAAGAATAGGATAGAATTTCATTTTATTCCTATCATGTACTTTTGTCGTTATTTTGTTGCTCTTTATTTTTTACTTAGATTCATGTTAAAGAGCCTCAAAGTACCCTAACAGTAGTCCTAGGAACACCAGCACAACCCTAGGATACTTAGGTTTTCTGTAGAGAACTTAGAAAACCAATGTAGGGTTCAAACAGAGTTTCCAGACGTCTAATTCCAAAATCAGACGTCTGATAATGTGTTTTAAGACGTCTGACTGTTGATTCAGACGTTTGATAACTATTAGGCTGGACTTAGAAGTTCTGTCTGATGAAAATCAGACGTTCAGACCTTAGACCAGACGTCTTAGAAGACGTCTGATGACTTTGCCAGACGTCCAATTAGTGGACCGTTGGCTGGCTTAACAAACACTCAAGGATATGACCGTTAGAGCCTTATCAGACGTCCTTAGGCCTTTCCAGACGCCTGATAATTGACCGTTTTGCCTCGGCTGACCCAAAATCTCTTCTCAGAGATTTTCTAGCCGTTGCAACGTTTGGAAATCCATTCCCACAGAAAAAGTAGGTTTCCAGACGTCTAGACATAGTGCCAGACGTCCTGTATGTCATCTGATCGACTTGCGCTAGAACCCTGTTTAGATCTGATCCAAGTCAAGAAGGAACCCGCCTAAAATCAGACGTCTGATCCTATTTTCAGACGTCTTAAAGTGAACTTCTAGACGTCTGATGCCAGAATTAGACGTCTGATAAGCCTGTCAATGCAATGATTGTTTCTGATTTCGGGCTGATTAACTTGGGCTTTGTACCCAACGGCTATGGAAGCTTTTCTAAGCCTTCCACTGCCTTCCTAAGGCCTCTATAAATAGAGGGGAGCCTTTACACACCCAAAGCACACCAAGAGAAACCAAAAAGACACCAAGCTACACACTTTCACACTCTTTTGTGTCCAAGAAAAGCTTTTGCTCTCCAAGCTCTAATTCTTCATCTTGAGAGCATCAAGCTGTTGCGCACCCGCTCTCCCGCCGTTGTTCACGAGAGCGACGTTACGCCATCGCGTGGCTCACGCACCCGCGTCTTCGATCCGACGCGCTCCTTACAAAGGGGAGTTTCCTAATTCCTATAGAAGCTAGGTTTAAAATTACTTTGTTGGCTCTATAGGATTATTATTCTTTTATCTTTTTTATTTGGTTGGATATTCGCTTTGCGAATTCCCGTCTCCTTCGCGGGATAAAATCCTTCTCGTGAAGAAAAGGGGTTGAGGTACGCTACCCTCGTTTAAGTAGCGTGGTTGTAATTGAGGTTGAATCACCCTCGTTTAAAGTGATTCGGTTTAGTGGATTTCATCAACTTGGTTGATAGGAAAATCCTAACTCGGGAGGGTTAGGTGGTGGTTTTCACCCGGTTTGGGTTTCCACCTAAAAATCTTTGTGCCTTTTGTGCGATTGTATTTTGTGAGATTGTTTTATTTTATTTCCGCAATTATTACGTCACCCCCTCCTGGTAGGGAAGAAATTACACTATGAACTAGTTCCAGCGGCCTGGTCGGCAGCGGGTTGGTGTCTACGAGGCTCACGCTGAGTCTATTCGAGCCGACATGGATATCATCGTCAAGCAGCTGGATAGAATGAATGTTACGACCCGAATCCCTACGAGACACGAGAATCAGACTGACTCGACTGATCCCAAGACCCAGTCGTCTAACGAGAAAGTAACCAAAGGAGCAGTAAAATAAACCACATTCACCATATATATAACTAGCAGTAACAAAATATAGCAGTAAAGAAAAGAACTACTACAATATACACCACCACAACAGTAAAGAAATAAATAGGTACATAATATGATGCTTACAATAAAAGAGTACAATGGTAACAGAAAAATACTCACTACACAAAAGAGACGGTACAGTAGGTACTACACAAGTAAGACTACTGGGCTCTACTAGGCCCAGCTCCCTCTTTAGCCGTCGGCTCTAGCTGCTCAACACCTGGTCTTGAAAAGGTGACAAAGGTGACACGTCAGTGAAACGCTAAGTAGAGTGGCAACCAAAAGCTAAGAAAAACAGTAAGGTGGACAGTAGCTGTTATATTTTTAATCTCTTTTTTTATTTTCCGTTTACTCATTATTGAGTTATTCCTCAGATCTCTCTTGATCTCGAATGTTCCTCGTGGGAACGATCTTGATTGCAGTCTTTTCCGAAAAGTAGAAGTAACACGTGGTGCTCTCCTGGCCGGGAGAGTCCCCCGTGGTGGTCCTACCCTCAGTCAACCACCCCATGGTCACTGACAGACGTAACGGTGCGATAAACGCACGGGTAGCTACCCCGCATTGGCACGTGGTCAGTCGTTTCCGTTAACGGGTGCGCCCCAAAGCACAGCACGGAACTAGTATACGGCAGAGCCCTCTCAGTAACAGGGGTCCAGCCCCTCCAAAGTAGCCAAACAGGGGTGTTGCCCCTACACAGTCGGCGCACCCTCGCCTGACTACCATGGTTTGCCTGGTGAGCTTAACAAGTCGATGTAGGAGGGCTAGCAGAACCCCGGGACCCGTGGGGTAGCTAGTGCTCTCCCTACACTAGTAGTTCTCCTCGGTACTGTATACACGAGGGCCAAAAGTCGGTACAAAGTGGCTAGACCTAACCCCGGGTCCTTGGGGCGGCTAACTCCGCTCTGCACTAAACAGGGGGACAGTCGCTCTCCTTGGTACTCAGTACCCAAGGGCCAGCTCACTTCCCCAATTCTATTCCATTCACCTCTCATGAGCTCTACTCCTAATTCCCCGTAGGGTTCATGCTCATATTTCTTTCACTAAGCCAATTTAGGTTTCATCATTTCAACTTTATATTCATATAGCCCATGTTCTCCACGGTTAATCGCCATTCATAACAAGCAAATGTTATCCAATTACAGGCAATTATCATTTTTCTTTCTACTTTTCCAAAACTGCAATTTATAATTTTACGACATTCATTTTGGTGTTACTGCTCATAGGATTCATTCTACACCCTAGGATCTATCCTTCAATCTAGTTTTCCAGTCCTAGGATTCATTCCATTCCCTAGGATCTATCGTTCAATCTAGTTTTCCAATCCTAGGGTTCATGCCATTCCCTAGGATCTATTGTTCAATCTAGTTTTCCAATCCTAGGGTTCATGTCATACCTTAGAATCTATTGATTATCTCACAAGTGCATAAATGTTGGTAAATAATTAAAGGGAGCCACTCTACCCGCAAAACCGGGAGTACTGGGGCGTGATCGGCAAGCCCGCGTGCCTCCGCAACCCCCAGCGTCGCAACGGAACAGGATCCTAACACAAGGATCAATTACAAGGAGCTACTCAGAACATGAGACAAATACTGTAAATAGGTAGAGGAACTAAATTTGAGAAGGACGAAACTTGAAACGCGGAAAACGAACTTCGAACGGACCCTAAACGGGTCAAAAACGACAAGCCTGCCCAAAATCAGACGTCTGGAACATCTTCCAGATGTCTTAAACGATGGCTCAGGTCATACCTTGCTCTTGCGCGGTCCTTCAGACGTCCAGAATCTCGCTAAACCGTCTGGACTTAGTTTCCAGATGTCCGACTGTCACTCCGGACATCTGGAGACCCTCTCCGTCGTCTGGTGCTGTGCCTAGATGTCCGATTTGTGTGGGAGGGCGTGCCCTTGCGCATTCCCGAACGAGACCTGCACACATATGTGACCGTCCTCAACACGAAACGAAGCAGAACCCTCCGACGGAACGACTGCATGGCCGTAGACGCGAAAGGAAGGAAAAATATTGTACCTTTCAGACGTCTGGACCTTCCTCTAGACATCTCCTGCGTCATCTGGACGTACGTCCAGACGTCTGATTCTGGGAAATTTTTCCCAGAATCAGGACCTCCTCGCCCTTCACCCACTGCGCACAGCCGTGCCACGCCGCGCTCGCCTGCTGCCTGAGCTGCAGCAGCTCCTCCCCAACACTACGCTCCTGCTGCGCACCTGTCGGCCGGCCCTACCTACTCCGGTGAGCTCGCAACCTCGCGATCTAGCTCTCTCCCTCTCGCAGCAACCCCTCCTCCCCACGCGCTCACGGCAGCAGCTACTGTTGCCCTCACCTGCTCACTCTCTCACTAACAGGAAGAAGAGAAGGCGGTGGAGTGAGGGTGAGGGAGTGGAGAGGGGGGTATTTGAAGGTGCCGTGGGGGAGAGAGAGAAGGAAGGCTGCGCCTGCAGGAAGGAAGAAAGAGAAGAAAGGAGGGCGACGGTTCAGTCTGCGTGCGCATGCGTGCAAACACGAAATCGTACGTCGAAAAAATTAAATTCCAGACGTCTGGGAAGGCTTCCAGACGTCTGGACCAATTCCCAGACATCTTAAACGTCGTTTGATGCTGGGGTCATAACATAACAAACTCAAAGGAAGTTTCATCCCCGAAACTTGCGCTAACTAAGGTGCGGAAAAGAATGATATATGCAAAACAAACTCAAAGAGGATCGAAGCCGGTCTGAAAAGACGTACCCGCAAAAAGCTCCGGGTATCGCCCCCGCATCGCTGCCTCAGGCTCCTAAGTAGCTTCTTCGTACCGCTGGCTTCTTCACAAAACCTTCACCAGGGGTACTTGCTTCTGTCTCAGACTGCGAACGGCTCTGTTGAGAATCTGCACTGGTCGCTCGGGGTAGGTCAGGTCATCGCCCACCTCGACGCTCTCGTGACTCAGGACGTGACTGGGATTGGCGACGTACTTCCTGAGGTTGGATACGTGGAACACATCGTGCACACCAGAAAGCTGGGGAGGACGGGCAAGCTTGTAAGCAACGGGTCCAACCCGCTCCAGGACCTCAAAGGGTCCCATGAACCTCGTCACGAGCTTCCCTCTCACCCCAAACCGCTGCAGGCCCTTCATGGGCGAAACGCGAAGGAAGACGTGGTCGCCAACCTCAAACTGCACCTCTCTACGTTTCCGATCTACATAGCTCTTCTGTCTGCTCCTGACAGTGCGGAGTCGCCTGTGAATCTGCTCGACCACCTCCTGACTCTGCCGGATCAGCCTGGGGCCAACCTCCCACTTGGTCCCCACCTCAACCCAACTCAATGGTGCCGTACACCTCCATCCGTACAGAGCCTCGTAGGGTGCCATGTCGATGCTCGAGTGATAACTGTTATTATATGCAAACTCCTCCAGGGGCAAGTGCTCCTCCCAAGAACCCCTCCAATCCAGTACACAAGCACGCAAAAGGTCCTCAAGTGTCTGTATCGTGTGCTCAGACTGTCCGTCCGTCTGGGGGTGGTATGCTGTACTGAACCTCAACCGCGTCCTTAGGGCATGCTGAAACTTAGCCCAAAACTGGGACGTAACGCGGGTATCCCGGTCGGATACGATCTCCCACGGAACTCCGTGTAGACGTACCACGTCGCGGATATACCTCTCCGCCAACTGTGCTGGTCCTAAGGTGACTCGGATCGGCAAGAAACGCGCCGTCTTCGTCAATCTATCAACGATTACCCAGACTGCGTCGTGTCTTCGCTGGGTAACAGGTAAGCCCACCACCAAGTCCATGGTGATGCTCTCCTACTTCCACTCTGGCACTGGAAGTGGCTGTAGCGGCCCTGTAGGCCTCTGATGCTCGACTTTCACCTGCTGGCACACTAAACACTGCTGCATGAATTCACCCACATCCCGCTTCATTCCCCTCCACCAAAAGTCGCGTCTCAAGTCATGGTACATTTTTGTGTTTCCGGGATGTATGGTGAATTTGGAATCGTGTGCCTCAGTCAGGAGATCTCTTAACAGCTCCTCGTCTCTGAGAACGCACAGACGTCCCCTCATGCGCAGCACCTGGTCTGTAAAAGAGAAGTCCCCAGGGTCTCCTAATAGTACTCTGTCACTCAAGGAGTGCAAGTACGGGTCGGCCATCTGTCCTGTGATGATGCGATCTATCAGCTCTGGCCTCGTCTATTGCGTCACAGTCACTGCCCCACAGTGCCCCCGTAACTCTAGGGGTCGCCAACTGCCCATCTCCTCCAAGAGGCTCCAACTCTGCACCTGTAAACTGGCCAAGTGTGCGGGCGCCTTCCGGCTCAAGGCGTTAGCCACCACGTTGGCCTTTCCCAAGTGGTAGGAAATGCTGCAGTCATAGTCCTTCAGGAGCTCCAACCAACATCTCTGTCTCATGTTGAGCTCCTTCTGATCAAACAGGTATCTGAGGCTCTTTTGATATGTGGAAATCTCGAAGGTCTCACCGTACAAGTGGTGCCTTTAGGTCTTCAACGTGAAGACGATAGCTGCCAGCTCCAGGTCGTGAGTAGGGTAGCTATGCTCATGGGACTTCAGTTGCCACGAAGCGTAAGCGACAACGTGACCCCTCTGCATGAGCACACCCCTTAACCCCTGCAAAGAGGCGTTTGTGTACACAACGAATCCGCCACTACTGTTTGGGATGGTGAGCACGAGAGCTGAAGTCAGCCTCTCCTTCAGCTCCTGAAAACACGCCTCACAGGCGTCTGTCCAAGTAAAGGGTACGTCCTTCCGAGTCAACTATGTCATAGGACGTGCAATCTGTGAAAAGCTCCTGATAAACCGCCTGTAGTAGCCTGCCAGTCCCAAGAAACTGCGAATCTTAGTAACCGTACGCGGTCTCTCCCACCTGAGCACTGCCTCAACTTTGGCTGGGTCCACAGCCAAGCCATCCCCAGAGATCACATGACCTAGGAAGGTCACGTCCCTCAACCAGAACTAGCACTTGCTGTATTTGGCGTACAGCCTACGTCGTCTCAGTGTATCCAAAACCATCCGCAAGTGCTATCCATGCTGTGTTTGATCCCGATAATAGATGAGCACATCATCAATGAATGCCACCACGAACTGGTCCAAGTACGATCTAAACACCCGATTCATCAAGTCCATGAAGGCAGCGGGGGCATTGGTCAGCCCAAATTGCATGACCAAAAACTCGTAGTGTCTGTACCGGGTGCGGAAAGCTGTCTTGGAGATGTCTGCCTCCTTGATCCTCAACTGGTGGTATCCAGACTCAAGTCGATCTTGGAGAATACCGTGGCACCTCGCAGCTGGTCAAACAAGTCATCAATCCTCGGCAGCGGATACTTGTTCTTGATGGTGACCCTATTCAGCTGTTGATAGTCCACACAAAGGCGTAGGGTACCATCCTTCTTTTTTACAAACAGTACCGGGGCTCCCCAGGGAGACGCGCTGGGCCTCACAAAGCCCTTTTCCAAAAGATCCTGCAACTGAGACTTAAGCTCTCGTAGCTCAAGTGGTGCCATCCTATATGGTGCTGTGGAGATGGGACTGGTCCTCGGTACCAGCGAGATCTCAAACTCGATCTCACGCTCGGACAGTAGACCTGGTAACTCATCTGGAAACACGTCGAGGTACTCTCTGACCACCGGGATACTCTGGAAGTCTACTACAAGGCTAGGCTTTGCCACCACACAAGCTAGGAAATCCTCACACCCCTGGCTCAAAAGTCTCGCCGCCTGAAGGGCAGAAATGCACCTGAAGCCTTCGTCCACTGGTTGCCCGTGGAACTCGAAAGAAGGCAACTTTGGTATGGAGAAGACGATCTTTCTCTCAAAGCAGTCCACCAAGGCGTGGTAAGCGGACAGCCAGTCCATCCCCAGAATTACGCCAAAGTCCTCCAGCAGTATCATAATCAGGTCAGCGAGAAGGCTGTGTCCCCCAACACCGACATCGCAACCCGTGTATACCTCCTCAGCTACAAACAGCTGACCACTCGGACCTCTGATCACGAACGGATTCTCTAACAGCATACAATCCTGCCTCAAACTAACCGCGAAACTGGCGGCGACAAACGAGTGCGTAGCGCCGGAATCGAAAAGCGTGAAAACGAGTCTGCCGGAAACTGAAACCATACCTGCCCCCATTGATCCCGAAGCTCTGGCATCCCTATGTGTCAGGGCGTTGATACGCCCCTCAGCCCTAGGTGCGGATAAAGCAACCACACTCTACGTCGGACGGGTAGCCGCTGGCCGGTACCCTCCCCATGGCTGCTGTCCTCCTCCTCGCGCTTGGAAACCGTGGCCTCCTGTTCGCCCTCCGGTGCTCGACGCGGGAAGCATCTGCTAACCTCCTGCCCTAGATGGGCAGTTCCTCCTGATGTGGCCCGGCTGGCCACACTGGTAGCAAAGGGGGACTCGACTCCCGCCCTCAGTGGGTCCCTGCTGTCGGATGGGCGGGGATCCGGTGCTAGCAGCTTGCCTCTGTCGAGGGCCCCCAAAGGCCACTGATGGCCCTGCAAAACGTGACGGCTCTCCTGCAAGCGCCACGTGTCTCCTCTCTCGTCGGCCCTGTGAGAAGTCTGGCTGATAGGGCCTCTTGTGCCCGCTGTCAGTATCTCGTGTGGACGGGTTGGTCTTTTCGTATGTCATAGCTGCCTCCACCACCCTCGAGAACATAGGCAGCTTCAGGGGTTTGACATACTTCCGAATCGCAGGCCGGAGCCCCCCGGTGAACCTCCAAAGGCGCTCCTCCTCAATGGCCACTGCTGTCGTTGCGAAGCGAGACAGCTCCAGAAAACACGTGCAGTATGCGCTCACGATCATCATCCCCTGGCGGAGAGTGTGGAACTCCCGCCTCCTCTGGTCTTGCCATGTCTGGGGAAAGTACTGCTCGTAGAAGAGGGTGACGAATCGATCCCAAGTAGGCTCGTCCCTCTCCTGTCCCCTAACTACCCTCCACCACCTGTGTGCCGCACCCTCTAGCTGGTACGTGGCAAAGGCCACGCGGCACTCCACCAGGGGGCGAAGGGTGACAAAAACCTTCTCGATCTGCTTGAGCCAGTCCTCCGCCTCGGTCGGGTCCTCATCCTCCTTGAAGGAGGGGGGCTTCAGCTTCCGGAACTGTCCGAAAAGCTCGAAGTGGCACTGAAGTGGAGATGCTGGTGCTCCTCCAGGTAAGGGAGCCTCGTGCTCGGAAGTGTCGGAGGAAGGTGGGGGCGGTGGCAGCCCATCCCCTCCCCTGCGTCCAGCGCCATGTCCGTCGCGTGGTCCCACAAAGGACTCCCCCTCCGCAGCCCTAGGGAGAGGCGCTCATGGCGGCGAGTGGAGCTCCTCTCGCACGATGTCCCGTATCAGCTGGGCGAGGTCCTGGGCCTGAATGCCTGGGAGGAGTGGCTGGTCCACTGAAACATTGACCTCAACGTGCCCATCCCTCCGACCTCGTCCTCGGCTGCGCTCGAGGCCCGCCTCGCTAGTCCCGCGTCGAGGCATCTCCTGCAAGGAGATGCGAATACAGAACGGAAACACGCCAATACAAAACAATATCTAACGGAGAAGTCTAAGAACATATGTCAAAAGAAACATTGTGGTGGCTACTCTAGTTACAGACACATGAATTGGTTATTTTCCAGTCAGTTAGTTCACTTCTCGGGATGACCTTGCTTTGATACCATCTTGTTACGACCCGATTCCCGAATCCCTACGAGACACGAGAATCGGGTTGACTCGACTGATCCCAAGACCCAGTTGTCCAACGAGAAAATAACCAAAAGAGCAGTAAAATAAACCACATTCACAATGTATATAACTAGGAGTAACAAAATACAGCAGTAAAGAAAAGAACTACTACAGTATACACCACCACAACAGTAAAGAAATAAACAGGTACATAACATGATGCTTACAATAAAAGAGTACAACGGTAACAGAAAAACACTCACTACACAAAAGAGACGGTATAGTAGGTACTACACAAGTAAGACTACTGGGCTCTACTAGGCCCAGCTCCCTCTGCAGCCGCCGGCTCTGGCTGCTCAACACCTGGTCCTGAAAAGGTGACAAAGGTGACACGTCAGCGAAACGCTGAGTAGAGTGGCAACCAAAAGCTAAGAAAAATAGTAAGGTGGACAGTAGCAGTTATATTTTTAATCTCTTTCTTTATTTTCCGTTTATTCATTATTGAGTTATTCCTCAAATCTTTCTCTTGATCTCAAATGTTCCTCGTGGGAACGATCTTAATTGCAGTATTTTCCGAAAAGTAGAAGTAACACGTGGTGCTATCCTGGCCGGGAGAGTCCCCCATGGTGGTCCTACCCTCAGTCAACCACCCCAAGGTCATTGACAGATGTAACGGTGACTACGGCACGTGCGATAAACGCACGGGTAGTTACCCCGCACTGACATGCGGTCAGTCGTTTTCGTTAACGGGTGCGCCCCAAAGCACAACACGGAACCAGTATAGGGTAGAGCCCTCTCAATAACAGGGGTCCAACCCCTCCACAGTAACCAAACAGGGGTCTTGCCCCTCCACAGTCCGCGCTCCCTCACCTAACTACCCTGGTTTGCCCAGTGGGCCTAACAAGTCGGTGTAGGAGGGCTAGCAAAACCCCAGGGCCTGTGGGGTAGCTAGTGCTCTCCCTACACTAGTAGCTCTCCTCGGTACTGTGTACATGAGGGCCAAAAGTAGGTACAAAGTGGCCAGACCTAACCCCGGGTCCCTGGGGCGACTAGCTCCGCTCTGCACTAAACAGGGGAACAGTCGCTCTCCTTGGTACTTCGTACTCAAGGGCTAGCTCACTTCTCCAATTCTATTCCATTCACCTCTCAGGAGCTCTACTCCTAATTCCCCGTAGGCTTCATGCTCATATTTCTTTCACTAAGCCAATTTAGGTTTCATCATTTCAACTTTATATTCATATAGCCCATGTTCTCCACGGTTAATAGTCATTCATAACAAGCAACTGTTATCCAATTACAGACAATTATCATTTTTCTTTCTACTTTTCCAAAACTGCAATTTATAATTTCACGACATTGGTTTTGGTGTTACTGTTCCTAGGATTCATGCCACACCCTAGGATCTATCCTTCAATCTAGTTTTTCAGTCCTAGGATTCATGCCATTCCCTAGGATCTATCGTTCAATCTAGTTTTCCAATCCTAGGGTTCATGCCATACCTTAGAATCTATTGATTATCTCACAAGTGCATAAATGTTGGTAAATAATTAAAGGGAGCCACTCTACCTGCAAAATCGGGAATACTGGGGGCGTGATCGGCAAGCCCGCGTGCCTTCGCAACCCCCAGCGCTGCAACGGAACAGGATCCTAACACAAGGATCAATTACAAGGAGATACTCAGAACAGGATACAAATACTGTAAATAGGTAGAAGAACTAAATCTGAGAAGAACGAAACTTGAAACGTGGAAAACGGACTTCGAACGGACCCTAAACGGGTCAAAAACGACAAGTCTGCCCAAAATCAGACATCTGGAACATCTTCTAGATGTCTTAAACGAGACTCAGGTCATACCTTGCTCCTGTGCGGTTCTTCAGACATCCAGAATCCCGCTGAACCGTCTGGACTTAGTTTCCAGACGTTTGACTGTCACTCCGGACGTCTGGTGCTGTGGCTAGACGTCCGATTTGTGTGGGAGGGCGTGCCCTTGCGCCTTCCCAAACGAGACCTGCACACATATGCGACCGTCCTCAACATGGAACGAAGCAGAACCCTTCGGTGGAACAGCTGCATGGCCGTACACGCGAAAGAAGGAAGGAAAAATATCGCACCTTTTAGACGTCTGGACCTTCCTCCAAACGTCTCATGCGTTGTCTGGACGTATGTCCAGACGTCTGATTCTGGAAAATTTTCCCAGAATCAGGACCTCCTCGCCCTCCGCCCGCTGCGCACGGCCGTGCCGCGCTCGCCTGCTGCCTGAGCTGCAGCAGCTCCTCCCCAACACCACGCTCCTGCTACGCACCCGCCGGCCGGCCCTGCCTGCTCCGGCGAGCTCGCAACCTCGCGATCTAGCTCTCTCCCTCTCGCAACAAACCCTCCTCCCCACGCGCTCATGGCAGCAGCAGCTGCTGCCCTACCCACTCACTCTCGCTAACAGGAAGAAGAAGAAGGCGGTGGAGTGAGGGTGAGGGAGAGGAGAGGGGGGTATTTGAAGGTGCCGTGGGGGAGAGAGAGAAGGAAGGCTACGCCTGCAGGAAGGAAGAAAGAGAAGAAAGGAGGGCGGCGGTTCAGTCTGCGCGCGCATGCGTGCAGACGCGAAACCGTATGCCGAAAAAATTAAATTCCAGACGTCTGGGAAGGCTTCCAGACGTCTTAAACGACGTTTGATGCCGGGGTCATAACAATGAACTTAATCGAGAAGAAGATTGACCAGATTAGCCAGGGTCAATCTAACTTGAGCTCTACTAACTTACGACCCTCTTATGCACCCCGAGCCCCATCCGCTCGAGTTAATCTACTCACTCGGGATTCATCTTCTCCGTATTTACGAGATCCCGCATATCAGGATCCCGCAAATAATCCAAATCTGGCACCTTACGACCAGGGTTACGAGCACCTGCGGATTATAATGCGTATGCCCTTGATGGATATACGTCTCAGACATCTTCAGCCTACGAGGACGTCAGCGCTATCCAAGGATACGGGCGTAATAACCCATACTCGAAGACGTTTAACCCTGGTTGGCGCCAGCATCCGAACTTCTCTTGGTCTGGTAATTCACAAAGACCACATCAAGATCCACACTACCAGACCAGGCAATACGGGAATGTGCAAAACACGTATCCTAGGCAACAACCATTCCCGTCTCAGCAGCAGCAACCCCGCTCGTTATACCAGCCGCTGCACCAAGCTGCCAACCACCCTCCAAAGCGGGTCGACCCTTTGGAGGTGCTGAAAGAGGAGCTGCAAGGATCGATGAGGAAGTCTACATAAGATAGCTTGCAGATTATGAAGGTGATGGCTGATCAGATTCAGACCATACAGAACACGTAGAGCTAGCTGTTGTAG
This sequence comes from Thalassia testudinum, assembly GCA_037157565.1. Lineage (NCBI taxonomy): Eukaryota > Viridiplantae > Streptophyta > Magnoliopsida > Alismatales > Hydrocharitaceae > Thalassia > Thalassia testudinum. The sequence goes on from JAZHRO010000038.1 coordinate 4,719,245, forward strand.
GAGCATAGGACTCAGGGAGCCTTGCCCTCCCAACCTGTCCCGAATCCTCGATATGTGCAGAACCAGGGTGCCCCGCCTAGGTTTCAGGCACCGCAGGGACACGCACACGCCATACTACAGGTGTCTCTTGCACCACCCGGTTACGTGCAAGGCCAGCCGCCTTTGTAGAATCCCACGTATTCTGCCCCATCCACTCCCCCACCACCTCATGGACAGCAAGCCGACGCACACGCTGTCTCATTGCGTAGCGGAAGGAAGACATTCGACCCACCACCTAGGCAGGTGGGTTTTGATTTTTCCCACCCTTCGCCGCAGGCAAATTCGACTCCATCATCTCAGGAGCCACCTGCAGTAGATAAGGGTAAGAGGTCACTCAACCCTGAAATTCCCGTCCCTTTTCTTGAGGCTCTGACACGAAATGCAGTATGGAAAAAGGACACGCGGAATTTCGAGGACCTGAAATCGATGTTTAAGGAAGTACATATTCAGGTCCCCCTCCTCGAGGCTATCGACCACATTCCTGCTGTTGCTAGGTTCTTCAAGGACTATTGTACCCCAAAGCGACAACCGAGAATTGGACGACAGGTGGTACTGTCGAAACAGGTTAGTGCCGTGATTCTAGCTGACCTACCGCCGAAGAAGAAAGACCTTGGTACCCCACTCATATCCTGCTTCTTGCAGGATTCTCCATTTGATCGAGCCCTTTTAGACTTGGGTTTGTCCATCAACTTAACTCCCACCGCCGTATTTGATCGATTTCGATTTGGGGAGTTGAAACCCACCTCGGTTACGATTCAGCTGGCTGACAGATCAGTCAAAACACCGAGGGGGGTGGTTGAGAACGTGATCGTGAAAGCCCGCAGGTTCTGCTTTCCCACAGATTTTTTCATTCTCGATATGGAAGTTCCTCCTAATCTCCGAGATGCACCAATTATTTTGGGTTTCCCATTTCTGGCGACAGCCCGAGAGAACATCGATTGTGCATCCAGGTGTATGGAGATTGCCCTAGGCAATGAGCGACTTCGAATAGACATATTCAGGGTAGCGAAGAACTTCGACTATGATCGAATAGAGGAGGATGGTGAAGACGAAGATTCGGCTTACTGTGGTAACATTGGGCTCCTTTGTGACGACCCAATGTCCCATTCGTCTACACTATCAGGGTTCTCGGACCTCGATCCACACGGGATTGAAACCACTGCATTACACATATCTCCCCGAGGATCTGACTGTTTGGGGTGTGCTTCTGACCACAGCACCCCTGAATCTAGTTATCTTGATCCATATATTACTGAATCACCCCTGTTATTACAGGAAGACGTGACTACAGCTAACTGGTTTCCCGTTAACGTAGTCACAACCGATTTTACAGGGAGCAACTCAGCGGGAATTCACGTGAACATGGATCAGTAGATTCCCACCCTCGATTCTGCTCCTCCCACTCTTATATCTGATTTTGACCCACCCGTGATTGAATTGAAGCCCTTACCTAACTCACTTAAGTATGTGTTCTTGGGCGAAAGTGAGACATATCTAGTCATTATCAATGCCCACTTAACCCAAGAACAGGAGCATCAATTGATTTCTATGCTTCAAGACCATAAGGCTGCTATCGGGTGGAGTATTGCTGATCTCCGTGGTATTCGCCCCTCGTATTGCACTCATCACATTTACACGGATGAGGGGGTGAAACCTTCGAGACAACCTCAAAGACGGCTAAACCCGAATATGCTAGAGGTTGTTAAGAAGGAGATCATCAAATGGCTGGATGCAGGCATTGTATATCCAATCTCAGACAGCTAATGGGTGAGTCCGATTCAGATAGTGCCCAAGAAAGCAGGACTCACCGTCATGAAAAACGATAAGGGCGAATCCATCACGACTCACACTGCGACATCTTGGCGGGTCTGCATTGACTACAGGAGACTGAACACGGCTACTCAGAATGATCACTTTCCTTTGCCGTTCATTGATCAGATCTTGGAACGGTTAGCCGGACGCAGTTTCTTCTTCTTTCTGGATGGATACTCCAGGTATAATCAGGTAGCGATTAGCCCGGAAGATCAAGACAAGACCACATTCACATGCCCCTTTGGAACATTCACCTTCAAGTGGATGCCCTTTGGCCTCTGCAACGCACCAGCGACATTTCAGCGTTGTATGATGGCTATCTTCTCTGATATGATTGGGGATTATGTAGAGGTATTCATGGATGACTTCTCCATTTTCGGAGATGATTTCCCGTCTTGTCTTGATGACCTCACCAAGATCCTGAAACGGTGTATTGACGTAAACCTAGTACTATCCTGGGAGAAAAGCCATTTCATGGTGAGGGATGGCATAGTACTAGGGCATAGGATCTCCAAAAATGGACTCGAGGTCGATCAGGCTAAATATGAGATTATGTCCTACTTATCGCCACCTAGCTCGGTCAAGCAGATCAGATCATTCTTGGGTCACATCGGCTTCTATCGAAGATTTATACACGATTTCTCAAAAATTGCGCAGCCTTTGACGAATCTCTTAGTTATCGATGTCCCTTTTGAATTTGATACCTCGTGTCTCAGTGCCTTCGAGACTTTACGAAGTGCTGTTTCCGACTCCCCGATTCTCCAACCACTCGACTGGTCGCTTGATTTCGAAATGATGTGCGACGCCTCTGATTTTGCCGTCGGTGCTGTTTTAGGCCAGCGTTGGGAGAAATAACCCTTTGTCATATACTATGCTAGCAAGACGCTGAATCAGGCTTAGCGTAATTACACTATCACTGAAAAAGAACTGCTAGTCGTAGTATTCGGGTTGGAGAAATTCAGATCATATTTATTAGGGTCCAAGGTCATCATCTTCACTGACCACTCCGCCCTTCGACATTTGTTGGCAAAGAAGGATGCCAAACCACGACTCATTAGATGGATCCTTCTATTGCAGGAATTTGATATCGAAATCCGCGACAAAGTCGGAAAATAGAATGTCGTGGCGGATCACCTATCCAGATTGGACCCAGACCACATTCCTTATTCCCTGCCTATCCATGAACAATTTCCGGATGAATATCTTTTGGCAATTCATTCTGTTGAGTTCCCCTGGTATGCGGATATCGCGAATTACCTTGCCGCAGGCAAAATTCTTGCGAACCTATCCAAGGACCAGAAACTCAAATTCATTGTAGAAGCCAAATACTACCTCTGGGATGACCCACTGCTCTTCTGCATTGGAGCGGATCAGATTATTCGCAGATGCATCCCAGACTCTGAGATCCCCAGTGTGTTATCTTTCTGCCACAACAATGCGTGTGGTGGCTATTTCTCAGGATGGAAAACCGCTGCAAAAATTTTGCAGTCGGGATTTTTCTGGCCAACCATCTTCAGAGATACACACGATTATGCCCAACACTGCAAACGATGTCAGTCGGTCGGTTCTATGACCAGGAGAGACATGATGCCACTCCAACCCATCATGGTTGTAGAAGTGTTCGACGTCTGGGGCATCGATTTTATGGGCCCTTTTCCGAACTCGCATGGCTTCAAGTACATATTGCTAGCCGTTGATTATGTCTCGAAGTGGGTCGAGGCCATCCCGGTAAGACGGGCTGACCACAAGACCGTCATTTCTTTCGTACTGCAAAATATTATTGCGAGATTCGGAACACCCTGCGCTCTGATTAGCGACGGGGGAAGCCACTTCATCCACGCCCATTTCGGGTCGTTATTAAAGAAATACGGGGTACATCACCGCATAGCCACCCCGTATCACCCGCAGACCAATGGGCAGGCTGAAGTGTCTAACCGTCAAATTGAGTCGATTCTCCAGAAGATGGTTAGACCAGACATGAAGGATTGGTCCGACAAGTTAATCGATGCACTTTGGACATATCGAACCGCATACAAGGCCCCACTCGGAATGTCACCATATCGCATGGTATATGGCAAGGCCTGTCACCTTCCTGTAGAGCTGGAACATCGTGCCTTTTGGGCGGTGCGGAAATGCAACCTTAACCTCGATGCAGGAGGTCGAGAACGGAAACTCCAGCTCAGCGAATTAGAAGAAATTCGGCGGGAGGCCTATGAGAATGCATTAATATATAAGGACAAGATCAAGGCCTTTCATGACCGCCACATCCGGAGGAAAGTATTCACGCCCAACTAGCGAGTCTAGTTATTTAATTCACGGCTGAAACTGTTCGCGGGGAAGCTTAAGTCCAAGTGGACTGGCCCGTATGTTGTGATGCAGCCATATCCTAATGGGGCAGTCTAGATCAAGGATCCAAATTCTGGGCATATATTCACGGTAAATGGCCAGCACCTTAAGCCATTTTTGGCCCAGGAACCTCCTCCACCTGACGAGACTATTCATATTAGTGAGGACGTGTGATTGAGTGCTCGCCCAGCTAGAGGCGTTAAACTCAGCACATATAGATACCATTCGCCCCACATTCCACCATCATTTATATATAACCAATTTTATACATAGCATATTTTTCTTTTAGCATATCTCCCTTTCGTATATTTCATGCTAACAGGTTGGTTGGTGCTGAATATAATTTCAGGAGCAATTACAGGTGATTTCTACCCATTCTCTCCCTGCAGTATTTATTTTCTTTTATATTCATGCAAGAGGACATGCAAGAACTTCGGCATGGGGGGGGGTAGATACAGAAAAATTGAAAAAAATTTTTATGTCAACACTTAGGAAAACCTCGAAGCTACATGTAAAACGTACTTTAGGACCATAAATAAAAGAACAACCGACTCCACCTCCAATGCTCACATTGGAGCTAGAAATCGTTCGCAACATCCACTTCCTACTCACCCGCTCACCTTTTGTTCTAAATTTAGGGTCAAGCTGATTGTAACCCGATACGAGAAATTCACGAAGTACAAATTATATGAGGTTACATGTTTATAGCATATATAGATATTGCATTCATGAATAAGATTATTTTATTAAGAGAATGCATTAGGGATTTTATCCTCTAGTTGATTCCTGTAATCTGGAATCCAGTACAACTTTTCCCACACACGTAGAATTTGTAATGGATTCATGGTGAAGGCTGATAAACATCTTCAGTCTGTCGAGAAGAAGCAGTGCTTCTTTTCCTGAACCCCTAGACAGTGTTTTGGGAGTCAAGCAGATTTTCTTCCAAAAATCCATCAAATAGTGTGAGATGAGAGTAGTGTACTGGTGCTCTAAGATTAGTGCGAGGAATCTGGAATCCTAGATAATTAGGTGATGATACTTTGAGTTTAGACATAGTTTTCGCTCTCGGTTCTTGCATATACATTTTTGTGCGAAATTTTGAGAGCCACCAAATAAGGCAAATACGCGGATAGCGAGTTTTCATAAAACTAGGGCTAAGGTGGATGGTTATGACCATTTTTTACGGAATCCTTGGCTGAAGGAGGGTATTGATGTCAAGGTCAGAAATACATCGTCCTATCCGTCTTTCCCGGTGCCATGAGTAGGCACTTCCACCAAATAAGCCACCCAATGTCTCTTGAGTACCACAAATTCCAAATAATGCCTCCTCAATAAAGTTCATGAATGTATGCTAGTTGTGTGATGTTAAAAAAAAAAAAAAAGAAAAAGAAAAAAAGAAAAGAAAAGAATGAATATTTAGTGTTTATTTCATCGAGGCAATACTACTAAATAAAATTGAGATCCACCAAATATAGCCTTAACCTATCTTTCTTGTGTTTCTGACCGCCCGAATACTGGTTGAGGAATTCCGACTTAGTGTTAGGGTTATGAGAACTCAATTAAAGTGTTAATGCCTAGTGAGACCACCAAATACAGGACATTTACGTGAATCTGGTGAAGTTGTGAGCTCTACGAAAGAAAAGGAAAAGAAAAAGAGTAAGAGAGAATAGATACAAAGGAATCAAAAGAGAGCATAGTTTTTCTCGTCTTTTTCTGAGTTGAGTCACTTAGTAATTCGAGAATCTAGATTCTGTAGTACTAGTCTCTATGTAGCACCAAGTGAAAATGAGCCACCAAATATATAATCCTTTCCCTCAAAGATTCTCTACCTGAGCCTAAAGCCGGGGTGGAATTCATAGAACATTTTGAATACCCTGAGGGAAGAAGTCCGCCTATCATGCTAGAATTTTTACTAGGGGTCAAGTACAAGCTTTAGAGGTGTATTAGTTTTCACTCGAATCCGTTGCAAAAGCTACATAGCTACACTTTCACGATTGTTTGGATTTCTAGAGCATAGGATGAAAACAAAAAGGAGAAAAATCTCTACGCATACACTTGATAAAATAATCATTCCCTTAAGGACTTTTGCTGTAAATAATTTAGTCTTGCATTTACTAGGGACTAGCAAGATTTAAGCATGGGGGTATGATTGCGCAGCAGTCATAGGTCTTAATTGACCTAGATTAGGCTAGAACTTAGCATAAGTTAGGAAAATTTATGCACGCATAAGCATTATCTGCATCTTTACTGCTTTACTTTAGCTATGCATAAAATAATGTTATAATGTGCTGATTAAGTGCATTATGTCGATTGTAGGCAATAAGCAGATCTGGAGCTGGATCTGGAGAAGGATCTGAAGCTGGATCTGGAATAACGGGAGTTGTAGTAGAGCTGGAGCAGAAGGCTTAGATTAGATGTAGGAATAATAATGTAAGGGAGTTAAAGGTTTTCTATTCTATTAAGTAGAAATAAAGCAGTAAAATGTGAAAAGCATAGGTCCATCCTAGCCCTAGGATAGCCTAGAGACTTCCCCAAGCCTTAGCCACCCTTAGATTAGGTCACAACACCCTAGGAAGCCTTAAAACCCTAGTTCCAGCCCTTATCAGGACGTTCAGATAAGTTATAGGATGTCCAGGACACTTAGCCATCTCCCGCACACCTCAAACCCACTTCTGTAATGTTATTGGATGTCCAGACACATTGTCAGACGTCCAATTTCTGCAGAGTACCCAAAACAGAACCTTGATTTCCCCCTGACTCAAATTGGACGTCTAGAACTGAAGTCTGGACTTCTGATTTTTGAGTATAAGTCGTCTGATCCTATTTTTGGACGTCTGATTCTGGTCTCCAGTCCCTGTTTTGAGATTCAAGTCTTGATCTTGGATCTCTAACTCCCTAGACCTAATCCCAACCCCATAGGAACCTAAATCAAGGTACCCTAACCCTAGTACATCACCTCTAGACCTACCTAAGGACCTAATTAGGTCCTCACCAAACCCAATTGACTTAGATCAAGTCAATTACCTTCACCTAAGTCAATTGGACTCATTAAGTCCAATTGAGCTTAGATCTCAACCCACACAAGTTTAATTGGACTTGGTGAGAGCCCAGTTGACCTCAACTCAACCTAATTGAGTTATTCTACTCTCAATTAGGTTCACACTCATTCAATTAAACTTAGGTTAAGTTTAATTGCATTTTCCCCTTCCCAATTAGGGTTTGTAACCCTAATTCAAGACCTACACCTACCCAAACCCCTTAGGACCTAACCTAAGCCACCTAGCCACATAGAGCATGACCACACATACACACACACACACACACCCATTCACGCGCACACTTCTCTAGAATTCTCTAGAGAGCTCTTGAGATGGTGCCACCTCTTGGTTGCCAAATTTAGCAACCAAGAGGAATTCAAATTGAGATCCACAATTCTTGGATCTCAAAGACCATCTCCACCCACATGTGGCTGGCCACTCTTGGACTCTCTCTAGGGAGTTCTACACCTCTCTAGAGAGAAGCCATTGGGTCTATAAAAAGACCCCTTGGGCGGCCATGCACCCCCATTCACTTCCACTCCCATCCACTCCACCTCCACGAGTACAGCATCACCATGGAGGCCACCATCTCCATGCCAGGAAGCTGGATCAGCTCCCCAACCTCTCTCCAAGGGCCGACCTAAGCTCCATTGGCCGCCCCTCCTTCTCTCAGCCACTCAAAGGCCATCGGAGACCACCTCCGAATACCCTTCCTTTTGCTAGATTAGTAGTTTAGCTTTTCGTATATTTACTGCTTTCATTTATGGCTTAGCAGTGTAGTCCTACTTCTCCCCCCAATGATGCATGCGAAATTCCCCCATCGATTCTTGTATGCAATCATTTTCTGGTAGCTAGGTTTAATTTTTAAGCATTTATGCATAAGCTTTCCTCTAGATTTCCTTGTGCAACAACTCTCCAATGATGAATAAAATTGCATTTATATATATATGTCTCTCTATGTGTTTGAAATCACCACGAGCTGAATGATTATCATATCTGCGTGATTTAAGTGCATGTTCTTTAACTGTCTATATATTACGCACCAGCATGTCGTTTCCTGAAGATATTGAAAATCTGACAATAGATGCTTTCTCTACAACTAATCACCACCTCACTAGAATCGTGCGCACAGAAACTCACACGTTCACTTTCGTGATTTACTTGATGCATGCACATGTGATCCGAGTTAATAACAGGAGCGGTTAAATCTTAGTTAGGAGATTGGAAACTGGCGTGCGTCTTTAGACAAAGTAGAGCGGCTAGAGAAAAGATCAATTTCAAAAGCGAAAACAACGCCTCCCAGAGACGAATGACCGGGACCCAAAGTCTCGTTATTTTTATAAAACAATATCTTTGTTGGATTGTATTTCGCAACTATACTACAACGCATTCCTTTCCTATCAAAAACGCGATCTACGATTTTTCTACCCAACAGAAGGGCGTTCCGCGCACCTTCCCAAGGCTGCTCATGTGTACGACAGAGCAGCCTTCCTCAAATCAGCCAAACAAATCCTCTACGGTGCGGCCTGCATGACCGTAACTGCAAGGAGAATGTACCTTCGCGATAAAGGTGCTCTCAAACGTCTGGTCTTGACTGCAGACATCCAGATGCTCAACCGATCGTTCGGACTGCACTCTAGACGTCTAATATTGGAAAAATTCCAGTATCAGAACTCGCTTCCAGCACTCCTCCGCATTTCTCCTCGCTTCACTGTAGCTCCAGTTGCTGCAGGTGGTCGAAGACGACACTTCGACGCCCTCCTCCCGCACGCACCGCGGTGGCCGTGCGAGCTCCGACGAGCTTCCACGAAGCTCCCGACTTTGGCCTCCTCCTTCTCACGCACTTTCCTGATCCTCACTCTCACGCCCTCCCTCGCTCACCTCCTCCCGCCGCTCTGGCGCGCACTGAAAGGTGGAGATGGTGGTGTGTGGAGTGGAGAGGAAAGGAGGGGAGGGTGGCCTTTTATAAGGCCGAGGGTTAGGGTTCTGCAGGGGGAAAAGGGAGGAGGAAGGAGAGAGGAGAGTTCTGCGCGCCGCCCGTGCGCAGAACACAGGATGCATACAAAAATTTAATTTTCAAACGTCTGGGAAAGGGTCCAGACATCTGGACAGACGTCTGACTGACACTCCAGATGTCTTAAAAAGCTAAAAGTGAGACGGATCTTTACAATATTGATATGGTCCTGAATAACTAACTCTATTAATGAGGTGGAATTTTGATGTTATTGTTGTTGTTGTCTCCATTAAGGGCCTCAGACAAGGGTGCCTCCTCCCTCTTTTCCTATTTACATTGGAAGCTAAATTTCTAGCAAGACTTATTCAAAATAATATTCGTGTTGGGTTGTTAAGTGGACTAAAATTGTCCCCCCAAGCTCCTACTATTTGTCTTTCATCATATGCTAATGACACTCTGCTTACTACCAAAGCTACTATTTATGAAGCTCATCTTTCCATTCTTAATACATATTGTGAGATATCTAGTTAGAAGGTTAAGTTCAAGAAATCATCCATTATATGTAATGCCAATTGCTCAAATCAACTCTACAAATATTTTCACTACAATGGTATGGTGGTAGAGCAGATGGTGGCAACAAATAGGAATATGTGAGCATGATTTATCACGTGATGGTAGGAATCCCAGTTAAGATTTTGGGTTTTGAAGATCCATAACTAAATTTTCCATCAAACATATCAATTTGATGCATTGGTTCCCAATTACAGAACTTATCAATGGAACCTAGTTAACGATTTCTTAGAATGAAAGGCTCCCATTCCTCCAAATTGGGCATACTATTCTCACTCTAGACCGTGATCATCTCTCTCAACAACAAATGTCACTAAAATTCCCATCTCCTTTTTAATCATCGACTTTAACTCCCAGGCACTGAAAATTAAATCACGCCCAACATCTCAAAATCCTCCAATTCCCAAGACAAATGATGCCAAACACAAAGTTAGGAAGCCATTAGCAGGCAAAGCAATTTCGTTAGAAAAAACAGGTGTTGTTTCATCAAGGACATGACCAACATACACAAGAAAGGAGGGGAACAAAGAAGAAAAAAGGGTGTGAATATAAGCAGCAATTGCACAGAACCAATGCTCGGGAGGAAGGAAAGAAAAGATAAAGAAAAAAGAAAGACAGAATAGGGGAGGACTCCTAAGAGCTGCTAAACTTGGTGACGACCTTTTGATGATACCTTGATATGTGCTCATAAATGTTAATGACCTTAATATGCGCTGGATGGTTAATCTTGCTCAACCATGCTGAAATCACCCACTTAAAGACAACTGTATGTATGAACCACCAGAGCACTCTCCATCCAGAATTTTCATGTTCTAGCATCAGTGAAAACCTTGATGAACCATTTTGATAATATCGTGCTATGAAAGAAATTTTCACTCAATTAGAACTCCTTCCAAATCCACTAATTAAAGCAAAAGCTCCCAGAATTCCAACCTCCTAGAATCCACATATTTCAGGAACCCAACCACCCTTTCAAAAGTTGGCTGCACCTCAGAATTCCCTCATCTCATTGTTCCACCCCTTTCTCACCCCAATCCTATTGCCAAAAATCACATGGTCATGGCTTAGTCCCTTTCCTTGCTTCCTCTGTAAATTATCTTCCTTGTGCAACTCCCAACTCCTATTTCCCTCCCCTCCCAACTTCCTATTTCCCTCTTCTTCTAACAATCTCCTCACCACCATGGTTTCCTCTGTCAGTCAACTTTATTTGGAGGAAAAAAACTATAGGCCAACATACATTGCAGAAACACAGCCATGGAGAAAGAGCATGAAATAACAACTTTAATTAAAATACATACCTTTCTAAGCCTTCAAACTGAGTGAAACAAGTAACTGCAAAACATTTTTGCACAGAGAATAAATTGAATCAATTAGAATGTGCCTCTAGAGGTTAGGGCAAGCCAAAAAGAGGGTTAAAAACCAAAAGAACCATACAAGCTACCACACCTGATTATCCATTCCAAGCACCGCTTAAGGTCCAATAGAGCAACACAGTGTTAAGAGCCGAGAAGGAAGTGTCACACACATATATAGGAAGAGAACAAATTAAGAAAAACAACATAATACTTCCCAACAAGCAATAAAGAGGGCTTGCTTTGCACAGCTTCATAGGAGAGGAATAAATGAAGCAACTTTGTAGAGGATTAAAGCCAAGGGCATAACCATTAGAAAAAGGGGATGATTACAACGGCAATGCCTGTTCATGAGGCCATTGGAGCACACGATTGGGCACGATAAGGTCGAGGCCGTGATCCATTGGACTGCAACTACAACAAAGTCACGAGCGATCATGACTGGGGGTAAGGGGCATTAGGGCAAGGCCTGTGATGGACAATGAGGTCGATTAGAGGGCGAGAACCGTGAGGGTGACAATGGGCAACGATTGTGAGGGTGACGATGGGTGACGATCGTGAGGGCTCTGTCGATAGGGAGTAAGGGCATATGACGAGGATCGACACCCCAGTCAAGAGAGCGACAAGAGAAGGCTCAACACCCCAATCCAGAGCGTAGGACTTGTCGATGTTTAACACGAATTTTCCTAACATCGATACCAACCGATGTTAGGCAAATCAGCGTTAATAACCCCCAACCCGTGTTAAGTGAAACAAGGTTAACCCCTAAAAACTAACCCTCAAAGATGTGGAGAAAAAGTGAGCTACTTCATTTTGTACACTTCTTTCACTCAAGGAATCATTCTGCTATACTTTTATTAAGATGAGCCTAACTGAAGCCTTTGTTTTTTCCTAAGATACTGCTCATTTTGAGGGATTAATTTTATAAGTGATGAGATTGTAAGATAATCCTATTGTGAAATTTTTATGTTTGAAAAAATTATAACCCAAATTATAGGATGTTTAAGAGATAGATGCAAATATTCTATCATACAATCAAAGAATAGATTCATCCTACCTTCTCCCTTGGAATTTGATAATCTCAAGGTTGAGGACTCTATTCGAGAATTGTTATAACCCAATATTAAAAGATCAAAATGCACCATAAATGATATAATCCCTCTAAACAAATAATGCCTAATGTACTAAACAATCCTTCTATCAAGTTTTACCTACGAAATAACAACCTAAACGAAATAAGTGCAAGGAAAGAACAAAGGTTGCAGTAAACGTTCCATGATTGCTCTTGATCTTGTACCCCTCAAAAGCATAGATACCATTCACGTATGACCAAAAAATTAGGATGCAAATACGGATGCAGAATGCGAAGTTAAGAATCAACCGATTGAAAATCAGAATTCACCGATTAAAAATGACAATCAACATATTGAAAATCAAGTAAACCAAAACACACCAGTTAAAAATAATTTTCAACTAATTGAAAATAAAAATACACTAATATATTTTACCTTTTCATTAATGAAAAATGATTTTTCACTTGGAATATAATTATTCATAGGTGAAAAGTGATTTTCATCGGTCGATATCCAAAATGCATCGGTTGAAACCACCACTTCAATTTGTACGTTGCAAAACATGTTGTAAAACACGTTTGTTTACCAATCCCCCAAAACTTATGCCTTATAGCTTTATTTTTCTAAAATTTATCCATTATCCTTGATGACTAGCCATAACCAAAACTGCAAGCATACTAACACAGAAGCCTCAAGAACACAATTGCAGCGTCTATATGCTATGTATATGCCATTAGGACCATACTACATACAGCCCTTGAACGGTTTGTTGGGATACAAAATGTACATACAGCCTCATAAATGGCTTCGTAATATCAATGTGAATACAACAAGAATATGCCCGTGAATCTGCCATTCCAGGCTTCAGCAATTTGCAGAATGCTAAGTATGAGAATAATTTCTCTGAAGGCTTTTATCTTACATGGCATCGTCCCAACTGAGTGGCCGGTCTTCAAAGGAGAAATCTGGTTGCTGGAGCCTGGAGCAACCCAGTCTGCTCATGATTGCAAGGCCTGAAAACCAAAATTGAATAGCATGTCCTTAGAGATTGAAATCATTCAAGCATCCATTTTTTGAGTCATCTGTGTAGAGATGGGGAACAGGTATATAAAACAATTTAGATAGATTATAATGCTCATTATAACTCTTGACGAAGTATTGCTGAGAGCACAACCTAATCTTGACATATATATAAATAACATCCCAACTATTTACTTTTGGAGCCAATCAGTATCGTGAACCTGGACGCATATCTACTTGCAGTATAGCTGAATTTGCTGCTATTTAAGGTGCCATACCTTCAATCACTTTGTAAAGTGCTGACCACCATCTCTTTTGAGGAACCTCGTGCTGATTGAGGGTTTCCTCGATGATCTCGTCATGTCTTCCTTCCAATACACTCTGCAGGGTGATTACTGCATCCTTCGTCCTTCTAAGGATGTTGTTCTTGTCCTCTATCTCCAATCTTTGCAAGTCAGTTTGTGAAGAAGAGAGGCTTGCAGCTAGAGCAAATTGAGCAGCAACAGCCCAGCGAGAAGAGGCTAACCACCTCCTTGGTCCATCAATATCTTTGCTTTGATCACTGCTGGATCCATCAGCCCGGTGAAGCACCAATCCCTAAGTTTGGAGGCAAGTGCCCATGTCACAACTTGTTTCAGGAAAACCATACATGCACTCTCGAACAACACTTTTTTTTTTTGGAAAAAGTTCAGGCTTGGTTGAGAGAGATGACATCCAGACCTCCATATACAAATACCTAGAGATCTTTAATTCTTTGCAACTAAAATAATGAAATCAAACCAACAAAACATCACATTACTCCACATAGGACCAGTGGTAAAAATTGGCAGGTCCAGATTCTTATAATCAAAATGTTATTTGATAATATTAATAAGTTGTAGAAACAATTCTAAGAATAAGATTTCTGAGAATCTTGGATTATTTACTTCAATATTTAGGTTGAAGAATATGTAAGTCCATAATTCTTGGAAGTAGTTTCAGGAAAAAAGTTATTTCCCTTGAAAAGATTATCTGAAAATTACTAAAAGTGCACTTTTGAATGCATTTCCAGAGCACAATTTCGAATTTCAAGCATAAACTTTGTAGAGATTTTCATTCTTCAATTGTAGGGTGTCCAGGCTAATATACCAAAATCCACAATTTGAAATTGTTAGAAAGTGTCAGAAAAAAAAAAAAAAGATCGCTAGATCCCTAACTTCTCTTATACAAAGAGTAGGATAGAAAAATTACATGAAAAATCCAACTAGGAATATATGATTGACTAAGACTCAAATCTAACATAAATAGACTAAAACGTAATATAAATAGACTTATAAGACTACTAACTCTCTAATACTCTAACACTTCCCCTCAAGTTAGAATATAGGTAACAATCATGGCCTACTTGTTATAGTAGATAAAACACAACTCCCCCACTTGGGACATCTTTTGGTTGGAGTAGATAAGCAACAAGAGTGGGTAGGTAGTAGGAGATGATCTGAAGTAGTAACAATAGTAGTAGTAGAATGAGAGATAATCCTAAGCAGCAGCAAGAAGTAATCAAAAGTGAGAGATGATCTCAAGCAATTTGGGAGACGATCCCAAACAGATAGTAGTAGAAAGCAAGCAATATTTGGAGATGAGAGCCTCGCTTAAATCCCCCATCAGTCATTAGCTTCACCCAGATGTCCAATAGGATGACTAGATACTCCAAAATCAAGGATCCAATCAAAAGAACCGGTCAAGGTAGAATTGGCTGCTACACTTGTAGCAACAGCAAGAGTAAGAGGAAGATGGCTCATTTCTTAGTAAACTCCGCAGATGAGTCAATTCCTTAGCAGTGAATGACATAGGAGACTCCTCTTTAGCAATCTCAATCACGAGAGTTTCAGTAGCAAACATCTTATTAGCCCAAGCAGGCTTATCAAACTTCTCCCAACACTTCTAAGAAAGATAGTTCATTTGCTTATAGTGCGTGCAAGGAGAATAGATATGACTGCCTCTTCCTCCCAAGGCAACGAGGTAGGGGTATCAAGAATTTAGGAACAGAAAAAGCATGTGATGCATCAACATCAAATTTTTAGAGGTGACTATAGATCGTTTCTAGGTCTAGCATCACATCTAAAGATATGATCTAAAATCTCTGGCCAATTGATACTATGGTGTTAGGTCATCCAAAAAGTGATAAGTCTACCACTGTGCTTGTTCTACGACTTGCAGGCACTCTAAAAGATGACAAAGATGACAAGCTTCTCAAATAAGTCATCTATAGCAAAATACTCAACTAAGGACATCACCTTGGTTAGTATTCTAGATGCACCTATAGATATTAGCGCGGCGAGAACTGCTTGTTTGAAGGGAGTATCTCGCATCCAGATCCTAAGATTGGTATTGAACACCAATACCGGTTCTGAAGCCTTAGAATTTCATGATGCAACTCTAAATCTTGCCCTAGTCTACGAAGATAGATGGGGGAAACCTATCCTAAATTAGGATACTAAGAATATGAATTCTAAAACCCTAACTATCCCTAATGATCGCTGAGTGAGCGACGCATCTAAAACCCCTAAAGATACGAATTAAAAGTCAAAGTGTAGCCGGCTAAACCTAATGTGAAATCCTAAGTATCGAATCCTGTCGGCTCCTATACAAGTTTAAGGGAAGGCTTGGATCCTAAAGACTGAAATCAGACACCAGGTGATCCACTAGGTCCCTATGGTTTCATTCTTGGTATAGAATCAAAATGGATTAAAAGATGAGTAGGTCAACTAGGTGAACTCATAAGGCTGCACTCACTAACTTGGTGAATCATGGGTTCACTGCTCAAGTTGGAAACTTGAGATTAAGTGGTGACTAGAGGTTACTTGAGATCTACTTTGGAACTTGAAAGGTTCTTGAGTATGGTGACGAGCCAGCTAAAAGTTGAAGTGTAGTAGGCTAAAAATAATGTGAAATCCTAAGTGCTAAATCCTGTTGGCTCCTATACTAGTTTAAGGGAAGGTTTAGATCCTAAGGTCTGAAATCATACCCCACTAGGTGTCTAAGGTTTCGTTCTTGGTATAGAATCAAAATGGATTAAAAGATGAGTAGGTCAACTAGGTGAGCTCGTAAGGTTGCACTCGCTGACTTGGAGAATCATGGGTTCACTGCTCAGGTTGGAAACCCAAGATTATGTGGTGGCTAGAGGTTACTTGAGATCTACTTTGGAACTTGGATGGTTCCTTAGTATAGTGACGATCCAAGGGTTGTCGAAATAAGGTACTTGGAAGCACTTGAAGCAAGCTCGATGTTGAGGTACTCATAGCTTTAAGCTCTGTAAGCACCTGTATATGCAACAGAAGACGCCAGCGTACTTCGTACTCATATCAAAAGGCTCATTAGGTGCCTGCATGCACATAAGATGCCTGAGTACCATATCAAACTCGGCTGGCTCAGAGGTACATGGCGGTAGATGCTCTGCAATTGGTGGTTGGGATGGCTAAGAGGCTCTAAAGGCAATGCAGATGGCATGGGAAGAGGGATATCTTGTGGCACATGAGAAGTGGCTTTCCCTTTCTGTAAGAAGGGAATGTTCCCAAAAAAATGTAACATCAACACTTACAAAAAATATGAACCACTGGATTATAACAACGATGTCCCTTTTTGATCCTAGAATATCCTAGGAAAATACTGAGGAGCCAATTTATCCACCTTGAAAAGGTGGACAAAATAAACACACCCAAACAACATAGGAGTAAGAATAAAAGGATCTCAGTCAAAAAAGAAAACAAAATACGAGATCTTACCCCCCCTAAGACAGAGGAATATACTCAATAAGAAAAGCAACTGTCAAACCAACATCAACCTAATATTGGGAAGGCACATGCATCTGAAACATCAAGGTCTGTGGCACATCAAGCAAGTGTCGCAGCTTACATTCAACCACTCAATTTTGTTGAGAGGTATGAATGCAAGAGGTCAGGTGAACTGCCAAAGAGAAAAAATTGAGATAAGGTGACATTCACAAACTCAAGCCTATTTACTCATGAAAATGTGAATAGTGGAAAGTTGACTGTTTATTTTATTGAAAACATTTTTAATGAGTATAGGAGTTTCCAACTTCCCTTTCATCAAACAAACTCACGATACACAGCTACAATCATCCACCAAAATAAGAAAATATTGAAACCTTGAACACTACGGACCCAACATTGTCCCCACAATTCTGCATGAATAAGAGTATAAGGAGACTCAGTTTCTTATTTTGACGAGGAAAACTAGACCTATGATGCTTGCTCAATTGACAAGCCTCATACTAAAATGACTCTGGAAATGTAACTCTGGGAACTAATGATGCAAAATTGAAATATTAGGACGAACCAAGAGAAGAAGCCACTGTAAAGCAGTCGTGTATAAGGCAGTAGTAGCAGTAAGGTGTATGGGTGGTAGGCTAAGATAGTACAGGCCATCCTGATCAAGTCCACCAATTTGTTTCATTGTTTGGAGATCCTACAGGAAGAAAAACTCATCATGAAAAACTACTTGACAATTTAATGCCTTAGTAATCTAAATAATAGATATTAAATTTAGAGCAAACTTAGATGCATACATCACATCAGTCAAGGGTAAACAACTAGACAGAGATATCACTAAGGCCTATCATAGGGGACATGGCACTATCAGCTACCCGAACATGAAACAATGTGGCAAGAGATCGCAGAGTAGAAAATAATATGATGTGCGAAGAGGCACCTGAATCTGCAATCCATGCTGGGGCACGAGTATTGGAAGATATAGCAGCAGTACTGCAAGATGAGTTATAGGGGCTCTAGTTGTAGACATAACTTAAGGAAATACATGATGTGCTCAAGCCATCTGAGGAAAGTCATGCTTGATCTAGCAGCGATCAACAATATGGTTCGTCTTATGGTAGTGGTCACAAAAAAGTAGAGTGTGACTATGACCACAGCCACTGCCACCTCCTTTAGTAGCATGACCTCTCCCCCTTCCTGCAAAAGCCCCTCGACCATGGCCAAAGGATACCATGGCAAAAGAGTCAGAAGACGAAACATTAAATACCTTCAGGCTTGAAAGACAAGCATAAATATGGGTAGGTATGGGAATTTCCTCCAATGTCATAGTATGGTCTTTCACTGCTTTGAACTCAAGACCCAAGCCTGCTAGCAATTGCATAGATCTGATGACTTCCCACTGCTTAGCTATCACAAAAACATCTAAAGAGAGAGGCTGATGCATGTCCTATTCATCTTAGAGATTCTTCATATTCCCAAAATATTCAGCTAGACTCAGCATGCCCTTCTAGGATGTATGTATCTCCTCAATGACATGGTAAAAGCGAGAAATATTACTAAGATGAGAGTGAATCTCATGGAGTACTTCCCACATTTTCTTGGCAGATGAGTAGGACATCACTTACTTTGCTATGAATTCTCTCATCCTATTCAGCATACACATTGCCACCCAATTATTGTTTGCCTACCAATCTTTTGTCTTGACGGTCGGTTCATCTCTCGTCAATATGCACTTCTTCCGATGAGAACCAACAAATCGGGAAAAAGAGGTCGGCCACAAAAGAAAGTTGATGTCATCCAAGTTGATAAGAGGGACCCTGCATATGAGGCGGTGAGCTCGTGGTGGATATCTTTCCCATTGAGTCGCTAAGGGTCTCTTTCTGGTTGCCCATAATGGCCCAAGTCGTAGGAAAATAAGATGACTTCTACACACCAAAAATAAAATTGGAGTTTCAGACCACACAGCGAGCAAGCAAAGCCCTTGTGATAAAAAGAAACTGGAATTTCAGAGCATTGAACACAAGAACAACAATTAAGGCACCCTTCTGCACACACTAGGTCATGCAGGAAGGCCCTAGCGATGCTTCTTCCTGTTGTAGAAGCTTTGTGGGTGGCCCGAGGCTCTAGATAAGACTGGTGAAACTGGTCCTTGCTGCTACAACAAGCACCAAGGCCTGCAGGCAGCGAGCACAGGGGCAGAGGAGGTCCAGCAAGGTTGATTCAAGCCACTGCAGCACCAATCAGATGGTGTAGCAGGTGGCACAGGAGCAAGAGAAGACGGGTAGCGCTTGTTCAAGCCACTGCAACACCCAACAGACGGTGCAACAGGTGTTGGTGTGGCTGAACAAGACCGTCAGTGCTCGGTCTGAAGGTGGCCAGTGATGCTGGAGGAAGAAGGGAGGGGTTTGGTGGAGGTGTAGGAGGCTAGGGCCTTTAGTGTGATATCGGACCCCCGGTCTAAGACCGTTGCTCTGAACCATGTTAAGAGAAAATTAGCAATCAATCTTATTCAACAAGCCTTAGGTGCCTTTATATAGAGAGGCACCATGGAAAAATAACACTACATAACCCCATACAATATAAGAAATAATAAAAAGACCAAAGAAGCCCCATACAACTCAACAATGTGCTGTACTGTGCAAGTTACGCGCTTGCTCTGGAGGCGATGCTACGTTAAGGGGAGTAGAGCTGGTTTTGTTGGTTGTTTGCTAGGGTACGGTGGGCACCAGCACAACTAGGGTACGCTGGGCACTGGCACAGCAACACAGCAATGCACGGTGGCATTGGCCACACGTGCTGCAAGCATGAGAAGTCAGCAATCTCCCTAGTGTTGAGATCAGAGATGTGGGCAACATGAGATCCTCAAGCATGGGGATTGAGGCGAGAGAGGTCCCACTCTAATACCATGTTAGAGAAATCATAGATCGTCATATTGACAATTGGATCCCTAACCTCTCTTATACAGAGAGTAGGGATGGAAAAATTACATCAAAAGTCCAACTAGGAATGTAAAATTGACTTAGACTCTCAAACCTAATATAAATAGACTCAAACCTAATATAAATGGGCTAAAAAACGCTAATAACTCTCTAACACACTAACAGAAAGAAAGCCAGATTTCTCCTATACCAGAATATCTATGAACTGCTTCCAACCATATCCCTGATTTATTATAGAGATTGTTAGTATGGCCTAATTCCCGTCAGATTAATGTTGTTGAATATTAACTATACGGAACAAGGAAACTGGAGAGTAAGTTCTGTTTATGGTTGTCATAGATGATTTGTGAACGGAGGTGGTTCGTTCGGTGTTTTAATACATCAACAGTACATCATAACTGTGAGTCCACCTTCAATGCAAGCAATCTTGTGTAAGTTTGAGATTTGCTAGCAGAATGACAACTAATTATCCCTGAAAGGGGGTGTCTGTTCCCTCACAAGAGCAGGTTGGAATAGAATTAGCAAGGCTTTTCCAAAGTCCCATTTCCGGAAATGTGGTGGCAAAGTTGAAAATAATAGATATCGATGCTCTAGCTTCAGAGGGATTCAGAGACCAAGAGTTTTCACCATTGTTTTCCTTTTTCCTCTTTTCAAAAGCGGGAAATATTGTTTGGTATTTACATATAGGTCTTCAACCTAGTTCTGCTGAACTGTTTTAAGCGATTCAACTTTCATATAAAGACAACCTAACTCTATTTAAGTTGGTTTCTCGTTCTGCATAATTCAATATTTATGAATTGTTGTGTGGGAGATGATGGCGGTGGTGGTGGTGGGAGAGATCTGAATTCTACCCGCAGATATTCAGCATTTGCAGCGCCTGTACTTTGAACCATCTTGGAAAAAGCACTTTCTTCCTTTGATAGGAGATTTTCGGGACTATTGAATTCTAAAACCTGCACATCCAAGAAGAAGAATTATACAGTTACAGATAGGAAACTGAAAACTACTAATTCAATTTCCTCTGATGGAGATGGTCCATACCTGTCCTGCACTGAGAAGAAGAACTCGGTCACTGTCAATGATGGTATTCAGGCGATGGGCTATGATAAGCATTGTGCAGGATTTGAACTCCTCCCTAATTGTATTCTGTATGAGAGCATCTGTTCTAACATCAACAGCAGCAGTTGCTTCGTCCAGAACAAGAATTTTTGACCTTCGAAGCAGAGCCCGTGCGAGGCTAAGCAGTTGTCTTTGTCCAACACTAAAGTTTTCTCCTGCCTCAGAAACCTTTTGAGACACAGATGAACTGGTTTAGGTGAACTCAAACAGATAAAAAGCATTAGTCTTAACCTCTTCATGTTTTTTGAAAAATAAAGGAGTCCCCGAATTTCTCGCTTGCCACGGAGCACCTCCATGATCATAGCCATGGCCACTCTCCGGTGCCAAGTCAAGATGGCTAGACATAGACTGTTACCACGCGTCACCACAAGCCTATGTGTGTATGGGCAAGTCCGGGGGGATTCGAACCCGGCACCCAGCACAGAGAAGACTTTATGGGGTCAGGTGGCACCAACTATGCTGTCCTATTAACCTCTTCACGTTAAAAAATCAAAACCTAAACTTGGTTCTGAAATCTGTGAAACTTGCATCAACTGAGCACACATGTAAAAGTTGAAAAGGTACCACATTCAATCACAACATAACTTTGTTTGTGGTAAAGGCATAGAATGAAAATCCAAGGACAGTCTACACCATGATTATGTGTTAAGGACATTTCATGTTGCTTACAAGTGTCAGCAATGGAAAATAGAAATTTTCAGCCAAATTATTCAGATACTGATTGCAATAGCAACTTTCAGCAATGGAAAGCAGTAACTTTCATGCCAATAAGCACTGGAGTTAATTTTGTTAATCGGGGACAAAGGGCAAAATGACAATCTGATTTATTTACTGTACCCAAGGTCGGGCGTTGTTTTCTTGGCCTGCCTTGTAATTACATTGGAAATGTCAGTAAGTTCAAAGCCCAAAAGCAGTTTTTTCACTGGAGAGAAAAAAGGCAACTACCACTAAAACATTGTCAACATGGCCCTATCCTCCATAAAAATGACACCATTATGCTGTAACTAAATAGCCTATAATATTGCAAGTGGACACTATACCTGAACCCCAAAGCTGTGCCAAAATGATCTTGATATGTTCTATCTACCCAAGGAATGGAAAATTTTTCTTAAGGACAGTTTATAATTGTTGGGATTTCCAGAAGATCACGTGGACACTGTCATGTGGAACATGAGGCCACGTGGCAGCAGCAGCAGCAGCCATCTGGACACCCAACAGGGTTGCCAGCAAGGGTCCTTTGGACCAAATTTGGTGCACCAATATGGTGCTTATCTATTTTTAGTAAAAGAGTTCTTAGCAATTAAGTTTTAGGATTTGTTTTAGGATTTTCAATTAGGATTGTTTTCTTATTTTTAGCATTGGCTATATTTAGCTTCTTCTTTTTTTTCTATTTTTAGATTCCATGCTCTCTATAAAAGAAATGGATCCCTTCCATTGTATTTACGGCGGAGTGAATATAGTTTCAGGATTTCTCCACATGGTATCAGAGCCACCGTTTCTTTGGGGCTAAGAGAAGAAACTCTAGAGGGGGCGGTCCTCTAGCGGCCAGATGGCTGGCCACCAACAACCTCCGGAGAGGCCCTCTCCCCTTCCGCTCTTTCTCCCTCTCCTCCGTTCCACTGACTCCTCTGATCCAACACTGTTGTTGGGCACGAGGCAGCTATCACCGCCGTCGTCTTCTATGACGTGAGGCAGACGTTGCCGCCGTCGTCCTTTTCTGTGGCAGCTCTACAGACCGGTCTGCAGCAAGGAGAAGCAGTTGGTCTGGTGGCTGCAAGGCCTGCTGCAGCACGTGGAGAGGCCGGTCTGGCTCCTGGACTGATCCTTTTGAGGTTCTGAACCGGTGCTGAGGGCTGCTGCAGGCTGTGGGTGGTCGGTCCAAGCTTGGACCGGCTGCTGCAGGTTCGGTCAGGAGGCAGGCAGCCCCTTGGATGATCGGCTGGGTTTGTTTGGAGAAAGACCATGTGGTCATCTACTCTTTGACGTGAGGCGGGAGGACGCCGCCGTCGTCTTCTATGACGCGAGGCAGGAGGATGCTGCTGTCGTCATCTACTCATTGCGAGATTCTAAATCTCGTTAATGAGTGAACCTCCTTCGGTCCTAAAAAGATGTGATCACAATGATGTAAATGAAATCTGCAAGGAACACGTGGTGGTCATTCAGGTGCATTGTCAAAAAACGAAAGAGTCAACCAAAGTTGAATCTTGAAAACTCAACTTTGGGATAAAAGACCAAAGTTGAATTTTGAAGATTCAAGTTTGGTTATTTGTCAAAGTTGACTTTTCAAAACTCGATTTTACCCTACATAACGATTTAAGTTTTTTTTAGCATAATTAACAATTTATGTTTATTATAAACCATCCTTAAGAAAATTTTTCCTAAGGAATGTCCAATCTCACCCAAACCTCTGTAGCAAAAGGCTGGTGCAAAGTGTCGGTAGTCCTCAAGTGACTCACCATAAAGGCCTACAAGTCATCGCACTCTAGGAAAAGTTCTCTGATGAACTTTTGTCACAAGTCATCTTCTCCACAGCATCTGTGCAGAGACCTTTACCTTTAAATGTGTCTTCACTTTCCACAAGAGTAACAATCCTTCCCCAAATCCTCACCACCCAAGAAAGGGACCCCTCAACGTCCTGTATGCAAATCTCGCTGAGAAGGTAGTATCCT
This sequence comes from Thalassia testudinum, assembly GCA_037157565.1. Taxonomy (NCBI): domain Eukaryota; kingdom Viridiplantae; phylum Streptophyta; class Magnoliopsida; order Alismatales; family Hydrocharitaceae; genus Thalassia; species Thalassia testudinum. The sequence continues at coordinate 4,742,946 of JAZHRO010000038.1, forward strand.
CCAATTACCAACAATTGGCCTTGCCAGGATGAAGCGTTAGCCTCTCTAATAATCCTTGCAGCTGCATGAATTTCTCTACGCATTGATTGGAAAGAGAATGAAGGAAAGCAAGAGGAAATGTTCCAAAAGTAGATGATCATGCCAGATTCCAATAATCAATCACCTTGGCAACAAAATTAGCAGCCAAAGCAAATAAAATTGGAAATAATTCAGAAAAAACAACTCCTATGTTAGAATAGTCTGACATTGGAGTTGTCTGAAAAAGGCCTTCCCAAAGCAATCACATTTGAGAGAGGGAACAACTCCACAAACTCGACGGAACAAATAAGTCTATCAATGCATGAGCATAAATCTCCTTAGGAAGAGCTCCTCCAGAGTCACGGAAGCCATTTACAAGAAAAACCACAAGATTATGCTTTGCAAGGACTTAGGACATCACTGAAAGCCGTCAAAGACTGGGTCTTGTATCATTTGCCTGCAACCATGGTAGATGTGGGTAATTGTTTCAGACATAACTGAGCTCATCCCACAAGTTACATCTCTCCCTGGTATGATGCCCATAAATTGAGGAAAAAACAAAATATAACACCATTTAACTTTCTAAGTACCGTGTACAGTATCTTCCTTTGAGAACTTCCCCGGTTGCCATGCCAAATATTGACCCCTGACCTGCCATCAGAGTTTACGGCAGCAAACTTGGTCCATCTACTCCCTCCTATCTAATGCTAAACCATTTCATTGCATGGCATCGGCTTCGACTCCTGTAGAAAAATAACCACCAGATCTGAAACAGGAAATAACCTCTGATTTTTCTTTAACTTCAGCAGCGTCTTGCGACTCTAGGACCTTGCATAGGCTTTCCAAGGAACCCAAGACGACAATAAGATGATTGTTGAATAGGAAAGGAACCTAAACAACCATGTTTCCTTACATGAACAACACAAGGTGAAGTTTTCTTCCTTGCGCTAGGCTGCTGCGGTGACCAACAGCACCACCAAGAATAGAGGAGGCGGCGCTGAAGGCAGGCAGCAGCACCAGGACCACCAGGTAGTGGTGCTGGTGGCCAGCAGCACTGCCAGATCACTGATGACAGCACTGCAGGCCCCCCCTTGTGCTGGCTAGCACTGGCGGAAATGGGAGGGGGCTGCCGGTGGCCCTGGCTGCTGCTAGCAGCGTTGCCTGTTGCTGCCGGCGAGAAGAAGAGAACTAGAGGAAGAGAGAGATGAGTCTTCTCTAAGGTTGGATTTTTGGTGGAGAACGATACCCGAGCACGAAGAGTCTAGTACCCACCTCGCTCTGATACCATGTTGAGAGAGAAAGAAGAACAAACGTCTTATTAGAAATGTAAATCCTAGGCCTCTTTATATAGAGAGGCTTTCGGAAAAGTTACACATGATACCCTCAATAAAACAGAAAAATAACAAAGCACTCCTAAAAGAGTAAATAACTCCAACAATAATAATTTGAAAGAGTACATTAGAACATAGTATAATAAATAATGCACAAACACCAGACAAAAAATTACATCTTTTTTACATTTATATTATGAAGAACCTGGTTTACATTTCTATAATTACGCAAAGTAAACTTGGAAACTGACAAACAGAAATCTCCTAACAGGCCAAGCCATTCGGCACAACCTACTTCAAGCAAGAAATAAGATAGTGACTTAGGGTTATTTTTTAAATCTCCTGATGAATAAATAGTATAATAAATTAATCATTCTTTTTTTTTTTTTGAAACAATAAATTAATCATTAATAGCACATATCAATGATTCTAACTATGTAAAAAAAAATCTAAATGGCCAATTATGCTGTTAATTTGATGAGAGAAATAATGAAAAAGCAAGCCAGACCTCAGCATCAAGCCCCAGAGGATTCCTCCTGATGGCATCTTTTAGATGTGCTCTCTCCAACGATTCCCAAAGATCAGCTTCATTATGCTCGCTAAACGGGTCCAAATTAAACCGGACCGTTCCTAAAAAAAAGCAATGGCACTTATGTTACAAACTTTGATCACGAGTAATAACAGCCAAACCAACTCTTCGGAATTCTGCAATAAAGCATACAGCAGGCCAGATAACTGAGAAAAAGGATACAAACACAAGATTTCTAACAGTTAGATAAATAGCACTCTTCCAGGCTTTTCCATCTCAACAACAATTTGTTGAATACTGAAATACCTGAAGTCATCTACTGTTAGGGGGTTTTAAAATGCAATGGACATTTGAAGATTCCTGGTTCCTTGAAGCAGATTATGCAACTATTTTATTTTAATTGGTACCAAGTTTGTTTCCATTTTAGAGATAAAATCATAGCCAGAAAAACTTGGTCGCCATCTGTTGCATTAAACAAAAAAATCTAGGAATACAGAGATAATGAATTTGGATGACCCCTTTTAAGATAATCCCAGTCCAGATAACGTGCGAGTGCTCTCAACCACATTATCATCATAAAATACCTCTCCTTAGAACATTTTTCCATTTCACTCCATCCAATTACCAAAGGAAAGATGACGGGGATGCTTTCTAATGTTAACAGCAGTAAGAAACCAGCACATTTGTTTCTAATCACTAATGAAAATTCCTCCATATTTTCATTCTTGAAGTAACAGCAACTCCATTAATATGGAATTCTCCCAAACTTCCTTTAGCAACAACCAGTGAAAAGCAGACGGTTGATGTCTTGATCCCCTTTGCCATACAAACAGAGTATCCAATCGGAACACTGTATCCAGCTCTACCATCGAGCATTGGTTAGTCAGATTCTTAAGAAGCAAATGAAAATGCACATATTAACCTTGGATGGCTACATAAGCCTGGAATCCCCAAAAGCAGTTCATTAGTTCCACAAAAGATACCTCAATATAAGTAGGCACTCTGTGTAAAATCCCCTTAATCCCATTCTGAGAAATCCTTTGTTGAGGCATCAGGGACGTCTGTATCCTCAAGCTGCTAGAAAAAATTGTGTACATAGGTCTGACAATCCAGATACAAAAACAGGTGCTAGTGCCCCTGTGAACCACCATTAGGAGGCCAGCAATCAGCCATCGAAATATTGTGCTTGGCAGCCAACGCAAATGGACAGGTTGAAAAGTGCAGAAATAGCTTTCGTCACTAAATGCATCTTTTATATATATTGAACGTGGAGGAAAAATTACGAAGCAATCTGCAGAAGCAAATGAGTGAATTGTATTACTCGGGATATCGTGGGTGTCTTTACATAGAGAGGCACCAATGGGCAATTACAGCACATACCCCCAAACAATAATAAAATAACAAAAAGATCCATACATTACAAATAACTCTCAATACTCTCCCTCAAGCTGGAACATAAAGATCAGACATGCTTAGCTTGGAATACAAGTAGTCAAGAGCTTCTTTGAGAGTGCCTTGGTGAAGATGTTAGCCACTTGGTCTTCAGTGGAGATGTAGGGGGTATATATCTTCCTGATAAAATGGCAGCCCACCTCAATATGTTTTGTCTTCACATGAAAACCTAGATTATTAGCAATAAATGTGACAACTTTATTATCACAAAATATAGGAATATGGGTAGACATAGGTGCACCAAAATCGTTGAGAATATATTGAACCTAGAGAAATTCGCAGGTAGTATGTGTCATAGCTCTACACTTTGACTCTGCACAGGATCTAGATACTGTAGTTTCCCTACTAGGAGGCGGTGACGTAATAAATTGTGGAATATAATATAAACAATCTCACAAAAAAAATCAATCACACAATGTGTACAATTATTTTTAGGTGGAAACCTAAACTGGGTGAAAACCACCACCTAACCCTCTCGAGTTAGGATTTTCCGATCAACCAAGTTGATCAAATCCACTAAACGAATCACTTAAACGAGGGTGATTCAACCTCAATTACAACCACGCTACTTTATACGAGGGTAGTGTACCTCAAATCCCTTCTCTTCACGAGAACACGAAGGAGACGAGAATTCGCAAAGCGAATACCCAACCAAATAACAAAGTAAAATAACAGATATAGTCCTATAGAGCCAACAAAAAAATTTTTAACCTAAGCTTCTATAGGAATTAAGAAACTCCCCTTTGATGGAAGCACGTCGAATCGATGACGTAGGTGCGTGGGCCACACTATGACGCAATGTCGCTCTCGTGAACTACGGCGGGAGAGCGAGTGTGCAAAGGCTTGATGCTCTCAAGATGAAGAACTTGAGCTTGGAGAGCAAGAGCTTTTCTTCTTAGGATCAAGAGACACAAAATTGTGTGAAAGTGTATTACTAGGTGTGTATTTAGGTGTATGTTTGTGTGCAAGAGGTTCCTCTCTATTTATAGAGGCCTTAGGAAAGCTTTGGAAGACTTTGAAAAGCTTCCATAGCCGTTGGGAGCAAAGCCCAAGAGAATCAGGTTGAAATCAGAAACAATGATTGCACCGACAGGGTTATCAGACGTCTGATTCTGGTATCAGACGTCTGGGAAACCAGTTTAAGACGTCTGAAAATAAGGTCAGACGTCTGATTTTATATGGGTTTCTTCCTGACTTGAATCAGATCTAAACAGGGTTCTAGTGTAAGTCCATCAGACCACATACAGGACGTCTGGCACTATGTCTGGACGTTTGGAAACCTACTTTTTTTGCGGGAATGGATTTTCAAGAGTTGCAACAGCTAGAAAATCTCTGAGTAGAGATTTTGGGTCAACCGAGGTAAAACAGTCATTTATCAGACGTCTGGAAAGGCTTAAGGACGTCTGATAAGGCTCTAACGGTCATATCCTTCAGTGTTTGCTAAGCCAGCCAACGGTCCACTACTTGGACGTCTGGCAAGTCCATCAGACATCTTATAAGACGTCTGGACTAAAGTCTGGACGTCTGATTTCATCAGACAGAGCTAACTAAGTCCAGCCTAAACGTTACCAGACGTCAGAATAAACAGTCAGACGTCTTAAAACACATTATCAGACGTCTGATTTTGGAATTAGACGTCTGGAAAAGCTGTTTGAACCCTATATTGATTTTCTAAGTTCTCTACAGAAAACCTAAGTATCCTATGGTTGTGCTGGTGTTCTTAGGACTACTGTTAGGGTACTTTGAAGCTCTTTAACTTGATTTTCTAAGGAAAAAAGGGCAAGGAAATAAAGACAAAAGTACATGAAAGAAATAAACATAATTCTATCATATTCTTCTTTTCCTTCCATCTTCAATCTATCACTCCTCGCGAATCTCCTCTATTTTCCATCAAGCTCCTCCAATCCATCCTGGATGCGAGCTCGAACTTCGTCTAGTCACGTCACCATTTGCAATTTGCCTGAAATCTAAGACTCCAAGTGCAAATGTTAAATGACACGTGTTTTGTTATCATCAAAACAAACGATCGCGGTACTCTAGCACCAACAATCTCCCCCTTTTTTATGATGACAAAATCATAAATAATAATGCAGAAAAGCCTCCTCCTTTTTGACATTATCAAAAAGGTTTAATTGATTTTAAATTTCCTATAACTCTTCCTTAAAACATACTCTTCTATGAATGAGTTGAATTTCTTTTAACAAAAGTAATGTCCTCCTCCTTTTTGTAACAAGATAACTATTATTTTTCTCCCCCTTATTAAAGGAAATTTAGCTAACTTGCATCTCCCCCTTAAAAATTGACAATTAGCTCATAATTTTTTAACTCCCCCTATCTAAATGCTTATGATAAAAAGATAGGGTAAAGAATTTTTACCTCACCTACCATGACCAATAAATGGCCAAAATGGTGGTGGTGGATGCCACATCGGATGGGGCTCCCATCCGTAGCTTAGAGGCCCGGGCATTGGCGCCGGACTCCAGTCTGGTGGTCGACGTGCGACGGGTCCATCGTTTGTTCGCCGTCTCGTCGGTCTTCTTGTTCACTTCCTTAGTCTACTCCTTGGCTCTCCCAACTCGAGTTTACCATCCTTGAGCTTGTAGGTTCAATCCTTTGTGTTGTAGTTATCCCTGAATCCTACAAAATAAGATTCCAATTCTTTCTTCGATATCCAAGTGAGCTTGGATCCAGATCTGTTAGCGGGTCTCCTTGACGGAGATCCTTTCTCAACCTTAGGGCTATATAGGTTATCTACCCTATTTATCAATTTATTTGATTTCTCCCTACGACATGCAAGTTCATTTTCTATAATATTCATCTTAGTCTTTAAATCAGAAATTTCTAATTTTAGACTAGTATTTTCCTCAATCAATTTAGTATTTTCATTAATTAAATCTTTATTTTCTAATTACAGATTGTTATCCTTAATAATCCTTAGGACTAGAGCTACTTTCTAAGTCCTTAAGTTTTATTTCTAACATATCATTTTCACTTCTAAGAAAACTAAGATTCTTTTTCATGCTATTGTTTTCTATTTTTAGTGATTTACTAACTTCAAAAAGCTCATTAAAAGCGTCTTGTAAATCCGGGTTTACTTCATTGTCGGAGTCGCTTTCGCTGTCGATGTCGCTTTCTCCGATTGCCATGAAACCCATGCAAGCGGTTTCATTCTTTTTCTCTGATTCTTCTTCCTCCGAGCTCGTCTCTTCATGAGTGTCTTCTAACTTCCTCCATATCTCGTGGGCGGTAGTGTACTCTTGGATTTGCTTGAATTCTTTCGAACTCAACGCTCAATACAGGGCATTCATTGCCTTTGCGTTAAGTGAAAGCTCTTGAATCTGCAGCTGCGAGTAGCCTCCTTGGGGTCACTTTGGGATCTCGTATGGGGTTTCGAAACATCCGCATATCTCGAACTCAGTGGCTTGGAGTCACATCTTCATCCTCAACTTCCAATATCCGAAGTCCCTCCCGTCGAAATAGGGTGGTCGGACGGTAGACTGCCCTTCGGAGATTCTAATTGCGGATATGCTCCCCTCCATGACCTTCTTGCCGGGTGTTACTCCGATCTCGCAAGAACCTGCTCTGATACCAATTATAGTTTCTCTACTAGGAGGGGATGACGTAATAAATTGTGGAATAGAATATAAATAATCTCACAAAAAAATTCAATCACACAATGTGCACAATTATTTTTAGGTGGAAACCCAAATCGGGTGAAAATCACCACCTAACCCTCTCGAGTTAAGATTTTCCGATCAACCAAGTTGATCAAATCCACTAAACGAATCACTTAAACGAGGGTGATTCAACCTCAATTACAACCACGCTACTTTATACGATGGTAGCGTACCTCAAACCCCCTCTCTTCACGAGAAGGATTTTGTCCCATAAAGGAGACGGGAATTCACAAAGCGAATACCCAACCAAATAACAGTAAAATAATAGATATAGTCCTATAGAGCTAACAAAGAAATTTTTAACCTAAGCTTCTATAGGAATTAAGAAACTCCCCTTTGATGGAAGCGCGTCGAATCGATGACGCACGTGCGTGGGCTACACTACGGCGCAATGTCGCTCTCGTGAACTACGGTGGGAGAGTGGGTGCGCAAAGGCTTGATGCTCTCAAGATGAAGAACTTGCGCTTGGAAAGCAAGAGCTTTTCTTCTTAGGATCAAGAGACAAAATGGCGTGAAAGTGTATTACTAGGTGTGTCTAGGTGTGTATCTAGGTGTATGTTTGTGTGCAAGAGGTTCCTCTCTATTTATAGAGGCCTTAGGAAAGCTTTGAAAGGCTTTGGAAAGCTTCCATACCCATTGGGAGCAAAGCCCAAGAGAATCGGGCCGAAATCAGGAATAATGATTGCACTGACAGGGTTATCAGATGTCTGATTCTGGCATCGGACGTCTGGGAAACCAGTTTAAGACGTCTGAAAATAAGGTCAGACGTCTGATTTTATGTGGGTTTCTTCCTGACTTGAATCAGATCTAAATAGGGTTCTAGTGCAAGTCCATCAGACGACATACAGGACATCTGGAACTATGTTTGGACGTCTGGAAACCTACTTTTTCTGTAGGAATGGATTTCCAAGAGTTGCAACGGCTAGAAAATCTTTGAGAAGAGATTTTGGGTCAGCCAAGGCAAAACGGTCATTTATCAGACGTCTGGAAAGACTTGAGGACGTCTGATAAGGCTCTAACGGTCATATCCTTCAGTGTTTACTAAGCCAGCCAACGGTCCACTAATTGGACGTCTGGCAAGTCCATCAGACATCTTATAAGACGTCTGGACTAAGGTCTGAACGTCTGATTTCATCAGACAGAGCTAACTAAGTCCAGCCTAAATGTTATCAGACGTCTGAATAAAAAGTCAGACGTCTTAAAACACATTATCAGACTTTTGATTTTGGAATTAGACGTCTGGAAAAGCTGTTTGAACCCTATATTGATTTTCTAAGTTCTCTACAGAAAACCTAAGTATCCTAGGGTTGTGCTGGTGTTCCTAGGACTACTGTTAGGGTACTTTGAGGCTCTTTAACATGATTTTCTAAGGAAAAAAGAGCAAGGAAATAAAGACAAAAGTACATAAAAGAAATAAACATAATTCTATCCTATTCTTCTTTTCCTTCCATCTTCAATCTATCGCTCCTCGCGAATCTCCTCTGTAATCCATCAAGCTCCTCTAATCGCTCGAACTCCGTCTAGTCACGTCTCCATTTGCAATTTGCCTGAAATCTAAGACTCCAAGTGCAAATGTTAAATGACACGTGTTTTGTTATCATCAAAACAAACGATCGCGGTGCCCTAACACCAACAGATACAACATTCTATTTCTTACTCCAAATAATTAGATTTCCACCCATATATGTACAGTAATCAATGGTGGATCTCCAACCTTCGTAAGCCCCGACATAGTTAGCAACAAGTACCCCTATACATCAAGGTGGCCATACTTCTGGAAAGATAGTCCTTTTCCAGTAGCATTCTTCAGGTATCTTAACATTTGACACACTCCTACCTAATGTATCTCTCTAGGTTCCTGCATAAAATGTCTAAAGCATCCCACAACATAGGCAACGTCTGGCCTTGTAGTAGTCAAATAGAGACGTCTACCTACCATCACACGATATCCGATTGCATCTTTCAAGAGCGAATTGTCTAAGTCAGTTAGATGAATAGAAGCATCCAATGGAATGCTCGTAGGCTTGCATCCTAGCATACCCAATTCTCGTAGCATATCAAGCACATACTTTCACTAAGAAAGAATAAGGCCCCATCAATATGATGCACCTCAATTCCCAATAAGTAATTGGTCAAACCAAAATCCTTGGTAACAAATTGAGTGTAGAAATGTCTTAGTGGACTCAATGCCAACCTTGTTGCTCCCTGTAAGTAGTGTCATCCACATAAACAATAAGAATTACTAAACCAGTCATCCCTAAATCTCTCAAACCATGCTCTCGAACTTTGCTTCAACTCATAAATGGCCTTCTTCAACTTATAGACCTTCTGACACTCCCCCTTAGTAACAAATACAATAAGTTGTTACATGTAGACTTTTTCATGAACGTCTCCATAAAGGAATGCATTTTTAATACCTAACTGAGACTGGTCAGTCCTTGTTGACAGCAAGAGAAAGAAGTATGCAAATAGAATTCAGGCAAGCTATTGGCAAGAATGTCTCAAAATAGACAATGTCAAATATCTGTGTATACCCTTTGTGTTTGTCAATAGAGTCATTAGGAAAAAACTTGAGGGTAAATACCCATCTGCACCCCAAAACCGTAGCATTAGGGGGTAAGCCTACAAAAATCCATGTACCACAAGACTATAGCACTGTCATCTCATCCTCCATGGTCACTTTCCAAGCAGGATGCTAGAGATTCTCTGAATAACTGCGAGGAAACCAGTGACTATCCACAGTCATCAAAAAAGTGGAGCCAGAATGGGTAACCTATCGCAAGACATATGCTGTTAAAGAGAATAGTAGGCACATGATTATTAGGCCTTCCGATGAGCAATAGAAAGGTTTAAGTCAAACCTCTCTGAGGAAGGGATTACTTGATCTCCATTAGATTCAGCAGGACCAACAAAGTTACAGGCAGGGGTGGTAGATAGTGGTTCCACACTAGGTGGAAGAGTAACACGCTTGTTGAATGATAATCGTCGTAGTTTATGGAGATACATGTCGTAGTATAGTAACGAAAATCGAATCAACACTTGAAAATTTGTAAAAATAAAAAAGCATGAGTTTTCGAGGTCATTCGTAGGGAGCAAAACAATTGCAATTCAATCCACTAATTCAATAATATAAAGATGAGCACAATAAATGATTCACAATGAATAATATGCAATGAGTAATCAATTATCAAAATATATAAGAAATTTGTCTCCAATGAGTCAAAAAATAAATAGTATAAGGCTAAAAAAATTGTTTTATATTATAAAGCAAAAGCCTCTTCAATACTTAGCCAATTCTGAACGCTTAGCCAACTTAATTCCTCAGCACAATCAGACTCTTCTTCAACACTTAGCTTTCTCAAATCAGACCCTCAATACTTCACCAAATCGGACGTCTCAAAGAGGTATCAGATGTCTTAAGTGCTCACTCTAATGCTCTGAAGAGCAAAACCCTCCCCCTTCTCTCTCACAAAGCTCCTCTTTCTCTCTCCAAACCCAAGCCCGATTCAGACCCAATTCCGATTTAGCGCAAATGGGTGTCCAGCTCGTAAGGCATGGGCAAGCGTGGATCATGCGTAGGTTCATGCAAAGGGGACTTGACCCCCGTATTGAAGGCGAATAGCCTAAGGACATAATTCGTTATACATCAATTTTTGAAACAACTGCATTCGAGGTGCGCACTACAGCAGCTGAAGTCTTCTTCAATTGCTGTTATTGCTGCTCCTCGTTCTTCAAATTGAAGAACTAGAAGGCTTTGTGGTTGCAATCCGCAACTACTGGGGTCGTGGCATCGGAAGACGATGTACAATCAGCAGAGAACGGTGATGGAATTGCAGCTCAAGCCGACGAAGACCTGAAAATCAAAACACAGGCTCTAAGCCCTAATTAAATAGTTCAGGTGCATCGCTGTAATGTGAGGAGTATGGTGGTGGTGGTGATGAGGTGTTTGGCAGTGAGTGGTCGGTCGAAGTTGGGGATGACAGGCGAGAGTGGGTTTGTTCGAGGAGGTGGATATGTGTCTAGGTTCTGATGGAGGAGGTGAGATCGAGCGTGATAAACAAATAATGCGAAAATATAATACAATCACAAATATGCAATCTCACAAAGGCACAAGGGATTTTTAGGTGGAAACCCAAACCCGAGTAAAAATCATCACCTAAACCTCTCGATTTATGATTTCCCGATCCACCTATATATCAAATCTACTAACGAACTACTTAAACGAAAGTAGTTCAACCTCTTACAACCACACTACTTACACGAGAGTAGTGTACCCTCCTCTCCATGATGAGTATTTTGTCTCGCGATGGAGATGGGAATTTACAAAGCGAATAGCCAACAAAAAACGAGTACAAATATCCTATAGAACCCAAATAGGTATAAATCTAACTAGCTCTTATAGGCAAAAGACACTTCCCTGAGATGGAAATCGGAGTGCGTGAACCACGCAAGGCACGTAGATGCTCTCAAATATGAGGAGACGGGAGAGCGGTTGTGCAACTAAAATGGTGCTCTCAAATGTATGTTGGAAGGCTTGGAGAGCAATGACTGTTCTTCACTTGGACACAATATGATGTGGAAGTAGTCTATCAAGGTGTTAAACAAAGGGTCCTCTATTTATGTAGGCCTTAAGAAGGGTTTAGAAGGCCTTTGAAGGCTTTCATAGTTGTTGGGAATAAATCACAAGAGATCAAGCCAAAATCCCACCGAAATCAGGGTCATTTATGATTCTGACAGGGTTATTAGACATTTGGATTTAAGATTAAACATCTGGGTCTTCGTCTAATCTAAAGGTCGGTCGTCTGATCTAGAAGGGTTGATCATCTAGACGGTGTTTGATCAAGACGGACACCTAAGAAGTCATTTATAAGACGTCTGGAAAGATTATCAAATGCCTAGATCTATACGGGTTGCTTCTTGTTTTCACCAGATCGAAACAGGATTATAGTGTTATAAGGGCCAGACGACATATTGGATGTCTGCCAAAGTATCTGGACATCTGGAAATAGAATTCTCTGAGGCAATGGATTTCCCAAGGCTTAAACGGCTAACAGGTATGACAAAAGTGATTTGGGTCAGATTTAGCTTAACGTCTATCAGACGTCTGGGAGTCTCTACGAACGTCTGAAAGTGTTAAAAAAATGATTAAAAGGTACTCCTCGAAGATAATGTTCTGACAATCCAACGGTCCTATTGTTGGACGTTGAGTAAGGTCATCAAACGTCTTCAAACACATCTGGACTATGGGCTGGTTAATTGAAACAAATGAACAGAATACACGAAGTCTATCCTAAGTGTTTGGATGTCTGTACAGATTATCAAACGTCTTAAAGCCCAATATCAGACGTCTGAAGTTTAGATTGGACATCTGATTAGGTTGTCTGATTTTTATTTTGATATTCTAAGTATTCTACGAAATGCCTAAGTATTCTAGGGTAGTGTAAGTATTCCTAGAACTACTGTTTATTACTTTGAACTCTTTAACAAGAATCTAAGATAAAAATAAAGAGCAAATAAAAAATACAAATACATTGACAAGCAAACATCTATCCTATTCTTCTTTTCCATCTTCAAGCTCTCGCTCCAAGCGAAGCTCCATCTTCTCTTCTCCTCCATCAAGCTCCTTCAATCCGCCATGAATGTAAGATTGAGCTCCTTCACAATTGAATTCATTTGCATTATTCCTGAAAACTTAAATTCAAATGCAAATATTAAATATCAAGTGTTTTGTTATCATCAAAATTAACGATCGTGATGCCCTTGCACCAACAACGTGGCCAAAGCTCCCAATTATATTGGGGCTTTTGATCTATGGAGGGAGATAAAGGTAGTGATGGTGGTGGCGTAGTGTTTAGTGGTGTGCAACACCGGTGAGAACTCGCCGAAGTCACAGTTAGAGGCAAAGAAGTGGGAGTGAGGGATATGGTTGAAAGTTCTAGGGTCCTAAAAGTAATCTAGAGAATAAGGGGAAGAGGGTGGCCTAGTCTATGAGACGAAAGGGTAAGGATTTCGCGTTGGTGTGCCTTGCCGGACGTAAGGGAGACAAACCCTTCGATGGGGTAGAACAGCGACGGCGACGGTAAAGGAAGCTCTAGCTTCAATATGCTAGGCGCAAAAGAAGGTGGGAAAGAAATTGAGCAAATTGGCTGGCCGGAGGAAGAACGAGGGGATTGCCAAAGCTCAGGTCGGAGGCGATCGGGGAAGAAGAGAAGAGCTATCTCTTGGCCTAAACCTGGCTGAGGAGTTCATGGAATCGTAGGGAAGCTTATATAGAGGTCGATCAGGCCTTCAAATTCCTAAAATTTGCACGTTTGAATCATGATTTTGGCAAGTTTTTGATTAGGAATTTTCAAGCTTCGCTGGAGCTTCTTACTCCAAATCAGGATCCGAGACCTGTTCCGTTGGAAAGGAGATCTTCTGTTAATCAATCCCTCCAAATTTGAAAGGATTTATTGACAAATCAACGAGAAATCCTCGATTGAATGTCTTCATTGTGGGTTTAGGTCTACTGTGTTTAGGAAATAAAGTGTTGCAAGTGGCAGGGACCTTTTTGTGAAGAAGATGATGAAGTTATGGGCCTGTATGTAATAAAACATAGAATCTAGGGGTTTAGTTGTTAGAAATAGAGATTTCAAGGGCTAAAATTTAAACTAGGTCAAGATGAATTCTGATTAGATCCAAATTTTGGTGGTACCCTAATTTGGATCCAATGAATCTAATGGTGAACTTGAATATACGTTTTGACCACGTTTGACTGGATAAATTACATAGGAGTCCAAATCAGGGCAAATTCCTGTTTGAATATCTGTTTTTAGTCAAAATGAGCTCAGATGGTCAAAGTGAAGGTACCAAACCTCTTAGAATATTTTTCAATGATTTTTAGGAGATTTAGATTGAATTTATCTCTGCCAAAATCATTTCAATTTGAGTGAGGCTTATAATTAAGGTTTTTCTATAATATTTTAATCTCCAAAATGCATAGAACCCTGATTTGATCAGTATGAGCCCACTTCTTGGACATTTAAGTTTATTTGACCTTGAATTAACCCACGATCAACCCTTTAGTTAATCTGCATTAATGATGAGATGTTAAAACAATAGAATAAACCCTTTTTCTTGTCTTCTTAGATTCTCTTTAGAACAGAGTTATGATCTTCTGATGAATATTTAGGAGCATTTATTATAGTAGTTAGGCTAATTTAATTTCATTAACACTAATGATGGTGCTACCATTACTTGTGATAGGTCATGGGGTAGAAGCGTGGTGATGGGGGTGGCAGTATTGGTGACTGAGGTGGCTCAGAGGGACCTAGTATAGATGTCTGTAGTGTATGGGATGGTTCAGAGGGCCCTAGAGGCTTTGCAGATGGCACAGGTAAAGGGATATCCAACAAAAGTGAAGGATAGGAGCTCTTTTCTTAAGGTTGATAATAAAGAATCTACTTAAAGAAAGTTACATCAACACTAACATAGAACTTGTAAGCCACGATATCCCTTTTAGGTACATGAGTATCCACAAAAAATACACCTGATAGAGCAATGAGACAACTTGGCCACCGTAAACAAGTGGACGAAACAAACACAACTAAACACAACATGAGTGACATGAAAAAGATCGAGACCAAGAAATAACATAGAATAAGGTATCTTCCGTTGAAGAACAAAGGATACCCTATTGATAAGAAAACCAACAATAAGAAAAACATCTACCCAATACTGTGATCGAACATGCATCTGAAACATGATAGTCCCGACCACATCAAACAAGTGTTAAAGTTTGCATTCAGCCACCCCATTTTGTTGAGAGATGTGAACACAAGAAGTTTGGTGAATGACTCCCAAAAAGGTAAAGAAATCAGTCAAACTAGCATTCACAAACTCTTAGGCATTATCACTTCAAAAAATATGAATAATAGATAAAAACTGAGTCTTTATTGCAAAAAAGAAATTCTTAATTATTACAAGAGTTTAACTTTTCTTTCAACATATAAACCCAAGTGACATGGGTACAATCATCAACTAAAACAAGAAAATATCTAAAACCCCTAAGACTCCAAATGCTACAAGGTCCTCACAAATTAGCATGAATCAAATTAAACAGAGACTCAACTTTCTTATTCGTACTAAAAGGAAAAGAGACTCTAGCGCTTGCCAAGTTGACAAGCATCACATCTGAAAAACTTTGGAAACTCCAGATGTGGACACTGATGATGCAAGACAGAAATACTCTAGTGACTCAGACGCAAATGCCACTAAAGAGTAGTAGTAGAGCGGCAACACTAGATGTAGATAGTAGGCTAAGGTAGTATAGACCATTCCGCTTAATTCCTCTACCAATCCACCTCATTGTTTGGGGATCCTATAAGAATTGATCATAAAACAATGCTCAACAAGTCAATATCTTAGTAATTTGAGTGATAGAGATATGGTTCAAAGCAAATTTTAGGACATATAAGGCATTAGTCAAAGACAAGGATCTCCACATCTAGTAATAGGAGACAATGCACCATTTGGCACTCTCACATTAAACAGATTGACCAAAGACCATAATAAGGAGAATAATGTCACATTTCCAGTGATATGAGAGGAAGCACCAAATCATCCACCCATTCTAGAACACACAACCAAACAGACATCGTTATAATACCTACTAATCTGCCAGACGCCCCAACAGAAGATAATGCATATGACATCAACCTATCGTATTCCTCTCTAGAGACGGTGATCTAAGATGCAGAAGTATTCTCCCTGGAAGTAAGTCTCCCTAGCTCCTGTAGAAACTTGATGTGCATGTGGACCCTACCTTAGTGGATAACCATGCTTGACCCAGTGTCAGTCGATGGTATGACTAAATCGGTGGCAATGCTCGCAGAAAAAACCACCATGGCCCCATCCATGGCTACCGCCTCTCCTAAAGTTGTGTCCCCCCTTACTTAAGGGAGTGCCACGACTACGACATACTGATGCCATGGCAAAAGAATCAATTACTTGATTAGAGTTAGATAACTCAAGACGAGAGACAAATGCATAAATCTGTGCAAGGTAGGTATTTTCTAAGATGTCATCAACTGATCCTTGATCGCCTTATACTCAGGGCCAAGCGTAGCCAAAAAATGTACTAAAAGTATGGCTTCCCTTTGCTTGGCCATTATCGATATGTCAGACGATAAAAGCTAATAGTTGTTTTGCTCATCTCAAAGGTTCTTCAAGGAACCATAACACTCTGCCAAGAGCATGGTTCCTTTCCGGAACGTATAGATGTCCTTAATTACCCGATATAGATAGATAATGTCGTTCTTTTGAAACTGTATCTCCTGAAGAACTCCCCACATCTTCTTTGCCAACAAGTAAGGCATCACTTGCTTGGCAATCGGCTTCTCCATGCTATTTAGCATGCACGTGGCAACCCAATCACTGCCAACCTCCTAGTCTTCTATTTTGTCCTTAGCGGATAGTTCATCTTTTGTCAAAATATACTTCCTATGAGATCCCACAAAGCAGGCAAATGGCGTAGAACATAGGAGGAAATTAGTTTCATCCAATTTGATGTAAGTCCCATGCATGGGAGATGATGCACTTGTGGTAGATAACCTCTCCCATCAAGTCACTTAATGTATCGTTGTGATCTCCCATAGTACCTTGATTTGTGAGTCAATAGATGGGCTTCTTATCCTGAAAATATTCATATCAAAGATCATATCCAAAAGGCCAAACTCCAATCTAAAGACAAAGATCTCATATCATAGGTTGGTGGCCAAGATCAGCCACCCAACCTCCTACAAGAACACCAATGTCAAAGATGACCTCAACGTTGGCAAAGCAGGAGAGGAGGGCAGGCGATGTGCGTTCTTCCTGCAGGTAGAACTACAGCCTTACACGGAGAGGGCAGGCGACATAGTGTACCCACTTGCAGCACTGCTGTTCGGTTGTCCAAAGCCTAGCCACATGACCATTCTTTTCTTGCTGCCATTAGGTAAATCTTAAATCATGGAAGCCACCTACTTAGAAAAAAAGGGAAAGAAAAAAATATCCAAAAAGAGAAAAAGAAAAAATAGAAAAGAAGAAAAAAAAAGAAATAAGCCACACTTCGTCGCACGAGTATAACTGGCAAGTTATCGTGGGTAACGACTCATTGGTTGGTTGTTCAAAACCCAACTCACAAAAATGCATGTTTAATTCCTAAACACTTAGGAAGAAGCGAAGAAGTAGAATAAACTGGGGAGATATACACTGGGTTCGCCCTTGTGTTGATCCCATAAAAATAAAAGTAGGGAGAAAGCTATCGGTCGAATAGATACACCTTTAACCAGAATTCCTTTCAAGGTCACCTACGGGAGTAGAAACACGGAGTCCATTCTGATAGCCGATCGGTGAGTCTAACACTTCACACGAAAAGATCCTTAGAAATTAGGGTTCTTATCGAGTCTTAGTGGGTTGAGTGGCCGTAAAAGCTACTCTGAAACCCTAAACTCAAAAAATCCAAAAAAATTAGAAAAGAAGAAAAATAACCAGATCCTTCTTAGAATAAAGTGAGGGCTTGAGGAGGTCTGCATTTTGGCAAACACCCGGGCACTTTGTCTCTGTAGTTCAGGTTTTAGTTGAAATCCCAAAGTGTTGAAAAATAACTTTTGCCCAAGAAAATTGACCTAGTTCTCTTATAAATAGCATGTAATTTTGCTAGGGATTAGCAAAAGATAGGCATGGGGGAGTGATGTAAGCATGTTTATATCACATAAATCGTCTATTTATGCGTGATTTTAGGTATATAGTTGCATCATACATTATAAATATTGCATAACATGCATCATCTTGCATTTAGGTTAGATTGCATAAAGTTTAGGTTAATTTTCTCTTTTTATGATTAGGTAACAAGGCGATATTTAATCAAGGCCTCGGATTGAAGATCCAACTGTACAAATCTGATTAAGACGACGATTGGAGTTCAACGACTCCAAGATCACCCTGATTGGATTTCCATAGCATCAGATGCAATTCGAGAAAGATCAGAGGTCAAAGGACCAAGGTATTGTAAATTCGTACATCAGATGACAAATCCAACCGCACAGATGGATTCAGATTAACGATAGCAACCCAACGGTGCCAAAATTGATCCAATCCAACATCCGTGGCACCATCTACAAGTCACAAAAGATGGACAGCCAAGATGACGCCACGTGGCACCATCTCAGCTGCCCATACTAGCCCAAGACCCGCCGCTGCTTCTATCTCCTCAACCACGCGATTGATCTGGCCACGTCGCACTTTTAGCTGTGCTTTCTCTCTCTTGAAGGCAAGGGATCGGATGATCTCAACCGTTGGATCGCCATCCAACGGTTGCGAGCGTCGGCCCTTAAAACATAAATGCGACCAAATGGCAACTGTAGCGCAGCGGCTGGGTGCTTCACACGCGAGAGGAGGGCGTGAGTTCAATCCCCTCTGTGCCTTAAATCGAGTGGGCAATCGAGCACGGATGGAATTGAGTTGTCAGATCGTGCAGCAACTAGAGCTTTACGTGGCACATGGGATGACCATGTTTCACGCACATGCACGATGACGCGCAAACCAACGTGCCATCGCATGCAGGTGCGCGAAACGCTTGAAAGTAGAGCGGCTTGAGTGCATTTAGGCTGTTCGATCTCTCGATCGAATGGCTGAGAAGGCATTTACGCGGTGAGTGTTGAGTGCAGAGGGGAAGAGGTGCGGGCAGGCACGCATTAAATTTTAAAGCATAAAATGAATTTTTACCCATTCAAACCTCACCTATAAATAGCCCTACGACCCCCACATATCCATCATCCCTTTCTCTCTTCTCTCACCCTCCCAAAGGCTCTACGAGCTGGTCCAAAAATTGGGATGCTCCATTAGAGTTACAAAAATAATTTTCCATGTTCTCACATCCTTCGTGTAGTATCTCGCGGTTGTCCTCTCACCGCCATTCGGGAAGCAGATCCCGCTGTGACGTTCATCTCACTGCGGTTGTCGTTCTCCTTCGTCCAGCATCTCACCACGTTCATTCAGGCGCTCCGTTAACGCAACTCGTCATCCAAGCAGCCGTCGAGGATAATTTCTCACCTCCCTTCTCTTTACTACTTTCTAAAGTAAATTTACCATCTTCTAGTTGTAAGATTTCTTGCTTTCAAGTATAACGATTAGTTCTAACGAGTAGTTGTAATGAACTTGATTAAATGATTATGAAATAGCTGTTCATTTTCTCTCTATTTTTTCTTTATTGTCTCTCTTCTATTTCATATTCTTTAAGCATATAGCTAATGTAGATTCAATTCAACTAGCTAATTTGCTTTGTGACAACAAATCAAACGTGATTTTTGATCAAACGTCCCCCTCCCTGTGTTTGACCTGGAATTCCTTTTGAGTTTCGGTAAACTTATCTGTTGACAGATTTTTCTCGCAAATTACGCTAGGACAGATTTTCAAAACTCAACTCTTTTTGCGACGATTTTCCGACACAACAAGAAGCACCATCAAACAATTATAGCACATAACCCTAAACAATAATAAAACAATAAAAATACCCACATTACAAATAACTCTTAACACAATCCATAATGAATAAGCAACAAACTAAGGACTAACAAAAAAGCCTCTACTGCTCCCTGTCAAACTGAAGCAATACTAAAACCCCCCATTTCACCGGCACGCTGACGACATTTTGATCACTGCTATTAGAATTATTAGGATTGTATTAAATTCATATAATCGTGTTAAAAAACTTAAAAAATATTTAAACATTAATCCTGTCAAAAAAAATATTTAAACACTAAATCTCTATAATCTAACAATTTAACTCGCCTCATAACTTGGACTAGGCCTCGCCAAAAACCCGACACCCCCGTAGGGTCAAGCATCTCTCCTCCAAAGATCAAGCCCAACCATACGCATCTCGCAGAATCCGGGATCACAGGGCACCTTCCCTTCCATAGAACTAGTTCATCTACCATAAACTAATGGATCTACAAATGTATCTGTTAAAACTCACAATAAGATCTAAACCTAATTATTATAGCTTAAATCTAGCTTAGAGAGTAACAAACAAATACTATTTAACTTAAAAGAAAATAAACTACCTTAAGGATCTAATAGATAGAGAGAGAAAATACTTGCAAGAGTTCTTATCATTACAATAAGCACGCGGCAACGGTAACTGGCAGAAAAGGGTTACTAAGTCGCCTGTCAGCATAAAATATGGTAATATCCTAAGAATCGTACCTAGTATCATCTATTTGCCGATATCTGCATATTATTTTGATATTTGGCAAAATATCGATGATACCCTTACATTTCGACATTACATGCATGTAGATATGGTCTTAAATTAGAAAAAAGCCATTTAGCCATGTCGTGGGCATTCAGAACACTTACGCAAGCTTCCTGGAATGCAACCCCTCCATGAAGGTGCGGGCTTCAATGAATGAACTTAAGAGGAACCTACTTACACAAAGCACTTCCTTCACCTAAATTCACTCTCATTGAAGGCAATGATGGAGCACAACCCTACATCAAACACACCAAGGATGAAGTTGCAAATTTGCAATACATCTCAAGGGATCTACAAGCACGCTTTCTTCCCAATTGAATTTGGCTTCTAACCCTCATCTCAAATCTAGTTCCCTTGGGTATAGCATCTTACATATTGGTGTTGATTCCACAATCGTTTCAAGCAGTCTTGGCCCTCTACCTCTCTGATGTAAACACGTTTATATCACATAAACTGTCGATTTACACGTATTCTTAGGCATAGAATTACATCACATATTATAAATATTGTATAACATGCATTATCTTGCATTTAAGGTAGTCTATATAAAATTTAGGTTAATTCTCTTTTATGGCCAGGGATAGGGCAACTTGTTAATCAGGACTTCAGACCAAGGATCCAACCGTACGAATCTGATCAGGGCAACGATTGGAGTTCAACGACTCCAAGATCACCCTGATCAGGCATCCGTAGCACCAGATAGAGACTGAGGAACCCTAAAGATCAAGGAACAAGATGGTGCCAATCTACACTTCAGACGACAAATCCGACTGCATGAATGGGTTCAGATTGATGATCGCAGCCTAACGGCACGAAAATCGACTTAATCCGACATCCGTGGCACCATCTGTAACACACAGAAGTTGGACGACCAAGATGGCACCACGTGGCGCCATCTTAGTTGCCCGATCGACCCAATGAACCGCCGCTCTCCTCTTCTAAAGGCATGGCAAGACGAGATCTGGGCTGTTGGATCTTGAACCAACAGCCGTGAGCAAGCGTCGCTTAAAACATCCGCGCGACACAGATGAAGATGCAGCACAGCGGTCACAAGGCGTTGCGCGAGCGTGGGGCGCGGGTTCGACTCGCGATCCGCTGCACGTGCACGTTAAATCCAAACCGTGCGATCGGCTGTAGACGGCCCAGATTGCCCAATCGAGCATACGCAGGATCAAACGCTCTACCTTACGCCCGATCTGACGAGCGGACTCGTGCGGTGTGACGCTGAAGTGTGGCGCGGGCGAGGACGATTTTAAGCCGTCCGATCTTGAGATCGGACGGCTGATATCGCCCAAACGTGGGCATACATTTTAGGTGCGGAAGAGTAGGTGCACGCGCAACATGCACACGTAGCCCACGACGGACCTTTAGCGACGTTTAAGTCCGTCGCTAAAGGTCCCATTTTAATGCTTTTGAAGTTAAAATGTCCAAAATGCCCCCAATCCTTGCAACTATAAAAGGAGACCCCTACCCTACAAAATTCTCATCCCTTCTCTTCTCTCACCCCTTCCAAAGCTTTAAGAGCTTGTCCCAAACCCGGGATGCTCCTCTAGAGAAGAAATCATAATTTTTCCACCTTCATCCCCCTTCGTGGACCATCCCGCGATTGTCCTCTCTCTGCATTCGAGAAGTAGATCCCGCGACAACGACGACGTGCCGCTTCGTTCCCATTCCTCCCGCTTCGCCTTACTTCCCACTCCGTTCCCCATATTTCAGGCGTCGTCTCGTCCGGCTCATCCTCCAAGTAATCGTCGAGGATATTTCTCTCTCCA
Source organism: Thalassia testudinum (assembly GCA_037157565.1). Lineage (NCBI taxonomy): Eukaryota > Viridiplantae > Streptophyta > Magnoliopsida > Alismatales > Hydrocharitaceae > Thalassia > Thalassia testudinum. The sequence goes on from JAZHRO010000038.1 coordinate 4,765,001, forward strand.
TTCTCTTTACTGCTTTCTAGAGTAGATTTGCTGCTTTCTAGTGTAGATTTCCCACTTTCTAGTCATAATTAGTGTAATGAACTTCTTATAATGAAATTCATGTTTATTATACATCTCTTTTTGTTTTATTTGTAATATTCTCTCTTCTATTTATTATTTGTTAAATAGATAACTAGTTTTCGACCAGCTAGTCTGTTTCGTGACAAAAAAATAAAATCGTACTTTTAATCAAACGTCTGCCTCCCTGTGTTCGACGTGGAACTTCTTTACGGATTTTCGGTATAAATTTTATCTGTTGAACGAATTTCTTCGCGACTCGAACTGCAACGACAGGTTTTCGAATCCAACTGCGAACGCGTAGTTTTTCGTTATTGACACTCCTTGTGTTTAATGCCTCTCCTTTTCCTTTGTTGGATGCCGTAGATGAGGGCCATTTATCAATTGCAATGCATGGCCCCACTCCAAGATTTTAAATATAGATTTCCAGGCCAATTTGACAATTTTAAAAATATCCATTTTGGGGGCATGTCAAAGAAAATGACAAAATTTCAATGACTTTGACACTATCAAAAATAGGCATTTCAAACACACATTAGAACATCGGTATGCAATATTCAATTGGTTGGGTTAGGAAAAAGTGAGCATACAATATATGGGTGAGTATGCAAGCAAGTATACGATTTTGCATCCGAGCAAGTATGTGATTTTACATTTTTTATTTAAAAAAATAATAATGATAAACTTACTAACTTTTGTGTCAATACATAAAATGTGGGGACTTAACAATCTAACAAATAATAAATAATAAACATCAACACCTTAGAAAAACCCTACTAGGATACAAATCGACTGAAGGGATTCTATTTGGAAATTGGATGCATATGCAATTGCTTACATGGGTATGCAATCACACCTACAAATGAGACCACCCCTCATTATTCAACCTAACTTCCTAAACATTGGAGGTATGCCAAGGAAATCTCAAAATTCAATCAAAATGACAATTGTATTAAATTCATATAATTGTGCTACCAATAGTTTAAAAAATTTTGAATGTAAGTCCTATAAAAAAAAATGTTCAATACTAAAACCTAAAATTTAACAATTTAACTCTAGAAAACATATAGATCAATCAATCATAGCACATTCAACCTACCACTAGCTCATTGATTTACAAATATAATCCTTAAAATCCATAATTGGATCAATCAATATAGAGATTGTAGCTTAAGCTTAACAAATACGCCACCAAGGGATTGTCTATGATGTGTACATATCTAATTGACCTAAAATATCTATTTATGCATGTTCCTAGGATCATAGAAGCATCATGCATTATAAATATTAAATTACATGAATTATCATACATTTAGATTAATTTATATAAATTGTATAGTAATTCGCTTCTTATTGTGTATAGGGGACAGGTCGATCTCATTTTGGGGCCTTGGATTGAAGATCCAACCGTACGAATCTAATCAAGGTGACGATCAGAATCTAACACCTCCGAAATCGCTCCAATCAGACCTCCATAGCATCAGATGCAGTCAGAAGATCAAAGGTCAAGGGATAAGGTGGTGAAAATATGAACCTCAGATGAAGAATCCAATTGCACGGATGGGTTCGAATCGACAATCCCAGCCCAACGGCATGAAAATCGATTCAATTTGACATCAGTGGCACCACCTACGAGCAAAAGAAGACGGACGGCTCAGATGGTGCCACGTAGCACCACCTCAACCGCCGAAATCGCCCTAGCAACGGTCCTAGCCCTTCCTCTGATCAAGCAACGTTGGATCTTCATCCAACGGTTGAGGCTACTCCACGCCAGCGCTTCAGAAGATCAAAGGGGCACGCCATATTTCATCTCAATCGTCGGATCAAAGATCCAATGGATCTGATCACCTCTCATCCAACGATCGAAATCGTGTCCCACTAATTCCAATCCGCGACCATACACGTTGATGGCGCAACGGGTTTGCACGCCAATCGTAAAGTGGACGCGCACGATCAAGACCCCACAAGCGACTTCAATTCGTTATGGAGAGGCGAGGCTGAAATTTAGCCATTGATGCACGATTAAACAATAATAAGAGTGGAGATGTGGCGGCACGGATGAAGTGTGCGCTAGACGCACGGGATGACGCGCAATCAAATGCTGGTGTTCGCACTATGAAGACAAACACGCACGCGATCTAGGCCATCAATTATCCATCCAATGGTTGGTGTAGTGCGTGCGCATTAAACGCATGGGAGCTGAAGAGTCAGGTGAGTGCGTGTCGTGACCATACGATGAAGATCAGATAGCTCTTTACTCTCCGCGCACCAACATTTACAACCGCCTACACCGACAAACTTATGTACCACTAAAGGCCTTAATATTAATTTCAAGGCCTTAAAATGACCTTTTTGCCCTTAAACTCCATCTATAAAATGGCACCTATACCTCCCTTCGTGAATCATCCATTCCTTTATTCTCTCAACCTCTCCAAAGCTCTAAGAGCTGATCACATACCTGCGATGCTCCACTAGTGCTAGAGTAAAATAATTTTTCTATCTTCTCACCCCCGTTCGTGGAGCGCCTGTGGTTGTCCTCTCGCCACCATTCAGGAATCGAATCTAGTGCTGGCAGTGTCCTGCATCTCACGCCCGTCTTCCGACTCCGTCCACCTTCTAGCATCCCATCTCTGTCTTCTGGGTGCCAACAATACAGCTCGTCTTCCAAGCGACCGTCGAAAAGGATTTTTCTCGTCCTTATCTTTTTACTACTTACTAGTGTAGTTTTATTTCTGCAAGTATAAATGAAAATGGTTCTATGATTATGAAATATTTGTTCATTCTCTCTATTTTTTCTCTTTGTATTATTTTCTCTCTTTTCCATTATTTATTCTTTAAGTAGAATAGCTAGCATAGATTAATTTCAACCCGCTACTTTGCTTTATAAAAATAAAAGTAGATTTTTAATTAAACGTTCGCCTCCCCGTATTCGACACAGGACTCACTAGAGTTTCAGTTAAATTTATCTAATAGTGGATTTTTACGCAACTACAATGATGAATTTTTCAAACTAAATCGTTTATGCATTCAAATCTAACTGATCAAGCTCCATGGTAAAGCACCCCACATGCATCCAAGAGGTCTTCGAATCAAATCCCATGCACACCACATTTACCTTATCAAAAAAGAAACAAATGAGAGATACTATTCAACTTTAAAGAAGTTAAAATATCATAAAGTTCTAAGAAATGGGGAGAAAAAATCCTAAAAGAATTCTCATTGACCCAACAAATATGCAATAACATTAATAAATAAAAATGAGTTAGTAATCGACCTTAACATATGAAAATAATCTAAGAATCGTACTTTATGACACCCATTTCATGAAATTGTCGACATACTATATAAATATGTCAAAATATTACTCGCATTTTTACATTTCAACATTACATCTTTGTCGATATTTATTACCCATAAGAGAAAGGTCTTTTCGCTAACATACCATGGGCATACAGAACACTACCCTGAGTGAGGTTGCACTGCAACTGAAGGGATCTTTGCATCCTCCTTAGCCAAATCCTATTACATCACCTCATCTCGAATCTGGCACCCCCGAGTACATCATCTTGGAACTTGGCAATGATTTCACTTTTACTTTAGGCAAGGTTGACCTTCTACCCAAACTATGTCTGACAATTCCCCTATTCCTTTACTGGATGGATTGGAGTCGTTTGCTACTACAGAGAAGCATTGCCATCTCAAAATTTTGGAGTCACCTAACCATAAGGCAAGGTTCAAAGGTCTCACTTGAACCACTTTTTTACTTAGAGTAAAAACAATCAAAGTTTTCCTTGGTTCGTTGTTGAGTCAGAGCTCGTATACCAATGGACCAGCCTATGTTTAGGAAATCGATTGCATATGCATAGGTAACCCCTCTCCTGAACCGCATATCATTGGGCAGTCCAATAATTGATCGAAACCGACTACTCAACCCAACTGCACGCATACTCAGCCAAGTATAATGCCAATTTTCAAATAGACCCAAAATAAAGAAGCCCACCTGATTTTCAAATAGGTGATTTTTTCAAGATATGTTTCATATTCTCAATAGTTGTATGACTTCGATTGTTTGTTTGGGTCATATAACATAATTTTAGCAAGTTGACTAATATTTTGTATTGTTAAATAAAAAAATAAAACCATAAACCCATCTGCCTGCTCACCCGCATACCACATATTGTATTTGGTAACGCAACCAACCAAATACTGCATATTGACTTTCTAAACCTTGGGAGCAACTGCAAAAAACTAGAGTTGCTTGATAAAGGTGTGGGTGTGCGTCTGGGTTTGGGTGCACAAGCACATCGTGCCTCTATCACCCTATAGACCATCCCAATTTACTGGACAAAGAGAAAGATGGGGTCGCTGGAGTTGTTGATCTTCACGATGTGGCTAGGTGCATTGTGCGTGATAGACTACACAGAGCAAAGGTGATTGAGAGGGTTGTTGCTCCTTTCAATGAAGATTTTCACTTGCAACATTGGGGAGCAGAAGGATGAGGATAGGAAAGGGATTCCTGGAAGGTATATTTTGGAGTGGAAGGGGACACTACTCCCTTGTAGGAGATGAAGCTAGAGGAAAGTGGGTCATACCAATAGGGAAGAATTGGAGGTGGCCATTTGGATCACTTTGCTACCCTCAATGCCATTCATAGATCAAGTGGACTCCTAGTTAGGTGGAATAAGGAGACCCTTGCTACAAACAATACATATAGCATGTGCTCTTCAGTAGCGATGGACCTTGAAAGATGAAGTGATGGTTTCTCCTCCAAAGTATATGGTGCTCGTGCCTTAAAGAACAAGCTTACTTTCTAGGCTCAATTGCTAGAGCAAGTGACAAATCATGCATGATTTTGTGCGAAAGTTCACAACACACCTTGAGCTTAAAAGATTGACTAGGTAGTCCTATAAGCAGAGATAGGAGATCTCCTTTTTGTAATGGGTTTCCACTACTACTACGGTTGAGCTTGAGGTTCCATATTGCAAATACGCTTTGAGGAGTTCAAAGGAATGGGGGAAGCAATCCACGTTGGATAGCCTTTTTGGTGCCACAAACTCTTCTGAATAGTTTCCTTTGAGACTTGGTGAAGGCCCTTTCAAGATTATTCTGTAACCAAAAGCCTCTTGAGTGGGACACAAGGATAACCGTCTAGGCACCTACTTAATATTTGATCAATCTTCGCCATTGAAAGATGATTTTTGTGAATAGGTTGAGCAATAGTGGAGGAAATGTGATACCTCTAAATATCTAGAACAGATGTGTCCCAAGAAAACCCTTTTTTTTGTTGCTAAAGGAAGCAACAAGAAAATCCAAGAGGAACCACTGGCTACCCTTTACAAGATTGAGAAAAAGGTGTAAACTTCATCAGAAGATTTAGTTAGAGGATAAAAAGAAGCAATCAGATGGAGGCTAAGATCCAGATACCTATGGTTGATGAGGGGGTGATGTAAACACGTTTATATCACATAAACTGTCTATCTATGTTTATTCTTAGGCATAGAATTGCATCTCATACTATAAATATTGCACAACATACATTATCTTGCATTTAGGTTAGTCAGTATAAAATGTAAATTAATGGTCTCCTTTTATGGTAGGGACAAGGCGACTTTTTAATCTGGCCCTCAGATCGAAGATCCAACCATACGGATCTGATTAGGGCGAATATTGGAGTTCAACGACTCCAAGATCACCCTAATCGAACATTCGTAGCACTAGATAGAGACTAAGGAACCCTAAAGATCAAGGGCCAAGATGATGCTAATCCGCACCTCAGACGACAAATCCGACCGCATGGATGGGTTCGGATCAACAATCGCAGCCTAACAACGCAAAAATCGGTCCAATCCAACACCCGTGGAACCATCTACAACATCCAGAAGATTGACGTGGCACAATCCCAGCCGCCCAACCGGCCCCAAGGACCCACCTCCACTTTTCTTCACCCGCTCGACAAATCTCAGTCATTGGATGCCCATCCAACGACCGAGAACGCGCCACGCCACCGCTCATCCAGCACTCTCCTCATCTGAAGGCACAAGCAACGCTTGATCTCGACCATCGGATGAAGATCCAACGGCTGTACGTAAAACACTCCGCGCGACAAAGCCCCTAGTAGCACAGCGATCGAGCGCGCTACTTGAGCACGCGACGCGCGTTCGAGCTCGCATTCGCTGTGAGTGGGCATGCGATTGAAGCCGCACGATGCGCATCCAGTGGAGGAGATCGAGCGATAACGCCCACGCGCGATCCGACGCGTAGCACTTACGTGCGATCGCACGTGGGCGTAAGGTGCGGGCATAGGCAGTTTAAGCCGTCCGATCTCTTGATCGGACGGCTGAGCGCACGCAAACGTGTGCGGGCGTTTAAGAGCGTGGGGCGAGGGGGCGCACGTGCGACGCGCGCACGACGGCCACGTTCAGGCCTTTAGTGACGGATTTATCCGTCACTAAAGGTCCTGAATTAATGTTTTCAATGTCGTAATGTCTAAAATGCCCCAACTCCTTGCAACTATAAAATGAGACCCCTACCATACAAATTTCTCATCCTTTTTCTCTTCTCTCACCCCTTCCAAAGCTCTAAGAACTTGTCTCAAACCCGGGATGCTCCTCTAGAGTAGAAATTATAATTTTTCCACCTTCGTCCCCCTTCATAGAGCATCCCGCGGTTGTCCTCTCTGCATTCGAGAAGCGGATCCCACGACGACGACAACATGCTGCTTCGTTCCCGTTCTTCTCGCTTCGTCCTCCTTCCTGCTCCGTTCCCCATCTTCCAGGCGTCGTCCGATCCAGCTCATCCTCCAAGCAATCAGTGAGGAGGATATCTCTTTCTCCATTCTCTTTACTGCTTTCTAGAGTAGATTTACTACTTTCCAGTGTAATTATTTCCCGCTTTCTAGTCATAATGAGTAGTGTAATGAACAATTTTTGATAATGAAATCTATGTTTATTCTACATCCCTTTTGCTTTTATTTGTAATATTCTCTTCTATTTATTATTTGTTAAATAGATAGCTAGTTTTTAACTAGCTATTATGTTTCCTGACAAACAAAATAAACACGTATTTTTAATCAAACGTCCGCCTCCCTGTGTTCGACATGGAACTTCTTACGGATTTTTTGGTATAAATTGTATTTGTTAAACAAATTTCTTCGCGACTCGAACCATAACGACGGATTTTCAAATCCAACTCCAATAGTGTAATCTTCCGCCATTCAACATTTTGGCGCCGTTGCCGGGGAGGCGACGCTCTTTGATTCTTCGCATTTTCCGATTTACGAATCGTTTACCTCACTTTTCTTCTTTCTTATTGTGATTGCAGGTACTCTTTTGAGATGAGCAAAAGCGGTAGATTGGAGCAAAGTGCTGTTGAAGGTTCTGTAAGTTTTCCCCCACCTCCCACCCATTAGTTTTCATTCCACCACGTAATAACACAAACATAAATCAACTTAGCTATTCTTATAAACTATAAGGTTAGTTTTGTTTGTTTGTATGACACCTACACCTGCCTCAACCTCCACATTTAAAAGACAAAGGTACACAACCTCATCTGATTTTCAAACTCAACCGGTAAACTGATCTTTAGAACCAGTATACACAGCCAAACACATAATCGAGTAGAAATCAGATTAGGTAATCACTTGTGTGCCTAATTAAGTGGTGCAACAGGTCAATTGTTTGAGTTGATTGGACCGCACCACTTTAATTAAAATCAACTCATCAAGTAACTGCCACATAGGTTCAACTCTTAGGGATTTACCAGGCACTCCACATTCTTTAAGCTTCAAAGGAAGACATCTTCACCTGTGCTTTCAAAACCTATGTGCCAACAAAACTTGATTGACAATACCTAAAGTTGAATTCTAAAAGCTACTAAGCAAGATTTGAACCCTAAAATTCACCGCATAAAAAATAATCTTGCTTGAAAACCACTGGTTGTGCATACACACACACATCAATCAATCATTAAGGGCACAACCCAGATAAAGGACCCATCACATTCCAAAGCACATTCAAACCTAGCCCTAAATAAAATAGAGTAGACATTAGCCTTAAGGATTCGACTCACTCTTCGGAGCACAGAATGAGATTATTTTCAATTAGCCTGTTTCTACTGTTCAATCTGATGTCTAGCTAGGGGAGCAAAATCAAACGATCGCGGCTGGGGGGCACACTAGAAACTGGAGGTACAAGCCGAAGAAAGAACCTTTTCCTTAATCCCCCCCTCTAACTGGTTGGATTGAACGGACAGAAGTAGATCAAATCGTTTCTTTATCTCAAGACGGGTTCTGGGAGTCTGTAGATCTTTAGACTAACCCACATAAGGACATGTTTGATTGTTTGTATTTCAGGGCACTATTCTTCCTCCCGTCTATCATGAATCCTTCCACATTTTATACGCATTCCCGCTCTTTCCCTCCTGTTATGACTTATCCTCAACATGACGATTACTCCGACTCGTACTGTAATCAACCATCGATTAGTTGGGATAACTCGGATTGGGGATACAGTTCTGGACCTCCATGTTTAGGGTCTAACCCTGAACACCATGATTGTGATTTCTATCCTTCTCAGAGCCACATTGATTATAGATTGCCACACTTTCATAGACAACCTAATACGATCTACAATCAAGGAGGATACACTGATCCTTACCCATTCCCTGAATATACTACCTTAAGGTCATCATCACCTTATGAACAACTCGAAATGACCTATTATCAGGGAGGATATCACGAATCTCAATTCGTTAACTCCTCTGCACTGATCCCAAACCCGCCCAACCCTGAACCAAGTCATTTGGTTCAGGTTAACCAGGTTCAAGATAAGGTTTTGGTTAACTTGAGGAATACTATACAATCTTTAGAAGTTAAACCAATACTTCGCACTAAAGAATTGGAGCCCCTGATTGAAATGATTGATGATCTAAACAAGTATTTGTTGGATTGGCTCCATGATGTTAAGGATAAGAACCCGGGTGAGTTTTTACTTGGGAAGTTATCGAAACTGAGAATGAGATTTGTGGTCACTTTAGTTCAATCTTGGGATGATTCCCAGGATAAACCCCCTTCAGGAGAGCCAATGTCAGAACCCGCTCAGGCACCTGTTGGGAGTGGACACGTGTTACGAGGCTGACCAGATTGATCTAGAACAACCAATTAAAGATGATCTGATTTCTTCACCTGAGATCCTTGAGCCGAGGTATAAAAGTGATGGATGATTTTGAGACGTACATTAATATGAATTTAGATTTCTTTGTTTCTGAGGGTAAAGATTCAATTTACGAAGTCTCACGTGAATTTACAGAACACGATTTATATAAGATGATTGGGCCTGAGGAAACCTATAGATCATTTGATGGCCCAGTAACTGAGAAAACTGATCTTATTGGGGCTCACATGACGGATTCATAATCGCATTTTCTAAAGGATTCAATCCAATGGCCCGATTGTCAGTTACACTTCATTGAGCTTACTAATGATTCTGTTTTTGAGATAATTAAACCCAAGTCAATTATGATTCAGCCACATCTTTTAGATTTGGAAATTTCAGACGGGGTGATAAATATGCAGGTCCCGGAATTTCACATTCTGAATGAGGAGAATAAAAGTTAGGAAATTTTGATTTAAGAAGCAAACTTCGGAGGAAGTCGAAGACCGAGTCTAAGGGTTCCAATTAAGCTGAAACCATCAAACCAGGACCCTTACGACATTTGTTCTGAGGATGACCAACCCAAGCACATATTCATTGATTATCCTTTTGAGCTTAATTTCTCTGTAACCGACTTTTTGGTCTTGGGTTGCATCCTCATAAATCGCAGGCCCAACCACGCTTGCATACTGATTTTAGGTTCTGGGTAATTTTTATCCAGAACCTTAGATATTCTTGACCTTGGAGTATGGGTCTACACCACAATCTGGTCCACATCTGTGGACATCTGCTGGCAGGTCCTAAAGTGAATCTTTTTATTCAGATTCTGACCTACACTTTTGAATTCTTTGTTTTTCTTTTTTGTATAGTGTGCTTAGCTAAAGGTACTAAATTCAGCACGTATACAGTTTTAGTTTATCTCGGAGCAGACCCGTTATTCATGCAATTCAGGTGCTTTTTACTCTATTCCACTCTGTTTTATGTCTTTTTAATACAATGAGGACATTGCATTAGATAGACATGGGGGGTGGATATTCATTTCTAAATTACTTCGTTACTTCGTAGATTCGTTTTATTTTCTTTTATTTATATATAAAAAAAATTTGTGAAATTAGGAAAGAGAACTTGGACTTTAGAAATTTTTCAATCTTAGGAAATAAAACTGTATGATTTGAACATGAAGACCCTTCAGGTCTTCGGACTTAATCAGCCTTGGTATCCACTAAAATGTGGATTTATTTTTCAAGTCTTCGCCATCCAGAACTCTATTTCTAATTTGATTAAATAAGCTTGGGTGATAAGTACACGACTTATCAACCCACCCTCTAATTTGAGAAAACTTTAAGTTTAAGCATCTACACACTATTCGTCACTGACTCCTTCGGTGATTTTAACAGAAATTGGGTAGTTAATGAACCTTTTAAGGTGATATGGCTGACAAGTTATCGTGGGTAACAACCCATAGGTAGGTTGTCCAGAGCCCAGTCACTGGACCACTCTTTTCTAGCTGCCTTCAGGTAAATCTTAGACTAGAGAAGCCACCTACTTAAAAAAGAAAAAGAAAGTCAAAAAGAAAAGAAAAAGAAAAAGAAAAGAAAGAAAAAAAGAAACAAAAAGAAATAAGCCACAGTTTGCTACACGAGTATGGCTGGCAAGTTGTCAGTGGTAACAACTCATCGATCGGTCGTCTAGAGCCCAGCTCAAGAAATGCACTAAAAATTTCCAAAACACTTAAAAAGAAGCGGAGAAGTAGAATAAGCTGGGGAGATATACACTGGATTCACCCTTGTGTTGATCCCATAAAAATAAAAGTAGGGAGAAAGCTACCGATTGTAAAGATACACATTTGGGCAGAACTCTCTTTTTAAGGTCACCTAGGGGTATAGAAACCCGAAGTTCATTCTAATTGCCGATCAACGAGTCAATCACTTTCACAAAAAGATGCTTAGAACTTAGGATTCTTATCGAGTCTTGGGCGGATTGAGTGACCGTAGAAAGTCGCTCTATAAGCCTAAACTCAAATAAAAAAAAAAAAACAAAAGAAAAGAAGAAAAAGAGAAGGAGATCCCTCTTTGAATAAGATGAGAACTTGAGACGATCTGCATTTTGGCAGATACCCAAGTACAATTGTGTCTCTGTAGTTCAGGTCCTAGTTGAAATCCGTAAGTATTGAAAATAACTATTACCCAAGAAATTTGACTCAATTCTCTTATAAATAACATATAGTTTTGCTAGGGATTAGCAAAAGATAGGCATAGGGGTGATGTAAACACGTTTGTATCACATAAACTGTCTATTTATGTTTGTTCTTAAGTATAGAATTGCATCTCATACTATAAATATTGCATAACATGCATTATCTTGCATTTAAGTTAGTCTGTATAAAATGTATGTTAATTGTCTCCTTTTATGGTCAGGTACAAGGTGACTTTTTAATCTGGGTCTTGGGTCGAAGATCCAACCGTACGGATCTGATTAAGGCAATAATTGGAGTTCGACTCCAAGATCGCCCTAATCGGACATCCGTAGCACTAGATAGAGACCGAGGAATCATAAATATCAAGGGCCAAGATAATGTTAATCCACACCTTAGATGACAAATCCGACCTCACGGATGGGTTCGGATTGACAATCGCAACCTAACGGTGTAAAAATCGATTCAATCCGACACCCGTGGCACCATCTACAACATTTAGAAGATGGACGGCCAAGATGGCGCCACATGGCGCCATCCCAGCCGCCCAACCGGCCTTAAGGACTCACCTCCACTTTTCTTCATTACCCGCTCGACAAATCTCAGCCGTTGGATGCCCTATCCAATGGCTGAGAACGCGAAACCTCACCGTTCATCCAGCACTCTCCTCATCTGAAGGCACAAGCAATGCTTGATCTCGACCGTCAAATGAAGATCCAACGGTCGAAATTGGCCGTGTGCAAAACACTCTGCGCAACAAAGCCCCACAGCAGCATAGCAGTCGAGCACGCTACGCGAGCACGCAACGCGCATTCGAGCTCGCATTCACTGCGAGTGGGCGTGCGATTGAAGCTGCACGATGCACATCCAGCGATGGAGATTGAGCGATAGCGCCCACGCACGATCTGACGCACAACGCTTACATGCGATCGCACGCAGGCACGCGACGCGGGCGTAGGCAATTTAAGCCATCCTACCTCTTGATCGAATGGCTGAGGTGACGGCCACGTTCAGACCTTTAGTGACGGATTTATCCGTCACTAAAGGTCCTGAATTAATGTTTTCAATGTTGTAATGTCTAAAATGCCTCCACTCCTTGCAACTATAAAAGGAGACCCTACCATACGAATTTCTCATCCCTTCTCCTTTCCACCCCTTCCAAAGCTCTAAGAGCTTGTCCCAAACCCAGGATGCTCCTCTAGAGTAGAAATTATAATTTTTCCACCTTCGTCCCCCTTCATAGAGCATCACGCGATTGTCTTCTCTCTGCATTCGAGAAGCGGATCCCGCGACGACGACGACGTGCTGCTTTGTTCCCGTTCTTCATGCTTCGTCCACTTTCCTGCTCCGTTCCCCATCTTCCAGGCGTCGTCCCATCCGGCTCGTCCTCCAAGCAATCGTCGAGGAGGATATCTCTCTCCATTCTTTTTACTGGTTTCTAGTGTAATCATTTCCCACTTTCTAGTGGTAATGAGTAGTGTAATGAACAATTTTTGATAATGAAATCTATGTTTATTCTACATCTCTTTTGCTTTTATTTGTAATATTCTCTCTTTTATTTGTTATTTGTTAAATAGATAGCTAGTTTTCAATCAGTTATTCTGTTTCATGACAAGCAAAATAAACACGTATTTTTAATCAAACATCCGTCTTCTTGTGTTCGACCTGGAACTTCTTACGGATTTTTTGGTATAAATTATATTTGTTGAACAGATTTCTTCGCGACTCGAACTACAACGACAGATTTTCAAATCCAACTCCGATAGTGTAGTCTTCCGCCATTCAACAGGGGGACTCTAACACCAGGCCTTTTCATTCCCTTGCTAACGGGAGAAGGCAAAGGAATGGGAAAGAATCCATTTTTTATGGTCACAAGATACATTCTAGGAGATAGGAGGTTGGCAACACTTTTGTTGATCACAACCATCAGCTCTTTTGCCAAGAACATGATAGGATCTAGCCCTTGAGGGCTACATCAAAGATGCTTATGAAATGAGGACATAGTCCTTTTGACTTGTCCCCTCACAAACGACAAGGTCTGACATGCCTTGATCTTCTTAAAATAGGAGGGTTCAGTTGAGTCAGATGGTTTCACTTGAGTCAAATTTTGGCCCACCACGAAAAATGAAGCCATGGATTTCTTTGGGGCTTTGATGATTGAATTGGACCTCTCCAACATTAACAATATTTTCCTCTTCCTTCAGCCTAAAGGGGATGCAATCAAGTCAACTAATGATTATTGTGGAGAATAAAGGCCAGGTTCAGTGATTTCCCAAAGAGGCACCAACCTTAAGGATTTTTCTTAGGATGCCTTTGGCTCCAAGTTTCCTATTTTTGGTATGCTAGGATATCAAGTAATTAAGTTGTTAGGAAGATATGTTCTTTAGTGATTTTTAGAGATTTGATTGATTTGTTTCCTTATTTAGATATTAGGATTAGCTCCTATAAAAAAAGAGAGCCTACCTAATTTTCTTTTGAGTTGAATGCAATATATTCTCTACCAAATAAACAACTCACTCCCACTCTCTTCCTTCTTCTCCATTGCCGACCTCTCTCTCTCTCTCTCTCTCTCTCTCTCTCCCACCAAGGTTCATGTGTGGACTCTCCTCGTGCCAAGGCCCACTCCACACTTTCACAAATCTTCACAATTATAAACTGACACCCTGCTCCAACTCCATTTTACCTATTAGTGGCAAAGACGTCGGCATGTTGCCTTGGAGAACTTCTAGGCTATTTGATCAAGCCCATTCAATCTACTTTTCTAAGGGGAAAATCAATAACAAAGGACTATGTAGTGACTTCTGAGATACTTTCTGCTTGGAAAAGAAAGGCGGTTGAAGCATTTTGTTGGAAAGTTGACCACTCGAAGGCCTATGATAGCTTGGGCAAGAAATTTCTTTGGAGGGGAAACGGATACACCCTGGGGGGGGGGGGGGGGGGGCTGTGTGTTTATTGCTGTCGAGTTCTTGGCTGATGCTTATCATGCTCTCTGCGACACTGGCCAAGCAGGGGATTTAAACCAGGAAGGAGCACTATGATGGCTCCCATTCTTCAATACGACGAGGCAAGAAAGATCAAGCTCCTATTTGAGATTTTGGGCAAGCCAACAGGACTTTAGGAGAACTTGCAGAAATTGAGTTCCTTACCTTTTGGTATGCAGCTGATTGTAGATGCTGTTCAAATATCTTGGATTCCCTCTTAACCCTAGACAAATCATAGCTGGGCCTAAGACCCCTGTTTTGGAGAGGTTGGAGAAGTGACTCCAAGGGAGGGAAGGGGCTTCCCATCTTCTTTCAGAAAAATTGGCTTGTATTGCTCTCTTTCATACTTTCAACCATTCCAATGTACTACCTCTCCATTCTAAGGATATTAGGTGTGGTTCTGAAAGATATTGACTCCATTAGGAGAAAATTCTTGTGGGCCTCCAGCTCCAACAGCAGCTCCCAGTGGCGTGTAAAGATGTTTGTCGACCTAAGGAGGCAAGTGGTCTTGGCATTTTGAAGCAATTCATGATGAATGAAGCACTACATTCTAAATGGATCCTATAGGATATGGAGCCAAACATGCCATTCTGGAAGACCATTTTATGCAACTCCTGTGGTGATACCATTGATTGGGATGAAAGGCAGCTACCCACAAGGGGATCCTCATCCTTTTGGAAGGGGCTATAGGAGATTCTGAGAAGAGTTAGGCCCTATTGTTAAAGCTTCTTAAATAATGGTTCCGTATTCAAGTTTTGGACAATAAATTGTCCCCAGCAGATGCTACCACAGATCTTTTTTCTAGACTGGCAACTCTAGCAACTGATCCCTCAACCTCCTTGGCAGCTTGCTTTAATGACAATTCTTGGATGCCCTCACTGTCAATATGTCCCTCTTCAAGGCTGGATTGGAGCATTTGACTGTCCTATTACAGACCTTGCAGGAGCTTAAACCAGGACTTAGGAGAGATGGTTGGATATGGAAATATGGAAACTTCTCTTATAAAAAAAGCATACTTACTTGCACTTCATGGATGGCCCTGACTAGGTCGACCAATCTTTGTCTTCAGATTGCTGAATAATTTGGGAAACAAAAATCCCTTTAAAGGTGAAAGTTTCTTATGTCTTCTAAGAAGGAAAAGGGTGGTGACCCATGACTTTTGGAGAGATGGGCACCTAAGGCTGACTGTACTTGCATCTTTTGCGGGGAAGAGGTGCAGGATACAGACCATGTGTTCTTCACTCATCCATTCATGCAAAAATGCCAATCTGCTTTGGCAAATAGAACACTCCACTATTCCTTTAAGTCCAAGTTTTGGTCAGGCATCCATTATATGCTTGTTGACAGGGATACCATCATCTTTATTTGCTGCCTTTGGCTGGGAGTATAATGGCATCATTTTTAGAATAAAGCAAACTTCTATCAACAGTGTTTTGCATGATTATTATTTCCTCTGTAACTTATGGTGTACTTGTCTCTCCCTTTTAAGGAAACTTGAGAGGTTAACAACCTTCATTAACCCTTTTTTCCTTTTCAAAAAAAAATCTCCTTCTCAAGTCTATTTCTATTGTATTGAGTTTCCCACGTGCTCTCTAGTGCTTATTCTGCTCTCATTGCTTACTCCTCTATTCTCAAGCACACTTTCCTTGATCTACACTATCATGGAGTGTCCTACTAGCGTACATACTTAATTTCACTATCATGAAAAGCTCTATAGGCTAATGCTCAATTCTTTTTCTTTATCGCAAGGATACCCAAGGCTATTGGATCTCTCTTCATCTCCTGCAAAGGTAAAGTCTTCTTAGAGGTTGCCTAAGAAAGGATTTTTATTGAGGAATGCCACACCTTTATTGTAATATGGTTTTTAGTGGATTTCATACTCGGATTGGGGCAAAATCCAATATTGAGAGATTCCTGAAAATAGTCAACTTTTTAAATACTTGTGTTCATTCGATGCATGAAATTTCTGTGATTGGTTTACTTTCTATTTCAGTACAATCTCCCCTCTTGTGCAACTAGGGATTCTATGAGAAGGAATTGAACTAAAAAAAAATAGATATTTCTTGTCTCATTGACTAAGGGACCGTTAATTGACTAAGGCTTCAATAGCTGAACTCAATTTTGGGAGGCATGGTTTGTCAAGTACAAGGAAGCTGTATGTAGATAAGCTTTGAGAGAGCTACCATACAGGATTAAGGCACTGATACTTTTTGTAACTTGTGAGCAAATCACAAAAGGTTCAGATATGTAAACTCTTAAAAAAGAGCTAAAGCGTGAGAAGAACAAAGAGAAAGGTGAGCCATGAGGGAATCCCCTGCAGGTCAAGTCTGCTATCTTGGTCAACTAGCCACAGGTGTTATTGGTGGAGTACAAGTGATTGTTTTAGGCACAAGAGATGAAATGGAGTTTTATAAGCTTCGATTACTTTTTTTTATTTACTAAGAGATACTTAAAGGGAATTAATTATAAATAATTCATTCAGCTAAAACTTGATTTTTTTTCTTTTGGCTCTTGATGTGGAATAGTACCTTATTCTTCAGAGGCATTCTTCCTTAGTAAGGGCATAATCCAACTTCTTGCAAGTACAATCCTCGATATAACCATTCCTTCAAAGAAATGTCTAACATTTTGGATTAATATTTTCTTGCAAACGCCTTCTCGATAAATAGGATATCTTCAAGAGTTCTTCATGGTAAAATACCATTTATCATGTTGATGCCTGATAAGAATCCATTCACCTTGCTCCAAGAATTATTTAGATGTGTATGTTTTATACACAATCTTGGTCCAAGTAGCAGGAAGTTCGTATGAGTTTGATAAAAGAGGTATTCCTTGGATGCTAGTCAACACAAAATCTTATAGGAATTCATGGATCCCACTATAAGAATGAAAAATATGGTCAGAGATATGGCATTCTTTGAAGAGGAAACCTATTTTTCCAATGAAATTCCCCTTCAGGGAGAGTACAATGAAGAGGGTTTTGGCATTTTAGAAACAGGTGAGATAGAGGGAAGTGCCTGTGGCAACTCATTGATGAGTCAAAATATAATAAGCAGCGGAAGGAAGAAGATAATGTAAAGAATTTGAACGGTAGACCTACTGCAGAACACAAAAGCGGCAGCAGAAATCAAATTTTGTGACCAAATCCCACTTCTTCCTCCTCCCTAAATGTTGAGAACTTTCATAACGTTTTATCATTCCTTCTTTCTTTCTGGAGTCTAATCATGGTTAAGTGAAAACACAAGCACTTTGCAGGATGCTCCTATAACTCTTAGAAAAGGAGTTAGAGAATGACATTCCGTCCAAGCTAACTGTTTGACATTCTGTCCAAGGTAATTGCAGAGAAATGCCGGAGTGGATTTTATAATGACATCAGGTGTTTCTGTTGCTTGGCTTTCTTATTATAACTTGACAAATTTTTCCCTCCTCTGTAGAGTTTAGACATCTTTCCATAAGAACTAATTACACTTTCTTATGAACACAAATGATTTTGAAAAAATAAACTGAATGCAAGTTAAAGAACAGATGTATTCATTCACTTGAAGTTATAAACAGCAGCAGAATTAGCACTGAAAAATTGCTAATATGCACATCAATAATTAGCTTCATCAACAAGCTTCATTTTCAGGCATGCAAATACAAGGTAATGTAAACCAATTTTACCTGAAAAAAGGACAGGTGACTGCGGAATAATTCCAAGAGCCTTTCGCAGATCAGAAAGTCCTAATTTCCCAACATCACAGTCATCAATGAAAACCTGTCCTCTTTCAGGCTCCACTATTCGAAATAAAGCATTGAGCATGCTGGATTTTCCAGCCCCAGTCCGGCCAACTATTCCAATTTTTTCACTCCCTCTAACGCGGAAAGATATACCATGAAGAACAGGAGGAAGTTCATGTCTATATCTGAGAACAACATCCATAAACCTAATATCTCCAGCAGAAGGCCAGCCAGGAGGTGGCCTATTGCTTTCAATGAGGAGTGGAGCTTCCGAAGGCAAATCGGTATAAGTACCAACTCGTTCTACCGCATTTAGGCTATTTTCTGCTACACTAGCAAGCCTCAAAACAACGGTCAATAAATTTGTTATATTTAAAGCATAAGTAAGCAGCAATCCCATTGTCGAAGCAAATGCTTCTTGATTTTCAGCATGCTGGTTTTGCATCACAGCAAATGAAGCTGTAAGCCATATCATGATCCCTCCCAGGGTTTCCAAGCGGATTGCAAGCCAGCGATTAGAACTCATGTTTACAAGTGTAAATCTCACATTCTTGTCCATGGACTTCCCGTTTATGCTGGCCATTCTGTCATAAGCTTTATATGCACGAATTGTTGACAAACCATTTAGTGCCTCTCCAAATTGGGCATAAACAGGAGATCTGGTCACAGAATCCAAGCGTTTAACTTCACGGGCTGTGCTCTGGCAGGAAGAAAATCACACCGCATGAAACACTATTAGAATCGTGAAGAAAAATAATACGTTCAGACTCTTTCTGGTAAGCAAAACTAGGTCTTGCATTAGCTAAAATTATAAATGGAGTTAGGAACAAATTAAAAATAAGATTGTGAATGCTAAAATCAACTGCAATAAATACAAGCTGTAGACGAACTTACCTGATAATATAGATAGGCTGCATAAAATAGAATAAGCAGTGGCATAATGACCCACAAAGATAGTGTGCTGACAATGCCAATTAAAATAAAGGTAGAAAAGAGATATGCTAACTGTCCCATAAACATATCAACAAATACAGCTACATTGCGGTCAATATCCCCAAGATCTTTTGCAAATCGATTAATTATCCGACCCATTGTGTTGGTGTGAAAAAATGTCATAGGAGCTCTTAATATGCAATTAAGCATACCATCATGCAGCCATCTAGCTGCATATAAACTTGAAGAAACCAACCAGTATGAATTAAATAATGCCACGAGGACCTGTAAACATAACAATTGAACAAATTACTCCCAAGAATAAAGTATATTCAAGAAGACAGATTGTCCATACTTTGTCAAAAGAAAAGCAATTTAAATTAAGAGAACATAGACTTCAATGTCCATTTTGTTCATCCAATCCAAATACATCCCCATTTTGACTATCTGGCTACAGTTTTTGAACTTTCTCAAAGATTCAAGAAGAATGTCATTAGGTTTAAGGTTATGTCCCAGTTTGATATAGAGATTGCCTTTAACACAATCCTTTGTGCTTTTTCAGCTGATGGGGCTTCTTTTCATCTCCCCCCGGTCTCCAAGGGGCTTAAAGAATGGGATCTACTTTCATCTTACCCATTTATTCTATTGATGGAAGCTTTTGCTAAGGGTATCAAGTTTCTAAATCAATTTAGTCAAGTTCAAACTTTCTTTGTCAAATGGCATCTCAAGGTCCCTCCATACTAACTGTATAATGATTTTTTTAATTTACTAATGATGTACTTTGATTTACTAATTGGGGCCCTACATTCCTTTAGCATCTCTTTGACTTTGTCAACGTGTCTGAGACCATCCTGGGGAGAAGGATTAATAAGACTAGGAGCTTTTTCTATGTAGGTTCCATATTCCCTTGTGAATGCTTAGCTAGTTTGGCTGAGATCTCTTGTTTGGCCATGGTTCCTTCCTTTCTATTTATCTTGGTCATAGAGGCATATCTAGTTTGAGCAGCTTTCAGGAAACTTTGAAGCACTTCCATTTGGCAGGCCTCCACTCTTACAGCTAGCAACCAGCTTTAAATTTGTTGAGAGTAATGTAGTTTGTGTTCTCTTTTATATTTCTCTTATTTTGTATGGACCACTATGTAGTTCTCCCATATCTGTATATATTGAGATGTAGGGTTATGAAACTATTTACTCATTTCTTTCAATATGATATCAGAGCGGCAATCTGACATCGGCTACCCTCATTGTTTTCCCCTCCTTATTTTTCCTCTTCTCCACCAAATAAAAAAAA
The DNA here is from genome assembly GCA_037157565.1 of Thalassia testudinum. Taxonomy (NCBI): domain Eukaryota; kingdom Viridiplantae; phylum Streptophyta; class Magnoliopsida; order Alismatales; family Hydrocharitaceae; genus Thalassia; species Thalassia testudinum. Next base: position 4,785,325 of record JAZHRO010000038.1, read on the forward strand.
ACTAGGTTTTTTTCCCTTAAATACATTCATTCGAGGGAAGAACCACCTCCAATCAACTGTCACGTATCATCCTGCGACCTCACTGCCGAACACCAACCTCGCTGCTGGTGGCAGCAGGAGAGCATCTAGTCTCAACCACCTGCAGTAAGGCACCCAGCAGTGCCTAGAGGCTGTTGCTAGGTGCGTGACCGGTTGGACCTCTTACCAGAGGGGTCGTTTGGCATTGCACGGCTTCAGTGATAGTCGTCAAACTCGATTGTCTTGTCGGAGCACCGTTAGCCTGCCAAAGATAACCTGATTGCCCTCGTTTTGGTTTGAAATCAGGTCTTTTCAGTTTAATTTCATGATCTAAGTCGATTTGGGAGAATTTTTCTTACATCTTGGGGCTCTAGTTCACATGGGAGATGGCTTCTTCAAATTATTCAGATCTCACGCCAGAGGTGATGGAAATGGGAGTCTACATGAACCCATTTTTTAGTCCAATGATTAGGTTAGACGAGACCAACTACCCCTAGTGGTCTCAAACTTTCCTCATGACCGTGGAGGGTCATGATAAAAAACATATTCTCATGGAACTTGAGCCCAATGAGAAGAGTGGCAAGAATGCCACATGAAAGAAGGATAATGCCATGATATGTCGTGGATCATGGATTCTATCAACCCGAAGATTGAGGATGAGATCATGTATTATAAGACTGCTAAAGAGATGTAGGACGATCTAATAGACATATATCTATATGAGAAGAAGAGTGTTACTACTATTGAGCATTGTGCCTTTGCTGCACCAAGATTGACACATGATATAGTGACTATTCCCTGAAGCGAATAGGTGATATTGCTCCAAAGACTCCATCAGCATAATACATATCAAGGAGTCGCATGTCAGTCTCAAGCAAAGGAAATAGACTGGCTAGTTGATTCAGCTGCATCTCGACACATATGAGGTGATGTGAGATAGTTCTCACTTAGACCAATCTCATCAGGCACGACTATACTGGTAGCTGATGGGTGACATTCCCCCATTGCTGGTCAAGGGAAGGTTCATGTGGCTCCTCACACGAAAGGAGTTGAATTGATAGGCGGTGTTTGATATTGTATCTCTCACATTCAAAGGTGTTATGACAAAATGCACTATTAGGTATACCCGTGAAGAAGATGGTGCTTATTGCCTTATACAATCACCCTATGCAAGGCATGTCTCTCCTTCCTTAAGAGGGGCTTCAAGCTACCTATGGCACCTCAGATTTGGTCATCTCCCTCTGCACACTGTAAATTCCACCAACAGCCACCTTCCAATGCGAGGTTCACCAACTTGGCAAACATTACAAGAGTGCATTTCCACAAAGCCAACATCGTAGTTCTAAAGCCATTTTCCAGTTACTTCATCTAAACCAATGGGGACCTAGTCGAATGCCTGATCGTATGAGACATTTTATTTAGTCGCAGTAGATCCTTTCTATTGCCTCACTTGGATATACCTATTGAAAGCCAAGTCTAAAGCTAATGATATGATCAGGGCATTCTTGGCAAAGATTAGGAATCAAGTTAGGACTAATGTGAAGATTATTCAATCAAACAATGCCCTAGAGCTTTGTACTAGCTCCCTTCATGCCTTCGATCAAGAGCATAGAATCATCTGCCAAACAAGTTGCCCCTATACATCATAGCAAAAAGACATGACAGAAAAGAAGCACTAACATATATTAGATGTCGCAAGGACTCTCTTGCTACAAAACAATGTACTAGATAGGCATTGAGGAGATGCAGTATTGACTGCATGTTATCTCATTAATCAGATACCATCTTTGACTAGTAGGTCCCATATTCCATTCTATTTCCTGACCGTGAATTGTTTAGGATGTTACCCAAGGCCTTTGTCTATGTGGCATTTGTGCATCTTCATGGTCCCAACCAAGATAAACTTGCTCCTTGTGTGGTTAAATGTATCTTTCTAAGATATTCAAAGATCCAAAAGGGATAGCAGTGTTACGACCCAATTCAAAAACACCATTATGAAAATGCTGATGTCACATTCCATGAGTCGACCCTTTACTACTCTATGTCTAGCTCCCATATTCACACTCCTATAAATGAGGGTGTAGTTATCATACCACTTCTTGTACCCTCAGATATCTCACAGGAGAAGTCACTTGAGGGTTCATCTCCTCCCAAGGATCGCCATTACAGCATGTTTGAGAGGATCTATTTTCATTGCCCTAAACAAGATCCTTCTCCGCTAGTGTCAAGGCCATCATCTCCTTTACTGGTGCCAGGGTTGCCATATCCTCCAGATAGTCCATCTAGTCCTATTGTAACCAATACCGTCCTCGGTATTCCAACCCCTTAGGTTGACTCTCCACCACCAAATACAGTTGCAACATATAAGTCCGTAGGTAACCAGAGGGATGCCAATCTTGATTTACCAATTACCTTAAAGAAGGGGGCCAGGACATGTACTATCCATCCCATTTCCAAGAATGTCTCTATGGCCAATTTGACCCCTTAATACAAGAAGTTTGCAATGGCACTCTCTAGTGTACAAGTTCCCACTTCACATCGGCAAGCTCTTGATCCGAAGAAGTAGCAAGCCATGGAGGATAAGATATCTGCCCTTATCTCTCGCCATACTTGGGAGTTTACAAAACACCCTCCTAGAGCAACGATAGTTGCCTACAAGTGGCTATTTACAATTAAGTACAATCCAGATGTTATTGTTTCTTGATACAAGGCCTGCCTAGTTGCTAGAGGCTTCACATAGATGCATCGAGTTGTCTTTTTGATATCTTCTCCCCAGTGGCATGCTTGCCAACTGTCCAAATTCTTATCTCTATTGCAGCTCAATGAAGCTGGCCACTACATCAACTAGAAGTCAAAAATGCCTTCCTATGTGGTGATATACTGGAAATGATCTATATACAGCAACGTCCAAGATATGAGTCTCAGGGGGAGTGTTCTGAGGTCTGTCATCCGCGCAACACAATTTATGGCCCAAAACAAAGTTGTAAGGCCTAGTTCCAGAAGTTGTCAAAGGTAGTTGAGACACTGGGATTTCGCAAATCCTCTTTAGATCATTTCCTACTTATACAGAAGTATATGTGGATGACAACATCCTTATGGATGATGATAGGCATGGCATTACTAATCTAAAGAAGGGCATTGCAGAAAATTGTCATCAAAGACTTGAGGTTACTTCACTATTTCCTTGGGATAGAGGTTGCTCATAACAAGCGAGAAATTATTCCATCTTAGAGGAAGTTTGCCATTGATTTATTATAGGAGACGGGCAAGCTGGGGCCTAAACCAGCAAATATTCCTATGAACCCAAAGGCACACCAACATGAGCAATTCGAGCCAGTTGACACCCATCAATATAGAGGCTTGGTTGGGAAGCTTCTCCATCTGACAATCCCACAACCTAATATTTCTCTAGTAATCAGGAAGTTGAGTCAGTGTATGGACAATCCCAAGTGCAACAAGCAGCACTGGGATGCTGCTATGATGGTACTAAGGTACCTAAAGAATTTCCCAAGGAAAGACACATTTCTAGATATTGTAGCATATACTGATGCAAACTATACAAGTTGCATTGCTAACAGGAAGATTACTACAGGCTTTTGTACCTATGTAGCTGAGAACTTAGTCACATGGAAGAGTAAGAACCAGGTTGTTATCTCCAAGTCCAATGCAAAGTCTAAATATCAAGCAATGGCCCAAACTGCTATCAAGATGGTGTGGATATGACCACTTTTGTCAGATCTGCATATCTCAGTTGAGTCTTCGATGGAGATAAAGTGTGACAACCGAGCTGCCATTTATATAGCGAATAATCCTATGTTCCACGAGAGGACCAAGCACATAGAGGTTGACTATCCTTAAACACGTGACTTGATCTAGCGAAGGTTTATTTGCACGACTCATGTAGCTTCTAAGGACCACACAACTAATATCTTCATCAACGTACTTCCACAGGCTCTATTTGACAAATGATGTTCTAAGATGAGCATGATTAATATCTATACTTCAACTTGAGGGAGAGTGCTGAGAGTTATGTAGCTTATGTCCTCTGTTTTTCTTATTTTGTATGGATTGCTCTATACTTTTTACCATGTCTCTATATATTGGGATGCAGGGTTATAAAAGAATTAAGTTGCTCATTTCTTTCAACAAACTTATCAAGCATGTTCCCTCCGCTATCCCAATACACATTCTTTCTAGTTATTATATAGCCCAGGAACTTTGCATAATTTAAAATCTAGTTCCACAAACTTAATCAAGGCATCACAAGGAATTTATAGGAGATCTATCGGGACTAGAGGCTTCGGGGTCAAAATCTCCCATACTACCATGCTCCAAGGATGAAGCATGTTTGGGATTTAATCTTCAAGCCCCCCCTGTTCCTGCCTCTTGCACATTCTTGATAAGGAGTTTGGTTGTGCCCAAGAAGGCAAGTACAGACTAGACAGAGGCTCCTAAATTTTTTGTGCGAAGCGTGGAGACCCTTAAATAATGCTTGGCATTCTATGGTCCCTTGCATAAAATGGATGTTTGGTGATGGATCTATACTCTATAGATTTTTGGAGTGATCATTAGGTTGGGATGGACCACTAAGGTCCCACCTTCCAAAATCCTTCCTTCTCCTTGAGCTTCTCATGAGATTCTTGGTGTCGGTATGGCGATGGTGAGTTGCAACAGTTACCGTCAAAATATTCTCCCACCAGACTCCTGGAAGAGGTGGTACTTTCTAGGTGACTGCCTAGTACATGCTGTCAGGCTCCAATGCTGATGTTGCCCTCTGGGGCCATGGGATTTGAATTTCAGGGCTTCCAGTCCATATAGATTTCTTCTTATGGAAGCTTTTGTAGAAATGAATACCTGCCAAAAACAAAACTCAACCTCGAGGCATCCACATTGCCTCAAAATGCTATCATCAGGCAGCTTGATTCAAGCTGGATAAATCACAAAAGCCCATGCATCACTTGTTTCAGAAAAGTGAGTTGTCATCGGCAGCCCATTCTTGGCTAAGTTCCCAGCTTAATGCTCCATGCCTTCTGCCTATGAATTTTTGGATGATTTTCTCATGAAACCCCTCTTATCTCAGCACTAAACTTCCAAAAAAGGCCAGGAAAATTGCAGCCTTCTAACTATAGGGATCTAGTACCTAAGCAGCAGTTGATGGCATGAGGCACAACTGTTCTTTGGGATTTATCTCATGCTGGCCAATGTTGTAGCGGAAAATTCGTCGCAAAAAGATTGAATTTTAAAAATCCATCGTTGTAGCATAATTTGTAAGAAAAATTCAACGGATAATTTTAACCGAAACTCAAAAGGAATTCCGGATCGAACACAGGAAGGCAGACGTTTGATCAAAAACAACGTTTGATTTGTTGTCACGAAGCAAATTAGCTGGTCGAATTAAATCTAAACTAACTATCTATTTAAAGAATAATTAATAGAAGAGAGAAAATAATATAAATAAAGACAAAATAGAGATATAAAAAACATGGATTTCATAACCATAGAGTAATGTTTATTACAACTAATCACTACACTAAAAAATTGGAAATATAACTAGAAAGCAGTAAATCTACTCTAAAAAGCAGTAAAGAGAAGGGAGGTGAGAAATTATTCTCATCGATGGCTGCTTGAAGGACGAGCCGCGTTAACAGAGCACCTGGAAGAACGTGGTGAGATGCTGGACAAAGGAGAACGACAACGGACGATGGAGAACAGGGCAGGGCGACGTCACAGCGAAATCCGCTTCCCGAACAGCGGTGAAAAGACAACCGTAGGATGCTCCACGAAGAAGGTGAGAAGATGGAAAATTATTTTTGTAACTCTAATAGAGCATCCCGGGTTTAGGACCAACTTGTAGAGCCTTTGAGGGGGTGAGAGAAGAGATGAAGGGATGAAGAATATGTAGGGGTCATAGGGCTATTAATAGGTAAGGTTTGAATAGGCAAAAAGGTCATTTTACTTTTAAAATATTAAATGAGGGGTCATTAGTGACAGATAAAACCGCCACTAAAGCCCCCATGTCATTGAATGCGCACCTGCGATTCTGCCTCTTCTTCCATGCACGCAATGCATGTGCACGTTCAAAAGATCTCAGCCATCTGATCAAGAGATCAGACAGCTTAGATTGCTCAGCGCCTCAATGCAACCCCCCGCATGCGATCACGCGTGCGCGAACCGAGGCATCTCCGCGTGCCACGTCGCCCGCATCAGAGCCGTTTGTGCTTCATCTAATGGTCGAATTTGGCTCTCACACGTCGCACTGTGGATTGAAGGCAGGATGAGTCGAACCCACGTCGTTGGCTCTCGACAGGGTGTTCACCCACTGAGCTACGCACGTGGATTGTCTCAAAGACACTCCACGCTTCCATCGCCTGCAACCGTTGGATCGTGGATGGACAGCTCAGATCACCTAGTGATGGATGCTTTGGAGATGTGAGTGCATGGTAATGGCTTGATCTCAGCTGTTGGATGAGAATCCAACGGCTGAGATGTGTTGATCAATGCATGAAGAGGTGCTGCAGGAGTCTTGGGTTGGTATTGGGCGGCTGGGATGGCACCACGTGGAGCCATCTTGGTTGTCCAACTTCTTTATCTTGTAGATGGTGCCAAGGATGTCGGATTGGATCGATTTTCGTGCCGTTGGGCTGCGATCGTCGATCCGAACCCATTTATGCAGTCAAATTTGTCATTTGAAGTACGGGTTGACACCACCTGACCCTTTGACCTCTGATCTTCCTCGGACTGCATCTTATGCTACGAAAGTCCAATCAGGACGATCTTGGAGTCGTTGAACTCCGATCGTCACCCTGATCAAATCCGTATGGTTAGATCTTCAATCCGAGATCCCGATATGATATTGCCCTAGTTCCTGATCACAAAAAGAAGAAATTAACCTAAAATGTATATAATCAAATCGAAATATATGATAATGCATGCTATACAATATTTATAATTTATAATACAACTTTACACCAAAGAACACGCATAAATGGACAATTTATGTGATAAACGTGTTTACATCAGCCAAACTTTGGAATACTCTCCAGTTGTGGGATTGGCCAACCACTACAAAGGCTTTTCTTTGATAGCAATCACTACGAAGTTAATGCTAAATGCTTACTTGGGCGAAACCAGTGTGGCTTCAAGCTTAACTTTGCTGCTATTACCGATGTGGCTCGCCCTTCTGATCAAGGTAGCAACATCAAATGGGAGGATGCATTGGGCTTTGGTAAAGGGCCTCAATTCTTGTTCATCAACACATGAGTCACAACTTAAAGTTCTGCTACACCAATGACATTCTCAGTGTCTTATTCACTTTGTATATGGAGATGTACAATCTATTAGTACTTCGGCGGCTGGAAGGCCGTGGACAGATAAATTTGACTTTAGCTTTCACTTGATATGCACACTTTCAAGCCCTTGACACCCATTGCCATCTAGAATCAGGGAATTGCTCAAGCTGGACTGAGGAAATTTCCAAGCATCTGAAACAAACCAACTTTTTGGTGCAGCTAGCCTTCTTTCCAGTTGACACTAAAGCACACTTAATTTTTGATGACCAGAATACCAGTCATTTTTATTTTGACAATACAAGTGTACTAAGTGCATTCAGGTTCCTTTTATTTGTTAAGGCTACAAGTCATACTTAGTTTTGCTTCCTTAGCAGGTTTTGGCCTAGACACCCTACTTAGCTCTGTGTTACCGTCTTCATAGCGATGAAGAGATGTATAAAACTGCCTCCCAACTTCTTTGTTAGAAAAAAAGGAAAAAGATCCATAGCAGCTTTATAAGAGTTATTCAATGGAGCGCAGGCTCAGTATAACGTCAACTCAGCTAAATATTTCAAGTTATACTTATTATTATCCATGCCAGGAACAAATACTTGGGCATCTCTTGGGCAAAACATATACTAAGTTCACACGAAACAGGTGCTAAGTATTCTACATATTATAATCATGATCAAGAATCCTTATAGCCATCCCCACTTGGTGCAAGTAAAAACTTCTTATTGGTTTCTAGGAAAAAAGATCAACAAAATTCCCTAAGGTATCATAAGTTTCAAATGTGCTCTTTGTAGAACAAACAATCTACTTTAATTCACTGAACTGAATGTATAACTATAAATAGATAGTTTCTACTTCATGGTCCCAAGTGAAAGAAAATGACACAAAATATGAAGCTAACCATGTCATCAAAAACAGAGTGGGAGAAAGACCTGCCCGAAGGATAACAGTGCATAAATCAAATTGTAGAAACCAGGGCCTTGTTTCTTTGGGCTGCCTTCATCTGTCCAGATGCTTAGCCATGTACTACTAGAAACTCGGAAAACCTCAGTCATGACATAGCAACAAAGGAGTAACATGACTACCCAGAGGCCTCCTAATGCATTTTTATACCTGGAAGGAGAGAAAAACTTCATAAAATGACATTGCACAGGAATGAATAGATGATGTAAATCACACAAGCATATGCACACACGCACATGTGTGCACACAGAGAAAAGAACGAATGCTCTTATTATACAGTTGGTTTATATGAGGAAATAAAGTACAAAGGTGCTACATTTTCAAAGAAATGGACATGGGAAAGGGTACCTTTCGAGAACCTTCCAGCTCACTATACCAGTTTCACGTTCCTCCCTTTTGATGAGAACAGATTTTCCTTCTTTTGGGAGTTTTGATGAGCTCTTCTCAGGCTTAGTACTTTCTCCATTCACTGAAGTTTCCTTAGTTACTTGCATGATGCTTTGACCTTCCATTTGCTCAATTTTGCCAGCATTTTCCATTAATTTTTGGAACAGCAAACCATTATTAATTAAATCGTCGTAAGTTCCTTCCTCTTTCACCATGCCCTCATGAACCAAGATAATTCTGTCTACATATGGGAGAAAATGTAGCTGATTCGTGACAAGAACACGAGTTTTTCCACTCAGTTCTTCTTTTATGCATTTATCAAAAACCTGGAAAACAAGATCCAAGTATTTATTGGACTTTAGCTGTTACTGTGGTAAATCCTATATATGTAAGTTTACAAACAGAATCATCCGGGAAAAAAATTCAGGTCACTACAGTAGTCAAAAGGGACTAGAAAAAAGAATTCTCTGTACCAAGTCTAGAGCATAAGGCTACTTTGATGCTAGTTGGACAAGATTGGAGGATGGCATGAGATCGACAATTAAACATTGTGATTTTGTGTGCACAAGAATCTGGTTTTATGGAGTAGAAACAACTTATGGTCCCCATGGTATCAAGGTAGGATAGACCCAAGGTTTCCAAACCTAATACCTAACCTCCCCCCCCTCAAAAAAAAAAAACAAAGAAAAGAAAAAAAAACCAATCCCGACATAAACAGCTTATTTTGTCGCTACCCACGAAACAAACCTTCCATAACATAGGGTCGATAAAGCCCTAAACAATGCTAGCCAAGCAAGCATCACCTCCCTTCAATACATGTAGCTCACCGCATAGGTATAGCACCTAGATGCATTCCAATGCTCATGAATCATTTCACACGTGTGCACATAGCCTAATTCATAATCGCACCCCCCCCCCCCCCCCCCCCCCAATAAAAAAGAAAAAATCACTCTGAAAAGCTTCCATAATTGCTACCAGTGTTGTTGAAGAATTGCCTGAGGCAATCTGCCAACCAGGCATGGCAGCTCTTGGGTTTGTCACCTAGAAGACGCCAAAAGCACCTGCTGCTTTGCCGCCTGATTCAGTTTCAGTGAAGTTTCCATACATATAAATATGAACGGGAGACATGAACAGTTTCTCTCCCTCATCTCCTTTCCCCTTGTCACAAGTCCCGCTCAACAAGCCTTTCTCCTTGCTACCTTTCTCCCTTATCTCTGGCTCCACTCGGTGATCCTCCGCTACATCCTCTTGCTAGCAACAACCTTGCAATGGCCCTCATTGTCAGCAATCCTCCATTCTCTCTTGGGCTCCACATAGCCATACCTGCTGCAGGCCCTATGTATGACACATACATATACATGTCTCTATAGTATGTATGTTATGTACCATTTTTTGGAAAAGGAATGTTTTTTTTTTTTTAAAAGAAAAAGGATCTCCACTAGAGATTAGTAGGCATCCAAATCATTCATTACAAGCACAACGCCAAAAAATTACAAGTTCTACGACCAAAAAGAGAATAGTGCAAGAGCTCTCCATAAAACATTTTCACAATACACCCCCTTCCATTTGAAAAGGGAGTGATTCCGTTGCAACCACAAAAACCACAGAACAACACAAACAAAGACTTGAATGGTAGGATTAGCCAAGGTTCCTCTCAGCCATGAAAACTAGAAGCTATCAAGAGATCCATCACCAATGGTCAGAAGGCGCAAATCAATGAAAACCTCTTTTGCAAACACACAAAATAAGAACAAATGCCCAAAACCCTCATGTTCAACATGGCAAAGAAGGCATAAAATCTGAGTTTCTGACTGCCATATGCTAGCAACAGGAAGGGCTGACAATTTTTCTCCTCAAAAGCCACAAGAAAATTTACACCTTCAACTTCCAAATGATATTACAACCAGGCCCCACGTAAGCATCAATCCCAGCTACCACACCTCTCAACAACCAATAAGTTTTTTTAAGATAGAAAGCTCCATGCGCCCAATCCAAATGATTATGAGAGCCCTCTTTCGGCCAATATGGGTCTAGCAAATTCAGCATCTCCTGCAACTCAACAACTCTAGCATCAAAAAGGGAACCCACAAAATTTGGCAACCAAGATCCAGATTCCCAAAGCATAGGACCATCCCACACCTCAAAGATCAGATGATTCTTCTTGGTAGACACAGGATAAAGCCTTGGCAAAGTAGAGGCAAGAGTCCCAACGCCCATCGAATCATCCTCCCAAAATCTGAAAGTAGATCAATCTCCCAAGACAAGCTCAAAATGTGATTCCACATGAGAAATAATAGAGCACAACCCTCTCCAAAAAGCAGAAGCACCGCGAAGAACTCTCATCCTGTCCAACAAGTCTAGGAAAAATCATACGAGTCACAACATAAACTTTGCAATAAGAATTATTCATTTTTTAGTAACTTGGCCATGCACTTCACAAGCATCGCATCTCCAAAGCCTATAACATGTAAAACTCCCAAACCACACTACTCAATAGGTTAACAAATCTCCCATTTCACAGCTTGCAAAAATCTTCCCTCATGGGACAGACCTTTCCAAAAGAATCTAAGCCTAATGGCATCAATCTTCTTGACCACCTTTTTAGGCGATTTGAAAATGGACAGATAAAAGATAGGAATCACTAAAAAAAAGACCTCAACAACACCAGGCGTCCTCCACTGGACAAGAGCCGACCTCTCCATCTAGCCAATCTCTTCTCCATTCTATCCACAAGTGGTAACCAATCTCCAAATTTGAGTTGCTTCCTCTTCAGCGGTAGCCCCAAATATGTAAAAGGAAGCGAGGAAGTCACGGTTAAAAGAGCAAAGGACACATCACCACTCTCAATGTTGGGCATATTCGAAGGCACAAAAGTAGACTCATGATTTATGGTGAGACCAGAAATAATACCAAAAATTCAAACTAAAGAGCTAAGGCTTCTAACTTCCTGCTCCCCTCCCTCAATGAAGAAAAGCGTGTCATCAGGGTATTGTAAGATCGGGGTAACCAAAGCCCCATCTCCTTTCGTAGTAAAGGCCTTTATCAAACCCCCATCACAAGCTGTGAAAGCCATCAAAGCCAAAAGTATCAATTGCAAAGTTAAACCTCAAAGGTCAAGCAAGCATCCTTGCCTAACACCCCTTTGTGATTGAACCCAACCTCCAACAAGTTTTCCATTGACCAATACTACAAAGGAAGCTATACTGATGAATCTTTTCATCCAAGTTACCAACAAATCTGAAAATTATCTTCTCCTAAGGGCCTACCACTAAGGTTTTAAAAAATGTGAGGCGGTACTGAGGCAGTTTGCCTTCATTGAGGCGAGGCGTAAGCCTCGAGGCACTCAAGGCTTAAGCTTCAATTTTTGGATAGAAAATAAGAAAAAATGACACAAATATATGTTGTTGAGTGCTAATAATGGAAAAAAAAATAATGTAAAAACACACTTCCAAGCTATTTTTGCTTGATCACAACATTCAAATGTACATTACTTAATATCATTACTGTACAATACACACAATATTCACATATAAACTAATATAACAAGTTTTAAATACATATAAGTACCACATAACATGTAGACTCTTCAAGAAAACCAAAACACTAATCACATAATACTACTAAAAAATCAAAAAATAATAAAAAAACATATTTTTGAGAGAATAATAATAAAAAAACGCTCCACTCAAATGTTTTTATTCTAATGAAACAAATGAGATATTTTTCCTAGTCTCCTATTAGCCGGTGGAGGTGTGATAGGTGCATGTCCAAAGCAAACAAGGATTTAGTTCATAAAACTTCATATCATTTTGTCTCCACTTCATACTAACAAATGGCATCTCAACAACTTCCACCACCCGAATCTTAGTCCAAAAAAATCAATGATTGAAAACCATTTGTCGACCATCTTGTTAGCAATATACCGCCATCCAAATATGACTTCCTCTGGCAACTAGCAACCAAACCATCTATTTCTCTTGTGAATGCAGTATCTCTGTAACTAATAATACCAATCCATACCCACCACTCCAAGTTGAATTGCCATCACAATCAAGAAACATCTCAACTAAAATCCTTCCCAACCATAAGTCCATAGCATTTTAATTTTCTGCCCCTTAAAGAACACTTGATTACTTCTCATGATTTAGGTAATACGCAACTCACAAGACGATCGAAAGCATTCTATCAAAGTGTATTTTGCTTAGGAAGGGTGCTCCTCTATTTATAGAGGTCTTATGAAGGCTTTAGAAGGTTTAGGAAGCCTTAGATAGCTGTTGGGAACAAATTACAAAAGATTAGGCCAAAATCCTAACAAAATCACGATCATTATGACTCTAACAGAATTATTAGACATCTAATATTCAGGTAAGACGTTTGGTAGACATTTTGGACATTAACTCTAAAAATCATAGTTCCTAATTCTATTGGATCTAAACAGGAATCCAAGCAGATGTCTGAAATGCCATTATAAGATGCCTGGCACTAAAATTGGACGTCTAATACTAGGCAAGTTCGTTCCTATTTTGATCAGATCTAAATAGAGTTCTAGATCCTATGTCTGATAAATCTCGATTTGGGTCATATCTAACATAATGTCTCTTTATCCGACGTCTAGACAGCTCTACAGACGTCTGAAACGTAACATAAATATAATCATAAGATAATCCTCAAAGATTATGTTTTGACAGTTCAACGATTCTATTATTGGATGTCTGTCAAGGTCATTAGATGTCTTCTAACATGTTTGAACTATGAGCTGGTCATCTGAAAGCAATGAACAGAGAACACTAAGTCCAGCCTAAGTGTTTGAACATTCGTACAAACTATCAAACATCTTCAAGTTCAAGATCCAACGTCTGAAGTCCAAATTGGACGTCTGACCAGGCTATCTGAAGCCTATTTTGATTTTCTAAGTTTTCTATGAAATGACTAAGTGTTTGTCTAAGAGTCCTAGTGTAGGAATAGTGTTCCTAAGACTAAGATAAGATACTTTGGGCTCTTTATATGAATCTAAGGAAATAAAAGAGCAAAGAAAAATAAGACAAATATAAAATAGATGAAAGATAAATATCTATTCTATTCTTCTTGTCTTCAAGCTCTCACTCTACGCGAAGCTCCATCTCTACTCCTTCCTCCATCAAGCTCCTCCAATTCGCCATGGATGCGAGCTTAAGCTCCTTCACACTTGATTCCATTTGCATTATTCCTGAAAACTTAAACTCAAATGCAAATGTTAAATACCAAGTGTTTTGTTACAATCAAAATCAACAATCGTGGTGCCCTTACACCAACAGCTGCTACTAACCCAACTCTCTTAAAATCTTCTTGTTGAATCACCCCCATTAGTCTTTTCCTCTCTTCTTCTTCAGGAGATGTAAGGTTTCTCACATCCTCTACCTAATCCAAACAAGCGACCCCTAGCAAAGCATTAACTCTCATTTTTTGTGGTCTAGATGGAGAAAATGAGAGGCCTGGCGACGGGGAGACTAGCGTCTGGGCGGCTGACGAATAGGGTGGGGAGAGAAGGCCCTGGCTAGACGGTGGTGAGCAGGAGGTCGCGGAAGGGAGCGGAGCCGGTGAGGTGTTTCAAATGCCTCGGGAGGGGGCATGTGGCGGCGAAGTGCAGGGACCCGGTGCGGTGCTTGCGCTGTGGCGATCTGGGGCATCGGAGGTCAAGTTGCGGGCACCGGGGATCAAGTGGAGTGGTCTCCTCGAGAAGGGAGGGGACACCTCCGACCCCTTCAGAGGGGGTGCCCCTCGTGGAGGTAGAGGCGCCGTGGTCGGAGGAGTTTGGAGCGTTGGAAGGGAGGCTGGCGTCAGCGTTGGTAGCGGTGGTTTTGGAGGGGGAGGTGGAGGTGGGGGCTCTGAGAAGAGCGGTCACCGCCTTCTTGGGGACTGGCGGGGGACGGTTTAGGGTGGCCTCCCTGGGAAGTGGGCGGTTGGTGCTGTTAGGGCTTGGCCAGGAGGAGTTGAGGCGGCTGGTCTTTAAGGTGCTGAAGTGTGGCCGAGGAGTGGTGCGGTGTCGATGGCCGATCAGATCGGATGGCGCTCTGGCAGAGAGGCTACCGACTGGCGCGAGACAGAAGATCCTGGTTGAGGGGGTTCCACTCTTCCCCCACACGGTGGAGGTGGTGGCAGTGGTGGTTGCCCCTTTTGTGAGGCTGCGAAGCTGCGAAGGCCTGGGCCTGAAGTCGGCCGATCTGTCGCGCATCGAAGCCTGGGTGGAGATGAGGCTGGGACAGCGGCTTGTGGAGAGGTTGGTGCTCAGGTGGGAGAGCTCTGCCTGGCTGATCCGCATTTCGTGGGGATCCAGGAGCCCTAGGTCTTTTGCTAAGGCGGTGGTTGGCGGAGCGGCGGCGGCGCTTGGAGGCGATAGTGGCGAGCGAGCGGAGGAGGGACAGGCTGCTCTTGGGAAGGCCGAGGGTCGCGGCGGGGATTGCGGCGGTTGCGATCCCCGTGGCGTAGTCAGTGGCAGGTGAAGGGGCGGGGATGCGGGAGGCCGATGCGGATCTTGCGGAGGGGTCGGAAGAGGTGACTGCGACGCTGAAGCTGGGCGACCCCATTGACTGCGGGTGCGATGGTGGCACTGAGGTGGCCCCCGATTATGTGGGAGGCGCTCGTGGCGGACCCGGGTCAGGTGGACGTGGCCCAAATACGGGAAATGGGGGCTTCGATGCTGATGTTGTTTCAGGTCTTCCCGTGCGCTCAGTTTCGCGACCCCGGGTCTCTGCAGATGGAGGGCGGGGAGCTGTTGCTGGAGGATCGCGACGCACCATGGCCAGACCGGACCTGGCGATGGGGAACAGTGCGACTGGCGAGGAGGGAAGCGGGCGGCGACGGGAGCGAAGGTTGTCTGGCTCGCAGCAGCTCGTCTACAGGCCGCGATGGTTCTACCGTAGGGGGCAGGCTCGGAAGGTCTTGACTGGGGCGTCGCTGGGGTTGACCGACGCCGGTCACCGGTGGAGCTGGGCGTCGCCCCGCTCCCAGGAGGAGACGCGGCGTCTGTGGCGGCCCTAGCTGGGGGCGATGATGGGGTGATATCTGCTCCGGGGTCCCCTGCAGTGGTGGAGGGGCGGCGAGCGGCGGGAGCTGGTGGTGAAGCTGGGAATTTGGAGGATGTGGTGACAATGCGGAGGGCTGATGCGGTAACTGGGCTGCCTGAGGGGGAGGTCCTGACGCTGGGGGACATGCAGGTGCTGGCTGCAGGCGGTGTGGAGGATGCGGGGCGAGGAGGGTCGGTGGGTGGTTGTGAGGGGAGCTCGCGTGGTTTGCGTTTGTTGATGGAAGAGGATGGTGTGGCTGCGATGATGGGGTTTAGGCGGTTGACGCAAGGAGGAGGTTTCCGAAGGTCTTCATGACCAAGGTCATGTCGTGGAATGTGAGGGGTCTGAATGACCCGTCGAGGCGGGCGGCTCTGCGGGGGTATATTCAGAGATGTGGGCCTGATGTGATCTTTCTCCAGGAGACGAAGTGGGGGAGCTGTGATGGAAGGTTGTGGAGGGAGGTGGGGGGAGGTGTTTTTGGGGGTTTCTTGGCCTTGGACGCGGATGGAAGTGCGGGGGGAATTGCTGTGGGGTGGAAGGATGAAGAGTTCTCCCTACTGGACTCTTTGGTTGGGTCCCATGTTGTCACTGTTAGACTTCAGAGACGCCGGGAGAACACATGTATGCTCCTTTCCTCAGTCTATGGCCCAACGGAGGGTCGGAGAAGGTAGGCCTTGTGGGAAGATCTGAGCCAGGTCGCAGCAGCTTTTCAGGGGATACCTTGGTTGGTTGGTGGCGATTTTAATGTTACTCTGCGGGCAGAAGACAGACCAGGTGACTGAGGGGGATTGGACCAGGGCTCTGAGGCATTCGTAGGCTTTGTGGCAGATCAGGGGCTGGTTGACATGCCACCGTTGTCCTGTCTCTACACATGGAGGAGCTCTGGAGGACAGCGATCCCGGATTGACAGATTTCTTGTCTCAACGGCAATGGCAGAGTTGTTCCCGATGGCGGAGGTTAGACCCCTGGAGCGTCCTTTCTCGGATCACACCCCCTTGCTGTGGGTGTCGAACGAGGGATGGAGGCATGGTACTTTAAGTTCGACAAGGCGTGGCTTCTAGAAGAGTGTTTCAGGGGGTTGGGAGAGGAACGGTGGAGGTCATTTCAGGTGGATGGTTCGACGGCTGCCAGGTTGGAAGCGAAACTGAGAGATTTGAGATCCTTCTTGAAGGTCCGTATCAAGCAGATTAGGGAGGAACGTCGGAGGAAGAAAGAGGAGGCTCTTGGTGAGATTGCACGTCTAGACAGGGCAGAGGACGTTGGTCTCCTTTCAGACGCTGACAGGGTTTACAGAGCAAGACAGATTCAGGTGATACAGGAGGAAGACCAGAAGGTAGAGATGGAGTGGAGGGTGAGGTCTAGACAGAAGTGGCTAAAGGAAGGCAATTCCAACACCTGATTTTTTCATATGGCTGCATCAGGTAGGAGGAGGAACTGGATTGACAGATTGGTGGTGGATGGGGAGGAGTTTATGGGAAGGGAGGCGGTGGGAGGGGCAGCTGCAAGGTACTTCAGAGACTTTACTGGGAGGAGACGGGGGGAGGTGGAGATGGTTAGGGTCTGAGGTACCGCAGATCGGGAAGGCAGAAGCAACTTCTTGACGGGGTCGTTTGGGGAGGATGAGGTCCGTGAGGCAATATGGGGGTTGAACGTGGATGGTTGTCCAAAACCAGATGGCTTTCCGGTTGCCTTCTACAGAGAGTTATGGCCGGTGGTGAAGGAGGACGTGATGCAAGTGGTGCAAGAATTTAGAGCTGGAAACTTGGGGTTCAATAGGCTAAACAAGTTCTACATGTTCCTGCTGCCGAAGAAGGAGGGCACTGAGGAGATCCAGGAGTACAGACCGATAGCTCTCTCGAATGCTATCTACTTGGTAGTGGCAAAGCTTCTGATGAACAGATTGAGGACTCTGGCTGGGATTGTAGATTCAGTGCAGACGGCCTTTGTTCCTGGCAGGAATATTTTGGAAGGTTATGTGTTGGCCTCGGAGATCCTTTCGTCCTAGAAGAGAGATAAGAACAAGGCTTTCCTGTGGAAGGTCGATTTCAGCAAAGCTTACGACTCGATCCAGTGATCGTTTCTTTGAGCATCCTTGGTGAAGAAGGATTTCCCGCCAGTATGGATTGACTGGATGAAGAGATGCGTCACCATGACGTCGTTCTCGGTTCCTATCAATGGAAACCCAGCTGGGGGTTGAATTCAACCGAGGGGGGTGAGACAAGGATGTCCGTTGGCCCCGATGCTCTTTGTGATTGCTGTGGATACTCTTGCTAGGGTAGCTAAGAGGTCATGTGAGAGAAACTTGATGAGAGGTTTCTCCTTAAGAGATGGGACGAGTATCCCGTTACTTCAGTATACGAATGATACGATCTTCTTCGTTGAAGGTGGAGAAAGGGAAGCCAGAAGAATGCGGTTCCTTATCTTCTTACTAGGTGAGGCGTCAGGACTGCAGATCAACCTAGCTAAATCTGATTTTGTCCCTTTCAACTTGACTGAGGCAGAGGCGAGGGGGTGTAGTTTGGGACTTGGTACAGAGCAGGTTAAGCTCCCGATTAGATATATGGGTTTACCGTTGACGGATGGAAGGATTCTGGTAAGAGATAGGGCCCCCCTGGTGGAGAGGCTGGAGGGGAGGTTGGAAGGGTTGTCGTCCAGGCTATTGTCAAGAGGTGGAAGGTTGGTCCTGCTCAAGGCGGTTCTGTCAGCAATGCCATCGTATTTCACTTCCGTGCTGAAGATGCCTCGACAAGTAGTTGCAAAGATAGAGAGATCTATGAGGAATTTCTTTTGGTCCAACCAGGGGACGAATGGACAGGGTGCCAGGTTGGTTGCTTAGGAGGAGGTCTGCAGACCGTTGGCAGGCGGGGGGCTCGAGGTAAGGAATTTGGGGAGATCTAATGACAGTCTGTTGGCGAAATGGATAGGAGGCCTGTTGGAAGGTAGGGGGAATGTGATGGGCAAGGTATTCGAGATGGCGTATGGTGGCCCGGTGCAGTGGGATCTCCTGATGTCTCCGCCTAGGGATGCCTCACTTTTTGAAAGGCCTGTCGACGGTGGCTCCTAAGGTGAGGAATTGCTTTGTTCCTGTGTTGGGAACGAGGGAGATTTTCAGATTTTGGCAGGATGATTGGACGGGTGATGGAACGCTTGGCAGAAGATTTCAGAGATTGTTTGCTCTGTCCCAGAACAAAATAGTGTCTGTGGCTGAGGTATGGGAAGATGGGTGGTGCCCGCGCTTCGCAGGCAGCTTGTCAGATGCGAGAGCGCATGATTTTCAGGTCCTACTTGAAGAGTTGGAGGGACTGCATCCGACGTCTGGTACGGATATGTTTGGTTGGGATGAAGGTGAGTTTTCGATAGCGACTGCATACAGGAGATTGTCCACTGGTGATCCTGTGGTGGAGCTGGATCTGGTGAGGGACTGCAGACAGATTTGGAAAGCCACGTGTCCCTTGAAGGTCAAGATTTTTGCTTGGCTCCTTAGGAGAAGGCTTGTGACTAAGGTGTGGAGGGCGAGGTGGGCTCCAGGAGAAAGTAAGGTCTGCCCTTTTTGTGGAGGTGGTAAGGAGGAAGTTGACCACCTTTGTTTCACTTGCCCTTTTGTGGTGCAGATTTGGGACAAGATAGGTGGGAGGTGGTGGGAGTGTCGTCTGTTCGGAGACTTTTGGCATAGCTTCAGAAGCGAAGGTGTTGTTGGTGGACAGTTCGTCTTTCGTACAAAGAAGGAGAAGGCCAGACCGTTGGCAGTACTTTGGGGTATTTGGTTAGGTAGGAATGCGGTGGTTTTCAGGGGCCAGAGACCTTACGTGGAGAATTTTGTTGAGTCTATTAACTCCTTGTTTACTCTTTGGGTTGATTCCTTGTGAATGGGGGACCTTGGGGTCTGCCTATTGTATTGGTGGAGTTTGTTGATTCTATTATATATATTCTTGGGTAGTTATCACTCTGGATAACTACCCTTTCCTTTTTCAAAAAAAAAACTCTCATTTTTTGTCTCCTTTCATGAAGATCCTTTTCGAAAGAAATTAAGTGGGCCCTTAAGTGTTGTATCTTATTTGTCAGCATTTGTATAGCAACGGCCGAGGGGGAAATCTCTAGCTACTTCTCCTTGATGCCTCTAAAACCAGGTTCACTAAGCCAAGATCTATCAAATTTGAAATAAGCCAAAACCTAAGCCCCTTCATTTGAAGAGCAAAGAAGAGGGATATGACCTAAAAAAGGTCTAGGTTTGGCCACCACTTCCACCAATTGAAATAGCTCTACCATATCAACAGAGAACATGAATGAACCAATCAATCTTTGACTTTGTCCCCCATGGATTGCTAAGTAAAAGACGTTCCAGAGATAGGTAAATCATACAAGTCGAAGTCAACAAAAGACCCTATAGATTTATCTCTCCTTTCATCTAGCCTATTCTTAATATGTAAGCTTGCATTGAAGTCTCCCCTAACAAGCCAAGGCCACCCATTTGCCATTTGGGCAGCTTGGCATAGCTCCTCCCAAAGCTCAAGCCTTAAACCAGAATCTCACGATCCTTGTAAAATTGTGAAAGGACCTCCTAAGGTCCAATGACCCCCAAGTTGTGATTCCAAATAGAGACCCCCCTTTCCAACCCATCAATAAACCACCTAATCTGTCCACTAAGTTGACTTCAATGAAAGAGTCAAAAACCCTACCTTCTATTTCATGCTTCGTTGTCCTACCCAGACTCTCCAACTTTGTCCCCTAAATCATCAAAAGATCAACACCATATTCAACATTCCACGAAAAGTACCTTGATCATTTAAAAAAACGAAGACTAACCCCCTCTCTTAAAGCTTATGTGCCTTGAGCTCCAATGGCACGAGAAACACCATAGCAAATATTCACCTGCTAGTTACCACTATCCCTCCTCCCCTTAACACAAGATTTCTTCCTCCTGTAAACAAACTTCAGATGAGAAGACAAGGTTTTCACCGAAAACCAAACAAAGAGGACCTCTATCCTCGCGAAGAAGACCTTCCATGGGCACCCCTACACTACAGTCATTGTCTACCCTTCATCAACATAGCTACTCCACCAAATGAGCCATCGCCCACGGCCGCAAAGGATCCATCAATAGTTCATAAGCCTGGACCATCACTGGGGCTTGGGTTCGTTCCACCACACATTCGGAGGGGGGAAGGTGGGGCCAGGGAGAAACTTTTATCTCCAGAATTCCCATCGCCCCCAGGCGAAAGAGAGGGTGAATAGCATCCTCGGGCGAAGTGTCGCCCTTAACTAGTTCAAAGCATTTACCATCGAGTCCCTTCCTCGCCAGATCTGGAGAAGCACCAGTCGAGTCTGCAAGGACCACTTCATTATCGAGTTCGGATCTAAGGATGCACCCAACATCATTTGCCACGCTAGTAGCTCCTATAAAAGGGCCCTCCTTCCTCTAAAGGCAAGATTGAAGACACAGAAATGGGGTTGTTTCCAAAAGAAGCATCACAATTTGCTACGAAGATCACAAGGGATCCAAATTTATCGCCCAAGAATTCAACTTCCAAATTTATCGTAGCCACCCACCTAGTGGGTGAGCTGCACCCACCTTCGCCGCACGACCTCCAATCAAAGCCGAAGACAACACAACATGACCAACCGACTTCAGAGATGAAGCCGTGACCTCCACGTAAGTCTACCCCTTTACTTCTCCACCTTCACCACCCACGAGCTTTTCCCAAGCTAGAGTAGGAACCTCAAGGGGATAAGCCAACACATCTACAGCATTCAAAGAAGCCTATACCCATCGAAGATCCTCCATTGCGTGCCCCACATCGTGACATTGCTTCAAACGTGAGAAGCAGGACACGAGAGCATCCACCACTTCAATCATCCTCAAGTGCAATGGAATCCCATCCAAGTGAACCAGGACCTCATGCTGCACCAGTGGACGTTCGTTGCTTGCACCATCAACAATAGAGGGGTCACACCGCCATACCTTTCCATCACCAATGATCAAGGACTTAAAGCAAAGAGCTTCAACCTCATCAGCGCTATAGCTGAGAAGCAAGAACTTCCTCTCATCGACCCTAGCAACCCTAAAAGCTATCAGTCATGGGAAAAACAAAAGTAAAACCCTTCAAACTGACTACAAATCCAGGTTTCCAACCACCACTACTCAATTCATGCACCACTGAGGAAGCTCCTAAGAGCTTGCGCCATCGAAGACCATGGAGTGAGGACCCTGGAGTGCGGATTAGAGGCAGAACGTTCCAATTTTCAAGAGCAGTAGCCTTAGGAACAACAGTTATCGACACTGAATTCCTTACCATTGACCTCTACCCTTGTGAGCACTTTCGAAGTCAATGCTCGATTCTACGGCATCAAACACACACGATAGGGACACGACAGACCTTTGCAACATGCCCCTACCCACGACATCGAAAGCAATGGAGGCTATAAAGTCCCTGATCCCTCAAGGTGCAGCACCACCTTCGTCAACCCTGCACAACAGACCATCCTTCCCCATCAATGATGTTACCTTCCCCTTCACTCTCCCACCATCACCCTTCTCCCCACTCTCGCCTCCTCTACCCATCCTCCTCAAATGGGAAAAGAGTTGCCATGATGAAAATTAAATTTGATACATTATTATATGCTATATCATATTTTTATCTCTTTAAAAAAATCATATATTGTTTGGTATGTTCCCTATTGTCATATATTAATATATAGCAGAATACAATCATTGTTTTTTCTTGCACTTAAATAGTGTTATTATACATTCATATGAGTTAATTACACATATTCAATTTTTTTAAGAAATAAACAAACTAATTGCCTCAAGTCAATCGAGTGTCACTCTTTTGTTGCCTCTCATCTCAAGCAATTCTAGAGCTTGTCACCTCTGAAGCACCGGTATGTTGAAAATTTTACTTGATAGCCATGAAAGAGACCTTCCATACCTCACGCTCAAAGAATCCTTACCAGATGATAACCACATAAGCATTGCCTCCCTCCAACATGCACGACTCATCATATGTTTGCAACACTTATAAGCAACATCATTGTGTAGTAAATCATCACATACTTGGGCATACAATCTCCAACAAACTTATACATGCCTATGATGCTTGTCGAGTTATGTGGTGTTGTGTATTTTTTATTTTTTATTTACTTTTTATTTTTTATTTATTTAAGGATATACATATATTTTTTCCCTTGTGCCTCTCTTTATATAAAGGCATATAGGGCCCCATAAAATAAAAGGTTCACTCATTTGTTCCATTATGGTATCAAAGCAGCAATCCTAGACCGATGTTCAGGTATCTCACCTAAACCTAGCCTCCTACATGTCCACCAAAACTAACTCTCTCTCTCTCTCTTTCTCTCTCTCTCCAACCCTCACTAGCGCCACCAGACCCAACGTCGTCTTCTTCACTCTACGCCATTGGTGGATGGTCTTAGTGATCCCTAGCGATGTCGCCTCCTCCCTCGTGCCTCCTGTGCATGACTCTAGAAGCCTACAGCAACAGGCCAAGTGAATGGGAGGGCCTGATCTCCTTCGACAAGGGCACTAGCTCCCTCCTCCATCCTCGTCGCCCAAACAATAGGAGGGAGAGGTTGCACTTGCATGGGGCCTAGTCTTGATCCCGGAAGCACAACTACGCCTCTATTGATCTAAAACAATGGGTTTCAAACCAAAATAATGGATATCTAAGAAGCACATGATATGATTTGCTGCAGTGTGATTTGAATTTTGTTGAGTTCTCATTGAGGAACTCTTTTTTATTCATCTCTTTACGTAAGGGTGTAGTATGTAATTTCTCCCTTTGTACCTCTTTATATAAAGGTACAGGGAGTCTCCGAATAAGACTTGATTCATTTTTCCTATATTAGTATCAGAGCAGTCGTCCTTAGGCCAATGCTCAGGTATCCCACCCAAACGTTAGCCTCCAACCCTCCACCCAAACCCTTCCTTCTCTCCTCAGTGTCGTCGGCCATTCTTAGGCTAGCAACGCCACTTACGCTGACTACAGGCCCTCCAAACTACCACCACCAGTCTGCCTTCCTCCATGTGCCACCTGCAGCACTGCCACTAAGTGTTGCAGGGCTCCCAGCCGACGCCGCCCCTTGCACCTCTTGCTTGGGGCTGTGTTGGCCTAGATCGGGCCTTAGGAGATCTTCTCCTCTGATATCTTCCTAGAAGGACTCGAAGGTGTAGCATAAGAACTAGGATCGGAGTTTACAGGTCCACTCTACTTCTACAGGGCTTTCTATAGGAGCGCTACCTCTTGAAGGGCATTGCTAGGGCCTGATATATGCCCTAGCATGTGCAATACAATTTATTGTTGATGTATGTTGGTTGTATGATTTGAAATCCAGAAGCCAGTTGCTCATGAAGGCTGTTTTTGGGATCTAATAAGGTCAGAAATTATATTTTCCAGACCCTATGATCTCCAACTGATAAAAGCCACGTTTTTCATGAATCGCAACTCTGGATATTATGGCGAACCAAAACAAATCTACGAGCAACTTGATGGGGAAGCCATCCACCACAAGCGCTACCCCACACATGCAGGGGACTTCTATTAAGTTGGATGAATCCAACTTCCTACTCTAATCCACTTCCTTCTCCTGATTCGCCGGATCCCATAGCAAGAAGTATGTATTGACAAACGAAGAACATGTTGTGAAGTTTGTAGATTTGGAGGCAGACAATGTTTGGGTAGCCACATGTCTTCTAAACAGCATGACCCAGACTATACCAAAACAGGTCATGGCTTATGCATATGCCAAGACAACGTGGGATGCATAATATGAAATACACTCCCACAAAAGCAACATCACTAGGTTGTATCATGTTGTAAAAGACATACATACCTTTAGAAAAGGCATCAGGGCTCTGTCAGACTATTATAGCACAATGAAGAATTTATGGGATGAGCAAGATATATATCAGCCTATATCTACAGATGTAGCCATTATAGCCAAGCAGCGAGAGGCCATCCGTTCCACTCAGCTCTTGTCTGGCCTTGGTCCTGACAATGGATGAGATTCCCACTCCTGCATAGATTTATGCTCGTTTATCGAGACTTGACACCTCTAACCATGTTCCTATATCTAATTCCTCTGCCATGCCTACTATTAGTCATGGTCGTTGAAATTCGTGGGACAGAAGTGGTCATGGCCATGGTGGTGGTGCAAGTGGTAGTCCCGGTCATGGTCGATGTTCCCTTTTTCTATGAATACTGTCACAGGAATAGGCACACTGTGGACTGTTACTGGGTAAAGCATGGATATCTACAGGGAAAGGACCCACGTATTCACCAAGTCTCTATAGAGGATTCTACTCATGTGCATGAAGATGGTCAAATCTTTGTATCCACGGTAGCGTATGAGCGGTTTATTACTTCTCAAGCCTCTACCTTAGCCAAAGCCTCGGTTCAGAAGTCTGCAGGTCAATCAGCCATGTCTGTTAGATCCCAAGCTCCCACTTGGATTGCTAATTCAGGTACCTCTTCACATATCACTGGTGATACTAAATTATTTTCTTCATTGCAAGACCTTGCTACCCTTTTTCAAGTTAAGGTAACAGATGGTGGTTTGTCACCAAGCCTTGGGAATATTTCCCTATCTCCTATTATGCCATTGTTATGCACGCTCCTAAGTTTGCTCTTAATGTCTATTAGTCAAATTACGAAGGACTTACAGTGTAGAACAGTGTTTCATGACCAAAATTTTTTTCTTGCAAGACCTTCAGATGATGAGGCAAATTGGTAGAGGACTTAAGCAAAATAATCTTTACTACCTCCACATTCCACCATTGTCTACTACTGACATTGTGCCACTACTGCCCTTCAATGGCATCTCCGTCTTTGTTATCCTAGTCTACCTATCCTTCGTCGTCAGTTTTCAGAGTTGTCTTTCCCAGAGTCATTTCATTGCGAAGCTTGCCAACTTGGCAAACACCATAGGTCTTCTTTTCCATCATAAAATAAATGTATTAAGTTTGTATTTGATTTGATTCATGCTGATGTGTGGGGGCCATGTAGGTTCCAGAGTTTTAAAGGATTTCAGTACTTTCTCGTACTTGTTGATGATTGTACCAGAATGTCCTGGATCTTTATGATTAAAGAGAAGTCCAAAGTTTTTATTCTTATTCAGAATTGTGTTCAAGATATAAAAATTAGTTTTCCACAATTATAAAAGATTTCTGAGTGATAATCGTGCTGGTGCTAGAGTACCACGATCATTTGTTTTGATGATAACAAAATACGTGTTATTTAACATTTGCAATTTGAGTCCTAGATTTCAAGTCAATTGCAAATGTGGACGTGTTTAGACGGAGTTCGAGCTCGCATCAAGGACGGATTGGAGGAGCTTGATGGAAAATAGAGGAGGTTCGCATGGAGCGAAAGATTGAAGATGGAAGGAAATGAAGAATATGATAGATTTCCTTCTTTTGTACTTGTTGTATTTTTCGTTTCTTTTGTTGCTCTTTATTTCCTTAGATATTTTATGTTAAAGAGCCTCAAAGAACCCTAACAGTAGTCCTAGGAACACTGGCACAACTTTAGGATACTTAGGTTTTCTGTAGAATACTTAGAAAACCAATATAGGGTTCAAACAGCACTTCCAGACGTCTAATTCCCAAATCAGACGTCTGATAAAGTATTTTAAGACGTCTGACTGTTGTTTCAGACGTCTGATAACTGTTAGGCTTCTGTCTGATGAAATCAGATGTCCAGACCTTAGTCCAGACATCTTAGAAGACGTCTGATGACTTTGCCAGACGTCCAATTAGTGGACCGTTGGCTGGCTTAGCAAACAGTGAAGAATATGACCGTTAGAGCCTTATCAGACGTCCTTAGGACTTTCCAGACGTCTGATAAATGACCGTTTTGCCTCGGCTGACCCAAAATCTCTTCTCAGAGATTTTCTAGCCGTTGCAACGTTTGGAAATCAATTCCCACAGTAAAAGTAGGTTTCCAGACGTCCAGACTTAGTGCCAGATGTCCTGTATGTCGTCTGATGGACTTGCACAAAAATCCTATTTAGATCTGATTCAAGTCAGGGAGAAACCCGCATAGAATCAGACGTCTGACCTTGAAATCAGACGTCTTAAAGTGGCCTTCCAGACGTCTGATGCCAGAGTTAGACGTCTGATAACCCTGTCAAATGTAATCATTGTCCTGATTTCGGCCTGATTCTCTTCGACTTTGTTCCCAACGGCTATGGAAGCTTTTCTAAGCCATCCAAAGCCTTCCTAAGGCCTCTATAAATAGAGGGGAGCCTTTTCACACCTATATACACACTCA
This sequence comes from Thalassia testudinum, assembly GCA_037157565.1. NCBI lineage: Eukaryota > Viridiplantae > Streptophyta > Magnoliopsida > Alismatales > Hydrocharitaceae > Thalassia > Thalassia testudinum. Next base: position 4,812,298 of record JAZHRO010000038.1, read on the forward strand.
GAGACACAAGATACACACCAAGAGACACCTTGTAATACACTCTCACACTCTTGTGTCCAAGAAGCTCTTGCTCTCTAAGCTCAAGTTCTACATCTTGAGATCATCAAACCGTTGCGCACCCGCTCTCCCGCCGTTGTCTACGAGAGCAAAGTTGCACCGTCGCGTGGCTCACGCATCCGCGTCATCGACGCACTCCTTGCAAAGGGGAGTTTCCTATTTCCTATAGAAGCTTAGGTTTATTACTTTGTTGGCTCTATAGGACTACTTGTTTTATTTTATCTTTGTCTTTTGGTTGGGTATTCGCTTTGCGAATTCTCGTCTCCTTCGTGGGACAAAATCCTTCTCGTGGAGAGAAGGGGTTGAGGAACGCTACCCTCGTACTTGTAGCGTGGTTGTACTGATGTTGAATCACCCTCGTTTTAAAGTGATTCGGTTAGTGGATTTGATCAACTAGGTTGATCGGAAAATCCTAACTCGAGAGGGTTAGGTGGTGGTTTTCACCCGGTTTGGGTTTCCACCTAAAAATCTGTGTATTTTGTGATTGGTTTTCTTTGGTGAGATTGCTTTATATTTTATTTCCACATTTTATTACGTCACCCCTCCTAGTAGGGAAACTATCAATTGGTATCAGAGCAGGTTCTTGCAAATTCGGAGTAACACCCGGTAAGAAGATCATGGAGGGAAGCTGTTCCACAAGCAGGATTTCCGAGGGGCAATCCACAACCCGTCCGCCGTTCTTCGACGGGAGCAACTACCCCTACTGGAAGTTGCGGATGAAGACCTGGCTTCAAGCCACTGACTTCACGATCTGGGCCAGATGCGAGACGCCATTTGAGATCCCAGAAAAACCCGCGGGAGGCTACTCGCAGCTGCATATTCGAGAGCTTTCACCCAACGCAAAAGCAATGAATGCCCTGTATTGCGCGTTGAGTCCGAAAGAGTTCGAGAAAATCCAAGAGTGCACTACCGCCCACGAGATATGGAGGAAGGTAGAAGACACTCATGAAGAGATGAGCTCAGAGGAAAAAGAAGAAAAAGAAGAAGAAACCGCTTGCTTTGGTTTCATGGCCAGAGGAAGCAACAGCGACAGCGAAAGTGGAAGCGACGACAGCGACAATGAGGTAAATTTTGATTTACAAGAAGCTTTCAATGAACTATTTGAGATTAGTAAATCACTTAAAATAGAAAACAAAAGCATGAAAAAGAATCTTAGTTTTCTTAAATCTGAAAATGATAGGTTAGAAATAAAACTTAAGGACATAAAAGCTAGTCCTAGAATTGATAACCTATTATTAGAAAATCAAGACCTCCTCAATGAAAATAATAAATTGATTGAGGAAAATGATAGTCTAAAGTTAGAAATCTCTAATTTAAAGACTAAGATGAGTATTATAGAAAAAGAAATTGCATGTCTTAGGGAAAACTCCAACAAATTAATCAATAAAGTAGATAATTTTTATAGTCCTAAGGTTGAGAAAGGATCTCCATCAAGGAGACCCGCTAACAGATCCGGATCCAAGCTCACTTGGATACCGAAGAAAAAATTAGAATCTTGTTTTGTAGGTTTCAGAGATGACTACAACACAAAGGACTGGACCTACAAGCTCAAAGCTGGTCAACTCAAGTTGAGAGAACCAAGGAGTAGACCAAGGAGGAGAACAAGAAGACTGACGAGACGACGAACAAACGACGGACCCGCCGCACGTCGACCACCAGATTGGAGACCGGCGCCGATGCCCGGGCCTCCAAGCTACGGATGGGAGCCCCATCCGATGTGGCATCCACCACCACCATTTGGGCCATTTTATTGGCCATGGTAGGTGAGGTAAAACCCTTTACCATATCCTTTTATCATAAGCATTTAGATAAGGGGAGCTAAAATTAATGAGCTAATTGTCAATTTTTAAGGGGGAGATATAAGGTAGCTAAATTTCCTTTAGTAAGGGGGAGAAAAATAATAGCTATCTCATTGTTACAAAAAGGGGGAGGACATTACTTTGTCAAAAGAAATTTATAGAAGAGCATGTTTTAAGGGGGAGTTATATGAAATATAAAATCAATTAAACCTTTTTGATAATGTCAAAAAGGGGGAGGATTTTTATGCATTATTATTTACGGTTTTGTCATCATCAAAAAGGGGGGATTGTTGGTGCTAGAGCACCACGATCATTTGTTTTGATGATAACAAAACACGTGTTATTTAACATTTGCAATTTGAGTCCTAAATTTCAGGTCAATTGCAAATGTGGACGTGTTTAGACGGAGTTCGAGCTCGCATCCAGGACGGATTGGAGGAGCTTGACGGAAAACAGCGGAGGTTCGCATGGAGCGAAAGATTGAAGATGGAAGGAAATGAAGAATAGGATAGATTTCCTTCTTTTGTACTTGTTGTATTTTTCGTTTCTTTGGTTGCTCTTTATTTCCTTAGATATTTTATGTTAAAGAGCCTCAAAGAACCCTAACAGTAGTCCTAGGAACACTGACACAACCCTAGGATACTTAGATTTTCTGTAGAATACTTAGAAAATCAATATAGGGTTCAAATAGCAGTTCCAGACGTCTAATTCCCAAATCAGACATCTGATAAAGTATTTTAAGACGTCTGACTGTTGTTTCAGACGTCTGATAACTGTTAGGCTTCTGTCTGATGAAATCAGACGTCCAGACCTTAGTCCAGACGTCTTAGAAGACGTCTGATGACTTTGCCAGACGTCCAATTAGTGGACCGTTGGCTGGCTTAGCAAACAGTGAAGAATATGACCATTAGAGCCTTATCAGACGTCCTTAGGACTTTCCAGACGTCTGATAAATGACCGTTTTGCCTCGGCTGACCCAAAATCTCTTCTCAGAGATTTTCTAGCTGTTGCAACGTTTGGAAATCAATTCCCACAGTAAAAGTAGGTTTCCAGACGTCCAGACTTAGTGCCAGACGTCCTGTATGTCATCTGATGGACTTGCACAAAAATCTTGTTTAGATCTGATTCAAGTCAGGGAGAAACCCGCATAGAATCAGACGTCTGACCTTGAAATCAGACGTCTTAAAGTGGCCTTCCAGACGTCTGATGCCAGACTTAGACGTCTGATAACCCTGTCAAATGTAATCATTGTCCTGATTTCGGCCTGATTCTCTTGGACTTTGTTCCCAACGGCTATGGAAGCTTTTCTAAGCCATCCAAAGCCTTCCTAAGGCCTCTATAAATAGAGGGGAGCCTTTTCACACCTATATACACACTCAGAGACACAAGATACACACCAAGAGACACCTTGTAATACACTCTCACACTCTTATGTCAAAGAAGCTCTTGCTCTCTAAGCTCAAGTTCTACATCTTGAGAGCATCAAACCGTTGCGCACCCGCTCTCCCGCCGTTGTCTACGAGAGCAAAGTTGCGTCGTCGCGTGGCTCACGCATCCGCGTCATCGACGCACTCCTTGCAAAGGGGAGTTTCCTATTTCCTATAGAAGCTTAGGTTTATTACTTTGTTGGCTCTATAGGACTACTTGTTTTATTTTATCTTTGTCTTTTGGTTGGGTATTCGCTTTGCGAATTCCCGTCTCCTTCGTGGGACAAAATCCTTCTCGTGGAGAGAAGGGGTTGAGGAACGCTACCCTCGTACTTGTAGCGTGGTTGTACTGAGGTTGAATCACCCTCGTTTTAAAGTGATTCGGTTAGTGGATTTGATCAACTAGGTTGATCGGAAAATCCTAACTCGAGAGGGTTAGGTGGTGGTTTTCACCCGGTTTGGGTTTCCACCTAAAAATCTGTGTATTTTGTGATTGATTTTCTTTGGTGAGATTGCTTTATATTTTATTTCCGCATTTTATTACGTCACCCCTCCTAGTAGGGAAACTATCAAATCATTTATAGTTTGTAAATGCCAAGGTTACTTAGTTTTTCCAATCTCATAGGATTATTCACTAGACTTTTTACGTTCACACCTCCCAACAAAATGGGATAGCTGAATGTAAACTTCGTCATTAGTTGGATCTGACTCAGACTATTATCGTTATGACGAATGTTCCTTCCTCATTTTGGGCTGATGTTGTTTTAACATCCACATATCTGGTGAATCGTATTTCTTCATCTGTGTTGGGAGGCAAAATCCTGCATTCTATTTTGTTTCCTGGCAAAGACTTATTTTCTATCACTCATGTAGTTTTTAGTTGTGTTTTGTCCATCTTTTTAAAGCGGATAAAATCTCTCCTCGGTCTATCAAGTGCATTTTTTTGGGCTACTCCAAAACACAACACAAAAAGGCTACAGGTGCTACGATACTATATCACGAAGATTTTATGTTTCAGGCAATGTCACCTTTTTTGAGGAGATACCTTACTACCAAAAGAAGAGGAAGCATTCCACACTTTTCCATCCTCAAGTCCCCCTTCCTATGCCATCTAAACCACCACAACCCTGAGCCTCCTATACAAAAGGCAGACCTACCTGATCTTGGTGCTTTCCCATGTTGTCCTGAGGTTCTAGTTAATTTTCCTAAGCACTTTCAGCACAGGTCTATTAAAGCACCTCAGGTGGACGAGACCATGTCTATCGTTCACGCTCAATCTTCGCCAGCCGTTAATGATTCGTCTGACGACTAGGTACCTTTTGCTCTTGAGAGCACTACCCTGGACCTTCTCATAGCACAACAAAAGGCTCAACAGCCTTGTGCTAAGTATTTTGTATCACAGCTTGTCTTTTGACAGTTTGCCTACAACAGGACAACAGCTTTCTTCAGCTATTGATGATCATCAAGTACCACAAGACCATCAAGAGGCATGCCAAGATCCATCTTGGACCTTGGCTATTGAAAAAGAAATGACAGCTTCGCATTCTCATGGAGCATGGGAATTGGTTGACCTACCCCAAGGAACTACAATTGTAGGGTGTAGGTGAGTGTTCACCCTTAAATATCATCCTGATGGTAATGTGAAGAGGTATAAATCCCTCCTTGGAACTTGGGACCACCAACTCCCAAGAGAAGTGTTCCATCATTATTTTTGGCCCCACTGGGCCACCATCAATTGGGTGTTACTCATACCGCCATACCTTTTTTCTCTAGAATGCAAGTTCCAAATAAGTTTTGCAGTGACGCTATCATGACTTCCCGTTTCCTTGTTAACAAGATACTTTCACTTGTTTTTGGCACTTTGCACCATCTAACTCAGTGCACCCTAAGAGGAAGTCTTTCATCTAACATGAGGATGCTTGGTTGTGCCAGATATCAATATTTTTCTCCTCCGGATAAGCAGTCTCCTCAGGTCACAAAGGGTTTTTTTGGGGTTATTTGAAGAGTCAAAAAGAATACATCGTCTACAGAGATGCTGTAGAAGTTTTAATATTACCTTCTTTAAGGGGTGACATCCTATTTTTCTGAAGAAGATAAAACTGTAGGGTGGGAGACTGTAGCTGCTGATCGTCCGTAATACTTGTACAGTACATATAATGAGGCACAAGAAGTGTCTCCACTTCCAGAGCGAGAAGATGTTCCTTTTGAAGACGCACAAGCTCCTGACCCACCATTACAAATATTATCAGGGTCTACTTGTCAAAGTCACCATCTGAAGACCAAAAAACAGGTGCATAGAAATTCTTCGAACTCTAGCCACGACTCCCTATTGCTATTTGAAAGGATTTTCGTACCAATACAGTTAATCCAATGTCTCATTATACCACCTTGACCATCTCAATCCTTTATTAAAGTCCTTTGCAGTTTCTTTGCCTAATATGATTGTGCCCAAACAGTGTCATATATAGTTTAGGAATGTAGTTAAAAGAAGGCAATAGATGAGGAGACGGCCATGTTGCAAGAGTGTGGCACATAGGAGATTGCTGAGGCTCAAACAGGTGCAGATCTTGCTGCATGCAGATGGGTATATACCGTCAATTTATTCCCGGTGATACTATTGATGGGCTTAATTCTTGCCTTATGGCAAAGAGGCAGGCTCAAACTGATGGTGTGCACTACTTTGAAACTTTTCTCTTTAACCATTTCCCTCAGTTATGTTTGGTTCTTGTTTCTGTAACTAGTAATGATGGCTGGACAACCTGTTGTGGTCTTTTTGAAAAGAAAAATGACCCCATCTCTTACTAATAAAACCTTTGTCCTTCTGTAGACTAAGACTAAAAGGAAAAAATTGCATAAGAACCCCAAGGACCTACACACAGAGATCACTATAACACAAACATAAAAAGGGTTAATGCCGCATTCCTCAAGCTGGAGCATTGAAATCTAATTATCATGATCAGCTATGGATCATGGAAGTTAGTCAGTAAGAACTACACCAGCCTTCAGATCCCATTCAACATATGATTTTTTGGCCTCACAACCCCTGCCTCCACTAGCAAGCAATTGACCACTCATCCAGCATGAGGAGGCTTTTCCCCTCTCAAAGAAAGCTCACAGAATGAGTCCGGAATCTAGAGTAAATCAGTTTCAGAACCTTTTCGATTTTTCTTTTAAAGGAGAACCCTTTGGATTTTGATTGTACAATACTGATGAACTATCTTCAATGGACAAGGTGGAAAGCCCCCACCAGTGACTATTGGTCATCTAATTGATCCTGCATATATATCATCTTCAAAGAACCTCATCCTTTTTGTAATCCATCTCCACTCAACGTCAGAACTCCACACCTTGCTGTCTCAAATCCACTCGACTGTTTCTCGAAGGGTGTATGAAGTGTGGTACAGTGGCAATCAGCATGCTTGGCATCAAATTTATCATGAGCTCAAGCTCCATCGCTGACATACTTTCTAGAAGAGTACAGATTTATTGCCCTTCATATTGCCATTAAAGTTGACAGCTGCTTTACCCAGAAATTATGCATGTGAAGCACTCCCCCTTTAGACCAGTATAGTCTTTTAAAATTATGGTGATGCAGGCATATGGACTTGACAGATGCTGTGGCATAGTTGTGCATTCAGGTTTATATTAAAGCAGTTCTCATCCAGAGGCAGTGGCCTCAGTGTCAAGCTTATGAAAAGACTGTTAAGACTTGATAAGCCGAAAGCAGCCAGGACCCCCACTTGGATCCACATTGCAATCAATAACTAGGGAAAAACAACTAAAGAAGGCAATAACTAATAGAATCAATAAACCGCTAACAGGGTTAGCACCATATTACCTGCCGACCAACATGAGCATCAAGTGCGCTTAGAGGATCATCAAATATATAAACATCTGACTTAGAGTAGACAGCCCTTGCCATTGAAACCCTTTGTTTTTGTCCACCACTAATGTTCACCCCTCTTTCACCAATTTCAGTTAGATCACCACCCTGACAGAAACAGAAGCCAAGGTAAGTATTGGCCACAGAGGAGAGGTGCCACTTATGATGAACAGGCATTTCTTCTGTGGCAAACAGAACCCTTATATATTCACAGGACAAGGTAAAAACCAGTCAAAAGAACTATGCAAGAAACAGGTACTTGAAGAATATTCATTTATAAGTAAATCAGATAAAAGAGCAATGAATGGTATTTCAAAGTAAAGGAATTGGTTTCATAACACTAAATGACAAATAAAGAAATAAATAAATCCTCACTGGCAGCAACTCAAGGTCATGCTCCATTGCAGTTACTTCCAAAGCTCTCTCATAGCGTAACTTGTCAAATGGAGATCCAAACAATATGTTGTCACGCAACTGCAAATATGGGCATGACAGCAAAGGGAAACATAAACATGGTGATGTTAAGGAAATGCAAGAAAAATATCAGTGTTATACCGTTGCATTGAAAATCCAAGAGACTTGTGGAACATAGGCAACAGTTCCACGAATTTCAACTCTTGTATTAGTATCTGCCTTAGGCAGTAGTTCACCAAGCATCGCAGATACAAGTGATGTCTTCCCTTCTCCTGTACTTCCTACTATTGCAACCAAACTTCCAACTGGTATGTCCAAATTGATACTTGATAATGCCAGCTTCTCGGCCTACAAGTGTGGAATATTGGGGCCTTATCAGTATTCTCAAAGTCTTAAAATGACAGACATAATATGGTATAAGATTAAAGGAGTAGAAAGGTATAGCATCAACCTTCATTTGAGTCTTCCAATGAAAAACAACAAAAAACAAAAAGGATAAAAAATCTGCCGGACAAACACAAACATAAACATTTACATCACATTGCCCTGCTCCCAATGAAAAGAGACCCAAGCATCAAAGTTTTCTCATTTTGTTTTCAAAAAAGAAATCCTGATTCTTCTAAATTCTTCACAATGAATACGTCAGCTCCAGAGCTGTAGATGTAGGATTGACACAATTAACTCGAAACCTCTCACAAAGATTACATGGATCTCTATAAAAGCTCCATTTACCAATCAAACTAATATACTAGAGTGATAATGCCTTAACTTTATTCAGAGAAAGATGGATTTCTTTAGTGCATGGAGAATTGTTCACCAAACTTCCTGTGTTTACACCTCAGTAGAAAAGTGTCACGTAGAAAAAATTGAGACATCTTCTGGATATTGCGCAACCGTTGAGGATTTATATGGTGTCCTATCCATTTTAGGGTGATGTCATTGATGATAACGTCATCATCAGCTTTAATTAATCATAATCAAGGAATAAATGTTCTTACATAATCGCCGGAGGACCAAAATACATTGCATAATCATTCTGAGAGAAATACAGAAAAATAGGGGTAAAAATACAATTTTAACAGCACATCTCAATTGCAGAACAATCATGGGATTTCTTAGAGGTTAATCAAAGGTCAAATGGTCATAATTGTCTAACAAATGGATTAGTACAAGACAGAAACGGATTTTCACGCATTTCAAGAATTATGACCATTTAGCTAGCTCCGTTCGCTCCGCATTCATCAGCGTGAGCAAGTTATTGGATTCAAATCCGATGAGAAGCCAATAACGCAGCGAACTCGGAACCTTAAAAACAGACCCACTTAATTCACTCAGGTTCTGGTCAAGATAAAATTCATCTAAACTCTCTAAAAATCATAGAAAAATATTCTCTAGGATTTAGCATCTTTGAATTGACTATCAGAACCCGTTTTGACCCCAAACAAAATAACAGACAGACTATTTCCCTAATTTGAATTTTTGCGTAAATTACCCAGTCAAACTAGGTTAAAACCAAAATCCAACTTCACCATTGGATTCCTTAGGTCCAAATTAGGTTTGTAGCAAAATTTGAATCCAATCAGTGATCATCTTGAACTAGTTTACATTTTGGTCCAATCTGAATCTTTTCTCTCACACACATGCCCCTAACTTTCGAATTCTTTGCAAATAACCCCCCAACTTTGTCGTCTTCTTCATCAACAAGTCCCCGCCGCCTTCAAATCCTAAACCTACTTCGTCGGCAACCTTTGATTGAAGAAATCTCCATGATTGATTGACGAAACTCCCAAATTAGAAAGGGGAATTCCTGACGAAGTTACCTTTCATTTAAGCCATGCATGAGGCTCTGATTCCTACTCCAAAGGTCATGTGAACCTTTCAAAGGTTTAGGTTTCTCTTTTGTGTGAACCTCCCAAGCTTGGAAGCTTCTTTCTAAGCTTGGGAAGACCTCCTTTGGCCTATATAAGGTCCCATGATAACTAGCCATCCTCTTTAGTTCGGTTTGGCCTTAAAATTCCTCAATTTTCCTCTTCCCCTGGCCACCTCCACCGTGACTCCGACGGCCTTCTCAACCTCCTTCCTCTATGCCTCCAACGACCAAATTGTGAGTGCAGCGACCTTCCCCATCTTCCTCCACGTCTCGCCAGCCACCGCGAGAGCATTCTCCCTCTCTCTTCGCCGCTGTCTCCCTCACAGAGGATTCATCTTCCCTACGTTCGGTAATCACACCGCCGTAGGAATTTCCCTTATTTCGTCCCTAATTTAGGTCCACACTCTCTCTCTCTAGGTTCTACCATCCCTTTTTCCCTTCGTTTCGACCGTCATTCACGTCGTTCGCCCTCCGTCTTCCCCACAACCGGCTGAGCTCCAGCGAGGCCTCCACAGCTCCACAAGCCACCGCTCGCCTCCCCCCGACTCCCATAAGCACCGCTGTGCTCCACTGACCAAAACCTCTCAAGAAATTGAGGGGACTGGTCCCTCACTCGCATCACCGGGCACGATGACCTCCGCACCACCTTCTCGCTTCTATCCGACCACCACATGCTTCTACTCGCCCCAAAACCACCACCACTAGACTCTACATCCTCCGGCGACAATAGTGAGCCATCTAATTGGGACCTAGAGCTCGTATTCGTGGATTTCAGGTTACGTCGGAGCTCCACCATCACCGGTGTCATCTCCACCTCCGTTTACCCTTCTTCGGCCGCTCTACTACTCAGATTTGCGGCCAGAAGCTACAGAGTCACTCCACGCAACTACCCGCAGCATCAATTGCATGAGCAACGACAGTAACAACTCCAATTGACTGGAGTCTTCACAGCATGCATGCGAAGGAGGAAGGGGCTCAGATATAGTCCCACATCATGAGCAGTGAAGCCGTTTGAGCAGTATAAGCTGAATTTCGCTCAATGCTTAGTCGCCTCAATAAGCACGGGGTTAGGTCCCCTCGCATGTGCCCACACACGCCCTCGCCCGCGGCCACGCTACACAAGTCTGGGCTCTGAACCATTTACCTGTATACCTAGATCTTAGTGTCTCTGAGAGGAGAGAAAGAAAGGGAAAGGAAGAGGAGAGGGGGTTTCGCTCTGAGTTGGTTTCCCCTGCTCTACACTTAGTCGTGAAAAGAGAAAGAAAGTTTATCCGTAAAGCAGAAAGAAGTTGAAGAAGGCCTGAAGAAGAGGAGAATCAAGGAAGACAAGTGCTTGTGCACTGTAGCAATTGAACGTTTATTCACTGTTTGTTCATTTGATTCTATTTGAGTAATTGCTATATATGTGTTAGGCTAATAATTGGTGATCCAAATCACTATTATTTTGTCTAAAGTTCTTTTTATCTCATATGCTTATGTTATACATTACATATTAGTTTTTTAGTAATTAATTGTGCTCGTTTATATTATCTATTAAGCAGTGATTCAAATGCCAATGACATGCCGCCAGCATGCCGTCGGCAAGGGGGTTTTCGGGAGGAGGGCGTACCGATACTGTTAAGGTATCGATTTACAAGCGTGCCGACGAAATACCGATAATTTCAACGGCATGCCGACAATTATCGTCGGACGAAAGGTGGTCTGCGAAGAGGGAGTATGAAAATTTGAAATTCGAATGGGAGGGATGGTGGTCTAGCAGGAGTTTGAAAATTCGAATGGGAGGGAGGGACGGTGGTCTAGCAGGAGTTTGAAAATTCGAAATGGGAGGGTTTGGACACACACACGAGTTCAGGCTCTAATATGTCATTTTTTCTTTCAATATTTCCTAATTTAGTCGTACATAGGCTTCAAGAACATGTCACACACACACGAGTTCGGGCTTCAATATGTCACTTCTGTCATTTTTGTCGGCATGCCCTCGGCGTACCTCCGAAATGGTATTTTTTCGGACCATCGAAATCGTCGAAATTTGCCATCGAAAAATAGGCATTTCCACATCCCTTTGGCATGTCCACAAAATGCACACTTACAATTTCATCGACAAGACGTTAAAATCGACATTTCGAACATTGCTATTGAGATTAGCGCGTAAATGCAATACTTGCTCCCAACGAACGACCTCAGACTTCACTTCTTGATTCTGAGCTTATAAATTTTATTTGTTGTTTGATTTATTGCGGATTTCAAACTACGGTGACAATACTTTGATTTAAATCCCCGATAGATCGCAGTCACAATAGTCATTCTTACTGTTGCCTACTTGATCAACAGAGTTCCATCTTTTGTGCTCTGCGGGCATGTTCCATATCGAGTATTGCATCCAGGGTGTGAGACATTTTGCCTTGCCTTTACTAGTGTTTGGGAACACATGTTTTGTTCAAGCATATGGGAACCAGGACAAGCTTTCTCCGAGGGCAGTGAAGTATCCTTTTGGGCTACTCCAAAACTCAGAAAGGTTACAGATGTTATGACCCTATGCACAGGCAATATACAGTTACCACAGATGTCACCTTTTTTGAGAAGGTACCGTTCTACTCTAAGGAGAGCTCCAACATAAAGTTGGTCCCAAAAAGACTCAGGTTTATCATCGTTGACCCATTGCTCCCTCTATAGTGCCTCAGGATACCTCTCCAGACCTGACTACAATGGTTCCTGATAAGTCAGATTCTGATGGTGACATACCAATTGCCATAAGGAATGCACTTTACATCCTATGTCCCATTAAACTGGCACTTCCTACCTGGAGGGGGAGGTCAAACAATTCGCTTCCACTATCACAAGTGCTACTATTCCTAGAGATTACAGTCAGGCTTCCCAAGACCCCAGGTAGCATGTAGCCATGACGAAGAGATGCAGGCACTCCAAACTAGAGGGACATGGGATCACATGCCATGTCCTTCTGATGCTACTATTGTGGACTATCATCGGGTCTACGCTATCAAGTATCAATCTAACAATATGATTAACAGATAGAAGGCTCGTCTGGATGCCAAAGGTTTTACATAAACCTATCGCATTAACTACTTGGAGACATTTTCCCCTCTGGTGCGTATCTTGTCCATTAGGACCATTATCTCAGTGGTAGTTAATCAGGGATGGTCATTGTATCAACTGGATATCAAGAACGCCTTTTTATACGGTGATCTTACAGAGGAGGTCTACATAAGACAATCACCTAGGTAAAATAGTCAAGGGGAACATGTATGTCCTCTGAGGAATGCAATTTATGGCTTGAAGCATAGTCTAAGGGCATGGTTTAAGCATTTAAGCTAAGAGATTCAAAAGATTGGTTTCCATTGATCATCCTCCGATCACTCTATCTTCATCCGGAAGACTGAGGATGCGTCGACAAGCAGAGCTGTTGTCCTGGACGTTTATGTAGATGACAAGGTCCTCACAGGAGATGATGAGGAAGGTATTCATCAAACTAAGGCCTTCTTGCAGTCCGTCTTTGTCACTAAAGACCTTGGCAATCTACAGTGCTTCCCTGGGATTGAGGTTGTTAGATAGGGACCACATCTATCATTGTCCCATAGGAAGTATACTCTACAGATACTTAAAGAGGCTAGTTTTCTCGGGGCCAAGCCTTCAAGCATCCCAGTTGAGCCATAGTAGGGTCATAGCACAGAGGGGGATGATCCACTAAATAAGGATGTTACTAGAAACCATAGTCTAGTAGGAAGAATGTTATACTTGACCATCACTCGACCATACATCAACTTTGTTGATAGTAGAGCCAATCAACATATGCAGGCACCATGCTACAGTCACTGCACAAGGTATTCCTCATCTTGAGGTACCACAAGTGTAATCCTAGTTGGGGGCTCTATTACAAAGATAATAAGTCTATGGACATCATGGCCTATTCTAATGTAGATAATGTTGAGTCTATCGAGGATCGTCTGTCTACTTCTAAATATATCACGTTCCTTGGAGGTAATCCAATTTCTTGGCGTAGCAAGAAGCAAAGTCCGGTTGCTCACTCCAACGTAGAGGCTAAATATCGTGCCATGGCTCATGTTGCATGTGAGATCATGTGGGTGAAGGGCTTCCTACAAGACATAGGTGTGAAAATTGAGATGCCAATTCATCTTTATTGTTATAACCAGTCGGCAACTTATATTGCTTCCAACCCAATTTTCCATGAGTGTGTGAAACACATCAAGGTAGATTGTCATTTCATCAGAGATGCGGTCATGGCAGCAAGGATTAGCACTCCTACATCTCTTCAAAGTAACAACCGGCAGACATTCCTATCAAGGCACTAAAGAACAAGCGGCATGATTTCTTGTGTGGCAAGTTGGGATTTGCAAATATCTACACCCCAACTTGAGGGGGAGTGTGAGTGCGTAACCCTTTAAGAGGGTTTAGTGTTTCTTATTTTGTTAGGTTGGACTCTTTCGTAATTTGCCCAGTGCGCTCTTCCATAAAAGAGAGGCTAGAGATTTCTTGAATGATAAGAAGCATTCTTTCCTCTTTACACTATTCCAATGCCGATACACAAGCTCTTGAATTACCAAATGTAAATTCTCCATCACTTATACCCTTTTTCTTTTAAAAGGTATAGGGAGGTTAATCAAGGATGTTAACCATATTCTTTATAAAAAAGGAGAGCTAGTAGTTCCAATAATTACAAAGGGAGTGAAAGCGATGCAAAATACCTTCAACATGAGCTCTTTCTCCCCTAAAAATGACCACATTACGCCCCAGCCACAATAACCAAAGTAGTATGGAAGCTCTCCTATATAGATAAATAACCTCAAGCCCCGCATGAAAATAGCTACTCGCCCAAAAGCCCTCAAAAGAAGAGCGTTCTATCAACCCACCCCCTAACCAATCCAAACATTCATAAAAGGGCAAGAAAAGAAAAGATGGTCAACATCGTTCAAGGTAGAATTCCACAAAAGGCAAGCATCATTTACATTAGGCACTCACTGTTTACTGAAGCATGAATTCTCGCCCTCCCTCTCCTAAAAAGCTACAAAAAGAAGCAACGCTCGTGACCTCCATATCAAACAAGCAAGCAACAATCAACCCTCAAGGTAGCAGAAGTCCAATGGAAGCTGCCAATCTATTGAGTATAAGTGTTTTTCAACGATAAAGGACCATGTTTCCAAATCCATCCACCTCTTCCGGAAGGCCTAAATTGTAAGTGAAAACCCCCACATTCTAGCATCCGAGAGCAAAGGGGTCCATAATCCTTCATGAAAGCAATCAACCACGCAAGCCATAGGATCTAACGTCGAGGCAGCGAGTTAAGGGTGGATATCAACAAAATTATCTCAACGGGGCTCCAATGAGTGACTAAAATTCAAGCCTCCATCCATCAATAAGGGAACTCCTGCAATGGCATTGTACCTTCCTAAGTTGTACATGCCAAATGGAAGGAAGACCGACTTCCTTAAGCTGACCTTCAAGCCAGAAACTTTTCCAAAGATCTCCAGAAAGAAAGTGACCTTTTGCGCCTGCGAAGTGGACCCCTCTACAAATAGAATCATGTCACCCACATACCAAAGAATGGGTTCCATCATGCCCCCTTGAATAGCCCCGAAAGCTCTAATTTCACCAGTTAAACACTAGGAGAAGCATGCATCTACCAAGAAGCCCATAGCCAAGTGTTAGCCCTCTCTCATTCCCCTCCTCGACTGCACTCACCCATCCTCTGGCTAACCATTAATAAGCACAAAAAAGGAAGTTGACGTATCATAGGCCTTCATCCACCTAATCTACTAGGTAGGAAAACCTCTCATGCAAAGCATATATACCAAGAGGAACTTCTAATCAAGGTGATCACATGCATTAGAGAAATCCACTTTTAGGCAAAAGGCCTTCATTTTCTCCCTTTTCCAAGCTAACAAAATCTCAAATACTACAATGTAGTACTTAAGGATGGATCTACTTATGGTGAAGGCAATTTGCACAGGGCTTATAAGGTTGTCCAACACTGCTACTAGTCACAATGCAAGATTTTCACCACCACTAAGCATATTGAGTTGAATAGGGCAATGGGCCCGAAATCCTCCATTGTCTTGGCTGGGTCACTCTTTGGCAAAAGAAGGAATAATTGATTGATCTTAGAGATGCCCTCCTCCATAAAGAGAGCATTATGAATAACCATGATATCTTTGCTAATAATGTACACAATAATAATTGTACCATGGTGGGTTAATCAACTCACAACATCTTGGAAGGAGATACCAGTACCATAGCTTTTGAACCTATAAGACGTTGTCGTCACCTATAATTTCCACCCTGAAAACCATTTGAAACATCTTACTCATTAGCAAAGTACGTTGATTATAGCATTTTTAGTACACAATATCAAAATTTCCTAAACAATGCCCTCGTCATTAAAGATTCACGTGCCTACAAGGACACATTTAAGATGATCAATTAATCTAGGTCATGCAAGAAGAAATGGAAGCTATGCAACAAAATCTTGCTTTGACACTCTTTTAATGCCCAACCAACAAAATATTGCTAGTTCCAAATGGGTGAGCAAAAGCAAATATAAACCCAATGGAATTGTTCAAAGCTAGAGTCATCACCAAAGGATTAACACAACAATAAGGTGAACACTTCCACGAGGCATTCAGCCCTATGATTAAGACCATCCAAACCATAATGTCTTGCCTTTAGCTACAAATGGAAGATGCACCAACTTGATGCCAAAAGTGTGTTCCTTCATGGAAATCTCGAAAAAGAAGTGCGTATGGAGCAACTAGATGGTTTTGAAGAAAGAAGCATAGTTGATTATATGTCAAGCTTCAAAGATCAATTTATGGCCTCAAACAAGCTTATGGGACTTGGTTTTTCAGTTTTCAAAGGTATTGACTGCCCTAGTTTTTCAATAGTTCCCCGTAGACTACTCTCGCTTTACCTACAAGAAAGGCAGCAGTGTTGTGTTGCTCCTCGACTTTGATGACATTGTAATCACTAGGAACTCTAGTTACATTTTTTTAATCTTAGTGATGATACTAAAAGAGCCTCGAAAAATTCTTTTAGCATTACAAGTCTTGGTATTTGATAACTTCTAGGCATTGAGGTGGCCCATTGCCTCCAATTGAGTGATGCTGACATGGCATAAATACCCTCTTGATCTATTGAAGAGGTTCAATTTCTTGAACTGCAAACTGTACCCACTCCAACCTTGTCTCAGCATAAATTGTTCAAGGTTGATAGTAAAATAATTGAGAATCATGTAGAATCGACTATTACTCATTCTGACATCACCTTTGCTATCAATCAGATATCGCATTATATGCATCCCCTCAACCATGAATTAAATACATAAAGGAACAACCGAATGGGCTTTGCTAAGAAAGAGATCCTGTCACCTAATTACCTTAGTGACTTGGTGTCTTTGCCTTCTCTAAAGATGATTGATAGGAGATTGAAATTACCACAGATCTAATACAAGGCATTGCATTTTCTTTTTGAAAAAAATAAAAAGAGGTATTGTGTTTTTCTTGAAAGGCTTCATATTTTGGAAAAGCTAAAAAGAATGGGGCATAGCAAGATCTAGTACAAAGCTAGAATATTGAGCCTTGGCATCCATTGCCAGTAAAATTCAGATTCACTCTATTCTAAGTTGGAATTGTAAATCAGCATATGACCATCCTCTATGATAGTTGCAGTTCCTGTGCTCATGTTCTTAATCCAATATTCCATGATCAATCAAATCACCACTTTGTTAAAGAAAACCTACAAGGTGAAGTTATTGTTCAACACATTGCTATAGAAAATCAAGTTGTCTACATCTCAACAAAGTCATAGCCATCAAGATCTTCTCTGAGCTCCAAGCCCATACTCAATTTGCAGGGGGATGATAAAACTATAGCAATAAAGGGTTCCCTTATAAAAGGGTATACGTTGAAAAGAAGTGTGTAGTGTGCTTGTAATTTACCCATTACTTGGGCACCACGTAACTAGTTTATTATAAATAAAGCCTTAGAGCCTTCTCCGATCACCAATGATGGAAGAAAACCTTAGGCACAGAGAAACAACAGCACCCCACCACCCCTTCTCGAGTTGCATTAACAAACTCGTGTTTGTTTTCCTTACCATTTAAAAGTAGGAGAATTCGAAGTGCAGTATTTCATATTAGACAACCATCAAGGAAACAAGATTTTGTTACATAAGAAAGACATGCAGGACATGTAAGGCAGAATGGATGATTATGATTCATGCATGCATACAAAACATGACCATCCAATAAACCTCTATTCCCAACACCATAAGGAAAAAAAAATAAGGGAGAAAATGCACGATTCTGATGTCAAATAGGAAATACTAGATGCTTACCCTGCCTCAAGAAACTAAATGTTGAATAGGAAATACTAGATGCTTAACTTGTCTCAAGAAACTAAGTTATGTTAATGAAATATATGTACGAAAAAAGACAACAAGCAAGTGATAACAAGGACACAACTGAAGCTCCACTGAAAGAAACTGAAATGAAAGTAACATACATTCGATTCCCAAGAAAAATATCCATCCTTAATTGAAATTGCAGGAAGTTGAGGATCAAGTGGCGGGTTGGGGGAAAGGAGTCGTTCTTCAGCTAAAAGTAGCTCCTCGAATCGTGTTAGCGATACATTTGCATTTACAACCTGTTGAAAAATATAAATAACTTGGTCAATCTGATGATAGATAATATGGAGCATCTTCCAGCTGCTAAATTACATTGAAATGTCTTGCATGGCCAGAGTTGAATTGGGCACAATCTACATCCAGAATCAATAGATTGAACATTATTACACTCAAAGGGTACGCCAAATGCCAATAAATAACTTGGTTGCAAAGTAATTGAAATATGTAATTGGGTCCATTTACTTCTTGTATTATATTGTAGTAAACCTTCTTTTGTCACTTAGTGTTCCATTCTCCATGAATTTTCCCTTTCATAGATCAGGGTTTTCCATGTAAATCTAGTGCCATTGTGCTGTGTGAATATGTGATTAAATTTGAATCTCAATATGGTATCAGATTGCCAGTGCTTGGATTCATGTGGTTGCATGGAGATATATCACCACACTGCAGAACTGTCTAGGGATCTGTTTGCATGTGATTGTCTGAATGTGGTGAGGCTGCATAGTGGTCTCTATGCACATAGCATATTGACACATACATGGCATGTTGCAGCACATGCTCATAGTTTGGATATGGCATTTTGTGTACAAGTAGCCATCTTTGTTTGCAGTATACTGTTGAAACATTTCGTTGCAGCTCAGATGTCCAATGCATGCTATAATATCTTTCTGGCTGTGGTGGCAAACACAGTATCTTGCATGCACCTATAGCATGTGTTAGCCGTCTGTGTGCACCTGTGCATCAGTCAAGGTTCAGCTGAAAGTTTCCTCTTCGGTGTCTTCCTCTGTGCTCATCGTGCTGCTAATGCTAATGGTTGCTATGGCTCCCAAGGAGGAAAACAGTGAGTTGGGGCTGACCAAGAGTCAACAAAACCCTCCATGTTCTGTGATTAAATTCACCTGAACAACTTATCTCCTCTAGTATGCTGCAGCTGTGATGCCAATTTTTATAGAGGCCAGATTGGGTTCTCCGATGGCTCTAGACCTAAGCCTGAGAACTTATTGTTGGTTGCATGAAAAAAACAAGCTTCAGTAAAATACAAGATACATGATTAAAGAAAGAAACAAACAGGTATCCACCAACAACCCTGTCATGCAAGGACCAATGCTCAGAATAACTGGGATGAACAATCCAATCTCCAAAGACCATTAGAATGAATAAACTAGTCGATATTTTCCTAAACGAAACCAATAGAACTTGTTATTAGGCGTACCTGAGTAATCAAACTAGGAAGTGTGAAGAGTGGGAATCTTAAGACAGCAAAAAGAGAAAGGGATGTGAATGCTTTTGCAGGTGTCAAATTGCCTCCAAGTAAAGAGTACATTCCAAATGAAATGACCGTCACAAGAACAGGAATGCTGTTCAACAGAAAAATGTTCAGCTGCACCAAAGAAAAATACAACTTTTAGCGGCATAAGCAACCAAATCACTTAAGGCAACAAGTTACGAACCCATGAAATCTTGGTAGAAGAAAAGAAACCAAATAATGGAAAAATTCATGTAAAAATAACACATCAAACAATCACCTTTACAAAATTGAGAAAAGATTCTGCAGTTAGTACCCACAACATTGGCAACTAAAATGAAGTGATCAGAACTAAGATTTTAAAACTCTGTATAAAAGAAAATTTTAAAAAAATGTAACAGACAAGAAAATAGATCGGTTCCTTACCGCACCAAGAAGCTGTGACTTGCGAAGCCAGGACAATTCGTCATTTCTAATATCCTGAACCTTGGATTGAAAACTTTGCTCCCAAACATAGCATCTATTACAGGTTTAAATATTGAAGCAGTATCAAAACAAGTTAACACATAAATAAATAGATGTCACCACGTTAAAGTTGTCATACTTGATTGTATCCATTGCTGCCAATACTTCATTCATCAAACCTATTCTCTTATCAGTTCTCTGCAAGCCCTCCTTAGTCAATTTCCGCATTCTGTCAACGATAAATGCCTTGATGTAACAGAAAATAAAAAATTGTCAGATCACTACACGTCAATAAATGTAATGCTACCAGTCCAAAAAAAGAAAGAGAGAACGCAATTGATGTAGAAATGTCATAACTAGCTACCAGTACCATCGCAGCTTGCTATTGCATTTTATTTTTTGAAAAGGCTATTGCATTTATTATATCTAGCTGCACATTAAATTTTGCACATAAAAACATCCCATTTTTCAGTTCATCCTAGCATAAATATTTTCCCCACTTCATAAGTACCATCTGTAGAAGCCAGGTGGCAATCATTCCTCTCTTGTCAAAAGGGGGAAAAAATTCAGGCAACAATCATGCTTTCCCCTTGAAAAATCAAACAACCAGAGACAATAAATTTATCATGTCAACAAAGAATGCCAACATAATCCATGGAACCAGCAGCATACAAGATATTTGTTGAGTCGTGTAAAAATCTTGTAAATAGGTATATGGATCTTGGGTATGAGTCCATGTGTCCCATCTTCCTATAAATGGTGTCACACACCCCTCCCCTTCCTTTAAGTGTGCCTTTAGTGAAGACAAAACCCTAAGTGTTAGTGGGGCACCAAGGCCTTGTGGAGTTTAAGCTCCTATGGTTTTTCTCATGAGCGGTTTCCACATAACCTCCGATCTCTCTCTCTCATGTGTGTGTGTGCACGCGCGTGCATCTTAATCTACATGGTATCCAAGAGGCCTGTTGAGAAATAAATATAAGTGAAATAACAATCTACATATCAAAGCAATCGAAAAAAAATACTTGAGTTTACATGAAAACCCTACTCACAAAAAGGGGGAAGAAATCACAGGAGAAGACCCTAATAGGGTTGATCATTCTATTCCTCTCAAGAAACAAATGAGGGTACAACAATCTATTTATAAGCTCCCACACACCATACTTTTTTCCACTTCACTATGCAGTACTAAACGTACCACTACAATAGACCACATCTCTCAACACTCTCCTTTAAGCTGGAGCATGGAATGCTCAGCTTGTACAACAAATATCTCCACTCTACAAAGCAAAAAACAAACATACCACAAATTAAATGATGCTACTAGGTTATCGCTTACCGGCTTCTCTGCATCTTCAACTTGCTTGTAGACGAGTGCAAGTAGGAGCCCGGAGATAAGTCGTAGACAACTGATTTGATGCTTGTGCCATCCCATTTGAGAACTATGAAAAGTGCCCCTTTCATGAAGTCCTTAAAGACAAAAGAATCTCTCTTAAGATCACAAAATAAGCTCATACTCCCCGTTTCTCGTAAACTTCTTATTGAGCTATATGCGTGCATTTGATATTTGTTTATTTCTTGTAGGGTAGTTATATAATTTACCTAGTCCTCTTTTATATAAAGGGAGGGCAAGGATTTCTTTTTGTCACCAATGCATATCATTTAGTTCCACATGGTATCAGAGTAGCAATCCTAGGCCAGTGCTCCAATATACCACCAAAATATCCAACCATAAGATGATTGAATCACCAAATCAAAGGTAATTCGATGGTGAAAGGTCTCCACCACACCGCCATCATCACCGATGGTGATAGGAGCACCGCAGGAGGCAACAGCAGCATTGCAGCCATCGCCAAACAAAACGACAGCGGTGATGCGGTAGCCTGTCCAACAAGCCCAACACTGTCGCTAGTGGGCCGACAACACCTACAGCAGTTACCGTAGATGGTGGTTGTCGATCTCCTGTGGCTAGAATTTATGTTTGCGTAAGGAATCTCCTCTCATGCTTGGTTTGGTTGGTGATAAGTCTTCTCTTGCCCTTGATAGAGAGGTTTGATCCAAGGAAAAGTCAACCTCAAAGTTTACTAGGCTTGCATGTGCAGCCCAAGAAGTTATGGAGAACAAGAAAAGGGTCAAGAGCACATGAGTGATCAACTTTGACACCTCTATTCATCTCACAAGAGACAAAGATTCGTTGATAGAACTTGTAGTTCCACAAGGGACCAGAGATGTGAGTGACCAATGGGGCTACTCCAATCGCTGCAATTGGGCATGTAAATGTGACACTAAAGATGAAGATTGAGAAGATATAGTACTCTTCCGAGTGTCCTATGAATCTCTTGTTTGTAAGTCATATTTGCAAGGATCTTCGATGTCTCATTGTATTTAATGGGGGCCATCCAGAGTTGCCACTCCAGGTGGGTACAAATACTTTATGGTGTTCATGGATGACCATAGTCGCCTTACCTTTATGCAACAGTTCCTTTCTGAGGTGCAAACCCAGTATGATACCACAATTCAAGTTTTCCGCAGTGATAATGCACTCGAGTTTATGCATAATGACTTACATGAGGTATTTCGCTCCAAAGGTATCATTCACCAGACCTCATGTGCCCATACTTCCCAGCAGAATGGGATTGATGAACACAAGTTGTGACATCTCCTTGATATTGCTAAGACCTTAATGTCTCATATAAGGGTCCCTAGGCAATTTTGGGGTGATGCCAAACTTGCAGTAGCATATTTGATCAATCAAGTCACCTCATCTATGCTCCATGGTCAAATTCCATATAAGATTATAAACCCAGACTATAGCAGGTTGTTTCCTATACCTGTAAGAGTGTTTGGGTGCATATGCTTCATTCGAAATCATGGCAATCAGGACAAGTTTGCTCCCCATGCAAAAATGTGTCTTCCTTGGTTACTCCAAGACACAGAAGGGATATAGATGTTACGATCCAATTTGTAAGAGATATGTTGTTACCGCCATTTTGACCTTCTTTGAGAAGATTCCCTACTTCTTAAAAGGATCGTCTATAGAGGCTACTATACAAGAGACACAGATATATCACAGGAGACCGCAGTTGGACAATTCCCAAAGAGATGAGCCTATATGGTACCTTGTCTCTTCAAACAGGAGCGAGTCATATGGAGATAAGGAGATTGTGCAGAGCAGTTCTACTGTATGTACTCTTCATTTCATGTCCTAGTACACTACGATTTCCCGCCTGGAGGAGAGAGAAAGACAGTTTGCCTCAACTATTACTAGTGTCATTATTCTCAAAGATTTTATCCAGGCCTCTCAGGATCCCAAGTGGAGAGCTACAATGGATGAGGAGATACAAGCATTACAGTCCAGAAAAACATGGGACCTTGTGTCGTGTCCTAGGGGTGTTACAATTGTTGGCTGCGAATGGGTGTATACCATAAATACAAATCTAATGGGACAATTGATGGATATAAGACCACTCTTGTTACCAAGGGATTCACCCAAACATATGAGGTGGATTACCTTGAGACTTTTTCGTTGTTGCTCGCATTACCTCCATCAAGATTATTCTTTCTGTTGTAGTGATTCAGAAGTGGCCTTTATACCAACTTGATATTAAAAATGCTTTTTTATATGGAGATCTAGATGAGGAGGTGTACATGAGACAGCCACAAGGATATGATATTCAGGGAGAGCTTATGGGTCACTTACAAAAGGTCGTTTATGCCTAAAGCAGAGTTCACAAGCATAGCTTGAGAGGCCCAATTCACAGATCAGGAAGATAGGATTTCCACGGTCTACTATTGATCATTCTATTTTTATCAAAAGGACAGAGTATGGTGGTGTCAGGAGAGTTTTTATTTTAGCAGTCTATGTTAATAACATTATTCTAACAAGTGATGATGTAGATGGGACAGTGCAGACAAAGGCATCTCTACGGTCTATGTTTGTCACTAAAGATTGAGGTGGCCTTCGCTACTTCTTGGAGATTGAAGCAATCCGCTAGGGAACCAACTTGTCTTTGTCTCAGAGACAATATATGTTACAAATTCTTGAGGACACTGGGTTACTTGGATCCAAGCCATCTGGGATACCAGAAAAGCCACAGTCTAGTCATAGCACAAATGAGACAAATGCTTTGTTTGAGGAAGTTACGAGATACCGCAGTACTGTTGGTTGCCTACTATATCTAACCATTACACGGCATGATATCAATTTTGCTTTTAGTAGAGCAAGTTAGTTTATGCATAATCCACAATACAATCATTAATGAGAGGTGTCTCATTCTAAGATACCTAAAAAGCACTCCAGGTAAAGGTTTGTACTATAGAGAGTGAATATCTTGATCTTTCTACGTATTTAGATGCTAACTATGTAGGATCTATATAAGACAAACAATCTACTTCAAGTTTTGTTGTTTATCTGGGAGGTAATCTAGTTTCTTGGAGAAGCAAAGAATTATAATATAGTTACTCCAATGCAAAAGCAGAATACAAATATATGGCCCAAACAGCTTGTGAGGTTATGGGGATAAAGGTTGACCTGCCAGTCTCGCTTTACTCTGATAATAAATCAACTACCTACATTGCATCAAACTTGGTCTTCCATGAGAGAACCAAACATATTAAAGTTCACTGTCATTTTATATAAGATGCAGTCCAAGAAGGAAAGATAAGTACCCTATACATATCCTCCTAACTTCAGCTAGCTGATATTCTCACTAGGTCATTGAAGAAGCACCATAATTTTCTTAATAGCAAGTTCAGCCTAGACTTCTACACCCCAACTTGAGGAGTGTTGAGTTATAGGGGTACGATTGATATTTATTTATTTCTTGCTTGGTACTTATGCAATTTGCCTAGTCCTTTTTTACATAAAAGGAGGGCTAGGGTTTCTTTTGTGAATAATGCATATCATTTAATTTCATACTTATATTGGAGAAGAAAATAACATAGGGAAGAAATAAAATAGAGAAGACCTACCCATATTCTCTTCAACATCATAATTTTTTCCCTCATTATTTTTTTTTCCTCATTTTTCTCTTTTTCTATCTTTTTATTTATTTAATCCTTCATTTTTTTCATGAGCATTTTTTTTTTGTAAATCTATCAATCAAAAGAACATATAAGGCAAGATATTGCTGCACCCAAGGGTTCGAATGAACCCAAAAGCATACCGCAACCAAAGCCCTTTACATGGCGCCACCTCTCGACTTCACAATGCCACGATCATCCTCTCCAAGCTGAAGGCCTTCGCCGCCCGAATCCTCACCCTCAACAGCTTCCCTATTTCTACTTCAACTAGAGCTTCTCGTTGCACCAACATCAATAGCGAGGGTCTCACCTCCTTCGCCTTCTTCGATCTCTACTCATACACCTTCAACAGGACCTGCGATCTCACCTTCTTCACCTCAATCCCTCTCCTCTCCTTGGCTGCCATTATTGCCCTTCTCTCCTGATCACATCCCGCAAGGGAGGCCACCGGCTCCCCTTCTTGCCCAATCACCGCTACTAAGGGCTATTAGCTCCTTTGCTCATCGCAAGGAGCGCCACCAAGCCTTCTTCACCGCCAAGGGGCTCTCAACCTCACGCGGCAATCCCCAGTGCCGCTAAGACCTTCATCACCACCAGCAAGCACTAGGGATCTTCGACAGGAAGGGACACTCCACCGCCTACAGGTGCCAAGGGCCTATAGCACCACCTAGTAGCCTCACCTAGGGCCTACAGCGTTGACAACGATCTCCACCGACTCAAGAACCACTCTCAAAATTTCACGCAAGATCGTTGCCATGCACTCACCGCTGTAGGGTCGGCTCTACCTTCTGTTTTTGCTACTCTACGAGATGCCCTTGTTGGCATCTCCTCCAAGAACTCAATAACATGAATAAAGATATAACAATATTATTATAAGAGAAACCAAGATCGATTTGCTCTAATACCATGCCGAGAAATAAACATAAGTGGAACAATAATTAACATAAATATCAAAGCAATAAAAAAGGAACACTTGGGTTTATATGAAAACCCCACTCACAAAAAGCGGAGAGAAAACCAATGGAGAAGACCCCAATAAGGTTGACAATTATATTCTTCTCAAGAAACAAATGAAGGTACAACAACCTATTTATAGGCTCCCACACACCATACGTTTCTCTGCTCCACTATGTGGTACTAAACATACCACTATAATAAGCCACATATCTCAACAAGATCCCTATGACATCTCACCGCAAATTCGAGGCCATTATCCCAAACTTGGTCGCTTCAGGGTCTAGCAACGCCAGTAAGCCTCCACTCCAGCCACCTAGACTGCTGGCGACCCACCTGAAGCTTCGACGACCCCACTGGAGGTACAAAAACCCCTCAACAGTTTTGACGGCGGCCCTATTTCTCTAGTGAGGCTATCTGCAACCTGAGCGAGATCGCCAGTGGTCGTAGTACAAGCAGCAATGCTCCAGTGACCTCCAGTTGTGCTCCGCAGGTGGTTCTTGGTTCATATAGCACTCCATTTTGGATGTTTGATTTTCCAAGACCGTTATCCTACTTATTTAGCTTCGGATTTGGTTTGTGCTGCTGGGGGTTGTGTCCGTGATCCAATTTTGAGCCATCTTGTCATTTTTTTCAGAGTACATTGTGATTTGTTTGATTTCAGGGCTCTTGACCTTGAATACAAATGGAAGTGTCTGAGAAAAGAATGGATAGTAGGTTGATGAGCCAAGCCAATATGACTATCCAAATCACCACAATGAAATCAAAAAAGGATAACTACCTCTTGTGATCTAAGGTTGAGATGGCCTTTTTTCTTAAATGTAGGATTGGCTACATTGATGGTAAAAAATCAAAACCTGATTTAGAAGACAAATCATAGGAAAAATGGTACCTTGAGAATAGCTAGATGAAGACTTGGATTGTCAACTTTGTCACTACAAAGATTCAATCCCTCATTGTAAGAAAGAAATCAGCAAGAGAAATATGGGAAATACTTGAAAGTATGTATAGGTAGGAAAAAAAAAAAAGGAAGTCCGAGTGTATCAACTTCTGAGGGAGATATACATCCATCGCCAGGGTAATCTCCCTGTTGCTCGCTACTATAGGGCTTTGAAATCCAAGTGGGAAGACTTAGATTACTATTCTGATAAGACTTGGAAATGTGCCACTGATTAAAAGCTCTTTTGGAACGCAAGTGGAAAATTCGAACCATCATCTTCTTGGTTGGTCATAATTATGCCAAGATTCCGAGCATTGAAGATTACTTCCAAGTGGAGGTAGATGAAGAGAGACGTAGGGTCATTACTTGTAAACTTGTGCACGACAAGACAACAAAGATGTGGAACACTTTGACTCCTATAAGTCGTGATTCAAGTAGCACCAAGGTAAATTTAGACAATGCAAAGTTTAATAGGAAGGGTACACATTGCCACAAAAATGGTCACACAGTGGATTATTGCTAGGATCTGCCTCTGAAGCAGAAGAATAGAAGGAAATTTAAATAGAAGACTTTTGGCAAAGCTCAAAATGTGCGACCTATAGCTACCATTGCCTGAGATGGCTCCAACATATAGGGAGGTACCCTAAAGGGGCAACAAAGTTAACTCTCTGTGATCTTAGCTCAAATTCGAGAATTACAAGGGATGTTCTCTAGAGTCCTATCAGCTAAGGAGGAAAGCTCAGATACCAAGTCCCTTAATTGTGCCCTTGTTGCTTAAGGAAAGTTACGTAATGATCCATTGAGCATTGGTAAAGATGATTGGATTATTGATAGTAGTACAACAGATCAAATGACCAGAAATGGTAGTGTTTTTTTTTTTGAAAAAGGAAAGGGTAGTTATCCAGAGTGATAACTACCCAAGAATATATATAATAGAATCAACAATATCCAACAATACAACAGGCAGACGCCAAGGTCCCCCACTCAAGAGGAATCAACCCAAAGAGTAAACAAGGAGTTAATAGATTCAACAAAATTCTCCATGTAAGGTCTCTGGCCCCTGAAAACCACCGCATTCCTGCCCAACCAAATACCCCAAAGAATTGCCAACGGCGTGGCCTTCTCCTTCTTCGTACGGAAAACGAAATGTCCACCAACACCACCTCTGCTTCTGAAACTATGCTAGAATTCCTCGAACAGACGACACCCCCACCACCTCCCGCCCATCCTACCCCAAATTTGCACCACAAAAGGGCAAGTGAAAAAAAGGTGGTCAACGTCCTCCTCATCACCACCACACAAAGGGCAAACCTTACAATCTCCAGGAGCCCACCTCGCCCTCCACACCTTAAGTCACCAGCCTTCTCCTCCTAAGGAGCCAGGTAAAATTCTTGACCTTCAGCGGACACGCTGCTTTCCAAATCTGCCTGCAGTCCCTTACCAGATCCAGCTCCACCCCAGGACCAACAGTGGACAATCTCCTGTATGCAACCGCTACCGAAAACTCACCTTTGTCCCAACCAAACATGTCCGTACCAGACGCCAGATGCAATCCCTCCAACTCTTCAAGTAAGACCTGAAAATCGTGCACTCTCGCATCTAATATACTGCCAACGAAGCGCGGGTACCACCCATCTTCCCATACCTCAGCCACGGACACCATTTTGTTCTGGGACAAGGCAAACAGTCTAAAATCTTCTGCAAAACGCTCCATCACCCGTCCAATCATCCTGCCAAAATTTGAAAATCTCCCCCGTTAAAAACACAGGAACAAAGCAGTTCCTCACCTTAGGAGCCACCGTCGACAAGCCTTTCAAAAAGTGAGAAGCATCCCTAGGCGGTGACACTAGGAGATCCCAGCGCACCGGACCACCATACACCGTTTCGAACACCTTGCCCATCACATCCCCCCTTCCTTCCAACAGGCACCCCACCCACTTCGCCAACAGACTGTCATTAGATCTCCCCAAATCCCTCACGCCGAGCCCCCCGTCTTTCAATGGTCTGCAGACCTCCTCCCAAGCAACCAACCTAGCACCCTATCCACTAGTCCCCTGGTTGGACCAAAAGAAATTCCTCATAGCTGTCTCAATCTTTGCAATCACCTGTCGAGGCATCTTCAGCACAGAAGTGAAGTACGACGGCATTGCTAACAGAACCGCCTTGAGCAGGATCAACCTCCCACCTCTTGACAATAGCCTAGACGCCCACTCCTCCAACCTCCCTTCCAACCTCTCCACCAGGGAGGCCCAATCTCTCACCAGAATCCTCCCATCTGACAACGATAAGCCCAGATATCTAATCGGGAGCTTAACCCGTTCTGTGCCAAGTCCCAAACTCCACCCCCTCGCCTCTGTCTCAGTCAGATTGAAAGGGACAAAATCTGATTTAGCTAGGTTAATCTGCAATCCTTACTCCTCACGTAGTAAGAAGACAAGGAACCGCATTCTTCTGGCCTCCTTTTCTCCACCTTCAATGAAGAAGATCGTATCATCCGCATACTAAAGCAACGGGATACTCGTCCCATCTCTTAAGGAGAAACCTCTAATCAAGTTTCTCTCACAAGACCTCTTAGCTGCCCTAGCAAGAGCATCCATGGCAATCACAAAGAGCATCGGGGCCAACGGACAACCTTGTCTCACCCCCCTCCTTGGTTGGATCCAACCCCCAGCTGGGTTTCCGTTGATAAGAACCGAGAACGACGTTGTGGTGACGCATCTCTTCATCCAGTCAATCCACACCGGCGGGAACCCCCTCTTCACCAACGACGCCCTAAGAAACGACCACTGGATCGAGTCATAAGCTTTGCTGAAATCGACCTTCCATAGGAAAGCCTTCTTCTAATCTCTCTTCCAGGACGAAAGGATTTCCGAGGCCATCACATAGCCCTCTAAAATATTCCAACCAGGAACAAAGGCCGTCTGCACCGAATCTACAATCCCACCCAGAGTCCCCCTCAATCTATTTGCCAGAAGCTTTGCCACCACCAAGTAGATAGCATTCGAGAGAGCTATCGGTCTGTACTCCTGAATCTCCTCAGTGCCCTCCTTCGGCAGCAGGAACATGTAGAACTTGTTCAGCCTATTAAATCCTGAGTTACCCGCTCAATTTTTGCACCACTTGCATCACGTCTTCTTTCACCACCGGCCAGAACTCTCTGTAGAAGGCAACCGGAAAGCCATCCGACCCTGGACAACCATCCGCGTTCAACCCCCAAATTGCCTCACGGACTTCATCCTCCCCAAAATAGCCCGTCAAGAAGCTGGTGTCTGCCTCCTGGATCTGCGATATCTCAGACCCTAACCATCTCCACCTTCCCCCCCGTCTCCACCCAATAAAGTCTCTGAAATAACTCGCAGCTGCCCCTCCCACCGCCTCCCTTCCCACAAACTCCTCCCCATCCACCACCAATCTGTCAATCCAGTTCCTCCTCCTCCTACCTGATGCAGCCATATGAAAAAATCGGGTGTTGGAATCGCCTTCCTTCAGCCACTTCTACCTAGACCTCACCCACCACTCCACCTCCACCTTCCGGTCTTCCTCCTGTATCACCTGAATCTGTCTTGCTCTGTGAGCCCTGTCATCGTCTAAAAGGAGACCAACATCCTCTACCCTGTCCAGGCGCGCAATCTCAACAAGAGCCTCCTCTTTCTTCCTCCCACGTTCCTCCCTAATCTGCTTGATACGGGTCTTCAAGAAGGATCTCAAATCCCTCAGTTTCGCTTCCAATCTGGCAGCCGCCGAACCATCCGCCTGAGATGACCACCGTTCCTCAATCAACCCCCTGAAGCCCTCCTCCATGAGCCACACCTTGTCAAACTTGAAGTACCATGTCTCCATCCCTCGTTCGACACCCACAGCAAGGGGGTGTGATCTGAGAACGAACACTCCAGGGATCTAACCTCCGCCATCGAGAACAACTCCGCCATCGCCGTTGAGGCAAGAAATCTGTAAATTCGGGATCGTTGTCCTCCAGAGTTCCTCCACGTGTATAGACAGGACAACGGTGGCATATCAACCAACCCCTGATCTGCCACAAAGCCTGCAAACGCCTCAGAGCCCTGGTCCAACCCCCCTCGATCACCTGGTCTGTCTTCTGCCCGTAGAGTAACATTAAAATCGCCACCAACCAGCCAAGGAATCCCCAGAAAAGCTGTCGCGACCTGGCTCAGATCTTCCCATAAGGCCTGTCTTCTCCGACCCTCCGTCGAGCCATAAACCAAGGAAAGGAGCATACATGTGTCATCCCGGCGTCTCTGAAGTCTAACAGTGACAACATGGGACCCAACCAGAGAGTCCAGCAAGGAGAACTCTTCCTCCTTCCATCCCACAGCAATTCCCCCCGCACTTCCATCTGCATCCAAGGCCAAGAAACCCCCAAAAACACCTCCACTTATGAAGACAGGGAGAAAACCACAAGAGAAGGCCTCGATAAGGCTGATATCTCTATTTTCCTCAAAGATAAATGAGGGGGTATAATAGCCTTTTTTTTTTGAAAAGGAATCGGTGGTTATCCTTTAGATACCACCCAAAAAATGTATTAATTAATCACAGCAAGTACATAGCTCACATTACAAGCAAGAACTCCACCCCGAAATGAAAGACAAAGTAGACGCAACAAAGTTTTCCGCATACAAGCGTTGCCCCTTAATGACAACAACATTCCCACCCAACCAAATAGCCTAGACAACTACCAACGGCTGAGACCTTTCTTTCTTCAATCGAAACACATTGTGCCCAATGTCGTCTCCTCCACATCTAAACAAACTCCAGAAGCTGAGAAATGAATCATGAGCCCACCACCAGTCCTTAATCCGAACCCAGACCTGCGACACCACAGGACAAGTAAAGAACAAAGGTTTATGTCTTCTTCTGTCTGACCACAAAGCGGGCACAACCTCTCTGCGTCCTGGACCTACCACGCCCTCCACATCCTAATCATCAATCTACCTCTCCTGAGAAGCCAAGCAAATATCTTCACTTTCAGGGGACTAGAAGCCTACCAAAACTGCCTGCAGTCTTGATGTGCATACATCTGATTAACCTAAAATGTCTATTAATGCATGTTCTTAGTTTCATATTAGCATCACACATTATAAATATTGCATAACATGCATAATCATGCATTTAGGTCAAGTTGTATAAATTGTATAGTAATTGTCTCTTTTTTTTTGCCAGGGACAGGGCAACTTGTTAATCGGGATCTCGGATCTAGAATCCAACTGTACGAATCTGATCAGGGCAACGATTGGAGTTCAACGACTCCAAGATCGCCCTGATTAGACATCCGTAGTACCAGATAGAGATCTACGAACCCTAAAGATCAAGTGCCAAGATGGTGTTAATCCGCACCTCAAACGACAAATCCGACCGCACGGATGGGTTCGAATCGACGATCGCAGCCTACAGCGTGAAAATCGATCCAATCCGACACCCGTGGCACCGTCTACAACACTCAGAAGATGGACGGCTAAGATGACACCACGTGATGCCATCTCAGCTGCCCAACCAGCCCCAAAGACCCGCCTCTGCTCTTCTTCACCCGCTCGACGAATCTCCACCGTTGGATGCCCAACGGCCACAGATCCGCGCGACACAAACGAAGGCGTAACGCAGCGGTTGAGCGCCTCTTCGTGAGCGAAGGGCACGCGTTCGAGCCGCGCTGAGCGCCTCAATTCAGACGGGCACGGGCGCGGGCGCGATTCGACCGTCAAATGAAGATCGGGCGGTCGAGGGGAGGAGGCGTGGCGCGCGGAGGATCCTTCGATCGCGTACTCGCGCGATGACGCGCATTTGCACGCCTCATCGCACGCGGACGCACGGCATAAGCGTTTTGAACGGGCGCTGCGAGGATCAATCTCGACCATCCAATCTCACGATCGGACGGCTGAGATCAACCAAATGTGCATGGGTGCATTCAGGCGCGGAAGGTAGGGACGCGCGCGCACATCGGCCACGTTCAGGCCTTTAGTGACGGATAAATCCATCACTAAAAGCCCTGAATTAATTATTTGAGACGAAATAACCCATTAGTCCCCTCCAATCTACACCTATATATAGCCCTCCGACCACTTCTTCATCCCTTCCTTCTACTCTCTCCCTCTCCAAAGCTTAAGAGAAGCTTGTCCCACACCTGGGATGCTCCTCAAGACCTAAAACCAAGTTTTCGCCCCTGTTCCGGAAGTGGATCCCATGACAACGACGTGCTGCCTCGTTCCCGTTCTTCCGACTTCGTCCTTCCCGCCTCATCCTCCGTCTTCCAGGCGTCGCCTCCCTCCGGCTCGTCCTCCAAGCATTCGTCGAGGAGGATAACTTCTCTCTCCCTTCTTTTATCGCTTTCTAGAGTAGAATTTTCCGCTTTTTAGTTGTAACAGTTTCCCACTTTCTAGTGTAATCATTTCCCGCTTTCTTAGTTGTAAAACATTATTCAAATAC
This sequence comes from Thalassia testudinum, assembly GCA_037157565.1. Taxonomy (NCBI): domain Eukaryota; kingdom Viridiplantae; phylum Streptophyta; class Magnoliopsida; order Alismatales; family Hydrocharitaceae; genus Thalassia; species Thalassia testudinum. Next base: position 4,845,459 of record JAZHRO010000038.1, read on the forward strand.
CAAGTGATTGTTCTCTCTCTTATTATTTATATCAATTCCATTATAATTATTTCGCCTTCTAAACAAAAATACAAAAAAATATAATTACGGATTCTGAGATCGACGTAGCCTCCCTGTGTTCGACCCGGAACTTCTTTACGGATTTTCGGTATAAATTTTATCTGTTGAACGGATTTCTTCGCGACTCGAACCACAAGTTTTCGAATCAAAGACCCAAGCACCGTCCAATCATCTGTCCAGAATCTGAAGGTATCACCCGATCCTAGCACAAAGACAATCCTCTAACAAGTGAGAAGCACCTCAAGGAGGTGACACCAGGAGGCCCAAGCCAGGCAAACATAGCAGGATCGCAAGATGCTCCCTACCAGACACCTCTCCTCCAAGTAGCATCGCAATCCACTTCGCCAAAAAGTTGTCATTCATCCTCCCCATCTCCCTGACTCCCAAGCCCCCCTCCTTGACAGGCTTACACACCATACTCCAGGCCACCAGCTTCGCCCCCTTCCCGACTACCGCATAGTTGGCCTAGAAGAAACTTCTCATCAGGCTCACAATCTTGTCGCAACATCTTCACAACAGAAGTAAAATACGCTGGCATAGCCAACAGAACCGCTTGGAGTAAAACCAACCTCCCTCCTCTCGAAAGCAGCTTGAATGCACATCTTGCCAACCGATCCTCAAACCTCTCCAGCAATGGAACCCAATCCTATAAGGAAACCCTCATGTCCGTCAGGGGCAAGCCCAGATAAAGGAGCAAGGACCCAACCTTCGTACCCAGGCCTCCGAACACTCCCTGGCCTTCTCATCAATCATACAAAATGGAACAAAAGAGAACTTCAAGTGGTTAATCTACATGCCTGAAGCCTCACAAAATAGCTCCAGAAGGATACGACTCCGTCTCGCTTCCACCTCCGCCCCTTCCACAAAGAAAAAAGTATCATCCGCATACTGCAGCACCGATATACACATCCCTTCCCCCACAGGGAAGCCCTTAATCAAACCCGTTACACACGCCCTGTTGGATGCCCTCACCAGAGCATTAGTCGCCAAAACAAACAACATAGTGCCAGGGGGCACCCCTATCGAACGCCTCTACTTAGCTGAATCCAACCACCTGCCGAATTTTCATTGATGAGGATCGAAAGGATGTTGTGACGCACTGTTTCATCCATCTAATCCAGACTGGCAGGAAACCCCTCTTGGCTATAGCCACCCACAAGAAGGATCACTGTACGGAGTTGTACGCCTTCCTGAAATCAACCTTCCACAAAAAAGTCGTCCTCATCTCCTTCCAATGCGCAAGGATTTCCGTGGTCGCAACATACCCATCCAAGATACATCTCTCTGGTACAAAAGTCGTTTGCACCTCCGACACAATGGCACCAATCACCCTCCTGAACCTGTTCAACAAAATCTTTGCCACAATCAAATACACCGCATTCAAGAGAGCAATCGGTCTGTATTCATCGATCGCCTCCGCCCCCTCCTTAGGCAGCAGGAACATATAGAATTTGTTGAGCCTGTTGAAACCACCGTTGCCCTCCCTGAACTCCGCAAGGACTTGCAGGATCATTCTTTAGCAACGACCAAAACTCTTTAAAAAACAGTACCGAAAATCTGTCGGGACCTAGGCATACGTCAGCATTCAATCCCCAGACTGCCCTACGAGCCTCATCCTCCGTGAAAGATGCCACCAACTCCTCCGCCTCCACTGCATCAACCACTGGAACGTCCAGACCCCACCATCGCCATTCCCATCCCTTCTCTTCCCCGTGAACTCCCTAAAGTAATCTGCCACCGCCCTACCCATAATTTTCGTGCCGAAACACCCCACCCACCTGGAGCTTATCAATCCAATTCCTCCTACGCCTAGCTGATGCCATCATATGGAAGAATTTGGTGTTGAGTCTCCCTCCTTAATCCACTTCTGATCAAATCTCACTCTCCATTCCACTTCCATTTTCTGGTCTTCATCCTGGACAGTCTTTATGTGTTCTACCCTAGATTGTCTCTCCTCCACTGTCAATAGGCCATAGTCCACTCTGTCCAGCCTCTGGATCTCCCCGAGCGCCTCATCCTTCTTTCTGTTATGTTCTTTCACCTATCTTCTGTACTGCTTCAGAAAGTCTCAACTCCAAAAGCTTTGTTTCCAATCTCGCGACCGCCGAGCTGTCCGAGTGCATAGTCCACCATTTGTCCTCCATGCTCCTGAAACCCTCCTCCAACAACCACGCCCTGTTGAATTTGAAGTACATATTAAAGTGGGAACCTCCGCCAGATTCCCACATCAAAGGAGCGTGGTCCGAGAATGGTCTCTCAAGAGCGCACACCCCTACCAATGGGAAACCCTCTGCCATCTCCACCGAGCATAGAAAGCGATCAAGTCTAGACATCAAGCCAACAGAGCTCCTCAATGTGTAAGCATAGGAAGCGGGGGGCACATCTTGAAGCCCATGCTCAACGATGAACCTTGTGAAGTCCTCGGAACCTCGGTCCCGACCTCTTCTCCTCCCCAGCCTGTCCTCCACCATGAGGGTAATGTTAAAATCCCTTCCAATAAACCACAGTCAACCCTAAAATCTCCCTGCGATCTAACAAAGGTCTTCCCAAACAGAGCTCCTTTTGAAGTCTTCAACCGGCCCATACACAGATGAGAACACCGTAACGGGCAAGGTTCGAAATGCCAATTTCGACGTCGTGTCGATAAAATTGTAGGTATGCATTTCGTGGGCATGCCTAAGGCATGCCATGGAAATGCCCATTTTTCGATGGCAGATTTCGATGATTTCGACTGCCCGAAAAAATGACATTTCGAGGCACGCCGAGGGCATGCCGGTGCATGCCGATAGAAATGATTAAGATTTGAAAGACAACTAAATCAAGATATTAGAAAGGTTTTACAGGTTTTTTTATAATAAAAACAGGTTATTTTAGCATGAAAATCTTATCTCTGTATGTGTGTGTGATCAAGATATTAGAAACATTTTTTTATAATAAAAATAGGTTATTTTAGCTGTGTGTGTGACCTTCCCTTCACTCCCAGACCACCCCCACGCCCTTGACCTTCCCTTCCCTCCCAAACCCCCCCCACTCACGCCCGCTCCCCGCCCCCATTTCCCGCCCAAAAGCTTCCCGCCCACCCTTTTCAAGTATCCCGCCACTCAACCACCATCAGCATGCCGACGTTTCGTCGGTAACTGTCGGCATGCTGGCGAAATCCTCGACATGCCGACGGTTTCCCTGCAAACCGACACTATATTTGTGTCGATATGCCCTCCCTCCAAAAAACCTCTTACCGACGGCATGCCATCGGCATGCCGTCTGCATTTAAATCACAGACTACAGCAACAGAATGACAACCAGAATGTTGCACTTTATCTCAGTGACAATCGACACTTAAGGACGTCTTTGAGAAGTCCAATACGTGTTGCCCGATTAGTGCTTGTGACACATAAAAGGCTATCACAAGGAAGCTGCAGTTATGAAGTTTCTGGTTGGTTTGGGGCCTCAGTATGCGACTTCCTATTCTTAGATGCTTACATTAACAGAGCTTCCTAGTCTTGAGGAAGCATACAACATGCTGAGTAGGATCTTCATTTCTCTCACGATTAAGGAGTCCATAGGTCAGGCTTTTTCCTCGATTGTTGCCCAAGGTCATGGACAAGGTATTCTCTCTACCGACGGGAGGCATGGTGCTAAGGGCAGAGGGTGCAAATCCTGCACATATTGCGGGAAGCTTGGTCATATTGAGAGCACTTGTTGAACCAAGCATGTATGACGACTATTTGCCAATCAGGTGCTTGCCACTGAAGAGCAGCCAAGAGACTGTATCAATACATTGGTTTGACTATGATAAGCCTCTTCAACGACTTTCTTAGCTCTCTCAAGATACTTCTTCTGCATCTGACACTACTATCCTGGTGACCTCTTCTACCTCTGCTAAAGCTGCCCTAACCACCTCTTCAGGTATATTGCCTACACTCTCTGTACAAAGTGATGATTTATGTGACACATATTGGCTAGTGGACTCAGGAGCATTACGTCACTTGAGTCGAGATCGACGACGCTTCTGTCGTCTCCTCTTTGTTCCTCCTGGACATACAGTATAGGTGGTCAACGGGAGGCATTCTCCCATCACTGGTCAAGGGGAGGTTACTAGCATCCCCAACATGAGATTGACTAATATCCTGCTTGTTCTTGATTTTTCGATCAGTTTACTTTTAGTTAGCAGAATTACCAATGAATTGAATTGCCAGGCTATATTTGATGTAGTTGCTTGTACTTTTTAGAATATCCTGATGGGGAGAACGATTAGTGGTAGTTGTAAAGAAGGGGAAGTCTATCGCCTCTTCTAATCTCCTTTTATTGCGGTAAGTTTTGGTGGAGTCACCACTTCTGTTGAGTTTCCTTTTCAGTGGCATCTCTATTTGGGTCATTTATCTCTAGATAATCATCATGTTATACCACAGGGATCTCCTACTGTTGTCATCGGTTGTAATGCTTGTCAGCTTGAAAAGCGCCATTGGAGTACTTTTAGATTGAGGCATGTGATTTTAGATATATGGCATGTTGTTGCCCATAGATCTATGGTGGGGTTGTTGATAAGTGGCTTGGTGTTCTTCTGCTGCTGTCATCGGCGCAAAGCACATGAGGAAGCAGGCCATGCTTGGCTGCCACTTTCCATCACCAGCTCAGGGGCTAAAATGACGACAGTGAGCTATGGATCATCTTTGCCTTCCAATCTTTGCTGCCACTTCACGTTTGCAAAGATCAAGGCCGCAACGAATAATTTCGATGAGAAGCTTCTGCTTGGCGTTGGTGGTTTTGGGAAGGTCTACCGCGGCAGTATCGATGATGGGATGACCATGGTAGCGATCAAGCGTGCTAACCCAATGTCCGAACAGGGCCTGCACGAGTTCCAGAATGAAATTGAGATGTCCAAGCTCCGCCACCGCCATCTTGTCTCTCTAATCGGTTACTGTGAAGAGAATGGCGAGATGATATTGGTGTATGACTACATGGCTCATGGCACGCTCCGCGAGCACCTCTACAAGTCCAAGAACCAGCCCTTGAGTTGGAACCAGAGGCTTGAGATATGTATCGGGGCTGCTCGTGGCCTCCATTATCTGCACACCGGTGCCAAGTACACCATCATCCACCGTGATGTGAAGACAACCAACATCCTTTTGGATGACAATTTGGTCGCCAAGGTTTCTGATTTTGGTCTGTCCAAGACAGGCCCTTCACTGGACAATACACACGTCAGCACAGTCGTGAAGGGATGCCGACGAAATCTCCTGCAGCGTCGATCGGCATGCCGACGAAATTCATCGGCATGCGGGCAGCACACCTGTAAATCGACAACATTCATGTTGACACGACCCCTTTCCAGAAATGGCCTTGCCGACAACATGCCGGCGGCATGCCGTCGGCATTTAAATCAATGGTAACGGGCCCATTGCTCCGTCTCCTTAGCTGCACAGAGACCGCCCCCGCCCCCACCTCCGAGTCCTCCAAGGAGAGCACGTCCTCCTTCACCAGACCACAACTCCCCCTGACCTCTCAGCCGCATCCAACACCAGAAAACCACCAACCAAGCCTCCCCCGATTTCTCTCCAAACCCTCTAGTCACACCTGCAACTTCATCTCCTAGAGGAAAATGACATCCGAACTCCACCTTCGAAGGTAGGAACTCAACATCCCCCGGCACGAGGGGTCACATAGTCCCATAACATTCCATGTGAGGATCTTCAGCATGGGGCACCCATAGAAACTTCCCCCACTAAGCAACCGCACCTAACCCCTTTCGCCACCTTCTCCACCTCCCTAAGCCGAAAAGCCCTAGACAACTCCACGTCCACCTCCCCATCCATCCTCCTCCCACCCCTCCCCCACATCTTCCCCCCCCCCCCCCAAAAACCCTTCTTCCCCAATGCTCACTGCCCCCGACCCCTCCCTAACGGCCTCAACCCCACCTCCTACCTCCAGAAGCTCCGCAACCCCCACACTCCCCCTAGCTCGAGCCTTGCCACCGGCACTGCAAGGATGTGAGCCGCCACCCCCTACTCCACGATGAGACCATGAGGACCCCACTCCCCCCACCGATCGGAGCCCTCCACCGCAGCAGAGGTTAGTGCCATCCCTGCCAACCCCTACTCCACAAAGAAGCCCCGCGTCGCCACTCGGACCTCCACCAGACACCAAGGGGCCGCAAATGTCGACAAAGCCCCAACCGGTACCCCCCACTTTGTGTAGAAGCCTTGCACCGCCGCCCAGAGCTTCTCCATCTTCTAATGGAGTAGCCTCGCTACCCTAATCTCCTTGCCCTTCTCACCATCACCACCTCCGGGGAAGACCTTCACTCGTCGACCATATTTCTCTTCTCCCGCACATGTGGAAGACGATGCGCTGCAGACCGCCCAAAATGCAGCGCTACGTGGGCCACTAATAACAGGGCCATAGAGGGTCATCGAGTCCAAATGCAGGTCTAGACCCGGATCCAACTTCACACCCCTCTCCCCAAATATCTTCGCAAGTCGCACCCCCCATTAAATTCGAGGCATCCAACATCCCCCTGCGCCGAAACTCCTCAAAGCGCACTCCCAATCTTCTTAACGAGGCCCCTCAAGGTCCCCGAGCGACTCCTTATCTTCCCTGATCGCCTCTACGCCTCCTGCCAGCGCCTTCCACACATTTACAAACTTCCCCTTGTCCACCACACTCGCCACAGCCACCACACCCCTCGAGCTTCAAGCCTCGACAAGAGTACCCCCATCCAGCTCCAGGCCTCACATTGTTGACTCAGCAAACGAGGTGCCACCCTTACTGGCGACCTTTGGCCTCCACACCACCCCTTGCACCGAAGCAGCCCCCTGCTACTACCCTCCCGCCAGCCAGCAGCCTCACCGCCTCAACGAAGGAACGCGGTCCACCTCTGACCGACTTCACCAGCACTACCTAAGAGGCACCCCCATGGCAAAGCGACACCTTCTCATGGAGCACCTTGCCCAGTCGGAGCTCCACCATCGCCCGCATTGTCGCAAGGTCCTCACCTTCCAGGCCGAAGCCTACACCACCACACCCTCATAAAGGGGGCGACCACTACCTCCACAACCTCCCTTGTGCAAAGAAAGAGCAGTATACCCTCAAGGTCCACCAGCAGCCCCACCCTCCTCGCTGGCTACTCCTAAAGCGCGCCATCAGACCTAATAGCCCATTGCCACCTGACCACCCCACTCAGGCAGGGGAGGTCCTTGAAGAGCAGTCATTCCACCACCTTCGACGTCGCACCAACAAGTACGAACATCCCCTCCCCTATTGCTTTTTGCTCCATCCCAACTGCCCCCACCCCCCCCATTCGGTCCCCCAGCATCTTCAACACCTCTACACCGAGATCACCTAGACCAACGCAACCATCCGCCACCACTCTAATCAAAGTCGTCACGAGGGTTCAAGGGTTCTCTCAAACATCCTGGTCTCCTTCGACCAGGGGGCTTCAACCTCGATCAACGGTGCACCCTCCGGCGAGGACAACCTCCACACCTCCTTCACGCAGGACAACCTCCAATGGCCAAGAACCCCACACTGCAAGCATCTCATCGGGTCCCTACACTCCAGCGTGACATGACCCCTCCCTCGACACTTGAAGCACAGCACCTCAGCCGCCGCCCTCTTCACTTCTTCCTCTCCCCCACCACAAGCGACCAGCCCTGACCCTCCACCCCCCCCACCCTCTCTCTCGCTCTTCTCGGTGGCACTCATTCTCCACACACACCACACTTCATTCTACAATGTGATACTAAATGTACCACTACAACACAACCTATCTCTCAACAGATAGCTTTTTCCAGCAATATAAACTTGGTTCTGGACGTAATCACGTACCTATAGATGATGGGCCCAGTGTTATTGCAAGAAAAGGGAGCATTTCCATCTTAAACCGCTTCTCTTAGGTGTTATTTGGTAAGGAAAATTATTATAAGAAATAAAAATTAGAAGTATGAGGAATGGAGGAATTAAGAGATTTTATTCCACCTACAAATTTGGTTGGGTTTCTTGTCTTGTCAAACGAATTAGGGAGTTTTATTCCGCTTGGATTGTTTATTTGGTGGAATAAGTTAGTGGAATAAGGAGACAATTAATTAAAAAGGTGGAATTAGATAATTCCACGGGGGTGGAATTTCCTAATTCTAGAATTACAACTCTAATATCGAAATCGTGTGATTCTAGAATTAGAGGTGCCAAACATGGAATTGAGGGTGGAATTAATGTTAATTCCGCGTACCAAACGCCCCCTTAGTGATGCGCTACATGTTCCTAACCTCTTAATTTCTTGTCCGTAAGCAAAACTACAAAGGAACTCAACTACAAACTTATATTTTATGATGATCATTGTGTGTTCCACGATCTGGTGTTGAGAAAGAAGATTGGGATTGATTTGGTCTATGATGATCTATACAAGGCTTTCATTTAGAGTTACAAGTGCACTAGACACCATTTTGGTTGATCGTGGTCAGCATAAAGGAGGAATGGATCAAATTTTGACCTGGCATTACATATTGAGGCCTCTAAATTTTTTGGGTTTGCAAAAATTGTGGACCTTTGCTTACTTTATGGATCTAATGTGCACACCCTTAGGTGCGAAGTATGTCAATTCGCTAAACATTTTCACCCTTCATTCTCTAAATCTAATCGCAAAAGTGATTGTGCTTCTTCGTTAGTGCATTCTGATGTATAGAGACTAGCTAGTGTTAAATCAATTAATGGTTATCAATATTTCATTTTCTTTACAAACAAGTGGTCACAATGTAATTTCATTTACTTGATGAGTTGATTGGAAGTTCTAAGAATGGTGAAAGTTTTTCGATCTGATAATGCTCAAAAGTATCTTAAGAAATCTTTAACATAATTCTTTAACAACAAAGGTATCATTCATGAGACCTCGTGTAGCTATACTCCACAACATAATGAAGTTGCTAAGAGGAAAAATAGACACCTACTGGACACTACCTAAGCATTGCTCATTCAAAGAGGTGTACCCAAGAAATTTTGGGCAAAAGCCATCTTAGCAAGTGCATTCTTAATAAACCAAATGACCACTAGATTGCCAGGTGGAAAAATGCCTTTTTCATTGTTTAGGACCACATCTCATAGATTTACCCTTTCCCCTAAGGTGTTTGGATGTCTGTTTCACCCATGATTTTATTCTTGGATGGAGTAAATTGGATCCACGGTCAAGAAGAGGCATCTTTAGGTACTCCACCCAAAAAGGATATAAATGTCATGGTCCAACTTAGAAAAGAACTGTGTTGCCCATGATGCAAGGGTTTAAATGCCGATTTCAATGTTGTTTTAACAAATTTTTAAGTGTGTTTCAGAGAAACGCCATGGAAATGCTTGTATTTCAACATCAGATTTTGAAGATTTTGATGCCTTGAAAATAATCCATTTCAAAGGTCCACAGACGTATGTCGATAAAAATGAAAAAAGTAGTTACAATGATTAGAATTTCAAGAAAATCATAAGTTTAAGCATGTTTATGTAAGAGTAATAATGTCATATAATAATATTCATATGCAACATATAATTTACTATACCGCATTCAAATTCAAGAATCAAATATCGAATACTTAGAAATAAAAGATTCAACAATATAGTTTGCAATAAATCTAAATTAATCAATTTGAATAAATCTATATTAACATAACTTTGTATTGTGTTGGTTATTTTTATTTATGCCTCCCCTTATGAGTCAGATTTAGAACTAGTTGTATTCTATTTATGTATGAAAAATATAATTTGTTACCTCTAAACATGGGACTATGACTTTCTAGGTTGGATGTTATCCTCGAAGTAAATGATAATTAATGCATGAAGTAAACAAGCCCTTTTTGTTTACAATTTTTTTTACTTGTCAAAAAAAATTTTCATATTTTATTCTCCTATAGATAGATGCAAGCTTTTTATTCTCAAATACTAACCCAAGCATAGGATTTTATATTTAGAAATTAAACAAATATTTTCTCAATTCTAAATTGTGATTAAACCTATATACTTGTAATAATAGTAGATCTAGAGCCTAGTATATAGATCTACTTTACAATTATAAATAGGTGTGAAATCAAACCTCAAGAGAGTCAGAGGAGAGATGCAACAAGACGGGAGGGAGTAGAAACAGTAGAGACTTGATACAAATAAGAATGGAGCAGCAATAACAGCAGCGAGCAAGGTTCGAAATGCCGATTCCGACGCCGCGCCGATGAAATTGTAGGTATGCATTTCGTGGGCATGCCAAAGACATGCTGTGGAAACACCCATTTTTCGATGGCAGATTTCGACGATTTCGACGGCCCGAAAAAATGACATTTCGAGGCATGCCGACAGAAATGATAGAAATAATTAAAATTTAAAAGACAACTAAATCAAAATGTTAAAAACATATTTACAGTTGTATATAAGCCTATATGAACAAAAAATAATTGTTATTTAGGCCTATTGAACAAAAAATAATTGTTATTTAGGCCTATATGACAAAAAATCAACATGTGTGCAGGAATGATTAAAATTCGAAAGACAACTAAATCAAGATGTTGGAAACGTATTTACAGGTTATTTGAGCCTATATGACAAAAAATCAACGTGTGTATGTGTGTGTGGACTCTTCCCAAATTTTGAAAAGTATAACATGTCCCTCTTCCTCAAATTTAAACCTCCAATTCATTTTCAAATTCCCACCGCTCCAATTCCCAGCGCCACTCAGCAGACGGTCGGCATGCCGCCATTTCGTCAGCAACTGTCGGCAAGCTGGCGAAACCCTCAGCATGTCGACGGTTTCTCTACAAACCGACACTATCTTTGTGTCGGCATGGCCTTTCTCTAAAAATCCCCTTATCGACGGCATGCCGTCGGCATCTAAATCACTCTGCTCATCTATATCTTGACATGAACTGGGACCATATTTCAGATGGATCGAGATCCTAGAGTGCCTAAGGTCGGGTTTAGAGGGTTTGTATGTAACTGGCTCCTCTTGTATCTGTACTTGAAGCACCATGAACAATATTTGGTCAGTGCAATGTTAGTCTTAATATATAGGTGTATATGCATCTAAACTAATCATTCCATCTAAATGTAGTCACAAAATCATAGATGAACAGCAAAGTAGGGAAAAGTAATAAGATGCCTTTACTAGAAATCTTAGCTACAACCCATTAATATACTATTTAACGGAAGAAAACCTTAAGTGAGATGCATAAGTCATGCTTAATGGAATAATAATATATGAACATGCATAGTAGGGTTTCAGAATCAACCCCAAAGCAACAAGCATGAATCATGGTTTATGGATTTAGGCAGAAACACTACCGAAATTGCTATTAATCATGAAGAGGCATAGAATATAAACTAAGAGTGAAGATTGGCATCCAAGTTAGATGATGAATACTCTATGTTGAGTAAGGTAACTGATAAGATGGCCTGCTGGATCTACCTCTATATCCAGTTAGTACGCAGGGTGTTAGTTGCATACCATTCTTCTTTTCTTTTCCTTTTTTTTTTTGGGTGTGAATAGGGTATACTACTCAAGTTGAGGTGGGCCCTTTTTTCCCCTGTCTTCTTCTCTGAGAAGAATGAACTAGCTTTAGTCTACTTCTCTTGTAGAGGAGTTTGTTGTGATGAAGCACATTATTTCTCGATTCTCTTATTCTTGCTTCATCTTGTATTATGCAACATTGTATAAGAGTGTCCTTTCGAGGTTTCCTTCTCAGTGTTCATGGTGGTGATTTGTTTTGATTTCATGCTGTCTTAAGTTCGCTTGGTTGTTAAGTTCCATTAGAAGATCATGTTGCCAAGAAAGAATCGTAGTTGGCTAGAAAATCTGGTTGAATAGAAAAATTGAGACTACCATAAGTTTCCAGCAAAGTCAATGACCTATTATGCTCAACTATATTTAAAATTAAACAGCATGCTGGATTGCTATTGGTGATTCGATAGCTTTCCTTTTCCTTTCAAAAAAAAAATTAGACAGCATGCTCTCGGATTTGATTTCCAGATGTGATGTCTGGATCTGAAGAAGTCTCCCACACTCAAAACCACCATGTTTACACTTCATAAAAGGAGGCTAACAATGGGGTTGCAACAATTGAATTACATTAGACTTCAAATAGACGACGGATGCAGTGGCTAGAGTTGTGATGGGGGCCAGGGGGCAGGCTTGTGGTAGACAGTTGGAACTCTGGAAGCGGGGGCTTTGTCTTATATTCTGGTGAAGATAGTTGGAACACGAGGGTTTATGGGACACTGCCTATCATAAGACTTTTGGGAGGTGCTTGTCATATTAGAATCCAGTGCTTGTATTTTTACAAGGGGCAACGTTGGAGGTATGTTGTTTTTAACTGTTGGGGCCAGTTGGGGGAACATAATAGAATGATTTTGTGTAGCTCAGAATCCAGATGGCTTGTTAGGCAAGCGTCCGATTGCCTAGGATGTGGGAAACTTTGCAAGAGGATTCGGTGGTTGGAAACATTTTATTTTCAGTGATGTTGCAATATATTAGATAAGAACGGATTCCTCTTTAGTTCTCTGTATGGGCCACATGCAGAGATAGAGAGAAGGGTACCGCAAGAAAATTTGAGACACATGCACAGGGCCTTTTTCCAATTTACCAGAGTGTAGGTTGAGATTCTAATATTAAGTTGGAATACATGACCGACTAGGGGATAAAGTATCAAGGGATAGGGATGAGATGGAGTTCAGTGACATTCTGGCTGAGCTTGCATTATCTGATTGTATAATCTGCAACTGCTGTTTTACTTGGTGAAGCATCACACACAGAAGCAGTGTCCATGCAATTACAGGTTTACTACTCCATTAATTTTGTGGAGCTTTTCCCTTTATTTAAGGTGAACTGCCTTGGATAGACCTTTCTTTGATCACATTCCACAGTCTTGGAGATCAAATGATGATCTTAGACATGCAGTGTACTTCAAATTTAAGAAATTTTTCTTCTGTGAACCTGGCTTTAGAGATCTTATACAAGAGCACCAGTGTAAAGTACTGGAAGTGGATATAATGACTTGTATTCTTGCAGCAAGGTTATTTGCATCAAGAGAGTTTCTAAGAGGATATGAGAAATAGATTAAAGAGGAGCACTGTTAGGTGAACAATGAATCTCTGGAGGTTATTTGTAGGTTAAATAGTGAGTAGGATTCTTTTTTGAAAAGGAATAGGCCATCGTGCCACCAGCCAGTGCGGGCACTGGCACCGCACGACCTCCCGTTACCTTTGTCCCCTTTCCCCTTCCCTCCAAAAGAGTCATCATTGGAGGATATCCTAAATGTGTGGCGACCACCCTCTACAAGGAGACGCTCCCCCACCTTCCCAGCAGGCAACAAGTCCACCACCAAGAAGGCGAGAAGTTCCATAAGTAACGATGCAGGCTATAGCCTGAAGCAGCGGCAGAGATGGCAGTGGCAGTCTGCAGCAAGCACACATCATCGGCATCGGCATCGGCACGTCGGCATGCCTCCGGTATCGTCGGCATGCCGGCGAAACTCCTGACTTTCGACATTACAACCATATCGACATGGTCACCTTTCAAAACAGACCTTACCATCGACATTTAAATCAGTGGCAACGAGAGCATCAGTAGAAATAGTAGCGAAGAATGGGAAAATTGAGATCAAGAAGCAATAGCAAGTCAAAATGCTGAGTGCATTTCGTCACTTGCCAAAATTTGAATGAAATTTCATCAACATTTCATAAAAGTCCCTGTATTTCGACATTATATAGATGTTAATATAGCCTAACCCCAAAATATAGCCATTTGGACATGTTGACTACATGCCGTCAAAATTTAAATCACTTACAATAATAGTAATAGATAAAAATTAGTTATTGAGACACCTATATTGACATTAAAATATGACAATGATTTAAGAATTGTACCTAATATCACCTATTTCTCCAAACTTATCGAAAATTATCCATATTGAGCAAAATATTGCTGACACTCCTGCATTTCGACATTGTGTGTCAATATTGCCCAACATCATAAAAAGACCATTTCATGGGCATAATGTAGGCACACCATGAGCATTCAGAACAATCCCATGATGTCACATTAATTGACGATACCTCTTAGTTCTCCCCTAAAAAACCTCTTCAGGGAGATGATTTTAAGGATCTTGTTTTTATTGATGTGGACCAAACAGATAAGGATGATGGATAGGGGAATAAAGAAGGCAATGGTACAAATACAAGGTATGGACAGATCTACATCAAGCAAAAAAATCTGACCACGAAACCAATCCAAATCCTTTTTCAATCCCTAAAAAGATCTAGGGGTTAACTCCGAGGATTGGACTTCAGGTTTGCATACTCCTTTATCTGCCTAGGGAATTGATGATCATGATAAGATTGAAAGTGCAAGTGGAGTGGAAGATATCTAACATGCTGAAAACACACCCATTTGTAGGAGTCAGAGAATGTACAAAACATCCTACAAATAGAGATACGTAGCCTATTCAAAGTTAGGCTCCAACTATAAATGTTTCTTGTCTTCACTTGCCTCCTCTATGCTTCCCAGGAATGTTGCTAAGGCTCAACTTGATCCTAAGTGGATTGTTATTATGCAGGATATGTCTACTTTGTTAAAAAATCCTATTTAGGATGTCGTCAATACTCCAACTGATGCTCACGTTGTTGGCTCCAAGTGAGTATAAACAATCCAATACAAAGCAAATGGGCAAATTGATAGGTACAAGGCTCGGTTGGTGCTAAAGGGATTCACAAAGAAGTTTGAAATTGACTACTCTAAGACCTTCTCTCCTATAGCCAAGGTGAACTCTGTTTAAGTTCTTTCCCTTGCAATTCAATATTCAAGGAAGCTTTATCAACTTATAGTGAAAAAATGCCTTCTTGAATGTTACTTGAAAGAAGTCATTTGTATGAGCGTACATCCTAGATATGAACAAGAATTGTTGTAAGCCCAAAAAGGCAATATATGGAATAAAACAATCTCATAGAGCATGGTTTGAATGTCTTCGCCTTGCCATGAAAAATAGAGGATACATGGAAGGGAATGGTGAACTCATCCTCTCTGTAAAGCAAAATACTTTCAGGGTTACCATCCTAATCGTGTATGTTGATGACATGATTGTCATTGGGAATGATAAGGAAGATATTGACAGAATTATGGGCCATCTAGCTAGTGAGTTCAAAATAAAAAATCTAGGTAGGTTGAGGTACTTTCAAGGAATAGAGATTGTAAGGTCTCCAGATAGTCTTCTCATGTGTCAAAAGAAATATGTCCTTGACTTGTTCAAAGAAACAGGAAAACTTGGATGTAGACCTACTACCACTCCTAATGAGGCAAATCATTACTTGAGTTTAAAGGATGGGAAGCAGTTGGATAAGTCAGCAAAGAGTAGGTACGAAAAGATTGTGGGAAAACTAATTTATCTTACCTTAAGTCATCCAAACATTACTTATGTCATCAATATGGCCGGTCGATAAATGTTCATTTTGATGCAATCAAACAAATCCTTAGATAATATCTGAAGAAGAATCAAGGAAAGGATCTCCTATTTACCAAGGGAACTAGTCTAAATGTCGAAGCATACAATAGTGCTGATTAGGAAGGTTCAGTAGATGACAAGCAATCTACTACTGGATATTGCCTTTACCTTGCTTGGAACCTTCTTATATGGTGAAGCAAAAAACATACTATATGTGCAACATCCTGTGCGGAAGCAGAATATAGAGCTACCGCCACCGGTATTACAAAAATATTGTGAGTCAAGATCTTACTTGCTAACATTGGGATCCAACTTGCAACACCTATGAAACTCTATTATGACAAGGCTGCCATCAACCTTACTAACAATGTGGTCTTATATGATAGAACCAAACATGTTAAATTAGATAGGCACTTTATCCAAGAGAAGATTGACTCTAGAGATCCATGTCTTCCTCACTTGAAGTCAAGAGATCAAGTAGCTGATGGTTTTACAAAAGGACTAGCCTTAACACGGTACAAGAAGAACGTGGACAAGTTGGGCATGTTTAACATTTATGCCCAACTTGAGGGAGAGTGTTGAGTGGTGTAAAACACTTGTAAATGGGTACATGGATCTTGAGTATGGGTCCATGTATCCCATCCCAATGCTGTCAATGTGAAAGGTGTTACCAAGGCGACACGGCTCAAAATCACCCGAAGCGAGAGGCAATAAAAAGGCGATAACCCGAGTAAATTGAGGTGACCATTTTTTATTTGCATATATATGTCTTATTAGCTCAATTTAATAGCACTAAATTTATAAAAACATGTCTAATAACAATGTTGAAGACTTTAAGTAGAAGAAAAGGATAAAAACTGTATTGCCAAAAGTTATTTCACATAATTTCAAATAGTAAAGAAAGAAAATCTTCTACACAATTAAGGTAAAAAAACATAAAAATCAAAATTGTCATTAAAGTGAACAATTCTCAAAAATATAACACATAAGTCGTCAGAATCATCTTCAAGATTCAATTCGTCATCGTCAACGTCATCGTCACCAGTAACTTCTTCAATCTCCTCATCATCATTGTCCACATACTCTTCTTGTTCTTCAATGACTATTGGAACTTTCCTTTTTCCCTTAGCCTACTTAGGACCATTTTTCTTCGTAGTAGCACGAGCTCGAATACGTCGAGAAGTGTCTTGCTCGTTAATGCCCGATGTAAGCTCAACCATGCCCTAAGTGAGATCATCATTACCAAATACAAGATCATCACCTGCATTATCCTCATCTTCCACTATTCTCCCTAATAGCCATTCATTTAAATCATCAATTTCCTGGAAGGATATGGATCAAGATAATCCCTATCTTCATATCGATCCCTCAAAGCTTCGTTATACTTAACACAAGATCATTCAACTTTTGTTGTGCCAACGGATTTCTCTTCTTTGAGTGAACCTATATAGATTTCCAAAATAAAAGTATTAATATAAAATTACTTAATAAAATTAATGCAATGCATATTATAAATTAGTTTATAACTTACATTTTCAAATACACTCCAATTCCATCAGTGCCAATTTTGTCAAGTTAGGTGCAGACCCACCAAAGAGATTCCACCACTGCACAGTAAAAAGATAAGTTATATAATATTAATAAGCACCTAGAAAGTTACTATAAAAAAATTATACCACTTGACTACTTAGGGCAATGGTTTCCTTTATCTAATAGTAATAGGTGTTCCAATGAATCCGTGTGCATTTCTATAAATGAAAATTTCTCGTTTTATTTTGTCTTGCACACTCTCATCAGGCTCCACTTTTGCCAAGACATTGTAGAATCCATTCATAACCTCCGAATCAAAATCAAGATTCCGATTTTCATGAGAGAATTCAGGATTGAGAAAATATCCTGCTGCATGTAGAGGCCTATGAAGCTAGCAACCCCACATCTTATCAATGATGTTGTAAATAGGTCCAAACTTTTCAGCATTATTGTTGAAAGCCTTCATGACAGCTTCCTTAGCTCTATCCATTGCTTCATACATGTATCCCATTGTAGGCCTCTTCTCCAAGTCAACAAGATGAAGCACTCTCACAAGAGGAGACGTAGTCTTGAAAATGTAAACAATCTTATTCCAAAATGAAGGCATCATGATAATTATTACCACCTTCTTTCCCTTATCTTCTTTTGCATTTTTAGAAGTGATCCACTTATCTGAAGTAAACATCTTCCTTAAATTTGCCTTTTGTCTATGAATGCTCTGTAAGGTGAGGAAAGATGTAACAAATCTTGTAACTGCAGGCCTCAACAACTCCCTACTTGTGAAATACCTCATCAAATTTAAGACTGAAGGATGCATGTATATATAACTACTCAATTGCATTGCATGCTTAAGTGTCTTTTTTACATCCTCTAAGTTCCCAAAATCTTCCAACATCAGATCGATGCAGTGTGCAGCACAAGGAGTCCAATAAACTTGGGGATGCTTAGCCTCCAGTAATTTGCCTATGGAAAAGAAAATTGATATTTTTTATATTTTAC
Organism: Thalassia testudinum; assembly: GCA_037157565.1. Taxonomy (NCBI): domain Eukaryota; kingdom Viridiplantae; phylum Streptophyta; class Magnoliopsida; order Alismatales; family Hydrocharitaceae; genus Thalassia; species Thalassia testudinum. The sequence continues at coordinate 4,863,500 of JAZHRO010000038.1, forward strand.
AGTGCTTACATTGGTAGAGAAAATACGTATGTTAAAATAAATAGAGATTTATTACCGGCAAGAACATAATTCGATGCGTTATTGACGACTTGAATCACATATTCCTCCCCGATGCGACCGATCATGCCACTTATCAACTCCCAAAGCTTCTCCCGTCTTCATGTAGGATGAGGCATCAATGGAGTCCAAGAAAACAGTTCTCATGGGAGAATTGACCAGAAAATTTATAAGTGTTCTGTTTTCCATATTCATCCAAGGATCATGATGTTTGGTTATGAAATCCTGAATCTCGTTCATAGGAGATCTCAATAAAGGAACTCTCACTTCATGGTAATGAGGCTTCAATCCAGGGCCAAAACGACTAATTGCCTCAATCATCATCTCAAACTAGATATCTTTAATAGCATTGAATGTAATGTTGTTACGGTACATCCATTTTGCAATGATCCATATAACTGCATTTCTTCCATCGTCCTTGAAAACCTTAAAAATTGTAGTTTGTTTTGTCAACAATCTCCTTTTTCGTTTCCAAACCACCTTCTTAGGATCAACCTTCGTAAAAGTATCCATTGGTCCATGAAACTTCTTCATTAGAGGAAGTCCACCACTTCCACTTCCACCAACACCCATCATAATTCGAGCCTTCTTTGCATGTAACTGTGTAGGATTTTCTACTCTTCTTTTAGTTCTGAATCTATCCATGGGTCCTCGTAAGACATTCACTTCTATTTCATCTCCATTATCATCATTAAGTGGCTCATTGTAAACAAAATCTTTCATGAACCTTTCTTTTTCTTCCTTTTTAAATTATCGATATTCTCTCCACTCATCTCTCACATGTTGTGGAGCTTTTGAATATATTGTTATGTTCTTATCACCACCAGTAATATATCTAGTAGCTCTGTGAATCCCCCGTTTCACTATACCACCACAAAAAGTATACTTCGCATCATTAGTCTTTTTTAGGTCCTCCAATGTAACATACTTCCAACATTGGTGCTTTCTCCTTGTTTTTGCCATCTATAAAATTCAAAACACATGCAAAGTTGCAAACAATGATATAACATCATATAAGTTGAAAATAAACATAATATACTACCAGATATCACATTATATAATAGTATATATACATACTTATACAGACATATATAACAGTATATATACGTACTTCTATACTAAAGATATAATATATTTATATCCCCATTATACAATACATATTAATCAGTAATTTACCACTTCTTACTTATAAAAAAGTACTATATATATAAAAAAGTACTTATGGTGATTATATTATTTATATTTTGATTTATAAACATACTTTCTATATAAATTACATATTTTATGATATACAAATTAGTAATTACTAATTATATAATATTATATACATATATTGTATTGTACTTTATTTGGAATATTAGTTAATACAAATACTAAATAGGACCTAAATACCTATGCACAATAGCACTATCACAAGTCGAGACCAACATGCCAAATAGTTAATAATATTTAAATTTTAACTATTAACAAGTAATAAAGACCATTAAGTCACACGACATACACATATGTTGAGACCTGACCTTGCGAAGGGTTTTCAACAACGAAGACGATGAAGTACGATTAAGACTCAACGATGGAGAGGACCTGACCTTGCTAACGATGGAGCAATAGCTGCAGTGGAAGGGATGGTGGCACCGCGGTGATGAGAGAAGCAGCGGTGACGAGCAGTCAAAGCTTGAGCAGCGATGGTAGAAGGCAATAGCGAGCCATTCTAATGCTAACTCGCTATATATGCAAGGGGAGCGAACGAAAAGGCATGTTTGAAACGAGCATGGGGAACTCGAGGCGACACGCGTTGTGGAGGCGACGAGGCAACGAGGCATCTAAGGCGCGCATCAGGCGACGAGGCGTCTCACCAAATTGAAGGCCATCGCCTAGTGCTTGCTTGAGGTGACAACCTCTGGGATCGCCTCACCTGGTCACCTTTTCGCCCGCGGCAATCGCCTTGATAGCATTGTCCCATCCTTCTGTAAATGGTGTAACACCCCCGCCCCCTCTCCACTCTTTAGTGTGTCTTTAGGGAAGACAAAACCCCAAGTGCTAGTGGGCACTAAGGCCTTGTGGAGCTCGAGCACCTTTGGCTTTTACCATGCAGCGTTTTCCATGTAATCTTGTATCTCTCGTATATGTGTACATCTTAATATACAATATTTATTATGGTTCACAAAAGGCATGTCATCCTCATCCATGAAAGAATAGGCTATAAATACAAGGGCCGTTTATTTTCTCTTCTCCAAACTTACCTATAAGATTACATATGAAGATAAAAGCACACAAAAGCTACCTTACCTTTTGAGGAGGAACTAATAGCCACCTATATGGATCCTACCCTATCCACTAACAAGTTCATGATTTGCCATTTAAAAAATATTTCAAAGAAAAATAACACACTTTCAATCACATATTCAAGTAAGCAAGTAATACAGGCATGGTATGCTTATATAAGTTTATAAAACTAGGTAAGTAAAACAATAAGTGTACATGCTTTTTAACCCTCCATGATGACACTTTTTAGCTCTTGAAAAAAAATTCAATTTGAAGTGATCATATGACAACAGCTACACTAATCATATAAGAAACGGGTAAAAGTAATTGATCCATTTAACATTAGTGCAATCTTTTGAATCTAGGGCACTACAGCCATTTGACTTATTTAGGCAGGATTTCTAGTAGGTACTCTTGTAACCATACTAATTACAGAAAAAAGACAGCACACCAACAACCATTTCTTCAAAAACTCACTACTAACAGGAACAGAGGTTTCTAGAAACAGAATCATGTTAAACCTTGTCTTCTGTCATCTCAACTTATTATGAATATAAAGCTCTAAAGCATTATGATTTAACTTCTACATTGTTTATACACAATTTTTAGGAGTTCACAATGTCTACTAAAATTACTTTCCAGAGCTCCAATTTTCAAGCAATTCTGTTTTCAGATGCACAACCAATAAGTTTTCTTATAATCTCAAGGAAATGTATCCTGCAGATCCCTTTATAGAAATAGCTGTCCACTTTTTCTAAAAGGCATGTCAAAGTTACCTCCAAATTTATCACAAGGTACACCTCAAAACCTAAATGCAATTGAAAGTTTTATAGATGACAATTACAATTAAATATAAATGACAGTCGCACAGGCAATTACAGGACTCTGGACATAATATTTAATTGTTAATGTGTCCCAGGTTTTAAACATAAGCTGCCATTTGCACATTAAAGCAATGTCTGAATGCCAATAATTTGACACATTCACACTTACATGTTGTTGCTGAAAACCTAAGATTCAAAACCACTCCAGATTATTTAGTTGGCTCGGGTTTTTCTAAAGAATTTAAGACTTTTTCTGCATAATGCGATTGAAAATAATTGCACCCGTACTCTTTGTCCAACTTTCCACCCACTCAACCTCCTGTGCATAATCTGGCACGAAGTTGCAGAACATTCCAACCGAGTACAGAGCCAGAAAAAAAAATGCAAGAGAGTGCGGCATAAAATAGTCAAAGCACGTGGAAAATTATATTGTTCTACAAGTAATTAGCTTTAAAAATTAATTTAAAACAAATTTATATCCTAATTCCCCCACTGATATTAAATTTAGTCATTCAAGTGGTCATCCCACTCATAAATTATATTTGGGTTATCACTTGATTTTTTAACCTACTTTTATTTTATAACTAAACATCTCTTTTAAAAAGAAAAAAAAAATGCTCTTTCAAAAAAAAAAAAAAACAAAAGAAAAAACATGGGTCAACAAGAACCAAATATATCATTGCATAATCATACAAACCTTCAACAAAAAGACAGATGTAGTTAATCAGTAAAGAAAAAGTACCTGTTGAAACAAAAGCAGACCTAGAGAGAAAGGGGGAAAAGCTTGATCAATTGGGAGATAATTAGCTTTCAATATGTTATAATATTATAGGAATATGGAGTCCTTAGCCCAACCTATTACCAGGATAGAAATGACATAACCCTTCTACAGAGGTGTCCAAACAGGGTTTGAATGCAGAGTAACAAAAAAAAAAATCGAGATGCACCATAGATATTCAACACTACAAATATCGTGTACACAAACTTTATGTACAATTACCACAAATACATTATCTAAGCATATTCCTTCTATATTTTTATACTATGTGGCTAATGTCAGTAATCTGCAAAAGATAGAACAAACAAACCTATATTTGCAATTTGAAAGTGTCATAGAGTGAAAAATTAACACTTGGATCAACACAAACTTTAATGTTCATTGAGACAATGCATCAAATTCTTAATACACTGAAACATGACAAAGAAAATAGGACACGATTAACGGTCATTTGGCTCAATAAAATTTTCCATCAGAAGCAAAAGAAACCGAATGCTAGCCACATTACCTGTATTGGGAGCATAAGGGCCAGTGCAAATGCACCAAAGAGAGAAGCGACACCAAGTTCCTTATAAAGTAGAAACATGGCAATGACGATACGAAATGGAGCTGACCATAAACTGTGAAGCTGTTGGCATACTTGCTGCAGTTAAATGAATTGAGTAGATTAAAGATAACATCAGTTGACATCGTCAAAACAAAAAAAAAACCCACTAACTAACACAATTCTCAAGACGAAAGATGGCAAAAACATCATATCCAACATGCAAAATACATGGGAGAGAGGGGGAGACAGAATTTGAGTTACCCTTCAGGATAGACTGAAAAACAGGAGCAAGCAATGGCAGAAAAACTGCTATGACCATCAGTATTCAGAATTAGCAACATCATGGCTAGCAGGCTCTTTTGTTAGCTGTGACTAAGCACTATATAATTCACAAGTTCACACAAGTGGAAGAAAAACTGTAAAAAAAACCCTAAGAAGCACATTATCAAAGAAGAGATTAAGCTAAAAGACCATGCAGCGAGACCACCCTAGAACACATGTCCATTCCATTCCCCCAAATTCAATCTTAGACCTACCGGAAATTTGTTGCAATCTTTTGTATCACTAGGTTTCTTTCTTGTCTCATGTCTCATGATCTGATTATGCTTTCATTTATTTCATTTTCAAGTATGACTGAACCCTACCATTCTCCCTAACATTTAAGGAGGGTTTCTACAAAACCTCAAGGCTTTGAATTACGCTAAAATCTTCACAAACGGCCGCTCTTCACTTGCTAATGAACTTCTTGTAGATACCTACGAGAGGGGATGAGATTTGTGGAATATAAAATAAAGTACAGAAATATGTATAATAATCTCACAAAAATCAATCACACAATTTGCACAGATGATTTTTGGGTAGAAACTCAAACCAGGTGAAAACAACCACTTAACCCTCTCGAGTTAGGATTTTCCGATCGACCAAGTCGATCAAAATCCACTAACCCAGTCACTTAAATGAGAGTGACTGAACCTCAATACAACAACACTACTTTAAATGAGGGTAGTGTGTCTCAAATCCCTCCTCTTCACGAGGAGTAATTAGTCTCTCGATGGAGACGGAAATTTACAAAGCGAATACTCAACCAAAGACAGTAAAATACAACCTATAGAGCTGCAAAGATTAAACTTAGCTACCATAGGAGTTAGGAAACTTCCCTTTGGCGGAAGTACATCAACTTGACGACGTGGATACGTGAACCACGCAACGGTACTTCGTCGCTCTCGTAATCGCGGAGTGAAAGCGGGGGCACAGCTGGATGAAGCTCTCAGGTGTGTAACTAAAGCCTGGAGAGCTAGGGCTTCTTCTCAAGATCAAATTGGCACTATATGATGTGGAAATGTGTTACTTGGCATCGCTAAACAAGGGAGGGCTTCTCCTCTATTTATAGATGCCCTAGGAAGGCTTTGAAAGGCTTTGGAAGCCTTAGGTAGCCGTTGGGGATCATCTTAAGGCAAAACAAGCCACAATAAGAATCATTAATGATTCTGATAAGATCACCAAACGTCTAGGCAAAGTATCAGATGTCTAGAAGACACTCTTAAGACGTCTGGAAGACACTCTTAAGACATCTAATCCTAGACGGGTTTCCTTACAGACTTGAGTCAGACCTAAACATGATTCTCGTGTAATTCAGTCAGACGACATATCGGACGTCTAGCACTAGGTCTGGACGTCTGGAAACCTAATTTACTGCGGGAATGGATTTTCAAGGCACAAACGGCTATTAGCCTCAAGAGAAGTGATTTTGGCTCAACCGAGAGCTAATGGTCACTTATCAGACGTCTAAGGTCCTCTACGGATGTCTGATAAAAGCCTAAAGGTCATTTCTCAATGATCATATACTTAAGCCAACGTTCTACTAATTGGACGTCTGGCCAAGTCATCAAACGTCTGGACTAAGGGTTGGTTGTTTGAATTCAACAGACAGAAGGTACTAAGACCAAACCTAAATGTTTGGACGTCTGATTCAACATACAGACGTCTTAAAGTTCACTATCAGGCGTCTGATTTTTGTGTTAGACATTTGAAAAGGCTGTCTAAAGCCTATTTAGGTTTTCTAAGTTCTCTACGGAAAACCTAAGTATCCTAGGGTTATGCAAGTGTTCCTAGAACTGAAGTGTTGATTCTTTGAGGCTCTTTAACATGCACCTAAGAAAGAAAAATAAAGAGCAACAATAATACAACGAACAAGAAAGGAAATATATTATATTCTTCATCTTCTTCCTTCTTTAAGCTTTCGCTCCTCACGAAACTCCTCCAACAAGCTCCTCCAATCCACTATGAACGCGAGCTCTGAGGTCCTTCACACTTATATTCATTTGCATTTTCCTGAAATCTAAAACTCAAATACAAATGTTAAAACACAAGTATTTTGTTATCATTAAAATTGACGATCGTGATGTCCTTGCACCAACACTTATGTCCAAAAGCAACCCGGTGATCCAAGCGATCAAATGAACATCTCCCAAGACAACCACAGTGGTGCTATATATTAGTTGTATGAGCTCAGCGGGGATGACTTTACCCGATCTTGAACCATATGACTCTTTGTTGCCCAAACAAAGTCCATATACATCTAAATCTTACCAACCATGGCTATGAATTTAGAGTTCAACACCATAAATATATGTTATTAAAATATATGCAACAGCAGTCACACAAACAATTTATGGTACATATGAGTGACATGCTCTCAAGCAACACCTACAAGTGCAGCCAACTTCCCATTCCATGCCTTGATTAATCAAATCCCAAAGAGTATCATAGGTCCAGCTAATTGGACTCCCCAAACCATGTCATGCTCATAGGCGGTTCCTACCAATATGGTGTGCTTCGATGAATCTTCAGGTCAAGAACAACTAGGCCTATTGAACTTGATGCAAACCTAAATATAGGGTTTCTATTTGCAGCAAGCTTTCGCTGAATCGGTGATCATAACAAAATGATTTGTCAATAGAAAGAATAATAGAATAATGAAGATCCTATAAAAATATAGCCAACCTAACTGCTTATAAATAAATAAATATATGCAAGAGTTGCGAAAGAAAACTGCTTTAAAAGCAAGATAAAAAGCATCAGGCTTCGGAAATAAAACATGGCCCAATCTGGTATTGTTTAAAGCAAACTAATAAGATGCCAAAAGGAAAATTAATATCCAGACAAATATCAGGCAATAAAAGTTCATAATTCATATAGAAGCATCACAATAGCTAACCTAACTTCTTCATTCAAAAAAACACAAGAGTTACAAAATATAACGGCTTTTACAACCAGATAAAGAGCACCACATCAGAAATAAAACATGAGCTGATTCGACTTATTTAGAGCAGACTAAAAAGAGATTAAAGGGAAAACTACAAAATCTGGACCAATATTAGTCAATATAGGTTCATTATTCATATTGAAGGAGCAGCAATCCCAAATATCTGGAAATTCTCATGTGGAATTGACAGAATGACAAGGAATAACCAAAGCGTATATAGTAACAACATTAAGTGCTCTAAGCAAGGCAATATTTGTTAGAATGCACTTCCTAACCCAATCCATTGCTGAGACAACCTTCATGGTTGACACCAGTATAGCTTAGTAAATAAGTAATTCCAGCAACGTAGCTGCTGTTTTTTCTTTTTTTTTGATGAGGTGTTGTTTAAGAATTTAAATGCCCCAAAAAAGGAAGCTCAGTGCAGGATCTGGGTAACAGTCAGCCAACTTTTAGGAAAAGAGACATTTAAAAGTATCTTGCCTGGAGAGCTTCAGCATCAGTTGTCATTAAATTAGTGATCTTTCCAGATGTAAACTTTTTCCTACTCTCATGCGTTAGCCTCAGAGATTTGCAAAAGACCGCAGCAACCTAGAAAATTGAACCAAAAGTTCAGAAGAAAATGCACATTAAAACAAACCAGAAGTTAAGAAACCACACTCATCAATAACCACATAGTCTGAACAAACTATCACTCAAAAACATAATTGAATCCATGTAACAATGTCATCAATGTAAAGATCTAAAGACCGGTCCAAACTTAAGCAAGTACTAACTTCTGAAAGAAATTGTGAAATGAGGGACAGCACTCTAGTTCCTAAATATCCAAAAAAATTAATTGAAAGCAAAATGGGAACACATCAGTAATTTAACAAAAGAACTCCAGAAACATACCAGAGCTGATCGTAGCCTAAAACCAGTACGCATTACATTTTGAAAATATTGAGCTTCACTCATGACACCTAATGACTGGAACAAAACAGAAAATATACTGTAAGAGGTCAATCCCACAGCACAAGGCAAAAAAATAGAAAATCATCATCAAGGGACAAATCAACAAGGAACGACTGCATACATCTTACAAAAGAATGAGGCCTTACGGGGTTTCCAATAGCAAAAAAAAACGACAAAGGATAGAAGTTATTTCAAAAGCAAACTAAACAAGGTATAAAAGGAGCTGACATGGGTATCTTGCCTGCAATAAGTTTTGTTCAAATCTGCATAGCTTATGAACAATGAAAATAATGAAGTGAACCCAATTTTCATTTTTAAGAAAAAAAAAATCAAAGCAGCCATGGTCTGGATATATATAATATATACATACACTCATACACCCACATAGATATCAAACTCAAACATGTAGAGATATATAGGACATTTATTGGCATTGGTAATCCCTCATTTCTTGGCTCTATGTGTGCGTGTGTTTTTTTTATAAAAGTATTTCTTGGCTATGTTAGGGAACGGAAAAGGATTCATAATTCAGCTTGATGAATAAATAAGGCCAGGTCCTTTCGCAGGCAGGCTTCCATGCCTTTTTGCTCCAGCATCAAACATGGAGGTTTCAGTAGCAGATTATTGGGATACAGTTGGTTTGTTTTTGTTTGAAAGAAGGGATACAGTCGGTAATGCATGAGCACAATTATTTCAGGGAAACCTTTCAGAGCAAAGGATGGATGATTAATTAAGTCTTCAAGGGAAGCATTTAGGAGTTGGGCCAAGGATGGGGATCCAAGATGGTTGGCCATGGGAAGACAGATCACTTTCAATGAAATGTCAAACAGACATCTTTTAAGCCTCCTTGCACAGATGGCCATCTCATTAGGGACTACAGGTTGATTTGAAAGTTCAAGATGCCATTAAAATTTAAGATCTTTGCTTCGCTGTTGCTCAAAGGAAAGGATTATGACCAAAGTCTATTGGTTGAAGATTGAGCCTTAATCAGATACCACTTGCTTGCTTTATGGAGAGACACAAGATGATCGTGCTCATTTCTTCTTCACTTGCCCTTTTGGGAGGGCAGTTCAGAAGCGTCTAGCGGGTAATGGGTGGACCTTTCATACTAGTACAACTTTTAGAGAAGCTTTGGCAGGGGTCCATTATGTATTAAACTACAGCGAGCGGGCTCTTTTGCAGTTATTAGGCTATTTTTTGGCAAAAAAGTGGAGTCATTTTCAGGGGTGAAAAGCCTTTTTGTCAAAAATGTTTGTAAGGTTGTTAAGTCTTGTAAGAGCTAGCCTTTGATGTATAAATGATGTTGAGTTATGGAGATGTATTTGATATTTTTTAATTTCTTGTGGGGTACTTGTGTAATTTACCCAGTCCTCTTTTATATAAAAGAGGGGCTAAGGTTTCTTTTGAGGTTAATGCATTTCATTTAGTCTCACAAATGTAATACACCAACACTCTTTGGTGATGCAAATAATCACTACTCCTGGGGGATCATTCCTTTTTTAACAAAGAAAAGAAATAGAGGATAAGCTTCAAATAAGCACGGCAATTTTTGGACTGAACAAAGCACCAAAAATCAATGGTTGGATTAAGATCAGATAACAAGTTTCCAAAATCATAATGAGAACCAATATAGTCATATTTAGTAGCTTGTTTTCAGTAGCCCCAACAGATAAAAAATCACTATTCATGTGGAGAGGAGAGGCTGGTGAGATGGAGGAATTAGGCACAATAACTATTCATGTGGAAACTGCAATATGATGTGATAATAAATGACTAATTATTTTATGCAAGGTGGTATAATTTTTACAAGTTGCATGCTATTACGGTATTGTTACAAAGAGCAGTTGGAAAAGAAGTTGGAGATCAAGCTTACCATGAAAACAGAAATACACAAGAAAAGAAGCACTAATGTAACACCAAGATTTAGGTGGTTCGCAATGCAAAACACCATCCAACTTATCAGAAAAGTGACTTAATCACCAAATCTTGTATCATGTTCTTCCAATAGAAAGCAATAGCAAGTGGCCATGTGTACAGGTCACACCACAAGTCTCCAAACTGATGATGCAGGAGTAAGCACCTAGACATAGACCAACAGTATATGGATCTCAATAGGATACTTTATGTGGATCTCAATGAGATCCTTTTATTTAACAACACAACAGTGGAAATTTCTTTTGAAGGGCATTGTATGTGTTTCTTAACATTCCCTTAAAGCTATAGAACACAATGTTTAGCTTCTTACAAACTATGTAACTCCCATGAATACAACTAAATGATGACAAATTTTTTTTTGGAAAAGGGAAAAAATGGTTATCCTTTAAATACCACCCAGAAAATATATTAATTAATCACAGCAAGTACATAGGTCACATTACAAGCAAGAACTCCACCCGAAATAAAAGACAACGCGGACGCAACTAAGTGATGACAATAAAGCTGCATTCCATGCTATGACACACTTAGGCTCTGATGACAACAAAGGCACATCTTGTGTTATATTAGTAAGCCAGTGCAGTAGAGATCAAAACTGCTAGATTGACATCCATCAAGTACAAGAGTAGAAAACCATGGCCCTAGCCAATAGTCATCTCAGCTTCGGAGTTCGAAAATTTTAATCACAGCTTTGACAAATTCCTTGGCATTGCATGAGTCCTGCAGTCTCTACCTCAGGGAAATGAAAGAGTGCCTCTCACATACATAGACTTCAATGGTGAACCTCTCCCAAATGAAAATTCAGAGAGTGGCCCTCTTCCATACATAAACCTTGAGAATGGTTTTCTCTCATCTGGGGAACTCAAGAATGAGTCTCTCATATGGGGCCTTCCAAGAGATGTATTATTAGGATTTGGGAAGGAAATTCATTTTTGGTCTTCACCAATTAGCTGAATTAAGGGCTTCAGCTGATTGCTTCATATCATGTCCACGTAAGGGCTATGAAAGAATATAGGAAGAGTGTGATTACTGTGCTTTGTTGCACATCTTTTGAGAGAAGATATTTGACAATTGAAATCTCCACTGGCAGTATTGAATATTGTGACCAACTCAGATGCGGTACCCTAAATCCAATCCATTTTCCTTGGCGATTGTAAACTCAGACAGAAAACTCATGCCACACTTTCAGACAAGCCCTGATACAGACTTGACAAAAGCCCTCCACCTCAGAACACTTTTCAAAAAAGAGACTAGTATAGCAGATGCAATGGATAATGGAGAATCTTGGCATGGAGATTAAAGGCAATAATGTTATGAAGGCTTTGGAGTAGCTACCTAAAGGCCTTAGGAAGTCATAGAAAAGAGTTGATGTGATCTTCCTTGTACGAGACTCAAATGAAGGAGCTTTGTAAGCTGATGTCCAGAAGATTAAAAGGCCTTATCCATCCTCTTTTTGGTTCTTTTATAATTGCTTGGTGGCCATTTGTGGGTCATTTGTTTCAAAGAGATGGGAGGCTTCTCTATGGTCCGAATAATGTTCTTGGCTAGCAACCTTAGGGTGCAAACAAAAATATGATGTGTACTACAATGGCTCTGTTTTATTTCTTTATGTTGTTAATGCTGATTAACTGCAGACATGGAGAATGAATGAGATTTTATAATTCTCAATTTCTGGACAACATCCTAGGCAATTTAGATTGAAGTACACAAATCAGCTTGGTATGTGCACAAAAGCCAAGTATCTCAAACTTTAAATTCACTTGCATTTATGACAATTGATTAGTGACACTATTAAATTCTTACACCACTGCTAATTTTATTTGCCTCTAACAAGGAGTGAAGACTAATTGGAAGAGGTGAAAGAAGAATGCCAGAGTGGATGTCCAACTTAAAGTCTCGGCAATTTGTAGGGGAGGTGCACGTATTCAATTTGAAAATTTACACAAATATTAAGTTCTATCGGTAATTTCTGCTGCATTTATCTTCCTCTATCCTTTGACTTTGTGGAGTCCATTTAGTTTAATTGCTGCCCCGCTGGTAAATGCACTAGCTGGTGCTATTTCTTCTGAATGTAGGTTTTACAAGGGAGGGTACAAAATTAATGTCTGGTTATCATCCTTGGTCCTTCAATACATACACAACAGGTAAGTTCCATGCACGGTTTATATGTTTCAAACCTCTTTTATATGTGGGTTCATACACAAACAAAAATTGTGATGTCCAAACCTTTCGATGAAAGTATTTATTCATGATTCATTCACTCCTGGCCTCTTTATATTAGCAGAATTATTACATATAATATGGAATTTCAAGCATCTCTTTTGGGATGTAAAGGCAGAAATTGAATTTTGATGTTTTGCTAAAACCTTAGCCACATTACTATGAGGTGCACATATCCATTTCAAATATGTGCATAAAGGACAACCACTATGGATGACTTCTACGGACATGGTGACTTATACCGACACATGCTGACTTAAAAACTACTCCATTGACAGGCCTAGTCCACCTAGTAGAGTGAGAGGATATTGAGGATGACCAAATTCCCTTCTCATGTGCCATGCCAAAACCACATGAAGAGACTCCTATTGTTATTCCCACCATTTTATTTGCTTTATTTATAGCCTTAAGGCATTAGTGACATTGTACTTCCCCCTCCCAACTGTATAAGGGAAGAGGAGGAACACTAGCTTCTATCTCATCAATCTCATATCATCTCCTCCACTCTTCTTTTCTTACCTGTCGCCACCTCTCCTTCCTCTTTAGTGGTGGCATCATGTACTCAAACCATTCATAGTGGAGATGTTGGGGTATCACACCTCCTCACTGAACAAGATTATACTCGTCCTCTGGAAGGGATACCTCATTAAATCATGTATTCATGATGGATGTTGTTCCATTTTTTGCTTTGTTACTTAGATCTTTTGCCACTCCAACTTCAACAAATAGTTGTTATATACTTCTTTGGAAAAGATATAGGTATAAATATTAGGTTTATAGATTATATATGTTTATAGATTATAAAGGATTAGATTGCATATTGGATATGATCAATTCCATTTCTCATCAGATTTTAATCCAGTCCTATCCTTATAATTAGGGCTAAACATCAATTTGATCACAAACCAAACATTGGACGATTGCAAGTTTATCCAATCTTATGTTCACCTCTAGGTTTAATGTGCTCATAGAAGTGGGAAAATATATAAAAGATTCTCTTTCGTTTGCTTTATAACATTTTTTTCCTACTTGCAGAACCCACAAAGAGGCAGACTCCAGTGCTGTTACTGCTGTGACAAAGTACTCTTCCTTTGCAGCTTATAGAGGCAAATGAATGATAGTGAAGATGGAATTATTTACGACTGGCCATGGTTACCATGACCATACTTGCTAACATGTTCAATAGGTAGTGTCAATTTCAAAAATCAAAGACCATGTCAAGGAATTTTATCTTGCACATCAAAGGGAACATAGGTCATTAGGAGAATTAGTAGGAAGAAATAAACCAAGCACTTTATTTTCTAGGAATTTTTACATATATACCCCTGTAGACTTTCAATAAGATGCATATACCCCCATGTTCTTGATATTTATGTATATATCCCTATAAACTTACTCCGTTAAAGCCGTATGCCCTTACTCCTTTAAACCTTAACCGAAAACGTCAAAAAATATATTAAAAAATAGGAAAATTTATATTTTCATCCCTAAATATATCTCTTCCCTATTTTTCCCACTAAACCCTCACACCTCCTCCTCCTCCCCCTCCTCCAGCACCTCTGCCACCACCTCCCCCACTATGACCTCCGCATGGCCACTACGACCTCCTCCGCGCGCTCCTTTGCGGCAACCCTAGCCTCCTCATCCAGCTCACCTCCCTCCAACGGTGATCCTATCGACGATGTTCTGCGAGGCAATGCAGGGGAAGCCGAAGTTCACCGATTCGCTGACCCACGAGCTGAAGCACCACCTGGGACAGATCGAGGCTGCAACCATCATGGAGTACCTCCTTGACCGGAGCGACTTCATGAAGGCGACAAAGGCACGACACGAGAGGGAGCCCCTAACGAAGCCCAAGCAAGACCATTACGCCCTCCGCACCTCCCCGCAATGGCTCGGCCCCCAGATCGTGGTCATCCGTGCTACCACCCACTCCATCGAGCGCGAGATCAACTCCGTCAACAACAACCCCAGCATCGACGTCGATCGCGACATCACCCTCCACGGCGGCAACTTCCAGGGAACGCCCATTGGGGTATCCATGGACAAGCTCCGCATCACCCTGGCCGCCATCGAGAAGTTCATGTTCGCACAGTTCTCGAAGCTCGTCTGTGACTACTACAACAACGGCATGCCTTCGGATCTTAGCGGCGGGAGGGATCCCAGTCTCGACTACAGGTTGAAGGGTGCTAAGATCGCCATGGTGTCCTACTGCTCGGAGCTCCAGTACCTTGCAAATCCGGTGACCACCCACGTGCAGAGCACGGAGCAACACAACCATGACGTGAACTTGCTAGGCCTCATCTCCGCCAAGAAGAGCGCGGAGGCGATCGACATACTGAACCTAATGACGTCCACCTACATGGTAGGCCTTTGCCAGACCATAGACCTTAGGCACACGGAGGAGAACCTGAGGGAGGTTGTGAAGCACGCGGTCATGCAATCCGCGAGAAAGATGCTCTAGACGACGGAGGAGGACAGGACGCTCCTTGAGTCACGTTTCTACAAGAGGGAGTTGTTGCAGGTGGTGGAGTGCCAGCTGGTCTTCTCCTACATCAACAACCCTTCCAAACTTTATGCTGGATGAGGAGGTTAGGGTCACCGCGGAGGAGGTCGTAGTGGCCGTACGGAGGTCGTAGTGAGGGAGGTGGCGAGGGAGGCGTTGGAGGAGGGGGAGGAGGTGTAAGGGTTTAGGGGGAAAAATAGGGAAGAGATATATTTGGAGATAAAAATATAAATTTTCCTTTTTTATATTTTTTTTGACATTTTCAGTTAGGTTTAACGGAGCAAGGGCATACAGCCTTAACAAAATAAGTTTATAGGGGTATATATGTAAATATCAAGAACATAGGGGTGTATATGTTTTATCGAAAGTTTACAGGGGTATATATGTAAAAACCCCTATTTTCTCACCCTACCTCTTAATATATAAAGGTGGGAAAAGTATGGTACAACCTCACAAGAAAGTAATAAAATAATAAAAGGTACATGACTCAAGACAAACAAATAAAGACCGAAGGCGCACAACACTCCCTCTCAAGCTGGAGCATAGATGTCAATCATACTTAGAATAGCAAACATCAAAAGATGAACGTGGCAGTGACTTGGTAAAGAAGTTTTTGTCTGATCCTCTAAAGAAACAGGAACAGTATGGATGAGTCCATATTGGATCAAATCACGCATATAACGCAATCAATCTTGATGTGCTTTATCCTCTCATGGAACATGAGATTGTTAGCAATGAGCATGGTAGCTTTATTACCACCTCATCTCCATAGGTGTGTCACAGGATGTATGCAGGTCTATCAGAAGATACGTCACCCACATCATCTCTTCAACTATGTGAGCCATCATTGTATACTTTGACTCTACACTTAATAGCGATGACCCCTTCCTTTTTCCTCTTCCATGTCACCAGATTCCCAGCAACATAAATACAAAATCCTATAATGAATTTCCTATCGATCAAGCATCCTGCATAATCTACATTGGATTACCCTACTACACTCATGGATGTCCCTCAGCTATACGAAATGCCATGTCCATGTGCCTTCTTCAAGTACCTCAACACCACCATGGCTGGATCCCAGCCTTGTTTCGTCAGCCTATCCATGAACTGACTCAATTTCCTAATAGCTAGGGAAATGCTTGGTCTAATGATGGTTGGATAAAAAAACTTACCAACCAGCTACCTATACTATCTACTGTCAACAGCCTCAGTTACCTCATCATAAAGTCTAGCTTTGGGGTTTATAAGAATGTTGGTTGGTTTAGCCCCTCACATGCCTGTCTCCTGTAGAACATCTATAGCGTATCTCCTCTAAGATAGAATAATTTCCTTTTTGCTACGAAAATCTTTTATCCCAAGGAGGTACCTCAATGACCCAAAGTCCTTCATAACAAATCTATCTACAAGACATTGCTTAAGCTCAACAATGCCACCTATATCATCCCATGTAACAATTAAATCATCTACATACACAAGGAGCACCACAAGTCCTTTTCCAATCTTCCTAAGCAAGAGGGAATGATCTAACATGGACCTCTAAAAGCCAATAGCCTCAACCACCTCGAAGAGCTTCTAAAATCAAGCTCTAGGACTCTGCTTCAGCCCATATATAGCTTTTCACATTCTACACATACACTCCCCGTAAGTCTCAGCCTAGTGGCTGCTGCATATATACTTCGTCTTGAAGATCACCATAGAGAAATGCATTCTTAACATCAAGTCAATGAAGTTGCCAATCATATTGAACTGCCACAGAAATAAGAATCCAAATAGCCAAGAGCCAAGCAACAGGAGAGAACATGTCAAAGAAGTCCACACCGTACATTTCGGTGAACCCCTTAGCGCCAAAATGAGCCTTGTGTCGAGCAACTAACCCATCCAGGTTGTATTTGATGGCAAACACCTATCTACAACCAACAACAATAGCTCCATCGAGAAGAGAAGTAAGCTTCCAAATGCCTCGTAAGACAACCATCTCATCCTCCATGACCTAGCAAGATTTTAGATCGAGCATGAACTGCTGGTAGGTGGTAGGCAGCTGGGTAGTAGACACAGCAATACAAAATCTCCCAAAGGAAGTACATAGGCCTTCAAAAGATAGAGCCCATGCCACATCATACCAAGCACAACTCTACAGTGCCTTCCGAATAGCAATCGGAAGATCCATATCATCAAGCATAATCCCCTGTACTGCCTCAGAAAGTGCCATCCATCTCTGCACCTATATCATCACAGCTCGGTAAAACACTGTCACTCTACAAAATATTTGTGCTTACCTGGAGAGATGGTGTCGATGAAGAAGGGGCACCGCTTATACGTGACAAGAAACCTGAAGATAACAAGTGGATCCTAATACCACGCAGGCTCAGTAGTAAAGGACACAAGATCAAGAACCAATATACTGTCTAAAGGTATGGAAGGTCCAAGCATAGGTGCCTCAACAACCTCTAGAGAATGATCACACCCTGCAGTAGAGAAATAAGGGATGAACTCATGAAAGGTAACATCAACATTGACATAATGACGACCAGAAATAGGATCAAAGCACTGATAACCCTTCTAAGTCCGAGAGTATCCTAGGAAAATACACTTGACTACCCTCGAAGCTAACTTATCCTGAGCAAAAGTGAGATTGTGCATAAAAGGAACACACCCAAAAACTCTAGGGTTCACATGAAAAATCTCACGATCAGGATACAATAATTTCCAAGAAATCTACTCATGTATAGCAAAACTAGAAATCATGTTGATCAAAAAACAAGCAATTAAGATGGCGTCTTCCTAATAAAGAGAACGAACCTTGTGATGTATCAAGTTATCAACAAGGTGCAAGCCACATCAAGTAAATGCTTATGCTTCCTCTCGGCAACTCCATTCTGCTGAGAGGTACGAGCACATGTAGTCTAATGCACAATGCCATGAGATTTATAGAATAAAGACAACTTGTGAGTATAAAATTCAAGAGCATTATCTAACTGCACAATCTTAATAATAGTAGAAAACTAAGTCTTTATTCGTAATATAAAATGTTCAATAATAATACCCACATCAAACTTATTTTTTATAAGAACTCATGACACTCTAGAAAAATCATCAATAATGACAAGAAAATAACAATTACCCTGTGACCCTGCCTGTCAGAGATTCGACTAAGACCCCACACATCCATATAAATCAACTCAAATAAGGCAGTAAACCCAACACTCTGACTCGAAAGAAAACTAAAGCGATGAAGCTTGCCCAGCTGACAAACATGACAAGTGACGACAGCAAATAATAAGATATGGGGTGTAACACGCCGGAACCGACCAAAGAACGATAGCAAAGACAAAGATGCCACTGAAAGGGACTCCTAGTTGCAAAGAAGACCTCCCCATGGCAAGCAGCAACAACCGGATTTTGGCTCAAGCGATTCACCTCCCCTTCACATCCTCCACCAATCATCCTCCTTGTAAGCTTGTCCTGAAATACGCAAGGCACATCATCAAAAATGGCATGACAATTCAACTCCTTTGTAATCTGACTCACATAAAGTAGACTAATCAAAAAATCTAATACAAACAACACGTCAGGTAATCTCAAAGTGGAGATGACAAGAACCTCCCCCTATCCAGCAACATGGGAATGCCTCCAATCAGCTACATGTACTATCCTGCCTTATAGAACAGGCCTACTCTAAGGAAACCACCTCCGATCCCCACACAAATGACAGAAAGCCCTCGAGTCAACTAACCAGTCACTACTCCATCGATTTGTTGACTAGGAAGAACAAACAAGATCTATACTTGACAAGGAGGCAAGCGCAGCTGTCTCAGGAGGAGCAATTGAAGTCTGGGTCAATTGAGAAAGACTATAGCAACTCATCCAACTCAGCCCAAGACACAATGTCAGAAGTAACCTCAATAGGCTTAATTGCCTGGTTGGCAGTGGGGGGACAACCATGCTTCGTCCAACAAGTGACCTCAACGTGTCTAGGTCGACCACAATACATGCACAGAGGCTAACCTCGCTCCCCCCCCCCCCCCCCCCCTCAACGCATTACCAAGTGATGGCAACACCATTATTCGTCATAACTAACTAAACTTAGTCAAAATCGCCTAAATGCTCCTAAATGATCGTCTGAGGATCATAAATCTATATCGAACTAATTTGAGAAGAAAGGAAAATGAGTTAATTATGATGTTTTACCATCCCATCATTAATGTAGATTGACCAAGGGGATAATCAAGGGTTAATCCAAGGTCAAATGAACTTAAATATCCAAAAAGCTGGTTGAAATTGATTGAATAAGGGTTTCACGCATTTCAAGGATTAAAATATCACTTAAAACTCTAATTATCAACCTTACTCAAATTGAAAGTGTTATGATAGAGATAAATTCAATCTAAATCACCTAAAATTCATTAAAAAATATTCTAAGAGGTTTGGTACCTTTACTTTAGCCATCTGAACCCATTTTGACAAAAAAAGAGATTCAGACAGGAATTTACCTTGATTTGAGCTTCTATGCAATTTACCCAGTCAAACGTGGTCAAAACTCAAATCCAAGTTCACCATTAGATTCTTTGGGTCCAAATTAGGTTAGTGTCAAAATTAGGACCCAAAATCCATATTGACCTAATTTGCATTTTGAGTCCTCAGATCTCTCTGTTCTTTTCAATCAGGCCCCTAGGTTCTATATTTTCTTACAAATAAGCCCCCAACTTTTCGTCACTTTCGCAGAGAAGTCCCTGTTGCCTTCTCTCTCCTCCCCGCCTTCTTCGTGGTATGAACGGAAGCTTTAAACCCATGGTAGCCAAGATTGATCACCAAGTTGACTGACCAAATTGAGACCTAGCGAGATTAATCTTAAGGATCTTCTCGACCATTTAAGCTTTGTCTCGAGCTCAATCAAGGTCGGAAATATCGCCAGTGAACTCAAGATCTCAAGCTTCAAAACCGACTTAGAAGCAAGTCGTAAAGTGTTTAAACTGATTCATTAAGGAGAGGAATCGGTTCTATATAAACCCTAGGACATTTCCATGAATTCCTCAGCCGATTTTTAACTGGATTTCCCTCTACATCTTCTCCAGCCAACTCCACCATCGACTCCGACGAGCACATCCACCCACCCTCTTCCAGCCAACCAACCGCCAACTTGGAAGCCCAACCTCTTCCTCTCTTCTTCGCGCATCTTGCCAACCAAAGTAAGAGTGCCTTTTGCCCCTTCTTCCTCGCCGATTCCTTCACCAGACCTCATCACCTTCCTCGCATCTGGCCAGTCAACACCAGACGCATCTCGCCTCCTCACGTACCCTTAAGCTCCCTAACCTCTTCCTCTCCTCTAGAGTCGTTCTACATCCTTAGTTCCTAGGTTCATCCACTATACAGACGTTCCACCCTCGTCTTCCCCGACTTCAGCATGAGCTCTGGCAAGCTCACGTTGGCACCACACACCACAAAACACAACTCCACCGCCACCAAAACCTTCGCCGCACCTCCGCGAGTAAAAGCTCCCAAGAAATTTTAGGTTTTAACCTCCCTAAACTCAAGGCCAAACAACCCATCACTCTACCACCGCCGCCGTCTCTGTCCGGCCACCTCACACCTCCGCTCACCCAATCAACACCTCCACCATACTCCACAACTCATAGCGAGCCTTTTGGACGTTTTAATTGGGGCTTTTGGCCCATTTTCTTGACTTGCAGGTTTCGCCATACCACCTCACATCACTCGTCGCCACCACTGTCCAGTCGTAATCACCACCACTACCACCTCTAGCAGAGGAGGACCCATCTACAGAAGACCCTTAGGGCTCCAATTGAAAAAGCAAACAAAGCAACAGCAATTGACGAAGACATCAGCTGCAGCTACACACGCGAGCGGAGCTAACCACACATAGTCCCACATCGTAAACGTCTAAAAAGAATTTCAATACTTAAGGTTTTACGTTCGTTGGCTTACTACCTTCGAACCAATGGGGTCAGGTCCCTACCCCACATGCCCCCATGCACGTGCCCTCGCCCGCGCTTACGCCTCGCGGGTCTGGGCCAGTCCAATCTGAACTAGGTCTGATATGGTCTGGTCTAATTCTGAGAGAGAGAGGTTTATTCTGAAAGAGAAGGGGCGCTTTTAACCTCGGGATCTGTGCCTAGCACCTAAGCAAAATTTAAAGGGCTTTAGCTTTAAACAGTTAAGCCGTCTGTGGCTTTGAGGAGACGTCTAATTCTTTGAAGAATAGCAACCTAGCTTGAGCTTGAATTGAGAGAATTAGCCTAAGTGTTTAATTGGTGGTTCCAACCACCATTCTTTTTTTGCTATCTCTCTATATTTTTGTTCAGCGCACCAACACCAGGGCCTCTGCCTCGTGACATAGGAGACCCTCTACCATGTCCTGTTGTAGCAACAAGAGTAGGCACCTAGCTAGTGATCTCTGTGGTAGGCAAGTGAACAGCAATCTTGCTCAATCTAATGTAAGTCTCCTCTCAAGAAAGGGAAGATCAGACAAAGAAAGGATATGTGAACATGCAGCAGTAAACTTCGGTCCAAGTCCAAACAAGAAAAGTAAAAAGTCTATCCCTTGTACACCCACTGAGAAGAACAAGTATACACAAGTCTCCTGGCACTGTGCTTCTCCAATAGACCCTTCATAGTAGAATAGTACCGTGCAAGTGAATGACTCTCTTGACAACTGCGTAAGCTCATGGAAGGTCTAAGAAACACGGATTAAATTCTTCTCGTAGGAATACATCTCTCGCAGACTATCCCACATCTCCTTTGCCATGTGATAATACATGATCTCATCACCTATCCTAGGAATAGCGTAATTCATGATCCAAGCACTGACCATGGTGTTATCCTTATTCCAATAAGTATTCTTCCCTGTCCGCTCTGTAGGCTCTAGATGAAACAAGATGTACTCCTTACATGATCCCTTACAGTCATAAGAGAGGTCCACGACCACCAAGGATAGTTGGTCTCGTCCAACTTCACCATGGGATCAAAAAATGAACTTTTGTAGGTCCTTGTCTACACGATAGCGCCTAATGTCACCTTAAATGAACTCAATGATGCCATCTTGCCTTCACCAAGTTATCAGAATCAACAAGTCTTCACTAAAGCATCAACTCAGCTAAGAAACATGAGATCGGAGGTCCAAAAAAATGAATAGGCAAGTTTAAAGTTTGATTGTCAAGCAAAGCAATTGCCCCTTAAAGTACCATGGGCCCCAAGAGGCACCGCCTCTCCCTCTGGTATTCCCTGAGATGAAAGACCAAAGAGAAAAGGGTGATCCCATGCCCCCACCTACACAAAGAACCAACAGCAGCAGTCACAAGGGACCTAGATCAACCCCCTGATCTACAGCACATGAAGAGGTTACAGCAACAACAAAGGTGCCACCTGAGCGCATGAGGCAACATCAACCAAATCTGCCAGTGCAGCCCAGATTAGGGCCCCTACAGTGAAATGGGGGAAGATGCAACAACAGCGTGGAGAAGTTGAAGGGGCCCTATGGCAACGCTAGGCTCCAAGCAACCTTGCTAAGGGTAGGGCTAGAAACTATTGGCACAACTGCAAGGTCAAAAAAGGGAAGGGGCCGACGGGGCCCTCTAGAGGAGAGAGAAGGCCGGTGGTGGCACCCTCGACAGTGGGGTTTCGGTGGTGGGTATAGAGGGTAGGTTTTCGGTGGGATACTGAGGCCTAATCTAAGATCGTTGCTCTAATACCAACTAGGCAAAAATGAACCAAGCACTTTATTACCCAACCCTACCTCTTAATATATAGAGGTGGAAAAAGTACGATACAACCCCACAAGAAAGTAATAAAATAATAAAAGATACAAGACTCAAGGCATAAACAAATAAGTAAAGACCAAACGGGCATAACGGAATTTATGAGAAAAATGCAGCATTCCTGCTTAAGGGAAATCATGTGGACAGCAAGCAAGTCCGGTTATGGCAATAAAGGGAAATCCAATGCAAAGGCATCGCCGATGGGGAGGGATGGTGCTAGTCACGCAAAACAAGGTAGCAGTGGTGGACGTGGTGACAAGGAGGTGTTGGCTGATGCTGCTAGAGCTCGCAATGGCAATTCTAGTGGCGATGGAAGGGACAATGATGGAGTTGATGTATGGCTTGTAAGACAACTGCTACGAGTGTTGGGTGGAGTTCTAAAGGTGATACTCAAAATGCTAATGTCAAGACGGTAGAGCTAGAGCTTGTTATGAATGCGGTGGGGTTTAAACGCATATCTAGGGGAGGTGCTACAAGTGCCTTATGATGAAAATTCTTTCCTAGAATGTTAAGAGGTTGAATGACCCCCCAAGCAAGCAGCGCTTAGGGGATATATTCATTCCTAAGACCCTGGTGGTGTTACTCTAGGAGACCAAGTTGGAGTATTGTGATCAGCAAACTTGGAGAGAAATTGAGGAGGATGGTTAGACGATTTGTTGCACTACATGCAATTGAAAGATTGGGTGGAGTGATTGTAGGGTGGAAGGAGGATACTTTTACTGTTGTTAACACCTTTGTGAGTTCTTTTGTTGTGACTGTGCAGCTCAAAAGGCATTAGGACAATTTCAATTGTGCTATCCTTGCAATGTACGGGTCGAATGACAATGCTACACGGCTTCAGCTTTAGGAGTAGCTAAATCATGTGGCATAAGGTTTCAAGGTTTCCCCTTACTGATAGGGGCGACTTCAATGCTACTTTGATTCTGAAAGGCAAGTCATGTGACAAAAGGTGGAGAAATCGTGGCTCGAAGACATTTACAAAATTCATTTCCGTGCATGGCCCATTGGATGTGATCCTAAGCTAGTGTGCTTTCACTTAAAGGTGTATTGAGGGTCAAAGGTCCAGGATCGATAGAGTCCTTTGCGGAAGCTTTCCCTATGGTGAAGGTTCAACCACTGGAGAGATTGTTTTCATATCATGCACCTTTACCATAGCAATCGAATGAAGGAAGGCAGTTTGGGACTAACTTCAAATTTGATAAATCATGGTTGCTGCAAGAGGGGTTTAGGAGCATGTAGAGAAGTAGCGATTGTTTTAGCCGATCAAATCAGTGGTGGCTATATTGGATTCAAAGTTGTGGGAGCTATAGATATTCCTCAAGTCCTACAAGAGGCAAATTAAAGAAGAGTAAAGCAAGAGGAAAGGTGAAGTGCCTGCTGAGGTTGCGAGGCTAGATAGGGTGGAGGATTTTGTGCTCTTGTCTGTGGAAGACCAAGTGGCAAGAGTAAAGCACTTACATGTGGTTCAGATAGAGGATCAAAAGGTTGAGGTAGAGTGGAAGACAAGGTCCACGCAGAAGTGGTTGAAGAAGGGTGATTCCAACTTCCAGATACTTTCATCTGTTGGTCTCAAGGAGGCAAAGAAACTAGATTGATATTTTGCATGTGAACAGAATAGAGTTTGTATACAAGGATGTTGTAGGCAATGTAGCTGTGAAGTACTACAAAGTGTTCACAGGGAGGAGGACGAGTGGGAGATGGAGATGGTCAAGGACAGAGATTCCAAGCATCAGTAAGGAGCAGGTGAGGGGGCTAACTCTACCTTTCAATGAAGATGAGATTCGGAATGCTATCTGGGGGTTGAATGTTGATGGTTGTCCCAATCCTGATGGATTTCCAGTGCATTTTTCTAGAGTTTTGGTTTCTTATTAAGGAGGACGTCTTGCAAGTGGTGTCTAAGTTTGCAGATAATAAGCATGGTTTTAGCAAGCTCAACAAATTTTTTATGTTCTTGCTGCCTAGAAAGAAAGGGGTGGAGGCCATCAATGAGTACAAACCCATTACATTGTCAAATGCTATCTATCTAATTGTGGCCAAGGTACTTGCAAATAGGCTAAGAGGGGTCTTGGAAGGGGTTGCATTGCAAGTATAAATGGCCTTTATCCTAGACCGTAATATTCTAGATGGCTATGTTATTGCTTCGGAGATTCTGACCTGTTAGAAGAGGGAAAAGGAGTGATCTTTTATCTAGGCCTCCTTGATTAAGAGGGGCTTCCCTACTCAATGAGTAAATTGGATAAAGTGATGCATCACCACGACTTCCTTTTCCATTCTTGTTAATGGCAATCCAACAAGTGGATGGATAAAGTTGAGGAGAGGTGTCTGGCACGAATGTCCTTTGACACCAATGCTTTTTATGCAGGCGAAGCGACAGATGTGCTAGCAAGGTCTGCTGTTAAAGCATGCAAAAGGAGCCTCATTAAGAGCTTCTTATTAGGACATAGTAGTGTGACAGCGATGCTTTAATATGCTGATAACACATTTCTTGTGCAAGGTTCTGAAGCAAAGGCAAAGAGGATGCGCATTCTATTGGAATTGTTTGGGGAGGCATCCAGACTGTTCATAAATTTCTCGAAGTAAACTTTTGTTCTCATCTAGATGACGACTAAGGAGGCTAGCAGGTGTAGTGTAGCTCTTCATACGTCAGGGGGTTCTTTACCCATCTCTTATCTCAGTCTTCCTTTATCAAATAAGAGGATTTCTATGCAAGAGTGGACCCCTTTGGTAAAGAGGCCAAAGAGAGCTAGCAAGATGGGCATCCAAGGTTTTATCCAGAGGAGGAAGGTTGGTGCTCCTAAAGGCGGTGTTGTCTTCTTTGCCTTCTTACTTTACATCTATTTTGACGTCGCCATAGAGGATTGAAAAGAAGATGTTGAACTTGATGAGGAATTTCTTCTAGACGAACTATGACTCAGTTGGGAAAGGGGCATGGATGGTGGCCTAGGAGGTGTGTAAGCCCATGAAAGAAGGGGGTTTGGAAGTTAGAGGATTGGGAAAGATGAATGATAGCTTTTTGACCAAGTGGATTAGTAGATTCCTTGAACATAAGGACATTTTGGGAAAGATTATTTTGACTTGCCATGGCAACACTATGAACTGGGATTTCCTGTTGTCTCCTCCAACGGGCTCCTCATTTTTTAGAGGGTTATCGTTGATGACGCCCAAGGTACAAAGTTTCTTCACACCCTTTATTGGCATGAGCGATTCCTTTCGTTTTTGTCTGGATGACTAGATTGGTTAAGGAAAGTTAAAAGATCATTTCCCGAGATTGTTTGTAATGGCTGATGCTGGGTCGGTGAGGGTGGCTAACTTTTTTTTTTTTTAGAGCATAAGGGTGGTTAGTTGTTGGGAGGAATGTTGGTGCCCCTCCTTTGTGGGGAACTTATCCGATTAGAGAATACAAGAGCTTCAAACCTTGTTATAGGAGTCTGGTGGTTTTCAACCAGAGGGTGGGGTTGACACTTTCCATTGGGAGGAGGGTGAGTTTTCAGTTAGAAATGTTTATAAGGCTAGGAAATGAGGGCCCATGAACGGATGTGGATTTTATTAGGAACTGTAGGCAAATTTAGTCGATTTCTTGTCCCCTAAAGGTAATTTTTTTTGTGTGGTTGCTCAAGGGAGGTAGGCTCACGACAAGAGTTTGGAGTGCTAGATAGGTGCCTGAGGAAAAAAGGACTCATCTACTTTGTTGCATGGCAAATGAGGATGATGTGGACCATCAATTTTTCCGTTGCTCATTTTCTACTCCGATTTGGAGTCACTACAATTTCAAGTGGCTAGCACATTCAACCTTTTCTGATTTTTGGAGATCATTAGGGAGTGGAAACCAAAGTGGCAGCCAGAACATTTTCAGGTCTAAGAAGAAGAAGGCGAAGGCTATGGCAATCCTTTGAGGCATTTGTCTAGGAAGGAATGAAGCTATTTTCAAGGGGCAGCATCCTTATGCTGAGAATTTTGTTACTTGTATTTCATCTTTGGCTAATTTTTGGACCTCTAGCTTGTAATTTAACAATGTTTTTGGGCCTTTTTTGAGTTAATATAATTGTTGGGTGGTTATCTACTAGAGAACCACCCTTTCACTTTTCAAAAAAAATAAAGGGAGCAAATTTCTAGAGGAACGTGCTGGTAGAGTTTGCATCAGAGGACTTTTTCCTCTGATTTAGACATGAAATTCTGGAGCTGCGAGTCCTCATCGTGAATCCAAGGGCTACAACGGTGAAGCTGGCCAAGTTACTCTAAAATCTAGAGATTGAATATTCTAAAACATCTTTTTTTTTCTTCTTCAAAAAGATCTTCTAGAGTCTGAATCTTCTAAGGCATCCAAATAAAAATGCACTTTGCAAGGGTGCATCAATAGTATACCTGGATTGCAAGCCTAGAACATAAATCAGAACTGAAACGAAATGAAAGTTACCAATCACATGACAAGTTTTGAGGGCATAGTAAAGAAATTTTGGCTAGTGCATTTTATAGATTCTTTTTTCGAAAGAAGCATTTTATAAATTCTTAATGAAAACTTCAAGACGTCAGCCAATAGCATAATACCGCTCCCATCAAAATTATGAAGGCATAAATGTAGCCAATCCAAGCTGGATCTCCCCTTTGCATGGACTGCAAAATGAAACAACTATATCAGTTGAAATTGAAGAGAGCACACAACAAAACCATCTTAAAGTAAATAACTGGAAAGACTTAATAAGCCGTAGTAAGTTCCTGGGATCAGATGTGAATCACCAGCAACCATAGCATTATAAACAAGCATCTGAATAACCTAAATTGGAGTGCATGGGTATCCTAATGTGTAGAAACAGCATCTAAATTTTTTTTTTGAAATGCGCATCTAACATAATTAATCTAAAAGATACATTGTCTCTCCAGTTAAGTTGCAATCTTCAAACTAAAAAAGAGATCCAGCATGCCAGAATTTCTCGAAACCCAGTTGACAGGATACAGTTTACATTGAAACTATGTGTATCACAAGAAAAAAACACCACAATGCCGAAGATGCGTAAAGGTTTATGACATTTAATCCTTAAGAGACTGGCAGAACTTTCTGTTCCTCCTCAGTAGCTATGGAAAATAATTTTCATCCCAATTGATGACATGCCAAAGCTATCGCTCATGATATCTTGTTTGGAAGAAATATCAGTCACTATATTGGCGGTGGGCCCCATGTGTAGTTGAGAAAGGATTTTTTCTCTTTTTGAGAGGCTGTAATAGAGAAAGGTTGGATCTCTTTGCTACTACTTGGGTTAATTTAGAAGCATCTATTAAAGACCAAATGGAGCAAGAACTTATCCTGTCTGGCACACAAGGTATTCCCTGTGTATATGACGGTAAATGCAGAGCTTATATGAAAGTAAGTGCAAAACTCAGGAGCACATAATCCAAGAAGAGCACGTAAATGTAAAACAAGAAAGTAAAGAGAAAGATAATTGTATAACTCAGTGGAAACAAAGATACAACGAATTACCGACAAAAGAAAGTTTAGAACCACAGGCCCAACAAACTGAGATACATCGTTCCCAATCTACAATTAAAGAAATGAAGTCAGTAAAGTTGTGGTTACTGATTGCTGGATGTCAAGGTAAGATGCTGCTTAACTATAACAAAAACTATATGCAGTTAAAGTTTTTGTATACAGATTGTTGCACTTCAAAATACAGGCAATGGAATACAGAAGGCCACATGATCACAAAGCTAATGAAACAAACATAAGCTTATATAACCAAGAATGTTTATTATTAAAAAGCTAGCTTGCAAGCACAACCTGATCCTGGAGCATATGCCAGATTCAGCATTTTTGGGAGACCTATTAAGAAGAACTAGACTGCTATTAGCAAAATTGTGAACTTCATATATAAGACTCTAGAATCCAACATCTAAGGCGTATAGATTAAGAACTCTGATTATCAAAACAGAAGACGCAATGCCAATGATATATTTATCAATCAAATATAGAGAACTTTAATTATCAAAGGAAAGATGCAATTGTCATTAAGATATTTATCAATCACATGCAAAGATGCAAAATCAACCCAATAACAAGCTTTCATTACAACATCTTTTATACCTAATGGATTCACACAAGTTGCCTAGATGGGAACCAAGTCAGGAAATTTAATGCAAGCCACCATTTCATACACTTTCCCTAGGGCCATGTGTGTCAATACACTTGACATATCGTTTTTTAGGAGTGTAGCATAAAGCACGTCAGCATCTTGGTCAGTTGCGCTTTATGTCATTAAATAAATTATCTTAATTTTTTTTAGAAATAAATCCTCAGTGTCAATCTTGTGAACTTCCAAAGCATCATCGTGCTTCCTTTTCCAAATATCGGAATACAAGTTCCCACCTATTTGGTTTCCTACGTTTTGATGTATAGGCTCCAACTGTTTGGTTTCTGTTGGTAATTACTATTTAAATATGGGTTATGATTTTTATTATTTTTATTTCCACAATGGACTCCTTTGTAATTTTTCCCTCCTCTATATAAGCAAGCCTAGGGTTCTTTTGAGTTTATAACACTTCATTTCCCTTCACATAGTATCAAAGCAACAATCTTAGATTGTCATTCCTATATGCCACCAAAAATTTCCTTTTCTCAAACCTTGCTTTAAAGGGTCTTGTCGAACGATCTTCATCGAGCACTCGTCGCCACCAGCAACACCTACCAACACCACCACCACATGCACCCATAGGAACCAACATCGCTACTGATGGTAATCAACAGTGCTTTTTCTTTTAAAGAAAGCAAACGACGGTGCTCAGTGGACCTAAGGCCCATGTGCCTTAATGCGTGTAGCATACCCTAGCACGTGGGTGGCCACATGCAATGACGATCCCATGCATGCTTAACTTTTGCCAATGTTGACCGTCATTCCCATGATTTGATTCTCATTCCGCGATGATCAAGCCTTCCTCATTGCTATTGCTACTACTGGGAATCGTTTCCCGCCACCTGCTTGCCTATGTCCCCATGGTTATCTTCATTATTGTGATTCTTTCTCTGCTACTACTTTGGATGGATGTCTTTCTTCCCATCAAATAACACATCCAATGCCCGCGTTGCCTACATTGTGGATGTCTCTAGCACTCATATGCACCTAACATCTATAGTTCCCAAATAATGAGTAATAGATTTGGGAGCATCTACATGTCTTACTGGAGATGCTGACTGCCTATGTGACACTAAACCTGCTAGACGAGTCACTTCTATCAAAATGGCTAATGGTAGTTCTCCGGTGACTACTGTTAATGACATCCAATTTTCTTCATGATTACGGTTGACAAAGCTTCACTATGCATCATAGGTCTCCACGAGTCTTCTGTCAATTGACATATCATGCAAGGATCTAATGTGCCAAGTTATTTTCGACGAGTCCCATTGCTATTTTCAGGAATAGGAAGACCTATGAGATTATTAGTGGAGTGGAGAAGAATGATATTTATTATCTTAACATACCATCTCACTTTGTTGGAGCCGCTTCCATCTTTGTTGATCCCCTACTTCGGCATCATTATCTTGGTCACCCCTCTTTTAGGAAGATGCATCAAATGTTCCCAGAGCTGCCTACTTCTGCCAGATTTGATTGTGAGGCTTGTCAGCTTAGCAAGCATCATTAGTCTACCTTCTCTGGACGAGCTGAAGAGTGGAGCAAATCCCCATTTCACCAGATACATTGTGATGTTTGGAGGCCCTCTCATGTTAACAGTACTGGAGATCACAAATACTTCGTAGTCTTTCTAGATGACTATA
Organism: Thalassia testudinum; assembly: GCA_037157565.1. NCBI lineage: Eukaryota > Viridiplantae > Streptophyta > Magnoliopsida > Alismatales > Hydrocharitaceae > Thalassia > Thalassia testudinum. Next base: position 4,894,382 of record JAZHRO010000038.1, read on the forward strand.
GCCAATCCACTTGAGTTTTATGAAAGATCAATCAAAGATCCTTCATATTATGCATTACTTCTTCACAGAAGTACAGAATATATACCCATCTATTTGAATCTTCCATAGTGACAACGCTCTAGAGTTCATGCAAAGAGCTCCAATCATTCTTTATCAGCAATGGCACCCTGCACCAAACATCATGTGCATATACCTCTCAACAGAACAACGTTGCTGAGAGGAAGCTGAGGCACATACTGAATATTGCACAAACACTTCTACCATTTATCAAGGTGCCTAAATAGTTCTAGGGAGATGCAGTTCTCACGGCAACATACCTTATCAACCTACAGGGGGAGATCCCCTATCAACTCTTGCACCTTAAGTCTAATTGTCCATTTACCCTGCCCTTATGTGTATTTTGACTATAGCAGTTTTGTACATGCCTTTAGACAGTAGGACAAGTTTTCTCTGCAGGTAGTAAAGTGTGTTTTTCTAGGCAATTCACAAACCCAAAAGGGATACAGGTGTTATGATCCGACCAACAAATGATACATCATTACAATAGATGCTACCTTTTTCGAGAAGGCTCCATTCTTCTCTAAAGACCCGTCCAATATCGAACTTGCACCTCATAAGATGTAGATCTACCACAAACGAAATCAAGAGCCACCTCCCCTTCCACTACATACCAAGCATGTTCTTCCACCAGAGGGCAACCCTGCCAGGGCACCATACGTGCAGAGTCAGGGAGATGATAATACTTCATAAGCTTTATTGATGATTCCTCAAGGTGAACTTTTATATATTTGATGAAAAGTTCTTCTAAGATACGGCTTGTTATGCAAACCTTTGTTAAAATGATTGATACTCTATAAATCCAAGGTGAAAGCTTTTCGCTCTATTAATGCTCGCGAATACTTAAATGGGAGTATGGTGAAGTTCTTTGAATCCAAAGGGACTCTCCATGAGACATCATGTAGTTGCACCCCACAAAAGAACCAAGTGGCAAAGAGTAAGAGCCGGCATCTTATGGAGAGTAAACATGGCTTGTTATTTCAATGGGACATTCCAAAACATTTCTAGTGAGAGGTTGTCCTAAATACAACCTACCTAATTAACAGGACATCAAGTAGAATTCCGGAAGGAAACATGCCCATTATTTTGGCACCTTATAAGGCACCCTTTATTTTGTCTCCCAAAGTTTTTGGTTGTCTTTGCTTTGTTCACATATTAAAATAGGGTACATTAGAGCTCAACCTTCATGCCATCCATGTTGTTTCCCTAGGATACTCATCCATGTAGAAAGGATAAAAATGACTTGATCCTTCCTTTCAAAAAAACAAATGCCTTGATCCTATCACATGGAAATAGAATGTCACTAGAAATATTTATTTTCTTTAACAAAAAGCCTACTTTACTCCCAAAGCTCCTCTTCTGAGGGGAGTTGGGAAAAAACCATATAGGTCATTTTGGATCTACCATATCGAGTAAAGGTAAAGTCAAAAGATCAATATTCGAAGTTTCTTCTTTATTTAGTTTGACCCCTTTGTCCAAAGATATACTATGAAACGAGAGTCATTGGACAGTTTGGGATTCAAGTGGTTATTAAGAATGTGATCATTCCAACTAGTCAAGTAAATAATAATAGCAAGGACTCAAAGTCATGGATTGGCCCCCACTGGTTTGTGGTCCAATAGAAAAGAAGAATCAATATCTTCAAAGCCCCTTAGAAGGGCCATTGGCCAAGGAATCCTCCGTAGAGAATCTATCTGTCGTATGAAAGTGAATACTTGAAAAAACAAAATGGCAGAGAGAAACCAGAATAGTATTCAACAATACTAGATCTGTAATTACCTTGAAAAAACCTCCTAGCCAGAACCTGAACCAAATTAATTCATTGATGAGTTAGGGTTCTTGTAAATCACACGTAACAAAATCAAATTTCCTTTACTCTAAAAGATATCCTTCTAGATTCTCCTTTTGAATCTTGCATACATGGAATAAAGTGCAAAGGCCTGTAATGCCCGGCATCAGCCATACCTTCCCCCAAGGCTCTGATTCAATGCTCTCAAAAGCCATGGTCTGGGCCTCCTAGTTTCCTCAAGCCAGCATTTTGAGAACCTTTAAAAGACTTGCTATCAGTAATAATGTGGAGCAAAGAAATCCATGATCAAGAGTCAACAAATAAGAACAACCTTTGATACAGTGTCTCAGTTTCATCCCAGGAATCAAGTTTCCAGACATCCTTCTCAGTGATGGGAGTTTTGTATCCTTTCTCCATAAGTGGAGTCATCCATGCAAATACAATTTCTGGAAAAAAGAAAGCAATAAAAGCATCTCTATTAAACAAAATGTCAACTCATTTGTCATCTATAAATATAAGGATATATTAAAGAAAACTTGCAGATGGAAGCAATTGAAATTTCACATAATTGAACATGATTGGTGTTAATTCATACTGGAAAATATATTAACATGTCTTTCAGGACAAATCCGCTCGCCACCAGGAAGTGCTTCATATTCTATGTTGTCTTCTTCAGTTCTTATGGGCATATAACCAATGTACGGATCCAGATTAGGAATATATATCAACAATGATATTCCAAATAGGAGCTGCATGATGTAATTGTTCTCATGAACTTATAGTTAATCATACAAAAATAGAAATGGAAATCAAAAACTATTGTCAACAAAAAAGGAAAAATCTACTGTGAAAAATAATTGGCCAAGTGATTCAAATGCAGATCTTGCAAAGAATCAATTTATTAAATGTAATCACCAGGAGTTTACCTTACAGACCATCTCACTTGCATAAACATATAAGACTGACCTGCAAGAATAAAAATAGAGCTATTACACAATTTGCTTGTCATTATACCTTAGTAATATCACAAAGCATCCATCAAAAACAATAATAACAACAAATAGCGACAATCCTCCATGTGGTAAAATGGATAATCAATTGAGTAAAACATGATTCAATTATGTTGACTGAATAAATATTTTGGAGAAATACACATACTCTTGGGATTTCCAGAAGTGTTGGGAATAAAACCAGCCACATGGCAGCCAGTAGGCCACGTGGCAAGTGCCATGTGGCAACATCTTAGGGCCCATATGGGTTGTCGATTTTGGTGGTCTAAAAAATCAAATTTGGAGTCTTTTCTTATTTGTTAAGTTTGCTATTTTTAGCAAATAGATTTTAGGAAAATATGTTAGGAGATTGTGTAAAATTTGGTCTTTACCAAATCTAGAAGATTTGTTTAGATTCTATTAGGATTTGTTAAGAGATTAAATCTTTCCAAATGAGAAAAGATCTAAATATCTAATATGAATTAATTAAGATTTTGAATTAGGATTAATTTCCTGTTTTTAGGATTTCCTATTTTTAGCTTTTTGTATTTTTAGAGTCCATGCTCTCTATAAAAGAGATGGACCAATTCCATTGTATTTACGGCGGTGTGAATATAGTTTCAAGATTTCTCCACACATACCATGTGCAAGTCTAGAAGGAATATTCCTAAAATCTCCCAGAAGTGAAGGCAGGACTTTTAAGTGGGGATCTTTTGGAAGGAGCATTGGGCCTTATAGAAGAAAGAAGGTGCAGAAAGAAATGGAGTATTACCAACTCAACTTTTAGAAGTCCAATAAGTTGAAGGCCGGCCCTTCATCGGAGTAAATGCGCAGAAACACTGAGCATGTCTTGGTTTTATTTCCCAGCAGAATTGATCACTTTAGGGGGCCCTCCCAACAATCAGCTACTCGTGCATTACGATCCAAAGCAGCACCGAACCTGGTAAACTGCCTTAATCAAATCATCTTTCCAGAAGAGGAAAGTCTTTCCATTTCCCAAAATCAGTTCAAAGAAATCTCTGAATTCAGGAATCATTGAACTTGTGCTCCAACAAAAAGGTGATGCACCTCTTGGAATTTCTAAGAACTGATTACAAGTCAGGGTCCTTCCATAGCAGGAACACAATATCATATTCCACAGGACATCACTAACCTAGAAAATCTTCACCTCCCACTTGGCAGTGAGGCATCACTAAAAGAAGATAAATGGAGCACCCTCAGCCACCCACTTTTACAGATCTACAAACTTTTTCCCAAGCAAGAGAAGCCAAAGCGTCCCTTCATGTTTTTTGAAAAGATAAAGGCAGCTACTGGAGCTCCGTAGTGGTACACTTCATATTATTCAAATCAAACCAGAAAAAACTTACAGCACAAGAAACCAAGAATCATACAATACACAAGCCTCTTATAAGATTTTGACCCAAGGTCGTTCATCCCCAAAAACCGATCTATTACGCTGTAACCAAACAGCCCACAGGCCCGCAGCAACCTTGATCCAAGACAAGGAATCAATTTGGATGCCATTTCCAAAAACCTCCCAAACTCCTCCAATTAGCCGCCCCTGTAGCTTAGCAAGTGTAAATGCTCCCAGACCAAACAAGCAAGATCACACGAAAAGAAAAGATGAGCAGCATCCTCATCCCCCTGACCACAAAGGCAACAAGTAGCATCTGTCTCATTGGCCCCTCCATACTTTAGTAACCAACCTCCCCCTACCAAAGAGCCACAAGATTATCTTCACCATCAGGGGAATTTTCATCTTCCAAAAGTATAGCAGTGAGCGGCTACCAGATGAGTGCCTGCTCCGGTTCCACTTCGTAGAACACAACAAGACTTTTTCACAGAGAAAACACCTAGATTCGATGCCAAACCATCTGGTTCTCCCAAACCTGGCCTGAACTCCTGGATCATGTTTAGAAGCCGATGTAAATCTTTAACTCTGGCATCAGACAAATATCGTCCAAAAGTAGGCGACCATTAACCCAATGTTCCATCCCAAACATCTGCCACACATTTATGCTTGTCCCCTGATCCCCCCTTCCTATAGAATCTTTCCTGATAACATCAATTCTCTTTGCAACTTTTCTCGGTAACCTAAAAATAGATATATAGAAGAAGGGAGTAGCCAACAGCAAGAACTTTAAGAGAATTGACCTTCCTCCTCTAGATGGTAGCCTTCATCTCCAACCAGCTAACCTTCTCAATTCCTTCAATTATAAGTAACCAGTCACCACCCATAACAGACTGTATTAAAAGGAAGGCCCAAGTAAAAGATTGACAAAGATCCTACATCTGTGTAAAATGCACTGGAGAACAAACATTTCCCTTCATCAGTCATTCCAAAAGGCATCGAGATTCACTTGTGACTAGTAAACACAAAGCAGAAAGTCCCAAATACTCACCAAGGCTGCCATATTTTCTGCTTCCTCACAATCACCCACAATAAAGAAATTGTATCATATGTATATTGCAGAATAGGTTCCAAGGTAGATTGACCAACTGCCAACGTAAAACCCAGGAAAAGGTCTGCAACACAAGCATTAAAAGACATGCTAGCCAAATTGCCCTTTGTCAGAACAAAGAGGACAGGAGCCAAAAAGACACTGCCATCTCACCCCACTTTGAATACTATATCCACCCTCTTGCAGGCATTCCATTAAGGAAGATGAAAAAGGTGGTCATCGTAACACACTGCTGCATCAAGATCACCAATTGTTCTGGAAAACCTCATTGCTACAAAACCTGCCACAAGTATGACCAGGAGAACAAATCAGATGCCATAGAGAACTCCACCTTCCACAAAAGTTTTTCCTCTTCGTGTCTTACCAAGCTGACACTATATCTCTTACTACTATGAATGACTGGCAACAACCATCGCCCAATAAAACTAATTGGACAGGTTCAATCAAATTCAGAATTACCACATTCTACCTGCTCAAAACTTTGCCATGATCAAGTATGACATTTGACAATGCCATGGGCTCAAAATCATCAATGTATTCTGGACAAGGCTAATTAGGCACTAAAAATAGGAAATATCTATTGAGATGCTGAAACCGTGATTCCCAAATCCCAACCACAAATTCAAGAGTTGTAACCATGAAATCCTCCTTTACCACACTCTGGAATTCTTAAAAAAGGACTCAAAACTATCAGCTTTGGGGAAGACCTCCTATTTCAAGCCCCAAACTGCAGCTAGATACTCCTCAGTGATCACTGTAATCAAATATGCCTTCTTGTGTGAGCATGAAGATCCCTTTAACAGTCCACTCCTAACCTCCACACCCTCTTCACTCTATAATGTCTTCAAAACGTGTTCTGAGAGCTACCACCAAATCTTCCTTCCCGGTAACCACCTTTCCCCAACACCAAGGCCATGAATGAGATTATGTGGTCTCCATGTACTAGCTACCACATGAAAAAGTCTTGAATTAGCATCATCGTCTTTAAGCCAAACCTGCCTTGATCGCTGCCTCAAATCCTCCCAATGGATAACCTCCTCAAGCCTACTCCTACTCTAAAGGTGAAAAGTACATGAATTCCTCCTCTGCCCCTCCCCACCCCCCCCCCCCCCCCCCAAAAAAAAAAAAAAAAAAATCTTAATCCCTTGCAATGCCTCACGCTTTGCCTTCTTTCTTCTTTCTTGAATCTCTGTTTTGAAACCAGCCAAAAAGGTCCTCAAATTTGCAATCTTATCAACCAAGATATGAGTCGTTGATGAAGTGCTGGGAACATCATTTCACGCTTCCTACCTCCTTTTCCCAAAAGCCAAGTTCAACACCCAAGAGTTCCTTATCAAACTTGAAATAAGTAGAACAAGCGAAGCCTTTGTTAGATCACCACATAAGTAGTGCATGATTGAAGAACAATCTCTCAAGTGGCACCATGCCTGCCCACTAGGAAGCTTTTAACATCTTGACAAAACATAGAAATATATCAAGCTTAGACTTAGCCCAATCAAATTCCTCCATGTGAAACAACATCCTTCACAGGGATGTCATAGAGCTCTAGATCTACCACTAGGTCTAAGAAGGCCTCCATTCTCCTATTCTGTCTTCCTTCCATCCAATTACCTAAAGAAAGTGTGGCATTAAAATACCCCTGACAAACCATAGCCCTCCATTAAACAAAGAGGCTTGTCTAAGCTTCCCCCAGAAATTTCCCTTCAATCTATCATCACATGGACCATAAACAGATGAGACAACCAATTACACATCATCTGACCTTCTTTCAAAGCACCTTGTTGGCAACTTGGCACCCAACAAGTCACCAAGTAGTCTTTCATATGATCAGGGGCCACACAGTTCCACAACATCAGTACCCATCATTCCAACTACGTCAATGCAGAAAAAGTAATCAAGGATTCATCAATCACCTTTTTCAAAATCCCCTCAGTAGATTCCAACTCTGTTTCTTGAAGCAACATAATTGGCATCCATTCCAATAAGCATCTACATAAAGCAATACTCCCAACACCATCGTGAAGGCCACAAACGTTCCATACGAACACACTAATCATGTGTAATTACATGGCCCCTACCCAGTGCATCTACAATGTTCACCTTTCTAGGCCCCACAACAAGAATGGCTCTACCCTTTGCCTCCTCAGTGCCCATTACCCTCTTAGTCTCACCACCAACACCTTAAAATGCTTCCTCCTTTTACAAACTAACCTTCTCTTTGATTATAACTGAGATCGCCAACCTTTGAAGTTTCCAAAACAGCGAAAGTTGTCACCACCTTAAGCCATTGGCACAAGTTCAAGAATGCTTGTGCTCCATTGTAGACCTTATTACCTTGCCACCCCCTGCCTGGGACCCACCCTCCATAACCGTACCAATGGAATCATTGACCAAGTCTTCGTTGCCTCGCTACCATGGTTTACAGATCGCTCAGACTCCATTAAGTCACCCTTAGCATCAACTACTTCTATAGGAAACCTTCTCTACTTTCTTTGGAGATGACAAAATCTAAGGAATAAGAGAAGATAAGTGTTGAAGTGGATGAGATTGACTGGACCATCCATATTGGCCCATTAGAGGGGGAATCAGATCCATCATGGGATCCAAAAAGCCCACCCAACTTCCTTAATAACAAAGAGCGGTGGCAAGCAATGGAGGAAGAGAGTTAAAGGCTTGGGCGACAGCAGATTGGATGTCAGGTTCTTCAAGTTCATTTACAAATCATGGAACAAAAAAAGAAGAAAGGGGTATAACAACAAATCACTGCAACACTATAGCACTGATGCCATAGCACCACAGCAGTACAGCATTGATACTTGTTGAACTATTACGAACCTACGCTAACGTGTTCGATTTTGGAAAACCCGTCGTTGTAGTTCGAAAGTGAAGGATTCGAGTTCAACAAATAAAATTTATACCGAAATTAAAATTCCGGGTCGAACACAGCGAGGCGGACGTCTGATTTAAAAACTTCGCATTTCGTTTTTATTTTGTCACGAAGAAATTCAATTTAAACTATCTAAGTATCTACAACGAATAAAAGAGAGAGAGGGAGTAAGAGAGAGAGAAAGAATACTACACATGGAAATCAAAATGAGATGTAGAATAGACAAGGAATTTATCATAAAAGAGTTCGTTCGTTACAACTAGAAAATATAAAACAATTACTCTAGAAAAAATTCAAAGAATGGAGGGAGAAATGTCCTCCTCGACGATCGCTCGGAGGACGAATAGACTACTCTAGAAAACAGTAAATCTATACTAGAAAGCAGTAAAAAGAATAGGGAGAGAGAATCCTCCTCGACGGTCGCTTGGAGGACGAGCCGGACGGAACGACGCCTGGACGAAGGAGAACGAAGCGGGACGAAGGAGGACGAAGCAGAAGAACGGGAACGAAGCAGCACGCGGTCATCGTCGCGGGATCCACTTCCGAAGGGGGACGAAAATTTAGACTTTATCTCGCGAGAAGCATCCCGAGTGTGGGACAAGCTTCTCTTGAGCTTTGGAGAGGTAGAGAGGAGAATGAAGGGATGAAAATTTCGTATGAAGGGGGTCTCCTTTTATAGTTGCAAGGAGTGGGGGCAAAATGGACATTACATCTTCAAAATAATAAATAAGGGGTCTTTAGTGACGGATAAAACCGTCGCTAAAGCCCCGACGTCGCCGTCGCCGCCACGCCCACGCGCGCCCGCTCGGCTGGCCGCGCGCGTAACGCCTACGCACGTTCGCGTAGTCTCAGCCGTCCGATCGCGTGATAGGACGGCTTAGATCGCGTCCGCGCCCGCTGCGTAGCGCACCGCCCGCGTGTGATCGCGCGTTACGCCCGGCGTCCAATCGCGCGTCGTCCTGATTGAGCGCGCGCAGCCGTTGGATCTTCATCTGACGCTCGTCCGCGCCCGCTCGCCCGCGCCTTCCACCCCCTCACCGCGGCTCGAACCCGCGACCTCCGCTTCGCCCGCAGCTGCGTCGCCGCTGCGCTACGCGGACGCTTTTAAGCGCGAGCGACCGCAACCGTTGGATCGAGATCCAACGGCGGAGAGGAGACGGTGCGCGGTCTTCACAAGATGCATGCGGCCGATTGGGCGGCTAAGATGGCGCCACGTGGCGCCATCTTGGCCGTCCATCTTCTGGAAGTTGTAGATGGTGCCACGGATGTCGGATTGACTCGATTTTTGTGTCGTTGGGCTGCAATCGTCGATCCGAATTCATCCGTGCGGTCGGATTTATCATCTGAAGTGTGGATTTACACCATCCTGACCCTTGATCTTCTAGGGTTCCCCGATCTCTATCTGATGCTACGGATGCCTGATTAGGGCGATCTTGGAGTCGTTGAACTCCAATCGTCGCCCTGATCATATCCATACGGTTGGATCTTTGATCCGAGGCCCCGATAAAATATTTGCCCTGTCCAAGCACATAAAAGGAGACAATTAACCTCCATTTTATTCAAACTACTCTAAATGCAAGATGATGCATGTAATGCAATATTTATATCATGAAATGCAATCCTATGCTTAAGAACATGCATAAATAAACATTTTAAGTAGTGTAAATGTGTTTACATCATACCCCCATGCCTATCTTTTGCTAGTCCCTAGCAAAAACTATATGCTATTTATAAAAGAATTAGGTTAGATTATTTGGACCTGAGTCACTTTCAATCATTAAGAAATTGTCTACTTAGGAACTGAACTTTCAAAGACACAACAGTGCCCGGGTATCTGCCAAAATGCAGACCGCCTCAAGCCCTCGCCTTATTCAAAGAAAAATTTCTTTTTCTCTTTTTACTCTTTTCTAATTTTTTTTTTATTTTCAAATTTTAGGATTCAAGAGTGACTTTCTACGACCATTCAACTCACCCAAGATTTGATGAGAACCCTAAGTTTTAAGCATCTTATTGTGATTGTGATAGACTCGTTGACCGGCAATTAGAACGGACTTCGGATTTATACGCCTCTAGGTGAACTCAAAAAGAATTCTGCCTAAAGATGTATCTTTACAACCGGTAGCTTTCTCCCTACTTTTATTTTTTAACGGGGTCAACACAAGGGTGAATCCAGTGTATATCTCCTCGATTTATTCTACTTCTCCGCTTCTTCCTGAGTGTTTTGGAAATTTTTAGTGCATTTTCTGAGCTGGGTTCTGGACAAACGGTCGATGAGCTGTTACCACCGACAACTTGCCAGCCATACTCGTGCGGTGAAGTGTGGCTTATTTCTTTTTGTTCTTTTCTCCTGTTCTCAGTTTTTTTTTTTTTTTTAAGTAGGTGACTTCCCTGGTCTAAGATTTACCTAAAGGCAGCAAAAAGAGAAAAGTTCAGTGACTGGGCTCTAGACAACCTACCTATGGGCTATTACCCACGATAACTTGCCAGCCATATCACCCTAGAAGGTTCATTAGCTACCCAATTTCCGTTAGAATCGCCAAGCAACGAGTCAGTGCAAAGAAAGTGTGTAGATGCTTAAAACTCAAAATTCCCTTAAATCAGAGGGTGGGTTGACAAGTCGTGTACTTATCACCCAAACTTATTTATTCCAATTATAATAGAATTAAGATGGCGAGGACTCAAAGACAAATCCACATTTTAGTGGATACACAGGCTAATTAAGTCCAAAGACCTGAGGGATCTTTGTGTTCAGATCCTAATGTAGTATTTCCTAAGATTGAAAATTTTCCTAAACCCAAATTCTCTTTCCTAATTCTGAAATTTTTATTTATTTATTTATATTTTTTTTATAAAAGAAAATAAACAAATCTACGGAGCTGACGAATGAATTCAGAGATGAATATCCACCCCCCATGCCTATCTAATGCAATGTCCTCATTGCATTAAAAAGACATAAAACAGAGTGGAAAAGTGTAGAAAGCACCTGAATTGCGTGAATATCAGGTCCACTCCAAGATGAAAACAAAAAAGAACTGTATAAGTGCTGAGTTTAGTACATTCAGCTAGGCACACTATACAAAGAAAAGAAATGAAGAATTCACATGTGCAGGTCAGAATTAGAATGAACAGAAGAATCCTCCGACCTGTCAGCAGAGGTCCACAGATGTGGACCAGATTGTGGTGCAGACCCACACCCCATAATCGAGAATATCTTAGGTTCTGGATAAAAATTACCCAAAACCTAAAATCAGAATGTAAGCGGGATCGGACCTGCGATTTCTGAGGATGCAACCCAAGACCAAAAAGTCGGGTTACAGAAAATTAAAGCTCAAAAGGATAATCGTTGAATGTGTGCTTGAGTTGAACATCCTCGAAACAAATGTCGTAAGGGTTCTGATTTGATGGTTTCAGCTTAAAAGGAACCCTTCGACTCAATCTTCCATTTCCTCCAAAATTAACTTCCCAAATTAGAACTTCCCCGCTCCTATCCTCCTCATTAAGTGTATCAAATTCCAAGACCTCTTGTATATTCATCACCCCGTCTGGAATCTCCAAGTCTAAATGATGTGGCAGAATCAAAATTGACTTGGGTCTAATTATCTCAGAATTAGAATCATCAATAAGCTCAACAGGGTGTAACTGATAATCAGGGCATTGAATTAATTCCTCCAGAAAATGCGATTCTGGATCCGTATCGTGTGCCCTAATAAGATCAGTTTCCTCAGTTATTGGGCTATCAAATGATCTATCAGATTCCTCAGGCCAATCGTCTCACAAAAATCGTGATCTGAAAACTCGTGTGAGACTTCGCAACTTGAATCTTTACCATCAGGATCCGTATCAATGTATGTCCCAAAATCATTTGTCACTTTGCGTTCCAAGGAGACATACGTTTCCTCGTAACCCGACTCAGGGATTTCAGGTGAAGAAATCAAATCATCCTTAATTGGTTGTTTTAATTCAATCTGGTCAGCTTCGTAACAGGTGTCCCCCCCAACAGGTGCCTGAGCGGGTTCTGTCATTGGCTTTCCTGAAGAGTGTTCATCCTGGGAATTATTCCAAGATTTAATCAAAGCAACCACGAATCTCATCCTCAATTTCGCTAATTTCCCAAGTAGAAACTCACCCGGGTTCTTATCCTTAACATCCTGGAGCCAATCCAACAAAGACTTATTTAAATCATCAATCATTTCAATCAAGGGCTCCAATCTCTCAATGCAAGGTATTGACTGAACTTCTAAAGATTGAATGATATTCCTCAAGTTAGCCAGAACCTTATCTTGAACCTGATTAACCTGAACCAAATGAGTTGGTTCAGGGTTGGGCGGGTTTGACATCAATGTAGAGGAATTAACGAATTGAGATTCGTTATACCCATCCTGATAATAGGTCATTTCAGATTGTTCAAAAGATGGAGATGACCTAAAGGCAGTGAAATCAAAGGATGGGTAAGGATCAGTGTATCCTTCTTGATTGTAGATCGCATTAGGTTGTTCATGAAAGGATGACGATCTATAATCGATGCAACTCTGAGAAGGAGAGAATTGAGAATCAAAGTGTTAAGGGTTAGACCCTAAACACGGGGGTCCGAAATTGTATCCCCAATCCGAATTATCCCAACTAACTGATGGTCGATTACAATACGAGTTGGGATAATCGTCATGTTGAGGATAATTTACAACAGGAGGGAAAGAGCGGGAATACGTGAAATGTGGAAGGATTCATGATACACGGGAGGAAGAAAGGTGCCCTGCAATACAAGCAATCAAACCTGTCCTTAAATATGTTAGCCTAAAGACCTACAGACTCTCAAAACCCGTCTTGAGATAAAGGAACGATTTGACCTACTTCCGCCTGTTCAATCCAACCAGTTAGAAGGAGGGACTGGGGAGAAGGTTCTTCCTTCGACTTACGCCTCCGGTTCCTAGTGTACCCCCCAGCGACGATCGTTTGACTCTGCTCCCCTAGCTAGACATCAGATTGAACAGTAGAAACAGACTAATTGAAAATAATCTCGTTCTGGGTTCTGAAGAGCGAGTCCAATCCTTAAGGCCAACGTCTACTTTGTTTTATTTAGGGCTAGGTTTGAATGTGCTTTGGAATGTGATGGGCCCTTTAAATGGGTTGTGCCCTTAATAATTGATTGATTTGTGTGTGAGTGCACAACCAGTGATTTTCAAGCAAGATTGTTTTTGATGTGGTGAATTTTAAGATTCAAATCTTGCTTAGTAGCTTTTAGGATTCAACTTTAGGTATTTTCAATCAAGTTTCGTTGGCACACCAAGTTTTACAAGCACAGGTGAAGATGTTTTCCTTTAAAGTTTAAAAAGAATGTGGAGTGCCTGGTAAATCCCTAAGAGTTGAACCTAATTGGCAGCTACTTGATGAGTTGGTTTTATTTGAAGTGGTGCGGCCCAATCAACTCAAACAATTGGCCTCAAATGCACCACTAAGTTAGGCACACAAAGATGGTTAACTTAGAATGATTTCTACTCTTTTATGTGTTGCTTTATGTGTACTGGTCCCACAGATCAGAACCCAGTTGAGTAGAAACAAATCAATTCGGTTAAGTGCCTTTAAATGTGGGTGTACATTGTATATTTGTTGAAAATTACCCCACAAAATTATCTTTTTACTTTTTTTTATATAAATGAAGGTGGAATTAATGTGAGTGAGAATCCAAACAACCAAACTATTCCTAGGATTTATGCAAACACCTAGGTTAATTGGAATTTGGATTCAATGTGGCGAATGAAATCTATGGAGGGGAAAGAATGGGGGATAACTTACAAAACATTTCACAGCACTTTACTCCAATCTACCGCTTTTGCTTGCCTCAAAAGAGTACCTGCAATTACAATAAGAAAGGAAAAAAGTGAGGTAAATGATTTGTAAGTTACAAAACGTGAAGAGAAATCAAAGATCGTTGCCTCCCCGGCAACGGCGCCAAAATGTTGAACTATTACGAACCTACGCTAACGTGTTCGATTTTGGAAAACCCGTCGTTGTAGTTCGAAAGCGAAGGATTCGAGTTCAACAAATAAAATTTATACCGAAATTAAAATTCCGGGTCGAACACAGGGAGGCGGACGTCTGATTTAAAAACTTCGCATTTCATTTTTATTTTGTCACGAAGAAATTCAATTTAAACTATCTAAGTATCTACAACGAATAAAAGAGAGAGAGGGAGTAAGAGAGAGAGAAAGAATACTACACATGGAAATCAAAATGAGATGTAGAATAGACAAGGAATTTATCATAAAAGAGTTCGTTCGTTACAACTAGAAAATATAAAACAATTACTCTAGAAAAAATTCAAAGAATGGAGGGAGAAATGTCCTCCTCGACGATCGCTCGGAGGACGAATAGACTACTCTAGAAAACAGTAAATCTATACTAGAAAGCAGTAAAAAGAATAGGGAGAGAGAATCCTCCTCGACGGTCGCTTGGAGGACGAGCCGGACGGAACGACGCCTGGACGAAGGAGAACGAAGCGGGACGAAGGAGGACGAAGCAGAAGAACGGGAACGAAGCAGCACGCGGTCATCGTCGCGGGATCCACTTCCGAAGGGGGACGAAAATTTGGACTTTATCTCGCGAGAAGCATCCCGAGTGTGGGACAAGCTTCTCTTGAGCTTTGGAGAGGTAGAGAGGAGAATGAAGGGATGAAAATTTCGTATGAAGGGGGTCTCCTTTTATAGTTGCAAGGAGTGGGGGCAAAATGGACATTACATCTTCAAAATAATAAATAAGGGGTCTTTAGTGACGGATAAAACCGTCGCTAAAGCCCCGACGTCGCCGTCGCCGCCACGCCCACGCGCGCCCGCTCGGCTGGCCGCGCGCGTAACGCCTACGCACGTCCGCGTAGTCTCAGCCGTCCGATCGCGTGATAGGACGGCTTAGATCGCGTCCGCGCCCGCTGCGTAGCGCACCGCCCGCGTGTGATCGCACGTTACGCCCGGCGTCCAATCGCGCGTCGTCCTGATTGAGCGCGCGCAGCCGTTGGATCTTCATCTGACGCTCGTCCGCGCCCGCTCGCCCGCGCCTTCCACCCCCTCACCGCGGCTCGAACCCGCGACCTCCGCTTCGCCCGCAGCTGCGTCGCCGCTGCGCTACGCGGACGAAATGGTCGCGCGGACGCTTTTAAGCACGAGCGACCGCAGCCGTTGGATCGAGATCCAACGGCGGAGAGGAGACGGTGCGCGGTCTTCACAAGATGCATGCGGCCGATTGGGCGGCTGAGATGGCACCACGTGGCGCCATCTTGGCCGTCCATCTTCTGGAAGTTGTAGATGGTGCCACGGATGTCGGATTGACTCGATTTTTGTGTCGTTGGGCTGCGATCGTCGATCCGAATTCATCCGTGCGATCGGATTTATCATCTGAAGTGTGGATTTACACCATCCTGACCCTTGATCTTCTAGGGTTCCCCGGTCTCTATCTGATGCTACGGATGACTGATTAGGGCGATCTTGGAGTCGTTGAACTCCAATCGTCGCCCTGATCATATCCATACGGTTGGATCTTTGATCCGAGGCCCCGATAAAATATTTACCCTGTCCAAGCACATAAAAGGAGACAATTAACATCCATTTTATTCAAACTACTCTAAATGCAAGATGATGCATGTAATGCAATATTTATATCATGAAATGCAATCCTATGCTTAAGAACATGCATAAATAAACATTTTAAGTAGTGTAAATGTGTTTACATCAATACTAGAGCATCGATTTTTTTCCTGGGTCTACAACATCGATGCTATAGCATTACACTAGTATTATGCATGATAGCTATAGCATCAATACTATGATCAAGGGCATTGCAACATCGGTGTTATGATTCACAATGAAACATTGATGCTGTCAGCATGGATGCTATAGCATTGATACCATGCAACATTTGTGCCATGATATATATGTACAAAAACACACTAGATCATAACTAACATTAGTGTGGTCCAAAAAGTTGGGGTGTATGCATATGAGTGCATGTATAGTTTCTCTCCATCTATTGTAAGAATATATAGGGTCTTTTTTTATGAAAAGCTAAGTGTGGTTTCTATTTAATGTAGAAGACGTCGTATTAAAACTTGAAAGATTTTTCAACAACGCAAAGTCCCTTGAGAGGTCTAGGAGAGAAAGGATGCTAACTTTTTTTTTTTTGAGAAAAATGAAGGATGTTAAGTTAACCTAATTCTGATGCATTTGGCACACGTCCCTTGTTTCTCCACAACCAACTTGACCATAAAGCAAAACAAGTTTGGTCCACTCCAAATAGTCCGCTTGAACACCACCCTTAAAAGCTACCCAAAACGCATCAACAAAGTCAACTTGCACGCTAGGGATGGGAAGCTACACCCAAACCGACTTGGCAAAAGCACTCCTAGAAAAGAGAAAGAACCATCCTCCTCTATCTAACAGAGATCACATAAGGCACCTGCATGATGAGCACAAAGTTTCCTCCTTGCTTTCAGAACCAGCCTTCTTCTATGAAGTAGCAATAAGAAAATCTTGACCTTGAGTGGGATCTTCATCTTCCAAACGGTCGCACAACCCAAAACCATATCTGGGACTCCCAACCCTTCATCACCATGCAAAATGTTATAGGCCTTCTTCACGGTGACTGTTATTCTATCCCATTGCAAGGAGTCCGGAACCGTTGGGTTAGGCCTAAGGTCTCGAACCAAGTTGAGGAGCATCATTAAATCATTCAACATTGCCTCAGAAAGTCCCTCTCCCACTTTCGATGTCCAAGCACCTGCATCACTAGAATCATCCCAAACACTTCTCACCACATGGCCTTTACCAATCATTAGAGCACACAACCTAGGGAGCAGTTAAACCAAAACACCACCTCCAGTCCAATCATCGTCCCGGAACCTAAAATAGAGAGCCATCACCAGGCACTGGGTGGAAGAGATGTAGAACCCTCTGCAAAATAGGCAAAAAACCTTTCCAGAAAGCCGAGGCCCCAGTCATTACCCAAAACTCCACCAAGGCATTTAAGCAAGGACCGTACAAATCCACCAGAAGATGCTGAACAAGATCGCCCCCATTGTTGAGGACCTTCACAGCCCATTTTTTAAGGAAAGCATCACCACCAGAATCATCCAACTTGAGTACCCCAAGTCAGCCTTGTTCAACAGGTCAGAAAATATCATCCCACACCACCAAATAAAGAAAATGATCCACCTGTTCAATTGCCTTCCAAAAAGAACCTCTTCCTTATCATATCAATCTTCTTCATTACCTTTTTTGGTGGCTTGAACACAGACAAGTGAAACCTAGGATTGCAGAGAGTGCCATCTTCAACAAAACCAAACACCCTCGTCTAAAAAGCAGCTTTCCCCTCCAACCCACAAGATTGCTTTCCAACTTCTCCAGTAGCAGCAACCAATCCCCCCCACAGACAGCCATTTTCCCTTCAACAGGAGCCTGAGATAGTTAAGGGGCAAGTGTCCAGGCAAAATGCTGAGAGCCTCATAGCAAGCCAAAATCTCCTCTTCCTCCACGTTAAAAGGCACAGAGGCCAATTTTCAATGATTCACCATTAAACCAAAAATAACAGCAAAAATTCAGACAAGCCCGCCACATTTTCCGCCTCCACCAAACCCCTTCAACAAAAAACATGATATCATCCGCATATTGTAAGATCAACATAAGCAAATGGTGATCTTGCCCAAAGGAAAAACTAGTAACAGCCCACCTCCACAAGCCTTGAAAACCATACCAGTCAAAGAGTCTGCTGCAATGATAAAAAGAAGGGGGGGCAAAGGACATCCTTGTCTAACACCCTGTTGTTGCTATGTCCATCCTCCAACAGACCTGCCATTCAACAAAGCTGAAATGGATGTAGTGCTACTGTGCCACTTCATATAGGCTATCCTCTAATCTAGGAACCCTCTTCGCCTCAACACCTAGTAAAACCAATAGAGTCATAGGCTTTGAAAAAATCAACCTTCCACAAAAAGCTCTTCCTGCTTATCCTTCGCCACACTGCAACCATCTCTTCTCCCATAATGAAAGACTCCAAGCAATCAACCATGAACAAAAACAGACTACATAGGGCCTATTAAATGGGGAAGAAGCTCATGTAGCCTGTTTGCAAGAACCTTAGCCCCAACCAAATACACTGCATTGGAAAGTGCAATGGAGTGGGAATCGCCAACTGATTTGGCAGCTGATTTCTTCAGAAGCAGGAAAAGGTATGACCTGTTATAAGCTAATAAATATGCTTTCATCCTTTCCATCACTTGTAAATCCAATTATCATCTATATACCATTTCTGATGCCTGATGAATAGGATTCCATCTGGGAAATGAGTTCAAAGTCATACAAAATGACAGTGACACGTTAAACAACTTAAGAGTAAAAAAAGCAGCATTTATAGTCACGAACACACATCCATCTGCTCTAAATTATTGTATTCATTTTTTCATCCTCTATCAGAAGTGAATCTGCCTCCAGCATACAATGTGCAAGCCTTGAGGAAGTTTTTCTTTAAGTAGAGATCATCCCTAAGCTTGACTTCAATTTTGACTTACTACAACATGACATTAAATCAGTTCAAAATGTGAAAGAGCATGCTCCATATCTGGTTTTGAAGCGAAAACTTGAAAATTAGTTAAAAATCACAGCATCAACAGACAAAGATTAAAGATGAAGTTATTTAGTATTTCTATGTCTCCTGTTGAACAACTTGGGATCCCAGCATGATCACCACAGCCTAAGGTCCAGTCATATAAGATCAAGCACATTAAAACAAGTTTGCTGCATCTCACTCAATCTTGCAATACACTACATGGACCTAAATGGCAGCTTATCCTCTACATATAAGTTTATGTGTAGTAATTATTTTTTCATCAAAAAATGGTCGGTATTGCATGATGTACTAGAAAATAAGTTTATGATAGAGCTACCTCTAGCATTTCCAACTTTCTGATCCCATGACATTTGATAATCCTAAACTACATGTAAGGAGCCATAATGTTAATAACTTGCTACTTGAAGAAATTAAAATAAACCATGTAAAAATGGATATGAACATTTAAAAAAATGTGCCAACTGCACAGGCAGTTGCCTCCAGTGGCTGCTGTTATGTGGCTCAAGTGGAAGGAGCACAATGCACAATTTCACCAAGAAAGCTCCCTGTAGCCTCACTACAGCACACTATCTTATCATGATGCTTTCTGTTTGAGCACCCCGTAATGGCTCTTTTCGTGGCTTTAGCAAATCATAGCACCTCGTTAGATTTTCTCTTTAGCTCTTTTGGACCTGCTCTCAATTTTTGAGTAAATATGGATAATGACAGTTTATTACAGCAAGATTGCTCCATACTGAGATACCTCATGCTCTTTCTGTATCAAAACAAAACAAGTATAGTGTTGCGCCATACATATCCAAGACTATACAATAATGATGTATGTGGTGAATCCAGTATATGGCCTTGTAAATTTCTTCCGTGGAGAATATTTGTTTCGTTGAAAATGTTTGGAAAGATTCCTTATTTTTTTCAAAGATTTCATTCATGTACCGGAAGATTACTCGCATTTCTTTGGCTGCCCTGTTTCTCAGGAGACTGGAATAGGGCAGGTGTTAAGTGGATAAAGTAAGCCATCTTCGGCAGAATTTTGGGATTCTTCTGGGTAAGGAACTTTCAGGTCAAACAAGGAACGGACATTCCTGCTTGCTGTTTTGTAATCCTTGTGGTTGCAGAGGAAAGAGCATTGGTCTACTTTGTAGAGGAGGGTATGCCGCTGCCTCTTTTTGTAATTCCTTTTAAGAAAGTCACAATGAAACCGGAGGATTGCTGACTCGAGTGATAAATATATATATAGAATTAAGCTTGTCCAGAATGACCATCCTCTCTAATATGTGCCAAGCATTCAAAAGATAGTTCATGATAGAATGTCCGACAGTCCTTAGTGATAACTTAATGGCATGTATACGACTTTACAATGAAATTAGTAAAAGATACAAAATAAGGAAATCTTTCATTCAGCAATACCATAGATCAGATCATTTAAATTAGTAAAAGATACAAAATAAGGAAATCTTTCATTCAGCAATACCATAGATCAGATCATTCATGGTCAACAAAATAAGAGGTATTAGCCACAATCATGGCATATTTTATCAAACTGCTAGAAACTTCAAATGTCTGCACAAAATAAATTAAATTTGATAAAAGTGCAAGTCATATTCACATGAAGCAAGAAAAATCTACATGCATCCAAACAACTTACTTGCCATAGTACTGTCTAAATGGGATCACAAGGTTGACCATTGAAGCTTCCCCTACTAACACATAGATGATCACGAACCTAACATACCATCGTAATTCATGGACATAGATCTTGGTTTCTAAAATGGTCATGATGGCAACACCACTCCATGCTAATGTCTCTGCAACCAAGGTGGTAATCTGGGTACAATGAAAAATAAATTAATGCTACCAAGAAGAATTCACATTGTAAAAATAGCATGAAAAGGAAAAATGAGAAAAGAATAGGAGAGTAGTTACCATACCCCCGCAAACCCAGCCACTCTCCTACCCACCAATCACCTCCCTCCAACTCCCTCATATTGTTCCCCTTTGAATATAGGTGAGGGTTCTTTGTGGTTATATTTAGGGTCCACTTGGGAGTATGTTAATCATTTTCCAAAAAAAAAGAAAGAAAGAAAGTATTTGAACAAAGAATGTCATTGAGATAATTGGTGAACATCTACTTTCCAAGCTAAAAAGGGATTGTCATATATTTTACCTTGAGGAAAGTAATGCAATCAAGGTTTTCAACACCAAAAAGTTAGAAACTTTTATAATCATTTTTATTTTTCTCAAGTTTAGGGTAATAGGGACAATGTACTTTAGGATCTTCAGACATACATCCAAACCACATTGGGTGTAGAATATATATATGCCCCTATGAAGTTCATACTGGGAAATATACAGATCTTTTAGAACATTTACCCCGATTCTAGAATAAACATGTTGAGGCTATTATCATGTGTGGGTTATTATGCTATTTTCATTATTATATGGGGGTACCTCTTGTAATTCTACCAAGGACACCTCTCTATATAAAAATCAATTATGCTCATTTTATCTAACATGATATCAAAGTAGCGATCCTAAGCCAGTGTTCGGAAATCCCACCGAAACCCTAGCCTCCAACACCTCTACCAAAGCCCCTCCTTTCTCTCTCTCGACACCGCCAACAGTGCTGCCGCCAGCAACACAGCCAGCAATAGTACCGCCACTTTGGTCCCTATGGACCTCAGCGTGCATGCGTGACATCAAGGGGTGGCTTGTGGTGATGCTTGGTGCTCCGTATCATCTGAATACACATTTTCATATTCGTGTTTAGGCAGGATTTGCCCACTCATGGTTTGACTTCTGATCTTTAGAGCATCTCTTTTTCTTCCTTGCATCAGAAATTTAATTTTCAAATCAATCTTGGTCATTTTACTACTTGGATTATGGTCAGTGTCAATATTGGTGAACATGGCATGTGGAGACTCCCTCAGAGCATAGGAAAACCAGCCCAATAGGGTTATCCACATGAAGATCAGGAAGAGAGAGGGAGCAGCAATAGTCAACCTTGATGGTAGCTGGCCGGTGGTGATGTTGGTCGGTAGTGATGGTGGCCAGCCGGTGCTAATGAGAGAGAGGAGATAAGTTTGTGGAATAGGAAATATTATTGCTAACTTAAGAGAATTACAATAGGAAGACTCTCTTTTATAAACAGAAAACATATCCTCTAAAACAAGAAACAAATCACAACTCCTAATTTAAAAAAAACAAATCCTCATAACTAATTCCTAGAACAACTTTCCTAAAATATACTTAACAAAATAACAAAACTTGAGACCTGAGAAACCAAAACTAGGACCCTTGGTCCTTCCTAGCCGCCGACCCTAGGGACCCTCCTGCTACTGCCACATGGCAGGTCCACATGGCCTCCTTATTCTCAACAATCTGAAATATTGTTTTCAAATCCTTGATTGATTCTATGTAGTTGCTACATGATCTGATTTTCAGCAAGGAGAAGATTTTTTTCTTTTTTTCTATAGCAACTCAATGGAGAAGGTATCCACCATGAGCGCAACCTCTCAGTCAGGTTCATTTACTAGTACCTCTATGGTCACAATCCAAATAATCTCTGACAATGTCCCCATAAGAAAATCCAGATAGTCCAACTGTACTCATCAACAAATATAACAAAGTATCTATACCCTCCAATACTCCTAACACATGCCGGTCCCCAAACGACATGTCGTACAACATGAAAGGGGCAAGAAGTTATCCCCTCAGTGCAACGGGAAAAGCTAATACGATGATGCTTTCATAACTAACATGCTTCAAAATCAAAATTAGCACCTGCAAATAAACCCAAAAACATTTTTCGCAACTTTCCAAAAGATGGATGGCCTAGACGACGATGCCAAAGAAGTAGATCAACAAAGATGGAAACTACTCCCGAAAACTGTGATGGGGTATCAAGATAATATAAACCATTTTTCTCAATTCCTCCACCAATAATATCATTTGTCTTTTTTTTTTTTTGAAAAAGAGAAAAGTGATTATCCTCACGATAACGACCCACGAACATATCATTTCACTCTAAAAAAAAAAAGGAAGGTAAGTACATCAGAGTCATACTCTGAACCTCCAAAACTCCACTTGTGACATAACAACAACAACAACCAAGTCTTTTCCCACACTAAGTGGGGTCGGTTATATGGATTCTTTGCCTCCACATAGATCGATTTTCAGCTATTTCAGGACTTAAATTAAAGTAATTGAGGTCATACTTAATAGTTTCCTTCCAACACTTCTTTGGTCTTCCTCGCCCCCTCTTAACGGGTTCAGCCTCCAACTTCTCGCATCTCATAACTGGAGCATCTAGTGGCCTTCTTTGTAAATGTCCAAACCACCTTAGACGTGCCTCTCTCATTTTATCCTCTATCGGTGCCACCCTAACCTTTTTTCTAATAATCTCATTTGAAATACATTCCTTTCTTGTATGACCACACATCCATCTTAACATCATTTCTGCCACAGACATCTTCTGTACATGCCTATAATTTATAACCCAGCATTCAGAACCGTACAACATGGCTGGTCTTACCACAGCTCGATAGTATTTTCCTTTTGACTTTTAAAGGAACCCTCTTATCACAGAAAACACCAGATGCACCCCTCCATTTCAACCATCCTGCATTAATTCTATGTGTAACATCTCCATCAATTCCAACATCATGTTGGAAAATGGATCCCAAGTACTTAAAAACATCTTTCATTGGAATGCACTCTTCTCCACCTGTGACATAATGGAACAAAAAACATTCTCAACATAGGGTCTCTCCCCCCTAAAGAGCACTCCATTCCTGCCCAACCACTCACCCCACAACCCCGCCAGGACTCTCGCACGGTCAATTTTGGATCTAAAAGTATTGAGACCCACATGAGAGCCTCCCCTACGGAAAGACAACCAGAAACTAACTTCATCCCGAGGAACAACCCAATCGATCCCCATCTTCTGCCACATCTGTGCAACAAACGGACATCTGAAAAAAAGGTGTTGAATGTCCTCTCCACCACCACAAAGAAGGCAACTCATGTCCTCCATCTGTGTCCACCTCGCTCTCCACTTCTTCGTCTCAATCCTGCTCCGTCTCACCGACCATGCGAAGATCTTCACCTTCAACGAACAATCTGCCTCCCCGATAAATTTGCAGTCCCTCCAGAGGTCTATGTCTATGTCTATCACGCCACCACTCGACCTACGGAAGGCCTTCGCCACAGAGAAATCCCATTCATCCCAACTGTAGCTGTCTCCCCCCACCTCTGGCTCCCAGCCTTCCAACTCATGTAACAGCGTCTGAAGGTCTATACATCTCTGGTCAGATAATCCTCCCCGAAAAGTAGGACACCAGGCTCCCAACTAACAGTCTCTCACCAGCGCCGTCTGTGTCGCCGCACATCCGAAGAGATGAGGGAATCTGTCTTTGATGGGCCTTCCACCTCCTTGCCAATCATCCAGCCAAAATCTGAAAGCATCACCTTCGCCTAAAACAGGAGTGAAGAAATGACGCACCTTGCTCGTCACAACCGCTAGCCCCCTGAGAAAGGACGCTCCCAAGGGTGGTGAGTCCAAAGGTCCTAGGACACAAAGGAACCGTAACACTTCCTCATAATATCCCCAAACATGCCACCTTCCTGGCCCACGAGCCTAACGATCCACTTTGTGAGGAGGCTATCGTTCACCTTCCCCACATCTCTAACCCCCAATCCCCCCTCCTGCACAGGCCTACACACCTCCTCCCAAGCCACCAACCTCGCCCCTCTTCCCATCGCTCCCACATTGGACCAGAAAAAATCACACATCAGACCAGAGATCTTCACTATCTACTTCGGCATTTTAAACACCGACAGGAGATAGGAAGGGATGGATGCCAGAATCACCTTCACAAGGATAAGTCTTCCCCCCTGGATAGCAATCTCACTGACCAACCTGCTAGCCTCTTCTCCATCCTCTCAACCAAAGGAAGCCACTCACCAATCCTAAGCCTCCTATCTGACAAAGGAAGGCCCAAATAGATCGGTGGCAGGGATCCCACCTTTGTCGCAAGTGCCTTACCCACCGACTCCACCTCCTCACCTTTCATGTTCATCGAGACAAAGGTCGATTTCTAATAGTTAATTTGCAAGCCGAACGCTGCACCAAAAAGCTCCAACATGATCCTCATCCTCCTAGCCTCCCTCCTCCCTCCTTCAACCAAAAAGAGGATATCCACATATTGCAAAATCGCAAGCTGTCCCTCTCTCTAGCCTTAAAACCAACTATCAGACCTCTCTTGCAAGCTCTGTGAGTCGCCCTCACCAAGGCGTCTGCTGCCAGCACAAAAAGCATAGGGGCCAGGGGGCACCCCTGTCTGACACCTCTCCTAGGCTGCACCCAACCTCCTGCTGGGTTCCCATTGATCAAGACTAAGAAGGATGTGATCGTGATGCATCTCTTCATCCGCTCAATCCACCTCAATGGGAAGCCTCTCCTCAGCAAAGACACCTAAAGGAGATCCCAGTGTACCGTGTCGTATGCTTTACTGAAATCAACTTTCCACAGAAACGCCTGCTTCTCCCACCTCCAGGCCACCAGCACCTCCATAGCACAAACAAAGCCGTCCAAAATGCCCCTGCCTGGCACAGAAGCTGTCTGCACAGGTGACACCAGGTCCCTGAGGATACCTCTAAGCCTATTCGCCAACAACTTGGCCACTATAAGGCAGGCAGCATTCGAGAGCGCAATAAGGCGATAGTCTGAATCTCCTCCGCTCCATCCTTCTTAGGCAGCAAGAACATGTAGAACGTATTCAACCTGTCAAAGCACATATTCCCTTCTGAGAACTCCATCATTTCCATCACATCTATCTCCACCAACGTCCAAAACTCCCTGAAAAAGAAAATCGGGAAGCCATCCAAGCCAGGACACCCATCCGCATTCAGTCCCCACACCGCCCGCCTCACCTCGTCTGCCGAAAAGCTGGCTTCGAGATCTACTGCCTGGGACTCAGAGACCTGCTGGATTAGCCTCCCCTCTCTAGCTCCAACCACCTCTGCTCCGCCTACCAATGAAGTCTCTGAAGAAATATGTCGCAGCCCTCCCCACCTCCTCCCTGTCCGCAAACTCCTCCCCGTGTATCATCAGTCTCTCTATCCAATTCTTACTCCTCCTAGCCGATGCTACTTGGTGGAAAAATCTGGTATTCGAGTCTCCTTCCTTGAACCATTTCTGGCGCGATCTCGTCTTCCATTCTATCTCAGCTTTTTTTGTCTCTTCCTGTACCACCCGTGACATCTTCATCCTTGTATCTCTGTCCTCAATTGAAACCGGGGCCTGATCTTCTTGCCTGTCTATCCTGGTGATCGTTTGCAACGCCTCTGCCTTTCTGTTCCTCCTGGAATCGCTAATCTCCCTTCTGTATCTCCTGAGGTGATCCCGTAACAAAAATAACTTTCTCGCTATGCGAGAAGTAGCCGATCCTTCCACCATGAAGGATCTCCACCTCTCCTCCACTATCTCCCGAAACCCCTCGAGCAGTCAGGATCTATCAAATTTGAAATAAGTGCCAAAATGAGCCCTCATTTAGCCGCCATACCAGGGGGCTATGGTCAGAGAAAGGCCTCTCCAACGGAGACACCTCCGCCACTGGGAAAGTCTCTACCAGCTCCACATTAGCTAGGAATCTATTAATCCTGGACATCTGACCCTTGTTGTTCCTCCATGTGTAAGCACAAGAAGACGGGCACAGATCAATAAGGCCATGATTGGTCACAAAGTCAACAAATGCATCTGAACCAGGGTCCTGTCTCCCTCGCCCCCCGAGCCTGTCTTCCAACTACAGTGTCACATTGAAATCTTACCCAACCAACCAAGGACAACCTTGACAGCCTGCTGCTATCAAAGTAAGCTCCTCCCACATCACCCCTCTGGCCTGAGAGTACGCCGGCCCATAGACCCCTGTGACCACCATCCTAGCCCCACCCATCCTCCGAGATAGCTCCGTTGAGATAACATACTCGCCTTCAAAGCAGTCCTCCAAAGAAAACACGTCTTTTGGCCACCCCAAGATCTAACCCCCAGACCGGCCTCAGGCCCCAACACAACGGAAACCCTTCATCCACGAGCCGCCGATGTCTCTCCATGTTCTAGCATCACAATCTGCCAATTTCGACTCTTGCAAAAGCACCATGTCCACCTTCCACTGCCAGATGTACTGCCCCAGGATCCGCCTCCTCGACGGGTCATTAAGACCCTGTACATTCCATGTGAGCACTCCATTCATAGGGGAACGGTGATTGACTCTCCCCTCTTCAAATGGAAGCCACAAGCTTCCACTGTGTTGATGACCTCCTCATCGTTGATGTCCAGTGTTACCATCTCCGAGGCCTGTGAATTAGCACCACAGCCATCCACCACCATTCTCCGCCTCCAATCGGACCCTCAATAACTCCACCTTCGCCTGTACCGAAAAGCACTGTCTCGTCCCCCCTCCACCACCCACGGCTTCCATCCTGTCAGAGGCACTCCGGCCACATGCTCTAGTGGCGGAGCCTTTATGCCATCTGCTCCGGGCGGTGCTCCCCCATGTCTACCATCACCTCCACCTACTGTGAGGCACCTACGTCAACCCTGGAGCCCCTCCATCCTCCCCTCACCGCACCTTCTCCGGCACCGGTCCTCATCTCTGGCATCTACAACCAGCAACGCTGCAGCAGGGGCCTTCGCCAGCATCTTCAGAGAAGGGCCTAACGGAGAAGCTTCTGCAAATCTCCACTCCGAATTCGGGCCCGCACTACCCTCAGCCCTCCGCTCTGGACCCGGGCCCACTTTGTCCAAACCGAAGCCCTTAACCGAATTCAGGCCAGATCCGACATCCATCCCATAAGAGGGCGCCTTGCCTGGCCCCACTTCTAGAAATCTCGTGACGAGATTGTCCCCCACATCATACGCCGAGAGGACCTCCGTCATTGAATGCCCGAGCGGCTCTCACTCCACCGATTGCAATGCCGTCAACACCCCTTCCGCTTCCAGATGGACTGCCGCCACCAATTCACACGCCGCATTCAAGGGGACCGCGTCCACGTCACCACCCCGACCCTTCATGTCGCTGCCACCGATCGAAACCCTACCCCAAGGGGCGGTGTCACCGCCGCTCCATCGCTTGCCTCCGCCACTCCTCTGGCCACATCTGCGAAGGGCCAACTTCAAGCTCGAAGGACCTCTTGCGAGCGTAAGAGACCACCCACGCGTGACCTCCATGCCGGAGAATCACCCTCTCCCTCCGCGCCTCCCCCACTTTCATCTCGACCTGTGCCTCCAGCGGGCCCACCGAAAGCCCAGCACCACCGAAGGAGCACAAAAGGGGAAACCAGTGCTCGGACAACCCCCACCGTCCTGAGCCACCATGGGACCCCTTCCACCTTCAGCCTCACCGGCACCCTCCTCGGCACTCATTCTTTCGCAACACCATCGTGTACAGAGGTCCTCCTCCATAACACCACTCCCGACCTCAACTACAAAGACATGAAACACAGCCGCCCCATCGACGCCTCGGAGAACCCTACCACCAGGACCTTCCCCTCACCAACCGGGAAAACCCTTGTCGCAGCCTCTGCCGAAGCCACGCCCAGCACCTCCTCAACCTCGGAAAGCCACAAGAGGCCCGCGGTCCTCATGCCAACCAGGCCACCCTCCACCAGGGTCTGGAGCTCATTCGCATCCTCCGACCACGGGGCCTCCACCTCCGTTAAGGGGACTTGTGTCATCAGCAGTGGCAACAAGTCCCCCACCCCCGGAGTCCTCCCCCTGCCTTGGCCCTCCGTCCTCCGACACCGCCCCCGACGATGACCAAAGCCTCCGCAACCCCAACACCGCACAGGCTCATGGCACACCTTCACCCCGTGCCCGGTGCTCAAGCACTTGAAACACCGGTCCCCATCAAACCTCCGCTGAACCTCCCCCCCCCCCCCCCCCTCTACGTCGTCGCCACCCCAGACCTCCCCCTGACCTGCCCTGCATGGGACTTCCGCCTCTAAAACCTCCGGGGGACCTCCTTCCAGCCACCAAGCCCCTCTCTCGAGTCTCCCCGCTGCCGAGGAGGTACGCTACCTCCCACTCCCTCCTGAACACCCTCACTCTTACCTGGCCTACCTCCCCCTTGCTCTCGCACTCTCTCCATCCATTTTTTCCTACTTGCCCAGATCCTCAGTAGGAAAGTTATCTCTTGCCAATATCATTTGTCTCTTTGTCTTGGAAATAGCATTGGTCCTCATCAAAAATAACTCTAAACTTCATATCTTTGCAGAGTCTACCAAGGAATAAAAGGCTCATGGGAAATTCAAGAGCACCATGTACCTCTAGTAACTGTAATCAAGATGAAAAACCTATGCCACAAACAATGGTAATTAAAGAGCTGCAACCATTTACCACCTTCACCAATGTTGCATGCCTGGCCCGTTGCGATGCCTGTAATGCACTAGTATGTCATGTAAGATGGATAGACGCTTCCAAGTCTATCACCCACAATCCATGACCAATTGTTGTTGCTTGACCATGTGCTTAAAACTTGTCAACAACAAAGGCTACACCACTACTTAAAGATTTCATGTGTAGCTACCTATATGTAGACCACCCACAAACTAACTCAACGATGGCCAGAAGATAGATTCATAAATACGGGGAGACAATCCCAAGCATGATAAGGGAGACAATCCCAAGCACGATAGAGTTAGCTACATGACCAACCGTTCCCATTGAAAAAAAAGCTATGATTTGCATATCAACAACAACAGCTGCAATGGCAACAATGGCTACAAAAGAACTTCACCATCATACACAATACGTTCGCGTGCACGCGGGTGTGTGTGTGCATGTGTGTGTGGGGTGGGGGGAGGGCAAAGTATTTGGTGGGATGCCAGATTGCCAATCTAAAATCGTCACTATGATACCCAGTAAAACTGAAAATAGATGACATAACCTCAAAATAGAACTCTAATCTCTCTTATATAGAGAGATAGGTAAGTTACAAATCCAAAACAAAACAAAAATTAAGACACGAGTACATGAACTCTA
This sequence comes from Thalassia testudinum, assembly GCA_037157565.1. NCBI lineage: Eukaryota > Viridiplantae > Streptophyta > Magnoliopsida > Alismatales > Hydrocharitaceae > Thalassia > Thalassia testudinum. The sequence continues at coordinate 4,924,206 of JAZHRO010000038.1, forward strand.
AAAAAAATGCTATTAACCAATATAAAGGTTATAAATACTGTCTATTTTAAGGACTATATATACCAGAACCAAATTAGTTTTTAAAGAGAAATGATGTGAAAAATGTTCTTTTATTTGTGGGAAATCCAAGACAAAATACTATGCTTACCAGTTAAGTTTTGTTTTGTTTTGTTGTTCAGAATTCTAGAGTACAGTAAGCACGAGTCCCCTTACTCCCATCTTTCTCAAACGTTCCTCTTCCTCCTACAGGCCCGTAACCCTAGCATCCCTTTGGAGTCCCAATCGACCAAGCAAGGCCAGATAGGGGCCCCATCCCTGTTGCCAGCCACCTTCCACCCTATGTCAATCCTCTCTCCTTTCCTCTCGTTGCAACTTCACCTTATTATATGCTACGACACTGATCAGATGTGGTGTTGTGACTCCATCACCTTGTCAGCTTCTTCCAATACCTCATATTGATCCTCCTCTAACGTTGAGATGTTGGTCGACTCATATTGACGTCCCTCATCCCTACCACTCTTTGGTTCTTCGCATCCACTAGGTTGGGCATCTTGGAGGTTCCCTTACGATTGTCCAATGAACTGTCACTAGTGACCGATGGTTGGCCTCCCCAGACTTTCTTCAATCAGAGTCGAAGGGAACTACTCTTCATCCTTTTTAGCTAAGGATCCACCCCATCACTTCCATCATCCTCGGCACTTTTGTTCAACCTGATGGCTATGGTGCCGTTTTTCTCTATTTGTTTTCTTTGTTTTAGTTTAGGTTGTCTTTGGTTTTTGTCGTGTTCTTATCATCTATTCTTGTTGGTGGTTCAAAGATGAACGTGGTATGCACTTTCAGATGTCCTTGTTAACACCTCCAAGCAATAATTTCATCCTCCTCTTGGCAAACCTCTAGATACCCAGATCTTCCATGCACGATCAATCCGATCAAAGGCATTTGGATTGCAGCAGCTATTTCGTAACCTCCTGATTTTCTCTTCTTGTATTTTCTTAAGGTTGTTCTTAGCTTGTGCCGCCTTTGAATTGTATCAAGATGCTTCTCTCCAGGAATGAATTCGGTTTCAAAAAAAACACAAAAAGTTTACTTTTGTTGTTCAAGTTGGTACTCTCCCAACTTCTATTAGTTCTACCCTTCTTCCATCCTTTGCTTCAATGATCAATTTGGTACCTATTTTTAAGAATTAAGGTTATGATGACCAAGGTAGGCAATCATCTAGCAAATGTTAATTAGGAAAGGAGCATTTATAGGTATCAATGGCCTAAGAAAATACACTAATTATGTGTTAAAAAAACACTAAAATAAATGGTCTCTATATATGGTTTGGTATTTTAATTTATATTGGCCTGATTACTACATACTATGAATCAAACCCAATAATTGGTTCAAATACTCAAATGAGTTGATAGTTGAAAAAGGCATAGGTGGTGACAACTAGGGCTATCAAAAAAAAAAAAAAAAACAAAGAAAAAGGAACCCGCCAACCCGACCCAAACAAACCCACCCCAAACCCATTTACACTAACTAATTTACATAAACAAGTTGGGTTCATGTTGAGCCCCACGAACCTGCCTAACCCGTTTAATTTAACCCACTTAATCCATTAACAATTTAACACAATTAAGCCATTTAATTTAACATGTTTAACCCATTAACCTGTTTAACCTGCCTAACCCAATTTACCCATTTATTTAAATGAGTCGAGTCAAGTTTTGGGGGCTTTGAGCAAGTTGGGTCTGAGTTGGGACAACTAGACCCATTTAGTAAATGGGTTAGACCCAACCCAACCCGTTTATAAACAAGTATGGCCTTAACGGGTCAGGTCCAACCTGACCCAACTCATTCGATAGGCCTAACAACAGCACAAGCAACCCTTGACTAATTAGGCTATGCATTTTGCATCTAAAGAATCAAGAAAACATGAAGCAATGTTATGTGACAAAAGGGAAATACAATAAAAAAGAAAAAAGAGAGAAAATAGATTTTAATAAATACTACCAAGAATTTTGATATTACATAAATGCCACCATAAATATCATATTTACATGTATGTCACCTGACCTCTTTTAGGAATAATGATATTCAATTAATGTGGGGGTAAATGTTAACCACACTCAAGTGGCAAAAAGGTAAAAAAAAAAGCAATGATAGGCAAAAAAGTGCTGATGTATATTCTTTAAGGGTGTTGGACAAACTTATCAAGATATTTTGATCCTCTAATGCCAAGTTGAAGGGACTAATAAGAAGGGCAAGTGGTGGACTTAGCAAGATGATGAGGAGGGGGCTAAGAATTTGAAAAGCGATATGCAATGGCATTTTTTTTTTTGAATTTGTGATCAATCTAAGGGTAAAAACATCTGTTTCCTAACTTTTAATTGAAAATACCAAAGAGTAGGTCATTCGATTGGCTTTTTTGCAACAATGATTACCTTTATGGTAGCATTTTTATCATGATGGCAACTATGTAATGTCAAAAGTTTATAATGGCATCAAATATAAAAATCTCAGTAGAAAACATAAAAAGAATTTAAAGGGTTTTTTTTTCCAGAAACAGGACATATGTACGAAAAAAAATCCTAGCTTTTTTTTTGGAGATAAGGATTAACAATTAATACTACCATTTGTTGAATTTTTGAAACCAATAGTGATAGCATACCATTCAACAGATATACCCAGATTAATTAATAGGAGTCATGAAAGGGGAAGATGAACTCATGATTCTCACCAACTGAAATTCTAATTTAGCAAAAGTGGATATAGGCATTGGGTGCATTCCCCATCTACCGTTTCAAAGTACTTCTAAAAATTAAGCTCGAAAAGGCACATTATCTATAACAGTCAATAGACAGCAAGGCCTGATCGCACATAGCGGAACCAACGAACGCTTATTTTCTTCATTTACCATTTCCCACTAAACAGAACCAATTGCCAAACGCAAACCATAACCCATTGATGATGACACACAGATGACAAAGGTAAAGCCATGACGTAAACGGAGAGCAGCAGCAACAAGCAACGTGCGAATTCACCTCGAAAGGAGCGAGAACGGTTTGCCCGTCGAGATTGAACAGCGAAAAGCCCGTGATTATCTTGAACAGAGGCTCCACAGCACAGTACGCGGCCAAGACCGCGAGCATATAGTTGTACACAGGCGATCGCAGGCGGAACCTCTGGATCTTGGCATCCTTGGTGGTCCTCCACATACGGTAACAGCAAACGCCCAAGAGCACCAGGTGGGACACACCGATGACAACCGTATCCATCCCGCACGGCGTGTACGCGCCGAACGCGTTCTTCGTGGCCACCGACCAGAATCCATTCTCCACCGGCCGGCAGTACCACTCCAACGGTCCAAACCCCATCGTTTCGGTCACTCAGAACGTTACGTTGGGCTCTCTTTTCTCTACTCGATCATCACAATCCAATCAAACCTGAGATTTTCAAAAATATCCCATGAATGAAATGAAGCAATCACGAAAATAGCTGGAAAAGATTTTTTGACCAAGCAAACGGTAGGGCCTAGGCCATTAGAAGCTCTCGATATTTTCTTGAGGTGTGCACGACAGATCAGCTATATTTAGGCGGTCGACCAAAACTAGGGCGCGAGAATCATCTTATCAACAAATGACGTAGACTTCTACGACCTGACTTCCATGCTGTTACGTAAAAAAGCGGAGGCGATCGGGGAATCCTAACGAGGAAGACGAAACGAAGGGAGAAGGACGCGAGATCGAGATCGAGATCGAGAAGGTGCAGGAGACATGGGGGAAGGATCGAGAAGGAGAGGTCACCTCCTCGCGCGCGACCGAGGGGAAGGGGAAGAGGTCACCCCAAAAGGTCTGGAGAAAGGGGCCTGACAGTGGTCGTAGCGCCAAGTTCCTGGAAGGGATGTGAGGTGGGGCGTTGGGGAATATGTATAATGGGAAGGCTCCCGCTTACGTGCGGCAGGTTGGGTTGGGCGGGGGAAGAGAAATAAAGTAGGGTTTTATTTTTATTTTTCAAGCAATTATTTGAGGGCTCCGTTGGATGGTGGGTTTCAAGATTGGGACTTTTCTGTGCATGGCAGTTCGCGGACGGTCTTGGTCGTCGGTATATTTGAGGCCGTCGTTGCGTGTATATGGGGGCCTGGCGGTCGTCATGTGCTTGTGGGTGGGTGATTATCTAGTGGGTCTCATACCGTTTGATGGAGTTGAATTTTTTCTTTCAATTGTTTAGATAAATTTTTTTTTTTAATCGCATGGGATCTCGTATTTAATTACGATTGAACTGTTCCGATATTTGTTAAGAATTTATCTTTCAAATTCTATCTCCTTAACATTTTATCATTTTAAAAATATAACCCCGATCATTTTCAAAAAATCATCTAATTTTTAATTTAAAGATATTTTCTTTTCTTTTTTTCCTTATTTCTTTTTTTATTATTTTTACATTCCCTCATTCTAGGAAGCATACTTCTCCATTCATAACGAGGATCTCCATCTCTCCCTTCTCCTTCGAAGATACATTTCTTGTATCGGATTCTTCTACATTGTTATGAATGAAATATTCTTTTTAGAAAAAAAGATTGGGATATTTCTGTGGCCAATCACATCAAGGTATGGGAACATCCAACATACTCGAAGTAACATTTCTTTTTGCATGAATGCATCTTAATATTTTAAATTTTTTGAATATTTAGATCAATAATTCTGAAAAATGAGTCCCTGCAAATGAAAGATGTCTGTCCTTCAGTTGCCATGGGTGTTTAACCAATGTTCGATTAATCTTAACCAAGCTTAGCTTGCTTCTTTTGCTGAATATTGTCTAACGAAAAAGAATACATTGACATGAAAGAAAATGAGCATATACATAAACAAAATAATGTAAATCTTGAAACACAAATATATTTGATATTCTAAGGTCCGCAAGTGGGATTCTTGTGATGGTGCTGTCCATGGGAGTTATTTCCCCGAATGGCAGTGCACCGTAGAGTTCCCTTTGATGTCTTTCCTGCTGGCATAGTTACGTCAAAGTTAAGGACTTTGATCACAGGAGTTGGAGATGCATTTGAAGATGCACTTACCATAAAACTCTCAAAGGTTACTAGAGTTGATTTCTCTTACGCTCAAGTACGTATGGAATGACGTAGGTGGCAAAAGGTTGGTAAGATGCTTATAAATAGATCATGCTTTCATTGGGACATGCGAGAATTTATGTTGAATATTTTAGAAGATAAGATAATTAATGTCAAACTCCCACAAGCTCTGGAAATCACTATGTAAAATTAAAATTACATGATTTTGATAGTATATTTTTAAAAAATAGTTAAAAATTGTAGATTTTACTTTTTCAAGAGGATATAAATGCAAAAGTACCCAACATTTACTTTCCAAGTCAACAATGAATGTCAGCAAAGATGACAATTAAACGAAACGCATGAGAACTTCCTTCGTAATTTTATAATACGAGTCTAAGTATTAATGGACCCACCACATAATTTTAGTTGGTATGTCCACCGGAGAAATTATACTAAGCTGTATGTAAAGGCATGTGTAGAGTGTAAATGCTAAAAATCTCTTTTGCATGACATGGGAAGAGATTTGTCGACCCCTTGAAGAGGAGAATCCTAGACTTTGCCTCTAGCCGCCTGTGGAAAGATGATTTGGCGGATCACATCATGTGTGGAATTCATGTGGACGAATTGGATGAAGACATATGAAGAGTATCTAAAGGCATAGAGAAAACTTAATCTCCTTCTCAAGCATAGAGAAAAATTAATCTCCACCTTCTGCAGGGGTTGGGGTTGGTCTTGGCCAACCTTGGTTCATGGAACTCTATCCTCCATCTTGGTCTCATTTGTTTCGTGATAATGGAATTGTAATGGAATGAAATCAAATAATGAATGAAAAGCAATAAGTTTTCCCATTCCATTGTTTGATTTAATTTAGGAATGAAATTATCAAGAAGGAAAATGGATTTCATTATAGTGTTTGTTATTAGCTATCTTTTGATAAGAATAATGTTAGAGTTATGAAAAATATGACCCTTTATTTTAAAAAATTATAAAATATTTACGCATTAGTCAAAATCATAAAAAAACTTTTACTAATATGTCTCTTAATGATAATAATGTTATACAAATGTCTTTCACTTTTTTTTACTTATTCATATAACTCTACAATTTTAATAATTCTTTATTCACAAGTTTCTGAATTCATTTGATTATATTTAATCCAATTTCATATAATAACATTTGACCAAATCTCAAAAAGAAAAAAAAATCATTTGATCAAATGTAAATGTGAAATAATTTAAATAATTAGATTATTGATTGACAAAGCTATAAATTTTTAATGTTAGGAAATTATTTATGTTTTCAATTAATACCAATATAAAATGAGTTTGTAAAAATTACCTTAAAAAATGTTGGTAATTTCAAAATGAGAAAATATATTGTAATTGCATAAAAAATAAAAAATAAAAAGTACTTGGATAATATAAGAACAAATAGCGACAAAATAAGAAGAAAAATCTAAAATGGGTCATGGGGTGGTGGGGTCATAGGGAGAAAAATTCAAAAAGGGTGGATCATGGGTGATTATCGAGGGTTTGGAAACAAAAAACTTAGGGAGGGTGCTGGTAATGAGGAAGGTTGACACGATAGGAATCAAAGGTGGGTGGTATTGATGATTATCCTCATATTTTCACTACCCAAAAAATAGAAAGGAATTGGGATGGGATATCCCTTTTCATTCCAACTTTGATTATTTTAATACAAACATGCTGACTAAGAGTGAGAGAAGAATCACATGAACTCTAGAATTATCTCTAGGGCTCCCACATCCCCCTTAAACGGAGTTGCTGCTCTTGGTTATTGGCTAGGAGTAGGCTGCTAATGAGGACTCGAATGAGAGATTGGAGGATTGACACTAGCCCCCTCTACCTCATTTGATCTTCTCACCAAGAAACCATCCAGCATCTCTTCTCATGCCTTTATACTCAGCCAATCTGAGAGGCCATATGAATCACCACCCTTGTCTCCCCTGTACCTCCATCTACTTTGTCGCTGGAAGCTTGGGAGAGGGTGAGGGAGGACGAGGAACTCAAGGAAATAGTTTGGAAGCTCATGGCTGCTATCTTCTAAAATGTCTAGAAAGTGAGGATTGACATGGCTCATGGTAATAGCCATAATAACCCCCTCCACCCCATTTGATCTTCTCACAAAGAATTCATCTAGCATCTCTTCTCATGCCTTTATACTTAGCCATTCTAGAAGGCTGTATGCCTCACCCGTGTGCCCCCATCCACTTTGCGTTGGAAACTTGGGAGAAGGTCATGGAGCATGACGAACTTAAGAAAATAGTTTGAAAGCTCATAACTACCATCATCTAAAATGTTTGTAAAGCGAGGAACTACATATTTCATGCTTACAGCCACAACAACACACCCTTGTTGCCAACGAGGTCATCGATGTGGCTGGTTGGCCTTTTAAGTAAAACTTTTCCCTTACTCTAAAAAAAATAAAAAGCATTGGAATATTGTGGCAAGAGAAAACTTAATTGCTCCATGGATCTTTTTTTGGGAAAAACGAAGGCATTTATTTGATATTTACGAGTGGATTTCGTTGCTAAGGATGAATGACAAAATTAGCATACCTCTGTCTAAATATCAAACCAATTATTCTTTCGATTTTGTGGTGTACTTGAACAAGGACGAAGTTCACTAAAACGAGCCTCCTGGAGGTATATTTACCCGCCAGCAAAGGTGGTCGCTGTGAAATTGTCACTCCAGCTCACGTGCAGGCATCTAAAGGGTTGTGGAAGAAAAGAATGAAAAATGCCTTTTTCACATGTGCCTTTGTCCTTTTTCTAGGATAACGATATACGAATATTATTTTGTACATCCACTAATAGGTGATATGTCATTATAAGAACACATATGATACAATTAGGATATATGACCCTCCTTTTTAACGAGGAGTGAGTTATGTGTGTACACTTTGCATATACTTTGGTGTACATGAAATATTTTCCATTTTCCTTTCACCAATTCTTTCTCATTTTTTGCATCAAGCTCCTGTCACTTTTCCCTTGTTCACATCCCTAGCTCCACTTAAGACACTATTGCCTCATCTGGATACTCTCCATTACCCAAAGGAATGTAGAGATGATCATGCAATCTATTTTGTTAAATCTGATCGATTTCTTATTAACACGTCACATGGGATTAATATCTTACTCATATCCTAAATTACTTTTTTTTAAGGAATAAAATTCTATTAAAAAGGGAAGAATCCGATACAAAAGGACACACCCGATAGGGTAAGTGAGAGAAAGAGATGCCTAACGCCTTCAAAAGGAGGAGGTTACACCTCGTAGAAACAGGGGAAGGCCAAAACACAGAAAACAACAAGACCTGAAACAAAGAAAAGAAGCGTTCCAAGACCGGGAATTGATGAGCCTCGGAAGACCATCAAGAGATTTGTAAGCGTAGGAGACGCTTCCTAGCTAATATCATCCATCGCACACGATGGTAGAGCAGCAATCGACAAGGATACAAAGAGGAGAACAAAGGTTTGGTGACCCAGTTCCACCATAAGGGGTGTACGTCTGGTGGGAAGATGAAACTCCCAACTATGTACTAGAATTTTGATTCATATTACATGATTTCTCTCCCTCTCTCGAGGAGGAGAGGCCCCTTCTACTAGGGGGCCTCCGTCTCTATTTATAGTAGGGGGGGGGGGGGAATCTCACTCGATGGACTCTGATACCCTACCTATCAGGCTACATGGTAGTTGCAAGGGTATAGGTCGTTAGACCCATCATATCATATCTTCTTCCCATGCTGCGCTGAATCGTTTGGCAAGTTGGGCTGGCATCGACTGGAACCCAGCTGGTCTTAGGCGGGACAGGGTGCCAATTCTACCTGTATCCCTTGGATCTGGGTAGCCGGATCATTTGTCGAGTCAGTTGCGAAGTTTTGGATTCGATGAAATTTTTTGCCCCTCACCATATGCCCCTACTCTCTAGCTAGTTAGCATGAACTGCTGAGAGAGTAGTGAGAGTAGTCAAAACTCTGCGACAGATGATACCTCCAGATGTTCTTCCAACTATATTACAGCGGGGGGAAAATTTATGATTAAGGAGTTAGGTGGCCTTCTCCTACTTCTAGTTGGGCAAAAGAGGTCTCTTGTTAGAGGCATATGAGTGCGAGTTCGCGTCAGCCTTAAAAGGCGATAGGCTGTGGGGTGTATCAACCTGGGCCCGTGCTGGCTTTTTGAGGCAGCGTTGTTTAGGCGTGGGGTGTATTAGCCCAAGCCAGTGTCGGCCTTATGAAGCATAACTTGGGCGCGGGGCATATGAGCCTGATGTGCACACAACTAATTGGCATAAAATTTTTATTTATGCACGTTTCTAGTGTTAAAAAAACATTCATCATTATAAATATTACATAGCATACATCATCATGCATTTAGGTTAGATTGTATAAATTATAAGTTAATTTTCTCTTTTTATGGTTAGGGGATAGGGCAATATCATTTCAGGGCCTTGGATTTGAGATCAAACCGTATGGATTTCATCAGGGCGATCGGAGTTCAACGACTTCAAGATCGCCCCGATTGGACTTCCGCAGTATTAGATATAATCCGAGAAAGATTAAAGCTCAAGGGCTAAGGTGGGGTCAAATCCGTACCCCAGATGAAGAATCCAACCGCACTGATGGATTCGAATCGACGATTGCAGCCAAATGGTGCAAAAATCGATCCAATCCAACGTCTGTGACACCACTTACAAGCAAGAGAAGATCGATGACTCAGATGAAGCCACGTGTCGCCATCCAAGCCACCCAAAGGCACCAGTGACTCCTCTCCTCATCAAAGAAGCCTTGAACATAGATCCAACGGCTGAGAACGTGCCACGTCACTCCCGAAGCCATCACTCTCATCTCCTGAAGGCTAAGGGTGCTCGATCTCGACCGTTGGATCAAGATCCAACGGTCGTCAGCGTTTATGCCTTAAAATTCAAATGCAACCAAATAGGGACTTCAGTGCAGCGGGCGAGAGCTCCTTTCGCAAAGGCGCGGCGCGAGATTGAGCCACACCTCGCCTCAAATCAAAGTGGTGGGCGAGCGAAATCAAATTGCGCCGCACGATTGACATCGAACGACAGCGTTCATGTGATGCGACACTTCCTCTTGTGCCAGATGGAAGCGCAACACACACGTGCGCGATGCATGATTACACGCATAATCGCATGCGCGCGTGCGTTGAATGCTCGAAGGTGAAGCGGTGTGCACTTTTAAGCCGTCTGATCTCTTAATCGGATGGCTAAAATGATCTGAACGTGGGACATGCGCTCAACAGCTGAAGGAGAAACGAAGCTTCCTTCACCAACGCTCACCTTTAGTGACGTTTATATTTTCTAAGCCTTGTAAAATGACCTCTATGACCCCATTCCTACAACTATAAAAGGCCACCCTTACCACCTCATTCTTCATCCCTTCCTTTCTTCTCTCACCTCCTCCAAAGCTCTACGAGCTCTTCTCAAACCCAGTATGCACCATTAGACTTATAAAGATAATTTTTCCATCTTCTCACCCCATTCGTGGAGCGCCCGCGGTTGTCCTCTTATTGCCGTTCGGGAAGCGGATCCCACTGCGACGTCATCCTGTTCCGTCCTCCGACTTCATCCTCTTTCGTCCAGCATCTCACCACCCTCGTCCGGGCACTCCGTCAACGAGACTCATCCTCCAAGTAGCCGTCGAGGAGGATAATTTCTCACCCCCTTCTCTTTTATCGCTTTCTAGTGTAGCAAGTAGTTGTAATGGACATGCACCTATTGCTATAAAATTCTTGTTTATTCTCCCCCTCTTTTCTCTTTATTTGTATTATTCTTTCTTTCTCTTTTATTAATTATTATTTAAGTAGAATAGCTAGTAGATTAATTTTAATCAGCTAATCTGCTTTCGTGACAATAAATCCAACGCGATTTTTAATCAAACGTTCGCCTCCCTGTGTTTGACCCGGGATTCACCAGAGTTTCGATTAAATTATCTGTTTGATGGATTTTTACGCGACTACAACGACAGGGTTTTCAAACTCAAATCTCTTAGCATAGAAATCCCATACAACAAGTTGCGAGTAGGACCGCAGGTGGTTATGACCACCGCAAAAATTCTCGCTGAGGGGGCCAAGGTAGGGCACCGAAAGGGCCCTTCCAACGATCTGATGCTCTGCTTGAGCGATGGCTCTTTCATTGGCGCTTCCCACAAATGGCGCTATTTGATGAGCCTCGGAAGGCCATCAAGAGATTTATAAGTGTAGGAGGTGCTTCTTGGCCATTATCATCCATCATACACAATGGTAAAGCATCAATCGACAAGCATACACAGAGGAGAACAAAGGTCTGGTGACCCAGTTCCACCAGAAGAGGTGTACGTTTAGGGGGAGGATGAAACTCCCAACTATGCACTAAAATTTTGATTCATATTACATAGTTTGACTTCCTCTCTCAAGGAGGAGAGACCCCCTCTAATGGGGGGCCTCCCTCTTTATTTACAGTACAGCGGAGGAAATCTCACTCGATGGACTCTGGTACCCCTACCTGTCAGGCTATTTGGTAGATGCCAAAGTATAGGTCGTCAGGCCCATCATATCATATCATTTACCCTTACTGTGCTGAATCCTTTGGCAGGCTGGGCTAACACCGATTGGGGACGACTGGTCTTAGGCGGGACGGGGTGCCAGTTCCACCTGTATCCCTTGGATATGGGTAGTCGAATCCTTTCTTAGGTCAGGTGCGGAGTTTTGGATTCGAAGACATTTTTTGCCCTCATCAGGAACTAAACTATCCCCTAGAATGAGAGTGACCCCACGCTCGTTGATACGGCAAAGTGCCAATGAGATAAAATCTCGAAGACCACGCTAATGAGAAAATCGAATAAATCGACCACTAACTCGAATGAAAAATCTCGACCGTGATAAGCACGATGTCATACGTGGTTCCAACAAAATAATCCTAAACTAAAAAATAAGAAAAAAAAGGGATCGAACCAAACCAACAATACAAAACCCACTACAATGACATCAGACCGGCAAGAAAACCTATAGCATTCGTGTCTCGACCATCGCAGCCACAGCCAACCACCGCAACCCAGCCGCAACTGCCACATGCCGCGACTGCTGCCAGTCATCGACAACAACGTAGCACACCCGTAGCCTCTATTACGACTCCACAGCACGATCTACCGCTGGACGGCATTGTTGCGACCATGCAACGACCGCTGCGATCGCTAATGGCATGGCCACGCAGCCCTAGTGCATGACCACTGTCGGAGCTATAAATGCCGAAGCCGTGACCACCACGACCGCTTCCACCTAAAGTAGCCACCACGAGCTTCAAGAGTTGATGCATATCGAGTAGGGGCGTTGATCGTTGAAGAGGAGAGGTTTGGAGGGACGAGGAGGGGATCCGGAGCTGGGGGAGGGGGGGTTGCGATCAACTGAGATTGACCAATCCAAGCCCTAAGCTTCTAGTTTGCTGTCGTAGGAGGGAAAAGGGGAGGGGGGAGGAGAGATCTTGATGACAGTCCTTACAAACACTCATATCTTAAATTACTTGGGCATTGTTTACTCGAAGAATTGAGATGGATTAATAACTTCAAGCATGACATCTTTTCTAATTTATGTGAGTTGGTGATTAAACATTTTCTAATATTCTAATCTAGGCGTCACTTAGCAAGAGTACCGATGCTCATGTCGTAGAGCATAGGTAAAAATAAAATTAAAAGAAAAAAAACAAAAGATCTTGCAGCACGGCCTAGCGATAGTTCCAACTAATTCCAACCACTCTTCGTTGGAGAACCATCTAATATCGAAGTCAGGAAAAAATGGTCAAACTCGTAGCATATGGGATAGGAAATTTAATGTTACAATTTGGACTAAATTATCATAACGAAGAGTTGGAAGAAAATTAGATATCTTACAACACTATCTTTGAAAGAAAAAATGGTTAAGTTTCTTTATTTTTTTTCTTAATTTTTTTTCATTTTCTAAGTAAGTTTTGAGAATTCAACACTACTGAAAAGAAGAGAAGAAGATAGAGGAGAAAAAATGAGAGAGAGAGGGAGAGAGGGTGGATGGCGTCAGGCAGCAGGCGGTGGTGGCGTGGAAGGGGCTAAGGCTGAGGAAGGGGGGTGAATGGAAGACATGGAGGTTGAGGAATTGGAGGAGAAGGGAGAGGGTCTAGTAGGCGCGTGCGAACTTTGAATATGAGGGTCGTGGAACTAGCGGTGGCTTCCAGATGGCTGTGCAGAGTCTGGGTATCACAGAGTATCCTATCAGTGGAGTTGAATTCACTTAGAGAAATGGCAGCGGACAGTCATCTAGGTTGGATGGATTCTTTGGTAGTCCAAGCCTGCTGGGGAGACATTAATTATCGGTAGTTATGAGCCTTGATAGGCCCTTTTCTGACCACACTCCACTTGTGTGGGATAGTGGGATGAATTCTGACATTGGGTCGTATTTCAAACTCAAGAAGTCTTGGTTTAGGGAGGAGGGCTTCTTGGAGATGGTAACCAATTAGTGGCAGAACAAGGTAGTGCATGGATCTGCCATACAACAGTTGGCTTCAAAGCTGGCAGGTCTGCGATCCATGTTGAAAGAATATGGACAGACAGTGGCACTGATCAGGGAACAAGGGAGGGTGGAGGCATTGGCAGTGATCAGAGAGCTGGACTTGAAGGAGTGTAGGCAACCTTTGAGTCCTCAAGAACAGCAGCAAAGACAACAGATGCAGCATGCAGTTGGGGAGGAAGATTTGAAAAAAGAAGTGGACTGGTGTGAAAGATCTAGACAACTGTGGCTCAAGGAAGGTGATGCTAACACGAAGTTCTTCCATCTAGCGGCCAGTGCTAGGAGAAGGTTCAATCTAATCTCATCAATTAAAGTGGGTGAGAGAACTATTACTTCTATCAATGAAATCAGAGGTGAAGCTGGCAAATATTTCATAGAACTTGCCAAGGCTACACCAAGGGGCTCTTGGAGGATGGCATCGGTTGATTTCCCAAGTGTCAATAGTGATCAGATGGCCATGCTAGTTGCTCCTATTTCTGAACAAGAAACATTGAAAGCAATTAAAGATTTGAATAGTGAGGGTGCCCCTTGGTCGGATGGGATTCAAGTATTCTTCTACAGAGAAATGTGGAGTGTTGTCAAAATGGATGTAATGAAGGTTATTCATGAATTTGAATTGGGCAACTCTGGGTTTGAAAGATTGAATAAGTCTTATTTGTTCCTGTTACCAAAAAAATCAAGTGCGGAGAACTTCTCTGATTTTAGACCCACTGCCTTGTCAAATTCTATTTATCTTATTATCAGTAAGATTATAACCAGCAGATTGTGTGAGGTACTAAAGGATTTGATAATGCCAGTCTAATCTGCCTTTCTTCCTAGGAGGTCGCTACAAGAATCCTTCATTATGGTGCATGAGATGGTGGTGGGATGGCACAGGCGAAAGACCAAGGCCTTTCTATGGAAAGTCGACTTCTCCAAAGCTTATGATTCAGTCTCTTGGCCGTACTTGTGGGAAATCCTCAAAAGGAGAAAATTTCCCCCTCAGCTTATACAGTGGGTGAAGAGGTATATCACGACTGCCTCCTTTTCCCCTTTGATAAATGGGAAACCATGCCGAACATGGATTCAACCCCAATGTGGGGTAAGGCAAGGGTGTCCACTTGCCCCTCTGATATTTAACCTCGTGTGGATACATTGGCAAGATATGCTTGCAAACTAGCAGCTGATGGATTAATAAGGGGGTATTCAATGTCTGATAACAGGGCTTTAGCTCCCATTCTCCAGTACATAGATGACACTGTTTTTTTTGTGGAAGGGGGGAAGAGGGAAGCGCAAGTGCTATTTTATATGGTAAAGATTTTTGGTGAGATTTCTGGTCCTAGACTTAATGGAAACAAATCTTCCTTGGTCGGCTTTGGTATGAATGGAATGATCCAGAATGACATTTCCACCATCTTGCGCACGCCTGTGGTCACACTGCCCGTCAGATATCTGGGGTTGCCTCTGAAGTGCACTAAACTGAGGAAAGCAGACCGGTCCTTCTTATATGAAAAGGTGGCTACGAAATTAGAGGGTTGAAGTAGTCACTACTTATCAAAAGGTGGGAGGTATACTTTAATGAACTCGGTCATTACATCAATTCCAGTTTTTTTCTTTTCTGTTCTCATAGCCCCAAAATCAATTTGGAAAAAACTCGATGTGATGCACAAAAGATTCTTTTGGAAAGGGGCCTCTCATCACGGGGCTTTCCTTCAACTAATAAAATGGGATTTGATTTGTCGGCCAAAAAAGATTGGTGGCATGGGAATTAGATCCCTCAAAGAATTTAATGATGCTCTGTTGTTGAAGTGGGTTGTTCGACTGCTACAAGGGGAAAAAAATGGTGGACAGTGATCGTTCAGGATAGCTATGGGGCTGCCAATGATGAGAAGAACCGCCTAAATCCCCACAAACCCTCTCCCTTTTGGTCTTCTGTGATGCGTGCTTTGGCAGATAATTGGAATTTGTTCAAATCTGTTTTAAGTGATGGAAAAAGCTTCAAATTCTGGCTAGAGAATTGGTTGCCTTGGGGGGTGATCAAAGATAGGTACCCCCTTGCTTTTGTAACTGCTTCTGACAAGAATGCTGTGGTTTATGATTATTGGGACACGGCTTCTGAAAAGTGGTCTTTGAACAATGCAATGAGGAATAATCATGAAACAAGAACACGAGCAAAAAATGAGCGCCTCATGCAAGAACTTGCTGCCTTCAAGCCCACACCTTATGAATATGACACATACAAGTGGGAGGGTAAGTTTTCTTCAGCAGCTACCTACGACAAGCTAGTTAACTCATCTAGGATGGTAGAAGTTGATGAGGTGGGGAAAAGTTATGGAAATTGAAGGTACCACTGAAGATACAAATTTTTTTATGGCTATGCAGAAGGGATGGATTGATTACTGGAGATCTGAGGCACAAGAGAATGGGAACTCCTACCCAGTTTTGCCATTTATGTGGGATGCATAACGATTCCAGCACTCATATTTTTTCTTCATGTGTGATCACAGATTATGTCTGGAGGAGAGTTTGTAGAGATTCTCTTCCCACGTGGGAGAATCTCTGGAGTTCTCTTGTGAGGGTGAATAAGCCATGTTTATCTATGGTGGTTGTTTTATAGTCTATTTGGAGGGTTAGAAATGAGTGTATTTTTTAGGAGAGTCCAGTGAACGTGGATAAGATTGTCAATAGTTGCTGGAATCTCATACATCAATGGGGTTTGATCATGTAATTGTTTCATTATTTTTTATTAATAAATGCTCTCCTAGTTTGCTATCGGTGATTCGACAGCATTCCTTTCCTTCTCAAAAAAAAAAAAATTCAACACTACTACAAAATGAATGGTTTGAAACGATTTCCTAGTGACAGTTGTACAACCGTCGCTAATGGTCACCTTAAGGAACGGTTATATAAATAACCGTTACCTAAAGTCTCCTCTCCCAACCAAACTTAACTTAGGGTAAGACTTAGGGATGATTTTAAAAATAACCGTCGTGAAAGATTACAGGGGGAGCGTAGGCTTTCTAGGCACCATAAGTGAACTATTTAGCGATTGACGATGATTTTTTTTTGAAACTGTCGCCAATTGTCTATGAAAAAGCGTGCCCTCGAAAATTCGATGTCACCGTCGCTAAGCATGCCCTTCTAATTGTCATTTGGTGACGATTTTTTTAAAATTATCGCTAAACCTCAAGATATTTTGCATATGCAATAGCCTTTTACCCCCACACTTCGATCCTTCCCTCTCCTCCCTCAATAGTAGATTCCATTTGCGAGCTCCTATCTGCACCATGACCTTCAAGCTCTCGTCTGCACCATGACCACGCACACGTCGTCCGCACCATGACCTCTCCTCCTACTCCATCGTCAACCTCACTACAAGAGGCAGGCTCCTTCCCTCGCCCTTCGCCGTGTCACCCCCTCCGACGAAGCTATCCCCGCACGCCGATCCATCCCCCTCCCTGCAACCCTCGCCCTCACTGCATTGCTACTCCATACCCCTCCTCACGCCGCCCCTTCCCTGTCGCACCGCCCCCTACCCCTCCTCGCAACCTCCACCCCCCGTGCCCCTCCCTAACGCTTCCCCCCACCCCCTCCCCATGCCCCCTGCAACCCCTCACGTCTCCCTACCCTTCCCTTTTTTTTGTTAATTTAATGTTAAATAAATTGAATGAAAGTATTTGTGAATTAATCTAGCTTATGAATTTAATTTTGTAAATGAAAAAATTGCATGTAAATTTTTTAAAATTTAAATTTGCTTGTAAATTTATTTTTGAAAATTAAATTTGTCAGTGAAATAAATTTTGTTAAATTTACATATAATTGATTGTAATTATTAACTTGTTAGAAATGGTAATTTTGTTTAATTAATTTTATGAATTGCACGTATTTCATAGATGTTGATATAAATTAAATGTGTTGCATGTATTGTTTGATACAAATTAAATGTATTTTGTTATACATGTCAATTGCATGTGTTGTTTGATATAAATTAAGTGTGGGGTGTGGCCACATTTTTAATTTTTTCATATAATTTCTATTATGTTAAAAGTAGGGTGTGCCCACAATTATTTTCTGTGTTAAATGTTTGATTATCAGCTTTTAGTACCACACACAAATTTAGAATCAATTTATGACAAACAATATGAATTCTAACCCCCCAGGTTACAAGTTGTGAGAGAGATATAATTATATCAAAATAGTAGCCTGTTAAGACTTATAATCATGTTAAATAGACAATACAGAGTGTGTGTATACTTCACTTGCAAGCACGATACTTTGTCTTTATAACACTCCATAAGTGTCGTCGTCTTTAGTTCAGAGAAGCTCTAAGCTACGGGGGGTTCTTGAAAATTTGATCACAATTTAGGGTTATTTGTTACATGTAACTAATGTGTAGAGAAATTTCAAATGCATTTTCTTACACTTTTCTGGTATACCAGCAAATCTTAGCTTCGTTCCATAAGGGCCTTTTAGTGGGGGCTATTGGAAATGTAGTTAAGGTTGGTCATGCGGGGTATATTGAAGAAGTGCAGAGAGATGCTGTCGAAATTTCTTCATACACTAGTTGCATGTAACAAGTAACATTTTGATCAAATAGTTAGAGATGGGTTATCAAGTGAAAATCTTCTTTAAAATATAAATACCTTCCGTATATTCGATCTTAACTTGCGGGTTGTTTGTAATAAAATTTTAGGTTATCATGGACAAGTCTTGGATTGGTCTGAGGAATTTGGATTACACTAAGTATAAGAGTGGAGTGATCTCATTCCTGGATTGGCCTTCCATGAAGATAAGAAACAATACAAATGTGGAGAGTTTTATGAGAAAATATTCTGTCCATGTAGGAAGCATCTCAATGGATTTGTCCATGATAGGAAAACAGTTCTAGAGCATGTGATCTGTAATGGATGGTGGTAGCATTACAGGAAGTGGACTACACATGGAAAGGAACCAACACAGGAGACACACGAAATACAATGGAAGTGGATGAGTCCAATGACGATGAAGACGATGATAATTAAATCGATGAGATGCTGCATGAGATGAGAGAGGTTGATCCTGATATTGCAAATGATGAGGAAGCATCCAATAGTTGTAGTCAATTTTATAATGCAATGAAGGAAGCTGAGGAGCCTATCACGCCTAGAATTAGTTCCATGACGAGGTTGTCATTTCTGTTGAAATTATTGTAGATGAAAGTTTTGAATAGAGCTACAACAAAATTGATGTTTGAGGTGCTTCAGTTATACGGGAGCTATTAAGTAATCTCAATGGTATGCCAGAGTCATGGTATAAAGTAAAGAAACAAATACAAGTTTTTGGTATGAATTGTGAGAAAATTCACTCATGCCAAAATGACTGCGTGCTATATAGAAACGAGTATGCTAACTTGATTTCCTACTCGGAATGTGGTAAAGAAATATATAAAGGAGAGAGGAAACAAGACAGAAAGGTTCTTCGTTATTTTCGGTTGATTCTAAGGTTGCAACGACTGTTTATTTCTAGTAGGATGCAACATGAATGAGGTGACATCAGAAAAACATGTTAGAAGACAGCCATATTCGCCATCCAACTAATTCAGAGTAGTGAAAAAATTTCGGCAGCAGACATTTATCTTTTGTAAAGGATTTGCGCAACATTAGATTGAGACTTGCAAGCGACGGATTTAATGCATTTAAGAACATATGCCTGTCATACTCTATATAGCCAGTCGTGATGGTTACTTACAACTTACCTCCCTACCTATGCATGCGATCCTGATTTATAATGTTGACCCTCTTAATCGTAGGTCCCAAGCAACCAGGAAATACAATTGACGACTACCTACAACCGTTAGTAGATAAATTAAAACAACTGTGACATGACGGTGTTCAGATGTTTGATGCAAAGAAAGAATTCTTTCAGATGCACATAGCTTTGTTCTGGACCATAAATGACATTTTAGCGTATGCAAACTTTTCTGGATGGAGTACAAAAGGGAAGTTTGCTTGCCTAATATGTATGGATGATAACATCATTTGCGTCTACATAAAAGTAAGAAATTTTCTTAGTTAGGGTATCGTAGATTTCTTCTCATTGAACATAGATGCCGGAGTTCATAGTTTAAGGATAAATTTGATGGTAAAGCTTGTTGATTTTCGAGCAGAAATTCGAGAAATAAGTTGAGTACAAATGATATTCGGTTGTCAAGGTCCAAAGTGCTTGCGAATTTATAGAAGCTTGCCGACGTTCAACTTGGTCGTTCATTCAAGAAATATCTAACAGCTTTAAAGTACTCCAATTTTAAGAAGAAGAGTTTTCATAAAGCTTTCGTATTGGAAATATTTCATAATACGTCACAACCTTGATTGACAAATATTGAGAAAAATATCATGGACAACGTCTTAATTATGTTGAACTTAATAGAAAATTTGAAAGACACGTTAAGATCGAGAAATAGCATGAAGAAATTAGGAATTCGTCCTGAGTTACATGTCACCGATGGGGAGAAAATGGCACCAACAATGTACAATCTAAATCAAGGACAAAGAGATAGAATATTTTCCTTTTTAAAGGAATTAGAGTTGCAGATGGGTTTTCTTCATAGCTCTCGCGGTGTGTAAATGATGTTTAGAAGAAAATCAGCAGATTAAAAAGCCATGATTCACATATGTACATGCAGATTTTGTTCCCGCTAGTTATTCATGGAGTGTTGCCAGATCTAATAGTCGATACATTCATAGAGTGGGTTGATCTTTTAAAGTCGTTTGCTCTAAGACTTTAAACTGTAAAATGTTAGACTATTAGAATGATCAAATTGTCACCACACTTTGCAAAATGGAACAAAATTTCTCCCCAACTTTCTTTGATGTGATGGTCCATCTAATGCTACACCTTGCCAATGAAGCAAAAGTTGGTGGTCCGGTACAATATAAATGGATGTATCCAGTTGAATAGTTTCTAAAGAAGCTCAAAGATTATGTTTTAAATAAAGCGATGCCAAAGTGGTCAATTGTTGAGGGTTACCTTCTAAAAGAATGTATAAATTTTTGTGCTATGTACATAGATAATATTGACAACAGATTCAATCGAATGGAAAGGAATTTCAATGGGGGATACAACGAAATTAATGTTGATTCTCTATTAATTTTTGATACGATCAAAAGGTCAATCCTTCACACATAATACCGAATCATTGATTTAAATGATCAATAGATAGCTCACTTGTATATCTTGAAACAAATTTCCAATGTCGATCCGATTTTGGATGAATTTAAACATTCTTCACCTCATTTTGTTCGAGAGCTACAGTTCCTTGATTGGTTTAAGAAGCGTGTTTATCATATGAAAGAAAACAATAACCCACATTTGTCGAATGACTTTGATTTAATATCCGAAACTCCATTGAGTTATGGACATTATCATTTCGAGTACATAATTAACAGATTCATATTTAGAATAAAGTCAATCGATGATAGAAAGGTATCGCAACAGGATGTAGTTTTTGTGAGTTGTGATATTGGAACAGGTTGTGATGGTTATTACGCCAAAATCACAGAGATTATTGGTAGCGGAATGCTAGGTGTAAGCTGCCTTGTCTTGTTGTGTCTTTATGTTTATTATAGTTTAAGCACAGTCGTTATAGCATAAGACAAAACGACTACCAGATTACTACCAAAAAATTTTTTACTCGGAATAAGGTTTTCCCGATGTCGAACTCAGGGAGTAACTATGTTTCTAGAAGTCCAAATAAGATCTCTATTATGTTACAAAAATTAGAGAGAGAGAGAGAGATCTTGGCTTCTTCTTCTTCTCTTTCTCTTTTCTTCTACCTTGGCCGTTTCTCTTCTTCTCTTCTTCTTCTTTCTTTCTTTGTTCTTTGTTCTTTCTTCTTCCTTGCTTTCTTCTTTTCTTCTTCTGTTCTTCTTTTCTGGCGGCAATGTCTTCTTCCTTCTTTTTCTTCTTCTTTTCTTCTTGCCTTCTTTCTTCTTTTCCTTCCTTCCTTTCTTTAGCCAGCAACTGTGGTGATCTTCTTCTTCTTTCTTCTTCTTTTCTTCCTGCACTTCTACCGCTGTGGTGATTCCGACGTCTGATGCTGTGCTCGGACGACTTATCTGTGGCTTTGCTACAGTGCCTTCCTTCTTCTTTTCTTCTTCTGTTTCTCTCCTTCCTTCATTCTTCTTTTCCTTCCTGTCTTCTTCTTCAGCTGCCCTAAGCGATTAAGGCTTCGGCCGCTTCTCTTCTTCTTTTCTTCCTGCACGCTCACACACTGGTCATAGCAAAACCTACCCCTACCCTTCCCCGTGTCTCTCTCTTTCTCAGATTTCTCTCTTTGGACTGCTCTCCCAAAGACGGGTAATCGGGTGTGGGAATCGCGCCGGGGACCAGGCCCACCGGCGTGCGGTGGTGGGCGAGGAGTGCGTGGTTTGGGTAATCGGATCCTGCCCAGACCCGCGACGCGTGAGTGCGGGCAAGGGCGAGCGAGCGCGTGGCGTGCTGCATGCGGGAGAGGGACCTGACCCCTGTGTTCGAAGGTGATAAGCCTTAGGCACATTTTCAATTTAAGTGTGGGCGCTTGGCCATGCACTTCCGAGGTGGGACTAGAGTCCCACCTCCCAAATTGGCGCCTCAGGCGAGCGATCAGCCACCAATTGAGGCAGCCCGTGAGGCCTTCGCCCCAGCTACGGGCCTGGGTGTCTTCGCGACTCCTGCCCGCGCAACCTAGGACACGCACCTGGGCTGGAGGGTGCCTATAGCTACAGGTGAAGCTGTTGCAGTTCGTCGACAATGGCGGCGAGGGGCACGAAACTGAAATCACAGCTACGACCTCTCGGCCCAGTCAGAATACGTAGGAAGCTTCGCCGGAGTGAGGAGAGGCGAAGCTTGTGCGGGAGGCGAAGCTTCTCGGCACTGGGTGCGGCCTAGTCAGACACAAGGCGAAGCTTGTGCGGTGGTCGGCGGGGTGCGGGAGTGCGTGGAGAGGCTGACCTAGGTCAGACTGTGGCCGGAAAGGTGGGTTTGCTCGGGGGGTGGTTGGGTGGTGCTTGGCAGTGAACGGAGAGGGGGGATCGGTGGAGTGGAGTGTGAGAGAGCTTCTGGGCTGGTCGGCGAGGTGTGAGAGTGTCTGTGGTCGTGAGATGGTCTCGCCGGAGGGGGTGATCGGAGGTGGAGAAGGTGGTCTGGACAGTGGCGGTTGGGTGGTCGAAAGGGCAGTTTAAGAAGGGGAAAATACAAGGGAAGGAGAGAGGAAGCTATCTACCTAATTACTCGACGAAGGGGGAGGGTAGAGCAGCCGGCTCGTATCTGCCGGAGCTGGAGATGAAAATGCCTTGGAGGAGGGTTTCGGCGACAAGGAAGCAGGCGGAGGGCGCCAGCGGGTACAGCCTGGTGCGGACGACGGAGCAAGGCAAACCCTGCTGCAGGTAGGGTAGCAGAGCGACGAGGAGGAGGAGGAGTTCGCTGGAAGCTTCGGGCCCTCTGACGGAGGAGGAAGGGATGAAGAGGAGGTGTTTCTCCGCCAGAGAAAAGCTTGAAGGAGCCGACAGGGTCTGCCGGTCCTTATAAAGAGCTTGGCGCAGAGAGAGGGGGCGAGCTGGCGTCGTGACAGCCTCACCAGAGTAAGGACGGAGATGACACCCATGCCTTCTGCGTGTTCGCACGGAAGGCATGGTGGTTGGCAGAGGTCGTGGGCGGGTCCCTGCGACAGAGGACGTCACAAGGAACCCCGCTTCTGTTCTATAGGACGGTAACCCTACTCTGCGCGGTGCCATGCTCCGCGCAAGGGCGCCGGAGTATGGCGCTGTACAGAAGTTGTAGGGAGGACCGTTCTGCAAAGAACGATGAAAAATTGGGGACCTAAATGCAAGGGTTTCAAAAGATATGGGTCAAAATGTAAATAAAGGGGACCAAATTGTAAAGTCGGTCAAGGAGGTCTCTTCTTAGGCTCAAGTTTTTATACAAGACTAATTTGAACCTAAGGATTTTAATGGTGAATTTTAATTCTAGGTTGGTCCATGTTTGATCGGCAAATTTGCGTAAAAACCCAAATTAAGTTATTAATTGGGCATGGTTCTCTTTTTAGGTCAAAATAGGTTTATAAGGCCAAATTGAAGGTTCTAAACCCTAGAGAATATTTTTATATGAATTTTAAATGATTTATTTGATTTTTATCCTACCTTAAACCTCGTGAATTGAAGTGGGTTTGTTTTAGGGTTACAAAATGTCATTTAATTCCTAGAAGTTGCTATAACTCTTTTCATATCAGATCAACCTACTTCTCTCATTATTAAGCTTGTTTGACCTGTGTTTGGATCCTTAATTATCCTGTTTGCAAACTGCATTGGTGAAATTACAGTTTTATCCCTTATGATTTGTTTTATTCTTAAACTCAGAATTATCTGGGTTAAGCCTTTCTTTGGGTCATGTAGGAGCTTTTTTCTCACATATCTGGGTTAGATTGTACTAGTTAGGGTTCATGATGAGGTTCTCATCATACCCCCATGCCTAGCTTTTGCTAGTCCCTTAGCAAAATTTTAAGGTTTCAACCCTTGTTCTAGACCATGAAGTTCTTAATGATTTCAGATAAGTGCTTTTTCTTTTGAAACCTAGATTAGGTCAGAATGCCAACCATAGGCCTAAAAGGTACTCTAGTACCAACCAAGATCCAGATCTGTCTAACCTCAGCCTCAGTCCTTAACAAAGGCTTTTAAGGCCTATAAGAACTAACCTAAAGTTTATTCGACTTTGTGGTTAAAGCACCCGTGCTTGAGGTAATTTTAGCCCTGGCTCAGTTCACAGTGCATTTTGTAAGAAAGAGAGGTAGAAGATTTATATGTTTGGAGAGTTTTCTCTCTCTTTTTCTTTTTAATTCTAGCTTAGGATTGGCTTTTCAACATGGTCTGTATCAGATTCCTTGTCCCCATCATCAATCCTCAAGGGTTCCTGGCAGTCGATGCTTCGAGATAGCACCGCCCATGGTAACCCCCAGAACCCTGGCTGTTGAGATTTCGAGATAATCCCATCCATGGTATTCTGTGGCCGAATTCAGACCCTGGTAATTGACATTTCAGGGTAATGCCATCCATGGAATCCGAACCAGCAGAGTACTTACATGCCCCCAGTAGGATATGTAAATATCCTAAGAGACAAGCACCGAGGAGATGATATTTTGTTACGCATCTTCGAGGGAAATTTCTCACCTCTCTACGCTGGGAACTCATCCAAATCAACTTGTGTTGATCAGCCGCTCCTACTCTAGGTGTTATTTTCAGAATTTTTGCGACGCTTCTGCATGATTTTGATTTTTACGCTTACTGAACCAGGTTGTGTGTGAAGTTAAGGCACTTAGGTTACTAAGTCCCATAAACCAAAAGCTAATTAACAAGGCCAAATACTCCCTAAGCCTTAGACCTAATACTTAAGCTTTTCATTTTCCTCAACCCCTTGAGGAATGTCTAGATCTTAATGGGTACTAAGAGTCTATCCAAGAATGCCTAAAGTTCGCATTCTTACTAATCTCACTGTGCACTTTCCATTTCTTTTCCTAAATGAGGTCTAGAACTTAGGTTAATTCCTTAATTTCTTACTAATGACTATCACTTTTCTTTCATTTTGTGCTCCTTCTTTCCATTTTGCTCCTTTTTTTTCTCCTCCACCTTTGTAGAGTTCTCGAAATTTTCTTTCCTCCTCTCATTTTATTATTCTTTTTCAAAAGAATTTTTTAATTTTTATGGTGTTTTTGGCATATGTGATTTTTTTTGTTTAAAACCTTTTCTTACAAGATTTGCACTTTCATACGCCCCCATGCTTAAGATTTGCAATATCCTCATTGTAACTTAGGGGGTTTTTATACAACTTAGTTCATACATTAGGATAGATGTTTTGATGAATAAATGGGTCAGGGTGACTGTTGCGGACGATTTCTAATCTCAGGTGCGAGCACCTAAGGTGGAGTCGGCTGTCCTAAAGGGTGAACCTTAAGTGTACAAATGTGTCAGAAAGGGTTTCAGGTTTTCAAAGAGAATGACGGGCTGCCTCCCGTTAAGCGCTGAGTTTTACGCCATCGGCTGGGCGCAATATGCTCAGGGAAAATGGAGGATAGATGATGATTCAGCCAAATCAGAAGAGGTTACATCAATGAATGGTTTGAGTCTCTGACCATTCAAGATGAAAGGTTCGGAATCATGGTTGAGCGGACTGATCTCGACGGCTCCATTTCCAAAAACCTGTCGGACCAAGTATGGTCCGACCCACTTGGATAGCAACTTCCCAAGGAAAAGTTTGAGTCGAGCATCGAAGAGTAGGACCTTCTGACCAGGATGAAAGATCTTTCTAGAGATGTGCCTGTCATGGAAGGCTTTAACCCGCTCATTATAGATTCGCGAGTTCTCGTACTGATGTAAACACATTTACACTACTTAAAATGTCTATTTATGCATGTTATTAAGCATAGGATTGCATTTCATGATATAAATATTGCATAGCATGCATCATCTTGCATTTAGAGTAATTTGAATAAAGTAGAGGTTAATTGTCTCCTTTTATGTGCTTGGACAAGGCAAACATTTTATTGGAGCCTCGGATCAAAGATCCAACCGTATGGATGTGATCAAGGCGACAATTGGACTTCAATGACTCCAAGATCACCCTAATCAGGCATTCGTAGCATCAGATAGTGACCGGGGAATCCTAGAAGATCAAGGGTCAGGATGGTGTAAATTCGCACTTCATATGACAAATCCGACCGCACGGATGAATTCGGATCGACGATCGCAGCCCAACGACGCAAAAATCGAGTCAATCTGACATCCGTGACACCATCTACAACTTCCAGAAGATGGACGGCCAAGATGGCGCCACGTGGCGCCATCTCGGCCGCCTAAACGGCCGCATGTAATCCCTGAAGACCTCGCACCCGCTCGCTCTCTGCCGTTGGATCTCGATCCAACGGCTGTGGTCAGCCGTGCCTAAAAGCGCCCGCTCGACCATCCGCGCCTTGTAGCGCAGCGGTCGAGTGCGCTTAAGCGAGCTGCGGGCGCGGGTTTGAGCCGCAGCGAAGGGGAGGATCGCGTGGGCGAGCGAGCGCTGGCGGGCATCGGATCTTGCTCGGACGGCCGTCTGCGCTCAATCGAGATCACGCGTGATTGAATGCACGGCATGGACGCGCGATCGCATGCGCCTGGCAGGTGCGCGGCAGCGGGAGAAGATGCGTCTTAAGCCGTCTGATCTCGCAATCGGATGGCTGAGAATCAAAGTACATGGGCGTAAGCGTTGTGCGCGGGCAGCTAAGGAGGCACGCGTGGGCGCGAGTGCTAGTCCCACGTTGGGGGCTTTAGTGACGGATTTATCCGTCACTATAGACCCCTTATTTATTATTTTAAAGTTGTAATGACCATTTTACCCCCACTCCTTGCAACTATAAAAGGAGAATCGCTCCATACGAAATTCTCGTCCCTTCCTTCTCTTCTCTACCTCTCCAAAGCTCAAGAGAAGCTTGTCCGACACCTGGGATGCTTCTCGCGAGATAAAGTCCAAATTTTCGTCCCCCTTCGGAAGTGGATCCCGCGACGACGACGGCGTGCTACTCCTTTCCCGTTCTTCTGCTTCGTCCTCCTTCGTCCAGGCGTCGTCCTGTCCGGCTCGTCCTCCAAGCGACCGTTGAGGACGATTTCTCTCCCTTTATTCTTTTTACTGCTTTCTAATATAGATTTATTGCTTTCTAGTGCAGTTCTACTCGTCCTCCAAGAGATCGTCGAGGAGGACATTTCTCCCTCCATTCCTTTAATGCCTTTTAGAGTAAATTTATCGCTTTCTAATTTAATTATTTTATGCTTTCTAGTTGTAATGAACAATCTCATTAATGATAAATTCTTTGTTTATTCTACATCTCATTTTGATTTCCATGTGTAATACTCTCTCTCTTCTATTTATTGTAAATAATTAGATAGTTTTAAATTGAATTACTTTGTGACAAATTAAAAGAAACGCGTAGTTTTTAAATCAAACGTCCGCCCCCTGTGTTCGACCCGGAATTTCAATTTCGGCATAAATTTTACTTGTTGAACACGAGTTCTTCGCTTTTAAACTATAACGACAGGTTTTCTAAAACTAAACACGTTAGCGTAGCAATTCGCACGTTCAACATTTTGGCACCGTTGCCGGGGAAGCGACGATCTTTGATTTCTCTTACAAATCATTTACCTCACTTTTCTCCTTTCTTATTGTAATTAGAGGTACTCTTTTTAGAAGATCAAAAGCTGTAGATTGGAGTTAAGTGTTGTGGAAGGTTTTGTAAGTTATCCCCCATTCTTTCCTCCTCCATAGATTTCATTCACCACATTAAATCCAAATTCCAATTAACCTAGGTGTTTGCATAAATCTTAGGAATAGTTTGGTTGTTTGGATTTCCACTCACATTCATTCCACTCTCATTCATAAAATAAAAAAAAATAAAAAGATAATTTTATAGGGCAATTTTCAACAAACATACAATGTGCACCCACATTCATAGGCACTTAACCGAATTGATTTGTTTCTACTCAACTGGGTTCTGATCTGTGGAACCGGTACACATAAAGCAACACATAAAAGAGTAGAAATCATTCTAGGTTAACCGTCTTTGTGGGCCTAACTTAGTAGTGCATTTGTGGTCAGTTGTTTGAGTTGTTTGGGTCGCACCACTTCAAATAAAATAAATTCATCAAGTAGCTGCCACTTAGGTTTAACTCTTTGGGATTTACCAGGCACTCCACATTCTTTTTAAGCTTTAAAGGAAAATATCTTCACCTGTGCTTGTAAAACTTGGTGTGCCAATGAAATCTCTTTGAAAACACCTAAAGTTGAATTCTAAAAGCTACTAAGCAAGATTTAAACCTTAAAATTCACCGCATCAAAAAAATAGTCTTGCTTGAAAATAATTGGTTGTGCATGCACACACAAATCAATCAATCATTAAGGGCACAACCCATTTAATGGGCCCATCACATTCCAAAGCACATTCAAACCTAGCCCTAAATAAAACAGAGTAGACGTTGGCCTTAAGGATTGGACTCGCTCTTCAGAACCCAGAACGAGATTATTTTCGATTAGTCAGTTTCTACTGTTCAATCTGATGTCTAGCTAGGGGAGCAGAATCAAACGATCGCGGCTGGCGTGTACACTAGGAATCGAAGGCGCAAGTCGAAGGAAGAACCTTCTCCCCAGTCCCTCCTTCTAACTGGTTGGATTGAACAGACGAAAGTAGATCAAATCGTTCCTTTATCTCAAGACGAGTTTTAGGAGTCTATAGGTCTTTAGGCTAACCCATTTAAGGACATGTTTGATTGTTTGTATTGCAGGGCACCTTTCTTCCTCCCGTGTCTCATGAATCCTTCCACATATTTCACGCATTCTCACTCTTTCCCTCTTATTGTGAATTATCCTCAACATGACGATTATCTCGACTTGTATTGTAATTAACCATCAGTTACTTGGGATAATTCGGATTGGGGATACAACTCTGGACCCCCATGTTTAGGGTCTAACCCTGAACACTTTGATTCTGATTTCTATCCTTCTCAGAGCTACATCGATTATAGATCGTCTTCCTTTCATGCACAACCTAATACGATCTACAATCAAGAAAGATACACTGATCCTTACCCATCCTCTGATTTCACTGCCTTTAGGTCATTACCGTCTTTTGAACAATATGAAATGACCTATTATTAGGAAGGGTATAACGAATCTCAATTCGTTAATTCCCCTGCATTGGGCCCAAACCCACCCAACCCTGAACCAACTCATTTAGTTCAGGTTAACCAGGTTCAAGATAAGGTTCTGGCTAACTTGAGGAATATCATTCAATCTTTAGAAGTTTAGCCAATACCTTGCATTGAGAGATTGGAGCCCTTGATTGAAATGATTGATGATTTAAATAAGTCTTTGTTGGATTGGCTCCAGGATGTTAAGGTTAAGAACCTGGGTGAGTTTTTACTTGGGAAATTAGCGAAATTGAGGATGAGATTCGTGGTTGCTTTGATTCAATCATGGGATGATTCCCAGGATGAACCCTTTTCAGGAAAGCCAATGACAGAACCCGCTCAGGCACCTGTTGTGGAGGACACGTATCATGGGACAGATTTGACAGCTCAGCTAGACCATTAGTCTGGGGGTGATAAGGAGTGGAGATTCGGTGCGACACCCCGTATTTGGTCATCAGTGACCTTAACTAAGCATTCGTGAAATGGGTTCCCCCGTCTGAGATGACAGCACGAGGAATCCCGAACCGTCAGAAGATATTGTGATGAATGAATTTGAGAACGATTTTGTGATCACAGGTTCGGGTCGGTATGGCTTCGATCCATTTGGACACGTAGTCCACAGCCAGCTGAATGTACTTGAAACCATCCGAAATAGGAAAGGGGCCCATAAAATCAATCCCCCAAACATCAAAAATTTCGCATACGAGAATCGGCTGCAAAGGCATCATGTCGCGATGGCTCATGTTGCCCAAAGTCTAGCAACGGCTGCATGCCTTGCAGTGATTGTATGCATCCTTGAACAGAGTGGGCCAATAAAAGCCACACTGGAGGATTTTGGATGCGGATTTGTGCCCAGATAAATGGCCACCGCATGCCTGGTCATGGCAGAAGGAGAGAATATCATTGACTTCATCTTCCGGGACACATCTCCGGATGATTTGGTCAGCACCTATGCGGAAGAGGTATGGATCTTCCCAAATGTAGTACTTGGCATCAGAGCGCAATTTGTCTTTCTTGGCCTTCAGCCAGTCAGACGGGATCTGATGAAATGCCAAGTAGTTTACTATATCAGCAAACCATGGAGGTCTAGTACCAATAGTCAGCAGGTGCTCATCAGGGAAATGCTCCGTGATGGGTCCAGAAGGGTTGATAATCTCAGAAGGAAAGCGGGACAAATGGTCAGCTACCACATTTTGTCTTCCCGCCTTCTCGCGAATTTCGAGGTCGAATTCTTGCAACGGCAAGATCCATCGAATTAGTTAGGGCTTCGCATCCTTCTTGGCAAGGAGATGCCTCACAGGTGTGTGATCCGAGTAGATGATGACGTGGGAACCCAGGAGATAAGATCGAAATTTTTCAAGGGCAAATACTACGGCTAGCAGCTCTTTCTCCGTAACTGTATAGTTACGCTGAGCCTCGTCAAGTGTCTTACTAGCGTAGTAGATGACCACGGGTTTCCAGTCAATTTTCTGCCCCAGAACCGCTCCTACAACGAAATCAGATGCATCGCACATGATCTCAAAGGGTTGAGACCAATCAGGGGATTGTAGGATTGGGGCCTGGGTGACTCGGTCACGGAGGTTCTCAAAGGCTTGGGTGCATTCCTTGGAGATTTCAAAGGGTACATCCTTAGAGAGAAGAGTAGTTAGGGGGCGCGCGATTTTTTAAAAATCAGGAATGAAACGACGGAAAAAACTGACATGCCCCAGGAAAGAACGGATGTCCCTGATCGAGCTAGGCATAGGAAGTCGAGAAATTGGATCAACCTTGGCTCGATCCACTTGGATGCCTTTCTCAGAAATCAAATGTCCTAGGATGATCCCCTCAGGCACCATAAAATGACTCTTTTCCCAGGAAAGAACCAAATTAACATCGATGCAGCGCCTGAGTATATGAACCAAGTGCTGGAGGAAATCATCAAATGATGCCCCGAAAACTGAAAAGTCATCCATGAAGACTTCCAGATAATCACCTGCCATATCAGAGAATATGGCAAGCATGCACCGCTGAAAAGTCGCGGGTGCATTGTAGAGATCGAACGGCATCATTCGGAATGCATATGTTCCGAAGGGGCAGGTGGACGTGGTCATCTCTTGGTCCTCAGGATGAATAGCAACTTGGTTATAACCGGAGTACCCGTCAAGAAAGCAGAAGAATCGATTTCCCGCTAATTTCTTGAGAATCTGATCAATGAAAGGTAGTGGGAAATATCCTTCTTCGTGGAGGAATTGAGTCGTCGGTAGTCTATGCAGACTCTCTACGAGTTGGCTAATCAGGTAGGTATGACTTCTCTGGTTTTAGTCATAATGGTGGTGAGCCCTGCCTTTTTAGGCACAACCTGAATCGGGCTCACCCAACGACTGTCGGAGATCGGGTAGATGATCCATGCATCTAACCACTTGATGATCTCCTTTTTCATGACCTCCTGCAGATTGGGTTTAAACGTCTCTACATCTCACGAGAAGGTCGTGCGCCCTCTTCTGAATAAATACGATGTGTGCAATAAGAGGGGCTTATTCCAGTCAAGTCATCGAGAGTCCAACCAATGGCTCTGCGATGTTGCTGGAGAACAGTAATCAGACGGGATTCCTGATCAGGAGTGAGCTTAGAATTTATAATCACAGGAAGGGTCTGATTAGAACCCAAAAAGATGTATTTCAAATGATCGGGAAGGGGTTTCAGTTCAAGGACGGGGTTATCAGCAGCAGTGAGTGGTTCAGGGTAAATGTGAGGTTCAAGGGTAGGAGTTATGGGTCTGTCTAACATACACACACACACACACACACACATAGGGGAATAATCTTATGAGAATGATTTTTTAGTGAGAACATGAGAAAACTTAATATTGACCATTGGATAGTGAACGGTTGAGATTAAAACACTTTCTCTCCACTATCCAATGGTCAATAGTAAGTTTTCTCATGTTCTCACCAAAGAATCCTTCTCATAGGATCATTCCCCTATATATATATACATACTACTTAGTCAACTAGTTGCTTAGTTGACATTCATATAAGGTTTCATCTCTTGGCTTTTCCTACAAAAGAAATGAGATCCCATGAATCATGCATAAATTTTGACCAAGTCAAGGCTTTGCTTGACATCAACCATCTGGACAAGATACAATTAGTTTTAGCAAAATCTAAAATCAGATAAGCCCGAGGATATTCAAATTGGTACTTTGTTAGTACAACTCAAATGAAATAGTGACTCATAACACTTTGTTGGTACACACATGAATGCCTTATGCATTAAAGACAGCAATGGTCAGTTAGCCAGTCACCTTGTGTTCAACACATTAAGGCGAGTGATGGTTGCATATATCGATGTTTAAACATGCAAATGCTACAATGAGTTGAGCTTAAACTCGAAAATCAACCTCGACAACTTACCAAGTATGATTCAAGTGACCAAAGCAATTATTTAAAATGTTTAAATTCAAATAATCAAATAATAATTCTCAATCTTTTCATGAGATATATGTATCATAAGACACTAATTTGATCTGCACTTATAGGCTTCAATGAGCTCATTGTAACATATTTGATTCCAAATTACTCGAGAACCTTGATTTTAGGCCTTTACCGTTGGAAATAAAACAACACATGCATGTAAGAAAATAAAAATCCCATGTACAACATATCATGTGTCAATTAGTTTAGAGATCTATGATAGCAAACAACTCATCATCGCATAAGGTACAATGACATCATGGAAAAATCCAAAAAAATAAGATGTGGCATGGGTCTAACAAAGGTACACGTTCACATTTGCACCAAAGAAAAAGAGGAATTCTTATAGCAAAAAGGTCTAAATTTAAATTTTCAAATTAATTTTTACTTGATCAGCTCATCCCCAACCCACCCTAAGTATGTGCATGTGTTCGATCTTCAACTCCACCTTTATTTCTTTACTATACAAGCAATAGAACCCAAAGTCCTTTTACACCCGACTTGAATTTTGGCAATTTCCTATGTAATACCAAAATTTCCACCCAATTTACTTTTATTTCAGCATGAATTTTCAATGCCATCTCCCTACATCTATGTATATGCCCAATTAGTATATTTTTCCTCCTAAAGTCAACATTTGCTACGGGAAGCAAAGAGATAATAAAATTAAAAGAACCAGAAATGAATGAAGAGATGAAAGAATGTGCGGTGCAAAGCACAATCGAAAAAAAAAAAAGTTCAACACGCGGATGTGATTAGTAGCCAGTGGGGGTAAATAGCAGCACCTTAGATGGGGAAATATTATCATCACACGCGGTCTCTGAAAATTATGTGGATATACTTTGTGCATGGAGATGAAATGGTAGGCTTTAGGAATGGCTTGCGCTGCATGAAGGTATAAACGGGAATATAGTATCGTGTACTTTATTTTGTTTACAATGATGTGTAAAAGTGACGTGTGGGCGTGTTGAAAAAGGCGTGTGTGGGGACCTATATGTTTGGATGGAATGATTGAGAAGGGGTTGGGCTTTAAGATTACCATAAATATTTTGATGCATTAAGTTATTGTATACCATCATCGAATGTGGTGGTGGCACATGATGTGATTTGTGGCGTTAATTGAGAATCTTAGGCCTTTAGTTAGTGTGGTTATGGAGGGGCTTTTCTTGGGGCTTTATTTATATATATGTACGTGTATGAGGCGTTTAAATTAGACGGAAACATCCAGTGAAAATTAAGGTGGAATCACAAAATGCGTGCAAGTGAACAGGGATTAATAAGTAAATAGATAAATCATGGGATCCCTAAGCTGGTTCAGTTAAAAAACATATGTATGGATGCGTTATGTAGGGGTATGTGCGTGAACTTGGTGGTAAGATTAATGTCTATTTGTTTATATCTTCTCCATTATGCGTTTTTGTCCATTTGTGCAGAAGTGGACAAGGAGGGAGGTGGGAGGAGGAGAAGGAGGAAAAAGAAGATGAAAGGAAGTTGAAGGTGACTAAGGAGAAACTTAGTGGAGGAAGGATCAATTTTTTTCATTCTTTTGATCAATTCTGTTAAGTTTAATGGATTCATCTTGTGTAGGTTATTCAGTCGTAACCAAGTAATTTTCAAAGGTATATACGTATATATTGATGATCGTATACTCTTATTCAAAGATTCAATGGGCATATGCGCAAAGTCCCATTTCAAAAATGTTCTTCACACATGGCATTTGTATGATTTTTAATAAACTAGAAGTTTTACACAACTATATACGATACCAACGCTTTGCTCCGCTCTCATATGGAATCTTCCCACGACTCAGCAGTGCCTCCATACAGGCTCCAATCGATTGGTTGGGGCCGATCTCTTCTAACCTTCCGAATTTCTCTTCTAACCTTTGGGCCTCCCCTCTTCCTTCGACAGTGACATGCATGGCTGTTGGTGACGACAATCGGTGCAAGCGTGTGATCGGCGACCACGGTGGCGTGGTGTTGTTGCCAGCCGTGAAGCATCTTCGGTGAGGCATGGCTAGTACTCGTCGCCCCTCAGGTTCGTTGCGTTTCCTCAGCCGTGCGTGGGGTGGCATAGGTGGTGTGGCAGCGAAGGGAGTTGTCAGCGGTGGGGGGTGGTGATGAGGAGGGTGTGCCGGCGACAGAGGCATTTGGCGGCAGCGAGCGGCGGTGGTGGCAGTCGGTGGTGCTGTTGATGGTTTGCGTGTAGGTGGTCGTTATTGCGATTGTTTTGTTTGTTGTTGGTGTGGGGACTGATCCTTTCTTTTTAATTTTTTTAGTGGTGTTTAGGGGACCACATGTGATCCCATACAAGATATGGTGGAATTCCTGATGTGTATCAGGATTCGTTTCTTCGATTCTTACCGTTCTCTAAAAGTTGGGTCGTTTTCTTTTGGGAGAACATCCACTTCCTTATCTCCGAAGGCTTTCTTTCTTTTTTTTATCTTTTATTTTTTCATCTTTTTGTTTTGTGTTTTGCCATTTTCTCATTTTCTTTGAGGTGTTTTTCTTTTTCTTATGAGGACTAGGTGTTTCAATCTGTTTCTCGCATTATTTCGAAGAAAAAAGGTCCACGCAACCTCTCGCAGAGAGTACCTTATTGGATTGCTTGAGAGGGGGAGAGAGTGTAGGTGTGTGCATGTGCATGTATATAAATAAGATAATTATTTATTTTCCTAGTATAGTCGATTTTGGCTAAAGTGCAGAAGAACATGGGAGTACAAATGAGCTATTGAGGAGATTTGCAACCAGTGCACCGATTGAGAGTTAGTTCTCTTTGCATGGTTATTTATTTTCTATTTAATTTACCTTAGTTAAAGTGGTCGTTCCTAGAAGCATGTTCGAGCACTACCTAGTGTCTTTAATTGTTAGATGTAGTCATTTACTTCT
Organism: Thalassia testudinum; assembly: GCA_037157565.1. Taxonomy (NCBI): domain Eukaryota; kingdom Viridiplantae; phylum Streptophyta; class Magnoliopsida; order Alismatales; family Hydrocharitaceae; genus Thalassia; species Thalassia testudinum. The sequence goes on from JAZHRO010000038.1 coordinate 4,959,856, forward strand.
TATGTTGTGGATGGTTGACCTTTACTTCATTGCTTTTGTCCTCCAATCCTCGATCAACTCATATTAATTCATTGCCGGTTAGCTTCTCAAGGCATTTGACTGTGGTTAGATGATCTCGAGCTTATGAGTTGGATAATCACACGCATGCTCACTGAAAAGGGTGTACGAGATAATGGTGTAGGATCCAAATCCTCAATAAGGGAAGGCAAATGTGCGTGCACACATAGTTCCCCACCTTTTGCATGGACATGAAACTATGTTACTCTTGAGTTTCAAAAGCTAGGAACGTCGAGCTATTGGCATTTCTTGAATCATATCATATGATTATTATCTTCCTATCTTCTATCCAAATTCTTCATCCGACATTTTTAGGTTGGACGGCACTCTGAAGGAGAGGAGGGAAAGGAGAGATGCTGTAGTGCAAGTGGTGAGGCCCGTGGGGGACAAGGACAAGGGGAGCTCCGTTCTATTTGGTCCTTAATTTTGTGCATTTTATTTTTCTTTGAGCTACATTTTATATGCATGCATCGAGAGGTACTTAGGTGAGCTCCTTTTCCAAGTGAGGATAGATTTGTTAATACTTCCTCCTTTGAGATAGATTGAAACATTTGAGACTCTAGAAGTGGATGACAGAAGTTTCAAACAAACTTTCTCCTCGGTAGTTCTTGGGTAGATTGTTGTCGGGATGACACATGTCCCTAAAAAGGAAGATAGAAAAAAAGATTAGAGTAAGGATACGTGGGCCTCTGTTCGGACACGTAATCTCGTTTGGTTTCTTACTAAAAGTAATTGGATACTTTGCAATGGTGTCCAATTTTAAAAGTTTCTCCCATTTTCTTTTACAGAGGGTGTGTTCTTTTTAAGTGAAGTAAACTGGAGTGTGCATTATCATAAAATGGATGGACAACAACCGACTCTGGGTGCTTTCACGTCCGCTTCCGATCGTGACGTGTAAGAATACGTACCTCCTATTTTTGTCCTTTGTTGACACCAAAGGGGCACGTTCCAGTCTAGGGTGCGGTCCCCGTTTATGTTGTCGTTGCTAAGCATATGGGGCCACCTGTGAAGCGGTCAGTAACGTCCGGGAACATTGGATGCTTTGGGGCCTTTTGGTTGCTACGTTAATTAGATTTAAGTTGGATTAAGTATTTAATTTGTTATTTAAATTATTTTTTATTTACGTCAAATTAAATAAATTTAATCTAAAATAAAATTAATAATTTTAACTTATCCAAACATTCAAATAAATTAATTTATCTATCTTACTCTTTATTTCACTACTTCTCAATTCTTGTACTTATTATTGCAATTTATTCTTTTTACCGAGTGAGACCTTTGTGTTTCTGACCTCACAGGCCTTATCTTTTCCAACTCGGAACATACAATTGGAGAATATACCTTCACACGAATAATAGGAAAAGGGGGTGTCTCATATGCCCTCCCCAATGCAATCAACCTGCTAATTTATGTTTTAAAGTCGATTGTCACATATTAATTCCATTTCGGTAGTAATATCTACACACCTGTTTCACCGACCCTCTGTTGCACGGATTCTCTGCTACGTCGACGAAGTCACCTATGTCATGTGACATCTCACGTGGATACCCTCCTCCCCTGTCTCGCTAATTTTCAAATTTGGTTTGTACGGATGTTACATGTTTTTTATTATAAAAATATTACTCGTATCTTTTCTCGGTTAATAATTAAAGATTAATTTATTTGAGTGATTAACCTTTTTTTTTAAGAGTTAACTCTCTTTCGGTTAACACGAGTTAAGAGTTCTTAATATTGATTTGTTTAACACCAATTGCTACAGGTGTTAGGCAAATTCATATTTAAATCTTACGATTTATTGTACTTTCATGATTTCTTATTCAAATTCTTAACACCACTAACAAGTAAACATCACAAGAGTTAACATTTCAATTTAACACCAATTCAAGTTAACACAAATTGATATTAATACCACTCTGCAAGTAAACACAATTAAAGGTTAACATTAGTTTCACATTTCTTAACATCACTTTCGTAACTCTCTAAGTAAACTAATCCTAAGAGACACATATCTATATCATAACTAAGGCTACATTTGGTAAGATGATAGTACAATTTAAGAATAACACAATTAAAGGTTAACATTAGTTTCACATTTATTAACACCACTTTCGTAACTCTCTAAGTAAACTAATCCTAAGAGACACCTATCTATATCATAACTAAGGCTACATTTGGTAAGATGATAGTACAATTTAAGAATAAAATTAAAGTAGAATAAGTTTAAGAAGATATTTGATTGATGGAATTGTAATAATTGATGAGATTGTAGTGATTAGTGAGATTATTAATGATTGTTATGCTGATTTTATGAGAGAAAAAAGAGAATTAATGGATTTTGATATATAGATTGTAATTATTAGATAATATTTTTTAAATTATATATATATATATATATATATATATATATTTTGATATAATGATTCTTGTATCATACGTTGCACGTAAAGTTCATTCTTATCCCAACAGTTGACTCCTATTCCACCTCCTGCAAAAAGATGCCGATGAGTACATCTCGACACCTGTTCCCATCCACCCACCATTAAAAATAAATAAAATCAAAATAGCTAATTCCCTTGAAAACCATACCTCTTCCTACGTAACAGTCACTTCTCCGATTGTACCCTCACCCACATGACCCACCGTAAAAGAAACAAAACGTCCTATCTCAAAAAAAGTTGCAGACGAATACGTCCCGACACCTGTCCCATCGACCCACTTAAAAATAAACAAAATCAAAATAGCTAATTCCCCCGGAAATCGAATCTCTTCCTGTAACAGCCACTTCCCCAATTATTCCCCCACCCACATGACCCACCGTAGAAAAAACAAAACATCCTATTGACAGAAGGTGCGGACCACCCACACGCAGTATTAAAAAAACAGTAATCAAAATAACTAATTCCCTCAAAAATCAAACCTTTTCCTTATACCCCCTCCCACATGACCCACAGGAAAGAAAACAAAACAAAATAAATATCCCTATTTCACCCACCTGACACACGGTTAAAAAAGTTTAACAAAAAAATTCCTACTTTTCCCTCGCAATTAAAAAAATTTTACTTACAACGGCAAAAAAACATTCCACAAAAAACTTCTTTTTCCCCCCAAAAATAAACCTCACAAAAAAATCGCCCCTTTTCCTTCAAAGTAAATCTCATGTAAGACTTCATCATTATGTATTTATACTTTAAAATCAACTAGATCATTATTTATTGAGGAAAATCATATGAGTTTTTTTCTATATTTTTAATAAAATTTTGACAATAATTATATAATTTATATTTTTATTAATAATCAAATTCAGTACAAATAAAAATTAAATTATAAATTAAATTTCATGAAAATAAAATTTTAAATATTTAATGAAATATTATAATTAGATATATCAAAATTTCGCGGATACTATCACAGATACAAAGCAAAAGAAGATGGAAAATTGATATTTATTTAATAATATAAAATCTTAAAAATATGAGACATAAAATTTGATCGTCCCGTATGAAACATCCCGTCAGTAATGGCAAAAGGCCTACTCAAAAGCTCATCACGAGATCGTGCCCTCTGCTGCGACGCGACCACAAACGACAGAGGACGGGACAAGGGAGAGGAATCAGAGACGGAAGAGGGGGTGGAACTCGAGAAAAAGGATAACGATGGGTATTCAAAGAAAAAAGATTTCACAAGGACACAGATATAATATCTCACTACCTTTCCATTCGTTCTCCGTAATCATGATACATAATTTGCTGAAAATTAATTGTGGGGGGTTTACGGGTGCGTTTGGATTGTGTTGTGAAGTAACTTCGCCAGAGCAACCGTGTAGATATGAATATTGGAGAGGTTTGCTTATGATTGCAAAAATTTTAAGAGCATTCACATAGCCAAGCTCGAATTATTATGCGTTGAGAACTCTTGCAAGATTTGTATTATTCATTGCCAAAGTTGTTTTTTTCCAACATTCCAAACCAATCATGCTCAAGCATCATTGGGTAATCATATACGAATCTAAACTATAAAACGTTAATGTCATTGAAGCATATTTAAAACCTTTCCTTGATCTTATCTGTGACTGTTGTTTTGTTTGAGAACACATTCAAAATTGTTATCATAATTAGAATTAATATCCAAGTCATTTCCTCCAACATATTCAGGAGCTTACGTATAACCTTGTCAGAAATCAAGTCATATATACTGGTACAGCTCCAAAGAGTCAACCCAAAAGATTAAAAAGCAATCACATAAATAACATAGGAAGTTGGTAACTAGACTCTACCAAAAAGGAGATTTAACCTTTAAGAATTTATTATGTACGTGCAATTATAATAGGTTCAATTACCCTTAAAACAAAGTAGGTAATTCCTTTTTTTATAGGGTGTTTTTGTATTAATGATTATAGGAGTTATGATAAGGTGCTATGTATCATTATATTCCCCCCAAGTGTCCTATTGCAATGTCGCTTTGTGTTTCGTACTCGACCAAATCCTATTGCCTGTCAAACCATTTGGGAAGCTCGAGCTTCTTAGAGTGCAACACTCATTGGATTTGTCTGGTGCCTTCTCTGACTCACCTAAGTTATGTCGATCGTCTAGCTATGCAAGCCTGCCCTTCCCCTTTCAAGTGGACTTGGGTGCTAAGTACATATTCTAGAAGATGCTTGGGCTAGTCGAGTGAGCTGCCCAAGCAAGTTTCTTGCTGGAAGGCACTCTTCCTTTAATGAGTTTTTGGTTGCTCCACACTTGTTCCACTTAGGGTCAATTGGCCTCAACGGCCAATCTTCTTTCCCTGGCCTTTGAGTTCCAAGTTTGTTTCATTTCTCCCTTATCATTTATTAAAATATAATTATTATAAGAAGCCTTGTATAAAATAGATAAGTTGCATATAGCCCTTATATTTTGAATAATGAGATAAGAACCACCTACATTACAATTGGCGTCATTTTTAGTGCAAAATATGGAAGATGAGAGCAACTTTTCTTGCCGTGGTTGATGCCATTACTTAAATAGCAAAAGAAAGGTGGAGGAGGCACAGAGGAGACAAATATGAGGTTGTGTGGAGGAGTAGGTATATGTTGGCACTGAGCAAGGAGGGGTACATTACCAAAACTTTCAAAAGATATATTATTACAAAAAAATAAGTTTCCAAAAGGAAACAAATTAAAGTAATACAAAAGGCATCTTTTTTGCTTTTTTCTCTCTCCGGCCTGTATTCTTTTTCTATCACCACCTAGACGTCCATGTATCAACCATTTTTCCTAGTAGATTATTTGATCAACAAATGGATGATTTGTGGTACAATGGATTATATTTTATGATTTATGTTTTACTTTTTTCGTCTCAACCTCATGGACTCCATGCCCAATATTTGTCCCCCATCGATCTTAGTGGGCAATTCCTGTAAATCAAATAAATTTTGTTGCTGGCACAGAGGAACTACGATGATGGGTGATAGCATTAAGTAGTCATGTGCTTGTTATATTTGGATGTGTTGACTACAAGGGTGTAAGGGATTCAGATCTCGGTTGGCTGTTGTTACTTGTATTTGCTATAAATTACCGACAAGATCGTGGTCTTTTGTGTTCCGGATTCAATTAAGTGCAACCTTATCTTTACTGCAAGTCTACAAATAGCCAAAGTCCAGTGGGCCTTTCTTCCAATGGGCAGAATTGGGAAAATGGCCTTTGGCTCGGTTCCCGGGATCCATTTTCGAAAAAGCATAGGAATGTTTAATATTAAACGTGGACTACATGGAAAAGAAGAAGAATGCAGAAATATTGTCTGTTTATTTATGATTTTGGATGCTGGAAATTAATAGGCAAATAGAAAATTAGATCCTCTCCGTTTGGAGATCCAGCTCATTTCTCCTCAACGAGATCTTCTGATTTACCTTTTGGTGCCGAGTTCTTACATAATAACTAAATTTATTCTAGCTTCCTAAATTGAAAATGTTCTTTTTTTTTTTTTTGTTAAGTACCTTCAGCCTTCCTTTTTAATTATTTTTTTCCTTGTTTTAGATGAATGGTCAACCGTGATTGTTGGCAACAGTCCATCTGAAATACAAGAAATGAAGTTAATTGGCACATACGTGATCGACGTTACTTTTGATTCTTTGAATCATGTCATGAGAATTCCATCCGGGATCTCCAGGAAGTAGGTTAAAAGGCCTCAAACAGGGAAGGAACAAATCAAATGGAGGCTCTAGAGCTCGTAATAGATCACCGTGCAAGTCTATAAAATGTGGACTTTTAACCTAAATAATATCACAAATAGAAAAAGTGGATAAAATGTGTTTGCATAGATGGTAACGTAAACAATGGGTTGGATACATTATGTGAGTGCATATATGTCGAAAGTTAAGCATTATTTGATTTGAATTCGATTGAGTGGAGAGACAAATAATAGGTTGGACAAGTTTAGCCTCCCATGAAATAAAGCAGAGAGAGAAAAAACTCATCTCCCTTGCATCCAACTCAGAATGCCCCCCTCATTTCTACCTTTCTTGAGCGGTCAATGTTCATGACAAAGATTTGAAGGGAATGTTAAGGAATATAAAATTAGTGTTAATTTATAATTATATTTACTTCTAGAGTACTATTAGTATTAGTTTGTATTTATTTAAATTAATGTTAAATTGTAGTATTAACTCTTATAGTGTTTACTTGATAGTTGTGTTAGGAACAAGAAATATGAGGGTTGTCATATATATAGGCGCAAGTGGTGTACGATTTAACTTGAGTTTGGTTAATACCAGTTGAAATTAGTGTTAAACAAACCCGTGCTAAAGTAATCAAACCCGAGTGATTTCATAGCCATCATCCTCTGTTTCTAGCTTAATTTGACTAAACTCGAGAGCTAAATTCATCTAATTTAGACAATAATAGGGTATAATACAATTAGAAAAAAACATAGAAGAATTAATGTAAAAAGAGCTAATTCTACTATTTTAACAAGCTAATATAATAGTAGATTGACCTAGAAGTGAACCTACATTAAATAAATGACAAAATGAACCTAAAAGGTAGTTAAGCAGCCCAATCTAGTCAATCTGGGATTTTTCTGAAGTGTAGGATAGATAATAAATGATTAAACCCTAATTTTTAGCCTAAATCAAATTGACAAGGTTCCAGTGAAGATAAATGTAATCTAACCTATTTAAAGCTTATCTAAAAATATTATATAAGGGTTAGAATAATTAATTAGGTTAAAGGAACCCATTTTGACCAGAATTAGAAACCTAGGTATTTAATTAATAAATTTTAGGTCAGAATATAAATTAATCAGTCAAATGATATAAAAATCCAAAATTGAGGTTACAACTAGATTCCTTTGGTTCTAATTAAGTTACCATAAAAAGTTGGGCATATTTAGACCTCATTATAATTTCTAACGGATGGGGGGTGAGATTTGCAAGAAACAAAATAATGCGGAAATAAGGTAGATAATCTCACAAAATGCAATCTCACAAAGACACACAGGATTTTTAGGTGGAAACTCAAATACGGGTAAAAGCCACCACCTAAACCTCTTGATTTAGGATTTTCTGATTTACCTAGTAGATCAAATCCACTAACGAATTACTTAAACGAGGGTAGTTCAACATCTTACAACACTACTTATACGACGGTAGTGTACCTCAAACCTTCATCTTCTCGAGGACTATTTTGTCTCGCGAAGGAGACGGGAATTCGCAAAACGAATACCCAACCACAAAAGAAAAGGAAAAACAAGTAAACCTATATAGTCACAAAGAGTAATTTAAATCATGCTACTATAGGTAGGAATTCTCCTCTTAATTGGAAGTATGTAGGTGTGATCGTGGCAGAGTTTTGGTGCTCTCGGATTTGTTAAATAGGGTTTGGAGAGCAAGATCACTTTCTTTCTTGATGATTCCTTCTTTACAACACAAAGAGTATGGAAGTAGTATTATTTAGATGTGTTTAGCTTAGGAAGGGTGCTCCTCTTTTTATAGAAGTCCTAAGAAGGCTTTAGAAAGCCTTGGAAGGCTTTCATAGCCGTTGAGAACAAATCACAAAAGATCAAGCCAAAATCCCAATGAAATTAAGGTCATTTATGATTCTGACAGGGTCATCAAACATCTGGATTTAAGGTTAGACGTTTGGCACTTCATTTGATCTGAAGGTCGGTCGTCTGATCTAGAAGGGTTGATTATCTAGATGGTGTTAGATCAAGACGGGCGTCTAAGATGTCATTTTAAGACGTCTGGAAAATTAATCAGAGATTTAATTCTAAGATGGGTTAGTTCTTATTTTGACAAGATTGAAACATGCCTTTAGGTAATTTAGTTCAGACGATAGGTCGGTTGTTTAGCAAAGTGTCTGAATGTCTGGAAAGAGAATTTTCTGGGGGACGGATTTTTCAAGAGGCTAATGGATATAATCATCTAACAAAAGTGATTTGGGTCAGATCCACCTAACATCTATTTGTTAAATGTCTGGAAGGCTTTACGGACGTCTGGAAAGTAAAATAAATATGATTCAAAGGTAATCCTTGAAGATTATATTATGATAGTCCAATGGTCATATTATTGGACGTTTTTTAAGGTCATTAGATATCTTCTAAGACGTCTGAATTATGGTTAGTTATTTGAAAGTAATGAACAGAGAACACTAAGTTCAGCCTAAGTGTTTGGTCATCTGGAGAAAAGGTCAGGCGACTTAAAGTTCGAGATCAAACGTCTGAAGTCCGTAATGGACGTCTGATCAGATTGTCTGATTACTGTTTTGGTTTTCTAAGTGATTTTTAAGATTGTCTAAGTATCTTATGGTAGTGTAAGTGTTCCTAGGACTTCAGGTATGTTACTTTGAGCTTTTTAACATTTATTTAAGAAAATAAAAGAGCAAAATACATAAAAACAAATACATAAACAAAAAAAAAAATCTATCCTACTCTTCTCGCTTTTTCAAGCTCCCGCTTTACATGAGGTTCCATTACCTCTTCTCCTCCATCAAGCTCCTCCAATTCATCATGGCACGAGCTTGAGCTCCTTTACACTTGATTCCATCTGCATTTATCCTAAAACATATATTCGAATATAAATGTCAAATAACAAGTGTTTTGATATTATCAAAATTAATGATCGTGGTTCCCTTGCACCAAACTCATTTGCACCCATTTTACATGCTAGTCCTCAAATGTCAAAATCCTTTCAATGTGGTCCAAAATTATTACTTTTATATCCTTTTCTTCTTGCATTCCAGTCCCTAGCTGACGTTGTAATTTCCATACTAGGAGGGGGTGACGAAATAATTGCGGAAATAAAATATATAAAGCAATCTCACAAAATAAGCAATCACAAAATGTGCACAAGTAATTTTTAGGTGGAAACCCAAATCGGGTGAAACCACCACCTAACCCTCACGAGTTAGGATTTTCCGATCAACCTAGTTGATCAAAATCCACTAAATCGAATCACTTAAAACGAGGGTGATTCAACCTCAATACAACCACGCTACAAGGACGAGGGTAGCGTTCCTCAACCCCTTCTCTCCACGAGAAGGATTTTATCCCACGAAGGAGACGGGAATTCGCAAAGCGAATACCCAACAAAATAATAAAGATAAAATAAAACAACAAACCTTTAGAGCCAACAAAGTAATTAACCTAAGATTCTATAGGATTTAGGAAACTCCTCTTTGCAAGGAGTGCGTCGACGATGACGCGGGTGCGTGAGCCACGCAACGGCGCAATGTAGCTCTCGTAGACAACGGCGGGAGAGCGGGTGCGCGAAGGGAATGATGCTCTCAAGATGTAGAACTTGAGCTTAGAGAGCAAGAGCTTCTTGGACACAAGAGAGTGGAAGTATGTTGCTTAAGTGTGTCTGGTGTTTTTCTAAGTGTTTTTCTTGTGTGTCTAGGAGTGAAAAGGCTCCCCTCTATTTATAGAGGCCTTAGGAAGGCTTTGGAAGGCTTAGAAAAGCTTCCATAGCCGTTGGGAACAAAGTCCAAGAGAATCAGGCCGAAATCAGGACAATGATTACATTTGACAGGGTTATCAGACGTCTAACTCTGGCATCAGACGTCTGGAAGGCCACTTTAAGATGTCTGATTTCAAGGTCAGACGTCTGATTCTATACGGGTTTCTCCCTGACTTGAATTAGATCTAAACAGGGTTTTTGTGCAAGTCCATCATACGACATACAGGACGTCTGGCACTAAGTCTGGACGTATGGAAACCTACTTTTACTGTGGGAATTGATTTCCAAACGTTGCAACGGCCAGAAAATCTCTGAGAAGAGATTTTGGGTTAGCCGAGGCAAAACTGTCATTTATCAGACGTCTGGAAAGGCCTAAGGACGTCTGATAAGGCTCTAACGGTCATATTCTTGACTGTTTGCTAATCCAGCCAACGGTCCACTAATTGGACGTCTGGCAAAGTCATCAGACGTCTTCTAAGACGTCTGTACTAAGGTCTGGACGTCTGATTTCATCAGACAGAACTAGCTATGTCCAGCCTAACAGTTATCAGACGTCTGAAACAACAGTCAGACGTCTTAAAATGCTTTATCAGACGTCTGATTTTGGAATTAGACGTCTGGAAGTGCTGTTTGAACCCTATATTGGTTTTCTAACTATTCTACAGAAAACCTAAGTATCCTAGGGTTGTGCCGGTGTTCCTAGGACTACTGTTAGGGTTCTTTGAGGCTCTTTAACATGAAATATCTAAGGAAATAAAGAGTAACAAAAGAAACGAAAAAGTACAACAAGTACAAAAGAAGGAAATCTATCATATTCTTCATTTCCTTCCATCTTCAATCTTTCACTCCACGCAAACCTCCTCTGTTTTCCGTCAAGCTCCTCCAATCCGTCCTGGATGCGAGCTCGAACTCCGTCTAAACACGTCCACATTTGCAACTGACCTGAAATCTAGGACTCAAATTGGAAATGTTAAATAACACGTGTTTTGTTATCATCAAAACAAATGATCGTGGTGCTTTAGCACCAACAGACGTCACACTGACGTCAGCTGTCTTCTTCCTTGACCTGGCCTTGACTAAGTTTCTCGCTGAGTTTCATGCGCCAATTCCGGCCACCATAGATCGTGGTTGCTGATGGGAACACCATCATAGGCCTTAATTAATCACTTTTAGACAGAATTGAAAGATAAATCTCCTACATATCCATCTGAGGGTTATAACTCCACATTATTCTCTTTTCAGAAGAAAATAAGAAACTAAGGTTAATTCTGTAATTTTAACAGCATATCATGAACACAGAATAACCACGAGATTCATTAGGATTTAATTGAAGGTCAAATGAGCACTAAAGTCTAATAAGAGGGTCCGTGCAAACAGAAATAGGGTTTCACGTGTTTCAAGAACCAAATCAGAACCCAAAACCCTAATTTCATACCCACTTGAATTACAGAGGTTCTAGTCAGGATAAAGTTCATCCAAGCCTCCTGAAATTCAAAGAAAAATATTCCTCTAGGTTTGGTAACTTGGATTTGACATTTGGAACCTATTTTGACCTTAAACAAAGTCACAAATATAGTTTTACCTTAATTTGGGTTTCTGTAAAAATTACCCAGTTAAACTTGGTCAAAAATGAAATTTAACTTCACCATCATATTCCTTAGGTTCAAATTAGGGTGGTACTAAAATTTGGGCCCAATCAGAGTCCATATTGACTTAGTTTGCATTTCAGTCTATTTAGACTTTGTTCTTTACACTTAAGCCCCTAGCTTTTGAAATCTTTGCATTTAGCTCACTAACTTCTCATCATTTTCTTCAAAAAGGTCCCTTTCGCCATTAACAGTGTGAACCCAACAGTGCCGACCTCCAATTAAGGATTTCTCCTTGATTTCTCAATCAATTACTTCGAAAATTGGAAGGAATGATCTTGAGAGAATCCCCAATCATTTGAACCTTGTCTTGGACTCCAATTCTTGTCTAGGTGCTCGTGCAAACTCCTCAAGATTAGGGATATCTTTCCTTGGAAATTTGAGCTATTCGATCTTATTTCCAACCTTGGAAGCCTACCTGAGGCCTCTAAAAAGACCTCCATCACATTACCTAGCTCCTTAGCGAGTTTTAGTTCCCAAAATCTCCCCTCTTCTCTACCTTCGGCTTGCTCCAATCCTGCTCCGGCGACCTTCTCCCTCCGGCCTCCTCGCCTGTTGCCAGGTATTATAGGTAGCAGGTTTGTCTTCCACAACTTCGTCCACATCTCGCCATACCCGCGAGAAGCCCCTTCCCCCTTCAGGCGTTGCCGCTCTTCCTCTCGGATCACTCCTTCGTCTTCGGCGTTGGCCAATCATAGCCGGCGCCATCTCCACATATCCTTCATCAGCGACCACTCCCTTTCAATTCCTTTCCTTCCCCTGACTTTCTCCACACCTTTAGAATTTAGGTTCGCACTCGACACCGCTCATTCCACCATCACCTTCCACGTCTCCGGCATACCTCTGGTGACCTTGCGTGAAAAGATGATTTTCAATTCACAAGATAATTAAAATGATTTGTTGTTTGCATTTTTAAGTGGTGGAAAATCTACTAATCAAAGTATTGAATTAAAATTAACCACTCGTAGATGGAGCAGGTCGTGTTTACAGGGAGACAATGACTATTACTAAATCATAAGAATAAAAAATTGTTGTTCAATAATGATTTTCCCACAAAAAGCTAGCCCAAACCCCTTTTTAATTGGGCTAATAGTAGGAGATAGTGTGAATTCATGTTGAAATAGCCTTTTCATAATTGAGGAGGGATGTGCCCATAAATGTGCCCCAATAAAATATTTATAAAATTAATATTGAGAGTCGCAATGGCAGTGAATGTAAAAAGAAATTCGACCCAAAATAGGGGAAATCTTCCCCTTGTGCGTGCACGTCAAGAAGCCGATGGCGGGGGCCGTGGAGCTTAAGGAAGGTTGTTGTCATCGAGAGCTGCGTGTGGGTGGTGACAGCGTCAATGATGGTGGTCGGAGGTGGCCGGTCGGAGCTAAGGTGGTCGCTGGCGGTGAGGCTCTTCGGTCGGTGAGACGGTGGCTGGTCAGTGTGGTTGAAGGGGTGGTTGTGCTCAGGGGGTCGAGACGATTCCGTTGGAGGTAACAGTGTGAAGCTTCGTGGCCGGGGTTGATGTCTACGAGGAGGACCAGCGGTGGTGTTGGGTTCCTTCTGTTGGTGGAGAAAGAGAAGAGGAAGCTAGCATTGGAGGGGGGGGGGACGCGGTTGTTGTGTGCTTGCACTGGAGGGAAGGAGAGGTGTGCGCATGTAGCTGGGCATGCATGAGCAGAGGGTGGTGGGCGAGGAGGTGAAGCGGCATGCTTGGAGATGGTTGCACGCAAGGTGGAGGAGAAGTAGGTGGCGGTGGTGCTGTTGGGTCTTTAGACGTCCGGGATCCTTCCCGGACGACTTAACTGGAGGGGATGGCACGGCGAGGACTGCTGGTGCAGTGATGGTCGCGGTTACGGTGGTGTTGCGAGGCTCTGTGGATGGCAATGTGGGCTATCACCCCACACGCCCACGGTAGCAGAACTCTTGCCGTGGTTGAGGCCCACGGTGGTGAAATGATGAGCTTAAAGCCCTGCACAGTGGTGGAGTGGGATGGTGACCATCGGATCTGAGTCGTTTGAGGTCTCTTCTTATGCTGCAGGAAGGTGGAGAGGGAGATGGAGCGTCGACCAACGTGTGCAACCAAGATCCACTTTCGTCGCCCACGTTGCTGCTCTTCAGTGGCTGATGTACACACATCTAATTGATCTAAAATGTTTATTTATGCATATTTCTAGTGTCATATAAGCATTCATCTTTATAAATATTGTATAACATGCATCATCGTGCATTTAGATTAGATTATGTAAATTTTAGGTTAATTTCTCCTCTGTATGGTCAGGTAACAGGGAAATATGTAATCGAGGCCTCGGATTTAAGATCTAATCGTACGGATCTGATTAGGGAAACGATTGGAGTTCAATGACTCCATGATTGCCCTGATAGGACCTCCGTAGCATTAGATGTAGTCCGAGAAAGATCAAATGCCAAGGGGTCAGGTGGTGTAAATTCGTATTTCAGATGACAAATCCGATAGCACGGATCGATTTGGATAGACGATTGAAACCCAACGACGCGAAAATCGGTTCAATCAGACATCCGTGGGACCATCTACTAGCATATGAAGATGAACAACCAGGATGGTGCCAAGTGGCACCATCCCAGCCATCCAAAAGTGCCATCAGGCCGCTGCTCTTCCTCGAAAGCCTCTCCATCGTGAGATCTCAACTGTTGGATCTTGATCGAAGTTGTGCCTCCTCTTCTGAAGGCCAACGCTTAACACGTCTCAGTCGTTGGATCTTCATCCAACGACCGAGGCCGCTTAAGTGCAAAACATAAACTCGCCTCAAAACAAGGCATGGCGCAGTGGTCGCGCGCTTGTGGGCAACGCAGAGGTTGCAGGTTCGAGATCGCATGTGCCTCAAATGGAGGGCAAGAGCAGGCACAGGCCAATTGTAGCCGTTGGATCGAGGATGAATGACGGCAGGAGCGACCACGTGGCGTCACCAGATCACGCAGATCTCGAATGCGCCATTGGATGTGCCATGCATGCCCGATCTGACGGAAGCGTGCGATGAGGCGTCATTAATTGTGCATGCTTGATCTCACGATTGGATGCTTGAGATTGCGAGATCGTGGGCACGCGTTGAAGGTAGAAGGCAAGAAGGCGGTGGGTGCACGCGCACTAAGCCCACGTTTGGGGTCTTTAGTGATGCTTAAATCCGTCACTAAAGTCCCTGAATTAGTATTTTAAAGGATAAAATGATCAAATTGCCCTCAATCCCTACAACTATAAAATGATACCCCTACCACTCGAATTCTTCATCCCTTCCTCTCTTCTCTCACCCCCTCAAAGGCTCTTCGAGCTGGTCCCAAACCTTGGTGCTCCGTTAGAGTTACAAAAATAATTTCTCATCTTCTCACCTCCTTCGTGGAGCATCTCGCAGTTGTCTTCTCACCGCCGTTCAGGAAGCGGATCCTGTTGCGACATCGCCCTGTCACTTTCTCTGTCATCTGTCGTCGTTCTCCTTCGTCCCGCATCTCACCACATTCTTCCGAGTGCTCCGTCAACGTGGTTCGTCCTCTAAGTAGCCGTCGAGGAGGATAATTTCTCACTTCCCTTCTCTTTACTGCTTTCTAGAGTAGATTTACTGCTTTCTAGTTGTAATATTTCCAACTTTCTAGTGTAGTGATTAGTTGTAATGAATATTAGTCTGTGGTTATGAAATCTATGTTTATTCTATCTATATTTTGTCTTTATTTGTATTATTCTCTCTCACTCTCTTTTATTAATTATTCTTTTTGTAGATAGCTACTTTGGATTTAATTCGACCATCTAATCTACTTCATGACAACAAAACAAACGTGATTTTTAATCAAACGTCCGCTTCCTTGTGTTCGACTAGGAATTTCTTTTAAATTTCGATTAAAATTATTTGTTAACGGATTTTTTCTTTCAAATTGTGCTACAACGATAGGTTTTTAAAACTCAAATCTATTTGTGACGATTTTTTTCGTTACAATAATGGCCGCAACTCCTGCAGCTGTTAAGAAGAGAATAAAAAGAGATGAAAAAGAAATGATGGGTTATTTATGTGCAAACCCTTAATTTCTATGTTAAAACAAAACAATGCATGTAATGTACCTAATTGATTGACTATTCTAAATGATATTGTCAATGCATAAAATGCATGAATAGGCAATTTTATGTTACCCTATTTACATTCTAATATATGTTATATAAATGTACATGTTAACTTAATGTATAGGCATTAAAATACATGAATAGCCCACAAATATGGGCTCATTGACCTTGTGCAATTGCCGCACCGCACCAAATCGCTCGCCACTGGTCCCAAAACCCCAGTCGTGTCCTCACGACCAAAACCCCTGAAGAAATTGAGGGGATTACGCTCCCAAACCCTCCAGCGAACACCATTACCTGCACTCGCTTTCTCCGCCTTCGCCACACTTGAACACACCTCACCAAACGGAGCACCCACCAGCACCTCCGCCGTATTCGTGTGATCCTCTTGAATGCTTCTGATAGGGCCGAGAGGCCATATGCTTCTTTTCAGGTGTTTGCTGGAGCTCCGCCACCGCCTTCGTCTTCTCCGGCCTCATATGCCATCCTCCAGCCGTGTTCTTTAGCACTATCATCTCCAGGTGCTGCGGAAAACTCCCAAGTTCTCCACTAGGACCTCAATTGAAGGAGCAAGCACCTCTGTCAACCTCAATTGAAGCATCCTCCTCCTGTAGCTACTGCGCGAAGAAGTGTGGGAACATAGTCCCACATCGTTAACAGAAGAGCTCCCCACAGTGCATATACGGAGAAAGTGACGAGGACTGTTTGCCTTTGAGTCACTGGGGTTAGGTCCCTACCACGCCCTCTCACACGCTGCGCCTCACGCGCTCGTCCACGCCCTCGCCACGCAGGTCTGGGTGTTGGATCCGGTTAACCACTTCTCAGGTTTGGTCCGATTTTGGGCTTGGGGAGAGAGAAAGAGGATTTGAGAGAGAGGGGTGTTAAGAACGAGGCATCAGACGGGCTTGTAAGACGTCTGGTAATCAATTTTGCGGCGTACGGGGTTGCGTCAGCGCGCCTGCGCATGCAGACTACACCCGCGGTCAGACGTTCCAGCAGGCTTCTGGACGTCTAAAGGACTACACCGAGCTCAGGTAAAATTTGATCCACCTTTTAAGACATCTAGAAGAGGTTCCAGATGTCTGATTTTGGTCAGTTTCGTCGTTTTTGACCCGTTTAGGGCCCGTTCGGAGTCCGTTTTCCGCTTTTTGAGTTGTGTTATTTCCAGAATAAAATCCTCTACCCGTTTACAATAATTGTATATCATTCTGAGAAACTCCTTGTGCTTGATCCTTGTGTTAGGACCCCGTTCCATTGCAGTCTTGGGGTTGCGGAGGCGCGCGGGATTCCGACCACGCCCCTAGTACTCCCGTTGTAGCTGGTAGAGTGGCTTTAAAAATTATTAACATAATTTGTTACAATTGTTGAACAATTAATAGAGTCTAGGATATTGCATGAACCCTAGGAATGAGAAACTACATTGAATGAAAGATCCTAGGATATTGCATGAATCGTAGGGCTGGAAAACTAGATTGAATGATAGATTCTAGGGTACGGCATGAATCGTAGGACTGGAAAACTAGTGGAATATATAAATATTGCAGTCTCGAAAAGTAGAAAGGAAATAATAGCTTCCTGTAAATTGATTTAATAGCTGCCTGTTATGAATGAATAAATATGATTGAGAATATGGGTGGTATGAACGTCGAACTGGAACGGTGAAACCTAAAATGGCCAAACAAAAAGAACACAAACCCTACGGGGAATTAGGAGTAGAACTCCTGGAAAGAGAATAGAAGAGAACTGAGAAAGTGAAACATGGAAGTGTGTTGTCTCTTGGGTATGTGGTACCATAGAGAGCACACATTACCTCTTAGTGTAGAGGGGAGCTTGCTGCCTCAGGTTGAGACCGGGGTGGGTTTGGCCACTGTACACCGAATTGCTGGCCCTCGCGTACGTAGTACCGAGGAGAGCTACTAGTGTAGGGAGAGCACTAGCTACCCCATGGGTCTCGGGGTTCTGCTAGCCTCCTACACCGACACTTTAGGCCCACTGGGCAAACCAGGGTAGTCAGGCGAGGGTGAGCGGACTGTGGAGGGGTTGGACCCCTGTTACTGAGAGAACTCTGCCCTGTACTGGTTCCGTGCTGTGTTTTGAGCGCACCCGTTGATGGAAACGACTGACCGCGTGCCAGTGCGGGGTAGCTACCCGTGAGCTTTCGCGCGTGCCGTAGTCACCGTTACGTCTGTCAGTGACCTTGGGGTGGTTGACTGAGGGTAGGACCACCACGGGGGACTCTCCCGGCAAGGAGAGCACCACGTGTTACTTCTACTTTTCGGAAAAGACTGCAATCAAGATCGTTCCCACGAGGAACATTTGAGATCAAGTGAAGGATCTGGGAAATAAATAAATAGCGAAATAATAGAAAGACGTAAATAAAGGAAGTAAAATTATAACAGCTACTGTACGCTCTACTGCTTCTTTAGCTTTTAGTTGCCACTCTACTCAGCGTTTCGCTGACATATTACACTCGTCACTTTTCAGGACCAGGTGTTGAGCAGCCAGGGTCAGTGGCTGCAGAGGACGCTGGGCCTACTAGGGTCCAGTAGAGTTACCCGCAGTACTTTTTGTACTTTTCTTCCACTGTAGTGAGTAGTTTCCTTGTTACTCCTTGTACTCCTTTTTTGTAAGCTTCATGTTATATACATATTGTTGTTCTACTGTTGTGGTGGTGTATACTGTAGTAGTTCCTTTTCTTATTGCTGTATTTTGTTGCTGCTAGTTATATTCATGTTGAATGTGGTTTATTTTACTGCTTTTTTGGTTACTTCCTCGTTGGACGACTAGGTCTTGGGATTAGTCGAGTCTGTCCAATTCTCGTGTCTTGCAGGGACTTGGGAATCGGGTCGTTACAAGATGGTATCAGAGCAAGGTTGTCCCGAGAAGGGAATCAATTGACTGAAAAATAACCAATTCACATGTCTGTAACTAGAGTAGCCACCACAACATATCTTTTGAGATGAGCTCTTAGACATTTTCGTTAGATATCGTTCCGTATTGACATCTTTTCGCTTTGTTTCGCGTCTCCTCGCAGGAGATGCCTCGTCGTGGGACTAGTGAGGCAGGCCGCGGGCACGGCCGAGGACGAGGTCGGCGAGGTGGGCGTCCTGCTGTCGACGCCTCAGTGGACCAGCCACTGCTTCCAGGCATTCAGGCCCAGGACCTCGCCTAGCTGATACGGGACATTTTGCGAGAGGAGCTCCACCCACCACCCTGAGCGCCTCTCCCTGGGGCTGCGGAGGGGGAGTCCTCTGTGGGACCACGTGACTGACGCGGTGCTGGTCACAGGGGAGGGGATGGGCCGCCGCCACCCCCACCTTCCTCCGACACTTCTGTGCACGAGGCACCTTTGCCTGGAGGTGCACCAGCATCTCCACTGCAGCGCCACTTCGAGCTCTTCGGGCAGTTCCGGAAGCTGAAGCCCTCCTCCTTCAAGGGGGATGAGGACCCGACCGAGGCAGGGGACTGGCTCGAGCAGCTCGAGAAGGTTTTCGACACCCTTCGCCCCCCGGTGGAGTGCTGCGTGGCCTTTGCCGCGTACCAGCTGGAGAGTGCGGCACACAGCTGGTGGAGGGCAGTCAGGGGACAGGAGAGGGATGAGCTGACCTGGGACCGGTTCGTCACCCTCTTCTGCGAGCAGTACTTTCCCCAGACTTGGTAGGACTAGAGGAAGCGGGAGTTTCACACTCTCCGCCAGGGGGCGATGACCGTGAGCGCATACCGCACGCGTTTTCTGGAGCTGTCCCGCTTTGCAGCGACAGCGGTAGCTTCTGAGGAGGAGCGCCTTTGGAGGTCACCGAGGGGCTTCGACAGACGATTTGGGGTATGTCAAACCCCTGAAGCTGCCTACGTTTTCGAGGGTGATGGAGGTAGCTATGACCTACGAGGAGACCAATCCGTCCACGCGAGACACCGACGGCGGGCGGAAGAGGCCCTTCCAGCCAGACTTTTCACAGGGCCGACGAGAGAGGAGACACGTGGCGTCCGCAGGAGAGCCGTCACGTTTTGCAGGGCCATCAGTGGCCTTTGGGGGCCCTCGACAGGGGCCAGTCGCCAGCACTGGACCCCCGCCCAGCCGACAGCAGGGACCCACTGAGGGCGAGAGTCGAGTTCCCCTCTGCTACCAGTGTGGCCAGCCGGGCCACATCAGGAGGGACTGCCTATCTAGGGCAGGAGGTCAGCAGATACTTCTCGCGCCAAGCACTGGAGGGCGTGCTGGAGGCCGCGGTTCCCAAGCACGAGGAGGAGGACAACAGTCATGAGGAGGGTACCAGCCAGCACCTACCCGTCCGACACAGAGTGTGGCTACTTCGTCCGCACCTAGAGTTGAGGGGCGTATCAACGCCCTGACACACAGGGATGCCAGAGCTTCGGGATCGGTGATGGCAGGTATGGTTTCAGTTTCCGGCAGACTCGTTTACACACTTTTCGATTCCGGTGCTACGCACTCGCTTGTCGCAGCCAGTTTCGCAGTTAGTTTGGGCCAGGAATATATGCTGTTAGAGAATCCGTTTGTAATCAGAGGTCCGAGTGGTCAGCTGTTTGTAGCTGAGGAGGTGTACACGGGTTGTGAGGTCAGTGTCGGGGGATATAGTCTTCCAGCAGACCTGATTACGATATAGATTGAGGACTTTGGCGTAATTCTGGGGATGGACTGGCTGTCCGCTTACCACGCTTTGGTAAACTATTTTGAGAGGAAGATTGTCTTCTCCATACGGGAGTTGCCTTCTTTCGAGTTTCACGGACAGCCAGTGGACGGAGGTTTCAGGTGCATTTCGGCACTTCGGGCGGCGAGACTTTTGAGCCAGGGGTGTGAGGGCTTCTTAGCTTGTGTGGTGGCAGAGCTCAGCCCTGTGGCAGACTTCCAGAGCATCCCGGTGGTCATTGTTAGTTCAACTACTCATATATAATATTTTGATGATTTTACAAAATGTAGAAAATGAAATAATAAATAAAGCGTACCATATTGTTTTCTCTCTATAATAACATATTTGCAGGAATTCAAAAAGCTTTCCAAGACGGGAGATTAAAAGCGTGAAGACGAGTAGCAAAAGTATTAGGTCTTAGGCTTTTTTCATGTAAACTTTCAAAGGTTGTAATTTTCATCTTATTTGAGTCTAGAAATATTGTAAAGAGCCCCCAAACATAACCTATAAATAGCTAACTTAGGCTCTCTACACTTAGGATAAATTAGAAACAAAAAACCCAACACTTATACTTTTATCAGACGTCCATTAAAAAGTCCAGACGTCTGATTTTCCATCATAAGACGTCTGACATGTGTATCAGACGTCTAATTTCAAATATTTCTGGCTTTGTTCATCTCCTCATAAACATCAGTCGAAGGACTTCACTTTCAGACGTCGATAACCGTTCACAGACGTCTGATTCTTTACCCAGACGTCCTCATACTAACCGTTAGACTTTTTATCGGCAAAAATAATTTCTAGACGTCTTGACACACTTACAGACGTCTGCCTTTGAACCGTTGGCCATGATTTTCTGTGCGTATCTGTCTACGGCCACATAATCTTTTGGCAGAAGCAGGAAGGAAGAGTATTTAGGTTTCCAGACGTCTGGTAATGTCCTCAGACGTCCGTAACGACGTCTGATCCTCTAAACCTAGAACCCTGTTTGGATCCGATGATAACAGGAACGAATGCACCATTCATTAGACGTCCAGTAAAATAATCAGACGTCTTATGACATAATATCAGACGTCCTTCTTTTGATCCAATAGAGTCCGTTAAGGATATCCTGCAATATTAGACGACCATAGTAAAAATCAGACGTCCTGTAAGACGTCTGATCTTATAATTAGACGTCTGATGTTGCTGTCAGAATCATCATTGCCCTGATTTTGTGTGGATTTCGTCCTAAACTCTTGGGATTTGTCTCCAACGGCTAGAAGAGCTCTCCCAAGTGTTCTTGAAGGTTCCAAACTTGCCTATAAATAGACTACAACTCTTCTTTGGCCAAACACACCTCTTGAGATACAATTCCATTAGAAAAATCTCTTGCTCACTACTCTAAGCTCCATCTTGCCCTTGTGCTGTGCTAATACTCTGATCAAAGGGCAAATCCATACTCCCGGCTCGCTCCGTTCTGCAAATCATCAGGGAGTTCTTTTCATGCTTAGTAGATAAGAAAGCAACTAAATTATTGGGGTGCTCTATAGGTGTTATTTTTACTTGTTAATTTCTGTACTTTGGGTATCCGGCCTGTCGGGTCCCCGTCTCTTCATCTTGAAGAAAGAAACCTCCGTTTAGGGATCGGAGGTGGGAATTGTAATTGAGGTACACTACCCTCGTTTAAGTAGTGTGGTTAGTGGATTGATCACCTTGTGATCGAAAATCCTAAGTCAAGAGATTGGCTTAGGTGGTGGTTTTCACCCATCTTGGGTTTCCACCTAAAAATAATTGAGTATATTGTGTGATTGAATTTGTTGCATTACAATACAATATAATTTCACTATTCACCCCCCCTCTAGTGCAATTTCATTTGGTATCAGAGCAGGTTTTCCGCCTACAAGAGTAACATCTGCGGAAAGATCACATGGAGGGGCAATCCACCACTCGACCACCACTCTTCGAAGGAACCAACTACACCTACTGGAAGCTGAGAATGACGATGTGGCTTCAAGCCAACGATTTCTCCATTTGGGAGAAATGCGAATCCGCATACGTCATTCCCGAGAAACCAGAAACTGGTTACACAGTGGAGCAAATCCATCACCTTGGACTGAATGCCAAGGCAATGAACTCACTCTACTGCGCTCTCAGCTCGGAGGAATTCAACCGCATCAGCCAATGCGAAACCGCCCACGAGATCTGGAGAACCTTGGGGGTTACTCACGAAGGTACATCTAAAGTTAAATCCTCAAAGATAAACTTGTTATCGCAGGAATTCGAAGCTTTCTCTGTGAAGGAGAATGAAAGACTTGGGGACATGTACACCCGATTCACGTTAATCGTGAATAACCTCAAGTCTTTAGGAAAGACATTTATAAAGGGGGAGCTTCAAGGGAAGCTCCTTCGCTCCCTTGGACCTGAGTGGGAGCAAAAGGTAACGGCAATAGAAGAAGCCAACCAAGTAGAGGATCTAGACATGGAAAATCTACTTGGGAATCTCATGGCTTACGAATCAAAAATGGAGCAAAAGAAGAAATCAACCTCATCAGAGCCAAAGAAGAAGACCTTAGCCTTCAAAGCTACTTCGGATGATGAGGTAAGTACCGATGACGAAGAATTTGTTTTATTAGCTAAAAAGTTTAAAAAGTTTCTCAGAAATAGAAGAGAGATCAAGGGAAAGAAAAGAGAAGAAGATCCTCTAATTTGCTATAATTGCAAAAAGAGAGGTCACATAAGGAAAGATTGTCCCTTACTCAAAAGGGATGATGAGAAGAAACCCAAGAAGCCTTCTGACTACAAGAAGATCTCCAAACCGAAAGGATTCAAGAAGAAGGCGTTTCAAGCAACGTGGGATGACTCCACCTCCGAAGAAGAAGAGGAGGAGGAAACAAATGAAGAAACGGCATGCTTGGGACTAATGGCAACAAATGATGGTTCCGAGTCTGAATCTGAGGAACCTGAGGTAAACCCCTACTCTTTGGATGAATTACAAGATGCCTTTGATTCACTATATATAGATCTTAAGAAAACTAAAACCCAAAGCAAGGCTTTAAAAGAAGAAAAGTTAGAAAATAAGAGATTAATCAATGATCTTGAAGAAAAGAATCTAATTCTTACAAAAGAAACCACTGCTTTAAATATGCAAATAAAAAATCTAATGATTGAGAAAGAGTCATTAACAAATGATTTGTATACAGCAATGAGTGAACAAAAATTTTTAGATAGAGAAGAATTACTCGACAAAATCCATGTGCTTGAAAAATCAAACTCTTTTAAAAAGGATGAAAATGGCTTACTTAGAGTAGAGATTAGGGCATTAGAAGATAAACTAGATATAATGAAAATAGAGATAAATCATCTCAAAGAAAAGTCAAACCAACTTCTTGAGGACCTAGCCAAATTTACAAAGGGGAAAGATAACTTGGACAAACTCATTGCCCATCAAAAACCTTCCTCAAGTAAATTTGGATTAGGCTTTTATGAGCCTAGTCAAAGTGAGCCAAAAAGGGACCCTCCTCTAAAGGAGAACACTAACAAATACGGATCCACTTTACAATGGATACCGAAAAGACAACTCTCACTTTGTTTTGTAGGGATGAAAGGACATCATAATGCCAAAAATTGGATATACAAAATGAAGGATGGACGACTCAAATTAGAAAGACCTATAGAAACACCAAGTCACAATCGAAGATCTTTTGTAGGAGGAAGAAGGTCTACAAGGAGGAAGACAAGGAAACCTCCACCACCAAGGAGGCCGATGGGTGATGGACTCCGGATGCTCCAAACATATGACAGGAGACAAGCGCCTATTTTTGGACCTCCAACTTACGGATGGAGGAACAGTTACATTTGGCAACAACCACAAGGGTCATATTATTGGCCTTGGTAAAATAGGTAACCCTCTCTCTCCCATCTCAAATGTTTCTCTAGTTAAAGGACTAAAACATAATCTTTTAAGTGTAAGTCAAATATGTGATAAGGGTTTTAAAGTAGTGTTTACTTCTAAAATGTTTGAAATTATGCATGCATCAACCAATGAAACCCTTCTTAAGGGAACTAGATTTAAAGACATTTATGTTGTAGAATTTGATAAAAATGGCACTTATGAATGTCTTATAGCAAATGATGAGTTAAGTATATGGCATAAAAGACTAGGACATGTTCATATGAAGCTGGTTCAAAAATTAGCTAAACATGAACTAGTCCGAGGTCTTCCTAAAAGAAAATTTTTAAATGAGCTTGTTTGTGATTCATGTAAATTAGGTAAGATTATAAAATCTAGTTTTAAAAGCAAAGAAGTTATATCCACATCAAGACCTTTAGAACTACTTCTCCTAGATCTATTTGGACCAACAAAATATGAGAGCCTCAGTGGATGCAAATATTGCCTTGTAATTGTAGATGATTTTTCGAGGTTTTCATGGGTCTCCTTCTTGAGATCTAAAGAAAGAGTGTTTTCTGTCTTTTCTATTTTTTGTAGGAAAATTCAAACTGAAAAAGGCTACCAAATCACTCGTATCCGTAGTGATCATGGGGGCGAGTTTGAAAATTCCTTGTTTGATGATTTTTGTCAAGAGCTTGGTATTGTTCATGAGTTCTCTTTTCCTCGAACACCTCGACAAAATGGGGTGGTTGAGAAAAAGAACCGTACTCTTCAAGAGTGTGCTCGAACATTGCTCATAGACTCGGGGTTACCGAAGTACTTTTGGGCTGAGGCGGTTAACACGGCTTGTTACGTGTTAAATCGCACCTTAATTCGATCCGGATTGCGAAAAACTTGTTTTGAACTATACTATGGGAAAATACCCAAAATTAGTTATTTTAAAGTTTTTGGATGTCGATGTTTTGTCTTGAATACCCGCTCTAATTTAGATAAATTTGATGCCAAAGGTGAAGAAGCCATCTTTATTGGTTACTCCTCACGTAGTAAGGCATATCGGGTTTTTAACAAGACCACATTAATAGTGGAGGAAACCCTTCATGTCTCCTTCGATGAATCTCCTCATTCCTCCATTGACCGAGTCAATATGGATGATGAAGATGATTCTACTATTGATGTGTCTAACATTCCAAACTCCAATATCCATAATCTTCCAAAAGATTGGATATATCAAAGGGATCATCCCGAAAGTCAAGTCATTGGAAGTGTTTCTGATGGCGTTAAAACCCGATCTCGTTTTAGTTGCACCTTTGGTCTCTCCGCCTTTGTATCTCAAGTTGAACCGAAGAGTGTCGAGGAAGCATGCTCCGAAGAAACTTGGATGATGGCCATGCAGGAGGAACTCAACCAATTCCAAAGGAATGAAGTTTGGGATCTAGTACCTAAGCCTGAAGGGCAAACGATAATAGGTACCAAATGGGTATTCCGGAACAAGTTGAATGAATCCGGTATAGTTATTCGAAATAAGGCTCGGTTGGTAGCACAAGGGTACAACCAAGAAGAAGGAATTGATTTTGATGAGACCTACGCTCCCGTAGCTCGACTCGAATCAATTCGCATGCTTCTTGCTTATGCCGCCTTTCTTGGCTTTAAACTCTTTCAAATGGACGTTAAGAGCGCGTTTCTTAACGGATTCATTAAGGAGGAAGTTTTTGTAAAACAACCTCCTGGTTTTGAGTCTCATGATAAGCCTCATTTTGTCTACAAATTAAACAAGGCACTATATGGTCTAAAGCAAGCTCCTAGAGCTTGGTATGAAAGGCTCAAAGAGTACTTGTTAAATGCAAAATTCTCTATAGGGGAAGCTGATTCCACATTATTCATTAAAAGAAAAGGAAAAGACATTTTATTAGTTCAAATATATGTAGATGATATTATATTTGGTGCTACTAATGAATCTATGTGTAGAAAGTTTTCAGAAATTATGCAGGAAAAATTCGAAATGAGTTTGATGGGTGAACTCTAGTTTTTCTTGGGCTTGCAAATCACTCAGCTCGAGTTTGGAACCTTTGTGTGTCAATCTAAATACACAAAGGAGATGTTGAAGATATTTGATATGAACAAAAGTAAAGGGAAGAACACTCCTATGAGTGTCACAACCTCCTTAGACTTGGACGAATCAGGTACGCCCATAGATCAAAAGCTCTATCGTAGCATGATTGGATCTTTACTGTATTTAACTTCCAGTAGACCTGATATTTTGTTTAGTACCTGCTTATGCGCTAGGTTTCAATCAAATCCTAAACAATCACACCTAAATGCTGTAAAACGAATATTTAGATATCTAGTTGACACATCTGATTATGGCTTATTCTACCCTAGGAGTCCACAATTCAACTTAGTTACATATAGCGATGCGAACTACGCAGGTAGCCGCACTGATAGGAAAAGTACTAGTGGGACGTGCCAATTCTTAGGCGAATCACTAGTCTCTTGGTTCTCAAAGAAACAATCTAGTGTAGCTTTATCAACTACAGAAGCTGAATACATAGCCGCTGCACTAGCATGTTCCCATGTGCTTTGGATGAAAAGTACTTTGAAGGATTTTAACCTGATATTTAATAAGATAAAAATATTATGTGACAATACTAGTGCTATCAATCTCTCGAAAAATCCCGTACATCACTCTCGCACAAAACATATTGATGTTCGACATCACTTCCTAAGAGACAATGTACTTAAGGGAGAAATCGAAGTTGAATTTATTTGTACTGAACTGCAGTTAGCTGATATTTTCACTAAACCTTTGAATTATGATCGCTTTAATTATATACGTAGGAAACTAGGCATATGTAAGCTAAGTGATATTTGAAGAATTTAGTGTTTTAATGGAACCTCTTTTGTCATGAGCATAGATTGAACCTTGATTTCACTAAGCCTTCATTCAAACATCCAAATGCACACTCTGTCCAATATCAGACGTCTGATTAAATAATCAGACGTCTTATACATTAAAATTCGTCGTCTAAACATCTGGGACAGACGACGATTTTATATATAACAAAACAGTAATATCAGACGTCTGGTACGCCACGTAGACGTCTGAACTGTCGTCCAAATGTGTTGACAGACGTCTATCTCGGAGACAGAACATGTACTGCCTGTCGGACGTCTGAATATATGGCTAGACGTCGTATGAATCGTTTGACAGGAAAAACGGACGACCCTGTAACTTTAAACGAAAATCCAGGAAGGTCTGTCTGCAGAAATCGGACGTCTAATATTAAATTTAGACGTCTTCTTTGCCGTCTGAGTAAGAAATCAGACGACAACCTGGAGAATAAATCTTTTTGCTGGGGAGGATTCCTGCAGAAATCAGACGTCTATATTAGAATTAGTCGTCTGATTATTCGTCTGATGAATAAAACAGACGTCTCCCTGAAATGGGCAAAAATTCCTCTGCCAAATCCCGACGTCTGACATCGTTGACAGACGTCTGATCGGGGAAAAATCTGCGCGTCGCGGCTTTTCTCTGGACGGTTTGAGATGCAAATCTCCCCAACTTCAGGGGGAGACTTGCTCGGTGACCTTGGGATATAAGATCCCCTTCGCAAAGGTCCCACTCTCCTGTCCAAAATCCCTACCCCACACAAGATCTGCGCGCCGCTCTCCCTCACACCCGACGGCCCACAGCAGCAGCTGGCGAAGTTCTGCACGCAGCCAGACGACCGTCGTGCCTCTTCGACGACTGACGGAACTGCTGCTCCTCTGCGCGCGTCGTCCCTGCCTCTCGACCGCGCATTTGGAGGCTTCCCTCCTCCCGTGGGTATACCCTCTCAACGCCTAGGGCATTTTCATACTCCTTTTACCCACGGCCTTGTAGCATCTAGTTCACTTCTTGATTCACTTGACCTACATGTGCATTTCATTGTCAGCCCTAACCCTCGGTCAAGAAAACCTTCTTAGCCCTAGCTGCATCTTCCATGGCAAGGGTATTACCTCATGAGGATCAAGCTGACTTTTTAGTGGCTTGCATCCAAAGGTATATTGCCACAACTACATGGCAGGTTGTATTGCCTCAAGGCATACTGCCACATATTTTTTTCATGATGATTACAGTGTTTCAAACTATGTTTTGGGTGAATGTTGTTTGGTTGAATGGTTGTTTCTTTTTTGCAGGTATTCCATCCTCAACGCACCACTCATTTCTCCTAAACCTAACCACCCATTCCACCAAATATGCCTCCCCGTAGGAAGCAAGTTGAGGGATCTTCCAGTTCCTCTTCCACTTATTTGGCAGATCAATTGCGGGGTGACATCGCTAGGCAGCGATTTCGTCGTTTCGCGAATGCCAAAGTTAAATGCCCTCGTTTTATTGTTTGGAATGATTTTGCCCATTTGAACCTTCGAGAACACTTCAAAACTCTCCATCTTTTCCAATATTTTGACCGTCAATTCCACTCCGGCATTGGAACTCTTGGTGTGTTCCCTGATCTTTGCCGTCTCTTTTATGCCAACATCGTTGAGGACTACAGCAACGATGAACTTGAACTCCATACCCGCCTATTTGGTCGTGAAATACACATCACATCTGAAACTATCTCTGACCTTCTAGCCATCCCCAATGAGGGAAATGATTTCAATGACATACTGAGGCAATACGACCCAGAAATCATCAATCAAGAGTTAGTTCTCCCGGAAAAATATGTTGAAAACCTCGGCACTCTACCGTGCAAAAATCTCAAACCCCTTCCACGTCTACTCTCTCGCATTTTTGGGTGGGACCTCCTAAACAAATCAGGAGGTTTTGATTACATCTCACGCCAACACAAGGCTCTCCTTTTTGCGGCCGTTCGTCATATTCCTTTCAATTATTGCCGCCTCATTGTTCGCGTCATGAATGAGGACCATGGGGCATCACTTCCGTTTGGGTCTATTCTATCCAAAATCTTTTCATCCCATCGGATTTCCATAACTGACCAAGCAGTTGACAAGAAAATTGAGCCTTACAACCGGGCCACAGCCGCCAAGATGCATATACTTAGAGAACATCTTGAGCCCGCCGACGAACCCATGGAAGAAGAGCCCCTTCCACCCTTTCCAGACTTCCATGAACCACGGCCCCTTCAAATAGAAGCTCCCCGCTCGAGCTTTGATGAAGCATGGGATCCAACCACAGATTCCCTCTCCTCCGGCATCTCCCTCCTGCTGCGTCGAACCGGCGAGATGTACACCTACATGGGAAGCATGCGCCGCGACATCGACGAACTTAGATCAGATGTTCAAAATTTGCAGATAGGACAAGGACCCGCTCGTCGCCGCCGCCGCCAAGATCAAGAAGAATAGTTTTAGTGCTTCTATTTTTCTGTCTTTTATTCTAAGTTTGTATTAAGAGGCCTTGACCCTCTACTTAATATTTTTGGGAACAAATAGCTAGTCCATGCTTAAATATTTCTATTCCTAATCAATTTTCCTTAATGCCTTGTCATCTTTTAAACATGCAATTTTATTCACGCACTCTACTTTGTAGATATTACTCTTGTAGTTTGGATTTTGACTCCCTTTAAACAACCCTTCATGATGATATTCAAAAAGGGGGAGAAGAATGTAGGTAAGAAATTAAGGAATAATAAATAGATAAAGGCTATCAAGTACAACCTTTAGGGGGAGGAAAGAGGAACCTACAGCTATATTTTGAAAATCATCAAAAAGGGGGAGATTGTTAGTTCAACTACTCATATATAATATTTTGATGATTTTACAAAATGTAGAAAATGAAATAATAAATAAAGCGTACCATATTGTTTTCTCTCTATAATAACATATTTGCAGGAATTCAAAAAGCTTTCCAAGACGGGAGATTAAAAGCGTGAAGACGAGTAGCAAAAGTATTAGGTCTTAGGCTTTTTTCATGTAAACTTTCAAAGGTTGTAATTTTCATCTTATTTGAGTCTAGAAATATTGTAAAGAGCCCCCAAACATAACCTATAAATAGCTAACTTAGGCTCTCTACACTTAGGATAAATTAGAAACAAAAAACCCAACACTTATACTTTTATCAGATGTCCATTAAAAAGTCCAGACGTCTGATTTTCCATCATAAGACGTCTGACATGTGTATCAGACGTCTAATTTCAAATATTTCTGGCTTTGTTCATCTCCTCATAAACATCAGTCGAAGGACTTCACTTTCAGACGTCGATAACCGTTCACAGACGTCTGATTCTTTACCCAGACGTCCTCATACTAACCGTTAGACTTTTTATCGGCAAAAATAATTTCTAGACGTCTTGACACACTTACAGACGTCTGCCTTTGAACCGTTGGCCATGATTTTCTGTGCGTATCTGTCTACGGCCACATAATCTTTTGGCAGAAGCAGGAAGGAAGAGTATTTAGGTTTCCAGACGTCTGGTAATGTCCTCAGACATCCGTAACGACGTCTGATCCTCTAAACCTAGAACCCTGTTTGGATCCGATGATAACAGGAACGAATGCACCATTCATTAGACGTCCAGTAAAATAATCAGACGTCTTATGACATAATATCAGACGTCCTTCTTTTGATCCAATAGAGTCCGTTAAGGATATCCTGCAATATTAGACGACCATAGTAAAAATCAGACGTCCTGTAAGACGTCTGATCTTATAATTAGACGTCTGATGTTGCTGTCAGAATCATCATTGCCCTGATTTTGTGTGGATTTCGTCCTAAACTCTTGGGATTTGTCTCCAACGGCTAGAAGAGCTCTCCCAAGTGTTCTTGAAGGTTCCAAACTTGCCTATAAATAGACTACAACTCTTCTTTGGCCAAACACACCTCTTGAGATACAATTCCATTAGAAAAATCTCTTGCTCACTACTCTAAGCTCCATCTTGCCCTTGTGCTGTGCTAATACTCTGATCAAAGGGCAAATCCATACTCCCGGCTCGCTCCGTTCTGCAAATCATCAGGGAGTTCTTTTCATGCTTAGTAGATAAGAAAGCAACTAAATTATTGGGGTGCTCTATAGGTGTTATTTTTACTTGTTAATTTCTGTACTTTGGGTATCCGGCCTGTCGGGTCCCCGTCTCTTCATTTTGAAGAAAGAAACCTCCGTTTAGGGATCGGAGGTGGGAATTGTAATTGAGGTACACTACCCTCGTTTAAGTAGTGTGGTTAGTGGATTGATCACCTTGTGATCGAAAATCCTAAGTCAAGAGATTGGCTTAGG
This sequence comes from Thalassia testudinum, assembly GCA_037157565.1. Classification (NCBI taxonomy): domain Eukaryota; kingdom Viridiplantae; phylum Streptophyta; class Magnoliopsida; order Alismatales; family Hydrocharitaceae; genus Thalassia; species Thalassia testudinum. The sequence continues at coordinate 4,991,292 of JAZHRO010000038.1, forward strand.
TGGTGGTTTTCACCCATCTTGGGTTTCCACCTAAAAATAATTGAGTATATTGTGTGATTGAATTTGTTGCATAACAATACAATATAATTTCACTATTCACCCCCCCTCTAGTGCAATTTCAGTCATAGAGTACCCTGATGTGTTTCCAGATGAGTTACCAGGACTACCGCCCGAGCGTGAGATCGAGTTTGAGATCTCACTAGTACCAGGGACCAGCCCCATCTCCACCGCACCATACAGGATGGCACCGCTTGAGCTACGAGAGCTCAATTCTCAGTTGCAGGACCTTTTGGAGAAGGGCATTGTGAGGCCCAGTGCGTCTCCCTGGGGAGCCCCGGTACTGTTTGTGAAGAAGAAGGATGGTACCCTACGCCTTTGTGTGGACTACCGATAGTCGAATAGGGTCATCATCAAGAATAGATATCCGCTGCTGAGGATCGATGACCTGTTTGACCAGTTGCGGGGTGCCACGGTGTTCCCAAGATCGACTTGAGGTCTGGATACCACCTGTTGAGGATCAGGGAGGCAGACGTCTCCAAGACAGCTTTCCGCACCCGGTTCAGACACTATGAGTTTCTGGTCATGCCGTTTGGGCTGACCAATGCCCCCGCTGCTTTCATGGACCCGATGAATCGGGTGTTTAGACCGTACTTGGACCAGTTCGTATTGGTATTTATTGATGATGTACTCATCTATTCTCGAGATTAGACGCAGCACGGACAGCACTTGCGGATGGTTCTGGACACACTGAGACGACGTAGGCTGTACGCCAAATACAACAAGTGCGAGTTCTGGTTGAGGGAGGTGACCTTCTTAGGTCATGTGATCTCTTGGGACGGCTTGGCGGTGGACCGAGCCAAGGTCGAGGCAGTGCTCAGGTGGGAGAGACCGCGTTCCGTCACTGAGATTCGCAGTTTCCTGGGACTGGCAGGCTACTACAGACGGTTCATCGGGGGTTTTTCACAGATTGCGCGTCCTATGACACAGTTGACCCGGAAGGACGTGCCTTTCACTTGGATAGACGTCGGTGAGGTGTGTTTTCAGGAGCTGAAGGAGAGGTTGACTTTAGCTCCCGTGCTCACCATCCTTGACAGTAGTGGTGGGTTCGTTGTGTACACGGATGCCTCCTTGCAGGGGTTAGGGGGTGTGCTCATGCAGAAGTGTCACGTTGTCGCTAACGCTTCGCGGTAACTGAAGCCCCATGAGCATACCTACCCTACCCACGACCTGGAGCTGGCAGCTGTTGTCTTCGCACTGAAGACCTGGAGGCACTACTTGTACGGTGAGACCTTTGAGATTTTCACAGATCACAAGAGCCTCAGATGCCTTTTTTATTAGAAGGAGCTTAACATGAGATAGAGACGTTGGTTGGAGCTCCAGAAGGACTATGACTGCAGCATTTCCTACCACCCGGGAAATTCCAATGTGGTGGCTGACGCCTTGAGCCGGAAGGCACCCGCACACTTGGCCAGTTTACAGTTACAGAGTTGGAGCCTTTTGGAGGAGGTGGGTAGTTGACGACTCCTAGAGTTACGGGGGCACTGTGGGATAGTGACTGTGACACGACAGGCTAGGCCAGAGCTGATAGACCGCATCATCGCAGGATAGATGGCCGATCCGTGCTTGCAGTCCCTACGCGACAGAGTACTGTCAGGAGACCCAGGGGACTTCTCTTTCACGGACCAGGTGCTGCGCCCGAGGGGACGGTTGTGCGTTCCCAGAGACGAGGAGCTGTTGAGAGAGCTCCTGACTGAGGCACATGGTTCCAGATTCACCATACATCCCGGAAACACTAAGATGTACCATGACTTGAGACGCGAGTTTTGGTGGAGGGGGATGAAGCGGGATGTGGGTGAATTCGTGCAGTAGTGCTTAGTGTGCCAGCAGGTGAGAGCCGAGCATCAGAGGCCTGCAGGGTTGCTACAGCCGCTTCCAGTGCCAGAGTGGAAGTGGGAGAGCATCACCATGGACTTGGTGGTGGGCTTGCCTGTTACCTAGTGAGGACACGACGCAGTCTGGGTAATTGTGGATAGACTGATGAAGACGGCACGATTCTTCCCGATCTGAGTCACTTTGGGACCAGTATAGTTGGTAGAGAGGTATATCCGCGACGTGGTGCGACAACACGGAGTTCCGCGGGAGATCGTATCTGACCGGGATACCTGCTTTACGTCCTAGTTTTGGACTGTGTTTCAGCAGGCCCTGGGGACACGGTTGAGATTTAGTGCAGCTTACCACCCCCAGACAGACGGACAGTCTGAGTGCACGATACAGACACTTGAGGACCTTTTGCGTGCCTGTGTAGTAGATTGGAGGGGCTCTTGGGAGGAGCACCTGCCCCTGGAGGAGTTTGCATACAACAACAGCTATCACTCGAGCATCGGCATGCTCCCTACGAGGCTCTGTACGGACGGAGGTGTACGGCACCCTTGAGTTGGGTTGAGGTGGGGACCAAGTGAGAGGTTGGCCCCAGGTTGATCCGGCAGAGTCAGGAGGTAGTCGAGCAGATCCACAGGCGACTCCATACTGTCAAGAGCAGGTAGAAGAGCTACGCGGATCGGAGACGCAAAGAGGTGCTGTTTGAGGTTGGGGACCACGTCTTCCTTCGTGTTTCGCCCATGAAGGGCCTGCAACGGTTTGGGGTGAGAGGGAAGCTCGCGCCGAGGTTCGTGGGGCCCTTTGAGGTCTTGGAGTGGGTTGGACCCGTTGCTTACAGACTTGCCCTCCCTCCTCAGCTTTCTGGTGTGCACGACGTGTTCCACGTGTCCAACCTCCGGAAGTACGTAGCCGATCCCAGTCATGTACTGAGTCACGAGAGCATCGAGGTGGGTGACGACCTGACCTACCTCGAGCGGCCAGTACAGATTCTTGACCGAGCCGTTCGCAGTTTGAGACGAAAGCAAGTACCCCTAGTGAAGGTTTTGTGGAGGAGCCAGCGGTACGAGGAGGCTACTTGGGAGCCTGAGGCAGTAATGTGGGAGCGGTACCCGGAGCTCTTCGCGGGTACGTCTTTTCGGACCGGCTTCGGTCCTCTTTGAGTTTGTTATGTTTTTATATGTCGTTCTTTCCTGCACCCTAGTTAGCAAAAGTTTCGGGGACGAAACTTCCTTTGAGTTTGTTATATTGTTAAGAACGAGGCATCAGACGGGCTTGTAAGACGTCTGGGAAGTGTCCCATACGTCTGGATCCCTTTCCAGACGTCTAGTAATCAATTTTTGCGGCGTACGGGGTTGCATCTGCGTGCCTGCGCACGCAGACTGCACCCGCCTCTCTCGCCCCTCTTTTTCTCTCTCTCCTCCTGCAGGCGCGCAGCTCTTTTCTCTCTCTCCCCGCGTGGCCTTATAAGGACGCCCTCGCCCTCTCCCTCACCCTCATCTCCTCCGCCTTCCTCTTCTCTTCCTCCCTGCCAGTGCGAGAGCGCGAGCGAGCTGCGGCAGCAGCGGCCGCGGCGAGTGTGTGGGAGGGGGTGTTGCGAGAGGGAGGAGACACTCGACCGTGAGGGCTCAAGCTTGCCGGGGCAGTTAGAGCCGGACGGCAAGGGAGCAGCGGGCGGACGGGGCGCGGCGCAGCCGTGCGTCGCGGGCGGAGAGCGAGTCGAGCTCTGATTCTGGAAAATTTTCCAGAATCAGACGTCTGGGTTTATGACCAGACGACGGTGAAGACGTCTGGAGGACTGTCCAGACGTCTAGCCGGTAAGATATTTTTCTACCTTCTTCCTCTTTTGCGTACGGCCATGCAGTCGTCCGCCGCACCTTCGTCTGCGACCCGTCGTGCAGAGAGCAGGTGTGGGTGCATGCAAGTTCTGCTGGGAAGGGCGCGAGGGCTCACCATCCCAGGTGAATCGGACATCTGGCCGCAGTGTCAGACGACGGAGAGGACTTCCAGATGTCCGGGGTGGCCATCGGACATCTGGGAACCGGGGTCAGATGTTCCAGTAGGCTTCTGGACGTCTGAAGGACTACACCGAGCTCAGGTACATTTTGACCCACCTTTTAAGACGTCTGGAAGAGGTTCCAGACGTCTGATTTTGGTCAGTTTCGTCGTTTTCGACCCGTTTAGGGCCCGTTCGGAGTCTGTTTTCCGCGTTTCGAGTTGCGTTATTTCCAGAATAAAATCCTCTACCCATTTACAATAATTGTATATCATTCTGAGAAACTCCTTGTGCTTGATCCTTGTGTTAGGACCCCGTTCCATTGCGATCTTGGGAGTTGCGGAGGCGCGCGGGATTCCGACCACGCCCTCAGTACTGCCGTTGTAGCTGGTAGAGTGGCTTTAAAAATTATTAACATAATTTGTTACAATTGTGGAATAATTAATAGAGTCTAGGGTATTGCATGAACCCTAGGAATGAGAAATTAGATTGAATGATAGATCCTAGGATATTGCATGAATCGTAGGGCTGGAAAACTAGATTGAATGATAGATCCTAGGGTACGGCATGAATCCTAGGATTGGAAAACTAGTGGAATATATAAATATTACAATCTCGGAAAAGTAGAAAGAAAATAATAGCTGCATGTAAATTGATTTAACAGCTGCCTGTTATGAATGAATAAATATGATTGAGAATATGGGTGGTATGAACGTAGAACTGAAACGGTGAAACCTAAAATGGCCAAACAAAAAGAACACGAACCCTACGGGGAATTAGAAGTAGAACTCCTGGAAAGAGAATAGAAGAGAACTGAGGAAGTGAAACATGGAAGTGTGTTGTCTCTTGGGTACGTGGTACCATAGAGAGCACACATTACCTCTTAGTGTAGAGGGGAGCTTGCCGCCTCAAGTTGAGACCGGGGTGGGTTTGGCCACTGTACACCGACTTGCTGGCCCTCGCGTATGTAGTACCGAGGAGAGCTACTAGTGTAGGGAGAGCACTAGCTACCCCACGGGCCCCAGGTGTTGAACGAGAATCTACGCTAACGTGTTTGGTTTTGGAAAACCTGTCGTTGTAGTTCGAAAGCGAAGGATTCGAGTTCAACAAATAAAATTTATACCGAAATAAGAATTCCGGGTCGAACACAGGGAGGCGAACGTTTGATTTAAAAACTTCGCGTTTCTTTTTATTTTGTCACGAAGAAATTTAATTTAAACTATCTAAGTATCTACAACGAATAAAAGAGAGAGAGGGAGTAAGAGAGAGAGAAATAATACTACACATGGAAATTAAAATGAGATGTAGAATAGACAAGGAATTAATCATAAAAGAGTCCATTCGTTACAACTAGAAAATATAAAACAATTACTCTAGAAAGCATTAAAAGAATGGAGGGAGAAATGTCCTCCTCGACGATCGCTTGGAGGACGAATAGACTACTCTAGAAAGCAGTAAATCTATACTAGAAAGCAGTAAAAAGAATAGGGAGAGAGAAATCCTCCTCGACGGTCGCTTGGAGGACGAGCCGGACGGGACGACGCCTGGACGAAGGAGAACGAAGCGGGACGAAGGAGGACGAAGCAGAAGAACGGGAACGAAGCAGCACGCCGTCGTCGTCGCGGGATCCACTTCCGAAGGGGGACGAAAATTTGGACTTTATCTCGCGAGAAGCATCCCGGGTGTGGGACAAGCTTCTCTTGAGCTTTGGAGAGGTAGAGAGGAGAAGGAAGGGATGCAAATTTCGTATGGAGGGGGTCTCCTTTTATAGTTGCAAGGAGTGGGGGCAAAATGGACATTACATCTTCAAAATAATAAATAAGGGGTCTTTAGTGACGGATAAAACCGTCGCTAAAGCCCCGCCGTCGCCGTCGCCGCCGCGCCCACGCGCGCCCGCTCGGCTGGCCTGCGCGCGTAACGCAGACGCACGTCCGCGTCGTCTCAGCCGTCCGATCGCGAGATCGGACGGCTTAGATCGCGTCCGCGCCCGCTGCGTAGCGCGCCCGCCCGCGTGCGATCGAGCATCCACCAGAGCGTCCAATTGCGCGTCGGCGCTATCGGGCGCGCGCGGCCGTTGGATCTTCATCCGACGCTCGTGCGCGCCCGCTCGTCCGCGCCTTCGACCCCCTCACCGCGGCTCGAACCCGCGACCTCCGCTTCGCCCGCAGCTGCGTCGCCGCTGCGCTACGCGGGCGAAATGGTCGCGCGGGCGTTTTTAAACGCGAGCGACCGCAGCCGTTGGATCGAGATCCAACGGCGGAGAGTAGACGGTGCGCGGTCTTCACAGGACTCCTGCGGCCGATTGGGCGGCTGGGATGGCGCCACGTGGCGCTATCTTGGCCGTCCATCTTCTGGAAGTTGTAGATGGTGCCACGGATGTCGGATTGACTCGATTTCTGTGTCGTTCGGCTGCGATCGTCGATCCGAATTCATCCGTGTGGTCGGATTTTCCATCTGAAGTGTGGATTTACACCATCCTGGCCCTTGATCTTCTAGGGTTCCCCGGTCTCTATCTGATTCTACGGATGCCTGATTAGGGCGATCTTGGAGTCGTTGAACTCCAATCGTCGCCCTGATCATATCCATACGGTTGGATCTTTGATCCGAGGCCCCGATAAAATATTTGCCCTGTCCAAGCACATAAAAGGAGACAATTAACCTCCATTTTATTCAAACTACTCTAAATGCAAGATGATGCATGTAATGCAATATTTATATCATGAAATGCAATCCTATGCTTAAGAACATGCATAAATAGACATTTTAAGTAGTGTAAATGTGTTTACATCATACCCCCATGCCTATCTTTTGCTAGTCCCTAGCAAAAACTATATGCTATTTATAAAAGAATTAGGTTAGATTATTTGGACCTGAGTTATTTTCAATCATTAAGAAATTATCTACTTAAGAACTGAACTTTCAAAGACACAACAGTGCCCGGGTATCAGCCAAAATGCAAACCGCCTCAAGCCTCGCCTTATTCAAAGAAAATTTTCTTTTTCTGTTTTTACTCTCTTTTTTTTTTTTTGGATTTTCAAATTTTAGGGTTTAAGAGTGGCTTTCTACGGCCATTCAACTCACCCAAGATTTGATGAGAACCCTAAGTTTTAAGCATCTTATTGTGATTGTGATAGACTCGTTGACCGGCAATTAAAAAGGACTTCGGATTTCTACGCCTCTAGGTGACCTCAAAAAGAATTCTGCGTAAAGGTGTATCTTTACAACCGGTAGCTTTCTCCCTACTTTTATTTTTTTTTTAATGGGGTCAACACAAGGGTGAATCCAGTGTATATCTCCCCGATTTATTCTACTTCTCCGCTTCTTCCTAAGTGTTTTGGGAATTTTTAGTGCATTTTCTGAGCTGGGTTCTGGACAACCGGTCGATGAGCTGTTACCACCGACAACTTGCCAGCCATACTCGTGCGGTGAAGTGTGGCTTATTTCTTTTTGTTCTTTTCTCCTTTTTGATTTTTTTTTTTTTTTTAAGTAGGTGGCTTCCCTGGTCTAAGATTTACCTAAAGGCAGCAAAAAGAGAAAGGTCCAGCGACTGGGCTCTGGACAACCTACCTATGGGCTGTTACCCACGATAACTTGCCAGGCATATCACCCTAGAAGGTTCATTAGCTACCCAATTTCCGTTAAAATCGCCAAACAACGAGTCAATGCAAAGAAAGTGTGTAGATGCTTTAAACTCAAAATTCCCTTAAATCAGAGGGCGGGTTGACAAGTCGTGTACTTATCACCCAAACTTATTTATTCCAATTATAATAAAATTCAGGTTGGCGAGAACTCGAAAAACAAATCCACATTTTAGTGGATACATAGGCTGATTAAGTCCAAAGACCTGAAGCGTCTTTGTGTTCAGAACATAATATAGTATTTCTTAAGATCGAAAATTTTCTTAAACCCAAATTCTCTTTCCTAATTTTGATTTTTTTTTTTATATATAAAATAAAACAAATCTACGGAGCTGACGAATGAATTCAAAGATAAATATCCATCCCCCCATGCCTATCTAATGCAATGTCCTCATTGTATTAAAAAGACATAAAATAGAGAGGAAAAGCGTAGAAAGCACCTGAATTGCGTGGATATCGGGTCCGCTCCGAGATGAAAATGAAAAAGAACTGTATATGTGCTGCGTTTAGTGCCTTCAGCTAGGCACACTATACAAAGAAAAGAAATGAAGAATTCACATGTGCAGGTCAGAATTAGAATGAACAGAAGAATCCTCTGACCTGTCAGCAAAGGTCCACAGATGTGGACCAGATTGTGGTGCAGACCCACACCCCATAATCGAGAATATCTTAGGTTCTGGATAAAAATTACCCAAAACCTAAAATCAGAATGCAAGCGGGGTCGGGCCTGCGATTTGTGAGGATGCAACCCAAGGCCAAAATGTCGGGTTACAGAGAATTGAAGCTCAAAAGGATAATCGTTAAATGTGTGCTTGAGTTTGACATCCTCGAAACAACTGTCATAAGGGTTCTGATTTGATGGTTTCAGCTTAAAAGGAACCCTTCGACTCAATCTTCCATTTCCTCCAAAATTGACTTCCCAAATCAGAATTTCCCAGCTCCTATCCTCCTCATTCGGCATATCAAATTCCATGACCTCTTTTATATTCATCACCCCGTCTGAAATCTCCAAGTCTAGATGATGTGGCAAAATCAAAATTGACTTGGGTCTAATTATCTCAGAATTAGAATCATCAATAAGCTCAACAGGGTGTAACTGATAATCAGGGCATTGAATTAATTCCTCCAGAAAATGCGATTCTGGATCCGTATCGTGTGCCCTAATAAGATCAGTTTCCTCAGTTATTGGGCCATCAAATG